>OU785241.1:10002500-15261769 GCA_917051295.2 Erebia ligea | reverse complement strand
CTAACTACCTAACCTAACTACCTAACCTACTACCTACCTAACTACCTAACCTAACTACCTAACCTAACTACCCTAACCTAACTACCTAACCTAACTACCTAAACTAACTACCTAACCTAACTACCTAACCTAACTACCTAACCTAACTACCTAACCTAACTACCTAACCTAACTACCTAACCTAACTACCTAACCTAACTACCTAACCTAACTACCTAACCTAACTACCTAACCTAACTACCTAACCTAACTACCTAACCTAACTACCTAACCTAACTCCCTAACCTAACTACCTAACCTAACTACCTAACCTAACTACCTAACCTAACTACCTAACCTAACTACCTAACCTAACTACCTAACCTAACTCCCTAACCTAACTACCTAACCTAACCTACCCTAACCTAACTACCTAACCTAACTACCTAACCTAACTACCTACCTAACTACCTCCCTAACTACCTAACCTAACTACCTAACCTAACTACCTAACCTAACTACCTAACCTAACTACCTAACCTAACTACCTAACCTAACTACCTAACCTAACTACCTAACCTAACTACCTAACCTAACTACCTAACCTACTACCTACCTAACTACCTAACCTAACTACCTAACCTAACTACCTAACCTAACTACCTAACCTACTACCTAACCTAACTACTACCAACTAACTAACCTAACTACCTAACCTAACTACCTAACCTAACTACCTAACCTACTACCTAACCTAACTACCTAACCTAACTACCTAACCTAACTACCTAACCTAACTACCTAACCTAACTACCTAACCTAACTACCTAACTACACTAACTACCTAACCTAACTACCTAACCTAACCTAACTACCTAACCTAACTACCTAACCTAACTACCTAACCTAACTACCTAACCTAACCTAACCTAACTACCTAACCTAACTACCTAACCTAACTACCTAACCTAACTACCTAACCTAACTACCTAACCTAACTACCTAACCTAACTACCTAACCTAACTACCTAACCTAACTACCTAACCTAACTACCTAACCTAACTACCTAACCTAACTACCTAACCTAACTACCTAACCTAACTACCTAACCTAACTACCTAACCTAACTACCTAAACCTAACCTACCTAACCTAACTACCTAACCTAACTACCTAACCTAACTACCTAACTACCTAACCTAACTACCTAACTACACCTAACCTAACTACCTAACCTAACTACCTAACCTAACTACCTAACCTAACTACCTAACCTAACTACCTAACCTAACTACCTAACCTAACTACCTAACCTAACTACCTAACCTAACTACCTAACCTAACTACCTAACCTAACTAACCTAACTACCTAACCTAACTACCTAACCTAACTACCTAACCTAACTACCTAACCTAACTACCTAACCTAACTACCTACCTAACTACCTAACCTAACTACCTAACCTAACTACCTAACCTAACTACCTAACCTAACTACCTAACCCTAACTACCTAACCTAACTACCTAACTACCTAACTACCTAACCTAACTACCTAACCTAACTACCTAACCTAACTACCTAACCTAACTACCTAACCTAACTACCTAACCTAACTACCTAACTAACTACCTAACCTAACTACCTAACCTAACTACCTAACCTAACTACCTAACCTAACTACCTAACCTAACTACCTAACCTAACTACCTAACCTAACTACCTAACCTAACTACCTAACCTAACTACCTAACCTAACTACCTAACCTAACTACCTACCTAACTACCTAACCTAACTACCTAACCTAACTACCTAACCTAACTACCTAACCTAACTACCTAACCTAACTACCTAACCTAACTACCTAACCTAACACCTAACCTAACTACCTAACCTAACTACCTAACTACCTAACCTAACTACCTAACCTAACTACCTAACCTAACTACCTAACCTAACTACCTAACCTAACTACCTAACCTAACTACCTAACCTAACTACCTAACCTAACTACCTAACCTAACTACCTAACCTAACTACCTAACCTAACTACCTAACCTAACTACCTAACCTAACTACCTAACCTAACTACCTAACCTAACTACCTAACCTAACTACCTAACTAACTACCTAACCTAACTACCTAACCTAACTACCTAACCTAACTACCTAACCTAACTACCTAACCTAACTACCTAACCTAACTACCTAACCTAACTACCTAACCTAACTACCTAACCTAACTACCTAACCTAACTACCTAACCTAACTACCTAACCTAACTACCTAACCTAACTACCTAACCTAACTACCTAACCTAACTACCTAACCTAACTACCTAACCTAACTACCTAACCTAATACCTAACCTAACTACCTAACCTAACTACCTAACCTAACTACCTAACCTAACTACCTAACCTAACTACCTAACCTAACTACCTAACCTAACTACCTAACCTAACTACCTAACCTAACTACCTAACCTAACTACCTAACCTAACTACCTAACCTAACTACCTAACCTAACTACCTAACCTAACTACCTAACCTAACTACCTAACCTAACTACCTAACCTAACTACCTAACCTAACTACCTAACCTAACTACCTAACCTACTACTAACCTAACTACCTAACCTAACTACCTAACCTAACTACCTAACCTAACTACCTAACCTAACTACCTAACCTAACTACCTAACCTAACTACCTAACCTAACTACCTAACCTAACTACCTAACCTAACTACCTAACCTAACTACCTAACCTAACTACCTAACCTAACTACCTAACCTAACTACCTAACCTAACTACCTAACCTAACTACCTAACCTAACTACCTAACCTAACTACCTAACCTAACTACCTAACCTAACTACCTAACCTAACTACCTAACCTAACTACCTAACCTAACTACCTAACCTAACTACCTAACCTAACTACCTAACCTAACTACCTAACCTAACTACCTAACCTAACTACCTAACCTAACTACCTAACCTAACTACCTAACCTAACTACCTAAACTAACTACCTAACCTAACTACCTAACCTAACTACCTAACCTAACTACCTAACCTAACTACCTAACCTAACTACCTAACCTAACTACCTACCTAACTACCTAACCTAACTACCTAACCTAACTACCTAACCTAACTACCTAACCTAACTACCTAACCTAACTACCTAACCTAACTACCTAACCTAACTACCTAACCTAAACTACCTAACCTAACTACCTAACCTAACTACCTAACCTAACTACCTAACCTAACTACCTAACCTAACTACCTAACCTAACTACCTAACCTAACTACCTAACCTAACTACCTAACCTAACTACCTAACCTAACTACCTAACCTAACTACCTAACCTAACTACCTAACCTAACTACCTAACCTAACTACCTAACCTAACTACCTAACCTAACTACCTAACCTAACTACCTAACCTAACTACCTAACCTAACTACCTAACCTAACTACCTAACCTAACTACCTAACCTAACTACCTAACCTAACTACCTAACCTAACTACCTAACTAACTACCTAACCTAACTACCTAACCTAACTACCTAACCTAACTACCTAACCCTAACTACCTAACCTAACTACCTAACCTAACTACCTAACCTAACTACCTAACCTAACTACCTAACCTAACTACCTAACCTAACTACCTAACCTAACTACCTAACCTAACTACCTAACCTAACTACCTAACCTAACTACCTAACCTAACTACCTAACCTAACTACCTAACCTAACTACCTAACCTAACTACCTAACCTAACTACCTAACCTAACTACCTAACCTAACTACCTAACCTAACTACCTAACCTAACCTAACCTAACTACCTAACCTAACTACCTAACCTAACTACCTAACCTAACTACCTAACCTAACTACCTAACCTAACTACCTAACCTAACTACCTAACCTAACTACCTAACCTAACCTAACTACCTAACCTAACTACCTAACCTAACTACCTAACCTAACTACCTAACCTAACTACCTACCCAACTACCTAACCTAACTACCTAACCTAACTACCTAACCTAACTACCTAACCTAACTACCTAACCTAACTACCTAACCTAACTACCTAACCTAACTACCTAACCTAACTACCTAACCTAACTACCTAACCTAACTACCTAACCTAACTACCTAACCTAACTACCTAACCTAACTACCTAACCTAACTACCTAACCTAACTACCTAACCTAACTACCTAACCTAACTACCTAACCTAACTACCTAACCTAACTACCTAACCTAACTACCTAACCTAACTACCTAACCTAACTACCTAACCTAACTACCTAACCTAACTACCTAACCTAACTACCTAACCTAACTACCTAACCTAACTACCTAACCTAACTACCTACCTAACTACCTAACCTAACTACCTAACCTAACTACCTAACCTAACTACCTAACCTAACTACCTAACCTAACTACCTAACCTAACTACCTAACCTAACTACCTAACCTAACTACCTAACCTAACTACCTAACCTAACTACCTAACCTAACTACCTAACCTAACTACCTAACCTAACTACCTAACCTAACTACCTAACCTAACTACCTAACCTAACTACCTAACCTAACTACCTAACCTAACTACCTAACCTAACTACCTAACCTAACTACCTAACCTAACTACCTAACCTAACTACCTAACCTAACTACCTAACCTAACTACCTAACCTAACTACCTAACCTAACTACCTAACCTAACTACCTAACCTAACTACCTAACCTAACTACCTAACCTAACTACCTAACCTAACTACCTAACCTAACTACCTAACCTAACTACCTAACCTAACTACCTAACCTAACTACCTAACCTAACTACCTAACCTAACTACCTAACCTAACTACCTAACCTAACTACCTAACCTAACTACCTAACCTAACTACCTAACCTAACTACCTAACCTAACTACCTAACCTAACTACCTAACCTAACTACCTAACCTAACTACCTAACCTAACTACCTAACCTAACTACCTAACCTAACTACCTAACCTAACACCTAACCTAACTACCTAACCTAACTACCTAACCTACCTAACCTAACTACCTAACCTAACTACCTAACCTAACTACCTAACCTAACTACCTAACCTAACTACCTAACCTAACTACCTAACCTAACTACCTAACCTAACTACCTTACCTAACTACCTAACCTAACACCTAACCAAACTACCTAACCTAACTACCTAACCTAACTACCTAACCTAACTACCTAACCTAACTACCTAACCTAACTACCTAACCTAACTACCTAACCTAACTACCTAACCTAACTACCTAACCTAACTACCTAACCTAACTACCTAACCTAACTACCTAACCTAACTACCTAACCTAACTACCTAACCTAACTACCTAACCTAACTACCTAACCTAACTACCTAACCTAACTACCTAACCTAACTACCTAACCTAACTACCTAACCTAACTACCTAACCTAACTACCTAACCTAACTACCTAACCTAACTACCTAACCTAACTACACCTAACTACCTAACCTAACTACCTAACCTAACCTAACCTAACCTAACCTAACCTAACTACCTAACCTAACTACCTAACCTAACTACCTAACCTAACTACCTAACCTAACTACCTAACCTAACTACCTAACCTAACTACCTAACCTAACTACCTAACCTAACTACCTAACCTAACTACCTAACCTAACTACCTAACCTAACTACCTAACCTAACTACCTAACCTAACTACCTAACCTAACCTAACTACCTAACCTAACTACCTAACCTAACTACCTAACCTAACTACCTAACCTAACTACCTAACCTAACTACCTAACCTAACTACCTAACCTAACTACCTAACCTAACTACCTAACCTAACTACCTAACCTACACCTAACCTAAACTACCTAACCTAACTACCTAACCTAACCTACCTAACCTAACTACCTAACCTAACTACCTAACCTAACTACCTAACTACCTAACCTAACTACCTAACCTAACTACCTAACCTAACTACCTAACCTAACTACCTAACCTAACTACCTAACCTAACTACCTAACCTAACTACCTAACCTAACTACCTAACCTAACTACCTAACCTAACTACCTAACCTAACTACCTAACCTAACTACCTAACCTAACTACCTAACCTAACTACCTAACCTAACTACCTAACCTAACTACCTAACCTAACTACCTAACCTAACTACCTAACCTAACTACCTAACCTAACTACCTAACCTAACTACCTAACCTAACTACCTAACCTAACTACCTAACCTAACTACCTAACCTAACTACCTAACCTAACTACCTAACCTAACTACCTAACCTAACTACCTAACCTAACTACCTAACCTAACTACCTAACCTAACTACCTAACCTAACTACCTAACCTAACTACCTAACCTAACTACCTAACCTAACTACCTAACCTAACTACCTAACCTAACTACCTAACCTAACTACCTAACCTAACTACCTAACCTAACTACCTAACCTAACTACCTAACCTAACTACCTAACCTAACTACCTAACCTAACTACCTAACCTAACTACCTAACCTAACTACCTAACCTAACTACCTAACCTAACTACCTAACCTAACTACCTAACCTAACTACCTAACCTAACTACCTAACCTAACTACCTAACCTAACTACCTAACCTAACTACCTAACCTAACTACCTAACCTAACTACCTAACCTAACGGTTGTATTATGTGGCCACGTTTACAAACTTAACTTTGCCGTTTTCTCAGTACATTTTGCAGTCATTGAGTTACACGTTATATTGGTCAATGATATCTCATTAATTATTCGAGTTTTACAATTAGTTTATGTTTTGTTACATGCTTATCTTAACCATTTTTTGTTTTTGATTTATTCAGGTTTTTCAATCTGGCAGTTTTGGAGGAAAACTTATAAATTTACAATCGGGAGAAAAGTGACCACATTAAAACAATTTTTCGTGTTCAAATATCGGTTCAATCGGTAGTAGGGACGGGCGCTGTGTACAAAGGGCTTTTAATCGCAATAATCTTAGTATGTGCTGCTGGCACTAGACTTGACATCCATTTATTCCTCGTTAAAATATATAAAAAGTGTACTCAATCCGATTAAAGGGCCTCTTAAGAGTCCCGTATCGTTATTTTTCGCCACAACCTCCCCGTGCCGGGAGTCGGTAATTTGCGCGCCTGCTGCCTTCTTTGGATGTGGTAGCCGTTTCTCAGGCCCCCTCTCCGGAATCGAGCCCTGATTCCCCGTTACCCGTGACAATCATGGTAGTCGCAGAAACTACCATCGAAAGTTGATAAGGCAGGCATTTGTTAGATGCGTCGCCGGTACTGGACCATGCGATCGGCAAAAGTTATCCAGATTCATCAAAAGTAACGACTTTGGACGCGAGGCCCTCCGTCGATTGGTTTAATCTAATAAAAGCACTCGTCCCATCACTGGTCAGAGTTCTGACATGTATTAGCTCTAGAATTACTACAGTTATCCAAGTAACTGAGTAAGATCTAAATAAAACAAAACTGATATATTGAGTCATTCGCAGTGTCGCCTTAATACGGCTTGCTCTGAGACAATATGAATGATTAAATCTTTGGGACAAGCATAATAATATAACTACTGGCAGGATCATCCAGGGAACTACTTCGTTTTAAACAAACGTCTATAGCCGGTGACGTGACGTCACGGAGGTCGAAGCGCCTCGCGTGTGCCTCCAGCGACGGGAGCGACGCGGTGCTCGAGAAAACCTATTTATTGCACCCAGGTTCAGGTGGCGGTGGTCGTCGGTGAGTGGAATCCTTTTAAAACTCCTCTCACACACACTAGGCCTCGACTTGCACGGACACAGGTGGTCCCAAGTTTGCATGTTCACAAACGAGATGGTCTCATCATATACACACGCGCACGATTGGCGCTACAGATCGCGTTTCGTTGAAGCAACAGAAGCGGGAACGATATAAAGATCACCGCCCGGTATCTGTGAGCCCACCAGCAGAGACCCCACGCGCTGCGCGTTCGAAAAGGGTAATTTGAGGAAGTGCGCGGTCGGTGTATGCCACCTGAACAGTGTACGCACGTTTTATAATTGCTCGCCTAATGGCCCATTTCTAAATACAATAAAATTGTACATGAAGAAATTTACGAAAACTACGCTAAAAGAGACGAACTCGCTCCCGTCTTTAGACGCCTCGTTTCAGTCGTAGAGCGATCACAGTGACTCCAATAACATCTTGAGCCTCCGTGACCCGCCCCGAACCCGAACGGCGACACTAAAACACAAGAGCGCCAGCCTCGGACGCGGTTTCGTCGGACGACACCGTGGATTGTACATTGTGAAATAAATATTATGAAAGTTTCAAATTGTTCTACACCTCCATTCGTTCCGATACTACAACGCTCGCTCGGCGCGCGGTCGAACAGGCTGGAAGCACCTTTGTAACAGGAAAGTTATTCGAATATTAAGGAAAAGTAGTAGGAGGACAAGAAAATGGTTGAATCAAATGCAAAATAAATAAATAAATGAATTTGTATTGCTTCTCCATGTTAAGGAAGTTTGTTCGGAGAAAATAAACTGTGTTTAATATTATAATAATTACAAGCTGTTATAATTAATACAGTAGGTAACAGTATAGGTACAGTAAAGTAATTACATAAGCTTCAGTGGGCGCCCGCGTCACCACGTAGGTAGTAGGTACCTATTACAGGTAGACAAACTACTTTGCTACTTTTCTCAGTATATTTTGAATTAATTAAGTTTTACAAATTACAGTTTTTGTTTTGTTACATAATATTTAGCTTACCCCGTACCCGTTTTATAAGTACTTTTGATCTATTCAGGTTTTTCAATCTGCCAGTTTTGAAGGAAGACTCGTTTATATAATGAACTAGCTGATGCCCGCTACTTCGTCCGCGTGGTTTAAGTTTTTTTGATTCCCGCGGGAACTGCTTAATTTTCCGGGATAAAAAGTAGCCTATGACACTCTCCAGGTCCTCAACTATACCCATACCATAAATCACGTCGATCCATAGCTCCGTTGCCGCGTGATTGAAGGACAAACCAACAAACCAATAAACCAACAAACCAACAAACAAACATACTTTCGCATTTATAAACAAAGTAAGTATAAGTATGAGTATGAGTATGATAATATACAGAAATGTTGTTTCTTGAAATCTTTTTAGTTTTTTTTTTATTTATTTCATTGATATATGTGATCTTCATCGTTCGACAAGATATTCTCAGTACAAACCCAAAGTTAGGAAGTTGGCGGTGTTTCTAGGTTAGCACGTAAAGTCTTCGGTCCTGCGCGTGATCTCTCTCCGGTCGTGTCGGATTTTCCGTATCATCGGACTATGGGAGTAAAGGAACGGAGAGTGCACCACCTGTGTATGCGTACGCGCTTATATGTATTTCATTCATGACATAAACTGTGTTACAGTGAAGGTCATAAGTAATAGTTGTTAAGCACCTACGATTTGACAAATTATTGTGTTAAGTATAATCTGTGGTATAATATCTCCCACGCAGATATCGACGACCGACACGACGGCTCTCTCTCTGGAGATAGGCCGCCGTGGCCGAAATTCGGTCGCGAGGACAATATTTTTATTATTTAATTATAATATCTCGGGAACTACGAAGCATAAAAACTTGTAAAGCATAAACAATTTTTTTATTTACGATATATATAATATGTAATTATTATTTTAAAAAAAAAATTCAGTGGTTAGAGGAAGCTCGCGAGGTGGTCCCATAAAAAAT
Source organism: Erebia ligea (assembly GCA_917051295.2). NCBI lineage: Eukaryota > Metazoa > Arthropoda > Insecta > Lepidoptera > Nymphalidae > Erebia > Erebia ligea. The sequence continues at coordinate 15,251,971 of OU785241.1, read as the reverse complement.
TCTGACTCCAAATCCTCAATCCTGATGCTGTACCTAGGTGCACCGTAGTCGTACCTACTACATGAAGTCCTCAAAACTAGGGAGTTAGGAAAATTTTATGGTGAATTCATATAGTAGGTATCAAGTCACGTGTATACGATTCAACTCTGAGTCCCAACTCCTCAACACTGATGCTGAAGGGTACTGCACTCCTAAGCCGTGGGGATTCAGAGTACACTAAAAAGTTAAAAATAAAAATTCCTTCCAAAAAAAACCGACTTCCAAAGCCACTGTAAAGTAAAAAAAAATTTTTGATTTCTACACACTATGTTGAAGTCGGGCGAGTAATAACAAAGATAGGCAAAGTTGACGCGCCAGGCTCGTGGCGTCAGGCTGTGGGCTCGCCCGACTTCAACACAGTGTGTAGAAATCAAAATTATTTTTCACTTTAATAAGACTAAATCGTAGTTTGAATAAAAGTTATGAACTTATGATGATCAACAACACATTTATTAAGGTATAGGTAGGTACGGCATGTTGCAGCAAGCAGTTGAGCGCCAGGAGGGCTAATAGAGGGTAGAGGTAATTGGCATAAAAAAGGCACACCGCCAAATTACCAGTTACCACCACTTATTGAACGATCTGAAAAATGTATTACGCTAGCAGGTGAATAGGTATATCGAAAAATACTGCATCATCACTTACCATCAGGTGAGATCCCAGTCAAGGGCTAACTTGTGTCTTGTAGTGGATAAAAAAAAGTGTTGAGCTTTTCCTGTACCTATATACCTACCTACCTAACATTGAAAAAGTTCCTAATTGAAGTTTTCGGGGCTTCAATTAGGCTAGTAAGCGATGATCCATTTTAAGACCAAAGTCGTCAAGTTTCTAATATCAGTGTTTCACAATGATTTCACGTGATACAATCGAACAGTTTCGATGGATGTCGAATAGTAGGCAGCGGGGAGTTGGGGAGCTGGGGAGTTGGGGACGGCTCGCGGCCCGGAGTCAGAACGGCCAGGGTGAAATTAGCTGTGAAATATGAATTAATTTTTTATTACGATTTGACTATTTTTTAATTAATTTTTGATAGTAGAGATGAGGTGTTGCCATATCAAATAAATCTACCGATTTTGTTGCTACTAGGTACTGTAAACATACATTTAAATACATAATAACAATTAAGAATAACACGCCGGAAAGCTTTAAGAGACACACTTTTGGATTATGATTTTTAATCTCTGGCATTGGTTCAATTTTATAAATCGAGTGCATTAATATATGATTTATAAAGGAGACATTGGTTAATACAAAAATGTTTTTATAATATTCATGAATTTCTAACCACATAGACTTCAATTGCACGATAGATGTTTAAATAAATTGTGTACCAAAATTATAACTATATTTTTTTTTAAATTGTAATAATTTATTTAATATTATTTTTAGACTACGATTTCTAGATATAATTACTTGTTGACATTATTTAATTATCTAATGTTTGTAATGATAATGATAATGTAAGCTTTAATGAACTTAATTTTTATAATTTTTTATTACATTGCACACATTTGATGTTTATATTATTATGTTCAATGTTCATTGTAATAAAGTATGTATTATTAATTTAAAGGAGAAGGTTTACCTTTGGAGCACTCTTTGTACACTCTACCATGAATAGAGGAAAATACATAGATTGTATTAAAAATATAATAATTTAGAATATTAAAGTAATTAACGCGAAATAAAATAAAATATATTTCAAGTTTTCGATACGTTTCCAAGATGGCAACCTTTAGCCATAGAGATGGCAGTAGGCGCGAAATGTATCAAATGTCATTTCTGACAGTCACTGTCAAAATAACGTGTTTTCCCTACGGTTTTTCCGGTGTTGTGTTGACACTTGACAGAAAACGTCAAAAAATATGAATCCGCCATTGTTACCCACTCGTGTTTAGTGTTGCTTATCGTGGAAAGATTAAATAATTACACCGCTGAAATTACGACGAATTCGTAGATTTGAATGATCAAAACTGGTTTAGTACTTTTTTTTCTTTCATTTCTCTACTTGTAAAAGGACTGGACCAACGCTCCATACAAATCTGGACCGTCTCCTTTGCAACGTCCTGACAGGGCGTCATGCCAATGTAGGTTCATGAACGCAAATATGAAATAAATGAATTTTACCGCTTGGTGAACTACAAATTAAGAGCCGAACCTTCATTTTTATTTATTTTATATAATAATTTCTAACATGGTCATGGAGTAGTAAGAAGACAAAGAAAAAATATTATGCAGCTTTGTTTTATTGGTTCATAAAAAAAATAGTTAAATAATTATTTTGTAATTTGATGCCACTATCAAATTTTTATTGTTTTTCCATTATTCTAACCATATTATCATTGCATTCATATAATAATAATAAAAATATTATTGATTGAGTACATTAAATTTTGAAGCAAATATGGGAAAACTTAAAAAGTTTCAATAGTACCTACCTAGGTACAAATATTGTGCTTACCCATTGATTGTTTACGAGCTTAGACTTTCAAGATTGTTTATTCAAAAGTTCGCAAAATATCAGCCAGACTCCGCGGCACCGCCTCGCTCCGTCTCTAGCCTCTCCTCCGCGCGTCACCCGCCACGCGCCGCGCGCCGCGCGCCAGTGAGCGCCGCGACGCCGCGCCGACTGTTCGTGTGCGTGTTCTACGCGCGATACTACGACTCGCGAGTCCTCTCTCGCCGACAGCTGTTCGCGATTTGGATCAAAACTCCTCGCTATTTATAAAACAGCACTGTTTAATATTTATTATTATTAATATTTCATTATTATTAGTGGGAACAGTGGTATTCGTGGTGTCGGGCGTACAGCAGTGAGTGCGATGGCGGGCTGGTGGTACGAGTGCGCGGGCGGCGGCGCGCGGGGCGGGTGAGGCATGGCGGCGGCGCTGGCGCTGCTGGCGCTGCTGGCGGGCGGCGCGGCCTGCCCGGGCGGCGGCGGCGGCGGCGGCGCGCGGTGCGGCTGCACGGAAGCCGCCGCGCGCCTCTCCTGCCGCGCCGCCGGGCTCGACCATCTGCCGCCGCTGCACGAGCGCCTGCTGGCCGCGTGAGTTCCCTCACTCCCTCGTCACGAGCCTGCGCCGCGCTGCTCTACTGCTCAGCATGTTACACGGCGACACTGTACACTTATTGACGTCCGAGACTTATAAAACATGATGGTGATGATCAGTTACGGTATCTTAAAACTAAAGCTACGAGGGTTCCAAACGCGCCCTGGTCTGAGAAAAGTCCACAACCATACTCAGCCGGCTTTTTTTTATCATCATCTCACCAACATCGTATATTAATTAATAGAACTAAAATTAACAATTAGATTAATAATAATTAATTAGCCCCTGATTACTCACCACCAGTTATTCACACAGCAACCAGTTACCACATGCAGCCGCTGTCGCCGGCCCTCGAGGTATTCAAGGGTACTAGTAGTTTCAAATATCGCATTGGCAAGACCCCCGCGATCGATTGAATAATGTGCAATATCGATGACAAAAAAAATGTAGAACGCGTTGATGTCTTTTGTATTGGTTTTGTTGCATTCATCACAGAGCAAGTAAAAGATGACGATGAACTTATTGATGTTACGCCACGCTCACTAATGTTTATAATTTATATATTAGCGAATATCTACTTTCGTTAAAACTTATTTTAAAACTTATGAACAAGTGTTCCAAACGGTAAGCGATTAGTTTTGCCAATTAATGAAATATTTATATTTTATGAGATAAAAAGTCGGAAATCAGACTCCCGTATAAATAAAACCGCTCTTAAGGATAAAAAACACACTAGGGACCGGGCAGGACAAAACGTCGTCGTGAAGCAACCGCGTCCAAGGGGACGACGATTTTACCTGTCGCCTAGTATGTGCGCTCTAATATAAGTGTGAATGACGCGAACTGTTCTGGCAGACAATAATATTTTATTGTTGGTAGTGTATTTATCTGTAAGGATAAAGTGTGAACATAAGCGCACGCTCAGCCAGGCTGGTGTTGCGCAGCGGCATGCTGAACTAACTGCGTCAGCCTGTACTGGCGCGGGCGGTACTAGAGCAGACGGGTTGTTCTATGACGTAGTACATGTGTGCGCGCGTACATGTAGCTAGAGGTGAACCGGTATTGCACGAGCGTGACAATGTACTCACTACTCGCACTGTATCTCTCGCACATGTGTTTGAGGTATCCATACTAATATAATATTTTAGAAGCATATCTGACAGTCTACTATTATTTCGCGGCAAATTTCAACAGACGTGTTGACATTTGGAACAGGGATAGGTAGTTTGCATTCCGGGACTTAGGCTACTTCTTATCTCGGAAAAACAAGAAACAAGGAGTTCCCACGAGATTTTAAAGATTTTGACGGGATTTTGAATCCACGCGCGTCACGTCCTAATTGTATATTATTTATTAATTGTATGGTGGTTTGCGGCAGAAGTACTTCCTTATAATTGCTTAATGGCAATTTACTAAACATAATTCTTTTTTTCAAAAGAGCAACCACCGAGTTACTTGCAGGTTCTTCTGGGTAGGAATGTTATTCCGAGCCAGTGGTAGATTCACTCACGCGACGATTCAAAAGCACTTTTAAAGTTTATTTGAATAAAAAAATATGAGTTTGTGTTTGACATAGTTTAAGGAGAAGTTACCGGTTTCTGGACAATCAAACCTCAAGGATTGTCCAAGATCCATGACACGGTCAAGTCTGGATAAATTCTTTAGCACACGTTAAATACTTAATAATTACTTCCGAACATTTTGGGTCTAGAATCGAAATCGTAGTAGGTATATACCTAGATAGGGTACACTCGAGTCTTCTGGGAGCTTATCGCACACTTACCTATTCCAAGGAAATGATATTTTTAATTAATAAGAGGTAGTTAATGACTTATGACCTCCAGCAGTTGAGGTCAAATCAAAATACGTCGCAGAGAGAAATAGACTACTCGTACAACCTAATTATCAAAAGTATAGTCCGCGCTCGAGTTCCGAGGATTCCCATGGAATGTTAAAGTAATGACCTAGAGTTGTTTATAGTGCAAAACGATACTGCTATCGCAAAATAACACGCATCAAGCTCGAAACTAGTGTTGGGCGCGAGCTGGATATGGAGCGACGATCGCGGCGGCGTACAGCCGTCGCTTCTTCAGACCCCGACTCCTCGGAGCTCGTGCGTGGACTGTATTCTGTAGATTGTGTCTAGGTAGTCGTTCTCATCGGAGCAGCAGCGCGGTGCTGTCGGCGGCGCGGCGAGGAGCTGTCAGCTGTCAGCTGTCGGTATGATTGATGTATCGAAGCCTGTGACCGGCGGGTGCGGCGGAGGGCGGGGAGGGCGGGGAGGGCGGGTCGCGCCACTCGGAGCTGCGGCGCGGTCATCCCTCGTCACGGCGATGACGTCACGGCACGGTTACACGCATTCTAACATCCGGTGTACGTTGCAATACCTGCTGACTTCCACGCCACCCACTGTTATATTATAATATGTATTGTCGATGTATTTGAAGTATGCCAGAAACTGTGTATAAACAATACTGCCTTGTTGGTGTTGGTCTAGAGTCTAGACTCTAGTGGTCAGCATGGTCGACTGTGGTCTGTGTGTGTGTGTGTGTGTGGCTGACGAGGTCCCGGGTCGGGCCATTATGAAGTATTCGGTTTTTCTGACAAGAAATTTCCATTACTAGCCTGGAGTTAGGAAGTTTGTGTCACCCCCGTGCCTCGAAGAGCACGTAAAGCTGTCGCTCCTGCGCCTGATCTCTCTCCGATCGTGTCGGATTTTCCGTCCCATCGGGCTATGCGAGTAAAGGAACAGAGAGTGCACCTGTGTTTGCGCACACACTAGTGCACTATAATACCAATACCAGATGGCTGATCTCTATGGAGATTGGCCGCTGTGACCGAAATTCTGTCGGGAGAATATTATTAGAACAATAGCTGTTCGAAGTTCCTATACTCAATGCGTGATTGCGTCGGTAACAAATAGACAATGTTAAACTTTCAAATAATGAAGAAACATAAATAGATATAGATCTAACAAAATTAACCTAAATATTATTACCGACTTGTAAGAAAGTGTGCAAGTTCGTGAGACTTTCTCGTAACTCCAATTATCCTATAAAAAATAAATGTTTAACATTTCGGCAAGGAACCCTGATAAAGAAGACGTCGCGGTAATTACACAAGAAGCAGCTAATTGATTTAGCGAAGTACTTTCGTTGCGTCCTCCGCTAATGCGATGATTTCATTATGGCCTCCCCCCCCCCCCCTCCTCCTCCCCCTCCTCCCCTCGCCTCATGGCAGCTCCGGCCCATGGAGTCATGATTTACTTTCTCGCGCCGCAGCCGCCCGATATGGCGAGGTCAATAAATCGCGATGATCTATAACGTTCATTATAAATGAACACTCGCGAGTCGCGACACTGAACCTGCGCTGAACGAGACGAGTGCGGCGGAACACGGCGCTGATAGTTGATCCTATAGCCTCATTATCTGTGTCTAATAGGCATAGTATAATAATTCCATAAGGAAGTGGTCGGCGCGACGCGGAGCGCGGCGCCTATAATACGAGTATCATTATATTATCAGTGACGGCGCCAAAATAGTAACGTTCCCGCGTCGCTATACCACGCTATAGCACGCTATACACGCGCTATACACCGCGCGAGTCGCGTGCGGCGCGCGGGCGCCGGCCGGCAACACTCGCCGCGTGTGACGCGCGTTGTGTTCGCGCATCCACACACCACTGTCCTTTTCATATTATGTGCAATATAATTTAGAGATGGAAAGGAATCTTACTAATATTCAAACGATTTATCATAAAAACTCAGTTTCACGTATTTTGTCCACATTGAAGATTAGTGATAGCTTAGTGGTTTAGACACTCGACCGAGGTGCGTACCCGGGGATCGCGGGTTCGATCCCCGGGTACGCACCTCTAACTTTTCGGAGTTAATGTGCATTCTAAATATAACTTGCTTCAATCGATAAAGGAAAACGTCGCGAGGAAACCTGCATTTCCGAGAGTTGTTCATAATGTTCTCGAAGGTGGTGTGAAGTGTTCCAATCCGAGCTCGGCCAGCGTGGTGGACTATGTGGTGCGGCAGTGGCTTGAAATGATGATGATGTAATCAATAGATGATACATCAATAACATATGATGTTGATAGATAATTATAACGTTGTGGAAATAATCCCTGCGGCATTACAATTGTGTTCCAGTCGTGTTCCTACATCTAAACTGGACAGATCTTCAGAAATTTACTTTAAGAATAACTTAGAAGGGCTTTGTCTATGGAAGGAAGCCTATGTCGGTATATTTTATTATCAGGCAGTCGGTTATAGCTGTAAAATTGGGCCAATTTTAAAAGATTCTGGTTCTTATTATGAATTTATGGTAAAAACCTAAAAATAGGGAAATTTTATAGAAAAAATATTTTATCTGTCGTTATTATCCACGAAGAAAATAGAAGAATACCTACGTTTGTATGGACCACCGGCTGCCACATTTCCTTGCATTTAATTGTATTGGAGGAGTCGTATCGGCGGCGGAGGCCGGGGCTCGGGTGTCAGCTGTCAAGGCTGTAGCGGAGTCGAGGATAAGCCGCCGGAGCCGCGCGGAATACATTACTTGTACAATTTACTCGCGACCCAGATCGCGCTGGCAATCGGACGCGGTCGCAGGATATCTATTCGAAGCTCGACGCGCGCGGAATACCTATTACACGCCGTAATGTTACATGTGTACATTGGCTCGCAGCGACAAACATTGTGTTGAACTAGCTGTTACCCGCAGATTCGCTTGCTAGTTGCTACTTGGTATCATTCATACAGTGGGTCGATGCCCGTATCTACAAACATCAGACTCTGCCGCCATGGCACTGTACTTGTAGCACACAGAGGCACGGTGCTCTCACCTGGTTGAGACTTGAGAGAGGTGGGAAAATGTGTACAGAATTGACATTACAATTTTGTATAGAAAATTGTGCCAGTTTCCTCTGTCACGTCCCTGTCACGGCGCAGCGCTGCTCTGCGCAGACGCCTCCGTCGAACGACTGCTCGTCCAAATCAACTGACTAAAACTGACTGAAACACAAACAGGAAGACTGATTATATTTTATTCCACTACAAGGTCTACGATTTAGCCCTTGACCGGCCGAATGGTAGCGGTCCTCTTAGGGGTATTGCAGTCATATTTATGAATCTATTCCCCTAATCGGTTTGTACACGGCATCGTACCGGAACGCTTAATCGTTTGGCGTCAAGTCTTCGCTTCTTCTTTGTTTGTTCAGAATTTCGTTCCTGAAAGCTCAAGTCAAATAAAAGGCAAGCTTATAATGTGGCTTTCGACCAAAGTGAAGTTTCGAAGTAGTTTTCCAGTAAGTGTAAGACGTAAGGAGTCACGTGCGAGCGCTGAGCGCGCGGCGGGCGCGCATCACCCAACTTGTGAAACTATTCGACACAGTTACCTTTACTGTTGTTGATGAACTTAAGTAAACAAGTTTACGATCCGGGCTGAAATGAAATAACGGACGTCACACGGAACGCGCGCGTACGCGTGTACAATGTGTAAGAAGTCGTAACACCGGGAATTGTGTGAAACACTTCACATTGTTCTGGAGAGCGCGGCATCGTTGCGCGTTTCCCCAATACCTAAGCAGTATCACAGAATCGGTAATAGTATGCATACGTTGTCAAACAGTTCCTATCCAATAATCACTATACAGTATACACCGGCTCAGATAAGTTAGTCGGAATATAAAGAGGACCATAAGGACGTAATTTCTACGTATCGTTACAGTTGTATGTTTGATAAACATTTTAAACATAAAGGTAAAAAAGTGCTTTGAATTTTGATATACCTAACGTCACAAGCAAGTATTTTTTACAACCCATTCCACTTATGTATGCGTTTTAACTTTTGAAAAAAAAGTCGCTGATTTGACTTGTCAAAATACCCAATTGCAACTTCCAGGAGCCGCGTTGGACAGGACGCAACCTGTCCCCTCCCCAGCTCAGTAACGGTCGGTCAGGCTGGTCGCCAAACGGATTTATTAAACAAGTCAGTCGACCGCCACGTGTCCCATAGATATACAAGCTCGTTAGTGGGCCCGCCACACCGCCATCCCCACACCGCCACGCCACCGGCTCGTTAGCGGCTAGGTTCCCTTATCGAGCTACCTATGAATATCACCACACAGATTATAAATGCGAAAGTATGTTGGTTTGTCCTTAATCGCGCTGCAACGGAGCAGCGGATCGACGTGATTTCATACATGTATATCGTTAAAGACCTAGGGAGTGACATAATAACTATGTTAGGCGGCAATAGGTATGGAGCCCCATGTTAAAAACGTGAATCTGAATCCGCGGGCATTATCTCGTTTGAGTTAATAATATCTTGTTGTACCCATTCTTCCTTCACAACCTTTCTCACTGCCAAGGGTCACTGGTAGAGATCTCTTATAGAGATAAGTGTTTCCTTGTCCACTATATTTCTGTTTTTCTACATATTGTATAACTTTTTGGTACAAAAAAAGAAAGCAAAATGTAAGTAGGTACAGTTACCTATATTTTATATATAAATTAGCACTGCGAGCCGTGAAACTATAGGTATTATAGACCTGTGTTTTAGGCGACAGTGATCTCCTTAAATAAATGGCTCATTTTAAACACTACATAGATGAAACCTGCAGGTAAATAGACAAAATTTTTGTTTGTATGTACAGTCGACTGCAAAAGTCCATACATAGCTCTAAGGCTAAAACCGCTTGCAAGCAATGCTGTGAATAACTCCGTGCTCACTCACACTGATAAACATAAACTGTCAATAATATTATCAACCTTAAATCAACACCGTAAGGTTCAAACGATTTCAGTTCAATACTACCTGCATTACCATAAACTGTCAACAATATCAACCTTATGTCATTAGCATTAGGTTCTAAATATTCCTATTCAATCACCTTGTCTATTCTGATTGTTTATTTCATCACTTTACAGTAACCACTCCCAGTGTCGTGATAATATAGTTGGTATACGAGTTACGACGCATCATATGACCTAGGTTCGAATCTCTTACAGCAGTTTTTATTTTGTTTTGAATACAAACAAAATTTATGTTTTGTTTATGTGTTTTGTGTCTGTTTGTTATTCTTTATTATAATATATCTTTATTTCCATTTATAAACGCAAACATTAATTATAACAAGATAATACTTAAGGACAAAGTTAGTTATTTTGGGAGGAAAGCTATAACTATGTTAGTGGTGTCAATTATTGCTTATTATGAGTCAATAAGTAATAAAACAAACAAAATAAATTGGAAGAAACACTTTTTATTAGATAATCGACTTTATTTTCATTTATTTTCATTGTTATCATGTTACATTTTCTCAAAAGTAATAAATAACTTCAGCTACTTTTTCTATCATTTTTTAAGGTTATAGCTTAAGTAATCGTTTTCATAAAGAAAAGAAAATTGAAGCTAAACCTTAAAAATCTAGTAAGCAAAGGGCGGCGCTGCTTTTTTGTCTGTTAATTTTGATAAGATATACTAATAATAATTATTACAAGTTAGGAAAAGAATAAACGTTATGTTTCATATTTAAAGCCTTAAAAATTAAATTTTATATAGCTTTAAAAGTATTACTATTCAATAAAACCTCCACTTTTTTCAATAACATTAAGCAAGCGCCGCCGGGTGAATCCGTTTATAATATTAGGATAGATATCCGTTATTCTAAATATATTCTCCCATAATTCCATACAGCGAGCCTCCGTTTCCTCTGCAGTCTTTTCATTTCACATAACCCACCAGTTTGCACCATCAAACCTCATAATATTCTCTATGATTTAAGTTTGGTGATCTTACTGGCCAGGGAATAACTGTTGTCTGGGTTTTGATTAAACCAATTACGCACTATATGTGATCGATGCACAGGACAACAATTATCATGCACAAAATATGATAGTTGTGGCACATCAACAGCTGGACATCACTTCCATGTGTTATAATGTGCAGCTTTGGCGCTGGTGTTTAAGTATCGAACATGTTCGCGAACTCGACAGTTGGTATGCAGATATTGTTCTCATATTGTTCATCTATAATATTATGTCTTCGTTGTGAAGCATTACTCTCTTCGTCAGGATGCGACACCCAACACTTGGTTGTCCACTAAAAACCAAACAGCGAGATTAAAATAAACACTTTTGAAACTACTAAGTATCTTGTCTAGATATTTACTAATAAAACGTTATGTAACTAATCCTAAGTTTATGAACACACATTTTTTAACAATAAAAACAATACTCACAGTGAAACCAGTTTCATTGCAAATTTGAGCTAAGTAGGTATATTGTATCCGATATTATTTAGCTCAATAATATGCATCCTCTTCTGCATATTAATATAAGCCTGCATTATTGTTGAAGATAAGAAACAGCAAAACTTAGTAAATTATAATAATTTTGTAGTATTTGCTAATAACGACTAACGAGTGTCAAATCTTCCGTCTCCGTCAGTACTCAGTGGCCATATCTGTTCAGAGATTTTTTAAACTACCCGCATATACTATTGCTGGTATAAAAATATCAGTCATCAAATAAAAAAAGTAAAAAAAACTTACACGGGGTCGAGATTTGAACCAGCAACAGTTGCGGTGTGCAATCCAAGTAGTTCCACACCTCGCCATTGAGCTCACTTACTTGAGGTGTGAAATTATCGATATTACTCGGCTATTACAATACCTACAAGCTGAACGACTTATATTATACTACTGCAAGTGTGTGGGTGTCCGACCGCATGCAAAGCAACTTATTTGCTTATTCTATATGCAATTTTGACGTCGACTGTACATATCGCCCCCGAAAACACTCACCAATTATATTTTCTACGAAGAATACGTCAACCACCTACATACGAAGCAATCAATTGAAAACTTTAGGTACTCTATTATTTATTACACATTCTTCAAAGTAACCAAAGGTCGGGCCTCCACTTGCGTTACGGCCTTGTCCGTCAATCCCCGAAGCTATTTAAGTGTCTGTTATAATATGACTTATGTACTCGTAGGTAATTCCCTGAAGTTACGAGCACGAGGATACCGACTGACGACTTCTATAATACTTTCACCTACTTAGTTCAGTATTGTTAGTGTTGCCCAACTGTTGGATTAGAACAAGAATTCTCTTTGCTTCGTATTCCTGATGGCAGAGGGTCGTGAACCCTAATACTATTGTACCTATTGTAAGGGTTGGTTTTCTCTTGGGACGGTAACGCAATGATTTCTCGAATGCGGAGAATTCGATATTCCGCACGTGTGGAGGTAATATTACTTGTGTATTTACCATTTCAAATGGCCCACTACTAAGCAGTGAGCACGAGTCTGCTCTCAGAATGGGAAGGGTTTGGCCACAGTCCACCACGCTGGCCAGTGCGAGGCCGGAGAAGGATTATAAAGGATGAACATACTGAAATCAATATACAGTCTGTAAACGTACCTAAGATTTCTCGTTATACTTTTTCGCTACAACGCGAACGTATAGAAGCCTACTAAGAAAGGATTTTCAAATATCCCGAGCGCAGCCGGGCCGGAAAGAGCCGGGTTAGCTACTCGAAGTCTTAATTGAGTAGCTGTATGGAAATTTTTCCATGTAGTTTAATTTTACTAAGATACTCTAATATCGAATTGAAGCCCACGCAACGCACGTATAGTATACGTATAGTATACGTGCACGTATACGTATATATATATATCAATCTTGGTGCGCTTGATGTATAATTATGTGTAGTAGCGACGCGTGCGCTTGCGCAGCGAGCGTGACGAGGTCGGAGGTATCAGGTAACCTATCAGTGTATTAGTAGTGTATTGAGTTCACCGTATCTTACTATTGCGTAATGGTAAAAAGCTCTAGAATTTCCTATTTTTCGAACCACTATCTATGTTTTAGTTTTTTCTTGACCGCAAAATGAAGACATTTTTAATTCTGACTTGATAGAGTCCGCATGGATTAAGTTTATAGTCTCGCGGGAACTCCTTCAGTTTCCAGGATAAAAAGCCTATGACCAACAACCTATCGCTGTATATTTCATCAAAATCGGTCGATAAGATGAGTCGTTAAAGCGTAAAAGAACTAAAAGACAGAAACACTTTCGCATTTATAATATTTTTATTAGCATGGATTTACCAAGTAATGGTCTAGCAATGAATTTTGAAATTTGAATTTGACATTTTTTTGTTTTTTTTTGCTTGACATGATAACTACTTTTTTTTATTTTTATTACAAAGGTACTAACCTAGATGTTATATTAAAGGCCTCATTATGACTTCTTTGATAACTGTAATAATCAAGACATAATATTATTATTATTACTTAATCTAAGCTTATTCGAACTACCATCAGACTCCAAAGGGGCATTTCAAAATGTAAATTCATGCGGTTTATTAAATAATTAAATAAGGTTATAAAATTGTTATAAAACTGTGTTCGACCAACAGGCGTTTATACTTTATACTTAGCAGGTTCAAAACTCTACCGCACCGCGCCCGCGAAAAATAGTCTTCTGAGAAGAGCCGACAAGAGAGAGACTATGCTGTTACTAGCTCCGATTTCAATGTTCTCTCATGAAACTTCAGAAATGACACTGAGTTAATATAATAATCGTTAGGGCGAGTCGTAGCCTCGATACATCAGTGAGGAAGTTATAACTCATAGTAACAGCCTCCGAGCGCCGCAGCTGGAGCAGACGTCACTACAATGGCCATTACATTCGTACTCGTGCGGCGGCGGCGGCGGCGGCGGCTGGCGCGCAGCCAGCGACCATCATCGCCAGGTGCCTTTCCACCAGAGGTGACCTAACTCTAACGATATAAGCTGGAAACCAAGCGCTCCTATTGGTGCGATTGACACAAATCCGTCACTTAGCAACGTAGCACATCTCTGGTGGAAAGGCGCCCTACGTCTGCTGCCAAACCCAATGAGAACAAAAACGTGCACGTTCACCGAGCATTAGCAGTTGAACATCTGTGATGTACTCGTATGTATGTAACTAACATGAGTAGGTATACGATGCCGTGTAGAAACCGATCGGGGGTAACTGCCATACCCCCAACAGGCTATCCCGCTACCATCTGAGACTGCGTCATCACTTACCATCAGGTTAGATTGCAGTCAAAGACTAACTTGTAATGGCGTAAAAAAAGAAATAAATCTCACTTTAAATAGCGTATTTACAATCCCAATTCTTAATTGCAAGTTAGAACGAAGGCTCAAGGTTGAAACGGGGCTATTTTTTCTTTATTTGTTGCCAATAATTTATTTTCCTCGGGGCGCTCAACCGAAAATGGCTGTGGGAAAAAGGTTAATAACCTATCTTCAATGGTGCCTCACACGTAAATGCTAGAGCTACTTACGAGTACCAATAATTGTAAACTGTTTTGGTTGCCAAATAAATAAAATGGAATAATTTATTAACGTAAATATTTATCCCGGTACAATATTATTTCGCCCGATTCAAGCGATTGTAGCTCGGATGAATTAATTCCCCGCCGACGAGCGACGAGCGACGAGCGACGCGCGACCACAGGCGCGACGCCGCGCCGCCGGGCGGCCGACGACCTCGCGATATCAATGGAATGAACATTTAATATTATTGCAAGAGCTCCTCATAAACATATAATTTTGCTCGTCGTGTCATCTGACAGATGTCCACAGCTGGTCACAGCATCGCTCCCCTGTCTCGAAGGGATCGGCATATCTTGTGCGGTGTGCCAGCGGGCAGCGCGGCGGCTTCACGTGACTCATTCGATGTCGTCCACTTGAAATTAGCCTTCAGGCAACGTGCTTTTGAGCGATTTGAAGAGCCTGTATATTTTGGTCACACACGTCTACTTAAATAAATTACCTATTCAATAAGTAAGTTTTAAAATGTCCATGAATGTAAAACTTTTCGTTCTTTTGTTATATTTCTTTATGGATCCACTATAGCTCAGTGAACTCCATAATACAGTTTGGAAGCTTCACGCTATAACCCGCAGTGTTTCACCGTCGACTGGCAACTGTTGGTGCTTATCAGAAGATAAAAGCAAAAGAGACCTACAACAACCGGTCAAGTGCGACTCAGACTCGCGCAAAAAGGGTTCCGTGCAACCACATAATAGGTATAAATTCTTTTAGTAAATAAAAATAAAAATGTCATAACAACACGTAATTAATCAGCTGTAAAATAACTGGCTAACATTTATGGACGCGATACTGGTAGCGCCTGACAAACAATTCGACACCCATAAATACGGAACTCTAATTAACGATTTTCGGTTTTTTTTCCTATACTTGTGCTGTGAGACCTTGCTTCTAGCCAAATTTCATGATTCTAGGTCAACGGGAAGTACCCTATAGATTTTCATTTTTTGGCGAGTGTTTTGATTGCGTGATTTTTTTACCAGCTTGAAGGGACCGTATTTCAACTCGATACCTCCACGCGTTCCCGAGAAAAAGGGTGTTGACAAACAGACCGATTTAAACAGACAGTCGGGCAAAGAAGTGATCCTATAAGGGTTCCTTTTTTCCTCGTGAGGAACGGATTACGGAACCCAACAAACATCGCAGTGGTCGAGTTAGTCGGCTGCGGCGAAGTGGCTGTGTGTCGGTGACGCGCCGGTGATGGATGACGGCAATAACGCGCCGCTCGTTATCGCGCCGACCCCCGACCCCCGACCCCCACCGGCGCGGCGCAGGGGGCCGCCCCGCGAGTGCCCTGAACTGTGCCTAAACCCTCGCAATCAGCTGATCGGTAGCTCTGCCGTGTCGGAATATTCAAATCAAATCCAGCCTGTTTGAATAATCCGACACGCCGTTCGAGCATACTTAACAATCATACTACCTATAATCCTTGTCCATACCACATGCCCGTTTTTTTATGCCCACGTTTAGTTGTATGAACTTAAATTAAATATCTCTAATTGTATTTAGCCATAGAATATCTAGGCCTTTACGAGAATTCGTGACAGAACGAACCTAATTTCTGGCTGGTCACAATGAAGATGTCTCTATGTTGTGCACGCCACTACACAGGATATAGGCAATAGTGTTGCAGCACGCTGTAGAGTGTAGAGTGTAGTTGTGTAGATACACAGAAGCATTGTAGGATATGTCGCCGCGCCAAGATCGGTGTGTGTGTCGGAATAGTTTTATTTGTGTTAGGTATATGGGGCCAAAGAAAATGTTTTGTTCCCCGAGGGCGCTATTCTAAAGTAGAATCCTGAGCGTAGCGAGGAATTCTCATCTCTTCATCATTACGTATGAGAAAAAGCTAGGAGTATCAACCGTTTAAACACCGATCAGAAGCACACGTACGCGGACCAACCAGAAGATACTCCTATCAACCTTCTACTTACTACTATTACCTATTCTGTGCTTCTACGTATAGACATTATTTAGACGTATATTTAAAGTTTAAATAAAACACAAATAAATTATTATTTCCTCTTTGGACTAGCAGCCATAATTCCGTTCGAAATTCAAAAAATGTAAAGACGTATATCCGATCAACAAATTGATCACGTGACTTATCGAAGACAACAGCCGCAGCACGAACGCGGACCAATCAGAAGTTCAGAACAGAGAAATGAAAAGTCATGGGCCTAAAAATTACATTTTGCTCCCGCTATCCTCTGAAGCCAATATTCGTTTTTCGAATAGGTATGATGAAATAGTAGATTGTATTATAAGGGAGCAAAATAATATTTTTACGGCGAGGGCGCTTTTTTGAATCCAGAACGAAGTGAGGGATTCTAGAGTAGAATCCTGAGCGTAGCGAGGGATTCTTTAGTAGAATCCTGAACGTAGCGAGGGATTCAAAGTACGTCGCCCGAGCCAAAAATATATTTGCGCCCGAATGATACACTCTACTTTTCATCACCCTGTATGAGAAAATTTGGTTCCCGCAGGAACTCTTTAATTTCCCAGGATAAAAAGCATATGTGCTATTTCCAGACTATAATCTTTTTTTTTTTTTAAATCTATCTCTGTGCCAAATTTTATCCAGATCCGTTCAGCCGTTCGGGCGTAATTAAGTAACACACATAAATACCACCATACATCCACACATCCATCCAAACTTTCGCCTTTTTAATAATATTTATTTAATTTTTTTTTTTTTTTTTTTTTTTTTTTTTTTTTTTTTTTTTAATATATATATCCATATAGCCCTTTCGTTAGTTAAAATTCAGAAATTATAAATTCCTAAATTGACCCTGCCGGGGATCGAACCCTGGACCTCCGCACGTTAAGACAGCAGCGCTCAACACTGCGCCACGGAGTTCGTCAATTTGCGTTGGCGCTGAACACTAAGATGTTCCAAATTCAATAAGTGCGCGGCAAAGAGAATTGCGGCGCACTTACGAGTATAAAGAGGATTAAAAACTCATTACTGCCCGCTAAAAGTTTCTTATAGAAAACACCACCTTTGGGCGCACATAAAGGCGAACCAAGTCGTCCTTTTCGAATACATGGGATGAAAAGTTATTTATTCACCTATATTCTTGTGTCGGTATCTCGTTCGTTTGGTTCAGTTGGAGCCCGCTTTACGTAAACCTTGTTCAACTTTCGTCATTGTGTTTTAAGTTGATAGCTTTTAGTGCAGGTGAAGTTGTTTTCGGCGAACTGGGTTAAGACTTGTCTCGTCGAGATGAATCGTGCTGCGGACTGCGGTCCGGCGCCGCGGCGACACGTGAATGTGTTTCCGCTTCGCTAGGCGAGGCGACTCCGACACTCATTCATTAATTAAGCTTTGAAGCACACAGAGCGCGCGACTAAAAGTGTGCACCGCGGCTCCGAGATGGTGAAATATACCTATCTAAAGAAGTGTACGAGATGCATTTCCGAGGCGCAAGATTCATTTATTTAATTTACTAGATGATGCCCGTGACTTCGCCGTGAAGATTAGGTACGTTTTTTAATTCCGGGGGAACTCCTTAACTATCCGGAATAAAGAGCAGCCTATATCTTTCCCCGGAATGTAATCTACGTCTGTAACAAATTTTATTAAATCGGTTGAAAACATCGGTTAAAGCATAGCAGACAGATATATAGGCAGACACAGTTTCGCATTTATAATATTAACATGGATGATAGTTTAAGATGTGCGCTCCTTCGCGCATCGCTGTCAACTGTCAAACTATTCTAGATGCCTGATACAGACCTAAAACTGATTGCTGCAGTGTTTCAATGGCAATAACCTCTGATTGGTTAACAATCTCCCGATATTGGTGAATATCCATTGTTGAAGCAATAATACCATAGATTCAGTCAATCACAACTATCGAGATTGTAACAACGATTGATGCAAGTTTTACTCAATAGGGCTACAGTTTCATATGGTTAATTATGTAGTTTCAGTCGCGAGTGTCGTGTGTGTGTTTCAGGCTTTAGCACCAACACTGTATAAGCTCTGACGCACTCAATATATTAAAGTGTCCCACTTTTAACGATTTCCGCGAAATGAGAAATGTCTCCATGGGATTTGGGATATGTTTGTAGCTCTACTGAAGTCGGACCATTCCCGAGGGCCATTACCATCAATCATTTCACGAAAACACTACTTTTGGAACTAATAAATGCAAGAAATTGAATTAATGAAAGCGATATTTCTATTTTGGCACGTAGGTAGGCTCATTCAATTCTATTTAAGTATGTTTAAACCAAAACGTTTATATACTTAAACAATATTTTGATTTATATAAAATGAAAAGAATTTATGTATTTCACTTCAGACAACATGTGCCACATAAGATACTTGACTCTACCACCGGTTCGGAAAACTGTATATTTATTTTGTTAAAATACGTTTTGATTATCAAAATCATTTTTTGACCGTCCAAAAACTTGTGCACACTCGTATTTCGTTTGTATCGATACAAACGCGCATCCGAGTAGCAAATATTTAACTATCAATATCTCTTTTGTTACATAGTTTTAGAACGATCATCCCCAAGCTTTTTTGCTTGTTTTTGTCATCCTCTGTAACGTGTCGTGTCTGTTGCAGTGACGTGTCGCACAACAACATCAGCGCTCTGCCGCGCGACGCGCTGCAGCGTGCCGCCGCGCTGCGCGACCTGTGAGTACACAAACCTACCCTAAGGCCTATTGCGCATTATAAGAAAATGTCTTGTGTCTTACAAGTAACATCTCATATTATTTCGTACGCGCGTGTCTGATAAGACACAAGAAAAAATATCTTGTAATATGTATGGTCTCATGCAACAACCATTGCGACTGAATTTCTTATAAGACATTACTAGACAAGACACAAGAAATTTCCTTGTAATGCGCAATAGGCCTAACGCTTCACACACAGCCCTTGTGAACATGAGGCGAAACGCGAACCGTCACCATATACCAATGCTAATTTTTGTGACAAAATTCAAATTGCATCGGATATTACCAAAATAAACCGCTTCGCCACGCGTTCACTTCGCCTTTTGTTTAGCAGCGGCCTTACTTATGATTACCTACTTATCCTAACTTTGTAGGACGTACCCGAACGATGCGGAGCGAGGGAGCGACGATCAGGGATCATAGTGTTACTTGTAACAAAAGCATAATACTTAACCCTTAAATCGATAACGGGAACCCTGGGATACGTTACTTTCTTTTTAAATCTGAGAATTATATAATAACCTGAAAGATTTTTTTGCGCTATAGATATATTTTTTATATATTTGAGATTAGTAGAAAAAATAATTAGAGCTCGTACAAATAAAATCTATCCGTCAAATTCAAAATAGAGTCAAGGCAACAGTATGTTGGAACAGCACGGTTAAGTTTTAATCGGATTTTTTAAATTTTTTGCTCTAAGTAACTGTTTTTTTCGGTATAAATTGAAAGAATAAATGTCACATAATAGATTGCAATATCATATTTAGATCATCAATC
The DNA here is from genome assembly GCA_917051295.2 of Erebia ligea. NCBI lineage: Eukaryota > Metazoa > Arthropoda > Insecta > Lepidoptera > Nymphalidae > Erebia > Erebia ligea. The sequence goes on along the minus strand of OU785241.1, from coordinate 15,232,012 downwards.
CACAATAATAAAATTATAGGTTCATAAAAGTGTATGTGCCCCGTGGTTCCCGTTGCCGCTTTTGCCGATTACGAGTAACGGGTACCAGGAGATACGTTGCCAATTTCTTGGCAAATGGCAGCATACATTCAAACCTTTTAAAATCATTTTGTCAGTATTTTTTGTGCTTTTTTTATGTAGGTGTGGTTGCTTAAAGCATGTTTTATTTATTTGCATAATTAATGCATGTTCTTATAATAAAAGTTTTACTTCTGACAATGAGACAATTTAGAATCACATTCTTCTCCTGTTATAAGCTCAGATCTACCTTCATCTACCTTCTTTAGATTCTTCTTACGAAATTGAAATTTTAGGATATGGTAGGGATTATAATGAGGTATTTATTCGATTGCATAATACATATTCAAAACTTCGAAAATATGCCTCACACACTAATATTCGATGAAGTTTTCCCATCCCCTTCGACAAACAATTGAGAGGCTAACATCCACCCTGAATTCTATACAGTCGTTTTTTTCCATCACTAGCTAAAAATTCGCTATTTAAAGGGCTTACTAGGTTTAAACCAAAATATTAATAGCAAAAAAGATAAAAAAAATAAGTCAGTTCTCAATTATAACTGAACAAAAGCTGCATTCAGGCAAAGAGCTGTGATAGATGGAGATTTACAGAAACTTCACAAAACACATTTGGCTACAGTTTTATATTATCTTTATTATTTTTTAATTGCTAGACGGTAGCTTATCGACCTGTAGACAGTATTAGTCTGCATTATATTGGTCATTTTCAGGAAATTCAAGAGAAAAATGACCGATATCGCTATTGCAAAGAAGGAAAACCAAGGGTTTATTCTATAAAATGGAAATAAGTTTATGTTTTGTGATAAGCGAGCAAAAATCGCGAAACTCTCCGTCAATTCCAAAACAATAAAATGCTTTTTCTTCTAATTTTTTAGTTTTATTCTATACTAAGTATTTCGTAGTCTACTCGGCAACGTACACTACGGTACCCGTAACGGAGTATCGTTCTTTCGTAGAGTAATCGGCATCGTATCCTGTGGGACCCGTTAATTTTCTCGAAAATGGAAAATCATATATTTTTTTCAATATTTTTCCCTGAGTCCAGAGGTCATCATGAACCAAGAAAATCTATAAAACAAATGTTAAATGTATATTTTTAGTCTTGCCGATTTAAGGGAAACTTAACCGACTGGACTTATAGCAGAGTTTGAAGTGCCGACAATCAGACTGCGGCATTGTCCTACGAGTACGTGTGCGACAAACGACGCGACCGCTGAAACAACACTTGGTCTACATAGTTCCGGAGATCAGTATGGGAGCTAGTATCAATGGTCGCATCGCGTTGCCTCGCATCGCTTCTTTCATGACGACGGGTCAATAAATGCTCTAAGCTTAAAAGCTAATGCGCTGACCCGGACTGAGAACTCGGCGTAAAGACCAAGGATAACTGCTATGACGTTATGACGTTATGATATTATAGCACTAGTCTATACGGGCCTCGGCGAATATTCCCGATGCTAATAATATGGTTCCTGGTTCAATAATCAATAAGTATATGAATAAAATTGGCGTGTCAATCAAAATTAATAGGCAGTGACGGGTCATATAATAAATCTTCTTTCATGTATTCAAAACATGGGCAAATATTTACTACAAAATATTACTGCCACGGAAAGACGAGTCCGCAATCGAATGACGAATGATCCTCCCTTCGTCATTAGAATACAGCGCACTGAAATATCTGAATGAGTCTACTGTATGATAAATTGAATAGCAATACTGTGCGGTCATTGTGATTTAATTTCAGCGTCAAACATTCCAACAAAAGCTTCGCCGAGGCGCTGTTTTGCATATTCGTTGAAGGCGAGCTCGCGCTGGCGCGATGCCGGACGAAAGTGCAAAGCGTACGGCTCAGGGGAAATGTAATCGCCGCTTGTGTTCACGATAACGGCTCCGGAAAGCTGAGGATTTTGTGTTTTAGCCAAAATATCAGCCATATTATACTTACTGAGCCAGGACGACGCGACAAAAGTATTTTTCGCTAAATCCGGTTCTCTCGCTTGCAATAAAAAGATAATAGCTTTCACTTTATCTCGACGTATTTTATTTTAAATGGAATCTTATTAAATTAACTTTATTTTATGACTTAAATCTTAAAAAGTTAAATTACTGAGAAGATTACTGGTTTTATGATCAAAATATTGTAATAAACTACACGATTATGCCCGCGACTTCGTCTGCGTTGATTTAGGCTTTTAAACATCTCTTTGATTTTCCGGAATAGAAATCGCCTCTGGCTGTCTTCGGGGTGCAACGCTAAGCGGCTGCGCCGTGAAAAGCAAACAGACGGACAGACAGTCACACGTTCACATGCATTAATTATTGATTGATAACCTTATTACTAAAATTCGTCCGAATTATTTCGCCCGCGCAGTAAATTGCTTTTGTCTCCAATATTAAAGCTACCCCTCTGACAGACAGACACGCGATCGCATTTACATATTGCTAGAAATGAATAATATTATATTTGTTTGTAGTAAAGGTACTTCAGGTTATAGTGCGACAAGCATACGTTGAGGCTGGCGTTCAGAGGAAATAAAACGGAAAAGTCGTTTTGAAACTTGAAATGGAAGGTTCTACTCCTTCACGCCGCAACGATAGAACCGATTTGGCTGAAATTTGGAATCTAGATAGCTTATAGCTTTGTTAAATCGAATACATCAGCTATTTAAAACAGCTAAACACGTATTTCCAAGAAGCACTAGGAACCGAGAAAGACTAGTATTTAGTAAAACATCTAGGACAGCCATGTATTTAAACAATTGTTCCGTTATGTGCGTAACAGTTTTTAATGCTATTCCCAAGCCGGAAGCCCATTGCATCACTTTCGGGGATTGGCAATAAAGTAAGTAAGTAGGTGCATAATTAGAAATTAGAATTATTGTAATTCGAAGAAATTTGTACCTCAGGGTAAGCTGACTGAATATGCGAGTCTAAACATCTGGTATCATCCCATTAATCTAACAAATAAATAAAATTTCAATTTATAACCTGACATTAACGCATATTAAACATTTTAACAACATGGCTACATTTTTCACTGTAAATTAGAGTTCTCGCGGAAACCAAAAAACTTTAATCCACGCGGACGAAATCGCGGGCATTCAGCTAGTCATACCTAAAGTGATAATAGTTATAGTTGTACATTCGTAAAACTTACAATAGCTTATCGTCGTATGGTCGTCTATAGTCATACTTAGTGATAGTTTTAGTGTGGTTAAAGCACATTCGTATGGTGCACAGCGGCGCACAGCCGCAACTACTGACTGGGGGCAGTGTGTGGATAACACGTGTGTGGATGTCCGCAGGAACCTGTCCGCCAACCGGCTGGTGTCGGTGTCTGCGGGCGCGCTGAGCAGCGCGGCGCTGGCGCGGCTGTGGCTCGACCACTGCGCGCTCGCGCGACTGCCCCCGCTGCAGCTGCCCCGGCTGCACTACCTGTGAGTGACTGCCCGGAGTTCAATTTCAATTTATTTATTAGTTGCAATTCCATAGTTACATTATTTCTTCATTAGCATAATATTATAGTCGTTAGTAAATAAGGCAAGCTACGGATACCCGCGGGGTGTGGCGACAGAACAGGACATGATGGTACGGAGACAGATTTTATTAGTCTTTGTCAGTATCATTTAAGAATTTCCCACTATCCACCACATCCTGTAGGCTAGTTTCCTTCATCATCGACATCACCATCATCATTTCAACCCATTGCCGAGTCTCCTGTGGGAATGTGAAGGGCCCGCAGCCCACCACGCTGGCCGAGTGCGGATGAGCAGACTTCACACACCTTGGAGAGTATTATGAAGAAGTCTCAACATGCAGGACATTTCCCCACAATGTTTTCCTTCACCGTCTGACACAAGTGATGTTTAACTTCTTAAAACGCACTTAGCTCCGAAAACTTAGCGTGTGGGGATAACGCTTTACCATAGCTAATACACACACACAGACACATATTAGCACATATATTAGCATTCGCCGCTTGTCGGTCGGTCGCACGGTCGGCACAACAAGCCAGTATATTTGGAAGCGATCGAACAATGGTATCAACTATCAACTATCAGGTGAACGCTCGCCAGCGCCCCGCGCGGGTCAGCGAGCTCGCAGGCCGCAGCCGCGCAGATAGCTGATGTTACGCGCGTCTCACCCTTGCTGTCTGCACTTTCAACAAGAAAACGGGTTATTTTTGGTTATAACTTTTATGCCAAGTTAATTTTATTGTAGTGAAATAGTACCAACGTTCCTTACCTATAACTTTATTTCTTCAGTTGTTAAATAATGTTCTCGGAAAAGCACCCTTGTACCGATCTGAATTGAGTACAAGCTTTTATTGAACTCGCCGGGATGTGGTCAAATCTTGCAACTGAATTCTAGAGCAGTTTCTCTTCAAACGATTCGGCGTTCGGCTCTGTTGCGGCGTGATTGATGCACAAATCTGATTTTATTTTATTGAAAAGGAATTTATAAACCTAGTAATTAAATAGGAATTTATAGGATATTATATTTGATTGAAAACTTTTGCATTTATAAAATAAGGAAATAGGGGTATGCTCGTATCGGCCGCGAAATACAGCACTAGTGGTCAGGTGGTTACTAATTTCCTGTCTACTTTCATTACTTGGGTCTCTTCGCCGCCAAACCCAAAACAAACACCATAATAAGAAGCCGGGGCCTGACACAGCGATGCGCGCCCCGGACGCCCCGGACTGACCTCAGGCCGTTACGCACTTCTTGTGCGGTTTGAAGTTATATCAAAACATTGTGATCTGTGGCGTCATAAGGTCAGGTTTAGTGAAAATAATATGCAGCCAAAGTCAAGATGCCAAATTAATGCGTAGGGAGGTAAATGCCCAAGTAGCTATTTGTAATTTAAGAAGGGCAGATATAGGAGATTCGATAGACTCCAGCCGAATAACCTTCCGGCGACCGTCCGCGTCCCGCCGGTCGAGGTCCCGACTCTCGAAGCTGGAGACAAATCCGCCTCCACGCGATCCGCGTCAGCAGAGGTCGTTCACCCTCGAGCGCGACACTCGCCAACTGCTGATCTGATCGGCACATCATTTATTATAGTAAGTACACGTCATGTATTAACGACTAAGTACTTACCAATAAAATATGTCATAAATAAAAAATAGGCATGAAATAATGGCAACAAACGGCCCTTTTTATGAAAGGGGACATCTGTAGACTGTATTAAATTAAAAAAAAAAGTACGTAGGTGTCTTCATTCGCGCGGCAACTCTTTGGTTTTCCGGGATAAGAAGTAGCAGTGTTTATTCCAAGGATTCAAGCTATCCTTTCATTAAATTCGGATGGTTGAGAGCAGGGATGCAGGTTTTCTCACGATGTGTTTACTGTGAAAACGGTAGATTTGTGTAATTTCTGAAAACGCACATAACTCCGAAAAAGTGTATGGCCGGGGATCGAACTAACGACCACGCACAAGGAGGGGGGCCGTCCAGAGTCCAGACCACTAGCTATCACGGATAACCGCTTTTTAATCTCACCAATATCACTATGAAATATTTGAACGGCAGTTTTCAGTTAAGCGCACTATACGAGTACTGCAGCCGCTGCTGTTTAAAAGTTCGTGAATTTCCTACAACTGGTTTCGGAGAAGCGTGTCGCAAGTGTCCGCGGGTCGTGAGTCGTGAGTCGTGAGTCGTGAGTCGTGAGTCGTGAGTCGTGACCCCATCAACTATAAATCAGTGCAATCGATTCAATAATCGACTGCAGAAAGATTTGCAATTCGATGGCTGGCGACAAACAGAAATAACATAGAACACAAAGTCACGGGCGGGTAGTATTCTGGAGTAGGTATCTGGATTCCCAGCAGCGGTTACTATTGTCAGCCGGCGGAGTGATGAGTGCTGACAAACACGGCGTATTTACACCGCGCCCCCCCCCCGAGCCGCGCCGCGCCACCCCCTCTGCTGTGTGTCAATACATCGTACCCACGTGTAATGGATGTAGCTAACGGATATTCAATACGTGTGCTGTTTGTGCTGCGTGTAAACAAGCCACTTCAGTTCGTAGTTCTGTTGATTACATACTCGTAGTGTGGTTGAGGCGAATATTGCGTAACGGGACGTGCCAAGAATATTGCGAGGTTTTGATTTGGCCATTTGATAAAATATTATTTACTGCAAGCCTGAAGCCTAGTGGTTTACAGTAGAAGCCCGGCTACCTGTTCGCGTGGTCGCGGATTCGATTCCCGGGCACGCACCTATAACTTTCGGAGTTAAATGTCCGTTTTGAGAAATTATAAATTTAACGGTAAAGGCATTAGGTAAAGGAAAATATTGTGAGATAACCTGCATGCCTGACAGTTGTCCATTATGTGTTAAGGGTGTCTGAAGTGTGCCTATCCCACCACGCTGACCAAGGAACCTAGCCCTTCTCATTGAGAGAGACGACTCGCGCCCTGTAGTCAGTAGTCAGTAGTCAGTAGTCAGTAGTCAGTAGTCAGTAGTCAGTCGGCAGCGCGTTGAAGTTATGGTGAAGAATTAATGATTTGTATGAAATTCCCTTCACACAGTTCAGATACCAGGCCGGCGCGTTACTATATCTGCAATGAAGGACTGAAAAACAGTTTCATAAAGGTTACAGAATTATATATTATGTGTTACAGTATGAGTTGATAACAGAATCGAAGCTGTAACACTTTTCAACGTGTTTTTTTAAATATTTTAACCCAAAACACTTATAATATATATTTATTCTGTAACAGAATTGAATCTATAACTGTGTAAAGAACACTTATTCCGGTAACTGTTTCAGTCCTTAGCTGCGATCATTTCTAGCGCGGCCATGTGCCAGGGACTATCATGTTAAGCCACGGTTCATTATAACTAAGTTAGTTAACCGTCTTAACTTCGTTCTTTGCGAGCGTATATTGGAGCGAAACAAAACAGGAATGCAAAGCCAAACCTACCCCTTTTCCGAAGGTATGAGACAAACAGTCAAACTGTAACTCGTTCAAATCCCAAATAAAGACTTTATTTATTTATTTATTTATTTAAACTCATTAGAATAAAAATGTCATGAATCATAATAACATGACTAGGACGTGTATTGAAAACCTCCTCCTCCTGAAGGGCTCTTGAAGGTCCTGAAGTGCCGGAGTATATTTTTATTGTGGCACAGAAAATTGAGCTCGTGAATGTAACCTATAGCTGCAAGTAAACGAGTCGGCTTCGACCTTATCTACTCGGAAACATTGAGGTATTATATACTAACGTACATATACATAATATGTATATACATAGGTATAATTCAATGCTCGGAAAGAACTTATTATGCCATTTCACTTTCCGTTTGATTGAATCCACATAAATTCGTCATATTATCTGGCATATGATTAATGTATCTGTCATGTAAATTTATTTATTTGAATAAAAAAAATCATTTGAGTTTGAGTTTTAAAGGAAATGTGGACATTAAAATTTTATCAACTCTGTGTAGGTACGTAGTATAAATGTTCAGCAGAAGTTTTAATGAAGGCATTTCGCGGAGCACTAACTCTCGCACAGAGCCGAGAGCACTGCGGGGGGGGGGGGGGGGGGGGGGGGGGGGGGGGGGGGGGGAGACGCAGTGATTTATCTCGCGTCTTGATCGCTTTTCGTACAGTGGCGGTCTGACAATGTTTACCACTTTAAGGTTCATAATTGATCTGTTCGAAGGTCCATGTGTGATTTGATCCTAGATTGTTTGGCGTGTATCGTGTATCGGACGCTGCAGTGACTGCCAACAGCTACTAGATACGATAGGTAGATCATTACTCATGAGTCATGAGGTATACAATTTATTTGATAAATGTCACTTTTAACAAATGCAATGTTGCTATAGAGTATAGACAGTTCAATCCACGGAGACGCGTCCCAACTCCCACGCCTCTATTTCGTGATCAGAATACTGCTTTATAATGTACATTACAGTTGTGCTTCATGGTGGCTATTTTACAAACCAATATTTTTACATTCAAGGGTGTACTGCTTTCTAAAGTTCGCCATAATCACAATACATAACGTGCTAAACTATAATTTGCTAAACTTGAAAGTTTTTATTATAAAAAAGTCATTATATAGGTAATACTCTTTTTGTTAAAATCAATGCGTGCAACAGTTGAAATCTTTTGTAACATAACAAAAACCCTGATGATACGGCATTTTCTAATGCACGCAGTGTTATAAAGAATTTAATTTTTAAATTGATAACCATTTTCACACCGTGACTGTACACCCGTTGCTCGCAGCGTGGCAGCCACTCGCGCCGCGCAGTTCATTACAGTAACACTAACAGCTATTATTGAAATTACTGGCTCATTCGATGTACGAACTTGAGCGCATACATTTTCAATTATAAAAAATGACTATACTTATCTACGTGAAGAGATTTCCGGCGGGCCCGGCGTGCTATACCTACAGCAGTGCCGGCCTCACCACCGTAGAGAAGATTGTATACCTCGTAACATTGATAACTAGATGATGCCCGCGACTTCGTCCGCGTGGATTAAAGTTTTTGATTCCCGCGGGAACTCTTTAATTTTCCGGGATAAAAGGCTATGTCCTTCCCCGGGATGTAAACTACCTCTATACCAAATTTCATCAAAATCGGTTGAACAGATGGGCCGTGAACGCGTAGCACACAGACAGACAGACAGACAGTCAGAAACACTTTCGCATTTATAATATTAGTATGGAAGTATGGATGAATAATGATGTCGCAGTAATGCACTTACAATTTATGATTCTACGAGTAAGTACCTACCTACTTTGGTTTTGATAGGCATTCTGCTAAATACGATGCTTGTAGTTGTACGAGTAGAGCCGCAGAAGTGGGATGCAAACTTTAATGATTTATGATTTATGATTTAAACAACCCCAAGAACTAGGTATTTTAACTATGCGGAGAATCCAACTATGCAAAGTGCTTATGTAATGCAATTATTAGAGAACTAGGTGAACGTGTAGCTTGCATTACACTTCACAGTTCTAAAATTCACGAAAACATGTTTCAAATCTAATGATAAACTGTACTGTGACTGTATGACATACCAACGTACATCAAACGCTACATTCAGAAAATTGGGGTTTTCAATGTACAGTCGACGGCATAATTGCATACATAGCTCTAAGGCTAAAACCGCGTGCCAGCAATGCTGTGAATCACTCACGTGGTCACTCACACTGATAAACATAAACTGTCAATAATATTATCAACCTTAATTCAACAACATAAGGTTGTTTATGATTTCAGTTCAATACTACCTGCATATTACCATAAACTGTCAACAATATCAACCTTAAGACATTAGCATTAGGTTCAAAACATTTATATTCAATAAACTTGTCTATTGTGATTGTTTATTTCATCGCTTTATCAGTAACCACTCCCAGTGTCGTGGTAATATAGTTGGAAATTGATATACGAGGCATCATATGACCTAGGTTCGAATCTCTTATTGCAGTTTTTATTTTGTTTTGAATAAATGACTGTTTGTTATTCTTTATTATAATAGATCTTTATTTACAGACATAACATCCATCTATAAACGTTACTTACTATTTGTAACTATGTTAGTGGTGTTAATTAATAAAACAAACAAAATAAATTGGATGAAACACTTTTTATTAGATAATCGACTTTATTTTCATTGTTATCATGTTACATTTTCTCAAAAGTAATAAATAACTTCAGCTACTTTTTCTATAATTTTTTAAGGTTATAGCTTAAGTACCTAATCGTTTTCATAAAGAAAAGAAAATTGAAGCTAAACCTTAAAAATCTAGTAACCAATGGGCGGCGCTGCTTTTTTGTCTGTTAATTTTGATAAGATATACTAATAATAATTATAAATAATAACAAAATACGTTATGTTTCATATTTAAAGACTTAAAAATTAAATTTTATATAGCTTTAAAAGTATTACTATTCAATAGAACCTCCACTTTTTTCAATAACAGCAAGCAAGCGCCGCCGGGTTAATCCGTTTGTAATATTGGGACAGATATCCGTTCCCCTAAATATATTCTCCCATACTTCCAACAGTGAGCCTCCGTTTCCTCTGCAGTCCTTTCATTTCGCATATTATCCCACCTTTGCACCATTAAACCTCATAATATTCAATAGGATTTAAGTTTGGTGATCTTACTGGCCAGGGAATAACTGTTGTCTGGGTTTTGATTAAACCAATTACGCACTATATGTGCTCGATGCACAGGACAACAATTATCATGCACAAAATGATAGTTGTGGCACATCAACAGCTGGACAACACTTCCATGTCTTATAATGTGCAGCTTTGGCGCTGGTGTTTAAGTATCGAACATGTTCGCGAACTCGACAGTTGGTATGAAGCTATTGTTCTCATATTGTTTATCCATAATATTATGTCTTCGTTGTAAAGCATTACTCTCTTCGTCGGGATGCGACACCCAACTTGGTTGTCCACTAAAAACCAAACAGCGAGATTAAAATAACCACTTTTGAAACTACTAAGTATCTTGCCTAAATTTAATAGTTATTTACTTATAAAACGTTATGTAACAAATCCTAAGTTTATGAACACACATTTTTTAACAATAAAAACAATAGTTACTCACGGTGAAACCAGTTTCATTGCAAATTTGAGCTATATTGTATTCGATATTATTTAGCTCATTAATAATATGCATCCTCTTCTGCATATTAATATTAGCCTGCATTATTGTTGAAGATAAGAAACAGCAAAACTTTGTAAATTATAATAATTTTGTAGTATTTGCTAGTAACGACTAACGATTGTCAAATCTTCCGTCCGTCAGTACTCAGTGACCATATCTGTTCAGTGATATTTTAAACTACCCGCATATGCTATTACTGGTATAAAAATATCACTCATCAAATAAAAACAGTAAAAACAGCTTACACGGGGTCGAGATTTGAACCTACAACAGTTGCGTTGCGCAGTCTGAGTAGTTCCACGCCTCGCCATTGAGCTCACTTACTTGGGGTGTGAAATTATCGATATTACGCAGCTATTACAATACCTACAAGCTGAATGACTTATATTATACTACTGTAAGTGTGTGGGTGTCCGACCGCATGCAAAGCAACTTGTTTGGTTATTCTATATGCAATTTTGACGCTGACTGTACTTATACTTATGTATAAATAACCGATCTTGGTTATGAAACTTTGAAACTTGCAGAATTGCTACTCAGAACTCAGAAAATAATCTCAGAAACACCCGACCACGCCGGGACGGGTCAGGTGGTCCCTGTAGCAGTGTGTTGTGTGTTGTGTGTTGTGTGTGCACGCAAGCACGCACACAGACGCATCCGCGGTGCATCGATCCGACGACGAAGCTGCAAGCTGACACTATCTACAGTTCAGTGTGCTGTCTCCCGCCCGCCCCGCCGCACCGCCCGCCCCGCCCGCCCCGCCCGCCCCGCCCGCCCACGCACGCTGAGTGCCCTTTGGCCCATTGGCAGAGAATTTGATAATCTGTAATTCTGTGTGTTCGCATCCCGGGCAGACGCCTCAGATACCCGAGCGTAGAGATACCATCGAATATCGTTCAACATGTGGTAAAATGCATTTCTTATTTGAAAAAAAAAAACAAAAAGAACTATCGTTGACTACACGAGTGGATCTGCGTGAAATACCTAGGTACGTAATTTATGTTTTTACGACCTCTCTGGTGCGGTGCAGGTGTTACATATCTTGGGTTCGATCCCTGGTAGGGACATTTTGCGAATTCAAAAGTTTCTGAGTGACTCTGGCCAGGTTTGGTGGGAGGCTTCGGGGGTGGCTAATTTACGTGCCGCCAAACGATTAAGCTTTTCAGTACGACGTCACACTCCCCACACTTTTACGTAATACTACGTAGAGACGCACGTAAACGTTATTTCAATCATAAATGCATAAAAGTAATAAGCGGATCCCATTTTCTGTGCATGATCGATCAAAATATTCAAAACACTCAGTGGCGATGGAGTCAGACGCCAGACGCCCGCCCGCGCGACCAATGAAATGGTCGTTGAATAGTCGGGCGCTGAGCAGCTCGCTTCGTTACGTGAATGGTAATAGTTAGTGTTTGTGACGATGGCTGTACAAACTAAAAACCGATTAGGGCTATGGATTTAATATTATAACAGCTATATTCGTACCAGGTTAGCCTACTCGTACCTATCGTAGAATACAGCAACATCACTTAACATACCGGTGATGATCGCAGTTCCCTCAATCCACTAGGATCCACTTTTTGGATCCACCAGTGGTCTGGGTGGATCTTATAACAAATCAACTTAATTAGGATCCACCGTCCAGTCAAGGGCTAAATTGTTGTAGAATTTTAAAAAAATACGCGGCATATCGATGAGCATAAAATCGGCGAGCGACGAGACGCGTCGCGACGGCGAGCAAGTAAATGCACGGTAACAAACAAGCTCTACAAAGTTGGGAGGGCAGCGTAATGAATATACCTATTATGAGTGATGTTGAATGGGAAGTGATGCGATCTTATCGGTAGGACTAGGAACTACTCGCTTATATGGGCGAGGAGTGGTGTGTGAGTGTGTGTGTGTGTGTGTGAGTGTGTGACCTCCGGCGAGGGCCGCGTGCTAATGCGAATGACGTGACGTAGCAACCCGCGCCTATCAGCTGAGAGCAGCGGTCTGCGGTACCATGGAAATCAGTATAACTATGGAAGAGTTTAAAAAGCTTGACGGTGGGCAATAGCCGATGACCTATCACTACGCGTTATTACGTAAAAGTAGACTTAGTTGCCAGGTGTTACAGTTTAATTTGCGTTGTACTTATTGGATCATGGTTGCTAGAGTTATGTTATTTCGAATCATTTTTGCATGAAGAGCATATTTTTGTTCTATGAGCGATTTGCTCTACTTAACGCGGTAAGCTCACTTTTGGTCACGTGGCAACGAGAGGGTCGATTCACTCGACTATTCAAAAGCACTTGTTAAAAGTTTGCTTGAATAAAGAATATTTGATTTGGTTTTACATAAAAATATTAAAACTGATTACATATTGGCCACTTAATATAACTAGTGTTTCGCCCCTAACTGAGACCTCGCGGCATCCATAAACTTGTACAGAGCGCCATCTATTAACATAATTGTGAAGTTCTGTTAATAATACTGAAGCACATTAAAAATTAAATAATTTCGTTTCCGTTTCGTTTCAACTCGTATCTTACTTATTTTGATGGAAGAAAGAAGGAAAAAACCGAGTTCTATTACCTTGCTAAGAGTCCTTACTAGTGTATTGAGTAGGTACAATACAATGAAGGCCGGGGCCGCACGGGGCCGCACTTCCTCCGCGCGGCGCCAGGCGATGTTGTAGTATTGCTATAAATAGCACTTATTATGCGGTATCATTACGAGAGAATCGCGCACACGCGCCCGTGTAGCGGGAGACGACTGCAGTTAATCTGTATGAAAAAAATAAAACTCCAAAAAATGTTAATATTATAGAACTACATTAACTCTTGTATACATAATAAATTAAATTATTTTTTACTTTTTAGTGTTTGTGGTTTTTGAAGTCGGTTTTTATTTTTTTTTTGAAAATTTTTTATTTCTCAATTTTTAGTGGCCCCACTGTTTTTTAATTAAACTAAAAATAAACCAAACTCTCATCAAACTACCCTTGAAGTACATCCTTTCCAATAACAAAAGAATCATCGAAATAGGTTGGCTTGATATTGAGTTATGCGTCCATTTGTCACGCACACACTTAATGCAAATCTAAGACTTATATGATTTTCTCATGGATGCCATTGTCAGAACTGGACCAAATTGAAATGGGACCACACGGGAAGCACCAGCTTTCAAATAAAAAAAGAATCATCCAAATCGGTCCACCCAGTCAAAAGTTCTGAGGTAACAAACATAAAAATAAAAATAAAAAAAATACAGTCGAATTGAGAACCTCCTCCTTTTTTTGAAGTCGGTTAAAAAAGGGACCGCATTATAAAATTTAACTAAATCTGTTAAAAATGTCCTTGTGCAAGCGGCCCTTACCTACTGATTTAAAACATTCAGAACGGCAGCAATATTCCATTAAAAGAGTACCTACTTATTATAATAATTATGTCTTTTATGTACTTGTCCAATCAAACCTTATAACTAAAAAGCCCATGTAAAAAATCATCGAAAGTGTACGCGTCAGCATTCCGTCCCGAGTCTCGACAGTGGTCTCGACGTTAAATATTATAACAGTACATACCTGCGAGTGCGGGCAGCTCTCCTTGTTAAGCCGTATTTATATATATATAGCTGCTCGTGCTGACTGACTGACTCATTGATCACCTCTCCTGTAAAATTTTGTATGAAAATATTTTTTTTCAATCATCGTTTCGTATAGAAGACAAAAATTCATTCGGAGGAAAAATACGGAGAGAGTTGATGATTGAGGATTTCGAAGACGGATGAAGAGCACCAGCCAGGGTATCGAAGATAGGTGGGGGGTGCTCGACCAAATGTCATTCGAAACTTCATCCAATTGACAGTGAGCTGAAAAAAAAATCAAAATGGCGGATTTAAGATGGCCGCCATACAAATTTCGTCGGTGTCTATCTCGGAGAGTATAAAACATGGAAGAGTGGTTTCGTAACAAAAGATGATCAGGACATGAGAGTCTACCTGATGAACAGGAAAAAAGTTCAAGATGGCGGAATTTATTTTTTCATAGAAAAGGGTATTGAAGATAGGTGGGGGGTGCTCGACCAAATGTCACTCGAAACTTCATCCAATTGAAAGTGAGCTGAAAAAATTTTCAAATGGCGGATTTAAGATGGCCGCCATACAAATTTCGTCGGTGTCTATCACGGAGAGTATAAAAGATGGAAGAGTGGTTTCTCGGCAAAAGATGATCGGGACATGAAGGTCTACTTGATGAACAGGAAAAAAATTCAAGATGGCGGAATTTATTTTTCCATAGAAAATGTATGGCGAAAATTGAAGAGGCTACAAGTGTAGAACTATGCAAGACTACGGTTCCTTTTCAAGATTTGTTTTTATGGAAGATATTCTCATTTTGACGAATGGTTCGGAGAAAAAATATGGAGAGAGATGATGATCGAAGGTTCGGATGATGGGTGAGGAGCAAGGTCAGGGTATTAAAGATAGGTACCTACTTAGGGGCTGCTCAAACAAAAAGGGAGGGGCGGGGGGTTGATGGTCTTTGTTTTATGTTTTTCCTTTATGAGAATTTTCTTTTACGTCGGACGCTTGGCGTGCTGGCGCTTCCACTGTGCTCACTAGCATAGTAGTGTGCTGTTCAGATCAGAACACGTAGACAGTAAATCAGCTGCCCGATTATGTAAGAATTGTCGATCATATCGTAAAAGTTCGGTGTCAAAGTAAAATAAACCATAACAGCATTGAATTAGAGCTCAATTTCGTGTTTCGAAATTGAGCTCTAATTTAATGCTGTTATGGTTTATTTTACTTTGACGCCGAACTTTGACGATTTGATCGGCCATTCTTACATAATCGGGGGGCAGGATTACTATCCTGCCTCGCCCTGTTTACTATCCTGTCCTATACTATCCTTTCGATTACTATCCTGTCTACTTACTCGCTGTCCTACTGGACAGCGAGTAAGTAGACAGTGGACCGCGCGGTCCATTACGCGGTCCGCTTTAGCGGGCCGCGCAGCCACGCGCCATACTAGTCAATTATATTATGAATGTACCTACCATGAATGTACTTACTCGTCTCACGTCTGGTATCAACTGTGACGGTGGGCTCTCGTGTAGGTACTACATGCGTGTGTGTGTGTGTGTGTGTGTGAGAAGCTTTCACACGCTCGCGAATATTTCGCAAGCGCGACGCGGATGCAATCCTGATGTTAGCTGTGAGGCCGTCGTATACATGTGCTCATAGAATTTATACGCTCGTATGCGAGACCAAGGCAATGCCTCGCCGAATGAATGCCAAGTGTACAGCGCCGATAGCTACAGGCGGACTCGGGCGAAGCGGGACTCCATGGAGCGGGGATCGAAGTCCCGCGCACGCACTCTCTAACCGCTACAAACAACTTAAGAGTCGAAGGAAACCATGCCTGAGAGTTCTCAAACATCTACCAATCTCTACTCACAATTCCGAAATCTCTTTCCGAACCGGTGCGGCGCGGCGCGGCGCGGCGGTAGAGTCAAAACAAAACCTGTACTTATGTCCCATATGAAATATATTTTGACTTTGAGTTTCAATCCTCGCTTAGCCAGCATGGTGGACTTTGGCCTACACTATGACTCGTGCTCGGAGTTTCAATCCTCGCCTGGCCTGAGTCCTTGATTCCTCGTACATTCAAAGTGAATGCACTAAGGAAGACAGCAAGGTGACGACCTTGGTCCCGCAGTAGACACAATCATGCTTACATATTTGTATTTACCTTCTTATTGCTAGGGGAGGAGAAATCGGTAAAGAGGTAAAAAGACGCATTAATTATCCGCGGTACGGAGGAAAAGGCGCTAAACGTGATAAATGACCCGGGGCACGTCGCCCGCAGCGCCCGCCCCCGGGACGCGCACACAGAGCTGACAATATTTTACGATTACGATAAAAAAATGATAAATTGAAGCCTGTAGTTACTGTAAAATTGTGAACTTTTATTCTGAAATATGATGTATTAAAAGAAAAGGAGATGACACCAAATTAGCTAATTAGTTACGTGAGGTCATAGTTCCACAGCCGGCAGATGGGCCAAGCGAGTGAATATATCACTCACTTGAACCCATTAGCCGTGTTCAGCGCTGAGCTACGAGAAGGGTTTAGATATAGTCCACCACGCTGACCAAGAGGGGATTGGCATACTTCCCAAATCTTTGAAAATATTATAAAGAACTCTCCTCCTCGGTTAACAAACTCGGTTTCCTTGCGATGTTTCCCTTCACCGTTAAAGCAAGTGACATTTTATTTCTTAAAAATGCACGTAACTCCGAAAAGTTACAGCTCTGAACCCCCGTCCCCCGTCCCCCGTCCCCCGGCCGCACGAATAGGAAACCGGGCATTTGAAGCACTACGCTATCGCCGCGTTATCAATATCTACTAAGGTTAAATAATAATACTTGTATGTGATGGCCAGCAATCGTGTCCAAAAGCAGTAAGTAGGCCTTTCGATAGCTAAATCATAGATTTCGACACAAGTGCGAAAACATGTCGCAATCGCTCGTAAAATCGCAAATGACCCTCCGTGTTTCCTGCGGCTATAAAAAATAGAAACTCTTTGGGAATTTTGTACTAATATTTCGCAGGAATTCCATCCATTCATGTAGGCGCCGTCCAGCGTGCGAGGAAAATTGGCTCTTATTCAACGTTACAATGACATTAATGTTTTCTTTTATTTCCTTCAAAGCTTCACTTGTTTTCCTGGGACCATTAAAATATCGTTGAGTAGCTACTAAAAATTAAATCAGTAGGTAGTAGGTAATGGGATATGAATAAATATATTTTTCATCCCATGTATTCGAAAAGGACGACTTGGTTCGCCTTTATGTGCGCCCAAAGGTGGTGTTTTCTATAAGAAACTTTTAGCGGGCAGTAATGAGTTTTTAATCCTCTTTATACTCGTAAGTGCGCCGCAATTATCTTTGCCGCGCACTTATTGAATTTGGAACATCTTAGTGTTCAGCGCCAACGCAAATTGACGACCTCCGTGGCGCAGTGTTGAGCGCTGCCGTCTTAACGTGCGGAGGTCCAGGGTTCGATCCCCGGCAGGGTAAATTTAGGAATTTATAATTTCTGAATTTTAACTAACGAAAGGGCTATATGGATATACATAATTAAAAAAAAAAAAAAAAAAAAAAAAAAAAAAAAAAAAAAAAAAAAAAAAAAAATATATATATATATATATATATATATATAAAATTAAATAAATATTATTATAAAGGCGAAAGTTTGGATGGATGTGTGGATGTATGGTGGTATGGATGTGTGTTACTCAATTACGCCCGAACGGCTGAACGGATCTGGATAAAATTTGGCACAGAGATAGATTTAAAAAAAAAAAAAATTATAGTCTGGAAATAGCACATATGCTTTTTATCCCGGGAAATTAAAGAGTTCCCGCGGGAACCAAATTTTCTCATACAGGGTGATGAAAAGTAGAGTGTATCATTCGGGCGCAAATATATTTTTGGCTCGGGCGACGTACTTTGAATCCCTCGCTACGTTCAGGATTCTACTAAAGAATCCCTCGCTACGCTCAGGATTCTACTCTAGAATCCCTCACTTCGTTCTGGATTCAAAAAACGCCCTCGCCGTAAAAATATTATTTTGCTCCCTTATAATACAATCTACTATTTCATCATACCTATTCGAAAAACGCATATTGGCTTCAGAGGATAGCGGGAGCAAAGTGTAACTTGTAGGCCCATAGGACTTTTCATTTCTCTCTTCTGATTGGTCAGAAGTCACGTCATCAATTTGTTGATGATGACAGTTGATCGGATATACGACTTTGCATTTCTCTGTTCTGATTGGTCCGAAGTCACGTGATCAATTTGTTGATCGGATATACGTCTATACATTTTATTTAAACTTTAAATATACGTCTAAATAATGTCTATACAATTATTAAAGGTTGATAGGAGTATCTTCTGATTGGTGCTTAATCGTAAAAAAACGTATAGGTAATGTCCATACTGATATCGACCTACATGCGTGTGGTGATGGATAGGGTTTTAAGATGCAAACGAACAATATGTAATACACAGACTCGACCATTTATTAAGGAAGAAACACAATAACATATAAGATATATTAAATTAATTGCAACGTAACAATATAACAACAACTAGATCCATAACCACTCGCGACCAAGGTATAAAGATAGGTCTACTTTCTGTAACACTTGCTACTCAAGGCAAATCTGAGTATCGAATGGTTAAAGACTTTGAAGTTGCTATAATGTAAATTCCAAAGCAGTATTGTGACGTCACGCCATTAATGGCGGAAAACCACGCGTTTAAACAACTTTGCCGCGCCACAGGTTCAGCGCCATCTGTAGTCATCAAGCGGCACTAACATCGAGCGGCGCTGTCATCTAGCGGCGCTCACACTCGGCCATCAGACCACGCGTGCGTCCCGAACGCGTTCATGTCTGGTGTATTTGCTGAGAACAAAAAACGAAATGTTTCAATTTCTGTTTACCATCCGTTCATCCCAAATGTGTACAATGAATTCGGGACAAACGGTTAACTTGTGACCACGTAAATGTAAGATTCACAATATGGATTAAACCACTTGAGATCTGAAGACCAGTAAAGGTCGTCAAACATGTTAACGATTGAAACCATATTGAAATCTTATGTTCGAAAGCAAATAAATTAGACAAATGAAACAAAACAAGTTAAGGCGCAGATACTTTACTATGAAACTTAATATTTTTCGCTCACACTCGGCCTTTTGTTTTGCTCACCGTCCAACGTATGATAAAATTGTATTCATGATTCGTTAACTAATGTCAATCCCTTTCGCTTCATTCTCGACTTGCATATGTGATTAATGCGCAATACGTGCAAGATGAATCGCCGGCATAATCCACTTACACGTTGTACTTGTGTATCATGGTTTCTATAACAAGTGATGTACCTTTAATGTTAATGTAATTATTTGTTCAGTATTGATTCAGTTCGGATATGTTGAATCATTTCGTTAAGTGTAACTTTAATTTGTGAAAAATTAATTTCATTTCAAAAGTAATATTTTAACCCACAACTAATACAATCCGTAAATTATTATGTACCTTCGTTACTCACCGTTTATATATTTTAGAAATGTAGGTAGTCCGAAAAAATATTATTTGCACGTGGATTGTTAATACAATGTAGAAGAATCGATTCAAGTATCAAAACGATTCGTAATTAATGGAAACTCAGTTCGAAAAACGATATTTTAAAGTTATAAAACTAAACATTGTAGGTATAATTTGAAATAAATTCGTTACCATTTATTGTTACTTCTCGAAATAGAAAATAAAATATATTTATTTATGGAAGCCGCTATGTAAACTTGAGCTTGTTTTTAACGTCACTTTGAAATCAAAAGCAATTATTTTCAGGTAACTTTTAAGCACAGTAAACAGATAAAACTTTTAGCTTGAATAAGTACCGCTCGGCATCTCTGACAATTAACACACTAAGAAACCATATACCTACTCTCCCTATGGTTCTAGTTAGATACGTAATAAGATGTAAAAGAAAAATGAAGGTAATAATAAAAAAATAAATCAACCGAATTCTATTAAAGGAAATTATACTCATCGAGCGTTGACTATAAACAAGTACATACGTAAACTACTTACTTTCAAAAGAAAAATAAATAAATAAATTACTGCCAAGACGCAGTGCAATGCGTTTACTTCTGTTAACTATATTAATGTCGTTAACCCACATTTGTAATTTGTAAAGAAATGTTCAAAAACTTACAGTTTATCCTTTGATTACCAAACCAATTATGGGCGTCTTCATTCTTCAACACTTCTGATGATATCGACCTACATGCGTGTGGTGATGGATAGGGTTTTAAGATGCAAACGAACAATATGTAATACACAGACTCGACCATTTATTAAGGAAGAAACACAATAACATATAAGATATATTAAATTAATTGCAACGTAACAATATAACAACAACTAGATCCATAACCACTCGCGACCAAGGTATAAAGATAGGTCTACTTTCTGTAACACTTGCTACTCAAGGCAAATCTGAGTATCGAATGGTTAAAGACTTTGAAGTTGCTATAATGTAAATTCCAAAGCAGTATTGTGACGTCACGCCATTAATGGCGGAAAACCACGCGTATAGACAACTTTGCCGCGCCACAGGTTCAGCGCCATCTGTAGTCATCAAGCGGCACTAACATCGAGCGGCGCTGTCATCTAGCGGCGCTCACAATACATAGTAGGTTGATACTCCTAGCTTTTTCTCATACGTAATGATGAAAAATAGTGTGTGTCACTCGGGGCCAAATTTTTTGTTCCCGGGCGGCGTATATTGAATTCCTCGCTACGCTCAGGATTCTACTTTAGAACCCCTCGCTACGCTCGGGATTCTACTATAGAATCCTTCACTTCGCTCTGAATTCAAAATAGCGCCCTCGGGGAACAAAAATTTTCTTTGGCCCCATGTAACACAAATAACTATTGCTACTGCAAGAGACACGAGAAATTGAAACTGAAATTTATTTATTTGTAATTTATATTTGGTAAGACTATAATATTATGAGAAACAGGAATGACGTATCTTGCTAGTTGCTACGCAACAACTCACCGCTTGATATGAATCAGAGTATCTTAGAGACCGTCGCGTTGGACAAAACGAATTGTAAACTAGATTCTCTTGAGACGGTTCTTTTTGAAAACATGTTTATTCGCTAACTCTCAGCCAACTCCCGCAGACGTCGTTAGTGTTACAGCTGTGAGAGGAAAGACTCGTTATTATCAGAGATGCGCTTGTTTTGCGCCAGTTCGCCCCGACGCAACGACGCGACGCTGCAATCTCTCTATGATATACTATACCTAAATATATTTGCGTACAACGTACGGTCGACGTCAAAAGTCCATAGAATAAGCCAACAAGGTTGCTTGTTAGTTACAAAATCACCCTCAAACTTATATATACGATATTATATACTAGCTGATGCCCGCGACTTCGTCCGCGTGGATTGAGGTTTTTCGGTTCCCGCGGGAACTCTTTAATTTTTCGGGATAAAAAGTGTCTATAAAAAAGCCTATGTGCTATTCCAGACTACAATCTATCTCTGTGCCAAATTTCATCCAGATCCGTTCAGCTTTTAGAGCGTGATTGAGTAACAAACATCCATACATCCATCCATCCAAACTTTCGCATTTATAATATTTATATTATTTGATTCATCTTGTAGGTTCACAATTATTATTGTTGCCATTTATGGCAATAATCTAGATAGTATTGAAAAGTAATGGTTTGAACCAAATGTTGTTAAATTAGGGTAAATATTTTGAACAAATTATGTTTGTGTGGATGAGTGATTCGGATTGCTTGTACACAGTTTTAGCATTTAAGCTATATATGGACTTTTGACGTCGACCGTACCTACGTCTCCGGTCTCTCACATGAATTGCATTCCAAAATTCACTGATAACATGTTTTTAATTATTATTCCATTTGCAAATTAATTATTATTTCATTTCGATTACAACCACATTACAACTTCTCAGTATGCTAAGATAATTTTCGTATTTTGTGCACGATACAAAAAAAACATTTTCAAGTGACTCAAAAACGGGGGAGTTTCTCAATGTGACGCTTAGTTTTGTTAACGAAGCTTCGGATGACAGGATGGGTGCTAACTGCTAACGTACATTTAAAAAAAGAAAACAAAGAGCGGATGATCTTCAAACGGCTGAACAGATTTTCTAGAACCATAACAATAACTCTCGATCAAGTTACCTTTCAAACAACAAAAATAATACAAAATGGTACATTGCTACAGCCACACACACACACACACACACACACACACAGGTACACGCGTCATACCGAACCGGTGACGGCTGACTACAGTCCTGAGTCCTGACATATTTTAAGTGGTTGAAGTTGTCTTACATCAAATAATAATTATCATTTTATTTCATTTCATAAACTTGTAACATCTCTCAGTTTGCGTCGGGGGTTTAACACTCGCCTCGCCGCAGCTCACAATATGAGTGCACCGCCGCACTGTGCGCCCACTGATCAGTGACGTTTGTCTCCTTCGCCGCAGCTCGCTGGAGCACAACTCGCTGTCGTCGCTGGAGGCGGGCGCGCTGTCGGAGGCGCGCGCGCTGCGGGTGCTGCGCCTCGCGCACAACGCGCTGCGGGAGGTGCCGCGCGCGCTCGCACACACGCCGCGGCTGCAGGCGCTGTGAGTATAGTCTGACTGACTCCCTTCGCCGCCTAGCGCTGTAGGCGCTAGACAGGTTCAGTGCTTCCCGTTGTAACGAATGCGTGGGCGCTGGACTGGTTCGGTGCTTCCCGATGTAACGAATGCGTGGGCGCTAGACTGGTTCGGTGCTTCCCGATGTAACGAATGCGTGGGCGCTAGACAGGTTCAGTGCTTCCCGATGTAACGAATCCGTGGGCGCTAGACTGGTTCAGTGCTTCCTGATTTAACGAATGCGTGGGCGCTAGACTGGTTCAGTGATTCCCGATTTAACGAATGCGTGGGCGCTAGACTGGTTCAGTGCTTCCCGATGTAACGAATACGTGGGCACAAGCCTTTTTTTTTAATGATGGGACTTAGCTGATAAAGTAGGGTAAAATCGATGCTTCAACTGAGGTAGGTTTTGTGTTTTGTAGTGATTCAACTAGAACACACAGACGGACAATAAATGCAAATTTGCCGCAAAGAAAACTCAGCGTCTTCACGCGAACAACTAGTGACAATTTTAATCAAGTGTCAGTCATTTTAACAACAATTATTCCTTATAATGATTAAATAAAATGGAACCATAAACAGATCTAAAAGTCGACTTATTCGTTTAAAAACCACTTAACAAAAGTCGACCGAATAAATTATGTAAAATATTATAATTCACGCGCAATGTACAAAAATCTGTCATGTGGTGTAATGCCCGCGACTTCGTCCGCGTGGAATAAGATTTTTGATTAAGATTTTGGAAATCAAAATCTCGACTCAAATAGCGACAGGAGCGAAGAGCCCACCACATTCTCATCCCAAGGTGTGCTTCAATGTTATAAACGAATAGGACTTACGCAATACATCGTAAAGAGATCAACAAACATATCTAAATAGTAACGAATTAAATATTAAATAGCTGGATCGAGGACAACTCGTCAGACACGGACCTGTTTCGCACACATGACAGATGTCATCGAATCTTTTATACATCAGCGCGTACGACCGGCTCCGAACTGGAACGTAGAGCTGTCGAGCGCTTGCGCTAAGAAAAGCTTAGGTATTACTAAATTAGACTTATCCTATTGCAATATGTTTATTAATATTGAAATGTTTATAAATTGTTACTTTTTAAACGCATAGGCACTTCATCATTACAATATCAGCCGATCACAGTCAATGCGTCATCTCCCTCGTTACTTTTGTCGATGAGAAAGCTACGAAAAGCGTTTTTGCACTAAGGCAACATATCTATCTCCAGAGTCCAGGGCAATCTGTACAGACGTAGTGATAGGTCATATCTCGTTTGAACTCAGTCTTAGGTCTTTAGGTTTTTTGCGTTGAAATTTGATGACGTCACAACTATGTATTTCAGGGACTCGTGTGTTTCAGGGTATGTTCCTGCGAGCACTGTAAGGTGTGACGTCAATTTAGTATACTGCGAAGCCGTTCCTGTATAGTTAGCTATACTGGTTACTGTTTAAAACGTAACGCAGTCTAACTGTTGATCACGCGATCAAAGCACTGAGAGCACCTTACCTCGAAAACGCCAGTGCTCACAGTACAAAAATGGCGACGATTTATGACGTCATATATTTCCCTAGGATCTGCGGCAGTACACTGTCAGTCCATAACGGAACGAACTTCTCCCCAGCAAGAGCACTGAACAGTGCTCGCAGTGTATATC
The DNA here is from genome assembly GCA_917051295.2 of Erebia ligea. Classification (NCBI taxonomy): domain Eukaryota; kingdom Metazoa; phylum Arthropoda; class Insecta; order Lepidoptera; family Nymphalidae; genus Erebia; species Erebia ligea. The sequence continues at coordinate 15,207,353 of OU785241.1, read as the reverse complement.
AGAACATATCCCTTATCAAACTTCCATACTAGAAGCGCGAGTTTAAGTTGTTGATTTGCCCGAGTACTGAGTAGTCACCTCCCATAGAGATATAATATAACATGTCACCACCCCTGACCCCACTGACGGCGCGCCTGTTGCAGCAACCTCGCCGACAACCAGCTGACGGCGCTGGGCGACGCGGCGCTGCCCGACCTGCCCGCGCTGCACACGCTGTGAGTACCATATACACTACATTTTCCCATCCCAACCCGTGGGAAATCTCTGATTTTCCAGGATAAAAAGTAGCCTATTTCCTTCCCCGGGATACAATCGATCTCTGTACCAAATTTCGTCAATATCGGTTGAATCTAATAGGTTTCCGACACATACTAATTATTTATTGACTATTCTAGGCCTTTAGGCTGAGATCCATAGTTCGTCATAGCACTGTATATTCTCTGATAAGGGAATTAATTGTACAATATGTACTCAATTTATTTATTACATGTACGACGTCGACATACAGCTGTATTTTATGCTAGTTCATGTTTTGACTCTACCACTTAACAATAGAGTTTACCGACAGACTTACATTTGCAGAAACAGATACGTCTCGATGCAACTGCAAGGATTCAAAGTGAGTGCGCTGCATCCAGGGTCTCAATCTAAAGCTCTGTAGGCTTAGTGCAATGAAAATAAAATCTTTGCAAAAGCGGATGCCGTGGTGAGGGTGTGCGGGGGGAGGGGGGGGAGGGAGGAGGAGGAGGGGGAGGGTTCGCCAGATGGCTGTGATTCATTGGGTTTCCCACGCATTAAGATTTAGTGATCTGCGGCGCGATCGACGCTTCACTTGCGATTACTGAATTAGGTCGTTAAAAGTTTTATTGCATACCTATTGACTCTGACGGAGCGTGTCTGAATCTTACTGATCGCTTCGTCGTTTCAACCCATCGCCGGCTTAAAACTGAGCCCGATTTTCCTATTGGAATGAGAAGGGGTCGGCCATAATCTACCACGCTGGCCGAGTGCGGATTGTCAGACTTCACACACCTTCGAGAACATTTCGAAGAACTCTTGGATACGCAGGTTTCCTCACGTTGTTCTCCTCCACCGTGACAGCGCCACCGGCCGGGCGCTACACGCGCTCCCCGGATAGGAGCCCAGGCTTGCGCTTGCTCTTATCACAAGTACCTCGTAATAAAGCCAACTCTGTAAGTAACTCCAGATGAAAATTAAGGAAGAGAAGAACTACCACTTTTATATTTGGGAACATACCTACCTAAAACATTGTAACAATGTTCAAACACAACTGATCCCTCACCAAAGTCCACAGAATACTATCTATTTTACTATGTACTCGTATAATAGAAAGTATACTGAGTATTCTGTGATTCTAGTCTATTACCAATACCCACTGTGTGAAAAACATTCTCCGATACTTTTCGAGCCGATGTATATGAACGGACTCTTAGATACCTCCATAATATAACGGTCAACTTTGCAGAAATGTATCGCGTAACAGAACTGCGCTCAGTTTACTTGTCAAAGTGGAAATTCCTAAGAATAAGAATATTAAATTCCTCGCAAACATCTCCAAATCGAAACTCCATGAAGTCCGAATCTATTTTATTGCTTTAAATTAAATTCCTCAGTCGTGAACGGTGTCGTAGTGGCCGTAAAGCCTTTATCGCGCCGTTACCCGCCACAAAGCCCGCCACCGCCCGCGCCAGGCGTCAACCCCGTCGTTATGGACCCCTAGTTAGCTAAAGCCCGAAACACACACGACGTGTATACAACGTCTCACTGAAAGCGCGTATTCCTAGGTATGTATGAGCTGAGGACGGTCACCGAGGGGGTTTTAGTGAGTAAAAATCTCACATTTAACCCGATCCCATGTGGTCGGGTATCGGGGGGAAGATTTCCCCCCCGTTAACAAAAAAAGGTATGTACTTTGTTCAAATGACTGTTTGAACTACCCCCTATTATAGTCTGGTTTTTCCAAAGCTAGAAAAACTGAAAAAACAGCGGATACAACGACGAAATCCTGATATGAGTGAATACAAGTCTAAAGCGCCGAGCTAAATGCGCGGAAAAAGGAAATCTATAACTATACATACTAGTATAATCTATAACAATGCGCTAAGGGAGGTGGGAGGCTTCGGCCGTGGCTAGTTACCACCCTACCGGCAAAGACGTGCCGCTAAGCGATTTAGCGTTCCGGTACGATGCCGTGTAGAAACCAAATAGGGGTATGGGTTTAATTAACTGCCATGCCTCTAACAGGTTAGCCCGCTACCATCTTAGACTGCATCATCACTTACCATCAGGTGAGATCGCAGTCAAGGGCTAACTTGTAGTGGATTAAAAAAAAAAAAAAGGCGAATGAAGTCGCGGGCATCTGCTAGTAATCTATAACTATATAAGGTACCTTGTATGTAGAGGTCTACCTTATACAGTTATCAGTCGCAGGGAACTGCTGAGTCCTTGCAACACAAGACCGCGGCTTGTGGAAGTTCCTACAAGCACACCTATGTCCAGTAATGGACGTGTATCTCAAGGTACAACAACGATTTGCAGCCGTTTGTCGTGCTTCTCTCTGATGGTGCATAGATATACAGGAGCGCAGATTAAACGAAGGTTTTCTAGTTTGAAGACCTTTACACCTACAAATGATTGTCCTTGATTGTCGTTAAGTGCAAGCCTGAATATCCTGCAATAAACAAAGCTCCTTCAACTTGTATAGCTGCGTTTGACACGCCCCGTATGTTTCGAGCTTTACAAGCCCTTAGTTAGCGTAAATGAGAGGCAATCGATTGCGGAGTCGCTTCACAGTACACGCGGAACAATGCCGTTAATTCGGCTCTAAAGCCCTCCGATCACTCACAACTTCACACGCCTCAATAGACGCTCACTCAACACTGAGCGGCTGATACCTTCTCAAATGTTTGAGTACGTTATTTATTGCTTTCAATTTCGGTGTCAATGACTGCGTTTTGCTGTGTAGTGTGTAGGTAGAGATAGACAAGTCTCTCCGCGTCGTATACCTACGTTATGGCTAAGGGTCGTCACCTCTTTAATGGTAGGGATGATAACAATAATGCGTTAGGAACCGGGCTGCCATATTCATCTGACTGCATAGAAAATGGAAAGCTTATCATAGAAAATGCGAAAAAGTAGGCAGCGTGCATGGGCAGCTACTGTTTGATATTGTCGTCCCGTCCATTGACATAAATAGATATGTATACATATACTCGTAAGTCAATGGTCGCGTCGTACCTATCTATTCGCGTCGTTGCGTTTGTCGCGAAGTTTAACGATTATTAACAGACTAGCTGATAATAATAGTAATAATAAATAATATTTATTTACAGGAATATGCAGGGTATAGATTAGGTCTTAAAGTGGTAATTCCCTTAACATAATATTCTATTATATAATGGTGTGCAAATTGTTGGTTTTTAAAGTAATTAAATTAAATTAGTTCATGGAATCATTGAATTAAAAATAAAATTTGCTATTGGGGCTGATTCTGTATAACACAATCTCTAAACTAAACTAAAATGGCAGCTTTAAATCTAGTTCTGTCCCTTTCCGTATGGAGTATTATAAAAGGGTTAGCAATATTTGTAATGCTCTAATTTTAGTTTAGTTTAGAGATTGTGCACTACAGAATCAGCCCCATTAAATTACGTTACATTAGATAAAAGTAGCAAAAATACTTATTTAAAATTATTAAAAACATTATAAAAATATATAATATATATATCAGCTAAACGTTAAATGTCACCTTAATAGAATACAATTTAATAATTTGATATATCCTTAACAGCTAGGTACCTAGTCCTTGATGTCATAGTAATTTTTATTCATTAAAATATTATTTTATTTTTAAATACTGTCAAAGGTGATGCCTGTGACTTCGTCCACATTTATGGAGGTTTTTGGTTCCCGTGGGAACTCTTTAATTTTCCGGGATAAAAGTAGCCTATGTGTTATTCCAGACTATAATAATCTATCTATCTCTGTGCCAAATTTAATGCAGATCCGTTCTGTTGTTCTGGCGTGATTGAGTAACAAACATCAATCCGTCCATCCATCCATCCAAGCTTTCGCATTTGTAATACTAGTAAAGATCTTGGTGTTAATTTACCCGCGACCAAAAGTATGACACCACACCACAAAAGAAAAACAAATTGTGAACTGCAAAGTCTGAACTTGTCCGTCATGCGAGATAACGTTAAAGACGCGATTTGTATCACTCGCCGTACTAAAACACATTGCTCCAGATTCAATAAAAACGCATCGTCTGATAATCGAGCGCGCATCGCATTACCGGCCATCATTTACACAAGACGCCGACAGCCGGCGTTGCGCGACACGTTTGTTGCCCGGTAGGTACTACACGGAAATAGCTCAGCGATTCATAACCGAAGCGACAAATCCATGATTTTAATAGGGATGATGCCTATATCAAATTATTTCTAACTGATTATTATTAAATAGAGGGTCTTCCAAAACACCTAAAATTCACATCCTCGGTTAGTTTTAAGTTTGATAACCATTTTAAATATTTTAAATTTAAATTTTAAATAGACTAAAGAAAAAAAAGTGCGTTGAAGTTTTATGACGTCACAACTGCGAATTTCATACAACGTCCATACTAGAAGTACGTTTTAAACTTTGATAAAGAGTTGCTAATTTGATTAAGTTGCCATCATCCCTTTTACACTACAAGTTAGCCCTTTACCGCGACCTCACCTGTTGAGTAGTATCTAATGCAACTGCAGTCTAAGATAGTAACCTGCTAATCTGTATGGCAGTTATATTAAACCCTAATAATTGGTTTCTATACGGTATCCAACGGGTGCCACTGCCGAAGCCTCCCACCAGACTAGACCGGAGAAAATTCAAAAATTATTATACCAAATTGACCCCGGGATCGAACCCGGGACCTCCCGCTTTAAGACAGCAGCCTGCAGCGCTCACTATTGCGTCAGAAAATAAATGTATTTTAAACTGAATAAAATTTGAACATAATATAGGTTTACGAGAGACAAGCAATGTATATTGAAGTGATATTGAAGACAGATAGATGTCTTAACTAATAACAGCTATAATAATGTCAGCCAAAAATAATGACGTAGGTTGTGTCGTGAGCTTTATCACGCTAAATTTATACATCTTTATCGGCTTTATCATGATGCTAAATCTAAATATATAAAACGGCCAAGTGCGAGTCGGACTCGCGCACCGAGGGTTCCGTACAAACCTGTAGTAAGTTTTAAATTATTGAAAAAAAACTACTTACTAGATCTCGTTCAAACCAATTTTCGGTGGAAGTTTGCATGGTAATGTACATCATATATTTTTTTTAGTTTTATCATTCTCTTATTTTAGAAGTTACAGGGGGGGGACGCACATTTTACCACTTTGGAAGTGTCTCTCGCGCAAACTATTCAGTTTAGAAAAAAATGATATTGCAAACCTCAATATCATTTTTGAAGACCTATCCATAGATACCTCACACGTATGGGTTTGATGAAAAAAAAATTTTTGAGTTTCATTTCTAAGTATGGGGACCCCCAAAATTTATTGTTTTTTTTCTATTTTTGTGTGAAAATCTTAATGCGGTTCACAGAATACATCTACTTACCAAGTTTCAACAGTATAGTTCTTATAGTTTCGGAAAAAAGTGGCTGTGACATACGGACGAACACACAGACAGACAGACAGACAGACAGACAGACAGACAGACAGACAGACAGACATGACGAATCTATAAGGGTTCCGTTTTTGCCAAATTTGGCTACGGAACCCTAAAAAGGCAAAGGTGACTGAGTGACTGACTGACTGACTGATCTATCAACGCACAGCTCTAACCACTGGTCGGATCGGTCTGAAATTTTGCACTCAGATAGCTATTATAACGTAGGCATCCGCTAAGAATAGTTATTTGTGTTACATGGGGCCAAAGAAAATTTTTGTTCCCCGAGGGCGCTATTTTGAATTCAGAGCGAAGTGAAGGATTCTATAGTAGAATCCCGAGCGTAGCGAGGGGTTCTAAAGTAGAATCCTGAACGTAGCAAGGAATTCAATATACGCCGCCCGAGAACAAAAAATTTGGCCCCGAGTGACACACACTATTTTTCATCATTACGTATGAGAAAAAGCTAGGAGTATCAACCTACTATGTATGGACATTACCTATACGTTTAAGCACCAATCAGAAGATACTCCTATCAACCTTCTATGTAATTGTATAGACATTATTTAGACGTATATTTAAAGTTTAAATAAAATGTAAAGACGTATATCCGATCAACAAATTGATCACGTGACTTCGGACCAATCAGAACAGAGAAATGCAAAGTCGTATATTCGATCAACAAATTGATGACGTGACTTCGGACCAATCAGAAGAGAGAAATGAAAAGTCCCATGGGCCAACAAGTTACACTTTGCTATCCTCTGAAGGCAATATGCGTTTTTCGAATAGGTATGATGAAAAGGATTTTTGAAAATTCCAACCCCAAAAGGTTTAAATGGGGGTTGAAAGTTTGTATAAAAGTTCGTCATTAAATCAAGTTGCTTTTCAAGTTACATCCATGAAACTTTGATTTTGGGATTTCGATTAAAAATAAAGAAATACCTACGTGTTTCACAAATTTTAGAAATTCCACCCCCAAAGGCATCACATAGGGGATGAAAATTGGTAAGAAAATTTCTGATTTAAAGTTATTTGCCATGAAACTTTGCATTTTGGCTTTCAATTGAAAAAAAAGTCACAAAAATAAATGTGATGTGATGTGATGTGATAAACGGAGCATAAAAGGCCGTATCTTTTGATTGCGTCGACCACAGTCGACTTAGAAGTTTAATTTTTAGTGCTGCAAGAGATTGCGGACTTGAGTATTTGATATTAATTACAACTTGATACCTCTACAGTCTACACGTTCCTGAGAAAAAGGGTCTTGGCAGACGGACAGACGGACAGACAGACAGACAGAGATCGTATAATGGTTCCGTTTCTGGTACGGAGTACGTACCCTAAAAACAAAGGTTTTCCGCTGATTTTTCAAAAAACCTAATTCCCTAATTTCTATTAATTAATTTTAATTGCTTGAAGATGATCAGCATTTGCACGCAGCACTGGTAGAGGCAGCACTTTGTCAGTCGCCGCACATGATTAGGGATCTCTTTACGATTATTTTAGTGTTCTGCCAAGTATCAGATTCCTTATGTCTTTGGGAGAAATTCAAAAAAGACCTTTCTGAAGATTTTAAAAAACAGTTGGAAAGACAAGGTGACGTGGATGTAGAGAACTTGGCGGATGAGGTATTAAACAAAATATGCCTATCGGTGATAGAGGATGCTGTGCAGGTGGTCAGTCTCTCAAAGAATATGGCTTACCTCAGCCAAATAAATCACAACAATTAGGAAATAGAGAGTACATCATGGAAACGAGTTACAACTTAGTAGCCTTAGAAGATGCTGTAAGAAATAATGAAAGATCTCTGACTGACGAGCAAAAGTTAATATATAATCAAATTATCACAAGCGTTGAAACAAATGAAAGTCGAATATTTTTTTTAGATGCTCCAGGTGGAACCGGCCCAACCTTAGTAATTAATTTGCTTTTATCGAAAGTCAGAAGTAGGTACTCGTGGCATTACCTTGGCAGTGGCTTGTTCTGGGATTGCAGCTACTCTACTCGAAGGTGGTCGAACTGCTCATGCTACCTTTAAGTTACCACTCAATATAACAACTTCTGAGACTCCTATTTGTAATATTTCAAAACAAAGTAATTTTGCTGAAGTTTTAAAAAATACATAATTAATAGTGTGGGACGAAATTACGATGGCACATAAGGGTAGCGTTGAGGCTTCAAATAGATCCCTTCAGGATATAAGAGGTAATAAAAAGATAATGGGTGGTGTAACGGTTTTGCTAGCCGGAGACTTAAGGCAGGCTCTACCGGTGGTGCCGAAAGGGACCAGAGCCGATGAGGTTATTGCCTTAAGTGTTCTACTTTTTGGCCTCAAATTAACATCCTCAAGCTCCCCAAAAATATGAGGGTACGCCTTGGAGGAGATGAGTCTGTTGGTAGATTTGCAGACCTCCTACTTGAAATAGGCAACGGTGATTTTCCGACACTTGATAGAATGATAACCATCCCGGAAAATTTGTGCTCAGTAGTAACTACGATTCAGGACTTGATTTCAAAAATTTATCCAGATTGTGCTAATATTCATGATAAGCCTATGGAATGGTTGTGTGAACGAGCCATACTTACGCTGAAAAACGACTAAGTAGCGGCTATCAATGATACGCTGCTGATGTCTTTTGAGGGGGAAGAAGTTGTATACACTTCGATAGACACGGCGCGGCGGTTAACATCGACGATGCTGTTAATTATACCGTCGAATTTCTGAATTCTTTGAAACCACCGGGTCTGCCATATCATAGGCATATTTTACATGTAGGCACTCCTATTATGTTGTGAGAAATTTGAAACCACCTAAACTGTGCAACGGGACCAGGCTGAAAGTCAAAGCTTTACATCGTAATATAGTGGAAGCCACAATTATAACTGGGTGTGCGAAAGGGGAAACTGTATTTTTACCACGAATTCCTTTAATTCCGAACGATCTTCCGTTTGAATTCAAACGATTAGTTTCCCCTCAGTCTGTTTTGCAATAACTATAAACAAATCTCAAGGACAGTCTTGACTTGAGAGACAGGGAATAGACTTGAGAGAAAACTGCTTCTCACATGGACAGTTATACGTAGCTTGCTCACGCGTAAGCTCACCCAGTAGCTTGGTGATTTTGGCGCCTATTAATAGATCAGTAAAGAATATTGTCTATAAAGAATCTCATGTTTTATACGATTTTAACATATATATAGGTACATTGGACTAATTCAATGTGGTCTTAGAATTATATTTGTGGTTATTAGATAAGAATGATAGTTGTGGATTATATATTTTATGAGTTAAAATGATTAAGGTTTCATAAATTGTACTGTTTACCTACTTTATAAATTTGCACGTCGGCAAAGACGAAACATGTTTGTTCTTTAAATCATTAAATCATAAAATAAACAACAATTAAGATGACAAACCAATTATTGGTTTGTCATCTGAATTGTAGAATGTTTCTTGCAAATAAACGATTGATTTGATTTGATTTGAAAGAAGTTTTGTAGTTAATATTTTTCTATTAGTAGCATGACATTTTTTTTAAATATTTTAGTTAAAATTTGAACTTAAGGTGAGCGAAACCGCGGGCAAAAGCTAGTGCTATAATAAAATGTATTCCCCTATTAGCTGTCAACGTAATCCGACATTCCTTGAACAGGGCACGCGACGCGTTGCTCTCCTAACTAATAAACACTCATCATTGACAAGCAAGCAGGGCGGGCAGGATTTTCAAAAAATCGAAACCCACGCGCACGAAGTCTCGGGTGTTATCTAGTAAATGACATTTGAACTTTCAAACGATTCCGACTACATATTAATGTTATCGGATGGTTGCACCGCGCGCTGCCCGCGTGACGTCAACCCGCCCGCCCTGCGCCCCCGCCCCCCACCCACAACGCGTCTCCGTGAACAAATGCCCCTCGTGACAGTTCCTTATCTCCCCGCTCCGTGGACATTTCAATTAAACTGATGTCGCGGTGATCTGTATCAGTGTAGCCGGGGCGGCGCGCTCGGGCTGCGCAGGGCCACGGCAGGGCGCCGACGGGTGTCCCCGGCGATACACATACACATGGTTCACTGACCCCTGTGTCTAGCGGACAGCCTTCTTTGTTTACACATCTGTTCAGCCTGAAACACACAAAACGCGCGGCTTCCGTGCGTATGTGTGATGTGATACACGGAACTGTTACCAAGACACGTTTCGACTGACACACATAATATTAGATATTATGCAAAAGTCTGGTCGTTGGTTTGTTTTTCCCCACGAGATTTTTAAAACCATGCACGTGGTTAAAGTCGCGGTATTTATGTAAAATAATGAATTGACTAGCTGTTTAATCAAAGTACAGTAAAAGTCGCACCGCGTTGAGTTTAAACACTTAAGATTTCGCATACTATTTTCTCCAGAAAAGAATACAAAACAAGGGTTGGATATATATTCTAGTCTTTTAAAAACGTGTTGGTGACGTTGCCGTCTCGCGTTTGTTACAGCCCTTACTCTTTATGTGGAATAATAGGTATGATATATTCCTACTTTCCAGTGGATATATCTCAGACACATGCAAACAATTAAAAGTAAACACATCCACGACGCAGACGAGTCGATCGCAAATATTAGTTTGTGCACTCAACAGTGTACCCTCTCCGTACATTTCAATCTTGATTTAGAGTCGCTCGAGCTCGCTTACTACCATCGCTTGAAGCAGTGTTATTTTATTTTAAAATTGCAGTTTTATATGACGTACCCGGTACCTACCTTGACGTTCCTAAAATAAGGCTGAAACAAGAACGTCAACAATATTAAAATAATGCTGCTCTAAGCCCCCGCAGACGCGATGGGATAAGTGCAATAAATCCTGTTATGTCTGACGTCTACCTGCTGCGGGGACTGTTGGATTGTGCGGAGCGGCGCGAAACAAAACAAACTGTAACAAGGTTTCCCGCAAGCTGGAGACGCGCAAAACATATTATATAAGTTTACTTTTGTTTTATATTCGAAATCTAACTTATTTTTGCAAGCTTTTAACTATTTGCCTGTCTGTAATCAAATCTTGCAAGTTAAATTTGACCCACTTCCTGGGTTTGCGATTATCCCTAATTGCGGATAATCGCAACAAAAAGTTAAGTTACCGGTTCAGAAACCAGATTCTAGTGAGAAGAGCTGACAAAAACTCAGCGGTTCCCTTTCTTCCCGTTTTATTTGAACTCTGAACCATTTAATTATAAGGTATTACGTTAGTACGTAATACCTCAATGCTCTGCCGATGTTTTATGTAGGCTACTAATATTATAAATGTAAAAGTTTGGATGTTGGTATGTTTGTAAGTTTGGATGTTTGTTAAGCCTTCAGGCCTCAGTGACGTACCTGGGTACCTGATTTGGCTGAAAGGAGATGACCAGTAACTGCCCTCCGATTCGGGACAATGTGCAGGATTTCCGTTTTTACAGTAAGGTTTAAAAATTAAAACCGAAATTACTATGGATTTATTATTCCGAATAAGGTCAAGGTTAAAATGTCTATAAAAACAATACGTTTATTGTTTAAATCTTGAGCGTCCGGTTTCCTCTGTAGGCACTACTCCATTTTGACGTTCCGTTTTATCCATGCCTAATAATAATCTTGTTACCCTACATGAATACCATATAAGTACCTTAGTCTTATGAGTTAATTATTATGAGTGATTTATTTTTGATCAATTAAATAGTAATGAAAAGGAAATGTATGTTTTGTTTTTATTATTTTTGTTAGTTGACAGGCCTCAAACGAACAAAGCATTTTCAAATAACCACTGCGTTTAAAGGAACGTAACGCCTTCTGGCATTGCATCTGTCTGCCATCTGTGGTCGAATAGTTGAACAAACTCGCTAACCAAAACGTTTAGCGCCATCTGTTGTCGAATAGTTGAAAAAACTCGCTAGCGCCATCTAGTGTGGCAGCAGTACAATGTAGCGTGATTTTTAAAGGAATTACATAATTCTTGCAAATATAGTTTTATTATTCCAGTATTATCCTCATCCATGCCCAAATAATGCAAAGCTTAATTATTTTCCTGAGAAACGTGGTGAGCAATACTTAAAATATTTTTTTAGACTCGCTCACCACAACAACTAGTGCCATCTAGTGTGGGAAAGCAGTTTTTTGGTGAAACTTCTTTTATTTATTTTCTCAGTTTTCAGAGCCTTCAGACTCCTGAAGCTTATTTATCTGAAAACTATAAAATATAAAAATTACAATAATAAAGAGTTGATTGCTGCACATTAATTTTTGATATCTAGGCAAGCTCCCATAGTTGCGCTGGTCAAGTCCTTTGGAATGGAGATAGCTTATAACCTGAATTAACACATATGCTTCATTTAAAAAAAAAAAAAAACCCGACTGAGTTTGCTGTGGGCTCTTCTCAGATCAGGGCGCGTTTGGAACCCTCGTAGCTTTAGTCTTAAGATACCGTTGTTAATTATCACCATCAATTCTTATTCTTTATAAACATGACGTTCAGAAGGTGTACTTTGTAGGTACCAATTTTGAATAAAGATGATTTGATTTGATTTGATTTGATTTATCCTGGAAAATAGAGTTCACGCGGGAAGCAAAAATCCTTAAAATCCACGCGGACAAAGTCGCGGAAATCGATTAGTTTTGAAAAAACACGGTCGTTGACTTTGCCTTGAGTACTGTAAAATTTGAGTTTAACAATTTTCATGTAGTTATTATTAGATTTTTATTTATTTTTATGCATAATAGTTTTTGATTTATCGGGCAAAATGTCAAAAAAAATACCGTTCCCCCCCCCCTTATCTCCGAAGTTTACCAATTGAAAAATCTGAAATAATTATGGTCAATAGAAGCTTATGTATATTTTACAGGAAAAATAAAACCAACGCTCTAACTAGCATAGTTTTTTTTATATTAACAATAAACCTCTACAAACAAAGTTAGTTTTGCGGTTCATTAAATTCATTACTTAATCGTAAAGCTTAATACAGGTTTGTACGGAACCCTCGGTGTGCGAGTCCGACTCGCACTTAGCCGGTTTTTATTTTTTGAGGGCCGAGTGGCCTAGCTGTGACAACGCATAATATATGTATATACAGTCGATTGCAATAATTGATAAGCAACGTTGACCCAAGTCGAAAACTGGATGGTTGACCAAATTTGGAGGTTAAGATTTGGCCTTTTCGTTTTCTCCAGGCCTCGGAGAGCACGATAAGCCGTCATTCCCGGTTATTATAGTCGAGTAGTATGCGCACGTGGGAAGCTGCGAACCAACCGCATTATTATCCCAAGAAAACTTCTACCTTTTGTGATTAATGTAAAGGAGTCACGACGCACTGCCCTCAGCAACGAGGAATACGACGCAGAGAGAGACACACACAGATCTTCCGTTATCTGTGGAGACACACCTATTTTTATTATCCTAATACCATCTGGATTGCGATACACATAGTTCATTCACGCAGAACCTCCCACTAAATAAGAGCACAGCGCTCAACACTGCGCCAGGGGGTCGGCAAATATGCGCTGTATTATCATATCGGCCATCTTAATATGATCTACCACTGGTATAATGATTTGCCACTCATATCAATATAGGTTGACGACCTCCGTGGCGTAGCGTTGAGCGCTGTTGCCTTAACGTGCGGAGGTCCCGGGTTCGATCCCCGGCAGGGTTTGGACATTTATAATTTCTGAATTTTCCTGGTCTGGCCTGGTGGGAGGCTTCGGCCGTGGCTAGTTACCACCCTAGAGGCAAATACGTGCCGCCAAGCGATTTAGCGTTCCGGTACGATGCCGTGTAGAAACCGAATAGGGTATGGGTTTAATATAACTGCCATGCCCCTAACAGGTTAGCCCGCTACCATCTTAGACTGTATCATCACTTACCATCAGGTGAGTTCGCAGTCAAGGGCTAACTTGTAGTGGATAGAAAAAAAATAGGTCTCAGAGCCAGCTATCTCTCCATCAGGGCTGCAACCCTTCTCAGCGCGGAGATGAGGCGACGCGTCGGCTGAGCGGTGATATACGACGCGCCCTCCCCGCCCTGCCCGCCCTGCCTCCCTCATAATAATAAGAGTAGCTCCTCCGAGAGTGGTCGGAGTGCCCTTTGCCCTTTGAACAGCGCCCGGAGCAAGAACAGGCTCGGAGCCGAACTGATCGCCTCGTTACATGTTACCGGCTCGCAGAGTTTCGCAATACAATTCAGTGCACATCGTAATATCTGTGCAGTAACGACTAACGACATACGTGTAATTATAGTAGATATTACTGTGAACGATGGTCACTTGCATTCTACACATGAGCGTCGAGGAAGAGTTCTATTTCATTTTCGCTATCTACTCTACTTTGAAAAGTGCTTTCAAATATGAACACTTTTTATTGAATAAAATAATTTATTGAATAGAGCAATGCGTTGCGAAGCTGAAGTGGCAATGGACAGGGCACTCAGTTCGTAGACCTGATACAAGTAGATAAGATTAAGTTGATGTTGTGATAAATTAAAACCTTTTTTGGAATTTTTGTATGCAACTTCAATCGTTCTTCTTCTCATTCGTTCACACTTACCAGAGTGGCACCAGCGACTTGTGTTGACGGCACTGGCTACTTGCGCACTCCGAGGCAGAGTTCAATCATGACGTATTGTCCTCAATCAAATAATTTCATTTGTAGGGCTCACCTTCGAATATAGGTATACACGTACCCACAGCGCGAGCGGTCAAACCTATTATAACACTTTTTATAAAGAATACAAATGCCATGGCGATGTTTATTGCCAACGACACGAAGGGACGACGCTCGTGGCCGCGACCCCACGCGGACCCCACGCGAACCCCCGTTACACCGAACGAGTGAGACCCCAACACTCATAAAAATCAATTGACGATCGTCTACGGATCGGAAGATATTAGTTTTGCTCACTCTGTGTAACAGTTGGTGGTTCACGGGACGTGGATGTTCACTGTTTTATTTCCTACTGTGTGTTGCCCGTGACTTCGTCGGTTTTTTGATTCCCGCGAGAACTCTCTAATTTTCCGAGATAAAAAGTAGCCTATGTCCTTCTTCCCCGGGAAGTAACCTACCTCTGTACCAAATTTCATCAAAATCAGTTGAAAAGATGGGCCGTGAAAGCGTAACAGACAGACAGACAAACAGGCACACTTTCGCATTACTAACACTAGTTCGTTTCCTTATAATATTTATCTAATTTTAGTGTTTGTTGTTCAAGTACAGGATATAATTCAAATAACTGATCAAGTTTCAGGCTCAACCTTTCAGAAAATTGAGAGTTCTGAGGTCAACTTTGGACGTTAGAAAACCTTTCCACTTTGAAAGCCCCCCATTTCGTCAATTTTTGGGAAAAATTGAAAAAAAAATTAAAACGATATACTGCAACCCTATATAACGCTATAAAAAATATTTTACTTCGCATTCGCTTCTATGAGAGCCCCCCTGAAATTAAGATTTTTATAACTTTTTAAGCCATATTCGGCTGGAGGCCATCGCATCGGTTCACATATTATATTTAAATTTGAAGTAATTACGTTCAGTAATTCAGAAGGTATAAGGCTCTGACAGACGGACGGAGAAGTGCAAATTCACTCAAGTAGACTCAGAGACCTTCGCTCCGCTCGGTCAATTAGTATGGAAGTATGGATACTATAGCCTAAAGTCTACAGACCTTTCTCAGTCTGAGAGGGAATCTCGCGACCCGCCAGTAGTGGACAGAATCACGATGATGACGTACGATGGCGCATGGGTCCTTAGTGTTCACCGAAAGTCGCAAGTTTCCCGCAGCCTATTACAATATTGAGGTTTTTTCTGAATTTCTGCAAAAGCTTATTTATTAATATTCATCCCGCGCGCGTCTCGAGGAAAATATCATGCGGAATGTTCACATCTCGAGAAAAATATGCATAATTGTTGCATGCATAATACCAGTAGATACGCAATACGTATATGAGTAAGTACCCTATAGTACCAACCTTTATTGGTACTAGACGCTTGAGAGAAGTGTAATGTCCTCCGAGGGGCCACGGCGGGTGCCGGGTATATTTGAATTATAAGGGTGTACGAAAAAACAGGTGCACTCTGTATTCCCTTACTCTCGTATCCGGAAGGAACGGTAAATCTTACACCGACACATCCAGAGAGAGATCAGGCGTAGCACCGCCAGCTGTATACTCGTACTTGCCTCGAGGCACGGGAGGGTTGAGTGCCGACTGCAGAGAGAGATCCTTGTCAGAAAACCCCAATACTTAATTAGGACCTCAGAATCGAACCCAGGACCTCGAGATCAGTAGTTGATCATGCTACCCATGTAATAATAGGAATCTGCTTATTTGACGACCAATGAAGTTCAATATCATACTAATATTAAAAATGCGAAAGAGTGTTTGTTTGTTGGTTTATTGGTTTGTTGGTTTGTCCTTCAATCACGCCGCAACGGAGCAACGGATTGACGTGATTTTTGGCATGGGTATAGTTGAGGACCTGGAGAGTGACATAGGCTAATTATCCCGGAAAATTAAAGAGTTCCCGCGCGAATAAAAAAACTTAAACCACGCGGACGAAGTCGCGGGCATCAGCTAGTTCCAAATAAAATCTGTATGATAGTATTATTAGAGAGTTATTTCATTCCTGATTCACCTTTACACTAGGTATATAGGCTTTTATTATCTCCGTAGGTATAAGTACATTGTAGTAATATATCGATGTGTTTGTCTGTTGTAGGATCCTGAAGCGGAACCGCATCACGTACATCGAGGAGCGCGCCTTCCTGCGCACGCCAGCGCTGCGCGTGCTGTGAGTCACCCGCCACACCACACCACACCACACCACACCACACCACACCACACCACACCACACCACACAACACCACACTGCACGCTCTACATAAAACATCGTTTTAAATAGTAACATTGTCTCAAAGAACCAATTTCCTTGTATCGGTAAGTGCAACGTTGTACGACCCCCTGCTAGGTGGGCGGACGGTCTCAAGCGAGTTGCTGGGAGCCGCTGGAAGATCCACGACGTTCGTCCAGCAGTGGACGTCTATCGGCTGAGACAACGAAGTATTGCAAGATATCGCTAGTAGATGCCCGCGACTTCGTCTGTGCGGATTTAAAGAGACGCGCCTATGTCCTTCACTGGGCAACATCCTATCTCTGAACCTTTTGTATCGAACCTAAATGGTCTGTGCAAACGTAGCAGACGCACAGACAGCCGGACAGACAGACAGATACACTTCTTCTTTTGGTCTGGCCTGGTGGGAGGCTTCGGCCGTGGCTAGTTACCACCCTACCGGCAAAGACGTGCCGCCAAGCGATTTAGCGTTCCGGTACGATGCTGTGTAGAAATCGATTAGGGGTATATGGGTTTAATATAGTTGCCATGCCCCTAACAGGTTAGCCCGCTACCATCTTAGACTGCATCATCACTTACCATCAGGTGAGATCGCAGTCAAGGGCTAACTTGTAGTGGATAAAAGAAAACAAAAACTTTCAGTAAAATTGATTCTGAGAATATTGGATATAATGTTACTACTGAATTACAAATTGGGATCGTCAGATCAGGCGGAGAGCGTTATCGCCGATGTGACCTAGGCATAGTAGGTACTATTATCTGCTCTGTGCCTAGACCATCGACCACAAAACCAATAGACGCCTAATTACTATGCTTTCGTAATGCAAACAATTCAGTCAAATGACTCAAGTAAGCGGGCGCGGGGTACTAAACGCTGATTGGTATACTCAAGGTCAAAAAAATCATAAATCAAATGGGATGGGGTCCTAACTCCTAATAATTATTTATCGATAATTAATTATTGATATACTCTAATTAATATTTAAATAACTCGGTAGGTTTTGTTACAAGGGCGTGGAATTATATAAGACCTATTAAGTCTGATGTGTTGTCTGAAAGTGTTCGCCCTATATGAGGAGTCTATTAGTTGTATGGTCGATGGCCTAGACCCAGACGCAGGGCGTAGGCGTCTGTGTCAACTACAGATAGCGAACGGTTGTAATTATTAGCATAGACTACAATACAACATAGCTATTCTATTAATAATCATGAGATATAATCAACTCATGGCCGTTTAATTTAGCTTGTATCAGATGTGTGCTCATAAATAAATCTATATTTAGTAGTGCAAGCTTCGCTTTAGTTATTGATAGAATAGGAAACATCTGGGAGCGTTGAACTGAAAATATTCGGGCGGAATACAAATTAAATCAGAAAGTTTTCAGAACCTAAATTTCACGTTTAACAATACACGAGAACCAACAAAGTAAATAAGTAAAATTTTGACTTTATAAAAGCTGATTTCGTTCGACAAAGTTTCAACACAAAGACAATTTAAATGAGATCCTATAAAAAAAAAAATTACAGTTGCATGCCGCAGCATTTTGATTAAATAAATATTGGAATGCAGCCTTTAATTAGTTATTTAATTTAATGAAAACCGCAACGAACGCAGAGCAGAACTTTCTTCCCAACAAAAACTGGTACAGTTACTCGCAGACATGAATGTTATTCTGCTTAATTATGCCATTATTGTGCTAGTTTGTCTGCGTTGTCAACTGTCGGCTGTGAATGAAGATATTAATTGAACGGTTGTCTTGTCTCCGTGAAGGGTGGAGGACGTAGGTGCGTTACCCCGGCGACCGGCGGCGGCTGACCCGCGCCGCTCGCACGCTGAGAAGTGAGAACAGAGCCGGGCGGCAAGTGTTATGGCAGATCGGGGCCCTTTTATTAGCTTTAGACAGTTTTACTGCCACTTCGTAACCAGTTGGAATGAGAAACAGTTACGATTGCAGACTGCCAGAGATTAATGATGCTGAAACTTGAAATCGACATCGTGAAAATTATGAGAATCACATTGTTTTTATCGTTTAGTGTCATTAAGATGATGATAAAGATATTTCAGTAGTTATGCGTACGGGTTGGTCGGTGTCGATTTAGTATCACGTGTCTAAAGGAATCTACCTCAGCATCAAAATCGGTTCAGCTGATAAGCCGTAAAATACCTGACATACGCAGCAGGCAGACGCACAAGTTCCACTTGTCTTTGTTTATTGAAAGTAACAATAGAAGAGAGACCGAAGCTTCCACACTCAGGCAATCTTCCCACGTTTGGAAACTTTTGAAGTCCCTCGAGGACTGAGCTTCGGCTGATCCCTTCTCGGCTATAAATCATCGCTTATAAGTAAGTGAAAAGTATACGAGTCGGTGCCGCGAAGTTCAATGTCAGGATAATAATTGCGTTTAAGTTCGAAATTCGTTCTGGCGCTACGAAAGGGTTGAAGATCGCGCTTAATTGTATCAGTCTGAGAATATGAGCTCAACAAATCTGAGAACTTGAGTTTCTTGAAAAATCTTTTATAATCTTGCAATTTAAAAAAGCTATAGCAAGATAATCACGAAAATTAAAGTAATTACAATGGAAAACTGCAGCATTTAAATTTTAAACTCGAAAGAGGTATCATTTTCCAAAAAAAAACACTACTTGAGCTAAACTCTGTAGATTTTCATTATGACCTCACAATAATTAAAGGTCTACAAATACACCTCAGTAAAAAACATCCCAATAAGGTGAACGAGGACGATTTAGACTGACAAAAGGAGTAGATTGAAATGCAAAGGTTCAGATTTGACCTCGTTGCGTTTGGAGGAGTGTAAAATGAAACTAAAACAAGCGCTAACTTTCCC
Source organism: Erebia ligea (assembly GCA_917051295.2). Taxonomy (NCBI): domain Eukaryota; kingdom Metazoa; phylum Arthropoda; class Insecta; order Lepidoptera; family Nymphalidae; genus Erebia; species Erebia ligea. The sequence goes on along the minus strand of OU785241.1, from coordinate 15,187,965 downwards.
CAGACATTTGAACACAAAAAACTCGAGTGTTGTCTGAAGTTCCCTTCTTAGGTTTCCCAAAAGATTTACCAATTAATAAATTCAGCTATATCTTTTCAAAGTGCTGCGGTTGTGTGCAGTGTGCACGTATTAATTATCTCACGAGTCTCGTTACCCATCATCACGTTCGATCCGCCTCCAACAATGCGAAGATCGTTGTATATAATATAATTGAGTGCCCCTCGTTTGTTCATCTCGTCTCGGCATGCCAACAATCAGCTCGAATGTAATCAACGCTGATTTATATCTGACAGCTCGACAAACCACACATCGCCCGTCCGGCAGAGCGCTAAGAAACATTTTAATTAATGTCAGCTTTTATTACGCTCATGTGTGAATAAATGTGCTATTTCTCAAACGTATATACCCCGTGATATCTCCTGAGCGCAATAGTTACCAGACAAACAGAGATTGCAGCAGTAAATTATGCAAATGTATGTAATTAGTATTAATTCTTATCATACTTAACACAAAGTGAACGTAAATGAATAACTGATTTTATTGCAACATATTATAATAGTACCTATAAATGACTTGATTTTTTTTTACTACATAAGAAGTAGGATCTTTAAATCAACGATAAATATTTACATTGAAATATTTTAAAAGGAAAAGGTCTGAAAGAAAAAGGAATGATCTATCAACGCACAGCTCAAACCACTGGACGGATTGAACTGAAATTTGACATAGGTACGGACAGGATAGCTATTAGTGATATGACGTGGGCATTTGCTAAGATACCTATTCGGCATACAGGATAGATATTTTGACGCAGGCATCCGCTTAAAAAGGATTTTTGAAAGTGAGCGAAGCCGCGGGGCACAAGCTAGTCGTAAATAAAACCGCAAAGTTATTCGTTCAAAAATAACAACTTGTTGGAAGTAGACCAGTAGAATAGAATTCGAAATGAAACATAAAATCTAGGTTCAAGCGTAGCGACGACCGTAAACAGGATACAGATTACAGCAGTAAAAGACAACCAGAGCGGAAGCTCTCCATTGGTGGCTGACCTCGAACACTGTAATGTTTCTTTTGTTTTGCCATCGCAAGCTCGCCCCGCCTTGGACGCGACGGTTAGCGATAATATCGTTTACGTGAGCTTCACGGCTTATTGTGGAGTGTGGACTGGAGCGCACGCACCCACTGTTTCAAATAAACTAGACCACTTTATAACTTCGATCGCCATCAATAGAGCGACCGCGAGAATGTAGCATTCGAAGTAAAACAAAAGGTTTTCAACGATAAAAGGATTTAAATTTTAACGAGTAAATCAACCACTAAGCACGGGTTTAAAGCGTATCTCCTCTCAGAATTGGTCTCATTAGTCAACAATGCTGGTGAAAAGTAGATTGGCAGACTTCACATACCTTTAAGATTATTTTTCACGATGTCGTTATCTAAAGGGAACGAAATTCAAGGAAAAATTTGTTCCTCAAGCTGATTGGCAAATCCGTTTCAAAGTTTAAAAATAAAATACAAAAGTGAAGCTAAGTAACGCTGTTCAATATTATTCGATCGGACGTGTTCACTATCACACACAACATGGCAGGCGTACAGCTTTTGTTTTTGTTCAAATAAACACAGGTTGTTGTCAAAGTTCATCGTATATTGAAATAAAACCAATTTTGTGAAACGGACAAAGGACAACAACGACGACATAGTACAACGAAATCGATGAAAATATTATTATTGAATGTCTCTATTATGAGAGGCGTCCCACAGCGGCCGCGGGTTATACGAGTATATACAGCTGTATGCTAATGTGCGGACCCTCGTCATTACTCTGACGACGAGGAAGCGCCCCCACACGTGAACTAACTTGAATTAGTCGTTTGCCTTTCAGAGCTCGGCGGCTAATCGCTTAATCGCCTAATGTCGGGGACATTACACCCCCATCTCCCTCTCCCTCTGTGTCCACCCCGCGCCCCCTCACGCCTGGACCTGAGCTTTCACCTGCGATTAATGTGCTAGCCTGCGCTTCCTCACTTCTAGCCACAAAATTAGCCTTCTGTTTAATATAATAAGATCTAGAAAGCGGATTTTAATGGAGCTGGATTATGTACCGGGAACACTGGAACATGATTTGAGAAAAAGTTGGCACTAATTCAATCTCTGATAATAAACAGTCTCAGTAAAATTTTCAAGAAGTTTCCAGTGACCGCTAACAGTATTGTAAGGAATTTAATTTCTTTGATGTAGATGAAAATGTAAGGAACACAGTGGGCGGGCATGTCGGTAACTTCGCCTGCAGCTTGTAATTTATCCGGTACGATGGGATTTATTCGATAACAATATCCGGGTTTGATAAACGCCTGTGTTTGCGCTCCCAATTTGATAAGGACGTCAGCAGTTTAGTTGGTTAATTCCACTGTCTGTAAATGAGAAACCGAGATAATATGATCCAAATAGTCATTTAGATGCATAGTTCCTTATCTGAAAATGCCTTGAGCAAACATAGATATAATCATAATTGAGTATCTATCAGTAAATGGAAATCTCGACAAATCTTTTAGACAGTTGCCTTCTATAGGCTTACGTTTAATCAACGAATAGTTGGTCTCTTTCTTATAGCGCATTCTAACCCATGGCCTTCCCTCTACAGTCTACATAAGTGAAAGGTCGTCAGTTAGTTGGAAGGTGGATTTGTATCTTACAATTAATGAAGCGGGATTAGGAAGTTTCGGCTCGGTGTAATTCCTACGCCTCGAAAAATTTAATTCGCTGCCTTGAATAGATTACAGTTGAGCTCACTCATTAATTAAAGTCTTTGTTCTAACTACAATGCATTAATTAGGACGACTGTCGGGTTGATGAAAGGGTTTAGCTAATCTCTTTTAATTAATTTAACATGGTTCACGAAACGGTACTGAGGAAAGGCCTTCCACGTTGCGTTGATGAAATCTTTAAAATTCAAAAACAATCCATTGACCTTCCATGTTCGAGTGTTTCGCAAATTTTCGGGGGTTTTTCCTCCTCTTGTCCTCGTTCCTCACTAGACACACCACACTAGCCTCGACACTAAAACTAAACTCGAGTACATGACACTAGTGATACTATTTGTTGTGAATTGTGAAACCGCGTATATTGTTGCAGCCGGCTGGAAGACAACCTGCTGAGCGAGTTGCCGCCCGCAATACATCTGTTGCCCATGCTTGAAGACTTGTAAGTGTGAGACTACAATTACTTTAACATTTAATGAAATCCATTAATAGAACCCTATTATATTATATTTGTACGACGAAGTCTTTCTCAGTTTTAAAGTCATCACACTAGACAAATATGTAAAGGTGGATTTCAAGAACTTATTTCACACTATACCATGCATGAGCTATGCTACTCGTATGCCTATATTATGTACCTACGTTACGGACGAAGAAAGTAACGAAATACGTACGTGGTGGTACGAGGCCGAACAACGAGCCTATTCTTAGGTCAGTTTTCATCTCTGACGCAAACTAACAGATTCGGTTAGTTGTTCGTCCAAGTTGTCAACTTTTTGAACCACCAGATATAAGCAGCTGCGGTTGAAAAAGTTTCTAATCTTTCTGCGTCTTTTGCATTTGAGGTGAGTGACCAGACTAGCAAAAAGTGAAACGAATACGGTACTAAATCGCACCTCGTTTAGCAAAAGAACATAACAGATAGCATCTCTGTCGGGTATCCCAACGTTACTTTTCCTTAAGCAGTGGCGCCTCCTCCGCTCGCACCGACAAGTGTGCTGGAATAGGATTTTCTCGCTTTCTCTGCGACGTATTCCTCATTACTGAGGGCCGTGATTCCTTTCCATTGATCACAAAATGGTAAAAGTTTTCTTGGGATGATAATGCGGTGGTTTCCCACGTCCTACCGCATGCGTCTCGACAGAGAATTTAAACTCTTGGGTTTTTAATTATTATTATAAGATGTTAGTGATAATAACCGGGACCGACGGCTTAACGTGCTCTCCGAGGCACGGAGGAAACGAAAAGGCCAAAGTACCAGTTACCGACTTGGGTCAACGTCGCTTAACAATCTCAATCGAATGCGTTGTCACAGCAAGGCGTTGCCACTCGTCCTTCAGTTATTGGAGCAGGATGAATGTGTGGTTCCGTTGCCGCAGGTCGCTGTCCAACAACCGCGTGGTGGTGGTGGGCGAAGGCCTGCAGGCGTGCGCGCGCCTCGCGCGGCTCGAGCTGCGCCGCAACCCGCTCACGCAGCTGCACCCGCAAGCGCTCACGAGGCTGCCACGCCTCACCACGCTGTGAGTACCCACTGCTGCTGCTGCTGCTGCTGCTGCATCCGGTGCGTGTTGGAACTCCTGTTTAAATAGTGCGATTCAGAGAAAACTTCGTATTCGCGACGCGGGCTGGGTAATGACTTGAGCTAGGACTCGATTGTAGATTGTAGATTCTACAACTACTGTTAACTACGACTGTAGATTTTTTATCAGGTTTAGGTAATAATTAATGTCTAAACTTCAAATATACATAAAAATTGCGAAACCTAGCCTAGCCTAGCGGTCACCTATTCAGTGTTAGCGGTCAGTGGCGCTCATGGCGCTCTTGGCGCGATTCCAATAACTCATTATTATCGTGTAAGTAATTCGATAATGTTTGCTAACTGTTCGCTCTCCGCAGGAGCATGCAATCAATGCTCGTTATATAAAAGCTATGAGAAACTCCATCAGTCGTATGGCCGCTAACAAGTTGTGGCGACACTCGACCTTCTCTCCCTAATGGAACTCTGTTATCGTTGTATCGGAAGCTGCACACCGATGAATCCACTCCGCGAATACTCACATGACTCACACAGCTTACACAGTAGGTAGTTCGCGAGCTCACACACACACTAACGACTTAACGAGTACTACTTGTGTCGTGAACGGTGAAATTAATAAAGTAATGGAGCCACGAGACGATCAGGCCTCGCGGCAGAAATGCAATCACGGAGTGAAGGATAATTTAATACCAATTAAGGTCCGTTAAAGCATAGTACAAAGGGTAATTCTCCTTGAAAAGTTCGTGGCTGCTATCCCAAAAGAAAGCCCTACTGTTATGTGTTTAGTACATAGGAGTCCCGACCCTCAGCAATGAGGAATACGACACTTCTCACTTAGGAGGCGTCACATTTATACGGGCTTTGTTGGAGATGCCTAAATGTCACGTATCAAAAATATTTTAGCAGATATTCCTTAGGAGATTTCCTCACATTTATTCTTCGTCATAAAACCTGCGATTACACCACAGATTAACATCGGGAAAATACCTCTGTAGTTATGCGTTGTGGAGAAAGACGATGCCGGCGCCTTTCATGGGAACCAATGAACCATACATGATTCAATGATGAATGTGCCCTTAAGTAGGCCCGTAATCTCTTAAGAACACGTTCTTAACTCTCGGTCAATCTATGCTAATTACCGGGCGTAAGCATAGTATGACCGTGACTTGAAAACCTGTTCCCAACTGATGTCGGTTTACCCAAGCAACGTAAGTAGACACACATATTATCGTTTACCATTTCCACATCAAGAGATAAGGCAGACGGCATTACTTATTCGCGAGATACCTACAACGTAGCGGGTACATATATTATCAAGCAGAACATAATGTATGTAATAATTGCATATGTCTCCGCGGGTGCTCAATCAGCGGGCTCTGTCAGTGACGCAACTTGTATCATAATATGCGTAACGATCTCGCGTTCGATGCTCGCCGCACGGTGCACTGTGCACTGTGCACTCCACGCGCTCTGAGTCAGCGCTGCAAGTTTGGCAGAACGAGGTCAGTGCGAGATGCGGGGCTGGGGGGGGAGGGGGGGGGGGTGAGGCGATGACAACGCGGGTAGGGTCACCTCTCACCACTTAATAAGATTAAAAGTCCCGATATGTAGCATGGATGTGAAGCTGGAGTTTTAATCGAATGTCCTGGCTTCTGACATATTTTCTAAAAATTTGAAGTGTAGATCAATGAATAAGTACCTACTTAACACTTTTTGAATTGGATATTACAAATAGATACTTTGGATGTTGGTGGGACTTATAACTAAGTCCGACCGGAATTTCGAACACATAACTGGGTGCGTAGATACCTCGATGTCTGGTTGCCCTAGTGGGACGAGAGGGGGAGGCGGAGGGGGCGGGTCGAGTGCACGCTACACACACACGGCGCGGGGGCGGAGGGGCCAATTACAGCTGATAATGTCAGCGCTGACCTGCATCACTGCATGCCGCGAACAGCTCGCGAGGTGCGCTCTACGGACTCCGAGACGAGCAACTGAGCAATATGCTATATTGGGTCACGGGTAGTGCTGATAGGGCTTCCAATACCGGGATCCCGGACTTTTTTCGCGGGTTTTCAATACCGGTATTGAAATGTCTAATACCGGGATACCGGTATTGATGACGCTATAACCGAAACAGTGACAATTGCATATATTTCTAGGTACATGCCACTGTTTTTTTTCGGCTAAATTTAAAACTTGTATCTTAAGCACATTAGCTCAAAAAGAGCGCCGTTTTTGTTCGCTCAGAGGGAAAAATTGTTCCCGTTATTGAAATTTAAATTTTATTTTATTTATTTATTTATTAATAAAAACCGGTATTCGAAAGCCCTAGTAGTGCAGCGTCGTCGCTGTCGACTGTTAGTGAGAACGACGAGACCATGACGAGACGCGTCTGCCCAAAACAAAACAGGTTCAAGGCGTGATCTGCACTCGGAGCTACTCTGTGACTCGGCTACGCCAGAAATTGTATTTTTTTGCACGTGTTTATGTGGAGAGCTGCAACTTCGTTACGTGTTCTGTTCTATACTTCATACTTGTCCCTAAATCAAACTCAAATGCAGCAATTCATACAGGTGTCTCATAAGATTTATCTTGTTTTGACTCTACCACCGGTTCGGATAGAAGATTCTACTGAGAAGAGCCGGCACTTGAAACTCAGCGTTTGCTCTTTTCACCAAGCAAAATGTTTCACTAATACTACATACATATTATACAAGATACGAGTATCCTGGACGCTGGACGCAAAGTCGATTGCTTCAAAAATTTCGAACAACTTTTTCAATGATAAATTATTATTTGACAAATAAATATATCTACCTAATAGTGTAGACTCAACAAGTGTGCTTTTGTGATATTTTTAATTTGTGCACGAGATACAATGATACAATCAGATTTTCGAGTAATGTCAATATGCTCAATATGTTACATGTAATATGCCAATAGGCTGCATATGGAACTTGAAAACGTCTTTTTCGCCATCGTTTGATACACGATAGATACTTACTAACACTGTAGTAAAAATAAACATAAGAAACATACACTGCAGTTGGTCTATGTCTATATGGCGATCAAACGAAAGTCTCTATGCCGTTATCTGACTTGCCCCGATAACTGTTATCGCGAGGGGTAATAATCAATAGGCATGTGACGTGTATACTGTCTGTGTGCAGCGTGCTGTCGGAGTGCCGCGCGCCGGGCGGCGTGCCCGCGCTCAACGGCTCGCTGCGCCTGCGCACGCTGCGCATGGACCACGCGCGCCTCGCGCACGCGCCGCCCGACCTCTGCGCGCAGGCGCCGCAGCTGCGCGCGCTGTGAGTGTGCATCCAGCTATTATACTACACTACTCAGGAAGCATATCGGTTTCACGCATAGGCTTGGTTGCATCACGGTACCTATTTTGACGGACACCCTTAAATATTGCGCTAACGTACGTTCGTCAAAGAAAGCGTTGATTCACCATTATGTCATGGAGTAACACTAGTAAATTAACGAATGTCAAAGTGCTTACGTGTGTTAAATTTTAACGAACGTAAGTTACGATAACTACGGTTTGAACCGGCCCTTAGTAAAGTTAGAGAGAGATGCACTACTCTGAAGCCAGCTTTCTGCTGGGGGTCGATTGCCTTTTAAGCTAGAAACACACATCAGTACTAATTATTTTTTCGCTCGATGGGGCCTCTTACGAGATGGCGCATAGATTTCACCACAGAATTTCACACTCTCGGTCAAATGTCATAACACCAAATAATTAAAAGCAGTGGATTATGGTTGGCACATTGTTTGGCACGGAATTTCCGTGGGTTGGCTGTGTATCGTGACCACAGATAAGAGAATCAAGGATCGTGACCATCGATCGTGACTTAACTTTGACGGTAGTCAATGGCGAGCTTAATATGACCACTATCACAATCACCTCGGCTACCACTCTTACCCTATTGGTCAAAAGGCATTGTCACTAAATTCAGCCACATAATTATTGTAGCAATGTGATATTGGATCTGCTGGTTTTGCTCTGAAAATCTCAAATTTTAAACGACCGTTTCCACAGGGACCTACGAGGGAACCAGCTGCGAAGTGTTCCCGAGCTGCACGAGTGCTCTGAACTGCGGGTGCTGTGAGTATCGCGCGCCTGCAGCATATAGTGCCTACCTGCCTGCACACAGCCCGCGCTGACAAACCGACATCTGCAGTTAAGATACGGGTTCTCAAGTATTGGTCAATCTATATATTGGGACTATTTTTATGAAAACAACTGCTTGACACCGTGCGCTCGGTCAATTTCATATAAATGGAAGATAACTTTAACTTTAACGCGATAAAATACGTAAAAAACTCCCACTCGGCCTTTAGAAAGAAAATTGAATGTTCTGTTTGTTTCCTGATGGCAGCGAGTTGTCAGACAACGAGATCGAGTCTCTGGAGGGGGGTGCGCTGCGCGGACTGCGGCGGCTGCACGACCTGGCGGCGGCGCGCAACCGCCTGCGACGCCTCACCGCCGACACCTTCCGACACACGCCCGCGCTGCAGCTGCTGTGAGTCGCGACTATAGCTCGACAGAGTCTCTGGAGGGGGGTGCGCTGCACGAGCTGGCGGCGCGCCGCCGCCAGCTCGTGCAGCCGCCGCAGTCCGCCACAAACTTATCTGGCGCCACTGCGCCAGATAAGTTTGTGGGACTAAGTATACGGTCTTGCAGTCGTCCGCAGAATTGAAAGCCTTTCATCTGCCATCATGTCGCATCAGAGCAACATGCGCCTGCAGTCTACCTCATTTGCTGTAAGTTTAAACGCTCGCAGAAATATGATTGGCGCAAATAGCAATCTTTCACTATTGGCTGAAATTCATTTGACAGCACCATTTCTTATTTATTTGGGCGCAAATAAATAAGATTAGGAGTATGAAAATTATTTAAAAACTATTTATCAAGAAACATATTTTATTTATTCATTAGTTGAAATAACTTTACTTTGTAAACATACATTTAGTAGTTTTTACAAACAAACGGGTTTCCCAAACGACTGTTCAACCCTTTTCGCGCGCTTGATTTCGGTGATAATCATCGTGCCTCGCACACGACACGCACTTTCTAACACAATGTTAGGTGAAATAGCAAGCAGGTTACAACTTCGGTCGCGCGTACTGAGCCTCTTAAGAGGATCGCCTAGTTGTAAATTTTCATACAAAAAGCGATAACGTTTTTCTTTCCGTAAATGTTGTCCAATTTTCATAATTTTTAGAAATGTTGCAGATACAATGAAGAACTATGCTCGTACGTTTTAATTTTAAAGAAATATTGCTCATGTTAAAAGTTATTAGCGTCTTAATATCCATATTTTTGACCTAAAAACTTCCTCGAGTATTTTAATTTTTTTAAATTTAACTAAACTAAAATACTTTAAAAAAACGTACCAGCCTGGATTAAGGTGTACTGAATCTAATAAGACCAAAATTGTCTAATTTCGTAAACGTTTGGGGGGGGTAAAAACGTTATCACCCGAAACAATATTTCAAGAATAAAATGTAGGCATATGCCTACTGGACTTGCAACTCTCTCTATCGCACGATACGGAGAAGGCAGCGAAGCGTTGTGAAACAGATTGCATGATTGAAAATACCTACTCGCGTCGCGTTTCGTCACTAGACGATCCTCTTAAGTGATTACCGCCGCCCATGACCATTCGCAGTACCAGAGGAACCGCCAATACGTTGCCGGCTTTTAAGATCTCCATCCTCCCTTTGAATTATTCCCTCATGATATTATAATCATGAGGGAACACAGCTTTTTAGCAATTTTAGCTGATTCCGATTGCCAGCATCAAATCCATATAAATATTATTAATGCGAAAGTTTGGATGGATGGATGTATGTATGGATGTATGTTTGTTACTCAATCACGCTCCAACGGATGAACGGATCTGGATGAAATTTGGCACAGAGATAGATTATAGTCTGGAATAGCACATAGGCCACTTTTTATCCCGGAAAATTAAAGAGTTCCCGCGGGAACCGAAAAACCTCAATCCACGCGGACGAAGTCGCGGGCATCAGCTAGTAATATAATATATCCAAATTATGTCTGCCCAGTTTATTGAACTCCGATGTTAATCAATGGTCCATAAAATAAATAAATCAAGATACTTTCAAGTTAATTACTCACATTGCAAAATTTCGATTTCATTATAAATTATCTCTTAAACAAATCTCTATCTATATGACTTGACCCTCTCACGCCAAAAGAAGCTATCAACTTAATTTTAAGTTAAAACTTATTGTAGTTACGTTAACGAGCAGTCGACGAAGATCGATAGCCGGTAATGGACGACTCACTGATTGGTGTTTTGACACTGATATTAAATAACAGTAATTTACTCTTTAGATTTACGAAAAACCGGATAATATTTATTACTTTTTGCATTAAAAGTTAATGATTTTTGCAAACAAACATCGACTCTAGCGTATTAAATTACTTACTTAAATTTTTAAAGGATCAATTATATTTTTAAAGGATGATTCAAGTGTAGATCCATATTATATTGATGTATGATAATTTTAGTACATTGTTTTGGATGTGCTCAATCCCGGGCAACAAATTTTGGCTTTTATGCAAAGCCTAAGCGAAGCTTTACAATGCAGGAGCCACAGATGTAGTACTACATCTGTGGCAGGAGCATACTAAAATAAATCATTACAAATTACAAGCTTTTTGACGACCTCCCTGGCGTAGCGTTGAGCGCTGTTATCTTAACGTGGGAGGTCCCGGGTTCGATTCCCGGCAGGGTAAATTTGGGAATTTATAATTTCTATTCGCTGGTCTGCTCTCGTGTGTGGCCAGTTACCATCCTACCGGCAAAGACGTGCCGCCAAGCGATTTAGCGTTGCCGTGTAGAAACCGATTAGGGTTATGGGTTTAATGTAACTGTCATACCCCTAACCCCGCTACCATTTTAGACTGTGTCATCACTTACCATCAGGTGAGATAACAGTCGAGGGCTAACTTGTAGTTGATAAAAAAAATTGTTACCTAATTAAAAAAATGATCTCATTAGAAATTTTAGATTTCCTCGTGGTAATGGTATCCGTTGTGAAGGTGAACACAGTAGGTATACCTACCTGGCTGCAAAAGATCGCGGTGCATCCACTTTTACGCGTTGCACACTGATCGATTTACATATTTTATATACCTGGCAGTTAACTTCTAAAAGGCGCGTTGCCGTCATCGGAAACGCTATTAGCCTAAAATGTGTGTTATTAGCATGACTGCGTGCGGACGAGTTAACGCAGTTGCATTGTTTGGAGTTAACGTGACGAGTTAACGCAGTTGCATTGTTTGGAGCTCGTGATGACCGCATGTTGTTAACGTTGCAGAGACCTCGAGGACAACCAGATAGAGCACATCGACATGGAGACATTCGTTCCCATCTCTAAACTAGAAGATTTGTGAGTACCTACAGTTTTATCTAAGTTCACTTTTTAAGTTTTAAAATAAGTTAGGTAGTTGGTTCATGAACCTATTTTTAAGCATACCTTCTTCTTCTTGCTATATTTCAGGTATATTACTTTACTCTATGTAAGGTCAACACTATTTTTAAGCATACCTAATGAAATTTAAAAAAAACCGGCCAAGTGCGAGTCGGACTCGCGCACCGAGGGTTCCGTACAAACCTGTAGTAAGTTTTAAATTATTAAAAAAAAACTACTTACTAGATCTCGTTCAAACCAATTTTCGGTGGAAGTTTGCATGATAATGTACATCATATATTTTTTTTAGTTTTATCATTCTCTTATTTTAGAAGTTACAGGGGGGGGGGACACACATTTTACCACTTTGGAAGTGTCTCTCGCGCAAACTATTCAGTTTAGAAAAAAATGATATACACGCATGGGTTTGATGAAAAAAAATTTTTTGAGTTTCAGTTCTAAGTATGGGGACCCCCAAAATTTATTGTTTTTTTTCTAGTTTTGTGTAAAAATCTTAATGCGGTTCACAGAATACATCTACTTACCAAGTTTCAACAGTATAGTTCTTATAGTTTCGAAAAAAAGTGGCTGTGACATACGGACGGACACACAGACAGACAGACAGACAGACATACATACAGACAGACAGACAGACAGACAGACAGACATGACGAATCTATAAATAAAACAAAAACAAACAAAAAAACAATCAAAACAAAACAATACTAAAACAATCTATAAAATAATACTATATAATCTATAAAACAATTCAAATGTTTTTTTTTTCAAATAAACTTTTACAGGTGCTTTTAAATCATCGAAAAAATTTACCACTGGTTCTTTACTGAGAAGAACCAGCAAGAACAATAAAATTTATTCGTAATTTTTTTTCAAAATTATCTTTGGAACCTGAACTCTCCCTCTCTCCGGTAGTTCCTTTATTACTGAAGATTATTCATACGCATCAAAGAGCCATCAAGAAGTTCGATGGTATGTATGTATGTTGTGTATGTGTGTCTCAGGAACGTCGGCAACAACCGCTTCCCCGTGCTGCCGGCCAGCGGGCTGCAGCGGCTGCTGCACCTCAAGGCGCACAACAACCCCGCGCTGCGCCGCTTCCACCCCCCGGAGCTCTTCCCCCGGATACAGGTACCCACCCCCACACACAAGCACAAAAACCGCTTCATCTGCTAAGCTGCTACCGGCGAGCGGTACAGGTGCCCCCTCGCACTTCTGTACCCAAAACTTTACAAAAAGACAGTCTTGAATCTTTCTAAATGTTTTAGGTATCATGCTTGTGATGGACACTGCATGCTGAACAGGAGTGCTGACCTATCCGTCAACTTCCCATTTCCAGAACAACACGTCTACAATATTTATTAAAATACAAAGCCCAGTAGTGATAATCTTTATAGAGCTGTAGTCATAACACCTTCCAAGCGGTCAAATAACTCGCTGCTATACAACAAGATGTTTTTCTCGGCTATCCGATTATTCCTTTCACCTTGAGTGGTGATCAATGAAAAGAAAATTTATAGATAAATCCTAAATCCCTCCCTCTCGTGTAAGAGGTTAAAGGATGCAGGATAAATGCTGACGTATTGTTAATTACTATATCGAGTCTGTTCTCCGCAGTAAGTACGTACGCAAAAGGGTTATAAAGATGGCGGAATTCTAAGTTTACTAAATCACTAAAATCAGTCACAAAGTCACTATCAGTATTCAATGGATTAAGTACATAATACATAATATTTTCATAATAAAGGGATCGCATGAGGCAAGTCATAAAGCGATTAGCTTCGTCATCCATAAGGGTTAGACGGACGTTATCGTCGCCGCGCCGCGCCCGCGAAGGGCTATTCCTTCGCAATTTCCTCGGTCGAAGATCGAGATTTAGATAGCGTACCTAACTCTAGGAGTATCAGGGTATTTTGTTGTCTGGGAAACCTTTCTGTATACTTTGTTATTTCTGTTTGGCCGCTATAATTTATATTTTTCATTGATTTTAATAATTATATACCTATCTAAGTATAGCAACCCAACGCACTGGTGGGTTTGCCGCCGCCCATGAAGACTCGCAGCATTCGAGGAACCACCAATGCGTGTGCACCAGTGGACTAACTAGTCCAGCTTTATTTAAATCCACCCCACAATAGGCCCCCATATTGTAGTTTTGAGGGAACACCATAGCCTCCAATATTCATGTGAAATGAATTTTAGAACCAACAAACCATGATCTACATTAGCAACCGCATCATTGATTTTTGATACGACATGTATTTTGCAGACGTTGGTGCTGTCGTACGCGTACCACTGCTGCGAGTTCATGCCGCTGACGGAGGGCGGCGCGGGCGTGGAGGAGGAGGAGGACGAGGAGGAGGAGGAGGGGGAGGACGAGGGCGAGGAGGGGGAGGAGCGGGGGCAGTTCAGCGACCTGGTGCTGCTGCCGCCCGCGCACGTCGACCTCGCCGCCTGGGCCAACGCCACCGACATCTGGCCGCACTACCGTGAGTGCTGTGCACCCGTGACTCGTGCGGGACGAGGCTTAAAACCCTCAGTTCACTAAGATCTACCGGTGGATATAAGATACCACTTTAGATTTTACTGTGACCCACTATTGGACTGTGTGGATCCTGTAACACATTCCAACTACATTAGGATCCCCTGTCCGGCTCTTATTTTTTCTTCGAAACGAAGATTGCGTGTCTCGGAGTGTCTTCCTCTGCACAAAAGTAACAGTTTTCGCTTGGCGCTTTTCCGATTGCGAAGAGGTAGGTGTTTAATATCCCGTGACCACTGAGTGCCTGCGACCTGCGCTATCCAACGATCCACTTCTCCAAACTTCCTTGTGTGCCACTCCTTAGGTCAGTAACCAGTTCTCTTGTCCAGGTGCCCTTCCGTATTACAGGCCATTCGCCTTCCCATTCCTTCAGGGTGTTCTCCCGTACTTCTGAGAGCGTCTACTCTTTACTTTCAAATAGCATGGCTCGCTCCTTAACTAGCTTGGCTATAGGGATCGGCCCCACACCGGTACGACATCAGAAAGAAAGAAAGAAAGAAAAATCATTTATTCACCTTGTGCCTCGTACATAAAATCAAACTTTAAAATTAAGCTATGGCTTTTGCACCCACATGGCACAAGATGAAAAGGCCCCCGACTCAGCATTAATGCTGCAGGTTTTGAGAGCAAAACCTGAGCGCTGGTATTCTGCCGGAGCGCAAACGAGTGACACGCACGAGCTCGACAGTCTTCGCAGCCGTCCGCAGCAACAGGATGAGTGATCTTCCCTTGAGAATAAAATGGAGTAAAATTAAATATGTAATTTGTGCAGTGAGTGTACCTAGTGTGTACATCAGTAGAAACTGTTCTACACGCTCTGCAGATCCCTATAGTCACTCTATCAGTGTAGAGAATAGTACTCTGGAAGTTCACTGTGATAGAGCTTGTAGAGTGACAATGTTCATTTCGATCCTCTCAAACAGAGTATATATTCCACAGTGAACGCCAGCGGCGCGGGCGGCGCTGGGGGCGCGTTGAGCGCGTGGGGCGCGTGGGGCGCCGCGGGCGCGCTGCGGCGGCGGCGCGCCCGCTGCCGGCCGCGGCCGGGCCCGTTCCTGCCGTGCGTGGACCTGTTCGACTGGTGGACGCTGCGCTGCGGCGTGTGGGCCGTGTTCCTGCTGGCGCTGCTCGGCAACGGCACGGTGGTGTTCGTGCTGCTGTTCAGCCGCGGCCGCCTCGACGTGCCGCGCTTCCTCGTCACCAACCTGGCGGCCGCCGACCTGTGCATGGGCGTGTACCTGGGCCTGCTGGCCGTGGTGGACGCGGGCACGCTGGGCGAGTTCCGCGCGCACGCCGTGGCCTGGCAGCTGTCGGCGGGCTGCCGGCTGGCGGGCTTCCTGGCCGTGCTGTCCGCCGAGCTGAGCGTGTTCACGCTGGCCGTCATCACGCTGGAGCGCAACTACGCGATCACGCACGCCATGCACCTCAACAAGCGGCTGTCGCTGCGCCACGCCGCCGGCGTCATGGCGGCCGGCTGGGCCTTCTCGCTGGCCGCCGCCGCGCTGCCGCTGCTCGGCGTCAGCGACTACCGCGCCTTCGCCGTGTGCCTGCCCTTCGAGACGGGCTCGCCGGCCTCGCGCGGCTACGTGGCCGCGCTGCTGGCCACCAACGGGCTGGCCTTCCTCGTGCTGCTCGGCTGCTACCTCAAGATGTACTGCGCCATCCGCGGCTCGCAGGCCTGGAACAGCAACGACTCGCGCATCGCCAAGCGCATGGCGCTGCTCGTGTTCACCGACTTCCTGTGCTGGGCGCCGCCCGCCGGCGTGGCGCTGGCGGCGGCGGCGGGCGCGCGCCTCGTGTCGCCCGCCGTCGCCAAGGTGCTGACGGTGTTCGTGCTGCCGCTCAACTCGTGCGCCAACCCCTTCCTGTACGCCATCCTCACCAAGCAGTTCAAGAAGGACTGCGCGCTCGTGTGCAAGGCCATCGAGGAGTCGCGCGTGACGCGCGGCATCGGCCGCTGCCGCCACTCCTCCAACTTCAGCAACCGCCAGACGCCCGCCAACACCAGCTCGCTGGCGGGCTCGGAGCGCGCGCACGGCGCCGCGTGCGCCTGCCGCCGCCTGCTGCCCGCGCCGCCGCCGCCGCCGCCGCGCCCGCGCCTGCTGCGCTGGCTGCGCGCGTGCGGCCGCCGCGCCACCGCGCCCGCGCCGCCCGCGCCGCCCGCCCCGCGCGCGCCGCCCAAGCGCGCCGGCTCCGTGTCGTCGTCGGTGGAGTTCTCGTCGTCGCGCTCGGACTCGTGGCGGCTGTACGGGCGCGCGCCGCCGCCGCCGCGCCGCGCCGCCTCGTGGCTGGTGGCGCGCAAGACGTCGCAGGACTCCAACCTGTCGTCGTCGCGCAACGACTCGTCCGGCTCCAACGCCACCGCCTCCACGGGCACGTGGCGCACGTCACGCTCGGGCGGCAGCGCGGCGGCGGCGGCGGCGTCGGCGCGGCCCAAGCTCACGCGCCAGCCCGCCGTGTCGGCCGACGAGCCGCCGCAGTCGCCGGGCGCGCTGCAGCCGCCGCCGCCTCGCCTTCTGCACACCATCCCGTCGGCCGCCGAGCCCGACGCGCCGCCCGACGACGCGGAGGCGCGCTGACCCGCCGCCGCACGGAGCGACTTATAGTGCCGTCCATTAGCCCCGCCTGCGAGCGGCCGCCTCAGACGATCGTGTAGTGTAGTGTCGTACAGTATCTAAGTATTACGCGCCATGACGAGTTTACAGTTTACAGTTGAACGAGTGTTGCGGCACGAGACTTGACTAATATTATTTTATATTTAGTAAAATTTACTAGTTACGTAAGATGAGAATTTCCTGGTTGATATTATATTATTACGATAGTTACCTAAATAATTACTCAATTAAATTAATTATGACGGTTGATGTTTTACAATAAAATACATAAGTAGGTTCCTACATTTAAGTAAGTTGTTTTAATACTCCATCACCAGCGCACGGCGTCGCGGAGTTTCAAGCGCTAAGTACCTAGGTCTAAAGTATAAATTTGTATATTTCAGAGGACAGCGCGAGCATGAGCAGTATTCGACTTCAGTATAGAAAATTACTATATTGTAAACCTTACTCGTTAAATATTAAATTATTTATATTTGTCCTACGCTTAAGATTCTAGATATCGTTTACCTACTTTAAGCTAGATTTTATATGATAGAGTTTACTATCGCTAGAGTGCAGTGCTCAATAGTATCATCGGTACTGATAATCTCGATTGTCAGTAGATTATTAATTATAATAAATTAATAAAATATAATATTAGGACGACGATCGACTTCCGCCATCGTGATTCTTGAATTAGAAAGGCTCAGTAGATAGTAGATACCTACTGGCCGAGTGAATAAACGTATAATTAATACTAAAATTCTACATCAATGGAATAAACCGATCATTCTTGACAATAATAAAAATATTGAACTGAAAAATAGACTTGTAAGGTAGGTAGGTACCACTACCAATTGTACGCTACTAGGGTCAGTTACCTCAATCCTACGATCAACATATTATAAGCAGTTATGGTCGATGGCAGTTGTAGTAAATCGCCAGTAGAAATACAGAGAAAAGCGATATTATGTAATAGGTATTTATATAAGTATTTACATAAGTACTTAAATAATCCGTCTAAAATTCTAAATAAATGAAACGTGGCATGAACCTCATTATTTGCTTTTCAAAATAGATAAGTATTTCATACATATAAACTTTTAACTAGTTTATACCTAGTCTGTAAGAAACCTGTCCTAAACTTTTACATTGCTGTAAAATGCAGAAAACCATTAAGGTATGATGTACGAACGTATAATTCAATGCAGAAAACAGAATTATTATGTCCAACAAAAATATATACCTATATATTAGGTACATGTACCTACGTATAAATATATACCTATATATTAGGTACATGTACCTACGTATAAATATATACCTATATATTAGGTACATGTGCCTACGTATAAATATATACCTATATATTAGGTACATGTACCTACGTATAAATAACAATTGTTTTATGATATTACTTACTAAGTGTTGAATTAAACTGCCACACTGAAAAAAATAGCACGAGACTTTTTACTTTTTTGGCACAGTAAAATTTAATTCGGTTAAAAAAACTGATTTTTTGTAAAAGTAATTGATTACTGACAGTTCGTCGAAATGGGCAAAAAACAGTAAGAAGCTAATCAGTTGTTTCAATTGTTTGTACATTAATGTTTACTGAAGCAAACGGTTATTTTTAAGTATTGCCGTTTTCAGATCTTTACTGATATTGTAGCAGTTATTTTTACTGCTTCAGAACAGTTTTTTTAGAATATAGTTAGGAGCTAACGAGCTATTTTAATTGTTTGAACTTTAAAGTTTACTGAAACAAACAGTTCATACTAACTATTACTTTCTTACTTACTGTCTTACAAACAGTAAGAATAGTCAACCGGTAATATCTACTGTTATAACTCAACTGTTTTTTTTTCGGTTACTTGAACTTGTTTGGACAATAGGCTCCATTTTTACTGGCCAAAGCAATGTATATTACCGAAAAAGCAATTAGTTTTACTAATTTTTTTTTTCAGTGCACAATCGTATATTTTATCTCAATTGTTACTAGGTACTAGTAGGTAGATATTATGGTTAAAATTTGATTTATCACCGCCTTTTACAATAGATTTAATGATTATGGACTCGAATGTTTAACTAAGTTAAGTACCTACCTAAGTAAATATTTCTGTTGTTATTATTAGCCTAATCTGTATGACCATAATTTTGTATACCTACCTATAAAAATAATATGAATGTTAGATATTTTGTTTGTTGAGATGATAATATTCTAAGCCGATGCAGAAGTTTGTCAGAGCAGTGTCTATTTATTGATGTGTTCTGGAAAGTGTAATTTATTTATTTATTTTATTAAAATAAATTTATAATAAACTTTATTTTTATTTACATCATTTATAACCATATAAGTACTTACCTACAAACACATTACTTATTACAAAACCTATTAAGTACACTTTAATACATATTGCACAAAATATTAATGAATTTTAATACAAACTAGGAATTAGGTACATTATAATTATTTACAGCAGACTCGGACAATTTTTACACAAATATATATTTTTTTTTTATCCACTACAAGTCCAAGTTAGCCCTTGACTGCGATCTCACCTGCCCCCCGATTACGTAAGAATTGTCCATCAAACGTTAAAGATTTTCGTCAAAGTAAAATAAACCATGACATCATTGAATTAGAGCTCAATTTCGTCTGCCCATTCTTATACGTTTAGGGTATCGTACATTCCTAAACGTATAAGAATGGGCAGACGAAATTGAGGTCTAATTCAATGCTGTTATGGTTTATTTTACTTTGACGAAAATCTTAAACGTTTGATCGGACATTCTTACATGATTGGGGCCCAGATGGTAAGTGATGATACATCTAAGATGGTAGCGGCCAGCGGGCTAACCTGTCAGGGGCATGGCAGTTATATTACACCCATACCCCTTCGGTTTTTAGTTCTACATGGCATCGTACCGGAACGCTAAATCGTTTGGCGTAAATATGACGTACAAGTCTGCCCATTATTCCATTTTGTTTAGTAGGTACTTATTCACTCATTCACTAGTAAGTAGTTAGGTACTAATTAGACTTATATTTTAATTTTCCCATAAAATACTATGATAATATACTTTTTCACAAACAAGAAACAGTCTCATCACCTACAATTACATCCTTTCTTCAAGCAGTTCATAACTTGTCGATTCAGCTTAAAAATAAATGCGGTATACACGCGGCAGCGACTGCGTACAGGGGGTACCGGGTAGCGGGTAGCGGGTACCGGGTACCGGGTAGCGGGTAGCGCGCGCGGAGGAGGTGCCAGGGGCCAGGGCCGGCGGCAGAGTGCTCAGGACGGGGCGGGGCTCGCGTCGCGCGGCGGCTCGGCGGCGGCGCGCGCGGCGGGCGGCGGCTCGTCCGGCTCGCGCAGCAGCGTGCGCCGGGCGCGCCGGCGGCGGCTCTCGGCGAGCTGCGCGCCGAACCGCTCGTCGAGCAAGTCGGGCCGCCGCCGCCGCTCCTCTGCCACGCTGTTGACGCTGGTGGCGCTGGTGGCGCTCGCCGCGCATGCCTCCTCGCTCGCCGCATCCTCGTCCACCTCCTGAAAAGGTAATAGTCATTCCATAGGGTTATGGGTAACAAACACCTATGTATGCGTTTTAACAGAGTCGTACAAGGTTATTAAGTAAGTAATCATATAAATACATAGTTTTTCTAAAATTAATAATCATATAGATTTTCGCAATGAGAAATAAAACTTAATTTAACCTGATGTGTATTACCCGGTGATTTCAACAACTGATCAAATAAACGAGCTTGAACTTGCGGGAACTAGCGCACGTGCGAGGGTTAATCATAATAGGCATTTTCTAGGCAACCACACTCCAACCTAGACCTCATCATTGCTTTTCGTAAGCGTAAATTATTGTCGCCAAGCGCAAGCCTATATCATAATTTAAAAAATAACGCTTTAATCTGCGATTGCATACCGAACTCTAGCACTCATACAAGTACAGTCCGATTCAAACTTTATGGCGTCTCGGAAGTTAGCCGCGAGTGTAGGTTCGCAGATACAGGCAACTGAACCGTCCCGCTGATACCTAATAGGTATTGTATTCTGCGCATCGAAACGTAAGATGTTCGTTGATGTCAATAAGAAGTGATAAAGTTTGAATCGAACTCTAGGTAATGTTAGATTGAAAGTTAAATACAATTTATGTATGGTATCCCTGTTATGGTTTTGTAGAGTGGCAACACTGATCTGGGGACTCGAGGATTATCATATAAGATGGCGTAAGGCTATTGACGTGTGTCTGTGTAAATAATTGCTAAATAAAGTATTAAAATGGATAACCCGTGTTTGGATTTAATATCTCAGAAGAGGGATCATGTATTTCACGTGCTAATTAATTGTTTATCCGGACCTATCCTGAAAATGGTACAAATTATAATATGACGCCATGACCGTGACGTATACGTGAAGCAAAAAAGAAAAGAAAATAATACCTATTATTAATTGTCGTCATGACGGAAGGTTGAACTATAAAATACAAGAAGGATAATTAATGAGTGCTAAAACTCGTATTGTGAAATGATCGTAAGTACATAAATACCTACGTGGGTTGGCAATCGGAATTGCATTGGAAAGTTGGCATGGAAAACTTAAAAAGAGGTATCAATGAAATAGTTAGTACTTATCAAGTACTTGCATACAAATTACCAAAGGTCAATGAGGTATGAGGTTTTACTACTATATCAATTCCATTCAGCATGTAAAGTGCCTGGAGAGAGACCTACCTAGTGGTACATGGAAACGGTGAGTTTATTAAAATATTTATTTGAAAGAAATGATTAAAGGTTATAAAGGTATCTACCATTATGACTACAGCCCATTAACGTCCCGCTGCTGGGCACAGGCCTCCACTTTCATAGGAGAGAGGGAATTAGAGCTTAGACCCACCACTCTGATCCAATGCGGGTTGGCGGGCTAAAGGTCTAAAGATAACTAGTATAATAAATAGATAGACCATACCTACAGAGGGAGATAAGTAAGTACTTGCAGGTTGTACTTGCTTACATTAAGTACTTAAGTATCTAAGTTTTATGTGAAAGATCATAGTGAATTACACTGGTAGGTAGTTCATAACATGATCTACCTATGAGATATTTAAAGAGTTAAGTCAAAGCTATAATAGGTTGGTATGGTAGTTGGTCGACTACATAACATGGTATAAGTATTATGTAACTTATTGAAGAGGTATTTACTAATTTATTTAGTTGGAAATTAGTTTAATTGATAATCTTGTACCTAAATTGATAGTGAATATTCAATTTATTCTGAGAGTTATGTGAATCATATATACCTAATATTGTTTGAGTAAATGAACAGAGGTCAAAAGTAACTGTAATATTATACATTCCATTAAAGCAAGTATAACCCAATAAAGGTCCTTACAAGTGAAAATTGCATTTGTAGAGGAATGGATACTTAGTTAAAATAGTAAATTACTAGCTGATGCCCGCGACTTCGTCCGCGTGGATTGAGGTTTTTCGGTTCCCGCGGGAACTCTTTAATTTTCCGGGATAAAAAGTAGCCTATGTGCTATTCCAGACTATAATCTATCTCTGTGCCAAATTTCATCCAGATCCGTTCAGCCGTTGGAGCGTGATTGAGTAACAAACATACATCCATACATACATACATCCATCCATCCAAACTTTCGCATTTATAATATTTATATGGATAATAGCAGTCTGGTATAAGTATGCCAGAGTTATAAATACCTGAATGTTTGAAGGGCTAAAGTATATAATTGAGTAAGTACATTATATATAAAGATTGGGTGGCATAGATAGGTACATTTGTTCAGAAAATGTGAATTGAAGTAATATCAAATCTGCCTGGATGAAAAATGGGTTAGCCGAACTGGGTGTGAATTATGATGATGGTGATATGATCAACTGAAGTTGGCATTTGATTAATAAGTACTATGTTCTCTGTCTCAAGTATTTCACAGTGGCTGTTTGGAGCGGTGTGCTTTATTGCCTGATAAAGCATATTATGACTTCTCATTATGCGGAGAGACTGAAGGAAAAGAGAGATATCACATCAGTGATGGTACTCACACCTGGGGTACCATGGTTATGGTGCTATGTACGGGCTTATGTCTGTTAAGATAGCAGAGGTTTTGCCAAGATAATAATATTTTTAATTTTACAGGTGTAATTAATAAATTAATTCTTGAGTTTTAGTGTGGTCTTCGCAATGTTCTCTGGCCAAGACCAAAAGCTAGTGGCATATTATGTTATGGTGGTTGCCTAACCTGCACCTTAATAACAATGGTATGGAATGATGTCGCGTTTCGCATATCTTGCACTTGCCTTCGGGGCCTACACATTTGCCTTCGGGGCCAACGCACTTGCCTTCGGGGCCAACGCAATTGCCTTTGGGGCCAAAGTACTTGCCTTCGGGGCCTACGTACTTGCCTTCGGGGCCTACGTACTTGCCTTCGGGGCCGACGTACTTGCCTTCGGGGCCTACGTACTTGCCTTCGGGGCCAATGGACTTGCCTTCGGGGCCTACGTATTTGCCTTCGGGGCCGACGTACTTGCCTTCGGGGCCTACGTACTTGCCTTCGGGGCCAATGGACTTGCCTTCGGGGCCTACGTACTTGCCTTCGGGGCCTACGCACTTGCCTTCGGGGCCTACGCATTTGCCTTCGGGGCCAACGCACTTGCCTTCGGGGCCAATGCACTTGCCTTCGGGGCTAACGAACCTTGCCTTCGGGGCCGACATACCTTGCCTTCGGGGCCGACATACCTTGCCTTCGGGGCCGATGAACCTTGCCTTCGGGGCCGATGAAACTTGCCTTCGGGGCCGACACACCTCGCCTTCGGGGCTTATATGATATACTTTAAGTGTGGACATTAGCGCCCTCGGGGCTGGACTGTAAAGCCTATCGGATTCTGATGAGCAGATGGTGAATCACTAGTAAGTTACCAGTGGAGCTGTACGCTGACCGCATAACTCATGTGGTTGTTCCTTGCCCGTGGGGCTCACCGCTCATGTAAATTAATTCCGTACCTCTTATATTTTACAACATTTTGAATATATCGCTGGTGTGGAAAATAGGGGCCATGATGCCAGTAGACTTCGAAAGTCTAGCCTGCGGGGCTGCTACGTTTCGATTTCCGGTGGCGAGAGTTGCAAAATAAAGCAAAGCTTAGGTAAATTGCCCGCGGGGCTAGCCAGATTAATACAGGTTATCTATTACTCGCCGTTGGGGGCATTATAGTATGCAAGTAGCAAAACAGCTGTTTTTCAGGCGAAGCGCAATGATGATGATGTTCAGTGAGTGTCACGGTTAGGTGACATAATACGCAGATGATATTCCAGATGATATTCACTGATATCAACTATTGTTTTAAATGCGAGGCACTGAGTGGCAAACAAGTAATATAACCGCCGCGTAAGTTGAGCTATGCACAGTAACACATTTCGGGTGTCAAATGATGTGCGTTATGAGGTGCGCCGCGAGGGGCCGCACGTTACCATACGTTCCATACCATAGTTCTGTAGTACGATGTACCTGCGCAGATGACCGCCATTTTGGGTCAAGTTATGGGATGCGATTTATATCGGTGTTATGTTTTGATGCCATTTGGGGTTCACTAAGATTCATGTGAGAGTAACAATATTTCTATGCAGGTTGAGCGATGTAACAAAATATCGTGTAAAGAGATTTACTTATCTTGTAAAGAGACTCGCTCTATGATGTTCCTTGGGATATTCATTCATGAAAGTGATATGAATAACATAATTAGATTGAGGAGGAACAGTGAAAAGTAAATTACCAAAATATTGAGCAACCAAGTAGGTACACTACTACACGTATTTTATATTTTATTACCATTATATTATATTTATATTATGATATTATATTATATTATATGCGTTTTCACCACAATATCACGACTGCACAAATCAAAATGATATGAGTTGGCAAGCAGATGCCAAGGTATGTTGTATTGAATAGTATCAACATTTGAGTTCGGTTTTACGAAACGTTGAAATTTGGCAAGAGCTGATGAAGGCAGTACCGGGCAGTTGAGTTGCCTGTCGTGTTAACTTAAAACGAACAATACAATGCAGGGCCACGGTATAAGGTAAATCTATTCTTCCGGTGGGAATAAGGTGCTTTTGAAACTTCAACATTTCAAATGAAATTAGGAACGTAGAGATTGGCTCAAAAGATGGACCATGTGCAAGGTATACAAAATGGCTCATTGTAGAGAACGTAGCTCAGGTCTTCGGGTTTTATTGAGTTTTGTAACCAATTGTAACCGATTGTCAGATAAAGTTCTGGAGGTGAATTGTAACATAAGCTAGCCTGGCTAAGGCTTACAGAGAAGGTATATGTCATTTATGCCATGTGTAAAGAGGAAAGTATAATTAAGTGTAATGGATGAGTAATAATAACCATTCTGGAAAGTAACAAAGTGAACATGAGTATACTCATAGGAAAATTAATTATAGGTGTATAATAACACCAGTAGACTATAAGAATCTTATTTATTATTTAATCAAATGATTGTGTTCTCATTTCCATGAGAATGTCGAAATTGTTACGAATTACACTTATAGAATTGAAACTTTGGGTTTAGAGTTAGCAATGTTAAGATGTTATTGAGTTAAGGATTAATTATTGTCAGTGAGTTGCATAGGGTTAACCAAAATGAGTAACGGGAAATGATTACTTATAGTATTATGCGCTTAGGTAATTAACGGAAAACTCTGTGTAATGCTGGAAAGCTACTTCTGAATAAGTTTATGTTTACAAAATGAACATGTGTAGGAAGCTTTTGTTGTTTGTGAAATATGGCGATTCAGTTACTTCAGTATAGCTACACGTAAATTCACCAGAGTTAGAATAATATGATGAGATGTGTCATGGGTGATAAATCCATATTTACTTATTAGGTGATGTTTTGTAACGCGAAAAGACGATGGAGACTGATGCTCTTTTACTTTAAAACATAGTCTTGTTATCTGCAACTGTACTTGGCTAAGGTTTATAATGCCAGTGCTTTAACATCGGAGTGTCAGGCGTTAAAGGCCAGCGTTAATACTACAAATGGCAGAGTAGCATCAGCAATCATCGTGATTTTAATTAACTGTTCAAATTATGTAAACTTCGGGACGAAGTTTGGGTCAGGATGACCGAACTGTTAGATTGAAAGTTAAATACAATTTATGTATGGTATCCCTGTTATGGTTTTGTAGAGTGGCAACACTGATCTGGGGACTCGAGGATTATCATATAAGATGGCGTAAGGCTATTGACGTGTGTCTGTGTAAATAATTGCTAAATAAAGTATTAAAATGGATAACCCGTGTTTGGATTTAATAGTAAGTATATATTATGTACGATGTTCCGTTCTGCGTCGAAAGCGCTCGCAATCGTGAAGTCGCTTCCGAACGGTCGACTTCAAAGACTGCTCGATCGATGCGTGCTTGTGACTCTAAGATCAACCGATAGAGCCTTTGATTATGTATATGATAGAGCTGTCTGTGCGTCCATTATGAGTCCGTGTCACGAAAAGAAGTGTAGTAGAGGCGGCGCTAGTTATACTTAGTAGTCGCAAGTATATGCAACTTTTGTATGTAACATGTAAGTACCTATAAGTTCCACTAATTGCCGCGGGACTTCTTTCGTGACACGGGCTCTACCTTTTGGAGCTTTCCCCGCCAGTGCTGTGTACGCGGATAGAGTGCTCACGAAAGAAGTCGCATAGCTTAACTTATTGCCGCGGGACTTCTTTCGTGACACGGGCTCTACCTTTAGGAGCTTTCCCCGCCAGTGCTGTGTACGCGGATAGAGTGCTCACGAAAGAAGTCGCATAGCTTAACTTATTGCCGCGGGACTTCTTTCGTGCCAAGAACTCTGTATCTCTAGCCCCATCACCCATGCCACATGACGTGAGCAGCCCATGTGCTGTTGAAGTTTGGACGCGTCAGAGTACTAGTGTATTTGCAGCGTCAGTTAGGTACCTTAATCTCGGCGAAGGTGACGGGCATGGTGCGGTGCCGCTGGCGGGGCGGGGCGCGCCGTCGCCGCCGCCCGCGCTCCAGCGCCGACGCCGCCGCCGGGTACACCGCGTCCATGCTGCCGCCCGCCTCGCTGCCGACAATCAGAGAATAAAGCTTATATTATATTGTACAGTCCGTGCCCCGAAACAAGTCTCGCGACAATTAGGGGGACTAATAATATAATATTTTCTATACAATACCTAATTGCGTAAACATGCGACCACTAGCTAAGTACGCCACAAGGCACGGACCATACTAATAGGTACATATACGTAACGACTAACGATACTGATTCCCTCCCTGCCGACACTGCGAAGAGCTCATGCCAATTTGTGTTGTTTTTTGCTTTTAGAAATGCACATTCCGCCTCACAGCTCACTACTTCCAACCTATACCCCGCCGGCGCCAGACGTCAATACCACAAAAATACCACCGAGAGCTTCAAACAACAGTCGTAGATGGTGCAACACTAGTGATGCAGCTTGAAACGACACCAACCTGCTTTCGACGAGGATCCCTAAAAAGGCATCGCCATTTGGTGACAGCAAGCCTTAGCAAGGTGAAAACTGTCACATTGGGCTTAGGATATTCCTAAAATTATGAGCTTATCGAGAAAAACGAGCATTAATTAGCGCTATTATAGAGTAGTTATAGACTCTACTCGTACTTGCCCTAAATTACCTTACTTAACCCTTTACGACAGTTTCGTGGCAGCAAAATGCTGGGAATTCGAGTGACAAGAGCGAGTAGCAGAACTCAGAAGACATAACAAGAGCGAGTAGCAGAACTCAGAAGTCATAACAAGAGCGAGTAGCAGAACTCAGAAGACATAACAAGAGCGAGTAGCAGAACTCAGAAGTCATAACAAGAGCGAGTAGCAGAACTCAGAAGACATAACAAGAGCGAGTAGCAGAACTCAGAAGTCATAACAAGAGCGAGTAGCAGAACTAAGAAGACATAACAAGAGCGAGTAGCAGAACTCAGAAGTCATAACAAGTGAATACTTTTAGGAGTATTTTTTTATTTTCCTACCTTTGATGGTGATTGGAATTAAGCTAACAGTCAAGGGTGTCCACATTTTTTTAAATCTTAGATAGGTAAATTCCTAAGTAGTTAAGTAGTTCTTTTTTTTAAAACATTACTTCATAGGATCATTTTCATAGTAAGCTCTGCGCCGCTTCGCGAGATGTCCTTACACAAAATGTGCGAGTTATTTTTTTATTCCACTAAAATCTAGCCCTTGACTGCTATCCCACCTGGTGGTAAGTGATACTGCAGATTGCAGACTAAGATGGTCACGAGTTAACCCACAGAGGCAGGATGCGTTACTAAGGGCTAAATAAGGTAGGCACTAGGCAGTTACAATCTCTAGTAAAGTTTTTTCAGACAGTTCAAGTACGTTAAAGGAAGATGCTTCAATAAAGATGGTACAGGCAAAGAAATCGTAGAATACTTACACCAAAAGCACATAGGTATACTTTGTCGTACTCGGTACTTACCCCATGATCGTAATGAGCAGCAATCGGCACTAATCCATCAATATATAACTATTTATTACGATATATAACAAACTGCGTGTCCGCTGCTGGGTGAATACACTGAGTGCGCGGACGCCGGACGCCGGACGCTCCCCCTGTGAGTCCGTCGGCAGCGACACGCGCCGCTCTCGACCTTACTCTTAATTATTTATGTGTTTCAACAGTGACGCACCGACGCGACGCACAGAGTACATTATATATACACCGACGCGTGATACAGCTGAACTTGCTGACATATTAAATGCTCGCATTCAAACCATTTCAACAACGAATATTGCGGGTGAGAATCGTTTACACGTACGAGGCGCGGCTGCGAACTCGGATCGCGATCAACTCTTTTTGTTTTTTTCCCGAGAAATCTGCATGTTTTGGAGTGTGACCGCGATCCGGTGGCGCGGTGCCAGCGCCCCCGCCCCCGCCGCCGCCGCCCGCGCCCCGCCGCCCTCGCCGTAAACAAACACGCTGCGAATTGACGATAAACAAAACAAGTGGATACTGCTGTCGCTACGTCATTATACACTGCTCGTATTGTACCTAATGTCTTCGACGGCCTTCAGACTTTAAACAACTGCGCGCGTTGGCTTACTCGTACGTGACTTGCATCTACAAAACTGAAAATCAATAATTACTTAGTTACCTACTTGTGAATAGGTTTGAA
Organism: Erebia ligea; assembly: GCA_917051295.2. NCBI lineage: Eukaryota > Metazoa > Arthropoda > Insecta > Lepidoptera > Nymphalidae > Erebia > Erebia ligea. The sequence continues at coordinate 15,158,824 of OU785241.1, read as the reverse complement.
CCACTGGAAATCAGATTACTATAACGCAACTCGAGCTTCAGGTAAGTACCAGCTTGGTCTAAGATGGTAGTGGGCTAACTTGTTAATGGTATGCCTGTTACATTAAGCCCATACCCTAGTCAGTTTCTACACGGCATCGCACCAGAACGACAAATCGCTTGGCGGCACGTCTATAACGGTAGGGCAGTAGTTAACTATAGCCACGACCGAAGCCTCCCACCGTGCTCCCACCAGACCAGACCAGAGAAAATTCAGTAATTACAAATTCCCGAATTGACCCTGCCGGGATTCGAACCCGAGACATCCGCAGAACTATAATAAGACCACATTTCTCACCGTTGGGTCAGACCGTCAGGGAAGTCTTGAATCAGTATCAATATTATATTTTATTCAAGGTCATGGTGTACAATCTGTGTGTACAATAATTGGTTGGACGTGATGGTGTTATTTTAGGGTAGGTCTGTGGGGTAGGTACTTAAATCTTCCAAGAGGGCTCCAAAAGCGCCCTCGTCTGAGAAGAGCCCAGAACCAGGGGGGGGGGGCTGTCATATAAGCGAATGCGAAGTAAAATATTTTTTATAGCGTTGCGGTTACATATCATTAGGAATAAGTAGAGTTCAAAATTTTTTTTTTTAAATTTTTATCTTATAATTGACGAAATGGGGGGCTTTCAAAGTGGAGATTTTCTAACGTCCAAAGTTGACCTCAGAACTCTCAATTTTCTGAAAGGCTGAGCCTGAAACTTTATCAATTATTTGAATTATATCCTGTACCTACCTAGGTACTTGAACAACAAATTTACTAAAATTAGATAAATATTTTATGGAAACGAAATTACATATTTAATTTTTAATGAGCTTCAGTATTTTTAACAGAACTTTACAATGATGTCAATAGATGGCGCTCTGTAAAAGTTTATTCGTTTAAGTGCTTACAAAATATAATAGTGAGGTCTCAGTTCGGGGCGAACCACTAGTTAATAACTGTGGTTATTAATGAGCAAGTAAGCAGCGTAGACAAAGAAAGGTTAATTATTCTATGGTAAGCAGTATAAAGGCTCTCTTTGTCTTTGGTATTGCTGGATATCGGCTATCGCAACCTTTGATTATGACCACAACTCGAATTCGGTTCGTTTTTCAGTGGTAGACTCAATGCCGCGGTCGCGGAGTATTCCAGGTAATATATTATAACAAAAATTATCAAAAATAAAAACTATCAAAAATGCCGACAGTGAGTTTTTACCCTCAGTGAGTCAACTCGTCAAGTCGATTCCAGAGAAACACGACCCGAGTCAAGGAGTCAGCCAAGTGACTCGAGTCACCTATCGATTATAATGTCAGTGCATTACCATAGGATACTCTATCGCTTACTCTATGGTTTTCCAGGCTTTTCCCTGTGGCTTTTCCCAAGCTTTTCCATAGACCTACTGTTTCCATCCTTTGTTCAGTACGTAACGATCGCAATCACCTCTGGGCCCCAATCATGTAAAGAATGTCCGATCAAACGTTTAAGATTTTGGTCAAAGTAAAATAAACCATAAATGCATTGAATTAGAGCTCAATTTCGTCTGCCCATTCTTACACGTTTAGGTATGTACGATACCCTAAACGTATAAGAATGGGCAGACGAAATTGAGCTCTAATTCAATGATGTCATGGTTTGCCCTTGACGCAGAAAGAATACCATAAATTCAGCCAATCACAACAATCGATACTGTAACAATGATTGATGCAGGTTTTACTTATTCGCCCTGCGAATTATAATTAGAGACAGAGACATTGGCTGTGTTCCGAAATACACTGCGAGCACTGTAAGGTGTGACGTCACTTCAGTACACTGCGAAGCCGTTCCTATAAGGTTAGGTATACTGCCGAGCGATCGCGTAACTTCTGCATCAATCATTGTTACAGTATCAATTGTTGTAATTGGCTGAATTTATGGCATTCTTGCTGCGTCAATGGATTATGTCCAATAGTGGAAGAGTGTTAACCAATCAGAGGTGATTGCGATGTATCAATGATTGATGCAGAAGTTACGCGATCGCTCGGCAGGTTACTGCTTAAAACGGAACGCTGTCAGCACTGAGACAAACACTGAGAGCACCTTACCTCGAAAGTGCTCGCAGTCTATAACGGAACACAGCCATAACGTTTGTCATAGGGTGCGTTCCGAAATACACTGAGAGCACTGGAAGTCCCCAGTGTTGATATAGCAGACTGCAGAGTAGTGGCGTAAGTTTACTGTAGTCAACACACGTTTGTAATGTAAAATAGATTTATTTTATATTACATAGAAATTGAGATTTTCACCATGACAATAAGAAGTAAAAGAACAAAAGACGCTATGACAACTCTGTCACATAAAAACATCGTGTTCGGCCAGTCGACATTGAATCTCTTTCAATTATTGCAACCAACCTTCTTTTACAACACTCCTCCTCAATGGAAGACTGCACCAAAAAAAAATAGCATTCAAACCATCAACCAACAAAAAAAATGTATTACTACATTACTCATCATCATCAAGCACACAAGTTCATTTCGCTCACACAGAACTCGTTCTTGCATCTCGGTAAAGCTTTCGTCAAAATATCTGCAGTCATCTCTTCAGTCTGCAGGTACTCCACTTTCACAATGTTATCATTCAATGCTTCTCTGATGTAATGGCATCTCACATCTATGTGTTTAGTTCGTTGGTGATGAACAGGGTTCTTCGCGATTTGTATTGCTGACTGACTGTCACTATAGAGCACAATTGCACGGCGTTCCTTTGCGGTTAATTCTTCTATAAGTCTCTTCAGAAACGTCGACTCTCTGCATGCCTCTGACATGGCGACATATTCAGCTTCTGCACTGGATAAGGCTACTGTACGTTGCTTCTTGCTTTCCCAGGATATAGGAGCTCCTCCTAAAATAAATATATATCCGGAAAATGATTTCCTATCAGTGATATCTCCAGCATGATCAGCGTCTACATATCCAGTCAGATCTTTTCCTGTCTTCTCAAATTTCAGTTTGTAGTGAGCTGTACCCTTCAGGTATCTCAACAGTCTCTTTGCTACGCTCCAATGTTCACCTGTATAGCAGCGGTTAAACTGACTAAGGTAGGCAACGGCAAAACTTATGTCAGGTCTCGAGCAAACAGCTAGGTACATAAGTGAACCTATAAGTTTCTGATAAGGGAAATCTTTGGATGGGATGAAGTTCTCTGTTCTCGGTTTTTCCAGTTTTCTCCCAGTCTCTAAGGGTGTCTTCACTGGCTTACAGTCAGTCATTCCGAACTCTTTCAGAATCTTTTGAATGTATTCACTTTGATCAATGGTTATCTTCTTCCCTTGTTGATCTATCTTCATTCCTAAAAAAGTATCCACCATTCCCAAATCTTTCATCTCAAATTTAGTCTTCAATTCTATTTTGACCTTTTCTTTTTCCTTTTTGTCATTATAGAATATCAGAATATCGTCTACATATACTGCAATGTAAACAATGTGTTTTCTTCTTCTTCTGAAATAGACATATGGTTCATTGTCAGATCTCTTAAATTTCATCTCAATCAGAGCATCATTAAGTTTCTTATTCCATGCTCTGGGTGCCTGTTTCAGACCGTACAGGGCTTTCTTTAGTAGGCAGATATGATTTTCCTTGCCTTTCTCTTCACATAGCTTAGGTTGCTTCATATATACACGTTCTGTCAAATCTCCATTCAAGAATGCTGTGACTACATCCATCTGATCAATTGACAGATCATTCTCAACTGCAATAGCGAATAGAAGTCTGAGTGTGCTGTGTCTTATCACAGGTGAAAATGTCTCCGTGTAGTCTAACCCGTATTTCTGTGTAAAACCACGGGCGACTAGTCTAGCCTTGTATCTCTCTTTCCCCCCTGGTTCTTTTTTAATTTTAAAAATCCATTTGGAATCTACTACATTAAAATTATTAAGGGACTGATCCGGCTTGACTAGACTCCAGGTGCCATTCTTCTTCAAGGCATTAAGTTCAGCATCAATGGCCTCCTGCCACTTATCCTTGTCATTTCTGCTGAGAGCTTCTTCGACAGTAAAGGGATCATCACTGTGTCCTTCTATGGCTTTATAAAGATAATAATCTCCGTAATCCTTAGGTTTTCTCTCGCGTTGAGAGTATCTCTTTTCTTCTGCTTGCGTGTCAAGTGGCTGCTCCTCCTGAACATCTTCAGTCTCATATCTTCTTTTTTCTGCTTGTGTTTCAGGTTGCTGCTCCTCCTGAACATCTACAGTCTCAATCTCAAGTCTCTCTACTTGGATGTCAGATTTTTCATTAACTGTAGAATCTGTAATACAATCTTCAAAGTAATCTTCTTCTGTATTAATAGTAACTGTTTCTGTTGTAGTTAACTGCTCAGACGAGTTACTATTCTCTTGTGTATACACCTGTTGGACTTCATTTATCTGTCTCTCTAGATTCAGAAATCTTCCCACTGTATTCTCTCTTGGAGGTGTACTTTCTCTTTTGTTGAAGAACTGGTTCTCAAAAAATGTCACATCTCTAGATTTCCGAAGCTTATGGTCGTGGGGGTCACAAAGTCTATATCCTTTAGAATTCATGCAATAGCCTACGAAGATCATCTCCTTACTCTTCGCATCAAGCTTCTTCCTTTTAGCTTTGTCGATATGCATGAAGGCTTTGCATCCGAACACTTTAAGCTCACTTAAGTCGGGTTTTTGTCCAGACCAGGCTTCTAATGGGGTCACCTTAAGTGCTTTCGTAGGTGAACGATTCTTCAGAAAAACTGCAGTATTGATAGCCTCTGCCCAAAACTTGGTGCTCAAACCAGCTTCTTCTAACATACACTTCGCTTTCTCTACTAATGTTCGATTAGCGCGTTCCGCTACTCCATTCTGTTCGGGGCAATAATCAATAGTTAGTTGATGAACTATCCCATTTTGTTTGAATAACTGACTTACATCTTTGTTCACGAATTCTTTTCCGTTGTCAGACCGAAACTTCTTTATCTTCCTATTCGTTTGATTCTCTACTAACGACTTAAATTCAACTAACTTCGAAAAAAACTTCGCTTTTCTTTTTCAAGAAATAAACAAAGGTGTATCGCGTTTTATCATCAATAAACAAAAGAAAAATATCTCATGCCACCGTATGATTCCGTACTCATCGGACCACAAATATCAGAGTGTATAAGCTCTAGTATTTCAGATGATCTCGTTGTGCTGCTCTTACTAAAAGGTGTTCGTGTTTGCTTACCTTTTAAGCAAGGTTCACATTGAAGGATATTTGGGTTATTGAAACTTACTCCTGTCACCATACCATCTCTCAACAGTTTCATGTTGGGTATGCCAAGATGTGCCAATCTCTTATGCCAAAGCTCATAGTCATCTGGCATCGACACTGCAAGGGCTGAGTCAGGTTCTGTAAGACTTTAAAATTTGTAAATTCCATCCTCACTCTTACAATTGTAACTCACTTCTCCTTTTATACAACATTCACTCTTGTTATATATATCACACCCTTTCTCGGAAAAAACGACTACAAAGTTTCTACTCACCAGTGTATCCACGCTTAATAAATTTGCAGACAATCCAGGAACATACTTTACCTCTCTCACTCCAAATTGCATATTCTCATCTTTAATGACATCACCTGAGCCACATGCATACAACTTTTGACCGTTTGCTACATTAATATCTACAACACTGTTAAAGTCTTTATAATTAGCTAGCCAATCCTTGCGGTAGGTCATGATAGAGGACGCTCCTGAGTCCACTACCCATTCATTGTCATTACTCTTGATGGTGCTATAAGCAGCTAGTAAAGTTTGACCCTTATTCTCTTTGTTTGCATTAGGATTCTTCAGACATGTCAATGCTTTATGCGGTCCGTTGCATATAAAGCATCTTATCTCTTTCTTCTGCTTCTCACGCTTCTGCTGCGTTTGTTTCTGCTGATTGCCACTGTTCGTGGAATTACTCTTGTACCTTGAACAATTATCTCTTGCAACCAATGCATTCTCAGTGGATGTCGAAGGTATTGGACTATCCTGTTGAAGCAGTTTTGTTTTGACGTAGTTAGATGTCAGTGTGATGTTCGCATTCTCTATTGTCATCTTTAGGGGTGTATACTGTACGCGCTAAACGCCATCTAGCTCAGTTTGGCAAAACTGCAACGACATTTAGCGCTTATCTAAGTGGTGTACAACAGTACCAAAGCAATATTTAAGAGATGGTACTACAGTGTAGCGACAGATGTCGCTACGGGTATTTTTTGGTAGGATGCTGCAGGATTAACCTTGTACCCACGTGACTCTCTGATCGGTGACAAACGGAGTCTCTTGCTGAGTGCCGACGGGATAAGTCACGGCCGGGTAGTTAAACCCGTGAGTACAAGATGGCCGAGCGCGACACGTAGATTCTCTTTGAAGGCGCCCGGGCATCTTAGACTGTAAAACGTGAGCCAGGAGTATGGGATCCATTTTGTATTGGCTGTTTGTCGCGTAACTATTATATATTATTTGAAATAAGCTTAGAACTAATTGTTTGGACACCGCGTGGTGATAAGTGTTTGTGCGCCTGGAAAGGCAGTGAAATCGTGTCAGTGATAGGGGTCACAACGAGGACCTTCTACCAGTGGAAGATCCGGCCAATTTTGAGGCTAAGAGCGGCCTGACACAAGCCTAACAGGCTAAGTGAGGTTTCACCGTTTACCTTATCCTTGCATCACCCAAGTCCATCCTCACACTTGCCCCCTCACTAGCTTTGCTTGCTGTTACTGGACTATGGCAGCGTGATCACCTAGGTAAGTGTGTAGTGTTAAGCCTACCACTAGGATATTCAATTAAGGGCATTTGTCCGAAATGCGTAAGTTACAGAACCACCTACGTCACTTAAGCTGATTCAGCGAATCGTACGATCGGTCTATGGGCCCCCGAATCGTATCCGATTTGTGAACGCTGAACAGCGGGTCAAGCCTCAGGCCTTGGCCTTAACAATTTGGTAGCAGAGCGTGGTTTTGACGAACCACTTAACATTTGGTAGCGCAGAGCGCGTGTTCCTGACGGACCACTTAATTATATTCACTCTGGTGGTTCTGAAACTCAACGCATTTCAAAGTAGCAATAACCTTTTGTACTAGCTCACATAGTATTGAATAGTAGCGGGCAACTATAATTGGCAAATTCTTGTTTGTTGCATTCATCCATTCTTGACCAATTGCTGGATGATTCGCTGCTTGCCAAATATACTTGCTACTGCTGGTGCTACTTATAACTTGTAATTAATTGTGGCGCATGCGGATTGGTGTAAGCAGTTGCAAGTATTACTAAACGTGTAAACGCCATTTGAGTGTCTCGCTAGACTTCTTGTTGCTCAAATTCTATGTTGTTTGGCGGTTTATTAAGTTGTAATTATTTGCAAGCTGCACCTTTCCTTGTATGTTGTTTGCAGGTGCCCAATTTAAGAAAGAATTATTACTGAGCAGTTGAACTGTTAAGTCTCACGATAATTGTTTATAAAGTTCGTATTGCATATCGAGAGAGCGATTGCAACCGGGACAGTTGAATTCAAGTACTTGTACAGTTGTTGTTGTTGAATATTGCTGTTTCAACAGTAGGTACTTGCTGTCCCACCCGGTAACAAGTAATTGCGGTAATCTTTGCACCTGGACTTGAATTATACATAAATTAGTTTGTGAGGGTACTTGGCTAATTGTTGACTTGTTGTGAGCATTAAGTGCTTAACTCCCTCTAGACTTAAACCGTAAGGATTTGTAAATAATCTAGGTTAATAACATCCAATTCATTCAAGGTTGTATTCTTTGAAAGTTGAAATTAAAGGGTTAGATCGTGTAACGAGTCACAATCACAATGGATTGAGACAGGTCATTTGTTGATTCTTGTTTGTTTGTTGAATCGACCTAGTCAAATACCTTTACTTGATACCTCTATTTGATGCGTTGGATGTTATTAGTTAATTACTACGGATTACCATAGCGATTGCAACGGATATCAGTCACGTTGATCTCATCTACCTGTTCACCTATATATTCTGATCTTGCTAATTGTAAGGGTGATATTGCATGTCCGCATTGCAAGAGTGACCAACGTTCCTTTTTGATACTGATATACCTACTTGCTACTGCTAAGTGCTATTTATAGCTCGTAACTAATTATAGCGCCTACGTATAGCGCAATTGCAATTACTAAACTTGTATTTACCATTCCAGTTTGTTATTTAATGTCTTGTTTGTTTGACGGTTTGGTAAATTGTAATTGTAATTATTGTAATTATAATTAATCGTAATTAATTGAACTTAATTGGAAAACTTGCACCTTTACTTGTCGGGTATATGTTACAGTAATTCTTGTTTGTTGACTGTTACTAAAGCAATTCGCTGTAACCTTGACCTTGCCCTTTGTTAAACCCGGCTATGAGTGTAATCGGTGGTAGGTAACCGTCGGCAACTGTAGTTGACAATCAAATCTCTGATTGCGTTGCCTTTGATTGATTTTTCTTGATTTAATTATTGATTCATGTTCGATGACTGTTACTGGCCGATTATAATTTGTGATTTTGTATAGTTTTAGAATTATACCTGCCGTTTGATGAGTTAGCGTATTGTACCTAAGTCCTAACTTGCAGGGGTTAACTCTGATAATATTATTTTGTGTAGGTAACTTATGTAGGTACTTACCTAAGTACGGATTGTTTGAACATTATTACAACACAGCTAGTTTGTGAATGACTTTGTAGTTTGCCACTTACAATTGTAGGCGTCATTCGAATATAGTTTTTTGCTTTGACTTTCCTTGTTGTTTTGATATTATTTTTGATTTGTTTAGCTGTCTTGTAACTTGTAATTTGTTGTTGAAATATTAATTAAGTGCCATTGAAGAAAGCTTACACTTTTTTCTGTGATATTTATTTGTTTGTGGTTTAGAGTACGTGCCATGTTGTAGCTAATATATTAATTTGGTAAATTTGTGAAATGGCAAACCACGAAAAGATTGTAAGCCGAATTCAATCGGAGCTGCGTTGGGCCACGGTAGCGGCTTCATTGATAGGTCGCGATGTCCGACCTGCTGTATTGCTACAGCTGTCCGACCAGGTTCTGGCCAGGCAGACGTTTTTCGAGGAGTTGTATCTAGGGATACTGGTATTGGAAGTCTCTCCTATTTTGCTTGAGTCCGTCGACAGGGACTATGATCTATTTTTTGAACTAACCGACGACCTCTGGGAGGCAGGCGCTAGATTAAGGAAAGAGGCTAGATTAAGCTCTCCCCCCGAGCCCCCTTGTCGGTTGCCAACTCGACCTCTGGATAGTGGCATGCTATGCCCACCGGCTGAGTACTCCGTCGTTGTTGGTTCCTTAAGGACACCGGAGTTCGCCGACCAGTCAGGTAGGGATGAGGACCAGGCTGTCACCCAGCCTGCTCGCAGTCTGCCTCCACACCGGGGTGCTCCAATCCCCCCTGAGTGGGTTCCACCCCCTCTCCCACTTGATTTGAAGTCTGTGGCGACGCAGGCTGTCACCCGGCCTGCTCGCGGTCCACCCTCACGCAGGGGTGTTCCAATCCCTCCTGGGGGGGCTTCACCCCCCCCTCGCATTTCTGATCGGAGGTTTGCAGTGACGCAGGCGACTGCCCGGCCTGCTCGTACGTCACACTCCCGCCGTAAGCGAGCGCGACTGAAGAGCCGCGCGCCTCGAGAGGCCCGATTGAGGCACTACGGGGTACCGGGCCCCCCGCTTTTGGAATTGACCCCTGAGTCCCGAAAGGGGACTTCCGGTTTGGGAACCGGTTTAAAGGACGGGCTGGTTTGGCATTTCCGACCCCCCTCCAACTCCAAATATAACAGCGCATAGTTGTTGAGTTCCGTTAAGGGAAACTCGCGGTTTTGATTAGGTTATATTTAGTAAGTTAGGTTGATAGTTTTAACTGTGTTTTGTCTTGAATCTTTTGCTTCAACATTGAAGCTGGCCTCGGGTTGAAGGGTTCTCCCACCCGCCTAAATCCCTTTGTTGATTTGCCTAATTTGGTTTTTATTTTATTTTATTTGTACATTGTTTTGTAAATAACCCACTATCGCCTTAACCTTGCTCGCGCTGCCTGCAACGCATATTCGGCTATTTAGTAGCGTGAATCTTGGGATTTAGCACTTATGTCCCTATTGTGGACGCCATCTCCCCGACCTCGTCGTGTCGACTCTACTCCTTGCTGGAGTTGTTAATCGTTTTGGCAGGCCTATTCGCCACCAAGAGTCTGACCTCCACGATGCTCGGTTTCACTGAGCCTACCTGTGCGTTTTGTATATTTCTGCAATAGGGCGGCCCAACTGGAATTGTGAGTGCTTTAAGCACCGGGCCTTGTAGTCACGCAAGGTAGAACTGCCTCGTCGAGAATTGTCTGACCTGGTCTGGACTTGGAGCGGTTCTAATTGTTAAGATACCGATAGTTAGCACTGACTTGCCAACTTTGATATTTTTATTTTTGCTTGTTTAATTTGAATTCTGTTGTGCGCCTAGCCACTAGAGTGGTCTCTTAAAGTTTTAAGTGCCATCTGTTGGATTAAAAGTTATTTGCTATAATGTAAACTAAACCTTATATATATTATCTGTACCAATGTGCAAAATACCTTGTGCGCAGAGCCATAAACTCCGCTTTAAAAATGTAATGTCAGCCGTCACCGGTGACAGACCTCTATAGTCTCTTGTTCCGAGGCTCTTCTTGTGTGAACACGTCACGTACCGCTCTCTCCCGCGACTTGCATTGTGTATAAATTAACCTTGTACCTTTTAAGAATAAATCTCAGTTGATCTTGCAATATTATCTTTTATTAAGCCCGAAACCCATCAGGTTATGGGCCCAGACACGCGCGTGCTTCGGAAAATAGAATTATTTCGTGCACAACAGTCTGCAGCAACGACGCGACGGCAGTTTTTTGTCGTACAAGATGTCGTCAGCATCAACTTCGGGACCAATTGCAATCGAAAAACTAAAAGGTATCGATAATTATAGCACATGGAAATATCATATGAAAATGCTCCTTATTCATGAAGATTTGTATGATTGTGTCGAAAATGAAAGCGGTGATAAAAAACGTCAATTAAAGGCGTTGGCCCGAATAGCGCTTTCGGTACAGCCGGCGGCCATCCCGCATATTCGCAATGCAGCATCGGCGCACGAGGCGTGGCGCAACCTTCAGAAAGCCTATGAAGATAAAGGTTTGTGTCGTAGGTTAGGATTATTGCGCACGCTGTTTGCAGTCAAACTCGCAGAGAGTGAAAGTATGGAAGCGTACGTGAACAAAATAACCGAAATCTCTCAACAATTAACAGAGATAGGTTCAGGTCTTGAAGACGACTTCGTGGCAATCATCATGTTGAGTGGACTCACAGCGGATTACGATCCTCTCATCATGGCACTAGAAAACTCAAATGTCAGACTACGGAGTGACATTGTAAAAGGCAAGTTACTTCAAGAGAACCTGCGAAGGGACGAAAATGGCGGATCAGCTTCTGCATTGGCTACCAAAAAGGTATTTAGATGTTTCCGGTGCAAGGAACAAGGTCATTTTTCCCGGAATTGCCCACTAAATAAGAAGAAAACACATAAAGGGAAGCAGAAGGAACCAGTAAAGAGCACAGACAAAGCTCTTGTTACAGCGCTCTCCGTGAAACTACAAAGTGATGTTTGGTGCGTGGATAGTGGATGCACTAACCACATGTGCAACAGTCAATTAGTGATTAAAGACTTTGTGTCCAAAAGTCCTATTGAAGTGAGTGTCGCTAATGGTGAAAAAGTGTTTGCGTCCGGTGTTGGCAATGTCGAAGTACAGATGCAAAACTGTATCAAGAAAATAGAAAATGTATTCTATGTACCCAAATTGTCAACTAACCTTTTATCTGTTAGCGCTATGACTAAGAAAGGCTTTAAGGTTCATTTTGATGATAAAATGTGTAAAATTCTCTATCAAAATAGTATAGTTGCAACCGCTACTCAAAGCAATGGTATTTATATACTAGATACTGTATTGAGGGAAAATGTATGTAATGTTGCATCAGATAAAGCTATTATGTTACCTTTCGGGTCGGATAGGGAAAATTTAGTCTGTTCACAGGTAAAAGAGCATTCTTCGTTAAGGATTGACACAGTGGCACAGGCTGAGACTGCTGAAGCTGATGGTGTGGACTCAGGACCTAGGGCTATGATTACAGCCTCTAGTCCAGTCTCCCAAGAGGTATGGCACAGGCGTCTTGGACATCTGAACTCGCGGAGCATGAAGCTGATGAAACAAGGTATGGTCATTGGAATCTCTTATGATGATAGTAATTATAAAACTTGTGTCGCATGTATAGAGGGTAAACAAACTAGGACTCCTTTTCCCTCGAAATCTCACAGCAGAGCTAAAGAGGTGCTAGGGCTCATACATACAGACTTGTGTGGACCTATGCAAGAATCATCGTTCAGTGGAGCCAAATATTTCATGACACTCATCGATGACTTCTCGAGGAAGACTTTTGTGTATTTTCTGAGATCTAAGAGTGAAGCCTTTCAACATTTCAAAGATTTTAAGGCTCTCGTAGAGAACCAGACAGGTACTAGGATAAAAGCTTTGAGTAGTGACGGAGGAGGTGAATATTTGAATCATGCATTTCAGGCGTTCCTGAAAGCTAGTGGAATTCAGCATCAGACTACTGTACCCCACTCTCCGCAGCAGAACGGTGTGGCTGAACGGGCGAACCGAACCATAATGGAAAAGGCTCGGTGTATGCTCATGGACTCTGGCTTGGACAAGAGATATTGGGCAGAAGCTGTCAACACGGCAGTGTACCTAAAGAACAGATGTCCAACCAAGGCTGTGATGGGAGCGACGCCTGAAGAAAAGTGGACTAATAAGAAAGTAAATGTAAGTCATTTGCGAATTTTTGGTTGTCAGGCTTTTAATTTTACTACTAGCTGTAAAAAGCTTGATAAGAGATGTAAGAAGTTAATTTTAGTAGGATACTGTGAAAACAGTAAAGGATATAGACTAATTGATCCTGAGAATCCTACAAAAATAGTTAAGGCAAGAAATGTGAGTTTCATAGAGGAAAATTTTCAAAATAACTTGTCAAATGATGAAAATTTGGAACAACAAAATGTTGTAGTTATTCCTCAGAATGATGTCAATTCCAATTTGTCAGAATCATTCAATGAAAATGAGGAAAACAGTGAGTCTGATGACAGTACAGTAGTATCAACGGGGGATTATTCTCAAAAGGATAGAGATCGCAGACAAACTATATTCTCATTGGAAGATTCTAATCAAAGTCTCTCTGAAACATTCATGGAAACAGATAACTCGTCCGATCCAACATACATTCCAGGAAGCTCGTCCCTTGAGATGGCAGAGTTTGACGACTGCGTCTCAGACTTCTCCGAGTTCGCCAACCTGAGCTGTGCCAGACAGGGCGTCAGCAGCGATGAGCCTGCCACCGTGCACGAGGCGCTGAGTAGTGACGAAGCTGAGCAGTGGAAGAAAGCTATGGCAGATGAGTATCAATCTTTTTGCAAAAATAAATGTTGGACGCTGGTCGAGAAACCTAAAAACCAAAAAGCAGTTCAATGCAAATGGGTCTTTAAGAAGAAAAGAGGATTGAATGGAGAGATTCTGCGTTACAAGGCTCGTCTAGTGGCAAAAGGTTATACGCAGAAATATGGAATCGACTATCATGAGACATTTTCGCCTGTGGTAAGATACTCTACCATAAGGATGCTTTTAGCACTCGCAGCTGAATATAACATGGATATAGACCAGATGGATGTGACCACAGCTTTCTTGAATGGTGATTTACAAGAAAATGTGTTCATGGAACAACCAGAAGGTTTTGAAATAAAAGGTAAAGAACATATGGTATATAAATTAAATAAAGCAATATATGGACTTAAGCAAGCTGCTAAGTCATGGTATGAGAAGATTAATAGTGTTTTAACACAAAAACTGAACTTCAATAAACTTAGTTCTGAACCTTGTGTTTATGTGAAGAATATCAAAGGTGATTTGATGATATTAACTTTATATGTTGATGATATTTTGATATTCTCATCCTGCTCTCAGGAAGAGAAAGACAATTTAAAGAAAGAACTCATGAAAGAGTTTGAAATGAAAGATTTTGGCCCTGTTAATCATATACTTGGCATGCATATACATAGAGAGGCTGGGTCAATAACTATTGATCAGAGTTCCTATATAAAGAATATTTTAGAAAAATTTAAAATGGCTAATTGCAAACCTGTCAAGACACCAATGGAGACTGGATTGAAACTTCATAAAATTGAGGGAGAGTCAGGTAAATATGATTATAGGAATTTGATTGGTTGCTTGATGTATGTTGCAGTATGCACACGCCCTGATATAGCGCATGCGGTCAGTGTGCTGAGCCAGTTCAACAACAGCCATGGTGAGGTACATTGGAAGGCAGCCAAGCGCGTCTTACGCTATTTAAAAGGTACACTTAATTATTGTCTAATGTTCAAGAAGAGTGGTCTAAAGGTCACTTCTTTTGTTGATGCAGACTGGGCTGGTGATACAGTTGATAGAAGGTCTTATACTGGGTACGTATTCAAGATTGGTTCTAATGTAGTTTCATGGGAAAGTCGCAAACAAAGGACTGTTGCTCTTAGTAGCACTGAGGCAGAATATATGGCCTTATCTGATGCTTGCAAAGAATCATTGTTTATTCGTACTTTTCTGACAGAATGCCTTGGTAATAAAGTCATAGACATTGTAATGTATAATGATAATCAATCAGCGCAAAAATTATGTAATAATTCTGTGTTCCATTCTAGAACTAAGCACATAGATGTGCGACATCACTTTATACGTCAGGTTGTGAATGAAGGAAGCTTGAGTATAAGGTATTGTCCCACTGATGATATGATAGCAGATGTAATGACTAAAGCACTCTGTATATCTAAATTTAGCAAGTTTGTTAGTAGTCTTAGTTTTAAAGAATGTACTTAATATGGTTTAGTTTAAGGGAGAGTGTTGGATTAAAAGTTATTTGCTATAATGTAAACTAAACCTTATATATATTATCTGTACCAATGTGCAAAATACCTTGTGCGCAGAGCCATAAACTCCGCTTTAAAAATGTAATGTCAGCCGTCACCGGTGACAGACCTCTATAGTCTCTTGTTCCGAGGCTCTTCTTGTGTGAACACGTCACGTACCGCTCTCTCCCGCGACTTGCATTGTGTATAAATTAACCTTGTACCTTTTAAGAATAAATCTCAGTTGATCTTGCAATATTATCTTTTATTAAGCCCGAAACCCATCACCATCTGCACTGAGACTTGTGGCTACGCTGGTTAGATTTATTCTGACCGGTCAGGACCGATTGTTGTATTTGATCTAAGTGTATAGATAGATCCCTAAGATTAATTATTATTTGTTTAGCGATAAGATTTATCTTTGTTGTTGTTAATATCGCAAGGACGAACCTCCGACGCGCTCTTGGCGCAGTCATTGCCTACTTGTGTTGTAAATTTGAAGTTTGGTCGGAGATTCGGTTTTGCAACCAACTACCTACCCACTTTGTAGTGGACTCGAAATCCTTCGGTCCACGGGGGGGAGTGTGTACGCGCTAAACGCCATCTAGCTCAGTTTGGCAAAACTGCAACGACATTTAGCGCTTATCTAAGTGGTGTACAACAGTACCAAAGCAATATTTAAGAGATGGTACTACAGTGTAGCGACAGATGTCGCTACGGGTATTTTTTGGTAGGATGCTGCAGGATTAACCTTGTACCCACGTGACTCTCTGATCGGTGACAAACGGAGTCTCTTGCTGAGTGCCGACGGGATAAGTCACGGCCGGGTAGTTAAACCCGTGAGTACAAGATGGCCGAGCGCGACACGTAGATTCTCTTTGAAGGCGCCCGGGCATCTTAGACTGTAAAACGCGAGCCAGGAGTATGGGATCCATTTTGTATTGGCTGTTTGTCGCGTAACTATTATATATTATTTGAAATAAGCTTAGAACTAATTGTTTGGACACCGCGTGGTGATAAGTGTTTGTGCGCCTGGAAAGGCAGTGAAATCGTGTCAGTGATAGGGGTCACAACGAGGACCTTCTACCAGTGGAAGATCCGGCCAATTTTGAGGCTAAGAGCGGCCTGACACAAGCCTAACAGGCTAAGTGAGGTTTCACCGTTTACCTTATCCTTGCATCACCCAAGTCCATCCTCACACTTGCCCCCTCACTAGCTTTGCTTGCTGTTACTGGACTATGGCAGCGTGATCACCTAGGTAAGTGTGTAGTGTTAAGCCTACCACTAGGATATTCAATTAAGGGCATTTGTCCGAAATGCGTAAGTTACAGAACCACCTACGTCACTTAAGCTGATTCAGCGAATCGTACGATCGGTCTATGGGCCCCCGAATCGTATCCGATTTGTGAACGCTGAACAGCGGGTCAAGCCTCAGGCCTTGGCCTTAACATATACTCTTCAGTAAGTCCTTGTAACTTAAGCGCTGCTAGCAATTCATCGTCCACTTCTTTACCAATATCTCGTAACTGTTGAGCTACTTTCAGTATTTGAGTAACATAGTCCTTCATACAGCTGAATTGCTCTAACTTAAAGCTTACAAGTTGTCCCAGTAACCGACATCTGTTTACGACTCCTTGGTCTTGGCAATTATTCTCTAATGCTTGCCATACTTCCTTAGCAGTTGTAGCTTCTCTAACATGTACTAGTAAATCAGTATTTATCATGAGGCAGATCTTAGCTCGAGCCTTCTGATCTTTCTTCGTTGCCTCTACATCTATAGTAGCTGGTGTAGTTGTTACATAGCTCCATAGATCGTCATGTACTAGTGACATCTGCATTAAAAATCTCCATGTCGAGTAATTCGAAGATCCTTCTAATTTCTCGAATGCAGGTAGGCTACTAGTGCTCGTACTGCTAGTACTTGTGCTACTAACACTCACAGAGTTATAAAGAGAAGCAGAGTCAAGATAACGTACAAAATAGCGTGGCAATTACAAACACACGAAAACATTACGCACACATACACAAAACTCAGGGCCGAACCTTGTTGCTGCATAAAACATTATATTAATATGTAGGGTTAGGTTGCGTGAAAAAAATTGACCTAAATACACCTATCATTTGGAAGCTATAATTTGTAAGGATTTTAAAAATAATTATTATTGGTACTTTTATAATTTCCTCATCACAAGCGATCACAACTGCAATATAGTAACACTAGTAATGGTAATCATCACCACGTGCGGGACCCTAGTCAATGTGGTGAATATAGATGTGAGCTCCGCGCTGCGTGTGATATCGTCACCGTCGCGCGCGGAGTTATAGTTCCTGTTACAACTCAAATCCTGAGGACTCCGTCAGTATCATGGCCAGTGGTTCTCGCGTCGTTCTCGCTCTGCGTCGACGCGCAGATGATGGGGATATTATTTAGAAGAACAGTACCAACGGATATCGTGTAAATACCGCCAGATTTTAGCTCAAAGTTCCTATTGACAATAATTTCTTGGCAGTAAGCCAAATAAATGTTGTTAAACAATCGAATCGAATCGTTATTCCAAAAACAGGTTAAATAGAAAATTACAACAGGTGTTTCAAACTCACATGTTTTTTATTCAAATAAACTTTACAATTAGTGCTTTAGAATCTGTATTGAGGTTTTCAATAAAAATTAATGAAATTCATCCACCTAATGGAAGATAAGGTAAATTGGTACCTACTTAGTATAAGACCTCAACTAACTTTTCTTTGAAAATGGTCGGTATTGCACCAGGAGATAGAATTGTACGGAATATAATATTACGTTCTTAGATTATCTGTAAAATGCTTGGAGCATATAGCACTCCATGAGTTGGTCTGCCAGTCTTTTCTATTAATATTTTTATGCATAGGTCTCTCAGGTATTCATCCTTTGGAAACCTGAAATTAAAAGTCGAAGTTATATACTTAAAATAAAAGAGTCGTCGGGTCCGGCCCTGTAATTTGTTAAAGTTCTCAAATGTCAAAAAAGATTATTCAACAACTTAAAGCATGTATTTCTACAGAAAACCATAATATTATAGTTTTAATATATGCATGGCTACATATTTCGTCATAACAACTATAAAATATTAGATATCTTAGCCTTGATACGATGCGATACGAAAACATTCCAAAGCTACATGATAGCGTGAATTTTACTTACCGATGGAACGTTACTTCTGGGGTTTTCCTGTACGAAGCGTTGTAACACAGGGGGACACAACACTTCACCATTTTATTTCAGTAAATATTCATATAAATCTCCAAATTTCACAAAAAACTTATGACACCCAAGACAACACAATGTAAACAAACGCCATAGGTCTCATAGATGTCTTATAATGACTGCCACGCATTGAATTTTTGTCAATGTGTGCGTTGGTGTAGCACAGTGTTGCAGCAAATTAATACATACACATTTTTGCTTGCAGGGACACGGTCACACTAAGTCACACTGATTCGCATACACTTGTCTATGTGGGTGTGAAATTTATGTTGTGTCTGCTTATATTTATATGTCTGTGCTAACACTCATGGCGTTGTCCTGTTCTCTGACCACCTCAATACTCTCGATCTGTGTGTAACTCTCTCTATCCAGAAAACTTACAGTTTTGCGGAGTTCTGGGCCCATAACCTGTTGATATAGCAGACTGCAGAGTAGTGGCGTAAGTTTACTGTAGTCAACACACGTTTGTAATGTAAAATAGATTTATTTTATATTACATAGAAATTGAGATTTTCACCATGACAATAAGAAGTAAAAGAACAAAAGACGCTATGACAACTCTGTCACATAAAAACATCGTGTTCGGCCAGTCGACATTGAATCTCTTTCAATTATTGCAACCAACCTTCTTTTACAACACCCAGTAAAGAGCACTGCCAGTGCTCGCAGTGCTTATAACGGAACACACAATTAAGTGTGTGTTCCGTTATAAGCACTGCGAGCACTGGCAGTGCTCTTTACTGGGGACTTCCAGTGCTCTCAGTGTATTTCGGAACGCACCCTAAATTCTCTTTGGTATTTGTCAATGTCAGTGTCAAATGTCAATATTGTTTTTAGGTTATGTTAGCTCGAAAGGCGAAACTTCCGAAAGCACGAAAGTCAAACGATCAACGATACAAAACGTAAAACAAACTATTATATTAATCACCATAATTCAGAATCTCTTCAAAATAAATCTTGTGGTGTTTTACTGTGTATTGAAGCTTAATTTTCCTAATTACGTGTAACACTGTACAGGGTGGTTATTACCTAAAATCAAAATGAGTTACATGCTGGGGCATTTACACAATGGGTGGCAAGTGGACCAAGCCATATTATCCGAAGAGGATAGAGTTGTGGTACGTATTACCTACTGAAAAAATAGCAACATTCCATCGTAACAACTTGGAAACCCCGTCCTCTACTACTGTTTCTGCCTGGGCCAGGAAAACTGGATCTTAACGTGTTTTATTTTCTATCCTTCATATAATTCTAATGCCTTATTATTTTGAGAATAAACACCTAATTTGAAAGGTATTCCGTATTATTGTCTCTCCAACTCTGCAGCTTGCTGCTCTAGAATCTTGTGATTATCACTGGCTATGGTATCCTTGATATTATTATAGGTCATCAGATTTGGCCACGACTGGGACCCGACCTGCATGAAGATGGATGAAGTGCTGTACAGTATAGCTGAGAAGGTGAAAAACTTTGCCGTCATTTACTTGGTGGACATCACTGAAGTTCCTGATTTCAATAAAATGTAAGACAAGTTAATTTTAATTTCCAGTCTGTACCAGGCAACAATGAATTTTAATCCTCATGCCGAAAGTATCCCTTTCTAAGCCATGACTTACACCGCAAGCATTAAATAACTATAAAATGCTAACAGAAGTGGTTTTTCAGCTCAGGCTACTTTACTTTTCTTTACAATGGAATGACCATTGACCTAGTACTATGAGTGGATGAGTGTGACTTGGGCAAGTGAAGAAAGCAGATGTCAAGACTATTAATATAGCATGCTTATTGTTGCAGGTATGAGTTGTACGATCCTTGCACGGTGATGTTCTTCTTCCGCAACAAACACATCATGATTGATCTGGGCACCGGCAACAACAATAAGATCAACTGGCCTCTTGAAGACAAGCAAGAGATGATTGATATTGTGGAGACGGTGTACCGCGGCGCGCGCAAGGGCCGCGGTCTCGTTGTGTCGCCCAAGGACTACTCCACCAAATACAGATACTGAGCTGGCGTTGACAAGCTTCAGGACTTGCTCTGTCAGTGGTTGATCTTTAAATATTGCTCCAGAGATAGGGGCAATGTGGTGGTTACGAAATATTGTTTTTCATAAAACTTCAAAAAAATAAATAAACTACCACTTAGTTTAGTACTAGATGTAGACGATGCCCGTGACTTTGTCTGAGTAGTTAGGTTTTAAAAACCCCATGGATCTCTTATTTTCCAAGATAAAAAGTAGCCAATGTTCTCTCGAGGTCCTCAACTATACCCAGGCAAGGAATCGGGTCATTCAGTTGCTCTGTTGCAGCATAATTGAAGGCCAAACAAACAAACACACTTTCACATTTATAATATAATAGTATGATTAGTGAAAGTAGTATATTATTGTGATTTGTCTGTAAACAAGGATGAGCATTGCTGAAATTTAATATGTACATGTGTAAATAGTTGACTAAGTTGTGATAAATAAAAATAAAAGACATAATATTATTGAGTTGTTCATTACTTTACTTCAGATCTCGTACAACAAAGTAGGCTTGAATAGTACTTTGACAGATTAAAAAAATCACTCGTTATAAAAAGGACTTAAAACTTAAGCGTAGAGTATCCATGTACTGGATGGGCCGAAGACAGGGGAAGAGGAGTCGCGGCGGCGAGGGACGGTGACTAGCGCCGCCGCGACCGAGTCACTGACCGGAGGCTTTCACTGACGTGCATCGAATAACATCTGCTGTTGCCAATTCCACCGAAAAGTGGCCAATTGGGTATTTGACTACTATTCAAATAAATTATTTTTTAGTGATTATTAAATAAAGGGTCTCCCAAAAGTCGTAATATCCACGCCTCCTGTTAGTTTTATGTTGAATAACCATTTAAAACTATCAATTAAAGTAAAAAAGTACGTCGAACTTTGATGAATTCCAAATTTCATACAAACTCAATATTAAGCACGCGTTTTGAAGTTTGAAAAAAAGTTGCTGATTTGACTAGTTGTCAAATACCCAATTTGAACAATGTAGACAGTTTTCGTAGCAAGATACATAAACTGATGCACAGAGTCAAAGTTACAATATCATCAATTTGTTTTCGTTACATTTTAATAGGTTTCCTTCTTTTGTTCATTTGATTACTGCATACTTATGTTTTAATCTGAACGTAACATAGGATAACAATAATTGGTAACTGAAGGTTACGCAGGTCTGCTCATGTAGACAACATTCACAGATTATTATTATCAACACAATTTACAACAAGGATGGAAGCACATTTGCCACTGCTGGATCTTATTTATTGACACTGCTAGTTTCCATTTTTTTAATGACACTAAGGCTTCGGATTTCAAGCTGCGACTGCATAGTGAACTACAGTCTTCTCCGTACACACATACATGGAACCGCTCGAGCAGTTGCGACTGCTTCAGGCGGTTGGCAGCAGTTATTTATCAATGGTAGCTTCAAGCTGTTGACTATGACTGCAAGAGCGGTCTGTGTATGGCGGGTCTAATAGCTCTGGTAGACACAAATAAAGTACAATGATAAGGATCAATTAATTGTTTTAAAACCAAAGACAAGTTATGTATCGACAGTAGTATCGTTTGTGATGCATTGTATCTCATTGATCTGTCGTAAGCAAATTTAGAACTTCCCCACTTGGATAAGTACTTATTTGCGTCTTATTTATCAACTGTAACTGATTAAATGGAATTTAAGTAAGTTCTGATCCAGCAGTATTAATATGTGAATCAGGTTCAGGGCTGCCTCCGCCGGGCGCCAAAGATGCAGCGAGCTACTCGTACTGTATCAATAGGATCGCTTCATTTCCATAGCTTAGATCATTGAATGCTTATTTAACCTCCAACACAAAAAGAGGGGTGTTTTATGTTTGAATGCTTTGTTGGTTTATCACAGGCATTGTAATGTTTAATGGATGGACCGATTAGGACTGAAGCGGAGTGGAGCGTAGACGTGTGCATTTCCACTATTCAGACGCGACGCTTCAGAGGTAAATGCAACCTTAGAATGTAATACATTTCAACAGTTAAGCTAAGCGATGATCACGAAGCGTTCCCGTGTGCCAGTGGAGTGGTGTCGGGCTCTAGTCGCGATGCTCGTCGTCGTTGGTGGCGGGCGGGGCGTGCGGGGCGGGCGCGGGGGCGGACGCGACGCGCCAGTCGCTGGGCGCGGGCGCCCATATGGAGGCGAGCGAGCGGAACGGGTCGTAGGTCCGGGGCTCGGGCGCGGCGGGGGCGGGCGGCGCGAAGCCGGGCGGGGGGCGGACGGGCGCGGTCGGCCACGCGCCCCACGCGCCCCACACCGACGACGCCGCGCCGCCGAACGGCACCGTCGGGGCGCCCAGCGAGCGCGCCTCTTCTGTAACGCGGGCAGGCGCCGTGAGTACAACAGTGATATGAACTGTACACTACACTATACCACAGCGTGAGCACATATTTCTACAGTGGACCTACAGTAATAGCAAACTAAAATATGGTTACAATTGAGGCTTCTAGAGCTGCCATAGAAAATTATAATTGAAATATTGTTTTTCTCCTTATAATTATTGTATTTGTTTATTTTGAAAAAATAAATTATACTAATATTACAAAAGCGAAAGTGTTTGTTTGTCGTGCAGACATACCGCAACAGATCGGCGTTAAGGGATACTTTGCATGGTTACTTTTTAACCCGGAAAATGAAGGAGTTGTCGTGGGACCTTTGTGATAAAGTGACTGAATATGTATATGAAGTGAGCCTCCCCTGTTTCCCTATACGAGTGGGATGAGTATGATGAACTCACCGAGGAAGTCTCTGGTGTTCGCGAGGTAGGCGGGGCGGTGCGGCGGCGCGGGCGGCGGCGGCGGCGGCGGCGGCTGACGCGCGGGCTGCCACGCGTCCGCGGCGCCGTTGAAGTAGAACAGCGAATGGTCGCGCTGCGGCGCGCGCTCGGGCTCGCGGCGCCGCACGTCCGAGCCGATGGGCGCCAGCGCCGCGCGCCCCACCACCACGCTGCTCCACGGCGTGCCCCAGCGCACGGCGCCGCGCGCCTCGCCCGCCTCGCCCGCGCCGCCCGCGCCCGCCGCCGCCGGCGCGCCGCCCGCCGCGCAGCACGCGGGCGCGGGCGAGCGCGGCGGCGGCGTCGGCGGCACGCGCCGCTTGCTGGCGCGCTCCTGGTGTGCCGTGTGCTACATTAGTGTACGTGCTCATAATCAAACGTCAGCCTATTACACCTAGCTGTTGTTTATCGATTTCCTGTGACTTCGTCCTCGTGGACTTAGATATTTTTACTTCTGTGTGATTTCTGTCTATCCCTGTACCAAATTTCGTCAAAATCGGTTGAATAAATGGGCCGTGAAAGCGTAGCAAAGCGGAAACGAAGGAAGCGTAGCAAACAAACAGACACATTTTTTCATTTATAACATTAGTATGGATTAACAGTATGGAGGATTGAGTGAAGTAGTGAGAGAATAAAATGTCATTTGTTCTGTTCAAATTCAAATTCAAATGTTTATAATTCAAATAAACTTCTTCACTCTGAGCAGTACTAAGTATAGTTTTACTAAGGGTCGATCAACAATAGATGCGGGCGCAATGCTGTTAAAACATATATTCGATGTGTGGCAGAAGTCACAGAATGCGGTTCACCTGTTGCTCAACGGTGGAGACACTTAGGGCGCGATTTCCACACAGACTAAGGTGCTTATTTTACTGGTTATGCAATTTTTTATGTGTATTTCAAAATATGTATTCGAAGTATTTGTTAGGCTGTGCTTTATTGGTTAAAATAAAATAAAAAAAATATCTTTAGCGAATTTGCAGAATTATGTTCATTTAATAAAGCTGTTACCGATGACTGGACACACGAATGTAACTAGACAGGAGGCAATAGCGAGTGTAGTACCTTCCGCACGTGGTGCCTGCCCGGCGCGGCGCGGCGCTCCGAGTCGTGCCGTGCGCGCTCCGTGCGGCGCGGCGCGTCGGGGTCGCGGCGCGCGCGAAGCGGCCGCGCGGCGTCCGGCGGCGGCGTGGCGGCGCGCGGCGGCCGCGCCGCGGGCTGCTCCGGCGGCGCGTCGTCCTCCGTGGCGGCGGGTTCGTCGTGCGCGTCGCCCTCCACGTCGCCGCCGTACGGCGAGTCGTCGGCGGGCAGCGACTCGTCCGAGCCGGTGGAGGCGTCCTCGTCGGCGGCGGGCGGCGGCGGCGAGTCGTCGGCGGGCAGCGGCGGCGGCGTGGGCTCGTCGTCGTCGTCGTCGCTCGAGCGCGAGGAGTCGTCGTCGTCGCGGCGCAGCACCTCGGCGCGCCAGCGCTCGAAGGCGCGGCGCTCGGCGCGCGGGTCCAGCGCGGGCAGCGGGCGGCGGGCGGCTCGCTTGCGGCGCGGCGGCGCGCGCGGCGGCGGCGGCGCGGGCGGCGCGGGCGCGGCCAGGGCGCGCAGGTCGAGCGGCGCGCGCGGCTGCGACGCCGCCCGGGCGGCTCGCGCGCGGCGCAGCAGGCGCTCGGCGTCGAGCGCGGCGGCGGCGATCAGGGCGGCGAGCGCGAGGAAGGCGAGCGCGGCGCCGCCCGAGCGCAGCGCGGCGTCCCAGGGCGGGCGCGGCGCCGCCGACGCGCACTGCGCGAGCACCTTGGCGGGGATCGTGGCCAGCAGCAGGAACTCCACGGGACCTGGCGGGGCCAGCACACGTTTCAGACATTCCGTTTACCAGTAGGTAGGTACTAAATGCACACGTGCAGCGCTTGCGTGCATCTTACATATAAAAAAGCTCTACTTACCCTAACAAAACAATATGAAAGAACTTTTTTTAAATCTCTAAAAGTGAGTAAAATTCATTTGCCGTGTGTTCGTTTCCAAAGAAATCGATAAGGGCTGGACCGATTTTGATGAAATTTTTTGCGTGTGAGTCCTGGGGCAGTTTAGATTCACAGCAGGACCCGTTGAATGGCGCTGCAGTGTAGTTCTAGATTTAGCATAGCACAACGTCTGCCGGCCGCAAATTTAATACTAGGCATACTGCTTCAAGTACTAAATACGTATCGTGTAGAGCGACGTTAACATAGGCAGAGCTGACTGAACTGACCGGTGTCGGTGTGCAGCTGCAGCGGCGCCGCCTGGCGCGCCAGCGTGTAGTCGGGCGCGAAGGCGAGCCGCAGCGGCGCGCTCGCGTTGGGCGGCAGCAGCAGCGGCGCGCACGGGCGCACGGCGAACCCGCGCGCCGCGCACGCCGCGCCCGCCACGCGCCAGCGCGACAGCGACGCCGGCACGCGCCCCGGGTTGCGCGCCACCACGCGCCGCCACACCGCGCGCTCGCCGCCCTCCGCGCCCTCCGCCCCGTCCGCGCCCTCCGCACCCTCCGCGCCGCCCCACGAGCACTCCTTCACCTGCGACACGAGGTGCGCTTCAGACTGATGACGCTTGTCCGTGGCGCTTAATATTAAGAGGGAGTACCCATACAATAAACTTAGTATATAAAAAGTACACAGTGTTAAATCTTGTAGTTGAAAGTGCAGAAGTTTCCACTTTATCTGACATTCCAGAACTGCCAGTGTCGCATGATGCTGACAGACAATAATTTATTGAAGTGAAAACTTCTTCAGCCACGTTGAGCACTTTTTGGTAGGGGGTAAACTTGTTCGCGTCACCGACACCTCGCGTAGTTACGACGACAAAAGGTCTTAAATATAAGTATACTACATTCGTAATTAAACTTTAATGCATTAGTTTTAAGGTATATATTTGAATAACTTAATTTTTTTTTGTTTCGTTTTCACTTCTATCGGCAGTCTCTATGACTGCCAATTTTTCTTTTTTTTTGTTTATTTGTCTGTAATCACCAGCGTTTTTATACTAATATATAATTTACAGTTTTGTCTTATAACTAAAATAAGCCAAAAAAGATTACTAATATATTTTTTAAGGTACTTAAAGTGCTTTAAGTGCAAGTGCGTGCGTGTGTGCGCGCGTGCGTGTTTGCATGTGTGATATGAGGGATGTGCGGGATGTGCGGGCGAGCGTGCGCACCTCGAACAGGAAGGGCTCCGCGGCGCCGGGGCGGCGGCCGGCCAGCTCGAAGCTCGGGTGCTCGCCCTCGCCGAACAGCTGCACGCCCTCCAGGATCGTCAGGTTGTTGCTGCATAGGAACGACTCTTCAATTATTAGTATCAACAACGTTGACTGTCATTGTGAATAAAATCACTGTAGTTTTCTATTAGTATTTATTACTTCTGTTCACAATTCGGTTCACTTAAGTTATTTAATCCATATAAATATTATAAATGCGAAAGTTTGGATGGATGGATGTATGTATGTATGGATGTATGTTTGTTACTCAATCACGCTCCAACGGATGAACGGATCTGGATGAAATTTGGCACAGAGATAGATTATAGTCTGGAATAGCACATAGGCTACTTTTTATCCCGGAAAATTAAAAGAGTTCCCGCGGGAACCGAAAAACCTCAATCCACGCGGACGAAGTCGCGGGCATCAGCTAGTATTATATAAAGAGCACAGCTAGTTGCACCGGACATCCATGATCCAACCAGACAAGATGGCTGCTCGACGCAAGCCCATAGACATATACATTAATATAAAGACCATAGATTACGTGTTGCCACACCTCACATTGACGTTTGACGGCCTCCCTGGCGCAGCGTTGAGCGCTGTTGTCCTCCCCACGGAGTCAATTCAAGAATTTCTAAGTTTTCTCTGGTCTGGTCTGGCCTGATACTACCTGATACTGGAGGCTTCGGCCGTGGCCAGTTACCACCCTACCGGCAGAAGACGTGCCGCCAAGCGATTTAGCGTTCCGGTACGATGCAGTGTAGAAACCGATTAGTGTTATGGGTTTAATATAACTACCATATAACCATCGTTATATATGTAGGTACTAGATGGGCCCTTTCATAGAAAAAAGTTGGGCGTCCGACTTGTAGAGCACGTTCCACATCTGTCATAAGCCTGTCTTTGTCCCCGTCGTAGTACTTTCACGGCTAACTTGTACTTGATATAAAAAAAGTAAAAAAATAAAAAACAAGGTTTTAACGTTTGCCATTTTGAATTCGACGGGGAAATAACTAATCCATCATCTATGGCAGTCTGCCATATTGGATTCAGAATGACGTCACTTATCTAACCATGCTCATCCAAACTAAACGTGTATGCTAAATTTAAGCTCAATCGGTCGGAGATAACTGTTTTAAAATTAAGTTGCAAGATTTGACCTAAACACCTAAACAAACATTGCAAGTTTCATAAAATCTTGTAAAAATAACAACGTTGCTAATGTCGTACATTCTGTCGTCTGCGCTGAGTCAACATCCACGATATGATTGACAGCGAGATGTTCTGGACTTTAATGACATCTTTCTGCGAAAGCGTCATCGCAATGAAGGAGGCTGCGGAGCGGGAACGTGAGCTGGACGCTAATGCGCCGCCGATCCGCAGAAGAAGACAGGGTGGAAGAAGGCGACGATATGCTCACCTTCTTCCGCCATAGTGTAGGTGGGTGTCATGCCGGTTAACGTGGAGCCGCCTCAGTCGTATCCAAGATTTGGGACCCTGAGACGGTTCATCCTCGACGCGGACTGTGCCGCTGGTTTTTAGTGGGTATTCTGGAGCGAGTTACAAACCGCTTAGTAGTGAGTCCCACATAACTACCTAGTGCGGTATGCGTAAAAGCATTTTTCCAGCGATTAAAAAAAGGTTGGCTTTGTCGTAGACGCGACTGCTAAATAAACGTTCTGTTCGGCGGCCACTTTTAGCCAACTCGACCACAGCACGGGCCAATGGCAATGTCACTCACCGCAGGTAGAGGTACGTGGTGTAGGCGCCGACGTCTCTGGGCGTGAACTGCAGGTTCAGCTCGAGCTCGGCGCGCGGCGCCAGCAGCAGCGGCGGCAGCGCGGCCGTGCTGGCGTTGGGCGCCGCGTGCGGCCACGGCGTCACGGCGCCGCGCGTCACGCGCCAGCCCGCCAGCCGGAACGCGTCGCCCGCCCACGCGCACGCGCGCCCCGCGCACAGGGACGAGTCGCCGCCCGCCCTGCCGACGCGCACGAACACCCGTATTAATACATTGACGACAACTGATGAATCTTCATCGTCACTGGTAAGATCCTCTAAGATCCGAGGAAAGAGGATGAGAGATCAGATGATGATCAGCCCGAGACGTTGGTCAGACCAAATTAAGGAAGCAGTTGACACACCGATCTGCGAGGCCATCCACGCGGCGGGAAACAGAGGGAAATTGAAGAGCATCGCGAGAAGAGTGTTATCGAAGGGGTGTCACGATCCTCAAAGTTGAGGGAACGACGCATCAAGAAGATGAATCTTAAGCATAGATTGACCGATACTTGAGAACGTGGTCCTAGCTGATGTTCATGGGCCTAGGAATATTCAACATTATTTCGAGAAATCTTGTACAGTCTGTGTCACAAAAGAAGTCCCCTAGAGGCAGCGTAGTAATCGCAGGTTTATGCAATTAATGTGTGTAAAATGTCTTCTTTCGTGACGCGGACTCCTTCATTTTGTAAAACGGACTTCATCTTCGGTCTCAAAAATTAAATAAAGAGGCAAAGTCACACACAATGTAAGCACAATTTTTAGCACAAAAAATTTCGACCAAATCTCTCTGATACCTGCCCCCCCGATCATGTAAGAATGACCGATCAAAACGTTAAGTTCGTCGGCAAAGTAAAATAAACCATAAATGCATTAAATTAGACCTCATTTCTTGTGCCCATTCTTATACTTTAGGTATGTACCGTATAAGAATGGATACACGAAATTGAGCTCTAATTCAATGCAGTTATGGTTTATTTTACTTTGACGACGAACTTAACGTTTTGATCGGCCATTCTTACATGATTGGGGGGCTGATCATTTTGGTGTCGATAATAACATCAATAAAATTTAAAGTAGAGTAGTTTAAATTTTTTAGAACATTCTCATTTTTAAGGTTATTCAAGGATAATATTATAAAGTCGAAATGAACATACCATTTTGATTTTAGAAATTAAAAATGGCGAATTTGTATTTTTATAAATGACTAGATGTATGTTCGCGACTTCGTCCGCGTGGTTTAAGTTTTTTAATTCCCGTGGAAACTTAGACTTAGAACTTGAACTTAGCCAATGTCCTTTTTTCAAAATTCTAACCATTTTATTCAAGTTGACTTTGACAAGTGCTTAGGAATAAT
This sequence comes from Erebia ligea, assembly GCA_917051295.2. Classification (NCBI taxonomy): domain Eukaryota; kingdom Metazoa; phylum Arthropoda; class Insecta; order Lepidoptera; family Nymphalidae; genus Erebia; species Erebia ligea. The sequence goes on along the minus strand of OU785241.1, from coordinate 15,129,383 downwards.
TCGAGTGAATCTACCACTGATTTTGGTTCGGAATGCCATTCGCTCGTCACTCACCTCGCGGGCAGGTCGTGGTGCGCGGGCGCGTCCGCCAGCCAGGCGTGCAGCAGCAGCGGCGCGTGCGCGGCGCTGCGCAGCGCCACCCGCAGCGTGACGGCGCGGCGCACGGCGGCCAGCGGCGCACGGCCCGCGCCCGCCTCCACCAGCCGCGGCCACCACAGCGCCAGCGAGCCCGCCGACACCGTCTGCACCACCTGCACCACACCACTCTGTGACACTCACTCTGCCGCTCATCTGCTGACACTTGAAAGCTCATCGCGGACAGAATTCACACTTTGTTTCCTTGCACACTTGTTTTCTGTACTTTTTAAATGCTTGCTTGATATCTTTGTTTTGTAAGGCACTAAAAAAGTTATTTATCTATCGTTGCGTATATATATTGAAAAATATTAAAAATCACGCTAAGTAGAGCTAGAGAAATCGTTACCTCCTTTACTCTATCACCCGCTACATGACGCGGGTGAAAAACAAAATTAGGTCCGCCATCTTGAATTGTAAAATGACGCCATTTTCGTCAATCATAACTTCGAAAAATCTCTTCAAAACGTTGTTCCTGTGTTACCTCAGTGGTGTGCATGTGCAGCGCGAAGTTGGTGTCCAGCTGTGCGCGCTGCTCGTCGAACAGCTGCAGCCGCGCGCGCAGCAGCGCCAGGTCCTCCCGCAGCGTGGCGGCGTCCAGCGCCTCGCCGCGCCGCAGCCACGCCGCGCCCTCTGCGCACAACGACACGCTCTATACACCGACCCTACACCTGACTGGCGGCCGTGGCAACAACGTGTCAACCTGCCTTCCACGGTGCGTGATTTCGCGGACGGCGCCACGCACGGCGGACGACCACGGACGGCCACGCACGCGCACGAGCCTCCTTCCACGGTGCGTGTCCGTCTGTAACGGTCCGAGATTCGGAAGCCATTTTGTCATTCCAAAATGCATTTCCTTAATTGAAGTGGTGCCATCCTTTAATTTACTTTTTATTCGGTTCCATGCATCATATGAATCGTTTTTATTTTTGTGTTCTGGTGCCGCAGAATTCCAGAGCGTGGGCTCATTTTGATATAGATTTAAAAACTCGAAAATCAATCCGTTTGATCACTCCATTATTACCAAACAAGCCGCTAAGCAAACGTAACGACGCGTCTGCGCTACCACGGACGATACCGCTTCCACGGTGCGTCGGTGCGGGCTGGCCCGCGTCGGTCCGCGAAATCACGCACCGTGGAAGGCAGGTTCGTGACGTTAACTGTGCCAGCGCGGAACAATCATTGCCCTCCCTTCTCAGGCGCAAATACATTATAACTACAGTCCAGTCATTTTACCATAAAAAAGGGGTCAACCTCGGAATGAGAGATAATAAGCTGGATTTTCGTATATGCCTTCGTTTTGGCGTTCTGAAAGTTGTCTCAAAAGTCTCATAAAATCTGGTGTCTGCGTCGTGAGTTATTCACAAAAAATAGCTTTTCGCGATTATCTCGATTACTATTGCTCCAATGATGTTAACATCTATTATAATAAAAATTATAGAATACTAGCTGATGCCCGCGACTTGGTCCGCGCGGTTTAAGTTTTTGTCCCCACAGGGGCTCCTTAATTTTCCGGTATAGAAAAAGATAAAAAGTAGCCTATGTCACTCTCCGGTCTTCAACTACGAGTATATTCATGCGAAAAATCACGTTGACCCGTTGCTCTGTTGCGGCGTGATTAAAGGATACTCTCTATATAACGTCCTTGGGGAGCGAATTTTCAAAAATGGTGCAACACGACTTCTTCATATTTAACGGAAATCTCAAATACCAAGTTTCGTGGCTTTAACTTGAAAAATGAATGACTTTCTTACCAACTTTCAACCCCTATTTTACCCGTTTGGGGGTGGAATTACTTTATTTTTACTGAAAGCCAAAATACCAAGTTTCGTTGATAAAGGTTGAAATATATCTTGAGAAATAAATGAAGGACTTTCATAGAATCTTTCATCCCCTATTTCACCCCTTTGGAGGTCGAATTTTCAAAAATACGTACTTCTGCATATCTAACTTAAAGCCCAAATGCTAAGTTTCATGGCTATAACTTGAGAAATGAAGGACTTTCATACAAACTTTCAACCCCTATTTTACCCCTTTGGGAGCGGAATTTTAAAAAACTGTGAAACACATATATCTTAATTTTTTACCGGTAGCTTATATACCAAGTTTCATGGATATAACTTGAGAAATGACGGACTTTCATACAAACTTTCAACCCCTATTTCACTCCCTTAGGGGTGGAATTTTGAAAAATCCTTCCTTAGTGAGCGCCTACGTCACAAATGGAACGTACTGTCAAAATTTCAAGTTTCTAGCCCTAGCGGTTTAGGCTGTGCGTTGATATATAAGTCAGTCAGTCAGTCAGTCAGTCAGGACTTTGAAATTTATATATATATATATATAGATAAAATTTGCGACAACGACGAGACTTTTGAGACAACTTTTAAAACACCAATGTGAACACGAAATTTCAGCTTATTTTCGCTCAATCCGAGGTTGATTACTAATTTGACTGTACTATACAACACATTTTTGAGACAATTCATTTCATTCATGGAATGGCTTGTCAAATCTTTCGGTACTTTTTAGCCCTGTTATGTAAAACCTGTTATCAGCTTCAGCCTGGACTTGAAAAGTTGCCAATTTTAAGATCCTTTGGCTTGGGAAGCTAGGAAAGGATTATTGAGGGCTAAACGCAGCGGGACGCTGTTCTGTAACCATAGCTGACCTTCAGTGTCGAGTGACAGTCCGCAGTAGCAGTTGGGTTCGCAACGCTTCTCGGGCGAGTGACGCACCCGCGCCACGCGCGTACGTCCCTGCCGCACCTCGCCGTAGCCGGCGCCCTCCCATCTGACCACATACACCATCATTAATACCTTATTCCAATGCAAACAAAGGTGGTTTTAGATCTTTCAATGGGTTTAAAAAATTAATTCAAAATTCAAGTTTTTTATTCAAAAAGACTTTTTACAAGTGCTTATGAATAGTCGAATGAATGTACCACTGGTTCGGAATGCCGTTCCTACCGAGAAGAACCAGCAAGAAACTCGGCGGTTGCTCTTTTGAAAAAAATAATTTACAATTTCATTAATTTATAATTACATAAGTAACCGCTGTCCTTAGCATTGCTGGAGCGAGTCATATCCATGCTCCTTTGTCATTTACGTAATCTTCAACAGTATAATAAGCTTTTTTCAGAAGCATACTTTTAATGGACTTCTTAAACTTATGTAAAGGCAAGTTTAAAATAGGTTGTGAAATTTTGTTATATAATAGAATGCTCATTCCCACGAACGACCTTCGGACTTTCTTGAGGCGGAGCGATGGAGTCACGAGCGTATGGCGGTTTCTAGTTGGCCTATCGTGCAGATCGCATATTCTTTTGTAATTCTGAACGTGCTGTTTTACGAAGATTAAATTACTGTAAATATATTGCGAAGCCACTGTAAGAATATGACACTGTGTTACAGAATATGGAGTCCACGTCATACATTGTAATACATGTAGCGCCAAACGGACTAGACGCTGCGGCAGTCTAGCGAAAAATGTACTACATAGTAAGAGAATCTGATTGAATGAAATTGAAACTTATTACAACAGCCGTACAGCTTTGATTTGCTTGAATTTTTTTTGAAACGATATAAGGGGATTATTATTATGTGAAAATGAGTCTTATTCTTATGGATTTACGCTTCAATTTTCGTGAAGTATTTGTACTCACTGGCCTACTGTGTACTCACTGGAAGGAGAGCGCGGGGTCGGGGCGCGCGGGCGGCAGCGCGAGGCGCGTGACGCGCATGCGCGCCGCCATCGAGCTGTCCGCCAGCAGCTCCGCCGACGAGCCCGCGTACTGCGGGGGAGGACAAACGCTCCGTATTTAAATTATTTTTTTTAGTTATTAATTTTAAAAAAATAAGTTACGCCGCATTTGTGTAGACATTGAAAATTGAGGCTGGTTTTGGTTTGTAGTCGAGATAGACCGTAGTTTATCTTAGGGCTGACAAAAATTATTAACCACAAACAATATAACATGCAATTTGAGATTTATCTTGAGACTTTTAAAAGTAACTATTCAATTGGCGCCGGCCATAACAGTTTTAAAGTATACCTACAAATTACAGAGTGTAGACTATAGTTAGCTCCTGATATTATTTATCAAAGACTAGCCGACGCCCGCGACTTCATCTGCGTGGGTTGTTTTTTTTGGTTCCCGCGGGAACTCTTTCATTTTCGGGATAAAAAGTAGCCTATGTGTTATTCCAGACTATAATCTATTCTGTGCCAAATTTCATCTAAATCCGTTCAGCATAGTATGACTGATTAACAAACACTGATCCAATCTTTCGCATTTTTAATATCTATACTAATATGAGTAAGTATAGACTGATAACGTCACGACGTATAGTTCTTGCAATTGACGAGCGCGCGTGAACTTTACTTGTAGTTGTGCACAATTGCGTAAGTATGCGTGCCTCACGGAGCGGGCAGTCGCACGCGCAATCACGTATACAAATGTATACATATAAGAGTTGAACGCGCACTCGTGAGTTGCGTGGAGTGTAGCGCAGTGTTGAGCGCTGTTGCCTTAACGTGCGGAGGTCCCGGGTTCAAAATTCAAAAATTCAAAATTCAAAAGTTTTTTATTCAAATAGACTTTTTACAAGTGCTTATGAATAGTCGAATGAATCTACCACTGGTTCGGAATGCCATTCCTACCGAGAAGAACCAGCAAGAAACTCGGCGGTTGCTCTTTTGAAAAAAAATAAATAAATTACAATTTCATTAATTTGTAATTACATACGTAACCGCTGTCCTTAGCATTGCTGGAGCGATTCAATTCCATGCTCCTTTGTCATTTACGTAATCTTCAACAGTATAATAAGCTTTTTTCAGAAGCATACTTTTAATGGACTTTTTAAACTTGTGTAAAGGCAAGTTTAAAATAGGTTGTGGAATTTTGTTATAGAATAGAATGCTCATTCCCACGAACGACCTTCGGACTTTCTTGAGGCGGAGCGATGGAGTCACGAGCCTATGGCGGTTTCTAGTTGGCCTATCGTGCAAATCGCATATTCTTTTGTAATTCTGAATATGCTGTTTTACAAAGATTAAATTACTGTAAATATATTGCGAAGCTACTGTAAGAATACCTATTTCCTTGAATTTCTCTCTAAGGGATTCACGTGGTTTTAAATTATATATTGCACGTACTGCCCTTTTTTGTAATACAAAAATTTTTTGAATATCTGCCGCTTTACCCCACAGCAAGATTCCATAAGACATAATACTATGAAAATAAGCAAAATATACAATCTTTGCAGTTTCAACGTCTGTTAACTGCCGAATCTTTCTGACAGCGTAAGCAGCAGAACTGAGTTTACCAGCTAGATTTGATATATGGGTGCCCCATTGAAGCTTAGCATCTAAGGTCACTCCCAAGAACACGGCGGCCTCTTCTATTTTTAACATATCATTGTTTACCACTAGATTAATGTTACGTGTATTCTTGGTATTGGGCAGTGCGAACTCAATACACTTAGTTTTTTTTGCATTTAAAAGTAAGTTGTTAACAGTAAACCAGTGAGTGACCTGAGAAATGGCACTATTTACGTCGTCAAAATCTTCCTTATTTCTATCGACTTTAAAAATTAAAGACGTATCATCAGCAAATAGCACAATATCGCAAGTATCCTGGACGAAATATGGTAAATCATTTATATATACCAAGAACATGAAGGGACCCAGAATAGAGCCTTGAGGGACACCCATTAACGAGGCTGATCCGGATGATTTCACATCATTTACGCATACCGTCTGAATACGGTCACTAAGATATGACGCAATGAGGTTAAGTGCAGTGTCTTTGATTCCATAGTGGCTTAATTTGGTCAACAGTGTCTCATGCTCAACACAGTCGAATGCCTTAGACAAATCACAGAAAATACCAATAGCATTCTGTGAGTTCTCCCAGGCATCAAATATATGTTTTAACAGCGCCGCGCCCGCATCGACTGTTGATCGACCTTTCGTAAATCCATACTGCTCGGAGTGAAGTAATTTATTTAAATTAAAATGTTGGAGCAGTTGGTTAAGCATAATTTTTTCAAATATCTTGCTAAGGGTTGGCAAAATTGAAATTGGTCTGTAGTTATTTGGATCACTTTTGCTACCTGATTTAAAAAGAGGAATCAATTTACTAAATTTCATGAGGCCAGGAAAAGATCCCAAATCCACAGACTCATTAAAAATTTGAGCAAGATATGGCGCAATAACATCAATAACATTGCAGATAATTTTCACTGATATCCCCCATAGATCTCCCGTTTTTTTGCATTGTAAAGATTTGAATGTTTTTATAATATCATAGGGGGTCACGTACTGAAACTTAAACTTAACACTGCACTCAGAGACATTACTACTGAGAAGTTTATAGGCTTCTGTTGGCGAGGAATTAAGGGAACTGGTAGTGGAGATTGGAATATTTTGGAAGAAATTCTCAAATGTATTTGCAATTTCTAAATCGGAGTCAATAATATGGTCATTAATCTTAAGCTCCAGTTTATTGTTGTCCACTTTATGTCTACCAGTTTCATCAGAGATGACATCCCAAGCTGCTTTTATTTTATTTTCTGAATTGATAATTTTCCGCTTTATGTGAAGGGACTTTGCTTGAATGCAAACCTTTCTAAATAATTTTGAATAATTTCTTACGTATTCCAAAAATGTAGGGGTGTAATTATATTGCTTTTGAGCGTACATAATTACACCCCTACATTTTTGGAATACGTAAGAAATTTTCGAAGAAGAGGTTCGATCCCCGGCATGGTTTGGAAATTTATAATTTCTGAATTTCCCTGGTCTGGCCTGGTGGAAGGCTTCGGCTGTGGCTAGTTACCACCCTACCGGCAAAAGACGTGCCGCCAAGTGATTTAGCGTTCCGGTACGATGCCGTGTAGAAACCGAATAGGGGTATGGGTTTAATATAACTGCCATGCCCCCCTAACAGGTGAGCCCGCTACCATCTTAGACTGCATCATCACTTACCAACAGGTGAGATCGCAGTCAAGGGCTAACTTGTAGTGTATAAAGCGCGCGCGCGCGCGTGCGGTGTAGGCGGGTGCAGGTGTAGGGGGCGGTACTGACGGGCGCGGCGGGCGGCACGCGCAGCGGCAGCAGGCGCACGGAGCCGGCGCGCACGCGCAGCGCGAGCGCCACGCGCGTGGCGGCGGAGTGCGGCGCGCTGGTGTTGAGCTGCAGCTCGCCGCGCAGCGCGCCCTCGCGCGCCGGCGCCACCACCGTCAGCCACGCCTGCGACCACGCGCCGCCCGCGATGCACTCCTGCGCACCACAACACACCGGGATTTATGTTCCACATCCACTTGCATTGGAACACGAATGGTTCCCCTGATGAAATACTAAAAAAATACAGTCGTACCGTGGCGAGAAATGGATGCGGGTGAAATACGAAGCCATGCAGAATGAAGACATTTTACGATTTCCTTTTTGTTCCGAGTCTCCGAGATGCCAAATGAAATAACCTAAGGCGGCCTCGAAAGCTAATAATGTGCGTGACGGTCGTGGCGGTAAAACAGACGTAAGAAAATCCCTTCAGTGTGATAAAGATCCGATTTTGGTCCTAACTGTCCAGAAATTTGTATTATCGTGCTCTGGACGATTAAAAATATTTTTTTGTGATTATAACAAGACACAAACCGTCTCCACACATTCAACTCCTGTCTCATCTCGTGATCACGAAGTGGCAATATCATGAGTGCCATCAAGTTGGGTCGGGATCCCACTTCTGATGTGCGACACGACAACATCAGATGTGTGATTCTCACGGCGGTCTCACCTGTGCGGGCTGCGCGCGCGCGAAGCTAGCCGCGGCGCCGGGCAGGCGGGCGGCGAGCGCGGCGATGCAGAGCGGCACGGGCGCCGGGTTGCTCAGGCGCACGCCCACGCGCCGCGTGGCAGACGTGCCCACCGTGCCCAGCTCCAGCAGCGTGTCGCTCGCGTTCGCCCACTCCCACTCCTGTCCACACAGCGACACCGCGTACGTCAGTCAAACTACGTCCAGCTTGTTTATTAAACTTTAAACACAAGATAACTACTCAACCGAGACATCACATACAGTTAAGATGGTAGCGGACTAACCTGGTAGGGGTATGGCAGTTATATTAAATCCTAGTCGGTGTCTATACGGCATCATACCGGAACGGCAGCGGCGTGTGCGATACTCACAAACAGTATCTTCCCGCTGTAGATGCGCAGCGGCACGGTGTAGTGCGCCTGGTCGGTGTGCACGGTGAGCGCGCTGTCGAGCGCCAGGTCGGCGGGCGGCGAGGGCGCGCGCAGCCGCACGTGCGCCACGCTCGCGGCCGCGCGCGGCGCCAGCGTCAGCGGCGTGTGCGACACCAGCTGCGGACACCGAGACAATCAGCGGACGCGCGCATCGCACGCGAACAATCAGAACCCCGCCCCGGCTTTCAGTCGGCTTGATTTTCCCGACATCCTCAACTATCATCATCATATGAAGATGTCTCTCAATAAGTTCTAAGTTAATGAAAAACCTAGAAGTTTAATTCGCTATAATCCGCCCCAGAAGGTAAATCTATGTGGTACAGTGCGTATCTTGAACTTGCAGCCCGCGATATTCTCCACACCACACAAATCTTCCAAAATACCCTCAACGTACGTTTCAATCCGACACCAGAGCATCTTCGGGAGATGTTGACTCTACAATTCACGATTGTGAGGTTCACGTGGTGATCAGATTTGTGTGGTGTGGAGAATATCGCGGGCTGCAAGTGCAAGATACGCACTGTACCACATAGATTTACCTTCTGTGGCGGATTATAGCGAATTAAACTTCTAGTTTTTTCACTGTCATGGACTTCCGCAAAGTAACGCCTGCTATCCAATATTCTCAGTTAATGTAGAATCTTATTACCATGTAAAAGAGTACATAAATGACAAAGAAGCTTGGCAATGATTTGCTCTAATGGCTCTGATAGTTACTCAATTGAAGGTAGCGCATACATAACGCGACTCACATAAAAGTAGGGCGCGACGTCTTCGGGCATGTCGATCCCGCGCAGTATGAGCGGGCGCGTGAAGTCGTTGTGCGCGCGCAGCTCGCGCTCGCGCCACGCGTGCCCGTCCGTCGTCACTATGCTGCGGGCACAACTTGTGGCTGTTCAATGCTATACTTCAATCACGACAAACACCAAAATACGGCTACTGTCAACTACATCAAAACCTCCTCAAAACTGCTAAAATGACCACGCATCCTCATTCACTCTCTTTACAGCAGTACAGAAGGATGTTGCATCAGTTCATTGATGCAGTATCATAGACTTACGAGTAGGTATATATCTAGTTTATTGTCTAATCTTGTAATACCTATTGTTTGTGTTTTTTAGACATTTTATTGTTAAATATTCTGCCTATTGTTAAGTTTAACGCTATATTTTGTTAACTAACTGGTAACCCCGCACTTGCGAGATCAGATATACGCATGCCGGCTTGCCAATAATTGGGTGTACCTACACTCAAAATTGTTTTTTGTGTTTGTTATTTTTTATTATGATTGTGTATTATCTGTTGGCAAACCAATAAAATAAAATAAAAAATAAATAAATCCCAATCAAAATTACAAGTCATGTTCCATAAAAACAATCAAACTCTACATGGCACTAGCCAGCAATCGCTTCCTTTCAAAAGTTTTCGTTTGGAACGTCGGCCATTTTAAACAAGAACTTTTTGAAGCCAGTGCAGTATAGTAAACACTTCCGTATGGCCCCTGGATGCTGCGTGTTCGGTCTAGGACCTTGTTTGAATGATAGATTTATGGAAAAATATAATTTATTGATTGCTAATAATTATAACTACATATTTTAATAATGATAAATGCTAATGATATATATGAGTGGCACGCGTGCTGGTCGCGGTAATGATTTGCGCACTGATTGATTGTTAGTTTGAATGTGTAATGAAAACTAAGAACATGAGGTCGGGTTCAGTTGGCCCGGGGACGAGCCCAGCATGGCGACGCGCAAGGAAGGCTCCGGCGCAAGTTCTTAAGAGTTCCCGGAGCCTTTCATCATGCGCTGAGGATGGTCGCCGAGGGGGTTTTAGTGGGTACAATCCTACATAACCCGGTCGCCCCCGTAGGAGATCGGGTATCTTGAGAAGATTTCCCCCCCGTCAACAAAAAAAAAAAGGTTAACTGTTAAGGTGCTGATGGAGCAAATTGTACGGTTGGACTGTGGACCGTACACTGCGTCTCCAGTCGCGTCCGCTTGCGCAGTGTCACTCACTCGACATTCGGCGGCGTGAACCGCAGCGCGCCGCGCAGCACCCGCACGCTGTACGGCACGGCGGCGCGGCCGAGCCGCACGCAGCCCGCGCACCACGCCTCGTCGTCTCCGGTCGCGTTGTGTGCGCCGTCCGCGCCGTTCGCGTGCGTCGCGCCCCCCGCGCCCGCCCACAGCTCCGCGACTGACCACAACAACACCACACGTTAGCCCACATCTGACCACGCCCCGCCGCTATATGCATCAAATTTGTCGAGTTTTACACGGCTGCTCAAAGAAAGGAATGTTATGTTTTCAAGGTTCAAGTATGTATTTATTATGTAAGTGTCTTAATTCCACCATAACTGAATGAAAAAAAAATTCAAAATTCAAATGTTTTATGTATATTCAAATAAACTTTTACAAGTGTTTTTGAATCGTCGAATGGATTTACCACTGGTTCGGAATACCATTCGTACCGAAAACAGCAGAACAAGTATCAAGCAGCACTCACAGTTGAGCGTCAAGCGCGCGGCCTCGGCGAAGCCCTGGTGCGGCGCCAGCGCGGCGCGCAGCAGCCGCAGCGACGCGCCCGGCGCCGCGCCGCCTGCACACGCGCGCAGGCACACGGTTACAATGAGGCTCCAAGTGGAGGGATCAGTGTGCTTAGCGCGCGCACAACGAGAGAGAGAGATGTTGTCGTTGCCGGCTAATTTTTCATTTACCCTAACATGCACAAAATGCAGTACCTATATTAAAAGAAAAAATAGTCGACATGTAAAGGTTCGTAGAGAAAAAGACCACAGATAAGAAATATTACTTTTATCTCTACTTTTGACGTAACGAGACAAGTAACCTTGTTAGCTTCGGTAGACAGATAGAGATAACGGGTAGACATAATTTTACTCGTAGTGCGCATGCTAATCATACAGCAGATAAGAAAAGTCAAAAATATATTTTTCAACACACTTGCTCATAAAGTGGCTCTAAGTTCACCGCAATTAGGCACATAATGACACCTATAAATAATCAAACTGTGCTCTTTAAAAAGTGTAACTCACTTTTTAAAGAGCACGCTTTATCATGAAACTTGTTAAACATTAATAATTGAGTACAATTACTATTTTGTTAAGATTTTCGATACCTACTTTATAAGTTTATATTTTATATACTTTTTGCACACTGTCTCCGTCCGTAGATTATGCACGGGATAGTTTTCTCTTCTAAAAACAGGTGTTATGGCCCACAATTTTTCTAAATAACTGATTAATAATGAGTATCCCTGCGTGATCAAATCAGGAATGAGGATATCCGTAGGCGAACCGGAGTAACCGACATAGCTCGAAGAGTCGCCAAGCTCAAGTGGCAATGGGCGGGACACATAGTTCGTAGAACAGATAGGCGTTGGGGTCTCAAAGTGGTCGAATGGCGGCCTCGCACCGGGAAGCGCAGCGTTGGACGACCCCCCACTAGGTGGACGGACGATCTCAAGCGTGCAATTAGGAGCCGCTGGAAACAAGCGGCACAAGACCGTGCTCTGTGGCGATCCATGCAGGAGACCTTCGTCCAGCAGTGGACGTCTATAGGTTGAGACGACCACGACGACGATTAATAATGACTATAAAATATATAGCGTGGTGTTTCAATGTAATTGGTAGGCGTGTACCGTTGACGCGCGCGGCGGCGGGCGCGGCGCAGGGCTCCGGCGGCGGCGCGGCGCGCCAGCACCCGGCGCCGCTCAGCGCGCCCTCCAGCGGCACGCTCGTGTCCGCGCTGTTCGCCAGCTCCAGCTCCACCTGCCCGCACAAACAATTGTGTGGATTGCGGGATATGTAACAAATATGTAATAACTAGCTGATGCCCGCGACTTCGTCCGCGTGGATTGAGGTTTTTTGGTTCCTGCGGGAACTCCTTAGTTTTCCGGGATAAAAAGTAGCCTATGTGTTACTCCAGACTATAATAATCTCTGTGCCAAATTTCATCCAGATCCGTTAAGCCGTTCGGGCGTGATTGAGTAACGAACATACATCCATACATACATCCATCCTAACTTTCGCATTTATAATATTTATTTGATAATTAATTATTGTCCGTGTTTACGGCAGGTGGAAAAACAGAAGATCGTTTTCAGTCAATAATTGTATTATTATTTACCAACTATGTAAAGGTTTATTTTGCTGTAAATTAGATAATCAACCGCTTTTGTCTCAAAAAAGCTTGTAAAGGGTTCTTCCCCGAGTCTATCGACGCGAAACCGGCTCGAGCCGGTCAGAAAAGCTTTATGTATACGGTATTAAGTGTGAAAACACAGAAAGTCGTAGTTTTCTCCCTGAGAGAGCGAACTGGTTTCAACCAATACTGTACGGGTACCTAACTATACGATATACATATTTTAAAGGTTTGTTTGACCGGGTGGAGCCGGTCACTCACCGTGTGCGCGGGGTCGCGGTGTCCGCGCGCGGCGAGGCGCACGTGCGGCGGGCGCGCGTACTCGCCCGGCGGCACCACGCGCGCCTCCACGCCCACCACCAGCCCGCCGCCCGGGATGTTCGCCTTCACCCTGCAGGTGGTTAATATTTAAACACATAGCGCGCTATTGTTCTATAGCGCGGATAACGTGCTATGTGAGGAGCCGCCATGACGCTACGGCGCGGCGCTATGAATATCACGCGATCGCGCGCGGCGCCTCGTAGCACTTGTAGCGGCGCCCGCCTGCCGGTAGCGCACTGCCGCTGGCCGATGGATCATCGACGATGGTTAGTCTCGCGTAATGCGCTGTTGTGAGTGAACGTCATCTTTGCGTGTTACGAAATTTAGCGCGCTACGAAATTTAGCGCGCTACGAAATTTAGCGCGCTACGAAATTTAGCGTGCTGCAAGATATATCGCGCCTGCCGGCCGCCCCGCTTTCTTATAACAAACGCATTATAACATAGCGTATTTAAAAGCATGCTAAAAATTTATATTTTACAGTCCGTAGCGTGCTATGTATTTATATCAGTTTTGAACAAGTCTACCCTGCCGGCGGCGCACAGTGCACACACAGTCGCACACACAGTCGCGGTACGCACCTCACGTACGCGGTGAGCGGCTGGTGCGCGGGCAGGTCGGCGGGCGCCACGCGCAGGCGCACCAGCGTGCGCGCGGCGCGCGGCGGCACGGCCCAGGCGCCGCGCGGCGCGCGCTCGCCGCCGCCCGGCAGCCGCAGCCCCAGCCACGAGCCCGTCGAGTACACCTCGCTCACTGCACAACACGACACGGGGGGTTATCGCTGCGCGCTAGGGGGCGGGGGGGGGGGGGTCCAGTGTTCGTCGCACGCTCACCTTGTATGGTGGTCCCCATGGGGTTGTAGAGCGTGAGCTCGGGCTCCAGCGTGGCGTTGAGCGGCACGCGCAGCCCCACCAGCGGCCACACGCCGAACGGGCTGGCCACGCCCGTCGCCGACACCTGCACACACCGCGATACGCGTCACCACAGCACTACAAGTCATTTGTCAATCCGGGCCTAAGTTGGAAGGGCATGTGAGGACTAATGCTGAGATCTATAGAGCGTACTTTGACTTGGCTCAGACTTATTAGGAGTTAAAACAAGATGGAAACTAAGGGCCGCTTGCACAAGGACATTTAAACTGATTTAATTAAACTTTGTAATGCTGTCCCTTTTTGGCAAATGCGTATTGTAGTTGCCAAAAAGGGACAGCATTAATATATTTAACTAAATCAATTTACCTATGAGTCCTTGTGCAAGTGGGCCTAAGTGTAAGATCTATAGAGCGAACTTTGACTTTGCTTAGACTTAAGACAATGTAGGGGCACACATACAGGTAGGTACATGATCATATGACGTAAAACACGACGCAGTCACGTTAGCCAATCCCGTGCCGCCGCCTGAATCACGATTACGAAGTTCTTTCGAAATTGTACTATATATAAAGAACTTTCAACCTACAACAGTCGGCCCAGCTGGGATCCCCGAGCAATACACCGGCTCGGAGGAAGATCTTCCTATTGCCTCGGGAGCATACACCGTACGCCCCCGACAACACAGTTAAAACGAGACAGATTTATGTCACTCACTTATGTCCATCTCGAAGTAAAGTCTGAGCCAAGTCAAAGTACGCTCAGCATAAGAGTGAGCACGTACCGGGTACTTGTGCACGCCGAGCGAGGTGTGTATGTAGAGGTGCGCCGCCACGGGCCCCTCGTGCCGGCCGAGGTACACCACGTGGAACGTCGTGTTGCCCTGCGGCGGCAGCTTCTGCGCACACCACCGACCACCGCGTTCATCGCAACTCTATGCTTCTTACACCGTTACACGACACATTCGTACAGTTTATCATTATGAACTTTTTAATACAATGTAAACGTTAGTTTAAACTTCTAGCACGCTTAAGGCTAACATGGCTAAGGATAAGATTAAGTGTACGGGCACGAAATGAGCGACGGCGACAGCGGGGCGATGCGATTAGTCGGAGAGCTGGCGACGAATTTAGGGAAGGATTTTGAAGAGGTCTGGTGATACTTTATAACCGACAAAAACATCTGGGTTTTTTTTTCGAATTCTATAAACTTACTAAATTTAAAGATAAAAAAATCAAGTTGCCAAAAAAAATGTTTTTTGGTTTTTTTTTGCAAATATTATATGCTGCGCAGTAGCGAAACAACCGCAAACGCTCTACCAGACTGGCAGGACTGGATTCGCCAATTGACGAAATTATATTTTTTCACAATTTCAGCTTGACTAAAGGACCTTCCCGAAATTCGTCGCCAGCTCTCGGATCACATCGCCCCGCTGTCGCCGTCGCTAGTTTCGTGTCTGACGCCTTACACGACACATTCATACATTTTATCATTATGAACTTTTAATACGATGTAAAGGTTAGTTTAAACTTCTAGCACGCTTAAGGCTAACATGGCAAACACATCTTATTATGGTAAAAACAATTAAGTACAAAAATTTCATGACAAAAACATCAAATACAAAATGGCGATGAAATCAATCAGATAAGTACCTATAACACATATAGATATAAATTTAAAAAATCCCAACACTAGAAAAGAGCTGAAGATCTTCAAATGGCTGAACAGATTTTTTTAAATTATAGCTAAGAATCTTATAAACAAAAAAAAGTTTAAATGTCAGGTGTTAAACATTGAATGCATCGTCATTTATAGCTTATTCTTCAAGAGCCTCCATTCATAATGAAATCTTCAGGCAGCTGTACGCTGAGCTGCAGCTGACGCGACGCGGCGCGGCGCGCTGCGGTGCGGCGCAGTACGCGAGCGTGCGGCGACGCAGGAAAAGTTCGAGCTTGACTTCCTCCAAACCAAGTCAAAATACGAACTTTTCCCGCGCCCGCTCCGCTCTTTATACTTCTTGCTTCTTCTGCACTCTTGCGTTCCAATCTTCAAAGGTGTTTCAAACTGATCTAATAAGCCGCCTTTAGGGTTAAAGACGTGTTATAATAATAGTTATTATTAAAGATTAATACACAATATCGACGTAGACTTGCAAAATACATTAATCTTATGTAACAGCCACATAACGTTTACATGGTATTTACATAAACTGGATATAAGTGCAGACTCGATATCGCAGTTGCGGACAAAATGGCTAATTTTGTTGTACACACTTTCTAAATCAAGTGGTATTGTTATCCGCAGGAAACTTTAGGTACGGCAGGGATATTGATACACCTGTCGTTTAAACTGGTAGCAGGGTGTAGAACACATAAGACCTATAGCTAGCGCGCGAGTTGAATGCAGAGCTTATGTATGTTTCGCCTCAGGCCCCGACTGCATTCAACTCGCGCGCGAACAATATCTATAGTCCCACAAACTTATCTGACCCGGTGACAGCGTCGCTATTTTATATCATACTTAATATTATAAATGCGAAAGTGTGTTTGTTTGTTGGTTTGTCCTTCAATCACGCCGCAACGGAGCAACGGATCGACGTGATTTTTGGCATGGGTATAGTTGAGGACCTGGAGAGTGACATAGGCTACTTTTTATCCCGGAAAATTAAGGAGTACCCGCGGGAATCAAAAACTTAAACCACGCGGACGGAGTCGCGGGCATTAGCTAGTTAAAAAATAAAAACAAAAATTAAACAGGCATAAAAATTAGTATCAATTTTGGCCACCGCGTCATATAAGTTGGTGGGACTATAATTACGATTGACATATATAGTTTTTCGTAATATTGGTTGTGAAATATGAAATATATGCCTATGTTCTACACATAACGCACGCCATGTCTTAGATTCTGGCCCATACCACTAAAACCATACAGAAATTGAGGAGATCACACTACAAAAGAAAAACGAAGGCAATTGAAGAGTCTTTTAAAACGACAATAATATTACCAGTTGGAAAGTTATCTTAATTCCGATGCTGTAAAGTGATTGAATACATAATATATTTACAGCGATAGCGCGCGCAAGCCGCACAACACAATAAACAGGTATCGATAGATAACTTCAATCACCTATTGTAAATATTGGCCGAGACCTTCGGTTTTATTGTATGAACCATGTGTAAACGATTACAAATATTTTATTGTGCCAAACAAGCAAAAAATCACATGCCTAAATCAAGAATCTGTAATCATAGACTGTCAAGAAAATCCAGGGAAATTTGTTTATTTTGTTAACATCATCATTGTCGTGAACCATTGCCGGCTCAAACATTGGCCACTACTGAGCATCGGTATCCGAGGTCTAATCTAACAGTAAAAAATGCGGCCATAGTCCACTGCGCTGCCCGAGTGCGGATCGGCAGACTACACTCACCTTTGAGATCGTTATGGAAAACTTTCATGCACGCAGGATTTCTTAAAAAACACTATTCCGATAATAGTGGTACGTGTTACTGGGGATAGAACCCTGAACTCAATGAATAGGGGGCTGAAGTCTTACCATTGGGTTATCACCGCTGCACTGGCTGAGATTCTAATTTAGATTCAGTGCCGAAACTAAGGAACCGAGGAACGAATCGCCGCTGTGACAACGCATATCCGTCGATTGGGATTGTTAAACAACGTTGAACCAAGTCGGTAACTGGATGGGTGACCGAATTTGGAGATTCAAATTTGAAAGAAAAAACATTTATTACCAAATTGTGCCACACATAACAAGCATACCTAAAGAGGTAGATCACCCCTGCACCTCAACGATCTAAACAAGATCTTCTTTAATTTGGCCTTTTCGTTTCCTCCGTGCCTCGGAGAGCACGTTAAGCCGTCGCGTCGGTCTTTATCACTAATATCTGATAATAATCGTAACAAACCTAAGAGTTTTAATACTCTTGGTAGAGTCGTATGCGGAAGGACGTGGGAACTGGGAACCCATCGCATTAATATCCCAAGAAAACTCCTACCATTATGTGATTAATTGAATGGGGTCACGACCCTCAGTGATGAGGCGCAGAGAGTGAGCAATGAATAACTAGTGGTTCGCCCCGAACTGAGACCTCGCGGTATCACAGAGCGCCATCTATTGACATCATTGTGAAGCTCTGTTAAAAATAGTGAAGCTCATTAAAAATTAAATAATTTCGTTTCCTAATAATATTTATCTGATTTTAGTATTTGTTGTTCAAGTACAGGATATAATTCAAATAATTGATAAGTTTCAGCCTCAGCCTTTCAGAAAATTGAGAGTTCTGAGGTCAACTTTGGACGTTAGAAAATCTCCACTTTGAAAACCCCCCATTTCGTAAATTTTACGGGAAAAATTTAAAAAAATATATTTTGGACTCTATTCCTAATTATCTTTAAAATTATATACCGCAACCCTATGTAACGCTATAAAAAATATTTTACTTCGCATTCGCTTCTATGAGAGCCCCCCTGAAATAAAGATATTTATATTTTTTTGAGCCATATTCGGCGGGAGGCCATCGGTTTACATATTATATTTAAATTTGAAGCAATTACGTTCAGTAATTCAGAAATTATAAGGCTCTGACAGACGGACGGACGGACGGACGGACGGACGGACAAGTGCCAATTCATTCAAGTAGACTCAGAGACCTTCGCTTCGCTCGGTCAATTACTTTCTTTTCTTTATATACCTAACAACATTACGCCTTTTTAGGGTTCCGTACCAAAATGGTAAATATGGAACCCTTATGGTGCGACTTTCTCCGTCCGTCCGTCCGTCCGTCCGTCTGTCACAGTCGATTATTTAATATTAAATCGGCCATATACGGACAGTTCGACCAGACATTCATTGCCCACTGATCGTTCAAACAGGCGGTGTCGTGAGAAAATGATACAGACTGCAATTCGCTATGCAAATATCTGAAGCTTTCTTCAGCTCATGGTCATGTCACACGTGTAAGTAACATGATTGGGTAACGTTAATGTCAGTCGTCAGTCGTCTGTCGTCATTACAAGTAGGGTCAGCGCAAGGCCGGTGCCATGCCTCGCCACTACCTTGAACGATAGTAGCCTGTCGCGTCGCTACAGCAGTACCAGTACGCGCTGTACCACGGGCAGTCTGAATAGGGATGATGGCAACTCAATCAAATCAGCAACTCTTTATCAAACTAAAAACGCACTTCTAGTATAGAAGTTGTATGAAATTCGCAGTAGGTACAGCACATCAAATTTCAACGCACTTTTTTTTCTTCAATCTGTATTTTCAAATGGTTATAAAACTTAAATCTAACCGACGATGCGAATTTAAGGTCTTTTGGAAGATTCTCTATGTATAATTTATTTTTGATATAGGCATCATCCCTACTTTACTTATAGGATAAATAAACAACATCATTGGAATGAACAAACTACTTAATTATAGTACGAAGGGCGACGTTTGTTTGTCTGAACAATATTTCCAACTGGTGTTAATTCGGTTTTCATCGCCTTGAACATTACTGTGATATATCCTTTTCACAGTTTTACTCGTGCAAACGCATTCCTTCATTATGTTCAACCGAATTGGACCCAATTTGCTACAAAAAGGACTTAACTGTATGGACCTTAATGGTCAGCGTATTATAGCATTAGGTCGACGATTGACAATCTATGGAAGGAGTTCATCAATCTAATACTATAAGTTAATCGGTAACTGGTGGTGCATACATCGTATCACGTATGTGATGCAAAAGGATTGCATCGCATGATATATTTCACGTCTGCGCTAGCTCGGCCCTCTATATGTACCAACTAGATGATTCCCTCGACTTCGTCCGCGTGAATTAAGCTTTTTTGATTCCCGCGGGAACTCTTTTAATTTTCCGGGATAAAAAGTGAAGTAAGAGCCTATGTCCTTCCCCGGGATATAACCTACCTCTATACCAAATTTCAGCAAAATCGGTTGAAAAGATGGACCGGGAAAGCGTAGCAGACAGACAGACAGACAGACAGACAGACACACTTTCGCATTTATAATATTAGTATGGATATAGTGTTTTGCGGATAAATATTTGGTATGTAATAGCAGACTGCAGCTTAATTGTGAGTGCATTAGCGACCGTCGTAGTACCGGTTATCTCTTTCAATGGTTACTATCCTTTCTTTCGGTAGCTTTGACCCAGTTCCGCTGTCCGCGGCCGGCGCGGAACTGGCTCGAGCGACAACGAGGCGGCGCGGCGCCGACAAAAAAAACTACTCTATCCTTGTTTTGCTACATTATGCAACATACGACATTATTGCTTACATATCGAAATAGTTATGCGGACTTTTTAGGGTTCCGTAGCCAAATGCCAAAAACGGAACCCTTATGGATTCGTCATGTACGTCTGTCTGTCTGTCTGTACTCTGTCTGTCTGTCTGCCTGTATGTCACAGCCACTTTTTTCCGAAACCTTAAGAACTATACTGTTGAAAATTGGTAAGTAGATGTATCCTGTGAACCGCATTAAGGTTTTCACACAAAAATAGAAAAAAACAATAAATTTTGGGTGTTCCCCATACTTAGAACTGAAACTCAAAAAATTTTTTTTTCATCAAACCCATACGTGTGGGGTATCTATGGATAGGTCTTCAAAAATGATATTGAGGTTTCTAATAATATCATTTTTTTCTAAACTGAATAGTTTGCGCGAGAGACACTTCCAAAGTGGTAAAATGTGGTAGGGTAAAAACCGATAGGGGTATGAGACTGCCGTACCCCTAACAAGTTAGCCCGTTACCATCTTAGACTGCATCATCACATACCATCAGGCGAGATCGCAGTCAAGGGCTAACTTGTAGTGGAATAAAAAAAACTCATTGTAGCAAGTACACCTTAGCGGTGAAGAAAAACATATTGAGGGAACCTGTACCTATACCCGACCCCGGTCGTCCTAGGCGCGCGACGAATACGACGCGAAGCAATGCGACGCGATACCACTACAGCCCATTAACGTCCCACTGCTGGGCACAGGCCTCCACTCTCATAGGAGAGAGGGAATTAGGCTTAGACCCACCACGCTGCTCCAATGCGGGTTGGCGGGCTTATACGACTCCATAGAAAATGACAGACTGATATATGCAACAACGTAGACCACGTGAAGGGTCAGCTACTGTTTGACATTGTCGCGAGGTCGCAGACGTTAGACAGGGCCTGAGAGTTCTCCCAAATGTTAAATTGAAAAATTTGATCTTGTTTAGATCGTTGAGGTGCAGGGATGATCTACCTCATTTTTTTTTTTTAATAACGCTTGGCTGCTGCCAGGCTTGCTTGCAAGTGGTGATGCAGCCTAAGGTGGAGCGCGCTTGCCTAGAAGATGCCTATTCACTCTTGATTTGAAGGTACCTATATTAAAAGAGGAGGGGAAAACGGAAGCCGGAAGGGCATTCCATATCCTAGCGGTTCGAATTAGAAACGAGGAAGCAAATCGCTTCGTACGAGCCCGCGGAATTTCGACTGCGTAATTTCTTTAGGTAGGTATGGTTGTTATGTATGTCACAATTTGGAAATATGTAAATGTTTTTTCTTTCTTATTATAGGGCGTGTGCAGTGTGCGGGGTGCCGGGGTCACGGGCCGCTATCGCTCGCGTCGTGTGGACAGTCGCACAGTGGTCAGCGTCGCGGCAGCGGTAGCGTGGAGCGATAACGCCGCGACGCCTCGTAACCGCACGCCTACGTACTGACATGATAACAACGGTCTACGCCTCTGATACTATGTTCTGC
The DNA here is from genome assembly GCA_917051295.2 of Erebia ligea. Classification (NCBI taxonomy): domain Eukaryota; kingdom Metazoa; phylum Arthropoda; class Insecta; order Lepidoptera; family Nymphalidae; genus Erebia; species Erebia ligea. The sequence continues at coordinate 15,107,891 of OU785241.1, read as the reverse complement.
ATTGATGTCATCAACAAATAAACAATAATATTGGCCTCTGCGGGTTCATGGTTAATATTAATGTGATTGTCACATTTGTACTGCTGAATTTGGTTATTGGTGGTTGGCTGCAGTCAGTGTCATACAGTTCATAGAGGCATAAAAGCACTGCTTATCCAAGTGTAAATACGTCAATGCTCTTTTTTAATCAAGATAGTAAATATGTATTCGAATTAACCAATGCCTACCCAGCTTCATACCCTGTGCACGCCACTGGCTGCAGTAGTGCTTTATAATTTATAGGACCTCAGAGAAAATAATTGTTTAGATGTTTTATTGCAATCAACCATCCAGGGGCTTTGTTACATACAAAAATATTGCTACAGTGCACTGTGTAATGATAGCAATCAACTCTGGATAATAACTAGTTGCTCTTCTGCTATTGATCAAATTCATAGTTCATAGCAATACCATAATTTCAGAAAACAGCTGCAGGCGAATACGGACCGTCCGCTCTGAGTAAGCGCTAAATAAGTATTACAAAATACATAAAGGGTATTACAAAATCAAGAATAAAAATGTGTGTAGATAAAATTTGGAATCATTTAGGCTGTGTTCCGAAATACACTGCGAGCACTGTTCAGTGCCCTTACTGTGGAGAAATTCGTTCCGTTATGGACTGACAGTAAACTGCCGCAGTATCCTATGGAAATATATTATGACGTCATAAATCGTCGCCATTTTTGTACTGTGAGCACTGGCGTTTTCGAGGTAAGGTGCTCTCAGTGCTGACTGCGTTCCGTTTTAAGCAGTAACCAGTATACCTAACTATAAAGGAACGGCTTCGCAGTATACTAAATTGACGTCACACCTTACAGTGCTCGCAGAGTATTAAGAAACGGACCCACGCTCGGCGGCAGCCGCGTGAGGCGACACAAGGTCCCCGTCAGCCGCCGCCGAGCTGGGCGCTGCGGCCGGCACCTTAGACTGGAAGAATGAGGCGTGGAAGTCGGGCGTGGTGCCGGCCACGGAGGCGAGGTGCAGCGTGGTGTTGGCGCGGTTGGTGAGCGTGACGGCGTGCGCGTGCGTCGCGCCCAGCGCCACGCGCCCGAAGCGCAGCGCGCGCGGCCACGCCGCCACGCCCTGCCGCTGTCCGTCCGCGCCCGCCGCCGCGTCCCATTCCTGCAGGCGACACCACCGAGTGTACACAAACGGCTGCAACTTCGATGTTTGCTATTTGACGACCTCCGCGGCGCAGCGAGTAGCGCTGTTGTCTTAGCGTACGGAGGTCCCGGGTTCGATCCCCGGCAGGGTCAATTTGGGAATTTATAATTTCTGAATTTTGCCTGGTCTGGCCTGGTGGGAGGCTTCGGCCGTGGCTAGTTACCACCCTACCGGCAAAGACGTGCCGCCAAGCGATTTAGCGTTCCGGTACGATATGCCATGTAGAAACCGAATAGCGGTATGGGTTTAATATAACTACCATGCGCCTAACAGGTTAGCCCACTACCATCTTAGACTGCATCAACACTTACCATCAGGTGAGATCGCAGTCAAGGGCTAACTTGTAGTAGATAAAAAAAAGCGCAATACAATACAAAACTTTATAGCTCACCGTAGGGGGCCAAAACTTTCGCCCAATCACCGTCCTAGGTGAGCAATGAAAGCGACACAAAGCAATAGACTCAAAATGTCATGACCGCAAATGACTTAAAGCTATGAAGTGTGAATTATGGTGGACATGGAATTTCCATGGGTTGACTTTACTCGTGCTTAGAGATTTCACTCGTGATCAAATTTTGATTTTATAATGAGACTTGTCATCAAATGACTTATCGTTAGATGTCAAAGCATGTGTAGAATTATCTTTTTTTTAATTATTGACCTAGACATTGCATACTTTGCCTTGTGATTTTCAATACAAAAGTTGTTTGTTTACTACATAGGACACAATTAATAATCTACAATCTATATTATTTCTTAACTATATAGATTTTAGATGATTGTTCAAACAAAGGTATAATAATAATAAAATCTCTTCTGTGCTTCATTATCATACTTCCAAGAACTAAGAGGTTCTTATTTTAGCACAAATTTCGAATGCTAAGAATCAACAAGTACTTAATGTGTAGTGGATCTGACTAAGTATCAATTTGAAATGATCACATTAAGACAATATTTACTTATTTGGACAATGGCTGAGGGCAAAATAATACAGAGCACGAGTTAAACCATAAAAATCTGGTTTCAGATACAAGTTTTACACTTCTTCCAGTTAATTTAGCTTAATTCAAAATAGGTCTACATAATATATGGCCACTAAATCCAGTTTGTCCAAGTTCACCTCGCTGTGCAAAATATAAGCAACTGTTCATAGAGATATGCATTGATCAAGTCAATTCATTTGACTAACAAATTCATACAAGCACTACACCTTCAGATTGTTTAAGAATATATAATTACATTAGGACAGAATTCTAATAAAGATCACTTAAAGTATTCTCATATTCATTGTTGATTCAGAAAAATTAATGATTATATTTTATCAAAACCAAAACACCCACATTATTTGGCTGTCTGTTAAAGTAATTAAAGGGTGCGTTCCGAAATACACTGAGAGCACTGGAAGTCCCCAGTAAAGAGCACTGCCAGTGCTCGCAGTGCTTATAACGGAACACACACAAAGTTTCAAGTTAAAACAAATTTCACTGACTTGTAGAATGTGTAAATTTGTATGAATGTGTAAAGAAGTATCTATGCTCCATTTTCTCCCAGCTTTCAATGGAATTTTTAACATGCCTACATAAATCTGTTAACAAAGCAGCATACAAAAGTTAGTTTAAAATAGTAATTACCTGAAATGTGACGCCTTCTACAAGAGAATCATGAATTGATACACCTGCAAACAAAAATATTACATATATATGTTATATTGAATCAATAGTTACTGAATAATATCTACTATAGCATAAATTGTTTTTCTTCTTACATAGATATCTCAAATGTAATGATTTTCATAATTGCATAATAGGTGCACCTTCAGTTTATTTTTTAATAACAAAGACAGTGAATTGTAATTCATTTGTATGATTACTAATGAGTGTGACATAACAGGATTACAATAATACGTGATTAAATCGTTAAATCTGAAGTGCGCGGCGCGGAGGGCGCGGGCAGGCGGCGCATCGCCCGCACAGACCACAGTGCACCGCGCTGCACGCTTGCCGCCGACTCAGCCTCCCTCACGTCTCCGCTTTGACGGAAATATCCGCAGTTCCAATGGAAAAACAAAACCGACAAATAAGTCCGGCCCCGATCAAAAATAACATCGCACCGCTCCCGACGACCCACCGAGCGACATGCCAAATATTTGAATTCCCTCATACCTATCATCCAGCTCGACTTACTTTATACATAACTTATATTTTCTAGTTGATTTATAGTTTTATCACGATAGCTACGGAAACAAATAATTTGGGAGAATAATGGTAAAACATTGAAATCGATTTTACCATGGCTCTCTCCCTGGGCTGTCAGCTTAGTATCGACCGATAAATCCAGCAAAGTCAGTAAGAAAATGTAGCACCACAAAATATTTCGAAACATTTTCACAATTTCTAATACTTGAACTATTTAATCACATTTCCACGCAAATCGATATCTTTTAACGTAATACTCAGTCTCACTTTCCATTCACAAATTCTGATTTCTGAAAATTCACGAGATGTGCGTGAGCGTCCACGAAACGTCGACGGTCGATCACTCGATGCACAGAGTACTTTTTATTGTCACTCTTGATGCAATCCAGTGTTGCCACTTGCCAGATGCATGCGTATTGAGCACTTGCGTGGTAGCACCGTGGTAGCACCAAGCACGGAGCACGTAGTACCCGTAGTAGTATCGGTAGAGCGTAGTTGTAGTATACCTATTCTTTGACCTAGCCTTTCCGCCTAGCAGAAGAGAAACCCAGAAGTGCGATTGTCTAAAATAACTTATGTTCATGGCATAGATGTAACACAGAGTTATAAAGAGAAGCAAAGGCAAGATAATGTCAGGATAATGTACAAAATAGCGTGGCAATTACAAACACACGAAAACATTACGCACACCTACACAAAACTCGGGCCGCACCTTGTTGCTGCATAAAACATTATATTAATGCCTGTGTAGATGAGAAGATGTAAGATGGTCTCTGGGTCTCGCTTCTATTAATATGTCTGTGGTCTCGCTGGCGCTCGCAGCTCTTTAAACCAATGAGTAAAGATTAGTAGTCATAGAAGAAGGAACCTCTAGAATCAGGGTCAGCCTGTAACCGAAAGGGATAGGTAATACTATGAAAAACCTCCCAAACGTCATAATTTGTCTGGTACCTACAATAGTATGCAATAGGCACAAAACCCGTGACACGCATAAAGGGAGAGAAAAACACATATTTTTTTCTCATTCTATCTTGTGTAACATCCCAACACTGCATCTCTTTCATGTGGGAGTGAAAAGGAGATATGGCGGCGTCTATATATCTTACTCAGTCTACTTTAGTAGTACTTTCTTCGTCATTGCTATAAACTTGGTCAAAGCTTAGTATATTACACAGGTATATTACGTCCATGGTCAAAGCTCGCAGCAATAAATCTATGGTTCATGGATGGATAAATCCTGTGGGATAAATCACAGGATAAATAAAGGATAAATACCCTAAATACGATAGTCTGTTATCTATAATAATAATAATAATATTCTTTATAAGATCATATTCTAATGGACAAGCTTTACCGTCATGGCTTGTACCTGGGCCAATCTTAATAAGAAACAATGTAAGAACTAACAAAAATGATCCCCTAGTCGAAGAAGGTAATCTATTGGAAGTGAATACAAGTCATTCTAGAGTAAGACTCTTAAGCGGCAGAGAGACGATCGTGTCAAACAGACACCTAGCACCAACAGGCCGAAACCTAGCAGATGAAAGTGACGAGGACGAGGAAGATATAGTAGAACCTGCATCTTTGACGGATGCACAGGGAAGCGACGAAAACGAAACGAGCAATACTGAATCTCAGTCTGAATTTGAACCTCGGCGTTCGGACAGACAGAGGCGGCCCCCAACCTACCTTACAGATTATACAAGCTAGTTTTTAGGCGGGAAGAATGTGATGATTCGATATTTAAAATATTTGATTGTTAGCCGTCAAGTCTAATGCGTCAATCATTATAATATTATTTACTAGGCTATTATAATGCTGTATTTTAATTTTCAATAAAACCTAAGTTACGGGTATCTATTATTTCAAAAGGTAAAAACCCAGTACAATTACATTTAAATTACAAAAAAGACTTACTTACAACTAAATATAAAATAAAATAAAATATAAATATAAAAGATATAAACGTCATAGTTACGTACAATCCATACGTACCTAGTCATACACACTAATGTTCTATTTTTTATTCGCATCCTGGTGCACTGACAGCCAGTGCTTGAAGATGGAACAACTCAGATCCTCTGCCCTGAGGATCTCGTTGTCGGAAGCACGCAAACGACGCCAAAAAGAAGCGATTCGTGATCTAAAATGATCGCAAAGAAAATGACAAAAATCTATGACCGGTCTTATAGAAAAGTATCATGAAAACGTAAAAAATCATGAAGCGGAAAGTAAAGTACGGAAAGTATCATGAAACGGTCGCCTGCGACTTCGTCCGCTTACAATTTCTAATTATTCCCTATGAGATTAAGCAATTTTCCCGCTGTAAGAGGCCTATCGACAAAAGTTATATTTTTATCAAATAATTATTTATTTATCGTAAGACTTACGTATAAGCTTTAAAATCAAAGCGTCTAAGTATGTAGGTAGTAACTATACAAAAGTGGTATCTTTGGTTTGGCCAAACTTTATAATACTTTCATCCAACATCCAACAGCGCTTTGCATTCTTCAATGCGGCTAGCCGTATTGTAATTGGGCGGATCACAAAATACCTAATATTTCCCAAGCAGCATTGCAAGCTGTATACGAGCTGTATTGAAGTTCGTTTTTATACTATAGGCTGTATAAACGCTGTATAAGCGCTTAAACAGCCCTTATAAGTAAAAAATTCGCACAAATGATACAGCTCTATGCGTTAGTAGCGCTGTATCATAGCTGGACAAGCATAAAAGAGGCTGAATAATAGCTGTATAACAGCTGTTTTTTGGTGTACAATGAAACTATTATACTCCAGATATTATGTTATAATTAACTTTTAAAGATAAACGTTCTAAATTGGGTTTTGAACGGAATAAATTAAACAGACAGCTTCTACTTATAATATTGCCAAACGCATTTTAGGCTGTAGCGGTGATAACCAAGTGATTAAGACACCCCGATCTCCGGTATGGTGTCGCGTGTTCGAAAATTACAGTGTCTATTTAAGTGGTTTTTGGTCCCTGTGTATCATTATAACTAATGTTTTACAATTTTTTCAGAATCCCAAAAAATCATGAATTAAGGCTAAGATGAAAACGGTTTGGCCATAGTCCACCAAGCTGGCAAACATGGGGGCGTTGCATCATGATTATATTTTTACTCATCATTTCACCCAGCCAGCGTCCACTACTGAGTAGGAGTCTCCCCTTGGAATGAGAAGGGTTCAGCCATAGTCCACTACACTGGTCAACAAGAGGGCCTCCGAACGTGATTACCATTTTTCTGAAAAACTTCTGGTCTGAAAGAAATGCTGTTTTTGGTTTCAAATATGCATAGTTCTGAGAAGTATGGGCACAAAGGAGCGTCGCGGGTTTTTTAATTTTTTTAATTTTATTACTTGTTTAATTTAAAGATCAATCTGAAAACGCAAGTAGTTTTATATCTATTGTAATATGATCAATTGCTTTTATTTATCTATATAAATTTTAGAAACATAAAATCAGTCTACTTTTATTATTCATATTATCACATTCAGTAACATTTTTTCAGCTTGTTGTTATGTAATTATTTATTATGTATAATTGTGTTGTAGACTGTAGTTTTACATTATCGATTATTTAAGTATCGATACTCCAGCCCTAGTGCTCGCTTAGGCTCCGCCCATAACGCCATTTTTATGTGACGAAACCTTCCGGAAACGGCAGTCGTAATTCCTAATTCCATGGACCGGAAGCTTCAAAAATTTGATATTTCACATCCTTTAAATAAAAGCAAAGGTCCATAGAATCACTAGAGCCGTTCCTAATTCCATGACTAGAGAACTAATAAATAGAGAAGAAGCACAGAGAAGTTTATTTCTCTGTCTACGAAAAAAGTACTCTGTGCATAATACATGTCTCTGTAATACACTAGGTATTTACTTATACTCTTTGGTTTTAATACAATACTTATCTATGCTGTGACCCATTGTTTACTAGTCTCTGGTTATTTTGTTTAGATCAGTCGAAAATAAACAATTTCTTATTTCTTTCTAATTTGTTCTGGATTTCATTTCAACTAGTGTTGGGTAGGACATGACTTGAAAAAGAGTTTGTAAGAGTAGCCTCTTTTTTGTACTGAGCCAGTACAATGTACCACTTCAAAAGAGGCGAGCCGTCTATAAGCATAGCGGTTCATTTGAGGTTACGAGTGATTATGTCATCGCGTACTGGTGCATATAATTGTACCTTTCAAAGGTGTGACTGACCTAGTCATCAGTCGTAATTCCTTCTTCCATGGACCTAGTACTTATATTTTACAACTCAAACTCAACTCCTTACAGATAAATGAAGGAATTGACATATTCTGACATAATCAACTGATTGCTACTCAAGTTGTATTATTTTGTAATAAACTATAATTTTGTATAACAAATATTAGTATTTTATTCGGCATTTTCATAATTAAACGAAATACGTGATTAAAACAGTTTTATATTAAATGGGTATAAAATAAATTAAAAAAGAAGCGCAGACGCCAGACTGACACTTCGGTGTCTCGCTGGCTCACACTCGCATTAGTCGCATTACATAGATGAAGTAAGAAGCAAACGCGACCGAGAGGCAAAGAGGTAACGCGACGCGAGACGAAGCGAGACAACACGCGCAACGCGGCGGCGAGACACGACGGCGCGGCGACGCATTCTCTTTCACTCTAGTACGCTCAAACACGTACGCACGAACGCGACATAAAATGTGAAGTAGGACATTTTCAAACGTTGAGCCGCTCTTACATTTTGACGTCATGTCCGGGACAAATGTCCCGCCTCTTGTAAGTCCTACTCAACACTAATTTCAACTTTATTTAATTGGTGGAATAGGAATCCATCAAATTCTGTTAACTTGTCTCTGATCAAAAAGGCAAAATTTCACTTCTACGAGCGCTACTAAACCGAATAATGGAAGACAACGGTGAGTATTGAAACACAGCAATATTGATTGTTTTGAAAATTCTAAAATGCTGAGAATGTTGATAAAACACAATTGCAGTTTGATTGGAATGTATGTGTACTAAATGCGCCGAGTTTTTTGGCTACTAGAGAGCCTGTTTGTAATAGTAGATGCCCACAGGCTGGCTAAATTATGTTGCTCATTATCAGTGTCAAGCGAAGATGACGAGATGCAGGAGGAGCCCGAGGGCGGCGGCCCGCCCGCTGTCGTCGACAGCGCGGAGACAGACGATGAAGAACAACAGTTCGACAGAGCACTTGCTGCCTCACACTCTGTTAGTAACAACAATATTTTGCACCCACTTTCTACCTTTGATAAATCTTTTCAGACAGGTTGCTAAACGTTCATTCATCATTTCATTCATGAAATCATGGTTCATGGTTGTTTTCATTTGTTGTCTAAATAGGTAAGTGATCATAATGTTTGCATCACTAATGATCATAGTCTCCTTTCTCTGATTTGTTTTTCTAAATATAATGAAAATAGGTACATGACATCAAGCTACCCTGTTTATTAATAGAATTGTTGTTCACCGCCAAGTCAGATTGAACTCTAAAGAGATTTGTCATGTAACTAAATAAATAAATTTTTATTGACCAACAGTTTACAAATTAATCAGTAGTACAACAAATTAATTAAATGCAGTACCTATGTACTGCGTTCATACTTAAAAAGTAAAATATGTGGTCAATGGGCCACCTCCTCAGCCCGTGCCACAGCATGAAAGGTAGGTATGTACCCACCTGACATACCGCAATGCTGATTTTCAGGAGGGGCCCAAGGAAATATTTTTATAAAATAAATATTTTTGCAGTACATGGGGCCACGGTTGGTCCCTGTGAGTGGTCGTGAGCGAACAGTGGTGGAGGCAGGCTGGGAGCTCCGTGTGCCAGTGATGGCCCATCATGGCACCGTGTTCCCAGGAGAGACTGTTCCCATGCTGTTCGCATACGGAGATGACATGCATATCATGTCACGGGCCATGCAAGCTGACAAGCTGTTTGGACTGCTGTGCCCCGAGTGAGTATGCCAGGGAAAAAGAGTTGCAAACTTTCAGGATGATATTTTATATTCTGTGCAAGCCTCTGTTGTGTGTATTATGCAGATTGTAAAGTAAATTAAAAATATGAAGATTATCTGCCAAGTAGGTACTTATAATAAGGTGTTAATAATGCAATGGAAATGCACTAAAAACTAAAACAATGTTGTAATAATTGTGGTATCATTGAAGGCATTATTTGCACCACTATTAAGTTAATTTTGGTGGTAGTGTACCAAATATCAGCTATATTTGATATGAATGCTCGTAGCCTTAGTTTTAAGATACCGTAACTGATTATCACCATCATGTTTTATAAGTTTTGGACAATAAGTGTACAGTGTACTTAAATTGAATAAATAAATATTGATTGATTGAATGTAGTTCTGTGGAACTGGACATTGGGAAGAAGCACTAGTGGCTTGGTTTGTTGGGTAGTGAGAGCGGCGAAATGATCTCGGGCTACGGCGTGCTGTGCGAGGTGTACGAATGCGTCAGCAACGGCGGGGAGGAGTCGGACAGAGACGTGGTGACCATCAAGGGGCGCGCCACGCACCGCTTCCGCTGCAAGCAGATGCCCAAGCACGCCGCGCCCATAGACGCCTACGACAGGTGAATCTACCACTGGTTCAGAATGCCATTCCTACCGAAAAGAACCAGCAAGAAACTAACTCTTTCACATTGCTTCACATTGAACCTTAGAGGGGTCCAGAATGTCTACCTTCAATTAAATAAATAAATAAAAAAATAAAATGTTTATTTATCAAAGAAATATACAAACAAACAAAATATCCTCTGCATTTAACCTAACATCTTACATAATATTCTTAAATATAGTACTAACATAATATAATAGGTACATACAGAAAAACCAACTGTCCCTAAAGAAGGTATAAACCTGTGTTTAACGGCCGAAATTAATAATCAATCTCTCTGTAATCTGTCGATAAGTTGCTAAGCAACGTTGTTTTTTGAAGAAAGGTACAATACAACTCTGGACAAATAACAACGTTGCTTGGTAACAAATCGACAGATTACAGATAGATTGATTATTAATTTCGGCCGTTAGGCGACAGTGCTCTCCTTAAATAAATGGCGCATTTTAAACACAATATGCAATCTGCAGGTAAATTGGTATGAACAAGTTTAAGCATTATCTATCTAACTAATGAAGTTAAGACACCAAATAATATGAATGTGTGCGTGTGTGTGTGTGTGTGTGTGTGTGTGTGTGTGAGAATATGATAAATAAATATGGGTTATACTATTATAATAAAAATAATTTTAGTTAAACTAGCACTTCAAGCAGTTTTTCAGTATCGGCATATGATTGAGTAAGCAACCACTCTTTAACACGTTTTTTACATTCATTTTTATTAAGAGGGTTTATGTTAATTGCTTTATTAATTTTATTATAAAGTCTAGAGCTGATAATATAATACTGTCTCCCATATGCTTACGTTTTATAATTTGTAATAGGAAAAGTTGACGGACCGATAAAATCTTGCAATCTTTGTACAGATCTATTGTGGGGAATCTAAAAGGTCTTTTTGTCATAACTTTTAAAACAGATCTTTGTGCTCTCTCTAGCTGTAGCATTGTTGTCTTATTTGTACCTCCCCAGACTGATATGCAATACATAAGTAGCGATTGCACTATAGCGTAATATACCATAAAGATAGTACTCCTATCAGCCAACGACCTAAGGTTTTTAAATACGTATATTAATTTCCTTATTTTTGATGTTAAATTAGAAATGTGCAATTTCCAAGACAAAGTATTATCTATCATAAGTCCAAGATATTTTATATTAGTAGCGTATTCTACAGCAGGGCAATCACAATTTGAGTCATTATCAAAATCACTACAGATATGCGCTCTCACTTTACATTTATCAATAGGAGGTTGAGAGGCAGCGGAAGGTGAAAAGGTAAGAAATTTAGTTTTACTCACATTTAAGCTAAGCAAATTTGCAGCCAACCAATCTGATACCTTTTTTAAAGCGAACTCAGCATTTTGAAAAGTGTTTTCCCACGTTTCCCCTGTTATAAGTAAGACTGTGTCATCTGCATAAGATATAATTTTGCAGTTTGGAATAGACAAGCGACAAAGATTGTCTATATAAACAAGGAAAAGCGTTGGTCCCAGTATACTTCCCTGAGGGACACCATAGGTGATATGAATTACTATGCATGACACGACACCTCCAACTCAAACAAAGTTGCACACAAGAAAATTAACTGGTATGAGTGTCGTTTTTAAGTCCACTACAAGCTAGCCCTTGACTGCGACCTCACATGGTACGTAGTGTTGCAGTCCAAGACGGTAGCGGGCTAACCTAGTAGGTGTATGGCAGTTATTTTAAACTCGTATCTCTTATCAGTTTACGAGGATTGATACCATTGATGCCTTTGGTGATCATCTTGAGCTCCTGCAGTGTGTGTGTGTTGACACGTGCGATTGGGCGCAGGATGCAGCTGATGGACGTGCGAGTGCTGGCCGAGGTGCTGCTGGGGGACCCGCTGCGCCACGTGCGCCTCGGCGGCCTCGCCCGGCGGCGCAGCGACCACCAGTGAGTCACACCTTGTTAGTTGTTAACCTCACTCACTGTCACTGACCTAAGTTCCATTACATTTTTTTTTAAACTTTGCTATAACTATGTCATACCATCGCCGAAAATTCCAACTATTTTATATTCATCTTTTAAAAATACCTATGAATTACCTATACCTATTTTGAAGTTATTATCTTTAATGTGTTTATCTACACTAATGTTATAACATTCTACTTATGTTTCCAATACTTGACTTATAATTACTACTGTTATAGCGCAGATAACAAAACACTCAATTTAAGCAATTTCACATGATGGTATAATATCCACATCGATATCGTAAAATCTCATTATAACATCAATAAAACGCGACCAATTAACCTGGCGAGCCTTATGTCAAAATCCTCATACAAGTTGTATAAAATTTTGATATTAGGCTGGCTTTTGAAAACAGTTGGGTTATACGTGAAAACTTCGTCGAAACTACTAAACTCAGTATACACAAAACTCTTTGGTAAGATCTTGTGCCAATTAAATAAAAAACGAACAGCGCGCGCTCGCTTCTGATTGGCCCTGCGCGCGCAGCTGCGCTCTCATTGGTTAGATTTTAATGGCGGCAAGTTCACTGTGACAATACACGTATATACATAAACTATTGTCAGCTTTTACTCTTGTTGTTTGATAAATTGCATTAGTGAAGATAAAGTAGTGTATGCAACTGCATATAACACGGGTATTAAAACACGAGTGTGAGTTTATGAAACGAGCGCAGCGAGTTTCATAATAGTAACGAGTGTTCATTATATGACAGTTGCATAAACTACTATTAATTCATAGTTTTAGGACCAAAGTGAATGTTTGCATGCCATTTCATGGCTGATCGTGGCTTGGTTTCTATTTTACCTGTGACACCTCTTTTATACACCTGCAATCTGACAAATAAAGGATTATTTATTTATTTATTTATGTACATGACATTTATTGCCGAAGTCACATTTATTAAAATCATTAATGAATAGTCAAAATTTTACGTTCAGTAATCCGCTTCCGTCATTGGAAGAGGTCGCGACCCTCAATAGGACGCAATTCCAGCTAAAGTCCGGACGCGAACCACGAAGAATTTCGTGCATTACCTGTCTCTGTCACTCTCGCATAAATTTAATGCGTCTCGTTCGCACAGATGCAATGGCCGCCATCCTCAGGGATTGTAAACCTTTTACCTGAGATTGTAAGGTTTGTTCTTGTTTGCATGTGGTTTTTGGTTGGCCTTTAGTCGCGACCAAAAATCCTTGGCTTGGTTGACATAATGAATAGTTTTTAAAAAACGAACGAATGGCATTCCATATTGGTGTACATGATGTACTTTAGTGTACAACGTCTGCAGAGTGGCGCGGCGGCTGCGCAGCATGGACGCGACGCTGACGCCGTGGCCGCTGTTCGTGTACGACATCTTGGACTTCCGCCGCATGCGGCTCATCATTAGGGACTACTTCAAGACTATGGCCACGGGTAATAACCGTAAACACTCAGCGGTTTTGGCTCATTACACCGTGCACTACTCAACTTTTTTTATCTCTTACGTAACGTATAAGCATAAACTATCGGTGTTGGAAAGTTACGTATAGCGTTCAACGTTATTCCGTAAGGACTTATGTTGGACTTATATAATAACGTTATACGTGACGTATAACGTTATTCCGTAATGTGTACTGTTGGAACTTGGAACGTTACGTTATAATTATTATAACGCTCTATCCATTATATTAACAGAAATGCAAGTTAAGCTTATCATTACACCAGTAGTTTTATAGAAAAAAAACGATTTAAATAAAATCTATTATTTTAACAGCTTTTCATCATCGATTTTTATTTTAACAGATTTTCTTTAAATAATCGATTATCATTTCCCACCCGTATTAAGTGTCCATATGACTGAGTCAGACAGAGTATAGATTGGCTTCTGTTGGGTGTCGTACGACATATCACAACTTTTTTATAGCTATAGCCGGAGCTATAGTGAGAGCCGGCATTTGACCTGATGGTTAATAGTTAAATAAAATAAATTAATAAATTGGGCAGAAAACATCCCCGAAGACGCCGTGGCGCTGTCGTTCTGGACGGCGTCCAACCTGGCGCTGACGCCGCGCGACCGCCTCGCGCTCTTCACGGTGGACGACGCGCTGCTGCGGCTGCACATGGAAGTCAAACTGATCGCGAGGGTATTAGTACGGGACTAGTAAACATTGACCCTTAAAAAAAATGTAAAGCTGATTTTTGGCACAAGTGTTCCTTGAGGTCTGAAAAGTATCTCTACAAAAGTCCTCACTCCTAGGCCGCGGGCCTCCCCCCTCCCCCCTCAAACATCTCCCCGACCGCAGTTTTTTGTAATTTTCTCAAAAAATATAAGAGCTAGAAAAAAACTTTTTATGGCAAAAATTATCTTCATCAAATTATCTACAAAATTATATTTTGGTTAATTGTGATAAGACTTATGTTAACCCTTTGTGCATGAAAAGAAAATATTTTGCATGTATCGCTTTTTGTAATGTAGTTTCTTGTAATTTCCATAATAACTGACAGAGCTACGAAAATGTTGTCCGATGCAAATACCGTGTAGGTACGTTGTTTTTAATTTCCGAAAAAAAATAACAGAGTTAGGAAAAACTGATAGACGCATGAATAAATATAGTTAAACTAGCTGATGCCCGCGACTTCGTCCGCCTATATTATAGGTTTTCTGTAATTTTTAGAAAACTATTAGAGCTAGGCAAAAAACTGCCAGAACTTTTGAAGAGGTACTTCTCAGACCCCAAGAAACACTTGTGCCAAAAATCAGCTTTACATTTTTTTATTTTAGGGTTCCCATACAAAGCTTGCTTATGTAGCCTGAGCTATATGGTGAATTAACTTTCATTTATACGCCTTTTATACGAAATGTAGATCTATTATTACCTAAAAGATAATTTGCACTCATTTGAAAGAGAATCTCGATAAAAATAATGGTCTAAAAATATTGACTTGGGATAGTTACCATAACGAGTACGTGACAACGATATAACGTTATTTCTTTATAACTTATAACGTTATAACATATTTTACATCTCTCATATTCGGTAAGTAGGTCCTTATTACCCCCAAATGGAGCTTGTAGGTGACCAATTAGCGCTCTAGGGTAATAATGTAGCTAGAAAAGCCCTAGGGCGGTAAGTAATTAAAAAAAGTATGATGGTTAGATGTACGCGAACTTTTTGAAAGAGTGAAGAGTTTTTTTTTAATTACTTACCGCCCTAGGGCTTTTCTAGCTCTACATTATTATCCTCGAGCGCTAATTGGTCACCTACAAGCTCCATTTGGGGGTAATAAGGACCTACTTTACCTCACAATCGAGATGTAAAGCAGAGTAGTTAGCTCGGGTGTAAGCATCAATTGCACCCTCGAACTATAGGCGCCCTCCCTGCGCTCGTGCGCCTAAATATCTCGGGCTGCAATTGATGCCTTACATCCCTTGGCTACTAATCTACTATTATACTTCTACCATACCTTTACTACTGTTTTAATCATACTTTTGCGGGTCTAAAGTCAGTCTTCATGCCCTAGGGCCGTAATCTAGTCGATCGATCGCCCAACTAGTTGACCAACCCCATACTGTAAATATGCACAACAGAGTCTAGGCTCCAGACTGGTCGACCAAACGACCGTACCATTTGACATAAAAGTTTTTAAACCAAGGAGTATGTATACCTGCATAAACACTGGCAGCATGAAAAGCAAAAAGTTTGAATATCAAAGCAGCGGCGCCAAAGCGCGAAATAAAAACAAATGACAAATTATTCCACATCTACAATCTATCTACGTACTTATTTTGTTACAAATTCAATAATAATATTTGTCTTTTCTTTTTATTATTTACTAGACCTATGTGTCCTACTTACTATGATTTGCAATAAATATCTAACCGTTACAGTTTGTTTTACTGTTATGGTAGAAGTATAAAGTAGAGTATACACCACCGGGATAAAGCAGTTTTTTTCTTGGGCGCTTGAATCCCTCACTGCACTCAGGACTCAATCTTAATTCCCTCCCTTTGGTCGGGAATTAACTTAGAACACCCTCGCTGCGCTCGGGAGTTAAATTTGGAGTCCTTCGTTACGTTCAGGATTCAATGTAGCGCCCGTGACATAAAACAGTGCTTTATCCCCTTGGTGTATAATCTACTATTATTTTCAGAAAAGTGTGTTGTGTTGCGCGTCGTGCGCAATAGAAGTAGCGCGACGGGAGGACATCTTCGCAATGTCGACTGAGGGCGTGCACTCTAACTATACCAATCCAGGTAACCGATTTAATTGATATACATGTTTTTTTAGGGTTCCGTAGCCAAATTTGGCAAAAACGGAACCCTTATAGATTCGTCATGTCTGTCTGTCTGTCTGTCTGTCTGTCCGTCCGTATGTCACAGCCACTTTTTTCCTAAACTATAAGAACTATACTGTTGAAACTTGGTAAGTAGATGTATTCTGTGAACCGCATTAAGATTTTCACACAAAAATAGAAAAAAAACAATAAATTTTGGGGGTCCCCATACTTAGAACTGAAACTCAAAAATTTTTTTTTCATCAAACCCATACGTGTGGGGTATCTATGGATAGGTCTTCAAAAATGATATTGAGGTTTTTAATATCATTTTTTTCTAAACTGAATAGCTTGCGCGAGAGACACTTCCAAAGTGGTAAAATGTTGGTCCCCCCCCCCCGTAACTTCTAAAATAAGAGAATAATAAAACTAAAAAAAATATATGATGTACATTACCATGCAAACTTCCACCGAAAATTGGTTTGAACGAGATCTAGTAAGTAGTTTTTTTTTAATAATTTAAAACTTACTACAGGTTTGTACGGAACCCTCGGTGCGCGAGTCCGACTCGCACTTGGCCGGTTTTTATATATTATGTAAAATAATGTTAGTCAGTTTATCGTTCGTATTATTTGCAGGTGGTTTTATGCACGACATAATCACAGTATCTCGCGCGTCCAACACGGCGCCGAGCGGAGCGCCGTCGGCGGATTTCTCGTGGTTCCCCGGCTACATGTGGACCATCATTGTGTGCGCCGCGTGCATGGCGCACGTCGGCTGGAGGTAACTCGTACTAAGTTTTTTACTTATACAACTAACATTAGGTAATGTTAAGTAGTATCGCGTATTGTAATGGATGTCATGTCTGTAAATAAAGGTCTATTATTATTATTATAGCGCAGCCAACACGGCGCCGTGGGTGATTTCACGCTGGCAGCGTGAAACTGCACCCCGAAATCTAAAAAATCAGAATATTTAGTAAGTCTGTCTAGTGGAAGCTGAGAGTGCAAAATTAAGGGAGAAACAGGTGTACATAATTTAAATTTAAAAAATTAATAAATTTAATTTTAAAAGCCCTGCCCTATGACTACCCTGCCAAATTGAAATTTTTTCAAAAAATTTATATCCTTCTTGAGGATGGGATTCTAACGATACCCCATACAGCCAAATATGTATAGGCATTTAGAAGTTATGGTGGTATAAAGAAACTCACATAAAATAAGAACTTCAGAAGAAGAAGAAAAAAATTACACAAACCTTTTTTGGGCAGTCGTGTAAGAATTGGGTTAGGTATTTCCAAACGTACTAGATTTTTTTGTTTTTCCTTGAGTTTAGTATGGCACCATTATTGCTAGTCTTTAAATACGTGAAATAATCCGCTCTAAGCGTTCCCTAGACAGACTAGTATCTTCTAGGTTGTTTGTTATGAGTCCATACGCGTATAATCTTTAATAACGTTCCAAAGTGAGAAACTGTTACCGTCATTATTGTTATACGATAGAAATATCGTTACAATTTTCGTCCTCATGCTATAGTTATATTTCTCGGGTCACGTGACCCTGTAACATTGTCCTTCGTGCAGGTACAACGCGAAACGCCGCAACCTGCGCCCGCAACAGTTCTACGCGCTGTGCCGCAACTACGTGCAGCCGCGCGGCGACGACGACGACGCGCCGCCCTCCCCCTCCCCCCCTCGCCCGCTGTCCGCGGAGCTGCGCGCGACGCGACACGCGCTGCGCGTGCTGGCGGCGCCGCGCGACGCGTAGTGCGCACTGCGGAGATGCGTCGCGCATGTATACCGATACTGCATAATTATACCAGCTGGAAAAACGAACGGGACAAGGAGGGAATAGTACATCACATATTGAAGTACGTCGTTGATTAATTATTTATCAAACGGTCAAAGGAAATTGTGTAATTTAAAAAAAATTGTAATATTATTTGCATTCATTTTTAGGGTTCCGTACCAAAATGGTAAAATGGAACCCTTATGGTGCGACTTTCTCCGTCTGTCTGTCTGTCCGTCCGTCACACTCGATTATTTCAGTAACTACCGAAGCTATCGACATGAAATTTGGAATAGTTGTGTATATTAGTGGCCCAAAGACACTGGAATTAAAAAAAATTGGAAATTATTTTTGTTCTTATTTAAAAAGGGGGGAAAATCGGAGGGTTGAAATTTAAAAGTGAGATAACTGTACTGTGTGGGGTATCATATGAAAGGGTTTACTTTGTACATTCTAAAACAGATTTTTAATTATTTTTAGTCATGATAGTTTTTGATTTATCGGGCAAAATGTCGAAAAAAATACCGTTCCCCCCCCCTTATCTCCGGAGTTTACCAATCGAAAAATCTGAAATAATTATGGTCAATAGGAATTTATGTATATTTTACAGGAAAACTATAGCCAATGCTCTAACGAGCATAGTTTTTTTGATATTAACAGTAAACCTCTACAAAAAAAGTTAGTTTTGCGGTTCATTTCGTCTTGTTTTTAATACGTCATAAATCGTAAAACTTACTACAGGTTTGTACGGAACCCTCGGTGCGCGAGTCCGACTCGCACTTGGCCGGTTTTTTTTTAAAGCTTCATTAAGCCGGGATTCGAAACCAATAGATATAAGTAATTTATGTTTGCTATTCTAGGCGACGTCCTCATTCATTTTGTACTGGAGCAGGTGATGTCCGAAAAATAGGACCCACCTCCAAATCGAAGAACCAGTGGGTTCTATAATAATAATCGCGATTGATAATAATTAATCAAACGCATATCAGCTGGGCGATTGTGCAATTCCTGCATCAATCATTGTTACAGTATCAATTGTTGTGATTGGCTGAAATTATGGTATTCTTGCTGCGTCAATGGATTTTGTCCAATAGTGGAAGAGTGTCAGTGTACGGGCACGAAATGAGCGGTAGCTGGGCGATGCGATTAGTCGAAGAGCTGGCGACGAATTTCGGGAACAATTTGAAAGAGGTCTGGTTATACTTTATAACCGACAAAAACGTCTGGGATTTATTTTTTCGAATTCTTTATGTATAAAATTTAAAGATAAAAAAATCAAGTTGCCAAAAAAATGTTGTTTTGGATTTTTTTTTGCAAATGTTATATGCTACGCAGTAGTGAACTAACCGCAAACGCTCTACCAGACTGGCAGGACTGGATTCGCCAAAGAACGAAATTATATTTTTCCACAATTTCAGCTTGCCTAAAGGACCTCCCCGAAATTCGTTGCCAGCTCTCGGATTCCATCACCCCGCTGTCGCCGTCGCTCGGCCGCCGCTAGTTTCGTGTCTGACACCTCAACCAATCAGAGGTGATTGCGGTCGTTACACTGTAGCTGTCATTTTTAGCCGATTGTCCCGCCGCTGTGCCATTAAGTATCAATGACGAGAAATACTATTAATATCTGATATTGGATTGATCGACTTATCAAATCTTCGTTACCAGTCTGGTATGGGGTACCCTCATACTGAGGGTTTAAAGAACTCGAGTTTGCTCAAACTTTACTTAGAACCCAGAGAGATTCATGTCTCTTGACAAATATTATGAGCGAGTCAAAGTTCCCGTCGTAGCGCCGTCGCCTGTCGCGGACCGCGGTCGCTCGTCGTGTACACAATTTGTTATTATTAAGCTAACATCTAAAGTCTAATTAGTTTGGCACTGTATAATTTTTATTTTAAGGTAAGTGTTTCAATTCACAATTATTGGCAAAATAAGGAAAGAAAGAAAAAACATTTATTTTCAAACTGTGCCATACATAACAAGCATACCTACCGCATCACGCATGGCACAACCCAAAAAATGGTCCAGGCTCAGCACAATGCTGTATGTTCAGCGCAAGCACTGACCATACAGCGCTGATTTTCAGCCTGAACCCTGATTCAGGTGACACCACGGAAAAAACTACGGCAAACTACTACTAAGGCAAACTGTATATTTTTTTTTACTAACTGGCCTTACGGCTTATATGACTATGACCGAATTCAAGCTGTCATTCACAAGATGGCGCATATGTTGCAAGCAAGTTCCCGCTTTTCAGACTAGATGGCGTTCCTAAAAATAAGTCCACATTCATTGTATTTGACAGGGCCCGTCTATGTAAATTGAGGTCGTTGATTGTATGTTGGACTGTAGACGTCGCAGCCCGCGAGGCGTGCCGCTGTTTACACCGGACTCGTTCACAACGCAACTCGGACAAACACGAAGCTGAACTTACACCCCGCGTACTGTAATTGTCAAACCCAGGTTCACGTTCACGTTTGTCCAAACTTTCGCCGCACCCGACCCAAAACGTCGTGAAAGAAAAATCTGGGCTTAAAAAAGCAACTTTAAAACGAACACCTTTAGGTTTATTTTACTCCGAATTATTAATAGTATTTTGATGTTTGATCAATATTGTATCGAGATGTCAGATGTAAAAAAACAATACCAAGAGTGCAGTGAGCGGCGCAAGAGTAGTTATATCCGAAAGTGTAGTCCTAAACTGCTGATCGGCGCTGTGCATCGCATGCGTACATTGATTGGCAGTTTTATGTGTGTTATAGTAGTAAACGACCAATATTATGTTATCGGGTCTAAAGGTGGCGATGCACATGCCTGCAGATCGCATACCAGACACCAGATACTGGCAAGTTGCCATACCAGGGTCTGGCATTCTTACGCGTACTCCTAGGTGAGCGACAAATGCGGCGACGCGACTGTATCAAACAGTAGCTGACCCTTCGCGTGACCTACGTCTGTCATTTCCTGTGGTGTAATCGATATATATGTATGTAGGTACTAGATAGGCCTTTTCATAGAAAAAAATTGGGCGTCCGACCTGTAGAGCGCGCTCCACACACCTGTTTAAGCCTGTCCTTGTCGCCGCCACAGCGCTGTCCCGCTTTTCAGGCTAGATGGCGTTAGTAAAATACGCCCACATTCTTTGTTTGACAGGGCCCGTCTATGTAAACTGAGGTCGTTGTGTGACGTCGCTTTTGTCGCTCACCTAGGACAACGGGATAGCCAAAACCACATTAGAAATTATTATAAATTCCAAAATGTATGTTCCCGGGACCTCCCAATTATAACAATCACTACCTACATCGCCAGGGATGTCGGCAAACGTATACACTTCCCAGTATCTAACATGCTTTGTAGCGAGCTGCAGACATGTGTATTACCGCCCTTATTCTGTGTCACTTACGCTGAGTTGCACGAAACAAATACAAAAATTTAATTGTGGTACTTAGACTAATTTAATCGCAAGAATCGTATGGAGTCTTGTGATTAAATTAGTTTAATCAACACTTAAATTTTTAAAATAGTTTCGTGCAACTCAGAGTTAGGCGTCGGTCACGAAACTAGCGACGGCCGAGCGACGGCGACAACGGGGCGATGGGGTCCGAGAGCTGGCGACGAATTTCGGGAAGGTCCTTTAAGGGCAATCTGAAATTGTGGAAAAATGTAATTTCGTTCGTTGGCGAATCCAGTTCTGCCAGTCTGGTAGAGCGTTTGCGGTTATTTCGCTACTGCGCAGCATATAACATTGGCAACTTGATTTTTTTATCTTTAAATTTTATACTTATAGAATTCGAAAAAATAAATCCCAGACGTTTTTGTTGGTTATAAAGTATTACCAGACCTCTTTCTAATTGTTCCCGAAATTCGTCGCTAGCTCTCCGACTAATCATCGCATCGCACCGCTACCGCCGTCGCCCCGCTACCGCTAGTTTCGTGTCCGTACGTTTAACGATAGGGACGGATATGACATTGTGCCCACTGAAATATGAAAAACATGTGAAATTGTGAAATCCAACTTCTGACCATTTTGTAAAGCGATTGTAATATAAGTAGCATTTAACTATTTTTAATAAAACAAATAGAAATAATAAATTCCTACTCTATTAATATTATATTTTGTTTTATTTATTATGAGACTTTTAATTTCCCCATAGGGCAGCTAAATTAGTTCTAATGACAAGGACGTACATTTTTGGTTTACCCCAAGGTGCAGAGAGAAGGTAATCACTACGTGCCAAGGTGTTAATAAAAAAATAAATTGGTGTATAAATAATTTAATAAAATACATTACAATATATTACAGCTTAATATTAAATACAAATACAACAGCTATCTACTTCTTAACAATAGTATGGGGAAGTTTTCTGTCACCAAATAGTCGTCTTCGAATATAACTGCAATGTTTAACTCGAACTCTGAAATAAGAAATTAATATTATTTTAGCCAATATTTATAAATTAATAGTAGATTAGTAGCCAAGGGTTGTAAGGCATCAATTGCAGCCCGAGATATTTAGGCGCACGAGCGCAGGGAGGGCGCCTATAGTTCGAGGGTGCAATTGATGCTTACACCCGAGCTAACTACTCTGCTTTACATCTCGATTGTGAGGTAAGTAGGTCCTTATTACCCCCAAATGGAGCTTGAAGGTGACCAATTAGCGCTCTAGGGTAATAATGTAGCTAGAAAAACCCTAGGGCGGTAAGTAATTTAAAAAAAACTCTTCACTCTTTCAAAAAGTTCGCGTACATCTAACCATTATACTTTTTTTAATTACTTACCGCCCAAGGGCTTTTCTAGCTACATTATTACCCTAGAGCGCTAATTGGTCACCTACAAGCTCCATTTGGGGGTAATAAGGACCTACTTACCGAATATGAGAGATGTAAAAGCATATTATGCACTTTATTACTTTAAAATTTAGATGATGTCTATGACTTCAACCCCTTGCATGAAGGTTTTGATGTAGTCTATTATAAATAAGACTGCAAGTAATACTATCTCTTTACCGAATTTCATCAAACTCGGTTGAACAGTTGGGCTGAGGAAAGCGTAGCAGACAGACAGACAGTAGACACACTTTCGCATTTATAATAATAATGTCTTCCCGACCGAATTTCGGCCACGGCGGCCAATCTCCAGAGAGATTAGCGATCTGCGCGGGAGATATTATAGTGCACAAGTGTGCGCGCAAACACAGGTGCACTCTCTGTTCCTTTACTCTCATAGCCCGATGGGACGGAAAATCCGACACGACCGGAGAGAGATCAGGCGCAGGACCGACGGCTTAACGTGCTCTCCGAGGCACGGGGGTGAAACACCGCCAACTTCCTAACTCCGGGCTAGTACTGAGAATTTCTTGTCAGAAAAACCCAGTACTTGTTGTGACCCGACCCGGGACTCGAACCCGGGACCTCGTCGGCCGTAGTCGAACATGCCAACCACTAGACCAACGAGGCAGTTTCGCATTTATAGTATTAGGCCACAACAAAGGTGGCCTGATTTCACTAGACAACTCGCTGACCAAGTGTGGGGGAGAACCACTGCGTATATCGGTTACACATTATACACGATCGGTTCCCATCGTGTCAGTGTGACTCGTTGGGAATCCACTTTCAGTTTAATATACAGAAAAGACAATTATTAATGGAAATAGGTTGAATAAAAAATCGAATAGAAGTTGTTAGTGAGTTATAGAAGTTGTTATATTGTTTTCAAGCGTATGGGTGAGCTGGTATCGGGTCTGAAGGGAGCTGCCGCAGGGGACTGTAATAAACTAAAAAAAAAAATATAAAGCGCCACAGGGGGGACTGTGCCGCTGGTTTTTGAAGTGAAAACTTCTTCAGCCGCGTTGAGCACTTTTTGGTAGGGGTAAACTTGTGAATTCGCGTCACCGACACCTCGCGTAGTTACGAAGACAAAAGGTCTTAAATATAAATAAACTACATTCGTAATTAAACTTGAATACCTTTAAATTTAAATACTTACCTTGAATTTTAAATATTCGTTTTCATTTCTATCGGCAGTCCCTATGACTGCCAATTTTTAGTGGGTTCTGGAGTGAGTCCCACATACTTAACCGCTTAGTGCGGAATGGGTAAAAGCATTTTTCCAGCGATTAAAAAAAATATTTAAAAAGCTGGTATCGGGTGGGTGTGTCACGCGGGATGCGGCCGCGGGTGCAGTGGGCGCGTTACCGATCTTGAAGTGGTGCGCGGCGGTGGTGGGGCAGGTGAAGAGGCGCGGCAGCACCATGTGCAGCGGCAGGTCGCGCGCGGGTGCACGGGTGAACAGTTACCGATCTTGAAGTGGTGCGCGGCGGTGGTGGGGCAGGTGAAGAGGCGCGGCAGCACCATGTGCAGCGGCAGGTCGCGCGCGGGTGCACGGGTGAACAGTTACCGATCTTGAAGTGGTGCGCGGCGGTGGTGGGGCAGGTGAAGAGGCGCGGCAGCACCATGTGCAGCGGCACGTCGCGCGCGCGCGCCACGTCGCCGTCGCCCACCTGGATGTTCTGCACCTCCGTCGCTGCGCGCGCGCCCGCACGTAATATACAGTAGTCAAACAAAACGACCAATGTTATTAATAGTCCATTCATTCTAGATTTCAATGTATGGGCAAAACGGCATAATTAACGGTTTTATACCTATGAGTAAGTACATTAGAAACACAACTAAAAATGATAAATGATCTCCCAAAAGTCGTACAACACGTCCCCTGCTAGTGTTATGTTGAATAACTATTTTAAACTATCGCTTGAAATAAAAAAGTGCATCGAATTTTGATGACGTCACTATATATATTTCATAAAAAATACTAACACTATATATATTTCATAAAAAATCCCATATTTTGTCGTTTGAAAAAAGTTGCTGATTTGACTCATTGTCAAATACGATAGGGATTCAATTCGGTTCGCAATCCCTCGCCCCACCGGCTTGCCCCACCAGTGGGGCGAGGGGGTATTCCTATTTACCCCTGGCCCCACTGAATTATTCCACGCTAATTCTGGAACGCACTGAATTTGAAATTCTTATTCAGAGATTGCTGCTTGCTAAGTTGCTACCACCTACCTATACCTATATATACCTACTAGCTGATGCCCGCGACTTCGTCCGCGTGGTTTAAGTTTTTTTCCCCACCGGCACTCTTTAATTTTCTGGTAGCCTGTCACTCTCCAGGTCCTCAACTATACTCATGCAATCACGTTGATCCGTTGCACTGTTGCGGCGTGATTGAAGGACAAACGCTATATTTCACCCCTTTGGGGATCGAATTTTCAAAAATGGTGAAACACTTACTTACTATTGCATATCTAACTGAAAGCCCAAATGCTAAGTTTCATGGCTATAGCTTGAGAAATGAAGGACTTTCATACAAACTTTCAACCCCTATTTTACCCCGTGGGGGTGGAATTTTGAAAAACTGTGACACACATACTTCTTTATTTATTACTGTAAGCCAAAATACCAAGTTTCGTTGATATAACTTGAGAAATGACGGAGTTTCATACAAACTTTCAACCCCTATTTCACCCTCTTAGGGTTGGAATTTTCAAAAATCCTTTCTTAACGGATGCCTACGTTTTAATAGCTATCTGAGTGCAAAATTTCAGCCCGATCCGACCATTGGTTAGAGCTGTGCGTTGATAGATCAGTCAGTCAGTCAGTCACCTTTGCCTTTTATATATTTAGATTACCACTTTTTTACTCAGTATTCTACAGTGGAATTGACTTTAAACAAAAAGTACTATTAAAGTTGTAACTTGCAACATCAAGTTTGTAGGTAATCATTCGACTAGATTCATTCAGTGGTATTCAATCAGCGGTAGATTCATTCGACTATTCATAAGCACTTGTAAAAAGTCTATTTGAATAAAAAACTTTTGTATTTTGTATTTTGAATGGGTGTCAAGTGTAGTACCGTCCCTGGAGTGTCCGTCGGCGTGTCGGCACGTCTCCACGCGCACCAGCTGCAGCTCGATCGACTTGATGGGCACCGAGCACTCGTCCACGCGGATCTACAACAAACAAACAAACAAACAACAGCATTTCAGTCACTGGGTTGAGGTTTCCTGCCACGTTACACGTATTAGAGCAAGATCCCAGAGCCGCCAGACCTTACTTATTTTCTGAGAAACAAAATGTGTGTAATATAGTAGCTTTGGCACGTAGATTTAACGTACGCATACTCGCAAATTTGGGGCGACGGCCAATTTATAGTTATAAGGTGCTAAAGGTACGTAAAAACGTTGCTAACTTTACTTATTTTCTGAGAGCTGATTTTTATGTATGTTGTACAGAATATTGTTAATAATTAATAATCAATACTCCCAGACTCATGCCGTGGGCCGTTATTTCTGCCAGACACTTTAAAGGTCGCAAAAAAAAAACTTAACTTTACTTATTTTCTGAGTCTTCATTTTTATACACGATACTCAGGGAACTGTTTCAATACTATTTGCAAGCAGCCAGACTAATCTGATGGGCCAAACATCCGCCAGACTCAATTTGAAATTTCGCTGTGATAAAATGTTCGCCTTATTTACAAGGTTTTAGGGACCTTTTTCATTGTGTGGAGTAAAGAAAACCATCAATTATTGCAATTTCTAAGCCTGTGTACGAAAAGCTTACGAAAAACCACAATAAAGGGGGTGAAATGAGGGTTGGAACCTTACATGAAGGTTCTAAGTTTTTAAAGTTAGGGACTTGAAAATCGGCATTATGATTATTAGTTTTAAGTAATAATAACCTGTAAAAGCAATTTTTTGAAAATCCACCCCAAAAGGGGTGAAATGGGGGTTGGAAGTTTGTATGAAAATCCTATGTTTTTGAAGCTAGAGACATGAAAATCGGCACTTAAGTTTTTATTTTTAAATAATAAAAACCTGTACAAGCAGTTTTACGAAAATCCACAACAAAGGGGGTGAAATGGAAGTTGGAAGCTTACATGAAGGTTCTAAGTTTTTGAAGTCAAGGACTTTAAAATCGGCATTTAGATTATTATTTTAAATAATAATAACCTGTGTAAGCAATTTTTCGAAAATTCAGCCCAAAGGGGGTGAAATGGGAGTTAGTAGTTTTTATTAAAGCTCTATGTTTTTGATAACATGGAAATCGGCATTTATTTTCAATAATAAAAACCTTCTTAAGCTATATATTATAGCCGCAAGAATGTTAAGAACTTTGATAAGAGCAACTTACCACTGTGTAAAAGTGAGCTTCTGCAGCAGTTTCGGCAGCGAATTATATAAGCAGCTTTTGTGCTTATTTGACAGAACCTATAATTTTTAAACCTGAAAATAACGGATGGATGTTGCAAAACAACAATTACCATTTTAACTGGTTCGATGGGGACCAATTACCGGGGTTTGTAAGAGAATCCCTTGAAATAGGGGTGAAATGGGAGTTAGTAGCTTGTATGAAAGCTCTATGTTTTTGAAGTTAGAGACATGAAAATACTAATATATATAATGAGCTTTAATACAAACTACTAACTCCCATTTCACCCCCTTTGGGCTGAATTTTCGAAAAATTGCTTACACAGGTTATTATTATTTAAAAATAATAATCTAAATGCCGATTTTAAAGTCCTTGACTTCAAAAACTTAGAACCTTCATGTAAGCTTCCAACTTCCATTTCACCCCCTTTGTTGTGGATTTTCGTAAAACTGCTTATACAGGTTTTTATTATTTAAAAATAAAAACTTAAGTGCCGATTTTCATGTCTCTAGCTTCAAAAACATAGGATTTTCATACAAACTTCCAACCCCCATTTCACCCCTTTTGGGGTGGATTTTCAAAAAATTGCTTTTACAGGTTATTATTACTTAAAACTAATAACCATAATGCCGATTTTCAAGTCCCTAACTTTAAAAACTTAGAACCGTCATGTAAGGTTCCAACCCTCATTTCACCCCCTTTATTGTGGTTTTTCGTAAGCTTTTCGTACACAGGCTTAGAAATTGCAATAATTGATGGTTTTCTTTACTCCACACAATGAAAAAGGTCCCTAAAACCTTGTAAATAAGGCGAACATTTTATCACAGCGAAATTTCAAATTGAGTCTGGCGGATGTTTGGCCCATCAGATTAGTCTGGCTGCTTGCAAATAGTATTGAAACAGTTCCCTGAGTATCGTGTATAAAAATGAAGACTCAGAAAATAAGTAAAGTTAAGTTTTTTTTTTGCGACCTTTAAAGTGTCTGGCAGAAATAACGGCCCACGGCATGAGTCTGGGAGTATTGATTATTAATTATTAACAATATTCTGTACAACATACATAAAAATCAGCTCTCAGAAAATAAGTAAAGTTAGCAACGTTTTTACGTACCTTTAGCACCTTATAACTATAAATTGGCCGTCGCCCCAAATTTGCGAGTATGCGTACGTTAAATCTACGTACCAAAGCTACTATATTACACACATTTTGTTTCTCAGAAAATAAGTAAGGTCTGGCTGCTCTGGGATCTTGGACCATATAACTTAGGTACCTTCAAGGCGAGAGTGAATAGGCATCCGGGCAAGCGCATTCCAACCTAGACCTTTGTGTTTGTGTGGTTTGCACTTTGCTTTGTGCGGAGGTCCCGGGTTCAATCCCCGGCAGGGTTTGGAAATTTATAATTTCTAAATTTCCCTGGTCTGGTCTGGTGGGAGGCTTCGGCCGTAGTTAGTTACCACCCTACCGGCAAAGACGTGCCGCCAAGCGATTTAGCGTTCCGGTACGATGTTGTGTAGAAACCGAAGTATGGGTTTAATATAACTGCCATGCCCATAGCAGGTTAGCCCGCTACCATCTTAGACCGCATCATCACTTACCATCAGGTGAGATCGCAGTCAAGGGCTAACTTGTAGTGGATAGAAAAGAAATCTCTTAGAATGAGAAGGGTTTGACCATAGTCCACCACTTTGGCCAAGAGCGGATTGGCAGTTTCACACACTTTTGTGAACATTATGGAGAGCTCTCGAGCGTGCCGGTTTCCTCGCGATGTTTTCCGTCACTGATTGAGGAAGTGAATTTCTTGTAACACACATAACTCGTTCGAGGTTAAAGGTGCGTGCCCGGAGAACGAATCTCCGACCACTCGAAATAGGCAGATTCTTTAATATAGCGCCCTGTGGCGGAAACTGCGGCGAGCGCGATTTGAACTTATACTCCTTCATACAATGCGAGTAGCGCCATCTTTTATCATTTATGTACAAGTGGTGACCGTCAATGGTCAAATAGAATTTGAGTGTTGTATTTTTTAGTGAGCAAACAAGCAGGCGACCCACCTGATGGTAAGTGATTACCGGCGCCCATGAACATTTGCAGCACCAGAGGAGCCGCCAATGCATTGCTGGCTTTTGAGATATTTGTTAATCCGCCCTTTGAAGAGCCCCTATAATCATGAGGGAACACAGTTGTATCTCTTCTCTTCTTCTCTCTCTCTCTGGAAACAAAACACAGTTGTATACCGACCTTCCCAGTGATGGGCGCATCCAGGGGGCACACGGTGGAGTCTATCTCGGCGTAGAGCTGGAAGGCGGGCATGTCGGCGCGCAGGCCCGCGCTGGCGGCGCGCAGGCTCGCGGGCGTGATCTCGCAGCGCACCGGCTTGGCGGGCGGGCGCTCTTGCTGACACAGTGAGCTTGCGTTGACAATCATACACACAATCTATTGTGTTCTTACAAACTATGTTAATATGCTCCATACTCATGAGCTAAAACATAAAACAGCAAAAACTGAAACCGACAAAGACAAAGTTGTAACTGTTTTTAGAGTTCCGTTCCTCAAAAGGAAAAAAGAAACCCTAAAGGATCACTTCATCTATACTAATATTATAAATGCGAAAGTTTGGATGAATAGATTGATAGATGGAAGGATGTTTGTTACTCAATCACGCCCAAACAGCTGAACAGATCTGGATGAAATTTGGCACAGAGCTAGATTATTGTCTGGAATAACACACAGGCTACTTTATATTAAAGAGTTCCTCAATCCATTTGAACAAAGTTGCGGGCATCAGCTGGTACTTGCATATGTAATTGACTCACATGTTTATACTGAACAAAGAACTGGCAGCTGGTGTTGAGTGGTTTGTTCAGGAAGGACCTCTTCATGCCGCACCTGAGGGTGTACATCACGTTCACAAACACGCCGTGGTACGTCTCCAGCAGGCCCGGGCCCGTCCCCGTCTGCCGCCCCACCAGCGGCAGCTCAAATGGGATCTCTGTTACTCCAACGGGGATCTTACCTGCCGGGGCTAGCTCTATTGATGTGTTTATTAGATTTATGGGCTGGAAGTAACAGAAATAATGACAAATGAGTTTTGATTTAAGGCAAAAACATAAATATAGCTGAATAAAATCTTTCAATATTAATATTTTACTGATACAGCAAATTTCACACTGGCAACTAATTGATTTCTAAATTTTGCAGACAAGTTTAACTAAGTACATATTAAGTAGTTTATTAGGAACCCATGTTTACCCTTATGCTGTTGGAGAAAGCATCAAAGATGCCTGTGTTTTTTGAGCTCAGTTGCAGGTTAACCGAGCCCTCCATGGTCAAGCTGAGCCCTTCGTGGCGCAGGTCTCCTGTCGTGTCCACCACGACCACACCGGCAATCGTCTCCTGAGTGATAATCATAAGGGCTCAGCTTTAGTATACTAAAGCCCAACCATCATAAGTTTAAACAAAATTAATCAGGATTATAATATTTACTATATGAAAGATTCCGAACAGGTTCCTTTCACATTTTGCAGGCTACGCATAAGTAGGATAGAGCTAGGGTAGGAATACGTGTATAATTCATTTCTTGGGTTACTATACTGCTACTATACAGTTTCAAGTTCAAGTATGAACTTTTAATTAAGTAAATGAACTTACCCCTTCATGGTAAACTTTGCTTGCCCTTTTTAGGTTGATAGTAAGACTGGCAGACATTTCAGCCTTTGAAAACTTTACTATTGTGTAATTGAGATGGAACTTTAGATTTCAGGTTATACTGAAAACTCAATAAGTATTGGATAGGTTACACTTGAAATGGAATTCACCAAGGATCAGCTAGACTTACGTACAAAATTAGTTTGCTTATAATAATAATTAAGATTACTTAGTTTTACTGATTTACTTTAAGATTTAACGTTGAATGAGTTTAATAGTTTGGATTGTTTTGGCGAAAATCAGGCGACAACAAATTATCAATACAAAACTTGTACAAAACAATTCGTAAAATAAACAAAGGTTTATTTGTCTGTGGTCAAATGTCAATCGGCAATGCCGCTGCCAATGGAATACCAATGGAAGTACCTTTATTCATTGGCCGATAAACCTAGGTACCTACCACAGTAAACAGATGTTTTCTACCTACATATGTACACAGAGAAAGAGATACCGACAACCACATCAACAGACGCTGAGATTTTATTTATGGTGTTGGGTAGTGGTTGTACAGTGTGAATTTTTGTAATGACGGACTATTGGCTTCCTAATGTTGGTAGGACAAGGACACACACACCGTCCACCGAGTACCGACTACTGACTAGTGACTACCTACATTGCTACCTACCGACGTCCGACACAGATGAATTTGACAGTTGTTTATCAATGCCCGCTTGTGGCGGTTGTATGTGAATCGTCGTGATAGCTTTTATGATTTTATTTATTTTGTAACGACTATAAATATTTAATCGTGTGAAACTATTTTTATACGATTCCTTTTTTATTTTGCACTCGCGTGGTTTAAAGTGGCGTAAAATATTAGTGAGATAAATTCGAAAAGGTGATGTCGACGATAGGTTCACCCCGAATGGATCGATATCGGTGACTCGGAGTTTGCTTTTTATTTGCGTCACCGGAGGGTGGTTGAAGATGGAAAAGTCTGCACGACCACGGACGGCTCTGAATGAGTGTGTCAAGGTGGTTGTGCGATGCAGGCCGCTCTCGGAGAAGGAGAAAAACGAGGGTTTCGACGAGGTGAGAGAGGTTGCTTTGACATTGTTGATGTCCAGCACCAGGGCTGCGCAGACCCGGTGCGTCGGCACCTACACCTGCCGACACCTGTATTCAGTCAATTGTCAGCATTTATCGGATAACTTTTAGATCTACTTCCATCTCGGCAATTTTTTCATAATACCGCGCTCGCGATTTATTTGCATCATTTCTAAACAGTGTTTTCCTTTTCGTTACATACTTACTTACAGAGATTGTTTTGCAATTTAGTTGCTAGGAACTAGGAAGGACAGAATTAGGTTAAGTTGTTTTGTTATAAGCATTCAATTCGGGTCGTGAATCACGCGAGTGGGAAGCATTAGTTGCGTGTAATAGTTCGTGAATTATTTGAGACGCCCTTGCAGAATGCGCGCGCGTTAATAAATAATTATTGTTTACTCTTAAAAAGCGATTGGTAATAAATCTTCCTGCTAGTTCTTCTCGTTACTAAAGCATCCTGAACCAGAATCAATAATGATTTTATTAAAAGACTGATTAAATAAAGTAAGTAAGTCAGGTCATTAAAAGTAAATATAGCAAAATAGGTATTTAGTAATTCATTTATAACTAGCTGCCAGATATGTTGTCTTTGTAGTCTCATAATAAATCTGATTCAGAACACATGTTTGGAAATAAAATGAGTGTTTCCAGTAGAGATGAGGTGTTATGTAGTAGAACAACAGCCTGGACGTTGTTGCTTCAGTGAATCATGTCATACACTCAGCTGTATGATAATGCACTGTAGCTGAGACTGATAAGGATTCTCAATTGGATATAATGTTCCTACTCTTACATTTGAATCTCAAGTGCTGATAATAATATAAAGAATGGATTTGTATAAATTGCAATTTAAAACTCAAAGGTTTATGATTTCTCTTGCATAAAGTATTGGAAGCAGATAAATTATTTACTTACTTAACTATTAAGAAAATGAATTATGCAAGTAAATAACTAAGTAGTTGCTAGTGGCTTACTCAAACTGAAATCTTAAAATAATATGTACTTGTATGTACCTATTTGCTTAAGTAGCTATCTCATCATTTAAATTAATATGGTATTTTGTTCACAAAGAAAATGTAAAAAATAGACAATTTTACTTATGAACTAAGAGAAGTTTCAGATTGGACTAGGTGGTGCAGTTCTTCTATATTTCTATGGTTTCAAGTCCAATACAGATGTGTTTGCCATAGTTGTAAGTAATTTTCAAGGATGAATTCTTGCTTGGTAGTTTATGATGGATCTAGATACCTAAGTAGTTATGTCAAATAGAGGCAGTTATGTTCATCAATTAATAGATCAAGTAATTAACCAGTTAGATTATTAAACAGGAAAGAAAAACTGGGGAAAAAATTTACTTGACTACTTATTTGTATTTCCCATTATTCTCCCATTAGCATACCTGCCCCTTTCTATTCTAGTTTATATTAAATTAGATACCTATCCTGAATAAATGATAGGCTTTGACCAGGTACACAATAGGGTATTCCATTGTTGCCTGCCATTGCAGAATCGCAACTAGATTTCCCCAACCGATTCCGTTAATTAGTACTTAAGCAAAGTTAGTGGCATTTTCCTCTTTAACTAGTTGAAAAACTGCCGAAAAAGCTACATTTCGCAGCATCAAAAAAGGATTTACTTAAATACGCGTTACTCAAAGCTAGATACTGTATTTCCAGTGAAGTCGGTCAATAAATGGGCGCGCAATGTACACACAGTACAAAGTAGGCTCAGGCTGGTACCAACTGAGCCGTATTCTCCATACGCGGCTGCCGGCTACCCCATATTTAGGCATAGATCATCTGGACTCGGCGAGTTAACACCGTCGGTCGACCGCACACAGCTAACTAATAAAATGCCTTCGCGTCAACATTAATTAAATGAATAATGCCACACTTTTGAGTTTTATCCATTTTTGAACTGAATGTGGTCATGTGGATGCCATCTGGTGCAACCATGGCCTAGGTATATTGTCTTGTAGCTATACGAAAGTTTATGTCAAGCTCGCAATAATACGGCAGTTTACCTACATAGCCAATAGCTTACCTATTAGCTACCATGAGGTTTGTAAATATACGGTCTACAGAATTGCGCCCATTGCTGCTAATGCCAACAGAGGCTAACTAACTAGTCAGGAGATATTAGGTATAGAGCATGCAAGCACAGGCGCACTCTATGCCCTCGATCTAGTCCGTATGGGCCGAAGAGACGGCAAAGTAAAACCGAAACGGCAGGATAGAGATAAGTCGCAATATCAACTTTACTTGCTTTCCGAGGCACGGCAACTTGTCACTTCTGGGCGTGCTATTTAGCTTAGCTATTCTGACAGAAAACCCAACTTCTTTGTCGCCCGGGTCTCGAAGACGGAACCTTACGATCGAAACCTGGATACGCTAATCACTAGGTACATTACCGAGGCGTTTAATACTACCTGCCCAAAAACAGATGATTATCAATTGCCGCATTGTAAGAGATCGCGCTGCAGCCTGCAACCTTGTAGCGCCCGTAGTTTCGGCGGTGAAACCCGCTCGGGTGCTGATCATCTCGCAACAGTATGCATTACTGCAATCTCGAACATTACACCGGGGTGTTCAACCGGTGGCGCAAGCGACAGATGACTCACGACAGCTTATTTAGACTATTGTCTCCCTTTTATTGATATTGACCGAATTCTGGGACACCAGTCACCACCACTACGCCGTGTAAGGTTAAGCTGCTTGTAGGCATGAACTGCTTGTAGCAATGTACAAACGATACCTGCTACTTAAATATGGGTTGGAATTGAATGAGCACTGGAAAAAGTCGAATAAGAAGACAGAAGCTTTCCAACACGTGATCGTTCCAGATAACAAGAGTGGGTTAAGATCGAACAGTAGCTGTTAATAACTACAGTTCGGTCCATTTTCGTACTTTGAAAATAGACCGAATGTTAAGTAGCTAGAATAGGAACCTATAATATGTAGGTATAGCTCTGGCAAAACATGAAATTTTTCGCCAGAGCCTTACAAAAGAAAGTTCATCTCTTCTGTTTCGAAATGTAGCATTACACTAAAGTCTAAACTTGCGTTTAAGAAATAAGATTTATTAAGTACTTACTTACTTAGTATTTATTGAAATTGAGAATGGCATTCCGGACCAGTGGTAAATTCACTCGACGATCTTTGGATCGTCACTTGGAGCACTTGTAAAAGTTTATTTGAATAAATAAATAATAAATAAATAGACGTTTATTTCAGACGTTTCCATCCATAATTCGTTAGTATGTTACGTAGTAATTTTTAGATACAATTCAATATGTCAAGAATTTACACCTGATATTTTTTCTGCATCTAAAATGAAAACATGATGCTTAAATATCAGAGACATCAAATTAAATTATGTTACGATGGAAGCAAGTACACCAAGATATTATCTAAACAAGACGCACAAAATAATTGCTGGTCAACGTAAACGAAACATCGTTATTTCATGTAATTACCTCGTTTTCTGTATTCGAAATGCTAATAGTCTGAGGAAGGCTGCAGGAAGCCGCACGCAGCATAAATCTGCTCCGGAGGTCATTGGGGGAGGCTATGTTCATACACTTCTACCGGATAAGATGCGAATACGCCATCAAGATTATATCGGCCAGCTAACTCTATACTGCTCCACAAGATGTGAGTTTGTCTGCTTGACATTTTCGATCAATAAGAAGGAATCTGTATCCCTCCTGAGATATTTGCAGGTTTCCACACGTCGCGTCGCTCTGCCATATTTGCTGTTCCATAATATCCGTACTCCTTTATTGACGAAATGAATAAGGCTTCTAGACAAGCGTGCTCCTTTAATAGTTTCTCGTTAAAACCCTGTCCCACCTTGGAGCAGTGCTTGAAGTAACTATCTCATTAAAATTATCAGGCACCTAAGTAGTTATTACGATTTTGGACGTGTTGGCATAAGAAACGGTGATCATCCTTTGATACATTATCAATTAATATGATGCTCGCGACTTCGTCCGTGTGGATTAAGTAAGGAATAAAAAGTAGCCTATGTCCTTGCCTGGGATACCCCCTACCCCTGTACCTACCCATCAAAATCGGTTGAATAGATGGGCCGTGAAAGCCCCCCAAGCAGACAGACATACTTTCGCATTTATAATATTAAATATGGATTCGGAACTGGCGAAAATGACGTATGCCCAACCTTCGATTTTTGGACACGACGAATACTGAGTTCATAATATGAAGATTGGGATGAATTGTTTAGCAGAATTGAGTTGAACGCTGCTCTAGGATCTCTACAATTTGCAAGTTAAATGAGCTGAATGAGCACTATTAGACACAAAAAATACAGATTAACGCACCCCTCCCCGACTTTGTGTGACTGAAACGTGTGGGGGTGAATGAACTGATCAATTGGTTTAACCTACAGTACACTCATTGTGGAGAGGCGTCTGCTCAATACATTATATTTTATCAAGGGAAGTGAGCCGAAAATCTTTTATTGACGCCGAGATAAGAGATTACAATTGAACTTTTTGTCAATATTGTGTGGATAGCGAATTTATTATTCTCTGTTAACATTCTACAGTTACTGGCACATAGTACTCGATACAGACTACAGTTACAGACTATTGGTCACTAACTATTTTCAACGACGAGACCTGAATCAAAGTGACTAATGAAGATTTTTTAATCTTTTACGTCTACGAAAACTTACGCTTAGGTACACAGTTGGGATAGCTATCTA
This sequence comes from Erebia ligea, assembly GCA_917051295.2. Lineage (NCBI taxonomy): Eukaryota > Metazoa > Arthropoda > Insecta > Lepidoptera > Nymphalidae > Erebia > Erebia ligea. Next base: position 15,071,102 of record OU785241.1, on the reverse strand, counting down.
GTTAGGTATTACTTCTGTTAGGACCTATAAATTACAATTAAAAAGTAAGTACTTACTTATACTTACTTAGTTTAAGTAAATCTTTATTTATAAAACATGCTTATATCTAATGCTTTAAACGAGCAATTCTTGTACATATATATATATACCTATAATCTCACATATCAGAGAATTTCCGTTATCTGTGTAAGTATAATCTGAATTTCGGAAACGGTTCTAACGATTTTCATGAAATTTAGTATGCAGTCGGTTTCGGGGGCGATAAATCAAACATGATTTTAATATTGGAAGAAGTTTATTAGTACCTACTTATTTTTCCCATTTAGGACCTAAGTATTTAGTTATTCTAAAATACTACAAATTGTTCACTTAGAAGAGCAAAAACCAAATGGAGTCGTTTAGCAAGTTAAATTGCGCGATCTTGACTCCGCGTGGCTAATTGTCTGTTATTTATTTTGATTTGCGAGCTGCTCGGTTTACCTCGAGATGGGATGACGGGATGACGCATCGCATCGCTTGTTTGTATAATATAACTTGTATAATTAACGTAAGTTTAGCATATCATTGGCGTGTCGACCGTATAGCGTTGTGTACGCATTTTATGGACGGATGCGTTTCATATCAGTCATATTAAATGCATCGAGGCACGAGCCGCAAGCTGGTGCCAGCTCCGGTAGTGGAACAAGCAGATAGATTAGGATGATTTGTGTTAACCCGACGAACGTACAGACTAGATAAATCAAGATTGCCCATAGGACGTTACATTGCGTTCCGTTTGCCTTCTCGGTTCAATTTAGTAAATTACTTACTTAGTTACTTGCTATTTAATTAAACACTTAGCATCAATTCTGTTCTTACTTCTACGTTTACTACTTTTAGGGTAAACCTTGGAGCTACGAATAGATTAGTAGTCTATGAAGATAGAAATGAAACTAAACAAAGTACTTACCTACTTAACTAAGTAAAAGTAGGTTAGATACTGGTTAAAAGTAAAAACTAAACTGTAAAAAGTATGTATTTTAGTCGAAATAACGCGTCGGGATAATTTGAAAAATGTGACCGGACAGAAATAGCGCACCATAAGGTTTCCAAACCTACCTTTTAGGGACGCAACCGTAAAAATTATGCTTTATTTTAGTAGGAGGTTCTTTCGAAGTGCAACAATTCGAATTGATTTGAAGATTTATGGCCCATATAACTGTGCCTATTTTTTGTGTTTTGTTCAACGAAACTCACCTAGGTTTATTTTATGGACATCTCTAGGTGAAGAAGACCTCCCCACATCGCCCTGAGCAGAAATGGTACGAGCGTCTCTCGTCCAAGCCCTCGCCGGACACTAAGAAGTTAAACTCTCCATTGCAGGTCTGACCAACCACCGGTGCCGGACACTAACCACGGGCGGAGGAAGATCATAATCCATTGTAGATTTAACAACTAGTTTTGATTACCGATTCATTCGGGCGCCTTCAAATTTGCCGCAAAGTGCCGCGCGGAAGCAGCGCGGCTGCAGCGCTGCGGTCGCGCTGCTTTGTAAATCCATATAAATAAACGCACGCGACTGCAGCGCTGCACCCGCGCTGCGGCCGCGCATCAGTTCATCGATCGACTAGTGACGGGACTGCGCACGTATGTTTGTTCAAGTCTAAACATGAACGAAAATCAGGCAGAAGAATTTATCGATGAGGTTGAGAGTCGTCCAGCAATATGGGATTCGAAGTCCGACAAGTACAGCAACAAAATCGAAAAGAAAAAGGCTTGGGAAGAAATATGCATTAAATTTATTGACAATTTCACAAACAAGACTCCAAGCTTAGAATAACTACCTATAGAAGGTATGTTTCCAAACAACGCCTTCTCAAAACGCAAGCTACAAATTCGCTATGTGTGCTGTGTTTACTTGCCTCGTAAACGCAAACATAATGTTGCCAGTTTAAATGTTTTCCACCTAAAAGTTGGGTAAGTAATTGGTTAGTTGGTTTGTAGCATTGTAGCTTCTAAAACTAAGTTAACCAGCTTTTTTCGGACTGCGCGAGCGTCGTACGATGCCATTTATGGCACCAATTGAACGGCTTACATTTCGCGAGTGTACCTACTAGGTTTCTATAGGTAGTTATTCTAAGACTCCCAAGTGAAAAAAATGAACATGTAAGTATAATATTATGTATTGTTAACACAACTACTTTATATTTTCGTTGTTTCGTATTAGTAGTAACACAGAGCAGTGTTTCTTCGTCAGAGTCCATCGTGAAAATAAATATAGGTACAACCCTATGATGTTCGAACCTCGCGACAGGAGCGCGGCCGCAGCGCTGCAGCCGCGCTGCAGCCGCGCTACGCTTTGCGGCAAATTTGAAGGCGCCCTTCTTATTGGCGTCTGGGAACTAGGGATTCAGCTCCGGAATTCCGGTTTAAACGAAATTCCGAATCGTTTCATAATTCCGGTATTACTTAATGTCAAAACCGGAATTTCGATATTGAAAAAATAATGACACGGGTTGACATTTATTGGCACGACGAGTGCTCCCTGTCTGTCGCCAGTGAGAACTAAGAAATGAGATGCGGGAGCAGATCACACTCAAACCTATTTACCACCACCACTACAGCCCATTAACGTCCCACTGCTGGACACAGGTCTCCACTCTCATAGGACAAGGGAATTAGAGCTAAGACCCACCACGCTGCTCCAATGCGGGTTGGCGGGCTTTAACGACTATTATCATGTTGGTTATAATAATAAATAACCGACCGACGGCTTAACGTGCTCTCGGCAGGGGGGTAAAACACCACCAACTTCCTAACTCCGGGCTAGTACTGAGAATTTCTAGTCAGAAAAACCCAATACTTAATGATGACCCGACTCGGGACTCGAACCTGAGACCTCGTCGGCCGCAGTCGAACATGTTAACCACTAGACCAGCGAGCAGCTTATTTAGTTAATGTAACACTTAACTACCAGAATCACTTTATATGCTACACGTGAAACCCGATTATGAATCTAGATCCTGCAGATAGAATAGCACTGAGTAATTGTAACTAGGTACCTATGTCATGCGACGCAACTTGGGACTAACTTCTCAGCCGCCAATAAGTTTGAATCCTATCATAGTAGAATAAACCTTTCCCAAACTCGCTGCTAAATTGAGTAACAGTTTGGGAAAAACCGTCATTGCTTCGGACTTGTAAAATAGTAATTTGACCTCAGAATGGGCGTCCATTGATTACCATCGTTTAACTGATCTATTCTTTCAGCAGCTTGCTTAGCAGAACGGTAGCATTTAAAAGCTAGCTCAGGCAAAGCCAATGTGCGCCCAGTCTAAACAAAGTAGCCGCGATTTTCGTCTGTAAATTCCTGCCTATTATCATATTAAGTATTTAGATTTAAATTGATAACTATCATGGTTATGGAATAACTAGCATTCATTATTTTGGTGGCGGATCATTAAGTTAAGTACCTTTAAGTAATCATGAACATAATGTTGCACAAGGAAGTGCCTAACTTAATTAAGACAAGTAGATAGAGTTAAAAGTAAAAGAGCACTCGCTAAATCGTTGTTTGTTCACGGTCCGTGGAGCCATCGATCATGCGACAAATCGATTATTGCGCGCCACACTTCAGCTGAGTGTGAAATCTGCGCTCCTGTGTTCTATTACCTGCCTACTGTTTATTATCTCACTAGCTGATGTCCGCGACTTCGTCCGCCTGGATAGAGGTTTTTGGTTCCTGTGGGAACTCTTTGATTTTTCGGGATAAAAAGTTGCCTATGTTATTCCAGACTTATAATCTATCTCTGTGCCACATTTCATCCAGGGCCGTTTAACCGTTTTGGCGTGATTGAGTAACAAACATCCATCGATCCAAACTTTCGCATTTATAATATTAGTATAGATTAGCTGTGATCGAAATAATGGCATAAATATATCTGCATCATTTAATCTGTTGAGATTGCAGTCAAGGGCTAATTTGTGGTGAAATTTAAAAAAAATGGTTTATTTACTTATCGAACAATGCTTGCTGAATGGACTTTCATAACGGTAGATATACAATACGTGTAATTTGTTCTTAAAATACTTAGGTACTTACTAAGTCATACAAAATCGCTTTAACTTTACTTACAACTATCTAGATTCCTAGAATCTAGATAATGTAAACTAGTTAACTTGGTGATGGATTTTTGAATGCCGGTTTAATAATAACTGCGTTTTCTAGTTGTAAAACATTGTTAGAAAATAAGCTTGCCGTAAGACGATTACCTACACAAGACGGATGGCAAGGTCGCAGCGCTAGTCAATACTTTTAAATTTCAAAAAGCTGGGATGCAGTAACTGCATCTGCCGGCATTTCACACTGCACGCTAACTGCACGCGGACTGCGCAGTTGTCGTTGTCTGCGCAATGTGTCAACTGTAATTGTCTTCTCGGTAGAACTGTTTTCCGAACCGGTGGTAGAGTCAAAACGTGATGTCACATAAGAGACACCCAGTGGTTGTCCTACATGTAATAAATGCATACATTGAGTATTGTACAATACTGCGATCTTGCTGTCAGAACGCAGACTGTCTGTCATGAATTCATAGTTGCCCCTATGTGGAAGATATTAAGGTTAACTAGAACAACCCAGGGCTGGGGTTGAATCTGTTGTGGCAACACTTACTAGCTAAGCTGGCTCAGTGCAGTGACCCAAGAAGGATCTGCCTCCGACACTAGACCTGCCTGTCTAGACGCCAATTCTGACCACTTGCAGTTCTTTGCACTATACCTGGGGGTTCAAACAGGGCCTTTTTGCCTTACGTGATTGGGGTAGCTTCATGAGAGTTAAATGCGAGCTATAACTAGCTTATGCCCGGGACTTCGCGTGGACTACACAAATTTCAAACCCCTATTTTAGGAGTTGAATTTCCAAAAATCCTTTCTTATCCTTTATTTTGACTTGGGCATCCGCCCACGTCAAAATAGCTATCTGCATGGCAAGTTTCAGCCTGATTCGTCCAGTGGTTTGAGCTGTGCGTTGATAGATCAGGCAGTCAGTCAGGACTTTGAATTTAATATATTTAGATGTGTGTGTTCCCAGGTGGTGAAAGTGTGGGCGGAGCGCGGCGCCGTGCAGGTGTACAACCCCAAGGGGCAGGACAAGCTGTTCACGTACGACGCCGCGTACGACGCCGCGGCCGACACGCAGACCATCTACGATGAGATGGTGAGCATTACACCTAATATATTCCCTTTACGTCGAGCGGTGACAAGCACCCCGCTTTTATTCCCTCCAGTAGGGTTAGCATGCGCAGAACGAGTTAAATTATGTTTACCCGTTATCTCTATTTGTCTACCGAAGCTAACATGGTTATTTGTCTCGTTACCTACTTCAAAAGTAGAGATAAAAGTAATATTCTCATCCGTGGTATTTTTGCTACGAATGCCGACAATTTTTTTCTCGTAATATACCGGATTTTGTGCATGTAAGGGTAAACGAAAAATTACCAGGCAACGACAACATCTCTCTCTCTCGTCGGCCGTCGCAAGATCTCGTTGTGCGCATGCACTTAAGATTGCGAACCTATGATTTTTATCTCGCTTCTATTCCCTTTACGGCGAGTGGCAAACGTGCAGTCGGAAATAAAAATGAATATAGAATAATCAAACTTAAGATATTTACAAAATGAGTGTAACGATTTCAGGGTTCATACATGTATGTGAGTTTCTTTATTCCACCATAACTTCTCGACGTACTACACAAACAGCTGAATGGATAGCTACGAGTAGATAAGCGCGCTCTAAACTACAACTCATCATTGTTTTGTGGGATGAAATCCGTCATGTACTATTTAAAACTTAAATTACGTATTTTGCAGGCCTTTCCTTTACTTTTTTGGGCCTTGATCATTTAATTCGCTACGTATAATCCGCCACAGAAGGTAAATCTATGTGGTACAGTGCGCACCCCGAACCTGCAGCCCGCGACACTCTCCACAATCCCCCAAAATACCCCCAACGCACGTCCCACTCCGACAGAGCATCTTCAGGAGATGTTGACTCTAAAATGCACGATTGTGAAGAGATTGTAGAGTCAACATCTCCTGAAGATGCTCTGGTGTCGGAGTAGGACGTGCGTTGGGGGTATTTTGGGGGATTTGTGTGGTGTGGAGAGTGTCGCGGGCTGCAGGTTCGGGGTGCGCACTGTACCACATAGATTTACCTTCTGTGGCGGATTATAGCGAATTAAATTTCTAGTTTTTCAATATCATGGACTTCCGCAAAGTAACGCCTGCTTCTATCCAATATTTAAAACGAGTGTACATGGCGTTACTGCCTCTACGGTGGTCGACTCAAGTGTAGAGCTGGCAACACTAGGCTAGGAACTCTAGGATAGATCGGTGGGAAAATGGCACCGATCGCAGTGTTTGTGTACCCAATAGATGATGTCTACGACTTTGCCCGCTTGTCTTTGGAAAATCCCTTGGGATCTCTTTGATATTTCGGAATAAACAGAAGCATGACCATGTCCTTCTCTGCCGCCCCAAATGCAACCTATCTCGGTGCCAAATTTTATCTATTTTAACAGATACCCATCTGTTAAAATTTATAAAATTTGGCATGGGGCAATTGGTGAAAGCGTAGCAGACATACAGACATACAATCGCATTTATAATATTATTACTGTTAATTTGAATGAAAATGAATGGTTATCTCTTTTCCGCTATTGAACAGTTACGTACTGACACGCATGCGGGCCGTACGAGTGACGAAACGAAAAGTGAAACTTTGATTAAAGAACCAACCAATCCTTGAAGTCGATGTACAAAACAAACAAACATACTAACAGTATTATAGATTTAGACCAAACTGAAACTGTGAAACTGAACAAATCTTAGCAGGAATTGATAAAAAAACATAATGCAGATGAAAATGAAAGTAACATAAGTACCAAATTGCAGAATTAAGAACCCTGATAAAATAACAATGTTGTGACTAATTAAGTTGTTATTTACTATAAACAAGATTGACCTATGACTATGAGGCTATGAAGATCAAGGTCGATGAGACCATAATAGTAGATTGTATTATAAGGGAGCAAAATAATATTTTTACGGCGAGGGCGCTTTTTTGAATCCAGAACGAAGTGAGGGATTCTAGAGTAGAATCCTGAGCGTAGCGAGGGATTCTTTAGTAGAATCCTGAACGTAGCGAGGGATTCAAAGTACGTCGCCCGAGCCAAAAATATATTTGCGCCCGAATGATACACTCTACTTTTCATCACCCTGTATGAGAAAATTTGGTTCCCGCGGGAACTCTTTAATTTCCCGGGATAAAAAGCATAGGTGTGTGCTATTTCCAGACTATAATCTTTTTTTTTTTTTTTTTTAATCTATCTCTGTGCCAAATTTTATCCAGATCCGTTCAGCCGTTCGGGCGTAATTGAGTAACACACATCCATACCACCATACATCCACACATCCATCCAAACTTTCGCCTTTATAATAATATTAATTTAATTTTTTTTTTTTAATTTTTTTTTTTTTTTTTTTTTTTTAATATATATATCCATATAGCCCTTTCGTTAGTTAAAATTCAGAAATTATAAATTCCTAAATTGACCCTGCCGGGGATCGAACCCGGGACCTCCGCACGTTAAGACAGTAGCGCTCAACACTGCGCCACGGAGGTCGTCAATTTGCGTTGGCGCTGAACACTAAGATGTTCCAAATTCAATAAGTGCGCGGCAAAGATAATTGCGGCGCACTTACGAGTATAAAGAGGATTAAAATCTCATTACTGCCCGCTAAAAGTTTCTTATAGAAAACACCACCTTTGGGCGCACATAAAGGCGAACCAAGTCGTCCTTTTCGAATACATGGGATGAAAAATAAATTACACTTTTTAACGCTTGTTGCATTTGCCGAAAGCTTCTGAATATATTAAACACAGATGTAGTAAACAGATACCGCGCTCGGAACATGGAAGTGCGGCCAAAATTTATTCGAGTGTGCGTGACAGCACTGTCTGAACACATGCATCAGTGTGCGTGAAATGTTGCCAGATTAATGAAAAAGTGCCAAATTAATGAAAGAAAATCTATTTGTTGGTTCTTTCTTTAGGCCTTCGATTTCAACGACATATGGTAGGAGAATAGCTTGTATCCTGGAAAAGGAGATGCGCATATTACTGTGGTGGTACGCTGGCTACTTTGGAGCTACGCTGAGTACTTTAGCGGTACGACGAATACTTCCAAGATATGCCAGTTAAATTGGTGGTACGTAGACTACTTTAGAGGTAGGCCGACTACTTTAGAGGTACGCCGACTACTTTAGAGGTACGCAGACTACTTTTAAGGTACGCCAGCTACTTTAGCGGTACGCAGACTACTTTGGTGTTACGTAGGCTACTTTTAAGGTACGCCAGCTACTTTAGCGGTACGCAGACTACTTTGGTGTTACGTAGGCTACTTTTAAGGTACGCCAGCTACTTTAGAGGTACGCAGGCTACTTTGGAGGTACGTAGGCTACTTTGGTGGTACGCAGGCTACTTTTAAGGTACGCCAGCTACTTTAGAGGTACGCCGGCTACTCTAGAGGTACGCAGGCTACTTTTAAGGTACGTAGGCTACTTTTAAGGTACGCCAGCTACTTTTGAGGTACGTAGGCTACTTTGGTGGTACGCAGGCTACTTTGGAGGTACGTAGGCTACTTTGGTGGTACGCAGGCTACTTTTAAGGTACGCCAGCTACTTTAGAGGTACGCCGGCTACTTTAGAGGTACGCAGGCTACTTTTAAGGTACGTAGGCTACTTTTAAGGTACGCCAGCTACTTTCGAGGTACGTAGGCTACTTTGGTGGTACGTAGGCTACTTTTAAAGTACGCCAGCTACTTTAGAGATACGTACGTACCTCGTACAGCTCTTCGTACCTCGAAAGTAGCTGGCGTACCTTAAAAGTAGCCTACACACCTTAAAAGTAGCCTGCGTACCTCTAAAACAGCCGGCGTACCTCTAAAGTAGCTGGCGTACCTTAAAAGTAGCCTGCGTACCACCAAAGTAGCCTACGTACCTCCAAAGTAGCTGGCGTACCTTAAAAGTACCCTACGTACCACCAAAGTAGCCTGCGTACCTCGAAAGTAGCTGGCGTACCTTAAAAGTAGCCTACGTACCTTAAAAGTAGCCTGCGTACCTCTAGAGTAGCCGGCGTACCTCTAAAGTAGCTGGCGTACCTTAAAAGTAGCCTGCGTACCACCAAAGTAGCCTACGTACCTCCAAAGTAGCTGGCGTACCTTAAAAGTACCCTACGTACCACCTTAGAAGCCTGCGTACCTCGAAAGTAGCTGGCGTACCTTAAAAGTAGCCTGCGTACCACCAAAGTACCCTACGTACCACCAGAGTAGCCTGCGTACCTCGAAAGTAGCTGGCGTACCTTAAAAGTAGCCTACGTACCACCAAAGTAGCCTGCGTACCATCTGCGTACCAAGCAGCTGGCGTACCTATAAATTAATCGGCGTACTTCGAAATAAGCCGGCAGCGTAGCTGTTTCACAAAAAAAAACTATCTACTAACAGCCCATTTACACCTTTAATTTAAGGGAAAATATTTCAACGCAAATTAGCAACACTGATAGATATCGTTGAGGTTTTGTGTTTCAAGTCATCAGCAATTAATTATCATGGAAAAAAAATCTAACAGAATGAAAATATAAATTTTTGCCTATGAAACGAAACATCATCTTCCTTTTTTAATTTTTGGTAACAATTTTGACAGTGTTTCAAGACACAAGACGGCATTAGTTTGAGAAACTTGTCTACACACACGTCACGTCAAAACTTCTCGACGCGTCGCATCCAACTAACTGAGAATTGTATTTGCTTTTCGTTTTGTATTCGCTTTGTTGGCGCGTCTGCCGTGTTCCGAGCGCGGTATCTGGTACTACATCTGTGATATTAAACCGCTTATTTTTTGCCTTGATTCGACCAAAATTTATGATATGAAATTAAAATAATATGACTGTTTAATTATGTTTATCAAGTAAACAACATATTTCAGCGTCTGCTGGATCTCGTTTTTCGACAATGACGTTTTTTCAGTCAATCTCTGTAGATGTTAAAGTATGTACTTTAAAAGTATCTATATTTCTAAGTTTTCTTGTTTTTGCTACTAAATAAACTGAAACAGTCAGACTGTGAGAGTCTGAATACGTACTCTATAAGTATCTATTATATTTCTAAGTTTTCTTTTTTGCTACTAAATAAACTGAAACAGTCAGACTGTGAGAGACAGTCTGAATACGTGAGGAACACGTACATTTTAGAGGAACAGCCTTTGCTTTTCCTCTAAAAAAAGTTATCAAAATTGTTGGCACGATCGTAAAGCTATTTTGATCTACATTTTCAAATTGTAGTTTTTAGAGATTGGTCTTCTATGACTTGTTTTCTGTAGTTTAATTTTATGTCTGTAATTCCTTTCCCTCGAAACTCTTTTTTTTATCTGAATAGTAGTTTGTGATATAAGGGCGGTAAATAGGTTTTTACATACGAGTTGACTAATGTCAGCCCGATGACGCCAGTCGAGGGCTGACCATCGTCACGAGTTTGTTAAAACCTTAACGCCCATGTATCACACGATATTTTTCAATACATTTGTGAGAAAACTTGAAAATAAAACTCGAGTAGGTAGGTACAAGGTACTCACTAGAAAATGGTTTCTCACGCCCGTACTTATTTCGAGATTTTTGGCGGCTATTAATAGCGCGATTCTTTCCTCACATCTAAAATACCTAATTGTTGATTTAATTTTATTATTCCACAACACTTATACTACTCATTTTATTTAATAATTTATAAGAAAAACTCAATGAAACTTTTAAAAATAGCGCGCACAGATTCAAGATTTTAGTAGTACGTATCTATAGCGCGTTGTTGTAATTGCGTTTTTTTTAATTGGCTTCATGGCTCTAGGTTCTAGCTCTTAACTATCAGCCTGGACTATTCAGCCTTTACTTTTTTGATTTATAAAACTTAAAACAATTTTAATTAACTAAATTAAATACAATTTTTAATTTCATGAATTAATTTCATCAATCCACATCTAAATGTTATTATTTTTTAAGTTTTCTACATACAAAGTCAATACCATTATGAACCTTCTTTCAAGAAAACTTTTTATTTAGAAGTAAAGTGGCCTTACAAAAATTAAAAAAAAACTGCAAAAAAATAGCACGAGGGCAGTAAATTCTGCAAAAAAAAAGCACGAGGGCAGTAAATTTAACTTACAAGCCCTGTTTACTGCCTCTGTAAGTGCATTTTGCGAGCAAGTGTATTGAAAAATTATTTTCTTTCTAGAGATTTCTTTGAAAAACTGCCAATGCATGAACGCAATCGATATTTCTTTCGAATTAAGTATATCTACGAGTATGACTCGGATGTATAGCAACGTATGCTTTTGAACTACAAAAAGAGGCGAATAAAATCAAATCGACGAGTATTTTGGTATTCTTACAATATGTGTGTCATATGCTCGAAATATTTTTATTTCGGCTTGGATTTCTCGGTCCGTTGTAAGTTGTAACTATCTCGCAGCTTATTCCAAAACATCCGACACCGCATACCGCAACATTGTTTTGAAATCATTCTTTAGAGTTTTTTGCCTTTTTATTCATTGCGCTATTTATTGCTCTTCGAAGGTCATACTCTAATCATACCACATGATACGGCATAAAATTATCTTCCTTATGCCTAATGAGTTCACGCCTAATTGTTTAAACGTACTTATTGTTATTTGATATTTCAGACTTACCTATTGATTAATCGGTTTTGGTTGTCTAGATATTTGTATTCTCGTTTCTAACATAAAGCCAAAGACAGCTTTTTTGAAACAGGTTAAACGTGATTTCGCTTGTGAAAAAAATACAATCAAATTGTAGATAGAGGGACTACTGACTACCTGTACCTAGTACCTGTCTTAGAAAAAATGGGCTACGATCTGCGGAATCTCCCTTAAAAAAATATGGTATGGGCATATTTGTTGGGGTGGACAAGAAATCCACACAAATAGGTAAGACGGCAGTACCTCTGATGCTACAGATATTCATGGTTTCAATGGGCGGTGGTCAATCTCTCCTCCAAGACTGTGCAGGGCATCATCCCCTACTTCTTGCAAACAAAATGCATGAACCAATGACCCAATATGGGTGGCGGCAAGTCAAGAAAGGTGGCGGGACGGGTGACGCGCTCTTTAAAAGTTCTATCTTCAGCAGTGAACTCATAAAGCCTAATTTATGGATGAGATGACTCGGAAAAAGTAGAGTCTCTTACTTGGCAATGATCATGACACAGCAGCCAGCAGCGCAGGTGGTCGCAACTCGCAGCGCTATAAGTGCTTCCTACGCGCGGGAACGCTAAAAACAATATCCGCCTCGCAGTTTCAATGGCAGGCCTCGCGGTCGAAGGTTTCTCGTTTTTCACGCACCTGAGTCACAGGCGCGGCGGTGGGCGAGGGCTTTCAGATTATGGCCTCAGGCGCCTAACAGATGCCGAATGATTGTACCTACATTTCGTAAATCAAAAAAATGGTTTTCACTCTCCAAAGACCTACACAACATAATGATTCTTTACAATTTTGGTAGCTAAGTGCACCTACATCTTTTAAGCACCAAATCCTGCATCATCAAATAATTACCTATTTATATTTTGTAGAGCCTTATGCACACTGACTGAGCCTTATGATTCTAATCCGCACCGCTCTCGATAGCAAGGTCCACGAAGCCCTGCATGTCGCAAAAAACCGAGCAACATGGCGCGAAATTGTTCATAGAAGGATTAGGTATAGGTGGAAGGGGCCACGACCCTCAGTAATGGGGAATACGACGCAAAGAGGATGCACACTGTGGTAACGCAATGTCGTATGGTAACGTAGTTCAGTACAAAATTTCGGCACTCGATAATGTGGTGACCATGAATCAGCGAAGAGCATAGTTAAAAGTTGTCATAGCTCTGCCAGATTTCAGTAATCTTGCGTGTAATCTGCAAATACCCGTGTAAACACGGCGATGCTGTAAAGCTTGTGAAGTGCGCAAAACATGTGTGTTTAATCATGTTTAATTGGCTTTTGTTCGCGAACAAAAGGCTATTCGGCTCATTGTTGGCGCTCGCCGGGCGGCAGGCGCGCTTCGCCGGTGCAGCACGCGCCGTGGTTTAGAGCTCCGTAACGAGGCTGCAAAAACGACACACTTGTAAACCTAACATGTTAAGCAAGCGCGCTTCAATTCCGACCTCATCAAGGAAGGCATGATTGTGATCAAGCGAAGCTATGTCAGAAACTCGAACTCAGTTCAAAAATACGAGATCGCGGAAATGTTTCAAACTAAAGGAGCTTGCATAGTATTAGTATCTATCATAATTTATGGCAGTGAATTTTAACGAAGTAAAATTTTGAAATACTGTGCTTTGAACATTTTCAATTTCGAAACTAGTTTCACCGTGAAAGTTTCTCAACTTTAGCTGAATGGAGCAAAAAATGGAGGAATACAAAAACAGCGCTTTTCCAAGTCCGGGGCTCTATCTTATCTTAACATTCTCGTTGTAATTACAAGAATTTGTGAAGGCAACAATTTTCTAATTTCTAACCAAACACTTGGTTATATTATGAATGTATAATCTACTCGTATGTTGTATAGATTTAATCCCAGACCATGGCATGTTGTGGCATATTTATCTCGAATACTTATCTAGTGTATTATCTCTTTGTGTATGTTTTTGGTTGTTGCTGTAAATATGGAAATGTTTTGAACATTTCCATATTTACTTAATGCTTCGTCGCCCAACTCGCACATGTCCAGGCTCACGCGTATTTCAATGCTTTTCAAGGCTGGCACATTGCACATTGCACGTAAGCCGCGTTATTCCAACAAACTCAAATTTCAACTCAAAACTCAAAATATTTATTTAAAGAATATCCACTCACCTGTAGTTTAAATAGCAGTTTAAAAAAGTTACGTCGGCAGCCGATATTTTCTTGCATGGACGTCTACATGCCATTGCCGCGGTCTTGCGCTGCCTGGATTGATGTTTCGACCACCTAGTGGGGGTCTGTAAGCGCTGCGCTTTACATAGCGGGGTCACCAGTCCAGCACTTTGAGACCCCAAGCCCAAGGTGATATTATGTTGGTGATAATTGTCAACTGTTTACGTCAACAATTAAAGCTACTATGGTTCCAAACGTGCCCTAGTCTGAGAAGAAGCCCGACCTTGTGTCTCGCAACCACAAAACGCACCACGCTCCAGTGCGTTTGGTCTAGATTAGTTAAACTTACACTCGCACTCAAGGCCGCCCGGTGGCAATGGGCCGGGAGGTCAGTGTATCGTCAATTTTGACTGCAATCTCCTCAGTTACGGAATTTTTAGTAAAACAATATCCAAACCGACTGACGGACGGTCAACTGTTGAGAAACTATGTTGGATCGATTTGGTCTTTTATTTATCATACATCAACATTCTGTGTAGTTGAACAGATCGGAGTTCAAAACGCTATTCAAATACTAACTGACAGGGCTTTGTGCTTGACACACAACAGCTAACTTTAGCCACAAAGTGTAACCAAAACTTTTAAAGTAAGTTATTAGGTACTTCGTCATTACTTCGTTAGAACCTTTAAAAGCAGGAGGCGGGCATTTCAATAAAGCATGGTGTATAGTTATTGCTTTATACACCATGCTTTTGCTAACCACGTAAAGCTCTATACACCATGTTTTCTGATTATTTTCCGCTGGGGAAGATCAGGCAATGGATCTTAACTATTTTGTGAGTAGATGTACGAGTACCTACTTCACAAAACAATTTGCCACTCAAATTATTGTTTCATTGATAGATGGTAATATTCAAAGTAGGTATACAGTAAAAACCTAGGACTGGATTGCAACGGACAGAAAATTGATTAATTTAATCTTTAATTCAATGAAAATAAGCACAGCCCCAGAAACCAGGAAATAAAATCCCTGAAATCGTTGAAAAATCTTTATCGAAAGGATCTTGTTTCACTAGTACTTAATGTTTTTATGACCGTGTTATGTCAACCGAGAGGAGCATCGTCTCGAACAATGCTGTTTACAGAGCGCTCCAAATTCCAATGATAGCTATAAACAGCCCGTAAACTTGTTACAGCTTCCATGCGAGCAATGCAAGAGAAGCTATTTGTATAGTGCGTTATGAACATCGCACATAATTAATATACCTACGTGCCGCACGTACCGAACTCTATGGAAATTTTAACTACATACAGAAAATATGAAAACCATTTCAATATCAGCTGCAACAAGTTCAGACTTCAGATGTCCGTCGCTTACATTACCGGTTGTACTATTTGTAAAGCAACAGAGTATTCAGGCGTAGGCCATGATGCTAATTTTTCTAATTCTAAGCAAAGCGTACTTAAAATTGGCACCGATTTTAAAAAGATCGACATCGATTTCTGCCAAATGTCAAATAATTAAATACGCTCTACAAATTAGACTTTAGATGATTAACCTTGGACAATGCTATGATCAATTTAATAAGTAAGCAAGTAAGTATAATAGTAATAATAAGTATATAAGTACTGAAGATGCGAATGTCGCTACATTCGAGGCAGGTGGACGTTGCGGCTTCACTCTACCTCTCTAATGTGCGATCATCAGTCTAAGAATGCTGTGTTTGTTTACAAGTGAAGTGCTGTTGATCGATTGAGGCGATGTTTAATGTAATCGTAAACACAGCGTTAGTTACCCAATAGATCTAATTCCATTTGCGGCGACTCTTAGTCTAGGGCATTTTTGTGAGCCTTGCCCTGGTTTTTTGTAAGTAAATAAATGTCCAACTGCGACTAAGTACGTACTCACTAATTTATTTATTTCTATCCTGTCTGTTTAGTAGTTTGGACTTATCTTTGAAACGGCTAAGCCGAATTTGACGGAACTTAATGCAAGCAGTTAGAGCCTTAGAGGACTATTTAAACTGAATTTTTATCCCGAGAAAATAAAGAATCCCTACGGGATTTTAAAAAGATCCTTTGTCATTACGTACTAAGTAGCGTGGCTTCTGTCGCTCACCTAAGACAACGGGTGAGCGACAAACGCGGCAACGCGACGCGACGCGACAGTATCGAACAGTACGTGCCCTTCATGTGGCCTACGAATTGTCGCATAGATACGTCTGTCATTTTCTATGGCGTTGCGTCGTATCGGGTCGCGTGATATGATCAACAATACGCGCGCATACCCAATGCGTTTCATCGCCAAGTTTCGCCATCCGTCTCTAATGAGGAATGGTGAAGCTTAGCTCCTATAAAACTGTATCTAAAGAGCTGTCTTTACCGGCAGGTGCGCCCCCTGGTGGCGTCCGTGCTGGACGGGTTCAACGGCTGCGTGTTCGCGTACGGGCAGACGGGCACGGGCAAGACGCACACCATGGAGGGCACGCCCGACCACGAGGGCATCATCCCGCGCGCCTTCCGCCACATCTGGGCGCACATCGAGAACACCGCCTCGCCCGACGTCACGCACCTCGTCTCCTGCTCCTACGTCGAGCTCTACCTCGAGGACGTGCGCGATCTGCTCTCCAAGGAGCCCAAGAAGCTCACCATCAGGGGACAGGTCAGTATTGTATTCCTGGAGTGTCTCTATTAGAACGAGTAAGACAGGAGCACTCCGATATGCTCTAAGTGCGGCGAGCGAGGAGATTTAGTGGTTAGAAAGCTCCCAAACTGTCGACTCGTTAGCAAGAAGTTGTGATCATCACCTGTCAGAAACACGGCATCCCCTGACGTCATGCACCTCGTCTGCTGCTCCTATACGTCGAGCTCTACTTGGAGGATGTGAAAATTAAACAGCTCCCGCGGGAATTAAAAAAAACTTAAAGTTAATGAATTGAATTTTTATATAGGTACATTTTATTTAATTACTTTGGGCTTTGGGGCTATTTCGATTATACCCAAATTATGTTATTATTGTACAGCCTAGTTTAGGACTTGCAGTGCCCTGACGGGGCCTCATGCCAATGTGGACATGAGCGCAAATGTGTAATACATGAAATGAAATGAAATGATAAAACAACACCAAACACTATTTGTAACAAAGCTAATCGAGTTAAGGTTAAACCTACAATAGCTGATTACAAACACGCGAACAATCCAAACATACATATATGGTAAATACTTCCTGGTCCAAACCCAAGCTCTCAGTGACGCAACGTGCCCGCCACAGCACCAGCCGAGGATTCTGTTTGCGCGGAACCTACGTCTTGATATACTTAGTTCTAGCCCCAGTACGGACGCTGGAGGTTTTATGAAGCTAGGCTCACAAGCGACGCGGCAAGCAGATGCACTGCGCGACGCGGCCCCGTGCATACTTATACAAAGAAAACTTGCCACTTCGTGCCGCGCCGCGACGCACCTCATTAGTGGGGCTAGACCTTATGTTACAACTTATTGTACCTAAAGTGACCAGTTAGCCCTATCATATGGGACAGTCCCGAAAGTAGCAATTTTAGGTTCTAATCTTCTTCACGAAAGCTTTCCTTAATAGCTTTACGGACAAGGCGCAAACTGAAATCCGAGAGGTTGACGGTTCTAGCCGCTAAAGTTAAAATCGTGTAACCAAGCTTTCGCTAAGTTGGAGGGACAATATCGTTCCTTCATGACACGGAAAATATTGTTTAAAAAACACCGTACACACGCGATTTTAATGAAATTTCAAATCTGTTCAACCACTAGTAGAGTTTGACGTACCTACACGTTTTAACCATCAGCGAAATGGCATCATCAATTCATTATACCAAATCATTTATCACATGCAGACCTTCACGTTTGTTTCGATAGGGCGACTCTGCGTATGACATAATGTTTGTATGTCGAAAACAAAATGTACAAACTGTTGTCACACTAGGTCAAGTAGCGTACGACCAGTTTATTACCTATTTTGTCCGCGTGGATTAAGATTTTATTATTCCCGCAAGAACTCCTTAATTTTCCAAAATAAAAAGTAGCCTATGTCCTTCCCCGGGATACGATCTACCTCTATAACAAATTTCATCAAAATCGGTTGAAAGCAATGGCCGTGAAAGCGTAGCAGACAGATAGACAGACAGACACACTTTCGCATTTTTAATATTAGCATGGATATTAGTATGGACGCCTGAATACGCACTGAACTCTACTGAAAGATAAATTCTAGGACATAATTTTTGTCGTAAAGCTCATACCTACTTTAATGCCTAGGCATGTTTTAATGCTAGATAGAACTGGTATGTATTCTGTGGCTACTGGCTACGTATAATAGTGGAGTTATTGTTAGCAGCGACACAGGATTCACGTGATTTCAGTTTTTTCTAGCTTTTGGTGATTTGCCAAATCACCAATAGCAATTTGCAAAAAAATTGCTAAATAATAATAGGTACCTAATTCGATAAATGCTAAAGTGTGTCGCGCTTGTCGTTCAAGTTTATCTTTGTTATTTTTAAGACCTCGTAGTAGAGGGTGAAATTCCCTATAATTTGTTCGGGAACGCTCGACGATCACCCTAATTTATGTGACTGCAAGGAAATTTGCCTTTTATCGATTTAATACCACGGCTTTTCTTAACAACGCTTATCGTTGTTACTATACTTACATCTAGTACGTACAACATTTTATTACCTATTATTTTTCACTAGGTGATGCTGCGAATTCGTCTCCGTAGAGTTAGTTATTTGCGATAAATCCCGTGGGAACACATGAATTTTGCGGATTAACGTTACCTACTGTATACTTCTGGATACAATTAATCTCTAGCCAAAGTCTAGGCCTGGGCTATGGTCCCGTTAACAGACGAATCCACTTTCGCATTTATTATTACGATAGAGTAGAATTAATTTAAAATGTAATCCTTATCTAATATTTTTAACATACTGATAATAAAATGAGCGGATATCAAAGATACTAAATTGAAGCGAATGCAATAAATGTTTCCATTATTATAATTTTCTTTGTATTCGCTAATTGGGACAGCGCGGCGGGTTACAGTGTTGGCTTGTGTCCAACTCGCAACGCGATTGTGAATCGGATTTGGGCTCGATTTGTGAATCAATTTACAAATAATGTAGCTTCGCTTCATTCATAATCAGGACTTGCGTGATTTGAGCCTGGCTTTAAATGCATGTTATTTGTACCTACGTAGTTTCTTGTTTCAGTTTTCTAATTCAGTCTCTTCGATTCGTCTGTTCTCACGATTTATGTCTAAATGGTCGTAAGACCCGTCGGCGACGTCGATCAATATTGTCGATTCGACGTGAATCGGTTGATATTGCCTTTGACTAATCTGATATCGGTCGTTAACACGAGCAATCCATTTTCTATTTTCTTTTAATAGACAATTTTAAGGGAATCGATAAATATCGAGCAAACGTTCATATCGATTCGCCAAATAGTCATGGATTGTATTATCTGGTGGATGACTGATGTGGTATCACCCAGACCGATTTTTTTAGACGTTGGGGAGTGTTGTCCACTACTTCAGTATTTCCCTCTATTCTCTATCTTTTATCAGTTTCACTGTGCTATTTTGGAGAGACTATTATCAGTCAGACTATTGTCAGTCGTCTGCGATAGGTTTTAATCTCTGTACTGCACAAATAACATTGTATTTTATATTTATCTGCAATCCTACATATTATAGTTACTGTAAAACCATTTAACGAGGCAATAATAAAATATACAAGAGTGCAAAAACTGCTTCAATACTTAGATTTTATGATAAACAAATGCGTTGTTTATAGCTCACGCTTCATAAAAAGTTAGTTACAGAAATAACTTTTTATAAACTAGTATTATTATTGGCTTGAAAAATAAAATGAAATGCAAATAGACTTTACTATTAACCAAGCACCACAGGACGGAAAATCAGCCTATCCTTTGGTACCCACTGCCACTGCTCGTGCTACTCTATTATATACCACTACTGGTAGTAATGCTGGCAGTTTGACTGTCTTTATTGCAGCAGTATTTGTTCGATGGAAAATAAAATTATAGAAGGTGTAGATGTTCTTTTGAGCTGTATACCAGGCATCAAGAAATGATATTTGTGTAACGAAGAATGATCAGCGGCCCTTATGATAAAAAGATCTCTTCCAGGCTACCTTAACTATATAGGTTGCCTGGCCTTTATTAGATCACTAATCGATAAAAATAATTTAGCTTGGAAACTCGAAAGTTTAGCTTTTTTTTAAAATTTATCTTTAGGAAAATAGGTTTAAAATAATTCCGTATAAAATGAAAATAGATGTGATTTGTCTTGTAGGTACTTAACTACTTACCTACCTAGTATCCACTTTGTTTTAATACATTCACCAATCACTTGATTTACTCAGTCTGAG
Source organism: Erebia ligea (assembly GCA_917051295.2). Taxonomy (NCBI): domain Eukaryota; kingdom Metazoa; phylum Arthropoda; class Insecta; order Lepidoptera; family Nymphalidae; genus Erebia; species Erebia ligea. Next base: position 15,050,752 of record OU785241.1, on the reverse strand, counting down.
TAAAATTAACTGTAAAATTAAAAATTACTTGTACGCCAATCTATTTACTTACTTAATTCTTTTAAAATGGTTTTTATACTTTAGCTAGTCAAATACCACAAATAGATCAGTTTGTTGAACGACTTTATCATAGAAATTGAAAGGTCATTTCAGAGTATTTGTTAAAATAACAAGTGAGACTGAGGAAAAACATCAAGCACTACAGAGTGGTTTAGGTATTTACTTTAAATACTAGTTTTGTGAAGTATTGCAGGCGTGGAAGTGATAATGACCTTCGACGGTCGTAGAAAACTTCCAACGTGAAAATTAAAGGCGCTAACTATAACAGGTAGAGCCTAGGAGTCGGTTTGTCTGAATCTGTCCGCTATCCTTTCATAATATATTGTACCGGATTCCGTAATTTCTGTAGATTCATGGACTGAATCCCGGACAGATACCTACAGATAGGTATAGGTATAGGGTATATTATAAATGCGAAACTTTGGATGGATAGATGGATGGATGTTTGTTACTCAATCACTCCAGAACGGCTAAACAGATCTGGATGAAATTTGGCACAAAGATAGTTTATAGTCTGGAATAAATCACATAGGCTATTTTATTATATATCCCGGAAAATTGAAGCTAGATTGAAGCATTAGCTAGTTACCCAGTAAAAATGTGGCGCTACCCCTTTCTACGTTTCCCGCAATATTTAACAGGAGTCCGCGTTTCGTTCCTGTCCTAGTTTTCACAGTTTACTTGCTTCGCACGGATCGATAGGCGTCTGACATTTTTAACTTAAAGGCTAAACCAGTATGTAGTTAGAGCTGAAATATAGCCAATTAGGTAATAATAAAAGCTACCTACTTTAACAATCCAAAGTTATAAAAGAACAGTAAATATTGTTACAGTAATAACAGCAGTAAAAGTGTTCCGCGAGGCATATTAAAAAATAATCATCATAATTCTAGTAATATCACAAAATATTAAGAACCAAGGTATTTAGTTTTTGATAATCAACCAGGCATCAGTCTGCAGTCACCTAGGGATTAGGATCTTAGAGGATGAAAAGATGCAGACGTTCAACTAATTGTATTTGTTCTAAACAATAAACAATGAAGACATCAGGATGATGTAAACTTACAGATGGGCCAAACTTGCGGTTGTTTCCATACAAATATCATGCAATAATAGTTATACAATCATAGTATAAACATTAAACAACTACCAGCACCGTAACTACTTAAACAAACCGCACATGTTTGCGAAATGCAATTATCTCTAGAGGAGGATCACCATGCATTGCTGATGAGATGGGACTGTACTGTAATTCATGCCCATAAAGAGTTTAACTCTGCGTGCTATATTTAAACACAAGTTTAACGATTGTATCTGTGTGTCTGTCTGTGGCATCTTTCTTAAGGTTCAGGAGAGGAATTTTAGGTACCAGAAGAGCCTACAGACTCTAGTGTAGTCGAAATGTGTTTTATTATCTACTAGATGAATCTAACCCGCGTGGTTTAAGGTTTTTAATAAACCGTATAAACTCTTGAATTTTCCGGGATAAAAAGTAGCCTATGTCCTTCCCCAAGATACACCCTATCCCTGTACCAAATTTCATCAAAATCGGTTGAACAGATGGGCCGTGAAAGCGTAGCAGATAGACAGACAGACACACTTTCGCGTTTATGATTTTAGTATGGACACTGCATACAGAGAGTTCACATTTTGATGTAGATTTAAGATTCCTTTAGCAGTTTTATGACGGAATTTAAACGAAACAAAATAAATAAACTGACCTCATGGAGTTGGTTGAAGTGCTTTTCAAATTCAGTATCGTCCATAATACTAACAAAACAAACATTTGTCCAAGATGGCGCTTCGCTTTTTAGGTTACAGTAATTTCACAAAGCGAATACTTTACCGAGTTTTTTATTAAGATTCTTCACAAAGTAGCTAGTGGTATAAGTGAACGATTTACGTGACTACATTATGTTATTGATCATTTCCATGTTACGAGATCGACTTCTTTTCTAATTTTTGATCGAAAAACTAACTTTTAAAATCATCGTAGATTTTTTATCCCTGTTATTAGTCCTACTTACTACAGTACCTTTCTTCTGAATGCCTGCGAAAATTGGAACCAGCTTTCAACTTCGAATTTTCCTCTATTCAAGTGGCGCATAAATAAATTCTAGAACCTCTTCCCAGTAGGTGTTTTTGCTCTGTAGTAAAATAATTATGAGCACAATCACTTTTATCTCTATTTGATTTTTAAAATGATGGTTAACATAAGAATAAGCGAAACGCCGCGTGTGGCGTCGCTGGCAATGAAAGCGTAGTTTTACTAAAATTAATTTATAATTAACCACCAATGTTCGCAAACTCATCTCGCCTACACCGCCTCTACACAATGTAGTATCTCTTGTGACAAAACATTATGATCTAAACAACCAGCGTCATTGTATCGGCAATAGTGAGAGGCACAATACATTACGAATAAGCGAATAAATAAAATTTGGGCTAATGCACGCAAGCGCAGTCTTGTGAAAACGCACGCTTCGCGGATGCGGCAAATTATCCTCCTACGAGTACTTATACGAGTACTGAGTAGGTACATATTATATGGTTGTCAGAAGCTAGGATTTGAACTTTTTCCTCGAAAGATCATTAGACCTAGCATATGGGCTGTTTCTTCCATGACTCGCTGGCTCTTAACATTCACTTAAGATGCTAAATTTTTCCCTCCCACGCTTTCACGACAGTAATCGGCAATTAGTAAAAATCGAGGTCTTCTTAATGCTGCCACCAATCCCAATTATCAAAAATTAAACAGGAGAAAATTTAAAAATTCATATACGTTAGACAACCCTTCCGATCTAATTGTGCGATTGTGGAAAAATTTGATACAACGTGTTACATATGACGCTACATAAATTTTACGGTTGCAGCATCTGCTAATATCATCAGAATACGATTATACAAGGTCCACATTGTTCATACTAGCTTTATGATATGCGAAATATTTGATTTAAAGGTACAGCATCTAAAATGGATAGGTTTCAGGGAATTAAAATGCCAAATACCAGGGTTATAAAAAATGTATATCTAGTTATAGATAAATGATTTTTATATTAGACCTCAATGGAAAAGACCAACCAATGTCAAAAATTAGCGTTGGCTACTGGTTGGAAATTGTAATGTGTATAAAAAGTCCTGAAGAGAACTGATAAATGAAGCGATCTGTGGTGGTAGAATGCAATGCACAAACTGAGTAAACTTTGTAGAAAGCTAGGATACACCATAGACTTATTATAACATTATATTACTGCTACACAAAGGGTTGAAGCAGGAGGAAGATCATCACACTGTCCGAGCAATGCTGACTCATTCATTGATTCCACTAAAACTAACATAAACAAGCCATTAAATGGTGACTTTAATAGACTGGATAATTCAATAAATTAGTATGTATGAAGTATCTAATTATGCACTGATTTATGCTGGGAGTTGTACGAGTAGTTTTTCAATTGGAATTAATTTCCTTAGTCCTTGTAAGGCTTAAACGTCCGGCGCCGGTTATAATGAATAACAATGCGAATTAAGTAGGAACTTAGGTTATCTGGATGTGTTTACTTAGATTGGATTTATTCAAAAAAAGTTCAAAATTTAAATGTTTTTTATTCAATTAAACTTTTACAAGTACTTTTGAATCGTCGAATGAATCTACCACTTATAATTTTAGGAACCTACAATCTTTATATTTCTTTTGCGTTTGATTTGATGTTTGAGGCTTCTACCTCATTCAAATATAGGAAATCTTGAGTCCTAATCTTACCTACATGCATATTTGATAGTTACCCACCAGTAGTGAAAGAGATTTTAAATCAGACCAGACATTTACTCCTCTAGTCCTAGTCAATTCATATTTAATATTATAAACGTGAAAGTTTGTCTGGTCTGCTTTCAAGGTCCAACTTCAGGTTGTTCAATTGATTTTATCATCAGAATCCCGGGGTAGGGCATATGCTACATACCCGGAAAATCAAGGAGCTACCACGAGATTTCTCAAAAACCTAATGCGGACGAAATTGCGGTCATCGTCTAGCCTTTCGACAACAAGTGTAGTTTGCTGAGACAAATCAACGTAAGTTGCGCCTCGATGCAAACTCAAATCAATATTATGTAATTTTACATGTTTATTCATCTAACATTTACGTATCAAGGTAAACAGTAGATTTTTTATTTTCCATATAAATATAGCGAGATCGAACGTGAGGCCGTAATTAGTTTGCATTAAGTTGACGGATGTACTTATTTAAGCTAACGAGTTTGCAAACATTGATTGATGTACTTACTCGTAATTCTATCGTGTGTCACAACTCACAACTCACAATATCATTCGCCTACGATTTGAAAACATATCAATTACCTAGCAAAAACATCCTTCGTTTTTATAAGCTAGATTTCCTTCTTCTTTATGACCAGTCTCTCCAATCCTGCGTAAGCTTATGTCTATATGCAGTGGCTTTGACCTTGTCATGTCTTCTAATGAAGGTCTTTTCACTTTCGTAAAAAAATCAAGAGAGTAGACGTAAAATTTAAGAACTTCTACAGCAGTGTGAACTTGTGAAGATCCCAATGACCTCTGATTAGCCGATACTTTTGTTATTTGTTGAAATTAATTGTTGCAGCAAGAATAACATAATTTCAACTAATCACAGCCATTGATATTGTGGAAATTATTGATGCAGCTTTTCTGTAATCAACTAGCAGGACTTTGAATTAGATCCTTCCACCTTCTGGCTTACTAGCGTTTCCCGATAAAAAGAGCTTAAAAAGAGCTCGTTGGCGTTTCTCAATCCTTTTTTTAGTAAGAGTAACCCACAAAAGCTAACGAGTGTTGTATAATGTGTGCGCAGGAGTTGAACGGCTTCTACATCCCCGAGATGACGTCTGTGGTGTGCAAGTCCGCGGCGGAGATGGTGCGCGCGATGCGGGCCGGCAACCGCAACCGCGCGGCCGGCCGCACCGACATGAACGAGCACTCGAGCCGCAGCCACGCCGTGTTCCTCGTCACCGTGGAGACCGCGCACCGCGACACCAACCGCATTCGGTGAGTGAGACCGCCCGATCCTCCACAACCGCGCGCTCCGTCTTACCTTAGCGGGGGATATATTGTACGAGAAACGTGGCGACGGCGCGGCGGAGGTGAGGCGGCGGTGCGGCCTTGGAATTATGAAAGCTGCGTCCGCGGCTCGCCGACTGTGTAAAGTGTGTACCTGGCCTCCCGCCGTTTGCATACATTTTGTATTATATGTTTATGATAGAACTCGAGCACCCGCGCCGCGTCTGCACCTCGCCCGCGCCTTTCACCTCTCGTGTATATCCCGCGCCTTACAGCTGAGATGATTCGCGAAACAGCAAGCTAAACCCTTTTAGGTACAACTTGAGAGTGAATGGCCACCAAGTTGAACAGCTGCTCTTCGTCCGTCATGAAATACAAGTGACAATTACAATTCTGTTTTCACGTTTACAAAAAACTTTGTCTAAAATATCGCGCACGTTTAGTTTCCCTTCAACCGCGCGCAAAGGTTATAGGTATCTAATGCTGCCAAACTTTGATGTAAATCTCCTGGAGATCCCAAAACTGTTTAATATAAGTAAACCAAATTCTAATAGTCCTATAAAATGAAGCATCAACTATTAGGTATGCTGAAGAGCAAATGTGGCGTAAAATTTGGGCGCAGCCAGCGGCAAACTAATTAGCTGAATAGTTCAATGAGCGACCCTTGTCACATACTAGGACGTTGTCCGACGCGATGCCGCGGTCGGCCTTTGTGAGCGGTTCATCGGTCACCAACTCACCACGCTATATTACTCACGTGCCAAGCCACAGTTCATTGTCGTCTCGATGCTGCTATTTCCTGCTGGGATTTCAAACTAATACTCGGATCTTTTTATCAAACATCTGGAACTCTATAAATCAGTGAGGACGCATTTCCAAAACACTGAAATAAGTACCTAATAAAGATAATCTTCGTTTTTAACCGAATGCAAAATACAATTTTTTATGCAACTTTTCATCAGGTTTCAATAGTTTCAGGGGTTGAATTTATAAAACGAAAAATTTCTCAGTGAATGCCTGCGTCATGAAAGGAATCTTGTTAAAATTTTAAGTTTCTAACCAGCGACTTGGGTATTGATAGATCGTTCTGCCCCCCAATCATGTAAGAATGTTCGATCAAACGTTTAAGATTTTTGTCAAAGTAAAATAAAACATAACTGCATTGAATTAGAGCTCAATTTCGTCTGCCCATTCTTATACGTTTAGGTATGTACGATACCCTAAACGTATAAGAATGGGCAGACGAAATTGTGCTTTAATTCAATGCAGTTATGTTTTATGTTACTTTGACAAAAATCTTAAACGATTGATCGGACATTCTTACATGATTGGGGCCCTGATTACCTATTGATACTCTTCGACCAGTAGATCTTGACGGATTTTGATTCCTTTTTCCATATGACCTGTTAACCTAACTAGTCGATAGTTAGGTTAACAGGTCACATTCGCAAATGAAATCAGTTCGCTCGATCAATCGTGGTATCGATTCGAAAACCCCTTTTCTTCTGTTTATCGGATTCCCATCTAGATAAACGGCTGTCATGATTGAACTCTGACCCACTTCTCGTTGCATGAGAAACGATTTTGAATTGAGTAGTTTCGGAGCACGATCGAATAGAAGAGAAAATTAATTTGTTTCTAAAAGTTAATTTCGTTGCTTTATATTGTAATCATGATTCATTGTAAATCATTTAACTCTTGGCCTCGATCTCTATATTTTGATATTCGAACTAATTATTTAATTGGCATAATTTAATTTAATATCTATAACATTATTATAAAAGGTTATGTTTGAAAAGTTTATAGAAACGTGATCTAATTGGTCCTATTTTATTTAATACATCGATTTTAGTGAGCTCATTGTAGAGTGTGCCATTACTATAACCCGTAGAGTATTAAGTATTTTCCGAAATGTCGATATTCTGATTGAACCTATGACATTCGACCATCCATATTCCATACAAACTGAAAGATAAACTCCAACTTCCGTGAGTACCTAAACTGCACTATTGACTGGTAAAGTGTAAATCTATTTTTGTAACTTTCTTTTATATTTTGGTCATGTACCCTTAAAAAAGTATAGAGCTTGTATAGGAATAAGTTATGTTGAATTTTCTTTCTGTTGAAACTTGGCAGCATGTTTAAAGCAGTCAGTAACCTCTGTTATCATTCAAATAAATTTCATTTTCTACAGGCCTTCCTCGTTCAGGTATTCGTCTCAGATGTTGTAAAGCTTTGGTTTGCATAAAGTGCTAACCGGGGTACAAATATTATGAGTGTTTTACAAAGGATTGTATAATATTTACTCGTATGTAAGCCTTTGTTATTAATGCTGATAACTACAAATAATCTTTTGTACGTGATTCGTTTATGTTTCCTTCGTTAAAACAATATACGCTTATATTCTGCCAGTTCATAGTTATTTAATGAACGTTCGGGCTTCGATAAGACTTACTATAATTCATATTCATATGATAATCTAGGCTACAATATATTTCTTGAATTGTCTAGACGTGTTAGGTACTAACTTTGTTAAAGATAAAAAGTAATTCTGTCATTGTCTTGTTTCCTAACAAAGTATTTTTATTACAGCTTTATTCATATACAAAGAACAGCACAATTGCGCATCGACGAACGGTGGAACATTTCCTCTTCTTATACCGGAACGGCTCAGGATATCGTAGAAAAACTTAGATAATAAGATATAATATCTGTGAGCTATTCAGCTTTTATAAAAAAAATCTTATATAAATACAATAATTATAAAGTGCGTGATCTTTGTATTAAAAATATTTGTTGGAGCAATCTTTGTAATTTAAATATTTGGCAGCAGGGTCCCATTTTGGGCTGAAAGCTGATCGTTACTTTAGCAGTATGAACCGAGTGTGACGACAAGAAAGTCGATAGTAATCCTTGCTGAAAGGCGCATGTGTGGGAATTATTTTACGACATATTTCCAGTTCGGGAATTAGATCTGATCTGGGAAGCAAGACATAATCCATTTTACGAAAACGCTCTGAAAACATCAATGTTCAGCAAAAGTTTATCAAAATCAAATAACTGCAAATGTCATAAACTTCAATAGTTCATCTTACGTTTGACGTAGTGTGTGCGTAAAATGGATTTTCTCCTACATGTTCTGGACCTTTATTTACGGACATTATTTGACTAACCGCGTGTGTAACAAGTTCAAGTACAGCTTTTAGAAGTTATCAAGGAATCAAAAAGTGTCTCTGAAGTTTAATATAATTTGCTATAATCCTATACAAGTTGACGGCTTAAGATATTTTGTTTTGTTTACATGTTTGTTTGTTTACTCCAAAACTAAAAGTGAAGTCAAGTGGTTACCTTCTTCTTTTTGTTACATATTTTATTTATTTCTTCATAGTTTTATTTGTCGTACTTGTGATCTTGTTTTGTTATGTGGTGGAATTAGTTGTATGGTGTGAAAACATGGGAGTCACGTGCTTGTGTTTTGAATGTCACTGCTCATAAGGGCTCTGTTTATATTATAACAGACCTAAGGCTGAGACAAATCTAGTGGACTTCCGCGCACCAAATTCAGTGTCTTCGCGCAGTGGAATTGATAAATATGTTAATGCGTCAATATTTTAATTTTTCAAGTTGCAGTGGAATTTCCCCTTGATTCGTCCCTAGCCTAATTAGGAATGTGGACGTATTCCTTGGAATCCTAGTGAAGTGTTAAGTGCGCGTGGGCGAGTCCAGTACTTACCCTGGCACTGTTAAGTGGTGACGCATCGCAGCCTCCAATCTCTGGCGCCTCCGGGACTCGCAATGCTGTCTCGACCTTCGAGCTCCTTATACGTGCATATCCTATGTATTGCTAGTGTTTTGATTCTATCAAAAGATTATGGCAGATCGATATCTTGTTTTTGCTACTTGAAGGTCGCTTAGTTTTCTTATTCGAGTGATGTTCTGTATGTGATATCTACGTAAAATGTTTTCTTGGTCGGAAGAGGTTCAACATTCGTGGATGAGGTAAATGGTGTCTTATTTGAAATACTCATAAATTAATTAGATTTTATAATTTCATGACATGTAGAATGTATAGAGAATTTTGTTGTGACTTGTGATTCTCTCATATCTGTAGATAATCGTAACAAAATGTGATGTACATATACGGTTGGGATATTTACGTGTTATAGATTAGTTTTATAGTAATGCGTAACCTTGCACCCATATAAAGATTACATTCGGTATTCTATTGACAAACTTTTGAATAGAGTTTCACAAATGCCATTGACAAACCCATGGTTAAATGGCAAATAGTAGCCAAAGTCAAATATAAATAATCAGATTCGCTCCAGAACCACAAAATAGCCAATAGTTTTGAAGAACTAAGTAGAACCTTAGTAGTAGTAGAGCTTTACCTTTGTCCACTTTTTTCTATTAGTTGTAAGACAATATTTTGTACAAAAATAATAAAAATAAATAAATAAAAATAAATAAATAGAACTCAGCTAAATCTTTCTACCAGAAATAGAACTCAACACTAGTTCTGGTTTCTGTTCTACAGTTATTATAAAAATGCAGCACATATCCATAATGCCAATTGAATCTCCTAAATTATGCACACCAGAAAAATGTGAATATTTTATCTAACAGAAAAGAGCCTTCAAGAACTATAAGTGAATTGTAACAGCTATCGATTAGAGTACAACAATATTGCGAGCTACTTTCCTATGGTTTAAAGTACTTATGTGGTTTCACCCTCGCCCCTGCCCTTGGTCGGCCCATTCTTGACCTAGTGAGGTCCAGCCGTCTGCGTCCCACGCCATCATGCCGCCATGATGACGTCATGCTCGGTAGAGTGGTGATGTGGTCATCTAATCAAGCGGAGGATGCAACTAAACATGTTATATTTAATTTAACGAGGTTTCAGTGTCAAGGGCTCGTCTCTGGAAAAGTTTAACTCAGTTCACAGTATTTTTAGCACTTTCTGAAGGAATCAAAACACTTTCATTCGAACAAAGGTGAAAAATGTGAGGCATGTATTTTTCAAGTTCATCGATTTCTAGTACATGTATGATCATACTAATATTATAAATGCGAAAGTGTGTTTGTTTGTTGGTTTATTGGTTTGTTGGTTTGTCTTTCAATCACGCCGCAACGGATCGACGTTATTTTTGGTATGGGTATAGTTGAGGAACTGGAGAGTGACATAGGCTACTTTTTATCCCGGAAAATTAAGGAGTTTCCGCGGGAATCAAAAAAACTTAAACCATGCAGACGAAGTCGCGGGCATCAGCTAGTTATTTCATAATCATCGTATCGTACCTAGTTAGTAGTAAAATTGATGTATTTTGACAATAAATAAAGGTTACATTTGTTTACCAAAAGTAGGTTAATCGTGGTCAGGTGACCTTAGTAGTTAGAAACTAGCAATTGCCATCACAGATGTTGCGTTAGGTTTATGGACACACATATTATAGCTTTTTTAAATCTGTGATTGTATGTTAGTAGATACTGATCTGACGACCTCCGTGGCGCAGTGTGTAGCGTCGTGTAGCTGTTGTCAGGTCCCGGGTTCGATCCCCGGCAGGGTCAATTTGGGAATTTAATTTCCGAATTTTCCCTGGTCTGTCCTGGTGGGAGGCTTCGGCCGTGGCTAGTTACCACCCTACCGGCAAAGACGTGCCGCCAAGCGATTTAGCGTTCCAGTACGATACCGTGTAGAAACCGAATAGGGTTTAATATAACTGCCATGCCCCTAACAGGTTAGCCCGCTACCATCTTAGACTGCATCATCACTTACCATCAGGTGAGATCAAAGTCAAGTGCTAACTTGTGGTACAAGGGAGGTTACATTGTAATTGCCAGCAGCTGGAGGTCGTAGGAACTTTTAAGGTATTTTCTCGAGCGCATGTACCTACCTAAGGGCCGCGCGTATGTACTATGTATGTCAGTGTGTCGGTCCGTGTGTTATGTGGTTGCGCGTAACCCGCGGGCACCCAGCCAGCCGTGCTGGAAGTGGAAAGTCTCGGCGCGGTTTTTCAGCCGCAACCGGACAGGCGGCCGACCGTGAAGGCTGCAGTTTTTCATGAAGCCTATACTTCTGTTAGTGTACTGTTTTCTATTTGTTTGGGCATAGTCACTATTCTATCGTTCACTTTGATACTAGTAGGTATCTCTCTGCGTCGTATTCACGACCCTCATTGCTGAGGGTCGTGACCCCTTTTCCATTAATCAAATCATGGTAGGAGTTTTCTTGGGATAATAATGCGGTGGGCTCCCACTTCCTTCCGCATACGACTCGACTAAGAGTATTTAAACACGATTATTATCAGATATTAGTGATAATAACCGTGACCGGCGGCTTAACGTGCTATCAAAGGCACGGAGGAAACGAAAAGGCCTCCAAATTCTTCGGTCACCCATCCAGTTACCGACTTGGGTCAACGTTGCTTAACATTCGCAATCGACTGATATGCGTTGTCACAATTAAACCACTCGTCCCTCACTAGTAGGTATATGGTCATTTGAATTGACTGATTAAAGACATACTGCCATCAATCTATCGTTATTTGTTATCCTTTTATAGTATTCTTCCTTTTTTGCTATTTATTTTAGTTTCCAGTTGTAGCTAACTAACTATAAACTAATAATAATGGTGCTTATTCTGTTGTACACAATCTCTAAACTAAAATGACAGCATAAAAATATTGCTTTCAATTATGAAACTAACTACTAATACTGAGAGTATTAACTCTCTGCGGAAAGGGACAAAACTACATTTAATGCTGTCATTTTAATTTAGTATAGAGATTGTGTAATAAGTAATAATTGTGATTAATAGATTATCACAAGGGAACAGCATTTTTGTTGCATGAAATATTATGACTAATATTATACTTTCTCAGGGTGCTGATTTCAGATCTGAAGTCAGATTGTTTGTATCAGCTTTAGTTTTTGAGATATAATTAAAACGCGTTTTGTAAGAAAAATCAATTTATTTTAAGAAAACCCTTAGAAAATCAACCACTACTTATCAAAAAAAAATATTTTATAAGATTTTCTTGCTCACGAGGGCTGTTTTTATTGCTCCAACAATAGTCCGCCATCATGTGAGCATTCCAGTGGCCCTGGTAACGTTCCTCCATAGGTCGAATGTCTTGATGGAACCGTTCCCCTTGTTCTTTACTCAGATCACCAAGATTTTCAGAGAAACGGCCCAAATGGCTGTGGAGGAAGTGTACCTTGATGCTCATATTACAATCAAGCTGCTGGAAGTGTTACAACATCAGTACTATATGTTCCGCATAGTCAAAGTCCGCAAAAAACAAAGTCATCTTCAGAAAAGAATGAAAGCAATTCTGTCTCTCGGTTATGATAGTATGAAATTCTTGTTTCTGGGGTTAAAAGATTTCTTTGCTTTAATCGAGAAGCTAGAATCTCCGACCAAAGTCTCTGACTAATGCACTGAGGTCTTCCTGATTGAAGGGCTGGAGCTCAGAAGAAATAGCTGAGTTAAAATCAGTTGTCCCACTTTCATCACTTGAAGAAGAGCTTTTTTCTTCTAACTCGTGATCATTTTGTGTAGATGAAGTAGCTTGGGGTACTGGCACATCGCCGGAGTAAAGGACTGGTCGAGTAACAGATAACAAGTTAGGGTAAATCCGTTTCGACCGGTTTCTTTTATTAATCCTGTTTATATCAACCACACAAAAATAACAATTATCTTGATGATTGGAAGGTTCCTGCCACATGCCTGCAACATTAGTGTTTGGTACTTAGGTACAATGGGGTATTTTCTTAATCGTCCATAATCTCAAATACTCCACACATGTTTAACATACCATATGAGGGACCCAGTACTTGTCACGGGTGTCCAAAGGGAATCCAAAGTAATCAAAATACACCCGTTTTATGAACTCCGACATAATGGTCTACAATTTTTGAATGTATATTCACCACAGATGTTACAAAAATAGTTGGGATCGTTTTTACAGATCTTTCTCGACGTGGAAATGGTAAAACAAAAAACTTTTTTAAAAAAACAGCTCGGTTGTTTACAAGTTTAAATGTGACTGGTACAAAAATATGTCTGATAGCCGTATCTCAAAAACTAGAGCTGCTAAAGAAAAAATAAGGGTAGATTTGAAATCAGCGACCTCAAATTAGTAAACAACATGCTTAAAATTCCATGCAACAAAAAAAAAGTTTAATTTTGTTCCCTTGTGAATTATTATCAAGCTTGCTTGGAAGAGGCGTGAAGGAATTGGTGTAAGAAACGTACATAAATATAATTTGTTAAAATAGATTTAAATGATTCGGATGCGGGATGAGCAACGCAAACTCAAACAAACAATTTGATTGGTAATTTATTCCTACCAATTTTATCTATTTTCTAGATATATAAAATTAGGTACCTACAATAGACGCAGCCAATTCTGTGGGTGACTCAGAAAAATATGCTTGTATCCATTTGGTTGTTTGGGCTATTTAAAGTAAATTATTTTAGTGCGTTCGTAGAAAAATAGTTGACTGGGCACGCGATTCGATTTTAATTTTAATTAGGTATATAGACTTTCTTAAATGTAGAACTCGTTAAGAATTTTTCCAATTATTTCGTACTAGCTGATGCCCGCGACTTCGTCCACTTGGATTGAGGTTTTTGGTTCCCGCGGGAACCGAAATACCTCGATCCACGCGGACGAAGTCGCGGGCATCAGCTAGTATTTATTATATTTGATTGACTGAAAAAAGTTGTTCTCGGTACTCCGAACCAGTGGTAGATTCAGTCGACGATTCGAGAAAAGCACTTGTTAAAGTTTACTTAGTAAAAAAGATTTGAGTTTGAAAGACAATAGTGGTCGTGGTGCGTTTTGGAAATTTCAACTATTGCTTCTGTTAGAGTTTGCTTCTGGAAAGTGGAGTGCAGAGAGCTTGCTTCTGGAGACATATTGTATAATTAAAGGCCATAAAAGTACACGGCAGCTGTTATTTCCTTAAGTTTGCCAAGTAGAGCGCAGTCTGGCGACAGTTGTTGTCTCGCGCACAAACAATATAACATTTTATACGAGCTAAGAAAGCGTCGTCCATCAATTTGCTAAAAAGAAAAAACGTTTCGAGACGCTTTTACTATTTTTCACGCCAGCACTTGTTACCGGGTTGGTTTTAAAATATTGTCAATGTGTTGCTAACTGCGCCAATTTAAATGATTCATCTCATCAAATCATCACAGCTATTAGGTATTTAATATGAGTCGTTTCAAAATCAAATTCTTTTGAATCGTTGAGTGAATCTACCACTGGTTCGGAATGTGGTTTATCAGTTTATAGACTATAGTGACCTGTAAAGCTTGAGAGATCTCCGTAATGTTGACAAAGGTGTGAATTCTGCAAATCAGCACTTGTTCAACGTGGTGGGCTATGGCCTAAACTCTGCGATTCTGAGAAGAGATCCAAGCTCAGCACTGAGCGATGTGTTGCTAACATGTTGATGCCTAACTGGATGATAGAAATTTTTACAAACTTCGCTGGCAGATTGCTTAGTCCCGCATTAATAAACCGATAGTAGAATCTTTTCCGAACCGGTGGTAGAGTCCGGTCCAATCATAAGCGGCAGTCTGTCCACTGGTCATCAGCCAGTCGAACAGTTTCCTTTTATACATTTAAATAAATAGCCTCGACTGCATGAATTATTATTGCATCTTATTTCAGTCAAGACTCAAGACCTACGAGTACGTCAACTCGCATTTCAGAGCTTAGCACCCCGGCGCTGGCGCGAAAAGCTAATTTTAGGTCAAGAGCGCTGCGTGTAGTGACTCATGGCTCAGTGGCGGCCTTGAGCTTGGATTTGAGCACTTTCATCACTGATACAATCATGAGTTCACGAAATTTTATTTTATATTCAGATATAAATAAAAAATCTAGATTTTTTTTTTATTGTGTGCTAGGCTTACGCTTGACGACAATCATGCTTAGTACAAGGCAATGATGAGGTCTAGGTTGAACCGCGCTTGCCTAGATTCGTATAAAACGCCTAAACCGCTGGGATTTGAACTAAGAAACTTGAAATATTAATAAGCAATAAGCAAGAAGAGAAATGTCTTTTTGGAAAAATTTCCCCTGGGCGGTAATATTGGGGACTATCCTTTGCCCGCGGCTTCGCTCACATTAGGTTCGATTTTCATACAAATTTCAAACCCCTTTTTTACCCTCTTAGGGGTTGAATTTTCAAAAATGTTTTCTTAGCGGATGCCTACGTCATAAAAGCTGTTTGCCAAAAAACCCGATCTGTCCAGCGGTTTGAGCTGTGCGTTGATAGATCAGTGCGTAGTAGGTTTGTCTTTGTACCAGACGGTAATTAAAGTATTTTCGTAAATTGAATTTTGGGCTTTTGGTTTAAACTAAATTAGTAAGTAAATTCTGTAATTTGGCAACTAAGGTCTGCTGGAGGTGCTGAATTAAGTATATTCCTGTTTTTTTTAAATTCCTCCGCTACACCCATTTTTCAAAACCTCTACTCGAGCGTAGCTGCGGCCACAGAATAGGTAATCTCTCTCTCTCTGCGTCGTATTCCTCATTAATGAGGGTCGTGAGTCGTGCCCCCTTTCCATTAATCAAATACCTAATGGTAGGAGTTTTCTTGGGATAATAATGCGGTGGGTTCCCACGTGCTTCCCCATAAATATAGAATTGGTAATAGTGCATAATATATAGGTACCTAAAACTAAATGATGTTTTGGCGTATAGGTAGCTACTTTTATGCCTATAACCATAAAACACTAAATTTTAATAGAGAGCTATGGACTCCTGAGCCTTAATCGCGGATAACGATTTGTAATAAATAGATTTATCATTACTTTGATAAAATATAGTATCTATAACTCAATTATATTGTAGGTAGTGAGGACTGGTCGCGTAGGTAACGCTGCGAATTTAAATAATCATGGACGTAATAAACTTAGGAACCATGATAAAATCGATAAACATAATGACCTTATCACTTATCAGTGATATAAACTCATTAAATTGATATTATAATAATTGATTTATAATTTATACGATAATTTGTGACTTTATTTTGATAAGACATGGAAAATCTTCTGGATAAACTAACTAAACAGGTTTTACACCAGAACTAGAAATTTTACAGCAGGTTTTATCCCCTCCAAAGCACAAAAGCATAATTACCTACGTACTCTCTAAATTCCAGACTATTTATTATGATTCGATGGCATTACATAAAGGATTTTTCGTAATATTGCTTACGAGAATTTTTAACAACATTTCATACATTTTTAACATTTTTTCCTGAGTGCTGTTATTTCAATGTTTCCTAAACTTTGAGTACAATATGAGAGTAAGCTGCTTTCCTATAAATTTCGATGTCGTATTAGATAGGTATCGATTAAAACGAGTTTATTTGTTCATGACCGTTGGATACCGTACGGTAGGTAGATGATAGATAGATAGATGAACTCTTTATTGCACACACTTAGAACAAGGACAATAAACAGAAAGATTAAAAGATACAACAGAAGGGTGCAAAGGCGGTCTTATTGCTAAAGCAATCTCTTCCAGACAACCTTTGGGGAGAGGAGATTAACAAACAAGAGCGCGGGATAGTGCAACGTCTAAAATATATAATAAATATACATACAAAAATACATAGGTACATATATATGTATATATATATACATACATACACATAAAATATATAGATACATAAATACATACATACATACAGATATATATACATAAATACTAAATAATTATTTATTCTGATCTAATTATAATGTAATCTAATATCTGAGTAAAATTCCTATCATGTGGCAAATGAAATACAATATATAGGACATAAAATTAATTAATTGCCACCTGATAGGAAATGTTTATACAAACGACTTCTGAAAATAGAGAGCGACTTAGACTGTCGTATATCTGCTGGAAGGCTGCTGGAAGGTAGATGGTGAGATAAATAGGTGTCGGTCAGATTTATTTCACTATCGCGTGGGCCAAATCGCTTCATTGACCGTCAGCATGGTCACTCGGCCACTAGCATGCAGTTAGTCACTGTGTGGGAGAGCCCTGTACCCTTAACCACAAGATTGTAAAACGACGACGTCCAGCGTATTCGAGCGTTCGAATACTTTAGCGTCAGACTCAGCGTAATTTAAATAATGTCCTGCCTACCGAATATCAGCCACAGCCAGTGCGGGAGATATTATAGTGCACAAAGTGTAAGTGCAAACACAGGTGCACTCTCTATTCCCTTACTCTCATAGCCCGATGAAACGGAAAATCCGAAAGACTGACGGCTTTACGTGCTATCCGAGGCACGCAGGTTAACAGTTTAACACCGCCTTCTTCCTAACTCCGGGCTAGTACTGTAAATTTCTTGTCGGAAACCCCCAATTTATTTATAGCCCGACCCGGGAATCAAATCTGGGACGTCTTCATCCGCAGTTGAACATGCTAATCGTAAGACCAACGAGGCAGTTAACAGGCGCCAGTAAAATGGGCCCAAACACCCTTGATTTAAAGTCACAAATTCACCGATTTTAATTTGGAAAGCCGATCACCTATGTAGGCGGAAGGACGTGGACACCCACTGCATTATTATCCCCAAAAACTCCTACCATTATTTGATTAATGGAAAAGGGGCACGACCCTCAGTAATGAGGAATACGACGCAGAGAGAGAGAGAATTTGGAAACATTTCCGTTTGGAGCGTTGGCTGTGGATGAGCTCATAAAAAAACTTGAAACACGTCTGTTACGTTTCATTATACTTTAACGACAAACAGTTTCGACGCGCGTACGCTCGACGTCGCGTCGGTATGATCTTGTGGTAAGGGTACAGGTGACGTCACAGTTTTGTCGCAGCACCCACCACGCCGCTGAATCTGATCAATGACATAACATCGACACTTCCCGCCGAAGATCTAACAGCTGTTAATTGTATAGGCGAGCACGTAACTCATTTGAATGTTTTTACTGTATTTTTGAAGTGAAAACTTCTTTAGTCGCGTAGAACACTTTTTGGTAGGGGGTAAACTTGTGAATTCGCTTCACCGACACCGTCACCGACACCTCGCGTTGTTACGAAGACAAAATGTCTTAAATATAAATATACTACATTCGTAATTAAACTTTATTATAGCCTTAGTTTTAAGTATTATTTATTAAAATATTTTAATTTTTTTTATTTTATTATTTTCAATATTCGTTTTCACTTCTATCGGCGAGTCCCTATGACTGCCAATTTTTTTTTTCTCCTACAGGTGAGCCAATGGCTGCCATCAAAAGGCAAAGTATGCTCCAATGTTCACATTTCACAGCACGATGTTCTCCTGCTCTCTGTGTCCAAGCCAGCAAAGACTCGCGGATATGGCTTTCCCATTATCTTGGGTTTGATCCTTGGTTCTTTTTGGCTTAAGCCACCGTCCAGGCGTTGGCTCTGGTTGGCTCCAGGGTCTTCTGGTATATTTTAATTTCAGCCAATAAGAGCTTCTAATACTACACTTTTTGGACTTGTCCGGTTGCTTTTAAAAGATCGCTTGAGTACTAGGGCCGCCTTTGCACCCTAGCACAATTGTTTCTCTTCTTGTTTTAGTTTCTACTGTAACTACAGTCTGCTTTATATTTTCAATCATATTTACCCAAACGTAATTTTTTTTTAAATAATTAAATCCAAATATAAATCTACTGCCAAGCTATTTTGCGTGTACCTACCTACTTACCGTGTTTAATGAATATTGAAAATCTAGAAAGCGTTATAACCACAGATATAACTATTTGGTAACATACCTACTCGCGAATCGTAATTATTTACAGTAATTTCAATCAATATCTATAAATAATATAAGAATGTAAAATATTTTAAATACTAAATTCAATAAAACGCTTCATTATCTATTATTTTGAAACCTTATTTTATTATTTAAAAAAATATTGTAATAATAATTGTATCAGGGTCTTTAAGACCTACGTACAAATATGGGAGGTCGCCGACGTTAAAAAAAAAAAAGATTGTGTAAATAAAATGCAAATAATCATAAAATTGTATTTACATAAATGGCATGATATTATCACATGTTTGTTAACATGCGCATAAAGGTCATTAGTCACTTTATGTGAGAATTTTAACAAGTTTCTAAAGAGATTTCTTTACTTAACCTAAAGGTAGAGCCGACAAGGGCATTTAAGAGGCATTTTAGTTGTCTTAGAATCATATAATAAAGCAAGCACTTATACAACTAAATTGATTTTAATTGATTTTTAATTTTCTTTACTTATGAATATGCATTTATCTAATGGCTGTGTGCTGTGTAGTTTATGTATTTCTCACAAACTTTCCGTGAGGACTGTACTCGATCGCGGCCGTTTGTTGTGGTCGAGTCGAGTCAATACATTTTATGATAACACTTTATTCAATTTTTGTCATAAGTTATGTCACCGCGTCCTTCGGTCATCGAGCGGTTGGATGATTTATTATTATGAAAATAATGGTTGTTTCTAAACGCAACTTAGCTACTTTAACAAATAGAGCGAAGACTGAAGAGCCTTAGTTGTAGGTGTAATATGTTGGCCTACGAGTATGTATAAAATAGCACTTTATGAGGCGTACTCAACCTTTTTGACGACCTCCGCGGCGCAGTGTTGAGCGCTATTGTCTTAACGTGCGGAGGTCCCGGGTTCGATCCCCGGCAGGGTCAATTTGGGAATTTGTAATATCTGAATTTTCCCTGGTCTGGCCTGGTGGGAGGCGGATTTAGCGTTCCCCCTAACAGGTTAGCCCGCTACCATCTTAGACTGCATCATCGCTTACCATCAGGTGAATTCGTATAATTTAAGTACCTTCAAGGCAAGAGTGAATAGGTATCTTCTAGGCGGGCGCGCTTCAGTGCTTCAACCTAGACCTCATCATTGCTTTGTATTGGGCGTGATTGTCGTCAAGCGCAAGCCTATCTGGTAATAAAAAAAATAAAAAAATCACAGTCAAGTTACACAGAATCCTGTGGGCCAACTTCACTTATAAAGGCTCTGGATAGTGTTGTGCTTGCGATTCTGTTATCAGGCACGCTTGCTCAAGAGCGAACGGATAACTTTTATGCCATGCCATGGTAAGATAGAATAAGTATGTCTTCCCAGACTGCATTGAGCCGCAATAGTATCCTGAAAATTTTAGTGCAATTTTCCTGAAATTCTCATCGCTAGATGAAAGAAAACTTCGTTGGGAAATCTGCGTGTTTAACGGAAGCGACGCATCTGCGGCCCGTAGTCCAATGGATGAACCCAATAATTTTTCCTTTTGGTTTTTCGCTTCTTACTTGAAAGATACACAAGCACTGCTATTTCCTCAACGTCCATTTTGACGCACTCTGTATTTACAAGTGACGATTGTAGCCGCGGTTTTGGCCGCGTTGGTTGGTCGCGAGCCTTGCGGGCGGGTCGCGCGTCATGGGCCATGGCCGCGCAGCCAGGCCGCCAGTGCGCTTTAGCTCTAAGGGTAGGTAGTACAAGTTAGAACTAGTAGGTACATTATGGTGTCCCAAATTCTAAAGCCTTACTCAGCCTGGTGGACTGAGACCTGAACCCTTCTCATCCTGCAGGCGATGGGACGAGAATCGAGATTATGATGATGAAAACGTATTAATAAGAGAACAAGTTGAACCACAGAGCACTAGCTCTACCGATGAGGTTGAATGACGTGGTGTGAGGATCCAATGACGTGGTGTAATAAAATCAATAGACCATGGTTGACGCGCACGCCAATTATTATGGATGTCTCCGAGTTGAGTGTGGACGTCATATCGACGTCGCACCACCGACGTCCACATAATGATCACATTATGCATATTTTATGATAATCGATATTTTTAACGTCAAATATAGTCAGTTACTCGTTACGCATAGTGACCTAACGTAGGTAACTACTCACCAAATCGGACACAGACAGGTTGCTAAACATTGCCGATTGAAAAGTAAAACAACGCATACCGGACGTTCACGTGAACATTGCCTGCCGGTATATAAGTATTAGCACAGATTATCGCTAGTGATTTAACAAGTGCGTTCTGCTCTGAATGTCTGGATGTTAGAGCCTATAATGCACATTGCATACGGCGTATTTCATACGCGATAGCGAACCATCGAGGGACGAGTGGCCTAGTTGTGACAACGCATATCAGTCGATTGCGATTGTTAAGCAACGTTGACCCAAGTTGGTTACTGGATGGGTAACCGAAGTTGGACGTTCAAATTTGGCCTTTTCGTTTCCTCGGTGCCTCTAGCCTAAGAGTTTAAATACTCTTAGTCGAGTCGTATGCGGAAGGGCGTGGGGACCCATCGCATTAATATCCTAAAAAACGCCTACCATTATTTGATTAATGGAAAGGGGTCACGACCCTCAGTAATGAGGAATACGACGCAGAGAAAGAGAGAGCCATACGCGTCGCAGCCAGAAACCTTTCGACACGGACTCAAATTTAGGATGCGTCGATACAGACGTTGCGTTTGACTTGCGTGAGTGCAAGCGCAAGAACATTGTGTGGCCATTGAAACGCGCGTTTTTATCGCTACAAGATAGGTACTCTAAAGCGTCGAAAATCAAACTCCTCTGCAAGTCGGCTGGGCAGATTGTGTAAAACCTGCCTCAATCATTGTTACAGTCTCAATTGTTTAGATTGGCTGAGTTTATCGTATTTTTGCTGCGTCAATGGTGGAAGAATTTTAACCAATCAGAGGTGATTGCGATCGTTACACTGTAGCTGTCATTTAGACAATTGCCGTGCGGGAGGGCGATTGGCTAAAAATGAAAGCTACAGTAACGATCGCAATCACCTCTGATTGGTTAACATTCTTCCACTATTGGCCAAAATCCATTGACGCAGCCAAAATACCATAAATTCAGCCAATCAAAACGATTGAGACTGTAACAATGATTGATGCAGGCTCTTCTTCACACAATCGCCCTGCAGGAACGTCAAATGTCAAATGGGGCTTCATAAGCGCCATAGACAAGGATAGTCTGGGGTGACGTTAGCGTTCCGTTATACAATTTGTATCCGCTTATCAGTTCAAATGCCACAATCTGCTTTGGTCTGAAAACTCGCGCCGTGTGTATAGGCTCGGTGTACCTACTAGCTATCTACCGGAAACACTAATAATATGAATGATTCGCGCTCGGGCCAAGGACCTATTTGAAAACACTGGATGAACTGATGGGGACTTCAATTGCTCTGTATTGGGCACGACCTGAATTGAGTAAACGCTTAGCGCACGCGGTGGTAGAGTCAAAACATGCCGTATTATAAGATACACACACTTACATATTATGTCCTATCGTGATGTATGTATGTATGTGTGTCATATTATCATGTAATTGTAAATGATTTTTTTTTCAAAAGAGCAACCACAGAGTTTCCTACATGGTTCTTCTCGGTAGGAGTGGCATTCCGAACCAGTGGTAGATAAAACCGCCACATAATTCAATAGATGGCACTACTAGTAGCATACTAAGAACACGAAGAGCCTGAATCGCGATTACGAAATTTTTCCTGATTTTAATTTCTCCGATTAGGGATATAACTGCCATGCCCCTAACAGGTTAGCCCGCTACCATCTTAGACTGCAACATCACTTACCATCAGGTGAGATCGCAGTCAAGGGCTAACTTGTAGTAGAAAATAAAAAAAATACGCTATACGGTGTACATACAACTTCCAACTGACAAAGTTGCATGGAAGCAACCCACTGAGAAAAAAGACCTTCCGAAATACGGAAGGTATTACCGTCCCTTTTGACTCAGTAGGAAATTTACCTTTCAACTTGGAAGGATATTATTACCGTCCAAAATTTCCTTCCAAACAATGTCTGCCTTCTATTTTGGTGGGTAATACGTACCTTCCAAATTTCGGTCGGAAATTCCTACTGAGTCAAAAGGGAAGGTAGTTTTTGGAAGGAAAATATAAATAACCTTCCAAATCTAGAAGGTAAAGACATAATATTACCTACCTAAGGCGAAGGAAAACGGGCTTTAGCATGCTCATTGCGGTGGATATTTTAGCATTATCCTTCCAATTTAGAGGTATTTACCTTCTGCGAATCTCAGTAATCCCCCCCAATCTAGAAAGTAAATACCGAAGGTAATCGGATATAATAGGAAGGTAATTTCAAAATTTTCCTTAAAGAGGTTATAGATTACGGTCTACGAGGTAACAGATAAATTATAGGCTTTCAAAACGCCCTGTCCCAGCAAGGGTGCGTATACCACCTATGATTTCGACGGCCCCTACGTAATTCATCGAAAGTCGAAATTGGCGATTTTTTTTTATTGGTTAAATTGGCTTATATTAAGCTATATTTTACCCCCCACTAATAAAAAAAATCAAATTATAGATATTAGCTGAGATTTTATTCGTAAAACATCGATAGTGACACTAACACTCCGGGCTATATCATCGAAAGCCCTTGATTCGGTCAATTACGCCGGAGAGGTCTACGTGCGAGCGAGACGAAACTGCCATTTTCGAGAATTTACGTAGTAATTCAGTTTAAATTTTTATCGAAACTGGTAGTTTCATTTTTATACTTCGGAGATGAAGCTCGATAGTAAAACAAAATAAAACGAAACTACCAGTTTCATTTTTTTACTGCGGAGTTAAATCTCCTTAATAAAACGAAACTACCAGTTTCATTTTTTTACTGCGGAGTTAAATCGCCTCAATAAAACGAAACTACCAGTTTCAATGATTTAAGCGGATATATTTTTTATTTCTTACGTTGTTTCGATATTATTTTCTTTAATATTTTTGGTATTTTTGACAAAAAAATATTTTTTTAACTTACCTGTTAATTTGATATCAATAGTTTTGTATATGTAAATGAAAACTGACAACTCCAACCACAATTTCACTAATTCCTACCCAGTTCCATCAACATCGGTATTGACTGAGAATCAATAACAACTTACGCCTATCGAGTGTTGATAGTCCGTACCTAGCCAATTGCCAGCGTAGGCTTTCTTATAACTGTCTCGGAGTGTGATTCCCCTAGCACGAGCGTTACATCAAAACAAAAGAGAAAGACTACGTCTAAAGAAAATCCCGGAAAGAAAAGCTTATTGATGCCTGTGTATAGCTGGTTCTCGATGATCCCGTGTAAAGGATGAAACTAATTTTCACCGCTGCCAAGGGAAAACCTGTGGACCAACATGTTACACCGCACCGCCAATGCCCTACGCTCCCTTCCTATGTTTACAACATCCTTAAGGCCATCAGTAATCACGTGTCCCAGATACTTAAATTGTTTAACACGCTTAAGTAGTGCTTCATTTAACAAGATGCTATGCTCGACGTGGCCCTTTTTCTCCGGTTGTTCTTAAGGTGATGTAAATTCACTCTTGTTTTCATTATATAAATCAGCCCATGACTAGCTGCGTACTCTTGGCACGTTTCCAATAACTCCCTTACAGACCTAACCATTGGACCCAGCAGAACCATGTCGTCCGCGTTTACACAGACGTTGTCTATCCAGCAGCCGACGTGCCTCCCGCTGAGCTTGACAATCAGGTCATTTAGAAGCTAAAGAAGAGTGGCAAAGACAAACCTCAGTGCCTAACATCACACTCCAAATTATATCCGTGGAAGAGCGCATTACGTCACCCAACATAGTTTGTTTGGTATGAATTCCAAAATTTCAGATTCTCCTAATCCCCAATGGTACGCCCGCTCTCTTATGCTTAACCCAAATGACATTATAAGACAACATGTCGAATATCCTTGAGAAGTCCAAAAACAAGCGTAGATAGATACTCGTAGGTGCTCGTCTATCTTTGTTATATTGGACAGCCTGCTTGTCATGATTGCACTCTCCGTAGATGACCCGCTTCTAAAACCGAATTGACCATTATGGAGATGCAAAATCTGTTTCAATTTGTTGTCAATCAAACTGTCCAATATTTTGGCTATAATGGTAGCCAACGTAACAGCCTTTTAATTATTTTTATCCAAAATGTCTCCAGCCTTGTTCTTCGGAATAGGCACTATTACTGAACGCACCATGTCATGGATATAAAAGTGACTTAAACATAGAGAGTAAAACATAGCCAACACTCTAGGCAAGTGAACTCCGTTTAGGTGCTTTATGCTAAGGCCATCGTGCCCAGGAGATTTTCCTCTACTCATGTTGATGACAATGCCAGTTACCTGCTAGGCTGAAAAACGTGGAACTTCTCCCTCACTAACTGGCTCAGCAAGCTCACCTAAACTTGACGATCCCAGAGGGGATGCAACATCAAAATGTACATATCAAAATCTAAACATGTTCGCTATGTTAAAAGGTGCAGCATCGTTTTAACTCTGTTATTACAAGAAGACGTGGGAAAAAAAAAATATTAAAAATAACGATGATCTCTCATCATTGTTATTTTTAATATTTATTCATCGTGATGATGGAAAACTGCTCTTGCCAAAGTGCCATTCTTATAATACTTGTTTATTTTTATCCGTAGTTTTTTTGCTTTCTTGTTAATTTGATTTACTGAAATTGATCTCAATGATTTGTATTAGTAAGTTAAAGTAATATTATTAATGCGTAATTTCTATGAAAAGCTTTTAACAAACCGGTTGTTTTTTCCAAGTGACTTTTAATCACTACGGAACTGTTTTTCTTTAAAACGTAATTAGCTTAAACCTTACCAAATTATATCGAAACTGGTAGTAGTAAACACATTTCATTTCGGCGTAACTCATCGAAACTTCCAGTTTCATTGAATACTTCAATAATATATTCATCGTAAATTATCGAAATTGCTAGTTTCGATCATAACTTCAAAAATATTTCCATGCTACAAAATCGAAAGTGGCAGTTTCGATAAAAATCATTGTCAAAAATCAAAAATATTATGACGTAAACTATTGAAACTCGATTTTCTAGAAAAGTATTATATATTTTCACAAATATATATATTTGAATAAATATATAAGCTAAATAATTTATGATGGATACCAAAGTTTGGAGGTAATTCTTTAAAAAAACAAAATATAACAGAAACAAACTTTAAACGGCTCTGGTGAAAAGTGCCAATTTTGACTTTCGATGAATTACGTAGGGGCCGTCGATTTATGCTCTGCTATGCGCTTTCAATGAATGTCCCAACTAGGTGGAAGCACCATTTGCCACGATGCAGGTACCGATACAAGCGGACTTGACGATATATATGTGTTTGACCGGCGCCACCCTATACCGCAAGCCAATATACGCGTAGCGACATCTAGTGGTCGGGTCGGGTACTACATTCGGTGTTATTTCTATTTAATAAAACTTATTCGTTTTCCTTCCGATACCGAAATATTCCAATTTGTTTGGAGAGATATTATCATCTAATTTAGAAAGATGTTCCTTGTGTTATTTTCTCCAAATGTGATCCATCTAATTTGGATGGTAATTCCTTTCAGCGAGCTTTTCTAATCCCTTCGTTTTTGATGGAATAGTAATGTCATTTCATTTCCTACTAAATAAGAGGGTAAATATCCTTCAATTTCGGAGGGTAAATATGCGTTTTCCTTCCGACACTGTTCCTACCGAAAAATTATAATTGATTTAGAAGGATATTATCATCTTATTTAGAAGGATACTCCTTGTGTTATTCCCTCCAAGTGTGATCCATCTAATTTGGATTGTAATTCCTTCCAGCAAGCCTTTCTAATCCTTTCGGTTTTGATGGAAAAGTAATGTCATTTTATTTCCCACTAGATAAGAGGGTAAATATCCTTCAATTTCGAAGAGTAAATATGCGTTTTCCTTCTGACACTGTTCGTACTGAAAAATTATAATTGATTTAGAAGGATATTATCATCTTTTAGAAGGATATTCCTTGTGTTATTCCCTCCAAATGTGATCCATCTAATTTGGATGGTAGTTCCTTCCAGCGAGCCTTTCTAATCCTTTCTTTTTTGATGGAATAGTAATGTCAATTTATTTCCCACTAGTTAAGAGGGTAAATATCTTTCAATATCAGAAGGTTAGCTGCGTTTTCCTTCCGACAACTTTGGATTTGAATTGAGAAGGACATTAACATCTAATTTGGAAGGATAAATTTGGGAGGAATTATTATAATGCATCCTTATTTAGTAGGAATATTTAGCTGGAAGGAAATTCCTTCTTGGTAAATTCCTTCCAACAAATTTCCTTCCTTTATGTTCTTCCGTATTAGACGGATAAAATTCATTACCTTCTAAATATCGGTAGGAATTTGGCAGTTCCCCGATTCAGAAGGTAATCGGTGGAAGGAAAAGACCCAATTTTGGAAGGAATCGGTTTTAGAAGGAAAAAATCGGAAGGTAAACAAGGAAATTTTTCTCAGTGCCGGCCTCGCATCCAGTGACCCACAAGTCAGTGTAATACGTCTTGTACGTCTATGTGTTGTATTGTCTACTTATTGTACCTTTTCCTTTTTAAGAAAAGAGCAACTGCTCAGTTTCTTGCCGGCTCTTCTCACTAGAATCAGCTTTCCGAACCGGCGCGGTGGTTGAGTCTTAACGTTTCATAAGTGACACCAGTTGTCCTACGTGAAATAAATAAATCATTTATCATTTCATTTATAAAGATCAATGATAATCGGACCAGTGGTCCCCGAGCACAACACTAGCTCGGAGGATTGTTACGGTGGAGCCATATCACCTGCTCTCGTGCAAGTTTGAGTACGTTGTGTAACTGTGTTTGTCTGTTTGTTTGTGTCCCAGCGTGGGCAAGCTGAACCTGGTGGACCTGGCGGGCAGCGAGCGGCAGCGCAAGACGGGCGCGGGCGGGGAGCGGCTGCGCGAGGCGGCGCGCATCAACCAGGCGCTCTCCTCGCTCGGGAACGTCATCAGCGCGCTCGCCGAGAACAGCCCGCACGTGCCCTACCGGTGAGCGCTGACCCTTACTCCTCCTCACACCTGAATATCAGCGCCTTGCTTTGTATGCATTTTTAACATGTGACGCAGGGCAAAGCGCTGAGCTGTACACCCTTTCTGGGTGGTGTCACAGACGAAAGTGTTACATTTGTATCTAGTTTTGTCTGTGACACCACTGGTGAATAAACTGTTCTTCTTTCTTTCTTTTTTTCCTCGATTGCAGTACCCCCTGACCAACTGTTGGACACTGACGCTCCCCATTGACGGCGAGGGGCAAAACACACACGTGACGCGGGCGCAGCAGGCTGAGTTCGGCGCGCCCGCTGTGTGTTTTGTGCTTTACTAATAACGATATAAACTTATAAAACCTACTTAGGGTTTGAATATTTTAGCCTACCTACCGCCCGCCATTTTTATTTTATTTTCGAAATAGTGGCCATTCATTAAACTTGTATTTTATCAATAGTTGGCAATAATACAAGCAAGTATTATTATTATTTGCAGCCTGTTGTGTCCCAATGTTGGGCAAAGGCCTCCCATTCCGCCTTCCATTTATTTCGGTCCATAGATGTTTGGGGCCAGTCCTCCATAAAGGCATCGAGCTCGTCGCGCCAGCGGCGCCTCGGCCTTCCTCGACGTCTTTTTGAGTTTGGTGGCACCCAGTGTGTTGTAGCCTTTGCCCACAAGTCGTCGGACATGCGCATCACATGTCCATGAGATAAAATTTTCTAAAACGTCAGATTTACGACATATAAAGCTATCAAAGTTATATTCTAGTTAATAATGGCGCCAACAGCACAACGTTGATAATATAGGTACTCGTATATCTCAAAACCTGGCGCTTTAGAAGATTTTGTCTCATAAAATACTTGCTTGTATTGATACAGGTTTTATGAGTGGCTGTTATTTCAGAAAAACATTAAAATGGCGGGACGGTAGCTAGCCAGGCTTCATACTAACTATTCAAACCCCTTTGATCGTGAGTGTGAAATCTGCAAACCAAATTTTAGCGCCATGCCAGCCTTCAAAAGTTCCGCTCCCACCATAATCCACATGCAGCCTGAAACTCGCTCGGATACACGGAGCCGGCGAATCTTTCCGAACTGGTGGTAGAGTTCCGACATATCGTGAGAGAAGCGAGTTGTTCATCATTAAATAAGACTCCATGTAATTCCGCAGAGACTCGAAGCTGACGCGCATCCTTCAGGACTCTCTGGGCGGCAACAGCAAAACAATAATGATAGCGAACATCGGCCCCGCCTCCTACAACTACGACGAGACCGTCACAACGCTGCGGTACGCGCACCGCGCGAAAGGTGAGAACGTAGCACCTCACGGACAAAAATGCTGTCATTTAAGAAGCTCTTGATGCGGCCCTAGTGCCAAACATTTCTTGTGACCTGCGAGACATTTCACCCCGTTTAATTTCCTCATCGCGTGACTAGACGGGCTGGCTCATTTTTTACGCAAAGGATCAGCCTGGCTGTCCATCATGAAAATGCATCCAACATTCTTGCCGTCATTCAAATCGGGCGTGTTCAAATTAGATTAGGCTATTTATTATCTATAAGTTTTATTGTAACGGTGTGTTTAACAAAGAACGGCAAAACGCGGCTTTTGTGGTCACAATTCTTCCGCGCGGTAGTAAGGACTAGAGAACTATACCCACGAATATAATATGCGCCACAGACGTCCTATAACAGAACAACATACGGCGCGCGGCAGCCGCGCACGATTGCCGCGCCATGTTTGGACACACGTTTGCGATACTAAAAATTGAATATGACGTTTGCAGCGATAAAGAACAAGCCGGTGCGCAACGAGGACCCGAAGGACGCCAAATTACGCGAGTACCAAGCGGAGATCGAGCGTCTGCGCGCGCTCATCGAGTCGCGGCGCGCGCAGGAGCGCCGCAAGCGCGCGCCGCGACCCAGGCCGCGTGCGGTGATGAACAACCACGAACGTATGTACCCACACACAACACACTATACAGCGCTCTTTTTCCCCTCTTTGTACGCATGTGCTTTCGAGCGCCACCGGGCCGACGCCGGGTAGCGTACGTTGTATTGTATTGAACAGCTAGTACGCACTGTTTCATATCCATCCAACTCCGGGCCGACCGCCGCTGGTGACCAGATAGAAGCCGGCCGCGTATTTCGGTTCACACACACACACACACACACACACACACACACACACACACACACACACACACGCACGCACACACATACACACACAGAGAGAGAGCTGAGAGAGAAGAATGCATCATTATAGATACATTGGATTTCTGTTCAAACAAGAACAACAGATACAAAAATTATTATTGAGAGTCGTCAGTAAATAAAATTAGTGCTCCTTAAAACCATTAAAAAATAGTACATTCCTTTTACTATTTCTGACAAACTAGATGATGCCCGCGACTTCGTCAGCGTGGTTTAAGTTTTGTAATTCCAGCAAGAACTCCTTAATATTCCGGGATAATGCAAAAAATCAAGTCGATCCGTTGCTCTGGTGCGGCGGGTGTGAAAGACAAACTAACACTCTCGCATTTAAAATATTAGTATGATATTATACCTTTGTATTGCCTAAATACATCCTTCAATAGGGACCTGTGACATAAACGTGCACTCTATAAATACTGTAACCAAACACTCTGATACTTTATGCTTGGATCAAGTTCTTCCCACGTCACTTAATGCGCAGCTTGACTACAGATACCACGTGTAACTAATAATTAATTAATAAGAAATAAAAAAAAATTATATTAACAGCCGAAGAGGAAACGGCTAGCATCGAAAGCGAACACATAATAGCGGAATCCACGATAGAGCAAGAGAAAACCAAGACTGAAGAACTAGAGCATCAAATAAAGTCTCTGGAAGACAGATTAGTGCAAGGCGGCGGGGGCAAGGACCTGATAAACAACCTGAACGAGAGCCAGTTAATATTGGAGCAGAGAAATACGGAGATCACGGAGAGGAAGAAGAGAGAAGTGGAGATGCAGCAGAAGATAGACCTGGAGGAAGAGACGACGACCATCGTCACGAATACGTTCGCTACATTACAGCAGGAGGTGGATCATAAAACGCAGAGGTGAGGTTTTCATCTTATTATTGTGTGCAAGTGTAATTTTATGACATCATATGTAGGTAATTAATGAGTTATTGGGGCTGATTCTGTGTAACACAATCTCTAAACTAAACTAAAATGGCAGCTTTAAATGTAGTTCTGTCCCTTTCCGTAGGGAGTATTATGAAAGGGTTAGCAATATTTGTAATGCTCTAATTTTAGTTTAGTTTAGAGATTGTGCACTACAGAATCAGCCCCAATGTGTTGGTAATTTTTTTAGTTAATGTTTAGGTAATTTCTGAGTTGATGTGTAGATTTGTGTTAGTAATTTTTTAGTTATTGTTTAGGTAATTTTTGAGTTGATTTGTAGGTAATTAATAAGTTAATTGTGTTGGTAATTTTTTAGTGAATGTTTAGGTAATTTTTGAGTTGATGTTTAGGTAGTTTTTGAGTTGATGTTTATGTAATTTATGAGTTAATCAATAATGTGTTGGTAATTTTTTAGTTAATGTTTAGGTAACTTTTGAGTTAATGTGTACACAATTTTTGAGTAACGTGGTAGATTATTTTTTATTTATGTGAAGGAAATTTTTGAGTTAATGTGAAGGTAATTTCTGAGTTAATGTGCGGGTTATTTTTTGATTTTATGTGCAAGTAATTTTTGAGTTGATGTGTGGCTATTTTTTTTAGTTAATGTGTAGGTTATTTTTTAATTGATGTGTAGGTAATTTTTGAGTTAACGCGTAGGTAGTTTTTGAGTCACGTACGTTTGAATTGTTAATTTTTGAGTTAATGTTTAGGTAATTTATGAGTTAATGTGTTGCTAATTTTTTAGTTAATGTTTAGGTAACTTTTGAGTTAATGTGTACACGTTTTTTGAGTTACGTGGTAGATTATTTTTTATTTATGAGAAGGTAATTTTTGAGTTAATGTGAAGGTAATTTTTGAGTTATTGTGTAGGTTATTTTTTTGATTTGATGTGCATGTAATTTTTGAGGTGATGTGTAGGTATTTGTTTAGTTCAAGTGTAGGTTATTTAATATTTTTGAGTCGGTGTATAGGTAATTTATGTTTTAATCTATGCAGATTAAAGAAGTGCCTATCAAAGTACGCGTGCCTTCGCGAGGAAATGGTCGAGCAGCGGGAAGCCCACGACGCGGAGCGACGCGAGAACGAGGCGCTGCAGGCCGCGCTCATCGCCGAGCTGCGGAGACGGCTGCTGGTGGCGGACAGCTTCGTGCCCGAGGCGGGGCGCTCCACTGTGCTGCGGCTGCGGTACAACGACGACACCGACGCCTGGGAGCTGCCGGAACACAGGTGAGGGCGCGGCGGCGCTCGATGCTGGAACCACATTACGCCTCCCGTTCACTCGCTGAGGCGCTTCAGCCCGAAAATACCTATATAAATAATTATGTTTAGGGCTTTTTTCACAATCGCCAAGGAAACTTCTAACAAATAAATTTAAAAGGAGACGGTCCGGATTTGTATGGAGCGTCGGTCCAGTCCTTTTACAAGTAGAGAAATGAAAGAAAAAAAAATACTAAACCAGTTTTGATCGTTCAAATCTGCGAATTCGTCGTAATTTCAGCGGTGTAATTATTTAATCTTTCCACGATAAGCAACACTAAACACGAGTGGGTAACAATGGCGGATTCATATTTTTTGACGTCTTCTGTCAAGTGTCAACACAACACCGGGAAAACCGTAGGGAAAAACACGTTATTTTGACAGTGACTGTCAGAAATGACATTTGATGCATTTCGCGCCTACTGCCATCTCTATGGCTAAAGGTTGCCACCTTGGAAACGTATCGAAAACTTGAACTACATTTTATTTTATTTCTCGTTATTTACTTTAATATTCTAACTTATTATATTTTTAATACAATCTATGTATTTTCCTCTATTCATGGTAGAGTGTACAAAGAGTGGACCGAAGGTGAACCTTCTCCTTTTGACGGGATTGAGGAACAGCAGGGCGATTATGTTAAACCTGCATCAATCATTGCTACAGTCTCAATCGTTTCGATTGGCTGAATTTATGGTATTTTAGTTGCGTCACTGTATTTTGGCCAATAGTGGAAGAATGTTACCCAATCAGAGGTGATTGCGATCGTGACACTGGCTGTCATTTCTAGACAATCGCCCTGCAGGACTTAAAAATGATTGTACCTAATTACAAATAACACGGTGCATGTTACTGGTCTTCAGTGGCGCGGAGCCGCTGGGCGCGCGTCCGCTGGCGCACGCGGGCACGCGGCGGCCCACGTGCGCGCCCGCGCTGCACAGCGCGGAGCCGCGGCGCCGCTGCCACCAGCTGCTGGACCTGCGCCCCGTGCCGCTGCCGCCCACCGCGCGCCGCTACCAGCCGCCGCAGCCGCCGCAGCCGCCGCCGCCGACGACGCACGCCGCGCGCAAGGTTAGGGCAAACCCAAACTCTAGAGTATCATACTAATATTATAAATGCGAAAGTGTGCTTGTTTGTTGGTTTGTCCTTCAATCACACCGTAACGGAGCAACGGTTCGACGTGATTTTTGGCATGGGTATAGTCGAGGACTTGGAGAGTGTCATAGACTACTTTTTATCCCGGAAAATTAAGGAGCCTAAGTCCACTCTCCCGGTCCTCAACTATACCCATAACAAAAGTCACATCGATCCGTTGCTCTGTTGCATCGTGATTGAAGGACAAACACACTTCAGCAGGGGTCTTCTCGTGCCGCCGCGTACGGTACGGGCCTCGAGGCCTGGCCTCATTACCCGGGCGGGGCGCGAGGTAACTTTGTACCCCGATGAATATCTTTTAGCCTTGATTGGCTAGGGCCTGCCTTGAAGGCTACGGGCCCCTCGGCCGGATGTCTTATACTACTAATAGACAGACAAACATTTGCTCCGTCATCCTTTCGTTCACTTTCAACTAGAAATTACAATCATCTACTTGAACTTGGTCAACAACTCCCCCGCTCGCTACCTTCTCTCTCCGCTCTCCACCTCCTCTCTCTCCGCTCTCTAACTCCTCTCTCTCTGCTCTCCACCTGCTCTCCGCTCTGCCCCTCGTGCATGTGCTCTCCCACCTTCTTATCAATTCACAGAAAATGCTCAGTCTCTTATTAGTTATTTGTAGTTCTATTAGTTCTCACTAGCTTTCAAATATGTATGTTCTAATTTTCCAGGCAATAGAACAAGTTCCTGTGCCAGTGAAGAAAGAACCCGTAGAGAACCGCCGCATGAGCGCGCGTACGCGTGCGCCCTCCGCTCACCCGCGACTGGGCACCGCTGGCGTGCGGTAGGCCTGCGCCCCACGCCGATAGGCCTGCGCCCCTCACTAGGCCTCAGTCCTACAGTAGGCCGCGGCAGATGTACCGAATCTTATATTGCTGCGAGGTCGGAACCAGGCGAAAAGCTATGCGATCTAAATATCTTAGACTATACAAAACATTTACAAAACCAAATTTTGCTGCGAGGTCAAAAATACCCTCAGTCTCACACATTTACGTCGAAGTCTCTTTAACTTCTAAAACGCCCAAGCAAGTAAAAATGACAGCAAATTAAAGTAGCTGCAAGATCCAGACCATATTGAATTAAAAAGGTTTTTAATTCAAATAAACTTACAAGTAAGTGCTTTTGAATCTTGCTTTTGAACATAACGTAAATGCATAGTGAGACAATGCCATTGTTTGAAGGGTGCATTTTGGTATATTAAAAAAAACCATCCCTTAATATTTGAAGTTGAAACCCCTTCAAATATTTCATCAAGCGTGCCGACCTCGCAGCTCTGTTGGTGTCCAGTCGAGTTTGTCCGAGACTTTTAAACATTCTATAAATATAAATCTTATATAATGTAGATAATTATACTAAGGACGCAACCAGTGTTCGCGTCCGAAACGACTGTCATGCGGAAAAACGAAGGATCGTTATAATATTAAATAATCAAACTTAAAAATAGACTAAATAATATACTGAATCGGTCCATAAAAAAACTACTTATTGTTACAAAGTTGTAAATTTAAAATGTAAACTTGCGAAGCGCTGGTAGAAACAGCTTTTGCCAGACAGCTTTTTGGACTTGCTTGCCTGTTTGTCTAGTTTTTTAAAACTCATTTTGCAACTGCAACTACGAACTCTGCTTTTGTGCAACTTGAACGAAAACAGTTAATATTTTGCAACAAGCAGGCATACCTTATTTTATATTTATTACTGTATTAATTTGGCGCGTTGAATGTTGGACTTCAGTTTTAAGTTCCAGTTGCAAAATGGCCATAAGCGCTCAAAAATTATTTAAATTCGGTGCATAATCCTGTATTACGATATTTTTTATACAACACGGAGTTAAAATTATGTAATTGTTAAGAGCGGTCGCTTTATTCGCTTCAACACGTGCGTGGGTCTCCAAATATACAGCATTAGCTGTCGCGCTTCGCTCAGGGCTTTTGATTTGCTATTGCATTGAAATAACGCATTTTGACGTCAAACGTGACTCTTTTATACAAGTCAAAAACGTTTGAAGTCAAAAATTGCAGGAACAGCGATTTCAATAATGCAAAAGCCCAGTACCTAGTATTATGTTGCATCTAAATTATAGGTAGTCCTACGGTATATACAGAATTACAGATGTGTAAATAGTAACCTCTATAATATAATATTATATTGTATCGGCTCTCTCCAGCAATGTGAAATTCCGGTTGGTTAATCGACTTGTTCGTCACGGAATTCCAATATTTTGTGTATCGAATTCGATATCAAACCACGAATCTAAAATTGTTAAGCGTCCTAATTTTTTCTTCAAATTCATTAAAAAACGCGCGCCGGAAGGCACTTTGCCTACGAATAATGATATCTGAATAAACGTTACTGGAATTTCACATCTGATCTGGATTTTTTGGAGAGCCTTGTTTCGTATCGGCCGATACAATACGACGCATACGATATGCGTCCATGATCTCAGTATAATAAACTCACAGGTGTCCGCGGAAGAAGATATTGTATTTAACATACAAGTATTCTTATTTATTTTTACAGTGGTACTAATTTCTGCTAAAACCATAAATGTACTATCACGAGTATAATATGGCAACAAAGAATTATGTATTTTGAATGCCTTAGCTGAAAATATTATGTTGCCAATGTTTTATCCGGATTTTTGTTTGGTTTAGTCAGGTTTAGGTTGTCATTAATTGTTTTATATGAGTATATTTTACCGTTGTTGTTTTTAGTAAATTTTATTTTGGCTTCATTCGCTGCCCGTTTGAAGCACGTGATATTAGATAGTGTGTGGCTAATGTGCCCCCGGGGTGACAACGAGTGAATTCTGCGCCGAGTGGGAGGTTTTTACGTATTCGATCGCGACAACTAACCGTCGTAATTTAAATGGAATTAATAGAACGACAGCTGTCAAGCGCTTCACAATTCCATGCTAATCGTAGATAACGTTGTTGCGCATGCGAACAAAATCTCCCACTAGGCACCCTGTAAATTTACACTAAGCGATCGTCGCGCAACAGTCGCCATCTGTCATCTGCAAACAAAACTCATGATTTGACAGCTGCAATTGGGTATTTGACTATTAAAAATAAATTATTTTTTAGTGATTATTAAATAGAGTATCTCCCAAAAGTCGTAATATCCACGTCCCCTGATAGTTTTATGTTGAATAACCATTTTAAACTATCGATTAAAGTAAAAAAAGTGCGTCGAACTTTGATGACGTCACAATTCAAAATTGCATACAAAATCCTACACTAAGCACGCGTTTTAACGTTTCAAAAAAATTTGCCAAATATTGTCAAATACCCAATTGTGGCAAGAATTACATAAATGCAAAAAATTATAATGATAGCGACTGTTGCAATGTGATAGTCATTAGTATGGGGGGCACGCGAGCAACTTGCAGGGAACAGTGAGATATGTCCCGTGTCGTGAGTGTAAAGTTGAGTCCTCGTGATTCAAGTGTTCAAATGTGTTACCAAAGATGGAAACAGTCCATTCCAATAGACGCAGAGTGTTGATGTTATCTGATGATGTTCCTCTACTTGTAAATTTCATTATTGGTATTTGTTATAGTATGTTTTTATTCCCAAGACACGGTTTCTAGTCAATGATTCTTTACAAATAATTAATCTGTAAATAAATGTTTTATTGTAGTTATTTAAAAGTAAATTAGACTTAGTAATTAATGTAAGTAGGGCTTTATGTTCGCACAATACCGAATGAGAACCGAAAATTGCCCCTCGAAAAGGTTATTTCAAAATTCTGATTATTTTTCCTTCCATCGAAATCAAGTGGAGATATTTTTTGTTAATTAAAAATGATATAACACAAGTATTGTATGTAAAACGCTTAGTTGTGTTGTGTAAGTATTACCATTTATAAATCGATTGGCTTTATTTATGGAGACAGTGGAAGACAGTAATCATGTGATATGTATTTTGGAAACCGCTAGTCAGCTGTGCCGCATACACGCTTATACTCACTAAATAAAAATTTTTAATTTTTTACCTTGGTTTTATTTTACAATAACCCACCGCATTTCTAGTAGGTAACGCAGAACCACTCAATCTCACGACGAATAAGATTCTGATTAATTTATAATAAGATGGATTACCTACTGTTAATAGATCATCTTTTTTACCAACATCTCTTTATTGATAACCTAGTAAGTATAAATTAACTAACTGTAACCCGACTACGGAAAAAAAATTCGGAGCCCTACTTTTTGGATATAAAATCCCTGATAACGATGTTGTTCGTTTAAAACGTAGCCTATGCTACCCGAACCGTTATGGACAAGGAACCGATTGACACCACATCAAAATCGGCTCAGTAGTTCAGGCGCTATGATGGAACATGCATAAATACGTACATAGACTGCAGAAAGACTTCCTTTTTGGTTTGCGCTACAGAGTAGGGTAAAAACTTTAAAAAGTACATTTTAAGATTCCCGCGCATCAAAAAGTTACGAGCCTCAAGAATTATATTTTAGAATCTCTACATTAAATTTTAATTTATTGGTATCTGTCTGTCAAAAGAAACAGTACGATAAGGCTGAGTGTAGATGTCGGAATTCTGATTTGGTTGGGTCTGTGAGTTGGGCGCCGACAAAATTGATTTTTGCCCTGCAAATCATACTACTCCATACGAATTATTAAAATTTACTGAAGGGGTACAGTTCCACCAACTTATCTGGCCCGGTACATTGTACTATATTGGAACTATTTTTTATGTCTGTTTAGTTTTGTTTTTAATTTATTTTTAATATTTACTAGGGATGCTGTCACCGGCTCAGATAAGTTTGTGGGTCTTTAAGAAGAAATATTTGTTATATAAGCTTTTGGCTGCAGAACCTATAACCTATAAAAAATAACAATTACAAGTACA
Organism: Erebia ligea; assembly: GCA_917051295.2. Taxonomy (NCBI): domain Eukaryota; kingdom Metazoa; phylum Arthropoda; class Insecta; order Lepidoptera; family Nymphalidae; genus Erebia; species Erebia ligea. The sequence goes on along the minus strand of OU785241.1, from coordinate 15,012,333 downwards.
ATTATTGTAAGAAAAAATACAATTACAATTATTGTAAGAAATTCAATCACAACTTTGGAACTATTGGACTTTTCGTAAGGGCTAGTGGGCTATTCAAGAAACCACGTGTGTTCTCGGCTTAAAATATATGCTATCAAATCCATGGTCAAATCAGAAATTACGTTCGGAAATCAGTACTCAGATTTTGAATCTTGACGTTCAAAATCTTTTTTAACGAAATAAAAATTAATGGATGTCGGATGATATTCTTAGTAAAGAGGATAATATGCATAATAAAGGCATATGAATTATAAATATTTGATTAAAAATATTATAAATACTTAAAGAACAATAGTAATTTTATATTTATGGTTAGGGATGGCCATTATTATCGATGTTTAATGAATTTCATCGAACTATATTCGAGTCATGACTTACTTGTACAATAATATTGATAGGACAAATAAAGTGAATTAAATTAATATGATTGTGATTTTTTGCATGGGTATAGTTGGGGACCTGAAGAGTGACATAGGCTATTTTTTATCCCGGAAAATTATGGAGTTCCCGTGGGAATTAATAAAACTTATTCCAGGCGGACGAAGTCGTGGGCATCAGCTAGTAAACCTTAAAACTAAGGTATTAAACTTTAATTACGAATGTAGTTAGTATATTTATATTTAAGACCTTTAATTGTCTTCGTAACAACTTGAGCATGTCGGTGACGGTGTCGGTGACGCGAATCCACAAGTTTACCCCCTACCAAAAAGCTCAACGCGGCTAAAGAAGTTTTCACTTCAAAAATATTTTGAGATAAATAGGAAATCACAATTTTGACATTAAAAACTCATCATCGGTCATTTACCGATTTTTACATTTTATAACACTACAGAGGTGCTACAGAGTTGAGAGTACGGACATCACTAGACACGCAACGGTCGTTTGATTTCAAAAGTTTGGGCGCTTTGTTTCGGTTGCAAAATGTGAAGTTCACGAAAGAAAATCTTTAACAACGCCGCAATGACGGAAAAGTTAAAGGACTATCAAGTTCTCGACGTGTTTTGCGGCGGCACGCTGTACAAAGTGCGGCACAAGGTCACAAACAGCATATTTGCGTGGAAGGCGTACAACTGCTCCGCGTTCTCCGATGAACAAATACAAAACGTCGATAATGAAGTGAAAACATTGAGCAAAGCGTTATCTGGCAACTTCCTACGTTACTACGATACGATACTGCACGGCCCGACCAAAACACTTTACTTTGTTCTCGAGTACGTTTCTTGGCAGAGCATACAGGAATTGATCGCACTATGCCGGGCCACGGACAAGCATTTCACCGAGGAATTCATCTGGTACACGCTGCTGGAGCTCGCGCGCACCTGTAAGGCCGTGGAGGGGTTGAACTTTGTCAGTCTGCAGAAATGTGTCGCCCCCGAGGCGATATTCGTGAGCCCCAGCGGCGAACTGCGCGTCAATTGCTTCGAGCTCAGCGCGGAGGCCTCGCCGGCGACCGGCCTCATGCAGCAAGTCGGAGAAGTCATTCGCACGCTCTGCTACCTGCCGGGAGCGTGCGACGACAGGATAAAGGAGTTCCTCTACAGCGACGACCTCCGCGATGTGATAAACTTCCTCACAGACGACGACGCCGACAACTTCCGAGCGGACGTCGTGATCTACCACCCGACTGTGTTGGCCAACACGGGAGCACTGTCCGGACTCTATTTTTGCTCAGAGATACTCGCCTCAACAGAAAGTAAGATGCTGACCTCTGATGCTAACAAGTGTGATTCAGAGAAGGCTGTGGAGCAATGCAGGACTATAGAACCTCTTCCTAGAAAGCATGTAACAGTGGGCAGCCCGATCTACTGCAATATCAGCCCCAAGCGTCACCTAAAGGAGTACATCGAAGAGAGTACCTCACCATGGCAGCCTGTGTCGCCAGTTATTGCAGCATTGGCTTTAGAGCTGCCAGGATATGTGCCCCGAAGCAGAAAACCCTACAGTGAGGCATTAGAGAGGTATAATGGGCCTCAAAAGGTCTCTGAGGACACTCTTAGTCATCAATGGATGTCTCGTCTCATAGCTCTGAGAGAAAGGGAGGAGTCTCTGAACAGAAGGGAGAGAAACCTGATCGCTAAAGAGATTGTGAGCAGTCCAGCTGTGGAGATTGTTTCTGTGGATGATTCTTCTGAGCAGGACATGAAAATAAATGGCATAACTTTACCCCAAGTGCTGCATCAAGCCAATCAAGAGACAAACAACTGGGTGTCGCGTCGGCGTCACAGGAGATCCAGTTCTGTGCGCACACGTACAAGGAGGAAAAGTTATGCTTATGAGGACCTAGACAGCTCCCTGTCGGCCGATAACGGAGACAGCAGCATGATCATAACAGCTGCCAAAATTACCAAGGAGAATATGCCTCGCAGGAACATATTCCCTGAAGTGTCATCTAAGAAAGTGCATTTTACATCCAGCAACCCATTCGCTGAGAGTGATGAAAGTGTTACTCTAACTTTTTATGAGTTAGACAATGTTAACAGTGGAAACAGAGTGGTCAAAACTGATGAGAAATCATTAAAAGATATCAGTAAGTTTAAATATTTAGACTTTGAAAAGTTGACCTCTGAAAAGAGATCTGCAATGCAGTGCACTCTATCCTCGCCTTCCAAGCAAGCAAAAATCACAGGTAAAGTGTTTAATGATATAACTAATAAAAACTTGAGACAGACCCCTTCAAAAGGCAGCCTTTCCTCCAAAGACTCAAGAAAATCTATGATGTGTACTAGAAATCAGTGGGGCAATGATTTGAAAGCAGGCAAGGATCATTCCAGTGAGTTAACTAGCTCAAATGGCAAAATTGCTTACACTCAAACTCCTAAAGCCCCTCCAGAACTTAAGAAATCAAAAAGGAAGTCTCTCTTGCCTTTTAAGACTCCTTTCAAGTTTAAGACTTCTACTAAAGTTTAAGTACTCTTTATGTTTACAAAAATCATGTTTCAGTTTAATTTTTTACAAAGAGATTAATTATTTTCTTGTAATTTTAAGATAACTGTGTCATATTAGTTGTAATTACTATTATTCTTAAAGGTTGTGGTTTTTTACTTTTTTTTTCTTAGTCTTTATGAGCTTCTAATGTTTTGCAGTTCCAATTAACTTGGAACAAACAAATTGTGGATTTTATATAGTATGATTTTAAGTTTATTTTTTGTACATAAGAAAATAATACGGACACAACCCACCCGAAATGTAGTGATAGAAAAAATATTGTTGTAACAATATTATATTTGTATAGTATTATGACTTTATGAAACAAATGTTTTAAATCTACTTTTTAATTGATAATATTATTACTTAGTCAGATGTTTTATGTGAAATTTCAATGCGATCTTATACTTAAACTTAAGTTAACAATTTTTAGTCTTTAGTCTTCCAAGTTTCCAACTATGTCAGACTTTATAATACCTATTTTTAGTATTAAGTTTAATTTTAAACAAACCCTTTTTTATGTAAATTGACAATTGAAATAAATGTGCAATGCAATGTGAATTTTTGGACTCTAATGTAACTTAATTGATTAATCAATTGTCGTCAAAATTATTTATAAGTAAAAAGGTTTAATAAAAACAACAGCAAATGGTTAAGGTTAACATCAGGCAGTTTTATTTCAACAAAACTAATACAATATGTTTATTAATTATTTATATTTATAGTCAACTACTTATTGATTAGTTTTCTTTATTTCTTCTTGTTTAAAGCCTTATCAGCACCTTCTACGAATTTCTTGGGTAAGCCATATTTCTCTATAAGCAGTTTCGCCACTAGATGTGTCTGAAAAGAAGAAAAATTATGTTATAGAATTAGAAAGAAGAATATGAAGCATTTATACAATATGATAGAGGTGAAAGTTAAAGAACTTCTGACATTAGTGGCCTTTCTCAATATTGAATTTATTTATTACATGTAGGACATACAGGTGTCTATAATGTTACGTCATTTTTTTGACTCTACCACTGGTTCGGAAAGCAGTACTACTGAGAAGAGCCAGCAAGAAACTCAGTAGTTGCTCTTAGTAAAAAGCAAGACATTACCTGGCTTTACACACAATCTCAAAATTAAACTTAATATTTTGCTCTCTGCAGAGAAGAAAGGGATAGCAATATATTTGTTAATTGTATGTGTTATTAGTATGTACAGACGCTGTCTGAAAAGGGTGTTTCCCGTCTGTCACCCCATTCTGTCCCCGCGAATTTGAATTTGGGGACAAGCGGGAATTTATGCTCCTGTTAGTCCCCACGCGGGGACAGAATATGGTGACAGACGAGAAGCAACCCTTTTTTAATATTTTTGATAAATGACATTTCAATGAATGCAACTGATAATTGCAAATAAGCTAATGTGTCAAACTTATAATAAGAAAAGAGTTATATGCATATACTAGCTGATGCCCGCGACTTCGTCCGCGTGGATTGAGGTTTTTTGGTTCCCGCGGGAACTCTTTAATTTTCCAGGATAAAAAGTAGCCTATGTGCTATTCCAGACTATAATCTATCTCTGTGCCATATTTCATCCAGATCCATTCAGCCGTTGGAGCGTGATTGAGTAACAAACATCCATACATCCATCCAAACTTTCGCATTTATAATATTTATTTTATTTATTTAAAGACCGATGAACATTTTGAGACCACAACTGCACAATAGAATAGGGATGATGCCTATGTCAAAAATTAATTATTATATCATACAGATTATCAAATAGAGGGTCTTCCAAAAGACCTAACATTCACATCCTCGCTTAATTTTAATTTTGATAATCATTTTAAACTATATATTAAAGAAAAAAAACGTGTGGTGTCGTGGGACACCAGATAGGAACGAAGTTCCTTATTACATAAATATTAATTTCAAGTTCTAGTCAAGGTAAAGAGAAAATAATTATTCAGGTAATTTCTTGGTAATTTATACCTGATTTTTATTATGATTTTTTTATCGATAAAAATCAAAAAATACTTTACAAAATTATCTTAACACTTGTCTCATTCACAATGATTCATAAAAATATATAATAATAATAACAGTCATCACGTAGACTATACATTAGACATTGTATGTATAGCGAACATACATAAACTATACGTAAAAATGTTACTCCACGCATTTGCGTTACAGATGTTTTCTGCCGGCTAGGGTACCCCTCCGCATCGTCCCATAAAGAACTTCGTTCCAAAAAGTTGCGTTGAAATTTGATGACGTCACAACTATGTAATTCATACAAACTTTCATAGTCATCATACTAGAAGCGCGTTTTTGAGTTTGATGAAGAGTTGCTGATTTTATTGAGCAGTCATCATCTCAATTATAATCCTCTAAGATCTTTGCTAGACCAAATATTTAAATGTGTACAGTTGAGTCTCACCTGGTCGCCCTGCAGCATGAGCTGGTCAGCCTTGGCGGCGGCGCTGCGCGTGACGCCGCAAGCCGCGCCCGCGCGCAGCTGGCACGCGTGCGCGAGCGGCCGCAGGCTGAAGCCGAACGACTCCAGGTTGGACACCAGCGTCACCTGTTGGATGGTAGCGGAAACACCGCATCAGTTGGGTGTAAATTAGTTGTTCAAAACTGCTATAAATCTATAGCACGCTACAGACTATAATCTATAATTTTTAGCGTGCTATTAAAAACGCTATGTTATAAGAAAGCGTGCGGACGGCCGGCAGGCGCGATATGTCTTGCAGCACGCTAAATTTCGTAACACGTTACATGTCGGCGAGACTAACCATCGGGCTCGGCCAGCAGCAGAACGCTACCGGCAGGCGGGCGCCGCTACATGTGCTACGAGGCGCCGCGCGCGATCGAATGATATTCATAGCGCCGTAGCGTCATGGCGGCTCTTCACATAGCACGCTATCCGCGTTATGGAAAGATAGCGCGCTATGTGAAGATATTGCGCTACGTGTTATATTAACCACCTCTAGTATAAATCGCTTTCCATAATTTGACCCAAAATGGCGGTCGTCTGCGCAGGTACATTGTACTACAGAACCGAGCGGAGCATGGATATAGCTCGAGCGGGGATATGGGCTCGCGGCGCCCCTCATACCGCACTTCGTTTGACACCCGATATGTGTTTCTGCGCAAGTTCAACTTACGCGGCGGCCATTAAATGCGACGACTACTCAATACTCTGTTTATTGTATACGCCTGGCTTTGTCACCAGGGGTGACAACTGGTAGTTTTATTTAAAATCATTTCCAGTCATCACTAGCAATGGCAGTATGGGGACGATTGACAGATTTTTATAATCCCACTTGTCTCCAGAGGTGACAAGCGGGAAAAATTCAATTAATTTGTCCCCAGTCTCCACAAGTTAAAAGATTAATATTTATTGACGCTTAGAAGTATTTTCTGCCCATTGCCTGGTTTACCTGGTCCCTTTTAATTAGAATAAAAAGAAGTCATACTATAAGTTTTTAATAATGATTTATTTAGATAATACAAAATTTGTTTCTGCGTAGGCCAGGTTTTACCTGTGGAGACTGGGGACAAATTAATTGAATTTTTCCCTATTTTCACCTCTGGAGACAAGTGGGCTTGTAAAAATCTATCATTCCCAATCGGCCCCTTTGAAGAGCCATCCTTAGTGACAACTGGGAGTTGCTATTTTAAATAAAAATCCCAGCTGTCACCCTTGGCTTTGTCCCCAGGGGTGACAACTGGTATTTTTATAACCGGATTGAACACACTTTTTGAAATTTTGAACACCCAAATGTTACAACTGGAAGGCACAAAAGTTCAGTAACGCTATTTACCTTCTTGTTGCCGCTGCGAGTGGCGACTTGCATCTTGATTGGTTCGAGCCGGGACTTGGTGAGCTTCACAGTGCCGTCGGAGAAGCGCATCTCAGTGCTGGGCGTCATCCGCCCGAGCACGCACGCCGTGAGCTCCTCCCACTTCATGAGCTCCTGGTACACACAATTGGGTATTTTACTATTCTCTGCGTCGTATTCCTCATTACTGTGGGCCGTGACCCCTTTACATTATTCACATAATGGTAGGAGTTTTCATATTCCTTAGTTAAGATGATTTGTGAGATGGTGGTAATAATAAAAAAAAACCGGCCAAGTGCGAGTCGGACTCGCGCACCGAGGGTTCCGTACAAACCTGTAGTAAGTTTTAAATTATTAAAAAAAAAAACTACTTACTAGATCTCGTTCAAACCAATTTTCGGTGGAAGTTTGCATGATAATGTACATCTGTGATGTACATCATATATTTTTTTTAGTTTTATCATTCTCTTATTTTAGAAGTTACAGGGGGGGGGACACATTTTACCACTTTGGAAGTGTCTCTCGTGCAAACTATTCAGTTTAGAAAAAAATGATATTAGAACCTCAATATAATTTTTGAAGACCTATCCATAGATACCCCACACGTATGGGTTTGATGAAAAAAAATTTTTTGAGTTTCAGTTCTAAGTATGGGGACCCCCAAAATTTATTGTTTTTTTTTCTAGTTTTGTGTAAAAATCTTAATGCGGTTCACAGAATACATCTACTTACCAAGTTTCAACAGTATAGTTCTTATAGTTTCGGAAAAAAAGTGGCTGTGACATACGGACGGACAGACAGACAGACAGACAGACATGACGAATCTATAAGGGTTTCGTTTTTGCCAAATCTGGCTACGGAACCCTAAAAACCCGGCTGAGTTTGTTGTGGGCTCTTCTCAGACTAGGGCGCGTTTGGAACCCTCGTAGTTTCAGTTTTAAGATACCGTAACTGATTATCACCATCATGTTTTATAAGTAATTGACGTCAATAATAACCACATTTGATAATAATGTGGTGGGTTCCCACGTCCTTCCGCATACGACTCGACAGAGTATTTAATCTCTAGGGTTTTTGTAAAGATTGTTATCAAACGTTAGTGGTAATTACCGGGACCGACGGCTTAACGTGCTCTCCGAGGTACGGAGGAATCGAAAAAGCCAAATTTGAACGTCCAAATGACAAGGCCTGCATCGCAATAGAGAAGTTTTCCTTGAATAGCACTATAATATAATATAGACGTTCCAGGGTTCAGTGGTTGAAGCAGCAGTCTCCAGGTACAACCGGAGGAATCACTCGCATCCGAACAGACGTCCATTGACTTGTGTGTCGTGGAGTGGCGTGCTTGGTGATGATTACCTGCGGCTGCTTGCCCGCGGCGGCGGCCAGCACGGCGTCGAGCGTGACGTGCCCCCGCGCCTGCGGGTGCGTCAGCTGGCGCTGCGTCACGCGCGACACTATCGCCTGCCGCACCTCCGCCGCCGACAGAGCGGTGCCCTTCCTGCACGACAGATAAACATAATAAGCATTTATGATGTAATGCTCGTTTTTTCCACTACAAGTTAGCCCTTGACTGCAATCTCACCTGATGGTAAGTGATGATGCAGTCTAAGATGGTAGCGGGCTAACCTGTTAGGGGCATGGCAGTTATATTAAACCCATACCCCTATTCGGTTTCTACACGGCATCGTACCGGAACGCTAAAACGCTTGGCGGTACGTCTTTGCCGGTAGGGTAGTAACTAGCCACGGCCGAAGCCTCCCACCAGGCCAGACTGTCAGTCTTCTGAGTATGAGCAGAAGGGTTGTAAGGTTTTATGACTTTTCCCATTGAACTGAACCTGGATTAAGGTCTATCCAGGTCTAAAATGTTGAGATGTAATGCTCCTTTCCACTGAATCATTCAAACTTTCCACTTACCATCAGGTGAGATTGCAGTCAAGGGCTAACCTGTAGTTGATTAAAAAAAAGTATAGACATTTTAGGATGCAACTTATAACATGGTCTCACCGGAGCGGCGCGAACAACTCTGCCACATTAGCGGTGACGCAGTACAACTCCCTTATCTGCGGCGGCACGTACTCGCGCTCGCCTCGCTCGGGCTCGGCCGTGCTCTGCGGCGCACGCGCGCGGTGACCACGCACCAGCGGGTGTGCCGTGTTGACGGCCACTAGAGCGTCCACGCCTTTGTCTATCTCGCGGACTTCCACCAGGCCTTCCTTGAACAAGCATTTTTTCTTTTTTAAATATATAGGCTAGCGCTTGGCTGCAATCCGACTTGCTTGCAAGTGGTGATGCAGCCTAAGGTGGAGCGCGCTTGCCTAGAAGATTAAAAAAAAAAAAATTAAAAATGTTTATTTTCCAAAAACATTCCACTTTCCACCAGGTAATCCTCGTGGTTACGTACCTATGTCGCATTATACAAAGAAAGATTCACAGAACGAAATTGTCGCTCGGTATTTTGACATTGAGATTTTTGTTGCATTTTTAAAATAACATATGTATTAACTAACTAACAATAAATAATGATGAATGAAAAATGATGAATGCCCTTATGTTAAGTGTAAGAAAAGTTTTTCCGTTGCGTCGTAATCCAATGAAGCGAGCCATGGTAACATTTTTGCTTTTGATGCCTATATAGCATATTGATAGATGCATATTCACTCTTGATTTGAAGGTACCTATATTATAAGAGGAAGGGACAATGGAAGCCGGGAGGGCATTCCATATCCTAGCGGTTCGAATTAGAAACGAGGAAGCAAATCGCTTCGTACGAGCCCGCGGAATGAGAGGTTTAGGAATCCATACTAATATTTTTGTGTCAAACAAGTGTTTGTCTGTCTGTCTGCTACGCTTTAACGGACTATCTATTCAACCGATTTTCGTGAAATTTGGTATAGAGATATACATCCCGGGTTATGACATAGGCTACTGTCTATCCCGAAAAAAATAGACAATAACAGTTGAAAGGAGTTCCCCCGGGAATGGAAAACTTATTTCACGCAGACGAAGTCGCGGGCATCATCTAGTAGATAGTAATCCTGTTTTTGACAATCCCAGTGGCGCAGTGGTGAGCGCCGTCTTATAATCGGGAGGTCCCGGGTTAGATCCCCGGCAGGGTCAATTTTTCTGGTGTAGGAGACTATAGTTACCACACTTTTTATTCCAAAAAACTAAGGAGCTTCTACAAGATGTTAATAATACTTAAATGTATGTAAAGTCGTTAGTATCCATACTAGACGATCCTCCCATCATCTAGTATGGACACATTTGAGTAATTAGTTGATGTGTGACATTACCCGCTGCATAGCTTCGAGGAACTTCCCCATCTTCTTGTAGCTGGACTTCTTCACTTCCAGCGTCCGGTCTGGCGGACAGAATGGCATCAGGTGGTTTCTGAAACGTCACATCCCACACAATAAGTAGGCATCAGCACTTCAACCCTTCCGTCTCCGTACAGCTGGATTCTCCTCACGGAATGAGAAGGGGTTGGGCCACAGTCCAGCACGCTGGCCAAGGGCGAGTAAGAGACTAATAAGTACCTGATCGACAATAATTATTTAATATTTTGATGACCTCCGTGGCGCAGTGTTGAGCGCTGTTGCCTTAACGCGTGGAGGTCCCGGGTTCGATCCCCGGAAGGGTTTAGAAATTTATAATTTCTGAATTTCCCTGGTCTGGGTTGGTGGGAGGCTTCGGCCGTGGCTAGTTACCACCCTACCGGCAAAGACGTGCCGCCAATCGATTTAGCGTTCCGGTACGATGCCGTGTAGAAACCGAATAGGGGTATGGGTTTAATATAACTGCCATGCCCCTAACAGGTTCGCCCGCTACCATCTTAGACTCAGCATCATCACTTACCATCAGGTGAGATCGCAGTCAAGGGCTAGCTTGTACTTTGTAGTGGATTAAAAAAAAATTGAAGTAATGTGGCTTTGTTTCGTATTAAATGATGGAGACTGTTGGTGAAGACGTCTTTATTCAGTGCAGTCTTAATATTATCTACTCTTTACATACTAACAAAATTAATAACGAAACCTAACTTGCTATTGTTTAAATAGCAAGTCTTAATCTAACCTACTTACATTTTCAATGCACCTTTCTTCCAAATCGATGAGTATACAACCTACATCGATTTATTGAGGAGTTGCATCTTTATGTTGAACTGACATATTACAATAGTTTTTGTGCAGGATTCATGGGAAAAAGAGAAAAACGTTTCTTGATGAAATTGAATGACTCAAACGCGTTTTTAAACGTCAAAATGCGCGCTTAGTACAGTGACAAACTTTTTGTTATTACTTTGTTGTTATTGAAGTGAAAACTAGCCGCGTTGATCACTTTTTGGTAGGTGGTTAACTTGTGGATTCGCGTCACCGCCACCGACATACTCGCGTTGTTACGAAGACAAAAGGTCTTAAATATATGGTCGTCAAATGTTATGTTTGACAGGAAAGTAGGTAGAACAGTTTATATGGGAAAATGAAATTGTTGTTTTTACTATCTTCCTCGCAATTTTTCCATATTTTCTCAACGTTTAAACCTTTCCTGGACCACGACAAACATTTCAAAACCAAAATCAGCTAAATCGGCCCAGCCGTTCTCGAGTTTTAGCCAGACAAACGAACAGCAATTGATTTTTATATATATATTTTTATAAATATAAATATGTATACTACATTCTTAATTAAACTTTAATACCTTAGTTTTAAGGTTTATATGTAAATATTTTAATTTATTTTTCTTTAAATTATTTTAAATGTTCGTTTTCACTTCTGTCGGCTGGGCAGTCCAATGACTGCCAATTTTTTTTGTTGTGTACATTAAAACGTGTTGTGGCCTCGGGTACAAATTCTGGGACTCAAACCACGTTGGGCACAACAACTCGTCGTAGGAATCAAATATTCATACTAATATTATAAATGCGAAAGTGTGTTTGTTTGTTTATTGGTTTGTTGGTTTGTCCTTCAATCACGCCGCAACGGATCGACGTGATTTTTGGCATGGGTATAGTTGAGGACCTGGAGAGTGACATAGGCTACTTTTTATACCGGAAAATTAAGGAGTTCCCGCGGGAATCAAAAAACTCAAACCACGCGGACGGAGTCGCGGGCATCAGCTAGTTAAAAACATCATAAAATATTAAAATTAATTTCTTATTAATTCTTATAATTAAAACTATTAATTTCTGTAAAACTAACATCTATGTACAACTGTATTCCCAAATAAATAAACTGAATATATAAGATCATAAGACGTGAAAAAATAGGTTATATTAGGTTATATCTTAGTTCGGGGCGAACCACTACTTATATAACTAACTAACTTGTATAGTAAGTTGGTCTTGAGCGGGAGCTCCACATGCTTAGCTTCGGCTTTGAGGAAAGACAGCAGGCACCACCGAAGCAGCCCGTCCATGTCGCCCGGCACCTGATCCTCTGACTCCGAGCTATCTGTAAGCAACAAGCACTAAGATTTAATTAAAGATAGATAGATAAAACTCTTTATTGCACACACATTAAAAACAAAGACATTAACAAAAAGGCTAAAAGATAAAACAGAAGGGTGCAAAGGCAGTCTTATTTTTGTTTTGTTCAGAAAACTTACAGCTACAACAAATATGGATAGAAAAATTAAGAACAAGTATAACGCCAATTACAAGTTTTCACAGATAGAGTTTACATGAGATAGAAATAGCTCACAAAGGTGGAAAAATAAATATTAATATATTGCTAAAGCAATCTCTTCCAGTCCAGAAAACCTTTCGGGGGAGGAGATTATCAAACAAGAGCGCGGGTTAATGCAACATGTAAACACTAAAATATATAATAAATATACATACATAGATACATAAATACTAAATAATTCTAATCTAATACTTATCTATCTAACTATAATATATTATTTATTATTTACTAGATGATTCCCACGACTTCGTCCGCATGGATTAAGATTTTTTGATTCCCGTGGGAACTCTTTAGCTTTCCGGGATAAAAAGTAGCCTATGTCCTTCCCCGGGACACAATCTACTCCTGTACCAAATTGCATCAAAATCGGTTGAAAAGATGGGCCGGGAAAGCGTAGCAGACAGACAGACAGACAGACAGACAGACAGACAGACAGACAGACAGACAGACACACTTTCGCATTTATAATATTAGTATGGATATGGATATGGATATGGAATTATGGATTTATTTATTTTATTTTTATTTATTTACATCTAATCAGAACGGCGATGCCACTTACACTAACTAGATGGTTATTATTAAATTATTATTGTTATACATATTTGAGTAAATTTCTTGTTTTGTGGCAAAATAGGACTAAAATGAATTAATTGAGTACTTGATAAAAACTGTAACCTAACTTTACATGAGGGACGTGTGTGTGGCCTGCGAGTTGCGACACCGCATCTCAATCGATTGCGATTGTTAAGAAAGTTGACCCAAGTCCAAAGAAGTCCAAAGAAGACCCATCTAGTTACCAGATGGGTGATCGAATCTTTTGTCCAAATTTGGCCTTTCGTTTCCTCCGTGCTACGGAGAGCACGTTAAGCCGTCGGTTTCGGTAATTATCACTAACATCTGATAATAATTGTTAGTAGAGTCGAAATAGTACTCTTAGTTGAGTCGTATTTGGATGGACTTGGGAAATGGGAACCCACCGCATTATTTATATGAAGAAAACCCCTGCCATTATGTGATTAATGGAAAAGGGTTCACGACTTTCAGCAATGAGGAATACGACGCAGAGAGAGAGAGAACCTAACTAGGGGAATTTTTGGCCTACCTACCATTCTGCCATTTGTATTGTTACCTGTAGCTCCAGACACATTCAAGTCCTCGAGCTCTTCGCCCTCAACCGTTGGTTCGAGAGGGTCCTCCGTCTGTTCAGGCTCCACCGGCGCATCGGTAATAGTCACAGGTTCGTTAGCTACGGGAGTGGGGGGTTTTTCCCGCACTAGGCTGGGCCATTCTTCCTTTATAGGTTGGATGTTTAACTGTAACAATAATATAACAAGCAATTGGGTATTTGACTAGTCAAATCAGCAACTTTTTTCAAACGTCAAAACGCGTGCTTAGAATGGGATTTAGTATGAAATATTGAATAGTGACGTCATCAAAGTTCGACGCACTTTTTTTACTTTAATCGATAGTTTAAAATGGTTATTCAACATAAAACTAACAGGGGACGTGGATATTACGACTTTTGGGCGGTCCTCTATTTAATAAAATTTATCTAATTTCAGTATCAGTTTATTTTCCACTTTAAGTTAGTTCTTGACTGTGATCTCACCAGCTGGTGGTATTTGATGATGCAATCTAAGATGGTAGCGGGCTAAGCTGTTAGGGGTAGGTATGGTAGTTATATTTAACCCATTCCCCTCAACAGTTTCTAAACGGCATCGTACCGGAACGCTAAATCGCTTGGCAATACCTTCGCCGGTAGAAGGGTAACTATTTACAGACCGGCCACAAATGCACAAATTATAAATTCCCAAATTGACCCTGCCGGGGATCGAACCTGGGACCTTCCACTATTAAGACCACAGCATTCAGTACTACACCTGCTGGTAAGATGGTATTTAAGATAAAATACTCCTGATGGGGCTGATGTTGTAGTGCACTATCTCAAAATAACAGCACTAAAAATATTGCTAACCCTTTCATAATACTCCCTGCCGAAAGGGACCGAACTAGATTTAAAGCTGTCATTTTAGTTTAGTTTAGAGATTGTGTTATACAGAATTGGCCACTATATTAACATACTAGAAGATGCTCGCGACTTCATTCGCGTGGCATAAGTTTTTAATTCCCACAGGCACTCCTTAATTTTCCGGGATAAAAAGAAGCCTATGTCACTCTCCAAGTCCTCAACTAAGTATACCCATGCAAAAAATCACGTTGATCCGTTGCTCTATTTCGGCGTGATTGAAGGATAAACTCTCTACTTGACGTCCTTGGGGATAGAATTTTCAAAAACTGTGAATCACGTATTTTTTCATTACAGACCGAAATCCCAAACACCAAGTTTCATGGCTACAGCTTGAAAAATGACGGACTTTCCTACAAATTTTCAACCCCTGTTTCAGCCCTTTGGGGGTGGAATTTCGAAAAACTGTGACATATGTATTTCTTTATTTTTTACCGAAAGCCAAAATACCAAGTTTCGTTGATATAACTTGAGAAATGACGGACTTTCATACAAACTTTAAACTCCTATTTCACCCCCTTAAGGGTGGAATTTTGAAAAATCCTTCCTTAGTGAGCGCTTACGTCACAAAAGGAACCTACTGTCAAAATTTCAAGTTTCTAGCCACAGCGGTTTAGGCTGTGCGTTGATATATAAGTCAGTCAGTCAGGACTTTGAATTTTATATATATAGATTGGATGACCATAATATATGCACAATCAAAATTTAAGAAAATTCACAGTTTTGTAAATAACTGCAATTTGAGAATGGAAAGTCTGAATTTAAATCAAATCATTACACATAAATAAGTAAATCCACCTGTATACCTGTTTGATATCAACAGCTATGCTGTCAACACACTCACTGTACGAGGCTGGTGCCAGCTTGGGCCGCTCGATCTTGGGAAACTTCTCCTCCCTACACAACTGGTCTCCATATACGTGCAGCGTTTCCAAGCAGACCCCCCTGGAATGACATCATTATAGTCATAAGTTTTAGTTATTACTAAGTAATAACTTGTAAAACAATCTGTCTGTAACGGAAACTTTCAACTGGACAGGACCACAAGGAAATAGGAATGTAGGTTGCTCAAAGAAAAGATGGTCAGACGATATCAGAGAAATGGTTGGAAAATACTGGATGAATGTGAAGAAATCGTTTTATGTCACAACAGATGTATTAATGCAGTACTTTTTGTCAAAAGCAAGCAAGGAAGGAATACTTTTCTTAATTTTCTTTAAAAAGTATCAATACGTACATAGGAGCCCTGAGTAGATCAGCGGAGGACATCAACGCGTGGCCAACGACGCCCGCGGATGCGTTGTCGCTGGTGCAAGCCGCCACCACAGCCCCGCGTGGGAACTGCGGGAAACTGCCCTCCGTCACCACCCCCGGTACGTACAGCGGCGCACCACCTTGCATCTGGACAGTGTACCACTTTACCAGAGACTCACAATTATTGGACAATGTTTAAGCACAATAATGTATTTTATTAGTTTATTGTCCTATATTTACGTCTTAATATCTATCGCTTCATATTGTTTTAATTGAAATTTTTGTATAAATAATATTATAATCTAGATTAGCTATCTCTTCTTTTTCTTTCACCATCTTTTACATTGTCTCCTTTATTCTTAAATAGTTAACTGGTGGACAGTGTAGTTGATTGTATATTTGATAATATTTTATGTCTAATGTAAGTTAGATACATATGTACAAAGATAGAGAAGTTAAAATTCATATTAAGTAATTGTTTAATGTCCCAAATAAATAAAATAAAACAATAGTGTCAATTTTGTTTTAAATTTACATTAAATTACAACATTAAATTGCTTGGTGACACATATTTGTGGGTAAGGTTATATATAACAAGCCACGGCTGAATCCTTCCATTTCATCAGACCAGAGAGAATTCAGAAATTATAAAATCCCAAAATTTACCCTGGCGAGGCTCAAACCTGGGACCTGCCACTTGACCACAGCATTTTATACTATAAGCAGAAATGGGCAGAAAGTGCCTCATAAAAATTTAAAGTTGTGCCATTGTCTAGTTTTAATGTCACTAATATACAACAAGTGGAGAAGTCATTAATTAGCATTGTAATAAATCTCTTACTTTATTTAGCACCGGTGAATGAATCCTTATAGTAGGAACTAAATCTGGGACTTTCCACAGCGCACAAACAGTCGGCACGAGCCTGTCCCCAACGTCTATCATCACAGGAATTCCATCTACCACGTATACGCTGACGGTATCCCCCGAATGAAGAACTACTTTCATACAACTAGTAGCCGACTTTGCAGGCACCAATTCCTTCACTTTCTCATCTGTTGCCACTGGAAACTCACTCTGTATTCGTTGAGTCAGATATTTCCTACAAAAGAAGAAGTTTAAAGCAGGTTCAAACGAGAAAATTAGGTAATCTTATTACTAAAACGCGCGGGAAAGAATGACTTACTTTTCCGTGTTTTTTAAGGTTTTATTAGATTTCAACCGGTACGGTTTGGCGAACATGATTGCTTGATGATATTTGCTTACGTTAGAAACTAAAACTAATGATTTTTACACTGAATTTAATGGGTAATTTCCATTGTTTGAGTGCGGGCTGCGGCGGTGTTTTTTTTTTACAAACCAAACAGCTGTCTGCCTGTTGTCAAGTTGTCAGGTAATGTGTCAAAGTAATTTGCGTCCAAAAACACTGTAAAAACCGTGGACCTATAGAAACATGAATTATTTTGGCACTGGCACCAATAAATGACAAAAATATAAAAGGAGTTATAATTATAAATAAAATTATTCCC
Organism: Erebia ligea; assembly: GCA_917051295.2. Lineage (NCBI taxonomy): Eukaryota > Metazoa > Arthropoda > Insecta > Lepidoptera > Nymphalidae > Erebia > Erebia ligea. Next base: position 14,995,035 of record OU785241.1, on the reverse strand, counting down.
TTTGCAGAAGCCGACACTTTTGTAATTTTATCTTCTTTAACCAGGATTTTTAAAAGTGGCAATTTATTTGTTGTTCGTGATTGCTAGTTTAAATAATCAGGCGTATCTAGGAAGTATTGTAAAAACTACCATACATCGTTTTATCAATAAAGTTTGCGTTTTTTACGAACATGATCATGACATAATCAGGTCATACGATTTGTGATAGCAAGGGTATGCGCCAGGCGGTGCAAGGCGGCAGCGGTTAAAAAATATATTCAACTCTATTGTAATGTGCAATCAAAAAGCCGAAAGGGTTGATAAGCTGGCATTTGGCAACGACCTTAGAAAGTAGTTAGGCTTAGGTACTTCGTCTTGAATACCTAAGTTTCAGTGATCAAATATGATTCGCGTCGCTTCTCTATAATACCTACTTAGTACTAAGCAGATTCCTTGTTCCATGGCACTTGTCTTATTTACGTGACAAAATCTGAAACTGCGCAGATAACAGCTGTATGGTATTTAGAAATAAAACAGATATTTTATTTAGGACGTAGGGATCCTCTAGTCTGGGGGCGATGCGTAGGGTGAGGAAAGGCTCTGGGTAGAAAATAGCTGTGGAGCCAACAAACCCCCGTCACCCTGTGCATGATTTTTTATTTTTACTTTCGCGACCATGGTATGGAGTATGGAACATTCTTAAATATAGTGTCGACGTTTGTGACGCGCTCAAGAGGTGATGCTCGTTTTATCCTGTCCTGCTAGTCCATGCAGCAGCATAAGTAGGTATTCAAAAGCTTTTTGACTTTGGACTTTTTGTCCGCTAGACAAAATTATTTTGTTCGTAGAGTGTTTTCGCTCATATTTTATAACCCGGGTTTTCATAAGTTAAACTAGCTGATGCCCGCGACTTCGTACGCGTGGTATAAGTTTTTTTGATTCCCTCGGGAACTCCTTAACTTTCCGGGATAAAAAGTAGCCTATGTCACTCTCCAGGTCCTCAACTAGGTATACCTATACCTATACCCATGCCATGCAAAAATCACGTCGATCCGTTGCTCCGTTGCGGCGTGATTGAAGGACGAACCACTTTATTGGTTTGTTGGTAAGGTTTGGTTTGTTGGTTTGAAACCAACAAAGAAATAAACCAACAAACAAACACACTTTCGCATTTATAATATTAGTAGTAAGTATATGTTAAAACTATTCGATCGCGTTAACTAGGTACCTATACCTATCTACTTTGGAATTGATCGAGCGCTAGGTGTCAACTGTCAAGCACGTATTGATAATTTTCCATAAAAATACGGTGATCGAATGGGAACTGGGAAGAAAATATCTACACATGCTCTACTACGGTCTACAGTCTACAATGAGCACTCTGATATTAAGTAGTTAGGAAATGACGGTGCAATAATTTCTAGACAATTACTAGCATCTTACTACGCCATTACCTTCGACCTTGGTGGATAAATAATCAAGTAAATACGGTCTACTTCTTTAATAAAACTAATAACATGTGAAGTAAACAAACCTACGCTTCGCCTCCCCCGCGAAAAATACCAGGAACTGCAGTTCTGCATCGTATTTTACTGTATTTGTTCATTTGAGCCATAGGATTATTATAATTCTATGGTCAAAGCATAAAATGCATTTGAATTAATTACCTACTTATTTCATATTCATACATTATAACACCTAGAACCTAAGTACTTACGAGTAGGTTTGGAGACAGAATAATATATAAAGTGCCGTTTTATTATCCTGTATCTACTCCACCTACATTACCTACTTAACAAAAACAGCGGCACAGAATAGGTAATAGTAGTAAACAGCGGTAAGGATTTGACTCGCTCCAGCAATGCTAAGGACAGCAGTTACCTACTTAAGTTACACATTGATAATAATTGATATAATAATTGTAAGTAAATTAATTATTTAAAAAGAGCAACCACCGAGTTTCTTGCTGGTTCTTCTCGGTATGAATGGCATTCCGGACCAGTGGTAGACTCACTCGAAGATTCAAAAGCACTTTTAACAAACTTTTAATAAGTTTATTTGAATAAAAAAATATGAGATGAGAGAGTTATGTACCTACTGTTACCTTAAGTAGGTACCTACAGCCCGATTCGAACTTTATGACGTCTCGGAAGTTAGCGTAGGTTCACTCAGAGGTAGGTACAGTCTACTGAAACCGTCCCGCTGATAGGTAAGTACCTAATATACCTACCTAATTGTAACTATAAACGCACGATGTTCCGTGAAGTCATAAAGTTTGAATCGTACTGTACCTACTCGTACCTGCATTTTTCAAATAGGTAGGTAGGTACAGCTGATGATAGGTGAAATCCTGAAACCAAAGAATAATGATTCTATCGGAAAAGCCGCGAATAGGTACATAGGTACTTCAAGGCCCTAATGTTAATCGTAATCAAGGGCCCTAGGTCCTACTTAGTACCTACTTAGATCTAACCACTCGATGCCTTGGAGGTATTCATTCTCAAAATGCCCCTGCGTGGAATTGAATCCGGGATTTTATCCTAATGACTCAATAATCTCCACCGCGGCTGGGCGGTCTAAAAAAATAACAGCAACAAAGCTCCCGTAATATATTTTGCTGATTGCTCTAGGCTGCTCCACTAACCTCCTTCGCTTATGGAGCAAAAGACACAAGACACGTAAAGCCAAAGCGCTAATAAGAAATTCTAGAGCTTTAGTTCACGAGGGTCGAGTGCCAGCCGCCAGCCGACGACGACCTCCAAGCTAAACGCGTGGTTCATTTCTTTTCAAACTTCTCAGAAAGCCTTTTAAAGTTTGAAAGTGCTGAAATTGAGAAATATTAATTTTTTGGTGGAGTTAACGGAGCCCTTTTAGAGCAACTTTCTGTGTAGGTAGGTATATCGCTGAAGTCTACCTACATAGGCAAATACACAAGTACCTAGTTGTTCTTCAGTTCTGAATCATTTTGGAACTTTTGATACGCCGCTGGTTACGCTTACACTTCTTGAATAAGTTTGAGTAGTTACTTATACAGTTTCAAAAGTTACGGTCTCCTTAACATCATTTCACATTGTGAAAAAGATGTTGGGTACCACTGATTTTAGACCTGCCAATGTATTTAGCTCCTTAGATATTAAATAAATCCATAACTTGAATAAATACTTATCTACTAGGCTACGATGCAAACTCTACCTCGAAGATAAATATGACAAAAAAAGAACCCACCACTACTATGTACAGGCAAGCAATACAATGGCGAGTATTGAGGAATTGTCAGTGTAGATATTGTAAAACACTGGTCTGTGTCATTGTACAAAAATGTGAATATTTTCCCTAAAAGTTTCGCACAAAACGGTAAAATTATACAACTGCGACTATAAAATAAAAATACGAATCATCCAGCTTTAAACACTTATAAGCTCAACTTTTATTTATTTAGCCCGCAATGCAGTGCGGACTCTCGCATTTATTTTGTTTGCATAAAAACAAGAAACGCAAGTCGTAGCTCACACTTTTAGTTCTTTTGATGAAATTGCAAGACTTGCAAGAGAAAAGAGGACTCATTAAGTAGGTACTAGGTAGGTACCTAATAATATATTCACTCTTACTCAAAAAATATGAAAAAGCCGAGTCAGACACACAAAGGGGCGCGAAGTCCGTACCACCACATAATATAAATTATTCTTTTAGTAAATAACAAGAAAGATATGTGATATCAATACGCAATCAGCTGTGAAATAATTGGCTTAGGTAGGTATATTAAATAGGTAGCACAGAGTTGTAAAAAAGGTAGCGCCTGACAAACAATTCCAACAACCCTACGAGTACGGAACCCTAATTAACGATTTTTTAAGGGTTTTTCTCTTTAGGTACGGAACCCTAAAAAGTGATGGTTTGTAAGCTAAACAGCGACGCGACGCGACGGGCAGAAATTCTGATAATAATTCTTCAGAATTCTCTATTTGGCATTTCAGTAACATCGTGGTTATATTGATTTGACTTTAATCGAACGGGTATATTTCCGATTGTTATATTAATATTAACTTGCAGTCGGTGAGTATGTGAATTGGCAGAGCATTAACTATTGACAGAGCGCGGGACTGCAATGCGGGACTCGAGAGGCTGCGGCAGTTCAGATAGGGCTGCCACCTACACGCTGTTTTATTAAACTTTTAAATAATCTTGAAGCCAGGATTAGCATAATTTTTTATTAGTAAGGTACCTGTATAGCTCGCTATTGTATATACTATATTATACTACTCTGTCAAGAAAGTACCGGGAAAAGGTCTATAATATACAAAATGGTAATTATTATTCCAAATTTATTGTATCTCCTTCAAAGTAGGCCCCTTCGGAAATAATACACTTACGCCAACGAATAATCCAATTTTCAAAGCATTTTTTAAAAGCATTTTTCGGAATCGACTTCAGCTCTTGCCGCGAATTCTCTTTTATATGTCTTCTATCGATCAAAAACGGGTGCCACGAAGTGGTAATTAGAGTTTTGGAAAGAGAAAAAAGTCGGCCGGAGCCATATCCGGTGAATACGGTAGTTGTTCGATGGTATTTGTTGAGTTTTTGGTCAAAAATTCATTCACAATGATGGCCTTGTGCCTTTTAGTTGATGACGTTGATGGCCGACCAGAGCGAGGCAAATCTTCCACCACATCGCGACCACTTTGGAATGCATGGTACCACTCGTATGCACGTGTTTTTGATAAAGTCGATTCCCCGTAAGCTTTCTGCAACATTTTCAGCAACTCTGGACACGAAATTCCATTTGCGATGCAAAATTTGAGACTAACTCTTTGTTCGATATTTTCATTCATTGTAAAAATCGCAAAACACTATTGAGATGAACTGACAAAATGGCGCACTGTAAACAAAGTAAATAACAATTGACGCTCAAACTTCGCGGCAATATAATTGTGTCAACTTAGCGACAAAAAATAATTTTTGAATTGAATTTGGAATTAGAAACAAATGATAAATTCCTGGTACTTTTTTGACAGAATGTACAATAGCGAGCAAATGAGCAGGCGGGTCACCGCCGCCCATGATCATTTGCAGCGCCAGAGAAACAGCCAATGCGTTGCCGGCTTTTGAGATGTTTGTTTATCCGCCCTTTGAAGAGCCCCATATTATAATCATGAGGGAACACAGGAAGTGGAAACTGTTTCCATAATTTGCAGGTACGTGGCAGAAATTACCTGAAATAACGGGAGGTGGAAAAAGATCAGGCATCCTGGTGGTGAGGATAAAATTTGTTTCTGCGACGAAGGGTGCGACTGGAGAACACGGAAGGTGGTATTGGATTAAAATACTCTTCAGAGCACTATCCCCGTTGTAGAGACGATAGAATACACAAAGAGAACTAACGTCTATTCGGTATTCTAGGGACTCCAGCGTGCAAGTAATTTTGTGAATAATCAAAGTAAGAGAAAACTTAATTACGGCTGGTTATTTAGGTACCTATAGTAGGTTGAACTTCTTGATATTTCGTGGAATTGTGAACTGACAGCCAACAAGCATTCAGTAATTACAAGTTTAAAAATCTGAGGACAGATGCACGACTCTTGGTAGTTTCCTACAATCTTCACACCGCACTTCAGATGACTGTATCTAATGTGGGACTTTTTGATCCGGACTTACGACATCTTGAAATGTGATTGTAAATCTATGTCGTATCGAGCTGATCGCATAATAAATAAGAACTTTGGTTTCCACGATACAAGGAATTTTAGGGTGGAAATCGCACTTCCCCACAAACTGATTAGTTACCATTGTTGTGATTTTTACATGAATACTTAAATGAAATAAAATGAAATACTTTGTAGTGGCAGCCCTAGGTATGATGCTCAAGTTGCCCCGCTATCAATTGTGCCGGGAATAATATGGCTCATGCGGGATTAGAGTGTAATCTGCAAACTGAGATGGATAACTGGACGCTATCGCATGATATCTGGATTCTAGATAAACATATATCCTGCTGAAGGCGCTGGCTGCAGAGAACTTAATGTTTCTTTTTTTTAATACCTATGGCGGAATACAACCTACTTACCTCTGTACCAAATTTCCGAGAAAGCGTAGCAGATAGACAGACTGATAGATAGATACACTTTCACATTTATAATATTAGTATGGATATGGATTTTAATGTTCGTCGTTGCAAAGACGTGCCGCCAAGCGATTTTGGGTTCCGGTATACGATGCCGTGTAGAAACCGAATAGGGGGATGGGTAATATAACTGCCATGCCCCTAACAGGTTAGCCCGCTACCATCAGACTGCGTCATAACTTACCATCAGGTGAGATCGCAGTCAAGGGCTAACTTGTAGTGGATAAAAAAATAAAAGGTAGTCATTGATGTTTCGTATCCACCCACAGGTATGTAAATGTGGCATTAATTTGCCACAAAAAGCCTATCTTTAAAGCTTTGTACTTTTATTTTGCACTTTTAGGTTGATCCATTATCTCACTGAACGTCTTTAAAGTAAGCATTCTAATATTTTGGGTCCTTGTAGTCTCGCTTTTTTATATAGAATAGGATTTACTTAATATTTGAATTTCCAAAAGAGAATCCATAAATAAGGAACCTAATTAACAATATTTTATACACCTGTTGTGACTTGATGAACAAGGTAGTAAGTATAGCGGGCCGCGGCCAGGGGTGTGTCAGACTGCACTTCCGTTGCGCCCTCGACTCGACCACACCTGTTGAAATTGACTAGGGCCAGACCGGCTGTCTGTTGCGGTCATTAGTGTCATTTGGAATTGGTATGATGTAAATAAATAAATAGACAGTTTTCCAACTGATTTTATTCCGATTATTTTCCAATCCACTCCCATATGTATTGAACATTTTCCTGGTTTTAATGGGTTTTCCTTCTTTTTCCTCAAAAAATACGAAAGCAATAAGGAAGTGGAAAAATACGCCTTACCTACTTCCTTTAATGCTCTAATAGATAATAAATTTTATATATTTCAACTCATATACACAAAACATTAATAAAAATATCAAATTAAAACTACGGAATACATTAAAAACTAAAATCTAAATTAAAAACTAAAATATATTATTAAAAGGAGTCCCTTTAGGCAAAAGGTTCCGAAGATACTGGCAGCGTTCCCCCTTTGAATAGCTAGACTAATTCTAGAGCATTAAAGGAAGTTGTAGGTAATGCGTATTTTTCCACCTTTGAGTATAGACGGTGGCTGGTTACAAGATACAAGTTACAACTTACAGTAATAATAATAATTATTGGTCTAAGATCCGGCATTCTACTTACTACTATTACCTATTCTGTGATTCTACATAACTTTTATTTTAATGAGAACTCAGAAAGTAGGCAAGTATTACTACAGTACCTAAGTTTGTTCGAATTCAGTGACCCAACAATTATTTTTAGAACGTCTTACAACGACTAAAACTGTCTTAAAACTCTGTTAATTAATTATTTTTGAAAAAAGTACCCAGGTTAGCTAGTTAGTTTAATTAATACTAGAGGATGCTCGCGACTTCGTTCGCGTGGCATAAGTTTTTTTTAATTCCCACAGGCACTCCTTAATTTTCCGGGATAAAAAGAAGCCTATGTCACTCTCCAAGTCCTCAACTATACCCATGCAAAAAATCACGTTGATCCGTTGCTCTATTTCGGCGTCATTGAAGGATAAACTCTCTATTTGACGTCCTTGGGGAGAGAATTTTCAAAAACTGTGAATCACGTATTTTTTCATTTCAAACCGAAATCCCAAACACCAAGTTTCATGGCTACAGCTTGAAAAATGACAGACTTTCCTACAAACTTTCAACCCCTATTTAAAGCCTTTGGGGGTGGAATTTTCAAAAACTGTGAAGCACCTATTTCTTTATTTTAAACCAGAAGCTCAAATACCAAGTTTCATAGATATAACTTGAGAAATGACGGACTTTCATACAAACTTTAAACCCCTATTTCACCCCCTTAAGGGTGGAATTTTGAAAAATCCTTCCTTAGTGAGCGCCTACGTCACAAAAGAAACCTACTGTCAAAATTTCAAGTTTCTAGCCCCAGTGGTTTAGGCTGTGCGTTGATATATAAGTCAGTCAGTCAGGACTTTGAATTTTATATATATAGAAGATAAAGTAAGTAAATGTGACCTCTACAAGTTCCGGCTTGTCTATTTTTACAAAATGTAACGTTATATTTAAAAGGTAGAGTCATCGGCCGTTGGTCTGGCCGCAGCATTATGCAGTTTGTACGTTATGCAACGATTACTTGCAAAAAAAAAGTAACTCGAAATACGTCACTATATTGCAAAAATACGTGAATATGGATGAATAAAGTCATAGTTAATAACAGCTATTTCGTCATTTATTGTCGCTATTAAATAAAGGATTAACGGATTGTCGATTACGATCCGGATAGGCTAACCCACATTGAGGATTTACTGATGCAAGTATTAGTTTAACTAGGATATAAAGTAGGTATAGTTTTTTGCACATATTGTAGAGAATTCATAACATAGGTTACATTACAAAATTATGAATCCTATGTCCAACCCAGCTTAGGTATACCGGTTGGTTACTTTGAAAGATCCTACCTAGTTACTCATATACCACTTTTTTAAATAGCGAAATTATATAGGCAGAAGTAGGTATCTCTTTTAATCTTTAAATAATAATAGCGAGCTATTATGATCAGAGATTAGTGGTAATTTATACCGCCGCCCATGAACATTTGCTGCACCAGAAGAACCATAAGTTTTAACCTTTATTTTATAAAAAATATTAAAAAAACGAGCTGATAAAGTACCTATTCAATGCGGATGCGCAACGCTCATGAAAATATACTTACCTAGAAGATATAAAAATAACCGGCCAAGTCCGTGTCGGGCCACATGCAGTGTAGAGTTCTGTAGTTAGGGTTATTTATAAAGGTATAGTCGACTATTAACAGTTTTTTTTACAAATTTTGGTTTTACCACTTTATCGGCGTGATTACCTAATATGTATACCCATGCTAAATAACAGCTTTCTAGAATTAAGAGCCCTTGAACCAAGCCGCAGACAAGGTGGGACAGGCATGATGAAACTATTCTTTGTTGACTACGGAACCCTAAAAACAACTTAAAAAGTCATTACTTCGTCGAGCGAAAGTTATCGTTTAAAACAAAAGAGACGCGAAAACAATATACCGTCGCAAATTCGCTTAATTTAATATTAATTTTATTATGTGAACATGCATGTTATACAATACGCCACGAACTCTGTATTGTCCCACGTTGACTGCAGATGTCATAATTATATTTTTTTTTAATATGCCAGCCGAGCGATCGCGTAACTTCTGCATCAATCATTGATACATCGCAATCACCTCTGATTGGTTAACACTCTTCCACTATTGGACATAATCCATTGACGCAGCAAGAATGCCATAAATTCAGCCAATTACAACAATTGATACTGTAACAATGATTGATGCAGAAGTTACGCGATCGCTCGGCAGATTTATATGACGTGCCTTGATGTCATCAAAATAAGGATTATATTTCTGAAACAAGCGCTTTAACAATATTAAAATAATACTGCTTGAAGCGATCACAGTAAGCCCCCAGAACAGCGAGGTTTTGTTTTATACAGCATCCGCTCTCACGCGGGCGTCTGTGAACTTGATGTGAACTGAGGAGTTAAGGCTCGGAAATGCGATTCGAAATATTCAAAAGAATTCATAGAGTTGCACTTTTTTTTTAATTGGTGCAGTCTAAGGTGGAGCGCGCTTGCCTAGAAGATGCCTATTCACTCTTGATTTGAAGATACCAATATTATAAGCGGATGGTAAAACGGAAGCCGTTCCATATCCGGTAGCGGTTCGAATTAGAAACGAGGAACCAAATCGCTTCGTACGCGTCCGTGGAACTATATACAGATGCGACTTCGAGTTCGAAGGGTTTCTATGATATCTTTTATCTATTTAAGCTCTAGTTTGCCAGGTTCGGTAGGAAACCAGAGTCGCATGCGGGTATGTACTACCTACTACTAGGTAGTGTACCGATGGACCATGAGACCATTGGTGGGTACAGGAAACTATCTTGAGGAAATCTTGAAATGGGTGACCGAAGTAGAAAAGCAACCCTGTAAGGGCTATGTTATGGTCTGAAGTACCGCAGTTAAAGAACGCTTCATTTAAAAAAATACTGAATACTGTGAATACTGAATAGTGAGCAAACTAGGTAGGTACTAAATTGGAATCTTAGGTGAAACTTGCCACGGAGTTAGAGCTTGTAACTATGACACGTTTTCATTTAAACCGTAGTTATGATTTCAGGAATAAAGGTGACATTATTTGTGAATATTGAAGAAAACCACTCATGTAGAGACCACCATAAAGACCTCACACGTGGTGATGCGCTATTGTGTGTTCGAGTATAAGATTACACGGTTCAAATCTGTTAAATTTTGCCAAAATCTTCGCCAAATGTCGTCTTCTTAAATTTACTTTTCTTTGAAGTATGAACTTAAAAGTAGGTACCTTAGGCTTAGATTTGCTTCGCGATTGCGTCTGTATATTAGATTGTATAGGTACTCGTCTCCGCACTTCGATGCAATATTCGTGCGAAAATTGGTGAAAAAGAAAATCCATATCCATATCCATACTAATCATATCATACTAATATTATAAATGCGAAAGTGTGTTTTTTGTTGGTTTGTTGGTTTGTCCTTCAATCACGTCGCAACGGAGCAACGGATCGACGTGATTTTTGGCATGGATATAGTTGAGGTTTTTTTTAAAATATAAGTATGTGCATATCTCCGTGGTTTCATGCCAAAAGTATGATACCTTGCCATTCAGTTTGCAGTCGCTGATATATTTTTGTAAAGTGTTTTATACAACTTCATTAACAATGGGCGTAAGAACGAAAAGTGAATCTTACTGTTTTAATAATGCGCTGCTCACAATAAGACTCGCCGGGTTCATTATTTTTGATAAACGCTACGTTTTCTCTTTTCATTCACACGCGTCCTGATGGTGAGAGGCGAGGGCGACTGCCGAGAGGAAGTTTATCAACACTTTTCTTGTTATTTTTGATCCAGTATTTGGAACTAGTTGGACAATAATTTTTAGTCAATAAAGTTAATATTCAGTTAAATTAGGTATTATTATTATATGTTCCATAAGAGTATAAGATCTAATACTCCCGCAAATAGGTCTGCGTGGATTTGGGTTCTTAAAAATCCTGCGAGAATTTTAACAAAAAAAAGAAATCCCTCTAAGATATAATGTCCTTTTTCAGTAATTTCTGTGTCAAAAATTAGGTTCACTGGTTGGACTGTAAAAAGGCAAAATGTAAATACGGCATTTATAATATTTACAAAGTATCAAAACACAAACCAATAAAGAATATCATAAAGCGTGAAATCAGTAAAAAATCAGAAAACACAGCAATCAGCAATGCGGATTGGATTTCAACGAACGTAGTTCGGATCGACCAACGCCATAAAATGCGGGACTTATGGAACCGGCACTACGATACACTGCATTTGCAATTTGCATCGACGATATTGTTTTTCCTTTCGGAACGAGTAAAAGCGAAGGCTCGGCTTTCAATATTTTGCCGGCTTTTTATGTCGCCTGTGTTTGTACTTGTACTTACTGGGTATGTTAATCCGATGTTAAATGGTCTAGGAGTGTCATATGAACTTTAGGAGGGGTCAATAATACCCGGACATTTATACCTCGCCCTTTAATGTTCCGGTTTTTGAACAGGGTTAATTAACATGTGATTCGTTTATATTACAAATGTGAGCAATGAATAATTAAAGTAATGTTTTAATTATAATGTTGCTCAGCAATTAGAAAACAAACACTAAAGAGTAGGAACTAGGAATTGATGAATCACCTCGAATATGCTGAAATTGGGGCCGATCTGAAAGAAACGTATGGAAATTGGAAATTAGTAAATTTTTTTGTGGCTGCTGTTATGTGGTAACTCCATGATTTATGCTTTATTCACCTCCAAGATGCCTGCTAAATGTAGATGTGTTAAATTTTGTCAATTTCACAAAGATTAGCTTAAAGATTTTTATCCCCTTATCTGACTTATTATTATTTCCTGAAATGAACTAATATTTTGTATTTGTTTACTAATTAAACTGTATAATTTCATATCTTGGTTTTAGTTCTTAAACTGCAACGATCGAGTCTAAACTCAAACAAATACATGAAAGGAAAACCTATGGGCCTACGCCGACCGGGTCATTCTGACCCAACCCCAATTGTGCCGGGTTGGAACACTAAAATTTACTACCTACTATATATTAAAACTATATTAAAACTATGTGTACCTACTAAGTACAGTGTATTTTACTCGGCTTTGTCTGTCTGCAGTCTGGCTGGCCGTGCCTCCATATTCCGTCTGATGACTCTGATCACTGAATAGTGAATACTGATGCCTCCATTTCATACAGCACGCAGTCGCGGCGCGCAGCACACGCGTTTCAGCGAATTACTACCGTTTTGCTCGCGGCCGGTAAAATAATCACCGTATCGTAATAATTTACGCAAATCTCAAAGTTTCAAATTAATTAGTGAGTGAGAGTTTTTGTGACGCTAAAGCACTGTAGTGGAACATCAGTTATGACTTGTGAGTGGAAAGAAGACGGGCTGAATTAATATTTTGGTAAGTAAGAATTTTTTTTTCACTTTTACGACGGTGTTCGCGGTTTTTTTACGAGTTATAGTTTTTATTACGGACGTGTATTAATTAAAGTGCTGTTTTAATTATAATTAGCTTGATATTATTGCTGGATTTTTACCGGATAAAAGTTACTTTATTATTACCGGAAATTTTTATTAAATATTATTGACGCCATGGATGTGGACCTGCTAATTTTTGAAGCGTTTGAAAATTTCATACATGCCTATACAAGTTATTATTAGTAGGTAAATCAAAGCCTGAACCCTGATTTTTTTGCTATATCTCGGTTATTATAAAAAAATAGTGTGACTATCATTATTCATTAGGTATTTGCATACCTAAGTACTTACCTACCTACCTATAAAAACACTAAAAAGTAAAAAATAATTTAATTTATTATGTATACAAGAGTTAATGTAGTTCTATAATAACATTTTTTGGAGTCGGTACCAATTAGCCGCATGAACCGTCTACCTACTCTTCATTATTGTTGACGTGACTCCACATCGGCACCGACTCCAAAAATAGTAAGTAGATTAGTAGCCAAGGGCTGTAAGGCATCAATTGCAGCCCGAGATATTTAGGCGCACGAGCACAGCGAGGGCGCCTATAATTCGAGGGTGCAATTGATGCTTACACCCGAGCTAACTACTCTGCTTTACATCTCGATTGTGAGGTCAGTAGGTCCTTATTACCCCCAAATGGAGCTTGAAGGTGACCAATTAGCGCTCCAGAGTAATAATGTAGCTAGAAAAGCCCTAGGGCGGTAAGTAATTTAAAAAAAAAACTCTTTACTCTTTCAAAAAGTTCGCGTACATCTAACCATCATACTTTTTTTAATTACTTACCGCCCGAGGGCTTTTCTAGCTACATTATTACCCTAGAGCGCTAATTGGTCACCTACAAGCTCCATTTGGGGGTAATAAGGACCTACTTACCGAATATGAGAGATGTAAATGTTATTATAGAACTACAAGTAGGTAACTCTTGTATACATAATACTTAAATTAAATTATTTTTTACTTTTTAGTGTTTGTGGTTTTTGAAGTCGGTTTTTTTTTTGAAAATTTTTTATTTCACAATTTTTAGTGGCCCCACTGTTTTTACTATTTATTTTACTTGTAATTTTTTTTTTTGCGCTGTGAGTGCTGAACGCGTATACGGTAGATTTCAAAGGGGGGGTACGGTATTTTTTTTGACAATTTGCCCCATAAATCCAAACTACTATGCATTAAAATAAATAAAAATCTGTTTTAGAGTGTACAAGTCAAGTACAAAGTCCTTTCATATGATACCCCACTTGGTATAGTTATCCTACTTTGAAATTTCAAACCCCTGATTTTCCCCACTTTTTTAATTAAACTAAAAATAATTTTAATTTTTTTTGATTTCCATGATATTGGGCCACTATTATATACAACTATAATATTCCAAATTTCATGTCAATAGCTTTAATAGTTACTGAAATAATCGACTGTGACAGACGGACGGAGAAAGTCGCACCATAAGGGTTCCATTGTTACCATTTTGGTACGGAACTCTAAAAAAAAAAGATATGCTATGCATGGTTAAAACATACTGTTTACAAAACTATCACACTGATCGCGAGCAATTTACCATTGAGGAGTTCCGTTCTCCATCTCCGGAGATATTCATCAGATCTTTACCAAATTAAAATGGGACCACCTCTGAAGTATGACCTACCAAACAAAAAAAGAATTATCAAAATCGGTTCATAATTGGCGGAGAAATCGCATAACAAACATACAAAAAAAACATACAGTCGAATTGAGAACCTCCTCCTTTTTTTGAAGTCGATTAAAAAATAGATGTGATGAGTAGTGAGTACCAACTACCAATAGCAATTACTGTATTTATCACAAATCGTAATCGTTGTTATTGTTATTAAAAATAATAGTGGGCAAAATATATTTACCTAATTCTCTTTTGCCAGTAAGTAAGTAGTAGTATCGTATGTATCGTGATGGAAACGAAATAGTACATTGTTACCCTAGGGATGAAAGTAACTTATTTAGTCCCGAGACGGGGTTTGGCGCCCGAGCGTAGCGAGGGGGCCTATAGTTCGAGGGACTAAATAAGTCTTTCATCCCGAGGTAAACACTGTGCTTTTCATTACGAATATAAGGAAAGTCAAAATAAAAAGTCTATGAATCAGTTGTCTTTACTTTACGAATAAAGTCTATCTTTCTTCTTGTCTATGGATGCACTCGGGTATAAAAGTCGTGTTTCATTTGAACTCCAATAAAAATTCAGTTGAAAACGATTCTCCCTAGGGCTGAAAAGTATTACTTTCAACCCGCTTCTCAGGCAACTTCAAACCTACTTTCCGTGTATGAGTAATGAAAAATATCATTATTTACCATTGACTTTTCCCAACTGCCCCGTTAGCGGGGCAGAGCCAGCGGGGCAGATGGGACCAAGTCGACTTATGTATACTACATATATTTATGTCAATGTTATTTACATTAAAATATACCTAAGTATAATAAGTTTACTAGTTATTGCATTACTTTTTTACGTAAGTCTTATTCTTCTTCTTTTCTTGGTTTTTGGCTTTTATTAGTGCCAAACCAAAACAGCACAATGCACTTCGTTTGTATCCACAACTCTCTGCTCAGTGATTGTTTAACGTTTGTGACGTCGGGATCGTCTGTAAGGACGATAAGAGATATTATTTTTTCCTCGACTTTGCATTGCAAAAATTTTCAATTCTGAGTCAGAGGAAGAGAAAAACTTCATTGTAGAAAAATTTTAGATCGACGTGTAAGGAAAGGAAAGGTGGAATACCTACTACATAAAATGGAAAGGTTATGCTAAGAAGTATAATACCTGGGAAGCAGAGGGAAGTATTGACTGTCATTCAGACCTATGAAGAAGCTAGAAAAAAAAGGAAACTGAGGGCAAAGGTAACAAGAAAACCTCTGGTTTTGGTAGGGACCTGGTGCCTCAGAGAATTATTGGTGCAACTGATAGCGGCGGTGAACTGATGTTCCTAATGAAGTGGCATGGGAGTAACGAGGCAGATCTTGTACCAGCTAGGCAGGCAAATGTGCGATGCCCCCAAGTAGTTATTCGATTCTACGAACAGAGGTTGACGTGGTGTACATCAGCTGTGTATGAAGGCGACTCTGACAATTAGCTACCTAAACTCTATGAAGAAAATTATTTAGTATTTCATGAATAGAAACTCTCAATTTAAACTTAACTGCTAAGCAGCGCACTAAAATGGACCAACTTTTACAAAAGATACCTTAAAGTAGTACCTGCCTAACAACTACACAAAACAGATATTCCCAGAAAAAATGGTAATTCCATAAACTCACGGATTGTTCTTGACGATTGTTGATAACATTGCTTAACGGTGCCATTGTTCTCATTACTATAGGATATATTATGTTCTTGTCGGATTACCCGGAGCCTGCACCAACGTAACTACACCTACATTATTAATAGATTATTTGGTTTGGAACGATTTTTAAAAATGTTGTCTACACTATATTTTGTGCCTGCAGCCACCAGAATAGTGACACATTTCGAATATTTTGTTTTCAATGAAAACTCGACATTTACCATCTCAAAGTCATTAAAGTAAAGTAAAAGTACCTACCTAGGGACTAGGTAGGTACGCAGACTGTGAAGTAAAAAACCTACCTAACTTTTAGCGAAATCAAATCTACCTATTGCTTGACCTAGGGAAATTAAAAGTTTAATCTTACCCTGTTTCTTACCTACTGTTAGTTCGAACTGAACTTTGAAGATCTATGATTTTATCCTATGATGTTTAAAACATTCGTTGATTTTATCACATTCTAAAACCGAAAGGTGTCTTGTCTCTTGAGGACAAACTAAATCGGACTCTAAATCAATGTCACAGACTACCTACAGTCGCAAAAACTCAATTATAATTATTTTAATATCCAATAAATTAAAAAAAGGTCGGCCGTTATCTTTAGCTGTGGTCTGTAGGTAATTGGCGTATTATTCTTTACTCCGGAACTAATTTATTAACTGAGTTTGTAATAACATAATTAATAAATTTTCGTACTTAGAATGTAGTCATATATCTACCTAACTGTTATCCCTTTGATCATATTGTGTAGAAAATCGAAATGTAAGGTTGCACATCTTATTGTGTGAGTCATCGTCATCATATCATTCGTCATCGACTCGCTACTGAAACAGGTCTCTTCTCATGATGAGAAGGGCTTCGGCCATAATCCATCACGCTGGCCAAGTAAGGATTGGCAGACTTTATACACTTTTTTGATAATTCTCGGGCATGATGGTTTCCTTGCGATGTTTTCTTTCAGCGCATGTTCTTTGAAAATTAGAGGTGTAGAGATGCATGCCCGGGATCGAACCCCGGACCACCGATTAGGAGGTTTTTTAGTCTCCACCAGGCTATCGCAGTGTCATTGTGTCAGAAATTTGCTAAAAATTTGTTGCAAAATAGGAACTTGTATGTATTAGGTTTTTGATTTTAATGATTATACTGTTAATATTATTCCGAGTAGGTAGTTATAGTCCCACAAAGTTGCCTGACCCGGTGGCCAAAATTGCAACTAATTTTTTGATAATTATATCAAAAAATTAGTTGCAATTTTGTTTTGTTAGTTGCAACATTATATTAATAATGTTCAGTATACGGTAAACAAACGCTCAAGATGCCGGCTTAACTGATTTTAATTACATTATTACGATAAACGAAGCGACCAACGCGAAATTACCAGCCTGTGAACACATCCTATTTCATTTTTACACAAAACATTGGTCCTTATTACTTGGGAATACAGGTCGTATTTCAAGAAGCTAAACATCCCCGATCTAATGCAGCTATATAGGCGGACCTAGCAGTTTTTGCCGGCCGCCCGAATGCCATCTCCTTATGCGGCAGCAGGCCTGGTACTCGCGAGCAAAAACATGACAAAATAAATGGCCTCCTCGCTGTTACGATATAAGCATCGTATTTTGAACCCGGAACCTTTGGGACTGGGTACATTCCGGTGTCGCGTGATAAGCTACAGATAAATCCACGATAGTACTAGATTCAGACTCTTACTTTCCAGTTTTTCCTATTACTACATTCAAAGACATGGTTTCAAACACGGGTTTGAATTTTTTAACCTCTTGCTAACTTCGTGACAATCAACGTTACCTACCCTACTGGAGCTGCGGTGATAGCGGTGGTTTAATAAACCTCGATCTTCTGTTTGGAAAGGCTGACTTCGATCCCCAATTCCTCAGGCATGAACCTCTAACTTCGCTGAGTACATACATAAATAGCACTTGCTTTAACGGCGAAGGAAAACATCGTGTGGGAACCGGCATGTTGGAAATTCTTTATAAGCTGTAGGAAGTCTGGCAATCCAAACTTGGAAACGTGGTAGACTATGACCTAAACCCTTCTCATTCTGAGAGGAGATTCGTGCTCGGAAGTGGTCCGGCGTTAAAGTAAGTAAGTAATGTTAAAGTAAGCAAGGTAGGTACGTTAGTTTCTATTTGAATAGAATTACCTTCAGCTTTACCTATAACTGAAGGTAATTCTATTCAAATAGAACTGGGAACTGGGAATTGCGAAAAATATCCAGCTCTATTTCTTAATATACTAAGGTTCTCAATTTCTCCTGAGGATTATGCACGTATAGAGAAACTACGCGGAGGAATTTCGTACTAGTGTTAATTGACGTTAAATTATGATCTTTATTTATGAAGCGCAACGACTATTGCTGGTACGTTTGTGTGTTTTATTTATCAAGCAGAAATTGATTGCATAGCTATCGAGATTGTTTTTATTTTGTTACTTGTGCGTGCACTTTTGCAAATATTGGCTTTTACACATTCTCTTCATGCGATTGAGAAAATATATCATCATCATTATCATTATCATCCTCTTATCGCTGTTGGGCATCAGTCTCTTTTATGAAATGCCAACGTCCCATATCTTCTTCGCATTCAAATTGATTAACTACAAAATATTTGGAAGTTTCAAATACAGAATCTTTCAAATGCATTACAGTGGTGATTGCGAAATTATTATTGAAAAATAAAACTGAAGGATAAAACAGGATTAAGTTCTGTGTTGACGTAACATACTTTTAAAGTTAAACCATCCTTGGTTTTATATTTCAAGTAAAATTTTGTTAAATCAAAGAACAGCCTAATATTTTTTGTCAATTAACTACTGCTACATGTTCTGGCAGCAAAAACTGTGCACTGGTTGATTTATCGATCTCGTTATGACTCTTGCAGGTCAGTCGCGAAACCAGTTTCATCTCAAGGCGCTTGGGCTGGGAATTATTTTGCGGTTCCTATTTAGGTATTTTCTGATTCCTAATATTTGGGTATTTGACAACTAGTCAAATCAGCAACTTTTTTTCAAACGTCAAAACGGGTGCTTACTGCTTACTGCTTACTATGGGATTTTGTATGAAATACTGAATTGTGACGTCATTAAAGTTTGACGCACTTTTTTACTTCAATCGAAAGTTTAAAACGGTCACATGAAATAAACAGGGGACGTGAATATTACAACTTTTGGGGGATCCTCTATTTAATAATCACTAAAAAAGAATTTATTTGACTTTGGTCCTAGAACTGAATTTTGGGTATGAAGTGTGATACCAGAAAATTTACTCTACAGTCTCGTACCCATTTATTTGACTAGTACTCAAATACCCAATTATGAAAGGTACTGACTACTGGCTTATGAGCTATTAATTGCTAAAATTATTTTTGCTTGCTGCCATCACTTGGTAAAAAATAATTAATGTTAAACCTATTTATATTTATATGGTTACCGAACCTAAGTACTTGTTAATAACTTGGTGTCAAAGGTTAATGTAATTTTAACCATTTGAAAACAATGTTTATCTTATACCACTAATGTTATGCTAAATGATCAAAACAATATACAGCAATTTAGTCCAAAATAAAAATTAAATTAAGATAAGATAAAATTCAGTGAAAGTGATCGGCCTTTATTTGGGTCAATGTCTAAAATTTACATTTTTATGAAATTTTAATTCAATGGCATACCTACCTTTGTATTTTTATCTGTATCATCCTATAGTGAATTAGTGATCTTATGAAGATCTTCGGAGCCAAAGGATAAATCTTCTTAACGAATAACAGCCAATAACTTGCAATCAGTGCCATACACAGACTACAGTGTATAAGTGCCATTGTGTCATAGCAAACGTAATAGTTTCAACAGGGAAAATTGTTAAGAATATCAATGTCAAGTCAAAACTCGAAAGATTATTCAAATAAATTATTATCATCTTGTTCTAAAGTCAATATTGTGTTTTTCATGAACTTTACCAAAAATTATAACTTGATTAAAGTCAATAAGGATAACATTAATGACCTTTCCAAGAGTGTATTTTTATGTTGCGCAGTCAGAATTCAGGAACTTTTTAAGATAGTAAGATAACGCGCGACCTATAGCAATGTGATTCGGTATGAGTTTGGACTTTATAACTATTATTATCGTGTTGGTCGTGCATTGTAAACTAATTCGTCGTCTATATTAAGAACACTTGTCGACACTTTAAGCCCTGCGGGAGAGATAGGAACTTTGTTTATGTTTCATGTCTAACAGTGAGGAGGGTGGCAGCTATTATGATATTCTGGTCAATATCTTCCTGTCGTTATTAATTTCTGTCTGGCTTTTAATCTTCTCTTTCCAAAGAGAAAACCTGGAATCAGTTATTAATTAAAGGGATCTGAATTATTGATATCTTCTCAATTTTTTTTTCAGATTGTATCAAAGTTTTGTAATTTCAAAGCAAAATGTAGTCAGATATTCAGATCAAAAATCTATAAATGATGAAACGCGGCTTTTAATCCGAGTTTAGAAGCTACTATACCTACTAATATTCAATTTTCGGTTGCTAACTAGCTACTTTGAGGTCCGTCAATTCTCGATAGAGCAGAGAATTTGTCATGTTAACATCGGATCATCACATTATAAGTTAGATGATATAAGTTTAACGCGTGTTAGTAAAATGTGTTTTTGGAATATCTGTTCACAAAGGCATTTGAGGTATATCCAAGAAGTAGCAGAAATCGAGATCGCTTGGTCATGAGACATCAACCAAGGAGTTGCCACTAGTTAAAAGTTGTGATGTATGTGTGTCAAAATTTACAATAAATTACCAGCTGAACTAAAAAAAATAACTTTAGTGCCATTCAAAAATAGACTTTTCGCTTGGCTACTGGATAAATGTTATTATTCAGTTAACGACTATTTTTTTTTGTAAAATAAACAGAAATTATTATGGTAATAGGACATAATATTGATAATTTTATAATATTAATAATAACGTAATGGTTAATCATAAAAGTAGAATATAATAAAAAGATAATACTACTGATTGTGACAATGTAGTGTAGCGCCAGTAAAATTGTCATTTTTGCAGTTATTATCAGTATACTTAGTTATTAATTAATGTAATTCATTGATTTCATTTGGACAGAAGTAATTATTTGCATGCCATTTCATGGCTGATTGTGGCTTGGTTTCTTGTTTAACTGTAAGACCTCTTTTGTATACCTACAATCTAGCAAATAAAGGATTTATTTATTTATTTATTTATTTATTTACCAGGCAAACCAACATCAAATACTATCGTCAGATAAACTCCTTATATTCTAAATTCAAGTGTTTTTTTTTCAAATAAACTTTTACAAGTGGTGTTTTATCTAGTAGCTATATAGTAACATATAGGTATTTATTTGTCTCAGCCAGCGACATACTCGTAAGTTACACCAATGAATTATGTATCGTTATGTAACATCGGCAAACGACCTTGTCTCGTGGGAATCTCGGTTTATCTCCAATCGTTTTGTGAATTGCATTCAGTATTTATCTTTGTTTCTATAACATCTTCATATTGTGCTCGACCTAGTAGGCTATTCGTCATGGACACGGCTCAGATAATTGGCTTATTCCTTCTATTATCTTAAGCCAAAGACTTTTCTGATGAATTTAAACAAAGCTTACATTATTTAAAACAAGCAAGGAAGCTCCAAGCTCTTCGTCGATGTGTGGAATGTTGTTTAATATCCATTCGGCTAGCGTCGCATGCGCATCGCACGCGCAGGAAGTCATTACTAAGCGCGGTTCCGCACCACCTGACACCCATCGACGTTTCGGTCTCATGCCAAACAAAAACTACCGGCATACTATTATATCATGTTTTACTATAGCATATTGAGCATGTCTCAACTCTCCATAATATATTATAAGTTGTTGTGAGCATTCTGCATTATTAAGTGTGCTTTATTCTGATTAATAGGTTAGTTTTTCTACAGATTTGGTCTTAAATAAATTGTCTTCATATTTATGTACCCTATATCCTACGATATTAAATATGTAAGGAGTCGTATCACGTATGTCCATTTGAATTACTTAATTTAATTTCTACATAATCGTATTATTAGGCTTATAAGTATTGAAATGCCACCAATATTGAACTTTTTATTATTAAAACAAAAACTCAAACATGACAAAAAAAACTGACAGAAATTTAGAAGAGTAGCAAAACTAATTAAACCATAAAGCTAATGAATGTAATGAACATAAATGTATGAAACTAAAAGATGAGATCTGTAAAAAGGGCTGAAGTGAGAGTGAAAGTTGAAAGCTACGAGTGTGTTCCAAGATCCGTTTTACGATACGAATGATTTAGTGTGACTCTACCACGGAATAGTGACCGCCATGTCTTTTAGTGTCTGCAGACACGCCAATTGCAGTCTTTACTTAGGCCTGCAGCAGACTTTATAAGTTTGTATGGACGGATGGCTGATTTTGATTGCTATTATTATTATAAGCTACTTGTCCACGTTTTGACTTGAAATATGATAATTATCACGCTTAGAAGTAGGCTGTAGGATATATTCATCATTATCTTTAAATCAATCCATCGCCGGCTCTCTATTGAGCAAGGATCTTCTCTCAGAATGAATCTCTCTCTTTCTGTCAATGTTTATCAAGATAGGTTTAGCAGTTAAGGTTTCCAAAAGAATGATTCGATAGCAAACTTGTTGGAACATGTGAAAACGCATATTTCCTGCGGCTTCTCAGAACGACTGAAAAAAAGCTTGCAGCACATTGTCCCACTTGATCACATTTGGGTCAGCCCTCTTCCGTCCGTCACAATACACCGCGGATGAAAAACTGGTCGCCGTCGGTTGCTCCAGAAAATGCGGCTGGAATAGAAAAGTTGATGCGTTGGTGACAGATTTGATATACTTCCTGGTTGTCACTCACTTGCTGACTGGCCCCGACTTTTTTTCTGAATTATGCCGTTGAATATCTCTAGTGAAATATTATAAATGCGAAGGGATGGATCGATGGATGTTTGTTACTCAATAGCGCCTGAATGGATCTTGATGAAATTTGACACAAAGATAGGACAGGATAGATAGGATTTTATCCAGGAGAAATTTCCTGCGTTCCCGCGGAGTTCCCACGGGAAACAAAAAACCTCAATCCACGGGGACGAAGCTAGTTTTATATTAACGTAATTGAGTAAGTACTAGTGAGTAATTTTGCTATTATCGCATGGTTGTGACTTGTGACAGTGTAATCAGTAGTAACCACAGAAAGACATAAAAAATATTGCAAACACATTCAAATTATTAAAACAAAGAGACAGTCAATTTTCACTTAAAACATATATGCCTGTTTGGAAGGTAAAGAGTATAATGCAGGAATAAGAAAAAAAACCATTCGCTTTGGAATAAATTATGGGCTCCACGTAGGCGGAGATAAAAAAGTAAAAAACTTTCATCGTTGAGGTAGAAGTGCTATGGGAGGTCGGAATATAAACATGAGTATTAAGGATGTTTGAAGTCGTTGTAAAGGGCGCAGTAAAGTGTTATTTCTATCGCATTCAATTGTTGTTACAATCAAGCGGCGTTCAAAGGAATAGGTCAGCCTGACTATAAATAAACCTAGATGAGACCACAGGAGATGCTGGGATGTGAGAGCGATGATCTAAGATCTTGTTATCTAGGAAAGCTTATTTGAGAGAAATCATAAGTCGAATTGATTCATAATTCATGATATAGGTGCCATTGTTTAGTCAAACTTTCCTGCCGTTGATTTTTAGGGATTTGAGATTGAACTTTTCCGCTTTAGCTCAAAAGGGTTTTCAAATAAAATTTATTATTATAAATTTGTAGAGTTTAAAAGTCAGTTGGTTTGCTATTGCTCATAATTGTAATTTGTTGGCAGATATACTTTCTAATTTTAAATGATGTTATTATTAAGACTGGCAAACAATTTACTTAGGATTAGCGGATTTCTTCCTCTTCCGTAGATTCTTAGAGCAATCTTAAATATCTGTATCGGAAATATAAATTGAATTGGAAATTTACAATTTTCTGTTAATTCTTTTGATTTCAGTTTGTATTTGACTCCTGGTACCTACGTGGTTTTTCCAACAGTACTCTTAGCACGAATTTGCAAAAGAATATTAAACTCCAAAGTTAAAGTAAGTCTCGCAATAAAATGTGCGAGTAATGTGTAGCAAAACAAAGAAAAACAAAAATCTAGTGCTCGTGGCATAATAATAGTCCTTCAATCTGGTTTATAAACGATTGTTATGTACTACTTTTATAGCAAAACAACCCTTATCTTCTGTACAATACGTGTCAGGGTGTAAGTAAGCTCTTGAGAGTGCAGTCGGTACTCGGTAGGTACGCCGCTTTCTTTGCGCTGCTCTCGGCGTAAATATTTCAAAGTTGCTAGTAGTGTACTTTTATTTTAATGAACTCCTAGGCTAAAAAGCTTGCATTTCTCACTGTTGCCAGCTTTATGCAGAACATTTGAAAACAAACATTTACATAAATATGTATAGAACAGCGTTAGTCCGGTACGTATTATTAATATGTACTTCTATAAAATACAATACAATTTCTTTAAAAGTTTTAAGGTTGTGCATTTGTCTTTTCAATCATTATTGTTTTTCTTCATTTACTTTTCGAATTTGTCGTCCTCTCTGGTCAAGTAGGTAAGGTAACTATTCTTATACCTGTTTTAATCTGTAGGTAATAAAAGAGGCAAATCTGTTTAAAATTTGATTTTTCTTTCTAACAGAAAGAATATTCCTCCTAAAGCATAATTCAGTGACCATTGTCTATTATTTTCAACACAATCTATAACGGCTCTTTGATACGAACTTTACCTACTGGATTTTGGACTTTATTATGTTTACACAATAATATGATTATCATAATATTATTTTTGTTCAAATGGTATTTAAAATAAACACCTACCTTTCTCTTTTATTGAAGTGTGCACCTAAATATTTGTGGTTTGTGATAACTGATTAAGAACTTGCCCTAGTTAAGAAGTTTTTTTCTCTTTTTCGATACGATAAGGTTTTGTTAATTTTACTCCGTTATTTTAGTGTTTTTTTCCGACTGGTTTTAAAAGACCGACTTTTTAAGTGTAGCACTTTAATCTTTATGTTTGAAAGTCTGACCCTATCCTGTAGGTTATCTGCCCATACCGACAGATCTACAAAACATACAAATAAACTAACTTGGGCATAGATAATGTTTAATGGGTTTATTCGTTTCGGCTTATCTCAAAACCGACAAACGACCGCGTCGCGTCGTCGAGAACTATAATATTTTTCTTTGAAGATTCTACTGACGCGGTGGACGAATGGGTTTTGTTTGAATGATCAATGAGGATCTATTCTGTCACCCGATTATCATAATCTGACATTATAACCGACCAAGATCTATCTCATTCAGACTTTCAACTACTTACATGTTTTGAATTTCGTCTCATCAATGTTTTTTTCTCATCGTCATATTAGCTTCCTTCACTTCTATAGTAATCTAGCTCAGTTAAGGTTGTTTTAGACTCTTTAAAGTTTAAATGCAAAAACTTTTAGACTCACCTTTGACTAAATATGTTAAGAGACCATAGAGCTTCCATAGAGACTTATTTAAAAGGCGCAGTGCGAAAAATACAGCAATACATTTAGACCTGCAAATTTCGTTTGGAGATTGTTCTACCTACAGCAGAAGTCAGTGTTATTAAAAAGAGGTTCGAAAATAGCATTGGAACAATACTAGACTCACGCGTGGCACGAATCACGATCTACCACTAGAATTAAACTTAATGTAAAGTTATTTTTAATCTTACTAAGATAAACATTCAATCCGCTGAACTGGTAGTGGAAGGTATCTCGTAGTACGTTTTGTTTAGGTTAATAGGCTGTTGCAACCGCAACCGCGGCGACTGAATCTCTCCAGCCACAAACACTATATCCGTGTAATCCATATTGTCTCAACTCTCATAACATTGGTCTCATGTATTGCGCGCTCTCGATTTACCTTTCGATTCGTTAAGTCCTTTTTACAATAGCGATTGGAAACGAAAGGATAGGGTAAACAAACATATACAGCCTGGATTTCTTATTTACGTAGCTACTACGTATCAAGCAGCGTCTCTCCTCCATTGTACAGGCTCGCATTCTCACTTTCTTTGGTCAGGTAACTAGACGCGACGATAACATTTCCATTGAGCGTCTGGTTGTTCAAGGAAGAGTAGAGGGCACCAGGGCACGTGGCAGATCACCCATGAGGTGGACAGACCAAGTGAGGGCTGCGGTGGACGAATACACTCGCAAGGCTGCTATCAGAGAAGAGTGGAGACGGATAGTTAAGCGTGCCACAACACCAAAGTGACGACCACGACCGCTCTGACAAGAGCGATACGACGAAGAAGAAGGAGAACTACGTAATCAGAATTTAAATAACAGTCGAGGAAATTCTCCTCCTGTCTCATTTCGACATTCAACTGCTGTTACTCCTCCTAGTCATATCGCGATAAAAACAATGCATAACTTCATATCGACAGTCCTCCATATCGATGAACGAACCGGGTGATCGTTCATCGATATGTATTGGATCATTCAATTGAATCTTTGATACGAACTGCCCTATTTCGAATTTGCACTCACATAATAGCCTTAAAATGTCAGAAACTATATCTTATTATGTTAACTTATCGCAATTTAATTTAGTTGTCCATATAATAAAGCAGTTGCCCATTTAATATTGCATTTTATAGTCCAGCTCGGTTGCACGACGCATTCGTGGTTTATATCTGCGGTTTATGTCCTCGTAAAACCTTTCTAGGGAATCTTGGTATCGGGTTTGCAGGATAATGACCGAGTGCCAACCGCCTGGGTTTTATGTGCTCCTAGTACCTACACCGTTAGTCACAGAGCATTTAATTCCTAGAAACCAAGAGAACTTAAGTTGTTCTTGCTATTGAAGTAACTTTCATAAGTCTTATTAGTAAAACTATGTACTTATCTAGTAAGATGTGGCGAGCGAATTCTCCGGACGGAACCGTACTAGAAGACTAGTACATTATACCTCAATGGACGGAACTGACTTCGAGTCACTCGCAGAGGAAAACTGCATGCAAGCATTAATAATTTCAACAGCTATGAACTACCCGGAAAGGACTGAGCGAGGAAAACGAGTTCAAAAAGAGTCATCATCCAACTGGCAAAACTCTTTGTTAGTGGAAATGTACACCTATTTTGTCAATCTTAAAACAAAAGCTACGAATTAGTAATTAAACTATATCTTAGATAGATAGGTAGCTAAAGTACCTACATTTAAATTACTCAAAAAACACTCGAAGCTCCACAAAAACATACACAAAAATTTACATTGATTTTGACAAAACTAACGTATAAATTAGGATACAGGCTCTTATGTAGGTTCCCACATGGGATGTCATAGTGAATGGGTCCTCTAACCTCAAGTATAAAATCCTGCCAAGCTATCAAAGCGCCACAAAGCACTTCAAAGTGCTTTAAACTTCGCAACTTGCCAACCACCCACGATCGCCTACCCACTCGATGGACCCTATTGTCTCCTTTTACAAAGAAAATTAACTTCAAAACCCAACAAATGATGGCCCGTGTTACAACAGCACAAGGTTCAAAATACACTGTGAGATTTCCTGTCACAACCGCAAGTTGTACACCCATAAGTACGTAAGTGTCTATATGCCGAAGAAACCGCATTTCATGATACTATTCTAACTTTGAAAACTTATATACACACAACTCCCTTTCCTCTTCAATGAAAGACGGAATTAGCGTTATTATATAATATTATATTTTTTCGTATTATTTGCACAAGAAAAAATTATTTATTAAATGTAATAAATTGTCTCATTATAGACTCTCGGACTTGCGAAATAATCGTATAATTTGTAAGTGAATCTGGACTTGTAAATAACAGAAACTGGTGTAAAGAGTACGGATTCAAATCTTCAACTATTCTTTCAGTCCTTCAGAAATATTTAAATTAAGTTCTATTTTAAGCTGACGATTTCCCTGGCGCAGTGATGAGTGCTGTTGTCTTAACGTGCGGAGGTCCCGGGTCCGATCCCCGGCAGGGTCAATTTGGGAATTCCCCTGATCTGGCCTGGTGGGAGGCTTCGGCTGTAGTTAGTTAACAGTTACCACCCTACCGGCAAAGACATTCCGCCCCGATTTAGCGTTCCGGCACGATGCCGTGTAGACACCGAATAGGGGTATGGGTTTAATATAAGTGCCATATCCCTTACACTTTACAGGTTAGCCCACTACCATCTTATACTGCATCATCACTTATCATCAGGTGAGATCGCAGTCAACTTGTAGTGGATAAAAACAAGTTACGTTTACGTTTTAGTTACGTTGGTGGGCGTGTAGAATACACGTGCGGTAGTGGTACATGAGTAGACTATTTAATTGTAGCAGCAGCGTGCGGCGCGAGCTGCCAGATGTGCGATCAGCAGTATATACACATATTGTATTGTATGTATTTGGTGGCGATCAATTGAACAGCGTAACAGATTTGTTTATTGTCTATGTAATTTCGAAACGTAATTGAAGTAATGGACTACCATTTTTGCATTATGTTAAGCAATTTGATTAGAGATAGAAGTTTTGCAATATAAAGCCCAATAAAGTTAAATAATTACTCATCGAGAGTCATAATGTAAGTTGTGTC
Source organism: Erebia ligea (assembly GCA_917051295.2). Lineage (NCBI taxonomy): Eukaryota > Metazoa > Arthropoda > Insecta > Lepidoptera > Nymphalidae > Erebia > Erebia ligea. The sequence goes on along the minus strand of OU785241.1, from coordinate 14,966,310 downwards.
GGTGTTTAAAAAAAGTACAGTGGAATTCTTTTTAAATTGGTTGAAGACTGCACTGAGATTTGATCCATAGATTTTATGGTCTTCACTCGCACTATAGAAGGTCTAATGCATGGAAGAAGGAATTACGACTGTAGTCTTCATATTTCTATGGTCTAATGAAATTTTGATTATGGTAAAGTTTTTTTTTCATATTTGGAAAAGTTGGTTGAGTTGGAAAAGATTATATGGTAGGATTAGAGTTATATTTAACGACTATTATATTCTGTGTTTATATGTAGTTAAGTATAGCCTAAGTGATTTAAGTAAAGTGAGTACCTAACTTGAGAATTCCAACCGTCGCGTCGCGTCTTACGGACTCATTCTCATTCTATTTTTTTTTTGACAAATTCTTGATGTCATCACAAATTATTCCAATAGTGAAAAGTAGAATAAACATGGCCTTGGTTAAGTAAACAGAAATAAAATCTTAAAAGCCTTTACTTAAATTACTTGATTAAGTAGGTACCAACTACCAACGTACTTAACCTAGCTACGTACTTGTTTTGGTGACCAATATTGAATGCGTGTTTACGGATTACCTACTTTCTTTTTAATTGTGATTACGCGTTTGCTTAAATGATCACATTTCATTCATGGGTTAAAGTAAAGCCTAACGCACACTGCTATTTAGAGGGACAAAAGAGCTATGGCACGGGGGCAATGACCTCGCAAACGGCGTGTAAACACCTCGTTGCAAGTAATGATGCACTTCTCTTGCATCTCTATGATCTATTTACATTACCTTCATACCTATCATAGTCATACCTGCATCAATTTAAACTTAAACCCCGCGACTTCATCCACGTGGTTTGTTTTTTTATTCCCGCGGGAACCCCTTCATTTTCCTGAATAAAAAGTAGCCTACGTCACTCTCGGTCCTCAACTATACTCGAAAAATTCACGTCGATCCGTTATTACTCCTTTGCGGCGTAATTGAAGGTCAAACCAACAAACAAACAAACCTCCTTGGTACAGCGGCACAGAATATTAACTACGAGTAAGTAGGTACCTAGGTATACTATTGTGAGCGCTGTGGTTTTTTAATGGGAGGTCCCGGGTTCGACCGCCGCGCTGCGCCGGTAGGGCAAATTTGAGAATTTTTAATTTATGTGGATTGTTACCAACCATCCATCCAGCAAAGACGTGCTGCCAAGAGATTTAACATCTCTATTTAGCATCTCAGTTGTACACGGAATCGTATACCAAAACGGTTATATCTTAGAAATACCTTTTGCCCGCGGCTTCGGTTAGGAACGGAACATTAGCTTCGAATTTCATACAAATTACAAATTACAAAGCACTATTTTTACCCCCTTACGAGTTACGAGTTGAATTTTCAAAAATCCTATCTTAGCGGATGCCTACGTCATATTAATCAGCCCGATCCGTCCAGTGCAGTGGTTTGAGCTTTGCGTTGATAGATCAGTCAGTCAGTCAGTCACCTTTTCCTTTTAAGTATATATTTAGATTGGAAGGGTTTGGCTATAGTCCACCACGATGGACGAGTGCGGATTGGCAGACTTCACACACCTTTGAAAACTTCTCGGGCATGTAGGATTTTTCACGCTGTTTTCCTTCTTTTTAAAATGCACATAACTTCGAAAAATAATCTGACCTCTCTGACCTATCTGATTATTAATAACTAGCTGATGCCCGCGACTTCGTCCGCGTGGATTGAGGTTTTTCGGTTCCCGCGGGAACTCTTTAATTTTCCGGGATAAAAAGTAGCCTATGTGCTATTCCAGACTATAATCTATCTCTGTGCCAAATTTCATCCAGATCCGTTCATCCGTTGGAGCGTGATTGAGTAACAAACATACATCCATACATCCATCCATCCAAACTTTCGCATTTATAATATTTATTTGATTTGATTAGAACTAAGAACGTCTGGAGAGCGATTCCCCCACCAGCACCACCCGAGTAGGTATTGGAGCCAGGTATACATATACCTGAAGCACGGTAATATTATGTATATAATATGTATATAATATTATGTATATACTATTACCGTGCCTGAAGTCAATGCATTCTACACCAAGCTATGATCGCTTTTAAAATATTTCGTTACGTAACGTTTTCTAATCTTAATTAATGTGGTAATTTATTTCAATTTAAATATTGAACTTGATTAAAAATAATTGTTATTAGATTGTTTAATCAATAAACGTTTAATTAACTAGGTGATAATTGCCCATTAGTTAATACGAGTACATGTCTCCAAATTTTTATTATTAGGTATCAAAAAAAATCAAATAAATATTATAAATGCGAAAGTTTGGATGGATGTACATGGATGTATGGATGGATGTTTGTTACTCAATCACGCCCGAACGGCTGAACGGATCTGGATCGGCACATCTTTGTTCTGGAATAACACAATATACCTAGGCTACTTTTTATCCCGGAAAACTAAGTTCCCGCGGGAACCAAAACACCTCGATCCACGCGGACGAAGTCGCGGGCATCAGCTATTCATTTAATAATTATTTCAGTGGAGTCGATGGTCTTGAGGCTAACCTAAATTGGCTCGGAGTTTTTCCGTACAGAAAAGCGTGGTTTTATTATTCCCGCGGAAACTGCTTAATTTTTCGGGATAAAAAGTAGCCTATGTCCTTTCCTAGGACACGACCTTCATCCCAAATTTCATAAAAATCGGTAGAAAAGATGGGCTGTGAATGCGTGACGTTTCAAACTCAAAATGAAAAAAAAAATTACAAATAAAATCATTTATTTCACGTAGGACAACTTGTGCCACTTATGATAAGTCGTAAGAATCTACCACCGGTTCAGAAAGCTGATTCTACTGAGAAGAACCGGCAAGAAACTCAGCAGTTGCTCTTTTCATCACACACTTTTCTTCCACATTAGCATCATACTAATATTATAAGTGTGTTTGTTTGTTGGTTTGTCCTTCAATCACGCCTCAACGAAGCAACGGATCGACGTAATTTTTGGCATGGGTATAGTTGAAGACCTGGAGAGTGACATAGGCTACTTTTTATCCCGGAAAATAAAGGAGTTCCCGCGGGAATCAAAAAAAATCAAACCACGCGGGCATCAGCTAGAAATATTATAAATGCGAAAGTTTGGGTCTGTCTGTCTGTCTGCTACGCTTTCACAGCTCAACTACTCAACCGATTTTGATGAAATTTGGTACAGAGATAGGTTACATCCCGAGGAAGGACATAGTTAACTTTTTATTCCGGAAAATTAAGGAGTTCCTCCGGGAATCAAAAAAACGTAATCCACGCGGACGAATTCGCGGGCATCATCTAGTAAATTATAAAAAATCTTAACGGGCATAAACATTTGTTCCAATTTTGTCCACCGGGTCAGATATGGTAAGTATATATTTGTCATTTAACATGCGTGTTACAGGGTTAATGGGAACAAAAAAACATGTGCCAATTAGATGTAGGCTGCTTTTGGGGTGCGCCGGGGTCACAGAGAACCCGGGGTCATTCACGATTCTTACTCGGGTAAGTATGTTATTGCATACGTAGGTAGTACAGAATATTTCCTTTGTGTTTGTTGTGCCAGGCTGTCAAGAGCCCAATAGGGTTACCATATCTCAGGATTTATACTGAGATTACAGGGCTCTTGAGTCTTAACAGACTGGATTTTAGAACTCTGAATTTTCCCGTATATTATATAAATAAAATTCAGATATTTTTAATTAAAAATTTACAAAACCATATTTTTCTTTAGATAAGTAATATTTTCACAAATCTACCAAATTAACATAATATAATTATTAAAAAAACATACAAATTAACGCATTCGCGTGGCGTGAATGATGAATGAATCGCTGATAAAATCAGGGTTTTTGTAAGGTTTTTATTATCTTTATATGTAGGTAAGTACATATAAAGATAATAAAAATACTTAGTACGTACTTATAATTCAAACTCATCTCAGCTAGTCCTCGGTTAAGTCTAAGCTTAAGTAATCATAATAGGGGCTCCGCGATACAGATTCCCTAGTGTGGAAAAATGACTGTAAATCTGGGCCCCAATCGTGTAAGAATGGCCGATCAAACGTTAAAGATTTTCGTCAAAGTAAAATAAACCATAACTGCATTGATTTAGAGCTCAATTTCGTCTGCCCATTCTTATACGTTTAGGTATGTACGATACCCTAAACGTATAAGAATGGGCAGACGAAATTGAGCTCTAATTCATTGCTGTCATGGTTTATTTTACTTTGACGAAAATCTTTAACGTTTGATCGACAATTCTTACGTAATCGGGGGGCTGGTTGGCAATAAAGTTATATTTTACTAGCTGATGTCCGTGACTTCGCTGTACAGCTGTTCAGTTCCGTTCAGCTGTTTTGACGTGATAACAAACATCCATCTATCCATCCATCCAAACTTCGCATTTATAATATTACTAGCTGATGCCCGAGCCTTCGTCCGCGTGGTTTACGTTTTTTTGATTCCGCGCGGAACTCCCTAATATTTCGGGGTAAAAAGTAGCCTATATGTCACTCTCCAGGTCCTCAACTATACCCATACCGAAAATCACGTCGATCCGTTCAAATAAACACATTTTCGCATTTATAATATTAGTATGAAGTATGGGTATAGATTTTTGTCAGGACTTTTCATTTTTCACCCGGTAACCCCAAGCGGGGAGCGTCGAGTGCTCTCGGCGGCCCGCATCCGTCTAGCGAATACTTATTGACGGTAATTAGGGAGCTTTTGTCTCGCTGTTGGGAGTGATTGTACCCACTGTGTGTCGTGATTGCTTTCATTAACTCGTGACGTCATGCTGGCAAAATATTTAAAATTGATGCTGGAAGTTTCAAATAGCGGAGGCCTAGTGTTACAACTTCGGCATTATTTTCGGATTCGTCCGAGGACCGAGATGTCTAAACTATCTAATCCCGCGCTATGATTTTTCTGAATTACCTATATATTATGTAGATACTTTTTACAAGCTATTTAACTTCCAACGTTTGTGGGTTTGTTACCCCCAACCGATTGACCTAAAAATTTACATACCTACACGTTTAGTTTGGATGACAATGCATAGTAGTTCTACAAGTGACGTCATTCTTAATTCAATATGGTGGACTCCCAAAGATGATGGACTAGGTAATTATTTTTTATACCACCATGATATCAATGATTAAAAGGTTTTTCTGAGAAGAATATGAAAAATAAAATGACGTCACACTAAATTCAAGCTGGTGGGCAAAAAAGCTTGTTTTTAAAAATGTTCAAAAAAAAGGATTTGTCGACAATTTAGGTACCTTTATGGATACTCGTGTAGAGTTTTAAAACAAATTGGGTCCATCATGACACATTTTAAAGTAATTTATAACAATTAAAAAAGTAGGGAATAGTAGGGAATAGTAGATTTTTTTTACAAAAACTGTAAGATATTATTATCCTAGATTGGCTGATGTCTGGATAATCGGGAAGCGTAATGATTTAATTGTGAACATAGAAATAGATTGTGACGATGGCTAAACCTACGAATGTAATACGTTGCAAATTATTATTTTAGTTGACCTACTTTAAAAGTAAATATAGTAGACCGTAATGTCGTCATATTATAAAAATTGTTGATTCGATAAAAGCAATATGTTTTACACAGATGTGTAATACACATTTCAAGTATAAATTATTAACGATTATTGTTTTATATTATACTAATACTCAAAATGTTCTTGATAATAATAGATGAAACCTGCGATTTCGTCCGCCTGGATGTGGATTTTCAAAAGTCCCGGGAAAACTCTCTGATTTTCCGGGATAAAAAGCCTTTGTCCTACCGCGGGAGTCAACCTATCCTGCAACTAAATTTGATCAAAATCGGTTAAGTAACCAAATACTTAGGGCCGTGAAAGCGTAGCAGACAGACAGCTAGACACATTTTCGTATTAATGATATTATTAGTTTTGATGTTTAATTATTCTATTGAATTATTGATACAGTTTTATGTCAAGATGGTGTCAAGAACAATCGGACCAATTGTATAAATATCTACCAGGGTTACATGAAACTACAAGACAATAATTTATGTTTGCCGCGTGGAGGATATTTTGCGACGTTTATTAAGTGTTAAAAGTGTTAACCTTGATCCTTGATCCTGATAAAATCTCGAATTAAGGTCACAAGTAATGTACCTACATGCATATAAAGTAAATTGCGATAAACATTTAAGATTTTTACATTTAATTCAAGGAAAAGCCGGAATGAACTCCGTTGCAAAAAGATGTGATTCTATTTTTATTAATTCTTTTTTATTCCACTAAACAATATACCTTGACTGTGATTTCATTTGGTAGTAAGTGATAATGCAGTCTAAAAAGGTTGCAGGCTATCCTGTTATGGGTATGGGTTATGTCAGTAATATTACCCATACTCCGAAGTCCGAATCGGTTTCTACCGTCTACTCAGCATCTTCTTCAATCACGGCGTCTTGGCGGGTGGACTGGTACCTATAACTAGCCACGGCCGCAGATTCCCTACTAGGGCTAGGTCCATTCTGATCCTAGACTGACACTATGAGCTGAGCACCCAAGAGGTGCCAATAGCTCTTTCACTCTCGTTTATTTATATAAGTATTCAATAATACACTAAACATTATTATTATTTACGAAGTGTAATATTTTTCTGTTTATGAAATGAGCAACTGCTGACTTTCTTGCCGGCTCTTCTCAGTAGAATTAGTTTTCCGAATCGGTGGTAGATTCTTGCGATTTATCATAAGTGACACAAGTTGTCCTACGTGAAATAAATAATTTCATTTTCATAAAGGGAAACGCCCATTTTTGGCCAAGGAGCAGCCAGCAATGTAATGAATATCATAAAAAGACATATTTAATAACTAGTATATTCCAGTTAACTATTTGTGCGTAGCACTCGGGAATAATTAGTTAGTTTAAAAGAGAAACTCAGTCGACATTCTATATTTTCAAACTACTTCCGTGGGCCGTGGCTCGTAATGTCAATCTTGACAATGTAGGGACTGCAATCATCATTTCGTAAAGTCGATATACCAAAAATCGATAATCCGAGATCGATATTTTAAAAAAAATAATTAAAGCAAAGCTTTTGCGCTTCTGGTTATTTAATGGTTTTATCGAAAACCTTATTATATATAAATAAACATTAATCGATTTATAGACATGCTAGATCAATCAATTGAACTGATTCAGTGAATGTACACATCGATATAAATCGATGTACGTAACATCGATTTATTGTCATTGGCTCACGGCATACATCTATGATCTCTATGGCAATAGACATTATTGACATTGACTTATTGTTTTATCTCTATAGTCTCTAGTCTATAGTAGTCTATAGTCTCTTTATTCGCGTTCATCGTTTGCTACTGTTGTTGTGTTTCGTAATCGTGATTTTCTTCCTCGGTTTGCTATATTTTACACCTGACGACTTTGCTGCTATTATGGACTCTGCCGATGCTCCCGATGACGACCCTGGCTTTACTTTGGACTCCGTACCCGCTTCTCTTAACGACCCCGGCTCGCCAATGGATACCGTACCTGTTTTACGTTCGTCCGAGTTTTACGTTCAAAATAGTGTTTGTTTCCTAATCTATGATTTCAATCCTTAAGCCTACAATTTGTTTCATTGATGGCTGCACCTTGGCCAAAACCCCTTAGTCAACTGGGCGTTTCCCTTTAAACATAATAGTAGTTTATGCAACTGTCATATAATGAAGGGTATTAAAACACGAGTGTGAGTTTATGAAACGAGCGCAGCGAGTTTCATAATAGTAACGAGTGTTTTAATACCCGTGTTATATGCAGTTGCATACACTACTTTATCTTCACTAATGCAATTTATCAAACAACAAGAGTAAAAGCTGACAATAGTTTATCGCGTACGTGTATTGTCACAGTGAACTTGCCACCATTAAAATCTAACCAATGAGAGCGCAGCTGCGCGCGCAGGGCCAATTAGGAGCGAGCGCGCGCTGTTCGTTTTTTATTTAATTGGCACAAGATCTTACCAAAGAGTTTTGTGTATGTAAGTTTAGTAGTTTCGACGAAGTTTTCACGTATAACCCAACTGTTTTCAAAAGCCAGCCTAATATCAAAATTTTATACAACTTGTATGAGGATTTTGACATAAGGCTCGCCAGGTTAATTGGTCGCGTTTTATTGATGTTATAATGAGATTTTACCATATCGATGTGGATATTATACCATCATGTGAAATTGCTTAAACTGAGTGTTTTGTTATCTGCGCTATAACAGTAGTAATTATAAGTCAAGTATTGGAAACATAAGTAGAATGTTATAACATTAGTGTAGATAAAAATATTAATTATACAACCTTGACATAACTAATAAGAAATCTTATAGTGCGCAAGAAAAAGGCTGTTTTTATGTGGTTTAAAGTTACAGAACAAGGTATAGTTCGGTAAATTAAATGAATTCGATTTGGTTTTGCTAATTAATGCATTAAAAACTGGTTCGTATTACCAGTTAAATTCCAGACGTAAGTATACGTGCCTAGTACGTTATTTATCATTATCAGTTTTTTAAACACAGGAAGTGTAGTTATCCAACTCTACAAAAAATTCTCTATAAATAAAATATAGCGTAATAGTTTCGCTTTATTGATATTCTGTGAGTGAAATAACATTTCTGCAATTTTTTCCTATTCAGTTTCACTTTTGCTTAGGCCGTTTCGTGGCAATAAAAACATATATTATTATCGCGTAAGCACGATTAATGTAAAACTTTTCTTTAAAGTGGCAAAAATATTGTACCTACATCCATACTATTTTAAAAGCGAAAGTGTATTTCTCTCTGTTTGCTACCTCTTCACCTGTTTGAATGATTTTGGTAGGTATATAACACACTACACAGATAGCTGCCAGCAGTACGTCCCAGGGCTGGACATAGATTTTTAATCCCGGAAATCAAACGGTTTCCAACGAATTTGAAAGTAGGTAATTTAAATCCACAAGAGCTATAAGTCGCGGGCATCAGCTAGTTATAGATATAATCATAATCTTTGGATTTATTATAGTTTTCAAGTCTGCGGCCTAAAATAACCTAAAAATATTTTTTAATAACGACTTCATAAAAAGCAAGCAGCGTCCGAGTGCCTGTAGTTTGAAGTGTAAGCCGAATAAACAACTTCCTTTTGCGGTTAATTTCGTGAGTGGTTTATGGAGCGGATTTGTAAACGGGAAGTGCGGGTCGCGCCGATACATCGGCTAAGGCGACGAACAGACGGACGCAAGTAATAGGCTCCTTTCCAGCATGGCTAGCATGCGCACTACGAGTAAAATTATGTCTAACCGTTATCTCTCTCTGTCTACCGAAGCTAACATGGTTACTTGTCTCGTTACGTCAAAAGTAGAGATAAAAGTAATTTAATTAAGTAATTTCTTATCTGTGGTATTTTTCTCTACAAACCTTTACATGTCGACTGTTTTTTTCTTGTAATATACCGCATTTTATGCATATTAGGGTAAATGAAAAATTTGCCGGCAACGACAATATCTCTCTCTCGTCGCGAGATAATCTCGTTGTGCGCATGCTAAGCACACAGATCGGGTGCATAAATAGTTACGGGTTTTTACATAAGATGCGGTTTAAACAGGCGTTAAATTGACTTTATATCAGCCATATTACACCCTCACCCCTAACCGGTTTCTACACGGCGTCGTACCGGAACGCTCAATCGCTTGGCGGTACGCTTTCGCCGTTAAGTTGGTAACTAGCCACATCCCAAGCCTCCCATGAGGCCAGATCAGAAATTATAAATTCCTGAATTTACAGCCGGGGATCGAACCCGGGACCTCCCACTTATAAGACCACAGCGCTCACCACTGCACCAGGATATCGTTGACGTTCTAACCGCCGTGCGAAGCGCGTCTTTTACGCGTTTCAGTGAGAAGCTGGTGGAACAAGTGTTAACCTTTTTTTTTTGTTAAGCAAAAACAGACTATGTTATGTGAACTGTCCTCCTAGGAAACCCCTGCGATAACGAGAATGGGTAGGGATGCAACGGGAGCCAATGTATTCCGAGCCTAAAACTCGATGCAACGCCGCAATATCAATCAACAGCAGATCAAAGTTACCCAAGACGCCGGAGCGCGCGCCTTTTTAATGAATCCCGATTCCCGGTTAGAAAGCGCTGTCCGTAAACACTAAACACCACTGGTAAACACTGGCGCGTCAACATTATACGTTCATTTTACGGGTGGTCCGAATTATTTGCTCGCGAGTTACGTTGGTTATGAATGATATTGTAATCCATGAGATAGGTATACTTAGAATTATTAAAAATAAAATAAATATATCTAAATACAACCGATAGACTAGAGTCTCAACAGTAGAAACTAGAAAAGTATTTTAAAACCGTTTAAATATAATAAAGTTTTTTTTATCGATTTATGAATTAACTTCCAATAAGTAATTACCAAAATCGGGAGACGAAAAATTCTACTTCTGAAAGCAAAAGTTTTAAAAAGGAGGAAATCAGAAAAAATGTCGGAAAATGTTCCCTTCTAATATAATATGATACTAATATTATAAATGCGAAAGTGTGTCTGTCTGTCTGCTACGCTTTCAACCGCTCTGTTCAATTGATTTTTATTGAACCGGAAAATTTAAGAGTTCCCCGGGAAAACAAAATACCGGACGAAGTCGCGGGCGTAATCTAGTATTTTTACATGAAGAGAGCGATAATATCTTTGGCGCAATGCGGATGCAGGAGATCACAGACAGTGCAGCAGACGGAAGGGAGGCGTTTACTTTATGTTAGCTCATTCGATCGGACTACGAGTACCTATATGACCCCCCTTGCCTAGAGCTAGACTACAGGATGCAGTTACGCATGTCTAGACAATGCGCTCGGTTCTAAGTCTAATGCCTGGCTGAATAAGTGAACATGGCATATTGGGTGATAAATTATATGCGGATATAACTAAATAGGTACATTTTCCATTGTAGTCGGGAATCCTCAGTCCCTCGGGTAAAATATATAATGTTGAAATGAAATTTTCCGCTATACTTCGGAGAGCAGTTAGTAGGTAGGTAGTCTATTAAGTTTACTATAAAGGATTCGCTAGAGCAACTTTATGACTCAAAGATGTTATACTTAATCCTAACTCTACGATATGACCAGTCTCTCTTGGAAAATGAATTTGATGAATACGCTAGCTTCAGTCCGCGGCTTCGTCGCGTGGCTTAAGTTTTTTTTAATTCCCTCGGCCTCGGGAACTCCTTAATTTTTTGAGATAAAATTTAGCTTAAATGTCACTCACCAGGTCCTCAACTATATCCATGCAAAAAAATCACGTCGATCCGTTGCTCTGTTACAGCATGATTGAAGGACAAATCAACAAGCAAACACACTTTCGCATTTATTAAATTAGTATGATAGTTCTAGCAGATAAAACTACTTATCTTTATCTTTTTTTAAAGACGTCTAATCCTGAATATCGTTCAAAATGTACGTTTTTAATGGGAATGTCGACAGGGGGAGCGTAAAGCATCCTGAGCTGTCAGTGTCCGGTCACCGGCGTACCTGGCTATGTTTAGCCTGGCCGAGACCGATTTAGCCTCTTTCACCTCACCCATAGACTAAAGGAGGCAGACAGAATACCTGCTCGCTTAAAAACATATTTAAAGTGAAGATATAGACCCGCAAACTTAACTGTACCGGTGACAGCGTCGCTAGTTTATATGGAAAATAAAATAAAAACTAACTAAACAGACATAAAAATTAGTTCCAATTTTGGCCACTGCACCGGGTCAGATGTTTGTGGGACTAACAAGACGTTTGATAAAGTTTGACAGTGACTTGCAATACTCTACTCAATTTACTTATTCCATGTACCTACCATTTAGATACAGGTATCTAAACGTAAGATAAGATCTAGATCATCTAGTAGATGTAGGTCTACAAGTGTATCTTATGTTACGTTATGTTTTGACTCTACGGCCGGTTCGGAAAGAAATTCTACTGAGAAGAACCGGCAAGAAACTCTGCAGTTTTTCTTTTTAAAAAGTAAAATATTACATAATATATAGAAGTGTAAGCTATCCTACATACTTATCCTTGTTATAAAATAGGGAATTATCGAATGTAGTCTAATGGTGTATTCCAATAAATGTATTTCAGTGTGCGACACTGTCGGCACAAAAATGTTTCTCTCTAAGTTCGCAGTACCCAGTTATACATTATATTATGTTATACTTTAGTCGATATAAATATTATAAATGCAAAAGTGCGTCTGTCTGCTACGCTTTCACGGTTCAACGACTCAACCGATTTTGATGAAATTTGGTTTAGATCAGATTACATCCCGGGGAAGGACACAGACATACTTTTTATCCCGAAAAATTGAAGATTTCCCGCGGGAATAATAAAAAACAATCCACGCGGACGAAGTAGCGGGCATCATCTAGTATTTAAATAATCCCAATCACAAGTTTGGTACTGTGGCACCGGAGACCACAAATATGACCTATGGATGCCTAGTGCTTTGGCATTACCTGAATTATTTATTGAAATTAGATGCTCCCGGCGCAGCGTCGTATTTCATTTGGCAAGCATAGTGCCAAGAAATAAAATAGTTGTACGGAATACCTGTTGGTTATCGTCCATTTTGTTTATTTGGTCTGAGACACCATGCTCGTTATAACGCCATTAGGAATTGGATTTCTATGAAAAGTCCTTCTCAAGTTTTACAGACGCTTCATCTGAAAAGATTTCCTCAAACAGAATCGGATGCTTTCCGTAGAAAATACTGGAGCGTTTAAAATTAAACGGGATTCTGAAAGCGTGCTCAGTGCTCCTGTTTGCTTTTCTCTTAATACGTCGTTTTAATTTCCTAAATGGGTAATGAATTTTCCATTTTGCGCAGTATTTTATATGCCTTTTCGAAGTCGAGTGTAGTTTAAAATCAAACATGGCCTTTCCATGTCAGGAAGAGCTGCTATTCGTAACTTTTCCTCTGCCAATTTACCGGATCGCTGGGTCTAAGAAATTTATCATGGTCCTTTCCTATTTTTGGTTTAACGTAATATTTGTCAGTATATTTATAGTTCATTTATAATTGCAAAATAAATGACGAAGAACTAACCCTAGAAAGGTCTATTGAAAAAGCGTACATATATACCTACTATCACATTTTTGAGGAAAATTTTCGATTGTAGTTTCAATCTTCTTAACGCCATTCAGTTTCGTGCATTATCGAGTCAACATCCCCTGAGGATGCTCCGGTGTCGGAGTGAAACGTACCTACGTTCAGAATAATTTGGAAGATTTGCGTGGTGTGATGTTGTGTTGGTGCAAATTGCTGGCTTATTGGGCGGCGAATATCGCAAGCTACACGTGCTAGCTACACACTGTATCACATAGATTCGTCTGCTTTGGCGGATTATAGCGAAGTAAGCTTCTTGTTCCTTGATTATCAGGACTTCCGCAAAGTAACGCCTGCGTCTACCCTGTAGTACCCCCGTCTGTAGTGGTTAAAAAAAAAAATAAAAAAAAAAAAAAAACCCAATTATTGAGACCTTCTAATGTTGTTTTGTTACCGACTAGAGCTCTATGTCTTCTTCCATTGGTGTAGCTTATTCCGCTGTGTGCATGATGCAGGTAATTAATTAAAACTTCAGTAAATTGATCCTGAATTAGTTTAACAGCTGTTTGGCGCAGTGCGGCGCGCGCGAGATGGAACATGGAAATCATTTTAAACAAATCCCGGCTGATATAACCGAATGGAATCCCTGTCAGCCTAGCTTAATAATTACTTATGAGTTTTATTGAGAGGTCTCCACCTGTTGTATATGGACTTGGTTATTTTTGTCGCGACATCAGTACTTGAACTTACTTATAGCAGTAATATTGAGGAAAATATGTTCAGGGAACGATAGGTGAGAAGGATAGGATTAACTATCAAATTGGACACTGAATATTTGATTATAGCGATAGATTTATGATCGCTTCCCACTGTACCTATAGCTTATTATTATATACTAGCTGATGCCCGCGACTTCGTCCGCGTGGATCGAGGTTTTTCGGTTCCCGCGGGAACTCCTTAATTTTCCGGGATAAAAAGTAGCCTATGTGCTATTCCAGACTATAATCTATCTCTGTGCCAAATTTCATCCAGATCCGTTCAGTCGTTGAAGCGTGATTGAGTAACAAACATCCATACATCCATACATCCATCCAAACTTTCGCATTTATAATATTTATTTGATGAGAACTAGCTTTTCCCTGCGACTTTACGCGTGTTTAGGCCTTTTAAAACTCCTCTAATCATTTATCTAAGAAACCTTTCTTAGTTTATAGTTAGGTACTCCCTAGAGTACTGTAAGATATAATACAAGATATTATCTTCTATATATATAAAATTCAAAGTCCTGACTGACTGACTTATATATCAACGCACAGCCTAAACCGCTGTGGCTAGAAACTTGAAATTTTGACAGTAGGTTCCTTTTGTGACGTAAGCGCTCACTAAGGAAGGATTTTTCAAAATTCCACCCTTAAGGGGGTGAAATAGGGGTTTAAAGTTTGTATGAAAGTCCGTCATTTCTCAAGTTATATCCATGAAACTTGGTATATAAGCTACGGATAAAAAATTAAGAAATATGTGTTTCACAGTTTTTTAAAATTCCACTCCCAAAGGGGTAAAATAGGGGTTGAAAGTTGTTATGAAAGTCCTTCATTTTTCAAGTTATAACCATGAAAGTTGGTATTTGGGCTACTGGTTTAAAATAAAGAAATACGTGTTTCACAGTTTTTGAAAATTTTATCCCCATGGACGTTAAAAAGAGAGTTTGTCCTTCAAACACGCCGCAACAGAGCAACGGATCAACGTGATTTTTTGCATGGGTATAATTGAGGACCTGGAGAGTGATATAGGATTTATCCCGGAAAATTAAGGAGCGCCTGTGCGAATAAAAAACCTTATGCCACGCGAACGAAGTCGCGAGCATCTTCTAGTATAGAATGAAGGAACTAGAAATTTAATTCGCAACAGTAAACTGTTGCGGATTATAGCGAAATTAAATTTCCTTCATTATCATGGACTTCCGCAAAGTAGGTACCTGACGCCTGCTTCGATCCGATCATATCATACTAATATTATAAATGCGAAAGTGTGTTTGGTTGTTGTCTTCAATCACGCCGCAACGGAGCAACGGATCGACGTGATTTTTGGCATAGGTATAGTTGAGGACATGGAGAGTGACATAGGCTACTTTTTATCCTGGAAAATTAAGGAGTTCCCGCGGGAATAATAAAAAACTTAAACCACACGGACGAAGTCACGGGCATCAGCTAGTAAGATATATAGAAACATAACTAAGTTAGTACTGCTACTTTGATTATAATCAAAGTACTGATAATAGTACTAATAACAAGTCATGATCGGTGCTCGTGTTCAGATCATGATTTTATCTCTAGAAATGACCTCCCTGTAACATATTGACTAGTAATAAGTAAATAAATAATTTCTTGGAGAGTAGGTGAAGTAATTCTTGATAGCAAATAAACGTTAATTATGATATATGGAGTGATATCAATACGTATCTCGTAACGTGGAGTCACGCTCGAGCGATGCATCTTAATTGATGCAACTGCAAGTGAATGAAGACGTGATCTGAATTGCTTTTGACACTGTATCTGTTGTTGAAAGTGTGATAAGGGTCAATTTCAACAAAGGCGTTTTTTTGTTTCATTTCGGTGAACTTTCGTATTATCAAGTTTTCTCAAATTTAAACAGTAGTTTATTGTACTTCTTGATATTCTTCATGCTCTTATTTAATGCCATCAAAATATACCGTAATAAACTAATGAAAAATCGTGTTTAAATTTGTGATGCCACTGAAATGAAAAATTCGTTCACCGATATGAAATAACTAGCCACCGAAATGAAAAAACCTATCCACCGAAATTAAAATCCACCGAAAACGAATATAAGCATTCTTTCTTTTCTTCTCTGCTCACATAATCTTCTTCTTTCCTTTCTTTCATCTGCAGTCAATGCTAGCCTCGGCATTCTAAAAAAATATGTCAATTATAGTTGGTAGATCGCGTTTCAACTTTGCATTCACCTGGTACTTTAAAATAAATAAATATACGAAAGTGTGTTTGTGAGTTGGTTTATTGGTTTGTTAGTTTGTTGGTTTGTCCAACAAAAGAACAAGCAGGATTCAGATGCAATTACTCCACAACTGATCATATACATGGAAAAATGCAATGAATATATCAAAGAATACTACCTAGGCTTTGTCGACTATAAGAAAGCCTTTGACTCAATAAAACACTACCATCTATGGCAGGCACTCGAAGAACAGGGAGTACCAACTAAGTTCATTAGATTAATAAAAGAGATAAATAGAAAATGTTCAGCACGAGTCAGACTAGAGAAAGAAGGAGAAGATTTACAAATAAAAAAGGGAGTTTGTTTTTATTTTTTTATCCACTACAAGTTAGCCCTTGACTGCGATCTCACCTGATGGTAAGTGATGATGCAGTCTAAGATGGTAGCGGGCTAACCTGTTAGGGGCATGGCAGTTACATTAAACCTATACCCCTATTCGGTTTCTACACGGCATAGTACCGGAACGCTAAATCGCTTGGCGGCACGTCTTTTGCCGGTAGGGTGGTAACTAGCCATGGCCGAAGCCTCCCACCAGGCAAACAGGGAGTCAGATAGGGAGACCCTCTATCCCCTAAACTGTTCTCAGCCATTTTAGAGAAGGTTTTTCAAAATCTAGATTGGGATAACTATGGACTTAATAATATAAATGGGAAAAAATTAAACCATCTCAGGTTTGCAGATTCTCAGGATTGCAGAGACCTTATTCTAATATCCAACAATCCTAACACACTAGAAATAATATTACAACAACTGGAAAAAGAGAGTGCTGTGGTAGGTCTAACTATGAATAAAGAGAAAACTAAATTGATGACAAATGGAGACCAAATTACTATAAAAGTTAATAACAAACCAATAGAATATGTTGAAGATTATGGGACAAGTTATCTCTCTAGTCTCCACACAATCAGATGACTAAAGAAGTTAACCAAAGAATAATTAACGCATGGAAACGATACTGGTCTTTAAAGGAAATTATGAAAATTAAGAACTTCCAGTAAATGCAAAGCAAAAAGTATTTGATACTTGCATAATACCGTGTATGTCTTACGGATGCCAAACTTGGTCACTTACGAAAGCGAACACACAGAAACTAGAAACTTGTCAACATAATATGGAGAGAAGTATGATAAACATAAAAAAGAAAGACAGAATAAACCTAAAAACTATTAGAAAACGCAGCAAAGTGAAAGATGTAACAGAGCATATAAGAAGGCTGAAGTGGCGTTGAACTGGACACATGATTTTTTTTTTTTTTATTGCAAGATAGGCTTGCGCTTGACGACAATCACGCTTAATACAAAGCAATGATGAGGTCTAGGTTGAAGCGCGCCCGCCTAGAAGATGCCTATTCACTCTTGCCTTGAATACCTTCAAGGCAAGAGTAAGTTATACGTTTATTTATTATATTATACTTAAGTTATACGTGGCAGGGAATACATGTGCTGGAAGAGCATTCCACATCCTAGCGGTTCGAATTAGAAACGTAGAACAGAACCGTTTCGTTCGAGCTGACTGGACGTCAACCACATAAGGATGCCAACGCAAACGGTTTCTTGCTGTTCTGTGGTAGAACGGTGAGGGGGGAACAAGGTTGAAAAGTTCCTGAGCACACTCTCCAAAGTATATCCGATAAAAGACCGATAAGCAAACGACATTGCGTCGGTGCTGTAAGCAATGCAGTTTCGCCTGCGTGAGTTTTTGATCGCCAATGATTCTTCGGGCCCGGCGATCAATCGAGTCTAATGCATCGAGTTGGTACTTGGCGGATCCATCCCAAAGGTGGCAGCAGTACTCCATGCCAGAACGAACTTGAGCCTGATAAAGAGCGAGGCGTTATTCCGGTGTGAAGTACCGCCTCACCTTGTTCAAGATGCCAAGTTTTTTGGCAGCTGTTTTGGCCTTTACCTCAATGCATTTCCCGAAATTGAGATTGGATGAGATTTCAATACCCAAGAGCTCAATATGATCACTGATCGGGACGGATATACTTTGGAAAGTTGGAGCCAAGGTGAAGGGGCTCTTTTTCGCGGTGAATAAACACGCCTGTGTTTTGGTGGCATTAAACTTGACTAAATTGGCGTCACCCCAATCGGAGACCTCCTCAAGAGTCAAGCTAACGCGATTCACCAACGCCTCTCTTTGCTCAAGTATCTCAGTAGCACTGGCTCTAGAACTGGACATGTATCTCTCCGTAACAGTGCTGTCATCAGCGTACCCAAAGATACCGGGTTTGAGGAGATCGTTGATGTGCAGCAGGAAAAGTGTTGCGGAGAGAACAGACCCTTGACACCGGCATTAATATCCATTAGGTCAGATGAGCTGCCGTCAACGACAACCCGAAATGACCTTTCCCTCACAAAGTCAGATATCCAGTTACAGAAACCAGTAGGTATCCCGTACGCTGGGACCTTACTGAGAAGACTGCCGTGCCAGACCCGGTCAAATGCCTTAGATATGTCCAGAGATACGGCGAGTGCCTCGCCGTGTTTCTCAATGGTTGCACCCCAAGTGTGCGTGGCATACACCAGAAGATCTCTTGTAGACCGATTTTTCCGAAAAACGTACTGCCGGTCCGACAGAAGAAGATGATGAGAGACAGTGGTGGAAAATGGACTAAGGAAGTGACCGAGTGGTATCCGAGGGATGGGAAAAGGTGTAAAGGAAGGCAAAGGAAAAGATGGGAAGATGATTTAAGAGTGGTGGCTGGTGCTACATGGCGCCGAACAACACAGGAGAGGAAGATCTGGAAGGCTCTGGAGGAGGCCTATGTCGCAGGACAAGCTGATGTTCAGAAGTAAATTTTTAAAAAAATAAAACAACATAACATTGTAAAATATTTATTCAGCAATAAAGGCTATGATTATGATTATGGTTTGTCCTTCAATCACGCTGCAACGGAGAAACGGATCGACAATAAATCGCACAAAAGTACAGGTCTTGGAAACACATTAGCAAAATGTATTCAAAGATTGTGAAATATTCACCTCCTAGCTTGGATTTTCACCGAAATGAAATAATAATCAACCGAAATGATAAAAACATCCACCGAAATGAAACAATTATACACCGAAATGATAAAAACTCACCGAAATGAGATTTTTTATCATTTCGGTGAGTATTTTGTCATTTCGGTGGTCAGTTTAGGCCACCGAATCAACCGAAATGAAAACACCGAAATTAAAATCAAGGAAAAGAATTAACATTACGAGAAAACTATTTATTATAGGATGTAAGGAATACTACACAAATAAACGTAGTACCATTAGCCCATTCATGAATACTTAAATAAATTTACTAGCTTATTGCAAGACAAGTTATACCTATACACGGAAATGAAAAGAAATGTGTTCCATGTCACCGATATGACATACTTATGTGTTTGGCGGGAACACGCAGGCAAGCGGCGCACGTCCTTCCACGATCAACAAATAGAGGCCCCAGTTGCGAAAGTTTTAAGCGCACGCGGGGGGAGCTAGAGTTGTTTTAAGCAAAAATATACCTGATAAACTTTTTGTCACCGAAATTAAAGAATTTTCAGTGACACATTCATTTTTACTTTCCTGCTATTAAACTGGGTAGATATTATTAAAAAAATACTTTGGGATTATACTATCACTATTCATGATTAAAATAAAGGTAGCCATAAACCTCAGTAACCAATATTTTTTGTTTTATGAGGAAAATTACACAGAAACATGTTGCAGTGACAGCCACTGAAATGAAAAATTCGGAGCTTTACCATTTTTTTTTTTCTAAACTGTAATCCTAATCCAGAAATATTTACAGCCTCGTACATAGGTAACTACCTCTTCTACCTAGAAAAAAATATTAGAACTGTACAGTAACGTTCTGCACTACCGATTTCATCCATGCCGCATAAATTTTGCTGTTGGGAAATTCACCCATAAATTATGTAACTTATGGCAAAATATAGGCCATAATAGGTATTAGGTTTTGAACAAACTCATGCCTCTAGCTTAGTGATTTATGTTTATTAAATTACTTGATGATATAATGGAAACATTACAGTACAATAGAAATTAAAGTTTGATGATTTTGGTTGATTCGGGTTTAGAATTAAATTCGTTTATTTTTCGACGACCTCCGTGGCGCAGTGTTGAGCGCTGCGGAGGTCCCGGGTTCGATCCCCGGCAGGGTCAATTTGGGAATTTATAATTTCTGAATTTTCCCTGGTCTGGCCTGGTGGGAGGCTTTGGCCGTGGCTAGTTACCACCCTACCAGCAAAGACGTGCTGCCAAGCGATTTAGCGTTCCGGTACGATGCCGTGTAAGAAACCGAATTGGGGTATGGGTTTAATATAACTGCCATGCCCCTAACAGGTTAGCCCGCTACCATCTTAGACTGCATCATCACTTACTCGTACCATCAGGTGAGATTGTAGTCAAGGGCTAACTTGTAGTGGATTAAAAAAAAAAGGATAAAATATAGCCCATGCCACTTTCCAGGTCTCCAGGATTTAGCACGTAAGTATAGATGTCCACGTTGATAAATGCTGCGGCACAGCAAACAAAATATCGGAGTGGACTTGAAGTGTAACGTGATTTTAAATTAACGTAGGCGGTGCTGGAATCTCGTGCTAGTTGAACTCATGAGTTAACAAGTTACAAGACAAGCCCGACAAAAAATGAAAAAGTAAAACTTGTTCACGTATCCTATGAATGAATCAAAGCAAGGATAAAATATGTCCGGCAACCGGCATCGCCAGTCGGTATGATTCACGCGTGGTTTCCTAAGTGTACTCGGGTTTCAGTGTGTAGTGGACTCATAATAGCCCCTGACTAGTTTTGAGAGAGAGCGTGGGAATGCGCGGCTACGAGTAGGTACATATACGGTGGTGTATGGGTTTGTAAATTGTAAACAAATATTACTTTTGTCCTTCCCACGGGGTCGTCGGGAAATGGGCATTATGGAACGCTTTTGTCAATATTTAACATTCGAACTTAAAATATGAAATCAAATACTTACACCAGTTTTAATTTACCTACATACCTAGTGGATTCAGCTAAGTACATAAATTGAAAAAGATTAAAGTTAGTAAGCTCCCAATACGCTGAAATTGCGACCAAGAACGCTTCAAGCGAGATCTTTATTGATTACTAGCGATCCGCCCCGGCTTCGCACGGGTAGCACTAATAATCCTAATCTATATAATATAAACTATCCTATCTCTCAAGTTAGATCGAACTGCACATGGTGTGCGAATTTTATTATAATCGGTTAAGTGGTTTAGAAGTCCATTGAGGACAAACATTGTGACACGAGATTTATATATATTAAGACTAGTTGATGCCCGCAACTTCGTCCGCGTGGATAGAGGTTTTTCGGTTCTCGCAGGAAATCTTTAATTTTCCGGAATAAAAATTATCCCAGACTATATTAATCTCTGTTCCCAATTTCATCCAGATCCGTTCAGCCGTTCTTTTAGCATAGCATTAGCATAGATTATCAAAGTTTAAACCGGCGAGAACGGTGGGGTAATCCTTCATTCCTAATGCTCAAAGAATAATCGTATGTGAATACGATTTAATATTATCGCACGTGATTTGAACTTTTCACAAATATTTTTTTTACGCAAACCACAGAAATCTAAAAGAGGAAATAGAAATGGTATCTTTTGTCTTTTTTCTGTGACTCCAATTTTTTGTTTAGTTTGGTTTCAATCAATCAATCAATCGTTCGTTCAGCTACTCCCCAAGTCCCCACTAAAGCTCATTATACTAATGGGTCGTATAAAAATCATATAAAAGATATTAAATTACAGTCCACTAAAACACATGTCGTTAATGGAAAGTCCATCAATTAATTAATTCATTTTATCACGTTGTGATAAAATAATCGTAAAATTTGAGTTAGTGGGAGGTACTTAAACTACCCCTAAAATGTTGATAAAAGCTTGTTATAAGAGCTCTCTCAATTCAATTTAATTTATTTATTCAATTTAGGTACACTGTAGGTACACTTATTGACGTCAATTACTTACTTATAAAACATTATACTGATAATAATCAGTTACGGTATCTTAAAACTAAAGCTACGAGGGTGTCAAACGCGCGCTGGTCTTTTTTTTTTTTACCACTTTTTTTACCACTACAAGTTAGCCCTTGACTGCGATCTCACCAAAAGGTCTGAGAAGAGCCCACAACAAACTCAGCCGGGTTTTTTTTTTATTATAGCCATCTCACAAATCATCTTAACTAAGGAACTATAATGCTGTCTGTCACTACATGACTAACGAAATTATCTCCCAACTACTAAATCCATTTCAAACGATGCAATAATACGCGTCATATAAATTCCAATTAAATTAAGGCGCTTTCACACGCGTCTGTAAGTGTTATTGATTGTGATGTCCCGATCATAGCGTCTGGTCCCCTTATTATTTTCAACTTTGAGGGAGACTTGCGCGCTGCGGAGGTCTCCCCTCCCTCTCTAGCGCTTAGAAAGTTTTTAGAGGGTGAGAGGGAGGGTGGAGAGCAATTGATTCACTTGCTGCGGATGCTGGGTGGGGTTTATGCAGTTCGTTTTTTATGTTACGTATAACAAAAAAGCCTTTCAGGGTTCCATTGCAGTAAAATGTTCTGCCAACACATTTCTCAAATTTTATATGTAATCTTAGGTGGATTGCGACACTTACACATAATTAGTAAGTACTTACTATCATGCAATGCTATTAGTATACTTAGTCAAAATAGGTTAAAGTCTTTTCCTCTTAAGATTACAGTCTTTTCCTCTTATGATTATAGTCACTCAAGAGAAAAGAAAAAAAAAATTAAAAGAATAGGAGGCTATTATCTTAATAACATTTGGATATGATAGTAGTAACTAATTTAGGCGCATAATAAGCAAGCTTGGCTAGCGTATAAAAATTGCGCTAAGAATTTAGCTAACTAAGAGAAGAACTTAAGTAAGTTTAAAGTTTTAACAAATATTCAATATACGAAAACGGCTGAGTTCTAACTTATCATAAGTTTAGTTTCTAACTTTTCAGTTTATTTCCGAAACATGTGAAGGTATTGTGTAAACAAGAGCAAAGAACTTTGAAGTCTTTCACTGAACTTGACCTACTATAAGTTGCGTCTTACATCACTGCGTAAGATCAGTTCAGCTTTGTTAATAAAAGTATGCTAGGTAGATCTAGTCAGGAACAATATTATTGAGACTTCATTAAAAACAATAAATAATATACTTTAAATAGTTATATTATTACTAAATTATAGCCGCGACTTTTCTCTAATTGATTTAGGTTTTTATATAATCCCCTGGAAATTTTAAGCCCTTCCATTTTAATGGACAAAAAGTAGCTATAGTAGATCAAAATCGGTAAGCAGAAACAATTTAGCATTTATGATATTAGTATGGACTATGGATTTATGACGCATATGAGATGTAAAACAATCCATGCTTAATTTCTAATCTTTCATCGACTTTAATAGTTTAGAAAAAGTTCAGAAAGGATGTTTATTAAGTTACATAGCGAGAGTAACTTGGACTGAACTTTGAAGTAGTTAACTGAACTTGACCTTCGCTTGGCCGCCTCTTGCATGAGACCGTCCACTTTCCCGTGCGGTACTCTCATCGTCGCCAGTGCGTACTAGCCACCAGTACTGTTAGTGGTGTATACGCGCCGTGTCTCGACGTCACGCACCGGTACGCTCCGGCTACTACCCGGTCACGCTACTCTGTGTTTAACTTAATTTTTGAAAATATCGAGTTAAAATGATTTTATTTATCATTGTGTTGTGCATTGGACTATTCTTTATTTGTATTTGAATCTGAGGTAGGTTTTTCTAATTTTTTAAATTTATTTTGACTTTTGTAAATACCGGTTTCAGGCCGCAAAATTACAGGATCTGATTTATTCTACGCTATTTATCTTATGTTTATGTTTTTCTTTATGTATAAAACAAAATATTAAGCTAATTAAAGCGAGATAACATATTTTGTCTTTAACTACTCATTGAAACACCTTTGCCAAACGCAAAGTTTGTTATTAAAACAAAATCAGTTTTTAACTTGCCAATTTTTCTGTATCATGCTTATTACCATATTAATTTTATAAATGCAAAAGTAAGTTCGTCTGTCTGTTTGTCTGCTACGCTTTCACAGCCCATCTGTTCAACCGATTTTACCGAAATTTCGTACACTCATACTCGTAGATTGTATCCCGGGGAATGACAACAGTTGCTTTAATTTCGGAAAACCTAAATCCACGCAGGCGAAGTCGCGGGCATCATCTATTTACCTTATATTTACTTGCAGTATAAATTCCCTAATACATGCTGCATAATGTCATTCTATACTCAGTATCTAAATAAGAATCAGGTGTATTTCTGTACAAATTACCGGTTCTTTGGGCGGAAGGGCCCGAGCGTTAATATTTTTACTTTTTACTGTTCCGTGTAGTTCGGTCTTCGGGGATAACCACAAATAGACTGATTGGAATATACTTCAGAGTTCAGACATGCAACTAATCGTTACAATGTGTTGAAAGCTGGAACATTCAGTTGAGTGCTACGAATTTATTAACGGCTAATGTTATGACGTTAGGAAATAAGGTAAGATGAGTATATTTATTATGTTTTTTTTTTATCCACTACAAGTTAGCCCTTGACTGCGATCACCTGATGGTAAGTGATGATGCAGTCTAAGATGGTAGCGGGCTAATCTGTTAGGGGCATGGCAGTTATATTAAACCCATACCCCTATTCGGTTTCTACACGGCATCGTACCGGAACGCTAAATCGCTTGGCGGCACGTCTTTACCGGTAGAGTGGTAACTAGCCACGGCCGAAGCCAAAGAATTCAGAAATTATAAATTTCCAAACCCAGCCGGGGTCGAACCCTGGACCTCCGCACGTTAAGGCAACAGCGCTCAACACTGCGCCACGGAGGTCGTCAAATATTAATTCAATTAAGTCGTCAATATTATTATGTACCTTCAACTGAACATTGCTATACCCATTCCAGGTTAGCCCGCTACCATCTTAGACTACATTGCCAATTGACCACCCCAAGTCAGATTGCAAGAGATAGGTACTTGTATTGTTACTGATTAAAAATCAGTAAATGGTAGTAATTTTTAATATGTAATTAGGTACATACTACAAGTACATACCTAATACCTATAACGAGTAAATTAATAATTATTATTACTGTGCTTGCGCAGTGGTGACCTCCCCTGGCGCAGCGGTGAGCGCCGTGGTCTTATTGTGGGAGGTCCCAGGTTCGATTCCTGGCAGGGTCAATTTGGAAATTTATAATTTCTGAATTTTCTTTGGTCTAGTGGCCATTTTGGAAATTTATAATTTCTGTTTTTTTTCTGATCTCTGGTCTGGTCCCCACTGGTGGGGGGCTTCAGCCGTGACTAGTTACCTACCACCTTTCCGGCAAAGATGTACCGCCAAGCGATTTAGCGTTTTGGTTAAGCGCGTGGTTTAAGTTCTTTTTATTCCCGTGGCAGCTTCTTAATTTTCCGGGATAAAAAGTAGCCTATGTCACTCTCCAAGTCCTCAACTCCATATCCATGCCAAAAATCACGTCGATCGGTTGCTCCGTTGCGACGTGATTGAAGGACAAACCAACAAACCAACACACTTTCGCATTTATAATACATATTAGTATGATTATATAACAAATTAAACATTACGAGTACGTCAAACGATAGCAAACATTTCTTAGAACAACATTAGCGTAGTACGAGATAAACCTCTCGCTCTCATTCGCCGAGCTAACGGAAGAAAACTCATTTTCTCAGACAACTGATAACACCTTATCAGAAAACTAGGAACAACTAACAAGTAACAACATAGCGGTCTCGGAATATTTGAATCGCTTCAAATGTAAAGAGGACCAATCGTGTATCTGTGAACCTGGCGTGAGCGAATCGGTATTGCACGTTCTGCATGCAGCTGCTGGAATGCCCGGTATATATGGTAGGGAAAGATTTGAAATGGAAATCCAAATTGATACGAAAGTTAAGTTAAATAATTTAAGTAGCATATTAGAAGATTCAAATTGTAGACAAATATCTATCTTGTATTTGGCATGTAGGTACCTAGATAGCTTTTATAACAAAGACATAGGAAGGAAGGCTAAGAAAGGATTTTCGTAAATTCAACCCTCAAAGGGGTAAAATAGGAATTCAAATTTGTATGAAAATCAAACTTAACGAGAGTGAAGCTGCAGGTAAAAGCTATTCAGGAATAAGCGATAGCTCTGTCGATAGTACTCCACCACCACCTCCACCACCACTACAGCCCATTAACGTCCCACTGCTGGCCACAGGCCTCCTCCACTCTCTTAGGAGAGAAGGAATTAGAGCTTAGACCCACCACGCTGCTCCAATGCGGGTTGGCGGGCTTTAACGACTATTTAGTGATAATAAGCGGGACCGACGGCTTAAGAGGCCGTATACTCGCCATCGGTCAATTTTGGAATCTGTAGGTATACCGCACAGTAGACCGTTAGGCTGCACTCATACATAGACGACATAGGCCAGTAAAGATACTTTGATACTTTGCGTAGTCAAGTTCGTACGTACGTGCGGTCGTACGATCTGCAGTACCATTTTACACGTGAATTTGATCAGACTTTGATAATATTTTTTGGTCATATAGGTATTTTATAGAACTTTATTTTTACACAATTTGTGTTATATAAATACTAAACATTCATGTTAAATTTTTTTTTATCAGTAATTTCGTCAAACTTTTAAGAAATACAGGTTATTGTGACGCGTAAATTTTGATAAATCGTGCACATTGATTTGATTTTTTTATTAACTAATTTTGTATAGAACGTATAAAAACGAATTGCAACAGTCCAATTTTAAGAGCGTGTTTATCATATTAGTATTTTTTATAAGTCATTTATTATAATTTTTCGTGGATTTATATGGGTGAAAAGTGTCACCCAAAAGTGCAAAAATGGTAAACGTATTCTGCACTATTATATTTCAATAAAATTAAATTTTTATTTGCAACAGTCTACTAAGGAGGGATTAATCTATAATGTTTTAATTTTCTTTTTGTTATAATACTAATATCTCATGCACAAAGCTCATCAAAAGTTCTTAAAATGTCGGTTTACGGGTTTACGGACTGTTAAGGTGCTCTCTGAGGCACGGGGGTGAAACACCGGCAACTTCCTAACTCCGGGCTAGTACTGAGAATTTCTAGTCAGAAAAATCCAACACTTACCCGACCCGGGACTCGAACCCGGGACCTCGTCGGCCGCAGTCGAACATGTTAACCACTAGACCAACGAGGCAGTTAGTACAAGGTAGTTACGAGCGATATTACTCAATCCAATACAATCCTCCTTTATTCGATAAAACCGTTGTAGGTACTTGCGTAACCTCAGCATAACCGTCAAGGTTACCCAACGTTGACATTTGTGCACGCCCTCGGCACTGAAACCTGAAGCCCATCCATCAGTTCACCGCCATTGTGCTGGCTCCAGCTGAACAATGGCGACATTGACAGCTGGATGATTAATGGACGTGTTTTTGAAAACATTACCACTGTATTTTACAGTAGCCTACCTACCTACTAGTTACTACTGGTATTAAACTGTGTCAGAGCAATTTCTCTACGTCTTTATTCTTTACTGGATGATGCCCGCGACTTCGCGACGTACCTATTCGGTTAAAATTATTTGTGCTGGAACTTTTGAATTTTCCGGGATAACATTTTAATTTAGGGTATACTTGAGCTATCTCTTTTCCAAATTCCAGCTAAATTGGTTTAGTCATTGCGACGTAAGGGGTAACAAACATCCAAACATGCAATCGTCCAAACTTTCATCACCATTCACATCATTATGTAAAATGTAAAATATGATAAATGGGCATGGATTTGACTCGCTCCATCAATGCTAAGGACAGCGGTTACTTAATTATGTATCCACACATTGATGTAATTGAAGATAAATTAATTCTTTCAAAAAGAGCAACCACCGAGTTTCTTGCTGGTTCCTTTCGGTAGGAATGACATTCCGAACTAGTGGAACATTCACTCGACTATTTAAAAGCACTTGTCATTGTCTACTTGAATATATAAAGTTTTGTATTTTCGATTTATAATATCAGTCAGACTAAGTACATAAATCATGATCTTCGTTCGCGTGGTCTAAATTTTTTGAAAATCCCGGAAAATTTAAGGGTTCCCGCGGGAATCAAATATCAATAAAGGACGCAGCGGTCTTAGAGTCTCGATCTTCAGCTATGAGGAGAGTAGGTAGGGAGGTAGGACGGAGAGAGAGAGTACCTAATCAGCTTTAGTTATAAATGAAATTTTAGTAGTTTATAGTTATTTATAAGAACTAAGAAGTTTATAATCTCGTAAATAATGTACTGGTATTTGAAAGCCGCTCAGTCGCACGCGACCGATTCGATCAGCATGTTATGACGCCGGCGCACGCGCATCTGTGTTTATTATTCAAATTTTATCTATTATTTAATACTAGCTGATGCCCGCGACTTCGTCCGCGTGGATTGAGGTTTTTCCCTCCCGCGGGAGCTCTTTAATTTTCCGGGATAAAAAGTAGCCTATGTGCTATTCCAGACTATAATTTATCTCTGTGCCAAATTTCATCCAGATCCGTTCAGCCGTTGGAGCGTGATTGAGTAACAAATATCCATACATCCATACATCCATCCAAACTTTCGCATTTATAATATTTCGTTCATTTTTCCAATATCCATACTAATATTATAAATGCGAATGTGTGTCTGTCTGTCTGCCTGCTACGCTTTCACGGCTCATCTGTTCAACCGATTTTGATGAAATTTGGTATAGGGAAGGACATGTTTAGCCCGGAAAATCAAAAAGTTCGGGTTTTTTCTGGATTTCAAAAACTTGAATCTACGCGGACATAATCGGTGGATACAGGTTTTTAAAAATCCCATGGGAACCCCATTAGGACCATGAACCATGGTAATTTTTGCTTTCAAGTTGCAACACCTACCTGAATACATATTTTTACTTTAACTTGTGCCGGTTTCGGTGTCAAAAAACTATCTACTCTTTTTTGCTGAGGTACAAATTACAATACATAATAAATATTACACATCGTAATACCCGGTTACATAAAGGTTGACTATAAATTGTGAACTACAATATGACCCACTTACCAATGCTGTATAATTGAGCTCAATGCCCATTCAAATAGGTTTTAACGAACTCTTTTGAATCGTCGGTAATGAAGCATTAGTTATATTACCGGAACGAAATCTTAATTTTACCCAGTACGACAAAATTGGTGGGCATAACGGATGATGTCTTCGCTTCAAAAGACTTCAAGGTTTGCAAATAAGCAAATAAATTTAAAAAAAAACAAATCTATATGAAATAGGAATATCAAATATCAAGGTAAGATTCAGTTCAGGGTTCAGTCAAAATTGAAATTGTAACTATATACAGAAATTTATATCGATTTAAATCTGTATACATAGGTACAGATATTACTTTGCTGAAGTCACAAATTTGTTAATAGCCTCATTTTTTACGCAGAGGATCAGCCTTGCTGTTCAGCGCGGAAACGCAGGCAATGTTAGTACCTACTTATTCTTGCCACCATTCTACTAAGCAATGACTAAATACGGTAATTCGATTAGGCTAGCTATATTTTTCAATTAAAACTTAGTGCAATAAACACGCATAACAATTGCATATATAACATAGTCACGGTTTTAATATTATTATACTCGATATTTGATATAATATATTATGGGCATTGTAATAGATGTAGAAAGCCGAATGACCTTGCATTTCAAGACCGATATCGTGATATGAGTTGTACCGGATTAGAGCACGCGTTATAGCGATAGTCGATAATTGTTTATCGGTAGCGGTTTATATTGTCATAGTCGTGCAAATGTGGTCATAACTCTTTATTAATGCATTGTTGTATGAACTGTGACTAATAAAGTAAAGGCGTGGCTGGTAGAGGTGTGGTAAGTGCCGGTGTTTGATCCAAGAGAACTGTTTGCTCGATGAATTGCTTCTGCAAATCTGTTCTAAAGTAAATAATGATATGGCTAAGGAGATTCCTAAGATAAGTATCTCTCTGCGTCGTATTCCTCATTAACGAGGGTCGTGACCCCATTCCGTACATCACATAATGGCAGGGGTTTTCTTGGGATAATAATGCGGTGGGTTCCCAGGTCCTTCCGCATACGATTCGAGTACTATTTCAACTCTTAGGTTACTATAACGATTATTATCAGATGTTAGTGATAATAACGACGTGCTCTCCGAGGCACGGAAGAAACGACTGGCAGTAATGGGTCAACGTTCGACTGATATGCTGTCGCACTAGGCCACTCTTCCCTATAGAAGAGAGTTAGTATAGTAGTAGGGTACTGTTAGAGAAAGAAAACAGACTAAAAGTTATATTACAAAACTAGATGATGCCCGCGACTTCGTCCGCGTGGATTAAGGTTTTTTGATTCCCGCGGGAACTCCTTAATTTTCCGGGATAAAAAGTCTATGTCCTATAACGCCTTATCTATGTTATATATCGGACATATAGCCTATGTCCTTCCCCGAGATATAATCTACTTCCATACCAAATTTCAGCAAAATCGGTTGAAAAGATGGGCCGGGAAAGCGTAGCAGACAGACAGACAGACACACTTTCGCATTTATAATATTAAGTATGGAAGTATGGATTATACAAGCGTAGGTACAAAATTTAAGAAAAGAAGCAGCGAAACGTCTTTTTCGAGATTGTCGCCTTTTGATGAGATAGCTAGCAGAGATAATATAGGTACGAGTACCTGCTCAAATGCCTGCAGAGCCTCGATATTTTGAAAATTTTTTGAGCTTCTATTGGGGGATAGAAAAATTAAGACAGTAATTGTTTAGTAGACCTACTTACATAATATGCCTAATTATTAAAAAATAAGACGATACAAGGGCTGACTCATTTATTGCGCATAGGATCAGCGTGGCTGTTCAGCGCGGAAATGCAGCAGTAGGTATCCTTGTCTTCACTCCACGCGGGCATGATTTGTAACGTAATTAAAAGCGTAATTACTAATTTTTAGATAAGGTTTGCCAACAATAGGTTTTATTGTAATAATTTCAATAAAATATAAAGAAAAATAAATTACATAACAGTTCAACGTTTACATTACTTTTCAACGTGTGCTGTTCAATTCCAAGCAGCAAGATAAATCAAAAATTCTGTAAACGGTAACGTAATAAACATAAATGAAGCAATAATTTAGTAATTAACACGTAATAAAGTGCAGGCTCGCGCTGGTGTGCGTGCCTGAATGCTAATATTTGAAGTTGTATGCGCTGGAAGTGGGCCGCACAATCATATTATTTGCGAAACATAGTCATCGCAATTCTAAACTTGACAATGTTGACATAATACTTAGGCTAGCTCGACGAGATTGCGGTGAAAATAATTATAAAACTCATAAACTTAACTTGCAATATGGCTTTAATCATAATTTTCTAGCATAAATCAGAAATTAATTTTGAATTTTGAATATGACAATAATTATTATACTAACTAGAAATATCATCAACCCTGAACCCAAATACATAATATGAAATGATTTGTTTATTTCACGTAGGACAACTTGTGTAACTTCTGATACGTCAAGACTACCACCGGTTCGAAAAGCTGACCGTTCATCCTACTGAGAGGAGCAGGCAAAAAAACTCAGCATTTGCTCTTTTCATAAAAAGAAAAATGTTACTAGATGTAAACAAGACACAAAACATTAAGTTTACAAGTAACCCCATAAGGAAGGAGGGTTCATATCTTGGAGGTTGCGTTTTGCATCACAGATTTTTATTTTCAAAGCACACGAGATGATGATCAAATTAACACACTCTCAAATGAAACTTAAAAAATCTACACAGTTATATTATCTGTCACTTTGCAATATAGTCAAGTGTCATCTCTAAATATACCAGCGCTTGAATGGGTATTTTTACTACCGCTTGAAAAGTTGAAACTTAACTTGAACTGACCTCCAGGATTTAGTTGAGGTATACTCATAAATGGAAAACAATATTCCCTCAATACATACTTAATTCTTATGTACAGAGTATCAAGTTCGTACATAATTCGTAACTGATAGATTTACGATGCAAACGTACGAACGCCCTAGAAGGCGTGGTGCAAGCATGGCAAAACTGCAAGTGTCCACGGTTCAACATGTTTTATTCATTGATGGAGTAAAATAGTGGGCTTGTCTAGAATTAGACATTTTTACGACAAGCCACGTCTGGCGGTGTTAACATACTTTGTGTGTTTCCAATCAAAGAACTTTATTTCATCAAAATATTTGATGTTACTGGCGTCATGTGTGAAGTGATTATGGTTTCTTGTTAACCAAAGCACTATGATGTAGCAGAGATGCTTTATCATCAATTGTTCTTCTGTGTTTTTGTTTATTTTAGTTCGGGATATTTTCAATTTTGTCTGTGAATTTAGCCTGTGAGATATCATCAAAGTGTACTTGTTTGAAAGCGATTGATTATGTGATGCATCTGTAAACTAAAGCTTGATGGTACCGATTCAGATAGGGAGATAAATTATTAGCCACTGCTAATGCCTTCCATAAAGTTAAAGAGCTAACTGCAACACGATTTGAGCCTAGTACGAAATAGTCAATTCTTTACTGGCCTTTACTAGTCCAACCAATAACTAAGGTTGGAATCTAGATAGTGTTACTTTACTTAGCTAAGACTTCACAATAATTAACTCAGCCTCATTTTGGTTAAGTATGAGACTGGACATTTTCATTTATAGAATTCTTCTTGGTTTCTTTGTCATTTGATGAATAATTATAATGGAATTTAATTTGAATTACAATGGGAAATGCCAAAGTAGCAATAGTTTTATGCTGTAACACTATTTGTGATTAGATTCGTGGATTTGACAATTAAATAGAAAATCGAATTAGGCGCGAACCATGAAATATATTTAGATGAAAGTCTTGATATTACCGTAACTATTGAACCGAATTTTTTAACTGATAAGTGTTCTCTAACTTAACAATTATATTGAGCGATAGTGATAGTTACTCAAAGAATGAATCATCGCTTGCGTAAGTAAATCTTTTATCATCTACATTAAACAGAGCTTTGAAAATATTTGGCTTTCGTAACAGTGGTGTCAGTGTTAATAGTTGACACTTCGAGAATCTACTTTTAAACTACACTGCAGTATATTATGTACAAGTTAACGTCAAACAAACAAACAACTAAAGGTTCCACAGGCACTTACTTTTCAGAGTTTGCATTTGCGTTATTAACCTTCATTCAAGGGAGTTCTCCATGATGCTTTGAAAGATGTGAACTATGCCAGTCCACACCTGGCCAGCGCGGTCAACTATGGACTAAATTATTGTCACTTGTCATTCTGGTGTAGTGATGACCTAGTATGGTGAAGATGATGATGATAGTGTAAGAGTGTAAGGATTCTCTTGAACAGTAGCTTTATAATCAAAGTTTTCCGAGTTCCTTACTGGTTCCTCTCGGTAGGAACGGCATTCTGAACCAGCGGTAGATTCACTCGACTATTCAAAAGCACTTGTCAAAAGTCTACTTGAATAAAAAATATTTGATTTGATTTGATTTAAAGTAAGATAAAATATTACAATTAAGTAAACTAATTAACATACTGAAACTAAATATTGATGTGAAGCTATGTATTAGTAACTACTGTTAGGTGTAATGTGGTAACTACTGTTACGGAAGTCCCTGATGGAGCTGTAATATCCCATGACTATTACTCAATTAAATTGCTCAATAGAATTTACAATTCAATTATTCCGTAAAATTGAACTCATTCGATCAAATGTAGAGTTGGACTGATTTCAATTGTAACGTTTGTAACGTCATCTTTGTATTAACTAGAACATAGTACCATTTACTTACATATGATTTACGTATGTGTTATCTGAGGCTCCTATAAAATACTGATGGGAAAGAGACGTCATCAACTCATTAAGGCCCGCTTGCAGAAACGCTGGATTAAACTTAGTTTTAACCCAAAGTTAGCTGTTACTTTGACAGGATTCGTATAAAACTTCTGTCATCATGCTAATACATATATTATAAAAGTGAAAGTGTGTTTGTTTGTTGATTTGTCCTTCAATCACGCCGCAACAGAGCAATTGCTCGACGATTTTTTGCATGGGTATAGTTGAGGACCTGGAGAGTGGCATAGGCTACTTTTTATCCCGGAAAATTAAGGAATTCCCGTGGGAAAAAAGAAAACTTATACCACGTGGACGAAGTCGCGAGCATCAGCTAGTCCTCCCTATATAGATACTAGATACATACGTATCTACCTCGTGTCTAAAGCCTTGCTAATTTTTCTAAGTGGTTTCAAATCATCTGTGTTTCATAAAGATCTACCATCGGTAGGTGGAGGTACACCTCTATACATCGGTAGAGAAGAAACAAAGGCCCCATTTCTTTGTCATATGACTACGAGTACTACTAAGGTACTCCCTAGTCCCGTTTTCTGTCCCTATGTTTATTTTCGGTTAGACACTTGTAAGAGTACTTGTCTCTGATTACACCACGTAACAATCGCCGCACCCTTCGCTAGGGTCTTGAGTGTTGACTGTAGGTAGGAATGAGGTACTTCCATTCAAGTATCATACGACACCTCATAAAAAATAAAATTACGAGTCAAAAATGAGCATTGTGACTTTTTTTAATCCACTTTATGTAAGCCCTTGACTGCGATCTCATCTGATGGTAAATGATGCAGTCTAAGATGGTAGCGGACTAACCTGTTAGGGGTATGGCAGTTATATTAAACCCATACCCCTAGTCGGTTTATTGTTTACTGTTACTGCGTTTTTATTTTTGTGTTTAATTTTATAATACGAGTATGTATATTATAATAAGCAATGCTTAGATATTCAACTTACATATTAACATGCTTATTTGTACTGTATTGTCTGTCCGTCGGTTTATAATTATTTTTTATGCGATTGATTTGTTATGAGAACTTTCTAGGTTGATTGTCTAATTGTCTTTATGGATGTATGTACCTACAGAGTATCTCATTTAACAAGCTAAGAATAAATATTTAGTTAGAAATATTAGTTTGTGTTAAAATAATCTTTTAAAAAGAGCTTGTGAAACCTCAATTGAATCTACCAAGTAAATAGTAACTATACAGAATCTTTTGAAACAGTCATTATGTATTGCTATGTACACGTACGTAATGTACTACCTATTGAAACGGTCTACATAAAGCAGCATCGATGGCTAATGATCGGAACCCGCGGTGTCGGCATCGGCGGCGTGTGATAATAATGTATTATCAACTTCAGTAATTGATTGCGTTAAATATATATTTAGTTAGGTGTATACATACGCATTTGGGAATAATTGAACGGAATGCGATATCAACAGGTTCAGCGCCACCTTTAGAATAATATTGACTAACTTATTGATAAACTAGTTGATGCCTGCGATTTCGTCCGCATGTATTGAGGTTCTTTGATTTCGGCGGGAAATCTTTAATTTTCCGGGATAAAAAGTAGCCTATTTGTTAATCCAGAGTCCAGACTATAAGCTATCTCTGAGGCAAATTTCATCCCGATCCGTTCAGGCGCTCTGGCGTGATTGAGTAACAAACATCCATACATCCTTCCTTCCATCTAAACTTTCGCATTTATAATATTAAGTATAGATTAGTTGATGATGATAGTTGATCAACTATTGAGATGAACCTATTCTCTTCTCTTTTCTTCTCTTCTATTCTCTTCCATTATGATTGACATGAAGCCGTCTACCCTTATACGTAGATAAACTTCTCAAATAAATCAGTTAAGTAGCAATACCTACTAATAGTTTGGTCACATAATATACTTAAAAGCTGATCTTGTACATATACAAAAAATTAGTGTTACAATATTATTAGAAGTGATATACCTACTCGTAGCTAGATAGCAGATAGTTTTATGAAACTGTATCGTGATTCGTGCCGCACGAGATTTCGCGGAAATCCGAAATTGCTTGCCATCAAAGGAAATGGAAAAACTTTGCCAAGAGTAGCTACATGTAATTTCATGTGCAATTTCCTCCGTGTCAGTCATACATGGCGTGATAAAGCCTCGTGAAATAAAACCAAGGTCGTAGTTAGTGTTTTTAATTTTTTAGAAAACAGCCCCCCGATCATGGAAGAATGGCCCATCAAAACGTTAAAGTTCGTCGTCAAAGTTTATAAACCATAACAGCATTAAATTAGAGCTCAATTTCGTGTACCCATTCTTATACGTTTAGGTATGTACGTTACTCTAACGTATAAGAATGGATACACGAAATTGAGCTCTAATTCAATGCTGTTATGGTTTATTTTACTTTGACGACGAACTTACCGTTTTGATGGGCCATTCTTACATGATTGGGGGGTTGATGTAAATATTTTATGTCTATTTGATACTGAGATAGAAAACTGACCGAGGCTACTTTTTATCCTGGAGAAAAAGGAAATGAAATCTACCGAGTTACCGACCAGATCAAACCATTAATTTTTTTTAATCCACTACAAGTTTACCCTTGACTACGATCTCACCTGATGGTAAGTGATGATGCAGTGTAAGATGATAGCGGGCTAATCTGTTAGGGGCATGGCAGCTGTTATATTAAAACCCATACCACTATTCGGTTTCTACACGGCATCGTACCGGAACGTTAAATCGCTTGGCGGCACGTCTTTGCCTGTAGGGTGGTAACTAGCCACGGCTGAAGCCTCCTACCTGGCCAGACCAGGGAAAATTCAGAATTTTTAAATTCCCAAATTACTCTGCCGGGAATCGAACCCTGGACCTCCGCACGTTAAGACAAGAGCGCTACACACTGCGCCACAGAGGTCGTCAAAAATTTAAACCTGGATCCACGCGTACTAATTGCCGCACTCAGAGTAGCTTAATCATGACTTAAGGCACTCCTTAGTATAGATTTCATACTTAAATCTATACTAAGGAGTTCCGACTCTGAGTGCGGCAATAAGTCAGGGATTTCATCTAATCCATTATAAATAGGTTAAAACTAGCTGACCCGACAGACGCTGTCCTGTCTTAACTATGAATATTGAAAAAGTTAAAAAAAGGTTAGGTAGGTATATTAAGGTTAGAAAAGTTAATATGATCATCAAGTTTTCTTAAATTTTCTAATGTTCCGCGCAACTTTCTAAGCTTTTTCTTTCACAAGAACCTTCTCCTTACAATAACAAACACAACAAAAAAGAATAACCGAAATTGGTCCAGCCGTACACGCGTGATGCCGTGACCAAGGGAAATAGGGATTCATTTTTATATAGGTTACTAGAGGACGCCCGCGACTTCGTTCGCGTGGTATAAGTTTTTTTAATTCCCACAGGCACTCCTTCATTTCCGGGATAAAAAGAAGCCTATGTCACTCTCCAGATCCTCAACTATACCTACCCATGCAAAAAAACACATCGATCCGTTGCTCTGTTGCGGCGTGATTGAAGGACAAACTCTCTATTTAACGTCCTTGGGGATAGAAATTTCAAGACTGTGGAATTGGTACGTATTTCATACATTTAAATCGGAAGCCCAAATACGATAACAGGGCGATAACTTGAAAAACGACGGACTTTCATTCAAATTTTCAACCCCTATTTAACCCCTTTGGTGGTGAAATTTTTAAATATTTTGACACACGTAACTTCTTTATTTTTTACCGATAGCCAAAATACCAAGGTTCCTTCATATAACTTGAGAAATATCTTTAGAAATGAAGGACTTTTTTACAAACTTTCATCCCCTATTCCATTCCTTTGGGGGTTGAAATTTCAAAAATGGTTAAGTACTTACTTCTTCATATCTAACTGAAAGCCCAAATGCTAAGTTTCAGGGCTATAACTTGAGAAATGAAGGACTTTCAACCCCAATTTACCCCTTTGGGGGTGGAATTTCGAAAAACTGTGAAATACGTATTTCTTTATTTTTTACCGAAAGCCAAAATACCAAGTTTCGTTGATATAACTTGAGAAATGACGGACTTTCATACAAACTTTAAACCACTATTTCACCCCCTTAAGGGTGGAATTTTGAAAAATCCTTCCTTAGTGAGCGCCTACATCACAAAAGGAATCTACTGTCAAAATTTCAAGTTTCTAACCCCAGCGGTTTGGGCTGTGCGTTGATATATAAGTCAGTCAGTCAGGACTTTGAATTTTATATATATAGATTATTAAAATAACTTAATGCCAAGCAGGTAGACAGCACGTCACAGCCTGCTGTTTAATTAAAATACATACTTGAAAGGCTTTTAAACTATGAAATGAAATGATTTATTTATTTCACGTTCCACTTGTGCCACTTAGGTATATGATAATTCAACACTACCACCTACAAACCTACAAACATATTTCTATAAAACAGTATGTTAAATGAAACAATTTTCTCGTGTCTACTATTAGGTACCTATGATCGAAATTTGACCCGCCCTAGAAGTGTAATCTACAAATCTTCAGACTTCAAAATCTTTACTAATATTATAAAGAGGTCAAGTTTGTGAGTTTGTGAGGTTGTAGAGGGTAGTTTGAAAATTCTGGTACCAATAGATAGCCACATTATTTATGAGTGTCATATAATAATACTTAATGGGCTATTAACCCGAAAAATTAGAGAGTTCTCGTGGGAATTTAAAAACTTATGTCACGCGGACGAAGTCGCGGGCATCTGATATAGAGTAATAAACACAGATTACAGAATTCCTGATTCGTGATGCTAAAACTTTATAATTCATAGCATTGCTGAAGCTTTAAGTCCGACGTGAACCCGTGGAAAGCGAAAACTCCTTAGCATATCGACATTGGAAATGACCCGGCTGGCTATAGTTGCCTCACGCCATGATATATGATATATGGAAGTTGTATGAAATTCACAGTTGTGACGTCACGTTTCAACGCACTTTTTTTCTTCAATCTATATTTTAAAATGGTTATCAAACTTAAAACTAACCGTGGATGTGAATTTTAGGTGTTTTGGAAGATCCTCTATTTAATAATCAGTTAGAAATAATTTATTTTTTATATAGTCATTATCCCTATTCATAGCATTACCTACTGAAGCCTTAGGTCAGTCTGAATCGTGAACCCGTGGAAAGCGAAAACTCCTTAGCATATCGACATTGGAAATGACCCGGCTGGCTATAGTTGCCTCACGCCATGATATATGATATATGGAAGTTGTATGAAATTCACAGTTGTGACGTCACGTTTCAACGCACTTTTTTTCTTCAATCTATATTTTAAAATGGTTATCAAACTTAAAACTAACCGTGGATGTGAATTTTAGGTGTTTTGGAAGATCCTCTATTTAATAATCAGTTAGAAATAATTTATTTTTTATATAGTCATTATCCCTATTCATAGCATTACCTACTGAAGCCTTAGGTCAGTCTGAATCGTGAACCCGTGGAAAGCGAAAACTCCTTAGCATATCGACATTGGAAATGACCCGGCTGGCTATAGTTGCCTCACGCCATGAATTATGCACAATACACCATGACCACGAGACCCGTGCCCCCTGAGCGGAGCTGCATTATTCAATACACAAACAAGACAAAAAAGCGCTTATATATAATAGCGTTAGATATCAGTTACACAGATATTCGCAAAAGATTCCTTTTGATTAGATTTTTGTAAATATAATATTTAGTGGTAAGAGTTTTTTAAATTTAGGTATCTTTCTCTAATAATTTATTTGTATGAATTAAAGATTACACATCTATTTGAATATTGAGATAATTTTGGCTTGATAAAAGACTCAGATATATCGCGTGTTCCCCTGTGTTCCCCTATCTATAAATACAAGGCAAGTTGATTTTCTGATTAAATTATGTGATATGAGTATTTTAAAACTCGCCTATTTGTCTGGCGAAGATTCAGTTTTAAGATAGAATAGGCACAATAGTTCCTCAATCAGTTCCTACGTGGTTCATAATCACTTACTAAAACACCTAGTTTTAGCTATTAAGTAGTAGGTACTTATTCTGTGGATTTAGGTAGGGGGATCGAAGCCTTCTGATGTAACTAAATCAGACCTTAAATAGCGTAAAAAATATAACTTAGGTAAATCTAGCTATAGGGATCAAACCGAGATAATTTCGATTATGTTACATTACCAGTCGTATTTTTGGAAGTGGTAGAAAAATCATAGAAAATATTCAAAGAAATAGTGATGCTGATGGCTACGTAACAATCGTTTATGGAAATAACAATAAGACCTAGCCAATACCTGATTCGGTAGATTCAGGAAGAGCGATCGCAGAGAAAGCGGGCTGATCTGTGTCCGGTCGATCGCATAATCATACAGATCGGCCGGACTGCGGTCAGGTCGGGTCGGATCAAGGAGTTAGCTTTCAGATAAGCTTTATCTGAGTATCGAGTGCCTGTCTAGTATAGCTCTAACTTTATAGAGATATCGGCTTGACGTGCTGTTACAGCATCTCTTTCAGATCATCAGCTAATATAGCTACATCACGTGCCAGCCAGGTGGGTTACTAACATCGCTTAAAGCAGAATTATTTTAAAATGACAGTTTTAAATGTCACGTACCTTGACGTCCCTAAAATAAGGGCTATAATTTTAAAACACGACCGTCATCAATATCAAAACAAAACGGCTTTAAGTGATGGTAATTGGTAGTATGCCCCCAGGTTCAAGTGCAGCCAAACGCTATAGTAAATTAAAAAAATATATAGGATAGTAGCAGAAGTACGTATCTCTCCCGTCTTTTATCTAATTCTGTTTTATTTTTTGTTACAGTTTCTGGTTACTTGGAGGATGTTTTGACTATTGGTGAGTTACATTTACCTATTTACCTACTATAGAAGCTACAGTGACATTTTCACCAATACTGGTAGTTATTGACTACTGAAATCCGATAAGGCAAGGCACCCGAAGAGAACCGGTAAGGAGCACTGTGCCTCCTACAGGATTATAGCCATAGCTATAAAAGTAGGTGACACATCCAGTTTAGTGGTCCAGTTATGTAAATGACCTGACATCGCTCGCATAAGAAGCACGCATCTGCATACGCTATTGGCGATATGGTGGTATTGTGTTGTTCTCAGATCACGCGTAACCTACTGACTCCGCGCCAGCACTGTTACAATGGGAACCGTGGTAGGCAGAGGACGGAAAGATCACTTCAATACTATGTATTATTTTAGCACTAGCTGATGCCCGCGACTTCGTCCGCGTCCTGAGGGGACCCTTTAATTTTCCGGGATAAAAAGTAGCCTATGTGTTATTCCAGACTATAATCTATCCCTGTGCCAAATTTTATGCAGATCCGTTCAGCCGTTCTAGAGTTATAAGTGTTCGAACAAACCTGTTTATATATTAAGATTTTCACCCTCTTTTCCCCATTTCACCCTCTTTGGGGTAGATCTTCATGTCTTCAAAAACAAAGGACTTTCATACAAACTTCCAACTCCCATTTCACCATAGAAGAAACCTACCTTCCAAATTTCAAGTCTGTATGTTTTATAGTTCCTGAGATCTCGTGATGAATCAGTGAGTCAGTGAGTGACCTTTCGCTTTTATATACCTAGGTATATAGATTCAATTACCTAATAATAGTGGGAAGACCATTTGTCGATTCAGGGATCCGTTTGCGAAATATTATTTTATAAGGTATCCCTCCGCTCCAGCTAAACCGTTGTTTGACGATGATAAACCTGAAAAGGTGCGTCGCCCTACACGCAGTTTTTCTTCCTATAATTCCAATTACGTTGTTCTTCGGACAGCCGACAGGCCCGGAGCAATCTAATGTGTATCACTCCTTATATCCGATATCCTACGTACATATTATTATCCTTACTAATATTATAAACGCGAAAGTTTGTATGTATGGATGTATGAAATTTTTGTTACTCTTTCACGCCAGAACGGCTGAACGGGTCTGGTAGAAATTTGGCACAGAGATAGATTATAGTCTGGAATAACACATATGCTTCTTTTTATCCCGGAAAATTGAAGAGATCCCGCGGGAACCAAAAAACCTCAATCCACGCGGACGAAGTCGCGGGCTTCAGCTAGTATTATTATAAATGCGAAATAGTGTTTGTTTGTTGATTTCTCCTTCAATCTCGCCGCAACGGAACATTGGATTGACGTAAATTTTGCCTAGAAATAGTAAAAGACATACATACCTAGATAGACATAAATCGACTGAAGTCATAAAAGTTGTCTATGCCAAATTTCCATAATTCCATAATATATGCTAGTATTTAGTAAGGTACCTAGGTGTTACTCTAGTAACCTACTCTACTTACATTTAGAATTATGTACTCATATGTTTATGTATATGTTATAACTGTATGTCATAATAAGTGTTGTAATTTAAAATTAAGTACAATTTTTGCCACTACGAAATATATTCAAATAATTTATTTACTTAATTAATTCAGCCTGCTCTGTAGGATACGTGTGGAAATATAATGACAGATTTAGGTGACATACAAATACTTAGACTTAATTTATTTAATTAGATACTTGAATCATTAATCATTAATGTTCTGGCAATTTAATTTCCTTCACATATTATGAGTAGATACAAAAAAGATAAGCGCCGAATTGAGAACCTCCTCCTTTTGTGGAAGTCGGTTAAAAATTAATGCTATAATAATTATGGTTGGGCGCACACTAGCGCATATAACATACTACAATCGAAGATTACGTAAATGATAAAAAAAAAAACAGCGTGGATTTGATTCGCTCCAGCTATGCGTGGGACTGCAGTTACTTGTATCATTATGATGATTGTAAGTTTTGATGGAAAAGAGCAACCACCGAGTTTCTTGCTGGCTCTTCTCGGTAGGAATGGCATTCCGAACCAGCGGTAGATTCATATTATAACGATTCAAAAGCGCTTGTAAAAGCTTATTTGAATAAAAAACATTTTGAATTTTTGAATTTTGAACCTGCGTGAAACCTCTCCAGCAGTCATAGCATCGAAAGAAGAAGGTCAAACATCTCAAATGTAGCTTACAATAATATGAAATGCCACCATTTCCCTTTGGACTCACGATGATCCCACAAGCTTCAGCTGATTGGA
Source organism: Erebia ligea (assembly GCA_917051295.2). Lineage (NCBI taxonomy): Eukaryota > Metazoa > Arthropoda > Insecta > Lepidoptera > Nymphalidae > Erebia > Erebia ligea. Next base: position 14,923,032 of record OU785241.1, on the reverse strand, counting down.
AATCTCGATCGCTGTTTGCTCCCTACAACCGTCTACTAAGTATTTTCATTTTATTTATTTGTATCATTTTAACTGCCTCGTTGGTCTACTGGTTAGCATGTTCAACTGCGGCCGACGAGGTCCCGGGTACGAGTCCCGGGTCGGGCCATAATTAAGCATTGGGTTTTTCTGTCTAGAAATTCGCAGTACTAGCCCGGAGTTAGGAAGTTGGTGGTGTTTCACCCCCGTGCCTCGGAGAGCACGTTAAGCCGTCGGTCCCGGTTATTATCACTAACATGATAATAGTCGTTAAAGCTCGCCAACCCGCATTGGAGCAGCGTGGTGGGTCTAAGCTCTAATTCCCTCTCTCCTATGAGAGTGGAGGCCTGTGGCCAGGAGTGGGACGTTAATGGGCTGTAGTGGTGGTGGTGGTGGTGGTGGAATCACTTTCGGTTACTTACATTAATACTGTAATATTTCTTCTTCTTCTCATTCGTTCACTCTTGGCAGAGTGGTCGTGGTTATGATTGGGCCTTCACAGCAGCTCTTGCGATCTCCTTCCATCGACTTCTGTTGGCGGCATCTCGGGAACACTCGGAGACAGATAAATTTGTGGCGGAACGGATTGAATCTGTCCACCTAGTAGGGGAGCGACCACGTGGACGTGTGCCTTCAACTCAACCTTATACAACGAGGTCTTCCATCGTACCAGTCTTGTACGTTGGTACGATGCCCAAGGAACTTAAGGATTCGCGGTTGTACAAGTGACGAAAGCCTTTGAGTTAGATATATATATTAAGCTATTTGAATCACTTTCGGTTACTTACACTAATACTGTAATATTTACAGCTGTTATAATAACAGCAGATCTATACAATCATTCGTCTCCACGGTCGAGCTGTGTCTTAGAGTTCTTATCAATATCTTCCATCAATCCATCTATCAGCCTGTGTGCGGCCACACTAGTGAGTCTATACTCAATTTGTTTATTTCATAGGGCATACCTACACATTAACGTATATTAGGTACGTGACGTTTTGTTTTGACTAAATAAATAAATAAATAAATAAATTTATTTTCAATTAAACAGAGTGGGACAACTAAATAACATTTTAGCCTTACAACTAGGATAAAACTAATGAACATAGTTGACATGCAATTATTTAAATATTATTGTGCGCCTGTTTTCCGAACTAGTTAGAACTGTGTCTCGGAAAACAAGGCTTCCAACTCGAGACCACAGAATAGGTAATAGTAGTAATAGTAGTAACAGAAAAGTTACTCCGCGAAGACCTTTTAACCATCAGCGACTCAGGTTACTTCGTAATAAAGTGCAATTCAGCTCGCACAGCGCTGCGAATGAAAATAATTAAATACCTACCTCTATATATCTCTTTCTATCGCGTAACTCTTATCCCTTCAGACGCGGCGCGCGTAGCCTTAGGGTTGACTACTTCTAAGTTCTTGTAATTACTATGGGTCGGTAATCGGTTGCAATGATGACGACAATTACTTTAAAAATAGATAAAAGATATATTATTATTAATAGATTTTGTAGAAACCGAATATTGTTATGGGTTTAATATGCTGCCGTGCCCGTTCCCGGGATCGAACCCCAGACTTGGAGGCTGAAGTCTACCCATTAGGCTATCACTATAGTATTGGATACTACCTATGGTGTATACATATTTACTTTTGTTTAAAACTGTATCTTGTCTGGATATAATAATAAAACTACCCACATTATGTATTAATATTAGTTTTGTTTAGAACTCTAAGTAGGTACCTACGTATGTAGATAGGCAAATAATACAAACTTACCTTTCAGGGTCCTTAGGAAGCGCAAAGAGCGATAAGTTAGGTCTAATTAATTAGAGTTTAAACGACCTAATGTGATACGATATCGTTTACTGATCTTTCTTTGTTTATCGTTATCGAGAACTTGAGTAAAAGTCAAACGTATAACTACGGTCCGCGCGCAACACTCGACTGATACGAGTGCCGTCGAGCGTCCACGCAGCAGTAGTTAAATATCTCAGGTCACGTGACAAGTGAGCCAGGCCTGTCGAGACACAAGAAAAATGACAACACTGCAACTGTGTGTAGGCTTGAGTTTGCATGTGTATGGGTGTTGTGTAAGTGAGTGAGTGAGTGTATGTGTGTTTGTGTTGTGTGTGAATGAGTATTGTGTGTGTGTGTGTGGGTGTGTGTGTATTAATTTAAGTAAGTAATGATTAAACTAGAATCTCCAAAAGTCCTTCAGTGGTCGAGTATGTTTGCTTAAGAAGCCAATTCTTAAGTCTTCTAAATAACCTCACTGCTGGACATACTCGTAGGTCTTTTGAGTTTTGTCCTATTGGAAAGCGCACCGCCACATATTCGATCTGCCGTATTCTTCATCCACTTCGTCATGCAATAAGGACGTAGGATAATTCAAATAGAAAAGGGCGAATCCAAACGAATAGGTGCTTTGCCAAGAAAGACCTAGTCTAGAACCTAATTTGCTTAATTTTAGAGTTTAAAACAGTTGCTGGCTGTAGGGAATACTTGGAAGCACGTAACTAGCAATTCGTCAAGTTTTATACGCTACTTTTAAGGATACTTTTATGTAACCTACCTCACATAATCTTTCACTGAAATGGACTATTGTGACACAAACATATTGGACTTTACCACAAGGGGATAGGGCTTAAAATAGAATTGGTACGTAATGAGCTACTTTCTACACGCCTTTTGAATGAGTTATCAGTTAATCTGGCTCGTCAGAATGGGTCTGTACACCTCTTTTGGTTTACTAGGTAGCTCATACTAGGGTTGTCACTTGCCATCAAATTGCCGATTTTTAATCGGCCATTATAAACCAACATTACCTATTAGCTGCATTAGCTGTCGGCTAATGCCCGCGACTTTGTCCGAGATTCAGATTTCAGATTATTTCAAAATACCGCTGAAACTCTTCGATTTTCCGGGACAAAAAGTAGCCTATATCACGCTTCAGATTCTCATGCAAAAAATCGCATCGATCCGTAGCTACTAGGTTTGTTTGGAAGCTACGGACACGGCTACTGAAAAGGGACCAACGAATAAACACACTTTCGCATATAATTGCCAGGTGCCTAAACTATGCGCAAAGTTTTACACTTCATTCTTATTATGATGATATTGAATGCGCATAGTATTTCACTGCCTCGTTGGTCTAGTGGTTATCATTGTTCGACTGCGGCTGACGAGGTCCCGGGTTCGAGTCCCGGGTCGGGACATAATTATTCTGTTTAGAAATTCTCAGTACTAGCCCGGAGTTAGGAAGTTAGCGGTGCTTCACCCTCGTGCCTCGGAGAGCACGTTAAGCCGTCGGTCCCGCGGGCTGATTACGTAAAATGTTGCAGTAGCAATGCGACAGCAAACACTACGCGATCGGTCGCAAAATGTCACTAGAATTCGTATTTCGCAAGCCGATCGCACGTCTATTGCTCGCCTGTCGCAGAATGCACTTTTCATGCACTTTTGCTATCGATACTAGCGCCACTCGCGACAGGACAGCAATAGATGAAAACAAAATAAGCAGCTTTATCTATACCTTTTATCATCTTTGGTACGTTCCTTGAGTATGTTCCTTGTCTGTGGTTGAATTCAAAGAGTGAAGGGTTCGACTGATCATAGGCTAAACCACAGAGTACATCTCTCTATCTACCTGCTACCGTGAACAAGTGAAGTGTGAATTTTTGTAGTGATTATTTTGCTGAATTTTAATTTTGGACATTATGTTAAAAATCAATTATAATTCAGTACTTACAAACAATTCGTACGTTCGTTTCCTAACATTAACATTTTCTCGATATAATTATAGTGGAACATCGAGTGTCGCAAAGCCAACTGGACGTTTACTGTTTAGGTATTGAATTAATTGCTTGAGGTTAATTAATGTAATGTTAAAAATCCACGGTAAACGCACTCGACAATTACCCAACAATCACTTTGCAACAGGTGCAGAGGTTGTTGCTGTTTGACGTTTCATTTTGCTCGGCTGTCGCTGTCGTATTGCTGTCAAGAAAGCTTAGATAATACCAATTTGCTGGTACGACAAGGACACGAATGCAGTTTTTAGTTCATAGATTGTCCGCTAGAGGGTGAACTAGAGCTCGACTGCTGTCTGCTCTGTAGCCGCTGTTACGTAATACAAAAGTGCCGTTTGACAGCAGCGATCGCGAGATTTACGCCTGTCACAAGCCTGTCGCGAGATACGTAATAAGCCCGCCGGTTATTATCACTAACATGATAATAGTCGTTAAAGCCCGCCAACCCGCATTGGAGCAGCGTGGTGGGTCTAAGCTCTAATTCCCTCTCTCCTATGAGAGTGGAGGCCTGTGCCCAGCAGTGGGACGTTAATGGGCTGTAGTGGTGTGGTGGTGGTGGATAGTATTTCACGTCATGTAAATAATTGTACCTAATTACGTCACAAGAAGAAAAGTTGATAGTATAGAAAAGGATTTTGACAGCCCTATCCTAATGTGTACTTAAGGCCCTTTAAACATTTACCCCGCGACCAACTATAGGTAAAAAACTCAACTATAGGTATAAAACTCGTCACACTACAGCATATATATGCACGCTTTACGAGAGCGTAGAGCTATAGAGCGTAGAGACGCTCGATTTTATAGCCAACTAACCAATTTTGTTACTTGAAAATATTAGACGATTATTTATTTACTAGGTACTTGTTTACGCTGTTGGCCGCGGTAAATATTATGTACCTATTTATGCGCCGAAACAATACTCGCGGCTACAATAATACTCAGTTTTTGAGATTGTAAAATAATGTATAAAAGATTATCTTACCGATTTCGTTCAAAATCGATATCTGGGGTTCCGTAGGATCACAAAATAGGAAACTGTTACCAATATTTTAAAAAAGTCAGCGCCATTTTGAAATTCTTTGTTATCGTACCGATTTCGTTCAAAATCGATATCTGGGGTTCCCTGGGATCACAAAACAGGAAACTATGAACAAAATTTTAAAAAAGTCAGCGCCATTTTGAAATTCTTTGTTATCGTACAAATTTCGTTCAAAATCGATATCTGGGGTTCCCTGGGATCACAAAACAGGAAACTGTTACCAAAATTTTAAAAAAGTCAGCGCCATTTTGAAATTCTTTGTTATCGTACCGATTTCGTTCAAAATCGATATCGGGGGTTCCCTGGGATCACAAAACAGGAAACTGTTACCAAAATTTTAAAAAGTTCACTTCTGACTTTTTTTTGATTGACTGCTGTTTTGTGATGCCAGGGAACCCCAGATATCGATTTTGAACAAAATCGGTACGATAACAAAAAATTACAAAATGGCGCTGACTTTTTTAAAATTTTGGTAACAGTTTCCTGTTTTGTGATCCCAGGGAACCCCAGATATCGATTTTGAACGAAATCGGTACGATAACAAAGTATTTCAAAATGGCGCTGACTTTTTTAAAATTTTGGTAACCGTTTCCTGTTTTGTGATCCCAGGGAACCCCAGATATCGATTTTGAACGAAATTGGTACGATAACAAAAAAATTCAAAATGGCGCTGACTTTTTTAAAATTTTGGTAACAGTTTCCTGTTTTGTGATCCCAGGGAACCCCAGATATCGATTTTGAACGAAATCGGGACGATAACAAAAAATTTCAAAATGGCGCTGACTTTTTTAAAATTTTGGTAACAGTTTCCTGTTTTGTGATCCCAGGGAACCCCAGATATCGATTTTGAACGAAATCGGTACGATAACAAAAAAATTCAAAATGGCGCTGACTTTTTTAAAATTTTGGTAACAGTTTCCTGTTTTGTGATCCCAGGGAACCCCAGATATCGATTTTAAACGAAATCGGTACGATAACAAAAAATTTCAAAATGGCGCTGACTTTTTTAAAATTTTGGTAACAGTTTCCTGTTTTGTGATCCCAGGGAACCCCGGATATCGATTTTGAACGAAATCGGTACGATAACAAAAAAAAATCAAAATGGCGCTGACTTTTTTAAAATTTTGGTAACAGTTTCCTGTTTTGTGATCCCAGGGAACCCCAGATATCGATTTTGAACGAAATCGGTACGATAACAAAGAATTTCAAAATGGCACTCACATTTTTTTTTATTACATACATACATACATGCATATATATTCCTAACATACCCTTTCCTTGTGGCTTTGCCGTAATCGGGTAAAAAAAATACGCCTACACTTGAGAACTTCCTTCTTTGTGGATGTCGGTATCAAGTTTTTCTAAGCGCAGTACACATAGAGAATATTATATCTCTATGGCGGGTACACAACACGGTGTTCATTTTGTCGTAATAAATTTCGTGCAAAAAAGCGATACACACACCCGTCCACGAGCGCGTCTCAGCGCGTACTGAGCGCCAAACGCCTAGCGCTCGGCTTCTTTTCATAGAAAAATGTATGAAACATTTTTTTTTTGCCACATAAACTATAAACATATTTATTTGTATGCTTAATGCTTTGCACCATGGATAGAGGACTATATAAGCCCCACTTTATTGTTAATATTCAAGTTAAAATATGCAGCGGATCTAGCTTTATGGGTACCTATCCGGACCCCATTTTTCGTCATTTTCAGCAGATCTTGCGTTCGGAGAAACGTATTTATGCAGAATATTTGTATTGGAGTGTGCATTTTTATAAGGTCAAACGAGAGATGAAGAAATGACCTTTAATTTGATACCATGACATCCCCACAGCTGTGACTCCCGATTCTTTAAAGTGTACCTGGAAAAGGATGACACATCATGAAATCCGTATAAGGCACCTTAAGGATCGATGTACTGTAAATAAGCTTACCTTGATCGTTGCGCTCATTTGACTACTGATAAGTTACGTTATACCTACTGATAGGTTTATGGTCCAAGATCCCGCGACGGTCAGACCTACGTTATTTTATTAAAGCTGATTTTTTTTTGTCTAATAGAGGTATAAACGATCCCCGACTATGAAGTTTGGATCGCGGTTGCTTTGGAAGGTATCAGGTAAAAAAGGTGGCACCTCAAATTCGTTAAAGTATTAAGCTCCGTTTTTTATATTTTGCTTTGGAATAATTTTAGAAACCACGTTGTCCAATGTCAGACACTCTTAAATTATAAAACAACAGGGTGTCTGACAGGGGGTTGGTACTATAGGTACTTACTACACTTGTAACTAGAAACTTCTAACAATCACGCTATATCAAATCCAACAGGCCCAACATGGCTAAAGTCAATACCTGTCCTCCAAACAATCATCTCAAGCAGATGGCCGGTGCAGTTATACTCGTAGTGACGCAACGGTTCCGCTTGCCGGCGCCTGCGTCCGATCCCATTGCGCACACTTTCCCGCTGCGCACGCGCCGCCGATTGCCGTGTTAGATTTATCGCTGATACCGTGTTAATTGCCTGAGTATGTTTATAATATGCAAATTGTTTGTACAAATTGCCTTACAAGTGTATTATGGATATACTTTCAGCCTACTTCTCTATGGTTATCATTGATAGCCATAGCATAGGTCATCATTGAAAACTTATCAAGTATCGTGGTATGCCGTTGCTGTGCCGTCTTCGAAATGAAAGTGCCTGCGGTCAGCGACTCAAGAGAAGTTCAAATCTTCTTTATTATTTTGATTAGATATGAAGCCAGTCCATAAACTTCTATAGGTTTAAGCCTATCTAGTATCTACCAACCAACCACTTGCGTCTTTGCACTTTACGTCACAGATTTCTTCCGTCTTTTTTCTGAGATCTTTCCTTCTTTCCACACAAGCATTGAGCAAGAAAATCTACTTTGGCTTAAATTTTGATTTACTGATCTATTTACTTACGCCAGTTTTGTATAAACAAGCTATAATAAGCCTACGTTTGCAATGAGCACAAATCATAAGATTAACTGGCGGCGCTACGATCGTAAAGTTCACGTAATTAACATTTAACACCTTCAGAAGGGCCTTTGATTACACCTCTACAAGTCTCTGGTATATTAGTCTATAATCTATATCTACAAGTGTACAGTCGACACCGAGACGCCGTGTTGACAGCTCGCTCGGATAGTTTACAGCGCCAATTATAAATACCACTATTCCGATGCTCCTTATGTGCGGCTGAGGGAACTTGAAGTACCTACTGCTATTTTAACGTTTAACTATCGTGAGTGATATTACTGAAGTACTGCTGTTAGTATTATAATTATTAAAGCGTCAACACGACCCTCAAAAAACTGTTAGTCTATAAATACTCGCAGTGAGCTGTTGCTGCCGATCTCATACGCGTGAAAGTACCTTCCTGTTTCAATATATTTTTATAAGTATGAAGAATAGATTTGATGGCAGACTCTATCTAAAAAAAAACCTTATAAAAAGCTATACTAGCTATATAAGAGGTTTTAGGGATAATCATTACCATTTTAAAGAAGGTCATATTGTAAAGACACCGTCGACTTTTCTTTGCAAAAAGTGACTGCAAAAAGTGAATTGTGAAAAGACTGCTTAAAAAAACGGGATCGGAAGGGAAGTGATATAATAGTAATAGGCTTTAAGTGATCGATCACAAGAAACATGCAACGACTTGGTCCCATCTGCCCCGCTGGCTCTACCCCGCTAACGGGGCAGTTGGGGGAAAAAAGTGCCATCGGCCCCCCTAGCCTCGGCATATTCGCTTAACGGGGCAGATGAAACTTTTTAACACAGTTCAAGTGTCACTTGCCCCGCTACGCTTCCGTAAGAAACTTACGAAAAAACTTATCATCCCAAATATGGCGTATTTAATAAAGAATAGTAGAGTGACGCAGAGTGCCGTATGCTGTATGGGGGGAAACTGGAAGCGAAAGCGACGCGCTGCGTAACGAGTAGACAGGCCGGTTGGAGAGCGATCCACTGAATAGCTAGGAATCTTCTAAACTCGCGGATATACTCGTACCAGGCAGGGTAACTTGGAGAAACATAAACAAAAGGGCTTTTTCTCATCAAGTAATGCCTGTTGTTTGTTCTAAAATAATATGTTGATACTTAGTTTAGAGAATATGTAGATGAATTCAAGGATCTTTTAGTTCGTTAGATGATTTACTTTTTAGAAAACTGTAATGACAGAAATCCACAGATTTTTTATAAAAATCCTATGATCACGATACTTAAGTAAATACAGGATTATAAGTTACTAGATGATGCCCGCGACTTTGTCCAGGTTGATTGCCGCGAAAACTCTTTAATTTTCCAGGATAAATAATTTTATTTATTTATTTTTATTTTTATTGATAGGAAATACCCGATAAGACATTACAGTTTCCCAATACGTCTTATCGGGCTACAATATTACATTTGAATTGCACATACATAAAAAAAATATTAAAAATATAGAAGAATAACAACACACTATTAATTAAATTTAAATTAAATTACCAAAAAAATAACAAAAATACACAATATAAATTAAATTAAAACTACCTATTCTCTAGTAACAATTTTATCAATTTCGTGAGCTGCATCAGTAATGTAATGTATAGACTTAGATGTGCTAATTCAGGGTATATGCTACATTATGAATTTCGGTCACTTTTTAGCAAGCGCATAATATTATTGGGGTTGCCAAAAAGTGAATGCATTAATAAATAAAATTAACTACCTAAATCAATGAATAAAAATCCTTGTGCAAGTGGGCCTAAGGGCGCCTTCAAATTTGCCGCAAAGCGTAGCGCGGCCGCAGCGCGGCTGCAGCGCTGCGGCCGCGCTGCTGTCGCGAGGTTCGAACATCATAGTGTTGTATATTTATTTTCACGATGGACTCCGACGAAGAAACACTGCTCTTAGTGTTACTATTAATACGAAAAAGAAGTTTGGACAAAGAAAAAAAAAGGAAACCTAAGAAAACGTTGCCGCTATTTTGTATAAGTCAACGAACTGAATTTTATAAAGTAAAAGACTACAGTGACAAAAAATTTCAGAATTACTTAAGATTGTCAAGAAAACAATTCTACGAATTACTTCCCCGTTTAGAAAATTATATTGGAAAACAAAATACAACCTTTAAAAATACTATTTGTGCCGAAGAGAGACTCTTTATAACACTCAGGTAAATAAAAATTGCCATCAAATACATAATATAATCGTTTTATTTTTTGAAGTAAATCACATTAAGTAGGTACACAGTTTAGGTATTATTTATTAACATTAATGGTATTCAAATTATTTCTTATTTTTAACCGACTTCCAAAAAAGGAGGAGGTTCTCAATTGTTTTTTTTTTTTTTAATGTATGTCGGTGCATATCTCCGTGGTTTCTTAACCGATTTGAAAAAATTTTTTTCATTGATTAGAGAAAGCTCCCGAGGTGGTCCCATAAAAAATTCTCACTCCAAATCCTCAATCCTGATGCAGTAGGTGTACCATTTTTTTCATTTGGAGTCTTGTTTGTGAAATTATCAATAAATTTATTACATATTTCTTCCCAAGCCTTTTTCTTTTCAATTTTATTACTATACTTATCGGACTTCGAATCCCATATTGCTGGACGACTCTCAACCTCATCGATAAATTCTTCTATTTGATTTTCATTCATATTAAGGGCGCCTTCAAATAGTTCAATGTTTATTGAGCTGACACGTAAGATAGAATAAAAGAGAATTGACATACACATATTTGTACGATATTCCTAATTCAAATATGAACAGAGTTTATGAATACAACCCATCTAAGAAGTATTTACTCCAACATCATAGTGTTCCCAAGCCTTTTTCTTTTCGATTTTATTGCTGTACTTGTCGGACTTCGAATCCCATATTGCTGGACGACTCTCAACCTCATCGATAAATTCTTCTACCTGATTTTCGTTCATGTTTAGACTTGAACAAAAATACGTGCGCAGTCCCGTCACTAGTCGATCGATGAACTGATGCGCGGCCGCAGCGCGGGTGCAGCGCTGCAGTCGCGTGTTTTTATTTATATGGATTTACAAAGCAGCGCGACCGCAGCGCTGCAGCCGCGCTGCTTCCGCGCGGCACTTTGCGGCAAATTTGAATGCGCCCTAAGACCGCGCCTATTGACCAGTCGACACGAAAAGCAATTATAAAATTAAAACGATACGCTAAGTAATTTCCAATAATTAAAATTATTAAACAGTGAGTGTTATTGCGGATAACCTTGTAGATTAACTTTATTAATGTCCGTTAAATATTGCACAAAAACATAATTGAACAGTAACACTTAATATAAGTACGTGTCAACTGTCAATTAATAAAAGTCACTGTAGAGCGCGTTAAATGCATTTAATCAATTAGTTACATATTAATATAAAAGTTCGACGAGGTCGGCCACTCTGTCTGGTTATATTAATTGTTCGTTAAACTAGGGCTGTGGTGGTAGCGGCTTGATTTAATTTAAATTTGGTTTGTTGTTAAATACTAAGTTATAAGTAGAGATACAAATTATTTTGAAAACAGCAAAATTGGTATCTGCCTATTCACAGTGGGTTCCATAGTGTACATCACAGACCATACTACTCGGTGGTGTACCTACATAAATAAAGCTCATGGAATACATAAATATATTATATTAGCATATCATATCATACTGTAATATTAAATATCCTTCTTTTTCCTTCAATCACGCTGCAACGGAGCAACGGATCGACGTGATTTTAGACAAGGGAATTTAGTTGAGGACCCGGAGAGTGACATAGGTTATATTTTTTCCCGGAAAATTAAGGAGTTCCCGCGGGAATAACAAAAAACTTAAACCACGCGGACGAAGTTTGGGCAATAGCGAAATAGAGGTAGCCAATCAAAAGAGATTGTGATCGTTACTTTCCCGTACCTACTAGTTACTACCATAGGAGGAAACTTTGGCGCTACTTAAAAGTGGCGTGTGATATGTCCGATACATACCTATTACCTACATACAGGCTGTTGGTAATAGTTTCTGGTGACAGAAGGGCTGGCTCACTTTTTGCGCAAAGGATCAGCCTGGCTGTCCAGCGCGGAAATGCAGCCAGCATTCTCGCCACCATTCCACGCGGGCATGATTTATATAGTAATTAGGTTAGGCTAGCTAGGTTTATTGTTTCTATTGTATTGTTTTCAATAAATACCAACCTTTTTAAAAAAAAAAGAAAAGGCTGTTGGTGATAATGAAACGTTTGCTGCACTAGTGTCTTACTTAGAAAGTTGACAACCATGACGTATCAGTCGTTACTCGTCAAGCAGTCGAGTCACGACTCGATTGGGTGACAATCGTTATCGGCCGATTTGCATACATTGAGTTAGTGGCTCATGGAAACACGAGCGGCGACCGCCGACCGGGCTTTAGTATGGAAACCATCGACTTCTTTATTGCGTATTGTTGATGAGTACTTGGGTATTATGGTTTTAGGTCGTATGAGGCAAGTCGTGCTATTTTAGCGCGTATTATTTATGCTAAATGATTCGTAAAAGCGTGTCGAGTCTACAACGCGCGGGCTGAAGACCGAGAGAATTTCCCGCACTGGGTTCATTCAATATAGGTACACTGTACACTTATTGACGTTAAATAATAAACTTAAAAATAACCTCAACGTACGTTTCACTCCGACACCGGAGCATCTTCAGGAGATGTTGACTCGGAAGATTTATGTGGTGTGGAGAATATCGCGGGCTGCCAGTTCAAGATACGCACTGTACCACATAAATTTACCTTCTGTGGCGGATTATAGTGAATTAAACTTCTAGTTTTTTCAATATCATGGACTTCCGCAAAGTAACGCCTGCTTCTATCCAAAATTCCAGGCGGATCAAGTCGCAGGCATAAATAAATAAATAATATTTATTTGCAGGAATATGGGTACAAAATCGGTCTGAAAGTTAATTATGTAATAATGTTTAAGTATTAAAAAATAAAAATACCTATCTTGTTATTCTTTCGCGATCGCCATTATGAACTTCATTTTAATAATAGCTATTTTTTGATCGCGAGTTGCGAATTGCGACGCAATACTAAAGTGGATATGACCGCGAAAACAATCGTTTCGGAAAAGTTCGAAAAGCTTGGATAACAAGTCACAAAGATCCCGAGTACCAGTGAAAGACTTAATGCAATAGAAATAAACACACAAACTTTATCTCTTTCTAATAATGTAGTTACTGTAGCGTGAAGCGTCGCAGATGTAGGAAACCCATACATCTGCCCACACACATGGCTATAGGACCAGATGATGTTTGAAACTTACCTATTATACATATAACTCAAAGAATTAAAAAATACGACTGCCATAGTTAAATGATATTTTTTTGTGAATCACTGGATATTGTAATAAGTATATAGTCTTATATTATTTTTGGAATCTACTCATCATTTTCTTGATGATGACAATATAGTTAATCTCATTTTGGAAAAAAAAACAACTTTAGTCTTTGATGCGGGACCATGGTCACCCTATCATTTTTTTTTTAAATTTTACTAGCCTATGTCACCCGGTATAAGCTAAGGATTCATTCATCAAAATAAGTTCAGGCGTATAGAAGTTATGGTGGAATATACAAACTCACATACATACATACATACATGAACCCTGAAAACAATATATATTCCTTTTTTCAGGCAGTCGTATAATAAATTAAGACAAATTGTGTAAGAACTCACGTTAACTTCGGATAAGTTCTGTAAGACATGAACTAATTACTAGGTACACCGTACACGTCTTACTTTTAAAGTAGGTATGTGGTCACTTGACAGGTTTCCATTAAAGAATTAAAATCACTATTCTCAGTGTTCTCAGTCAATATTTTTGTTGCTTAAAAATCATATTATACTTAGCAGTCATCTTTTTGGAAATCCTACTTACTGACCAAAGCTAGGGTAGGTACAGAATATGAAATAAAAGATACCTACGTCGTAACTCGTAAGCCTTTCCTTTCGCGCGTACGTTGCGTTATGAAGGAGCGTCCATCGCGCGAAAAATTTTGCTGCTACATAATCTCTAGATAATCATGCAATCGCTCAGAAGTTCGCGCGTAAACTAGTCGCAAACAAGAAGTCTCTACCTCTAGTATCTAGACTCGCGTCTAGTCTAAACTCTGGCGTACTAGCACAGAATAGGCAATGTAGGTACTACAAGCGAATTACGCGCGTATTTTAAATTTGCGCCATGTTTGTGGACGCATCGCATTAAAATACAATGTATTGCTTGTGGACGCGTTGAATTCGCGGCGAATTCGTCCCTTCTAGTTCTGAACAATGTCTTCGCTAGTTTTGGATAGATAGGTTCAAATTCAGATACTTTATTTGATATGGAAGTGTAACTACTAGGCACGATACATTTTGATCTTTGTATTATTATAACAATATAATAATGACATAACGTAATTTTGCTTTAAATGCCTTCTAAAATTCACCATCTCGATTCGCATTGTTAACATTGTATCGTAAATCTGGCAGACTGATGGTAATCGCTGCCTTTACGTAAAAATTGGAGATTTAATGCTATTACGCCGTTATTACGTAATTCGGGATTAAATAGATGGATTACAACCATATTATACTGTTACTTATTTGTTACTTACTGCCCATGATAAGAGGACTACAGTTGTAAAATGTAAAATATTTGCCAATAATCATAAAACGAAAGATGAGTTAAAAATTTATTGGTGATTTCAATTCATTGAAATTAATTCATATAAGTACTTATGTATTTTCAAACCACAACATATTATATAACCAATCAGTTAAGAATAACGTTTCATTAAAATTACGTGAACTACACTAAGCACGACTAGCTGATGCCCGTGATTGTGTCCGCGTGGTTTAAGTTTTTTTTATTCCCGCGGGAGCTCCTTAATTTTCTGGGAAAAAAGTAGCCTATGTCACTCTCCAACTATGCAAAAGCAATAGTTACATAAATGTGTATCATTAGTAACCGCATTCCGCATTGATTGAGCGACTCAAATCCGTAATCTTTTATCATTTACTTTTTTCAGGAGCATACTTTTAATGGATTTCTTAAACTCGTGTAAAGGGAAGTTTAAAATAGGTTGTGAAAAAATATCTTATTGCCTTACCAGTGCCGTAAAGTTGCATTATCCAATACATATTATAGAGTTTATATAGGGTAATGCGAGTTTACGACGCTGGTAAGGCTAAAATAGGCGCTAGAGTAAACATCGCGCTTCTGGTTTCTTGTAAAAATAGAGCGTAAATAAATAAAAGCTTGCCGTATTGTGCAGTTGCTGCAACTCCTCGAGTATCACGCCACAGAGTGGACAGTGGACATAACATATGCATGGACATATTATGAAAGTATAGCTTTGTGTAGGTGTAAATGCATTACCAAATATTAATTACATAGACTTGACTTTCATTAAAAATATTCATAAATAATAATTATTAAGTTCATTTCAGTGGTGTCCCAGATGGGTACAACTGGGCTGGGTAAAAAACGTTTAAAATCCTTCTTCATGATACATTTAGCAAAACTAATGTTAGATTTAGCAAACATAAGAACAGACCGTGACCGGACGATGGAGCCGTGAAACCGGTCACACAAACGTGACGTTGATACCACATTTATACAGATGTATATTTTATGGACCCACCACTACCACCACTTCTACAGCCCATTAACGTCCCACAACTGGGCACAGGCCCCCACTCTCACAGGAGAGAGGGAATCGGAGCTTAGACCCACCACGCTGCTCCAATGCGGATTTGCGGGCTTTAACGACTATTATCATGTTAGTGATAATTTAATCGGGACCGATGGCTTAACGTGCTCTCCGTGGCACGGAGGTGCAACGCCAACTCCGGGCTAGTGCTGAGAATTTCTAGTCATAAAAACTTACTTATGCCCCGGCCCGGGACTCGAACCCACGACCTCGTCGGCCGCAGTCGAGCATGCTAACCAACCCACGAGGCAGTTATGCAGGCAGTTTATTGGACCCAGTGGTCCGGAACTTTATCAGCAAAGCTTTAGTAAGCAGAGCATAAGTTTTATAATGTTTGTTTCGCTCGGTTGCGCAAGTTTGCCGCACACAATACCGGCTGCGAGAGGACGGGGCGGGCGGCGCCAAGTTACAGGCGGAGGGCAGAAAAGAGCCCTATAAATAAAACATTTAGAACTTCTGCTTTTGTTACTTGAAACTTTTATTTTGGTTATTTAATAGTTTAGCCAAAGAAATATTATATTCTTGGCATTTTTATTAGGATTCCTTCATTCCTTCCGATTTATAAAACTAGTAGTGTGGTAAACATATCGCATAAATGAACAAATCCGCCTCAAAATCATTAGATACGTCTGGAAAGTAATGAAAAGTAATTTAAATTAAGTACTTATGTCATAAAGAGGAATTACGATTTTGACAAACGTTAATGTTGAATTAATACCAAGGCCTACCGAAGTACCGACATACTCGTAGCACATAACTGTAGGTATAGCTACAGATGCAGCGGGACGAATGAATCGGCTGATTGGCTGATTCTCTCTCGTTTTTGGCAATGCACAGTTGCAGCAAGTACTATACCAAAAATGTTGTCAATCACAGCATTAGGGATGATGACAACTCAATCAAATCAGCAACTCTTTATCAAACTTAAAAACACACTTCTAGTATGGAAGTTGTATGAAATTCACAGTTGTGAGTATTGAATTTCAACGCACTTTTTTTCTTTAATCTATATCATACTAATATTATAAATGCGAAAGTGTGTTTGTTTGTTGGTTTGTCCTTCAATCACGCCGCAACGGAGCAACGGATCGACGTGATTTTTAGTATGGGTATAGTTGAGGACCTGGAGAGTGACATAGGCTACTTTTTATCCCGGAAAATTAAGGAGTTCCCGCGGGAATAAAAAAAACCCGTTGAAGTTTTGACGAGAGACCTTCAATCCCAGTTTTATTTTATGAAAATTAAAATGAAAATGAAATGATTTATTTCACGTAGGACAACTAGTGCCACTTATGATAAGTCGTAAGAATCTACCACCGGTTCGGAAAGTTGATTCTACTGTGAAGAACGGGTAAGAAACTCAGCACTTGCCACAGTATTGGTATTGTCCCGGTAACGTATTTTCCTCTGCTTCAGAATGAAGTCTTACCCAAAAGAAACAACAAAAAAATTGTAAAACAATCTAGGTAAGTAGTAAGTACTAGGCATATAAGCCAGTTCATCGACCTAGTGAGAGCTGAGACTCGCAGGACGTAGGCTATTGAGCTAATACTAGCCTGTATAAAGGACTAAGGACTCTTGACAATCGCTTAAGACGATCATCCAGTTAAGATACGGTAGAGTTACCATCTATTGATGACTTGCCGGTTGTTCTTTAGCTTATGAAGCTATTGAAGTTTTCTTAAATTTTAGTGTGGCAGAAAATACTTAATAAAAAATAAAATTATAAAATAAATACATAATTATAAAATTGGGCCTATGCCCAATTTTAGCAACTTGTACCAATATCTGATTACTAGTTCAATCTTTAGGTACCTACTTATAATATAGTTTTTTCGATAGAATACACAAAAAGCTGCCCGAAGTCAAGACCATAATTTGACCATGAAAATCATCATTTGAAATAGGGAATTTTAAAGCAATGAAGGAATCTTCCTCGTTGGTCTAGTGGTTGGCATGTTCGACTGCAGGTCCCGGGGTCGAGTCCCGGGTCGGGCCATAAAATTGAGTATTGGGTTTTTCTGACTAGAAATTCTCAGTACTAGCCCGGAGTTAGGAAGTTTGGCGGTTTTCACCCCCGTGCCTCGGAGAGCACGTTAAGCCGTCGGTCCCGGTTATTGTCACTAACATGATAATAGTCGTTAAAGCCCGCCAACCCGCATTGGAGCAGCGTGGTGTGTCTAAGCTCTATTTCCCTCTCTCATATGAGAGTGGAGGCCTGTGCCCAGCAGTGGGACGTTAATTGGTTGTAGTGGTGGTGGTGGTGGAAGGAATCTAAATATCAACGAAAAAAATTAAAGAAATATAAGCAATTGGAATCTAAACGAATAAGGCTTGAAATGCTATATAATAGTTTTCTATTTGATCGAAATTTCTGCCATGGATACCGCACGATGTCATTACGTGTATTTCAGCAGTCGATGTGCCCCATAATTTAGATGCAAATAAACCACTTTTAGTATTACAAACTTTTATGAAAACGAACAAACTCATTCATCAACCTAAACATAAGAATTGGATGCTTCTTCGAAATGTGGTAAAAACGATGTCCCAAGCTGGAGAACGTAGGTTAAAACTAACTCTGGCTTATGTAATTTTTTTTGTAGACACTAGACAATGTCCTCTACACCCTCCATCAAGAAAAAGAACATAAAAGAGGTGAGATCCATCTAAAAAAAAATTTTAAACCTCCAATACCTAACCTCCATGACTGTCCCACTGCTCATGTCGCAGATAACAAACCAATTTATTTAAAGTATATAGTGGATTAAAAATTCTCAAAAAAATATATTTAAATAATGAATAATCAATGTTTTAAATAACAACAGCAGCGTGAGACTACGTCTTTGAATTATTTTTTTACTAGAGACTAAAGTCTGTCCCACGACTTTTTAATCATTCATGTGATCTTATACAAACACTAACGTAACTACCCACATATCCATAAAATCCGCATCGTCGTCGCGTCTTACGAACAAATTCAGTAGCCTTGAGCAATTCGTGTAGAACGGAGGTGTCTTCGTCGTTGGGTTACGAAAATATTTCGCATTCTCCAACGGAAATTTCATTTTGTCAACTTTAAACCCTCATTCATAGAACTCTCACTATACCGTAAGTAGTTATCACCTTTACATATTTGTATTTTTTTTATATTTTAAGTATGTTTTACTTTCTAACAAAGCACATTTTAAAAAAATACTATGCTTACTTATCAAGTAAAAATTTAAATACTAACCAATCCTAATTACCGTGATTCTAATTACCATTATTACCATGACCATTTTACGTACATAGTAATTAGGCATTGGCTAGGTAATTAGATTAGTGCTTGAATGTATGGGAACTTCTAGGTTTTGACGACCTCCCTGACGCTCCTGTGGTGAGTGCTTCGGTCTCAAAAAACAGGAGTTACTGGGTTCGATTCCCGACAGGGGCAATTTTGGCATTTTATAATCTTTAAAATGGTCTCCGGTCTGATCTGGCGGTAAGCATTGGCCGAGGCTGGTTACCACCCACCACTCTACCGGCGAAGACGTACCGTGCCATGTGGTTTAGCGTTCCGGTACGATGTAGCGTAGAAACTGATAACAGATTTAAGTTTAATACTACCTTACTACTCTGTGAGAGTATGGGGCGCATCTTAAATACGAAGCTCTTGGCGTACCTAGAGTCTAATGATCTACTTTCAGACCGCCAATACGGGTTTCGTAAAAAACGGTCTGCCGGTAATCTACTCGTGTACGCCACCCATATTTGGGGTGAAGCCATAGAGAAACATGGAGAGGCGCTTGCTATATCTTTCGATATCTCTAAGGCTTTCCACCGGGTTCACCCTTCTTTGCAAGCTTCCAGCATTCGGTCTCCCGCCGAGCTTGTGTCTGTATATCTGATTTCTTGAGTGAAATATCCTTCAGAGTAGTCATTGATGGCTGCGTGTCAGATCTTATGGCTATTATTGCCGGTGTTCCTCAAGGCTCTATTCTCTCCGCTACACTATTTCTGTTGCACATCAATGAACTGTTGCAACCCGGTATCCTTGGGTACATAGACGACAGCACTATAATGAAGAGATACATATCCAGTTCACGCTCAAGTAGTTCAGATACCAATGAACTCAGACAGGCGATGGTTCAGCGGTTGAACTCTACCCTGAAATTCGTTCCAAATTGGGGTGTTGCCAATTTGGTGGAGTTTAACGCACGCAAGCATGTTTGCTCACAGCAAAACGGAGTCCATTCATCTTGACTCCCACTTTTCGAGATAATATATCCTTGCCGTTTGCCGATTGCCAATATCCTAGGCCTCGACGTCATGGCCAAGATCAACTTCGGGAGCGAAAGCCAAGACAGCCACCAAAAAACTTGGTATACTTAACAAAGTCAAGCAGTACTTCACGCCACGCCAACTGGTTAGCCTATATCAAGCCCAAGTTCGGTCGTGCATGGAGTACTGCAGTCACCTTTACGATGGCTCTGCTATCAGCTGGCGGCTCTTGATGCCGCTAGGAGGTTGATTGGCGAAGATTCACCTCTTCTGGCGAAACTTCAAACTCTGGATCACCGCCGTAATGTAGCCGGCGTACCAGTATTTTATGGGATATATTTCGGCGAGTGTGCTCACTTCACCTTTCTAACACCGTGCTGCAAGGCGCCGTGCGAGTTTCCACCCCTATGTCGTAGACGTTCCATCCACACGTCCGAAGCGCTTTGTGACTTTATTCCTTCACTGACATCTGTTATTTTTTTAAATTAGTTCAGAGTTATTTTGGTGCTAGTCAACACTGAGATACTAGTTTACTTAATTTTTCAAAAACTTTGTTGTTCTATCTTTTAAGTGGTCAAGAAGACTGGCGTTTGTTTTAAATTTTTATATGATCATGTCACTGAAGCACGTTATTTTAAGTTGTGTGTGTAAGACAGTTTCAGTTCAGAGTATTATTTTAATACTATTTATTATATACTTATACCTACTCTACACAATTATTAATTTTATGAGAACTTTGCTGAATCGGTTGATTTAGTCAACGAGATCGACTTTTTTTTACCACTACAAGTTAGCCCTTGACTGCGATCTCACCTGATGGTAAGTGATGATGGTGGTCTAAGATGGTAACGAGCTAACCTGTTAGCGGCATGGCAGTTATATTAAACCCATACCCCTATTCGGTTTCTACACGACATCGTGCCGGAACGCTAAATCGCTTGGCGGCACGTCTTTGTCGGTAGGGTGGTAACTAGCCTCCCACCAGGAGGTGGGAGGCTTAGGCTATTTTTATTGCTGAAGCGATCTATGTTAAAATGATTTTTCAATGAGACTGACTTTTGCTTATAATTTTTTTTTAACATTATGTTGGTAACTAAAGAATGTTTTTTTAAATAACTTTGAGCGCAGTGAGCTTCTTTTGATACTATGTATTTATAGTATACTTAGACGCTTACGACGATGATTACGCGGTAAATCTAAGTGGGTTTGTTAAGAAGATTACTTAATATATTGATTAAGTTAACGAGACTGTTTTTTTTTTGTAAAATTTTGTATGAGTATGTTTGACATGCCGTTTTAAAAAGATTTTGTGTACAAAGAGTTATTTTGATAATATTCTAATAGACGCTTACTTTACGCTTACTATCTATTTGTTAAGAAGTTTACTGAATTTATTGATCTCGTAGACAAGACTGACTTTTGCTTATTAAATTTCGTACAAGTAATTAAATTGCTTTTACAATTTTAAAAAGATTTTGTGAAAATAGGGTTATTTTGATAATATTCATAATATACTTAGACGTTTACTCTAGCTAACTATATATTTGATAAAAAGATTACTGAATCTATTTATGTTGTCATCGTGACTGACATTTGAATTTTGCGAATCGCGATTGACTCATTTATACTTTTTTTAGATATTAAGATAATATAATTCTTCTTTCAGTTTTATTTCTGTATTTTTCCACATTTTCTTCTAGATTTTTATAACACAAACATTTATGTTTTATTCATATTACTCATCACCATTATCATTACCAAATTACCCTATGCATATTCTAATCACCATATCCCGGACCTCATTACCATGTCCCAATTTTTCATTACCATGACCACAATAATTACCAAACACCTTATATCTCCAAGAGAATCAGATCCTGGTGAGAGGCCTTCCTCATCACTGTGATAAATGAAGGTACCCCTTTGTCAAGGTCAACTTAAAAAAACAATAACGCAAAAAAAAAAAAAAATTTTACACCGGTCGATATTGACATGAAATCGAAGAAGTGCCCAATTCCTTTTCACTTCACCTTAGGATTAGCATCATCATCATCATTATTAATTGCCACCATCATAGATTATATAGTCCATCCATGGTAATATTATAAATGCGAAAGTGTGTCTGTCTGTCTGTCGGCTACGGTGTAACGACCCATCTTTTCGACCGATTTGATGAAATTTCAAAGGTATAGAGATAGGTTGTATCAATGCATCCGGGGAAGGACATAGGAAAACTATAAAGGAGTTCCCGCGGGAATGAAATAAACTTAATTAGCGCGGACGAAGTTGCGGGCATTAATATGGTTTGCAATGTTCGCATGATAAAGCTGCATTTCTTAGACTTTGTGCCGCCGCAGGAGTGAATGCGATTATCCAATTAAGGCTAGTTGCCACGCGGGAGCAACGCACTCCCTTTGTTTACCGCCGCCTTGCTCTGGACTTATCCTGCGAGCACGGGCTCCGAGCGGAATGAGGAAGCGAAGCGAGCTAATTAGCAATTGAAAATGGTGCCGTTAAAAGGTCTGTGGCCATACTGCCAACGCTTATAGCAATACTAAACAATATTATCTACTCAAAAAGACAGTTTGATGTCACGTACCTTACCTTGACGTTCCTAAAATAAGGATTATAATAATTCCAAAACTTATATTTTCAGAAGAAAAAGATTTATATTTTCTTCGAGAATTATTAATTATTATCTGATGCCCACGACTTCGTCCGCGTGGTTAAATTTTTTTTGATTCCCTCGGGAACTCCTTAATTTTCCGGGACAAAAACTACCTAGCAGTAACTCTCCAGGTCCTCAGCTATACCCATGCCAATAAATCACGTTGATCCTTTGCTCCGTTGCGGCGTGATTGAAGGACAAACCAACAAACCAACAAACAAACACACTTTCGCATTTATAATATTAGTATGATAAGAACTTAGAAACCTAATTATCGATAAATTTGCGTCATTACTCCTACTTCATTAGTTTTAACCAATTTTGTCCGTTAATAATTACTTCTTACATCATAATCCACACCCTAATTTGCATTATTTAAATAATTAGTAAAGCCTTTAATATTAGCCCTTCGAGCCTTTATATTGAGTAGCGTAAGGACAGACAGTTCAGTTTGTGTCTTTGCGTATATGGAGTTTTTGAGATCGCCTGCTCAACTTGACCTATTCATAGGGTCGCGTGGGTTGCCACCAGTGAAAATCTTCAAGGCAAACCAATCATTATTACCATAGCAAGAAAGGACCATTTGGTATGTAAGTTTCTACACTTTTGATGTTAACTTTGTTGTTGGTTGTCCACGTTGAAGAGTTGGCTGCAACTTAAGCGACATTGGCGTCTTTCGACAGCCCATTCACATAGTTTGCAGATTGTTTATAGTCCCACGCGTGGGCGGGCGTTGATATTTCGTGATTGATACCAATCTATGTGACAGTATTCACAAATAAACAATTTTGATTGATTGATTTGATATGATGAAATACAAACAAATTCGTATTATGCGTTAATGTACTTAGGTACCTACTTATTATAAGCGTTCATAGGTGGTAGACCTACCTTTATTATAGTGTTGCTAAGAAATGTAATACATGTAGTTTTTTTTGGCGTCTTGGATCAGCCTGGATGTTCAGCGCGAAAATGCAGCCTTACATTTTTGCCACCATTACACGGTGTCACATCATTTGTATAGCAATAATAATAATAATAATAATAATAATAAGCGTTTGAAGTTTGAAGTTTGAAGCGTCCGTGGCCTGGCTGCGCTCCGGTGACCTCTTTGGGGAAACCGAAGGGTTTGTATGTGCAATTATGGACGAGGTCATGATGACGAACAATTACAGAAAATACATAATGAAGGATAGAACGGTAGACATATGTCGGGCGTGTCGCCGTCCTGGAGAAACTATCCGTCACATTGTCTCTGGTTGTTCTCATCTGGCTAACGGCGAATACTTGCACAGACATAACCAAGTGGCCAGGATTATCCACCAGCAACTGGCCTTGAAATACAATCTTGTGGAATCAGAAGTACCGTACTACAAGTATGTGCCCGACCCAGTTCTTGAAAATGGTCATATCACACTATACTGGGATCGGTCTATCATTACAGACAGGACTATTGTAGCCAATAAACCTGACATAGTGGTGATAGACCGATCAGAGCGCCGTGCAATGATTGTTGATATTACTGTCCCGCATGACGAGAACCTCGTGAAAGCTGAGAAAGAGAAACTAACAAAGTATCTAGACTTGGCGCATGAGGTTGTCGCCATGTGGAATGTGGACTCAGCAATCATTGTACCGATAGTCGTGACTACTAACGGTCTTATAGCCAAGAGCTTCGATCAACATCTTTCGAGGCTCTCATTGGGTAGCTGGGTCAAGGGCCAGATCCAGAAGGCTGTACTCCTGGACACGGCTCGCATTGTCAGGAGGTTCCTCTCTCTGGGGCCCTGACCGCCGGTTTCTTGGACCCTGTTCCCGAGACCGGTGGAACGCTATTTTTTATATTTTTAAATGTTTTTTTTATTTATTTTTGTTTTCATAAGTAGTTAAATATTTAAAAATGTAAAAAATATGGAGCTCAATAAAATAAAATAATAATAATAAAATTCTTTATTAAGGTAAAAACCCAAAAATTACAAAAATACAAAATTAAATTAAATTAGAATAGATAAAATAAAATAAAATAAACATAATAAGACGTATACACACAGGTGTAACTATCTATTTCTTGTTTGGATTTCGATGCATTGAAATCCAATGCGTCACCATTGGACTATGCAAGTCCTGGCCCACCACCTGGAGGATGCTGTTACCAGAGTTACGCAATCTTTCCCAAAAGGAAGATATACGCGCTCTGATAACAGCAAAGAAATCGGGCATTCCCGCCTCAGCAAACATGCCCGACGCGCTGCAGTATCTGGGAAGCTTCATAAGAATGCGGTATGCATTATTGTACTGCACCCTTATGGTGCTGAAGGACACTCTTTTGTACCGGTACCATAACTGACAAGTGTAGAAACACTGACAGTAGGCCCTGAAAAGGGTGCCCTTGACTTCTTTACTGCATTTGGAAAATCTGCGCGCGAGCATGTTGCACCGAACCGACAATGCCCGTCTTTCTCGCTCCATGTCAAGATCGTCTTTGCAATCATCAGTGACGATGTGACCGAGGTATTTAAACTGGCTAACTACCCGAACCGATATTCCATTCAGAAACACTTCGGGAACCCTCTCCGGACCCTTTCCCGCTTTGAAAACGAGCATCTCAGTCTTTAAGACATTGTACTTCAGCCCGTGGGATTTTGCATAATTCTCACAGACTGACAGTAACTTCCTGAGACCTTTGACCGACGGGCTGAGGAGCACCATATCGTCCGCATAGCTCAGATTGTTAAGACAAACACCATCGATATGGCAGCCGATACCAGTGCTCCGCAGCTCGCCGATCAAATCGTTGACATACACGTTGAAAAGGTCCGGTGAGGTTAACCCACCCTGACGAACACCGCATTCTGACCTATAAGCGTCAGAGGTCGTGTCGCCCCACCTTACATGATTCGTTTGGCCCCCGTACCAGTATCTCAGCACCTCTACCACATGTTCAGGGACTCCTGAGCCGCGCAATTTGCTCCAGAGGATTTCATAATTCACTAGATCAAATGCGCGGCTCAGATCCAGGAAGCAAGCGTAAACAGACGTGTTACGGCTGACATAATAGTCAACAGTGTGCTTGAGGCTGACGATGGCAGAGTCTGTTGAGACACCGGGACGGAAGCCAAACTGTGCCTCATCTATACGTAGATTTTCCAGCAGCCCGGGCTGCAGCAGCCGCTCAAACACCTTGCCCACTACGGTGCCCAGAGAAATAGGCCTATAGTTATTAGACGAGCCCAAGTCTCCCGTTTTGCACTTGACGATGGGCACAACTACCGTTTTCATCAAGGGGTCAGGAAGATATGCATGCTTTACACATGAATTGTAAAGCATGCATAGCTTGGACCACAATACCTCACCTGCATATAGTATGTGCTCTATACTTAGATCGTCGTGGCCAGGAGACTTGCCCCGCTTCATTCCACGGACTGCCTTGGCCACATCGTCGACGGCGAACCTCACTGGTTGCGCAGCAAAAGTAGGACGAGTTGACATGTTTTCATTCCGGCTTAGAACAGGCATCGCATCTATTTTGAACTTCGATGCGAATAGTTCTGCTATTTCTCTCGGCTCCTGCAAGCCGTCCACAGAGACAGGCAAACTTTGTTTGTGCTGCAACTTTTTTGTAGCATTCCAAAATTTTGGAAAATTTTTCTCCCTCCTATACATAG
Source organism: Erebia ligea (assembly GCA_917051295.2). Lineage (NCBI taxonomy): Eukaryota > Metazoa > Arthropoda > Insecta > Lepidoptera > Nymphalidae > Erebia > Erebia ligea. Next base: position 14,896,823 of record OU785241.1, on the reverse strand, counting down.
CTAATATATCCATCTTGATCATTTCCTTATTACGAATACACCATTTTACTCTATTTTTAAATACTTTTCTACTGTCTACCATTCTGTCATATATGTCGCCTGTGGACGGCCTGCCGGCCACAGACCAGCATTCGTACTCAAGACGAGCGGTCTGGTGACTCTCCCTGACATGGAGGTTCCATCCGGTCATGGGCTTACGTTTTTTATTTCTGGACCCTACACTTGAACATTTAGCGGCGCCTACTTGTAAAATTTTAATAATCTTATTATAATATTCGTCAATAATTATTTTACAATAGTCGTCGCCCTCTTTTCCTATACAGCTACAGCAATCACACAACAACATACAACTTCCACATTCACTCATCCTCACATTCTCAAGTTCACGTAAACAGTATTCATAATAGCTATCTATCTGACTTCCGTCTCTGTTACCCCAACGTACTTTGTCATTACCGGACAACGCCCGGCTCCCGCTGGTGTCCAGACCAGTGCAGAGGTCGATCTTACATTCGACGCACAATGGCAGGTGGTCTGATGTGTACACACCGTACATAACACTAACCGATACAATAGTGTCGCGCGCCGCCTGGGTCGTCACGCAATGGTCTAGCCACCTACAAGAGCCGTGCGCGTCGCTAACAAACGTATGTGTGTCAGAGTTGATACCTAACACATCAATGTCCACACATAAAAGCTCTTGCTCTTCACAAAAAGTCAATAATTGATTCCCAAAGCTGGCACTAGGGTGAGCATTATAATCGCCTAATATATAAACGAGCGGAATATCGTTTTCTTCAATGATGGCACTCACCCGGGCAAGGCAGTCTGTAAATTCGGAAACGTTTTCTTGCTTATCAGTTGGTAAGTATACACTAAACAACATAAATGACTGTGCACCATTGAGTACACGAATAGCTATCACTCTATCACTAGAACAGTTCACAATAGAAACGTTAGGGAACTTGGATTTTCTCCAGAGCAGCGCGAGTCCACCGTACGGACGGCCCCTCAGGACGCCCGCAGAGAGGTCAATCGAGGATCTAGCCACGCAGCCGAAATCCGCGTCAATGGAGTCCAGCAGGCCGAGGTCGTGTGGCATAAGCCAGGTCTCCTGGAGGGCGACTAGATCAGCCGCACTACATAAATCCCGAACTTGTTGCATTGACGTCTTGATATTTTTACAATTAAATGAAATAATGTTTATCTTGTCCATACTAGTTGATTTTATTTACGTTAACAAAACGTTCTCGAAACCTTCTAAAAACTACGTCTGCAGGCCAGAACTCTGCGGTCAAAAATGTGTCGAGATTTTGTTTTGCTACGATAATCTTAAATGATCTGAAATCTAATTCCTTCCTCTGGGGTAGCATCATAACATCAATCGCTTGTGCTCCCTTGGATTTTATGTGCTCCTTTATATGCTCAACAGTACACGAAGTCTCCAGTCTCGAAACGTAGATACCTTCAGGTAACTGTGCTACTTTTAAATTACTCGGATCGGTCGCCGTGCCGCATTTATTGCTATTACGTGGCCGCCGCTTTGTTCTACTATTCACAAGAGTGAATCCGTCGTCGTCATTTTCATTTACAGCTTTACCGCCCGTACGCATAGGGTCGACATTTGCACGTTGTTTTACCGTACGGTTTGCCATATCACGATAAGACGGTGGCGATACAATAGTGTCCAGTGAGTCAGAGCGTGTGCGCCTCGCTCGCGGCGAGGTGGATACCTCCCGTTTCTTATCAGCGCTTAGCCGCTTCGTCCCTTGTCCGGCATTATCCACCTTATTACGCGGTAGTATGGACTCTTTTCGTGCGCAGGAAGATGGTCCGATGCGAGCACACACCTCCGAAACAATACTCATTTTTAGGTTATCAATCTCTGGCTTAGAAATCGAATCGTTACGTAATTGTTGCAGCTCTGTCTTTAAGATAAGAATATCCTTCAACAGACGAGTCACGTCCACATGGTCAAACGACACAGGTGGGAGTCGGTTTAGGTCTCTTGCGACGTAGGTAGGCTGCAGCTCCGGCTTGATCTCGTGTAAAACCTTAAGAACGTCACGGATGTTTTTTTTCCGTTTATCTTCACCCTTTCGCTGAACAAGTTTAATTCCCTCACTAGACAGAGCGTTAAACAGATTCGCTTTGGCACCTTCAACTTCCTCGTCAGTGAAATTAGAATTACATATTTGCACTATACTCAGCTCGTCCATAATATCAATTTTGTTCTGGCAAAATGCCAAGAACTCGTTAATAATCACTTGATCAGACATTATTCACGCAGAGTTGGTAGTTGAATTACCTACTCGCTGCAATACGGTTAGATGCGCGTAGTCACGCATGTGCACTCACTTTGGGTCGCGAGCGACGACTCGATAAGATTGGGCTACTCAGCTGTAACTTTTATTGTTATGTTATCGATTAAAAATAGTTCTCATAAATAATAATCTGTATAATATATAAAACACAAGACTTCGAAGTTCGAAACAATCCAACCGATGTGCCCCAAACCGGGCCGAGTTTACGTTTTACATTATCGAACTTTGAACTTATTGAGAGAAAACTTGTCTTCTGGGAGCTTATTATAAAAGCGGACACTGTTTCCAACAAATGAATTGCTAGTTTTACATAAGCTAGAAGCAGGCATCACAATTTTATTTTTATTTCTTGTCTATTATTATGACAATCACTTTTCTTCAATTCATTATATTTAATGATTAAACGAACTTACCTGTACGTGAAGTTCGATCATAATTATACGAAGGCTTCGTCCGAAGAGATTAGCATAGACACAAGGTAGTAACACGTACGGTGTTGCCTTCACGCACTGAAAGTTGAAAGCCCTAAACTAAAAATAACAGATTTTTATTTGTTAGGTGAGGGTAGGTAGGTATTTCTCCCCTCCTCGGCATTCATTCCATTGCTCATTTAGTTCAGAGCCTCGATTCTCCAGTCCTGATTTTTGATATTTCAGGAAATAGATAAGGGATTATTTTTTGGGGGAAACAAAAATATGGGAGGGTGGGTTGCTAATCTCTTCGGACGAAGCCTTCGTATAATTATGATCGAACTTCACGTACAGGTAAGTTCGTTTAATCATTAATTATACTCAAGCTTCGTCCTCGAGATTAGCATAGACACAATGTAGACTTTGAGAGTCACTGAAATATCAAAACACACTTGTGTATCGATAGAATCAGATTTAATTAATCAAAATGTACAATCATTGTTGTTATTAACTGGACAATATATTATATTATTCAATAAGTAATTATTTGATTTTTATTATTAATAACGGCTTATTAATATTATATTAGCTATTATGATTTTTAAAATAACTTAGAATTACCCATTTGAGTCAGTTCATCGTAAAGTAGGAATAATAATTATTCTGTGAACTGGTTTATGATAGATATCCAATTGGTATTTAATTACAATACAATATGTAGGATACTATAATATTATATAAATAAAATACCACCGCCGGGTACAGGTCCACACTCTTACAGGAGAGAGGGAAGCAGAGCCCAGACCAACCACGCCGCTCCAATCCGGGTTGGCGGGCTTGAAATAAACAGTATTATTGAATTATTATTAGCCATCTACATTACTATTATTCAGAATTGACCTACCAAATGAATCGTCTTTATCGACTTGTACTTTTCTATTATAAACTTGGCCAAATACTTGCGAGGAACCGCTCCAGCCAGCGGTTTTTCTAATAATTTCTAAATTTATCCCTAATTTATGCGCCTTAGAGGTGGAGGCATGTCGGGTGCTGTGAGCTGTAAATATTGATATGTCTACTCCACACTCACCCAGCGTGAGCTTTACCCAACGGGCCAATGTCTGTGCTGAGACTAATTTATGGGGGTTTCCTTAAACTTATAAATAGGTTTTCTACGTTGCCCCGAAGTGAACTAGTCCGTTCTAGATAAGCCAAGAGGGCCAAGACTGGGCAAATTTCTGGTTTTTCGCGGTAGTAAGGTAAGACGAGATTTGGTTGGGAAGTACCAATCTTTGATGTTTTTATTATTTCAGGAATTTTAATGGTAATTTTGTCTGGAAAATTTTGAATATTATTAATGTTAATTTTTTCCAAAGTTTGCATTCTGTGTGCTGTCACCAGGGATAATAAAGTGACTAACTTTCGTGAAAGCTTGTCTAACCCTAAACTATCATTAGGATACCAAGAGGCTAACCTGTTTAAAACTACGGACGTATCCCAAGTTATATCATACTTTGGTAAGGGTGGACGAAGTCTATATACACCTTTAAAAAACCGTTTTACAACCTCGCTATCGCTAATTTTTTCGTACAGAATCAAGGCTAAGGCTGATCGACAGCTATTTAAAGTGCCATATTGAGCACCTGATTCAAACAAGGTTGATAGAAATAGTATCACTTCACAGACTGAAGCCCTAAACATATCAATACTTTTACTTATACAGAAATTATACCATTTCTTTAGGCAGGTATCGTATTGTTTTATCGATGATTCGGAGAGTGAAGCCATCATAATGTCAAGGGCCGCTGAAGGGACATTTTTTCTCAGCATCGACTCCCGGATAAGAGACCTGCAGCCAGGGTAAACCGTAGGCGTGCATGGTTGTTGCTGGAAGGGGATAAAATTGTTTGTTTATTTGGGTCAAAGTACAAAACTTGTGATATAAGAAGCTTTTTAAATAAGGGGTACCAAGGTTGGGTGGGCCATAGAGGAACCACTACAATACCTGTAGCCCTATCCTTTACAATCTTCCGTAGCGTTTTTAGGATCATAGAAAAAGGAGGGAATGCATAGAAAAACATTCTTGACCATGATAGGGTAAAAGCATTAATAGCCGAGGCGTCAGGATCTCTAAACCAGGATATATAGTTAGAACATTTTTTGTTAACACGACTTGCAAACATATCTACATCAGGAGAACCAAACGTGCTTATAATTTGGTTGAAAACAGAATCGCTCAATTCCCATTCTACGTCTGGATGAGTTCTACGTGATTCCGCGTCAGCTACTGCATTGTCCGCCGAACGTATGTATGACGCATACACTATAATATTTCTGGATTGACACCATTCCCATAATTCTTTTGTTATGCGTGTTAGATGGGGGTACTGTATGCCCCCCATCCGATTTATGTAAGATATGGCAGTAGTGTTATCAACGCGAAGAAGTATTTGACAGTTTTTCATTGTTGCAGCGAAAACTTTTAGACCAAAAAATGCAGCAACGAGCTCTAAATAATTGATATGATTAGAGCGTTCCTCTACTGTCCAAGCTCCGCTAGCCGTTTCCTCCCCGCAAGCCGCGCCCCACCCCGTAGTCGAACTATCGCTAAAAATTTCTAAACAGTATTCATCATATTTAATTTTACAAATAGGATTGTCTAATGCATTAATCCACCAGTTGAAATCGGGTGATAAATAAGATGGTATGTTCATAAAATTTTCATAATTTTCTGGGTTATTTTTTAAATTTAAAAACTTGCATCTTTCGAATTCTTTTGTATAGAGCCAACCATATTCAATGGCTGGACAGGCGGAACATAATAACCCTACCAAACTAGCAAAATCTCTAATTTTACACCGTGACTTATTTCGAAAGCTTTGTAATTTATTTTTAATTTTCAATGCTTTTTCTGTAGGTAGACTGATTTGAAATCTTTTAGTATCAATTATGAAACCTAAATATCTACAAGATTTATGAGGTATCAAATTGCATTTATCTTTGTTTATGATAAAACCTAAGGCTAGCAAAAGTTGTTGTGTTACTTCTATATTTTCTAAACAACTATCGTAAGTATCGCCAATAAGTAATATATCATCTAAGTATATGCTAGAAAAATAGCCACAGGTAAAATAGCATCAGGAAGCAGCCTGATTACAGGTTTCATTATCTTTGTGAAAACAAATGGTGCCGTGTTTAAGCCGAACGGTAATACATTAAATTCATACAAGTTGTTATCGAATTCGAATCTTAGATATTTTTTGTAGTTATCATGAATTTTTATTAAAAAGTAAGCGTCTTTTAAATCTATTGTTCCCATGAAATTATTTTCTGAAACGAGCTTAATTGCAGTACGTAAATCTTCAAGTTTGAAATGTTCAGTTTTTATGAATTTATTAAGATTTTTTAAGTTGAGTATGAATCTATGTTTACCGTTAGGCTTCGGTATCAAGAATATACTTGATATAAACTGCTCGTCACACGGATCACACTGAGAGATAGCTCCAGAGCATAGCAATTCATCAATACATTTTTGGAAATTATATTTCTCAGATGACGAGTACCTTTTCTTACTAGGGATTGTGTTCTGTACAACACGTGTAGAAAAGGGTATTTTATAGCCAGAAATCCACGATAAAATAGTAGGATCAGAGGTGAGTTCTGACCAGGTATCATAAAAAAATGCCAGTCTACCAGCGTTGTTGCTTACCATGCCGCCTACCGACGACTGCGGTGGCTGTTCCGCGGCGCGGGCGCTGTCGACTGCCGAGCTCGATATGACCCGCGCGAGTTGCTCGCGGGCGGGTTCCTCGGCGCAGGCTCCCTCCTCCTCTGAGTCCCCGTTTGCCTGCGACTCGGGGGAGGAGCCCGCCAGTTTAAATTGTTCCTTTGTTGGAGTGTCGACTGCGACTGAAGAGGCGCGGTTTTTGCTCTGGTGGTAGGTGGTTTGTACACTGTTGATTTTAATTCTGCTCCGGTTTTTGTTATTGTTTTCGCTATTTTTAATGTTTCTGCTAAGTCTGACCCAAATAGGTGTTTATCAACTACCGTTTTTTGCAATTGTTCTTTCATCTCTTTTTTTAAATTGCTTAGAATAAAGTTTCGGCGAAGTATTGAATCGGAATGTTGATTGTCACACATGAGGCGAATTGAATCCATCAACATTTTGATTATCTCTGTGTCCTTGTCCTCTTTAGCGATCATTAGGGTGATAGCATTTCCTAAACAGGAAATAGCACAGCCCAGTTGTTTTTGCTTTATTTCGATGCCTTTATCCCGTTTTAAAACGATCTCCGAAATAGCGGCTTTTATTTCCAAATTCAACTCTGGCGCATCAGTTAGCGTGCAGTTACTAGGAGGTAGATATTTTTCCGTCAGCTCCTTACGCAGTTCACTTGTTAAGCCTTTTGTAGCCACATGTTGTAAACGAATGGCAAGGTCGGATTGAATTTCGTTGCCATATAGTTTTTCTACTGACGGGTCGTCTCCAAATATTTTTAAAATCTCAGAGTCCAGCTCGATGGTCGGAGGTGTGACGTCAGTTGGAACCAGGGTCTCTGTTTCCACGGTTGCGACTTGTGGTTGCGAAGCGCTAGTGGACGGAATTGGTTCTGACTGGGTGGCGTTTGTGGAGGGAACTGCGTGTGTGATTGGATCGCTCATAGCTTCCTCTTCCGAATAGTTACCTAGCTCCGATTCCACTATTTCCTCTATTGGTTCGTCTTCATAGTATGTATATCTCGGAGAGGGTGTGTCCTCTGCAAGGTATATGATTTTTAATTAATAACGACGTAGGTCGTTAACTAAGGCTGCTATTGCAGCTACAAGAAAAAAACCAATGCCTATGTATGTACTTTTGTACCAGCTATCCAGTACGGGCATATCTACAGCGTGTACAATTACAGTGAAGTGACAATCCCAAAGATTGCCCGCATCACTCGTATGATGGCCTCACGTATGCTAATAAAGTAACAGTCCTTGTAACTGCTCGCAGTATTAGCCTTGCACGTGAAAATTAACGCGATTACCTACTTGTGTTTGAAGTGTTAACCCCAAAAGTTAACCGCAACAAAGCTAAATATTAGGTAAGTTAATTTATGTTTCATAATATATTATGTAACACTGGACTAACCTCTGGAACTTGACGTTGATCGATCTCTGCGAAGTTTCCTCTCCAATTTTCGCAACTTCCTGGCAATATAATCGTAATCATGATTACGTTTTCGTTTCCCCATGACCTAAACACTTTAAATATAGAATTTAATAACTTTTGACAGTATTTAAAAATATTTTAAAAATGCGTGCGCTCCGGCAGAGCACTGAACTGTGAATGTGAGCAATGGAATGAATGCCGAGGAGGGGAGAAATACCTACCTACCCTCACCTAACAAATAAAAATCTGTTATTTTTAGTTTAGGGCTTTCAACTTTCAGTGCGTGAAGGCAACACCGTACGTGTTACTACCTTGTGTCTATGCTAATCTCGAGGACGAAGCTTGAGTATAATAAAAGGTTTTCTTCCATACCTACCGTAGATACCGTTTCCGCCATCCTTTTAGTCGCGTGCCGATATTACATAAGCTTTGAGGAAATCGTCGGGTGAGTCGACATGAAAATAAAATTTCCGTGCCGCAAGGATATCTGCAGAATATTGTCCTAAATCGGGACGGATCGATTCATATAATATAAGGGCGTGTTTTATACCGTTGCCTTGAAATATAATATTTTATCGATATCACAATAAGTGTGTGTCACAGTCAGTGTTCTCACTCTGTCGACGACAAACGCGTACAGTGCTAAAACGTAAAACTGCTGACTCGAACCGCGTGACCGCGGTCGTCGTGCCGCGTGTGTCATAATGACCTAGTTACCGCGATTCGAAAAGTGATACATATTATTATAAAATTAAAATATTGAATTTTAGCCATACTACTGCTATTCCGCAGCTATGGCTGGAAAACAAAGTATTACTATAAGAACGGAAACCGAGCAGTTTCTTTATGAAAAGTTTAACGAAGTAAAGACGGAAAATGAAAAGCTCTTCAAACGACTCGCTAAAAAGGAGGCGGAAAATGAAAAGCTTCAACTTAGTTTAAAATCACTGAATGATCAGATTTTGGAACTCCAAAAACAAATCAAAATTTTATCAGAACCCAAACCAACTAGAGCCTCCGAGCACATTGGTTCTACTCAAAAAAGCTCTACTGAACCGGTCGAATACTGCACTGATGACGAAGAGCTCGCTAAAGAAACTGAATGGATTAGAGTAAAAGGCAGAAAGAAAAGGAAGCTGAACACGTCACCCATTCAAACTCAGAAACCCAATACCGAAGATAGCCATGAAGGGAGTAAACCTAAAAAAATACCCCAACCACCACCAATTGTCGTATCAGGTGTGTCAAACTATCAATCGTTTTACGATTTAATAACTGCAAGTCTGCCCAGTGACAGCCAATCTAATGAAACATTCACCGTTAAGATGATGGGTAAGGATACGGTTAAAATTAATGCTACAAATGAAGACATATATAGAACCATAAGTAAGTACTTAACTCAAAATAATTTTACATGGCATTCCTATGAAAATAAGCAGGAAAGACCAATAAGGGTCATGGCAAAAAAATTGCATCATACATGTCAGCCTAACAGAATTATGGAAGACCTTGTAAATAAAGGCTTTAAAATAGAAGATGTGGCAAACAAATTAAGATGGCAAACCAAGGAGCCTCTCAATATGTTCATGCTTACATTTAATCATGATGAGGATATTAACAAGATTCACAACATCAAGTCTATCTTAGGATGCAAGGTTGAAATACAACCATTAAAAACATCCAAGTTAGTACCTCAATGCAAAAGATGTCAAGCGTATGGGCACACACAAAAATACTGCGCTCGGGAACCACGGTGTGTAAAATGCACCGGAAAACACCTCACGAAAGACTGCCAAAAACCAGCAGATGAGAAACCAAAGTGCGTGCATTGTGGCGGATCACACCCGGCAAATTATAGAGGGTGTATGATAGCGAAGGAAATGCAAAACATAAAGAAGAATAATACAAAAAAATCTTCAGTGTCACACCGACAGCAGCAAGGTCCTGAGGAGAAATCAACAGTTAATAGTTTTATGACTAAAAGCCAGGATAACCCAAACAAAGTTTCATCGAAAAAAACGACTTACGCAACTGTTACAGCGAACGCTAACACATCCCAAAAGAGCAACAATCTTGAAAATAAACTAGATTCAATTCTGAAATATATGTCTTCCTTTGATGAACGACTCAAAAAACTTGAAGGTAGCACCAAAAAAGCTACATGGAAATCGCAACAATGAATAATATTCTAAAAATTATGGCATGGAATTCCAACGGGCTACTACAACATAAACATGAACTTGAAGTGGTCCTGAATACGGAAAATATTGATGTGTGCCTAATATCTGAGACACACTTCACTAAAGAGTCATATATGAGACTTAAAGGATATAAAGTATACCATGCGTTACATCCTAATAATACAGCTAGGGGTGGCAGTGCTATCATTATCAAAGAAAATCTCTACCATTTTCAGGAAAGCAAATGTGAAGAACACGAATTTCAAGCTGTAGCTACATGTGTACAAACAAAGTTGTACCCAATCACAGTAGCAGCCATATATTGTCCCCCGAGGCACTCGATAAAAAAGGATAAATATGTTAGTTTTCTAAAACAATATGGAAATAAGTTCATCGTAGGGGGTGACTTCAACGCTAAGAACACCTATTGGGGATCTAGATTAACAACAACTAAAGGAAGAGAACTTCTAGAAGCAATCAAAGAACTGAAATGCAATGTAGCCAGCACTGGAAAGCCTACATATTGGCCGACTGACCCAAGTAAAATACCAGACCTCATAGACTTCTTCATTTACAAAAATATATCATCAAAATATATAAGAATTGAAGAACGACATGATATGAGCTCAGATCATTCTCCAATATTATTGACATTGAGCGAAAAAATTTTGTTTAAAGAATCTTTTCCAACCCTTGCAAGTAAAAATACTGACTGGGAAAGCTTTAGACAAGAATTAAATGATAATATAAATTTAAAAGTCCCATTAAAATGTCCCGAACAACTAAACGAAGAGGTCAATCAGTTTGTTATAGACTTACAGCAGGCGGCCTGGAAAAATACTCCATCATATAAATACAGAGAGAGAGGAACAGCATACCCGAAACACATCTTAAACCTAATAACTGAAAAGAGAAGGAAAAGAAAAAGATGGCATCAGACTAGATCTCCATTAGATAAAAGAAATTTGAACAACCTTACTAAAAAAATCAAACGTGAAATCAAAAAGTATGAGAAAATAACTATTGACAATTACCTTCAAAAGTTGACGAATGACCGGAGTACAGACTATTCACTCTGGAAAGCGACAAAGAATATGGACAAAACACTGATTCATATTCCGCCAATTAAAAAAGAAAATGGAGAGTGGGCAATAAGCAATGATCAAAAAGCCAAACGATTTGCTGACCACTTAGAAAACATATTTCAGCCACCCGTGGGACGAATAATTGATTTCGAAACCATTAGAGAAATACAAGAAGATTTAGATATCAGGCTTGTGACACCCAAAGAATTGCTCAGAGAAATTAAATTTAAGTTAGGTCCTAAGAAAGCTCCAGGATACGATTTGATCACGAGAGAAATTTTATTAAACCTTCCAAGAAAAGCCATAGTTAAGCTCACCACATTAATAAATGCTGCTTTTAGACTTAAGTATGTGCCTAATCTGTGGAAAATAGCTGAGGTCATAATGATAGCAAAGCCAGGAAAACCTCCACACGAAGCGACATCATATAGGCCTATTTCTTTGTTGCCTATTATGTCGAAATTATTTGAAAAGCTGTTACTCAAGAGGATGAAACCAATATTAGAAAGCGAAGATCTCATACCAGACCATCAGTTTGGATTCAGAGAGAAACATTCAACTATTGACCAAGTACATAGAATCGTCACTACCATAGAAAAAACAATTGAAGAAAAGAAAGTGTGCTCTACAGTGTTCCTAGACATTGAAAAAGCTTTTGATAAAGTCTGGCATGAAGGTCTCATCTACAAAATTAGAAAGCTGCTACCCAAAGCATACGCAGATATCCTGGTATCATATATTACTAATAGAGCATTTAGAGTAAGACAAGAAAATGCTTACTCAGAGCTGAAATGTATAAAAGCTGGAGTTCCGCAAGGGAGTGTTTTAGGTCCGGTCCTGTACCTATTATATACCTGCGACATTCCAGAACTCGAAAGTAACACCATTGCCACTTTTGCTGATGATACAGCCATTATGGCTGTAGGAGAAACACACGAAGAGGCAGTGGGTAAAGTACAAACAGCGCTAAATAAAGTGTATGACTGGACTAAAAAATGGAGAATCAAGCTAAATGAAACAAAGTCGGTTCATATTGACTTTACAAATAAAGCAAAGAAGTACCACGCTGTTTTCATCAATGGTCAAAAAATTCCCTACGTGGATACAGCCAAATATCTTGGGATGACCCTTGACGTGAAGCTACGCTGGAGAGCTCATGTCAAGAAAAAAAGAAAAGAGCTTGACATAAAGTATAAACAGATGTATTGGCTTCTTGGTAGACATTCCTCGCTGTCAATACACAACAAGATCCTGTTATACAGACAAGTCCTGATGCCTATTTGGACCTACGGTGTACAGCTATGGGGCTGTACCAAAAAGAGTAACATCCAAATTATACAACAGTTCCAAAATAAAGTACTCAGGAGTATAGTAAATGCGCCCTGGTACATCAGAAATGACGATATTCATCGGGACCTCAATATTGAATACGTCGAACAAATTATAACAAAATTTGCCAAAGCCCACGACCATCGGCTTCATCACCACGTTAACGTTGAGGCAATCCAGCTGCTTGACGTAACGAAACTAGTGAGAAGACTAAAAAGGACTAAACCTTTTGAGTTAGTGCATAGTGATAAGTGACAGTGTAGTGTGTAGTGCTAAAAGAACACGTGAACAAAGTGTCTAAGTTATCAAGAAAGACTAAGATGAGTCAATGGACAATTTCTTAGTACATAAGATAAATTATAAGTTTAGGTTAAAGTAGAACTACTCATTAGCCAATTTGTTAGGCTAGATCGTAGTTAAATGAGTACCTCGCTGGTACTCAATAATAGGAAAAAAAAAAAAAAAAAAATGATTACGATTTGCTTAGACAATTTGGCCTAAGATCACATTAGCATCTCGCGCAGAGGTTCCCACGCGCGGGTCGCATACGGCCCGCCTGTGATGTACCGCCAGCTGCGTCTGACCACCCTGTTTTGTTCCGCCGCTCGGGTTCAAGGCTCCATATTATACGCAGGAGCCAGTTTTATTGGAATTAAGCTCTGTTCACGGACTTCCCGCGACGTAGGTTGCGCGCTTTTTAAAGGTATTCCACTGATCCGAAATTCTTCGACGTTTATATTATGTGTATACTTAATTGGTGCGAAATATAATTTCCTAGTTTTCTTGTTGGACTAACATTTTTAGGTATCAGGTAGGTCCGGATTAATAAACTGACATTGACTAAGCGCAGGTTCTCTACCTTTCTTATGTGTTCTGTGTTCTCTAGTATCGGTCGACTTCAGAACGAGAACCTATTCTTAGCTAGGGCTTTGTTTATGTCTGTCTCCAGAATGCATGTTGTCCCTTTAAATTAACCAGGGACCATACTCCCAACGCTTCAAGCGTTATGCAATATTACTCAAAATTACAGTTTGGTGTCATGTACCTTGACGTCCCTAAAATAAGGATTATAATTCTAAACCACGAACGCCATCAATATCAAAACAATACGATTTTTAAGCGATGGTGGTATGCCCCCTGTCCAAAATAGTTTGTGGTACCAGAGAGAGATAATATTATTTCTGTGGATACTGTTACCGGTGAATTCGCATGACAAATCAGCAATGCAGTTCAACTTAGACAATTTAAAGCACTTCAATAATTATACGCGTTTGATTTTCCCAGATTCTGTTTGATTAATTTTATCAAAATTTAAGAACAGCGGAACGAACCCTTTGCTCAAATACCTAATATTTAAAAATTAGGTTTCGATTTGACTCGCTATTTGCGTTAACAGTTATTTTCTCTACTTACGGAATTGGCTAAAACTGTGAGAAGGTCTGGATTATAAGAATAGCTTCGCTTCTCTAATTTTCCGGGATAAAAAGTAGCCTATGTATTATTCCAGACTATAATTTATCTCTGTGCCAAATTTCATCCAGATCCGTTCAGCCGTTGGGGCGTGATTGAGTAACAAACATCCATACATCCATACATCCATACACCCATACATCCATCCAAACTTTCGCATTTATAATATTTATTATTTGATCTCTGCTTTCTTTCTTTCTTCAAAAGAGCTTTTAGATCTTTTGAAGAGTTCTTAGTGGCATAAGCTTCAAGAAGATCTATTCAGCCGTTTGTAGATCATCAGCTCTTCAGTTCAGTTCAGGCTAGTGCCCGTTTCCATAATCTCAAAAACTGCAGTGTGGATAGGTGGAAAAGAAATTAAACGGCTTAGAACCTACGCCCGGCTTTTCTTTACTTCTTTTTCTCTTTCTTTTCTTCTCTTCTTGTGACGGCCTACCACGTCACATAGTTGATGTAGGGATGTGAGATTGGTATCCTGTTACTTCAATGATATTTCATGAACATAGTAGCCTTGACCTGAGGCTGCTCATGTGAAATCTGAATACCCAACTCCTCGCCAACTCACAGCAGGGGTATCATGTTTGGGCTCATTGGGATGGTCAATTAATATATGTATTATAGTTTAATGGTGATCAGGAGCAGGAATTCTATTGATGGAGCAGGAAAGAGCCGGTTGAGTTTGTTGTTGGGTCTTCTCAGACTAGGGCGCGTTGAATCCTCGTAGCTTTAATTTGAAGTTACCGTAACTGATCATCACCATCATGTTTTTTATGTTATTGAACGTCAGCAAGTGTACAATGTATCTAATTTGAAGAATAAGAAATGAGGATAATTGGTGATGGATGCTTACGGTCTACTTTCATTCGTTACGAGTTTGTTTAGACGTGTCATTTTTTTTTATGTTAACGAAGTTGCAAGTGAAATTATCAGGAGCTGTCAAACCGAAGTCCGAAACTAATAATATTTGAATAGGGTTATGTAAAAAATAGTATGTAAATGCAGCCTCGAAGCAAACTGCGTACAATTTGTAAAACATATTGTTTTGTACGGAATATTGTGATCATTCTCATTAGCATGCACGTTTTTATCGCTGCCCGTTTACCGAATTCAAATTCAAATCTAGTGACTAACCCGAACGAGCTGAACGATGTCCAAATTACACCTTTGTGATTGTAATTACATTTTTAACTTTGTGGCCTTCGTTACATCATTAGTTTTTGTTAGAAATACTTCCCTTGTTACATACATATAAGTGCCTTCGAGGGTTACAACTTACAATATGATTATTTATATGTATACTTTTAACTAGATGAACCAACCCGTGTTCGCATGAGTAGATTTACTATTTCACGCCTACCCTCCGAAAAACCTTAGGATTTACCTTACCTAGGATTTACCCTACTTATAGATTTACCTTAGGATGTAAGCAAAAACGCTAAAAATCTACTTTTTTATGTTTTTTTTTTATATTTCTCTACAAGTTAACCCTAGACTGCGATCGCACCTGATGGTAAGTGACGATGTAGTCTCAGATGGTAACAGGCTAACTTGTTAGGGGTACGGTAGTTATAATAAACTCGTTTCTACGCGACATCGTACCGGAACGCTAGATCGCTTGGTGTCGGTAGGGTGTCGGTAGGGTGGTAACTAGCCACGGCCGAAGCCTACCACCAGCCAAAACTGTTATACTTACTCTCGATAGATTTGCTGTGCTGTTACCCGTTGAGGAGTTACGCCTTCCATCTCCGAGCTATTCATCAGATCATATTGAACCAAACTAAAAGTACTTAATAAAGTTTCTAAAGAAAACAATATGTTTAGACCGATATAGTTTTGGCGAAGTTATGGAATAAAATCTTCAAAATTTTCATCTGCTATCCCAAAGGAATCCTTTTGCTTTTTATCGTCCATAGACAAAGTTGTCTGAAGTCTGCGTGAGCCCTTAAAGCGCCTAGTTGAAAATCACAAGTCATGATGTGAGGTCTTTATGACTCTGCCAAGGCCGCCGCATCCTCTACGAATCTCATTAAATAACTAAAATTTATTCAGTCATTAAAATTGGTGTCACAGAGCGACAGAACCCATTACAGTAATTGCTTAAAACTGCCGTTTGAATCTCAATGCTATACTTACTACAATATGATTTGACTATTACGATTTATTACTGCTCTGCGATAAGGATTTACGATCGATTTTAGATTACAAACAGTCATTCGTTTTAATTTTGTTATGGTTTGCCTTTCTGATAAAGGTTGATTAATTAACTTCATTAGCGGCAATATATCAAAACTAGTATGGCGCGTGGTTGCGCGGCCCGCTACAGCGGACCGCGTAGTGGACCGCGTGGTCCACTGTCTACTTACTCGCTGTCCTACTATCCTGCCCCCCGATTATGTAAGAATGGCCGATCAAATCGTCAAAGTTCGGCGTCAAAGTAAAATAAACCACAACAGCATTAAATTAGAGCTCAATTTCGAAACACGAAATTGAGCTCTAATTCAATGCTGTTATGGTTTATTTTACTTTGACGCCGAACTTTTACGATTTCATCAACAATTCTTACATAATCGGGCAGCTGGTTTACTGTCTACGTGTTCTGATCTGAACAACACACTGCTATGCTAGTGAGCACAGTGGAAGCGCCAGCACGCCAAGCGTCCGACGTAAAAGAAAATTCTCATAAAGGAAAAACATAAAACAAAGACCACCAACCCCCCGCCCCTCCCTTTTTGTTTGAGCAGCCCCTAAGTAGGTACCTGTCTTTAATACCCTGACCGTGCTCCTCACCTATCATCCGAACCTTCGATCATCATCTCTCTCCATATTTTTTCTCCGAACCACTCGTCAAAATGAGAATTCTTCCATAAAAACAAATCTTGAAAAGGAGCCGTAGTCTTGCATAGTTCTACACTTGTAGCCTCTTCAATATTCGCCATATATTATCTATGGAAAAATAAATTCCGCCATCTTGAATTTTTTTCCTGTTCATCAGTAGACCCTCATGTCCTGATCATCTTTTGCCAAGAAACCACTCTTCCATCTTTTATACTCTCCGAGATAGACACCGTCGAAATTTGTATGGCGGCCATCTTAAATCCGCCATTTTGAAATTTTTTTCAGCTAACTGTCAATTGGATGATGTTTCGAGTGACATTTGGTCGAGCACCCCCCGCCTATCTTCAATACCCTTTTCTATGGAAAAATAAATTCCGCCATCTTGATTTTTTTTCCTGTTCATCAAGTAGACCCTCATGTCCTGATCATATTTTGCCAAGAAACCACTCTTCCATCTTTTATACTCTCCGAGATAGACACCGTCGAAATTTGTATGGCGGCCATCTTAAATCCGCCATTTTGAAATTTTTTTCAGCTAACTGTCAATTGGATGAAGTTTCGAGTGACATTTGGTCGAGCACCCCCCACCTATCTTCGATACCCTGGCTGGTGCTCTTCATCCGTCTTCGAAATCCTCAATCATCAGCTCTCTCTGTATTTTTCCTCTTAATGATTTTTTGTCTTCTATACGAAACGATGAGTGAAAAAAAAAAAGTTCATACAAAATTTTACAGGAGAGGTGATCAATCAGTCAATCAGCACGAGCAGCTATATATATATTAATTTTGTTTACCGCGTATTTATGCTTACAGAGTCAAACTATTCTTTACCCAATTTAACTTATTTTGGTAGCTCTTTTTAATCCATAGTTGCGCAGAAAATACCTCATTCTCATTGGCATCCGATCGCACCTCATCATCCACTTTTCAACCCATTGCCGGGTCACTATACTTAGCATGAGTCTCCTTTCGAAATAAAAAGGGCTTGGCCAAAGTCCGCCACACTGGCTAGTTGTGGATTGGTAAACTTCACACACCTTTTATAAAGATCTCTCGGCCATGCAGGTTTCTTCGCGACGTTTTCCTTCACCGTTTGAAGCAAGTGATATTCTTTTTTCAACGCACATAGGTAACTCTGAAAAGTTAGAGATTCATGCCCGGGAATCAAACCGGCGACCCTGTTTGGAAGGCCGAGTGTCCACCAACCCACCACTAGGATATCACTGCTTCCGCTTCACACCTACTTCTTATGAATTTCTAGTACTAACAGAACAATTCTCTTTGTCCGCAGATTAAGCCACCATGGCTTTCTACCGCTGCGGACCCACAGCAATCGGCAACAGGGCCTCCTGGTCGGTGACGTCACCCGTCCACCAGGAGTCCAAGACCTTCGACCGTCCGCTCAGCGGCAACTACGATAGAATCTTCAACGCCTTTGAACGGACGAACGCTTTTGAATATGTTAGAAGCACCTTCGAAGGGAAGCCAGAGGAAAGGCAGATAGGCCATGGGGATATAGTGGTAAACAGGAAGATGTCTAGCAGTTATGAGAGAGCGGATTGCGCGTTGGCAGCGCAGACTCCGTGTGAAGACGATGAGGAATTCTACCGGGAGAAGATTCTGTACTCGCAGGCGAGACAGCTGTTCCCGTTGCAGGAAGATCTAGCTGATTGGATCAATAAAACTATTGGTAAGCCTTTTTTTGTTCTTTTCTGCAAGCTATGTACATCTGTAGACTTGTGTAGTGGATGCGGTTGAGGTATTTGTCTTTTTTTCGATCTAATTAATCACGACATTATGTTGATAGTGTGTTGTTGTCATAATATGTTGAATGAATGTTGTCATTGTATATGAATAATGTCAAGTCTTCATCCAGAAGACACAATTGTATATTTTATATTCTAATCATGATTTTTTAAGCCTGATGAACAATTGTAGTCAGTTTTGAGGACTAATAAAAAAAACTTACAAAAAAACTTTTAAATTAGGGAAGTCAGTTAAGTATAATTGATTTGCGTGTTGAAAATATGAATTATGAAGAAGTCTTATTGTGGCGTTTAATAAATTGCTTAGTGAACGTGTCTACAATGCAAGCAATATATTAATAACGGTTAACGGGGTAATGTAGTGTGCGGTAATTGATGAGTCGACGTGGTTCGGTCTATTAACCTAATTAGTGTGAACAAACACCGCTAGCGTTACAAAGTTTGCAACATCATGTACATATGCAGGGGTGCTACCTGTTGAGCGTATTGCGGTTTGCTTCCGATATACCTAGATAGATATTTCCAAGGTTTGTATCAATCTGACTGATGATTCCATTCAGGGATCGCTTAATTCAATTTTAATGAAGAAACTAGAAATTTAATTCGCTATAATCCGCCACAGTAGGTACTATGTGGTACAGTTTGTATCTTGCACTTGTAGCTTGCGATATTCCAAATTATTCTCAACGTACGTTTCACTCTGACACTGGAGCATCTTCAGGAGATGTTGACTCGACAATGCACGATTGTTATCGTTATAATTCAATTTCCATCGTTTATTCTCCCTTTTCTTAGGACCGCTAAAACACTGAAGCTGATTGGTTCATGTGACCCTCTACATTTCTTCTTAAAATTCAGATCTAATTCAGCTCTCTTTAGACACCTCAATATTTCCGACAGATCTAATCCTATACGTGTTTCGAGAAATGCACGAGAGGAAATGCTAGATTTGGATGTTAAGTCCATAGTCCACCATTCTGGCCAAGTGCGGATTGTTAGATAATATATATACAAGTTTCCTCACGACATTTTTCCTTCACTGAAGTGAAATTTTCCTTGCTTCAAACACAAATAAATCCGCTTCATACCTGGGATTCGAACTCGTATCGCCTTCTTTACCATAGGTTAGTTAGATTATCACCAAATCATGAAAATAGATCTATCCCTTCGACACTCCGTGCCTAAATATTCAAGCTTGGTAGGTATAACAAAGAGAGTCGATTACCACGAATCGATGTATCGATACGATATGTGTGTCTGTCTATTAGGAATTACACACGCGTAACGGGGCTCGAGCGGCGCCCTTTGAGAGTTCATCGACATAGCTAATTATATTGTTATGTGTTGCATTATGGTTTTCGGTTATGGCCTGCATTCAGTTGCATCATATGTGTAAAGATGTGAATATTTTGTTTGTTGAAGAGTGTGTGGTGTTGAAACTACTTATGAGATCATGGAACTAGGAATCTGCTTATTACTATGTGAGATATTGTTTAAGTTTGACGCTAGAAATAAGTTCGATATTATAGCAGTTTGGGTGATGTATTTAGTAGATTTGATTTCAGGAATATGAATCGCTCTAAAATCCACCTACTGTATTTCTTGTAATTTGGAACAATAATTCAAGTAAAGTAAAGTAAGCAGAAAAGTTTATGAATGTGTTGTTACGGATTATAACTTCGACACTTTTCTTATAACTTATGGGTTTAAAGGAAACCTAATATTCAGAACAGTGTTAGTACTTAGTAGGTACTTAGTAGTAGGTATGTGGCTGGAATCAGTATAAGCAGAGCTAAATCTGTTTAATTTGATGAGGTATGAATAGATAACTGACTGCCTCGCTGGTCCAGTGGTTGGCATGTTCAACTGCGGGCGAGATATGAGAGTGGAAGCCTGTGTCCAGCAGTGGGACGATAATGGGCTGTAGTGGTGGTGGTGGAATGGATAAGGCAGATTATCAATTACCTATTCAATCAATATTTTATTCACTTGTTCTAACAATAGGTTTTCCTCGTGTATGTTTCCTCAAGTGGTGTCCACGTGGTGGTTATGTCAGCGCGCCATATCTGCTCGCAGAAACACTCGTGTTTACAAAATAAATACAATCTTTCGGCGAAGGCGGCGGTGGGCGGCCTCATGAATGAACCGCTGCGTACTGTGCGCATAAATTGCCTATCTAAACTAATATTATAAAGAGGAAAGATTTGTTTGTTTGTTTGTTTGTTTGTAATGGATAAACTCAAAAACTAATCAACCGATTTTAAAAATTCTTTCACCTATAGAAAGCTACATTATCAGCGAGTAACATAGGCTATATTTTATTTTCAAAAAATTAGAGATCCTTACGAAAATTGCAATTATGTGAACTAAGTCGGAAAAAATCCTCTCTTCTGAGAGCTTACGTGGCGTGCGCTGCGTAAATAGTTAAAGTTACACGAAAACAATGTATGGTGGAATTGTTCATCTCAAAAAGCTCTAAAAAAAGTCCACGATAGCATATATCTATCTTTTAAGGTTGATTCACAATAACCATTTTTATAGCTATATTGGGTATAGACTATTAGGATTATTAGTGCTACCCGAGCGAAGCCGGGGCGGATGCTAGTTACTAATAAATTGTTGACGATCGATTTGTCACACTTGATGTGTTGTATGTCCTATTTGATTACAAATGATCTAATACTCTTATTTCTCGTACATAATTAGGTAATATCTAATCAGAATCTGAGAGTTTAATTTAGTGTAAATTTTCAATGTATCTAACGTTTGCTGCGGTGTGCTCTATTGTTAACTATGGAGATCAACTTTTTGGAAAATGTTGGATCATACAAAAAATATGAGATGAAGCCATACTCAGTGCCGTTAACTTAGTATCTGTACGAGGATAAGAATATAAGAGTGAATGTTTAATTATTAAAAACCAACTGGTATTTCTTCATCATCGTCATCGTCATCTAACCGAATCGGTCTCTTGGAGATATTAAGGAATTAAACAATTCTGCCACTTGTGGGTGCATTGGATTTCATGTGTCGCCGGACTTGTGTCTCCCCTGATTGCCCCCCTCGGAGAGACATGAAGAATTATTAATTCACCATCTATGGTGAGACCTATCCTTCTCCTAGTGAGAAGGATAGGTCTCAGGCTACAAAATACGTCAAATATGTGCAATAGATTTACATCGGACACAAAATGTATGTAACCATAGTAGTAAGTTTTATTTATATTGTTAGATAAGTATAGGTAGGTAAATATATAATTGTTTCTAAACACAACTCACGTCCGGTGCAATTAAACGGTCCACCGACAAGCCAATACATTTCGTCACAGACGAGCTATAACAATGGTAATTAGCTTATTTATTAACTACATACCGGCTGTCGGCAATCCGTAATCTACTGTCTATAGGAAAAACATGTCTGGAGCTTCGAAAGACTAGATTGTATCGCAAATCGGCTTCTGATTTAGAAGTTATCTTATGCAGATTAGTTGTTTTACGTAGCTGGCCGTTTTCTGTGTCTCGAAGTATTTGACCATCGCCGTTAACCGAGGTCAAGACTGCCAGTATATTATTTTTATTCAAACAGACAAACTATGAATTATTACGTGCTTTATGTAAATATTTTAATTACTGATGACACTTGACCGCTGTAACCATTTTCGCTCGAGCCGTAAAAATAAAAAAAAAATAAAGAGTATAGGACATCTATCAGCTACTATTAACATCTTTAGACCATCTACATTATTAAAATAAATTATTATTAAATAAATTGAATTAAAATTAAAATCTACAGTTTAAGGAACAATTTAGAAAATCTAGGATAGCTGTAGGTGAAAAAAAAATTGTGGCAAAAGATAAAAAGCAATCAAAAAAATCAACAAAAACTGCAGCGTTAATTAAATAACATGATCGCTCATTAATATGACATACATAAAATTTACTGTACCAGAACCATATTATATTCCAGGCATACTAGAGTTAACAAAACAAACTAATTCCGAGACTTATGCACCTCCTTGGATCAAGAAAATAAATTATATGTAAATGTTTGTAATAGGTGTTGTGAAAGAAAAAAGTCCTCAAGTCTCAATATCCGATCAACATAATTTGTTTTGTTCTCTCGTGGATAAAGCTTCTAATGTGGCACTTTATATTTGACTTGACTACTGTGTGCGGCCAACGCCCACTCCAATCACGACTGCTGGTAAACTATGTACACATTCCATAGATATTAATCAAATTATACAAGGACAGCTGAATAAGCACCACGAAATGATATGCCTAATCATTGCTTTGTTGAACATTATCATTCAAATGAGGACAACCTAGAGCTATTTTTATCTTCAACTGCATCATCGTCTATCAGGTAAAGTATTGATTGATTTTCACCACTATTCTTTGGTGCTTATAAGGACGGATAGGTAGATATCCATCCTTATAGACGAGATCGTAAGGAATTCTAAGGAACACAATTAGTATAAAGAGCTGCGAGCAACGATCTCTGTACATGCGCACTAGATTGGCCATTTCAAAGAAAAATGTTTCCTGCCTGCAACTCGGTTTTTCTTATAACATGATGGACCATGCCCCAATCAATAAGTATGGTATTAAGATTGTCAGCTTCATAGAACT
The DNA here is from genome assembly GCA_917051295.2 of Erebia ligea. Lineage (NCBI taxonomy): Eukaryota > Metazoa > Arthropoda > Insecta > Lepidoptera > Nymphalidae > Erebia > Erebia ligea. The sequence continues at coordinate 14,873,642 of OU785241.1, read as the reverse complement.
CGATTTTCGGAATAGCCGTTTAATTTAATGGTACAAATGGTCCAAAAGAGTAGAAGTGTATCTGCATAACCAAAAGTAATGCTTATATGGTGATATATGTAGTATGCACCAAGTAGTTCTTAAAAATATACTTACCCAGTTTTGTTTTGAAAGTGATCAATTAAGAAAACGTCCTATTAAGTAGGTAAAATAACACAAAAACATTGTGATCGCAAATAATACGATATTATGAAATTCAAAATGTATCTATACTAATTATATACGTAATCTTATAAATGCGAAAGTTTGGATGGATGGATAGATGGATGTTTGTTATACAATCACGCCAGAACGGCTTTTTTTTATAGTCTGGAATAACACATGGGCTACTTTTTATGCCGGAAAATTAAAGAGTTCCCGCGGGAACTAAGAAACCTCAATCCACGCGGACGAAGTCGCGAGTATCAGCAAATGTTAACTAAAACCTATTTGGAAATATTAGCGAGATCTACCAGCGTTCAGCTTTCGTTTGTGCTTGAAACAAGAGCGATCGTTTAGGCAGTTAAACCAATAGTTGAGAGCAGTCACGACGACCCATTATGCGCCGTAAACGATTCTCAATTACCCATGTCTTAACCGCTCAGGGTTACCACATTAAAATCTGAAAACTTCTACGGAAAATCCTGATTTTCCACATCATTTGCTTGCATTTCTGATGATTATGTTAAGAAATTCATTCAAGAAATTCATAAACTACTTTATGAGTTACTAGTAGGGTTCAATTTGTACGGGAGCATAGGATATGGCTCGACCGTAGCAATAGGATGATCAATATTGATCATCCTCCGAGTGGCTGTTGTGCTCGAGGACCACTGGTTCAACCGTTCATCTTTGGAGGTCGTATATATAGCGTAATTCAGAACGAGAAATGAAACAATACCTTACTGAGCAAGATTTTATTATGTGTACCTACCTAGCTCAAGTGGCAATGGGCGGGGCACATAGTTCGTAGAACCGATAGGCGTTGGGATCCCAAAGTGCTCGAATGGCGGCCTCGCACCGGGAAGCGTAGCGTTGGACGACCCCCCACTAGGTGGATGGACGATCTCAAGCGTGTAGTTGGGAGCCGCTGGAAACAAGCGGCACAAGATCCTGTGGCGATCCATGCAGGAGACCTCCGTCCAGCAGTGGACGTCGATAGACGACGACACGATGACGACGACGACGACGACCTACCTAGCTGTTACGACTCATCATCACCTTCATCTATAACAATATTGCTTTTCTGGAGGATTACTACTGCTTTAGGAGAAAAAAAACTTTGATAATTTTTTTTCTCAATTTAGGTATTGTCCATGAGCTTAAAAGTTAATCAATAGATATTGCTAAAATTCCTGTCATATAAAGAAAAATATTCGGCTAGTAACCCTAGATCTGCTACAGAATAAACAGTCAAATTATCGACCTTATGGCAGTCATAATAGCTGCTGTAATCCGCTACCAAGTCACTAATAAGATAATAACCCGGCGGCTTAGCGCGTTGTTGCTTGTTTTCACGCATCAAAACGTTCGTGACAATTGTCTACGATTCTCGGATAAGAAATCGTTAGTGCACACTTATTTGGCGGCGAATGTTTACAGGTATAATTAGAGAGATCCATTTCGAGAAATACTAGGCCATTCTTGATAGGAGGAATTCAGTAAACCAACCTTTTCCTCGATCATATTTAGCTATACTCGTAGCAACAGTATCATTAATTTCAGGAATCTCATGTATTTCCAAATCTGAAAGAATTTGAAGCAGTTTTTTGTTTTCATTATGTGGAAAAGATAAACAAGAATGTCCTTGAATCTTAATATTATGAGATAAGACATAATCATGCATCTATGGCATTATCATGCAGAAAAATAAACCCACGCTCACGGCTCACGTCTTATTTAAACCATGTATGATTTAAATTGACTCGCCTAGAGTGCCGTCATCGCTAATCTTACAACTGTTACAACGTAGATATAGGCCATGAAATTTAGGCTTAAGTGGATGTAGGTATAGCATGCCTCAATAAGATAAATGGTCCATGCAGCAGTTAGTGTTGTCAACGTAAATACGTAATAACACCTAACCGCATCCGTCATAGCATTTGAACCGAAACGAAATTGTAATGTACTTGGCTTCATTGAACTCATATTTGCTAAAAAGATCCTTGTTAAAATTGTATTGTTATCCAAGACAAAAATTCATTGATATTCCTCCATCTTCTTCGCTGGCTTCTTCTCTCAGATTGTTATCTCATTCATCAGCTTCTTATAAACTTATCTCATTATATAGAGCCCTGTTTTTCGCCAAACGCAAATGGTGTGCAACCAGTTAATAAGGATAATATTCTTAAGCCATGGCTTTCTTCTTCCTACGAAGCTTTTTGTCTTCAACTTTGTACATCATGATGAAAAAGTTAGCTTAGGGGTCGGAAGTAAGACATATTTACTGGTTAGCCATATATTATTATTTATTGTTTTTTCAAGTTACCAACTAATCTTTAATGCATTCATTAAAAAAATTGGTTCTCCCCTTTTTCCCATCGTTCCTATATTTTTGACCCACTTTATTCTAATCATAATTTGCTGTATGCTTTATCCACTTATTCATAATCACGTTAGTTATTAACACACACTGAACTACGATTTTGTGTTTACCATAGACTCAGTTAAGATGAAAGTACCGGAACTAGTCAGCTATATCCTGATTTCTAGCACCAAATTCAACTACCGCTAGAAACTGCGGAAGGCTAGCGATGAGTCATTGCGTAACATGATAACTTTATAGGTAGAGAAGTCATTAATAGTGTGCATATCGGTACCTGCCTCAGCGAATACACGCAATGAATATTCAACTACTTGCGGTGCAAGCGAGGAGAGTAAGCTCATGAACTAAAGGAGCCGCGCTACCACTTCGCGTATAGAAAAAGCAAGAAAACGATATGGACCATCTTAGAAATACTCTGAAAAACTTCGTTTTGTTTTGAACTCTTCATTGCAAAGAACACTTACAAATATCAAACATCTGATAGTCTTTAGTTTTCAGAAACATGCATGATTAGGTTCTTTTTGAAAAGCATAATTGGAGCAAAGAAATTATTAATATTTAATCTCTTTAAAGTGGTAATTTCCACATTCCACAAACACACTCTACTGCCCTTTCACCAAGGATGTGCGTATGCCTAAATCTTCCACAGGACTGTTTTCACTTTCGTATTCATTAAATCTTCGATCTACCACTTATCCTTCGCACCTCCCTCTTCGATCTATCAATTGAACAATGCGGCTGCATGATTTTCAAATCATGTAAGTTAGCATTCCCATACAGTATTCCATATCTAGAATACGTTTTCCAAGATCCATTCCATATCCATTCCATATCAAGAAGCGTAACTACCAAAACTTTACACTCAATAATCTAAATTATGGCGGTGGTTAACAAACATACGATTGTTGCAGTCGCCCAAAGCGGGATACAAATGGGGCTAACCATGGCTTCACAATTCAACTGTCTCATTAGATATTGAGTAGTGGACAAACGGCCGACAGCGACAATTTCCTCAATATTCTCCAACTAGCTGATTGGACTGCGTGGATTGATTTTTGTTTCCCGCGGGAACTCTTTAGTTTTCCGCAGACTATAATCTATCTCTGTGCCAAATTTAATTTAGATCCGTTCTGCCGTTTCGGCGTGATTGAGTAACAAACATCCATCCAAACTTTCGCATTGATAATATTAGTATGATTAGATTAAAGCGATGCGGGTTTCACAGAACACTACTTAAAAATAGAAAGCTGCTACGACACGTCTGATGACCACTCGCCTATCATAGCTACTATTAGCACTACGATAATTGAGAAAAGCCCTAAACAACATTTATACAATAAAAAAACTGACTGGTTTGCATTTAGTGAATATATAACTGAACACCTTAACCTAAACATACCTCTCAAGACGGACGACGATATCGAAATAGCAACAGTAAATATTACAAATTTGGTGCAAAAAGCTTGTTGGTTAAGTACACCCCAAGATGTAGCTAAGCAAACCGCGCTTCAAAATGTGTCGGCTTTGACTAAAGAAAAAGTACTAGAGAAAAGACGCCTGAGAAGAATATGGCAAACACAACGAAGGGCTGAAGACAAATCACAACTGAATAAAGCCATCCAAGACCTTAAGGCATATTTGAGAGAAATAGAAGATGAAACTCTCCAAAACAGACTCGAAAATATGTCACCAACAGGCAATAACGAACATTCTTTGTGGAAGGCTACAAAGTCGAGCACTAGTCCGCAGATCCAATCACATCCATTAAAACTTACGAATAACACATGGGCAAAAACCGACTCGCATAAGGCAGAAGCGTACGCACAATTTCTTAGTACAATTTTTACTCCGAATGCAAGTGATGAAACCTATAACAACGAGAAAGAAATCGATGATTACTTGAGTAGTGACCTTCAGTTAAGTCTTCCTATCAAATTTTGTACACCAGCCGAAGTTTCGCATGCGATAAAACACCTTGATAATAAAAAGGCGCCGGGATTTGACCTCATAACTGCAGAAGTCCTAAAGCAGCTTCCAAAGAAAGCTGTTGTCTTCCTTACTATTCTTTTCAATGGCATACTTAGGTTATCGTATTTTCCACAAATTTGGAAAATATCTCATATTATTATGATAGCTAAACCTGGGAAAGACCCCCTCATTGTCTCATCATATAGACCCATAAGTCTGCTACCTGTGCTATCAAAGCTATTCGAGAAACTCTTTCTACGTCGCCTGAAAGATGTTATATCGAAAGAATCTCTCATACCAGACCATCAATTCGGCTTTAGAGAGGGTCACTCAACCGTAGAACAAGTTCATAGAGTTGTAAACAGAATAAGACAGTCCCTAGAGAAAAAGGAATACTGCTCAGCCGCATTCTTAGATGTCCAGCAAGCTTTCGACAGAGTCTGGCACAAGGGTCTACTTTATAAAATAAAAACACATCTTCCTCATAATTTCTACACTCTGCTGAAGTCGTACTTGCAAGACAGGATATTCCAAGTAGTAGTGGGGGAAAACTGCTCCAAGTTCTACGATATCAAAGCAGGTGTCCCACAGGGATCCGTGTTGGGTCCAATGCTTTACACCCTATACACACCTGACTTACCCAACACACTAGGTATCCTTACCGCAACATTTGCTGACGACACGGCAGCACTAAGTAGTCACTCAGATGCAAAGGTAGCGTCTCAACAACTTCAGGGCCACTTAGATAACGTAGACAAGTGGATGCGAACGTGGAGGATCAAAGCAAGTGCATCAAAGTCAACCCATGTAACATTTACACTTAGACCGGAAAATTGCCCACAAGTGACACTTGGCAACGAAACTCTGCCACATAGCAATGTTGCCAAATATCTTGGTATGCATCTAGATCGAAGGCAAACATGGCAAGCGCACATAAGAAAAAAAAGAGAAGAGCTGCGTATTCGCACTAGATCGCTCCTGTGGTTACTTGGCAGACACTCAAGACTATCACTCCATAACAAAGTACTAGTATATAAGGCTTGTCTAAAACCAGTATGGACGTATGGTTTGGAGCTGTGGGGCACAGCCAGCAACTCCAATATAGAAATACTTCAGAGATATCAAAACACAGTTTTTCGCACAATTCTCAACGCCCCATGGTTTACCAAAACAAGTGAAATGCACGAGTACCTCGAAATGCCTACAATTAGAGAAGAAATATATAGCAATGCTAGAAAACATAGGTCCAGGCTTGAATCCCATGTGAATAGTCTGGCAGTATCACTTACCACATGCAGCAGTAGCAATAGACTAAAAAGATCGACAGTTGAAGAACTGTCCCGTGGACAATAAAGCCAGCGAAAGCTTAATGAGAAGAGTTTCTCGAAGGAGTGACCTTCTCCCAATACTCGACGCACTCAAAAGCATCTGCTTATAGTTAAAATCTAAACTGATTGCAGATAGAGTACAAATAACAAAACAAAAAAAAAAAAAGATTAAAGCGATAGATCCATTCACCGCTACACTTTACGCTTTGCGCTCGATACAACGAGTTGAGGCATTATTATAATTTCGTTACAAGTCCCGTTGCTTCCCGTGCCGACACTTTGCATTGACACAATTTTGCAATTATGTACCAGGTACGTTTACCGTTATTAGATGTTAAATAATTATTATCATTAATATTCTCATTATTATTAGTTACTTAATTAGGTAGATTTAACCACTATTACCCTGTAGTGGTGCTTTAACCTGTTTTTAAAGTTATTGACTAGCTCCATTCTGTTAATTTCTCATTAGTTTTATGTGGTATTTCTAACCTATATTTTAATGTTTTAGGTATCAAATATCAAATAAATATTATAAATGCGAATGTTTGGATGGATGTATGGATGTATGGATGGATGTTTGTTACTCAATCACGCCAGAACAGCAGAACGGATCTGAATGAAATTTAGCATAGAGGTAGATTATAATCTGGAATAACACATTGGCTACTTTTTATCCCGGAAAATTAAGGAGTTCCCGCGGGAACCAAAAAACGTCAATCCACGCGGACGAAGTCGCGGGCATCAGCTAGTTTTTTTATAATATCCGTATACTTCCTCTATGGTTGCCTAATTGGATTCTTGTGGCTGACAAATATAACATTTCATGTTTTCTAAATGTTTTTTCCACTAATAATGTAATCAAAACATAAGAGAACACTTATTAAAAAAAGCTAAGAGAAGCTATATTTATATTGCGAAGATTTTAAATATTCTAGAGACAAGTTGGCATCCACTCGCCTTGATTGTATCTATGAGGGGCGCCCTTGTCTTTTATTTCGGAATGTTCGCAGGCATTGAGGCTTGCAATCGAGCTGCAATTATTTGTAAAAAAGTCTTAGTTCCAACGACCGGTTATTCAGAACAGCATCCCGGTAAAGAGATAAAACTAAAGAGCAGAGCGGCCATTGATAAAGGTTTCATTTCTCATGCCAATATAGTCTTATTTCAGTAGTTAAAGCAACCACTTATTATTTATCTGTGGCATGTAGAGAATTGAGGAAATAATCTATCTATAGTCAACACGTCAAAAGGTAAACCTTTTAGAGGATTTTTCATACAATTATACACTTCTTAAAATATAAAATATGAATAAGGACTGTAGACTCCTTAAGTCCCGCGTGTTCGTGTTGCTGGCTAAAATATCCAAAATTGAAACTTTTTTGAGCTCTTTGGATTGGGTCTTCAATACCCAACCAGTGGTAAAGTCAAAACATGACGCAAAATTGTTTGTTCTATATGAAATAAACAAATTGAGTATTGAGACATAATATTGGATATATTGAATACCAAACAACCATATTTGAACCAAAACCAAAACTCTTGTAAGCGTGGTACTCACAAGTGAAGCAAAAGCTTCACTTTTTTTATTATTGTTATTGGGTCACCTGACACGTACAATGGTGATGAATGTCAGTCAAATGACCAGCATGGTCTCAAAGTCCACGGAGATGCCTGCTGCAGCCCTTCGAGTGCATTTCGTGTTTTGAGACATGCATGATACAACTCATATATCCAGTATGCACTTTGTCAAAGCTGCAGAGAGATCAAGATTCAAACAACCAGAGTGCAGGCCCTGCCATCACGACTAAGCTTTGTCGTTTCTGTGACGCTGTAATTTCGTTGATATCTTTGAACCGCAGGCTACTTGCTAGGCACAAACCGAGTCGCGAGGGCGGCGCTTTGAACTTAAACTCAAGGTGAAAAAAAAACTGCAGTATGGTACCTAATTACTTTTTATGGGCCGTGACGTGAATGTGACACTGTCCTTTTGTCCAACATTGGATGTTGGACGTTGGACGGGATGCGTATAATGTTATTTTTTACAGATAACGAAGCTTTCAAGATCATTATTAAATTAAAACCTAATAATAAAAATATCAAATTAAAACTAGGAAATATGTTAAAATCTAAATTTTAAAAAAATAACGGTTCCGTCCGCATCCTACGGGTAATCTTTGTTTTTCTGAGATAAAAAGTTTATAGAGATGCAAGTTTATCTATACCAAGTTGGTTGAAGTCAGGATGGGCTGTGAAAACGAAGCAGTCAGCAGACAGAACAAACAGAACGTAAAAATATGTAATATGATTAGTAGATACTATGATTTTTAGGGTTCCGTACCAAAATGGTAAAAATGGAACCCTTATGGTGCGACTTTCTCCGTCTGTCTGTCTGTCTGTCTGTCTGTCTGTCCGTCCGTCACACTCGATTATTTCAGTAACTACCGAAGCTATCGACATGAAATTTGGAATAGTTGTGTATATTAGTGGCCCAAAGACACTGGAATTAAAAAAAATTGGAAATTATTTTTGTTCTTATTTTTTAAAAAGGGGGGAAAATCGGAGGGTTGAAATTTAAAAGTGAGATAACTGTACTGTGTGGGGTATCATATGAAAGGGTTTACTTTGTGCATTCTAAAACAGATTTTTAATTATTTTTAGTCATGATAGTTTTTGATTTATCGGGGAAAAAGTCAAAAAAAATACCGTTCCCCCCCCTTATCTCCGGAGTTTACCAATCGAAAAATCTGAACAAATTATGGTCAATAGGAATTTATGTATATTTTACAGGAAAACTATAGCCAATGCCCTAACTAGCATAGTTTTTTTGATATTAACAGAAAACCTCTACAAACAAAGTTAGTTTTGCGTTTCATTAAATTCATTAATCGTAAAACTTGCTACAGGTTTGTACGGAACCCTCGGTGCGCGAGTCCAACTCGCACTTGGCCGGTTTTTTTCTGTTGTCTGACTTTAAAACCTACCAAGTAGGTATTAAGTATATTTGCATTCATGATAATGATTGCTCTGGTCCATTAGTTACCACGCTGTCATGTAATAATGGCAAGGCTGAAGGCGAGGTGGTCTTGAAAATTGGCAATAAATACTCCAGCCCCCCGATTACGTAAGAATTGTCGATCAAACGTTAAAGATTTTCGTCAAAGTAAAATAAACCATGACAGCATTGAATTAGAGCTCAATTTCGTCTGCCCATTCTTATACGTTTAGGGTATCGTACATACCTAAACGTATAAGAATGGGCAGACGAAATTGAGCTCTAATTCCATGCAGTTATGGTTTATTTTACTTTGACGAAAAAATTTAACGTTTGATCGGCCATTCTTACATGATTGGGCAGCTGAGCCGGCGCGCTCGATACCGGCGCGCTCATTGAAGGCGCCGATTTATCAAGCCTTTATTCTGTTTATTTATGCCCGATCTCGATCGCAACACGTCTCTGTGGAATGTTAAATTAATAATATAGACCATGACATATGAATATTTATAGATGTCGATATTTATCTGCTAGCTATCCGTGTGGAGAGATCGATTATACGAATGTATGCAATGTACACACAGGTAGGTATATGTTTGAATCAGATTAAAGTAACACTTGAGATGCTATGCTTATCTACTTAATTAAGTAGGACGTACTTCCTCAATACATGGATAACATTATTTAATTCTGTGACTCGACTAAACCTATATCTACGGTAGTTTTGTGAACTCAGCCATGTTATTTTGGTAGTCTAATGTGACTTGAAACATTTTTCAAAATTCCACGTTTTTCTAAAAATATTGCACCTACCTACCTCTTGTCAATTAGTAAGTACTTCTTACTCAATAATTATCAATTAAATATAGGCGGGCAGAACACCCACAGTGAAAAACTGTGGAGATGGGTACAAGCTATGATCAAGAGTGCAGAATAGGCATAGGCAAGCGCGCTCCACCTGGCTGCATCACTACTTGCCAGTAGGTAAGTTTGATTGCAGCCAAGCGCAATAATAATAAAAAAAGTTCGAATTAAGCATGTAGACAGCAAAAAAAAATGATATTCGAGCTACGCTTTATTTAGTCGTAGAGCTTTAATTTTCTGCCCCCCAATCATGTAAGAATGTTCGATCAAACGTTTAAGATTTTTGTCAAAGTAAAATAAACCATAACTGCATTGAATTAGAGCACAATTTCGTCTGCCCATTCTTATACGTTTAGGGTATCGTACATACCTAAACGTATAAGAATGGGCAGACGAAATTGAGCTCTAATTCAATGCAGTTATGGTTTATTTTACTTTGACAAAAATCTTAAACGTTTGATCGAACATTCTTACATGATTGGGGGGCAGGACTATTGGTTTGGGATTTCAGTGAAATAATAGTACCTACCGTATCTTAGCGTCGAGCCGAAAAAGGACTAAAACTTTACAAGCTAGTCCGTTTAACGAGTTATCGAGGCTTACATAACGTATCGTAACTTGTTCTTCACCTTGCTCGCAGTTTTTAAGGCTTTCAGTAACCGGCTGGTAACCAACCTGCGTGGCTGTTTTACGTTGTACTTTATTATACTAGACTAGCTTTTACCCGCGGCTTCGCTCACGTTAAGTTCCATTTTCATACAAATTTCAATTGTGCCCTTTATAGAGCAAGATTATCATTGCGGGATCTTGGACCAAATTAGGGGTTGATTTTTCAAAAATCTTTTCTTAGCAAATGAATACGTCATAAAAGCTCAGCCCGATCCGTCCAGTGGTTTGACCTGGTTTGAAAACTATCTTATGTATACCGCGAGGTCTCAGTTCGGGGAAAACTACTAGTACTTATATTTAGTTAATTTGCCCGCGAATTGGTCGTTCGTGGATTTTGGTTTTTAAAAAATCCCGTGGGAACTGTTCGATTTACCGGCATAAAAAGTAGCCTACCTACGTCCTTAGTCCTTAGTCCTTACTCCTTCCTCAGGATGAAAGCTATGTCTCTAGAGTGTCTCTAGATACCAAACGTCAAAATCGGTTGTAACTTGTAGAGTTGGGCCGTGAAAGCGTAGCAGATAGACATACACTGTTTCACATTTATACCTAGTATGGATATTGGATATTTGGTTCCAATGGATTGGGGAAAAGTGATCGACCTTCCACATAATGGATACTGTCTATATTACATACTCTGAAGCTTTTGCAACGGCGACATTGAAACTTCATCTTAATATGTTTATTGAGCTTATTATGGTATATAATATTGTACCTACTTATATTATCTACCTAATTACCACGGCGAAGGCAATATTTTAATACAACTCAGTTATGTTGTAGGTATATGTATAGGTATTATGTTCGTTAAATTTTTATAGTCTTCTCAAAGACAACCAACTAGGTAATAATCTCCTCCCGATCGGATTGTGTCCAATGTCCATGGTCCACGCAATTTCCGCAGAGACTGTGGTGTGTGAGCTTGAACCTAGTTGCAATCTCTATTCCCTTACGATTCCAAACCAAAGACCTTTAAACCAAAGGTCCTTGATTCAAACTCTACTTGTCAAAGTCTATTTGGATAAAAAGGTTTGAATATGAATTTACGTATCTATATGACACAAGATGATGCCCGCGACTTCGTCCGCGCGAATTTAGTTTCTTTATTCCCGCAGGATTAATTTTTCGGGATAAAAAGTAGTCCTTACCCGGGATGAAATCTATCACCATACCAAAATCATCAAAAATCATCAAAATCGGTTGAAAAGATGAGCCGTTATAGCGTAGCAGACAGATGGACAGACATGCACACTTTCGCATTTATAGTAGGTATTAGGTAGTATAGATTTATATTTTTTGATATCAACTGTGTTTTTTTTAATATCCACTACAAGTTAGCCCTTGACTGCGATCTCACCTGATGGTAAGTGACGATGCAGTCTAAGATGGAAGCGGGCAAACCTGTTAAGGGCATAGCAGTTATATTAAACCCATACCCCTATTCGGTTTCTAACTTTCTACACGGCATTGTACCGGCGTGTACTAGAAAAATTCTTGACTGATGGACAGACGGACGGATTACGAGGTGCTATACGAACATAATAATTTATTAATTGCTTAAGTACGAAACCCTAAAAAAGAATGAATCGTTTTACAAATAGCCATGACCTTGCATAACTACGGTATGCATATATTTTAGCGAGGGAGTGCCACAGAGAGAATTCTATGAAAGGGGTGCGTAGGTACCTAATACGTACCGATAATAATAATTAGGTATGCGGTCCATATCAGTTCAGAATAATGATAATACCTCCCTGTGAAAACAATCGGCATTTTTCTGAGTCATAAATAAAAAGCTAGGGGCTGAATTTTGTATAATTTACAGTTTGAACATAACAGTATTATAATGAAAATTGAAAAATTTTTGTCTTCTTATTGTCTTGGTTCTTTGATGTCCTTTCGTTTCATGAAAAAGGAAAAAGTTCATAATAATTTGATGTGTTCCATCCATTAGTTTAAACGTTAGCACGGTTATTATAGGTGAAACTCTTACAGAATTCATACTTTTTAAAAAACGAAAGTGTATCTGTCTGTCTGCCTGTTTGCTTAGCTTTCACCACCCATTTTGATGAAATTTGATTCAGAGATACTTACGATAGGTTGCACTTGCAACTTGCATCCCAAAGAACATAGGAAAATTAAAAAGCTCCCACGCGAATCAAAAACTTAGGTAAACCCACGCGGACGGGCATCTTTTAACAAATCGTTCAGTTTACATTTTCAGTTTTGCATCACATAAATTACCAGTATTTGCTTCACGGATTGCTCCTCGAATCTTACCCAGGGAAACTTATATGTGTATAGACATAGAGGTAAAAATAAGCATCATGTTGCCCAAAGACATCAAGCGCACTCGGTACCATGCTATTTGCGATCAATAATTCATGAGCACCGAGCGGCGAGGACACGAGACCCGCGCGACGCCGGGGGCCTGCGCCTATAGCTATAGTATACACGCAAGAGTTGAACGTCCGAATACTCTCTCGGATTATATAGATAAATACATCTGAGTACATACAATTACTTAGTATTGATATTCCTAGCTTGAAAATAGCGAAGTAAATGATTTTTTGCAGGCGATAATGGATAATAAAAACCGGCCAAGTGCGAGTCGGACTCGCGCACCGAGGATTCCGTACAAACCTGTAGTAAGTTTTAAATTATTAAAAAAAAACTACTTACTAGATCTCGTTCAAACCAATTTTCGGTGGAAGTTTGCATGGTAATGTACCTACCTACATCATATATTTTTAGGGTTCCGTAGCCAAATTTGGCAAAAACGGAACCCTTATAGATTCGTCATGTCTGTCTGTCTGTCTGTCTGTCTGTCTGTCTGTCTGTCTGTCTGTCTGTCTGTCTGTCTGTCCGTCCGTATGTCACAGCTACTTTTCTCCGAAACTATAAGAACTATACTGTTGAAACTTGGTAAGTAGATGTATTCTGTGAACCGCATTAAGATTTTCACACAAAACTAGAAAAAAAACTATAAATTTTGGGGGTCCCCATACTTAGAACTGAAACTCAAAAAATTTTTTTTCATCAAACCCATACGTGTGGGGTATCTATGGATAGGTCTTCAAAAATGATATTGAGGTTTCTAATATAATTTTTTTCTAAACTGAATAGTTTGCGCGAGAGACACTTCCAAAGTGGTAAAATGTTGGTCCCCCCCCCCCCGTAACTTCTAAAATAAGAGAATAATAAAACTAAAAAAAATATATGATGTACAGTCGACTGCAAAAGTCCATACATAGCTCTAAGGCTAAAACCGCTTGCAAGCAATGCTGTGAATAACTCCGTGCTCACTCACACTGATAAACATAAACTGTCAATAATATTATCAACCTTAAATCAACACCGTAAGGTTCAAACGATTTCAGTTCAATACTACCTGCATTACCATAAACTGTCAACAATATCAACCTTATGTCATTAGCATTAGGTTCTAAATATTCCTATTCAATCACCTTGTCTATTCTGATTGTTTATTTCATCACTTTACAGTAACCACTCCCAGTGTCGTGATAATATAGTTGGTATACGAGTTACGACGCATCATATGACCTAGGTTCGAATCTCTTACAGCAGTTTTTATTTTGTTTTGAATACAAACAAAATTTATGTTTTGTTTATGTGTTTTGTGTCTGTTTGTTATTCTTTATTATAATATATCTTTATTTCCATTTATAAACGCAAACATTAATTATAACAAGATAATACTTAAGGACAAAGTTAGTTATTTTGGGAGGAAAGCTATAACTATGTTAGTGGTGTCAATTATTGCTTATTATGAGTCAATAAGTAATAAAACAAACAAAATAAATTGGAAGAAACACTTTTTATTAGATAATCGACTTTATTTTCATTTATTTTCATTGTTATCATGTTACATTTTCTCAAAAGTAATAAATAACTTCAGCTACTTTTTCTATCATTTTTTAAGGTTATAGCTTAAGTAATCGTTTTCATAAAGAAAAGAAAATTGAAGCTAAACCTTAAAAATCTAGTAAGCAAAGGGCGGCGCTGCTTTTTTGTCTGTTAATTTTGATAAGATATACTAATAATAATTATTACAAGTTAGGAAAAGAATAAACGTTATGTTTCATATTTAAAGCCTTAAAAATTAAATTTTATATAGCTTTAAAAGTATTACTATTCAATAAAACCTCCACTTTTTTCAATAACATCAAGCAAGCGCCGCCGGGTGAATCCGTTTGTAATATTAGGATAGATATCCGTTATTCTAAATATATTCTCCCATAATTCCATACAGTGAGCCTCCGTTTCCTCTGCAGTCTTTTCATTTCACATAACCCACCAGTTTGCACAATCAAACCTCATAATATTCTCTATGATTTAAGTTTGGTGATCTTACTTGCCAGGGAATAACTGTTGTCTGGGTTTTGATTAAACCAATTACGCACTATATGTGATCGATGCACAGGACAACAATTATCATGCACAAATGATAGTTGTGGCACATCAACAGCTGGACATCACTTCCATGTGTTATAATGTGCAGCTTTGGCGCTGGTGTTTAAGTATCGAACATGTTCGCGAACTCGACAGTTGGTATGCAGATATTGTTCTCATATTGTTCATCTATAATATTATGTCTTCGTTGTGAAGCATTACTCTCTTCGTCAGGATGCGACACCCAACACTTGGTTGTCCACTAAAAACCAAACAGCGAGATTAAAATAAACACTTTTGAAACTACTAAGTATCTTGTCTAGATATTTACTAATAAAACGTTATGTAACTAATCCTAAGTTTATGAACACACATTTTTTAACAATAAAAACAATACTCACAGTGAAACCAGTTTCATTGCAAATTTGAGCTAAGTATATTGTATCCGATATTATTTAGCTCAATAATATGCATCCTCTTCTGCATATTAATATAAGCCTGCATTATTGTTGAAGATAAGAAACAGCAAAACTTAGTAAATTATAATAATTTTGTAGTATTTGCTAATAACGACTAACGAGTGTCAAATCTTCCGTCTCCGTCAGTACTCAGTGGCCATATCTGTTCAGAGATTTTTTAAACTACCCGCATATGCTATTGCTGGTATAAAAATATCAGTCATCAAATAAAAAAAGTAAAAAAAACTTTAACGGGGTCGAGATTTGAACCAGCAACAGTTGCGGTGTGCAATCCAAGTAGTTCCACACCTCGCCATTGAGCTCACTTACTTGAGGTGTGAAATTATCGATATTACTCGGCTATTACAATACCTACAAGCTGAACGACTTATATTATACTACTGCAAGTGTGTGGGTGTCCGACCGCATGCAAAGCAACTTATTTGCTTATTCTATATGCAATTTTGACGTCGACTGTACATTACCATGCAAACTTCCACCGAAAATTGGTTTGAACGAGATCTAGTAAGTAGTTTTTTTTTAATAATTTAAAACTTACTACAGGTTTGTACGGAACCCTCGGTGCGCGAGCCCGACTCGCACTTGGCCGGTTTTTTTTTAGTTTTATCGTTCTCTTATTTTAGAAGTTACAGGGGGGGGACACACACATTTTACCACTTTGGAAGTGTCTCTCGCGCTCAGTTTAGAAAAAAATGATATTAGAAACCACAATATCATTTTTGAAGACCTATCCATAGATAACCCACACGTATGGGTGTGATGAAAAAAAATTTTTTGAGTTACAGTTCTAAGTATGGGGACCCCCAAAATTTATTATTTTTTTTCTATTTTTGTGTGAAAATCTTAATGCGGTTCACAGAATACATCTACTTACCAAGTTTCAACAGTATAGTTCTTATAGTTTCGGAAAAAAGTGGCTGTGACATACGGACGGACGGACAGACAGACATGACGAATCTATAAGGGTTCCGTTTTTGCCAAATTTGGCTACGGAACCCTAAAAACCCGCTAACAATATTTATACGGAAAAATAAACACGATAAAGTCGGTAGGTACCAACAGTTTCGGGTTCAGAGTTGGGTAAAAATGAAAATTTAATATCAACATAGGTACAGCCCCTAACGGGCCCGGAACCACATAATAGGGAATAGTACTGCTGGAACCATCGAGTAGTAAATGTATGGTCTGTGGCTGGAACTGTACAATTAATAAGATATAACCTCGAAAATGCGATGGAGGTTTCATTGTGCCTTTCGGGGTAGAGACCCTGGGGCCGTGGGTGCTCGAGCACTTTTTAATTACCTTCCTAAAAGGGTAATTGAGTGTACCGGGGATCCAAGAGCTGGCAGCTACCTTGGCTACAGAATAAGTTTGGCCATCCATAGGACTTAGGAGCAATGCTGCCAGCAATGTAAGATGTTGGCGTATCTAATTCTATGGTTGCCAGCATCTTGGACACTGTCTCGATGCGGTGGTTTCAATGGGTTTTAGTGATTTAAGTATTACTTAACTTTACAGTTTGTTACAACGTTATTCAACAATTCACCACATTATCTTTTCTTTCGCCCACTATTCGTCATAAAAGGCTATGTTCCTGTTTCCACCACACCCAGTAGGTATAAAAATAAGTCAGCATAAGTCACGGAGCGGATCGGTAGCGGAACGTTCACGTCACGGGCGCAGCAACGCGTGAAGCGAGCGTCAAGGGGCTTACTAGTGTCGCTTAAAGCAGTATTATTTTAATCTTGTTGACGCTCTTATTTCAGAATTATAATCCTTATTTAAGGGTGGGTAAGATACGTCATATAAAATGTCATTTTTAAAATAATATAGCTTTAAGTGATGATAGCAAGCCCACAGGTTACGATAAGCGCTCATACGGTTATAACGGGCTGGGCTTACAAGTAACAACTGCTTTTCTTACGTCTGAGGGCGGAGAAACTAACGCGTATTTACACTAGAGCAGTAGGTCAATAACAAATTAAACAAATGGGCCGTACTACAGAAACAGTTATTTTATTTTATTAGAACTACCAACGGAATTATACGAGGCTTTTTGACGACCTCCGTGGCGTAGTGTTGAGCGCTGTTGTCTCAACGTGCGGAGGTCCTGGGTTCAATTCCCGGCAGGAATTTGGGAATCTATAAGTATTTTCTGATTTTTCCCTGGTCTGGCCTGGTGGGAGGCTTCGGCCGTGGCTCGTTACCACCCTACCGGCAAAGACGTGTCGCCAAGCGATTTAGCGTTCCGATACGATGTCGTGTAGAAACCGAACAGGGGTAGGTATGGGTTTAATATAACTGCCATGCAACTAACACTGCCTGCTACCATCTTAGACTGCATCATCACTTAACATACATCAGGTGAGATCGCAGTCAAGGGCTAACTTGTAGTGGATAAAAAAAAACCTACATGTAGAACACTGCAGACCAACGTAGAAAGATAGACAGAATGGGCAGGCACCCTAGTGTCCTACCATAAAAGTCGACTCGATTCCACATTTGTTTTTCCTTGTCCACAGGCATAACCTACCTGTCGGGGGAAAACTTCCTGGATGCGTTGGATAACGGCGCGGATCTGTGCCAACTCGCGGTCGTCATCCACGAGCGAGCGCGGGAGGCCCTCGACCAGGGACTCATAGTAGGGGTAAGAGTTCTTCGGTTTATGAATCCCTATTCAAAATTAAAATGTTTTTTATTAAAATGATGCATTGTCGAGTCAACATCATCTGAAGATGCTCCGGTTTCGGAGTGAAACGTACGTTGAGAGTGATTTGGAAGATTTGTGTGGTGTGGTGCGGTGCCGGTGCGAATTGCTGGGTGGTGGGTGTTCGCATGCTATTGGTGAAGGACACGCACTGTACCACATAGATTTGTCTGCTGTGGCGGATTATAGCGAATTAAACTTCTCGTTCATTCATTATCATGGACTTCCGCAAACCATCAAAGTGCTTCAACATTCAAAGTGCTTTTGAATCGTCAAGTGAATCTACCACTGGTTCGGAAAACCATTCCTACCGAGAAGAACCAGCAAAAAACTCGGTGGTAGCTCTTTTGAAAAAAATAATAATATTGATTAATAAGTAGCTAAGATAATGTTCTAGACATTGATTTTGTAAGGGCTTGAGTGCAGCCGGGTCCCAATAAAATGACCTTGAACAAACTCTGCATTTGAAATCTTAATAGAGCACTTTTTCTCTCTGTTGAACAAACCCATTTGAAAGTTTAGTAGAAAACTCTCTAAATTAGGTTATACATCTCATTTAAACCTCATTTATAAGAGTTGTGAATTTTCTATTATTCTATAACTCTAACATTTTCCATTATTCGTAGAATAATCATGTGTGTCGTTCCCAGATTCTATCGTATAGGTACGAATCTACCGGGACATAATATGAACGTATACGAATGCAAATAACCGGGTCCGACGGCTGTTCGTGTTCTCCTAGTCAGGGGGGACCGATTTGAAAAACTAAATCGGTCACCAATCTAGCCAGTAAATTGCGTGTTTGGTATAGTGTAACAACTAGGACACACGTCCCTCTAGTAAAGCACAAACACCTCAAAAAGGTAAAAGGGAGCTGGTTCCATGCATTTTACCAAGAAAAATATTTTGTCTGGTACCAATGGAGTACTGGGAATTCAAGTCCCCTCTCTTTGTCAGCCCTTGTTTGTATATAGCCTGTGTTTATATCAGTACAAGCATTAGAGAATGTTCCCAGCCGGTGCCAGCTATACGCGGCCGCTGCTGGCAGCGCGCCGCCCGCCGCAGCTTCTTCTCGCGCGACAACGCCGAGAACTTCATCACCTTCTGCCGCGAGCTCGGCGTGCACGACAACTTGCTCTTCGAGAGCGATGATCTGGGTGAGAACTGATATCTCTTGAAGAGGAATCTTAAATCAGCCGCCGCTTGTTGTACCGAACAAGAAGAACAAAGAAATAAGGTTTCTTCTTTCTTTAAATTCTTGAAATGTCCTTGAACATACCTCAAAAATATGAACATTTTGCCGTCAGAAACATCATATAACTGCAATGCAAGGGACTAATTGATTCGAAACCAAATTTAGCATAATGTAGGATGCTTAATAATTTCCTTGTGTCGGCGTCCACTGCTGGCACAGAACTGAGTCGTGTGCCACTTGCTTCCAACGGCTCTTAGCTACTCGATTGGTTGCTTATCATGGGCCTGATATAAAGGCTCAGGGTCACTCAGCGGGCGATTGAGAGGGCTCGGAGTGTCCTTATGAATCAAATCAGAAGTGAGGAGGTTCGTAGGAGAACCATAGAAACCGACATAGCTCGAAAAGTCGCTAAGCTCCCTTGTGTATTGGTTCCAAAAAGGAAGTAGGTACGTATGTATATGAATCAGTCAGGCATTGAATTTTTTGGGTTCATGACAATTTTTAGTTCACAAAATGCTTTTGAGGAAACCGCAGGGGCAGGAACTGAAAGTATGTGACAACTTTTAATTCACATTTGTTTCTTTTCCTTATTCCAGTGTTGCACAACCAGCCTCGCCAAGTGATCCTCTGTCTTCTAGAAGTGGCCCGGCTCGCTACGAAGTTCAATGTGGAGCCTCCGGGCCTGGTGCAGCTGGAGAAAGAGATCGCTTTAGAGGAGCGCGACTCCGGGCTTGACTCGGCCATGTCTGGAGCGGCGTGGCAGTTCCGGGATAACTCTCCGTCACCCACCAGGGAGAAGTAAGTTATTTTTTGTTGATAAAGTAGTCTTTTACTGCGATCTCATCTAGTCAAGATCTAGTCTAGGTGAGATCGCAGTCAAGGGCTAACTTGTAGTGGATAAAAAAAAAAAAAAAAAAGTCAGGTTACACAAGTCCAAGATGGAAACGTGGTAACTTGGTAAGAGTATAAGTAGGTACGGCAGTTTCAAGGTCCCTTGCGCGACATCACACTGGAACTTTAAATAGTCTGGACTCTGGTTGTACGTGTTTACCGGTAGGGTGTTGATATCTGCAACTGAACTTCCTCCCAGATCAGAACAGACAATTCAGAAATAATAAATTCCCAAATAACCTTGTGATCGACCCTGAGATGTAATATTAATAACAAATTTAATTTCCTTTCAGATCTAAATCGGAAGCTTTGCCTTCTTCACCAGATGACTTGATCGATGGTAAGTGCTCTCATATAGTTTTTACGCCGTCACATCCTCCTGATTCATAACATCTTTAGCTTGTTATAACTTAAAGATGGCTGGCTCGTTGTTTTGCGCAAAGGATCAGCCTGGCTGTTCAGCGTGGAAATGCAAACTGAATTCTTGCCGTTATTGCAGACATTAGGCTAGTTATAAAAGTTTTATTGTAACGTGTTCAATTTAAAAGAACATGGATATGTGAAAAAGGCATCTTAATCTTAACTGTAGTGTTCGTATCAGGTCAGCAACTGGTGCCAGATAACGTGGACGCCGAGAGCACCAAGTCTGGCGGCACGGAGAGCAGCACCGACACGGATGTGCCGCTCAAACCCACCAACGAACTGGATAAGAGGGTAAGAGCTTTCGTTTGACTATAAGCAAAATGCTTTACCATAGAATATCTTAACGGAGACAGCGCAGTCATCCAAAAATATCCATAGAATACTTCTGGCCAACTACATTGCTTTGCCTGTGACCAGTCTTTCAAGATTGCCATAAAAAAACACAATCCAGATAGTCAAGGTTCGCCGTTGGGATACGCCGAGGTATAAGTAATGATAATTATATCTAAGGAAATTTATACGCATTGCAAGGTTCTTTTTATTTCTACCCACTTGCATTTTACGATTGTGTTGTTACATGTTGCTCACCGTGTGCGTTATGATATTATTAGGTTAAGTTTATGATAAGCTATCATTAAGTGATTTTTTTTGTAAAATTTCTTTTGAAAGAGAAAGGTGAAGTATGTTCGACATACCACCAAATTAGGCTGGCATCCATGAGGATTTCCTTCTCCTCAGGAAAAAAAATTGTTACATAAGTGGCAGTGGCCTCCAGACCCTACAGAAGTAAAGTAAAAGTAGGTACAAGCTCTCTAGTCAATACTTTTGGTTGCCTTCGTCATCGTCACAAGCTCCTGTTCTGTAGAACTGTCTATAGTAAAGTGTTCATCGGTGTTCAGGTGCAGCTGGTGACGCGGCTGATGGAGCGCGGCTGCAGCTGCGGCGCCGGCAAGTGCTCCAAGCTGCTGAAGGTGAAGAAGGTCGGTGAGGGCCGCTACAACATCGCCGGCAGAAACGTTTTCATCAGGGTTAGTACATACGATACCGGTGGATAGGAGCAGGCGTTACTTCGCGGATGTTTAATTATGAAATAAAGAACAAGAAACTTATATAAGCTATGATCCGCCACAGCGGACAAATCTATGTGGTACAGTGTGTATCTTGCTATATTCACCGATGATGGCTTGATGGAAATGGCTTTACAATCTTGCATTGTCGAGACAATATCTCCTGAGGATGCCTCCGGTGTCGGAGTGAAACATACGTTGAGAATAAATTGGAAGATTTGTGTGGTGTAGTGTTGTACCGTTGCGAATTGCTGGCCGTCTGGGCGAATCTCCCGTTCACATAGCGATTCGAAGAGTTTCTGAACGCTGCGCTTTCTAGTTTGTCGTCACCTTTATAGAATCTTGAGTTCCCAACGTAGTATTTTTACATCCATACACCCCAATAACTATACCATTTGAGCTTTAGAGTTAGTGGAGCTACGTCGGTTTTCAGGCCGTCATCTCACTGACAGTCACTGAAATGAAATGATTTGTTTCACGTAGGACAACTTGTGTCACTTATAGGAAGTCGAGACTCTACCACCGGTTTGGAAAGTGATTCTACTGAGAAGAGCCAGCAAGAAACTCAGCAGTTGCTCTTGTCATAAAAAGAAAATTGTCGCAAAAAATATTTTTTGGACAAATTATAACATGGTGTAAAAATGGTTGCATTAGATTCTGTTACTGATTCTAAACCAACTACTTTCAACGTAACAAGTATTAACACTTACTTGTGGGCTGCTGGATACTGATAAGCCGGTTTCTTAAGAAGCCTATTATAGTTAGCCACCATGTTTCACCATGTAATCTTCACTGACTAATAAAATTGTTTCCACTTGCAGCTGCTCAAAGGGCGCCACATGATGGTCCGCGTGGGCGGCGGCTGGGACACGCTCGAGCACTTCCTGTCGCGCCACGAGCCCTGCCAGGTGCGCCTCGTCACGCCGGGCCGCCGCGACGTGCTGCCCCTGCCGCCCGCCTCGCCGCGCACCTCCCCCGCCCCCTCACCCGCACCCTCGCCCGCCGGTAGCAAGGCCTCGCTCACCGGGGACGGCAAAACCTCCCCCTCCCCAGCGAGCAGCAAAACATCCTTGAAAGACTCCCTCCCCGGCACTGTCTCCCCAGTAGACAGCAAAGCTTCCTCAATCAGCGGCAAAACTACCCCCCCTCCGCGCAAAGCCTCCACAAAACTTACGAATGGATCAGTATCACCTGTAGACAGCAAAGCTTCCTCCATCTGCGGAAAAACTTCACCCGCAGACTCTGGAGTTAAACCCCGCAGTAAAACATCTCCTTTACGCTCTTCTACACCCAAGCCACTCTATAAAAATAGATCAGCGTTAACGTTGCCGCTCAAAGAGCAAAATGATAAAACTGTAACGAGGCGTAAACAATCTGCACCCAGCTTCAGCACCCCTGGTACACCCACCGGTAGAACCCGAACGCCGGTAGAACTCCGCAAATCACTCACTTCGAATGCACTTAACGCCCCTAAGAAGTCAAGAAGCATGAGTATCGCTAACACGTTCTGTGGGACAGATAGGTTGAACCAAAACGCGAAGAAAAACAAAAGCCTAGTCACCACTCCCACTGAACCGATAGCCAGAAAAACACGCAGCCAAAGCCTCGCTTCCACACCTGTTAATGAACCAAAAAAAATAACCAACGGCTACGGTAAAAAAACGCGAAGCATGAGCTTGGCTGCGCCTACAGAGTTCGGGAAACCGTTACATAAAACCGCGTCGGTTACCACCACTGGGTTGACTCAAGCGGCTATAGAGGACAGTATCCGACGGTCGTTAGAGGCCACTATAGCGGACCACACGTCGCCCAAGAAGCCGTTTTTGCACATCAAAGCCAAATACAGGAGTCCCCCGCCGCGGGAGGTGCCTCCCAGATAATTTCTGCGCGAAAGATTCCTCATTCCACTAGTTTTAAAGTTTGACATTATATTGTTAATGATAGTTTTGTAAAACTGATCGCACATTTGTATTGCGCCGCACGCAATGTATTTACTGCCTTTGTCTGCACTTTGCACTGAGCGTGTTTTATTCAACGTATTTTTATTCCTCATTGCTTGGAATTAATATGATCCCGTTCCAACATTATATAAGTTGGTACTTGGAATAGAAATACGCATATTTCATAGCACAGTATCAAAAATAACACCAAAACCCGTCAAATGGACCACGACGCACGTAGTTCAGTACTCAGAAAAGTCATAAATAAACGACGCGTTCTAGTAGGTAGACGTGTAGTAGCTGCTGGCTATTATAAGGCACATAAGTGTTTGAGAATGCTCAGGATACAGAGAATAAAAAAATGTGTGCTTATGGTGCTTTCGACGTGTACTAATGTGCGATCAGTATAAGTCAACGAACATTAATTACGGGCTCGACGCTGTGAAATATTTCAGGGCCCAATGGGGAAGTTCAATTATTACTAAACGTTTATAATTTCCTGGTAATTATCTATCTGTAAGTATTATTAGCAACGTTATTATTTGTAATGTACCTAGAAGGGAATTTTTGACAACTAAAAACGTTGATAAGTAAATCATCGACGGATAACGGATTGTTTATTAGTTTCAGCCGTTAGTTTAAGCGTTATTTAGATCTCCTAAGCAATCTCGTATTTATCACCTGTTTAGTTGGTAGAATCGCTATTATAACTAAGTAAGCATTCATCAAATACTCCAGCAGTCCGAGCATAATCATTGCGCCATATATCGAGCCTTTGTTGCTTTCTTGATGAAAACGAGTAGTGATTGTACTTGGACTGAAGGGTTCTTACTCGCTATGACATTTAAATCTTAACGCACTCGTAGCTACCAATTTTATCTTACGATGTTTTAATCCTAAGATGAGCGCAAAGTATTCTGTTTAAATTAATTGGAATGCTATTCTTTTGGCACCAATAAATCAAAGTTAAAAAACTGATGGTTCAAAGATTAGTATGATCGCGCTGAGCCTGAAGTAATTCGGAAAATAGGTCGTTACTCCTAACC
The DNA here is from genome assembly GCA_917051295.2 of Erebia ligea. Lineage (NCBI taxonomy): Eukaryota > Metazoa > Arthropoda > Insecta > Lepidoptera > Nymphalidae > Erebia > Erebia ligea. The sequence goes on along the minus strand of OU785241.1, from coordinate 14,849,097 downwards.
CAAAAAGGGGGTCACGGTAAAGCCTATAAATAAAGTGTACCTATTGTGCACGTTTGTGTTAGGAATAGGACTTTGTTTGTTGAAAAACGATACTGAATAGGCGAATGACGTCAAAAGGAAGCGCATCATCAACTTATTTCTTTAACGCGTGCGGATGCGTAATGACGGAATTCATATTCACAGTATGTCGTGCTGCGTACGGCATCTGCGGCTTGGACGTAATGTGCGAACAGCTTATGACGTCACAAGTGCATTTTAAAACTATAATAACAATGTCATAGAGAATTAGAAACCAACTATTGGGGGACTAGTCATAATGAATTTGGTATGCTATTTGTAAGTAAGTACTTTAATTAATTATTATAATGGTAATTTTTAATGATGATTAATTTAATTCATTTCCAATTTGCAATAATTATAATATCATTTATGTTTTAATAATTACTTTATTTAAGAATCGATTATTTTTTCTTGTCTTTTGTATCATGTTTTCTGTAGATTATTTTGTGTGTTGGTACCTACGCGTTAAATGTTTGTATTATCTTAAGTTTTGACTGCTGAATCTATTTTGAATCTATTAATTAGTATTTTATTGTATGAATATCAAGTTATATTAAATTCAAAGACACTTATCGCTTTCATGCTTAAGTATATTATACTTGAAATGTAGCAGAGTTGCTTAATCATAATTCGCAGACTAAAGGAAAAAGTTAGACAGAACATTTGCGATCTATTTAATAAAAGAAGCCAGTTGTATGTCTCTCTGGTGCAGCAGTATGCTCTTGGCTATGTTATCACGTAGCTCAGGGATCGGTCCCCGGCTGGGTTACTTAGTTCATCAATCGTGAATTGGCTCCCTTGGTCTTCGATAGTTAGTACGACTCTACAGTCTACCGGTAAAATACCATGAGCCCCAGAAAATAATTACAGTTATACTAATGCATCTATGATTAAAACTGGCCCCAGCCTGATAAGCTAGGTTAGATGATCGCAAATTCACCAACCATCATACGATCGCAGTAAAATACCTTTGGAATTTGGAAATGACTTCTCCGCACCTGATTCGTTTTTAATATAATATTATTTATTATCATATTTGATGCACTGTGATCAAAAGATACAGATACAGTTTTATACATACATCATATATAACAAAGCTTTAGTTACTGCTGCACTAGGGAACCTGTATGACAGCAGCACCATAAACAATAGTGATACGGTAGCGTCGAATAATGTCTATCTTTTTCTTTAGTCTGTCCAATACCTATCGTAATGTAACGTGGCTTAAGTACACCAGTGACCTCAACGGTACAAAGTTCAATGTCCATACATCATCTATTTTGGTACATCGTTTGTCGAGAGGATATCAAATATTTTTGCACTTAGATAGACAAGCACTAGTTAGACTTCGATTAATTAAATTTTATGTAAAAATAAGTAACTTACCTAGATGAAAAATCACACACACGATACAATTAATAATTAACTAATTAAGTCATTAAAACAGTACGCGTCACGAAAGTGGAAAAGTGGGCGGTATTTTATTCCATCAACAAAATAACTGATTTCATGAATGAATTCAAATTCAAATGTTTTTTATTCAAATAAGATTTTAAAAGCGCTTTTGAATCGTTATAATATGAATCTACCGCTGGTTCGGAATGCCATTCCTACCGAGAAGAGCCAGCAAGAAACTCGGTGGTTGCTCTTTTCCATCAAAACTTACAATCATCATAATGATACAAGTAACTGCAGTCCCACGCATAGCTGGAGCGAATCAAATCCACGCTTTTTTTTATCATTTACGTAATCTTCGATTGTATAGTATGCTTTTTTCACGAGCATACAATATTCAATACACGCCAAGACTCGCAGACAGAGGCAGCCCCATTTCCGACGGTGGCACCCGTTCACGAGCATGACGCATGATCCAGCCATTGCTTCGCTCAACCATATTTGAGGGAACGTAACAACCCGCACCACACGACACCACCACAGAAACGTTAAAGAGAGTGTGAGATTTGAGAATGGATTTTTTTCATGGCTAACGTAACGTAACGTTAACGTAACGGTAGATTCATATTATAACGATTCAAAAGCGCTTGTAAAAGCTTATTTGAATAAAAAACATTTTGAATTTTGAATTTTTTGAATTTTAACGTTTTGCTTTAGCCCTGGATTTCCAGTAGGTACACGTCTGACATCTCTGGTGGTGGAAAGCTCAGCGGTTTTGACGTTCGGCCCTCTGTTCCGGTGGTCGGGGCTTCGACCCCGGTCACACTTTTCTGAGTTGGAGTAGGTACATAGATAAGAAAAGTTGGAAGATGCGTTTTAAACAATTAAAAATAGTATGGTAAAGGAAAATATCGTGAGGCCCGAGAGTTGTTCAGTGTTCTTAAAAGTGTATGAAGTCTGCCAATCCGCGCTAGGTGAGTGCGGTGGACTATGGTCAAACCCATTTTATTCTGACATGAGACTCGTGGTCAATAGTAGGTCCTCGCTGTGGATTTGTGTGATTGTGTCCTCGGTGGATTACATTCAACCATTTAGTATGGGCTTGATTATATGGGCTTGATTAACTGCCATACGCCTTTAAAGTTTAACAGGCTTGCGCGCTTCCGCCTTAGAACGCGTCCACCTGCCTACCACCACTTTCTAGGCTGACAGCTGACTTGCAGTGGAATAAAAAAAAATCACAGATTTCGCAGTCCCGGCAAGAATCGGAGCATTGAAAATGAATACAAAAATTTACGAAAAAAAATTCTGAAATAAAAATCTCTTCTTCAAAATTTTTCAAAAATGTATTATCCGATTTTTTTAATTTTTTCCGAAATATTTACAATGTAGTAAACAAACGCCCCCAAAAATCCCAACTTTTTTACATTTTCCAAAATTCCAAAAAGTTAGCAGCCGATTTTCAAAATTCAAACGCTCTCAATGTCTCAATAAATTCCTCAACTCTTGACACTATTCCCACCTCGATCCTCCCAAAATTTCTCGGAGCTATGGCCAAAAATACGTCTCAGGCGATTTGCATCTGATAACCATTTTCAATGGTAAAAACTTACCATTTAAGAGTTAATACATAATGGGCAAGGTGTAAAATCACCACCGCACCTCACTAAAAACGTGTAAACTTTACCTACTTACTTTCAGCACAATTCTACTTTCGTGTCGCGAGCTGCACCATTGAAACCTGTTGTGATATTACTAAAAAAACAATTGATGGTATAATATTGACATGGTCTTTAAATATGAAAATATCCAAAATCTTCCAATTTGTGTGAACAGAGCTTAACTTAGGCTAGCGATATACAAACATACTGCCTGTCTCTCGTACTACAATATTGTGCCAACAGTTCTATTAGTGTGTAAGTTTTAATAAACTTTTTGATATCATTGCATCCAGTTGTTTTACTTTTACGGACTAATCGCACTTATTCAGCTCGATTCAGCTTTTGTCCAAATTCCCAATCGTCCCGTCCGTGGGTGATTCATACCTACTTACCTACTGCTCCTTTCCGCTTAAGTCATAGTTTTGTAGACAAAAGCTGATTCATGCTGAATAAGTGCTTAATTAGTCCCTCAATCATCATTAGTTTTTCACCGTTGATTCTGTACCCACCCACCTCATCGCATCAGCAAACTCACTGGAGGAAACCTACGAAACGTCATGTAAGTACCTACTTGACTGCTTCTTAATTACATTGTAGTTCAATTACCTATTCAAGCTTACTTAAATTATTACTTACCGAAAATTACACGAGCAAATACTGTAACTAGTCTCACAAGGTAGATAGTAAGTAGGTATATTACAGTACAGTATCCGGCAGTAAGTAGCCTTAGATATTACACATAACTACTTACGTATCTAACTATTATTACATTTCTTTCTAAAGCTTGCTTGCTTGCGATGCTTTAGAAAGTAATATACTTACCGGATTCTAAATGAGCCGTTACTTAATTGTTAAGTAGGTAGATATATTATCATCATCATGTCGATGTTCCATGATCAGCCCCAATCATGTAAGAATGGCCGATCAAAACGGTAAGATCGTCGTCAAAGTAAAATAAACCATAAATACATTGAATTAGAGCTCAATTTCGTGTATCTATTCCTATACGTTAGAGTATCGTACATACCTAAACGTATAAGAATGGGTAAACGAAATTGAGCTCTAATTTAATGCTATTATGGTTTATAAACTTTGACGACGAACTTTAACGTTTTGATCGGCCATTCTTACATGATCGGGGGGCTGATCTGTACAAAGTGAATTGGCATGTACTTGTAACTTAAGGCTCGACGCATATTGTAATTTGTCAGGAAACTTGATGGACGTTGAAAGGTACGGGTAATACCGGCAGGACGTACACGAGACGATGCCGTGTAGAAACCGACCAGTTAAGGGTTTTTTTTTAAATATATAGGCTAGCGCTTGGCTGCAATCAGACTTGCTTGCAAGTGTTGATGCAGCCTATAAAGGTGGAGCGCGCTTGCCTAGAAGATGCCTATTCACTCTTGATTTGAAGTAATAATAATATAACTTCCGTACCCCTATCAGGTGAGCCCACTACCATCCCGATGCGGCATCAGGATGGTTCAAGCTGATGGGTTAACGTACCAATCTTAACGGGTTAGCCCGCTACCATCTTGGAATGCAACGTCATTCATCACCTCGGACGTCTGGGTCTGATCCACGCATTCCAGTTGTACCTAGTAGAATAAAAGCGAAAAACTTACGAAAACTTTCTAAGAGTCGCCAAGCTCAAGTGGCAATGGGCGGGGCACATAGTTCGTAGATCCGATAGGCGTTGGGGTCCCAAAGTGCTCGAATGGCGGCCTCGCACCGGGAAGCGCAGCGTTGGACGACCCCCCGCTAGGTGGACGGACGATCTAAAGCGTGTAGCTGGGAGCCGCTGGAAACAAGCGGCACAAGATCGTGCTCTGTGGCGATCCATGCAGGAGACCTTCGTCCAGTAGTGGACGCCTATAGGTTGAGACGACGACGACGACGACCTTGACCGTGGTCTTAGTGTTGGATTGAAGCAGGTGATATGTACCTACCTATTATCTATGGGCGTTACTTTGCGGAAGTCTATGAATTGATAATCTACCTAAATAATATATAGTAACAAGAAGCTTATTTCTCTATTGTCCGCCAAAACCGAGTAGTAAACCTACTGTGGCCAAAACAGACAAATCTAGATAGATAGATAGATAGATAAACTCTTTATTGCTACACAAGACATAAAAACACATTAAAAATAAAACAAAACAAAACAAAGTGCGCAAGGGCGGTCTTATCACTAAAAGTGATCTCCTCCAGACAACCCACTAATTAAGAACCTTTATGACAGGAGCGGGATAGTGCAACAATATAGACTGCTATACAATATACTACATAAACTTTACATACCAATAATACATAAATAATTTAATAAAATCTAGTTAGGTATAAGGTAGGTACCTAGGCGATACGCACCGCCCATTGCTTGCTTATTTCTTGTTCATTCTCAGTCTTACCCGTTGTCCTAGGTGAGCAGCAAACGAGGCAACGCGACGCGATTGTATAAAACAGTAGACCCTTCACGACGTGGCGTACGTTGTCGCGTCGATACGTCTGCCATTTCCATTGACTTACTTATACGTAGGTATATGCTAATACATATAAGTCAATGGCCATTTCTATGGCGTCGCGACTCGCGTCCCATGGCGTTGCTACTGTCGCTCACCCAGGACTACGGGTCAGAATAAGACCCCTAACCCCTCAGTAACGTGTGTTCTGTCTGTGTCAACAGTGTCGCAAGGTGACCTTCGGCACGTCGGTCCCCGTGGCGGTGCCGGTACGCGCGTCCGTGACGCCGCACAAGCGTCGCTACACGTACTACAACAAGATGTTCAAGCCGATTGTGTACGCGCTGCCACAGCCGCTCTGCGTCTCCCTGGTGTAGATAGCTGCTGTTATTCAGGTGGCGGCCATCGACATATTATATGTACCTAGGTACTAGATGGGCCCTTCCATAGAAAAAAATTGGGCGTCCGACCTGTGGAGCGCGCTCCAGACCTGTATAAGCCTGTCCTTGTCCCCGCCATAGCGCTGTCCCGCTTTTCAGACTAGATGGCGTTACTAAAATACGCCCACATTCTTTGTTTGACAGGGCCCGTCTATGTAAACTGAGGTCGTTGGTGGCGGCTGGTTAAAATACCTCCGAACGATCGACACGAAACCAGCTTTCTGGCGCCAAGTGTTATCTTAACAATCTCTCTCTCTGCGTCGTATTCCTCATTACTGAGGATCGGGACCATCGGGACCCATTTCCATTAATCACACCCTCCCAGCGCACGTGTTTCCTGCCACATACTTATAACTTAAGTACCTACCTTCAAGGCAAGAGTGAATAGGCATCTTCTAGGCAAGCGCGTTCCACCCTAAACCCCATCATTGCTTTGCACTAAGCATGATTGTCGTCATGCGCAAGTCTATCGCGAAGTAAAACCGTAAAAAAGCAGTTCTTAGATGAGGCGCCAGGATTTTGACGTCACTTAATAAATATAATGTAAAGTACGAAATACGAACGACGCGACGCGACGGCGATACAGGTCAGACCACACAGACTAGCCTAACATTAAAAAAGTTATAAGTACTTGTAGTCAAGCCCGAACCTATCGACTTTTCCCTCATCCTAAAGTGCCAGAAAACAGTAAATGGTCATCAAGTCACAAAATAAAGAGGTCGCCGAAGGAACCATTTTTTGTAAGAATAGAGAAAGATGTCGTCTAATATAAAATGCACGTGCCTATACATTCTCGTTATTTTTAGTTAAGAGATCCGGCCGTCTCTATATTGCCCACAGAATATAATATACTCATTATAATATTATAGCCATTGGCCATTTTTGTATTTCTATATTCCTACTTAATATATATTCCTACGTAATAACATTCGCGGCGCGTTTATTTGTAGATTAGAGACCACTAAACGGTAAAATTAGTTTCCTCTAGGTTCAATTCACTAAATTCATCTCTATTTCATAAATCAGAAGTTAAATAAATAAAACATTTTTCTATTTATTATTAATTTATTTGATTATCTATACCTATAAAATAATACAAAATAATAATTATTATAAATAAGTAATACTATACTAAGTATATAAAATGATAAAAACCGAAAGGAATGGTTATTTATTATTTAAATGCAGGATTCTTTAATACATTACATATCACTCTCAATGTAAATAATATAACTTTAGTAGGTACTACAAATAAAATCTATAATATAATGTTATAGAGAGCGCCAGTTTTCACAAATGTTGTATGTATATTATGTTCAAAATATTTTCATAAGCTTTTACAGTCCGATGCAAACTTTATGTCCCGTGGAAGTTAGCCGCGAGTGACGTTCGCGCTGGTACAGTCAACTAAAGAATGATTTGGCTACTTTTGATATATATTTTTTTTGAAAGTATGTAATGATAAAAATAGGAAGTTCTATTATATTACTATTTTATTTATATTAGGTTATAATTTTACAAATCCGTTCAGGCGTCTTCGAGTAATCGGTAAACATACATAAAAAAGAAGTCCTTTTTAGAAGTCTGTTGAAAAAAAATTATTCCAAAGGCTCTATCCCCTCCATAAACACTTCTATGCTTGTGGAAGGTGCGTCTTTCATAGAGCTGACTCGAATAATAAATTCTTCTGTTAATCTGTCAATGACCACGTCACTTTTTTTATATTCGTCTTCTAAAACTTAATCTAGTAATAATAATAATAGTATAATCTTCTTCGTAACCCCGTAAACCAACATTTTAAGAACTATTGATGAGCTTTGTCCATGAGATATTAGTATTATAACGTAACAATAACTTAACGTAAAACTTAACGTAACAATAACTTAATAATGAACAGCAAATTAAGAGAACGACTGTACTTTGACAAGATCCCGCGCGTGTATGCAGTATACGGACGTAACTCACACATAGAGCCAATACGTTCAAGACGAGTGCGGGTGGGAGACAGGCGGCGGGGGGGACGCGCGGGGTAACGCCCCGCCTCCGCATTCCTCGCGCGTCCCGCTGATACCTAATATTGTACTCTGCGCATGGACTCGCACGAACTTCGCGAGGACATAAAGTTTGAATCGTACTGTACTTATTAACAGTACATATATTATACTCAATAAAAACTCAGTTAGGGCTATACACAATAATTGTTTTTCAATTCAGGCACGTTTCCACGCGAGTTGAATGTAGAGTAAATGTATGTGTCACCATACATTTGCTCTGCATTCAACTCGCGCGCGAACTATACGTTGCGCCCTATTGGTGGGTTTCACACACACCCATAGCTTATCAACATAGCACATATCTGATGGAAAGGCAGCCTTAAACTTTTTTTAATTTTTAAAATAGGTATTCAGTAACCGTTACTGTGGCACTCGTTTTACTCCAGTTCTAATTTTAACTCAATCTAAACATTATTCTTCTGTCCTTTAATATTAAGGCAAAACATACTTATGTATTTTATGCCTAAAGCAAAGGTTAAGCTTAATAAACTATTGAAACATAACCATCGTGTTTTATTTATACGAATCTTTGATAGATTTTGACAAATATTTTAAAATTTTGATACTTACTTAAATTTTTTATTTTACATGAAATATCTTTGAAAGCAATACTCAAATTTAAAGTCAACAATACAAGTACCAGCAATGTTCATTTATATAAAGCATTTAAAAGAAGATATATTGAAAGGACATACTTAAAACATAAGATTAATTACTAAGCCTACATAAATAAATTTTGGTATAAAACTTTTGAATAACTTACGTATGGCTAAGTGCGTAACTTAAAACTAAAATTAAGTCCGTACAGAGTACAGACCTGAGTACCTCGCGTCCAAATACTGAAACGCCGATTTATTTACAATGAAGAACTGTAAATCTTTCATGTTTAATGCGAAATAAGCATAAGAAAAATTGTTTTATGGTAAATAAAAAAAAAAAAAAACATTTTTAAGCACTCCTCAGATAATAAGGTCCTCCTGCACTAACCTGCTGTCACTTTATAAAAAGCTTATTCCAGGGTTAACAGGAAAACGACTCATTAAAAAAAAAATGGTTGGTGAAAAATGGTTTTTAGCTGATTGATATCACTACAAATTGAAAGCGGTGTTTCAGTATTCAAGAACTTCGGTCGGTACAAGGTGGTTACAATTTGTTTGATTATAAAATATTGGTGTTATCGTAAATTGAATTATTATTTATATTAATAAAACTTTAACACAAATATAATTTGAATTTCTAAGGTGACACGTCCACTGCAGAAATTAAATTATAAAACCTCATTTATAGATAATCAAAATGTATTTATAGGGGGCCAACTTCGTGCGTAAATAAACTGTTTAACGACTAAGAAATTACAAACCAACAACGCCGAGCACAGTGTAGCGACTAAAAATTACCACTACAGCCCATTAACGTCCCACTGCTGGCCACAGGCCTCCACTCTTATAGGAGAGAGGGAATTAGAGCTTAGACCCACCACGCTGCTCCAATGCGGGTTAGCGGGCTTTAACGACTATTATCAGTGATAATAACCGGGACCGACGGCTTAACGTGCTCTCCGAGGAACGGGGGTGAAACACCGCCAACTTCCCAACTCCGGGCTAGTACTGAGAATTTTAGTCAGAAAAACCCCGTCCCGGAACTCGAACCCGGGACCTCGTCAGCCGCAGTCGAACATGCCAACCACTAGACCAACGAGGCAATTACAAATGGCTTTAATTAAATTTTTAGTTTAGTTTAGTTTTTGTAATCTAACATGAAACACTGTACAATGTTTGAGGAGGGCTGCAATTAGCGATAAACGCAGTTTTTAACTTTTGCAGGATTATCGTTCATATGTTTTTTAAGTCCTTGGTTAATAAAGTTTTATTTTTATTTTATTCTTTTCTATTCAGAAACATTGATAAGTTTGACAAAATTGGCGCTTCACAATTCCACTTAAATCGCAGTTAACTTGAATCGATCGATCGAATAGGTAAAAAATCTCTCACTAGGCCCCCTGATCTACCTAATGGAAAGTCACCTTTAAAACCAAGAAATATACTTTATTGTAAGCACTACATTTATTATGTTCCCTAGTTTTAACTCATAATGCGTCATTTTCAGCTATGATTCATTGGAAAAGAATTCATATCCCGGAAAATTCAATCAACTCATTCAAACGTTCAATTCAATAAATCCTATGAACAAAATCAGACTTTAGGAGCAATATATTATGGCTAAACATGTCTATTGATATATTTTGTTTGGAGTTGTAAGTTAGTTGTTTTATAGAGGTATTCTGTAAATTACACCTAACAGCCCCCCGATTACGTAAGAATTGTCGATCAAATGGTAAAGGTTCGGCGTCAAAGTAAAATAAACCATGACAGCATTGAATTAGAGCTCAATTTCGTCTGCCCATTCTTATACGTTTAGGGTATCGTACATACCTAAACGTATAAGAATGGGCAGACGAAATTGAGCTCTAATTCAATGCAGTTATGGTTTATTTTACTCTGACGAAAATCTTTAACGTTTGATCGGTCATTCTTACATGATTGGGGGGGCAGTTTCATACAAATTTCAGACAGACAAAGAATGTCGCAATAATCATTATAGCTTTGAAACGTAATTTCACGATATTTATTGAGAACTTGCAATAAGTGACCTTTCTAAGACTGAAAAGTGATATTATGGTTTTATTGGTCATATTTCGATTGTATCAAATATTGGACGGGGCATGGTAGGGCATTGCCTGCCTGCCTGCTTGCCTGAGGATTGGAGGGCAGTTGACCAATTAGATGTGCCCACTCTATGGAGAACTAGATGATGCCCGCGACTTCGCGTGGATAGTTTTTATACCCCCGAGGAAACTGCCCCGAAATTTATCGGGGTTAAAAGCCTATGTCCTTCCCCAGGATACAACCTGTATACCAAATTTCATCAAAATCGGTTGACAAGGTGGGCCGTTAAAAAGCGTAGCAGACTGACAGACACTTTCGCATCCATACTAATATTATAAATGCGAAAGTGTCTATCTGCTACGCTTTCCCGGCCCATATTTACATCCGATTTTGACGAAACTTGGTACAGCCCCCCTAACATGGGACAATTTTCTCCCCGAGGAAAGGATAAAAATTTTATTCCTAAATAAATAAATAAAAACGCTAAATAACGGTGGATAAATTGTCCCCCGAGTCCCCGTGAAATGTCAAACGGGGATAACCTTCTCCTCTCCCCTGTTGCCGTGCTCTGAGAAGTGGTTAAGTTAATTTTATCTCTTGTCAATGTATAAAATCGGGGGATAAATTTTTTATCTCCGGCCCATGCTAGCCCTGATGAGGTAGGTTGCATCCCGGGGAAGGACATAGGGTACTTTATCCTGGAAAATTAAGGCGTTCCCGCGGAAACCAAGAAACCTCAATTAACGCGGACGAAGTCGCGGGCATCAGCTAGTTTATAATATTAGCATGGAAGTATGGATTTCAGATATTTCTCACAGAATACCCCTATAGGGTACTTTATCCTGGAAAATTAAGGCGTTCCCGCGGAAACCAAAAGACCTCAATTAACGCGGACGAAGTCGCGGCCATCATCTAGTTTATAATATTAGCATGGAAGTATGGATATCAGACATTTCTCACAGAATACCCCTATATCAGAAGGTCACACGAGCGTCGCCTAAGGGTGATCGCACACCGGCGGCGCGCGTTACTTCTTCTTGCTCTTGCCGAGCGTGAGCGTGTGGTGGCCCTGCGCCGTCTGCTGCTTGCGCCGGTTGAACTCGATGGTGTCGTCCTCTATCTTCTTGCGCAAGTCTTCCAGCCGCTTCTTCTCTTCTGTGTGGTCCTTTTTCAGCTTTTCGAATTTCGCGTGCAACTGAAATTTACCAAAATAAATAATAAATGTTTTTGTTGCGAAAGTGAGAGCAGGGTTATTGTTAGCTTCTAACTCTCTCTCGCTGCGTCGTATTCCTAATTACTGAGGGTCGTGACCCCTTTCCATTAATCAAATAATGGTAGGAGTTTCATTTTTAGCTTAGACTAATAATTATGCTCAAGACACATGAGACATATTGTGACAAATCTGTGTAATGTTATATATTATTTGCTTATTGGATTATTTTATTTATTAAACGTATTGGGAACAAAAAGGAAAAACGCGTATACGAATACATACATAGCTTGTTTTAGCATGACTATGTGCATACAACGGAAATCCAGTTTCACAGCACATACGTTAGTGTCACGTCAAGCGAAACAAAAATGTAACCTTTACGGTATCAGCCCAAGGGGTTTTATTTTTATCATATTACTAGATCATGCCCGCGACTTCGTCCGCGTGGATTGATATATTTTAATTCCCGCAGGAACTGTTCAATTTTCCGGGCCTTTGTCCTTCCCCAGGATGTAAACTATCTCTGTACCAAACTTCATCAAAATCAGTTGAGTAGTTGGGCCGTGAAAGCGTAGCAGACAGACAGACAGACAGACACACCTTCGCATTTATAATATCAGTATGGATGTTTGTCAGCGTACCTCCTTCTCGGCCTCCTTGAGCTCGGCCTCCTTCTCCTTGACGCGCGTCACGAACATCTGCTTCATCTCGTCCTCCTTCTGCTGCAGCTGCAGCAGGTGCGCGCTGCGCTTCTGCTCGAACGTCTGCTGGAACGACACCTGCGCAGAAACCACCCAGTACAGCGTGCGACCGGCCTTACAGCCATAGAGTGCGTTATGGTCTAGCGGTTAAAATTCAAAATTCAAATGTTTTTTTATTCAAATAAACTTATTACAAGTGCTTTTGAATCGTCGAGTGAATCTACCACTGGTTCGGAATGCCATTCCTACCGAGAAGAACCAGCAAGAAACTCGGAAACAAGAAGCTCATTTGAAAAAAAAAAATTACAATTTAATTAATGTGTAGATACATAAGTAACCGCTGTCTTCAGCATTGCTGGAGCGAGTCAAGTCCATGCTCTTTTATCATTTAAGTAATCTTCAACAGTATAAAACGCTTATAGTCATAGTTCAGTTCAAAAAAGTATATTTTTTTACTTCAGTCAGTACAAGTTACGGTCTCCATTACGGTACAGTATGGACAGACAGAATTATAAGGTTACCTTAATAGGATCACTTCTCGTTGAATGAAATGTTGCCGTTCGTTAATCTCGCTAAAACTAAGAAACAGCTTGACCGATTTTGATGGAATTTTTAGCGTTTTGTCACGCATGTGTGTAACGTTACCGGCTTGTTATCCGCGTCCACGTCAGAGAAGCCCATCTGCGCGAGCCGCCTCCGCCGGTACAGCTCGTAGTGTCGCGCGTGCGTTTTCTCGCGCATGTCCTCCATGTTGGTGCGGATCAGCATTTCGCGCAGCTTCACAAAGTCGCAGTGGGACTCGTTCTCCACTGAAACGTTCACCAAACATCATACTTAATATTATAAATGCGAAAGTGTGTTTGTTTGTGCTCTATCGCAATCTAACGATTGCGCTCGTCTGTACTACTCGTATATCCGTTTATCCTGTGTTTTTGTCTATTTGTCTGTCACAGTTGCACTTGCGTATTTGCACTTTAATGGACCGAAAGTGGGGGGTAAAATTTAAACGTGTGGTATCTATTATTATATGAAAAAATCTCAATTTAGATTACATCAATTAGATCTTCGCGGCGGCCACCTTGGATTTATAAACTATAGAAAATTCGTTTTGGCAATGCCAAAAACCTTGAAAACGACATCGATATCGACAGTGGAATTGTCAATTTGACGTGGCGGTCATATTGAATTTCAAAAATAAACTCATATTAATTTTTACCGATCCCGAAAACCATGACGAGACCAATATTTAGTGAAAATGTTTTAAAAATGTAAAAATTTAACGCGGTGGCCATTTTGGGTACTAAAAATGATTGCAAATTCGTTCTTAGCGACCCCGAAAACCTTGAAACGACACCCATTTTTTGAAAATGATGATTCGACGCGGCGGCCATCTTAGATTTTTTTTCAAAAAGCGGTCAAATGCGAGTCAGACTCGCGCACAAAGGGTTCTGTACCACCACACAACATATAAATTATTTTAGTAAATAACAAGAAAGAATGTGAATGTCATAACAACACGTAATCAGCTGTGAAATAGCTGATTATATTGATTTATTGACGTGTGCATATGCAAAATATGCGGCATAAACGGCCGTATCTTTTGCTTGCGTTAACTTAGAAGCTTGATTTTTTTAGAGCCAAGGGACCGTGAAACTAAGCATTTGATATTAATTTCAACCTGATACATCTACGGTGGTTGACAAACAGACGGACAACGAAGTGATCCTATAAAGGTTCTTTTTTTCCGCTTGAGGAACCCTAAAGAAACCGCAAATTTGTGTTTAGCGATCACGAAAACCTTCAACACGGCATCCGAATCGTGAAAATGACGACTAGGCGCGGCGGCCATCTTGGACTCTTTCAACTTATTTGCTTACTAGCTGATGCCCGCGACTTCGTCCGCGTGGATTGAGGTTTTTGGTTACCGCAGGAACTCTTTCTTTTTCTGGGATAAAAGTAGCCTATGTGTTATTCCAGACTATAATATATCTGTGCCAAATTTCATCCAGATCCGTTCAGCCGGTCTGGCGTGATTGAGTAACAAATATCCATCCATCCAAACTTTCGCATTTATAATATTAGTATAGAACTATAGAAGATAGTCCTTGGACTGATTGAAGATTACACTAAGAGAAAAAAAAACTTGGATTAAAAAAAATGGACCAATCAACTCACCCTGCACCGTTCCCCAGGGGTACTGTCGCGCGCGCACGGTCTTATTGCCGATCTTCACGAAGTCCGTGCTGCCGACTACAGCGAACGGTATATGGGAGTTCATACTCCCGTTCACCTCCGATACAGACTCATCGTCTACAGGGAACTGGTAGATCTCCACGCCGTTCATTTGCAGCTCTTGCATTATTTTGGACTGGAAAAAACAAAGCATTTTCTGTGAATAATAAAAAAAGATAGGCAGCGAATTTTAATAATATGAAAATGGTGACAACCCGATTAATAGGTTCGGGAACAAACATAAAAAGAAGATTATTAATTCGACACGTATGTATGTAATATTATTGAAACTGCACAAAAAATACAAAATTTCATAGATGTATGTATGTATGTATACACGCATACGACTCAACTAAGAGTATTTCAACTCTGAAGTTTGTAACTATTATCATACTTTCATACTAATATTATAAATGCGAAAGTGTGTTTGTTTGTTGGTTTGTTGGTTTGTCCTTCAATCACGCCGCAACGGAGCAACGGATCGACGTGATTTTTGGCATGGGTATAGTTGAGGACCTGGAGAGTGAAATAGGCTACTTTTTTTCCCGGAAAATTAAGGAGTTCCCGCGGGAATCAAAAAAACTTAAACCACGCGGACGAAGTCGCGGGCATCAGCTAGTTATTAAATATTAATGATAATAACCGGGACCGACGGCTAAACGTGCTCTCCAAGGCACGGAGGAAACGAAAAGGCCAAAGAACGTCCAATTCGGTCACCCATCCAGTTACCGACTTGGGTCAACGTTGCTTAACAATCGCAATCGACTAATATACGTTGTCACAACTAGTCGACTCGTCTCTAATGATACCTTATGTAAAACTAATAACTATGTACCCACAAATAAATAAATTTGATTTGATTTGTTACCTTGAACTTCTGCAGCTCAGTCTTGGAGATGGTGTCGGCCTTGGCGATGATGGGGATGATGTTGACCTTCGTGTCCAGCTTTTTCATGCACACCAGATCGATAGACTTCAGCCCGTGACCTGACATACAGACACGACATTGTTTTTTTAAAAATTCCTGTATGTATGCGAGTTCCACCATAACTTCTAAACGCCTGACTAGATTTGGATGTATGGGGTATCGTTAGAATCCTTACATCATCATCCCGAGTGGCACTGGTTATTTTTTTTTTTAATTCAACATGGCAGGGCAGTGGTGTTTTTATAAAATCATGTTCACTTGTACTAACGAATTTCTAACAACTTTAGAAATATAAGTATTGAACAATTTTAATAAATAGTGTCCTAATCCCTTGCACTATCGATCAAGCCTTACAAATGAATGTCGTGTAAGCACCTACTTAAGTTTACATGATGCCAAGGTCAGTTCTATTTAAAAATACAGATTTCATGTTATATTAGATAATAGGCTGCCAAGTGAAATCTAGTTTTCATTGTGGTAAGAGGTTTGGCCTGGATTCCAATGGAACATGTGCCATTTCTTTTGTTAGGGCATCAGAACTCTTAAAATACCTATTACTAGATAATATATTCGAGTTTTCTCATTATTATTTCTTGTGTTTTCGCAAGATATGTTATCAATTACCTATGATACCTACTAGATATATTAGAATTTTCTTATTATTATTTCTTGAGTTTTCGCAAGATATGTCCCACAAAACTTATCTGGCCTGGTGGCCAAAATTGGAACGAATTTTTATGTCTAAGTTTTTTTTAATTTTATTTTTCATTAGCGAACATAAGCTATAAACAACATACTGTGGCCAACTCTGTTGAACACAATCTCTAAACTAAACTAAAGTGACAGCTCCTAATCTAGCGCTGCCCCTTTTTGCAGGGAATATTTTGAAAGAGATAGCAATACAGAGCTGTAATTTTAGTTCACAACAGAATTGGCCTAACTGGCGCTACCAAACTAGCTCCGAGCTCTGTTCAAAATAGGTTCCTTATCGCGCAAGGAGCGGACCGCATGCGCAAAGTTATGAACCGTTATCGGAAACGACACGCAAGGCACCTTGCATACGAGCACGCATTTACTATGTAAGTATTTACTTTGATAAGTTATTATCACGCGATGCGCGTCTGGCAAGAGCAAGGAATTAAATTATTACATAGAGCTTATGATTTGTGAGATGATGATAGTTAAATAATCGTCTACTCGCTGCAGAAAAGTAGAGCACTAGATTTAGTCCTGTCAATTTAGTATACATATTGTGTACATCAGAATTGACCAAAATACCTCCCTAACAATTAAGATTCCTTAATTTATGAACTAACATAACTTTAGTGTCGTAATTATCATTAGGACTCGTGTGACCAGCCTATGACACATAATAATATGGTCATCGTATGTGGCCCGCGCGCGATCTGAATACGTCAGACTATAGCATCAATAGTTAACGATCGAATGTCAAGGACAATCGTGAAATATTCAAATATTTTATGAGACACGAGTCACTGGCCCACTGAACTAGAAACTTAGAAAGTAAACATTGCTTTCTATAATGCCACAGTGCTGGATAAACAATGAGTGTAAATTATAAATTTTTAATACCCCCAATGCATCCATACTTCCATACTAATATTATAAATGCGAAAGTGTGTCTGTCTGTCTGTCTGTCTGTCTGCTACGCTTTCCCGGCCCATCTTTTCAACCGATTTTGCCGAAATTTGGAATAGAGGTAGGTTATATCCCGGGGAAGGACATAAGCTACTTTTTATCCAGGAAAATTAAAGAGTTCCCGCGGGAGTCAAAAAACTTATTCCACGCAGACGAAGTCGCGGGCATCTGATAGTGGAATATATTATGAGCAATTAAGAGTCTATGAAATTTTATTCAGACTCTCCTGTAGCTTTATTTCATACAATGAAGACAACTCATTCACTCAAAATCTTATTCACTCACAATTATTAAAGGAAATAAATGCAGCCTCACCAAGAAGAAGAAGACTATTAATTTTATTTGGGACATAATATATACTTTATTTGTTACATAATTTTTATTTTTTTTGCCATGGGACACCTGTTTCGATACCGTAGAACTGGGAACGACTTTCTTCCACTACTACAACTTGAAATATCTTGTCTTGCAAATATGACATTAGCAGGGTATAGATGTTGTCAGGGAAGTTTTTTTTATTTTTATTTATTATCAAAATAAATATCGATATGTAGTAGGTTCTTATGCCAGACCCTGTCAAAAGATTGCTGAGCATCTAAAAATGCTGCTGAGCAGTATTCCTTCCTTTCTAGTTTCTAACGATTGTCTTATTTTGTTAAATGGACCTATGTAAATATGTTGCATGTACCATATTCTGGCAAAATAAAAATGATTATGATTATGACTTACCAGTAGGGCATATAAAGTACAGACACACGTGCAGACGGCTGTCATGGTACGCGGGTAACGAGCGCTTGATCTTTAGCTCCTCTTGCAGGTAGGCTTCGAACTGGGCGTCGATGTAGTCCACTACAGCTTTGAAACTGTCTTCCTTGTTCACTTGGTCTCCATACCCTACTGTGTCGCAGATTGTCAGCTGGAAAGGTTATGATTAATTTATCATCCACATTTTAATAAAGCTTAGTTAATTGAAAGAAATTTAAAAATCTATACTAATATCATAAATGCGACAGTTTGGATAGATGGATGGACTATCACTGATTTGCTGTGCCCCACCGGGGTTCCAATACTGTAATCAAATAAATATTATAAATGCGAAAGTTTGGATGGATGTATGGATGGATGTTTGTTACTCAATCACGCCCTAACGGCTGAACGGATCTGGATGAAATTTGGCACAGAGATAGATTATAGTCTGGAATAACACATAGGCTACTTTTTATCCCGGTAAATTAAGGAGTTCCCGCGGGAAACGAAAAACCTCGATCCACGCGGACGAAGTCGCGGGCATCAGCTAGTAAGAACTATAAAATTCGACTGACATTATGTTAATTACTTATAAGAAGGCATTAGTGGCTAGACAGGACGAAATGTATAACCGAAATGTAGCATCATTTTGTAATGTCGCATAGTGTATGATATAAAGTTTTGTATGGACTTGTTGTCCTTTCCGGTCCTTAGTTTGTTTTCAGCCTAAGGGGAGACACTAGTGGTCCACTAGTGTCTCCCCTTAGGCTGAAAACAAACTGGTTTTTACGTTTTGTATCTGGACGTTTTGTATCTGTCTGTCTGTCCACTAGTAGTGGACAGACAGACAGATACAAAACGTCGTGTTGTTCTGTCACAGACTGTATCCAGATTTTACTAAATATGTATATCCAACATTTCCCAGTCTTGGTCAGTCCTTAGTGCATTTTTGCAGTGGGAGGCAACCCTCGTAGACTAACAATGGCTTGTGCACTGAGAGACAACCCTTATTTATTTATTTACTTAGATATTGTTATTGAACAAACAAAAAAAATACAGTAAAAAAGAAAACTATACAGTTAAAAAGCAGTAAGTAAGACTACATAGAAATGTGCAAAGGCGGTCTTATTGCAATCTTTGACCAACAACCGTTGGTGTAAGGATAAATAAACTGGAGTGCAGGATGGTGCTGTATTTAAAAAATGTAGGCAAGCAATGGCTTGAGATGGAAGTAAATAAGTACAGAGATATATAACTAAGTTACCTTGAGTCTCACATTGCTCTCCTGCAGCTCATAGGTGTGGGCTTTTAATTTGACAGTGGGCAGGTTGTGAGGGCTTGGCACGGACTCAAAGTTGGTGTTGAACAGAGAGTCCATCAGCGTGGACTTACCCAGACCCGTCTCTCCTAAACAAAGAACATAGCAGCAACTATGAGCACCAAATTATGATGAATCCTGAAGTGTTTGTTTAGATCGACTTAGTTATTGCTTGGCCACAGGCAGGTGTCAATGTATACTGAAGACGCAGATGCAGGGAGCATGTCAGTCACCACGGATGCATTTTTTTTTAAATCTAGACTAGTGTTAGTCTACAAACATGCTGGCTAGTGCTGGCTACAGTCTAAGGTGGAGCACACTTGCCTCTGAAGATACTAAGTAATATTATAGGCAGATGGAAGCAAATAGCAATTAAAAGGTTGTGATAAAATTGCAAACTTCCGCCAGAGTTCTTTTCTGCACTTGGACGGAACCATCTGTAAGCTCCCTATTACACTTACACTTTACCCCAGGCCCCAGCTCTATTGTAGACTTCTTCTCTAATCAGGACTAGATCCAATAAAATTTAGGATAACAGTTGAAATCTATTTAATTTTTTAGTAGTTAGGTCTGTAATTTAGTCATTGGGGCTGATTCTGTAGTGCACAATCTCTAAACTAAACTAAAATTAGAGCATTACAAATATTGCTAACCCTTTCATAATACTCCCTGTGGAAAGGGACAGAACTAGATTTAAAGCTGCCATTTTAGTTTAGTTTCGAGATTGTATACTACAGAATCAGCCCCAGTAACTGTTGTCTAAAACATACAGATTTGCCACTTATTGCTATCAGTATATTTTTCCTTAACTTTAAAACTACATATTTTAAACAAGCTTAATAATAATTATTCATGAGCCACTGCACATGAATAATTGCAGCATCAGAAAAATACCTGTGTAATTGATTTTTAGAGGCATATGTTTTTCGGCGTTTTGAATAGATCCATGATAAAATAATGAACATTAAGTACAGAAGTTTATGTACTATTTAGTAATGTTTAGGGGTTGTATGAATCTCACTATCTCGTACAACAAACATTCAAAACAGACTAATAATAACTACTAACAGGAACATTGTATGGATGGAGATAAATATGTAAGTACTGTAAATATAGTTATATGATGTAATTAAAACTTATGAATCACTCAATACTGACCAATGCACAGGATGTTAAACACAAATCCATTTTGAACACTTTTATTCACCAGCTGATCAGGCAGGCTGTCGAAACCGACGTGCCCCGACAGCTTTAGCGTACGCATCAGGGTTTCAACCTAAAATTAATCACAAGACTTGAGAGAAATGCAATGCTCAATAATTCGAATCACAAAAGACTAACCGCAACCGATATCTCCGATCAATTGTAAATTGTTTTGTGTTTGTTTGCATTTCACTGCTAGGAAAGTTATTTGCTTATTGTAATATCTGAACAACAAATTGATGGAATTTATAAACAATTTCGAAAGAGAACGCCCAGGCGAATACTCAGTAGTTTTAGAAATCAACATTATCACAAAGTAGAAGCTAATTTTTTTAACACGAATAATGCACAAGGGAAAATTTGTTAAATTATTGGCTTTTAAGTTTGATTAATCAAATATTTCTTTTTATTTAGGCTTACTTTAGTAGGTTCAGCTTCAATCGCCGCCATGTTTCTTTGACAACCTGACTAAACTGTGAAGTTTCTTCGAATTGTCTCTTTCGGAATCCGCATCATTGGCACGGTTCACTCACCAATGTGACAAACGTTTACACTTTTACAGTCTTTATTTCAGTTTTATCTGTAAAAGTAGGTGTTATTTGGTCTTATAATTTTACTGTGTTTTAATCAAATACAATTTTTTTAATGAGATTTCTAGGTATGCTAAAATAAAATATATTACAACGTCAAATAAAATAATTCTATAATTTTATTCCGTATTATTATTTTGAAGGGTTGGTTGCATTGTTTAGGTTATTGCTACACTTGATATTTTACCCAGAAATTAGGGAAATAATAACCTAACCTCTAAATATTATTTAAATAAACTTCTTTCCCAGCTCTCTTTTTCAGTCTGCAATCTGCATGGAGACGTAACGCGAAGCGAGGCGAGGCAATACGAAGCGATGCGAGGAAGTAACCGGTACTCTACAGTTTCTACTTGCGCCAAGGATTCCATGGCTTTCTAAACATTTGAAATTGAGGATTTAACACTGATACAAGCACGATCACTGAGTCTTAGCTCAGAACTCGCACTCTTTGACCACACCCCCAAAACCCGACCCTGAGCAACATATTTTAGTAATGTTATAGTGTCTGAAACGTGTAACGTGAACTTTTGCTGTTCAAAGTTAATTATTTTAACAGTACTATAATTATATCACTCGACGATTCAAAAGTATGTACTTGTAAAAAGTTTATTTGAATATTTGAATAAAACACATTTGAATTTTGAGTAGCCTTGTACTGTAAAAGCTGCATCAATAATTATTGCAGTCTCAATAATTGTTGCGATTGGCTGAATTTATGAAATACTTGCTGGAACAAAAGATTTTGGCTAAAAGCAAAAGAGTAACAACTTGTTACTGGGGATTGCGATTGTTATTAATTGTTACATATACATGCATACAATGCATCTGTTAAACATTTTTACCGCCCCAGGTTTATCAACAAACCAACTCATCTGATAATTTTCTTGATTACATCCAATTCTGCATTATTTTTATTGATTGATTAGGCAAAATGAATAGCAAGTTTTACTTGTGCTGACAACATTTAGAAAAATCCAAGATGGCAGAAAGCGACATTGGTGCGTTATCATGTGAGCCGATGAAATGATGTTTTCTTGAATTATTTCGTCGCGAGTGGATTTTAAAATTGTGTTTCAGTGAATTGTGACAAAATAAACCATGGCGGACCTAAAATCACCGCCGTTTAGTGACATTAAAAGACCTGAGGAGGTCGTCAGGATGACGACGAACGACAGCCTGAAATTTGCAGTTCTTATCGGGCTGATTGAAGTCGGACAGGTAACCAACCGGGAGGTGGTGAACACCGTTCTTCACCTGGTAAGTACCCAAAGGCAGGACACATTAATTTCTCAAGGATTGCTCGGAATATTTAGCTGGAATCTTATTGGATTCGTGTGAGTAAGATAGGTTACTTCGTGTCAAAGATTTATCAATGTTTTATTGCTATTTTAGGCATACTAATGAGTCTATGGAGCACATTTTGTGCGCATAATTAATTTTAATAAAGAAAACGTGATGTGATGGGAGAATTGCGTCTATTTTCATTGTTTTTATCGATCGCGTTGGTGGTGAATCGTCCGTCCGCGGGCACCTCGCGAGAGCCAGTCGGCGGCCGGCGCGGTGTTTGTTTTGATATATGTATGTAATAAGTAAGTAGGCACACTCTTTGAAATAGAAAGAAAATAATTAAATAGACGGCGACTTATTCCAAATTGATTTTACTACAGTTAGTTCTTGTCTAAAGGTGTATGATCGAAACTATAATTAAGTAGGTAAGTAAGTAAGTACGTTTTACTTACTTACCGAAATTAGAAAAAACAAAACAAACAAAATCACTCGAACTCGGTTTGAACGCGACGAAAACAATAAAACTGCCACTTTAAAGTAAGTAGGTAGGTACTTATCTACCTACCTACTATTACCTATATTGCGAAATAGTAACTTACTCCTACTCGTGTGTGTATTACCTAGCTAGGTAGCTACCTACCTGGATAGGTACTAAGTAACAATATTATTACATGTCATTGAGGTATTATGTACTAACGTACTAGAGAAGACACCGCGAATGTAATCTGTGCTGCGTCGCGAACCACGCGGCGGGTGCGGGACGCGCGGGGTGCGCGCTGGTAAGGTCATAGATGAGACACGCAGAAGTGACACTAAGTATTTTCTGCCTATTGGGTTATTCAATGAGACTATGTACTTTTGAATTTATGCAGTGTGAGACTGCATAAAGTGCACATATGAAATAAGATAATAGTAGACCTAGTTTTATAGACGGAAAAAAATAATTAAAAAGTAAAAACAAAAAGATATGCATTTTATACAACTTTAACCTTTTTATTAGGAACTGTTGACACTATAAAAGAAAATGTTATAACTTAACCAATCCTATCATGTTAAAAAATAATAGTGACATTTTTATCTTATTCTACCTTATCATTATAGAAATGAAGTGAAAAAAAACATCGTTTCCTATAATAGTTATTTGTGTAACAAGAGAGCAAAATTTTTTTTGTTAAATTTTTAAAGTTTTACTGTAATTAATTACCGAGAAACTAAAGAAGTTTCAAAATGGCGCTGACTTTTTTAAATTTTGGTACCAGTTTCCTGTTTTGTGATCCTAGGGATCCTCAGATATCGATTTTGAACGAAATCGGTACAATAACAAAGAATTTCAAAATGGCGCTGCCTTTTTTAAATTTTGGTAACATTTTCCTGTTTTGTGATCCTAGGGAGCCCCAAATATTGATTTTAATGAAATCGGTCGAATAATAAAAAAGTAAAATGTAAAATGTATGATCGTAGGTGTCTCATCTGTAGGTAAAATTCACTTTTAATCTATGATATTCCGAGAAATGGTGGAACGTGGGTGAATCAGTAGAAAAATATCTTCAAAAATTTGTTTTGGTTTGTTTTCGTAAACGTTTTGTTTACTTACCGATGATATGTCACGCCATAATCTTTTTTATTTACAGTTGTATTATTTTTACACGTTTTTATAACGCACGACGGCATTTTAAAATTTTCGTGCGAGCACAATTTCGACACGCGGCCGCGAAGAGCGTAGGCGAGAGACTAAATAAGGTGAAGCCGGCCGGCCGCAAAGCATGGCGCAAATTTTTTGTTTGCGGCGTCGGTTCTAGTACTTGTACATATAATTCAATGTTACATGTATAATATTGTTATCGAAGTATCGAAGAATGTTATTAACTAATCTATCCTAGGTACCTATGTTACATGCTAAGAAGATTAGAAGAAAACCTACCATCTGGTTTCTAGTTTCCACGCAATGATTGTACGACAGATATTATGTACCTACACACACAGATGTAGTACCTACTACATCTGTGCCTACTGCCTACACACATACCTATGTGGTTTGTTGAATTCCTTATTTTCAGAGTTATCCCTATTTACCATATCCACTGCCTCATGCGTAGTGCTCGGCTGATCTACATTCTGTTGAGGTAGTAGGTACCTACTTCCTTCGTTCGTACTTAATCGGCGTAATACGGTAACTCAGCGGGCAATGCAGACAGCTATGCTCGGAGTCTCTTTACGAGATCAAATCAGCTGTGAGGTGATTCATGCTGCATGCATGAGCAGAAGTGGCCATAGGCCGGGGACATAGTTCGAAGAACTGATGGACGTCGGGACCCCACATTGGAAAGCGCACCGTTCGCCCCTCCCTGAGTGGATGGATGCCATCAAATGAGTCGCAGGGAGCTTCCGGATTCAGCAGGTACAACTACAAGGCTGGGACATGTCAAAGTCTTTGCATGTGACCTATAATCGTATATCGGTTGATGACGATGAAAATACTTCGTCATCCTGTTTTACTTTTGAAATGGCCGTTTGTAATGGTAACCAGGCAGTTACCTGATTGATTAGTTTGTTAAAACTATAGGTCTAAATGAAGATCATTTGACAACTGGTTTGATGTCTTTTACTCCGTCGATTATTCTGTACATGTACCTACCTATATGCTCGTCTTTGATATTACAAGACTATATTATATTTTAGCTATAAAATCATCTGCATTTTCGTCATCTTTTTGACGAAGACCGTTAAATTTAGCACCGTGCATATCTGTGATCCAGACCATACGATTTATCGCTTTTTAAAGGTTAAATAGGTTCCTAGTTAACAAGCGATCTGCTTTGTCTCCGAGTCCCAGGGACAGAAAATCAGATTTATAATTACATTACATGCGTGCGGTTGTACTTAATATTGATCATCTCGTTTTTTTTATCTACTACAAGTTTGCCCTTGACTGCGATCTCACCTGATACCTACGTGATGATGCAGTCTAAGATGGTAGCGGGCTAACCTGTTAGGGGCATGGAAAGAAAAAAAGAAAGAAAAAAAAGAAAAAACATTTATTTTCAAACTGTGCCATACATAACAAACATACCTACCGCATCACGCATGGCACAACCCGAAAAATGGTCCAGGCTCAGCACAATGCTGTACCTATGTTCAGTGCAAGCACTAACCATACAGCGCCGATTTTCAGCCTGAACCCTGATTCAGGTGACACCACGGAAAAAAACTACGTAGCTGCAAGCTAGTAGAATACTTAAAAACTATAGTTTAATAACAAGTTTATCTATCTATCTATCTAATTATCAATCTATCTATCTATCTATAAAATTAAAAGTGCTACAAAAACGACTACAAATGTTCATGGCATGGCAGTTATATTAAACCCATACCCCTATTCGGTTTCTACACGGCATCGTACCGGAACGCTAAATCGCTTGGCGGCACGTCTTTACCGGTAGGGTGGTAACTAGCCACTGCCGAAGCCTCCCACCAGGCCAAAATAAATAAGTACTTAACTAGGTGATTCTTTGAATTTCACATCCGACCAAGTTTGGTGATCGATAGATATATCAACTTTATTCCTCTGTTAGTATTTCCCAGGCGGAAAGTTTAACAGCAGTAAAATCCATTGTGCCCAAGCCAATAGGAATCCGTTACGTAATAGCTGAACGCCATTGTTTTGCGCAGTTTTCGAGAATTTTCCACTCATGTTTTTATCATTGTTTCAGTTCTCACTTTGTGAAGTCTGAAAGAAAAAAGGAAAGAAAGCAAGCTTACCAATTCCGAATAAGAAATCAAGCACCCGAAATATGTTAAGCAAAGAAAAAACAAGCATTTATATTCCAAAAAAAGAGTTGTTATCCTGATAATTGGCAGAATATAAACCCTAATAACTCTCATAGATGAAATAAAAAATCACTATACTGCTTACTAAACAACTTATCTAAATATATATTTATATAATAAAAGGAAAAGGTGACTGACTGACTGATCTATCAACGCACAGCTCAAACCACTGCACAAATCGGGCTGAAAGGCATGCAGATAGCAGTCTACGTCATATGACGTAGACATCCGCTAAGAAAGGATTTTTGAAAATTCCACCCCTAAGAGGGTGAAATAGGGGTTTAAAATATGCGTAGTCCACGCGGGCGAAGTCGCGGGCATTTCTTAGCGGATGCCTACGTTATAATAGCTATCTGAGTGCAAAATTTCAGCCCGATCCGACCATTGCATTGGTTAGAGCTGTGCGTTGATAGATCAGTCAGTCAGTCACCTTTGCCTTTTATATATTTAGATTATAAGAGTTTTTAACTTCTCATTAAAAAAACCCTTCCGAGCTATAAAATGTGTTGGGACTTGGGAGGGCATCTATTTTACTAATGAGAAATATGGTGTCGTCCAGTCTTCAACTTGCGAAAGTATGCAATCAAAAAATCAATTAACTTAAGTACCTAATTGATAAAAAAACATGACAAACTAAGTGATATCTGAAAAACTAGAATGTATCTAAATAGTGTAACCAATTTCTTATCACAAAACAAACACGTTGCTTATCAAGAGTTTATAAAATATGTCGAATCAAATAAAACTGCGTATTAAGGTCTAGCCCCACTTGGTACAGAGACGCGGCGCGGCACGTAGCTGCAAGTATTCTTTGTATGAGGTTGTATAGAGCCGGGCCCACTTAAAGAGACGCGGCACAATCTCGTACAATAATTAATGTTTGCCACTACGTGCCGCGCCGCTCCGTACATCTCAAGTGGGGCTAGGCCTTTCTATGCAGGATTATGTTATGTCTTGGAAAACTCGCCGTCGTCGTCTCAACCGATGAGTGTCCAGTGTCCGCTGCTGGGCATAACTAGTCTTGGAAAACTCGCCGTCGTCTCAACCGATGAGTGTCCAGTGTCCACTGCTGGGCATAACTAGGTTTCTTGAAAGGATTGCGTTACTTCACGGTCTGGTGTTTTTGTGTCCAACGGCTCCTGAGTAATAAGATGTCGTATAGTTACCACTTACCACTAGCTGATGCCCTAGACTGAGGTTATTTCAAAATCCAGTGGGAACTCTTTGATTTTCTGGGATATAATAGCCTATTCACTCAATCTATACCCATACGATCTATATCCATACAATAAATCATGTCGATCCGTAGCTTTTTTATTTTATTTCTTTTGATGTAAGAAATGAGCTCCTGGGAAATTTGAGATGCGCCCGCGCACCACTGTAGGGCGCGTTCCGAACTCCGAACCAATAATAAAGTTGATAGATGACGTGAAATATTTATCACGTCATTTAACAGTTATCTGATTTTACTGCTTTATTAATATCTGCTATTCTCATCTATGGTGGATAACAGTCCTATTCTGCTTTAGACAACAATTTTATCAAGTTTTTTTGTTTTCTAGTGTTGTTTTTGTTCTTAGCACTTACTTAACTTGCTAATCACAAAAAAAAAACAAACAGCAAGAATACTTATAAAGTTAAGTAAGTAAATATATACATAACATAGGTAATCGAGAATTGATCTTGCTAGGTGCTGCTTATAGAATTATTTATTTGTTAATTTAAATCTTTATTGCACACAAGTACACGGAAATAAAAAAGGTAATAAAACTACGAATAGGACAATACAGTATGCAAAGGTGGTCTTATCGCCTAATCCATTATCGCCTAATTAGAATGATCGAATTTTGAAAATATATTTTTGCGCTCGTCGTTCCCCAGTGTTTTCGCTTTACGAGCATGTAAAAACATCGACCAATGGTTAGTTACTTATTGGTTATTCGTTTTCCATTATCATTCACGAACGACACAAGAATATTAAACCATTGATCACCATACAAACTGCAGTTATACAATAAGTCTTCGAAAAAGGACATCGTTTGCTATACAAATGCAACAATGCAGAAAACACATTTAGCATCTAATCAGTTATAATTAATGTTTCGCGGGATAGTGTTTGGCCTTCATCGCTTGGTCTACCTAAAATAAATACATATATAATTATATGTAAGATCGTCTCGATGTTAATCTGTTAATTTTAAGTACCTAGTAGTTTTTATTTATTAGACGTTTGTTTTTGCTATCTGTACTGATTTTCCTGTGGCTTCGCTGGTGTCTGTGTTTTGTATGCTATTTTACTTTTAAGTATTTTGTAAACTGTTTTGGGCCTCAATAAATTATTATTATTATTATTATTATTATTATTATATATAATAGGCTAGGCAGCTTTCGCTGATGCGCCTATATCAAATCTTGTGCTTTGTCTTTAGGTGCTTATCCAGTCTATTCTTGAACTGATTTACAGAGGTTGACATCACCACATCCTCGGGCAGCTTGTTCCACATAAGCACTACTCTGTTGCTCAAAAAGTGTTTAAAGGGATTTGATGAAGCCAATTGATGACGCAGCTTTTGATCGTGTCCTCTTAGACCGGGGTTACTTTTTGTAACGAATATTTCCTTCATTTTTGGGACATTATAGTAGTTGTTCAGTATTTTGTATGTTTCAATTAAATCTCCTCTTTCTCGCCTACTTTTGAGGGAACAAAGCCCAAGTTTTGATAGTCTTTGCTCATAGGGAAGATTTCTCAGCTCTCTTGGCATTTTTGTGGCTCGCCTCTGTACTCTTTCCAACATTTCTGTGTCCTTGGCGAAATATGGATTCCAGACCTGGAATGCATACTCCAACAAAGGTCTGACATAAGTCTTATAAATTTTCAAAAAGGTTTTCTTGGTGATGTTGAAGAATGCCTTACGGATTAGGTACAGGATTGAGTTGGCCTTATTTACAATAGCTACTATATGTGCTTCCCATTTTAAATCACTGCTTATGGTAACGCCCAGATCTTTTTGTGTATCCACCGCTTTTAGTTGCTTGTTACCTAAGAAATATGGTACTCGTGGATTATTTTTCCCAATGTATAAAACAGTGCACTTGTTGACATTCAGCGAGAGTAGCCAATCGCTTGTCCACTCTTCAATGGCTTTTAAATTTTGTTTAATGGTATTCTGTTGATGTATGGGGTTCCCGAAAAATTTTGTATCATCTGCGAATAATGAGAACGGGAGACTTATAACATTTTGCAAATCCGTTAAGAATAACGTGAACAATATTGGTCCCAGTACAGAGCCTTGCGGCACACCACTACGTACCGGACGGGTACTTGATAATTCATCGCCAACCCTCACACGGAATTTTCGATCATTTAGAAAGTCGCTGATCCAGACAAGCAGTTTACCACGTATGCCAAGGTGTTCTAGTTTACGAAGTAGTCGACGGATTGGGACCCTATCAAATGCTTTCTCATAGTCAAGATAGATAATATCAGTTGGTTGACGTTTGTTCCAATTTAATATCCACTCTCTAAGACAGGTGAGAAGGTTAGTAACTGTTGATCGCTTTGGAGTGAAACCATGTTGCTCTGAAATTATTATGTTTTCTTTTATAATGAATTCCCTCAGGCTGTCAGCTATGACTTTCTCCATAGCTTTACACAAGATACTTGTTAAGCTGATGGGTCTGTAGTTTTCAGCAAAGAATAAAATATTAAAGAAAGAAAGGAAGAAAGAAAGAAAGAAGAACAGTTTATTCACCAGTGGTGTCACAGACAAAACTAGATACAAATGTAACACTTTCGTCTGTGACACCACCCAGAAAGGGTGTACAGCTCAGCGTTTTGCCCTGCGTTATATGCCCATAAATGCATACAAAGCAAGGCGCTGATTTTCAGCTGTGACCCCGGGTGACGTCACCGTTACAACAAAAAATTAAAACAAAACCAATAGTAAAATATAATATAGTTATTAAGTAAATATTGTTGATTGCTTTGAGCTTTAGTCCATGTATTTCTTTACTAACCTTGGTTAAAATCAGCATTTTTAGCAGTAATTTTCATCCAAGATCTGTTCACGGTGGACAGTTATTTGTAGGAATTCCAACAATCGTTCTTCTGTGGGAACTCTGCCACATCCGTCTAAGAAACTGACTAAAATGCTTGGTTACTTCATGTCTGTTCAGTCCCCTCAGGTCGAATATGGGACGCCCCATTCTGTTTCTTTACTAAAAACATCTTGGACAGGAAGCCGGAGTTCGAAATTTAACGCTTTTCCAAGTTTCCCTTCTCTTTCAGATCCTGAATGAATTATTGTTGTCATCTCTGGAGAAAGTCTCGTGTTGAAATTCCTTAATAAATCTGTTGATGTATAAAGAAGTGGGGGCTTTTTTCTGAATGGTATCCGGCCTCTCCTTACTATATTTAAAATGAACTGGTTGCACCAAGCTCCTTCAATACTTGAGTATGGTGGTTAAGGCATCCCCCCTGAACGAGTACAAGCAAAACAACGGAGCGGAAAACAAAGCAACCAACAAAGATTGAATTAGCGGATTGCGAACATACGTGAGTTAGCGTTTTGTCTTTGATTCTATTGATACAGATTTTTTTTTTTTTTTTAATTTATTTTGTACCAAAAGTTATACAATACGTAGAAAACAGAAACATAGTGGACAAGGAAACACTTATCTCTATAAGAGATCTCTACCAGTGACCCTTGGCAGTGAGAAAGGTTGTGCAGGAAGAATGGGTACAACAAGATCATAAGTTTTGGGATCAAACACTCACGAGTAATGTGTTTATCATATTACGGCGCCACTGATTAGGCGGTGGTGAGGTCCGAAGATAATGGCTATTGTCGGAAGCTATCGACCAGCCCAAATATTTTTCAAAAATATCGACGCTCGAACGGGTTCCGTAGCGATAAGTTTATGCACCGATGCTCTTCAAAAGGGTTATCGGTATTCGCTCGTAACTGCTACTGAATCGGATGTGTTAAAAACAATAAAGCGGTTGCACTCAAATGCTGAGGGCACAGACAAACTTACTCTTGATATGCTCTTGATGACGCTACCTCAAAGCTTAGACACTATAAAAACAATCATCAATACTTCAATAGTAACTTGTGTTTTTCCAAGCGATTGGAAGCTTGCTCTAGTTCGCCCCATCCCCAAAATACCGGACCCTGTTGTGCCAAAAGACCTAAGGCCGATTAGCATTTTGCCATGCTTTTCTAAAGTAATAGAAAAAATTATACACTCGCAGATGTCAGCGTATTTAGAAAAGAACCAGATTTTGCCTGAGTTTCAATCGGGCTTTAGGGCAGGTCGTGGCACCGTGACGGCTTTGTTGGACGTTACTGATAACATCTTAACAGCACAAGACTCCGGGATGTGCACCTTGCTTGTACTTTTGGACTTTTCTCGGGCTTTTGATAGCATCAACATTGCCCTTTTACTATCAAAGCTATCTTATTATGGATTCAGCAGTGACGCAGTCAAATGGTTTGATAGTTATTTGTCCAATCGGACTCAGTCTGTTGAAATAGTTCATGAGGATGGGAAGAGGTATAGCTCAGCGACAGCTCTAGTGCCCAGGGGTGTTCCGCAGGGCTCGGTCCTGGGACCCTTGCTTTTTATATTGTATATCGCTGATGTAACACAGCAAATTATAAATTGTCGATACCACCTATATGCTGATGACCTACAACTATATATTTCATTTAAACCACAGGAATTCCAAGCTGCTGTTAATCTCATTAACGAAGATCTTAATCGGATTGCAGAATGGTCGGATCGTAATTGTTTAGTACTTAATCCAACAAAATCTAAATATATTTTGTTTGGAACCAAAAATCTTTTAAGTAAAATCAATATGCAAGGCAGTGATATAAGTATAGGTGACAATACCTTAGAGCGAGTATTTCTGGTGCGAAATTTGGGTTTGCTCATGGACTCTGGCTTGAGGTTTGAAGAGCATGTAGCGGAGAAGGTTCGCAATTGCTTCTACAGGCTGAAGATACTGTACAAAGTTAGATGCTATCTTTCTCTGGAGCTGCGTATCCAGTTAGTGGAAGCCTTGGTTCTTTCAAAGCTAAATTATATGGATGTTGTGTATGGGCCGCGGTTACTATGCAGGACAAAACGCCTAATTCAACGCGTGCAGAACGCGTGCGCGCGTTTCTGCTTTGACATACCTCCGCGCAATCATGTGACCCCTTATTTAAATAATCATCGATTGCTAAAAATGAGATCGCGAAGGAAACTGCACCTCGCAGGCCTACTTTTCGGTGTTATTAAATTTGGTAAGCCTTTGTACCTTCTAAATAAGCTTAACTGGGTGGGTGATGAGGAATCCGATCGCCTAAGAAGCTGTCGCAATCGACTTCGGATTCCATTTCATCGCACCGCTGCTTTTAGAGGTTCATTCACGTACTCCGCCACTAAATGCTGGAACAATATACCCCCTCCAATTAGAAAATTAAAAAATATTTTTACATTTAAAATAAATTTAAAAAAATACCTTTTAGAGAAACAGGTTGAATTTCAGGATCTGGTGGCGGAATTTTCATTTCTGTAGGGTTACAATTCTTATTATACACTAGCTATTACCCGCGGCTTCGCTTCGCGTGGCTCAGGGGAACAATAACTGAGTTTTTGTTGAGAATACTTGGTTTATTATTTTCTTGAAAATGGTAATTGTTTTTTACTTTAATGAGAACAATTTCCAAGAACTCAGATCTTGATATTTTAGTGGAGAAAAACTGCAAGCAATTTAGCATGCAAGAGGGCGCCATGGAGAAGAATACTGAGACGTTCAGAATTGACGTATTTCATCGAGTGGCAAAAGCTCACACACACACATGACAGACACACACAGTGTACACACACCCACAGGTGACACAGGGCATAACATTATTTTAACACGCTACTGTAAACAATGTTGTAAGTTCTTCCATTTGGAGCCAATACGTGTAAATTTTGGGCATTAGATACACGCGAGCACGCTACATAAAGCTGACCATGAGAGAAGCATGGTTTTTCCAGGTGAACACCTGCTACAATTCAACAAATCTATTCCAAAGTGCAATCAGTACAATCCTTTCACGGTCAGATTTAATTGAAAATTAAAATCAACAAAGCCAAATCACAAAGCAAATCAGAAACAGCAATAATGAAAGCGGTCAAAGAACATAAAGATAATGAATGAAAGAAATAAAATCAACAAAGCCAAATCACAAAGCAAATCAGACAAAACCAATAACGAAAGCAGTCAAAGAATGTAAAGATATTGAATAAAAGCCGAGAAAGAAAATAGGTACCGTATGCACTATAAGATGAAACGCACATTTTCGAGGGATCTTATGATTCTTCAGAAAAACAAACTGCTAGCGCGTTGTAATAACAGACAGTGCCATCTATAATTCTTATGGGAATTAATACAATTCAAAATGGGTTTTACAGGCAAGTGCCTAATTTAATTTAATTTAAAAAGTGATTATTGACTACTTGAAGCAATTTTTTTTTGTTTATTTTTGGCATATAGATTCCATATTATAATAACATGCTATCCTGCGGGATCTGTTTGATTTTCCGGGACGAAAAGTAGCCTACGATACTTTCCAGGACCTCAACTATATTTTATCAGTGCAAACAAATCCTTAACTCCGTTGCCGCGTAATTGAAGGACAGATGGGTGAAAAGTGACGTCATGTTATAATGAACGCGGGAACTATTAGATTTCCCAGGACAAAGGTAGCCTATGTGACTTTCCTAAACAAAAATCACGTCGATCTGTATCTCCGTTCCCATATAAATGACGGACTAATTGATTAAAAATAGCATTCTTTCTCGTAGGAAATGTTTGTTTTTCTGGGATAATAATTAGCCCATGCCACTTTCCTTCGAACAGATCACGTTGATTTGTTATTTCGTTGCCGTATGATTGAAGGAAAAATGCGTAAAAATCAGCATGATATCCCACAGGAACTGTTAGTGTTTCTGGGACAAAAAGTAGCCTCTCATTCTCCAGGTTCATCACGTTGATGTAAATTACTCCGTTGCCGTATGAATGAATGATAATGAACCCACAGGAACTGTTAATTTTTCCGGAACAAAAAGGTAGCCTATGTCACTTTCCAGGTCCTAAACAATAATCACGTCGATATCAGTTACCACATAATTAAAGGGAAAATGTGTTAAAAGCAGCATACCAATATCCCCCAGGAACTGTCGGGTTTTCCGGGATAAAAAGAAATATATATAATTTTCCAGCTCCTCGATTATACCTGTGCAAAACATCACGTCAATTTGTAACTCCGTTTCCGCCTAATTGAATAACAAAATGCGAGAAAAGAGAAAAATATCCCACAGGAACTGTTTGTTTTCCCGGATAAAAAGTTTGTATGTCACTCTTCCAGTCCTCAAATATACCCAAGCAAAAAATCACGTTGATCCGTTGCGACGTTGCCGCCTAATTGACGAAAAATGCGAAAAAAAAGAGCATGCTATCCCACAGGAACTGTTTGTTTTTCCGGGATAAAAAGTAGCCTATGTCACTCTCCAGGTTCTCAAATATACCCATGCAAAAAATCACGTCGATCCGTTGCGCCGTTGAAGACATTTCACTCGGCGCTCTGAACACTGAACTTTGCACTCTGAACTCTGCACTCTGAACTCTGCACTCTGAACTCTGCACTCTGAACTCTGCACTCTGAACTCTGCACTCTGAACTCTGCACTCTGAACTATGCACTCTGAACTCTGCACTCTGAACTCTGAACTCTGCACTCTGAACTCTGACCTCTGCACTCTGCACTCTGAACTATGCACTCTGAACTGTGCACTCTGAACTCTGAATTCTGCACTCTGAACTCTGCACTCTGAACTCTGCACTCTGACCTCTGAACTCTGCACTCTGAACTCTGAACTTTGAACTTTGAACTTTGAACTCTGCACTCTGAACTCTGACCTCTGAACTCTGACCTCTGCACTCTGACCTCTGAACGCTGAACTTTGAACTCTGAACTCTGACCTCTGCACTCTGAACTCTGAATTCTGCACTCTGAACTCTGAACTCTGCACTCTGACATCTGCACTCTGACCTCTGAACTCTGCACCCTGAACTCTGAACTTTGAACTCTGAACTCTGACCTCTGCACTCTGACCTCTGACCTCTGCACTCTGACCTCTGAACGCTGAACTTTGAACTCTGAACTCTGACCTCTGCACTCTGAACTCTGCACTCTGAACTCTGCACTCTGAACTCTGCACTCTGAACTCTGACCTCTGCACTCTGACCTCTGAACTCTGAAGTCTAAACTCTGAACTCTGAACTCTGCACTCTGACCTCTGCACTCTGCACTCTGTACTCTGACCTCTTCACTCTGAACACTGCACTCTGATTTTTTTCTATTTTTTAGTCATTCTTATACTTACTATTTACCCCCCAAAAAGCAAAAAAAGAAAATTTTTGATTTTTTTTCACCTGCGAACTAAAGGGTTAATGCCTTTGTTTTTTACTTTAATGAGAACAACTTCCAAGAACACTTTCGCATTTATAAAATATATTAGGATATTAGGATTATAGGATGTTACTAAGGTAGCACATGTTACTTTCCTGGTCCTAAAATAAATCTGAACGACGGCTAACCTGAACGTGGGCTAACCTGAACGTGGGCTAACTTGGACGTCGGATAACTTGAACGTCGGCTAATTTAAACGACGGCGTATCTGAACGTCGGCTAACCTGAACGTGGGCTAACCTGAACGTGGGCTAACCTGAACGTGGGCTAACCTGAACGTGGGATAACCTGAACGTGGGCTAACTTGGACGTCGGATAACTTGAACGTCGGCTAACTTAAACGACGGTGTATCTGAACGTCGGCTAACCTGAACGTCGGCTAACCGGACGGTTATGATAACCTGAACGTGGGCTAACCTGAACGTGGGAACGGTGAAACAAATGCGAGAAAAAGAGCATACTATCCCACAGGAATTGTTGGTTACGGGATAAAAAGTTACAATCACTTTCCAGCTATTCAACTATACCTGTGCAAAAAATCACGTCAATCTGTAACTCCGTTGCCGCCTAATTAAAGAACAAATGCGAGAAAAAGAGCATTATATCCCACAGGAACTGTACGTTTTTCCGGGATAAAAAGTGGCCTTTGTCACTCTAGGGGTCCTCAAATATACCGATGCAAAAAATCACGTCGATCCGTTGCGCCGTTGCCGCCTGATTGACGAAAAATGCGAAAAAAAAGAGCATGCTATCCCACAGGAACTGTTTGTTTTTCCGGGATAAAAAGTAGCCTATGTCACTCTCCAGGTCCTCAAATATACCCTTGCAAAAAATCACTTCGATCCGTTGCGCCGTTAAAGCGTGATTGAAAAACAAATTCGAGAAAAAGAGCATTATATCCCACAGGAACTGTTAATTTTTCCGGGATAAAAAGTAGCCTATGTCACTCTTCGGGTCCTCAAATATACCGATGCAAAAAATCACGTCGATCCGTTGCGCCGTTGCCGCCTAATTGACGAAAAATGCGAAAAAAAGAGCATGCTATCCCACAGGAACTGTTTGTTTTTCCGGGATAAAAAGTAGCCTATGTCACTCTCCAGGTCCTCAAATATACCCATGCAAAAAATCACGTCGATCCGTTGCGCCGTTGAAGCGTGATTGAAGGACAAACCAACAAACCAACAAACCAACAAACCAACAAACAAA
Source organism: Erebia ligea (assembly GCA_917051295.2). Taxonomy (NCBI): domain Eukaryota; kingdom Metazoa; phylum Arthropoda; class Insecta; order Lepidoptera; family Nymphalidae; genus Erebia; species Erebia ligea. The sequence continues at coordinate 14,811,936 of OU785241.1, read as the reverse complement.
CTGACTTTCGCATTTATAATATTAGTATGGATTTACCCCCCAAAAAGCAAAAAAAGAAAATTTTTGATTTTTTTTCACCTGCGAACTAAAGGGTTAATGCCTTTGTTTTTTACTTTAATGAGAACAACTTCCAAGAACACTTTCGCATTTATAAAATATATTAGGATATTAGGATTATAGGATGTTACTAAGGTAGCACATGTTACTTTCCTGGTCCTAAAATAAATCTGAACGACGGCTAACCTGAACGTGGGCTAACCTGAACGTGGGCTAACTTGGACGTCGGATAACTTGAACGTCGGCTAATTTAAACGACGGCGTATCTGAACGTCGGCTAACCTGAACGTGGGCTAACCTGAACGTGGGCTAACCTGAACGTGGGCTAACCTGAACGTGGGATAACCTGAACGTGGGCTAACTTGGACGTCGGATAACTTGAACGTCGGCTAACTTAAACGACGGTGTATCTGAACGTCGGCTAACCTGAACGTCGGCTAACCGGACGGTTATGATAACCTGAACGTGGGCTAACCTGAACGTGGGAACGGTGAAACAAATGCGAGAAAAAGAGCATACTATCCCACAGGAATTGTTGGTTACGGGATAAAAAGTTACAATCACTTTCCAGCTATTCAACTATACCTGTGCAAAAAATCACGTCAATCTGTAACTCCGTTGCCGCCTAATTAAAGAACAAATGCGAGAAAAAGAGCATTATATCCCACAGGAACTGTACGTTTTTCCGGGATAAAAAGTGGCCTTTGTCACTCTAGGGGTCCTCAAATATACCGATGCAAAAAATCACGTCGATCCGTTGCGCCGTTGCCGCCTGATTGACGAAAAATGCGAAAAAAAAGAGCATGCTATCCCACAGGAACTGTTTGTTTTTCCGGGATAAAAAGTAGCCTATGTCACTCTCCAGGTCCTCAAATATACCCTTGCAAAAAATCACTTCGATCCGTTGCGCCGTTAAAGCGTGATTGAAAAACAAATTCGAGAAAAAGAGCATTATATCCCACAGGAACTGTTAATTTTTCCGGGATAAAAAGTAGCCTATGTCACTCTTCGGGTCCTCAAATATACCGATGCAAAAAATCACGTCGATCCGTTGCGCCGTTGCCGCCTAATTGACGAAAAATGCGAAAAAAAGAGCATGCTATCCCACAGGAACTGTTTGTTTTTCCGGGATAAAAAGTAGCCTATGTCACTCTCCAGGTCCTCAAATATACCCATGCAAAAAATCACGTCGATCCGTTGCGCCGTTGAAGCGTGATTGAAGGACAAACCAACAAACCAACAAACCAACAAACCAACAAACCAACAAACAAACTGACTTTCGCATTTATAATATTAGTATGGATTAGGATATTAGGATTATAGGATGTTACTAAGGTAGCACATGTTACTTTCCTGGTCCTAAAATAAATCTGAACGACGGCTAACCTGAACGTGGGCTAACCTGAACGTGGGCTAACTTGGACGTCGGATAACTTGAACGTCGGCTAATTTAAACGACGGCGTATCTGAACGTCGGCTAACCTGAACGTGGGCTAACCTGAACGTGGGCTAACCTGAACGTGGGCTAACCTGAACGTGGGATAACCTGAACGTGGGCTAACTTGGACGTCGGATAACTTGAACGTCGGCTAACTTAAACGACGGTGTATCTGAACGTCGGCTAACCTGAACGTCGGCTAACCGGACGGTTATGATAACCTGAACGTGGGCTAACCTGAACGTGGGAACGGTGAAACAAATGCGAGAAAAAGAGCATACTATCCCACAGGAATTGTTGGTTACGGGATAAAAAGTTACAATCACTTTCCAGCTATTCAACTATACCTGTGCAAAAAATCACGTCAATCTGTAACTCCGTTGCCGCCTAATTAAAGAACAAATGCGAGAAAAAGAGCATTATATCCCACAGGAACTGTACGTTTTTCCGGGATAAAAAGTGGCCTTTGTCACTCTAGGGGTCCTCAAATATACCGATGCAAAAAATCACGTCGATCCGTTGCGCCGTTGCCGCCTGATTGACGAAAAATGCGAAAAAAAAGAGCATGCTATCCCACAGGAACTGTTTGTTTTTCCGGGATAAAAAGTAGCCTATGTCACTCTCCAGGTCCTCAAATATACCCTTGCAAAAAATCACTTCGATCCGTTGCGCCGTTAAAGCGTGATTGAAAAACAAATTCGAGAAAAAGAGCATTATATCCCACAGGAACTGTTAATTTTTCCGGGATAAAAAGTAGCCTATGTCACTCTTCGGGTCCTCAAATATACCGATGCAAAAAATCACGTCGATCCGTTGCGCCGTTGCCGCCTAATTGACGAAAAATGCGAAAAAAAGAGCATGCTATCCCACAGGAACTGTTTGTTTTTCCGGGATAAAAAGTAGCCTATGTCACTCTCCAGGTCCTCAAATATACCCATGCAAAAAATCACGTCGATCCGTTGCGCCGTTGAAGCGTGATTGAAGGACAAACCAACAAACCAACAAACCAACAAACCAACAAACCAACAAACAAACTGACTTTCGCATTTATAATATTAGTATGGATATATAGGTTTAATTAAATATGTTTATTTTTATTTTTTATTAATTTCAATTAATCATTATTATTTATTTTTATTATTATATGTGAATTTAACAGAAAGTATCAGACTATTATAATGAATTATATTTATTTTGTTTTCTTCTACTCAATTAAAATCTATATAAGATATATATACATATATATATAAAATATATATATCTTAGTATATAGTTAAGTATGTGTTGGTATAAGTGCAATAGACTGTAATTAGTGGTTTAGTGCTAGTTTTATTATTTATAATTATGGATCCGTGGCGTCGCCTGCAACAAGGTTCCGGCTGAAAATCAGCGCTGCATGGTTTTTATATTGCCTTTGTGCATATTCGAATCATGCAGCATTATGCTGAGTTGGGGCCTTTTTTCAGGTTGTGCCACACATGACTCCTGTTGTCCCGGCGCTTGTGTCACCTTGGTAGTTTAGCACATTGCTGTTGGTGGTGGTGATGGAGGCGCCGGGGTAGCATACCTTTAAGGTAAGGGCATGTGTGGCAGAATTGGAAAATAAATGCTTTTTCTTTCTTTCTTTCTTTTCTTTCTCGTAACACAGAATCATCGGCGAAGGGCCCTTTTGTTAAGCTCATATAGGGAAACAATGTTATAAGTGGTTTTCTTTACAGTAGTTTATTTACCATAACACTTTCACTGAAACTTGTTTGAAGTTACGAAGTTCAGTTAGTTCCCTATTTATGATAGACTGCCCTCCGCGAGGTATTTTAATATACTTACTTTGTATGTACATAGTCCAGTCATTTGTTAGTTTTACCTGGAAAGTTTTCCGGGAGTTTTGAAAATTGGTGATTTCATAGATTTCGACGTGCTCTTTTCGAATTTTTACTTTGCCATCTCGTAACTTTGCCGCTGGCGCCCAAAAACAGTTTTTTGACAATAACTCCTTTCCGACTCATTTTACGATGAAAATAGTTATGTAATAAATTAAACTAGAGAAAATTTCCTACAATTTATGTAGTAACCTTTTTTTTACGCACGCTATGCACAACACAATATTACGATCGCACAAGCGCGCCTATTTTTGTTTCGCTATATAAACTCTGGTGTTATTTCAGCACCGCACAAAAAACAATGATCTCGGAATGAAAATGTTGGGCCAGAGGATCGGTGCCTATACTGACGCGGCGAGAAGTTATTCTTCACGACATTTGCTTTGCCATGCCAAATTTCAGCCTGATCCGTCCAGTAGTTTGAGATATGCGTTGATGGATCTTTTAGTCAGTCAGTCATCTTTTCCTTTTATATATTTAGATAATTATAAGACGGCAAAGACGTCCCGCCAAGCGATTTAGCGTTCCGGTACGATTCTGTGGTGAAACTGAATAGGGGTATGGGTTTAATATAACTGCCATGCCCCTAACAGGTTGGCCCGCTACCATCTTAGACTGCATCATCACTTACCATCAGGTGAGATCGCAGTCAAGGGCTAACTTGTAGTGGATAAAAAGACAAAAAAAAATTATAAGACGAAATAAGAAAAATTATTAAGTAATTTCACATCTATACCTACACGAGTAACTATATTTGAGGAAAAATAGTTTCCTCAAACATAGCCTTCATTTGCATTTAGGTAAATGTATTATATAATGAATGACCGCGACCTTGCGATGCATCACTAACTAGCCAGATCCAGGAACCGGGCCGGACCGGTTCAACGTGCTATCGACCGCGGACCGCTATATCACCGTCCCGTTTCCGTATTGGGGGTTTTTCGAACACGAAGGCTGCGTTCGCACTGCGAAAAACTTTTTTTTTTGTACGCAATTGTAACTCTATAATTATCCGACATAAAACGTAGCCTATGTCACTCTCCAGGTCTTCAAATATACCCATGCAAAAAATCACGTCGATCCGTTGCCGTGTTGTGGCATGATAGAAGGACAAACCAGCCCGCTGGCTTCTGCTGCTGATCCGCGACATCGCGTCCAAATCTCTTCAGGATTCAGACATCACTTATTACCAATAATATTACGGTAGCTTTACCGTCTCCGCCGGCAATATTTTACATACTAATATTAAGTATATTCTTTTTTATAAGTGTCACTGTCAATAAATAAATAACTTTCTTTATTTAGGCAACAGAGGCCCATGGTTGTTAGTACAAAAACGATTCCATTTAGGTCACCGAACGAGAACTTTAATGAAATGTTGCAGGATCGGTGAATCGAATTTACCCGATACCATCATCAGGATACTGTTTGAGCTTGAACGCAGCCTTGCCAGTAGGGATGCAGTCTGTTTTCTGATGACGGCAAAGAAGTCATCAGTATGTGCCTCTGCAAACATGCCTGTAAAATTTGGTGTGTTCTGTGCCTAATGTGCCAGCGATATTGCTACCGAAAAAGGTTGCATACTTAAATATTGAATAGTGTACGCCAAAACGTGGTCAAAACAAACCACACGAGCACAAAACACGAAGGGCTTGTAAAGTGAGATATTGTGCTATAGACAGTGATGTCAAAATAGAATACCTTTTGCTTGAGTGGCGCCAACTGGCAGCATACATTTTATTATACATTTTCACTTAATCCATTATCCTACGAATTCGAAATAACTTGGCTCATTAATAAGTTGGCTTTAAATCTGTGGTCTCCTCATTGGTTCATACATTAACACATTATTGGTTCAACATTATGCTGTTCTAGCATAATATTGTTGTGTTTTCATAAGAGTTTCAAACTTAGCCATTCACTGTAACTGGATGAAAAGTCAGTTGCAATACGCTTGCAAAATTCTAAAGGACGAAGCTTATGAAACGTGCAATGATAAAAGTTAAAACAGTAGCAAATTTTCCTCCCCACATACACGATACAAACCGCAAGAGAATAAATAACGAGCGCCTGGTTGGGTTGCATATAATGTCCGGTAGAGCGCGCTAATCTCGGTCGAGTATAATTCTCATGACAAAAACAGTGCACATTTTCTCCGCCGTTTGCGTTCCTCCCGTACACATTTGCATTAAAGGACAGGTTGTTTGCTTTAACCTTTTTTTTTCTTTGCAAATTTATCGGTTTAGTTCTAGTTCTAGGTATGGTAATGTATAGCCCTGGGATAGCCAAACGAGATATAGTATTATATTATTATTTGTTATTTTATGTCTCTATATTTCTCACAAAACAATTTCACGCCAGGATATTTTCTCTCAAAATAAACTTGTGCATTAAATCTGCATCATACATATTTTATTCCCCAGAATGTTTTAATCTTTATATTGCTGTTTCGGGATGGAAAAGAGCTTATACTTTGCTCTTTGTATTCAATTTTGTGAGGTATGTTCTGATGATGTCCTTTCTTATTAACTAATTGGTTATTGTAATCTACGGTGACTTGCGTACGAGGGAAGTACGTCCAATTTCTGGTTTAAGATATTTATTGTTTCATAAGAATTTACAATTCACTTAGATGAAACTTACAGGCTAACTAGATTAAACATTTTGAGCGTACAAGATTAAGATTAATTAGTTTTTAACGGACAATGCCATGCAAAATAGTCTACGATAGAGGGTAGTCTTACGATCTGAACAAAAAAAAATCGAGGTTATATTTTAATGACACATACCTATTCTGCAGAATCACCATAAATCAACTAATACTCATAACTCATGTATTAACTATTTGATTTATGATGATTACTACGTCCACGTACGAGTATGTGTGTGATTTGGATAGGTACTCTTTCTACACATAACTGTCCTGAAAATAATGATCGTCTGGTTTTTTAAATCAAAGTTCAGCTCATTTGAAAGCATAAGAAACTTCATTTATCATATCAATTTGGTATCTGTATCAGTGATTCCATGTTAACTACTTTAAAAAAAGCGCATTGTATGTATGAAACATAGAGATATAATATATGAAACATGCAAATTCAAGTTATAATTAAAACAAACTTTAAAAGGAAAACGAAACTTTAGGTAAACATCAGGTGATAGAAAGGATCACATCATTGATTGCACCAATTTAGTAATAGTTATAGGGGCGGATTGGATTGGATGGTTTGCAAACTCTCGTGAAAGCAGATTTCCCGGTAAAGCCCTAAGAGAATTAATATTGACACTGGACGAAAAACCCAGCGATGGATATATTGAATGTAGGGGCTCCACAGACAGGTTCGGAATACGTAATATCTACTGTCGCCCGAGATTGTAAAGGCTTGGGCGGATGAACTGAATTCGTTTAGGATTTTTCCCGTGGAAGACATCGAGCTGTACCTACTGTTGTGCGAGAGGGCGTAGTACTTATTTAAGTAAGTAATACAGATTTTTTTCATGTAGCTATGGTGGTGCCATTGCAAGCGCGAAATTGCAATTCATCACACAGTCTAGTCGATAAAAACGTTAATTCGTCGTAAAATAAATCGTCATCGTAGTTAGTTGCGAGTGCATAGTATTATTGAAGCAGAAATACCTATTCGTTTAATTTCGTTCCCCCATATTGCCTCAGTAACTTCATGTACTTAATATGAATATAATAGGTTATGCTTAAAAATGTTATCGCCTACCACCACCACTACATCCCATTTGGCTGATTAAAGCGAATTAAGCTGCTTGTTCCTTGATTGTCATGGACTGCAAAGTAACGCCTGCTGCTTCTTCTAATTTTACCGTTTTCTTCTTGGTCGTATTTTTTATGACTAAAGGTCTTCTCCACAATAATTTCAAATGTAGAGTGACTGGCCCTGGTCAGACAAGTTGCTGGGTAACTAATCGGTCGCGTCTTTTGCCCCAGACATTTAGTTACATCCTGGATACAATTTTGCCTACAACTAGCCTTAATGAAATTCCATAAAATTTAAAACATGCGTCTTTGTTGTCGCTTTTTCGTTTCGTTGAATTTTCTCTCTGCGTCGTATTCCTCATTACTGAGGGTCGTGACTCGTCACCCCTTTCCATTAATCAAATAATGGTAGGAGTTTCGCATTAGTGATATTTATTAACATAATTGCTTGCCTTGGTCAGGCCTTATGTATCTACTTATTTATTTAACACCCAAACAAGTAACACGTAAGACTCGAAACAATATTATATTCTGTAGCAGCCGTTTAACTAAACGGTTACGCTCTAAAAGGGAAGCCATTAAACTGTTAAATCGTTTTGCGAAGAGGAAATTAAAGTTCCTGAAGTGTGATTTGCAAATATTGTTGGGTACATTTTATTAGATAAATAGCTTCTGCCTGTGACTTTGTCCTTTTTGCTTTAGACAAAACTTCACGTAGACCCAAAGAGCACGTCGGCTTGACGATACCTGGATTTTCAGGAATTTGTTGTTCGGGCCTCTTAATTACAGCATGTTGAAAATCCTGAGGGATTACCGCCGAAGGGAGCTATCTTGTACAATCGTCGAAACGTATCGGCCGAGGTGATCAGGTTAAAATTGATTTCGATGTCGTGCCATGCAGTTTTGGTGATGAACTTGGTTAAGGTTAAGTTTATGATAAGTACTGATAAGTTCCCATTAAGTGAATTTTTTTGTAAATTTCTTTTGAGAATAAAATTCTTTAACCACAACTTGGTTCAAGAAATTCGTTTTCTTTTACGACATTTATCCAGTGGTTGGTTTTAAGATCTCAGTTTCGTGCTAAGTTTTTTCTATACCTGCCCTTTTTATGTCAATCCCGTTATGTCAAACTTATGAACAAGTGACAGCATTAAAAAATTGAACTAAATCAGTTTAGGCAGTTTTCAAAAGAACAATCACCTAATTTCTACAAGATAAGAAGAGAATCTCAAACCAATGGTAGATTCCCATGAGGATTCAATACTCACATAAAAAAATCTATTTCTATTTCGAAGAATTTATTAGATGATTCATGAACGCTTCTTCGTTTGTAAGAAAGAAAATACGTTTGATACATGAGCCTTTTGTATTTGCCTCGAATATAACGATATTATATTACATAGGGTTCTGTACGTCAGCCTGTATTTTCATCTCGTAATAAAGTGATGTAATTATTTAGGAGCTATACTTGAAGACAGTGCTTTTCCTTTCCCTTAATACAACGGGATTCCTGTTAAATATTTCTTTTCATTGTTGTCTCTTGGTCTAATTATTGTTTGTGTTACTTAATATTACTTAAAGGTGAACACCAAAAGGTAAAAAATAATGAACAATCCTCAAAATACGCTTGAAAGTTTCTCCTTGTCAGGTAATATATCCTCATACTCAAATCAAGTTTAAACTTTCAAGAATATTTTAAAACAAATTAGATTTTTTTAACATTGATTAAAAAAAATCAGTGTTATTGAACAGAACGTCGCTGTTAAGGCTTTTTACTCTTTAATTGAAGTTGCAACGCATGCTGATTTGTGTCTGATTGATGCTGATCTGTTTACTTCGTGTCTAAAATATTTTTGTCTTTTATCCATGAATACTTGTTGCGTGTGCTTATTTAGGTACTTTAGTTTCAGCAGTTGAAGTAGTCTTCCGTTTTGTTTTTCCATTAAGGAGTTGAAGATCAGCTTCATCCCTCGGAGACACACGTTATAGAACTGTGGGTGTAGTAGTATTATTAGTAGGTAGTGAATGACAAGGGTGAAGCGTCACTAAAAGTTAGACTCAAAGTCAAAGTATATTTACCTATTCAAAATTGGTACCTACACACTCACAGTAAACTACACCTGAACGTCAAGTTTACAAAGTATAAAACGTGATGGTGATATTACTAACGATATCTTAAAACTAATGCTATGAGGGTTACTTTTTACCTCTTTATGAAGTTACTTCGCACAAATCTTAAAAAAATCAGTTTAATTATTCAAAACAATGTCTGTACTGACTGCCGTGTTGCCCCTATAATTAACTCGAACCAAATTATCCTCTCTTCGCATGCCGATGTATGTTGTCTACGTTCTCGTCTCTTAAACAAAAATTTTTAGTGATTATTTTCCATGGATCTGTTAGCGGGTGAAATGGCCAAAGTCCAAAATATTGTACTAGAAGTGATATTTATGAAATCAATTAAGCGTAATAATTTTCCTTTGGTCACCTTTCTTAATGTGAGAAGTTCGGGCATCGTCATGTCGGCAATGCGCGTTACCGCGTGGCTGTGTTCCTCCATGTTGTAAGTTACGTAAATTCAACGCGTAATCCGGTTCGAAGGACCACTAATAATTATAATTACGTAAGTATTCTATAGTACTGTAAAACGGGAGGAAAAATCTTACAATTGCGAAAGTCAAGTTCAAATATCAAACGTTTACAATTGATTTTGAATAGTCAAGTGAATCTATCATTGGTTCCGAATTCCATCTGCCAAAAGAATATGGCAGACTTTACTCCTCAGAAATGGAGAACAGGCATACAATTTTCCTTTCATTACTATTTACTTGCGTAATTGCTTCAAACGCACTTACCTCCGAAAGTTATTTATTTGGTGAAGCAAAAAGGTCAAGTTCAAAATAAATTGAAGCGGACTGAATATATATCCGGTATCAGACGGTATTAGTTAATCCGTAGCGAAATAAATGAAACTTAACTAAATTCGGCTGTATATACATTCGGGGTGTGCCGTGTGACCCTTTTGTATTTTCAGTGTTACCTTTAAGTTTTAAAATGAAAATTTAATTAAGTAAGTAACTTAATTCAATTTATTTATTCATGAAGACACACAGTTATTCAACTTAAGTAAGTTACGAGTATTCCAAATTCAAATTCAAATTATTTATTTGTTTTGTAATTCCTTAGGTTAAATATTAATATTCAGGATATATTTTTCAAATATCCAAAGGATTGCTAAATATTACCCGAAGATTTCCACAATATTGTGATAAGCAAAATTATATTTAGAAACCATGTTTATTAATTTTGGTCTTTGTCATTGTATCGTTTGAGATTTTTATATTTTAACAGCCGTACCTACACTTGTTTCAGTAATAAGAGGCAGTAAAATATATACAATGGTACTTACTTTAATTTGTTTCAGTGTGTTTTTAAGGGGAATCAATTAACCCACGGCATTTATAACTGGTTACGTGAAATTTAATTGCTTTTTGCTACCATTTGTGAGCTAAACTTGCCTGCGGAGGCGTTGGTAATGAAAACTAGGCCCTGTGCCAAATATTGGGTAGTTAGTAGAGAGAAGTCGTTGTACTATTTACTTCCTTTAGTGCTGTTGAGTTTGTATCACTGGTTTGAATATTTTGTTAGAATGCGCAAATATCGGGTAGCAAATAAGGTGGAATATTGGTAAGATGTTGTGGTGGTGGGTTTAATATAACTGCCATGCCCCTAACAGGTTAGCCCACTACCATCTTAGACTGCATCATCACTTACCATGAGGTGAGATCGCAGTCAAGGGCTAACTTGTAGCTGATGATAAAAAAAAAAAATGTTTTTTTTTGTATCCCGCTGGTGGAAAATGTCTTTACGCATCCCCCCCGGGAGCCGCGCAGGTCCCGGGTGGGGTATGTGGGACTCCCGGTTCCCCGGACTACCCACAAAAAACAAACCAGCGGTCTTACCTATCCTGCTGCTATTAATTATGCAGCATCCTTGAATGCTGAGTACAATACTTCTGTATAATCTAAAAACCTATAAGTTGCGCACCTCATACACTTATGAGCCGAAAATAATTTTTTGGGGTATCCCGGGTACCTCCTGTTGAACCCAGGGTGGTAACTGGGGTGAAGCCTCCGGATGTGCCTACCTATGATCCTGCTGGTGCAGAAATCACCACACAGCAGGCAGGCGGCGCGGCCGCGGCCGCGCGCTGTATGCGGGGCGGCGATGTCGGGGGCAGCGACACCATCTCCTGTGCTGGGACACTTGTTAGGTTGCCCCGGGTATTCGGCGCCTCCTCCGACGACTGAAGGAGCGGACACTCAGTGAGCGCATCCAGCTCCGCAGCCGTGGGCGGTTCGCCGGGTGGCGACGCTGTAGCCGAGGCAGCCGCGTCCTGCGCCGCCCGTGCCGCTTCCACGCTCGCGTTAGGAACCTCGTGGTGCACCGCTCCTCCAGCGAACCCCGCAAAGGGCACACCTTGCCCCGCAGCCGAGCTCGGCTCGCGGAGCGGCGTTGTAACCGGGGTCACCGTATCCCACGCCGCCCGCGCCGCCTCCGCGCTGACATATCCCTCCTCGTAATACGTCGTTCCTCCGGCAGACCCCGCCCACGCGTGCCCAGCCGCTGGCGCGGTCCACACTCCTTGTGCTGCCAGGTTGACAGCCGTTGGTTTAGGAAGCGGCGTGCTATAGGCAAACGCCGGTCTCCTTCCCTCCTTCTATTCTTTGAGGAGTATGACTTCCGCTAGGCGTCCATTGGTTGCGGTAAGGGTGGCGATCTGATCTCTCAAGTTATAAGTCACTTTTAGTAACACTTCGACGTTCTTTCTTAGATCCCTGCAACCCAAATAGTTGCTGGAGTAGTTGGGCACCCCCTGGGCCATTCCCAACTCAGCCTCCATCCCACAGATTAAAGCAAATTGTAGGTATCAGGTATAAGGCCACCTCAGTGTCCAACCCAGTATATGTTAGGCAGAACAGCTGAGCAACGCACTAAAGCGCCCGCGTATCGTGACCACCGCGAAGTGACTGGCCTCGCTGGGCGTTCGTCACTGTAGCAATTCGACCGAACAACTACCCGCACCGCAATTCCTCCGACCTACCCGCAACTTTTCTATGACGATGACGTCATCCAATGGGCGCTCTACTGTCACCGGTGACGGGTGACAAGTCACTTATAATTAAGTTACATGACACAAGTGTAATTACATTGCTCATTACGTTTTGCGTTTACTCTTGCCAGTTACTCCGATTACTCTGGCCACGCGAGAACAGAGTTGTCCGTCAGTGATATTGATTCATTACCCAGTCCTAGCACCGTTGAGTTTGCCGGCTGACCTGGTAATTTTGGTGGCAAAGTTCAGGAAGTGCTCGCGGGAGTCGTTGCTGTTTACCAACTCCCGCAAGTTGTCCCTGGTCACCGGGAGACCCGGCCTGCACCCACACTCGTACCTCTGAGCGGTAAAGCGGGGACAATCCACAATTAGATGCTCTAGAGTCTCGCTCGAGAGGCCATCGCAAGGGCAGAACGGGTCCTCCGCCAGCTTGAACCTGAACAAGTAAGCCGCCATGTCCAGTAAATATTTGCGATTTGGTATTGTCCTGTTCATAGTCCTGTATGCCTGACGCACCTCCGGGAAGAAGGTCTTTGTAACCGCCCCCGTTGTGTATGCGTCGTATCTGTCTTGCCAAGCATTGACCGTAGACTGCCTGATCAAGTACCTGGCATGAGACAGAGGGTACCTGTCGTATAGAGGCTTAGTTTTAATCTTTAGGGCAGCCTCCTTCGCAAGTTGGTCTGCCCTTTCGTTTCCGGGTAATCCTGCATGGGAAGGGATCCAGTATAACCTGACCTCTCCACCCGTGTCCACAGTCGTGGAAAGTAGCCCAGGGTCAAACATCTGTTATATATGGCCCGAAAGACGTCGGGATCAGCTGCGTAGGCCGCCTGGCAGATGTCCGCTGTAAATCCGTCGCCTCCGGGTGCCTTTTTTGGACTCATATTGCCTAGGACAGATGCAATGCAGGATGGTAGTAAGTAAAGAACCAGAGCTCTGTTTCTCTGACGTCAAAACACGTCTTATTTCATACACGTACCTGGTTGACCAATCAACATGAATAGGCACTTAAAAAGGTAAAAAGGGCACTTCTCAATGTCTTTAGCCGTACCCCTTAAGGTGGTAAACCTCGTTATTGCGGTGTTTAGACTGATGTTTAGCCTGCCTGTCCATGTATAGCGTGTCCTTTTGTGCTCTTTGGAATTCCTTTTCAGCTTTGTCAATACTCAATATTCAATTTATTTATTACAATTAGGACATACAGGTGTCTCTTATGTTACGTCATGTTTGACTCTACCACTGGTGCGGAAAGGAGAGCTGAGAAGTCTTCTACTGAGAAGAGCTGGCAAGAAACTCAGTTGTTGCTCTTTTTAGTCAAAGCCTTTAATGATTTATGACGTGTAGCGACAACGTGCGAAGCGTGATCATTGCCTTTTAGTACCTACTATCAAATAAAATAAAAGTAGTACAAATTGCAGTTCTGAATGGGATACGATCTAAGAGTTTGTACCACACACTTTCGAATTTCCATTACCAGCTACAAGTGCTGCACCGACAATTAATGGATCTGATGAAAAAAATTCACGCTCTAAAAATTTTTCTCATTGCAATTTTTGAGTTGAAAACTTGACCTTGTGTTACGCCTGCGGTGTCATAACCTACTTCCTGTTTAAACTGCATATATTAACCGACCTTGTACTTACTTTATTTGATTGTATCAGTCCGTTTGTTCGTATTTGTGCATTTGTCAATGACCTCAATTTATATAGACGGGCCCTGTGAAACAAAGAATATGGACCTATTTTACTAAGGCTGTCTAATCTAGTCTGAAAAGCGGGACAGCGCTATGGTGGGGACAAGGACAGGCTTATACAGGTGTGGAGCGCGCTCCACAGGTCGGACGCCCAATTTTTTTTCTATGAAAGGGCCCATATAAATCGATGGCATTTGTTTCTCCGTAACTTCCAATCTTTCGATTGTCATTTGCTTGCCTCTACAAATAACAAACTCTACATTTGGTTTGCAACTGCGAAATTGCAGTTTGAAAGTGGTTTCATACACTGGTGGTGGTGGTGGTGGTGGTGGTACAAAAAACAACACTAAACCAGGCCTGGCTCACTTGTCACGTGACCTGAGATATTTAACTACTGCTGCGTGGACGCTCGACGGCACTCGTATCAGTCGAGTGTTGCGCGCGGACCGTAGTTATACGTTTGACTTTTACTCAAGTTCTCGTTATGGATAAACAAAGAAAGATCAGTAAACGATATCGTATCACATTAGGTCGTTTAAACTCTAATTATTAAGAACTCTATGCACTTCCTAAGGATCCTGAAAGGTAAGTTTGTATTATTTGCCTATCTAGGTACATACGTACCTACTTAGAGTTCTAAACAAAACTAATATTAATACATAATGTGGGTAGTTTTATTTTTATATCCAGACAAGACACAGTTTTAAACAAAAGTAAATATAAACCATAGGTATGTATCCAATATTATAGTGATAGCCTAATGGGTAGACTTCAGCCTCCAAGTATGGGGTTCGATCCCGGGAACGCACCTCCATTAATTAATTAAAATATATCATTTACGGTGAACAAAAATCGTGTGGAAAGCTGAAACCATGCCTGAGAGTTCTATAATCATTGTAAAAAACTCTAATATGTCTGCCAACAAGAAATTGGCCAGCGTGGAGGAATATATGGCTTAAACCCTTCTCATTCTGAGAAGAGCCTCGTGAGTCGTGCTTAGTAGTGGGACTAGTGGGTCGCCGATGAGTCGATGATGATTAATCCATAATGTGGGTATATTATTTTGTCTCGTAATCTCTTGCATGGGCCCCCTTCCGCCCCACACACGTGTAAAATATTCATTGATATTTCACTACATGTGGTTTTATAACGACTTTTTTTTATCCACTACAAGTTAGCCCTTGACTGCAATCTCACCTGATGGTAAGTGATGATGCAGTCTAAGATGGTAGCGGGCTAACCTGTTAGGGGCATGGCAGCATATTAGACCCATATCCCTATTCGGTTTCTACAAAATCTATTAATAATGATATATCTTTTATCTATTTTTAAGTAATTGTCGTCATCATTGCAACCGATTACCGACCCATAGTAATGATACCGATACAAGAATTTAGAAGTAGTCAACCCTAAGGCTACACGCGCCGCGTCTGAAGGGATAAGAGTTACGCGATAGAAAGAGATATATAGAGGTAGGTATTTAATTATTTTCACTCGCAGCGCTGTGCGAGCTGAATTGCACTTTATTACGAAGTAACCTGAGTCGCTGATGGTTAAAAGGTCTTCGCGGAGTAACTTTTCTGTTACTACTATTACCTATTCTGTGACTAAACTGCAATTTTGCAGTCCAAATGTAATCAATTAATATTCCCCGTGGTATAGCTCATAAGTCATGACATATCCAACGTGCTCAAAAATAACAGGTTGTTTCACTTATCTGCTGTGTCAGAAGAAGTTCCTTTTACGAAGAACACGCTTTAAATTATGATGAATGCTCTATTCATAACGGCTTTGTGAACCGGAGTCATTGAGATATATGCCACAGCGTCTCGACGCCGACGGGTCGATGCAATGCCGCTGCGACGGCGTTAATTATCTCCATTATTTATAGCCAGCAGCTACTTAGCGACTATACGCAACCTACGAGACGAACGACATCATCTTATAATTTACTTCTTTGTTATGTAAGCCTAGTTCTTACAATCCTTATTCCAATCTGGCTACACTTTTACTGGGGATAATGAAACAAAGACGTAATTGCGTTTCTCTAAATTTATTTTTTGTAAATAAATCATTTTTCATTTCTCTGTAAAAATTTGTAACACCGTAACAAGTTGTAAATTCTGTCATGATTCGTTTTACCTCTGTTTTGTTAATTGTTTGTGTGTAATAAAGGGATTTTACTTACTTACACATACCTACAGCTAATTACTTAGCTGTAATGAAAATTTCACGGCCACGTTTCGTACGTTACGTTTGCCGTAGGACTGACGGCCGCTGGAGTCGTAAGGTCCTAGAGTGGGGATCTCGTCTCGGCAAACGGAGTATGGGGCGCCCCCCGGCTAGGTGGAGCGACGACATCCGGAGAGTGGCTGGCATCAAATGGATGCTAACAGCCAAGGATAGGCAGCATTGGCGCAATCTTAAAGAGGCCTATATCCAACAGTGGACGCATATTGGCTGATGATGACGATGAATGGAAATTTATTGCACAATAAACTCGTTGAAATTTCACACCTGTCAGTGGTGCCATCTAGTAGGCTTTGTCGATCACGCGGCATGACTAAAGTTTTTTTTAAAGGTGCTATTATTATGGACTCTGATATCTTCTGATTTTGTTTTATTTTCGATTGAGTCTTCTATGGAACCTTCATTACTGGAACATTAAGTAGATCAGCACCTGTATATTCGCCAGTAATGTAGCAGAACTGATTCGGAAGCTATATAAGCTTCTGTATCTGAGAGTTTTGAAAATCTTCCCGGCATGCTCCGTATTTTGTTGATGCTTACGAATTTATTTGTACACTAGCTGATGCCCGCGCCTTCGTCCACGTGGTTAAAGTTTTTTTATTCCCGCGGGAACTCCTTAATTTTCCGGGATAAAAAGTCACTCTCCAGGACCTCAACTATACCCATGCCAAAAATCACGTCGATCCGTTGCTCCGTTGCAGCGTGATTGAAGGACAAACCAACACACCACCATCCAACACTTTCGCATTTATAATATTAGTATGATTTTCCGTTTTGATAACGCTGAAATTGAAACGCGATTGAAATTTCCGCTGTTGTCACTTGTCACACGCAGAATATTCTACTGTTTGATAACTTGTTTTTAAAGTTGAGTGAGGCCCAAACAGTTTACAAAGTACATACCTACCTACTTGAAAGTCATTAAAAATGCATACACAGATATCAGTGAAGAAGCCACAGGAATAAAATATACTGATAAGTTCTGTAACTTTATATAACTAACTTTCCATGTTGTGGCATGAAAGGTCGCGCTTTTTTGTTTTTTGCATCCTGTATTTAAACAAGAAAGAATTCCTGTAGCTCATATTTATGGCCTTGTCATGCCGAGAATCATAAATCTTACTATGAATACAAAATGCAATATAATACATAGTTGCTATAAAATTGTATAACATAATGAACTATCAAGTAGTTACAAATAAAAAAATAACCAAAGTAAATATTGCAAAACTTATATGATAACGCAGCCAACGTTCTGGGCACATTGCCTCATTGCAGCGGTTTAGATGATATTTTTAATGTTTAGTTTTTAATTTGATATAAATATGTTATTATGATTTAAAAGTATTTAAATAAAATTGAATATTGCAAAAAGGAATATTTGCCAATAAATATTGCTACAGTTGTCATGTTAAGTACCATAACACTTGACCTAAGTGGTGTAATCGATGCAGCATCAGGTTTCACCCGGGCAGCACTCGACATGACACTGACGCTTATGCGATGGTATGCTCGAATAAAGCTATGCTATTTAATCATTTGATCCGTGACCAGTCAATGATCAATATTCATTTCATACAACATAAACTAAACTCTGTGTGTAAAAGCATTAATTAAAGGTATAATTTAAAAAAAAGTGTGCGTGCAATTCACACCCGGCATAAGTGAAACTTCAGAAAAGTAGCCTACGAAATAATGAGATAAATATTAAATATACTTAACTTGTACCTATGCTATCTCATTCTCTCGCAGGCTAAAACCTATTATGAATATGTTTGTCTCTTTTTGGTGTCGCTTTTTCGTTTCATCGAATTTTCAAATCACAACGATTCTAAAGAAGTTTCAATTCAAAAATCTTGTACCTATAAAATATGTTCTACGTGATGTTTCCTGTGAAGTTTCATGTTTAATTTATATGGCATCACCCATATCGTCATCATCTTCAGCAAATAACCTTCGTTTCTCTTTCTTCAGACTTGCCAGAAAGGTTCTTGCCTAAGTGGTGACTGGTGACACTACATATCGTAGAAATATGTGATTATATTGTTATTTCATGATTACTGTGCAAGCGTGTGAAAATGTTTTAATTAAAAGACAATGTGGCCAATTCTACTTATATGACACAATCTCTAAACTAAACTATATACGATAGCACTATATCTACAGCTTTCCGCAGCGAGCAGTAGGTAATTAGGTATGTAAGGGACAGCAATAAAATTAGACATCATTTTAGTTTTGTTTAGAGATTGTGCACAACAAAATTAGCCACTAAGCCAGTTTTTCTTTGTCGAAGGAATTTCAACTTCGGAAAAATCACGTAAAGCTGGATTGATGGATTACCTTAGAATTAGATATTGTTGTTCCAAACAAAATGTTGTTTGTCCCCATCGATCTGAGAGATTTTGACTTTTTAGTTTTTGGCTTGGGCGTATCCTTTAGAACACGCCAGGTCAATACAGTAACTTTCAAACATGGTCATTTATGTGTACGGTATTAGTAGAGTAGGTGGCAGAGCTAAAAAGTCAAATTACCGTAGTTACGGTGCATACGGCAACACTGGCGGAGGGATTATCCGCTCAGGAACCGCGCCGCCTGTTACTTACTATTCACGCGAGTGATTAAGAGCCTCCGGAGCTAGTTATGTCGCACACAAATTGATAGATTGCACGGGCGGGTTCGTTAGCCGTAATTAATTTCCACCTGCACGCCGGATCTGTATCGCCCCGGTCGATCAGCAATATATGCAGTGTATCCTGCTTCCTATATGACCCTCTTTGACGTATCCGTCAACGATGGACCTGGGCTAGTGTCGGTTATGTGAGCGCAGATGACTGGCGAAACCAAATTTTGTCTTAAGTGTCCGGTTGCAGGGCGCACAATGCAACTGACCCGACGCATTTTAGGTATATTGGTAGGATGCTCTTGGCGGGAAGCGCAGCGTTGGACGAGTCCCCACTACGTGGACGGACGATCTCAAGCGTGCAGCTGGGAACCGCTGGAAACAAGCGGCACAAGACCGTGCTCTGTGGCGATCCATGCAGGAGACCTTCGTCCAGTAGTGGTCGTCTATAGGTTGAGACGATGACGACGACAGCTCTTGGCTGGATCCTTTTGTTAAAGCGCTTGACGTCCAGGTCTTGAAGACGTCGTTCCTATAAAGCTGAGACAGCCTTATGAACAGAGGAGCGCAACTCCTAATATTATGAATACGCAAGTGTTTGTTTGTTGGTTCGTCCTTCAATCACGCTGTAACGGCACAACCGATTGACGTCATAGCTTGCATCATGCATGGATATATTACTTAAAGATCGGTAGAGTGTCGAAGACCTATTTTATCTTTGATAAAAAGACTATTTTTTTTACCTAGAAAAGTTTTGAAATATCAACATCCACACGTAGATAGAGTCCTGCTTGTAGTTGGTAAAATTAAAAGAATGGTGCTATTAGCTTTTTTTTTAACGGTGTCTACTTGGAGAGAGGGTGTCGTATTATTAAAATTGACAGATTGCCCAAAATACAGGTCCTCTAAATGTAGGTACGTGGAAAGGAGAAAGGTAAATGATAAACGAATTCTTCCGGCGGAGTAACAACGTTTAATTTTGAATTTTGATCTTACATGATCAGGTGAGATCGCAGTCAAGGGCTAATTTGTAGTGGAATAAAAAAATAATTTAAATAGCACAGAGTAGATTCTGGTAATTTAGAATTTCGCCATTTTTACTAGTGTGTCTGAGTCTATGTTCCAATGAATCCACCGCAGCTTGGATAGTCGGTTAGTATTTGATGGACGAGGCAAAGGCGCGGCGGGCGAACCTTTATGGGGCTAATTGGTTTGTTTGGGGATCGACTTACGGTCAACTTAAGCCAAGCCTAGACTTAATTAAAGTTTGCTTGATACGAGTTTACACTATTTTGTGTTCTAAGTCATATTAAAATAGCGTCAGCTGCGAATGGTTCTAGTGCTTTTTTGGTGTGCGTTATGGATTTGACTTGTATCCTTATAACGACTGTAATTTTTATTGAAAAGAGCAACCACCGAATTTCTTGAATGAATGGAATTCTTAACCAAAGACACAACATAAATAATCAGAAACGATAAAACAAAAAATACAAATCGGTACTATTGGCGGCCTTATCGCTTTTGAGCGGTCTCTACCAGGCTACCAAGTCACATAGGTTTCTTGCTGGCTCTTCTCGGTAGGAATGGCATTCGAAACTAGTGCAGCGTTAGATTCACTCGACGATCCAAAAGCACTTTAAAAAGTTTATTTGAATAAAAAAATATTGAACTTTGAAGTTTGGTCTATATTTTCCGTTGTTATCTACCCCAAACACCTTAACCCAAGTTGATGCCAAATTGATAATTGCAGGCGCCAAGCAATTACTTTATCCTTGAACTTCAGGTCCTATAACTTCTCAATCCTGATGCTGCAGATTACCACAGTAAGCTATGAAGACTGAGAAATACCTAGTGTGCACGAATATAACTGAAATATATTAAAAAGTTTAAAATAAAATTCTCTTCAAAAAACCGACTCCCAAAGCCACAGTTTCTAAAAAATATTTTTGAATGTGGTTTGAAAAGTTTATGGTGAAGTATTTATTGAATCTAATCTATAAGCTAACCTAACCTAACAACCTTTTAATCGTATTAAGAGAAGAATTCAAATATTAAATACAAAAAATCTATATATTGAAAGAATTCTAAATTCGATCAAGTTACTCTAATTGTATCGAACTACGAAGCTGTACCAACTTTAATCCCGGATCCCGCCCTGGGATTCGCAACTAGCAAGAAAGTTCCACTGGCTTGTAAGCATGTAGTTTCATTGCCCTCTGGGCGGAGGTCTCTAATTCAATTAGCTGGTAAAAGGTAACGGGTGTGCAAACTATCTTTATTGGATTAGAGGTTTTAAGACGGATACATGCTTTTACCTATTGTTTACAAGGTATTTACAACAGTCACAAGACAGTGTAATAACCTGTCACATTGTGTTTCTCGCTCAATAGAACCTCTTTTCGAACCGGTTGTAGAGTCAAAACAAGACGTATCCGTAAGCAAATCAGCAACTTTTTACCAAACTTAAAAACGCGCTTCTAGTATGGGAATTCATAGTTGTGGCGCTACTTGAAAGAGGCCTATGTCCAACAGTGGATGCTCAATGACTGATGATGATGATGATGCCACTTTTTTTCTTTAATCGGTAGTTTAAAATGATTTCAAACTTAAAACTAACAGAAGATGTGAATTTTAGGTCTTTTGGAAGACTCTATTAATATTAATCAGTAAGAAATCATTTATTTTTGACTTGGGCATCCTCCCTATTTAAACCGATTCAATGTTTATTTATTCAAATTATTCTGTCTGTTGTCTGTCACTGTCTCTTTTCGAACTTCCATGAAATATAAAACGTGATGGTGATAATCAATACGTAATTGTATTCTAAAAACTAAAGCAACGAGTGTTCCAAACACGCCCTAAGGAAGGGCCCACAACCAACTCAGTCGGGGTTTTTTCATTATCATCATCTCACAAATCGAACACAATTAGATCTATTACAGCCCCTAAAGCAAGTAACTCTTACAAGAGTAAACTTATGAATATGGAAATAATATTAGGTAACGAAAATAATGACTTATTGAGTGTTAACTTGGATTTTTTTTTGTTTTGTTATTCATATGGGAAATGAAGATGTAAAGGATGATCCATAAGTGGATTCAAAAGACAATACGTCAGCCTTTAGACGGGACCAATCCAATAAGCGGGAAACGATGCGAGTGCATCCATCGCGATCGATAACTTACAGGGCTGCCTGTTGACTTGTGCATATTGCATACCTATTACGTAAGGAAATTATAGAAATTGCTGTATAAGAGGCATTGGAAATGGTAGAGGCTTTTGCAGAATTCCATGTCTGATGTCATGCTACAATAGTTGATGTCAAATTAGAATTCGATAGTTTAAAACCAAAAGTGCCGGAAAGAGTTCTTGAATTATTTTTAACTGAAGTAGAAATTACTACCTCGTTGGTCTAGTCACTAGTCACGCAGTCGAACATGCCAACCACTAGACTCTAGTGGTTGGCATGTTCGACTGCGGCCGACGAGGTCCCGAGGTCGAGTCCCGGGTCGGGCCATAAATGAGTATTGGGTTTTTCTAACTTGAAATTCTCAGTACTAGCCCGCAGTTAGGAATTTGGCGGTGTTCCACCCCCGTGCCTCGGAGAGCACGTTAAGCCGTCGGTGCCAGTTATTATCACTAACATGATAAAAGTCGTTAAAGCCCGCCAACCCGCATTGGAGCTCCACTGAGCTCTAATTCCCTCTCTCCTATGAGAGTTGAGGCCTGTACCCAGCAGTGGGACGTTAATGGGCTGTAGTGGAAGTAGAAATAATGTATGAAATATTATATTTTGTACTGCGGACCCATATAAGGGTCGTGTAAAGTGACAACAACGGACTCAGAAAAATATATCGTATTACTTACTTAAGTAAGTACAACATATTTCAACTTCCATACGTCGGGTTAAGTTACATGTTTGCTCGGAAACATCCTAGAAAAACCGGCCAAGTGCGAGTCGGACTCGCGCACCGAGGGTTCCGTACAAACCTGTAGTAAGTTTTAAATTATTAAAAAAAAACTACTTACTAGATCTCGTTCAAACCAATTTTCGGTGGAAGTCTGCATGGTAATGTACATCATATATTTTTTTTAGTTTTATCATTCTCTTATTTTAGAAGTTACGGGGGGGGGGGACCAACATTTTACCACTTTGGAAGTGTCTCTCGCGCAAACTATTCAGTTTAGAAAAAAATGATATTAGAAACCTCAATATCATTTTTGAAGACCTATCCATAGATACCCCACACGTATGGGTTTGATGAAAAAAAAAATTTTGAGTATCAGTTCCAAGTATGGGGAACCCCCAAAATGTATTGTTTTTTTTCTATTTTTATAAGAAAATCTTAATTCAGTTCACAGAATACATCTACTTACCAAGTTTCAACAGTATAGTTCTTATAGTTTCGGAAAAAAGTGGCTGTGACATACGGACGGACAGACAGACAGACAGACATGACGAATCTATAAGGGTTCCGTTTTTGCCAAATTTGGCTACGGAACCCTAAAAATGTAACCAAACGATAATATTATCCTTAGCTATCCTTATATTCTAAGTCCTATGTAAGTGACACGGTTGTGTTTACAGAGATGAAAAGTGCAAATTCTTTAAATAAAAATATTCTCTTCAGTTTCTTTTCTACTACAAACACTGACAAAATTAATACTTTGATCTTAACTGACGAATGACTTGTTATATTTTACGTTTAATATAATAATGAAGAACGAGAAAATGTAACAATAGTTATTTGTGTTACATGGGGCCAAAGAAAATTTTTGTTCCCCGAGGGCGCTATTTTGAATTCAGAGCGAAGTGAAGGATTCTATAGTAGAATCCCGAGCGTAGCGAGGGGTTCTAAAGTAGAATCCTGAACGTAGCGAGGAATTCAATATACGCCGCCCGAGAACAAAAAATTTGGCCCCGAGTGACACACACTATTTTTCATCATTACGTATGAGAAAAAGCTAGGAGTATCAACCTACTATGTATGGACATTACCTATACGTTTAAGCACCAATCTGAAGATACTCCTATCAACCTTCTATGTAATTGTATAGACATTATTTAGACGTATATTTAAAGTTTAAATAAAATGTAAAGACGTATATCCGATCAACAAATTGGTCACGTGACTTCGGACCAATCAGAACAGAGAAATGCAAAGTCGTATATTCGATCAACAAATTGATGACGTGACTTCGGACCAATCAGAAGCGAGAAATGAAAAGTCCCATGGGCCTACAAGTGACACTTTGCTCCCGCTATCCTCTGAAGGCAATATGCGTTTTTCGAATAGGTATGATGAAAAATAAATTTCTTGCTTTTGGCACGCCATCATTGCCCGCGGCGATTGCTTCAGACGTTAGTACAAGAAATATTCAAAAAGTTGCCGTCACCGTTCGGATATATTACTCTTGTTGAAAGTTTCGCCTCCAGGGCGTTCGGGAATTTCTGTTAACAATTTTGCGATTGGCGAGCATCTGTATTAGAGCCGTTTCTTATGATCGTACCTACAAAATGTAGACAAAGAACAGTGAACGAAATATGTTTATTCAGTAGGTAAACATCAGACGCCGTAGACATTGTTCGCCTTCAGGAATTCAAAAGAAATCTCCTTCCATCATTGCATTGTCTTTAGAACGCCACGTGAGCCGAAATTTTCCCCTTTCTTCGCATAATACCTACCATCGTCATCGCTTCAGTATTGTCCTTTATACATTAAGAGTTGGTTGCATATTTCCCACAAGTGTTCATCAAGACAAGTCTTCAAGTTTTGTGCAATCCCAAAAATGCGGAGAATAATTATGGATCCTTGTAGCAGCCTGATGTCCATGTCTCTTCCAATTTCATTGTGATTCCTGCTCTGCTGCATAAGTCCCTCAGAGGCTCCTGGAACCATCTAATGTATCTGCCCTATGTTATCCCGAGATGAGAGATACATTATAAGTTCACAAGGAAGACGAGGGAAAGCAGTGCTTGCTCAGTGAACCCCAACATCCTGCCTTCTTGCAACTCTATCCTCTACAGTTAGCACTCTTTGTCTATCAACCGCACTTTGTGACACCAAAGTATTCTTCAGCGTACGTATTTCTTTCACGGATTTTTGGATACCAGAGAGCTTCGTACTCTTCGTGAGGACAATAAAGGAAGCTTTTATATGGGTATGGAAACGTTTTGCAGAAAGTGCACTCCAAACAAACGATCGTGTAATTAGGGGCCAAGTACCTACCTTCTTGTGTTAGTCGATGTGACGTCAAAAGTCGGTCACAAGTGTCGAGGCTAAACTTGAACGCCGCACCTGCCGCCAGGGGACTAGGGTACATGCGTGATTGTTTTAATCGAGTTTCAGTGAGTCATTAGTGTTTGGACACCTAGTTTTTTAAAGGAATTATGTTAATCAATAGGTAGGTACATGTAACATGTGGGTACATTGTACAACTAAATTTTTTGTAAAGGGTCCACCATCAGCTATGTCTCGCGCAGGAGTGTCGTAAACGCTTATTTATACTCTGATTGCAATTTATATTTGTTGGGATATTGAAATTATAGGAATAATATATTGAATAAGAAAGGAAAAATTGGACGTCCTGTTTGAGATATTTATTTGAAGTGATCATAAGTCATAGAACGTAACGCTATAAATTTTGAAATAAGAATTAAAGAACATATTTAAAAAAGATAAACAAATTAGTTTAGAGCCAGTTCCAACAATATTAAATCACAGACATTTTGTGAATCCACTCCACTCCACCACCACCACCACTCTAAAATTTAAAAGAAATCTTTTAAGGTCCTGACTCCTAACATATTATTATCAAACGTGGTATAAGTTGTGCAACATAAAAATATAATTTATCAATATATTATTTTCGTTTCTCAATAGATTATAACAATTTGAATGCACTTGTAGGTATTGTTTCTTTTTCTTTGTGTGCAATAAAGAGTTAATCTCGCATATTCAGTTCTGAATATTTTCTTATATTATGTCTTGCGACCGCGTGCAAATACATTGACAATTTCTCTACATTGATTCTAAATTATTATGTTTTAGATTATATTGAAATAACTAAACTATAATAGGTTATCATAAAACTAGTGAAAATAAATGAAAAATCATTAGTAGTTCAGTGGTTCCGATGTCGAAGGGTGCTTCAATTAACTAGGTATCGCTTGCTCGTGCCCACTACACGTCTACGACAGCGCGCTTTCGATAGCTCTAGCTAGAGGTCGAATTAAGCGTAGCTTAATTTTCAATTAATCAGATAGAAATTGCAGTTCCTTTCCTGCTCTCTGTCGAAGGAAATTTTGAATCAATATTACGCTTACCAACTTTATAAAGTTCACGATCTGGCATTTTCTATAACAATAGCGGCTGAAGGTCGTTATCGCATTTGTAGCTTGTTGGAATAAAGAGGCATGTAATGGGTTAAAGTCATTGAGTGGAAAGACGTGCTATGGTGCTACGAAAAAGTGTAGATGTTGCTACTCGTACATTCGTAGCTGCGCTTTTGTGCCAACTTGTGCGTTTGAGAGAGCGCGCTTTGCCGCTGCTCTAACGACCCCGCCCGCCGCGTCTCAATGGTGTGTCGAGGACTCGAGAACAATGCTACAGGGCACATGTTACACTGTGTAGGGAGGGATATTGACCTTTGTTATTGGAAGTGCATTTGTTTTCTAATGCCATGATTGTTTTATTAGTTAAGAAATGAAATGATGTATTTCACGTAGGACAACTTGTGTCACTTATGAAAGGTTAAGACTCTACCACCAGTTCGGAAAGCTGATTCTACTGAGAAGAGCCGGCAAGAAACTCAGCAGTTGCTCTTTTCTCAAAAAAGAAAAGGTTACAATAAGTAGACAATACAACACATAAGTTACAAATATTACACTGATTTGTGGGTCACTGGATGCGAGGCCGGTTGCTTCCATGCAACTTTGTCATTAATAAAATCATCGATAGTGTAATAACCTCGACTTAACAAATGCTGTTTAACACAGTCTATCTATGTAATGGCAAATCCAGAAACTCTTTGGGAACCATATTATAAAAACGTTTGGCAACGTTGGCAGGTTTGTATTGTTTCCTTTGTGGTCCCGTTGCCTCATCATCATCACTTGAACCCATGGCTGACTCGCTACTGAGCGGAGCAAGAGTCTCTTCTCAAAATGACCCATAGTCCGCCACGCTGATATTGATGCACGATATCTAATTTCTTAAAACGCACATACTCTTAGCTTCGAAAAAGTTAGAGGTGCGGGCCCGGGGATCAAACCGCCGCGATCGTCCGAATAGGAAATCTGGCGTCTTAACCCCTGGGCTTAAATCACCGCTGTTTATAAATCCAAAAGACCGTTTTCGGCTTTTTTTAATTGGCAGGTTATGCTCTGTATTGTTTTCTTTGTGGTCTCGTTGCCTCTACCACTACCACTACAGCCCATTAACGTCCCACTGCTGGGCACAGGCCTCCACTCTCATAGGAGAATGGGAATTAGAGCTTAGACCCACCACGCTGCTCCAATGCAGGTTGGTGGGCATTTGTTTTTTTGAAGTTCTTAAATATTATTTTGTTTTTGATAGAACTATTATTGTTATTTTGTTTAATTTTCAAAATTGTTATTAATAAAAAATCAAAAACATCCACTGTAGTGGTGGTGATGGTGAAGCTTCAAAGTCTTAACTATCTATTTGCTCAAATTTAAGATTCAGACTCTTTAGGAACTTTGGAATATATAATGTAATTTTCTTAAAATTAGAAACATGTCTTACAAAATAAATTAAATTTTCCCTTAATGCCACAGGATTCGGAGCCCAATCAGAACAGATTTTGCACTGAAACCAATCGTGATCACTGTTTTCATATGATTTGCTGCAAACTACGCAATCATTACTATTTTTATTTGGTTTGCTTCGAGCAACCTTTCTTTTTACTTCAGCCAATACGTAGTGTCAGACGAATCAGATTCATCTTGCAGTACAGAATTATCTTGATTTTTCTTGATTTTCTATGAAAAAAATGCATATTTATTATTAGGTATTTTATTTACAAAATTAAAATGCAGGGCTATAAAAGAGCCGGTTGTGAAAGAGCCAGCTCTTTTATGACCCATTCACCCGGTTCTTTCATAACTTATTCTTTAAATAGGCACCGACATACATTAAAAAAAAAAAAACATACGCGCCGAATTGAAAACCTCCTCCTTTTTTGGAAGTCGGTAAAAAAAATATAATCTTTAAAATAACAACAATATCGAAACTTTTGCGGCTCAGTTTTTACGCAGTTGCAAGGCCAAATATAATACACAAATTCAATCTGCGATCCATTTACCTATACTTGTTTACAATAAAATACCAAAAAACAAGTTATATGAAGCAAAATACTTACTTTTTAGTACCAAAAACTTTGACTCGATGTGCCAGCGTCCGTTGGTTTCGGTGGACTGTCAAATGTTTGTCGGTGACGGGAAATCAGTGTTGCCACTTAAAAATAAAATTACCAACCAAATCCGTTCATAAACTACCAAAAAAATGTGGCTCCTTCATACCACTTCTCATGGTGATAGATGAACGACATGATGATATGGTGGTGGTGGAGGAAGATAAACTTATTAAGAACTAGCTGATGCCCGCGACTTCGTCCGCGTGGATATACCAAGTTTCATCGAAATAACTTGAGAAATGACGGACTTTTATACAAACTTTCAACCCCTATTTCACCCCTTTGGGGGTGGAATTTTGAAAAACTGTGAAACACGTATGTTTTCATTTCTAACCCGCAGCTCATATACCAAGTTTCATGGCTATAACTTGAGAAATGAAGGAAACTTTCAGCCCCTATTTCACCCCTTCGGGGGTAAAATTTACAAAAACTATGAAACACTTATTTCTTCATTTTCAACCGGTAGCTTGTATACCAAGTTTAATCGATATAACTTGAGAAATGACGGACTTTCATACAAACTTTCACCCCCTATTTCACCCCCTTAGGGGTGGAATTTTGAAAAACTGTGACACACGTACTTCTTTATTTTTTACCGTAAGCTAAAATAAAAAGTTTCGTTGATATAACTTGTAAAACATCTTGAGAAACGAAGGACTTTCATACCAACTTTCATCCCCTATTTCACCCTTTTGGGGGTTGAATTTTCAAAAACTGTGAAACACGTATGTCTCCATTTTCAACCCGCAGCTCATATATCAAGTTTCATGGCTATAACTTGAGAAATTAAGGACTTTCATACAAACTTTCAACCCCTATTTCACCCCTTCGGGGGTAGAATTTCGGGATAAAAAGTATCCTATGTCCTACCTCGTAGTATAGGCTCAAATCGTGCCAAGTTTCGTTTGAATTCATTCAGTAGTTTCGGCGTGATGCGCGGCCAAGATACAGACAGACAGACAGACAGACAGACAGACAGACAGACAGACAGACAGACAAAAATGAAAAAAATTACAGATTTGGCTTCAGTATCGAATAATGAGTGCCCTGCAAAAAAAATTTTCAAAATATCTTCAATGTACAGAATTGGACCTGTTACAGTTTTATTATAAGTATAGACAGACAGACAGACAGACACACTTTCGCATTTATAATAAGTATTAAGTATATGGATACTCTAATACTGATCTCATTTATCAAATAAATATTATAAATGCGAAAGTTTGGATGGATGTATGAATGTATGGATGTTTGTTACTCAATCACGCTCCAACGGCTGAACGGATCTGGATGAAATTTGGCACAGAGATAGATTATAGTCTGGAATAGCACATAGGCTACTTTTTATCCCGGAAATTTAAAGAGTTCCCGCGGGAACCGAAAAACCTCAATCCACGCGGACGAAGTAGCGGGCATCAGCTAGTCCTAAATATTTATAGACGATGTTGAAAGTATATACGTATTAGATGTGGAGAAACGTAAGAGTAAACATAATAACAATCTTTCTTTAGTCTAAAGTCTAACTTTAATCGGAATTCCGATATGATAGCAGTAGCATATACTCGTAATATAGATGTACCTATTTCTTGATGCTATATTAACTAATTTCTGATTACCCCCAAATTAATTACATGGACAGCAATACATAATAGGCAAGTTAATCCGCAGTTCAATCTACACCGCTGGTTACTGTGGCGGGTCACGCAAAGTTGTACCATAGAGTTAGTATATATAGCCGAGGTCAGCGCCCGGGGGGAATCTGACCCCGGGACATTTTAGGAGTGACCGCGACATGGCTTTCTGGATGACGAAAGTTTATTAGATGGATACTTTAACATATTTGACTCTTTTTAGGGTTCCGTAGCCAAATGGCAAAAAACGGAATCCTTATGGATTCCTTATGTCTGTCTGTCTGTCTGTCTTTCCGTCCGTCCGTCCGTCCGTATGTCACAGCCACTTGTTTCCGAAACTATAGGAACTATACTGTTGAAACTTGGTAAGTAGATGTATTCTGTGAACCGCATTAAGATTTTCACACAAAAATAGAAAAAAAAACCAATAAATTTTGGGGGTCCCCATACTTAGAACTGAAACTCAAAAATTTTTTATTCATCAAACCCATACGTGTGGGTTATCTATGGATAGGTCTTCAAAAATGATATTGAGGTTTCTAGTATAATTTTTTTTCTAAACTGAATTGTTTGCGCGAGAGACACTTCCAAAGTGGTAAAATGTCCGTCCCCCCCCTGTAACTTCTAAAATAAGAGAATGATAAAACTAAACAAAATATATGATGTACATTACCATGCAAACTTCCACCGAAAATTGGTTTGAACGAGATCTAGTAATTAGTTTTTTTTGTACGGAACCCTCGGTGCGCGAGTCCGACTCGCACTTGGCCGGTTTTTTTATGTTGTACTAACTTGGACTTCGTCCGCATGGACTACACAAATTTTCAACCTCTATACCCCCTTAGGGGTTAATTTAATAAAATCCTTTCTTAGCAGAAGTCTACGTCTTAATAGTTATCTGAATGCGAAATTTCAGCCCGATCCGTCCAGTGGTTTTAGCTGTGTTTTGATAAATCAGTCAGTCAAGTCACCTTTTCCTTTGATATATTTAAGAAGATTAAATAGACTGTGTGAAAACATTTCTTTTTCTCAAGTTCTAAAGCGTCAGACTAGAACTAACTTGTTTTGAATACAGGTTTTGCAGCCGTGGTGCGTTTTAAATTGTACAGTTTGATATAGCGCGATCTTCGCGATGCAGCCGCGCTACTGTCGTGCGACAAAATAAGTACAGAGAAATGGCACTCAGGAGGAATTCAAACTACTACATTTTAAAATGCTCTATATAACTTTAATTAGAACTGCCATTCTTGGCTACCAATTTACCAATGTATTTTTGTAGTTTCAATGCAACGTAATCGAACCAAACTGGGTGCTAGCTACTAGGATATCATCAATGCTGCAGTGATCGATCATTAATTATAGTCTGTCGAGGAAATAACAGCGTGGTTCCGGCCAATTACGCGCGTGCCGCGGCTCCCCTAATGATGTTTGCCGATAAGTGTTACTGCGCTGATTGATTCATTTTATGTACTCCTAGTAGGTACTTTGCTCTGTTCAATCGTGCTTTAATTAGAAATCCAGTTTATTAATAGAGAAAAACAAAACCCACCACCAATAAAAAAAATACTAAAGGAACTTAAAACTATTTCTTTATATTTTCTTTTCTTGAAAATGTTGCTTTATTTATTATTAAATGTTATTTAATTAAATACTTACTCTAAATAAGTAAGAGGTGTTATTCACTCAAAGTCAATCTCTTCACTTCTTTAAAAAAAACTCCTAGACGTTTCTTTTATTTAATAAATTTACAAGTCACACACAAACAATATAAAAAGTTAAATGAAAAATTACTTTTAATTAAATTTACAAAAAATATACACCGTCCAAATGATCGTTCATGGGCATGGTGCCCAAAACACTGGCGCTATTACCTCGCTGAATAGCCAGGATAAGCTTAATAAATGAATAATCTTTTAAATTAAATCAAACAAAGTTGTCTTGAGTTGGCGCCCAGTAAAAACTTGTCAATTTACAATGTTTTGACAGATTTAAGCCAAATTCCATTAAAGAGTTTGCTATCTACCCAAGGTTCTGATTGTCATCACCTGCCCCTTTAAATTCCATTAGAACAGGGGTGAAGTTTAAGAATAACTTTGTTTTGTAACTGAAATATTTAGATACAAGTACAGAAGTTGCTTTGAAAAGCTTTCGTTTCGATTTCAATCTTTAAAGGTCTGGCCCCACTACAGAGGCGCGGCGCGGCGAAGCACGTAGCGGCAAGTATTCTTAGTACAATTATGTAGCAGTGCTTATCCGTGCCGCGACGCTTCAGTGGGCCCAGCTCCATTCAAAGTCATGCAAAGAATATTTCAATTCATTGAATTCAATTCATTTATTTAAAACATGTAGGACATACTGGTGTTTCTTATGTTACGTCATGTTTTGACTCTACCACCGGTTCGGAAAGGAGATTCTGCCGAGAAGAGCCGGCAAGAAACTCAGAAAAAAAAAAAAAAGAAGATAAATGAAGGGACGCGTCGTTTAGAGAATGGACGTTTTCTTTTAAAATAACACTTGTTTGTTTCTGACTTCTGTTAGTTTTGTAATTGTCAATGTTGTATCCAAAAGATGTTTTATCTTGAAACATTTTTGTTTAGATTTATTGAGGTTAACGAATCTGTCCAAAAGTTTATTTTTAGATTTTGATGTTTAGTTTTGTTTGCTAGAACAGTTAAAAATACAATTCATACATAATTGTGTTCCAATAAAGCGAGAACTTAAGAGCTTAAGCTTAAGCTAATCTTAAAAGAATCACAGTCTTGTTAAAATAGTTATTTGTGTTACATGGGGCCAAAGAAAATTTTTGTTCCCCGAGGGCGCTATTTTGAATTCAGAGCGAAGTGAAGGATTCTATAGTAGAATCCCGAGCGTAGCGAGGGGTTCTAAAGTAGAATCCTGAACGTAGCGAGGAATTCAATATACGCCGCCCGAGAACAAAAAATTTGGCCCCGAGTGACACACACTATTTTTCATCATTACGTATGAGAAAAAGCTAGGAGTATCAACCTACTATGTATGGACATTACCTATACGTTTAAGCACCAATCAGAAGATACTCCTATCAACCTTCTATGTAATTGTATAGACATTATTTAGACGTATATTTAAAGTTTAAATAAAATGTAAAGACGTGTATCCGATCAACAAATTGATCACGTGACTTCGGACCAATCAGAACAGAGAAATGCAAAGTCGTATATTCGATCAACAAATTGATGACGTGACATCGGACCAATCAGAAGAGAGAAATGAAAAGTCCCATGGGCCTACAAGTTACACTTTGCTCCCGCTATCCTCTGAAGGCAATATGCGTTTTTCGAATAGGTATGATGAAAATAAAACTTAATGGCCTCGGAAGACGTAAGGGCAACTTATTGGGCAAGTTAATGTCCGCTATAATATTCCAAGTTGTAGTGCTAATAGTTGCTAGTTTCACACAAAATTGTCATGTCATTTGTGAATGCCAATATTTTTATGCGGCTGTTTTTCTTGTAGGTAATGTCCTATAATCTTAATTATAGTTTTTATGTCAAAAAATGTGGATTAATTACATATCGTGATTTTTTTATTTTCCCCAGATTAGATTTGTATTTCGTGTTTGGGTTCCGTACTTGAAAGGCGCCAAACGTGGCCATTTAACTAAGTCTACGCTTTTGGTCTGTCACAGGGTCTATAGCTTCAGCCGCTTTTCAGGGTTACTATGGAGTATAGCTCTACCACATATTAAGCTTCTTGTTCCGTGATTATCATGGACTTCCGCAAAGTAACACCTGCTTCTTTCCAATATTCCGCAATTTGTGTAAAAAAAAACTCAATGAGGTAGGCATTTCTGTCTGTCACAAGGGTCTATAGCCCTTATCGCCTAGCGGCTAGCCAGTTGAAATCTGTACAGAATGCGTGTTACTATCGCCTTTATTTGCGAGCTACTCAAGTCCACTTGCCTTTTCAAATGATTGCCTTGTCCTAATTCTGATTCGGGCCGTGTCGCGGCCGTATTAACATTTCACGTTGCGTCGTACCGCCGCCCATACATTTCTTTATAGAGGCAACCTTTTCTGCGGCTACGTCAATATGTGATGTGGATCTCTATACATAATAATTCACGTCGACATGTCGAGTTTCCAAGTACAAACCTACGCCTGCGGGCTTAGCATTGCTAGCAGTATTATCTTAAAATTGACGTTTTATGTGGCGTACCTTGACGCCATTAAAATAAGGATTATAATTCTGAAGTAAGAGCGTCAACAAGATTAAAACAATACTGTTTTAAGCGAGGATATAGTAAGTCCCCAGATGTGCTTGCGAGTTTATTTCTGATACGTGACCGGCTTAGCTGCCGTCTATCCTATGTCTGACGTCGTACACTTGTGCCTCACTCAATGTCATCTGCTCTTTCTCCCTGATACTTGAAGCGTGTGATTATAGAGATTTATGTGATAGGTGGGTTTCAATAATCCGATACGATATTGTGTCTCAGTGTATCATTTTGCCACCGTTTGACTGTCCAGTTTGCATAGTATCTTTTTAGTAATGTACCTATATTGGCATGCATATGACATTGTTGCAACATGGGTACCTTTGATACCTATTTTCTTCTGATAACTACTTTGATTATCTAATATGAGGATATAATTGTAAAAATAATATAGCTATAAATAACTAAATTGAACAAACAAATATAAATACGACAAATAAAAATAAATCTTATATTTCAATTTATTTATTAACATTTTGTGCATTATTGTGATTTCTTAGCACTAACTTATTTGTTTCCGTCACCACCTGAGGTATCGTGCCAGTTCTTGCAAATTGCAATACTGCTGATTATATTATGTATTTGACGAAATTATGTATTTGATAAAAACTACCTTCGGACGGTTTGATAATTATATACTGTCTTAGGGAGAAGCCCTGGTTCTAAGCGCGACTTTCACATGCGGCTGAACTTAGCTTGTACTAGATGTGTTGTTTGTTTAGCATGAGGCAGAATTGCATGTCGTATAGAGTAGAGTAGCTTGGCTGCTTGCGACTGCCTTCTACGGCCACAAGCTCCTTGCTGTCTTGTCTCTCTGCTAGTAAAGTTACGGCAATATAAAATGCTAGTTCTACCGCTAGAAATATTTGTGCCCTAGAAACTCCATGTTTGGTCTGACTCTCGCATTATCTAGAGAAAGAAAAACAGTTTCTGCACCAGTGTTGTCACAGACAAAACTAGATACAGATGTTACACTTCCGTCTGTGACACCAACCAGAAAGGATGTACAGCTCAGAGTTTTGCCCTGCGTTATATGCCCATAAATGCATACAAAGCACGTCACAGTAACAACAATAAATTAAAACATAACCAAAAGTTTGAAAGGAAGCAGTAGTAAACTTCTATGTCTATCGATTCAATAAAGATTTTGTTGTTTTCGTCTTCTACAGTTAGATCACAAGCATTTCAACTTTCACGTAAAGCATGTATCGCTATATTCATCTAGCGTATCATTTTACATCTCCAAACAAAAATAGCAGGTAAGCAGTTACGGTATTCTGGTGTCATTCTAAACTGTTTACTTAGCCCGAGTAGCATAAAAGGGATAGGGCCAAAGTACACATTGTGCGACGCCGGTGCGCAATAAAGGTGAATCGGGCAATAAGGGCGTCGGTTATTGTTTGTAGGTGAAAAACAACTGCTCTAGTGAACTACGAGGGGAATGGCTTGGGCCCATTTTACATAAACATTAAAAAAAAAAGTGTGTGTGTGCAATTCACACACTAATGGGGCGGTCGGTTGTATGGAGACCCCCACATTGAATCCTCAGTCGATGAAACTTGGCAGGGTTTTAGTATTGGATGATCCAAAACTTACACAAAAATATCCACCAAAAAAAAAACCAGAAGTTAGGTTTTTATACCTAAAAGTACATATAGCTTAATATTTTGAACTGAATAATATCTCGCTCCATTTTTTTTTTACCAAACTAATTAATAGCCTTATTATGAGGTACTCGATAAAAATCCAAAACATTATTTAAACGGACCTATTTTTTTTTAAAGTGGTTTCCTTTTTTTGTCCGTAATTTCGGCAAAAAAATTGCTCATTCAATTTTTTATTTTCACATGTCCTTAAAATGCTGTTTAGCATAACGTATTAAAAAATCCAACAAAATATTTATACCAAAATCAATTTATCTCACTTCAAATTAAAATTATTTATAACTCGGTATGGAAAACTTCTCATACCTATTTCTTTTCTTTATTATAGTAAGTAGGCAAATTTACACTCAAAACCTAAATATCCAACAAAATATCCATGCAAAACACCGAATTAAACCGAACGTATGAAAACTAAACTGCGCTTACGCGATAATGTATCTTAATCCTTCTTATATTGGGTATAGTTTAGCGTGCGCGAGCGAAGCGTTGAAATCACAATCTTATCATCATAATCATATTATTACTCCAGTGTCCATACTACGGATGGATATGGTTGTCGTCACTCGTTAGCACTTACTGTCTTCTACAATGCAATAATAGCAGGCACTGGGCAGCACATCAGGTTTTATATTAGGGCTGCGATATTTTCGCACTGCCGGCCGCCCCTATTTCTATGGCGCGTTAATTAATTTCCATGATATCTTCTAAGATATTCATCTGAATCAAATGGTGTAAAGGGCGAATTTGGTCTATATTAAATACTTGAGATGACTAACCATTTTATTTTGATATGGATTAATACAATGTCAGGAAAAAACACCTTCGAAAGAATCAGTTGAGTAGTTTTTGAGTTTATCCATAACAAACAAACAAATCTTTCCTCTTTATAATATTAGTTTAGATAAGCAATATAGCATTACAGAAGATAAATTCAACATTAATAAAAACCACTAACTGTAACGACTTACCTTCAAGGTATATTTCCATAGTTTAATTAAGGGCCCATAAAAAATCTTATTTTTGAGCTTTGTTTGAATAAATATTTATTTCTGGTTATCCTTAACACAGATCTAAAAAATCTAGCTAGGATAGCCAGTTCTTGATCTTGCAACATTTTATCTAGGTACATTTTTTGATGTAAGCACAATAATATTGTAAATCTTCAAATAGTTCCAAGATCAATTATAATGTATCGATAGTAACATAATGATTGAAAATAAACGATTTATTTATTTATTATTATTATTTAATTGATTTCTTCTCATTACTTCTAGGATTTGAGAAAATGTACTAATTATATTATGTTTAAGTTGGTATTTTGCACGCCAGAAATTGGCAAACTGCATAAAGCCTTATTACTGTAAACATATTTAGACTTTTATTGTAATTTGTAAGTATATATATAATTATATATAATAAATGAATTGTACGCCATACACCACTGTTTACGGCCACGCCATTAAGTCACTGGGCTGCTGGGCATATTCAAAAATGCAGGCAATTATAAATATTTATATCTCGAATTACCTGTTCGAGTTACATAAACACAGAACATCAGTCAAATCTTTACGAACTAGCGCTATAGATTAAAGTTAAAAAGGTTATCTGTCTTCTTTATGGTTTAAAATAAAAAATACCAAAGAATAAAACAAAAAATATCCTGTTTTTTTTTTTGAGAACCAATAAAATAAACATTATCACCAGTATCTTTATTTTAAATCTCTGGTTTAATCTATGGTTAGTCATTTTAGAGTATAAAAACACGAAACAAAGACTCTTTTAAATTATTCTCTGTCTAGCACAAAATCAAAAAAACAAATATAAAAAAAAAACAAAGGATCAAATTACAGGGTCAAATTACAACTTCTACCATAGAGTTATTTCACTGAGCACGGCCCCCAAAAAATTCACACTGTTTCCTTGTCTATCCTACTATGTTTTACTAAAGTTTGAGAGGGATCCAGATAGTTTAATATTTTGAACAATCGAAAGTTGGGTCTCCTGGCAGAGGCACATCGCGGCCATACTAAATCGGCCTTTAGAAGGTCGATCCGCAGACAACGGTTTTTCAAGGGCGACCTGCTAAAGGTCGATCCGCAGGCTAGGGGTAAAAGAACCATTATCTTGCAAACTAAAGGCAACAAAAATTATTCTTTAAGCTGAGTCGAAATAAATATATTATAATACTTTTCAAAATTAACCCATACCTAATAAAATATACAATAAATTAGTTTAGATATCGATAGTAACATTTCTTGCCATGTAAATAATAACTAAGCATGATAAATCAAGTATGGTAACAATAACTATACATTGAGAAATTAAAAGAAGTCAGTAATATACTTAATTTTTATTATGTTTTAAATTTAACTTATAATAATTTCGCTTCCATGTAAAGAAAATGTAAAAGTAACGCAATCCAAAATATGGCCCTTACGTTTATCAAATAAATATTAGAATCACCAGAAATATGCAGCAAAATGGAAGTTATCCTCAACATGGCACTTCGGAAATTATCCTCAAAATGGCGGCACTGTTCATGCTTGGTCATCTTGCCGGCAGTCTTCTTGAACATTAGATGACGTTGTAGTAATTTGACGTGACGGTGACGTTAGTGGGCGTAATTTTGCGCATTGTAAATTCAACCGTCGTGTCCCGCACTTAGGATCTAAAATTCGCTTGTGCGAAATCAAGGTAATTTGCTCAAGAAGTTTAGTGTGAAAGCCAGCAAAGCTCTTCTTGCACAAAATACAAAATTCTTCCATAACGATACCGCGTTTCAACAACTAAAGAAGTTGAACGCGTTTCAAGAACTGTTAGTGAAGATTTTATTTGAAGTAAAATAAACAAATACGTGATGTGACACACATATTTTTAAATACGTTCATTCTAAATATGAATATTACGAATACAAATTAACAAGGAGTTTCTATGTCTTCCTAATACACCCCCGTAATTTGTATTCACATTTTATTCACATATCAATAGGTACAGTATTCCTAACACATGTAGAACACATTACAAAAGTCCTAAATTTATCCATACTAAATGCGAAAGTATGTTTGTTTGTTGGTTGGTTGGTTTATCCTTCAATCACGCTTCAACGGTGCAACGGATCGACGTGATCTACCTTTTTGTTCCAAGAAAGTTAACAGTTCCTGTGGGATCTCATGCTGATTTTTACGTATTTTGGATTCAATCATACGGCAACGAAATAACAATTCGACGTGATTTTTTAGGACCAGGAAAGTAACATGGGCTACCTTTGTCCTGGAAAAACTAATAGTACCCGCAGGATAACATGACGTCACTTATCACGTATTTGTCCTTCAATCGTGCCACCCAAAAGCTACTCATTAACGTGATTTTTGCATGGATAGAACTGAAGATTTGGTAATTAATATGGGCTTCATTTAATCCCAGAAAATGTATGGTTCCTGTTGGAGAGCTAGCTATTTTTCACGCATTTGGCGCATTCATGCGTTCAACTACGCGGTTTGTCAGTTACAGTTTGAGTTTTTGCGCTGATATAGTTGCGACAAAAAGTAAAATAGGTTACTTTTCGTCGCAATGATTAAATAGATCCCGCAGCATCTTATTAAATAAGATTGA
Organism: Erebia ligea; assembly: GCA_917051295.2. Classification (NCBI taxonomy): domain Eukaryota; kingdom Metazoa; phylum Arthropoda; class Insecta; order Lepidoptera; family Nymphalidae; genus Erebia; species Erebia ligea. The sequence goes on along the minus strand of OU785241.1, from coordinate 14,772,552 downwards.
AATAGATCGCGTAACATAATATTTTATGGGATCTTTGCCAAAAAAAAAAAAAACAAAAAAAAACTGCTTCAAGTAGACAACCATCACTTTTTACCATTGAAAATGGTTATCAGATGCAAATCGCCTGAGACGTATTTTTGGCCATAGCTCCGAGGATTTTAGGAGGATCGAGATGGGAATAGTACCAAGAGTTGAGGAATTTATCAAGACATATTGTGTGAATGTTTGAATTTTGAAAATCGGCTTGTAACTTTTTTTGGAATTATTTCGAAATTGTAAATATTTCAGAAAAAAACCGACTTAAGAAAAAAATAAAAAAGGGTCCCAGGGTATTAGTTTAGCTACAAAATGGCGAAAAAATTCTGAAAATCTGTTAATAATTGTGACCTGTAGATGGTCCCTTTAGATTTGGAGTTGTAGAAAAACGGTTATTTTTGTATATAAAAAGTGAAGTAGCTTCTATCATTATTGACCCATCGTATAAATATCGTATCGTATGGTAGTGGTGTTTAAAGATGCGGATGCAGGCGCGAAGTGCATTCGAGTTGGAATTTTTAAAATCAGATAATTCATTTTTGAAAAATTTTGAAGAGATTTACGTATTCATTTTCAATGCTCCGATTCTTGCGGGGACTGCGAAATCTGTGATTTTTTATAGCTATTAAATCAGGCACTTGCCTGTAAAAACCCATATTATACTTGCTCTAAATCTTCTTTTCTTTAGTTTTTTTCGGAGATGGTAAAGAATTTTAATTTTCTTTAATTTTGTAGTTGATTAAAATAACCATAGATGCAGATAAGTAATTTAAATTGTAGTGTAGTAAATGCTATAATTTGATTTTTTCGCTTTGTGGCCAACATCGCTTTATTGCCATCTCTATTCTGGTACACTAATGAGAAAAAAAAAATCTTTCTCACTTTCTTTGCATCGTTTTGAGGCAAAGAATAACAGCTCCAAACAGACGATTACAAATGAAAATCGCGTTTACACTACAAAACTTCTTATTATATTCGGTAACGCGGTGCGTATAGAGTTGTCTTCTATATATATAATGCACTGTATGTCCCGGGAAAGAGATGGCAAAAAAGCAATGTTGGCCGCAACGGGAGAAAATTATCATATTATATTTTATTTAATAAACTAGGTACTTAAAGTTACTAAAATTTAACTTTCACATATGTAATATTATGTAAATTTTTGTTATCTACTTAATTTTAAAAAAGTACAGAAGAATTTTTAACAGGTTTACCAATATTTTTTTTGGAAAATAGTTAAGTAAGTATATAGAAAAAAATTGTAGCCAATTCGTCTCCGTGAATTAAGTTTTTTACTTAACTCCTTAATTTTCCAAAATTACCTTCCCGGAATACAACCTATCTCTGTACCAAATTTTATCAAAATTGGTTGAAAAGATGGACCGTTAAAGCGTAGAAGACAGACAGACAGATACACTTTCGATTTCATAATATTAGTATGTATAATAGTTTTCAAATAAAAAGCTTTCAAAGATCGCAAAAAAATTGTATGACCCCTTAAACAACCAAATGCGAGAATACCCTTGGATACAGTGCGAAGACACACCAATTTCAAAGACCATTTTGTGTTGGGACGTTAAAATTGTTACTTTACGGCTAGGGAAATACAATCGAGAACACAATGTAATTCCATAATCATCACTGTGAGGCTAGAAACATTATATTTTAAAGCAGTTTTCGTTGCACAAACCAGTTTTAGAGCAATCAGTTACTTTAACGCTCAGGAAATACGGTTCAGAACGCATTGATCGTCATACTGATTGTCATTTGCAAAAGCTTTTGATTGAAAATTGAACTGTGGTATCAACGAAATACGGTCGGTTATCGAGTACAGGCTCGCGTCGCCGTAGGCATATTATCTCGGTCTCAGGACGTCACCACGCTCCTGCTTTCCCTGATTAATTAAATACAAAATATTTCTTTAGAAAATTATTTTAGTTTTTTATGCGTTTGATTTTATTATATTTGATATTTTCATAGTTGATAGGAAAAAAAATATTGTAATCGTATCAATAAAAAAAATTGACGGAGAAATTTTTCACTACGAATAAAAAGGTAACTTTGAAAAAAATATAGACTGATAGTATATTTGTTGGATTTTAAATTTTTAGGTATTAAACGGCAATAAAAGGACATTCCAGTGAAAAGTTTCAATGAGCAAATTTTCCGATGCAAGTAACATTAAAAAAACATATTTTTTCAAAATTTGATTGTTTCATCTTCGAGTATTTGTTGGATATTTCTTATTTAGTTTCCATACCTTTACATGAATGTTTCAAGTGAAGAAAGTTTTGACGGATCATTTTTGCGGACCAAGATATTAGACATAAAAGAGTTTAGGTAAAAATACCTAACTTCTGGTAAAAATTTTTGTTGGATATTTATAAAATACCTTTTCTCACCTCCGGGCGGAAAGCGTCAATTTTCCTCCCGCTGCGCTAAACGAAAATGCCGCTTTCCGCCTCCGTCGAGGAGAAAAATAGTATACACACCACGGGCAGTAAATAAGAAAGCCTCAGATCACATGTTTATTGACCTCGGCTTCGCCTCGGACAACAATTACATGTGATCTGAGACATTTCTTATTTTACTGCCCTAGATGTGTAATGTACTATTACGTTATGATACTTTATCATACTGTAAAGTTTCATCGTCTGAGGAATTACTGTTGGGGTCCACTAGCTTCCTTTCCTAGACTACACGGCGAAGTGAAACATCAGAAAAGTAGCCTACGAGAGAATGAGATAAATATGACTTGTATTCTATCTCATTATCTCGCAGGTTAAATCCTATTATGAATATGTCTGTCTCTTTTTGACGTCGCTTTTTCGTTTCATCGAATTTTCAAACCACAACGATTTTTAAAAAGTTTCACTTCAAAAATAAAGTAAAAATAGCCTTTTATTTCTGAAATTTTGAAACTAACTACATACTTAAGTATACCTATTTTTAGATTAGTTACTAGGTACATAAACATAGAAACAGGCGTTTTTTAAATGTAAGATCTTGTTTAAAAATGATCCAACTGCTAGGGGGTAAGTAATACCGCTATAAAAAGAAATTGTGAGAAGTACCTATAGTTCGAATGATATCATTATCGTCCATCGAACTGTAAAGCTTAGAAGCGCAGAAGTCGATGCGGTGGTAAGCCATTTATTTAAGACTTCCATTTATGTAAGAATCGATCTTGAGCACAACGGCGTAGGCGGCCTTTAAAGACCACTCTGAACAAGTAAACTGTGCCGCATCAAATGATCAAACCACTAACAATGTTGCAAGCAGCGCCTGATCTACGCCAGTACGCTCTAACTTAGTTATGCCGACGTCGTAACAATAAACCAGCCGTCCTGAGAGTTGCACTGTAGGTATATTGTACTTTGATATCCCCTAACCCCCATATTACGTGCGAACATTGAAACCATACTGCTACATCTAACATCACATAATGTACGTTAAAACTGCCGTTTCAACCAATAATCCCTTACTTGAGGGACAACCTAAGTTCAGCTATGTGACAGTAAGTATTAAAAGAGCGAACAATTTTATTAAAAGAGAGTTTGACATTTAAAAAAAACATTAACCATGAAACCGTTCCGCCAACCCCATGCTTTGGCGAACTAAGTTTTCTAAAAGCATAGGAAATTTCTCGAGCATAAGATTATTCGCCGACAAAAACAATTATAGCTCCATTCCGCCCTAGAGGCGGCCTTTATTAGCGGGTAGTATTACTGTCGCAGTGAAAATGAGACACAATTTTTGTCCCGGAATTAACAAAATGTACCTCCTCCATGATCACGTAATTGGACGGGATGAGATGAAGATACGCTTACGGCTTAGGGAAATTTCATGCATATTTATTGTGACATTTTACTAACTTTAAAGTGCGGCGACGGAATTGGATGTATCACTTTTTCACTGAAAGTTCGGTTTTGCTCAATTAGCCTATAAATAAATATATAAAGGAGGTCAATATATAAAAGAAATATTAAATACCGGAAACAATAATATGAAAAGGTAGTATTACCATATCAGAAACTTGTTTGCTCTACGTTTCTGATACGAACCGCCAAGGTGTGGAACACCCTCCCAGCGCCCAACTATGACTTTGGTACCTTCAAGGCAAGAGTGAATAGGCATCTTCTAGGCAAGCGCGTTGCAAACTAGAATTCATCATTGCTTTGTACTAAGCATGATTATCGTCAAGCGCAAGCCTATCTCGCAATTAAAATAAAATAAAATAAAATCAGACTCTTCAATGCGTAAATTTAAGTTTCCTCGAAACCACGTACTGCTACCAAATGTAGGAAGTATATATTATTAAATTATCACTTCGTCTTTTTCAACATTTTAGCAACCTAAAAATACGAAATTATCCAGCCTTTCCAACCGTACGTTGTATATTGTCGGGTTTGCCGTGTTATACAAAAACAAACAACCAATTTGCATAGCTTAGGGTTCTACCGTAAGCTCCTCTGAATCTGAACTCCAGCGCAGTACGGGACGATCGTCCTGTGCAAGTCTGTCTAGTATAGTCTGCACTGTTTGTTTATTTTCTGTTCCTGGTTTAAAAAAAGTATGTTTCCATTATCACTTCGTCTTGTTCAACATTGTAGCAACCTAAAAGTACGAAATTATCCAGCCTTTCCAACAGTGCATTGCACATTGTTGGGTTTGCCGTATTAAACAAAAAACAAACAACCAATTTGCATAGCTTAAGCGAGGAGTGCATCTAATATGGAATTGTGGCGAGTGAAAATTTTCATCCGGGGATTACGAAAAGTGTATCCGGTAGAGGGCGCGCAGTGACCGCGTAATTGAATGCCCGCCATACGCTACCACTCGGCTCATGTAATCAACACATTACAGTTCAGAACTGGCCAAATTTTTTTGTTGACTTGGGGTTTTTTTTTATCCCGCTGGTGGGAAAATGCATTTACGCATCCCTTCCGGAACCGGGGCCCTCGCTTCAACCTTCTCGCTCCAGGACTGTAAGGTGGCGGCCCTAATGAGGTGTTTGGCAAGGGATACAGGGGAGTGATCGTAGGCTGGACCCTTTTTGCACTACAGGGCCGCCCTCTTTGCGAGTTCATCCGCCCTCTCATTCCCCTCGAACCCAACGTGGGAACGGATCCAAAAGAATTGAGCTTGTCTGCCTATAGTGGTCAGCTCCTCCACCATGGATCTCACGGTGGGAAAAATTGGATGAAAAGAAAGCCGGGTTGCGAAGAATATCGAGGGATGAGCGCGAGTCAGAAAATATCTGCGCCTTTCTAAATCTTTTATCCACGCACATAATTCTTAGTGCTTCTTTTAAAGCCGCGGCTTCCGCCTGGAAGACCGAACAGTAGCTTGCAAGACGAAGTAAAGCATATCTAGCCTCTCTGCCATTTTTCCAAATCGTAACAGCAGCACCAACATTGCCCTCAAGCTTGCTGCCGTCCGTAAAGATTTGGACGGTCTCCTCCTTCGTGACTACGTCCAGATCCTCCTGGCTGTCGATGGATGGTTGAGTATTCCAGTCGCTGTCGGAGAGCCAGGATGCGGAAGGGAGAATGGGCTGACAGGGGTTTCAATAGTTCTTCCTGGCAAGCCCGGTAACTCATTACCCCTTTAAGCCAGGTGTAACAACCTCCTCTTTTGCGCGCGGAGGTCTAACGGCAGTATGCCGGCTAAGATGGCGCTAGCTGGAAGGGAGACCGTCCTGTGTCCCTTGCAGACTAGTATTGCAAACATCCTCGTGACTCTGTCCAGCTTCGTTCTTATTTGGACAGTTTGGCCTTTAGTTCCCCATACGTTAGCTTAGCCGCGTAAAGGACGATAGGCTCAACCACGCTGACATATATGGTGTGAAGGATGTCAGGGTTTAAGCCCCAGTGTGCTCTGGCCGTCCTTGACACCCCTTTGTACAGGTTGATGGCCTTCGCTGTGACCTCCATAACATGTTGTAAATAGTTTAGATTTCTGTCTAGGGTAAGACCCAGTACTTTAATTAAGTCCGTCGCATTCAGGGCCACACCCGCGATAGTTATCCTTGGTTGATGATATTTTAATTTCTTGGTTATTATCAAGACCTGCGTCTTATGGGGAGCAAACCTAAGTTTGTTTTTGTTGCCCTATTCTGCAATTTTACCTAATGCCTCATTGATCTTCTCCTCGAGTCTGAGTCCATCGTTATCTACCCCTATGAGAAGAATGTCGTCAGCGAAGGCCTGTGTGTGCACCTCTGATTCATTCGACTCTTCAAGCAGACTGTCCAATAGAATGTTCCAAAATAAGGGGCCACACGTAGAGCCTTGAATGCACCCCTTATTTGTCTCCCTGGTGATCTCCTCTCCAGAGTATCTGACAACCACACTGAGGTCCGACAGGTAGCTTGCGACCAGCGCCACCAGGCTAGGGTCGGTCCCTTTTTGTACATATATTTACATAATATGTACTGTACACTATATACACTATTTACTAAATATTATATACCATACTTACTATAATCTATGCCATCACCTGCTGTCGTCGTCCTGCTTTACCCCTTAACTATAATTTTACTATTGTTAATCTTATTAGCGTTTTGAACAATTTTCAAGCCGAATAAGGAAAATTTCTCTGTACTCGTCCGCCATGAACCTGTGCAGGTCCTGCTGTGTGACAGAGATTCCTGACCTCATCTCGAGTTCCATCCTGTCCAGAGTAAATTTCGGACAGGAGCAGATGAGGTGGATGATGGATTCCGGGGAATCTCCGTCACACTCGCTGACTGGGCTGTCTTTTATTTTGAATCTATGCAAATATGCACCAAATCCCCCATGTCCCGTAAGTAATTCGCATATCCCATTATTTTTATCCATTTTTTGCAAAATTTTATGGGCCAGGAGTACGTCCGGGAAGAATATTTCGTGATTCCTCCTGTGGGTTCTTGGGTATATCTCTTGCTCCATTCTTCTACAGTTTTGCTCCTGAGGAGCCACTTTGCAGAGGCCACCGGGACGGACTCTTACGCCGGTGCAGACTTCTTATGCAGGGCTGCAGTTTTTACTAGCTCGTCTGCGCGTTCATTTCCCTGCAGCCTTGCATGCGCCTTTATCCAATACAGACACACATCTCCATCGCGTTCTCGGAGCTCTCGTATTAATTTCCGTATGTGTGTCACTATTGGATGCAGGTTATTCGCATCTTCCAGCGCCTGCAAGGCGGACCTGGAGTCCGACAGTATATTTATTTTTCTCCTTAGCGGTCCCTTTTTGCAAGCCATTTCTACTGCCACCTTTATTGAAGCTCTGCTTGTTATACCGTGCAGTAATTGGCTAGCTTCATGGTGCGGTGGGCTAACTCACGCCCCTCCTCTCACCACGAAACCGCCGCTCCGACCTTCCCTTCTATTTTGCTTTCATCTGTGTACACTCTGGGCCATTCTCTATCCCATCCAGCTTCTCTGATGTGCCAATAAGTTGGTGATAAAGTGGTGTTCTTTTGGCTGGATGGGGTAGTTCAAACGGACTGGCCCTTCTCTCCAGACTCCTGCCAGGGAAACGTAGTACAGATCGGTTGAGGTCCTCGTTTCTTATTCGAACCGCTAGGATATGGAATGCCCTTCCGGCCTTCGCTTTCCCTGCTACTTTCAATTTAGGTACTTTTACTCAGTAGTGGCATCTTCTGGTAAGCGCACTCCGGCTGCAACATTATGAAATGAAATGATTTATTTATTTCACGTAGTACAACTTGTGTCACTTAACTATGATACGTCAAGACTCACGACTATTTAGTCTCTAGAGTCCTAGCCGCTTGCTTCCGTGCAACTTTGTCATTATGAAAATCATCAATAGTATAATAACCTCGACTTAACAAATGCTGTTTAACACTGTATTTTAAAGGACTTGACCAGCGCAACTATGGGAGCTTGCCTAGATATCAAAAATTAATGTGCAGCAATGAACTCTTTATTATTGTAAACCTTACTGTAAAAACGGAAATCCTGCACATTGTCCCGAATCGGAGGGCAGTTACTGGTCATGTTCTTTATGCAATGGCAAATCCTGAACTCTTTTGGAACCATGTAAAAGCGTACACTCGACCATACAAAGGATTATTGCACCTTGCGCACACGATATGACGCTGTTACCAGCTTATGGCGGTTTTTAGTACATCGATTGTGAGTATCACTCATTTGCTTATAAAGATTGATGTTCTGCCTAACAAAGACTATACTACCCGAAAGCAGCTAGTTACCTGATAAAAAAATACCCAACATCCTAGAAGAGAAATTGAGTTATGTAGGATTTTTACCTAGCAATGTTAGGACCCGACAGAGTTTGCTTTTCAGCAGCCAGCAACTGATCAGCTTTGAATGGATGATACTCTCTTACTATTAACTAAAATGCACAATTGGAACAAGAAAACCATCAATTAAACCAATGTTATTTTTTTTTAATTTATAGGCTAGCGCTTGGCTGCAATCATAATTGCTCGCAAGTGGTGATGCAGCTTAAGGTAGAGCGGGCTTGCCTATAGGAGATGCCTATTCGTCCTTGATTTGAAAAATAACCAATGCCCATACCATTAACCATTTTTTACCAATGTAAAAAATGGAGGAAGCCGGAAAGCATTCCATATCCTAGCGGTTCGATTTAGAAACTAGGAAGCAAAATTGCGACGATCGCTATGTGTTATAAAGAAAGAAATAAATAAAGAAAAACAGTTTATTCGACGATGGTGTCACAGACAAAACACAAATTACAGATGTAACAATTTCGTCTGTGACACCACCCAGAATGGGTGTACAGCTCAGCTTAAGCCCTGCATTGTATTCCAATAAATTGCACACAAAGCAGGGCGCTGGTTTTCAGCTGTGACCCGGGTGACGTCACAGTAACAAAAATTATTAATTTAACAAAACAAGAGTAGTTTATAAGCAGTCACAAGTAAGCAGCAAGTACACATATTGTATGCCATGTATATCTAAAACTATAATAAATAATATGAAAACAAGAAAAATATATCAAGTAAATTACACATTACACATAAAATTACAAACAAAATATATTATAATATTAAATCACTGAAATATTTGCCGCAATATTCTCATACTCTATTTGCTTTTGTAACATAATTTTTTTTGACTTGTTTACAAAAGTGATTTTACTCCGGGAATCACGTATCGGGGGAGGAATATTATTCCAGTATCGTGTTGCGGCATATTTAAAGCTACCCTTAAAAGCAGCAGTGCGGTGATGTGGGACACTCAAAATTTTTCGCACGCCTCTAAAATGCCCTCATAAGTCCTCCCCAGCTTTTCATATACTCGTATGTAAGGAGGCTTACCATTTTTGAACACACCGAATAACAAGCTGGCAAGATGCAGCTTCCTCCTCGACCGTGATTATGTGATCGTGTTTTATCTTAAATCTTCAGTTGATGCCGATGAAGATAAATGACTTTGAGTGCTGTTCGCACATAAAAGTAGATCTAACATTTAACCTTATAAATTTTATTATCTAGACTGTAAAGAGTTATTAATAAAGTTTATCTCCTCCGTACACCGCGAAGCTCTAAACGCCTTAATTTCCCAAGCGAGAGAGCATCCAGAGAAATAGTTAACAGTTACTTGCAAGGAAATGCTTAGAATGTTTGTGATTTCTAACTATGAGTATTAACTGCACATGTTCGCCTGAGAAAATCTTGTGTGTGGTTTAAATACTCAATATTAGAGCTTCGGGTAGAGCATAAAAATTCCGGATTAAATTCCATCAGATGTACCAAATGATTTGAGCTGGCCTGGGCACTGGCAATTTGAAATCAGAACATCAGCTCTAAGTTAAAAACCCAATGTTTAACTTAATTAAAAGGATCTGATGCCCCGGCTGACAATGTCTAGTCTCCTAGAATGTCTCGTATGCTAAAGTGCCCCGTGGTTTCAAAAAAGAGGATCTTGACTCTCAGATAGACACTCATATGAGGGTTCAAGTTTCCAATATAAGTATTATGTATTATAGTAAGAAAAACACGTCCGACTTGTAAGACCTTTATTACGAGAGAGTAAATGTCAAGTGAGACACTTTTTTAGAAGACAAAAAGACACATTATCTTATCACTAGATGATTCCCGCGACTTCGTCCGCGTGGACCAAGTTTTTTTCGATTCCTGCGGGAACTCCTTAATTTTTCGGGATAAAAAGTATCCTATGTCCTTCCCCGGGATATAAACTACCCCTATACCAAATTTCAGCAAAATCGGTTGAAAAGATGGGCCGGGAAAGCGTAGCAGACAGACAGACAGACAGACAGACAGACAGACAGACACACTTTCGCATTTATAATATTAGTATGGATGGAAGTATGGATTATCCCTAAATTATTTCTATAATGTTCTTACCCTACATTACAATAAGGTGCGGAAAAAATGAGTACACTTTGTAGCTGAGAGTTGTAAAATTTGTTATATCAAACGAACATCGGAACGTCCTCGCTCGCTGGGGAAATTAAGCTCGGGCCACGCTCGGACATTGACGGCTTAAATTGGGTTACCCGAATTATACGGCGCCATCAAAATCATAATGGACAACAATAACGAGAAAAATTGTGTTGCCATATTTGAAACTCAATTCATTTATTTAATGGGGGGCGTATACTTTTGCGTCTATGAAAGTGGTTTATTATGAAATGTAACTTCTTTGATCGATCAGAGGAGTTGAGAACCCTTTTAAAAAAAAGCACAGTCCGATTTTTGATAATTTAATGCTTTCGAGTCTCGGTGAAGTCTGCAATAGCTACTTTATTAAGTGTTTTAATTTTGACTAAAAATGTACTAAAAGTCTGTTTATATTGTGCCTAAATTTTGAGATTTTTTTCGAAGAAGTACATTTTTCCTCATGAATTTCCTAGTGTTTTCAATTGTACTGCCGAAAGTTTCTGTATTGTACCGGTACGATTGAACCAATTGATTGTTTAAATTCTACTATTATATTGCTAATTAACATAGGTATAATTAACAATAGATGGTTGACAAAAGAACATATTGTTATAGGTAGAGAAGACGTAGAGAAAAAGACGTGCTATTAGCGTAGAAAGAAGAACGGTTTTTTAAGAATATTCGCTAAACCAAATATTACATCCTAAGTAATATTCGTGTGAAGATTGAATAATACCTAAACGCATCAACCTACTCGTAGATATGTTATATTGTCAGTATTCTGTTATCCACGGATTATATATTATCCCTATCAGGCTTTGTTTGAATTATAAACGTCTCGGCTTACACCAGCTACCTATGTATTTTAATTAATTTATTCAAGGATTTGCGTTTCGCTTTTACATAGACTTAGCCGAAATTGTTTTACATTTAATAAGTGAAATACAAATTTTATATAAGACTAGCAACAGAGCTTGCAGGACCAAGGACCTCATATACCACCAGGTGAGATCGCAGTCATGGGATTCTTTGTAGTGGATAAAACACCAGGAGGACCAGCAGTCCAATGACTGACGACTTCCTCCTCCTGGCGCAGTGTTGAGCGCTGTTGCCTTAACGTGCGGAGGTCCCGGGTTCGATCCCCGGCAGGGTTTGGAAATTTATAATTTCTGAATTTTCCCTGGTCTGGCCTGGTGGGAGGCTTCGGCCGTGGCTAGTTACCACCCTACCGGTAAAGACGTGCCGCCAAGCGATTTAGCGTTCCGGTACGATGCCGTGTAGAAACCGAATAGGGGTAGTATGGGTTTAATATAACCGCCATGTCCCTAACAGGTTACCCCGCTACCATCTTAGACTGCATCATCACTTACCATCAGGTGAGATCGCAGTCAAGGGCTAACTTGTAGCGGATAAAAAAAAAAAACTAAAGTCGCCTTTTTAACGAGTTGGCGTCCATTTCTTGATATTCAGGGTCATCATCCACAGGGAACATCTGTGCATCCATTTTCGGTTTGCCGGTCATCATTCAAGTTCCTTGGAACCCCTTCTTGAAGTGTCTTAGTTCTTCGAGCACTTTGTTTAACTGGTAGTACTTTAAAAGTGTGTGTGCAATTCACACACAGCAGGAGTGAAACTTCAGAAAAGTAGCTAAAAAAAATCACAACGATTCTAAAAAGTTTTAAAGCCTGCGGGAGAATGAGATAAATATAACTTGTATTCTATCTCATTCTCTCGCAGGCTAAATCCTATATATATGTTAACTCTTTTTGGTGTCGCTTTTTCGTTTCGTTGAATTTTTAAATCAAACAATTCTAAAAAAGTTTCGGTTCAAAAATTTCATTAAGATTTCTTTTCTAATATTTAGATCAATTCTTCTTTATCTTTTTCTATGTTTGTAATGTGGACATTACGTATGACTTGTTGTGCTCGAGCTATGAATTACTAATTGTAACAATGGAAGAATCTTTTTGTAAGTTCGAACGTAGCTTATCGTTTCACCGACTTTAAGTAGCAAGAGTTCTAAAGTGGCGAAATAAATAACTTTAGAAAGGAAGAATGGAGATTTTAATATCTCACTCTGGCCGTAATTGAAGCTCCTTTGAAGTTTTAAACGCGAGAGATAAAGAATTCATTATCCGCAAGAGCGAGCGGCTGAAATGATTAACTGCAGGGCCATGGCTCTTGGCAAGCGGCGGCGAGGCGAAGAACCTAGGGCCTAATGGGACTGATAATTACATTGAGCGCTAGAGAGCTCTGTGAAACAAATAGAGAATAGTTGCCATCCGATCCGTATTTCAATACGGATACACTCCAAAATGTATCCTTGGTCCATACCATCATTGACAATTTATAGATATAGTTATAGATTTATAGATAGCACTTGCGCCGCTTTAAGCGTATCAATAGTAGGAGCCTGATTGATATAATTTAGTTTGATCCGGCTTCGCACGGTTAGCTTTTTTATTAACAAGTTCTATAAAAAAAAATGTATGTTTTGCTGCTGTACCGCTGTTTCGGATTGTGCGATCAACTGAGGACACGATATAGGTGCCTAAAAACCACAAAATTCCACAACCTATGTTAAACTTGCCTTTGTACAAGTTTAAGAAATCCATTAAAATTATGCTCCTGAAAAAGCTATACCTACTGTTGAAGATTATGTAAATTATAAAAGAGCATGGATTTGACTCGCTTCAGCAATGTTTAGGACTGCGGTTACTTATAATGTACATTGATGTTGATATGATTGATAAATTATTATTTTCAAAAGAGCAACCAACGAGTTTTTTGCTGGTTCTTCTCGGTAGGAATGGAATTACGAACCAGTGGTAGATTCAGTCGACACTTCAAAAGCACTTTATTTGAATAAAAAAATATGACAAAATTTTTATTTGAATTAAAAAAATTGAGTTTGAAGAACAAGTGCCAAGAAATGCGATAACGCGGAGCAAAGTAAAGTGTTTTTGAAAAACAATGAGGAATAGTGTTGTAACTGCATTAACATTTGCTTTCGGCCGGACGTTCGACTTGAAAAGATCGTGGCCCAACGGTAATATTTCTTGTAGAGTTTGTGTCGTCATCTGATTCCCGCCATTTCGGTGACAAGGGTCGACGACAATAGTTACAAGGGTGAGAACGGCCGGCCCCACTCATTAAACGTTACAAACTGGGAACCGACTCAGGGCCTCCGTCCATCCATCAGCTTCTGCTGATTATCAGGGTTGCTTCTATTGTTTTCAGGGAAATGAAAAAGATTTGAAAGTATTTTGGTGAGATTCATAGCATGACTAGTTGATGCCGTCCGATGCCGTGCCGATGATTCGTCCGCATTGATTAAGTTTTTTTTAAGTCCCGGGGAACTCCTTAATTTTTCCAGATAAATTTAGCCTATGTCCTCCCCAGGGATGTAACCTACCTCTATGCCCATCCATATCGATTGAAAATATGGGATATTTGTAAGGATTAATAAATCACAAGGTTTATTGATTTGAACCGTGTTTGAAATTGACCATTTGTTGACCATTTAACCAACCATGGATCACTAAAACAATATAATAGAACAAATTCTAATATGTCTAGTAAGAGATGTGTGGGCTTTAGAGCAAGACAATTTCGACATTAGATTTTTCATGAGATCGATTATCTCAAATCCAATAAATAATACGTAAGTAATAAATAAACGATATTTTTTTCATACATAATACATTTACGTACATAATTTTGGTAGGAGGGGAAATATGTTGGAGGTCGTCCCACACGTTCAACCGATACGCCAGAAATGGCCAGCCTACTGTCGCTTAAGCTTGTTTCAACACGACGCGATGCGACTCCATAGAAAACAGACGTATCTACGCGACAACGTCTGTCATTTTCTATGACGTCGTATCGCGTGGCGTCGCTACTATCGTGACAAACGCGACACCGCGACTCGATACAACGCGACGCGACCGTATATCAAACAGTAGCTGACTAGCTCAGTAAGCTGAACAGTTATAGAGGGCGTGGCCTACGTTGTCGCGTAGACAAGTTTGTCATTTTCTATGGCGTAATATCTCGTCGCGTCGCTTTTGTCGCTTACCGAGGACAACGGGTCATCCTCTTGGTGGTCGGTTAATGCAATACTCCGACAGATTTTTACACAGAGACTCCAGTTATTCCTCCTCCTGTTATAGTCTGCTGGTAAACTTTGAATTTGAAAAACCTAAACAATAAATGCGATTTTACACCAGTTTCGCGGATTTTACAAAACGCACGTATAAGCAAAAACGCTTTCCGCAAACTTTGCGCAAACCTTAAAATCTGCGCCGAAAATGAATGGCTTTATTATAAGAGAGGCGAGGCCAAAGCTCTACAACTTTTGACACTTGCCAACTAAACTTTGCACAGTTCATAAATTACTAGAATTAATCATTCTAGCGCAGCGTCGTCGTTTTATATTTTTTTATAATATGAGTAAGTAGGGTGTAGTTTTTGTAAACCTGCGAGAGGGGGTGGGGTTTCCAAGAATCCTGAAACAAGATTTTTTTCACTAGATGACGTCCGCGACGGTTATTGAGTTTTTTATTCCCGTGGGATCTCCATAATTTCCCGGGATAAAAGTGGCCTATATCCTTCCCGGGATTCAGGCTATTCAGGATTGGGTGCCTAGACGTATACCATTTTCTGTTTCTTGATAAAGAAATCATCAAGCTCATGGGAACTAGCAATCTGCTTATGAAGCTCAAATTGTATGCAAATGGAGATTTTAGACGCTTCGTTTCCAATAAACATAAAAAACTGTGGAGCGTTGGGAGTTCATTGGATTTTAAGTACTTTTTTTCTTTTTTTTCTCTCTGTCAAAATGGATATATGCAATCGCTATTTTTCTATCTCCAAAGATTCAAAGATTCAAAGTAATTTATTGCATTAATACATTGCCTCTTCGGGCGTGCAACAGAGGTACAAAACAATGTTTAAAAATTATAAATATGATCTAATAAATGATAATGTTAGCATATATGGAAAATATAAATCAAAATCTTATGATTTGATTTGGAAGAGTTGATTTGGAATTATAATCAAAATCTATCTTTTAGATTTTGAAATTATCAAAATGTCAAAATCTAAAATTATAAGTAAAATTTAAAAATGTCTGCGCTGAAAAAATTAATTAATGTTATAAAATGTATTATCTAATAAAAAGTCGCGTAACTTATTTTTAAATTGATAAATGTTATTACATTTCCTTATCTGCTAAATTTACGGGCTAATTAAATATTTTCTGGTTGTTTTGCAATCTTCATCTTGTATTAGTTCTTAAGAATGCCTTCTTATAAAAATAATCTAGATAATAATACCTACTTGTCTTTACTGACTGTTAAAGCACAACCTAAACAGGTGCTGGGGTTACAGTTACAGACTTGAAATTTTCATAGTAAGTTTTTTTTCATGGTAAACTAACCAAAAATAAGAAAAAAATTAAATAAGTAAATAGGGGATGAAAGATTTTATTAAAGTTTGTTACTTTTCAAGTTATATTAATGAGAATGGGTATTAAGGTTTTTGATTAAAAAATTAATATCAATAGATTTTAGGTTTTTTGGAAACCCCAACAACTTCATATACCAAACTGAAACGGGCGGATCAGCCCCCCGATTTTGTAAGGAAATCGCACAGGGAAATCGTAATCGTTTGTCAAACGGATAATTCGACCTGTTTAAGGATGCCTGCACGTCAAAAAGCATGTAAGAACTCCTTAAACAGTTCGAGTAATACGTTTTAAGCTGTCAAATGATTACGTCAAGTCAGTCAATTGGTGCCTCAGATAGACATTTATTGAAGCGTGTTCTAGAAACACTAAACAGTGCCTAATCCCAGTACTCCCACGTCCCATGTTACGAAGGTGTCTGTATAATCTATAGTGACACGACCGTCAGCGATCGCACCCGACTCCATTCGCAATTCAATCCGAACCTAACGCCGATACATTATGCATGAGCTCGGCGGCACACATTAATTTATTCCACACTCCTTAGGCAAAGGTGGCTGCGATCATCTACTACTGCCAGCCACACATATAATACTATATACTGAACCACTAAGGCCCGCTTGCAGAGACGCCGGGTAACGTTCTACCCGAATTAATTTAAAATTTTGACAGTTAGTTTATCAATTATAAAAATTTCTAATAAAATACAATGTTATTCCATTTATCAATTAATAAAAATTATTTTTCAAACAACTTGAGTTATTTAGTTCGTAGGAATAATCGGAGATTGTAAGTTTACTAGGGCTGCACAGATTCTGACAACTTCATCAAGAAAATTAAAAGCATTATGATCTGGTAATGCATGGCCTTCAACGAATTTAAAATCCCTCATTCTTTTAATTACTCGTTCAATATGTATTCTGCAACTAGCTATTTGTCTTGTAAGAACGACTTCAGCTTCTGTCGATTGTTTTCCATCTGAGACACTTGGTGTACGCATTAAAATGCATTTTTTTTGTAAATAAATAAAATAATTCGGATTTAAGTTACACTATTTCAAATAATTCAATGTAATTCATAGTATTTCTATTTATATTTATTTAATTGGACAACAAAAAATGTTACATTAAAAAAACCTTAAAAACTAGACACATTTCGGACACTTGTTAAATGTACAATTATATCAAAGGTGCCACATCTATCTATACTTATAATAAAACTGTAACAGGTCCAATTCTGTACATTGAAGATATTTTGAAAATTTTTTTTGGAGGGCACTCATTATTCGATACTGAAGCCAAATCTGTAATTTTTTTCATTTTTGTCTCTCTGTCTGTCTGTCTGTCTGTCTGTCTGTCTGTCTGTCTGTCTGTCTGTCTGTATCTTGGCCGCGCATCACGCCGAAACTACTGAATGAATTCAAACGAAACTTGGCACGATTTGAGCCCATACTACGAGGTAGGACATAGGATACTTTTTATCCCGAAATTCCAGTCCTAAGGGGGTGAAATAGGGGTTGAAAGTTTGTATGAAAGTCCGTCATTTCTCAAGTTATATCGATTAAACTTGGTACACAAGCTACTGGTTGAAAATGAAGAAATAATTGTTTCACAGTTTTTGCAAATTTTACCCCCGAAGGGGTGAAACAGGGGTTGAAAGTTTGTATGAAAGTCCTTCATTTCTCAAGTTATAGCCATGAAACTTGATATATGAGCTGCGGGTTAAAAATGAAGACATACCTGTTTCACAGTTTTTCAAAATTTCACCCTCAAAGGGGTGAAATAGGGGTTGAAAGTTTGTATGAAAGTCCTTCATTTCTCAAGTTATATCGATGAAACTTGGTATACAAGCTACCGGTTAAAAATGAAGAAATACGTGTTTCACAGTTTTCGTAAATTTTACCCCCGAAGGGATGAAATAGGGGTTGAAAGTTTGTATGAAAGTCCTTCATTTCTCAAGTTATATCCATGAAACTTGGTATATGAGCTGCGGGTTAAAAACGAAAACATACGTGTTTCACAGTTTTTCAAAATTCCACCCCCAAAGGGGTGAAATAGGGGTTGAAAGTTTGTATAAAAGTCCGTCATTTCTCAAGTTATTTCGATGAAACTTGGTATATCCACGCGGACGAAGTCGCGGGCATCAGCTTATAAAAATAAAATACATAATATTATATAAAGCGAATTATGTTATCTATATATATAAAAATGAATCCCTATTTCCCTTGGTCACGGCATCACGCGTGAACGGCTGGACCAATTTCGCTAATTCTTTTTTTGTTGGGTTTGCCTGGACCCGGTAGGGGGCGCCGCAATCGGGTTCAAGGGTCCCGCCAAACCACGCGGACGAAGTCGCGGGCATCAGCTAGTCATTCACTAAAAATAAAATAAAAAGCAAAAGCGCGTAAAATCAAAAGTTACACTACAAAAAATCTAAACTTAAAAAATATATAAAAACGCAAAAAATAGACAAAAATTGAAATTTAAAATTTTAGGAAAGAAAAAAAGACAATCATTAATATAACGTTGAGGCAAAAGTTAGTACATGTCGATAAGCTCAGTACCGTTTTTTCACAGCGTCGATCCGCTCGCCGTAATAGCTTCAACACCCGCGGGGGATCAGCCGGTAAATATTAGCTTTTGTGCTTTACCCGCTAGATCATATTACACTTTTCTCTATGGACTTTGTATTGGAGACCATTACTATCGATTTTATATTCTTGAATGGTTTGCGAACATTATGTCGATGTACATGTGCCGAATGCGTAACCGATTGCTAGCCAATCCTACTTCGTCACTAAGAAATTTATTGTGTAATTCGACCAAAATGTTGTTTTAAACAGTAAATAATTAGTGCAATGGCAAATTTAAGGGCTATTTGATAGCCAGGTAATAACTTTATAAGTCATAAGTCATAAATATTTATTTAATTTAGGTAGTTACACTACACTTATTGACGTCCAGTTACATAAATATATGATGGTGATAATCAGTTACGGTATCTTAAAACTAAAGCTACGAGGGTTCCAAACGCGTGCTGCTAAGGAAAGTACTAGAAGGTAGTAGGAAAGTACTAGGAAAGTACTTTAGAAGGTAGGTACTTTAAAATATGTAAAGGATTTTGCGACTTTTATCATAGTTCTGTCAATGTGCTACGACGACGCTATAATCCAGCTTACGTAGCTACGCTACGTCGTTGGTGCTACGACGTAGAGCTCCCGTAGCGCGCTACGGTTATTTTACGGTTTCCGCCTCCTCGCTCAAATAAATTGTCAGCAGAGTGTAAAGGAAAGCAATACATGTTTGTCTGAGTGTTCTCTTATATGTACATAATTTATAGAGATAAACTGACTGACTGACTTCTCAAACGTACAGCTTTGACCACTGGGAGTATAAAATTGAGATTGTTTTAAATGTACGTTTCTCTATGGTGTAGAATGTAGCTATGCCACTAAGAAAGTAGTTTCAGAAATTCCACCTGAGCGAACCCCCTTAAGAGGTCGTGGACCAACTACTCTATCCAAACACTTGGACCCCGCGCCTTAAATACCTAATAGTTTAGCAGTGGTCCAAATATTTTAGTTGGACCATGATCCCAATACTAAACCTCTGGTCACACTGATTTATGGTCAGTATATGGAGCATGACGGTGGCCACTTTAGCCGGTAGGAATCCGGAACTATCCGATTCGGCGTCCGATCTCTATGAGGCTTTACCTATCCTACACGAAAAAAAGGACAGGAACTCAACCTCTATCAAACGTATGGCCCAGTGTTGTGCCATATCCATTAATATCATTGTTTTTGACATTTTATTTACCTATCTTTTCGGTGTGCAATATATATAGGTATATTTTACGTAGTTCCACAGGATTTATAATCGTTGGATTGGTATTGACGAGTAAGTAGTTGGTAGACAATTTCCTACGGGAGCGAAGCCGCGGGCGCTCGCTAGTAAAGTTTTTAAACTGTCTGGCTCCTAATAGCTGTTGCGAAACTGAAGACAGAAGAAGCAGTGCGCAACAAACAACAACTTTGTAATAGTTGAAACAAGGCGCGCGCCAACTTTTAACTTAATTAACACTTATTACGTTATTCAAAGCAAGGGATTGCGCGGGGCACCTTTATCTTTGTAATACTATTAATAGAAAATGAAAATGAAAATTCTTATTTTAATTAAAGTTTCTAAAAAAAATAAAAATATAAATATAGGTACTTACGCTAGGTTGTGATTGTAGAAAAATGAAAAAAAAACTGCCGATAGAAGTGAAAACGAATATTTAAAATAATTAAAATATAAAACTTAAAACTAAGGCATTAAAGTTTAATTACGAATGTAGTATGTTTATATTTAAGACCTTTTGTCTTCGTAACAACGCGAGCAATGTCTGTGTTCGCGAGCATGTCGGAGCGAGGTGTCGGTGACGCGAATCCACAAGTTTAGCCCCTACCAAAAAGTGCTCAAAGCGGCTAAACAAGTTTTCACTTAAAAAAAAAACAAAATCCAAATGTTTTTTATTCAATTAAACTTTAATAGGTGTTATTTCATCGTCAAATGAATCGCCACTAGTTTGGAATCCCTTTCTTACCGCTCTTTTTTCTATAATAGTATTTTGCCAATTTCATATCGAATCGTATTAATATTTTCGTAGCCTGCACTACTCTACCTTTAACTTTCTTTATTAATTGATTTTCTTCATAATATTGAACAAAACACCGTTTACTTATCTAGATTTGAATACCCTCAAACGATACTTATCTATCTTTTAACACCACAATAAACCTCGCGTCAGCTCGTGACTTGGGCTTCATTAAGTCTGTTTACGGAACATTAATAAGGCTTTGAGCAAACTTTTACGGTGACAGCGTGGCTTTGTAAAATCTGTTTTATTCCCTTGTTTGTAAAGTCTCTTCTTCTTTCACCATACTCGGATTCCCCATTTGATCCCGTTTTAGTACCTAGCTAATCCTTAAAAATCTGTCAAAAAAATATAGGTCTATTTTGAGTAAAAATCTTTGGATATTAAGTATAATCTGTAAGTTGGTAGTATATTAAAAGGTACCTTTTTAGTTATTATTCAGGCTGCTAACTTTTAATAGCCTACGAGTGAATGAGATAAATGTAACTTGTGTTCTATCTCATTCTCTCGGAGGCTAAATCCTATTATGAATATGTTTGTCTCATTTTGGTGTCGCTTTTTCGTTTCGTCGAATTTTCAAATCACAACGATCATAAAGAAGTATCACTTCAATATTTTTGGCTACAATCAGACTTGCTGTTGATGCAGCCTAAGGTGGAGCGCGCTTGCCTAGAAGATGCCTATTCACTCTTGATTTGAAGGTACCTATATTAAAAGAGGAGGGGAAGACAGGGGCAAGGGGCATTCCATATCCTAGCGGTTCGAATTAGAAACGGGAAACGAAATATATATATGTATATAGGTTAGCTTAACTTACCTGTTAACTATATATTTTGAGTTTGATTTGAAACCTGAAATAAAGCACTGATTGAATTGGCTGTTAGCCGCAGGTGGAAATGTAAGTTTGGTCGGATTTTTCGCTGCACGAGTGTAAACACGGAATTGTTACATCAAACAGCGCGGCGTCCGTGGAAAGCGCATCGCTGTAGTGACTTTAATTGCTGACGTTTGAGCGAGGTTTTTGTGAGGTTTCGTATGGTTTCAGCCGTACATTCGTTTGAAAGTGTGAATTTGCTCTTTGCAATAGAGTATTTCAATTTTTTAACCTGTCGGCTGACCGACCGTATTTAGGGTTCCGTACCAAAATGGTAAAAATGGAACCCTTATGGCGCGACTTTCTCCGTCCGTCCGTCCGTCCGTCCGTCCGTCCGTCCGTCCGTCCGTCCGTCCGTCCGTCCGTCCGTCCGTCTGTAACATTCGATTATTTTTTATTATAGTCAGTCATTAGAGTAGAGAAACCCTACTCTAATGCCTGACTATAATAGTCTGTTTGTGAATACTGAGAGTGCAAAATGGAGGGAAATTAAAAAAAATACCCGGTATCTCTGGATGTGCTTGGTACAACACTGAATATTATTCCGAACCAGTGGTAGATTCACTCGACGATTCAAAAACACTTGTAAAAGTTTGTGAATAAAAAACATTTGAATTTTGTTTTTTTTTTTTTAATATAACTCACTTGATCGTTTTGTATTAAGACAGTGTTGGTCGGATCTAAAACACTTAAATAGTCCTGAATACTGAATATTTAAAGTCTGATTTGACGTAAAACGTGTCACTGGATGCACTAGGGATATCGGATTGGGTAGCGAGTTTTTGAATCTGTTTCCACCCTAATTCACAGGTAAAATACTGCCATTTAAAAACCCGCCAGTGGAGACGGAAATTGCAACATTTTTATAATAATAACGCAAAAGAGTACGTTATACCGTGCTCATATTTTGCTCATTCAGTGCTGGGTACCAGGGGACGTGAAATATGAAGGCAATATGTTATGTTGCCTCATGCCTCAGTGAATCTTAATTATTTCAACTCCCACACCTCTACTGATGTTAAATACCCAAAGTAACATCCACATACTTGTAAAAATATTGTAAATGCAAACTTATGTCTTTCAGTCTCGCCGTCTGCCTATCTGTCCGTCCGCTACGTTTGCTCGGTGTATCTGTTCGACCGATTTGTCAGGGATGCTTTTTTTAATTAACACTTACCTATTTGTGGTACACTAGATGATGTCCGCGTGGATTTGGTTTTTTAATATAAAAAAGGATACTTTTTAATTTCCCGGGATAAACATTCCGTGTTCTTTCCCGGGCAACCTATCCCTCTACGAAATTTTGTCAAAATCATGAGCTGTGAAAAGGTAATATAAAAATTAACAGACAGGCACATAATAGCATTATTTATATTAGTATGGAGATCATTGGTTAGAACGGGAACGGATAAGCCTCAAATTGATATAATAGTGGTATTACAAAGCAAATTTGCATAGTATCGGCACAAGTCTTCATTAATGTTGTACGTAGATAGCGAGCTGATAAACTTCAAAGCGGCGGAAGGTCTATACAACTTCATCAATATTTCACCGCAACCGCGAGTCAATAACCCGTGCAATTATGCCCATGGTTTTTATGTCGCCTTTGTATTTTGCTCGACTGTTATAGACAAAAAATATATGGAATAAATTTTCAATCTCGTACAATGAAAACCTGTGGTGGCTTCAGCCGTGCCAAGCCAATTAGCGTTCAGTAAGATGCCGCGTAGAAACATTAATTAATAAATAAATAAATAAATAAATCGTTTATTTGCTTGAAACATGGTACAATTAAAAGATAACACATACAAAATTTGACCAAACATGTTTCGTCATTACTGACATGCAAATTTAAACATGAGTTGAAATTATTATCAAAAGTAATTCATAAAACTATTAATCAGTTCATCCACAACATAATTTTTACATGAATACTTAATAATTAATAAGAAATGTCTAAGATGTCTATAAACTCAAATGTCGTCATAAAATATAGATTAACAATTCCCAAAAACGAAATTACTAGATTTGCTAATTCATTCTAAAAATTCTTTGAGCGAGTAAAAACACTTGTCTATGAGCCATTCATGCAGCTTTCTTTTAAATACACTGAATGGTAATTCTTTTAAGTTTTCAGGCAATCTGTTATATATTTGAACAGACATACCATAACAGTTTCGGTTAAAAAGCGCAGTTCTGGATGAAGATAACAGAAGTCTATCGGGATATCTCGTATTAAAGTTTAAATATCTATCTCTTTTTTCACAAATAAATCAGACATATTTTTCTTGACAAAAAGGCTAACCTCGTAGATATATAAGCACGGGTATTAGGGGTATTGGTTTAACTTTAATACTAGTGCCCCTACCCCTAACAGGCTAGCCCGCTTCCATCTTAGACTGATCCTCACTTACAATCAGATGATATCCTAGTCTTTTCTCTATGATGTAGACGGAACGAGGCCGGGTTTTTTCTAAATTCCCTCGGGAGCAAAGCCGCAGGCGGTAATTTGGTGAATAAAGAGCACATTTTTGACATAAGAATATAAGAAAAAGATTTCGAACCGTGATTCACTATTCAATATAGAAAACTCTGAATGTTCTTACCAGCAGGTGTATTATTTGAAAACATTTTTTGAACAAAAAACATAGGACATCAATATTTCATCATATTGAATCGAAGCAGGCGTTACTTTGCGGAAGTCCATGATAATGAATGAACCAGAAGCTTAATTCGCTATAATCCGCCACAGTAGATAAATCTATGTGGTGTAGTGAGTGTCTTCCACCGACAACATGTGAACACCCACCACCCAGCAATTCGCACCGGCACAGCACTACACTACACAAATCCTCCAAATCACTCTCTACGTACGTTTCACTCCGAAACCGGAGCATCCTCAGGAGATGTTGACTCGACAATGCACGATTGGAGGATTTGTGTAGTGTAGTGCTGTGCCGGTGCGAATTGCTGGGTGGTGGGTGTTCGCATGTTGTCGGTGGAAGACACGCACTACACCACATAGATTTATCTACTGTGGCGGATTATAGCGAATTAAGCTTCTGGTTCATTCAATATTTCATCAAATGCCCATAACCTTAGCCTTATTGCTGTTATCTTGGTTTTCCACGAATTAATAATGTTAGATATTTGACAATACATAATGCAGAGATTTCGAGACTTTCGACGCGACCTGTGATGCGACGCGACAAACATAAGTTCTCCAATTCAGTGAAAATTAGGTAACACTAAAAATACAAAAATACAAAAAAATCTACATTCGTAGACATGAAAAGTTTGACGAAGTGGTTGGCTAAATTTTCACGCATGCTATTTTTCTACTTCTACTTTCATTGTGCCAGGATGACATAAAAATAAAGATCACATTTCAGCTATTAAATAAGAGTAGCCTTGAAACCGAGGAGAGGGTATTTCCACATTAGCCAGGGACGCGCCAACTTCATCAATATTTCATCGGGAGCCAATAACCTGAGCCTTATTGCCGCTTGCTTGGATTTTCCCTCGCCTTTCTAACGGAGGAAATTGGCGTATTTAAAAAATAAAAGTGTATTTGCAGAAGCTCAACTTTGAAACATTTAACCTGAAGTTATTCGCTTTTGCAATTAAATGTAATTTGACGACGTCCGTGGCGCAGTGTTGAGCGCTGTTGCCTTAACGTGCGGAGGTCCCGGGTTCGATCCCCGGCAGGGTTTGGAAATTTATAATTTCTGAATTTTCCCTGGTCTGGCCTGGTGGGAGGCTTCGGCCGTGGCTAGTTACCACCCTACCGGTAAAGACGTCCCGCCAAGCGATTTAGCGTTCCGGTACGATGCCGTGTAGCAACCGAATAGGGGTATGGGTTTAATATAACTGCCATGCCCCTCCTAACAGGTTAGCCTGCTACCATCTTAGACTGTATCATCACTTACCATCAGGTGAGATCGCAGTCAAGGGCTAACTTGTAGTGGATAAAAAAAAAAAACTTTGTATTTATGTTCTTAGCAGCAGCTTTATAATATGTAATAAATCTATATACTTATAATAAAACTGTAACAGGTCCAATTCTGTACATTGAAGATATTTTGAAAATTTTTTTTGGAGGGCACTCATTATTCGATACTGAAGCCAAATCTGTAATTTTTTTCATTTTTGTCTGTCTGTCTGTCTGTCTGTCTGTCTGTCTGTCTGTCTGTCTGTCTGTCTGTATCTTGGCCGCGCATCACGCCGAAACTACTGAATGAATTCAAACGAAACTTGGCACGATTTGAGCCTATACTACGAGGTAGGACATAGGATACTTTTTATCCCGAAATTCGATCCCCGAAGGGGTGAAATAGGGGTTGAAAGTTTGTATGAAAGTCCTTAATTTCTCAAGTTATAGCCATGAAACTTGATTTATGAGCTGCGGGTTGAAAATGGAGACATACGTGTTTCACAGTTTTTGAAAATTCGACCCCCAAAAGGGTGAGATAGGGGGTGAAAGTTGGTATGAAAGTCCTTCGTTTCTCAAAATGTTTTACAAGTTATATCAACGAAACTTTTTATTTTGGCTTACGGTAAAAAATAAAGAAGTACGTGTGTCACAGTTTTTCAAAATTCCACCCCTAAGGGGGTGAAATAGGGGATGAAAGTTTGTATGAAAGTCCGTCATTTCTCAAGTTATTTCGATGAAACTTGGTATATCCACGCGGACGAAGTCGCGGGCATCAGCTAGTAATAATATATATTTCAAAAAGTTACACAAACTAGAAAAACGTAAATTTAACTTAATCAGTTTATAAGCCGTTTGGTGATGGGCTTTAGAATTTAACGACTTGGACAAGGACATTTAAACTGAGTGTTTTTGTAATGGTTTCACTTTTTGGCAAGAGCATATTGTATATTGCCAAAAAGTGACAGCATTAAAAAATAAACCGGTCAAGTGCGAGTCCGTACTTAAATATTTTGATATCACTTTCTTAATACTGCATTCGGATAAGGATATTATCATAAGATTTTGGCCGCAATTACACTTTTAAACTTTACTAACGTAAGTCGCTTACATGTGTAACTTACTAGTCTTGTTTCTTGTTAGGGTCTCCCCACATCTATCGACGCGGAACCTGGTCAGAAAAAGCTCTCTGTAATACGCTTTTTCTGCCCTTAAACGCGTATCACTTGCAAATGTTAGTTATTTACTTAAGTTGCATTGAAGTCTAAAGGCCTGACAATTTACTTAGCTTATTTTGTTTAACAAAATTAGCACTCACACAATCTTAGCTAAGAGACTTTGTTGTAATAATATCAAGAATAATATGCAACCATTACTATATCACCATTCATTAGCGAGCGGGCAAACACAATTTGTTTACAATGAATGATCAAACTCAAGACTAAAGAACCCAATCTAAATAGCGTATACAATGGCACATGGGTATAATGGGCCCCGCCGGCCGGACCGGAGGCCGTATCAAAGGATAATTTAAACGCGCCATAAATCCTGCGTGATACGAAAGAACGTAAATAGGATCGTGTAATAAAACCTCATCTAGTGGAAATGATCGCTTTTTTTACTAGCATTATCTCAGGACTCGTAATTTCTGAAATATTTTCTTTGAAAACCGAGTAACTCTGTTTCTATGGCGTGTATGTTTGACGACCTCCGTGGCGCAGTGTTGAGCGCTGTTGTCTTAACGTGCGGAGGTCCCGGGTTCGATCCCCGGCAGGGTCAATTTGGGAATTTATAATTTCTGAATTTTCCCTGGTCTGGCCTGGTCGCAGGCTTCGGCCGTGGCTAGTTACCACCCTACCAGCAAAGACGTGCCGCCAAGCAATCGCTGGAAGCAATAGCGTTCCGGTACGATGCCGTGTAGAAACCGAATATAGGGGTATGGGTTTAATATAACTGCCATGTCCCTAACAGGTTAGCCCGCTACCATCTTAGACTGCATCATCGCTTATCATCAGGTGAGATCGCAGTCAAGGGCTAACTCGTAGTGGAAAAAAAAATGTTGGACGAGTCCTCGAAGTTTGTTTAGTCGTCGGTTGGATTGAGCCGCACTGCTACGAGGTCACAGGCAGAGCTTATTATCTTGTAGCTTATTAACACACCGTCTATTACCTATTCTGTGCCGTTACTAAGGAAAATTCAAATTTCCCCTAATTATATTATCTTTTACAAACAATAAAGCTAAGATCGAGGCTGGCGAAATACGCGTTAGGTCGCCTCCACACGACTTATTATTAAATTACCTACTCGCATCATCAACGTCACATCATCAACAACATCATCAAATAAATGCATATTAAAAATTTGTATTAATGTACTAACAATTATTTTACTAATAAATAATGTGTTCTTAAAAATAATAATAATATATTAGTTTCACATACACACATAATTTTTGTAAATCTAACAAAACTAATATAACGATAAGTGTAGAATAATAGTAGTAAAACTAGTAGGTATAGCTAGCTATAAGAAAACATTGTAAGTTGATAAGGAATAATAAAGGCTTAATAATAATAAAATCATCAACGTCTGCCCATACGTAGAAGAAATTCCTCGGATACGAAGCCATTTGCTTCCTCATTTCTAATCCGAACCGCTAGGATATAGAATGCTCTTCTGGATTCCGTTTTCCCTTCCACTTTTAATATTCAAAAGTGAATAGGAATCTTCTACGCTTTCACGGCCCGACTTTTCAACCGATTTTGACGAAATTTGGTACAGAGATAGGTTGCATCCCGGGACAGGACATAGGCTACTTTTCAAAAACCTTTTTCACTTGGAAAACTGCCTGCCGTTTTATAAACAACGAACTCAATTTGTGGGTATTGTCATTGTAATTTAAACGTTTTTGTATTGTGAAGGTGTCTTTAGGGCCGACGAAATTAATTTCATAATTTTCTTTGCTCGAGCAAGAAAAACATGAGAAATGAGAATGTTGGCTCAGGTTATTGACTCTGGATGAAATATTGATAAAGTTACGGCCGCTCTTCCTTTATAAATAGACTTTTAGCCGCTTTAAGGGATGTTGGTACTCGGGAATGTGAAAGTTATGTTTTATTATGACCTGGGACCTTGCGAATTGTTAGTTTAGGAGATCTTTATTACAATAACTGTGTATTTTTATGCTTATGAGATAGCGAGAAAATGGGTTTCTGTCGGGAGTCCCATTTACTGCATGACCTTTTTATTCAATTCAAACCGTTGTCTGGTTGAAGGCTTCGGCCGTGGCTAGTTCCCTGCCGACCGGCAAAGAAATGACCGCAAAACGGTTTAGCGTTTCGGTACAATGCCGAATGCCAGCGTAGAAACGACAGGTTAGCCCACTAACATCTTAGACTGCATTATGATGATAACTTACCACAAACATTTCCACATATATTTACATGAGAAAAAAAGACAATATTTCTGGAGATGTCGGACTGTCTAGTGTAGGAATTGGTATCAATTTTTCTGCAAAAGTCCAGCCCTCAATTATCATATTAATATTATAAATGCGAAAGCGTGTTTGTTTATTGGTTTGTTGGTTTGTTGGTTTGTCCTTCAATCACGCCACAACGGAGCAACGGATCGACGTGATTTTTGGCATGGGTATAGTTGAGGACCTGGAGAGTTACATAGGCTTTTTATCCCAGAAAATTGAGGAGTTCCCGCGGGAATCATAAAAACGCAGCTAGTAAGGTTATATTTTTTTAGTAATACTACACTTGGCAATGTTCTAGTTACCATTATTCGTTCTCCTGCTTTGTTTTTTTGTTTCTTTGTCTGCATTGGAATCTTTAAAATGTCTACAAAGATCTTATAAGCTATTAACAGATCTTTAAAATGTCAAATATTTTTTTTTATTTGACGTAACACTGATGAGGTAGTGCGTCACATCCGGAGAAATCATGTATGAAGATGACATGAGGAATAAATTCTTTCTCAATAAAGGCGTTACATGGATATAATAGTTTTTCAATTTTTCCTTGTCAGGGCTTCATAGATACCATAAACTTTTCCACATATATTTTTACATTTACATGACACAAAAGACAATATTTGTGGAGATGCCGGACTGTCTAGTGTTGGAATTGGTATCAATTTTCTGCAAAAGTCCAGCCCCCAATCATTAGGTTATTGTATATATGCCAAGCCAAGACTACACTTGACAATGTTCTATTTACCATAATTCGTTCTCTTGATTTGTTTATTGGTACTTTGTCAGCATTGGAATCTTTAAAATGACTACAAAGATCTTGGAGGCTTTTAATAAATAAATAAAAGCTTATTTATTTTCATTGTTGTTAGGTTAGGTTAGTCACAATATATTTTAAGACTAAATTAAAAACTAACATTAAAACAATTGGAAGCAACCTCCGCATTGCCGAGCATTGGCAGCAATGCTTAGCGCTGGATTTCAGTATGTTCCATTTACATGATTCAAAAAAAAGAATAGTATTGCGCCGAAGGTTATTATTGTTCTAGTAAGCTAGAATTTGTTTTTCCTTGACGAAACACTGCTGAGGTAGTGTGTCTCATCCGGAGAAAGCATGTATAAAGAGGACATGGTGAATAAATTATTTCTCAATAAAGGCGTTACTTGAATATAATCGTTTTTCAATTTTTCCTTGTCCGGGCTTCATAGAGAACAAGGAGTTTTTTCTGCAATCTTCAACTCCTGTCAGTATCACCAGTTAGTCGATGTCTTTTACAACGACTATTAGGTACTGAATTGCAGTGTTCAACTTTATCCAATGCAGTGGTATTTATCAGATGATCTACATCTTCAACACTTTGCTTGACCTGTATGCCACAGACTTGCAGGTTTTGCATTAAAGCTAAATTTTTTTTCATTGTTCAAAAATTTCTCTTGGGCGACAGTGATCATTGAATTCCAATGACCTTCTTGTTGAATTCGCATAAAATACTTACGGTTTCTTCTTCGCCATTGACGTTCTGCCGTTTTTAAATTCATATTTTCTGAATCTGGATATCCGTCAAATACTGAGAGATTGCAGCCAAAGGCTTACTTGCAGTGGAATAAAAAAAAACAAACTAACTCTTCATATGAATACTTAGTGTTATCGCATGTATTTTAATATCCATATCTGCCAGCTTATCCACTAAATCCATGAAGTTATTTATATTATGATCACAATAAATATCTTCTGTGGTCATCCGCTTTAGATCCAGCTGTTTTAACATGGTTGCGTTCCTTGCAGGCCCGGTACGTAGCTTACAGCTTTTCCCATTCCCGTTCCCAGCTTTAGAGATCGTGCAGACTTTAATTTGTTTTCATTCATAAGGCTATATTGAAAATAGTATTTCAGCTCTTGCCTTCATGTCGTCTTTGTTGAACGCCAACTTCGCCGCCGCATTCGCATCTGATGGTAATGTTTTTTCGCCGTTTACAATGTTCCATTAGTAATATTTTATCAGGACTGCTTGCGCTTGTAGGCCCCAAGCCAAGTATCATGATTTGACTTGTTCAACGGTTCTATGTTGCGATAACTCGTAGTAGATGTCATTTTCGATATTTTTAATTGAATTATTTAACCACGTTCTGCTACCTATTTGTGAGGAAATTAGTAATAGTGTATCTTTGATAAAAGGATATAATATTTTGATATACATTAAGACACACCATTTAACAAAATACAAATTAATGTTATAGCCTGATAGACGACGTAGCTGAGTCAACCTGAAGCAGCTAGCTTTTTCTAGGTGGCCAGTTCTCACAGACTTGCAATCATCGTTACAGGGATCCATAACCTGCAAATTGTATGGAACACGAAGTAAAACCGAAAAGTATGTCGAGTGATCCATTCCATGTTGTATGACAGCGTTGAATAGACTTTGATGGCGCGTAGACGGCTTATAATAGAAGGTAATGGAGCTGCCGACCGCTTTGAGGCTGATTTCTGAGCTAGCATTTTACTGTCTTGTAACAAATTGTTAACGTGGCTTTAATTGAGATGCCAGTTTAAAACGCGCCCAAAGTTTTTGTAATAAGCCTTATAGGGTTCATATTTTGCCTTCCAGAAGGACGGATCATAGAGCTAGGATACTTTTTCATAGAGATAGCTTTAAGGTTGTCTGGAAGAGATCGCTACTTATTTTTTTATTTTTTTTATATTCACTACAAGTTAGCCCTTGACTGCGATCTCACCTGATGTAAAGTGACGATGCAGTCTAAGATGGTAGCGGGCTTACCTGTTAGGGGCATGACAGTTATATTAAACCCATACCCCTATTCGGTTTCTACACGGCATCGTACCGGAACGCTAAATCGCTTGGCGGCACGTCTTTGCTGCAGGTAGCGTGGTAACTAGCCACGGCCGAAGCCTCCCACCAGGCCCGACCAGGGAAAATTGAGAAATTATAAATCCCCAAATTGACCATGCCGGGGATCGAACCCGGGACCTCTGCACGTTAAGACAACAGCGCTCAACACTGCGCCACGGAGGTCGTCGAAAACTCGTCGGCCCATTATAAGGTCGTAAGCTAGACTTAAATCCTTTGTTGGTCCCCCTTTAATAATGTAGATTGTAGACTTAGAGAACATGGTTCCGAATAGAGAGCGTATGAGGAAAGTCGTAATAGTTTCATTTTAATCCTGAATGTTAATAAACCCCTTCTATGATACCTTTTGCTATCACGCGTGTATGCGCGTTCGGTAGTTTGAAGCGTAATTAATATGGTGCGCGTAAGCCGATACGAGCTTAGCTTTTAACTATATATCTATGCAAATTTAAAAAAAAAGTGTGGGTAACGATACCAGATAGGAACAAAGTTCCTTATTACATAAATTTTAATATCAAGCGAAAACTTTTTTTTTCTGATCTTAACACTAAGGCATTAAAATTTAATTTGGAATGTAGTATTTTATATTTAAAACCTTTTGTCTTCGTTTTTTGCCGGCTAGGGTACCCCGTCGTCCCTTAAGGAACTTTGTTCCAAAAATCAAGTGTCAAATCAATGAATCTGTTGCTCCGTTGAGGAGTCGAGATTGAAGGACAAACAAACATACTTTCGCAACACATTATTATATTTAATTGGTAGGATGTTCGTTTGCATGTAAATAATAATATTGCTGTACGTATTGCGTTATACAGTCAATAGCAAAATAGGTTAGGTACTTCAAAATTGATTAATCTAATTATATTGTTTCCTTTTCAGGTAAGTGAATGGACTTTTAATAGTACACTCGCGTTCAATCTGGGTAGCCCGGTAAGTAGCACATTTTATTTGCGAAATAGAAGGTATTTATAAAGAAAGCAACAAATTAATTTTGTTTTTAACATTTATTCTATGGGGTGGTTTCAATTTATTGTTACTAGCGCCATCTCTTAGCGTCGCTCTGAACTGCTTAAAGAAGCACCCAACGACTTAGTACCGAAACGCCCCGTGGTCTTAGTACCGGGCTTTTTACAGCGTAGTACATTTGGCGGCGTATAGATGGCGTTGCTAGTAAGTTTGTAACTCATTTGTTAGATGAACCCTTATTTTCGAAGTTAGAACCCTCATCAAAGTGATAGTGATCTTTTGTATTATAGGGCGCAGATGTCGCCATTTTCAAACTGTGATTTTTTGCAACGTATCGAGAGTATGTTTCGACTAAAACTGTTCAAAAGGGTAATTTTTAAGATACTTTAAATTTTTCTAGATCTCTCGCTATGTGAATTATTGTTTCGAGCTTATTTACCTAGAACTGAGAACTGAAAGGAGTTTAAAAAAGTTTTTTTGATAAAGCATAACCTGAGTGCTTAACAAATACCTAATTATTAAAAAAAAGGTATGTAATTGTAATGAAAAAGGTATTCTTTCAAGAATAGGTATAGGTCCATTGATTGATATTTACAATGATAAGTACATCAATCATTTACAGTAGGTATATAATCGTGATCAAAGCTAAGTAAAAACAATTTCACACATCTCTTTGTCATCTCTGCCGCCCTGGTACTACACACGTGCGTGCTCTATATTCGTACGCATTTTTTTCTTTCTTTTTACCCTTTTACCCCTTTAGCTCGCGGGTTAGTGTTTGAATGTAAAAAATCGTTTCTTTTATAACTCTTACAAAAGTTATGTAATCAAAACCTAGCCTAGCTTGCAGCAACGCTTTCTCGTGGCTTTATTTATTCAGAAATGCTAAATTGTTGGGAAAATCCGAACAAGGTATACCCATGTCAAAAATCATATCCCAATCCGTTGCTCTGTTGCAGCGTGATTGAAGTAGAAACCAACAAACAAAGACACTTTCGCATTTTTAATATTCTATCTCATTTGCAATGTGCGGTTGCAATGTGCCAGCGGATATCAAACGTATACAAATGCCATTGAATTTGCCTGCGTTTGCAACAAAGGTTGCATCGTACGGAAAATATGTCACAATCAGAAAAAGTTCAGGCGTAGGACACGGCTTTACGTGCTCTCCGAAGCAACTTCTTAATGAACTCCCGGAGTTAGGATTTTGGCGCAACCGCACCAACTTCCTAACTGCGGGCTATAGAAAAATTCTAGTCACAAAACCTCAATACTTTATTATGGCTCAAGCGTGGATCGAATCCAGAACCGCCCCATCTGCACCCGAGCACGCTAACTAACTACTAGACCAACGAGGCAGTTTAGTTATTAAGTTATAGTATGACTCCTAGGCCATGAGCAAACGAGATTTAAATCGCACCGATACCCTGTGGGCTACCAGGCATCCGGCGGCCATTTAAATTAGTTTCCGCGACAAAATTCAATTCCCCCGATCGCAGTCCGGAGACGCGCCGTTCGACCCTTTTTGCCCCATGCAAACCCCGATTTACCCCACTATTACCCCCCGCTGTTAACATATTCGATTTGCGTTACCCGTTTTGCATTTCATTGCTGTTCTAGTCTAATTCTGATTGCGGCGCGGCGATGAACAAATGCGGTTGATAAATGTACAGAGCGAAGTTTGCCAAGCAACCATTACGGAAGTTTTTTAGGATGGGATGATGACTATAAAAACCTGAAACGACGGAAAACGGCGATGAAAGCATGAATGGCGATGAGCCGAAGCCTCATTTGGCTCTTTGGTTGGAATCAAGACCATAGAGAAGCGATAGCTATTGTTGGCCTCTGTGTTGCTCAGGCATATTTGAATAGAGTGATGATGACATAGGGAGTACCCCATATTCACTCTCTAAATCAACGCGGCCGAAGTCGCGGGCATCATCTTATTTAAACTAACATCAAACGCCTATTTTTTTTTTTAAATTCATCTTAGAGGAGGAAACCCTCTTGGATACCATTTATTTGCCTGTCCCATTCGTCATCTTTCCGCGTATTCATTATGCTATTTTCCCTTCTTTATTATTGTTTACTATAGAATAAAGAAATAAACAAGAATCCATTAGTTTACTTACGCAGGTAGTCCTGAACCTACCTGGAATTAGCTAATAACATAAGCTCGCTGGGAAAGCTGGAAAAGTTTGTTCATTAGCGTAATCTCTCGAGAAATAAACATCCACGGGCTAAGAGCAACATCGTTTGTTTATTATAACCCTTTATGTATTACGAAGCTGTTTATTAAAACTCCCTTCGTGTTACAAAGTTTAAAAGGAGTAGGTAAAGCTACCTCGGGCGTGAATCCTAAACTTTTGATGAGTACATTCAGACTACGAGCAGTCTCGGCATAATAACCTTTTTACCCCAAAGACATTTAAGTATATTAAACTCGCGGAATAGACCTTGAATAGACATGTATATTCCCAACTTATTTGGCCCGGTGGCCAAAATTGGACTTTTTTTTACTTTATCTATACTATTATATTATTATAAAGAGGTAAAGTTTGTGAGGTTGTAGGGGGTAATCTCTGGATCTACAGAACCGGTTTTGAAAATTCTGGTACCAATAGAAAGCCACATTATTTGTGAGTGTCATCAAATAAATATTATAAATGCGAAAGTTTGGATGGATGTATGGATGTTTGTTACTCAATCACGCCCGAACGGCTGAACGGATCTAGATGAAATTTGGCACAGAGATAGATTATAGTCTGGAATAACACAAAGGCTATCTTTTTATCCCGGAAAACTAAGGAGTTCCCGCGGGAACCAAAAAACCTCAATCCACGCGGACGTAGTCGCGGGCATCAGCTAGTTTTTAATATAATATATACTAGCGACGCTGTCAGATAAGTTTGTGGGAATATATGCACATATTTTAATCTACGACAGAACGGAGACGGTAAATGCGTTCAGCTTAAGAGATTGTGCGTTTATTTGTGGTGCGATTCGACCAAAGTCGTGTGCAGCACATTTGTGCTCGAATGGCAGTATGGTACCAGGTTATCAGATAATATGTTTAAACTTAAAACCTCCAAACTTTTAAGGTTAGGCTACTGCAGGACACTGACTTTGTCGTGGACATATTTTGAAAACTTTAAAGAGCAACGGCGAAATTTTTATTGACCACATTTACTAAATCTTGATTGTACACAAGTAAGGTAAAGACGAAAGTAATTTGCTTATTTTTTTAAATTTTATCAAGTATTCACCTTAATTAATTGAACATAAGTAAAAAAATAAAATATTTAGGGAATCTTTTTTGATTATTTAGTTCCCGTTTCTCAGTTTAGTGTTACCATTTTATGTATAATCTACCTAGTAGCTAGAATAAATCTGAATTAGTAGATTATTTTGTATCGTTTTAAAAATTGAAATTATTTCGTTTTAATCAATGTTTGCATAAATAATAGTACTTATTGCTCTTTTTTTTAGTGTATTTAAGTTAATTTTCTTGCATACATTATTTAATAATCTCTAACAGAATGGTAATAATTGAAAGAATATTATGGCAGCACTGATGCAGATTGTCTGTGGCTGTGCCTAATGATTTACTGGTCTGTGGTTGTCATCTGTCTTTGTTTTTGTGGCTTTCTTCCGGTTGTCATTTTTAGAAGTGACATTACCCATAGAGATATATTACCTCTATGGACATTACCACAGAACCTACAAAACTTTAGAACGAAATATCTTTTTTTTCTAGCCTCATAAAAAAAAAATTCTAGCTGCTGTGAGCTTCATATTAGACGCTTAGAAAAATATATTTTTTTCACACGTGTACATAATTATTTTTTCTCAATAATATTGATGTATGGAAGTTCGCCGTTGCTCTTTCATTAATTTAATTGTTGGCTTGCTCTCGGGAAAGTAACACGTAAAAATGTGTTCCACAATCTTTCGAACTAAACAAAGTCTGTTGTTTTATCGACATCGATGTTTTATCGTCATGAGTGACTGACCAGTAACCATACAAAAAATACTAAGTATTCCAGGAGTGGACGCATACTTACTGGATAATTGAAATCTCAGCTGACGCGCATTTTCAGTTCCCAAAAATGCGTTAAGTTTAGGTTCGATAATTACAGCGTATAAATACGTTTACGTAGAAGGGGAACGACATTTTGTCCTGTCGCGCTAGTGTGTGCGTTCCGTAAAGAAGCGAATAACTCTGACTCTTGTTTGCCAGACAAACAATAATTCCCGTAGGCTCTCTACAAGTGGTGTGATCAGTGATCATCCCCGATTGTGTAAGCATAATTCAACCGGTTTAAGGAGTTCATACATATGCCTGCACGTCAAAAAGCATGTATGAACTTCTTAAAAAGTTCGAGTAATACGTTTTAAGCTGTCAAATGATTACGATTTGCTTTGACAATTGGGCCTCATGATCACCTTTAAATTAACATAGAGTAGTAGCCAAGTTCAGTACTTTGTGATTTGATCAACGTAGAAATAGTTTTACTTTTATTCCACCCCTCTGGGCTCCCGAAATTCCATGCGTAGTTGCTGAGATCCCTAGAAACAAGGGAAATATGTTTGCCAAGTATTCAGACCTGAAAGTTTGATGTTTGTAAGTGGAGCATACTGTATCAATATTATTTGCGTGATTAATTTGAACAAGGAGCGAAATTACTTTGTTTTTTCTTTGTTTTACTTCAAGTCTTGACTGATCTTAATTTATCCATGATGCAGTCCAAGATGGTAGCGGGCTTACCTGGTAAGGCTATGGGAGTTACCCCATACCTACCCCTAATCGGATTGTACACGGCATTCTACCACAACGAATATTGAGTTTGAAACGAAAACGAATGGTAGATTCACTTGACTATTCAAAAGGAATAGTTAAAAGTCTACATTTTTTTGAAAAAAAAAATGATAAAGTAGTAGTAAAAGGTAGCTTAAGTCTAGTGATAATGCCTATGTATATGTTACGCTCAAAGATCAAAAACGCTCATTGAGCGGAAAAATAGCTCACAACGCGATGTGGTCACAGTAAAACATCCACATAGCGAAATTCGTGTTATGGCTCTAATGAAAACGCGCACGACGCGTTGTGGCA
Organism: Erebia ligea; assembly: GCA_917051295.2. Classification (NCBI taxonomy): domain Eukaryota; kingdom Metazoa; phylum Arthropoda; class Insecta; order Lepidoptera; family Nymphalidae; genus Erebia; species Erebia ligea. Next base: position 14,734,790 of record OU785241.1, on the reverse strand, counting down.
ATCAAAGAAAGACCAAATAGCGAAATTCGTGTCGTGGCTTACATGCTATTCGATCTCAACGCGTTGTGGCAATGAAGAAAAGCCATGATGCGTTCGGAGCATTCATTGTGTTAACCATATCACGACGGACAGGTTGTAACTTGTCGGTGTCGGCTCGGGTGCAAAGACGCATTGAAACATCAGTTTTATTCATTTCTTTTCTGTTTATGAGAGTGAATTTTAATGTCAGCGCTAATTATGACGAATAAAAAAGAATTGTTTTACGATAAATTACGTGAGTTTGTGGAAACAAGCACTGATCGCAGTTTTATTATGACTACAGGAAAATATGAAATGTTACATAATGAAACAAAACAGTCTCAACTTCTTAAAATGAAAAAGGAGTCTCTGTTCACTCTCATAAACAGAAAAGAAATGAATAAAACTGATGTTTCAATGCGTCTTTGCACCCGAGCCGACACCGACAAGTTACAACCTGTCCGTCGTGATATGGTTAACACAATGAATGCTCCGAACGCGTCATGGCTTTTCTTCATTGCCACAACGCGTTGAGATCGAATAGCATGTAAGCCACGCCACGAATTTCGCTATTTGGTCTTTCTTTGATTGCCACAACGCGTCGTGCGCGTTTTCATTAGAGCCATAACACGAATTTCGCTATGTGGATGTTTTACTGTGACCACATCGCGTTGTGAGCTATTTTTCCGCTCAATGAGCGTTTTCGATCTTTGAGCGTAACATATATATAGTAGTGCTATGTATTATGAGACGCGTAATTTAACTTTAATAGTATTAAGAGCGATAACTCGCCATCAAACTGGCCCACCAGTTTGACGAGATTTAATTTTTGTACAAAATTGTTGCATCTTTCTTTGATAAAATAAATTTAAAAAAAAGCAACACTACAGCGTTCACCACTGTGCCCTAGATTCCCTAAAGGTCATCTAATAATCCGAGTTGGAACGTTAGGAGGAGATTGACGTTACATGATATAACATTAGAGATTCACATGACTTTGTACGCTTGCAAACCTTCCGTGTAATCATACTCGTACGTTGCATCTGACTGCGTTCAACGGTTGTTAGCTAAGGGTGTGTTCAGGTGGACCTCACCACAGCGCTGAAAATGTGGCCAGGTGGCAACATTGTAGGTGCGGTCGGGTGGCATTTGTCTCACTGCAGCTATGTTGTTGAACTAACTAAAAGAGCAACCACCGAGTTTCTTGCTGGTTCTTCACGGTAGGAATGGCATTCCGAACCAGTGGTAGATTCACTCGACGATTCAAAAGCACTTGTAAAAGTTTATTTAAATAAAAAACATTTGAATTTTGTATTTTTTTTTGAACTAAATGCGTTTTTTTTTCTTTTAATCCACTACAAGTTAGCCCGTGACTGCGATCTCACCTGATAGTAAGTGATGATGCAGACTAAGATGGCAGCGGGCTAACCTGTTAGGGGCATGGCAGTTATATTAAAACCCATACCCCTATTCGGTTTCTACACGGCATCGTACCGGAGCTTACTACTCGCTTGGCGGCGCGTCTTTGCCGGTAGGGTGGTAACTAGCCACGGCCGAAGCCTCCCACCAGGCCAGCCCAGGAAAATTCAGAAATTATAAATTTGCAAACCCTGCCGGGGATCGAACCCGGGACCTCCGCACGTTAAGGCAACAGCGCGCAACACTGCGCCACGGAGGTCGTCAAATAGCGTAGAATCGCGTGCAATCCCGAACTAAAATGTGTTCCACAATCTTTCAAACTAAACAACGTCTGTTTTATCGGCATCGATGTTTTATCGTCATAGATTAACTGACTAGTAACCATACAATCTAACTCTTGTTAACAACGACATTTATCACATATCTTTTTTGTGATACACACTTCGAGATGATTGTCTGTGGCGATGCTGTCAGCCGACGCGTGTGAGTACCACGTTCAATTCTTTTTGTGGCTGCGATGATGTCCGACCACTCGTTCGCGACAGCCGTTGACCATGACTGCCGTTTTCATGCAACTTTTGTTCTCGTGACATTTTTGCCAAAATGAAATTGAAATGAAATGTTTAGATATTTCATTTCGGACAACTTGTGCCACTTAAATGATAATATTATGTCTTAAAATGTTTAAATTATATAGTTGTGGCACGTCTGCATGTAGCCTTACAATGAAATTACGTACTCTGTGGTTATGTCGTTACGTCTCGTAGCTTTGCGGCTGAGACAGCGCTGAAAGCAATTTAAGCGCTGAATAAAGCGACAAGTTTGCTTAATTGTTCACAATTGGACATTGTCCATTGGGACTTAGAATTTGGATGTTTCGTTTATTACTAGGGTAAAAGATGATTAATGGAATAGATTTCAAAATTAAATTAATGTTATCATACTCTTGAGCAACAAACGGCTAAGTCCGCCATCTTTGGGAGTGTGCCATATTGGATTTAGAATGACGTCACTTAGCTAACCATGCATTTTCATCCAAACTAAAGTAAGTATGCAAAATTTCAGCTCAATCGGTTGGGGATAACTGTTTTAAAATTCAGTTTCAAGATTTTATGCATACATAACATTGCAAAATTCAAATGTTTTTTATTCAAATAAACTTTTACAATTAGTGATCTACCGAAATCTACCGATTCACTTGACGATTCAAAATTAGTTTACTGTGCACTATATTTTCACAAATTGCAATGATATTGCAAGTTGTAAAATAGAGCACTTCTAATGTTATAACTGCAGGACCAATTCCAGTGTTTAATCAGAGTCGTGGAGAAGATTGCGACTCCATCAGCCGGGGCTTATGCCCCGGGGACGAGCGCCAAGAATTGCATTTATTTACTCTGATGTATAGCTAGAATCTAGATGGTAGAGAGGCTATTGTATGTTTTTTTTAAATGCTAGAAGAATTTACAATATGACTAAAGTTCAAAGTAAAGGACTGATACCTATTACCCAATCTTACTAATATTATAAAATATGACGAAAGCGACGCAATGCGACGCGCTACGACTCCATAAAAAATGACAAACTTATCTACGCAACAATCGTGAAAAAAAAATAGGATTCCACGCTCAGAACTTAGTCACACCATACTACAACGATTGTTATAATAGGATCCTTAAAAAATGTTCACAGCGCCAACTCACAAAATAAAGAAAACAAAGAAAAATTCAAAAGACAGAATTGGAGGCGCCGGGTATCGATCCCGGTACCTCTCGCATGCTAAGCGAGCGCTCTACCATCTGAGCTACGCCCCCGTTGGTATAGACTTCGAATTTAGTGATCAGTCTTTGTTGTGAAAGAGATAAAACCTGTAATGTAGGTCAAGACAAGTACTTATAGTTGAAAGTTAAACGCTCTACATAATAATTTGCCGCGGGCAAGAACGACGGACCTTAAATTCTCTACGCTTTTTTTAACGCCACTACAAGTTAGCCCTTGACAGCAATCTCACCTGAAAGTAACTGTTAATACATACGCATCCGGTATATTTCGGTCTTTATCAAACATAATAGGAAACAAGTCAGCATTATAGGATTTCAATTTTTAACATTTCGAGAATTCAACTTTTTAGGAAGTCGATGTGCAAATTTGAAAAAAAAAATCAAAATTATGGGATTTCAACATTCTGTGAATTCAACTTTTTAAGAAGGCGTAGACGACCTAAAAGCAAGACTTTTATTACGATTGCAGGCGTCTGCACTTGGCCTTAAAAGATTAATGAATTCGAAGTCTTTATTTATCACATTTGCCTTTTATGTTTCTCGCTGGCGTCTCCATTAAAATCGAATTAAACGATACTTTATCCGGGAGAGCGATAAATGATTCATTAGCAAAACATTATTTTAAGCGTAAGTATAATAATGTCAGGCTAATAGCATATTTTGCGGGCTCGTTCTTTTAATCTCTTTGTTTTTGAAAGGTTCTAATTGTTTTTTTTGTATTCTCTCCATGTAGTTGCCGTCTGATTTTAAAATGAACGCGCCTCCTATGTGTTTACGCTCACATGTAGAGATGTGTAGACAGTTGGTTTAGTGGTTAGCATGTTCGACTGCGGTCGACAACGTCCTGGGTTCAAGGTCCAGGTCGGTCCATAACAAGTATTAAGTTTTACCGGAGTAAGCAAGTTGGCGGTGTTTCACCCCCGTGCCTCGGAGAGCAAGTAGAGCCGTCGGCCTTGCGCCTGATTTCTCCGGTCGTGTCGATTTGCGATTAGTGTACCAGCTATGAGCTCTATAAAATATGGATATTCAACGAAACAATATACATAAGTAATGGCTGTACATAAGTAAAGTCTACACGTGCAAAACGGGAACGGGTCTCAGCTAGTTTTAAAGGAATAAAAATCATATTTTATTTACGAGACTGCGAACAGTACTTAGTTATTATTAAATGAGAAACTCTCCACTCCATCGTACGTTCAGTAAATAATTAATTCTAGTAAATCGCTGTTCAAAGTGAATCGTGAAAGCGTTCCTTCTATTTTGAATTGCTTTTTATTAAATACCTTACTATCTGAAACCCTCGACTCCTTAATTTTCCGGGACAAAAAGGTAGCCTATGACACTCTCCAGGTCCTCAACTAAATGTGAAAGTGTGTTTGTTTGTTGGTTTATTGGTTTGCCCTTCAATCACGCCGCAACAGAGCAACGGCTTGACGTGATTTTTTGCATGGGTATTGTTGAAGACCTGAAGAGTGACATAGGCTACTTTATATTCAAAAAAATAAGGAGTTCCGGTGGGAATTAAAAAAAGCTTATTGCACGCGGATGAAGTCGCGGACCAAGTAGTAAATAAATAAATTGAATTGAAAAACAACCTTAAGTATTTACGTAACATTTAAACCAGTCAGGCCTCCACGTCAAGCGAATCCCGCATCCATTATATACCGGTAAATAAATGATCAGCGGGATCTAGCGTTTGGGCAGAGTAACATATAGACTACTAGCTGATGCCCGCGACTTCGTCCGCGTGGTTTAAGTATTTTTGATTCCCGCGGGAACTCCTTAATTTTCCGGGATAACAAGTAGCCTATGTCACTCTCCAGGTCCTCAACTATACCCATACCCCAAAAATCACGTCGATCCGTTGCTCCGTTGCGGCGTGATTGAAGGACAAACCAACAAACCAACAAACAGACACACTTTCGCATTTATAATATTACTAGCTGATGCCCGCGACTTCGTCCGCGTGGATTGAGGTTTTCCGGTTCCCGCAGGAACTCTTTAATTTTCCGGGATAAAAAGTCTATGTGCTAATCCATTCTATATTCTATCTCTGTGCCAAATTTCATCCAGATCCGTTCTGCTGTTGGAGCGTGATTGAGTAACAAACATCCATACATCCATACATCCATCCAAACTTTCGCATTTATAATATTTATTTGATTTATTTGATTAGTATGATTTAAAAACAACCTTAACATGAAACTCATGTTGGTTTTGCTTCAATTTATTCACGAGTTCTATCTCCATACTAATATTTTTCAATATGCGAAAGTGTGTCTGTTTGTCCTTTAAGCTTTTATTGCAAACAGATGCCCGCGACTTCGCCCGCGTGGTTTAAGTTTTTATAATTCCCGCAGGAACTCCTGAATTTTTCGGGATAAAAAGTAGTCTATGCCACTCTCCAGGTCCTCAACTATACCCATGCAAAAAAACGCGTCGATCTGTTACTCTGTTGCGGCGTGATTGAAGGACGAACCAACAAAGAAACCAAGAAGAGATATAGAACTCGGGATACTTTTAAATCATCAAAAAACAAACTTTGCGATTTCTAGATTTTTTTTTAAATTTCCAAAGACCTACCTACGAAAAGTCGCGGTCATAAGTTGCACCATAAAATGTGGGTTATAACTTATAAGTAGATATGAGTTATGTAGGTATTGTCATCCTATATATATACGTGAATCTGAAATGTTAATTTTGTGTGTTTTAATATAATTCTGACGTTCATCCGAGTTTCCTAATGAGCCGTCAGGAGCTTGAGTGACGTTTCAACAGACGTTCAATTTAGATGATATTTGGTTTTAATTTTACTTACTTACTTATTTGGATTTGACGGCGATTCAAATAAATTATTAAAAGAAAAATTATAAGTCCCAAAAGTCGTAATATCCACGTCCCCTGTTAGTTTTATATATGAAAATCATTGTAAGTGTACATTGAATCAAATAAGTGCGTCGAATTTTGATGACGTCACAGTTCAGTATTTCATACAACATCCCATGACTAAGCTCGCGTTTCGACGATTGAAAAAAAAGTTGCTGATTTGACTTGTCAAATACTTACCCAATTACGAAAATTTTCAAAACCCATTAACGTTGAAATTTAACTAGTAGTTTCAGTATGAAGTATCTGCTTTGAGTTCATAGGTGAATTTCTTAGGGCGAAAGCACACTACGGGAAAAAGTGTTGTAGACTACTTTTATACCGAAAAGTAAGAGTTTAATCCACGCCGTGGATTTGGACAATTCACGACCATCATTTATATCGCATTAGTGTTCAGACATTTACTTAGCGAAAAACAATGGTTTGTTAAGAGCTGAATCTTAATCATTTATATGTATAGCTGAAATTGCAATTGCATGGATACAGTTTAAGGGCCCGTAGAGTGACGCAGACCACTTTTATCCTGGAAAATTAAAAACTTCCCCAGGGATTATTAAACCTAAATCCGCGCAGACGAAGTCACGGGCATCATTTAGTATCTGGACAATGCTCTATCAATTATTAATTTCACTCAGGATTGACGGAATAAACCGATGCAGCAGCTATTGTTAGATGCTATTGACTACTAATTATTTCTTCCTTTCATCAAATTATTTTAAAGTACCTATAATTATGTATTCAAAACAGATTTTAATTAAGTTTTAATTCAGTAAGTTGTGAATTATTAGTTTCTATGTACGCGTGTTAATCTTTATTTCTATATATATATAAATCTCGTGTCACAATGTTTGTCCTCAATGGACTTCTAAACCACTTAACCGATTATAATAAAATTCGCACACCATGTGCAGTTCGATCTAACTTGAGAGATAGGATAGTTTATATTATATAGATTAGGATTATTAGTGCTACCCGTGCGAAGCCGGGGCGGATCGCTAGTATACAGTAATTTCCTTGGTCGAGTTACATTTTCCATTTGGCTGGGTTGTATAGAGAGCTTATACAACGTATATAATTACGTGGTTACTCTATTCAAGTACTCGTCGTCAGCTTTCTATATAGTAATGAAAGACTTTTCTATTTATATCGAAAATACTTGCCTCAGCCCCTTAGTACAAAAACGTTATGTCTAGGTTTTAATGTTAACATTTATTGCGATTATACTTTTCTGTTGATGTAATGAAAAAAAAAAATGTCAGCCATTTAATATTTAATACTAAGTACTTTATTTTATTTTTAACCGACTTTCAACAAGGAGGAAATTCTCATTCCCGGGTTTAATATAACTACCCCTAATAGGTTATCAAGCTACAATCTTCGACTGCGTCATCACTTACCACTAGGTGAGATCGCAGTCAAGGGCTAACTTATGGATAAAAAAAAATTGGCAGTCTTAGGGTCATAGTCAACGAATATTTAAAAAAATTAAAAAAAATAATTAAAAAAAATTAAAATATAAACTTTAAAACTACGGTATTAAAGTTTAATTACGAATGTAGTATATTTATATTTAAGACCTTTTGTCTTCGTAACAACGCGAGCATGTAGGTGTTTGCGAGCATGTCGCTGTTCGCGAACATGTCGGAGCGAGGTGTCGGTGACGCGAATCCACAAGTTTACCCCCTATCAAAAAGTGCTCAACGCGGCTATAGAAGTTTTCACTTCAAAAATTGGCATAGAGTCGCATAATATGTTGCGAGGTGGAGAGGCGAGTGGCCGAGAGAGCCGCGGGGCGATCGTTTTATTTGTGCCATCCCGTTGTTTTGTATTTTCATCCACACATACACGGATACCGCCCTTGAAGCCTTTTTCAGGTTTTTTACCGTTGCTGAAACATATCCCATTTTTTACAAGCTTTTATTTACCTTTCTATGTTTATAATATGTTTGTTCAGGTCAAATCATGCTACTCAATTTTGAAAGCGTTATCCCCAATCGATTGCGCTGAAATTTTGATTATCTACATGTTTAGTTTGGATGATAATGCATGGTTAGCTAAATGACGTCATTCTAAATATAATATGGTGGACTCCCAAAGATGGCGGACTAGTAATTTCTTACGAACCCCCATGATATGGGTAACAATTGAAAGAGTTTGCTGAGAAGAATACGAAAAATAAAATGACGTCACACTAAATTCAATATGGCGGACGATAAAAGCTTATTTTTATTAAATGTTGTATTTGTATTGGATAGAAGCAGGCGTTACTTTGCGAAAGTTCATGATTATGAAGGAATTTGAAATTTAATTTCAAGTTCCTTCATGTTGTATTTGTAACAATGATTTAAGACTTATCAAATAAATATTATAAATGCGACAGTTTGGATGGATGTATGGATGTATGGATGTTTGTTACTCAATCACGCTCCAACGGATGAACGGATCTGGATGAAATTTGGCACAGAGATAGATTATAGTCTGGAATAGCACATAGGCTACTTTTTATCCCGGAAAATTAAAGAGTTCCCGCGGGAATCGAAAAACCTTAATCCACGCGGACGAAGTCGCGGGCATCAGCTAGTTTATTATATTTAGCATGTTTTCTAAAAAATAATAATACTAGGCAGGTGGACGTTTTCGTCAAAATAACGGGAAAAATAACAGGAATCGATACGATACGGGTCAAATGGATGTACCTAAGTCATGATCTTTTAGATTTCGCCCTTCTCCTGAGGCATTCACTTTGAAGATACGGTGGAAGTGTAGGTACATTACCAAAACAATTAGAAGATTGAGAGACACAACAAAAAACCGGAAAAAGCTAAACATACAATTATCAGACCGAAAAAGCTCATACACAATTGATACTTAAGTGTGTTTACCTCCCTATACAATAAGCATGGGAGTATCAGACAGGGAATCGGTCGATGACTCTCGTTTCATTAACTTTCCCAATAAAATAATTGAGAGATTCTGTTGCGGGGATGAAGCAGGGCGGGCGGCGCGGCGCCCGGGACGTCAGTGATCGGCCGCCCGCCCTGGCGCCTGCACGGGTCTGCCCGCCCTGCGTCGTGCGAACCGCCGTGTGTGATACCAGGACGACATAACCTCTCAGTGTTCTACTTGTATCATCCCTCGTGTACGTGCGTTACCTCCCCAAACATGATACGTTTGTGCTATAACATCCGGTCGCTTATGATCTCCCAGTGAAACGTGTGCTTTACCTTCCACACTTTGACAGATAACATCTACTAAAGCGCTTCTTGCGAAATCAATCCGTCATCCTGTCAGTGGAAGACGTCGATGCTCCATCGACTTTGGTCCGTCAGATCTCTTTGTATACCGAAAACTGTTATTGAGTCTTCTCGAATTACATAATGGATGAAATTTACCTACTGCAGATTTTACTACAGCGATCTATATAGAAAACAAGGCCTGGTCCTGCGCCTCACGTTTGGAGCTAGGTGTATATTAACTTGACACTTTAATACACGTAAACATATTAATATTTATGATGAATGGAATTCTTAGAAATTAATTGTCTACATGTTTTTGAAGTGTAAGAATATTAAACTATAATATTATCACATCAAGGCCAAGCCATAAAATATAAATCGTATATTATAATATGCGTACAGCATAGAAATTGTAGACTTAGCATAAGCACATTTTTATTAATATGCTTGAATTAACCTAAAAACGTCGAGTATGTACTATGTACGCACGACGTAGCATTATAGTAGATAATTGATAAGCCCGTTTATCAATGAGATTTGGTTTTAACTTCTAAGTCACGTTTTGTATTAAGGCAGAAGAAAAGCTAGGAGTCAGAAGAGTGATGTGGCAATTTGTCTACCTCGGCGTAATCAAGTGCGCCTTCATATATTTCTGTTTTTCCTTCTGTCGGCTTAACCGTAATTGCGTTCTTCCGTAGATTTAGTTTGTCCGTCTGTTTACGGAGGCGGCGCGGTCTGGATACTCAACTCCCTACCGAGTCTAATGATATTCAATATTTGAGTAGGTAAACGAATATTAATCGACATCTGGAGCAATTTATGCGGTTTACGCTTAAAATTTAATATAATGGGCCGAAGATTAAAACTTATTGGAGTTGAAATTTCTTGATTACTCCCAAAGACCTGTGCCTCGAAAGTTTTTGTACTAACCTAATATTATATTTGGTGGAAACATAAAACAAATGGTCCGAGGTTGCTAATAAGTACAGCTAACTTTTTTACACACTATTGAATTGATTGGAATTGAGTTTCTAATGTCCCATGAGAATTTCTGTCCTCAATCTCCATTTACCTTTATTTGACCTAATTAAATTTCGAAACCCTACATTTATACTTTGTATAAAATCGATACAAAATAGAACACTGATTGAGAACAAAGTCTAGATCTAGTACATTGACTTATATGTATACTATAAGTCAATGATCTAGAATAAAGTAAGTAATCCTTTGTTAAAGTCATATAATCAACACCTTAGGTAGTCTTTCTAGGTAAAGCTAAGACCAGGTTCAGGACATCAGCTAAGAACAGGTTATCAATTATTTAAATATACATAATTACTGGATAAACTCACCGATATAACGCGTGAGTTTATCCGGTAATTATGTACCTATATTTAAAATGAATATCACTCACGATTGTTTAAACGTTAAAATTATCAAGTATTAGTTTTAAGCATTGATAGACCGATACTTGAGAACATGTTCCTAGCTAAATGTTGGTTTATTAATACGGGCATTGGAGTTGGAGTTTTAGATGCTGACAACATTGGGCTATTCAAAACTCAAGGCGAAACCAGTAAAAAAAAACTAGTACATTTGGCAATACCAGGCCAGTTTTTTTGTACCTAAATTTCCTACCATTTAGTACTCACTAGACATCAAATATGTTTGTTATCATCATTATTGAACCTATTGCCGGCTTAAGTACTACAGAGCACAACTCTTGTCGTAGAGTAACAGCGTATTGGCCATAGTCCACCACGCTGGCCAATTGCAGATTGACAGGCAACATTATTAAAGAACTCTTAGGCTCTTTGCTCACGATATTTTCCTTCAACGTTAAAGCAAGTGATTTTTAATTTCTTAAAACGCACATTACTCAAAAAAAAATATGCGCATCCGGAAATCGAACACCTGACCACCCGAATAGGAAGCCGGGCGTCTACACCACTAGGCTATCACCGTTTATGTATGCTACATGTATGATAGAAACCAACATAAAATCAATAGGTATGAGACACCTACCGAGTATTAGCTGAAGCTCGTAACAGAGTCAGTCGGTCGAATGAATTTCTATGACAGCTCTCCCACCTTGCTTTGACAGACTATTAATAACTCTCTTTTGAAGCAAGCCTTAAACTTGTGCAAAAAATACGGGGGATAGAAAAGGCTTCACGAAAATGCCAAACTCTGCATCGATAATCCACAGCCATTTATAAAGCCTAAAGCGTTATTAAAGTTGCATAGAAACGTTCAATCAATCAATTTATTTAAAGGATATATTATTGACCGAGCGAAGCGAAGGTCTCTGAGTCTACTTCAGTGAATTTGTCCGTCCGTCCGTCCTTCCGTCCGTCCGTCCGTCCGTCTGTCAGAGCCTTATAACTTCTGAATTACTGAACGTAATTACTTCAAATTTAAATATAATATGTAAACCGATGGCCTCGTTATAAAAATCTATATATTTCAGGGGGGCTCTCATAGAAGCGAATGCGAAACAAAATATTTTTTTATAGCGTTACTTAAGGTTGCGGTATATCATTTAAAGATAAACAGGCATAGAGTCCAATAATATTTTTTTTTTTAATTTTTTCCCTAAAATTAACGAAATGGGGGGCTTTCAAAGTGGAGATTTTCTAACGTCCAAAGTTGACCTCAGAACTCTCAATTTTCTGAAAGGCTGAGCCTGAAACTTGATCAATTATTTGAATTATATCCTGTACTTGAACAACAAATACTAAAATTAGATAAATATTATAAGGAAATGAAATTATTTAATTTTTAATGGGCTTCAGTATTTTTAACAGAACTTCACAATGATGTCAATAGATGGCGCTCTGTAAAAGTTTATGGATACCGCGAGGTCTCAGTTCGGGGCGAACCAATAGTTATGATAGTAACATTTTTCTTAATTATTGAAGTTACTAGTTGAAAATGGAGATAAATTCAAATTAAATCTCATACAGAAATGTCGTACAATTAGTACCTTGTGGTTACTGTAAGTAATTTGCCATACTTAAGTATTATCCAAATAAATATAGGCCAAAATATGGATATAAGAAAAGGACGTGTCGTTTTAATTCAACATAAATATCTATAAATGATTTTGCCAAGTCACGTTCTATTATGTTAAACCAACCTTATCTATATATGCCCTCAGATGTTTTACGCAAAATGTTTTCTAACGGTAAAATACTCGGTTATAAGTACCGTATGTTATGGCGTCACAAACGTCTCGTGTAAGTAAAGATATAAAGAAGTAAGAAGAAGAAACTTTCAAGTAGAGTCCTGACTTACTCAGTGACAGATTCATCAACGCCCAGCCCAGATCTGAGCTAAAAATTTTCACAGAGGTTTACTTTGTACAAGGAATTAAGCCGCAATTAATTAATTACTGATAGAAGCAGGCGTTACTTTGTGGAAGTCTATAATAATCAAGGACCAAGAAGTTTAATTCGCTATCATCCGCCAATACAGACAAATCTATGTGGTACAATGTGTAGCTTGCGATATACACCGCAAGTAAGCAAGCAAGCAATTCGCACCTCCACAACACCACACCACACAAATTCGGGTTCCACGGGAGCGAAACCGATAATCATGAAAATTTTATAAATAAAAATCATAAAATATTTTTTCTCGGTAAAAAATTCGTAAAACGAAATGATAGCTGTTTAACGAGGCGGTAAACTTATTAATTCTAAACCCCACAGGTGGTAATTATTTAAATGAAAAAGGGACTACATTTTTCCCATTCACATTTTTTTGTAGTAACACTAATCTGCTTCTAATGCGAAAGTCAGTCAGTTTGTTAACTTTTTACGGCTTAAAACCACCAAAACGATCTTGATGAGGTTTCGTGCAGATTTTCAATCTGGAGATTGATTCACTTCTTAATGACAAAGTTGCGTTGCAGAATTTTGACGTTGCATTTTAATACTGTATGACGATTGGCTAGTTACATTGTTATATTCTGTCAATCATTTTTGATCTTTTAAGAGAGTAAATGCTGAGTTTCTTAGTAGCTAATTTCTTTCTGAAACGATGGTAGAGTCATAATCGACTACTCATGCCACAGGCATTTGCTTGTAATTAACTTTGATTTCTATTCTCTATGTCTTCGTCACTCTCCAGGTCTTTTTACTATTATAGTATTAAATCACGTCGACCCGTTACTCCGTTGCGGCCGTAATTGAAGGACAAACCAACAAACAAACACAGATTCGCATTTCTAATATCCATTAAGATTTGACTAAGTACTTGCACCATATAATGCTACATTTATTACGAAAATTTCAGAAAGCAATGTCACAAATTCATTTAATATGTTCTAGCAATTTAAGATTGCCGCTCGTTCCTGTCGCACAAAGCCGGAAGCAAACAAACCGGGGAAGGGGAGCAGATTTAATCTGCGGAATCCCGGCTCAATGTTATACAATAAGGCGTACCTACTCCCGTGTTGTGTGCCTACCAACTCTTATTCTCATGCAGGATTGGATCTTCAAATCGGTGCCCAATTTAACTGATACATTGTTAGTTGTTACAGTCCCACAAACTTAGGCCCGGTGGCCAAAATTTGGAACAAATTTTTATGCCTGCTTAGTTTTTTATTTTTATTTTTCACTAGCTGACGCCCGCAACTTGATGACGCGATTTGATGACGTCACAACTGTGAATTTCATACAACTTCCATACTAGAATAGCGTTTTTAAGCTTGATAAAGAGTTGCTGATTTGATTGAGTTTTCATCATCCCTATTACCTAAATATCACTGTTATAGTGGTGAAACAAATAAATACCTATTATCGTGAATGCAGAACCTGCATTGCCTGTGGAGAACAGGCAATGCAGGTTCTGCACTAATGTTCATTACACATTGTGTGAATCTGTGAGTCAGATCAGCGTGGTAGACTATGACCTACTGAAATCCTTCTCATTTCCACTCTTTTTTTTTTATATCCACATTTTTTATACTTTATATAACGCTCACAAAAATAACATTGCTGCAAATACTGTCAATATTGTTTGTTGGCGTATTGAACAAATAGCGCGCGAAAACAGGTTGTTATCGTATGACCTATGTCCAGTATCCACATAATATCGAACTCTATTACTTTTAAACGATCATTAACTTTATTTTTCATCTATTATTTTGGTTTTCCAATATTTAGAGAACAACACAAGAGTTTTCATTTTTACAATCGCACTGTTAGTGGGACTTCATCGTGGGCGACAATCTTTTTAATTATAAAATAAATAAAAGATAGGGAAATGCAGCCTATCTCACCCTACAGGTCCTCAACTATACCTATGTAAAAACGCACAACGGAAACGGACGCCTGCGTCCAAGTGCGGAGAATAATCCCAAAATACAAAGAAGAAGATCTATGCAAAAAATCACGTCGATCCGTTGCTCTGTTGCAGCGTGTTTGAAGGACAAACCAACAAACCAACACACTTGATGATTGAAATGAGATCACTAAACCATCTACCTCGTTCTTGCTCTGCGGATTCGTTTTCAAACTGTACGAACGTTAAGCAGTGTTGAGTTATATGAAATATTACGTCGGTGAAAATATACAACTTTGTATGAACGTAATAAAAATGTCGGCATTCGCCTTTGTGGTGATATTTTCATTCCGCGAATTCCGCTAATGAAACAGGTATGTCGAGGCTTTTTAAACTAGTGAGCAAAAGGCCGGATTTATACAAGCGCGCGGGAAAATGCTAACTAAATGTAATTAAATAGCTGCTTTTGCTCATCTTTGCACGATATTAAGCTTTCTGGCACTCGGAAGTGAAATACCAGACATACCTCTATGCCTGTTTCTGTCTACGAGCGTGTAGGAAACGAATAGGCCAAATTTAAACCTCCAAATTAGGTCACTCATCCAGTTACCGACTTGGGTCAACGTTGCTTAACAATGGGGCTGATTCTGTAGTGCACAATCTCTAAACTAAACTAAAATTAGAGCATTACAAATATTGCTAACCCTTTCATAATACTCCCTACGGAAAGGGACAGACCTAGATTTAAAACTGCCATTTTAGTTTAGTTTAGAGATTGTGTTAAACAGAATCAGCCACATTAGCAACCAACTAATATGCGTTGTCACAACTGGGCCACTCGTCCCTCGTGAGTTTTCCTTAACAGTCCTAATTTGACGTGATGCGTCGAAAAATGATAGTAGGTAATCCAAGACAATGAAACATTATTGTGGGGGACGTTACGTGTAGAAGACAAGGATAAGCTGAATTAAGTAGGGTCTTAAGAAGCGATAGAGATAAGAGTCACAATATTACGGAGGCTGGTACTAATTCGTTTGGATTAAGGAACTCTAAGATTTGATAATACTTTTTAATATATTGAATGTCTTTTTTGATCGTCGTACATTCGTAAGTGGGTAACACAATGATATTATATATATATAAAAGAGGGGGTAACATAACAAATCTTTTCAATGAAAAGTGTTGATGAATTTTTCGTGTGTTTGCGTTAGGCACCTCGTAAAAACTATGTAGTTACTTTCGCTATTTATTTTTTTAATGCAATTTTCCTGATTGGTTTCCGTATCTAACTAAAACAGTTCTAAAATGTTCAATACTTATTATTGGATGTGCAGATGGAGTCTCTATCCATTTATACTAGTAGTGGAGAGACAGAGTTAAACGCTTTTTTATCACATTTCAGGATTGTTCCGGGCAGCCCCCCGATTATGTAAGAATTGTCCATCAAATGGTAAAGGTGCAGCGTCAAAGTATTATAAACCATAACTGCATTGAATTAGAGCTCAATTTCGTGTATCCATTCTTATACGTTTGAGTATCGTACATACCTAAACGTATAAGAATGGGTACACGAAATTGAGCTCTAATTTAATGCTGTTATGGTTTATTTACTTTGCTGCAGATTTTAACGATTTCATCGGTCATTCTTACATGATTGGGGGGCTGATCGCCACGTTATATCGTACGAAAAAGGATGTTCTAAGAACTTTTAATTCAAAAATATTCGTTTACTTAATAACTGTTAACCTTTTACTTTTCCAAAACTAAAATTCTGGAGTTCAATCAAAATTCATAATCTTGTTTCCAACTCTGAAATTGTGCGGCTACAAAGAGAAAAAATAAACAGGCTGACAGATATATTGGATTTTATTGGTTTCATGTGTCAAATAAATTTCAACCTACCCTCAACTTTCTCAATTTATTATTTAACTTCTGGCTGATCGCCGCGGGAGCGTAAAACGTAATAATAGCACAGAATAGGTAATAGTAGTAATAGATAGTTTTAGCCTTGGTATAAATAACTTAAAGCTCATTCTATATTTCAAGCTAGTTTCAATGAAGTTGTTTTTGGAAAACTGCTATTTTCTGGAACTACACAATAATTGAACGTTTTTTGTTGCATTTTATTGTTTTTTGTTTTTGTTGCCATATCGGTCATGTATTTCTCGAGATGTCATACATAGTTTTGACGTGTGGATTGCTATAATGTTCTCCATTGTCCATACCGAAATTCAGCCATCGACGAATCTCCAGTGAGCCCGATGGGAAGGAAATTCTGGCACGATCGGAGAGAGATCAAGCGAAAATCCGATGTCCTTATGTGCTCTCCGAGGCACCGCCAACTTCCTAATTTCGTGCTAGTAATGAAAATTTCTAAATTATGTAATTTCTATAAGTTACAAACATAGCCAATGACACCCTATTTATCAGTTTTATTTTACTAGTTACCACGGAACAAATGTTATATGCAGGCTTCTTTGTACCCCAACCGGAGTAGAGGGAAACAGTAGATAGACATATAAGACCAGCTTATGCCCGCGACTTCGTCTGCGTGGATTAAAGTATTTTGGTTCCTAGCCTATGTCACTCTCCAGGTCCTCAGCTATGCCCAGCCCATGTCAAAAATAATGTCGAACCGTTGCTTCGTTGTGGCGTGATTGTAGGACAAACTAACAAACAAACACACTTTCAATATTAGTATGATTTGAATGCAAAGTGCAGGCGCTAAGTAATAACACATCACATGCTCTCACGTGAAGATAAATGTACGAAAGAGGCTTGCATTTCTTAAAATGCTTGCTAGGGACGAGTCATACTTGATGACGCTTCGGCTTGAGCCTAGTCTTGATCTCTCTTGATCTACGATTACATACTCGGATATTTTCTGCTTAAAAAAATTCTTAAATTTCATTTTGGTAAACTTTTGTCTCCAACTTGCAATCTACAGTTTTCGAATCAAATGGAAAATATTACTTTCGTGTCTCACCTAGGTACCCTAGAAACAGACTAAGTACACCACGTCGAGGGTCTAGCGATTTTATTTGAGTTAACATGTTTACTCGTTGAGCAATTTAATTTTTCTCACAAAAAAATTGCAAGTTTCTACCGTGTTGAATCCCGAAATTACGAAAGATTTGTTTCGAATTTTAATTTACGGAAGTTGTAAGTTATGAATGATTGATGTATTCAGAGAGTTATCCAGATATTTGCCACCATACAAACTCCACTTTTTGACAAAACTGAGAAAAATCTGTCTTCTAATCTAATTAAAAACTAACAATATTGATATAACAAAAAAAAAAAAAAAAAAATGTAGAGATGATGCAATAAGATTAGAATTTTTGCCTGGTGGGAGGCTTCGGCCGTGGCTAGTTACCACCCTACGGGCAAAGACGTGCCGCCAAGCGATTTAGCGTTCCGGTACGATGCCGTGTAGAAACCGAATAGGGGTATGGGTTTAATGTAACTGCCATGCCCCTAACAGGTTAGCCCGCTACCATCGTAGACTGCATCATCACTTACCATCAGGTGAGATCGCAGACAAGGGCTAACTTGTAGTGGATTAAAATAAAATAAAAAAAAAAGATAATCTGCAATACAGTTCCGCTCGACCCGTCGCGGTCCGGTTTATGTGGATCGTGGCTAAGACTCGCATTATGAGAAAACCCTCGGCTTGAGACATGTAGGGATTACTCCGAAACCCCTTTTGTTCTCGCGGGCTTTGTGTTGCTACTAATGAACATTACTATTTATTGTTTAGCTTTTATTGAGATTGTTCTACTTGGAGCTGGGAGTAGGAATGTCTGATTGAGAAGCGATGGAGTGTTAGCCTGAATTAATTGCCTGCTTTTCAGACTGTAAATTGAGATCTTAATACGCCATTGTTTTTCTCTTAATTCATTGCTTAACATAAATTTTAGTGGCATAATAATATGTGGAGTTTGTCTAGCACACCTCCAATGTCTTTACGCTCAAAAGCAAAGTTGGTATTTAGTAAAGCACGCAAATTGGATGACGTCATTGTCATTATTGCTGTCGTCATTGTGTCTTCCTATGTACCGTATATTAATATTTATTTTTTCTACTTTTGCGAGCTATTTCTATCTCATGTGAACTCTATCTGTGAAAACTTGTTATTAGCGTTATACCTACTTATTCTTTATTTATCTATCCATATTTGTTCTAGCTGTAAGTTTTCTGAACAAAATAAAATAAAATAAAATAAAATTCAACATTTGCCAGCGAATTGCGATGACGATGTACACAGGCAGTCCGTCCGTGCGAATGATATTAAAATCTGAAACGTCGCCGTTTCGTTAGCGGCGTTTATACACAAGAGGGTCCTGTTTGATGGCGCGATGTTCAGATTAATAATTGCTGTCGAGCACCGCTGGGTGACGCGACAGATAAAGCTTTTAACTAGGCAGATGATCCGAAATGGAAAAATCCGATACGGGTTGTAAAAAGTGGTAGGGTAAGCACTGCTTTTACGCATGTATGGAGCGCACGCTTTTGATCGTCTGCTCGTAGTTTTGTAAAGCTACACACGCATAGAACACTTCTCCGTATATAGTACTAGATGATGCCCGCGACCTCGTCCGCCTGGATTGATGTTTTTTAATTCCCGCGGGAACTCTTCAATTTTCCGGGATAAAAAGTAGCCTATGTCCTTCCTCGGGATGTAAACTATCCCTGTACCAAATTTCATCAAAATCGGTTGAGTAGTTGGGCCGTGAAAGCGTAGCAAACAGACAGACGGACAGACAGACAGACATTTTCGCATTTATAAAATTATTTAAAATTTAAAATATTTAAAATTTAAAAATTATATAGTAACTAGAGGATGCTCGCGACTTCGTTCGCGTGGCATAAGTTTTTTTAATTCCCGCAGGAACTCCTTAATTTTCCGGGATAAAAAGTCACTCTATGACTCTAAGACCTATGTCACTCTCCAGGACCTCAACTATACCCATACAAAAAATCACGTTGATCCGTTGCTCTGTTGTGATTGAAGGACAAACTCTCTATTTAACATCCTTGGGGATAAAATTTTCAAAAACTGGGAATCACGTATTTCTTCATTTCAAACCGAAAGTCCAAGTGCTAAGTTTCATGGCTATAACTTAAAAAATGAAGAACTTTCATACAAACTTTCAACCCCTATTTTATCCCTTTTGGGGTGCAATTTTGAAAAACTGTGACATACGTATTCATTCGTTTTTAACCGGTAGCTCATATACCAAGTTTCATGGATATAACTTGAGAAATGACGGACTTTCATACAAACTTTAACCCCCTATTTCACCCCCTTAGGGGTAAAATTTTGAAAAACCCTTCCTTAGTGAGCGCCTACGTCACAAAAGGAACCTACTGTCAAAATTTCAAGTTTCTAGCCCCAGCGGTTTAGGCTGTGCGTTGATATATAAGTCAGTCAGTCAGGACTTTGAATTTTATATATATAGATAAGTATAAGTATGGAAGTATGTATTACAGATTTTTCCATCGCTCATTTTCATCCCTCTGTTGAGCAGGCACCTTTATGTACATAATATGAGCGAGTTAAATGAAGTGATTGACGGGGCGTAGTGCGTACCATCGCGATTGAAACCTCGTCATTTTACAGCGTCCGCTCCATGTCGAGGTCGATTCGATCGCCATCACGTATTCAGTTTAATTTGCATAATATTGTGAAAAATACACGAATGTTTATTTTCATGCCGTGTGGCCGTGGATATTTAAAATCTGTAGTTTCAGCCTTTTGGGGACAGCGAGTTGCTTTTACAATGGATGCAGTCTTTGTAAAAACAACACAGTTTGTTGCCATTGGCTATAGTTACTTGCTTGCCTGAAACTACTAGTTACTTGCTATTTTCAGTGCTCTGCCTCTTTCTGGATGTGTTTTGGCAAATCAAAGAGTTCACATGGGATTTTTAATATACATAGATCCACGCAGACGGTGCACAGCTAAATCTTGCAAGAAACTTTTAGAAAACATTATAAAGCAGATAGAAAATAGAAATACTCACTACATTTTGTTTCATCTAAGTTCACTATGGACTGATTTGTTTCCAGTGCATTTTCGTGAACGCATTCAGTATGACATCTAGGCCTATCCTTAGAGTATAATAGAATAATTTATTGATTTTACATCGAAGCCTTACCCATATTTCGTTTGATGGTTTCAATTAAATGAATATTTAATTTAGCATTTAAAGCAGAGTCTCCCGTTGAGAACATCGATGCTCAAAATACTTGTACGAAGCTTTGATCAATTGTCTGCATTCCTATTATGCTTCGTACTTCGATAATACACGGAACCACGCGCTCTGAGCTTTTGTATTGTTAGGCATTAGCTGTCGATAGACCTTTGTTAGGTGCTGGAACATTAGTAGAAGCTCATATAACACCCACTAGCCACCTATCTAGCACAGAATGGATATAAACGGAAGGTCGGCTCAATATTGAAAGCGGAAACTAGCGTGCTTTCAAGCATTGTCCTACGTGAGCAACAAACGTGACAACGCGATACGTAAAAATATCATAGGTTAGCCGTAGGGTAGTCCCAAACTTATCTGACCCGGTGGCCAAAATTGGAACTAAGATTTATGCCCGATTAGTTTTTGTTTTTATTTTATTTTTCATTGATACTAGCGACACACGAGTATACTCTGTGCTAGCGACGCTGTCACCGGGTCAGACAAGTTTTTCGGACTGTACATTATAGTAAAGTTAGCGATATTCTGACATAGGTAGCTATCGCAAACTTTATAACTTTTTTAGTCCATGTTGTCACTCCCTCCCCTGTCCCCTCGGTGTCACAATCTGTCACAACTGACCCTTCTCCACTTTGTGACGTGGAATATTTTACCATAACCAATTTTAAGGTGAAGTATGTTAAACTTGCCATGAAATTGTATAAGTTTTGAAGCAAAGCTTAATGGATGTTTGGGATGGGGACATAACTCGCAAAAATGAAACGAGCGAATAGGCATAAAATCACACTTTAACAAAAGAAACAATATACAAAAGGAAAATAAAATATATAGAAAGATGCTGCAAAGGCGGTTTTATTACTAAAGCATGACCTTTGGAAAAAGGAATTCGCTAACTAGCTTAAGTTGATTAAATTGCCAATCTGATTATGATTTTAATTTTAAAATGTCATGTCTCGGTCGTTGTACCGATATTTTGCTGAAACATTGCAGTCGTTTCCCCACGTAAGCGCCTGTAGTGAAAATGTGTACTTTATAAACCAGGTTGTGTCATTTTTTTCATTTATTTCATCAAAAACATACAATCTTCGTGATGCACAGTTATCAAAAAGTATATCAACTCAAAGTTTTCATTAATAAAACAATTAGTCTATACATCATTTAAAACTAAGCTTACATTAGCCTAAGTAATTTAGAATGCGCGTGGAGGGCCTAATTGATACCTTATGTGTTCTTACCTCATATGTTGACCCAATAATGTGCACTATTACTATACAAAATTTCGTACTTGGTTGCTTGCTCTTTTAGCATGATTAAGTACGGGCGTTGCACATCAACCTGCCATCAGCCCGCGAACCCGCATTGGAGCAGCGTGGTGGGTCTAAGCTCTAAGTCCCTCTATGAGAGTGGAGGCCTGTGCCCAGCAGTGGGACGTTAATGGGGTGTGTAGTGGTGGTAGTTGCACATCACTTGCTGCAAATTCTAGTTAAGCTTAAGATTGGTTTTTAGCGAATTATAGCGAATTATGCTTCTTTTTCTTCGACTATAATGAACTTTTGCCACGTTTCTCGTGCTTCTATCCAAACAGACATCAATGTCTACACGACTCTTCGTAATCGGTTCCAAACATCGATATATATGTAGGTACTAGATGGGCCATTTCGTAGAAAAAAATTGGGCGACCGATCTGTGGTGCGCGCACCACGCCTGTACTCGTATATGTGCTTGTCCCCGCCATAGCGTTGGCGTAGATAGCGTTAGTAGAATACGCCCACATTCTTTGTTTGACAGGGCCCGTCTATGTAAATTGTAAATTATTGAGGTCGTTGGTTCCAAAAGCTGTCGCTCATGCAACAAGGTCGTCGCCCCGCTTCGAACTAGGAAGCTGAACTAATAGATATCGCATTTACGTAAGCCAATACGGTGTAAAGTTTGATCCCCGCTCCAACTTGTGCTGAGATTTGATAAACTTTGCGCGTTTCTAATTACTCCTTGTTGAGTTGAAGGCACTTTTCGATTTCTTGTTTGTTTTGTGAAATGATTTCGCTGGAACTTTCCGCTTTAATTGGAGCTATCGAACGTTAAAATTTAAAAAAAATGCTTTATTCTTTAAGGAATTTAGGAAAATGCTTAATTACCACTTTTCTTGCAAGCAGAGCTTTTGATTAAGGGTATGGGTGTAATATAACTGCCGTACACACATTGACAGGTTAGCTCGCTACCATCTTAGACTGCATCATCACCTACGATTAGTTGAGATCGCAGTCAAGGGGGGTCACTACGCCTAAAACAGTATTATCATCACCTATGATCTGCCCCCCAATCATGTAAGAATGGCCGATGAAATCGTTTAAGTTCTGCGGCAAAGTAAATAAACCATAACAGCATTAAATTAGAGCTCAATTTCGTGTACCCATTCCTATACGTTTAGGTATGTACGATACTCTAACGTATAAGAATGGACACACGAAATTGAGCTCTAATTCAATACTGTTATGGTTTATATTACTTTGACGCTGATCCTTTACCATTTGATCGACAATTCTTACATAATCGGGGGGCAGGTGAGATTGCAGTCAAGGGGGGTTACTACGCCTAAAACAGTATTACTTCAAAATGACAGTTTTACCTTGACGTCCATAAAATGGATTATAATACTAAAACATGAACGACTACAATATTAAAACAATAGGGCTTTAAGTGATGGAAGTATGGGCTAACTTGTGTTACCGTCCGTATTATCAAATGAATGATTCGACACTACTACTTTCATGGCACCTTAAACTAAATAAACCCCTGTTTTCGCCATTCCAATCACCAAAGGTTGTCTGGGAGAGATCGCTTTAGCGATAAGACCGCCTTTTCACGCTTCAGTAAGAAGTTTCTTTTTTTTGTATTTATATATTTCTATGTCTTTTGTGTGCAATAAAGAATACAATAATAATAATAACAATAATGACCCCATCTTGGTAAAAAATAATGTCTTTCTTTACGTCTGTCATTTATTGTTCGCGTAATATTTCGCGGTGCTATGGTTTTGTGTACGTTTGCCCGCTGCTCGTGACGGCCATTAGCCTTCATCTAGCTTTTGTGCTCGTTATAAATGCTGATCTTGGCTTTTTCTTTTGTTGTATGTTTTTTTTAACTTATAATTTCTGTCCCATTGCTGAGTCTACATAATATTATAAAGGTACTTGGGTAACTTATTAATTTTTATGACATATCAATGTAAATTTTTATCAATGTTGTACGGATCGAACTTTCGTAAGTGCTTTTTATAAGTCTAAGCGAAGAATAAATATAAATATACAAATAAATATACAAATATTGCTGGTGTCCATTAGGTACACTTAGATCATGTAAATAGAAAAGTTAGTAAGTAGTTAAGTACACTCCTGCCCAAAAAAAGGAGTGCGTAATGTTTACAGGGTTCATGTTTGTACCTAAGTATGTAAGTATGTGTATGTATGTAAGTTTTTTATTCCACCATAACTGCCTAATTCCTACACAGATTTGGATGTATGGAGTATCGTTAGAATCCTTACATCATCCAGAGTAACAAAGACTATACCTAAATTTTTTAAATAGAATTCTTATTGTTTTTTCAATGTTTAAAGTCGAGTTTTTTTATTTTTTTCAAATTAATTATACTTAGCTTGTTTTTTTATTCAAATTAACTTTTACATCAATGAGGTGTATGACGTAATAAAACCACCGCTAGTCAGGACGAATTATTGTTTATCTACACTAATGTTATAACATTCTACTTATGTTTCCAATACTTGACTTATAATTACTACTGTTATAGCGCAGATAACAAAACACTCAATTTAAGCAATTTCACATGATGGTATAATATCCACATCGATATCGTAAAATCTCAATAAAACATCAATAAAACGCGACCAATTAACCTGGCGAGCCTTATGTCAAAATCCTCATACAAGTTGTATAAAATTTTGATATTAGGCTGGCTTTTGAAAACTGTTGGGTTATACGTGAAAACTTCGTCGAAACTACTAAACTTACATACACAAAACTCTTTGGTAAGATCTTGTGCCAATTAAATAAAAAACGAACAGCACGCGCTCGCTCCTGATTGGCCCTGCGCGCGCAGCTGCGCTCTCATTGGTTAGATTTTAATGGCGGCAAGTTCACTGTGACAATACACGTACGCGATAAACTATTGTCAGCTTTTACTCTTGTTGTTTGATAAATTGCATTAGTGAAGATAAAGTAGTGTATGCAACTGCATATAACACGGGTATTAAAACACTCGTTACTATTATGAAACTCGCTGCGCTCGTTTCATAAACTCACACTCGTGTTTTAATACCCTTCATTATATGACAGTTGCATAAACTACTATTATTGCTGGCTAATAATTATCGTACAGTGCGTGTTATGGGTTCGCACATAGGTATAAAGGGGAGCAAATCATACCAATCAACCAACAGCAATCAACTTTGGAATTATTGGAATCGACCCTGTCGTGTCTCTATGTTCTTATTGATAGTCGTTGGACGACCAAATCGGTTGACCAATCCGCCCCCCGATTGTGTAAAGAAATGGTGATCGTAATCGTTTGCCAAGCGGGTAATCCGACCTGTTTAAGGAGTTCATAGATGCCTGCACGTCAAAAAGCATATATGAACTCCTTAAACAGTACGAGTAATACGTTTTAAGCTCTCAAATGATAACGATTTGCTTAGACAATTGGGCCTCCGGTCATAATAAAAATACTTTTCTACTCTGTGATAGTAAGAATCTTCCGTTAAGAGTCCATATTTTAAAGCACAAGTGGTTTGCTCGCCATATTTATTGGATCTGCTATAAACACTCGTGCAATAAACGCTCCTTCCTTGAGCTGGCGGGCGCTGTGAGAGCGGCGCGCTAAATCATCTGCCGCTGACGTTACGGTACTGCTTTCGCGTGCAGTGTGCCATTTGTAATGTAGCCTTGCGCGCTGGGGCAATCTAAAATAGTACGTATTAGCTGATTCCCGCGACTTCGTCCGCGTGGTTTAATTTTTTTGATTCCCGCGGGAACTCCTTAAATTTTCCGGGATAAAAAGTACCCTATGTCACTCCCCAGGTCCTCAACTATACCCATGCCAAAAATCACGTCGATCCGTTGCTCCGTTGCGGCGTGATTGAAGGACAAACCAACAAACAAACACACTTTCGCATTTATAATATTAGTATGATTACGTATCTAAATAGACTAGGTAACTTTTGAGTCCTTCTTTTATGAACTCTATTTCAGGAGTGGTAGTTCTTTGATGAGTTTAAATTACAGTTCTGTTGGTCAGTGAGTTAGTTGAGGCGGCGCCCGCCAGTAATCAAAGGCGGAAGTAGCTCCGCCATAGCTCGGCTGTCAGGCAAACTTGATAAATCTCGGAAACGCACAACGTTTGAATAGTCAATTTGAATGTCCGACAGATTCCAAGTTTTTCCTCGAGGTTCGTCGCCGGCGCGCGGCGGGGTGACGGGCAAGGGTTGCCACGCATTTTTTTTTCTCTCTACTTGTTGATGCTCGCGACTTTGTTAGGTCGACTAAGGTTCTAACTTAGGAACTTTAATGTTTTAGGATAAGAAGTATTTATAGCCTATGACCATCTCCGGGATGCAACTTCTCCTAGCTACTAAATTCCATCAAAAATATACCACACGTATATTCAAAACACAAAAGTTTTTTATTCAAATAGACTTTTTTTTTTTTTTTAATCCACTACAAGTTAGCCCTTGACTGCGATCTCACCTGATGGTAAGTGATGATGCAGTCTAAGATGGTAACGGGCTAACCTGTTAGGGGCATGGCAGTTATATTAAACCCATACCCCTATTCGGTACTTTTTACAAGTGCTTATGATTAGTCGAATGAATCTACCACTGGTTCGGAATGACATTCCTACCGAGAAGAACCAGCAAGAAACTCGGCAATTGTAACAGACATCTCAGATAGACATACACACTTTTATGCTTTACCTGCTTGTAGATTATTTTTTGTACTTTTTAAATTCGTTTAAATTTAAAGATTAGCCTGGACCGGCTAAAATACACGTTAAACCGTATAAAGCTCTGCAGGTATTTAATGTCAAAGAATCATCTTGTCCAAATGATGCAATTTTTCCAAAATTGATCAAAATTTCCACATTATCCATGCGATATTTTCTGAATTTCGGTTTTTTGGCGTCACAAGTGCCAAACAGTTTCGGTAGCGTCGTAGATTATAGCTTTTATTGGAATTATGCGTTATCTTTTTTAATGAACAGCATTTAAATCAATGTTGTTTTTTTGCTCAAAAGTGATGACCCTGATTTCGGTGCCGGCGGCCCTAATTGAGAAAGTTTAGTGGAGCGGGAGGATTTCTTTAAAGGCCGTCCTAACTGATGTCCCCCGGGCGTCCCCCCGGGGCGGACCGAGATTAGCGGACGACAGATCTGGGATCCGGCGTTTACCTCGCTTCGTATCACAGAGATGCGACTACAGGGTAGACCGGCTGTTTGGACATTTACGTGTACTTGCAAATTTTAGAACAACCGGTAAATAAGTAATGCTCAGAAGAAGCTTTCAGTAGCTCAGCTGAAAAAGAGTCGCGTCGAAAGCATGATGTCGTAGTTCCCATTTTATTTTATTTTTATTTAAAAGATAAAGTAAATATGTTCTTACGGGGTGTCGAAAGACGCCACACGGCTTATCACGATTCCTTTAAAGCTTTAAGTCTCCTTTCAGTCGGTCCCATTATGGTCATGATGGATGGTGATCACTATAATTACGGAGAGATTGCTTAAGGTATAATTTGTCCCATCGAGTCTTATTGCACAGTTTTGCACAGGAATTTTTAATTTTTGTTGCATTGTCGTATCTGTCACTTAGAAAAATGGTTAAAAAATCTTGGCCCGACATCAATTTGATTTTCAAAGGAAACATAAAACTTGTTTCTCTACATAGTATGGGGAACACGTGTACAGTGTACCTACACGTTATATAATATTCCGTAAATGTGGTTTTTTATAAGCAACGTGACACTGAAATGTGGATGAGATTTTTTCATGTCCGTTTTGTGTCACCACTCGCACTGACCATGATTGATATGACACCGTAGCGTCCCTTACGATAGGTGTTTTTTCTTGTGTGTGTCTTTACTTCTAGAATTGCGGTCAAACGAAAATTTGTAGTTTCGGAAAGAAATCTTTATCTTCAACTAGCGACCGCGAATTCGTCCACGTGGTTTAAGATTTTTTTTATTCCCGCGGGAACTCCGTAATTTTCCGAGATAAAAAGTAGCCTATGCCACTCTCCACGTCCTCAACTAGGTATACCCATTCCAAAAATCACGTCCGTGGCGGCGCAATTGAAGGACAAACCAACAAACGAACACACTTTCGCATTTATAATATTAGTATGTTAACTATAAGGTACCTATCGCTTCGTCAGAAAATACTAGTGAATTATGTCCGCATGGATATAGGATTTTTTTAATCCTGTAGGAACTTTGATTTTCTGGGATAAAAAGTAGCCTAAGTGCGTCCCATAGATGCGACCATTTTGTGCCAAATTTCGTCAAAATCAGTGAACAGATGGGCTGTGAAAAGCTAAAAGTGTAATAGACTTTTGCATTTATATTATTAGTATGGAATATTATCCCGACATAGCCGGTATATAACTCGCACAGCCATATCGGAATGGCGCCGTTAAAAATGACGGCGAATGGGATTAATTGAGGGATGGCCGGAAGTTGGGGATGGATTGCCGTGATCGATACCCACCGCCATGCTTTAAAGGTGTTTGTATTGACGCATTACTTTTCCTTTTTTAATTTGTTTTACAAAAAAATATGCAATAATGTACAAATAATAAATCTAGCCAAACTGGTGGGCCAGTTAAAGTTACTCATTAGTCGAGTCGTATGCGAAAGGACGTGGGAACCCACCGCGTTATTACCCTAAGAAAACTCCTACCATTATGTGATTAATGGAATGGGGGCACACCCCTCAGTAATGAGGAATACGACGCAGATGAATGACAGCGCAAGTCGCTGGCCACAGTAAGCGGTGTTAACAAACTACCGAATCGACGTTTGTTTAGGTGCCCAGTGCAAATCCATCGGGTGGAAGGCCATTAGATGATTCATTATTTAGGTCATTGGAGTTGGATGTCGAAAACAAAGGTTCCAAATAATGGATTGCGCGCTTTTGCCCAAAACTAAGAGCGAAAAGACATTAGGGTCAGACAGGATGGAATGTCTGCGTGAAATTTCTGCGTTGAAGGGGAACGATGTTTAGTCCTGTCGCGCTAGTGTGTGCGGCTCCATTTAAAAGTGAGTTAAGTAGACTTCTTGTCCACCAGACATTATTTTTGTAAATTGCGTCTAAATCATAATGGTGAGTGGGTGATATAGGTTTACGTTTATGAGAGTTATTTCAAGTACCTACCTACCTATTACAATAATAATGATTGATTTTATCAGACACTATTTACATTGTCTGAGAGGTAAATTCAATAACATTTCTTTGATCTCTCCTTTGTTCTTTGTGAAATGATTTTCATTCGTCGTAGGCATATGAATAACTAGATGATGCCCGCGACTTCGGCCGCGTTAGTTAGGTTTTTGATTCCCGCGGGACCTTCTTAATTTTACGGGATAAAAAGTAGCCTATGTCCTTCCCCGGGATGTTACCTCCCTCTGTTCCTCATCAAAATCGGTTGAAAAGATGGGTCGGGAAAGCGTAGCAGACAGACAGACAGGCACACTTTCACATTTATAATATTAGTATGGAAATATGGATATTAGTATCGATATCGGTGTTTAAAATATCCAATACACGATAGGTTTTGCTGTCATTTTGGAATAAAAAAAATTGAGTTTGAGTTTGATGGCAGTGATTATAACTATATACATAACTCCCGGATAAACTCTCGTGTTATGTCGGAAAATGCCCGACTATGTTCGAATGTTCGCGCGACGCGGCCGCTGCTCGTCTGAGTCGACAGGCTCATGAATAAGGGCCCCGAACGGGTTCGAAACTAGTCGGGCATTTTCCGACTTAACACGTGAGTTTATCCGGGAGTTATGTATAGTTATAATGAATATCACTCACGATAGTTAAACGTTAAAATGATTAAGTTTTCCTCTACTTTATTCACTGCAATAATGCGATGCACCATACTTAGATGTCGCTTGTCATTCAGCATTAGGCAGCTGAGCGGAGCGCCGCTTCGGTCCTTTGTGAGCGGTTCCGAGCTGCCTTCAATTACGCGGCTCAAAGTGGAAACTGAAAGTGCTGACATTTCGGCGGTATACGGCCGGGTCGTCGAAGTGCAACTATGTATTGTATGTCGAGCCATTATAGCATACTTATGGCAATTATTGTGAAAGATCTACGTTCTGAATGAATTAATGAATGATTTTTTCAGCAAATGAAATGATTTATTTCATGTAGGACGACTTGTGCCACTTATGATAAGTCGTAAGAATCTACCACCGGTTCGGAAAGGTGTTCTACTGAGAAGAACCGGCAAGAAACTTAGCCGGGTTTTTTTTTCATTATCACCATCTCACAAAATATCATCTTATCTAAGGAACTATCAGAGCCATAAGAGCAAATTATTGCCTACTACTTATTGCATTGCGAACTAATTATTGCATAGATTTGTCTGCTTTGGCGTATTTCTGCAGTTAGCCATTGCTAATATCAAAAAGTTACAATATTCCTTGCTTATCATTGGGTAGGATTTTAGTGAAAATTTAGGTTGAGATCTACAGAGCATACTTTGACTTTGCTTAGACTTAAGACATGATTAAAACGAGGCAGATTTATGTTACTCACAGTAAAGTAAAGTAAGTCTAAGTAAAGTCTGAGCCAAGTCAAACTACTAACTCTCTCTAAGTAAAGTCTGAGTCAAAGTCACTATAGATCTCAGCCTTTAGACTGACGCTGCAGAGACTCGGTTACGGCGTGATATACGTTTTAATGATTCGGTAAACATATTTCGTCACGATCAAGTATAGTTCGCGCACGAGTTGAATGCAGAGCAAATGTATGGTGACTAATACATTTACTCTGCATTCAACTCGCGCGCGAACTGTAGGTACTTGCAAAGGTAATAACGGGTAAGATGGGAAGTGTTATCATTCATTTCAGATTTCCTCTCCGCTTTTATTTAGTGGCTCCTTTTTACGTGTATCTTCTTTGTTATGGGGCTTTTTATTGGCCTTTCTTTCGGTGATATCATAAATGGACATCATATACCGAAATGTTAAATCGCCTTTCCCTATGTCCCTTATCCTTCGCCTTGGCCGGTAGGGTGGTAATCCCTCGTGGTGTATACCCCCATCAGATTATGTAAGTAAATCGTAATAGTTTGTCAAACGTATAATTCGACCTGTTTAAGGAGTTCATAGATGCCTGCACGTCAAAAAAGCATGTTTGAACTCCCTAAACGGTTCGCGTTATACGTTTTAAGCTGTCAAATAATTACGATTTGCTTCGATTAGACAATCGAGCCTCAGATTTGTGTCAAAGATTTCAAAAATTATTCCCGCAAAATAACCGGAGCTACGAGTATATCGGTACCTTCAAGAGAAAAGTGATCATCTAAATTTTAAATAGTCGCCTTCCATATTAGGTTTCATCAATAGGCTTTAATTTGGTGTGATTGCAGTCAAACGTATTGCTTGAACTTTTTTTTTTTTTATACACTACAAGTTAGCCCTTGACTGCGTTCTCACCTGATGGTAAGTGATGAAACTTAGTGTTAGGCCGTTTTCGTTTTTTTTTTAAACTCAAGTAATAACTTTAAGAATTTTGTAAGTGAGATTCAAACTCGCGGCGTTTTTCTTACGACGCGACTCTTTAAACGCTGAGTCTTCCGATTGAAAGTATTCAAAATGTTCAACACTAACCAAAATAAACATTTCTACATTTATACAAGAAGGAGTAGGCGGAGACTAAAGCTTTTCCGTCACGTACGATTTTTCCAGCCCAGTGCCCTGCGTTTAACCTGCCATAACTTACGTTCTAATAAACACATCATATCAACTATTATTTCATCTGTGCTTTAACAGTACCTATATCTACTGCATAAAAAAAAAGCTTATTATACTGTTGAAGATTATGTAACTGATAGAGGAGCTTGGATTTGATCGCACCAGCAATGCTAAGGACAGCGGTTATACTTATGTACACATTGATATAATAATATGTAATTGTAAATGAATTATTTAAAAAGAGCAACCACCGAGTGTCTTGCTGGTTCTTCTCGGTAGGAATGCCATTCCGAACCAGTGGTAGATTCACTTGACGATTCAAAAGTACTTGTAAAAGTTTAGTTGAATAAAAAACATTTGAATTTGAATTTGAATAGAATATTTGTAATTAGGTACCTACTGTATTTGGTAGTCTTTGTTGCTGTTACCTAACAAAGCCAATGATGAGTGATTCTGTATATGAATCTGTGTGAATTTATGCCAAAACAATTGTGTACAATCATTGAACGAAATTCTGGCAAATACGTACATCCGCCGAAATCAGCACAGTGCTAGCTCATTAGGAACGGAAACTCTAGTTTATTGTGGCATTAGTCATATTTACTGAAGTAATTTACTATGCAGCATTGTACAATGCCGCATAGTAAATTACTTGTGGCATATATGTGTAGTTTTCATAATAAAATCATACTAATATTATAAATGCGAAAGTGTGTTTGTTTGTTGGTTTGTCCTTCAATCACGCCGCAACGGAGAAACGGATCGACGTGATTTTTGGCTATACCCATCAACTCAACTCAACTATACCCATGTATAGTTGAGGACCTGGAGAGTGACATAGACCACTTTTTATCCCGGAAAATTAATTATGTCAGTAATGAGGACCTGAGTCGTCAGTCGATGACCGGTTGGCTGACCTCATTCGACTTCTTTCGTTGAGCCCCATTATAATTTATGTTAACATAAGAATCAAAATTCGGTACTCAATTCGACTTGTGATTTTTGGTTCACATAATAACAACCATGTACTCTTTCTCCCTCCATCTATACTACAGAGAGAAAGACAGCATTTAACGGTTTTTTGTCACGTATAACGATTATTCCAGCCAGGTCCTCGCAGTTATTGTCCCATAGCCCGTTGTCCTACGTAAGCGACAAACGCGGCAACGCGACGCGACGTAACGGTATCAAACAGTCAGCCGTTGTCCTAGGTGACAAACGACAAACGACGGGCGACAGGCGACAAACGCGGATACGCTACGCGATAGTATCAAGCAGTAGCTGACCCTTCACGTGGCCTACGCTGTCGTGTAGATACGTCTGTCATTTTTATGGCGTCGTATTGTGTCTCATCGCTTCGGTCGCTTACCTATTACAATAAAAAGAGAAAAACACATGCCTAACATACAAAAGGCGCTTAAATTAGCGATCTCTAGTCTCTACTAGGCAACAGGAATTAGAAAACAAAATTATAGATAACGTCTTCAGTATAACCGCGTGTTAAACCAACATCGAAATTCCCTAATCAGTAAACAAAGCGTGTCTCACGACGGATCAGATCCCCCGTCAACCGCAAACCCGAATCCCGCGGAATCAATAAACATAAATATAAACATGAGCATAGACGACGATGTTGATTGTGGATAATGAGATAACGATGAAATCACGCGCGCTGCGGGATTAGGGATGCTGTCAGTCGGAAGATATCAAAATGTATAAAAGGAAAAGATGACTGACTGATCTATCAATGCACAGCTCAAACCACTGGACGGATCGGGCTGAAATTCGGCATACAGATAGCTATAACGTAGACGTAGACTACCGCTAAGAAAAAAGATTTTTGAAAATTCAACTCCCAAGGGATTTAAATAGGGGTTTGAAATTTTTGTAGTCCACGCGGACGAAGCTGCGGGCAAAAGCTATGTATGTACAAACTAAGGTTCTTTTTTAGGGAACGATCGTGCTGGATGCGATCTGTATATTACGTGTATAAGCAGAAACTTACTGACAAAGCATAACTCAAACCTTTGAATCTAGCAATTTTTTAAAGTAGGTTTTCTTTATAGCGATATGTTCTTAGCTTAGATATGTTCGGACATAAGGGTACGTTTTTCAAAATGTTGGTAGGGGAAAAATGAACTCTTTACACACAACGTTCTTGTAGCATTCGGCTCTTATGCTGAGACATATATAGAGCGTGCTTTGACTTTGCTCAGGATTTACTCGAGAATTAAAACGGGATGGACTTATGTGCGTATCATAATTTTTTTTCTGTAACATTTTAACTCATTCTTAAGTTAGGGCTATGTCAAATTATGCTCTATAGATCTCACTTAGTATCCCTTTCAACAGCAGAAAATAGAGAACACGAACAAATTATTATAATGTCATCACGCGACAAGAGTCCATCGCAGACTCTCATATTACATAGTTAATCATCAGCTACGCGGAAGATTTCTGCGTCACGAATTATAAATATATTAATTAAGGGACTCGATCGTGGAAATTGTCCCGGGAATTAGACTAATGAAGTCGTGTGCTTTGTGTCTTATACATAAACTCTGACTTAATCTGGGATCGTACTACCAACGCCTAAAGCAATACTTCAAATAAATATTATAAATGCGAAAGTTTGGATGGATGGATGTGTGGATGTTTGTTTCTCAATCACGCTCCAATGGCTGAACGGATCTTAATGAAATTTGGCACAGAGGTAGAGGTAGAGGTAGATGAGGTGGTCTGGAATAGCACATAGGCTACTTTTTATCCCGGAAAATCAAAGCGTTCCCGCTGGAACCGAAAAACTTCAATCCACGCGGACGAAGTCGCGAGCATCAGCTAGTGAAACAATATAGCTTTAAGCGTTGGCACTGTCCTTCCAATAATACCTACTGGGGTCACTGGTTGAGATCTCTCTTGTAGAGGTAAAAGCTTCCCTGTTTACTATTTTTCTTTTTTTAAATAGATATTAAGGCAACATAAGTGTAACTTTCGTCTCCGAAAAGTTCTCTTAAAAGCTTCAAAAGTTGCCTAAGAAGTTTTACTTCATAATCTTATTCAAGTACTTAATTACCTAGGTACTTACTTAATTTTAAAATCGTTTCAATGTTTTGACAATTAGGTACACAGAAAAGTTCGTAAAAGAGCGCGCAATTTTGAAATTAAATCAACCAAATCAGTAAAGTGGACTTTGGGAAAATGTTTTTAAAATCTGGAACGAAATTGTCCTTCATATACTTTCCCCCTCGATATAGAAGCTTTAAAATAAATAGAATAATAATATTATGTACATATTTTGAAGACTCGAAGTGGTAAAATATTCTAATTTATGCTCAACGGACAGCGTAAATTTTTTATTTCAGAAACAGTTTTCAAGCAAAATCTTCTTATAAGAGCAGCGCGACTTTTTTTTACAAAACCATCAGACTTGACGCCACTGCAAAGTTTTTCAATCATTCGAAATGAGAATTTCCTAACAATAGTAAGTAAGTAAAAGTTGGGTAAATGGAACAAAATATTTGGTCGAGCGGGATTTAGCATAATACATTGCAAATTTTATGTACATTTTTTAAGAGGGAAAATATTTTCTGTTTTGGTGCAGCCATGCTGACTGATGTTCTTCTGAATACGGTGGAGCAAAATTTTGCGCTTTCAAAACGCCGTACCTAGGTGGTGATAATAAAATATGTGCTCCTCATTTATCTCTTATTAGTCAGTAGTTGTAGTATTGGGTAGTTTCTTTTTTTAGTTTTTTTTAAATACCGTCCATTAAAGATGCTTTGTCACAATATATGATAAAAAATTTAAATGCGAGAGAGTATTTATTTGTTAGTCAATTCTTCAATGCTGCCTCAATGTAGCAACGGATCGCCGTAATTTTGTACGTGCAGTGACATAGGCTACTTTTTATTCCGGAAATTTCAGACTAGGTACTCTTTCATTTTAAATACGTCTATACGTGGACGAAGTCGTGCGCATTATCTAGTTTTTGTACAACAGAAATGCCTCGTTTTGTTATATTTATTCTGTGATTAATTTATTGGCAGTTGTCCGTTTTGAGAAAAAACCTTTTTTTTAAGTCGATTAAACGGAAAAGTACCTACTTACTAGTCAGTTTTCAATGTTTCAATTTTGCATAAAGAAGAACATTAAGCAACAACAATGGCCAAATAACTCGGAAGCTGTGAATCCCAATCATTATAAAGCACACTGATATCGTTGGTAAAGAGCCATGATTTGTTGCTAAATACCTATTAGATAGGTAGGTATAGGCGTATAGGGTTTTCAGCGAACTCATCGCGTTCGGCTTAAGCGCATCAATCTCAGTCATCTGCCGCTGCTGAATGCACAGCTTGTACGCTTAGTCACATTAACCATGCAAATCACTCATTGTCATTTGTACAGTCCGTATTTCCACATAGACTAGGGCTTAGACGAGCAATTCTTGTATTCATATAGGTATAGATAGATAGATAGATAGATAGATAAACTCTTTATTGCACACACTTAGAAAAAGGACAATAAACAGAAACAGGTATATCGGAAACAACTCCAACGATTTTCATGAAATTTGGTATGCAGGGGGTTTCGGGGGCGATCGCGATTCGCGAGCGAGTTAATGCAGAGCTGTGGTGACACATACATAAGTTCTGCATTCAACTCGCGCGCGAACTATATAAATAATTATTGATTACTACATAACTTTGACCTATGGATGCTTACAGGTAACATATACTCCGAGTATATTCTAAATATTATTAACTAGCTGATGCCCGCGACTTCGTCCGCGTGGATCGAGGTTTTTTAGCCTATGTGCTATTCCAGGCTATAATCTATCTCTGGGCCAAGTTTCATCCAGATCCGTTCAGCCGTTCTGGCGTGATTGAGTAACAAACATGCCTCCTATAAATCCATCTATCCATCCATCCATGCATCCAAACTTTCGCATTTAGAATATTAACATAGAAGTCTATATAAGTAGTTTTAATTTATAATTTACTAGCTGTTGCCCGCGACATCATCCGCACGGATTTAGATTTTTAAAAATCTCATGGGAATTCTTTGAATTCCGAAAATATAAGAAGTAGCCTATTTCACTCTCCAGAACAGCTATACCTATCCATGTGCAAAAAACCGCCTCGATCCGTTGTTCGTTGCGGCGTGAATGAAGCACAAACAAACACACTTTCGCATTTAAAATAGTAATTAAAATGAATGCCTGCTGTTCACGTAAATAATGTCCCGGTATCCCAGTTTATTTATTTCACCATCCATTTGCTTAATTCATCGGAAAATGCATGTGTAATCGAGCACATAGAGCAATTATTAGTAGAGCAAAAATATCGCAAATGTATTTAATACGAGTTACGATATCGAGTATGTGATATTCGTAATCGTTATTAAATAAATTACCAGTTATGTTTCTCTATTAATTTGAAGTTTTGCACTGTTGATAAGTATATTTTAAAACATCCCTATTTATTTTGTTACCGGGATTTATGAACTGAAATTTTAAAACAAACTCGTGTTAACCCAGGACTCCAACAGATTCTACTGCGAAGAGCATCTTTTAAGTAGGGGAATACCTGTACGTACCTGAACTTTTTTTTTTTCTTCAAATAAACCTTTTCAAGCGCTTTTGATGAAAACTACCTGGTATAACTGCTGCACAGAGTAGCTTTACATTACTTAAGGAACTCCTCATAGATAGTAGTAGATTTCAATACAAATCTTCCTCAAAGGAGTTCTTTAAGGAATGATTAAGCGACTCAAAGTGCAGCTATAATCTTGTATAGCTAGCTGTCTTCCTCCGAATATTTTCTCTTCAACCTCTCTTTATAATTATTATCCTGTTGTGTAGATTTAACACTTTAAATCTACGCTATCTGGTATCGGTACTTTTGTTTTGATTCTGTCACAGTTAACGATAACGATAACGATCCTTAAGATCCTTAAGATCTTAAGAAGAGAATTACCAGTATCGAATAACAAAGCTATTTTTCCGAGCAATTATTTAAAGCAGAATAGAAGGATTCGTACCATCGATACAGCAGATTTATCGCCGGTACGCGGGACAGGTATAAATCTCGCGAAGAATGAAAGGTTTTTGTATGCAAAGCGGCTGTCAATGGTCGGGATTGATGCGCGCCGCGGGGCTCGTTGACGTATCGTGTATTTGTGGTGCGGATGCTGTATCAATCTGCTGAACGATATTGTTAAGTACTGAACTGAACTTAGTTACGTCACTACTGATCCTTACCGATTAGGGGTATGGGCTTTCATGTAACTGCTATACCCCTAATAGATTATCCCGCTACCATCTAAGACTGCGACATCACTTGCCACCAGATGAGATCGCAGGCAAGCGATAACTTGTAGTGAATAAAAAAACGTTAAAGGGCTAGTTTTGTCAGTTAGATAATTTTTTTAGCAGCAATAATAGTTATATTTACTGTTTCTCGCGCTGCTAGAAACAATGCATAAGGTAGGGAAAAAACAATAAAAACAATAATTTAACAGCCGGTGTAGGGATCTCAGACATACTTTTGATATTTTTCGTAAGAGTTTTTTTTAATTCTTAATTTTTATATACCTAACTAGTTGTACCCGACATGCGTTGCAATGCAAATAGATTTTTTGGGCCCGGAACCCTCACGGTCTCACGGGCATCCCCAGAACACCCTACCAAAGTTTCATCACAATCTGATCAATGGTTTCGGAACGCATGGAGGACAAACATACAAACATAGATTTTTCATTATATACATAAGATAGATTGTAAATAAACTATTATTGTATTCTGTGGTTATAATCCGTTTCACAAAATCACACGATAACCCGGCGAGCCTTTACTTTTGTAACGTTATTCGGTGTCTTTGAATCGATAATGGAATCGCTCTATGTAACGAGAACTGAGGCCTTTGTATCGAATTATTCTATTTACAAGGTACATAAAGCTATACGATACGCCTTGAACCGAATTTCTCTATGTACCTCCCCGCCCTTTGTTACACATACTCGTAGTAACCCTTTTTATGTCGTTAACCGAGATTTGTCTATGTATTTCTTTATCTACATATTGTTGCTTGGTTAAAATTGTACTGTAATATGTAGTACCACTTACACAGTATTTGTTCTAAAAAAGGATTTCGAAACGACTTTAGTAGGTATACTTACTTAGATTAAACAAGAGACCTATTCGAATATTGAAAAATCTAGCCTATTCTTTGTCTGCAATTTTTTTTTTTAAATGTATAGGCCAGCGCTTGGCTGCAATCAGACTTGCTTGCAAGTGGTGATGCAGCCTAAGGTGGAGCGCGCTTGCCTAGAAGATGCCTATTCACTCTTGATTTGAAGGTACCTATATTAAAAGAGGAGGGGAAAACGGAAGCCGGAAGGGCATTCCATATCCTAGCGGTTCGAATTAGAAACGAGGAAGCAAATCGCTTCGTACGAGCCCGCGGAATTTCGACTGCGTAAGGGTGCAGACCTTGTCGATGCCTTGCGGTTCGATAATAAAAAGGTGACGGAGGAACCAGATCGAACAGTTCTTGGGCACACTCTCCGAAATATATCCTGTAGAATACCGACAGACAGGCAACTTTGCGCCGATGTTCCAAGCTTTGCAGCTTCGAACTGACCAGCGCTTTGTTACCAATAAGTCTCCTGGCGCGACGATCCACCGAATCCAATGCATCAAGCTGGTACTTGGCAGAGCCATCCCACAAATGGCTGCAGTACTCCATGCACGATCGAACTTGTGCTTGGTACAGTATAAGAAGCTGTTCCGGCGTGAAGTACCGCTTGAGTCTTGACTTTGTTGAGGATGCCAAGTTTCTTGCCAGCTGTTTTTGCCTTGGATTCGATGAATATAAAGAAAATATAAAGAAAACTTGTATGCTTAATGTCATCTTTCTAGGTCCAAGGGTTTAAGCTGGACATTGATGAGTCATTCAGTATGAGTGAGTGAGTGACACAGGACTTTTTCTTTATGTATTAAGATGAGAAAGCATGAGGTGCTGTAGAGGTTTTTAATATCAGATAGCCCGTCAACAAGTAAGGGTAACAGACAGACACACAGATGCACTACCGCATTAATATTATCATACTAATATTAGTATACTAAATGCGATAGTGTGTTCGTTTGTTGGTTTGTCCTTCAAGCACGCCGCAACAGAGACAAATATCCCGGAAAATTCCCTTGGGAATTTAAAAAACTTATTCCACGCGGACGAAGTCGCATGCATCAGCTAGTTAGTATTATAGACCATGGATACAGATGGATTTGCTTAGCGGTACTTACAGCATAATTAATTTTCTTTGATTTGAAGAGAAATGTTCTGTCGTTCGGAATGAGTGACGCGCTGCTCTCCCAAATGTTCCATAAACAAATATTAATTATATCTCTACCTAATTCAGTGAAATTAACCTCCAACGAATCTTTACTAAACATGCCAGTTGTAGAACAGAATTATCAAATCAAATAAATATTATAAATGCGAAAGTTTGGATGTATGGATGTATGTTTGTTACTCAATCACGCTCCAACGGCTGAACGGATCTGGATGAAATTTGGCACAGAGATAGATTATGGTCTGGAATAGCACATAGGCTACTTTTTATCCCGGAAAATTAAAGAGTTCCCGCGGGAACCGAAAAACCTCAATCCACGCGGACGAAGTCGCGGGCATCAGCTAGTTTTAATATAAGATGTTGTAGTAAAATCTGTATTAGGTAAAACCGCCGCCTATAGCTCTGTGCTAGTAAATGATAATACATCATTGCGACGGTCGCAATCATTTTTCCCGCTTTTGCTGACAATATCAATATTAAATGCGACAATTTGAAAGATTTTTGCGTCCATTGGACGAATGGTTTCCTTCATTCATCAATCAGAATTGACGTGAATGACTGATGCGAAACCTCGTCTAATGGACGTCTAAAGTATATCTTGATTGTTTATAGGTTTTCAAATATGAGTGCTACATAGACTTTACGTGATGCCATATAGACTATCGAGTGGCCAGGTGCAGGATGGAAATGTACATGGTGATAGGCATGGGGGTACTGATCTATTCGTTCGTAGCTCTCCTCATGAGCAGCCGTTGCTGGCGTTCGGCCAGTGACAAGTGTACATGCGAGGAGTGCGAGCAGCTCTGTCAAACCAAGCTCACTGTCAAATCATCTCTCCGTTCCGTATCCCGTCGGGTTGACGACATCGAGCGCCAATAGGGACTTCCAAAGTCGTCTTATCGGGTACATGACTTATCAAACAGTTGTTATTGATCCAAGTGAGACAACTTTTTATCCTCAACTACTCCAAATTTGAATTTAAAACTAGATTTAATCGTGCTAAGCTCATTGTAAGGTTGTATTTTCAATTCTAGATACTAAATAGGTGATTCAATAACAAGGGTGCCAGTGCCAAAATTTTAAGAACTAAGTTTTGAGAAGTAGATTTTCTAATACTTCATAGTTTAGTAATTATTGTGCCAAAATAATAGTTTAAAACTTGTGACGAACTGTGTTCAAAAACTAGTATTTGATAGGGAGTTTATTACCTACTTAATTGTGGTAAGGGAAATAGGTCTAGTGCCCAATAATAATAAATTATTAGCCCGAAAGACTTAAAGTTTTCTTCCCAATATATGCCCAATTCCGGAGTAGTCTAAGCGTATTTTGGTGTACAGTGAAGTGAGTGAAGTGAGTGAAGTTAGTGATGAGTGGGGAATAGCAGCGGGCGATGGACCCGCTAGCCCGGCTGATGGAGGGGGCTCCCCTCCCGGGTGTGCTAGGTGCGACGAGAGACGCTCGTCCCCGTGGTGCCCTGGTACACGCGAGCCTGGCCGCTGCCCCCCACTTAGGGGATAAGAGGGGGCGCCACCTGACCGGCACCTTCTGCCTCACTGGTGACACCATGGAAGGGATAATCCAGTGCCTCGTCTTCCTCAAGGCCTTTTCGGTAAGTACGCCGTAGTAGATTAGTATGAAGTCCTGGTGTGTATATGGCGTCGTTTTCAGGTAATTTCGGCATTTCATATTGGTAAATTGGTTTTCTATATCCGAGAGAAACGGTAAAAAAACATTTGAAA
Organism: Erebia ligea; assembly: GCA_917051295.2. NCBI lineage: Eukaryota > Metazoa > Arthropoda > Insecta > Lepidoptera > Nymphalidae > Erebia > Erebia ligea. The sequence continues at coordinate 14,692,866 of OU785241.1, read as the reverse complement.
TAGATATCGCGCGAGCGGAAAACGCGTGCGGAATTTCGTTTGAATGAAATTATTAATAGGCAGTTACTACTAAAAGAAAAAAAAAGTAAAACTTCAGGAAAACATTTCGCATTTGCTCGCTCGCTTATAGGTACTTAATCTTATGTTAGTGCTCTATTGAACTCTCGCATGTTCTCTATTATTTTCTTTTATACCCCAACCAACAACAACAAGGGGCATTCCGTAAGATGCCTACAACGTTTTGTACCAAGGTAGTAATCTCCTTTCAGTTATCCAAGAGGTAGCATAATATATCTCTCTAAATATAAAAACCAATAGAGCCTACAGCTATCTTCTTACACAATACAAATACATAATAATACATGTATACAAACGTACATAGCTCATGCCTGCAGGATGTAGGGAACGTAATCACTGATAACAAGAGCGGGGAACCTAATGTTTACCTTGAGTATTAGATTATTATCTACGCAAGGTACCTATTACCGTTCAACGCTCACAAAAACTCGTATGAACGACTATCAAATGTCCCGTTATCTCCTGTATGAAATTGAGCTTTTATGGTTTGAATATTTAGCGATCATTTTATCGCGGGTCGGCAGTTATGGAATAAAAATATATTATACTAGCTGATGCCTGCGACTTCGTCCGCGTGGACTAAGTTTTTACGAATCCCGCGGGAACTCATTAATTTTCCGGGATAAAAAGTAGCCTATGTATGTATGTATGTATGTATATTCTTTATAGCTGATGCCCGCGACTTCGTCCGCGTGGAATAAGTTTTTCAGTTAATTTTCCAGGATAAAAAGTAGCCTATATTACTATCCCACGGTATAATCCCCCTATAATGGTGAAACACGTACTTCTTCATATTTTAACGAAAGCCCAAATGCTTTTTCATGGCTATAACTTGAGAAATTAAGGATTTTCATACAAACTCTCAACCAGTATTTCACCCCTTCGGGGGTGGAATTTTGAAAAACTGTGAATAACACATATGTTTCATACACACATGTTTACATTGTTTTCATGTTTACATGTTTACATTGTTTCATTCACATATGTTTATTTTTGTTGTGTTGTTTATTTTCAACCCGCAGCTTATATAACAAGTTTCATGGCTATAACTTGAGAAATTAAGGACTTTCATACAAACTTTCAACCCCTATTTCACCCCTTCGGGGGTAGAATTTCGGGATACAAAGTATCCTATGTCCTACCTCGTAGTATGGGCTCAAATCGTGCCAAGTTTCGTTTGAATTCATTCAGTAGTTTCGGCGTGATGCGCGGCCAAGATACAGACAGACAGACAGACAGACAGACAGACAGACAGACAGACAGACAGACAGACAGACAGACAGACAGACAGACAAAAATGAGAAAAATTACAGATTTGGCTTCAGTATCGAATAATGAGTGCCCTCCAAAAAAGAATTTTCAAAATATCTTCAATGTACAGAATTGGACCTGTTACAGTTTTATTATAAGTATAGATTGGATATATGTAGTAAACTACTAAAATTACCAACCAGCAAGATAGCAAAGACCTTACTTCATAGGATCATTTCTATAGTAAGCTCTTCACGAGACCAGCAAAACAGAGCAGAGATATTTTGGAAATCTTTGAGTTCACGATGCCTCGTAGTATTCAAAAGTTACGAAACGAAACTCAAACTCAAATCTTTTTTATTACAAAAAAAACTTTGATAAGTGCTTTTGAAGAATGAAGAAGAATGATGAATGAAGAAACTAGGTGGGTGCTCTTTTAAAAAAAATATTTACAATTAGGTACATCAATGTGTAGATAGTAGATATTACCTACATAAGTATCTTGACTAACTGGAGCGAGTCAAATACCTACATGAAATATTTATTTCTGTATACTTTAGTCTAGTAAAATTTCGTTCCCTTGACGACAATCAATATGAAAAGCAATGATGAGATCTAATTTGGGACCCGCTTGGCTCGAAGATGTCTCTATACTCTTGTCTTGAAGATACATACAAGGGTATACAAGGGTATTTCACTTGACTTGACTTTGGTGCTCACTATATCGTAATAACACGCTAATGCGCCAAGCTAAGTCGTTATCCGAAGCGGTTGCCAGCTAAACATTCAACAGGAAGTAATTGAGCTCATCGGCCGAGCGAAACTAAGCGAAACTGAGCGCTGAGCTGAGCGGTTTGAGCGGCATTCCGATCATTTGCTGAGCGCTTTGAAGGATGCTTGTATTGATTAAAGGAACACAGAGAACACAAAGAGCTAAGACGTAACACAGTTCTGGAATGCCTTTCCTAGTCCATGTAAATAGCTTATTCACTAGATGTTTTTTTAGAATTCCCGCAGGAACTCCTTAATTTTCCGGAATACAATCTAACTTTATACCAAACTAGCTGATGCCCGCGACTACGTCCGCGTGCTTTAAGTTTTTTTTATTCCCGCGGGAACTCCTTAATTTTCCGGGATAAAAAGTAGCCTATGTCACTCCATTCCGATTCGTTCGTTGACGTTCGTGTATCACGAACTTTTATACAAACTATCAACCCCCATTTAACCCTTTTGGGGTTGGAATTTTCAAACATCCTTTCTTATCGGATGTCTACGTTATAATAGCTATCTGAGTGCAAAATTTCAGCCCGATCCGACCAGTGGTTAGAGCTGTGCGTTGATAGATCAGTCAGGCAGTCAGTCACCTTTGCCTTTTATATATTTAGATTTCATCAACATCGGTTGAAAAGATGAGCCGTGAAAGCGTAGCAGACCATCGATACGTAGGTACTAGATGGGCCCTTTCATAGAAAAAAATTGGGTGTCCAACCTGTAGAGCGCGCTCCACACCTGTCATAAGCCGTCATAAGCCTGTCTTTGTCCCCGCCATAGCGCTGTCCCGCTTTTCAGACTAGATGGCGTTAGTAAAATAAGTTCACATTCTTTGTTTGACAGGGACCGTCTATGTAAATTGAGTTCGTTGTAGCAGACAAACAGACACACTTTCGCATTTATAAGTACCTACTATTAGTATGGATCACGTGAAGCCGGGGCGAGTCGGCTGGTATCTACGTTAAAAACAATATACAATTTGGTCGTATTATTATATCATTACTCAGTGCCTCATCAAAAATCATATTCATCATTGAAATATGGAAATAATGCCCAATTTATCGTATCGTTGAAATGAGGTACTTAATGGAATCGAACAGCAATATCTGGTTGCTGTTTCCGAAAATGAATGATGATTTATTCTGTGTGTAATATATACCAGGTTTGCCAGGCCATGATACTCGTAGCTCATATGTAGCCATTTATAAAGTTGTCATCAATTTACTGTTTACTTATCTGTGTAAAATTTAAAAACACCTACCAAAATTTTAAAAGTGGCTAAAAGATTAATTATTATTAGATTGATTTGAGTTTATTTTGTTTGATTACAAAATTATAAATAAAGTATATTAATTATTAACACTAATAAGGAAATAAACTTTAAATTAAAAACTAAATTGTACATCAGTAAATCCTCATCGAAACCAACGCAGTGAGACGTAGTGCCCAATACATCGACCAGTATGGTCGATGGCCCAATATGATGCAACATATAAGCCCCTTTGGGTGGCCACATATTTAAACCATATAAAATGTAAATAATTATAATCTTTAGTAGAAGTTTGACTAAATTCAGTCAAATACTCAAGAATGAATACTAATAAGTACTAATATTATGTACTATGATTTTGGTTTGGTATTTTGAGAAGATGCTCTATTTTACTTTGAAGATATTTTACTTTTGCTCGAGCATAAAGATGCCCTTTTTGGTAGGGAAGCTCTTATCGGATTGATGATGCAAGTTTTCCACGCAGACTACTTTACAGCTTCGAAGCTATGATGTATTTATACTAATATTATAAATGCGAAAGTTTGGATAGATGGATGGATGTTTGTTACTCAATTACGACAGAACGGCTCAACGGATCTGGATGAAATTTGGTACAGAGATAGATTATGGTCTGGAATAATAATAGGCTACTTTTTATCCCCGAAAATTAAAGAATTCCCGCGGGAAAAATACCTCAATCCACGCAGACAAAGTTATCAGCTAGTAAAAATTAAATAGGTAAGTTCATCACAAAGTACGAGTATAGTACAACGCTGCCAAATAACTCGTACAATTAAGCCAGCTGAAGCCCCTGAGCCAAGTTATCATCCCTAACTCTTATAAGCCCATCGCAAGTCCCCCAACTCCTGCGGGACGCATTAACGCTGAAGCGAGGGACATTTTTCGGGACTGATTTATTTTCAATCACCGAGTACAAGAAATAATGATAAATCCTTGTCTCTGATTTTCAATAAAACCACGCTCTTTTGCCAATTAGGTATTTTATGATTTTTTTGTTTATGTAGATTAACTGCTTAGACGAAATACCAATTAAAGGAGTTGAGTCTTAAAAAAACTGCATGGTGTCGTTGGACTCTTACGCTATTTATTCTATTTAAAAAAAAAAATCACATAAAACTTAAATAAAAACAACTTCAAAAGACCTAAAAAGCATTATAGAATAAATTATTAATTACTTTCATCCAATTTGCTCTTAGCCAATGAACAAAAAATCAAAACTTATATTGTTGGTAGTTTTTGAAGGCGGCGTCTAATTAATGGTTCTTGTCCAAATAAGTACGTGTACTAAGGTATTGTAATGATGTTAATTAGCTTTGTATTTCGTTATCTAATTAGTATTTTTCTGTATTGTATTTGACTCGAATACATCCTGTTTGAAGTCTGTTAAAAATACAAAGCTAATTTCGTGAGTGGGCTTCCAACCTGCGACATGTTACTGCTCTTTTACAGCTGAGCTACAGATTACAGGAACCTACTTGGAAGTCAACGGAATCTGCGTGGTCTCTCTCCATCTTTACTAGAGGGAAGGAGACAGAGCTTACCACTTTTTTGCCACGTGCGATTTTTCCACGCCAGGTCCATCGTGCCAAAAAGAACTACTTACGTATTATTGTCTGAATATATAAATGGTAAAAATGACTGGCTGATTGACTTGACTGATCTATCAACACAGAGCTCAAACCATAGAACGGATTGGGCTGAAATTAACTTTTAACTTTTTTAACTTGTAGTGGATAAAAAAAAAATTGCCATACAGATAAGTATGACGATAACTGACGAAGATATGACGTAGGCATCGGCTAACAAAGGATTTTTGAAAATTTGAATTTTCGAAAATCCTTTGTTAGCGGTTAGGTGTTGACCCCTAAAGGGGTAAAATAGGGGTTTGAAATTTGTATGAAAATCGATAATAACGTGAGTGAAGCTGCGGGCAAAAGCTAGTGTACTAAAAACGTAGACTGCTATAAAAAATTAAGTACCTACGAGTACGTAAGTTTTGTTAATTTTGTGGGTGAAAAAAACGAAATAAAAAAGGAAGCCATAAACTATACTTTCGTTTGAGGAAAAGTAAATTGACGCTGAACATCCAGAGATACTCAAAAAACAAGAGGAAGGAATAATCAAAGGGAAAAATTGAGATGGTCTTTGAAACGTAAATGGAGGTGATTGTACGACGTCGTTACAGTGAGAGGGAAAGCGGATATGCGAATAGAGGTGGAGATACACTTTGAACACGACACGCGAATCCATAAAACACAGCGACTTGTCGTTCAATTTGTAGGATTTATTTTTTAATCTCGGGTTTTGAGAGGGTTTATTCTGGTCATAGAAAACTTAACAAGATTTGACTCGAAATTATGCGGAAGGGCCTGGGAACCCACCGCATTATTATCCCATGAAAACCCCTGTCATTATGTGATTAATGGAATGGGGTCACGACCCTCAGCAATGAGGAATACGACGCAGAGAGAGACCCGAAATAGCACCATGTGAATGAAACACCAGTAAACTATGTAAACTAGTAGTGTCGGTTACTTCTCACGCCCATTTTTTTATACTACAGGTTAGCCTTTGACTGCTATCTCACCTGGTGGTAAGTGATGATGCAGTGTAAAATGGTAGCGGGCTAACAAGCAGCGTCTGACACTCTTCACATTTGTAGTGACCCTGGAAAAAAATTGGTTTTGTATATGAAGTAAATATCTCCTTTAGTTGTGACTTGGGAGTCACTTAAATAACGACGAAAGTGACATTCGAACGTCACGTTAAACTCAATAAACTCAATTTGTTAATAACATGTAGGACATACTGGTGTCTCTTATGTTACATCATGTTTTGACTCTTACCACCGGTTCGGAAAGAAGTTCTGCTGAGAAGGCCGGCAAGAAACTCTCTTTTTAAAAACAGATATTTAACACTACTGTATTTCATTGATATACCTATGTATTTTTATAAAAATACGTATGTAATCAATGAAATACAGTAGTGTAAGTTATTATACTATCCTGTGGGGCGCTGGACCCAAAGTCGATTGCTTCCATACAACTTTGTCATTAAGAAATTCGTCAATTGTATAGTAGCCTCGATTCAACAAGTGTTCCTTTACGGCTTTTTTAAATTTGTGTAAAGGAAAACCCAAAAGTTCCTTTGGAACCATTATTATATGAAAGCTATAAAAGAAATAAGAAGCCAAATTAAAAAAAATTTTTTTTTAAATGGTAAAAGAATATTATGGTTTTGTCAAAGAAATTTTACTTTAACCGCGTTTAATGATTTTAAAAATATTTGTTTTTAAATTTATTTGTGGTTGTATGTATAATATCATAAATACGATTTAATTTCGTCGCTCTTTACGTTCAAAGTATGTTTTTATCCTAAAAGGGAAAGGGGATATTCGAATAAAACACCGCGATTTGGTAATAATATTCCAGGGCCGATAGAAAGCTGTCTTGATAATGGTAAAGTGAGCTTTGACTTTTTGTTTTTATCTTTATAGTGATGGCACAACTGTAATACTCGTATATCAACGCAAAGCAAAGAAGTTGACATAAGACCTCACAATTATCGACATAACAAAAAACATTGATTTCCTTTCCTTTTGTTATCTCCGCCATGTTATTCATAGAGTCTTACGAAAACTTATTTTCTTTGAGCCGAATCGTCCAACCGTGAGCATTTACATAAAAATTTTCGAATTCATTTATTCCTTTTGCAGAAATTACCTACATTTTATTCAGAGAAGGATGATTAATTCTACTGGAACGTATTTACGTTACGGATTTCTGGAGACGCTCTAACAGGGTCGGGGCCGGGTGATTAAATATGTACAAGGGCCAAGCCGGTAGCTGGGGCGGGCGAGGGGGGTGTAATCCCTTGAACTTTTACTTTTCATTGGTAAAAACATCACTTTAATTTTTCTTACAGATTACTATACGGTTATTATGTAAACTGTTAGAAGGGAGATCGCAGCAATTTATATGATTAGTAACTCGCGTGTGTTACAGGAAAATGTAACTAAATCACGATGATTTCAGAGGTTCCTCCTTCACCTTTCTACCAGCGTACGCAAGACGTCACGCGAGTTTTCACCGGTGTGTCGTCGACGTTCCACCAACAGGTACGAAGCGCTTTGCGTCTTCACTCCTCATTCACATGGGCCTAGGATCTGGAATACTCTACCAAAAGTTGTGTTTCCTACCAACGGGTTACTAGTTTACCTTTATCGTTTTTTTGTTGGCAACAAGGGACTGCAAACTTGGCTTTGAGAAATCTGAAATGCACGCGCGAATCGCGCGCATTATTAGCGACACACACTTGAGTAATTTAAACCTATTACTTACTGGCTTTCAATCTACGCCCTTAATTTAATAAAACAACAGAGTAAATACAGTATCTAATTTAGATGCGATGGCATATAGGTATGTGAAGGTACGATTATAAACAGCACTTTACCCGCCTGTGTTTTGGTTTACCGCCTTGTTCCTTATAAATCTTTTAGCTAATGAAGTCCTTAAATATTCAGCGTCGGGAGTGAGGTACGTCCTTGGGAAATAAAACACGTCCCGACGAGAGCTTCGGGGTAATTGTCGGAGTACAAAAATAGGTAATGCGACACGTTTGGAGGTGTTATGTCATAATGCCTGGGGCATACTACCATTTCTTAAATCCGTATTGTTTTAATATTGTTGTCGTTCGTGTTTTGGAATTATAATCCTTATTTTAGGGACGTCAAGATACCTGACATAAAACTGTCATTTTTTTAAAGTAATACTACTTTATGCGATAGTAGTAGTAACCCTCTGTGCTGTTGCGTACAGACAAATAAGTAATAACAGAGGGTTTGTCTTCACACAAACAATCATGATCTTCTCATATTTGTCATCTGCTTATGAGTTTCTGTCTAAGACTTTGTATTTCAATTTCTATAAGATCTAACCAAAAAATGAATATTTAATATTATATTACTAGCTGATGCCCGCGACTTCGTCCGCGTGGATTGAGGTTTTTCGGTTCCCGCGGGAACTCTTTAATTTTCCGGGATTAAAAGAAGCCTATGTGTTATTCCCGACTATAATCTATCTCTGTGCCAAATTTCATCCAGATCCGTTCTGCCGTTGGAGCGTGATTGAGTAACAATAGTACATTACACATCTAGGGCAGTAAAATAAGAAATGTCTCAGATCACATGTAATTGTTGTCCGAGGCGAAGCCGAGGTCAATAAACATGTGATCTGAGGCTTTCTTATTAACTGCCCGTGGTGTGTATACTATTTTTCTCCTCGACGGAGGCGGAAAGCGGCATTTTCGTTTAGCGCAGCGGGAGGAAAATTGACTCTTTCCGCCCGGAGGTGAGAAAACATCCATACATCCATACATCCATCCAAACTTTCGCATTTATAATATTTATTTGATTACTAGCTGATGCCCGCGACTTCGTCCGCGTGAATTGAGGTTTACTCTTTAAATTTCCAGGGTAAAATGTGTTTTTCCAGACTATAATCTACCTCTGTGCCAAATTTTATTCAGATCCGTTCCGTCGTTCTGGCGTGATTGAGTAACAAACATCAATCCATCCAAACCTTCGCATTAATAATATTTGTACGTATTGTTCGAAAGGTTCTTTTATTTTGAATGCCAGTTTTTGCCTTTAGTTGCGAAGCAGCATTTAAATATTCATCATTTCAACCTGTAAAATATATGGTTTGTTTAAATATGGGATCAGCTGTTTTAAAATTATGCGTGGTGTGTGAACAAACAAATACCTGTAGACAATCTACAAAATTAGACAAACCTAAAGACAATTTTAAAATAATCAATAACTATAAAAGTCTTTGTCCTGAGTGACCGACGGACAACCTATGGCCCAACGGCTGACGGCCCACAGAAATTTAAAATTTTGATAGAATATTCTTTGAGCACCCTAGAGGTGTAAATTCCACCCCCAAAGAGGTTAGATAAGCGGTTCAAGTTATATCCATGAAATTTGGTAGGTATGTGCTTTCAGTCAAAATTAAGAATTTTATGTTTTTTATAGTTTTTTGAAATTTACTTTTGTAGAACCTAATTCCACGCGGCGAAGTTGCGCGCAAACGCTTGTAGTGTATCATCCTAATATTATAAATGCGAAAGTGTGTTTTTTTGTTAGTTAATTGGTTTGTCCTTCAATCACGCCGCAACGGAGCAACGAATCGACGTGATTTTTGGCATGGGTATAGTTGAGGACCTGGAGAGTGACATAGGCTACTTCTTATCCCGGAAAATTAAGGAGTTCCCGCGGGAATCAAAAAAACTTAAACAACGCGGACGAAGTCGCGGGCATCAGCGAGTATGTTTATAAAATAAAAATATTTTCCACAAGGAATTGTCCAGCAGGCCGCCGCGCCGGGCAGCGCTGAGTGGTCGTAAAGTAGGGAAATTAACTTAACTGTGGCCGTAACTGGTTCGTTCAGTTGCGCAACCGTTGGCTCGAGAGCTCTTTGAGCACTTTTAATGACCGCCAGCTCTTGGTTCTGTTCCACTCGTCATTTAGCCTGCCTTGGGTCGAGTGGACTACTTACTAGATGTGTACTTCGCTGGAGGAACCTACTGTACTTAATTATTGTGTACATTGGGAACATGTACGCTGGCGATCTGAAAATGTTTACCGGTTTTCAAATTAGATTTTTTAAAACACTGAGTGCATTAAGGTCTAAAACGCTTTTTTTCAAACATCGAATTCACCAAAAAGAGAAAAAAATGGAGCCCTGCGAGCACAAAAATGGAGCACTTTATTGTATGTCCATATTTTGGTGTGTTGTTCGTTACGTTTGGTTTCTGGGTAATTGATTGAGGTAACATATTAAAATCTATACTTATATGATAAATGCGAAAGTTTGGATGGATGTATGGATGGATGTTTGTTACTCAATCACTCCCCAACGGCTGAACGGATCGGGATGAAATTTGGCTCAGGGATAGATTATCGTCTGGAATAACACATTTATGCTACTTTTAATCCCTTAAAATTAAAAAGTTCCCGCGGGAACTCAAAAACCTCAATTCAGGCGGACGAAGTCGCGGGCATTAGCTAGTATATTATGAGGCGAACCTCATAATTAGGTTTTAAGTTTTAGCATAATTTCACTCACGGAATATTTAATCGTCATTAAACCTAAAATACACGGTCCTTCTCGGTGGTCGATTATATCCTAAGCATTGGATGCATAATAGTAGTTTATGCAACTGTCATATAATGAAGGGTATTAAAATACGAGTGTGAGTTTATGAAACGAGCGCAGCGAGTTTCATAATAGTAACGAGTGTTTTAATACCCGTGTTATATGCAGTTGCATACACTACTTTATCTTCACTTATGCAATTTATCAAACAACAAGAGTAAAAGCTGACAATAGTTTATCGCGTACGTGTATTGTCACAGTGAACTTGCCGCCATTAAAATCTAACCAATGAGAGCGCAGCTGCGCGCGCAGGGCCAATCAGGAGCGAGCGCGCGCTGTTCGCTTTTTATTTAATTGGCACAAGATCTTACCAAAGAGTTTTGTGTATGTAAGTTTAGTAGTTTCGACGAAGTTTTCTCGTATAACCCAACTGTTTTTAAAAGCCAGCCTAATATCAAAATTTTATACAACTTGTATGAGGATTTTGACATAAGGCTCGCCAGGTTAATTGGTCGCGTTTTATTGATGTTATAATGAGATTTTACGATATCGATGTGGATATTATACCATCATGTGAAATTGCTTAAATTGAGTGTTTTGTTATCTGCGCTATAACAGTAGTAATTATAAGTCAAGTATTGGAAACATAAGTAGAATGTTATAACATTAGTGTAGATAAAGGATGTAAAGATAGATATTTATGACAGCCTTACATTTTCTAATTTTGTTGCCCAATAAACAAGCTTCATTATTTTGTTTCTCAAGATAAATTGAAAGTAAAATCTAAATGATAAAGAAATAGTATTTCAATTGATGAGACTGATTGCTCGGGAATCGATGGTTGAAAAGATTTATACTGCAATTAGTGTCGTATTCTCATCGTGTAGCGTTCTGCGGGAACAATTTACAATTCCAATAAATTAATAGATTGGCGAGCTTAAAGCGTACCTGTAGGTATATATAAAAACTAGTATGGCGCGTGGTTGCGCGGCCCGCTACAGCGGACCGCGTAGTGGACCGCGTGGTCCACTGTCTACTTACTCGCTGTCCTACTATCCTGCCCCCCGATTATGTAAGAATGGCCGATCAAATCGCCAAAGTTCGGCGTCAAAGTAAAATAAACCATAACAGCATTAAATTAGAGCTCAATTTCGAAACACGAAATTGAGCTCAAATTCAATGCTGTTATGGTTTATTTTACTTTGACGCCGAACTTTTACGATTTGATCGACAATTCTTACATAATCGGGCAGCTGGTTTACTGTCTACGTGTTCAGACCCCCGATTATGTAAGCATTGTCCATCAAATGGTAAAGGAGCAGCGTCAAAGTAATATAAACCATAAATGCATTGAATTAGAGCGTACATACCTAAACGTATAAGAATGGGTACACGAAATTGAGCTCTAATTTAATGCTGTTATGGTTTATTTACTTTGCCGCAGATTTTTAACGAATTTATCGGTCATTCTTACATGATTGGGGGGCTGATCTAAACAACACACTGCTATGCTAGTGAGCACAATGGAAGCGCCAGCACGCCAATCGTCCGACGTAAAAGAAAATTCTCATAAAGGAAAAACATAAAACAAAGACCACCAACCCCCCGCCCCTCCCTTTTTGTTTGAGCAGCCCCTAAGTAGGTACCTATCTTTAATACCCTGACCGTGCTCCTCGCCCATCACCCGAACCTTCTATCATCATCTCTCTCCATATTTTTTTCTCCGAACCATTCGTCAAAATGAGATTTCTTCCATAAAAACAAATCTTGAAAAGGAACCGTAGCCTCTTCAATATTCGCCATACATTTTCTATGGAAAATAAATTCCGCCATCTTTTTTTTTTTCCTGTTCATCAAGTAGACCTTCATGTACTGATCATCTTTTGCCAAGAAACCACTCTTCCATCTTTTATACTCTCCGTGATAGACATCGACGAAATTTGTATGGCGGCCATCTTAAATCCGCCATTTTGAAGTTTTTTTCAGCTCACTGTCAATTGGATGAAGTTTCGAGTGACGTTTGGTCGAGCACCTATCTTCAATACCCTTTTCTATGGAAAAATAAATTCCGCCATCTTGAATTTTTTTCCTGTTCATCAAGTAGACCCTCATGTTCTGATCATCTTTTGCCACGAAACCACTCTTCCATCTTTTATACTCTCCGAGATAGACACCGTCGAAATTTGTATGGCGGCCATCTTAAATCCGCCATTTTGAATTTTTTTTCAGCTAACTGTCAATTGGATGAAGTTTCGAGTGACATTTGGTCGAGCACCCCCCACCTATCTTCGATACCCTGGCTGGTGCTCTTCATCCGTCTGCGAAATCCTCAATCATCAGCTCTCTCCGTATTTTTCCTCCGAATGAATTTTTGTCTTCTATACGAAACGATGAGTGAAAAAAATAATTTTCATACAAAATTTTACAGGAGAGGTGATCAATCAGTCAGTCAGTCAGCACGAGCAGCTATATATATATTAACTAGTATGGCGCGTGGCTGCACGGCCCGCTAAAGCGGACCGCGTAGTGGAGCGCGTGGTCCACTGTCTACTTACTCGCTGTCCTACTATCCTGCCCCCCGATTATGTAAGAATGGCCGATCAAATCGTCAAAGTTCGGCGTCAAAGTAAAAGAAACCATAACAGCATTAAATTAGAGCTCAATTTCGAAACACGAAATTGAGCTCTAATTTAATGCTGTTATGGTTTATTTTACTTTGACGCCGAACTTTGACGATTTGATCGACAATTCTTACATAATCGGGCAGCTGGTTTACTGTCTACGTGTTCTGATCTGAACAACACACTGCTATGCTAGTGAGCACAGTGGAAGCGCCAGCACGCCAAGCGTCCGACGTAAAAGAAAATTCTCATAAAGGAAAATATAAAACAAAGACCATCAACCCCCCGCCCCTCCCTTTTTGTTTGAGCAGCCCCTAAGTAGGTACCTATCTTTAATATCCTGACCGTGCTCCTCACCCATCATCCGAACCTTCGATCATCATCTCTCTCCATATTTTTTTCTCCGAACCATTCGTCAAAATGAGATTTCTTCCACAAAAACAAATCTTGAAAAGGAACCGTAGTCTTGCATAGTTCTACACTTGTAGCCTCTTCAATATTCGCCATATATTTTCTATGGAAAAATAAATTCCGGCATCTTGAATTTTTTTCCTGTTCATCAAGTAGACCTTCATGTTCTGATCATCTTTTGCCTTGCTTGGTTTCTTGAAACCACTTTTCCATCTTTTATACTCTCCGAGATAGACACCGACGAAATTTGTATGGCGGCCATCTTAAATCCGCCATTTTGAATTTTTTTTCAGCTCACTGTCAATTGGATGAAGTTTCGAGTGACATTTGTTCGAGCACCTCCCATCTATCTTCAATACCCTTTTCTATGGAAAAATAAATTCCGCCATCTTGAATTTTTTTCCTGTTCATCAAGTAGACCTTCATGTCCCGATCTCTTTGGTTAAGAAACCACTCTTCCATCTTTTATACTCTCCGAGATAGACACCGTCGAAATTTGTATGGCGGCCATCTTAAATCCGCCATTTTGAAATTTTTTTCAGCTAACTGTCAATTGGATGAAGTTTCGAGTGGCATTTGGTCGAGCACCCCCCACCTATCTTCGATACCCTGGCTGGTGCTCTTCATCCGTCTTCGAAATCCTCAATCATCAGCTCTCTCTGTATTTTTCCTCTTAATGAATTTTTGTCTTCTATACGAAACGATGAGTGAAAAAAAAAATGTTCATACAAAATTTTACAGGAGAGGTGATCAATCAGTGAATCAGCACGAGCAGCTATATATATATTAACTAGTATGGCGCGTGGCTGCGCGGCCCGCTAAAGCGGACCGCGTAGTGGAGCGCGTCGTCCACTGTCTACTTACTCGCTGTCCTACTATCCTGCCTCCCGATTATGTAAGAATGGCCGATCAAATCGTCAAAGTTCGGCGTCAAAGTAAAATAAACCATAACAGCATTGAATTAGAGCTCAATTTCGTGTTTCGAACTTTTACGATTTGATCGACAATTCTTACATAATCGGGCAGCTGGTTTACTGTCTACGTGTTCTGATCTGAACAACACACTGCTATGCTAGTGAGCACAGTGGAAGCGCCAGCACGCCAAGCGTCCGACGTAAAAGAAAATTCTCATAAAGGAAAAACATAAAACAAAGACCACCAACCCCCCGCCCCTCCCTTTTTGTTTGAGCAGCCCCTAAGTAGGTAGGTACCTATCTTTAATACCCTGACCGTGCTCCTCACCCATCATCCGAACCTTCGATCATCATCTCTCTCCATATTTTTTTCTCCGAACCATTCGTCAAAATGAGATTTCTTCCACAAAAACAAATCTTGAAAAGGAACCGTAGTCTTGCATAGTTCTACACTTGTAGCCTTTTCAATATTCGCCATATATTTTCTATGGAAAAATAAATTCCGCCATCTTGAATTTTTTTCCTGTTCATCAAGTAGACCTTCATTTTCTGATCATCTTTTGACTTGCTTGGTTTCTTGAAACTACTCTTCCATCTCTGATACTCTCCGAGATAGACACCGACGAAATTTGTATGGAGGCCATCTTAAATCCGCCAATTTGAATTTTTTTTTCACTCACTGTCAATTGGATGAAGTTCCGAGTGACATTTGGTCGAGCACTCCCCACCTATCTTCAATACCCTTTTCTATGGAAAAATAAATTCCGCCATCTTGAATTTTTTTCCTGTTCATCAAGTAGACCCTCATGTCCTGATCATCTTTTGCCGAGAAACCACTCTTCCATCTTTTATACTCTCCGAGATAGACACCGTCGAAATTTGTATGGCGGCCATCTTAAATCCGCCATTTTGAAATTTTTTTCAGCTCACTGTCAATTGGATGAAGTTTCGAGTGACATTTGGTCGAGCACCCCCCACCTATCTTCGATACCCTGGCCGGTGCTCTTCATCCGTCTTCGAAATCCTCAATCATCAGCTCTCTCCGTATTTTTCCTCCGAATGAATTTTTGCCTTCTATACGAAACGATGAGTAAAAAAAAAATTTTTCATACAAAATTTTACAGGAGAGGTGATCAATGAGTCAGTCAGTCAGCACGAGCAGCTATATATATATAAATACTAGTCCTGATTGACTGTCTGATCTATCAAGGACAGAAACAGCATAAACAACTGGATGTAGAAAATTTAAATTTTGACTGCAGGCACTCGAAGAAATAATTTTTGTTTTTGAAGTCTATCTACTTTCAAAAATCTTTTTCTAGTGAGTGCCTTCGCCATAAAACTCATACGAACGTGCATTCTCAATGCATTGCAATGGGAAATTAAAATTAATATTTGAATTTTAAATTCATATTTTTGACGACCTCCCTGGCGCAGTGTTGAGCGCTGTTGCCTTGACGTGGGTGGTCCCGGGTTTGATTTCCGGTAGGTTCAACTTGGGAATTTATAATTACTGAATTTTCCCTGGTCTGGCCTGGTGGGAGGCTTCGGCCGTGGCTGGTTACCACCAGTTATCCCAAAAAGGAGTTTTTAAATATTTCGACCCGAGCGAAAACTTATTCGATAATTCACAAATTAGTCCATTCATTCTAGATTTCAATGTATGGGGAAAACGGCAAAATTAATAATTAATTGAAACTACTGTTGTTTTATACCTATGAGTGAGTACATTAAAAAACACAACTCTCCCCCCCCCCCCCCCCTCCGGTGGTGGCTTCCCCCCTCCCCGCCTTGAAAAGTGTGCCATTTTGCAGATTTCCTAGATTTTCAAGAAAACTATACAAGCTAGGACAAAACTGTCAAAGAGAGTATTGTTCCTTAATAAATTACCTACAAATAAGTTCATGACATTTATTATGATAGGAGTTATAGTTTACAAGCTATGGTGCGTTAAAGTTGACTAAAATTCGCAGCTCAGTAAAATAAGCCTTAAATTAGTTCAAAAACACGCTTGGAATCTTTAAAACAAACCAATTGAGCCCATACTCGAGGGGCTTACTGATAATAATTGAAGAGTTCCCCTATACACCTCCTGGTTCCATCATCAGATCAGCTCTATGCTGGAGCTGGTGACTTTGTAGTATGTATGGGCGAAAAAAGTTGTTTTTTTCCAGTCCCAGTTTTCTAGACTCAACAGTACATTTCCTCGCCATTGTTGCACTTGTAGTCCAGTCATTTTAGCATAAAAAAACCGGCCAAGTGCGAGTCGGACTCGCGCACCGAGGGTTTCGTACAAAACTGTAGTAAGTTTTAAATTATTAAAAAAAACTACATACTAGATCTCGTTCAAACAAATTTTCGGTGGAAGTTTGCATGGTAATGTACATCATATATTTTTTTTAGTTTTATCATTCTCTTATTTTAGAAGTTACAGGGGGGGGGGGGACACACATTTTACCACTTTGGAAGTGTCTCTCGCGCAAACTATTCAGTTTAGAAAAAAATTATATTAGAAACCTCAATATCATTTTTGAAGACCTATCCATAGATACGCCACACGTAAGGGTTTGATGAAAAAAAATTTTTGAGTTTCAGTTCTAAGTGTGGGGAACCCCCAAAATTTATTGTTTTTTTTTTCTATTTTTGTGTGAAAATCTTAATGCGGTTCACAGAATACATCTATTTACCAAGTTTCAACAGTATAGTTCTCATAGTTTCGGAAAAAAGTGGCTGTGACATACGGACGGACAGACAGACAGACATGACGAATCCATAAGGGTTCCGTTTTTTGCCATTTGGCTACGGAACCCTAAAAAGGGGGCATTAGGTAATATGTGTTTATTATATATCTTAAATTTTTTTTTAATTTATTCAAAGTTAAAATCAAAGCACAATCGGCGAGATGTTTGAGAGAGGGGAGGGGGGAGGGGGGTTGGGGGAGTGGGGAGGAAGGATGGCATCATTTGGGCCTAAAATAAAAAAAAACTTTATTTATTTAGGGGTTAATTTCTATTCATTCCATACTATTATGCTAAGTCAACATGACTTCCACCGGTTCTTACAAAATAGCAAGGTATATTTCAAAAACTATTTGTCCTATCAAAATAAACTAAACAGTATTTTATAGGTAAATTAATTATCTTTGTCCTAAGTCCTGACAGCTTTTTTCCTAGCTCTAATACTTCTTCTTGAAATTACAAAAAACATTTACGGATTTTACAAGGGTTTCTTTTTTTATGCAAGTTAGACAGCAATATTTCCGAAACTGTTAGTTCTGTCAAAATAAACTAAAAACTATTTTGGAGGTAATTTAATGGAGTTCATTTTTGCTTTTGATATTTTTTTTCCTAGTTCTAATAGTTTCTGTGAAAATTACAAAATATATACAAGGTTTTTGAAAAAAAAAATTTTTCATGTAATAAAGGTAGTCATATTTTTCGAACTATTGGTCCTATCTAAATAAACCATAACATTTTTCTGTAGGTAATTTAATGAAATTAATTGGTCTTCGAAGGATTTTTCCTAGCTGTAATAGTTTTTGTGCAAATTGCAAATAACACAGGATTCTAACAATTTTTTTATTTTTCTTCGTATACAATACGTGGATATATATGCGAAATTATTAGTCCTATCTTTATGAACTAAATATTTTTTTGTAGGTCATTAAATGGTGTTTATTTTTACTTTTGACAGTTTTTGCCTAACTCTAATAGTTTTCTAGAAATTACAGAATACATATAAAATGTTGAAAATTGGCTAATTTTACTGAGCTGCGATTTTTAGTCAACTTTAACGCACCATAGCTTGTAAACTATAACTCCTATCATAATAAATGTTATAAACTTATTTGTAGGTAATTTATTAAGGAACAATGTTCTCTTTGACGGTTTTGTCCTAGCTTGTATAGTTTTCTTGAAAATCTAGGAAATCTGCAAAATGGCACACTTTTCAAGGTGGGGAGGGGGGAAGCCACCACCGGAGGGGGGGGGAGAGTTGTGTTTTTTAATGTACTCACTCATAGGTATAAAACCACAGTGGTTTCAAAAAATTATAAATTTTGCCGCGAAAAAATCTAAAATGAATGGACTAAATTAAGCAAACTCAAAAACGCTTTTGGCAAGAAGCTGCTTTTAACTGCGTGAATTGAATCCATTGATAAATTTCAATTTTCGTGAAAATTTTATGAACCACTCAAGGCTTATTTTAATTTCACCGCTAGTGCTCGCGACCGTAAATTGGGCAAATAATTGGGGCCTCCTCTCGAAATGAAATTAGGTAGGCACGCTGCTTGTCAGAGCGGGGCACGGACTGGGTAAGGGTCTCCCCACATTTATCCATGCGGAATCGGCATGGAGCCTAAAGGGTATCTTTGCTAATAATATAGTTTTACTGTCGCAATCGCTGTTTAGCAACGTTTAGGAGCCGCTTCTTCCGAACGGCCTTTGCTACCAGGTGTTTGGTAGTGAGAGCTCCCGAAATTAGTTTCGCAGCTGATTGGCAACATCTAAGTGCATCAGAAAGGTAAAGCGTTCGTTCGGCTACCGTCACTGTAGTGCAAATGCGATTAACAAATCGACAGAAAACAATTCTGCCATCCATTCATGCAGTCCAACCTAAGCGACCAGCGGCCTTATTGTGTAAAATTGACAGCTACAATGTAACAATCTCAATCACCTCTGATTGGTTAACACACTTCCGCTATTGACCAAAAACCATTGACGCAGTAAGAATACAATACATTAAGCATAGCACAACAATTGAGACTATAACAACGATTTATGTGGGTTTTACAAAATTAGGCTACCGGCCTAGGCTTTTGGACCGGCTCAAGCAGATTCCGCGTCGATAAGTGTGGACAGCCCCCCAGCAGGTCTGCGGTTGACAGCTTGATTGGGTATTGATTCGCTCATCTCATCTCGGCCGGCCGCGGCACCCGCGACTGTCATCTCGCTGTAGTCGGACCCTATCATCCGATTTGTTGTGATCTGACGACGACCTCCGTGGCGCAGTGTGCAGCGCTGTTGTCTTAACGTGCGGAGGTCCCGGGTTCGATCCCCGGCAGGGTCAACTTGGGAATTTATAATTTCTGAATTTTCCCTGGTCTGGCCTGGTGGGAGGCTTCGGCCGTGGCTGGTTACCACCCTACCGGCAAAGACGTACCGCCAAGCGATTTAGCGTTCCGATACGATGCCGTGTAGAAACCGAATAGGGGTATGGGTTTAATATAACTGCCATGCCCCTAACAGGTTAGCCCGCTACCATCTTAGACTGCATCATCACTTACCATCAGGTGAGATCGCAGTCAAGGGCTAACTTGTAGTGGATAAAAAAATACTACATACTTAGTTAGTTTTCACGAAACTAGAATACCTGTAATCTGTGATGTGCTCCATTAAAATTACTATAGTCCTTATATATACTAACAGTTCCACAAACTTCTCTGACATTTTAAAGCCACCGGCTTTATGCCTGTTAAGTTTTTTTTTCTTAGATACTAACGATGCTATTACTTACCGGGTAAGATAACTTGGGTGGGACTATACTTGATTGAATGACAGCTTTGAATATAATAATGTTTTTTTTCTATCAAGCTATATTTTAAGGACTGTAGTTTGATACGATTACATACATCATTGAGTAGAAATCGTGCTGTTCAATTGCGGAACAGCTGTATCGATTAATTATTGGTAGGATTTCAATTGTTTTGATTTGCCAGATGTGCTCGGGAACTCCTTAATTTTCTGGGATAAAAAGTAGCCTATGTCATTCTCGAGGTCCTCAACTATACCCATACCAAAAATCACGTAGATCCGTTGCTCCGTTGTGGCGTGATTGAAGGGCAAACCAACAAACAACAAACAAACACACTTTCGCATTTATAATATTAGTATGATCGCCGGTCCATCGTTCTGGAGGGCGTTCCCCGCCAGGCTTATTAGAACTTTCTAGCTCCAACAGCCGTCGCTCTTAAGACAAGCATGGCCTGCCCATTGACATTTTCACAATCCACTGCTACACGATTTGGAATAATGGAACACTAAAACAGAGAAATCTATGTTGTTCAACGTGCAGCATGCATAATATGCAGTAAAAGCAAGGAAGCGAAGCATAAAAGCGGAAGCTGGAAGGCAGGCGGTGCATATCGCATGCTGTTCGTTGTACATAGATTTGTTGTGTTATCTTCTTGTTCCTTGGTTGTCATGAACTTCCGCAAAGTAACGCCTGCTTCTGTTCAATAATTTGGCGTCTTTAACGTACCACTACAGCCCATTAACGTCCCACTGCTGGGCACAGGCCTCCACTCTCATAGGAGAGAGGGGGAATTAGAGCTTAGACCCACCACGCTGCTCCAATGCGGGTTGGCGGGCTTTAACGACTATTATCATGTTAGTGATAATAACCGGGACCGACGGCTTAATGTGCTCTCCGAGGCACGGGGGTGAAACACCACCAACTTCCTAACTCCGGGCTATTACCACAGAATAGGTAATAGCTATTACTGAGAATTTCTAGTCAGAAAAACCCAACACTTAATAATTATGGCCCGACCCGGGACTCGAACCCGGGACCTCGTCGGCCGCAGTCGAACGTGCTAACCTCTAGAGTAGACCAACGAGGCAGTCCTAAGTCCTAACTAGGCAGTTTAACGCACTGATTTTCTAAATAAATGATATCTATATAGTGTCCGTTGCTCAAATTGCTGCCCTCAGCCCTTTGCTCAATTTGCTTTGACAGCTGAAGCGCTACATAATATTACGTTTATGTAAATAATTCATCGTAATATTTTTATTTCGGTGCCTTATTTGAATCGTTTTCCACGTAAAATGTACTTACTTAACTTTCGATTTGACGTAGCTACGTAATAACGTATAGCAATATTTTTTTTCTAATATATGTTCAGCTATTTAAGTAGAACTCATAATTTTATTCTTTGTTACAGGTAAGTACCTAAAGCTGCAATAGGTATGTCGAAGAATTATTTACGTAATATGGAAGATTTTTAAAAACAATTACGGTAAGTATGCAATCATGACGAATTGTATAAAACTTTAATTTCGGTCCGGTCAATAAAACCGAATCTGTGAATGGATAACCAATTTGTACTTTAACAATCTGTACTAATATTATGAATGCGAAAGTATTGGCAGTTGGCACAGAGATAGATTATAGCCTGGAATAACACATAGGCTACTTTTTATCCCGGAAAATTAAAGAGTTCCCGCGGGAACCAAAAAACTTCAATTCATGCGGACGAAGTCGCGGGCATCAGCTAGTATATTATAAATGCGTTTGATAGGGAGAGTAGTCCTCCACTCGGTGGACGGAAGACATCAAACGAGTCGCAGGGAGCCCCTGGATCCAGGCGGCGCAAGACTGCAGCCGTAATATTTTACATAATATGTTGACGTGCGTGTTTTAGAATTATAATCCTTATTGTAATGACGTCAAGGCACGTGAGCATGACATGAATATCACAGCTTTTAGCGATGGTAGTATAACCCCCCTGAATGTCTACAGTTGACGACGACGACGATTCGTTATTGCGCTCAAACGTAGTGCATGTGATCTTGCGTCACCAATACAACCCATTAACGTCCCACTGCTGGGCACAGGTCTTCACTCTCATAGGAGAAAGGGAATTAGAGCTTAGACCCTCCACGCTGCTCCAATGCGGGTTGGCGGGCTTGCATGTGATCTTGCGCATTAAGGCTTATACACATTCTGGGAAGCCGAAGTGCTATGTCATAGTAACGCTTATCAGAATGTGTGTATCAGCCTTACATGACATTTTTAAAACAAACAAATGTACACGTACGATTTAATGCAGCTACAAAAACTCTTATCGAACACACGCAAATGTGAAACAAGGTGTGAATGCGTTCCTTTCGCTTCGGGACGGAAAGCCATTTATCGTTCCTGATTACTGTGACATGTTACGCACATGCGTGAGATACATTGCGGGCTATGCGGTATGTCTCATTTGGTGGTATTTAAATGATCAGTCGATCGATCAGCCGCTAGTCGATAGTTGCGAAATAGTACCTACCAGCGTTCTCAGAAAAAAACTAAGGGACGAACTTCCTGGCGTAGTGGCTAGCGCTATTGTTAGTCTTATAATGGTAGTGGTATGTAAATAGGCAGGGGCGAACTTATTCCATACTAGCTGATGCCCGCGACTTCGTCCGCGTGGTTTAAAAGTGTTTTGATTCCCGTGGGAGCGGGAATCCGATCACGTTGAATTAATTTTCCGAGATAAAAAGTAGCATGTGTCCTTCCCCTGATACAAACTATCCCTGTACCAAATTTCATCAAAATCGGTTGAACGAATGGACCGTGAAAGACTAGCAGACAGACAGACAGACACACTTTCGCATTTATAATATTAGTATGGATTCCATATCCATACTTAATATTATAAATGCGAAATTGTGCCTGTCTGTCTGCTACGCTTTAACGGCATATTTTTTCGACCGATTGTGATGAAATTTGGTATAGATATAGGTTATTCCGGAAAAAAGTAAAAGTTTAATCTAGTTCATCATATTATAGTTATCAAATATATAGTCTCTGTGTACTTGTAGTCTTATGAGAGGCTTCCGGCGTAGCTAGTTTCCTTTCTACGGGCAAAAGCCAAGCCGCCGTTTATCGTTTCGCTTGTACATAATAACCATTCGTTACGTCTTTTCTGTCGTTATCAAACACCTTCACTCATTGCGATTGCGTAGCGCGATTACCCCCTGAAATCCATCTGTTTAGGGCTTTAGGCGTATTCGTTACTCAATACACGTATCGCTGCCATTTACATCCGTCTCCATTTATCTCTTTCGCAAGGTAACTGCGATGCCTACAGCAATCGAAATCGTTTTGCTGACACTCGCTTGCTCCGTAATTGTGTCTTTGTGAGTTTTTTTTTAAATTACAAGATAGGCTTGCGCTTGACGACAATCGTCCTTATGAAAAGCCTTATGATGAGGTATATGTTAGAGCGCGCTTGCCTAGAAAATGTTCTATGGCGGCGTGATTGAGGGACAAACCAACAAACCATAAACAACAAACATACAAACATATCGGAGGACAGATTGCAATAGTGAATCGAATAAGTATCAATATAATTAGCCACGTTTGCCTTTGCTTGCATAAGCTGTTTAAATAAAATAAAAATAAAAAAGCCTTTTATTTCTTCCGATTAATTTACAAATAATGGTGAATATAACTAGAAAGTAACTCAGTATATAAAATTAGAAAATTAAAAAGAAAAAAAGTCACTAAGCTGTTTACCGTGTATCAATCATCAGAATGCTAAACTTATCATTTCCACATCGGATTTCGGGATTAAAATCGCCGAAGCTCGTCACAAAACGAGTTAACATGTAAATGAGGCTATACGTGTGATGACTTACGAATACGCGTAACGAGATTCAGCCTCCAGCCCCGACCACGCGGTCTTGAAAAGTTTGCGTCACTCCTGATTACGTGCGTTTGATGGAATATTGAATTAGTTTGAGGCGACGAATAAATAATAATATGTAAATTAACGTGATTATTTGATTATAACTTCGTCTTCTTTGATATTGAAAATTTGGATTTTTCCAGTGTTTTAGATTCCAGAGTTATCACAAGAAATAAAACATTACATTTCATTTATTTCTGTTTCTTTTGGTTCTATTATTTATTCAGGTATATAATATAAAAATCTGACTCACAGTTATATCAAAGTAAGCTCAAATAACTGGGTTTTTGCACGTGGGTTTCCTCCATAACGTTAATTGAGTCCTGATAAAAGGAATTATTTTAAAAAGTTCTAACTAAGCGTACTATGTATCCATATCCATACTAATTAGGGTTCCGTAGCCAAATTTGGCAAAAACGGAACCCTCATAGATTCGTCATGTCTGTCTGTCTGTCTGTCTGTCTGTCCGTCCGTATGTCACAGCCACTTTTTTCCGATAAGTTTCCTTTTTTAAGTAGATGTATTCTGTGAACCGCATTAAGATTTTCACACAAAAATAGAAAAAAAAACAATAAATTTTGGGGGCCCCCATACTTAGAACTGAAACTCAAAAATTTTTTTTTCATCAAACCCATACGTGTGGGGTATCTATGGATAGGTCTTCAAAAATGATATTGAGGTTTCTAATATTATTTTTTTCTAAACTGAATAGTTTGCGCGAGAGACACTTCCAAAGTGGTAAAATGTTGGTCCCCCCCCCCCCCCCGTAACTTCTAAAATAAGAGAATGATAAAACTAAAAAAAATATATGATGTACATTACCATGCAAACTTCCACCGAAAATTGGTTTGAACGAGATCTAGTAAGTAGTTTTTTTTAAATAATTTAAAACTTACTACAGGTTTGTACGGAACCCTCGGTGCGCGAGTCCGACTCGCACTTGGCCGGTTTATTATAAATGCGAAAGTGTGTCTTTCTGTCTGTCTGCTACGCTTTCACGGCCCATCTGTTCAACCTTCTGATTTTGATGAAATTTGGTAGGGGGATAGGTTGTATCCCTGGGAAGGACACATGCCTCTTGTTATCCCGGTAAGCTTAAGAGTTCCCGCGGGAATCAAATAACCTTAATCCACGCGGCATCATTTAGTTTTAAATAAGTAGAAAACCCGCTAAATTTTAAGATACCTACCTAAGTTTTTCGTGAGAAGATTCGTCAAATAACTCGGAAATCGCTCTTTTAAAAAGTTTTTTTTTAAGTTTTTCTTTTTAAAATATCAATATTTTTTCACTGACACGCCATTATAATTATTATAAAAAATATTCATCGGATCAGAGGCGATTCCGTAATTTAATGAGGTGCTATCTCAGTAATGAACACGAAAAGATGGCCGCGCCGGGCGGAGCACAAATAAACTTTTCATAATTAATTCCCTTTTTGATGCTCCGATTATTTAATTACGATGAAATTCTTGGTACCGAAGTGCTTACTTCTTATAAATTTTAAATAGGCATTTGCTCAAAGGTTTTGCTAGAGTATAAAATTCGGGGCCAAACTCTATCAAAATTCAAATGTTGTTTATTCAACGAAACTTTTACAAGTACTTTTGAATCGACAAGTGAATCTACCACTGGTTCGGAATGCCATTCCTACCGAGAAGAACCAGAAAGAAACTCAGTGGTTGCTCTTTTTAAATAATTCATTTACAATTATTATTATATCAATATGTACATAAGTAACCGCTGTCCTTAGCATTGCTGGTGCGATCAAATCCAAGCTCCTCTATCATTTACATAATCTTCAACAGTATAATAAGCTTTTTTCAGGAGCATACTTTTAATGGATTTCTTAAATTTGTGTATAGAAAATCTCAGAATCGGGGAGACCGATAGAATAGGGATGATGCCTATATCAAAAATAAATTATTTCTAACTGATTATTAAATAGAGGGCCTTCAAAAGACATAAAATTCACATCCTCGGTTAGTTTTAACTTTGATAACCATTTTAAAATAAATAGATTAAAGAAAAAAAGTGCGTTGAAATTTTATGACGTCACAACTGTAAATTTTATACAACTTCCATACTAGAAGCGCGTTTTTAAGTTTGATAAACAGTTGCTGATTTTATTGAGTTGTTATCATCCCATTAGGGTCCCGAGACCTGCACTAGATGGATGGACGATTTCAAGCAAATAGTATAGTAACTGGTAGCCAATGTACGCAAGCGGCACAAGACCTTGTTCTGTAGAGATCCTTGTAGGAGTCCGTCGTCTATAGCAGCTGTAGACGTCTATTGCTATAGTATGATAGTGGAACAGAGTCCTATTCTATGTAAAGAGCCTAGTTCATATTATGCTTACGCATTTCGGCCCTCGCTCTCGTTGAACATACAATGCGTGGCAATTTCGACCGATGTGTAATATTATAGGAGATAACTGCACTTTTGGTAACCATCGCCAGAAAAGCTGATTCAGTGTTAGGTGGATGTAGAGCTCTCCACTGATCACAAAAGTTGCAGTCTGCCTGCATTTGGATGGCCCTTTCGCTAAATATGGCCGTTCAAAGACGGTTTATTGTTACCAAAAATGAACGATAATTAGAAAAGCTGATTCTTGTACAGTATTAAAGTATGCGCAGTACCTATGTAAACAGCGTAAAAACTGACGCATGTGGATGGGACTATAACAGTTTAATTAAACAATTAGCCACATTGTTAAATTAGCTAATTAGCGTTCTGGTACGATGCCGTGTAAAAACCGAATAGGGATATGGGTTTAATGTGACTGCCATGCCCCTAACAGGTTAGCCCGCCACCAGCTTACCATCATCACTTAACATCAGGTGAGATCGCAGTCAAGGGCTAACTTGTATAAAAAAATATTGACGAGGTCGTAAGCTGTAGGCTGAAGCACAGAAAAGGTAATAAGCTGAAGCTAGTATTTTAAACTATACTAGATGATGCCCGCGACTTCGTTTGCGTGGATCAAGGTTTTTTGATTACCGCGGGAACTCCTCAATTTTCCGGGATAAAGTAGCCTATGTCCTTCCCCGGGATATAACCTACCTCTATTCCAAATTTCAGCTAAATCGGTTGAAAAGATGGGCCGGGAAAGCGTAGCAGACAAACAGACAAACAGACAGACAGACACACTTTCACATTTATAATATTAGTATGGAAGTATGAATTAATTTAACCGATCGTTTCTTTTCAATTAACATGAAAAAGCTGAAATGAAATGAGTTCGTTAAAGCGGCCCTGTGTTGATACTGCGTTATTATTTTATGAAAGAGGAGTATTTCCGCTGGGATAATGATGGGGAAGTTATAATTTGTTATACCCATAATAATTATGTGTGTTGTTAAAATTTAATGAACAATTAACTTGAAAATTTCCAGTTTTAGAACATGAGCGGTGAAAAATGTGTCTAGAGTAGTGATAGTCGTATATGCGATCAGACGTTTAATTAATCTTTGTTTTATTCCACCACAAGTTAGCCCTTGACTGCGATCTCACCTGGCTGCGACGATGCTGTCTAAGATGGCCGCGCGTTGACATGGTAGAGTCGTGCAGTCTCAGCAAAGTCAAATTACGCGTTATAGATTCAAGCCTGAGATACTCAAAGGGTGTGAGAATAGAAAACCTTAGAGATTTGCAAGGTAAAGGTACGGGCACGATATTTTTGATAGTAATGGACGATTTAGGTATAGTAACTCGAGTCACTTGAGGTTCAGAGAGAATAAATAAATAAATAAATAAAATAAATAAAAGTTTATTGACCAACACTACAACCAGGTATTACAATTAAGTACATTTAGTTTACACCAAATAAACTTAACCTAGGTACGTGTGATCAATGGGCCACCTCCTCAGCCCGTGCCACAGCATGAGAGATAGGTACATACCTACTTATCATACTGCAACGCTGATTTTCAGGAGGAGCCCAAGGGTCAAAACGTCACGGACCATCACTTACACATAATAAAATCAAAACAAAAATAAAAATTACTTAATTTACAACAGTGTGTATCTTCGATTATACGGTACTAACTTCCTACCTCCATGGCCACACCTGACTAAATCACAGGGCTATTCTCTGTCTACGGGACTAGGTATCAGTCGTAATTCCTAATTCCATGGGTATCTGTGTGTAGTCTGTGGTGATACTTTATAGTAATGTACAAATAAAATTAATGTCATTGTCCACCGCTGTCCACAGACCATGGTCATTGTCTGTGTGTTGTTTTTCGTAATAAAAAGGTTTATCTTAATATATATAAATCTCGTGTCACAATGTTTGTCCTCAATGGACTTCTAAACCACTTAACCGATTATAATAAAATTCGCACACCATGTGCAGTTCGATCTAACTTGAGAGATAGGATAGTTTAATATTATATAGATTAGGATTATTAGTGCTACCCGTGCGAAGCCGGGGCGGATCGCTAGTTATATATAAGAATCGACTAGTGACTCGAATTACGTCAAATT
This sequence comes from Erebia ligea, assembly GCA_917051295.2. Taxonomy (NCBI): domain Eukaryota; kingdom Metazoa; phylum Arthropoda; class Insecta; order Lepidoptera; family Nymphalidae; genus Erebia; species Erebia ligea. Next base: position 14,664,433 of record OU785241.1, on the reverse strand, counting down.
TTTGACGACCTCCGTGGCGCAGTGTTGAGCGCTGTTGTCTTACCATGCGGAGGTCCCGGGTTCGATCCCCGGCAGGGTCAATTTGGGAATTTATAATTTCTGAATTTTCCCTTAGTCTGGCCTGGTGGGAGGCTTCGGCCGTGGCTGATTACCACCCTACCGGCAAAGACGTACTGCCAAGCGATTTAGCGTTCCGGTACGATGCCGTGTAAGAACCGAATAGGTACCGTAGCGGTACCTGTACGTCTGTAGTGAGTAGCAACACACTTTAGTTAATGCAGTTTAAATGTGTCCACTGTTATACCGCTACCCTCTTAGACTGCATCATCACTTACCATTAGGTGAGATCGCAGTCAAGGGCTAACTTGTAGTGGATAAAAAAATACTACATACTTAGTTAGTTTTCACGAAACTAGAATACCTGTAATCTGTGATGTGCTCCATTAAAATTACTATAGTCCTTATATATACTAACAGTTCCACAAACTTCTCTGACATTTTAAAGCCACCGGCTTTATGCCTGTTAAGTTTTTTTTTCTTAGATACTAACGATGCTATTACTTACCGGGTAAGATAACTTGGGTGGGACTATACTTGATTGAATGACAGCTTTGAATATAATAATGTTTTTTTTCTATCAAGCTATATTTTAAGGACTGTAGTTTGATACGATTACATACATCATTGAGTAGAAATCGTGCTGTTCAATTGCGGAACAGCTGTATCGATTAATTATTGGTAGGATTTCAATTGTTTTGATTTGCCAGATGTGCTCGGGAACTCCTTAATTTTCTGGGATAAAAAGTAGCCTATGTCATTCTCGAGGTCCTCAACTATACCCATACCAAAAATCACGTAGATCCGTTGCTCCGTTGTGGCGTGATTGAAGGGCAAACCAACAAACAACAAACAAACACACTTTCGCATTTATAATATTAGTATGATCGCCGGTCCATCGTTCTGGAGGGCGTTCCCCGCCAGGCTTATTAGAACTTTCTAGCTCCAACAGCCGTCGCTCTTAAGACAAGCATGGCCTGCCCATTGACATTTTCACAATCCACTGCTACACGATTTGGAATAATGGAACACTAAAACAGAGAAATCTATGTTGTTCAACGTGCAGCATGCATAATATGCAGTAAAAGCAAGGAAGCGAAGCATAAAAGCGGAAGCTGGAAGGCAGGCGGTGCATATCGCATGCTGTTCGTTGTACATAGATTTGTTGTGTTATCTTCTTGTTCCTTGGTTGTCATGAACTTCCGCAAAGTAACGCCTGCTTCTGTTCAATAATTTGGCGTCTTTAACGTACCACCACAGCCCATTAACGTCCCACTGCTGGGCACAGGCCTCCACTCTCATAGGAGAGAGGGGGAATTAGAGCTTAGACCCACCACGCTGCTCCAATGCGGGTTGGCGGGCTTTAACGACTATTATCATGTTAGTGATAATAACCGGGACCGACGGCTTAATGTGCTCTCCGAGGCACGGGGGTGAAACACCACCAACTTCCTAACTCCGGGCTATTACCACAGAATAGGTAATAGCTATTACTGAGAATTTCTAGTCAGAAAAACCCAACACTTAATAATTATGGCCCGACCCGGGACTCGAACCCGGGACCTCGTCGGCCGCAGTCGAACGTGCTAACCTCTAGAGTAGACCAACGAGGCAGTCCTAAGTCCTAACTAGGCAGTTTAACGCACTGATTTTCTAAATAAATGATATCTATAGTGTCCGTTGCTCAAATTGCTGCCCTCAGCCCTTTGCTCAATTTGCTTTGACAGCTGAAGCGCTACATAATATTACGTTTATGTAAATAATTCATCGTAATATTTTTATTTCGGTGCCTTATTTGAATCGTTTTCCACGTAAAATGTACTTACTTAACTTTCGATTTGACGTAGCTACGTAATAACGTATAGCAATATTTTTTTTCTAATATATGTTCAGCTATTTAAGTAGAACTCATAATTTTATTCTTTGTTACAGGTAAGTACCTAAAGCTGCAATAGGTATGTCGAAGAATTATTTACGTAATATGGAAGATTTTTAAAAACAATTACGGTAAGTATGCAATCATGACGAATTGTATAAAACTTTAATTTCGGTCCGGTCAATAAAACCGAATCTGTGAATGGATAACCAATTTGTACTTTAACAATCTGTACTAATATTATGAATGCGAAAGTATTGGCAGTTGGCACAGAGATAGATTAGGTATAGCCTGGAATAACACATAGGCTACTTTTTATCCCGGAAAATTAAGGAGTTCCCGCGGGAACCAAAAAACTTCAATTCATGCGGACGAAGTCGCGGGCATCAGCTAGTATATTATAAATGCGTTTGATAGGGAGAGTAGTCCTCCACTCGGTGGACGGAAGACATCAAACGAGTCGCAGGGAGCCCCTGGATCCAGGCGGCGCAAGACTGCAGCCGTAATATTTTACATAATATGTTGACGTGCGTGTTTTAGAATTATAATCCTTATTGTAATGACGTCAAGGCACGTGAGCATGACATGAATATCACAGCTTTTAGCGATGGTAGTATAACCCCCCTGAATGTCTACAGTTGACGACGACGACGATTCGTTATTGCGCTCAAACGTAGTGCATGTGATCTTGCGTCACCAATACAACCCATTAACGTCCCACTGCTGGGCACAGGTCTTCACTCTCATAGGAGAAAGGGAATTAGAGCTTAGACCCTCCACGCTGCTCCAATGCGGGTTGGCGGGCTTGCATGTGATCTTGCGCATTAAGGCTTATACACATTCTGGGAAGCCGAAGTGCTATGTCATAGTAACGCTTATCAGAATGTGTGTATCAGCCTTACATGACATTTTTAAAACAAACAAATGTACACGTACGATTTAATGCAGCTACAAAAACTCTTATCGAACACACGCAAATGTGAAACAAGGTGTGAATGCGTTCCTTTCGCTTCGGGACGGAAAGCCATTTATCGTTCCTGATTACTGTGACATGTTACGCACATGCGTGAGATACATTGCGGGCTATGCGGTATGTCTCATTTGGTGGTATTTAAATGATCAGTCGATCGATCAGCCGCTAGTCGATAGTTGCGAAATAGTACCTACCAGCGTTCTCAGAAAAAAACTAAGGGACGAACTTCCTGGCGTAGTGGCTAGCGCTATTGTTAGTCTTATAATGGTAGTGGTATGTAAATTGGCAGGGGCGAATTTATTCTATACTAGCTGATGCCCGCGACTTCGTCCGCGTGGTTTAAAAGTGTTTTGATTCCCGTGGGAGCGGGAATCCGATCACGTTGAATTAATTTTCCGAGATAAAAAGTAGCCTGTGTCCTTCCCCTGATACAAACTATCCCTGTACCAAATTTTATCAAAATCGGTTGAACGAATGGACCGTGAAAGACTAGCAGATAGACAGACAGACACACTTTCGCATTTATAATATTAGTATGGATTCCATATCCATACTTAATATTATAAATGCGAAATTGTGCCTGTCTGTCTGCTACGCTTTAACGGCATATTTTTTCGACCGATTGTGATGAAATTTGGTATAGATATAGGTTATTCCGGAAAAAAGTAAAAGTTTAATCTAGTTCATCATATAGTTATCAAATATAGTCTCTGTGTACTTGTAGTCTTATGAGAGGCTTCCGGCGTAGCTAGTTTCCTTTCTACGGGCAAAAGCCAAGCCGCCGTTTATCGTTTCGCTTGTACATAATAACCATTCGTTACGTCTTTTCTGTCGTTATCAAACACCTTCACTCATTGCGATTGCGTAGCGCGATTACCCCCTGAAATCCATCTGTTTAGGGCTTTATGCGTATTCGTTACTCAATACACGTATCGCTGCCATTTACGTACGTCTCAATTTATCTCTTTCGCAAGGTAATTGCGATGCCTACAGCAATCGAAATCGTTTTGCTGACACTCGCTTGCTCCGTAATTGTGTCTTTGTGACAGTTTTTTTTTAAATTACAAGATAGGCTTGCGCTTGACGACAATCGTCCTTATGAAAAGCCTTATGATGAGGTATATGTTAGAGCGCGCTTGCCTAGAAAATGTTCTATGGCGGCGTGATTGAGGGACAAACCAACAAACCATAAAACAACAAACATACAAACATATCGGAGGACAGATTGCAATAGTGAATCGAATAAGTATCAATATAAGCCACGTTTGCCTTTGCTTGCATAAGCTGTTTAAATAAAATAAAAATAAAAAAGCCTTTTATTTCTTCCGATTAAATTTACAAATAATGGAGAATATAAATAGAAAGTAAGTCAGTATATAAAATTAGAAAATTAAAAAGAAAAAAGTCACTAAGCTGTTTACCGTGTATCAATCATCAGAATGCTAAACTTATTATTTCCACATCGGATTTCGGGATTAAAATCGCCGAAGCTCGTCACAAAACGAGTTAACATGCAAATGAGGCTATACGTGTGGTGACTTACGAAAACGCGTAACGAGAGTCAGCCTCCAGCCCCGACCGCGCGGTCTTGAAAAGTTTGCGTCACTCCTGATTACGTGCGTTTGATGGAATATTGAATTAGTTTGAGGCGACGAATAAATAATAATATGTAAATTAACGTGATTATTTGCTTATAACTTCGTCTTCTTTGATATTGAAAATTTGGATTTTTCCAGTGTTTTAGATTCCAGAGTTATCACAAGAAATAAAACATTACATTTCATTTATTTCTGTTTCTTTTGGTTCTATTATTTATTCAGGTATATAATATAAAAATCTGACTCACAGTTATATCAAAGTAAGCTCAAATAACTGGGTTTTTGCACGTGGGTTTCCTCCATAACGTTAATTGAGTCCTGATAAAAGGAATTATTTTAAAAAGTTCTAACTAAGCGTACTATGTATCCATATCCATACTAATTAGGGTTCCGTAGCCAAATTTGGCAAAAACGGAACCCTCATAGATTCGTCATGTCTGTCTGTCTGTCTGTCTGTCTGTCCGTCCGTATGTCACAGCCACTTTTTTCCGATAAGTTTCCTTTTTTAAGTAGATGTATTCTGTGAACCGCATTAAGATTTTCACACAAAAATAGAAAAAAAAACAATAAATTTTGGGGGTCCCCATACTTAGAACTGAAACTCAAAAATTTTTTTTTCATCAAACCCATACGTGTGGGGTATCTATGGATAGGTCTTCAAAAATGATATTGAGGTTTCTAATATTATTTTTTTCTAAACTGAATAGTTTGCGCGAGAGACACTTCCAAAGTGGTAAAATGTTGGTCCCCCCCCCCCCCCCCCGTAACTTCTAAAATAAGAGAATGATAAAACTAAAAAAAATATATGATGTACATTACCATGCAAACTTCCACCGAAAATTGGTTTGAACGAGATCTAGTAAGTAGTTTTTTTTAAATAATTTAAAACTTACTACAGGTTTGTACGGAACCCTCGGTGCGCGAGTCCGACTCGCACTTGGCCGGTTTATTATAAATGCGAAAGTGTGTCTTTCTGTCTGTCTGCTACGCTTTCACGGCCCATCTGTTCAACCTTCTGATTTTGATGAAATTTGGTAGGGGGATAGGTTGTATCCCTGGGAAGGACACATGCCTCTTGTTATCCCGGTAAGCTTAAGAGTTCCCGCGGGAATCAAATAACCTTAATCCACGCGGCATCATTTAGTTTTAAATAAGTAGAAAACTCGCTAAATTTTAAGATACCTACCTAAGTTTTTCGTGAGAAGATTCGTCAAATAACTCGGAAATCGCTCTTTTAAAAAGTTTTTTTTTAAGTTTTTCTTTTTAAAATATCAATATTTTTTCACTGACACGCCATTATAATTATTATAAAAAATATTCATCGGATCAGAGGCGATTCCGTAATTTAATGAGGTGCTATCTCAGTAATGAACACGAAAAGATGGCCGCGCCGGGCGGAGCACAAATAAACTTTTCATAATTAATTCCCTTTTTGATGCTCCGATTATTTAATTACGATGAAATTCTTGGTACCGAAGTGCTTACTTCTTATAAATTTTAAATAGGCATTTGCTCAAAGGTTTTGCTAGAGTATAAAATTCGGGGCCAAACTCTATCAAAATTCAAATGTTGTTTATTCAACGAAACTTTTACAAGTACTTTTGAATCGACAAGTGAATCTACCACTGGTTCGGAATGCCATTCCTACCGAGAAGAACCAGAAAGAAACTCAGTGGTTGCTCTTTTTAAATAATTCATTTACAATTATTATTATATCAATATGTACATAAGTAACCGCTGTCCTTAGCATTGCTGGTGCGATCAAATCCAAGCTCCTCTATCATTTACATAATCTTCAACAGTATAATAAGCTTTTTTCAGGAGCATACTTTTAATGGATTTCTTAAATTTGTGTATAGAAAATCTCAGAATCGGGGAGACCGATAGAATAGGGATGATGCCTATATCAAAAATAAATTATTTCTAACTGATTATTAAATAGAGGGCCTTCAAAAGACATAAAATTCACATCCTCGGTTAGTTTTAACTTTGATAACCATTTTAAAATAAATAGATTAAAGAAAAAAAGTGCGTTGAAATTTTATGACGTCACAACTGTAAATTTTATACAACTTCCATACTAGAAGCGCGTTTTTAAGTTTGATAAACAGTTGCTGATTTTATTGAGTTGTTATCATCCCATTAGGGTCCCGAGACCTGCACTAGATGGATGGACGATTTCAAGCAAATAGTATAGTAACTGGTAGCCAATGTACGCAAGCGGCACAAGACCTTGTTCTGTAGAGATCCTTGTAGGAGTCCGTCGTCTATAGCAGCTGTAGACGTCTATTGCTATAGTATGATAGTGGAACAGAGTCCTATTCTATGTAAAGAGCCTAGTTCATATTATGCTTACGCATTTCGGCCCTCGCTCTCGTTGAACATACAATGCGTGGCAATTTCGACCGATGTGTAATATTATAGGAGATAACTGCACTTTTGGTAACCATCGCCAGAAAAGCTGATTCAGTGTTAGGTGGATGTAGAGCTCTCCACTGATCACAAAAGTTGCAGTCTGCCTGCATTTGGATGGCCCTTTCGCTAAATATGGCCGTTCAAAGACGGTTTATTGTTACCAAAAATGAACGATAATTAGAAAAGCTGATTCTTGTACAGTATTAAAGTATGCGCAGTACCTATGTAAACAGCGTAAAAACTGACGCATGTGGATGGGACTATAACAGTTTAATTAAACAATTAGCCACATTGTTAAATTAGCTAATTAGCGTTCTGGTACGATGCCGTGTAAAAACCGAATAGGGATATGGGTTTAATGTGACTGCCATGCCCCTAACAGGTTAGCCCGCCACCAGCTTACCATCATCACTTAACATCAGGTGAGATCGCAGTCAAGGGCTAACTTGTATAAAAAAATATTGACGAGGTCGTAAGCTGTAGGCTGAAGCACAGAAAAGGTAATAAGCTGAAGCTAGTATTTTAAACTATACTAGATGATGCCCGCGACTTCGTTTGCGTGGATCAAGGTTTTTTGATTACCGCGGGAACTCCTCAATTTTCCGGGATAAAGTAGCCTATGTCCTTCCCCGGGATATAACCTACCTCTATTCCAAATTTCAGCTAAATCGGTTGAAAAGATGGGCCGGGAAAGCGTAGCAGACAAACAGACAAACAGACAGACAGACACACTTTCACATTTATAATATTAGTATGGAAGTATGAATTAATTTAACCGATCGTTTCTTTTCAATTAACATGAAAAAGCTGAAATGAAATGAGTTCGTTAAAGCGGCCCTGTGTTGATACTGCGTTATTATTTTATGAAAGAGGAGTATTTCCGCTGGGATAATGATGGGGAAGTTATAATTTGTTATACCCATAATAATTATGTGTGTTGTTAAAATTTAATGAACAATTAACTTGAAAATTTCCAGTTTTAGAACATGAGCGGTGAAAAATGTGTCTAGAGTAGTGATAGTCGTATATGCGATCAGACGTTTAATTAATCTTTGTTTTATTCCACCACAAGTTAGCCCTTGACTGCGATCTCACCTGGCTGCGACGATGCTGTCTAAGATGGCCGCGCGTTGACATGGTAGAGTCGTGCAGTCTCAGCAAAGTCAAATTACGCGTTATAGATTCAAGCCTGAGATACTCAAAGGGTGTGAGAATAGAAAACCTTAGAGATTTGCAAGGTAAAGGTACGGGCACGATATTTTTGATAGTAATGGACGATTTAGGTATAGTAACTCGAGTCACTTGAGGTTCAGAGAGAATAAATAAATAAATAAATAAAATAAATAAAAGTTTATTGACCAACACTACAACCAGGTATTACAATTAAGTACATTTAGTTTACACCAAATAAACTTAACCTAGGTACGTGTGATCAATGGGCCACCTCCTCAGCCCGTGCCACAGCATGAGAGATAGGTACATACCTACTTATCATACTGCAACGCTGATTTTCAGGAGGAGCCCAAGGGTCAAAACGTCACGGACCATCACTTACACATAATAAAATCAAAACAAAAATAAAAATTACTTAATTTACAACAGTGTGTATCTTCGATTATACGGTACTAACTTCCTACCTCCATGGCCACACCTGACTAAATCACAGGGCTATTCTCCGTCTACGGGACTAGGTATCAGTCGTAATTCCTAATTCCATGGGTATCTGTGTGTAGTCTGTGGTGATACTTTATAGTAATGTACAAATAAAATTAATGTCATTGTCCACCGCTGTCCACAGACCATGGTCATTGTCTGTGTGTTGTTTTTCGTAATAAAAAGGTTTATCTTAATATATATAAATCTCGTGTCACAATGTTTGTCCTCAATGGACTTCTAAACCACTTAACCGATTATAATAAAATTCGCACACCATGTGCAGTTCGATCTAACTTGAGAGATAGGATAGTTTAATATTATATAGATTAGGATTATTAGTGCTACCCGTGCGAAGCCGGGGCGGATCGCTAGTTATATATAAGAATCGACTAGTGACTCGAATTACGTCAAATTTTTGACGACCTCCGTGGCGCAGTGTTGAGCGCTGTTGTCTTACCATGCGGAGGTCCCGGGTTCGATCCCCGGCAGGGTCAATTTGGGAATTTATAATTTCTGAATTTTCCCTTAGTCTGGCCTGGTGGGAGGCTTCGGCCGTGGCTGATTACCACCCTACCGGCAAAGACGTACTGCCAAGCGATTTAGCGTTCCGGTACGATGCCGTGTAGGAACCGAATAGGTACCGTAGCGGTACCTGAACGTCTGTAGTGAGTAGCAACACACTTTAGTTAATGCAGATTAAATGTGTCCACTGTTATACCGCTACCCTCTTAGACTGCATCATCAATTACCATTAGGTGAGATCGCAGTCAAGGGCTAACTTGTAGTGGATAAAAAAAAACTTGGATAGAAGCGTTACTCCATCGGAAGTCCATGATAATAGCAGAACAAGAAGCTTATCGCTTTAATCCGCCAAAGTAGACTTTAAGGTCTTACAATCGTGCATTGTCGAGTCAACATCTCCTGAGGATGCTTCGGTGTCGGAGTGTAAAGTACGCTGAGAGTTGCTGGCTTATTGGGCGGTGAATATCGCAAGCTACACGCTGTACCACATAGATTTGTCCGCTTTAGCGGATTATAGCGGATGAAGCTTCTTGTTGACTGCCTCGTTGGTCTAGTGGTTGGCACATGGCATGTTCGACTGCGGCCGACGAGGTCCCGGGTTCGAGTCCCGGGTCGGGCCATAATTAAGTATTGGGTTTTTCTGACTAGAAATTCTCAGTACTAGCCCGAAGTTAGGAAGTTGGGCGGAGTTTCACCCCCGTGCCTCGGAGAGCACGTTAAGCCGTCGGTCCCGGTTATTATCACTAACATGATAATAGACGTTAAAGCCGCCAACCCACATTGGAGCAGCGTGGTGGGTCTAAGCTCTAATTCCCTCTCTCCTATGAGAGTGGAGGCCTGTGCCCTGCAGTGGGACGTTCATGGGCTGTAATGGTAGTGGTGGAAGCTTCTTGTTCCTTAATTATCGTGTCAAATCGCCCATTACTCCCTACCGTTTAAGTACCGTGCCGTGCTATTACCGTGCAAGATTTTATAAGTGACCGAGCATTACCATGAAAAGAGCAAATGCTGAGTTTCTTGCCGGCTCTTCTCAGTAGAATCACCTTTTTTCGAACCGGTGGTAGAGTCTTAACGTACCATAAGTGACACAAGTTGTCCTACGTGAAATAAATAAATCATTACCTGGATGATGATATTTTTTTCCCCAATAATAGTTTTTCTCACAAAAGAAGGAACTTGAAAAAAAAGGGAAAAAAATAATCGGACTGGAGACATCTGGACTCGAACCGGGATCTTCTGGTTTCGGAACCGCCCGATTTCCCACCTGAGCTATTATAACCTTGTAGGTGGTGGCGAAATTTTCCTTCGTATTCTAATGATATTGTAGCAGTTTTTCATTGCCTGAAAACACAGATAAAACGACGTTTTCTAAAAATGAATCGATTTTTCGCCCCCGAAACCCCCTGCATACTAAATTTCATAAAAATCGTTGTAGCTGTTCCCGAGATTCAGATTATATACTTATATATATATATATATATATATATTCATACATTTATCATTTTATCATGAGGGAAAAGATTGCTTTTACTGACATTAAAATACCGAGTCGTACATCGATCCACGTATGATCCGTTTACCGTCGTAACTCGTGACCTTACGCCGGCCGCATGCCCATGTCGGAACATGGATGAAAACATATTATTAAATCGGATTATGTCAAAGTTCACCACGCTTTTATAGTATGCTTCAGGGAATATCGTTTTAATTGTAACCTTGCGAATTGGGTATTTTACAACTATTTATATAAATTATTTTTTAGTGATTATTAAATAGGTAGAGGATCTCCCAAAAGTCCCGTGTTAGTTTTATGCTCGAAAACTATTTTAAACTATCTTATTTTTCTTCTTTCCCATGCCATCATCCCATTTCATTTGGGTCGGGGCTATTTTAAACTATCGATTGTAGTAAAAAAACCGGCCATGTGCGAGTTGGACTCGCGCACCGAGGGTTCCGTACAAACCTGTAGTAAGTTTTAAATTATTAAAAAAAACTACTTACTAGATCTCGTTCAAACCAATTTTCGGTGGAAGTTTGCATGGTTAATGTACATCATATATTTTTTTTAGTTTTATCATTCTCTTATTTTAGAAGTTACAGGGGGGATACACATTTTACCACTTTGGAAGTGTCTCTAGCGCAAACTATTCAGTTTAGAAAAAAATAATTTTAGAAAGCTCAATATCATTTTTGAAGACCTATCCATAGATACCCCACACGTATGGGTTTGATGAAAAAAAATTTTTTGAGTTTCAGTTCTAAGTATGGGGACCCCCAAAATTTATTGTTTTTTTTTCTATTTTTGTGTGAAAATCTTAATGCGGTTCACAGAATACATTTACTTACCAAGTTTCAACAGTATAGTTCTTATAGTTTCGGAAAAAAGTGGCTGTGACATACGGACGGACAGACAGACAGACAGACATGACGAATCTATAAGGGTTCCGTTTTTGCCAAATTTGGCTACGGAACCCTAAAAAGTGCGCCGCATTTTGTTTGTAACATCCTATATAAGCGTGCATTTTGACGTTTGAAAAAAAGTTTCTGATTTGTATCGTTGTCAAATACCCAATTGCAGCTACGAGTATGTTGGTAGTTTTTGTTTTACTACAGTTTAGTTTTTGACTGCGATTTCACCTGGTGGCAGATATAAATGGCGGTTGGCTAATTTGGTAAGGGTATGGCAGTTATACTATTGGGCATAGAAACATATAGAACATATAGAAACGAATAGGGCTGTAGGCAAGCCCTATTCGTTTCTAGATAACATTATGGGAACGCTATCGCTTGGTGGTCTTTGCCGATACTAGGGTACCTACTTAGCCACGTGTAAAAAAATAAAAATAAAAAAACCTCCCGCCAGAGACAATTTAGAAATAAAAAAATCCCTAACTGCCTCTACCTGGGATCGAACTCGGGACATCACACTTATCGACCACAGCGCTCACCAGGACTACCTCCGGGTAGTTCGTCAAAATCAGATTTTTCATTAGAACAAAGTAAGTAAATTGTAGTTTTTGTCTTGGTGAGTTTCAAGTCGATTTCTGATAAACTAGATTTTGTCCGCTGCTTGGTTCAATTTTGCCTTATGGTTAGTTTTTTTTAATGCTTTCTTAGAGGATGTATGCCAAATTTCAACCCGATCCGTTCAGTGGTTTGAACTGTGCGTGTTAGATCAGCCAATCACCTTTTTCTTTCTCATCCATCAGTTGAATCAGGTATAAATAAAATAAATATTATCAAGTTATGATAAGCCTTTATTGAGCACTAGCTGATGCCCGCGACTTCGTCCGCATGGTTTAAGTATTCCCGCGGGAATCACTTAATTTTCCGAGATAAAAAATAGCCTATGTCACTCAGGTCATCAACTATACCCATGCCAAAAATCACGTTGATACGTTGCTCCGTTGCAGCGTGATTGAAGGACAAACCAACAAACAAACACACTTTCGCATTTTTAGGGTTCCGTACCCAAAGGGTAAAAACGGGACCCTATTACTAAGACTCCGCTGTCTGTCTGTCTGTCTGTCTGTCTGTCTGTCTGTCTGTCTCCAGGCTGTATCTCATAAACCGTGATAGCTAGAAAGCTGAAATTTTCACAAATGATGTATTTCCGTTGCCGCTATAACAACAAATACTAAAAATTAAAAAAATATATATATTAAGGGGGGTCCCCATACAATAAACGTGTTTTTTTCGTATTTTTTTGCTCAATATTAAAAACGGTAACAGGTATAGACGGTTCAAATTTTCACAGAATATTAACTTGTATATTACCTTTAAAAATAAATAATTAAATATCAATAAAGTAAATATTAAAGGGGGGCTCCCATACAACAAACGTAATTTTTAAGCAATTTTTTTTAATAAGTCATAAATCGTAAAACTTACCACAGGTTTGTACGGAACCCTCGGTGCGCGAGTCCGACTCGCACTTGGCCGGTTTTTAATATTAGTATGATTTAAATACAAAATTCTTAACTTATATGAACGATTACAATAAAAAGTTATTATTAATATTTAAGTTATTGTTTAAAAATTATGAAATTGTTTTGTTAAAAAGTTTAATTGTCTTGCTTCCTAGCAAATGCCACCCCTATCATAAATATGATTGCAGCAAGGTCATAAATAAATCGTACATCTTCAGGAAAGCTCGTAGGAAAGGCAGTAATAGTATTCGGTTATCGATAGTAACTCGTATCTTGAGATGAAATAAATAATAACGTTACTGTAGTATATGGAGGGAATTGCCCTGCGGTAATAGAAACAAATAAATCCTGTATTTATTAGCTTTATGTTTTGTTCGTGGAAGGTCGAGGGTATTCAACGAGCGAAAAGTTATTCTATTAGTGAGATGGGCTCCAAAATGTTTGCAGTTTTGCGGGGTCTGGCGCCATTGTTTGGTGGAGTAAATAAATTTAGGTAAACCCCGTGAGCCCGTCGACGTTTCGCGCATTAGCACGACTTCCACTTGGCTTATTGTCCACTTTTCATTCGGGGAAAATGAAAAAAATGCCTAATTTAAAAAATGTGACTGTTTGTTAGTTTTTTTTTATCCACTACAAGTTAGCCCTTGACTACGATCTCACCTGATGGTAAGTGATGATGCAGTCTAAGACGGTAGCGGGCTAACCTGTTAGGGGCATGGCAGTTATATTAAACCCATACCCCTATTCGGTTTCTACACGGCATCGTACCGGAACGCTAAATCGCTTGACGGCACGTCTTGGCCGGTAGGGTGGTAACTATAGCCACGATCGAAGCCTCCCACCAGGCCAAAAGTGATAAGTAATAAGTGAGATAAAAATTTCAAAATAACCAAAGATTTTCATTCGAGGCAATGTATAGCAAATTATAGCAAGAGTCAAAAATAAAGCGATTTTGTGAGCATAAATTATCCAAGACTAACTGATACCCGCGACTTCGTCCGTGTGGATTATGTTTATTTTTAAATTCCCACGGGAACTTCTTAACTTTCCGGGATAAAAGCCTATGTCTATTTCCCCATCAACTATAGTGACTATACCCATGCAAAAAATCACGTCGATCCGTTGCTCTGTTGCGGCGTGATTGAAGCACAAACAAACATTCTTTCGCATTTATAATATTAGCATGATTTTCTTAATATTTTTAGTATGTATCGGATCCGAGACAACAGCAATTTACTAGGCAATTTACTATCGAATATGAAATTGTCATTTTTTTCTTTTCCTTCACATTTTTGTCATTTTCTTACTTTGTTATAATATAGGCAACATTACTAATGTGTAACTTTGTTTGTTACTTGGAAAAATGAGAGTCCATAAACCTCATTAAGCACTCATAGAATTAGCGAGTACGATATTTCGCGATTCTTTATCAACCTTACTATTGAAACTCAGTTTATCAATATTTCCAAATGTACTAAAGTTTGGGCGAATGTGGCCAAACAACATGGATGCACTAGCCTAATGACTTTCCCTCGTCGGTCGATGTACGCCGCGTAATCCTGCAGTGGATTTGGAATGCTCTGCAAATTGAATCTTGGCTCTGGTCGTTTGTTACATTGCCTCCACGCCCGCACCGAGCCGTCGAACTGTCGATGTCGCCAGGTAATTCGTAGTTGAAAGGAAAAATTGGATGTAATTCATTATTAGGGCTAATTTTATTGCTATCGGCTCGGGAGTCTTGAGACTTTCTTTGTTTACGGATTTGGATTGATCCCGGGCCTGACAAAAGATTTGATTTACCTACTAATCTGTGTATCTTTAGTTGGATTAATTAAAAAAAAACCCCTCTTTGTCCATTTTTAATTGTAAGCCAGATGTAGAGAGGATAGAGTGTAGGGCATGCTATTTGCTCTGGCTGAATTCTAATCCGTATAAGTTAATAATTAATTGGAAAGCTATTTTTATTCAATAAAACATATCACCATCGATAAAATTTATTACGATATCTCCAAACGCGTCGGTGTGACGTTCCAAACGCTCATCACAGCAATGTCGGTGTTTTTTAAAATCGCACAATCAACTAAATTAGAACTATCAGAGCCGTTAGAGCAACTCATTCCCAATTGCCAAATAAGTTTGCGTTTTACAGAAACATTGAACTTGTTGTGAGAGACATTTTATTTATTTTTATTTTATTTTGTACAGAAAACTTACAGCTACAACAAAAAGTGGATAGATAAATAGAGAATAAGTATAACGCCAATTACAAGTTTTCACAGATAGAATTTACGTGGGATAGAAATAGCTCGCGTAGGTGGAAAAAGTAAATATTAATATATGCTACATAGGAAGTACTTAATTAAAGTATAAAAAACTTATAAATAGGAAAATGGGTTAATACAAGAGAAAAACCAGAGTAAATCCCCAATATTTCTTCTGTACTTGACAGTACGTTGATTTGAGGTCAAGCTAGGAGTTATCGCGCTTTCCTTCACTCTGAAGTCTGATTATGAGTGGTTCTATGAACTACGGAAAATATTGCTTTGATAAGCGAAATGTGAAGGTTAATTAACAATGTTTTTTTAGGTTATAAACGGAAAATGCAATGATATGATAAAGTTACCTACCGAATATAAACGACTCTACATAAGATAATAGAGTCAATGAGTTTCAGTAGATAGAAGTAATTAGTTGAATTAACCGAGTTTCTTGCTGGTTCTTCTCGGTAGAAATGTCATTCCGAACCAGTGGTAGATTCATTTGACGATTCAAAAGTACTTGTAAAAGTTTATTTGAATAAAAAACATTTGAATTTTGAATTTTGAATTTTACCACGACCAAAAGTATAGTGCTATAATTTTCATGGTATACAGTCAGCAAAATGTCAAATTCAATGTACGAATTTACTTTTATCAGTTTTGTCTGTGCCAAGCTTTTCGAAATCGATGTCAGCATAAATTTGGTATGCGCTGCAAATTGAATTCTGACGGCGGACATTCGTTACACGGCGCCATGTGGCTGCTGCGGATCGCGAGATTTGTGTTCTGCCATTACTTTTCTACATTTGTAAAGAAAGAAGCTTGCATGCATTGGTTGCAATGTACGAGTACTCTCGGCCAATGCGCTTCGCTCTGTTGCTCAGGAAGAAATAATCCACTGATGGTGTTTAAAAGGGGATGACAAGCTGTAATTATTCAATAATCCAGTGTGATTTTCCTTAATAGCCCAGTCAAATAAGATCTGAAATCAAAATTTTAGCACAACTTTGCATTTTTGATATAATGTAGTTTTAATTTTTTTAAAAGCACGAAAACCTTTACACATTGTTTTTGTATCATTCTTATTGATCTTATTTGACTGGACTATTAAAATGCACATCCAAGCGCATTCCAACCTAGACTTATTAAATGTTCAATATAATTTCTGAATTTTCCCTGTTCTTTCCTGGTGGGAGGCTTCGCCCGTGGCTAGTTACCACTCTACCGGCAAAGACGTGCCGCCAAGCGATTTAGCGAAGATAAAAAAATGTTTTTAAATTTCAATTTCCTTATTAATTGGATTCCTTAAAATATAACATTTAGTCAATAATTGGTAATAGTCTAGACAACGGGGCGGTTCGTTGTATGGAGACCCCCGCATTAAATCCTCAGTCGTTGAAACTTGGCAGGGTTGTAGTATTGTATGAACCAAAACATAAACAAAATATCCAAAAAAAAATCCTTGTGGAAGTTAGGTATTTATACCTGAAACTTAATATTTATGACTGAATATTTTCTCGATTTCTTTTTAAAATAATAGTAGGTAGTATATTGACACTCAAAACCGAAATATCAATTGAAATAATCATGCTATCATCATCGATATTTTAGCCGATTTTATTATTAAACCTAAACTGCTGCTTAAGAAATTTTCACATCAAAAAAACTGAAATTACCTGTCTATACTTTTGTTATATCATAATCTGATATTTCCGTTACCTATCAAAATATTGCGAAAAGGAAAATTTTGTTATGACTTATGACATAAGCTAACCGACATAAAAGTAAACCGCATAGGTACTATGTAATTTATTTTTATTTGTTTTCATACCATCATAGTCAATTTATCGAATGACAATTTGGGGAAATTGTTTTTAAAAAGACTTTCCCCTCGGGAGTGCTTGTTTGAAGTTGGCGTGTTCTCATAAAATGAAATAAAATTCAAGAGTTCCAAAAGTTTGCGTTCTTGCTTTTGGAATTAAACCCTCTTTTAGTCGATGTTTTTTTTTCTGAATGTGATAAAGTTGAGTAGTTTTAGAAACTTAAGGAATAATTTTGAATAATTTGCGAGGTTGCCTATAGAAATAATAAAGACATTTTTCATTCTCATTTCATTCATTTTTTCATTCGTACATTTTTCTGTTAGTCCAGTCTGTATTGTATTTTTTTTTAAATATAAATATATAGGCTAGCGCTTGGCTACAATCAGACTTGCTTGCAAGTTGTGATGCAGCCTAAGGTGGAGCGCGCTTGCTTAGAAGATGCCTAGTCACTCTTGACTTGAAGGTATACCTATATTAAAAGAGGAGAGAAGTATTTTGAACCTTGTAAATGCAAGTTACATATTGGTCCGCCGATGCATAATTTATATAGCCTCCTGGTTTCCATATCGGCCTCATATTCGGCCGGGCATACATTTCTAACGGAGTTATTTGTTTTAGGCAATTACTTAATTATCACCTAATCAAACTCAAAGGTGTATGAAGTCTGCCAATCCGCACTTGCCAGCGTGGTGCAACAGAAAGAAGGCGAGGTAGAGACAGTAAACCAAAACCTTCATCATTCTGCGAAGAGAATCGTGCTACTTAGTAGAGATTTACAGAGTTTTTTAGAGAGATCACAAAGTTTCAGATTGGACTAGCTTTTGCCCGCGGCTTCGCTCACGTTAGGTTCAATTTTCATACAAAATTCAAAGCCCTATCTATATTGTGACCTGGTCCGTCACAGACTAAAGAAGAGGAAGAGAAGCAAAGAAAAGTCGGGCGTAGGTTCTAAGCTGTTTATTTCTCTTCCACCTATTCACACTGTAGTTTTGAGATTATAGTAACGGGCACTGGCCTGAACGTTAGGCGGAACTCCGGGGTAGCTCCAGGGCTCCTGTTCCAGGCGCAAGCCGGACGCAGTAGGGCGTCCCTGACCGAGCAGCGTGAGATTCTCCAGTAGCCGCCTTCGTAGTAAGGCTCCCAAAGAGACCAACGGGGCGTCTTCTCCCGTCCTCGGAACAGTTCTTAGGTAGTCCTTGAAACCTGGAACCCCAGAGCGGCAGGCGTTAGAGACGTGGTAAACAACCCCGTCCGCCGTAGGTGCCCTTGTCCAAGTCCAGCGACCGTGGCAAAGCACTACAGCGGCACAGGATAGCGTACTGTTAAGATATTAAGCTACCTACACTAGTAATTATAGCAACTCACCCCAGCGGGTTTGATAGGCAGCCAAGTAGAAATAGGGCGGATGTCCACGTAGTAAAAAAATATAGGAGGCAATAAGGTAACGCCTGTCCACCAGCAAGTGCAGATCTCCAATGGTGGCGCGCGCGGCGCTTGTAGTAACTTCGCGACTCGAGCGAGCGGCCGGACCAGCTAACCGGTTCTCCAGTTAGGGTTGCGTGGAGGCGCTTGTAGGTAAGATGCAATGGGTCACGAAGTTACTACGCCGCAAGGAATGCGCGCGGTTCCGTAGCATTATTTTAATAGTATTGAAGTTTTATTATATAGTTTTATAGTTTTAATTAGTTTTATTTAAGTATTTTTTCTAATTTTTATATAGACCGTAGTCTTAAGATAGTTACAACGTTACAATATATATAAAATTCAAAGTCCTGACTGACTGACTTATATATCAACGCACAGCCTAAACCGCTGTGGCTAGAAACTTGAAATTTTGACAGTAGGTTCCTTTTGTGACGTAGGCGCTCACTAAGGAAGGATTTTTCAAAATTCCACCCTTAAGGGGGTGAAATAGGGGTTTAAAGTTTGTATGAAAGTCCGTCATTTCTCAAGTTATATCAACGAAACTTGGTATTTTGGCTTTCAGTAAAAAATAAAGAAATACGTATTTCACAGTTTTTCGAAATTCCACCCCCAAAGGGCTGAAACAGGGGTTGAAAGTTTGTAGGAAAGTCCGTCATTTTTCAAGCTGTAGCCATAAAACTTGGTGTTTGGGATTTCGGTCTGAAATGAAAAAATACGTGATTCACAGTTTTTGAAAATTCTATCCCCAAGGACGTCAAATAGAGAGTTTATCCTTCAATCACGCCGAAATAGAGCAACGGATCAACGTGTTTTTTTGCATGGGTATACTTAGTTGAGGACTTGAAGAGTGACATAGGCTTCTTTTTATCCCGGAAAATTAAGGAGTGCCTGTGGGAATTAAAAACTTATGCCACGCGAACGAAGTCGCGAGCATCCTCTAGTTTTACCATAAGGGGTTATGGGTTGAATTTTCAAAAATCCTTTCTTAGCGGATGCCTACGTCATAATAGCTATCTGTATAAATTCCAGCCCGATCCGTCCAGTGGTTTGAGCTGTGCGTTGATAGATCAGTCTTTATATATTTAGAAGATGAAGACGAATGCTATCGAACAAACCCAAACACGGTTAGTTTTTTCAGCACCGCTTGGTGTCCCTAGAAAGTTGCAGGCAGCCTAGTTTACGGACGAAAATACTCGAATGAAGAGTTGACATTGTGCCTAGTCTCTGTAGCCTTGTTATCGCGCTCTAATTACCCATGCTCTTGAAGTGTTGGAGCCGCCGAGCTTCCTTCAGCAAACTGAGGTAATTGTCTCCTGAGGGAACGGTTCCAGTGACGTCATTCTGCCGTGCTGCGACTAACGGGACTTTCTAGACCTGGTTTAGATTTATTAAAACTTTTGTGAAGTTGTCCTGTGGAGAGATAACAGAGATAAAGATAAACGAAGCCTGAAGACTCAGCTAAACTACTAAATTCGACTAAATACTAATGATACCTGTATCAATCAAAAAATATAGTCCTATTTATATTTGGGCGTTCCTGTTTTCCAAAAATAATTATTCCACTAAGAAAAGAGTTCAATCAAAAAATTCAACTCGAGGCTCTAACGAAGTCAGCAGAACTACTAAATTCCCCAAAGTACTAATAATACTTGTATCAATCGAAAAACTAATCTAATTGCGCTTTTAGAAATAACGATCACGTTGGACGAGGAAAAACATTTTGGTTATGTATTTACGATGATACCTTTTTCATAAAATGATAACCATTAAATAGATCAGCATTCGGTTAGTCCGCATTCATTTTGCAAGGACTTTTATTAAATATGTTCAGGATAGGCTTCGAGTAAAGGAAAAAGGTAGAATGATAACGGACATCGCAATATAATTAGTGTCCGGTTATATAACAATTGAGAGCTTGACAACAGATAATAAAGGGAGCCAATTGTTTTCGCGTGGATTCTATGAAGAGAATTGCTCGTCTAATTAAAAGACCTTCATTGTCTCTAACTCTCTATTATTCTCTGTATATGTGTGTAGGTACTCGGTACACGTCTTAACTTCTTCGTATGTAAAAAAGAAATCCCGTCATCTGTCCCTTTGATCGATACCAATTCATTTTTTATTTCGATAGTAGCAGGCTAACCTATTAAGGATACGGCATACCCCTAATCGGTTTCAACATGCCATCATACCGGAACGCTAAATCACTACGACGGTACATCTCTGCCGGTGGTGTGGTAACTAACCACAACCGAAGCCTCCCACCAGACCAGACCAGAGAAAATTCGGAAATTATAAAACCCCAAATTAATCCTGCGGGAATCGAACCCGGGAACTACCATTATAAGACCACATTGCTCACTAGGAATCTGCCTATATCTCTTTCTTTACTCTGTGGGGACAGAAGTCATGAGTGAATTGCAAAAGTTGTAATTTTTTTTTTCCCCTCTAGTGACGTCGTTTTGACGGAGGCGTGAGGCTGGGGGGGTTTGATTGACGACTCCTCTCCTACGCACTTTATCTTAATTCTGTCCCCGCTAAGAATCCCCGTTTATTTTCGCAACAATTCTTATATACCTCAGTTCGGGATCGGAAATGTCTCTCAGATCGACCGTCGTCGGTATGCGGCCTGGTTTTGTGTATTCTTTAATGGCTTCCTTTTTGTATTTTTGTCTCGTCATTTTGATTTTGTTTGCTCGTAATAGGTTTCGATTCCAGTTCAACAAGATCCAAGAATAATCACATCCTTGAATTAGCCGCATAATAAAGTCTCTAAGAAAATGACTTAGCAAACCGTTGGTAGCGTCAATATTTTCAGACAAACTAGATATTCTAGAAAGCCTGTTCCAACTTCCAAAAAGAAGCTTTAGTCGTTATAATCCTCCAAAACAGACAAATCTATGTGGTACAACGTGAAGCATGCTATATGCACTGCCCACTCTCCCGCTCCTAAATTTGCAGAGAAAGCAAGCCAGCAATGGTTAATCTAATAATATTTCATAGACTGGAACATCAGAAATGCCACCTGAGGCGAAACGGGTCAGATAATACATAACTCATAATGTTGAGCTAATATTACTGCAAGCGTATGACCTCTATATCCCTGTGTGACACCTGACGAGGGTTCAGAGAACTGGCTTCTGGCTGTGTTGGAGTTAATTACGCGTTACGTGCTTTAATCAGGTTATGAGGCCTTGGTAGATCAGATTTAGGTGTTTTTGGGTTATTGCGAAAAAAGATGCAAGGAAATATCCATACTAATACTAATTATACTTCGTATTCGTCCTCCGAGATTAGCATGATATACTTGTAGTACCGTGTACGTACGGCCACTTTCACACGTTAGTTGAGGTAGCTGGAAATAAAAACAAACGCTCCCTCCTACCGGCCGATAGCATGCCACTATATATAGGCCCCACTCCTGCACAACTAGTCATTCGTGTTTTCGTGCTCAGCCACTTCGCACGTCCGCAAATTCGGTGAGTTTTATTTTTAATTATTAAATTAAAAATTAATATTTTTATTATTTATTTTTGTGATAAAAACGTAAAAGTGATTTCGGAAATTTGAAATTAAACCGATCACGTAAACGTTATCACCGAATAAGTTTGTCATCGAGTTTTTTGGAGTCTTCTACACTGTTTTGTCATCGAGCTTTTGTTTTTGGAGTCTTCTACACTGCTTGTCATCGAGTTCTTTGGAGTCACTGCAATCGCCAACGCTGCCACCGTCGAGTCGCGACATTGCTCGTCAGCACAAGGTCCTAACCAACTGTCTAATAATGCGTGTTTGCGCATAAGGCTTTTTTTTTTTTTTTCATACCTATAGTTCACACAGATAGATACCTAAACTCAAACCGAAATTCAATTAATGTTTCTTATTCAAATAAACTTTTACAAGTCTTTTTTGAATCGTCGAGTGGAATCTTTCACTGGTTCGGAATAACATTCCTGCAGAAAAGAACCAGCAAGAAAGTCTGTTAAAATCTACCTGTCTAGACGTCGATATTATGAAATCTTAGCAAATCGGATTGCCTATGGCTACCTATTGAAGTGTGTTTTCGCATGCAATCTCTTGCCTACAAAATGATAGACTTACAATGAGTCGTAGGCGGGGGCCCTCAGGCATTGCTCAATTTGAAGTACGTTTTCGCGTGCAATCTCATGCCTACAAAATAATAGACTTACAATAAGTCGTAGGTGAAAGCCCTCAGGCATTGCTCAATTTGAAGTACGTTTTCGCGTGCAATCTCATGCCTACAAAATGATAGACTTACAATGAGTCGTAGGTGGGGGCCCTCAGGCATTGCTCAATTTGAAGTACGTTTTCGCGTGCAATCTCTTGCCTACAAAATAATGGACTTACAATGAAACGTAGGCGAAAGCCCTCAGGCATTGCTCAATTTGAAGTACGTTTTCGCGTGCAATCTCATGCCTACAAAATAATAGACTTGCAATAAGTCGTAGGCGAAAGCCCTCAGGCATTGCTCAATTTTGAAGTATATTTTCACGTGCAATCTCATGCCTACAAAGTAATAGACTGGCAATGGGTCGTGAGCGGGGGCTCTCAGGCGTTGTTCAATTTTGAAGAGTTTTTTTTTCGTACACGATTTCATGCCTATGAAATTATGCCTGTATTGCGTTGATTGTTTGAACTAACTATTGCAAAGTCTATTTTTTGAGAAGTGCGTCCTTTTACGCACTTTATTGGCACACCTTTTTTCATACGATGAAAGTGCGCGCTCACGTGCTTGAATCTCAAAGAATCTTCGATCAGGTGCGAAAACTTATCCAAGCATTCATGTTGCTATAATATGCTTCACTATTGGGACTGCGTTCTAATGAACAATAATGAATGAATAATGTCATGAAGACCAACGATCTTACCTGCCCTGGGAGAAGTCATGATGACGCAGGCGCAAGTCCCACCTGCACTCCCGAATCCCGACAGCAAGACGCCTTCGAGTTTTTTGTTATGATGTTTTGAGCATAGCTACTACAGCAGAGCTTTATAAAACGATACGGATCGTCGGATACAGCATCTATTAATGGACGCACGACGCTTTAATTACGACATACAGCGATTCTTTAACAAGACGTTTAATTGTCCTCAGGATTAGTTATTGCATATTAAAACTAATTCTTATTATTTAGCAAGAATCTTTCAGAAACTTACAAAGATGCTAAGGCGATAATTAAATAGAGCGCAGAGTCGAAACAGCCTCAAGCCCAAACCGCAAAGGAAGTTTTAAATCAACAGACCTGTTTATGCGAGCATTTCGGCTAAGGACTTCTCATCGCAGCCATCGTTGTCCGAGATAAGGAACACTGGTAATTTTTTTTTTAAAAATTGGCAAAATTTTTAAAAAAGCAGTGGTCATCCATAACCGATGACCCTACAGTGGTTAGTTATTTTTTCCTATAGTATTCCTATTTTTAAGTGTTTCTTGTTTTGCCTCGAAATTCATTCAAAAGGCAGTCGATGGGTACTTGGCTATAGGAGCTATATCACAAAGTGAACCTGCAGTACATTAATTTTTGACTGTAGTAACATATTTACTTTAATATAAAACAATGAAATACATTTCAATATTTTTCTTTATTTGAAGAATTTTAGTGAGAACTGCTATATGACCACAACCAATCAAAAAGATGCTTAGTTTTCGGTCCTAATACATGCAGACCAGAAAGGCAACTAAATTAATTGCGTTTTTGTTTGAAAATAGTTTTCCAAATATACGTTCCACAGTTATTTGGTTTATTTAAACCAAACTGCAATATTTTTTGTATTTTTTCGCTCGTGGAACCTATCTAAAAATTTCCTCGAGGCTAAGAAATTAATGTTACTCCTTTTAATCATAATAATTCTTTAATAATCTTTACAGTTTGGCAACTTAACAGTTTTATTTTATAATTAACTTTAAAACAAGTGAATAACTTCCGTATACCTAAGGAGTTCCGGCACTACCTATAATTATTGCTCGATGATGATTGATTCTTTTTTAAAAAAGAAATCACAAAACGAACGTCTCTATAACATAATATTTCAATGAAAAGAAATAATAAGTTGCCACCGAGCTCCTGCAACATTTTTTTTTGAATACGTAATTTATTCTTATATACATAATAATATTTTTTTTTGAACTTTGCTACATTAGTTGGCCTTATTACTTCATCGTGGCCGGCTAAAACAACCAAGTTTTAGAAGGTGTAAATGTTTTAAATTTAAAAAATGGTAATTAAGAAACAACGCATCTATATCCTGTTGTCCTTCAGATTTTGAGCGGCTTAATTCTGTAAACAAAATTGAAATGATGTAGAAATTGTCATAGGATTCTCAACTGCGGGTTGGGGGCCGCTTGTGGTGAGGAAACTGCTAGCACCCTACGAAATGAGGCATTTCACATTAACCAGTTGGAAATTCTGCCAGCTTACTTCGGTTTCAAGTATTTGTTGAATACTTACACATTTTTTCAAAATCTTTTCAAGATCGCCAATACCATTGCAGTTAGTTTCATAACCTGCATGGCTGGTAGGTATTTCCCCTCTTGAGATGAGCCCACGAGATATATATTGAATAGATGCGATTACAAAGATGTTTGTATTACATATAAACGCTCTAGTCACGATACTAAAGCTATTAGAGAATCAAGACGAATCCGTTCAAAGGTATTTAGTGGAAACTGTCCAAATAATTCGAAAATTCTCCTTTTTGCGTCCCAATGTTACACCAATTACAAAAATTAATATATTTCGTGTAAGAATGACTCAGATGCGTACGCCATTAATGCGTTCATGGGTTTCAATCTCTTGGGTTTCCACTCTTCGGTATTATCAAGAAAACACAAGTAAAGTTCATAATTTTTGTTCCTTTATGGCCTACCATCATATCGCATATTTAATGGTTTACTTGCTGTAATCTGTCTTCGGACCCACTGGTCCACTGGTCTTTGAACCATCTGACGTGGTTATATATATACATAAGTATATATATATATATAAAATATATATATATATATATATATATTTTTTTCTCTTTCTCTCTCGTTCCTGCAGCCGCAAATTACACCTCACATACCCTGGTTGGAACTACTGCTAGCTGCTCGCCGGTAGTCCTTATTGATAAGAGATTTCCCACTCTCATCTATAGAAATGATGAATACCTTTCAGTCAGTTTTATTTATTTCCTTCTATAAATTCATTTAAACAACACGATGGTTGATCAATTAAGTTGTTTCAATTCGGCAATCAATACTATACATCTCTTCCATGGATGTCTTCAGCAAGCATTAATTCAATTGAATTTGAGTTGTTGAAATTTATCACAACTTTACCAATAGTTGTAGATCTCATAATATTAGAGATAAGTGATCTCTAAGTATAATATGCAGTTCCATTGAAAAAATTGAACATATGTACTATAAATAGATTTTCTAAATTTTTTTTTCAAATTCGTACTGACTTTCTATGCTAAAATGTAACATCACTTAAGATCCTTGAAATGCATTAATATTTTTTTTGTTTTGTTTTTTCTCAATCAATGATCTGATGAAATTTCAACTATAAAAGAACTTTTGAAGCATTAAATAATTTTATGAGCTTCAAGAACATTACATAGAATGCAAAAGTTTTTCAAAATGGTAATAATAATTATATATAACATAGAATTTTCCTTCGAAATTTCTCGTCAATCAAAATTTTTAATTTTTAATAAAAACTTTCTGAACAGGTTTTTTCCGTATATAATACAATTTTTACATTATCGTAAGTGTAACCCTCAATAGTTATCTTGACAAAATTAAACACCTTCGACACAATATCGGACTTATCTGTTCCTCAATACAGCGCGGCCTCAAGAGCCCGCCATATCCACAAAAATATTTTAGTTGCAGTCACTTGGCATATCCACAGACTGGTCCTTGTTTTTGCCCAAAGTACATAAGTAGTTGCTCGAATACTTTTGAAATTATAATTTTCCTTATCGAAAATTCAGATTGTTGAGTTGACTCATTTCTTACAAATACTATGATCCTGTAATAATAAAATCGAGCATTATAAAAAACAAAGTTATACAGTACCTCGTAAATATCTATCAAAATAAATAAAATTGTTCATTAAATAAGAACATAATCATTATTATGTATTAAATATTATATACCTGATGGTTAAAGTGCGTTTTTCGCATAATAACTACGAGTAAGACCTGTTTTCATGACAAGTCTCTCAATATCTACAAGTATATCATGCTAATCTCGGAGGACGAATACGAAGTATAATTAATGATTAAACGAACTTACCTGTAAGTGAAGTTCGATCATAATTATACGAGGATTCGTCCGAAGAGATTAGCATCCCACCCTCCCACGGGTTACCCCAGTGTCATGAAAAGGTCAAATTTCAAATTCAAGGTTAAATTTGTAATATATGTATATGTGTTTATGAAAGTGTAAAAAAAAAAAAAAAAATCAAGCTCCGAACTAAATGACTAGTTGTGCAGGAGTGGGGCCTATATATAGTGGCATGCTATCGGCCGGTAGGAGGGAGCGTTTGTTTTTATTTCCAGCTACCTCAACTAACGTGTGAAAGTGGCCGTACGTACACGGTACTACAAGTATATCATGCTAATCTCTTCGGACGAATCCTCGTATAATTATGATCGAACTTCACTTACAGGTAAGTTCGTTTAATCATTAATTATAAAAGCGAAAGTGTGTATGTCTGTCTGTTTGCTACGCTTTCACGGCCCAACCACGCAACCAATTTTGATGAAATTTGGTACAAAGATAGGTTAAATCCCGGGGAAGGACATAGGCTACTTTTTATCCCGGAAAATTGAAGAATCCCGGGAATCAAAAAACATCAATCCACGCGGACGAAGTTGCCGGCATCATCTAGTATTAAATAAAAAGGATTTGTGTTAAAAATTGTGTGGACTTGTGTGCAATTTATTTTGGTAACTTTCCAAACGTGGTCGCGTAATGCATTAGTAATAGTGAAAAGTAAAGTGCCGATTTCTTTCCAAGGGTGCATGAGGTATTGGGTAAGAACCTCTGAATTTTCTAAATTCAATTGCTACGTCAAGACATCCATGAAAGTGGAGGTTTGAAAAGCAGATTCAACTCAAGAAACTGATGTTTAGAATTAAAAATCTTAAGAAATCGTAAAAAATCGTATCTCGGAAGAAATTCCTTGGTTCTGTATGCACTGCTCTCGTCCTGAAGCAGCGTTTATGAGTTTGAAGCTTCGAGATCGTTCTCTTAAAGATTTCATTATTAAGACCAAAACGGCAATGCATAGTTCCATAGTTCGACGAATTAGGCATCAATTTGGAATGACAACCTCATACCGAAAAGCATAACAAAGGTGGACATTGGACAATCAATCAAATCAAATTAATAGAAACCACTAGACACTTTTTTTTTTTTTTGTTAAACTAGACACTTGCATGCAACGGTTCCCTGATTAGTAATCCTGAACAGAAGTAGACCAGCTGTAGACGTTTATCATTTAACGATGATAAAGATTAATGCTAGCTCCATTATCAAGTATGTTATTGTTCAAAAAGTAGGCTAATCCCGGATGTCATAAAGCACATTATCTCTTGACGAAAGCGAGTCGATAATGAAGACATCTTGTCTCAAATGATCTCCTTTGAAAACTTCCAATTTAGCGCGACGCTTTCGATGTCATTACCTCCTAACGTAAAATCTTTTCAGCAAACGTTCAAAATGAATTTACTTTCAAACGTTTAAATTAGCTTGAGGAGCTTTTTCACTTTGACTTGAGACCTATTAGCCTAAAAGCCAGAAGCAAATTTTATGGAGGTGCTTGGTAAAAGAAGAAACCGTTGCCTGTGTACACTTTAACCCATTTTTTTCAATGTCAGTGTCAAGTATTTTGGATTGATCTCCCCATTGCAACAAAACATCTTATAAGGCAGCATGGTGTGCTAGAAATTTTTATCTGTTACTAGCTAATGCCCGCGACTTCGTCTGCGTCGATTGAGGATTTTGGTTCCCAAGGGAACTCTTCAATTTTTTGGGATAAAAAGTAGCATGGTGTTATTCCACATTATAATTTCTCTGTGCTAAATTACATACAGATCCGTTCAGCCATTTTTGCGTGATTGAGCAACAAATATCCATCCATCCATCCAAACTTTCGCATTTATAATATTAGTATAGGTATAGATAAAGTCTCGTTTCTGGGCTTTTTCCTAAAAAACCTTCTCAAAATTCAAAATTCAAAATTCAAAAGTTTTTTATTCAAATAGACTTTTTACAAGTGCTTATGAATAGTCGAATGAATCTACCACTGGTTCGGAATGCCATTCCTACCGAGAAGAACCAGCAAGAAACTCGGCGGTTGCTCTTTTGAAAAAAATAAATAAATTACAATTTCATTAATTTGTAATTACATACGTAACCGCTGTCCTTAGCATTGCTGGAGCGATTCAATTCCATGCTCCTTTGTCATTTACGTAATCTTCAACAGTATAATAAGCTTTTTTCAGAAGCATATTTTTAATGGACTTTTTAAACTTGTGTAAAGGCAAGTTTAAAATAGGTTGTGGAATTTTGTTATAGAATAGAATGCTCATTCCCACGAACGACCTTCGGACTTTCTTGAGGCGGAGCGATGGAGTCACGAGCCTATGGCGGTTTCTAGTTGGCCTATCGTGCAAATCGCATATTCTTTTGTAATTCTGAATATGCTGTTTTACAAAGATTAAATTACTGTAAATATATTGCGAAGCTACTGTAAGAATACCTATTTCCTTGAATTTCTCTCTAAGGGATTCACGTGGTTTTAAATTATATATTGCACGTACTGCCCTTTTTTGTAATACAAAAATTTTTTGAATATCTGCCGCTTTACCCCACAGCAAGATTCCATAAGACATAATACTATGAAAATAAGCAAAATATACAATCTTTGCAGTTTCAACGTCTGTTAACTGCCGAATCTTTCTGACAGCGTAAGCAGCAGAACTGAGTTTACCAGCTAGGTTTGATATATGGGTGCCCCATTGAAGCTTAGCATCTAAGGTCACTCCCAAGAACACGGCGGCCTCTTCTATTTTTAACATATCATTGTTTACCACTAGATTAATGTTACGTGTATTCTTGGTATTGGGCAGTGCGAACTCAATACACTTAGTTTTTTTTGCATTTAAAAGTAAGTTGTTTACAGTAAACCAGTGAGTGACCTGAGAAATGGCACTATTTACGTCGTCAAAATCTTCCTTATTTCTATCGACTTTAAAAATTAAAGACGTATCATCAGCAAATAGCACAATATCGCAAGTATCCTGGACGAAATATGGTAAATCATTTATATATACCAAGAACATGAAGGGACCCAGAATAGAGCCTTGAGGGACACCCATTAACGAGGTTGATCCGGATGATTTCACATCATTTACGCATACCGTCTGAATACGGTCACTAAGATATGACGCAATGAGGCTAAGTGCAGTGTCTTTGATTCCATAGTGGCTTAATTTGGTCAACAGTGTCTCATGCTCAACACAGTCGAATGCCTTAGACAAATCACAGAAAATACCAATAGCATTCTGTGAGTTCTCCCAGGCATCAAATATATGTTTTAACAGCGCCGCGCCCGCATCGACTGTTGATCGACCTTTCGTAAATCCATACTGCTCGGAGTGAAGTAATTTATTTAAATTAAAATGTTGGAGCAGTTGGTTAAGCATAATTTTTTCAAATATCTTGCTAAGGGTTGGCAAAATTGAAATTGGTCTGTAGTTATTTGGATCACTTTTGCTACCTGATTTAAAAAGAGGAATCAATTTACTAAATTTCATGAGGCCAGGAAAAGATCCCAAATCCACAGACTCATTAAAAATTTGAGCAAGATATGGCGCAATAACATCAATAACATTGCAGATAATTTTCACTGATATCCCCCATAGATCTCCCGTTTTTTTGCATTGTAAAGATTTGAATGTTTTTATAATATCATAGGGGGTCACGTACTGAAACTTAAACTTAACACTGCACTCAGAGACATTACTACTGAGAAGTTTATAGGCTTCTGTTGGCGAGGAATTAAGGGAACTGGTAGTGGAGATTGGAATATTTTGGAAGAAATTCTCAAATGTATTTGCAATTTCTAAATCGGAGTCAACAATATGGTCATTAATCTTAAGCTCCAGTTTATTGTTGTCCACTTTATGTCTACCAGTTTCATCAGAGATGACATCCCAAGCTGCTTTTATTTTATTTTCTGAATTGATAATTTTCCGCTTTATGTGAAGGGACTTTGCTTGAATGCAAACCTTTCTAAATAATTTTGAATAATTTCTTACGTATTCCAAAAATGTAGGGGTGTAATTATATTGCTTTTGAGCGTACAAGTCAAACAACTTATTCCTACTTTTATAAATTCCAACAGTAGCCCAGTCGCTGAATCTAAGATTTTTAAACAGTCTTTTTTCTATGATTTTCTCGTCCATAATCACCTGTTTAATCACTTACGTTTTATTATCCACATATATTTAAATTTGTATTTCCTTGAAATAAAACATTTAAAACCTCCTAACTTCTAAACCCACTATGGACTAGCTGGTTGGATATTAAGTAGGTATGAGTATAGGATGAAAATGATGGAATAAACTTCCATCATTTTCATAGTTTGATAGGACTTCCTTACAATTAAAAAAAATAAAGTCTCCTTTCATTTGTCTACGGGCTCTTGGGTGATATTTAAAAGACTTGTTTCAATAAAATTCAGTCCACCGAAAAACTTTTTGATTTCGAGCCAAAGTGAGGGAAATTGTTATTGAAATTACACTTGAAGAGACACTTTATTCGATGGCATCTTATGAAGTCTAATTTGTATTTAGTGAAGTATTTTCATTTACAAAACAATAATGTGATATTTTCATTTGATAAATATCTAATAACTAGCTGCTGCCCGCGACTTCGTCCGCGTGGTTAATGTTTTTTGTTATTCCCGCGGCAACTCCTTAATTTTCCGTGTTAAAGAGCCTAGCATATGTCACTCTCCAGGTCCTTCACTATATGCATGGCAAAAATCACGTCGATCCGTTACTCCGTTGCGGCTTGATTGAAGGACAAACCAACAAACCAATAAACTAACAAACAAACACACTTTCGCATTTATAATTGATGATTATCCTCATTTCAATTTTTCAATTTAATTTAATTATCAATTGTTGTACCTGAACTATCTGCTGCTATTTACGAATCATCAAAGCAAACATTTATCAAGGTAAGAGATTTTATTCATTGCAATTTATTTCGGTAGCTTTCAAAACGTGGTTTGCGTATGCATTCGTTATTGCGAATATTAAATGCCGATTTTTAACCAAGGAGGTATATGTTAAGGACCTCTGAATTTTCTAAATTCAATTGCTACGTCAATACATCCAAGAAAGTCCAGGTCTGAAAAGCAGATTTAACTCAAGTAACTGATGTTTAGAATTTATTGCAGTGTTTCGATACATAATAATCAATGATTCGATCAAAAAACCGATTGTTCGGAATAGATATATTTAAAGATGTAACATTCAAAGATGCAAAGTCATTTATTGCATTAATACATTGCCTCTTCGGACGTGCAATAGAGGTACAAAACAATGTTTAAAAATTATAAATATGATATAGGTACTCGTATGTTATGCATATTATAAGGAAAATATAAATTAATTATCAAAATGTCAAAATTTAAAAAGTAGCCTAGTCCTTCCCTGGAATACA
Organism: Erebia ligea; assembly: GCA_917051295.2. Taxonomy (NCBI): domain Eukaryota; kingdom Metazoa; phylum Arthropoda; class Insecta; order Lepidoptera; family Nymphalidae; genus Erebia; species Erebia ligea. The sequence goes on along the minus strand of OU785241.1, from coordinate 14,632,157 downwards.
AACTATGTATGTATCGCACGCGAGTTGAATGCAGAGCTTATGTATGGTGACACATACATAAGCTCTGCATTCAAACAGCATGAAATCAGGGATGAAATGACATAGGACGAGCCCAATGGGCATCGCGCAAGGGAGTCTCCGGCGCATGTTCTTTGAGAGTTCCCGGAGATTCCCATTTTGCTCAGAGGATGACCACCGAGGGGGTTTTAGTGGGTAAAAACCCCACATCACCCGCACTCTCTCCCCGGAGATCGGGTATCTGACGCAGATTTACCCCTCGAAAAAAAAAAAAATGGTGACACATACATAAGCTCTGCATTAAACTCGCGCGCGAACTATGTACGAACTCGTCAAAATTAATTAAAAAGATGGGCCGTGTAAACATAGCAAACAGACATCAACTGTGACAGTGTTAGCTTTTTTCTTCAGCTTTTTTCTACAAAGGCTTTTTTTCTATTAACGTATCTGTGATATTGAAATATTCATGTATGTAGCCCCAAAGCCCGCCCTGACATGTCGACGTAACCCTCTGGCGTAACCTTGTTTATCGACACGTGGAAAGCTTTCCGCCGTAATCTAACAGATTATTGTATTTGATTCACATTTCATAGAGCGTGATGTTACATCGTGTCTGAAATGAAGGATTCTTATTGAATTGGATTTTTGTTTGAAATGTTTTCTATTTCGCTCTATGTCATATATTTTTGTCGTTGAATTTCGAGACGGTTCAATTTTCTATCGTCATTGTATTAATCTACGTTGTCATCGTCTTCGTCTCCAGCCGATACACGTCCACTGCTGTACTGAGACATAGGTCTTTTCTAGGGATTTCCATACTGCGGAGTGTGGATCCAGCGGCTACGAGTCGTTTAATATCGTCCAACGACCTCGTCCAACTCTGCCCTTTCCAAGGCGGGGTCACCATTCCAGCGTTTTGGGACCCCAAAGTCTATAGGTTCTTCAAACTATGTGCCCCGTTCATTGCCGCTGGCGTTTCGCGACCCGACGACTTCGGTTCTAAAAAAACCAAAGTCTTAACGCAGGTTGAGAACGGGACGTTTTGAAAACGGGACCTAATGAAAACTTTATTTGGCAACCAAAACAGATTTTGATCTTATTAAAAAATTAAAATAAAATTCTATAGGAAGCGCTCTAGGTACATGAATATGGTTCTGAGGGAAAATAATAATAGGCGCACAAAGTAATGGCAAATGGGACATTATATGCCCGAATCAGCTCCGATTTCCTCATTTATGATTTGATCACGTCCATCTCGGTCTACATGCTGCATATAAAATATGCTTTGCATATTGATATGGTCTTTACAGTTTTCAGTATTCCATAGTTTCAGACAAGTCATCAAGCCATGCTATCAAGTGCTGTACACTTGTTATTCATTACCGGGAGCGAGAGTCCTCAGTGTCTGTGTGAAGCGCCTTTAATTGGATAGAGCTCCGGAACAAGTTTACCGCTATTGACACAAGAGCACTCCAGTAGCCACTAGCCATGCAGGGCGCTTACTACGATAGTTTAAAGTAGTATCATTTTAATATTGTTCACACTCTTGTTTCAGAATTATAATCCTTATTTTAGGGACGTCAAGGTACGTAATATAAAACTGCGATTTTAAAATAATACTGCTTTCAGCGACGGTAGTAAGCCCACAGTCTTTTTACAGTGAAACCAATATTCGGGACCAATTACGGTCGTATCCGTTTTGTTTACTTGGACGTTAGTAGGGGAATGGTGGAATTTGATTGACTCAATTTTAATTGACCCGCGTTGGCCATTTTCCACCAGAATAAACCTTTTGCTTTAATTCCTGCCACGTATAACTTAGGTACCTACAAGACAAGAGTGAATAGGCATCCAACCAACCCAACGCCAACGCGTTCCAACCTAGACCTCATCATTGCTTTGCACTAAGCATGATTGTCGTAAAGCGCAAGCCTATCTCAAAATAAAAAAAAATAAAGAAATAGTAGTTTATGCAACTGTCATATAATGAAGGGTATTAAAACACGAGTGTAAGTTTATGAAACGAGCGCAGCGAGTTTCATAATAGTAACGAGTGTTTTAATACCCGTGTTATATGCAGTTGCATACACTACTTTATCTGCACTAATGCAATTTATCAAACAACAAGAGTAAAAGCTGACAATAGTAATATACGTGTATTGTCACAGTGAACTTGCCGCCATTAAAATCTAACCAATGAGAGCGCAGCTGCGCGCGCAGGGCCAATCAGGAGCGAGCGCGCGCTGTTCGTTTTTTATTTAATTGGCACAAGATCTTACCAAAGAGTTTTGTGTATGTAAGTTTAGTAGTTTCGACGAAGTTTTCACGTATAACCCAACTGTTTTCAAAAGCCAGCCTAATATCAAAATTTTATACAACTTGTATGAGGATTTTGACATAAGGCTCGCCAGGTTGGTCGCGTTTTATTGATGTTATAATGAGATTTTACGATATCGATGTGGATATTATACCATCATGTGAAATTGCTTAAATTGAGTGTTTTGTTATCTGCGCTATAACAGTAGTAATTATAAGTCAAGTATTGGAAACATAAGTAGAATGTTATAACATTAGTGTAGATAAATATTTTTATTTATTTGTTCACCACCTTACATTATCTTATCAGGGGGCTCCCAGTGCGATAATGAAGTTACACACACAAATCTATCTATCCTATTACTAAAATTATCACCTACTCATGTATAGCAAACTAGCAGAGGCCCGCGACTTCGTCCGCGTGAAATAAGTTTTTAAATTCCCACGGGAACTCCCTAATTTTTCGGGTTAATATATAGCCTATGACACCCACAAATAATGTAGCTCGGAACAGCGTCAGTAGTCAAAATCGGTTCAGTAGATCCAGAGATTATCCCCTGCAACTTCACAAACTTTACCTCTTTATAATATTATAAGTTTTGTTAGTCCACATCGTTAGCTTAGTTACGAGTAGTTCACTCAGAGAGCAACAATTCTCGGCTATGAGGTTGAGGGTGTGGAGGGCGCACGTCAGCGGCGCCTTCTTCAGCATTTTGGATTAGGTGTTGCTTTTCGGAAGTCCGTGATGCACAAAGCACAACGACGGAGAATCCCAAATAATATAGCGGGCGGCATCGCAAGAAACTAAGGTCTCTTGTAGGCACTAGGGACTTTCACACGCCGCTTTGGCCGCCATGATCCAAAAACATCGGTTGATCTCGTCCGTCCACCTAATAGGGGTCTGCCAACGCTGCGCTTTCCAGTGCGCTGTTGCCAGATCGGAAGACCAAAATATCTGGACGGAAAATGTTGGGATTTTGGGGTTGTTGTCGGGAGAATATGAAAAATAAAAATATAAAATAAAAGTTTATTTTGTAAATTAAAAGGCTACAAAAAGACAACATTGTTGACACAACTAATTTAAAAACACTTAATTTTTAGGTTGCCACATGTGTTTCGCTTTGGACTTTAATGAGTCCACCTATTTGGATCCTTTAGCAGTATTTAGAATTTAAAATTATTGTTTTGTATCGAACTTTCCAAGAAGTTTGTCTGGAGATTTTGAGTTTTGTCGGGGGTCTGGAGATTATTTAAAATGTCGGGAGAATCCAGACGAATCCCGATCGTCTGTCTGGCAACCCTAGCGAGGTCGCAATTCCATCGCCTAGGGCCCCCACGCTTATCGGTTTTTGAACTATGTGACCCGCCCATTACCCAGTCAGATTAGTGAACCGTCGAGATATAATATCGGTTACTTTAGTGTCTCTACGCGTACCTCTATTAATATTAGTACGTCTTAAGACTATTTAAGAAGAAAGCGCTTTTGATGAAAATAAACGAATAGCATAAGCCTTGAGGCAGTTGCTATGAAGTCATAAGCGGATCTGCGCCGATCCTCTTTTGTACCTACTTACTCGTACCTACCTCCTGTTGTTACGGGCCCTACTTAAATCGCCTTTGTATTTTATCGTAAAACGGCTAGATTTTACCGAATAATAGCTCTTTTTTACTATCGAATTTAAACATTTAACTGCCAAATACTGAATGAAATTGTAAACTAGGTACGAGAAGGTTTTGAAAATTCGTGCAGGGCGGTTTTCCCGGACAATCAAATATTTTTCGATAATTTTTCATTCATTATTCTAAAAGTAACCAACAACGAAATCCACGATCACTTAAAAATAAAAACTGTTAGGCAAGAAATTAACAGCATAACTTAGAAATACAAAGGGAGACTGCACGAACACCCAAATGAGCTTGCTTTTATGCTACTAAACCGAGGCTATACAAATAGACTAAAAAGGAAAAACATCATCTAATATCAGAACAACAAAGACTAGACTACTTTTTTTTTTATCCACTGCAAGATAGCTCTTGACCGTGATCTCACCTGATGGTAAGTGAAGATGCAGTCTAAGATGGTAGCGGGCTAACCTGTTAGGGGCATGTCAGTTATATTTAACCCAAACCCCTATTCGGTTTCTACACGGCATCGTACCGGAACGCTATATCGCTTGGCGGCACGTCTTTGCCGGTAGGGTGCTACTAACTAGCCACGTTCGAAGCCTCCCACCAGGCCAGACCAGGGAAAATTCAGAAATTATAAGTTCCCAAATTGACCCTGCCGGGGATCGAACCCGAGACCTCCGCACGTTAAGGCAACAGCGCTCAACACTGCGCCACGGAGGTCGTCAAAATTATATTTAAAGATCTGCAGAATGACATAAGCTATTATCCCTGTAAATTAAAGGGATCCCCGCAGGATGTTTAACAGACGTAACCGAGCGTAGCAGACAAACAGACCGACAGACAGACACACTTTCGCATTATAATATTAGTATGGATTTGTTTGTCCTGTCTGCAGGCGCAACTCTTCGAGCGAAATTAATATTGTTTTCCTTACATTATGCTAAAACAAACATGGTTTGTACAAGGCTTCTCGAAAGTTCCCTCGCTCCCAGCTTGTACCACTTGTGTGTCGAAACTTCACCTTGTAGACAGAATCCTTAATTTGTTGCGTCGTAGATCACATTAAGAAATAATTTAAGCAAGTCGGTAGAACTGTTGTTGTTTACTTTTATACTTATTTGATGGAGACATGGAACTTTATTTACCCACTGAATGGAAAATCTTTCACTCTTGTATCCATTTAGTTCTATCGTTCACTTGGGATTTTTATTGTTAACAACGCTTGTATCATAGAGGCTTGTTTATAAGGATAAATAAATAAAATTAATTAATTAATCTTCATTAATATTTTGTGTGGGTCAGCACATAATATTATCTTAGTACAATTTGACAAATTAATTTATAGTACCTACCTACGAAAATGTACCTACTCTACTTAATTTAAAACTAAGGTAAGCTAACCTAGGTAAGCAGGTATATTTTTCGATAGTATTGAACATCGCATTTCGAAGTCAAATATAATAATTGAAATCAAATATTATTGGAAAAAATACTAGATTAAAGAATTATCGGGTTTATAAATTCTACTAATAAGCATAATAGAATTTTGCCAACGGGTGAGAAATGTTAAATTACATGCAAAATTTTTGTGTGTACCCAGATACCTATACATAAATATATACATATTTTCTCGATAATTGGATCATTCCGTTCAGTGACAAATAAAACGCATGCGACATTGTATCCGCATTACTTTCAGCGGGCTATCAATATCGGGTCCGGACGTGACGTGCGTCGGGTCCAACTGTGTCGGGTCACGGGTGTCGGGCGATCCGTCACCCGCCCAACTGATTGCCCACCCTCCGGAGACCGATGGTACTCATCGCTCCTCTTAGTTACCGCCTTAGGGACTGCGATGGCGATTTATCGCTAGCCCTTTTTGAGTTTCTGGCAACTTTATTGCTTACTACCTGATGCCCGCGACTTTGTCCGCATGGATTGTTTTTTAATTGCCACAAGAACTCCCTAATTTTCCGGCCTATGTCACTCTCATGGTCCTCAACTATACCTATGCAAAAAATCACGTCGATGCTCTGTTGCGGACTGATTGAAGGACAACCCAATAAACAAACACACTTTCGCATTTATAATATTACTATGACTAGCATCCACCTGCGAATTTGTCCCTGTGGGTTTAGGTTTAAGGAAATCCGTAAGGAACTTCGCTTTCCAGGAGTAAAAAACAGTCTTGAAAATTTCTCGGAACTCTTCTTGCGAATATTTTATTTCAGCCGTTTGAAGAGTTCTTATAAACAAAACTTTAATTATTCAATTTATTAAAAACTTTTTGCCATTTTATTTTGACCCATTCTAATGGCTTCTTCATATTAAAAGAAGCTTTCCGAGAGGGCACCCAAATTTTTTCTTCTTTGACACGCGATACTTCCAGCCATCTCTATTTTACATAATATTTCTCCTATAATATACATGCTCGAATATATTTCTATAACTAGCTGATGCAGGAGACTGTCCGAGTCATTTTTAAATTCCCACGGGAACTCCCTAATTTCCAGGATAAAAAGTAGCCAATGTCTCCCTCCAGGTCCTCAACCATACCTATGCAAAACATGACGTCGATCCGTTTCTCTGTTGCGGCATGATTGAAGGACAAACCAATAAACCAACAAACAAACACACTTTCGCATTTATAATGTTAAGTATGAAGTATGATACAGTGAAATATTATGAAAAATGTGCACATTTGCGTAACACATAGTGAACGGCACTTATCTCCGAGGGGTCGGATGTGGGATGTTATGTAGAGTGGCGGTGCATTAGCGCAGCATCCATCACCCGTCTACTTGCGCTGACAAGTGATCACTTGTCACGGTATCTCCACTAGACGACAAATATTCATTTGTTGCGCAGTATAAAAGATCCGACTCGATTCGAATCGATCAATATAAAAGATCTGCTCTGGCCTGGTGGGAGGCTTCGGCCGTGGCTAGTTACCGCCCTACCGACAAAGATGTACCTACCGCCCAGCGAATATGCGTTTTTTTATTCAAATAAACTTTTACAAGTACTTTTGAATCGTCAAGTGAATCTACCACTGGTTCGGAATGACATTCCTACCGAGAAGAACCAGCAAGAAACTCGGTATGGGTATAATATAACTGCCCTACTGCCCCCATCAGGTTAGCCCTCTACCATCTTAGACTGCAACATCACTTACCATCAGGTGAGATTGCAGTCAAGGGCTCACTTTTAGTGGCGTGAAAAAACGTCATTTTGTTAAAACTTGTCCTTACTAATTTGCCCTTTTACCTCAAATTTATGATATAGCATCCAGTTTACATTTGAACCAAATATCTTCCACGAGATTTTCTTGCATCTTTAAAACTGTTGTGTTGAGTTGAGTGTGTGTGTTGTGTTGAGGGTAACTGAAATATGAGTAAGTATTTTAGAAATGCGAGATCTCAGCTCAAAGTAGGTATCTCTGGAATGCAGCCGTGCGAACTTTTGCGAACGTGTAACATGCTTCTCGTACAAACACGCTGAATGCTTGAAGAGCACTCGTCTTACACAAGCTTTGCTGCAATAAAGCTACATAGCAACAGTTTCACATGATCTTTGAATAATTTATAATTCATTTTTGAAGTTAAACTTCTTTAGAATCGTTGTGAATTGAAAATTAGATGAAACGAAAAAGCGACACTAAAAACATATTCATAATAGCATTTATCTTCATTCTCTCGCAGGCTTTAGGCACTTTTTTTTGAGGCAAAATACATAATGGTTTCAAATTAGTTTTTAAATTATTAAGAGAAATAATCCGTTTTTATTTAAATTTTACTTGATATCAGCTATTAATGGAGTGAGATAATGAAGATCAAAGTGCGCGTATTCGTTCAAAGTTTATAATATCAGAATCGGGTTGTGGACATCACACGAACGATCTGAAGTCCTTACAAATAAAAAATACAAAATATAAAGGACTCTTAAATGGCTTGTACACGTCGAATCTATGACAACAAAATGTAAAAACCTAAACCATAAACATTGTGCACCATTTTTTCAGCAAAAGCTTTTAAATAATTATTGCATGTGATGTGACATAAGAATCTGGACGTAAACAGTATATTAAGTTTCCTCAATAAATCTTTTAGCCTTTTAAGTAAATGGTTAAAATGTGCAGTCAAAGAAAAACGTTGAGAAGCAGCTTTTTTCATAAAAAATTAAATATTAAAAAAACCCGTTTATTACAAAGAATTCCACGGCTCGGAAACATCTTAGACTTCATTGTGACCGGACAAAAGCCAACGACATTGAATGAGCTCAGCACTGCTCTAAAATGGCTCGAAAAATAGCAGCTTTTGTGCATACAGCGCGATGAATAGCTTCACTTCATCGAAGACGGTCGAGCGTGTCTTAATACATGAACGATTTTTTTCATATTGGAAAAATTATATTACAAAACGTCCGCGTCGGGGACGTTTCGCACAGACTTTTTGTCCTGTCCGATCGCTAGCCGTAAGCAAGCAATCGCAGCTCACAACCTTCGCGAAAAATCAAACTCAGGAGCTTATACCATAACTACATGATGCCCGCGACTTCGTCAGCGTGGAATAAGATTTTTTCATTACCAGGGGAACTCCTTAATATTCCGGGATAAAAAGCCTATGTCCTCCCCGGGATGTAACCTACCGCTGTACCAAACTTCGTCAAAATCGGTTGAATAGATGGGCCGTGAAAGCGTAGCAGACAGACAGACAGACAGACAGACAGACAGACAGACAGGCAGGAAGACACACTTTCGCATTTATAATATTAGTATGGATGGATATCAGACGTTTGAAAATTCGCTACAATACCCAGTAGAAACTGTTTAATGGTGCGTATTAAAAATCTGTAATTTAACGCGGCTCTCCCTATTCCATGGTCTCAATAGATCCCCGGTTATTGATATTTTTTAGATATTGCAATATTCATAGTCAACGCCTACTTTCATGACAGCTTGTTGACGCCCTACATAATATATTATGAAAGCTGTCGTTTTAATATCGCGTATTATTTTTGTCTGATCTCATTTGTGTGAGATTACCGTTTATTTTTGATTCTAATTTGAAGACAATTATGGGGAGTGTGAGGAAATGAATGTATGTGACAAACTGTAACAATGATTTAAAAATATGTTCGGATCATTCATTCTTTGCTCAAAAATTTCTAGAAAGACCTAATTAAGGTTTCCTTAGCAAGATAAAAGTACAAAATAAATAAGTATATTTTTGAAAATAAAAATAGCTTTTACAAATACATTGTTGGGTCGTTTAGCAACCCCATTCCATTGGTTACACGTCCATAAAGTTTCGGTCAGAAACACGAGGCAGTATTTCAGATTTCACGGGTATTTTACACTTTTTTCGATAATTCCTTAATGATGCGGTCAGAGCTGAGGTCAGGCCGAATCCCAATATGAGGTCTTTATTACAAAAAAAAAAAAAAAATTCAAAACTTTTTTATTCAAATAGACTTTTTACAAGTGCTTATGAATAGTCGGATGAATCTACCACTGGTTCGGAATGCCATTTACATGTTGGAAAAGTGCCTAACTTTCATATTGTCGGCAATGTCTAGATCGATGTTTTTGGCACAATTAGATTTGATTTGACTTGAATAATGTGGCCAATTTAGTTCAACTCAATCTCTGAACTAAACCAATGCTGCCCCTTTCCGCTGAAAATATTCTGAAATGGATAGCAATAAAAATAGAGCTGTCACTTTAGTTTATTTTAGAGAGGCGTAGGTACTACAGAATTGGGTCTCAATTTCTGATTAATAGTAATAATGGTGCCGTCTTACTTAATGCACACCCTACATGTTGTAATTATTAAACTTCTGGAATCATTAAATCATCATGCTAATATTATAAATGCGAAAGTGTGTTTGTTTATTGGTTTGTTGGTTTGTCCTTCAATCACGCCGTAACGGATCTGTGCAACTGCAACTGAAGAGTGACATAGGCTTTTTTTTTTAATTGTGAGATAGGCTTGCGCTACCGATAGACTACTTTTTATCACGGAAAATTAAGAAGTTCACGCGGGAATCAAAAAAACTTTAACCACGCGGACGAAGTCGCGGGCATAAGCTAGTTTTTGAATATTTTAATTGGGATTAGTAAAGACTGTAAATAAGGTTATCCCACCCATGCAAAACCCGGTCAGGTGAGCTAGTGAATAAACAAGGTAACCAAAAGTCACGTTAACATTATATTAGGAAAAGCCAGTAGCGCTAATAGGCAGGATTTACTGTAACGCCCACTCACCTACAGATATAGATCAAAGTTGTTGATCAAATCAACCTACGCTATCTGTAGAGGCGAATTTAACATGTGTAGGTACGAGTTCATACGCACGCCCACGCCCAGGTACTGCTTGTTTCAAAAAGCTCCTTATTTGTTGTATCATACTTACTAATATTATAAATGCGAAAGTGTGTTTGTTTGTTGGTTTGTCCTTCAATCACGCCGCAACGGAGCAACGAATCGACGTGATTGTTGGCATGGGTATTGGGTATAGTTGAGGACCTGGAGAGTGACATAGGCTACTTTTTATCCCTGAAAATTGAGGTGTTCCTCCGGGAATCAAAAAAACTTAAACTACGCGGACGAAGTCGCGGGCATCAGCTAATTTGTTGTAATTGACTTTCAACGACATAATCAAAATAACTGGATATATTTTAGTACATTAACGATGGGAAAACGTGCATACCAACAAATAAGTTAGGCTGCTAAAAATAAAACAATATGGATGATGCTTAAGTCAAAATTAATTATTTCTTACTTATTACTAAATAGAGGGTCTTCCAAAAGACCGGAAATTCACATCCTCGGTTAATTTCAAGTTTGATTACCATTTTAAACTATAGATGAAAGAAAAAAAGTGCGTTGAAATTTGTGTCACAACTATATTATATTTCATACATACTTCCATACTAGAAGCGCGTTTTTAAGTTTGATAAAGAGTTGCTGATTTGATTGAGTAGTCATGATCCCTATTCTAAAACCGGGAACAATGGGGGCTATCGCGTATGAATTTGCCGCTAGGGGCGCTGGTGTCGCGTGAGGGCCAATATCATTCACTTTTCACTGGTTTTGGCGGGCTTCGTGACATAAATTATAATTTCTTTAATTTACCTGTTGAAAAGTGATCTCCTTCGTGAAATTATCGCAAATATGGATTATTTGGCGATGAATGTGAACGCTTTGAAAGCGGAATTAAGAAAAAGAGGCGCAAAAATAGGCGGCCTCAAAGAGCAGCTAATTCAGAGGTTAGTTTGTTTACTGTTTCCAAACTTATTTTTTGCCAAAAGTATGCTTGTTTGCGAGGTAACAGCTGTGTTTTTTCTTTTTACATATATTTACCTAATATAGGTATTATATATTATATTTACTTACTAAGACTTCTGCATGAAAGGTTAAGGGTTTCATGCACATCAAGGACACACTTTTACTACATGATATTGAAATATACCTATGTCTCTGGTTATGTACCCACAGTAGGTATCACTAACGAGAACACGCCTATCTTGGGATCAGATTACTATGTGTGAGATGACCAGAATTTAATAATAGTAGGTATTTCTCTTGATTAATATTAGATGTTTCATTTCAGGTTTCTCCAGAAGGATTAATTGGAGAACTAACTAACAGTATTGGAAGTGAAATGTACTTTCTCTATAAAAGATGAGTTTATCAGTGTGATAATTATTATAAGTACATAAAAATGATCAATAATGAATACTTATTGTTTGAAAGAAAGTAGCCCCTACTATCATACATACATGATACCTGCTATTGCTAGAAAATTTTCCAGCTTAATCTAGTATCTACCATTGTTTAGTAGTTTCAACTAACAACTCAACCATCTTTCAGTATCATATCCATTGTATGGATTTAAGTATGTACAATGATTAATATTTTTTTGTATAGCAGTGTGTTTTAAAGGGAAAGGGAAGGATAAATATAAGTTTAATAAGTAATTAATTTATTTTTATTTTATTTTTTAAGTGCCTATATAATTAATTCCTCAGAATCCTGCGAATTCCTGCGAAACGCCACTAGCCACTGTTTTAGAACAGTTTTATCTTTTGGAAACATGTGTTCTCCTTTTTTTCCGAACAAAACGGAACTGCACAACATTGCGGAACTAGCTACTCGATATGATGATAGTTATAAATATTAATAAACATAATGAGATTCAAGATTTAAAACTTTGTTTCGGCGCCGATCTTATAAAGTCGCCTTTGACAGCTATACCTCTGACCTTAGTCAACAGTGGCGCCAACTGGTGAGCAAAGAAACGATAGTCCCCATTATCAAAAGCTAACAGGTTTAATGAACAGAAAATATGCCGGCGACATAATACGCATGAAATTGTTAAATAACGTCGACAGACCTTTATGTAGGGGCCTATTAATATCGACGTCGGATGAGGGACGAGGGGTCCTATCAAAACAGCTATACTGGAGCATGTCGATCGAACCCGGCCCAGATTACGGTTGTTATTACGGGCTTCATACAGAGACGGATCAAATGATCGAAATAGGTTCGTTCATAGAGGTATTTGGTAGATCATAGAGACAACAAACTTTAAGGATTCCGTTTGCAAAGGAGGAACACTTTCGTCCTGTTTGTGTGTAGGTAACAGCAATAAAAAATAAAACCGGCCAAGTGCGAGTCGGACTCGCGCACCGAGGGTACCGTACAAACCTGTAGTAAGTTTTACGATTAATGAATTTAATGAACCGCAAAACTAACTTTGTTTGTAGAGGTTTATTGTTATTATCAAAAAAGCTATGCTAGTTATAGCATTGGTTTTATTTTTGCTGTAAAATATACATAAGCTTCTATTGACCATAATTATTTCAGATTTTTCAATTGGTAAACTTCGGAGATAAGGGGGGGGGGGGGGGAACGGTATTTTTTTCGACATTTTTCCCGATAAATCAAAAACTATTATGCATAAAAATAAATAAAAATATGTTTTAGAATGTAGAAGTATAGCCCTTTCATATGATATCCCACTCAGTATAGTTATCATACTTTGAAATTTCAAACCCCGATTTTCCCCCTTTTTTAATTAAACTAAAAATAATTTTCGATTTTTTTTTTTATTTTAATGATGTTAGGCCACTATTATACACAACTATTCCAAATTTCATGTCGATAGCTTTAATAGTTACTGAAATAATCGACTGTGACAGACGGACGGACGGACGGACGGACGAAGAAAGTCGCATAAGGGTTCCATTTTTACCATTTTGGTACGGAACCCTAAAAAAAGGCAGTCATAGGGACTGCCAGAAGAAGTGAAAACGCATTTTTTTTAAATTAAAATAAAAAAAAAATTAAAATAATTCTACTTTCTTCTACTTACTACATTCGTAATTAAACCTTAACACGGCATTAAATAATTACGATTGTAGTATATTAATTTATATTTAAGACCTTCTTTTGTCTTCGTAACAACGCGAGCATGTCGGAGCGAGGTGTCGGTGACGCGAATCCACAAGTTTACCCCCTACCAAAAAGTGCTCAACGCGGCTAAAGAAGTTTTCACTTCAAAAATTGCAAAGCCAGGTCAGATATTATGCTAATCACACTAATATTATAAAGGCGAAAGTTTGTATGAGTGTGTGTATGTTTGTCACACTTTCACGCAAAACTCTACTGGACGGATTGGCTGGAATTCGGCATGGAGATAGATTATACCCTGGATTAGCACATATGGCTACGTCTTTTTATCCCGGAAAAATAAGGAGTTCCCACGGGAACAGAAAAACAATCCACGCGGACGAAGTCGCGGGCATCATCTAGTAAAAATATAGAAGGAATCGCCGGAATTTACTTTTTCTTTCGCTAAATGTGACCAAATAGCTGCCAGATGAATATTTCATTATTAATTCCGATCTGCCTTTGTATTGATGCTATCGACGGAATGTGTACTCGCATGTTTGACGACGGCAGCTGTTCAGGGTAGATTCATCCGTTCGCCAGTTGTGCTCCAATTTTATTACTTTATACACATTTTGAATTGCTGTATTGGAATATTGCACTGAAATGAAATGAAATGGAATGATTAATAATATATTTCACGTAGGACAACTGTTGCCGGTTATGAAATGTCGTGACTCTATCACCGGTTCGGAAAAAAAATTCTACTGAGAAGAATTTTTTTTTTATCCACTACAAGTTAGCCCTTGACTGCGATCTCACCTGATGGTAAGTGATGATGCAGTCTAAGATGGTAGCGGGCTAACCTGTTAGGGGCATGGCAGTTATATTAAACCCATACCCCTATTCAGTTTCTACACGGCATCCAAAAATTTCCAAACCCTGCCGGGGATCGAACCCTGGACATCCGCACGTTAAAGCAACAGCGCTCAACACTGCGCCACGGAGGTCGGCAAGAAACTCAGCAGTTGCTTTTAAAAAGTAATGTTACAAATATGTAGCTAATACATAAAAGTAATATTATTTGTCCTAGATTTTATTATGGCGACAATAATACTTCTACTTAACATGTATTTATGTTCTTCGCGCCTTAACCACAGCTATTTCATTAATATTTCATCAGCGAAATTCATTATGGAGTCTTTCAGGAATACAGAATCCGAGGAAAATAATAATGGAATGTGGTACACCTACTCGTACATTACCATCATTCATGGCTTGTTTAGGATTAATCTTTATTGCATTGTGTGGCTTCTGTTATTCTTTCGCATAACCCGCTTAAGTAAGTACTGTTCGCACCGCGCAATGGCCGACTTTTTAGGGTTCCGTACCCAAAGGGTAAAAACGGGACCCTATTACTAAGACTCCGCTGTCTGTCTGCCTGTCTGTCTGTCTGTCTGTCTGTCTGTCTGTCTGTCTGTCTGTCTCCAGGCTGTATCTCATAAACCGTGATAGCTAGAAAGCTGAAATTTTCACAAATGATGTATTTCCGTTGCCGCTATAACAACAAATACTAAAAATTAAAAAAATATATATATTAAGGGGGGTCCCCATACAATAAACGTGTTTTTTTCGTATTTTTTTGCTCAATATTAACAACGGTAACAGGTAGACGGTTCAAATTTTCACAGAATATTAACGTGTATATTACCTTTCAAAATAAATAATTAAATATCAATAAAGTAAATATTAAAGGGGGGCTCCCATACAACAAACGTAATTTTTTGATATTAACAATAAACCTCTACAAACAAAGTTAGTTTTGCGGTTCATTTCGTCTTGTTTTTAATACGTCATAAATCGTAAAACTTACTACGGGTTTGTACGGAACCCTCGGTGCGCGAGTCCGACTCGCACTTGGCCGGTTTTTTATTTTATTTTATTTTGAAAACGCACAGTTATATAACATACAATAGGTAATACAGATATAATAGCACAGTTTTCAATGAATTATTTTGCACATATTTCTTGTTTTTAGTTTTCATGGTGCGCGCCTTATATTTACACGGTTCGGGAAATGTATTGCTGTACGTAGGTCTTCTACAATTTACATCTAGTACCTATTCTATGTAACACTCATGATATTGTAAATGCGAAAGTGTGTTTGTGCATTCTTCAATCTCTTGGCAACGATGCGACGGATAAAGGTGATTTTTTGCATGGGTGTAGTTTGACGTACTATGTCTGTACATACGTATTCAGTGGAAAATTATAATGAACTTAATGATGCCCGCGACTTCGTCCGCGTAGATTAAGTTTGTTTTTCCGCGGGATGCAACCTATCTCTATGCCAAATTTAATTAAAATCGGTTGAATACACGGGCCGCCAAACCGTAGCAGGCAGACTTACAAATAGATAGACATACTTTCGCATTTATGGATAGTATTTGCTCCCGCGTTTCTAATTTGAACCGCTAGGATATGGAACGCCCTTCCGGCTTCCGTTTTTCCATCCGTTTATAACATTGGTATCTTCAAATAAATTAAGAGTGAATAGGCATCTTCTAGACAAGCACGCTGCACCTTAGGCTGCATCACTACTTCAAGCAATTAGTATGATTGCAGTCAAGCGCTAGTCTAGAAATTAAAAAAAAAATTATAATATAATCATTGAGTTACATTATTAGCGTAAGCACTACTTGTAAGCCTCCATGATATATGCACGTCACTGGGTGCAGGCCTATTCTACTACAATAAAAAGTGTATTTTAGATCTCGAATATATTCGCCTCTGAGACCACAATTATCAGCGCAACTTAATCTTCACATCATCAAAAAGGACGCGGAAAAGCCGATGGCTAACGAAGCCGGATTTAGATGTCCACTATTTTCGGCACACTCCCGAAATGGAAGAAAATTGAAAAAGTCCGAGTGAATTTTCCAATTCCCCTCCTCCGGGACGAGTTCAAGCCTCAGCAGAAACAGCGCCTGTGCGCATTGCAGTCGATTTAATTCCATTTTCACTTCCTGCGTGTACCGACCACGTTGGATTAACATAGTGCGACCTATGTTATCGTGTGCTTACGTAAGTTCTGCCAGTTGCCTCTGATATTTTTGAAGTGAAAACTTCTTTAGCCGCGTTGAGCACTTTTTGGTAGGGGGTAAACTTGTGGATTCGCGTCACCGACACCGTCACCGACATGCTGCCATTGTTACGAAGACAAAAGGTCTTAAATATAAATATGCTACATTCGTAATTAAACTTTAATACCTTAGTTTTAAGGTTTATATTTTAATTTATTTTTTTAATTATTTTAAATATTCGTTTTCACTTCTATCGGCAGTCCCTATGACTGCCAATTTTTTTTTTTGTGAAACCACCGAGATCCACTGAGTTTGCACTCGTTTGATTCTTGTCGAAGATACCTACCAAAGATTTGATGACCTCCGTGGCGCAGTGTTGAGCGCTGTTGTCTTAATGTGCGGAGGTCCCGGGTTCGATCCCCGGCAGGGTCATTTGGGAATTAATAATAATAATTTCTGAATTTTCCCTGGTCTGGCCTGGGGGAAGGCTTCGGCCGTGGCTAGTTACCACCCTACCGGCAAAGACGTGCACGTGCCGCCAAGTGTTTTAGCGTTCCGGAACGATGCCCTGTAGAAACCGATTAGGGGTACCTATGGGTTTAATTTAACTGCCATGCCCCTAACAAGTTGACCCGCTACCATCTCAAACTGCATCATCAGTTACCATCAGCTGAGAACGCAGTCATTGTAGTGGATAAAAAAAAACCTTGAATTTGCGCGAAAAATATTGAAATTAAAAAGTTTTCCGGTGGAGCGGTTCTATTGAGGATTCCCGGGATGGCCGGGATACAACGTAAGCAGGGGCTCATTAGGCTCGCTCGGCTGGGCAGCCCTCCTCAAAGCGTCGCTCCGGCGCGCTACTCGCGTGTCGGACGACTTCAAAGGAGCTTTCGGTTTATGTTGTGCGAGTAAATCATAGTTTGCTGCGGTACCTACGTGTGTCTACATTCTACAACAAGTAGTGTAGTACAAGGTCATTCGGAAAGGTTTAGGGCAGAAAACTTACTAGGGAGCGGGCAGGAAATCGCCAGGTAATAAAAAAAACAAAAAAAGGAAAAGTCCCAATAGGCAAAATTGTAAGGCATCGTAACTCGCATTTTGACCCCCGACGCAAACAGGGGGTATATTAAGTTTACCGTGTCTGTCTGTGTATCTGTCTGTGGCATTTTTTATTTATTCCATTACATGTTAGCCCTTGACTGCGATATCACCTGATGGTAAATGATGTGATGCTGTCCAAGGTGGTAGCGGGCTAACCTGTGAGGGGTAGGCAGTTTATATTAAACCCATACCCCTAATCGGTTTCTACACGGCATCGTACCGGAATGCTGAACCGAGTTAAATTTAGTTTATTGTTTGGAATGTCTTGATCGAGAGTGTTCAAGATTTGCTTCAAGAAAATCTGCTCAGCCGTTTGTAGATCGTCCTGCTTTCTTTTAGTTGATAACGGCATGTGAGTAACTTACCCAGGTCAGATTGAATTGTCGGCGTCCTGTGCTTCGTTTTTTCCGGGGTTTTTAAATTTTTACCTACTTGTTTTGCTACCAACTCGCTATGGAAAGTAACTTTAAGATTATTAAAGATTAAGATAATCCATTTTGCCAAATTGTGGGTAACAACCATTCCACCATTCCACTACAGCCCATTAACGTCCCACTGCTGGGCACAGGCCTCCACTCTCATAGGAGAGAGGGTATTATTATTATTATATTTTTTTTATCCTCTACAAGTTAGCCCTTGACTGCGATCTCACCTTAGATTAGAGCTTAGACCCACCACGCTGCTCCAATGCGGGTTGGCGGGCTTTAACGACTATTATCATGTTAGTGATAATAACCGGGACCGACGGCTTAACGTGCTCTCCGAGGCACGGAGGTGAAACACCGCCAACTCCCTAACTCCGGGCTAGTACTGAGAATTTCTAATCAGAAAAACCCAACACTTAATTATGGCCCGACGCGGGACTCGAACCCGGGACCTCGTCAGCCGCAGTCGAACATGATAACCACTAGACCAACGAGGCAGTTAACAACAGTTGTTTTTTATAGAAACATTCCCGTTCACAATATTAGTAAATCGCGGTTAATCTTAGGACTGTATCAACCGGTCAATATTTTGTTTGTTGTAGTCCCGTTTTCCCGGCGTCCCGGTAATCCCGTAATGGCAAAGCCTCAGGCTAGCCTCGCTGATAAGGCTGTGTTACAATAGTTGTTTTTTTGTGTCGCCGACTCTCCGCTCGTTATCGATATTCCAGTCGGTTAAAGGTGCATGCACAGTTCATGCCCGATTTAAGATCTTTTTTCGAACGGAAGTTACGACTAGAGGTCGCTTCCGCTGAAAATGGCAACCAAATTATTTATTAAATACTAGGTAGTTATTTATTAAACTAAACAGTGATTGTGTCAGGCCGTAATAATTTATCGAATTGGTTCCGAGTAGTTAATATCAATAGCAATAGAAACTGTCATATTAGAAACACATGTGCTCCTTAAAAATGGTTTGTCACGAGATAAATCGGTCAATTAAATGGTTAGAGAAAGAACGAAAAGCGTAGAAAAATGCCCGTTGGTTTTACGGCATGATTGTGCTGGGCAATGCTAAAATATGTAACATTTTCCTAGGCCAAATATGCAGATGAAATGTTTGCGTAGTCTACATTTTTGGCTGCCTAGGAAATTCACTGCACATCGCGTATTTTTGAGTAGGTAGGTATATGATGACGGCCAGAGAAGGCAGGCAGAAGGTCGCCGGGAGCATCCCAGTGAAGTCGGGCATAACATCCATGAGGATTTCCTCCTGCCTAGGAAAAAAAAAGGTATATAATGAAAAAGATGCTTCATATATTTTTTAAATGTTCAATAAAAGAATAGCACGGCCGCCTGCGCTCTAAATCATCTGATGGCTGAGGCCTTACATCCAATAAAAATTCCATAGTCGGGTTACAGTTGTTTAATTCATACTTATAATTGTTTGAGAATAAATTCCATAGTCGGGTTACAGTTGTTTAATTCATACTTATAATTGTTTGAGAATAAATTCCATAGTCGGGTTACAGTTGTTTAATTCATACTTATAATTGTTTGAGAATAAATTCCATAGTCGGGTTACAGTTGTTTAATTCATACTTATAATTGTTTGAGAATATAGATTTTGCAGTGTGTACTCACTCACCTTTGCGACCCGTCTGGGCCGGCTACCGAAGCTATGTAATAGTAATAGTCGAGGAGCATGTGCGCCGTTATAGTGATGGAGTTACCCTCTGCTCTTATTGTAGGCTCGCTCACTTTGCGAGTCTGTCTTTTTTAATAAAAATCTTTTTCATTTTACGGCTTCCTCTTTTATAAGCTTCGTCATGTAACTTTATTGTTTCAATGGATCGTATCGGAACATAATATCTAACTCAGAGGCTGATTATAGTAAGAGTGTTTTACTTAAACTAGAAAAAAGGTAAACAAGTTGTATCCGGCCCGGACGCGAACAGACGTATCTGCGCGACAACGTAATAGTAGATTAGTAGCCAAGGGCTGTAAGGCATCAATTGCAGCCCGAGATATTTAGGCGCACGACCGCAGGGAGGGCGCCTATAGTTCGAGGGTGCAATTGATGCTTACACCCGAGCTAACTACTCTGCTTTACATCTCGATTGTGAGGTAAAGTAGGTCCTTATTACCCCCAAATGGAGCTTGTAGGTGACCAATTAGCGCTATAGGGTAATAATGTAGCTAGAAAAGCCCTAGGACGGTAAGTAATTAAAAAAAAAAACCTCTTCACTCTTTCAAAAAGTTCGCGTACATCTAACCATCATACTTTTTTTAATTACTTACCGCCCTAGGGCTTTTCTAGCTACATTATTACCCTAGAGCGCTAATTGGTCACCTACAAGCTCCATTTGGGGGTAATAAGGACCTACTTACCGAATATGAGAGATGTAAACATCATTTTCTATGGCGTCGCACCGCGTCGCGTGGCGTCGCTTCTGTCGCTCACCTAGGATAACAGGTCAACAGTAGCTTGCCCTTCACGTGGCCTACGTTGTCGCGTAGATAAGTTTGATATTTTCTATGGAGTCATATCGCATCGGATTTCGTCGCGTCGCTTTCGTCGCTCACCTAGGACAACATAGCATAGGATGTTGCTACCGAGAACTAACGATGGAGTCGTGATACCAGTGATAAACCTAGCTTGAAAACGTCTCAAGCGCCGTCGCTTGCGCGTTTCATTAAAATAGTTTCTGCAATTTGTTTACCAAGACTGTGCTCTAAATAAGACTAACCCATATTGTGTAGGATTCCGTAGTAGTATAGGAGCTGTTTTAGTTTCACCTGTATCTCTGTCCGTTTGTCCTTCTGTATGTTTATCTTTTGTGATAATAAATAAAAAGGTAAAATAAGACTGTGGCCAAGGGTTATCACTGATCGTATATCTTTCTAATGTAAGGAAGACCTACAGGTCGGTAGATTGATGGAGGGGAAAGGGATATGAATAATTTGGGAGTAATTCAAAGTTGGATGTGGAAAAATATATGGGCGAGAACTATTTTGGTTTGGGAGGCTTCGGCCGTGGCTAGGAGCGGATGAAGATGATAACACTGATCTTCTTTTTTTTGACGAAAATCCTGGTGGAATGGTCTTTGGTCTTACAAGTTGGAGGTCCCGTGTTCGATACTCTCTCGAATTTTTTTCGATACTTTCTCGACTCTGTTTCAGTCTGGTGGTAGGAGGCTTTACACTTAGGCCTAAATCGAGCAACCTGAATTTAGCAGATGGATCAGCCCCCTTATCATGTAAGAATGTCCGATCAAAACGTTAAAGTTCGTCGTCAAAGTATAAACCATAACAGCATTAAATTAGAGCTCAATTTCGTGTATCCATTCTTATACGTTCGAGTATCGTTCATACCTAAACGTATAAGAATGGGCAGACGAAATTGAGCTCTAATTCAATGCCATTATGGTTTAATTTACTTTGACAAAAATCTTTAACGTTTGATGAACAATTCTTACGTAATCGGGAGGCTGAATTAAATACGGCATATAGATAGCAATTATGACGTAGGCATCCGGTAAGGTTTAATATGAAATGATGATAATTTATTTATCACCATTTCACGTAGGACAACTTGTGCCAGTAATGATAAGACTATTATTTTAAATAAACTTATTAGGTAATCAAAATCGAAAGAAATGTAAGCGAAGCCGCGGACAAAAGCTAGTAGATCTACTAAGTCAAGTATGAACAGTGAACAATAGAAAAGTTGTCCTTCAAACTATTTCTTTGAGTTTAAAATTAATTTATTTATAGAAAAAAAGTGCGGTAGTGGCACGTCGTCTAACTTTATTCAGTTTTCCGGTCCAATAAACCAGGGGAATTCTCTTACTACGATGAGTGTTTTTTTTTTCTGTGTGGAAATTGGAAAACTTTTATCATCGTTTGAGGGGTACGTCGCAATCTTGGCGACGGGGTTGTTAATAAAATGAGCAATGAAATGAGTTGAATGCGGACTGTCAATGGATTGTGTAACTGAATGACTCTTGGGGCGCTCCTTTTTGTTTACATACTCGTAGATACAACTGACATAATACACATAACTGACATAACTGACATTGTAGTGGATAAAACATCAATTCCTCACGATATTTACCTCTATTATTAAGTAATAAATACTTAGGATAATAGGGATGATGACAACTCAAATGATTAAGTCTCAATCAAATCAGCAACTCTTTATCAAACTTAAAAACGCACTTCTAGTATGTAAGCTGTATGAAATTCACAGTTGTGACGTCATAAAATTTCAACGCACTTTTTTTCTTTAATCTATATTTTAAAATGGTTATCAAACTTAAATCTAACCGAGGGATGTGAATTTTAGCTCTTTTGGAAGACCCTCTACTTAATAATCAGTTAGAAATAATTTATTTTTGATATAGACATTATCCCTATTCAGCTCGATTCAGCTTATGTCTACCTACCGGCAAAGACGCGCCGCCAAGCGATTTAGCGTTCCGGTACGATGCCGTGTAGAAACCGAATAGGGGTATGGGTTTAATATAACTGCCATGCCCCTAACAGGTTAGCCCGCTGCCATCTTAGACTGCATCATCACTTACCATCAGGTGAGATCGCAGTCAAGGGCTAACTTGTAGTGGATAAAAAAAAAATATATACAAGCCTTGTATAGTCTTATATAGAGACGCGTAAGTACACAAATTCATTAATTAACAGTATCAAATAGATGTGCTTAATGTCGCAAAATAATAGCATGACACCGGCGACTACGTCAGCGTAGATCTAGATTTTTTTCAAACTACTTACCTTAGAGACTTTGATTTTATCCGGGTTAAAAAGTTATCTTTAACTGTGCCAAAATCACGTCAATCACTTTACAATCGTGCATTGTCGAGTCAACATCTCCTGAAGATGATCCGGTGTCGAAGTGAAACGTACGCTGAAAATAATTTGGGAGATTTGTGTGGTGTGGTGAATATCGCAAGCTAAAAGTGCAAGATACACACTGTACCCCATAGATTTGCCTACTGTTGCGGATGATAACGAATTAAATGTCTAGTTCCTTCATTATCACGTCATTCCGTTGCTGCACTTTGACGTGATTGAAGGACAAACCAACAAACACATACACATTAACAATATGGGTAGTGACTGATATTAAGTTAGGCCTCAAGTCAACCAAACCGATGGGAACACTCGCGTTATTTAGCATGCACTTGTATATAGCGTTGTTCGGCGTTGACCGGGCTAGGGGGAACGGTTTATGTTTGCCTCTGCACAAAACGTGTGTACTGATGTGATTGAGTTCGCTCCATCGGTATATATGTAGGTACTAGATGGGCCCTTTCATAGAAAAAGATTGGGCGTCCGACTTGTAGGGCGTGCCCCTCACCTGTATAAGCCTGTCTTTGTCCCCGCCATAGCGCTGTCCCGCTTTTCAGACTAGAAGGCGTTAGTAAAATAAGTTCACATTCTTTGTTTGACAGAGCCCCGTCTATGAAAATTGAGATCGTTGGTTCGCTCCCTTTACTCCGACTAGCAACTCTATAGTGAGTAGCAACTTTAGTTCATCATCTACCAGCGCATGTATTCCCTGCCGGCTGCCACGTATAACTTAAGTACCTTTAAGTTCAAGGCAAGAGTGAATAGGCATCTTCTAGGCAAGCGCGCTCCAACCTAGACCTCATCATTGCTTTGTAATAAGCATTATTGTCGTCAATCGCAAGCCTGCCTATCTCGCAATAAAAAAAACGATTAATATCTCAACTCATGCCGGCTCACTACTGAGCACGAGTCCTCTCGGAATGAGAAGGGTTTGGCCATAGTCCACCACGCTGGCCAAGTGACTTGGCAGACTTCACACACCTTCGAGATGTTCGTGAAAAACTCCCGGGCATGCAGGTTTCCTTCACCGTTTGAAGCAAGTGGTATTTAATTTCTTAAAACGCACATAGCACCGAAAAGTTAGTGTTTTTTTTAAATACGAGTAGCTAGCGTTTGGCTGCAATCAGACTTGCTTGCAAGTGGTGATGCAGCCTAAGGTGGAGCGCGCTTGCCTAGAAGATGCCTGTTCACTCTTGATTTGAAGGTACCTATATTAAAAGAGGAGGGGAAAACGGAAGCCGGAAGGGCATTCCATATCCTGGCGGTTCGTATTAGACTTGTCCGGGGACCGGGCAAGGGGAAACGGTCGCTGTTTGCCTTTTCACAAAACGTGTGTACTGATGTGATTGAATTTACGCTCCCTTTACTCTGACTCTAGCTACTCTGTAGTGAGTAGCAACACACTTTGGTTAATGCAGTTTAAATGTGTACACTGTTATACCGCTACCCGCATAAACTGCATCATCTCTTACCACCAAGTGAGATCGCAGTCAAGGGCTAACTTTCATAACGGAATAAAAGAAAATGCTAATAAATCCTACAGGGCAATCGCAAAATATGAACTCAAAATAAATCTTTATGGACCAACACACATCCCACTACTCGTAATATTAAAAATGCGAAAGTGTATCTGTTTGTTGGTTTGTTTTTGTGTCCTTCAATCACGCCGCAACAGAGCTACGGATCGACGTGATTATTGGCATGGGTATAGTTGAGGACCTGGAGAGTGACATAGGCTACTTTTTATCCCGGAAAATTAATTTAATTAATTAATTGTTAATCCTCCTGTGGGAATTAAAAAAACTTATTCCACACGGACGATGTCGCAGGCATCAATCAGCTAGTGAAAAATAAAATAAAAACAAAAACCAAACAGGCATGGACCAGAAAAGTTTGACGGACTATACCTACCTACGTACGAGTACATAATAACCTATCAATATAATATTAGTGCTGTCAATGGGCCATCTTCTCAGCCTGTGGCGCGGTATAATACCGCATCCAATATAATAATGAAGAGTATTGGAAAAATGTAGAGCAAAAATTCGCCCAGATGCAATCCAAGAGTCCGCATTGCAGATCTGGCTCCGGCTGGGTAATATCGTTACGGTTTGCGAGACTATGTTAATATAAGTATTTGCGGCAATCCACGCCTATCGAGACCCGACCGATATTCTTGTAGATACAATCCTCGACTTTTGTATTAATTACTAGCTGATGCCCGCGACTTCGTCCGCGTGGTTTAATTTTTTTTTGATTCTTGTTAATCCTCGGAACTCCTTAATTTTCCGGGATAAAAAGTACACTCCACTCCTAACACACACACACACTCCAGGTCCTAAACTATGCCCATGCCAAAAATTACGTCGATCCGTTGCTCCGTTGCGGCGTGATTTAAGGACAAACCAACAAACCAACAAACAAACACACTTTCGCATTTATAATATTAGTATGATCATCATTTAAATTTTATACGTCAATGATTTGATCTGTTAATTTTTTACCTACCTACCTGATGGTACCACTTACCTGACGGTAAGTGATGATGCAGTCTAAGATGGTAGCGGGCTACCCTGTTAGGGGCATGGCAGTTAGGTATATTAAACCCATACCCCTATTCGGTTTCTACACGGCATCGAACCGGAACGCTAAATCGCTTGGCGGCACGTCTTTGCCGGTAGGGTGGTAACTAGCTACTAACTAGCCACGGCCGAATCCTCTAACAGGCCAGACGAGGGAAAATTCAGAAATTATAAATTCCCAAATTGATCCTGCCCGGGATCGAACCCAGGACCTCCGCACGTTATGACAACAGCGCTCAACACTGCGCCACGGAGGTCGGCAAAAAGACTAGAAGAAGAAGAAAAAGTAATTGAGAACATTAACCGATGTGTGGTTTCTGATTAGGTAATAGGAATATTATACGTAACGCGTTTATTTCGCAAAAATTAAATTGATTAGGGCTCGGGCTGGCTGCGACATAGGACCTACAATGCCGGGGATCGTGTTCGATCCCATCATCACTTACCATCAGATGAGATCGCAGTCAAGGGCTAACTTGTAGTGGTTAAAAAAATGCAACATAATTCAATACGACCGTCAGGGTGGTAACCCGCAAACGTTTTTCCGCTCGCGAAATTCCGCTTGATTTGCCTCTGGTCTAAAAGGGTAATTAACGGAGATGTCTTCTACCGCTGGGTTCCTGATTAAAAAGGATAATAAACGTAACGCATTTATTTTGCAATCTTCAAATTAATGACACCGCGGGCTTACAGCGCTGGTTTTTAGGATTCCGTATCCAAAGGGTGCCAACGGAATCCTATTACTACGCCTCCGCTGTCCGTGCGTCCGTTTGTCAGCGGGCTGTATCTCATGAACCGTATGTGTAGACAGTTGAAATTTTCACAGAGTGTGTATTTTCTATTGCTGCTATATAGAAATAAAATGAAAATTCGGGGGAATTCTATACAAGAAACGTGTTTTTTTTATTTACGGCGTTTTTTACTCGACCAAATTTATGTCTATAGTCTGCACCCTATAGGTACTAATATTATGAATGCAAAAGTTTGGATGGATGGATCGACGGATGGATGTTTATTACTCAATCACGCCAGAAAGGCTGAACGGATTTGGAGAAATTTGGCGCAGAGATAGATCATAGTCTGGAATAACCCATAGACTACTTTTTATCCCGGGAAATTAAAGAGAACCACGCGGACGAAGTCGCGGGCATGGGCTAGTTTAAAATAAAAGGAGGTCCCCATTACAACAAACGTTTTTGTTCGATCTTAATAATGGCTATATCTTTTGAACGGAAATGGTACTGAATGCTTCGCCCAACTCGCACTTGGCCGGTTTTATTTTTTTAATTTCCCCTCCGCCTGCGAGTGAGGCCTACAACGGCTTTATTACTGTTTGGACATTGCTCCCTCGGGTCGTAAAGTACCGACTACCGCAGTATTAGCACTAACATTTCTGTACGAAATTTTGAACAATTTGATATTGTTATCTTTTTCGGACTGTAGGAGTTAGGAAGTTTCGTGTGTTTTTTGGTCCATCGGTTTCCTCGTAATTGTTGCTAGATTGTGATAAACATTGCTTCGCCTTAGCTTTCCACGTCTAGTCTCTACATGTATAAAACTTCATGACAAATTAATTGATAATGCAACTGTAGTTTCTATAGCCCTCTGACAGTGGGATATCAAATTACTATAATTTCATATTTTGATTTTTGTTAAGTTTTTAAATTTGTTGAGAATTACCTAATGATAACGCATAATGTTGCCATAACAAAGAATATATTAATTTATTTATTACGGTCTTACAAAGGAACATCTTCACCATGCTCATTCAACTCATCGCGGGTCTGCTACGAGCACGAGTGTCCTTTCAGAATGAAAAGGATTTGGCTATAGTCCATCACGCTGGCTTAGTGTGAATTGGCAGACTTTACACACTTTCTTTAATATTATGAAGAACGAATGGGCATGAAGGTTTCCTCACGTTTTACTTAACTTCATTTATTAATACACACATAATAAACTCCTAAAAGTTAGGTGCGTGCCCGGGGATCGAACCACTGACCATCCGAATCCGGGTATCTAAGGCGCTAGGCTACCGCTTTAGAGAAGGTTCTCCGCTTTAAAAGGAGAAAAAGGCTTTGCTGACTAAAAATAAATATATTATCTGAATAAAGTGATAATCCCACCTCGGTGATTAGTTAGTTAGAAAGTAAAAACTTCTTTCCATACTACACAAAGAGAATGTTCTAATGAAACCTCTTTTCATGGTAATGTGAAAATTTGTTCCAAGAATTCGAGAGCATTTCGGGAGCGTCGAATTCGAAGAGCGAAACCCAAAATAAAAGTTGCATTTCGCTTGGCGCACTGCACGAGCGTTCTGCACTGCGGGCTGCGGCACTGTTACGTGATGCTGCTGCCCTGGTAGCCGATTGGTAGCTAACCACTATATTATTTGCCGAATTTTGTAAGCTAGGGGGGGGAGGGGGTTAGCCGAATAGGGGTATGGGTTTATTATAACTGCCATGCCCCTAACAGGTTAGCCCGCTACCATCCTAGACTGCATCATCACTTACCATCAGGTGAGATCGCAGTCAAGGGCTAACTTGTAGTGGATAAAAAAACTTTTTTTTCATACAAAATCTATGATGATTCCCTCAACATCTTTTCCGCGTGGATTCAGTTGTTTCCCGAGGGTATTCATAAAATGTAGCCTAGTTAACTCAGGTTATAAGTTATCTCCATTCTAAATTTCAGTGAAGGACACTTACAAGGACAAGATGATATAAGGAGTTTTCAAAATCACTTCTATTTTCTGATCTAAATTGTAGCCAATGTTCCGGTACACCAACAAACACCAGTTTGTTGTATTAACGGGTAATGATGAGGAAAAGTAAAACTTAAATCCTGTTGAAATAGTATGGTAAAATAACGACAGTATAGAAATGAATGACTAGAAATATCAAAAATACCAAAACCGTTTAAGGACGGATTTGCAAATCCCTTAAAATACATAGAATTGTCGGTACATTTTGTGACTAGACAAAATAAAATGGAACTAAAAATTACTACATATAGATTGATCCCTTATCTCCAATTTTTGGAAATGACTTTGTTAAAAACCTTCATTTAAAGTACTATAAAAATGATTTTCCGACACCTCTTCACACAAAATTGACGATTTAGGGGCAAATATCGGTACATTTTTTTCCGTATATATGCTGATTTTTTGTCATTAAAAAATACCATCTGTTAGGAGATAATAATATGTTCATCTAAAAATTTTGGAAAGAGAAATATTAAAAATAGTACATATTATAGTATAAAAAATAAAATAAAAATAGCTTGTATTTTTTTCGCATATTTTGCTTTCAAACGTAAATCTTAACATAGTGAAAATAAGGGCTATTTTGATTTTGCTTGGTCACTGGTTTGATTTCGTTTCAAAACTCAAATATCATTATTTAGTTAGTCAGTCATTTAAAAAAAAAATTAAATATACCGTAGTATCGAAATAAGTTGATTCACGCAGCTTGTATGTACATGTGTGTGCGTGTGAACGATGCGAGTGTAGTAGTGCGATTTTATACCTATTTGTTTTGCAAATGCGTCCTTAACAAACAAGTTGAAAATATAGGAATAACTGTGAATTCTGAAAATTCAATTTATTTTAGCTGTTGATTGCTGGAAAACGAATTGCTAGATTCATTAGTTCTGCAAGCCATCCCAATTTTGAGCAATGTGTTTTGTTTATCAAGTGGAATAAAATTTTAGGTATAACTTTTATTTTCAACTGTTTGAATGAACAATGAACAAAATTTTAACAATTGTTTTTTTTTCTTTTCAGGTAAGCGTCCGTCCACCCCGAAAAGATCAATGACTCCAAAAATATGCAATAAAACTACCAGGTTTGCATAGAATAGAATAGTTTGGTTAGCATTTTTGCAAGGGCGCACGCTGTGGGACCAAAGGCGGAAGTAGACCATTCTATGATTAATATGACGTACAAAACTAACAAAAAATATTTCTTTTGTCAAATTATTATTTATGTAATTATCTAATATGGTTAAGCCGTATCTTCAAATTGATAATTGGTTGATGTAGATATTTACCATTATGTAGTTAGTAAATCCCGCTATTAATAACAGATGAACTTCAGCAACTATTTTGATTATCTGTTAGGTAATTACTGTTCGACATGTTCGCTCGCTGACGACAATATGTTAAAGTCAATTAAGTAATTCTCCGCAATCCAGCTACTCGTATGGTAAATTACAGGCTTAATATAGACATGAGTCTTATTGAATCAAATTAATTCAATGTAACAATACGTTATCGGAAATTGAATTTCGTCTAACAATCGTTCGTTCTCTGTGATCGTTACAATGTATCAATCTAATTATATCATCGTAATAACGTCACGCAGATTGTTGCTGGCGATAGCTTCCACAACAGGCTATTAATTGAGACAGTTTGAAAGAAATTCAAGTATTTATAAACCTCTTTGAGGTGGACTCGAGTAACCTTATTACTGGACGCCTAAAAGGAAAGTAATTTTACGCCGGAACTGTACCAAAGATGACAAATACCTTCTCTTAATTGTTCTCTGTAATTACAATCTCTTTGAGGGGTAATGAACGAAGACGCCTCAACAATGCCTATAGCGGACGTTGAGGCGCCGTCAAACAAAGAACGGGGATATTTGAAAGGGATGCCGAAAAGACTGATTTCTCATTATGTTTTTGTGTAGCTGACAGTTTTACTTGACCGATCCTTTTATCTTGCTTATTAACCTTGTGAAAATGAGTTCAGACTAATCTAAACCATGAAGAGATCCGTAGAAGATCCAGATTATTCTAGATTCTAGATTATCCGACATAGCTCAACGGGTTGCGGCGCGAAGCTGAAATGGCAATGGGGGCACACGTTGGGGATATATGGAGTGCTGGAATGGCGAGCACGCACCGGGAAGCACAGCAATAGGGATGACAGGGAATCAGCAACTCTTTATCAAACTTCATAACTCGCTTCTAGTATGGAAGTTTGTATGAAATACATAGTTGTGACGTCATCAAATTTCAACGCACTTTTTTCCTTTTAAAATGACAAACTTAAAACTCACTGAGGATGTGAAGTTTGTCTTTTGGAGGACCTTCTTATTTAATAATCAGTAAGAAATAATTTATTTTTGACATAGTCATCATCCCGATTGGTTGATCTGTCACTATAGAGTATAGGTGGACGACATCAAGCGAGTCGCAGGAACCGCTGAATCTAGGCAGCGCGCAAAACCGTGCCGTGTGGAAGATCTATGTCCAGCTGTAAACAATATTGTGTCAATTGACCTCTAAACACCACTGAACTTTAATTAAACTAAGGCATTTTTGCAAATTTGCAATTTCTTTTTCCCCAAAGAAAGGTTCAATGGCTTCTCGTTTTCGCAACAAAACTACCAGGATTGCATAGCTTTCGAACAGCTAGATTCGCACTTTTGCAAGGGCGGCACACCCCACGCGTCGCCAGGGACGCCCGGGGGCGCGATGCATCGAAGTGTGCCGTAATCGCCCGAGATTTAATCGTTTCATCGTCCCGCTTCACCGCCCCTGGTATTAAGTTGAATTTCATTACGGCTCCAATATCCCCGTAAGGTACTTTTTATTTTCTACCGACTATGCTATATTAGATAGAGTTAGTTTTTTATGCCTGTTTTCACCAACAATTCCTAATTTTAGGCAACACCTAACCCCATTAGGTCACAGTTAAGATACGTGAAAACTGTCACCTTAGCCGTTTCCTTTTAATTTTTTTATATAAAACAATAGACTTTCAGTCTGATTTTTGTGACTATAGGTTGTTTTTCATTTTCCGAACCACCAAAGAAAGGAAAATTAGGCATTTATTTTGAAATCTAACGATTTACGAGTACTTTGGCTCGTTCCTTTTGTTACCTGGCATCTCAATGGCTTCAAAGGAATGAACGTAAATTTTTCACTCCCTTGTGGCGTTCTGATGTGAAGGGAAGGCGTACATTTATTCGGACTTTTATCTTGCTTTTGGGACTCGCGCAGACATGCTCGTGTTTTAAGGCGCTGCCAGATCACAAAATAAAAAAACAAGTCAACAGTTTGGCTCTCCGCACCTATACTTTTCATTAACGAGAAAAACTGCTTTGAAAGGTGAAATAGGTGTTTAAATTTTTTTATGCAAAGAATATTATGTTTAAATTGTGGTTTGCGATACGTCAATGGCTGCATAAAGGTAGGGGGGATTACTACTATCGCTTAAAGGAGTATTACTTTTAAATTACAGTTTTATGTCACGTACCTTGACGTCCCTAAAATAAGGATTATAATTCTGAAACACGAACGTCGACAATATTAAAACTTGTAAAATTTGTAAAACGTTAACTAATTGAAAGGTCCTACTACATTGTAAAGGATTATTTGAATGATAGGAAGGCATGGGTATAAATCTATTTATAAATCTAATTAAGTAATTACCGATATTTTGTGAGATGGTGATAATAAAAAAAAACCCCGGCTGAGTTTTGTTGTGGGCTCTTCTCAGACCAGGGCGCGTTTGGAACCCTCGTAGCTTTAGTTTTAAGATACCGTAGTTAATTATCACCATCACGTCTTATACTTACTTTGTAAGCATGACTTTCAGAAGGTGCACTTTGTAGGTACCTATTTTAAATAAATATGTTTTGAATTGAATTGAATTTAAATATGGATTTAAGCGATGGTAGAATGCCTTCAGGTTCTTTTCAATCTTACTTAAGCCACCTTTTAATGGATACATTGCTTTAATAACCCCCCTTTTTAGCTATTTACGACCTGACTGCGCCTTAATATCAAAGAGGAATATAAGACAAACGGAGAGGAGTCTCTAAAGCTGGTCCTTCGGGGACACGTCATCGTAAATTGCGTAATTTAGTACCTGCCCGAAGTCCTCATGGGACAGAATTAGTATGAACATTAATATAAGGTAATATTTACCGACGTCAATTTCGCTTTTGACGCCGGTCGCACCTAATTTGTATGGGTAGGTATTTACCAGATAATAGGTATTTAAAAGAGTAATAAGGAGTAAGTAATCTCCACGACAATTAATATCGACGGTAAATGATCGTCGTGTGTCTTGTGGAACTATCAGATTCAGAAATAACTTACAAAGAAAGTTGTAATGTTGTGTCGATGTAAGCACCTAGTACCTACTCACGCGTAAGTTCTATAATTTGTAGTCTTTATATCTTGAAGATACAAATTGTTCATCACGAACCAAAGAGGACTTCACGAAAGCAATATCACCGGGACACTGCCTATTTGACGGAGAAAAACATGCGCAACATGCGCATTTAATTCGTACGAACTTACGTTACGTACGAACGAATTCGCATCCAATTCCATAGTAAGCGCGGCCTAAGAAGATAATAATTAAAATTCTTTTAAAGTATCTAATTCTTTTAATTACCAGTTATTATATTAAGCGTATGTATATTAAGCAATGACTATATTATATAATGCTCTCGATATTGAATCTACCTAAAAATAAACCTAAAGAAACATCCTAAAGAAAAATCTTTCCAGCTTTTAAAAGCCCTGCAGGCTCGGTTTATGACTTGATCGGTGATATTAAGACCGACTCGTTCGTTCGTTCATCCATTACATTAAAAGCGAGAGCGCTATTGCTGGGCGTAATTAAAAAATCTGTTTTAGCATTTTCGGAGAAACCTCCGTGGAAAATCCGGGCTCGAACGAGATTATGACGTAATAAGAACCGACAACGACTGAGAGAATCTCTACATTGAAACCGTATAAGAACGATTTTGTACGAGAAATTTTGAAACAATATTTTTCTGCTAGTTCTCTCTCAACTCTCAACTCATGTAGTTCCGCGACTTCGTTCACGTGGCTTTAGGTCGTTGAAACTCTTTGATGTATGTCTATGCGTCAAGGTCCGCGTGAGGTTTTTCCCGCGGGAACTCTTTAATTTTCCGGGATAAAAAGTAAGTAGCCTATGTGTTATTCCAGACTATTATCTATCTCTGTGCCAAATTTCATCCAGATCCGTTTAGTTCTGGCGTGATTGATTGAAACATCCATCCATCCAAACATTCGCATAAGTATTAACATTTGTAAAGATAAAGATAAAGCATTTGTATTGTATTGTTGTAATAAATTATGAAGTAAATTATATAAATAACATCTGTGTATCGTCAAGGTAAACAAACTTAATCGCTGTAACGCGCCGCTGCTGTTCAGTGTCGCGCGACGCTCGCTGGAAGTTCTTACACATTAATTTGGAGTTATTAATTAACATCGACCTGTTTCCCGTACTTGGGAATATATGCAATGAACTCCGACTAAGTATTACGACCGCGTTAGGGTGCGTATTCAATGTACAAACGAACGGGAACGAACGTGAGGGGACGAGATAAAGTTCAAAAAATTTAACTGGTAAAGGCCGAATACTGTAACAATATAACCTTAATATTAACATTTTGCAAAAGCATACATCAAATAGCATCCGATATAGCGAATCCCGGCGAAGCGCCCGGCTCCAATATTATATCACGTCCAATTTTGTCACAATTCACGCGGAATAGCGCAATGTGTCGCGAAGCCAGACTAAATTCCCGAACACCTTTAGCACAGTTTAAGGAGCTACGTTCTATCCTACCAGTCGTTCGACGGAGAATCCAATCCATTTTAGACTTGCCTTTACACAATTTAAAAGTTCATTAAAAGTATGCTTCTTAAAAAAGCTTAATAAACTGTTGAAGATTATGTAAGCGACAAAAGAACGTGGATTTGACTCGCTGCATGCTATGCTTGGGTCTGCAGTTACTTGTATTCTTATAATGACTGTAATTTTTGGCTGAAAAGAGCCACCACCGAGTTGGCAATCCGTATCAGCGGTAGATTCACTCGACCATTCAAAAGCACTTATAAAAGTCTATTTAAAAAAATTGAAGTTCCCGCGGAAACCAAAAAACGTGTATCGACGCGGACGAAGTCGCGACCATTATCGAGTAATCTGTAACAGCCATTCACTTTATGTTAGTATCTACCGTTCTCAAAAGCAAGCTTTTTGAAATAGCATCGAATAAGCGAATACCGGGGAAACGTCGGACTGCAATATGATATCACGTTCAATTTTGTCACAATTCTCACGGAATAGCACAACATGTTGCGAAGCGGCCGGAGTTCGAAGCCAGACATACTTCTGCAAAGTTCCCGAGCACGTGTGAAGTATATTATATACCTGATTTAGACAAACTACACGCCGGAAAGTAGACACCACAATACGTTAGTTGGATGATTACGAGT
This sequence comes from Erebia ligea, assembly GCA_917051295.2. Taxonomy (NCBI): domain Eukaryota; kingdom Metazoa; phylum Arthropoda; class Insecta; order Lepidoptera; family Nymphalidae; genus Erebia; species Erebia ligea. The sequence continues at coordinate 14,597,474 of OU785241.1, read as the reverse complement.
AGCTCTTAGGATCTGAGCAATCGCTTTCTTTAAGCTAGGCCGTACGAGTTTTAGCTTAGGCTTCGTTCGACATGCTTGGGACTAAATCTGGAATGGAAAGTAACACCCTATTCTCAACTCATACGCGTTTTCCATCGTCACCGTTTTCCTTTTCAAAAAACATACGTTTCCAATGGCTTTATGTCGAAAACTAGCTTTTGATGACGACTCTAAATTTCCATACAGAAATGGTTGATTTTTCGAAGAGCTGGAAGAAGTTCAATACTTTCGGTCTATCAGTTTGTAATTTGTATTAATATATTATCATTCGATCAGTGACTCTATCAAAAAAATCATAACGAAGAAGCCCGCCAACCCGCATTGGAGCAGCGTGGTGGGTCTAAGCTCTAATTCCCTCTCTCCTATGAGAGTGGAGGTCTGTGCCCAGCAGTGGGACGTTAATGGGCTGTAGTGGATTGGTCAAATAATTTGGCGAAAACAAAAGCTACGCATAGCTTCTCGCTTTCTAGGGGAGTAGCCTCAAGCACCTGCTTCTAACAAGTATTATCCTTTAGACTTTAGAGAGTTTCCAGGCAACGAGTGCGCGGCACACGTTCCATATGAAACTCTGCACAATTCCTGAACTCCTGTTACGGCTGAATAAACTCAGTGAGTCAGTGCTGCGATCAGCTTAACTAACTTTTCACCCCGAGATTTCTTATCTTATGAACTCGATGTTTTAGTGGTTGTTTTCCAGCGGCAAAAAAAAATTGATCTCATTAGAACTATCGAAATAGTTAGTTACTTAAACTTGAAAAATAAAAGAGTTTATAGTGGGAGATATTCCTTCCTGCGCGGAAGATATTACAGTGCACCCAATAATAAGCGAATAAGGCCCGCTTGCACAACATGGCCTAAACTGATTCAGTTAATTTTTAAGCTGTCACTTAATTCCGCGGTTGACATAGGACAGGTATAGCAAATAGCTTTTATACTTCTACCATACCTTTACTACTGTTTTAATCATACTTTTGCGGGTCTAAAGTCAGTCTTCATGCCCTAGGGCCGTAATCTAGTCGATCGATCGCCCAACTAGTTGACCAACCCCATACTGTAAATATGCACAACAGAGTCTAGGCTCCAGACTGGTCGACCAAACGACCGTACCATTTGACATAAAAGTTATTAAACCAAGGAGTATGTATACCTGCATCTTTTCTTTTTATTATTTACTAGACCTATGTATCCTACTTACTATGATTTGCAATAAATATCTAACCATTACAGTTTGTTTTACTGTTATGGTAGAAGTATAAAGTAGAGTATACACCACCGGGATAAAGCAGTTTTTTTCTTGGGCGCTTGAATCCCTCACTGCACTCAGGACTCAATCTTAATTCCCTCCCTTTGGTCGGGAATTAACTTATAACACCCTCGCTGCGCTCGGGAGTTAAATTTGGAGTCCTTCGTTACGTTCAGGATTCAATGTAGCGCCCGTGACATAAAACAGTGCTTTATCCCCTTGGTGTATAAACTACTATAACACATTTAACGGCTTGAGCAAGTGTGCCTATATATTCGATTGATAAGAACACAACTTAAGGCGCTGTAAATAAATTGATCTGAATAAGGATCGAATGATTAGCTCAAACATGTTTATCTACCCGTCTAACCATCACCTCCGGTGTCGGAGTCCTATGCTAATGAATTCGTTGTTTTTGTTCGAGACTTAGGCCTGACCCAGTCCGTCCTAAGTAAACTGGCCGTGCATAAACATTACGTTTACAGTTAGCGTCGTGCGCCTCAGGGTAATGTTGTTATTTTAGGAGATTCTGATGACGTAAGATTGTAGTCTTAGGTTCGTTTTAACCGACAGCCCCATTAATTTATAGGAACACGGTATATGTCCGATTAGGTGTCCACTAAAATTTTGGGATCATAAGTGAAAGCGGAATTTTATAGCTAGTTATACGAGTACCACATTTCGTTTCTTGAACATAGCCTATGTGTTATTCCAGACTGTAATCTATCTCTGTGCCAAATTTCATCTAGATCCATTCAGCCGTTGGGCGTGATTGAGTAACAAACATCCAAACATCCATACATACATCCAAACTTTCGCATTTATAATATTTGATGATTTGATAAGATTTAGCCTGCGAGAGAATGAGACTCATTATCTCGTAGACTACTTTTCTGAAGTTTCACTTCTGCCGTGTGTGATACGCACACACCCTTTTTTTTTAAACATTTTTTTTTTCTTCCGTAGTGGGCTTACAGTTTGTTAAGCTTTTTCATGTAGGTACCTACCTATTATTATCCTAATAGCATCTGGATATGACAAAACATATAACATGCAGCTTTCTCACGTCTCGGCAACACGTATGTCGGTCCCGGGCGGAATCAGTCGAATAAACAGAGCGTAATGAATTGCCATTATGCTACCCTCGCACGTCCCGGCTCGCCGGGCGTGGTGGAGCTAATGCGGTTGCCTACTGTTTGATAAGTGTTAATTAAAAAAATAAAACCGGCCAAGTGCGAGTCGGACTCGCGCACCGAGGGTTCCGTACAAACCTGTAGTAAGTTTTAAATTATTAAAAAAAAACTACTTACTAGATCTCGTTCAAACCAATTTTCGGTGGAAGTTTACATGGTAATGTACATCATATATTTTTTTTAGTTTTAAAACTAAAAAAATATATGATGTACATTTAGGGGGGGGGGGGGGGGGGGGGGGCACACATTTTACCACTTTGGAAGTGTCTCTCGTGCAAACTATTCAGTTTAGAAAAAAATGGTATTAGAAACCTCAATATCATTTTTGAAGACCTATCCATAGATATCCCACACGTATGGGTTTGATGAAAAAAAATTTTTTGAGTTTCAGTTCTAAGTATGGGGACCCCCAAAATTTATTGTTTTTTTTCTAGTTTTGTGTGAAAATCTTAATGCGGTTCACAGAATACATCTACTTACCAAGTTTCAACAGTATAGTTCTTATAGTTTCGGAAAAAAGTGGCTGTGACATACGGACGGACACACAGACAGACAGACAGACAGACATTACGAATCTATAAGGGTTCCGTTTTTGCCAAATTTGGCTACGGAACCCTAAAAACTGTAACCCGACTACGGATAAAAATTCGGAGGCCTCTACTTTTTACGCGACTACGCAACGCACAGGGTTATTTGTATGTGACATCAGTCATATTGATTTTGTTCGTGTAAAATGTAGCCTTTGGTCACCCGGATTATTATAAGGAATCGATTGACACCTCATTCATCAAAAACGGCTCAGTAGTTTATGCGCTACGATAGAACATACATAAATAGGTACAAAAATACTATATAATGTCCTCCCGACCGAATTTCCTATCTCCGGAGAGATTATAGCCATCTGCGCGGGAGATATTATAGTGCACAAGTGTGTGCGCACTATAATATCACCCGAAGAGGTGCACTTTCTGTTCCTTTGCTCTCATAGCCCGATGGGACGGAAAATCCTACACGTCTGGAGAGAGATCAGGTGCAGGACTGACGGCTTAACGTGCTCTCCGAGACACGGGGGTGAAACACCGCCAACTTCCTAACTCCGGGCTCATACGTAAAATTTCTTGTCAGAAAAACCCAATGTTTGTTATTGCCCGGCCCGGGACTCGAACCCGGGACCTCGTCGGCAGTCATGCTAACCATTAGACCAACGAGGCAGTCTTACCTACGACTATAATAGTACGTGTACGACTCATAGAGCATGGTGGGAAGTTATTTCTTCACAGTTGTGTTCTGTCCTATTACACTAAACTGTCGCTTATGCGCCAAGCCCGTGGCCCCGCGCTAACTCGATCGCCAGCGATCGCGCTCAAGAGAGCAAATTTGGGAAAAATATTTCCCGCTATATTTTATTGGATTTGCCCTCACACCGGCGCGGAGAGGTTTCCTTAAGAGGTCGGATCCGTCGCCTGGAGCGGGAATCGAATTTAGGTCCCATGAGCTGGATAAATTGATTTATACCGCCCCCTCGTCCCGGGGTTACACGGATTTTGTGAATTCAACCAACAGTGATTGGCGCCGATGCACATTTCGACGCGTGTGATAAAATGTGATGTTTTCCTCCCTCGCGATTACACATTTTTGCCCGTAATGGTAATCAGGTTTTCTCGGCATTTTCTATTATGGCCTGTAAACGTGATCGATATGGTATAGTTACTTATGCACCTAATCATGATAAAATAACAAGAAATAAGTACATTATTATAGTAGATTGTTCATCAAGGGACTAAAATGAGCCATTTCATACGAGATATTTAGCTTACCGAGCGTAGCGAGGTATGCTATAGAATCGAGTAGAATGGCTTTTAATGTAATGAATAATATATTGTTTTTAACAATTTTTAGATTGTGTCATCGGGTGGAATGTATCTAGGCCGGTTCTTATAAAATTGTATTATTTAAAGTTTAAGCCGTTTTTAAGTTCCAAAATGTCCATAAACAAGAAACCTACACTTTTATGAAAGCGGAGAAATCAGTAAATAATCCATACTATAATTATAAATGCGAAAGTGTGATGGTCTGTCTGACATAGGCTACTTTTTATCCCGGAAAATTAAAGAGTTCTCGCGGGAATGGAAAAAAACTTGATTCAATCGGACGAGGTCGCGGGCATCATCTAGTAGAGATAGGTATAAGTTATAGATTAAAGTTAAGAATTTTCGAAGCCGTATTCTAAGAATGTATAATTTAATATTGATTTACAAATCTGAATAAGATAAATCTTAAAAGTTGGTTAGGTATACTTAGAAATACACATAACAAGGTTTTCGTACTAATAGATTACTACCCCAATTAGGACTCAATTACAACCCCGCCTCAGGCCTATTGCTACCTAGATTAGTGAGAATTGATAGTCCTCCACAAAACCACACATATACCTACAACTACTACATAGTAAATGGTTATATGAAAGCTCAGTCGAAGATTAGCAATAATTAATCGGCCTATACCTACGACGACGACGATCAAATAATTAAGTAATTTAGTAATTAGATTGAAACTCAAACCCAAATGTTTTTTTATTTAAATAAGCTGATGGGTACAAGTATTTTCACACTATTGGCTTGATTAATATGCCTAACTAGCTGATGCCCGCGACTTCGTCCGCGTGGATCGAGGGTTTTCGGTTCCCGTGGGAACTCCTTAATTTTCCAGGATAAAAAGTAGCCTATGTGTTATTCCAAACTATAATCTATCTCTGTGCCAAATTTCATCCAGATCCGTTCAGCCGTTGGGGCGTGATTAAGTAACAAACATCCATACATCCATGCATCCATACATCCATCCAAACTTTCGCATTTATAATATTTATATATTATATATATATATATATATATATATATATATATTATATTTGATTCCCATGCAAAATTACAGCTTTCTAGTACTGATAATATACCTAGTCTCTGAGCTAAGCGACGGACGGACAGACGGACCGACACACGGTCATGGCGAAACTATAACGGTTCCTTGTGGATTAAGGAACCCTAAAAAGTATAGCATCATAAAATTTAACTAAATCAGTTCAGGCATGGCAAGACGGCCTTAGTTTTTTTTTTCAACGTTACCTCATGTAACTTAATCTTAGTTACCTGGTTAACGCTTACTTTGAAAAGTCTAGACTCTAGAGCCTCAGACTCATATTGTTTTCTAGACGTGTTTCTTAATGGATGTCTTTTTTGGAAAATATATTTTTGAAACCGTTTTTAAACTAAAAGCTTCTAGTGCGAAACATTATGCATGTGTTTTGGCGGAAAGCTTTCAAGTTGAATTTATCACATTTACTCTTGTGTCTTCAGTACCCTTACCACAAGATTTTAAATCACACAGTATTTTAGCGTTGAAACACGTTGGCGTTAAATCAAAATGAACCTTAACATTATTGTTTTAGAGCTGAACTTCGTCCATAAATAGTGTAAGGGGACCGCTACCGAAAACGAAGACTGGTGATAACTGATAACTGATAATAATACCACAAAATAAAAACACGAAAATAATAATTTTGTTTTTGTATTCGAGTACTACCTTTTCGGTAGCGTTTCCCTTACACCCTGTATATCCACAGCAAACGCTCCAAGCGGAATCTTAGCTAGATTATAAGAGGATCGTCTAGTTGTAAATTTCAATACAAAAAGCGATAATGTTTTTCTTCCCGTAAATGTTGTCCAATTTTCATAATTTTTAGAAATGTTGCAGATACAATGAAGAACTATGCTCGTACGTTTTGTTTTAATTTCAAAGAAATATTGCTTATGTTAAAGTTATTAGCGTCTAAATATCCATATTTTTGACCTAAAAACTTCCTCGAGTATTTTTTTTTTTTTTTAATTTAACTTAACTAAAATACTAAAAAAATAAAACTTAAAATACCTACTCGCTTCGCGTTTCGTCACTAGACGATAGTCTTAGAATGCAGAGCGTTTGGGTCTATTTTACTTTGACACGGAATTGTGCGATGCTCGATTACACTCAAAGCTTTAAAATCTTGTGGTAAGGGTACAGAACGCAAATTAGATTTTACCTTTTTTGCCTTTTAAAAGGGAGACTCGCGTCTTTGATAATGGCGATCAAGAATTTTGGTATCTATACCTTTTTTCAATTTACATACGTTTTTATACACCCATGGGATATCCTTTTTTTTCTTCGCTAAGAAATTTGAATCACATAAGGCCGCCTTGCACAACACTGCCTAAACGGATTTAGTTAAATTTTTTGATGCCATCACATTTTTTTTTCATCTTTTTTTGTACCAAAGCGTTATAAAATACCTACGTAGAAAAATAGAAACATTAGTGTGGACAAGGAAGCACCTTTAGGAGATCTCTACCAGTGGCCCTTGGCAGTGGGAAACTATTATGAGATAGAATTTATGAAAAATTTATTTATTATGTTATTTAGTGAATTTATATATTTATTTTGATAAGTTTATTCCGGGGTTGATATGAAAAGGTAAGGTATAGGGACATGTCCCAGTTCAGTATGGAGGGTGGTTTTTTATTCTGAGTGTCAATGAACCATAACCAAACTGCCATCACGTGAAAGAGAAAAAAATATAACATTAAACGCCATTTAAATAATAATTTTAGAAAACCCCGTTTTTTTAAAAATTAATTATGAAAAATATCGTTTGTAGAAAATATCTTTCGATGGATGGCAACACTAAAACTTGGGTAATGCGCATTAATTGTGATTATTATTATTCCATTTCGATAAACTACCCATTTTCCACTACATAGGTAGTACATACAACATTATAAGATTAATAAATAATAATTGAGTATTTGAGACATTCGTAAAATAATTATTAGACAACAATAAATCACCAATAGACTAAGCTAAACAAAACTGAGAGTGACATTTGACAATCACCCAATGACATACGTGACAAAAAAATCAAGTTTTTTTTTTTACTGTTGATAAAATTCAGACAAAGATCTAAAAAAGCCACAAAATAAAAATATATTTTTCTCCAAATTGGGGTCCTTTAAAAATGTGTAAATAATTCTAAAAGCCATATTTTAGGATCTCTATTCACGTGTATTAAAATCATCTTGGTTCATGTTCAAGGCCCAATCTTGGACAAGTCCTTTAACTTAAACACATTTAACGGCCTACAAAATGGGTCTAAGAAAAGGTCACTTATCTATGATTTAATCGTGTGCATTATAAAGAATGTAGAACGCACGACTAATCGCATTGTATTCGTAGTTCGTACATAGTTAATTTTACGCGTCATTTGTTACTACGATTCTTATACAAAACTACTCGGTAGACAAATTGGTTTCCTCGATGGGTCGCATTGATAACGGCTAAATGGTTTTAACTGAACCAAGATTAAGGAAGGGAACCCGGTGAAACTACGCGTGTTGAGCAAAGTGAAATCTGTGTATAGTTTTTGCAATTCACGAGTGCGCGTGGCTCATGGTTGTGTTAAAGTCCTATCTGTATACATTTGTATAACAAAAATGTTGCGCGTACGACTGACCGCTCCGAGAGGCACGCACACTTACGCAAAACTACAAGTAAAGTTGACGCGCGCTCGTGAATTGCAATATCTATAACTGAAAGAAATTTTCACTGCGACTGAACTTACTAAGGGTAAAACTATGAAGTGCTGATTTTATCAATAAAGTTTAACCTAGGAATTAATTAAAAATTTTGACAGAACTCCTGTACAATCTTTCAAAACATCAATTTTCCGGCTAGGTTAAACGTTCCTCGGAGTTTGGAAATTCGGTACATCAGAATAAGATAGTTTATTCAGAGTTTGTAAAAACAGCACTGAAGCATACTTATTCTGTGACTGAAGTAAGATACGTTACGGCTTTTGTTATAATTACTATTTACTATACAGCATGTACCAATGTACCTATTGTACCTACAGTATGGTTAAAAATTGTAGTAAAATAAAAATAAAATCATGGCGCCGCACTTTTTATATATGTCAGAACTCAGTGTATATAAAATATCTAGTTACAATTGCTTCTTATCGGTATATTATCGGCTCTTATAGCTTGCTATTATAATAATTATTGTACCAAGACCAGTGGTTGCATCAAGACCAGATGGGCCGTGAAAGCGTATCAAACAAACAGACCACTTTTTAGACTAAGAGATAACTGCAATTTTGGTAACCATCGCCAGAAAGGCTGATTCAGTGTTAGATGGATGTAGAGCTCTCCCCTGATCACAAAAGTTGCAGTCTGCCTGCATTTGGATGGCCCTTTCGCTAAATATGGCCGTTCAAAGACGGATTATTGTTACCAAAAATGAACGATAATTAGAAAAGCTGATTCTTGTACAGTATTAAAGTATGCGCAGTACCTATGTAAACAGCGTAAAAACTGACGCATTTGGATGGGACTTTTTCTAGATATCAGCTTTCAAAGACGTTATAACCTATACTTACTATGCGTTCCTGTAAAAAAATATTAGCAATAACTTTGTCGCCGTTGATCGCTATTAAAAATTATTAACAGCAATCAACGGGACAACATAATAATTGCTAATATTTTTTTACAGGAACGCATAGTAAGTATAGGTTATAACGTCTTTGAAAGCTGATATCTAGAAAAAGTCCCATCCAAATGCGTCAGTTTTTACGCTGTTTACATAGGTACTGCGCATACTTTAATACTGTACAAGAATCAGCTTTTCTAATTATCGTTCATTTTTGGTAACAATAAACCGTCTTTGAACGGCCATATTTAGCGAAAGGGCCATCCAAATGCAGGCAGACTGCAACTTTTGTGATCAGTGGAGAGCTCTACATCCACCTAACACTGAATCAGCTTTTCTGGCGATGGTTACCAAAAGTGCAGTTATCTCCTATAATATTTAGTGATAAGAGCGCCTTGCACACTTTGTTTTCTATACTTGTTTACTTTAATCTTTATGTTTGTGTGGCAATAAAGAATTCATCTATCTATTAAGTTAGGATAGGTAATAGAGACGCGTCCAATCACCTCAGGCACAGAATACCTACATAATAGTACAGCGTCAGGTTCGTTTCACGCGCCCCTGGCTTCAATACTGGCTAGATAATTCCCTCCCCTGGCTGCCCGGGGTCCGATAATGGGTTCAAATCATTTACGTATTGCCTAAATCTAAAGTTAGGTGGTAATCATTGAAGGAATTTACATAATAACATAAATAATTGATTTTGGGCTCTGTATCGAGACTAAACATAATTAAAACTTTTAAAAAATATTCAATGTACAGAAATCTTCTTGTTGAACTTTTACATAATGTAAGTATAGAAAGACAATATATATACTAGCTGATGCCCGCGGCTTCGTCCGCGTGGTTTAAGTATTTTTGATTCCCTCGGGAACTCCCTAATTTTCCGGGATAAAAAGTAGCCTATGTTACTCTCCAGGTCCTCAACCCATTGCCAAAAATCACGTCGATCCGTTGCAGCGTGATTGAAGTACAAACTAACAAACCAATAAAACAACAAACAACCACACTTTCGCATTTATAATAATTAGTATGATGGTGGATTTCGACAATTAATTTACCATGCCCGTGGCACTCTCATTAACCCATGGGAAAGGTCAAATTATAAAGTTTGGGTGCTTCAACAAAAATGTATTGTGTGGCTGTTAGGGACTAATGGTAAAAGGATACTTTGATCCTTTAATTACATGCTGGCCTTTCTCAGATTTCCATAATTATGAACAAAAATGAGTTTTATTAAAAAAATATGGCCATTGACGGTAAGTCATTTGACTGACGTCGCGATATAAAACAAAAATTTGATTGTGAGCAAAATTTTGGCGCCATGCGAAACCACGGGAATTCCATGCCCACCATAGTCCACAGCCTTAAAAACCATTAGGCGTCATGACGTTTTGACCGTGAGTCTGAAATTTGTGCGCCAGCTGCCATGGCTTCAAGCCGCGCGGACCGTGTATATTATACCAGCAAACCTCAGGGATGGATAATAATTGATGTATGTCTTGTGTCTCAAATTTATCACGTCTAAGGTGTGTTCAAACATAAAGCGGCAATCTTGCTTATTGGACGACTGCCGTGCATATTATATTCGTGGGTACATTCCTCAAGTCCTTACTCCTAGCGCGGCAGAATAGTGTCCTGCAAACGCCGCTTGTGTGTGCTGCCGCGCACTTGCCTCTCTTATGTTTGGACGCCCCTTTGGACCACTTTTGAACATACACTGTTCTATATTATGATTATTTTCTGTACTGACTGCTTACTTACTGCTTCCTTTCAAACTTTTGGTTTTGTTTGTAACTGCGACGTCAACCGGGGTCACAGCTCAAAACCAGCGACTTGCTATGACATTTATGGGTATAACACAGGGCAAAACGCTGAGCTGTACACCCTTTCTGGGTGGTGTCACAAACGAAAGTGTTACTGTGTCTAATAGTTTTGGCTGTGACACCATTGGTGAATAAACATTTTTACATCTCTCATATTCGGTAAGTAGGTCCTTATTACCCCCAAATGGAGCTTGTAGGTGACCAATTAGCGCTCTGGGGTAATAATGTAGCTAGAAAAGCCCTAGGGCGGTAAGTAATTAAAAAAAGTATGATGGTTAGATGTACGCGAACTTTTTGAAAGAGTGAAGAGTTTTTTTTTTAATTACTTACCGCCCTAGGGCTTTTCTAGCTACATTATTACCCTAGAGCGTTAATTGGTCACCTACAAGCTCCATTTGGGGGTAATAAGGACCTACTTTACCTCACAATCGAGACGTAAAGCAGAGTAGTTAGCTCGGGTGTAAGCATCAATTGCACCCTCGAACTATAGGCGCCCTCCCTGCGCTCGTGCACCTAAATATCTCGGGCTGCAAATGATGCCTTACAACCCTTGGCTACTAATCTACTATTACATCTCTCATATTCGGTAAGTAGGTCCTTATTACCCCCAAATGGAGCTTGTAGGTGACCAATTAGCGCTCTAGGGTAATAATGTTGCTAGAAAAGCCTTAGGGCGGTAAGTAATTAAAAAAAGTATGATGGTTAGATGTACGCGAACTTTTTGAAAGAGTGAAGTTTTTTTTTAAATTACTTACCGCCCTAGGGCTTTTCTAGCTCTACATTATTACCCTCAAGCGCTAATTGGTCACCTACAAGCTCCATTTGGGGGTATTATGGACCTACTTTACCTCACAATCGAGATGTAAAGCAGAGTAGTTAGCTCGGGTGTAAGCATCAATTGCACCCTCGAACTATAGGCGCCCTCCCTGCGCTCGTGCGCCTAAATATCTCGGGCTGCAATTGATGCCTTACAACCCTTGGCTACTAATCTACTATTTCTTTCTTTCTTTCTGTGTAATGTAGAAATCATTGAAGCGAACGCATCGGTACCAGAGAGACATAGTTTGGATTTGTTTGTATCACTGGATCTTGGTGACAGATCCACAGCTGTCGATGTAATTTCGTTTGATAAGAAATCATCGGAGCGAGCGGCCGGTACCAGGGCGGCATGAGGCCTGCGCAGTGAGCTGTCAAACTCACTCATACGTTCACGACAAGTGACTGCAGGTAGGCGTGATCTTTCTAACGCATCGGTGAGCGAACCGTACGAAGTCACATTTACTTGCTCTTTTCAGATGTGACATGAAGAAACTGGGGATTAGATTATTAACATGCTACTGCTTGTTATTTATCCATACAAATATTAATGCGATAGAATGTCAGTTTATTTGCATGTGAATTTTGTGAAGATCAGATGATTAGTTCGGAGTTCGAGACCGAGTTTCTTGCTGGTTCTTCTCGGTAGAAATGGTATTCCGAACCAGTGGTAGATTCACTCGACGATTCAAAATCATTTGAGTTTGAGTTTTGAGTATGGAGATAGAGGGTGCAACTCCTCAACTGGTAAAAACAAATCAATTGCGATCTGTGTAATAGCTTATTCATCATACTTTTAATATTATAAACTTTTATATTAATATACTTGAATGCGAATGGTTTGTTTGGCTTTTACGCTTTAACGGCCTGGCAGTATCGGTTGAAAAACCGATTTTGGTACAGACAAACTTTTATCCCGGAAAATTTGGAGTTCCTGCGTAAATTAAACAAAATCGTGCAACATCAGCTTAATATTTAAAAATAGTAGATTTTTACGTTTTAGGTTATACATTAGGCAAACCCACTCGTGCGAAGCCGGGTCAGATCATCTTATTAGACTTAAATTTGTGATTAACGCGTTCCGGGTCTCTATCCGGGCGCGGGCCTCGTTTGTCACGCCCCGGGCCTCTCGAACCCGGACGGCGGCGGGTATAAATCACCCCCTAAACTATTTATGAAGATAACTCACAATTTTCCCCTCGGGGTGATTTCGTTTCCAAGACGGTGGTTACGAGGTATCTTATATTTTTTACCGTTGGCTTGAATCTAGTTCAGAATCTGTTAAATATGATTTATGTTGGTAGGGAATAGGTTTATGGTATAGCGATGATATTTAAGGCATACGAACGACTATAAAAATCGGAAAATGTAACGAGATGTAGTTCTAAAACGTGTCTACGTGTTCATTATAACAATGTGCTAAAGGCGGTGCTGAGGAAGCCTCGAAACTGCAGCACATCAGCAATGTTTGCGGACGCTCGCGCGGATGATTTCTTCGCGTCTATGATGTGCAGGCTAGTGAGCAGTACCAACACCCTCCTCAGCACATTGGCTGCTAAGCTGGACAGCTCTCTCTGGAGGTGCTGGTATGGTGCCCACATCCGCGCTAGCAGGCCTCTCAGAGCCTTAGAGTTTTCTCCGAGGCGTAGGTGTATGATTAGGTTAAGCATTATAGTCACTCCTTAATTTGCTGGGATAAAATGTTTCCTCTACGCCATTGTCATTGCCCAGGATGCAACCTGTCTCTGTACCTTTCATCAAAATCTTACACTGACATAACTGCTATACACTATATCCTCCCGTAACAGTTGCCCACATTTTGAAGAGTTTGTTTATCCGCTCTTCAATGACCCTCATCATAGACTGGTAAATAAATTAGAGATTGACTAAAATCAGTGGTCTGCGTAAGATCTAATTCAGAATTCATATTCTAGGTATGATGTTCTGGGAATATGGTATCTGGTAGAGCAAAACCCCGCATCGGCTACAATATATACAATTCAGCATATTATATTAGATGAGCGGAACCGACAAATTCCTTCCCCTAAATCATTGCTTTATGAGTCGTGGCGAATTGAGGTTTGGAATACGGTGTTTGAGACGATAATGCTGATCGCATATCTACTAGTATGTATGTAGGTATTACTTCTACGCGGCAGCGATGAATCGTACGTTTAGGTAGGGCCTTTGCGGGGCGTACAGACTACAGAGTGCCACAAACGCATTGGATATATCGACTTGAAGCAGGAGTGGTATAATTTACACATAACTTTAGTTTAACCCAGTTGTCAGGGATGAGCGCAATGGGCATCGTGCAAGAGGGGCACCGATGATCTTGGAGCCTATAAATTTTCAATTCCAACGGCCATAGCTCCTACGACAAACTTTCCCAGGTACTGAATAGGTACACTTCATCTGCTCGCTTTACGCAGCTGAATGGATAGGTGGTATGTCGATAAAAACCTATCAATGATTTCTTTAATACCGGAACAGCTCATAGCGTTTTATCTCTTTTCCATTACAGTTATATATTATTCCTTTGTGATATGATAACATTTTTAATTGTATTTTGTTACCATGTTCTCTACAAACTTGAGTCTTGAATTTAATCAACAATTTCGAACATGCAAACGATGCGCGCTACTAAACGGAGTTGATCAAGTTAGCTAATAAATAAGTTCTTAGACAATAAGTCCACTTTCGTTAAGTTCGAGTTAGAGGAGTTTCGGACGTAGCGCTTTGAAGAAGCAAAGTTCGTTACGTGCAAAACTAACACTAGGAGAGCAGGAAATAGAGGGAGATAGACCGGGGTCCCGCTGCAATAAAACTCACCCCACAAGATAAATTATTTTAATATATTAGCAACCACCGAGTTCTTTGCTGGTTTTTCTCGGTAGGAATGTCATTCTGAACCAGTGGCAGATTCACTCGACGATTCAAAAGAACTTGCCAAAGTCTACTTGAATAAAAAAGATTTGAGTTTGAGTTTGAACATAGCTGGCATGTTGTGAAAGTTACTTACTTTCTTAATGACACTGAACTGTATGTGATAGATGCCATTCCGTAACCTAGAAGAACCATAAAAAGGGCATATTTTACAGCCACAAGTAAATCTACCAGTCTGACGTCAGGAAACCATGGTAATTCGTGATTGGGACCATTCGAAACTTGCGAAACTGCACTGGTTTCGGTCCCAATATTGTATCTGATGAGGTAAAAAAATCGTGTAGTATGGCACCACAAAAAATGTCTGACTGAGGAACGTGCCAAGACTGTGGCAACACTGTAACTGATTGTGGTCTCCATAGGGTCTCATTTTACTACATCTAAGTTTACGAAGGAACTTGAAATTTAATTTGCTATAATCCGCAACAATAGGCAAATATATGTGGTACAGTGTATCTTGCACTTGTAGCTTGCGATATTCACCACACTACACAAATCTTCCAAATTATTCTCAACGTACGTTTCACTCCGACACCGGAGCATCTTCAGGAGATGTTGACTCAACAATCAATGATGATGTTGTTTTACAATCGTGCATTGCAGTGCAAGATACACTGTACCACATATATTTGCCTATTGTTGCGGATTATAGCAAATTAAATTTCAAGTTCCTTCATAATATCTAAGTTTACATCTTGTGAGATACTTCTGGGGTTAAAATCGGAGTGTTCAATTTTTTTTCATGGTTCTCTTCCAAGTTACGAAATCGCCATCGCCGACATTTCAGTGTCTCTATGTAAGTTTACTTTCTCTACATGCTAGTCCCGTTCACGTAAATGAAATGTAATGAAATTAATTTATTTCCTGAATATGAGTATGAGTGTACAGATGTTTGAAATGTTAAGGTGTACTTCATATTCTACTATTTAGCATGCAACTATTTAATGTAAGTAATAATATTAGAGATCAAAATTATTCCAATGAGATTACGTATATTGTGAGGTAAGTTTTTTTTGCAGCGGGATCTCGGACTTCTTGATGAAAATAATGTTGAAAGTTTTTTAATTACGGCGCCCGGGCCGGGTCGGGGTCCTCTATAACGCTCTGATGAGCGCTTTCGACTCCGAAATGATTTACTCGCATTGTTCTCGCTCGCGATCCGATAGTTTGCGAATTGCGACGAAATGAACCGTTCCATTAATTATTGTTATTTGTTCTGCGGTCCTGGTTGGGTATTTGGGCTGCACTCGACGTTTTTATTGGTATGGTTTTTAAAAACTGGGGTTTTATCTGAATTGCATATTTGTTTTGCTTTATTTATTTAATGTGCCCCTGGTGAAGCATATATAAAAATCGTTATCATTTGAGAGCTTAAAACGTAAACAGTTCGAATTAGCCGTTTGAATAACGAAACTAATTATGTTTTTCTTAAACAATCGGCACTACAGCCCCCCGATTATGTAAGAATGGCCGATCAAATCGTAAAAGTTCGGCGTTAAAGTAAAATAAACCATAACAGCATTGAATTAGAGCTCAATTTCGTGGCCCATTCTCATACGTTTAGGTATGTAGGTACGATACCCTACTTTAAACTTTTACGATTTGATCGATAATTCTTACATAATCGGGGGGCAGGTTTATCAAATCTGTAGATTCAAAATTCCAACAAAAAAGGTTTAATAGTATCTTCAAGACTTTCTAACGTCCTTCAACATTCTGTCCTCAACAGTGAGTATCTGTAGTTCAGTGAACTGTGAGTTGTGACCAAAACAAGTCCATTACGGGGGTGTAACGGGACACTGTGGACAATGATCGACTCGTCGCCCGACTGCGCCAAACAAAACACTATCACGTGTACACAACGGCCACTCCGATGAGGATACTGTTTCCTAGGACGAAAAGACTGTTTCCTATTTTTTTTTTGTTTCGAAAAATACGATGTCGTTGACATCTAGATGTCAATACATTTCCACCAAAATCAACCTGTTAATTTTCTACTCTTAAGGACGTTCGTCT
The DNA here is from genome assembly GCA_917051295.2 of Erebia ligea. Classification (NCBI taxonomy): domain Eukaryota; kingdom Metazoa; phylum Arthropoda; class Insecta; order Lepidoptera; family Nymphalidae; genus Erebia; species Erebia ligea. The sequence continues at coordinate 14,580,882 of OU785241.1, read as the reverse complement.
TTACTATTCTGTTAATTTGAAGGTTCTTAAGTGATAGCATCACCAAATTTAACAGCATTTTAGTGCAAGAGGCACTATTAAGAGATAATAAAATTATAATGCCTATATTGTTTCGATTTCTTAAATTACTAAATTACTGAATCTAGTTGAAAGTAAAAAACTGGCCAGGAGCACTTTAGCTGTTTGTAACCTATAATTTAAATTCACAAATAAAACTATAAAAGTGCATGCTTTCATAGTTTTATTTTAAAACATTAAAAAAAGCAACCGATTTGTTTAAGTTGCTTTAGGCCCTACTAAAGTTCACACCCAGGTCAAACCATGTACTATGTAGTATCTTAAAATACCTATTCTACGACTGTGCACGACGGCACGGATTTGTTTATTCTCGCGAAAAAAGAAAACATGCTCTTGAGACGTAGGTAGCTCTCGTCGCGCCGCCCTCTCCGGAGAGGCTGAACAAACAGCGTGAGTGCGTTGCACTCGTGTCCTCCCGTCACCACTTCACAATGGAGAAATTTAAAAATAGATAATCTGATTTCTAAATAAGTCTTAAATCATTAAAAAGCGTTTTTTAAATCAAGCTTTTATCTTCCCCCCATGTTGAATTTAGTATTGTATTGACGTCATTTTATTTTTCGTATTTCTTTCAACAAAACCTTTTAATCGATACGGTGCAATAAAAAACCTAGCCATGGCGGGCGGGCGGGCGGGCATTTTTGACCGAGTGAAGCGAAGGTCTCTGAGTCTACTTGAGTGAATTTTTTTTTAATTTTTCCCCTAAAATTGACGAAATGGGGGGCTTTCAAAGTGGAGATTTTCTAACGTCCAAAGTTGACCTCAGAACTCTCAATTTTCTGAAAGGCTGAGCCTGAAACTTGATCGATTATTTGAATTATATCCTGTACTTGAACAACAAATACTAAAATTAGATAAATATAATAAGAAAACGAAATTATTTAATTTTTAATGAGCTTCAGTACTTTTAACAGAACTTCACAATGATATTGTCAATAGATGGCGCTCTGTGATACCGCGAGGTCTCAGTTCGGGGCGAACCACTAGTTATTATTGGATTTGAAATGACGTCACTCCAAATTAAACGTTTATGCAAAATTTCAGCTCAACCGGTAGGGGATATCTGTTTTAATTTTTTTAATTAAAGTTGCAAGATTTGACCTAAATAAACCCACAAACATTGCAAGTGAAATAAAAACTTGTAATAAAACTGGCTGAAGGCGTGGCAGAAAATGCAAAAGTAATGTTCCGTAGGCATCGTCGGCATCGTCTCAACCAATGGACGCCCACTGCTGGACGAAGGTATCTTGCATGGATCTTTAAAGGACATTGTATGCCGCTCACTTCCAGCTCGCTTCAGATCATCCGTCCACCTAGTGTGCGAGAGCGTGTGTCTGTCTATCTGTCTATCTTTCTTGATTTTGATTTTCGATGATATTGGGTACAGAGATCGGGAATTAAAAAAACTTATCCTTATTCAAAAATTCCATTCTCTGTTCAACGAAATTGTTAAACGTTTGAAACTTTTGCGGCGTATTGGCGGAATGTCACTGCTATTGAAATTTTCGGGGCTATAGCAAAAAGACCCGCCACAAAGCTAGGTCATCGTGTTTTTGACCAAACCGAAATAGTTATGTCGTCAAACGCCAAACGACTATTTTTTTCGTAGAGTAATACCAACCCTTTGCCTTTAAATAAGCTTACAGCTGGGTCTAAAAGTTCCCGTTACATGTATAACATTCATTTTAATATAGAAAAAGATTCAAGTTTGCGTCAGTCGTCTATGCTTCTCACGATCTAAATTCGGTGGTTATAACATGCCATCTGTATTCTGTAGGCCTAGAACAGCCAGGCCTCCTATTTAATAAAAACTTAACGAAATAATAATAAACTTTTATTAAATAATGGCCAGTACGACAACACATTCTTGCAGTTGACTTTTGTTACGGTTTGTCGATGTAAAATCTGTGAGAGAGATTTGTGCCACTTATCTCGCTTAGGCAGCTGAGTCAAACTATTATAGGAGATGGCTGCATTTTTGGTAACTATCGCTAGAAAGGCTGATTCAGTATTAGGTGGATGCTACGCTCTTCACTGATGACGATAGTGAAGGTCTGCCCGCATGCCGATGGACCTTTCACTAGATATGGCCACTCAAAGACGTTTTATAGTTACCAAAAATGAACAATAACTAGAAAGGCTGATTCTTGTATAGTACTAAAGTATGCGCAGTACCTATATGAACAGCATAAAAACTGACGCTATTCATTGGCCCTTTCACTAGATATGGCCGCTCAAAGACGTGTTATGGTTACCAAAAATGAACAATAATTAGAAAGGTTGATTCTTGTATAGTATTAAAGTATGCGCAGTACCTATGTGAACAGTATAAAAACTGACGCTATTCATTGGGCCTTTCACTAGATATGGCCGCTCAAAGAAAAAAATTAAGAAAATTTAAGAATTATCGCAGGCAATCTAAAAGGCCATATAATATGTTATTTTGAATGTTTATAAGTGCATTCATGTTTCCAATTATTTTATATATTGTTGATTTTATATTAGATTTATTAATAATTATATATTTCGTGTATTTCAATCGTCAGTTAGACGTATTCTAACTCTATAATAATCAAATAAATATTATAAATGAGAAAGTTTGGATGTATGGATGTATGTTTGTTACTCAATCACGCTCCAACGGATGAACGGATCTGGATGAAATTTGGCACAGAGATAGATTATAGTCTGGAATAGCACATAGGCTACTTTTTATCCCGGAAAATTAAAGAGTTCCCGCGGGAACCGAAAAACCTCATCCACGCGGACGAAGTCGCGGGCATCAGCTAGTTCCTAATAAGAAACGTTACCATTACCCGTAGATTAATATTATTACCATAGATCTTTGATTATAATATCTTTGTCTATCTTTGTACCAAAGGCAATACAGAAGTTCCTATGTTGCATTATGCCACGCAATTAATAAAATGATTAAATGATTTATGATGATTAATGATTAAATGATAAATAAAACTAGTGGTGTTTTCTTATGTGTCCATTAAAAGCCAACACAGTAGATATGTATATCTCAGTTTTAATGTTCCCATAATATATACGTACCTAATGTAATGTCATAATATATAATATACCTTATGTCGGTACCAGACATGATAAGAATGATGGAAAAGTATTACGATGGAAGTAAATCACAAAATGTATCATTTATTTCTTAGTATTTTTACATGTTAAATTGACTATAACTCCCGAACCAGCCGTCGAATATCGTTACTTTTTATACTGTTCACATAGGTACTACGCATACTTTAATACTAAACAAGAATCATTTCTTGTGATCGTTCATTTTTGGTAACCATAACACGTCTTTGAGCGGCCATATCTAGTGAAAGGCCCAATGAATAGCGTCAGTTTTTATACTGTTCACATAGGTACTGCGCATACTTTAATACTATACAAGAATCAGCCTTTCTAATTTATTGTTCATTTTTGGTAACCATAACACGTCTTTGAGCGGCCATATCTAGCGAAAGGGCCAATGAATAGCGTCAGTTTTTATGCTGTTCATATAGGTACTGCGCATACTTTAATACTATACAAGAATCAGCCTTTCTAGTTATTGTTCATTTTTGGTAACTATAAAACGTCTTTGAGTGGCCATATCTAGTGAAAGGTCCATCGGCATACGGGCAGACCTTCACTATCGTCATCAGTGAAGAGCGTAGCATCCACCTAATACTGAATCAGCCTTTCTAGCGATAGTTACCAAAAATGCAGTTATCTCTTAGTCTAAACATATTAGGGAAGTGAAGAGAGAGTTAATGTGATACAAGTTAGGTACTAGGATTTCATATCTGCTCAGAAGCCTTCAGAGATCACGTCCTAACCGCGATGAAGTTTATAACAGTATATAGCAGACGTGGTGCAAGTAGGTACGCGAGTCAGGTGCGGTGAGGTGTAACTTTCATACAACACGGATCAAAGTTGAGATTGTGTTGGACGAACTTGTGTTCGAATAGCTGGATCAGTTGCGAAATACTAATTCAACCTGCGGCTTATGTGAAATCCCCCCACTGTTCACATGACGTTTAATAGTCCATGATTGTACGGTGTTGTAAACCGATATGTACAATTTACCCTACATAGATAGTCCGGTTTGTAGATGGATTCAAGCAGCAAATTGCTTTTTAACTTAGTTTCCTCATCATAATTTTTAAAACATACCTAGTTCTTTTTGGCAGGATGAATCTCGGCTGGCCTGAAAAATTGTACACATGACAACAAAGCGTTAAATTCTCCCTCTCCCTCTATATATGTTATTATTTTAGTTAACACCTCCAAGTAGCTCTGAGTAGAACAGTGGGAAAGTCTCCGACAGCGGGAAGTCTTCCAAGTCTCAGAATTTGGGGACTCACGAAATTCGCACATCTATAGTTTATTTTAATAGAATGGCGAAAGCTCAAGTTAAGTCTTACATAATGTCCAATCATACGGCTTGTTTTCAATAACCAAGCTAACAGGCACTTGTAGGAGATTTTATGTTTCAGCTTTGACGTTTGGCATCGGTACCTACATATCGACAAACGAGTATAGTACTCTGTGATATCGATGTCAAAACTTCAAAAGCAGTGCATGCAACCGCGCGTTCGGTCAGCCTGAGCCGATCCCACGCTTGTAAAACATCCTTCAAAAGGCTGCAGTGGGCTTTGTGAAACCCCTACGCACGTTATGTTACATGCCTTGTACCTACATTCGTACTTTTTAAATTTTCCCAGGAATGTGAACAAACAAAGTTTGATGGGCCGGGAAAGCGTAGCAGACAGACAGACTCTTTCGCATTCATAATATTAGTATGGATTTTACAATAAATCTTATAGATAACCTAATTACTCTATAAATCATATTGTTCAAAATATTAAGTATTTAAGGTGAAAATGTTTAAATTGCAACACTGCACATTCATATCAATACGCCATTCCACGATTTTTGAATCATGTATTAGATATTCATTGATCTATTATTTTACTGTTCATAAAAAAATCTGCAATATGATCCACCCTATACACTTCTGTCTCTGGAGTTGGGTATTAACTAATTCAACCTTGCCTACTTACTTGAAAGGCAAATAGACTCCAATACCAACTCAAAGTTCCATATAGCCGCTTGAGAGAACACAGTGAATTAGGATAATCGATCACCGTCCATAGCGCTGCGAACTCCGACCGGCCAACTATCAAGTGTGAGTTGGAGTGTACAGAGCTAGGTATGTCACTTGAAACTAAGTTGTTGGAGGAGCGATCCCAGTCGTGCATGAGTTTGGAAAGCGGCCAATCTCTGACAGTTCGCTCGTGTATTGTTTTGGACGTTGTTAGTTTGCCGCTGTGTGTGATTTGAAAGAAAAAAGAAAGAAAAAACATTTATTACCAAAATGTGCCACACATAACAAGCATACCTAAAGTGGTAGATCACCCCTGCACCTCAACGATCTAAACAAGATCTAGAATCTAAACAACAACGATGAGGCGCGCAGGGATGAACTAGGTATATCATATATGGCACAACCCGAAAAATGGCCCACGCTCAACGTAATGCTGTATGTTCAGTGCAAGCACTGACCATACTTGTTGTACTAGACTTCGCGTTCTCAGGTGTTATGTTTGGTCCACTCTTCTATATGGATGCGAAACATGGGTTTTGAAAAAGGAAATCTGTCGACGGTTGCATTTTCGGGCACTTGCAACGAGGATCCCTCTATGAATTTTCACGGTTGATCCTCGAAGGCAAGATAGCTAGAAAAAGGGCACCAGGGCGACCAAGAAGGAAGTGGTTTGACGACATAGGGGAGTGGACTCGACATAAGTATGCAGAAGTAAAGAGGATAGCACGTGACCGCAAAAGTTTTCTCCGACTGACCGCCGAGCTTCAGTTTGAAGATGGCACCACTTGATGATGATGACAAATTGTTACATTTTTCTGTTTTTGAAAAGAGCAACTGCTGAGTTTCTTAGAATCAGCTTTCCGAACCGGTGGTAGATTCTTACGACTTATCATAAGTGGCCCAAGTTGTCCTACATGAAAAAATTAATCTTTTCATTTCATTTCTAAAACGTGGATACTGGATAGTAAATGTAGAGCGGGCTACGAACGTTATTAGTAGATTAAGTTCCGATTTATTACGTTTGTTTGAACTACTTGGACGTGGTCCAGCTTGGAGTGGGTGTGGGAAGTTGGATCTGAATCACACTGTATCGTATTGGCAGAGTGCCGTATCGATTACGAGTATATATTATGTATACCTAAGTTATATAATTACTAGCTGATGCTCGCGTCTGCGTCTGCGTGGATTCAAGTTGTTTGAATATCCTGTACCTGTTATTTTCCGGGATAGAAGAAGCCAGCTACACCCAAGACGCAACCTATCCCTGTAGCAACTAGGTGATGCCCGCGACTTCGTCCGCGTTGAATAAGTTTTTTTTAATTCCCACGGGAACTCCTCAATTTTTCAGGATAAAAAGTAGTAGCCTATGTGTTTTATTCCAGACTATAATCTATCTCTGTGCCAAATTTCATCCAGATCCGTTCAGCCGTTGGGGCGTGATTGAGTAATAAACATCCATACATCCATCCAAACTTTCGCATTTATAATATGTATGTATTTGATTAATTGATTAATGACAAAGTAGCCTGTCCGCAAGATTATAATGTTTTTTTGTTGTATTGTTTGTTTTTATTTTAACTAGTCTTATGTGCAATTAGTACCTAAGCCTAAAATAAATAAATATTACCTTTTTTCATTTTCACTAAAAAGTAAATTAATATCGAAGCAGACCTGCTCGAAAGAGCTTTAAAACAGATTATATTATATGAGCTCTACGTATAAAACCATTTCAGTACTTACCTTATTTACCTATTCTGTGATATTAACCTATTAAAATAGAGATACATAATTATTATGGAATAAATCTGTGTCATTTTAACATTAAAATGTTCTTGTATTATATTTTCAGGTACGTAAACAAATGCAAAACTCCCTAACTGTGGAAAAATACGTAAGTCGTTTTTATTCAAATATAAAATAAAATGAAATATTATGCTTTCTCCGAGCGTAAAGGTATTTCATTTCCGCGATTTTGCTCGCAATGCGAAAGAAATATTAGGCGAGGGAATCCGATGCAATTTCGCCCAGTTTTCGATTGCTCCGCTTCTAATATTGACGTGTTTATGGCTAAGGCATGGGTCACAGATGCCGCCGCCGAGTGGGAGGGGACGAAAATGGCAATTTTCCACGTTTGCACTTTATCAACAGCTATTGAATGTTGATTGTTTTAACGTTTCGTAACCGATCTTCAGACTCTACACTCTGCAGGATTGACTCTTAAAGTATCAGTTACTTTGTTTGTCGTTGGTTACTACCTGAATTGACTGCATATAATGAGGTCGAGGATTCGGCACGAAAAAAAGAAAAAAAAATACAATCGGAGTTATATTGTGAAAATCTCTAAAGAGTCCTATATTCTAGTTATTAAGTAGTATTTTGGATAGGAAAGGGACGAGCAAACGCCGTGTTAAGACATCTCCTTACATTTCGGCAGTTTGAGGCTGTTTTGCCCGTTTTCGTTGCTAAGCTACGAAATGTGTTATAGTTTTCATTCTAAGTGCATCTTCATAGCACATTTTACGCGCTCCGCTACACTGCACTGCTAAGCTTTGGTGACTCATAGTTTCGTAGCTTAGGTTTAAACAAACCAGACGTATCCTAGCTCTATAGGTTTAACAACCTCGCTCGCACAAGTCTGGGATAAAGACAACTTAAGTTTAAAAGTTACGCTAGCGCCTCAGTTCTCAATGACGATTAATTTTTGTCTTCATTGTGCAATTGTGACATCACGATACAGACGACAAAGTACTAGCTGTTCATAAACGCGAGAGGGTGTCGCTATGAATGCTCGTGAATAATGCAATAGACTTCACTCGCACCCGCGCGGCGTGGTGCGTTACAGGCCTTTATGTTAATTTAATTTGACGCAGCACTCGGCAACGCTATTACAACTCTGGAAGCTAGTATTATTTCCCCAAGGTATGTAATATCTTAAGGCGTTTCTTTACTGCGACACAGAAATAGAAAAGTTGTAATTGCGCAGTAATCGCTGTATAGGTGGATCCACGCTACGCTGCGGCCGAACCGTACACAATATGTCGCGTTTATGCTAGACCGTGTCGCAGACCAAATCTCTGGCCGCATCCGTGTTTAATACGAACACGAAACTATAGGTACTTAAGCGAACAATATTGTCGAATACGCTTCCAAGCGTATGCGCTAGTTATATTATGGCTGATTCAAAAAGTTTAAATATGAAGACTTGCTTGAGTAGAGTTACTTGCCTTGTTCTCTCAAGGTGTTCTCTCTCTCTCTCTCTCTCTCTCTCTCTTTTTGAATCGCATTCTTCATAGTAGAGGCATTTACGTACTAAGTAGGTACGTCGAAGTATTGAAGTAAGTCGTACTTGTATTCAAGTAATGTTTTGGAATAAAAGTTTCTTAGCATGACTGCACTACATCAACCCATTGCCTGTAATTATTGCTGAGCACTGGTTTCTTCTCAGAATAAGACAAGCCATAGTCCACCACACTGATCAAGTATGATCGCAGACTCCAGACACATATTTGAGAACATTATGTGTAACATAATGTGTAATTGTTAATCGTCCCCAATAAATAAACATAAAAATAAAACGGAGCTTATAGGCTTGCAGGTTTCCTCAGGCAAATGTAAGGAATAATAATAGAGAATATATTCTGTGGTTGTAGTAGAAGTGAATGATGAAGGTACATATAAATACAAGTTGTTACTAAGCTAATTAGAGTTCTCTCGTTAGCGGTCGGAGAGGAGACATTACGTAGATTTCCGAGAGTCATTGCGGCTATAAACCGACCGCAGTCGCTAATAACGTAAATGCGGATTAGTTACTACAGACACTAGCTTTGCTGTTGGGGGCAATACAGTTTTAATTCGAGTAATATATTACAGAACTAGCTGATGCCTGCGACTTCATTCGCGTGGAATAATTTTCTTTTTAAATTCCCACGGGATCTCTTTAATTTTCCGGGATTAAAATCCGGATTTGGGAGCACACTAGCGCATATCGCCTGAGCGTGAAGCCTCGCTAGCAGTCATAGCATCGAGAGAAGAAACTCAAGCTTCTCAGATGTAACTTACAATAATATGAAATGCCTCCATTTCCCTTTAGACTCACGGTGATCCCACAAGCTTCAGCTGACGGAAAAATCTCGATCGCTCACAATATGTGCGCTCGCTAAAACTGTCTACTAAGTATTTTAATTTATATATATAAAATAGCCTATATCACTCTCAAGGTCCTCAACTATACCCATGCAAAAAATCACGTCGATCCGTTGCTTTGTTGAGGCGTGATTGAAGAACAAACAAACACACTTTAATACACGCATTTTTTATTTATTTTTTTATTTAGAAAACAAACAGCTAAACATATTACATAGTTTTAACCTTAATCTAGAAATTACATTAAGCCAGTGAAGTTTTCACAAAAAACAAATTATAAACACTAGTTCCTACATATCCCGATCGGGTAGATATAAATTATATTTAACTTTGGCCCGCATACAATAGTTATAGGCAGGTAAGGCTTGCAGCTGCAGTCACGAAACGAATCAGACAAATTTCCTGATTTCAGATCCAAACCTCCCGTACTTATAAAAGAATTATAATATTTTAGATAGTAACATAGGCTATTTTTTATCCCGGAAAATTAAGGAGTTCCCGTGGAAATTAAAAACATAATATTGAAAATATCTCTGACTGGAAAATTTAGTTTAAATTAAATCCCCTTATATCTCCTCGTTAGTCGTTAGCGAAAGCATCCATTGCGATTCCTTTGTTTTCCGATCATTTCGGGTTTTTAATTTGGCTCATAGTTAGTATCTAGAAATAATAGACGTTTGTTAAATGATTGGTTATTGTTTAACGAACGTATTTTTCAATAATTGATTGAAGCCTTTTAATGGTTCTATTTTGTTATTCTTTCATTCACCATTCGCGGCAATTGGAAATTGAGTTAGTTTAAAATTCAATTTTCTTTTAATTAGCTATCGGGGTAGGTAGTTTAATAACTTGAAATAGTACACTAAGATTTAATAATCTTAGTGTACTATTTCAATTTTCTGTTGTATTTGCATAGATTCTGTTTGAAACGATCTTTATGAAAGGCTAGATAGTGAGTGCATCATGGAGATGAACATATTTTCTTGTGTTACTTTTTATTCCGCAAAAATATTATCATACTCTTATATCCATTGAAGTAGGTAGGTACGTTAGTAAATTATACCTCAAAATATCCACGTGATAATATCAAAGTGTCTATATCACAAAATTTGAAAGCTCGGTATATAAATTCTAGGTCACCAATCTATTCAAGTATTGAATAAAAAAGAAACTGACTGACTGGCCTATATAAACGTTAGTTCTTACCGCCGCGCCGCCCTGTTGGGCGTTGAAATTTTGCATGTACGAGTAATTTTCTTGATAATGTAGACCATAACAAAAGGATTTTCCGAAACATCAGCTAAGTAGGTACTTATAAAATCTTAAGTAAGTTATTTTACCAAGAAGCTTCTTGCTACAAGTTACGACGTAAGCTTTAAGCTGTAGCACGGGTACAAGGAAACCAACGTCAGTAGTTACTTACCTACTTGTATAGTTCCCGAGATCTGGAAGTGGGCGGGGCGGGCGGGAACGCGGCGCCGCGACGGCGAGGCATCGTGTGACGTCATAATATAGCTCCGTGTTCATCCATACAATACTTCATTAATATTAATTTATACTTAAAATGTGTCTGTCTGTCTGCCACGCTTTCACATCCACCCATCTGTTTAATCGGTTTTGACGGAATTTCGGACAGAGATAGGTTTTCATACTGGGAAAGGACTTTCTTATGCCGGGAAATCAGAGTTCTCACGGTATTTTTAAAGAACCTTTATGACGTTATTTTTATATTTGTGTTATTTTCTTTAAACTGAAACTTAACCCATACGGACGAATTCGCTGGTACCATCTAGTTATATTATAAACTATACAAATCGTCCATTTTAGGACTTCTCATAACTAGCCAAGAAAGAATAAGCTGTCAAACTATACAGCTCTGTAAGCGCTTTCCCTGGTCATAGTGTATTCAGTATTACACTCTTTGGAGTAGGTAGGTAAGCGGTTTTCCCATACAGCTGGATGACAGTCCACGCCTTTACCCGTGGGGTGATCTAGTACATACCATGGCCAAAATTAACTCTATTAAGGGATAATAGAGTTATTTATTTTTTAATAATTGAAGCCTTAAAATGGTTCTGTTTTGTTATTTTACCAATAAGCTTCCTTAGCAAGAAGCTTTATCAGGGGATAATAGAGTTCTATGGTTAATTTTTGTTCTAAGTCAACTAGCTAGGCCAGTGCAAGTTGTATAATGAACCTTTTATAGTAGTACAAACTCAGTCTTTCTACTTTATCCTTAACAGTCATTTTAAAATCGAATTATGGAAATTAGAGAAATAAATTCATCACGGGAACATTAATTAGATGTAAATTCAACGGAAAAAAATACAATTAAAAAGTTAGACAGCAGCAGCCCAGAATAAGCTTATTAATTCCTACGTTCAAACTTGCAAATTGACCGACCAAGTTTTCATACTCTTTAAAATTCATACCGGAATAAATTCGCGTCTATCGTCATTTGCGTATTTAAGTTTCAAGTATATTTTAAAGCCAAATCATATAAGATAGATACTTTTATAAGTCTAAGCATTAGAAACCATCGATATATATGTAAGTACTAGATGGGCCCTTTCATTAAAAAAAATTGGGCGTCCGACCTGTGGAGCGCGCTCCACACCTGTATAAGCCTGTCCTTGTCCCCGCCATAGCGCTGTCCCGCTTTTCAGACTAGGTGGCGTTAGTAAAATAGGTCCACATTCTTTAGTTTGACAGGGTCCGTCTATGTAAATTGAGATCGTTGTTAGAAACATTACTAAAAACACAGCAAAATAAAATATGCATTTATTTTTTTACAATTCACAACAAGCTTAATTATATAGTGCTCTGAACTACATAGATAAATCCGTATGGTACAACGTCAAGCATGCAGTGGCGTCTAAGCCGTAGTGCGTAGAGGCATAAACGCACTGCTTACCTACCCTGAATAAACACGTAAACCCCACCCACTTTTTTGGCCTAGCCAGAACTATGATCTAGCTGAAATAGGTGTCTGTCTCTCTAACTAATGTTTACCCTGGCTTCGAACATTGTGCACGCCACTGCCAGCATGGAATATACACCGCTCACTCTTTCGGTACTACACGTGCAGGAAAACCAAGCAATACTATGCAACACCATACAAATTCCGTAATACACTACGCACGTTTCAGTTTCACTCTTACAAATCTGGAACATCTTATGACAGATATGCATTCTGCAGTGCGGAATTAAAATAAAATAATTGTTTCAAAAATAATAATTAGAAATTGTACTCGAGCTGTACCTAGGTACTCGTTTCATTTTCATCAAAAACTTTTCGTTTGAAAAACACCAAATAGACCAGGGTAGAAGCCTTTAAAAATAATAAAAAGTGAAAAAAAATAATAGTAGGATGAAACCCATTAGAAAAGGAGGGGAATATTATAAAAATGAAAGGAAAAATAATTTACGGGCGATCTGAGGTCGGGAAGGGGATGGGGGGGGGGGGGGGGGGTTAAGGGTAAAAAACGGTTTTTCTCGATTTCCGGCAAAACTAAAAGTCCTATCGAAAAAAGTCAAATGGCAAAGTTGTAGGTAATAAAAAGATCTAAAACTTTTGTATTTACACTTTTTTCACATAACCTCAAAATTTATGTGAAAAATTCAAAAAACCAATTTTTTGATTTTTTATTTTTATCTTTTACAAAAATTTGTTTTTTTTAACGAAATTTGGTGAAAACTTACCTTTTTATGTCCCAAATACGCTGTAATTTATTTGAGTAAAAATATTTATTTTTTCACCTTATTTTGAATTAATATCGAAAAAGCACCCTAATTTTCAATCGAAAATTCACCCGTCAAAATATCAGCTTTTTTCAAAAAGTTGGTATGTTTTCTGTTCGTTGAAATCTCTACTTTCCGATGGTGAAAAAAAATATATATGTTACTATAGTAAATCTTCTCAGAAAAGCAAAAATCGAAAATCGAAAACTCGAATTCGAAATTTTTTTTTAAATTATTATAAATAATTTTGAGCTATTTATTAAAATTTACACTTTAATTACTCGAAAAACGTTAGATTACATAAATATTAATTTTATTAACTTATTTGTTTGTTAATTATAGTAGTATATAATTTTGATTTGCAATTTTTTTTTATCAATTTAACATGTAATCTAACGTTTTTCGAGTAATTAAAGTGTAAATTTTAATAAATAGCTCAAAATGATTTATAATAATTAAAAAAAAAATTTCGAATTCGAGTTTTCGATTTTCGATTTTTGCATTTTCTGAGAAGATTTACTATAGTAACATATATATTTTTTTTCACCATCGGAAAGTAGAGATTTCAACGAACAGAAAACATACCAACTTTTTGAAAAAAGCTGATATTTTGACGGGTGAATTTTCGATTGAAAATTAGGGTGCTTTTTCGATATTAATTCAAAATAAGGTGAAAAAATAAATATTTTTACTCAAATAAATTACAGCGTATTTGGGACATAAAAAGGTAAGTTTTCACCAAATTTCGTTAAAAAAAAACAAATTTTTGTAAAAGATAAAAATAAAAAATCAAAAACTTGGTTTTTTGAATTTTTCACATAAATTTTGAGGTTATGTGAAAAAAGTGTAAATACAAAAGTTTTAGATCTTTTTATTACCTACAACTTTGCCATTTGACTTTTTTCGATAGGACTTTTAGTTTTGCCGGAAATCGAGAAAAACCGTTTTTTACCCTTAAAACCCCCCCCCCCCCCCCATCCCCTTCCCGACCTCAGATCGCCCGTAAATTATTTTTCCTTTCATTTTTATAATATTCCCCTCCTTTTCTAATGGGTTTCATCCTACTATTATTTTTTTTGGTTTTAAAAATTATCGACCCTGGTCTAAAAATGTTTCATGCGAAACAGGATTTTTGGGTCAAAAATTCCTCCCTAAGTTAAATTTAGCTTTTTGTTCCTAAAAGTCAGACATTTTTTAAAACAAAAAATAAAATGACTAGGCAATTAGCGTGCAGCAGGACATTTCGCTTTTTGTTGCATTTAAAAAACACCACAGAGATTTGCAGACCGTGGCGTGGGAGCCATTAGACATTTTTCAAATCTGGCTTCGCGATTTCTTGAAGCATAAATTTTCCAGCGCTAACAGCTATCTTATATTATTATAAACGTTGAAAATGAATGATAAGATCACTAAGGTCCATCCAGTTATCATAGACATATTTTTAAAAGTAGAAAATGAATTGTCATTCATCTTGTCAGATCGCACTATTTCATTTTAATATTTGGCCTATCAGGTCATCAAATTCCAGATTTTCATGTAGGTAGATTTTAGGTAACATTTCTAATAAATTACTTTTGACTTTATTGTGGATGGAGAGGTCTAATCCAGGCCAGTACTGGATGGCGTTACTGGATCCAGCAGGTGGAATAATATAAACCGAGCATTAATAAAATCAATTACTTATGAAATAATATATATATTACTCATATAATTATAGTTCGCAAGGTAATATATTTCCTTCGATTCTTTTATATTATAGACATGTAGTACAATGCATTGTTGAACACCTTTTGTAGAATACTCAACAATAGCGCCAGAATATGAATGTGAATTCAACTTTCTAGAATATACCTACGGAGTAAGCCAGGATTTTCGGGAAGGTTTTCACGAGATATTTATGTGAATATGACGATATTTCAGAGTAACACCTGTTGAATCTATAAGTATATTACTAATAAAGTGTGTCTGTCTGTCTGCTACGCTTTCACGGCTCATCTATTCAACCGATTTTAATGAAACTTAAAGGACATGGGTACTTTACGAGGCAACTTTTTATCCCGGAAATTTAAGGAGTTCTCCCGGGAATTAAAGAAACTTAGTCCACGCGGACGAAGTTTGGGCATCACCTAGTGGTTAACAAAATGGTAGACAGAAATTTCCTAATATCTCGTACATCGAAAATAATGCCAACATATCGTTGAAGGCATATTTCCGAAGGCTTTTAACAGCACCTCATTTAACAAGAATTTTCTTGTTAAAAGGGAGAACGGCGCTTCCGAGAAGCATCCGATGGGCTCGGGGTAATCGCAATTAAATTGTTTTCGACTCCTTTTAAAGCACTGTCGGTATACAAAATCCTAATTCTTGAAATTCCGTTCTCGCTTCCAAAAACAGGTCAGGTGAAAATTTTATTAAATACCTACTAATTGAATTTTCGCCTTAGTAAAATTTTTTGATGATTTTTATTTCAGAAAATATTAATTACGTCATAATATTATCGTCTTGGATTGATAGTTTTTACTTGGATTTGGCACGATAAGCTTGCAATATTGCTATGCATGCAACTCCGCCTGAATATCCACGAAGCTGTTCTCACTTTGGAAAATAAATATCATGCAATGAAGTAAGTGACATTACGTCAAACATAAATCATAATGTATCATTTGCCAGTTAAGTATTGCTATCATTTCGACTCTGAGTGCGACGGTAAAGTTTTTTGGTATTTTTGTAAACTTTTTTGGCTGGGTTGAAAATAATTAATTATTTCGAAGCGTTGGAATATAAAACAAGTTATACCAGAGTCAGGGAGTTCAATTGTGAAGGACGGGCCAATTCGCAACAAAGGCGTCGAATCGCGGAGAGAATTAGTTCGAGAGGCCGCACGTCCCGGCCACTTTGTCGCAATTTGCCGCAATTTACCTCCACTATGCCGGAGTTATGGGCCCCTGGGAACAGCTTACGTATATCCAATTTGGTATGAGTAAATAATTTTCATGGACCAACGTTTGTCTCTTTGTATGAAATAAAATACTTCTAGTACCTACATAATATATATATCGATGGCCAAAACAGACAAATATATTTCATACACTGGAGTGGAGCATCCTTCGATGTTGAGTCAACGATTCACAATAATTACTCGTATTCTACAATAAAATTATAAAGAAATTGAGTTTACTCAACTCGATATAGGTGCAAGTAAAATAAACATGGAATTTAGAAAGAAAAATTACAGTTTCTATTTTACTACAAAAACTTTTTTTTAACTAGATAATGCCCGCGACTTCGTCCGCGTGGAATAAGTTTTTTCAATTCCCACGGGAACTCCTTAATTTTCCGGGATACAAAGTAGCCTATGTCACTCTCCAGGTCCTCGACTATACTCATGCCAAAAATCACGTCGATCCGTTGCTCCGTTGCGCCGTGATTGAAGGACAAACAAACAAACCAACAAACAAACACACTTTCGCATTTATAATATTAGTAGGTATGATATGATCGCACCATACACGGTCCTCTGTTTTTCTCATCCAGCCACTTCCGAGTTTGGAAGGTCGTCATTCCAGCGGGCTGGAGATGTTATCAGTTACCACGCTGCACTTTTCAACGGTTATGCGGTTTCCATTCCAGAATTTGTTTGTCTCAACAGACATCTAAGAGCTGATCAGGTCAGATGAAGAGAAGATCAGGTTCTAAGAGCGATATTGCCTGCCTGGACCTGCCCAATGCTATATCAGCTCACAGCTGGATAACTATTACTTACAAATATTCAAAAGAGTTTACCGTCTACTAATCCTGTGATACCTCAATTCGGTAGCTTCAACTGTAGATATTCCTCGTTATCAATTTTCTACCTGAGACAGATTTTAAAAACGCTAACACCGCCCAAATTATCCATACTTCCATGCTAATATTAAAACACGAAAGTGTGTCTGTCTGTTTTTTCGGCCCATCTGTTCAAACGATCTTGATGAAATTTGGTACAGGGATAGGTTGTATACCGGGGAAGGACATAGGCTACTTTTTATCCCGGAAAATTAAGGAGTTCCTGCGTGAATCGAAAAAACGTAGTCCACTCGGACGAAGTCGCGGGCAACATCGAGTGGTTAAATATTGGGATTATTTAGAGATTAATTTATTATACCTTTTTAATTTTAATAAACATCTCTACCAGATCATACGCTCTCACTAATATTACATTACCAGTCATAAATAATAGGTCAAATATTTCGATGATATAAATGCGGGTAGTTTTGTACAAAGCGGCGTTGCAGCAATTACGTTTAATGAGACCCAATTTGTATAATCCGCCGGAAAATGTGGCGGTCCTTATTTTTCATTAGGCGGCCCGTATTTTGTATTGCGAAATTGAATTTTAATTTGATCGCTTCGCATTCGGGAATAACGAACTATTTAGTTAATTAAATTAATGATTTAATATGTTTACCTTCAATAAGCGATAAAATAAATAGTCTATAGCGGTTATGGCTTGGGCCTTCTCATCAGAGATTTCAGGGTTCGAATCCCAGGCACCCACCTTGATTTGTTAGCCGTTGGTCTTATGTACTCAGTTTGTGGGTTCAACACAATCTGTGGTTCAACATAATCAAAAGTGTTTATCGTCTGCTAATCCAGCAAAGGATAAGTCCATAGTTATTAATCTCCTCCGAATTATCAGCTTATCACAGATAATTAATATTATATTTTCTAGCGTACGGCTGCGAATTGACTTGTTTTAAGTTTTTTTGTTTTAATTTCTTATAAAATTATTATTTCTTCGGTGAAAGGACGGTTTTACAATTATTTATCAATTATCACCCTTACAAAACTGAGACCGCAGATGTGTACACCATTGATTGTTTCGAAAAAGGGCACACCCTAGCTAGTCCCCACCCAGCAACTTCCCTTCGTCCCATATTGTTCACTCGCTAATTTTTATGACATCCTTGTTAACTTTTTCCATTTTAACGATCCGTTAAGCGCCGTTCATTATATTTTTCTGGCACGCACGTTCTAAAATCTAACTAAACCATCGGTTATGTTAGTGATGTCATAAGTCATTGTAGAAAAAAACTTAAAAGTATTTTTTCTAAAATATTCGTTACCACATTTTTAAGCAGCTGAAGCCACTTGTTTGTACAAAAGCTTTCTGATTGTAATAAAATTGTTGCGGTCAAATGTAATTCATTGCCCCGACAAAGCGGGACCACCATTCAAAACGACCGCGCCACAGCCTCCTTTAGCTAAAGGCTCAATCAATCTGGCACGCACGTCCTAACTTAAGCACTGCAAATGGAAAAAAAATTGGTAGTCGCATGACCTATATTCGACCAAAATTTTTGATTGTCCGTCCTGCGCCTGTTCACGCCAATCGTTTCTCCTGAGCAATTAGAGGTCTTTGCCAACTTCGTCAAATCAGCGATACCTGCGGCCCTCAGGGCTTTGTTTTGGTTGGGTGACCCAAGTACTGACTTCTGGTGTCCAAGCCAGCGGAACCTCATGGACCTCCAATTTTATTTGGCCACTAGGAAGTCTATAACGATTCTTATGTTGTTACATGTATGTATCTACGCTTTACGAATTTTGTTATGGGTTTTTCACACGAAACGAGGATTTGTCTGGTGAACAGGTTAGTTTTATGTGTACACCGCCCATTAACAGGAATCACTTGGATAATATATTGTCATCAGTATGTGCAATTGTGATACCTAATTGTAGGTAATTAGACAGCTTTGGTATTCGATTGTCAGCGGCAAATGGTTGAATCGCATGCAGTATCGTAATTAGTGCTTCAAATAATTCGTCAACAATTAGTGCGTCAACTATTAATTTAGTAACCGCATGATAATGCCACATCCAAGCAAATGTACCTACCATAATAATTAATTTACCTTATTAAGGCTTAGAATTATTTCTTATTATGAAACGATAGATACTTCGTTTAAATTATACATATTTTATTGTATAAGGCCTCAATAATTTAACATCAAAGTTAAAATGAAATAAGCCATCCTGCTAGAAATATGAAAGTATTTCTGTCTGTCAGTCACAAAGTGACGGCCCAAATACGGATCCAGTCGTGACGAAATGAACTTAAATATCTTGCATTCTAGAATCTGATATAGGAATCCTTTTACTCAAAAGAAATAAAGGATTCAGATTCACTTATTTGCATATAACTTGAACAATAAAATAATTGACAAGTTAGGGCATATGCAGTTTGAGTGACAGGGTGCTTCGAAATTATTATTTTTATGTCTTTAATATTATTTCTCCTACCTACAGTACTTAATAATGTCTTATGTTGAATAAATTAATGTATTATGTCGTGAAAACGTAGTTGATTACATTTGGTGGGGAGAAAAATTAATTTACTTCCTAATACCTATTTATTTAGGAGATAATTATTGTGACGTGTGATTTTATCCTTGGTTACATAATAGCACCAGCTAGAAATGAGAATTTAAAGAAAAAAATTATAGATTTTTATTCTAGCTTTTGAATGCGTTTGGTTAGGGCGATTATAATTGTATGGACAAAATACCCATCGACTTCCCATCATTCCGTTTTGTGCTTTATTTTTATGATGTCCTGGTAACCGTCAGTTAACTTTTCGTTTTAATCGTAAGTTCATCCTATTTCACCAAAACATAGTTAACTTAGTTTATAGGAACAATTTAACTGACGGTTACCAGGATACTATAGAAATTAGAGAATGATAAAACGAGTCGATGGGAAGTTGCTGAATAGGGATCTTTTTTCTATCCATTCAATAGTTATTGTGTGTACGTAACAGTTTGTTGCAAATGAAAAAAAAAACATTTTAGAAGAGTTTTGAGCAGGTGGTTTACTGGTACAAATAATATATTACCTATTTTTTAAATGATACAACAGAAACACCGACGGTTAAGTTCCAACTTCTAACGTACCAAGCTAATGAACGGTTCTTAATTATTGCCAGAGTGGAAATATTTAGCGACGCGACGACTAGGATACCATACAATTAGACACTGAAAAACGGATTGATGGGAAGTTAATGGGGTCCTTATTACACCCCAACGCATTGGGTGTAAAACTCATCTGCAGCCGTACATGTCTTGCCCGATTTTTTTACTAGGATTTGCCCGCGACATCGTTGTTGGGTCGATTATTATTATGCACACACCTATTTATACCTCCTGTCATTCAATATTTTACACTTTCTAAATTTTATATTATCCTGGTTACCGTCAGTTAACTTTACGTTTAAATCGTAAGTTTCACCCATTTTCACCAAAAGTTAAACTAAGTTTAATGGATCAAATTAACTGGGGGCTACCAGGATAATATAAAAATTAGAGACTGACAAAAACGGATTGATGGGAAGTTGATGTGAAGGGGTGTGTCCTTATTTCACCCCACAACCAATGGTGAAGAGCACATTAACAGTCTTGAGGATAAATTATAACAACAAACAGTTTTTTGTACCTTAACATTCAACAGTTGCTGCTGTTTAAAAAAAAATGTTCATATAGTGGCCACTTTGTAAAAATTCTAATAAGAGTTTTGTCCTAGGTAGGCAGTGGCACTATGCGGTTCATTAGGCCAATTATGAATAATTGTTAAACCCAATCATTTTTTCTACAATCATGCACTGCGTGAAGTTTTGGTTGAAAGAAGAATGATGGCTAAGTTTTAAAGTTTTTTTTTTTTAAATATATTTATATAGCGAGCAAACGAGCAGGCGGGTCACCTGATGTTAAGTGATTACCGCCGCCCATGAACATTTGCAAGCACCAGAGGAACCGCCAATGCGTTGCTGTTTTAATGTACCCACAAATTTTAACGATCGGTAAAAGGAAAAGTGGCGGTTACAGGATAAGGCAAAATTATAAAGTGAAAAAAAAAGTATTGATGGGAAATTGAAGAGTTGGTGTGTCCTTATTATGCCCCGATTCCGTGGGTGTAAAATTATCTTCTAGTCTTTACATGGCTTGCCCGGTTTTTTTGAATCAGGTTTTTCCCGCGACTTCATCATCGGATGGCGTGATAATTATACGCATACGCATAACGTAAACTCACTGAATCTTCCCAAAATTCCGTTTTTACTCTATTTTTGTTGTATCTTTATGATATCCTGGTAATCGTCGGTTTAAATATTGGTCTTTTTCAATGTAAGTTTAAACCAAGGTTTAGCTTAAGTTTAGAGGAAGAGTAACTAACACACGGTTACCAGGATAAAATAAAAATAGAGAGTGAAGAAAACGGATGGATGGGAAGTTAAGGGATTTTACCCCAACCAATAGTGTAAAAATCCGCGGTCTTGCAGGGCTTGCGCGATTTTGAAAGGGAGATTTGTATATCAAATCAATGCATAAACGTACCACAATACGTAATAAACATAAAATTACACATAGATCCTTATACAAAGAAGTCACATCTGGAGTTCCCCAAGGTAGTATCCTTGGACCATTGCTGTTCCTACTCTATATTAATGACATACCGGAAACCGTAAAAAATGACACAATTCTTTTTGCTGATGACATAACGTTAATAATTGAAAGTAATAAAATGAACGATTTTGAACAAGACATTAAGAATGGATTAAATAAAATTATTAATTGGCTCGACTTAAACAAGCTTTGTGTTAATTTAAATAAAACAAAAATAGTTGAATTCCAAACATATAATAGCGCACCCCATAACCTTAATATCAGCTATAATAATGAACAAATAAAAGTGGTACAATCAGCAACATTTTTAGGTGTTACGATTGACAAATACTGCAATTGGAAAGAGCATATTCAACTCACCTGCAAAAAACTTAATAGGTTTGTATACGCGCTGTATCGACTGCGAAATACAGTTTCCGAAGAAGCAGCCACAACGGCATACCATGGCTATGTAGCATCAATACTGCGCTATGGGCTTATTTTATGGGGTAACTCTGTCGATATCGAATATGCTTTTAGAGCCCAAAAAAAATGCATCAGATCACTGTGTGGCGCTGATATAATAGCCCCTTGTCAGCCTTTATTTAAAAAGAAAAAGATATTGCCGTTACCATGTTTATACATTTTCGAAACTTGCCTTTTTGTAAAAAAACACCTTACTACTTATTCGAAATGAAACCTGATAATAGGAACCGCCGACAAAAATTCAAATTAGAGGTACCTCAGCGTAGAGCTTTATGTTCTCGCAATTCCTATTGTATGGCCGTGACCTTATTCAATAAACTCTCTGACAACACTAAAAGTTTACCGACTTTTAAGTTTAAGAAAAAATTGTTTGACTATTTAATTGGAGAATGTTTTTATAATGTTAATGAATTTTTATCTAAATGTAAGATTTGACTGAAGTATATTGCAATTCTTTATAGGACACTACGACATGATTATGACATTTCAATTTAAGTAACACAAGAATCTATTAAATCAATTTTAATTTTGTAATTTTACATAGTAAGCTAATAATCTATTTTAATTTTGTAATTTCATATATAATGCTAATCTAATAATGTAGTTAAATTTCTAACTTAATAATATAACCCATGTATTTGAGCAGCAGGTATGTGCTGTGCCTACTGCCAATTTTGCACGCCAATTATTTGGCAAAATGTGACAGACTTATCAATCAAATTTCCATCTTACTATGTATTTGTACTCACATTTAGCAAAATAAAAGCATTTGTATTTGTATTTGTATTTGTAACGTATGACTACTATAATATATAATATGGTACAGACGCATAACTAATATAAATCGTTCAGTAGTTTCAGCGTGATGTCATAAGTCGTAACAGACCGATAGGTAAACACTAAACACTAAAAATTAACAAAATAAAAACAAAAATATTTAATGTTCGGCAATCATCCAACAGTTTCATGTATTTTTGCATAGAAATATAACTTGCGATAGTATAAACTATAGACTATGTATGTATGTATGAAATTATGTATGTATCAGTCAAAATATGTAGTTAAATCTTAGTGAATAAGGTATAAACGGTTCTTTCACCAGATACCTCTCATGTCAGTGATCCTTTGATAAAACATGGGGCAACACCCTTCTCGTAATTACTAGTTATTGCCCAATGCCTACCCTTTAAACATTTATGTTCACCTTGTTACTCTGGCATTAAAATCAATGTTTAT
Organism: Erebia ligea; assembly: GCA_917051295.2. Classification (NCBI taxonomy): domain Eukaryota; kingdom Metazoa; phylum Arthropoda; class Insecta; order Lepidoptera; family Nymphalidae; genus Erebia; species Erebia ligea. The sequence continues at coordinate 14,557,674 of OU785241.1, read as the reverse complement.
GAAATCACTCGTTAAATCTTAGTACCTACCAAAAGGCATTTGAGACACCGGCTTTAGTTGAAACGATATACCAAATGGGATTTCAGGATATACCTATCGCTATAAAAAAGAAAGATAATCGACAGTCGTTAAGAAAAGTCACGTTTCATGTACCTAATACAGAAAATAGTTTTGTTTAGAATAGAGGCACTTGAGTGCTCTCCAAAGGCGAATCTATTCAGTCGCTTATTTTCGCGCCGCATTCAGGAGTCACCTTAAAAGCTCTTTGGGACCCTCCGAAATCGTTTACTTTTTCTTTTTCGCCTCTCGAAGACTTGATTATGTTAACTGCTCTAAGGGAAAAATGTTTCACGCTTGATACTCGTAAACATGGTGTTTGAATTTTTTTTTAACTAGAATAGATTTAAGGAGCAAGAAATGCACAGGGACAACAATGGACAATGGAACGATACACCAGGGGATCATAAACATTAGAGAGTTGAATATAACGAGTAGGATATAGGGTGTGTCTGTATTTACTCGTATCATCCCCAACAAATATTGAAGCCAATAGGCGATGTCGTAACATAATAATGATTTGTAGGGGTGGTATTTTTTGTTGTTAGTATGTCAATAGCAACTATATGTATTATTGTCAGCCCTGACAAGTGACAATAATACATATTAACAGGCATAAAGAACAAAAACGTCTAGTCACTAGTGGCACGCCAGCAACCGTTTAAATTCCGAATAAAACTCTACCCTTTGTCAGTAGGTATTTACTGAAAATAAATATTCTAATAAATAATTCTGTGTTTATAACTGCGTCAAAATTAAGTTATCAGAGTGTTTTGTTTACAGTAATTTGAAGGTCCTTATATTGTTACGGAAGTAAGAACATTCACTTGTTTGTTATAAAAAATAAATAAAATAAAAGAGAAGGAAAACAAACACACAACCAACATTAGATTCTAGCAAGACACACCAGGAGCACATAAAAACAGACAACACTTTCATATTAAAGACATAAAGCCATAACAATTCCACCGCGTGCCTCTGGAAACGTAACCGTTTAAATTCCGAAATAGCTCTACCCCTGTCAGTTTTTACACACAATGGCGCGTATTACGGCGTCAAAACGTTAACGAGTCTAACCCGTGGGGCTTTTATGAGCCACAATGACCTGAGTGGCACTCGGGTTGGAGGGCGCGCCTCTACCCCGACCTTTATAATGAGCTCGGTCAAATCGCAATAACCACTCCATTCTTCTTGCTATATCGTTTTATAATTTCTCCATTATTGTAGCATAATTTTTAATCGGAGTTTGTATGTACGGTTTTAGAATATAGTTACTAAAACGCGGGGACCGCGTTGGCTGGAAATATCGTACATCAGGGATTCCCAAAGTGGTCGATATCGGTTTCTCAGGGGTCGACATAAACGAAAACTGATTTTGGGGGTCGACGAGGTCTAAAATTCGACCCCTATTAATAAACACAACTTCTTATTTGAAACTTTCAAGATACTGTATAAGTTGTGTACCACTTTGATAAAAGAATGACTAATATTTTAGTAGGGTGTACCATTGCTGTACTTTTAAAAAATTTTTCATCATCATACCTAGTCGAAAAAGACTTCAGTGTGGTTACAAACATTTTGGCAAAACAAACCGTTCGAAACCGTTCGAAAATCAACGAACGCGGAGATTTAAGGCTGCAACTCACCAATATTGAACCGGATTTAGCTAGATTGGTAGAGGTATCTGAGGTATCAGTTCATTTTGGAAAAGGGGTAGGTATCTTGCCCAAAATAGTTTGGGAATCCCTGTCGTACATGATAATTTTAAAAAAGCCTTAAACTCTGTCTCCCTCCCTCTAATGTAGATAGATGGAGAGAGGCTGAGTACCTGTTGGTACTCGTATGTTATCATTTTAGTTAGTGTTGAACATTTTGAATACTTCCAAGACAGTCTTAAAAGCGTTCTATTTCCTCTTAAAAAACTAGCGAATTCATATTTTTGTTTTTTTTATTTATTTAAAAAAAAATAGAATCGAAAGTCTTGTTTTACGTAATAACGTTAAAAATGTGTTTTACGTAATAAATAAAATACGTTTCACTACACGGCTTGTTTTACGTAATAATGGCCGAAAATTAATTTATCGACAGAAAACAATAAAGATGCGGTTTTGTGAGAAGAATAGTAGATGATTAAGATTTGACTTTTGACCCACATGTTGGCGCATGCAGTGTCCACATGAAAATATAAAAATATTTGGATTTGCCGTGGAGCTTATACCTACTGTTAACTGTAGCTGTACTGGTATCAGGTATGGTACCTGCTTTAGGATCTGGGATAACTACATTTTTTATTCCCCTACAAGTTAGCCCTTGACTGCGATCTCACCTGGTGGTAAATAATGATGTCTAAGAAGGCAGCGGGTTAACCTGTTAGGGGTATGGCAGTTATATTACACCCACACATTGCTTTCTACACGGCATCGTACCGGAACGTTAAATCGCTTGGCAGTACATCTTTGCCGGTAGGATGGTAACTAGTCACGGCCGAAGCCTCCCATCAGATCAGAATAGAGAAAATTCAGAAATTATAAATGCCTGCTGGGAATCAAACCCGGGGCCTCTCATCTCCCACGTTAAGGCAACAGCGTTCAACACTGCGCCAGGGAGGTCGTCAAAATTTATTGAAATGAAAACGTAGAACAACTCTTTTTTTATGCCTCCTACTCGTTATTTGTTTTGTAGGGTTGGTGCTTACTTACTCAGGCAAAAGTACGGACACTTCTACGAGTTTGAAAAGTCCTCAACCTTTTTTTTCATCCAAAGTTATGTACTAACTTTATACCCCGTTGCCATCCCTCATAATCCCTTTCTAACGAAAGTTTCACAGGGAGCGGAACTTTCTTTCTTTCTTTCTGCTGGGCAGGTTTCCGCACTTAAACCTCCAGCTGGAGGTCTGTTGTACGTGTGTCGCCCTCCCCGCTGGAGTTTTCACTCCAACCATCCGAGCTCGCTCCAGAAGCCTAGAAGACCGCCCAGGTTGTCTAGGGCCTCTCGGAGCGAGGTTGGGGATCTAAGGTGTCGCTCTCGTTGGTCTGTGACGCCTGTGCATTCTAACAACACATGCGTCGGCGTTTCGTCTGTCTCCATGCAGGCTCTGCACAGAGGGCTGTCGGTGACGCCTATAACAAAGAGGTGTTTGTTTAATGGGCTGTGCCCCGTTATAAGTCCCACCACCTTCCTGAGTTTACCTCTATCCAGGCGGATTAGTTTGTGTGTTAAACGTTTGTCGATGTTAGGGAATGCCTCCCTGGTTTGTTTACAGTCCGGGGCATTCGTCCACAGTCGGGAATGCTCTTTGAGTGTTAGTTCATGCAGCCTAGGGAGCGGAACTATTGAAAGTTCTTTTTAATATAAAATACCTCATAATATAGGTACCTATATTTCGTTAAAAGATTATGAGAAAGCTGTCATCAAGAGCGAAAACGCACTAAGAACTGTAATAAAAATTATAAAATTAGTAAAACGCAAAATGTGTCATTCCTAGTTCAAAGAGTTCCATCGAATATGGGCCTTTGAAAGTAGTTTCGATACTTTAATATATCGCTATTGGATGGCATAAACAGTCGCGTAAAAAGACTGGATTAAAGATGCATATCTCAAATTTCGTCACTGGCAGGTAAGTGAACCGTGGCCGAGAGGTCAAGGCGCTCAGGGCGCGATTCCCAGAGAGACGCAGGTTCAAATCCTGCCGGTTCCGAAATTTTTGATATGTATATTTAAGTAAGTTTAGAAACTTTCCTCGTGTGTGAAGCACTGTAATAAAAATTAAAAAAAATTAAAAATTATAAAACGCACTAAGAACCTGATTCCTAAAAGTTAAAACGTCTGCGTGAAAATTTTGCGGCGTATGAGAACGTCATGCTTGGTCCTTATGTTATTACAGTGACTTTGGTTAAAAGTAAAAGGTAAAATAATTAATAAGGTAAAGTCATTTCATCCGCGTGGATTAAGGGGTTTAGAAAAATACTCAAGGAAATAGGATGCAAAGTATCACAGTAAAATGCATGCACTCTATGCTTCTAGGCGCATCAACCTGGCTGTTCAACCGGAAATGCTACGAAGTGTTTGTAGCCATCACCCACGTTGACACGATTTGTATAGAATTTCAATCACCCTAGGTATAAGTTTTGTTTTTGACTGCAAATTTTTGTTTTGAAAAGGGTACTCTATCTGCTGAGTTTCGTGTCAAATTTTCTCAGTATATTTCTAGCTAGTGCTTGGCTGCAATAAGACCAGCTTGCAAGTGGTGATGCAGCCTAAGATTGAACGCGCTTGCCTAGAAAGATGCCTATTCTTCACTCTTGATTTTAAGAAAACAACATACGCGCCGAATTGAGAACCTCCTCCTTTTTTGGAAGTCGGTTAAAAATCGATTAACTATAAGTTTGACGCCATGATTTCGTCCGTGGAATAATGTCTGAGCTTAGTATATCTATATTAGAGACTAGAGTGTCAGGAAAATATAAAGGCGGAAGAGGTAATAAATATTTTATACTAGAAAATAACTTTGCGAAACGCGAACTTGTTAGAAGTGCTCATTAAACGTCTTAATATAAAGCTATAAAGAAGCCACTCCCACGACCCTTTAGAAATACGGGGGTGAATTTTCAATAAGCTCGTAGTTTGTACCTCCCATCGAGAAGTATGATATTAATGTTATTTAGTAGCTAATTTCCTTCAATTCGTCGCCTTTTTAAAAGTTGAATAAAATGGTAAAGAGCGTTACAATACGACAATAATAAGGTAAGATTCCGTAGTAATGCTAATTTTATCGACTAATTTTTTTTTCAAAGAAAATCAGGTATTGAAAAAAGAATTTAAACTTCTTCACCGGTTTCATACAAAATCTGTTCGACAAAGCTGATAATGATTTTTTAATAGGTACGTATTACGATTTACGATGTATTAAATATACTTACCCGAAGGGATGGCCATTTTTTTTGTTCTCAATACCAATGATTTCTTACTTATACTCGTACTATTGACGAAGAATAAGTATAATAATTGAAAATGTTTTATTCAAATAAAATTTACAGGTGCCTTTGAATCGTCGTGAATCTACAAGCAATGTTGCTCTACCAACTATCAAGTAAGAAACCAGTAAAAAAAAAGAGGATGTTTTTTTTTTTTTTTTTTATCCACTACAAGTTAGCCCTTGACTGCGATCTCACCTGATGGTAAGTGATGATGCAGTCTAAGATGGTAGCGGGCTAACCTGTTAGGGGCATGGCAGTTATATTAAACCCATACCCCTATTCGGTTTCTACACGGCATCGTACCGGAACGCTAAATCGCTTGGCGGTACGTCTTTGCCGGTAGGGTGGTAACTAGCCACGGCCGAAGCCTCCCACCAGGCCAGACCAGAGAAAATTCAGAAATTATAAATTCCCAAATTGACTCTGCCGGGGATCGAACCCGGGACCTCCGCACGTTAAGGCAACAGTGCTCAACACTGCGCCACGGAGGTCGTCAAAATGTTTTTTTAAAGGACATCGACCATCTCCCATACATTGTTGGGTCCAGAACTTGATGAACCGTTACAAGCTCCAAATTAGTGCCATTTGTTAGATAAAAATATCAACCTTATATTGCTTTAGTTTCAGCTAGATTGCCAGTTGCATAATTGAGATATACGAGCTCAAAGCCATAGTTAGGTTATATTCGAGAATGTGCAAATGCATAGTTTTTTGCAATAAATATCAATCTAGTAATGATAAGACAACTAATAGTGAACTCTTAAGATAGTTTTACATGAAATATTTCACACAATATGTAGGTTTATATGATTCCTATTTCCTATGTAAACACAACACATTCACTTGCGTAACCTTAGTTCCTTTTTTTTTTTTAAATTTATTTTACGGCCCTGGATACCCTTAGTTCCTTATTCATTGGTAAACACGGAGCGTATGACAATGACAATCGTACCTATAGTTTTTACATTGACACTTTTTTTACATTGACACTTTTTTTGACAGTAGTGTTGCCAACAACACAGGGCCTGAAGTCGCCATTTTTCACAGCATAAGTAGCTTAAATGTTACTGAATTTCAACCGCTGTAGCCTTAAGTAGCCCAAACGTCAAAATATCGCTATGAATAAAATAAAAATGTACTTAATTCATATCATTTATATAAATCAAAATCACATAAATGCATAATAGACATAATATATCAATATAATAATTATAATTATTATAAACTAGCAATTCGCCCCGGCTTTGCACGGGTAGCTGTTCTAATCATCATTAAAATCCATACCCAATACAGCCAGTGGGCACTGGGCAGCACATCAGGTCTTACATTACATTCTTGTCCTGAGTAGCCTAAATGGCTACGTTGCCACACTAATGCCACATAAATCGCCTACGTTGGCCACACTGTTTGACACTGACATTTGCATAGAGTGAGAGGAGATACGAACCATAGACTAAAGCCATTTCACGGAATGCATAATATCGACAAAAACAAACATTTCCAAAATAGTAGATTATTAACCAAGGGGATAAAGCAGTGTCTTCTGTCGCGGGTGACGATTTAAATCGCGAGCGTAACGAAGGATTTAAGTTCACCCAAGACTAAGACAGCTTTATCACCGAGGAAAATACTCTACTTTTCGTACCATTTGCGAAAAAATTAACACAATAATAATATGAGATAAGCATTTATTAAAAATAATGTCAATTTTTTTTTTTTATCCACTACAAGTTAGCCCTTGACTGCGATCTCACCTGATGGTAAGTGATGATGCAGTCTAAGATGGTAGCGGGCTAACCTGTTAGGGGCATGGCAGTTATATTAAACCCATCCCCCTATTCCGTTTCTACACGGCATCGTACCGGAACGCTAAATCGCTTGGCGGCACGTTTTTGCCGGTAGGGTGGTAACTAGCCACGGCCGAAGCCTCCCACCAGGCCAGACCAGGGAAAATTCAGAAATTATAAATTCCCAAATTGACCCTGCCGGGGATCGAACCCGGGACCTCCGCACGTTAAGACAACAGCGCTACACACTGCGCCACGGAGGTCGTCAAAAAGTAAAAAGACAAAAGCAAATTAAAAGTAAAAGTTAACATTCGAAACATTGGTCCAATTATTGATAGAGAGAGTTACAAATAACGTTTTCATCCCATGTATTCGAAAAGGACGACTTGGTTCGCCTTTATGTGCGCCCAAAGGTGGTGTTTTCTATAAGAAACTTTTAGCGGGCAGTAATGAGTTTTTAATCCTCTTTATACTCGTAAGTGCGCCGCAATTATCTTTGCCGCGCACTTATTGAATTTGGAACATCTTAGTGTTCAGCGCCAACGCAAATTGACGACCTCCGTGGCGCAGTGTTGAGCGCTGCCGTCTTAACGTGCGGAGGTCCAGGGTTCGATCCCCGGCAGGGTCAATTTAGGAATTTATAATTTCTGAATTTTAACTAACGAAAGGGCTATATGGATATACTTACATATTAAAAAAAAAAAAAAAAAAATATATTAAATAAATATTATTATAAAGGCGAAAGTTTGGATGGATGTGTGGATGTATGGTGGTATGGATGTGTGTTACTCAATTACGCCCGAACGGCTGAACGGATCTGGATAAAATTTGGCACAGAGATAGATTTAAAAAAAAAAAAAGATTATAGTCTGGAAATAGCACATATGCTTTTTATCCCGGGAAATTAAAGAGTTCCCGCGGGAACCAAATTTTCTCATACAGGGTGATGAAAAGTAGAGTGTATCATTCGGGCGCAAATATATTTTTGGCTCGGGCGACGTACTTTGAATCCCTCGCTACGTTCAGGATTCTACTAAAGAATCCCTCGCTACGCTCAGGATTCTACTCTAGAATCCCTCACTTCGTTCTGGATTCAAAAAAGCGCCCTCACCGTATAAATATTATTTTGCTCCCTTATAATACAATCTACTATTTCATCCCATGTATTCGAAAAGGACGACTTGGTTCGCCTTTATGTGCGCCCAAAGGTGGTGTTTTCTATAAGAAACTTTTAGCGGGCAGTAATGAGTTTTTAATCCTCTTTATACTCGTAAGTGCGCCGCAATTATCTTTGCCGCGCACTTATTGAATTTGGAACATCTTAGTGTTCAGCGCCAACGCAAATTGACGACCTCCGTGGCGCAGTGTTGAGCGCTGCCGTCTTAACGTGCGGAGGTCCAGGGTTCGATCCCCGGCAGGGTCAATTTAGGAATTTATAATTTCTGAATTTTAACTAACGAAAGGGCTATATGGATATACTTACATATTAAAAAAAAAAAAAAAAAAATATATTAAATAAATATTATTATAAAGGCGAAAGTTTGGATGGATGTGTGGATGTATGGTGGTATGGATGTGTGTTACTCAATTACGCCCGAACGGCTGAACGGATCTGGATAAAATTTGGCACAGAGATAGATTTAAAAAAAAAAAAAGATTATAGTCTGGAAATAGCACATATGCTTTTTATCCCGGGAAATTAAAGAGTTCCCGCGGGAACCAATATTTCTCATACAGGGTGATGAAAAGTAGAGTGTATCATTCGGGCGCAAATATATTTTTGGCTCGGGCGACGTACTTTGAATCCCTCGCTACGTTCAGGATTCTACTAAAGAATCCCTCGCTACGCTCAGGATTCTACTCTAGAATCCCTCACTTCGTTCTGGATTCAAAAAAGCGCCCTCGCCGTATAAATATTATTTTGCTCCCTTATAATACAATCTACTATTATGTATTTGAAGAAAACAAAAACGCGGCAAATTCCTAGACTAATATTTTTTTGTCGGAAAAGCAAAGGCATGCTCATACGGCCTCGTCGGTTTTCGTCATTTTATTTATTAATCATAACTGCATAATAAATGCGTATATTCCTTTTTCAAAAAGATGTATAATGCTTTATATACAAACTCAATGGTGTAAACACAGATGTATGTAGTTCAGTATAAATTTCGGTAAGTATTCCAAATTTAAATCACATTCTCCCCCTAGAGGATGAATGAAATTCAGTACAATTTTCTTTCCCTGTTTTTAACAGATTAAAAATGACTATTGTTAAGTTCGCTTTTTGTGGCATAGAATGTCACTTTTTTGAGCAAATGGTACGAAAAATATATTTTTATGTATTTAGCAACTGTAAATTCAAAATATTTTTAGTGTTTTTCGTTTATCAAAAAATAAAGGATTTTTTCCAAATATTTTTTTTTCTGTAACGCCTGGGCCCAATAATGGGCGATCTCCTTTCTAACTATTAATTTTTTTAATGCGTTCGAAACTTGAAACTTTGAAAAGCATTCCCACCAGAATATTTCCGTACGAATAATAATAATTATAGTAAGTAGGTACTGCGAGCGTACGGCCTAAACTCAAGAGCTCTTCAGTAACGAGCCACTGCGACCCTGGTTGACACTCGACACGGGGTGCGCCCTTACCCCCTCACCCCTGTTTCATAGTGACCCCCCCTTATTATGCCTCTTGACAAGTTTTTGCGCTAGTTGTTTTCCCTGTTAAAACTAAGTTTTCGGTTACTTCAACTTCTTTTGGACTATGATTTCCTAGTGGTTAGTGATCTTGGAATTATCTCGACGATCGCGATTACATTACTCTTCATGAGAAAATAGCCAAAAAAAAATAAACAGGGCTAGCCGCTAGGGCCCGAAATATGCGAAGATTAGCGTGAAAAGGATATTCATAAAAGGCTCTATTCATTGTAATGTACAGGAAAAAAGATAATAAATAATGCAATGTAGGCCGATACCACAGATACTCGTGTGCCGATACATTGTACTATGCCGATACGGAGTAATAAATCAAGTACCTAAAGTATGTTATAAAAATAAATTAGAGTTATTTTAAAAAGTTACAAAAAACTACCGTTTCCTTATAAAACTAAAAAAACTAAATTGTGGAGCATTCTTAGGAAATTATTAATTTGTATCGAGAAGATTTTAATTTGTAGCCAATCGTGTTTCTATCATTTATTATAATAAATTTAGATTAAAGACCCAAAAAGCACATCTTGAAATATGAAAGTTATTGTTTATAGCTTTCAAATAACAAGCTTTTATAAATAGCAAAAAAAAAACATAATAAGTATAGACCGTCAGAGTCGATATATATATTACCCTCAACATGAAACTAACCAATAATAGTCCGTGCCACAAAAGAAGTTCCGTGGCAATTAGTGGAACTACATTTTTTACATACAATAAAAGACTCGCATAAATAACTAGCTACTACAAGAAAAGGCTAGTAGCGGCGCCTGCAGGGGACTGCTTAAGCATGACACGGACTATATTATAGAGATACTGCAGCAAAGGACCTTATTTACATTCCCCAAGCAAAAATAAAAGGGTGTAACTAAAACTTGCGTGACCGCACATTGGTTGCACGCCATTGGTCAGGTACAAAAGGATCACTCCCTTCAAATGCAGCCCTATTTAATGCATCCTCGCTCGTCATGCGTTCCTAGTATCGTGGCGCTGGAATCTATCCATCCTTAGAGAAAAGAATACGGGAAGAAAGGAAAAAAAATAAACAAGGATAGATTGATGAATAAATAAACAGGCAAATATACCCGCTTGATTTCTCGGTTTGCGAACTTTACAATTATTTATTGCATCCCCTGATTGTAATATCTCCTGATAGTACAGAAAGTTCTATCCGTCCTTTATGGATAGATTATAGGGAACAGGGATCGAATTATAGATAGGGCTGACGAATGAATAATAATAACTCCAGTAAGTTACAATCTAATCTCCTTATTGTCATTATCTCCTAGTAGAACGGTGGTGGGATCTATCCGTTCTTTATAGAGATTGTAGGGATTGGGAATTGATCTAAGGATAGACTGGACAGATAGGGCTGACGAACGAATGAACAAATAGGGACCCTTGCGATTCTTTTTTGTTATAATATATGTATTGTGTTATGCATTCTATTTGTAAGTTGCAATTTAATGCATTTCCTAACCCCTTGTCATTCATTATCTCCTGGTAGAACGGTGGTGGGACCTATCCGTCCTTTATTGAAGGTAAGAAACAGGGATCGAAGGATAGATAGCGCCGACGAATGAATGAACAAACAGGGGGCCCTCCAGATTCTTTATTGTTATATCCTCCTAGTAGCGTGGCGTTAGGTAATGAGGTGAATAGGGACGGACGGATAGATGATACCACGAAAACCTACCTAAACCTACCTATTTAAAGAACCTTTTCCGACTCTATAATCAAGCATGTTTTTATTTTTTATTATATTATTATTCTTGACTACTGTAATTACTTTAAATTTTGACTTAAATTTTGACAATAATTAATTGTATTTAGACCGATATATTTAGAACTGCACAATTTTTAATTTTTATTTTCACGTAATATTAATGTTAACTATATACCTATTATTGTGATTTAAATTTATATTGATTTTTTGTAGATAATGTTGTGTACACATAATTAGGGTTTTAACTTGGATCCTGCTTTGAATTGCTTCTATTTTTGCGATGTGTTGGTGGCAACCTGTTTCGTGTACCTTCTAATAAAATAAAATAAAAATAATAGTAGATTGTTACACAAGGGACGTAAGTAAGCTATTACAGAACAAGATTCAATTTGGCGCCAGTGCGAGCGCAGCTCGCATAGGGCGCTAATGGATCGCGTGCACCCGAGATATTTAGTCACACGAGCGAGCGCAGCGAGCGAGGGTGAATATAGTTCGAGGGTGTAATAGCTACTTGCAACCGAGGTAAGCATTCTACTTTATATCATTCTTGCGAGGTAAATAAAACATTGGTAATGCAAAATGAAATTAAATCACTTTACGAACAAACTTCACAAACTTTCAGATCAAATGAAATGCCGCGTTTTCCATTTTTTTTTCGTAAATAGTATTCCATTTTTTTTTACGGCTCTGAGTTCCAAGGAGTTTTGCATAGTTTGAAATGTTGAAATGTATGGAAATTAAATGCCGCCATTTTTTTTTTTTTTTTTTTTTTTATCCACTACAAATTAGCCCTTGACTGCGATCTCACCTGATGGTAAGTGATGATGCAGTCTAAGATGGTAGCGGGCTAACCTGTTAGGGGCATGGCAGTTATATTAAACCCATACCCCAATTCGGTTTCTACACGGCATCGTACCGGAACGCTAAATCGCTTAGCGGCACGTCTTTGCCGGTAGGGTGGTAACTAGCCACGGCCGAAGCCTCCCACCAGGCCAGACCAGGGAAATTCAGAAATTATAAATTTCCAAACCCTGCCGGGGATCGAACCCGGGACCTCCGCACGTTAAGGCAACAGCGCTCAACACTGCGCCACGGAGGTCGTCATGTTCAGTGTTTTTTTTTCAGTAAAAAGTTTTCTTACTATTTTATAAGAAAAGAGATTGTTTACCAAGGAGTTTTGCATAGCTTGAACTGTAATGTGAACATTACAATTCAAGCATAGTGCGACGTAATGTTGCCTTGAATTGCAAACACCAACTTACAAGGAGACTTTCCACCATAGTAATCCCTAGTTACTGAGCAAGTATGATATAAAAGATAGTATTTGAATGCCTCCTTGTTTAAAATGAAAATGTGTACGTGTTGGACAATATATTGTTTCACTACCACTGGTTCGGAATGAAGATTCTATTAAGAAGAGCGGGCAAGAAATTCAGCAGTTGCTGTTTTTAAAAAAGAAAATAATTGTTAAAGTGACTATAAACAATACATACTAGCATAAGCTTTCCTCTTGCGCCTTCTCGAATTCACGATAAGTAAATAAGGTAGGACTTTCTAGAATGTTTTGGTTAAATGCTCGACGGGTTGGACTGATGGATACATAGTCATAGGGCTGTAATATTATACTCTCCTGAAGTTTTAGAAGCTATGTGTAATGTTAAATTGATACTGGGATAAAGATAGGAAGATGGATTTTATGGATACTAAAATACTTGTGCTTTCTATCCATGATTAGGTTTAAATGGGCGGATGAGATTTAAAAATCTGAAATACGCACTATGCCGTGCTCAAACGTTACATTTTGACATAATCGATTTCCTAAAACTTTTGACTATGATTACCAATTTTTTCAGTAAAAATTCAGCAAAGGCAGAGCTATGTACGATAAAGTTCCGTTATGTTTATCGACGGACGCCAACGTGCAGCGCTATTTATGCGGAACTTGAAGGATATTGCATTTACCTACTTGGTAGACACTCGATACTCGATAGTCAGCTCCGGTAGTCGACAAGTTTGCGTCAGCTATTATATTCTTTAATGTTTCAGTCTATTTTTGTGTTGTACGAAAGTGTGTCTGTCTGTCTGTCTGCTACGCTTTCACGGCCCATCCGTTCAACCGATTTTGATGAAATTTGGTACAGGGATAGGTTGTATCCCGGGGAAGGACATAGGCTATATTTATCCCGGAAAATTAAGTAGTTCCCGCGAGAATTGAAAAAACTTAATCCACACGGACGAAGTCGCGGGCATCATCTAGTTCATAATAATATTTTGGTAGGTGTATATTTTTGTAATTAATATTATTAGCGGTATGGGTAATTGCCATTGTCCAGTTTCCATTTGAGTCCTTATTTCTGATTTTTTTTTGTTGTTCCATGGTTGTTCCAATAAAATCTCACTTCATAAGTTTTTTTTTATGCATTTCTGATCGTCAGGAAATTGGACTTCTTACTAAGTTTAGTCACCCGCTGCATTGCCTCTCATTGCTGAAGATTGTGAGTTCTGAATTGTGACCCTTATCCATTACTAGATTAGATAGTGTGCGATCCATTATGGAGAACTTCTGGCATTTTGTACAGTCTCAACTCTCACCAGATTTGTTTACTCAAGCACGTCCTAGACCTAAAGGCTTTGATGCTTCTATGATAACAGCACAATAGGTAAATTTTACGAATACAATGTATATAAACACTCTTTAACTATAGATTGAGATGCAAAGATACGCTTAAAGTTTGTGTAGTTTATTTGGACGAAGATTTAGTAGTTTCGTATCTCAGATTTCTGCTGAATAAGATACATTCTGGGCAAGAGCTAAACGCCATTTAATCCTTTCAAGATAAAGGGATCCCGCATTATTAATTACAGCTTAAATCTTTATAAATGAGCGAAATAATTTAGCCGGGCGAGCGCTCAATCGCCCGAGAGACTTATGGCCTAAGCAAATATTTAACGAGGAGGTCTGGCGTCTGAGCGGGCAGAGAATAATGTGCACCCTCTTTATGGCACCCTAACCGCAGGGAGCCAGCAGGCAGCATCCATGTTGCGAACTGACATCCGTTATGTTCTATGCTGACCTGGTACTTTTATTGCATATTCATGCTAGTTTTAGTTTTCGCAAACTTTTCAAAAGCATGCTTGGCTTGGAGCTTGTAGCTTATGTGTAGGAGCGACCATGAGAAGTTTCCTGGTTTTGTTTAACAATGCTTTAATTTTAGAATGAGCCAAAACAAAATATCATAGAGTCGGCAATAATTACTACTGAAAATTTAAAATATCATTAACTTGCTTATGCAAAGGCTGTCTCCCTACAGAATTGGAATCCGCTTATTTGCTCCCGTCCCGCTTCCCATCGATTTGCGATTGTGCCCATTGTAAGGTTATGATAAACTTCTGTTATGTTATGGTTATCTGGTACCAGTTTATCAGCTTTTAACCCTTTACTTTATTAATATAACATTGTCAGTACGAATTTATTTTAAAATGGTCTCCAATAAGGTTATGTAGAGTTTTAAGAGAAAGAAGGTGGAGTTAGTTTATTATATTTTATTGAGGTATAAATAATATACAAATGAATAAGGAAAATATTAGCTAACCTTGACACCGAAAAAAAAACCAAATGAATTTTACGTGTTTATATGTACGAAAGTTTTGTAACCGGGTGATAAAGCTCGTTTGTTTGTATGAGAAAGCTTAGAAAAATAAGTGAACAAAGAAAACATCTAATCGCGTTACCAGGGTTCCATGACTGGGCAAGAATTAAAAAGGTAGCTTTGGACGTATTATTTAACCGAGGGATATAAAAAGGGTCGGGGCACAATAGACACCCTTGGCGCGCCCTTGTTTAATATTGTACATTGAAAGTGGTGTGTGTTGTGATTTATTTATTTATAACTTGCACAAAGAGAAAAGCGTTTATGCATTCCTAATTTATTTAACGTCTTTATTTAAACGTTTTTGTCATTTACACCATTTCTGTTATAAGTGTATTTTGATGATTCAAAGGTGTTTTTTTAAATTTATTTATTTTTTCTGTGTGATGAGAAATGAGAAGATCCGTATAGAGTAACTGATATAGCTCAATAGGTTGCGAAGTTAACGTAGCGAGAACATGTAGAAAGATAGTTCGAATAACCCATAGTCGCTACGTCGGAACGTCGGAACGTCGGAAACTACTAGGGACCGCCGGAAGAACAGCGCTGGAGTGGTGCTCAAACACCACTTTAGCATTACGCTGAGGCGATGCCCTTTTTGGGATTATTTGAGGCACAGAAAAAAAAAAAAAAGTTAAGTAAGTTTACTTAGTTCTAGTTTTAATTTTATGTTTTTTGAAATTTTTGTTTGTTCTTTGTTTTTGTGTTCAAATCCCAAATAAGTACTTTATTTATTTATTTATTTATTTATTAGACTTTGAGACGTTTCACCGTGAAATCGCAATGTTGATAGACTCCCCCACTAGCCACTAGGTGGACGGACGACATCAAGCAAGAGCAGCCGCTGGATTAAAGCGGTGCAAGACCCTAACTGGACCCTGGCCCCTTCCCTAGCCGTCGCTCCGGCGCCTGATCTTTATCCGGTCATGACTGGATAGTCCACCAGTGTTTGCGCACACACTTGTGTACATTAATATCTCCCAAGAAAATGGATATTATCTGTAGCTGTTAGTCTTTAAATTCGGTCCGAAGGAAATTATCACCAATATGGCTAGCATACGCACTACGAGTAAAATTATGTCTACCCGTTATCTCTCTCTGTCTACCGAAGCTAACATGGTTACTTGTCTCGTTACGCCAAAAGTAGAGATAAAAGTAATATTTCTTATCTGTGGTATTTTTCTCTACGAACCTTTACATGTCGACTATTTTTTTCTTATAATATAACCGCATTTTGTGCATGTTAGGGTAAATGAAAAATTTGCCGGCAACGACAACATCTCTCTCTCTCGTCGCGAGATAATCTCGTTGTGCGCATGCTAAGCACACTGAATGGCATCGCTTAAGTTCTAACACCACGTCAGTCTAAATTAGCGACTTTACAAAGGTTTGGATCGTTCGATGGATGCCGCGCCATTGTTTTATATTCCTTCAAATAGTTTCTATTTGACGTTTTCATGTTTCTGATTGGCTCAAAGGAAGCTTCTCTCAATTCTCTAATCTCTAGAGACATCTCTATCTTAATAAAAATAAAATTACTTGTGTGGTGTTAAAACTTAAGCGACGATATTATGTTCAGGGGCCATACTACCAACGCTTAAAGGCTGCCATATTGTTTCATTATTGTTGACTTTTGTGAAATTGTTAGGAATGTCAAGGTGCGTGACATCAAACTGTAATTTTGAGTAATATTGCTTTACATCTCTCATATTCGGTAAGTAGGTCCTTATTACCCCCAAATGGAGCTTGTAGGTGACCAATTAGCGCTCTAGGGTAATAATGTAGCTAGAAAAGCCCTCGGGCGGTAAGTAATTAAAAAAGTATGATGGTTAGATGTACGCGAACTTTTTGAAAGAGTGAAGAGTTTTTTTTTTAATTACTTACCGCCCTAGGGCTTTTCTAGCTACATTATTACCCTCGAGCGCTAATTGGTCACCTTCAAGCTCCATTTGGGGGAAATAAGGACCTACTTACCTCACAATCGAGATGTAAAGCAGAGTAGTTAGCTCGAGTGTAAGCATCAATTGCACCCTCGAACTATAGGCGCCCTCGCTGTGCTCGTGCGCCTAAATATCTCGGGCTGCAATTGATGCCTTACAGCCCTTGGCTACTAATCTACTATTAAGGGTTGGCTCTTGGCACTTGGCAGTATGGTCCCCTGTTCGAATGAAAAATCGTGACAGGGTAAAAGGCTACGCACAAGATTAGTAGCCGCCGCGGGAGAGTGTCTGTGAACGGTTTTACGAGCACTTTGTCTCGCGCCAAAACTAATGCGCCCGCTTGCCGCTCAAATGGCGCCCTTCATTGGCGATTTGCGATATTCTTTGCGCGCTTTTCTATATCGCCCTACCTTGATTGTTATGTACACAAATAAAATGGAAGTGTTTTCTGAAATTACTGCTTAAATCTGTAATACTGTGTTATGTTGCACAGTATGCGGTACAAATGTTTCTCCCGGTTGAGTCGATGGATTCGTCACTCGTACGAGCAAACATATTTACATTGTTTTTCTGCCCATCCACTTGAGATGTTCGTGCACAAATGTGCTGCACACGGTTTGGATGGAATCGCACATAGAGGACCTGAATCTATTTCTTGATATTAGTCCGACAAACTTACCAAACCCGGCGGTCAAAATTGGAACTAATGTTTATGCCTGTTTAGTTTTTGTTTTTATTTTTCACTAGCTGATGTCCGCGACTTCGTCCGCGTGGTTTAAGTTTTTTTTTGATTCCCGCGGGAACTCGTTAATTTTCCGGGATAAAAAGTAGCCTATGTCACTGTCCAGGTCCTCAACTATACCCATGCCAAAAATCACGTCGATCCGTTGCTCCGTTGCGGCGTGATGTAAGGACAAACCAACAAACAAACACACTTCCGCATGTATAATATTAGTATAGACTGGCGACGCTGTCACCGGGCCAGATCCCTTGTGTGTGTCAGGACTTTATTTTTAATCTGGGAATTTTTGTACCACGGTGTAAGTACATACAATAAGGGGAACTAAAAAAGTTGAATGGTTAAAAAGATTGGGCAGCATTATAGAGTCTGCAGCGGCAGGAGTGGACTTGTTCTGAAACTCCTTGAATATAAAATTGGGTGTTTTAATGACACAGGCATGCTTGCTATCTTTGTCATTATTTTCAAAGAAAACGCCGAGTTGACATTATTTTCTAGAAAGGCACGTACGTCCCTTAACCATTACTCCCGTTGCATAGAGAATGAGCCACCCGGCCACCATAAACCGATGGAGATACGTGACATCGTCGCATTTTAATCTCGGAGCGTATCCCAGGCGGTTAGAACTCTTGCCGTAATGACACTGAATTTAGATGCAAAACGATTTCCGCGGCAGTCATGTTCGCCTGGTTATTTTCACGCGGCTAAACAAAATTAGCGCCTGGTACATTAATTTAATAATTTCATTTGTAAGCTGCCCTTTTACTTGTAATTAATTGACTGTGTTTTTTCTCAGACTCCAATCTGCTTTCCAGGTCGATGGATGGTGTTTTGATATGAGTATATGCACAAGTTTTCCTACATGTATTTAGATTGGATGGAAGCATCTATATTATCTAAGACATTAATTTCAATATTTTGGAAAAAATATTATAATCTAGTAAATTTTTAATTATAATTTTATTGCAATAACCTGTATAATTTATAGTTATTATCATCATTATGCTTCTACTAATTACCAGACATAACTTTTATTAAGACACAACCGGGTTGGAGTGCAGCCCCGGCTTGCGGTTAATAAACCGTTGGGTAAAGTAATCCAATTACTAACGCAGCCCCCGCTAAGGCCTTAAAATACCTAACAGACTTGTAGTGGAATATTTTCATTTGTCTGCTAAAATTAATAAAACAGAATGGCACGGCTTTTTGAAAGAAAAACAAGAGAAAACAATTTTTAACAAAACCACCCAGTTAAAGAGTTAATATAAAATCCCTCATTATTCATGTTTTGAAACATAATATTCAATTCGTTTATTTCATATAGGACAGTGTTTCATAAACGTCTTGTTTCGACACTCGTTTTCAATGACCTTTAACAAACACGCGTTGTATCTATTACTAGCAGAAGCCCGCGACTTCGTCCGCGTGAAATAAGTTTTTTAAATTCCCACGGGAACTCCCTAATTTTTCGGGTTAATATAGAGCCTATGACACTCACAAATAATGTGGTTTTCTATTGGCACCTACCAGAATTTTCTAAATCGGTTCAGTAGATCCAGAGATTACCTACCCTCTACAACCTCACAAACTTTACCTCTTTATAATATTAGTATAAGCTTTGTCTTCTGTCCGATAGCTAAAAAGCATAACAGCTTAGAAAACAAATGCAAGGGCGGATTAATGAGAGCGATCTCTGGACCACAAACTGCAGGAACGTTAGAGCTTGCGGTCACCGGCGCACTAGAAACTAGATCCAGTGTTATTATTCCAACCCGTGGAACGAGAGGTATTCGATGAACAGTGAGCGCTATTGGAAAAGACTTGCTTTCTCTAATTGAAAGTTTCTTTTTTTTCATTTGTCTTTTATCTTTACTTATTTTTTTTTTATTCCAGCAATGTTGAATCTTACTACCTATACTAATATTATTATGAATGCAAAAGTGTGTCTGCCTTTCTATATGTCTGCTACGCTTTGACGTCCCATCTGTTTAGCCGATTTTCGCGAAATTTGGTGCAGTTAAAGGTTTGAAACTCAGGGAAAATATAGACAATTTTTGTTTCGGAAAATTTAAGAGTCCTCGCGGGAATCGCGGATGAAGTCGCGGGCATCATCTGTAGGCTAAGTATAAATGTAAATAACCAGAGATATTTACCAACTTAAGTACCTACTACTGAGTCCAGTAGACCCATAAAAGCTAGAATACTTCTTCTATTCGTTTGTTTATTTTCAAATAATAAAAGCGAGTCATTTTATTTACATTGTACAAGAATTTTATTAGTTATTTGCCTTTATTGTATAATTTACAAGCGTATTATTCCCATTGCAGTTACTGCATGTGAAAACAGGGCAATAAAATGTAACACTCGTGTCACAATGTTATCTACCGGCTGATCCTGTTTTGTGACTCCGCCCACCGCATTGTAGTACAACCACCAACCACAGCTGGGGTTGAGCCCCAGTTTTTGAGGCCCAGTTAATCAACCACTTCGTTACTTTGCTCTCCTGGTAGAATTGACCGACGCATGTAAATTTTTGTTACAAAGTTACAATGAGAATGGACGGACTGATTTGATTGATGTTTTTTGTGCTCATCAGGTTAATTTAACAATAATATTATGTTGTCAATATACCATTGAATTTTATTCAGTCGTGTACATATTTTTATGAATGGGCCCTTGAAGCGAAGGTCTGACTTGTTGTGTGGGGCCTTGTTTTCCTTTTTTCATGTTCTCTGACGACGCCATTGTTGGCGAGTACAAAGGGTCCGATCACCAGGCGCGCAGAAGCTATTTAGAGATCGTGCAAATTGAATATTGGTCGAACGAGGTCGGCAGGTTCCTATTGAATTACCAGATTTTCAAAAATCAAGAGGTAGCCAATATTTCAGCTAGATCAGAAAATATTCCCTCGCAAATGAATAGAAAAGGCACGCTGAACTTAATAGTATTTTTACACGTTTACAACTTTTACAAAGCATAAAACCAATATGAAACAATATTTGGAAAGATTTTTCATAGTTCTATTTCCTTTCTTCCTTCTATGTCCTTGTTTTGAATATAATATTGCATGGAACGAAAGACAAATTCTACTGTTTAGTTAAATTATTTTCAATACACTTGCTCGCAAAATGCACTTACAGAGGCAGTAAACAGGGCTTGTAAGTTAAATTTACTGCCCTCGTGCTTTTTTTTTGCAGAATTTACTGCCCTCGTGCTATTTTTTTGCAGTTTTTTTTTAATTTTTGTAAGGCCACTTTACTTCTAAATAAAAAGTTTTCTTGAAAGAAGGTTCATAATGGTATTGACTTTGTATGTAGAAAACTTAAAAAATAATAACATTTAGATGTGGATTGATGAAATTAATTCATGAAATTAAAAATTGTATTTAATTTAGTTAATTAAAATTGTTTTAAGTTTTATAAATCAAAAAAGTAAAGGCTGAGAATAGTCCAGGCTGATAGTTAAGAGCTAGAACCTAGAGCCATGAAGCCAATTAAAAAAAAACGCAATTACAACAACGCGCTATTATAGATAGGTACTACTAAAATCTTGAATCTGTGCGCGCTATTTTTAAAAGTTTCATTGAGTTTTTCTTATAAATTATTAAATAAAATGAGTAGTAGGTATAAGTGTTGTGGAATAATAAAATTAAATCAACAATTAGGTATTTTAGATGTGAGGAAAAAATCGCGCTTTTAATAGCCGCCAAAAATCTCGAAATAAGTACGGGCGTGAGAAACCATTTTCTAGTGAGTACCTTGTACCTACCTACTCGAGTTTTATTTTCAAGTTTTCTCACAAATGTATTGAAAAATATCGTGTGATACACGGGCGTTAAGGTTTTAACAAACTCGTGACGATGGTCAGCCCTCGACTGGCGTCATCGGGCTGACATTAGTCAACTCGTATGTAAATAGTAGATTGTATTATAAGGGAGCAAAATAATATTTTTACGGCGAGGGCGCTTTTTTGAATCCAGAACGAAGTGAGGGATTCTAGAGTAGAATCCTGAGCGTAGCGAGGGATTCTTTAGTAGAATCCTGAACGTAGCGAGGGATTCAAAGTACGTCGCCCGAGCCAAAAATATATTTGCGCCCGAATGATACACTCTACTTTTCATCACCCTGTATGAGAAAATTTGGTTCCCGCGGGAACTCTTTAATTTCCCGGGATAAAAAGCATATGTGCTATTTCCAGACTATAATCTTTTTTTTTTTTTTTAATCTATCTCTGTGCCAAATTTTATCCAGATCCGTTCAGCCGTTCGGGCGTAATTGAGTAACACACATCCATACCACCATACATCCACACATCCATCCAAACTTTCGCCTTTATAATAATATTTTTTTTTTTTTTTTTTTTTTTTTTTTTTTTTTTTTTTTTTTTTTTTTTTAATATGTATATCCATATAGCCCTTTCGTTAGTTAAAATTCAGAAATTATAAATTCCTAAATTGACCCTGCCGGGGATCGAACCCTGGACCTCCGCACGTTAAGACGGCAGCGCTCAACACTGCGCCACGGAGGTCGTCAATTTGCGTTGGCGCTGAACACTAAGATGTTCCAAATTCAATAAGTGCGCGGCAAAGATAATTGCGGCGCACTTACGAGTATAAAGAGGATTAAAAACTCATTACTGACGCTAAAAGTTTCATAAAGAAAACACCACCTTTGGGCGCACATAAAGGCGAACCAAGTCGTCCTTTTCGAATACATGGGATGAAAAACCTATTTACCGCCCTTATATCACAAACTACTATGAATATTGGTTCTAGTTTCCATTGTGCGTCATTGCAATGTTATTTCTTAGTATTTCACTTTGTCTTACAAAATGAACACGTACCTGGTACAAAATGAACCAAGATTATGGGAATAGGGACCGAACCTGTCGGGAGCGGAATCCCGTGCTACGACTATCACGATTACCAAGGTTCCATAGATGCAAGAATGTGCATATTTCTTTCTACGTTTCACTGTGAGAAACTTTCTAAGAATCAATAGTGAAGACTTTCTTTAGTAATTAGTTTTCCTAGTTTGTTAGTCTCTACTAAAAAATACAAACTACGAAAAGCAATAAGAATTTCATTATAGTTTTAATTTCATTAGAATTTCCAATATAATCAAGAAGAACAAGTAATTGAAGGGTTATTTCAGACATTCTATCTACTAGGTTTTTATTTTTTAATGTTTTCTTATTTTCAGAATTAGAATTATAATTAGAATTGTACGTATAAATTTTTTTTGGACCGTCGACTGCAATGAAGTTATACCGAAACTGCAGTGTAGTTCAAGATTTTTTTGTGCTGTTTTTCAAATCCGGTCTCGCTGCACGTCCTATACAATAAATCTGATTTGTTTTGCATACGTGTACAGCGGTACTCATTGTTTTTGAATTACACTTCTGTCGGAGGCAGCCTCGGTCGAACAATGCCTAGACTGCTGCTGTAGTTTGGATGAAGGATTGTTTTTTTTTGCTCATTTAACCGTTTGTTTCTGCAACTGGATTATTTTTTTATGCCATAAATATAACTCTACGAATTTTGTTGTCACTGGATAATACAAGGCGAGAGTTTTTAGTTTCCATAAACTAATGGCAGTAGTATATCGAAATTAAAAAGAAAACTATCACAGTTTAGTAGACTTTAGAGTTTAGAGTAATATTCGACCAACTTATAAAATGTCTGCATATTGGGACGGGCAATACAATAATATGGTACCAATTGTCAGCTTTGCATTTAAAATTGAATTGAATTTTTGGAAAAGATAAAAGATTGTGTGTTTGTTTATTGATGAAGGTTTAATTAAGTTGATATTTGATAATGACCGGGACCGACGGCTTAACGTGCTCTCCGAGGCACGGTGAAACACTGGGCCAACTTCCTACGGGCTAGTACTAAGAATTTCTTGCCGGAAAAAACCCAATGCTTATTATGGCCCGACCCGGGACTCGAACCCGGGACCTCGTCGGCTGCAGACGAACATGCTAACTACTCGGCCAACGAGGCAGTCAGGAGATAAGCTTGTTTACTTAGAAAAAAGTATTTTATTCAAACTTATGTCCAGTCTATATTATGATAATGTAATTATTTCCTCAATGAACGCAGATATCTTGAGTCTTGTTTATAGCACATGCTGAGTGAAGACCATATCGGGGATCAAGTCACATTTCGCGTTTTTTTCTCTAAAGTCTTATCATACTAATATTACATAAATGCGAAAGTGTGTTTGTTTGTTGGTTTATTGGTTTGTTGGTTTGTCCTTCAATCACGCCACAATGGAGCAACGGATCGACGTGATTTTTGGCATGGGTATAGTTGAAGACCTGGAGAGTGACATAGGCTACTTTTTATCCCGGAAAATTAAGGAGTTCCCGCGGGGATCAAAAAAACTTAAACCACGCGGACGATCATCATCGCGGGCATCAGTTAGTCTAGTACCTAATAACCGGATAAACTCAAACGTTAAAGACGTGTTTAAACGTTAAAGAGATTTATTTATTTATTCTTCTTTCTTTCTTCTTGTCCGCCTATTGACGTGTACGTTTTGTCTGTCCGCAGCTGGTGGGCGGCGAGTTCGACATGGAGCTGAACTTCGTGATCCAGGACGCGCAGAACATCCAGCACATGCTCGAGCTGCTGGACCACTGCCCGCCCAGCTTGCAGGTCAGCTGTTTTTATATTTATTTTAATTATTAGGTATTTATTCAGGTGGGTATTTGACAACTGGTCAAATCTGGTACTAAAACTTCTACCTTCCAAACGCGCGCTTAGTATGGAATTTTGTATGACGACCTCCGTGGCGCAGTGTTGAGCCCTGTTGCCTTAACGTGCGGAGGTCTCGGGTTCGATCCCTTTGGAAATTTATAGTTTCTGAATTTTCCCTGGTCTGGCCTGGTGGGAGGCTTCGGCCGTGGCCAGTTACCACCCTACCGGTAAAGACGTGCTGCCAAGCGATTTAGCGTTCCGGTACGATGCCGTGTAGAAACCGAATAGGGGTAGGTATGGGTTAAATATAATTGCCATGCCCCTAAGAGGTTAGCCCGCTACCATCTTAGACTGCATCATCACTTACCATCAGGTGAGATCGCAGTCAAAGGCTAACTTGTAGTGGATAAAAAAAATTTTTTTTGTATGAAATACTGAATTGTGCTACACAAATACCACAAATGCCTTAAAAGTTAACTAGGTAAGTACCTACGTGGTAAGAATCTATATCTATATCTATACTTATAATAAAACTGTAACAGGTCCAATTCTGTACATTGAAGATATTTTGAAAATTTTTTTTGGAGGGCACTCATTATTCGATACTGAAGCCAAATCTGTAATTTTTTTCATTTTTGTCTGTCTGTCTGTCTGTCTGTCTGTCTGTCTGTCTGTATCTTGGCCGCGCATCACGCCGAAACTACTGAATGAATTCAAACGATACTTGGCACGATTTGAGCCTATACTACGAGGTAGGACATAGGATACTTTTTATCCCGAAATTCTACCCCCGAAGGGGTGAAATAGCGGTTGAAAGTTTGTATGAAAGTCCTTAATTTCTCAAGCTATAGCCATGAAACTTAATATATGAGCTGCGGGTTGAAAATGGAGACATAATTCTTTCACAGTTTTTGAAAATTCAACCCCCAAAAGGGTGAAATAGGGGATGAAAGTTGGTATGAAAGTCCTTCGTTTCTCAAGATGTTTTACAAGTTATATCAACGAAACTTTTTATTTTAGCTTACGGTAAAAAATAAAGAAGTACGTGTGACACAGTTTTTCAAAATTCCACCCCTAAGGGGGTGAAATAGGGGGTGAAAGTTTGTATGAAAGTCCGTCATTTCTCAAGTTATATCGATTAAACTTGGTATACAAGCTACCGGTTGAAAATGAAGAAATAAGTGTTTCACAGCTTTTGTAAATTTTACCCCCGAAGGGGTGAAATAGGGGTTGAAAGTTTGTATGAAAGTCCTTCATTTCTCAAGTTATAGCCATGAAACTTGGTATATAAGCTGCGGGTTAAAAATGAAGACATACGTGTGTCACAGTTTTTCAAAATTCCACCCCTAAGGGGGTGAAATAGGGGTGAAAGTTTGTATGAAAGTCCGTCATTTCTCAAGTTATATCGATGAAACTTGGTATACAAGCTCCCGGTTGAAAATGAAGAAATAAGTGTTTCATAGTTTTTGTAAATTTTACCCCCGAAGTGGTGAAATAGGGGCTGAAAGTTTGTATGAAAGTCCTTCATTTCTCAAGTTATAGACATGAAACTTGGTATATGAGCTGCGGGTTGAAAATGAAGAAATACATGTTTCACAGTTTTCGTAAATTTTACCCCCGAAGGGGTGAAATAGGGGTGGAAAATTTGTATGAAAGTCCTTCATTTCTCAAGTTATATCCATGAAACTTGGTATATGAGCTGCGGGTTAGAAATGAAAACATACGTGTTTCACAGTTTTTCAAAATTCCACCCCCAAAGGGGTGAAATAGGGGGTGAAAGTTTGTATAAAAGTCCGTCATTTCTCAAGTTATATCGATGAAACTTGGTATACAAGCTCCCGGTTGAAAATGAAGAAATAAGTGTTTCATAGTTTTCGTAAATTTTACCCCCGAATGGGTGAAATAGGGGCTGAAAGTTTGTATGAAAGTCCTTCATTTCTCAAGTTATAGACATGAAACTTGGTATATGAGCTGCGGGTTGAAAATGAAGAAATACATGTTTCACAGTTTTCGTAAATTTTACCCCCGAAGGGGTGAAATAGGGGTGGAAAGTTTGTATGAAAGACCTTCATTTCTCAAGTTATATCCATGAAACTTGGTATATGAGCTGCGGGTTAGAAATGAAAACATACGTGTTTCACAGTTTTTCAAAATTCCACCCCCAAAGGGGTGAAATAGGGGGTGAAAGTTTGTATAAAAGTCCGTCATTTCTCAAGTTATTTCGATGAAACTTGGTATATCCACGCGGACGAAGTCGCGGGCATCAGCTAGTTTAAAATATAAAAGTATACTTTTTAAAATTGCACTATAGAATTCATATATACCTAGGACTGGCAACGTTAGCTGGTTCGCGTCCTGTGTAGGGGATAAACGGTATTACATTGTAGCCGATAAAAAACAGCTGTTCACCTTTCCGCCACTGGCGTTCGTTAACGGCCCCCTAGTCGAGCTATGTGCACTCTATTTGCAACCCCATTTGTTAACTTCGCTCCTCTATTTTCATGATCGCCTGGTACTGTTACACCATAAGGGTAGAAACTCCATTGTTTGCTTAGGCTTAGAAAATAAAAATTATGGGGTGGCCCCCATAACTTATGGTGATGGCATTCAAAGTTTCTTTAACAATGTCGCATGTAAATTCTGCCTTCTGCTCACAGATGCCTACTAAAATTATTTTTTATTTTTTGTTCGTCGATAAAATAAAATTTGGTGTTTAATAATTGATAAGCAAGCAATTTGTTTCATCAATGAAATAAATCTATGTCACACAACATACCAAGACATTTTAATTAAAACAAAAATGTCAGCGAAAAATATGAAATTTTAATTGAGTAAGTAGTTAAGTACTTACCTAACAAAAACATACCCCCGTGGCTCCCCCATAAGGCAGCCATAAAATAAGTACTCTAACAAATAGTAAATCATCCTCCCCTTTGTCCTGCTCTATTTCATAATATTTCATATGCATGAAAGGGACGGGCAGATGAATGCACCTACGTTCATCATTAAACTTCTTTTTTTCTGAAGGCGTGCCGTCCGTAGACTTGTTTGTGGTTGTTTTTTGAGACCATTCAAAAGATTGTACTGCCTCGGGCCCTATGACGCCCTAGTATCAAAGTGGAGCAAGTTAACCCCTTTAGAACTTTCGCAAGGCATTTTGCAAACAAAAAGGATCAACTTAAATATCAAAGAAGACTCCCTCAAACTTGAAAGGAAAAGGAATAGTAAAAAACACCTGTTTGGTGTTTACGTTATTATCCTTCAATGGTGTCCCTCAATCCTGTCCATAGTATCCTTGCAGGGCAATATCCTTTTAGATATGTGCTCCTAGTACCTTCAGGATTAAAAACAACGGGTTAAGGGAGTCCTTGAGAAGAAAAGGGACTTCGGGACCGGGCGGGCTTATTTATAGAGTGAATGAATGCAATCTTTATTAATTTTCTTATGAGACTGAAAATGTGTGTAAAGTAGAGAAACAATTAGATTACTTAATTTAACTTTGTTGGTTAGCGTAGCTTTTACGTGTAGAGTTCTGAAATACAGTACGAAATTAATTCTACGTGACATTTAATTTTACGTTCAATTATATAATTACCGCCGTTAGAGGTATGAAAGAGTCTTGTTAATCTGTTCATAATTAAGTTTCAAACATTTCCAAGATTTCGAGAAAGATAATCGGCTTTCATAAAGTAGACGCTTAAATAAAAGGGGAAATTTCGTGGAAGTAAAATATCAAATAACCAATAGACGGCGGTGAATGTACCAATAAGCTTAGCCTCAAAAGTTGTCAAATGAGTTGCCGGCGGACCCGTTCTTCAGGAATAGGAAATGAAGCCAATAAGATTTTCAGACTGGATTTTGCAGTTTTGTGCAAAATTTTGAGCAGCTTAGAATTTGCGCTTTATAAAGCTTAGAGCTAATTTAGATTTAAGCTAATTAAGTAGGTACCTAAGTGCCGTTATAAGAGAAAGCTTTAGTTTCATAGCAGCACATAATAATGTTTCTACTGACCGAATGGACCAATCTCTAAGTAGACTAGACTAGTTAAGAGATATTTGCTCCAGTTTGTACGTAAATAAGTACCTCAAGTTCGATGGGACGGAAATCCGACACGACCAGAGAAATAGCAAGAGCTGGATCGACAGCTATACATGCTTTCCAAGACATGGGGCCGTAACTTCTCTAGTCCAGGCTGCTAATTTTTTCGATATGGAACTGTAACATCTACCCATACAGTTTGACTAAAGTATAATGAAAGACGTAATAATTTGAGAGTTTAAAACGAATTACTCGAACAGTCTAAGGAATTCGTACCTGCTTTTTCACATGCAGGCATCTATGAACTCCTTATGTAGTTCGAACAGTTCGAACAGTGGTCTGTCAAACGTTTATATACGTTTGACAGACCTTTACGCATCTTTACGATTACGATTTTCTTGCACAATCGGGGGGCAGAGTGCGCTAATCGAGGCTATAGGGAAATGAGGTAAATAATCCTATTGTTTGATATTTTTTCTCGGGCACGGCATAGCTGCCTCGACCATCTCTGGTAGAAAAGTAACCAACGACCTCACGATCAAAAGTTTAAAAAAAAAGTGTGTGTGCAATTCACACACGGCAGAAGTGAAACTTCAGAAAAGTAGCCTACGAGAGAATCTATACTTATAATAAAACTGTAACAGGTCCAATTCTGTACATTCTGTACATTGAAGATATTTTGAAATTTTTTTATGGAGGGCACTCATTATTCGATACTGAAGCCAAATCTGTAATTTTTTTCATTTTTGTCTGTCTGTCTGTCTGTCTGTCTGTCTGTCTGTCTGTCTGTCTGTCTGTCTGTATCTTGGCCGCGCATCACGCCGAAACTACTGAATGAATTCAAACGAAACTTGGCACGATTTGAGCCTATACTACGAGGTAGGACATAGGATACTTTTTATCCCGAAATTCTACCCCCGAAGGGGTGAAATAGGGGTTGAAAGTTTGTATGAAAGTCCTTAATTTCTCAAGTTATAGCCATAAAACTTGATACATGAGCTGCGGGTTGAAAATGGAGACATACGTGTTTCACAGTTTTTGAAAATTCGACCCCCAAAAGGGTGAAATAGGGGATGAAAGTTGGTATGAAAGTCCTTCGTTTCTCAAGATGTTTTACAAGTGTTGAGGCCAAACGCCACCACGTTGGCCCAGCTCGGTCAACGAACAAGAAGTGCGTACCGACGGCCCATAGATCGATATTTGCACTTCGCTGACCAAGCTTAAGCTGGAATAATTGAGTAATTGCAGGCGGCTCTCTGTTCTTACAATCTAAATTAACTGGTTGTTATCTAGGTAAGCTAGGTACTTACGTGGCAAACACCTTCACAAGCGCTGGCCGAATCACGTCGTACGTCGCCCAGGCGAGGAGTGGTGATATTGTAAGGTGTAAAGGTTGTGTGTGTGTTTGTATGTAACCTGGTACGACTGACGGATAGGATCTCGCAAGAATCCTGGACACTGCACTGGTAATTCACATACACGTGCTTTCAAGCCGGCCACCAGGCAATATCGGAGTCACAATGGACGGTCACAATAAATCACACACCACTAGTTCAATTATATAGTTAACGCCACAAAGCCCACTTCAAACGGACCCCATAATCCGGTGAGCACGTCAAAAACAATATATTTTCAAAATTACAAAGACCGGCGCATGCGGCGCTTCAACAAACGGCCATTTTTCTTATATAAATCAAGACAAACGTAACGCGGCCGCTTCGGGCGGCGTTTCGAGGCGAACAGGACTATCAAATTTACTAGTCAATCCCAGGTCTATTCGCTGTGGCGCTGCGCGTCACGGGATTACTAGATTTACGTATTAATACGTTGATTTCACGCAAGGTGGCGTGAACAATCTCCCCCTTAGTGGACGCCAGGACATAAGCCCACTAACAATTGGGTAACCTTGGCTGCAGAACGAACCTCCGACCAAGCTTCAAACTTACAACAAACAAGCAATTCAAATCCAAGTAGCTTCGCTAATAGCGCGTCGGAGGTGCGTCCTTGCGATCCAAACAACAAGCCAAGTCTTATCGCTAAACAATTAACAATTAATCTTAGGGATCTATCTATACACAATCAATACAACAATAGGTCCGGACCGGTCAGGCAATCCTCGACTATCAACAAATCTAACTAGCGTAGCCACAAGTCTCAGTGCAGGAGGCACTCACCAATTCAAGAGACCGCTCTAGTGGCTAGGCGCACAACAAATTCAAATCAAATTACAATATCAAAATATCAAAGTTAGCAATCGGTGCTAACTACCGGCAAAGGTTCGAGGGCCTAGACAGGGTCGGGAGGCAAGTCACCCATTATCAGTTGAGTGGTGCTGGCCTTGCAACATAGCAAACTCACCGGACCACATGGTCTCCAAACGGCGAGGAGGTAGGCCACAATTGGGCTAAGGCTAAAGCTGAAAATTATGTGAATAATACAAAAGCCACTGGTCGGCAAACCTCATTTCTCAAAACAAAATAGGACTCAACACGTCGGAACAACAGGTTCGGACTAGTGAGGGTTCGCAGGGGTTAAATCCGGTATTGCTATAACCGCTGCGGCAATTTTCAAAGGCACCAATGCCTGTGCCACGACACTCGCGTGGACTTCAAGGGGGGGGGCCCTAGCCTTCCCACCACAAAGCAAGCGAGACCGCGGTGGTAGGGGCTAGGGCGGCAACAATCTAATATTGCGCGCCCTCACCGCCCGGATTCACCAACCGGAGGTCCACTACCGGTCCAGCCGACCAGACAGGATCCGTGACGCGGTAGTGCTGCTGTCGCCCCAATCCGTCGGTTGGGCGGCGCTCTAGGCGCGGCCGTTCGCGCAGAGGGGGCGAGCAGCGCGAGGGACTTCTCGTCGCCGGCGGTGCAACAAAATTTTCAAGGTGGCGTGAGGGCGGCGAAATCCGCCTACGGGGGGGAGAAATCCGCCCACGGGGGGGAGAAGTCCGCCCACGGGTGGGAGAAATCCGCCCACGGGGGGGATCCACGGGCAACCGGCTAACGGCGCTCGCGGCGTTGTCAGGACGCGCGCCCCCGCCCTTGGGGGGGGTGCGCGCACCGTTGTCCTGACGACCAACACAAGGTCCAATTGCGCACAAAATGGCCAAGTGGTTGCCATCGCAATGCGGGCACGGCCGCGACTGATCTGGGCAGTTCCGCTGCAAATGTGGTCCCAAGCAAGTGTAGCACCAGCGCCGTGACCTTGCAATGCCTCTTCGCTGCTGCACCGGTTTAGATAGGAAGCGAGGACATGCAGGAATCAAATGGTCCGTGTGCCGACAATAGTCACAGGGGGGCGGCACTGTGGCCGCAAGTCCACTGTACTCTGGCATCACTCGACGACCCTTCCCTGTCTCACCAACTTTCACCTTCCTATCCGGGACTCCTCTGCGGACCTGATCGGACTGGCCACCCTTCTTTGCCTGTTTGGGAGACTCTGGGGTCCTACGAGGACCAGCAACTCCAGAGTTCTCCGCCTGCAGACTCTCCTGCTCCAAAAACTTCAAGAGGTCAGAGAAGGGGGGCAAGTAGGTTGCACCGTCCCCACCATACCGCTGCTCAAACCGCAGCCTCATCTTTAACGGTAGGCGGGACAATACAATGTGCAACAACACAAAAGACCACTGGTCCACTGGTAGGTCCAAGCGACGCAGCGCATTGCATGCAACCACCACTGGGTTGACCAAATCCTCACGAAGGTGGGTCACCTCAGTGACGCAAGGCAGTGCCAGCAACTGGGCTACGTGGGCGTCTGCTAAGCGGCGCACGTTGGCGTATCGCTTAGTCAGCAGTTCTATTGCGCTATCATAACTCTCGTCGGAGAGGTCTAAGTGTTTACACAAATCCAGGGCCTCCCCCTGCAACGACGAGAGTAAGTACGACAATTTCTGAGAGGGGCCTAGGTCCTTCCTAGCATCTACCAAGCTGTTAAACAGCGCGAGGAAACCTGGCCACTCCGTCAATTGGCCCGCAAACTTGGGCAACTCGATAGTGGGCAGCTTGCCCAACAACTCCGGCTGAGTGGGAGGTCTACACGGCGACCCCGGTAACGAGCTCAGCCGAGCCCTTTTCCTTAATCGGCTAGCTTCTTCAATCATGCTGTCGGTCAACTCCAAGAATTGATCGTAATCATTGTTGACCGACTTCATAACGTCAGGTGGGCAGTCTAACTCCAAAATTTCACGAAATGATTCGTCGACTGAGGCCTGCCTGACCGGGATTTGTTCGGTCCGCTGCAGCAGGGCGGCGGTTCGATCCTCGCGGCCTATCAATGCTGCGGCGGAAGCCGCCCAGCGAAGCTCCGATTGAATTCGGCTTACAATTCTTTTGTGGTTTGCCATTTCACCAATTTACTGAATTACTATTTTAGCTACAACAATGGCAACTTCCAATAAACCACTTCAAACAAAACAACAAAGAAAAAAGTGTAAGCCTCCAATTCAAATGACAATTAATTTCAACAACAATTTAGTTACAAATCTACAATACAGCTAAACAAATCAAAGAATATCAAAACAACGAAAGTCACGGCAAAAAACTATATTCGAATGACGCCTACAAATGGTAGGCAAACAACAAGGTCATTCACGAAGTTAGCTGTTTCGTAATAATATTGTTTACAATATTCCGTAAGTACCTACATAAGTTACACAAAATAATATTATCAAAGTTAACTAGGTACGGCAAGTTAGGTATAATACGACAACTCATCAAACGGTATAATTCTAAACTATACTACGATTGCAATTATGATCCGCAAGTAACCATCATCAAATATTAAATAATTAATCAAAAAAATCAAAGGCAACGCGAAACAAAGAATGAATCGCCAACAGAGTTGCCGGCAGTTAGGCGCCGATTACAAACATAGTCGCAGTATCAAACAAAAGGACAAAGGTCAAAGTTACCGCAAATTCCCTTTTTCAATTACAAAGACAAATACACAATAACAACCAACAAGGTTAATTGAACAGAGAGCGGCCTTGTTGCGAATTCAGTTTTTTCAAATTATTATATGTGTTAATATATAATTATTATATTACCACTCAATTATTCAATTATTAGGAATAGGCAACAAACAAACAAACAATTACCCGTTACCGGGTGGGACATCAAGTACCTACTGCTTAAACAAAAATAATTAACAACAACAATGTACCTAGTACTTGAATTCAACTGTCCCGGTTGCAATCGCTATCTCGATATGCAATACAAACCCAATTTACAATAATATTGTGAGACTTAACTGCAATTCAATTGCTCAGCAATAATTCAATTCAATGCCTAGACTACTAAATCTTAGTGGTCCGTCAAAACCACGCTCTGCTACCAAATGTTGAGGCCAAACGCCACCACGTTGGCCCAGCTCGGTCAACGAACAAGAAGTGCGTACCGACGGCCCATAGATCGATATTTGCACTTCGCTGACCAAGCTTAAGCTGGAATAATTGAGTAATTGCAGGCGGCTCTCTGTTCTTACAATCTAAATTAACTGGTTGTTATCTAGGTAAGCTAGGTACTTACGTGGCAAACACCTTCACAAGCGCTGGCCGAATCACGTCGTACGTCGCCCAGGCGAGGAGTGGTGATATTGTAAGGTGTAAAGGTTGTGTGTGTGTTTGTATGTAACCTGGTACGACTGACGGATAGGATCTCGCAAGAATCCTGGACACTGCACTGGTAATTCACATACACGTGCTTTCAAGCCGGCCACCAGGCAATATCGGAGTCACAATGGACGGTCACAATAAATCACACACCACTAGTTCAATTATATAGTTAACGCCACAAAGCCCACTTCAAACGGACCCCATAATCCGGTGAGCACGTCAAAAACAATATATTTTCAAAATTACAAAGACCGGCGCATGCGGCGCTTCAACAAACGGCCATTTTTCTTATATAAATCAAGACAAACGTAACGCGGCCGCTTCGGGCGGCGTTTCGAGGCGAACAGGACTATCAAATTTACTAGTCAATCCCAGGTCTATTCGCTGTGGCGCTGCGCGTCACGGGATTACTAGATTTACGTATTAATACGTTGATTTCACGCAAGGTGGCGTGAACAACAAGTTATATCAACGAAACTTTTTATTTTGGCTAACGGTAAAAAATAAAGAAGTACGTGTGTCACAGTTTTTCAAAATTCTACCCCTAAGGGGGTGAAATAGGGGGTGAAAGTTTGTATGAAAGTCCGTCATTTCTCAAGTTATATCGATTAAACTTGGTATACAAGCTACTGGTTGAAAATGAAGAAATAAGTGTTTCACAGTTTTTGTAAATTTTACCCCCGAAGGGGTGGAATAGGGGTTGAAAGTTTGTATGAAAGTCCTTCATTTCTCAAGTTATAGCCATGAAACTTGGTATATGAGCTGCGGGTTAAAAATGAAGACATACGTGCTTCACAGTTTTTCAAAATTTTACCCTCAAAGGGGTGAAATAGGGTTGAAAGTTTGTATGAAAGTCCTTCATTTCTCAAGTTATATCGATGAAACTTGGTATACAAGTTACCGGTTAAAAATGAAGAAATACGTGTTTCACAGTTGCCGTAAATTTTACCCCCGAAGGGGTGAAATAGGGGTTGAAAGTTTGTATGAAAGTCCTTCATTTCTCAAGTTATATCCATGAAACTTGGTATATGAGCAGCGGGTTAGAAATGAAAACATACGTGTTTCACAGTTTTTCAAAATTCCACCCCCAAAGGGGTGAAATAGAGGTTGAAAGTTTGTATAAAAGTCCGTCATTTCTCAAGTTATTTCGATGAAACTTGGTATATCCACGCGGACGAAGTCGCTGGCATCAGCTAGTGAGATAAATATAACTTGTATTCTAATCCCATTCTCTGGCAGGTTAAATCCTTTTTATGAATAGGTATGTTTGTCTCTTTTTGGTGCTTTTTAGATTCATTTTTTCGTTTCGCTGGATTTTCAAATCACAACGATTCTAAAGAAGTTTCACTTGAAAAATGTATTCAAATATACAAATAAAGTTTTCAATTGCTTTTCAATCGTCAAATGAATCTACCACCCACCACCACTACCTCTGGTTCGGAATGCCATTTGTACCAGAAAGAGAAGAACCGGAAAGAAACCGCGTCGGAAAATCTATTTGCCACTGGCTTGCGTACAAGTTTTATAAAATCATCTATGTTGTAGAGATGTAGGTAGAAGAGGCGCGGGTCGCGATATTAGCGCGGCGCGGCGGGGGGGGGGATGATGTACGACAGTGACGTGACAGGAATCCGTCATCTTGACAAGCTCCGTGATATCATGGGACGTGGGACGCGGTTGTACCATGTTTTAAATATCATAGGTTGTACCTAATTATTAGTTTTTTGATCCTGCAACAAATAGGTATATATACTGTACCTTTATTCCCTAGTAAGTACTAGCTTCAAAGTTTTCGAGAATTTCGAGTTTCCGCAAATACCTACTTTGATATTATATACCTGGTTTTATAAGTATTAAAAGAGCGCCAACTCGTCAACAAATTGGCCCACCACCGGTTTGGCGCGATGTAATTTATTATATTTTAACTGTTGCATCTCCTAATATATATTGCCTTCATACTTACAATGACTTTTCCGGGAAATTAGCGAAATTGTAGCGAATTAAACTACTTGTTCCTTGGTAATTAAATATTGGGACTCCTCTGTAAGGCCCGCCGTCCACCAATGCGGAGAAGAGCGGAGACGTAGTCAGTGAAAGGATCAGTTAAACTTATCATAGATGACATAAAAACATCATCACGCTATCCACGCTCTGGTGGATACCGCCATAAGCGGGTAGTGTTGCGAGCGCGCGGAGTGTCCCCTTGTTCTAGGTGAGCGACGACAGCGACGCGACGCAACGCGACGCGATAGGACTACTTGGAAAGTGACAAACTTATCTACACGACAAAGTAGGCCAAATCTAGGTACAGCTGTCTTTGATATTTCCGTAACGTGTGGCGTCGCGTTGCGTTGCAGCGTTTAAGAAAAAAGAAAGAAAAAAACATTTATTTTCAAATTGTGCCATACATCACAAGCATACCTACCTAAAGAGGCAGATCACCCCTGCACCTCAACGATCTGAACAAAATCTAGAATCTAAACAGCAACGATGAGGCGCAGGGAAGTACCATATCACGCATGGCACAACCCGAAAAATGGCCCAGGCTTATAATGCTGTATGTTCAGTGCAAGCACTAAACCATACAGCGCTGATTTTCACCCTGAACCCTGATTCAGGTGACACCATGGAAAACACTACGTAACTGCAAGCTAGAAGTAGATACTTAAAAACTATAATTTAGTAGCAAATCTATCTATCTAATTATCTATCTATCTATCTATCTATTAAATTACAGTGCTATACATCTACAAAAACGTTTACGTCTACGTTAGATATACATCTACGTTTGTCACTCGTATGTCTACGCATGTTCTACTTACTCGTATGTCTTAATATGAGCATGCATCTAACCGCTATTTGTCCCTGGTCTAATTTAAGTATCCTTAAAAAGCCTTATTCAATAATCTGTGTGACTAAACATAGATAAGGTAAAGTTGGTGTTATTGAAAATGTAATAAGGTGACTGGACGCCTTGCCGACACGTCGAAGTCATCTATCACTCTAACGTAATATGTGCTAGGGATACACAGATCGTGCAAATATGAAGGAGCTTTTTCGTCAAATTTGTTTTTGTCTAACTAGAACATGGTATCATACTTCATACTAATATTATAAATACGAAAGTGTTTGTTGGTTAGTTCTTCAATCACGTCGATCTGTTGCAGTGTGCATTGGCATAGCCGAGAACCTATAGAGTGACATTTTATCCCGAAATATTAAGGAGTTCCCGTAAGAATAAAAAAAAACTTAATCCACGCGGACGAAGTCGCCGGCATCGGCTAGTTTTATAATAGACTAGCTGATGCCCGCGACTTCGTCCGCGTGAATTGAGGTTATTTGGTTCCCGCGGGAACTCTTTAATTTTCCGGGATAAAAAGTAGCCTATGTGTTATTCTATTCTATAATCTATATCTGTGCCAAATTTCATCTAGATCCGTTCAACTGTTGGGGCGTGATTGAGCAAACATCCATCCATCCAAACTTTCGCATTTATAATATTAGTAAGTATTGAAGAATAGATGATACCTGCAACTTCGACCGCGTTGAGTAAGTTTTAAAAAATCCGCTGGGAACTCTTTAATTTAAATAAAAACAAATAAATAATATATTATGCACAATAACAATTTGCACACCATCATATGGTAGAATATGTTAAGGGAATTACCACTTTAAGACCTATTTTGTACCCATATTCCTGCAAATAAATATTATTTATTTATTTATTTATGTTCTTCAAACCATCCAGGTCCAAACTATCCTCAAAGATTGTTGTTAAATACGTCGGAGCGCGCGTAATGGCGCGGGGGAATGTGATCCCGAATACCGCCCTCCGCAATCCACGCCGATTAGGAATGTTCGACATACTAGTACTATCTTGGTGCGTGGAATTTTCGGTTTTGGGTTGGAATTCGTGGAACCGATAACCACACACATAGATACCACTCTCAACCAATTAGGGGTCATCCATAAAGTACGTCACTCGTTTAAGAGATCTGGTAATAATTTATAACCGACAAAAACGTCTGGGATTTATTTTTTCGAATTTTATAAGTATGAAATT
Organism: Erebia ligea; assembly: GCA_917051295.2. Classification (NCBI taxonomy): domain Eukaryota; kingdom Metazoa; phylum Arthropoda; class Insecta; order Lepidoptera; family Nymphalidae; genus Erebia; species Erebia ligea. Next base: position 14,519,673 of record OU785241.1, on the reverse strand, counting down.
TAAAGATAAAAAAATCAAGTTGCCAAAAAGATGTTTTTTCGGTTTTTTTTTTGCAAATGTTATTTGCTGCGTAGTAGCGAAATAACTGCAAACGCTCTACCAGACTGGCAGAACTGGATTCGCCAATGAACGAAATTATATTTTTCCACAATTTCAGATTGCCTAAAGGACCTTCCTTAAATTCGTCGCCAGCTTTCGGACCCCATCGCCCCGCTGTCGCCGTCGCTTGGCCGTCGCGTCGCTAGTTTCGTGTCTGACGCCTAAGTGTTAAAATGCCAAATTTGAACTATTAACGAAAAACTTTAAAAATATTTCCAAGTTTTGTCAATTTTTTCAAATGTTTTATTTGATGTTGATTAAGTACTTACTTTTATTAAAAAATAATTTGTCTCACAAATTTGACCAACTGTGACAAGGACGGGGGAGGGGTCAAAAAATCACGAAATTAGTGTGACATACTTTATGGATGACCCCCTTAGGCACTGCTAAGCTACAGTCCGTTATACGGCAGCAGGGATTTCGTTTATACGTACAAGGATTTTTTATATTGGCAAGAAAGTAATTTATTCCATTCTGTCTGTAAACTTAAATAGGCGTAAGTTAACCTCTAAGTTATCACTATCATTTATCTATCTATCTATATCTATCTATACTTATAATAAAACTGTAACATGTCCAATTCTGTACATTGAAGATATTTTGAAAATTTTTTTTGGAGGGCACTCATTATTCGATACTGAAGCCAAATCTGTAATTTTTTTCATTTTTGTCTGTCTGTCTGTCTGTCTGTATCTTGGCCGCGCATCACGCCGAAACTACTGAATGAATTCAAACGAAACTTGGCACGATTTGAGCCCATACTACGAGGTAGGACATAGGATACTTTTTATCCCGAAATTCTACCCCCGAAGGGGTGAAATAGGGGTTGAAAGTTTGTATGAAAGTCCTTCATTTCTCAAGTTATAGCCATGAAACTTGGTATATGAGCTGCGGGATAAAAATGAAGACATACTTGTTTCACAGTTTTTCAAAATTTCACCCTCAAAGGGGTGAAATAGGGGTTGAAAGTTTGTATGAAAGTCCTTCATTTCTCAAGTTATATCGATTAAACTTGATATAGAAGCTACCAGTTAAAAATGAAGAAGTACGTGTTTCACAGTTTTCGTAAATTTTACCACCAAAGGGGTTCACCCCTTTGGTGGTAAAATTTACGAAGGGGTTGAAAGTTTGTATGAAAGTCCTTCATTTCTCAAGTTATTTTATTTTTATTTTCTTTATTTTTCAATAATCAACAGCGTTACAGCTAATATTTACGATAATTAGAACTTAACATTAAATAAGGCCATAAACGATTACAGAATAAGAATACAAAAAAATATTTTAACAGAGTAGATAGTAGTGCACTGTAGGTAGAACATAGAAGTAAAATAATAATAAATATTTGTAAGTTAGTAATAGTACGTGTGTGAGTAAGTAATAATAAGTGTGTGTGTGTGTGCATGTGTGAGGGTGTGTGCGTGTGTGTGTGTGTGCGTTGTGCGAGCGTGTGCGTGGGAGTGTGTTAGTTTACGATGGGACTGTGTGTGTTCTTTTATTTTAATTATTTGTATTATTAAATCGTTTATTTCTTGCTGTGTAGTGTTATTATCTCCTTTTTCAATTGTGTTTTCGATAGAAAAAATAGATCTAAATTAGAGTACTGTTTATTATAAGTTCGTGATAGGCGTGGAATGATAGAATGTTGAGCATAATTCGTGAAACTTGGTATATGAGCTGCGGGTTAAAAATGAAAACATACGTGTTTCACAGTTTTTCAAAATTCTACCCCCCCCTTGAAAGTTTGTAAAAAAGTCCGTCATTTCTCAAGTAATTTCGATGAAACTTGGTACATCCACGCGGACGAAGTCGCGGGTATCAGCTAGTGTTCAATATTTGTAAGATTTCTACAAAATGTTTGTACCAACGTTATTGATAATAAAGAATTTATAAAATCAATCAATCCATTTATTCCATCTTAATAGAAATTGCACAGAAAACATATATTTTATTGGAAAACAAAAATTGTAGATTAGGGTTTTAGAACAATTTCAATCCGTTCAAATTTCGCTGAAAAGCTGAAAAATCCGAGTTATTGATCAAAAACAATGTCGTCCGTTTTTTCACCCACGTTAGAAACAATTTGATTGTTATTATTGGTCGTTATAGCGGCAATAGGAATACACATTCTGTGAAAATTTCAACTGTCTTCCTATGACGGTTCATGAGATACAGCCCGCTGACAGACAGATGGACGGACTTGGTAATAGTGTCCCTTTAGGTACGGAACCCCTTAAAATGTAAGCGGAGTGCGGAACTGCGAGCTGCGTGAGTTATGAATAAAATTCCGCGACATTTTGTCGCTCGTGGAATTCCGCTCCCTGTCCCTACCCTTTCAAAATTAAATTATTATACTACTAGATCTAATACCCGCGACTTCTTCCGCGTGTATTAATTTTTTTGATTCCCGCGGGATCTTTTTTATTTACTATGATAAAAAGTAGCATCTGTCCTTCCCCGGGATACAACCTATTCCTGTACCAAATTTTATCAAAATCGGTTGAACAGGTGGACCGTGAAAGCGTAGCAGACAGGCAGACAGACAGACTGACAGACGCACTTTCGCAATTATAATATTAGTAAAAAAGTTTTATTTTCCCGTCGTCCAAACAAGTTTTGCGCTCTGTTTAAACTCTTAAAGTAAAGAATAACCCCAGCTTTTAGTTACATTAAAAATGTACAAGCGAAATGAGAAAGCTCCTTCTATGTATTTAAGTTCTTGAAAAAATCTTACGTGAAAATCGTTTTCCGGGAAGCAATCTGCTAAGGGCACTTGCAAAAGTCTAAAACTTTAAAGTAAAATATATAACAAATGTATAGTAAATATATTATACTACTAGCTGATGCTCGCGACTTCGTCCGCGTGGATTTAGGTTTTTCGGTTCCCGCGGGAACTCTTTAATTTTCCGGGATAAAAAGTAGCCTATGTGCTATTCCAGACCATAATCTATCTCTGTGCCAAATTTCATCCAGATCCGTTCAGCCATTGGAGCGTGATTGAGTAACAAACATACATCCATACATCCAAACTTTCGCATTTATAATATTTATTTGATTACAAATGCGAAAGTGTGTTTGTTTGTTGATTTGTCCTTCACTCACTATATTATAGTTATCGTAAAAAAGACGGCCACAAAACTACCCTATTCCAGATTTAGAATTTTCATAATAGGCAAGTAGGGCTCCTGCATTTCCTAACTAACTAACTAACGAATAATAAATTAGAGTTATTCAGCAACTACGGTAACTAACGGTCGTAATTATTATATGGTTTATCTAATAGTCAAGAACCCAGTCTTCGGAACTCATTTTCTCAGATACAAATTACGTAAGTAAGCGATGTTATTTGCGTCGTGGCAGAAATGTCATCTTAGCTGGGAAATGAATAGCTGAACCTGGCAAGGCGAGTATTCATTTTTGTCCCCCGAATTTTCGTTTACACAAAACAAACAACAATAACACCAACTACAAAGGATATTTGCGCGAGAGTTGTTTGCCCGAAACACGGGATGCTTTGTTCCCCGATCGCCCGAAACACGGGATCCCAACCGAAAGTTACAGTGAAAATCCTTTGAAACAATGCGGGCTTATTAAAACATAATCCACTGGCGGCGTTGGTCGTCCCATATTCGGTGCCTGCAAGCGTCCAGGCAGACATTTTCAATTTCGGAGCTTTACCATTTAATAGAGAATGCGGTGCGCGGGTCGTGCTTGCGAAATATTTTTAATATACGAGCCGTGGAATAGTTTTTTCTTAGCGTGTTGCGTTTTGATATTTGGGCGTCTAAACTCGCATGAAACAATACTGGTAGGACGCTGTATTAGCGTAGTATTGTTTAGCTCTTTGGTTGTACCTTTTGGTTGCTTCAGGACTTATATCGCGTTAGCAGTTATTTCTGAACAAATGCACAGTTTATCATCTAGTATTAGGTGTATTATACTAATATTATAAATGCGAAGTGTGTCTGTCTGTCTGCTACGCTTTAACGGTTCATTTTTTCAACAGATTTTGATGAAATTTGTACAGAGACAGGTTGGAGATAGGCTATTTTTTATACCGGAAAATTACAACCAAGAAGTTCCCGCAGAAATCCAAAATCTTAATCCACGCGGACAAGACAAAGACGACCCTCCCTGGCGCAGTGTTGAGCGCTGTTGTCTTATCGTGGGAGGTCCCAGGTTCGATTCCCGGCAGGGTCAATTTGGAAATTCATAATTTCTGAATTTCCTCTGGTCTGGCTTGGTGGCAGGCTTCGGCCGTGGCTAGTTACTACCCTACCGGCAAAGACGTACCGCCAAGCGATTTAGCGATGCCGTGTAGAAACCGACTAGGGAATGGGTTTAATATAACTGCCATACTACATTTCAACCAACTATTTCATTTGAAAATTTTTCTAAAAAATATGTGCAAAATAACCCATTGAAAACTGTTTTGGTTTAAGTGCTATTATATTTGTATTACCTATTGTATGATATAATATAACTGTGTGTTTTCAAAATAAAATAAAAATAAAATACCCCGTACAGGTTAGCCCGCTATCATCTTAGACTGCATCTTCACTTACCATCAGGTGAGATCGCAGTCAAGGGCTAACTTGTAGAGGAATAAAAAAAAGCGGGCATCAGCTAATGAATAGATAAACTCAATCTATTGTTTTGTCTGCAGGCGGAGATATGGTCGGTGTTCATCGCGATCCTGCGCAAGAGCGTGCGCAACCTGCAGGCGTGCACCGACGTGGGCCTCATCCACCACGTGCTGCAGCGACTGCCGCGCGCAGAGACCGTCGTCGCCGGTGAGACACCAGCTTTACATTATCTAAATATATAAGAGGATAAGGTGACTGACTGACTGAGTGATCTATCAACGCACAGCCACCACCACTACAGCCCATTAACGTCCCACTGCTGGGCACAGGCCTCCACTCTCATAGGAGAGAGGGAATTAGAGCTTGTAGTCATTTATTTATTTATAGATAAATTTCATGCACATGCCTTACTTGCTAATACATAATATTAGGCAATATAATGCAGGTAGCTGAATGCAAAAAGTTTTTGCATAATTGTATGAAGAATTATCAGCTGTTTTCAAAATAAGATAACAATGAATTTTGGTAAATATAGGAAGAAATAACAAGAATGCCATTTTTTTGGCACGCTCTTCGTTCCCTCCCTCAATATATGTAAATATTTTGATTTGCATTAATTCCCTCGTATTTTACCTTGACAATTCCGCATTAGTTACTCCGGAATTAGCTCAGCTTTTTGATGTTTCTTTACTATTTACCCTCGTGATGCTCAAAAGATTAGAGAAAACGTCTTCATGTCGCCTTAACTATTATGTCCCTTGTATTTATAACCGCCTAGTATAAATGGGTGATATTGACACGCCCTTTTATTTGTACTGGTCTCAAACCCCTGCAAACCACACCTCAATAAAAAGTTGCCAAGTTGCCGTAAGCTTAAAGAGCTGTTGTTTGTTTTCAAGCTCTCTATAATTTATTTTATCCTAGTACATGTGTGGAGAATAAGAAAAGGTTAAGGAGCACAACATCTTAGCTTAGACCTTGTTTGATGATCGAAAACGAAAATAAAAATAATGAAATAAAGCTTAATTCGAGATTTAAGGGGGCTCAAGCCCACTTCAGACAATCTGTGGCCGATTCTTTGTCGGCAGAAAATGAAACATATTGCTATATTTAAACGCTCACGTCCTACAAAAAGTCTATCAAAAACAAAATCGGCTGATATTCGATTGTCGGTGGAAAATGAAAGGGTCGGACTTCGGACTTTGAGTCGATCACAAAGTCGGTAATAAAGTCGGCACGATTATCTGACCTATCAAAAGTCTGACGGGGGGCACCTAAACGAACATAAAAAATAAACCAGAAACAGTACAGACTACACCTATATTAAAATGTCTACACTCTACAGCTATGCCCCGTTAAAAATGCCCGAAAGCATAGTGACCTGGTTTCCTTAAAAAAAGGTGTCGTGGCAAATTATAAAGACGGTATAATCATAGGAGCGACGCATCTCGGAAACAGAGTACAATGGATTCTCAACTTGGATGGAGGGATGAGACGACTTTTAGGCATTCCAAGTTTACGTGAATTTTTGGAAAATAAATGCTTTTCCAGCTCCATTTAAAAAAAAAAGCTATGAGTACTCTACATACGAGTAGAGAGATTTGCCTATAATCATGTATTATGTTTTCGTTTTTCTAAGTGTTTACTTCTTTTTCTAAGGTTTGTGATCTAATAAGTCTTCGAGTTTTTGATTTTTTAAATACATAATACTTTTAAAGATTTCGAGGCCGAAAATTTTCACGTAAATAAGTAACGTATTGTTATATCCAGAAATCTACTCTTAGGGCATTGTTAATGGCTTAATATTATCTACTTACCTACTGAAACTTCAGGCCTATTGCCCGGGCGAGAGTCGAGACCCCTGGTTAATATTTAAATTAGCCGGCCATTGGGTTCGGGGCATAATTTTATAATCAACGGTCTGGCAATGATATCTCTATTATATTTTAGCTGTTTTAAAATAATGTATAATATGTGTTTCATTTTATTTTTTTTCTTCACTTACCCTTTCAAAAATTATGAATAAAGATTACCTGTGCCTACCATCAACCCTTGATACCTTTTCACTTATTATCTTCTATCATGGTATCATCCTAGTCTAAGTGGAAAATATTTAACTCTTCCGTCGCGTCGTATGGTCTCATTTCCATTTAATTTTCATCAAAATATTTTTCATCTTCATCGGTTTTGGGATTTTTTTTGAAAAGTAAAACCCTATGGAGGCCATTTTTCATCAAAATTTAAAAATTATTTTCATTTTATTTCTTCTGTTTTGGGATCTTATTTGAAACCCTCTATGTCGGAAAAAACGAGTTTATATTTAACGTAACTTATTCGCAAGGATACAAGAACCGAATTGTAGAAATAAACAATTTATTCAGACAGCCGGCAGTGTGAACTATATCAAAAGAAGACATAAAAATCCAAGCATAAAGATTAAACATAACGTTGGTCTCCTTCATTGTGGTCTTCTTTGTGTTCAACTTCTCACAATCCTCTGTCACCCTAGTTCATGTGAGAAAAATTTTAACCCTTCCGGCAAAATGTTTGCGTAATAGTCCTACATTTTTACTTTTTATAATAATTATGTTCTTTTAGTACATATCTTGTTAAATTCTTAGATATAAGTCCAAACAAAAAAACAGTATTTTCCATTCCGCCAAATGGTGCTTTCATTATTTTCGTTCGACACAATATGTCCCCTGGGAACTCTCAGCTGAAGTGTCAAAGCACGTAGTTCACATCCTACGCAATTTATTCTCAAGGATACAAGGCGATCATAAACACTAAGGATAAAAATGAAGAAGTTGTCTATTAACTGTGATCCCACCCCTCGCATCTTGTTCCCAGGATTACAAGGATAACAGAAACGATCAAGGTGCTTACACAAGACTTTTACAACAGCTGTCACACCTACCTCATTTTTGTATTCTTTTTAGTTTAGTTTATTCATTTATTGCATGATTGTAAGTTACTTACAATCTGCCAAATAATGGCGTACAAAATTTCAAGAATCATTCACAATATTATAATACAGAGAATTATTTACTACTGGAAAAAATTAATGAAATCAATATTTTTAAAAATAACAAAAAATCTAAAATCTTAATTAACGAAAGCAAGTCTATAAATATGAATGTCAAAATACTTAATACTAAAATGCATTGATGTAGAATTTTAGTACTATTTCAATGCTAAAATGTCAAAATGTTACAAATCTCGAAATAGGTACATGAATTGATATAATATTTATCATATTATTATATTTAAGTAAGTATATAGAAAAATACTATACTACTATATATATGTATAGAATTTACTATTCTAAAACCTTTTAAACCTATTCTATTTATTATCATTTTTCCAAAAATTCCAATTGGAATTTCAAAAAATTCCATTGGAGGCGCCGGGTATCGATCCCGGTACCTCTCGCATGCTAAGCGAGCGCTCTACCATCTGAGCTACGCCCCCTGTGATATGAAACTCGAATATCATAACAATATTACGCTAAAGCCTTCTCAACTAGTGCAGCTGCGGAGCGACAATGGAACAATACAATTCTGCAATTGCAAGTTATAGCAGAGCTGACATTCCGCGTAATTGGGTTCCATCCGCAAATATACTTGAAGTTTCTCTGTGGTGATAAAAAGGGTTTATATTCTGATTTTTTTTGACTGCTGATAGCTATTCTTTTTTTTTCATCCACTACAAGTTAGCCCTTGACTGCGATCTCATCTGATGGTAAGTCATGATGCAGTCTAAGATGGTAGCGGGCTAACCTGTTAGGGGCATTAGGGCAGGAATCATATTTGTTAGCATCGACTTGCATTTTGTCTATTAGAAATTTTAATTTTTTACAAAATGCGAATCGATGCAGTCCAATGTGATTCCACCCTAAAGAGATCCTAAAAGATCTTGATCTCTTCTTGTCTCAATCAAGTTGAATATTCTCATAAATACCAGGGCACAGAATATAATAGTACTATACGCAGTAGCGTGCACAGTATCCGGAGCCAGGGTAGGCATTGGTTAGGTAGATACCTGTTTTGAGGCAGGGCATGATGAAAAATAAGCATTGAGCCTTTTTAACTAGGGTAAGTTATGCTTTCATACCTCTATGTCGTGCACGCCATTCACTATACGCCCTCGTATTGTTACTACTATACTATAAACTATAGAGGATTAATTCAGTGTTTGTTATTAATCTTCTCATCATATCAGATTTTTACGGCGATTTAAATACAAAAAAAATTACATAAGCCATTGGGTTGACTTCCGGGTTTCCTAAAGGGTTGTATTTCTGTCGCACGGCTACTAGGACTTCAAATTGGTAAAGGAGCCTCAGGCTCCTTGGATAAAAAAATAATTGGAGGCGCCGGGTATCGATCCCGGTACCTCTCGCATGCTAAGCGAGCGCTCTACCATCTGAGCTACGCCCCCTGTTATAGATTTAATTGAATATTATGACCATATTTTGCAATGCGTAGACGTAAATTCAGATACGGGGTCGCAACTCGCAATTGATACAAAACATAGATATTTAAACGTTAAAAAAGTAACAGGCCATACGTTAAAAGAGCCACATGGCTCAATATTTATTTTTTATTTTTTCTGCTTGGTAATTTGGTAAAATTACTGTAACTTGGAAGTTGGAAGCACATCACAAAATTTTGGTAGGTGTCTGCCTGATTTTGAACCAATCAAATCATTTCTTCCGCGTATTAAATGCATGGTATTTATATATCTAGTGCGTGTGAATCCTAGTGTTTAATAAGGGAAAGTGTTGACAGTTCCTTTTCGCTTAAAATTTTTCCCTACCCCTACCAAAGTATCCCTATTCTCTACTGGTAGGTACGGGATAACTCGTATATGGAAAAAAATCCATTTAGATCTACCGTTAGGGATTCCGGAGGATGAGTTATCAGTGAAAACTTATCACTTCAAATCTGACCTTCTTACATTTACTCGCAGCTTATTATAAAGCTAAGTATTCAAACGGCTTCTCTACTCTCTAGACAAATCTCTGCAGTACATACGCCGCGGGCGAGGACAGCGAGGCTAATATTAAAACTGCCTCCATAATACGCCTTTCACTTTGATCAAATACTTCAATCGGTTATTGTACTGGTATTATGTAAGGACGGGAATATTAATTTGTTCGATGTAAAGGAATAAAAAGGATATTTATAGATAGGTTGTATTTCGGGAAAGGTCACTTTTTATTTCGAAAAATTTGGGAATTTCCGCGGGAGTAAAGAAAATATACCCACGCGGATGTAGTCGCGGGCATCATAGCTAGTATGCAATATCTGAAAATATCATTGACTCTTTTTATCTAAGAGTATCTTTTATTATCATCAGCTGGAGTCGAATGTTTTCATAGCGGATGTTCGCTATAAAATAATGAAATAATGTAAACGATTTCATCCATAGTAGCCTGTAATAATTATTTTATAAGTAAAATTTTAAGATTAGCCTTCATTTATTATTTTATTGTACTTGAAATTGTATTGCTTCATTTGCCAAGTGAAAGGTCGTACGTGCCCGAAACTATTTTGATATTCATCACGCACTTCTTATCTTTTAATGCAGTAATAAAAGGTTTTTAGCGCAATGAAATTATATATTTAAAGCCTTTCACAACAGGGGGCGTAGCTCAGATGGTAGAGCGCTCGCTTAGCATGCGAGAGGTACCGGGATCGATACCCGGCGCCTCCAATTATAATTTTATTTTTTAGAGGATACAACCGTTCTCACCGTGTAATTGTTACTATTTTTTGCTAACGTCTCCTTCACAACTATGGTCCCTTGGTAACTGTGTGACTAACATACAACCCTTTAGAATTCCAACGAAACGAAGGACAAATAAATAGGAACGTTTTTATGATAAATTGTTTATTTTTTGCCTAAAGAAAAAAATATTAATGAAACACACTATTTTTGACGACACCTTTCTCACAGATCTGACATCTTAGTAACCATGAGACAAAATGCAGCCCTTTAGGAATCAGATCCCATCTTATGTTGGTGACTTATATACAACCCTTTTGAATAACAAAGAAACAAACGAAGGAGTGTAACGTTTTTATGATTTACGGATTTTTTGGTTTGGCAATCATTAATGAACTACACTCTTTTCCATGACACCTTTCTCACAGATCTGAGATCTTGGTAACCATGAGACAAAAATACATCCCTTTAGGCAGCAGATCCCCATCGTTTTTGACTTTTTATGCCAGTAAAAAAAGGTACGGGTGAAGTGAGCGGCGGCATTTTTAACCCAGGTGTTCCAGTTATTACAACTTCTGGCGCCTGATGAAACCCTGGTTTTCCTGGGAATATTTAATCTTGGTGCACCACTACCACTTCGTGACAGTCTAAGGTGGAGCATGCAATTCAATCTATGACGCTACCAATATTAAAAACAGAGGGGAAAACGGAAGCCGGAAGAGCATTCCATATCCTAGCGGTTCGAATTATTATAGAATCGAGGAAGTAATGAATTTCCCGTAATGTATGCTTATTTTATTTCATTGCTATTTTATATTATTATATTGCTGTTCATCCTACATAAATCTCTTCTATATATTTTCATAATCAGAGCTCCATATTGGCTATGAACTCTTACCTCTTACCATAAAAAATTCAAATACAAATTGAACTGATGACTTAATCGAAGTTTTGACGTGAGAAATCTGTAAGGTTTAAAATAGGCGTGCTTTAATGCTTATTTAGGTTTTTTGTGATAAGGTAGTTTAGGTTTCGTGTGAGATAATTTCTTTAGAACAAATCGTTACCACCATTACGGGACTTTGATAGGGCGGTCGTTACGACTGGGGTACATTGTTTGTTGTCTACATAAATTAAGGTAACACAGGTAAAAGGAATGGGCATTGCCAAGTCTCAGAATTATAAACTTTCTTCTTAGTTTTGTAGTCCTGGTAAACATGGGAATGATGAAATGTCGGATAAACTTTTCTATGTGGGGTTAGCAAGGCCGTGCAAAAACGTACACAATAAGATGCTATAATATTATACCTCTATGGATGGTAGAGATACGAACCACCTAAGTCTACCTAGGTCGTAAGGTTATTGTAGCTAATACTAGTCAATACAAATGACTCATACATGATGAATGATTTACATAATAATATCTAGATAGAAGTTTATACGAAAATTATGTCACGTATTAGTTCTAGACGGTAATTGAATACCACGTTTTATAACTGACTAGCTAATGCCCGCGACTTCGTCCGCGTTTATTGAGGTATTCGGTTCCCGCGGGAACTCTTTAATTTTCCGGGATAAAAAGTAGCCTATGTTCTATTCCAGACTATAATCAATCTCTGTGCCAAATTTCATCCAGATCTGTTCACCCGTTGGAGCGTGATTGAGTAACAAACATCCATACATCCATACATCCATCCATCCAAACTTTCGCATTTATAATATTTATTTGATTAAAATATTGAATCAAACAATCAACAGGGGGCGTAGCTCAGATGGTAGAGCGCTCGCTTAGCATGCGAGAGGTACCGGGATCGATACCCGGCGCCTCCAATAATTGAGTTTTATTTTGAACAAATTCCACTTGGAATTATTAATTTTGGATATAAACAATAAATATATAAATCCAATTGGAAGCTAAGTAAGCATTCTCCAATAATCCTTATCTTTTCTGTTATCCTAGTAATCCTGGGAATAAGTTGCGAGGGGTGGGATTGACGGCAAAAAGAAAACTCTTCATTCTTATCCCAAGCGTTTATGATCGCCTTGTATCCTTGAGAATAAATTGCGTAGGATGTGAACTGCATGCCCACCCGTATTTTAAAACAGAAGACGAAATATGAAAGTTCTCAGGATACAAAAATGAATCTAAAAAGTTTAGAAGTTAAGAAAATTAAGATCACTAAAAGTTATAAAAATTACAAAATACATTGGTTTTGAAGGATGGAACGGAAGTGGGACCAGGATTTTATCGGAAGGGTTGAATTAATGATTCTCACATGAACTAGGGTGATAGAAAATTGTAAGATATTGGACAAAAACGGATCATGGAACCTTGCGCAGGGAAATAGCCCATGTAACGATAGAAGTCCCGCGGCAATTAGTGGAACTTATACAATATTTTACATACATTCTACTTGCTAAAATATTATAGGAGCAAGTAATTTTTATATCTATACTATAATATTATAAAGAGGTAAAGTTTGCGAGTTTGTGAGGTTGTAGGGGGTAATCTCTGGATCTAATGAACCGATTTTGAATATTCTGGTACCAATAGAAAATGCTATTTGTGAGTGTCATAGGCTATAATATATTAACCCGAAAAATTAGGGAGTTCCCGTGGGAATTTAAAAAACTTATTTCACAAGGACGAAGTCGCGGGCATTTGCTACTATAAGATAAATGGCTATAAAATCCTACAGCTGTTAATTTTTGAGTGTGATACAAGTTTTAAACGTTGAAATTACTTGCGCACGCTTATTATGTATTAGCAAAATTAATTAATAGTGTAAGTACCTTACTTTTCGTAATTATTTTAATACTGCAACTGTTACCTGTAAAATATTTATTTTAGTCTAAAATTATCTCTTTACTATGAGTAATCTTAAAAATGCTAAAGTAACGTGTCTGTCTGTCAGCCAGTTGGTACAGAGTTTTTTGCACTAATATCTCTTGTAGTTTGTAACAGCAACTGCCGAGATTCTTGCCGGCTTTTATCAGTAGAATTTTTCTTTCTTAGCTGGTGTTCTTAAATCCTCTTAATATCTGATTCCAGAGCTAAAATGTAATTAATGGGTGTAAAAATTAACGAAAAAACAGCTTTTAAGACGAGTGTTGATTTTGTTAATGAACCTGTAGGGGACGCTTTCCAGTGGAAAATTCGGTGTCCTTTTAGATAATTTAGTGAAACATTCGAGGCGTGAAATGACAAACCTGAAATAACGGCCAAGTGCGTGTCGGGCCACGCGCATTGCAGGGTTCCGTAGTTGCCCATCACAATATGCGGAAGTCTACTCTATTATAGCTGTGATAGTTTTAACTATTGATGCAACAGAAGTGTCATAACGGAAACAGAAACGGAAACAGATGTAAAAAGTAATTTTTTGCGGAAACGGAACAGAAACGGAAACGGATGCGGAAGTGTAAATAGTATGAAAAAAGTGGTACAATTTTTTACAATACAATTGTTAATTAAAAAATTAATATTCGAAATTAGTTAATTAATATAGTTAAAAGTAGGGATTAATATAGGTTGGTAAGTAGTTGTGCGGCCTTTTCGCTAATATAATATTTTGTCACATAGTTTACAATATCTGGCTTTTAAATCGTCAATCTCAACGAAATAGTTCCAAATAGGAGTTGTTTTAGGTTTCATTATTGCACTTAAGTTACACGTTCCGATCTAATTTCCGTTATAAAAGTTGCGGAAACAGAAGCAGAAACGGATGTTTAAAAACGTGCAGAACTTCCGCAGTTGCGGAAGCGGAAGCAGAGGTCTGTTGCATCACTAGTTTTAACATTGATTAAATGTTATAATTCCTTCTCGGTAAACAATTAGAATACCAGGATCATGTGGCGGAGTTTTCTTTTCTTTAGCTTTAACTGTAATTATATGGTGTATTTTATTTTATTACATATAGTATAAATATTGAAGTATCTGGTGATTGGGTTTTTATTTTTATTTTTAACTAGCCTCACTATTTATGTAGTATATTATATGCATATTATATTATAAATGTATACTTATTTATTATTTAGAATAAATTAATTTTTGAATTAATAAAATTTATGCGGAAATTAGGTACAGTTTACACTTAAAAACTTCTGCTTAGAGGCTTCAGCCATGGTACCTATACCAACATCATTACTCCTGTTCATCTCCTGTTAGATATGTATAATGTATGTAACACAAAGGTACAATTGCGTTTATGTTTTTTTTTATATTTTGAGATAATATTCTGCAGGATAGGATATTTCGGAGAATGTGTTCCGTTTTTCTTTCCACTTTTATGATAGGTAACCTTCAAATCATGAGAGAATAGGCATCTTCTATATAATACATGCGCGTTCCACCTCAGTCTGCATCACCGCTTGCAAGCAGGTCTGATTGCAACATAGCAATCAATTCAATCAATTATTCTCGTAGAATAAAAAAGCGTTAGCAAGTAAATTAAAAACAGAATCTCTGATGTTATGAACCAAAAATAAGCTGTATTCCGAACCAGTGGTAGATTAATTCGACTATTCATAAGCACTTGTAAAAAGTCTATTTGAATAAAAATCTTTTGAATTTTGAATTTTGTAGAGAACCTGAATTTGAGATGAAGTTCTTGTGAGGACAACGCCCACGTACCTACCGCCGCATTTAGTACCAGGCAATCATGAGGCAATGAGGGTGCATTATTTCGCAACAATGGCCGACATTTGACATTCGCGCTACCATGAGTGCGTTTTCAGATTATCCGATCCGATATCGATGTCTGATGCCGATACGTTATCGGGGCAAGTAATCGGGGTTGTTGGCGGCACCATCGGACTCGGACATCGGTTGTTAAAGCTGTTAAGAAAGTTGCCGAATCGGAACGATATGAGAGGATACGACTTGATATCTTGGACTCCAGACGTTTATTATAGTAAATTATATTAAATTGTAACAAGACGAATCGTTATAATTATGTTAACAACGTTCTGACAGGGTCTATATTCATGCATGCTAATTACTGGTAAAAAGTTATATTATACATATTAGTAAGTAAGACATGTACCCGGAATCCGGCATCGATATCGGATCGGATAATCTGGAAACGCTCTTACGACATTCCCTCATAGCTTACTGCAGCACGTTCAGACTAAATTAGCGAAATTTGTGCTTGGCGTGAAGTATGATCTACGTGAATAGCAAGCCAAATTTTTATTAAAAGGTGGATGCACACTTATAACACGACGAAAACAGTTTATTCGAATCCATACTAATATTATAAAAGCGAAAGTGTGTCTGTCTGTCTGCTACGCTTTCACGGCCCAACTACTCAACCGATTTTGATGAAATTTGGTACAGAGATAGTTTACATCCCGGGGAAGGACATAAGCTACTTTTTATCCCGGAAAATTGAAGAGTTCCTAGTGTTCTATAACTAGATAGAATACATTTTCAGACAATCGTGTCTGGTTAAGATTTCTATCACTCTCCGAAAAGTTCTAATATTATAATTACAGAAACTTACGACTAAAATACGATAAGTTCAGCTAACGACCCCAATATTGTATCAAATTCACGAATGATCCAACTTAGATGGAGTTATTACTTGAAACTCGTGTACACCAAGTTTCAAAGAGATCAATTTAAGTTGTACCAAGTTACACGGAATATCTTACACCCCATTAAACCACTTCACAACATCAGTTCTGTTTGGCAATCCGAATTATGTTACGTTTGAATTATTAATGCAAGAAGGTTTAATTTTATGGCCAGATAGTCCCATACCACTTGTGTTATATTCAAAGCTCAATAAAACGACTAATAGGGACGATGACAACTTAATCAAATAATGGATAACCAACTCTTTCTCTAACTTAAAAACGCGCTTCGAGTATGGAAGTTTGTGTGAAATGCATAGTTGTGACGTCATCTTTTTCTTTAATCCATAGTTTAAAATGGTTATCAATCTTAAAAATAACCGAGGATGTGAATTTTAGGTTTTTTGGAAGACCCATAAGTTAAAGAAATATGTAATTTATTTTTGACATAGGCATCATGTCTATTGCACTTATTCAGCTCAATAGAGTTTTGTAGGAAAAATTTACGTTTCCTATGCATGCGTTCTGATGCATGAAAATTAGTAGAAAAAATTAAAAATTAAAAATTATAGAAAAAACGGCATTAGATTTCGTTTAGGTATCAAGCGCAAGCAATTTTTAATTTAAACACCAAATTGTGATGCTATCTAGCATCTAGTTTATCCCCAGATACGGTTTAACATAACGCATTATGTACGGCATGAAACGAGGCCGATTGTATTATGCAAATGATCCGGTTCTCATCGCCGGGGCGTCTATTGCGTTAGTCGTAATGCGAGCGCTTGTTTTCATATAATATGCTGGCTCTATTGATTGTTGTAGGGGGATGTTTGTTATCTGAATATGTTATGAGTATTGGTTGTTATCGTCTGCTTGTGATTGAATTATTGATACTGATATAGCTACGTTGGTTATGTACGTTGTATATATCCACTAATTGCCACGATACTTCTTTCGTGACACGAACTTAAGTACTAACTACCTAAATTACTAACTTAACCTACGCATTATGCAATGTATCACATAATGGCCTACCATTATGTGATACATTGCATCATTGCATTGATGTTATCTTTATATTCCTCCTGTCTCATTTAACGGAAGAGCGAAAATCGACTTCTAGGCAAGGGCGTCCCAATCAAGGCCAACCATTCACATACCATCAGACATAAATAGCCGAAATTGATCCGTGTTTTACGCGGAAAATACGGATCCTATTCGGCCTATATCAAAGTACAAATTGTAGTTTTGATGTAAATAAAAAAAATAGCACTTGATATCAAGCGCAAGCTATTTTTAATTTAAACATCAAATTGTGATGCTATCTACTAGATACTTCTAGTTTATCCCCAGATACGGTTCAACATAACGAATTATGTACGGCATGAAACGAGGCCGATTGTATTATGCAAATGATGCGGTTCACATCGCCGCCGGGGCGTCTATTGCGTTAGTCGTAATGCGACCGCTTGTTTCCATATAATACGCTGGCTCTATTGATTGTTGTAGGGGGATGTTTGTTAACTGAATATGTTATGAGTATTGGTTGTTATCGTCTGCTTGTGATTGAATTATTGATACTGATTGAGTTATGGGAAACTTTAGTATTGGAAATCATAGTATTCATTCAAGATAAAGCGGTACTTTTGCCTCATGTCAATTAATATTGTCAGTTTTATTGAAATCAAAGGCAATCTTAGTATTATAAATGCGAAAGTGTGTCTGTCTGTCTGCTGCGCTTTCACGGTCCATCTTTACAACCGATTTTGATGAAATTTGGTATAGAGATAGGCTGTATCCCGGGGAAGGACATAGGCTACTTTAATCCCGGAAAATTGGTGAGTTGCCGCGGGAACTCTTTAATATTCCGGGATAAAAAGTAGCCTATGTGTTATTCTAGTCTATAATCTATCTCTGTGCCAAATTTCATCCAGATCCGTATAGCCGTTGGGGCGTGATTGAGTAACAAACATCCATCCATCCATACAAACTCTCGCATTTATAATATTACTAGCTGATGCCCGCGACTTCGTCTGCGTGGATTTAGGTTTTTCGGTTCCCGCGGGAACTCTTTAATTTTCCGGGATAAAAAGTAGCCTATGTGCTATTCCAGACTATAGTCTATCTCTGTGCCAAATTTCATCCAGATCCGTTCAGCCGTTGGAGCGTGATTGAGTAACAAACATCCATACATCCATACATCCATACATCCATCCAAACTTTCGCATTTATAATATTTATTTGATGAAATGAAATGAAATATGTTAGTAGGTATAGTAGGTACATACTTAGGTAAGACAAGTAATTAATTTGTAAAGTGGTCAATAAACGTTTATTTATTTATTTATTTATTTATGTTTGTCTCTTTTTGGTGTCGCTTTTTCGTTTCACCTTTTCGTTTCATCGAATTTTCAAATCAAAACGGTTCTAAGAAGTTTCACTTCAAAAAGGTATCAATAAATTAATGAATAAATTCTGACGTTTGTTATGTTTGCTATAAGATGATTATCTGTCTGTCCTCAGACCTGCTGATCGAGATGTTGGGCGTGCTGGCGAGCTACAGCGTCACCGTGAAGGAGCTCAAGCAGTTGTTCAACGCCATGAAGGCTGTCAACGGGAAATGGGTGAGACCAACTTTTTTATAGGACCTTTTTAATCCATACTGCCTGGTGCCTTGGTGGTTATTTGCCTGGTGGGAGGCTTCGGCCGTGGCTAGTTACCACCCTACCAGCAAAGCGATTTAGCAGTCCGGTACGATGCCGTGTAGAAACCGAATAGGGGTATGGGTTTAATATAACTGCCATAACAGGTTAGCCCGCTACCATCTTAGACTGCATCGTCACTTACCATCAGGTGAGATCGCAGTGAAGAACTAACTTGTATTGGATAAAAATATACTAATCCATACTAATATTATAAATTAGTATGGATTCGAAAGTGTGTATGTCTGCTACGCTTTCACGGCCCATTTGTTCAACCAATTTTGCTGAAATTTGGTATAGAGGTAGTATACATCCCGGGGAAGTATACTTATATCCCGGAAAATTGAAGAATTCCCGCGGGAATCAAAAAGCTTAATCCACGCGGACGAAATTGCGAGCATCAGCTAGTAATTTACATAAATTGACGAAGTGTCACGGGTACAAAGTACAAACACAAAGTACAAACGGTACAAACTACGATAAATATGATGATTTAAATTGTCGATATTTCGGCCCGCATGAACTACCTAGGGACTTAACGAGAAATTAATCTATACTTTAATATTATAAATGCGAAAGTTTGTCTGTGTGTCTGCTACGCTTTGACGGCTCACCTATTCAACCGATTTGAATGAAATTTTGTACAGGGTTAGATTGTATCCCGGGGAAGGACATAGGCTAGTGGCCGCGGGAATACGCGGATGAAGTCGCGGGCATCATCTCTATGAACTCAAAAAATTAGAATAAGATCTTATGGATTTTTGGGAAGCAGGGATTTTAAAAGAAGCGAGCTAGGAAAAAATAAATATTGGACCAACGTTATCTCACAATATTCAATAGCCGCTTATTTGAATTCAAAAGTTTAACATAGAACTCGCAATTATTTTCCTACGCAGATAAAAAACGTAGTATTTAAAAAATAGGATCAATGCAGGGTTCCGAATGCATAATATTTATATTGGACAGCACTAGGGACAAATAAAAGTAAAAACAACAAGTGGAAAATGTCAGGCTCCACCAGGCAAACATAAACACAAAGTAACAGTGCCGGTTGGTCCTGATGGCTAATTACCCTGTATATAGCGATGCAGATTTAAAGAGCATTCGTTCGTACTAATTACATTTGAAACAGTGATCCGTCTCTATGGCTGTATTATTATGGTTCTTATGAGAGACGGCTATTAGATTCCTAGAGGTCAGAAATCCTTTTATTATGTTCACCTTAAAAGTTAAGAGTAAACCTGCATTAAAAACCTTGTAGCATTAGTTTAAGGTGGATTTAGACCACTGAATGTTCATTCTATCCTGACACCATCAAATTCTCCTTTTGTTAACAGTGACGGAGCATTCTTTTCTTGTTCTATGTTCGTGATGATTCTATGGAACGTTCGTGGACTGCTCAAATGTAAATGACAAAATCTAGTTCTATGCAGTGTTCATTCTTGCTCGTAGGCATTATTCCAGCATTTACACTGCTCGTGTTAATGCTGGAAACGTATAATTATTTGTTTTTTTTTTTTTTTTTTTTTTTTTTTTTTTCCACTACACGTTAGCCCTTGACTGCGATCTCACCTGATGGTAAGTGACGATGCAGTCTAAGATGGTAGCGGGCTAACCTGTTAGGGGCATGGCAGTTATATTAAACCCATGCCCCTATTCGGTTTCTACACGGCATCGTACCGGAACGCTAAATCGCTTGGCGGCACGTCTTTGCCGGTAGGGTGGTAACTAGCCACGGCCGAAGCCTCCCACCAGGCCAGACCAGGGAAAATTCAGAAATTATAAGTTCCCAAATTGACCCTGCCGGGGATCGAACCCGGGACCTCCGCACGTTAAGGCGACAGCGCTCAACACTGCGCCATGGAGGTCGTCAAAACATGTTATGTTTAATATAATACTCTGTATAATATTTGTATAATTATTTGTTTGAAATAATGCTCTGGTTCTAAGTTTAAGCCCGCCTTTACAAACTTGTTCTAATAAAGATAGACTTTCTTTCGAAATGTACATTTTTCACAATTTTGTTTCGTTTTTCTACTCGCCGCGGCTTTCCAAGTTTCCTATACCAAAAGTTACGCAATACCTTCTATCAAGTATCAATGCTGCATAACTGCTGTTTGTATCGTTAATCAGCTGATATTATGAATGAAATGTTTTCGAATCAGAGTTATTCCGGCACCGAGTCTGAGAATAAATCCTTTCTGTTACCTGCTCCCCTGGTACACGAGGAGACAATGCGGGGGAGGCTGTGGAATTTATCCCACTCCCACTGTCCTTCCTTATGAACTGGAATTACAATTTGCGAGTCACTTTACTTCGGTTTTTTTTTAAGTTTTCTTGCAACCATTGTGCGAACACAATTACGAGCCAGACAATCCACATGTTATGATCGAGTGTATGGATACGTATTTTGGCTCAAAATGTATTTTCAGTGAACCAACTTTCCACCTCTACCCGGCTATATCTTAATGAATAGGGGCTCATTACGTCGGTATAATTTCCCCTTAAGGACGTATTTCCGCAAATCCGTTAAAATATATTAGAATGATGATTAGAACTGTCGGTACATTTTGTGACTAAGTCGGACAAAATAAAATGGAACTAAAATTTACTACACATAGATTGATCCTTTATCTTCAATTTTTGGAGATGACATTGTTAAAAATCGTGGTGGTGTGACGTCACTCCACCAAGTCTTGAAGTATTTTTAATATTTTTCTTTCCAAAAATTGGAGGTGAACATATCTCTTAACAGATGGCATTTTTTAAAGACAAAAAATCGGTATACATACAGCAAAAAATGTACCGAAAGTCGCGATGTTATGTGCGAAGAGGTGTCGGAAAATCATTTTTATAGTAGGTTTAAGTAAAGATTTTTAACAATGTCATCTCCAAAAATTGAAGATAAAGGATCAATCTATGTGTAGTAATTTTTAGTTCCATTTTATTTTGTCCGACTTAGTCACAAAATGTACCGACAGTTCTAATCATCATTCTAATATATTTTAACGGATTTGCGGAAATACACCCTTAAGTAGTGCCTAGGTAGAAACATAATGGTCTATATAACTGCCTACAACCAATTCCCTTAATTGCCACTAGTAATGTCCGGTTAAAGAGTAAAAATGTAGTGTTTCTACTTACATATTATACGACATACATTATACAGGGTTTTTGGTTTGATAAGCTCGTTAGTGTAGTCGTCAGAGCTGAATTAGTTAGAGTACCTATGTGATACTTCGAGGAATCGAATCCAGAACCACTCACTTGCAAAGCTAGATCGGTATTTGATGTGGATTTCAGCTTCCGTACAGCTTTTCGCACATCTATCAACATCCCGTATAATAATAATAGTCTCCGCATTTATTTGCGGCATACTTATAACTATGAGGTTGATTAAACTTTGTTGACTTATGATTGGATCGTTTTTGAATATAATATGTAAATAAGAGAAGCGTGCGAATATCAGCGCGGGCAAGATATTGAAGAGAATTTCGCAGAATTCCACGCGTGACTTTCCGCGATAATACAATAGTTTTTTGTTGCGTTTGTCGCTTACAATCAGATATTATAGAAGAAGATATTGTATAGGAAAATAGTGTTAATATCCTGATTTTGTTTCAGCCGCGGCATTCAGCGAAGCTCTTGAACGTGCTGCGACAGATGCCGCACAGAAACGGCCCCGACGTCTTCTTCAGTTTTCCCGGCAGGAAAGGATCGGTAAGTCTACACACGTGAATTAATACCTTTAACCTATATTTAAATTATATTTAAAATAAGTACATAAAATTAATATTCGTGCGATTAAGAATTTATATTTAAAAAGTATCTTGTAAGTTGTAGGTACATTTCTTAATTATTTACACTGGTTATTTGATTATGGTGGGCTTTAATGATAGACAATTAAGGGCCCAATGATACACTGAAACATACCCCAAAATACCAAACAAATGTACCTAAGTACGAGATCGAAACAGATTAAATATCAAGAAAATAATATATTTAGTGTTGCGTGCGGCGCTACTAGATATGCGACCATATTGTTGGACATGAACACTTTGATTACAAAATGTTTAGGAAGGGTTGAATAGAGGTACATCTCAATCCCATCCACTCCACCCAATACGAAGTACGTGACTTATCTTACGGTTTAAACCGTGCCTAATTTTAGAGAATATCATTGATGTTATCTACCTATTATAAAAATCCAATCTGGCAAAAAACTACAACAAACCTTTTTTTTTTAAATTCCAACTTCCCTGCCGTGCTTTCCAGAAAAGAGAGCTTTATTTTCCAATTGTGTCGAACGCAACCGGAAACCTACTAAACAAACAGACAATTGAACAACGATAGCGTTGTAACAGCTAATTGGAGTGGGGACTAATGAGCAATGAAACCTTGTTGTGTTTATAGTACCCTGGTAGTTGGTACTTGGTAAATAGGTATTCCCTAATTATCGCCATTGTGTTCATGAGTATGTACTACATCTGTGATTGCTATGCTCTTTTGATCTTATGAAGGCCTTGTGGAGTTGACAAAACGCATTCATTTATTCATTTACCTATTGTGCCGGGGTGGACTATATTTTGCCAGTTCTACTGAGCATGACGGGTCTTCTCGAAGGATGGGAAGGGTTTATTTGTGCTATAGTTCACTACGCTAGCAAAGTGCGGATTGGCAGAATTTACACTTGGAGAACCATCAGGCATGCAGCTGTTTCGAAGTTAAAGAGGACCCCGAATAGGATGGCTTTACCACTAAGCCAGTTGTGAGACTGGCTTAGTGGTAAAGCCAGCTTTAACTGAAGTCAGTTTAAAAATTTAAAAAATTAAAAGAAGTTCGACTGGAGGCGCCGGGTATCGATCCCGGTACCTCTCGCATGCTAAGCGAGCGCTCTACCATCTGAGCTACGCCCCCTGTTGAGTTGAATGGTAAAACTATTGACCAGTGTAGGTTTCTATAAAAAAACTGCGTCCTTACTTAGTGAAAGTACATATCGTCGCTGTAGTTGGAAAAATGAATAATTACTCTTTTTGCGAAATCGACTTTATTGCATTTCCTGAAAGTCCAATTAAAGCCGCATCTTTCTGTATTTCTAATTTTTCTTAGCTAGTTAAAATTAAAAAGATAATATGAAATTAATCTCGCAAGGCGGCAAAGGTGGAAAAATAAATATTGAAAAATTGATAAAAAAGTAGCGAATGAAAGTTAGATAACTTATCAAATAATAAACAAGTTCTCTCATGCATCACTTCGAGAGCGAATAAAATGCATAAAGTTCGTTATTTAGTTTTCCCTCGACGCGTATATTCTTTACAGCACTGAGAAAAAAGACCTTCCGAAATACGGAAGGTATTACCGTCCTTTTTGACTCAGTAGGAAATTTACCTTTCAACTTGGAAGGATATTATTACCGTCCAAAATTTCCTTCCAAACAATGTCTGCCTTCTATTTTGGTGGGTAATACGTACCTTCCAAATTTCGGTCGGAAATTCCTACTGAGTCAAAAGGGAAGGTAATTTTTGGAAGGAAAATATAAATAGCCTTCCAAATCTAGAAGGTAAAGACGTAATATTACCTACCTAAGGCGAAGGAAAACGGGCTTTTGCATGCTCATTGCATGCAAAATGCGGTGGGTATTTTAGCATTATCCTTCCAATTTAGAAGTATTTACCTTCTGCGAATCTCAGTAATCCCCCCCAATCTAGAAAGTAAATACCGAAGGTAATCGGATATAATAGGAAGGTAATTTCAAAATTTTCCTTATAGAGGTTATAGATTACGGTCTACGAGGTAACAGATAAATTATAGGCTTTCAAAACGCCCTGTCCCAGCAAGGGTGGAAGCCTGGGGTCCGTATACCACCTATGATTTATGCTCTGCTATGCGCTTTCAATGAATGTCCCAACTAGGTGGAAGCACCATTTGCCACGATGCAGGTACCGATACAAGCGGACTTGGCGATATATATGTGTTTGACCGGCGCCACCCTATACCGCGAGCCAATATACGCGTAGCGACATCTAGTGGTCGGGTCGGGTACTACATTCGGTTTTACAATTTCTATTTAATAAAACTTATTCGTTTCCCTTCCGATACCGAAATATTCCAGTTTGTTTGTAATATTATCATCTAATTTAGAAAGATGTACCTTGTGTTATTTTCTCCAAATGTGATCCATCTAATTTGGATGGTAATTCCTTCCAGCGAGCTTTTCTAATCCCTTCGTTTTTGATGGAATAGTAATGTCACTTCATTTCCTACTAAATAAGAGGGTAAATATCCTTCAATTTCGGAGGGTTAATATACGTTTTCCTTCCGACACTGTTCCTACCGAAAAATTATAATTGATTTAGAAGGTTATTATCATCTTATTTAGAAGGATACTCCTTGTGTTATTCCCTCCAAGTGTGAACCATCTAATTTGGATTGTAATTCCTTCCAGCGAGCCTTTCTAATCCTTTCGGGTTTGATGGAAAAGTAATGTCATTTTATTTCCCACTAGATAAGAGGGTAAATATCCTTCAATTTCGAAGGGTAAATATGCGTTTTCCTTCTGACACTGTTCCTATTGAAAAATTATAATTGATTTAGAAGGATATTATCATCTAATTTAGAAGGATATTCCTTGTGTTATTCCCTCCAAATGTGATCCATCTAATTTGGATGGTAGTTCCTTCCAGCGAGCCTTTCTAATCCTTTCTTTTTTGATGGAATAGTAATGTCAATTTATTTCCCACTAGTTAAGAGGGTATTCTTTCAATATCAGAAGGTTAGCTGCGTTTTCCTTCCGACAACTTTTATGGATTTGAATTCAGAAGGACATTAACATCTAATTTGGAAGGATAAATTTGGGAGGAATTATTATAATGCATCCTTATTTAGTAGGAATATTTAGCTGGAAGGAAATTCCTTCTTGGTTAATTCCTTCCAACAAATTTCCTTCCTTTATGTTCTTCCGTATTAGACGGATAAAATTCATTACCTTCTAAATATCGGTAGGAATTTGGCAGTTCCCCGATTTAGAAGGTAATCGGTGGAAGGAAAAGACCCAATTTTGGAAGGAATCGGTTTTAGAAGGAAAAAATCGGAAGGTAAACAAGGAAATTTTTCTCAGTGAGGGGCAATTCAGTTCGGAAAAATTAAACAAAGTCAGTTATTTAATTATTCATCCCATGATTGCAAAGATATACGTACTATAAAAAATTTGTAAGCAATCCGGAAATAATTCCCAATAGCCAATTAATAATTCGTAGTTAACTAAAAAGTTGATTAATAAATGATTGGACTGCTTAAGAATGGTGTATAGAACTGTACGTGAATAATTAGGCTAAATCTTACAGGCATAGTAATTTTTTAGCATACCTATCTACATTGAAATAAGTTCAATCATACTAGTTTTATAATTAAACCTTTCTCAGTTAACTAATTATATTTATAATTGATAGTTTTGATTTTAGTGAACGCTATCTTATCTTAAGCTAGATATATAGCTATTAGTTTTATACTTAGGTAAGCTTAGTTCGTTTGAACTGATCTGATTTAAAATGTAAAATTTATAGAGGTAAAACTAAACGAAAGTTGATAGCTGTTATAATTTCAATAGATAACTACTTAGTTTAAATTTTAATGGACGTGTGTACCTTTTTGATTTTGATGTCCTACTAATATAATAAGTCTATGCCTACTAGTAATAATTACCTATTATAAATGCGAAAGTTTGTGAGAGTGGATGGATGAATGTTTGTTACACTTTCACGCAAAAACTACACGATGGATTTTGATAAAATTTCATGATGTAATAGCTTATACATCAGAATAGCACATAAACAATATTTTATCCCGGAAATTAAGAGAACTTCCGCGGGAATCAATCATCAGCTAGTCTTTAATCGTTGTGTTCTACAAACTGTGTAAATTGTTATTATTTTATGAATAGAGTCATTATTATAACAATTACTAGCTTCACTTACATAATCCTAGTTCGATTAAACCATTCTTAGTTAATTCTTAGTTAATAATAATCTTTAAATACATAGTTTTGATTATACTGTACGTTACTCATAAATTATTAAGCTATTTGGTTTGAAAAGGCTGATCTCAATTGTTAACTGAAGAAAAGTTGATAGTTATCATTTCAGTTGATACTAAGTTTTTGATAAGTATAATTGTTATTTATTAAAAGTGAAATTTTGTTGAATTCATGAGTAGAGTTGAATAATAGATTGATAAGTGATTTTATTTTTTTTATATTTAATTTTGTACGTCTGATAGAAGAATCTAAGTGTTTCAGTAGTTTTGTTGATTACTTTTCACAGTTCTAATAAAAATAAATGTTTATTTATTGGTTTCCCTTTAAAAAACTTCCTATTTTTAGTTCCATGAATACGATAGTCATAGTAAAATAAGTAAATAATAGGTCATTTAATCATCTCACTAAAGGGGAAAAATTAAATAAAGGTACTTATATCGTGAACTTTTCGAACTTCAACGCAATATTGACGAAGAAGAACTAAATAACTAACATGCACAAATAAATAAGCGCACCAAGTATTCAAAAGTTCGGCGAGGGAAAATTGAATAGTTGCTTTTTATTTTTTTACTCACAAACAAATGAATAAAAATGTATGATAAGTAGATTCTAAAACAGATACAGCAACAATCTATAACATATAAAAACATGAACAGTTAAATTGTTTATGAAAAAAAAGTTATCCCCATTTTTAACGCAAAAAAAAAGTAAATCGCGTTTTACTCGCGATATTGGTTTTGTTAGTTATTCATTTTTCCAACTACAGCGACGATATTTTGAAACGTGTACAGAATAAAGTCTGTTAACTTAATATTTTGTAGATATTCAAGGTCTTTAAATTGTTCTACATTTCGAGCCATTAAATATTTTAAAGAGTCTGCAAAATTAACACAAACTTATATTTTGAGTTTTATTTAATTACTGTCGAATACTTTTACTCAAATTCAGCTGAATTTTATTTGTTAACGTTTTAACCTAAATGAAGCTGTAATATAACTACAAGTAAACTAGTGGTTCGCCCCGAACTGAGACCTCGCGGTATCCATAAACTTGTACAGAGCGCCATCTATTAACATAATTGTGAAGTTCTGTTAAAAATTCTGAAGCTCATTAAAAATTAAATAATTTCGTTTCCTTATAATACGAGTATTTATCTAATTTTAGTATTTGTTGTTCAAGTAGGTACAGGATATAATTCAAATAATTGATCAAGTTTCAGGCTCAGCCTTTCAGAAAATTGAGAGTTCTGAGGTCAACTTTGGACGTTAGAAAATCTCCACTTTGATAGCCCCCCATTTCGTCAATTTTAGGGGAAAAAGTAAAAAAAAAATATGTTTGGACCACGGAATAGATAATGATTTGGACTCTATTCCTAATTATCTTTAAAATGATATACCGCAACCCTATGTAACGCTATAAAAAATATTTTACTTCGCATTCGCTTCTATGAGAGCCCCCCTGAAATAAAGATTTTTATAACTTTTTAAGCCATATTCGGCGGGAGACCATCGGTTTACACATTATATTCAAACTTGAAGTAATTACGTTCAGTTATTCAGAAGTTATAAGGCTCTGACAGACGGACGGACATACGGACGGACGGACGGACGGAGAAGTGAAAATTCACTCAAGTAGACTCAGAGACCTTCGCTTCGCTCGGTCAATAATCCAATACCTACCAAAAAAAAAGCTCTGTACCACCACCGCGTAAGTATATATTCATACAGTGGGTCGACGCCCATTCAAAAGACGGACCCGGCTACCATGACAGTTGTAGCAACTGGAGATTCGGTAATCTCACCAATGGTTGAGAGAGGTAGGAAACTGCATACTTGGACATTAGTGTCAGAATTTTGTATTGAAAATTCTGCCGGATTCCTTCGTCACGCCCCTGTCACCCCGCAGCGTTGCTCTGGCTATACGATATTATATTACAGAAGGTATCTCCTCAGACAGTGGTACAACTAGAACTCTGCTAGTTAGGTTAGGTAGATGATTCCAACCGGTCAGATTTAGGTATTTTTGAATCCAGTGGGTAATCTAATTTTTTGGGATAAAAAGGAGCATATGATACAAACTATCTCTGTACCAAATTTCGTCCAAATCTGAAAAGTGTAAAGGTTACAGGCAGACAGACAGACACACTTTCGCATTTATAATGATTCTACTAATTGTTGCAATGTCGTCGCAAGAGAACTACGGATCATTGAGATTTTTGTATGGGTAAGTCTAGTGGGACGTGAAGATTGCTGTCATAACTCATAGGCTACGTTTTATCCCGCAAATCAATGAGTTCCCACGGGATAAAAACCTGAACCCACGTGGACGAAGTCGCGGGCAACATCCATAGTAGTGTTACTTTATATTTAGTACTAGAGGATGCTCGCGACTTTGTTCGCGTGGCATAAGTTTTTTTAATTCCCACAGGCATTCCTTAATTTTCCGGGATAAAAAGAAGCCTATGTCACTCTCCAAGTCCTCGACTAAGTAGGTATACCCATGCAAAAAATCACGTTGATCCGTTGCTCTATTTCGGCGTGATTAAAGGATAAACTCTCTATTTGACGTCCTTGGGGATAGAATTTTCAAAAACTGTGAATCACATATTTTTTCATTTCAGACCGAAATCCCAAACACCAAGTTTCATGGCTACAGCTTGAAAAATGACGGACTTTCCTACAAACTTTCAACCCCTGTTTCAGCCCTATGGGGGTAGAATTTTCAAAAATGGCGATACACGTATTTCTTCATTTTAAACCGATAGCTCAAATACCAAGTTTCATGAATATAACTTGAAAAATGACGGACTTTCATACAAACTTTCAACCCCTATTTTACCCCTTTGGGGGTCGAATTTCGAAAAATCCATTCTTAGTGGATACCTACTCTTTACAAAGAACACACCTTCCAAATTTCATGTCTCTAGGACCAGCGGTTTGGGCTGTGCGTTGATATATAAGTCAGTCAGTCAGGACTTTGAATTTTATATATCGTCGGTTAAATGGAAAAATGACATTTCTCAAAATTTTCGGAAAGTAAGGTTATTATCAAAAAGAGCCTGCTATCAACTATATTTTTATATGGATAAAAGACACTTTAGAAAATCACACGCCAATCTCACTAGATGTCACAAGTGTCATTTCGGTACTCTATGGTCATCAGCCATATTTATTGTAGAAAAACGTCGCTTTGCCATTTGCAACCCAGCCACGAAACTGAGTACATGTGCGTTTTTATAGATAATTGTCATTTTTCAAAATAGTGTTTGGATAAGCTTGTAAAAGGTAAGAAAAATTTATAGAACAATGTATTTTTTCGAGAAATTACGTTTGTTCATTGAAATTTAACTATAATTGTGTTGGTATTTTATATTGAGAAACGACATTTTTAGAAATGTGACTAAAGTGTTGTGAAATAAAGTTAGGTTAGATACTCGACTTATTTGTACACATGACATTTTTCTATATAGTTTTTGTACATTAAGTATCAAGAAGTTCAGTATCAGAAAAATGTAATAACTTCAAATATTATGACTGTGAATGTTTAGAATGAGTATTCATTTTATGGTATTTTTAAAGTAATGACGTTTAACTATTAAAATACATAATACATTTGAACGTTAAAGTACAACATAGTTAAAAGATGGATTGAATAAAAATATTTCATTAATTTTGATTTAACTTTTAGAATGAAAAGATGGACTAAAAACTTCGTTGGTTTTTTTTTGTAGGATGAAGCGTGGTGAAAAAATGATAAGAATGATTATGACGTCTAAAGATTTTTCTAAGGAGAATCCAGTAGTGTTTAATTCAGTTCCGTTTAAAAGTCAAATGAAGATCCACAAATTGCCATAGTTACATACCTAATGTGCCTGAATTCATAAAAGCAGTTAATACAGAGCCAGAACTAGTTTTTCAAGACCATACCTCAGCTACTGAGAATAAAAATCTACCAAACAAAGCATCTACATCTAAATTATGTGAGATTATCGACGTCGAGCCACTGCAAAATAATTTTAATTCCATACGCACTCCTTTGATTAGTCATTAGTTTAAGTAGCAATGTTAAGGTACCGACTCCGATTAGCAACAATTATTTTTTTGATTTACAAATTATTCCATACCTGCCAAATGATCAACCTGGGCCGAGTAGAAATATTGTGGAATCAGCTGTGATTCATCAGTGATTCTAAATCAGAAGAAAGTACATTCTCCTTTCAGACCATCCCAAGACTTCATGCAATAATAAAATAATATTCGAATGGGATATTTCCTATGAGGACGGTGACGATAGTTCCTTCAACTCCATACCTGATAGTCAAAAGGACTTTTCGTCTATCGATGTAGATAATTACCCAAATTTTTTACTACGCAAAGATCTTGCTGTCATCAACATCTTCGGAAGATGAAATCGCTACAGTGAATGAAAACCAAGAAAATACTTACAGTTGATGTTGGAAACGAAAAAGCAAAGACAGACAGAATTTAATAGAATTTAATTTCAATTTTTATAGAAGAGGCTCTATAACTTTTAAATAAGAAGATACTATATTTTAGTTTTATGCTTGATTTAAGTTTAAGCTCATTGATCTCAATATTGTTGCCATTGGTAGAATCATTTGACAATTCGAAAGCACTTGTAAAAGTTTATTTGAATAAAAAATGTTCGAATTTTGAATTTGAATTGATTTGTCTATTAAGTAGAGATTACTCTTAAAATAGAGGTTTGTTTATGATTGTTATTTCATATAATTTTAAGTGGATGTTTCATTCTTTAAATACCTCAATTTATAAAACCATATACTTATTAAAACCATATTGTTTCTAATATTGTGTTACATTTTTTACAAAATCCGTACAACATAATGTTTTTAATTATGTAGAAAAATGACATTTCTTGCTAGAAATGCTCTTTTTTAAGTAATTTAGTTAAAATAATCACACCATCTTAATCTTCATGTAAATACCTTTAAATTGATATATAAAACTTATATATGAATATAAAACTTAAAAGGAAAAATTAGTTTTAATTAAAGTGACAACTTGAAATGCTTGTATTGCAAAATTTGTTCTTTTTGAATAACGTCACTTTTCTATTTAACCGACGATATATAGATTTACAACTAAAATTGCAAACATACTCGTAATATAGCACGAACCTGTTAGTTTTGCAATCATGGCAGTTTTCTATTGAGAATTCAATATCGGCGCCGGGCATATCGACCGACCTACGCAAGCAATACTCACACCCGGCTCATATTTTTACGATTGCGAAAACAAACAAAATATACTAGTGCCACACTTGGAGAATATCGTTTTATTACATTTTTATGACGACTGTCTTCTTCTACTTCTCGTTGTTGATGCGGCTTTGCAGGGCTCTGTAACGAGACCCGGTATCACTTTGACTGTTTTTTTTT
Source organism: Erebia ligea (assembly GCA_917051295.2). Taxonomy (NCBI): domain Eukaryota; kingdom Metazoa; phylum Arthropoda; class Insecta; order Lepidoptera; family Nymphalidae; genus Erebia; species Erebia ligea. The sequence continues at coordinate 14,487,534 of OU785241.1, read as the reverse complement.
TTTTTGTTTCGCACTCAATTTATCTTGACTAGGTGTCAGAGACCTTTTTGCTGCGAGTTTTGCTCTGAAGGAAGGTGCCAACTCACGATGGTCGTGAAGTAGCTGGGTGTGTGTATGTGCGTTTTTTTTTTTTTTTTTTAAATACACTTTGACTGTTGCCGATCTATTGTGATCGCCACTATCTAAAGTTCCTGCCCAATACTAGTTGCTGCTAGGAACAGCAACAGCTAAACTGAGGACTAAAACATTTTGCAGAAACTGAGTCTTCTGCAAAATGTATTCGAAACACCCAGACTGTTCTCACCTATGGGCATACTACCATCGCTTATCTAAATACTAGATGATGCCCGCGACTTCGTCCGCGTGGTTTCAGGTTTTTTGATTCCCGCGGGAACTCTCTAATTTTCCGGGATAAAAAGGAGCCTATGTCCTTTCCCGGGATGTAACCTACTCCTATACCAAATTTCATCAAAATCGATTGAAAAGATGGGCCGTTAAAGCGTAGCAGACAGACAGACAGACAGACACACTTTCGCATTTATAATACTAGATGATTCCCGCGACTTCGTCTGCGTGGATTAGAATTTTTTGATTCCCGCGGGAACTCTTTAATTTTCCGGGATAAAAAGTAGCCTATGTCCTTCCCCGGGATACAAAACCTACCCCTGTACCAAATTTCATCAAAATCGGTTGAACTGATGAGCCGTGAAAGCGTAGCAGACAGACAGACAGACAGACAGACAGACACACTTTCGCATTTATAATATTAGTATGGATTTTTTTTCCACTACAAGTTAGCCCTTGACTGCGATCTCACCTGATGGTAAGTGACGATGCAGTCCAAGATGGTAGCGGGCTTATCTGTTAGGGGCATGGCAGTTATAATTAACCCATACCCCTAATCGGTTTCTACACGATATCGTACCGGAACGCTTCCGGCACGTCTTTGCCGGTAGGGTCGTAACTAGCCACGGCCGCAGCCTCCCACCAGGCCAGACCAGAGAAAATTCAGAAATTATAAATTCCCAATTTGACCTTGCTGGGAATCGAACCCGGGACCTCCAACGTTAAGGCAACAGTGCTCAACACTGCGCCAGGGAGGTCGTATATAAGGAAAAGGTGACTCACTGACTGACTAACTGATCTATCAACGCAAAGCTCAAACCTCTGGACGGAGAGGGCTGAAATTTGGCAAGCAGATAGTTATTATGATTTAGACATCCACTAACAAAGGATTTTTGAAAATTCAACCCCTAAGGAGGTTTAAAATTCATGTAATCCACGCGGACGAAGTCGCGGGCAAAAGCTAGTAAGTATATTATAAAGACAAAAGTTTTTTTTTGTTGGTTTGTACTTCAATCACGCCGCAACAGAGCATCAGATCGACGTCATTTTTTGCATGGGTTGGGTAGTTGAGGACCTTGAGAGTGACGTGAGCTTTTATCCCGGAAAATTAAGGAGTTTCCGTGGGAATTAAAAAACTTATTCCACGCGGACGAAGTCGCAAGCATCAGTTAGTCAAAAATAAATTGAATGAAATTATGCGAAAACCCTAGAGACGAGTGGGTGGGTATTAGTTGGCAATATCAGAGAGTTTCCATTGAAACTGAAAAGTACTTTTAACTATTTCATAAAAGAGCTATTACCGGAGATATATTAAGGAATTCCGCGGATCGGGATGGTCGGGCGAAATTAAATTGGAATCGAAAGTCGAAACCTAGCAAAACTTGGCCCATCGGGGTTTTGTATCAAAATTTCAATCTACCCGCTATCGTTCTAGCTGTGTGGTGTTGAGAACTTTGGACATTAGGTTTTATTTGAAAGAGAGGTGGCCCTCAGCTTTGATTTTGGTTATATCAGGTTAAAGTAGAAAACTAGAGCGATCCTTTCTATGTATTGTGGTTACATTCAAAGTACCAAAAATACCTTTAAATCATTCTAGAGTGAATAAACATCTTCAAGGCAATGGCGCTCCATCTTAGGCTGCATCGCAATTCGCGTCTATGTTATTGCCGCCAAGCCAATTTTTTGACGCTCACTACATATCCTGGCTTAACCCTAATAGGGATAATGACAACTCAATCAAATCTGCAACTCTTTATCAAACTTAAAAACGCACTTCTAGTATGGAAGTTGTATGAAATTCACAGTTGCGACGTCATAAAATTTCAAAGCACTTTTTTTCTTTAATCTTTATTTTAAAATGGTTATCAAACTTAAAACTAACAGAGGATGTGAATTGATAGGTCATTTGGAAGACCCTCTCTATTTATTAATCAATTCGATATATGTAATTTATTTTTGATAGGTGTATAGGTATCATCTCTATTTGCAATTTTTTATGATTAAGATATTGAAAGGATGCACTACTAGCAAACACATGTCTTTTATTTAAAAGATAATATGTGTTGATATGTGACGAAAAAGATCGTACATTTTTTATTTTACTTCTAAAAACTTACCCCGTTATTTTTATGTGAAACTAGCTGATGCCCGCGACTTCGTCCGCGTGGATTGAGGTTTCTTGGTTCCCGCGGGAACTCTTTTTTTTTCGGGATAAAAAGTAGCCTATGTGTTATTCCAGACTATAATCTATCTCTGTGCCAAACATCCAGATCCGTTGAGCCGTTCTGGCGTGAAAGAGTAACAAACATCCATACATCCATACATCCATACTATTAGTATGTATATGCAATGGGGATCAATACAAGGCTGCAATACCAGTTATTCGGAAACCGTACACGATATAACGGAGTTTATTTGTGTGTTGGAAAAATAAACTTCCCCGCTTTTCTCGTATAGATGTATCGAGTTGGTAATAAACTGGCATAAAGGGTTGTACGTAAAAATAGGAAAACAAGTGAATATAACTCAAAGAATTAAAAAATACGACTGCCATAGTTAAATGATATTTTTTTGTGAATCACTGGATAATATTGAAAATTATAGTCTTATATATTTTTGGAATCTACTCATCATTCTCTTGATGATGACAATCTCATTAATCTCATTTTGGAAAAAAAAATTCAACTTTAGTCTTTGATGCGGGACCATGGTCACCCTATCAATTTTTTTTAAATTTTAGCCTATGTCACCCGGAATAAGCTAAGGATTCTAACGATACCTCATTCATCAAAATCCGTTCAGGCGTATAGAAGTTACGGTGGAATATACAAACTCACATACATACATACATACATGAACCCTGAAAACAATATACCTACTCCTTTTTTCAGGCAGTCGTATAACAAGGCATCATCCCGAACTCCCAGCAACTTTGTAACGAGGTGGGGTTTTTGTTCGAATTGTGTTGAAATTTAGTAAATCCTCTCTTTCGGGAACTGCAGGTAACATTTTAGTTTATAATAGAAAAAAGTTTTTATCTGTATCTTTCTATACTTACTTTCTATACTTACATGGATGTAGGTTAGGTTCCACACGCCGCGGTCTTGTGCTGCCTAGAACCAGCGGCTTCCTGCGACTCGCCTGATGTCGTCTGTCCAGCGAGTAGGGGTCTGCCTTCCCAGTGCGTGGTCGCCACTCCAGCACTTTGGGACCCCAGCGTCTATCGGTTCTTCTAACTATGTGCCCCGCCCATTGCCAAAATATTTTATAACTTATATTAAGTATACCTATAACTTCTTTTATAGGTCCATTAAAATAAAAACAGAAACATAGTGGACAAGGAAGCACATATCTCTATAACTTATCTCTATGAGATCTCTACCAGCGACATTTGGCAGTAGGAAACGTTGTAAACTTAGAATAGGTACAACGAAATATGAAAATGCTAGAAGTGAAATATTGTGTCATAAACTTATTTCCGTCATTCGTTATCCTTATTGCATCTCATCATCATTTTGATTATTTTCTCTCCAACTGTGTTTTTTTAGGAGATCCTAAATCCAGGTATCGATATTTAGGAGAGCAACTGCCATGTGCGCTGGGTGTGTTGATTGTTGATGGTGTGATCGTAACAAGTATTGAGAGGGCTACATCTGTTGTACAGGCTGCTGTGAGGCTACAGGTGCTGATAATCTGTTTTTGAAGTAAAAACTTCTTTAGCCGCGTTGAGCACTTTTTGGTAGGGGGTAAACTTGTGGATTCGCGTCACCGACTTGCGACATGCTCCGCGCCGACATGCTCGCGTTAAATCGCGAGGTTTTTTGGTTCTCGCGGGAACTCATTAATTTTCCGGGATAAAATGTAGCCTATGTGTTATTCCAGACTATAATCTATCTCTGTGCCAAATTTCATCCAGATCCGTTCAGCCGTTGGGGCGTGATTGAGTAACAAACGTCCATCCATCCATCCATCCATACATCCATCCATCTATCCAAACTTTCGCATTTATAATATTAGTATAGATATTCGTAAAATTGCTACATGAAAACAGAAACTTATAAGCTCACCGACTAACTTTGTAACGAGGTGAGTTTGATTCGAATTGTACGGGAATTTAATAAGTTTCTACGTTTTGTGCTGAATGCTGCTGGGACTTTGAAGACAGCGATTTGTTTGGTTTCTGCTTTGTTTGTGTTTTCGCTGAAACTACTAAACGGATTTGTATGCAACTTGGCACACTTGGCACGTTTTGTTCAAATCGTATTACTAATACCAGCTAATACTTAAGGCTGTCGGGAGCGTATGTTGTGCTCGACCGATGCAATAGGAAGATCTTCCTCCGAGCCGGTGTCATGCTCGGGGCTGCCAGCTGGGCCCACTGTTGTAGGTTGAAAGTTCTATATATAGTACAATTATTCTGAAATAACTTCGTAATCGTGATTCAGGCGGCGGCACGTGATTGGCTAACGTGGTCGCGTCATGTTACGTCATGCATGTAGGTATGTGTGCCCCTACAAGGCTACCCTCATTGTAAATTGAAGAGAAATCAAATTAACACTTTGTTTGGAATTGTATGTTATAATATAACTTATAAATTAAAGTAATTTAACTTAATCCTGTACGCTGAAAATGTTCAAAAATCTTATTCACATTAAGTATTTTATGTTCGCCTGTAAGTTTCAAATAAGTGAATTGTAAAATTCTTTTTGTAATAATAAATATCTTAAACCATACTTTTAGCTATACTAAATACTCTGATGGGTTATCAAATAGGGATATCTTTATTCCGATAAACACTTGAGTTCTGAAATCATTCCTGAATCTCCATAACTTAGTCTGGCAGTAATCCTAGAGCATCAGATTGAAGGAGTTGGATGCAGATTTTTTTTTAAGAACCTACTAGCGAATTTTCTCTTTTGAGTATCTAAGGGGAGTAACTAGTATCCCAACAAGTTCGCGTAGTAGTTCCAAGTATTTTTTATAACTTATTGACAAAGTTATTTTCCTATCGCAAATAATAGCTGCGTGATATTACTTTTATGGCATCTATTTTTTTTTGTCGGAATTTATGAAAAATACACGCTTCAAAGTATATTTTATAGAGCAAAATTTTATGTAGAATACTTTAAATGATTTTATAAAATTCACGCTTCTTTTAAATACATAGTAATATGATTCCCTTAGTATTTTTGTAGAGTTTGCAGTCTGTTCTACGCATATTTTAGATGTTTAAAACTTGAGCAGCTAAAAGTATAAAATATTTTTAAATACAACGCTTATGCATTTTCGAGCGCATATAAATCTCACTACATTAAACCAAACTAGAGAATTTGCATATTTATAGAATTTTTAAAACTGTTAGTTTTGAACGAAACAATATTTTATCATACAACTCTGAAATCTTAGCGTAACCTAAAACCATTTATTTTCGTGATGATGTTTGGTTTTTAAACTCAGGTCTGATCTGGTGGGAGGCTAGGCTATGGCTGTGTCAGGTTACAATTATTAATTTAGGTATACCTTCCCAACTAGATGGTTCCCGCATTCCGTCAGTGTGGAAATGTGGAGGTTTTTATTTCCCGGGATAAAATGTAGCATGTGTACTCATTCATAGCTATCTCCTTGATTCAGGGTCAGCTATCTCCATTCCAAACAGTTAAATCTATAATTTAAACTGCCATACTTCTCACAGATTAGCCTGCTGCCATCTTTAACTACATCTTTGATTGGGCGTACAAGTTAGCCCTTGACTGCGATCTCACCTGATGGTTAATGATGATGCAGCTTAAGATGGTAGCGTGCTAATTTGTTAGGGTATGGCAGTTGGACCTACTAAACCCATACCCTTAATCGGTTTCTACACGGCATCGTACCGGAACGCTAAATCGCTTGGCGGCACGACTTTGCCGGTAGGGTGGTAACTAGCCACGGCCGAAGCCTCCGAAAAGGCACTAACAGGCAACTCCCAACAAGCAGTTTCTCAAGGAATAAGCCAATAAAATTACTAACTACTTTTGAAAACATTGCTAGATTAACCTGGTATTTTTCTCCTCATCGTAGGGGTGTTATCTAAGTAATTAAAACTTAAACCCACCCTTAAGAGTATAAGGGTTGATTTATAGTACAACTGGGATCTACCGCGGCCTTAATGTTGCTAATTAAAACATTTCGATAGAATTCCGAGATCGCCCTTTCAAATTCGCCTCGAATTTACTGTAGTATATACCTACCTATGTGTCGAATATCCCATTCGTTTTATCTTTGAAACTTTTGTTATTATCCTATGTCGAATGAAATTTGGAGTAAATTATATTTGTGATCGTATTTTCAATCGGAATTTTGTGATTTATAAATCATGCAAATAAAAGAGGGACAGAATATTTTTATATTCTGAATATATAATAGCTACTTCCTTAATTTAAATATTCTTCAAACGATTGATAAATAAGTGTAGATATTTTTGAAATTAAGAATTTATTTAGTAACTTTAGTTAATGCCAGCGACTTCGTCCGCGTAGATTTAGGTTAGTTTACCGCGCAGGTTTAAAATACCGTGAGAACACTATGATATAACTTGGAAATAAAAGTAGCCTACGTGACTCTCCAGGTATTCATACTAATATTATAAATGCGAAAGTGTGTCTGTCTGTCTGTCTGTCTGTCTGTTTGTCTGTCTGTCTGTCTGTCTGTCTGTCTGTCTGCTACGCTTTCACGGCCTATCTGTTCAACCGATTTGGATGAAATTTGGTACAGGGATAGTATTCCGGGGAACTGGTGGTAGAGTCAAAACATGACGTAACATAAGAGACACCTGTATGTCCTACAATATGTTTTAAATAAATGAATTGAATTGAAGGACTACTTTTTATCCCGGAAAATTAAAGAGTTCCCGCGGGATCAAAAAACCCGGACGAAGTCACGGGCATCATCTAGTTAAAAATATATCCATGCAAAAAATCACGTCTTCCCGGCGCTCCATTGCAGCGTGATTGAAGGACATACAAACAATTTCGCGACAGAATTCTAAGCTTTCGCATTAATAACGTTGGTAGGATTTTTTGAAACGACCTGTGAGAAAGTACAACCGGAGCAATTTAAAGATTCAATACCAGAATAGCAGGACATGCAAGGAGAACTGTTTGAGCGGGTTCCGGCTCCTTATTGGCAATTGTAATTCAAGTACAACCGGCCGAAGTAATCCGTGACATACTGGGACATCCATGCTATCCTTTGTTTAGAGATCCGTCGTAACATCACTTATACAAATTACAATCTACGCCACAAACAAGATTGTATTTGTGTGAATACGAATGACGAGTTAAGTGCTTGATGGAACCGAAGTAATAATGACTACGATTTTGTTCGCGTGGTTTAAGTTTTTTTTAATTCCCGCGGGGACTCCTTAATTTTCTGCGATCGAAAGTAGCATAATATTATGTCCTTGTTATCCCTGGGACACAAACTCGGTACGAATGTTCTAATTTCATTGAAATCGGTTGAAAATATGGGCCGTATTCATAATATTATTGGTTTGGAATTATGTAATTTCAGATTGATGACAATCTATTAAACCGTTTCATAATAATTTTCATTGTTTTTGTTGTATGTTTTATAGTCATACATTCTAATTATTCAGAAATGACGAAAAACTACGAAAAATTGTATAACTTCCAATGCTAACAATGTATGTACTTACTAAAACAATAACAGTAAATTTTTGATTTGATCGAGTGGATCATAAATCAATCGCGTTATACGGAACCCTTTTTACGGAATCGCATAAATAGCATACACGTGGATTCTTCTCCTTTATTTATCGTGTGCCCGGTCTGCCTCCGTTTCTCTTTGTCCGTATCCCATATCTCAAGATCTGACGGTAAACTGACGCATCTTATCCTGAGAAGGGATACCAGAGTAGCATCACAGAATAGGTAATAGTAGTAACAGAAGAGTTACTCCGCGAAGACCTTTTAACCATCAGCGACTCAGGTTACGTCGTAATAAAGTGCAATTCAGCTCGCACAGCGCTGCGAGTGAAAATAATTAAATACCTACCTCTATATATCTCTTTCTATCGCGTAACTCTTATCCCTTCAGACGCGGCGCGTGTAGCCTTAGGGTTGACTACTTCTAAATTCTTACTATCGGTATAATTACTATGGGTCGGTAATCGGTTGCAATGATGACGACAATTACTTTAAAAATAGATAAAAGATATATTATTATTATTCATAGATTTTGTAGAAACCAAATAGGGTGATGGGTTTAACATGCTGCCATGCCCCTAACTGGTTAGCCCGCTACCATCTTAGACTGCATCATCACTTACCATCAGGTGAGATTGCAGTCAAGGGCTAACTTGTAGTGGATAAAAAAAAGTCGTTATATATTCCACAAGTAGTGAAATATCAATGAATATTTTACACTTATATGGGGTGGAAGGGGGCCCATGCCAGAGTTTACGAGACAAAATAATACACCCACATTATGGATTAATCATCATCGACTCATCGGCGGCCCACTAGTCCCACTACTAAGCACGACTTACGAGGCTCTTCTCATAATGAGAAGGGTTTAAGCCATATATTCCTCGACACTGGCCAATTTCTTGTTGGCAGACATATTAGAGTTTTTTATAATGATTATAGAACTTCAGGCATGTTTTCAGCTTTACGAACGATTTTTGTTCACCGTAAATGATATATTTTAATTAATTAAGTTGGAGGTGCGTTCCCAGGATCGAACCCCAGACTTGGAGGCTGAAGTCTACCCATTAGGCTATCACTATAATATTGGATACTACCTATGGTTTATATTTACTTTTGTTTAAAACTGTATCTTGTGTGGATATAAATATAAAACTACCCACATTATGTATTAATATTAGTTTTGTTTAGAACTCTAAGTAGGTACGTATGTACTATGTACCTAGATAGGCAAATAATACAAACTTACCTTTCAGGGTCCTTAGGAAGTGCAAAGAGCGATAAGTTAGGTCTTAATAATTAGAGTTTAAACGACCTAATGTGATACGATATCGTTTACTGATCTTTCTTTGTTTATCCATAACGAGAACTTGAGTAAAAGTCAAACGTATAACTACGGTCCGCGCGCAACACTCGACTGATACGAGTGCCGTCGAGCGTCCACGCAGCAGTAGTTAAATATCTCAGGTCACGTGACAAGTGAGCCAGGCCTGGTAGCATAAAGATAAAGTATGTTTACTAATCCGGGCGCGATCTGTGTTCTCCAATCATACAATTATGTTTTACTAGAGTAAAACAAACCGACGTAGTAATAGTAATTATTCTTTATTAAACGTATTCATTCGTTCATTGGTTTCAAAAAGTCGATCTCCTCGCATTATGCATCTTAATAACCAATCAGCTGCCGCCCGTGGGCATTTAGAACAATAAGGTAAAATTCCTTGTTTAAATTTTTAAGGGAGTCTCTTCTCGGAATTCTGTGCAAAATTTCAGTAGGTAGGTTTGATGGGTTTGACTGCGACTCTATCTGACTCGTTAGTCAGTCAGACAGTCAGGAGAGAGTAGGTTAGGACTTTTTATATTAATTATCAGTGATATATCTAACTCTGTACAGTGAAAATACACTTGATATATAAATATAGAGTCTAAATTCAATAATTCCAATGATTTTCGGTATTTTATCGCATTATCGTTTTGAGTATTGAAACATGAGAAGTGGTTTTTGATGAGTTTTGAACGGAATTATCTGTACCCTTAGTGCGAGATTGTAAGTATGTACAAGTCGATTATAGAGTTTGTTCATCGAAACTCAAGTCAGAGAAAAATGGTCCTCTAGTTCCTAGTTTTTAAATCGTTTAAGTACTATAGATTTTCAATCGCTTGTGGCGATGATAGAACCTAGATTAATGGACGAACTCTGAATTACAAACAAATGCCCGTAGGAGACCTCATGTCTCCATCACGAAATCATATCTATCTATACTTATAATAAAACTGTAACAGGTCCAATTCTGTACATTGAAGATATTTCTAAAATTTTTATGGAGGGCACTCATTATTCGATACTGAAGCCAAATCTGTAATTTTTTTCATTTTTGTCTGTCTGTCTGTCTGTCTGTCTGTCTGTACCTTGGCCGCGCATCACGCCGAAACTACTGAATGAATTCAAACGAAACTTGGCACGATTTGAGCCTATACTACGAGGTAGGACATAGGATACTTTCTATCCCGAAATTCTACCCCCGAAGGGGTGAAATAGGGGTTGAAAGTTTGTTTGAAAGTCCTTAATTTCTCAAGTTATAGCCATGAAACTTGATATATGAGCTGCGGGTTGAAAATGGAGACATACGTGTTTCACAGTTTTTGAAAATTCGAGCCCCAAAAGGGTGAAATAGGGGATGAAATTTGGTATGAAAGTCCTTCGTTTCTCAAGATGTTTTACAAGTTATATCAACGAAACTTTATTTTGGCTTACGGTAAAAAATAAAGAAGTACGTATGTCACAGTTTTTCAAAATTCCACCCCTAAGGGGTGAAATAGGGGGTGAAAGTTTGTATGAAAGTCCTTCATTTCTCAAGTTATATCGATGAAACTTGGTATATCCACGCGGACGAAGTCGCGGGCATCAGCTAGTATGTAAATATATTTGATATCAAAGTAGCGAAACAGCTTAGCTACGTTCTGATGCGTTAAATGTGACGGCATTGTGAAAAACCGAACCGAAACGCCTCTCACACTTTTTCGCCTCTGCTTTGCATGACATACAACTGACAAGTCATGCAATGCAATGTCATGCATGTCAGGAATTGCACCGGTTTCGCAGGGCAGATGAACTACAGGTGTAACTTAGCAAGGTTAGGTGAATTTACTCAAACGTTATAGAGTTCCGATCCTCGAAATCGATCAACGTTGTTGAAACGTGGAAAACTGCTGCTAAGACTACGGGGCTTCATCACTACTCGAGCGTGGAGGGTCATTAGGACGGTCGACGTAACATCTCTGTATTTCACTGGGACTTACTTAAATCGAGAAAAGAGCATGATTTTTCCCGAATGGCATTTTCAAGCTAATGACTGTTTATTGCATTATCTTCGATTTATACTTAACTTGGCCTGAGAGGGAATAATTTGGGATTTGTAGAGAGCTAAGCGAGATCTTTAGATGTGATCTTTAGATTTGTTACTAGTAGGTATCGATCAAAATTACACCGGTAATTAATACAAAATTACACAAAATTATACCGGGTTGCCGGTATAACACCCCACTTTTGCGTCGAGAGTCTAAAATAGAATCAAAATGAACTAATGAGATCGTTCCGCATACCTGAAACCATGTGAATACAACCAATAAGACCTGCCTGCTAAATAACTTACGTATAAGCTTACCTTGGTTTTGAAGTAGGTACCTACTTACTTATTTTAAATATATTTTTGATATTTAATATAATTTTCGTACACTTAACTCTCAACTTGTACTAAGAAATAGTTTCAACGTGCATATTATAGGCCTTTTCGAGAGAATTAATTGATTATTACACACGGGTAAGTGTGACGGCAATATCAAATTGATTATGGCGCAATTGCTATTGCAAACCAGTAAATCAAAAACACAAACATTTTTATTTTATTTTATCAAATACAAATTAGCCCTTGACCGCGATCTCACCTGATGGTAAGTGATGATGCAGTCTAAGATAGTAGTGGGCTAACCTGTTAGGGGTATGCCAGTTATATTAAACCCATACCGGCATCGTACCGGAACGCTTAATCGCTTGACGTCTTTGCCGGTAGGGTGGTAACTAACCATGTAAAGTTAGTCTCCAAGGGCGATACTGCCTTTCAAACATCAAAACACACCTATTTGCGCAATTCATGCAACTTGGGGTCTCACCACAGAATATCCTACCAAGTGAGATAACATCGAATGAGCCAAACAATCATTTAATAACACTCTCTCCAATAAAAAATATATTAATCTTATATCTGGTTCCATAGGATCCATTTTACGCTTGCTAATTTCCATTAAAACTACAACATGGGGCAATAAAAGATGAGGATAAACCAATTCCTCAAAAGCCGGCAACGCATTGGCGGTTTCTCTTAAACTGCAAATGTTCATGGGCGGCGGTAAACACTAACATCTGGACTCAGATGACCCGCCTGCTAATTTACTGCTATTTATATTTAGAAAAAACACAGCTATTATGCGTTGTGCCTTAATTCAATGGACATGACCCTACTCTTGCAATAAAAACAAATGTGCCTCAACTTATATGAGACAGAAAGAAATAAGTATCGGGATAGAGTATCCATCCCCCGAGGACACCCGTCCCGCTATTTATTCGGATAGTGAGGGATAATGTATCGGATGGCATTTAATCTTCCCCCGGGAACCTCTTATCCCGAGATATATAGCATCTCTTAGATGCGTTCTAGACGTAACCGTTGACGTATGTATTCTAACAAATCCTCTAAACAAGTGCGAGTCGGACTCGCGCACCGAGGGTTCCGTACAAACCTGTAGTAAGTTTTACGATTTATGACGTATTAAAAACAAGACGAAATGAACCGCAAAACTAACTTTGTTTGTATAGGTTTATTGTTAATATCAAAAAATTACGTTTGTTGTATGGGAGCCCCCCTTTAATATTTACTTTATTGATATTTAATTATTTATTTTGAAAGGTAATATACAAGTTAATATTCTGTGAAAATTTGAACCGTCTACCTGTTACCGTTTTTAATATTGAGCAAAAAAATACGAAAAAAACACGTTTATTGTATGGGGACCCCCCTTAATATATATATTTTTTTAATTTTTAGTATTTGTTGTTATAGCGGCAACGGAAATACATCATTTGTGAAAATTTCAGCTTTCTAGCTATCACGGTTTATGAGATACAGCCTGGAGACAGACAGACAGACAGACAGACAGACAGACAGACAGACAGACAGACAGACAGACAGACAGACAGACAGACAGACAGACAGACAGACAGACAGACAGACAGACAGACAGACAGACAGACAGACAGACAGACAGACAGACAGACAGACAGACAGCGGAGTCTTAGTAATAGGGTCCCGTTTTTACCCTTTGGGTACGGAACCCTAATAAAAAAGAAAATATGTGATACTTTCTGGTACTGAAATAAACATTTCATTTCATTTGATTACTATTTTAATTATTTAACCGACTTCAAAAAAAGAGGAGGTTTTCAATTCCACGCCTATTTTTTTTTTATGAAGAATCAAAAGCATAAAGAAGAGTTTAATTTTTTATATTATTAATGTTATAAAATAGTTATTTGTGTTATATGGGGCCAAAGAAAAATTTTGTTCCCCGAGGGCGCTATTTTGAATTCAGAGCGAAGTGAAGGATTCTATAGTAGAATCCCGAGCGTAGCGAGGGGTTCTAAAGTAGAATCCTGAGCGTAGCGAGGAATTCAATATACGCCGCCCGAGAACAAAAAATTTGGCCCCGAGTGACACACACTATTTTTCATCATTACGTATGAGAAAAAGCTAGGAGTATCAACCTACTATGTATGGACATTACCTATACGTTTAAGCACCAATCAGAAGATACTCCTATCAACCTTCTATGTAATTGTATAGACATTATTCAGACGTATATTTAAAGTTTAAATAAAATGTAAAGACGTATATCCGATCAACAAATTGATCACGTGACTTCGGACCAATCAGAACAGAGAAATGCAAAGTCGTAATATATTCGATCAACAAATTGATGACGTGACTTCGGACCAATCAGAAGAGAGAAATGAAAAGTCCTATGGGCCTACAAGTTACACTTTGCTCCCGCTATCCTCTGAAGGCAATATGCGTTTTTTGAATAGGTATGATGAAAATACTATTATGAAAACGTGCGTGTCAATGGAAAGTAAACTTAGAAACTTTGCTTTCGTGTTGGCACATCGCAGGCTTCTTTCTGCAGTCAAACAAAACATGCGCGAGGGGAAATTGCTTCGAGTTCTTTTGAATGGAAACTTTCATTATATTTTTTACAAGTTTTCGCTGAATGATTTTTTTTCTTGCAAGATTTTCTTGCGCTTTAATATAGTCATTATTAGGTATGTTGTTATATTATTGTGTTTGTATTAACTCAAACTCAAAATTTAATATATTTATGGCATATCTACAAGTACAGACGGACTCAAAGGAAGATAAATAAATAAATAAATAAATAAATAATCTTTTATTTAGCCAAAAAACAAATTACATAAAAGAAAGAAACATACGTATATGGAGTACCACAGCTCTCCTGGAACCAAGGTGCCAACCAAGATTTAAGCCAACCTTGGTTCCACGAGACCTGGGCAATCACTCCTTAAAACTAACTTAGAATCTATATTTATTGGCTAAACGAGGCGCTGCCTCAGCTTGATGCTGCAGCCAGTCGACTGCAGCGCTGGTTTTCAGGCATGACCCCTAGTGAGGTCACGGGCTAATCGGAAGCGCAATATATATATTTTTAAAACAATACTATTATATTATACCTATTAGGTAACAGAAGTATAAATTAATATTGGTGTGATTATTGCGCATTAAAAACTAACACTAAATACGATATAAATAATAAAAATATAACAAAACTGCAAAATAAAACTGAAATCTTTAAATTAAAACTAACGTCAATACAACTTAGTTACCTATATACTACAATGTGTTATATGCAAGAGTTAGGAAATATGGAGCTAAAGATGAGAATTGGGGCTGGACAATGAGCAAAGGGGGAGAATACAAATAATGTACATAATATTATGTAGGTACTTACTACAAAATTTGGACATGAATTAAATTTTTTGCAGCTTCATTTTATTAAAAGATTCCTATTTTAGTTTTTGATTTTCCAACAAAAAATTCCTAGTAATTTTTTTGAAAGAGTACAAAGATTTTGCAAGACGGGCTGGGGGAGGCAGGTCGTTCCAAATTTTGCAAGCTTAAGTCTTTATAAGTCTTGTTTTGACTCTACCGGTTCGGAAAATAGATTCTACTGAGAAGAGCTGGCAAGAAACTCAGCAGTTGCTCTATATTCATTAAGTATATAACCTCATAACCGCTCTGGCACAGAATACTAATTATTACTACCCTCTGGACTTGATGTAAATTTTAAAGAACTATAAAGTTTTTTGAAATTTTATAACTAGTTACTTTAAAATATGTCTTCTTTCATATGTCGTCTTTCCTTCTCACTAATAAACTTTTTTCTCATTTCTCAAGTTAAAAAAAAAATAACTGCCTCGTTGGTCTAGCGGTTAGCATAGTCGACTGCGGATAACGAGGTCCTGGGTTTGATTCCCGGTCGGGCCTAAAAATTTTTAGGTACCTACTGGGGTTTTCAGTTCAGAAATTCTCAGTGCCAGCCCCGCGTTGAAAGTTGACGGTGAGTCACCCCCGTGCCTCGGAGAGCACGTTAAGCCGTCGGTCCCGGTTATTATTACTACTATGATTATAATCGTTAAAGCCCGCAACCCGCTTTGGAGTAGCGTGTTGGGTCTAAGCTATAAGCTCTAATTTCCTCTCTCCTATGAGAGTGGAGGCCGGAGGCCTGTGCCCAGCAGTGGGACGTTAATGGGCTGTAGTGGTAAGACTAAATATGATGAATATGACACCCTTTCATATTCATCATATATTTTAGTCTTACCACTACAGACAGACAGACATGTCTCTCAGTCCAAAGGGTGCCAAATGGGGCCCTTTTGCTAAGACTCCAGACATATAATAAGTCATAAGTCATAAGTCATAAATATTTATTCAATATAGGTAGATGCACTACACTTATTGACGTCCAGTTACATAAAAATATGATGGTGATAATCTGTTACGGTATCTTAAAACTAAAGCTACGAGGGTTCCAAACGCGCCCAGGTCTGAGAAGAGCCCACAACAAACTCAGCTGGGGGTTTTTTTATATATGCTTTTACTACTAAGTATACTACTATAGGTACTACTACCTTTCACTACGGTTTTAAAGACCTCTAAGCGGATGAAATCGCGGGCGTCATCTAGCAGTTTTCAAAAAGAGATGTAGAGGCAATGGAGAGTGTTTCAATGCGTGTAATTAATTCATGAGTAAATTTTATACAAGCTAATATTTTTTGTGCAAATGTATCAATTTTTAAAATCCGATATCATATTACTTTTGCGGTCTCATATAACATTTATGCCACGAGACGGCCATGTTTCCCTTTCCACCGATAAAGCCGTGTAAATATCCTTTTAACATAAATTCTCGTCAGAAATAAAAAAAATATGGGGCTAACGTGCCTTCCGCCCAATATGCGAGGCGTTCGGCCAAGAACATATTTCACGACAGGAGAGTTACGTGAGCGCCGCGCTGGTCCGAAATTGTTGCGTTCGTTACAAGCTGCGTTTCGTTTATATGCATTCCTGGTACATTTCCTGCATATTTATATTTACTTCAAAACTTTCGTGCTCTCCAAAGCCGGGGTTAAATTCTGTTTTATAACTTGGTCACTCAGACAATAGTTAGTATTCTGTACCCATACTATGACTTTGATTTGAAAAAGATTTTGAAGTCCGCGTGTATCTAGTTTTGTTTAAATATCCTGTTAGAAATCCTTAAATTCCTAACTTAAGGAGGTAGATCCTCTATCAGTGAGAGCTAATTAGTAGAGACTCTGAGAATTTGAGCAGTACGTCCTGAATAGAAGATATCTAAACTTTTCCTCCACATTGACTTTTCAACTCAGCTAAAAGCACTTAAGTGTACATAGCTAATAGTAACCATAGCATGAAATATAATCTAATGCAAGACTTATCTTTGTTGTACGTTGTATGGGGTAAGTACGTTTAACTTTACCGCCGCGTCTATTAGACAATTAGACACTCATGAAAATACAGAGGAGCTTAGGATTATATAGTAAATTGGTGCCCTTGCCCCTTATTTATATTTCTGATAATATAAAATTTATCCACCTACTAGTCTACACTTACCCCAATTTTCAACCTATTTGTAATACGAAAACATCTGAACATAATAACACCGATATTATACATCGGTATAACCGCCAAATCCCAAATAACGCTGGAAAACTTATTTCACCAACCCAAAGCCCCGGGAATCTCTTGTAAAGGATCCTTTACCCCGGTATCGTATCAATAAATCTGCATACGCTTCCCTTTTGCGAGCCCGAAAACTTGGATTTCCTTTAGTTAGTTCCGATTTATTTGACATTCCTCGATACTTTATGTAAAGAATATGGAAATATTATATCGAATATTGAAATTATTACAAAATGGATGACGACACTGGGAAGGCACTGGCCCCTGAGATACGAGCTTTCGTAGTTTGGGATTCCAATGTTTTGTATACAGATTTTATCTAAGAAAGATTTATAATTTCTCAATTTTCAAAAAATAAAAAGGTATTTTGATTATCCCGTAAAACTATCGTCTGTAAACCGACTTTACAGACAACCGTATTTTTTTTATTCAATATAGGCTTACGCTTGACCATATCACACTTGATGGGAAGTGATGATTGGTGTACTAAAGTTGTATGTTCTGTTGTCGCAGGCGGTAGTGCTGCCGCCGCTGGCGCGCTGGCCCTACGAGAGCGGGTTCACGTTCACCACGTGGTTCCGGCTCGACCCCATCAACTCCGTCAACATCGAGCGGGAGAAGCCCTACCTATACTGGTAATTACTGTTTTATGATAAGTATGTGTTCTTATCTTACCCACGACGGAACGGACGTTTGTTTGTGCACTTTTTTGTTTCCATTTTCCTGGAAAACTACTGGACCGATTAATATGCGGTTTTTTTGCATTAGATATGCCTAACTTCTGACAAGGTTCTTAGATAATATGTTTAGTCCACAAAGCTGCGTTGCAATCGTGATTTTTATTTTTCAATATGTTAACTACTATTTTTCCGAAAAAGTACTGGGCTGATTGAGATGCGGTTTTTTGCATTAGATATGTATAGCTTGTGAGAAGGTTCTTAGATATATTTTAAGGTCAAAGCCCACCCAATTGCGCTGCAATCGTGATTTTTATTTTTTAATTTATGTTACATTTTTTCTGAAAAACTACTGTGTTGATCTAGATGCGGTTTTTTGTTTTAGATATGTTTATGCTTATATGTAGCTTCTGAGAAGGTTCTTAGATATGTTTAGGGGCATAGTCCACCAAGCTGTGCTGCAATCGTGATTTTTATTTTTTTTACTCTGCTAGCATTTTTCTGAAAAACTACTGTACTGATTTAAAAGCGGTTTTTAGCTTCTGAGCAGTTTCTTAGATTTTTTTACAGCAATAGTCCACCTGCCCCCCTAGCATGGGCCGAGACAATTTTGCTCCCCGAGGAAAGGATAAAAAATTTATTCCTAAATCATACTATAGGTACTATAATATTATAAATGCGAAAGTGTGTTTGTTTGTTTGTTGGTTTATTAGTTTGTTGGTTTGTCCTTCAATCACGCCGCAACGGAGCAACGGATCGACGTGATTTTTGGCATGGTAATAGTTGAGGACCTGGAAAGTGACATAGGCTCCTTTTTATCCCGGAAAATCAAGGTGTTCCCGTGGGAATTGAAAAAACTTATTTCACGCGGACGAAGGCGCGGGCATCAGCTAGTAAATAAATAAAAACGCTAAATAACGGTGGATAAATAGTCCCCCGAGTCCCCGTGAAATGTCAAACGGGGATAAACTTCTCCTCTCCCCTGTTGCCGTGCTCTAGGAGGTGGATAAGTTAATTTTATCTTTTGTCAGTGGATAAAATCGGGGGATAAAATTTTTATCTCCGGCCCATGCTAGCCCTGCTGGTCAACAAGGGGGCACTGCAGTCATGATTTAAGTCGCCTCTTCGGCGTTGGCCTCCCCCAATTGTCTCCATGCGCCCCCACTCCCCAATCCCTTGCTATTGTCATCCAGTTTGGTCCAGCAATTTGTTTGAAGATGTCATTTTGTATGAAGATTGTTCAATGTTTCGTCTTTAAATTGATGCAATAGCAAATCTGAGAACTCTTTCGGAATTATGCTATAAAAGCGTATACTCAACCCTTTGACCTATTGGATTTCTGCACCTAGCGAGCACAATATGACGCTATTAGTAGCTTTTAATAGCACTATAATAGTATTTTAGTTTTAAGGACAATATTAAAACAGCAACTATAGTGCAACATTAAGACGTAGTATCTATTATACCGGATAACTTTAGAAATGAACCTAATTCCTTTGAGTGTAGAGCACAATATTGCACTCAAAGCGAGTATAAAGCTGTTAACGAAGATGAACGTTAACTCAAGAGAGCTTTTAGGCTAAAAGAATTGTTGATAACGTTGAGGAATAGCGGGATAAGTTGGTGCTGAGAGCGTGTATTAATAATTTAAATGAAATACGCGCATCTTATACTTCGTACGTATACAGAATATTTTAATTTAATTTTTATTTTATAAAAATACTTTATTTTTATTTCTATATATATATACATGCCTCGTTGGTCTAGTGGTTACCACGTTCGACTGCGGCTGACGAGGTCCCGGGTTCGAGTCCCGGGTCGGGCCATAGTTAACTGTTGGGTTTTTCTGATTAGAAATTCTCAGTATTCGCCCGGAGTTAGGAAGTTGGTGGTTTTTCACCCCCGTGCCTCGGAGAGCACCCGCGTCGGTCCCGTTTATTATCCCTAACATGATAATAGTCGTTATAGCCCACCAACCCGCATTGGAGCAGCGTGGTGGGTCTAAGCTCTAATTCCCTCTCTCCTATGAGAGTGGAGGCCTGTGCCCAGCAGTGGGACATTCATGGGCTGTAGTGGTGGATATATATAGCGAGCAAACGACCAGGCGGGTCACCTGATGTTAAGTGAATACCGCCGCCTATGAACATTTGCAGCACCAGAGGAACCGCCAATGCGTTGCTGGCTTTTGAGATATTATAGATAGATATACTAATAATAACCTCTTAATTTAATTACTTCTCTTAGTACATAAGTCTGAAAAAGGTTTGTTCTGAATCTTAAAAAAAATCTAAATATATATAAAAAGAAAAGGTGACTGACTGACTGACTGACTGACTGATTGATCTGATAGATCTCGTAGATCTGATAGATCAGTCAGTCGCACAGCTCAAACCACAGGACGGATCGGTCTGAAACTTGGCATACAGATAGCTTTTATGACGTATGCAATATGCATACGCTATGTTCTTCATTATTACGTACGAAAGCTA
Source organism: Erebia ligea (assembly GCA_917051295.2). Lineage (NCBI taxonomy): Eukaryota > Metazoa > Arthropoda > Insecta > Lepidoptera > Nymphalidae > Erebia > Erebia ligea. The sequence continues at coordinate 14,466,988 of OU785241.1, read as the reverse complement.
ACCCTAAGAGGTTATTAGTACTTACTTATTTATTATTATTTTGTTTACCTATATAGCTTCATCCAAAACGCGACACTTTCAAATAGTCAGCTGGCCTACGTTGTCGCGTAGAAAGTTAGCCATTTTCTATGGAGTTGTAACGCGTCGATTTCGTCGCTCCCATACAACGTGCGTGCTATTTATACTTGATAGCGCGAAAACTCGTTTGATATTAAATGATTGGAACGAAGTTCCTTATTTCATTTCGATTAGTTCTACCAGGGCGGCAGCTGATAAATGCCTGGCTTTGTGCCGATGGACAGAAGTGTGCTCTGGCATTAATTAACTAAATGCATTCGACGCCAAACCGTTCCGTTACGATTCACTTTGCAGGGGATACCTACGAGTATATTGGAATAGGGAATGATTTGCAAATAGATTCGCGCTCGAAATGTTACATACAGTATGAAGTGCTCGTGTCGGAATTCATGGCTGTTTCGAATACTTGATGGATATTATTTATCTATTTGATATTGGAAATATCTTTTAGAATAGAGGTTAGACTTAGTAAGCTTTTATTTTCTTATCTCTAACATTAATGAGGTATTTAAAGTTTAATAGGAACTGAAAGGCTTTTAATTGCATCTATTTATTTTTAATTTATGGACAGTTGAATTCTTCTTTTTAATCTTACAACTGCTGAGTTTCATGCTGGCTCTTCTCAGTAGAATTTGTGTTCCGAACCGGTGGTAGAGTCCTGTACTAATATTATAAATGCGAAAGTTTGGATGGATGGATGTTTGTAACTCAATCACGTCAGAACGGCTGAACGGATCTGAATGAAATTTGGCACAGAGATAGATTATAGTCTGGAAGATTCTCTCAGTGGCATAGAAACATTTTATTTTATTGTTAAATCATCAGCTCGATCAACTGTTAATGTAACGATAGATATTCATAAATAAAGGTAGATTACTAGGTATAATTAATTAATTAAAATATTATACTATTCATCCTACAATACTTCATCCGCGAGAATTTAGGAAAAAATCCCATGAGAAAGTTCCTGTTCCATGCGGGAACCAAAAACCCTCAATCCACGCGGATGAAGTCACGGGCATCAGCTACGTGAAAGCGTATAGCAGACAGACAGACACACTTTCGCATTTATAATATTAGTATGGATTACAACTAGAAGAATCAGTGTTTATATGCCTCTAAGATCTGCACACCACTTCCTGCAGAACATAACTATAAATAAAATGTCCTCTTCTGTAGGTTGGATAGGCATATAGCCTAACTAGTGTGATTACCGATTTCAGTAAAATATTGTTGACTGATCAAATAAACAAAACATGATATGAGATAAATACGGCTTTAAACTATCCATTAGCCAGCATTGCATGGAAAGCTAAACCGATCATTGGCTGTTTAGTATGCAATGAATTGCAAATGGCACATCTCTCAATAAATTATCCACATTTATCAGTTGTGGCTGGCTCAAATTGAGCGTCCTGTGAAAGTTATAATATTAACTATTTATAGTCCCACAAACTTTCTGACCCGGTGGCCAAAATTGTAACAAATTTTTATGCCTGTTTAGTTTCTGTTCACAAACTTATCTGAGGGCGTCCTCATATCAAATATAACGAAAAATTTACATTTTTTTTTTATCCACTACAAGTTAGCCCTTGACTGCGATCTCACCTGTTGGTAAGTGATGATGCAGTCTAAGATGGTAGCGGGCTAACCTGTTAGGGGCATGGCAGTTATATTAAACCCATACCCCTATTCGGGTTTTACACGGCATCGTACCGGAACACTAAATCATATAATACAATATAAATATTATAAATGCGAAAGTTTGGATGGATGTATGGATGTATGGATGGATGTTTGTTACTCAATCACGCCGGAACGGATGAACGGATCTGGATGACATTTAGCACAGAGATAGTTTATAGTCTGGAATAGCACATAGGCTACTTTTTATCCCGGGAAATTAAGGAGTTTCTGCGGGAAACAAAAAACTTATTCCACGCGGACGAAGTCGCGGACATCAGCTAGTACAATATAGTATAATATTTAAATGATTGTGGAGCCTACAGTATCAAAACAATATTATATTGCATTCAAACAAACTGGCATTTTAATTTTAAAACTATCGTTTTAAAATTCGTTCTCGTGAGGATTTCAACAATTCCGGCAAATTCCGAAAAAATTCCTCCACGTCTTTAACGGGAACAACCTATAGTGAAATTTCAGCTTTCTGGATCCAAGAATTCAACCCCTAAGGGGGTAAAATAGGGTTTTGAAATTTATATAGTCGTCGCGGGCAGAAGCTAGTCATATTATAAACATAATGTTGACTTTTAAAAGTTGTTATTTCCTAAGGTAACGTGAAAGTACTAACTTGAATTTTCCCCTCTAAAAGAGATTGCGGCACTCGACCTGTCTAGTACCCAGTAGGATCGCACTAAACTTACACTGTATTCCTGTACTTGCAATAACGTAGCTACGTGATTCTACTGTAAAGGGATCTTAACATCCCTCGTGTAGCAAAGTGTAGGGGGATTTTTCATCAAGACGTTCTCTGTAACTTGTTCAAGAAGTGAGGTTTAAGAAAGTCAATTTTTGTAAGAAGACTGACATATATTTAATTAATTATAATATATAGGTACTACCTCCTACAATACTTCATCCGCGAGAATTTAGGAAAAAATCCCATGAGAAATCTTTGAAGATAAAAATTAACCGATTTAGAGGAAATTTGGTACAGAGACAAACTGTACCAAATTTCCTCTAAATCGGTTAATTAGATGTGCCAACAAAGGCAGACAGACACAATGTCGCATTTATATTTCGCACTATGGATTAATCAAGATTCTTATGAATCTTTATATGAATATTGTTCTGCAATTAACTTTGATTTGCTATCCAGGTTGTTTTCTTAACATTCAAGGATATGGCTCTCCTTTGATATGATAATATTATAACTATTGGATAAGATAAACTTCTGGTTGTTAGGTCGGAGTTGGTTTAACGAAAGTTTGTTAAATCTAACTGATGGTAGTATTCCAAGACGAGGTATAGGTGACTCGATCATCAACAATTAAACGGCCCAGAGCCATATTCAAGTAATATTTTGTTTTGTGGCAGCTTCAAGACAAGCAAAGGCGTGGGGTACACCGCACACTTCGTGGGCAACTGCCTCGTGCTCACATCCATGAAGGTGCGCGGGAAGGGCTTCCAGCACTGCGTCAAATACGAGTTCCAGCCCAGACGGTGAGTCTGTCACGTACACAATTACCTTTCAAGGTCCTTAGGAAGTGCAAACAGCGATAAATTAGGTCTTTATAATAATTATTAGAGTTTAAACGACCTTATGCGATACGATATCGTTTACTGATCTTTCTTTGTTTATCCATAACGAGAACTCGAGTAAAAGTCAAACGCATAACTACGGTTCGCGCGCAACACTCGACTGATACGAGTGCCGTCAGCCGTCCACGCAGCAGTAGTTAAATATCTCAGGTCACGTGACAAGTGAGCCAGGCCTGGATTAGCCATGAGATGAGACATCTGAGAGCTGGCTCGACGTCGTTTTCACTCTTAATACAGTATACATAAAGCTTTTTCTGACCGGCTCAAGTCAGTTCCGTGTCATTAGATGTGTGTATCAACAGCAGCTGACCCTTCACGATGCCTACGTTTTCGCGTAGATACCTAAGTTTTCATTTTCTATGGATTCGTATTGCGTCGTTTTGCATCGCATCGCTTTCATCAGTTATCTAGGATATCGGGTTTCCCGATTAATTATAATCGGTACCATTATTCGTTTACTTTCTTACCATATTCCAGTCAAGCTTATAGTAACTATATTATAGAGCTCAATAAAATAACCATTAAATCACTCTTTAACAACAGTCAGTAGTTCTAGAACTGCTTAACCGGCTTGTCTGCAGTATTTGTGTGCGCAATGTCCGCAAGACTTAAGTCTTCCTTTAATTTTCCGTTTTTGCATGATCTAAATTTAGTTCAACGTTCCTGTGTTATGTGCAGATGGTACGCGATAGCGGTGGTGTACATATACAACCGGTGGACGAAGAGCGAGATCAAGTGCTTGGTGAACGGACAGCTCGCGTCCAGCACTGAGATGGCGTGGTTCGTCTCCACGAATGACGTGAGTACCTATACAGTTCTATTTTTATAGTCTAGCGCTTATAGCTGCAATCAGACTTGCTGGAAGTAGTGATGCAGCCTTAGGTGGAGCGCGCTTGCCTAGAAGATGTCTATTCACTCTTGATTTAAAGATACCAATATTATAAGCGGATGGAAAACGGAAACCGGAAGGGTGTTCCATATCCTAGCGGTTCGAATTAGAAACGAGGAAGCAAATCGCTTCTTACGCGTCCGTGGTTTTTGTATCACGAGATAATATTTTTGCGCTTGACGACAATCACGCTTAGGAAAAGCAATGATGAGGTCTAGGTTGGAGCGCGCTTGCCTATTCAGGCCTATTCAGTCTTGCCTTGAAGGTACTGAATACATACGCGGCAGGAAACACGGACGCTGGAAGGGCATTCCAAACCTTAGAGGTTCGTTAGAAATGTTGAACAAAAACGATTGAACATCGGGATGCCAAAGCTGACGGTTTCTCGCAGCTCTGCGGTAAAATGGTGAATGGTTTTTAAAAGTTAAGTAAGTTCGTGTACTTACTTCTAGCACTGATAAACGGTTTCTCGGGAGGTGTTCCCCTTTTTGACGGCCCGTTTTATTCCTATCGTTTTTTTCTTATCTCTTCTTTAGATTCTCTTTAACCATTCGTAGAACCTTAAGCGTGTATTACCTATTCTGCGTACCAAAAAAATACATAATTCATTGGGATACTCTTAACTTTTCTTACAAGACGTAAGAGTTGTTCCCTCATACAATGTCTTGTAACTTTCTTGGGATACCAGGCGACTATAAGTTGTGAAGAGCTTTAATTACAATATTTACTACGGCAAGGGTGCAACCCTTATAACAAAAACGTTTGGTTCGTTTCATTCGATCCGGTTACACAATTTTTGGGGAGCTAATTCATTCATAAAAGCTGTCTGAGTATTGGGTATAGAAATCTTACCATTTTTCGTGTTTATGATACTAATATCGGCTAAAAGTAGATAAACAAGAGAGTTTAGCGGATCCGTTTGATTTCGGTGATGTATTGTTAAATTTTACTTCGCAAGAGCATAGGTACATACTCGTAGTTGGTAATGCTTGTTTATAGACACAGACAAGTATGTCGAAAGATCTGGTAAAAATAGTAAATTGAACAGATTGAAGTCAAACAAATCTATTCATTAAACCAATTATCTTGTGCAGCCTTTCGACAAATGCTACATCGGCGCCACCGCGGAACTGGATGAGGAAAGAGTGTTCTGCGGTCAGATGGCAGCTATCTACCTGTTCGGGGAAGCCCTCACCACGCATCAGATCTGCGCCATGCACCGATTGGGACCTGGTTATAAGGTGCGGTCTTATTTCCGAGAAATGTCTTTCTTGTTGTCGGGACAATCCCATTAGGTGGATATTTAATCTCAGGCTAGTTGCTTGGAAGCCACAGGCGACAATAGATCGTGATCTGTGACAATCCAAGACACCTACACTCAGTTGTGGGCGTCCAACTCTAAACGGTTGATTCTAGCGATGAGACTTCTGTAAAAATGTTGTCTTTAAGTAAAACTTTTCTGATAAATCTTTTGATTTATATATTTTTTGAGACGTAAAACTAAACCTTGAGTTGAGTCAATCTAGTAAAGGCAATATTCACCGTGAAGGAATCTAAGTTACTCGTACTATGGGTGTATCTCACATGGTATAACAAACCATGAACATAATGTAGTGCTTTACAGTGTAAGCCAATGGGAATAACAGGAGTTTTGACAGAAAATAGAAGGAGATAGGTTTAACTGAATTAGCGTTGGCTTAGCTTCAATCACCGTGAAAGTTGGCTTTAAATTAATTGAATTACATACTTATTTTAAAAATGGATGCCTTTGACCCCTTAATGTGTTTTGTTTCCCGCTAACCTTTGGAACACAGAGTCAATTCCGTTTCGACAACGAATGCAACATCAGTTTGCCGGAGAACCACAAAAGGGTGAGCGAGACGAGCGCTCCCAAGCTTGACGCTGAAACAACCTTACCCCCCTTACCCGACAATCCCGAAATACCCCAAAACCCAGAATCAGAAACCCGAAACCCCGAATCAAAAACTCCCGAGCCCGCTTCGCCAGATGAAGATGCCAAGGCGACAGAAACGGAAGGAGCTTCAGTAGTTGTCAAAGAAGATGCAACGCCTCGCGGGCGCCGAATGGCTGACGAAGCGCGCGAAGTCGCCGCCGCGCATGCTTCCCTGCTCGTAGATATTGAAGCATGCAAGCGTGTAAGCATGTCGCGCCGCTCGCTCTTATTATGTTTTTATATTGTCCCGCTTTTCTAGAAAGCATTTTAGTCCCATGAAGACCGATTTACTTTCCTTTGAAACCTGCACCAAAAACCCTATAACTAAACATAAAACAGTCATCGACTGTCCAAAGATATGCACAGTACAGCTACGCACAGTTTGGTGATACAGTAACTTTTGTTATAAGCTTGGTGCTAAGACCCAGGACCATTTTGTCTTTCAAGTTTGGATCTTTAATGGACTAGAATGTTTTCCTTTCGCACATCACACGCATTGTGTTAAACACTATAGCTTTTTTGTTACTGTTTTGTCTGTGGTGCCAGGGTCAGTTTCGATTCGATGCCGAGGCTCACGTCCCGCTGCCGACCACCGAGGTGCGTGTCGACAAATACGGTGACCTCGTCCACGATCCGACACAAAATGTTCACGACGTAAGATAATAACAACAAATTATAAAGGATCCTAACAAAAGGTTGAACGCGGACAATAACTTTCCGTTAACACTCCACATTATTAATGGTGCCTTGATACTTTTGTGTTCGGGTTAATAATTTCGCATGCGTATTTTAGTTACTTACCTCTTGGTTATTTATTTAGTTGAGATTTTCGGGGTGATTTCTATACAGCAACTAGGCACTCTCGTAATTAAGTCGAGATAAATAAAGTCTCCATTAAAAACAACAAAAGGACTGGGAAATGAACAAAAGACGTCTTTGAAGTTAATCCGACCAAAGCGCGACGAATCCACGATAATTGTTTCGGATCTCTTACATTATGGTCGAGATAACGGTTTGTTTTGGCCATTTAACGTTATTTGAAAGCTCAGATAAGTATTCTCTTAAAATAATGAACAATCTTTCGGGGAACAAGTTTCAACCTAAAAGAATATCAAAATAATTTCAAGTTTTTGCGTCTATTCTTTAATGATTTACAAACTTAATTAAATAGTAATGAAACATTACTATCAACAAATCTTTCTTACTTTCTAGTCGGTCCAGCGGGCTGTAGCTGTAGGACATATTTTATCGTCACGTATTTCTTACTTACGTTACGTTCTTTTGATTTTGTCCCTAAAGTTTTGGAGGAGGCTAACTGTTCACCTTAAATTCGATACAAAACACTTTTAAACTTATTTGTAACTTTGAGGACGAGTTTCGAAGACTCCCATTTGTAAAGAAACACTTAGTATCTCCAAAGCGAGCTTTTAACAATAGTAGATTGTATTATAAGGGAGCAAAATAATATTTTTACGGCGAGGGCGCTTTTTTGAATCCAGAACGAAGTGAGGGATTCTAGAGTAGAATCCCGAGCGTAGCGAGGGATTCTTTAGTAGAATCCTGAACGTAGCGAGGGATTCAAAGTACGTCGCCCGAGCCAAAAATATATTTGCGCCCGAATGATACACTCTACTTTTCATCACCCTGTATGAGAAAATTTGGTTCCCGCGGGAACTCTTTAATTTCCCGGAATAAAAAGCATATGTGCTATTTCCAGACTATAATCTTTTTTTTTTTTTTTAAATCTATCTCTGTGCCAAATTTTATACAGATCTGTTCAGCCGTTCGGGCGTAATTGAGTAACACACATCCATACATCCATACATCCACACATCCATCCAAACTTTCGCCTTTATAATTTTTTTTTTTTTTTTTTTTTTTTTTTTTTTTTTTTTTTTTTTTTTTTTTTTTAAATATATATATCCATATAGCCCTTTCGTTAGTTAAAATTCAGAAATTATAAATTCCTAAATTGACCCTGCCGGGGATCGAACCCGGGACCTCCGCACGTTAAGACAACAGCGCTCAACACTGCGCCACGGAGGTCGTCAATTTGCGTTGGCGCTGAACACTAAAGATGTTCCAAATTCAATAAGTGCGCGGCAAAGATAATTGCGGCGCACTTACGAGTATAAAGAGGATTAAAAACTCATTACTGCCCGCTAAAAGTTTCTTATAGAAAACACCACCTTTGGGCGCACATAAAGGCGAACCAAGTCGTCCTTTTCGAATACATGGGATGAAATAGTAGATTGTATTATAAGGGAGCAAAATTATATTTTTACGGCGAGGGCGCTTTTTTGAATCCAGAACGAAGAGAGGGATTCTAGAGTAGAATCCTGAGCGTAGCGAGGGATTCTTTAGTAGAATCCTGAACGAAGCGAGGGATTCAAAGTACGTCGCCCGAGCCAAAAATATATTTGCGCCCGAATGATACACTCTACTTTTCATCACCCTGTATGAGAAAATTTGGTTCCCGCGGGAACTCTTTAATTTCCCGGGATAAAAAGCATATGTGCTATTTCCAGACTATAATCTTTTTTTTTTTTAAATCTATCTCTGTGCCAAATTTTATCCAGATCCGTTCAGCCGTTCGGGCGTAATTGAGTAACACTCATCCATACCACCATACATCCACACATCCATCCAAACTTTCGCCTTTATAATAATATTTATTTAATTATAATTTTTTTTTTTTTTTTTTTTTTTTTTTTTTTTATTTTTTTTTATTAATATATATATCCATATAGCCCTTTCGTTAGTTAAAATTCAGAAATTATAAATTCCTAAATTGACCCTGCCGGGGATTGAACCCTGGACCTCCGCACGTTAAGACAGCAGCGCTCAACACTGCGCCACGGAGATCGTCAATTTGCGTTGGCGCTGAACACTAAGATGTTCCAAATTCAATAAGTGCGCGGCAAAGATAATTGCGGCGCACTTACGAGTATAAAGAGGATTAAAAACTCATTCCTGCCCGCTAAAAGTTTCTTATAGAAAACACCAGCTTTGGGCGCACATAAAGGCGAACCAAGTCGTCCTTTTCGAATACATGGGATGAAAAAGTAATTTATTACCCCCCGGATTGTTCAACTTCGAGGTACGAAGGGGACTCTTAAGATTTAGGGGCTTAATTATTAATTCTACAAAGCAATGGAATATGTTAACTCTTGTTTTGAATTATGCTCCTTTATTTGTCGCCAGCGATTGAAGCTAAGATCGTCTATAAATCTTAAGCTTTGCTCAGATTTAAGACGAGATTTTTTTTTTAATTGCCTGATAGTCGCGCGCTTGACGACAATCATGCTTAGTGCAAAGCAATGGTGAGATCTAGGTTGGAACGCGCTTGCCTTGAAGCTACTTCAGTTATATGTGGCAGGAAACACGTGCGCTGGGAGGGTGTTCCACAATTACTGCCTCTGACAGAAATCTGTCCCATTTTAACTCCTTAGTAAAATCTAAGCGTATTCAAAGCTCGTGGATGTATTCAAAGTTATCTTTAGCGCCCCTTTTCACGAATACAGTCACGGCCAATTTTTCAATTATTTTTCCTAAATCAATTCATATTATAGAACTTTGTAGTTTGTACGAAATTCGTTCGCATGAAAACACAACATTTTGCGGATGAAGCGTACGTCAGTAAGAAACAGACGATTAAGTACTCCTACAGATTATTTGATAGATAGATCACAGCAAAATCTTAACCTTTAATGAGATTTCTTCGTTATATCTACCTCGATAATAAAGCCCTAGACTTGATGTTATAGACCAAACTGCAAGCAGAAAGAAATCAAAGTATATGAACTTGGCATTTTGAAAGCTCGGAGATTTCCTGAAATACAAGGCAGCCTATTCTTATGCACTCCATAATCCCAAAGTTTTACGGGCCATTTAATATGCTGGCTTAATATCGATGCAACCCTTCGAATAAAACTGTGTATGCAAGTCTCGACTTTATTTAGCAAGTCTTAAGAGCTAATTTGTGGTAGTAATAAGCGAGTGTTGCCATGTGTAACAGGTAGTAGATGTTATATCCCTCAAAGAGCCAGCGACGGAAGGAAGCTGTGGTCGGAAGTAAGTTCCACAGGAATACAGTAATTATGCGTTGGAACGGCTGACGTGCGGTAGAGAAAGTCTCCTTGATCGCTTGAGGGATCATAAATACTTAACTTACGAGCACTATTATGCACTCTGCCTTTTTTTAAAATGGCATACTCTTACTAAACTTAGGTGGTAAATCTGCTCTAAGATATTGGGTATTTGACTATTTTCTAAAAATTTTCTTGTGATTAATAAAAGATCTCCCAAAAGTCGTTATATCCACGTCCCCTAGTTTTTTTTATTGGAAAATCATTTTAACTATCGATCGAAGTAAAAGTATGTTTTGCATTCGGGAGTTTTTATCATGCCGTGTTGGCCTGAATTGGTAGATTGTGCCGTCTCATATTATACCTAGATGAAAACACATAAGCACAATAAGAAAAACAAGTGCTCCATGTTATTTTCTCAAAGCTTGTTTCAACGGCAAATTGCAAAGAAAAAGTTGCCAATTTTGTTTTGTTTCCGAAAATACACCTTTCCGTTTACATTTGAGATGTAAGATGTAAAAGGAAAAGGCTTTCGTTTTATTTTGGTAATACATATATCTAAAGCATTAGAACTCTCTTCGGGGTAGATAGAGTATGTTGATTGAAGGTTTTGCGACATCTGAAATATTTAGGGCAAGATACTCAAGGGTGACATTCCTCTTGAATATTCATGATGTCTTGGTATCGTATTTGTTTTATTTTCTTTCCTTTCTTGCCTTTTGGGGCACCGTGCTCCTATTTTTTCTTTATGTCCCAAGGCGGATTTTGTTTCAATAGTTCCTACTGGTAGCTAAGCCTAGGCCAGGTATTCATAAAGCCATTTCGGTAATAAATTCCGGAAAGCTGGATTTTGATAATATCAAAATTATTGCTATCCTCGTAACTCAAATGTTAAGCCTCCATCGGCAGTGATTAGTGCCACTTAAATTTTTTCTCGGAAAAGCCACCAAAGTCCAAACGATAAAATAAATCATCTAACTCTTTTTGGTGAAAATCTCAGCTGAAGATACTTTTGTGTACGGGCACGAAACTAGCGGTAGCGGGGCGATGGCGACAGCCGGGCGATGGAATACGAGAGCTGGCGACGAATTTCGGGAAAGTCCTTTAGGCAAGCTGAAATTATGGAAAAATATAATTTCGTTCATTGGCGAATCCGGTTCTGCCAGTCTGGTAGAGCGTTTGCGGTTATTTTGCTAGTGCGCAGCATATAACATTTGCAAAAAAAAAATCCGAAAAAACATTTTTTTGGCAACTTGATTTTTTTATCTTTAAATTTTATACTTATAGAATTCGAAAAAATAAATCCAAGACGTTTTTGTCGGTTATAAACCGTGCCCGTACACCAAGTTTGTACTTATCAAATTGTAGCTTAGAAAAGACCCATTAAAAGAGATATTAAGGCTGTGTTCCGTTATAGACTGCGAGCACTGTTCAGTGCTCTTTACTGTGGAGAAATTAGTTCCGATAGAACTGACAGTAAACTGCTGCAGTATCCTAGGGAAATATATGACGTCATTAATCGACGCCATCTTTGTACTGTGAGCACTGGCGTTTTCGAGGTAAGGTGCTCTCAGTGTTTGTCTCATTGCTGACTGCGTTCCGTTATAAGCAGTACCCAGTATACCTAACTATAAAGGAACGGCTTCGCAGTGTACTGAATTGACGTCACACCTTACAGTGCTCGCAGTGTATTTCGGAACACAGCCTAAGTTATCATAGATCTATTTTTCTCTTGCTCCTCCCCATCTTTCTCTTTCTCGCTCTATATCTATCTTTCGTAGTATATGTACTGGCCTGGACTATCTGAACTGCTTAACTGAAATGTTTTATTTCTTCAAAATAGCACCTTTTTTAATTTTTTAAAAATAATAACATACTTTTGCCTGTACATGAAAGGTCAGATGACTTTAGATCGATTCGTCTACAGTTTTCTATGTTGAAAAAGTTTATATCCGCGAACTTTTAGCGTAGTTTTTGATCTGGCGTTTACGTAATTATGGGATTATTATTAAAACTTTGTAATTGAATTTTTAAATTTAATTATCGTGATAATGTATTCCGAGGTTTTGGGAACTCATCTCCCGGCGAGCATGTGCCCTGGTAACTTAGCTCATATCATTAATAAAAGTTAGTTAATTGAAATTTAACATAGTTATATTTTATTCCAAGTTACTAAAGTGGGCATGAAAATTCGAACATTATTTTTTTATGTATAAATACAACGTTAAATTGTAATTAAGTATTTATGTGATGTATACCGCATGTAAGAGGCTTAAAACACAGTAAACAGATACAACAGTTACAGATATACAGTTGTATCTGTTTACTGTGCTTAAAAAAATCTCAAGACTAGGAACAGCTAACTCTGTCTTCGAGAATATTTTCATTTACTTTACCTGGAACAAAATCTTCTGTATTCTGTGTGAAGAATTCAATTTACTCGGTAAACATTTTAGCGCGTTGACTTCAGATAAGTACCTAATATGCGCTGTGTTTGGCAAAAACGGGATTTCGTAGAGATTCTTTGAGAATAAGTTTAGCATAAAGTCACTACATAAAATTATGAATTCGGTCTGCTTGCTGGTGCCATTTTTAAAGCACTCATGTCGCTGTGACCTCCCTGACGCTGTGGTGAGCGGTGTAACAAGAAGTCCGGAGTTCGATTCTCGGCAAGGTCAATTTGGGAATTTGAAATTTTTGTATTTTCTCTGGTCTGGTCTGGTTTGGCCGTGGCTAGTTACCACCCTATCGGCAAAAACTTGCCGTCCAGCGATTCAGCGTTCCGGTACGACGTCGTGTAGATTAGCCGAAAGATGATGCGAAAGTTTGTGGGTCTTTCGGTTTATCCTTTAATCACGCCGAAACAGAGCAACGGGTTCTACGTTATTTCTTGCATGGGTATAATTGTGATCTTGACGACCTGGAGAGTGACGTAGGCTAGGTATTTTTATCTCCTAATATCCCCGGGATTTTTGTAACCTAAATTACCTAATGCGGATGAAGTTACGGTCATCATCTAGAATTACGTATATTAAAAATGTGAAAGTTTGGGTGTTTGTTAATCCTTCACATTTACGTCACAATGACTCAACCGATTTAGCTGATATTTGGAATGGACACAGTCTTATGCTAAATTTAACCCCGAAAAATTAATGAATTCCCCGGGGTTTTTAAGCCCAAATCCACGCGGTTAAAGTTCTATCATATAATTAAAAGAAGTAAACATCCCTCTTGGATAGCCCATAGGGATATTAAGCTTTATTTGCTCAAAGATGCCGGAGTAATGTGAGGAGTTCGTCGCGGTGCATAATCATGGGGTAAAAAGCTCCCGACATCCGCCATTTTGTAATGAAATTACGCACTGAATGGCATAATATTACCGACATTGCGGGGAAATTCCAGAAATACGGGTAGTATATTACATACGGGATTATCCCTGCGTGTAGGAGCGCATAGTATGTCTGTAATGACTTCAAAGGATTATTTCTTCTTGTAAATAGAAATGTGATATGTGCGGTATTTTTGAGAGTCTTTTTATTAGAATTAAGAAGTCAAATTACATTTTCGTGCTCGTCGAGAGGCGATACGATCGCCTCTCATAGTCGGCCTCGTGGTGCCTCGTGGAAGCCATGGAGAGTGTACATGGCGTTTATTTTTGCAGTAGATCTGTTGGTCAGTTCTGTCTACACAACTATACTGGGAATTGGGTATTTTTCTCTCTTGTTCTGTACTAAAAAGCACACCCTTGGACAGATCACAGAACCACTGGGCATTTTAGTGGGACAAGTTACGTCGACTTGTTTCATCCAAGCTTAAACTCCTAGGTTGATCCTTCCCAGTAGGGTTGGCAACGTATAGACTTGTTTTGAGAATGCGTCGTTTTCTAGTCTCCAAAACTACTATCATTAGTTTTTTGCCAACTTTTCTTCCATAACGCGAAGTTTAAAAGTTTCGTTGAGCGCAGTGCGCCAAGTTGCTCTACAGACCAACCATTCAGTCCGAGTTGGATTTGTTTACGCGAACTTTTGTGCTTTAAATCACAAACAATACGCACGAAGTTTACCCATCTCTAGCTGAAAGATAAATGGTTTATAATAAGGTTTTAAGGGTGATTATATTTGGATTGGAGAAGTTTCAGTTAAATTAGAATCGGAGTCTTATTCGCCGCTATAAGTTAAAACAATTTTTTTCAAAAAAGATTTTGATAGAGTGACTTTATTAAAGTCTTAAAGAGTCTTTACCGACTTTTATTGAAGTTTTTCTTTCTAAGTCTACCTAAAGCGCTTAGGATACGTCGGCCGCTCGTATTTGGCCAATGTATAACGGTGTAGTGTATTAAAACGTGCGCGGCCATGTCTGCCTGCAGCTGCCTTGCTCGCCTCCTCTTTCAGTGCTAGTAAAAATATCAAAGGATTTACAAGTAGCGTTTACAGTTACTCGTGGGCTAGTACTCTCAGGCCAATGTGATAATAAACTTAAAATTATTGTTGGGATAGTATCTGAAAAAAGCATTGATATTTTTGAATTGGATAGAGCTCTAATCTTGTCCAAAATATATGGTCATCTACAGGTATAGACTGAGTAGAATAGAGATAGAATTTAACACTTTTTTGTCACTTACAATTTTTCCAGCCCAGTATGGCTAGCATGCGCACTACGAGTAAAATTATGTCTACCCGTTATCTCTATCTGTCTGCCGAAGCTAACATGGTTACTTGTCTCGTTACGTCAAAAGTAGAGATAAAAGTAATATTTCTTATCTGTGGTATTTTTCTCTACGAACCTTTACATGTCGTCTATTTTTGTCTTGTAATATACCGCATTTTGTGCATGTTAGGGTAAATGAAAAATTTGCCGGCAACGACAACATCTCTCTCCCTCTCGTCGCGAGATAATCTCGTTTTGCGTATGCTAAGCACACAGGTCCCCGTGTTTATCCAGCCCTAGAGAACTTAAATGCTAAAATCTTTGCTAATAAACTGTTAAGTACATTCTTGGCATCAGTTTAATACCTCCTTATCCAGCGTTGGTTGTAAAAGAAGGTAATATTTTACGCAATAAATATAAATCTTTTCCGATGGGCGATAATTTTTGCGAATTCCTATATCGGAGAAGATAATGATTATAACTTGGTATAACTTTGCTCATAAAGACATAAAACCTTGAGTGTCTCGTCATCGTCTCTTACGAGTACGTCGGGTAACTTTGCACTTTTCGACTTTCCGAGAGTGGTTTTTAAAAAAACCGGCCAAGTGCGAGTCGGACTCGCGCACCGAGGGTTCCGTACAAACCTGTAGTAAGTTTTACGATTTATGACGTATTAAAAATAAAAATTACGTTTGTTGTATGGGAGCCCCCCTTTAATATTTACTTTATTGATATTTAATTATTTCTTTTGAAAGTTAATATACAAGTTAATATTCTGTGAAAATTTGAACCGTCTACCTGTTACCGTTTTTAATATTGAGCAAAAAAATACGAAAAAAACACGTTTATTGTATGGGGACCCCCCTTAATATATATATTTTTTTAATTTTTAGTATTTGTTGTTATAGCGGCAACGGAAATACATCATTTGTGAAAATTTCAGCTTTCTAGCTATCACGGTTTATGAGATACAGCCTGGAGACAGACAGACAGACAGACAGACAGACAGACAGACAGACAGACAGACAGACAGACAGACAGACAGACAGACAGTCAGACAGACAGACAGACAGACAGACAGACAGACAGACAGCGGAGTCTTAGTAATAGGGTCCCGTTTTTACCCTTTGGGTACGGAACCCTAAAAACGAGTTTAGAACTTGTGTAGTTATGAAATTTGTTGGGACTAAGTTTTTTCGCTACGAATTTTAGTATCAAAAAGAAAATGGGACTGAGCGTTCTTAAAAAAAACTATATTGTGCAACTTTTGTCGTTAAAAGCCACCGATGCGTAGCGAAGTTTCAAGGACCAAAGATCCAACAATAGAATCGTTAAATCTTGATAGCTTATACTTCGCTTTTTTAGCATAATTCCCTTCAAGTAATCCAATATACCTTGCATACAATATACAATAAGGGTTTCTCACTGCCAAGGGTCACTGGTAGAGATCTCTTATAGAGATAAGTGTTTCCTTGTCCACTATGTTTCTGTTTTTTCTACATATTGTATAACTTATTGGTACAAAAAAAATAAAAATAAAAAATATATATATATCCATCTCATACTGTATGCCGGCGTCCACTGCTGGACATTGGCCTGTTTGAAAGCACGCCACCAAACATGATCCTCCGCCTTCCTCATACATCTTCTTTATGGGATGATGTTTAGGCATTTTGAATTTTTTGGCGTTGTTTTCCCTTCATAATTTATGCTGAAAGTTCAGACCAATTAATATCGTGAACCAAACTCATGCTCACGCTCCCACGGTTTCAATTTACATATTTCGTGAGAGTGCGTACGTAGTACGTACCTAGCTACGTTATTATTTATTTACTTTTCGCATACATTTCACTACAGAGCCGTAAGTGATGCAAATGCCGTACATACGAGTACAATACTCTTGTGACACCTAACGAAAGCTTTAGTCGCAAGCGGCTGTCGCTGGCCCCAGAATAACCCGTTGTCTTAGGTGAGCGACAAGAACGACGCGACGCGATGCGACGCCATAGAATATGACAGACTTATTTACGCGATAACGTAGGCCTAACGTCATTTCCCATGGCGTCGCTTCTGTCGCTTACATAGGACAACGGACAACGGTTTCAGTATTAGTTATTTTTTTTACACTCACTAAGCTCGATTAAGCTTTTTCCCACGCAAAACTTGGGTTTTCTTTAGAAATGCTTAGGTACCTTCGTTCAGCTTTAGAAAACACCAGTCTTGTATCGACAATAATCCTTTATCGAGCTGAAGCGTAAAATATGTCTATTTATTGTAAAAGTAGCCTTATTTGCATAGCGTTGGAGTAAGATCTAGTTTTTTGTCTGGAATACAATTGGTGATCTAGATATAGTAAAGGAAATGGTGACTGACTAGCTATCAATGCACAGCTCAAACCACTGGATAGTTCGGGCTGAAATTTGACATACGTACAAATATTTATTATGACATAGACATTTTTTTTATCCACTACAAGTTATCTCTTGACTGCGATCTCACCTGATGGTAAGTGATGATGCAGTCTAAGATGGTAGCGGGCTCACCTGTTAGGGGCATGGCAGTTATATTAAAACCATACCCCTATTCGGATTCTACACGGCATCGTACCGGAACGCTAAATCGCTTGGCGGCACGTCTTCGCCGGTAGGGTGGTAGCTAGCAACGGCCGAAGCCACCAGGCCAAACCAGGGAAAATTCAGATATTATAAATTCATAAAATTGACCCTGCCGGGGATCGAACCCGGAACCTCCGCACGTTAAGGCAACAGCGCTACACACTGCGCCACGGAGGTCGTCAAAAATTTAAAAAATTCAACTCCTAAAGTGGGTAAAATAGGGCTTTGAAATTTACCAATCAAAATAGAATTTAACGTGAGCGAAACTGCGAGCAAAAGCTACATTTAATTTATTTCTTTATCCCAATTTGTATTCAAAATTCAAATACACTTTTCGACTCGTGCGGCTCTTCGGGCTATTGCGGCTCTCGATGAGCAATGTGCGACCAGCCTTATGCTGCAATATAACCAATATTAATGGGTGCTCCCATTTTACCGTTTACCGCAATACTTGGTTGTAATAAATTTTGGGCTGGGTGTAATAATGTATTCATCATTTTATATTTTGTTGGTGTTCTCCATTTATTTGGGATCATTATGACTAACACTCCGGCACGCAGGTTTTAAATAAATAACAAATAAATAAATACAAACTTTATTGTTTACCTTATTGTTACGTTACGTTGCTATAATACACAATGATTGTACTTATGAGTGAGTTAAAACATAACAATAAACAACGGGTAGCAAACTCAGTTTTTTTTTTTGTTTCCTCACAGTGTTTTTCTTTACCGTTAAAGCAACTATTGATTGTTTTAAAACGTACATAGCTCCTATAAGTTACGTGTCCGGGATATAACTCCGGAACCTCTCCCCCCTTTAATTGAAGGGCGTAGTTCTAACCACTTGGCCATGGATTTTAACGATTTTTTGTTTTGGTTTTATTTGCACGATTTATAGTTAATTTACTTGTGGTTGATTTAATAAGCCTGGGCACACATGGGTTATTATCGTCTGAGCATGTAGAGTAGTTGCTTGAGAAGCATCTCTAAGCCAATTATCGTAGAGAACCGTTGATAGAGATAAGATGTATCTGCGGCAGCTAGAAATACTGCAATACATCTGTGCAGACAGGCGTCTGGATGGAAGCCTGAGATGCTAAAAATCAGAAAGATGGAGAAAACTTCCAGACTTTGATGTCTTTGTCGCGCGCCGCATTGCAAACGGAATGTGTGAACGATCGCAAAAGTAGGTATATTATAAGTGTAAGCAGACATTGATGCCGCGTTTGCAGCGCATTTTCGGCACGTGAAAATGTCGCTGTGTGTTCTAAAGTTCTGGAAATGTAAAGATTTTAGCTGAAAGGTATAGCACGCTGAATATATGTTTTTCACTACAAGCAAAGATATCTCTGTACTAAATATTAGTTACTGTTTGAAGAATTTCGAAGAACTTGTGTTTGTCCAAGCCAGATTCATCAAGTACTCGTATATTGTAGAGTAACAATTTACTTTAACTAATTACTTTATTGTTTTCACAATAAAGTGATTAGTTAAAATTTCGTATTGTTTTTACACGTCATTCCATATGTTTTTTTAAATTATGCATGCCGTGTTTATTAAAAGGCCATTTTTCGCTAAAGCAACACAGTGCGACATTGGGTACCAAGAATCGTAGGCAGACTGTCGTACCATAATATTTCAGCTCTACAACAATATTTTGTTTCGGCATGCTCAATAAGGCTGCAAAATTAGTGTCCTCATTTTGTATGCCGCATTGTCGCAGGTTGTTGCTTTTGTGTAAAACAGCCTTACCTAATATATTTCTGTGTCTAAATGGGTTTCGGAAAATCATTGCATTATATTGTTGCTTCTATGTTTTGGGTAACATGGTATAATCGATATATTGTAATTTTTGTATGTTCTCTTACGATTAAGTATTTTTCTTTTATTATTTAGTTTATAAGTTATTTTTCTATTCTCATCAAAATCATAGCGTAACTTTAACGTTATATTAAAATCAATGTTCCTTTTTTTAAGTAGTAAAGTATCAAACTTTCAGCTTAGCTTATTCCGCTTGAAGGCTATCGAAATATGTTAATTAAGTGCCTACTAGACTTTCGTAAAGTTAGAAATTGTGAGAAAATTGATACAAGTTGTTTTATTTTGTCTGGATTATAGAAATAATTGTTTCTTGCGAATATAATATCAATTTATTTTCTTTTAAAATAAAAATTGCGGGCTTAAACCTAAGCACTTAAGCAAAAATTTGAAATTGGGATAGCGCTATTTGAGAAATATCTCACTCACGAATTTATTTTTATATTAGAATAGCTGAAACCGAGTATTTATGATTTTTTAGTCAAACTTAATCATTTTTTGGGTTATAATTTTTGGCACACGTTATTTTAAAATAATTAGATTTTTTTATAAAATGTAGATTGTCTTATGCATTATTTATATTATTTTTGTGTGGTATAGGTGCTCTACGATGGCAAGCTATCGTCTGCGATAGTGTTTATGTACAATCCTGTGGCGACGGACGGCCAGCTGTGTTTGCAGTCGGCTCCCAAAGGCAACGTCTCCTACTTCGTGCACACGCCGCATGCTTTAATGCTGCAGGTAAATGTCGCATCTCTTTATGATTCATGCATTCCTGTTAGCGCGTTTGTAACGTTATACAGCCTTTGACCAATCACATCTTAAAATGAAGGCGTAGTTCTTGAGAAATCTGAAAAAATATTTTTATTTTTCTCAAAAGAAAAATATTTGTATTGTATATGAAGGATTCTCACGTTAGTTTTTAATCAATCAGCGCAAACCAGTGGGCTATTTACCAGTTGTGATTGACATTGCGGTAGGCAGTGATTATAATACGCTGAATTTACTTAAATGTCTCTTGCTGGAACTTAAAAGCTCTGCTTCCAAACTGCCTGAGAACCAAAGTCCAAAATAACCCTTTTAATACCGGAGAGCAGATAATGACAACGGATACTTTTGAGAATTTTGTATCAAAAATATTTTAAATTTTGAGGTTAGCCAGTAGTACGAGAGTGCTAACCGCTCAAAAGAGATTGCGATCATCACTTTTGCTGACTCTTTTCATTTTTCGATACAGTCTGTCATTTCATGTTTACTTTAGTGAGCGAATTTTTATGTAAAACCAAGGTAAAAACACTAAAAAAAGTAAATCGAGAAATGATTTGCCATATTATCAAAACCAACAATGAGGTTTAACGCACCTTAAAATTTCGATCAAACAAACGATTTTCTTTTACACAAAGTCACGCTTTTTGGGGGAGCGCGTGTGCTTACAGATTGCGTTGCTATTTACTCTGGCAAGAACCAAAACGTGTTCAGCCGATAAACCAAATCGTACTCACTCTAAACAGTGAACGGTAAATATTTGCTGACCCAATTTCGGCTCCAGGGATGAGTTGCTTCTTCGGTTTTGGTAAAGAAAGAGTATTAAAGTAAAGTAAAATATTATACTTAAAAATTAAATACTACAAAAATAATAATATAATGGACATGGCACAACAGGCGGCCTTAATGCTTAAATAGCGATCTCTTCCAGGCAACCTTAGGGCAAAGGACACATTCAAATAGAAAGCGGAAGGGGTGTACAATACAATGTGTAATATACAAAATGAAGCGTATTGTGGGTTTTAAGCGTATAATTTGTCGTAAGAGAAGCGTACGGCTGATCCGGCAACATTCTGACAGTCTGCGCCGTGTCTGCCGGGTAACCGGTTCTAATGCAAAATGTATGAGCAGGGGGCCTTCCAGAGCACGTCCGAATTCTGATATTGTGCGGCCAGGCTTACGTGTTTTGTACTTTTATATTTCGACAAAATACGTGACTTTTGACCATGTCACATAAGTAATTTATTAAAGCTTGTGTGAATATAAACGGCCGGTTGTTCTTTTGTAGTGTATTTATCTTGAAACGGGTACGGGAGTTAAATTAAACCTAATCGGTTTCATACTTAGTACCGGAACGCTAAATCGCTTGGTGGCCTATTGCTTTGCTGAGGCTGATAGCCCAAGCCAGAGATAAGATAAAATTCGTAAACCACAAATTACGCCTGCTGGAATTGGAATCCAGGCCCTTTACCAGTACAGCCGACAGCCCTCACCAATGCGCCAAGGAGGTAGTCAAATAGGAATGATGCCTATATAATATACATTATTTCTAACTGATTGTTAAGTCGGTTAATCGGTTAGTTTTAAGTTTGGTAACCATTTTAAAATATAGATTAAAGAAAAAAAGTGCGTTGAAATTTTATGACGTCACAAGTCACAACTGTGAATTTCATACAACTTCTATTAATAGAAGTGCGTTTTTAAGTTTGACAAAGAGTTGCTGATTTGATTGAGTGGTCATCATTAGGGCTTTCGAATACCGGTTTTTCTCAATACCGGTATTAATACCGGAATGATTTTTTTCAATACCGGGATCCCGGGATCCCGGTATTGGAAAAAATTTAAAATGTGGTTGATGTTTTTTATTTTAAAATTAGTCTTTTCTGAAGCAAACGGCACCATAAAAAATAGTTTTTTCATAAAAAAATTTTTTCACCAATTAACTCAAAAAAGTGCCTTTTCTGCTTATATTCAGTGAAGAAAAGCTGTTAAGTAACTCCTTCACTCTATTTTATATCATGCAATATTTAATGACGCGTTGACTTAATTCTTACGAAACTATTGTTTGTTAATCATGTATGAATAAAGTGAAAATTACGGACCACGTAATGTTCTGAAACCCCATCACATCATTTTAAATACAATCTTATTATGTAATACCTACTTAGGTATATTATTATCATATAATCAATTTCTTATTCATATCAATCAGAATATCAACTATATGATTTTTAAAATAGAACTATTTTTGGATGAATTCTTACGAAAATATGTATTTTTAACCTCCATTGAATTTTAAACTTTTAATTTAAAGTGTATTTGTGACGCACTTTTTCAACGTACACACAAAATTAAATAAATATGGCAGGGAATTTTAAATAATTAATGAAATTAGTGTCGAAGATTGTAATTTAAACTACTATCGTCGTCGTCGTCTCAACCTATAGACATCCTGGACGTAGGTCTCCTGCATGGATCGCCACAGAGCACGGTCTTGTGCCCCTTGTTTCCAGCGGCTCCCAGCTACACGCTTGAGATCGTCTGTCCACCTAGTGGGGGGTCATCCAACACTGCGCTTCCCGGTGTGAGGCTGCCATTCTAGAGCACTTTGGGACCCCAACGCCTATCGGTTCTACCAACTAGGTGCCCCGCCCATTGCCACTTAAAGCTTGGACTCTTCGAGCTATGTCGGTTACTCTGGTTCGCCTACGGATCTCATTTCTGATTTGATCATGCAGGTATACTCCAAGCATAGCTCTCTCCATTGCCCGCTGAGTGACCCTGAGCCTTCTTATCAGGCCCAAAGTTGGCGACCATTTTTCGGAGCCGTAAGTCATCACTGATATCACGCACTGTTCGAAAACTGTCGTCTTCAGGCACTGAGGAATTTTGGACGAGAAGATGTCGCGGAGTTTCCCGAACCCTGCCCAGCCGAGTTGGATTCGGCGGTTGACCTCTTTCACGAAATTGGACCTACCTAACTGGACTGTATGTCCTAGGTATATGTACTCATCAACAATTTCGAGTGCAGAATTCTCAACTAACACAGGTTGGGGCTGAACGTGTGCATTAGAAATGATCTTTATCTTGCTCATATTCATTTTTAGGCCCACCTGTTGAGGAACTACTCAATGATTAATAAACGATATTTTTGTAAGAAGTCGATCAAAGTCGAAGAAAACGATAATTTAGTCAAAACACAAATAAATCTAAAATTCAATAGTTATTATTTAAAAGAAAATAATATATCATAATAAAATATGCATTAGACTTTATAAATCAGATTTCTGAACGTTTTGAGAGAAATAGAAATGCCAAGCCACAGGGATCTAAATTCAAACACTAATTTTTCCCTCATCTTTTCTTCACTGGTTTCAAGCAATAAAGGCGCTCTTTTTGAGCTAATATGCTTAAGATACAAGTTTTAAACTTAGCCGAATAAAAAACAGTGGCATCTACCATGAAATATATGCAATAGTCACTGTTTCGTTTATAGTGTCACCAATACCGGTATCCCGGTATTAGACATTTCAATACCGGTATTGAAAACCGGCGAAAAAAGTCCGGGATCCCGGTATTGGCCAATACCGGGATCCCGGTATTGGAAGCCCTAGTCATCATCCCTATTGCATTGAAGGGCCCGACAGAACTCCCTTCGGTGGCATAGATTTATTAATGTGGCTATAGATTTTAACTTTAACAAGGACTTCATAATTTTGTTTTCAGGAGGTTAAAGCAGTGGTGACGCATTCAATACACAGCGCTCTCAACTCAATAGGGGGCGTTCAAGTGCTTTTTCCGTTGTTCGCGCAACTAGACCTGCCGCACGACGCGCCCGCAGCAGACCCCAAGAGAGACCCCATGCTTTGGTATGTTGTCCTGGTACTTATGTGTCCACTGACCCCTAAAATACGGGCGCCTTTACGGGCTAGTTAGTAAAAAATAGAAATGCAACAAAAAGCGTATTTAAAAATTCGAATCGCAGTACCGATTTTAAAAAAGACTCCATGGTTTGGCATGTTTTCTTGGTACTTATGTATTGAGAGGCCCCTAAAGATAGGGGCTTGTTTAGTTAAGGGACCGGCGACCACCGCTCGCAACTTTCTACTCGAACCGCAAATATAAATTTGCCGGTATATTGCTATCCCTATTTGGCTGAAGACACATGATCGCGTGCAAGCGCAATAGCAATATGAGCGTACAGAATTTGTTATTGACCGAGCGAAGCGAAGGTCTCTGAGTCTACTTGGGTGAATTGGCACTTGTCCGTCCGTCCGTCCGTCTGTCAGAGCCTTATAACTTCTGAATTACTGAACGTAATTACTTCAAATTTAAATATACTATGTAAACCGATGGCCTCCCGCCGAATATGGCTTAAAAAGTTATAAAAATCTTTATTTCAGGGGGGCTCTCATAGAAGCGAATGCGAAGTAAAATATTTTTTATAGCATTACATTTTAAAGATAATGAGGAACGGAGTCCAAAAATTTTTTTTTTTAAATTTTTCCCCTAAAATTGACGAAATGGGGGGCTTTCAAAGTGGTGATTTTCTGACGTCCAAAGATGACCTCAGAACTCCCAATTTTCTGAAAGGCTGAGCCTGAAACTTGATTAGTTATTTGAATTATATCCTGTACTTGAACAACAAATACTAAAATTAGATAAATATTATAAGGAAACGAAATTATTTAATTTTTAATGAGCATACGTATTTTTAACAAACTTCACAATGTTGTCAATAGATGGCGCTCTGTACAAATTTATTCGTTTGTGCTTAAAAAGAAAAGGCTGAGCCTGAAACTTGATCACTTATTTGAATTAAATACTGTACTTGAACAACAAATACTAAAATTATATAAATATTCTAAGGAAACGAAATTATTTAATTTTAGCTTCACTATTTTTAACAGAACTTCACATAGATGGCGCTCTGTAAGTTTATGGATACCGCGAGGTCTCAGTTCGCGGCGAACCACTAGTACATTTAGTCTTGTTCCGTGAATACCAAAAATGATGAATGAAAAATTGTTGTGTTTTTAACTTCGTGTTGTTATTCTGTAACTTGACAATATAGGCTATGTTCCTGATCAATTAGTACGTGAGATATCGTTGGTTTTAATATGAAACAAATAAGGAGAAAACATGTCGTTTATGTCGCAAAAACATGCAAAACGCAATGTGCTTACATTTAATTTTGGGAAAGTATTTTGGAAAAATAATTATCCAGGGACCTACATAAATACAAGTTCAATCTTAATAATCGCATAATATGGAGGAAATATGCTCGAATTACTAATTATTTTGGTATTACGTTTGTATGAGCAATTCACCCTCCGCTGGTGCCTTAAAGACAAATTAAAATTATTGGTTGCCACCCCTGCAAACGATTTTTAGCTTTATCTTTTTTTATGTGGCTTTGATAAAAATATCTTCTTCCTAGCAAACTTGCACGACACACCGGCAAACTATCTCAAGAGAGGCTCGTGCATTGATATATGATGTTCTCCTGGTAGTTATGTAGTAACTCTAAAATAAGGCCTTGTTCAGTTAACGGGCTAGTTAAGAAACGTACCTAAGTAGCACCAAATAGGTAAAACTTCATGTGTTTGGAATTTTACCAAGTTCAATAAACTCTTACTCGGTTCCTTCTGCAGTATTGTTAAATCTACAGTGGTCGTGTAAAGTTTAAGCCGAGAGCCAACAGTAGCAATAGTACGAAGTCTACAGCTAGTTGTACGGACTAAACTAACTCTGAAATTTCCTAACTAAATCATACCGCCAAGTTTAGATACGAGTTAGTTCTAAGGATACTTTCATTATTATTATAGGGTTGTCAATTTAGACTTACGAATTAAATTATCCGATTGAATATCCGAAGAATCCGTTAGAAATGAAAAATATACGCATCGAATAAAACCTCCTCGCCTGTTTCGAATTTGGTGTAGACATTTAATTTTCACGGATTTTAAAACATATTAGTCATCTTGATACCTCAAGCCTTACGTAACTTTTCTCAGAAAAAGAGCCTTGAAGCACAGACAATAACAAACTGATTCTATAAAAATTAAAGGTACCTTTTTCCATTATGCGGTAGGAACTTTAAAAATCACTTAAATGTAACTCAATCTCATTATATAAATTTTGCTCTATGATCCAAAATATAAACACATCGCTAATTGGTACGTAATTAACTGAACCCTTTTAACATAATATGTTAAACCCAGCTCCTAATTATTAGGCTTAATCGCGAACAGCGAACAATATTCATGCAATATTTTAATTGAGGCACTTTAAAAGTTTTCAGTTTCAACCCTTGTCCTAAATAGAAGGGGAAGCGCAAACCGAGCAAATGCGTTTTCTATGTCGCTGCCTAATCACCTTCTAAGTTAGCCAGCCATCTAGAGACGGCCGGGTAATAACTAACTCCTCAGAACTCCTAATTGCCTGGTGTCGACCTCGGTTAGCCGGTTGGATTTATTACAGAGTTTGAGGGGATTTATATACGTCTGTGGGCTCGGGTGTGTTAGTAGAGGTATCACTTGCTACGATTATGTTCGCAATTAATAATAGATTAGTAGCCAAGGGTTGTAAGGCATCAATTGCAGCCCGAGATATTTAGGCGCACGAGCGCAGGGAGGGCGCCTATAGTTCGAGGGTGCAATTGATGCTTACACCCGAGCTAACTACTCTGCTTTACATCTCGATTGTGAGGTAAAGTAGGTCCTTATTACCCCCAAATGGAGCTTGTAGGTGACCAATTAGCGCTCGAGGGTAATAATGTAAAGCTAGAAAAGCCCTAGGGCGGTAAGTAATTAAAAAAAAAACTCTTCACTCTTTCAAAAAGTTCGCGTACATCTAACCATCATACTTTTTTTAATTACTTACCGCCCTAGGGCTTTTCTAGCTACATTATTACCCTAGAGCGCTAATTGGTCACCTACAAGCTCCATTTGGGGGTAATAAGGACCTACTTACCGAATATGAGAGATGTAAAACTAATTAGTTAAATTAATTAACCCAGTTGCTTAAGTAAAGTGCAAAAACACATGACAGTGTGTTGGGGCATGTTGCAATCTATGCTAATCTACAGGTACTAATCAAATAAATATTATAAATGCGAAAGTTTGGATGGATGTATGGATGGATGTTTGTTACTCAATCACGCCCCAACGGCTGAACGGATCTGGATGAAATTTGGCACAGAGATAGATTATAGTCTGGAATAACACATAGGCTACTTTTTATCCCGGAAAATTAAGGAGTTCCCGCGGGAAACGAAAAACATCGATCCACGCGGACGAAGTCGCGGGCATCAGCTAGTATTATAAATGCGAAAGTTTGAATGTTGGATGGATGTTTGTTACTCAAATCACGTCAGATCGCCTGAACGGATCTGGAAGAAACTTGGCACGGGTCTGGAATGACACATAGGCTAGTTTTTATGCCGGAAAATTAAAGAGTTCCCGTGGAAACCAAACCTTAAACCACGCGGACGAAGTCGTGGGCATCAGCTAGTGCATGACAACCCGATCGAATTGAGGCATGCACACTTGTCTGTCGTGAAATAATGATTGTCGCATCGATTTACCAAACATTCAAGTTAAAAAATTTGATGTTCCAGTTATATGGATGGTTTTTATGACCCAGTTGGACGCTTCTTGCGTTTGTATTAATTATTGTATGTGATATTGTTACTCTGTTTTGGTAAATCAATAATGGTCGTGTCAGATTTAGTTGAGACTCACCACAACGCATAAGTAATGTGTTTCCAGCGTTATGGTAAAATTATGCAGTGGCACGTTCTCATGTCGTCTTGGTACAAATTATAATTTGAATAAGGGTCTCATCTCTCAGGGCTTTAAGGGAGATGTAATGAGGCTCTACAAAGGCCGAATCACGCGTTCACAACGTTGAAATACCTATACCACAATCTTTGCTTTTTTTATACCATTGATCCATTACTACCAGTTTCCTAGTGAGCCAATTGACGTATCGATAATTTAAAATGGTTCTCAGTCATAAAATTATCAGGAGACGTGGATATAAGGTCTCTTATGGCACGTCCTCTATTTAATAATCCACCACCACTACATCCCATTACGTCCCACTGCTGGGCACAGGTCTCCACACTCGTAGGAGAGAGGGAATTAGAGCTTAGACCCATCACGGTGCTCTGCTCCAATGCACCCGCATTAGAGTAGCAGGCTAAAAACGCCCTAGCTGCTAAATTTAATAATCCTAAAAAAAAAAATTTATTTGACTAGTTGTCAAATACCCAATTAATTAAGGAACTAGAAGTTTAATCCGCTATAATCCGCGACAATAGGTAAACCTATGTGGTACAGTGTGTATCCCGCACTCATGGCCCGCGGTATTCACCACACTACAGAAATTTTCCAAATTATTCTCAACGTATGTTTTACTCCGATACCGGAACATCTTCAGGAGATGATAACTTGACAATGGTGCATTGTTCCGCAAAAGTAACGCCTACTTCTATCCAAATACCCAATTGTTAATGAACTTACATAATTTCTTCTGCAGCTCGAAGCTCCTCGGCTTTGTGTGCTCCCTGGTAGAGTCGTGCAGCACAGTCCAGCAGCACATGCTGCAGTGCCGCGGCTTCCTGGTGATATCCCACATGCTGCAGCGATGCGGCAGGGACCACCTGACGCCGGACACGCTCGCTTCGTTCCTGCATCTGACCAAACATCTTGTCACTTGCTGCTCTCCTAATTCTGATCTGCTTTTGAAACAGGTAATTGTGTTGAAATTTCTAGAACTTTAGTGCGTTTCCACCAGAGATGTGCTACTTTATGTCGAACCAACCAATAGATGAATTATTCCAATCTGTCCCCCTGATCCCCTCAAGGGGACAGATAGGAATAAAAATTTCGATCCGTCCCCCTGTTACAGACGAGGGGACAGATCGAACTAATTAATTCCTTTTTGATTGATGCGCTTGATTTCCATAGCTTCAATGGGGACTATCGTTTCTTTGCTCACCAGTTGGCGCCACTGTTGACTAAGGTTCAGAGGTATAGCTGTCAAAGGCGACTTTATAAGATCGGTGCCGAAACAAAGTTTTAAATCTTGATTCTCATTAAGTTTATTAATTTATAACAGCTATCATCATATCGAGTAGCAATGCCGCAATGTTGTGCAATTCCGTTTTGTTCGGAAAAAAGGAGGACACATGTTTCCAAAAGATAAAACTGTTCTAAAACAGTGGCTAGTTGCGATTCGCAGGAATTCGCAGGATTCTGAGGAATTATATAGTTAGGCACTAAATAAATAAAATAAAAAAGAAATTGATTACTTATTAAACTTTTATTTATCCTTCCTTTTCCCTTTAAAACACACTGCTATACAAATAAATACTTATTAAACATTGTAAATCCATACAATGGATATGATACTGAAAGATGGTTGATTTGTTAATTGAAACTACTAAACAATGGTAACTAGATATTTAAGATTAAGTTATAAAACTTCTGAAATAAGCTTATCATTTCTATTTACCTACATAAATTCTCTTTTCATCTTTATTTGTCCAAACAAAAAAATCACAATACTTTCTTTTAGTACCTAACAAGTTTTTGAATTTGAAAATAGTAGGGGCTACTTTCTTTCAAGCAATATTCATTATTGATCATTTCTATGTGCTTATAATTATCCACACTGATAAACTCATCTTTTATAGAGAAAGGACATTTCTCTTCCAATACTGTTAGTTCTCCAATTAATCCTTCTGGAGAAACCTGAAATGAAACATTTAATATTAATAAAGAGAAATATTATTAAATTCTAGTCATCTCACACATAGTACCTAATCTGATCCCAAGATAGGTTGTGTTCTCGTTAGAGATACTGTGGGTACATAACCAGATACATATATAGTACCAGAGGGCAGAGACCTAGAGCAAACATCGATGTTCATCAATATCATATAGTAAAAGTGTGTCCTTGATGAGCATGAAACCCATATAACCTTTCATGCAGAAGTCATATTAGGTAAATATACATAATATATTAGGTAAATATATGTAAAAAGAAAAAAACATAGCTGTTACCTCGGCAAACAAGCATACTTCTGGAAAAAATAAGTTTGTAATACAGTAAACAAACTAACCCTTGTATTAGCTGCTCTTTGAGGCCGCTTATTTTTGCGCCTCTTTTTCTTTTTCTGCTTTCAAAGCGTTCACATTCATCGCCAAATAATCCATATTTGCGATAATTTCACGAAGAAGACCACTTTTCAACAGGTAAAATATAGAAATTAAAATAATTTGTCACGAAGCCCGCCAAAACCAGTGAAAAGTGAATGTTATTGAACCTCACGCGACACTAGCGCCTCTAGTAGCAAATTCACACGCGATAGTCCCCATTGCTCAATGTTAGATGAAGCGCTCCTATTGGTGGGTTTGACACATATCCACAGCTTAGCAACGTAGCACATAATATTATCTGTGGGTAACGCACCCCTAAGCCCCGGCGTCCACTAAATCCGAATCGCTTCGAATCGAATCCAGTGGCATTAATGTTCCGCATGCGTACACACTCGATGCAGTTTCATAGTAAATTAGGTTGGATTCGATTCGGCTCGACGAGTCTACTGGACACGAGGCTCACAAAAGTTGCACTGTCTAATTAATTCGCTCTTCGGCTAGCGGTCTGAGCGGTCGCTTTTAGCAGCTTAGGGGGTAGCTTAACTTCCATGCCGTGGCTCGAAGTTTAAGCTTTTCTTTGGTCGCAGAGTGGGTAGGTAATAGGTATAACTTTTGCCGAGGCAAGACTTTTCTATTCATATGCACGATGCAATATTTTTGGCGACTGAGAACAATGCAATACCTGCGTGGACCCGAATTCGTGCTAATTTCTCCAAAAATATTGAATCGACCTATGGTTTTACCGTGTAGTATTATTATATCTGTGGTTTTACCTACCTTCAGAGTAATCTACACCTGCCTATAGGCTACGCTATTATTGATTGATTAAAAAGTTATATTAGATGTAAATTATGAAACAAAGCAAACATTTTAATGAGGCAACCGCATAATTCGACCTAACTCATAAACTTCGGAACTTTGCGAGCGTAAACTCCAATTGAGCCTAACTTGGGCAACTCAGAAATATTAATTTGCGATCAAATCTCAGCCTTTTCGTAATTTCGGCGCCGTAGGGAATGGGGTGCTATGGTATATTGCCTCATAAATAAAGTCGAATTGCGCGCAAGAATATTTTGTAACTGCCAAGCTTTTTGCCGTTAACGAAATTTCAACTTTGTTATTGGTGGAAATATTGAGGGTAAGTTTATTAAATTGAGCGGTGTAGTTAATAAATAAATTTAAAAAAAAGTTGTCATGCAGCACTCAACTTAAGAGAAAATATTAGAGAAAATATAAACAAAATATTTACTATGGACTATATTTTATTTGTAACGTTCATTTTCTTAGGTTAAATAGATATATCTTTTAAAGGTAAATGTAAACGTTTAATTGGACAAAAGTAATACGATCTCAAGCAAAATAACATTTAGATTAGTAATTCGAGAGGTAAGTAATGCGAAAGTACGAAACGCTTCGGGCACTCAATCTGTTGTTTGGCGTAATCAGATTCCTCCAAAACTTTCCCTTGTACTGGTGGAAATCCGTGCTTATAAAATTATAAATGCGAATGTGTGTCTGTCTGTCTGGTACCTTTTCAAGGTTCAACCGCTTTTGCGAAGTTTGGCACACAGACGCTGCTGGTTAACTTGTAGCGGGAAAAAACAAGCATTTTACGCGTACAAGTAGTTCTATGGCAGACATTTAGGAAATGGTTTATGTCTAGAATTGGGTATTTGACAACTATTCAAATAAATTCTTTTAATTAAGTGATAATTATAGAGGATCTCTCAAAAGTCATAATATCCACCCCCCCTGTTTATTTTAATGTTCGAAAACCATTTTTAATTATCGATTGAAGTAGAAAAGTGCGTCAGTGTTTCATACAACATCCCATACTAAGTGCGCGTTTTGATGTTAGAAAAAACCTTGCTCATTTGTTATCAAATACCCAATTCTAGATGCACAGTTATATGCCCCTGTCCTACGTCAGCGACGAACGCGACAACGCGACTCAATACGACGCAACGCGACGCTATCAAACAGTAGCTGACCCTTTTTCCTAGGTGAGCGACAGAACCAGCGCCATGCGACGCGACGCCATAGAAAATGACAGACTTTGTCGATACGTCAGTTTTCTATTTTTCTATATGGAGTCGTATTGCGTCGTTTTTTCGCTCACCTAGGACAACGGGTAAACGGATGTGTATATTTTGTATGATTTCACAATTTTACACTTTATTGGATGTATATTTTAAATACCTACCCTATTGGTTTGTATGGTTTCATTGTGATGGTTGTTAGCGCACGCTCTTCTTGCTTTAACACATAAGTATAACACCTCCTACCATTAATTTACAACGTTTATTTATATTTTCAGAATACCTAAGATATTATCCATTTGAACTGTGTTTTATACTTTTTGTCCAAGTGTTGCACGATGACCAATGTCCAATGCAATCCAATCCAATTTTGATCACTGTAAATCCCACTTTTTATTTTTCACGGTTCATAATTTATCATTCGCAATTTTATAAACAAAATGCTTTGTCTTATTCACGTTACTTTTTTCTGATAAATCAGAACATAAACAGTACGTTTGTAAAATAAAATTAGGGAGAGGGAATATTTCAGTTAGCAGCAATGCAATTATGAAATTCACAGAAGCACAAAATCTAGTTCAATAAAAGCACAAAAACCTTATTATCCACTTTTCAGTGCAATGGGAATTTAGAAATGCTTTGAGCTCTAACTAATAGAGAAGTACTAAATTATTGCTGAATGCTGTTTGATAAAGGGCTTTTCTAATCATAAATCAATCAACCATTCCATAATGTTGTAATATGACTGTAGTTTTATCCAACTTCTGGTGTGTAAGAAATTATAGAAGGACATAACACGAAGTCTAATAGTTAGTAACTATTTCTAGAGTACTTGCGTTCAAATTAAACCCTAGACCGTAACAGATACTTTGCTGGGATATTTTCTGTAGGCGTATCCGAATCAAAGTTAATAAAAATAATTTTCAATTCGTATCGTCAATTTTCAGCAAATAGTACCTAGAACTATGACAGACTATGATTCTATTTGATGGGCAATTATATAAATATGTTGCTTAGCATTCTGAGATAGCCACATCTTTGAAATCAGATTATAAAGTTCCCAAGCAAGAGAGCCTACGCTACCAATCATCGGACAGTCAATAGTCTATGCTAATCCAGTCTTTTTGCCAATCCTTCCTGACCTGGCAGCTCCTGGACCACATCCTGTTCAACCCAGCGCTCTGGATCCACACGCCTGCGGCTGTGCAAGCGCGACTGTACTGCTACTTGGCCACAGACTTCCTCGCTGATGCGCATATATACGGCAGCGTCCGTCGCGTCAGTACAGTCCTGCAGACTGTTCACACGCTGAAGTACTACTATTGGGTGGTGAATCCGAGGACGAAGAGCGGGATTTCGCCGAAAGGGATGGGTAAGAGACATTATGACTAAATTCTCCAGATCAGAGGCCCAATTATTGTCAAAGGAAATCTTACCTAATCATTTGAGAGCTTAAAACGTATTACTCGAACTGGTTAAGGAGTTCATACACGCTTTTTGACATGCAGGCATCTATGGACTCCTTAAATAGGTCAAATTATCTGTTTGACAAACGTTTATGATTGCCTTACACAACTGTTTTTATTGCAAGAAAGATAATCATGCTTAGTGCAAAGGAATGATGAGGTCTAGGTTGGAACGCGCCTAGAATGCCTATTCACTCTTACTTTGAAGGTTCTCAACTTAAGCTGTCTTGGCAATTATAAACCTGATCAATGTTTTTTCTGCTTCCCAATCGCAGAGGGTCCTCGGCCAGCGCATAAAGACATTCTGACCATCAGAGCGTACATACTGCTGTTTCTGAAACAACTCATCATGATCGGCAACGGTGTGAAAGAGGACGAATTGCAATCAATACTCAACTATTTGACGACTATGCACGAGGTAAGGGAAAATTATTGTTGATTGTTTTAACGATTTATGTCCTTTGAAGCATATCTACTACACATACTACTTTTAAGTAAGTCTTGCGACATCTGTTTGACTGAACGGCTAATGTTCACGGCCTAGCAGAGTTAGTGGCACAAGTCAGTATTCTTCCTAAACGAATAAGAGGTTTATTTCTTCAGGGTTCTATTAGTAAGATTATAAGTAAAATTTGGAAGAAAAATCCTCCTTTTTGCGACCCAAAATGGTGTTGTATAGAAGCAGGCGTTACTTTGTGGAGCTCCATGATAACCAAGGAACAAGACCGTGATAACCGAGTAGCACGATCGTCGCTTTACAATAGGGATGATGCCTATGTTAAAAATAAATTCTTACTGATTATTAAATAGAGAGTCTTCCAAAAGACCTAAAATTTACATCCTGGGTTAGTTATAAAAGTTTGACAACCATTTTAAATTTGCGTTAAAATTTGATGACGTCACAACTTACAACGTTGATTGGTCTGTTTTGAAGGATTATAGTGAATATTAAGCCTTGTTCTTTGGTTACCAAAGTGGTGTTTTAGATAGTCAAATTTAACGTCAGCCATCGACGATTATGTGATTGACCATAACTGTTAAGTTAAATTAATTTTCTCTTTATATTGTCCAGGACGAAAACCTTCACGACGTGCTGCAAATGCTCATCTCCTTGATGTCGGAGCACCCCAGCTCGATGGTACCGGCATTTGATGCGAAAGTAAACCTTTACTATTATTTCTTCCTCTATTTCTCTCTTTCAGAGTTTTTTTTTTCCGATTTAACATGCATAACACAATTTGTGGCGCGTTCACTTTTTGATTAGACTACCTCTTATTATTACTTGTTTTAAATTATGGCTATTATTTAACCTGAAATTTGGTATAGGTGTTATGAACTAGAAAATCAGTATCTTTGAAATTAACGTGTTTCAGGGTGGAGTCAGGACAATTTTCAAACTGCTGGCTTCTGAGAGTCAATTGATAAGACTGCAAGCGCTGAAACTTCTCGGCTTCTTCTTAAGCAGAAGCACGCACAAGTACGTGTTTTGTATATTTCGTTTCTAAAGCAAGTGGAGATTTATTTATAGACACGAAAGTATTATATTCAATTTTATTTGAAAAATATAGATTGCACAATAACTATCTGTTGTCAATGTACCTACAGATTTAGTTAAAAAATTGAGAACCGATCCGTTTAGGCTACACTGTCCCAAAAATACTAGTTTTCTGTGTCTAGCGTCCGCTATATTGTTTTTTGCGGCATTACCCACCCGGTGTTCTTCCCAAAAGTAACGTGAATCGAGGATAGGTAAATGAGACAGGTTGGAATGGTCATATGATAGAGTTTTGAGAGGGCGAAAGAGATTGCCTCAATCTGCGCCAAGCAAGTTGCCATTGCTTTGTAGTTACAATAAGGAAAGTACTCAGTGATGATTGACAAATTTTATTGCAGACTCCTAAATCTAGGCAATTCTTTAGGATGCGTGACGCTGACTCAGGCGCTAGCGATGTGTAAGCGCTGATACTTCTAGCGTTGCATCGGGTTATCGGGGTATCATAATAAATATGTTCGACGAACGCCTACGCTGGAGAAACACTAGGGTGAAGGGGCTTTCAGGCGACGCTATAATTTTTTTTGATACTTGCAAACACTCCAGAAATGTTCACCCCCTTCCTGGTGCAGTTGAGTAAAATATACATTTATTTAATTTCATCGTCGTTTTCGTCTCATCCAATAGACGTCCACTGCTGGACGAAGGTCTCTTGCATGGGCCTTCACAGAACACTTTCTTGTGTCACTTGCTTCCATGCAGCGGCTCCCAGCCACTCGCTTTTGATCGAATTATTTTAGTTACTCTGGTTCTCCTATGAATCTCGCCATTTCTGATATGATTACGTAGGAACACTCCGAGTATAGCCTTCTCCGTCGCTCGCTGAGTGACTCTGAGCCTTCTTATTAGGCCCTCAGTAAGCGACCAAGTATCGGAGCTGCAATTAATCACTGGCAACACGCTCTGTTCGAAGACTTTTACCTTCATATAAGTTACAAAAAAACCTATTTCCAGAAGGAAATACGACGTGATGTCGCCTCACAACCTGTACACACTACTGGCCACTCGGCTGGGCGCGTGCGGCGAGGCGCTGTCTCTGCCGGTGTACAACGCGCTGTATGAACTGCTGACCGAACACGTCGGCCAGCAGATCCTCTACACCAGCCACCCGGAGCCGCAGCCGCACTTTCGCCTCGAGAACCCCAGTAAGACGATAGTGTTCATTCGCTGAGTATGCTGTCCGCACGCCGCCGCAAACTGCTGAAATAAATAAATGAAGCCTTTATTTTATTAGGTTTACATTTAGTTTATTACATAATTACTGTAATATGCACCCGTCGATAGCCGTTCTCAATCCCCAGCGTGTTTTCTAACATAGAGGAAGGGAATGGAGATTCCCTTCCATAGCTTTCTGAAATATATTGTGGCCTTTCTAGCTGCCATGTAAAACCTTCTAGCCGAGTCTAAACTAAACTAAATTAACAGGGCATTTTTGTACTCGCTTGGCATCATTGGCAACACATCTGCAATTGATCTGCTAGTAGGCGATGATGCAGCTTAAGATGGAGCGCGCTTCTAAAATTGCGTTCACGGCCTTTTTGAGAGCGCGCTTTTGAGCCTAGGACGGACGGCGTATAAATATTATTTAGATTATAACTGTGCTAAGATTTTTGAAATACATCTAAAGATCGTCAGTCCAACAGGCTAGAGGCAGTCCCACACTACTCTTGTCGGTCTCCAAACGTCTGCCCCAATGGCCATCGGTTCTGTTACAAAGTTGGCTTGCCCACTGCCACTTCACATTTTCCTGCTAAAAGTAAAATAATTTACCGCAGGGAAATCGCGAAGAAAATTAAACTGTATTAGTTATACAACCCTTGGGCTAACACAGACGACAAAATTTTGTCTCCGCAAGACAAAAATTTCTTACATCTAAGAATCTACTCGTAAGCTGAAATATGATAATTTTAACGATCATTATTTTGCTTCCGCAGTGATTCTTAAGGTCGTTGCCACACTGATACGTCAATCAAAACAAACCGAACAGTTGCTGGAAGTTAAGAAGCTTTTTCTGTCCGACATGACTTTGCTATGTAGCAACAACCGCGAGAACCGACGGACAGTATTACAGATGTCTGTATGGCAAGAGTGGCTGATTGCCATGGCGTATATACATCCAAAGAATGCGGAGGAGCAGAAGATATCTGATATGGTGTATTCACTGTTCCGGATGCTGTTACACCATGCAATAAAACACGAGTATGGCGGGTGGCGAGTTTGGGTCGATACGTTGGCCATTGTGCATTCAAAGGTGGGATTTTCTTCATATAACTTGTATTTGCAAAAAAAGAATACTTTTTGGTCTTAATATATTTCGAGACATACGGTTCTAAATACAAGCTCTTTCTTCTAGTACTATCGCCTTTTGATTATTTCCTGTTTTATCTGGTTTTTTTGTTATCGCTGCCCCAAACAGTGATCTTGTGCTCTTATCTGCACTAGCGTTAAGTTTTTGAGCCAAGTATTTCGTCTACGGACATGCCTTTGTTATTACTTTACAAACGCAAAGTATACGAACTAATTTTTGACCTGATATCAGGAGTCAGGGAAATTTTATATAATGATCTTCATTAATAGGCTTCAACAGAAACTTTGAAATCATGTGTTTACTAAAATATTACGGAAATATTTATTTCAGTTTAAATTAATTTCAGGTTTCTTACGAGGAATTCAAGCTTCAATTCGCTCAAATGTATGAACATTACGAACAAAGACGTGCTGATAACATCACAGATCCAGCAGAACGACAACAGCGACCAATCTCCACCATATCCGGTTGGGACAGACATACAGACGGACAAGTCAAATCTAGAGTAATACCTGACACCGACGACAGTCTAGATAGCACCCCAGTGTCTATTAAAAAGTCTAACGTACTCAACCACGGAGCTCAAACTGAAATAGGCAAAGGACTCTCCCTCAGAGAAGTCGAGTCGTGTCGATGTAAAAAACCCAGTGAAAGTACAGAAGATAGTCGGACTACAGTAGTGTATAGTGAAGTGTGTAAAGTGCATAGCCCTGCCAAGACTGTTACAGTTAATACCGAAGTGCCCTGCGACGAAGGTTGTGATAGTAGTAATACCGAAGTCGAACATGCCATCGACGAAGAACCCATCGAAGACAACGTGCTCAATGCGAATGACGAATTAGTACAATCAATCATCGAAACTAAACTCCTAGAAAGTTCCGAATTGGGAATGGAAACGATAGAACATGATTCCGAAGAAAAAATTGACAAACCTATGTCTCGACAAGGAAGCTTAGACTACATTCCTGTTAGAGATGTAGGTGATAATGTTATGAAAGACGATAATACTGACAGAAGCGAGGGGTTGCCCTCTAGTTTATCAGTAAGTGAAACGGCGAGCCCAGAAAGAATCGCCGATGGATTCAACATTATAACCGAAAGAGAATCTGAACTATCAGATCCTTCTGAGTTATATTTAACTCCGAGTGAAGCGACTAGTCCAAAAAAAATAGAAGATAAGACTGACTCTAGCATTCCGGATGATTCGACGGATGATCCCAAACATATTGCAATTAATATCGTCAATGATGTTCTGACAGTTGCTTTAGAGACTGTAAGGTTAAAAACAGATGACGATGCAGATTCAGGTGCCATTTCAGGAGGCATTCCTTCAGAAGGAAACACACCTAATGGCCGAGAGGATTTGGAACCAGATATCGAAGATATTCTAGATGAAAAACAAGCTGCGGAGACTTTAGCTAATGAAATAATTATGGACATTTTATCCTCAGTTGTATCCAGAACTGACGAAATGACTGAAGTAGAAGATAATCCAAATAGTCCTCAAAGAGTTATTCCTTCAGATCACCCGCACGAAGGCAACGTTTTGCCTCTTGACGGTGAATTTATAGTTCCTTCCAAAGATGAATCGGTGAAAGAACTTACAGCAGTGGAAATTATAGATAACGAAAATGCCAAAAACGAAAGCCAAAGAATAGAAACAAATGTACAAGAAGAGCATGAAACTACAGAAATTCCTCCTATATCGACGATTAGTGAAAACATTTCATTAGGAAACAAGAAGCAAGAACACGAAGAAGAAAGGGCTTGTGAGAGTGAAAGGGACAAACGACGCGTGAGTTTACCGGATGATAGTGAAATGAAACAGGACAGCAATAGGGGTCAGGGTGTGTCCACACAAGGAACGAATACGTCGACATCGCCAAAGCGACCACGCAGTGCTTCTACAAGTACCCAAGTGGATTCTAATCATTTCGGTAAGCTGCATTCTAAATAATTGTCATACCATATTCTGTAACACTACTCTACCATACTCTGTGATTTCAGACTACAGTACTGGTTCCTAAATATTATCCATACTAATATTATGAATGCGAAAGTGTGTCTGTCTGTCTGTCTGTCTGCTACGCTTTCACAGCCCATCTATTCAACCGATTTTGATGAAATTTGGTATAGGGATAGTTTGTATCCCGAGGAAGGACATAGGCTACTTTGTATCCCAGAAAATTAAAGAGTTCTTGCGGGAATCAAAAACCTTAATCCACGCGGACGAAGTCACGGGCATCATCTAGTCTAGTAATATCTAACTAATATTATAAATGCGAAAGTTTGGATGGATGTATAAATGTATGGATGTTTGGATGGATGTTTGTTACTCAATTACGCCCCAACCGCTGAACGAATCTGAATGAAATTTGGCACAGAGATAGATTATAGTCTGGAATAACACATAGGCTACTTTTTATTCCGGAAAATTAAGGAGTTCCCGCGGGAAACGAAAAACCTCGATCCACGCGGACGAAGTCGCGGGCATCAGCTAGTATAAAATAACTAAGTAAGTTCTAAAAAAAGGGAAATACTGGGTGTGCCCAAAAATGACGCATGTTTACTTTGTTGTGTCTTCCATCCCACAGAATCGAAGCGGCCGTCAAAGTGCAGCAGGCCGATGTTCTCGCCCGGACCCACGCGCCCGCCGTTCCGCATCCCGGAGTTCCGCTGGTCTTACATACACCAGCGGCTGCTCTCTGATGTCCTGTTCTCCCTAGAGACTGATATACAGGTAATAGGGATGATGACAATTCAATCAAATCAGCAACTCCTTAACAAACTTGAAAACGCACTTCTAGTATGAAAGTTGTATGAAATTTACAGTTGTGACGTCATAAAATTTCTACGCACTTTTTTTCTTTAATCTATATTTTAAAATGGTTATCAAACTTAAAACTAACCGAGGATGTGAATTTTAGGTCTTTTGGAAGACCCTCTATTTAATAATCAGTTAGAAATAATTTATTATTATTCCTATTGATACTCGTAACATTGGCTTCAGAAAGATTTGTCGTCGACATTAAGTTCTACGGAGCACTCACTATTTTGATAATTGATACTTGAGACACAAGGCATTTAAAATTTGCTTTAAAAAATCTTAATTCTTTTTTAATGCATACTTCGTTAATTTTTTTTCAACAGTTTAATTTAACTAAAAATTGAATCGCTAGGCATCACGGTATCACGAAACGAAGAGTATGACGTGTGGAAACGAATAAATTTGCATACGATGTTTCTGAGGACATGAATAAGTTTCTATTTTTTTTTAATTCATTATAGGCTTACGCTTGACCACAATCACACCTGATGGGAAGTGATGATGCGGCCTAAGATGGGATGCGCGTTTTAAACGCCTAAGTTTCTAATTAGTAATGCACCCAAAATATCACATTTTGGTATTAAACCGGTCAAACCTGATTAATTTTTAATGATTTATAACAAACAACCCTAATTAAAAAAATTAAAAAATTGGCAGTAAGGCAAAAGGCAGCCCTATGCCTGCCGATAGAAGTGAAAACGAATATTTTTAAAATAATAAAAATAAAAATATAATTATTTAAAATAATTAAACTATAAACCTTAAAACTAAGGCATTAAAGTTTAATTACGAATGTAATATATTTATATTTAAGACCTTTTGTCTTCGTAACAACGCGAGCATGTCGGAGCGAGATTTTTTTTTTTTTTTTTTTTTTTTTTTATCCACTACAAGTTAGCCCTTGACTGCGATCTCACCTGATGGTAAGTGATGATGCAGTCTAAGATGTCGGTGACGGTGTCGGTGACGCGAATCCACAAGTTTACCCCCTACAAAAAAGTGCTCAACGCGGCTAAAGAAGTTTTCACTTCAAATAATTGCACAAAGCTGTTAACCGTGGAATACATTTGGCAAAAAGCGATAACAAAATTTAACTAAGTTTAAGCAGATTGTGCAAGACGACGTCAGAATTAATCACAAAATCCCACTTCTGATGATTTCCAGGTGTGGCGGAGTCACTCG
Organism: Erebia ligea; assembly: GCA_917051295.2. NCBI lineage: Eukaryota > Metazoa > Arthropoda > Insecta > Lepidoptera > Nymphalidae > Erebia > Erebia ligea. The sequence goes on along the minus strand of OU785241.1, from coordinate 14,425,304 downwards.
ACGAAGTCTGTGATAGATTTTGTGAACAGCAGCGAGAATGCGATATTCGTCGTCAACACGGTGCACCTCATCAGCCAGCTCGCTGACAACTTGATCATCGCTTGCGGTGGACTCTTGCCCTTACTTGCTTCTGCCACATCACCTAATGTGAGTTACTTTTAGTCCTAAGGAATACTCTACCCGTGTCCGTACTGTTCACCGTTGTGATGTGTAATTTCTTCTCGGTAGGAATGGCATTCCGAACCAGTGGTAGATTCACTCGACGATTCAAAAGCACTTGTAAAAGTTCATTTGAAGAAAAACATTTGAATTTGAGTTTGAAACATCACACATCCTTAGAAAATTCGAAGTCATATAATATGTATTTGGGATATTATTCTAAGGAAAAGTCTATTTTCATGTCCTGAAGATGATCAATCTCTCCAGTAGAGCATGTGACCTTGAGGCTTTATTACGTAAAAATATATCCCATAACAGTCAAGTCATGTTCCATCTAAAGGGATCACCAAATAAAACACGTTAGCTGGCTTCATTCAAACTATAATGTGTTGATAACTATTAACTGACGTTTATATCATACGTCACACCCCCGCTCTTAATTCAAACCTTAAACATATAACCAGTTGAATTAAAAAAAACATGAGGTATTAATAAATGGTTTCACCTGTCCACGCTGCAGAACGAACTAGACGTGATCGAACCAACACAAGGCATGCCAGTGGAGGTGGCAGTCACTTTCCTACAGAGGCTAGTATCGATGGCCGATGTGCTCATATTCGCGAGTGCTTTGAACTTCGCCGAACTAGAGGCTGAGAAGAATATGTCCAGCGGGGGAATCCTGAGACAGTGCTTGCGATTGGTGAGTGGGAAATTCTATGGATGTAGATGGTGTGCCAATGTTTTAATACTTTCTGAATATTGGGCCAGTGGGGTTGCTCATTACAAACATTATAAACTAGATGATACCTGCGAATTCGTCCCTGTGGATTAAAGGTTTTCGATTCCCGCGCGAACTCTTTAATTTCTTGGGATAAGAAGTTTAAAAAAATATATATTTTTTCAAAATTGGTTGAAAACATGAGCCGTCAAAGCGTAGCAGACAGACAGACACTTTTTCTCATTTAGAATATTAGTATGGTCGCGAGTTTCTGTTGGCTTAGATCTAAATCTAAGGGCTTGTATCCTCGAGACAGACAAATGACACAAAATGCCCCACGTGCTTTTAGTAAAAAGTAATGTACAAATCTACGCGGAAGAAATCGCGGGAAACAAAATCAAAAATCAAACAGATGTTCTCTTTTTTAAGAATGTTCGAATAGATGCTGTTGTTAAAGGTTAGTATTTCATATATAAAAAAACATTTAATAACCTGGGCGAATATTCAGAGAAAACTAAAATTTTGGCACGTAGAATGTAATTTTATTCATCTTTATATTAGACGTGAAATATCTTAGAAATTGTTTGTGACGGATGAATTTTACACTCTGGATGTAGTTTGTTTTCGTATGAATTCTTTAGTAAATTGTAACCTATCGGGAAAACTAGTGTTTTAGACCATGGACTTTTAGTGCAATTGAGTACCTTCATAGTACATAGAAGGATCCATGATATTATGGATAGTAAAATGAGGTGTTTAGTACATTTTCAAATGGTTCTTCGACCGTTCAATATTTAGATTTTATGTTTCTTAATTTATAAAGTAATATAATTCTTCTTCTTAAATAGTTTTAGATCTTCAAAAGCTTGATACAGATGTTCTCTTTTTTAAGAATGTTCGAATAGATGCTGTTGTTAAATGTAAAAATAGTTAATATTCATCCATTCTCTATATCTATCAAATTCTCACCGACAAAGCCGGTCTGAACTATTTGATTCTATCTCGGTTAATAGTAGAACTATCTTTCTCCGAATTTTCCCTATGGAAGATATAAAGCTGTTAATGCAGGCTAGCTCAAATAGGACTGTGCTCGTGTAAGTTTCCAAGTTAAAAAACGTGCCATTCAAATTGCATTGATTTATATCATAAAGTTGTCAAATAACGATATCTCGGGCTCTATTACGGTAATAGTAGATTAGTAGCCAAGGGCTGAAAGGCATCAATTGCAGCCCGAGTTATTTAGGCGCACGAGCACAGCGAGGGCGCCTATAGTTCGAGGGTGCAATTGATGCTTACACCCGAGCTAACTACTCTGCTTTACATCTCGATTGTGAGGTTAGTAGGTCCTTATTACCCCCAAATGGAGCTTGAAGGTGACCAATTAGCGCTCCAGGGTAATAATGTAGCTAGAAAAGCCCTAGGGCGGTAAGTAATTTAAAAAAAAACTCTTCACTCTTTCAAAAAGTTCGCGTACATCTAACCATCATACTTTTTTTAATTACTTACCGCCCGAGGGCTTTTCTAGCTACATTATTACCCTAGAGCGCTAATTGGTCACCTACAAGCTCCATTTGGGGGTAATAAGGACCTACTTACCGAATATGAGAGATGTAAAATGATTTTACAGATCTCAATCACCTCTTGATTTGCTATAATAGGTACTCTTTCGCTATCTTATGTAATAATGTCGCAGTAAGAATAAAATTCACGTAAGATTGATGCAGATTTTTCGAAATAGAGCTGTACGGGCAGATTTACGTCGATGTGCATGTTACGTTAATTTTAAAAGCCACTGGGGTCTCAGAACAGAAAAAGTTAAAACGCAAATAGCTTGGCACGTTGCGTCGGTGAAAATTAACCGTAGAATGGGATAGCGTACCGTAGCGTTAGTAGTTCGTAGTTCGGTAGTTGTAGCGCCATCTGTCGACAGGTGTGCACGTGCGCTGTGCGCAACTGTCTCGAGTGCAAGGAGAGACAGCGGTGCGCCGCCGCAAGGAACAACCGGAACGATTCACCCTCGCCCAAGGTAAGTTCCTGCACGGTCCTTGGCCCCTGGTACATCGAATTGGAGGTGTGAATAAAATGACGTAATTATAGTGGAAAAAAGCTCATTAATGGTGTACTTAATCGAATAAACAAACATGTAGCGAAAATTTTCATTTGGAAGAGATACCTTGTCTGTCTGATTTGCAAACTAAAAAACCGGCCAAGTGCGAGTCGGACTCGCGCACCGAGGGTTCCGTACAAACCTGTAGTAAGTTTTAAATTATTAAAAAAAAAACTACTTACTAGATCTCGTTCAAACCAATTTTCGGTGGAAGTTTGCATAATAATGTACATCATATATTTTTTTTAGTTTTATCATTCTCTTATTTTAGAAGTTACAGGGGGGGGGGGGACACACATTTTACCACTTTGGAAGTGTCTCTCGTGCAAACTATTCAGTTTAGAAAAAAATGATATAGAAACCTCAATATCATTTTTGAAGACCTATCCATAGATACCCCACACGTATGGGTTTGATGAAAAAAAATTTTTCGAGTTTCAGTTCTAAGTATGGGGACCCCCAAAATTTATTGTTTTTTTTCTAGTTTTGTGTGAAAATCTTAATGCGGTTCACAGAATACATCTACTTACCAAGTTTCAACAGTATAGTTCTTATAGTTTCGGAAAAAAGTGGCTGTGACATACGGACGGACAGACAGACAGACAGACAGACAGACAGACATGACGAATCTATAAGGGTTCCGTTTTTGCCAAATTTGGCTACGGAACCCTAAAAATACGCGCCGATTTGAGAACCTCCTCTTTTTTGGAAGTTGGTTAAAAAAGGCTAATCCATATTGAAAAATAAACGATCCCTTAAAATTTAAATGATGCGGCAGGTATGCTAGAAAAAAAGGCGGCAATGAATAGGTACAGTCTTGAGTCCTTGACACTCAATATCCAAACTCTCCTTGGTAATCTACTTGCCTGGTGGTTTGTTCTATTTTATTCAAATTATCTCGTCCAAGATTCTTTTATACACTATGTGGCATTGTCATTCTAATTTATGGTAATCATGTAAAATTTGTAGAGCTTAGAATTTGTTACTCTTTCGTTACTTGCAAAGATTTAATTGTTTGTTTTCAAAGTTACGATTTGCAATGTGTATAACTATTAAATAGGAGAGGTAGTTAATTTAAGCAAATTATTTGTTTTCATGCATTATTTATGTATGCCCTTAGAGTGTGGTGGCGAGCCTAGCAGATGCTTCTAGTCCCGTGAAAGATCCAGAGAGGCTACTACAAGACATGGACGTGAATAGACTACGTGCAGTTATTTATAGAGATGTTGTGAGTATATTTTATTACCTACTTACTCTCCTTTACTTTTTATTTAGTGTGGCCAATTGTTTTGATTAAAATACGAATTTTCAAATATAAAAGTTAGGCTTCTCCCTAATCGATAAAGAATAATAAAATGTTTTTTACTTGTTAGTTAACCACCTCTGGTTTCCTTAATGATATTTGCGATGTATACAAGTACATTTCTATACCGACACTACAAGTGTTCTGATGATCTATTGTGCTAATTTCTGCAACATATTACATTTCTTTTGTTGAACATTTAAGAGATTTTTTCCAGGCGATTAGTGGCCTAATTGGAAACCTAAATAAATTACAGGAAACGTAACCTATCTCAGTTCCCATCGCTAACAATAGATTGCTTTAAAACTGTGCTTGATAACTTCGTTTAGAGATTAAACTTGTCATTTGCAAAGATTCCTGCAAATTTCGCTTATCTAATAATCTAATTGGGAAATTCTAAATAAATTCCAGGAGAAACCCAGTTCTTTTTTCTGGCGATATATAACGTCTTAATAACTTTGCTGACAGCCTATTTAAAATCCTACATCTGCTATTTTTTCAAAGATTCCTACAAAATATATCATCAAGACTTTTCCAATAAGAATAAGCTAAATCACGATATAAGAAATTATATGGTTACTAGCTAATGCCTTTGACTTCCAGCCCATGTGTTATTGCAGACTATAATCTGTCTCTGTGCCTTTCATCGAGATCCGTTCAGCCGTTTTTGTGTGATTAAGTAACAAACATCCATCCATCTAAACTTTCGCATTTATAATATTAGTATAGAAGTATAGATTTGGCATATTCTTAATGGAAAATTGTAAATAAATTCCAGGAGGAAACGAAGCAAGCCCAGTTCCTATCGCTCGCGATAGTGTACTTCATATCCGTGCTGATGGTGTCCAAATACCGGGACATTCTTGAACCGCCTGCGCATGCGCAGCCCGAGTGCGCCAGGAGGGTGCACCATTCGCACGAGCATCACGGTATGTGTATGAAAAATCCCTTTTTTTCTAGGTTTTTATTATTTATAGCTCTATTTTTCGGTTTGTCAATGGTTTGATACTTGCTAGTTGAACTTTTTAAGTTGTTGGAGTGACTTTTCGATCGAGACAATGAAATCTAGTAAAGCATGCTCTCTCTAAATAAGGAAGATTAATTTGAACACTTTAATAGACATGCATAGTTAAAAGTAAGCTGAAAAATAAACTTTTTACATTCAATATAGTTTTCTTATGAACAGTTTTGAGGATATTTTTGCCTGATTTTTGAAAATAATCAACATAATTTTAATCTTTGGCATAATAAGTGAGTAGATATTTTTATTTTAAATAGAAACATTTAATTTGTCTTTCGTGACAGTATTTGAGTTACTTTAATTATTTTGATCGTAAGGTTTTTTTTAAAAATAAATATTAATACTTATTCTAAAACAGATGTAAGACTCATTTTTGTAGATCATGTATTTTGTAAATATTTCATACTTTTCATTAGCAATTCAGAGCAGGCGATGTTTCGTTTACTTTTTAGGCATAATTATTTTTTTACTAATATCATGTTTCATCTAATCTAAAATTTTTATAAATTCATAATTTTGCTTCTTCAATATTACGCTTAGTCGCACCATTATTTAATATTAAATTATGTCACTTTTCTCATATTATACAGACTCTTGAAAGACGCAAAATTCAAATCTCAGAAGTTCAACTAAAGTAAGAGTCATGTACGGTCAAAAGAAGAAGAAGAAATAATAACTTTTACGAATAAAAAGATCCAATAATTAGAGCTCTGTGGTCATTACAGGGCAATAATTGCAACTACTCTAGTTACCTGTGTTCGTATATTTTTCGCTTGAGCACTGTTTTAAAGCCAAGCTTGAACTTGAAGTGCTAGCAAATCAGAAGGATAACCAATATTTATTGTAGCTGTTAATGTTGCATTTGCAATTATATTCTTGTCGATTTATCTTCTTTTGACCTTTGCAAAGAATACAAAGTTATACTAATTGAATTTGCAAATTATCTGAAGAAGTGTTTTTCCCCTTTTTTCACGCCGCTTGAAAAACGCGTCACGATTTGGGACACTGGTAAAATCTACGTTACTTTCACTGCCTTCACTGCGATTATGAACACACATGGACACGCCAACTTGCTACATGCGACATGCAAACACTACATTATCTACCGCAACCATGTTGCATTTCGACGATACTTGTACATCTTTTTGTTTTACATAATATTTAAATGATTTCTATGTTGACTATATTATGGTGTTATATTCCTCTAAACGTTATTTCTTCTTCTACCTTTTAATTTTTCTTATTCAATTTTTTAATTTCTATTATGCATGCCCAAAAATATCCTCTTTCTATAAATGTTATTTTTTTAAATGATTTTACATGCTGCCTTATGTGTTAAACATTACCACTTACTATCTAATTCCTTGTCTCTATCATTATTTTGCTATGCTTATTTCTATTTAATTTAATGTTATGCTTTTTTATTTCTCTTATGTTCCCTTATCTTTATCTTTTACTCCATTCTGCATTTCCTATGTATATTTGGCCTTATTTCATCTTATACTATACCTTTGTTGAATTTCGACTCTTGCGTATCCCCATTTCGCCTTACCACGTCTATTATCTTCCCTTATTTAACTCCATGGCTATCATATCTCTCCTTTTACCCTCAATCCTTTTTAATTACCTCAATCGTTTTAATTTATCTGACTGTTTTCTCCATTCATGTCACATTATTGATTTCCTTATCCGTCTTCACATAATGTCCTATATTTACCCGTCCTATATTTCTCCCTGTCCCGTATCTATCCCTTCTATGCCCCTGGTATCCTGGTGGGGACTCCTTGGTGGTACCAGGGTCTAGGCCGCTGTTCCCCCAGTGGTCGCACCACGTGTACCCGCAGTTCCTGCCGGGTGGGCACCCCGCTCACCGCCACTCGCACTGCAAGCTCGATTGCGGCCAACACGTTAATACTAACTCGCACGCGCACGCACGCATCGCTAATTTCCACCGCGCGCACGCAGGTAAACAAACCCGGCCCCGAGGAACATCCGTATTACAATATCTATTACGTACAGAAACTGTGTCAAGCTTTAAAAACATAAAACTTCACAATTATTCATGCAAGAATGTGCAACGCAAAATCTTTAAAGTGGGTTGGATACGCCAAGAGGTGTATACGCTCGTTGTGTTGTCTCGCAACTTTCTCAAGTTTTCAAGAGATGCAAAAGAGCTTAATATTGATGAATTCGTAGAAATGTGTGAAATGGAATCTCAAAAAAATCTTTCGTGGTGATGATATTTATTAGTCAAGTACTTTCAAGCTCTTTCAACACGCTGAAAAAAGACGCTAAAAATACAAAATTGGCGCAATCATCAAACTTATTATCTTGATATAGGATTTGTCAAAATTATGTTTCTACAATCTAATTGTAGCGCTTTGCTTATAAATTGAAGTGTTTCTCTTCTATATTCCCCTCCAATAACGGCTTGTATTGCGGATGTTTCAAATATTATATTGTGGTCGATGTTTGCGCACATTGTTTTGTCTAGATAAAGATCATTCGCAAAAAACCTCAATCTAGTATGTTTTTATTTAAATCATACAGGCGCGCAAAATAATTGAAACAAACCTATAACTGTTCTGATAGCGTCAAAAACTTGCCGCAACTTTTATTTTTTATTGTTTGCTGTTTGGACAAGACAGTGTCTATAGCACCGCTTGGGCATTGCTGAAATGTTTTATTTTCATTATTATCATTTGCGTCATCATTCAATTTAGTGTTATCATCAAATCATCAAAAAATGCATGCGTGAGAGTTAATTTTGACTTTGTGAAATGATTGCTAATTTAGTAGGTTTTGTTTAGAATTAGAGTTTGCTTTTTGTAATTTGAATTAATGTACCTACGTAATATTTTGATTTATTTGAGAGTCTATAATATATCATAAAAGGGATATTTTAGTTCAAAACATAGATATCTAATATCTACCACAAAAAATCTTGTATACAGGACGCGTTACGAAAGTTGAAGTCATTGCCAGTTAAAGCATGTGTTGGTTTTGTAGCGCCAATAATATTATGATATTTGAAGCATTTTTTAAACCACACATTGTTAATTTAAAATTTCTGCAAAGTTTTCACTTTCGTGACGAAAACTGTGCAACGTATACGACAGATTAATCGAATTAAACTCTAATGTAACCTTTATTCCTTAGTCATATAGTAGAGAACCTTAGACGTAAAATGTTCTTATGCCCTGTAGGAAATCAACTGCTTTTTAAAGCTTCGTCGATGTTGTGCAAAGATCTCATATAAAATTGATTATACATTTATCTGCATTGAATTCGTCGCACGCAACAATGTGTGAATGCTAAAGAATTATGGTGTTGTGTGTAAGCGTGTTAAATCTAATACATATTCTAATAAGTGTGAAGTGTTTGTTTACCTGTTAAATGTTAAGTGTTATGTACTTTCTTCACACTTTCATGTCATGATTCCAAGCCAAGCGTCAGTTTTGTAGGCTTTAAGATTGACAGCTATAGTTCAAGTTCAAAAGGGGTAATGAAAAGCGCGTGGGAGGTTGATTCTTGCAATACTAAGCATTTAACATAACATGTTTTACCTCACTTAACCGTGTCTTTGAGTTTTGCTTAGTACTTATCACTAACTTATGTAGCTACTTTACTTTTAACGTAGACACGTAGAATGTGTATCATCCATTTTATTATTTGGTGGGTGCATAGATTAGCAACTTCCAAAGAATTTGAAAAATTGGCTGCGTGTGATGCGTTTGAAGTTGAATTACCTAGATCTCTATTTTATTATATCAATTTGTTTTTTTCTTCTCTAGAACACAACGGCGATGACGTCGAATACGCCATGATTGTGGTGGATGAAAATAACTCCACCATAAACGAACTAGACTCCCCTTCCATGAAGGTAAGGTTTTTTAGTATTTTCCTAGTTCGCCGTTTAGTTATTAATGTGGTTTCCGTCCAGTGAATATGGCATGTACTAATTTTTAATAGATCAACCCCTTTTTCCCTAATAAGTATTTTTATAGATAAAGTGAGCGTTCTCAAAATATTTGAGTATAAAAATTATTTCTGTAGATGTTATTACTTATTATTAATGATCGTTTATTCTTTGCTTTAATGTGAATACAAGGTTGATACGTATTTTTAATGTGGCTTATTTAAATATAGACAGCACATCGAACGACTGGATTTACACAAAAGTTCGAGGGTGCTCCTAAATTGATTTCGTCTTCGTTCTTGTAAATTGTCGTCGTGCCCAGAGGCTCTAAAGGACTCTTTATGGATACAATTTAAATAGCGACCTATTCTACATTTCAAATTATCAACCTTGCGTTTACATAGGTACAGAAATTCCTAAGGGTAATGTATTTTTCCGAAGATGTATTTAGCATGCAGTTAAAATAAATTACAAACATCAAAATAAGGTAGTCTAGTAGTCACAGAACCTTCTCAAACTAGCGATAGCATTAGCTCAACCCTTCGGCGTAATGCATGCCCCCTTAAAAGTACATGAGAAAATCATAAATCCATTTTTGGCGTCTTTGATTTGCAACCTACATTGCCCATCATTGGTTTTCGTTTGGACGTTTGGATGTGGTGTTATTTATGATTGGACGCTTCATACATTCGTTCTTATTTTGCCATCGCGTTTAATTGATAAAGGATGGGACAGAAGAGGGCGTGGCTAAGATTGAAACGACTACCGACGAAGTGAAACCGAATTCGGGTGAGAAGCCCAAGATGGTGGAACTGGCCCTTACGCCGTGCTCTGAGAAAGAAGAGCCACTGTTCAAATCGAGTCTTCGAGTGAAGACTCAGCCTAAGCAAAAGGTCAGTTTCGGGTTATAGGTTCGATCTGTCCTTCTATTTTAGTTTACTAGGAGTTTCTTTGAAATTTTGGTGGCCTTTAAAAAGCTGTGGTGGTGTTGGTTTCTTTCTAGAATTCCCTGCATCTGGGCCTATCTCTTTCATGTCCTTTAATATATCCATAGCTGTGTATTTCGTTAGAGAATTCGAGAGTAATTCGGTGTTTAATTGCTTTTGAACTATTTATTATATATTATAGTTTTATTCTTTAGTATGGCCAATCAAAACCAAAATATAGCGAACTGCTTGGCTCTGGCCTATCTAGTTTATTATCAAAATTTAAGTAAATATAGAAGATGTTTTTGAGAAGACGAAATGTTCTTTTAAAATCACGTATCAATTATTTATTAAAAAATCTTTATTGTCCTGTTGTAAGCTTCCCAGCGCAAGGTCCAAAACATTGTCGGGGATAACGGTGTCGGTTGTGAACCTGGTTTGTACACGTTGAATTAAACACAACCTCTTAGTGTGAACACCTTCAAATGGTTAATGGTATATGGAAGCCTGGTAATACGGTTGTTAAACTTTAAAGTTAACAAAATCATAACATGACAAATTTTGTTTTTCTGACATTTTCCTGAATGTACTACAAATTAAAGCCATTATAAATTCAGTCAATTTCAGCGATTGTGATGATCATCACAATTTCTGTAACAGCTCTCCTGATTTCAAAGAGATTTTATAAAAATATGTAGTTTAAAAAAAAAGTATTAGGGGTTTCCAAACCGCACTCAATACACAAGCTTGAGAAAAAATGTACTAAGACTAAAACCACTGCGTGCAATTTAAATGAGTATACACCGACCACCCTAGAAGTAATAAGTATATTTGTATGGTACGTCCATGCTGACCACAGAGTATGCTATTGCTACACAAAAATGTCACATATACACATATTGTAAATATATACATTTTCATATCACATATTTTGCGTAAAGATCACCTTCACAAATAATGGAGCCAAAAATTCGCTTCCAAACTTCTATATAATATTTTAAAACCACATGTGTGAATTATTTTTTATATATAGGCAAGTAAATTGAATTCGAAAGGGTTCATAAATAAATTAGTAATATTCATGTCACCTTAAGTTCCTTTTCAATTTTACAAGGTTTTATTCAGTTTCACCTGTCCCAGTGTCTGTCTGTAATCAAATCCTGCAAGTTATAATATTTGACCCACTTCCTGGTCTCTGATTGGGTTTTTGCATACACGTTCTGTTTGGATGACAATGCATAGGTAGCTAAGTGACATCATTTTAAATCCAATATGGCGGATTCCCAAAGATAGTAATTAAGACTAGTAATTTTTATGCATCCCCATGATATGGGTATCAATTAAAAGGGTTTGCTGAGAAGAATACGTAAAATAAAATGACGTCACACTAAATTCAATATGGCAGACGATAAAAGCTTGTTTTCAAAAAAAGTTTTTTTTTTAAAATATGATTGAAATATAACGATACAACGATAGAAGGATATAATACGAAGATATTTGTGACGAACACCTATTTGTGTTAATTATATATCATCTGTGCATTTCATAAAGTTTTATCCCTATAGTTTAATACGAGTATGTACTAGTATTGCATGGTTTCGCTTTGCTTGCTTCTCCACTATTATTTTATTGCATGTCCTTATCGAACTTGTCCAGAAAAGGTTCGGCTAGTTTCGGTCAGACTAGCGAACGTTTTTTTATTGCAAAGCGTGGTGGACTTTGGCTCAATAAATTCTTGTCATTTTGAGAGAAGACCCGAAATTCACCAGTGCAGCGCGTTAAGAAGATGGTGCTAATTTTGAGCGAAGCTTACAAATTTTTATAAGCAATTTTTTTTTAATTTGTTCTCATAAGCATGAAGTCTGTTCTTGAAAAGCAGTTCTTTCAATAGACGAGTGATATTTGTATATATTTAAAAATGGCGCTCTAGGTTTCTGGTCTTGTTCTATGCTTTTTCACCCGTTTTTCTGAGAATAGTAGAGTTTTGATATTCACTTTCACTAGTATTTTACCTGTTTATCATAGAATTGATTTAATTTGATATAAGTATATTGTAGATACTCTGTATATTACGTATTTCAATAAAATGAATATTATGTGTACCTACCTACTATTGCGACAAAGGATGCTACGAGTATGTGATATTAGCTGGAACTACGCAATAAATAGCAATATTGTTAATTATTTCATTGATATCATATTTTTGTAATATATGTCACGAATATATTATTAATATTTGTTATATGGTTTATTAAAATGGCAAGATGTATAAAAAGCAAGCCATCGGTCACACGGATGCTTTTATATCGCGCCTTTAAAAAGCTTCGAATGCAACAAACATTTTCAAAGCTGACTGGTAAGTATTGTAATTTCAACACTGTGCGAAGAAAAATAGACGCGCTAAAAAAGTAATGGCTCATGAATAACAGACTTCTGACTAGACAGCGAAACCTTGCGAGTGCAGTTTAGTTCATATAATATTTTGTCAGTGTCACGCGCAAATAGGGATGATGCCTTTATCAAAAATAGACGATTTCTAACTGATTATTATATAGAGGGTCTTCCAAAAGACCTAAAATTCACATCCTAGGTTAGTTTTAAGTTTGATAACCAGTTTAAAATATAGATTAAAGAAAAAAAGTGCGTTGAAATTTTATGACGTCACAACTGTGAATTTCATACAACTTCCATACCTACTAGAAGTGCGTTTTTAAGTTTGATAAACAGTTGCTGATTTGATTGAGTTGTCATCATCCCTATTGTAACGACCTAATTCAAATTCACCGTCGCGGTTCGTTCGCACATGTAAACCCATTTCTCGCGCGTTTAAAAACGTCCGTGTGTACGAAGGTTTGGCTTCAATAAATTATTTATTTGATATCAAATTAACATTGTGTAATCTGCCATGATCACCAGAGCGTCGACTCGATAGAGGATGCGGGCTCCTTCCATCTCAACTCCACCGAAACTACCAACAACGATCCGGAGACGTCCAGCGAGATCGCTTTAGATGACAATAAACATCCTGTAAGTATTTTTTTTTTTGGAAATACCTATGTGGGCCGACCTGAGAAAGCGTTGGAAAGATTTGGGGGAGGCCTACGCCGTAGAGGCGACTTAAATACGTTAAAATAAATAATGACATTATATTCCATATTTTGTATATTTTATTGACCAAATTGAATTTGTAATAATATGTTTAATAATTTAATAATGTGATTGTAATTCGTAATAATATTGTTAAAGTTTGTAATTTTAGGTAGATTTAAATTATAATAATGTAATTAATTGTAATTTCAATCAATCAATCAATCAATTTGTATTTTTGTAACGTAATAGAAATAAAGGCTATTTTAGTTATTTATTTATTTATTTATTTATTTATTTATTTATTTATTTATTTATTTAAGTATTATTTACTAGCTGATGCCCGCCACTTCGTCCGCGTGAATCGAGGTTTTGTGGTTCCCACGGGAACTCTTTAATTTTCCGGGATAAAAAGTAGCCTATATGTATTCCAGACTATAATCTATCTCTGTGCCAAATTTCATGCAGATCCGTTCTGCCGTATTGGCGTGATTGAGTAACAAACATCCATCCTTCGATGCATCCATCCATCTATCCATCCAAATTTTCGCATTTATAATATTATAGTATAGGTAGTATAGATTAGTTTTTTGTTGGTTCGGAAAGCACGTTCTACTGAGAATTTCTGACAAGAATCTCAGGAATCACTCTTTTCAAAAACAATTTCCAATCCAATCGAACAGCCTGCATGACGTATCGTTAAGATAACCTTGTCCCCTGCCACGTCTGGTCGTCTACATTTTAAGTTATTTTGGTAACTTCTCTACTATAAATTGCCTATTCAATGACAAACAAAAACAAATTAAGAAGCTTTTTCAAGCTATTTGTTTGGCTTAAATTCGTCAAAACTAGTTTCCTTTATAATATGAACGAAACCATACCTTGTTACTTTCTAGATCAGCAATGACGAATCATGGACGGACGTAAACTTGAACGAAGATGGTGAAAGAGGTCCAGCCACTATCACTGGAAGGACGAGAGATCACGAAGGAAATATGCATGAAGGTAAGGGCTTTCGAGAACAAGAATTTTGAAAAATATCACTAAACTAAACAGAAATGTTTGCAACGCGATATTTTGCCCCTGACAAGGTTGGAAAAAGCTTCCCATCTCTTTCTTTAAGAGAATGCCTAGAGAGAATTTACTCAAATTATGCAGTTTTTCCTATCTTTTTTTTTCCTATCTGTAACTGTTACCTAAAATTACTCTAAATTAATTCAATTTTCTTCTGATTAATTTCTTACTTTTTCAGATATAGACAAACAAATACACATCAGGAATTCAGAACACCACCACCTGGCTCAGCGTCACCAAAACAGAAGTTTGCAAACTGCGCAACGACACTTACATCCGGTAAGTTGATTCAGTTTGGTTCACAAACTATAACCAATAAACTACCACATTTGCCTAAAAGCCTGGAAAAATCGTACGTGTCAGAATAGCTCTGTCGCTCACTTTCTCTCTCTAGTATGATAGAGAGCCGCGGTGTCTTTGGACACTCCACAAGCCGTGCGGTGTCCAAAGACACCGCAAGGCTTGTTTTAGAAAAAAAACTATTACGTAATTTTCAGGACAATGAAACTCTCGCCGGGCTGACGATGAACGCGTCGATGTCAGCCGATGGGGTGTCTCGAGAGGCCTCGCTCACACACAAGCTGGAGACGGCATTGGGACCAGTGTGTCCTCTCCTGAGGGAGATCATGCTGGACTTTGCGCCGTTTCTCTCCAAAACTTTGGTTGGAAGTCACGGACAGGAGTTACTGATGGAGGGTAAGTTATTGATCACTTCACTTTAAGTATTTTATCTGAAATCTAAATGTATACTAATATTTTAAATGCGAGAATTTGCATGGATGGATGGATGTTTGTTATTCAATCACACCAGAACAGCTGAAAGGATCTGGATGAAATTTGGCACAGAGATGCATAATAACAATATATTATAGTCTGGTATACACATGATACTTTTTATCTCGGATAATTAAAGAGTTCCCGCGGGAACAAAAAAATGATGATGACCAAAAGATCCAGATGAGATTAAATGAGATGTCGAGGGATATCTTAATACACTGGCCACAAAACATTATAATAATAACGAATCCTGCATGATATCTTAGACCAAACACACCTACTACCTAGCACCGTCCATTCTAGGTCTCCAGACCTTCAAGTCCAGCACATCAGTAGTGGAACTAGTGATGCTGCTCTGCTCCCAGGAGTGGCAGAACTCTCTGCAGAAGCACGCTGGACTCGCCTTCATCGAGCTTATCAACGAGGGTCGGCTGCTGTCGCATGCCATGAGAGACCATATCGTGAGGGTGGCCAATGAGGCCGAGTTCATACTGAACAGGATGAGAGCTGATGACGTGTTGAAACATGCAGATTTTGAGGTAAGTTAATCAACCAATGTGCTCTATTAGCTGACTCAATACACCGAGCTCATCAAGTAGGGTCGACTGCTATCGCATGCTACGAGAGACCATATCGTGAAGGTGGTAAATAAGACCGAATTCATACTGAACGGGATGAGAACAGATGACGTTTTGAAACACGCAGATTTTGAGGTAAGTTCTAAATATCTAAGTTTTTTAACAAATGTGCCCTATTAACTGACTCAATACATCGAGCTCATCAACGAGGGTCGACTGCTGTCAACGAAAAAACAGTGGCCAACGAGTCCGCATTCGTTCTGAGCAGGATGTGAGCTGATGATGGAATAAATAAGCCAAGGTTGGCTGCGTGTTATCATAAATTGCCTCCCAGAACAAAATGTGACAGACGCTGGAGGCACCCTACTCTTACATTTTGCACTGAACCGAGGGCTTTTGACAGACTAAAAATTTTACCGGATCGGACATACATTTCATAAATCATAAATCATAAATCATAAATCATTTATTTTGCAAAATTGTGGGTAATAACAGCTGTATAATATGTAGAATCTTCCCATACACAATCTACTGTCAGAGACAGTGTGCAAAAATTATATTACACTAAAATTTATATGTCATTTAAAATTTAAATTCAAAATATGTCTGGTATACAAAAAAAAAATTGATCCAAGTTAAAATTATCAGTTACACATTTTATAAAGTTATTTATACAAATTTCTTTAATGTCAAACAATTTTAATATTAGTCAATATTGGCATGTTAGATTAGTATTGACTTATTAATTTTAGAATAATTATGGATAGTTTTATTAAATAGGTAATAGCACTAAGTTACAACTTGTCTCTCTAAAAACAAAACATGCATTTACACACACAGATTACACATCACAAATGTTAGTCATAGGAATTCCGAGTCACCGAGATATTCGCCAACACTATAGTAATTTTTTTTTCAATACAGTTGTCTAACATGGCGCACTTTCAGAGGCTGTAGTTATGATTCGAAAATTGAATCTTTCGCATAGGCATCTTACTTTTACACGGTCGTGACTTACTTTTACAAGCTCGACACTTACTTTTTCAGTTTAGTTTTAAATTTTCCAAGTCAATTAAAAAAGTTTAGTAGCAAGGAGTTTTCATACATAGAATATAATCGGATAGGCTTTTTACGAGGAAAAATGAATGAATCCGTACGTTTTAGCATTGAATTTCCAAAATTCTTTTAAATGGTTGTTGATTATATTTAATTACCAGTTTTAATTTAATTATTTTACATTATTAAAAATTATTTAACATTTGACAAAAATCGAATAGGCTGTATAAGCGTAGGTACGAACCCGTAGCCTAGTTTCGTTGAAAAAAAAAAATATGTCCAGGTGTAAATACGCGCCATTTGCTGAAATTTTTTATTTTTTATGTGATAAATTGATTATATTTTTGTTATTATGAGTTCTAGTACTAATGATGAAATGGAATTAACTCCACCAGATATTTTATCTGAGGCGAAAACTGCGCAAGATGGAATTTTGCCCCCAAAATCTCGAGAAAGATATATGACGGCTTACAATAATTTTATTTCATGGAAAAAACAAAAAAAAACTAAGTCATTCTCAGAAAATGTTTTGTTAGCTTATTTTCATGAATTGAGTGGAAAATATAAACCATCTACATTGTGGTCAAGTTATTCCATGTTAAAAACGATCTCAATTTTCAGAATTAATTACTATGTACGTATGTATGTTGAAATAAACTTGTAATTCTTTGATTTGTTTATTACTATTTCCCACAACTGTATTGAAAAACGTCGTGTGATACACGGGTGTGAAGGTTATTGCAAACTCGTGACATTAAAAACCCTCACCTTCGGCTCGGGCTTATTAATGACAGCTCGTTTGCAATAACCTACTTTCCACCCTTGTATCACAATATACTATTGTTGAGAATTGTGAAAATCACTCTTTTAAACTTCGTTATATGTAGCTTTCTATAGCATTCCGGTAACTTATTAAATAAGGATATTGCCATACAGTAAGAGTTTTTAGAGTACAGAGCTAACCTTCTCGATGGGACCCAAAGTTGGTTTTGTGGCCTGTTCCTCCTCATTCTTGAGACTTCATTATTATTGGAGTACATTTCATTTACTTTTGGGAACAAAGTGGGATATTTTTTCACAAAGATAAGCATTTCGTATATATACAAACATGGTAGGGGCAGTATATTATTTTCCCTAAACAAAGGTTTGCAGCTGTCTAAAGTTTCAGCTCGACATATAGACCTCATACAAGCTTTTTGTTTAATAAACACCTTTGCTGAATCCGTTGAGTTACCCCATAATACTAAACCGTACCGTAGCAACGAAGAAACGTATCCATGATAGGCTAGTAAGGCCGTTTTTTTATTTACAACCTGAGTGAGCTTTTTAAGCACGTAAATAAATCGGTCGATTTTGTTGCATAGGATGTCAACATGAGCTTTCCAGTTACAGAATTTACATGTAGCGCTCAGTAAAAACACGTAGATGAAGGGCCATTTGCGCTGTTTTTGTATCTCTTGACGCAACGATACAGAGAGCACATTATTAAATGTACTTAAAAAGTAATTTAGTTTGTTATTCTAAGTTTTTTAACCTACCTATTTTTTTAACCATAGACAATCCTCTAGCTATTTGTATTATTGATCTGTGAGCTTTTTTGATTGACTATTCCCCAGTGTCTCTGCGCAACAACCAATCAAGAGCGAGGCGAGGAAGAAAGAACGTGCGAGCGACTGATAGCGGCGGCGCGACGACGCGACCAAGCGTCCGCCGCGCGCCTTCTGGACAAGCTGCAGCACGCCGCCGCAGCCAGAGCCGGGTAACTGCACTTGTATATTTTATAAACTACCTCGTTGGTGTAGTGGTTAGCATGTTCGACTGCGGCTGACGAAGTCCCGGGTTCGGGCCATAGTTAAGTATTGGGTTTTTCTGAAAAGAAATTCTCAGTACTAGCTCGGTGTTAGGAAGTTGGCGGTATTTCATCCCCGTGCCTCGGGGAACACGTACCTACGAGTAAAGCCGTCGGTCCTGCGTCTAATCTCTCTCCGGTCGTGTCGCATTTTGCGTCCTATCGGGCTATGAGAGTAAAGAAACAGAGAGTGCACCTGTGTTTACGCACACGATTGTGCACTCTAATATAGGTATCCCGCGCTAATGGCTAATCTCTCTGGAGATAGGCCGCCGTGGCCAAAATTCGATCGGGAGGACATACAAGCCAAATTAGAAAGTAAATGAATCGAATTGAATTGAGATCCATGCAAGTTGTGGGCATCTTTCGGTTGAGACGTCGTCGACGTCGCCAATTTCAAATAATCCGACGTTATTTCTTGTCTATATTGTAAAGGGAACTTCGGTGAAAACTCTCAGTTGTTTTAGGACTAATCATTCTTTAATATTTAATTAACGTCCAGAAGAAGCACGGAAAAATTACTGGTTGACAAGTATTTCAGTTAAGAAGACTTTTTGGCCGACTTATAAAAAAGTAGAGGGAAAGTATCAATTACTAGCTGATGCCCGCGACTTCGTCCGCGTGGTTTGAGTTTTTTTGATTTCCGCGGGAATTTCCTAATTTTCCGGGATAAAAAGTAGCCTATGTCGCTCCTCAACTATACCCATGCCAAAAATCACGTCGATCCGTTACCCCGTTGCGGCGTGATTGAAGGACAAACTAACAAACACTGTTATGCCCGTAACACAGGTTTTCCTAGTACGGGTGCTAAAGCACTCCCTTTGACCTCAAAAACTTAATTGTTCACCTTATCCATTGTACTGCATTGCATTGTATAATGAAGGTTCTAAGGGATATTATTATTGTTTCTAATCTAAGTACATATTCTAAGTTCATTATTAAGATTGTAAACATTAACTGTAATTATTATTTTTCATGTAATTCTTTTGAAATAATTTTTTGGAATAAAGTCATAAGTCATAAATATTTATTCAATTTAGGTAGATACACTACACTTAATGACGTCCAGTTACATAAAAATATGATGGTGATAATCTGTTACGGTATCTTAAAACTAAAGCTACGAGGGTTCCAAACGCGACCTGGTCTGAGAAGAGCAAACAACAAACTCAGCTGGGCTCTCAGCTAAATGAATTTATTTATAAAAAAAAAACAAACACACTTTCGCATTTATAATATTAAGTACTAGATGATGCCCGCGACTTCGTCCGCGTGGATTAAGGTTTTTTGATTCCCGCGGGAACTCCTTAACTTCCCGGGATAAAAAGTACCCTATGTCCTTCCCCGGGATATAACCTACCTCTATACCAAATTTCAGCAAAATCGGTTGAAAAGATGGGCCGGGAAAGCGGTAGCAGACAGACAGACAGACAGACAGACAGACACACTTTCGCATTTATAATATTAGTATGGATGAAGTATGATATGCGTATTTTTTCTTGTAGCGTGAGCGAAGGAGAGTCAATAGACGGAGGGTTCTGGAAGCTGGACTCATGGGAGGACGACGCGCGCCGGAGGAGGCGGCTGGTGCCGGACGCGCGCGGCAGGAGGCACGCCGCGCGCTCGCACCACGCGCCGCTGCCGCCGCCCACTGACGCCATTTCACAGGTGAGCTTTCCTTCTGAACGAGCTGTAGAGTTAGGAAACTCTACAGCTCGTTACGGCGCGGCGGAGGTACGGCGCGGCGTGGCAGGGAGCGGCAAATATTCTTTGTATGAGTTAGTATGGCGCAGTGCCCATTTAAGTGACGCCGCACAGAGATGCACTGCGACATCATGGTACAAAGAATATTGGCCGCTACGTGCCGCGCCGCGCCCTGCATCTGTAGTGGGGCTGGACCTTACTTTCACCACATCTGTGGACGCGGAACCAGCTTGTGTCGGGCAGAAAAAGCTTTATTTATATGGCATTAAGAGTGAAAAAGACGTCGCCCGCACCAACCGACGCGACGCGATTGCGTTTTAACGCTTTTTCACTAAAAAAATTAAATGATTTGATTTTGAATTTGCTAGGGAGCTCCAACGGAAAAACAAAAAAAATTAACCTTATCTTAAATCTTCTGAAACTGGGTTCCATTCCACGGTTTGTTCCACAGTTTAGCATTTAATGAACTTATTTCAATGTTAGTGAAGTTGGTTTAAAAGTCTTATCAAAGGCAATTGAATTACAAACACTCAAATCTTATAAAATTGACCTTCATTTTGTGGACAAAATAGTGCTTGTGTCAATCCTTACGATTTATTTTACTGCTGAGCTTGGCCAAAACCCCCTTTTCGAAAGGGCATTAAAATTAATCGTTACAATTTATTTTACTGATTGGTGTAACTTGGCCAAAATCCCTTTACTGCTGCAAAAATTTTACCTAGATTTACGTAATTAAAATGTTGGTATTCGTCACTAGGCCACGGAAGAATTGCACGCAAGAATCGCGCAGGCTTCGGGCGGGGCGCAGTTACCAGCGCCACCTGCCGCCGAGCTGCTGGACGACGCTGAACTACTGTTGGATGAACGGGACGCTGAACAGGATCTTACCGGTAAGTTGCCTGCATGTTTGTGGAAAAACACCTGCCATGCAAGTTCAATAAAAGCTCTAGGACTTAAATATTATCTCATTGTCTCCAACATTCGACAACATGACATGAGTGATGGTTATTTGTTTCCTAAGATCACTTTCGCTGAAGAGGTAAAGATTATAGAAAGAGAATTTATAATTTTTGAATTTTCCCTGCTCTGGCCTGGTGGGAGGCTTCGGTCATGGCTAGTTACCAGTTACCACCTGTGGTATATTAACAATGTAAAATATATTCTTAGTGTGGGTACTTAAAATAATAAATCAGTATTGAGTCAGCTATGCGCGTTTCATTACATGGTGACAGCGGTGTTAAGATATTTTATTAAAAAATCTGTGAATTAGTGTGTATTATCAATAAATAATGTGTAAACTGTCGTTACACTAAGATTTAGTGACTAAATCAATGAACCGCGTCATGGAACACGCACGTCCTCCGACGGAATTAGTTGTGGAAGGCGGCCCGGCCTCGCGTGCTGACGCGTGGCGTACGTGGCGCAAACAATTTCAAGTATTCTTAAAGGCATCCGGAGTGGCGAAGGAGCCTGCTGACGTGCAGGCTAGCCTGCTGATCAATCTCATTGGCCCTGCTGGCTACGACGTCTTTACTACGTTCACTTACGGCAAAGGTGAAAGTGAAGATGACATTGAGTGTTTGCTGAAAAAGTTCGATGATCATTTCGGTACGAAACCGAACATAACCCTAGCGAGATTCAAATTTTTCACGCGATACCAGGATTCGTCGGAAACCATCGATCAGTACGTGACCGCGCTAAGGGTTCTTAGTCAATATTGTGAGTTCGAACAACTCAGAGATAGCTTGATACGCGATCGTATAGTCTGCGGAATATCCAACAATACAGTACGCGACCGGCTACTCCGCACGGAGGATTTGACTTTAGCTAAGGCCGTACAGATTTGTGAGGCAGCCGAGATGTCGAAAGAAGAGAGCAGGCTCATCGAGGCGTCCACAACCGAGGCAACCGTGGACGCGATCTGGAAGGATTCCGGTCGAGGCGGTGCGAGTGGATCGCGAGGCAGAGGCGGCGGCGGCGGCGGCGGTCGGCGGCGACACCGCGGCGCGCGCGCGTCTCGGGGCGCGCGGTACCCTGCCAGGCCTCCTCCCTGTGACTCTTGTGGGAGCGATCGCTGCGACGGCGAGGTTTATTGTCCCGCGCGAAGTGCTACTTGTTTTGTGTGTGACAAAAAAGGGCATTTTGCAAGGTCTAAAAAGTGTTCAAGCCGTAAAGTGTTAAACGTGAGTGTAGATAGCTCTGATGATGGCGACAATGACGAAATGTTTTATGTGAATATGATAATAAGTGAGGTTAAAAATGATAAGTTGTGTAAAGAATGGTTTGAAACCTTCATCTGTAATGGTAAGCAAATTCAAATTAAATTAGATACAGGTTCCATGTTGAATGTAGTGTCTAAAAGCGATTTTTTGAGACTAGGTTTTTCATTGAAAATATTGAAACCGTTTACTAAGCGTGTACAATCCTTTACTGGAAATGCTATACCGATATTGGGTGCTGGTGATTTGACATTGTCATACGAGGATAAAAATTACAACTTGGCATTTGTGGTGGCTGATTTAAACTGTCAAAATATACTTGGCTTGAAGGGTTGTATAACATTGGGGCTTATAAACAGAGTGAATTCGATGGAATTTTCAAAATATCAACATAGATACTCAGATTTATTCAGTGGATTGGGGAAATTGCCTGGTAAATATTCTATTTCCGTCAATAATAACGTAGAACCGGTTATATGTCCTCCGCGTAAAATTCCTCTTGGGTTGCGAGATAAATTGTTTACAGAGTTATGCAGAATGGAGAAAATGGGTGTAATAAGAAAGGTATCTCACCCCACAGACTGGGTGAATGCTATTGTCGTAGTTGCAAAAAAGAATGGCGATATTCGTCTATGTTTGGATCCGCGACCTTTGAACCGTGCTATTCGACGCGCACATTATAGTTTACCGACGGTAACTGAATTAGCTGTGAAATTGCGCGACGCGAAATATTTTAGCGTTTTAGACGCAAGATCTTCGTTTTGGATGATCGAGATAGACGATGCGAGTGCTGACCTTTGCACATTTGGAACGCCGTTCGGTAGGTACCAATTTTTGCGCTTACCATTCGGTATTAATTGTGCATCAGAAGTCTTTCACGCGAAAATAAAACAACACCTAGAAGGATTAGAAGGGACTGATTCTTTCATTGATGATATTATTGTATGGGGGCGTACGAAGGAGGAACACGATATGAGACTCGAGCGCTTAATGCACAGGTCGAAAGACATCGGTATAAAATATAACTTTGATAAATGTAAGTTCTGTGTACAGGAGATAGTGTTTTTAGGCCATAAATTTAATAGTAATGGAATGCATCCTGATGATAGTAAGGTGAGAGCTATATTGGATATGCCATATCCTAGCGATAGGAAAGGACTAGAAAGATTTCTCGGAATGGTGAATTATTTGTCAAAATTCATTCCGTATTATTCGGAATCCGTTGCGGTTTTAAGAGGTTTACTAAAAAAAGACTCCGAGTGGGCATGGTACTCTAAACACTCGGAAGCGGTAGATGCTTTAAAGAAGAAGTTGTCGTCAGCGCCAGTGCTAGCGTTATACTCCATGGAGCTGCCGGTGGTGGTGTCGGTGGACGCGAGCGCGCACGCGCTGGGCGCCGTGCTGCTGCAGGCGGGCCGGCCCGTCGAGTTCGCATCGCTCACGCTCACCGACACGCAGACGCGCTACGCTCAGATAGAAAAAGAGATGCTCGCGATCGTGTTCGCTGTCGAGAGGTTTCGTCAATATTTGTTTGGTAGGCGAGACATAACGGTGCAGTCGGATCACAAGCCTCTAGAGGCCCTGTGTAGTAAACCTCTAGCGTCGGTTCCGATTCGTTTGCAACGGATGATGATGCGTATACAGGGGTACGATTTAAAAGTCGTGTATACTCCGGGCAAATATATGTATATAGCGGATACTCTGTCACGAGCCGCATTACCGGACTTGATGAACGATCGTATAAGTGCTGAAGTCGAATCGCAGACGTGTTTCTTGATTGAAAATATACGTTTTAGTGACGAAAAACTAGAACTCGTTAAAAAACATATTTCTAGTGATCCTGAAAGTGAATTATTAATTTCCTATATTCTTAACGGGTGGCCGAATCATAGAAAGAGTCTTAATGAGAGTCTTCGGTTGTTTTGGCAATATAGAAATGTAATGCAATATGCGGATGGGTTGATTTTCAAGGGTGACACTTTATATATACCGCAGAGCTTACGCAAATTAATGTTGGACAAAGTGCACGAGGGGCACTTAGGCATAGATCGCTGCAAGCGAAGGGCTCGCGACGTGATGTTCTGGCCCGGTATGTCCCGCGACATCGAGCATGCCGTGCGGCGGTGCGAGGCGTGCGCGCTGCATGCGCCGGCTCCGCGGGTTGCTCCTATGATTGAACATTACGTGCCGGGTTTACCGTGGCAAAAGTTAGGTTCTGACATTTTTGAATATAAAAAGAAGCTTTATATTATTTTAATTGATTATTTTTCGAATTACGTGGAAGTGGGAGTAATAAAAAATTTGAATAGTACTTCGATAATAAATTTCTTAAGAGAACAGTTTGCAAGACACGGAATTCCTCTGGAACTGGTGACTGACAATGCGAGTTCGTATAGTTCACTAGAATTTAAGAAATTTATGACCAAATGGGAAGTCCGTCACGTTACGTCTTCTCCCCGCTATCCGCAATCAAACGGAAAAAGCGAGCGTACAGTGCAGACCGTTAAACAATTGCTCAAAAAGTGTATCGATTCCGGCCAAGATTTTTACGTAAGTTTGCTTAATTTTAGGACGACGTCGCGTAATGGGATAGACTCTCCGGCACAAATTCTCATGGGTAGACGACTTAATACGAAATTGCCAATAAATCATAAATTACTAAGGGAAAGAGTAGATAACGATGCCAATTATAGTGCTGTGTTAAGACGCCAGAAGGAGATTAAACAACACGTTGATAAACGCGCGACTCAGCTTAGGGACTTGTCAGCTGGGGAAAGGGTGATTCTTGCGGACGGAGCAAATCGCAAGCCGGTCTCGGTGGTAGCACGCGCACCGGAGCCGCGCTCCTATTTTGTAAGAGACGACCACGGCCGTCTCTGTCGCCGTACACGTCGTCACCTGATAGCCCGCACAACTCAGCCTTTAAAGATTACCACTGACGACAATGTCAAAGCGCAAGCGTCCAATAGTAATGATAACGTTGCTTCAAATCCTGAAAAAGAATGTTCTCCTCAAAAGGCCAAAACTGTATGTCCTACACCTAAAAGGATTGCCGGCACAGGTGTAGTGACAAGAAAGCAAGCAAACCTTTTGTCTAAATTGCAAGACAAAAATATGTGAAAGATAGGTCTACTTAATAGGTATTAATAGATAGTTATAAAATAAAAATACTTAATTATTAATAATTAGTAAAAAAAAAAAAAAAAATATATATATAGGTATATATATATATATTTGAATAGTTAGTGTATAAGTAAATATTTTTGTTGAACCTTAGTTTTGCTGTACCTAGTCTTAGTTGCTATATTGTATCTTTAGTTTATAATTATTTTGTTTTATTCTTTTCAATGTCATGTAACTACGTAGATTAGTTTGTTATATTATAAGAAGGGAGATGTGGTATATTAACAATGTAAAATATATTCTTAGTGTGGGTACTTAAAATAATAAATCAGTATTGAGTCAGCTATGCGCGTTTCATTACACCACCCTACCGGCAAAGACGTGCCGCCAAGCGATTTAGCGGTCCGGTACGACGCCGTGTAGAAACCGAATAGGGGTATGGGTTTAATATAACTGTCATGCCCCTAACAGGTTAACCCGCTACCATCTTAGACTGCATCATCACTTACCATCAGGTGAGATCGCAGTCAAGGGCTAACTTGTAGTAGATAAAAAAAATACTTAAGTACATATGAAATTAAATATTAAATATCTGGGTGACCGAGCTTTGCTCAGTTTTTGTTTTTAATAAATCAAATTAAAACTTAATTTTTTAAAAAAAGTCGGAAAAGAAAAATAATCGGACTGGAGACATCTGGACTCGAACCGAAGTCTTTGGTTACGGGACCACCCGATTTCCCACCTGAGGAATTATAGATATTGGTGAAATTTACCTTCGTATTCTAATGATATTATAGCAGTTTTTCATTGCCCGAAAACACGGATAAAACGACATGGGATGTGTCTCAGGGCCGGTGAACATCAGCACTCGCGCGCGGCTGGTGGCGCCCGGGCTGTCGGCGGCGGGCGCGCTCTCGCTGACGGCTACAGAGCTGTACTTCGAGGTGGACGAGGACGACCCCGACTACAAGAAGATCGACCCCGAGGTGAGTACCAACCTGAGTCGATTTATCAACTACTAGCTGATGCCCGCGACTTCGTCCGCGTGGTTTAAGTTTTATTGATTCCCGCGGGAACTCCTTAATTTTCCGTGATAAAAAGTAGCCTATGTCACTCTCCAGGTCTTCATCTATCCCCATGCCAAAAATCACGTCGATCCGTTGCTCCGAAGGACAAACCAACAAACCAATAAACCAACAAACAAACACACTTTAAAAAAAAAAAAAAAAACAAATGTTTTTTATTCAAATAAGCTTTTACAAGCGCTTTTGAATCGTTATAATATGAATCTACCGCTGGTTCGGAATGCCATTCCTACCGAGAAGAGCCAGCAAGAAACTCGGTGGTTGCTCTTTTCCATCAAAACTTACAATCATCATAATGATACAAGTAACTGCAGTCCCACGCATAGCTGGAGCGAATCAAATCCACGCTTTTTTTTTATCATTTACGTAATCTTCGATTGTATAGTATGCTTTTTTCACGAGCATACAATATTCAATACACGCCAAGACTGGCAGACAGAGGCAGCCCCATTTCCGACGGTGGCACCCGTTCACGAGCATGACGCATGATCCAGCCATTGCTTCGCTCAACCATATTTGAGGGAACGTAACACTTTCGCATTTATAATATTACTTATTAGTATGATTGAACATAAGATGTTTTAAGTCAGCAGTATATATAGATTTGTGAGGAACGAAATCTATCATTAAAACATTACATTAATTGTTTGTGTGTAATAAAGTGTTTTTACTTACTTACTTAGATACTTCTTATTCGCATGGCTAGGGTCTTCCAACACTACCTAAAACGGTGTTTTCCACCAATTACAATCCGGGTATCTTTAAATCAAGAGTGAATAGGCATCTTCTAGGCAAGCGTCCCATCTTAGGCCGCATCATCACTTCCCATCAGGTGTAATTGTGGTCAGGCGAAAGCCTATAATGAATTTAAAAAAAAAATTCTTACAAAACTTGAACTTAACTTACACATAACTTGAACATACCAATCTCTCTTACATTCCTGACAAATGGCGTGTGATAATTAATATATAAATATTTGGATAACAAGTCGTTAAAATTTGTTAAGTTGGAATTGAATAAATAACCGCAAGTTATGCGAAATACAGATCGCCAAACGATTTGTAAACCGCTAAGAACTACTCACGCGTAGTTAATACGTCACAAACATTAATTTATCATCACATTTAAAAGAAACCGCATTATGTATATATTTTCTTTTTATAGTTTTACTAGCGATCCGCCCCGGCTTCGCACGGGTAGCACTAATAATCCTAATCTATATAATATAAACTATCCTATCTCTCAAGTTAGATTGAACTGCACATGGTGTGCGAATTTTATTATAATCGGTTAAGTGGTTTAGAAGTCCATTGAGGACAAACATTGTGACACGAGATTTATATATATATAGATAAATAAAATTTCACGGTTTAAAAAATAAAACAGGGTCTCTTTATGACAAAGGCGAATTCAAATAAGGTGTGACATTAGATCTTTGTACGATTATTTATTAAAGGCTCTGTGTTTGTTCAAGAAGTAGTAAAATGAAAATTATGTCGTTCACGCCGCGATCAAAATGATATAAAGCCTTGAAACCGCGCTAATGCAATATCAACTTTATGATTTGTGAAATTAAATTCGAATTGCATTAGTCGTGATTGTGATTTAGGGATGTTTGTAAATGGAGCGGAGTGTGATATCGATAGCGTGTATAGGCGTGTAATATAGGCGGGTAACCGAATATGAGGCGCTTTTAACTGCTCGAACAATGAAGCCCCGCGGCGAGGCGGCCCGTGAGGCGCCACGCTAGTGATGTACTGTGTATATTATATTTTTGTACGATAAAAGGTGAATTAAAAAAAATTAACATAAGTATTCGGTGTTTTGTTTTTCAAATTACTTCAAGAACATTCAATTTTTTGGCCATCTCTTTCAGATTGTTATGTAAACAAATAAGTACTTTTAAGAACATCCATCGGATTAGTTTGTTTCATCAATGAGGTTTCATTAATCATCAAATCGTTTTTTATTTTTATGGGATTAGAAAAATATTCTTACCATTCTGTATTAAATCTGCTAACGTAATCGTAGGGGAGACCGGTGATGTTTGGCTATAGGGGCAGGTAGACTAAGTAACAATAAAGCCCAAAACACACAGGGAGCGGGCGCGGGTCGGGCGCGGGCCGGGTCGGGTGTCAGGCGGGTTGAATTCCTTGTATTTATATGGACGACATCACACAGCGTCACCCGCCACGCGCCCGACCCGCGCCCGCGTTCTGTGTGATGTCGTCCAAATAAATACAAGGAATTCAACCCGCCTGACACCCGACCCGGCCCGCGCCCGACCCGCGCCCGCTCCCTGTGTGTTTTGGGCTTAACTCGCCACTATCACGTGTTTTTCATCAACTAATCACGAGTGACGATGCCTCCCCGCGACCCGCTAACTTGTGCGAAGTGAGCCGCCGCAGTCGCGCGGCGTTCTTGAGAGGCATCATATTTTGTATTTTTGGTCTCGGTAAGTAACTTTTTTCGTTCGTACTTTTTTTGTTATTGTGTTTATGGATCTGTTAGAAACAATGTTGTTGTTATGCCTAATGTGAATATGATAGTTTTGTTCTATATTACACAGTATTGCTTCCATGTAAGTGCCAGAGTTTGCATATGTTACGCAGGTAAAATTCAAAATGGCGTCAGGGGTTGGTTGACCAATTTTTTTCGGGGTAGACTTATTAGTCAACCAACACCTTTAAAATAAGTATAAAATTTTATACTTATTTTAATGAATTGTGTGGGCTAATAGTTAATGTGCATCATCAATGTAAACACTATTATGGTCTTCTCTCACATACTAAATTACAGTAGTATTTTTACAGAAAATGAGGACGTACATAAGAAAATCTGAAAAGGGTGATGTACCAAAAGATATCCTAGAAGGGATTTCAACGCAGTAATCTTCGATAATAATAGCATAAACGCCACATCAAAGAAATATCATATTCCATACAAAACGTTGCATCGTAATATAACTAAACTTAAACAAAAGCTAAAAAGTAATTCGAACCTCAGGAGAGCTGATTTCACCCTGGACACGGCGCGGTGAGGTACATAAAAATAAAAGTTTATGATAATCACTAATTCAAAGATGATAATATTTTGTTAGTAGATATACTTAAAAACTCTAATATGAGACTGATTGTTCTATTTTCATTATTAAGTTAAGTTTTAGAAAAGAAGTTTTCTGTTTTAATAGTTTATACTTTATAATATTAGATACTCACAAGTTAATATTGAATAATATTTTCATAAAAGCAATTTGATCTGTGATTAGAAATTTATTAGAATAATTCAAGTTACAATTAAGTTTGAAACAGAAAGTACAAAAATTAATCTTACCTACTTATTGTTAATTTAAGTTTTTTTTTTTAAATAGTTTAAAAAGTGACTGTTACCTTTAGTAAGTTTCTTTATTAACTGAGAATGGATCTCAAATTTAAGTTTGTTCATAATTAAATAAAAAGTTTCTATCATTAATTAGTACATTTTAATGTTTTATTTTATACTTATCCTCTTTATTTACACTAATAACTGCCTAGGTCAACCTACCCCATGCTTATGGTCAACTTACCCCGGATATGGGGTAGGTTGACCAAGCGTGAGGGGTTTAGAAAATCGACTAAATAAGTATTACAATGAAAAATATATAGGTTATAGATTAGTATTTTAGGTACCTGAATAGTTCTTCTATCTGTATCTACTGTTGTTTTTGTTATATTAGGTTAAACAACTGAGATATACGAGCTTAAGTGAAAAGTTAGTCTACCATTCCCGGTCTCCCCTAACGTTTTCGTTGAGTACATAATAATATGCAAAATATTTACGATACCTACTAAGTATGTACCTACTTACTTTTTTTCTGCTCTGAACTGAATGGCCGTTGTGCCTTAGGTACCTACTGATGATTATTATCAGTTATCTATAATTTCTATATATATAAAATTCAAAGTCCTGACTGACTGACTGACTGACTTATATATCAATGCACAGCCTGAACCGCTGGTCCTAGAGACATGAAATTTGGAGGGTTTGTTCTTTGTGAAGAGTAGGTATCCACTAAGAAAGGATTTTTCGAAATTCCACCCCCAAAGGGGTGAAATAGGGGTTGAAAGTTTGTATGAAAGTCCGTCGTTTTTCAAGTTATAGCCATGAAACTTGGTATATGAGCTGCGGGTTAAAAATGAAGAAAGACGTGTTTCACAGTTTTTGATAATTCGACCCCCAAAGGGGTGAAATAGGGGATGAAAGTTGGTATAAAAGGCCTTCTTTTCTCAAGATATTTTTCAAGTTATATCAACGAAACTTAGTATTTTGACTTTTGGTAAAAAATAAAGAAATACGTGTGTCACAGTTTTTCAAAATTCCACCCTCAATGGGATTAAATACGGGTTGAAAGTTTGTATGAAAGTCCGTCGTTTTTCAAGCTGCTATAGCCATAAAACTTGGTATTTGGGCTTCCGCTAATGATGAAATACGGATTTTAAAGTTTTTGAAATTTCTATCCACAAGGACGTCAAATAGAGAGTTTGTCCTTCAATCACGCCGCAACAGAGCACCGGATCGACGTGTTTTTTTGCATGGGTATAGTTGGGTACTTGGAGAGTGACACAGGCTTCTTTTTAGCCCGGAAAATTAAGGCGTGCCTGTGGGAATTTAAAAACTTAAGCCACGCTAATTAATCTATGGCCACGCGAACGAAGTCGCGGGCGTCCTCTAGTAATACACATAAAATCGCGCAAAAAATGAGAAGATTACTTACTATACAGGGGCAAGGCCGAGGGTTAAAGATGGAGATACAAATAAGCTAGCTCTGCATTTTAATAAGCAACCTGTAATTCAACTACCGATAGTGATAGATTCACTTGACGATACAAAAACACGTGTGAAATTATTTGATATCGATTACTATTTATCAGTGATATCATGATTATCGATACATCCGTGTCCCATGCCTATCCGTCAGCGGTGTGTGGCTCGGGCCCTCAGCGCGGGACAGCGGGACAATGGCGTCCCGTCGAGCTCGCGAGCGGGACGCGGCCGGACAAGTTGTGATGTACAGGCGTGCAGCACGAGCGGTATTCCTAGAACCGCTGGTAAAGGGTTTCAAATTAATTATTGTAAACGGGGAAACTGACTGACATACTTACCTATACCTACGACTGAAACCGCTGGGTATATCTCTCTGAGTTGTATTACCTACACATTACGTGTGTCGGGACTCGGGACCCCTTTCACCGATCCTTTTATGAACGACAAGCTTTTGCCTGCAGCTTCGCTCACGTTAGGTTCGATTTTCATACGAATTTAAAACCTCTTTGAACCCCTTTAGGGGTTGAATTTTCAAAAATCCTTTCTTATCGGATGCCTATGCTTTAAAAGCTATCTGTATGCCAAATTCCAGCCCGGTCCGTCAAGTGTTTTGAGCTGTGCGTTGATGGATCAGTCAGTCAGATCAATAGATGCTGCCCGACTTCATCCGCTATGACTTGGGGTTTTGAAACCCCATTTTGAATGAACTATCCCATGGGAACTGGGAACTCTTTCGGATGTGTGGTGCGGATTTAATCCGACTAATGCATTGGGTACGTCCCCGGACCCCAAGGTCTTTTTCTGTCTACTTCACCAGTAATTAAAATATTGTCTCATCCCTTCTGGCAATGTGGCCGAAATAGTCGAGGATCCTCTGTTGACAGGTTGCCCAAGCGGCTTAGAAACGGTATGTTGTGGATTGATCAGTGACTTTAGATTTTGCATATTTTATGTTCTCTTGATAACATTTTTCTTCCTATAGGAAAAGTTTTTAGAAATGTCAACGGATTGTAAAACTAAATCCACGCGGACGAGAAACGACGAAAAAACTCAGTTTGGTATTAAAAAAAACCTATAGTCAAATGGACTAAAAATGTAACAGTAATAAATAACAGCTATCGACACAGGAAATAGGTACTTGAAAATGCTAACGCGATCGCTTTTTATTTAATTAAATATTTTACTAAATTGCGAATTCAATCGTGTGTACGAAAATTATGCAAATTTATTTAATCGATAATTATTTTTATAGAATATCACTCGATATTAGAATATATAATATTAACAAAATGTCCATAGGACATTAAACACAAGTAGATCAAATACCTCGATGAAAGTTGACTTACAGTCCCGCAAACTTTTTTTTTTTCTTTTTAAATTTATTTTGTACCAATAAGTTATACAATAATATGTAGAAAACAGAAACATAGTGGACAAGGAAACACTTATCTCTATAAGAGATCTCTACCAGTGCCCCTTGGCAGTGAGAAAGGTTGTGAAGGAAGAATCTTATCTTGTTTTTTTCCCCATTAAGATGAGTATATAGTATATACAACCTATACTCACTAAGATTACAATCTAGGCTTAAAATTAGACTAATGAGTAATTTTACGTTAACCTAAACTTATAAATTATCTTATACTAAGAATTAATCCATTGACGCCTCATAAGTCTTTCTTTATTCAATTTTAAATACACTATGTTCTTCTGTTCTTTAAGGCAGCGCTTACACTACACTTTCACTATTCACTTATCACTAAGCACTAATCACTATTGAGAACTAGCTCAAAGGGTTTGGTTCTTTTAAGTCTTCTCACTAATAGACTAAGAGATAACTGCACTTTTGGTAACCATCGCCTGAACTTAACTAGAAAATACTATATTTTATGTTGTAACAAACACGTATTTCAATGCAGACATTTTTTTGTTAGTGAATAAATGTATAGCCATGTTCCGGGTTTGGCCCGCATGTGGTCCGAAGACCTACGATAGCATAAGTTTAGTGATGTTACGATTAGTGTAGCTAAGGGCACTATTTGCTTTGCTGTCTCGATATAATGAATTCATCGCTGGACGCTGTGAGTTATGAGCCGCGTCTAAGTTATAAGCGGTAGCGGGTATATAGATAACTAGCTGATGCCCGCGACTTCGTCCGCGTGGAATAAGTTTTTTTCAATTCCCACGGGAACTCCTCAATTTTCCGGGATAAAAGGTAGCCTATGTTACTCTCCAGGTTCTCGACTATACCCATGTAAAAAATCACGTCGATCCGTTGCTCCGTTGCGGTGTGATTGAAGGACAAACCAACAAACCAATAAACCAACAAACCAACAAACAAACTTTCGCATTTATAATATTAGTATCATACTAATATTATAAATGCGAAAGTGTGTTTGTTTGTAGGTTTGTTGGTTTGTCTTTCAATTACGCCGCAACGAAGCAATGGATCGACGTGATTTTTGGCATGGATATAGTTGAGGACCCGGAGAGTGACATAGGCTACTTTTTATCCCGGAAAATTAAGGAGTTCCCGCGGGAATCAAAAAAACTTAAACCACGCGGACCACCAAAATGCTAGGTTTAATATATTATCTGTATTTGGCTCTATGCCAAATACAGATATATTAAACCGTGAAAACGTATTACATAGCATAAAAGTAACCCCGTAGTCACAATAGCCTCAGTTCACCTTAATGGGGCTCCACAGGCAAAAATAATCCTAGAGGGCGTCACTAGCAGCCCGACCGTGTCAACAGTAAAAAATGTATTAGACCGTATGTACTTTGTTACCAGTTTTTAATAAATTAATTACCAGTACTTTGAAGCATGAATTTATGAGCGGCTCTACATATAGATACACTACATGTTTAAATAATTCATAGACGCTTTCTTTCATGTTTTAGACCATAAGGTTATTATCCAACTGTTTCCGAGGTATTATTTACTGCGACTAATTCAAACGACTTCAGAGATTGTAAATTGAATTCCTAATGGGGCATTTTATTTGTTTATGCTAATACCCGGTTTTAATTAACCGTGGCGCGTATGGGTGTATGGGTGGCGGGAGGGAGACAAAAACTAGAGGAATTCGGACTATGCGTATGCGCATGACCATTGAGTTAATGCAATAGAGCTGCAGACGGCAATATACTTATCTCAGGCGTCCGAAAAGAGCATATTCAATTTAAAAATCTATTTAATTTTTAAATCATCATCATTTCAACCCATTGCCTGCTCACTACTGAAAACAAGTCACTTCTCGGAATTAGAAGGGTTACTGACCTAACTAGGTTAGGTGGGGGATTGGCAGAATTATTTTTAAATAATTATTAACAATATAAATTCTATACAAGTCAAATAGGCGAATAATATTATAGTTTCTTTTGCTGACTTTTATTATTAGAATAGCACGCTATGACTGACTGACTGATATATCAACGTACGAGCTCAAACCGCCGCGCTGGACGGATTGACCTCAAATTTGGCGTTTAGATTAGAATTACGACGGCAACCTCTAAGTAAGATTTTTTGAAAGTTCAGCCCCTAAGAGGGAAATTTAGGGATTTGAAGGTTGTATGAAAATCGAACCTAAAGTAACCGAAGCCGCGGGCAAAAGCCAGTTTAATATGTTTCAATGGCGTAAAGTTTGCAACTTTGCACTGCCATAGAGCATAAATTATGGATTGTATAATGCTTTTGCAGACGATTCCTTTTAATATAGCATAATTTACCTTTAATTCACGGCCGCTAGCTCTAGTACATGGCATGAGGCATCTCTATGCGCATAATAAAAACGATCTGATTTATTCGACCGTGCGTCATTATTGAAATGTGGATAAATTAATAATAGTTTTCTTGTTTAGCTTTATGGCCATTTCGATTTGTGTTGTTTTTTTTTTATAAATAAAATAAATTTTCATTATTAATCAATCTCTCTGTTTGAAATCTAACATTAATTTTGTGGATTGTAAAAAATGTGTCGCATAATTTATCTTATTTTGGCTTTTATGTTATTTGGTACCTTTACAGCTACCTTGAGGGACGAGTTGCCTGTATGGCTAGCATGTGCACTACGAGAAGAATTATGTCTACCCGTTATCTCTATCTGTCTACCGAAGCTAACATGGTTACTTGTCTCGTTACGCCAAAAGTAGAGATAAAAGTAATATTTCTTATCTGTGGTATTTTTCTCTACGAACCTTTACATGTCGACTATTTTTTTCTTGTACTTAATATACCTACCGCCTTAGAATAACTACCTATAGAAACCTAGTACACTCGCGAAATGTAAGCCGTTTAATTGGTGCCATAAATGGCATCGTACGACGCTCGCGCAGTCCGAAAAAAGCTGGTTAACTTAGTTTTAGAAGCTACAATGCTACAAACAAATTAACCAATTACTTACCCAACTATTAGGGGGGAAACATTTAAACTGGCAACATTATGTTTTCGTTTACGAGGCAAGTAAACACAGCACACATAGCGAATTTGTAGCTTACGTTTTGAGAAGGCGTTGTTTGGAAACATACCTTCTATAGGTAGTTATTCTAAGCCTACCGCATTTTGTGCATGTTAGGGTAAATGAAAAATTTGCCGGCAACGACAACATCTCTCTCTCTCGTCGCGAGATAATCTCGTTGTGCGCATGCTAAGCACACTGGTTGCGACAACGCATATACTTATGTCGATTGCGATTGTTGAGCAACATTGGCCCAAGTCGGTAACTGGATGGGTGACCGAATTTGGCCTTTTCCTTCCCTCCGTGCCTAGGAGAGCACGTTGAGCCGTCGCGACCGGTTATTATCACTAATATCTGATAATAATCGTTAGAAACTTAAGAGTTGAAATAGTACATACTTACTCTTAGTCAAGTCGTATGCGGAAGGACATGGGAAGTGGGAACCCACCGCATTATTATCCCAAGAAAACCCTTGCCATTATGTGATTCATGGAACGGGGTCATGAGCCTCAGCTATGAGGAATACGACGCAGGAAAGAGAGAGGCGCTATACAGGACATTGATACATATATGGTTACTTTTACGGTGGCTATAGGACTGGTCCTGTAACCTATGTTGCTCAAAATACCAGACATAATTTTTTTACAAAATATGTAAGTATACCAATTATTTATTGATTTTCGTAGTACAAATGTATGACAATAAGTTTTGACTCTTTCATCTAAATTATCGCAACATAGCGGGTAGGTACCTACTTTTTCTTCAAAAATCGTAATTTTCCTTGAATGAGAGAAAGATAAGATATTATGTCAGAGTGTGGATAAGTATTAGATCTTGGATGATTCACAAAAAATATTATAATAATTAATTATTGAAATTTAAGTACATATTTAAATTTTTACTAAAACATTTAGTAGTTATTTCCGCTACCATAGACAAGTTTAGACCATAACATTTACAGACTAGAATACAAACCAGTACTATCATAGATCAGTGTTGTCCGTCCGAGACATTCCCACGTCATCGATGACGCCGCGCCGCATGTCATAAATAAACACATTACGTCACTCTGACAGCTCCCGGAATACCTGACACGTGTCATCGTGCTACAAGATTTATTATTTCGCCACTACCAAACCAATTTCAACCCTATTACGTTTAGAATAAGGTTTGAATTTATGTGGAGGTTTAGCGAGGAAAATTTCGACATAGTCTCTCATACTATGTGGCGATTTTGAGCTCTGAAATTGAATAATTAAGGTTGAAAATAGCGCGAGGAGTTAAAGGAAATTTTCGTCGTGTTTTTTACATTCTGTGTGCACGGCATACGGTGCCTACTGCCTACCTGTCGTTTCTGCATTAAATTTAATGTTTGATTTCAAAATACGATAAAGTTCGTACACTTGTGTGTGATCAAAGACTCTATGGATACGATTCGGTTATTATTTCATTAGATACTCAAATTCATTGTTTTTATATTATTCAAAACTAGCACATAAAAATTAAAGTTATGATAGGTACGCAGATTTTTAATGACTTCATTTCAAGCATCGTTCGTTGGTCTAGTTGTATGTGTTTACATTAATTGGTAGTGACCAGTGACTCTACCTAAAGCTAAGAGAACCCTAACCTAAGAGTACTGATTCAATCGACAGAATCAGTACAAACAAATAATTCGATCCAGGTTCATAATTTGCCAAAACAATATTATGACGATGATGATACTATTTAATGTAGCCCCGACACTGATTTAATGTGTCTACCGCTGTCCTTTTCCGCAGGGAGTATTATAAAAGGGATACCAATATATTTGGAGCTGTCAATTTAGTATTGTTTAGACATTGTGTACAACTGAATTACCCACATTTTCTTACCAGTTAGTGTTATCCGTATAATACGATTTTTTTATTGAAGGGAGACTTGGCGTGCAAGTCTTATCCATACAACTGCCAACAATAGGTAACGAGCCTTCCGTCCGTCAGTGCGAGTGGTATGCGCGGGTGTACGTTGCGCGCAGGAATTTAGGCGCCCGATTTGCCAGCCGATAGGACCCCCCCGCCGAGCGTCTATCCGAGCCTTATCGATCTATCGATAACGTTTGTTTCCCATCACTACAGCCTGCAGTCAATAGCTGAGATAACTTGATCGGTCTTTAAATTATTTCACGTACGATATTTGTGCAAAAAATAGATGACTTATTTACTTTTCTTATAGACTACCTATCTATATAGAGTGTAGGTGCTTTGAAGCAGCTTAGAGTCCTAAAACATTTAAAAAAAAGCTTAAAGCTTTTATCGTCTGCCATATTGAATTCAGTGTGACGTTATTTTATTCTTCTCTGCAAACCTTTTTAATAGATACCCATATCATGGGGATGCATAAAAAATAACTAGTCCCCCATCTCTGGGAGTCAAACCAACCCCCAACCAAACCCCTAATCGTACAGGAATGCTAAATAATTTGTCGGTAAGGTACGTCATTGCCGGTAGGGAGGTAAGTGGTAACTAGGCACGGCCGCAGACTAGACCTGCGAAAATGAAGAAATTATAAGTTCCTAAGCTGACCCTGCTGGGGATCGAACCCGTGACCTCTATATATCCTTATTATTAGTTATGACATCCAAAGAAAGTCTATTTTCAATGCATTACATACTCTTTATTCTACACGCTAATGGAAATAGTCAACCATGCAACAAACGTACATAAATTATTATTTGTATTTGTCTGTATTAGTCGTCGTGCGCATATATTACCCGAGCCTAATTACCAGGACTGCATACCGCTGTGGGAGATATCCAAATATGCTAAGCATCCGGGCGAAACCCCGGGGGCGCCATATAAGCGTTTGGAATCTGTTCTCGTTATACAAACCTATTTCTGTAGTTATTGTAAGTGGGTTCAACTTTTCGATGACGTCTTTTATCACATTACTAGCTGATGCCCGCTACTTCGTCTGCGTCGAATAAGCTTTTTTGACTCCCACGGGAACTCCTTAATTTTACGGGATAAAAAGTAACCTATGTCACTCGCCAGGTTTTCAACTATACCCATGCAAAAAATCACGCCAATCCGTTGCTCTGTTGCAGCGTGATGGTAGGACAATCCAATAAACCAACAAACAAACACACTTACGCATTTATGATATTAGTATGATTCAAGATATTATATCGGCACAAGACCACCTGGTCAAAGAATACAGTCTGGACCAAAACTATTCATTGTTCCTACTTGAAGGATTTACTATTAATCAGATAACGCAGAACGGACTGGCCAGGCAGAAATAATCAAAGTTTGAACAATCCAAAAAAGTTAACTGTCAGGAACACAGCCGTATGGCTTTTCGACCAACTTCAAAGAATACAACATAAGGTATAAAACTTTAAGTTCTCAAATCGGCGCATATTTTATGGAATTTCATGGAACTTTCATGGATTTCATAGAACTTTCATGGAATTTCACAGAAATTTCATAGAAAGTTTATCATAAGGAAGATTTTTGACCCCACCGAGATAGAAATTAGCTATTCTCTCGGTAATTATTTTTTACACGAATCTTTACGTAGTCATTTACACCGATATTTTTAACGTGTACCTGTTGACAATGAAAACTCGCAACATCTCAACTAGTGATGCGCTAACGGGAGGGCAGAACCGCGGAATGTTTCCTAATTGAAGGGCACAAAAAATAAAAACACGGCCTAGTGCGAGCCAGCCTCGTGCACCGAGGGTTCTGTACCTACCTTGGAAAGATTCGTTATTATACCTAATGATTATTTTATATTATTTTATTTTTATTTTGTTCGGAATATTTACAGCTACGAAAAAAAGTAATTTTAAAGAATTTTGATGAAATTATTCTAATAGTAATTGTAATTTCTTTATTTCAGGCTAAATAAAGGCCCATAGAATAAAACATAACACAATACCGTTTTTTTTGAAATTCCACTGCAAGTTAGCCCTTGACTGCAATCTCACCTGATGGTAAGTGGCGACGCAGTCAAGATGGTAGCGGGCTACCCCTAAGGGTATGGCAGTTATATTAAACCCAAACCCGTAGTCGATTTCTACACGGCATCGTACCGGAACGCTAAATCACTAATCACACAAGACGTACCGCCAGTACGTCTTTGCCCGTAGGGTGTTCACGAGCCACAGCCGAAGCCTCCCACCAGACCAGACCAGAGAAAATTCAGAAATTCCCAAATTGACCCTGCCAGGAATCGAACCCGCGACCTCCCACGTTAAGACAACAGCGCTCAACACTGCGCCAGGGAGGTCGTCAAAAGAAACCTTTTGTCAATAAGAAAATCATCAATAGTATAAAAAGCCTCGGCTTAACAAATGCTTTTTTACAGTCTATAAATTTAAAAAAAAAAAGAAAAAAAAAGTCTATAAATTTATGCAATGGCAAATCAGAGAACTCTCAATAATTATAAAGTAAGTAGGTGCGGAACCCTAGAAATACGAAAAGAATGTGAAAAAATGCAGATTTGTCGTTCACGTGTATCTGATTAGAGGAAGTACCTAGTCTAGGAGCGATCGGCCTCCCGGGACGGCGCGTTTAATCAGTCATCTTTATTTTTGGTAAATTGAATGATGGATGGGGTTTTGGGAAGGAAGTGCTCAGTCCCGCATACGAGATTTGTATCTCCGATCGGTTTTTGATTCTACGTTTGTTCTGGGACCATACTGCCAACGCAGAAATGTTTTGGTTTTGATGTTTTGGTATTTTTATCCACAATAAATCTTGGTTGTTATGACACTTTACTATGTAGCCAATGAACGTGTCCTTAAGCAGTGGTGGTTATAAAATTATAATCACAATACAGTAGTATTTCCGGCTCTTCTCATTGGAACTGCTTTCCGAACTTAGCTTATGCAAATTGCCCTACATGACAGAAAGAAATTTACTTTAATAATAAAACTACCAGGACTTCAAGAGTATAGGAAATGTTAGAATACTAGAGATGCCGTGTTTCAGAGTCATAAAAAGTTTTTATGACTTTTGTTTGGGCTTATTTAAGTTTGTACACTTGCGTGATAATATTGTGGGTGGCGCTATGACACAATGGCCCAGTTCGGAAGTCAGTTGCATGAGGTGTCTGTAATAAATCTTTACTTTAAAAGGCAATAATAAAAAGATATCCTTTTGTGTTTTGATTGCATAAGAATATCATTGTATCATTGGATAGAAGCAGGTGTTAATTTGCGGAAGTCCATGATAATCAAGGAACAAAAAGTTTAGTTCTCTACAATCCGCCAAAACAGACAAATCTAGTGTGTGCATTGTCGAGTCAACATCTGAAGATGCTCTGGTGGTTTTTCTCCAGTGCGGTTTTCTGTAGGAATGGCATTCTGAACCAGTGGTAGATTCATTTGACGATAGTAATAGTTTGTTTGAATAAAAAACATTTGATTTTTTTTTAAATTCAAAAGAATCAATAAATAGAGAAGTTCTAACACATCTCTACAGGTGCATTCAAAGTATTGACATGACTATAAATGTACTATTGTCATACGCATAGGAATGCAAGTCAAATTCCAAATAGTTTCCCATATTAGGTACCAATATGGTTTCCAGGAAAGTAACGTTAATTCAACCGATAAGTCTATAGTCGGGTTTGCTTTCACAACACGTACAAAGATGACTTGATTTTAATATTGCACGCCTGCTTTTATCGACCTATTGTTTTTTTTCTTCATACTCTACGTGCATAGACACTGGCGCCTACCGCTGTACATATTTCACTATCACGCGTAGGAAGCAAAACGTGAAACATTTAAGTGATGGGTTTTTAATATTTTGTATTAAGTACGCTAAAAACGTACAGTTTTAACTGTTGTTGGACTGTTTAGTTCAATTTATTCGATATTCGTTATATCGTTATTCGACATCGACTAGCTTAAATTGTACGAGTACGTTTGTATAGTTCCACCAACTTAACTGGCCCGGTGGCCAAAATTGGAACTAATTTTGGTGCCTGTTTAATTTTCGTTTTCATTTTATCATACTAATATTATAAATGCGAAAGTGTGCTTGTTTGTT
Source organism: Erebia ligea (assembly GCA_917051295.2). Classification (NCBI taxonomy): domain Eukaryota; kingdom Metazoa; phylum Arthropoda; class Insecta; order Lepidoptera; family Nymphalidae; genus Erebia; species Erebia ligea. The sequence continues at coordinate 14,383,293 of OU785241.1, read as the reverse complement.
GGTTTGTCCTTCAATCACGCCGCAACGGATCGACGTGATTTTTGGTATGGGTATAGTTGAGGACCTAGAGAGTGACTTAGGCTACTTTTTATCCCGGAAAATTAAGGAGTTCCCGAGGGAATCAAAAAACTTAAAACACTCGGGCGGAGTCGCGGGCATCAGCTAGTTTTTAATATATACTAGTGACGATGTCACCGGGTCAGCTAAGTTTGTGGGACTATCACTATAGCGTTGGTACTTTAGAACTATAAGCTCTATTTGGCAGGATAGCACGTTATGAAAGTTTCCTGTTTCTTCCGAAGTTGTGATTAGGATAAATAAAAAATCCAAACAGTGGTACCTGAGAAAACAGTTTCAAATTGAACAAAAATTGCTCTTAAAATTCCTTAAAAGTCGAGTTAACTGATATAACCTCCCAGCCAAAGTGACAGCATCCGTTAGAATAAGCACTATCAAATACGCCAAGCCCATGGAATTACCAGGCGATCATAGCTTAGCAGGTACCGTTCGAGGGGCAATTTACTCGGTGGAAACAAATTTGCGAAGCGCGTGCTCGCCTTGGGGAGCTTACGGGTGGGCTGTCCGTCTGAACGCTAAAGACCTCCTGTCGACCCGTGACAGCCTGGTGTGATTGAATCTGGACTATATTTTGTCTGCCATCTGTCTCCCGAGTCCTTTACTGTTTTATTTTAAATGTTTTTCGACATTTTGTCCGTACAGCAAGAGTCAAAAGTTCCCTCCATGTGAGGTGCTCTTAGTAGAGAGAGAAGACTAGCCGTTTGGTATCGTTGGAAAACCCGTAAGAACATTTACCGATACCTACTTTTGTTATTATATTTTTAAAAATACGTGAATTTCGTGAGTGGAACCTGCAAAATCTTGCTTGCAATTATCTACTACTCTGGCTCTCCATCGATCCAACAGAGAAAGAGAGAGAATTTAACACGTTTTTGTCAGTCTCCGAGTTTTATCCTACCATAAAGAACTTGCGTTCTAAAGGTACTAAAATTCTACATCAATGGTTCTTAAAATAATTTGCATGGAAAACGTGGCATAGCCATTGAATTATATGGGCATAGCTAAGCGAAACATCTATATTATTATTACGTTTCACTACTAATCAACAACTTTTTTCAAACATCAAATCGCGTGCTTAATATGGGATTTTGTATGAAAAATTGAATTGTGACGTTATCAAAGTTCGACGCACTTACCTATTTACTTTATTCGTTAATTTAAAATGGTTATCATACTATATACTCGTACTTAATATTATAAATGCGAAAGTGTGTTGGTTTGTTGGTTTGTCCTTCAATCACGCCGCAACGGAGGAACGGATCGACGTGATTTTTGGTATGGGTATAGTTGAGGACCTGAAGAGTGACATGGGCTACTATTTATCCCAGAAAATTAAGGAGTTCCCTCGGGAATCAAAGAAACTTTAACCACGCGGACGAAGTCGCGGGCATCAGCTAGTTCAAACTTCAATATAAAACTAACAGGAGACGTGGATATTACGACTTTTGGGAGATCCACTACCTGGGTACTTCTCAGGCGCCTCATTATTTGATTGACTTCGGTGGCACAATTTTTTTTTTGTATTTGAGACATACTAGCAGGAAATATCAAATCTAGATTTAATTTAGTTAATATTGGTAGTAAAGGGAACTTTATAGGCCCAGCGGTTACATCGTAATTCGATTTTCAAAAAATGGTGTCCACCGAAATCAATATTTTAGTCACCGAAATCAAAATAAAATTATTTATGGAGGTATTTAATATTATGAAGACTAAACGTAAAGAATTTCAGGTTAATTTTACAATAAAATATTTTATTTTATCAACAACAACATACATACAACAACAACAACAACTTACAACATAACATATACCTACTTTAATTACTTAACTTAGATTTAGGAAAATTTACGAAAATCAACTTTGTACTTATGAATGTATTTTAAATAAATGACATACTAAATGAAATTAAAAATAGTAACCATAACAAAGTAGGAACTTAAAACAGTCTCTATTTAGATCTATCATAACACACATAGTCCAGTCGCTTATTTTGAAGCGAAAAAAAACAAAATTGTTAACAGGATGGGAACAGTTGGAAATGGTAAAGTGGCATATAATAAACGTAAAAAAAAAACGCAAATTATCTTTTTTTATTTTTCATCTACACAAAAATATTTTTATTTTGACGAAACTTGGTGAAAGTACATTTTTGTATTTAAAATAATCACAAATTTTTTCAGATAAAAGTATTAAGAGACTTCCGAGATATTCATGTTAATATTTTTTAAATTAAAATTCTCCTTTGGAAAATTGTCGTAGAGACTTCTTTCAGGTCGCAATATTTTCGTTTTGAGTTATACTTTCTTGTGAAGTAATAAAAAAATACAGCCCCTATTTAGAAACATGCTCAAAAATTGGAAAAATCAAAAAATGAATTTTGCAACCATCTTTTTTTACTAAATAGATTAACTTTCAAATTAAAATTCTTCTTTGGAAAATTGTCGTAGAGACTTCTTTCAGGTCGCATTTTTTTCGTTTTGAGTTATACTTTCTTGTAAAATAATAAAAAAATACAGCCGCCATTTAGAAACATGCTCAAAAATTGGAAAAATCAAAAAATGAATTTTGCAACCATCTTTTTTTTACTAAATAGATTAACTATTTCCACCGAAAACACTGAGATCAATCCCACTGAAATCAAAATAATGAGCAATATCCCAGATTTTTACAAAAGTATCCTAAATTTATAATAATAACCTCCTTAATTGCAATCTAGCACTCATATGATATACGTTTGTATAAATTAAATAATAGTAGTTTAAATAGATATGGATAGAACAGTTCCACCGAAATCAAGTTTATGGGTATACCAAGCCACCGAAAGCGATTACTTACCTTAATAAAAGGGACGCACAGAGAGGCACAGACGTGTTGCCTTTAACCACCGATGCGGCGCGACGGATAGTTTGTCTTACTCTTACTACTATTCTCGCAGTTATTAAAGTACAGAAGTTATAAGAGAATTGGAGCGCGCCACCGGTATCAATTCTAAACGTCGGACGCGAAAACAATTTGTTGTAAATTGTCAACTAAGGCCTATTATTGATTATAAATATTATAATTTGAGCTAGTAACTAACTAATTTCTTGTAAGCACCTGCAAAATAGTGACATATTTTATAGAAAAAAAGAAAAAAAATAATTTTCAACGCAATATGGGGTGCGGGACACGGCACCGAGGTCAATATTTCCGCGGTTTTCTTTTTTTAACTTAACTTACATAATGTTTACCTAAAAAAGGACATAGGCCCCCCCTAATATTTTGATCATATCTACCATACATAAAATTATCAAGTGGCTAGCAATCTATTTCATACAGGTTTTCGACCCGGACACGCTTTTTTGAGCCGTTTGAGAATGACCCACCTATTTAATAATCACTAAAAAAGATTTTTTTTTTACTATATTCAAATACCCAATTTTCTAACTTGTGTTTTTACTTTGCCCGGTCATTGCTCCGCTATAATGATATGCATGAAAAGCCAATAAGCGTTTAACTAGGCACGCCGCAGTAGTGGCTTCTGTGTTGGTTGCGGGCACAAAATCAATCACTTCCTAATTAGGCGTGTCTGTCTATTTAATGTTTGAAGTATAAGCGGTTTTAATTGTTCCGCACAGAGTAAAGGAAGACGGTAGATGGAGCTGGTAATTTGACATCAACGTCGACCGCCGAATGTCGTCCGTAATATTTGGATTCATAAAATTCGAGCCGGTGTCGTATCTCTCTTATAATATCATACTAATACATATTATAAATGCGAAAGTGTGTTTGTTTGTTGGTTTGTTGGCTTGTCACGCCGCAACGTAGCAACGGATCGGCGTGATTTTTGGCATGGGTATAGTTCAGGACCTGGAGAGTGACATAGGCTACTTTTTATCTCGGAAAATTAAATAGTTCCCGCGGGAATCAAAAAAACTTTAACCACGCGGACGAAGTCGCGGACATCAGCTAGTAGATAATAATTTATCTTGGTATGCGTGTCCTAGGATTGGAATTTAAGGTATTTTTCACTCGTTAATGTATAACTGCTACTTTCAGCTCTAGTGCGATGGACTAGCTATTTCCCAAAAGGATATAAATTCTTCAGAAAAATAGTTTTTCTCACAATTTTTCAAATCTTTCCTGAAAGAGACCTCTCTCTTTCTCTACGTTGTCCTCATTTTTGAGGGTCTTGCCAAAAATCAATAAGTTTAAGGATCAAGCGGCATAGCTCGCGCCAATCATTTAATCGCGTCTGAAGTTGACAGCAAGACGCGTCGCAATAGCAAATTTTCGCGCGTAGTATGAAACGGACGTCGACAGTTGTGCAAACAAGCACTCGCACCTCAGCTCAGAGACGACTATTTGATGGCCGCTTACTAGGCTTCTAGACCCTTCCACGTAGTAAATTGCGTTGTTATTTCTAAAGCTGAATTTTAGCACTTGAACCTACTGTTATTATTGACAATACTGATATGCCCGACAGCGATACAATTTTTGACTTGTTTTATCTAGGGACTACCAGTCTACCTTTAACCTTTAGTCTTGTTGCTCTCTGTTCGTCTGTTGCATGTAGTTATCCTGCATTCTTTGTACCTCATTACTCAATATTAGAAGCTACCACGAAGCTACCGTTATGAACCTAAGAAGGAATAGATGCGAACGAATAAATCCCGTTTGATAAACATCTTCCTGTTTGCTAAGCTCCTTGTATATTTTGCACAATATTAATACTCAATGCCTTTTATAAATTATGAATGTCTGTCTGTCTGTCCGTTAACTATTCAATAATACCAAACTAGCAAATATACTTGTAAGTTCATCCGCAAAGTGTCAACCGTAAAAAGATTTAAAAAAAAATTTGGCAGTCATAGGGACTGCCGATAGAAGTGAAAACGAATATTTAAATTTTTTTAATATTTTTTTTTATATTGAAATGTCGGTGACGAGCGTGTCGGTGACGCGATCCACAAGTTTACCCCCTACCAAAAAGTACCTACTCAACGTGGCTAAAGAAGTTTTCACTTCAAAAAAGCAAAAAAAAAGCACTATATAAAAGCGGCTATCCAACTTTTTTTTTTTAATCCACTACAAGTTAGCCCTTGACTGCAATCTCACCTGATGGTAAGTGATGATGCAGTCTAAGATGGTAGCGGGCTAACCTGTTAACTATCAATATATTTCTGTCAATATACTGGCGAGTAAAACGCAAGTATCATGGAGTAAATTATGATCACTGGCAAGAGCGAAGGGAAGGGACAGAAATCCCATGGACGTGACCCAAGACGTCGGTCGGTCAGTAGCCTGATATATTATGTATCGGTCGGACAAGAATTACTCGAAGCATTTGAATCACGTTGCAATGCCATCCAAGCGCCTGGCAACAGAGAAAAAACTATAGGAGCATCATCAAAAAAAGATATTGAAGGGGTGCAATGATCCATTAAAACCACGAAATAAGAACAATGCAACGAGACTTTCTATAGTACCTACTTCCTCTATACAAAATTAAGTACGACGGACGGACGATATCGCGGTTTACAGTTAGGTGTCGAGATTAATGGGGGATTTAGCCCCAAGTTGACTCTAAGCCAACTCTTAAAGCTGTTTATTGATTATTCATATGAATTAATCGACGTTTTGTCAAATGTTTGCAAATTGTCGTATTCCTTGGGAACAGTTATGTAGTGATCAAAGTGAAATATTGTTGTCCGGCATGGTTTATATCTTTGAATGTAAATCTCATATTTCTTAATCATAGATCATTTTCTCATATTCTTATTCGTAAAATAGCTGAGATAGATTTTTTATGTAATTTTTGAACCCTATTTTAAATCACACAAGTATTTTGATCCGGTGGTTAGGTTAGTACCAGCAGGCAAGGGTTATAATAATTGATAAGGGTCAATTTACTTCTTAAAAACAACTTTGGGTTGCATTACCCCTCAAATGTACATTTGACTCTTATGTTGAAAGAAACTTTTGACACTTACTCGAGAAGAACATAAAATGCTTCGTGGAAACGAAACATTTTTCGTTCCTACTGGATTAAAAAGTACCCAAATCCCTGCAATCAAATTCACAGGCAAAAGCTATGGACCTATTAAAAATGCCGCTTCTTACAAATCCTATATTCTTTTCCCGCACCAGTAATTTATATGTAAAACGGTTGCGCGGGCGGTGTACGGCCGTCACTCATAATAACGAAATGCCTAATATTAATGCGCGTCCAATATCGGTAGTCAAAACTTATTTTTATCTACTACGTGAACACCGAAATTTGTTTTGAATAATTTGACGATTGAAAACTAAATCTGTGTTCTTAATGATCTGATTAAATTATTATTGGCATGTACAATCCATCCATTTTGGCTATTTTTTAATGGCTATTATAAAACGGCGCCGATTTCTAATACGGCGCGGCGGCTTGACCAGCCCGATTGTCGTAGTGATGCTTTGTCCATGCCTTTAGCCGCATTGAAGTTGCATTGTTGGATGACTATACTAACGAAATATTTAATGGGCTAGAATATGCGCTTCGTCTCTTTCAGCTTCACCTAAGGCTGCATCACCACTTTCAAGCAGGTCTGATTTAAAAAAAAAATTCAAAATCCAATAATTTTTCATTCAAATTATAGACTTTTTACAAGTGCTCATGAATAGTCGAATGAATCTACCACTGGTTTAAAATGCCGTTCCTACCGAGAAGAACCAGCAAGACACTTGGCGGTTGCTCTTTTGAAAAAAATAATTTACTATTTCATTAATTTGTAATCACTTAAGTAACCGCTGACCGCATTGCTGGAGCGAGTCAAATCCATGCTCCTTTGTCATTTACGTAATCTTCAACAGTATAATAAGCTTTTTTCAGGAGCATACTTTTAATGGACTTTTTAAACTTGTGTAAAGGCAAGTTTGAAATAGTTTGTGGAATTTTGTAATAGAATAGAATGCTCATTCCCGCGAACGACCTTCGGACTTTCTTGAGGCGGAGCGATGGAGTCACGAGCCTGTGGCGGTTTCTAGTTGGCCTATCGTGCAGATCGCATATTCTTTTGTAATTCTGAACGTGCTGTTTTATGAAGATTAAATTAGTGTAAATATATGCCTTTGCAGCCAAGCGCTAGCCTATATTACATTTAAAAAAAACCTACTCGCCACTCGGCCTCGTAAGTTCCTTTCATTCAGGGCCTCCTTTGTTAGTTTATGGGGGTAAGGTAGACAGACTGCGTGGGGTCGGTGTTCACAACTTCATTTAAAAGAGAGCAACCGCCGACTTTCTTGCTGGTTCTTCTCGGTAGGAATGGCATTCCGAACTATTGGTAGATTCACTCGTCGATTCAAAAACACTTGTAAAAGATTTTTTTTAAACATTCATTCTGGTCCTGTTTCCGAGGCTAACAATATGGTAATTGGACACTAATATTTCCAATCTGGTGTTTCATTTTACGCTTTTTAGGGTTCCGTACCCAAAGGGTAAAAACGGGACCCTATTACTAAGACTCCGCTGTCTGTCTGTCTGTCTGTCTGTCTGTCTGTCTGTCTGTCTGTCTGTCTGTCTGTCTGTCTGTCTGTCTGTCTGTCTGTCTGTCTGTCTGTCTGTCTGTCTGTCTGTCTGTCTGTCTGTCTGTCTGTCTGTCTGTCTGTCTGTCTGTCTGTCTGTCTGTCTGTCTGTCTGTCTGTCTGTCTGTCTGTCTGTCTGTCTGTCTGTCTGTCTGTCTGTCTGTCTGTCTGTCTGTCTGTCTGTCTGTCTGTCTGTCTGTCTGTCTGTCTGTCTGTCTGTCTGTCTGTCTGTCTGTCTGTCTGTCTGTCTGTCTGTCTGTCTGTCTGTCTGTCTGTCTGTCTGTCTGTCTGTCTGTCTGTCTGTCTGTCTGTCTGTCTGTCTGTCTGTCTGTCTGTCTGTCTCCAGGCTGTATCTCATAAACCGTGATAGCTAGAAAGCTGAAATTTTCACAAATGATGTATTTCCGTTGCCGCTATAACAACAAATACTAAAAATTAAAAAAATATATATATTAAGGGGGGTCCCCATACAATAAACGTGTTTTTTTCGTATTTTTTTGCTCAATATTAAAAACGGTAACAGGTAGACGGTTCAAATTTTCACAGAATATTAACTTGTATATTACCTTTCAAAATAAATAATTAAATATCAATAAAGTAAATATTAAAGGGGGGCTCCCATACAACAAACGTAATTTTTTGATATTAACAATAAACCTCTACAAACAAAGTTAGTTTTGCGGTTCATTTCGTCTTGTTTTTAATACGTCATAAATCGTAAAACTTACTACAGGTTTGTACGGAACCCTCGGTGCGCGAGTCCGACTCGCACTTGGCCGGTTTTTACATAACGGCGGCTCTTGATCCGCCCAATTATAGACGTAGTATAATTGGGCGGATCAAGAGCCGGTGTAAAAAACGCGGAGCGCTGATTCTATGCGGCGGAAACTCGTTCAGCCGTATTAAAATCTGGCTAAACGTAAAACCGCCGTATTACAAAACGTAGCCGTTATAAAATTTGGCGGGTTTAGCAATCCGGCTGCGACATATAGTTTACAAAAAGTCAATGAAATTTTCATATTCTCCGTTGTTAAGGATAGGTACAGAATGCATGAATTCGTTGATCCTGAACCTTAGGGATATTAAGTAGGTATGGCTATACCATCGCGCGTTATATGTAATTATGAAACGTTACCGACTTTTACGAGCGGTCGGCGACTGTGTTCTTGCAAATTGAAAGTTTATTTATTGGTTATGAAACGAACATCGTTAATTGATATTCGGTAATTGGCGGTAAACCTTACGAGAGATCCCACAGACTGCAGATAGTTGCTGCTGGTCATAAACCTGTAGTCTGTGGGAGGCTTTAGCTGCTATGTTTGGAGATACTGTTTGACTGTAACACTGGCGTAGTGTTAAGATGGTGTTAAGAACCCCAGAAGTAAGAGACCAGGAAACTTCAAATTAAAAACGTACTTTACATAATAATCTATTTTAAGTTTATAACTATACATAATATCCGGATAAACTCACGTGTTCTGTACGTGAGTTTATCCGTGAGTGTCACGTGTCACGTGTATAGTTATAATGAATATCACTCACGATAGTTTAAACGTTAAAATATTTTAAGTTTATCTAAAAATTCACGTTCTTATACATACCAAACGCTGATTTGCGTGGTTAAAACATCGCGCATTTCGCACTAGAGTAGGTAGGTATAATATTTCCTGCTTGTATTAAATTGATTGAAATAGCATGCTTTTACCGCTCGCACTATTCAATTGAAGTAATACGTCTCAATAACTTTTTATGAAAAAATTAAATAATGCACACTGAGAAATATTACTAATTATACTTATTATATTCTTTGACTCTACATTATAGAATTTAACTTAAACTTGTTCATTTTTTAATTTATCACCAGCATTATCAATAAAATAAAAAACGTGCTGTGTTAATTAGTTTCAATTATTTGGAAAAACACAAAAGACATTATATAAAATTATAATGACAACAATTAATTTGAATTAAGTGCGGGCATTTTTTAATATAAATAGCCCAATTATTTCCTTAATAGATAGAAGCTCTTAAACAAACATATAAAAGATAATTTTTCGCGGCAGGTGTCCCGCAAGATGTCACCACTATAGTTATTGCCTTCTGAAGGTCCTCTCATACTAGAGGGCCGTACTTCAGGTCCAGTAACATAACGAGCAATTAGGTTACGGTTCGTTAAAAGCAAAGTGTGTTGCAAAATACAGGATTAACTTTGAATTTGGATGAAAAAATATGGAGGCATGAATGTTGACTTGTGTTATTCTTTAACTTTTATAAACAACAAAAAGTATTTTACTTTTTGTTGGATAATAATAATAACGGTGGTCAATAGTAAAAATAAACGGTGGTAAAACGGCGGTAAAAGGACTAAGGTATTAATTACCTTAGTCATTAATATTAGGTGCCTTACCCTGGAATTCATAAACGTTGGGTAACCAGTCTCTGGCAAAATGCCGTTCACGATTCGCGTAGGACTTGAATGTAGAATCAACCTTTGTTGCAATTCATAAACGTTCGCCAGACAATCTCCTAGCTGAATGGAGAAGAAATGGAGATGTACAGAATATTGTCTATTGATTGACATGTTATCTGTGGAAATTCTCTATGGATGTCACTTTGTCGCACTGAGTCACTCAAGTGAACGTCAATGTTTGTTTACAAACAAATATTGACGCGGTTTTCAATTTCCAATGGTTTCCAATTTTAGGGAATAATAGAAAGCAAATACCGAAGCGAATTCGAAATTTACGTGGTAAAACGCTGACGAATAATACCACTTTGATATAGCGGTGATGCACAACTTCATGATTTGTATATCCTGCATAAAGTCAGAGACGGCCAAGCTGACGGTACATCCTGGGCACGTATAAGAATCGCTCTGGAGCACCTTTGCAAAAATATCGCGAAGATATGTTTGTTCGCAGATAACAAAAGTGCACCTTACTCTCCATAAACTGAAGTCCAGTAGAACTACTTCAGCTCTTACGAGTACGTTCTAAACTGTTCCGGCATGGTGCAAATATGTGTTCATCAGTGCAGACTTTTGGCCTGAGGGCATAGTATACCGTCGTTACAGGGAAGCGAGAACAAGAATTCCTTCTGCTTTATAAGACTATAATATACTTATTTTTAGAATTGTATTTATAGTATTTTATGAATTATATTGTATTGTGTTATAATTATGATTAAATATTGTTGCCTGATTTAAATAAATAATTCAATGTTAAGATCAAAGTTATCATGTTCTTGCTTAGTCACTGAAGTAATAGGATACCAAATTTCGAATCTATCAAACCTGTATTGGTAGTTGCTCTCATACTTTCTTCAACATATTATGATAATCTGCAAATAGCTGAAGAGATTTTCTTGAATCATTGCTAAGAACACTTTCGATCAAGTCCTCTAAACCAAAAAAATAAATCAAAATCGGTTCATCCGTTTGGGAGCTATGCTGCCGCAGACAAATACACAGATGCACAAACACACACACCCTCTTTTAGCGTCGGTAAGTAGTCAAGACTGAAAGACCATGAAGGTACTTATAGAGCTAGTTTTATGGCATTTATACATGGCTTTATATAAAAATTCTATTTTTATTTATGAATGAATAAGTACAGAAAACTACAAAATGTTATAATCCATTTAATATTATTTTAACAATTAATACCAGGCTGAAGAAGGACATCATTCATATTTTTGACTGCTATTATGATTCTTGTATTGCTAGCCACTTCCTTTTCGCCTCAAGAAATGCACATATCATATGAGGTCATCCAACCAAATGAATTAATCCACGACCTTTATTCTAACTTCTTCACACAAGATCTTGGCTCAAACTGAGGATAGTAGAACAACGTATGTTCTGGAATTGCCTTTAGGTACTGTGTAGTACATACATTAACTGTAGTTCCTTTATTTTGCGCTCGATATTATGTATTATTCGTCAACATCCTATGTCCTATGAGATAAGTACAGAGTCATTATAAAAATTTTCTTCTTTCTTGTTTACCTAATTCTGTATACCATCAATTAGCCTTTGCGTCTACTAGCCTTGCATCTTTATGTAGGCTGGCCGATTGTGGTATCTTTCAAGAGTCCGTCCTCATGCGGCACTTCTTTCTTCTGGCAATAATTCATAGCCATCGTTTCAATCCCTCCCCGGTTCACTATTAAATACTGAGCGCGTGCCTCTTCTTAGAACGAGAAGGGTAACTTCCGGAAATACCCGTCTGTATCAGGACAGCATAAATCGTCGTAGTTTTATATGCACTGGCTGTAATTAGCGATTTCATCATCAATGTAAAGCCATCATTCGCTTTACACTACACTTTGGATAATTGGTGGATTTATTGGTTTTACCACAAGTACAAACTTAGAAGAACATGTTGTTTAGGACTCAAATCACATTTTTTCTTCGATTTTTTATTAAAAATCAAGATTTATTACGCACAAATAGCCCACAAAATACAAAAATAAAGCTATGTCAAACTCATGTCATAGCAAAAGCCTCGTTTGATTGTGTCTGATTCGCGGAAATCGGCGAATCAGTATTCAGCCGCTGTTAGCGACCGCATGGAGAGTCTCTTTCGACTATGAAATGCAAAAGAGAGTCTCTTTTGACTATGAAATGCAAAAAGCTTGAATTCGATACATAGCGCTTGAAACGTCTCGGAAAAGAGCCGTTCAGTCGATTATGAATTCCACTGTTAGTGTCATGAAACTGGCCCTCATGCAAATCGAAAAATATCTTACTTTGGTGTACCTACATCAGACGATAGGATATGCTGCAAGTTTTGCAAAAGTCACTAGGACTGGGGCTAACGTCCTTTTATTTAACATCTAATGCGATGAGCTGATGATTGATTAATCCTAGCACTTCTTTCAAAAAAAATTGTGAATGCGTCACTCAAATGTGAATTGACCCTATTTAACCCTAAAATGTTGTCACAGCTTTCAGTTGATTGCAAGCACATGTCAAGGTACACTCGGACCCATCATTATTGTAATATATTAGTTTTTTGACCCAATCAATTTTGTTTCTTTTTCAAAGGATTAATTTGTTTGTTTTTAGGGTTCGATAATGAAACAAGGCATCCTTACAGTTTTACCGAGTCTGTTTGTCCGTCGGTGTTTCTGGGTGTCAAAGCCATTTAAAATCCATGTCAATACCTAAATTATAAATGCGAAAATATATCTGTCTGTTTGACCATCTGCCTATTTGTCAGTCTTAAACACGTGAAAGAGACGTCAAATGTATCAGCCGATTTACAGGTACAGACTACAGAGCTTGCCTCTACATCGACTTACGAGTATATCGCAGAAAATCAAAGACTTCCCGCGGGATGAGCAAAATCTTTATCCTAGCGATCGAAGTCATACGAGTAGTAACCTATTTCCATTACACATTTAAAACATAACTATATTTCGATTCATATTTTTTTTACAGTAAGTAAGTTACTTACGTCTAGAACATGGTAAGTGAAAGGAAAAGAAAATTGGTTTATCCCGAAGCCTCGTTGGTTAGCTATTTTAAAGTCATTGTGTGATTTCTTGGGCAGTTTTTGGGAAAAAACTAAAGTTTACCTTGACCGTCAAATCTTTAGATACTAGAATGAGCACGGAACCCTGCCCAATGCGTATTCCAACAGCCACTTGACTAGTTTAGGGTTAAGTTTCCCACAAAGTGCTGCAAAGTGTGTAGGTACGCTCCGATAAAGGTATTTGGAGCGAATTTTTATGTACCGAATCCTTTTATTTGGCAGATAAGATTGCGTATTTTTGGGTAGCAGATACTTTTTATGTCTGCGATATCAGTTTTATGGATTTACAATTGACCGTTTCATTCCATTTCAAGGTTAAATAAATTAATTAAATTAGCAGGTAGCTGGCACTGGCAAGCAGAAATAGTAGGTATATTGTGTGCATAAGGGTGAAACAAGACGATTTCAGACGAGGGTGAAGTTGCCTGCCTGAGCGAAGCGAGGGCTGGCATCATCCGAAGTCTTTTTCATACAATCCGCATTAAAAGTGCGAGTTTTATAAAAATTGTATTTCTTATTTATTTTATGAAGGAACTAGAAATTTAATTTGCTATAATCCGCAACAGTCAACAGCAAACAACAAAACAACAGTAAAGTCCGCAACTGTTTAGTTCCTTCATAATCATGGACTTCGGCAAAGTACCTAACGCCTGCTTCTATCCAATATTTATTTATTTTAGTTGCTAGGTTGTTGTTTACAAATATGATATCTGTCAGTTTAGTTAAAATGACAATTATAAGGGTTTGAAATAAACAAAAGATACTCTGACAGGATTGAAAGGCTCAACGGGCATTGAAACCCGCACTTTCAATGCAGGTTATATGAAAAAGACCACAAAGATTTTACGTAGAGTTCTCTCTAATAAGTAAGTGCTCATTTTGTTTTTCTGACTCATTATGTTCCTTATTAGAATCATAGCCTCGTTTAAAATCAACTTCGACATGTTGATAAGAAATGTCTGACAGTTTTCGCAAAAAATACTCCATATATTTTTTTACGAGCAGGTGTCGAGCAAACATAAATTTAATTAGATAATAAATTGGTTTACTAGTAAAACTTAAAGCAATAGGAATTCATTATTCCTTGTAAGCAATGAAGCATAAACAAACAGTGAAAAAAGTAAAGAAACACCCAACCCTAAACTGCCCACGCCTATTTGAAATACAATGTCTCATTAGCGGACACGAATTAACATAAAGTACAGTCGTAAATTATACGCAGACGAATAAATAGTGGTGACAACAGCTGTGTGATGCACCGGCCATAGAGTTAGGAATCTAAAAGAAGGAGGATTTTCAATGTAGCTTTTTTTTAAATTACGAGTATATAGGATAGCGCTTGCCTGCAATAAGACCTGCTTGCAAGTCATTAGTTTGGATCTTTTTAGTGATGGGTCTCAATAAGGCAACAAATATTATGCGACAAAATTTTGTTTACGGAAGGATAGCATATTGTTTGACAGTAGTAGAGTATTTTCAAAATTGTCACTATTAAATCATAAAAGGTTTCATTTGACAATTTAAACTTTAGTGTACGGGCACAAAATGAGCGACTAGTCTGGTAGAGCGTTTGCGGTTATTTCGCTACTGCGCAGCATATAACATTTGCAAAAAAAAAACCGAAAAAATATTTTTTTTGCAACTTGATTTTTCTATCTTTAAATTTTATACTTAAAGAATTCGAAAAAATAAATCCCAGACGTTTTTGTCGGTTATAAAGTATTACCAGACCTCTTTTAAATTGTTCCCGAAATTCGTCGCTAGCTCTCCGATTAGTCGCACCGCCCCGCTACCGCCGTCGCCCCGCTACCGCTAGTTTCGTGCCCGTACACGGCCTGCCATACACGGACTGCTCGAGCAGTTAGTCAGTGATCAACATACACGGACCGCTCAAGCAGTCATAGTCAGAAGCTTGAAGCTACCATTGATAACTGCTGCCAACCGCCTGGAACAGTCGCAACTGTTCGAGCGGTTCCACGTATGTGTGTACGTAGAAGACTGTAGTTCACTATGCAGTCGCACCTGAGGTCTTAAAGTGGCGAGCTCATTATCAAATAACCACAAACAGCGATATTATGTTTCACGCACACTCCGTGATGCTAATAAACAAACATTTATGATTTTAATCAATTATTTTAATCCGGGTTCTAATATTCCTAGCTCTATCGTACCGGGAGTTTGGGACTGATCGGACAGATAAGCTGGAGCTTATATGTATAGGAGTTAGATATCATCGCGGGCTGTATTTCATGTGGCATTTAAGTTTACCGACTAAAATTTAATTTAATTTTTTGTTTTGAAACCTCTTTACTCTTACTATTGATGATTTTCATAATGATTAAGTTGCATAGAAGCAACCGGCTTCGCATCCAGCAGTCAAGTCATTGTAAATACTTGATACGTAACGTATGAATTGTACCTATATTATTTACATTTTGTAAAAATTTTCTTATTATGAAAAGAGCAACTGTTAAATTTCTTACCGGCTTTCTTTTCAGTAGTAGTTTTCCCAACTGGTGGTAGAGGCTTGACTTCTCATAAATGACACAAGTTGCCATACATGAAATGAATAAACCATGTCATTTCATTTATGGGCGACATAAGAGTCGAACTTTTAATACAAGTAGCTGTTCCCAACTTTGTCTACATGGATTCAGGTATCACAAAATCACATGGACACTCGATTTCTTTGGGATATAAACTACCTATGTCATTCTCCAGGTCTTTAACTAGATCCGTGCTAAAATCACGGTCAGTTGCTCCGTTGGGGCGTCATTGAACTACAAACCAACAAACAAACACATACTTTCGCATTTTTAATATGTAGGTATTGGTAGGATTTTATGAAGACTAATTTGTGGCACTAATAGGTTAAGACTCTATCATCAGTTCAGAAAGCAGATTCTACTGAGAAAAGCAACCAAGAAAATCAAAATTGTTCTTTCGTGGAAGATCTCATTTTACACTAATCTCTTAGTGGTGTGTGTGATGTAACCTCACATAATAAAACCACCGTTACATGATTAATTATAGTGTGGTTGTAACGTGACCCCGCCGCAGCGTTATATGGTTACGTTTCTCACCGCCGCGCGTTAACTGTGGGTTAACACCACACCACCTCTACACGACACGTAATACCTACTTTAAAGATACCCATACAAAACCAGAGGCCCGTTTGCCTAAGCATCACTACTGTCATGATTTTCTAGTTTTATATTCTGTGATACGACATTCGCAATAAATATTATGGCTTTATGGCCTTGAATCCAGGGCCGTTTAAAAAAGTATTGAATTAAAAAAAGTAGGGCATTCAGGTGGCTTCCCGCCGATAGAGCGCGAAGGACGAAAAGAAAAACGGATTAATAAAAGATTGTACAATTTAATTTAGAATATAATATTATTGGAAAGAATAAAGTATCTAAACGAACACTGGGTTTTGATTTATCAAACTACTAAGCTTCTAGGGTTTCATTCCACCACGCTAAGTGCGGATTGGCAGACTTTACACCTTTGAGAACATTATAAAGAGCTCTCAGGCATGCAAGTTTCCTCGAGATGTTCATTTGTTCTTTAACCAGTGATACTTGATTGCAGACGACGTAAGTGGTGCGAGATATCAAGAACAGCACCTTGACACACCAACCTCTATCTTCTTCCACGTCTTATACTTTGTATAGGTACTTGACGTATAAGTGTATACTGTGTAGGTACCAATGTTATCGGTTCTTCGAATAATGTGTCTCGCCTGCTTGTCTTGACCAATACTTGAGATCCAGTTCTTAGCTGATGTCTGTTTATTGATACGGGCCTCGGATCCGTATGTCATCATCATCGTCATTGAAGACTTTAAATTGTCTTAACATCGGTTTTGGTCACACGTAACACTATATCTAAGCACACGCAAAAGTATCTGCCATTTTCTTTTCGGGTTTTAATTAAAACGGTGTAGTTAGTACCGATCTTTGTTTCTCGTTTCAATATCAACAACGAGGTTATTAATTTAAATGTACTTTTAAAAACTTTCTAAGGAATGCCCGAATCGCCGCGGGGAATTCGGAACGGTCGAGGCACCGCTTTTTTATTTGAACATGTCCGAGAAAAAACGTCCGCCGGTGTCCGCCGCCGGTCCGCGTGATGGATGGCGGGGGCGAGGCGCG
Organism: Erebia ligea; assembly: GCA_917051295.2. Classification (NCBI taxonomy): domain Eukaryota; kingdom Metazoa; phylum Arthropoda; class Insecta; order Lepidoptera; family Nymphalidae; genus Erebia; species Erebia ligea. The sequence goes on along the minus strand of OU785241.1, from coordinate 14,365,976 downwards.
GGGCGGGGCGGACATTAAAAAACAATAACCCACAGGCGGCTTGTCCGCCACAATTTGTGTGTTTGCGCACAAGTCTTCATAATTTCTGAATGCGATTGAATACGGGTCAATCTTTTGACTTTAGCAATAGCAAGTAGGACTCAGGGGCCATACTGCCAACGCTCAAAGCCATATTGTTTCAGTGTTTTTTTCTTTCGTGTTTTAGAATTATAATCCTTATTTTAGGAATCAAAATGTAATTTTGAGTAATATTGCTCAAGTATTGCTTTAAGCGTTGGCAGTATGGCCCCATGAGTCGAATAGATATTAGGTATGTACTTATTATTTATTTTTGTATATAAAATAATCACGCTTTTTTGATTATTTTTTTCATACTAATATTATAAATGCAAAAATATGTTTGTCTGTCTGTCGAATATATTAGATCTAGAAAGCTGAAACGTTGCATCGAGGTTACTTTTTTATATTGACAAGAAATAGGGTTGGATTTTTCGAATTTCGGGAGCCAATTCGCAGGCGCTACTTTTGCTATAAACAAGCTATAATTAATTTAAAAAATTAAAAATCACGAATGCACGCACGAATGCATGTTAATAACATTATTTTTTCAATAAAATTATAGTCAGTGTCACTCGGGATGATGTAAGGATTCTAACGATACCCTATACATCCAAATTAGTTCAGGCATAGAGAAGTTATGGTGGAATAAACAAACTCGCTTGTATACATGAACCCTGAAAAAATAACTCCTCATGAAACAGAAAACAACTCCTTTTTTTGGTCAGTCGTGTAAAAATGATCGCTTGTTTCCTTTCAATACTACAATTTGTTGTTTTATTTATATTTTCAGGTAAGTGCCTACAATCATAGATTTTATTATCGACTGGTGACGAGACAGATAAGGTAAGTGACTAAATATTAATAATTTTGTAATAGAGTAGAATGAAATACTAAAGAACCTCACACGAATGACGTTTTCTCCTGTCGCCTAGTGAACGTACAGACGCTCCATATAAAAGTAGATAACGCGGACTTTTTGTCAGTACAGCTTTATACTATTTAGTGTTTTCGTTTTGTAGGTTTTTTTTAGGTCCATCACAGCATAAGGAGATACGTGCTTTCTTACCAGTCTACCCATAAATGCGTAGTAGGTATAAATACCTTGGTATGCCCAAGCTAACTTAAGCTTGGACATACGAAGGTGTAGGTGTAGAGGACTTTGTATGAGCGTTGGTCCACTGTAAGAATATATTATTCTTACGCTGCGGTTTTACCTAAACATAATCCACATTTTATTATTATTTTAAAATGTCCCCAACGGCTGTGTTTTACATGCATAGCATCCAAATACACGAAACATAAATTTTTATAAATCACTTTTCGACGTAATCTGATATCTAAGATCTTGAAAACTTGTTTGTATTGACGATGTACTTATTAAAGCACGCCAGAATGGCTACCTATTCCAATTTCGATTTACATACGTGTTTAATTTTGTGGTGTGCCACAAATAAGGTAAGGTGCGGTGAAGTAGGTGCTAAAATACATAGTTTTATTATAAATGCGAAAGTTTGCCTGCCTGGTACATTTTCGTGTTTTTTATTAATTAAAAAAATTTAGTAAAAAGATAGCTTGCATTGTATCCCGAACATAGGTTATGTACCTACTTACTTACTATTTTTAACCGACTTCAAAAAAGGAGGATGTTCTCAATTCGACTGTAGGTACTATGTTTTTTTTGTATGTACCTATGTTACGCGATCATTCCGCCAATTACGAATTAATTTTGATGATTCTTTTTATCGAAATTGATTTAACGCTTTTTGAGAAAATCAACAAAAAACAAAATACATATATACCCAGATAACGTTTTGGTTTGTGGTTCCCTTCAGCAAAATTTTTACTTTTTAGTTTAAGTTGGTACCTACATAGAGGTATAGTTTTGAAGTCGGTTTTTGTTTGTTTTAATTAATTATATCAGGCAATTTTTAAAACACCTATATTCCTAACAACTTATTATGTCCCGGTTGCCAAAATTGGAACTAATTTTATGCCTGTTTAGTTTTTATTTTATTTTTAATATTTACTAGCTACGCTGTTACTGGGTCAGATAAGTTTGTGGGTCTGTACCTAATACTTAGTATGTACTTACATATTAGGTATACTCGATAGAAGTCACGATCATATTCTAGTCAAATAAATATTTTAAATGCGAAAGTTTGGATGGATGTATGGATGGATATTTGTTACTCAATCACGCTCCAACGGCTGAACGGATCTGGATGAAATTTGGCACAGAGATAGATTATAGTCTGGAATAGCACATAGGCTACTGTTTATCCCGGATAATTAAAGAGTTCCCGCGGAAACCGAAAAACCTCAATCCACGCGGACGAAGTCGCGGGCATCAGCTAGTAGATTATAAAAAGAAAGAATTATGAAACGTCACATTACAAAACAAAATTAGTTTTGATAGTTTTCGCTTGCACAAGGACATTTTAAACTAATTTAGTTAAATTTTGTAATGCTGCCACTTTCTGGCAAATGCATATTGTAGTTTAGTCCAGTCATCTTAGTCAAAATTAGGTAAGAATCTCGGAATTTGAGATACCCAGCTGATTTTTTGTATAAACTTGTATTTTGGTATTCTAAAAGTTGTCTCAAAACCTACATATGGTAGGGTGTCCGCGTCTATTAAAAATTGAGGTCAAAGGTCACAAAAATCGATTTTTTGCATATTTTTGCAAATATCTCATTTCCTATGGGTTTTTCGCTATTTGTATTTATTATCAATATTGTAGAGAACTGAATTCCCTACAACTTTTGTGTAAAAATTTTTTTTATACGTTGAATCGTTTTCGAGATAGAGGGCGGAGAGCGCGCGGTTCGAGCATAATGTAAGGTCAAACGGTATAGTCTTGTCAAAACACTCTAGATAAAGTTTATTAAGTAATTATTGATAAATAAATAATTAATAATAACTTTTATTTGTTATCAACTCATCATCATCATCATCATCAGCCAATATGCATCCACTGTTGGACATAGGCCTCTTTAAGATTGCGCCAACGCTGCCTATCCTTGGCTGTTAGCATCCATTTGATGCCAGCCACTCTCCGGATGTCGTCGCTCCACCTAGCCGGGGGGCGCCCCACACTCCGTTTGCCGAGACGCGGTCTCCACTCTAGGACCTTGCGACTCCAGCAGCCGTCAGTCCTGCGGCAAACGTGACCAGCCCACTGCCACTTCAACGTGCTAGCCTTGAGAGCTATGTCAATTACTTTGGTTCTTTGGCAAATTACTTCGTTTCGGATTTTACCCCTCAAAGAAATTCCGAGCATAGCTCTTTCCATAGTGCGTTGAGCGACTTGAAGTCTGTGGACTAGCCTCGATGTCAGTGTCCACGTTTCGGCACCGTAAGTCATAACCGGCAGGACGCACTGATTGAAGACTTTGGTCTTCAGGCATTGCGGTATAGGCGACGAAAAGACTCGACGGAGTTTGCCATATGCTGCCCAGCCCAGCTTTATTCTCCGTTCTATCTCTTTCTCGAAACTGTTACTTCCTACTTGCAAAATTTGCCCAAGGTATGTGTATTCTTGGACAGTTTCGAGCATAGATCCGTTGACAGTAATCGGCCCCGGAATGACCAATTCATTGAACATGAAACCTTGGTCTTGTCAAAGTTCATCCGGAGACCGACACGTCGGGAGGCAGCGTGAAGGCTATCGAGCATCTTCTGCAGCTCTTGCAGCGAACTTGCGATGATGACGATATCATCAGCGAAGCGGCGCGGAGGTGTGAAATGTGCTCTCCGTTCACGTTGATGCCTTGTCCGTTCCAGTCAAGCGTTTTAAAGACATCTTCCAAAGCATTAGAAAACAGTTTCGGGGACAGAACATCCCCCTGTCTCACCCCGCGATGCAATTGTATAGGTCTTGTAGACGCACCCTGTACTTGGACAGACATAAATGCCGAGCTATATAGGCATTTCATTTCAAAACTTCGATGTATCGCCAATCAACTTGGGATCGCTGCAAGGATTCCAGAACAGCCCAGGTCTCGATGGAGTCAAAGGCCTTCTCATAGTCCACGAAAGCGAGACACAGAGGCTGTTTGTACTCATAGGACTTCTGCACAATCTGCCTCAATGTGTGTATGTGGTCTATGGTGTGGTCTCTACAATGCACGAATGTAAAGACTTTACAATCGTGCATTGTCGAGTCAACATCTCCTGAAGATGCTACTCCTGAAGATACTACTCCTGAAGATGCTACTCCAATCTGTACTTCATTATTGTCTACTTAAATTATAATTAGTGGAAATGAGAATATAATTATAATGTAATTAAAGTTTGTCCCATAATATTTTTTTAATTTGGGAATGGGTTGTAAGTATTATTGAATAGATAGATTCAATTGATGAAAAAAATGATTAAATATGTATAATGTAATAGTTGATAACAAATGAAAATTATTATTAATTATATATTTATCAATAATTACTTAATAAACTTTATATAGCGTGTTTTGACCAAGACTATACCGGTTGACCTTACATTATGCTCTAACCGCGCGCTCTCCGCCCTCTATCTCGAAAACGATTCAACGTATAAAAATTTTTTTTAAACAAAAGTTGTAGGGAATTTAATTCTCTACAATATTGATAATAAATACAAATAGCGAAAACCCCATAGGAAATGAGATATTTGCAAAAAATAAGCAAAAAATCGATTTTTGTGACCTTTGACCTCAAATTTTAATAGACGCGGACACCCTACCATATGTAGGTTTTGAGACAACTTTTAGAATGCCAAAATACAAGTTTATACAAAAAATCAGCTGGGTATCTCAAATTCCGAGGTGAACTACTAAGATGACTGGACTAGTTGCCATAAAGGGTTTAACCAAATCAATTTAAGAGTCCGTGTGCAAGTGGGCCAAGAAACTCTTTTTTAATAAAAAACTGATGACACCTAGATATAAAAAAAAAAACTTTTAATTGGTCTATTATTTTATACATCTCATTATTTTGAACGCGTGCGAAGATGTATCTAAGAGATAAATTCGAAATATTACGATAATATTTGCCTATATAATTTTATTACACTCGCTTGCAATTTAATGTAAAGGTTAGGAGATGTTATTTCGTAAGCAGGTGGCGTTAAAACGCTAAAGCAAGTGAAATGTCAGAGGATTGGTTCGCGTTTACGGCCACATAATAAGCATTAAACTTTTCAATAAGCTATTATGGTATAAACGTAGCTAATCATGCTTGTCAGTAACGGCCAATCTCATAATTGTTTAACCATCCAGTTCAACTTGGAAGGTTTAGTTTGTTCTCCTGTCAGGTCAGTCAGTCAGTGGCGGACTATGTGAATACAATAATTATCAAGATTGGTCCTTTGAAAATGACTTATCTATGATTCTACACTCTACAGTCTACATAATATACGAGGATAATTCGAATAAATGACAATGAATGATAATGATAATGAAAAAAATAAAAAACCCCAGCTGAGTTTGTTGTGGGCTCTTCTCAGACCTGGGCGCGTTTGGAACCCTCGTAGCTTTAGTTTTAAGATACCGTAACAGATTATCACCATCATATTTTTATGTAACTGGACGTCAATAAGTGTAGTGTGTCTACCTAAATTGAATAAATATATTATGACTTATGACTTAGGACGGCTAAATAATAAAACCTTTTAACCTTTTATTTTTTTTTTCGGGGGAGGAAAAATCCTTCCGGACTTCTGCCTGGGCTAGACAGGGCATGTCCGACTTGCACTGTCTAAAATAACCTCCCCCTTGTCGGCCAGGTGTCAGCACGTAACTGCATAGCATGACTTCATGCTGACCCTCTAGATTCTCTTCTTCTTTTCCTCTATTTCCCTTTCCTCTCTTCTCCTCATTATGTTCCTTAGCATTTTGCCGTATCGTTTCCACGCATCTATCTTCGAAATCCCTAGTCTTGCAGAAACGCCGTGTTATCCTTTTAACACAGAGTTAGTTGCTACTTTGATAGAATTCGTATACCTAAAACTTCTGTCAAAATTTCAACTTTAGTCCTAGCTTGAACGTAACTGCAAGCGGGCCTAAATGTAGAATTTTTTTTATTTGCCTTCAGAAAAAGTGCAGTATCCCAATAGAATCAAGCCCAGTTGTATTCGCTCATTGAGTTGCATAATGTTATTGATATTTAAACAGCAACTAAGACGTCGCAACTAAATATTAAAAGCTCTCTTAAAATCATCAATCGCAAACCCCAGTCCACCAGCACCGTAAACCGCGTAACGTATTAGCACATTATGTATTTTAATTGCAATAATAAAGTCACTGTTAGTGGTATTTTCTTAAGATATCATTCCGAAGGGACACATTAACGGGTATTAAGTGAAACACATTTCTTACATATACCCGATAATGGCATCGAGCGTATAAATTTCGCAATACTTAACGCAGGCCCGAGGCGATAAGTATACGTAGAATGTAATTGAATATTTGCCTCGCATTTGTCAATGTTGTCGCGCAGATAATAATGCTTTTAGGGAGATATCTTTTACACAAAAGCCGTTGTTTATTCCTGCGGCTCTGCAAAAGCTACTAAACTCCTCAGTATTTTAAGGGGTTCCTTAACGTAACTTATACAAATGCAGAAACCAAGGAAAGTTTTGCGTTAATTAAAATTTATGTTGCAGTAGCATTATCATCATCTCAATTCTCAACCCATTACTGACCTAGAATGAGAAGGATAATAAAGCCATAGTCCACTTAACTACCCTAGTGTGAGTTGGCAGACTTAACACACCTTTGAGAACATTGATAAATGCGAAAGTTTCGATGGATGGATGGATGGATGAATCTTTGTTACTCAAATCACACCAGAAAGGCAGAATGGATCTGAATGATATTTGGCACAGAGATACCTAGATTATAAGTAGTCTGGAATACTTACCACATAGGCTACTTTTTATCCCGGAAAATTAAAGAGTTCCCACGGGAACCAAAACCCTCAATCCACGCGGCCGAAGTCGCGGGCATCAGTTAGTAAATAAATGAATTACCTAAGTAGGTACTGTAAAGTCCGGCACGCGCATGTCCAGTGCGTGCCCCGATTCGAACCCCGTCTCCTACGCTGTCAATGCTCTTCAGTTTTCTCTTCCCCCGCTCTTGTGCCAGCATTTAACTCACAAAAGCTTCGTATTATTCTTTTCCGTTCCATTCAGCTAATCAGTACCATTACTTGAACAAAACAAAGCTAAGCGCACACAGCGCGCGCGGCGCCTCGAGCGAATCATATTTGCGTGAGATTTATGCGCGCTCGCCTTTGTTTACACACGGCGGGCCGCTCCGCTATCGGCAACATGTAATTAATGCACATGTGTAGTCAGACACAACTGGCTATACCGTGGAAACACCATGAGTTTATGGTGGACCTAAAAGCTTAGAAGTTAATGGCGAAGCGCTTACTTTATAATTTTGATCGGAGATCATTGAATTCGCTAAATGAATAGATCCATAATTCCATCATCCATAATAATCCATATTCCATAATATCCATAATTCATACTAATATTATAAATGCGAAAGTGTGTCTGTCTGTCTGTTACGCTTTCACGGCCTATCTGCTCAGCCGATTTTGGTGATATTTTCGTACAGGGGTGGGTTGTATCCGAAGAAGGACATAGGCTACTTTTTGTCCCGGAAAATTAAAGAGTTCCCGCGGAAATATAAAAACTTAATCCACACGGACAAAGTCGCGGGTATCATCTAGTTAATTACTAAATTATTCGTTAGCCCCTTTCGGCTGTGTTTTATTTTGTTTTTTTAAATGTATTTTTAAACTTTTCTGTCTGATTTCATGCTTTTTTTAATTCCTTAATTTTCCGGAATGAAAAGTAGCCTATGTCACTCTCCAGGTCCTCAACTATACCCATGCAGGTAATCACGTCGATCCGTTGCTCTGTTGCGTGATTGAAGGACAAACCAACAAACAAACACACTTTCGCATTTATAATATTAGTGTGATTCAGCTGGCACATGAATAGTTCAGAGCGTACGTTTAGCGGCTAATACTCGTACTGATGCAACATACGACGTGTTAGGAGCACTAACCGAGTATGTTTGGCGACACATCAAGGCGTGTACTAACGGGCTATTTGCTTCGTGTCGTACATCAGCTTGTGGATTCACATCAGTTTACACATCATCGTTGCCTGTCCTCCACTGAGCACGGTCTTCTCTTACCTATAATGAGAAGGAAGGAAGGGCATACCAAGTTCGCTAAGTGCGGGTCAGTGGACTTACCTTACGTTACTTATAATATATTGCTAGACGATACCCGCGACTTCGTCTGCGTGGATTAATGTTTTTGTTTCACGCAGGGACTGTTTCATTGTCCGGGATGCAAGCTCTGTACCAAAAATCGTCAAAATCGGTAAGATGATGGGCCATGAAAGCGTAGCAGATAGACAGAAAGAGAGACGGACATACAGACAGACACACTTTCACATTATTACTAGCTGATGCCGGCTACTTCGTCCGCGTAGATTTAGGTGTTTTGAATCCCACGGGATCTCTTTAATTTTCTGAGATAAAAAATAACCTAGGTATTCTAGATCATAATCTATCTCTGTGCCAAATTTCATCCAGATCCGTTCAGTCGTTCTGGTGTGATTGAGTAACAAACATCCATCCTAAATTTTGCGTTTATAATATTAGTATAGATAACCCCGAAAAGTTAGTGCATGCTTGGGATTCGAACCCTGGATAGGAGGTCGTCTTACTCTTAACGACCAGGCTTCACCGCTTCACCGTATCACGTTTTACCCTTATTAGTTTTTTAATAATGTAAAAAAAAATGTTTTAAACTTTTAATGCATTAACTCAATCGCGCGTATCGTGCAAAATCCTTTAAAAAACAAAAATGGCGGAGGCAGAGTCAACAACCTGCGCTCGCCCATCATTCACCGTGTTTATTTTTCAATTTAACCCGTCAGCGGCGCTCGGCCGGTGACTTAGGGCCACCACACACCGCGCCGACAGATTACACACGCCCCAATGCGCCACAACACTTGTTAGGGATCAACCCTTATGGTTATTAAAGGTTTTATAATTGACCGGTACAGTATGCTTGGCTATCGGTTTTTTTGTAAATTAATTGCTATTGAAATTTGATGGCAATTAATTTACGACTGTCCGAGTGTAATAATAGTTGGGCATGTGTAATTTTATAGTCGCCTATCCACGCCCAATTGTGTAAGTAAGCCTTTTATTAAAACTTGATTGTATCAACCGCACCACACTATTTAAAGAACGCCTTATTTGAAACATATAAATATTCGGCTCTACATAGTTTAGTTTGATCAATTTTAAACGATTATTGATTTGAATTCAACTTAGACTTCAAATACAAAATGTCTTTGTTGTTTAATCCTGTTTATTTTTAAGGCAGAATTTTAGCTAAACGAATATTTGAGGCAACAGACCAAATATATAAAAGGATAAGGTGACTGACTGACTTATCTATCAACGCAATATATAAAAGGAAAAGGTGACTGACTAACTAATCTATCAACACACATCTCAACTGTGCACTGGATGGATCGGGCTGAAATTTGCTGACAGCTATAATGACTTCCGAAAATTGAGACCCTAGAGATTAATGATTTTCGAAAATTGAGACCCTAAATTTAATTTACCCCTAAAAAAATATGTTTTAGGTGTAAATTAGGGGTTTCAAATTTTCAATTCAATTCAAAAAAAGACGGGTAAAATAGATATTTTGCCAGTGAAATTTTTTTAATGTTGTCTCTATATATTCGTATATATTCGTCTCTATCCTATAGACATAAGGAAAAAAATATGAAAGTTGACAACCCTACAAACGAGCACGTTTATGCGAGGCGTTGAGAACCTACAATTAGGCTCGGGCCAAAAAGACCTCTACGTGCCCTGCTAATACACACTTCGCTAACTAGTTATGCGCCTCAGCTATGCATATGCCTTGTCAAAACAAAGGAATCACGTCTGTATCAAAACGTAACATGATGCTTTTGAAATGCAAACAAAATTTTGGGGGTCGAAAGTACCACCGGAGTCGTTAACACGGTTAACTTTACTATTACTGAAGCGTATAATGAATCTTATTTTGATATAAATAAGGTTTTCACGTATGATTTTTTGAATTTTGTAGAGAGAGCCATAATAAATGATCCATTATTAGTTGTCGGTAAAATCATCATCTTGGAGTTATTACATCAAAATTTGCTGGGGGAAAAAATGGCTGTTTTTGGAAGTGAAAATTGATTTTTTGCGCACGCACATCGTAACGGAAGTGCGTGATTTCACATTGATGTTTTAATGTATGTTATTGAAAGCATGAACGTGACGATGACACTACGGTCCAGTTCCATGACACGCGGTTACGCAATGGTTACCGTTACTTTGGCTGACGATAAGTGAAAAGTTCGGATGAAACTTTGTAATGACTCTATCAGGAACTAATGGACTACGAGTTTAAGTTGCATGAGTAGCAATTAATGTGGATATCCAAATTGAGACATTATGCCTTTTCTAATGAGCGCTGTCACAGCCGGATTGCAGCCTGTCAAACTCAAACTTGTTTATTTTATGGTAGGACATACGAGTACGAGTACATGTTCCGATTGCGTTCATATCAGATCTCGGAGCTTCCCGATATGTAATACATAATATTGGTAAGCGCTTAGGATGGCTGACCGAGTGGGTAAAAATGCATGAAGATTTATGAAGATACATGTGTCTCTTCTAATACTTCTAGTTTTGACTTTGACTCAGAGTTTTCGGTTCAGAAAGCGGATACTACTGAGAACATTTCTCATCCCGGCACTTTCTTTATATCGTCGGCACACTATCAGAGTTGGAGGACGACCCACGCTTAGAATTTAAGCTGTCGGACATGGACTTTTTGGTTCCAGAATTAAGATCTGTTATTAGATCCCAAGATTATAAATATTTTACCGATTTTCCTAGGTGCTAATCACATAGGATTAGAATACTCTTATATGCTACAGAAAGTTATTGAAATGCTTATAAATCAATGTTTGGACTGATTTTGTCAAGACTCAAGATTCATTTATTGCAAAAAGGGTTTTCAATAGTTGTGTACATCCAAATAGATACCTTAAATATACGGCATGCAATATTATAAAGTAGATACATTATACATAATGTTTCATTAAGTCCATCCAATTCTTATTTTTACTTTAAATACAATTTTAATATTATAATGCCATTACTTGTCACAAATCACAATATATCAATATACAATGTCTTTAAAATTAGGTCAAAAATATCATATTATAGACACGTACCGGAATTGAACCGCAGACCACACAAGTGGAAGCGGTAGCCACCGGTGAGTGAAGCCGCTTCGGGCTGAGGTTATTCTATAAACAACCTTGTTATACGGTGTCTTGCATGTTCTGCAATATTTTATTTATCCATAAAAGTTTTTTTTTAAATTTTTTTTTGGAACGTTAGTTCCTTATTAATTTATTGCATAAGCTGTATTACAGTAAAGGTCTTATCTAATAGTTACAATATTAAGGCACCTACAGTGTGCCAATTTTGGCGTGCAACATAATATTATAAATGCTTTGTTTTCGCTCGGATTGTTGATCAATTGTTTTAAAATTTACTAAGTATTTAAATTTTAAAATTAAGCAGTGATTAAGAAATGTAATGGTATTAATTTCAATAATTTGTTAAAATATTAATTAATTACAATTATTATTTACGTATGAAACCTTCTTTAGATCAGAATTTTGTATTGAAAATTATGCCGGCTTGAATGTACCTACCTACCGTTACGCCCCTGTCGTCCCGCACGCGCCTGACGTCTCCGTCAAACGACTGGTAGAAAATAACGTAGATATTGTGATAGTGCTACGCTACAGCCATCAACTGCACATTGCAACAGCTGTTTCTTCTCAATTCTTGGCTATAAACAGTATTTTCAGTGGATGTAGAAATTAAAACTTTCCCAATCGATTGTAAAGAACCGGTAACAACCCATCCAACGGTTACCATGGAGCGTTGGTCGTGATCACGGGTATTACGATCATGATCAATGTTTGGGATCCCGCGGCGGCCGGATTCGTCGCGACAGGCCGCAATTAACTGGGCTTGGTTAAATACACCCATTACACCCATACACTCGTCATATTATACCCATTAGACCCATCCACTCGACATACGCCCAATACACCCATCCACTTCTCAAGTGGGTTGGTTTTATAGTGGATTTGAACTGGGTGACAAAGATTTTCTACTGAATCGTAGTCGAAATTCCGCGGGCACGTACGAAGTGATTAGCTACCTCATTCCTATAATTCCAACCGCTAGGATATTATTATTATGGTTTTTTTTTATCCACTTCAAGTTAGCCCTTGACTGCGATCTCACCTGATGGTAAGTGATGATGCAGTCTAAGATGGTAGCGGGCTAACCTGTTAGGGGCATGGCAGTCATATTAAACCCATACCCCTATTCGGTTTCTACAGGCATCGTACCGGAACGCTAAATCGCTTGGCGGCACGTCTTTGCCGGTAGGGTGGTAACTAGCCACAGCCGAAGCATCCAGGCCAGACCAGAGAAAATTCAGAAATTATAAATTCCCAAATTGACTCTGCCGGGGATCGGACCCGGATCCTCCGCACGTTAAGGCAACAGCGCTCAATACACTGCGCCACAGAGGTCGTCAAATGGAGGAATGCTCTTTTGGCTTCCGTTTTCCCCTCCACTTTGAATATTGGTATCTTCAAATCAAAGGTCAATACGCTCCATTGTAGGCTGCATCACCACTTCAGTCAGTTGAAAAGATGGGCCGTGAAAGCGTAGAACTTTAGCATTTATAATATTAGGATGGATAAATGTACATAACTCTTTTAGTGATAGCCTCACGGAAATTATAAACGGTTTGAATTATGACATGACTTGATTAGTTTTGCACTGAGGAAAAAGTTGAAAATTACATAATTGGTGTTTTACAGACCTCGACTATAAAGTACACGTACCTACGATTATAAAATAATCAAAGAGATAATACTGGTCTAGAAATTATAATACTTAATTGTGACTTAAATGAATAACCACATTAATTGTAGACGCGCTATCATTTATCATTCTTATGTGAAAGATAAAAATTATCATTCCCATTATGATTGCAATTATATAGCTCAAACCAAGGAGATTCACACGAATAAATAATAGAGAGGCCATTTTCAAACTGCAACGTAAGATCAAAACTGGATATTTTATGATAAGCTCCGTGAAGCCATAAGAAAAAAGTGTAGATGGATATTTTTCATTTCTTATTATGTAATCCAATTTTTTTGTTGTTGAGATGATTACCAAATTTTTGATCAGTTGTATGGCTAAATGTTAGCAGAAAAGATATTTCATTAGGAAGAAATTAAGAGAAAAACATACATGGTTTCTCTCTTTCTTTAGCGTCGTATCTGATATTAATACTAGTACAGTACTCCCAAATTAATAATGCGCATAGAAATCTTCGTCACTGTTCGGCAACGGTCGTATTACCCGAGCATCGAAAGACGATATGTATATAGAGTGGTAAGTGCATTTTCTTCGTGCATAATTTAGTAGAATTATGTGTTTTGTGCTAAAAGAGATAAATATTTTATTTATTTATTTAGATATCTTTATTGCACACACAAAATATACAGTATACAGTTAAAAAAAATAAGTTAAAAAAATATTGACTTATCAGTAACAAAATTTGATTCGATAATTCCATGTAAGTAAATAGCGAAGAAAACCACACGATTGCGAATATGCTACAATCTTTGTAGAATTGATTTGAATTGATTGAAGGGTGTGTAATAGGATGTTATATTTTTGTCCAAGATAATAAAAGGTCTCATTGATGCGCCTGAACTGCTCGAACGATTAAAATTCGTAGTGCCTCGTGACAGCAGCCGCCTACATAATCGCAAGACTTTTAGATTGCCTCAAGTGAAAAGCAATCTTGGTCACCACGGACCGTTGTATAGAATGTTATCCCTCGCAAATTGTTATCGGAATACCATAGATATCTTCTGTGATAGCATCAAAAGCATCAAAAAGATCCTTATTTCATAATGTATTGTTTTATTAATAATTAATCTTTGTTGTTTTTCTTCTTTGACGTAAGTTACGCTGTAGTTATTAAGTTTTTAATTTTTAATTAGTACCCTAATTAATTGTATGCATGCCATGTCCACATCGAGTAGACGCGATTATTAATACCTCAGTGAAATTTGCTACATTTTTAAGGTTGATTTTATAATTGCAGTCGGTTTTGTGGACTAATAAAAAAAAAAAAAAAAAAAAAAATAGCAGCTCCATATAATTCCACACGGAGAGAACACGTGCAGTCACCACCAATATATAAAGACGACTGATTTACTTTTGACTGACCGGCGACAGACCGAATTGTTTTCGATTGTTTACACATGATATTGACTCCTATTTCTTTAGAACAAGGTGCAAAATGCTTTAGGGCTCTTACGATTCAATAATTCGGGTGTTTCCGGGAATACGACAATTAGCGAAGATCTGCATGTGCATTATTAATTTGGGAATACTGTACGTTACGTAAACAATTTATTTATACGTTAACTATGGTAGAAATTATAAGGACTGGAATGTCAATTTGTGCTGTGTAAAATAAAGTTTCTTATCTTACAGCACATAACTTTGTGTTCTGGTTAATTGATTTTAACGTTTAACCTATCTGTCAATAGCACGTCTGTCTGTAACAACCACGTTTAAATATCTTTGGTGAGAACTTTATGCCCATAATATAAAATTTTGAGCACTTGAACGCTGATTTGCACACAATAAACCTAAGAAATACGAACCCACGGTGGGGTAATGCGAGCGGCCGCTTTAAAATTAATATTAATAAAATATTCACATAAATAACGCCGGTTATCGTCCGTTAGTCGTGTTTGTTTATTCATTAACTTCATTATAGTAGATTTAGTGGCACGTTTTGTGCCGTGGCAAGTTTTTTAATAAAGGTTTTTGTTTTGGAATGACGATTGCAGTGGGCTGTGTGGTCATTGAACCAGCGAGTGATATCTACAGACTTGTCAACTTCCAATAATTGTGACTTAGATCAAAAACACACTCGCATTACCAAAAAAACATTGTTTGGCGGTCAAGATATCCACGCGATTCATTTTTATGTCGGCACTCTACATAAAAATTAATGAATCACTAGGCGATAGGACAAACGTCGTCATTTCTGTCCTATGCGGGCGTTTTATCTTGTCTAGTCCGTATTGTGTTATCGCTCTAAGACACGGTGTGTCTCTACTAGAGATGAAGCGTTTGAAATGCCGTATTCCAAATTTTATTTATTTCATCTGGTTGTTTGGCTCGACGATTGGACCAATTTGTCAATCTGGAAAATGACGTAAGCATCAGACTTGTCAGTACATGTGTAGATGTTTTAAATTGATGTAATGTCAACCTTGACCTTGATTTTTTGATCAAGGAGCAACATACTCGTCTACTGGAAAATAATTTCAATTTTAATAAATTAAGTGGTTTTTTTTCATGCATGAGCCAACCTGATTGACCTGATTTTACGATTTGCTTTTAATTTGTTACAGACGTCTTTAACGAAACAAAATTAATCAGGATATCTACTTCAGTTTTACTGTTATATTTATTACCTATTAATGTGATTGAGTTACAACGAAAGAAGACATTGAGCTAAAGTTTTTTTACAAAAACATCATCATCAATAGCTGTTCTATGAACTAGGTAGGGCTTATTAGATTAATGACGAACAAGATGTTTCTTTCTTACTACACGTATGATAGCTTGATTCCGTGATTCTTATTTCATACAGTGTAATGTTTTTACCGTTCGGCTATTTAGTGGCCAAACAGAGCAACCCTGTATACGTATGGTCTGAAAGGGGAATGATTAACTGCTTCCTCATGTCCTTCTGGATTATTCACCACAAAGTAGAGCCTTCATTGTTTTATGAACGCGTGGTACTTATTTTTGCCTACAACTTAAGTTTTTATTAACTTAGTATGCATATGTGAAGTAATAAATAATTGAATTTTTATTTTATCGCTTCTCTTTTAGCGTAATAAGGTAAAACGTTGATCTTTTGTATTATAAAACTTTTTGGTATCGGTGGTGGTAATAAAAATAGATTTATGGCTATTAAAAACCTCAGTATTAACCTCACAGTTAAATTTAAATATGAATAAAGTAACATGTTGGAAGCCAATGGTTTATCTTTAGGAGTACATTAAGTCATTAATTCTAATGTTCTTACTTCTCATACATATTTGAACGCCATAGATGGGATAAAATACTCGTTGGCAACTTTTTCACACTAATAAAAATTATTGTTGGCAATTTTAAAATGATACGTATATTAATTGAAATATTCGTTTATTTTATTGCTGGTTGTTTATAATGGTCTTGAGTTCTGAGATAACTTTCTTCGGTTTATCTGGTTGAAGCCACAACCATTTTTAACATAGGTACAGTGTCATTAGCACACAAATGGTATACTATTACCACCTTTAAGGTGCCAATATGATAATATTATCTTTTGTATATCCAAACCGTCGCATATTTTACAATGATAGTCGAATGCAAACTCTGCTCCTCTAGCATATCGTCACCTTATTAACCGTAGTTAGTGCACCAGTGGTATTTTCCTTAAACCAAACCTATGTATGGAAACGTTCTTATTAGCCACTCTACTTTTAAGTAAATCTCTAAGTTTGTTACCTTACGTGCATAGTCAGTGCTTATCAAGCAATTTATTTCTTTTATATTTTAATTGTAAACTTAGAAACTACTTAGTATTTATGTAATATATTCATACAACCTCGCTAAATACATATAATTACCTGTGAAATTCATTATTTATAGTTGAGCGAAATTTTTTATTGCTAAATACATACAACCTTTTTACCTTGCATACCCATACATATTACCACTATAATAATCCGTACTAATATTATAAATGCGGCTGTCTGTCTGATACGCTTTTACGGCCCATCTTTTCAACCAATTTTTGAACTTTGGTACAGAGAATGTGGTGTGGTGTTGTGGCGGTGCGAATTGCTGTGAATATCGCAAGCTATACACGCTGTACCATATAGATTTATGCTTTGGCGGATTATAGCGAATTTAGCTTCTTGTTCCTTTTTTTTTGTTATTTTATCCACTAAAAGTTAGCCCTTGACTGCAATTTCACCTGATGGTAAGTGATGATGCAGTCTAAGATGGTAGCGAGCTAACCTGTTAGGGGCATGGCAGTTATATAAAACCCACACCCCTATTCGGTTTCTACACGGCATCTTACCGGAACGCTAAATCGCTTGGCGGCACGTCTTTGCCGGTAGGGTGGTAACTAGCCACGGTCGAAGCCTCCCACCAGGCCAGACCAGGAAAAATTCAGAAATTATAAATTTCCAAATTGACCCTGCCGGTGATCGAACCCGGGACCTCCGCACGTTAAGACAACAGCGCTACACACTGCGCCACGGAGCTCGTTCCATGATGTTTTTCCTTCGCCATCAAAGCATGTGTTATTATTTAATTGCTAATTTAACCACGGTACTTATGATACGTTCAGCTTGCATTATCTACGAGGTAGGTTAATTCGATGATTATATAAAATTGAAAATTAAAAAAAAAATAACATACCTACAACGTGTAATAAATGGAGTTATAATTCCTTAACAAACATCTGTCCGCGAGTCGCACAAAAACCATGATTGATGCACGCCGGTTAATTAGAAAGGAATTTTTATTTGTGTACAGCCCTTTGCCCCAGGGATTGTGAATTGTTTTAATATTGTTATGGCTTTATTTGCAAGTACTTATGCTTTGTTATGTTTTTTCCAGTTATCTGGTTAATTAATTGCAGAAAATTTTAATAGTAAATTATTCAATAGTTTAGTACCTACCTAAATTATTCAATGCTTTAATTTAAGATACAAAAAAAAGTAGAGCGAGATGCGTCGCGTCGTCTTCGTCCGCGTGGATTAGGTAAGTTTTTTTTAGTCCCGCGGGAACTCTTTAATTTTTCAGGATAAAAAGTCCTTCCTTCCCCTGGATACGACCTATCTTTAATACCAGACAGACAAAACGACAGGCAGACATACACAATTTGGGACTTTGAGATAAAGAGCTTTTTTTTATTCCACTTCAAGTTAGCCCTTGACTGCGATCTCACTTGATGGTAAGATCGCAGTTGCTGATTTGGTTGAGTTGACATCATACCTGTGATGCTCAGCCAACGAGGCGTCCTCTGTCGCCGTTCCATTCACTTTTTGTAAGTTAGGAGTTTTCACCTCAACACAAACTTCAGTTGAAAAGCTTTTCTTAAAAACTTACGTACGTACTTTTATGTAGGACTTTTAGCATACCTTAATTAGTTCTGTTTTATTAAACAGACTGGTCTCGAGCTGTCTGTATCGTCAAATTAATTGGTAAGTAAATAATTACTGTACTGTGTATACCTACACGTATAAAGGGTTGTCGGACGCTCGCGTTTTAGCAGATATATTTATAGGCACATCAAGTTATTACAGGGTTGGCAAAGGACTGAATTTCATTATATCTCTTCTTTATAAATTTATAAAAAATCTTCTTGATTAAATTTATAAAAATTTGCCTATTGTAAAATATATCCAGCTAACCTAAATATTTTCTACATAAATAAATAACTGTTTCGGAAAAAACTAAATATGATTAGAAGGAAATGTTAAATTATTTAACTAGAAGAAAATCACTTAGCTTCCGTCGTTTATTTTAAGCTTAAATTAATCGAAAATAAGAAACATAGTATACAAAGGAGGTTAACCTATATTTATATCGCATGCTTTCATCACTCAACTTTTCTTGTAGTTTAAAACACGAAGAACCGAACCGTGCGCTTGGAATAAATACGTTTCGGCGGTACCTAACGCGTCGCTACATACGCTGTAATGTCAAGGTAAATAATCAAATAAATATTATAAATGCGAAAGTTTGGATGGATGTATGGATGTATGGATGTATGGATGTTTGTTACTCAATCACGCTCCAACGGCTGAACGGATCTGGATGAAATTTAGCACAGAGATAGATTATAGTCTGGAATAGCACATAGGCTACTTTTTATCCCGGAAAATTAAAGAGTTCCCGCGGGAACCGAAAAACCTCAATCCACGCGGACGAAGTCGCGGGCATCAGCTAATTAAGCTATATAAGTTATCACCCCGAAAAACACTGCGCCTCGTATTCACTCCATCATGTTGTATTCCATCTAAGCAAGTTATTTTCATCTATATGCGATTATTATACTTCGAAAACGATATACCTATTTATACCTTTTAATCAAGAATGAATATAGGCATCTTCTAGGCAAGCGCGCTGCACCTTAGCGCCAGGCTATTATATTATAAAAAAACCTGCGTTAGCAGCCCTAATGACGTCGGAGATTATTGATTGTAATGATCATGGCGCCCTAAGTTAAATACCGTCCGATTACGCGATGCTCTCGGTCTCGTAGCGGACGAGTTATGTCGCCGCTCTGTTGCTCGAGCGCGAGTATTTCGCTAATGATATGTTAATCGCTGTACTTGTTTAGAACAAAGCGAAATTTTTCCAGGGGCCTGACTTGCGAAAAGTGGAACGAACGAATGCTGCGATGGAACGAATCTCATTGGCTGAGCGGCGCATCTGCTCGTGATATGATCGAACATGACAGAATAGGCAGAGATAGATAAGCAAGATTTTGTCATCGTCTGAGCGAGTTGTAGTCACCTTTACTCCGAAAACGATACACCTATTTAAGTTTCATACATACATGACTTTCCAGCATTGACAACCCTAATGACGTCGGAGATTATTGATTGTAATGATCATGGCGCCCTAAGTTAAATACCGTCCGATCACGCGATGCTCTCGGTCTCGTAGCGGACGAGTTATGTCGCCGCTCTGTTGCTCGAGCGAGAGTATTTCGCTAATGATATGTTTATCGCTATATGTATTTGAAGCGAAACTTTTCAAGGCATCAGCCGCCCTAGCAAAGTTACATACGTTTCGCGAAAACGATTAAAAACGCTAACCATAGAGTATCTATGGCATAGACTATTCACTTATTTTTTTCTCTCCGCTATAGCGTTAACGATTATAGAAAGAAAATAGACACGAAACGAATGTAACTTTGCTAGGGGGGCTGTCTTGCGAAAAGTGAAACGTACGCGGCGATGAAAAATAGTACTTGGTACTATTATTATAATAATTGATGCCCGCGACTCCTTCATTTTCCGGGATAAAAGTAGCCTGTATGTTATTCCAGTCTATAATCTGTCTCTGTGCCAAACATCCAAATTCGTTCAGCCGTTCTGGCGTGATTGAGTAACAAACATTCATCCATCCATCCATGTAACCTTTCGCATTTATAATAGATGATCAAACGAACTTCCTGAAGTGAAGTTCGATCATTATTATATGAGTCGCTTCATTCGAAGATATAATTTTTACATTGTAGTTTCCTTATCATGCAGCAACAATCGTACGATTTTTAGAGATGTTTTATTTTAGTATAATGATAAAATTCTCCCACACACATTCTTACACATTCAATATTTGTTCGTCATTCTTTTTAGAGATATATAAGTACCTAATGTTATTGCAAAAATATATTTCGGGTTGGGTGGGTTGGGAATTTATTTATATATCTTCGAATGAAGCGACTCATATAATAATGATCGAACTTCACTTCAGGAAGTTCGTTTGATCATCTATTATATTTCGTCGCTTCATTCTTCAGATATAATTTTTACATTGTAGATGTTTAGAGATACAGAAAATATCTATTTTTGCAAGAACTGTATCCATGTTGAATAGATACTAATTATTGTTGTCAATATTTTTTTTTTTTTTCAATCTCTTATTTGAGTCGTAATGTTTTAAGCAGCTTTATGCTTAAGGTTGGAATCATGTGCGGATTTCTTGATATTCTCATCTACGTATAGTTAAGATGAGTCTAAGATTTTTCTTAAGTATTCATTTTACTTTAGAAATACAATGTTGCGCTTTTTACATCAGCGCCTGAGTAACAAGCTTACAGGTTGGATGCAAGCAAATGAAACCAATAATTATTGATGTTAATGCTGCAAGATTTATAATCTAATCAAAAGTATATTAGCCGGCCCAGTACTTGGTTGTATTTACACACAACAGACGTCCAATGGGACGTTTGAACGTTTGGAAACCTACCCAGAAGGGGGGAGAAAATTATTATTTTTCAAAACGCGGCGGGAAAGGAACGGGTTATTCCGGTCCTGTTGTAGAGGTCCTTTATTGTTGTAGAGGTAAATTATGTGCCTGTAGTAACAGGCACATATTTAATAAAATTATTAATAATGGTACCATTTTATGATGTTTGTCATAAAATTGTGCCATAATCAAGATTATGGAATACGACAAATACCTATTTGTGTATAAGTTCCCCGCAGAATATAAATGAAAAATGATGAATATACTCGGTCGATATTGTGATAGACTACTAGCAGTGGCGTAACTATAGGGTGGCAGGACTGGCAAAATGCCACGGGCCCCCGACCCAAGAGGGCCCCGGCCCAAGAGGCCACGAGCTCAGAAATAACATCAGTGGTTAATTAAAATTAAATTCTAACGTGACTATTTTTACTGGGACGCCGGAGGGCCCCATCCGAAAAATTTGCCACGGGCCTCAGATGGTATAGTTACACCACTGACTACTAGGTAGTACTAATGTCGACTTGGAGGTGTAAGTCGGTCGATTTGGGCTTTAAACCCCACTGACGTTAGAAGCTTTAAATTAAGTGAGATATCAGGCTAAGCTATACTTTTTTAACAATGGACAACCTAGTTGTTCATGTCGCTAAAAACATGTGTCATCAGTCATTATAAATTATTTAATATTCATAAGTACCTACTTATTTTTGAATGAATGCGTTAAATCATTTCCCTCCGTCAATTATTAAGGTAGACGCGCTGAGAGCGTGGATCTATACTCTTTACTCTTTTTACAAAAAACCAAGTATTTTAATTTTGCATTAAGCAAGTTATTATGGAGTATGTTAAGGCGGAGTAAATTGTATATTTTTCACGAGTGATAACGATGTAGGTATTATAATAACGACAGTGTTATGACGGTTTTTCAAAGATTGTTTCCAATATATGGACGATGCATAGATACTAAAGTTAAGATCCCGCTTCGGGCATCATGAACTATGCATTATCCCGAGTTTGCAGTAATGCTTGCCCGCTAGCCCGCGAAAAATCTTTTTAAAAAAACAATAATACGATAAAATTTTACATTGTTAGTAAAATTGTTGTTTACATGATGTACATCATACGAAGTCTACTTCCGGTCGTAAAAATACTCGCCGTTTAACCGACTTCCAAAACGGAAAAGGTTCTCAATTAGGTTTTTATTTTTCTGCCGTCTTCTAAGTTTAGTCAACCATCCTTACGCGTCATCGGATGTATGATATATTATGCTTCCAGCACGATGGAGATATAAAACTAGAGATTTGAGCCCAAGAACATGTGGGTAGGAAAAACCTAAAACTTGTGGGTAATTTTTGCAATTTTGCCACACATTTTTGTTGCAAATTTTCTTTGCACACCACTATGAGGCAAGATACTAGCCGCTTTTATTTTCGTTTTCTGTATCTACAGTATTCGTAAATAAATTGAATTTATATAACGCTAAAGTACCTAGATAACTGATAAAAAGGATATATTCATTATCTCAGACCTTTTGTTACCTCTCTGACGGTGTATGTACGTTTGATACTGAGAGGTTTTATATTGTGAACAATTACATCTGGAAATTTTGAGCCTGAGATCTTGACTATTTCATTCACTGAATGATTTACGTTTCTTTCAGGTCTATTCATTTATTATATTTTTCACCAAATTTTGGATCATTTCCTGTCTCTTCTATCTTCGAGTACCCCGAGGAGTTCTGGATCGAGCTCTGGACAAACTTAGAGCATCTATTAAATCTGCGTGTTAACCCCCGGTTAACCGCCAGGTTTTTCGGTTACATAATATTATCGTATGAAATATACAAGGCGTAACTTCTAGCATCTGTTAAACCTTCGTTAATAACTCTCGGTTAACCACCAGGTTGTTCGCCTACACCCCATTGTTGTATGGAACGTACAAGACGAAAATTTTAGCGTGTATTTAAACCCTCGTGTTAACTCTCGGTTAACCGCCATGTTGTTCTGTTACATAATATTACAGTCTGAAAATGTAGGTACGAGACTAAAGTTTTAGTCTCTGTGAAACCTTCGTGTTAACACTAGGGCTTGCAGTATCAATACCATTCCAAGAACCGGGAATTTTTTGTCCGATACTGGCACGGAACCGGGAATTCCCGAGACTTTCGATACTTTCGATACTGCCATATAAAATTACGGTAACAGGAATAGGAAAGGGCATAAAATGTGAAATAAAAACCTTACTACTCAAAACTAGTTTTTAATTTCTAACATAAATAAATCACTATAAGTAGGTAGGCATTAAAACTACTTAATAAAATATTATGAACCTCAAAGACAAATCAAAAGTCAAAGTTTAGCCTTTAAACAAAAAGTCAACAAATTATTACTAATCTAAATCGAAAGTAAGCCTTCATTCTCGTGCTTATTATATAACCTCTAATAATATTTAAAATTTAGCCTCACTAGTCTGCCAGTTTCCTTCCATCATTCTTTTTGTGTAAATTATGAAAATTTCAAGCCAAACAACATTCAGAATCTTCTCTTATTAATAACAATACTAGCGTACCAAAAAAAAAACATAGCTAGCACTTTATAATATTTATTGACAGAGCTTGCATTTTGCTTCATTTTGACCTCGCAGGAAGTCATGCCAAACAGACGAAATAGCGCCGGATTTACTTGTAAAATCTTCAAAACTCATAGCGGAAGGATTTTTAATTTTCCTGCAAAAGTTATTTATTAATATGATGTGCTTAATATCCTGTCGCTATTAAAAACGAGAATTTAATTAAGAAAGTAACTATAATGCAAATAGGGTATTTAGTTTTTCTTTCAATAACTATTTCTTATTGTAATAAGGGTTCACTTAAATATTGCTTTTCAAAGTATGTATAACTAGCTGATGCCCGCGAATTGTTCCGCGTGGATCGAGGTTTTTCGTTTCCCGCGGGAACTCCTTAATTTTCCGGGATAAAAAGTAGCCTATGTGTTATTCCAGACTATAATCTATCTCTGTGCCAAATTTCATCCAGATCCGTTCAGCCGTTGGGGCGTGATTGAGTAACAAACATCCATCCATACATCCATACATCCATCCAAACTTTCGCATTTATAATATTTATTTGATATTTGATATTTGATAAAAAGTATTGGTCATTTAAAATTATGAACTTACCGATCTTATAATGATTTTTCGAAACCGTCGCTCAAAGTCGCCGCTTGTGCTCTTAATGACGTGATATCCAGTCACTTCACAGTTCAATAACAAGTAACGAGAGACTAGACCAATATATTCAAACAAAACAAGTGATTTGACCAATTTCAACATAAACAAACGTTTCGGTGCGTATTAAATTACAAAAAGTTAATGCAGTAAGCATATACAATGCGAATATTTTAATTTACTCAAGATTTTCGAATAGTCTCGAAAGTATCGAAAGTACCGGACCTCTCTGGTGGAGAACCGGGACTGAATATATTCAAAAGTCTCGGGAAATCCCGATACTTTTGATACTGATATTTCCCGGGAGCATGCCCTAGTTAACACTCTGTGAATCGCCAGGTTGTTCAGTTACACAATGATTTGTGATTTCTAGAGAAAAATGTTTGTTGTATGTTTTTCTTACACAGGTATGATGAAAAGGTAGACGGCCATCGTTTTAACTCTTGGTCAACCATCAGGCGTTTGTACGTTCGAATAAGCCGGTTTTCTGCTTTGAAAGCGATATAATTTAGCTGTATTTTAATGCAATATTATGATAGTGAAAAATTATTTTTATGCGAGGGTAGGTTGAATTATGAATGCATACCGGGAGTCTGATGAGGATTCTATAATAATCCTTCGACGATTACGTTTCTGTTGTTCGCGTTTTCGTTTCGGCATTTCACTTAAATATTCACTTTTAAAAGTTTTAACAAACAGTGCACGTGCGTTTGCTACCTCGCCCGAAAAAAATATAATAAGAGTAAAAAGTAACCTTCTTTATAAGTAGGTAAATAATTAATTTACCTGTGTTCCGGATACTTCTCGAGTATTTGTGAACGAAACGAAATCAATTTGTGTTAGGCTTGCTAAGCTGGTCCTTAGTGACGAATCTGATATAGTTGGTCGTCTTTGACTCGTCACGACTTCCCCCTTATTCAGAGAATGGTGAATTCGTCTTGTGCATGGTGCTCAACCTCATTTGTATCTCTAAAGAATACAATAAGTGAGCGGACGAATATGGAGGTAGTATGTACGAGTATGTACGCATTTTGCGTTAATATTGTCTCGCGGACAAAAGCTTGCAGTTAATGTGCATATCTAGTCAAGGTGATAAGTATATATTCACTGCATGAGTGTCATAAGAATATGACTCATAATTAGCTCGCAGCTAATTATGATCTCGCAATTGACTCGCAGTCAATCCCGAGTTAAAAACACTTTTTTAGCTTGCAGTTAATGTGCATATCTAGTCAAGGTGACACATATTCACTGCATGAGTGTCATAAGAATATGACTCATAATTAGCTCGCAGCTAATTATGATCTCGCAATTGACTCGCAGTCAATCCCGAGTTAAAAACACTTTTTTAGCTTGCAGTTAATGTGCATATTATCTAGTCCAGGTGGCACATATTCACTGCATGAGTGTCATAAGAATATGACTCATAATTGGCTCGCAGCCAATTATGATCTCGCAATTGACTCGCAGTCAATCCCGAGTTAAAAACACTTTTTAACACTTAGTAATAGAATTTTCGACTAACCTGCAAAGTTCTCGTCATCAGACGAGTCTAACGGGCGCCAATATTTCTCCTTATCCTGCTGTCGCTAGGAGTGTCTAGCTGGAAGGTTTGATTTGCGTCGTGTTACTTCGCTAGTAACCTCCCAGTGGATTAGCGTACTTTAACACGTACTTCGTGTAAGTACTAAGTGACTATAATTACTTAGGCGAGCCATGCTGAAGGGCTTAACCTTCTTCATGGTGCCTCTTGGGCAACCCGCCGGATGGACATTTAGAATAATTAAACGCTGCATAAAAGAATAATTTCATAAGCGTGTTTTATGCTGAAAAGTTTACTCTCCTTCGTTGTTACCTCTCGGGTAAACCCTAGGAAAACCTTTAGTGAGTTAGATATTATAATTATTAATGTAATAAATACGCAAGAGCCACAATGAAAGTAACAGGACTGTTTTGTTTAAGTACCCACATACAACATAGTGTAATTTGACACTGCATGAAAATATAATTTAAGTATAATTTCTTAAGCCTGTCAGGCATGAAATAAATTGCTGAAATTGAAAGATTTAAGACTCACCGTTTTCCTGTAAGAAGCAGCGGCTGTTTCTTTTTCAATATTTTTTATTTAGATATAAAATAATAATATTAACTTTGTTGAAAGTGGGAACGTCCGATCGTTGCTACGCACGAAAAAAGAATGACGAACAAATATTGAATGTGTAAGAATGTGTGTGGGAGAATTTTATCATTATACTAAAATAAAACATCTCTAAAAATCGTACGATTGTTGCTGCATGATAAGGAAACTACAATGTAAAAATTATATCTGAAGAATGAACCGACGAAATATAATATTAGTATAAGTAAGTTAAGAATATTACTAGTATAGAATATAGATTATGATATAAAGACATAACTCTGAAAAGATAGAGGTGAAAAATTTATTGAAATATCAATTAGGTAATTAAATCGTTGTAATCAACGCTTATTTATATCACTTAAAACTTTAAACTGAACAATGACTACATAAGTAACAAGTACAGCACTAAAATGTGCGAGATATAATCCGATGAAATAATTAATCGCTACAACAGCGTCCCCATTACAAACAATTACATACAATGCCGCGTCCGTATCGATGTTGTATGATTTACAATTTATTCGGACTGTGCCTTGCTTTTTTAAAATATGTATTCATATGTATAGGGATGCAAACGAGACATCGATATATCGAGGAATCATTAATGTTTGACTGAGATTTCCTATAAAATATCATCGCAGTTTTAAATATGTTTAATAACGCTATAACGGCCCCATTTTTTCTACCGACTTGGACGAAATTTGGTAAAGAGATGAAATGATTTATTTACTTCACGTAGGACAACTTGTACCTCTTCTGATAAGTCGCCAAGACTCTACCACCACTCCGGTTCGGAAAGCTCATTCTATTGAGAAGAGGCCGGCAAGAAACTCAGCAGTTGCTCTTTTAATAAAAATAAAAATGTTGCACTTTGTAATTAATATACAATACATACGTTACGTAACAAGTATTACACTGACTTGTGGGTTGCTGGATAGTTTGATACCGGGTAAGGACTAAGGACATAATATGCTACTTTTTACCCCGGAAAATTTAAGAGTTCCCGCGGGAATCAAAATCTTAATCCGCGCGGACGAAGTCGCGGGCATCATCAAGTCATCTGTATTTCGACGTTCGACTGTCAAGAGAACATCGATGTTGTGTCTAAAACATCGATAATCGATATTTTCCTGTCCGTCGGCGTGTTACATATTAATGCGCGTTTTTGTCCGTCGCGCTGTCTGTATGTTCGTTGGATACAACGCTAACAGCGTGAGGCTTTGCGCTTAAAGGAAATGGGGCAAAAATCGCAGGAATAACTTATATTCGCTGATGTTTTATTTTGATGAATTCGGCATTTCGATGTTAATTTTTACGATTCTGATACTTGACTGTTATGGTTTAGGATTGATGTTTTGTGGACTTGTTAGTTGAGTTATTTGTTAGTTTTATTTTTCACTAGCTGCCCAGACGTGGCGGCCGGCTTACTGAGCTCTATAGTCTCATCTCAGAATGAGAAGGGTTTGGCCATAGTCCACCACGCTGGTTAAATACAGATTGACTTCACACACTTTTGAGAACATTATGAAGGACTCTCGCGATGTTTTCCTTCACCGTTAAAGCAAGTGATATTTAATTTCTTAAAACGCACATAACTCGGAAAAGTTAGCGGCCAGTTAAGCTACCACCGCTTTATAAGCAGTTAAATAGCTGCTCCGATAGTAAACGTATACCATTTACCTTTCTTCTATCGTACCGCAAGGCATCATCAGGGTCTGCATCCGTACAGCGACGATAGCGACGCGACGCAACGCGATGCGATACGCCTCCATAGAAAACGAACAACTTATCTACGCGACAACGTAGGCAACGTGAAGGGTCAGCTACTGTTTGATACTGTCGCGTCGCGTAGTATCGAGCCGCGGTCCCTTTTGTCGCTCACGTAGGACAACGGGTGAGCGACGAAAGCGATGCGATGCGTCGTGACGCGATACGACTCCATAGAAAACGACAAACTTATCTACGCAACAACGTAGGCAACGTGAAGGGTCAGCTACCATTTTGTTCCTTTCGCATCGCGTTTCATTACCAAGTTTGTCGTTTAACTAGAACAACGGGTAAAAGCTGAGCTGAAACGACGACAGTTCGTTTCTAATTCGAACCGCTAGGATATGGAACGTCCTTCCGTTTTTCCATCCGCTTATAATATTGGTATATTCAAATCAAGAGTGAATAGGCATCTTGGCAAGCGCGCTCCACCTTAGGCTGCAACACAACTTCCAGCAAGTCTGATTGCAGCCAAGCGCTAGTCTATAAACTAAAAATTTTTATAAAGTGAGGGTAAAACAAAAACGTCGTGGTGTCCGCCACTCGAATCATCAGAACACATGGACACATGTCGTTCATGTATTAAACATTGTTTTTGCACAAAAACGTTACGTATTTCGATCTCGTCGTACCGTCTTAACTCATTTGTAATCAACTTACAATCAGGCTGTTGCAATTAACTGAGGCATGAAAGCGTAGAGTAAGATATTTGTTAAAATGACAGTATTTTTTTGATTCCCGCTGGATCTCTTTAGTTTTCCGGAATAAAAAGTAGTTGGCTTATAGATGTCCTGCCCCGGGATACATCTACAATATATATAAATATCTCAAAAGCCAGCAACGCATTGGCTGTTCCTCTGGTACTGCAAATGTTCATGGGCGGCAGTAATAACTTACCATCACTCAGGTGACTCGCCTGCTCGTTTGCTCGCTATATATATATATTTATATATATAATTATATATATAATATATATAAAGCATATATCTATAGTCCGTCAAAGTTATCTGACCCGGTGATAGCGTCGCTAGTATCTATTGAAAACAAAAACTGAACAGGCATAAAAAATAGTTCCAATTTTGGCCACCAGGTCAGATAAGTTTGACGGACTGTATATATTTCACTAAAATCGATTGAACACATCGGACCGTGAAATCGTAGCAGACAGACAGACAGACATACTTACGCATTTAGAATAAAATAGTGTGGATGTCTTTTTGTTTTGACTTTGATTCCGTTTGCCCCTCCTCTTTTTATATAGGTACCTTCAAATCAAGAGTGAATAGGCATCTTCTAGGCAAGCGCGCTCCACCTTAGGCTGCATCACCACTTGCAAGCAAGTCTGATTGCAGCCAAGCGCTAGCCTATAGGCAATATTTAAAAAAAAAAGATTTCAAAGCTGCAGCCAAGCGCTAGCTAATAATATTTAAAAAAAAAAATTGAAAGCATAGCAAACCCAAAAGCTTACTCATACTCAAAGTAGTAATTGCTTTCTCTATAAAAAGACCGTTTGATTTCTATTACACATCTAAGAAGTAATATCTCGTATTAACGTTATTAATATCTATCAGACGGGCCCTCTTAGCGTATGATGGATGACGCATGCTACAAACACACCGACGTTTAACTATACATTAGTAAATAGTTATCTACTAACTACTATAGTTAGTTTTACTGCTCGTATTGTAACTGTTGCCTATTAATGATACTTCAGATTTAAAGTATTGGTCAAACTATTGGAAGAATTAAAATATTGGTCAAACTACTGCACTGAGAAAAAAGACCTTCCGAAATACGGAAGGTATTACCGTCCCTTTTGACTCAGTAGGAAATTTACCTTTCAACATGGAAGGATATTATTACCGTCCAAAATTTCCTTCCAAACAATGTCTGCCTTCTATTTTGGTGGGTAATACGTACCTTCCACATTTCGGTCGGAAATTCCTACTGAGTCAAAAGGGAAGGTAATTTTTGGAAGGAAAATAAATGACGGTAAATACTCATTTGGTCATATTTGTTCGGTAAATATAAATAACCTTCCAAATGTAGAAGGTAAAGACATAATATTACCTACCTAAGGCGAAGGCGAATACGGAGCGGGCTTTTGCTTTGCACCTATGATTTATGCTCTGCTATGCGCTTTCAATGAATGTCCCAACTAGGTGGAAGCACCATTTGCCACGATGCGGGTACCGATACAAGCGGACTTGGCGATATATTATATGTATTTGACCGGCGCCACCCTATACCGCGAGCCAATATACGCGTAGCGACATCTAGTGGTCGGGTCGGGTACTACATTCGGTGTTACAATTTCTATTTAATAAAACTTATTCGTTTTCCTTCCGATATCGAAATATTCCAATTTGTTTGGAGAGATATTATCATCTAATTTAGAAAGATGTTCCTTGTGTTATTTTCTCCAAGTGTGATCCATCTAATTTGGATGGTAATTCCTTCCAGCGAGCCTTTCTAATCCCTTCGTTTTTGATGGAATAGTAATGTCACTTCATTTCCTACTAAATAAGAGGGTAAATATCCTTCAATTTCGGAGGGTAAATATGCGTTTTCCTTCCGACACTGTTCCTACCGAAAAATTATAATTGATTTAGAAGGATATTATCATCTAATTTAGAAGGATACTCCTTGTGTTATTCCCTCCAAGTGTGATCCATCTAATTTGGATGGTAGTTCCTTCCAGCGAGCCTTTCTAATCCTTTCTTTTTTAATGGAATAGCAATGTCAATTTTTTTCCCACTAGTTAAGAGGGAAATATCCTTCAATATCAGAAGGTTAGCTGCGTTTTCCTTCCGACTACTTTGGATTTGAATTCAGAAGGACATTAACATCTAATTTGGAAGGATAAATTTGGGAGGAATTATTATAATGCATCCTTATTTAGTAGGATTATTTAGCTGGAAGGAAATTCCTTCTTGGTTAATTCCTTCCAACAAATTTCCTTCCTTTATGATCTTCCGTATTAGACGGATAAAATTCATTACCTTCTAAATATCGGTAGGAATTTGGCAGTTCCCCGATTCAGAAGGTAATCGGTGGAAGGAAAAGACCCAATTTTGGAAGGAATCGGTTTTAGAAGGTAAAAATCGGAAGGTAAACAAGAAAATTTTTCTCAGTGTGGTTGGTTTCCGGTAGGAGGCTTCGGGCGTGGCTAGTTACCACCGTACCGGCAAAGACGTACCGCCATGATTATTAAGTCTTCCGGTACGATGTCGTGTAGAAACCGACTAGTACGTTTAATATAACTGTCGTAGGTACCCCTTAATGGTTAGCCCGCTACCATTTATGACTGTATCATCACTTACCACCAGGTGAGATCGCAGTCTAGGGCTAACTTGTAGTAGCCGGAAACGCATTGGCAGTTCCCTGGTTCTGCAAATGTTCATGGGCGGCGGTAATCACTTAACATCAGGTGACACGCCTGCTCGTTTGCTCGTTATATATTTATTTTAAAAAAAAGTCTGTAGTCATTCTTGTTGAAAAAATTACAAGCACAACGATTGAAATACTTACGAGTATGTTTGATGCTGATTTTACTTAATAGTTTAGTTCCTCTTAACAAAAGTTGCAGATTGCGTTTCCAATTCGAACCGCTAGGATATGAAGCGCCCTTTCGGCTTCCGTTTTCCATCCGCTTATAATATTGGTATCTTCAAATCAAGAGTGAATAGGCATCTTCTAGGCAAGCGTGCTCCACCTTAGGCTGCATCACTGCATCCAAGTACTAGTCTATAAAAAAAACTTGTCTGAAATGCACTTCTTACTGCAAAAATAGATTCTTTATGCGATTGGCTACTTTTTATCCTGGAAAATTTAAGAGTTGACTACTAGTCAAATCGGCAACTTTTATTCAAACGTCAAAACGCTCGCTTAGTATGGGATGTTGTATGAAATACTGAATGGTGACGTCATCAAAATTCGACGCACCTTTTTACTTCAATCGATAGTTTCAAATGGTTTTCAAATAAAACTAACAGGGGACTTGGATATTGCGACTTTTATCTTTGCGACTTTTATCTTTGGACTACATGGAATTATTTTACATGTTACAGTTAAATACATTACTGTTATATTTTATAAAATATAATTTATTTGAGTAGTTATCAAATGCCCTTTTCCCGAGGGATTTTTCAAAGACCTAGGAGCCACGCAAACTCGTATAAAAGCATGTTTAAATTAAATTAAAAATTGTCTTATTCATTTTTGATCTTCGAAGCATCTCTGCCTTCATGCCCCATAGATTGATCCAAGTTATGCGGATTTATTTGTTCTTTTGTTTTAAAAAAGTCCCGCGCCCACAAAAACGAGAGCAGCTGAAAATTTTATTGTCTTAACAATAATTTTAATTACAAGATATGTCGATATAAAAACACCTCAGTTGCTTCATTTAGCGATTAAGCCGGGAATGCCTGGCATCTCAGCGGCGACCAAATTACCGGCTGCATACCTTGGACGACGAAAATGTGAAAAAAAAAACAATTACAGTCAAACAAGATAAAGAACTAGGAACCCGATTCTAAAGAAATAAAATGTTTAATAAAATGTCCTTTAAAAAGATTTAGTGTTGTTTTAAAATTCTTCTATTAATTAGGGATCCGTGGTACCTAAATCAAGGGACCCTTATAATTTTAAGCAGTAGGTACGTCTGTCCGTCGGTGTGTCACAGGCGTTTTAAAAATCAACTATAAGAGCTGTACCGTTGAAATTTTGTAGAAACTGGTAACAGTTACACAAAAGCGATTTTAAAAAAATTTGACACGTAGGTACCTACTTCCTTAACATTTAAAAAAATTGACAAAAAAACTGTGTGTGTGTGTGTAATTCACATACGGCAGACGTGAAACTTCAGAAATTAGTAACTAGGAGCAAGTAGCATGAGATAAATAGCACTTTTGAGCAGAATGGAGCCGTAGCGCGACTCAATATCGTACAGCGTCATCTTTTAATATAGGTAGGTACCTTCAAATCAAGAGTGAATAGGCATCTTCTAGGCAAGCGCGCTCCACCTTAGGCTGCATCACCACTTGCTAGCAAGTCTGATTGCAGCTATATATTTTAAAAAAAAAATATTGGTCGTCAACATATAACTTGTATTCTATGCCATTCTCTTTATGAATATTTATTTGTCTCTTTTTGGTGTCGCTTTTTCGTTTCACCTTTTCGTTTCATCGAATTTTCAAATCACAACGATTCTAAAGAAGATTCACTTCAAAAAATTGGTTACAATCTCGAGCGATACCTACCTACCTCGTTTATGGAAGTAGTCTTCGACTTCATGATCTCATTATCACTACTCACTAGGTCTGGAATCGAACTCACTCTAAACCACCTGGCACCACAATACCAGAATCGTCATCAAGTTTAAAAAATTTATATCTCATCGACTCATCTAAAGTTTCCCGGGATATGGGAATTAAAACATTGCCGTTTTTCGTGTTTGTTACCCGGGAACGAGCTTGAGATCGTATCTCTCTTGCTCGGTGCACGATTTATTTAACGACCAAGCGCGGTTCGCTTGTCTTTGGGAACGATTTGGGTAAGCGGCTAAAATGTTCATTAGTGACGACGAAATTAATTTTATTTGTTTTGAGAAATCTTTGGGTTGGTAACCCCCGACGCAAACAGAGAGACCTCCCTGGCGCAGTGTTGAGCGCTGTTGTCTTAACGTTCAGAGGTCCGGGGTTCGATCCCCGACAGGGTCTATTTGGGAATTTATTATTTCTGAATTTTCCCTGGTCTGACCTGGTGCGGTCTGGCTTCGGCCGTGGCTAGTTACCACCACACTTTACAATCGACAACAATCAACTTTACAATCGTGCATTGTCGAGTCAACATGTCCTGAAGATGCTCCGGTGTCGGAGTGAAACGTACGTTGAGAATAATTTGGAAGATTTATGTGGTGTGGTGAATATTGCAAGTGCAAGATACACTGTACCACATAATATATTTGCCTACTGTTGCGGATTATAGCAAATTAAATTTCTAGTTCCTTCATAAATGATAAATGATTTATTTATTTCACGTAGGACAACTTGTATCACTTATGAATGAATTATTATTATTTATTATTAATTATTAATGATAAATAATACTTGCTTTTGCCCGTGACTTCGTCCGCGTGGACTACGCGAATATCAAAGTCCTATTTTACCCCCTTAGGGGTTGAATTTAAAAAAACACCTTACTTAGCGGATGTCATAATTTGGCATGTATCTGCATGCCAAATTTCAGACCGATTCGTCCAGTTGTTTGTGTTGTGCGTTGATAGATCAGTCAGTCAGTCGGTCACCTTTTTCTTTTATATATTTAGATTTGCAAATAACCTCTATATTTTATCAACTCAACGTAAAACACAGGGTTATTAATTTACACAAAACAAAGATCAACGCCCAGCAAGCTTAGGGTAGGTACCATCTTTGTCATTAATCAGTGTTCTTAGCGTTTTATTATTTAATCAATCACATTTTAATTCCATGTGTATTTTATACCAACCTACTATTATTATAGATGGTTTGAGATTTGACTGTAGGTACATCCATATTTGTCCATCCATAGGTACTAATATTATAAATGCGAAAGTGTGTCTGTCTGTTACGCTTTCACGTCCTAACTAACTTTCGTCTTTATTATGTACTGTTACTAGAGTAGCCTGATGCCCGCGAGTTCGCTTGCATAGATTTAGGTTTTTGAAAAATTCATCACTAACATCTGATAATAATCGTTACAAAAACCTAAGAGTGTAATACTCGTATTACACTCTTAGGTTTTTACATTAAAAAGTCCCTGCCGGGGAATTTATAATTTCTGAATTTTCTCTGGTCTGGTCTGGTGGGAGATTTCGGCCGTGGCTAGTTACCTACCGTCGTTCTGGTAAAGACATACCGCCAAAAAATTTAGATTTTCGGTACGATGCCATGTAGAAACCGACTTGGGGTTGTGGCGGTCTTCGCAGTCCGCACGTAATCCATTAGATGGCATTACTAGTACGATGCACGCGAACACGAAGAGCCCAATTCACGATTTCTCTCCGAGTTTTCTCTGAATTACCTATGCTATATTATATACGACCTCCAAAGATGAACGGTCGGACCAGTGGTCCCCGAGCACAACACCCGCTCGGAGGATGATCATCCTATTGTTACGGTCGAGCCATATCACCTCTTCCCGTACAGGGTACTTAACAGGTTAGCCCCTACCATCTTATTTTTTATTTATTATTATTAAAGTGTTACAAATAAAATGGTGCGATCATAAACTTTGCAAGTTTTACCGCACACCATGCGTCGCCGCCACCGTCGACAATCAGTACCTATTATATTAAACTCTAGTAATAAACAAACAATAAGTAACTATACCTACACACAATAAATTAATATACTTATACTATTTTTATTTAGACTTAGACTGCAACATCACTTAACATCAGGTGAGATCGCAGTCAAGGGCTAACTTGTAGCTGAATTAAAAAAAAAATTAGGATTACATTTCGTAAGGCCGCTCATCGCTTTATACATTGTACTAATAAATCATGCGCTCGATCATTATTGATAATAATTTATTGTAAGCGGGCGCACTACGCATGCGCGACGGACACGATAAATCAATTCCCTCGTAGACGCGGAGCTAACATGGTCAAAACTCGAATATTATGATGGAGATGTAATAAATCTTAGTGCTATCGTGAAATTATGCATAATAGTTAAGATGTTGCTACTTATTTTACAGCTGCACGTACCTACCTACCTACTATATAAACAAATACGAGTGTTTTCTAGTGCATCTCCAGTCTCCATATAACAAAGGTTAGGTTAAGTTAGTGAATAAAAGTCTAGGATTAGCACTTAGCACTCACGTCTTTATATTTGACTAGCTCATGCCCGCGACTCCGTCCGCGTGGATTGAGGTTTTCCGGTTCCCGCGAGAACTGTTTAATTTTCCGGAATGAAAAGTAGCCTATATGTGTTATTTCAGACTATAATCTATCTCCGTGCCAATTTCCATTCAGATCCGTTCAGAAGCTGAGTAACAAACATCCATCCATCCATACATCCATCCATCCATACTTTCGTTGAAATATTGCTAGTTGCTACCTATTTGACGGCTGCACGTACTATATAAACAAATACGAATATCTTCTACATTTACAATCTATAGATCTGTAGTGCCTCTCCGCATAGCGAAGGTTATCATCTGGTAGAAAATATAATAAGTCTTCTGGTAATAAATCTAGTCTATGGTTAGCACTTAGTACTCCCGACTTTATTAAACTCATAAACTCAATCTAAGTATAACATGTAGGGACATACAGGTATCTCCTATGTTACGGCATGTTTTGACTCTACCACCAGTTCGGAAAAAAGATTCTGCTAAGAAAAGCCGGTAAGAAACTCGGAAGTTGCTCTTTTTAGGGTTCCGTACCCAAAGGGTAAAAACGGGACCCTATTACTAAGACTCCGCTGTCTGTCTGTCTGTCTGTCTGTCTGTCTGTCTGTCTGTCTCCAGGCTGTATCTCATAAACCGTGATAGCTAGAAAGCTGAAATTTTCACAAATGATGTATTTCCGTTGCCGCTATAACAACAAATACTAAAAATTAAAAAAATATATATATTAAGGGGGGTCCCCAGACAATAAACGTGTTTTTTTCGTATTTTTTTGCTCAATATTAAAAACGGTAACAGGTAGACGGTTCAAATTTTCACAGAATATTAACTTGTATATTACCTTTCAAAATAAATAATTAAATATCAATAAAGTAAATATTAAAGGGGGGCTCCCATACAACAAACGTAATTTTTAGGGTTCCGTACCCAAAGGGTAAAAACGGGACCCTATTACTAAGACTCCGCTGTCTGTCTGTCTGTCTGTCTGTCTGTCTGTCTGTCTGTCTGTCTGTCTGTCTGTCTGTCTGTCTGTCTGTCTGTCTGTCTGTCTCCAGGCTGTATCTCATAAACCGTGATAGCTAGAAAGCTGAAATTTTCACAAATGATGTATTTCCGTTGCCGCTATAACAACAAATACTAAAAATTAAAAATATATATATATTAAGGGGGGTCCCCATACAATAAACCTGTTTTTTTCGTATTTTTTTGCTCAATATTAAAAACGGTAACAGGTAGACGGTTCAAATTTTCACAGAATATTAACTTGTATATTACCTTTCAAAATAAATAATTAAATATCAATAAAGTAAATATTAAAGGGGGGCTCCCATACAACAAACGTAATTTTTATTTTTAATACGTCATAAATCGTAAAACTTACTACAGGTTTGTACGGAACCCTCGGTGCGCGAGTCCGACTCGCACTTGGCCGGTTTTTATTTTTAATACGTCATAAATCGTAAAACTTACTACAGGTTTGTACGGAACCCTCGGTGCGCGAGTCCGACTCGCACTTGGCCGGTTTTTATTTTTAATACGTCATAAATCGTAAAACTTACTACAGGTTTGTACGGAACCCTCGGTGCGCGAGTCCGACTCGCACTTGGCCGGTTTTTTATATTATGGCACTCAACCTTTTGTTTGTCAGAACACCTAATATTTTCTAGCATCATAGAGAAGCAGGCACGGGCCGATTGTTTAAACCCTTATTTAAAGTTCGGTTGTGGAGCATTTGAGAATTTAATACCGACAAAAATACAAATAGCGTTAATAAAGGAACTAGAAGTTTAATTCGCTATATAATCCGCGATAATAGGTAAATCTATGTGGTACACTGTGTATCCCGCACTTATATTAATGTGCTCCTATATACTCCCGCGATATTCACCACACACAGAAAGTGTGTCATGTGTGTCCCTCCGACATTTGCCTGTAAAAAGTCCTTGCCAAAATGGAAAATCAAGGACTAAAGCCGCGCAATATAAACAATGCAACGTCTACATACCTAAAATAAAACAAAACCTAACAATAGCGTTTGCCTTTGTTTTATAATGCCGCCAAAGCCTGGGCAAAAAGCCGCGATCGTCTGATTTATCAATCAATAAAGTATGTAGTGTTGCTATGCTCTGTCGGCATTCCTGTACAGTCGCGGGCAGAAAATGTTTATCAGTTTTCAAATTAGATTCTTTGTAACACTGCGTGCAGTAAGCCGTAAGGTCTGAAAGGCCATATCAAGGTATTTAATATGTCACAAGTTTTCAAGGATCGATTTAATCATTAAAAAACATTTTTGAAAATAAGCTTTTACCGTCCGCCATATTGAGATTAGTGTGACGTCAATTTAATTTTCGTATTCTTCTCAGCATATCCTTTTAATTAGGTAATACCCATTTCATGTGGGTGCATAAAAAATAAATAGTCCGCCTTCTTTGGGAGTCTGCCATATTGGATTTAGAATGTCGTCAATTAGCTAACCATGTTTATGTCAGTTTGTATGTTAGTTTGGATGACTATGCATCCAAACTCCAAAGTGTCTGCATTTCAGCTCAATTGGTTAGGGTCTGGGGATAACTTTTAAAATATAGTTGCAAGATTTG
Organism: Erebia ligea; assembly: GCA_917051295.2. Classification (NCBI taxonomy): domain Eukaryota; kingdom Metazoa; phylum Arthropoda; class Insecta; order Lepidoptera; family Nymphalidae; genus Erebia; species Erebia ligea. Next base: position 14,327,043 of record OU785241.1, on the reverse strand, counting down.
ACCTAAACAAACACACAAACATTGCTAGTTAAATAAAAGCTTGTAAAAGAATATTTAATTACTTTCTTTGTAATCAAACTCATTTCCTATTTTCAACTTCGAAACACTCAAAACATTTTCAAACCGCGACTGTACTTGTTGCTCTGAGACCTAAGTGCCCTTTGAGCTTTCCACACGCCGACTGTTTATCGAAGGCTTTTAATACAACCTTAATGAGCTGTAGGTATGCGTGACCAGCGAAATGGCTGAGAGGGGAATCTTATAATTAGTATTTATAATTTGTTACACCTTATTAACTTATAGTTTCTCTATCCATTGGGAAATATATAGTTTTACAAAATCTGATGAAAAACATTAAAAAGCTGTATCATAATAAGTAGCAGTCATAATTAATAAAGAAGTCTTTTTATTCTTTGACATTAATTAGTTACAATAATTATTGTTCAAATTAACTTATAGTTCAAGAAACTTTTCTGACCGACTGTATCGTTAGTAGATAGGTATATGAAAAAAAAACTTAACAGGCATAAAAATGAGTTATAGGTAGGTATATGAATATTTGTTTTATTGTAATTAGCTAAGTATGTAATTTTTAAATCACGTTTAGCAATTTCAGGTTAGTAAAGTAACTCTTTTTCACCAAATGTAATCAGTCTTAACTTAATCCTATTCTCTTTACGAGAAGTAAACATTCCATCAGAATCTATATTGAATCATCTCTCACATAAGGACATCTTAACTCGATGAACAGAACGGAGGGCCGCAAATGAAAACTAATGTCGTTGCAACAGGGGGATGTTTTGATAACCTCCCTGGCGCAGTGGTCTTACAGTGGGAGGTCCCGGGTTCGATTCCCGGCAGGGTATGGGTATGGGTTTAATATAACTGCCATGCCCCTAACAGGTTAGCCCGCTACCATGTTAGACTGCATCATCACTTACCATCAGGTGAGATCGCAGTCAAGGGCTAACTTGTATTCGATAAAAAAAGGGTCAATTTGGGAATTTATAATTTTAGAATTTTCTCTGATCTGGTCTGATGAGAGGCTTCTGCCGTGGCTAGTTACCACGCTACTGGGAAAGACGTACCTACTGCCAAGCGATCTAGCGTTCCAGTACGATGCCGTGTGTCACCGATTTAGTGGTATGGGTTTAATATAACTGCCGTACCCCTCACAGGTTAGCCATCAGGTGAGATCGCCATTGACTTACCAATACATTAGACGCACCATCGAAACGCAAAAAACGGCACGGTCAAATTGTGCACAAATAGGTATTCTGAACAATTTTCGCCTCAGTCGCGCATGAGTACACTAGGCGACAAAATGTCGTATGTGTCGAATTGTTATTACAAAATTGAACCCTAAATATAAATTAATATGGTTGGTTTTTGTGAACCGTTTGGTTCTCATTCTATATTATCTATTGCTGTGTTTGTATATGCGACTGTGGACGCTTTTTGAGTATTAATTTGTAGGTAGGTAATGTTGTATCCTTAGTTGGTAAATCGATGGAGATCGCAGTCAAAGGCTAACTCGTAGTAGAATATGAATTTTAAAAAAACCGACTTCACTTAAATAACTAAAACTAAAAGGGAATTAAAACATTTCATTTATTACATTTTGGATAGAAGCAGGCATTACTTTGCGGAAGTCCATGATAATGAAGGAACTTACAATACCTCATAGCTTTACCTATTGTCGCGGATTATAGCGAATTAAACTTCTAGTTTCTGCATTATTACATTTTATTTAAACAAGCTTTAATAATAAAATCGTTATTTTTGGAGTCGGTGCCAGACCAGTGCAGCGTCCAGACAACTTGTAGTAGAATTTAAAAAAAAGAAAACTAATGTCGTTACAATAGGGGGTAGTAGGGGGAGGCAGGGGGAGGCTATGAGCCGGAAATAATTCTGAACGTAATCGAATTGGATGCACCCTCCGCGATCATACACATGCCGCCTCCAAGATGCATAGATAAAAGGTTATTTCTTCGCTTGTATGAATGCATCGAATCGCATTAACATTATTTTTCGTAATTTCTGAACGCACTTTTGCAGTGAAGTTAAAATAACGGATGTTAGGGGTGATCGCGAAGCTTCATTCTCCTAAAAATCGGTATTCTTACAGGAACATCAGAAAATACATATTTGTTTTATTTTAAGTTATTGAAAATGAAATACATTATACACTTGTATATTGAATAGGATTTGAAGATTCCAAACTTTAACATTACAAGGTTACCTTTCGTAGTTTTCGATCAGTACCCTTAGTCAAAGTTTTAACTTTGCAAATTCGATTGATCGTAATCGAGCGTCCGATTACATTGGCTTCAAAGTAAAATTGACTCTATTCTTTCTACTGGGCAGGTTACCGCACTTAAACCTCCAGTTGGAGGTCTGTTGTGCGTGTAAAATGGACTCAAAGTTCTTTGATTTAAAGTCACAAATTCAGTGCAACGGTTTTAATTTCGAAACGTTTCCGTTTGGACCTCTGGCTGTGAATGCATACAAGAAATTGAGCTCTAAAACAATGATTTTACTTTAACGATAATGTAATCGAAGCACGATTATTATCAATCGAATTACTTACTTACTTCCTTCGGCGCTACAACCCACAAAGGGCCTCGTCTGCATTTTCTCTCCGCCTGGCTCTCTTGGCCTCCTGTGTCTATGAAGGGAGCTTTCCAAGTTTCTGCTGATTCTTCTATATCAATCGCATTGGCAATATTAAAACTTATACTAAAGGTACAGAAATAAGTCACAAATCATCGTAGCGTGTTCCAGTAAGGGATGCTGCGCGTGTAATCAGTTTAAGAGCGCAGTAATCTCGTTAGGCCCCACCCCGGCTCATTAGCCGCTGTAATCTAATTCCGATTTCATTACCGGCGACCCCTCGCTCTGGTCTGTGTCTGTTTAGATATGTTTATTGTTTTTCTGACTGCAGCGTTAGTTGGAGGGTTATTTGAAGTGCCTATACAAACTACGAATTACAAGTCGTCGTCCACTGCTAGTCATAGTTATAGGTTTACCATCTATCATTCTCTCTGCGTATTTCTCATTACTGAGGGCAGTGACCCTTTACCATTAATCACATAATGGTAGGAGTTTTCTTGGGATAATAATGCGGTGGGTTCCCAGTTCCCACGTCCTTCCGTAACGACTCTACTAATATAAGTACTCGAGACTACTCGAGTATTAAACTCTTAGGTTTTTTTTAACGATTATTATCAGATGTTAGAGATTATAACCGGGACCGACGGCTCTCCGAGGTACGGAGGAAACGAAAAGGCCAAATTTGAGCCTCCAAATTCTCCCTCCCAACCAGTTACCGACTTGGGTCAACTTTGCTCAACAAGCGCAATCGACTGATATGCGTTGTAACTACTAGGCCACTCGTCTCGTCAACCATCTCTAAAATCAACCAAGACGAGAAGCGTGACAACCCCGTATGTCGTCAAATCGTCGTCGCCGTCGTGATATCTAAATATCAATTGTGTTGAGCACTAATGCGTGTTGCGAGAGATCTAAACACGTCTCACTTAGTTAATAGCTGCATCCTAATAGCTGTCAGCGGCGTTTTTGTGCGTCGCGGTCGCATGGCGGCCACAAATCTCCGCGTAAGCCGCGCTGAGCCGCGGATTTGCGGCTATCTGATGATTTAGCGACGACAGCTGTCATCGGATGCACTCCCGACGACACTTAACACAGCTGCGACTTGTTCCACGATTTGTTAACTGAAAATTATTAAAAAAAATATTTCTAATAGTCATAAATAGTCATAGTCATAAATATATATTTATTCAATTTAGGTAGGTAGGTACACTACACATAATGACGTCCAGTTACATAAAAATATGATGGTGATAATCTGTTACGGTATCTTAAAACTATAAAGCTACGAGGGTTTCAAACGCGCGCTGGTCTGAGAAGAGCCCACAACAAACTCAGCAGGTTTTTTTTTTCATTATCACCATCTCACAAATCATCTTAACTAAGGAACTATCAGAGCCATTAGAGCAAATTTTTGCCAAGCTTCCTTGTCATTTAAGTAATCCTTCACATGGTAAAAGGATTTTTCAATGAGTTTACGTTTTACGTTCGAGTTACGTTACGTAAACTGAAAATTATTAAATAAAATACCTCTAAACGCTCTCCGAATCCGATATAATAACACTACCTGTTGCCCGCGACTTCGTCGGCGTAGATTGAGCTTTTTTGGTTCCCGCGAGAACTCTTTTATTTTCCTTTTCCTTTTCCTTCAATCAAGCCGCAACAGAGCAACGGATCGACGCGATTTTTTCGTCTGTGCGTGCGTTTTGTTTCTAAACACACGTTAGTAGTTAAGTAAAATATGTACCTACTTGGTTTAGGAATATTATAGATGATCAAACGAACTTCCTGAAGTGAAGTTCGATCATTATTATATGAGTCGCTTCATTCGAAGATATATACTATGTAGTTTCCTTAATTATACAACAACAATCGTACGATTTTTAGAGATGTTTTATTTTAGTTTATCGACAAAATTCTCGCGCTTGAGCCATCTCTAGTCTCTACCTGACTGCGTCATTCTTTTTAGAGATATATACCTAATGTTATTGCAAAAACATGTTTCGGGTTGGGTGGGTTGGGAATTTATTTATATATCTTCGAATGAAGCGACTCATATAATAATGATCGAACTTCACTTCAGGAAGTTCGTTTGATCATCTATTATATTTCGTCGCTTCATTCTTCAGATATATACTATGTAGATGTTTAGAGATACAGAAAATATCTATTTTTGCAAGAACTGTATCCACGTTGAATAGATACTAATTATTGTTGTCAATAATTTTTTTTTTTTTTTTTTTTTTATTCTTCCCAATCTCTTATTTGAGTCGTAATGTTTTAAGCAGCTTTATGCTTAAGGTTGGAATCATGTGCGGATTTCTTGAGATTCTCATCTACGTATAGTTAAGATGAGTCTAAGATTTTTCTTAAGTATTCATTTTACTTTAGAAATACAATGTTGCGCTTTTTACATCAGCTCCTGAGTAACAAGCTTACAGATTGGATGCAAACCAATAATTATTTATGTTAATGCTGCAAGATTTATAATCTAATCAAAAGTATATTAGCTGGGTCAGTATGTACTTGGTTTTATTTACACACAACAGACGTCCAATGGGACGTTTGAACGTGTGGAAACCTACCCAGAAGGGGGGAGAAAATTATTATTTTTCAAAACGCGGCGGGAGAAGAACGGGTTATTCTGGTCCTGTTGTAGAGGTCTACTACAGGCACATAATTTAATAAAATTATTAATAATGGTACCATTTTAAGATGTTTGTCAAAAAATTATGCCTTATTCAAGATTATGGAATACGACAAATTCCTATCTGTGTATAAGTTCCCCGCAGAATATAAATGAAAAATGATGCATATACTCGGTCGATATTGTGATAGACTACTAGGTAGTAATAATGTTGACTTGGAGGTGTAAATCGGTCGGTTTGGGCTTTAAACCCCACTGACGTAAGAAGTTTTAATTAAGTGAGATATCAGGCTACTATACTTTTTTAACAATGGACAACCTAGTTGTTCATGTCGCTAAAAACATGTGTCATCAGTCATTATAAATTATTTAATATACATAAGTACCTACTTATTTTTGAATAAATGCGTTAAATCATTTCCCTCCGTCAATTATTAAGGTAGACGCGCTGACAGCGTGGATCTATACTCTTTACTCTTTTTACAAAAAACCAAGTGTTTTAATTTTGCATTAAGCAAGTTATTATGGAGTATGTTGTTAAGGCGGAGTAAATTGTATGTTTTCCACGAGTGATAACGATGTACGTATTATAATAACGACAGTTTTATGACGGTTTTTCAAAGATTGTTTCCAATATATGGACGATGTATAGATACTAAAGTTAAGATCCCGCTTCGGGCAGCATTATCCCGAGTTTGCAGAAATGCTTGCCCGCTAGCCCGCGAAAAATCTTTTTTTAAAAAACAATAATACGATAGAAATTTTACATTGTTAGATACGTACATCATACGAAGTCTACTTCCGGTCGTAAAAATACTCGCCGTTTAACCGACTTCCAAAACGGAAAAGGTTCTCAATTTGGTTTTTGTTTTTCTGCCGTCTTCTGAGTTTAGTCAACCATTCTTACACGTCACCGGATGTATGATAAATTATGCTTCCAGCACGATGGAGATATAAAACTAGAGATTTGAGCCCAAGAACATGTGGGTAGGAAAAACATAAAACTTGTGGGTAATTTTTGCAATTTTACCACACATTTTCGTTGCAAATTTTCTTTGCACACCACTATGAGGCAAGATGCTAGCAGCTTTTATTTTCGTTTTCTGTATCTACAGTATTCGTAAATAAATTGAATATATATAACACTAAAGTACCTAGATAACTGATAAAAAGGATATATTCATTATCTCCGACCTCTTGTTACCTCTCTGACGGTGTATGTATATTTATACTGAGAAGGTTTTATATTGTGAACAATTACATCTGGAAATTTTGAACCTGAGATCTTGACTATTTCATTCACTGAATGATTTACGTTTCTTTCAGGTCTATTCATTTATTATATTTTTCACCAAATTTTGGAATATTTATTTCTCCGAGTACCCCGAGGAGCTCTGGATCGAGCTCTGGACAATCTTAGAGCATCTATTAAATCTTCGTGTTAACTCCCGGTTAACCGCCAGGTTTTTCGGTTACAGAATATTATCGTATGAAACATACAAGGCGTAACTTCTATCATCTGTTAAACCTTCGTGATAACTCTCGGTTAACCGCCAGGTTGTTCGGCAATACAACATTATCTTATGAAACGTACAAAACGAAACTTTTAGTAGGTATTTATTGAACCTTCGTGTTAACTCTCGGTTAACCACCAGGTTGTTCGCCTACACCCCATTGTTGTATGGAACGTACAAGACGAAACTTTTAGCGTGTATTTAAACCCTCGTGTTAACTCTCGGTTAACCGCCAGGTTGTTCTGTTACATAATATTACCGTCTGAAAATGTAGGTACGAGACTAAGGTTTTATCTCTATGAAACCTTCGTGTTAACACTCTGTGAACCGCCAGGTTGTTCAGTTACACAATGATTTGTGATTTCTTGAGAAAAATGCAATCGTAGATATGTTTTTCTTACACAGGTATGATTAAAAGTAAGGTAGACGGCCATCGTTTTAACTCTTGGTCAATCACCAGGCGTTTGTACGTTCGAATAAGCCGGTTTTCTGCTTTGAAAGCGATAGAATTTAGCTGTATTTTAATGCAATATTATGATAGTGAAAAAATATTTTTATGAGAGGGTAGGTTGAATTATGAATGCATACCGGGAGTCTGATGAGGATTTTATAATAATCCTTCGACGATTACGTTTCTATTGTTCGCGTTTTCGTTTCGGCATTTCACTTAAATATTCACATTTAAAAGTTTTAACAAACAGTGCACGTGCGTTTGCTACCTCGCACGAAAAAAATATAATAAGAGTAAAAAGTAACCTTCTTTAAAAGTAGGTAAATAATAAATTTACCTGTGTTCCGGATACTTCTCGAGTATTTGTGAACGAAACGAAATCAATTTGTGTTAGGCTTGCTAAGCCGGTCCTTAGTGACGAATCTGATATAGTTGGTCGTACAAGTTAGCCCTTGACTGCGAACTCACCTTATGATAAGTGACGATGCAGTCTAAGATGGTAGCGGGCTAACCTGTTAGGGGCATGGCAGTTATATTAAACCCATACCCCTATTAGGTTTCTACACGGCATCGTACCGGAACGCTAAATCGCTTGGCGGCACGTCTTTGACCCTCCACGACTTCCCCCTTGTTCAGAGAATGGTGAATTCGTCTTGTGCATGGGGCTCAACCTCATATTTTGGATCTCTAAAGAATACAATAAGTGAGCGGACGAATATGGAGGTAGTATGTATTTACGCATTTTGCGTTAATATTGTCTCGTGGACAAAAACTTGCAGTTAATGTGCATATCTAGTCAAGGTGATATATATTCACTGCATGAGTGTCATACGAATATGACTCATAATTAGCTCGCAGCTAATTATGATCTCGCAATTGACTCGCAGTCAATCCCGAGTTAAAAACACTTTTTTAGCTTGCAGTTAATGTGCATATCTAGTCAAGGTGACACATATTCACTGCATGATTGTCATAAGAATATGACTCATAATTAGCTCGCAGCTAATTATGATCTCGCAATTGACTCGCAGTCAATCCCGAGTTAAAAACACCTTTTTTAGCTTGTAGTTAATGTGCATATTATCTAGTCAAGGTGGCACATATTCACTGCATGAGTGTCATAAGAATATGACTCATAATTGGCTCGCAGCCAATTATGATCTCGCAATTGACTCGCAGTCAATCCCGAGTTAAAAACACTTTTTAACACTTAGTAATAGAATTTTCGACTAACCTGCAAAGTTCTCGTCATCAGACAAGTCTAACGGGCGCCAATATTTCTCCTTATCCTGCTATCGCTAGGAGTGTCTAGCTGGAAGGTTTGATTTCCGTCGTGTTACTTCGCTAGTAACCTCCCAGTAGATTAGCGTACTTTAACACGTACTTCGTGTAAGTACTAAGTAACTATAATTATTAATGCAATAAATACGCGAGAGCCACAATGAAAGTGACCGAACTGTTTTGTTTAAGTACCCACATACCACATAGTGTAATTTGACACTGCATGAAAATATAATTCCTCAGGCGCGTCATGCTGAAAGGTTTATTCTCCTTTGTTGATACCTCTCGGGTAACCCCTCAAAAAACCTTTAGTGTAATTTAACACTGCATGAAATATTAATATAAGTATAATTTCTTAAACCTGTCAAGTGTCAGGCATGAAATAAATTGCTGAAAATGACAGATTAAAGACTCACCGTTTTCCTGTAAGAGGCAGCGGCTGTTTCTTTTTATTTAGATATAAAATAATAATATTAACTTTGTTGAAAGTGGGAACGTCCGATCGTTGCTACGTACGAAAAAAGAATGACGCAGTCAGGTAGAGACTAGAGATGGCTCAAGCGCGAGAATTTTGTCGATAAACTAAAATAAAACATCTCTAAAAATCGTACGATTGTTGTTGTATAATTAAGGAAACTACATAGTATATATCTGAAGAATGAAGCGACGAAATATAATTAGCATTAGGTAGTTATTATTAGCACAGTGAACGTGTGAGAGGGACGCACAGTAATTACTCAGCCGCGTACTCGATAGGCGTGGCGATGTGATGAAAGTACTATAAAGTGTCTATAGATTACCTCCGTAGCAATTTAATTGTTGAGAATCGATTGATCAAGAATCGATTTAAAAAAGCTGAGTTTGATTCACGACTTCCATCCATCCTGTGAAGTAAAAGTAAAATATACTTTATTGTACACCTTAAAAAATAAATACTACAAAAATAATAATATAATGGACATAGATACCTACCTGTACCTACTAGATAATATGGCTTTAAGTTTTTTTAAGATCCTATGGTAACATGGTACCACATATTCGTATGATCCTAATGGGATCTCGTACCTACATCATAGAGTCAAAACTCAAAACATGATGTAACATAAGAGACACTTGTACCTATGTCCTACATGGATTAAAAAAATTGAGAGTTTAGTATCTATTGAACTCATTTGTATTTGTTGGCCCCGGGATGCAATTTATCCTAGTACCTACCAAATTTCATCAAAATCGGTTGAACGGATCGGCCGTGAGAGCGTAGGTATACCAGAATTTTTGATAATCTATCTGTATATGAAAAATAAAATATTAAACCAAAAGTAAACAGGCATAAAAATTTGTTCCAATTTTGGCCACCGGGTCAGATAAGTTTGTGGGACTGTATACAAGGATAGACAAGGATAGGATGTAACGTTTGCGTTCCATTACACAATTTTTATCCGCCTAACACTCATCGAATTAATTAAAATTTCCGTCGTCCAAAGTAAACAAGCAAATGAAGTGACATGCAACAGTTGGCCTATTAACAATTACTTATATCTATATTTAGACACATATCCTGCACATAAGGTAGGTACCTAGGTATGCTATGCCTAGGATAATTGACTCATAAACAAGCTGAAGTCCACCGCACTGCCCACGGCCTCAGAGTCTGCGCATAAAATCTCTGCGGGGGGGACCTACCAGAAAATTACTCCCAGCTACTTTATAGAGGAAAAGGATTTAATTAATCCGCATAGAATTATTTATGCCCGCGGGGAGATTTATTATCTGAGTTCGGCTGGTAATTAAAAACGATACCTACAAATTACGTTCTTTTCTACGTGACCCGCTGTCGGTGAAGCGACAGATGCGACGCAACGCGAGACGACGCCATAGAAAATGACACACTTGTCTACACGACACGTGAAGGGTCAGCTACTGTTTGATACTGTCGCGTCGCGTCATATCGAGTTGCGGTGTCGCGTTTGTCGCTCATTTAAGACAACGAATGAGCGACAAACGCGAAAACGGGACTCATCACAGAGCTGACCTTTAACCAATGGTCTTGCTGGGGCTTACCTACTACCATTGCGGCAGTATTGACGGTCCCTAAAAGGATTATAATTCTGGAACAAGAGTGTCAACAACATTAAAATATTACGAACTAGCTGATGCCCGCGACTTTGTCCGCATGGTTTAAGTTTTTTTGTTATTCCTGCGGGAACTCCTTAATTTTCCGGGATAAAAAGTATGCCTATGTCACTCTCCAGGTCCTCAACTACACCCATGCCAAAAATCACGTCGATCCGTTGCTCCGTTGCGGCATGATTGAAGGACAAACCAACAAACCAACAAACTTAAACATACTTTCGCATTTCTAATATTAGTATGATCTATAATAGGATAGTTTTACACATATAGACAATTTTGTATTATTGTATAGCCTATCACAACGATTGCGACTGTAGCAATGATTGATGCAGCATTTTTGGAATAGGGAGGCTCTTACAAATATATAATATTATCCTAACCCAGCGTTTATTGACTACAGGCTTACCTATGCAGTATGCATCAAGAAACCTGAATATAATATTCTTCAATTATTTGCATCTCTATTTTGATCAGACATATTAAAATCCGCATTTTAAACATCATAATATACAAGTTATTTCAATGTAGACCTATTAACGGCTTATAAATAGCCGTTTAGATGAGTAGATCAGATATCGTGAGATATAAGATAAGATAACAAAATTGCAAAGCCAATATTGTTTCAAGGAAGTTCATTGGTTTTATACTATGAAGCTGATATCCCACTGTCCGTGATGACGCGAACCGCGCTTAAAATAATAATTTTAATGACGGCACTGAGTCAAGTTTTGCTCACTCACAACAGTGACAAAAGTATTTTTGTTAAACCAGTGAGCAAATGTAATACAGTATATTAATCAAAGTAGGTACAATATTCTTCTAACATCTTGTATTTTCGCGCTAGTGAGGTGAATAGATGTAAGTATTTAATCCCTCACTCACGGAGGAAACGAGAAGGCCAAATTTGTACCTCCAAATTCGGTCTCCCATCCAGTTACCGACTTGGGTCATCGTTGCTTAACAATCGCAATCGACTGATATGCGTGGTCACAACTAGGCCACTCGTCCCTCTGTGCGTGCACTAATGCGTTCTAAACTAATCAAACACACACATCTAAACTATATAAAGAGGAAAGATTTGTTTGTTTGTTTGTAATGGATAAACTCAAAAACTACTCAACGGATTTTAAAAATTCTTTCACCTTTAGGAAGCTACATTATCAGCGAGTAACATAGGCTATATTTTATTTTGAAAAAAATTAGAGATCCTTACGAAAATTGCAATAATGTCAACGAAGTCGGAAAAAATCGTCTCTTCTGAGAGCTTACGTGGCGTGCGCTGCGTAAATAGGTAAAGTCACAAAATCAATGTATGGTGAAATTGTTCCTCTCAAAAAGTTCTAAAAAAAAGTCCGCGATAGCATACATCTATGTTTTAAGGTTGACTCACAATAACCATTTTTATAGTTATATTGGGTATAGACTATTAGGATTATTAGTTCTACCCGTGCGAAGCCGGGGCGGATCGCTAGTTTTGAATACGCTAGCTTGTGACATGGTATTAGCTGCTCTAGCTAGGCTCTATCGTACAGTGCGAGCGCGTAGGCTCGTCAAATCGCACGCCGTGAGAAGGCACCTTTATATACCGTAAATGCATTTAAATATCAATCGGGCATACCCGCCGCGCCGCCACATAATGAAAAGCGTTGTTTATATTCATCTGCCGGGCAGCGGGCAACGCAAACAGTTCATAATGGCCGATGTTTATGCGACGTATGTTTGTTTTAACCCATTCCATCCGACCGCTACCTATGGCGAGCAGATCAATGTGCGTAAATTGCAACGCCTACAATCATTATTATTATATATACTCTGTTTATAGAAATAGCTAGCAGCTAGCTGATGCCCGCGCCTTCGTCCGCGTGGATTGAGGTTTTTTTTGGTTCTCGCGGGAGCTCTTTAATTTTCCGGGATAAAAAGTAGCTTAGGTATGTGTTGTTTGACTATAGTCTGTCTCAGTGCCAAATTTCATCCAGATCCGTTCTGCCGTTCTGGTCCAAACGTTCGCATTTATAATATTATATTACTAGCTAATGAGAGCTCTTTTATATTCCGGGATAAAAAGTAGCCTGTGTTATACGGTTATACCAGACTATACTAGTGGTTCGCCCCGAACTGAGACCTCGCGGTTTCACAGAGCGCCATCTATTGACATCAGTGTGAAGTTCTGTTAAAAATAACATCATCATTAAAAATTAAATAATTTCGTTTCCTTATAATATTTATCTAATTTTAGTATTTGTTGTTCAAGTACAGAATATAATTCAAATAATTGATCAAGTTTCAGGCTTGAGAGTTCAGAAAATTGAGAGTTCTGAGGTCAACTTTGGACGTTAGAAAATCGCCACTTTGAAAGCCCCCCATTTCGTCAATTTTAGGGGAAAAATTTAAAAAAAAATATTTTTGGACTCTATTCCTAATTATCTTTAAAATGATATACCGCAACCCTATGTAACGCTATGAAAAATATTTTACTTCGCATTCGCTTCTATGAGAGCCCCCCTGAAATAAAGATTTTTATAACTTTTTAAGCCATATTCGGCGGGAGGCCATCGGTTTACATATTATATTTAAATTTGAAGTAATTACGTTCAGCAATTCAGAAGTTATAAGGCTCTGACAGACGGACGGACGGACGGACGGACGGACGGACGGACGGACAAGTGCCAATTCGCCCAAGTAGACTCAGAGACCTTCGCTTCGCTCGGTCAATAATCTATCTCTGTGACAGATTTCATCCAGATCCGTTCAGCTGTTAATTCGTGATTGAGTTACAAACATCCATCAATCCATTCATACAAACTTTTGGCTTTTAGAACATTCTGTGAGATCTCTTGGATTTTCTAAAATAAGAAGTAGCCTTTGCCTTTGCTTTGCTTTGTAGTGGCGTCGCCTGCAACAAGGTCCCGGCTGAAAATCAGCGCTGCATGGTTTTTATATATTGCCCTTGTGCATATATAAATCATGCAGCATTATGCTGAGTTGGGGCCTTTTTTCGGGTTGTGCCACACATGACTCCTGTTTTCCCGGCGTTTCTGTCACCTTGGTAGTTTAGCTTATTGCTGTTGGTGGTGGTGATGGAGGCGCCGGGGTAGCATACCCTTGAGGTAAGAGCATGTGTGGCAAAATTGGAAAATAAAGGTTTTTTTCTTTCTTTCTTTCTTTGTTGTCGTATTGCAATTTGCTACATAGCTCTGTTTAGACGCAATTTCGTATTTATAATATTAGTATGGATTTAGTTATAAACAAACAACTGTAGAGCATAAGTCGGCACGCAGGTAGACTGCAGTACACGCGGCGCCGTCGGAATTACATCGGGTCTAGTGCACGCGTGCGCTTGGCTGCTCCGCATAATCCCTTGCAGCCTTCCACCGGCCGCTTAATGGCCCAAGTCATGCGCTTATGGCGGTGCACGTCCACGTTAAAACGCGAGTGCAGAGGCGGACGAGGGCCAAACAACGACAGACGCATATAACACACTGACACCTACCTACAACTACATAAACACCGCTACGCTGTTAATTAATTTTGTGGTGGGATTACTGAATTTTGTACTGAAATTTCTGCCAAATTGGAGATACGCTTAACAATTCAAACTTGCTCAAAAAAATACGCATGCTTTACTTCAGAACCCAAGAGCCCACAAGAGCCCAACGACCTTAATTTACATAGACGGGCCCTTTCAAACAAAGAATGTGAACTTATTTTACTGACGCCATCTAGTCTGAAAAGCGGGACAGCGCTATGGTGGGGACAAAGACAGGCATATACAGGTGAGGAGCACGCTCTACAGGTCGGACGCCCAATTTTTTCCTATGAAAGTGTGGGCCCATCTAGTGATGCAAGAGCCCCAGACCTTAGATTGACAGACAAACAAGACATGTCAATTGACACTTCAATGTTTTGAGTTACGACGATAACTTTTGTTAGACAATTTGATCATAGTGTTGACCGCACAATATAATTGGTGTGCCTAGATTTCTAGCAATTATTTCCACAGAACATGATGTTAAGCCTCTTGTTTCAAGCAGCGACTCGCTTGAGATCGCCCGTCGTAGTGGGGGCTCAATATGCCTATTATCCCCGCTGTAAGCCTATACCTTGCGCCCAATCAGCTGATATCTTGATTACAGCGTCTTTGTCCGCGCCGGTCTTTGTCTCCGCTTATCAGGCACCCCCCATCAGGCATATTCACTTCCAGCCGAATGAGCAACATCATATTTGAAGGATGCATGTTTTCGAACGATTGGATTTCGACAAGCTCGATACGATATCACGTTACCTACGTTCCGTTAAAGAACTATAAAGTCCCACAAACGTATCTAACCCGGTGGCCAAAATTGGAACTAATTTTGATGCCTGTTTAGTTTTTGTTTTATTTTATTTTTCATTTATTATACTAGCGACGCTATCACGGAGTCAAAAAAGTTTGTGGGACTATACTTAAAGTTAATTTTCTGTCTGTTTGTTGCCTTAGTTAGGCTAAGGCCTGATTTTGTGCCTAGAGAGAGTGAAAACCTGATTTAGTTTTGACGACCTCCGAGCGCTGTCTTACAAGTGGGAGGTTCTGGATCGATCCCCAGTAAAGTCAATTTCGAAATGTATAATACTAGCTGATAGGTCAGCTAGTATAGGTATATATTAGTTAGCTCGTCGCTTAGCCGCGTTGAGCACTTTTTGGTAGTGGGTAAACTTGTGGATTCGCGTCACCGACACCTCGCTGCCCCATGCTCGCGTTGTTATACTTACGAAGACAAAAGTTCTTAAATATAAATATACTACATTGGTAATTAAACTTTAATGCCTTAGCTTTAAGGTTTATATTTTAACTAGCTGATGCCCGCGACTTCGTCCGCGTGGATTGAGGTTTTTCGGTTCCCGCGGGAACTCTTTAATTTTCCGGGATAAAAAGTAGTCTATGTGCCAGACTATAATCTATCTCTGTGCCAAATTTCATCCAAATCCGTTCAGCCGTTAGAGCGTGATTGAGAAACAAACATCCATACATCCATACATCCATCCAAACTTTCGCATTTATAATATTTATTTGATTATCTGAATTTTCTCCGGTCTGGTCTGGTGCGTAGTATCGGCCGTCCTACCGACAAAGACGTGCCGTCAAGCGACTTGGGAGTATGGGTTTAACTGCCATGCCCCTTAAATGTTAGCCTGCTACCATCTAGGCCCGTATTGGGAGTTGGGACTGATTCAGTAGTGCAAGTGCATAATCTATAAACTAAACTAAAAATACAGCATTAAAAATATTGCGAACCCCTTCATAATACTCCCTGCGGAAAGAACTAGATTTAAAGCTGTCATTTAAGTTTAGAGATTGTGTTATATATACAGAATACTTATCTAACTAATATTTAATTTAATTTATTTATTATACCTACATCAGCTAAGAACAGCTGGTTTTCAAGTATCGGTCAATGCTTAGACTTAAGTTTCTCGTTTTCAATCAGGTATTTTTATTATAAACTACATTAACTGGCTACAAGTAAGCCAGCTTTCATTTAACCTTTACCACTATTTGCCGCGAGAAAATCTCCTAGTCTCACGGGAAAACAGAAAGTCCGTGCGAAGTAGGGTGGCAGCTAGTATTACATACGCATGTTTATTGGATTGGAGCAAAATGTGTGAAAGGATTAGTAGATGCATAATTGCTGAGTATCGAATTTCATACAATCCAGAGGGCTTACTAACAACTACAAAATCCATACTTAATATTATAAATGCGAAAGTGTGTCTGTCTGTCTGTCTGTCTGTCTGCTACGCTTTCCCGGCCCATCTTTTCAACCGATTTTGCTGAAATTTATAATAGAGATAGGTAATATCCCGGGGAAGGACATAGGCTATACCCCTACGGACATAGGCTACTTTTCATCCCGGAAAATTAAGGAGTTCCCGCAGGAATCAAAAAACCTTAGTCCACGCGGACGAAGTCGCGGGCATCATCTAGTATATAATAAATATACAAATGCGAAACTTTTTCATTTTGACTTTGACAAGTGCTTTTGAATAGTCGAGTGAATCTACCACTGGTTCGGAATGGCATTCCTAATTCCATTCCAATACCAAGAAACTCGGTTGTTGCTCTTTTGAAAAAAATAAAAAAAAATCTCGTACATACCTCGGGTAGGTAGATACTAGATACAAAAGTAACCGCTGTCATTCATCGCTTAAAGTAGTAATGTTTTAATATTGCAGTTTAATATGACGTGCCTTGACGTCCCTAAAATTATGGATTATAATTCTGAAACAACAACGTCAACAATATTCAAATAATACTGCATTAAACGATGGTAGTAAACCTCCAGGGCTGTAAGAAAATATTAGGGTCAACGCAGACAAAGCGGCAAACGATGTCACCGATAGAGTTGATAAATAATTGAGAAGATTTATTTTAAGGGCGAAAACACACTATATGGATAGGACAAAACGCCCGCTTAGTATAGGAAACACGTTTTGTCCTGTCGCGGCAGTCTTTGCAGCTCCATATAAATGTGTGCTAATTGTCCGCCTATACCACTGAATACTAACTATTGCTTACCTAACCTAACCTTATACCTACCGTCTCCGTTCCATCGTGGGTAAACAAAACATTGTTAAAAGTCTTACATTTTCTGAGTCTCAATTTCTCTGCAAACCAGGTGTTAACAACGTTTGCCAGACAATCCGTAAACAGCGCAAACCGATTCAAAAGCATGCGATCTGCTCAACACAAAACAGATCATCCGATACCGAAAACTCCATCCGAGTTACAACAATACAATATTGCATTACCTTTAATACTTATATAGAAAAGCCCAAAAACGGCGCTCTATACGCGAACAATAGTCAATAGACATTTAAGACGGGATTTGGATTCAAAGAGACCTTGTTCTTTCTTTGTTTCTGCACACGGCCTTTATACGATTCAAAATCTTGAGGTAACTGGATGAAGTGGGGTGCGGTCGTACTGCGAGAGTTTGGTTATTGAAATATTTAAAAAGAAAAAGTTTGTCAACACACAGCTCAAACCACTGGACGGATCGAAGGCGGTAAAATAGTGGTTTGGCATGAAATTTCAAATTGACGTGAGCGAAAATCATCATCGGGTGCCATCTTCAAATTGAAGTTTGGCGGTCAGCAGGTGAAATGCCTTCCGATT
The DNA here is from genome assembly GCA_917051295.2 of Erebia ligea. Lineage (NCBI taxonomy): Eukaryota > Metazoa > Arthropoda > Insecta > Lepidoptera > Nymphalidae > Erebia > Erebia ligea. Next base: position 14,309,254 of record OU785241.1, on the reverse strand, counting down.
TTGAGCAATCAATCTTCTTTAATTCAGCGTAATTATTACGTGAGAGAAGCTGCGGGCAAAAGCTAGTGTTTTATATCACCCAACATAGTGGCTAATTCTGTTGAACACGATCTCATAACTAAACTAAATTGTCAAGACTAAATCTTTAAGATTTAGATTGTGTACAACTATTTTTTTTTATTCAACCGAATAACATAGACATTTTAATTTTTTTATTAAATATGATTTTTGCTTAGACTTGCATCTTATTTTATTGCACCGCCAAGGTCAGAACAGGAAAAGTTGCTAATTCCGCGTGTACTTTTTAGATCCGTAGAGAGCTGTACATGGTCCAACTCACTTCATGCGAGAAGCATGCAGGTTCAAGCAAAATCTGCCTCGCTGATTGTGGAGCCACACCTTCACGCAAAGCTTTGAAGTACTTAAGGGTTCGCTCTCCTTTCGGCTTGCTTTGTACGAACGTGAAAAGGCGTCTCGCGGTAATGCCGCGTAATGGGGAGTTTTTTGCGCGCGCGACAAAAAGGCGGCACTCGACGCGCGCGTCCTGCATTTAATTGAACCAAAAACGTTTGAATAAAAGGGCAGAGCGGCAATTGAGAGCAATTTATACCATATAGCAAAGTGACCCATCACGGTTTCGGTCGGATTCTTTGCCATGGAAATAAATAGAACTAGACTATTCTTAGGATCTCCATAGAACACGGTCTTGTACCGCTTCCATCCATCCATCAGCCTGCATTCGTCCACAGCTGGACATAGGCCTTTTGGAGAGCGCGCCACCACACACGGTCCTCCGCCTTCCTCATCCACCCGCTTCCCGCTACCTTTTTAAGGTCGTCAGTCCAGCAGGCTGGATGTCGTCCCACACTGCGTTTACTGGTGCGCGTTCTGTCTGCGTCTGCTCCAACGGCCATCGGTTCTGCGACATACCTGACCTGCCCACTGCCACTCACTAATTATCTGGGCTATGTCAGTTACCTTAGTTCTGCGGCGGAATTCCTCGTTACGGATTCTATCCCTCAGAGAAACACCCAGTACCGCTTCCAGGAGCTCCCAACTATTTGCTAAAGATAGTCTACCAACCTAGTGAGAAGTCTGCCAATGCCACTCAGTTAGTCACGTTGTAGATTAGTCTTGTATGCTACATTACCATATTCATGTAATTTTTTTCTCATCAATACAATCTGTGCGTATGAAATTATCTGAGTGTGAACTGTGAATGACTTTTTAAACAAAGCGTGAAATGTGTGCACATTATCTATTCAATGAAAATAATGCTTTCTGAATTTTGCTCAAAATTAAAGGCATCATCGTTGATTGATCCTAAACATACATATTTCTTGGAGGGACTTTCAATTCATATAATATTAAGACAACGTCTATATTTTACTTCTTTATAGCAAACGCCTCCAAATCTTTTTATCACCACATCTCTATCCACTACTATTCTACCCTATACTAAACGTTCTTTGTACCTTTGTACCTTTGTGTGTCCGTCTGTAACCCCCGCATTGATGGTGTGTTGACAACCATTGTCGTCATTGTTGCGTGCGCCTGCGCAGCGGGCTTTTTATCGCCCCCTTTGTAATGGCCTGTAATCCTTTTTATTGATGTTACTCTTGATGTTCTATTGATATGGTATTGTAGAGTTGAGTATGGACACTGATAACGTGTTGTTTTCTATGATGTCTACGTTTTGACGAAATATCTTGACGGTTTCAAGTGCTGCAGTAATAGTTTTTTTAAATACATACTTTATTGCACACAGGATAAAAATTAATATCTAGTTACATTTTCGATCTCTTATTTGAAGAATTCGTGGTTCGGATCTCAGGCAACCTCTAACTTTTTGAAGTATTATGCGTTTTAAAGCACTGTAATATTTAAGTTCTTGAGCTTTCTGTAATGTTCTCAAAGGTTTGTGTAGTAGGTATGCCAATCCACACTTGGCCAGCGTGCAGAACTGTGGCCTAAAACCTTCTCAATGTGCGAGGAGACGTAAAAGGTCCCGTTTATAGCTTTTGTAGATCTCTACAGTTATTGTTTATTTGTGTGAACTATGCTATTTCTGTTTATCTTCTGATAACCACAAACAGTTTTAAAGTACCTAGGCACCAATAGGTACCTTAGACATTCTAAATTGCTTTATTTTAATGATTCTGCGTTCCGTAGAATCCGATCTTTGTTTTCCTTGAAGTTGCTTGATTAAAATAACAAACATCAAAAATATCATGAATCATAACTGTCTTAAAGCTCAAAACCTAAATGTTTTTGCCGGATTACGAATGTACAAAAAACTGATAGGTATTTGAGGTTCTCCAGGTGAACCATCATTTCCAATTCATCACTCTAGTAGGGTCAGAGGGTCAGCACGAAGTAATGCTTAGTAGTTCCGTGCTGACCTGGAAGACGTGGGGGAGGTTGTTTTAGTCCGAACAAGTCCCTCCCCCTAATAAGAAAAAAAACGTCTAATACGGTAATAACGCCTTTAAGGCAGAACCGCTTAACTTTATTAGAACCGCTAGGATATGGAATGCCCTTCCGGCTTCCGTTTTCCCCTCCTCTATACAGGAGTGAATAGGCATCTTCTAGGCAAGCGCGCTCCACCTTATGCTGAATCACCACTTGCAAGCAGGTGTGATTGCAGCCAAGCGTAGTCCTATATATTTAAAGAAAAGACTTGGGACTTATCAATCACTCTTAAAACAACAATCCAAATTCGTGAATAGACCCGTTAATGGTGTGGTATTCGTTTGATAGATTCCACTAATTTAATAACCGTCGTCCGAGTCGACGACACCCGAGATCGTGCCCATAAAAACGTCGAGTAGTGTCCAATCAATCTTGGTGCCTACCTGGACCCAGATCGGATCCACGAGATAACCCTTCCTTGATACGTAATACCACATGTGTATATTCATACAGTGGGTCGAGGCCCATACTAATTACAGACCCGTTTACCATGACAGTTGCAGCATCTAGGCTCCTAGGCCCGGGATATATACCAGAGTAGAGGTACGGTACTCCCACCTAAGGCGAAGGCTAGACGCTCAGTAAATACAGGTCCAATAGTATTGATAAATACTGAAATATCCCTACACTAGACATCCATCAATACACTAGATTACACGAACGATAAATGCAACGGTATTTGGTAAATACTGATGTACCACTATATTTACTGAACGTCTAGCCTTCCCCTATGGTTGATAGAGGTAGGAAATTGCATACAAAGACATTAGAGTCATTTCCATTTCCACAGCATTTCCATTGAAAATTCTGACAGTTTCCTCCGTCACGCCTGTTACTGCTCTGTCTAGACGCCTCCGTCGAACGACTGGTAGGAAAGAACGTATCTCCTTAGGCTGTGGTAATACCATTAAAACAACGGTGACAAACAAACCAAAAGGTATTCTCTTACAGCTCACACTATACCCAAAAACTGTAGAATAGACTCTAAAGAATAAAGTTGATGGTTGAAATTCGAATGGCGGCCATCTTTTTTATGTCCGATGATTAAAAATGTGAGATGATGATCATTGCGGGTGCTCCCACTGTGAAGGTTTGTTTAACTTCTTTGTTTTTCTGGAATCCTGGTCGTGGGTCCGTTTTAATTAATGCCCATCACGTATTTTTTTCGACGTTCGCTTTATCGTGATTTCTTTTTTTTTCCTTTGGGTTTTTACTTTTTTTTTTTTTTGGTGTTCGTAAGGTATTTTTTGTGACCATTTTTGAAATATGTCGGCGTGATGCGATATCTCGATGTCTCCTATTGTTTTCAATTTGATATATTTATGTGTAGCCTTCTTGGGAGTGTTTGTGGGTTGTTTTTTTTTTGTTTTTATTCAAGTTTCGTATGGAGCGGTGAGTTGGTGACGCGGTATCGAGGATCACCGGTTCGGAAACGCCGACTGTTGATGTTATTTATGCGTTCTAAGTTTGAAATATCGGGCCGTATGACAGTTCTTATCTGTCGGACGTTTGAATCGATAAAACGGGGTATATTTGTATGTAAATTGTGTAGCTTCTTCATTATATATACATTATGTATATAGAACTGCTAAGAAAAGTTTGATACATACTAGATCCCAAGATATACTTACCCCAAAATCGTAACAGCCGTTAAACCCACGTTAAATCGGATTCTGCAATGCAAACATTTCGTGATAAGATTGATGTTTACATTTAATTAACAAGCGAACGCCCGCAGCTTCGCTCCCATTGGGAATTTCGAGAAATCCAGCTTTTTTCTATTATATTAAAGTATTATCTGAACTACTGTTCAGAATGTTCACTGTTCCACAATTTCAGCTTTCTAGGTGCAAGGGTTTGGACTGGGCGTTGATGAGTGAGTCAGTGAGTGAGTGAGTTAGACCTTTCCCTTTATTTACTAAGACTAGATGATACCCGCCACTTTATCCGCGTGGTGTAAGTTTTTAATTCCCGCTTTTCCGTGACAATAATTAGCCTTTTTCCTTCCCCTCGTTGCTACTGTCTCTGTAGTCAATACCGAATTTCGTCAAAATCTGTTATAAACATGAGCTGCTAATTATAAACTTGTTTACCTTTTTTCTATAAGTTAAAAAAAACAGACTATAATTGTGTGTAATATAAATTGCCTGTTCGAAAGGAATTATATAACACCTTTCGATGGTCATTTAATCGTACAAGGTACTTTAATTGCTCCACATTTATTCCTTGCTGCTATTAATTATTTTTTTAAAAAGCCTGATTATTTGATTAACGAAGTGAAAGTCTAAAACAGTGAGGATACGTAGTTAATTGGCGTCGATGAATCAACGTCCACATAAAACTCACCATAAAAATTCCGGTTTAGAGCCGTGTAACTGATAAATAAAGCATTTATTGTAGTAGGTAATTAAAGTTTGATAAGTTAGCGTTGTAATCGTTATAATATTGTAGACTTGTGCTCAAGTATTAATTGAGATAGAGAGATAGAGTTATCATCGCCGGGTTCCATTTTACAAATTAAAGATGATGTGTTTTGATTTGGGATATGGTTTAAATCCACATCTGTCATAGGTTTAGGGTGCGTTTCCACAAGAGATATGCTACGTTGCAAGGCTATGGATGTGTGCCAAACCCACCAATAGAAGTGTTTGATTTCCATAGCTTAGATCGCTAGATGTTAGATAAAGCGCTCCTATTGGTGGATTTGACCCTCATCCGTAGCTTAATAAAATACGAGTAGCACATCTCTGGTGAAAAAGTAGCCTTATTATAATAATAGGATGATGCATATGCCATAAGTAAATTATTTCTTACTGATCAAAATATAGTGTCTTCCAAAAGATCTAAAATCCACTTCCTTTGTTAGTTTTAAGTTTGATAGCCATTTTAAACTATCGTTTAAATAAAAAGTGCGTTGGCTGATTTGCTGCGTTTGTCAAATCTCTTCATTATAGTCTGGAAAAACGCATACCTACTTAGGCTACTTTTTATCACGGAAAATTAAAGAGTTCCCGCGGGAACCAAAAACCACACACCATCCACATGTACGAAGCGCTTTGCGTCTCCATTCCTAATTCGCATGGCTTGGAACACTACCAAAACTGTGTTTCCCAACAATTACAATCCGGGTATCTTTAAATCAAGAGTGAATAGGCATCTTCTAGGCAAGCGCGTCCCATCTTAGGCCGTATCATCACTTCCCATCAGGTGTGATTGTGGTCAAGCGTAAGCCTATAATGAATAAAAAAAAACCTCAATCCACGCGGATGAAGGTGCGGGCATCAGCTAGTAATATTATAGTATTCGGTGGTAACTGGTAACACGAGTTTGCGCACACGTGATACTATTTTGTTGTTAATTTGTGGCGAGTGCGGTAAAATAAAGTGTGTTTTTCTTCGTTCCAGGTAAGTTGACGAAATCCGACCTGTACCATGCATGTAACTAATACCCTATGGGGCTGCATTGATGGTGGGCTCACCATGGGTATGGGTTATTATAGGACAGTCTCCATTGCAAACAAGGTAAGCTTAACTTAATATTTATAATTATTACTTGGCTAGTTCCTGTAGGTACTTTCTAGGGTATTAGAATAACGCAAAAAAACGATTTTTTCTCTCCGTGTTATATCATGCGATCAATCCCACATAATTACCAGATGATTTCATGTAGGTAATATACTCGTATGTACGATTTTAGGACGTTTTTGTCATGTTTCCCGCTAGAAAGCGTGGTTACCTCTAAATGAACCAAAACAACGAAAATTTGATTATAAGCCTACCAGCTTATTTTTTGCATCCACCACTACCACCACTACAGCCCATTAACGTCCCACTGCTGGGCACAGGTCTCCACTCTCATAGGAGAGTGGGAATTAGAGCTGAGACCCACCACGCTGCTCCAATGCGGGTTGGCGGGCGGGATTTTTTGAATATTCTCAATTTATAGAGACTTTAAAGCGAATAAAAGTGTAGACTCAAGATTCATCTTTTTATTCATCATGTTTACAATAATCTATTTAGTAGGTAGGACTAGAACGCCATCATAATATATGATGTTAACTCGCTATAGTGAGTTTCGTGAGATGACTGCGTCGGTTTTGTCCCGAACGCATTGCACCTAACGTAAAATGTAAGCTGTCCTCTGTTAGCTAAAAACGTGGTGAACCCACTCAGATCGCAGATAACATTTAGACGTACGGCGATCCCTGTATTAACTTATTTACATACCCACCAAGGCTGGAGATGCGCCGATAAGCGCGGGGTAAGGAAATATTTAGTCGTTAATGCGTAATTGATGGCCTACCTTAGGTATAGCTATAAACCCTAAGCACACAGAGCCCGCGATGGCAACTTCATGGCGGGGCGTTAAATTGATTTCTGGCATAAACGTGCGGATTTGTGATACTGATAACGTTCTGCTGACCGAATTTAGGACGCTTGATCTATCATAGTGCTCATATACATTCTCTGTTCTCTCACTTTCATCGTCCAATGGGAGTGCAATCCAATTCAACCAGAGAATGATTCAGATGCAGGATGCACGTGCAACGACAAACCAAATAACATTTGAGCTTGCCTCGAACCGGAAAACGCGTAATCCGCAGCCAAAAAAGCTCGCTGTAGTACCAATGAATGGCAGTAGGCTGTGAGGTTCTCTTTACGGTAAGAATCCATACTTCCATGCTAATAAATGCGAAAGTGTGCCTGTTTGTATGCTACGCTTTAACGGACCATCTTTTTAACCGATTTTGATGGGTACAGGGATAAGTTGTATCACGGGAAAGGACATAGGCTACTGTTTATCCCGGAAAATTAAGGAGTTCCCGCGGATATACTGAAAACCTAAACACAGTTCCTCTATATATTGAACTTCTAGTAGCCGCGTTGATCACGCTGCCGTCGCGCGTTTTGTGTGCTTCAGGCTTTATCGGGTAATGGATGGCCGTACCTGAGGAATACCTATCCTGAATGTCGGAGTGACATTTACTTGAAAGGCATTCGCTAGCTCATCTTGAAGAGTATTTATGTTAACTACTAAGATATTTACTTAGTAGTCTTTTTAACTGCTGGCTGTCCGACAATGGGTTTTCTACAGGATATTTTTCCCAGGGTATATTCAAGAACTTTTATTTATCTATAACTTCCACCGTGTTGTAAACTTGTTGATAACTGAAACGGGAAATGTTGACTTTTTGCCGAATCAGCTTCACTCAGTAGAATTAACTTCGTATTTCAGGATTTTCGGAAATCCCATGGAGTTTAAAAATCGGTGATTGTATGGAAAACTTACCGATTTTTAAACAATCAGCCAGTCATAGTACCTAACTTACGATCTAGTACCTACCTCAATGCTGGTTCTTTGCGGTAGAAATATGATTCCGAACCGGTGGTAAATTCACTTGACGAATCAAAAGTAGGTACCTACATGTAAAAGTTTACTTGAAAAATATCGAGTTTTAGTTAAAAGGTCAGTAAAAAAGTCGCGTTTGCGGTCTCTAGGTACAATGTTTTGTAGCAGCTGTACTATTACCTACCTACTAGCTGATGCCCGTGACTTCGTCCGCGTGGTTTAAGATTTTTCGCGGGACCTCCCTTTTTTTAAAAATTAAAACTCCTTAATTTTCCGGGATTAAAAGTAGCCTATGTCACTCTCCCGATCCTTCAATACGCATGCCAAAAATCACATCGATCCGTTGCTCCGTTGCGGCGTGTTTGAAGGACATACCAACAAGCCAACAAACAAATACACTTTCGCATTTATTATACTAGCTGACTATCTGATGCCCACGACTTTGGCCGCGTGAATTGAGGTTTATTGGTTCCCGCGGGAACTCCTTGATTTTCCGGGATAAAAAGTAGCCTATGTGTTATTCCAGACCATAATCTATCTCTGTGCCAAATTTCATCCAGATCCGTTCCACTGTTCTGTCATGAATCATGATTGAGTAACAAACATCCATCCATCTATCCAAACTTTCGCATTTATAATATACTAGCTGATGCCCGCGACTTCGTCCGCGTGGATTGAGGTTTTGTGGTTCCCGCGGGAACTCTTTAATTTTCCGGGATAAAAAGTAGCCTATGTGCTATTCCAGACTATTATCTACCTCTGTGCCAAATTTCATCCAGATCCATTCAGCCGTTGGAGCGTGATTGAGTAACAAACATCCATACATCCATACATCCATACATCCATCCAAACTTTCGCATTTATAATATGTATTTGAAGTATGATTAGTATGATTCTGTGGAAGCAGGCTGGTACGAAGCCAGTCAAGGCTGTCGCGTTTATCAACAGCCCTGTAACAATTTACAGTAAATATTGTCTCGCGCAAAGTCGCGGCGCTTTGTCGTCGCGTGACTCGCTCCGGCACGCGATGTTCAGTTTATAGGCGCCTGATCAGAGATGGGTACCTACTACCTACCTACGAGCTGAGATAGCCTTCGTGACGCATCGGTATTTAACACATATAAACACATATTTTGATTAGTAAATAGATTAGCTGATGCCCGCGACTTCGTCCGCGTCGACTGAGGTTTTTTTTTGATGTATTTGCACTTTTTGTCCGTCTGTCCGTCCGTCTGTCAGAGTCTTATAACTTCTGAATTACGGAACGTAATTACTTCAAATTTAAATAAATATGTAAACCGATGGCCTCCCGCCGAATACGGCTTAAAAAGTTATAAAAATCTTTATTTCAGGGGGGCTCTCATAGAAGCGAATGCGAAGTAAAATATTTTTTATAGTGTTACATAGGGTTGCGGTATATCATTTTAAAGATAATTAGGAATAGAATCCAAAAATATTTTTTTTTAAATTTTTCCGCTAAAATTGACGAAATGGGGGCCTTTCTAAGTGGCAATTTTCTAGCGTCCAAAGTTGACCTCAGAACTCTCAATTTTCTGAAAGGCTGAGCCTGAAACTTATCAATTACTTGAATTATATCCTGTACATGAACAACAAATACTAAAATGAGATAAATATTATAAGGAAACGAAATTATTTAATTTTTAATGTGCTTCAGTATTATTAACAGAACTTCACAATTATGTCAATAGATGGCGCTCTGTACAAGTTTATGGATACCGCGAGGTCTCAGTTCGGGGCGAACCACTAGTTAGGTACATTAGATTTATCGCAAAAATATTTTTTTCGTGTGCCTTAGTCGTGCCTATCTTTGATAGTAACGAATAAAATGGTTTTATTTCGATAATATATTAGGAGGAGGATAGTACCTACCTAAGAAAAATAAAATAGCAAAGATATAAAAATAAAAAGAGCAATATGTGCACAAAAAGATATTTAAGGAATGCAGTGGCCACTTAAAGTTTTGCCAATGTCAGTTAGTTAAAAATTAGTTTAACATAGACAATTTGGGGAACACGTAACATACTGTACTGTGTGTACAAATTTATCCGTCTGTCGGTCCGTGCTCTCGGGTTACGAGTCCTCGGGGAGCGGGATTATAACCCCACTGGTGTAGTGCATTATTTAGCTTTAATTTGAGAGAGAAAGATTCGAATGTTGAAACATAAAATGAAATTATACTATTATTGCACACCAAACTAAATACAAAGAGACACACTAAGGGAAGAAGCTGCACAATAGGCGGGCTTATCGCCAAGAAGTGATCTCTACCAGGCAACCTACAGAGGAAATAATAATGAATAGAAACATTTTGGGATATTTCTTTTGACTCATCTAGATCTTCACTCACTGGCTCAGCAGCGCTAAACTCTTAAACCTCGAAAGCTAAAATTTTTTACAGAGGTTCCTTTTATAATCTCTCTCTCTGCGTCGTATTCCTCATTACTGAGGGTCGTGACCCCTTTCCATTAATCAAATAATGGTAGGATTTTTCTTGGGATGAAAATGCGGTGGGTTCCCAACTTCCCACGTCCTTTCGCAACACCGCTTTCCTTTTATAATGTAGACAAGAAATTAAGTTGGATTTTTTAGAATTTTCACGGGAGGGGAATATGCGAAAGTGTGTCTGTCTGCCTGTCTGCTACGCTTTCATGGCCCATCTATTCAACCGATTTTGACGAAAACTGGTTGCAGTTGCACCCGGGGAAGAACATAGGCTACCTTATATCCCGGGAAACAGAACGAGTTCCCGCGGGAATCAAAAACCTTAATCCACGCGGATGAAGTCGCCGGCATCACATAGTAAGTATATCGTGCATCGAACTTTGATTACTTGTAGGCAACTCAATTACAATTCTGCCAACATCTGCAATGTATCTATTATTGCTGCAATCCCCGTACGTTAGGGCTCGCTGGTCTGGAAAATTGGAACCAGGGACGAATCCTTGTTATATTTTACCAACCCCTACATGCAGTTCGGAACACCTTTATTGAAATAAAATTAAGATTCACTTTTGTCTGATCACATTACTTGGATTTTCGTGCATTTTGCAATAAACATGCAGTTGCAAACAGCCTTATTTACGTTTAATTTAAGATTCATTTTTGATTGTCTTGGTTAAGTGTTTTCTGTGTTCGAAAAGTACCATGCGATTTTAGTTATTTAGAAAAAGCTACAATGGTTATTAGAATATGAATCCGTGTTTTGTTTGTAGCAGAAAACAAATCACTTTTTTAGCTAGGTTTTACTTTTCGCAAATTATTTTCAACTGAAAGTTCATTCTTTGAATAACATGTAGATATAGCTTATGAATTACGATTTAAAAAGCTTTCAAAAACCTCAAAGATTTTCTATTTTTTTTAAATATTTATCCATGAAATTGTGTAAATGCAACAACTTAGGTTAGGTCGTTGGATGTGACGTCACCCGGGTCACAGGTGAAAATCAGCGCCTTGCTCAAAACGTGCATATAGGTATGCAAGTTTTGATGTAGAGCAAAAGGCTGAGCTTGTACACCCATTCTGGGTGGTGTCACAGACAAGCATATTATTAGGTACAGTAGTATAGTATATGATTGTTTGTTTGTGACACCATCACTGAATAAATTTATTTTCTTTCTTTTCTTTAACTTATGCAACTTATGCTATTTTATGATTTTAATACTAAACTGGTTTAAAAAGTAAATTCTATTGGGACGAGCCGGCATGAAATTCAGCAGTTACCTTCTCTTTCTTCTCTTTTACCTCAAAGAAATGTGAAGGTTCTCAATTCGACACGTACTTATTTTTTTTTTGGCGGTATTTGTGGTATAGGTACTTCATAGCTCCGTCTAAACCAATTCCTATATTTTATGTTTTTAGGTTTTATGAAAACATTTTTTTTAAGTTAAGTTTCAAATTAAAAAAAAATTACCTATTCAATATTTTCCCGCGAACAAACATAAAATATATCTACTTAATACCTATTAGATAGTACACCAAACCAAATTGCTCCCGAACGATAAATCACAGACTGAAAATGACAAATGAATGAGCAAAAAAAAACAATTTTCCAGCCCTCCGACCCTCGAGAGCGCGAAGAATCGCTACACGATAGTCATTCGAAAAATAATGATGTCATCAAACACTAATCCGAAAGCTTTCATGTGGATTACATATCACAAACCTAATGATACACTTGACAAAACAAGTATCGCACAATTTTCAGTCGTATCCCTCAGAGATAAAGTTGAAGAACATAATCGTAACATATTTTAATAAAATAGTTCAAACTTTACTACGCTGGTACATCGCCGAATTGCAAATCTTGTTAAATTTTAACGAAAATCAACTCTAATAGCTGGCATAGAAGAAATATTTTCGTTTATTTTCAGTTACTAGTAAGATCTATCACTAATCCTATTTTAAATTAAAACTAGCTATTTCGACCTGTATTTTCGTTGGAATTAGGTTGGTTTTCGATTGTAGGATAGTTTAAGGTGGTTACACACTAGTTCTCGTTTCGATACATTAGACGCGTGATTTAGAGGCGGGAAGCGGCACAGTCAAAACATGTAGGTAGGGTGCGCGATGTTTGCTGTTGTGTTACTATCTCTCTAGTAGTGACTATCTACTATACGCTGTTTAGTAGGGCTGTCAAAAAATTTTTTTTTAAAATGAAATACCTTTTTATGTGGCAGAGCAAGAGCATTGAGCTTTTTAAACTCGGGTAAGCAATTCTTTTATGTCGCGTATGTTGTGCACGCCACTGCCTCTTATAGTATGAAACTCTAGATAGATAAAGCTTTTAATCAAATAAAATTTGTGCGTTCGTGTGTGTGATGGTGCATGGTAGGTATACAGACAATGTGTCGTAAATGGCGCAGTGTTAATACATCTTTGGGTAAAATGACACGTCCTACACAAATTATATAAGTCGTTCTGACTTCTGACATGCATTCCAAGTTCCAACGCGACTCGCTGTCCTGTTGTACGCTGATAGTTGACATACATACAAACAAGTTACAGCATTTAGCTTATCTTTGTACCAATGTCATATTCATGTCATATTAAATCTCATTCATTTTATTACCGTCTTATGACAATAATTTATTGGATAGTTGAACCTGGGAACTCCATATTAACTAATTTCCAAGAGAATCTGCCGTTTGAACCAGTTATAGAGTAACGCTATACCTACTTGTCGTATGCCCGAAAAGTAGACCGTCTTACAATAAACTGTTGCTAAATCCTATTTGAATACTTACTTAAAAACTTTAACATTAAAATAATTGTGACAACCCTGAAAGCTCTTTGCAAATTGTCGAAGAGCACTACTCCCGCGAGAGCGTTGCTATCTCAAGAGCCCTTCTGAATTAGGCACTTGAGAGTTAGCTCTCATTTAATGAATTTCAACCTTTTTGTAACCACATAAGATAGGAAATGAATTGGCGCTGTTTGGGTACTGGTCTATTTGAGCGGATTTCGTGTTTTTGTCCCCACCACTGGGGGATTAAAGTGGTTTCCTTTTCACTTACAGGTGTGGCGATTAGTTTATTTTCTAGTTTACTATGAATACCGAAATTAAAAAAAAGTTGCTGTAACGAAGAAATAGATAGCTTGTAGATAGAGACGAATTGCGCGGAAATTATGCGTGCGAGGTTTCGCTTCATTGTGTCTTTAATAATGTCCTCCCGACGGAATTTCGGCCCTCGGCGACCTATCTCCAGAGAGATTAGCCATCTGGGCAGGTAATATTATAGTGCATACTGCAGTGTTTGCGCAAACACAGGTGCTCTCTCTGTTCTTTTACTCTCATAGCCCAATGGGCCGGAAAATCCTACACGACCGGAGAGAGATCAGACGCAGGACCGACGGCTATACGTGCTCTCCGAGGCACGGGGGTGAAACACCACCAATTTCCTAACTCCGAGCTAGTTAGCTATCTGAAAAGTAGCCTATTTGTATAGCCACTTTCAATAAGTCACCTCGATCCGTTTCTCCGTAGCGGCGTGATTGAAGGACATACAAACACGTAAACGCATTTATAATATGGAAACTGGAAATGATGATTATATATTATATAAGTGATATTATATAGAAACAATGTTTTTAAATCAAAATGCATTAAGATAATAGTTTCCTATACTTACTTTAATATGAAAAGGCAAATCACATTAGTGACCTAAAAGCAATGCATCATCATTTAAAAGCATGGGGTTTCTACGAGATGCGTATTGTAAGGGTTAGGGGATGAATTGGGGAGTAATTTTATTTCGACCAGCGAAGGGTTAACTATGGGTTCGGAGTTCTGTTTTATGCGTTTTAATTTGTTTTCGGGAAGCGATTTTGGGGTGGACTTTTATTGAGACTTTTATCATTTTATCGATGTCAAATTAAACTTTAATGTTTTTGTGTTAATGTGGAGGAAATCACTTCTATATGGTCAATTCTTAGATAAGAAAACAAGATTTTCATATTATTTAGAACTAGGTAGGTACCTAGACGCCCGTGACTCTGTCCGCGTGGATTAAGGTTTTTTTGATTATGCTGCGGAAACTCTTTAATTTTCTGGAATAAAATATAGCCTACTAGCTGATGCCCGTGACTTCGTTCGCGTGGTTTAAGTTTTTTGATTCCCGTGGGAACTCCTTAATTTTTCGGGATAAAAAGTAGCTTAAATCACTCTCCCAGGTCCTCAACTATACCCATGCCCAAAATCACGTCGATCCGTCGCTCCGTTGCGGCGTGATTGAAGGACAAACCAACAAACCAATAAACCATCAAGCAAACACTTTCGCATTTATAATATTAATATGATTTTAATTAAAAGTATAATCTTCATTCCCATTCCTAAACCGGGCTAGACTTTTGGTGTGAGGGAATAACAAATATCCAAAATTTACTTTCATAAGATCAGTAGGTAAGAACGATTATGAGAAGATATCTGGTCTTGACACCTATTTGATAAAAATTCGGAGATGCCACCAAATCATTGAACTTGCGACCCTGTTTTGGATTCTTTCGCATTAACCACCAGGCTAGCAACAGTCCTTAGTAAAAAACTTTAGAATGTTGCTAAAAATTCGCCGAACAAAAATAAAACGACCCCTCAATTTGGTAAAGTGTTTTCGGCTATTAAGGCCCACCTCTTACAACCAAAAACACCTGGCCACTGTGTATAATGTCGCCATATTCTATTAATACATTGTAAACGCTTTAGGGCGCATTTAATGCCCTCCTTCCATTAACAGACGTAGTAAATTATAACCTACTTAGGCTCTATGGACGCCTGGTACTTAACCACCGGTGTTTGTGAGTGACGGTATTGATGTAATTTGTGGACGTTGATAGATGGAGGAATAGGAAACGTGAATGATTAATTTGATATCTGTTTTTGGGATTGACCACACTTGCACCTTGTTTTCACAGATATCATTAACATTCGGTAATTTTTCAAACATCACATCATTTATATATTGCATTTAGAACTAAGTTTGTTGTAAGCTTTTTCTCAGATAAGGGCGCGTTTGGAACCCTTGTAGCTTTAGTTTTAAGGGTCTCGCCACATCTAACGACGCGGAACCGGCTTTTAGTCGTTCAAAAAAAGCTTTGTGTAAGTAAATATTATATGGTAGGTATTAAGAGTGGAAAGACGTCGCCCGCCTTGGGTGCCGCGACGCGACGGCTACCGCCGCGGAAACTTCGTTTTGTCGCTTTTCCACTCTTAATGTAGTGTTCATAAAGCTCACATAAATCATTTATGACCGGCTTCAGCCGGTTCCGGTATATTGTAGTTCATTTTCATCAAACAAAATCAAAAGTCACCAAAGCTTGATGCACTTCTCTGAGAAAAAGTTATCGATATAAAAGTATAATAACTAACTCAGATGATACAAAATTTTATACTCGTCCACTCATCCATATTAATTCACAACCAACTTTAATATTATTTTCCCGCTAAAATATTAAACGTAACTTTTATAAGTATTCCAAAAACTCGCTCGCGCCTATTCTCGTTACGGTCATCAATTCAATTTTTTATGAGACGCGCGTGTGTCCGTGTCATTTGTTTTCATTACAGACGCACCCTTAAGAAAAATAAGAAAAATGTTTGTAACGGTACGCAACTACTCTCCTGATAGCTCCGGATGTTTAAATAATTTATAGCGAAATTGTAGCACGCTTATGAAAATAAAATTTATTGTTATTATTCTATGAAACAAAATTTAATTCTCTTTTGTATGTATTCTTTAACATCTACCAACCTAGAATTGTTTACTGTTAGAAACTAAATTATAGATTCATGGAAGCGAAACTGATTGTACCTAATTCTTATAAAATGTCTAAAATTTATTAATTTGAGGGTTCAATCGCTAATACTCGTAATTGTTCTTGGATTAGCAATCTGCAAAATGTTCAATTTATTCATCGTTCTGAAGTTTCTGAAGTTTTTATAATTGTTCAATTTTAAAAAATATATAATAAATATGGTTGATACTTTACCGAGTTTTCCAGAAAGTTTATAGTGTATTGTGTCTATATATTTTCCAGACAGCATATCCAACGTTCGAAATAGCATCCACCATCTTTCGAAATACAAAATAATGCACAATTTGGAAAGGATTTATTATTTGTTATTGCAATAAAATCATTCTCAACGGTCTCGAAGAAATTTTCTTAAATGTTTTACGTGGAAATTAGCCGTACGGAAGTAAAAATATTGGTAAAAAAACAAAAAACAATCGAGCGCGCCAGATTTTCAGAGGAGATGTTAAGTGGACCCAAAGGAAGCTCATATTCAAAAGACTAACGATTCTAACGTAACGCTAAGTCACTGCGGTTTTTTGAAAATGCAAAGAAAAATTGCCAATTTGAAATACTCGAGCGCGTCAGATTATCATACAGACGGTTCAGCTTCATGTCCCAAACGTGCTGACCCTTAATCTGACGATTATCTCGAGGAATTTTCTTAATCTGATGATTTGAAAGAAAAAAAAACCTGTAGACGCTCCCCCCCACTGGTGAAAGGATATAACATCATATAACCTTTTTTTCTTTCTACCATCTAATCTTCAAATTCCATTAGGTCTCCACGACGCTCGAGTAAATCCACATTTAGATCATTGCCTCCCCTACCAACAGGTCTGTACCGACAAAGACGTACCGCCAAGCGATAGCGTTCCGGTACGAGGCCGTGTAGAAACAGATTAATATATAACTGCCATACCCCTTACTGGTTAGTCCGCTAACATCTTAGACTGCATCATCATTTCCCATCAGGTGTGATTGCAGTCAAGGGCTAACTTGTAGTGGCGTAAAAAAGGCCATAAAATCACCATTACATAAAATTGAAGTGCACAGACTAGTAAAACCATAGAGGGCACGCGACCCACCCACTTACAAATTCAGAAGCCTAACGCAGTAATAATATTGTTTGCAGTCGAGAGCACTTATTTCAAGTACTCAAGCACTTATACCACTTTACGTCTGTACCCCACGTTCCACAGATAACTTCACAAAACAGAGGAATCTTATTGATATTTTTGTCACATTGCATTCTTTTACATATCGCTTGCATTGTTATTTATTGAGTTATAAAGGAACTAAGATATTGCTGTTTCTTTTAAATGTTAAACGATGTGACGAGATTTATTGTATGCTGTTGAGGTGAATTGCAATTTTTTCGTTTTCAACAAAAAACGTGTCTTTGAATATTTCGCATTGCTATTATATGAGTAGTTATTTACGTTTCAAACTATGGAACGGAGCTCTAATAAAAACGACATAATTAAGGCCTCTCATTTCAGTAAATTGTATTAGATAATGATTTAAAAATTCAATTGTCTTAAAGGCTGACTTTTTAAATTCGACAATCACCAAGTAATATTTAATTGAGTTTGATTTAATTAAAGATGAGGTCAGACATTTTTTTAGACACACCACCACCACTACATCAGCCCATTAACGTTCCACTGATGGGCACAGGCCTCCACTCTCATAGGAGAGTGGGACACACCGTTTGTGCTAATTAAACAGCGTAAACATATAGATAGGTACCTACTTAGTTCAAAAGAACCTCTCTCTTCTTCGAGAATGAATCTAGACTAAGGTCTAAGACTAGTAGAGTAAGAATGCACAGCCAAGTCAGTAACAGAATAAAAAAAATTGGCAGTCATAGGGATTAGGGACTGCCGATAGAAGTGAAAACGAATATTTAAAATATTAAAATAATAATTAAAATATAAACCTTAAAACTAAGGCATTAAAGTTTAATTACCAATGTAGTACCTACTTACCTATATTTATATTTAAGACCTTTTGTCTTCGTATAACAACGCGAGCATGGGGCAGCGAGGTGTCGGTGACGCGAATCCACAAGTTTACTCACTACCAAAAAGTGCTCAACGCGGCTAAAGAAGTTTTCACTTCAAAAAGTACAATATTATTGTCTAGCCTCTCATAAAATACCTTAAAAACTATTTGAAAAACTTTCACTTTCCGCCCAAAATCTCAAAATACGAGTATATCCGTCAAAAATAGGAAATAGTTAATGATTTACGTGTGAGATTAGATTAGATAAACAAATACCTCGGACGAGTCCCTTCAAACAGTCTTAAAGCATGTATCCTCTCCAGGAAGATGCTATATGAGTAACGTCACCTTCAGCCAAAGTACTGGGCCAATGGATCATCAAATATGGAACCGAAGAAGGGATGGACTTTCTATAAGATGCAATTTACATAAACAAGAAGTATATTATGTATTTTAAAAGTATTTTAAAGTATATTAATAATAATTATTTGTTTAATTATAATTTTCCTTTGGTAATTGGTTTTAGAGTAAATAACGTGACAGCACTGAAGTTAAAGGTACGGAGTAAAGCTTTTAAAAAAAGCTTAAAGCTTATAGTTTAGTTGGGAAATATCTACTCTACCACTGTTTCGAAATGCTATTTCTGATGAATGTCATTTCTACGTTGAGCCCCTTTCAATGTGCAACGTCAAAAACTCAAAATCCCAAGAGCCGTAAAATGAATGAAACATAACCATTTATACACAAATAAAGTTCAAATTCTTGACCTTCCTGAGGGTTATAGGATCCGTCTACGCGAAATAATATACGCTGAAAAGGTATGCACCAAATAAATAAAATATTTATTTGGGATTTCAAATAACACAGAAAACAAACAAAATTACAAGATACAGAAAAAACTTATGGACTAAACACTGATACTATAAGTTACACTAATCTGTGTCGTAGAAAATCCCAAATAGGGCATCTAACTCAGCGTACCTAATGCTGATATGGTCTAGACTCTAGACTCTAGACTCTAGATGCACCATATCAGCGCTGATTTTCAGTCGACCCTGCTACCACTAGTTATGAACCCATCGTTATCCATACTTATACTATATAATATTATAATTGCGAAAGTGTGTCTGTCTGTCTGTCTGTCTGTCTGTCTGTCCGTCTGTCTGTCTGTCTGTCTGCTACGCTTTCCCGGCCCATCTTTTCAACCGATTTCGATGAAATTTGGTACAGGGGTAGATTGTGTCCCGGGGAAGGACATAGGCTATACTTTTTATTCCGGAAAGCTAAAGAGTTCCCGCGGGAATCAAAAAATTTTAATCCATGCGGACGACGTCGCGGGAATCATCTAGTTATTTTCATAAGTTTATGATGTCTCCCCAGCCTCGTCACTCGTCGTATAGGGCCGGTATTGGCGCCTACCGCCCGCCGAGTCACCGCGTACGAACAATAAAATATTCAATATCATCGGCTCCTACCCCCCCGGAGATGTAAGGGCATTAAAGCTCTGTTTGAACAACGAGAATTAATGTAATTATTCCTTTTTTTATGAGCGATCACGGTGTTAAAGCGAACTGGACGTAAATCTACAGGTCGTAATTGTTCATTCGTCAAAACCTTGAGTGGTTCGTGATTGGTTGTTTCTGTACGGCTGTGGTTTTCACCGAAATCTTGACGTCCTCCCTGGCGCAGCGTAGAGCGCCGTTGTCTTAACGTGCGGAGGTCCCGGGTTCGATCTCCGGCAGGGTCAATTTGGGAATTTAAAATTTCTGAATCTTTCCTGTCTTGCCTGGTGGGAGGCTTCGGCCGTGTCTAGTTACCACCCTACTGGCAAAGACGTGCCACCAAGCGATTTAGCATTCCGATACGATGCCGTGTAGGAACCGATTAGGGGTATGGGTTTAGTAACGCTACCATCTTAGACTGCATCATCACCAAGTCTGTTGCTGGTTCTTCTCGTTTGGAATGGCATTCCGAACTATTGGTAGATTCACTCGACGATTCAAAACCACATATTATATAAAAGTTTATTTGAATTAAAAACACATTGAACATTGAATTTGGAATAAAAAATGTCCCCTTATCTGTTACAACTTACAAGCGAGGTAAGGTTGGTAGCACACACTCGTATTGATTAGAGGTGTCGACACTATCAACGGATAGTTTTCACCTGGTTCAATTAATGCCCATCGTAAATCTCGCGATCGTTTCCCGTACCCCTACTCTGAGTTTTAATTCGATTGATCGTTTATGCATTCGATGACAGTAGCGTCAAAGTAAAATGAACCTTAAACGCATTGATCCAGATCTCAATTTCGTGTATGCATTCATACTCGTATACCTTTACGTAAACGTATCTTTTTTTAAATTAAAATTAGTTGCACTCAATTTTTGACTTTGATTCAAAGGCTTATTATGGTTCCATATTACTTTGACGGTAATGTTATCGAATTCTCTACAGCCCATTAACGTCCCACTGTTGGGCACAGGCCTCCACTCTCATAGGAGAGAGGGAATTAGAGCTTAGACCCACCACGCTGCTCCAATGCGAGTTGGCGGGCTTTAACGACTATTATCATGTTAGTGATAATAGCCGGGACCGACGGCTTAACGTGCTCTTCGAGGCATGGGGGTGAGACACCGCCAACTTCCTAACTCAGGTCTAGTACCTACTGAGAATTTCTAGTCAGAAAAACCCAACACTTATTATGGCCCGACCCGGGACTCGAACCCGGGACCTCGTCGGCCGCAGTCGAACATGCGAACCACTAGACCAATGAGGCAGGCAATTCTTTAGTTTATATGATCAATCGAATTAAAACTTGGTCTAAGCGTACAGTTTCTAAACGATTTTCGGAAAGGTGAGCTTTTAATTACTGGACATACTAATCGTGCATAATTATTTATAAGCGATTTTAAATTTAAAAATGAAAAACGAAAATGAAATAATTTATTTCACGTAGGACTACTTGTGTCACTAATGATAGGTACGTCAAGATTTAAGACCACCACCGGTTAGGAAAGAAGATTCTACTGAGAAGAACCGAGCAGAAAATTAGCAGTTGCTCTGTTTTAAAAAGATAAAAGGAATGTTACAATGTGTATCTAATACACAATACAAGATACGCCTACAAACTTTGTAAAAGAGCAACCACCGAGTTTCTTGCTCTTCTTCTGGCTCTTCTCGATAGGAACGGCGTTCCGAACCAGCGGTAGATTCACTCGACGATTCAAAAGCACTTGTTTATAAAAGTTTACTTGAATAAAAAAAAGATTGAAGTTTGAAGTTCTGAAGTATCGAGTGAGAGTTAAAGAGTATGCTGGAGACAGTAAAAAGCTAAGTTAAAACAATCATTCATATACAATGAACACATTAACACCTGTTTTTACTGCTAAGTAAAAAGGCTAGACAATGCAGGCATTTTATTGCATTACGTGAGAATTTTCATAATAATATAATCAGTAGCTACAGTGTTGCCGACAAAGAACACTAGGCCCTTTCAAAGTATCTACACACGGGTACAATTTCCACTACAATTTATTTAAGTACTTTCTATTGACTATTCAAACGCATGTTGGGCCAATTTGATCTTCAACCTACAGACGTTGCTCAAGCTCTGGTATGGACGCCATAAAAACGAAAAGTTGGTCACAAATCTACTTATATTAAAACTTAATTATTATTATAACTAGAACTTATGAGTAGGTAACGTCCAAGTTTCGCACGTATAGACGGTGCGTAGGTACATTTTATTATACGACTGCCTGAAAAAAGGAGTATATTGTTTTCAGGGTTCATGTATGTAGTATGTATGTGTGTATGTATGTATGTATGTATGTATGTGAGTTTGTATATTCCACCATAACTTCTATACGCCTGAACGGATTGGGATGAATGAGGTGTCGTTAGAATCCTTACCTTATTCCGGGTGACATAGGCTAGTCAAATTTAAAAAAAAATTGTCCCGCATCAAAGACTAAAGTTGATTTTTTTTTTCAAAATGAGATTAACTATATTTTCATCATCAAGAAAATGATGAGTAGATTCCAAAAATATATAAGACTATATTTCAATATCCAGCGATTCACAAAAAAATATCATTTAACTATGGCAGTCGTATTTTTTAATTCTTTGAGTTATAATCACTTGTTATCTCATCATACCGTAACCTGTTTGTTTCGTTGGCCGAATGTTTAAATGGTCCGACCACATTGAATACTAAAATAACTAATTCATAGACTTCTTACGAAAAACTGTGATTCACTCCCTGACTGACTCATCAAGCGCCAGCCCTTTGACATAGAAAGCAGAAATTTTGGCATAGATGTGCCCTTTTTAATGTGGATAGAAAATAAGGCTGGATTTTACGAAAGTCCCACGAGAGCATAGCCGCGGGGGTCACTAATGGTAGTAAAATGTATAAAACTCTTTCATCATTAGGGTTCTCTAGTATATGACAAGGTACATTTTTAAGTTGCAATGAAAATTGGCCCCCTGAGTAGACATTTTAAAAAGCGATGAATTATTCCAAAACGGTAACCCACCGTCACGGACGCCGAAAAAGACAGAAGTTTTCGGTGCCATTTCAGTTAATAATTACACCGGAAGCCCGTAATGCGTCGCACTTAATATAAATCATCCACTTAACACTTTTTTTTATTACTTCTAAGGGCGCCTTCAAATTTGCCGCAAAGCGTAGCGCGGCTGCAGCGCGGCTGCAGCGCGGCTGCAGCGCTGCGGTCGCGCTGCTTTGTAAATCCATATAAATAAAAAACACGCGACTGCAGCGCTGCACCCGCGCTGCGGCCGCGCATCAGTTCATCGATCGACTAGTGACGGGACTGCGCACGTATTTTTGTTCAAGTCTAAACATGAACGAAAATCAGGTAGAAGATTTTATCGATGAGGTTGAGAGTCGTCCAGCAATATGGGATTCGAAGTCCGACAAGTACAGCAACAAAATCGAAAAGAAAAAGGCTTGGGAAGTAATATGCATTAAATTTATTGAAAATTTCACAAACAAGACTCCAAGCTTAGAATAACTACCTATAGAAGGTATGTTTCCAAACAACGCCTTCTCAAAACGCAAGCTACAAATTCGCTATGTGTGCTGTGTTTACTTGCCTCGTAAACGCAAACATTAATGTTGCCAGTTTAAATGTTTTCCACCTAAAAGTTGGGTAAGTAATTGGTTAGTTTGTTTGTAGCATTGTAGCTTCTAAAACTAAGTAAACCAGCTTTTTTCGGACTGCGCGAGAGTCGTACGATACCATTTATGGCACCAATTGAACGGCTTACATTTCGCGAGTGTACTAGGTTTCTATAGGTAGTTATTCTAAGACTCCAAGTGAAAAAAAATGAAGCATGTAAGTATAATATTATGTATTGTTAACACAACTACTTTATATTTCGTTGTTTAGTATTAATAGTAACACAGAGCAGTGTTTCTTCGTCAGAGTCCATCGTGAAATAAAATATAGGTACAACCCTATGATGTTCGAACCTCGCGACAGGAGCGCGGCCGCAGCGCTGCAGCCGCGCTGCAGCCGCGCTGCAGCCGCGCTACGCTTTGCGGCAAATTTGAAGGCGCCCTAAACTCCCAAAACCACGACAATGTCGTCTAAATATACCAGGCGGGCATAAAAAGTGAATGGTGGTTTATTTTTGTACGGGGATGAGAAAGTATGTGCCGCGTCGTGAGCTACGGGCGACGTCTCAGCCGTGGACGTGCACCGTCCATCATACATATTCGCATCCTTTTTTAACACATCTGTTGAAATAGCTCGATCTCTCTCTGACAAGTCACTCGTGAACCGCTTAAGAACCGAAGCAAACAAGATACTTTTTGGTGTCTGCGATTTTCCGACTTGATTGTCTAGCGACTGTTTGCTTCCAATCGTGGAGTCAAAATTCAAAGTCACTCAGATGAACCGACGTAACCAAATCCTTAGCTAATATGCTTAATATGTTATAATATTATAAATGCGAAAGTGTGTCTGTCTGTCTGTCTGCTACGCTTTCCCGGCCTATCGTTTCAACCATTTTTAACGAAATTTGGTACAGATGTAGGTCGCACCCCGGCGAAGGACGTAGGCTTTTCATTTCGGAAAGTTAAGGATTTCCCACGGTATTTAAAAAAACACTTAACCAACGAAATTGTGAGAACCATCTAGTTACGAATAATCGGTGCTTTTTGCAAGCTCACTCAGTGTGCGATAGAGAGAGCTATGCTTGGAATGCAATCAATAATCGATATAGCTCAACGGGTTGCAAAACTGAAGTGACCCATCGGACGGCTCACTTCGCTCGTAGATGTTGAGGTACCAATTCGTTGGAATGGCAACCTCACTCATGCGATATCAGAGTCCCGATTGTCTAAGCAGATTGTCAGATTTACTCGAACTGTTTAAGGAGATCGCACGTGCTTTTTGACGTGCAGGCATATATTATGAACTCTTTAAACAGGTCGAATTATCCGTTTGACAGACGATTACGATTACGATTTCATTACACAATCGGGTAGCAGATACTCTAAAGTGGGCAAACGGTATCCAGCGAGTCGCAGAGAGCCGTTTAGACAGTCGCTTATAACCAGGATCTGGCCGGTCGAGGTTTTTCCTAAAATGATATTTAAAAAGCATTGATAAGGTTTTCATGAAGCTAGAGAAGGTCAGGATATTCACTCTTTTCTTGAAGGAACACAAGGCAGGAAACACATAATGACGGAAGACTTGATCCACGTCTGAGTTTCGAATCAAATAAATATTATAAATGCGAAAGTTTGGATGGATGTATGGATATTACATGGATGTATGGATGTATGGATGTTTGTTACTCAATCACGATCGAACGGCTGAACGGATCAGGATGAAATTTAGCACAGAGATAGATTATAGTCTGGAATAACACATAGGCTACTGTTTATCCCGGAAAACTAAGGAGTTCCCGCGGGAACCAAAAAACCTTAACCCACGCGAACGAAGTCGCGGGCATCAGCTAGTGAAAAATAAATCGATCAACGTATAGGGTCATGTGTGCCATGACCCTAAACGAAATAGCGATGAAATTTTAAAAAGATGTACTTTTTGAAATTTGAACCTTACGCTTTTATTGACCAGCTGGTGTTTTGTTCCTTTTGTCTCGACTTGAAAAATCGTCCTTCCGATAAAAAGCCGTAGCTGGCCGCGCGATAGTGGGTTTATTTTTAAGTCGTACCTACCTACTATTTTCCTGTGGCTTTGCTTGCATGGAATTTTTGTCATGTATTAGTGGTGATAGCCTAGTGGTTTAGTTCCGCCTCCTGTTCACGTGGTCAGGGGTTCGATGCTCGGGCACGCACTTCCAAATTTTTTAAGTTTTCTTTAGTATGGTCATATGTGAATGTAGGTAGGTACTTGATAGACATGATGCCTATGTCCAAAATAAATTATTTCTTACTGATTATTAATTAGAGGGTCTTCCAAAAGACCTAAAATTCACATCCTTGGTTAGTTTTAAGTCTGTTAACCATTTTAAACTATAGTATAGATTAAAGAAAAAAAGTGCGCTGAAATTTGATGACGTCACAACTATGTATTTCATACTTTCCATACAGTTGTTATTTAGTTTTTCACACTAAAACCTTTGATATACTTACCTACAGACGTAACTCCGTCATTTTTATTATAATAAAGAATCGCCTAAAACGTTTTTTTGCGTCGATATTGAGAAATGTCGTCGGTTGCGTCACGGTCGATCCGCGTATTGTTTTTTTTTAAATTCCGAAATAAAAATACACAGAAATGCTTTTTAGCCGTCGCCGGTTATCGCGCGGGAAACAGTAAAAAAGTTTGCGAACGGGCGGCGATGCGTTATCTACGTTCTGTATTCAAATTGTTGATGGAAATTAAAAAAAAAGATTCCGACGAATTGAGAACCTCCTCCTTTTTTTGAAGTCGGTTAAAAATAAGTTTTAGGCAGCCGTGTAAAGGTGTCCTGCCACTAAGCTAGCTAAGACGAGCGGAACTGAGTGACGGCAATACTTTTAGCAGGTGGCTCTGTCCATCATTTTACATCATACTTCATACTTCTATACTATCCATATCCATACTTCCATACTAATATTATAAATGCGAAAGTGTGTCTATCTGTCTGTCTGTCTGTCTGTCTATAATCTTTCTTCGTGCTAAATTTCATCCAGATCCATTCAGCCGTTCTGGCGTGATTGAGTAACAAACACTGAGTTATGCATTACTTATTCGTAGCTTAAATTAACAATCAAAAACCGCTTTTGAGTAATTAACTAATTAAGTAAATCGACCATCCTACAAAAAGGTACCAGCTTGAGCGCTTGAATCTTTGAAAAGTATAAACTTACACGAATTCAAAAATCGTTATTCAATACATAACTAAACTCATTAGGGTTCCGTAGCCAAATTTGGCAAAAACGGAACCCTTATAGATTCGTCATGTCTGTCTGTCTGTCTGTCTGTCTGTGTGTCCGTACGTATGTCACAGCCACTTTTTTCCGAAACTATAAGAACTATACTGTTGAAACTTGGTAAGTAGATGTATTCTGTGAACCGCATTAAGATTTTCACACAAAACTAGAAAAAAAAAACAATAAATTTTGGGGGCCCCCATACTTAGAACTGAAACTCAAAATTTTTTTTTTCATCAAACCCATACGTGTCGGGTCTATGGATAGGTCTTCAAAAATGATATTGAGGTTTCTAATATCATTTTTTTCTAAACTGAATAGTTTGCACGAGAGACACTTCCAAAGTGGTAAAATGAGTGTCCGTCCGTCCGTCCCCCCTGTAACTTCTAAAATAAGAGAATGATAAAACTAAAAAAAAT
The DNA here is from genome assembly GCA_917051295.2 of Erebia ligea. NCBI lineage: Eukaryota > Metazoa > Arthropoda > Insecta > Lepidoptera > Nymphalidae > Erebia > Erebia ligea. Next base: position 14,282,286 of record OU785241.1, on the reverse strand, counting down.
ATATGATGTACATTATCATGCAAACTTCCACCGAAAATTGGTTTGAGCGAGATCTAGTAAGTAGTTTTTTTTAAATAATTTAAAACTTACTACAGGTTTGTACGGAACACTCGGTGCGCGAGTCCGACTCGCACTTGGCCGGTTTTTTTTTACAACGGAAACCTTAGTAAAGGCACCGACCCCATCATAATTTGTTATAATATCAATAACATAAGCCCTGTTTTGTAGTAACACAATAGTCGATGTTATTCTTGGCCATAATAATAGGTACGCAAACTGATCCGTTTTCACTAAAAACTCAAAGCTTTGTGTCGGATGATCTGTCTAAAGGTAGGGTCGTAGTTGAAGCGAATTATTCATGTGTTTATGATTTTTAGTTTTTTTTTTAAAATCCTTATATAATAAACTAGCTGATGCCCGCGACTCCGCCCGCGTGTTTTAAGTTTTTTTGATTCCCTCGGGAACTCCATAATTTTCCGGGATAAAAAGTAGCCTATGTCACTCTCCAGGTCCTATACCCATGCCAAAAATCATGTCGATCCGTTGCTCCGTTGCGGCGTGATTGAAGGACAAACCAACAAACAAACACACTTTCGCATTTATAATATTATAGGTATAAGTATGAAAGTATGATGCGAAAGTGTGTATATCTTGCAAAGAATATCTGTCTGTTTGTCTGTCTGCCTGTCTGTCTGTCTGTCTGTCTGCTTTCACCATCTACCTGTTTTGATTTGAGAACCGATTTTGACAAAATTTGGTACAGAGATAGGTGACATCCCGGGAACGTACATATTTCCACGGGATTTTTCAAAAACCTAAATCCACCTAAACCTGAAACAAAGTCGCATACATCACCTGGTGTTGTAATAAATATTATAAGGCCCGCTTACAGACGCGCCGGGTTAAGTTTAACCCAGAAATAAATCTGCAATTTTGACAGAAGTTGTATACGAATTCTGTCAAAGTGGCAGCTAAGTCTGGGAAGAGTCTGGGTTAGAGGGATAACCCGGAGTTTCTGCTAGCGAGCCTAAGATAAAATGGCATTTTTTAATTACTTACTGAAAAAAATTCAAAGCTGTAAACATATCCCCGTATTTTTATTAATGATTTGACTATAGTACAGTCAATCGCCTGTAAAAGTTGATGAAGTCCAAGTATGGGGATCACGTTATAACGTGAGAACACAGCTATGCACCTAACATCATACATACTATCATGCTTTAGGTACATACATGTAACTATATTACATGCTTTTTTATCTTATTCCTTTTTCTAGTTCTGTACTCAACTATACTTACTGTACAATCACACATAGGTTATACTGAATAATAATGTTGAATGAAAATCCGTGTACATTTGACGTCTATTCACACGACTACATAGTATTTTCGGCTTTAGAACGTGCATTCTTTGATGTTAATAAGTTTCTTTATCTTCAAACCGACTCGCCTCACGATACTCTATCGTTAACGTCGGTTCGGATTACTCGCTTGGTTGGACGCTCGCTTCGCTCGAGTTGTCTGCATTGAATTATATTAACCAAATATAAACCCCTCGTGTTTTGATGTAGTCTTAGTACATGATACGCTGTCGTCCTACGTTTCGTCGTGTATACGCATCTTTCTATTTATTTTTACTATTCATGTTATGTCCATGTTATTCGTGTCGAATTTTCTAAGTGATGATACATAATAATATGATAAGTCAATAAAAGGTTCCGTGTGTTATTTCATTTGATTTTCTGATTTTCACGTATTTTTCTTATTGATAAGTTTAATACTTTACTTAGGTACTAGAATGGTAAAAACGTTTAAAATATTATAAGTTACTAGCTGATGCCCGCGACTTCGTCCGCGTGGATTGAGGTTTTTCGGTTCCCGCGGGAACTCTTTAATTTTCCGGGATAAAAAGTAGCCTATGTGCTATTCCAGACTATAATCTATCTCTGTGCCAAATTTCATCCAGATCCGTTCATCCTTATCAACATACATCCATACATCCATCCATCCAAACTTTCGCATTTATAATATTTATTTGATTGATTTCTTTTTACTATGTGTGCGATAATTAGGTATGTATTTCTGATTATGGATAATAGATTGAAATATGATAGTTTAATAAAAAATTATAGAAATTCGGTTATCCACAATATAAAAAGTTAATTGATGTACTTAACCCTTCCATTTGAAAGAGAAATTACTAGTTTTAGCTCTACTTATATAAAAAATGATAAGTAGCATAACATTTAAGTATACCTACTTCAGATATTCGGGTATACGAACCACATTCAAAAATTTAAAGAAAGATTTTAAGTTTTTTTATTTTGGTGTGTTGTATGTAATCTCCACTCTCGCTAGTACTGCGACCGCAGCTTTACGCACGTCATTTGCCATTAGCCGCTCGGACGAACACGATTTTCGCTCGAGTTATTAATAAATTATAATAATAGTATGTAGTCTTGCCTCCGCGAGATCATCATACTAATATTATATTATAAATGCGAAAGTGTGTTTGTTTGCTTGTTTGTTTGTTTGTCCTGCAATCACGCCGCAACGGAGCAACGGATCGACGTGATTTTTGGCATGGGTAGGTAATAGGTATAGTTTAGGACCTGGAGAGTGGCATAGGCTACTTTTTATCCCAGAAAATTGAGGAGTTCCCGCGGGCATCAAAAAAACTTAAACCACGCGGACGAAGTCGCGAGCATCAGCTAGTACAAAATACAAGGGCTAACTCGTAGTGGATTTAAAAAACTACCATTCAATTAAAAGCAGCCAAATTAATTGATTTTCTTAAATACGCGTACTGTTATAACCACAATACATGCCTTTAAAGTTTAAAATATCATTTAACTAGAAGATACCTGCGACTTCGTCCGCGTGCCCTTTTTTTAATTCCCGCGAGAACTCTCTAATTTTCCGGAACAAAAAGTAGCCTATGTCACTCTCCAGGTCCTCAACTATACCCATGCCAAAAATCACATCGATCCGTTGCTCTGTTGCAGCAAGATTGAAGGACAAACCAACAAACAATAACATTTTCGTAAAAAATTGATAGGTATACAAGGTAGGTACCTATACTTAACTTTGCTCTGTAGCCTCGAAATATAGTCCTAGAATACATTGAATGTCTAGACAGGCTAATGTATTCTAGTATTTGGAATACACCAACTGAGCTAAAGCAGGTCAGCGCTGCTTAGGATCTAGACTTTATCCGATGCGCTGCGATCACGTCAAGTGACCTAATTTAACCACTTTCAAAAATTATCTTTATTTTTGAAAAGTGGAAGAGTTTATCGGCATCATTTAGGTAAAGTGCAAATATATTAAGTAGATATATTTTCTAGAAACCTAGATATCCATAAAAATCATAATATTATGTATATGGTATGTATCAGAATTATATATTTACTGGTATCCATACTCTATTATCTTAACATCTGTAAGTCCGACTGTCTGTATCTGGATGTGTGTTAGCTTTCCACGGCGTATCCGTTTGTTAAAATTTAGTGCGACGGACTTACTCATACAAATTTTTATCCCGGAAAATATAAGAATTACTAACCAAGGATTTAAAAAACCCAAATCCACAGTTGTTCAAATATAAGTAGACGATATTTATGGATTCTGAAATATGAATATAAGATTTCTCGGGGAAAATATGAAGGTCTTATGAATATTTTTTTAGTTAAGTTTAGCTCTGGTCTGTTCTTAGGCCGTGGCTAGTTACCAGCCTAACGGCAAAGATGTACCACCTACCATCTTTAACTGCGTTATCACTTACCATCAGGTGAGATCGCAGTCAAGGGCTAACTTGTAGTGGAATTTAAAAAATAGTCTTAATTTTGTCAAAATTTAGTGCAGCGGGATATTTAGAGGCTTTATATGCCGGAAAATCAAAAAGTTCCCAAAAGATTTCGTAAAATCTAAATACACTCGTATGAAGTCACAGGCATCGGCTAGCTTTCATTAAATATACTAAAATACTAGCTGATTCCCGCGACTTCGTCCGCGTGGATTGAGGTTTTTCGGTTCCTATCTCTCAAGTTAGATCGAACTGCACATGGTGTGCGAATTTTATTATAATCGGTTAAGTGGTTTAGAAGTCCATTGAGGACAAACATTGTGACACGAGATTTATATATATTAAGATTACACCTATAGCCTCATTGCCCATTGGCCAATAGCAATAGTCATTACGGTTCGCAGGATCGCATCCGATCGTATGCAAATACCAATAATCGAATAAAGATCGCTTCTCGGCTGCTATATTGAATAATTCATATAGCAAATTGTAATATTATACAAATTACATCGGATTCGACGCTCTGAGGACTTACTACAATCGCTTTTAAAGCAGTTTTTTTTTTTAATTTATAGACTAGCGCTTGGCTGCAATCAGACTTGCTGGAAGTAGTGATGCAGCCTAAAGTGGAGCGCGCTTGCCTAGAAGATGCCTATTCACTCTTGATTTTAAGATACCAATATAAGCAATATATAAGTATATATTTGGTGTGCAATAAAGTTTTTTCATTCATTCATTCATTCATAAGCGAATGGAAAAACGGAAGCCCGAAGGGCGTTACATATCCTAGCGGTTCGAATTAGAAACGAGGAAGCAAATCGCTTCGTACGCGTCCGTGGGATTTCAACTATATAGGGATGCAGACTCTGCCCCCCGATTGTGTAAGGAAATCGTAATCGTAATCGTAATCGTTTGTCATATGAATAATTCGACCAGGGGGTCTACTCTCTTTCTCTCAAACGAAACTTCGCAAACGAACGTAATTAGTCTGTTATTAGACCCACACAAAATCGTTCAATCCAATCGGTCACGAAAATTTTCTATGGATCCGTACTTCGTCTGCGTGTACGAAAACGAAATAGAGAGGAGCATAGAGAATAATATTATGTAGGAGAGGAGTTAACGAAATTTCGTTCGTTTGTTTACGAAGTTTCGTTTTAGAGAAAGAGAGTAGACCCCCTGTTTGAGGAGTTCATTAGATGCCTGCACGTCAAAAAGTATGTATGAACTCCTTAAACAGTTCGAGTAATACGTTTTAAGCTGTCAATAATGATTACGATTTGCTTAGGTATACATTTGGGCCTCTGACGATGCCTTGTATTATTTTAAGATTGTTGACGCTCTTGTTTCAGAATTATACCTAATCCTTATTTTCAGGGGCGTCAAGGTAGGTACGTCATTAAAACGTTAATTTTAAAATAATACTGCTTTTAGCGATGCAATGGTAGTAAGACATTCCTCTTATCTTAGCGATGCATGGTGTGTGGAAATTGTTGTACTTACCTACTATGAATTTAGATTGAAGTCGGTTATATCCAAACTAAATCGATAGGAGTAAAGTGTTGCTCTCCTTTTCTTCATATTGACTGCGGGGAAAGGCGGAAAAGGATAGCATCACCCTAAGACATTCTGTATCTTCTGCAGTCGACCCAATATCCACGTATAGCTATCTACTTAACCAGACCTTACTGTCAAGTAACTTTTTACGGCTCAAGATCAATCAATGCCTACGGATTTTTCAAATTCTAAGGTCATTTTACTAAAGGTCATAGGTATATTTTGTGGGCATTAGCTTTTAATGAACAATCCGCCAAAGCAGGCAAATCTATATGGTACGTACCTACAGCGTGTAGCTTGACAACATCTGACGATGCTCCGGTGTCGGAGTGAAACGTACGTTGAGAATAATTTGGAAGATTTGTGTGGTGTTGTGCCGGTGCGAATTGCTGGCTTATTGGGCGGTGAATATCGCAAGCTACACGTGCAAGCTACACGCTGTAGGTAGGTACCTACCACATAGATTTGTCTGCTTTGGCGGATTATAGCGAATTAAACTTCTTGTTTCTTGATTATCATGGATTTCAGCAAAGTAACGCCTGCTTCTATCTAATATTTGGCTGTCTCTCTGTCTGTCTAATAAGCTCTGTCTTACAATAAAGAGAATACTCCTGACGCACTCTTTCGCTCACTCATAACGTCCAGCGCAGCCCAAAAAAATACCCTATTATTTTTGATTTGAGTAGCCAAGTAATTAGGTAGGTAAATATCTCGATAAAATATCTCAAACAATAATGTCAATCGTCAAGCAGATCGGCATTTTATTTGCATTTAATGTTAATATATTGATGTTTTATCGTAAAACACTTGTGAGTTATAAAGACATTCTTTAAACTTAAAACCGCTAGTTATAATATAAAGGAAGCATAAGTACAGTCACATTTACTATCACACGTATGGTAACGGGATATGATTTTGGAAAAAGCTTTGGAATATGAGTGCGATGGCGCCACCGGTCCTAGTGCAACGACGCATACTAATGTATCTACAATTATTATGGTCATAATGGACGATATTGTTTGAATATTTGATTAGATGTGACAGCTACTGGGTTTTTTGGACTCCAGGAGAATAAAGAGAATTTTTTTGAAACTTGCCAGGTTTTTTAACTTTTGACGACCTCCGTGGCGCAGTGTTGAGCGCTGTTGTCTTAACGTGCGGAGGTCCCGGGTTCGATCCCCGGCAGGGTCAATTTGGGAATTAATAATTTCTGATTTTTCCCTGAACTGGCCTGGTGAGAGGCGTGGTGATTTGGCGTTCCGGTACGATGCCGTGTAGAAACCGAATAGGGGTACCTATGTGTTTAATATAACTGCCATGCCCTAACTGGTTAGCCCGCTACCACCTTAGGCTGCATCATCACTTACCATCAGGTGAGATCGCAGTCAAGAGCTAACTTGTAGTGGTTAAAAGAAAAAAACTTGTTGTTATGAAAGAACTATACTATATAGCATCTACCTTCGGGAAAAATCCTATCTCAATTTTTGAGTTGTTGTTGCTGAGGGAAAGAAAGCGAATTTCCTCAGTTCGATATTTGAGGAGGGAGAGAACTTAGTTTTTAATTTTTAAGCAACAAATTCAAGGAGTAGGGTCATGAAACTTTTGTTTCATTTTTAACTAGCTGATGCCCGCGAATTCGTCCGCGTGGATTTAGCTTTTTTGATTTCCGCGGGAACTCCTTCATTCTCCGGGAAAAAACCTACCTCTATACCAAATTTCAGCAAAATCGGTTGAAAAGATGGGCCGGGAAAGCGTAGCAGACAGACAGACAGACAGACACACTTTCGCATTTATCGCAATATTAGTATGGATTCTATCAAAGTTTATTATAAGTTAGCCTGCTTTAATTCTACTATTAAAGCTTAATTGGATAATCTGCAGTTTTAACAATAGAATTATTAACAGACGAGATGATAGTTATGTTTCCCGCGCGAACATTTTTAATTTGGCATAAAAAGTAGCCAAATTTCATCAAAATTGGTTGAAGATGGGCCATGAATGCGTAGCAGATAGACAGACAGACATACTTTCGCATTTATAATATTAGTATATGTAAGTATGAATTTAACTTGTCATAATAATTAGTACCGACTACCGACGCGCCGGCTTAGCGCGCGCTTTGAAGCTCGAAAACTTTATTATTTGTTAAACGCGGCAGTCCAATATTAAAAAAAAATATACCATCCATGTCTTTTTTATCCCATCCCATGTTTTGAGGATGTTGTGACGTGGGTCCCCCGCCCCGTTTCGCCTCCTCATTATGAGCATAATTTGTGTACTATTCAATTTCTCAAGCGCCCGTCCGCCCAGCCTATTATGTTTATTATTTATTTGTATGGATGAAATATCGAAGGCTATTTTAGTGTTAACTTTAAATGGATGATTGTAGCTTCTGTCGTGCTTAAGTTGCTCGTTTGGCTGTAACGTTAATCGCATAACTAAAACAGGTTAACTATAGCGCCAAGGTTTCTGCGCTTTAAAAGCAAAGAATCTCATACAACAAGCAGTAGGTACCTGGAATTTTGCACCGAGGATCCATTTTCAGTAAACTAGATAATTATTATTGATTCCCGCGGAAACTCTAATTTTCCGGGATAAATTAATGTAGTAATGTATGTGTAAAACTTATTTTAATTCAGGGTACAAGCAATTGTAATTCCTTTCAGCCAAATCGGCTACGTCATTCTTGCGCGAAGGAGTATCTACCTAACAAACATCCAAACTTTCCAAAAAATCTAAAATTTGTAAGACTTTTTTAATAATTTAATTTATTTATCGACTGTTAAATATTTTTTGACGATTATATTCTATATTTTACTTCAATAATTAACAATTGAATACTATAGACAAAATATCAAATAGGTAGATATACATACAGCATTAATTGGTAGAATGTATAAAGGCTCTCAAACTGTAATAATTATGTTAACTTTATATCACCTGCATTCTTATGAATAAACTGTTATTTATTATTTAACATTTTTATATTAATAGTAGGATTCAGAAAAGGTATAAGGCTGGTTATATTTCAAAAATCCGCTCCAAATCAATGACATTATCTCATTGTTATATTTTTTACCGTAATACCGTGACCGTATATAGTGTTCCAAAGTGCATTTTAAAAACAGATTCAAAATAAATAACGACATAGCATCAGGGCGCGATTCCCAGAGAGACTCAGGTTCAAATCCTGCCGGTTCCGAAAATTTTTGATATGTATGTAAACACTGTAATAAAATTATAAAATTAGTTTAACGCAAAATATGTCATTCCTCGTTCGAAGAGTTCCATCGAATATGGGCCTTTGAAAGTAGTTTAGTAAAAGACTGGATTAAAGATGCAAATCTCAAATTTCGTCACTGGCAGGTAAGAGAACCGTGGCCGAGTGGTCCAGGCGCTCAGGGCGCGATTCCCAGAGAGACGCAGGTTCAAATCCTGCCGGTAACGAAAATATTTCATATGTATGTAAGTTTAGAAACTTTCCTCGCGTGTGAAGCACTGTAATAAAATAATAAAACGACATAGCAATTGTATCATTATTATATCAGAATCAGAACTACTGACAATACGTTTAACATTATGTTTATTTCTTACTCAACCAATCAAAGGTCCATCCATACCTATCCTAAGCGCTCCCTTATCTAAAATAACCTTAACCGGCTGTTAATTTCCAACAAACTGGCTTCATTGAGATAAAATTTAACTGTGGAAAACCATAAAATTACATACTAGTAACCTATTAAGTTCAAGAGATGCGGTTGACGACGTATTTCGAGATAAGTCCACAGTTCCTACGTGTTCACTCGTGGACTTGTTTTATTTTATAGGCCACTTTTATCGGTGATTCGATTATTGCTATAAGTAGGCTCTTTAATCCAGTTTTTCGTATTTTTGTATGGGTATTGTATCAAATTATATTACTTTAAAAAAACATACGCGCCTAAAATTGAGAACCTCCTCCTTTTTTGGAAGTCGGTTAAAAATATTGTAATCCATACTAGATATACAATATTATAAACTAGCTGATGCCCGCGACTTCGTCCGCGTAGATTGAGGTTTCATGATTTTCGCGGAAACTCTTTGATTTTCCGGAATTAAAAGTAGCCCATTTGCTATTCCAGACTATAATCTATCTCTGTGCCGTGATTGAGTAACAAACATCCATCCATCCAAGCTATCGCATTTATAATATTAGTATAGATATAATATACTAGAGACGCCGTCACAGGGTCAGATCAGTTTGTATGGCTATATTGTATGACTCTTACGTACCTATTGTATTGCGTTTAATAGTTTCAACCAAGTTACAACAATATTCAAGTAGGTAGAATGCACTTTCTTGGCGATTCACCTCAATATATTATTTCATACAAAACAACCGTCGCCCTACCGTAATATCCTTGCTCCGTGTTTGTTTAAACTTGGAACGTAATGAAAATATCTCGGTCCTATATACGAGTAACGTTTTTACACCAATTGCCCATAAATTTTAGGACAAAAGCTAAAAACAAGGCGTGTAGGCGGCGATGCCCGGCGGAACGGTCGCCGCGGCGTACGGCGGGCCACACAGCTTTGTACTTCTAGAACTACATGGTTGAGTCAAATTATTCATTATGAAAACTCTTATATTATACACTAAACGCCATACGATTAAATAAATAAATAGGTAAAGATCCTTATTCTCTGTGGTTGAGTTAAAAATATGAAAACTCTCAGATCAGGGCGCATTTGGAACCCTCGTAGCTTTAGTTTTATGATACCGTCGCTAATTGGCACCATCACTTATACTTTGTATATACTTGAAGTAATTTTGAATAAACATACTTTGAATTTGAATAACTTCATAAGGTTCAACTTTTGTTTTAGGACTAGGAAAAGTTGTGATGTTTTTAACTGGTATTTTCACTGCGATCTCACCTGCATCATCACTTACTAAAGTTATCACAACTATGGGATATAGTCTAAGATGGTAGCGGGCTAACCTGTTAGGGGTGTGGCAGTTATATTAAACTGGTAACTATCATTCCGGAACGCTAAATCACTTGACGGCAGTCTTTTCCAGTAGAGTGGTAATAAACCACGGTTTGATGCCGATTTCACCAACAATGCTTATGCAAAGGACTAAAAGGTGACAGTTTTAATTTTCAATCACTGTCACCGAATAGGCTTAGGCGTTCCCTATAATTTAGGCAATTTTGGTGAAAGTGGGCACGGTTAAGCCTCACACCAACCCGCACTGGAGCAGCGTGATGGATCTAAGCTCTACTTACCTCTTTCCTATGAGATTGAAGGACTGTGCCCAGCAGTGGGACGTTAATAGACTGTAGTGGAAAGCCTCCCACCAGACAGAACTTAGACCAAACTTACTAGTAGTAAATCAGACGTTTTACACTCGAATTTTTATTTAAAAAAAAATACTTTATTTAAAGGCTAGCAAAACCCTTTACGCCCAGCGTACAGTTTATGCGGACGCGTTTAATTGTATCGCGTATTTGGTCCGCTTACTTCATTTCAATGTCCTTTTTATTTTTTCGTCGATTTTCGAAAATCGCTCCGAGGTCCTTGAATCAGGTCGTCGTTGCTTCTATACACTTATACAGCGTGGGTATCACTACAATTTACTTGGAATTCAATTAAACTTTTCGGTCCTTATTGATGCAACCGAAATAGGAATTGGCTGAGCGGATTTTGATCTCTTCAAAGTTTATTTCTATAACTCTTCAAAGTTTATTCTTTAACTCTTCAAAGTTTATTTCCTCTTCACGTCGCGCAATCGATACTTCCATACTAATGTAACTGTTAGAAATGCGAAAATATGTCTGTCTGTCTACTTCCTTTTCACGGCCATCCGTTTTGTCAATTTTTTTTATTGCCAGATCTAGGCTTACGCTTGACAACAATCCATCAATCCATCCAAACTTTCGCATTTTTAATATTAGTACCCATCAGATACCAATAGACAAACTAGGTATAACAAGTTTGTATAAGTATCTAGAGGTTATAATGAGAAAGGCGACTAATCCAAATGTATTTTATGGCTCGTGTAGCCGCATGAACTCAGGCTCCGGACTAGAGCCTTATGAAATATGATCCGGTAACGTGATACCTACGAGTAGGTACGCGTTACATGATAGGCTCACACTCACAGCCCTGCGCTGCATATATATAAATTAATTCTGGTTTATAAATTAACTATTTGATGCTCGCGACTTCGTGCGTTATGGATTAAGTTTATTTTCCGTGATAAAAAGTATCCTATGTCCTTCCCCGGGATGCTAACTATCTCTTTACCAAATTTCATCTAAATCGGTTGAAAATATGGGCCGTTATAGCGTAGCAGACAGACAGACAGACACACTTTCGCATTTATAATATTAGTATGGATATGGAAGTATGCATACCTATGCTATGCTTTAGGAATTATCTCCGGTGTATAAGTGAACTATGTATTTAAACTGCCATCGAAAAGCTTTAAATGAAACGAGCTTTTCCTGCTAATTCGTGTCGTTGGAATTTCTTAAAATCTAGGTTTTGACGACTCAAACTAAGTATACCTAGTCAAATCAAACAAACTAATTCGTTATTAAAAACTTAATCGTTCATATTCCTGTATTTCCATACCTACATGACGAATCAGTAGAAGATAAAAAAAGAAAGATAGATAGATTAAATTTTAATCTTAGCATTATTAATTACCTAATTGGCAAAAAACCTTTTAAAATAATATTGAAAATTTTACTCAGGAATAGGCCTACGCGGTTGGTTCGGTCCATTTGTTTCTATAATAGTGCTAATTTTACCTATTCTCAAATCTATACTAAAGTAAAGAGAAAGACAACAGATTGAATGAATGAATGAATTTCAATATTATCATTTATCACAGTAGTATATCCACTTGACGGTTTTGCAAAAGCAAGTTTTGTTTATTTGAATGAAAAATATTTGAATTTGAATTGAAATTATTTGAAGGGGCTCTACAAACTCTACTAATTATTTCATGACTTACTTTTAATTATACCTATAAAATATTATAGTCTCTAGTTTTAAAAAAATATATCTTTTAATTTGGTTTTACTGAAGTAAACCTAGCTAATTACTGAGTAAAAGATTGGTGATTCTGAATAAATTCATTTTGTGCATGTGTATTTTGCAAAAAGTACCTACAGTCGTGTAAAATTTTATAAGTTGGATAAAAGTAGAATAAAAAGATTAGCATATAGGTTTTAAATTGTTTATTATTATAATATAATAATATGTATTTAGATTATACACCTACTTTAAAAGTTTCAGTCAAATAAATACACGAACTTTCGCTTAGTTTTTTTTTCATCATCAAAATAAATATCACTAAAATTGTACAACAATTACATAAGTAAGCTATTTACATTATATCACAAATAATATGAAAGGACCTAGGTAGTGTATGTTAGTAGGTACATATCACGTCTACTTACAGTCAGTCCGATCCATATGGAATATTCGGCTCGAACTAAGATTGCGAAAAAAGTCACTTTTAAAAGACCTACCGCGCACGCTTTTTTTTAATTCGAAACGCACATTATCTAATCCAATTAAACGACTAATAATATGACTTGGGGATTAACTTAGCGGTACACTTCACTCACTTCACTATTAAAGTTCACAGCTTTTCGAAAGCTCGCGAATTTGTAAGCATTTCTCTGGTCAACCGCCACACTTGCTTTGCAGCGTTCTCCATAGCGGTTGGAGACTTGCCTTTGAACAAGTCCACGTGGGGAAGGAAGTAGTGTGGACACCTGCGGCATTGGAGCGAAGAGATCAGTTGGAGGAAGATTCCATTTATCCTGTCACCTATAGCACCCTCGTCCCACTCGTGTTCACGAGGATGCTTCTCACACTCATATAATAACAGCGTCTTCATATGATAACAAGTCACCGGGTTCCCCGGCAGGTCTAAATGTCTGTCTCTAATCGTTTTCAGGATGCTCAGGCACTTTTTCCGGCACCCACCTTGTAAAAGACGATTTTCCGCTTCGAAGAAACTTAGCACCCACGCGTCTCCCTCCATAGCAGAATTCTTCCCTTGGAGCGTTAAACATTCCTTTGAAAGCAAGTCGAAACCTTCAGTTTTGACTTCAGCCACTATGTTTGGATGCGGCCAGGGTATTGTGGGTAAAGGCCAATGCGCGGCCGACCTGGGCCACAGACCCGCGCATTTGAAAGCCGGGGTAATTTGCACAATGTAACGTTCTCGGATACGCAATTTCACTTCCGTAGTTTCGGCGATCATCTTCACACAGTCACGGTACGAGCACTTGTCACAAGCTTGGGCGACTAACGTTTGAAACCGAGACCTTATTTTCCTCGCTGACAAATAACCCGACGCCGTGATGAATTCCACCCATAGTGACATGGATCTCTTTCTGCCGTCGCTGAGTTTCAACACGGCGCAACCTGGCAAAGATCCGTCGTCGACAAAGTTAAGCACACCCATTTGGTTCAAATAGATGATGATTTCAAACTCATGCGGCGACACGACTTCCAGACCATCGAACCGTCCATTGTAATCCGTTAAGGAGGATATGAACCTCGGTTCTTGGAGTTCCACTTCTTTTAGCACATCCTGAACGATCCTGCACACTTCGTGGATGGTTTTGGCGATCTGCGCCTTCCTGTTGGCGACTCGTTCGTTGTAGTACTTGTTCATCTGGTACACCAGTTTGGATTGGGCCGCCATCATCTCAGGAGGCACGAGCATGGTGGCTGGGCGCCTTCACGTTCGCATGGTCTTGCGGCGTGCACGCAAGCGCACGGTACGCTGACGTTTTGAGACTGAGCCTTTGCGTGCTCCCGTGTGTTATTGGTGTACGCCCATGGGGAAGGAAGCTTGTGTAGCGAATGGATGGAGGGTTTCGTTTCTCGCTCGCACTTGTTTCTTTACTCTTTTGTGGGAAAGGGGCAGCGATATTTGTGTACATCTGTGTATACTCCGTTGGCAACGGTATTGATCGTCCGCAGGCCCCGCCTCCCGTAGACTCTCTGTAGGTATTCTATGCGAAGCGAGGTGAAGTAATTACATGATCGGTTTAGAACGATCCTCGTTAATTCGGTAGCCCAACGAGCTAAAGCTATTAATTGCAACATCTTCGTCGTGTTTTTTTCTCTCCCATGTTTTTTTAATTATGACGGCTAATTTAATTCGACGCTGTTATAAGTTTTGATATCGGATGGTTTGTTGTGGGTAATTTGTAGTATAATTATCTGTTTTTAGACGTGGCTGACACGCCCGCCCGCCGGCTAGGGAATGCTGTATTTTCGTGTACGTTTTGATAGAGCAGAATATTTTATTATAAATTAACTACATAGGTGAGTATAAGTTTTACAGAAAATAGTTACCTATGTAGTTAGGTGTAGGTATATATTTTTAGTCGGAAAGTAGGAACATGACTATCTACATACTTACCTATTAAGTTTTTTAGAGTTTCGTGCTGAAATTAATTTCCAGCCGAAACCGCTACAAGTACCTAAATTGGAAAATAGGAAAAATGCTAGGATACTAACAATAGGTATATAGAAATAGTTATTACCCTACGTATTCTGTGACCTAGGTATGAAGTTTAACTACTTTATAGGTACCTAATATGTTACTAAAACTTAACATATTTATGTAGGGAACCTACCTAAATAGAGAAAATTGCTTATTACCTAGTGCAAAGTTCTATTTTACGCTTTAGGGGTTGAATGTTCAAAAATCCTTTCTTAGCGGATGTGTTAGTCATACTTAGGTACTTAATAGCTATCTGTATGCCCAGCCCAGTAAGGCCCACTTTAAACATTCTGCTCTTTTTGTCATTGTAACTTTTTAATTTTTTTAATAAGAGGTCCGGTAACCGGTTAAATTACTATTTTGGCACGGAAACATAAAAATGAGCCGAATTTTCTTTATTAAAATTTTACATAATATTATATACCTACTACTAAAAAGTAACTTATAGGTAAGTTACTTTTTATGTTACTTATAAGTTACTTTTTATGACGTCCGGTCTTATCAGCGTGTGGCACGGTCGGTGGACACAGAAAAAGCATGGCGGGGACGTATGTATCCACCGTGACATGAAATGATAATTCAAACGTTACAACTTGTGTGACAGCAGCTTTATTAACAAAGCTTTTTTAGTCCGACAAACTTATCTGACCCGGTGACAGGGTCGCTAGTATCTACCACTACAGCCCAATAACGTCCCACTGCTGGGCACAGGCCTCCACTCTCATAGGAGAGAGGGAATTAGAACTTACACCCACCACGCTGCTCCAATGCGGATTGGCTTTAACGACTATTATCATGTCGCTAGTATCTAATAACAATAAAATAAAAACAAAAACTAAACAGGCATAAAAATTAGTTTCTGGGACTAAGTAGGTATATATCTATAGGATGTTATATAAAAACGAATCTACCTACTTCACGTTTAGGTACTAGATGGTTGGTTATAGACGCTTTCTGAAAAGCTGTTACGACATCATATCTTAATACTAGCTGATGTCCAAGACTTAAGTTCGCGTGGCATAAGATTTTTAATTCCTCCGGGCACTCCATAATTTTCCGGGATAAAAATAGCCTATGTCACTCTCCATGGTCCTCAACTGTACCCATGCAAAAAAACACGTCGATCCGTTGCTCTGTTGCGGCGTGATTTTAGGACAAACCAACAAACAGACTTTCGCCTTTTTATTATTAGTGTTTTTATCAAGTTACAACTAGACTAACATTATGAACTGGTACTTTCTGAGTTTGTTGTGGGCTTCTTCTCAGACCAGAGCGCGTTCGGAACCCTGCAGCTTTAGTTTTAAGTTGACGTTACCTCACCAACTCAGTCAGCATCACCTGTTTTTTAATAATTGAATAGACATTCAAAAAGTGTACTGACAGTGTACCAAATTTTTGGAAACACCGTAGGTACCTACACATAATATGTACTTAGGTATCTATCATCGCAACATTGGACAGACGGACGTCCACTGCTGGAATTAGGTCTGTAGAAAATGTAGGTGCATTCCTTCGTATACCTACTACACCTCAAAACTGGATACTAATTGTGTACTAAAATGCCAAAGAAAATTCTTCCAGTTTCGAAAAACGCTTTCCCGTCGTGCCCCTGCATCGTTGATTCCCGAACAGCAGAACCAACTTTCCGAACCGGTTGTAGAGTCTTGACTTATCATATTATGTGACACAAGTCATGCTATGTAAAATAAATAAATCATTTATCATTATCTTTTGAAGGTATCCGCCAGGTACCTAGAAGAAAGTATATCCTCAGATTGTGCTTATCTACTGTCCACGGGACTAGGGATTAAGGTAAACGCAGGATTTTATTATTAACACTGTAAAATTTAAAAGTAGGATATACCTACCTAGTTATTAAATTTGAATATCTATAGGTATATCAGTCCTAAGGCGTGAGCTCGGTTTCTTTTAGAGTCTGCACATAATACTCTAACTTCATTCTAATGAATACCTAATTGGCAAAGATTTGTTCTAATAAATTAGTAACCTTTAAGATCGAAACATCGACCAAGACCAGAACTTAATAAGAAGTTAAAAGGAAGTCCATCTATCGACAGAAGCATCTAGGCGCGTATCCCGCTCCATACAAAGTTAGGCGGACGGCTGCCGGTATAGGAATGCCTATTTCGGTCTAAATTAATGGCGGGACGCGCCGTGATGGATGGTTGCACGAGGCTTGATTTACGCGACGTCTCTACGCGATTCATGGGACCCTGGTACCTGGAAGCTGGGGGACATGCCACCGAATTTAGACTCGTCCTTTTTACCCCTATTTTATTTACGTCGGTTAAGCCCGATTTGCTCTTATTGGAAAGGGAGACTGGGTTGAGTAGATTTTATTTTATTTCTGCCATTCTAACATTGCTACTTTCGGTTAGGATTACCATCCACAGTCTAAGCAGATACGTTTTTTCCGACATGTACCTATGTGACGGAGGAGCGTGCAGAATTTTCAATACAAAATTCTGTCTGGTTCTGGTTTAATTTTCATCATCAAGACAAAATTCTTTGGCTTACTTAGTAGCAAAATATGACCCAGGTACCTACCATTAAGTTGGTAGTCCCATTTCCCAATAAAATTCCCAAAGTTTACTGTCGAATGTTATCTTGAGGATACCTCCATAATAATATAAATTGCTATTATCTAGCTGTTTTCATGAATTCATCTACCTATAATTTTCTACATATCTACGTCTGATGACTTGGACGGTCTGTACCTACCTATATTCTTTAACATAGAAGAAATGAACAGAAAGCATCCTACTTAAATATTTAAGAACTTACCTATAGCTTACCTATTATCCCCTACTTTGTCGGCCGCCATTTTGTGAAATCCGGCGCGTCTGCGGCGCCATTTTGAGGTTGGCGGCCGCCAGCCGGCCGCGCAATTTAAAATATTTATATCTCGAATTACCTGTTCGAGTTACATAAACACAGAACATCAGTCAAATCGTTACGAACTAGCGCTATAGATTAAAGTTAAAAAGGTTATCTGTCTTCTTTATGGTTTAAAATAAAAAATACCAAAGAATAAAACAAAAAATATCCTGTTTTTTTTTTTTGAGAACCTATAAAATAAACATTATCACCAGTATCTTTATTTTAAATCTCTGGTTTACTCTATGGTTAGTCATTTTAGAGTATAAAAACACGAAACAAAGACTCTTTTAAATTATTCTCTGTCTAGCACAAAATCAAAAAAACAAATATAAAAAAAAAACAAAGGATCAAATTACAGGGTCAAATTACAACTTCTACCATAGAGTTATTTCACTGAGCACGGCCCCCAAAAAATTCACACTGTTTCCTTGTCTATCCTACTATGTTTTACTAAAGTTTGAGAGGGATCCAGATAGTTTAATATTTAGAACAATCGAAAGTTGGGTCACCTGGCAGAGGCACATCGCGGCCATACTAAATCGGCCTTTAGAAGGTCGATCCGCAGTTAACGGGCGAAAAACGTTAGATTACATAAATATTAATTTTATTAACTTATTTGTTTGTTAATTATAGTAGTATATTTTGATTTGCAATTTTTTTTTTATCAATTTAACATGTAATCTAACGTTTTTCGAGTAATTAAAGTGTAAATTTTAATAAAAAGCTCAAAATGATTTATAATAATTTAAAAAAAAAATTCGAATTCGAGTTTTCGATTTTCGATTTTTGCATTTTCTGAGAAGATTTACTATAGTAACATATATATTTTTTTTCACCATCGGAAAGTAGAGATTTCAACGAACAGAAAACACACCAACTTTTTGAAAAAAGCTGATATTTTGACGGGTGAATATTCGATTGAAAATTAGGGTGCTTTTTCGATATTAATTCAAAATAAGGTGAAAAAATAAATATTTTTACTCAAATAAATTACAGCGTATTTGGGACATAAAAAGGTAAGTTTTCACCAAATTTCGTTAAAAAAAAAATTATTTGTAAAAGATAAAAATAAAAAATCAAAAACTTGGTTTTTTGAATTTTTCACATAAATTTTGAGGTTATGTGAAAAAAGTGTAAATACAAAAGTTTTAGATCTTTTTATTACCTACAACTTTGCCATTTGACTTTTTTCGATAGGACTTTTAGTTTTGCCGGAAATCGAGAAAAACCGTTTTTTACCCTTAAAACCCCCCCCCATCCCCTTCCCGACCTCAGATCGCCCGTAAATTATTTTTCCTTTCATTTTTATAATATTCCCCTCCTTTTCTAATGGGTTTCATCCTACTATTATTTTTTTTCACTTTTTATTATTTTTAAAGGCTTCTACCCTGGTCTATTATATCCTACGTTTAATTGCAATAATTGCATAACAGTATTTTTCACGAATCTCCTCCAATATTATGATTTACAGGGAAGTATAAAAGCTCCCATATTTTTCCTTGAACGCAATCCGTCGGCACAGGCGCGACGATTTCAAAATGGCGGCCGCAAGACTCCGCCCACTTCCGCCGGATGTCCGCACCCGCCCCGAGAAGCCTACCCTTTCATATTAATGCCTTGGAAAGGGCATTACTTCTGCTATGGTTCATACCTATAGATTTAGATAACAATTGGATTGGGACAGAAAAATCTTCACTGTATTATATGGCTCATAGCACCCCATCTAATTTTGTTTCTGAGTTTAATTTTATTAGTTGTTTTTTTTTTTGCATCTATTGAAAAGGTTATAATGTAGGTAGGTCCTTTAAGTACTTACATTCAAACATATTGTTCAAAGATGCCTATGTAGATATTTGATTTTGTTCCCGAGCTTGTTTTAATTTTATTTGTTTTCTTTGTATCGCGTCTATAGATATGTCTGCTAATAATTACCTAATGCATCTTGAAAACCGGCCAAGTGCGAGTCGGACTCGCGCACCGAGGGTTCCGTACAAACCTGTAGTAAGTTTTAAATTATTAAAAAAAAACTACTTACTAGATCTCGTTCAAACCAATTTTCGGTGGAAGTTTGCATGGTAATGACTAATGTACATCATATATTTTTTTTAGTTTTATCATTCTCTTATTTTAGAAGTTACGGGGGGGGGACCAACATTTTACCACTTTGGAAGTGTCTCTCGCGCAAACTATTCAGTTTAGAAAAAAATGATATTAGACACCTCAATATCATTTTTGAAGACCTATCCATAGATACCCCACACGTATGGGTTTGATGAAAAAAAAATTTTTGAGTTTCAGTTCTAAGTATGGGGACCCCCAAAATTTATTGTTTTTTTTCTATTTTTGTGTGAAAATCTTAATGCGGTTCACAGAATACATCTACTTACCAAGTTTCAACAGTATAGTTATAGTTACGGAATAGTTAGTCAGTATAGCTACGGAACCCTAAAAAGGAATTAGGAATGGCCTGTAATTAATACGGGTAAATATTTAAAAAAAGGTATCCTACTAAATTTCATTAGATCAGTAGGTAAAAGTTCCTGAATCTGTAGATTTATTAAAAAAAATAGAAGATATGGTAGGTATTCCGGACTAGCGGTAGATTTACTCGATGATTCAAAAGCACTTGTAAAAGTTTATTTGAATAAAAACATTTTAATTTGAATTTTTTAAGATTCAAGGTTCGCCCCATGAGAAGATCTCTATCTACGCACAATAATTATTATTTATTATTATTGGCGTAGAATCAATCAGTGCAAAATTAAGGAAAATTCAAAATATCTAAGTAAGTGAGTACCTACCTGTATTAGAATCGACTCTACCATAATATATGGATAGGAGGTACCTATTAGGTAATATTCTTCTTCCGTATTTCCTGATACTACCTACTTATAGTTTTCTTTAGGGACATTTGTAGGTAGGTACCTATATAGTTAAATAGATAGGAATCTATTCTAATTATTGTTATATCAGCTATGGCTAGGTACCCCGTAGGGCCGTACCTACCTATCTAATTGGTAAAGGAATTTGAAATTCTCAGTCCTCACATTAATTATGTTCTCACAATCTATCTAAAACTTTAATAAAAAAGCAATAGTCGGTACCTAATACCATACATTTGCTACAGGTACTTCACAACAATTTCTTACAATATCAAAAGATTAAGCACTACCAAAGCATAATCTTTTATCTCCTCGTAACATATTATTATCATCCACGCAATTGAAATTGTTCCAACGAATTTATTCCATCAACTTATCCATACAACATCCATGCAATTGTATGAATAAGTAGGTACATACACATCACACACGTCTAGACGATCATTAAAGCGTTCATCGCGACATAACTATTAAAATCACGTCTCCTAAACATGTGGCTCTTAAATTTTAAGAGCTCACTAATTTACGACCAATAATCCGATACACAACGTTCGCTCGTCATTAATACTAAACTGTTTTGTAATGTCACTTATTACGACACTAGTGCGATAAAAAGATTAAAAAGTGAAGTGAAATTTCAGCAACGCCTCGTCTGTTGATACAGGGTTGACAGAGCGAGTTGTAAAAGGAGTACGCGGTATATTTATGGTGTATTGAATTTGCTATCGTGTTGTATGAAAGATGGGGTCCGGACAAACATCTGTCTTCCCCCACCGCTGGCGGACGACTGACAGCGTTCCCACCCTTTCCATTTTGAGTAGGGATAAGCCACGCCTACTTACACAAATTACTCCAACTCCCATTGGACTTAACTCTTCGTTTTCCTCCCAAGAAAATTTCGACTCTAAGTTCTAGTTGATAAAATCCATTTTCGCTTGTCTTAATATATCGCTGCACTTATTAGGGTTGGTGCGACACGTAAATTTTTTACGATAATTATTTTCTTGCAATGCAAAGATATTTCGGTGTGCCGTACGATAATTGGATTCAGGCGTACAATGGACAACGCACGTTTTAATTGAAAATTGTGAAAACAAATTTGGGCTTTAATAGTTTTGGCATAGGGGTGAAAATTGGGTTTATTGATTGGGTTTGATGCATTTTTGAGGGGGTTACACGTGGATTGAGTCGTCCTGTCTCGTGTAATTATTATAAAGATTCAAGATAAGAGCTGCGCGTCTTTGTTTGGGGATCTTTTTGTTCGCATTGTACTGTGGCGGTGCTTTTGAAAGCTTAAAGAAAACATTTAAACGGTGCAACGTGCGTCGATATAGTTATAAAGGGTATGAAAGGGAATATTTTTGGCCAGTTAAGGCGCTATATGGCGTGCGAGATTTTTTGGCAAACACTGCCAGCTATTTTACGTATTTGGAAGCATCCATCGTCAAATTTGAAATATTATTTTGAGAAAACCCATGGAATACCTATTCAGCAATTACTATAAGGACTAGAGTCCTAAACGCTAGCGCCGCGCGCAAGCTCACAGCTGTGGGCCCATGGTCATCAGACACGAAGAACTCTTACCTAAATGTCGTGTCCCAAAAGCTGAACCATGCCTCAGGTGACCCAAGCGCTTACTTAGCCCAATGGTTTAGCCTGGCTATCTTGTAAATAAATATACCTAACTTGATGACGCCCGCGACTTCGTCCGCGTGGATTACCTAAGTTTTGTTAATTCCCGAAGTAATCCCTTAATTTTCCGGAATAAAAAGCCTAAGTAGGTATGTCCTTCCTCAGGATGTAACCTACCTTGTACCAAATTTTATCAAAATCGGTTGAAAGGATGGGCCGTGAAAGCGTAGCAGATAAACAGACAGACAGACACATTTTCGCATTTATAATATTAGTAGGTACGGATTAATGATAGCCAGAGAATATTAAAGAAATATTATATACCTAAATAATTTATTTAATAATAACCATCTAGTTAGTATAGGTAGGTAGTAGGTACCTATGTGGCATCGCCGTTCTGATTAGATGTAAATAAATAAATTTAAAAAAATTAAAATTAAAAAAAACAATCTAAATGAGTATAGGTAGGTACCTAAGGTGACGGACTGATTTGTCAGCGCACTGCTGGAAACCACTTGACTGGGCGGATCTGGCTGAAATTTGGCATAGGTATGTATGTATCATACCTATACAGATAGCTATTATGACGTAGGCAACCGATGAAAGGAATTTTGAAAATTCAACTCCGAAGAGGGTGAAATACTGCCCCCCGATTGTGTAAGGAAATCTTAGTCGTAATCGTCTGTCAAACGTATAATTCGACTTGTTTAAGGAGTACCCCTTAGGGCTTAAATACAAGTTCGAGTTATACGTTACGAGCTGTCAAATCGATACGATTGGCAGACAATTGGGCCTCAGATCAACAACTTAGCATGAGCGAAGTGGCGGGCAACAGCTAGTTTATAATGTTAGAATCGATTCGCCGCAGCCCGGAAGCCCGGTCGGCGAGGCGCCACCGCCCGCCCTAATGCCGTCCACATGCCGCCGCCGACACCGAGACACGTGTGTCGAGTTAACTCGTAGGTATCTCTACACTGAGACAAGCCGACCGATTTACGCCGAAATTAGGTGTTTTGAATTTACTCCGACTAAAATATTTTGATGATCACTTATGGCAGCGAAACGTGGATATTGACAGTTAGGTAGGTATATCTGTCCAACCATTTATTTTACTTTTGACATAAGCACGCCTATGAAGTTTCATAATTATTGACAGGCCAAGTGTGCCCAAGAACTATTCGATCTGGTTCCTCCGTCACCATTTTATTATCGAACCGCAAGGCATCACCAAGGTCTGCACCCTTACGCAGTCGAAATTCCGCGGGCTCGTACGAAGCGATTTGCTTCCTCGTTTCTAATTCGAACCGCTAGGATATGGAACACCCTTCCGGCTTCCGTTTTCCCCTCCTCTTTTAATATAGGTAACTTCAAACCAAGTGTGAATAGGCATCTTCTGGGCAAGCGCGCTCCACCTTAGGCTGCATCACTACTTGCAAACAAGTCTGATTGCAGCCAATCGCTCGCCTATATATTATAAAAAAAAGGCAACCATCGACAAAAAATGCAATACTTCATAGACGCATTTTTTTTTACAATAGTTAAGCGACGTTCCCTTTTATCCGATATTTCGTTACTCGTATAGGTATAGGTACTCATCAACGGTGAAGAAGGAACAAGGTAGATTAGCACTTGCGTCTATAGCTTCTAAACTTTTATTCTATCCAGCTATACCTTCCTAGTACCTATAAATAATTCACTGATCTCAACTGCATCGGTAGCGGTCTCTTATCTACGAACAGCGGTGCCTAATCTCCATGTAATCTCGCTCAGAGCGTAACCCGTGAAGCTTTATCTAGTCACCGCTTGTAGGAATAGGAGCGGTAACGCGTGGGCCGGTGACGATGGCTTGTATATTTATTAGTATTGCCGAGGATCATTCCTTGGTTTGTTTAGTTATTGTGATAAGATTGGAAGCCATCGATTAGGCTGGATGGAATAGGGATGATGCCTATGTCAAATAAATAAATACTATAAATACTAATATTATAAATGCGAAAGTGTGTCTGTCTGTCTGTCTGTCTGTCTGCTACGCTTTCCCGGCCCATCTTTTCAACCGATTTTGCTGAAATTTGGTATAGAGGTAGGTTATATCCCGGGGAAGGACATAGGCATTTTTATCCCGGAAAATTAAGGAGTTCCCGCGGGAATCAAAAACCTTAATCCACGCGGACGAAGTCGCGGGAATCATCTAGTACAAAATATAAGGAACTTCGTTCCAATTATTTTTTACTGATGATTAAATAGAGTCTTCCAAAAGACCTAAAACTCACATACTTACTCGGTTAGTTTTAAGTTTGATAACCATTTTAAACTGTAAAGAAAAAAAGTATGTTGAAATTTGATGACGTCACAAGTTCACAACTATGTATTTCATACAAACTTCCATACTAGAAGCGCGTATTTAAATTTGATTGATTGATTGATTGAGTTGTCATCATTAGACATAATTTTATTGTAAGTACTTACCTACTTCCCAGTTTTTGATCGAGGATACTATGTTTTTACGCCATTGTACTTAATGCCTCCGCTACACTATGCTCCTCGCGCTGCCGCGTAGCACGCCCTCGCTCTGCCGCGTTGCTGCCCTCCGTGGCCACACACAGCTCTCCTCGCGCGATTAATCGCGACGCTCCGCACTAGGTCATTTGCACTTGCTACACGTAACACACAATGGAGGTTGAAACTGTGGCTGCGTGCGCGCTATCCTTGTTTAGCATATTTAACTATATAAATGTACGTCCTATTAAATTATATAAAAACTAGATGATGCCCGCGACTTCGTCCGCGTGGATTTACCTTTTTTGATTCCCGCGGGAACTCATTCATTATCCGGGATAAAAAGTACCCTATGTCCTTCCCCGGGATATAGCCTACCTCTATACCAAATTTCAGCAAAATCGGTTGAAAAGATGGGCCGGGAAAGCGTAGCAGACAGACAGACAGACAGACAGACAGACACACTTTCGCATTTATAATATTAGTATGGATAATAAGCTCTAAGTTCAAAATCCATACTAATATTATAAACTAGCTGATACCCGCGACTTCGTCTGCGTGGAATAAGTTTTTTTAAATTCCCACGGGAACTCCTTATTGCAACGTGTTCCGGCGCAGACGCCTGGCCACTTCGGAACACTAGTTTATCACATACAATAATTGCTCTAAAACTTTAACAGGCGTTTGTCAACACTGTACTTGACTTTATTAATTATGCAATTTCATTCGTTTTCACATCCATCGACGGATAAACATTAAAACCACTAATTGCTAAAGTTAGTGTTTTATTTGCCCCATTGTGTGCCTAAACATACACTCCGAGAAAAAATTCCAGCCCCCCTATTCTCTAACTCAGTGGTTATGAGAAAATGAAAGCCACTGACATATATTTTTTATCCATTGAAGGTTTGCTATGAAGTAATAATAACATTTTCATAGCGAACATTCAATGGATAATAAATATGTCAGTGTCTTTCATTTTCTGATAGCCACTGAGTTAGAGAATAAGGGGCCAGGTCCTCAACTAGGTATACCAACCCATGCATAAAATAACACATTATTCAAGTTACATATTTTGGACGTTCATTGCTGTGTATAATGATAGTGTCGATACTTCTAAACTACAAACCCAATGACCTTGAAATTTTTACAGATCAATTTTTAAAGTAGGTAAGTACGTACTTTCGAACAAAAAAGAATGAATGAAATCAGACTACGCGTTAATGAATTACAACTAAGTACATATATTTTGACTTTCATCCCCTCTACCAAGTGTTTGTTTGTTGGTTTGTCCTTCAATCACGTCGCAACAGAGCAACGGATCGACGTGATTTTTTGCATGGATGTAGTTTAGGACCCGGAAATCGACATAGGCTACCTTTTATCCCGGAAAATTACAGAGTTCTCGTATAATATTTCAATGGTTCCCGTGGGAATTAAAAAAACTTATTCCAAGTGGACGAAGTCGCGGGTATCAGCTAGTACTTTTAAAAAACAAGCTTCTCTATACTAATATACTTATGGAATAACATAGAGGCTAATTTATATCCCGGCAAATTAAAGAGTTCCCGCGGGAACCAAAGAACCTCAATCCACTCGGACGAAGTCGCGGGCATCAATAGATTATAGTCTGAAATAACACAATATAGCTACTTTTGTCCCGGCAAATTAAAAACTTCCCGCGGGAACTTTTTTAATTCACGCAGACGAAGTCACGCGCATCATAATGTAGGTATAGGTACCAACATGATTTATTTAAAACATAATAATATAGGTAGTAACGTTTTATCGTTACTCCATTCATCGGCTGGCGGCGGCGGCGACGGCATGATTGCGCGTGCTTCTGCTACGAGCGCTTGATTGCGAATGAGTACCGGGCAGTGTGTGGGAGGTCTCTCGCGCTCATATCGCCAGTCCTTTGACTCGCGCCCAAAAAACCGACAAAACAGGGAGCGATGCGCGAGGACGAGGAGCGTGGCGAGAGCATGGCGAGTATCGTTGCCACACGACGTCTCTGCCTCCGTCCCACGCTACTTCCCACGTCACTCGGGCAGTGTGTAGCAGGGGGGTAAAGTTTGGAACGCCCTTCCGGCGACCGTGTTGCCAAATACCTATGACTCGAGTAGGTACCTTCAAAACAAGAGTGAATAGGCATTTTCTAGGCAAGCGCGTTCTAAGTTCCAACCTAGACCTCATCATTGCTTTTCATATACTTATGCATGATTCATATGCTTATGCATGATACGCTTTATATACGGACTGCGCAAATTCGACCACGTCTCCGATTTCCGCCGTCAATTAAAGTGGCTCCCGATCCGCTTTCGCCGGAACATGCATATTTTAACCATCCTTTTTAATGTCCTCAAAAACTCTTCTCCTGAATATTTAAGAGAGCGTTTTACATTGTCCCTTCCATCTACAAGACCCCTGCGAACATGTGTCTCTAAAAAATCTCTTGAAATTCCTCCTTATAACACTATCTTCTATAAAAGATCTTTCACAGCAGAAGCTACTCGTCTTTGGAACTCCCTTCCTGAACAAATCAGGGAAAGTCAGTCTGTACATATATTTAAATTCAGAGTTAAACAGCATTATCTTTCAATGTTATAGTATACATATTTATCATTAAACTTTCTTTATAAATAGAATTGTATAGTATGTATTAAGTATATAGTATATAATATATGTATTATATCAATTTATGTATTGTAAGTATATTTATATGTTTATGTATTGTATATATGTAATTCGTTTGTGTAAGTAGTATATCGTTTTTATTTAAGTAATAGTACAGTATATCAATTTTTTAAAATAAATATTGTTTTTTATAATTTCAATACAATATATTATTTTTGTACCTATACCACTTAACAATTTCACCTTACTCACTTTCAAGGAAGGCTGGAAGAGATTTCTTTTTAGAGATAAGCTTTACCTTTGTCCACTTTTTTTTCTGTTAGTTTTAAGACAATATTTTGTACAAAAATAATAAAAAAAAAAAAAAAAAAAATTCAATGGTCAAGCGCAAGCCTATCTTGCGATAAAAAGAATCTACCAAAAACTAAGCAAGTATATTTTTACTACTTTCTTTTATACAGGAAAGTCAATGATTTTGGAAAAATTAGGAAAACTCTAAATCCACGTGGACAAAGTCGCGGAGTATATCTCGGCAAAACATTAGAAAAGCGATGTTTCCAATCACTTTCCATTTTCCAATGTCCAAAAGCGTACCTCAACAGCCATAAATGGTTGGATTAGGATCTTATAACCACTAATGGTTCTGTAAAATTGATGTGACGATATTTCACCTTAGACTTAACAGAGGAAACTGTTGATCCGCGTTAATCCCGACACGACGTGCGCCATAATTCCTCGCGCTTCCTTCATCCTACGTATAAATCTCAGCGTGCGGTTTCAACGCGACATCATAACTTTGGTTTTCTTTTTTGTTTTTGGAATAAAAAAAATTGGATTAAAAATACTGTAGCAATACACAACGTATGTAGCGGTGATAGCGTAGTGGTTGAGATGTTCGGGTCGAGGGTTCTATTCACGGGTCCACACTTTTAACTTTTGAGATAATGCCTCCCAATTTAAATATCACTTGCGGCGAAGGAAAATATCTATATATGTATGAAACCTGCATGCCCGTGCGTTCTTCATAATGTTTTAGTTATTTTCTTAAAAATAGAAAAGGTCTGCCAATCTGCTCTTGGCCAGCGCGGATATGATAACACAGTGGTGCCAGCGGGCACCACTCTAGCATCACAGCCACCACTCTCGACTCTACCACTCTGCCACTCTCTCTCCACTCTAGCCACTACTCTCTCTACCACTCTAGCGGGCAGCTAGTCTACTCTAATATTATAGGGGGTCATCCATAAAGTACGTCACACTTATTTCGTGATTTTTTGACCCCTCCCCTATCCTTGTCACAGTGACATCTGTGACAACCCCCCCTCCCTAGTGTGACGTCTAGAATTTTACATCTAGAAACATCTAGAAAACTCTCCAACAAAACAATTTAAACCAAACAGATACAGTTACTTAGATGTATAGGATTTTAAAATGTGACGTCACGAAACTTAGGACCCCTCCCACCCACCCCTTGTCACACAATGTCACACTTCGTTGACTCCCTCCCTCCCCCTTAACGTGTGACGTGCTTTAAGGATGATCCCTAAATGCGAAAGTTTGGATGGATGGATGGGTGTTTGTTACTCAATCACGCCAGAACGGCTGAACGGATCTGGATGAAATTTGGCACTGAGAAAGATTATGGTCTGGAATAACACATAGGCTACAAACCTCAATCCGCGCGGGCGAAGTCGCGGGCATCAGCTAGCTACATATTAATTGTAGAACTTTTATGGTAATCGAGTGACACGTGGGAGTGAGGGGAAAAAAAGTATCTCCTCCAGAAATACGCGGAGATGCGATGACAGCCGATTTATGAACCATTCGTTGTGACAAACTGCGGTGACGACCCAAGCACCTACTACGAGGACATATTTTGTTGACGAGATTATTATATATTTATTTTTAACACTTAACATTTATGTATTTATTTTATGTCATAATATTTATTTATTGATCTGTATGTATTTAGCACGTATGCATTATATATTACTTATTTATTTATTTTTAAACTAGATGATTCCCGCGACTTCATCCGCGTGGATTAAGAATTTTTGATTCCCGCGGGAACTCTTTAATTTTCCGGGATAAAAAGTAGCCTAGGTCCTTTCCTGGGATACAATCTACAACTGTACCAAATTTCATCAACATCGGTTGAGCAGATGGGCCCTAAAAGCGTAGCAGACAGACAGACAGACAGATGGGCAGACATACAGACAGACACACTTTCGCATTTATAATATTAGTATGGATATGGATACTCCACCATCCGGCGCTTATGTGTGTGCAATAAAAATATCTAAATAAATAATATCGTCGCTTAGTTAAT
Source organism: Erebia ligea (assembly GCA_917051295.2). Classification (NCBI taxonomy): domain Eukaryota; kingdom Metazoa; phylum Arthropoda; class Insecta; order Lepidoptera; family Nymphalidae; genus Erebia; species Erebia ligea. The sequence goes on along the minus strand of OU785241.1, from coordinate 14,252,522 downwards.
TATTGACCGCCCAAGTCGAAAATTTGCGGTTCAGATAAAACTTCTTTTGATTTCTGTGCTGTATGTAACTTAAGCCTAAAGATAGAAAAAAATTATTTTGAGCTTAAAATGAAAAATGAAAAATGTTTATTTAACAAAAACAACTATGACAATTTTTCCTTATATCCTATGGTACCCACACTAGGTAATCCTGTATCGTGGGTACCTATGTCGCATTAAACAAAGAAAGTATCACAGAACGCAATTGTCGCTCGGTATTTTAACATTTTTAAAAAGAACCTAATTTGATCCAAAATATTATTGAACCAGCTTGCAACTGTTGTTTCTTTAAAATAACAGTATGGGGCTATTCAAGGGGACGGATAAGATAGATGATTCCTTTGGTACAGCAGATGTCCATGGGTGGCCGTAAACACTTGGTGTTAACATGACACACCACTTAACATGAGATGACTGCAACAGCGCTCAATACTGCGCCAGGAAGGTCGTCTTTCAGTGCAATCGACATTTGAGTGAGAACCAGTAGTAGCGGCTTCAATCTCAGAGGTGGTGGGTTCGCGTCCCGGCTGCGACGCTGATGTACGAGTATTTAATTAGGACTTCCTTTGACGCCGCGTCTCGCCAGTTTACTGGAATTAGTTTAAACGCATTTAATTATAGCTTGTTTTGTTTCGCCCGACACGCGTATGAAATCTTTATTTTTATTATCATATTGGGGTGCTGGAACGCCTGAATGCTGAACGCTGGAAGTTAATGTTAAATGTCGACTACAATAATTATCGACTAGCAATCATATCATGCTAATATTATAAATGCGAAAGTGTGTTTGTTTGTTGGTTTATTGGTTTGTTGGTTTGTCGTTTAATCACGCCGCAACGCAGCAACGGATCGACTTGATTTTTGGCATGGATATAGTTGAGGACCTGGAGCGTAATATTGGCTACTTTTTATCCCGGAAAATTAAGGATTTCCCGCCAAAAGCAAAAAAAACTTAAACCACGTTCCTCGAATGAAACTTCAACTCAGTAAAATGATGGTCATTCATTGTTTATAGCCCACGCCACCATGTTTGGATTGAAATCAAGAAATAAATCACTAAGTTGAAAATATTTTTTGACCGCGACTGTACTTGTGTACGCGAACATACAGGATACATCGCAGAAGTCCCTACGGAGCTTCGTGGAAGTTGTCTGGCGATGTGTATCCCACGAGAGCGGCCGTGAGAGAAATCCATACTAATATTATAAATGCGAAAGTGTGTCGGTCTGTTTGTTACGCTTTAACGGCCTATCTTTTCAACCGATTTTGATGAAATTTGGTACCTACTTACAGAGGTAAGTTAGTTAGTTACAGGGCTAGGAAGGACGTAGGGCTACTTTTAATCCCGAAAAAATTTAGTAAATAAAAAACTCAATCCTCGCGGACGAAGTCGCGGGCACATCTAGTTCTAAATACTTTCCTTGCAGTGCAACTTTTTCTAAGCTTTTTTTGATTCCGCTACAAGTTAGCCCTCGACTGCGATCTCATCTGGTGGTAAGAGATGATGCAATCTAAGATGGTAGCGCGCAATAACCTGTTAAGAGTATGGCAGTTATATTAAACCCATACCCCTGTTCAGTTTCTACACGACGACCTCCCACTAAACCTAAAGCCTAGGGCACCTAAACTGCAGTCTGTTTTTAAACCCCCGCTTGCGGCTTGGGCTACAAGCATCAACTCGTTTCTAAAAACCTGCTTACTGCTCATATATATCACAAACTAATATTATGCGTTTTTATATATTATATTTTTTTTCATTTCAATTAGATATTTAATTTATGTACCTGTAACAAAAGCGAAATTATAAATTACTACACAATCCACAAAGTAACCCCATAATAATTTACGTCTCTCGCTAACAAACAATAACGAATAAATTGTCAATTATACTTGGATAAAACAATTATATTAATAAAAACTGTATCAACTGATGATTATATTATAAGGAGTCTACAAAAACTTTAATTGGCTGTTAGCAACGAAACACGGGCGCGTTGTAGAGCAAGAGACGGTGCTAGAATTTCTATTAGCTTTAGCATACACAAGAAATTAAATTCGTTTTATGCAAATCATATTATTTACTGTGACTCCACGGTATTTTTTTTCCAGAATAGGCTTGCGCTTAACGAAAATCATGCTTAATACAAAGCTTGACACTTTAGCAATGATGATTGCTAATGTGCCACGACTATAATCATGATTGGGTATCACTCACTGTTGGCCAAAATTAATTGTTGCAGCAAGAATAAAGTAAATTCAGCCAATCAAAACAAGATGACGAGACTGTAAAAAATGATTGATGGAGCTTTTACAGGCAGGGACAGGGTTACAACAATACATTTATGACAACTATGTAACACTTATGTAACAGAAGATATTTTAAATTAATTTATACTGCATGATGCCCGCAACTTCGTTTGCGTGGTTCCACTACAGCCCATTAACGTCCCACTGCTGGGCACAGGCCTCCACTCTCATAGGAGAGTGGGAATTAGAGCTTAGACCCACCACGCTGCTCCAATGCGGGTTGGAGGGCTTTAACGACTATTATCATGTTAGTGATAATAACCGGGACCGACGGCTTAACGTGCTCTCCACACCACCAATTTCCTAAATCCGGGCTAGTAGGTACTGAGAATTTCTAAACAGAAAAACTGATAATTATGGCCCGACCCGGGACTCGGCCGCAGTTGAACATGCTAACCACTAGACCAACGAGGCAGTTGCGTGGTTGTTTTTTAAATTCCCGTAGGAATTCCTTAATTTTCCGGGATAAAATGTAGCCTTTCTTCTTTCGTTGTCCTTTTTCGCATTTATAATATTAGTATGGATGTGCTTCTCAGCGAATTATATATCCGTCTGACAAACGTAACTGATTAAGGTTTTCCTACACAAACACAATACCGAAATACCAAAATACCCTCTGAAGATGCTCCGGCTTCGGAGTGAAACGCACGTTGAGGGTATTTTGGAAGATTTATGTGGTGTGGAGAATATCGCGGACTGCAAGTTCAAGATACGCACTGCACCACACAGATTTACCTTCTGGGGCGGATTATAGCGAATTAAACTTCTAGTTTTTTCATTATCATGGACTTCCGCAAAGTAACGCCTGCTTCTAGGTATCTAAACACAATACCTGCTTAACCACCTCTTGTTGTTAATTTTTTTTAACGTATTTCCAATTCAGAAATGCTCCAGTTGTCTCTCAGCCTATAAGGCAGATGCGATTAAGGTCACGGCATTCGACACCGATACACTATTATCTGTAACAGCCTAGCTGGTGACGTTTCCGAATCATTTATATTTCCTTCGACGATTATTTCAGTGTATGGTCCACAAAAAACTCGTATTATTCAAATAAAGTACTCAGGAGTATAGTAAATGCGCCCTGGTACATCAGAAATGACGATATTCATCGGGACCTCAATATTGAATACGTCGAACAAATTATAACTTTGCCAAAGTCCACGACCATCGGCTTCATACAATCCAGCTGCTCGACGTAACGAAGCTAGTGAGAAGACTAAAAAGGACTAAACCTTTTGAGTTAGTGTATAGTGATAAGTGACAGTGTAGTGTGTAGTGCTTAAAGAACACGTGAACAAAGTGTCTAAGTTTATCAAGAAAGACTAAGTTGAGTCAATGGACAATTTCTTAGTACATAATAAGATAAATTATAAGTTTAGGTTAAAGTAGAACTACTCATTAGCCATAGTTAGGCTAGATCGTAATTAAATGAGTACCTCGCTGGTACTCAATAATAGGAAAAAAAAATAATTAAATCGGCAACTTTACCAAACGTCAAAACTTGCGATTAGTGATGGTAGTGATACAAACTTGTGACGTCATCGACTTTCGATGCACTTTTATTATTTATGCGAAAAACTGATGGTGCCATTCATTCAAATCGACAACCTTTGCCAAACGCCAAAACGTGCGATTAGTGATGGTAGTTATACAAACTTGTGACGTCTTCGACTGACTTTAGAATTGATGGATTTTAAAATTGAGATTGAATTAAGAAAAGAATAAAAATTCTATTCGAACTGGACTTAAATATTTATTTTATCTGTTGCCACTTTTTTGTCAACCGTACGAAGGTTGCACGTTTTTCGCCGCGTTCCTTTAATGGGGGCACTTGTCACGGGCGTCTTATTTACGGTCCGCGATAGCGATCGACGCCTCCTTGCCACGCTGGTCGCCTGGTACATGCGAACGCAACATATTGATAAATGTTATCTGTTGCTCATCTTTATACTTACTTTTTGATTTTTACGACAACATCTAATATCTCTGGATCTGTAATCTGGTAATCTGAGCTTCTGTAATTTTTTCGTTAAAATGCGTTATTTATCTACCCATTTAAAAATGAACAGGCAAAATTTCAAAAGCTCTATCTACATTTATTTTGCAATCGTAATGTAAGTCTGCTTGTTTGTTGGTGGTTTGTCCTTCAATCACGCTGCAACAGATCAACACTGATTGTTGCGATTTTTGCACGGGTATAGTTTAACTTTAAAGACTTGGAGAGTGACATATTTTAGACTATTTGTAATGCCGGAAATTAAAATTAGTCTCAATTGATTTTACATGTATTTTCCTGATGACAAGATGAATTTATGGGACTAATGTTTTAACTCGGATTTAAGTACATAAATAAAATATAATAGAGATAGAGCAAAATTACGTTACGCATGTCCACTGTCTACAGATAAACACAGCGTTATAATTAGTAGATTGTTACACAAGGGACGTAAGTAAGCTATTACAGAACAAGATCCAATTTGGCGCCAGTGCGAGCGCAGCTCGCATAGGGCGCTAATGGATCGCGTGCACCCGAGATATTTAGTCACACGAGCGAGCGCAGCGAGCGAGGGTGAATATAGTTCGAGGGTGTAATAGCTACTTGCAACCGAGGTAAGCATTCTACTTTATATCATTCTTGCGAGGTAAATAAAACCTCCTGGGATTCCTGTAAGGATGATGTAAAAAAGTGAAATAAATAAAAAAAAAAAAAAAAAAAAAAAAAAAAAAAAAAAAAAAAAAAAAAAAAAAACATAAACATGAAATTTTAATTAGAATAATTAGCAAATTTAGAGAAAAAATAGAAAAATCACTTTACGAACAAACTTCACAAACTTTCAGATCAAATGAAATGCCGCCATTTCCATTTTTTTTTCGTAAATAGTTTTCCATTTTTTTTTACGACTCTGAGTTCCAAGGAGTTTTGCATAGTTTGAAATGTATGGAAATTAAATGCCGCCATGTTCAGTGTTTTTTTTTTCAGTAAAAAGTTTTCTTACCATTTTATAAGAAAAGAGATTGTTTACCAAGGAGTTTTGCATAGCTTGAACTGTAATGTCAACATTACAATTCAAGCATAGTGCGACGTAATGTTGCCTTGAATTGCAAACACCAACTTACAAGGAGACTTTCCACCATAGTAATCCCTAGTTACTGAGCAAGTATGATATAATAGTACATTGTTACCCTAGGGATGAAAGTAACTTATTTAGTCCCGAGACGGGGTTTGGCGCCCGAGCGTAGCGAGGGGGCCTATAGTTCGAGGGACTAAATAAGTCTTTCATCCCGAGGTAAACACTGTGCTTTTCATTACGAATATAAGGAAAGTCAAAATAAAAAGTCTATGAATCAGTTGTCTTTACTTTATGAATAAAGTCTATCTTTCTTCTTGTCTATGGATGCACTCGGGTATAAAAAAAAAAAAAAAGTCGTGTTTCATTTGAACTCCAATAAAAATTCAGTTGAAAACGATTCTCCCTAGGGCTGAAAAGTATTACTTTCAACCCGCTTCTCAGGCAACTTCAAACCTACTTTCCGTGTATGAGTAATGAAAAATACTTATTTAAACAGCTTTCCCTACAATCAAAGTGTTGAATCAGTGATAAAAAGCGTCTAGATTGTCACGAATCCTATATCTTAGCATGCGGAGAGCAGAGTGTTCGTGCGAAAATCAAGATTAAATAAATCTGCACGTAACTTCTGCGTTCCTGGTATGCTTCACACGGCAAAGAGATAATTCACACTAATCTAGCTGGTGGATCTATCTGTTGAGAAAAGTGTGAGATAATGTGACAATTTATGGGAGCTTGGTATCACTGTGCATACAAAGCAGATTGACTAGGAAACAGAATGTAACTTTCTCACATAGTATTTAACTTGGCTTGTCCCGTGGCAACATCATAATTTATGTGGGACACTATACGTGGGCCTGTAAATTCGCACCAAACTAGGGTACTGCGCGTATACCCTGTTTCTTGCTGACTCTTCTCAGTAGAATTTTCTTTCCGAACCGGTGTTAGAGTTTTTACATATCATAAGTGACACAAGTTGTCCTACGTGAAATAATCAGTTCATTTCATTTCACTTCCACTCACACACAATTATCATCCATTGTTGTACATAGGCCTCTTTTAAATAACGCCAACGTGCTCTATCTTCGGATTCGATGGGATTTACCCATCAGCAGGGCTAGCATGGGCCGGAGATAAAAAATTTATCCCCCGATTTTATCCACTGACAAGAGATAAAATTAACCTATCCACTTCTCGGAGCACGGCAACAGGGGAGAGGAGAAGTTTATCCCCGTTTGACATTTCACGGGGACTCGGGGGACTATTTATCCACCGATAATAATTAACGTTTTTAGGGTTCCGTAGCCAAATTTGGCAAAAATGGAACCCTTATAGATTCGTCATGTCTGTCTGTCTGTCTGTCTGTCTGTCCGTCCGTATGTCACAGCCACTTTTTTCCGAAACTATAAGAACTATACTGTTGAAACTTGGTAAGTAGATGTATTCTGTGAACCGCATTAAGATTTTCACACAAAAATAGAAAAAAAACAATAAATTTTGGGGGTCCCCCATACTTAGAACTGAAACTCAAAAATTTTTTTTTCATCAAACCCATACGTGTGGGGTATCTATGGATAGGTCTTCAAAAATGAAACTGAATAGTTTGCGCGAGAGACACTTCCAAAGTGGTAAAATGTTGGTCCCCCCCCCGTAACTTCTAAAATAAGAGAATGATAAAACTAAAAAAAATATATGATGTACATTACCATGCAAACTTCCACCGAAAATTGGTTTGAACGAGATCTAGTAAGTAGTTTTTTTTTAATAATTTAAAACTTACTACAGGTTTGTACGGAACCCTCGGTGCGCGAGTCGGACTCGCACTTGGCCGGTTTTTTTTTATTGAAGATCAAGATTAACGAACTCCCTGAATTCTCGGGATAAAAGTAGGTACCTAAGTACCTACTTGTAGTTCCTACGTTTCCGGGATGCAAGCAATTGTACTTAGTACCTACCTACGAAATTTCGTCAAAATGAGCCGTGAATAAGTAAGATCTTGCGTAAGGCGCGGGACATACAGAAGTGTCGACGGGCGGGCGACGGGTGTGTCGAGAAGCGAGCGGTCGCCGCCGCTTCTATGTATTTCATACAAAATGTATGCAAGCGGCGAGGCGCCGAGCATACTGAAGAGGCGCGGCGCGGGTATGGTGGGGGCGACGCTTCCTCGACATACGGCGCACCCGTTCGACAGTGGCACACCGCTCGAAACGCACAGGGCCGGATTGCAAATGCACGACGATACGGAATTTAATATCGATTTTGCCAGTTAGTGGAAAAATACCTAGACTAGTTTTTTTAGTTTGTAGGTATAATGCTGGGCCTGTGCTGTAGGAGCACCCATTCCGGGTGGTGTCACATGCAAACATATTCTTATGTACAATTGTATGTTAAATGTTTGTCTGTGTCACCATTGTGGAATAAATGTATTTTCTTTCTTTCTTTTCTTTCTCTCAATTAAATTAATAAATCTTGTATAGTCTAGGAAACGGGCCGGTTCGTTGTATAGAGACCCCCACATTAAGTCCTCAGTCGTTGAAACTTGGCACGGTTGTAGTAATGTACCAAAACTTATACAAAAAAAATCCATGCGGAAGTTAGGTATTTATACATAAAACGTAATATTTATGACAGAATATTTTCTCGATTTCTTTTTAAAATAATAGTAGGTAGTATATTTACACTCAAAACCGAAATACCAAAAGAAATAATCATGCAAAACATCGATATTTATACCGATTTTATTATCAAACCTAAACTGCGTTTACGCGACGATGTACCTTCCTGCTTTAACAATTGGGTATAGCATAAAAAACCTTACTTCCGTACTGATTTTTTATTGGATATTTATACCACCACAGCTAGCATATCTTCATCTGACGAAGAAGACATGTTGTCGCATCGAAATCAAACACTAGTATGCCCCAAATACGTCCCACTGCTACGTCACAGCCTCACCGTTTGCGCGCCACTTGGCGACAGATGCGCGACAGATGCGCGCCAGTGGCGTGACACTGTCGCGGTTCTTGCGCACCTCACCACTCGCCCCGACACTTCTGTATGTCCCGCGCCTTAGATGTGTGACATTCGCATTTATATAGGTACCTAAAAATAATATACTTAAAGACGGATGAGTTGAGGATTCCGTGTGCTACTTGGCGTACCTACCTACCTACTCTATAGGTAGGTAATTTAGCAGAGTCATCTGTAGGAATTCCCGTACTAGGTAGGTATACCTATATATCTATTACCTATCCATATAACATAACAGTACCTATCTACATCCTGGTTCATAAAATGGTAGAATTTGAAAACTTTTCTTTCAACCTCCTGCGTACAGTACAGGGTTAAGTAATTTAAATAATTATGCACCTATGAAAAACAGTCGAATTCTTACTCTCGTATTTTTCTATTTCCTCCTTCAAAAAAGAACCGATTTTAATATTTTTTTTTCAAGAATATGTAAAGAAGGACTCGGGCTTTGTCGGTATGTTTTTCTTTTTTAGGGTTCCGTAGCCAAATTTGGCAAAAACGGAACCCTTATAGATTCGTCATGTCTGTCTGTCTGTCTGTCTGTCTGTGTGTCCGTCCGTATGTCACAGCCACTTTTTTCCGAAACTATAAGAACTATACTGTTGAGACTTGGTAAGTAGATGTATTCTGTGAACCGCATTAAGATTTTCACACAAAACTAGAAAAAAAACAATAAATTTTGGGGGTGGGGATACTTAGAACTGAAACTCAAAAATTTTTTTTTCATCAAACCCATACGTGTGGGGTATCTATGGATAGGTCTTTAAAAATGATATTGAGGTTTCTTTTATCATTTTTTTCTAAACTGAATAGTTTGCACGAGAGACACTTCCAAAGTGGTAAAATGTGTGCCCCCCCCCCCTGTAACTTCTAAAATAAGAGAATGATAAAACTAAAAAAAATATATGATGTACATTATCATGCAAACTTCCACCGAAAATTGGTTTGAACGAGATCTAGTAAGTAGTTTTTTTTTAAATAATTTAAAACTTACTACAGGTTTGTACGGAACCCTCTGTGCGCGAGTCCGACTCGCACTTGGCCGGTTTTTATTTATTTATTTAGGAATACATTTTTTATCCTTTTCTCGGGGAGAAAATTGTCTTGGCCCATGCTAGGGGGGCAGACTCTAATATCATCGCTCTACTTGCCTAGGGGGCGCTCTACTTGCCTAGGGAGTAGGGGGCGCTCTACGCTCTGTTTATCAAGACGCGGTCTCCTTTCAACTCCAACGTCCATCGGCCTTCTAACACACGTGACCAGCGTGGGCTGGTAGAAAAAGTGGGTACTAGTGGGTAGTGGATAGTAGGCGCTGAAGTGGCAGTGGTGCCACTTCAGCGCGCCAGCCCTGGAAGCTATGTCAATCATATTAGTTCTCACTTCACTTCGTTCCGGACTTTATCCCACATAGAAATTCCGAGCATAGCTCTTTCCATAGTTGGGCGACCAGCATTCGAATTTCGAACACTAGCCTCGCTGAGCGAATGACCTACCGTGCCAAAACGTGGGCACTAACAGACCACGTTGTGGCATGGTAGGTCATTAGATGTGTGAGGAGGAATATTATGAGTTTAGACATGCATTGCGTGTATATCTATTCGCATTATGCCAAAACAATGGCTAATTCTCATTCATACATCACTAGACAATACCTCTCATATACCTAACCAATCATAATAAACACGTGTAAGCTCCCATAAACCCATTCCGGACACCATCCCGGCATCGAACGCGGTGCGTGTATGACGCACATTAGCAATGAGATGACGCTAATGTGTGAACTGCACGAGTGTTTCTGATGTGCTGTACTAGTTATTGAACACATCATCAAAACCCTGAGAAGAGAGTAGAAGGAAGAAGATTATGAACCTTGTGTCGCCTTAGAGACGAATTTTTTTTTTGAAGTGAAAGTTCTTTAGCCGCGTTGAGCACTTTTTGGTAGGGGGTAAACTTGTGGATTCGCGTGAGCGACATGCTCGCGAACACCGACATGCTCGCGTTGTTACGAAGACAAAAGGTCTTAAATATAAATATACTACTTTCGTAATTAAACTTTAATGCTTAGTGGTTTATATTTTAGTTATTGTTAATTTAAAAAAAAAGAAATATTCCGTTATCACTTCTATCAGCAGTCCCTATGTCTGCCAATTATTATTTTTAGTCCACTACAAGTTAGCCGTTTCTTGGTGGTAAGTGATGATGTCTAAGTCAATAGCGGGCTAACCTGACCCTGCGGGTTCTTTGCCACCCACAAGACTAAACACTTTTCTTTCCATCCTTTGTTATTTTTGATTGCACACGAAATCTGTGGTTTCAAATTTCAATACACTCGAATGGTGTGCAATTTTGTTTTGACATACAACATTTCAAGGCACCTGCTAGATTAGTGGTGGCCCTTACAGGGGTGGCATGAAAGCTAGGGGAAGCCCCCGAGGGGTGCGTGCGTTGACAAATTGTATAACAATTGAATCGGACGTTTGTGCACATCACCGCCCCTAGAGTGATCCCGAACAATGGACTATGGTATGAAACAACGCCAAATTACTTCTGTGAAAATAATGCATTTTATTGTAACCAGCGCTGAATGCTCTTGTAATTTACTGCAAGGCATTCTGCATTATGCTGAGCTGATGCCTTTTTCAGGTTGTGCCACACACGACAAGTGTTATCTGCCCCCCTAGCATGGGCCGAGACAATTTTCTCCCCGAGGACTGGATAAAAAATTTATTCCTAAATAAATAAATAAAAACGCTAAATAACGGTGGATAAATAGTCCCCCGAGTCCCCGTAAAATGTCAAACGGGGATAAACTTCTCCTCTCCCCTGTTGCCGTGCTCTGAGAAGTGGATAAGTTAATTTTATCTCTTGTCGGTGGATAAAATCGGGGGATAAATTTTTTTCTCCGGCCCATGCTAGCCCTGCAAGGTGCCTTTAGGACTTGACCATGAGTCTAATACTTACTCAAGTACTGGAGGCGCCGGGATAACATTTACCTTAAGGTATTGTAATGTGTGGCACAGTGGTGAGACTAAATAGTTTTTCTTTCTTTCTTTCTAATGTTTTATGAGTAGGGACATCACTACAACAATCTAAATATTATGCAACAATCTAAAAGGAAAAGGTGACTGACTGACTGATCTTTCAACTTACGCACAGCTCAAACCATTGGACGATTCGGGCTGAAATTCGGCATGCAGATAGCTATTATGACGTAGACATCCGCTAAGAAAGGAATTTTGAAAAATCAACCCCTGAGGGTGTAGTCCACGCGGGCGAAGTCGTGGGCAAAAGTTAGTGGTAGATGTTCGTCTAATAGTTAGTAAATGTTTACTTTCTTTTTCTTTCATCTTTTGGAGCACTTGCTAAAACGGTTTGAATTCGAGAAATCTTTACTTGTAAAAGAACCTTTCTGTTGAAGAATCATGGCTGGAAGTTCTTGTGCGTTGATTTAGGTTCCTGAAAAATTCCGTGGGATTTCTTAGATCCGGATTTAGCATAGGTATGTCCTCCCCGGAATGCAATTTATCTCTATACCAAAAATCGTCAAAATCGGTCGAACATATCTGCCATCAAAGCGAAGCAGCTAGACAGACACATTTTCAATTTAATTAATAATATGTTTTACTAACTATATGTATATTGTATATTGTATATTTATATTCGACAAAAAGGAAAATAAAAAAGCAAACCTATCCTATCCTCCCTCTCTACTAATATCAACTTTCATCCAGCATTCGTCCCATCCCAAGGGAAACAAAAGACTAACAAACAAACATAAGAGCAATCCACCCTCTGCTAGAGCAAGCTATTAATGCATCGAATTTGTTGATAAACTATGATTAATGGGTTTTTATCAAACTAGGGGTTCTTTAAATACGTTTGTGATTTTGATTCATTTACAAATTGTTGAATAACCACGTAATGCCGACCTAATTTCCTGTAAAGACGAACCTCGCTGGCGCAGTATCTTATAATTGGAAGGTCTAATATGCCTGGGAGGCTTTGACCGTGGCTAGTTACCACCCTAAAGACCTACCACCAGCAAAGACGTGCCGCCAAGCGATTTAGCATTCCGGTACGATGCCGTGTAGAAACCGAATAGAAGTAGGTATGGGTTTAATATCACTGCCATGCCCCTAACAGGTTAGCCCGCTACCATCTTAGACTGTATAGTTTTTTGCAGTCTAAGATGGTAGCGGGCATTATCAGGTGAGATTGCAGTCAAAAGCTAACTTGTAGTGGATAAAAAAAATCTTAGACTGCTGCATCATTACTTAGGTGATCGCAGATAAGGGCTGACTTGCCGTGGAATAAAAAAATGAGAAAAAAAAGTTGAGCAATTGGCTTTTTTTTAAGAATTCAGAATGAATGACATTTTGGAAACTGCCTGCAAGTATAGTCCGACAAACGTATCTGACCCGGTGGCCAAAATTGGAACAAATTTTTATGCCTGTTTTTTTTTTGTTTTTATTTTGTTTTTCATAGATACTAGCGACGCTGTCACCGAGTTGATACCTTATCAATAATGTCGGACTATATTTATAAACATAACTAGCTGATGCCCGCGACACCGCGTGGTTTAAGTTTTATGGATTCCCGTGGGAACTCCTTAGTTTTCCGGGATAAAAAGCCTATGTCACTCTCCAGGTCCTCAACTATACCCATGCCAAAAATCACGTCGATCCGTTACCCCGTTGCGGCGTGATTTAAGGACAAACCAACAAACCAATAAACCAACAAACCAACAAACAAACACACTTTCGCATTTATAATATTAGTATGATGATCCCTATGAAGGTACCATACCAATCAGGTCACTCCAAAGAGATTATTTTATTAGCGGCCATATTTAAATAAATTAAGTGCTAACGAACAGTTTACGACGTCCTCACGTTTACGATGCAGCAAGTGTTATACGAAAAGTGAAGCTATTTTCGAGTTTATTCCACTCTTTATTAATAAGGCCATAAAGCAACTTCCTATAAAGTGGTTTTTTGTTTTTTATAACTCTTTTTGTATTTGACCATGTCTGATGATAAAGCTTTATACCTAGTTATCGTCGTCTCAACCGATATACGTCTACTGCAGTGGCGTGCAGTTCATAGAGGCATAAAAGCACCGCTTACCCAAATGGAAATACGTTAATGTTCATCAAAACAGCTAGTAAATAGGTGTTCTGACCAACTAATACCTACCCTAGCTTCACAAGCTGTGCACGCCACTGGACTCTACTGCTGGACGAAGCTCTCCTGTCAATATCTCCACGGTCTTGTGCCGCTTGCTTCAAATAACTCCTAGCTAGCTTGAGATCGTCTGAATACCTACTAGGGATCTTCCAACGCTGCGCTTACCTATGCGAAGCTATCCTATTTAGTTAGGACCCACGTATGTGGATTCTTTAAACTATCTCCCCCGCGCATTCCGCGCCCCGTCACTTCAGCATCTACTGGAGCTATTTCGGTTACTCTGGTATACTAAAAAGTAAACTCTGAGAACTCTCTTACCCATGGTCTTAGGTGAGCGACGAACACGGCAACGTGACGTGAACGTTAGGTCTACGTTGACTCGTATATACGTCTGTCATTTTCTATGGCGTCGTATCACGTCACGTCGCGTTGCGTGGTATCGCTTCTGTCCCACCTAAGACAACGGGTTGGAGAAGACGTTCCACCAATTTTTCTCAGGGCCCGACTGCATTCAATTCGCACGCGTGCTGTACTTACCAAAGCAGGGATATGCCAGCCCTGGTGAACCCATTGTAAAAGGGTGATTTTATTTCTTCCAGGTGCTGAAATACTGCGAGCACCTTCACGGCAAATGGTACTTCAGCGAGATCCGCGCGATCTTCTCGCGCCGCTACCTGCTACAGAGCATCGCCATAGAGATGTTCCTCGCCAGCAGAAGTGAGTATCCACCACCACTACAGCTCATTAACGTCCCACTGGGGACACAGACCTCCACGCTCATAGGAGAGGGGGAATTAGAGCTTAGACCCACCACGCTGTTCCATTGCGGGTTGACCGGCTTTATCGACTATTATCATGTTAGTGATAATAACCGGGACCGACGGCTTAACGTGACACAGGGGTGAAACACCGCCAACTTGTAACTCCGGGCTAGTACTGAGAATTTCTTAGAGAATTAAAAAACCCAATACTAAATTAGGTCAGACGTGTGTCAGGAAAGTCAACTTATAAAGCTATTAAATGTATGTTTTTCCAGCGTCAATATTCTTCGCGTTCCCTGACCAGGCGACGGTGAAGAAGGTCATCAAAGCGTTGCCAAGAGTCGGTGTCGGCATCAAGTACGGCATCCCGCAGACCAGGTCAGTGCTACTCATAAAATACAAAATTCAATTTTTTTAAGCAAATCGTCTTCAATAGGAATTTTCTTTCGGGAAATGTTATATCAATTTTATTAAGTAACAAGTGCCGCCATCTGTGATCGACACGTTGAACTAGAAGGCTTTTATGGAAAGGTGAGTCATGTTTATGTTACAACATAATATTATCCATCCATTCGACTTTATACTGGAAATCGTATATAGATGGCGTGATTAATTATACATAAACTTATTTATTACATGGGTTAAATTATACGTTTTTAAGTAGATTAACGCTGGAAATTACTTATATAACAAAAATATCTTCAGTCTTTCGATATGTTACTTAGCAACATTGTTATTTATCAGAAGTTGTATTGTCCTTTTTGTCAAATAACAACGTGGCTAAGCAAATTATGACTGACTAGCTAATGCCCGCGACTTCTTTTTGTTGTTCCCGCGGGAACTCTTTAATTTTCCGGGATAAAAATTAGCCTATGTGTTATTACAGACTATTATCTATCTCTGTGCCAAATTTCATCCAGATCCGTTCAGCCGTCCGGGCGTGATTGAGTATCAAACATCCATCCATCCAAACTTTCGCATTTATAATATTTATAAAATACTAGTGGGCCTGGCAGACTTTGTCCTGCCCTGAACCTCGAACCCGATTGTAGCGCCCCCTACCGGGTCCAATTGTGAATATAAACCATCCCGGGGTCCAAACAAACACAACAAAAAAAGAATTAGCGAAATTGGTCCAGCCGTTCACGCGTGATGCCGTGACCAAGGGAAATAGCGATTCATTTTTATATTATAAAAATATAAAATATAATTTTATGACTGATTACAGATAGATTTGCTTTAATTTCGACCGTGAGTATAATACAAGGGAATACAGCGCTTATTTGAGTTGATTCCATGAATGAACTAAAATATTTCTAATGCCCAGTTTCACCGACGACCTTTAAGATTTAAGGGACACTTTAGCATATTTAGGGGCCAGTTAGGGGATCGTTTCCGTTTCACCAATATTAAAGGGTCCTTTACTGACTAAACGGTCCCTAAATTTAGGAGATGGATTATTGGTCCCATAAGTAAAAGAGACTTCAAGAGGACGAGATATACATTAATTTATTTGATTGACTTAATAATTTTGAGACGATTTAGAATAGAATAGAATATTTTAGAATATAATAGAATATTTGTCAATATCCCACGTATATAGGTATTATTAGGTATGCGAAGGTATGTTTGCATATAGGGTGCATTTTGCCCAGAAAATTAAAGAGTTCCCGTGGAAATCAAAAAACCATGCGAACTCGAACACCTAAAATATATCGAAAACGACGAACTTCAACGATTACTCAAGGCATACTACGGCAGTCTAAGCAACGCGATTTATAGCGCCAATTCTTAGAAATTCAGGAAAAGGCAATAGGTACCTACTTACTAAAATTAAAAAATCTTTGAAAATCAACACTTTAATATCACACAAAACGTTTTTCGACTCAAATCACAGTAGATATAAATATTCAAACGTATCTATAAATAATAACTTATAACTATTTATATTTTAAGCTTAAACATTAGGCATCTTGATTGTAAGTTTTGGGTTACCATGAATTTGTCAAGTTAACCACAATTACTCATTTACTAAAAGACTTCAACTGAAGATTATTTACATATAACATTGTACTTTATAATATATGAATTACTATTTTAGTTAAAATATTAAATATCTAGCAAAAATAGTTTCTAAGTAGTGAACTTTACTTGATATCTCAAAAATATTTCTGAGTGAACAAATGTTATAACTTATTTTAAAGTAACTTAATATGGATAAAATTTAAAAAAGTAGATGAAATGGCTGGAAATGAACTAAGGCACAAAGTACAATTATAACGCAGTACTGAGTAAATAAGTCTTTTCTTAAATGTTACAATGACCTGAGCTTGATAGGTACTACTATTTAAATGTTAATAGATCCACCACGTAAAGTGGTAATTTCGTTTTTACAACACAAAAACATGTAGATATTCCAGGGATCTAAAAAATTAAAATTATACTACTCAGTAGGTAGTTAATGTAGTGGAGTTAATGTTCAATTGATTTACAAACATTTTAGACGTTGCTATGCTTCAACGCTGCACTAATGTGCCATGAGCCTTAGACAAAAAATACTAATTACATTTATGTGACAATAATTAGAATAATTACAATTGAATTATCATTAATTATTTACTATCATAACCTCGTAAACGCACTATAAACTATCACAATGGAATGTATCACTTCCTTACATACTTAACTTTCATCTTGATAATACGCTCAACACCTACTAATACTGATCACATTAAATAAATATTTGTATAAATTATACGTTAGCTTAACTCTAAATGCGCTCATTTAGTAAAAAAAATCACACTTAACAAATTAGGGTAGGAACAGACTTATAACACGACACGATGAACCTTACGTTGATGCCAAGTCACTAAGAATTATTGAAAAGTGATTTGTTAATAAAAACACTAGGATCATATTTGACTGCTTGGTGTTTCAACGGGTGGCATCGCGTGTTATCAATAAGTTGCTACCTTAAAATTCTTAATAGGAAACATTCATCACAATATAAATTCGATTCGTCTCACTCTCACATATAACCAATCAATGAATTGAGCAGAATTTTATACCACTCCCAAGACCAAATCAGTCATTTGGGCTTAGTTTACCATCAATGGCTCATGTAAGTTTTAAAGTAAACAAGCGAAACATTTTCTATCATTATGTAAATTCAATAAGGTATTGCAACATCATCTCCATCATAATTTCATCTCATACAACGGACCCATCATCTACTGAGCAAGGATAGATTACTACTAGAATGAGAAGAGTCGTCCACCACGCTGGCTAATCGCAGACTGGTAGACTTTACAGTTCACACACCTTTGAGAACATTCTGGGAACTCACAAGCATTAAGGTTTCCTTACGATGATTTCCTTCACCGGCGATATTTAATGGTTCAAAACGTACATAGCTCCGCAAACTCAAATGTAACATTTGTTTAACGAAAAACTTATACTCAATGCTCAGAAAAATTATTTCTACTCGTGATGTTTCTCGCAAGCATTTTGCATCCAGTCTTTACTCTTTTCCAACGATATAGATGCCCCCGCGCTGTGCCTTCTCTGCACCGGTTTTCCTTCCATAACCTTTTTAACATATCCAATTTCTGGATCCCCATCTTTCTTGTCTTCGTCAAACTGTCTCATGATTTCATTCAGAGTTTTGCCCTTTGTCTCTGGTAGGAACAGGTAGCAATATGCCGCGCCTATGATTGCGCAAATAGCAAAAAGGTATAACGTGCCATTGCTTGTCAACAAATACTCTAACTGAGGATACGTTTTGATATTGAAGAATATCAGGACGTAAGCGCAACAAGAAGTTGCACCAGACATTACGCCTCTTATATCTTGAGGGTATAACTCCCCTGACATTATCCAAGGGAGCTGGAGAAATCCGACCATGCTGAATGAGACGTGGAGCAAAACACAAGCCAACTTTATCAATGGGGGACCGTTAAAAGTGTCACATATTGCTGCTCCGAGCATAGCAAAGCCTAGCAAAAGTCCGGACACTGCAGCCAAAGTCTTTCGTCTAAAACTGTTTATAAGACAAGCACCCACTGCACCCATAAAGACTCTGACACCACCGACTATTATGGAAGCTGTGAATTCATTAACACTAGTGCCGACTGATTTGAAGAAATCCACTGCGTAGTACAAAATTATATAAATTCCAGACATTTCTTGGAACATAAAGAAGACGATCAGCAAAGCGAAAGGTTTTAAGACACTCCTGCGTTTAAACAGCCCCATTTTTTGCCTAAACGTCATGGATTCATCGGATTTTCTGTCTTTAGTGAACTCCATCAGTTCCTGTTGGGCTGTACTATTGTTTTGTCTTAACCAGAACATGGCGTTGTAAGCTTCTTTCATCTGTCCTTTGGAAGCTAGCCATAGTGGTGATTCAGGAACGAAGTACATGAGGAATGGTGTCAAGAGGGATACCCCAGCGCAAATGGCGGCAACTTTCCTCCAGTGCACGAAAGCGCCTAGAGAATATACGATGAATATTCCAGTAGATACTAGTCCAGGTCCTAAAGCACTCAGAACTCCACGTTTTTCCGGCGTTGTAATCTCCGCCACGTATATGTATGAAACTGTTGACATACCTGGAAATAAAAACGAAATTATGTAAGAAAACATCCGTTTTGGTATTTTTATAACGTTTTCCCTAAATAGATTATATTATTGTGTGACTCATAATAAACAAATTATGAAAAATGAATGAATAAATGAATTTAAATGAGCAGCAACTAATTGAAACTAGTTTTGAGTACTAACATAAATAATGGGTGTTAAAATATTATGCAGGGAACTTTGAACTGTAAGTAACTCTAAATTCATGTAAACTTTATTTTTAACTGGGCCGCATATTACCAGAAATCTGTCTGCGGCGTGTCTCGCGAGTCTAGTACAAAATATATTCAGAGCAAATATTGCTTTTCGCAGGCGTCCGTTTTTTTTATCTGCTGATAATTATGCGACCGTGTCAGAGGCATGATATTCCAATTTTAAAAGCAATTATCCATTTTCTTTTTATTTTGGCAATAAACCTTGTACGCCGGGAGTAAATGGCATTTTTCCTACGAGTCTTCATTCCCAATTGTGTAGTTTAATTAACGTACCTACCTACCTATTCTGTGGTATAACTAAATGCGAACACCGACTTTTTAAGGGAAACTATTTTTTTTTTGATTAGTACCGAAAGTATAGTAGGTTACTACTGTTATTAGGTGCTTACTCTCCTATTACAAACCAACATACAACAAATTAATTACAACAAACCCGGGACTCGAACCTGGGACCTCGTCGGCCGCAGTCGAACAATCTATACAGTGAATGTTAGAGGTCTTACCAATAGTAAATCCAGTGATGAACCTGCCCACGCACAGGAAGATATAGGTCTCTGAGAAGGCGATGACCAGCCAGCCGATGAGGTTGGGCAGCACTATCGACTGCAGCAGCAGCCGCCTGCCCACCGCGTCCACCATCATACCGCCCAGCAGGGCGCCGATGGGGTTCGATATCACTCCGAGACTCGCTGGAATAGAACAAAAACATAAAAATTAGACTTATTGTCAGCCCTAACGGAGACTACGGTCTATTTGGCCTGCTTGTCAGCCCTAATGCAGACTACGATCTATTTGGCCTGCTTGTCAGCCCTAACGCAGATTACGGTGATTTGCGATGCTTGTCAGCCCTAATGCAGACTACGATCTATTTGGCCTGCTTGTGAGCCCTAACGTAGACTACAGTCTATTTGGCCTGCTTGTCAGCCCTAACGTAGACTACGGTCTATTTGGCATGCTTGTCAGCCCTAACGCAGACTACGGTCTGTTTGGCCTACCGGTCAGCCCTAACGCAGACTTACGATCTATTTGGCCTGCTTGTCAGCCCTAACGCATTCAATCCACTTGAACGAAGTAGTGGGCATCATCTAGTTTTTGATATTTATTTAAAATTAATTTTATTATCAAGTACACAGTTTAACGCGATCGTATTAATTAAAGTAATCCCATCGTGCCGCACGCCCTCTCCAATAACAGTACGTGCTTGCAAATAAATGTGTCTGATTTGCCCTTTATCGTGACCGAGTGTTCTCCAGTGCGACTACAAACAACGTTATCAAATGTTTGCACACCCGCTGTTGTGTTGACTTTTCCACTTTCTGTGCGTAAATATGCTATTTGCTGTGTGTAAATATGATATTAATCGTTTATAGGGTTCCGTACCTAAAGAGGAAAAAAGGAGCCCGTATAGGATCACTTCGTTGTCTATATGTCTGTCCGTCTCTCAGTCACTTTTTTCTCAGGAACGCGTGCATGTATCAAGTTGAAATTATTATCAAATACTTAGGTCTACGGACTACGGTCCCTTGGAGCTGTAAAAAAATCAAGCTTCTAAATCAACGCAATCAAAAGATACGGCCGTTTATGCCGCACATTTTGCATATTTTAACACTCGCCAATAAATCAAAACCTTTATGGTACTTCCCGTTGACCTAGAATCATGAAATTTGGCAAGAAGCAAGGTCTTACAGCACAAGTATAGTAAAATATCCGAAAATCGTTCATTAGGGTTCCGTACTCATATTATAGTGTGTCGAATTGTTTGTCAGGCGCTACCAGTTTAACGCCATATGTAAGCCAGTTATTTCACATCTGATTACCTGTAGGCTGCCTGTAGGGCATCTTTCTTGTTAATTACTAAAATGATTTATATTGTGTGGTGTTACGGAACCCTTTGTGCGCGAGTCTGACTCGCATTTGACCGTTTTTTCGTGATTTATAATAGGCGAATAAGTTAATACTTTTCATATTTACGGTGGAAAATAGAATTGTTTTGTTACTTAACTACACTTCTTCATACAAATATTTCTGTAGAACCCTATTCTGGTTAACTAATTCATACTCCGTTACGTACCTTGCGAGGGTTGAAAGGCTAGTTCCTATAATAAATGCGAAAGTGTCTGTCGGCCTGTCTGTCTGTCGGCAATCTTTTCAAAATCGTTTTTAGGGTTCCGTACCCAAAGGGTAAAAACGGGACCCTATTACTAAGACTCCGCTGTCTGTCTGTCTCCAGGCTGTATCTCATAAACCGTGATAGCTAGAAAGCTGAAATTTTCACAAATGATGTATTTCCGTTGCCGCTATAACAACAAATACTAAAAATTAAAAAAATATATATATTAAGGGGGGTCCCCATACAATAAACGTGTTTTTTTCGTATTTTTTTGCTCAATATTAAAAACGGTAACAGGTAGACGGTTCAAATTTTCACAGAATATTAACTTGTATATTACCTTTCAAAATAAATAATTAAATATCAATAAAGTAAATATTAAAGGGGGGCTCCCATACAACAAACGTAATTTTTATTTTTAATACGTCATAAATCGTTAAACTTACTACAGGTTTGTACGGAACCCTCGGTGCGCGAGTCCGACTCGCACTTGGCCGGTTTTTATATTAATAATGACGAAATTTGATACAGAGTTGGTTTACATCCTGAAGTTTCAAAAATCTTAGTCCAGGCCATGGAGTTGCGGGAATCATTTAGAATGTAATAACATTGTAACAATAATAATTATCACATTATTTAGAATATTATGACGTTAGTTTATTATGTAATGCAATGTTCTTACGTGCAACCTAAAACTATAGGTGTATAAGTATAGATAGAAAACGCTTGTATTATTCATAACGTATCTACGTTGTACCTACAGTTCAAAGAAAATGATGAATTCTTTTCCGATCCTAGCATAATATAATAATATGGTACGTGGCAAAAAGACGTCATTCACGTATCTACCTACGCCTAAGGTTCCAATAAATGATAAACAGACAATTTTATATGTTGCCAAGCACGTATGGGTGTGGATTTTAATAGTAACTAACTTTTCGTTTTTTTAAAAGACGAGCGGCCTAGTTGTGACATCGCATAGTACCTAACTGGTTGGATGACCTAATTTGGAGGTTCAAATTTGGCCTTTTCGTTTCCTCCGTGCCTCGGATCATCGGCCATCGCATCGGTCCCGGTTCTTTATTATCACTACACTAGCGGCACGCTATGATGGCCGGTTGGACAAACGTTCCGTATTAATTGATAACGACTTTGAAGGAAATAATTGTATTACTTTATTGACGATAGCTATGACGATAGTGATGTGCAGCGATTCATAAATTTAAAAAAACTTAATTGTTTTTTGTTCGAGAATAAATTGACCTATTGTAATGTGTCAACCGGCCATCATAGCGTGCCGCTAGACATCTGATAATAATCGTTACGAAAACCTAAGAGTTTAATACATACTCTTAGTCGAATCGTATGCGGAAGGACGTGGGAACCCACCGCATTATTATCCCAAGAAAACTCCTACCATTATTTGATTAATAGAAAGGGGTCACGACCCTCAGTAACGAGGAATACGACGCCAAGAGAGAGCTTTTCCCGCGGCTTCGCTCAAGTCTTCACGCACGATTTTCATACAAATTTCAAAGCCCTATTTCACCCCTTAGGAGATGAATTTACAAAAATCCTTTCTTACCTGATGCCTACGTCATATTAGCTATCTGTATGCCTTTCAGCCCGATCCGGCCAGTAGTTTGAGCGGTGCGCTGATAGATCAGTCAGTCAGTTACGTATTCCTTTTATATATATATTTAGATTCACATAATGACAAAGAAGAGAAGACGAAATATAGATAGGGTTTTCTTACCGATCCATGAGCTCTGCTCGTAAGAGATGGCCGGGTACTCGTGCGTGTACTGGGGCAGCAGGACCGCAGAGAAGCCCTGGCAGAAGCCCACCGAGATGTTGATAGACTGCGCGGCGAGGGCCGCCAGCACCTGCGAATTAATGGACGCCTGGTCACTACGGATTCATTACCGCAAATATTCAATAAAAATTCATTCATAAACCGCAATGTCCATAAATTCAAAAGTGTGTTTGTTGGTTTGTCCTTCAATCACGCTGCAACAGAGCAACGGATTGACATGATTTAATTGCATGGGTATAGTAGAGGACCTGGAGAGTGAGATAAGCTACCTTTTATTAAAATTAAGGAATGGCAAATTTCAAATTCCGCGTGGAAAATTTCAAACCTCTATTTTATCCCCTTAGGGGTTCCAAAAATCCTTTCTTAGCGGGTGTCTTCGTCATAATACTCGTAGCTATTTGCATGCCTTTCAGCCCGATTCGTCCAGTGGTTTGAGCTGTGCGTATTAGATCAGTCAATCAGTCAGTCAGTTAAGAACAAATTTACTTTCGCTATTCTAAAAAAATATATTTTGCGAATTTCGGGAATGGGATTCGAATCTGAAGTGTTCAAAATGTGCAACACTAACTAAAAACTAAAATAATTACATATTACGTTAGCATTAGCATAGATATAGACGTATAGATATTACGTTAGCATAGATGGAAAGAAACAGAGTACCTATGTACTCTGTTTCTTTCCATCTATGCTAGAACGTACGATATTCCCAGCTCGATCCACGCGTTTTATGCTGCCAAAAAACTTATGTTCTAGTATGTTGAAAATTCAATCTATACAAAGAGATTGAATTTAGAACAGCTGTCGATAATTTTCTTTTACTTTTACTACGTTATGCTTTATCAAAAAAACTTTTGATTTTTGTTGTATATACCTACTCATACTCAAAAGTCAAAACGTCATTTAAAATAACAAAGCAGCTAACAAGGTGACGCCAAGAGCGTGCAGCCGTAAATAACCGCAAATCGATTCCACGCTTCGATCGATATAGGTTAAATCGAGTATGAACCCTTAGAAATTAAATTAATATAGTTTCATAAATAAATTATTGTTATATTAAAAAAGTATGCGATATTTGCGAAAAGAAAATTGCATTATCACTCGCTCTGAAAATAAGATGCATTATTGTAGCGTTTGAGTTAAAAACAAACGGCGTATTACAACAATCAGGGCATTGACCCAGAAAACTATTCTTGAAAGTTTGCGTTGTGCCAACTTGTTTTTCCATTTTTTTTTAAATGAAAACTACTTTAGCCGCGTTGAGCACTTTTTGGTAGGGGGTAAACTTGTGGATTCGCGTCACCGACATGCTCGCGAACAGCGACATGCTCACGTTGTTACGAAGACAAAAGGTCTTAAATACAAATACACTACATTCGAAATTAAACTTTAATGCCTTATTGTTAAGGTTTATATTTTAATTATTTTAAATGGTTTTTTTATTAAAAAAAAATTAAAATATTCGTTTTCACTTCTATCGGCAGTCCCTATGACTGCCAAATCTTTTTTTTTTCACTGAAAAAGTTCGAGCTCTGAATAGAGGTTGAGATAACCATAATGATGACAACAAGAAGTTGGCATCGTTTGATTGTTTCTTGGTTTATAATTTTAGTCGCTTTTTCCTTTAAATAAAGCTGTTATAATAAAAAACATACTAATATTATAAATGCAAAAGTGTGTTTGTTTGATGGTTTGTTGGTTTGTCCTTCAATCCCAATCGCAACATAGCAACGGATTGACGTGGTTCGATCGTAGTGGATCGTATCGACGACATAGCAGCTGAGTTTCTTGGAGGCTCTTCTCAGTAGAAATATCTTTCCGCACCGGTAGTAGAGTCTTGACTTATCATCTATCTACGTGAAATAAATAAATAAATAATTTATCATCTACTAGCTGATGCCCGGATGGAGGTTTTTAGGATCCCGCGAGAACTCTTTAATTTTCCAAGATAAAAAGTAGCATATATTATATGTTATTCCAGACTATAATCTATTTCTGTGCCAAATTTCATCCATCCAAACTTTCGCATTTATAATATTACTAGCTAATGCCCGCGACTTCGTCCGCGTGAATTAAGGTTTTTTTTTTTAAATTTATTTTGTACCAAAAAGTTATACAATATGTAGAAAAACAGAAACATAGTGGACAAGGATCTCTATAAGAGATCTCTACCAGTAACCCTTGGCAGTGAGAAAGGTTGTGAAGGAAGAATGGTTTTTTGGTTCCCGCGGGAACTCGTTAATTTTCCGGGATAAAAAATAGCTAAATGTGTTATTCCAAATCCCTGTGCCAAATTTCATCCAGATCCGTTCAGCCA
Organism: Erebia ligea; assembly: GCA_917051295.2. NCBI lineage: Eukaryota > Metazoa > Arthropoda > Insecta > Lepidoptera > Nymphalidae > Erebia > Erebia ligea. The sequence continues at coordinate 14,227,035 of OU785241.1, read as the reverse complement.
TTGGGGCGTGATTGAGTAACAAACATCCATCCATCCATCCATCCATCCATCCATCCATCCATCCATCCATCCATCCATCCATCCATCCATCCATCCATCCATCCATCCATAAATCCATCCATCCATCCATCCATCCAGCCATCCATCCATCCAAACTTTCGCATTTATAATATTAGTAAGTATAGATAGTATAGAAGTATAGATAAAAACGTGAGTTATGTACCATCACCCAAAGCACGTGGCTCGGTATAGGTGTAATAGCTGTCATCACGCGAGCTAATCGCATCGCATTAAGGCACACAATACGAGCGCCTCGTCAGATTGCTATCGCGGTTGCACGCCTGTTTAAACTAACTGACTGTATAGCAGCTAACTACATTTTATTTAATTATCGGAACTGGCATGCTATGAGACTTCGGTCGTGGCTAGTCACCACCATACCTAGGACTGCAGTGGTGTGCTCGTCATAGAGGCACAAAAGCATTGCTTATTCTAGTTATAAAAGCTCAAAGCTTTTTTCATCACGACCTGCCTGAAAATAGGTATCTACCTAACGGTTAAGTACCGCTAGTTAGGTCCTAACCAATGCCTACCTAAGTACCTACCCTGGTTCCGAATACTGTGCACGCCACAGAACACGTTATCAAATACCATAGATACCATATCGTCCGTCTTCGTGGCGTTCGTCTTTACCATAGATTGACCACTACAGCCCATTAACGTCCCACTTGTTGGCACAGGCCTCCACTATTTTACTCTGCCCGTGGCCGTGTGGCACCGGCAGAGTAGAATAGTGCCACCCCTTCCTATCCCGTGGGTGACCGTAAGAGGCGGCTAAGGGAACCGGGGAACCTTTTACTAACTTATTCTGCTCCCCGAAATCTGGTTAGCTGGCCATCAAAACAGCCTCCTCGGGGACCTGAGTGGACCCCGAGTGATGTAATCACCACTCACCACCAGCAAAATCCAGGCAGCGTCTGTACTCGGAGCGAGCGGCTGTCTGGTCAGCGTCTGTCCCACATTGGGCGGCTGTTTTTCCGGAAGATGTGTGTAGGAGAGGAGGAGGATAGGGAGAGAAGGAAGATAGGGAGAAGAGGAAGATAGGGAGATTACAGTAACATGAAAGCACAACATAAAGAGAAGCTACCCCAGGCGGGTACCGGTACCGCTGGTGCCGGAGAATCCCGCCCCCTGACAGTCTCGGCTGACAGGGGCTGCCCCTCGTATTCTGGGGGGGGCGACGTTTTGCTTAAGTGTGACAAACCATTTGCGAGGTCTGGCCTGCTACAACGCACGCCACCTAAAACCACGACACAGGCATGGACACGGACTGATACGGAGCAAACTGATACGGAAGATGGCGTAACTACGGGAGATGAAGGGTTGCAGGGCGGACGAACTCACTACGTGAGCCCCCTGACTTTTTTCTCACCAATGGCGAGTACACCGAAGAATAGAGGAGAATGGAAGAGGAAAAAGTCACCAGTCAGTAAGGAGGCGGAAACCCTGAAAGACAAGGAAGAGCGATTGATAAATGGACTGTTTGATAATATAGTATCGATAAATTCACTCGTAGACAGACAAGGGCCTTTTAAAAACACGGCCAATGAGGTTAAAGTAAGACTGCGTGAACTGCAGAAGCTATGTGGACGAGTTTTGGATGTTCGACGAATGAGAGCAGATAAAAAGGATGAGGAACAGGAGAGCACCCCAAAAAGGGCTAGAAGAGCAGTAGTGGTAGAAGAAAAAGGCACAAACACATCAACCGGAGGGGAAATGGAAGGACTAGAATGGGATGACGCTTTAGGGACGGAAAGTGATTGGAAGAAAGTAAAAGTGAAAGGGAAGCGGCGACAACGAAAGGAGAAGAAAAAAGCTGAAGAACCAAAAGGAAATCCCGAGAAGGAGGACCGAGGAGAGAAGAAGAAAGTGGTTGAAAAACACGTAGAAAAAGAAATACCAGGAGGAACGAAAAATAACCTGGAAAAACCATTAGTGCATAATCGGAAGGGCAAAAGCAGGAAAACACAGATTGCAAGGCCGGAAGCACTGCTCGTTGAAGTAAAAGAGCGAGATTACGCCAGTGTGCTAAGGGAGGTTAAATTGGGACTGACGAATGAAGAAATCGTTTTATCCAAAGTACGGAAAACCAGGAAAGGCGACATACTTCTTGAACTTGAAAAAGGGCAGGATGGGGGCGTCTCACAACTAAAGGAGAAAGTGGGAGAACTCTGCCCAAGTTTATCGCTGAGAGCACTGATGGAGTCGGCCAACGTTATAATACGAGGGCTAGATGCCACAGTTGAAAAGGAGGAAGTTGAGGAGGCTCTGAAACAAAAAACTAAAGATTTTCGAATAAGAAGTTTCTGGGAAAACGGTTACGGCAACAAAACAGCGGTAGTGGAGCTGCCAAAGGACGAGGCCCAAAAACTAGTAAACGAGGGAAAAATCAAGATTGGATGGATGAGGGTCCCAGTGGGACTTTTAGCGGAGAAGAAAAGATGCTTCAGATGTCTTGAGTACGGGCACATTTCTTCAGGGTGTCCAGGCCAGGATCGAAGCAGAAAATGCTACAACTGCGGGAAAGATGGGCACATTGCCAAAGACTGCGAGAACGAGACGGTATGTGCTATATGCACGGATAAAGGTTTAGGGAACACCGACCATCGGATCGGCTCCAAGAGCTGCCCATCATGGAAGGAAAAGGTGCCCGGAAAAAGAAATACGAAGCCAAAAAACGGGGGGTAGAAGCAGGCAGCGAAGCGCTGGGTTCGCACATCAGGGTATTACAAATAAACCTCGATAGAACGCGAGCCGCCCACGACCTGCTCGAGGTGACAGCAAAAGAGCACGACATAGACTTGGTTATCGTAGCAGAACCAAATAGGAAAATAGCAGAAGCGCGAGAATGGCTGGTGGACCGAAGAGGAGATGCTTCGATAGTCACGCTTAACAGTGGAATCCGTACCAAATTAGTAGCCCAGGGAAACGGTTTCATTGCCATGGGCATGTCTGAACTCACCATATATAGCTGCTACTTTTCCCCAAACTATAGTCTGGAAGAGTTTGAACAAGACATAAGCGAACTCTTCGAAAGTATTGAGTCACAACGCGGGGATATTTTAGTGGCCGGTGACTTCAACGCAGCATCAAATGTTTGGTCAGCAAAGGGGGAAAACGCCAGAGGACGCCTGATCATGGAGCTGCTTGCAAGCCTGGATATGGTCGTGGTGAATGTGGGACTCGCACCCACATTCCAAAGAGGTGCTAAAAACTCCACACCAGATATCACTTTTGTTAACTGGAGTCTGGCACAGAAAATATCAGATTGGAAAGTCCTGGAAGATGACAGCTTAAGTGGACATCGTTACATAAAATTCCATGTGCTTAAAAACGAAATAAAACCACCGACACAGACACCAGTGGGATGGAGATTAGACAAGTTAGACAGAAACTTATTGGAAAGCACTCTCAAAGAAAGGAAGGTAAATACACCAGAGGAGCTAGTAGAGGAGACTAAAAGAGCTTGCGACAAAGCGATGCCAAGGAAAGGACTTCGCAGAAAAGTTCCAGTCTACTGGTGGAACGATCAAATAAGAGAGAAGAGAGAACTGTGCACTAAATGCCGTCGAAAATATACTCGGAAGAGGCGAAAAAAGGGTAAGGGAGACTTGAAGGGAGAAGAGAACGATGATGAAATTGATAATCTAAGAGAGGAATATAAAGCCGCAAAACTAGCCTTGCAACTGGCAATCATAAATTCAAAAGAAGAGAAATGGAGAGAACTCTGTGAGGAAGTGGATAGAGATACATGGGGCTTAGGGTATAGAATAGTGACGGAAAAACTGCGGAGAAGTCCCCCTAGCCTTGAAATGGACCTCATCATATCCGTGGTTGACGTGCTATTTCCATCCCACGACGATTTCTGCCGGATTTTGGCAGACGTATCCCAGAAAACTGAAGTCACGGTAGAAGAGATTCAGACAGCAGCAGAAAGCCTGAAGCCAAAAAAGGCTCCAGGACCCGACCTCTTGTATCCGGAGGTCATCAAAATCGCAGCTCAAGCTATCCCAGAAAAGATAAAAGACATAATGGATGCGGTCTTCACATCAGGAACATTCCCATCGGCTTGGAAAATAGCCAGCCTTGTGCTGCTCAAGAAAGCGAACAAGCCAGTAGATGATCCGAGGGGATACAGACCCGTCTGCTTGCTAGACAGCTATGCGAAACTTCTGGAAAAAGTCCTCCTTAATAGAATCGAGAAGCTTCTGCCGGATCACGGGGGTCTCTCTAACCACCAATACGGTTTCAGGAAGGGCCGTTCCACTTTAATGGCGATTAAAAAAGTGGTAGACACTGCTGTGGCGGCTAGACAGGGCACACGCAAAACCCGAGAACTATGCGCCCTGATCTGTCTCGACGTCAGGAACGCGTTCAACTCTGCCCCCTGGCGAGAGATAATTCTGGAACTGCGGAAGAGACGATTCCCCACCTATGTGCAAAATTTGGTTAGTAGCTATCTGGAGGACAGATTCATCAAGGTGAAGGACAATAAAGGACAGGAAGAAATGATAGAAGTCACCAGCGGAGTGCCGCAAGGCTCAATTCTTGGCCCAACACTCTGGAATATTCTATATGATGGGGTATTCCAGCTAGAACAAGAGGAGGGGGTTGAGTTAGTGGGTTTTGCCGATGACCTAGCACTGGTTATTGTAGCCAAAACAGAGAGGAGCCTCATGAGGAAGGCAAATAAGGCACTTGACCTAATTAACGGGTGGATGAAAGGAAAAAAACTCGCACTAGCGCCAGAGAAGACGGAGGCGATTGTCTTTAGCGGAAAGCGTAAGTTGGATCCCGTTAAATTTGTAGTTGAAGGCGCACCAGTTACTCCAAAGGAACATATCAAATACCTGGGGGTATGGTTAGATAAAAGCCTAAACTACAAAAAACACGTGGAGGAAGTAGCAAAAAAGGCACAGAACCTAACTGAGGCGCTGAAGAGATTAATGCCGACCAGGGGAGGCCCCAGAGCAAGCAGGAGAAGGGTGTTGTCAGCTGTGGCCCATTCTGTTATCTTGTATGGGGCACCGATATTCGAGAGCGCTATGACGGTGGCACTTTATCGAAAAAAGTTAGAAGCTGTACAAAGGCGAATGGCGATAGGCATCAGTGGAGCGTACCGTACTATCTCCACCGATGCGGTGCTAGTGATCGCAGGACTCATCCCCATTCACAAGATGGTAAAAGAACGCGCCACGCTCTTCAAGAGTAAGGAACAAACGGCAATTGAAGTGCGTGAGAGAATGCTCACGGAATGGGAAAATGAGTGGTCGGGAGTCGGAAAAGGTACCTGGACGAGAGAACTAATCAAGGACCTGAAGACGTGGCATAAAAGAAAACATGGGGAGATAGACAGGTGGCTGACGCAGGCGCTGAGCGGTCACGGGGTGTTTAACACATATCTCTTCGCAATAGGAAAATCACCAACAGAGAACTGTTATTTCTGCGGAGAGGAAGACACCCCGAGACATGCAATCTTTGATTGCTCTGGCTGTGCCGACCTGCGAACAGAGGCGCAGGGAACGAGCGACGCTGTTAACGCTCAAAACCTCATAACACGGATGCTGTCGAGCGAGGACGCATGGCAACGCTATGGGCAAATGCTTAGGGCAATTATGATGCGACGAGAGGAGAAGGAAAGAGAAGAAAAAAAGAAGACTGAGTAGGAAATAGAGGTTCAGCACGAAGTAATGCTAAGTGGTTCCGTGCTGACCCGGAAGACGCGGGGGGAGGTTGTTTTAGTCCGTGCAAGTCGGACACGCCCTGCCGACAGGCAGAAGTCCGGAGGGATTTTTTCCTCCCCCCCCCCCCCCGGAATAAAAAAAAAAAAAAAAAAAAAAAAAAAAAAAAAAAAAAAAAAAAAAAAAAAAAGGCCTCCACTCTCATAGGAGAGAGGGAATTAGAGATTAGACCCGCCACGCTGCTCCAATGCGGGATGGCGATCTTTAACGACTATTATCATGTTAGTGATAATAACCGGGACCGACGGCTTAACGTGCTCTCCGAGGCACGGGGGTGAAAACACCGCCAACTTCCTCACTCCGGGCTAGTACTGAGAATATCTAGTCAGAAAAACCCAACACTCAATTATAGCCCGACCCGGGACTCGAACCCGCGACCTCGTCGGCCGCAGTCGAACATGCCAACCAAGACCAACGAGGCAGTTGAATATGATGCCGAGATTCCAAATCTTGCATGCAAGTATGACGTCACATTTGCGTATAAGTTGCTTGCATTGGAAACATATTTTTGAGAGTGTGCAAATTGCATGCCGGTTTTACTTACTTTTACACGGTTTTATAAGAATGTACAAGTTCAAACTATACCCCATGCAAGTTGTAGCTTGTATGCAGGTATGTTCAAGTTGCATGCAATTTGCAACTTGCGTTATACAAGTAACTTGCTTAATGGAATCGCGCCTCTAGAAACCGTTTAGGGTTCAATAAAGATCTAGCCCCCCTACAGAGAGAGTCGCGGGGGTCTATTTGATTAAAGAAAAGCTTTGTATTTACCAAATTACATAAAAATCGATTAAGTAGATGGGTAAAAGATCGATAAATAGATTTATATTATTATATCCTCTTTAACTTAGGCAGGATCTCGCCTGAAAGGGTGTTCAGTAAAATTATTTCAGAATTAGCGTAAAACGTGTCTTACTTAAAAGTATGATTTCAACTAGTTATTAGTTTCAACGGCAAAATAAAAATATCTTAGTTTTTTCCGAGTTTCCATCTCAGAAAAAAACTAAGATATTTTTATGTTGAACTAGAAGCTTTTCGGGAAAAACACGCTCTATAAAATTTACATAATCATAATTTTAATTATGGATACTACTAGATGAAATACTTCGCCTACATCAAATCTCTAGATAACGCTAGTTTAATTATAGTATAAAGCGTGGAATAATACCTACCTACATAGTGTAAAAACTACAAATAGAACAACATGATTGCGTGAAATTACATTAAGAATAGCCAATTATATTCTTGCTTATTATTACGCTTGTATTCGTACAACATTAATTATGATGCGTGAATTATGTAACTTATAAAATCATAATTATGGACCATGGTAACAATTGTGTACATTTTCCTCGCAACGTGAAATGTCACCCTGTATGGCTAGCATGCGCACGAGTAAAATGATGTCTACCCGTTATCTCTATTTGTCTACCGACGCTAACATAGTTACTTGTCTCGTTATGTCAAAATTAGAGATAAAAGTAATATTTCTTATCTGTGGTATTTTTCTCTACGAACCTTTACATGCCGACTATTTTTTTCTTGTAATATACCTACCGCATATTAAGCATGTTAGGGTAAACGAAACATTAGCCGGCAACAATAACATCTCTCTCTCTCGTCGCGAGATAATCTCGTGGTGCGCATGCTAAACGCACTGGTCGTACAGAATGGCGTGCTGCTTGTTAGTACATAATAATGGCGTCTAACCACCGGAACCGGCTGGCAACGTGATTTTAACGATAAACGACTATTATTCTTAGGGTTGCCACTAACAATAATTAATTATACACTTAAGACTGTGGACGGATGTGAAAGACCATCGGGTCGTGTGTGGTGACGTGCCTTTAAAAGTCCCATGATTAGCAGTGGATGATAAGCTAAATAATTAAAACCTTTAAAAGAAAGGTGTCAGTATTCTTTCGTACTTTTAAGCATTAACGGTGAACTGGCTAATAGATACTCAGTACCTACTGAAAAAACTGAGCTAGAACAAAACATTAAAAATAAAATAAATAATTTTTTTATTTAGTTATTTTATTTATGGATGTTTGTTACTCAATCACGCTCCAACGGCTGAACGGATCTGGATGAAATTTGGCACAGAGATAGATTATAGTCTGGAATAGCACATATATAGGCTACTTTTTATCCCGGAAAATTAAAGAGTTCCCGCGGGAACCGAAAAACCTCAATCCACGGGGACGAAGTCGCGGGCATCATCTAGTATACAATATCTGAAAAATTATAAATTCAGTGTTGATCATACGAGTATACATACGTATTCGTGAAACTTTTAAATCAGCTGCAAATTGTCAAAACTTAAAAGCTAATGTTGCATAACAACTTAATGCTTTAAGAGACAACCCTAATAACTATCCGAGATGACGTCGTAACTGCCCGGACAATAATTAGTGTTTACTTTAATTTCACATGAACTTAGCAAAAACTAATAACAATAATTGATACGAGAATAGAAAAAAAATATGACTTTTTTTAGCAAAGCGTCACCTTGTTTCGGAAAAAAGTTATTACAGTGTTCAATTGGTCGTGCATAAACGGGTCATTATTGACAATTTTCTCTGCCAAAAAAAACATTGCAGTCTTTATTAAAATAAAACCGGAAAATACTTTGGAGTGGGATAATTTAAGCTACAGTTATTCCGGAAGACAGAATTGAGTTATTTTTGCCGAATTTATATAATATAAGTTTAATTATGTATCCATACTAATATTATAAATGCGAAAGTATGTCTGTCTGTCTGTCTGCTACGCTTTCGGGGCCCATCTGGTCAACCAATTTTGATGAAATTTGGTATAGTGATAATTTGTATCCAGGGGAAGGACATAGGCTACTTTTTATCCCGGCAAATTGAAGAGTTCCCGCGGGAATCAAAAAATCTTAACCACGCAGACGAAGTCGCGGGCATCATCGTATGTACTTTATACTTGTTGTATACTTTATTGTACACCTTTTAGGGCTGATCTTTCAATCGTCAGATAAATTTTATCGGAGGAATAAATTTGACGTTTTGACAGGTTTTGTATCTGCCAAAACGTCAAATTTATTCCTCCGATAAAATTTATCTGACGATTGAAAAATTAGCCCAGTGTATTGACGATTATTATCAGTCTGATTGATAATAAACTAGACCACGGCTTTAATAATGTGCTAACTGTGAACAAATGAATATGAAAAGTCCGAATTCAACAGCTGTACCAAAAAAAAAGCTATGTAGAATCGTGGGACACCCCGAGAGAACGTAAGCTTTTTTTCGCTATTCTATTTAAAAAAATGCAATTTGTAAAGTTAATGACTCGTGCTTACGACGCGGCTCCTGACAGACGTGCTGCCGTACTTAATTAAGGAACTCCTTAGTACTTAATAGATTTTGTATTGAAGTCCTAAGGAATTCCTTAAGTAATGATTAAGTGACTCTGAGTGCGCCAGTTAACCACCGCGATTCCTAATCACTTGTTTAAGATGTTGAACACTAACTAAAACAATAACAAATACTGTCTTTATCCAACTTTACTCAGAGAGTCAGAGACTCGCATTTCTGTCAGGTGCAGTTTTTTCAACGCACAGTTCAAACCACTGGAAGAATCGGGCCAAATTTGGTATGGAGATAGCTATTATGACGTAGACATCCGCTAAGAAAGGATTTTTGAAAATTCAATCCCTAAGGGGGCAAAATAGGTGTTTGAAACTTGTGTAGTCCACGCGGACGAAGTCGCGGGCAAAAGCTAGTCCTACCATAAAAAACTAACGTTCTAAAAAACTATAAATATTTGTATTACTTACAGTGTTAACGACCCCGGTATCGAAATAAACGTCAACGTTTCTAGAAGTGCGCATTCGATGTCGGACCCTTAATGACTGGCGGGCAGCCGGCGAAACAATATTTAACGGCGAGGCCAAGGTGCGAATGCAGCTTATGGGTTCGATCACGGATATAAAGTCACCAAAGTGTCATACCTATTCATTAATAATGTCCTCCCGACCGAATTTCGGCCACGGCGAGAGATTAGCCATCTGCGCTGGAGATATTATACTGCACAAGTGTGTGCGCATACCTGTGTATACTTTACTACCATAGCCCGATGGGACGGAAAATCCGACACGACCGGAGAGAGATCAGGCGCAGGCCCGTATAACGTGCTCTCCGAGGCACGGGGGTGAAGCACCGCCAACTTCCTAACTCCGGGCTAGTACCTACTGAGAATTTATTGTCAGAAATCCCAATATTGGCAATATACATAATATATTGACAATATAATATAATATTGATATTCGGACTAGCTGTCCCGACAGTTGTTGTCCTGTCCAAAATATCGAGCTAATACAAAAATCCCATCGAAAAGAGCACTTTCAGTTTTTCAGATTTTTCAAATTTCCAGGAAAACTTTCCTATTTTTTGCCCTAAGAATGTTATTCGGACTATCAAAGAACGTTAAAAAACCATAAGCCAAATTAAAATTAGATTTTTATTTACATTTTTAGACTACTAAGCTATTTCCCGCGACTTCTTCCGCTTGGACTACACAGGAGTTGAATTTTCAAAAATCCTTTTTTAGCGGATGCCTACGTCATAAAAGCTTAATTTATATGCCAACTAGCTGATGCCAGTGACTTCATCCGCGTGGATTGAGGTTTTTTGGTTCCCGCGGGAACTATTTAATTTTCTGGGAAGAAAAGTAGCCTATGTGCTATTCCAGCCTATAATCTATCTCTGTGCCAAATTTCATCCAGATCCGTTCAGCCGTTGGAGCGTGATTGAGTAACAAACATCCATACATCCATACATCCATCCAAACTTTCGCATTTATAATATTTATTTGATTAGTCACCTTTTCATTTTATTGACCGAGCGAAGCGTAGGTCTCTGAGTCTACTTGAGTGAATTTGCACTTGTCCGTCCGTCCGTCAGTCCGTCCGTTTGTCCGTCCGTCTGTCAGAGCCTCATAACTTCTGAATTTCTGAACGTAATTTCTTCAAATTTAAATATAATATGTAAACCGATGGCCTCCAGCCGAATATGGCTTAAAAAGTTATAAAAATCTTTATTTCAGGGGGGCGCTCATAGAAGCAAATGCGATGTAAAATATTTTTTATAGCGTTACATAGGGCTGCGGTATATGATTTTAAAGATAACTAGCTGATGCCCGCGACTTCGTCCGCGTGGTTTGGCGGGACCCTCGAACCCGATTGCAGCGCCCCCTACCGGGTCCAATTGTGAATATAAACCATCCCGGGGTCCAGACAAACCCAACAAAGAAAGAATTAGCGAAATTGGTCCAGCCGTGTCCCGCCCTGAACCTCGAACCCGATTGCAGCGCCCCCTACCGGGTCCAATAGTGAATATAAACCATCCCGGCGTCCAGACAAACCAAAAAAAAAAAGAATTAGCGAAATTGGTCCAGCCGTTCACGCGTGATGCCGTGGCCAAGGGAAATAGGGATTCATTTTTATATTATACCCCTATTTCAACCCTTTGGGGGTGGAATTACGAAAAACTGTGAAATACGTACGTCTTCATTTTCAACCCGCAGCTCATATACCAAGTTTCATCGATATAACTTGAGAAATGACGGACTTTCATACAAACTTTCAACCCCTATTTCACCCCTTTGGGGGTAGAATTTCGGGATAAAAAGTATCCTATGTCCTACCTCGTAGTATGGGCTCAAATCGTGCCAAGTTTCGTTTGAATTCATTCAGTAGTTTCGGCGTGATGCGCGGCCAAGATACAGACAGACAGACAGACAGACAGACAGACAGACAGACAGACAGACAAAAATGAAAAAAATTACAGATTTGGCTTCAGTATCGAATAATGAGTGCCCTCCAAAAAAAATTTTTAAAATATCTTCAATGTACAGAATGTACAGAATTGGACCTGTTACAGTTTTATTATAAGTATAGATTAGGAGTAGAGTCCAAACTATTTTTTTTTTAATTTTTCCCCGAAAATTGACGAAATGAGGGGCTTTCAAAGTGGAGATTTTCTAACGTCCAAAGTTGACCTCAGAACTTTCAATTTTCTGAAAGGTTGAGCCTGAAACTTGCTCAATTATTTGAATTATATCCTGTACTTGAACAACAAATACTAATATTAGATAGATATTATAAGGAAACGAAATTATTTAATTTTTAATGAGCTTCAGTTGTTTTAACAGAAATTCACAATGATGTCAATAGATGGCGCTCTGTAAAAGCAAATCTCTGCAAAGCTCTGTGTTTATTCGTTTGTGCTTACAAATAATAGACGTTAGCACCATCTTACGTGGAATAAAAAAATAGTCTACTGATGGTACTGTTGTCTATGAACGTCAAGATAGTTAAAACCATCTTATGGATACCGCGAGGTCTCAGGGGCGAACCACTAGTACATTTTTAAGACTAATTACCGCCCGCGGATTGCTAAATTTTCTCTGGTATGGTCTGGTATGGTGCGCTGTATATATATATGTATTGGTTTAAAAACCCCAGTGGGATTTGCCAATACAAAGTAACAGCATACGGGCAAACTTTCGTATTTGTATTAATAGCAGGTATGGATTTTGTACTTTTTTCATAGACAGTAGTAGAAAATAATCTTTCTGTTGAACTTGTACTTTTTAGTCTTTTCCAGGCGCTCTAACTCCTTAGCAAACAAGTGAATGTAAGGTCAGGACTCATGTGTGTGCTTTTAATACCTATTACTATAACGATAATTTAGCTGTCACGTGTTACAATTTATTACTGAGTAAAAACTCTAGTCTGAGTAGTGAGTTTTCTAGTCTTAAAAAATTGGTTCCTGTTTCAAACTTTTAGTTTTTTGGGTTCATTGACATATTTTTAAAATCGCCTTTTAGTCTATGACAAAACCTAACAATATTGAAATTCGAAACTGTGTTATCCATTCAACTATACCAGGCAAGCATGTTATCGGAAGGATATAAGTTACAGCCGGCCTTGATTTATTGCGTCGAACTCTAGAAGCTTATGATGTCTTGATTGCGAATGTCAATATTGTTGATCGGTTTCGAAAGATAGGAAGTGAGCAGTAGTTAGTTATGTTCCGACCGCTTTAAATTCCGTTTTCCATACTTTTTTTTAGTTAATATCAAATAGAGAGTTTGCCTGGTGGGAGGCTGCGGCCGTGGCTAGTTACCACCCTATCGGCAAAGACGTGCCGCCAAGCGATTTAGCGTTCCGGTACGATGCCGTGTAGAAATCGAATAGGGGTATGGGTTTAATATAACTGTCATGCCCCTAACAGGTTAGCCCGCTACCATCTTAGACTGCATCATCACTTACCATCAGGTGAGATAGCAGGGGTATGGGTTTAATATAACTGTCATGCCCCTAACAGGTTAGCCCGCTACCATCTTAGACTGCATCATCACTTACCATCAGGTGAGATAGCAGTCAAGGGCTAACTTGTAGTGGATAAAAAAAAGACAGTCTTCTAAAAGAAAAACTTAACTCGAGAACTTAAAACGCCAGATAAAGAGCGTCGCTTACGCGTTAACTTTACTCTAAGGAAAATTAGACTCTAAATTAAATCATCTTTAAAATTTAAAAAAATAAGTTTATTGCCGCAAAAACTTTCTCTGACAAGACAGCTCTATAATAAATTGCACTACAATTATTTTTGGCACTGATGACGTATTGCATTTAATCGTGTTTTTTTTATACTTCTGTAGGAAATATTTTCATGTTTCATTCATTTTGTTTATCAAATTATATTATCACTAGATGATGCCCGCGACTTCGTTCGCGTGGATTAACGTTGTTCGATTCCCGCGGGAACTCTTTAATTTTCCGGGGTAATTCTATAAATAATCCGTAAATATATTAGCCAGGTACATATTATGTTATTTGTTGATTCTCTTACTTTGGCCTTGGATATGAATCATTCTTCTGTTATTATGCTTTGATTTAGATATAGTGAGATATAGTTTTGTTATTATTGTTTATGTAGTTTAGATATAAGTAGGTATTCAGTTCGGTGGCTGTGACGTCACCCGGGTCACAGCTGAAAATCAGCGCCCGGCATTATGCATTCATTTGTATGGAAGATGCAGGGCACAAGACTGAGCTGTACACCCATTCTATGTGGTGTATTCTCATGTACAATTGTATGGTAAATGTTTGTCTGTAACACCATTGTGGATTATAGTGTCATGATTTTCTAGTTTTATGTTCTGTGGTAGGTACGACATTCGCAATAAATATAAGGCCATAACGGACTTGAATCCAGGGCCGCAAAAATAAATTAATTAGAAAAAAGTATGTTATTCTGACCATTCAGGCTGCTTCCCGCCAATTGGGCGAAAAGAACGATAAGAAAAACGGATTAAGAAATATTGTACAAGATAATTAAATTAGGTAGGTACTATTGAATCGAAGCAGGCGTTCATATAAGGTACTCTAATATGATATAATAGTAATGAATCTATAGATAAAAATGAATCCCTATTTCCCTTGGTCACAGCATCACGCGTGAACGGCTGGACCAATTTCGCTAATTATTTTTTGTTGGGTTTGTCTGGACCCCGGGATGGTTTATATTCACAATTGGACCCGGTAGGGGGCGCTGCAATCGGGTTCGAGGGTCCCGCAAAACCACGCGGACGAAGTCGCGGGCATCAGCTAGTAAAGTTATAAACGAACATTTGGGTTTTGATTCATGAAAATAGGTATGTCCTTCGCCGGGGTGTAAATTAGCTCTATACCCAATCATCAAGTCGGTTGAAGAGATGGGCCGTGAAAGCGTAGCAGACAGACAGACATTCGCATTTATAACACTAGAATACAGTATTAATTGACTTATTATTATTGTACAGTACACAATGTTGTCACCCCTAATACTGGTTTTAAACACGTAAAGTTAATTGTTTAATCTCTTTGCTATTATCGTTTGTACCAACAGGTATTTTACTGGTACAATAATTATTGTAACATGGAAAACTTATCTACTCACTTATTTTAATATACTATTAAACAATTTCTTGTCTTTTATACATTTTACAAACATAATCGATAAAAGTACGCATGAAGTAAGTATTTATATTTTAATCTGTGACGTGATTATCTGAAATCGACTTGTAGCATTTATAATTCCATTCTCCAAAATCATGCAATTTCTATGACCCAATAAAAAGTATAGTCCCATAAACTTATCTGATCCGATGACAGCGTCGCTAGTTAATATGAAAAACTAGCTGATGCCCGCGACTTCGTTGGTGTGGTTTAATTTTTTTTGATTCCCGCGGGAACTCCTTAATTTTCCGGGATAAAAAGTATGCCTATGTCACTCTCCAGGTCCTCAACTATACCCATGCCAAAAATCACGTCGATCCGTTGCTCCATTGCGGCGTGATTTAAGGACAAACCAATAAACCAACAAACAAACACACTTTCGCATTTATAATATTAGTATGTGATGATAAATAAAAACAAAAAATAAACAGGCATAAAAATTAGTTCCAATTTTGGTCACCGAGCCAAATAAGTTGGTGGTACTGTAAGCCGCAAAGAAAATCACCTGTTTGAAGACTATTGTAAGAAAATGTTTTTGTTGCGTCGTATGTATTTATGCAATGCACACGTTTTTGCTCTCATTTTTTATCTCGGTCCACATAATAATTAATTATTATGTCGGTAATTGAAAGCGAAGACACGTTTTCCGTCCTATAGTCTAAGTAATTTTTTTATTTTATTCCACTACAAGTTAGCCCTTGACTGCGATCTCACCTGATGGTAAGGAATGACGCTGTCTAAGGCTGAGATCTATGGAGCGTACTTTGACTTGGCTTAGACTTTACTTAGAGTTAAAACGAGATGGACTTATGTGAGTAACATAAATCTATCTCGTTTTAACAATGTCTTAAGTCTAAGCAAAGTCAAAGTTCGCTCTATACACAGATAGATCTCACCCTAAGTTCGTAGCGGGCTTACCTGAGGGGTACGGTCATAGAGGTATAATAGATATTATATAATATATTATACCTCTATGGGTACGGTAGTTTTAATTAAAACCATACACCTAATCGGTTTCTACATATACCTACACTTGTACATACCGGAAAGCTAAGTCCCTTGGCGGTACGTCTTTGCCGATAGGATAATTATCAAATAAATATTATAAATGCGAAAGTTTGGATGGATGTATGGATGTATGGATGTATGGATGTATGGATGTGTGGATGTATGGATGTTTGTTACTCAATCACGCTCCAACGGCTGAACGGATCTGGATGAAATTTGGCACAGAGATAGATTATATTCTGGAATAACACATAGGCTACTTTTTATCCCGGAAAATCAACCGCGGGATCCAAAAAACCTCAATCCACGCGGATAAAATCGCGGGCATCAGCTAGTTATTAATAAATAAATAATAAGTACTGTTACAATATCCATAGAACTAGAAGATGTCCACGACCTAGGTCTTTAAAAATCTTGTGGGAGAAAAGGTAACAGACAGGCAAACTCACATACTTTAGCATTACATAATACTAGCATGAATTTTACCCTAGTAGAAGTACCATATTGTAAGGGTTAGATGTTTCATAATATTGTGTAATCGTGATGAAATCCATCTTTTTTAATCTTGTCCTTAATTACATTTCCAAAGGACTCACTGAGACGCGTCTAACGAGCTAAAACTATGTAATAGGTATGTATGATGTGTACCTACTGCGGATTTCTTACACCTCCTAAATCAATCCACCTTCAACATCAAACCCACTAGCTCAATGGTCACTATTCCAGATTTGCATAAGTTTGCTTTGCGATTGAATGATTTGCCTGAAAGTTTATTTTCATGGATTGCGTTACCTATCACAGAACTACCTATATTATCTCCTAAGTAGGGAATGCCCGCGACTTCGTCGAGGTATTTCGGTTCCTGCGGGAATTCTTTAATTTTCCGGGATAAGAAGTGTCTCCTATCTCTGTGCCAAAGGAGAAGGTTCACCTTCGGTGTACTCTTTGTGCACTCTACCATGAATAGAGGAAAATACATAGATTGTATTAAAAATATAATAATTTAGAGTATTAAAGTAAATAACGAGAAATAAAATAAAATGTATTTCAAGTTTTCGATACGTTTTCAAGATGGCAACCTTTAGCCATAGAGATGGCAGTAGGCGCGAAATGTATAAAATGTCATTTCTGACAGTCACTGTCAAAATAACGTGTTTTTCCATACGGTTTTTCCGGTGTTGTGTTGACACTTGACAGAAAATGTCAAAAAATATGAATCCGCCATTGTTACCCACTCGTGTTTAGTGTTGCTTAACGTGGAAAGATTAAATAATTACACCACTGAAATAACGATGAATTCGTAGATTTGAACGATCAAAACTGGTTTAGTATTTTTTTTTTCATTTCTCTACTTGTAAAAGGACCGGACCGACGCTCCATACAAATCTGGACCGTCTCCTTTCATCCAGATCCGTTCAGCTGTTCTGGCGTGATTGAGTAACAAACATCCATCCAAACTTTCGTATTGAAAATAATATTAGTATAGATAGACATCTTTAGGTTGACGACGATGAACAAGTTTGTTATAGAAACGAGGTCTGTTTCGGGCTTCGTACCCACAATCACTATACTCGTACCAACACAACTAGACGAGCCATGTTGTTATAGTGATTGCCGGGCTAGTTGAATAGCCTTTTAATAGTCTTACTAACAACACAAAATGGTCTTGAACTTGAACTGAACACAGCCGACGTGCAAAACCGTCAATGTCATATCATTATTGTATTACCGCGGGCTGCCGTGCGGAAAAATGCATGTTTTGCGTTTTGCATTTCATGTGAGCTAATTGCGAGCCGGTATCTCGGTATTCCTTATCATTTCAATAAAAAGCAAATAATATACTAGTATAACTAGTGAGATAAAATGACTATTATGATTTTGTTTGACTTGTAACAATATTTTTTACTAGCTAATGCCCGCGACTTCGACCAGGTTTAAGTTTTGTTTAGTTCCCGCGGGAACTCCTTAATTTTCCGGGATATAAAGTAGCCTATGTCACTCTCCAGGTCCTCAACTATACCCATGCCAAAAATCACGTCGATCCGTTGCTCCGTTGCAACGTGATTGAAGGACAAACCAACAAACCAACAAACAAACACACTTTCGCATATTTTTTTAATATTAGTATGATTACTATTAGGAATTAAAGCATCTAAAAGAAGAGTACCATGTGAGTCGAGCTTTGTAACGGAAGTGACTTGAAGACTGATGCTCGACTTCACCAACTATGTCTTAGGGAACGTCTAAGACGAGTCTAAGAACAATCGGTGACATTTTTCACGTACAATAACTGCCACCTAATTGGTTTAAGTGTTTCCAAAGATTTAGGCGTTGTTGGTGAAAACGGGCATGTGAAATGGTAATATACATAAAGAGAAAAGTATTCAAGAAAACAAAACAACAATAAACACTCATATTCGTGAAAAATAGCAAGGCAAAAAAAACGAGTGTGCTTTAGACCACACGACTGAAGTAAAACTTACTAACTGGCTGGCTATGAGAGAAATATAGAAAGAAAATGTGTGCTCGCACTACAGTAATATACGAAACGTAACTCTCTCTATTTCTATATTCACTAACTTATTATACCTCCCTCTCAACTTCCGTTCGCACTTTTCGTAACGCTCTTCGTAACGGGAATCGAACCCGTAACCTCCCATGTTAAGGCAACAGCGCTCAACACTGCGCTAGGGAGGTCTAGGAGGGAGAGAGGTAACTCGCGTGCGAGCTACTACTGTCTACTATCTACTACTACTACTATCCTACTCCGTTATGTCCATACGGTGCGAGTTAATGCAGTGCAGCTACTCGGCAGGCTGACTCGCACGCTAGCACGCAACGTGTAAACCAGTCATAAGTAATGAGCTCTAATGATATGATATTGTGAGTGGTCAGCTCTCAGCCTCGTTGGTTCAAGTTCAAGATCGCTATGCTCATGACCACGGCATGTCCCTTCAGACGAGCATATAATATTCGCAGCGGTTTAGTGTTCAGGAATAGTATATTGTGATACAAGGGTGGGAAGTAGGTTATTGCAAACGAGCTGTCATTAATAAGCCCGAACCGAAGGTGAGGGTTTTTAATGTCACGAGTTTGCAATAACCTTCACACCCGTGTATCACACGACGTTTTTCAATACAGTTGTGGGAAATAGTAATAAACAAATCAAAGAATTACAAGTTTATTTCAACATACATACGTACATAGTAATTTATTCTGAAAATTGAGAGTAAAGCTTTACTAAAATTCAGTGAAATTTGCTGCTGTGCACGGGTTGAAGATCGCTCAAATCCAAATCGAACGCAAAATTCCATCTTGCGCAGGTTTCGCCTCGGTGGAGTTAATTCCATTTCATCATTAGTACTAGAACTCACATTAACAAAAATATAATCAATTTATCACATAAAAAATAAAAAATTTCAGCAAATGGCGCGTATTTACACCTAGACATATTTTTTTTTTCAACGAAACTAGGCTACGGGTTCGTACCTACGCGTATACAGCCTATTCGATTTTTGTCAAATGTTGAAAATAATTAAATTAAAACTGGTAATTAAATATAATCAACAACCATTTAAAAGAATTTTGGAAATTCAATGCTTAAAACGTACGGATTCATTCATTTTTCCTCGTAAAAAGTCTATCCGATTATATTCTATGTATGAAAGCTCCTTGCTACTAAACTTTTTTAATTGACTTGGAAAATTTAAAACTAAACTGCAAAAGTAAGTGTCGAGCTTGTAAAAGTAAGTCACGACCGTGTAAAAGTAAGATGCCCATGCGAAAGATTCAATTTTCGAATCATAACTACAGCCTCTGAAAGTGCGCCATGTTTGACAACTGTATTGAAATAGTTATTTATGCAACAGTTGTGTAATAAGGGGTATTAAAACACGAATTCGCGTCGTATGATAATAGTATCATATGAGTGTTTTAATACCTAATTATCAACTGTTGCATACAAGACTTTATCTACACTCATAATATGAATCCTCTATAACAGATTCTGAAATAGTTAGCTTACTGCTAACATTAAAACATCCAGTCCTAGTAACCTAATATCATCAAAACTCAAAACATGAATCGCTCATTTTTTTTTTTTAATTTTTTTTTTATTTTTTTTTCAATTTTTTGTTTTTATTTTAATTTTTTTTTTTGTTTTTATTTTGATTGTATTATTTAATTTTTTTTTACTTTTTTTTTCCTTAACTTTTTTTTACAGCGCGCGGCGTTCTGGTAGTGAAACGCGCGTGTATGACAATGTTCTTTTTTTGAAATTCGTACAGATGTTCTTTTTTTGTAATTCATACAGATACCTACCACGCATCGAGCAGATGTGGCAGGGGTGTTGTAATGAAATTCAGTACAACATTACATCACCCGTTTGGATGCTGTAATGGTTATTAGGACATTGGGTGTTTTAATGTTGGCAATTAGCTAACTGTTTCAGAACCTGTTATAGAGGATTTATAGCATGAGAGTAGATAAAAATACAAAGCGGAATAATAATAATAATATGCAATCCATAATATGATATATTCTAACTCTAAGTAAGCTCTAAAATGAGTTGTTAACTAACTAACTATTCAGTATTTAAATTCAACAAATGATGTTCAAAAAGTGTACAGTGTTATACAAACTAGATTCAAGATAGAATCAAATAGAATTTAGACTTGAACTTTAATTTTAAAAGTAAGACAGTAAAAAATGTTTGTGAATTAATTGACCTAGCTTCCAACTTATTATTTTAGTATATTACAAAATGATAAATCTAAGTCACTGCAAACGCTATTAATTAATTTAAAAAAGGTGTTAAATAATGTGTAGGCGTGTATTTTTGTCTGTGAAGATAGCAAGATCATGAAAAGCAGTGTTGCTCTTTACTGTACCAAAACTTTAAAAAAAAACTTATAACATTAAAAATATGCAACTAGTTTGAGATAGAAGAGATTAAATCACATAAGAAAGCAGAAGCCTCATAAAAGAAGGTTCAAATGAATATAATACAGTCGCGCGGATTATACAAATGTATCTGAACGCGCACTCACATTAGTTCAAGGATCACAATAATTTTTTACACTTGCGTGTTCTCGATCTCGTGTTATTTGCACCGGAAGTGCGCCTATCATTAAAATTGAATTACCTAATTTTATATACTGTAAACAGTAATTAATGAGCGCAATTAAGATAACTCGAGGGGGCGCGCACGAAACGAGCGACAGCCGAGCGACGGCGACAGCGGGGCGATGGAAACCGAGAGCTGGTGACAAATTTCGGGAAGGTCCTTTAAGGAAAAATATAATTTCGTTCATTGGCGAATCCAGTTCTGCCAGTCTGGTAGAGCGTTTGCGATTATTTCGCTACTGCGCAGCATATAACATTTGCAAAAAAAAATCGGGAAAAACATTTTTTTGGCAACTTGATTTTTTTATATTTAAATTTTGTACTCAAAGAAATCGAAAAAATAAATCCCAGACGTTTTTGTCGGTTAAAAAGTATAACTAGACCTCTTTCAATTGTTTCCGAAATTCGTCGCCAGCTCTCCGACTAGTCGCATCGCCCCGCTACCGCCGTCGCCCTGCTACCGCTAGTTTCGTGCCTTTTTCAAGCCTCTTCGTTTACTAAAACTCTAGGTACGTAAAGCGACAGCCTAAATAGGTATCTATTTTCACGGCTAGGTAACTAGGTATAGCTTGAAAATTCCAAAAGAATATTTCTTATTTTCTCTTAAAAAAATCAAGTTTGTATAACCTCAGTGGTTTATTAATCAACTAGCTGATGCCCGCGACTTCGTCCGCGTGGATATACCAAGTTTCATCGAAATAACTTGAGAAATGACGGACTTTTATACAAACTTTCACCCCCTATTTCACCCCCTTAGGGGGTAAAATTTGCGAAAACTGTGAAACACTTATTTATTCATTTTCAACCAGTAGCTTGTATACCAAGTTTAATCGATATAACTTGAGAAATGACGGACTTTCATACAAACTTTCACCCCCTATTTCACCCCCTTAGGGGTGGAATTTTGAAAAACTGTGACACACGTACTTCTTTATTTTTTACCGTAAGCCAAAATAAAAAGTTTCGTTGATATAACTTGTAAAACATCTTGAGAAACGAAGGACTTTCATACCAACTTTCATCCCCTATTTCACCCTTTTGGGGGTCGAATTTTCAAAAACTGTGAAACACATAGTCTCCATTTTCAACCCGCAGCTCATATATCAAGTTTTATGGCTATAACTTGAGAAATTAAGGACTTTCATACAAACTTTCAACCCCTATTTCACCCCTTCGGGGGTAGAATTTCGGGATAAAAAGTATCCTATGTCCTACCTCGTAGTATAGGCTCAAATCGTGCCAAGTTTCGTTTGAATTCATTCAGTAGTTTCGGCGTGATGCGCGGCCAAGATACAGACAGACAGACAGACAGACAGACAGACAGACAGACAGACAGACAGACAGACAGACAGACAAAAATGAAAAAATTACAGATTTGGCTTCAGTATCGAATAATGAGTGTCCTCCAAAAAAAATTTTCAAAATATCTTCAATGTACAGAATTGGACCTGTTACAGTTTTATTATAAGTATAGATTATTTATATAGTCAGTCCATCTTGTCATAATATATCTAATCTAAGTATCTAAAGGTTTGACATTTTCAATTTTAATCAATTTATTATTCATTTTATTCAAAGACTTGACATTTATAATGTATTTTGCAATAAATTGCCCCTAACAGGTTAGCCCGCTACCATCTTAGACTGCATCATCACTTACCATCAGGTGAGATCGCAGTCAAGGGCTAACTTGTAATTTAAAAAAAAAATCCTGGATGATATTAATTTTTAATTTATATATTTTACTAGATGATGCCCGCGACTTCGTCCGCGTGGATTAGGTTTTTTACTTGATATGATAATATGTAGACATTGTCGATATTTCAAGAATTTTCTTAATTGTTCACCTATTTATCTAATTAATTATTAATATCGTGATTTATTACATGGATTATTTTTAAGTAGGTACCTATTGCACGCCATGGCAATGGTAATACACTTGTCTTTTTATCTTTTGTATTATGGAATAAATAATTTCTGATATTGATTCTGAGTATAGACTAGATGGCTGTGCTTGACCTTATGATAGTGTAGTAAATAATTGTTACAATAATTATTTTCTATAGTATTGCTTTAAAATTTACCGTTCTAAAATATTGATTTCCGACAGCTCTTCTCAGTAAAATCTGTTTTCCGAACCAGTGATAGATGCTCGCAGGTAGGTATCAGCGTCACTATATTATTGTTGACGACCTCCGTGGCGCAGTGTTGAGCGCTGTGGCCTTAACGTGGGAGGGCCCGGGTTCGATTCCCGGCAGGATCAATTTGGGAATTTATAATTTCTGAATTTTCTCTGGTCTGATCTGGTGAGAGGCTTCGGCCGTGGCTAGTTACCACCCTACCGGCAAAGACGTACCGCCAAGCGATTTAGGGTACGATGCCGTGTAGAAACAGACTAGGGGTATGGGTTTAATATAACTGCCATACCCCTAACAGGTTAGCCCGCTACCATCTTAGGCTGCATCATCACTTACCATCAGGTGAGATCGCAGTCAAGGTCTAATTTGTAGTGGAATAAAAAAAAATTATCATCACATACATACGGATAAAAGATGCTATGGACGAGATAGTTGGTACCCACAGAGCTGGACGTAGGTTTCAATCTCACGCACTCTTATTACTTTATTGCATCATTTTAGTGATCATAATATTATTACAATGTAAATACACCTTCTATAATTTATTACTCGTAGTTATTATGATTACAAATGACACAACTTCATAAAAAATAATTCAAATTTGCTTCCATCAAAATATAATTAGGGAGCTTGACTGTAATTTTTCCTATAAAATTTGAATCGCCAATTTAACATTTTTTAAAAATAATTTAAGTACATTTACCTACCTATTTAAAGAGAAAAGTGCTGATAATATTAATCCTTATATTCCTTACTAGCTGATGCCCGCGACTTCGTCCTCGTAGCTTAAGTTCCTTTTGATTCCCGCGGGAACTCCTTAATTTTCCGTGATAAAGTCTATGTCACTCTCAGGTCCTCAACTATACCCATGCCAAAAATCACGTCGATCCGTAGCTCCGTTGTGGCGTGATTGAAGGACAAACCAATAAACCAACAAACTAACAAACAAACACACTTTTGCATTTATAATATTAGTATGATAGTATGATACCTATCCCAGATAAATCCGCCTTTGAATTAAAAGAAAACACCCGTTTCACGCAAAGCGGTGAAACACATCTCTTTTGGCGTTTTGGTGGTTTATTCTTTTTATCTTTAATCTCGTTTGAACTCTTTAATTTTCCGGGATAAATAGTAACCTATGTCACTTCCATCCAGGTACCTAAAACTAGGTACTAAACTAGGTACCTAAATCCATGCATAAAACATGTCGTAGCTCTGTTTCGGATTGATTGAAGGAGAAACCAACAAACAAACACACTTTCGCGTTCATAATATTAGTAGATAGTATATGTAATAAGTAAGTATATAGAACTATAGGTATTACACGATACGCAGAAAATTTACGTGCCAACACGTACGTAATATTAATGAAGGTATAGGTAGGTACTTATATCGTACTATCCAATTTTGTGTTTTTCCTATAGGTATGATAATTAAAACAAAGAATAATCCATACTAATATTATAAATGCGAAAGTGTGTCTGTCTGTCTGTCTGCTACGCTTTCCCGGCCCATCTTTTAAACCGATTTTGCTGAAATTAGGTATAGAGGTAGGTTATATCCCGGGGAAGGACATAGGCTACTTTTTATCCCGGAAAATTAAGCAGTTCCCGCGGGAATCAAAAAACTTCAATCCACGCGGACGAAGTCGCGGGCATCATCTTGTTAATTATATTATTGTTTAACAGTCGGCAAAAAATACTTCTATTTCCGTCCTGCCTAAGCCTAGGCATGGCCTAGACCGATGTTGTGTCATAAAAATTTCTTACTCGGAGCTAGTACTGAGAATTTCTGGTCAGAAAACCCAATACTTAATTATAGCCCGACCTGGTATTCGAACCCGGGACCTCGTCAACCGCTGTCGAACATGCTAACCAGTAGACCTTGAAATATACCTACTAAGTAAAGACTCATGTTATTTACCGTGCCTCGGAGAGCACGTTAAGCCGTCGATCCCGGTTATTATCACGAACATAATAAGCGGGCTTTGACAACTGTTATTATGTTCGCATTGGAGCAGAGTGGTACTGGTGGGTCTAAGATCTCTTCCCTCTCTCCTATGTGAGTGGACTGTGGAGGCCTGTGCCCAGCAGTGGGACGTGAATGGGCTGTAGTGGTTATTTACCATGTATAGATCTCCATATCGGCACGCCTTCCAGAATCCCTTGATGCTGGCGAGCATGGTGCGCGCGCGCCGCTCACTGCACCGCGCCGCAGCTACCCTCCTGGTGACAATACAGTAACGACATTACAGCACGCCGTGAATGGAGAAGTTTACCATTTTTAGGGTTCCGTACCCAAAGGGTAAAAACGGGACCCTATTACTAAGACTCCGCTGTCTGTCTGTCTGTCTGTCTGTCTGTCTGTCTGTCTGTCTGTCTGTCTGTCTGTCTGTCTGTCTGTCTGTCTGTCTGTCTGTCTGTCTGTCTGTCTGTCTGTCTGTCTGTCTCCAGGCTGTATCTCATAAACCGTGATAGCTAGAAAGCTGAAATTTTCACAAATGATGTATTTCCGTTGCCGCTATAACAACAAATACTAAAAATTAAAAAAATATATATATTAAGGGGGGTCCCCAAACAATAAACGTGTTTTTTTCGTATTTTTTTGCTCAATATTAAAAACGGTAACAGGTAGACGGTTCAAATTTTCACAGATTAT
Source organism: Erebia ligea (assembly GCA_917051295.2). Taxonomy (NCBI): domain Eukaryota; kingdom Metazoa; phylum Arthropoda; class Insecta; order Lepidoptera; family Nymphalidae; genus Erebia; species Erebia ligea. Next base: position 14,201,272 of record OU785241.1, on the reverse strand, counting down.
TAATTTGTATATTACCTTTCAAAATAAATAATTAAATATCAATAAAGTAAATATTAAAGGGGGGCTCCCATACAACAAACGTAATTTTTTGATATTAACAATAAACCTCTACAAACAAAGTTAGTTTTGCGGTTCATTTCGTCTTGTTAGTAATCTATCTATATATATAAAATTCAAAGTCCTGACTGACTGACTGACTGACTGACTTATATATCAACGCACAGCCTAAACCGCTGGGGTTAGAAACTTGAAATTTTGACAGTAGGTTACTTTTGTGACGTAAGCGCTCACTAAGGAAGGATTTTTCAAAACTCCACCCCTAAGGGGGTGAAATAGGGGGTGAAAGTTTGTATGAAAGTCCGCCATTTTTCAAGTTATATCCATGAAACTTGGTATTTGAGCGTCTGGTTTAAAATAAAGAAATACGTGTTTCACAGTTTTTGAAAATTCTACCCCCAAAGGCGTTAAATAGGGGTAGAAAGTTTGTATGAAAGTCCTTCATTTTTCAAGTTATAACCATGAAAGTTGGTATTTGGGATTCTGGTTTAAAATAAAGAAATACGTGCTTCACAGTTTTTGAAAATTTTATCACCAAGGACGTTAAATAGAGAGTTTGTCCTTTAATCACGCCGCAACAGAGCAACGGATCAACGTGATTTTTTGCATGGGTATAGTTGAGGACCTGGAGAGTGATATATAATATAGGATTTATCCCGGAAAATTAAGGAGTGCCTGTGGGAATAAAAAAAACTTATGCCTCGCGAACGAAGTCGCGAGCATCCTCTAGTACGTCATAAATCGTAAAACTTACTACAGGTTTGTACGGAACCCTCGGTGCGCGAGTCCGACACGCACTTGGCCGGTTTTTTTATGAAAATTAGGACAAAATAAAACAAAAATATGAAAGAATTATTTAAATATCTCAACAAATGAAAAAGTTATGGAGCTTTAAAGTTGCGCTTGCAAATGCGGTCGTGTGACGTCACACGACCCTATCAACCGACTTTATAAAGCTGAATAAAAGAAAGAAATGGACTTAACGTGACTTACTTAATTGAATTAATAGTACATTACTGCAGCAGCCATCAAAACAGGCATTGAAGGACGAACGTGTAAATGTGGGCCGAGGCGAAGCCGAGGCACACATACGTAAGTCCATCAATGCCTAGTTGTGGCCAAGGATTGTATAGTGCTTTTCTCAAATAATGCGCGGAAATTAAAACTAAGTGTTCATCACACTCATTGTCTTCACTTGAACTCATTTTGTCAAAAACATTTCAAAATCAATGACGAACAACGAACAACAATAATATTTCCCGCGTCAAAGTGTCCATTTGTTTTTTTTTTTTCAATAAACAGCTTTCTATTTGCAAGCTAGTTCGAAATTTAAATAAAACCTTTGATAAGTTACCTCCTTGGTTGCCATGTTTCGGAGTAAAAGATAGTTCCACTTTTAAACTACACGACAGATATGAATTTAGTATGTAATTTATTTGGCCGCTAAACCACGACAGATATGGATTTTCATACAACTTTAGAAGGCCGCTGCTCGCATGTATTTGGCCAGTACAGCAATTTCGATTTATCTCATAAGAAGGTTGTCAAAATAATGCTCAAATTTCCAAGCATGTTTGAGAAAAAGCACTTAATTTGTGTGTGAAGATAATTTTGAAGTATTAAATCTCGGCTACGTAAAAGCTCACTCACAAAATTTCTCATTCGAGTAAGATACAGCAATCGGTGTACAATAAATAATTAAACTTATTAAATAAATTAATTTCTCAGTAATTTATTGATGGATTTTAAAAAAAAAAACACTGATTTGTTAGTTTTAATCTATACTTTACTTCCATTGCGTTAAATATGGTATTAAAAACATCATGAAACTTCTCCAATTAACACCTTACAGATCGACGCCCATACAAATTGCAGACCGCTGAATTTTGTATTGAAATTTCTGACCGCTTGGAGATATCTGCGCCCCGATTGTGTAAGGAAATCGTAATCGTAATCGTTTGTCAAACGGATAATTCGACCTATTTTTTTTTTAATATATACATATATAGCGAGCAAACGAGAAGGCGGGTCACCTGATGGTAAGTGATTACCGCCGCCCATGAACATTTGCAGCACCAGAGGAACCGCCAATGCGTTCCTGCTTTTGAGAAATTTGTTATAAGGATCTATCTACGAGTTTATGGAGTTCATAGATGCCTGCAAGTCAAAAAGCATGTATGAACTCCTGAAACAGTTCGAGTGATACGCTGTAACCTGTCAAATGATTATGATTTGCTTAGACACTTTAGGCCTTTAGTCTGCCCCCCAATCATGTAAGAATGGCCGATGAAATCGTTACAGTTCTGCGGCAAAGTAAATAAACCATAACAGCATTAAATTAGAGCTCAATTTCGTATATCCATTCTGATACGTTTAGGTATGAAAGATACTCTAACGTATAAGAATGGATACATCAAATTGAGCTCTAATTCAATGCAGTTATGGTATTACGTTTGATCGACCATTCTTACATAATCGGGGAGCTGGTCTGGTCTTGTGGTTAGAGCAGTGGCGATTCCTGGTGGTCAATCTTGGGTTTGCGCTAGCTGATGGTTAGGTATTTTCTCAATAAAATACATTTACCTCATATACCTATCACTGATTAGGGGTATAGGTTTAATATAACTGATATATCCCTAACAGGTTTGCCCGCTACCATCTTAGAGTAGGTACTTACATCATCACCCACCACCTGGTGACATTGCAGTCAAGGGCTAACTTGTACTTACTAAAATAAAGAATACTATTTTTATTTATTTCACACTAGCAGATTCCCGCGACTTCGTCCGCGTGAAATAAGTTTTTTAAATTCCCACGGGACCTCCCTAATTTTTCGGGTTAATCTCGGTTCTCGTACCAAGCCTATGACACTCACAAATAATGTAGCTTTCTATTGGTACTAGAATTTTCAAAATCGCTTCAGTAGATCGAGAGATTACCCCCTACAACCTCACAAACTTGACCTCTTTATAATATTAGTATAGTGCGCGTTACATTATTATTATGATATCTTCTAAGATATTCATCTGAATTAAATGGTGTAAGGGCGAATTTGATCTATTATTAAATACTTGAGATGAACAACCATTTTATTTTGTTAAGGATTAATACTATATTGGTAAAAACACCTTAGCGAGTAAAGCATTGTTTTAGACCAAATTTGAAAATCATAATGACGGTTATTGTGAGACGACCTTAAAAGATAGCTATATGTTGTCGCGGACTTTTTTTTAGAACTTTTTGAGAGGAACAATTCCACCATACATTGTTTTCGTGTAACTTTTACCATTTGCGCAGCGCACGCCACGGAAGCTCTCAGATGAGACAATTTTTTCCGACTTCATTCACATTATTGCAGTTTTCGTAGAGATTAATGTTTTTGAAAATAAAATACAGCCTATGTTACTCGCTGATAATGTAGCTTTCTATAGGTGAAAGAATTTTTAAAATCGATTGAGTAGTTTTTGAGTAATAAATAATAATACTAAACGGCAAAAGCGAGCAGCGCGCAATGCGCAACTCATAGTGCACGCCTTCGGCCCGTAGTGAGCGGGGAGTAAGCGGGCCGACGGAGTTCGAAGATTCTCGCAGTACGAGCCACGTGGCGATGCGGCGCACGTCACAAGTCATAATTCACAACCAAGCCAAGGTGCGAGGTGGTCATGGAGCGTGCGTGATTTTAAATAATTATCGATTAACGCAATCATTTAATTGATAAACTTATATGTTTTGTGAATGGTACCTATTTCATGTTATAAAATATTAGTATATTACTTAAATAGATCTAGTATTATTGGTAAGTAACTTATTCATAATTATTGGTATTGCGGCGCAAGCTGCGCAATCTTAGAGGAATCGCCACTGGGTTAGAGATTTGTAAGATGTCTCAAGTTGATATAGTATCGCAGACGATTATATTGTCAATGAACATTCAGACAAACAAGTGACATATCAATAAACAAGTTTATACCGATATCACCCGATATGTGGACCGATAATATTATGAGTGAAAACTATAATACTAATATAATAGTAATAACCGATAATTTTATGTTGAACTAGCTGATGCCCGCGACTTCGTCCGCGTGAATTGAGGTTTTTTTGGTTCCTGCGGGAACTCTTTAATTTTCCTGGATAAAAAGTAGCCTATGTGTTATTCCAGACTATAATCTATCTCCGTGCCAAATTTCATCTAGATCCATTCAGCCGTTCTGGCGTGATTGAGCAACAAACATCCATCCATCCATCCATCCAAACTTTCGCATTTATAATCATACTAGCTGATGCCCGCGACTTCGTCCGCGTGGATTGAGGTTTTTCGGTTCCCGCTGGAACTCTTTAATTTTCCGGGATAAAAAGTAGCCTATGTGCTATTCCAGACTATAATCTATCTCTGTGCCAAATTTCATCCAGATCCGTTCATCCGTTGGAGCGTGATTGAGTAACAAACATACATCCATACATCCATCCATCCAAACTTTCGCATTTATAATATTTATTTCCATCCAAACTTTCGCATTTATAATCATATCATACTTAATATTATAAATGCGAAAGTGTGTTTGTTTGTTGGTTTGTCCTTCAATCACGCCGCAACGGAGCAACGGATCGACGTGATTTTTGGCATGGTTATAGTTGAGGATCTGGGGAGTGACATAGGATACTTTTTATCCCGAAAAATTAAGGAGTTCGAGTGGGAATTAAATAAACTTATTCCACGCGGGCGAAATCGCGGGCGTCAGCTAGTATTACTATAGATTAGTTTAGATTTAGATAAGTAAGCTTATTTTTCTTGCTCCATATGAAGGTTATGTATAAAAAGTATCCCTGTATATTATCCGTCACTCAGTCAATTAGTCAACGCGTGAACATTCACTTCCTTAGGACATATTGCAAGTGTTTGTTTCCTAGTATATACTTAAGTAAGTACGGAAAGGAAGTAATGATCTAGTTTTAGGTACTATATAAAGGCGGAGTTATAAATAGGTTTAATGGTACTTCCTTACAGATCTGATCTTATGTAGGACATGTTATATCAATTGTAGAAAACGTGATGGCAAATCGATTTACGATCTTGTCACGATTTTTCACGTCTTGGTATCAAAGCGATGATAGCCTAGTGCATTAGGCTTATAGGCTTAGCTTTAGGCTTACTATTCGAGGCGTTCAGAGTTTGCATTTTGCGCACGCGCCTCTAGTTTTCGGAGTTTCTAAAAACGCACCTTTTTTTGACGACCTCCGTGGCGCAGTGTTGAGCGCTGTTGCCTTAACGTGCGAAGGTCCCGGGTTCGATCCCCGGCAGGGTCAATGTGGGAATTTCTAATTTCTGAATTTTCCCTGGTCTGGCCTGATGGGAGGCTTCGGCCGTGGCTGGTTACCACCCTACCGGCAAAGACGTGCCGCCAAGCGATTTAGCGTTCCGGTACGATGCCGTGTAGAAACCGAATAGAGGTTTGGGTTAAATATAACTGCCATGCCCCTAACAGGTTCCCGCTACCATCTTAGACTGCATCTTTACTTACCATCAGGTGAGATCGCAGTCAAGGGCTAACTTGTAGTGGATAAAAAAAAATCCTAGCGTTTTTAGGAATTCAATATCGAAATTCTATGAAAGAACGAAATAATTTATTATTTAAAAGGTATCGGTGTCGCTATTAATTAATAATGAATTATGTAAATGTCCCGCGGGAACTAAAGAACCTCAATCCACGCGGACGAAGTCGCGGGCATCAGCTAGTAATATGAATATATCATTATCACATATTGCCATTGACTTAATAATTACTAATCTGTGCAACTTTAATGTCGAAGGCGTTATCAATGCTCTAGGTCACTTAATAGGTAATCATAGAAATGCATAACGCCCTTTATGTGTTGACGAAGGTCAACACATAAAGGGCGTTATGCATTTCTAAGGGCGATACCTTCTAAGGGCGATACCTTCAATGTGATAGGTCTCGTCAGTGGCGTGCAGTTCATCATACGAGTACTAATATTATAAATGCGAAAGTGTGTTTGTTTGTTGGTTTGTTGGTTTATTGGTTTGTTGGTTTGTTGGTTTGTTGGTTTGTCCTTCAATCACACCGCAACGGAGCAACGGATCGACGAGATTTTTGGCATGGGTATAGTTGAGGACCTGGATAGTGACATAGGCCCTTTTTATCCCGGAAAATTAAGGAGTGCCTGAGGGAATTAAAAACTCATGCCACGCGAACGAAATCGCGGGCGTCCGCTAGTTTACTAATAAACAAGGGTTAACATGTACTTAGTGGAATTAAAAAAAAAACAATCTCACTCAGGTATGGCATTAATATTTAACCCATATCTCTTAACTTTGTTTATGTTCTACGCGCCATTGTACCGGAACAACTAAATTGCTTGGCGGCACGTCTTTGCCGGTAGGGTTGTAAGCAGCCTTGGCGACCAGACCAGAGACAATTTAGAAGTTATGAAATCCCAAAATTGCCCCAGTTGGGTATAAAACCCGGACCGTCGGTTTAAAAAAAATATAAATAGACTGTTAATAATAATATATACTGATAGTATAGGCATGATGTTATCCGACCGATTCATTATTTCAGCGGTCCTTTTCCGATAGTTCTTAAAAAATCATCATTCATTCATTTTGAAATGATCATTTATTCATTTTGAAATGATTTTTTTTTCACGTAGGACAACTTGTACCACTTATGATAAGTCGTAAGAATCTACCACCTTTATCTATCAACAATCTACCTTTTGTTGATAGTACAAGCACATACAAGTATCACTGATGACAAAATAACTGTCATTTCACTGTAACTTATCATTCAATGATATCTACTGGAGATCAGAAAGAGATTTGCATAAAAATATGATCGATAACGATTACTTTATTTACTCTCGACGGTTCAATGACCTGGGTAGGCTTTGAGGGGAACAATTTGCATAAAAAACTCATTGACTAGCGTCGCGGTAAATGTCAATAATGCTCTTACGCCTACTTATCTTATATACTGGACTGGATTACAAGGCTTGTAAGATGCTTGTACACATTGGCCCGACGCACTCGGCCAATGCGATCAGCGAACGAGTCTGAACCACTTGGCGTGCATTGATTGCCAAGTGTGGCCAACGTTGGCCGACTTTTGTGAACTATGAGACAAACGTCAACGGATTTTGAAGCAATTCGATCAAAGCTTGTGCTTTTTGCGATTTGAAAGAAAATACACTAGGAATTAAACAAATTGTTTTGGACAAAAGGCTAATAGTACGGAGAAAAGCCGTATTAAAATACAACGGCCTTTAGTGCTCCTTGGAAAATAGTCCCTAGTCTGCGCAGGCCCTATGGAGCCGCACATACTAGTGTTACAGGTTAAAACGTCCACCCTCTCCAACGCAGACCTTTCGCGTAGACATTTTGCTCCATCCGGTGCCTAGTGGTATTTGAGCTCTCAATTTTATTTTTAATTTTTATTTCGTACAAAATGCTATTTGTACTAACAGAGAAAAAGTGGACTGAGGTAAAGCTTATCTCTTGAGTAGAAATATCTTCCTTGAAAGTGAGTAAGGTGAAAAGTGGTAGATATAGCTGTAGGTACAAAAATAATTATTCTCAATCCCAATTTCTAGAGTGTTCTAATAATTAATTTCGATGTTGAACCACGCGTGTTATGCAAATAATGTTACGCGCAAGATGCTATTATCTCACACATTATTATGTAAAATAATACCTAGTTCCACCGGAACTTTTTGTGAACTCTTCGGATAAAAATACCACCGTATAGTAAAAAACGGACATGCTTATGACAGTTTAAACTGAGTAATTTTATTTTTGGACGCAGTATAAAAATAATTATATCTTAAAATATATTACTTAGCTAGAATTTTTCACTTCCAGATGGTTCGGTTATTATATTGAGGGATATAGGAAAGTCTAAATTTTCGTATTCTATTGGGTATATTTTGTAAATCACGCTTATCCCAAGCCCATTATCCCAAGCATTAAATTTTGAGGAGTAAATAACTACAATCCAAGCTCTGATCGTTGCACCATTAGGGTTTACTTGAACAAAAATATTACCTATTAGCCCTTCCTGCCGAATTTCGGCCACGGCGATGAATCCTCGCGATCAATATTAGAATTTTCTGTCTTACTCTGGTACTGGTCATCCGTAATCGAACATGCTGACCATTACAGTCAAATCAACATGGCAATCAAACGCAAACTTTAAAAGCTACTTTAAGTACCTAAGTACATAGGAATAAGATGTTGGAAAATAGAAAAAATTTCGCCATGCTACTACTAAGGGCAGAACCAAAACGGTTAATTTCCGGTAGTCAGTTTTAATACTCACGGCTTGTTTGCCATTGGGTACAAACACAGTGTACAAACTACAAACGACGTCGTAGTGCGATAAGATCAAATGCCAATGCTGAAATTATTGTGTGGGCTTTCGCATTATTTTTTTTCGTTTGTCTAATGTTCCAATAATTTAAGTTGATTCTATATATTTACAGAAGTTTTTTCTCTTGGCAGTGCGTACCTAATAAATTAACACAAGTCTCTATTGACGTCGGAAAAATCTGATAATAAGAGTACCTATTTATCTGGTTAAATAAAATCAGATTCTTACGTAGGCTTATCGTTTGCGGTCATAGGTCGAGTGTCCCTTCTGAAATCATTTGATCAAAACAATAAGTTTTTGTTTGGTAAATATTAGTTTATAGCAGTAAAATTTACCTATATAAATAAATTTATTATAGACCAGGCCGACAAAGGAATTAGCAAAATATTAGACTGATGACCTCCCTGGCGCAGTGGTGAGCGCTGTTGTCTTAACTTGGGAGATCCCGGGTTCGATCCCCGGCAGGGTTAATTTAGAAATTTATAATTTCTGAATTTTCTTTAATCTTGCCTGGTGGGAGGCTTCGGCCGTGGCTACCACTCTACGAAGACGTGCCGCCAAGTGATTTAGCGTTCCGGTACGAAACCGTGTAAAACCCGACTTCCATACCCCTAACAGGTTAGCCCGCTATACCATCTAAGACTTCATCATCCCTTGCTATCAGGTGAGATTGCAGTCAAGGGCTAACTTTTAGTGGATAAAATAAAACTTCTCGATAGAATACATAAATAGTTTCAAAACTTATGGATCTAGTTGTTTTAATGAGTATGTTTCCTACTTAGGAAAGACTAAGCTTGGTAAATATTATGGCATTTTATTTATTTATTTTTATAGATATACAGATATCTATAAAAATAAATAAATAAAAAGTATATGTATAAGTAAAGTGTATTTTTTTTTTGGTTTGATACCGTGAAGACCTTTCAGTTTTCACTCCGCGCCCCATCTGTCGATGTATTGAGGCTTCGTGCTATTTTAATTAATTAAAACTATTACACTTATTAATATTCATACGTGATTAATGTAACGAGTATAATCGAATGACTCGATTGATTTGATCGATGTTATCAAAGCCTTCGACGTGCCGTCCGCGTCGAAAATATTTAGAATACGAATTCATATCACCATTCTCTTGCTCTTATTGAGCGTAGAGATATCAGATAACATACCGTCACATCCTTTGCCTACATTATCCGATTACATACCTACACTTTTATTTAAGTTAGTCTTGATAATATATTCTTTACTAGCTGATGCCCGCGACTTCGTCCGCGTGGTTTAGGTTTTTTTTGCGTCCCGCGGAAACTCCCTAATATTCCGGAATAAAAAGTCTATGTCACTCTCCAGATCCTCAACTATACTCATGCCAAAAATCACGTCGATCGTCGTCGTTGCGGCGTGATTGAATGACAAACCAACAAACAAACACACTTTCGCATAAATATAATATTAGTATGATAATCCCACAAACTTATCTGATATAGGAATAGTTTCTCTACTTAAAAAATGTTAATTTACCCATTAATATTTCTACCAGTAGGTTTATAAACTTAGCTGAGTCTGGCAAACCTTGTAAAAATTCAAAAGAGTTCGTAAAAGTAGAGTTGAAAAAAAGTATGGTTTTTAATTTTGTTTAAATTAGGTAAAAACATACTTTCTGTTATTCGTTTACTTTTCACACAAGTGTTTTTTTTTACATATTTTTGTTGTGAACATTGTCATTATTATCGAGGCCAAACGTGACGCGTACTAACATAAGCCGTGAATATCAAATAATAAGATTGCTCGCGTTTTAAACAAAAGAATAACTGTTATTGATGATCATTGTCTAAAAATATAAAAGGAAAAGGTGACTGACTGACTGAGTGACTGATCTATCAACGCACAGCTCAAACGACTGGAAGGATCGGGCTAAAATTTGACATACAGATAGCTATTATGACGTAGACATCCGCTAAGGATTTTTGAAAATTCAACCTCTTAGGGGGTAAAATAGGGGTTTGAAATTTATGTAGTCCATGCAGCCGATGTCGCGGGCATAAAATAGTAATATATAGTTTAGAAATTTTCACTGGTCTGGCCTGATGGGAGGCTTCGGCCATGGCTAGTTACCATACCACCGGAAAAGACGTGCCGCCAAGCGATTGAGCGTTCCTAGAGGTGAGAGCGTGATTCTCTAGGTATGGGTTTGATATAACTGCCATACACTTATCAGATAAGCCTGCTAACATTTTATACTGCGTCATTGCTTACGACCAGGTTAGAACGCAGTTAAGGGCTAACTTATTGGAAATTAAAAAAAAATCATATGCATCCACTACTGAGCTCGAATCAGAAACAGAAGATTTTGGTCATAGTTCACTGCTGGCCAATTTAGGATTGGCAGACACCCCTTCAAGAGCATTTTTGAAGAACTCTCAGAATTAAAGGGTTTCCTCAAGATGTTTCCCTTCAGCATTATAGCAAAGAATCCGACGTTGGTGAACTCATGTTCTCAGATAGAGTTGGGTATTTGCCAACTAATCAAATCGGCAACTCTATCAAACGTCAATATTCGCGTCAATATTAGTATGGGAGCTTATATGGAAGAGTTGTGACGTCATCAACATTCGACGCACTTTTCTTAATTTAATCGATAGTTTAAATGTTTATAAAACTTAAAAGTAACTGAAGACGTGGATTTTATGACTTTTGGAAAACCCTTTATTTAATAACTAATCGATAATAATTTGTGAGAGAGAACCATGGAAGTAGGAAATTAGTACTTTCTGCGAGAACCATCGCAAAATTTTCCGATTTTCCGAACAAAATGACGTAGCGCGGGAATTTCGACACACCCGTCGCCGCGGCCGTTTTAAATTTAGAACACACACGTGTAAACAATAATTTAAAATGGGAACAAATCGATGTTTTGCATAGATATTTTGCAATTTAATTTTAAATAGAGTAGGTATACTGAGGGTTTGTTATCGTCGCTTAAAGCAGTATTATTTTAATCTTGTTGGCGCTCTTGTTTCAGAATTATAATCCTTATTTTAGGGACGTCATACAAAACGATGATAGTAACTGCCATGTATCTCTTGAGTAACTTTAAACTATGAACTCAAATACAATCAAAGACGGTTGAACGTTTTGAATAAATAAACCGATATTTCGAAAAGATCGTTCAGTAACAAACTAACTACTTACTCTGAACTATTCCTAGGAGTCCCCAACTTGATTTTTGTACAAACAAAATTTATTAAAACTCACACTCTCGCAATAAAATTTAAAAAAAAATCACGAAAGATTTTCCGAACACAGAGTTGCGCGCGTTTTTCGACACAGCGCGCGAAGTTTTAAATTTAGAACACGCACGTTCACTTATATTGTTTTATTTTTTAAATTGGGAACAAATCGATGTCTGGCTTTTTTTGTTTCGATTTATGTATATTTTTTTTAATTCGTGCAGGTCACATCACAGCAAAGACCTGGCGACCGACTGTTTTCGAAAGAGGTTGTATGCTCTTGACCTTGCGCTGATCTCAGCCGTACTGAAGCGGCTTTTCGTTGCCGCCACTAGTTTTATATCGCATTATTGTTGTTGTAGCTTTTACTCGCGGCTGATAATGCCGTTTGTTTGCGGAACATCTGTTTCCGAACGTTGACAATTAACAACTTATAGCGATCCGGCTCCATTTTCGCGCGGATTAGACCTTATAGTTATTGGGAGACCTATAGACTTATGTCTGGCCGACCTTCGTCGCGCTTAGTATTGTACTTTAATTTAAAAATATTAATAACCTCTAAAGGGCTACCTTCTATAGGGAATACTGAAGGACTTTAGTTCTACGACGTTTAAAAATACTGATTTAAAAAAATCATACAATTTTTTTTAATTGGCTGCTCTAAAGCAGTATTGCTCCACGCGATACTCAGTCAGCCAGTGTATAGAGAAAAGTTTAAACATTTTAGTGAATTTATAAACTTTTTCAGTATTATGTAGAGAAGTTCTCTGTGGTTATTATAGTACTAGATAATGCCCGCGGCTTCGTCCGCGTGGCTGAAGCGCGTTTTTGATTCCCGCGGGAACTCTTTAATTTTCCGGAATAGCCTATGTCCTTCCCCTTGATTCAAACTATCCCTATGTCAAATTGCATCAAAATCGGTTAAACAGATGGGCCGTGAAAGCGTAGCAGACAGACAGACAGACAGACAGACGGACAGACAGACAGACAGACAAACACACTTTCGCATTTATAATATTAGTATGGATGGATTTTTAAATTAACCGTGTACTTATACGGAAAGTCTAGGGTTCCATGGCGTAAGCTCATTCGGAGAGGGAACTTATTATAGTTTAGTTAACTTATACAATTAGTTACTAGCTGATGCCCGCGACTTCGTCCGCGTGGAATAAGTTTTTTTTAAATTCCTCCGGGAACTCCTCAATTTTCCGGGATAAAAAGTAGCCTATGTCACTCTCCAGGGTCCTCAACTATACCCATGCAAAAAATCACGTCGATTCGTCGCAGCGTGATTAAAGGACACACCAACAAACAAACACACTTTCGCATTTATAATATTAGTATAATGGATTAAAATTATGATAATGATGACTAATTACTATTTACTTTGGAAGTAGACCGATTAGTTTAACTAATTCCCACATAATTATAGTGCCATTGTTATAGAACCAAAAGAGATTAGTTAAGTAGGCTTTGACTAAAACTAAAAGGCAGACTAATAAAGGAAAGACATCAAGATAAGTGTTATTAGCTTAAAATAGGCACTAAAATAAACAAGTAGGCTACATGAACTAGGTACAGTCGCGGTCAGAAAATGTTTACCACCTTAAGGTTCAGAATTGGATGGACCCATCTGTGTCAGAAGGTAGTTTGATTAGGCATAGATCATAGATTTTTTAACTTTTTCAGTAGATGACAAATGTGGCAACTAGATAGGATAGGTAGATATTGTAGAAAACCTCTTTCATTATTTATAGTAAATGTTATGCTATATGCTATATGAATGCTATATGAATGCGATGATGCTAATGTTTTGTTGAATTCATTATCTTTTTGTTGAATTCGATGCTTGAAAACTTTGCAACGAAATAAATACCTTGCTTATGCGCTCTAGACCTTGCACGCAGTGTTTTAGAGAATCTAATTTGAAAACTTGTAAACATTTTCAGACAGCGATCGTACCTATACTGTAAATGATTCTAAACGCCTTATCTATTTTTATTTTCCTTTACTTTTGTCTTCCTAACAATACTAATAATATTGTTTGTCCGTCTTGTTGAGTGTGTTTTACGAAATCCAATAAACCAATTTAAAACAATTTTTAGCAGTTTGAAGTAATCTTTTTCATTAAATACAAGTAGGAAAAAACATAACGTTACACTAAATTCACTATGGCGGCCGATAAAGGCTTGTTTTAAAACAAAAGCCCAACATAAATTCTCTTCCTGAGATAAATAGCAAAATGTATGTCAAAAAAATATATATCTGCGCTCGCGTTGTATGGGAAACACGTTTCGTCATGTCGGGTAGGCCTGTGCTACTCCAGTAGTGTGTTTTCGCTTTAAATATCCCATGAGCAAACCCGATGGCATAATACTATGTAACCGATGTGTATTATTAGAGATAGTCAAATAGTACTTAGTTGGTACTTTTACTTTACGACTCTGAAAAAGAGGTAGTTTAGTTATTTATTTGGGTTATCACTTATCACTCAAAGATAAGATTGAGTAAGTAGGTATAGAGGTAAGAGTTTGGCGACCTCTCTGGCGCAGTGGTGAGCGTTGTTGTGTTAACGTGGGAGGTCCCTGCAGGTTCGACTGCCGGCAGGGGCAAATGGGGAATTTATGATTCCTGAATTGCGTGATATCCTAGCCACGTGGGTGGAATACCGCCAACTTCCTGCCTCTGGGCCAGTACCTACTGAGATTTTTTTATCCGGAAACCCAATATTACTTATATTTGACCCAACCCGGAAACCGATCCCAGGAACACATATTTAATCGTAATATAATATTTTATTTTGCCAGAATATAGCACATGCAACATCCAATCTTAACACCTATGTAATAATGTATGTATTACCTTGTCATCTGCGGTAGTCGAGGGAGAGATTACTCAGTGAGTATAAATCACTAATAAATAATCAAGTAGGTACTAATATTAAAAATGCGAAAGTTTGTTTGATTGTTGGTTGGTCCTTCAATCACGCGGCAACAGAGCTACGAATCGACGTGATTCTTTGCATGGGGATATTTGAGGATCTGGATAGTGACATAGGTTTCATTTTATCTCGGATAATCAAAAAGTTCCCACTGGATTTTGAAATAACCTGAATCGCCGCGGGTGAAGTCGCCGGCATCAACTAGTTTTTAATACAGTCCGTATATACTAATTTAGTTGTACCTACTTCTCATAGCAGAGGAAATTTACCCAGTTTGAACGAATAAACAGAATGTATTTTTGATTATCGCGTTCTCGAGTCGTAATATTTAGACTAGCTGATGGTTTAAGTTTTTTTTTATTCCCGCGGGAACTCCTTAATTTTCCGGGATAAAAAGTAGCCTATGTCACTCTACAGGTCCTAAGCTATATTCTTACCAAAAATCACGCCGATCCATTGCTCCGTTGCTGCGTGATTGAAGGACAAACCAACAAACCAATAAACCAACAAACAAACACACTTTCGCATTTATAATAGGTAATAGTATGATGATATGATTTTGTTTTGGCACTCTCCGACACACTTATGAGTGCTTGTCGCAGTGGCGCCACTGTCTTTTTTTTTATCCACTACAAGTTACCCCATGACTGGGATTTCACCTGATGGTAAGTGATGATGCAGTCTAAGATGGTAGTAATTCGTATTTCTGTGCAAATTTCATTCAGATCCGTTCAGCCGTTTTGGCGTAGGTATTTGAGTAAAAAACATCCATCCATCCATGCATCCATTCATCCATCCAAACTTTCGCATTTATAATATTAGTATAGACTTACAACAGTAAGCGCCAATTTAATTGAGTTACTTATAGCTTACTTCGTCACAACAATGTTGCTCAACAATTTATATCTATGTTGAGTAGGTACATAACAGATTTACTCTTAACTAATCCATTAATTATTATTATACTAATGCTATTAACTATTATAATCTACTTAAGAGAGACAAGTTGGATCAAAACGCAAGATACGCTAGCACTTCTTTCAGAAACTATACCTACTGCTTATTGAAAAGAAATATCACATAGAAAAATACCGGATTTTTTTTTTTATCCACTACAAGTTAGCCCTTGACTGCGATCTCACCTGATGGTAAGTGATGATGCAGTCTAAGATGGTAGCGGGCTAACCTGTTAGGGGTATGGCAGTTATATTAAACCCATACCCCTTATTCGGTTTCTACACGGCATCGTACCGCAACGCTAAATCGCTTGGCGGCTCGTCTCTGCCGGTAGGGTGGTAACTAGCCACGGCCGAAGCCTTCCACCAGGCCATACCAGGGAAAATTTAGAAATTATAAATTCCTAGATTGACCCTGCCGGGGATCGAACCCGGGACTTCCGCACGTTAAGACAATAGCACTCAACACTGCGCCACGGAGGTCGTTAAACAATATGTAGAACCTCCTCCTTTTTTGAAGTCGGTTTAAAAATATGCATTAATTAAAACAACAATGTTTTGATACGTTGTTATGTTATAATTATATAATTATGTTGTTTTGATATTAACTTTAGAATATAAAAGAACTACAAAAATGAGAAATAACAACTGATTCCATGCATTGCCTCCATTATTTCCATTAATCAACGATCACGAATAGATCTAAGACAGTTGAATTATGAATTAACAATGGGTAATTTGCTCGTTAGAATTTTTCAAAAGAAGCAAAAATTTATTTAGCAAGGAAGAATGGAAGAATCCATAAGTTTCACTACCAAAGTTCTGAATGCACGGGTTATTTGTATGGCGAAACTGGAAACGAAAACGCATTCTTTCGTTTTCGACGTAGCGCTCCGCTACGAGAATGTAGAGGCCAAAAATATGAGTCTCTCCAAACGCCACGAGGCTATGGAGATGTTTTTTGAAGTAAAACTTGATTTGGGGAGTAAGCTGGTGAATACGTGACGAGAGCGTTACGAAAAGTGTGATCGGGCGAGGCGAACGGAAGTTGAGAGGGAGATATAAGTTAGTGAAGATACATATACATATAGATGGAGCTAAAGAAGTTTTACTTCAGTCGATGTGGTCGGTCTATAGCACACTCGTTTTTAGGGTTCCGTATTTTTATATTATAGCACAAGCTACTAATAATTTACTAGATGATGCCCGCGACTTCGCGGTTTAAGTTTAATTAAGGTTTTTTTTTTATTTCCACGAGAACTCCGGGATAAAAATTTGCGTTTGTCCTATCTCTGTACCCAATTTCGTCAAAATCGGCTGCAAAGATGGGCCGTGAAAGCATAGCAGACAGACAAAAACGCTTTCGCATCCATACTAATATTATAAATGCGAAAGTGTGTCTGTGTGTCTGTCTGTTACGCTTTCACGGGCCATCTATTCAACCGATTTTAATGAAATTTGGTATAGCGGTAATTTACATCCCGAGGAAGGACGTAGGCTACTCTTAATCCCGGAAAATTAAGGAGTTCCCACGGGAATCAAAAAAATTTAATCCTCTAGGACGAAGTCGCGGGCATCGTCTAGTCAATTATAATATTAGTATGGATGTAAAAAGAAAAATACGTAAAGCCCTGTAGGCTCATTACAGTAATTTAATGAAATACAACGAAAAGCCCATGAAAATTGCATAGGGTCATTATCATCACGAGATGGTGCGAGTTGCTATCGTTCCGGGAAATACCGTAAATAAATTACATCTATTATACTATACGAGTACCTTTAGATCTACATACTATGGTCACATAATATGTCTACCAAAGATGTGCGAGTAAACGTATATATCTTAGACTGCATCATCATTGACTTTCACGGAAATTAACTCTTCCTTTTGGCTTTGCCGTATGTGAGTAAAACTGCAGTCTACGGGGTCAAAATAGGGGTTTGAAGTTCGTATGAAAACGTGAGAGAAGATACGGGCAAAAGCCTAGTAGTAAATAAAAATACACACACTCAAAAATAATTGCATGGCTTGCAAGTAGTCATGCACTTCCAGCAAGTCTGATTGCAGCCAAGCGCTAGTCTAAATTAAACTGAATTTAAAAAAAACAATTATTTTAACAATTTTGAAATAATAACTGTAGTAAGTAATATAATGACAGTGGCTTGTGCAAAATGCGGCAAACGCGAAGTCAAACGGTGTAATTAATTGACGTGACATGCATTACATAGACTATATGTAATTATTATTCATTGTTCTCTCGTTTAGAGTGAACTACTAAATAACTCGAAATTAAATCCTCATTGTAGCTAATTACGTTGCACACAATCTCTAAACAGCTCTACGAGTAAATATTTTGTTATCCCTTTCAATATACTCCCTGCGGAAAACGACATTATAGCATGTCCCTTTCATAATGCTCTTTGCGGAAAAGGACATTGGGGCTGATTCAGTAGTGCACAATCTCTAAACTAAACTAAAATGGCAGCTTTAAATCTAGTTCTGTCCCTTTCCGTAGGGAGTATTATGAAAGGGTTTGCAATATTTGTAATGCTCTAATTTTAGTTTAGTTTAGAGATTGTGCACTACAGAATCAGCCCCATTACTGTCTAGGTTTAGAGCTGTCATTTTAGTTTAGTTTAGAAAATGCGCAGGAACTGAATTAGCAACATTATTATGCTGTTAAACTTCACTGTTACGGACGGTGTAAAAATACGTCGTGAGGAGACCGATTTTTGAACCGATTTTTGACAACGGTAAGGTATTTTTATAAAAAACTAGCTAATGCCCGCTAATCGTCCGCGTGGATTGAGGTTTTTCGATTCCCGCGGGAACGCTTTAATTTTCCGGGATAAAAAGTAGCCTATGTGTTATTCCAGACTATAATCTATAATCTCTGTGCCAAATTTCATCCAGATCCGTTCAGCTGTTGGGGCGTGATTGAGTAACAAACATCCATCCATACATCCATACATCCATATATCCATCCAAAATTTCGCATTTATAATATTAGTATAGAAGTATAGATAGTATAGATAATTATTAAAAAGGTATTGTGACGTTGCTAGTTAAGAGAGAAATAAATTAAAACCAACAAGTCAACACAAGGATTTATTGAAGGTACAAGTGGGTCGTGGGACGAGAGGCCCGTCAATATTTTCGCTTCCTAGGCCTGCAGTGGGCAAGTACTTCCCTGTATTGCCGCAGAGTGTCGGTCCAGCTGGTAGAGGGACGCGCGGCGAGGTCTTCAACCAGGTAGTGTGCCGTAGGTATTTCGTGCACGCAGGGAAGTCGGTCGTCTGCGCTCGTGAGCTCTGACCCGCAGAAGTGGCGAGGCCAGAGAGCTCAGACGTGGAAGAGGGCCACGGCTGAATGGGGCTCGTAGAAGTCGAGGCGCAGATCACGAGAGCAGCAAGGAGGAGAAGAAAAACCCTGGAATGCACATTCCGGCGTGTGAGAAAGCTGTTCCCTACTGACCATCGGATTGTGACACGTAGCAGCAAGCAAGCGGAAAAGTACTGCGTAAAATGGTGGTGGCTAGGTAGGTCACAATCAGACGGAGTTACAGAAGAGAAAAGAGTGAAGCTAAGTTACAAATAATTATTTTAAAACAAGGAAAAGATAATATTAAAATGCAGAGGGCAATGAGAAGCTAATAATAATTTACAAGTTATAATTAATTAAGTATTATAAAAAACAATCAAAAGTGCTAATATTAGAAGATCAAGTATTTTAAAATATAGTGCAATTTTAGTTAGCTTTGCTATAGGTACATAATTACAATTTAGGCAAAGCAATATTCGGCGAACAAAGGAAGGTCGTACAAAGGACGTGTGGAATGGCCTTTAATGTTCGGTGCGTAAAAAAAAACTATTCTACAGCGAATTGTTCAGCACTTACCCGTTACACGGGGTTTATAATATTTGGAGAGGTCTTCCGACGAATAATCACGTTGCAGAATTAGGTAGTGATATTAAATTTCGGAAGATCAAGTAGCGTGAAGTCACCTTGGAACGAAATTTGTGACTAGCTGGCAGCGCGCCGGCGGCCCCGGTGCGCGGCAGCGCCACCGAGCCTCCAAGCGGCAGCCAAGCAAAACAACCGGTTCTAGGCGACGCACGGCAGCTGTTAACGCGCGTACATGCCTACTTATGTTGATGAAGTTATAATAATATGTCTTAGCTAATAGGTGCTTTAAAAGCATGTAACGCCTTCTACAACGTTACATATCCCCCTCTCCTGGTGAAGAATTTTATCCCTACAGGATAAAATTCGTTATGCCTTGAATTACGTCAGTACTTTACCCTTTCTTAATCACCATTCACACTCTTTCATACGTCACGCAATTAATAAAAGCAACAGTAATTTATTCTTTAAAATTACTGACGCATCCTTACACAATGAGTTAGAGACTGTACAGAAACCAATAACTCTCGTACGAACTTAGCCACAAGATGTCAAAATTACACGAGGGATAACGAGATAACTAAAACATATTTTGTAATGTTAGTTAAGTTGAATATAATAAGATAATAATATATATACATTTAGTGATAGAATCTAAGTTAAACTGATATTATAAATAAATATATTATAATATGTAAATTTTAGTTAAACTTTATAGTGAGAAGATACAGGTTTAAGGTCTTTTATATGCCAAGTACCTAAATTATTACCCGACATATTTTCCAAAATATATACGAGTGGCGAACGTTTTTCTATAACGCGACACTTAATATATTTAGGAGCTAATTTTTTGCTAAAAAACTTATCTTTATCAGATAAAACATAAGTTTTCTTAAAGACAATGTCTCCTACTTCAAATTCGAAAGGCTTCCTACGTAAATTGTAGTTCAACGTATTTTTTGCATGAGCATGATATAATGTTTTTTGAACTTCATTAAATATATTAGCAAGATGACCTAAATTTTCACAATAGATATCCCTAGGTATAAAGATAAATTCGTTACCTACCTCGGAGTTTAGGTAATGGGAACCGCAAGTGACAAGTTCTCTTCCATGAACAAGGAAATTCGGAGTATACCCAGTAGCCTCGTTCACAGAACTGTTCATAGCGAACTGAATTTTCGGCAGTTTTGAGTCCCAAGATCTGTGATCGTTCTCTATAAATGTTGCTATACTAGTAATGACCGTTTTATTATACCGCTCCACTGTATTAACTTGCGGCGTGTACTTGGGTGTGAAATAAACGTTAGGTATTTTGTACTTTTTAAAGAATGTATCCAGGTCTTTACTACAAAAATAAGTACCGTTGTCCAGAATAATATACTGAGAAATTCCGTGGACTAAAAACACGTGGTCCTCTAGGATTCGAATTACAGATTCCGTGTTAGCGCGTCGTAGTGGAAATAGCATAGTATATTTCGAAAAGCAACAGACTACTACTAAAAGATAACTATGCTGTTTTCGACTAGTGGGCAAGGGACCTACGAAATCTATAGAGATCATTTGAAAAGGGCGTGAGACTTCCTTCGGTCTACCCATCTGTCCCATAGTACCGTGAGTAGGAGTTTTATAGGATAGGCAGGTATCGCAGTTAGAAATGAAGTTCACTACATCAGTGTGCATACCAGGCCAGTAATAGCGTAGCGTTAAGCGCTTGTAAGTTTTAAATACGCCGAAGTGACCAGCTGTAGGCTCTGAATGACACTCGGTAAGAATTAGATCGCGTTTTTCTTTAGGTATCACTTCCTTCCATTCGAACTCTTTCAGTAAGGCGCATTTAGTTTGCATGAAGCGGTAAAGTCGATTATTTTTAACAATGTAATTTGGAAATGAAGTTGGTGAGTTTTGACAACCATGGTAAATATTTAAGTACCATTGATCTGAACTACTACTTACACTAGATGAAGTATCATTCGAGTCTAAAGCTGCCACTGGACATGCGCGAGAAAGAGCGTCGGGAATAATATTGTCAGCACCACGACGATGTTTAATTTCAAAATTAAAGCAAGATAAGCGAATACCCCAGCGAGCTAGACGTCCAGTGGGATTGTTAAGATTGAGAAACCACTTGAGTGCGGAGTGATCAGTGTACACCGTGAACTTGAGACCATTGTCAATATAGCATCGCCAATGTTCCAGAGCTACTAAGACTGCAAGTGCTTCTCTTTCTGTGATACTATAGTTTCGTTCTGGGGCCGTTAGTGCTCTACTCATATATGCTATAGGATGTTCAATGCCATTAATAGTTTGAGTTAACAACGCACCTATTCCGCAGTCGCTAGCATCAGTATGGATTTCGAACGGTAGGTTGTAGTCAGGGCAAGCTAAAATAGGAGCAGAAATTAAGCATTCCTTAAGTTTATTAAAAGATTCATCAGCTTCCTTAGACCAGATAAAAGGTTTAGCTTTTTTACCTGTAGACGTCAATCGATTCAGTGGTCCTGCGATAGTACTGAAGTTAGGTACAAATCTTCGGTACCAGGAAGCTGTACCTAGGAATCTTTTAACTTCCTTTTTATTAGTGGGAGTTGGAAAATTAAGGATCGCGTCGACTTTGCCAGGATCGACGTGTAACCCTTGAGCATTCACAACATAGCCTAAATATTTAAGTTCATTTCTAAAGAAAACTGATTTTGATAAATTTATAGTTAAGTTGGCCATTTGCAATTTTTTATAGACTTTCATTAGTAGTGATATATGAGTGTTAAAATCAGGTGAAACAATTATTATATCGTCTACGAAAACAAATACAGAGTTTTCGAACTCGGGACCGTAAAACAAAAGATCGACTAAACGTTGCTGAGTAGCAGGAGCGTTCGTTAACCCGAAAGGCATGGTAACAAAACGGAAAGTACCCCGACCAGGAACATAGAATGCAGTTTTGTCCCGATCCTCAGTTGCAATAGGTATTTGCCAGAATGCTTTGGATAGGTCGATACTTGACAAATATTTAGCATTTTTAAGGTTGTCTAGTATTTCTGATACGTAGGGTAATTTATAAGCGTCTTTTCTAGTAACAGAATTTAGTTTACGGCTATCGAGACAAAACCTAAGCTTACCGTCTTTTTTAGGGGTCAGGAGGACTGGTGAGGACCAGGGACTCTCGCAAGATTCGACCACACCTAATTTTAGCATTTCGTCTAATTCCTCACATAGAATACGTTGCTTATCTGGTGACATCCTATAGTATCGTTGTCTGATAGGCGGGGAGTCTCCTGTATCAATATGATGAGTGATAATATTAGTAACGCCTAGACCTTTATTTTCAGATGAAATATCCTCATATTGTTTTATAATATTATCCGCTAACTGTTTTTCAGAGTCAGACAAGTTGCTATAGCTTTGAATGAAAGGTTGATGTGAAGCATCAGGTTTAAGGTTATTATCAACATTGCTACTAGTAGTAATAACACTGCTGACATATTTAGGGCAAAGTTGGAATTTTCGCCAAAAATCAATACCTAAAATTATATCTGGTGTAACTTCAGGTATAACAAAAGCTTTTAAAATGTGGAATTGGCTCTCAAATTCAACAGGTAGGTTAATGTAACCAAGACTTTGTAAACGTTGACCACCGGCCGCAATAACAGAAATACAGTCCTCGTTAATTAGAGTCAGACCAAGATTGCTAAGTTTATCATGTATTCCATTACCTAGTATTGTAACACTAGAGCCAGAGTCTAAAAGACCTAAAAAATTATGACCACAAACTTGTATTGATGCGTGAGGCCTATTTTCATTGTTATAGTTTTTATCGAGAATTGTGTGGATTTTATAGGTTTTGAAATACAAATTTATAATATTAAGCCAATTTTTCCAATCCTTATCATTAAATTTACTGTCCACACAATTCTCAGATTCTAGTTTTTTGGATCAGGCCGATCAGGACTTCTAGCGCAGTCTGGACAGTCTGGAAATTTTACATTTTTTCGTCTGCAGCCAAAACAAAAAATTTCACTGCGATCAGCGGTACACCCTCTAGTGCTATGACTATCAGAACGGCATCGAATACAGTAACGAGATCTTTTGTTACTTACAGGGGTACTGACTGCATGAACGTAAGTGCTATCTGAATTTGTGTTTTTATTACTAGTATGTTGAGGTTTATTATAATCAGCTGTTGTAGTATTTTTAAGTTTATAGTAATAATTAAATTTTCGAGAGAAGTTAAATTTTTGTTTATTACACGAGCTACCCGAGTAAGCTAAATCAGGTGCCAAGGTATCGGAAGTGGCTTTCGGCGGTTCCTTAAAGTGTGAGAGACGAGACTGAATGTCCTCGTAGTTGCGACATAGGTTTCGTAACTCAACAATAGACTTTACTTCCGAAACTGACGATAAAGTGCTAGCATAGCAAGGCCTAATGTTGTGTAAGAGTATTTCTAATTGTTCTTCGTCCGTGGGTTCCTTAGTTAGTCGTGCAAATAACCCGGACATAATTGACAAATATATAATTATATTTTCATCTTCACCTTGGGTACGAGATCTTATTTCAGCAGACAGTTTGTAATCGTAATCCGGTTCGCTAAAATCTTTTTTTAATAAGACGACAAGTTCCTCCCAAGAGTGTACGGAATCCTTAATACTTCGGTACCAATGAATAGCATCGCCAGTAAATATTTCAGTGGCATTCTTAAGTATTTTATCAGACTTTATATTTTTTGCTTGACAAAATTCATTAGCACGTTGTATAAAAGTCCTTACACAAGATTTGCCGTCAAATTTTAATTTAGAAAACAAATTAAGGTTGTTTCCCTCGCAAGTAACGTTGACATTAAGTGGCACTGTAGGTGTTGCAGAATTCAAAGAACTAGTACTCGCAATGGCTAGGGGATCTGTAGCATTGTCTAAGAGCGTGCTAAGTTTCGATGCGTAAGTTTTATATAAAGTGACACATCCATCATAGTCTTGTTTTATTTTATCAGAGCAAGGAATCCGGTTAAGCCGATGATATAAATGGTTCAATAAGTTTTGAGTTCGTAATAGTGCACTTCTGTCAGTAGTAGACAATAGTGTTTGGTTTACCTTCTCAAGAGCATCAACTACGCCTTCTAGGTCAACGGAAGGATCAAAGGGACTAGTTAGAATGTCCTCCGAAGGATATATCGGACCACATTTAGCTATTTGTTTCCGCAACTCTTGAACCGTGGTAGCTGGAGTTTCACCTCTAATAGCTACTTCGTATTCGAGTTCCCCTTTTTGAAGTGACATAAATTTGACCTCATATGCCATTATAATTGAATTTAAGATAATTAAAAGAATCAAAAAAAATTAATAAAGTACGCAAGGTAAGTGCTGACCAATCGAAAAAAAAAACAACTAAATTCTCCGTCTGTTACAATTAGGATTAGCTAAATTAACGTTTTGGTTGTTTTTTCTTTAAAGCGTGAAGTATTAAAATAAAATGATTGAATGATTGATGAATGATTGATTGATTGATGAAAAAAAATCAAGCTAGTAAAATCAAATCAAATCTGCAAAATAAAAAACAATAATTGCAACTAATGTGTACGAGCGTGACTAAGAAAAAAAATTTTTTTTTATGCTAACGGTACCAATAAGACACTGATAAAATACACAATTAAAAGAAAACAATAAAACAATTAAAAATTCAATAAAATAAAATTGGCCTAAAATTGGCCTAGGCAAGATGACTCTTAAGTGGAGTACTGCCTCTTAACAAAATTTACGATAGGTAGCTTTTTACGTCGAACACCTTAGTTGCTGGCAACCAAAAAATAAAAATAAAACGTTTTACAAAACAAAAAATAACAAAGCACACATACCAAATTTACCACTACAAGCTTAGGAAGCAAAATAATGACCATAAATACCAAGTTGAGGCGCCAGTGTGACGTTGCTAGTTAAGAGAGAAATAAATTAAAACCAACAAGTCAACACAAGGATTTATTGAAGGTACAAGTGGGTCGTGGGACGAGAGGCCCGTCAATATTTTCGCTTCCTAGGCCTGCAGTGGGCAAGTACTTCCCTGTATTGCCGCAGAGTGTCGGTCCAGCTGGTAGAGGGACGCGCGGCGAGGTCTTCAACCAGGTAGTGTGCCGTAGGTATTTCGTGCACGCAGGGAAGTCGGTCGTCTGCGCTCGTGAGCTCTGACCCGCAGAAGTGGCGAGGCCAGAGAGCTCAGACGTGGAAGAGGGCCACGGCTGAATGGGGCTCGTAGAAGTCGAGGCGCAGATCACGAGAGCAGCAAGGAGGAGAAGAAAAACCCTGGAATGCACATTCCGGCGTGTGAGAAAGCTGTTCCCTACTGACCATCGGATTGTGACACGTAGCAGCAAGCAAGCGGAAAAGTACTGCGTAAAATGGTGGTGGCTAGGTATGTCACAATCAGACGGAGTTACAGAAGAGAAAAGAGTGAAGCTAAGTTACAAATAATTATTTTAAAACAAGGAAAAGATAATATTAAAATGCAGAGGGCAATGAGAAGCTAATAATAATTTACAAGTTATAATTAATTAAGTATTATAAAAAACAATCAAAAGTGCTAATATTAGAAGATCAAGTATTTTAAAATATAGTGCAATTTTAGTTAGCTTTGCTATAGGTACATAATTACAATTTAGGCAAAGCAATATTCGGCGAACAAAGGAAGGTCGTACAAAGGACGTGTGGAATGGCCTTTAATGTTCGGTGCGTAAAAAAAAACTATTCTACAGCGAATTGTTCAGCACTTACCCGTTACACGGGGTTTATAATATTTGGAGAGGTCTTCCGACGAATAATCACGTTGCAGAATTAGGTAGTGATATTAAATTTCGGAAGATCAAGTAGCGTGAAGTCACCTTGGAACGAAATTTGTGACTAGCTGGCAGCGCGCCGGCGGCCCCGGTGCGCGGCAGCGCCACCGAGCCTCCAAGCGGCAGCCAAGCAAAACAACCGGTTCTAGGCGACGCACGGCAGCTGTTAACGCGCGTACATGCCTACTTATGTTGATGAAGTTATAATAATATGTCTTAGCTAATAGGTGCTTTAAAAGCATGTAACGCCTTCTACAACGTTACAGTATATAAGTAAATTTTCTTGCTGACCGTACGAATTTCCTAGAACACGGAGAATCGCAAGGCGAGATTAGCCGCTAATACGTGTAGGTACGGTCGCCGACACAAGTGCCGCGTCATGCGGAAATCGGAAGTCACTCCGACTGTCTGTATGTCGGGGAATGGCTATTATTTATATGATTAGTTTTATTTCTGTGATAGAATTATGTCGATAAATTCAAGGATTATTTTGTTATATTTATGGTTATTAGTCTATTAGTTTAATAACCGTCTTTCTAGTTTCTGCCTTTTTTAAATCGAAATGTTCTACAAAAGAGATATACCTACTCAATAAAAATTTCAAAACTCTTAAAACTTAAATAAATAATAGCCCTGTACACATTAGCACATTTGACGAATGTAGGCATACTGTGGCCAACGTACTACGGTATACATCGGCTTGCCGAATTTACATTTTAGCTTGCTAAAATTGACAGCGGAAATTTCCGTTGTTAAAATTAACAATGCAATATGTGATTGCATTTTATTTTCTTTTCTATTTATCTGCTGTTTTAATTTTTTTTATTTTGAGAAATATTGATAAAACAGGACGAGAACATCTCGCTCGTTTATTCACTCCAATAGATCCAGCTATAGAATTCATGCCTAAATTAGCCTGTAACTGAACGACTACTGACGACGTCCAATTGGGAATTTGACTACTAGTCAAATAAATTACTTTTTAATGATTATTAAATAGAGGATCTCCCAAAAGTCGTAATATCCACGTCCCCTGTTAGTTTTATATCGATTAAAGTAAAAAAACTGCGTCGAACTTTGTGACATCGCTATTCAAACAAAATCCCATATTAAGCGCGCGTTTTGACGGTTCAAAAAAAGTTGCTGATTTGACTAGTCGTCAAATACCCAGACACCTACATTGCAGAAGAGCGTAAAGAGACGTTCGTTTTTAAATTAAACCACCTCTAAAAAGTTATCAAACCCAATCAAATCCGTGATGCTATACGATACCTGTATACAGTACTTACGGTAATTACAGTCTGTATTATCACGTTATGTAAGTAATTGATGGGCTACGGTTACAGAGATCGTTTTCCTCCGCCGCCGTGTTTTGTTACCGATATTATTTACTTGTTGATTATGCAATAAATAATAACGTATTTGTTTTATGGCTTTAAAACGTTTCCATAAAGGTAATCAATCAATATTTATTTATTCAAATTAGGTACATTGTACACTTTTTGACGTCCAATCTATACTTCTATACTATCTATACTAATATTATAAATGTGAAAGTTTGGATGGATGTATGGATGGATGGATGTGTGTTACTCAAACACGCCAGAACGACTGAACGGATCTGGATAACATTTTTCACAGGAATAGATTATAATCTGGAATAGCACATAGGCTATCCAGGCATTCTTTAATCCCGGAAAATTAAAGAGTCCACGCGGGTACCAAAAACCTCAATCCACGCGGACGAAGTCGCGGGCAACAGCTAGTAACTTATAAAAGTTAACATGATGGTGATACTCAATTACGGTATCTTAAAACTAAAGCTACGAGGGTTCCAAACGCGCCTTCGTCTGACAAAAGCGCACAACAAACTCAGCCGGGTAACAAAATAAAAACTCTGAACACGATAGCCCAACGCCCTAGGACTGTTTCAATTCCAAATATTGGATAAAAGCAGGCGTTACTTACTTTGCGGAAGTCCATGATATTGAAAAAACTAGAAGTTTAATTCGCTATAATCCGCCACAGAAGGTAAATCTATGTGGTACCACAGAATAGGTAATATAGGTTAAGTGGTCGATGAGGTAATAGTAGTAACAGAAGAGTTACTCCGCGAAGACCTTTTAACCATCAGCGACTCAGGTTACGTCGTAATAAAGTGCAATTCAGCTCGCACAGCGCTGCGAGTGAAAATAATTAAATACCTACCTCTATATATCTCTTTCTATCGCGTAACTCTTATCCCTTCAGACGCGGCGCGTGTAGCCTTAGGGTTGACTACTTCTAAATTCTTACTAGCGGTATAATTACTATGGGTCGGTAATCGGTTGCAATGATGACGACAATTACTTTAAAAATAGATAAAAGATATATTATTATTATTCATAGATTTTGTAGAAACCAAATAGGGTGATGGGTTTAACATGCTGCCATGCCCCTAACTGGTTAGCCCGCTACCATCTTAGACTGCATCATCACTTACCATCAGGTGAGATTGCAGTCAAGGGCTAACTTGTAGTGGATAAAAAAAAGTCGTTATATATTCCACAAGTAGTGAAATATCAATGAATATTTTACACTTATATGGGGTGGAAGGGGGCCCATGCCAGAGTTTACGAGACAAAATAATATACCCACATTATGGATTAATCATCATCGACTCATCGGCGGCCCACTAGTCCCACTACTAAGCACGACTTACGAGGCTCTTCTCATAATGAGAAGGGTTTAAGCCATATATTCCTCGACACTGGCCAATTTCTTGTTGGCAGACATATTAGAGTTTTTTATAATGATTATAGAACTTCAGGTATGTTTTCAGCTTTACACACGATTTTTGTTCACCGTAAATGATAATATATTTTAATTAATTAAGTTGGAGGTGCGTTCCCAGGATCGAATCCCAGACTTGGAGGCTGAAGTCTACCCATTAGGCTATCACTATAATATTGGATACTACCTATGGTTTATATTTACTTTTGTTTAAAACTGTATCTGGTGTGGATATAAATATAAAACTACCCACATTATGTATTAATATTAGTTTTGTTTAGAACTCTAAGTAGGTACGTATGTACTATGTACCTAGATAGGCAAATAATACAAACTTACCTTTCAGGGTCCTTAGGAAGTGCAAAGAGCGATAAGTTAGGTCTTAATAATTAGAGTTTAAACGACCTAATGTGATACGATATCGTTTACTGATCTTTCTTTGTTTATCCATAACGAGAACTTGAGTAAAAGTCAAACGTATAACTACGGTCCGCGCGCAACACTCGACTGATACGAGTGCCGTCGAGCGTCCACGCAGCAGTAGTTAAATATCTCAGGTCACGTGACAAGTGAGCCAGGCCTGGTGGTACAGTGCGTATCTGATTGAACTTGCAGCCCGCGATATTCTCCACACCACATAAATCTTCCAAAATACCCTCGACGTACGTTTCACTCCGACACCGGAGCATCTTCAGGAGATGTTGACTCTACAATGCACGATTGTGAAGACAATCATTCATGATTATGTGTTTCAATTCCAATTACATACATGATACATGTAAGTAGGTACATACTTCAGAAGATCAATCAAATGGAATTCAATTTGGGAACAGCGTCTACACATTAGCCGGTCTCGCCAAATGCGTTAGGTCATTAAGTAATGATATCTTTAAGAACCCTATAAACGATTGACACAGTTATCTGTTAGTTGACGTTGAATCAAATAAATATTTGTGTATTTTTTAATAAGCGTTTGATTGTTTATTAAATCATAGTATTAAGTTATCGCCGGGTTATCCTTTTAACCCAGACTTTGCTGCTACTTTGACAGAATTCGTATAAAACTTCGGGTTCTAACTGGGTTAAACGTGACCTAGCGTCTCTGCAAGCGGGGTTTAATCTTTATAAATTAACTAGCTGATGCCCGCGACTTCGTCCGCGTGGATTGAGCTATTTCGGTTCCCGCGGGAACTCTTTAATTTTCCGGTATAAAAAGTAGGCTATGTGTTATTCCAGATATATAAAATTCAAAGTCCTGACTGACTGACTTATATATCAACGCACAGCCTAAACCGCTGGGGTTAGAAACTTGAAATTTTGACAGTAGGTTTCTTTTGTGACGTAGGCGCTCACTAAGGAAGGATTTTTCAAAATTCCACCCCTAAGGGGGTGAAATAGGGGGTGAAAGTTTGTATGTAACTCCGTCATTTCTCAAGTTATATCCATGAAACTTGGTATTTGAGCTTTTGGTTTAAAATAAATAAATAGGTGTTTCACAGTTTTTGAAAATTCTACCCCCAAAGGCGTTAAATAGGGGTTGAAAGTTTGCATGAAAGTCCTTCATTTTTCAAGTTATAACCATGAAAGTTGATATTTGGGCTTCTGGTTTAAAATAAAGAAATACGTGATTCACAGTTTTTGAAAATTTTATCCCCAAGGACGTTAAATAGAGAGTTTGTCCTTCAATCACGCCGCAACAGAGCAACGGATCAACGTGATTTTTTTGCATGGGTATAGTTGAGGACCTGGAGAGTGATATAGGATTTATCCCAGAAAATTAAGGAGTGCCTGTGGGAATTAAAAAAACTTATACCACGCGAACGAAGTCGCGAGCATCCTCTAGTTCCAGACTATAATCTATCTCTGTGCCAAATTTCATCCAGATCCGTTCAGCCGTTCGGGCGTGATTGAGTAACAAATATCCATACATCCATCCAAACTTTCGCATTTATAATATTTATTTGATTAATTAATTGTGTAAAAAAGTTAGGCGCGCAGTTTCAGTCTTAAGCATTTTTTTAACTTTTTGATCTGTTTGGTTTTTTATGTTTACTTGTCTATAATGGTTTTTCCTAAAATAACATTTTCCATGAAAACCAAATTTTGTTTAACAATATTTTTGTTTAATCTGCGAGGTATAATACGAGATATTTATTTATTTCTTACATTAGATACTACAATGATATGATAAATGTTATAGCAAATTATGTCTTAACCCTAACCATACACGCATTGTATATATCTAATATTGAACAACGATACCTATCCAATGAAGTGTGGGTTTTTTATATTAAAGCCTCTTTAATATTCACAGAACGATATGCTTAGTCACATCGTAACAAAGAAATTATGCCAAATTCTGCGGCTGGGTCAATATGTACATCCATAATGTACGTAATACCTATTTTCCTTAAGCCATTCATGAGGTACTGAGAAACGTATGGCAGTTCTTATGACTAAGTGAAAAAGTATCTATAGATAATGTTTCCGACTTCGCGTGCGTTTTACAGTTTATATCCCATGTGAGCTCTTTGACATCAAAGAGCTCAAAATATCCGGAATAAAAAGTAGTCAGTCATCTCTTCTGCCGAATTTCGTCAATATCATTCAAACCGACAACTTTACGCTTACGCGACTTCGTCCGCGTGGATTAAGATTTTTCAATCCTGCAGCAACTTTTCCGGGATAAAAGTCTACATCCTTCACCTATCTCTGTTCCAAATTTCATCAAAATCGGTTGAAACATGGGCCGTGAAAACGTAACAGACAGACAGACACATTTTCGCATTTATATAGTATACGAACCCGGGACCTCGTCGGCCGCAGTCGAACATGCCAACCACTAGACCAACGAGGCAGTATATGAATGAATATTGTATACAATAAAATAAATACATATATATATTTTCATGACCCATTGTCTTAAATGTAAGACTTACTTTATGCGCTATAATAGTCGTAAGTGCAGATTTTATAAACGTGTCTGGATCGTCATGATCATAGGCGCTAATCTGACAAATGCATTAATCTATTTACTTATCCAAGTACATTCTTGCACACAAGTGTAAATACTTACAAAATTTGTGAGGCTTTACCCGACAGTAGAAAATGGTAGCATATATTAGAAAAATTTACTGTTCCTTATTAGTTCGTACCTCACAAACATCAAAATTATGATTGTAAGATTGTTAAGATTTTAAGGATATATTAATATACCGTAGAGCTGACCATAACGTTATAAAAGGTGTAAGATGCTTGCAAATCAGCAATTCGCCAGCGTGGTGGTATTAACCTTAATTCTTTTAATTCATAGAGGAGCCCCGTGTTGAGTAGTGTGCCAGCAATGGATTGAACATCATCATCATAACATATTATGACGTACCTACGATAAAGAAAACTAAATTCTCGTATTAATGGTATTGATCAAATAAACGTATTAATTGCGTATATTTTGAAAATACGTACTAAAAGTCAACATAAAACGGCAATTATGTTAGCAGTGATTCCCTTCATTTATAGCTTTAATTAATATTGCTCGCACGTTTCACCGCCATTGTTACAGTATTACCTACCTACAATAATGTGCACGTCATCCAGATAGCGCATGTTTCCTTAGATTCATAAGACGCTAGAGATTTATGTGCGTACGTATACAGGCTTATATACATACAATGGCAGTTATTTATCTGGAGAATACTAAATACTCTTCTGCTACGGTCGTATTCTTTTTTTTTTTTTTAAACTCTACAAGTTAGCCCTTGACTGCGATCTCACCTGATGGTAAGTGATGATGCAGTTTAAGATGGTAGCGGGCTAACCTGTTAGGGGCATGGCAGTTATATTAATCCCACACCCCTATTCGGTTTCTACATGGCATCGTACCGGAACCAGTACCCTTTGCCAGTAGGGTGGTAACTAGCCACGGCCGAAGCCTCCCACCAGGAAACAATTACAAGAAATTTTAATAACAAAAGAATTTTTATTACAAGAAAGACTAGCGCTTGATGACAATCACGCTAATGAAGAGCAATGGTGATTGATAAGGTCTAGGTTGGAGCGCGCTTGCCTAGAAAATGCCTATTACCTTAATATCGTGAAGGTACTCAAGTCATACGTTTGAAGCAAGAATTTTTTTTAACTCACATAATTCCGAAAAGCCCGGAGGTGCGTGTCCGGGGATTGAATCCACGAGCCGCAGTGTATAATATGTCGGATGTCGACTTTTTTTTACATACTATTTATTTATTAATAACAAAAATCACCTCAATAGACCTCATCATTGCTTTGTATTGATTGAGCAATGAGCGTGATTGTCGTCGATATTTTTTTTATCTTGTAATAAAAAAAATATCAAATTAAAACTTTTCATTAAGACAAAATAATTAATAATAATTAATAAGGGCGCAGCGTAATTTTTTGTACAATCAGTTTTTGAACCGGAGCAAACTGAAAACCAGCGTTGAGCATTGTTATCAATGCTCAGCAATGCTGAGTTTGCCTCCTATTGTATATTGTTAGATTATTTCATTTTATTTAGTCGCTGGATTTAGTCGTTAAGTGTTTTGTTTTATTCTAACAATAAGAGACAATAAAGCTTTTATTTATTATTTATTTATTATTATTAATTGCCTTTCCTAATGCTTTACTTAGCGAATGTCCACGATTGATATTTAAAATGATTGTAGAGCTCTAGGTGTTTGAAAAAAGGTCAAATGCGTGTCTCTTGAAGGACTCCTTATCTGTTATATATATTTTCTATAAATCATTCGGCTTTAAGTTTATTTTAACACCAATATTCAGTTGTATATGATAGTACCTACTTTAATAGGGTATTTGACTGTATTAAAAATATCGTTTCTGCTGTTGCCATCCTAATAGATTATTATTTTTAAGTAATATTCCATTTGACCGAACTAAAAAATAATGTATTGTTTTTCTATAAAACATGAAATAAATTAATTAATTTTCGATCTATGTTCACGTGATCGTAAACGCTCTATGATTGGTTGAATCGTTAGTGACGTAACTATTTAATAAAATCTAACTGTGGTGTAGTAAATTCGAACAATTACGAGTGTTTTTCCGTTTTTCTTTATGTTTCTGTGCTTTTTATTGTTTCAATTAGTCATTACCAACCATACTTTTCCTAATTAATAGTTTAGGAACCCAATTATTTAAAAGCAGATAGTGGAAACCTCTCAAAAGATGATGCATTTAAACCTAATTGGACATTTTTCAAAAATAACCCTGATTTCTATGCTGCAGAACTAAAAAATGTGACTCACTCAACATCCTTCAACATCATCTTTTAGCAGTAATGAACTCCTATCAGTTTCTTCTTAAATTATGTAATATGTGGATAGGTATAATAAAAATCATATTTCTATTTCATTGTTTTATTTATCAAACTCACTCGAACTCAAATGTTTTTTTATTCAAATAAACTTTTACAAGCGCTTTTGAATTGTCAAGTTAATCTACCCTTGGTTTGGAATACCATTCATACCGAGTATATCTTTTGTCACATTCATAGTCTGTACTGCCTTGTTTCTGTGACGCATCTTTAAATAATCTATTTGGACAGATTTATCAGCAGTTGCGATTGGTTGAGTGTTTATTCCTTTATCGTGATGTGTTTGTGGTTTCTGAAAAGACAAAATATTCATTAAAATTAATTTTCTATACCTACAGAAACAGTACCTTAACTTACTGACAATCAATGCAAATTGCACAGCCACCTGGTGGATCTACAAACATACTAAAATTATACATCAATGTCTACAAACTTGGAATTTTGTATGTAGGTTCTCTCTCGGTGAAGAAAGGATTTTCTGGAATTCCAAAAAAAAACCTAAATCCATACTGATTAAGTCAAAAAATCAAATCAAAATGTGTGATTCGGGTGAACCCTGTGATTATCGGGAACAATAAGTACCCTATGTCCTTCCCGGGATGCAAGCTATCTGTGTACCAAATTTCATCAAATTGGTTAAACAGATGTGTGAGCTGTGAAGAGATAGCAGACAGACCGACAGAGAAGTGAAGCCCATTTTGTATTGGTTGTAGGTTAGAATTTTCTCCAACTGTAATAAGTATACCATAATAAGTTTTTGATTGCAAATTCCACTTCAAAGTTCCAAGTAGGTAATGATCTACTGAAATTATTGAATTACATAAATTGGCTAGAATTTCTAAATTAGTTATTACTTATTAATGTGTTTGTAAATACTTAATAAACATACTACAAACCAGCTAATACAAACGGACATGTCTAACCTCAAACAGAACAGGTGAAGTAGGTACACATTTTTAGACCATTATATAATTATATTTAGTAATAGTTTATTAGATAGATAGTGTAAAACTCACATCAAAGCGATCCTCGCAAAAATAAACACTTAAAGTGACCCTCAGTGACCACTATAGGGTCTCTTCGAGCAAGTTGCAACCACTTCTTCCGTATCTTGGCTTTCTTTGGAACACTTCTAAACAGTTTACTCTCGAGTTTTTGTAGACTTGTTTGTACATTGCAGTAGTATGCACACCACACACCATTGGTAAACCATAGTTTTATAAAAACAATCTCTAAAACAAAGTTTTTATCAAGGGAAACTGAAATATCACACACTTTGTTTACGTTTTTACTACATAGTTACGTCATAGAAGTCATGTCACCCAAATGTTGTCAAAGAGAGCGTTTACGCGGCAATTTAATTTTTTGAATTTATTTTTGAGATTTCTATATAAAATACTGAAAATTAAGACGAAATAAATATATTGTTAGCTATAATAAATCATTATTAACAATATGCGACTATT
This sequence comes from Erebia ligea, assembly GCA_917051295.2. Classification (NCBI taxonomy): domain Eukaryota; kingdom Metazoa; phylum Arthropoda; class Insecta; order Lepidoptera; family Nymphalidae; genus Erebia; species Erebia ligea. Next base: position 14,165,392 of record OU785241.1, on the reverse strand, counting down.
TTCTAAAAGCAGTCAAATACCCTATTAAAAGAGCGCATATGTATCGAATAAATATGTGTATAAAAAAGGAATTTCGTCCAAAATTCGTCCGTCATAGCGAGTTTTGACAGCTGTCTTTTTAAAGCCGTGTAGTACGAATATGTTAATCTGAGCATGTATATAGCGTTGATATTTCAATACCTATTTCCTTTAATCTGAAGTAGGTACAAATGTTTTCCAAAGAATGTTCCTGAATCTCCATATTTTTAGTTTTATTTGGAAATGGTAAAAATACTTTCGGCTATTCTTTTTTGATTTTGCAGATAGGTAATTGCCAAAAATATTTTGTAAATGATGCAGATCTCTTGCCATCATCCCGACTAATCCCTGCCGGCTCAATGAGCGCAGGAAAATCTATGGTGGCAAGAGCCGTTTTGATCGTACGAGTATCATTGAGAGAGCCATGCCATTGAAAATTGAAATTGAAATAAAAGTACTAGGTGATGATACGACACGCGGATTCAGGTTTTATTAAATCTAGTCTGAACTCTTTAATTTCCCGGGATTAAAAGCAGCTTATGTCAATCAGCTTACGTAAATTCGTGAGAAGGATAGATTTATTCACTGTTGTGTACTGGGATAGAGCATTAAAGCAATGTTGGCCGCAGCGGGAGAAAAAATAAAGCGTTTTAAAAATAAACTATAGTTATCAAAACATATTTATTCAAAATATGTAGGTACTTAATACAAAGTACACCTTCTGAACGTCATGCTTACAAAGTATAATACGTGATGGTGATAAAACTAAAGCTACGAGGGTTCCAAACGCGCACTGGTCTAAGAAGAGCCCACAACAAACTCAGCCGGGTAACAAAAATACTTAGGTACTTGAATATAAGGCAACATAATATTATAAGGTCGCTGATCTTTGCACTTTGCTGTATCATTGAACCGCGTTGTAAAAAGTTGAACTCATAAAGTAATGTTTTATGAAACAAAGAGACAGAAATATTGACAAATGAAATATTATGCCGTATGAGGTGTAAGAATTCGGAACTTTTATAGTCGTTTATATAAAAAAGGCTTCGACCGCTTGACCTAGAGATGTGGAATTTCGCGTTGATTTCCTCCAGTTGTTTTCATTTATATAGATACTAGCTGATACCCGCGACTTCGTCCGCGTGGATTGAGGTTTTTTGGTTCCCACGGGAACTCTTTAATTTTCCGGGATAAAAAGTATCCTATGTGCTATTCCAGACTATAATCTATCTCTGTGCCAAATTTCATCCAGATCCGTTCAGCCGTTGGAGCGTGATTGAGTAACAAACATCCATCCATACATCCATACATCCATACATCCATCCAAACTTTCGCATTTATAATATTTATTATTATTTGATATAAATGAAAACAACCCGGAAAATTAAGCAGAATTACCTAAAGAGCTAGTAGAGATCTACTAGCTCTTTAATTCTCCTTAATTTTCCGGGATAAAAAGTAGCCTGTATCAACCCAGGTCATCACATCAAATAAATATTATAAATGCGAAAGTTTGGATGGATGGATGTATGGATGTATGTTTGTTACTCAATCACGCTCCAACGGATGAACGGATCTGGATGAAATTTGGCACAGAGATGGATTATAGTCTGGAATAGCACATAGGCTACTTTTTATCCCGGAAAATTAAAGAGTTCCCGCGGGAACCGAAAAACCTCAATCCACGCGGACGAAGTCGCGGGCATCAGCTAGTAAGTCATACACTGCACTTATTGACGTCCAGTTACATAAAAATATGATGGTGATAATTTGTTACGGTATCTTAAAACTAAAGCTACGAGGGTTCCAAACGCGCCCAGGTCTGAGAAGAGCCCACAACAAACTCAGCTGGGTTTTTTTTTCATTAACACCATCTCACAAATCATCTTAACTAAGGAACTATCAGAGCCATTAGCAAATTATTGCCAAGCTTCCTTGTCATTTAAGTAATCCTTCACATGGTAATAGGATTTTTCAATGAGTTTACGTTTTACATATTCAGAGACATCTTCAACATGTCTTCTGGGAGCTTATTGTAGAAGCGGACACTCTTTCCAACAAATGAATTGCTAGTTTTACTAGGTCCTCAACTATACCCATGCCAAAAATCACGTCGATCCGTTGCTCCATTGCGGCTTGATTGAAGGACAAACCAACAAACCAACAAACCAATAAACCAACAAACAAACACACTTTCGCATTTATAATATTAGTATAGATATTATAGTAACACTAGCTTTTGCCCGCAGTTGTCTAATAGCCAATTGTAGATAAACAACTTTTGTTCTGAGGCACAGTTAACATTTGAGTTAATTTAAAAATATAAAATTAATGTTAGACGTATGTTATTTCTATTTTTTGTCTAACTAATGATTACTAAAGTCCCTTAATAGAAAAAAACTAATTTGAAAATCTGCCCTAAAAACGGGACTATGTACCTACGGAACGAATTAACTCGAAACCTTGAACGTTATTTAATTACTTCTTAATCTTATTCAGCGACAAAAAGTTATTTATTGTTCGTATCAAAATACTATTAAAATATGAGATAATATAAAATCAAATGCAGACAATAGGTAGGTACCATGTTTTATTAATAACTATGATAAAGACGTTTTCCGGTGGATCCCTCGCCTTGAAATGCCCTCTTTTGGAGCGGGCATACATTTAGCTGTTGTATTTGAGATATTCTCAACTTTAGGCTAATCGCACATTAGCGACGCACACAAATATTTGATACCTTCACAAGTGATCTAAGTGACATTTTGGTCAAAATCGAGTTTTATATTTCACTATTTGTTTGAGTCCAAGGTTTTTTTTTAATTATAAAGCAGGCTAAAATGTAGGTTTACACTCAAGCTATAAGGTGGAACAATTAAAAAAATGCATAAAAATAATAAATGGAAACACGTTTAAGTGCATCAGTATCTCGAAACATCAAGGCATCCATTTTTACTTCTTCTAAAAGATCCTGCAAGCTCTCACGACTATCTTCTTCTTTCAAGTTGCTTCCTCATGTGGGGGTCGTACTTTTGTTTATAATCATCTCAACGCACTAGCAATGAGAAGGGCTTAGCTGTTTAGGCCATATTCCATCACGTCAACATGGTTTCCGTCGCTAAATCAAATAATTTTTAATTTCTTAAAACGCACACCATCACTCTGGAAAGTTAGAGGTGCGTGCCTGGGAATCGGACTCTGGACGCCTGGAATAGTAGCCCGAAGTTCTGACATTACCATATTATTGTATTAATATTTGATAGTGACGTGACGTACACATTTGGGTGGAATAAAAAATATAGCATGCGGACTGCGGTGAATAAAAATATGCGATCACTTTTGTAGTTACAGATTAGGATCGCAGTTCCTTATTCGACAGTTAATAAATTTCGAGATGAAATATCGATGTTTCCTGTTTCCTGAATCGTTCAATTTAATATTATGTAGTCTATTTGGGTTAGCCGGCATTGGACGCGCGTTTAGGTTTTTGACACCGACTTGGGATAGTTTTATTGTAACTCAATCAAAGTTCCTTCCTTGTTATTTTTTCGCGCAATCTAATAATCCGTACTAATAATATTATTAATGCGAAAGTGTGTCTGTCTGTCAAATACGCCTTGACGACCTATCTGTTCAACCGATTTTGATGAAATTTGGTACAGGGATATGTGGAATCCCGGTAAATAATTATGCTACTTTTTATATCGGAAAATTTAAGATTTCCCGCGAGAGTCAAAAAACCTCAATCCACGCGGACGAAATCACGGGCATCTGCTAGTATGGATAATATGAGTTACTAACTCAAAGTTAAAGTTACTGAGGTAGGCTTCAATTTCTGGTAAATCAATACCTCCATGTCCATTATCCATACTAATATTAAATGTGAAAGTGTATCTATCTGTCTGTTACGCTTTCACGGCCCATTGCCCAACTGATTTGGCGTTTGACACAGAGATAGGCTGCGTCTCAAGCAAAGACATAGACTATTTTTTACCAGGAAAATCGGACAGGACAACAAAATCGCGGGTATCATCTAGTGGACTGATAGTAATAGTGGATAGACTATTGGCAGTATATAAAACCGATTCTGATTTTATAATAATATGTACTCCCTCACTAGTCACTACTGAGCATGAGTCTCCTCTCCGAATTAGAAGGGTTTGGCCATAGCCACGCTCGCCATGACCACGCTCGCCAAGTGCGGATGTGCAGACTTCACACATCCTTTGAGAACTTCATGAAGAACTAGATGATGCCCGCGACTTCGTCCGCGTGGATTAAGGTTTTTTGATTCCCGCGGGATCTCCTTAATTTTCCGGGAGCCTATGTCCTTCCCCGGGATATAGCCTACCTCTATACCAAATTTCAGCAAAATCGGTTGAAAAGATGGGCCGGGAAAGCGTAGCAGACAGACACACTTTCGCATTTATAATATTAGTATGGAAGTATGGATATGGACTCTCGGAAATTATTAAAACTCTTATATGGACTCTTATGGACTCTTGGAATTTCTTAAAACGCACATAACTCCGGAAAGTTAAGAGTCCGGGGATCGAACCCGCGACCCCGTATAGGAAGTCAGATGTCTAAAGTCTAAACCACTAGACTATATCAATGCATTTGATCGTATTATTGCAATCACTTCGGTATAATACTCGCATGTCTCCTTCCGCCTCGTAACTGATATACCTATAACAATAGAGCTAGTATGAGATTTTTTATTCTGTCTGTAATCAACAGCGTTTTTATTTATATAATTTATAAGGCCAAAAAAGATTACAAAATTATACATTTTTTTAATTAAACCTGTACTTAAAATTAAACAAGTTGAAATTGAGCTTCACAGAAGACAGTTAAGATCCACTTAAATATTTCGATGCTCGAATTCTACCAAAGTTTGTGAGATTTAACATCTCATACTAATTAATGAGTATATGCCCACATTTATATTAGGTACCTACTTACAATTTGTAACGCCCTGTACCCACTTCAACTATCGTTAATTATATTATATCCAACTGTTAATCCTTGACATTATGACTTAATGGAAAGTTATCGACATGTGAAGTAATATAATAACTTAATTAACTTGTGCGAATTTATTTTTAAACTAGCTGATGCCCGCGACTTCGTCCGCGTGGATATACCAAGTTTCATCGAAATAACTTGAGAAATGACGGACTTTCATACAAACTTTCAACCCCTATTTCACCCCTTCGGGGGTAAAATTTACGAAAACTGTGAAACACATATTTCTTCATTTTTAACCGGTAGGTTGTATACCAAGTTTCATCGATATAACTTGAGAAATGAAGGACTTTCATACAAACTTTCAACCCCTATTTCACCCCTTTGAGGGTGAAATTTTGAAAAACTGTGAAACACGTATGTCTTCATTTTTAACCCGCAGCTCATATACCAAGTTTTATGGCTATAACTTGAGAAATGAAGGACTTTCATACAAATTTTCAACCCCTATTTCACCCCTTCGGGGGTAAAATTTACAAAAACTATGAAACACTTATTTCTTCATTTTCAACCAGTAGCTTGTATACCAAGTTTAATCGATATAACTTGAGAAATGACGGACTTTCATACAAACTTTCACCCCCTATTTCACCCCCTTAGGGGTGGAATTTTGAAAAACTGTGACACACGTACTTCATTATTTTTTACCGTAAGCCAAAATAAAAAGTTTCGTTGATATAACTTGTAAAACATCTTGAGAAACGAAGGACTTTCATACCAACTTTCATCCCCTATTTCACCCTTTTGGGGGTCGAATTTTCAAAAACTGTGAAACACGTATGTCTCCATTTTCAACCCGCAGCTCATATATCAAGTTTCATGGCTATAACTTGAGAAATTATGGACTTTCATACAAACTTTCAACCCCTATTTCACCCCTTCGGGGGTAGAATTTCGGGATAAAAAGTATCCTATGTCCTACCTCGTAGTATAGGCTCAAATCGTGCCAAGTTTCGTTTGAATTCATTCAGTAGTTTCGGCGTGATGCGCGGCCAAGATACAGACAGACAGACAGACAGACAGACAGACAGACAGACAGACAAAAATGAAAAAAATTACAGATTTGGCTTTAGTATCGAATAATGAGTGCCCTCCAAAAAAATTTTTCAAAATATCTTCAATGTACAGAATTGGACATGTTACAGTTTTATTATAAGTACTTATAGATGTTAACGATTTTGAAATTTTGATTTTTGAGATAAATGGGGAGATAACTTTTTTATGAATACAACCTACGGTTCCCTTGCAAAGGTGCATGCACATCTCGAGTGCTGTCACTCAAGCTATTTATTTATACACTAGCTGATGCCCGCGACTTCGTCCGCGTGTATTAAGTTTTTGTAATTCCCGCGGGTACTCCTTAATTTTCCGGGATTAAAAGTAGCCTATGTCACTCTCCCAAACCCTCAACTAAACCCATGCAAAAAATCACGTCGATTTTTTGCAAGGGTAGACTGACTGTACAGGCCGCCATAGAAATTCGCTACGTTATTATAGTTCTGGCATTTCACGAGTGCGCGCGGCTCATGGATGCGTTATAGTCCTATCTGTATAGATTTGTATACGTGTAAATGTGTGCGTGCAGGTGATAGCGCGTACGACTGACCGCTCCGAGAGGCACGCACACTTACGCAATGTGCACAACTACAGGTAAAGTTCACGCGCGCTCGTGAAGTGCAAGAACTATATCCGAAAGTGCGACGGACAGACAGCGCGACGCGGGTCGTCAACCCGCGCGACCATGACCTACTGGCGCGAGTTGCTCGCACAGTCAAGTACACTCGCGGAAGCGAGCGCGTAACTAGGGCTGCCTACTATACTATTCTATCTAAACATATTATAAAAGTAAAAGCTGATTGACTGACTAGTCTACCAACGCACAGCTCAAACCACTGCGCCAATCGGGCTGAAATTTGGCATACATATAGCTATTATGACGTCGACATCCGCTAAGAAACGAGTTTTAGAAATTCCATCCCCTAAGGGAAATAGGGGTTTGAAAGTGTAGTCCACGCGGACGAAGTCGCGGGCAAAAGCTAGTAATATATCAAGTTTGTTCCAATGGGCATGATCTATTTTTCAACTTTTTTAACGTCTGATCACGTCATCTTACTCGTATGTGCCACTTGACCAATGATGATGGGGGTAGGTATTATAATTTTGCCGAATAAAAGATGGCAACCCTATACGCGTAACTGTTTGGCAGTTTAATGAGATAATCCATACTATAATTATATAAATGCGAAAGTATGTCTATCAGCCATTATGCATATCTGTCTGTTTCTCTATATGTTTGTTACTTCACGGCTCATCTGTTCAACCGATTTTGACGAAATTTGGTATAGAGATAGGAAGCTGAAAATTAATACTGAGTTCCTATGAGATTTTTTTTAAATCTTAAAACACGCAACGAAGTCAGTCGCAAATGAAATTTGGTACAGGGATAGGTTGAAAATTAAAGAGTTCTCGCTGAAACCAAAACCTTAACCCACGTGGAAGTCGCGGGCATCAGCTAGTAATATACCTAATAATATAGTGTTGAAGATAACGACCTTCCTTCAGAAATGACTTGACAAGATCTTCGTCATCGTATCCATTATTCTCACGTGTAAAAGTTTCCATACATGGGCATAATTTAATATTCCATACATAAGTTTAATTTCTCAAGATGCATCGATAGGGAAAAATGATATTTATTCAAAACATCTCATTTTAGCAACGTCAAGGCTCTGTAAATTATCTACATATGCGAAAACATGGTTGTAAAAAATAAATATTTTGGGTTCACTGCACTTCCTTACAATCACTGCAATGCCAGTGGATCAAGAACGATCAATATTTACATACGTACAGACATTAGCTGTATTCAAACAGTAAATACATTTTATAATATTATATGATGTCAAGTGCTTTCAGATAAGATAGATAAATACCTAATACAAATATTTACTTAATCTATTTATTTCAAAGTTTAGGAAACAATTCAAACAACACAATCCTTTAGCAATAGATACTGAGCGTTTAAAAGAACAAAATAATTAACTGTAATTGTAAAATTTCTTTTAAATTTAAACACGAAAACTACTTTTTATATTGTTTTATGAGTGCATACAAACTTGCCGACTTGTCAATCCAACTTGATGAAAGATAGTTTTTTGACTTAATTATTTATTAAGATTTATTTATTTCTTCTTCTTTTTATTGTATTCAGATTTTTAGAAAAAGTACAAAAAATATTGTAAACGGAAAATAAAGCCACGCCATGTGTAGATGCTGTTGCTGTTGGAGTAGAAAGCTTCTTAGACCCTGTGATACCGAGTGACAATAAACCTTTGCCATATAATTTTATGGTTGAGTTAAGGTCTCCTAACAGTAAGATGGACCAACGAATATTAATAGGGTGATGGGTTTGTCTTTATTGTCTCGATAAAGAAGGCTGGCGTCCGTGTGAAGGGATTGGGAAAAGCATATGACTCTATGTTTACGTATATTATAAAGTGATTGGTGGCTTTATAGTTTACGTGGAACGGGCCAAAGACCAACATGTTGGTGCGTCTCCAGTGGTTTAAAGCTCATTTTGTACGAGTATACGTAATTCCATCTCAACATGATTGGCATAGATAGTCAATGGATTGAGGAACTCACGCGACATGTTTGCTGCTTAATTATATATCTATTTAATGTTAATTGATCTGCAAAATATTTGCATTCAAATTGTACTTACAAGATTATTAGCGTGTTGCAAGGTATTTATGTTACTAGTTAATAAATGATGAAATATTAAAGTCCGTTTGAAGATATTTTACATTGTTGGGATCCTCGGTAATAGTAGATTATTAACCAAGGGGATAAAGCAGTGTCTTCTGTCACGGGTGACGATTTAAATCACGAGCGTAACGAAGGACTCGAGGTTTACTCCCGAGCGTAGCGAGGGTGTTAAGACGAGTCCTGAGTGTAGCGAGGGATTTAAGTTCACCCAAGACTAAGACAGCTTTATCACCGAGGAAAATACTCTACTTTTCGTACCATTTGCGAAAAAATTAACACAATAATAGGTAATATGAGATAAGCATTTATTAAAAATAATGACAATTAAAAGTAAAAGTTAACATTCGAAACATTGGTCCAATTATTTATAATTGCGGCAGCATTTGCACTGATGGAATCCGACAATTCACTGTCACTGTCGCTTTGATTTAACATCGTAACGTATTTTTAGAACATTAACTTATTAATAAAAATAAATTAAAATAAACTTAACGTTTATGTATTTGAAGAAAACAAAAACGCGGCAAATTCCTAGACTAATATTTTTTTGTCGGAAAAGCAAAGGCATCAGCAAGCTCATACGGCCTCGTCGGTTTTCGTCATTTTATTTAATAATCATAAAAACACGGAAAGAAAATTGTACTGAATTTCATTCATCCTCTAGGGGGAGAATGTGATTTAAATTTGGAATACTTACCGAAATTTATACTGAACTACATCTGTGTTTACACCATTGAGTTTGTATTATACATCTTTTTGAAAAAGGAATACGCATTTACTAAGCAGTTAACAGTTTAAAAATGACTATTGTTATGTTCGCTTTTTGTGGCATAGAATGTCACTTTTTTGAGCAAGTGGTACGAAAAAGTACCTATTTTATGCTGCAAGTGCAGCATAACGAAAATTACAAACTTCAATGCGCACGTGAAGCGTACGTTTTAAAATACATATTGTTAGTAAAAACATTAACAAAATTAATGAATGAATGAATGAATGAATATACTTTTATTGTACACCACAAAGAAAATTATACAACAGTAAACTTAGCTAATAAGAAAGTAAGTATACAATTTAGCGGCATCGCTACATAGCGATCTCTTCCAGGCAACCAATGAAAAACTATTTGCCTTTTTCCATACTGCAAAGGCATTCAAGAGTCCAATTTAGTAACGTGTCATGTAGTTTGTGAGAAAAGAGTCGTACTATCGTACTTGGTACTATGAAATTGATATAGAAATATGGCTGCATCAAAACGGTTGACCTTTGTATGACACCCATTATATTACCACACTGCGAAAAATCTAAACGCACTCCTTTATAGGCTGACTAGATGATGCCCGCGACTTCTTCCGCGTGGATTAAGGTTTTTGATTCCCGAGGGAACTCCTTAATTTTCAGGTATAAAAAGTCTTATGTCCTTCCCCGGGATTCAATCTACCTCTGTCCCTACCAAATTTCATCAAAATAGGTTGAAAAGATGGGCCGGGAAAGCGTAGCAGACAGACAGACACACTTTCGCATTTATAATATTAGTACGGATAACTGTGCCCAACTTATTTCCCAAGGGTGGGAAAAGCAACTTTAGTAAAAATAGCTAAACGACTATTTATTTAGAGAAAAGCTGCCCAAAAGTAGGTATATCGGTGAAACCAAGAACCGAGTTCGAATTTCCGCATTAACTTAACCGTTTGAACGCGGACGTTAGTATGACCAAAACCGTGGTAAGATCTATTAAGGTTTCAGGTTTTTATTTATTGTCACGTTTAAATAGTTTACTGGTTAACAATAGATATACTTAATTATGTGCACTCGTGCGTCTTCTTGCAGTTATTTGACGTTTTAGTTAAAAGTAACGATTGTGTAAGGTAATTGTAATAATTGTAATCGTATAATTCGACCTGTTTAAGGAGTTCATAGATGCATGTACGTCAAAAAGTATGTATGAACATTGAACTCCTTATTCAGTTCGAGTAATATTTGTTATGCTGCCAAATGATTAGGTGGGTCATTATCGATTTTCGTTTTAAAAGCGCACTTTTGCAAAAAAAAAAATTTTTTTCGTTTTTATAATTGTTTTCTATAAGTATACACAATAAAACAACACTATGAAAAAAAATTACATGTGGAAGGCCTCTTTGTAACTCTAGCAGTTATCCAAAAAATTGATGGAGTGTACTGAACTAGTGGAAAGAAATGAATAGTGCCTGGAGTGTAATTCAAAAAAAAAAATCAAAATTCAAAAGTTTTTTATTCAAATAGACTTTTACAAGTGCTTATGAATAGTCTAATCACCTACCGTTGGACATAAATGAAACCAGTAGCTATTTACTATATTTTTAATAATATTGCCAGGAGTGTAATGACCTACCGTTGGACATAAATGAAACCTAAAGCTATTTACTATATTTTTAATAGTCAAACGTTCCAAAGCTTTTTGGAGCGAAATGGATATCAATGAACTGGAAACAAATGACCATTTCGATTTTAAATTCAAAATACTGCTGAGTCGTTAATGCATAAAATCTACAAAATATAACTCTGGACAAAAACGATACATGAATCCTAGTACTATATCTAGAAAAAAATTATAAAAATAGCTCATCTTAAAAATCGATGGAACGTAGTGAACTCAACCACTTGACAAAATACTCCTGACTACTCGCGATCGCAATTTTTTTTACTAATTGAATGACGACCATCCCGAAGCAGAACAGCAGCGGCGCTGATCGAGACGCGGGATGCGCGGGAGGGTAAAGTGTTGCTGTACGAGTATGAACACTTTGTAAAGTAGCGATTCCATTCATGCAGCATGTAATGACCGTTTGCGATTGACGAAATTGAAAATTTGATTATTTCAGGGTTGGAACGTAAATGTAAATTACAAAAGGTAAACAGTCTAATCTTAAATAGATGTTTTAGTTAAAAAACCAATTCGCTATATAGTTTGTCATACACGAACTGAGTAAAAATTTTTTTAACTTTCGAGATAGTTAATTGCATACGGAAACAAATGACTTTTCCACAGGGTTTTCCTCATTTTCTCTTTAGTCTGAGTATACAGCCTGTTTGTAATAGAATGCCTTTATGCATCTTTTGAGCTTAAATACTATAATCAAAACCATTTCTTCCATAGCACATATTATAACATACAGGTTTTGGCCTTTGCAAGGCGATTCGAACGAAAATCGATAATGACCCAGGTACGTTTGGCCTCTGGTTATATATGACAGATAGATGCTTCAAATTATTTGGCAATAATTCAGCAAAAAATTGAGTAGGTCTAGAATCTAGACCCAAGACACCAAGAGTACCTACTTAATACTTACTCTTAGGGTCGATTGCACCATCGATGGATATGGTTATCGTTGTTTTCCACCACCAAAATTCAAGTTAAGTAATTGATAAAAGACAGCATTCTTACATCCATAATACGATAGTCTTTTTGAAGTAGATGAACCGTGATTTATGCAATCTAAGGCGGTTGTTTTTTAGGTGGTTGAATTTAAGGATATCCATAACCATCGATGGTGAAATCAACCCATAGTTTTGGAACTAAAGATTAAACGTTTGTTTTTTTTTTATTTTATTTTTTATATGTATAGCGAGCAAACGAGAAGGCGGGTCACCTGATGGTAAGTGATTACCGCCGCCCATGAACATTTGCAGCACCAGAGGAACCGCCAATGCGTTGCTGGCTTTTGAGAAATTTGTTTATCCGCCCTTTGAAGAGCCCCATATTATAATCATTAGGGAACACAGAAGATGGAAGCTGGTTCCACAATTACTTACTACTATTACTTACTACTATTGATTACTTTTATTGTCAGTAAAATTCCCTAGAAAATAATGTAAGTAATATGTTTGTCAACAGACGCGCGTCCATGATGTCGCCGCGCCAGCTGATGCGCAACTCCAATATGACGCAGAAGTGGCAGCGGCGGGAGATCTCCAACTTCGAGTACCTCATGTTCCTCAACACTATTGCCGGTGAGTTAAAATAATGATGTCCTCCCGACCGAATTTCGACCATGGCTGCCTATCTAGAATAGCCATCCGCGCGGGATAAATTATAGTGCACAAGTGTGTTCGCATGCACAAGTGCGGTTTCTGTTCCTTTACTCTCATAGCCCGATGGACGGAAAATCCGACAGACCGGAGAGAGATCTGGCGCAGGACCGACAGATTTACGTGCTCTCCGAGGCACCGAGGTGAAACACCGCCAACTTCCTAACTCCGGGCTAGTACTAAGAATTTCTTGTAAGAAAAATCCAATACTTAATGGCCCGACCCGGGATTCGAACCCGGGATCTTGTCAGCCGCAGTCGAATATGCTAACCACTAGTGACTAGACCAACGAGGCCGGTGAGTTACATACAGACTGGCAAACTAAACCATGCCTGTGGCAAAATTGGGAACTAACACAAAATCCTCCTTTTTTATTGCCTTGACTGCATCTCATGGTGGTAAGTGATGATGCAATCTTAAATTGGTAGTGGGCTTTAAATGGTAGGTTTCTAAACGGCCTTGTACTGATGCTGAATCGGTTTGCCAGTAGCATAGAGATATAATATATAGAGTAATATTACCTCTATGGCCAGTAGGTACTCCACTGGGATTTCCGGCCAGGATTTTAATCAAATCTAATGTTACTTTGAACTCTGGAATAATAATTTCTTTCAGTAGGCAAACTCAAACTCAAGCGCTTATTTCATATAGGAAATTCAGGTGTCTCTATAACAAGTCTTATTTTGACTGTACCATGCAGCGGTTGGAAAAATTGGTTTTACTGTCAAAAAATCAATAAATTATACCAAGTTCTTTTGGTAAAGTAACTTGTACATTGCTCGTTATTTAAGACATCATAATGTCGTTTTGCGTTATGACGTGGGTTAAGCACACAATTAGCGAATGTTACGTCGTCGGTCAGACAAAACGGCGGTTTCCTTCCTCATTAGCTGCTATCGCAAATTGCTTGCTGCCATTGCCGCTAATGTGACACTAATGGATCGATAGTAATCATTCTTTTTTTTTTTAATGTCGTTAGGTAGGTATTTTATTTATACGCAAGTAGTTTTCTGTTAGTGACGATGATGAGACACCCCTTATCATCTATACTGTCTATACTGATATTATAAATGCAAAAGTTTGGATGGATAGATGTATGGATGGATGGATGGATGTTTGTTACTCGGTCACGCCAGAACGGCTGAACGGATCTGGATGAAATTTGGTACAGAGATAGATTATAGTCTGGAATAACACATAGACTACTTATATCTTGGAGAATTTAGAATTCTCATAGGAAACAAATAACTCACTCGCGGATTAATTCGAGGGCATCAGCTAGTTCTGTATAACTTGATTTTAAAAACTGATCCATCCCGCGAATAGAACCGGGGACCTCATGATCTGAATAAGCAAGCCACTAGACCGACGAGTCAGTTAAAACAATAATTAATAACATAATTACTATGATTATACCTCTTACTCTACCGTCCTTACTTTTTGTTTTGGAATAATTATTACTGGTTATCGAGTAAAAGTTTCAGTAATTATAATATAATGATAGTATAAGTGTTCAGTAATTATTCAGTAAACAAAACAGCCTGTCAGTCATCCGCTGAGGATAGACCTTAGTTTTTCACCTAATTAGAGCACTTACTTTAATTATTCAGAGAGGACGATAGTGTACATAAAAAGTTAATTAACTTGATCGATTGATGCAAGAATAATCGATATTTACTAGTGGCTCACCCCGAACTAAGACCTAGCAGCCAGGGCTTGGACTACCTGACTACGTCTATTATTTCAATTTCAATTTATTTATTTTTCAATTTAACATGTAAATTATGTTTTATATTATGTGCTTACCTACTATAATAATAACTTGTATTCTATCGTGCCACACTACCCTACACATCTTGTTCAATCCTCTCACCAAAGGTTGTCTGGTAGAGATTGCTCAGTAAGCAATTAGGCCGCCTTTGCATACCTAGTTTTTAGTTAACTTTACTTTGTAGTCTTTCATGTGTGCAATAAAGTACTATTCATCTATCTATCTATCATGTTATAACCCCCGACGCAAACAGAGGGTAGATAGGCTTTGGGTAGGTGAGGGGAGGTAAGGTATAATTTTAACGCGTGTATTGTATAGAAGCAAGTTTTACTATGCGGGAGACCATGATAATCAAGGACCAAAAAGCTTAATTCGCTATTAGCCCTTGTAGTGGCCTGACCTCCCTGGCTGAGTGCAAGGTCCCGGGTTCGATTACCGAGGGTCAATTTGAGACTTCTATGATCTAACTAAGGCGGACTCGAAGAGCTCGCTTCCCTCGTTCAAAATTCAAATATATCAATCGAGACATTGAGACTTATCGATTTCAATGGAAGGGTGCATTTTTCCCCAAGGCTTGCGCTCTATGGTATCTAGTGATATCAATTAGTGTCAGTTTGGTCTGTCTACCTCGATGCGGGACTACATCGGGACATTGATAAAATATTCGCGCGTTATCAACACTTGTATTCCCTTGAGATTCTAGATAATACAATACGGGAAATGGATAAGGCTTCAAGCACTGACTTCAAGGGTCAGCCCCCCGATTACGTAAGAATTGTTCATCAAACGTTAAAGATTTTTGTCCAAGTAAAATAAACCATAATTGCATGGAATTATAGCTCAATTTCGTCTGCCCATTCTTATACGTTTAGGTATGAACGATACTCGAACGTATAAGAATGGATACACGAAATTGAGCTCTAATTTAATGATGTTATGGTTTATAAACTTTGACGACGAACTTTAACGTTTTGATCGGACATTCTTACATGATAAGGGGGCTGATTAGAATTAGATACTTTTTTAAATAGGTCTAGTATCTGAAACAGAATTGCAATCCACGTATGTTTGCATCTGTACTAATCTATACTATCTATAGTTATACTAATGTTGTAAATGCGAAAGTTTAGGTGGATGGATGGATGTTTGTTACTCAATCACGCTAGAACGGCTGAACGGATCTGGATGAAATTTGGCACAGAGATAGATTATGGTCAGGAATAACACATAGGCTTCTTTTTATGCCGGAAAATTAAAGCGTTCCCATTCCCAGGCCGCCATTTGTACCGATTTTTTTGCTATTTTTATTGTTATTGTTTAAATGTATTTCTCCTGTATTTTAGTGTACAATAAAGAATATCAAATAAATATTATAAATGCGAAAGTTTGGATGGATGGATGTATGGATGTATGTTTGTTACTCAATCACGCTCCAACGGATGAACGGATCTGGATGAAATTTGGCACAGAGATAGATTATAGTCTGGAATAGCACATAGGCTACTTTTTATCCCGGAAAATTAAAGAGTTCCCGCGGGAACCGAAATAGCTCAATCCACGCGGACGGAGTCGCGGGCATCAGCTAGTTTCATTCATATGTTTAACCAGCAAAGTTTGGAATAAGTACAGGCAGAGAACCCATTACTTGCCAGAAGGCGATTCTTAGACAGACAGACAGACACACTTGCGCATTTATAATATTAGTAGGTATGGATAAGAAGCGCTATTAGGTTTTTTATCCCAGAAAGAGTTCCCGCGGGTTTTTTTCAAACCTTTAGCCAAGCAGACAAAGTAGCAGGCATCAGCTTAGTGCAATGAAAATTAGGAATTAAAAAAAAGAAAGTCTCTTCTCTTTTGCTTTCAAAAAGTTAGAGGCGTTAAGAGGTATTACTAGTACATAATTTACACAACAATAAAACCGTCGTTTATACCTCCGTGGACAATAATTGCTTCATTATAATTTCTCAACCGGTTTGCTAACGTTCTGGTCTATTAATAGATTTAGTTATGGTCAGTTTTTGTGATGAAGACGTTAAATGCGTCTGACTAGTTTGTCTAGTGGTTAGCATGTTCAACTGCGGCCGACTAGGTCCCGGGTTCGAGTCCCTGGTAGGGCCATAACAAGTATAAGAAATTCTCAGTACTAGCCTGCCGGGCTAGCATGGGCCGGAGATAAAAATTTTATCCCCCGATCTTATCAACTGACAAGAGATAAAATTAACTTATCCACTTCTCAGAGCACGGCAACAGGGGAGAGGAGAAGTTTATCCCCGTTTGACATTTCACGGGGACTCGGGGGACTATTTATCCACCGTTATTTAGCGTTTTTATTTATTTATTTAGGAATAAAATTTTTATCCTTTCCTCGGGAAGAAAATTGTCTCAGCCCATGCTAGGGGGGCTGGAGTTAGGAAGTTGGTGGTGTTTCACGTAAAGCCGTCGATTCTGCGCCGATCTCTCTCCGATCGTGTCGGATTTGCCGTCCCATCGGGTTTATTGCCACAAACTACGTATTACTGGTCATTTAAGAATAACCAGCAAAATACTCTACTATCCCTTCATATGCCTGAGCATATAAACTTAGCAGGGTTATCTCTAGGTTATCTTCTATTTACCAATTAATCGCAGTAGGTCAATGACATCGAGCATTGCGTGCGCCGCGCCGGTTCAACTATCCATAACTACGAAAAAACATTCCTTTGTTTATATAATTTCCAAGATTATCCTTAAACATTTCAATAGCTATCATGTAGGTACCTAAGATAAAAGATACTTGTCTATGTCTATCTTCTATTTACATATATAAAACAGTATCGTGACTGACTGACAACGGATAGTGGATCCAGAACTATATCGTATACAGAGGAATAATGTACTAACGTCCCTACATCCCTACCATTGAAGTAATATGTATACTTCAATGGTAGGGATGTACTAAAAGGATTTTTGGAAATCCACCTCTAAAGAAGTTTAATAGGTGGGAATTTAATGGTATTTGAGTTTAAGAATTGAAATGAGGAATAAGGTTTCACAAATTTTTTTTTTGGAAATTTCACTTCCTCTTACTTTTTAATAGGAGACGAAAATGTTTATATAAATCTGTCATTTTCCAAGTTATATCCATGAAAATAGATATTCTGGAAACGGACATAGGATACTTCACGTCATCCCGGAAATAAATCAGAGCAACAGAGCTAATCGCAAATATTACGGTCGACTTAATTCAATTTTAAGACATACACGAACCCGAAGCGGAAAAGCTAATTTTAAAAAAAACTTACCTTTTTATCATTCTCAGAAAACGCTTGAGCAGTCTGCGCATATCACTTGACACTTCACATGCACAGACAAACAAGAAGTTTTCCCGCGCGAAAACTTTGACGTCATCCCTGTTACAAAATCGTTACACTGACACTCACTTTACTTTTTTTTATTGCTTTTTTTAAATTATTTAATGAAGCGGTAACTAGCGGTGAATAGGCGTGGTCGCGACTACGAAAGTAGGCACTCGTTTGACGAATGGCCGGGTGTCGGATGGGAAATGAGAGGGCAGGTCACGTGAAGACAACAATAGGTCCAGCGAGCTGATACTGGCAGTGGGACGTCGATGAGCGCTCTTGTGTCGGAACGCAAACATGTCGTGTCGGTCAAAGTGCAACGGTCGCGTTGCAACCATATTGAGAGATTATTTTCTAGTTGCGGCAACTTACCTACACGTCTTTCTAACGTTTTCACGGTTATCCTTTTTTTTTCTGCGCCACGGTTTTTGACGACCTCCGTAGCGCAGTGTTGAGCGCTGTTGTCTTAATGTGCGGAGGTCCCGGGTTCGATCCCCGGCAGGGTCAAATTGGGAATTTATAATTTCTGAATTTTCCCTGGTCTGGCCTGGTGGGAGGCTTCGGCCGTGGTTCGTTACCACCCTACCGGCAAAGACGTGCCGCCAAGCGATTTAGCGTTCCGGTACGATTCCGTGTAGAAACCGCATGGGGGTATGGGTTTAATATAACTGCCATGCCCCTAACAGGTTAGCCCGCTACCATCTTATAGCATCATCACTTACCATCAGGTGAGTTCGCAGTCAAGGGCTAACTTGTAGTGGATAAAAAAAAATCTTATAGGCTAATGGCTGAAACTAACCATATTATCTCTTATATCATACTAGTTTTTAGCGTCGCTCACGTTAGGTTCGATTTTCATACAAATTTCGGGGTTTAATTCTCAAAAATCCTTTCTAAGGGGATGCCTACGTCATAATAGCTATCTGTGTGCCAACAGGCATAAAAATTAGTTCCAATTTTGAGGTTAGATAAGTTTGTTGGTCACTATCCATACTTAATATTATAAATGCGAAAGTGTGTCTGTCTGTCTGTCTGTCTGTCTGCTACGCTTTCCCGGCCCATCTTTTCAACCGATTTTGCTGAAATTTGGTATAGCGGTAGGTTATATCCCGGGGAAGGACGTAGGCTACTTTTTATCCCGGAAAATTAAGGAGTTCCCGCGGGAATCAAAAAACCTTAATCCACGCGGACGAAGTCGCGGGCATCATCTAGTAATCTATAAGTACCTATGAAATGATATAAAAAAATATCAGTAGGAACCAAGTACCTGTAAAAAGTAATATAGGTAACTAGGTAAATCTTGAAACCTACCTACCTAGTAACGTTTGTATCTATTTACCAACATTAATTTGGGTCAAATTTCTCTCGGCCTCCGTTTCAACCGCAGCGCGGTATCAAACGCAACCTTACCATGGTGGTGATTAGCGCAAGCGTTTGTCAATTCATCCTTCGGCGACTGTTGCTGCTTGGTTTTTTTTTCAATTGTTTTTCTGTCGAGAAATTCTCGGTAGCCAGAGCTAACCTGAGTTGGGTAATGGCTGTGGTAAGCTCCGATGCCTAGGTGAGCATGTTTCTCTTTGCATCGTATTCCTAATAACTGAGGGTCGTGACCCCTTTCCATTAATCACATAATGGTAGGAGTTTTCTTGGGATAGTAATGCGGTGGGTTCCCACGTCCTGCCGCATACGACTCGACTAAGGTACCTACATCTTATGGTTTTTGTAACGATTATTATCAGTGAGTAATAACCGGGACCGACGGCTTAACGTGCTCTCCGAGACACGGAGGAAACGAAAAGGTCAAAGAACCTCCAAATACGGTCACCCATCCAGTTACCGACTTGGGTCAACGTTGCTTAACAACCGCAATCTGACTGATATGCGTTGTCACAACTAGGCCACTCGTCCCTCAGGTGAGCATGTACGGCGGTTGATTATGGCACAGCGTAAGATCGACACCCATACAAATTGCAAATCATCGATGAGATTAACCTCAGCTGCTGATTTCCGTAGAGTTCCGTACTTAGAGAGGAAAAAAGGAACCCTTATAGGATCACTTCGTTGTCCATCCGTCTGTCAGCCGCCTTTTGCTCGGGAACGCATGGAGGTATTAAATTGAAATTAATATCAAATACTTATGGTCCAAGAGCTGGCAACAAATTTCGGGAAGGTCCTTTTGGCAAGCTGAAATTGTGAAAAAATATAATTTCGTCAATTGGCAAATCCAGTCCTGCCAGTCTGGTAGAGCGTTTGCGGTTGTTTCGCTACTGCGCAGCATTTGCAGACATTTGCAAAAAAATAATTAAAAAAATATTTTTCTGGCAACTTGTTTTTTTTAGGGTTCCGTACCCAAAGGGTAAAAACGGGACCCTATTACTAAGACTCCGCTGTCTGTCTGTCTGTCTGTCATCTGTCTGTCTGTCTGTCTGTCTGTCTGTCTGTCTGTCTCCAGGCTGTATCTCATAAACCGTGATAGCTAGAAAGCTGAAATTTTCACAAATGATGTATTTCCGTTGCCGCTATAACAACAAATACTAAAAATTAAAAAAATATATATATTAAGGGGGGTCCCCATACAATAAACGTGTTTTTTTCGTATTTTTTTGCTCAATATTAAAAACGGTAACAGGTAGACGGTTCAAATTTTCACAGAATATTAACTTGTATATTACCTTTCAAAATAAATAATTAAATATCAATAAAGTAAATATTAAAGGGGGGCTCCCATACAACAAACGTAATTTTTTGATATTATACTATATATAGCTCAATTACCACTGACTCACTCACTGACTCATTGACATAATTGTTCTCCTAGAAAGAGATAGAAAACGATATAATGATGTACGGGAGATGTGTTCGGGTGCGGAATTCGAGTGGGGAAAAATTATGACATTTCGGAAAAACAAGATGGCGGCCGACTTGATTCTTGCAACTCTTTTGTTTTTTTAACCGATTTCGTTACAACTCGCAATTATGGAAGAAATTAGGAAACAATCAACAGAAAAAGTGGAAAAAATTGGAAAAACAAGATGGCGGCCGAGCTGTAGTGTTTTCAAATTTTTGATTTTTCGACCCCGAACCGCGGCGCCACAGATCCGAAACGGCGTGGTCGAGCATTATAGTTTTTTCGTTTTTCGCCTACATGTATCCTGTATTTTGACAGAACGGGAGTGGTTTTTAAAAATTCAAGATGGCGGCTGTCGCGGCGGCCTTTCGGTTTAAGGTACGAAAAAACGCAATTTTAAAATTCAAATTTCTCACAGTTGGCAACGTCGGATCGTTTCTACTTCTACAGGGCGATTGTGTGTACAGACTCGACGTATGGATTGGGGAAAAAAATTTACCCCATTTCTCGGGAAATTTTCAAGATTTACCCCAAAAATTAAAAAATCGAAATACGGACTTTTTGCAAAATTCGAGTACGAGCAACCACGTGTCTCACTCGTACAAATGACATTTGGGTATTTTCGTCGCCGAGGTCTGGCAACACTGGAAATTATCAAAGTAAAAGTGATTTTGGAGATGGTCTTTTTTCAGGGGCGATCATTTCGGATGGGTGCGAGCGAGATGAAAAATTTAAACGTCATCAAGAGCGGTATATCCTGTAGTTTACGGGAAAACTATAAAACTATGTAAAATGTTTCTGTGAAACGAGGTGGCGGCCATTTTGTATTCTTTATGTGTTTTTGAAAATTTCGATCACATTTTTGAGGCAGTTGGCAACATTTGGGAAAGTTGACATGTATGGATCGATTGTGTAACTGGACCGCCAGTATCGAGATATCTAAACAGTGTTGCCACATTTAGGGTAGTTTTCGAGATTTTCCCAAAAATGTCCTCCTGTAAAATTTTGTATGAAAAATTTTTTTTTCACTGATGGCTTCGTATACACGTCAGAAAATTAAACTTGAACAAAAATATGGAGACACCTGATGATTGAGGATTTCGGAGACGGGTAAAGAGCACGGCCGAGGTATTGAAGATAGGTGGGGGGTGCTCGACCAAATGTCATTCGAAACTTCATCCAAAAGACAATGAGCTGAAAAAAAATTCAAAATGGCGGATTTAAGATGGCCGCCATACAAATTTATTTGGTGTCCATCTCAGAAAGTATAAAAGATGAAAGAGTGGTTTCTCGGCCAAAGATGATCAGGACGAGAAGATCTATTTAGCGAAATGAAAAAAAATTCAAGATGGCGGAATATTTTTTTTCATACCAAATTATATGGCGATTAGGACATACATAATTGTTCTCATAGAAAGAGACAGAAAACCATACCATGATGTACGGGAAATGTGTTCGGGTGTAGGATTGGAGTAGGGAAAAATTATGACATTTCGGAAAAACAAGATGGCGGCCGACGTGATTCTTGCAACTCTTTTGTTTTCCAACCGATTTTGTTAAAACTCGCAACGATTGAAGAAATTAAGAAATGATCAATAGAAAAAGTGGAAAAAAATGGAAAAACAAGATGGCGGCCGAGCTGTAGTGTTTTCAAATCTTTGATTTTTCGACCCCGAACCGCGGAGCCTCATATCCGAAACGGCGTGGTCGAGCATGATAATTTTTTCTATTTTCGCCTGCAATTATCCTGTATTTTGACAGAATGGGAGTGGTTTTTAAAAATTCAAGATGGCGGCTGTCGCGGCAGCCTTTTTGTTTAAGGTACGAAAAATGCAATTTTAAAATTCAAATTTCTCACAGTTGGCAACGTCGGAGCGTTTCGAGTTCTAGGGGGCGATTGGGTGTACAGACTCTAGGTATGGATTGGGGAAAAAAAATTACCCCATTTCTCGGGAAAATTTCAAGATTTACCCCAAAAATAAAAAAATCGAAATACGGACTTTTTGCAAAATTTGAGTACGAGCAACCACGTGTCTCACTTGTGCGAATGACATTTGGGTATTTTCGTCGCCGAGGTCTGGCAACACTGGAATTTATCAAAGTAAAAGTGATTTTCTTTTTTTCTGAAATGGTCTTTTTTCAGGGGCGATCATTTCGGCTGGGTGCGAGCAAGATGAAAAATTGAAACGTCATCAGAAGCGGTATATCCTGTAGTTCACGGGAACATTATAAAACTATGTAAAATGTTTCTGTGAAACCAGATGGCGGCCATTTTGTATTCTTTTTGTGTTTTTGAAAACTTCGATCACGTTTTTGAGGCAATTGGCAACATTTGGGAAAGTTGACATGTATGGATCGATTGTGTAACTCGACCGGCAGTATCGAGATATCTAAACAGTGTTGCCACATTTGGGGTAGTTTTCGAGATTTTCCCCAAAATCTCCTCCTGTAAAATTTTCCATGACAAATTTTTTTTTCACTGATGGCTTCGTATATAAATCAGAAAATATAACTTGAAGAAAAATATGGAGACAGCTGATGATTGAGGATTTCGGAGACGGGTAAAGAGCACGACCAAGGTATTGAAGATAGGTGGGGGGTTCTCAAACAAATGTCACTCGAAACCTCATCCGATTGGCAGTGAGTTGAAAAATTTCCAAAATGGCGGATTCAAGATGGCCGCCATACAAATTTCATCAGTGTCTGTCTCGGAGAGTATTAGAGATGGAATTGTGGTTTCTCGGCAAGAGATGATCAGAACGAGGAGGTCTATTTAGCGAAATTACAAAAATTCAAGACGGCGGAATATTTTTTTTCATACCAAATTAAATGGCGATTAGGAACTATAAAAGACGTCAATGTTCTCCTAGAAAGAGACAAAAAACGATACAATGATGTAGGGGAGATGTGTTTGGGTGCGGGATTCGAGTTGGGAAAAATTATGACATTTCGGAAAAACAAAATGGCGGCCGACGTGATTCTTGCAACTCTTTTGTTTTCCAACCAATTTCGTTACAACTCGCAATTATTTAACAAATTAATAAATGATCAATAAAAAAAATAGAAAAAATTCGAAAAATAAGATGGTGGCCGAGCTGTATTGTTTTCAAATTTTTGATTTTTCGACCTCGAACCCCGGCGCCACAGATCCGAAACGAGGTAGTTCATGTCTAAGAGATATTATGTTTAGGTGTGGGATTGGAGTAGGGAAAAATTATGACATTTCGGGAAAACAAGATGGCGGCTGATTTGCCGAAATGAACCGATCGAAGCATAGAAGATAGGTGGGGGTGCTCGACCAAATGTCATTCCAAACTTCATCAAATAGACAATGAGCTGAAAAAAAATTCAAAATGGCGGATTTAAGATGGCTGCCATACCAATTTATTTGGCGTCTATCTCAGAAAGTATAAAAGATGGAAGAGTGGTTTCTTGGCAAAAGATGATCAGGGTATGTACGATACCCTAAACGTATAAGAATGGGCAGACAAAATTGAGCTCTAATTCAATGCTGTCATGGTTTATTTTACTTTGACGAAAATCTTTAACGTTTGATCGACCATTCTTACATGATTTTGGCCCAGGACGAGGAGGTATATTTAACGAAATGAAAAAAAATCAAGATGGCGGAATATTTTTTTTCATACCAAATTATATGGCGATTAGGAACTATAAAAGACGTCATTGTTTTCTTAGAAAGAGACAGAAAACGATACAATGACCGGTACGGGAGATGTGTTCGGGTGCGGGATTCGAGTGGGGATAAATTATGACATTTTGGAAAAACAAGAAGGCGGCCGACGTGATTCTTGCAACTATTTTGTTTTTAACCGATTTCGTTACAACTCGCAATTATTGAAGAAATTAGTAAGCGATCAATAGAAAAAGTGAAAAAAATTGGAAAAACAAGATGGCGGCCGAGCTGTAGTGTTTTAAAAATTTTGATTTTTCGACCTCGAACTGCGGCGCCACAATTCCGAAACGGGGTGGTTCATGTCTAAGAGATAGTATGTTTGGGTGTGGGATGGGAGTAGGGAAAAATTATGACATTTCGGAAAAAATCCATATTTAGGGCTCCCTGGGATTACAAAACAGGAAACTGATACCTACCAAAGTTTTAAAAAATCAGCGCCATTTTGAAATTCTTTGTTAATTGACCGATTTCGTTCAAAATCGATATTTAGGACTCCCTGGGATCACAAAACAGGAAACTGGTACCAAAATTTTAAAATATCAGCGCCATTTTGAAATTATTTGTTAATTTACCGATTTCGTTCAAAATCGATATTTAGGGCTTCCTGGGATTACAAAAAAGGAAACTGTTACCAAAGTTTTAAAAAATCAGCGCCATTTTGAAATTCTTTGTTAATTGACCGATTTCATTCTAAATCGATATTTAGGACTCCCTGGGATCTCAAAACAGGAAACTGTTATTTAAATATATTACAATCCCTGGGATCCTTGGGAATTCAAAACAGGAAACTTGTACCAAAATTTTAAAAAATCAGCGCCATTTTGAATTTATTTATATAATGACCGATTTCGTTCAAAATCGATAGTAAGGGCTCCCTGGGATTACAAAACAAGAAACAGATACCAACGTTTTAACAAATCAGCGCCATTTTGAAATTCTTTGTTAATTGACCGATGTCGTTCAAAATCGATATATTGGGCTCCCTGGGATTACAAAACAGGAAACAGATACCAACGTTTTAACAAATCAGCGCCATTTTGAAATTCTTTGTTAATTGACCGATGTCGTTAAAAAATCGATATATTGGGCTCCCTGGGATCACAAAACAGGAAACTGATACCAAAGTTTTAACAAATCAGCGCCATTTTGAAATTATTTGTTAATGGACCGATTTCGTTCAAAATCGATATTTATATTTAACCACATCCCGTGAGCTGCTTTAGCAGCTCGCGCACAGAGCGAAACACTAGTTATTATACTATATATAGCTCGATTACCACTCACTGACTGACTGACTGACTCACTCATTGACATAATTGTTCTCCTAGAAAGAGACAGAAAACGATATAATGATGTAGGGGAGATGTGTTCGGGTGCGGGATTCGAGTGGGGAAAAATTATGACATTTCGGAAAAACAAGATGGCGGCCGACGTGATTCTCGCAACTCTTTTGTTTTCCAACCGATTTCGTTACAACTCGCAATTATTGAAGAAATTAGAAAACGATCAATAGAAAATGTGGAACAAATTGAAAAAACAAGATGGCGGCCGAGCTGTAGTGTTTTCAAATTTTTGATTTTTCGACCCCGAACCGCGGCGCCACATATCCGAAACGGCGTGGTCGAGCATGATAATTTTTTCTTTTTTCGACTACAATTATCCTGTATTTTGACAGAATGGAAGTGGTTTTTAAAAATTCAAGATGGCGGCTGTCGCGGCGGCCTTTTTGTTTGAGGTACGAAAAAACGCAATTTTAAAATTCTATTTTCTCACAGTTGGCAACGTCGGAGCGTTTCCACTTCTACGGGGCGATTGTGTGTACAGACTCGAGGTATGGATTGGGGAAAAAAAATTACCCCATTTCTCGGGAAATTTTCAAGATTTACCCCAAAAAATAAAAAATCGAAATACGCACTTTTTGCAAAATTCGAGTATGAGCAACCACGTGTCTCACTTGTACAAATGACATTTGGGTGTTTTCGTCGCCGAGGTCTGGCAACACTGGAATTTATCAAAGTAAAAGTGATTTTCGACATGGTCTTTTTTCAGGAGCGATCATTTCGGTTGGGTGCGAGCGAGATGAAAAATTGAAACGTCATCAGGAGCGGTATATCCTGTAGTTTACGGGAAAATTATGAAACTATGTAAAATGTTTCTGTGAAACGAGGTGGCGGCCATTTTGTATTCTTTTTGTGTTTTTCAAAATTTCGATCACATTTTTGAGGCAGTTGGCAACATTTGGGAAAGTTGACATGTATGGGTCGATTGTCTAACTGGACCGGCAGTATCGAGATATCTAAACAGTGTTGCCACATTTGGGGTAGTTTTCGAGATTTTCCCCAAAATATCCTACTGTAAAATTTTGTATGAAAAATTTTTTTTTCACTGATGGCTTCGTTTACATGTCAGAAAATTAAACTTGAAGAAAAATATGGAGACAGCTGATGATTGAGGATTTCGGAGACGGGTAAAGAGCACGGCCTAGGTATTGAAGATAGGTGGGGGGTGCTCGACCAAATGTCATTCGAAACTTTATCCAAAAGACAATGAGCTGAAAAAAAATTCAAAATGGCGGATTTAAGATGGCCGCCATACAAATTTATTTGGTGTCCATCTCAGAAAGTATAAAAGATGAAAGAGTGGTTTCTCGGCCAAAGATGATCAGGACGAGAAGATCTATTAAGCGAAAAGAAAAAAAATTCAAGATGGCGGAATATTTTTTTTCATACCAAATTATATGGCGATTAGGACTCATTGACATAATTTATTGTTCTCCTAGAAAAAGACAGAAAACGATACAATGATGTACGGGAGATGTGTTCGGGTGCGGGATTCGAGTGGGGAAAAATTATGACATTTCGGAAAAACAAGATGGCGGCCGACGTGATTCTTGTAACTCTTTTGTTTTCCAACCGATTTCGTTAAAACTCGCAAAGATTGAAGAAATTAAGAAATGATCAATAGAAAAAGTGGAAAAAATTGGAAAAACAAGATGGCGGCCAAGCTGTAGTGTTTTCAAATTTTTGATTTTTCGACCCCGAACCGCGGCGCCACAGATCCGAAACGGCGTGGTCGAGCATGATATTTTTTTCTTTTTTCGCTTACAATTATCCTGTGTTTTGACAGAATGGGAGTGGTTTTTAAAAATTCAAGATGGCGGCTGTCGCGGCGGCCTTTTTGTTTGAGGTACGAAAAAACGCAATTTTAAAATTCAAATTTCTCACAGTTGGCAACGTCGGAGCGTTTCGACTTCTAGGGGGCGATTGTGTGTACAGCCTCGAGGTATGGATTGGGGAAAAAAAATTACCCCATTTCTCGGGAAATTTTCAAGATTTACCCCAAAAATAAAAAAATCGAAATACGGACTTTTTGCAAAATTTGAGTACGAGCAACCACGTGTCTCACTTGTGTGAATGACATTTTTTGTATTTTCGTCGCCGAGGTCTGGCAACACTGGAATTTATCAAAGTAAAAGTGATTTTCGAGATGGTCTTCTTTCAGAGGCGATCATTTCGTCTGGGTGCGAGCGAGATGAAAAATTTAAACGTCATCAGGAGCAGTATGACCTGTAGTTTACGGGAAAATTATGAAACTATGTAAAATGTTTCTGTGCAACGAGGTGGCGGCCATTTTGTATTCTTTTTGTGTTTTTGAAAATTTCGAACACGTTTTTGAGGCAGTTGGCAACATTTGGGAAAGTTGACATGTATAAATCGATAGTGTAACTCAACCAATCGAGATATCTAAACAGTGTTGCCACATTTGGGGTAGTTTTCGAGATTTTCCCAAAAATGTCCTCCTGTAAAATTTTGTATGAAAAATTTTTTTTTCACTGATGGCTTCGTATACACGTCAGAAAATTAAACTTGAACAAAAATAAGGAGACACCTGATGATTGAGGATTTCGGAGACGGGTAAAGAGCACGGCCGAGGTATTGAAGATAGGGGGGGGTGCTCGACCAAATGTCATTCGAAACTTCATCCAAAAGACAATGAGCTGAAAAAAAATTCAAAATGGCGGATTTAAGATGGCCGCCATACAAATTTATTTGGTGTCCATCTCAGAAAGTATAAAAGATGAAAGAGTGGTTTCTCGGCCAAATATGATCAGGACGAGAAGATCTATTTAGTGAAAAGAAAAAAAATTCAAGATGGCGGAATATTTTTTTTCATACCAAATTATATGGCGATTAGGACTCATTGACATCATTTATTGTTCTCCTAGAAAGAGACAGAAAATGATACAATGATGTATGGGAGATGTGTTCGGGTGCGGGATCCGAGTAGGGAAAAATTATGAAATTTCGGAAAAACAAGATGGCGGCCGACGTGATTCTTGCAACTCTTTTGTTTTCTAACCGATTTCGTTACAACTCGCAATTATTGAAGAAATTAGTAAACGATAAATAGAAAAAGTATAAAAAATTGGAAAAACAAGATGGCGGCCGAGCTGTAGTATTTTCAAATTTTTGATTTTTCGACCCCGAATCGCGGCGCCACAGATCCGAAACGGTGTAGTTCATGTTCAGGCTGCCATACAAATTTATATTTTGGTGTCTGTCTATCTCAGAAAGTAAGATGGATGAGTGGTTTCTTGGCAAAAGATGATGGACCTGAAGGTCTAATTGATGAACAGGAAAAAATTCAAGATAGCGGAATTTACTTTTCCAAGATTTTTCAAGATTTTGATACGGTTCAGTTTTACCCACGACGACGGGGCTCCTTGAGAGTACAAAACAGGAAACTAATACCAAAGTTTTAAAAAATCAGCGCCATTTTGAAATTATTTGTTAATTCACCGATTTCGTTCAAAACCGATATCTGAGGATCCCTGGGATTACAAAACAGGAAACTGATACCAAAGCTTAAAAAAATCTGCGCCATTTTGAAATCCTTTGTTTATTGACCGATTTCGTTTAAAATCGATATTTAGGGCTCCCTGGGATTACAAAACAGGAAACTGGTACCAAAATTTTAAAAAATCAGCGCCTTTTTGAAATTATTTGTTAATTTACCGATTTCGTTCAAAATCGATATTAAGGGCTTTCTTGGATCACGATACAGGAAACTGATACCAAAGTTTTAAAAAATCAGCGCCATTTTGAAATTATTTGTTAATTCACCGATTTCGTTCAAAACCGATATCTGAGGATCCCTGGGATTACAAAACAGGAAACTGATACCAAAGCTTAAAAAAATCTGCGCCATTTTGAAATCCTTTGTTTATTGACCGATTTCGTTTAAAATCGATATTTAGGGCTCCCTGGGATTACAAAACAGGAAACTGGTACCAAAATTTTAAAAAATCAGCGCCTTTTTGAAATTATTTGTTAATTTACCGATTTCGTTCAAAATCGATATTAAGGGCTTTCTTGGATCACGATACAGGAAACTGATACCAAAGTTTTAAAAAATCAGAGTCATTTTGAAATTATTTATCAATTGACCGATTTCGTTCAAAGTCGATATCTGAGGATCCCTGGGATAACAATACAGGAAACTGATACCAGAATTATAAAAAAATCAGCGCCATTTTGAAATTCTTGGTTAATTTACCGATTTCGTTCAAAAGCGATATTGAGGACTCCCTGAGATCACAAAACAGGAACCTGATACCAAAGTTTTAAACAATCAGCGCCATTTTGAAATTCTTTGTTAATTGACCGATTTCGTTCAAAATCGATATTAAGGGCTAACCACATCTCGTGAGCTG
Source organism: Erebia ligea (assembly GCA_917051295.2). Taxonomy (NCBI): domain Eukaryota; kingdom Metazoa; phylum Arthropoda; class Insecta; order Lepidoptera; family Nymphalidae; genus Erebia; species Erebia ligea. Next base: position 14,135,149 of record OU785241.1, on the reverse strand, counting down.
CTTTAGCAGCTCGCGCACAGAGCGAAACACTAGTTAATATATATATAGCTGCTCGTGCTGACTCATTGATCACCTCTCCTGTAAAATTTTGTATGAAAAAATTTTTTTTTACTCATCGTTTCGTATAGAAGACAAAAATTCATTAAGAGGAAAAATACGGAGAGAGCTGATGATTGAGGATTTCGAAGACGGATGAAGAGCACCAGCCAGGGTATCGAAGATAGGTGGGGGGTGCTCGACCAAATGTCACTCGAAACTTCATCCAATTGACAGTTAGCTGAAAAAAAAATCAAAATGGCGGATTTAAGATGGCCGCCATACAAATTTCGTCGGTGTCTATCTCGGAGAGTATAAAAGATGGAAGAGTGGTTTCTTGGCAAAAGATGATCAGGACATGAAGGTCTACTTGATGAACAGGAAAAAAATTCAAGATGGCGGAATTTATTTTTCCATAGAAAAGGGTATTGAAGATAGGTGGGGGTGCTCGACCAAATGTCACTCGAAACTTCATCCAATTGACAGTGAGCTGAAAAAAAAATTCAAAATGGCGGATTTAAGATGGCCGCCATACAAATTCCGTCGGTGTCTATCTCGGAGAGTATAAAAGATGGAAGAGTGGTTTCTTGGCAAAAGATGATCAGGACATGAGGGTCTACTTGATGAACAGGAAAAAAATTCAAGATGGCGGAATTTATTTTCCATAGAAAATGTATGGCGAATATTGAAGAGGCTACGGTTCCTTTTCAAGATTTGTTTTTATGGAAGAAATCTCATTTTGACGAATGGTTCGGAGAAAAAAATATGGAGAGAGATGATGATCGAAGGTTCGGATGATGGGTGAGGAGCACGGTCAGGGTATTAAAGATAGGTACCTACTTAGGGGCTGCTCAAACAAAAAGGGAGGGGCGGGGGTTGGTGGTCTTTGTTTTATGTTTTTCCTTTATGAGAATTTTCTTTTACGTCGGACGCTTGGCGTGCTGGCGCTTCCACTGTGCTCACTAGCATAGCAGTGTGTTGTTCAGATTAGAACACGTAGACAGTAAACCAGCTGCCCGATTATGTAAGAATGGTCGATCAAATCGTAAAAGTTCGGCGTCAAAGTAAAATAAACCATAACAGCATTGAATTAGAGCTCAATTTCGTGTTTCGAAATTGAGCTCTAATTTAATGCTGTTATGGTTTATTTTACCTTGACGCCGAACTTTGACGATTTGATCGGTCATTCTTACATAATCGGGGGGCAGGATAGTAGGACAGCGAGTAAGTAGACAGTGGACCACGCGGTCCACTACGCGGTCCGCTGTAGCGGGCCGCGCAACCACGCGCCATACTAGTTAATATATATATAGCTGCTCGTGCTGATTCACTGATTGATCACCTCTCCTGTAAAATTTTGTATGAACATTTTTTTTTTCACTCATCGTTTCGTATAGAAGACAAAAATTCATTAAGAGGAAAAATACAGAGAGAGCTGATGATTGAGGATTTCGAAGACGGATGAAGAGCACCAGCCAGGGTATCGAAGATAGGTGGGGGGTGCTCGACCAAATGTCACTCGAAACTTCATCCAATTGACAGTGAGCTGAAAAAAAATTCAAAATGGCGGATTTAAGATGGCCGCCATACAAATTTCTTCGGTGTCTATCTCGGAGAGTATAAAAGATGGAAGAGTGGTTTCTTGGCAAAAGATGATCAGGATATGAGGGTCTACTTGATGAACAGGAAAAAAATTCAAGATGGCGGAATTTATTTTTCCATAGAAAAGGGTATTGAAGATAGGTGGGGGGTGCTCGACCAAATGTCACTCGAAACTTCATCCAATTGACAGTGAGCTGAAAAAAAATTTCAAAATGGCGGATTTAAGATGGCCGCCATACAAATTCCGTCGGTGTCTATCTCGGAGAGTATAAAAGATGGAAGAGTGGTTTCTTGGCAAAAGATGATCAGGACATGAGGGTCTACTTGATGAACAGGAAAAAAATTCAAGATGGCGGAATTTATTTTTCCATAGAAAAGGGTATTGAAGATAGGTGGAAGAGTGGTTTCAAGAAACCAAGCAAGGCAAAAGATGATCAGAACATGAAGGTCTACTTGATGAACAGGAAAAAAATTCAAGATGGCGGAATTTATTTTTCCATAGAAAATATATGGCGAATATTGAAGAGGCTACAAAAGTAGAACTATGCAAGACTACGGTTCCTTTTCAAGATTTGTTTTTGTGGAAGAAATCTCATTTTGACGAATGGTTCGGAGAAAAAAATATGGAGAGAGACGATGATCGAAGGTTCGGATAATGGGTGAGGAGCACGGTCAGGGTATTAAAGATAGGTAGGTACCTACTTAGGGGCTGCTCAAACAAAAAGGGAGGGGCGGGGGGTTGATGGTCTTTGTTTTATGTTTTTCCTTTATGAGAATTTTCTTTTACGTCGGACGCTTGGCGTGCTGGCGCTTCCACTGTGCTCACTAGCATAGCAGTGTGTTGTTCAGATCAGAACACGTAGACAGCAAACCAGCTGCTGCCCGATTATGTAAGAATTGTCGATCAAATCGTAAAAGTTCGGCGTCAAAGTAAAATAAACCATAACAGCATTGAATTAGAGCTCAATTTCGTGTTTCGAAATTGAGCTCTAATTTAATGCTGTTATGGTTTATTTTACTTTAACGCCGAACTTTGACGATTTGATCGGCCATTCTTACATAATCGGGGGGCAGGACAGTAGGACAGCGAGTAAGTAGACAGTGGACCACGCGGTCCACTACGCGGTCCGCTGCAGCGGGCCGCGCAACCACGCGCCATACTAGTTATACTATATATAGCTCAATTACCACTCACTCATTGACATAATTGTTCTCCTAGAAAGAGACAGAAAACGATATAATGATGTAGGGGAGATGTGTTCGAGTGCGGGATTCGAGTGGGGAAAAATTATGACATTTCGGAAAAACAAGATGGCGGCCGACGTGATTCTTGTAACTCTTTTGTTTTCCAACCGATTTCGTTACAACTCGCAATTATTGAAGATATTAGGAAACGATCAATAGAAAAAGTGGAAAAAATTGGAAAAACAAGATGGCGGCCGAGCTGTAGTGCTTTAAAATTTTTGATTTTTCGACCCCGAACCGCGGCGCCACAGATCCGAAACGGCGTGGTCGAGCATGATAATTTTTTCTTTTTTCGACTACAATTATCCTGTATTTTGACAGAATGGGAGTGGTTTTTAAAAATTCAAGATGGCGGCTATCGCGGCGGCCTTTTTGTTTGAGGTACGAAAAAACGCAATTTTAAAATTCAATTTTCTCACAGTTGGCAACGTCGGAGCGTTTCGACTTGTACGGTGCGATTGTGTGGACAGACTCGAGGTATGGATTGGGGAAAAAAATTACCCCATTTTTCGGGAAATTTTCAAGATTTACCCCAAAAATAAAAAAATCGAAATACGGACTTTTTGCAAAATTCGAGTACGAGCAACCACGTGTCCCACTTGTACGAATGATATTTGGGTGTTTTCGTCGCCGAGGTCTGGCAACACTGGAATTTATCAAAGTAAAAGTGATTTTCGACATGGTCTTTTTTCAGGGGCGATCATTTCGGCTGGGTGCGAGAGAGATGAAAAATTGAAACGTCATCAGGAGCGGTATATCCTGTAGTTAACGGGAAAATTATGAAACTATGTAAAATGTTTCTGTGGAACGAGGTGGCGGCCATTTTGTATTCTTTTTGTGTTTTTCAAAATTTCGATCACGTTTTTGAGGCAGTTGGCAACATTTGGGAAAGTTGACATGTATGGATCGATTGTCTAACTGGACCGGCAGTATCGAGATATCTAAACAGTGTTGCCACATTTGGGGTATTTTTCGAGATTTTCCCCAAAAATTTCCTCCTGTAAAATTTTGTATGAAAAATTTTTTTTCCTTTGATGGCTTCGTGTACAAGTCAGAAAATTAAACTTGAAGAAAATATGGAGACAGCTGATGATTGAGGATTTCGGAGACGGGTAAAGAGCACGGTCCAGGTATTGAAGATAGGTGGGGGGTGCTCGACCAAATGTCATTCGAAACTTCATCCAATTGACAGTAAGCTGAAAAAAATTTCAAAATGGCGGATTTAAGATGGCCGCCATACAAATTTATTTGGTGTCCATCTCAGAAAGTATAAAAGATGAAAGAGTGGTTTCTCGGCCAAAGATAATCAGGACGAGAAGATCTATTTAGCGAAAAGAAAAAAAATTCAAGATGGCGGAATATTTTTTTTCATACCAAATTATATGGCGATTAGGACTCATTGACATAATTTATTGTTCTCCTAGAAAGAGACAGAAAACGATACAGTGATGTATGGGAGATGTGTTCAGGTGCGGGATCCGAGTAGGGAAAAATTATGAAATTTCGGAAAAACAAGATGGCGGCCGACATGATTCTTGCAACTTTTTTGTTTTCTAACCGATTTCGTTACAACTCGCAATTATTGAAGAAATTAGTAAACGATAAATAGAAAAAGTGGAAAAAATTGGAAAAACAAGATAGCGGCTGAGCCGTAGTGTTTTTAAATTTTTTATTTTTCGACCCCGAATCGCGGCGCCACAGTTCCGAAACGGCGTGGTCGAGCATAGTATTTTTTTCTTTTTTCACCTACAATTATCCTGTATTTTGACAGAATGGGAGTGGTGTTAAGAATTCAAGATGGCGGCTGTAGCGACGGCCGTTCGGTTTGAGGTACGAACAAACGCCATTTTAAAATTCAAATTTCTCACAGTTCACAACGTAGGATCGTTTCGACTTCTATGGGGCGATTGTGTGTACAGACTCGAGATATGGATTGGAGAAAAAATTTACCCCATTTCTCGAGAAATTTTCAAGATTTACCCCAAAAATAAAAAAATAGAAATACGTATTTTTTGCAAAATTCGTGTACAAGCAACCTCGCGTCTTACTTGTACGAATGACATTTGGGTATTTTCGCCGCCGAGGTCTGGCAACACTGGAATTTATTAACGTAAGAGTGATTTTCGACATGGCCTATTTTCAGGGGCGATCGTTTCGGCTGGGTGCGTGCGAGATGAAAAATTGAAACGTCATCAGGAGCGGTATATCCTGTAGTTTACGGGAAAATTATAAAACTATGCAAAATGTTTCTGTGAAACGAGGTGGTGGCCATTTTGTATTATTTTTGTGTTTTTCAAAATTTCGATCACATTTTTGAGGCATTTGACAACATTTGGGAAAGTTGACGTGTATGGATCGATTGTGTGACTGGACCGGCAGTATCGAGATATCTAAACAGGGTTGCCACATTTGGGGTAGTTTTCGAGATTTTCCCCACAAATTTCCGTAAAATTTTGTATGAATAATTTTTTTTTCACTGATGGCTTCGTATACAAGTCAGAAAATTAAATTTGAAGAAAAATATGGAGACAGCTGATGATTGAGGATTTCGTAGACGGGTAAAGAGCACGGCCAAGGTATTGAAGATAGGTGGGGGGTACTCGAACAAATGTCACTCGAAACCTCATCCAATTGGCGATGAGTTAAAAAAAAACTCCAAAATGGTGCATTCAAGATGGCCGCCATACATATTTCGTCAGTGTCTATCTCGGAGAGTATAAGAGATGGAAGTGTGGTTTCTTGGCACGAGCTGATCAGAGCAAGGAGGTCTATTTAGCGAAATGAAAACAATTTCAAGATGGCGGAATATTTTTTTTCATACCAAATTATATTATTATGGCGATTAGGACTCAATGACATAATTTATTGTTCTCCTAGAAAGAGCCAGAAAACGATACAATGATGTGAGGCAGATGTGTTCGGGTGCGGGATTCGAGTAGGGAAAAATTATGACATTTCGGAAAAACAAGATGGCGGCCGACGTGTTTCTTGCAACTCTTTTGTTTTCCAACCGATTTTGTTACAACTCGCAATTATTGAAGAAATTAGTAAACCATCAATAGAAAAAGTATAAAAAATTGGAAAAACAAGATGGCGGCCGAGCTGTAGTATTTTCAAATTTTTGATTTTTCGACCCCGAATCGCGGCGCCACAGATCCGAAACGGTGTAGTTCATGTTCAGGCTGCCATACAAATTTATATTTTGGTGTCTGTCTATCTCAGAAAGTAAGATGGATGAGTGGTTTCTTGGCAAAAGATGATGGACCTGAAGGTCTAATTGATGAACAGGAAAAAATTCAAGATAGCGGAATTTATTTTTCCAAGATTTTTCAAGATTTTGATACGGTTCCGTTTTACCCACGACGGGGCTCCTTGAGAGTACAAAACAGGAAACTGATACCAAAGTTTTAAAAAATCAGCGCCATTTTGAAATTATTTGTTAATTCACCGATTTCGTTCAAAACCGATATCTGAGGATCCCTGGGATTACAAAACAGGAAACTGATACCAAAACTTAAAAAAATCTGCGCCATTTTGAAATCCTTTTTTATTGACCGATTTTGTTCAAAATCGATATTTAGGGCTCCCTGGGATTACAAAACAGGAAACTGGTACCAAAATTTTAAAATATCATCGCCATTTTGAAATTCTTTGTTAATTGACCGATTTCGTTCAAAATCGATATCTGAGGATCCCTGGGATAACAAAACAGGAAACTGATACCAGAATTATAAAAAATCAGCGCCATTTTGAAATTATTTGTTAATTTACCGATTTCGTTCAAAATCGATATTAAGGGCTTTCTTGGATCACGATACAGGAAACTGATACCAAAGTTTTAAAAAATCAGAGTCATTTTGAAATTATTTATCAATTGACCGATTTCGTTCAAAGTCGATATCTGAGGATCCCTGGGATAACAAAACAGGAAACTGATACCAGAATTATAAAAAATCAGCGCCATTTTGAAATTATTTGTTAATTGACTGATTTCGTTCAAAATCGATATTTAGGACTCCCTGGGAGCACAAAACAGAAACCTGATACCAAAGTTTTAAAAAATCAGTGCCATTTTGAAATTCTTGGTTAATTTACCGATTTCGTTCAAAGGCGATATTGAGGACTCCCTGGGATCACAAAACAGGAAACTAATACCAAAGTTTTATTTATTGTTCAAAATCGATATTTAGGGCTACCTGGGATTACAAAACGAAACTGATACCAAAGTTTTAAAAAATCAGCACTATTTTGAAATTCTTTGTCAATTGACCGATTTCGTTCAAAATCGATATTTAGGGCTACCTGGGAATACAAAACAAAACTGATAGGTACCACAGTTTTAAAAAATCAGCGCCATTTTGAATTTCTTTGTTAATTGACCGATTTCGTTCAAAATCGATATATGAGGATCCCTGGGATAACAAAACAGGAAACTGATACCAGAATTATAAAAAATCAGCGCCATTTTGAAATTATTTGTTAATTGACTGATTTCGTTCAAAATCGATATTTAGGACTCCCTGGGATCACAAAACAGGAACCTGATACCAAAGTTTTAAAAAATCAGCGCCATTTTGAAAATCTTTTTTAATTTACCGATTTCGTTCAAAAGCGATATTGAGGACTCCCTGGGATCACAAAACAGGAAATTAAAATCGATATTTAGGGCTACCTGGGATTACAAAACGAAACTGATACCAAAGTTTTAAGAAATCAGCACTATTTTGAAATTCTTTGTCAATTGACCGATTTCGTTCAAAATCGATATTTAGGGCTCCCTGGGATCACAAAACAGGAACCTGATACCAAAGTTTTAAAAAATCTGCGCCATTTTGAAATTCTTGGTTAATTTACCGATTTCGTTCAAAAGCGATATTGAGGACTCCCTGGGATCACAAAACAGGAAACTGATACCAAAGTTTTAAAAAATCAGCGCCATTTTGAAATTCTTTGTTAATTGACCGATTTCGTTCAAAATCGATATTAAGGGCTAACCACATCTCGTGAGCTGCTTTAGCAGCTCGCGCACAGAGCGAAACACTAGTTAATATATATATAGCTGCTCGTGCTGATTCACTGATTGATCACCTCTCCTGTAAAATTTTGTATGAAAACTTTTTTTTTCACTCATCGTTTCGTATAGAAGACAAAAATTCATGGGGAGGAAAAATACGAAGAGAGCTGATGATTGAGGATTTCGAAGACGGATGAAGAGCACCAGCCAGGGTATCGAAGATAGGTGGGGGGTGCTCGACCAAATGTCACTCGAAACTTCATCCAATTGACAGTGAGCTGAAAAAAAATTCAAAATGGCGGATTTAAGATGGCCGCCATACAAATTTCTTCGGTGTCTATCTCGGAGAGTATAAAAGATGGAAGAGTGGTTTCTTGGCAAAAGATGATCAGGACATGAAGGTCTACTTGATGAACAGGAAAAAAATTCAAAATGGCGGAATTTATTTTTCCATAGAAAAGGGTATTGAAGATAGGTGGGGGGTGCTCGACCAAATGTCACTCGAAACTTCATCCAATTGACAGTGAGCTGAAAAAAAATTCAAAATGGCGGATTTAAGATGGCCGCCATACAAATTTCGTCGATGTCTATCACGGAGAGTATAAAAGATGGAAGAGTGGTTTCTTGGCAAAAGATGATCGGGGCATGAAGGTCTACTTGATGAACAGGAAAAACATTCAAGATGGCGGAATTTATTTTTCCATAGTTAATGTATGGTGAATATTGAAGAGGCTACAAGTGTAGAACTATGCAAGACTACGGTTTCTTTTCAAGATTTGTTTTTATGGAAGAAATCTCATTTTGGCGAATGGTTCGGGGAAAAAATATGGAGAGAGATGATGGTTCGGATGACGGGTGAGGAGCACGGTCAGGGTATTAAAGACAGGTACCTACTTAGGGGCTGCTCAAACAAAAAGGTAGGGGCGGGGTGTTGGTGGTCTTTTTTTTATGTTTTTCCTTTATGAGAATTTTCTTTTACGTCGGACGCTTGGCGTGCTGGCGCTTCCACTGTGCTCACTAGCATAGCAGTGTGTTGTTCAGATCAGAACACGTAGACAGTAAACCAGCTGCCCGATTATGTAAGAATTGTCGATGAAATCTTAAAAGTTCGGCGTCAAAGTAAAATAAACCATAACAGCATTGAATTAGAGCTCAATTTCGTGTTTCGAAATTGAGCTCTAATTTAATGCTGTTGTGGTTTATTTTACTTTGACGCCGAACTTTTACGATTTGTTCGGCCATTCTTACATAATCGGGGGGCAGGATAGTAGGACAGCGAGTAAGTAGACAGTGGTCCACGCGGTCCACTACGCGGTCCGCTGCAGCGGGCCGCGCAACCACGCGCCATACTAGTTAACAATAAACCTCTACAAACAAAGTTAGTTTTGCGGTTCATTTCGTCTTGTTTTTAATACGTCATAAATCGTAAAACTTACTACAGGTTTGTACGGAACCCTCGGTGCGCGAGTCCGACTCGCACTTGGCCGGTTTTTTTTATCTTTTAATTTAGTACTTATGGAATACTATTAGATCTACGGTCCCTTGGAGCTGTAAAATAATCAAAAAGATTCGATGACAATTAATAATAAATCCAATATACCCCTCTGACTGTCGAACCTAGGATCTTCCACTTATAAAACCACAACGCTAACCACTGCGTCTGGAAGGTTTTAATAAATAACCGATTCGCAGTTGTTAACATCAACACACAACAACAACAACAACAACAACATCATCAACAGTTGTTGTTGTTGTTGTCAGCTGTTGTCATTTATGATAGTGATCGTTAAATGATCGCTTATTGTTAATTAAAGGTTGATCGATTAGACTAGATTTCCTATAAACGGACTTATAGTTTTCAATTATGATAATCGTAGAAATAATTATAAAACAAAACTTCACGGTTGAGCTCAAGAGATTGATCAATGTCTTATATTTAATTAAACTAGCTTTTTCCCGCAGTTCGATTTTCATACAAATTTCAAACCCTTAATTTACCTTAATATAATAATAATAACCCTTATTTAAAGCATTTCTTAGCGGATGCCTACGTCATATTAAAACCTATCTGAATGCCAAAATTTCAGCCCGATCGATCCAGTGGTTTGAGCTGTGCGTTGATAGATCATACAGTCAGTCAGTCACCTTTTCCTTTTATATATTCAGATAGATAGAAAATCCGGCCAAGTGCGTATCAGCTTGTGTGTGTGTGTGAAAGATTTAACACTAAGTATTAAGTATAAACTTTTTAAATAGTTTCGTAAAAGAAACGTAGGACCGCTGACATAATTTTTTTTTTTGAAAACTTTTTTGAAATAAGAAAGAAAGAAAAAAAATTTATTCAATGATGGTATCACAAACAAACAATCATTTATCATACTATTGTACTGATAATATGCTTGTCTGTGACACCAGCCAGAATTGGTGCACAGATCAACCTTTTGCCGTACATCAAAACTTGCATTTCCACGTTTTGTGCATGGCGCTGATTTTCAGCTGTGACCCGGGTGACGTCACTTCCAACGAAACGAATAAACCTAACCTAAAACAATAATAACTTACCTAAATTCCACTATAATATACATCTAAATCTAAATATTAAGATGATCGTCTAGTTGTAAATCTCCATACAAAAAGCGATAATGTTTTTCTTCCCGTAAATGTTGTCCAACTTTCATAATTTTTAGAAATGTTGCAGATACAATGAAGAGCTATGAGTACGTTTGAATTTTAAAGAAATATTGCTTATGTTAAAAGTTATTAGCGTCTAAATATCCATATTTTTGACCTAAAAACTTCCTCGAGTATTTTTTTTTTTTTTAATTTAACCGAATTAAAATACTAAAAAAATCAAACGTACGAGCCTAGATAAAGGTGTACTGAATCTAATGAGACAAAAATTGTTTAATTTCGTAAACGTTTGGGGGGGTAAAAACGTTATCACCCGAAACAATATTTCAATAATAAAATGTAGGCATATGCCTACTGGACTTGCAACTCTCTCTATCGCACGATACGGAGAAGGCAGCGAAGCGTTGTGAAACAGATAGCATTATTGAAAATACCTACACGCGTCGCGTTTCGTCACTAGACGATCCTCTTAATGCTGATGTTTCTGTCACCAGGACGCACGTACAACGATCTGAACCAGTACCCGGTGTTCCCCTGGGTGCTCACCAACTACGAGAGCGAGGAGCTCGACCTCAGCCAGCCATCCAACTACAGGGACTTGTCTAAGGTACTGCATCCCCTCTAGCTCTCTCAAGGATAAAGATCGTACAAGACCCCCAACCATAACTACAATCCGGGTATCTTTAAATCATGAGTGAGTGAGTCATCTTCTAGGCAAGCGCGTCCCACCGTAGGCCACATCATCACTTCAATTGTGTTCAAGCGTAAGCCTATAATGAATTTTTAAAAAAAGAACAAGACAAAATCTTTCTTCTTTTATTCCTCAGCTGGTCGTAAGTGCAGTCTAAGATGGAAGCGGGCTAACCTGTTAGGGATATGGCAGTTATTTTAAACACATACCCCTAATTGGTTTCTATACACCATCGTACCGGAAAGTTTAATCGCTTGGCGGCACGTCTTATCCGGTAGGGTGGTAACTAGCCACAGCCGAAGCCTCCCACCAGGCCAAACCAGAGAAAATTCGGAAATTATAAATTCCCAAATTGACTCTGCCGGGGATCAAACCCGGGACCTCCCACGTTAAGACAACAGTGCTCAACGCTGCGCCAGAGAGGTCGTCAACAATCGTACAAGAAATCAAACAAGAAACTGAACAAAATCTTTTTTTTTTGTATTCCACAACAAGTTAGCCCTCGACTGCGATCTCAGCTGGTCGTAAGTGCAGTCTAAGATGGTAGCGGGCTAACCTGTTAGGGATATGTTAGTTATTTTAAAACCGTACCCCATGTCTAGACAAAAGTAGCTGGTATAACTAGTCATATTTCTGAGTAAAAGAAAAACCTAGACCGGATACAAGTTACATTTAGATCATTTCCTTCTGATCGAGCTAAAAAGTGGCAACCTTCAAGACTTTTTGCTGGTATTGCATCTATCGGCACTTTTAATAGACTTTTCTTTCGCGTAGGTATCTTAGGCCATAGGTATATATTTTTATGCCATCTTGATTAATCCAAGATGGCCAATAAAATGTAAAACAAAAACCATTTAAGAAAAAATAGAAATGTTATAAGTATAACTTATTCAATGGAAGTTACGGTAACTTTGGATTCGATACAGTAAAATGAAAAAAATCATTGAATTTGAATACAATTAATATAAACTGTAGCTTCTAATAGCAATGCCCATAATATAGGTAATAAATAGTATATTTTCGTTTAGACATTTTTAATATAGAATAGCAGTCAACTAATGGCCGATTTCTCGATCTCTGGGTTATGTTTAAGTGACGAATGTTGATGTTTTGACTGATGTGGTAGGGGAATTATATCGGTCGCCGGTTAACGTTATTCGGAGATGTAAAAATCGGCCCGTAATCTTATGAAGTTGTTTTTTTAACCACTCCCGCAGCCGATCGGCGCGCTGAACCCAAGCCGGCGCGCCTACTTCGAGGAGCGCTACAACACGTGGGAGCACGAGTCCACGCCGCCCTTCCACTACGGCACGCACTACTCTACCGCCGCCTTCGTGCTCAACTGGCTTATACGAATCGTGAGTCCTTACACTGCCTTAAATACGAATCGTGAGTTCTTACACTCCCTTATACGAATCGTGAGACCTTACACTCCCTTATACGAATCGTGAGTCTTTACACTCCCGCAGATAATCGGCGCGCTGAACCCAGCGCGCTTTACTGAAAGTCCTGAACTTTAGTATGCAACTTTGTATGCAGTTTCCTACCCTTTTTTTTTATCCACTACATGTTAGCCCTTGACTGCAATCTACCTGATGGTAAGTGATGATGCAGTCTAAGATGCCTCCTCAACTATAGGTGAGAGTACAGGTACCTCTAGGTGCTACAACTGTCATGGTAGCCGGGTCACTCATTTGTATGGGCGTGGACCCACTGTATGAATAAAGGTATACTTACGCTGTGTAATTATCTTCCTTTCAATTGTATTTAGTTTTCATTTTGTTTGCGTCGCGTTAATGATTTCAGGGCTATTCGGACAGATTTAGAAACGGGATTGTCTTAATAACGCACTCTGTAGGCGCCATTAACATGACTGTGAGAGGCGGGGTGCTAGGGTTAGAGGGTTCATAAGAATTAGCGGTTTTACAGGGGTTTACTAATAAACGTTGGTTAGCGGGTGAATAGTTAATCATCTAATTCTCTCTTTCTGTCATCAGTTATTTGATATTCGAAAGAAGAAGACAAATCGTTGTTAACAACGATTTGTCTTCAACTTTCATTATTATGTGATCCACGACACCTCACGGCTTTTATGATGCATTTGAGGACTCTCGTGCTGTGGTATTGGTAAGATTTCCCCTATTCCTAGATTTCTTTAATTTTGTAGGTACTTTGTTAAATAGATTCAATGAAATAAATCTGTTTTCTTTTCAAAAATAATATTATTAGAATTAAAATAAACACCTTTCACTCAGACATCCTCTAACAATACTAACTGCATATTAAATATCACCACAATAACGTTATCACTAAATCTTGTATGATAATACGCCATGTAAATATAACGTAAATCAAACAAGACTAAATAATACATAATGTTTACGTAAATCATGATACAAACTCGTGTTATAGTTACATAACTGTTCAACTGTCACTATTATAAAATAGCATATTCACCACGCTTACCTATTTAGTTATTTACAACGTATTGTAAAATAGATAAATAATATTATTACATATAGTACAGATGGCTTATTACAAGTACCTACAGCTACGTACGTACACGTACGTGCACGTACGTACTCATACCCAAAAATCACCCTAAAATCATGTTAATATTGTGCTCACAACGAATAAATCAATAAAGGAGCCAGATTTTTTTAACTTGATTACATACTAATATTATAAATGCGAACGTGTGTCTGTCTGTCTGCTAAGCTTTCACGGCCCATCTTTTGAAATGATTTTTTAAAGAAATTTTGTATAGTATTGTTAGTAAAATAGTTTGCGTTCAGGGGAAAGACATATGCTACTTTTCATCAAAGGAAAATCAAAGAGTTCCCACGGGAATTCAAAAACCCTAAATCCTACCGTGCGAAATCGCGGTCATCATCTAGTTACCCTTAATCAAATAAATATTATAAATGCGAAAGTTTGGATGGATGGATGTATGAATGTATGTTTGTTACTCAATCACGCTCCAACGGATGAACGGATCTGGATGAAATTTGGCACAGAGATAGATTATAGTCTGGAATAGCACATAGGCTACTTTTTATCCCGGAAAATTAAAGAGTTCCCGCGGGAACCGAAAAACCTCAATCCACGCGGACGAGGTCGCGGGCATCAGCTAGTAATATAATAGATGATCAAACGAACTTCCTGAAGTGAAGTTCGATCATTATTATATGAGTCGCTTCATTCGAAGATATATACTATGTAGTTTCCTTAATTATACAGCAACAATCGTACGATTTTTAGAGATGTTTTATTTTAGTTTATCGACAAAATTCTCCCGCTTGAGCCATCTCTACCTGACTGCGTCATTCTTTTTAGTGATATATACCTAATGTTATTGCAAAAATATGTTTCGGGTTGGGTGGGTTGGGAATTTATTTATATATCTTCGAATGAAGCGACTCATATAATAATGATCGAACTTCACTTCAGGAAGTTCGTTTGATCATCTATTATATTTCGTCGCTTCATTCTTCAGATATATACTATGTAGATGTTTAGAGATACAGAAAATATCTATTTTTGCAAGAACTGTATCCACGTTGAATAGATACTAATTATTGTTGTCAATAATTTTTTTTTTTTTTTTTTATATTCTTCCCAATCTCTTATTTGAGTTGTAATGTTTTAAGCAGCTTTATGCTTAAGGTTGGAATCATGTGCGGATTTCTTGAGATTCTCATCTACGTATAGTTAAGATGAGTCTAAGATTTTTCTTAAGTATTCATTTTACTTTAGAAATACAATGTTGCGCTTTTTACATCAGCTCCTGAGTAACAAGCTTACAGATTGGATGCAAACCAATAATTATTTATGTTAATACTGCAAGATTTATAATCTAATCAAAAGTATATTAGCCGGGCCAGTATGTACTTGGTTTTATTTACACACAACAGACGTCCAATGGGACGTTTGAACGTGTGGAAACCTACCCAGAAGGGGGGAGAAAATTATTATTTTTCAAAACGCGGCGGGAGAAGAACGGGTTATTCTGGTCCTGTTGTAGAGGTCTACTACAGGCACATAATTTAATAAAATTATTAATAATGGTACCATTTTAAGATGTTTGTCAAAAAATTATGCCTTATTCAAGATTATGGAATACGACAAATTCCTATCTGTGTATAAGTTCCCCGCAGAATATAAATGAAAAATGATGAATATACACGGTCAATATTGTGATAGACTACTAGGTAGTACTAACGTTGACTTGGAGGTGTAAGTCGGTCGGTTTGGGCTTTAAACCCCACTGACGTAAGAAGTTTTAATTAAGTGAGATATCAGGCTACTATACTTTTTTAACAATGGACAACCTAGTTGTTCATGTCGCTAAAAACATGTGTCATCAGTCATTATAAATTATTTAATATACATAAGTACCTACTTATTTTTGAATAAATGCGTTAAATCATTTCCCTCCGTCAATTATTAAGGTAGACGCGCTGACAGCGTGGATCTATACTCTTTACTCTTTTTAGAAAAAACCAAGTGTTTTAATTTTGCATTAAGCAAGTTATTATGGAGTATGTTGTTAAGGCGGAGTAAATTGTATGTTTTCTACGAGTGATAACGATGTACGTATTATAATAACGACAGTTTTATGACGGTTTTTCAAAGATTGTTTCCAATATATGGACGATGTATAGATACTAAAGTTAAGATCCCGCTTCGGGCAGCATTATCCCGAGTTTGCAGAAATGCTTGCCCGCTAGCCCGCAAAAAATCTTTTTTAAAAAACAATAATACGATAGAAATTTTACATTGTTAGATAGGTACATCATACGAAGTCTACTTCCGGTCGTAAAAATACTCGCCGTTTAACCGACTTCCAAAACGGAAAAGGTTCTCAATTTGGTTTTTGTTTTTCTGCCGTCTTCTAAGTTTAGTCAACCATTCTTACACGTCACCGGATGTATGATAAATTATGCTTCCAGCACGATGGAGATATAAAACTAGAGATTTGAGCCCAAGAACATGTGGGTAGGAAAAACATAAAACTTGTGGGTAATTTTTGCAATTTTACCACACATTTTCGTTGCAAATTTTCTTTGCACACCACTATGAGGCAAGATGCTAGCAGCTTTTATTTTCGTTTTCTGTATCTACAGTATTCGTAAATAAATTGAATATATATAACACTAAAGTACCTAGATAACTGATAAAAAGGATATATTCATTATCTCCGACCTCTTGTTACCTCTCTGACGGTGTATGTATATTTATACTGAGAGGTTTTATATTGTGAACAATTACATCTGGAAATTTTGAACCTGAGATCTTGACTATTTCATTCACTGAATGATTTACGTTTCTTTCAGGTCTATTCATTTATTATATTTTTCACCAAATTTTGGAATATTTCTTTCTCCGAGTACCCCGAGGAGCTCTGGATCGAGCTCTGGACAATCTTAGAGCATCTATTAAATCTTCGTGTTAACTCCCGGTTAACCGCCAGGTTTTTCGGTTACAGAATATTATCGTATGAAACATACAAGGCGTAACTTCTATCATCTGTTAAACCTTCGTGATAACTCTCGGTTAACCGCCAGGTTGTTCGGCAATACAACATTATCTTATGAAACGTACAAAACGAAACTTTTAGTAGGTATTTATTGAACCTTCGTGTTAACTCTCGGTTAACCACCAGGTTGTTCGCCTACACCCCATTGTTGTATGGAACGTACAAGACGAAACTTTTAGCGTGTATTTAAACCCTCGTGTCAACTCTCGGTTAACCGCCAGGTTGTTCTGTTACATAATATTACCGTCTGAAAATGTAGGTACGAGACTAAGGTTTTATCTCTATGAAACCTTCGTGTTAACACTCTGTGAACCGCCAGGTTGTTCAGTTACACAATGATTTGTGATTTCTTGAGAAAAATGCAATCGTAGATATGTTTTTCTTACACAGGTATGATTAAAAGTAAGGTAGACGGCCATCGTTTTAACTCTTGGTCAATCACCAGGCGTTTGTACGTTCGAATAAGCCGGTTTTCTGCTTTGAAAGCGATAGAATTTAGCTGTATTTTAATGCAATATTATGATAGTGAAAAAATATTTTTATGAGAGGGTAGGTTGAATTATGAATGCATACCGGGAGTCTGATGAGGATTTTATAATAATCCTTCGACGATTACGTTTCTATTGTTCGCGTTTTCGTTTCGGCATTTCACTTAAATATTCACATTTAAAAGTTTTAACAAACAGTGCACGTGCGTTTGCTACCTCGCACGAAAAAAATATAATAAGAGTAAAAAGTAACCTTCTTTAAAAGTAGGTAAATAATAAATTTACCTGTGTTCCGGATACTTCTCGAGTATTTGTGAACGAAACGAAATCAATTTGTGTTAGGCTTGCTAAGCCGGTCCTTAGTGACGAATCTGATATAGTTGGTCGTACAAGTTAGCCCTTGACTGCGAACTCACCTTATGATAAGTGACGATGCAGTCTAAGATGGTAGCGGGCTAACCTGTTAGGGGCATGGCAGTTATATTAAACCCATACCCCTATTAGGTTTCTACACGGCATCGTACCGGAACGCTAAGTCGCTTGGCGGCACGTCTTTGACCCTCCACGACTTCCCCCTTGTTCAGAGAATGGTGAATTCGTCTTGTGCATGGGGCTCAACCTCATTTGAATCTCTAAAGAATACAATAAGTGAGCGGACGAATATGGAGGTAGTATGTATGTACGCATTTTGCGTTAATTATTGTCTCGCGGACAAAAACTTGCAGTTAATGTGCATATCTAGTCAAGGTGGCACATATTCACTGCATGAGTGTCATAAGAATATGACTCATAATTGGCTCGCAGCCAATTATGATCTCGCAATTGACTCGCAGTCAATCCCGAGTTAAAAACACTTTTTTAGCTTGCAGTTAATGTGCATATCTAGTCAAGGTGACACATATTCACTGCATGATTGTCATAAGAATATGACTCATAATTAGCTCGCAGCTAATTATGATCTCGCAATTGACTCGCAGTCAATCCCGAGTTAAAAACACTTTTTTAGCTTGCAGTTAATGTGCATATTATCTAGTCAAGGTGACACATATTCACTGCATGATTGTCATAAGAATATGACTCATAATTAGCTCGCAGCTAATTATGATCTCGCAATTGACTCGCAGTCAATCCCGAGTTAAAAACACTTTTTTAGCTTGCAGTTAATGTGCATATTATCTAGTCAAGGTGGCACATATTCACTGCATGAGTGTCATAAGAATATGACTCATAATTGGCTCGCAGCCAATTATGATCTCGCAATTGACTCGCAGTCAATCCCGAGTTAAAAACACTTTTTAACACTTAGTAATAGAATTTTCGACTAACCTGCAAAGTTCTCGTCATCAGACAAGTCTAACGGGCGCCAATATTTCTCCTTATCCTGCTATCGCTAGGAGTGTCTAGCTGGAAGGTTTGATTTCCGTCGTGTTACTTCGCTAGTAACCTCCCAGTAGATTAGCGTACTTTAACACGTACTTCGTGTAAGTACTAAGTAACTATAATTATTAATGCAATAAATACGCGAGAGCCACAATGAAAGTGACCGAACTGTTTTGTTTAAGTACCCACATACAACATAGTGTAATTTGACACTGCATGAAAATATAATTCCTCAGGCGCGTCATGCTGAAAGGTTTATTCTCCTTTGTTGATACCTCTCGGGTAACCCCTCAAAAAAACTTTAGTGTAATTTAACACTGCATGAAATATTAATATAAGTATAATTTCTTAAGCCTGTCAAGTGTCAGGCATGAAATAAATTGCTGAAAATGACAGATTAAAGACTCACCGTTTTCCTGTAAGAGGCAGCGGCTGTTTCTTTTTATTTAGATATAAAATAATAATATTAGCTTTGTTGAAAGTGGGAACGTCCGATCGTTGCTATACGTACGAAAAAAGAATGACGCAGTCAGGTAGAGATGGCTCAAGCGGGAGAATTTTGTCGATAAACTAAAATAAAACATCTCTAAAAATCGTACGATTGTTGCTGTATAATTAAGGAAACTACATAGTATATATCTGAAGAATGAAGCGACGAAATATAATATTACGTAGTGGTCCTTGAAACACAGTTATTCTTTATGAATACGTCTTTTGTATCTACGTAAAATTTTTGAAATGTTGCCTCGCCACGTCAAATTAAATGGTTTAAGTTTTTATACTTTCGCTTAAGTATAAAAAATATCAAACTACAAAATCTTCAAAGGTGTATGTTAAACGCTTTCACTGGGACCAAACCTAAGAATAGTGCGTGCATCGTAAAATTAAAAGCTTAATGAAGTGTGTCTCTCGCGCGCATGATTTATACTCTAAGGGCCAGCGCATACACACGGAATTGAGTTGAGAGATCATATTTTATTAAGAAATATTAACGGTAATAACCAAGACCAATGGTTTAACGTGCCCTCAGCGACAGGAAAGAATAAATTCGCTCACCCATCCAATTACTGACTTTACTCTCATTGCTTAACAATCGTAATCGACTGAGATACGTTGTCACAACTATAGCACACTCGTCCCTCAAAGTTTAAAACATGCAAGTAAATATAGGTTAGTTAGAGTTGTAATCTAGAAAAACGCGGCGACTTTTTTTTAATTCCACTACAAGTTATCCCTTGACTGCAATCTCAACTGCAGGGCTAGCATGGGCCGGAGATAAAAAATTTATCCCCCGATTTTATCCACTGACAAGAGATAAAATTAACTTATCCACTACTCAGAGTACGGCAACAGGGGAGAGGGGAAGTTTATCCCCGTTTGACATTTCACGTGGACTCAGGGGACTATTTATCCACCGTTATTTAGCGTTTTTATTTATTTATTTAGGAATAAAAATTTTATCCTTTCCTCGGGGAGAAAATTGTCTCGGCCCATGCTAGGGGGGCTGGTGGTAAGTGATAATGTAGTGTAAGATGGTAGCGGCTAACCTGTAAAGGGTATGGCAGTTATATGAAACCACTAGCTGATTCCCGCGTCCGCGTGGTTACAGTTATTTTGATTCCCTTGGGAACTCCTTAATTTTTCGGGATAAAAAGTAGCCTATGTCACTCTCCAGGTCCTCAACTAACTAACGTCGATCCGTTGCTCTGTTGCGGCGTGATTGAAGGACAAACCAACAAACCAATAAACCAACAAACTAATAAACCAACAAACCAATAAACCAATAAACCAACAAACCAATTAACCAACAAACCAATAAACCAACAAACCAATAAACCAACAAACCAATAAACCAACAAACTACACGGCATCGTACCGAAACTCTAAATCGCTTGCAGGTCCGTCATTACCGCGAGGGTGGTAACTAGCCACGACTGAAGCCTCCCACCAGATCAGACCACAGAAAATTCAGAAGTTATAAATTCCCATATTGACCCTGCCGGGGATCGAACCCGGGACCTCCCACTACAAGACCACAGCGCTCACCACAGTGCCAGGGAGGTCGTCAAGGAGGGCACTCGACTCCGCTCCACTCTGACAGTGTGCATTGTGTCTAAGGCAAGCGCTGAACGCAGCATTCGTTCATTTTCACACCGCGCGCTAAAAAAACCCTGTGATTTATGTGCCCTTCCAAATCGCTCTTAAATATGATGCAATTAAGTTTAATGGGCCTTCAGTACCTACCCACGGGAGGGCTACTTAATACTGTATACGCAGGAGAAACTTTGTCATGAAACCCTCCCTCTCTCGCACGTTCTAACATTGATTGGGAAGCACATAATATAGGTCTTATAATCAAGAATATAATTTGAAGAATGTGGCCAAACCAAATCATTGACAATAACTACATAGGTTAACCTATATATGACAAACAAATGTGTCTTGAATGTTCGTAATTTTATGGTCAACTAGCTGATGCCCGCGACTTCGTCCGCGTGGTTTGAGATTTTTTGGTTCCCGCGGGAACTCTTTAATTTTCCGGGATAAAAAGTAACATGTGTGTGTCCAGACTATAATCTATCGATGTGCCAAATTTCATCCAGATCCGTTCAGTCGTTCTGGCGTGATTGAGTAACAAACATCCATCCATACTTTCGCACTTATAATATTCTAGTATAGATGACTTGGTTTGGTAAACTGAGACTTCAATGAATTAATAGGTATTCATATTTGAATTTAAATACGTCTCGACCATCTTTAGAGTCATAATATCTTGATCATTTCCGATTTACCAGTGTACTAAAACCATAACTAAACAAATAGGACAACTTCTGACTTCTTTCATCTCCGTAATAAGTTATGACTGAAACAATCCTCATAAAAGGTAATCCCAACCACATTTAGACCAAATAGTATCGTCAAAGCATACCCAAGTCTCGTATACAGACCGATCATACTAAATTACATGTAACATTAACTAGACGCGACCCACGTCAAAACAATTGCGGCGTGCGCGGTTATACGCGACGACAGATGTGCTGGCTACGCGAAATTCATTTCGACGGCTTGTGTATACCAGTAAAAGTGAAGACGTTTTTGGATGTTATGGAAATAGAATGTTTGTTAATCAAACTCGATTATTGTGACGAGAATACCTAAGCGCCTTTGCACATGAGCGGTATTTTTACACGCAATTTTTGTTTACAAGTGCATACCTAGGTGTTGTGTCAAGACATTCTATACCAAATTTCGTTAAAGTCGCTATGTAAATCAGTGCCAAATTCTCTGTTATACACAAATCTAAAATATTCAAAGTAATTAAAACGGAAACAGATTGTTATGGCTTGCAGGAAGATTTAGACCGCATTACTGAATACTGCTCAAACAACGGTTTACACCTGAACGTTGACAAATGTTGCACTGTCTCCTTTACAAGAAAGAAGACAGTGTCAACTCATAATTACCTACTATTTATCGGGTAAAATACTCCGCAGAGTCGACGAGGTGAGAGACCTTGGCGTGTTGTTGGATAAACAATTATATTTTGAGTCACACATTAATAAAATTAGAAACAAAGCCTATAAGATGCTTGGGTTTGTCTTTCGCCAAACAACTGATTTTAAAAACCCAAAATCCCTTATTTTACTTTACCTACAACTCCCTGGTAAGATCCCAGTTGGAACACGCTTCCACCGCTTGGAACCCACAGTATGCCTGTCACGTAGATATGATTGAGAGCATCCAGCGCAAATTTCTTAAATGCATTAACAAAAGATTTGGTTCCGCGGTTAACAGTTTAACTTCTTTAGAATTAAGACGAGAACATAAGGATCAAACCTTCTTATACAAATTAGTTAATGGAATGATAGATTCTCCTTACTTATTAAATAAAATTAAATATAGTGTACCTAAACCCTTACAGAGAAGTTGTCGGCAGCAGTACACATTTCATCTTTCACACGTAAACCGTAATTACTGCAGAAACAAATTTCTCCACAGGTCATGCGACAGGTATAACAATAAATACCAACATATTGACATATTCTTTTATAAGTACGGGAGGTTTGCATCTGAAATCAGGAAATGTGTCTGATTCGTTTCGTGACTGCAGCTGCAAGCCTTACCTGCCTATAACTACTGTATGTGGGCCAAAGTTAAATATAATTTATATCTACCCGATCGGGATAATATGTAGGAACTAGTATTTATAATTTGTTTTTTGTGAAAACTTCACTGGCTTAATGTAATTTCTAGATTAAGGTTAAAACTATGTAATATGTTTAGCTGTTTGTTTTCTAAATAATAAAAAAAAAAAAAAAATATTATCAACTAGACCGCAACTTCGTCCACACGGATTAGGATTAATTTATTAATTTTACAGGATAAAAAGTAGCCCCCCGGGATGCAACCTATCTCTATACCAAATTTCATCAAAATCGGTTGAAAAGATTGACTCTGAAAGCGTAACAGCGAGACACACTTTCGCACTTATAATATTATTAGTATGGATATGGACCTAACCGGTTGTTCACTCACGTTGTTGTTGAACAAATGGGCGTTAAAAGCATTGCAGACATACAGACATATATACAGCTCCACTCAGTGTAGACTATTGTCAGATATTTAATAAAGCTAAAAACAATATTGGTATAAATTAATAAATAAAGTGAAACAGTTTTAAATCAAAAGATTAAAAAGTATAAGACATTAATATAAATTATTATAAAAAAAAAGTATTATGGACGGTAACTTCCGTCGTGAAATAAATTCAAAGCAGGTATATCGACTTCCGTATATTTATCTCTATGGTACAATTAAATTTAATGACGCTCGGCTTCCATCGATTTGATAATTAAGTTAATATTGTTTAATATTTGCAAAATTATAGTTAACTCATTTATCGATGATAATAATGTTAATCTTGCAACTTCTTGATAATAGGAGATGCCATTTCCGCTCACCGCCAAAATATTCAGTAATTTGTATTTCCGGTAAAATATTGTGCTCGAACATGATTGGTTGATCCGTTTGTTAGAAGTTGCGCGATTGGTGGGCCTTGTATCGGTTGGTGGGAAGTTACGCGATTGGTGGCTCTTGCTTTCCGTTACTTTTTTCCCACTACAATGAAATGGAATAAAAGCGAATTGAAGGTACGGACGGGCATTATTTTATTATCGTAAGCTTTGCGGAAGCTCTGCATCTCAATGTATAAATTGTTGCTACTCGAAATAGTGAAAACGTATTGTGAGTTAATTTAGTGTATTTAACTAGTAAGTGTTACAATTAATATTCAAGTGAGTAAAAACAGTGAAACAGTGAAGTGTAAAAAGTGTGGATGTGTAAATAAGGTATGATTAAAATGCTTATTATATAATACTGTTGATTATGTGATTCATGTGTAAAATAAACAATTACGTGTAAAGCTGTGTCTTCTTTGACCCTTCTTTCCTGAGGTATTTAACAAATCTCAGAAGTGGGATAGAGAACCACTTATACCAAGACTGGTACACGCCTACAAGTCAAAATAAAATGGATTCTCCAAATAATGATCGACAACGTAAAAGTCGATCGTTGCATAGGCAAAGTAAACGTCGCAAAAGAATTCACGGATCGTCAAACAGACGGTCGCCTTCGAGGGAATTACGTCACAGGGTTTGCGATACAAGACGTGACAGAGGTCACTCTCGGCGAAGTAGTGGCGATAGCCGCAGTTTGCCCGCCGATTGCTCGCGCGGCCGAACTCGCTGCCGCCGCGGTGGCGTCGATCGCCGCCGCAGTCGAAGTCCGAGTCCTGGCCGTAGCCACAGAGGTGGCGTGGCTGATGAACAGCAGCAGCCGACTGTCAACGTTGATCAAGGTAACTCTTTTTCACAAAGTAATGTGTCAGTGTCACAGCATGCTCAGAATAATTGTGAGAATGATAAAGACGATAACGATTTACATAAATTTATAGAAGTTTTGTCTTCTAGTATATCCAAAAATAATACAGACCGATTTCTCAATACATCAAATAGTGTCCCCGAATTTGATCCCTCAAAAAAGAATCAAACTATTGCTAGCTGGTTAAATAAAGTCAACGAATGTGCAACTATTTTTGAGTGGAGCGAAAAACAGACTATTCACTTTGCACTTTCAAAACTAAATGGCTTAGCCAAAAAGTGGTACGAAAGTTTGCCTTCCCTCCTTCATTCATGGGCAGATTGGCAAAGCAAACTTTTAGAAGCATTCCCTTCTCAAGAAAATTATGGTCAGTTACTTCACGAAATGTTAATGAAACGAGCTAAATTTAATGAATCTCTCGAGGAATATTTTTATGAGAAATTGTTTTTGCTGAATCGTTGTGAAATTACTGCTAAAAAGGCAGTGGACTGTATTATTTTTGGAATAGAGGACCGATCTGTTAGAATGGGCGCTGAAGCCGCCCAATTTGAAGACCCAAATAAATTGTTATCATTTTTAAAGAATGTTAAAATGAATAGGACATTAGATAAGAGTGTTAATAGTAATAATAATACAAATGACCGAAGAAAGGGTGTTGCTGAAAATCGATCGAACATAACTTGTTTTAATTGCGGTTTGCAAGGTCATTTTAGCACTAAATGTAATAAGCCACTGAAGAAATGCCAGAAGTGCAAATTATTAGGGCATTTATCCCACGAATGTACTAAAAATAGTTTAAACAAAGACAACTCTACTCAAAATGTTAGTGAAGATAATACTAGTAAAACTGTTATGAAAATTAATGATAGTAAAGGTGATAAGAAATTTTATAAAAAGGCGGTAGTTAATGGGATTACCTTAGATTGTTTCTTAGATCTAGGTAGCACGAAAACTCTATTGCGTGAAACTGTAGCCCGCGAAATATTAAATGCTTGGAATGAAGATAATACTGAAACATTGATAGGTTTTGGTAATAGTTCGATTACGTCACTAGGTAGTTGCGATGCTCAGATAATTTTGGACGGAGTCCCTGCTATAACTGAAATCCATATAGTACCTGATCAATACTTGCCCCAATATGCATTATTAATAGGTCACTCATACACAGAACAAAGCCACATAATAATTATAAAAACTCCTGATGAATTGAAAGTCGTCTCTGAGGTAGAAAACGATGTTACTGATTGCAATAAATTTGATATTAAATTAAAGGATAGTAAGGTTTTAAATGGATTAATGGTAGTTGATGTTTTTTGTGAACCAATATTTAACGGTGATTTGTATATGGAAGGAGGAATTAGGTTGGAACCTTCTAAGGAACATTTTGTTTTTGGAGGGTTATATAGCTTTTCAAATGGCAGTGGTAAAATACTTATTAAATGTGATTCTAATTTGAAAATTCCGTTTTTGCAAGGACATAAGTTAGCGAGGGGTTTTAGAATTCGCCGAAAACCAACCGAAGTAGTGCCTGATGTAATGCAGATTGAGGCAAAAGATTCAGTTAAATTAGAAGCTAGTAATAAAATCGACCCTAAGCAAGTATCTGTAGATCAGAGTATAAGTGAATCAGAACGCGAAGAATTAATTAAACTTTTAAATGATTACCGGGAGTGTTTTGCTTTCAATTTAAACGAGTTAGGTTGCACGAAAGATGGGGAATTGGCTATTAAATTAACTGACGACCGCCCAGTTGTATATAGACCCTATCGATTATCGTTTGATGAAAAAAGGGTTGTCCGCGAAATGATTGATGAAATGCTTACAGCCGGTATAATTCGCGAGTCTAGTTCACAATTTGCTAGTCCTATTATAATCGTAAAAAAAAAGACTGGCGATAAGAGACTCTGCGTCGATTTTAGAGCACTGAACAGAAAGACTTTTAAGGAACATTTCCCCTTACCACGCATTGAGGATCAGCTGGATAATTTGTCAGGTTTCAAATATTTTACCACCCTTGATTTGGCCTCTGGCTATTATCAAGTGCCCATATCTGAAGAAAGTAAACATAAAACCGCATTTGTCACACCGGAAGGGCAATATGAATTCAATAGAATGCCCTTTGGCCTGGCAAACGCTCCAGCTGTTTTTCAACGTGTCGTTAATAAAGTTCTTGGTAAAGCTAAATCAGGTACAGCTATGGCTTATATGGACGACATAATCATACCGTCCAAAACCATTAAAGAAGGGCTAGAAAAATTGACAATAATTTTAGAACTATTAAAAAATTCAGGATTAACGCTCAAATTATCTAAGTGTAATTTTTTTATGACCACAGTAAATTTCTTAGGTTTCGAATTGTCTGAAAGCGGAATCAAACCAGGGTCCTTAAAAACTGATGCAGTAGCTAACTTTCCCCGTCCCACTAACCAGCAACAGGTACGACAGTTCTTAGGGCTGGCTAGTTTTTTTAGACGGTTCATAAGAAACTTCTCTATAATTGCCAAACCACTCACTCAATTATTAAAGAAAGATTGCAAGTTCTCATGGTCTACGGAACAGGAAAACGCGTTCGCTCAATTAAAGAATGAGCTAATTCAAAGACCCACTATGGCCCTGTATAATCCTCACGCAGAAACAGAAGTACATACGGATGCGTGTCAGGTAGGAATAGGTGCGATTTTACTTCAGCGTACGGATAAAGGACCATTTCGTGCGGTAGCTTATTTCAGTCGTCAGACGTCAAACGATGAACAAAAGTTTACATCATACGAGTTAGAGACGCTGGCCGTAGTTAGTGCTTTACAAAGATTCAGAGTTTACTTGCTGGGTCTAGAATTTAAAATAGTTACAGATTGTAATTCGTTAAGGGCTACCTTCGAAAAACGCGATCTTATTCCTAGAGTTGCTAGATGGTGGAGTCAGCTCCAAGAATTTAATTGTAGCATCGAATATCGAGCTGGTGCTAAAATGAACCATGCAGACGCTCTGAGCCGGAATCCCGTTAAAGATTCTTGCTTGAACTCAGTTTTAACAATTGATACTAATGATTGGTTAGCAACTGTTCAGAATTCTGATCCAAAGTTAAAACGCATCATTGACATTTTGACTAACCGACCGACTGAAGAAATTAAAGATATTAAAAGTAATTACCGTTGTATTAACGGTCGATTGTACAAAAAAACTGAACAGGGATTAAGATGGGTAGTTCCTAAAGCATCCCGATGGCGTATAGTTAAGCAATGTCACGATGACATTGGTCATATTGGAATAGATAAGACTTTCGACAAAATTTCAAATGAGTACTGGTTTGCCAAGATGAAACAGTTTATCCAAAAATACGTGCGATCTTGTCTAGAATGCGCTTACCATAAATCACCTGCAGGTAAGCCAGAAGGTTTCTTAAACCCAATACAAAAAGTACCAATCCCTTTCCACACACTACACTTAGACCATTTAGGTCCATTCGTCCGTAGTCATAATAAAAATTCATACTTGCTTGTGGTAGTAGATGCCTTCTCAAAATTCATTTTACTAAAGGCAGTCAAAGGGACTGACGCTAAATATGTAATTTCTACATTAAAAGAGATATTTAACACATTCGGGACACCTGTTAGGATTATATCAGACAGAGGAAGTTGTTTTACTAGCTTAGCGTTTAAAAGGTTCATTAACGAACTAGGAGTAAAACACATATTAAATGCGGTTGCGACTCCTCGAGCCAACGGGCAGGTCGAGAGGTATAATCGCACCATAACAGAGGCATTAGCAGCTGCTAATCACAATAGCCAAGAAAATAGATGGGATGATCACGTGGCAAAAATACAGTGGTCATTAAATAACACTTTAAATAAGGGTATTGGTAGGTCACCAGCAGAAGTCTTGTTTGGTTGTAGAATGTCTGGCACGTCTGATAGTCGCTTAAACACAGCCATACAAGATGATCTGCAGGAGAACCTTATCGTGAATAGGGAATCTATACGCAATGATGTAGCTGAACATATATCTAAAACGCAAGATTATCAAAAGACTCGGTATGACAAACATCGAAAACAACCACGTAAATATCATGTCGGGGACCTGGTTCGTGTCTGTCGTAATCAATCGTCCACGGGTCAAAGTAGAAAACTTTTGCCCAAGTATCAAGGCCCGTATAAAATAACTAAAGTTTTTGATCACGACAGGTACGAAATAGAAGATACCCCCATAACAAAAAAAAGTAATAACACGTACAGAGCTGTCGTAGCTATCGATAAAATCCAGCCTTGGGTTATGTTTGATCGTTTTTCCGACCACAGTGATAGCGATAGTGATAAGAAAGATGAACTAAACAGTTCAGATGGCTCAGATTGTGAGAGTGATACCTGTTCCAATGATATTTGTAACGATGAAAATCATGACAGTATAAATCGAATAAATCATGACGAAAGTGATCTTTAATTTAGACTTATAGCTCTAAAAACATTAAATATTAAATAATTAAGGTGGGTATTTGTGATCATTATTTATTAGTATTGTATATGATTTATTCGATTAATTGTCATTATTAGAATAAGAGTTAAAGTTAATTAAAGGCATGAACGTCTATAAAGTGATTTAGGACATGAACGTCCGTAACCGGATTAAGAGCGTGAACGCTCGTGATATTATTTAGGACATGAATGTCCGTAACCGGATTAAGAGCGTGAACGCTCGTGATATTATTTAGGACATGAACGTCCGTAAGCTGATGTAGAGCATGAACGCTCTTGAAATGATCTAGGACATGAACGTCCTTATCCTGATTTAGAGCATGAACGCTCATGATATAATTTAGGTCTTATAATTTAGGTTAGTACCATGATTTTGACATTACTTTCCAACATAGTTATATTATAGATTTGTATGGGTATGCTGTATGAACAACCAATTTTTGTAAATCTATTTCTTTGTTGTTTTTTTATTATTTCTTTTGTTGTGAGCATCAAATTGTCAATATTATAATGATCAGCTTAATTAATTGATGAAAGAAATATTTTGATGAATACTGAAGTATTATGTACGAACTATGATAATATGATATTTTATGATTATGAGGAGCATTTATTTTGTCTTTTGTTGTTGTTGTAGCTATAGATAATTCATGGCTTTAGTTTTAAGATGTCATAATTGATTATCAATGATATGTTTTTAAGTTTCGGATGTCGATAATGTTATTCATGACTTTTGAATTAAAACACGTGGACGTGTTTTTGTGCAGGACGGCCGAGCTGTCAGATATTTAATAAAGCTAAAAACAATATTGGTATAAATTAATAAATAAAGTGAAACAGTTTTAAATCAAAAGATTAAAAAGTATAAGACATTAATATAAATTATTATAAAAAAAAAGTATTATGGACGGTAACTTCCGTCGTGAAATAAATTCAAAGCAGGTATATCGACTTCCGTATATTTATCTCTATGGTACAATTAAATTTAATGACGCTCGGCTTCCATCGATTTGATAATTAAGTTAATATTGTTTAATATTTGCAAAATTATAGTTAACTCATTTATCGATGATAATAATGTTAATCTTGCAACTTCTTGATAATAGGAGATGCCATTTCCGCTCACCGCCAAAATATTCAGTAATTTGTATTTCCGGTAAAATATTGTGCTCGAACATGATTGGTTGATCCGTTTGTTAGAAGTTGCGCGATTGGTGGGCCTTGTATCGGTTGGTGGGAAGTTACGCGATTGGTGGCTCTTGCTTTCCGTTACTTTTTTCCCACTACAATGAAATGGAATAAAAGCGAATTGAAGGTACGGACGGGCATTATTTTATTATCGTAAGCTTTGCGGAAGCTCTGCATCTCAATGTATAAATTGTTGCTACTCGAAATAGTGAAAACGTATTGTGAGTTAATTTAGTGTATTTAACTAGTAAGTGTTACAATTAATATTCAAGTGAGTAAAAACAGTGAAACAGTGAAGTGTAAAAAGTGTGGATGTGTAAATAAGGTATGATTAAAATGCTTATTATATAATACTGTTGATTATGTGATTCATGTGTAAAATAAACAATTACGTGTAAAGCTGTGTCTTCTTTGACCCTTCTTTCCTGAGGTATTTAACACTATGGATTGAGGTTTAGTCGAATCTGACCTACGAAATGGTTTCATCCCCAGGAGCCAATGACGACAATGTTCCTGGCGCTTCACGGCGGCAAGTTCGACCACCCCAACCGACTGTTCTCTTCCATCGCGCTCTCGTGGAAGAACTGTCAAAGAGACACCTCTGATGTGAAGGTACCCAATCCTTTTTTATCCCATAGGCCTAATTTTCAAACTAGGATTCATCTGTTATCAATGTTACAATGGTCATGACATTCCATTCCAATAAATTTCAATTGGAATGGAATGTCAAATTCTCAAGCTTCAAACTGTCTTCTGTAAAGTTCAGATCCCGATTTTGTATGACTTTCAAATACGTAACTATTATAAAGTCCGTGTTAAGTCCGAAAGAAGTACGGCAGAAATTTGGGGAACTAATACAGGAGGTAGGTAATTGGGGCTGATTCTGTAGTGCACAATCTTTAAACTAAACTAAAATTAAAGCATTAAAAATATTGCTAACCCTTTCATAATACTCCCTACGGAAAGGGACAGAACTAGATTTAAAGCTGCCATTTTATTCCCTTCTTTGATATTATGTCAATTTTCTTTACAGGAACTGATACCAGAACTGTTCTTTCTACCGGAAATGCTAGTAAACAGTTCAGGATACAAGCTGGGTATACCGGATTCTCCTTCGGGAGACGTCATCCTGCCGCCCTGGGCTTCATCGGCTGAGGAATTCGTGAGGATCAACCGCATGGCGCTGGAGTCTGAATTCGTTAGCTGTCAGCTGCACCAGTGGATCGATTTGATCTTTGGTTACAAACAGAGAGGTAAGAGTACCTTTCAACTGCCATACCCTTAACAGGCTAGCCAGCTACCATCTTAGATTGCATCATCACAGGTACCTACTATCAAGTGAGATTGCACTCAAGGGCTAACTTGTACTGGATATAAAAAGAAATGTTGGCTAGCGTTACATTGCGGAAGTCCATGACAACCAAGGAAAAAGACTAGAAGATCAATTCGCTATTATCTAGTTTGTTTTGGAAAATTTGGTGATTGTTATTGCCCTGCAGATTATTCTTGCTGGTTCTTCTCGGTAGGAATGGAATTCCGAACCAGTGGTAGATTCACTCGACGATTCGTAAGCACTTTTAATAAGTTTATTTGAATAAAAAAATATGAGTTTTGAGTTTGAGTATTTTGTTGTCCGCAGGTCCCGAAGCAGTGCGCGCCACAAACGTGTTCTACTATCTAACATACGAAGGCGGGGCACGACTAGACCAGATCACAGACCCAATAACCCGCGCGGCCATCGAAGACCAGATCCGGAGCTTCGGCCAAACGCCCGCGCAACTCCTCAGCGAGCCGCATCCGCCGAGGGCGTCCACGATGCATCTTGCGCCTTTGATGTTCGCCGCCGCGCCTGATGACGTATGCTTGAGGCTGAAGCTGCCTTCCAACGCCGCTGTGGTACACGTGTCGGCCAATACTTATCCGCAGTTGGCCATGCCAGCTGCTGTTACTGTGAGTATCTTCTTCCCTTATTCCCTTCTCTCTCTGCGTCGTATTCCACATTACTGATGGTCGTGACCCCTTTCCATTAATCAAATAATAGTAGGAGTTTTCTTAGGATAATAATGCAGTGGGTTCCCACATCCTTCCGCATACAACTCGACTAAGAGTAAGGATTATAATTTTTGATATGTATATTTAAGTAAGTTTAGAAACTTTCCTCGTGTGTGAAGCACTGTAATAAAAATTATAAAAAATTAAAAAAATTAAAAAATTATAAAATTCGACTAAGAGTATTTAAACTCTTAGGTTTTTATAACGATTATTATCAGATGATCTCTTTTTTCTTTTCTTTTTATGTTAGTGATAATGATCTGGACCGACGGCTCAACGTGCTCTCCGAGACACGGAGGAAACGAAAAGGCCAAATTTGAAACTCTAAATTCGGTCATTCATCCAGTTACCGACTATTCATTCCCTTTCCCTTCTACATCAGCGGTTTTTTGTTTATTCGATAGTTTAAAATGGTTGACAAACTTATTTCTGGTGAAGTAGATTTTATATCATTTAGAAGTCTACTCTATTTGTTAATAATCACTAATAAATTATCTAATCTAATTTAGCCTGCACTGTACCACGGCTGGGCAAAGTCCTCTTTCGGATTTCTCCACATCTCCCTATTATGTGAATTTGTCTAATCCATCGCGCCATTGTCTCGGCCTGGAATTTGGGGGGTCCAGAAAGAAAAAGATTTAGCCCACTAGTCATCTGGCATACGGCTCACATGACCAAAGGCCATACTAGCAATACTTAGGCAATATTACTCAAAATGACAGTTTGATGTCACGTACCTTGACGTTCCTAAAATAAGGATTATAATTCTAAAACACGAAAGTCAACAATAATGAATCAATATGGCTTTAAGGGACCGGCGACCGCCGCTCGCAACTTCTACTCGAACCGCAAATATAAATTTGCCGGTATATTGCTATCCCTATTTGGCTGAAGACACATGATCGCGTGCAAGCGCGATAGCAATATGAGCGTACAGAAATTGTTATACATTTAGTCTTGTTCCGTGAATACCAAAAATGATGAATGAAAAATTGTTGTGTTTTTAACTTCGTGTTGTTATTCTGTAACTTGACAATATAGGCTATG
This sequence comes from Erebia ligea, assembly GCA_917051295.2. Lineage (NCBI taxonomy): Eukaryota > Metazoa > Arthropoda > Insecta > Lepidoptera > Nymphalidae > Erebia > Erebia ligea. The sequence continues at coordinate 14,101,887 of OU785241.1, read as the reverse complement.
TTCCTGATCAATTAGTACGTGAGATATCGTTGGTTTTAATATGAAACAAATAAGGAGAAAACATGTCGTTTATGTCGCAAAAACATGCAAAACGCAATGTGCTTACATTTAATTTTGGGAAAGTATTTTGGAAAAATAATTATCCAGGGACCTAGATAAATACAAGTTCAATCTTAATAATCGCATAATATGGAGGAAATATGCTCGAATTACTAATTATTTTGGTATTACGTTTGTATGAGCAATTCACTCTCCGCTGGCGCCTTAAGCGTTGGCAGTATGGCGGGGGCCCAGTCCCGCTTAAATAATTTATTTTTGACATAGGAAACATCCCAATCATTCGAATTCGTTTATTTATCTCAAAATGTTTGTTAATAATTCCAGGTGAGTGCGGCGCGCGCGTTCGCTGCGCACCGCTGGGTGGGCGGCGGCTGCGCGCACTCCGCGCCCGCTAGACACGCCGACCATCCACCGCCGCACCACCCGCTGATGATGGACCCTGTGTGGGGTGAGTCCACATTGACACCACGAGCCAACGACTGACTTATTTTTTTAGGGTTTCGTACCTCAAGAGGAAAAAAGGGAACCTTTTTTTCTATCTCTTTTTAGGGTTCCGTAGCCAAATTTGGCAAAAACGGAACCCTTATAGATTCGTCATGTCTGTCTGTCTGTCTGTCTGTCTGTCTGTCTGTCTGTCTGTGTGTCCGTCCGTATGTCACAGCCACTTTTTTCCGAAACTATAAGAACTATACTGTTGAAACTTGGTAAGTAGATGTATTCTGTGAACCGCATTAAGATTTTCACACAAAACTAGGAAAAAAACAATAAATTTTGGGGGTCCCCATACTTAGAACTGAAACTCAAAAAATTTTTTTTCATCAAACCCATACGTGTGGGGTATCTATGGATAGGTCTTCAAAAATGATATTGAGGTTTCTAATATCATTTTTTTCTAAACTGAATAGTTTGCGCGAGAGACACTTCCAAAGTGGTAAAATGTGTGTCCCGTCCCCCCCCTGTAACTTCTAAAATAAGAGAATGATAAAACTAAAAAAAATATATGATGTAAATTATCATGCAAACTTCCACCGAAAATTGGTTTGAACGAGATCTAGTAAGTAGTTTTTTTTTTAATAATTTAATACTTACAGGTTTGTACGGAACCCTCGGTGCGCGAGTCCGACTCGCACTTGGCCGGTTTATTTGTCTATCTCTCTGTTGGTCTGTCAACCACCTTTTTATCGGAAACGCGTGGAGGTATCAAGTTGAAATTAACCTCAAATACTTAGGTCTACGGTCCCTTTTATCTCAAGCAAAAAAAATGATTTGCTGAATCCAAATGTTTATCTGAGGGAAAAGTTTATGTATTTAGGTAGATATAGGTACCTACTGGAAATCGGTCTAGTAACTTTTTGTTAATCATTAGATTAAATTGCCACCATTTTGTAGAAGGAATTACTACTGTTGTATAAAACGTAGATTATATTAGACGAATGAATGGATGGAATGATAAAATGTTTGTCCGTTTGTGCAGCGGCGGGCGGCGCGCAGGCGTTGTCGCGTCGCCAGCTGGGCGACAACTTCTCGCAACGCGTACGCGCGCGCAGCAACTGCTTCGTGACGACCGTGGACTCGCGCTTCCTCATCGCCGCCGGCTTCTGGGACAACAGCTTCCGAGTCTTCTCTACTGAGACCGGTAACTATTCATACGTTAAACGGACTTTACACACAAGCAAAGTCATTAATTTGTTTTGAAGTTTTCTGTCTTTGTTTGACAACTATATCTATAACTATACTAATATTATAAATGCGAAAGTTTAGATGGACGGATGGATGTTTGTTACTCAATCACTGATGAGTAACAAACATCAACAAATCTGGATGAAATTAGACACCGTTATAAATTACATCTTTACTAAGTACTACTTCTTATCCTAGAAAATTAAAGAGTTCCTTAGGTGAAAAACTTCAATCCACGCGGATGAAGTCGCGGGCATCGGCTATTGTAACTATATATACGATATTAATTGACACTTTGCTTACAAGTTGATGGCCAGCGTTTATGTGGTTTGGAAGCTTTGTGAAACAGGAATTTTAATTTCGATATAGCCGTTATTTCAATTTAAATTGTTAGCTTTTATAATTAAAAAATTTCTTCACTATGAAATTACACATATTGGGTACCATAACCTACTCCATTAATTGTTTGTTTTTCTAATACTAATACAATTTTGGCACCTACAGCCTGTTGAAATATATTTGGAGTACGTAGTTAAGTGTAAGAGATTAGTATTGAAAACTATTGGTTTTCCAGCGAAAATAGTGCAAATAATATTCGGTCACTACGGCGTGGTGACGTGCGTGTCTCGCTCCGAATGCAACATCACTTCCGACTGCTACATCGCGTCCGGCTCTGAAGACTGCACCGTGCTTCTGTGGCACTGGTAACTATAACCACTACCACTACACTTCCCACAGCTGGGCACAGGCCTCCACTCTCATAGGAGAAAGGAGGAAAGCTTACGGTTAGACCCACCACGCTGCTCCAAATATTGGATAGAAGCAGGTGTTATTTTGCGGAAGTCTATGATAATGAAGGAACTAGAAGTTTAATTCGCTATTATCCGCGACAGTAGATAAATCTGTGTGGTACAGTGTGTATCTTGCACTTATAGGCCGTGATATTCACCACACCAAAGAAATCTTCCAACAACAATCGTCCATTGTCGAGTCAACATCTCCTGAAGATGCTCCGACATCGGAGTGAAACGTACGTTGAGAATAATTTGATTAATGGAAAGGAGTCACGATCGCCAGTAATGAGGAATACGTCGCAGAGAGAGACCTCAAAAGTGAAAAAACAAAAAAAACCCCGGCTGAGTTTGTTGGGGGCGCATTTGGAACCCTCGTAGCTTTAGTTTTAAGATACCGTAACTGATTATCACCATCATGTTTTATAAATAAATAAGTAAGTTTTAACGTAAATAAGTGTACCCACAGTGTACCAATATTGGATAAATGAATTGAATCTTGAATGTTTTCACATAGGTCCGCGCGTCACGGAGGCATAGTGGGTGAAGGGGAGACGCCGGCGCCGCGCGTCACGCTGACGGGGCACGACGCGCCGCTTAACGGAGTGCTGGTGTCCGCGGAACTTGGACTGGTCATCTCCTCGTCAGTCAGTGAGTCATCGTCATCATACCTACTAATATTATAAACTCCGCGACTCGTCCGCGTGGAATAAGTTTATGAAGCGAAAACTTCTTTAGCCGCGTTGAGCACTTTTTGGTAGGGGGTAAACTTGTGGATTCGCGTCACCGACACGTCGCGTTGTTACGAAGACAAAAGGTCTTAAATATAAATATACTACATTTGTGATTAAACTTTAATCCCTTAGTTTCAAGGTTAGTATATGTTTATTTTTTTTTTAATATTTTAAATATTCGTTTTCACTTCTATCGGCAGTTCCTATGACTGCTAATTTTTTAATTCCCGCGGGAACTCCTTCATTTCCCGGAATAAAAAGGGCCTGTTCCACTAGTCCCTACCTAGGTATCCCCCCTGAACTATACCCTTGCCAAAAATCACGTCGATCCGTTGCTCCGTTGCGGCGTTATTGAAAGACAAACCAACTAATAAACACACTTTCACAGTATATTAGCATGATGCGAAAGTGTGTTTGTTTGTTGTTTTGTTGGTTCACATTGGTTTGTCCTTCAATCATGAAATCAATTGAAAATCTTAAATTACCGATTTTTTAGCCATTTTGGGATGTTTAAATTTGACAATAATTTGCTAATTGTACCTACTTAGCAGAAAAATGCAAGACGCTAATTTTAATTAACCGTTTAAATGCGTTTTAGACGTTTTTAAACACGATTTAAGGATCTTACGCAAGCGGGCCTTAGGTTTTAAATTTTGATACCTATCACCCTTCAAAAGGTCGGATAATTTAACCTCAAATCTTGAATTCCAGATGGCCCCGTGCTAATCCACACGACATTCGGGGAGCTCCTCCGCTCGCTGGTGGCAGCGGAAGGAGTGACGGGTCCTCAGCAGTTGGCGCTGTCCAGGGAAGGCGTGGTGGTAGTGGCGTACGCGAAGGGCCACCTCGCCGCGTTTACGCTCAATGGACGGAGGCTACGGCACGAGACACACAATGATAACTTCCAGGTGAGGATTCTTTGCATTTACTGCAACCCTGGTACTCTTTCCTTATCCAAATACTCCGTTTTACCCCAAAAAAACACCTTAAAACATTATTTTTATAATGGGTCACTATTTTCGGCGTCTCGATAAAACCCCATAAAATCAAAATATATCGTTGTATGACGTTTCAAACATCTTATTTATCATTGTTTAGGGCTGTATGGAAAAGTTTAATTTCTGATAGTGGCTGTAACAACCTTGAATACCTTTATCGGAGCATCTTCAGGAGATGTTGACTCGACAATGCACGATTGTAACAATTTACACGGTGTCGGAGTGAAACGTACGTTGAGAATAATTTGGAAGATTTATGTGGTGTGGTGAATATTGCAAGCTGCAAGTGCAAGATACGCTGCAAGTGCAAGATACACTGTACCACATATATTTGCCTACTGTTGTGGATTATAGCAAATTAAATTTCTAGTTCCTTCATAATCATGGACTTCCGCAAAGTAACATCTACTTCTATCCAATATTAGAAAGAGACCTAGTTTTAAATGAGTTATTTGTTCCAGTGCCTGGTGCTATCGCGCTGCGGGGAATACTTAGTCTGCGGGGGCGACGCGGGCGTGGTGGAGGTGTGGCGCGCCTTCACCCTCGCGCCCCTGTACGCCTTCCCGCCCGCCGGCGCGCCCGTCACCAGTCTGGCGCTCTCGCACGACCAGCGGTAACATTTCATTTACCAAAGGCTTAGGTCTACGGTCCCTTGGTGCTGTAAAAAATCGAGCTTCTTATTCAATGCATTCAAAAGATACGGCTGTTTATGCCGCATATTTTGCCCGTTGACTTAGAATCATAAAATTTGGCAAGAAGCAAGGTCTCACAGAACAAGTATAGGGAAAAACACCTAAAATCGATAATTAGGGTTCCGTACTCATTGGATGTTTAATTGTTTGTCATGTGCTACCTATTTAGGGCCAAACGTAAGCCAGTTATTTCAGAGCCGATTACTTACGTGTTGATAAGATATCTTTCTTGTTATTTATTAAAATAATTAATATATTGTTTGGCGGTACGGAACCCTTCGAGCGCGAGTCTGACTCACACTGATATTATGCACCAATTCGAAAAGAAATGGCGGTCTACATACACCTGTCATGTTGCGCGGCCACTTGCGATGAAAAAATACTGATCTTCTCCATCTTTTTCTAGGTTCCTGCTAGCGGGTCTAGAGAACGGTTCTCTGGTAGTGTTCCACATAGACTTCAACAGATGGCACCACGAGTACCAGCAGCGCTACTGAGGCTTGCAGTACCTTAGCTTTAGCGTTTAAAGTCACGAGACAACCGCTAACAACAAACGAATGTCGCTTTTATTTCAATAATATAAAGTTTAAAATTGATTGTCTGTTATGGTTGACTTTAGTCCATATGGTTCTTAATGATATTCGTTGACAGATTTAATTGTCTGTCTTCCATCTTTGTTGGCAATATTGTCAAAAGGGCGGCGCCATTTATAGTCCCACAAACTTACCTGAACAGTCCAGTTCCAATTTATAGAACTACTCTAACTAATTGAAGCGGAAATAAAAGTGAAATTCAAATAAAAAATAAATAAAGTAAAGTGAAAGTGAAATACAAACGTTGAAGATTGTTAGCCGAGTTGTCTATGGTAGTCTGCCATTTTCTTAGGAGGCGCGAAACGCGCGAAACTTTTGAATTCAAAAATTCCCACCATAATATTTGGAATGGAATAGATATAAAAATAATAACGCGTTCCACGTTTGGAACTAAAAAATTCTCTGACTTGTTGATTGTTATTGATACATTTTGGGATTCAAAAGATTTCGTGGAGTATATTTTAAGTTTTAGAATGATTGCTAACGCGTTTGCAAGTGTAGTAAGAGTTAGTTTGCGTGAACGAGCAGATTTTCTTACATTATATTTTTGCAGTTCTTCACTGTTGATATTGAAAACTTTATAAAAAATATATTGTTGATAAAAAAACATTATTTGTTAATAGATTTTTTGTGTATTTTTATTAAAAAAATGTGCTATTTTGACATACATAAACTTTCTTGTATTGTGGTACCTAAAAAGTGGAGCTAAAAAATTTAAACCAAGCCGTTTAACAGCAACAAGAATGTTTCAAATGAAATTTAAATAGATTTTTAATGTTAATTATTTGATTAATTTCAATAGCGAAGAATTTTGCAATAATATCCCTATAATTAATTATGAATAAAATATTAATAATATGTTAGTGTTAGATGAATGTTGGAAATGTTTAGCATTAATTGCTATTAAGTAGATTAAAATTTACTAAAGGCAGCCAGCAGTTGCTATGTAGATAATTAAACTAAAATTTATATTTTGACATTCCAATTTTATTCTGGTTTTTATTTATATATTTCATGACCAATTATATTATTTATAATTACATAATTTAGTGCCATAGATAATTACTATTTTTTTTTAATTTATTTATTGAGATCTCTTCAAAACGTCCATTATTTTATGTAACTGGAGACTTATAAATGTACTTAATTGAAATTATTAACGTGCAATATTTTGTTTTACTGTGTTTTGTTATTTTAATTAATAAGTTATAATTTTTTGAATTTAATAATAATTGGAGTCATATTCGTGGTATTATTGATAAAGTATTATTACTTAATGGATTTTCAAAAACATTCCAATCTTTTCTTATTCATTGGTGATGGGTAGGCTTAGTACTTAATGAAATTGATTTATTTTGTTGTACCTAATGTTTTATTAATTTTTTGGGTTTTATTAAACAGTCATATTGGCTTATGTTGTTTTTTTTTTAGTTATATTTTCCTTTTATTATAGTTTGGTAACCGATAAACAAACTTAAACAAATAGTCATAGCCTATATTCAAGCAGTATTCAACAAATAGCGTGCTGCCGCGTGGTGGACAGCGGAAAGCGCATTTTAGCCGCTGAAAGACCGTGTCCTGTGGAGATCCATGCGGAGACCTTTGTCCTCACGTCGCTCCTCTTAGGTCTGCAATGATGCTAATATCGATAGTTTGCTCAAGTTGTTTACCGGTCTCTTACACTTAATTTTCTTACTAATAAGGTTTAATTAATTTTCTGAGTGAGCTATAAAAAATATTGTACATAGCCTAGCAATAGCAAGTATGTATTTAAAATGACAGTGTTTTGGCGCGAAAAATTGGATAACAAAGCTACTGCCACAAGACAAAGCAGCATAGCCTACATCCAGTGGCGTGCACAGGTTTTGAAGCTAGGGTAGGCATTAGTTAGTCGGAATACCTATTTACTAGCGGTTTTGATGAAAAATGATCCCATATGGGTAAGCAGAGCTTTTACGCCTCTATGAACTGCACGCCACTGCCTACATCCAGTTGCATCAGGCGGTTACCGTTAACCTTTGACTGCCAATTAAAAGTGGGTTAAAACTAAGTGGTACAAAGTTTACAAACCCACACAGACTCATTTTACTTTTCTGGCGGTAAAAGATAGCGGCATACTTATAGTATAGATGAAATATAAATAGAGGACCAAAAATCTGAGGCGACCCCGAAAAATATCCGCGCGCTATTTCTCTCTTCGTTTGACCCTAGCCTTACTGTGTCTTGTGGCAGAGTGTAATGTTGGTTCACTAATTTAAAAAATGTCAATAAGTCTTAGAAGGATTCTAGACATATTCTAGAGGATATTTTGTAATGTTAATGCTAAATATTGTGTTAAGGCTGCGACTCCATACCAGGATACGCTAACTTGTAAAAAAATTGAAATTATATTTTTGCATCACCACACCGGCACCGCTCCTTCCGTTCTGTGATTTAGGCTTTAAACTGCACACTAGAAATAAAAATATATCTTCTAAATATCTATCTGTGCCAAAACTACATATTATAAAAATAAAATTACATGGAGATTGTTGCGTAATTCACTTGCATTTTTTTGATTCAAACTTTAAATTGTTTTGTTTTCGCGCGTAAAGTAGAGACAAGTAGAGTTCATAGAGATTTCAACTGTGAACTGTCAGTGTCAGTCTTGTTTTTTTTTAATTGTTTATGGCTTTCAGTCAAAGTAAAACCGGTATTGCTAGTTCATTACGCAATAACTCCCTAAATAATCGAGAAAAAACCAGTGCTCGTATGGAGTAAAAGAAATGTTATTGCTCTGCGTTTATTGCCATTCCTATGTCAACACTATAGTCTCTACGTATCTTGTTGTAGTTACAAAGTCTTGTAGTACCTTCTAGAAAATTGTACAAACGTCCCTTGAACCCTTGTCTCACGTCCTACTGTAGTGTATTTTCTAGTAGAACCTAATGCTACTTGTTAGCGCTTTAAAATCTATATCTAGCTAAATATTAATATTTTTATTATAGATATGGGCAACAATTATTAATTTCTCCTTAGCAATATTGCTACTCTACGTAATTTTATGACCTATATAAGCTGTTATATCAAGCTCGAGTAGACTCGTACTTTTTAGGGTTCCGTAGCCAAATTTGGCAAAAACGGAACCCTTATAGATTCGTCATGTCTGTTTGTCTGTCTGTCCGTCCGTATGTCACAGCCACTTTTTTCCGAAACTATAAGAACTATACTGTTGAAACTTGGTAAGTAGATGTATTCTGTGAACCGCATTAAGATTTTCACACAAAAATAGAAAAAAAACAATAAATTTTGGGGGTCCCCATACTTAGAACTGAAACTCAAAAATTTTTTTTTCATCAAACCCATACGTGTGGGGTATCTATGGATAGGTCTTCAAAAATGATATTGAGGTTTTTAATATCATTTTTTTCTAAACTGAATAGTTTGCGCGAGAGACACTTCCAAAGTGGTAAAATCCCCCCCCCCCGTAACTTCTAAAATAAGAGAATAAAACATAAAAAAAATATATGATGTACATTATCATGCAAACTTCCACCGAAAATTGGTTTGAACGAGATCTAGTAAGTAGTTTTTTTTAATAATTTAAAACTTACTACAGGTTTGTACGGAACCCTCGGTGCGCGAGTCCGACTCGCATTTGGCCGGTTTTTTTTTTCGAATTTCCATTAAAAAATCACTAAAAATTTGCAAGAACCGATGAACAAACGCAATTATAAATTATACAAATTCTGAGCATGTAGGAATGTTTTTCCATTTTCTTTTATCCCCACGCTGTTCTTTTCATCTATCTTATAAATAATATTGTTACCCTACGCCTCACTTGGCCAACAGATAAAAAATATAACAGCTCTTCATAATAAAGCTCATTCATCCGCAAGCACGCAAATAAAAAACACACGCTACACGCAATTCTGTCCATTAAAATAAGTTAACTATAAGATGCAAAATTGGATTAGAACTAAGATTTTTAGCTTCTAAGATTACCTGTATATTTCGAAAACAACCGTAACAACCACTGTCATTTCTGTAGGTGTAAGCCAATACAATCAGTACTCATGAATTTTCTATTTATTTGCAGGAAAGTTATTATAATTAGTACCTATTACCTAATAGTGGTAGTAAAAATGAATAAATCAGTTATATATTAATGCTTTCGGAGTGACACGCGCGTAACACACTAAAGCTAAAAGTTCGCTTTCACTCGTACAGTTGTATTTTATGCTTCAGTCGTTTAAATCTAATTATTAATATCAATAAGATTTTTTTATAAATTATCTTTGCCACCCTTATGCGTACGAATACATTTACTGGTTACAAACTTGAGTAAATGGCAAATAAAGTAATCGAATTTCCAGGAAACTTCTAATTTAGTACACCAATGAAATTGAAATTTGTGCCATGCCATAAGTTTGCAATAAACATAACTATTGCTGCGCTGCACACACTTGCTGATGCACGCGTACTATTTTAGCGGAATGTCTAGTTTATAAAATACCCATAATAATAAAATGTTGTTATAGTAATAGTAAATATAACATAGCCTAGAATAATTTGTAGGAACGTAGTTGCTATTAGAGTATTTGACAGCATAATGCAATGGTTGTTGAAATAATTCTTATTTTCTTCGTAATCGTCACTTCGTTATTTAGGTTTATTCAATTAACATTTTATAACTTATATTCTGTCGTTATCGAATCGTAGATATAAATTTTAGTAGTTTAATTAATTTATTATTATTAGAGTGTCGAATTATGTTGTTATATGTGTAATTTGTATAATATATTATTTTCACATCATAATAATTACACGTCGAATTTTGTCTGTAGTGATAAATCAATTATTACTTACCATTCAATTGTAAGTATGTGTTAGTCGTATATTAAAAGTTTTTAAATCCACTCTTGCTCTGCACATTCACAAGCACGTCATGCTTTTTACGAATTACACGAACTTTATAAACGCAGTCACCCAAATGTAGAGTGTTTGAACTTTTTGCCATCATGTATTTGAATTGCCAACAGTAGCTACGCTTTTTTTGCTACTAGAAATAGAAAATTCAAACACATAAAGTTTGATTTACATCCAATGTGTTTCTTCAGAATTTACTTACTTGAATATTATTAATGTCAACAATAAATTGTTATGCTAAGTATATGGTGCGTTTGTATGTAATGGACAGATCTTAAGTAATAAACTGCATTGAGTAAACAATATTCTTTTATTTTCAACTGAACCTCTTCTCAACTTTATTGTAAAGGACATAACATTTCAACATGTTGATGAACAGTCTTTATGGGTTATTCGCCTTAATTATTTAATGAAAAGTTAGTTTTCAAAATCCTAACAGCATTTCTGCAGTTGCAACATTCTAAACTATGAATAAAAAATAATAATAATTTTCATTTTACATTTATTGATAATGTACCTCATCATAGGACATGTTTATAATATGTTCTATGATTTGTTTAATTTTAAGGAGGTTTTCTGTAACTGACAACCCAGTTGCTCTCTGGTACAGACGTCATGCTTGAAGTTCTAAATGCTAGAACCCATAGCCAAGTCAAGTCAAAAAAATATAAAAATTCAAGTTGACAATTGACATTGACGTTCAAAAAATTGTCTTTTGAGTTTTTCCGCTCCCTTTGCAATCATGGCGGTGAACAACATTTCCAAAAAGCGAAAAGTATGTCTGAATTATGTGATTAAAACAATTAAATACATGCTTTCTGATATTATCTTGTTTCCCACGGATATGTACTTGAGTTAATTTTCTAAATATTTAACGTGTTTTTGGTGATGTGAGTGGATTTGTGCGACGGTCTTGTTTTATTTATTTATTGTTTTCATTATTATTTTACTGTATCAATTCCTCAAATCATATTCGGCAAATACTACCACTCTATTTTACGCTTTCCAAGTGAAATTTATCGAGAAATTTCCCAAAAATAGCGCAATCAAAACATAACCTATCCGTGGTATTACAGTTCGTCGGTGACGGAGTCTTCAAGGCGGAATTAAATGAGTTCCTTACTCGGGAACTTGCTGAGGATGGATACTCCGGTGTGGAGGTGCGTGTTACGCCGACCCGGTCGGAAATCATCATCATGGCAACCAGGACACAGAGTGTGCTCGGGGAGAAGGGGCGCAGGATTCGTGAGCTGACCTCAGTAGTGCAGAAGAGGTTTAACATTCCCGAGCAGTCCGTGGAGCTGTACGCTGAGAAGGTGGCCACCAGGGGTCTCTGTGCTATTGCTCAGGCTGAGTCTCTCCGATACAAGCTTATTGGAGGTTAGTTAATATTATCTGTTATATGCCTAGCTTAACTGTCTTGGTTAAAATATGATCACAAATCTTTTGTACAGCTTTGTGTGGATCTAATTACAATTTAGTGTGGAAATCATTGGTGTAGAAATAGGAACTTGAGATTTCTCATGTGGGTTTTCACTTATGTAAACCACTCTAAGAAACGATTTCATAAATCTGGGTTCTGCTAAATATAGGTAATTGACTGCATTACTCCTTTGTTACTTATAACATTGGTATATGAAAAGTATGTGTAAAAGTAAATATAAAGATAGTGATATTATTGACATTAAGTGAATGCAACTCCCTCAAATGGAGTGGCACAATAATTATTACCTAATTGATTAGTTCTATTATTCAAAACAATTTGTGTGAAAATTTGGAAAAATCTGGTTTAATTTGTTGCTTGCTATTAATTATTGTATGTAGGTATAGTTGATCTGTTTTCCCTAGTTAAAGAAATTTAAAAACTAAGAAAGCCAAATTAAGTTTATACTTAGTTTAGCTTAAGCTATATATTTCTGTACTTAAATTGGTTGAATAAAATGCAACCAACCAATGCAACCAACTAACCAATTAAGCCACCCAAACATCAGAAATTCTAAAACTCAGTAAGAACATCAAGAAAGAATAGTAACATTTTGCATATTACCAATTCCAGGTCTAGCGGTCAGACGTGCATGCTACGGTGTGCTCAGGTTCATCATGGAATCTGGTGCCCGCGGCTGCGAGGTTGTGGTCTCGGGCAAGCTGCGGGGCCAGCGAGCCAAGTCCATGAAGTTTGTGGATGGCCTCATGATCCATTCAGGAGACCCGTGCAATGACTATGTCAACACCGCCACACGACACGTGCTACTCAGGCAGGGAGTGCTGGGAATCAAGGTAAACTAATCTAATTAATGAATGCGGTGATAGCCTAGACATATTGCCTTCTGTTCAAGATATTGGAGGGTATCATACTCAGGCAAACTTCAATCTTTTAACTTTTCTGAGCTGTTTTATTTGTACTTTATTTTATAATGCTGTGTACACAACATTATAAAATATGCTTTTTAAATATAAATATATTAATAAATAAGTATTAAATCATTTCCATTCTAAATGAAATCAAGATACATATTATAATTTCAAATAGAGTTACTTTACAGACTATGACAATGACTGACTATGTCAATACAAACAATTTTGATCTTAATTTTATGGTTTGTAATGAAAGTATCCACACTATCAGGGGTTGCCAGCCCTGTGGCTGGTGGCCTAATATTTTGTGGAAGAGTGAACCAACTTGTTTATTGGAGGGTTTGTCTGTATGAGCTCTTGTACGGTGCAAGTTGAACATTCACCCAGAAAGTTATCATTTATATGCTTGCTAGCTGACGCCCGCGTCTTTGTCCGTGTGGATTGAAGCTTTTTGGTTCCCATGGGAACTAGTTAATGTTATGTAGTTAATGTTGTAGTTAGTAATGAATGAAAAATTTAGGGGTAGTATTATGGAATATTCAATGGCCTTTTACAGTCCGATTCAAACTTAATGGCATCGGAACTTGCGTTTTGATGCACAGAATCTAAAAAGGAAAAGGTGACTGACTGACTGATCTTTCAACGTACAGCTCAATCCACTGGACGAAACGGGCTGAAATTTAGCATGCAGATAGCTACTATGACGTAGACATCTGCTAAGAAAGGATTTTTGAAAATTCAATACCTAAGGGGCTTATTTGTTTAGTCCACACAGATGAAATCGGGGACAGAAGCTAGTTATTGTATATATACGATGCCCTTTCAGTGGCCTTTTAAATTCAAGTAAAACTAGCTTATGCCCACGACTCCATCCGCGTGGTTAAGTTTTTTTATTCCCGCGGGAACTCCTTAATTTTCCGGTATAAAAAGTAGCCTGTGTCACTCTCCAGGTCCTCAACTATAACGATGCCAAAAATCACGTCAATCCGTGGCTCCGTTGCGGCGTGATTGAAGGACAAACACACTTTCGCATTTGTAATATTAGTATGATAGGATTTAAGTAAATCATTTTTTCTAATTGTATTTTAATCTTTGGCCAGGTAAAGATCATGTTGCCATGGGACCAGCAAGGCAAGAACGGCCCCAAGAAGCCCCAGCCCGACCACATCCTCGTGACGGAGCCCAAGGACGAGCCCGTGCCCACGGAGCCCACGTCTGACGTGCGCTCCGTGGCGCCCACGCCGCTCGCGCCGCCCGTGCCCGCCGTCGCTTAGACCATAGGCTAATAAATACTAAAAACCTATTTGCTTGCCTTTCATTTATTGCATCATCTACATCTCTATACTAATATCAAATATGATAAACTAAATGATGATGAAGTTTTTTCAATTCCCGCGGGAATCCCTTAGTTTTCCGAGATGAAAAGTACCCTATGTCCTTCCCCGAGTTACAACCTATCCCTGTACCAAATTTCATCAAAATCGGTTGAACAGGTGGACCGTGACAGCGTAGCAGACACACTTTCGCATTTACAATATTAGTATGAATTATGCGAACGTTTGGATGGATGGATTGTTTACTCAGTGTGTGTTCCGTTATAAGCACTGCGAGCACTGGCAGTGCTCTTTACTGAGGACTTCCAGTGCTCTCAGTGTATTTCGGAACGCACCCTCAATCACGCCAGGATGGCTAAACGGATCTGGATGAAGTTAGGCACATAGATTATAGCCTAGAATAGCACATATAGGCTACTTTATATCCCTGAAAATAAAAGTTTCCGCGGGAACCAAAAACCTCAATCCACAAAGAACACTTGGGTACAATAATTTATGAAAGTTTGCAAGGCCTCAGATACATGGACTGCGACTGCATAGTGAACTACAGTCTTCTACGTACACATACATGGAAGCGCTCGAGCAGTTGCGACTGCTTCGGACGGTTGGCAGCCGTTATCAATGGACAATGGTAGCTTCAAGCTGTTGACTATGACTGCTTGAGCGAGTCCGTGTATATGTTGAACACTGGCTAACTGTTCGAGCAGTCCGTGCAGGCCCCTCTTTTCCACTGGGCACGTGCCCATGCTTTTATAATCAAAGTTTTAATGTTAAAGCCAGCAAGCCAGAGTCCCTGTTTTTGGCCGTATTAAGTTTTCAACCCTCTGGGAAATTATAAATATTGGTCCTACAGTTCCGGGAAGCAGGACTTTTTTTGGGAAATTCTCTCCTCTTTTTGACTCTTTTTCAAATTTGAAAAATGTCAAATAATTTTTGAGATAAGTATTTGCAAAAAACCAAACCCCATTTTTTTTTCAGTTATAATTGTTAATAACTTTTTGCAATTTTTGCAAGCGGGTCTTGAATTTTGTTCGAAAATCATCTACACGCTATTCCGAATCGAAGTACACCTCGTTCATATTTTTCGGAGGCGGAGAAAAAAGTTTGACCCAAAAAGCACTTGTTGACTAGCTAGACTATAGATGTATGTTTTAACAAAATAGACTATTTGGTAAAACAGACATACTTATGCCTTTTCATAGGGGCCCAATTATCCTAATGTGCCCAGGGCCTCCAATAGGTTAAAGACGGCCCTGAGTCCGGGTATGGCCGGTCTAAGACTTACCTATCCTAGCTCTACATGAAAGCCCGGACTCCATCAAAGCGGAGACGAGAAGAGCTGTTTTTCAGCTAGGGTGTATCCACCGAAGCAGTGCGGAGGTGCGTACTGGCTAGACTGGAGCGGAGATGTGTGCTGGCTATAGCGGAGATGTATGCTGGCTAGAGCGGGACTGAGCTGCGTGCGCCGAGCGTTGGATCTTGAGATGAACACTCGTTTTTTTTATCCACTACAAGTTAGCCCTTGACTGCGATCTGCTATGGTAAGTGATGATGCAGTCTAAGATGGTAGCGGGATAACTTGTTAGGGGCATGGCAGATGTTAAATCCATAGCCCTGATCGGTTTCTACACGGCATCGTACTTACCGGAACGCTAAATTGCTTGGTGGCATGTCTTTACCGGTATAGGGTGGTAACACTAACCACAGACGAAGCCTCCGGGAAAATTCAGTAATAAAAAATTTCATACCACCTAAACAAAAGAACGCGAGAGTGGCGAGGGGTGCGGGTGTGGCTGGTGGGTTGTTCGATGCGGGAGGAACTAGCGGCGCCGCTCACATCTCTTCTCGTCTCCGCTGCGCCCCGCCGCCAGCTTGCGAGCCACCGCTCACATGTCCGCACCGATCACGCCATACAAATATGATACATCTCTTACCTATCAGCTGTTGTATCCACTGAAGCAGAGCGGAGACGAGATGTGGGGATAACGAAATTCTGTTGGTTGTTTAAATCACATCTTTCCTCTCGTCTCGTCTCCGCTCTGGTGGTGTCTAAAAATATATCACATAGAGGTCTATAAATAGAGCACATTCTTCGGCCCGGCTGGCAACGAATTTCGGGAAGGTCCTTTTGGCAAGCTGAAATTGTGGAAAATATAACTTCGTCAATTGGCGACTGCCAGTCTGGTAGAGCGTTTACGGTTATTTCGCTAAAAAATAATTTAAAAAATATTTTTTTTGGCAACTTGTTTTTTTTTATCTTTTAATTTAGTACTTATGGAATTCGAAAGAAAAATCCCAGACGTTTTTGTCGGTTATAAAGTTCCCAGACCTCTTCAAAAATATTTTATTAAAATTTCCAAAAATTTGGCAATCTGAAATTTTAATCACATATTTATTGAGTAATTTCAATAATACCAGCAAATCGCCAGACAAATGCGGTTTTAAACAATTTCCCGACGTGAATAAAGTGTTCAAATGAGTACCTACGACATACGAAATAACCGCAAACGCTCTACCAGACTGGCAGGACTGGATTCGCCAATCGACGACATTATATTTTTTTTTCACAATTTCAGCTTGCCAAAAGGACCTTCCCGAAATTCGTTGCCAACTCTTGGACTATAACCTGTCATTAAAATGATGGTTTGCAAAGATCTCGGATTTTTTAAAATGGTCAGCAAATAGAACAGCTGTTTTGACCACAGGTCACCCTGCTTGCCACTGACGACGAAATACAACCTAACAAGACGCAACACCGATGTTTTTGGCTTTTGCACTCGATTGGGTATTCGTGGAAATGATGGAAATAAATACAACAGAATCTTACCACATCATTTATTACAAAAACCCAAGTTACATTCATCCCAAACCACGTGCATGAATACTTACCTATTACAAAAGTGTTATCGGCAATATTGCAGTCACAAAACATAATCTGTTTTCCTTTAAAGGTCAAATTCAAAATTAATGGAATGAAATAAAAATTTCAAGAAAATGCGATTAGAAAAGTAATTCTTAACAAAAAAGCCTTGATATCTTATTTCGTTGACAATCTTTTTTTGTACAAATGATTAGTAATTAATGTATGCTCCATATAAACATTTAAATATACTTCTATTAATAATATACGCTAACATATTCTAATTTCTAACTTAAAATTGGACCAAAATTGTTCGCTTCTCGATCTCAAATAAAATTAATTAAACTTAACATTATGTACCATACTTTGACCCATTATATAAATAAAATACTAATACAACCAAAAAGAGATGATGTTTTATTTAATATTACAAATTGTATAAAAATGTAAACGTGGTGTTTTGTTAAGGCGCCACGAGGCAAATCGCATAGCTTTTCGCTATCATTACAAAGCAGCGACGAACGTAAATTGCCAAAGTCTAGCACCAAATTTTACCCTTACTTTATTTAAATACACTGTATATCAAACATGCGGTAGCATGATGACCAGAAAATTGTTACAATAGAGTGATGACTATATCAAAAAAAAAAAACTAAATAAAGGGTCTTACAAAAGACCCAAAATTCACATCCTCGGTTAGGTTTAAGTTTGTTAACCATTTTAATCTATATAGATTAAAGAAAAAAAGTGCGTTGACATTTTATGACGTCACAACTGAATTTCATACAACTTCCATACTAGAAGTACGTTTTTAAGTTTGATAGAGTTGCTGATTTTATTGAGTTGACATCATCCCTATTGCTATGTGATTATCAAAACGTTGGTGCTAGACCGCAGGTTGGTTTTACAATGGTGGAGCAAGTTTTATCAATTTGACTCTGTCAATTCTCAAGTCCAAAAATTATTGCAAGCTAAAAATATAACTTGTCTTATCTATGGTATACAGCATTTAGTACAACGGCGCATTCGCACGCACTTATAAAAAATTATTGCTAATTATCGTAAAACGATCAAACTGAAACTAAACTTAATTGACACATCTAAATCTAGTGCTATCCTTTTTTTTATTTTACAAGTTAACCCTTGACTGCGATCTCACCTGATGGTAAGAAGATGGTACCGTAGCGGGCTAACCTGTTAGGGGTATGGCAGTTATATTTAAACCCATACCCCTAGTCGGTTTCTAGTCGGCATAGAGGAACGCAAAATCGCTTGGCGGTACGTCTTTGCCGGTAGGGTGGTAACTAGCCACAGCCGAAGCCTCCGACCAGACAAATGGCCTCCTTTTCCACAAGAACCATTAGCAAAGGGATATACTTATTTAGACCTGTCATTTAAGTTTAGTTTAGAAATTGTTTGTTTCGTTTCCGTGTACGAATGTATCGGTGTGCTAAACACGTATAGTCTATGGTATAAGTGCACTGCGGTTGTTCTTTTTTAATTTCGGAAGCAAGAACTTAATACTATTGCAGTCTTAAAAGTAAAAGACCCTTAATGCAAAATGGACTTTATGTACTTCAGGGTAGGTCACGATTGCACCGCCCTGTATTTATGTCAGCTTTGCACCTTACCTGAAATTAAAAAAAAGAAACGTTTTAGAAAATAAACAGTCTAATATTTATGGAATATCATCCTAAACTTGTGAAAAAAATTTGGGCAACTGTTCACAAAACTATGCGTAGACCTTGCACTCTTGAACACTGGGCCGCGGGATGTAAGTAAAACCACGGTTTAACTATATGGATGGATAGGTTTAATGAATCCAAGGATCGAACCAAATTTATATATTTTTAATTGTTTAGAGTCCCACAAACTTATCTGATCCGGTGACAGCGTCGATAGTGCATAAGAATAGTCGAATGAATCTACCACTGGTTCGGAATACCGTTCCTACCGAGAAGAACCAGCAAGAAACTCGGCGGTTGCTCTTTTGAAAAAAATAAGTTACAATTTCATTAATTTGTAATTACATAAGTAACCGCTGTCCTTAGCATTGCTGGAGCGAGTCAAATCCATGCTCCTTTGTCATTTACGTAATCAGTAATAAAACAGTATAATTAAGCTTTTTTCAGAAGCATACTTTTAATGGACTTTTGTAAAGGCAAGCTTAAAATAGGTTGTGGAATTTTGTTATAGAATAGAATGCTTATTCCCACGAACGACCTTCGGACTTTCTTGAGGCGGAGCGATGGAGTCACGAGCCTATGGCGGTTTCTTCATATTAAAAATAAAATAATAACAAAAACTAACATAAAAATATTAGATCCAATTTTGGCCACCGTGCCAGATAAGTTGGTGGGACTAATTATAAATAACTATGAATTAGTGTAGCTGAAAAATTAATTTGACGTTTTGACAGCATTCAGTACAGGAAATCTGTGAAAATAGCCAAATTCTTCGCAAGCTGAATGTTATTCGCAATAAGTTAATGCCACCACCACCACTACAGCCCATTTACGTCCCACTGCTGGGCACTGGCCTCCACTACCATAGGAGAGAGGGGATTAGAGTTTCGACCCACCACGCTGCTCCAATGTTGGCAGGCTAATAAGTTAATGGCAAAAAGATAATTAAGAGTAAGACGAATTAGCGTGTAGGTCGGTATGTACTGCAATCAAAACAATTTTGATACTTCGAACGGTCGCATATATACCTACTATAGTGCTCGACTGCTCGCGTTATGAATATAATAGAGAGATAGACTGATTAGAATGATTTATGGCCCAACGCCTCAGTTCTTAACGCGAGCACTATAAGAAAATAAATGAGTGCACTGGGTGGTTCTTGTAGTAGCCCTATGTACTGCAACCAAAACAATGTTGATACTTTAAGTATATTTGTACCGGTATACTCACTGCTGCACTTCGACCGGCGGCGCCATGGAGCACACGAAGTTGACGCCCGAGAGCAGAGCGGAGCGGAGCGGGCCGGGCGTGTTGGGGCGCGCTAGAGTGTAGAGCACAGTATACTCACTGCTGCACTTCGACCGGCGGCGCCATGGAGCACACGAAGTTGACGCCCGCGAGCAGAGCGGAGCGGAGCGGGCCGGGCGTGTTGGGGCGCGCGGCGGTGTTCTCGGCCAGCACGCGCAGCTCGCGGAACGTGTTGCGCGTGTAGGGGTTGCGGCGCGACGCGTAGCGCCACATCACGAAGTAGTAGTACACGAACGGCGTCATGTAGCCGCAGCTGCCGCTGGAATAAAAGAGCATAATACTCATCAGTCATCGTGTCTACTGGCTTTTAAATCAGTATAGATCGAAGAATATCTCCGACGGAGATATTGTGTGTTCAAGAAACTGGTCTACGGCTACCAGAAATAATAAATAAATAAATACTTTTTAATGCAGACAGCTGTCAGCCTTGGTTAAAAACAAAATACTTAACCTACTCTTATACCTAAAGCCTCGGCAAAACTACAAGGCTCTTTGGCGCCTCCTAGCGCATAAATAAAAAGCAAATGAAATCCTTCTAGAAATGAAAAGCATTAAACCCCAAACGTATGGGCATTTGAGTAGACCATTCGAACATATACACACACTAGTTTTAATATAAACAACTTTTTTTAAAATTCAACATACATGAAGGAATTTAAAATAAAACTGTAGCTTTTAAGTATTGACATTCTTATTTTGATCGAGTTGTATGATTGATATGATTTCGACTTCCTGTAATTTCTCTGACATTGGTTTATTTTGTATTGAATTAAATTAAATTATTTGATATTGTTTAGCTTAAATCCTAATAATTATTTATTAACTTACCTACTAATATTTGCACACTAGTAATTTAGTTGAATGTTTATGAACAGACAATTATTTCACCAATATTATGTACAAACATTCTGACAAATAAATGATTATTTATTATATTTTATTTATTTATGACACTCACGTGATCGCCATGACAACGACGATGGGGAAGAGCAGTATCTCGGTGAGCGCGGCCACGCGGAGGATGTTGCGCGACTGGAACTCCACCAGCGAGATCAGCAGCCGCGCCACCCACATCGAGTTCTGACCCAGCGTCTGCAAACACCACATCATACTAATATTATAAATGCGAAAGTGTGTTTGTTTGTTGGTTTGTCCTTCAATCACGCTGCAATGGAGCAACGGATCGACGTGACTTTTGGCATGCGAATAGTTGAGGACCTGGAGAGTGACATAGGCTACATTATATCCCGGAAAATTAAGGAGTTCCCGCGGGAATAACAAAAAACTTAAACCACGCGGACGGAGTCGCGGGCATCAGCTAGTAGATAAATATACAAACAGGCACCACACACTTGCAGCAGGGGTCTTGGCCCGTAAGAACCAAGCGGGGGTACGGTACGGGCCTCGAGGCTGAGCCTCCTTACACGGGCGGGGCGCGGGGCAACACTGCCCAGGTGAATAGCTTAAAGCCGTATGTTAAAAACGGCTTGGACCTGCCTCGGAGGTTACGGGCCCCTCACTTAATTTTTTACAACCAAATCATCATTGTAGCGATCGCTAGATGGCGCTATTAGTGAGTATAGCTTCTGCAAAGCACCATACAGTTGGATACAAGCAGGTGGTATTTTGTACAACACTATCATCATCATTGTAGCGATCATTAGATGGCGCTAAAAAAAGAGTCCAGCCTTAACGTCTGTAAACACCACACGGTATTTTGTACAACTCCATCATCATAATTATTATATAGGTCGATAGATGGCGCTGTTAGATCTAAGATTTCAGTATGTAGCCTACATCGCGATTACGAAGTTTTCTCTGACTTCCATGCTTCCAACTACTTCAGACTCATAATGGATGGGCTGTCTGGAGGAGACCACTTTTAATGATAAGACCACTCTTACGCAGTTTGCTTTCTGTACTTTTTAAGTGTTTATTTTATATCTTTATGTTTGTTTAGCAATAAAGAATTTATCTATCTATCTATCGGTTATAAAACATACTTCCCAAATAGGTACTTACATCAAGAATGGTGAGCGAGTATGACGCCGCGTGCAGGAGTGCGAATAAGAATATTGGTATCAATATCACTGGAAAACGGTTAAGGAAATCGGTGAGCTAAAGTTAATACTACTTCTGAAAAGACAAATAATAATACTTGATCATCAATATAAACCTGGAACAAAAGGCGACCAAGTTGGCTTCCCTGACGGACTCTGAATTTAGAATTGTTTTTCACATTATTTTTTTGTTAAAAATATAATAATTATTATTTAGAACCTACTATATTTAAGATTGTTAAAAAGCCCTTGGGAACTGTTTTCTACCGGGATAAAAGGCCCCGAGACGCTTTCGCTTTAATAATAATACATAATATTAAGTATGGGTTAAAGTGTAATGTTTCCGAGAGAAACGGTTGGAATTATGTAATGTAATTTTAAGTTAGTCGGTTTTTTTTTTCATTTAAAGAAGTATATTACCCTACTATTCCATAATATGTATTTTTATAACATATATTTTTTATACAAATATACAACAATAAAATAACAAATATTTTTTCTACAAATATTTTTTGCAAATTATGCAAAAAAAAATAAGGGGTTCCCATTAGCGCCGCGATGCAATGTAAAGTGTAAACGTATTCGATGAAACCGGTTATTTGATTGAACACGAAGGTTAACAAAATTAACACGCCATTAAGTATGCAGAGTTCCGGCATTGCAGTCATTTACATTTTATTTGATGAAAAGTTAACGCTTTACTGCAATCATACCGGCGCGCCGATTGTGTAAGGAAATCGTAATCGTTTGTCGAAAAGTACTTATAATTCAACGTGTTTAAGGAGTTCATAGATGGCTGCGCGTCAAAAATCATGTATGAACTCAGTAATACATTTTAAGCTGTTAAATGATAACGATTTGCTTAGACAATTGGGTTTCTGGTGGTTATCATGGTAAGTCATAACTTCCAGTTAATGATACAGTCTAAGTTTCGACGACCTCCGTGGCGCAGTGTGTAGCGCTGTCTTAACGTGCGGAGGTCCCGGGTTCGATCCCCGGCAGGATTAATTTGGGAATTTATAATTTCTGAATTTTCCCTGGTCTGGCCTGGTGGGAGGCTTCGGCCGTGGCTAGTTACCACCCTACCGGCAAAGACGTGCCGCCAAGCGATTTAGCGTTTCGGTACGATGCCGTGTACAAACCGAATAGGGGTATGGGTTTAATAAAACTGCCATGCCCCTAACAGGTTATCCCGCTACCATCTAAGACTGAATCATCACTTACCATCAGGTGAGATCACAGTCAAGGGCTAACTTGCAATGGATAAAAAAAGGTAGAACCGGGGTAACATGGAAGGAGTAGGTACGGTGGGTAACTAATCGTACAGTGGTATCTACGTGGCGTTGTACCGGAACCACAGAAACCATATTAATATTATGAATGCGAAAGTGTGTCTGTCTGTCAGCTACATTTTCACGGCCGGCATTGGTTCAACCGATTTTGGCGAAATTTTGTAGAAAGATAGGTTGCATATCGGGGAAGGATATAAAGGCTACTATCCCAGAAAATTTAAGAGTTCCCGCGAGATTCAAAATCACAAAACCTTAATCCAAGTGGAAGTCTCCGACCGTCCAACAGGTGGGATGTGAATACGCAGCAGAGAGACAGACACACTTTCGGATTTATAATATTAGTATGGATTATTCATGCACAGATTGGTCAGACTTATATGACGACGGCTGAAGCTACTTAGCATATAACAATAAAATAATAATTATAAAGCCAGTTAAGGCGCCGTCCAGTGGTTATCCTTGACATAATATATGCGCAGACTAAAGGAAATGACAGATGAATCGCGAACAAACTTGTTCATAAAAATGAAGCTAGTTTAGTGTTGCATCGCGTATGTTTCTAATATTAGGGTGAATAATTAATGTTGATTCCTGAATGATCGAAATTTGATTATTGTGATCCATAATGGTCGAAATATTAATTTATCTAATAGAGATTTTAAGCTATTTAGCTACTGAACTATCTATTGGCTTCTTTTTGGAATCTGTATGCCAGCCGAACCGTTTGCATTTTGCAGTGGTCATTACAACACAGTGGCTAGGAATTGCATAAAAGCTTGTTCAATTAAACCAAACTAAATTACACCCATATAAAAATTGGTAATTTTCATATTATGTTCATCGTCATAATCTACAATAAGTAGTACAAATAAATCAGACACACCAGGCTTATTTTAATTAACCTTTTTTCTGTCTATTTTTTTTCTTAGTCAGTGAACTTGTATAGGTAAGTAGTAAGTACATTCAGACTTCCATATTAAGGTCGTAATTATTTTGAAGTTTAAAAACCTGTTCACTCAAAAGTTCAGTAAAAGAAGGTCGAAGATAATTCGGTGAACGACGCGACATTGACTTTAAAGAAATATGTCAAAGAAATTCTTTTAAAATTAGAGACCTACGTTTTTTTTCTTTTTATTTCACTACAGGTTAGCCCTTGACTGCAATCACACCTGATGGTAAGTGATGATACAGTCTACTGTTAGGTTTATTGTATTAAACCCATACTCCTATCGGTTTCTACACAGCATCGTACCGGAGCGCTAAGTCGCTTGGCGGTACGTCTTTGCCGGTAGGGTGCTAACAAGCCACAGCCGAAGCCTCTCACCAGACCAAACCAGAGAAAATTCAGAAATTATAAATTCCCGAAATGACCGGGAATTGAACCCGGGACTTCCAAACATAGACCATAGCGCTCATCACTGCGCCAGTGAGGTCGTCAATTAACAACAACCTGCCAACAAACATTTATAATAATTTAAGTAATTATAATAATTTAATAAAAATTATAATAAAATTATAACTTATTATTATAATTATTCGAATAAAAGTTAAAACTGACTATAGTACTACTTTACTATAAAAAAGAATGTTAAAATATCTTCTTTGCTTGGCGATGATAATGATCATAATAACAACACGACTGGGAAGTATTATACGCGTTACTATGGACGTTGGAATATATTAGCATATTTGGTTGGTAGTTAGCGTATTATTTTAATCCCTCAGTAGTAACCAGTAATAAACCACTCCCAGTCATTAGCATATCATTATTATGCCGGTATCATCACCTTAATTACGTGAAGACTATAAAACTTACTCGTAGTTGAAATTGTCAGATAATTACCCATCACCATCCCATGATTTTCTTTAGCGAGATTAGAAAGATCCTTGTTGTAAATGAGGAACAGAAAAGGTTCTAAAATTGTACCTTGTAACACATCTATAACAAATGATCTGGAAATGCACTTTCCATTCACATCTACCTTTTGTATTTATCATTAAAGTGCACTAATCTACTCCAAAGCAACACACCTTTGTACATATTTCCATAATGGTGCAGTTTACTGACTAAAGTTTTACGTTCAACACAATCGAAAGCCTTATATAAATCACATAAAACGCCAAACCCCTGGATTGGTCTGGTAAAAGCTTGGCTATGACTGGTTATTAATGCTATCCTAAACACAGTTTCTGTTCGAATAACGATCTGAGTTAACCTTAATATGCACCTAAAGAAGATATTGTAGAAACTCATATTATTATGATAGAGCTACGTATTAAAAAGGATACATATATGCGGCGTGACGTTCATGAATATGAGCGAGTAGAAGAGATAGTGCGCGCTGTCCTCCAGGAAGAATCTGCTGACGAACTCGCGCGACACGGAGATTTCGCGCGCCGGGATGCGCTGGTGAAGGCGCAGCGCGGACGTCGCCGCGTTCGCGAGCAGCGCCTTGTAGAACGCAGCTGAGGCGCTGGGGACGAGGACACAACCAATCAGCGAGACAGAATCTGCTGACGAAATCGCTCGTCACAGCGATCTCGACGACGGAACAACAGGGGCAGAACTAAGCCCACCGGCCACCGGAAAACTATTAACCTAAGCCCACCGCACCGTCTTAGGTATTCCTAAGAGGGCGCGGCGCGGTGGGCCCTTAGAGCCGACGTAACTCTGCCAAAAGACTCCTCCGGGATTTCTAGAATATATCGCGCCCTGCGCAGGTAAGGAGGCTATTGGCACTGTCAACTTATCTCCCAGAGAATACAGAATTTTGTATAAAGCTATAAATTCCAAATTAAGCTCAAGAATGTGACGATCACTGAAACTAAATGACATGAACAATAATAATTGTTTCTTCAGTGATCCAAATACCTACATAATTAATTGACTTTGATTGCGTGATTGAAGATTAAAGCACGCCACTTCTAACTTTTTTGTATATGATTGTCATTGATATTTCTCTTATTATTTATGAATTAACAGTTGTAGAGTAGCTTTGAAAGTGAATTGAAATCAAATAGGTATATTTCAAAATTTTACAATTTTAAAATTTTTTTGG
This sequence comes from Erebia ligea, assembly GCA_917051295.2. Taxonomy (NCBI): domain Eukaryota; kingdom Metazoa; phylum Arthropoda; class Insecta; order Lepidoptera; family Nymphalidae; genus Erebia; species Erebia ligea. Next base: position 14,075,478 of record OU785241.1, on the reverse strand, counting down.
TATTAAAATTTGGTAAGTACTCCCTTCTTAAAAATAATGTTTAAAACTGGGTCAAATATGTTAAAAATGTGTCAAATAATAACAAAAATCTTATTAAATAACATGTTTAACATTTTAATCAGTGTCAATGTTGAATATTTATTTAAATAGTGTACTCACATGTTAAAAATGTGTACTTACATGTTAAAAATGAGTACTTGCATGTTAAAACTGAGAACTCACTTGTTAAAAATGGGTAAAACATATCCCATAGTGCATAGTACGGTGAGCAACCGGATGCCCCATAGCGCTACGTCTATCTTGTTGGCAATAACGTGGGCTTTCAGCGCTGGGATGCCCTTGGGCGGGCCGGTGTCTCCTGCTTGTGGATTTGGTTCCGCCATTTTCTGAAAAAAAAAAAATTTTATAGACCAGTATCATACTGATATATGAGCATTCTATTCTATAACAAAACTCCACAAGTTTACCAAAATTTTTATAAGTATGCTCCTGAAAAAAGCTTATTATACCTACTGTTGAAGATTAAGTAGGTAAATGATAAATGAGCATGGATTTCATTTGCTCCAGCGATGCTTAGTACCTAGCACCTACTGCTATTACTTTTGTATCTACACATCGATATAATAATTTTTCAAAAGAGCTAACTGCCACCGAGTTTCTTGCTGGTTCTTCTCGGTAGGAAATAGGAATGTCATTCCGAACAGTGGTAGATTCACTGGACGATTCAAAAGCCCTTTTAACAAGTTTATTTGAATAAAAAATTATGAGTTTTAGTTTTATAGTACTCGTAAGTAAGTGTTGATGCAGCCTTATGTATTTCGCGCTTGCCCTGGTGATGCAATTCATTCTTGTTTTCAATATACTTAGCGCGTTTTCACTGGCCGACACGATAACAATATCGTAGTCAACACAATATCAGCCACGATATATCGGTATCGTGTCGGTCAGTGAAAAAGCGTCATAACGCCATACATTTCTGATTTCAGTGTCCCGATATCGGTAAGTCTACATCGGCATCAATATTATCGACCAATGAAAAAACGCCCTGTCAATTTTCACATGTTTCTGGTACATGATTCAATGGTAATTTCGTTATTTTTGTATGACCTTGAAAAATGCCATTAGAAAAATATTGTACCTATGCATTACAAAGTAAAACAAGTAGGTATGTACTTAAAAATAATATTTTTAACATATGCTGATTTATTATTTTCTGTTTAACGTTGTTTAAACACATAATAATCATACTAATATTATAAATGCGAAAGTGTTTGTTTGTTGGTTTGTCCTTCAATCACGCCGCAACGGAGCAACGGATCGACGTGATTTTTGGCATGGGTATAGTTGAGGACGGAGAGTGACATAGGCTACTTTTTATCCCAGAAAATTGAGGAGTTCCTGCGGGAATTAAAAAACTTAAACCACGCGGACGAAGTCACGGGCATCAGCAAGTATAAGATAATAGTGAACTTAATAGTGTAGTTTATAAATTACTATTGTATTTAAATAAGATTAACTTTGGAACCCATTACCCAATTCACAAAAATAACAAAACACTCATAATACCTAATTATATTATTACCTACTACTAAATAAAAGTTATTCAATGTAAATTATTTGGTTTTTACTATAAAATATAATCTCAATACAAAATATGTTCCCAGTACAGAAATGGTGGCATGATATTCCATCTGTAACAAGTATGTCAGGGAAAGGTAGATTTCACTTTCATTTTAGAAACTCACTTGTGAAAATAATTGCCATTAGTTCTACCAAAATGAGATGTCATTAACTATGATATTACTGCCTCATTGGTCTGGTGGTAAGCATGTTTGACTGCAGATGAGGAGATCCTGGGTTTGATTCCCGGGTCGGGCCATATAAAAGTACTGGGTTTTTCTGTCAAGAATTTTTTTATTCAGTACGAACTAGCCGGGAGCTAGGGAGTTTAAAGGATGTGAATGCATCGGTAAGTACTGCACCTGATCTCTCTCCAGTCTTGTCAGATTTTAGAGTGTGTGCAAACTCACTTGTGCACTGTATTATCTCCTGCCCAGAAAACTAATCTCTGTAGAGATTGGCCGCTGAGATTTATATGCGGTTGGGAGGATAAGGATAATACTTAAAACATCTTGAACAAAAGAATAATAATAAAAAAATTTTGCCAAATCAATTCATTCATTTGACATGAAGGATATTAGTATAAAAAATAATATGTATAAGCATAAAGAAAGAAGTGATAGTGACTTATTCCAGATTACTCTTGTTTATAAACTTGTATCATCAACAAATAGGTATAGATAATATTAAAAATAACATAAAATCTGCCTGACCTATTGCTCAGTACATCGTACTGCAATCAGTAGATATAGACACTATCACAAGGTGAAAAAAGGTATTAATAACAACTATCTTTGTCATTAATCAAACTAACTACCTACCTACTCTGTCACAACACTGTGTTAATTTAAAACCTATACAAAAATATTTTTTTCTTAATTACAAGTGCAATAATATAAAAATAAAAATATAATATAATATTATAAATGCGAAAGTTTGGATGGATGTATGGATGTGTGGATGTATGGATGTATGGATGTATGGATGTTTGTTACTCAATCACGCCCCAACGGCTGAACGGATCTGGATGAAATTTGGCACAGAGATAGATTATAGTCTGGAATAACACATAGGCTACTTTTTATCCCGGAAAATTAAGGAGTTCCCGCGGGAACCGGAAAACCTCGATCCACGCGGACGAAGTCGCTGGCATCAACTAGTATAAAAATATGTGATGATTCGTTGCAAGATGACAGTTCAATAACTTGGCAAGATTATATTAAGTACATATTATGTCTCTCTTTTTCTCTGTTTTATTTAAATGAAAGTTACGACCCATTTCCATTGATCATCGTCATTCGTCTCCTGCGTCTCCTCTGATAATCAGAAGTCAGCAGCAAGGAGACCAAAAGGCCAGGGCTTGGACCACCCAAGCCAGTCACTCCTATCATCTATCCTTTTAGATTAACTTTGCTCACTTAGCAATATAGACCAGGGTTCGAGGATATATATCAAGATATATATCCGATATATACCCGATATTTATTACATAAAACTGGGTTTTATTATATATATTCGACGATATATATCAAACGTTTTTTTTATTAATATATTGCAATACAAAAATGGTTTAAAAAATCAAAGGTTTTATGTTTTTGAGTTGATTTTGCCTGATCTAAAAGAAGATTTTATGTTTTTTAGTTGATTTTGCCTTATCTTAAAGAAGATTTTATGTTTTGGTTTCATTTGTCAGATTTTAAGTACCTAAGTAAATAAAACATTCAACATTTTAGTTTTTTATTTTTTGATAAATTTAGTATGTTTATGTAACACATATTATGCAAATAGTATTCATAAATAATACAATAAATTAATAAAATGGCTTTCATACAAAATTGATATATTTCAGACTTGATATATATCAGATATATATCATAAATATCGGATATTTTGATATTTATAATAAATATTGTATATTTTCGAACCCTGATATAGACCAATATGCTCTATAGCAAGTATATCAAGATGTTATAATTACAACTATTTCAATTTGGTTTCCACATCATTTATATTGTAGAAAATCATTGTAAAAGTTTTTATTATGTACTAGATGATGCAACTTTGTCCATATGGATTTAGGCTTTTTAAATATCCTTCGGGAACTTCATATGGGAGATATCTAAGAGGAAGATGTAAAGTCTTTTTCTACCCCAGGGAAGCTGCTTCTATACCAAATTTCAGCAAAATCCCTTATAGGCTCGTAAAGATAAGACAGAATTACAGTATGGAAGTTTTTTTTATGGTCTAGAATCTAGATGATACTCATGACTTTGTCTAGGAGATTTTGATAGAACCTAATACCTATATTCTTTCGTTTTTCAGGAAAAAAGGCTGTTTCCAGGGGGAGACCTATATCTTCATCACATAGCAACCACAGTATTTACAGTATTTTTTAACAAAGTTATAAACTATTTCGTAACTTCTTGGGGAATGGGAAGAACAAGTTACTTCTAAAAACTTATTATGTAGTAAGAAGTATTAGTACGTTTCCTCGACACATTCAGTCGCCGCGTAATCTCTGTTTAATCTTTCGCTATATCATCACTTTCTATCAGTTGTGACTATGGACCCTCATATTAAGATAAAAACATAATAGGTAGGTACTTACTTATAAACTAACCTCATAAAGTAAAAAATACAATAAAGCTATAACAAAAAAACTAAATTCAAATTTTTACATTATTTTTCAATGAAGACGTAGAAAAACTCGTTTTTTGGTTAATTAGGTAAAAAGTGAATGAAGTCAGCGACGAAACACACGAATAAAAAGTTGTTCAATAGTTTATAACATTACAATACTTACATCTTCGTTTTAAATAGCGCCTTGAAATATTATAACACTATACTAAATATATTTTATTTTCTTTAGAAATAGAAACTTATTATTTAATTCCTACAAATTGAAATAGAATAGGTACACGATGAACATGATTTAAAAAATTACTAATGTCAATTCGAATTGACATTTGACAAAGCAAGAATTGAAATTGACATTTGACACGCCTAAATAATCAAAGCCACAGAGTTATAATCAAAGCCTTGTACTTTGTCTATCATGTCTATGGGTAAATTAATAGACGAACTAAACTAAAACAATATCTGATGCGAATATGCGAATAGACCTTTGATTATGTTTAAAGGAATAGACGGAATTTAGTCCGGGAACCATTTATATTTATTTACACTTGGCATTATTTAGCAAATAATGTATTAAAATTACCTTGAAGCTTTTGGATTGAACCAAGAATTTTATATACAGCTCAAAATGTTTGATTTGAGAACACCGTACAGGAGTGGTCGGCTGGTCGGGTAGTCGAAGCAAGCAGAAGCAAGGCGGCGCGGCGTTAATGTGGATGTTTGCTGTTTGAAATTTGAATACGTTGTAACTCTGTGGTTGGTGCCACAGACATATATCTGTGGTTGGTGCCACGGCACGTGGTGATTGAAAGCCATAAAGCCACCATAAACTAGTCGAAGACCATAAAGCACTCGAATCTAGGGCCGTACAAATAAAAAAAATTAGATGTGCGTATTAATAATACCACAGGTGAGCGAAAGGAGTTACATACGTAGACTGAGTAAGTTAAATAGACGCCGCCATATCTCCTTTTCACTCCCACATGAAAGAGATGCAGTGTTAGGATGTTACACAAGATAGAATGAGAAAAAAATATATGTTTTTTTCTCCCTTTCTGCGTGTCACGGATTTTATGCCTATTGGATACAAACAAACCATATATTGTGCCGACGTTTGTATGACGTTTGGGAGGTGTTTCATAGTATTACCTATCCCTTTCGGTTACACGCTGACCCTGATTCTAGAGATTCCTTCTTCTATGGTTACATATTATACGCTAATGCAAAGGATTGACAGAGCGAGAAAATGTTGTCTCCTGTCCTGCTCAGTGTATCACTTTTTTTTGTTTGACCTATCCAACAGTTTAGGTCAGACAATCCTGTGTCGTTTTTGTTATTCGCCTATATTCGTACGAAATCGGAATTGGACAAAGTGGTAACTGTGCTCGTAGCTTGCGGAAAAAGTCGTTTAACTTTGAGACGGTGGTGTATTGCTGTGTGTTAGGCTGCAATAGCCGAACTGAACATAAATACGAAAACAGAACCTAATACGTAAGTTTACAATTTTGACCCTATTTTGACCTGATTGTTATAGATAAAAACAGTTTATATTTGTAAAGACTCGCATGAATGCTACAAAGTATAGAAATAACAAAAAAATACTTATGAAAATATTATGAAAATATCGCAATATGACTATCGCTATCGCATACTGTATACGCTGACCTTTCGCTGACGCCGTCTATATCTCTTTCTCTGTCTACTGTGGGATGGGATGGATAATGGATTGTGGTGTAGGCAGAGTAGAATATAAGTCTGTGGTTATTATATTATTAATTATTAAGTCCCTCCATGATTAATATTATTGTTACTAGCTTTAATTTTCAAAAGTCTGTGGTTAAACATTAAAAAAAAAGTCTTCTTCTTCTTCTTTTGGTTAATGGCTTTTCTTAGTGCCAAACCAGCACAATGCACTTCGCCAATGTCACGTGAGGTGGAAGAGCCACAGAGGGGATTATAAAAATTGTCGACGTAACCTTGACTGTAAAAGCAATAAATGGGTTTTGTTAATGGTATTAGTAGCTACAACAACACAAAACGCACATAGTTAAGTATATATATACAGAATAAATAATATGGGAAAAGATATTATACACATTATACTTTAATTTTATTAGTTTTAACATATTTACAGACAAATTTTACATATCGACTAAAAACTAACATGAGGAAAGACTCAACATTTAAAGGGCGAGGGATGTCAGGAGAGATAACATCGTAGAGTTTATGAAGGAGTTTAGGGCAAGAGAAAAGTATGTGTGTGACCGACCCTTCGTCAAGACCGCACTAAAAAAAAAAAGTCAATTGTCAACCCGTATATAAAAAGTACTCTGTGGTCAACGTTTATGAGTGATCCGGTCTTATCAAGCAAGACATTTGAAATTTTTAAAATTTTAATTTCTAAATATGAAAAAACATTCCCAAAAAATCAAATTACTATTTACTTGATAATTTTAATATCATGTTATGTAAAAGAGCATGTAATAAGCTGCGCAAGTATTTAATTATAAGTCGAAGCCATAGAAAATACAGTGTAATAGCAACTGTACTGGAAAAAGCTAATGTCGGTGAGGTTGCTGAAATAAAGGTTAACTTTTTAACTCTACTATCTTTTGCTATAATGTTCTCTCTGAACACATTACGACATTAACATTCTGCAATTCTATTTCAGGGGTGGGTGAGGAGTCTTCGCGTGCAAAAAGATCACATATTTGCGGATGTTAACGACGGCTCTTGCGCTCAAAAATTACAAATCCTCATTCCAAAACATCTCAAAACTGATGGCCTGACGTACGGAAGTTCTGTACACATAGCTGGGAAAGTATCGAAAAGTCCTAGAGGCCAATTGGAGTTACTCGCGGAAAATGTGGCTGTACTGGGTAAATGCGTGGTCCAAGACGGATATCCCTTCAATCCACGCACTGCACACCCTCCCGAATACGTAAGGCAGTACCTGCACTTACGATCACGCACGAATTTCTTTTCCGCCGTATTGAGAGTACGCAATGCACTTACGAGGCATATCCATGACTATTTTGCCTCTAAAAACTATTTACACATCAATACTCCAATTTTAACATCTAATGATTGTGAAGGAGCGGGCGAGGTCTTCAAAGTGCAGCCGGAAAATGATGAAACTGTTAAAGCTATGATGCAAGAAGGGCGGAACAAAGACACAGTGTATTTTGGTACCAAAACGTACTTAACTGTATCAGGACAGCTACACTTAGAAGCAGTGTGTCGTGGAATGGGTAACGTGTACACACTAGGACCTACTTTTAGAGCAGAAAACTCCAGATCCCGATTACATTTATCAGAATTTTATATGTTGGAAGCAGAATTAGCATTTTGTGATAGTATTATTATACTTCAAGATGTTATAGAAGACTTATTGAAGCATTTATTTTCACAAACTAGAAATAGTAATGAATCAGATTTATTTTTAATAGATAAGAATAATAAACCACCTGCATGGCTTGGTAAGGAGTTCATAACATTAACTTATGATGAAGCAAGGAATATTCTAAATAAAAAAGGTCTAAATGTGACAGAGGAAGGTATTAATAAAGAACAGGAGCTAGTTCTTGTAGATTATTGTCAAGTACCAGTTTTTATAACACAGTGGCCAAAAGATATGAAGTCATTTTATATGAAGGAATCTCCTTTGGATAACACAAAGGTTGGTTGAATTCTACAAGAATCTGTAATCTATACTAATATTATAAAGAGGTAAAGTTTGTGAGGTTGTAGGGGGTAATCTCTGGATCTACTGAACCGATTTTGAAAATTCTGTTACCAATAGAGAGACAAAATATTTGTAATAGGCTATATATTAACCCGAAAAATTAGGGAGCTCCTGTGTGAATTTAAAAAACTTATTTCACGGAGACAAAGTCGCAGGCATCTGCTAGTGTATGAGTAAAAGTATGCTACAGGCTAGTTGTTGATTGCCTTAAAAGTTTTATGCTTTAAAAAATTCTTAGCACTGGTTCTACAAAGTTGTATTATAAAATCTTTTTGCATCAGTATTGGTGTATTGAGATTGGTGATCCAGTATATTTTATCAAAAGTATACAATGTACAGTATTTGCTTTGTTTATATTTTTATATATTGATGGAAGATATAATATGTACCTACTGAGAATCTGAGAAGAATACCTAAATACTTGCATCTAAGTCTAAGCTCTATTATTTTTACCTGGCCTTTATAGTATATCCATGGCCATGACAACTTAAGCTTTGTTTTTTGATAAACCTTTTTGCTAGTTAAGTTAGTTGCTTAATGATTAAATCCATAAATTACCTTCAGAGTTAGAGCGCAAGTGAAAATATTATAAAATCTTCTTTTAGGTTGATGCATTGGACCTATTAGCTCCAATCACAGGCGAGATTGCAGGTGGAAGCCTCAGAGAGGATGATTATGACAAACTAAAGAGCAAGCTACCATCTGAACAGTTAAACTGGTATCTAGAATTGAGGAAATTTGGAAATGTACCCACAGGTGGCTTTGGTCTAGGTCTGGAGAGAATCATGCAAGTTATGTGTAATGTCTCTAATATCAAGGACACTTTGCCCTTTCCCAGGTGGCCGCATAATTGTGATATGTAATTTGTGGTTAAAGAGTTATTGTAGATATATAATTAAATTGTTAGTTTTAAGGAATACATTATTATGATTGGACTGCGTAATTTGAGTTTTTTATCCTTACAGTAATTATTAGGTAGGTATTGAAAAAATAAAGTGTGAGGCCAGGTGAATGTAATTTTTTGAGTTGTGACTTGTGAGTAGGTAGCGTAATTTCTGCTGCATCGAAACAGAATGCAGCAGAAATTACGCGACCTCGCAGTTCAAAAGATAACGCTCATCTGGCCTCACACTATTCAGCCCCCCAATCATGTAAGGATGACCGATGAAATCGTTAAAAATCTGCGGCGAAGCAAATAAACCATAACAGCATTAAATTAGAGCTCAATTTCGTCTGCCCATTCTTATACGTTTAGGTATGTACGATACCCTAAACGTATAAGAATGGGCAGACGAAATTGAGCTCTAATTCAATGCAGTTATAGTTTATTTTACTTTGACAAAAATCTTAAACGATTGATCGGACATTCTTACATGATTGGGGCCCTGGTTTTCGTCCATACGAAATTGGAGTGCAGCATTCTTTGGAGATGCATAGTCTCTTCTGCAATATGTCCACTGTTAAATTAATAATTTATTAATTTCTCAGTTACTTAGGAGCCTTAAAAACTATAGAACGATATAAAATTACCTAACGCATAGTTTGAAACGAAGCAGACTCGTAGTCACACCAGATTATCACAAACAGGATTTACTGTGTTGCAGTTGCTGACGCCCACCTCCAGATTTACAATTTCATGACAATTATATTACAGTAATTTAATACAATTGAAGTAAAGGTAAAATGAATGAATTGTTGCATTATTATTACTATGCATCTTCATTATTTCTATGGACATAGGCCTGAATAAAGTCTAGTCCCTAAAATATGAGTTAAAGTAGAATACCTATAATCAGTTATCTAGGCTGAACTGGAACTGAACATGCTCAAAATCAATTAATAGAGATAAATAAAAAGAAATTTAACTTTTCACAAGATTACCTTTATTCTAAAGAAATTGAACTAAATAAACAATAATGTGGCACCTTAACCTCAAAACAACTGCAATAAAGATAAACAATATTATGATTAAAACAAGTTTAACTTTTTGTGATTTTATTATAAGTTTTTTTTTTCAAAAATTTTCACACAAGGTTTTTTTAAAGATAAAACATACTTTCGGATTTAGAAGGAATTAATTTAACAAGAGATTCCTTTACCTAACTTAAAATAATTAAAAAATTTGCTGACCACAACTTTATTTCAAACATATGCAGAATGCACACAATTTATACTGATACATAGATTTTACAATTCCTAATTAACTAACCTAACGGTAAGTGCCACAAGATCTGGGCGGAATCAGACAGTTCTTTACAATATTATGATGAAGCTTTTTTCTTGGATAGATGGATGTTTGTTGCTCAATCATGCCATAACGACTAAACGGATCTGGAAGAGGCACAGAGATTATAGTCTGGAATAACATATATAGGCTACTTTAATCCCGGAAAATTAATGAGTTCTCGCGGGAACCAAAAACCTCAATCCGTGCGGACGGAGTTGCGGGCATCAGCTAGTAATAAATTATAATCATCATTCATAAAATTATTTCAATAGTCAATTTCACTGTAAGTTAACCATCTGATTTCGCTCTCAAACTGACAGGAATATTTATAAATTCATATTAATATATGAAAAAGCCTTATTTTAATATCACAATTTATATTCATACATATTGAATGAGTAATAAAAACCCACACCTAATTCTATTGAAGAGGAAAAACTGTTGACACAATATTTCTACAAGATTACTTGTAATTTGAAGCAAATAAACTATCTACATTTTTTTAATGTATTCTTTTTACAGTAACTTAATACTTCTAAAAGTTAATGGAACTTTAAAGGTATTTTATAACAATAATACAAATACCTAATATATTGTGATGTTAGAGACTTTTATCACTATTAATTTTATGCAAAAATGTGTTTGTTGGTTTGTCCGTCAATCACACCCCCTCGAGGTGGAAGGGTGGAGCGATGTGTTTTTTGCATGCATATAGCTAAAGATTTGGAGAGTAATATAACGCTTAATTATGAACTAAAGAGCTCCCATAGCATTTAAAAAACTTAAAATCGCGCAGACAAAGTCGCGGGCTGCTCCTCATATATTAATATTGTTTTATTTAAATACCAGCTGATGCACGCGACTAAGTCCACGTGGATTAAGGTTTTTTTTTATTTCCCCGGGAACTTCTTAAATTTTCGGGATTAAAGTAGCCTATGTCCTTCCCCAGATTGCAACCTATCTCTAAACCAAATTTCATCAAAATCGGTATAATAGATGGGACGATGGTATTGACAGACAGGCACACTTTCACAAAATAATACATTTATAATGGATACAAATATAGTACAGCTAAAAGACGTATTTAGAATAGGAGATAAGCATAAAAGTATTAAAATTAAAGTAACGTTAAGGTATTAAGAAATTAGTTAGACAGATAAAAATGATGTAAAATTCATTTTTTAATAGTAGTTTTATGTATTGTATTTTGAGCAGTTTTATAGTTTTTATAAGTTTTACTTTTTTATACATGATTGTTTACAACATACCTATTTGCAATTTATTTTTAGTTTATAATCAATTTTTATACACAGATATTATATACAATATTAAGACAATGTTAAATAATACAAATTCCTCTAGAATTAATTCCATAAATTCAATTAGCAAGCATACAGTTAAGAATTAGATACTAAACAGATATTTTCACAAAGAAATGTTTAGAACAATGTATGGCCATTTTTAAACTATAATACATTTCCACAGCCAGTCACAACAAAAAAATTGTCTGATAGTCCCTACCATCAACTTAATTGACCCGGTGGCCAAAATTGGAACTAATTTTTATGCCTGTTTAGTTTTTGTTTTTATTTTATTATACTAATATTATAAATGCGAAAGTGTGTTTGTTTGTTGGTTTATTGGTGTCTTTCAATGACGCCGCAACGGAGCAACGGATCGACGTGATTTCTGGCATGGATATAGTTGAGGACCTGGGACAGTGACATAGGCTACTTTTTATCCCGGAAAATTAAGGAGATCCCGCGGGAATCAATAAAACTTAAACCACGCGGACGAAGTTGCGGGCATCAGCTAGTTTTTAATATTTACTAGCGACGGTGTCACCGGGTCATATAAGTTTGTAGGAATATACTTTTCTTGACATGCTACGGCTGGGATAACTTAGTTCTTGTAATAACTTTTTTACACTTTCAAACACTTCACATAATAGAGCACAGTCCTGAAAGTTCGCTTCCTTTCTGCACGGGCGGCTGTCTACTGAACTGTACGCCTTCTAATGCTGGCTTTAATTTGTACTCCAACTCAGGTTCCTCGCCGGGCGGTAATGGTTCTTCATCAATGCTGATGTCTTCTAGCATCTTATCATCCTGAAATTACATTAAAACATTTATTCTTACCCACACTGTCACACATATTATGTTTTCTGAGAAGGTTTTAGATATGTTTTATGTTTAAGGCGACAAGGAGTGGTATAGCGATTTTTTTTAAAAAATACTAGGCTGATAAAGATGGGGTTTGTTTTGGATAATACTAGCTGATGCCTGCGACTTCGTCCGCGTGGCATAAGTTTTATTAATTCCCACGGGAACTCCTTAATTTTCCGGGATAAAAAGTAGCCTATGGCACTCTCCAGGTCCCCAACTATACCCATGCAAAAAATCACGTCGATCCGTTGCTCTGTTGCGGCGTGATTGATGGACAAACCAACAAACAAACACACTTTCGCATATTTTATAATATTAGTATGATTATGTAAGTATAGCTTCTGTTAATGAAAATAGCACCTTCTTGTTCAAAAAAAGCAAAAAAAAAAGGTAGATTCTTGAGACTTATCATAAGTTGCCGTCGATGGATGACGTCACAGTGCTATGCGTTGTGATTCAGAACTATCGAAAATAGTAGAAAACAGTATAGTAGTAACCTGGTTGGTGATGAAGGACGGTATGCTCTTGGAGATGTTAATGCGGATGCCGCCGAGCGGGACGGCGGGCGCGGGCGTGGCGTCCTCGAGTTGCACGTTGCCGTCGATGGATGACGTCACAGTGTTGTGAGGCATGTCGATCGTAGGCGGGACGCTCTCCACCTCTGCTGTTATTATTGGCTCGTCATCTGAAAATAGGTGACAAAATTGAAGCTTAAATCAAGCAGGATTCATATAGATAGGTTCTTACACTAAGGTTCACTTGTAGACAGACACACTTTCGCATATATAATATTAGTATGGAATATGGATGTGAAAGTGTGTCTATCTGTCTACTACGCTTTCACGGCCCATCTTTTCAACCGATTTTGATGAAATTTGGTACAGAGTCGCGGGCATCATCATACTAATATTATAAATGCGAAAGTGTGTTTGTTTGTTGGTTTATTGGTTTGTTGGTTTGTCCTTCAATCACGCCGCAACGGATCGACGTGATTTTTGGCATGGGTATAGTTGAGGACCTGGAGAGTGACATAGGCTACTTTTAATCCCGGAAAATTAAGGAGTTCCCGCGGGAATCAAAAAAACTTAAACCACGCAGACGAAGTCGCGGGCATCAGCTAGTCTAGTAATAAATACCTACATTGGCTGTACTGCTTTATATAAGACGTGATTTATTTTTAACACACACAATAGAGTAATTTAATCTGAATGACAAAGTTGCATAGAAGCAACCGGCCTCGCATCCAGTGACCCACAAGTCAGTGTAATATTTGTAACATAATGTATGTGTTGTATTGTTTACTTATTGTAACCTTTTTCTTTTTTAAGAAAAGAGCAACTGCTGAGTTTCTAGCCAGCTCCTCTCAGTAGAATCACCTTTCCGAACCGGTAGATTTTGAGACTTATCATAAGTTGCCGTCAATGGATGACGTCATAGTGCCATGTGTTGTGATTCAGAACTATCACTAGTATAATAACGTATCATAACACAAGTTTTCCTACATGAAATAAATAAATCATTTATAAAATCACTAGATGATGCCCGCGACTTCGTCCGCGTGGATTGAGGTTTTTTGGTTCCCGCGGGAACTCCTTAGTTTTCCGGGATAAAAAGTAGCCTCTGTGTTATTCCAGACTATAATCTATCTCTGTGCCAAATTTCATCCAGATCCATTCAGCCGTTCGGGCGTGATTGAGTAACAAACATCCATCCATACATCCATCCAAACTTTCGCATTTATAATATTTATTTGATTTGATTTATCATTTAATACCTGGGCATGTTTTGTAATGCTGCGATTTCGAATCTCAACGCCTATCGCCCCATTACGAGCTACGTCGATTATTCAGGTTCTCGTAAATCCCCTATGATTATTTTCCTCAATAACAAGAAGGTAATCCTCACCAGGGTCGATGGGCTCCTGCTTGACCTTGACCTTGGCGAACTCCTCCTGGTGGGTTCGGTCGCGCGTGTCGCGTTCGGCCTGCGTCTCGTCGTCCGTGTCAGCGTCCTCCACCAGCACTTGTTCCACCGGTTCCGCCTTTAGCACCACGTCGTCTTCGTCGCCCTCGTCCATTGCGTCCACCTGTGGGAATGTTGGAATAGGGATGATGACTACTCAATCAAATCAGCAACTCTTTATTAATCTCAAAAACGCGCTTCTAGTATGGAAGTTTGTATGAAATACATACTTGTGACGTCATCGTTTTCCAACACACCTTTTTTTCTTTTAATCGATATTTTAAATGGTTATCAAACTTAAAACTAAAAAGGGATGTATGACAATTTTATGTCTTTTGGAAGACTATCTATTTATTAATAAGTAAGAAATAATTTATTTTTCAACCTAGGCAATAAATTATTGAATTAATGTTTCAGAACAGGCATAAATTAGGGAATTGTTGTCAAAATCTAAATATATAAAAGGAAATGGTGACTGACTGACTGACTGATCTATAGACGCACGGCTCAAACCACTGGACGAATTGGGCTGAAATTTGGCAAACAGATGATGACTATAATGACCATGTAAAAGATTACTTAATGGCTCTGATAGTTCCTTAGTTAAGATAATTTGTGAGATGAAGATAATAAAAAAAAACCGGCTGAGTTTGTTGTGGGCTCTTCTCAGACCAGGGCGCGTTTGGAACCCTCGTAGCTTTAGTATTAAGATACCGTAACTGATTATCACCATCATGTTTTATAAGCAAGTAATTTTTAACGTCAATAAGTGTACCTACAGTGTACCTATCATACTAATATGTATTATAAATGCGAAAGTGTGTTTGTTTGTTGGTTTGTCCTTCAATCACGCCGCAACGGAGAAACGGATCGACGTTATTTTTGGCATGGATATAGTTGACGACCTGGAGAGTGACATAGGCTACTTTTATCCCGGAAAACTCAGGAATCAAAAAACTTTAACCACGCGGACGAAGTCGCGGGCATCAGCTAGTATTGAATAAATGATTTGATTGATTGACCACATCTGTCATGAAAGGATTTCCTAAAATTCAACCCCTAAGGGGGGTAAAATAGGGGTTTGAAATTTGTGTAGTCTACAATACTAGTGAACCCTCACCTCGACAGGCGCGGGTTCCGGTTCGACGACCTCGACGACGGATTCGCCGTCGGATTCGTCGCCGTCGTCCACGTCTTTGATCTCGATGGGTTCCGTCGACTTGTCTTCCTCTACTTCTACTGGAGGCTCTTCTTCCTTTGGCGGCTCTTCTTTTGTGAGAGACGCCTGGGGCATACGGGTGCGATCAGTATGATATATTACAAGTTAATGCTGGATTCCATACCCTCTCATAGACCGCAATCCGAGACGACCGACCGTAGAGATTCTTTGATAAAAGAATGACCCTCGCTTTCGATAGTCAGATCAAATAGAAATTTTCTCCTACTTGCTCGGAAATTGCTTTATTATTAAAAGCAAAACGTCAATTCTCTTACAGAAGAGAACCTTGAAGGGATAGAGAATTTACATTTTGCGTACCGACGCATTGCCAGCAATTTCCAACATAACATTAATATTAAATAAATATTATAAATGCGAAAGTTTGGATGGATGTATGGATGTATGGATGTTTGTTACTCAATCACGCCCCAACGGCTGAACGGATCTGGATGAAATTTGGCACAGAGATAGATTATAGTCTGGAATAGCACATAGGCTACTTTTTATTCCGGGAAATTAAAGAGTTCCCGCGGGAACCAAAAAACCTCAATCCACGCGGACGAAGTCGCGGGCATCAAGCTAGTATTAAATATATTGGATAGTTTTATGCCCCCGACACACTTATCCGTACCTACATGTGGCGAAATACGGAACTAACACAATTTACTCTGTGCTGATCTCCATACAAGGAGTAGTGTACACTCCGACAAACTTATCTGTGCGTGTGGCGAAATTCGGAACTAGCACAATTTACATACTAAAATGTTGATTTTTCATAGACAGTGGCGCCACCACCACATGCACAGATAAGTTTGCCAAGCTGTAAATGGAATAGGTTGGTACCTTATAGTCCTGGAAGCACAGCGGATGGTAGTATTGCGACTCGTGTCGTACGGAGTTCCTCAGATGCCACTCCTCTCTGTCCTCATTATAGAACTGCTGGAAACGGTCTCCGCACAAGGCGCAGTTGTGCTGGGGGGCTCCGGCGGCCGTGCTAGGGCTCTCCTCTGTGTCACTGGGGGGCTCCTCCTCTGCCCCGCCCGTTTCAAACCAGTTCTTTTCTGTTAGAAAACGGCAAAATAATAAGATAGTCATACAATAAATAGGAAAGTCCTGCGTCATTGACATGACCCCAGGACTTAAAAAGCTAAAATTTTGCACAGACGTTCCCTTTAGTCAAATGTCAACTAAAAGTAGGGAAAGTAGGGAAGGTAGGTAAGTACCAAGTAGTGAAATACCATACTAGTGGACTTTACACAAACTTACGAAAAAACAAAACTTTGAGGAGGCTAATTTTATATAAATTAAGTTTTTTTTTTAAATTTAACCAAGCAACGCCTGCCACTGGTATATTATGGAATGCCTTTCCGGCTTTTATCCGATCCGCTTTAAATATCGGTATCTTCAAATCAAAAGGGAATAGGCATCTTCCAGGCAAGCGCCTGAAACGACCTCCATGGCGCAGTGTTGAGCGCTGTTGCCTTAACGTGCGGAGGTCCCGGGTTCGATCCCCGGCAGGGTTTGGAAATTAATAATTTCTGAATTTTCCCTGGTCTGGCCTGGTGGGAGGCTTCGGCCGTGGCTAGTTACCACCCTACCGGTGAAGGCGTGCCGTCAAGCGATTTAGCGTTCCGGTACGATGCCGTGTAGAAACCGAATAGGGGTATGGGTTTTAATATAACTGCCGTGCCCCTATTGGTTACCATCTTAGACTGCATCATCACTTACCATCAGGTGAGATCGCAGTCAAGGGCTAACTTGTAGTGGATAAAAAGAAAGCGTTCTCTATCTTAGGCTGCATCACCACTTGCCTGCCAGTTACAGTGAAGCACTAGTGTAAACATTTTTAAAAATTCCTGGGTATACAAAAGTGTCAGACAATAATGAATGCTAGAACAGTCTCCGATCGCCATGTCGGAGGAAAAAAGGAAGGAACACAAAAAAAAAATAAGGAATGCTTACCCCGCTCTTCCAAGTCTTCGAGTTCCTCGTACTGCAGCCAATCAGACAGATCGTAATGCCAGTGCCTCGAATGCGCGCGCCTGGCAGAGTCCCTTTCTCGTCTGTTCTGTCTGAAGTGCCAGTCCAGGTGTTGGGAGTATCTGACAGTGTGCTCCGGAGGGAACCGAGCTCCACAGCCGCTGCATTGCATGCCGCCGTATAACTTCGCGACGATGCCCGGCTGTTTACTGTTTATACAAATTTTACTGTTAGACGGACAAAAATTGTATAACTCCAGCAATGCTAAGGACAGCGGTTACGTATGTAATTACAAATTAATGAAATTGTAAATAATTTTTTTTTCAAAAGAGCAACCGCCGAGTTTCTTGCTGGTTCTTCTCGGTAGGAATGGCATTCCGAACCAGTGGTAGATTCATACGACTATTCATAAGCACTTGTAAAAAGTCTATTTGAATAAAAAACTTTTGAATTTTTAATTTAACAGAACGCAACATCACACCAGGCTCAAAATAAGTTGGTGGGTTACGATAACCAATGGTTTGAATCAACAGGCAGACCATTAGACTGCAACACTCTTTGGTAAAATATGACAAGAACATAGGCTGAGATGTATATTATAGTTATGCCAATAATTGTATCGAATTGGTTCAGTGATTTTGAGAAAATTCATTTTTGTGATCTATTGAAAATAAAAACAATACTTTAATTGTTAAATTACAGTGGGATCACAATCACCTGTGCTGAAATTCTTTAGAACTAAATTCAGTTGAGATTGTAGTAATTATCAATTTGGCTTTACCAGTAGAATTCCTTGTCTCGGATTATAATGGTCTCTGAATTTTGGAATGTTGAAAATAACAATTTCCTATTTGCAACCTCTCAAATTGAAGAGATCACAAACGCAGTACCTTCTAATACCTTTTAGGAAATTTCAACCATAAATCATACTTACACTTTCAGTGTGTGTGATTTCAGCAGATCCACCTTATGCACTGCACTCTTATCTTCTTTGGGTGTGGCCTCACTCGCATCAGTCTTAACCTCTTCTTTGTTATCATTCAACATCGGCACTATACCAGTGGCCACTAGCTTCGCGTATAGATCGTTCACATTAATGTTGTCAATAACTGGCATGCTTGGAAGCGGTTTCACTTCCGAAGGTGTTTCTAGGCCAGGGATTTTGTCTGGCTTTGCAAATAGAGGCTCAGCCGAACTGTATTCTGAGCTGGAAGCAGGTGCCATGCTAGTCGGCATCAGGCTTGCAGCTAACATATCCAGACCTGGGAGATCATGAATACATTTTAAAGGATTATCCTTTTATATCTTAACTAGCTGACCCGGCAGACGTTGTCCTGCCTTGAAGCTAGAACCCGGTTGCAGCGCCCCCTATCGGGTCCAATTGTGAATATAAACCATCCCGGGACCCACACAAACACACTCAAAAAATTGCATCTAAATCGGCCCAGCCGTTCTCGAGTTTTAGCTAGACAAACTAACAGCAATTGATTTTTATATATATAGAGATTTTTCAAAGTACCCTCAAAATTTAAAATTTTCCAAGTAAGATTTCATTTTCTTAAAGCCTATTTTTTAATCCTGCTACATTTATTATGTATTAACCATATTATATTTTACATTAACAATTTTGAAAGTACCTTGTATATAAAAAGATACACTTACTGTTTTCTATAGGTTATGATGTGTGAATTTATTCTCGACAACAAATGCAATACCGGGATTATAATGATGCTATTAATAATAAGAAATGATTTATTGACTTTATACTTATGTGGTAATTTATGTACTTGTACAAGACCTAATATTTTAGCTATTGTCATGTCAATAATACAAAAATTCTTAAAACATTCTTGTAAGTGCACACGGACTTACCCTTCATTTCACGTTCAGGAGTTGGCGGTTTCTGCGGCATTTCTATCGGCGGCACATCGTCGGTTTCCATCGGAGCAATCACATCGTTTGCCTGTAACTCCGGTTCTAGCATTGGCACCTCAAGTTCCTGCAAAGGAGTCCCGACACTTCCTTCCATTTCAGCAATCTCCACTTGACCAGGCTTAATGTTCTTGGGCAAGGCAGAGAAACGCACAAATAGTTTCTCACCTCCAATCATTATCGGCCTCGGAAGATCACCATACTCAACTTTGAACGGCTGCTCATTGATCAACACAGTTCGCAACGCATCCACGAAACGAATCGTATAGAATTGCCCATTGACATGGAATTTCTGCACTTTCGCGTCCAAATATACTGGGCAAATATTCGTTGCGTTGACTATAAGGTTAATCTTTCCTGCTACGAGATCAGTCCGTCTATTTTTACCGATATCTACTTGTGGTAAAGGTCCCTCTAAATGGACTAAACGAGGCTGATTGTCAATTAATACTCCTAACGGCTGACCGCCGAAGAAACATTCGTACCATCGGCCATTTATGTACAACTCTCTTGTGGGAGCTCCAAACCTGATATTAAATACTTGATCATCTATCTCCACCTGTTTGTAGCCCTCGTTGAACGATAATACTACAGAGTCCTTATTATCAAAAGTAACTCGCCGGCAGCCCGGCCAGAATTTAATTTCCCGAGGATCATCCCAATCCAGCATAATAATAGCCGTCTCCCCGTAAAATCTTATTTCTCTAGGTATACCGTCTATTTGGATTGTTTTAACGGGATCCTGGTCGATGTATTCGAGGATATTGAAATCGGTGGGTGGTACGTTGTATCCGGGAGTGCCGAGTGGGGGCGGTGTCTCCGATCGTTCGTATCGCTTCAGAGGAGATTTTCCTTGGCACATACCGAGTGTAGGAGCTGGAAGAAGCGGCATTCTAGGTTCAAATTGGGGTCTCGCAAGTCTTTTATCGAATTTTCCTCTAAAGTACGGTGGCATAGGGCCTCTGAATCGTCGTGGGCCGAATTCCTCCATCCTCGGCCGATTTCCTCTCCACATCGGGAACGGCCCCATAAACATCGGAGGCATCATGGGCGGTCCAGGTGGACCCGGGAATGGAACTTGTGGCGCCATCTCCATATTTTCCATGTAAGGGTTCATCCTCATGTCCGAGTCTTGGAAGTGGTTTTGACTATTCTCAGACACAGGCCCCACAAACGGCGCTGGAGTTATTCTCTCATCGATATCGCCAAAATTATTCCTCTCCGACGGCGAAGACTTCGGTGACGGTATCTTGTTATCATCGTGAAGATGCGCTTTGAGTTTTCTTTTGGATATTTCTAGAGATTCCCTCTGTTTCGCCTCTTTCAGCTTCAGTTTCTCGTTCAGTTGCAAGACTTGGTACATCAACGTGTTGTACTGATTCTTGTCCAGTTTTCCGTCGGTGAGCTGTTCCTTGGCCTGATTCATGATTATAGATATGGTTTTCTTATGATCTTCTGCATCGAAATCTTCAGCGTTTTCTGTTCTTACGTCGTGTTCTTCTACACTGAGCGTACGACGCCGCTCCTTTTCTACACCTAGGACATGACAAAAGAAAATAGATAAAATGACACCCAATATCTTGTCTTGTTGTATCTAACAAAAAGCTATCGAAAGCTGAATATACATACTTGGAGATTTGCTGAACAATAGAGGTCGCCCGAGTCCATCTTTTACTTTGGTCGCCTCTGCTAGTTTTGCTCTCACTAGATCTAACTTGGATGGTGTTTTCTTCGTTATTTCTTCCTTCTCTTTAACCTCATTCCAGTCTTTCCTTGGAGATCTAACTGGAGACGCGGTTATATCCTCATTTGTATCATCTTCAATTTTATCAATTTTAGCTTTAGCTATAACATTGTTTTCAGTGATGGAGGGTGGCGGGGGAGGATTCACTTCTTCTACTTGAGGCAGCTTGCGTAGATCGACGTCTTCGTTGCCAAACAGACTAAAATCAAAGGGATATGAATATTTTATAGCCGAATTACGAGAATTATGTGAAAAATGTATAACATCTATCTCAATTCATCATTAATCTCAGACCGAGTTTAGACCATGACTTTGATCAGCGTAATATGGATAGAAATGTTTATTTAATGTGGGAAAATGATTAACTTATGATATACAGAAAGCAGATTCTAGTAACAAGAACCGGCAAGAATCTCATAAAACTGATAAATGATGACCGATTGATCAATTCATTCAAGTCAGGACGTTAACTCCATAAACAGTCTGGTGTAGGTACTCGGTGGTGGTAGTGTAATTGACTGCAAAATTCCGTCAGGTCGGAATGCAAAGTACATCTTGCTTCCTGTGCCTATTCTTGCTATCTATGCTATGTATGTATTACCTAGTCCAAACACTTATATGTATACCTTAATTAGGCGTTTCTTTGCAGAATTCCATGATTATTTATTTATTCTTTTATTATTTATTATTTCGCTAAGTCGCTAGCACAGACTCACACACAACTTTTTGTCTGTTTTAGCGGATGATGGCGAATTTTCTTGTTCGAGGTCTTTCTATTAACTTTAGGATTGTTTAATTAATTTCTAGTTTCATAATTAAATAAGGAAGAAACTTACATATCGAATTTTTCAAGCTTATTTTTCTTAACTTTCCCTTCGAGGGACTCCGTCGAAGGTCGCTTGAGTGCAATCGGCGCAGCTGTCTCTGTAATAACGGGCAAGACCCGAAGATCGACATCTTTCGTTTCCGTGACTATCTCTGGTGGATCTGAAAACATGACTCTATTTATTGTAGTCTAAAGTAAGTTTAAACACTTCACGCCTTTTACCTGATCCTTTTGTACTCCAACACAAAACAGTAGTGTTTTGTTCAACAGTGAGTTTTAAATCACTTTCTTTTGGTTTAATTTTAAATTGTTGATTTTGAATTTCCACTGGATCTCAAGTTCATTGCAATGTAGTAGGTATTTAGTCTTAAATTCTACGGTACTAGTTACTTATTTCACACATCTCTTGAATTATCCAGTGAGCTGATTAAGGTCCGTAATAATTAGTGTATCGTAAGACTCTAAAATAAGGTCTTGTGCTTCTTATGAATTTTACCCAACTCACCTGTTCAAAATTTGAACTTAAATCCAGCTTAAAACTAGCACTATAACTTATCAAACTGTAATAGTGTGCAGAACTTTGGTGGTAATAAGATTACGGACGTTGATGAAGACCTCCTCACGAAAGTTTCCGTGCTGAGGATGTACAAAGATTAGAAGATCGGACACTTTCAACACGTCGTCATAGCAACTCAAAACTAGGGGAGATGGACATGTTCTGACATGATGATTACCAATCCATTCGTGTTGTGCCCAAACCAATATGTAGTATTTTTTGCGTGAAAAATATTTAGAAATAGCTGTCTACAAATATGCAAACACAGAAAATCCTTGGTTTAATGGATTTTGTTGAGGCGATTACATTTTTCTAAATATTTTTGTGAGGGGGGATGTTATTCCAGCATAATGTCGTAGCAGTGTTTGAAGCTACCTCTGAACGATGCTAGCCTTTGACGTAAGAATATGAATCAGCTATACTCGGACTTTCAATTAAATACAAAGTGACGTTTGCGTGTGTTGCAGGACTTAGGACCAATTTATAGTTCAGATATTCCTGTTTTTATCACGCCAAAACGCCAGGTAAATAAAGTTGACCGTTGATGTGGTCATAGGAAATACTCCACCTTGATATGATAAAAATGTGTTATCTACCATGACTTTAATAAATTATTCTGATTAGTTAACTCTACATTAAAGAAATGCTGCAATCAATCAATCAAGGTTAAAGAAAGATGTAAATTGCACCATTTGAAATCTGGTGGCATGCCACAGCCTTCTTGAGGTCATGCGGGTGATCAAGAGATCTTGCAGCGGAAAGTTCAGCTACTTTTATAAAATCGGTACCGAAATAAGTAAAAGCTTAATACCTAGATGGTTACACATATAAATTAGAAACCTACGAATTTTCTTCGACATAAAGAAGGTTGATATTTCAAATTCCCCTGGCAAAAGTTATTTTTAAGATGAATAGATGTTTAAGATATTAAAATTGTACTAGAGGTTTATCCAAACCCATTTCTTGACCGATTGGTCGTGAAGCTGTTATCTCAATCTAGTAGCGCCACATGAAATAAAATAATGGGGATAAGAAACTCATTTCACGGAATTAAAGTTCAAGAGTAGGTACTATCCTGGAAAGTTGATTTTAAGCAACTAATAAAAAGAAAATGCTTACCTTGTAAATATCAAAATGTTTTTAAAATCCTGTAAGTTTTCGTTGCCATAAGAGAAGTGAATCCTGGTAGTAAATCATATTTTATGATCAATGGAGTTAGGTGCTGTTGATGCAAGGCACATGACTTCTCCGCCAAGTCTCCAATATCTGACCCCTTGAGTTTGGACACTGAATACACTGCTGCTCAGGATAATTGTCACCTATCTGTGCATTAGCCAGATCTATGAAAGTCTTTGTTTCATGTTACTAAGTATGTATGTCGAAAGTGGAATTTCTTAATTCGTTTGAGTTTTGACACACATAAAAGACATAAAATTTTTACACAGTGGAATGTTAATACGTGAAATGAGTTTCATTAAAGATGTATAGTCCCCAATATAACTATTTAACATAGACAGTAGCCTTAATGTCTGAGAGTAAGACCAAAGGGCAACTGAGTTGAATCTTTCCTATGAACATTATACATTACATTACATTATATTATTCTCTTTTCTAGCAGAATGCCTGTAAGTGCCAGTTGAAATCAAGAGCGAAATAACACCATTTTGATACATGTTTACTGAAAATGCTGTCGTCAACAACACCAATTCAAAAAGATTTTGCTCTCAAGGCACCTGGTACTTGGCTTAACCCTATTAAGTTTTTTGGACCTAAGATCCTGAATTTTCTAAATTCAGTGGATATATATAGAAAATTCAGGATCTATTAATGGTATCCATGCATCGAGTGGGAGCATCCGGAAGCAAGCAGCACAAAACTGTGTCTTGTGGAGATCCATTCTGGAGACCTTCGTCCAGCAGTCGGCGTCTATCGGTTGAGACGACGAATATGTAGTGACGTCAGGAAGCTGTCTCAGTAATTTATTACAAGGGTGGATCCGATTGTCTTCTTGTGCGGGATATAGGTGGTTTCTCATCAACTGTCGCAGCATCTTTGGAATCCTTCATCGTGCCGTTCTGCAGCTGTTTGCCATTTTATATTTTGCTGCTTGGTATCAAAAATATTTCATACCAAAAAATGTTTAAAAGCTTAAAAAAAGATACGCGCCGAATTGAGAACCTACTCCTTTTTTGGAAGTCGGTTAAAAACTATGGTAATTTATAAATATTGTAACTCAGAGTCCGTCAAATATTGTAATAAATTATGTAATCTGTTGAAATTCTTTTTAAACATTATTATTTTAAATAATTTATCAAATTAATTTGTTACAAAATAATTTGATAAACAAGTAAATGGTTTCATCAGCTCACTGGATATTCTGTAATGCGTGTATGAAACTAACTTTACATGGGACCTTTTAAATTTACTCCTTTTTTGCAGCAACTCTTAAAAAAACTCTTAAATTCTTAGATATTGACGTATTGATACAAACATTTCGACTTCTGTAGAAGTTTTTTGTTACTCTAAATTTTTTTTTTTATACTCTAATATACCAAATATGATTTTCAAATCTTGTATAACTGAATGAAATCAATCAATCAAAAATGTTTTATTTTTACTTTAGAGGTATAGGGTACTGAGTCCTAAGCATGTCAATATTGATACTCCAACAGTTCGTAAATATTTTATTTCCACACAAGTGTTTTAGCGTCTTACATCCTAATATCACAGATAGACTAGATTGGGCTGCGTTAGTCTAACCTCGCATTCTAAAGAGAGATATCTTACTTGTCGACTCTTCGGCGGGCTTGGGTGGCTCCGTTTTCTCCGGCGCTTTCTCCGCTTTCTCCGGGCTCTCCGATTTCTCCTTATTCCGTCGCATGTAACGCTCCTTATTGTAATTCTTCAACTCCTTGAAAGCGACGACTTCCGGCTCCGTAGGTTTTTCATCGATCTCCATACGCTCTTTCGCTTTAATCTTTTTCTCCTTCTCTTTCAACTTTCGTTTCTCCGGCGAGGAGCTCGAGCTGTCTTTGGTGTCTTTCTTTTTCTTTCTGTCGCGAGAGAGGTCTTTTTTTCTCTTCACCGGGGGGTCTTCTTTTTCCCTTTGTATTTTTGGGATTGGGGGTAGTTTATTGATCCGTTTCAAGTCGGGTAACCGGTCGATGTAGACGTCGACGGGTGTTTTCTCGTCGTCGTGTTTGTCTTTCTCTTTGTCTTTGTCGCGCTCGTGTCTGCGCTCCTCTCTCTTTCTGTTGCGCGCGCGGTCGACGCGCGGGTCGCGGGCGGAGTCGGGGCGGACGTCGATGGTGATGACGTTTTTCCGCTTGGTGACGCGTTCCAGGGGCTTGATGTCGAACACGTTTGGCGCAATGGGGGGCGCAGCGGGGACGGGCGCGGGGTGCGGCGCGGGCGCGGGGTGGGGGCGGCGCGAGAGGCGGGGGTCGCGGCGCGCGGCCGCCAGCTCGCTGGACACGGGCGCGATGCGACTCGAGCTGGACTTGTTGACCGGCTGCAGACAA
Organism: Erebia ligea; assembly: GCA_917051295.2. Taxonomy (NCBI): domain Eukaryota; kingdom Metazoa; phylum Arthropoda; class Insecta; order Lepidoptera; family Nymphalidae; genus Erebia; species Erebia ligea. Next base: position 14,049,344 of record OU785241.1, on the reverse strand, counting down.
AACGGCAACGCTGTTACACTTGCCCCGTACACCCGTCAAACTTATCTGACCCGGTGGCCAAAACTGGAACTGATTTTTATGCCTGTTAAGTTTTTAATTAATTTAATTTTTCATAGATATTAGAGGCGCTGTTATCGGGTCAGATAAGTTTGTCGGACCATAGGTATTTTTATCGTCAAACGATCATCATTGTAGCGGTTACCACTGTGTAAACTAGATGGCGCTAATTGTATGCACATTACAGCTAAGATAAATAATCAATCGAAAACTTATAAGTCACCTACAAGCCTGTAACGCGATAACGAAGTTTCCTGAGAAAAGAGCTATATATAAACCATTAAAAAATAGAGGTTGAATCATGAATGTACAAATATTGGTTTATAATAAGAAAGAAACTACCTAATAACGTCCATAGAACACACGACTTTATTAAAATGTAGAACGACTGCCTGCCTATTGGTATTCTATCGGATAAACTTTGGAGTGTGCTCAGGAACTTCACAACCTCGTTCCTCCTTCATTTTACCACAGAACTGTGAGAAACCGTGAGCGATGGCATTCTTATATTATAGGAGATAGCTGCACTTATGGTAACTATCGCTAGGAAGGCTGATTCAGTATTAGGTGGGTGTAGAGTTCTCCACTGATGACGATAGTGAAGGTCTGCGCGCATGCGGATGGGCCTTTCACTAGATATGGCCGCTCAAAGACGGTTTATGGTTACCAAAAATGAACAATAACTAGGTAGGCTGATTTTTGTACAGTATTAAAGTATGCGCAGTACCTATGTAAACAGTATAAAAACTGACGCTATTCACTATGTAAACAGTATAAAAACTGACGCTATTCATCGGGCCTTTCACTAGATATCACCTCTCAAAGACGTTATAAACTTACAAACTATAAATAATTATCAGCAATTATTATGTCGTCACGTTGATTGCTATTAAAAATTATGAAGGCGTAAGAATAGGACAGCAATTAATTTTACGCCTCCATAATTTTTAATAGCAATCAACGTGACGACATAATAATTGCTAATTATTATGAAAATTAATAATTAATTGCCGTTGCAGCGTGATTGAAGGACAAACCGACAAACCAATAAACCAGCAAACAAACACTTTCGCATATACAATATTAGTATGATATGATTAGATGATGAATGCAACTTATTCAACTCCAGGTGGATTTAGATTTTTAAAATGATTTTCATGTATAAAAAGCTGCCTTTACAACTCTCTACAAATCAAAAGTGAATAGGCATCTTCTAGGCAAGCGCGTTCCACCTTAGGCTGCATGGTGATGCACCATCCACCTTGATATGACAAAAATGCAATTCTAAGTGCAGCCAAGCGCTAGTCTATAGATATAAGATAAATAAAAAAAGTTCCAAGGGACCATATACCTAAGTATTTGATATTAATTTCAACTTGATACCTCCACACGATTCCGAGAAAAGGTGGTTCACAGACAGACAATAAAGTGATCCTATAAGGGTTCTATTTTTCCTCTTGAGGTACGGAATCCTATAAAAAATGTTATATGAATAGTGATGTGCCGGATATCCGTATCCATATCCGCGGATGTCCGAGGGAGAAAGAAGATCCGTATCCGTTACTTTTTTGACGGATCTTTTACCTTATTAATTTTCAATACATAGTTGAAATTCTATATATAGGTGATTATGTAGTAATGAAAACCGGCCAAGTGCGAGTCGGACTCGCGCACCGAGGGTTCCGTACAAACCTGTAGTAAGTTTTACGATTTATGACGTATTAAAAATAAAAATTACGTTTGTTGTATGGGAGCCCCCCTTTAATATTTACTTTATTGATATTTAATTATTTATTTTGAAAGGTAATATACAAGTTAATATTCTGTGAAAATTTGAACCGTCTACCTGTTACCGTTTTTAATATTGAGCAAAAAAATACGAAAAAAACACGTTTATTGTACCCCCCTTAATATATATATATTTCTAATTTTTAGTATTTGTTGTTATAGCGGCAACGGAAATACATCATTTGTGAAAATTTCAGCTTTCTAGCTATCACGGTTTATGAGATACAGCCTGGAGACAGACAGACAGACAGACAGACAGACAGCGGAGTCTTAGTAATAGGGTCCCGTTTTTACCCTTTGGGTACGGAACCCTAAAAAAGTATTAAATTCCATTCGGATTATATTGAATTCCATTCGGATTATATTGATCGGCGGGTTGAATTCCTTGTATTTATATAGACGACAGCACACAGAACGCGGGCGCGGGTCGGACGCGTGGCAGGTGACGCGCGAGAGCCGCGCCCGTTGCCCGCCACCACCGCCAGCGCGCGGGTTGCGCGGGTAGCGAGCGGGCGAATTCGTCGTAATACACGTATTCTCCGATAGGCATTCAAATTGACGCGTGCGCGGGTCGTGCGCGGCGCGTGTCGGGACATGGTTTTGTATTTATTTACAAAACATAGTTCGTTTTGAAAATGGATTTGAATGAAAAAATTATAGAATGTGTTTCTTAATATATTTATTTGTCATAAACTATAAAAATACTGTTTTGAAAGTGAAGTCAAGAATATGGCAGCGGATTGATTTCAAATTTCAATCAATATGCATTTGCGCTGCCGCTGGCAAGGTTGAAGTTGCGCCCGCGCCCGCCCCGCCATCAACCCGCGCCCGCGCCCTGCGTGTTTTGCGCTTTATCGTAGCGAGTTTCAAGGTCACGCGCACCAGCACCGAAAGAAAGTTAAAATCCGTATCCTTATCCGCGGATATACATTTTTAACGATCCGGCACATCACTAAATTAATATTTAAGTCATAATACTCACCGGTCCAAGTCGCTGTTTGACGGAGAGCGTCGGCGGCGGCTCGGGAGCCGTGGGGGCTAGCACGGGGCTGACCATTGCGACCGGCATGCTGGGCAGCGCGGACACCGTCGCCACCGGCGTGGCGACCACTACTGGCGGCGCCACCGGCTTCTGCCAACACAGACTTGTTCTACAACTTTCTTTTCGTCATATTCTAGCAAATTGATTGAGGTTTTCCGCGGAAACTCTTTAATTTTCCGGGACAAAAAGCCTATGTCCTTCCCCGGTATGCAACCTATCTCTATACCAAATTTCATCAAAATCGGTTGAAAAGATGGGCTGTGAAAGCGTAGCAGGTAGACAGACACACTTTCGCAATTATACTATTAGTATAGTATTTAAGTATGTAGTAGACTAATAACACATAGGCTCAATCCTTGTACCATCCAGATCCGTTTAGCCGTTCTAGCATGATTGAGTAACAAACATCCATCCATCCAAACTTTCGCATTTATAATATTAGTATAGATATTAGTATAGTATAGACTAGCTGATGCCCACGACTTCGTCCGCGTGAATTCAGTCTTTTATATTCCCGCAGGAACTCCTCAATTTTCCCGGGATAAAAAGTAGCTTATGTTCTTCCCCGAGATGCATCCTATCACTTTACCAAAATTTCATCAATATCGGTTGAAAAGATGTGCTGTGAAAGCATAGATAGCACTTTCGCATTTATAATTTAGGTACGTATCGTGATCGTGAATAATAATGTAATTTATGGCACTATTAAATGATGCCAGCGACTTCATTAGCGAAGTCACAAAACTTTGTCAAGTCTATTCATCGGCCGACGTGCGTGCGTAGCGACACGTGTGTAGTTGTGTACGTACAGTCCGTCAAACTTATGACCCAATGACCAAAATTGGAACTAATGTTAGTATGGATTCTAGGGACCGGATAGACAAAAGATTATAGAAAAGAGTGCGGCGCATACCTTGCTACTAGTGGTCTTTTCGGCGAGCTGCAGCTGGCGCCTCGTCCGCTCCAGCTCCATCTCCACCTTCTTCCGTTGCAGCATCAGCAACTCCTGCTCCTTCTTGGCGAGGATGCTGCGCATGCGCTCCTCTTCCTCCGTCAGAGCCACCACGCTGGTGGTCGGGGTTAGAGTTGGCTGAGAGGAGAGACACTGTTAGTTTCCATGTTTGTGAGATGGTGATAATAATAAAAAACCCGGCTGAGTTTGTTGTGGGCTCTTCTCAGACCAGATTTTGAACCCTCGTAGTTTTAGTTGATAACGTGGTTAATTATCACCAGTACGTCTTATACTTTGTATACTTGGCGTCCAGAAAGCGTACATTGGTACCTACATGGTACGCTTTCTGTACGTTATCCATATCCATACTAATATTATAAATGCGAAAGTGTGTCTGTTTGACTGTCTGTCTGCTACGCTTTACCGGCCCATCTTTTCAACCGATTTTGCTGAAATTTGGTATAGAGGTAGGTTATATCCCGGGGAAGGACATAGGCTTATCCCGGAAAATTAAGGAGTTCCCGCGGGAATCAAAAAACCTTAATCCACGCAGACGAAGTCGCGGGCATCATCTAGTAATTCTAGTAATATTATAAATGCGAAAGCGTGTCTGTCTGTCTGCTACGCTTTCACAGCTCATCTGTTCAACCGATTTTGATAAAATTTGGTTTATAGTTTGATACCCCGGGAAGGACATAGGCTACTTTTTATCCCGGAAAATTAAAGTTACCGCGGGAATCAAAACAAATTAATCTACGAGGACGAAGTCGCGGGCATCATTTAGTTTTGAATAAATACTTTGACTTTCTTGATCAAGGGCCTAAGAAATTACATGGGACATAAGTTTTTAAGGATTCCCTGCTATGATACAATAGTAATAGTGCGAGTATAGTGTTATAATGTAAAATCATTTGACTGATTTACTAGAAGTACTAAATAGATATCAGCGGTGTGCAAGTCGTAGAGGCATAAAAGCACTGCTAGCCCAACTTCAAATAGCTTAGTGCTAATTTTTTTTATCATTATTTGCCAGTTATTAGGTAACTAGCTAATTCCCTAGCAAAAAATCCTGTGCACACATCTGAATTAGATGCCAGAACACTCATCGTTTTAATATTCAATTAAGACTTAACAGTCAAAACAGTCAGTTCAATTAAGACTTAGACTTAACAGGCCTATTAGTTACTACCAGAAAAAAAATTAATCATCTTGAAATTGATAACATTTGATCCTCATGACAAAAATAATTACCAATTTGGAATTTACGCAATTTATTTATAGCTGTTGCGCTTAGTCATACGTTGAACCTTGTAGTATAGACATTTATATAATATCATTTTATCCTTGTATGGTATTATTTACTTGCAAACAAGTTGTTTTTATTTTCTATAACCTGTTTTTTTATATGTATTTCGATATATTCAAACTCAAATGTTTTTTATTCAAATAAACTTTTTCAAGTGCTTTTGAATCGTTGAGTCAATCTACCACTTAATGCAGATAATTATCATACTAATATTATAAATGCGAAAGTGTGTTTGTTTGTTGGTTTATTGGTTTGTTGGTTTGTCCTTCAATCACGCTGTAACGGAGCAACGGATCGACGTGATTTTTCGCATGGGTATAGTTGAAGACCTGAAGAGTGATATAGGCTACTTTTTATCCCGGAAAATTGAGGAAATTGAGAATTTAAAAAAACTTATTCCACGCGGACGAAGTCGCGGGCATCAGCTAGTCTCAAATATTTGTAACCTGAGTAATAAAGCTGATAGTTTTGGGAAAATTTTAACAGATATTTCATTGCAATAATGATGCTATGCTTTGATGGTATAATTAAGAGCAAATGCAATAGTGAAAATTGCACAAATAATTATTTAAGTAGTTAATCTCACAAGCAATTAATAAATTGGGGCAAAACAGTCTACATGAGCAATTGCCTAGATACCACACATATAAATACTTATACATCAAAACATAATCAACTTAAAAAAAACACCTTTTTCAGAAAATTTGGATTTACATGGATGTTAGACTGCTGCGGTTGAACCTGGATCGGCCACGCCGGGTCTATGAGGTTCACTTTAACGTCCAGTTGATACAACTTTGTTGATGGAAACACATCATGCCATGTTTCCCGGAGCTTGAACATTTGGGAGCGTATTTTCTCATCCACCTGGGAAAACAGAGTTTATTATACTACCTGGATATCATAACATAATGATAATTATGTATTGAAAATATTTGCATATTCCAATAAAGAAGGCCATAGGCAAGTTATTCATGTAACTATCAAACTTCTACCTTTAACAAGTTTTTGAAGAAAATGTATCCAAAATATAAGCTACTAAAAAATAAGAAAAGTAGAGAAATCTCAAAGTATAAGCACATTTTAAATAATATAAAAGCGGTCTTCTTAGTTGAAACACAAAGTATAATAATTGTATATTCACCTGTTTGAACGTCTTTGTGAACATGTTCACGATGCTTTGAGAGAACTTCTGCGTATAGGCACCTCCAACATTCTTGATAATGGAATCAACTAAATACAGTACTGGCAGCTTGATGTCTGGAGGAACCTGTGAGGAAACATAAGGTCTAGTCCTGAGCCAAGATGCCAACTGAGCGTGCCTCAGGCCATTCCCATAAAAAAAATCTTGAGTTTTTGGTGTAGTTAAAACCTCTTTTGTTAAAACTGTTATGGTGCAGGAAATAATACAAACATGATTGTGGCAACCCTTTAATTTTATTGACGCACAAAAATAAATAAGAAGTCAGTTTGATAAATGCTTTATTATACAACATTTTGGTACACATCTGATCAGATCAGTGAAGGTATGCGTTTCATTTACTGCCTACAAACAACGGTTTATTTATTAGTTTTATTTTCTTGTTTGGAATAGAAAACAGGTATCTCCTATTTACAATAATTAAATTGAAATGTCACAAAAGTAACCATAATTGAACAGAAATTAACAAATTACAATCTGGAATCCTGTGATAGGTTAAATTGTATTCATTCTTTCAAAGTTTAATGGCACAGTTTAATAAGGTTTTTGTGAATCAGAAATAATGACCTTGTTTATTATCAAAATCATTAAATGTGGCAGATTAGTAACATAATTTATCCCTACAAAATCATCATAAATGTGAAAGTGTGTTTATCTGTAGTTACTTTTTCACCACCCATCTTAACAAACATAACCAATTTCAATAAACTTTGTTTTTAGTAGAGAGATAGCTTAAATTCCAGTCAGATATCTGTTTATATAACTGCCCATCTTTTTAACCGATTTTGATGAAATTTGTTATTGGAATAGGTTGCATCCCAGGGAAGGACATAGGCTACTTTTTATCTTATATGAAATAGCTTTGTGAAAAGGATGACAATTTTAGACCTATCATGTTAGGTTAGAAACTGTGTACAACAGAATTCCCCACAGATTGGTTAGATTTGGTAATCATTATGGGACAATTTTTACTTATTATGAACCAATAGATAAATGGACAGATTCCAATTTTATCTTTCAATAATTCTTGTGATATTAAAATTCTAATAAATTACTAACAGCTTTACTGTAGCTTTTTGTAAAAAGGGCAAAGACCCTGATGTAGAAAAGTTAACCTGTTACTTGATTTTTTGCACTCTATGTGGATTAGTTACATTTTTGTGGCCTTTTATGTACTTTTTCTATAGTAGGATGAACACATTTCATAACCTTACAATTTGTTTGGAGATTCAAGCTTGCAATGCTATTTCTGCCATTAAAGAACTAAATAACATCCCAGCACAAAATAATTTTAAACAATTTAAACTATTTTATGCACTACCCAGTACCCAGCAATGACCTCATTCGTTATACAAGATAATTTTAACTGAAATACACTGTGACATCAAAAATTTACTTAAAGACTCACAAAGACTAAAGAATTTTTCATTATTTTTATTTTTTGTATACAAGATCATTATACCGGCTAGCATTACACCAAAAAATTGCCAGCATAAGAAGGCAATTCAATATTGACTAATAAAAACTTGTTGTTTTAGCCCTATAATCATGTAGTCATTTCAAGACATGCTAAAAGTTTGAAAAATCAGTTTAGGTATTTCTCTTATCAAAAAGTAACAAAGGAACATTGGCAGTTATCTAATCTACTGAACAGATTGTAATCTTTATAAATCAAGAGGGCCAAGAGGAGATACCTGTTTGGTGCCAACTGGTTACAAATATCTTGGTTATCAACACAGAGAACACAAAACACGCCAAGCGGCCAAGTGCGTCACCCAGCGCGTTCCCTTTGCTCACGTCAATGCGTATCCCAACGCCGTTCGCCAAATTTAAAAATGCAAATTCACCTTCTCCAAATGCTTCTCCACAGTTTCAACGATAACTCCAGCGTGCTCGATGTTCTCTTCTGCGAGAATTGTTAGCATATTTATCAGAGGCTTGCTGTTCACGGTCAGGTCCGCCAGACTCGACGCGTACTCTTCCGCTATTTCCTTCGCCATGGTGTTCACCTACTCCCGATGCAGTGAATACCATTCCCAGGACTATCTTCGAACGCACATCGCTGCAATTAAAATAAATTCCCCGTTACGTGGCTGCCCTTTTCAACATGGCGTAATTTTCCTAAGCGATAGCGAGAAAACTTACGTTATCGCCGATAACAACGCAGTGGCACTGTGTATTACACAATCTGGTTATTTCTCCTCACGTACAGAACCAAATGCACATATTTTATGTATCTTAAAATCACGTATGTTTGTTCAATTAAAATTTTAGATGCAATTGATAAAAATCTTGTCTGCATGCAAGAAGATATTTCACAAAACTAAGATGGCGGCTTTGAAGTATAGACAACGTATTTCCGCTTTTTATATTTCAAACTAGGTAATTAAAAGTTTTAGGTTTGGATTCCAAGCATTTAAAATCGAGCGCAAGAGCAAATTAATTTGAACCGTTTTGAACATACACTACAGACTACAGTTAATTTCTGTACGTAATTTTAATCGTGCAATAGCCACGCAAGTTGGAGTCATATATCTCTGGTTACTAGTCTCTGCATATAATGTACTCTGTGGTTGACACCAAAACAAAAACAACCTCAGAGAAATCAACGCGTCAGAAGCACAGGCTAGAAGTTGTTCTGGTTGCAGTCGTAATTCCTTCCTCCATGTTCTGGTTCCAACCATAGATTAACTACTTACCTTTGATTTTGTATTTATGATACTTACTGAGATATCCACACTATTAATAATGATATGATTTGAATATGATTTTTGCAACGCTGCTAGCTCAGCTAGCTGACGCGGGTGGTTGTTAGCCGTTGTTAGTGTAAACCTTTAAACAACCGCTAGCGTGAAGTCTGTGGCGTCTGGCGTCTATGGATTTTTAGTTTATCTCTACTCGTTTTTAATCTGCAATTTTTTAACTGTCAAGTTCACAACGACCATAGACAATTTGACAGTTGACACTGACAGTGAGAGTCTTGACATTTTGTGTTGACGTGCTTTTGTTTGGTCGGTGTTGACGTCACTCATACCGATCTGTGGTTGACGTGAATTTGTGATCAAAAATCACAGACATGGAAAATTAATTTTACCGAAGTACTAAATAAATTTTAAATCCCCTGGCTGATAAAAAGCTAATCAAACACAATGACGCATGTGAGTACTGGAGAACTACTCAACTTTCAAGATTATTCGCCGGAGCACAACGAAAGGAGTGCTCGAATCGATGTAGAGGCCGTCCATACAAATCAATACAACACAATGTCCACATCGAACTATAATTACGAAGAACCTAAGCCAGTTGAGGAGCAGGAGACTCCGCCCTCACGAAGTAAGTAAATCATGTTATGATAAATGCTAATAGTGCTTTATTTAGGTTCAGGAAATAGTGATATTACCGAACCTTTGAGTCATACAAAACATTAATAATAATGTCCCATTCGTTTTGAACTTTATTAAATAAATATTTAAGTTCAAAATATTTTGTATGGTGTGTTATATCAGTATCACATAGTGCATAAACATGTTCAAATTGTTAACATTTTGTTATCAATATGAAAACTTTGCACTCAACATCATTCTTAGAAAGGAACCTCAATCTATGCTGTTTGAGTTTTCACCAATCAAACTTTTAAATTTGGATGGGTGGGAATGGTAAGAAGGATTTTTTCACAACCGGTATAGATCACTTTTGAACAAAACTGCACTTGCACAAAGTTTTGATAATAGAATCCTCTTAGAACAGAATCAATTACTTATGAACAGCTATAATATTTTGGTATATATAGCTAGACTAGATGATGCCCACGACTTCGTCCGTGTGGTTTAATTTTTTTTAATTCCTGCGATAAGTTTTTTTAACTCCTTAACTTTCCAGGATAAGAAGTCGCTAGGATACATGTCTTTGCCCGGTATAGGAATGGGTTATTCCTATATCAAATTTCATCAAAATCGGTTGAACAGTTGGGCCGTGAAAGCGTAGCAGACAGACAGACACACTTTCACATTTATAATAATAATAATAATAATAAAGCCTTTATTCCATTTTAGAACATGATTACATTTTTGTTATAAAATGTCCCTTAAAACGGAGTGCCTGTTGGCATAGGCCTCCTCCAACTCTCTCCACTGGTGCCTGTCTAGCGCCACTCTGGTCCAGTGTGGCCCCAGAGTTAGTCGGAGGTCGTCCTCCCAGCGTCTAGCTTGGCGACCTTTTTTCCTTTTGCTATCTCTGGGGTACCAGTGTGTCACTAGCTTGCTCCACTTCTCTTCTTTCCCTCTCAGCATGTGGCCAGTCCATCTCCATTTCTGCTGGTCGATACGTTTCAATATGTCTGTGACCCTGGTTCTTGATCTTATATCACAGTTCAGAACTTTGTCCTTTAACCTCACACCCAGCATACTTCTCTCCATTGCACGTTGGCATTTTGCTAGCTTATCTCTGTGATGTGAGGTTAGTGACCAGGTTTCACATCCATATGTTATGCATGGGAGAATGCAAGTGTCAAAAGTCTTTTTCTTTATTTGTATACTCAACTCTTTACTTTTCATTATTTCTCTCAGAGACCAATATTTACCCCATCCATATGCTATTCTTTTGTCAATTTCTTTGGCCATTTGGTCTCTGGGAGATATAATCTGGCCCAAGTACACATACTCGTCAACAAATTCAAAATTGATGCTATCTATTATTATGTCCACCTTTACTGAGTTGGTCATCATTTTTGTTTTGTTGGCATTCATCTCCAGTCCCACAAGTCTACTCTCTTCCCTTAAATTTTGGACCATAATTTCTAGTTTTTTGGGGTCTTCTTCTAACAAAACTAAATCATCTGCAAACCTAAGGTTGTTGAGACGTCTGCCGTTTATATTAAGACCATACTCTTCCCAATCCATTTTTCTGAAGACTGTCTCTAGTACAGCTGCAAAAAGTTTAGGCGATAAGGGGTCCCCCTGTCTTACTCCTCTCTCTATGGGGAATGATTTACCTGTAGATTCCAACTTTATGCTTGCCTTACTTTTTTGGTAGATACTTCGGATGATGTTGATGTAGACCTCGTTGATTCCTTGTTCCTTTAAGCTCCACCATATGTGTTTGTGATATAAACTGTCAAATGCCTTAGAATAATCGATGAACGCCATGTATAATGGTTTTTGGAATTCGTTGTACTTCTCCACTAGTTGTTTGAGTGTGTGAATATGGTCTATAGTGCTGAAATTTTTCCTAAAACCTGCTTGCTCAACTGGTTGATTCTCATCTAGGGCATTTGACCCTCTATCTAATATTATTTTTGCAAACACCTTATAAATGTTAGACATCAAGCTTATCGGCCTATAATTACCTATGTCATCCATTGCCCCTTTTTTGTACAGGAGAATAATGTGTGCTTCTCCCCATTGATCTGGAATTAACCCTGTGAGCAGGATATCGTTGAATATTCTTGCTAAAGTTGGACTTAGTTCTTCAATTGTACCTCTCATCAATTCATTTGGAATTTTGTCCGGGCCAGGTGCTTTTTCTAGTTTTTGTTGCTTGATAGCTTTCTCGACTTCCGATACCAGGATATGGGGTATAGATTCACTAACCTTCTCTGGTTGAGGTGTTTCTTGTTGAGTTGCATGCAGTAGGTTGGAATTTGTATTCGAAATAGAATTAGAATAGAGTGCTTTATAGTAATTTGTTGCTATTTTTTGTATCTCGCTCCTTTTTGTGGTAGTATTTTGTTTGTGCCTTAATTTGGGAATCCACTCCTTGCCCTTTTCCCTCAGTTCTTTCAGAGCTTTTTTAGTGCCGCCTTTTTTTTCAATACGTTCTTTTAGTTTTTGGATTCTTCTCGTTTTTCTGTCATTCCTTAAGCTTTCTCTTATTCTTTTACTTATATTATTTAATTTCATTTGGTTTTCTTTATTCTTTGCATTGGGGATTAATAACCTTCTTTCTTCTAACAGTTTCATTGTTCTTTCACTAAGCTTATTTTCCTTTGTGCTATTTGTTATTCTTTTGGTCATTCCTATGAGCTTGGATTCAATATTTTTGTATTTTTCCATTACGTTTAGTTCAGAGTTAGCAACATCTTTGATAGTTACTATTTCAGATTTCTCCAGCTTGCTGAATTGTTGTTCTGTTGGTTTTATTCCTTTGGGTTGTATATTTATCCTGGATAATTTTGGCGGGAGGAGATTTAAACTGCAGCGTACCATTCGGTGGTTTGTATTAAAGTTTAGATTTTGTACTACATGTGTGTCACTGAAAGATTTGACTTTGTTGGTAATGATATAGTCAATCTCATTTTTATACCTCCCATCTGGGGATATCCAGGTCCATTTCGTTTTGGGATTTTTTTTGAAGACAGAGTTGAGTAACATTAAATTATTTTCTAGTAGGAAACCAATTAATTTATACCCGTTCTTACTTCTCTTTCCTTTCCCAAATTTCCCCATTACAAATTCTTCCCCTGCCTCCCTCGCGCCGACCTGGGCATTGAAGTCGCCCATGACGACCAGATGGTTACTGGCATACTTTCCTACAACTTCCGAAAGACTGTTGTAGAATCGATCTATATCACACTTATCAGCCTGTTCAGTAGGTGCATACGTTTGTATTATTGTCCAGTCTTTCTTGTAACTAGGGATGTTCATGTGCAGCACCGCTATTCTATCATTTATTCCTTCAAATCCCTTAATTTTGCTTTTTAGTTTTATGTTAATCAAGAATCCGACTCCTCTATGGCCAGCAGTCTCGCCTTTGTGGAACATAATGTAGTCTTTGTATTCTTCTATTCCTTCCCCTTCTCTTCTCATCTCACTTATTCCTACTATATCCCATTTCAAGCTTGATAGTGCCAATTCTAGCTCTTGTAAGCTTTCAGGTGTTCGGAGTGTTCTGGTGTTTAGAGTACATATGTATAGAGAGTTATTCTTAGTTTTGGGTTGTTTGTACTTTGGCATTGGTATGTTTTCTTAGTTGGAGGGTGTTGGTCATACTTCTCCGCGGGGACCAGCCGTATTGGAGAAGAATTTTCTATGCTAATATTTGTTTGTTGTTGCTTTTTCTGTGTTAGGTTTCGTTCCAGGTTAGTTGTTGAGATAAGTGTTCTTGTCGGACATGGAGTATGATCGCTCACGCATAAGTTGAAATGCGTTTGTTCTTTGAATTTTTTTAGTAGAGGTGTTATTCTTGTAGTTGGGGCTTGGTGTCTCAGCGTTTCTTTTCCTCTTTTCGTTCTCGCGAAAGTTATTAGTTTTTGCCTTACGTTTCTCTATGGTTTCCTTTGTGTAATCGTGTGTTATGTAGGTATTTTCTCTCATTTTCTTTTTGTTCCTTAGTATTTGTACTTTCTTTAGCAGAGTTGTTGTTGTAAGCAAAATAGGTCTTATTTTTTCGTTGTCTATTTTTTTTTCACATTTATAATAGTATAGATATATGTACTGCGAAGATAGAAATATTTAAAACTATGACTATGCTTGCAACTTCTGTGTAGATTTTGGGTAAAAATCCTTGTCCTTGTCTGTCCCCATTATGCAAACTATCTCTGTACCTTCTTCAAAATTGGTTAATCAGATGGGCTGTGAAAATGTAACAGGCACACTTTTGCATTTATAATGTCAGTATATAGGGTGTTGAACCACAAAATGAGTCTAAAATTGTATTTATTGTCATTTACAGCAAATCATAACTTCTGGACCATAGAGTACTACCAGAAGTACTTTGATGTCCAGACCAGTGAGGTGGTGGAGAGGATAATATCATCTGTGCTGCCCCAGAAGGTGTCGCGCAACTATTTTGATGAAAGGATCAAGGGGAAACCTGATTTGTATGGGCCGATATGGATTTCTGTCACACTGGTAATATTTGTTATCTTTAATTTCAGCTATTACCCTATTAACATCATAATATATCTCTCAAGACTATAGACCAAGTTCTTATTTCTCTAGTTGAAATAGTACACACTACCTAGTTTAAATTTTCATCTTGACTACTACAAAATAACATCCTGTATACTTTCCATCCCTTAAATACATGAAAAGAATTCGTCGTCCTACACTGCGCTTGCCGGTACGCGGTCTCCACTCTACAACACGTCTGCCCCAATGGCCATCGGTTCTGCGACAGATATGACCTGCTCACTGCCACTTCAGCCTGCTAATCCTCAGAGCTATGTCGGTCAATTTAGTTCTTTTACGAACTTTTCCTTTGTTCTGTTCTAATTTCATGAATTTACAATTTTCAGATATTCACCATAGCCGTGAGCGGTAACATAGCGAGCTATCTCCAGAACGCCAACAAGACGGTTCACTGGCGGTATAACTACCACCTGGTGTCGTACGCGGCGACGGCCATTCTGAGCTATGTGTGGCTCGTGCCGTTAGCGCTGTGGGCCGCGCTCAAGGCGACCAGCAATACTGATGCACAGGACGAGATTGAGACACAGGTACGTTTGAATAGCTGTCTCAGGTTAACATTATCACCATTACCTGCAGTGGCGTGCACAGGGTTTTTAAGCTGGGGTAAGCATTAGTTGGTCAGAATACCTATTTACTTGCTGTTTTGATGAAAAATGAGCACTGACGTATTTTATTTGGGTAAGCATTGCTTTTATGCCTGTGAACTGCACGCCACTCCTGCCTCACATTTAAAATGTGTCAACTGTCGTGTCTGGCCGCGCGAAACGTTTTTGCTCGACGTTTCTGATCCGAACCGCTAGGGTGTGGAACACCCTCCCGGCTCACGTGTTTCCTGCCACGTATAACTTAGGTACCTTCAAGGCAAGAGTGAATAGGCATCTTCTAGGCAAGTGCGCTCCAACCTAGACCTCATCATTGTTTTGCACCATCGACCACACAACCAATAGACGCCTAATTACTATGCTTTCGTAATGCAAACAATTCAGTCAAATGACTCAAGTAAGCGGGCGCGGGGTACTAAACGCTGATTGGTATACTCAAGGTCAAAAAAATCATAAATCAAATGGGATGGGGTCCTAACTCCTAATAATTATTTATCGATAATTAATTATCGATATACTCTAATTAATATTTAAATAACTCGGTAGGTTTTGTTACAAGGGCGTGGAATTATATAAGACCTATTAAGTCTGATGTGTTGTCTGAAAGTGTTCGCCCTATATGAGGAGTCTATTAGTTGTATGGTCGATGTTTTGCACTAAGCATG
Organism: Erebia ligea; assembly: GCA_917051295.2. Lineage (NCBI taxonomy): Eukaryota > Metazoa > Arthropoda > Insecta > Lepidoptera > Nymphalidae > Erebia > Erebia ligea. The sequence goes on along the minus strand of OU785241.1, from coordinate 14,033,824 downwards.
ATTGTCGTCAAGCGCAAGCCTATCTCACAATAAAAAAAAAACTTTAAAAACTAGGTGATCGGCAAACTTATGTTGCATGCAGTGGAGGCGTTTATTCAAAAATCAATATTTTAGGATCAAATAAGAGTTAATTCTGTTAGTAACGAATTTCGCCATACGCACAGATGAGAGTGTCTGGGCATAAAACTGTCCAGCAATTTCTATTATTATTGTTAGAAAATAGAAATTCTAGTAAATACCGAATTTGATGTAATTTCTTTTTAATTAATAAAGCAATCTCTGAGCAAGTGGAGAAAAAATTTTTTGTGTCCTCTGCAAGTCTTTCAGTACCTAGTTATTAGTAGTTGTGTGATTTCACTGGCGCACACAAGTGTAGATAACTCGAAGGAAGTTGCTACTCAAATTTCAGGGATCTTTGATATGTATTATGAATTTAAACATGTTAGCTATTTTAGTATTATGGGTTTAAAAACTACAAAGCTTAATTTGTCTCTTTTTCCTTTTCAGGCCTCAAGCTCGCCATCAATGATATCCCTATTCTGCCTCTACGGCTATTCCCTCTCCATATACATCCCTGTCGCAGTTCTCTGGACGATCCAAGTCTCCTGGCTGCAATGGCTCTTCGTGCTAATGGCAGCATTCGTCTCCGGAGCAGTTCTGATCTTCTGGCTGCTGCCAGCGTTGAAGAAGTCTAAATATTACTTAATTTTGATAGGTTCTATATTAGCGTTCCATTTCTTGTTGGCCGCAGGGTTTATGTTGTATTTCTTCCATGTACCCGATACAGTAGTTACACCGACTGTTATGCCTACTATTGGTAAGGTGTAAATTTTGTGAGGTAAAGTGTGATAGTGATGATTGAGCGTGCAAAGAGAATGTCACTGAGTCTACTTGGGTGGATTGACTCTGTCAGAGCTTTATAACTTTATAAATCAAATATAAATATTATAAATGCGAAAGTTTGGATGGATGGATGTATGGATGTATGTTTGTTACTCAATCACGCTCCAACGGATGAACGGATCTGGATGAAATTTGGCACAGAGATAGATTATAGTCTGGAATAGCACATAGGCTACTTTTTATCCCGGAAAATTAAAGAGTTCCCGCGGGAACCGAAAAACCTCAATCCACGCGGACGAAGTCGCGGGCATCAGCTAGTTAATCAATATAATAACTATCCTGTAGATAAACGGTAATCTGTCAATTGTCAAACAAATAAATTTAACACACCTTTCTCTAGAACAAGTTATCCTTTGGCTAAAGTATACAATATAAATGGCGCTACACTGACAATTTTCATTTCTTGTGGCTGTTTATGTCAGAATATAATTAACTAGACGTGGATAAAGGTTTTTAATTCCAGCCCGAAGTCCTGAATTTTCCTGGATAAAAAGTAGCTTATATCCTTCCCCAGGATACAACCTATCCCTGCATCAAATTTCATCAAAATTGGTTGAAAACATGGGCCGTTAAAGCGTATTTGACAGACGGACAGACACACTTTCGCATTTATAATATAAGTATCGTGATCGTGAATGTAACTGCCTCGTTGGTCTAGTGATTATATCATGTTCGACTGCGGCTGATGAGGTCCCGGGTTCGAGTCCCGGGTCTGGCCATAATTAAGTGTTGGGTTTTTCTGATTAAAAACTCTTAGTACTAGCCCGGAGTTAGGAAGTTGGCGGTGTTTCACCCCCGTGCCTCGGAGAGCACGTTAAGCCGTCGGTCCCGGTTATTATCACTAACATGATAATAGTCGTTAAAGCCCGCCAACCCGCATTGGAGCAGCGTGGTGGGTCTAAGCTCTAATTACCTCTCTCCTATGAGAGTAGAGCCTGTGCCCAGCAGTGGGACGTTAATGGGCTGTAGTCATTGACTTACCAATACACTAGACGCACCATCGAAACGCAAAAAACGGCACGGTCAAATTGTGCACAAATAGGTATTGTGAACAATTTTCGGCTCAGTCGCGCATGAGTACACTAGGCGACAAAATGTCGTATGTGTCGAATTGTTATTACAAAATTGAACCCTAAATATAAAGCTTTATGGTTGGTTTTTGTGAACCGTTTGGTGTCTCATTCTATATTATATATAGCTGTGGTTGTTTATGCGATTGTGGACGCTTTATGAGTATTAATTTGTAGGTAATGGTGTATCCTTAGTTGGTAAATCGATGGCTGTAGTGGTGAATCGTGAATGTAATTTATGGCACTATTAAATGATGCCCGCGACTTTTTTTGCAGAGTTCCAAAACTTTGTCAAGTCTATTTAAAGGCCTGTCGCGACGTGTGTACAGTCCGTCAAACTTATCCGACCCGCCCCCCCATCATGTAAGAATGGCCGATCAAAACGTTAAAGTTCGTCGGCAAAGTTTATAAACCATAACAGCATTAAATTAGAGCTCAATTTCGTGTACCCATTCTTATACGTTTAGGTATGTACGATACTCTAACGTATAAGAATGGATACACGAAATTGAGCTCTAATTCAATGCAGTTATGGTTTATTTTACTTTGACGACGAACTTACCGTGTTGATCGGCCATTCTTACATGATTGGGGGGCCGGTGGCCAAAATTGGAACTAATTTTTATGCTTGTTTAGTTTTTTTTTAAATTTTATTTTTCATATCTACTAGCGACGCTGACACCCGGGTCAGATAAGGTTGTGGGACTATACTGGTGTGTAAATAAATTTAATTATTTATATTTTTGTTTAACTGTATCATAAATCAAATAAATGTATTATTATATTATCTACTAGTTGTTTTCTTTAAATAATTCATTACCATACTAATATTATACATGCGAAAGTGTGTCTGTCTGTCTGCTACGCTTTCACGGCCCAACTACTCTACCGATTTTGATGTTACAGAGATAGTTAACATCCCGGGGAAGGACTTTTTATCCCGGTAAATCGAAGAGTTCCCGCGGGAATAAAAAAAACACATCCACGCGGACGAAGTCGCGGACATCATCTAGTAGGTAGTTTTTTTAAATGAATAATATTCCACTTCGTCAGGTTTCAATTGGCCCAGATATCTAGCTTTTCCGGATTTCACTCGGTTTAACTAATAAATTAAATAAAAATAAAAAACACGTTTATAAATGAGACTTTTTATAATATAAATAATTCATCTTATTTACAAGTTAAAAAAATCACATATTTCCATTGACGGCACTATACATTTTGTTAATTTCATAGTTGTTTGCACGTCATAGTTGTATTTCGATACAACGCAGATACGGAATTCACTGGAAACAGTCTATCATACGGATCCCATTTATCACTCTCCATCTATTTGTTGGCAGAAACCGCAAGTTCAAACAACAACTGTACAATGTTTCAATCGGATGAATGATGGCCAAGCACACAAACGTTAATTTTTAGGGTTCCGTACCCAAAGGGGGCCAACTGCCAACCGGACTCTGTCCGTCTGTCTGTCATCGGGTTCTCATTTCATGAACCTTAATAGGTAGCCAGTTGAAATTACAGATTGTATTTCAATTTTTATTTTATTTATTTAATATTTAATTTATTTAAATAATAAAAATAAAAGGAGGCCCATACAAGAAACGTGATTTTTCAGCGCCCCCTCTTGTTCCTTTTACGAAAGAAAGTATTCAAACAGTAGGTACATGGTGTCAAATCTTGTATGATGGATGGTACGGAACCCTTCGTGTGCGACTCACACTTAGCCAGTTTATACTATAGTCTATAACAGTGTATTTAGTCCGCGAGAGTAACCTTCTGGAAGCTGTCAAGCCAGGCCTTCTGATGGTAAGTGGTCGTCTGCTCTTCCGAAGCCGACTGGAATGTGCTCGATATTTCTGATAGCATGCCTCCTGGAAATAAGAAAACATATCATCCCGCTGAACGTTACACAGAAAATGCTGGAAAAAAACCACTAAGGGGGCGCGCACGAAACTAGCGACGACCGAGCGACGGCGACAGCGGGGCGATGGAATTTGAGAGCTGGCGACGAACTTCGGGAAGGTTTTTTTAGGCAATCTGAAATTGTGGAAAAATATAATTTCGTTCATTGTAAAGGCTCGGAGGGAGTTTTCCGTGATATAATACTCGAATCTTGCGCGAAATCAATATATTCATCACTTCCTTATCACAAATTTAACACTTCATTGAATAATACAGCAATTGGCAACATTACGTCTTAATCTCTGAATACGTCTACTGTCGTCCATCGAATGACTCATGAGATCCAAAACGTTCTCGTTTTATAAAAGTTGTTATCACTCCCACCTCAGTATGTCATTATACGTCAACAAACGGATATTGACTAATCTTTAACATTAGTTAATTAAATTAAGTATATCGACGTAGTTACACTCCTTGTCTCATGAGATATATTGACAAACAGTATTAACTTAATAATATTTTCAATGTACACCCAGGTCAAATTGGATAAAGAGTCATGAAATAAGTCAAATTGACAACTATCGAAATAATAAACCTTACAGCTCGGCCATCCTATCATAAGCGAGTCCCCTCGCGTTTTGAAGCTTGACCTAATCTCACTTAATAACAATATTTATAAGCTCTTTATTTCAGATAAAAATCCAATGTTACAATAGTATAAATAATAAAATAAAAAACAAATAAGAATAAACATAAAAATAAAAATAGCAAATCAAATAAATAGCCCAACCCATTTCCCAAAACTACTCCCCATTTCTTACCCGCGTCTCGGCGGACAGAGCGCCAATGCTTGATTATATCATTAGACATGTCCTCACCGATCACCCCAAGAATGACCTATTTTTGTTTGTCGCAATCGCTCCCAGAAGGAAGCTATACGAGTGCGCATATACGATACTATTAATAATCTTAGTCCTCTTGTATGCGTCATTTCTACCTTGGATTGGACACACCGCCCTACTGAACCCATTAGTATAACCTCTCTTTATTCTATAATTGCGGGTTCAAATCAATTGCCCACGTAGCGTGCTAGCATTGAAAATCACTCCTTTACTTCGGACTTTCTTTCCATAAGGCCCTTTACGTAGAGTTTCCTGGACGCAACACCATTCACCTTCAATTTTCATAGTCATCTGTCACGGTGTTATCTGCCTCCCATAATCAATAACCCAAAAATATAATATATATTATATCAATAACCCAAAATCATAATACATATATCAATAACCCTAAAACATAAAAGATATAAATTAATCCATATTGCTTCAAGACTAAATTTAAGTTAACAACCTGAACTCCGACTGCGACACATGATTCTTCCAGTAAAGCACTTTGCATTTAGTTACAATACTCACAACACCATATTTCACTCCTATTATTCCGGATCCAAGCGTAAGAAGAAACGAGAACAAAGGAAAAACTTACCACGGACGCATCTCTGATTCTCTGCCACACACCTCCTCCACCTTTGGATTCCCTTCGTTCGTTTAGACCGTTTATCCAGCGCTTCAACCTTCCTTATTAACCCTCCATTCCTTTCCACCTAGGATTTTACCTTCCTTAGATTAGACCCTTTACACCTAGGATTTAATATTCCATTAGACCCTCTACACTTAGGGTAACCTTCCTTAGATTAGATCCTTTCCACCTAGGATTTAATCTTCCATTAGACCCTCTACACTTAGGGTAACCTTCCTTAGATTAGATCCTTTCCACCTAGGATTTAATCTTCCATTAGACCCTCTACACTTAGGGTAACCTTCCTTAACTCAAACCTTCTCTTACCTAGAGTTTGCCTCCTCTAGTCAGATCCTCTCTCCCTAAGTCAGCCTCTTTCTCACCTGGGGTCAACTCATCGTCTTCCGTTGCTTCTTTCTCTGAAACTAAGTCTGGAGACAAAACCACTATTTATTGAAAACTCAATTGATCAATTGAAAGATTATCTATCTTCCTGAATCCCGACCCATAGATAGTGAATCGATCGATAATGTCTTAAGTACCCCTTTTTTTCACTTCACCTTGACTTCTTATGTTTTGTGCCAAACAATAATTTCAGAGATCAGGAGTCACATACGTCCCTCCAACGTACACCCGGTAATTCATAATAACGTAAACTCAGTAGAGAATAATCCACAAGGTTTCTCACATCTATGCACAGGACATTTATTTGTCAGGCAAACCCGCCAAATATTCCAAATACTGACCACTGCCCGACCGTCTTGGTGTCAAAAATATCAACCTCAAAAACTTTGAACTGGAATATCTTTGTTTCCGACTTCCTGTAAATAGCATTCCTTAAGACAAAACTGATAATATTCTTTATCCTTAATATTTTAAACATCCTTTCATCAGTAGACGTGAGGAGAAAACCTCAACATTCGTTTGGAAGTCCGCCATTGTTTCACTCACAACAACAAAATCGAAATTCAACCAGGTACTATCGTATATATTTTTCCAAATTTTAAATGAGAAAAGAAACTCAATCAGAGTAAAAAGACCCAATCAGCCATCCAAAACCGCCTATCTTCACCTCCAAGAGGTACCAGAAACCGAGTATATTTGAATAATAATTCAAAAATATTGATATAAATCATTTTTTTATTAAAACAATTATTCTGCTATGTGTATAAAAGATTTTTATTTCCCTCATCATCATCATCATCATCATCTCCTCCCGTACATCGCCTTCTCTAATTTGCTCGGAGATGGCATCATTATATAAATAAATAAAATACGTAAAAATTACATCAGCCCCTTCCAGACCTCCGATACTCAAGTAGGGACGCTTTAACCATTTCCCATCTAGCGAATAAAACATACAAAAGCTTTCCAGAAGCGCAATACAACTCTCGGCCGAAACAGCAATTCGCGGTCTCGTACATGTAAAAAGAACTAAGCCGACGTCTCGACCTTTTTGAAATCACTATATCACCACCACTATCAGGTAAAGAGTTCAAGACTACACTCAAAAAAATTGCCACAAAGTTGATACTATATATGTATATACATATGAAATCATAATGTAACACCGTTTATAATATCAACCGTAGCATTTTAACGGCTTCAATCTAATATCCTTATTTTTAACCAAATTCTAATCAAATTACCTTTCCACTCAACATTAGGTATTGTGCAGCGCACGCAGTGCCTAAACGGTAATAGCTTTACAGCTGTTATAATATAATGTGAACTATTAGGAAACTCCCTTTTATTCGGTCCTCTATTATATAGTCGAAAGATGCCACAATGTCAACGGTTTAACGCTTTGTAATACCTCGTTAAATACTCGAAGTTTCGAAAACATTATTTCGTCACGAACACACCCCCAGTTACTCGACTTGAGATAATAAACCGAATTGTAACTAATTTCTGAAACATGTGGAACGAGGTCACAAGAATCATCACCCCTTTTATGACTAAATTTATTAAAAAAATACCAAGTTTTATTATTCGTTCTTTTTTTTTTTCTCAAAAGAACTTCCAAAGGGCGTTCTCTTTTCAACGCGTATTTTCAACATTACACTCACAACTACACCTAAGGGTCAAAAACAACATCCAATTTCCAAAGTAAATGTTGGGACACACCAAGTGATTTCCCTTAAACGACCAAAGTTAATTATTATTTAAGGACGTAGAACCGTAGACTACAGAAACAAACGTTAAGTTCTAAAGCCAATACAAACTTGAAACCAATAAAATAAAATCATATTAATATTATGGAAATAACAAAACTCATCATAGTCCCTTTTGCGATCATAGTCGCGATTAATCGTCTCAACAATAATATGACAACCTACAATTGCGATTTAGAGGGAGAATGTCACAAATTGTGACCTCAGGTTATCAATATTATGAATTGTTTAAATCACAGGTCTTAAATAGCTTTCTTTTTTTCGCCTACCACTAGGATTTTGCGATCATTTCGACCACCCGTAAATGCGATTAAAAGAAACACGGGTTCAAAGGGTTCTCTAGACTATTACTGGTATTTGCAACCATTTTGACCAGCTTCAAAGGCGACTCAAACAAACAAGGGAGGGTTCAAGACGAAGGCTACAATAATTATTGGGATCAATGTGATACACTAGCTTTTACAATAATCTATCTCAGTTGTTAGGTGTTCTCAATAGAATCTTCTATCCAAAAAGAAATACCTCTGGTTACTATTTTAGATTGTTGGCTTAACCAAACAAGAAAATCAAACACTTGGGAAAATGAAATATCTAATTTAAATCCTTAGTTATAAACCTATTATGTGGTTATAATCCTAATGTGTATGACCCACAAAAATCAGTTTTAATTTTGTTTCAAAGAAAACTAAAGCCTTGCCACGCCTAGGTACCACATTTTAAGCAAAAATTGTCTAGGTCTTCTCCTTGCAATCCTTTTGAACGCGCTCTCAAAAATTAATGAATAAATTCCGCCATTACATTGTTCAGCGTCAAGCCTTCCCACCAATACAGCACGACACGACAGCTCAGACCACCTCCACTGGTCGACCGGGCCTCACGCGGCTTGAGAGTCTAACTAAAATCTAACCATAGCAAAGTCTTCGTATAATAATAAAAAGGAAACAAAAAGTACTTACGGCAAGTATTAGCCCCTGTAGACCAATCAATCATTCAACCATTTTTTTTGAACTCACAAGGCTGTACCACTTGGAACCCAACCTGCATTAGCAGACCCTTCAGCACCTCGTTAACCTCCATTTCAGCCTCTCACGCGGCTCCTCAGTGGATTCACTTCTGCTCGACCTGGGCGCTGCCTCGATACCCAGCTGAAAAATAAATATAATACAAAAGTACACGTTCCTTAATATCCAAATCCAACTATCCCGTATCTCGAACCCCCAAAGTTTAAACGCATGGCGCCAGGACTCCGCAAACTACCCCACAATTTCAATTTATTATGTATGATGCTATTATGAAATTGCTCGTTCATCTCTGAATTACTGTTGTTCACTTGTTTCGCCCACTTCTACTTATTTTTTCGTTGCTGTGTTACTGGTATACCTGAATTACGTCCTTAAAATACTTGTATCCATGTACTAGTTTTTAGAGAAATGTGCGGCCCCCAGACAAGTTTACAAGGTTTTAAGGGTACTTTTAACTTTCTTTAAAAACAATGAATAAATTTGAATAAAATAAATAATTAACGTTTACTCTAGGCTTTATCGAGGTAGTGCTTATACCTCACGATTCAGGTTTCCTTTAATTAAACAATTTACGGGCATGAAACCACAAACGTAAATAAGTATCTTGTCATTACTAGAACTTTATCACCTGCGTATTCAACTCGGAAGAGAGAAAAAAAACATATTTTATAAACACATCACTGGCTTCACTTATACCCAAAAATAAATAAATTTAAACAAAAGAAAACATTAATGCCGAGAAATAAGAAAATCATAAATAAATAAAAAATTGTACATCACCTTTTTTTCCTTTGGGCGTAGTCCTTCAACGGGATGATAACTGTACTATCTTCCCGGTATCCCACTTCTGAGCTAAAGGCTCGGAGGGAGTTTTCCGTGATATAATACTCGAATCTTGCGCGAAATCAATATATTCATCACTTCCTTATCACAAATTTAACACTTCATTGAATAATACAGCAATTGGCAACATTACGTCTTAATCTCTGAATACGTCTACTGTCGTCCATCGAATGACTCATGAGATCCAAAACGTTCTCGTTTTATAAAAGTTGTTATCACTCCCACCTCAGTATGTCATTATACGTCAACAAACGGATATTGACTAATCTTTAACATTAGTTAATTAAATTAAGTATATCGACGTAGTTACACTCCTTGTCTCATGAGATATATTGACAAACAGTATTAACTTAATAATATTTTCAATGTACACCCAGGTCAAATTGGATAAAGAGTCATGAAATAAGTCAAATTGACAACTATCGAAATAATAAACCTTACAGCTGGTGAATCCAGTTCTGCCAGTCTGGTAGAGCGTTTGCGGTTATTTCGCTACTGCGCAACATATATAACATTTGCAAAAAAAAATCCGAAAAAACATATTTTTGGCAACTTGATTTTTTTACCTTTAAATTTTATACATAAAGAATTCGAAAAAATAAATTCCAGACGTTTTTGTCGGTTATAAAGTATTACCAGACCTCTTTCAAATTGTTCCCGAAATTCGTCGCCAGCTCTCCGACTAATCGCATCGCCCCGCTACCGCTAATTTCGTGCGCGAACATTTAGGGTCAAATTCACGTTAAAAATCTTTATTTTTAGTAAAGGTATTTCTGCATTTATGTCCAACTTTTAAAAAAAGTGAACCGTGTATTACATACTGAAAACATCCCGAAAGTATATACATAACGTATATGTATATACCTATTATATGATTTTTTTTAAAAGGGCAACCATAGAATTTCTTGCTGGCTCTTCTCGGTAGAAATGGCATTTCTAACCAGCGGTAGATTCACTCGACAAATCATAAGAGTAAATATAATAATATTTATTTCCTTTATAAATATATTATATTACTAGATGATGCCCGCGACTTCGTCCGCGTGGATTAAGGTTTTTTTGATTCCCGCGGGAACTCCTTAATTTTCCGGGATAAAAAGTAGCCTATGTCCTTCCCCGGGATATAACCTACCTCTATACCAAATTTCAGCAAAATCGGTTGAAAAGATGGGCCGGGAAAGCGTAGCAGACAGACAGACAGACAGACAGACACACTTTCGCATTTATAATATTAGTATGGATATGGATAAAAACATTTGTTTACTCAGCACCTCTCAGAATAAGAAAGGTTATATTATAGTCCTCCACACAGACCAAGTGTGGTTTGGCAGACTACACTCACCTTGGAGAACATTTATAAGAACTCTGAGGCATGCATGTTAGCTAGTATACTTACTTTTTTTTATCCACTACAAGTTGGCCCTTGACTGCTATCTCACCTGATGGTAAGTGACGATGCAGTCTAAGATGGTAGCGGGATAATCTGTTAGGGGCATGGCTGTTATATTAAACCCATACTCCAATTCGGTTTCTACACGGCATCGTACCGGACCGCTAAATCGCTTGGCGGCACGTCTTTGCCGGTAGGGTGGTAACTAGCCACGGCCGAAGCCTCCCACCAGGCACTCATACTTACTATAAATGTCTGTGTGTTTGTAGCGGCGCAGTATCTCGCAAAGTTGCAACAGGTGCCCCTCGTTGTGCCCCAGCTGGGAAGCGAACTCCACGTCCCTTATAACGCACTGGTACAGTAGCTGTATACCGCTGCGACATACGGACAGTATGTCTGTCTGTGTATCATCTGAAAATAATGTGAATATATATATCATATATAATAAATATTATAAATGCGAAAGTTTGGATGGATGTATGGATGGATGTATGGATGTTTGTTACTCAATAACGCCAGAACGGCTAAACGGATCTGGATGAAAGGCACAGAGATAGATTATAGTCTGGAATAGCACATAGGCTGCTTTTTATCCCGGAAAATTAAAGAGATCCCGTGGGAACCAAAACACCTCAATCCACGCGGACGAAATCGCGGGCATCAGCTATATGTTAAAATAAATAAACAAATGTTTCACATTTTACTTATTCCTTGTGTAATACAAGGTTTCCTAAAAACTCTCAGACTAAAGAAAAAGATAGATACAAGGAGATTATGTTTACCTGCAGGTAACAAAAATATCGATTGAGATAATAATATGCGTTACCTGTATAATTTTCAGTGTTCAACATGTTCGCACAAACGTTAAGCCCATACACTACTACTTGCATCAAAACCAGTTGGCAGTCGCATCTGTGGAAAAGAAAAAGAAATTGATAAAAGATGGCGGCCTCAAACCAGCTGTTATGTTTGGCAGCTAATAAAAACAACGTCTCTGTTTCGGGTACTGTGAAAAAATAAGATGTGAAGTTCTGTCCGATAACTAGATTTAACTATAAAAAAGAGTGTTACTTCAAAAATATTTCAAAAGAAAAGAATGTTTCAAAAATATGAATGTCAAAAATAAATTTATTAAAAATACTTAATATGTATATTTAAATTAAGAAAAATATAAACTATGTTTTGCTGTTTTTCTTCTCGGGATATCAAACCACATAATGGGCTGATCATTTTTGTTAGCCCTAGACCCTAACACAGAGTACGGTATATTAGGGTTGCAAATTTCAAACTAAACTTTTCATTCTAGTGTGTCTAAAGTCTGTGGTGTAACTCTGTTAAAAAAGTCAATAAATGAAAAATATTACCTGCTTATTTCTTGCTGACAGTCCATATCATTACAACTTATACTACTGTACAGTAAAATTAAATTCCTAGTATTATATACAGCGTGCTCCACTTTCCTCCCTCTCTCTATACACTTCAAAGCACCTTCTATTTGTTTCAACATAACTTGTAATATACAAGAATCTCTTTTATATAACAATACTCCTTGATCGTAGTCAGTTTTTAAATTTCCTATAACGCCTTTAGAACACACCTCTCTTACCGACTTTGCGGATAATATTCGACTAAATAAGTGTAATATTTCGCTCGTCACGAAAGGCATAGGTCGGGAGAGTATTATTGTTTTTAGAATTGCTATTATGGGTTTTTCTGTTGTTGTGATTGAGATAATTTCTTTTAATAATAATGTAATCGACAGTAGCAGCCCGCTGTATAGTACGGCACACGTCTGCAAAAAAAAAACAAAGAAATTATAGATATTTGAGCAGTTTCCCATTTTCACTTCATTACTATGTATACAGAGTTTTCAAAGTATTTGTCAAAAACTAAAATATGGGACTAGACATGGAATTTACTTCACTTTTGTGAAATGGTTAGTTTACAATGGCTCAATCTATCTTTTCTTTGAGTCTAAAGCCATGCTTTAAATACCTACACTAATTTCATGCAATAATTCAAAACCAAATACTTTACCTATAATAATAGTAGAATTATATATAGTTGAAATTGTTTTTTTCATACTTACAGTGTTATCCAATAAGGTACATATTCTACTTAAAATATTAACAAAATCAGTCTCTCTCTGAGATCCATCCTGAATAATATCTTTACACCTAGAATCTTCTAGAATATACACTAATACTGCTGTCATTCGTCGCGCTAATATTGCCTGCTCTTCTTTATACAAAGCCCTGAAAAAAAAGAAAATTTAATTAATTCATGATATATGCAAAATAAATGAATTTTGATGAAATTTGTTTTTTTTTATCCACTACAAGTTAGCCCTTGACTGCGATCTCACCTGATGGTAAGTGATGATGCAGTCTAAGATGGTAGCTGGCTCACCTGTTAGGGACACGGCATTTATATTAAACCCATTCCCCTATTTGGTTTCTACACGGCCTCGTACCGGTACGCTTAATCGCTTGACGGCACGTCTTTGCCGGTAGGGTGGTAACTAGCCACGGCCGAAGCCTCCCACCAGGCCAGACCAGGGTAAATTCAGAAATTAAAAATTCCCAAACTGACCCTGCCGGGGATCGAACCCGGGACCTCCGCACGTTAAGACAACAGCGATAATAGTACAGGGATAACTTGCATCCCAGGGAAGGACAAAGGCTATTTGTCATCCCGAAGAACCAAAAAAATTAATCTCGGCCATCATCTAGTTCCTATGAAACAAGCCTCACCTGCCGCCCAATAGCTCCTGTTCTTCAACGATTAACAAGTCGGAAGTGACGTCAATGTATTTCTCGTCCATTTCCTTCTGGAATGCGGTTGTCAGACGCTGACTCACTGTCTCCAGTTCAGATTGCACTTCCAGCAATAGCTCTCTAGCTGTTTTGAATACCTGAAATCATACTAATATTATTATAAATGCGAAAGTGTGTTTGTTTGTTGGTTTGTCCTTTGTGCCGCAACGGAGCAACGGATCGATATGATTTTTGGCATGGATATAGCTGAGGACCTGGAGAGTGACATGGCTACTTTTTATCCCGAAAAATAAAGGAGTTCCTAGGGAAAATAAAAAAAAAATTAAGTCAACTTAAGTCGCGGGCATCAGCTAAGCTAGTCAAATAATCAAATAAATATTATAAATGCGAAAGTTTGGATGGATGGATGTATGGATGTATGTTTGTTACTCAATCACGCTCCAACGGATGAACGGATCTGGATGAAATTTGGCACAGAGATAGATTATAGTCTGGAATAGCACATAGGCTACTTTTTATCCCGGAAAATTAAAGAGTTCCCGCGAGAACCGAAAAACCTCAATCCACGCGGACGAAGTCGCGGGCATCAGCTAGTAAGCAATAAATAAAGATTCGACTAAAGAAATTAACTTCAGTAAAGAAAACAGAAAGAAAAACACAAAAGGTAAGAAACTACTAATTTGTACACTAGAATAAGATGCTACAACAACAACAAAAAAAACCAGCTAAAACAGCTGCATCAGTAGTCAGTCAGCATAATGCCATAGTAAAAGTTATTTTTTATGCCTGAGTATTATGCCACAATAAAAGTATTTTTTATGCCTCAGTATGATGCCACAGCAAAGTAATTTTCATACTCAATATGATGCCACAGTAAAAGTAATTTTCATACTCAGTAGGTATAATGCCACAGTAAAACTTATTTTGATGCTCAGTGTGACAGTCCAGTAAAAGTAATTTTAATGCCTCAGTGTGATGCCAAAGTAAAGTTATTTTCATGCTTAGTTTGATGCCACAGTAAAAGTAATTGTGTGATGCCACAGTAAAAGTAATTTTAATGCCTCAGTATGATGCCACAGAAAAAGTAATTTTCTAGCCTCAGTGTGATATTACAGTAAAAGTGAATTTCATAGTTAGATACAAAGATAAATTATACATACTTCTAACAAATCTTCCACCATCCAATCTCCACAAGCGGCCATTTTCGTCAAACTCTCATAGACGCGGGTCAAGTTGATCTTTTTAATCTTGTCCTTATCTTTGCAAACTCTAGTAGTTTGAGACAGGCGATGGTAAGTGCTGTAAACTCGGCATTTGTTAGCTTCCGATGATTGTCTTAGCTTCTCATTGTAATCTAGGACTGAACATTGGTCTGTTGTTGGAGTTAGGATGAGAGGTATGATGTTTGTTAATTTTGATGATTCTGAAAAAAATACAAAACCAAGATTAAATTACTCATAAATAATAATGTCCTCCAGACCTAATTTCGGCCTAACGCGTCAGTGTGTGGGCAGAAACAGGTACACTCTCTATTCCTTTACTCTCATAGCCCCATGTGACAGAAAATCCGATATGACTGAATTTAAGAGTATTTAGAATACTCTTAAATACTACCACTTACATATTAGTTAATGTAATGTTTATAGAAGACAAACTTGCCTTTTTACGCCTCATCTGATATTGACGAAGTTTTGTACAGAGATAAGTTACTCCCTGGTATTCTTAAAACCTAAATTCATGTGGACAGATTTACTTTTACTTTACACATAAAATATGTAGAAGAAAGAATTACCTTCTCTCGCTAGTATGTTGAGTTGTATGAAATGTGATTTGTCCTCGGTCTGTACAGAACTAGATGTAGTTTTGAGTTTCTTGAAGTGTGGAGTTACAGCATTGTGTCCCGCATAGCTGTTTTGTCTCTGACTGAAAATAGGTATTTAATAAAATACAAGGCAAACTCACTATAGTGCTCGCGTTATGAACTGAGACGTTGATGAACTGAGGCGTTGGGCCATAAATGTCAATAACAATAGGAATGTGCAACACTTTGCGCCTTATTGATTAAGTATCGATTCGCTCACTCACTCACTGACTCATCGATGCTCATAGAGTAGCAAAGAACAGACAAGAATCTCCTTATACCTATGTCTTCTATTTGTTATGAATAAATCAAAAAAACGCACTTATTCTTTCAAACTACCAATATTTTCAAAGCATAAGTGTGTCTCTCTGTTACTTGTTCCCAGCACAGTCTATGTGGTTTTGAACTACATTTAGTAGATTTTTTTATTATGAGCCTTCTGTTTAACTAGCCAAAGGGACAACTATATTCAGATTTACCTCATTGATATGTCATTTCCAGCTACTGTGATTTGTGTCAGCTTTACTTTGCTGGATTCCAGCATTTTACATTTCTCTTTGATGCTTATTATTTCCAAGTTCTGAAAGTTATAAAAAAATATGTTCAAAACTATTCAAAATGTAATATTTCATATTTTAACAGCATTTAACCCCTTGAGGAGTGCCATTTTCAAAAATCCTTTTTTAGCGGATGCCTACTTCATAAAAGCTATCTGTATGCCAAATTTCCGCCTGATCTGTACAGTCATTTGCTGCTGAGCTGTGCGTTGATCGATCAGTCAGACAGTCAGTCAGTCACTCTTTACTTTTTTAGAAGATTATTAAGTAAGTATAATACAAAAAAGTTTTCATTCTTTCTCCATTTTGATGCACCAATAGGAATTATAAAAACCACATTTAAATCACCCAATTTTAAATAGGTTACCTTAAAATCATCACCATAATATATCACCCAATTTTAAAATAGGTTACCTTAAAATCCAGCTGAGTCCTCAAATCATGCATCTGATTGCTGAGCGCAGCCAATTTTTCTGACCATTCCATCTGCACTCTCTCTTGCACCTTAACCTTCTCCAGTCTTGCATTATCAACTGCAATCTGTGACGTCTTCAACTGAGTCCTTAGTATAGACGCCTCTCCTTCTTTGGTCACACATTTTTCTAACAATTTCCCATTTTCGGACTTCAAGTTTGCATTTTCCTCTTGTAGTTTCAGCAGTTGGCGGTAAATATGATCAGAGTTTTGCTTGCTAACTAAATCATTTATTATAATATCATCGCTAACATTTATACCATCAGTTTTACACACTTTGGACATTCCTGGTAAGGGTGATGATATTCTTTCGCATTTGTCTTTTAACTTAGTTGTGATGGTGTTTAAAGGGGTTGAGGTGGGTTTTTTGAATGTGAAGGCAGTTTTGGAAGTGCTCGGTACAGGTTCATAGTACTGTGTGCTGGTTGTTGCTGGCTGCATGCACACACTATAGTTAGGTAGATCGCTGATGTTATGTTTGTTGTAAGCGTCTTCGCACGCTTGGCTCGCGAGGAGGAGGATTTCGTCGTCGTTGTCATCACCCCAGGTGTTGCCTTGATCGCCATCTGGATGAATTTTGCACATTTTTTTTTATTAGATTATATTTTTATATATTTTTTTATTTGGTAGATTCATTCGACTATTCATAAGCATTTGTAAAAAATCTATTTGAATAAAAAAATTTTGAATTTTGATTTTTTTTTAATTTTTTATTTTTATTCCACTACAAGTTCGCCCTTGACTGCGATCTCACCTGATGGTAAGTGATGATGCAGTCTAAGATGGTAGCGGGCTAACCTGTTAGGGTTATGGCAGTTATATTTAACCCATACCCCTAGTCGGTTTCTACACGTACCTGAACGCTACATCACCTGAACGCTACATCGCTTGGCGATATGTCTTTGCTGGTAGGGTGGTAACTAGCCACGGCCGCAGCCTCCCACCAGGCCAGACCAGAGAAAATTCAGAAATTTTTTGATTCCCAAATTGACTGCCGGGAATCGAACCCGTGACCTCCCACGTTAAGACAACAGCTGCGCTCAACACTGCGCCAGGGAGGTTGTCAAATTCTATTCATTCATAATCATTCTATTATTAAGTAATACTTGGTTAATAAGTTAAAGCTGTACTGAGTAGGAGGATGCTATAGTATGCGTGAGCCTTAATTTCATATAAATGAGTATGAAGGGAGGGAGGTGAAGCTATCCTGGGGCCCCATCTGAGTAGAACCAACTTACTTCACTAATTATATTTGGTATAGAGAGCTGTGAATTTACTACTAATAAAAATATAGTTTGTAAGAGTATTGGCTAATATTTCTGTGTTATTTATTGGAGGTTAGATTTAAGTTATGTATACATAAATAAATAGAAAAGTGAAATACCTACCTTTGCCGGTTCCGGAGTTTTGACTCAGTGGAAAATTGTGATCAGACACTGTTACATCTAGTTTCGCCTTCTTTCTTTCACCGTACTGTTGTGGAAATATGTATCGTTTGGACATTTTTCAATATTCTTTGTTTGTTTTTAGGTAAAAAAACATTTTGAAATTAATTTTGGCGCTCCCCAAAGCACAAGAAAATGATCACGTGATCAATAATAACTGACAATGACAGTCATAGAGAGTAGAGACAAAGATGACAGCTTTGACATTAGCTGGACGACTTTGACCCTTTGACCGTACTGTTACCTCCATGGACCGTACCTACTTAGCATTCTGGTAATAAGGGGGCAATATTGACAGCTTGACGGTACCTATATGAATGTTGTCATACTTAAAACTATCAAACTGCACCAGAAGGAGGAGTATAACAACTTTAGTATGTTGATTGTAATTTGTGACCGTGGTTGGTTGTGTAATAGCCGCAACGATCATTAATAAATCTCATAGTGGCTAAATTGAAGGTAGGCATCATTGCAGTAATGTGATATTTTCCAAATATTAAAAGAATGATACCTAAGAAGAGGATATTGCGATCCAGCGATAAATAACTGACAGTCTCACTAAAAGGCTAAAATGCACAGTTGTGCTAAACCAACCAACTTACTTCACTAATTATATTTGGTATAGAGAGCTGTGAATTTACTACTAATAAAAATATAGTTTGTAAGAGTATTGGCTAATATTTCTGTGTTATTTATTGGAGGTTAGATTTAAGTTATGTATACATAAATAAATAGAAAAGTGAAATACCTACCTTTGCCGGTTCCGGAGTTTTGACTCAGTGGAAAATTGTGATCAGACACTGTTACATCTAGTTTCGCCTTCTTTCTTTCACCGTACTGTTGTGGAAATATGTATCGTTTGGACATTTTTCAATATTCTTTGTTTGTTTTAGGTAAAAAAATATTTTGAAATTAATTTTGGCGCTCCCCAAAGCACAAGAAAATGATCACGTGATCAATAATAACTGACAATGACAGTCATAGAGAGTAGAGACAAAGATGACAGCTTTGACATTAGCTGGACGACTTTGACCCTTTGACCGTACTGTTACCTCCATGGACCGTACCTACTTAGCATTCTGGTAATAAGGGGGCAATATTGACAGCTTGACGGTACCTATATGAATGTTGTCATACTTAAAACTATCAAACTGCACCAGAAGGAGGAGTATAACAACTTTAGTATGTTGATTGTAATTTGTGACCGTGGTTGGTTGTGTAATAGCCGCAACGATCATTAATAAATCTCATAGTGGCTAAATTGAAGGTAGGCATCATTGCAGTAATGTGATATTTTCCAAATATTAAAAGAATGATACCTAAGAAGAGGATATTGCGATCCAGCGATAAATAACTGACAGTCTCACTAAAAGGCTAAAATGCACAGTTGTGCTAAAATACACAGATTACCTAACTAATATGGTGGAATCGGTCAAGCCCAAATTAAACCAAATTCAGATACTATGAAAATAGTCTAGACTACATTGATTCAAAAGAAATGAACTCACGCATAACCAGCTTTTTAATTGTATTTGTTTTGTAAACTATAGTTTGTAACGTTTGTAAAATTTAAATTTTAACTTAAGGATGAAACGACGTTTTGACATTTTTTATGTTAAAAGTAATGGATTACGTATTAAACGCAAATGGCACCCGCCGTGGAGTCCCACTTGTAAGGGGTCTACTCTGAGAGCCCGGGACCTTACTAAGAAATAAAAGCGAGCTCGTTTGCGTTAAGATTTATTTTAAAACTATCAGACAAAGAATAGGTTTCTACGATACATTTACGTGAAACAGGTACATACTTGCGGTAAGGTGCATGTCAAAGAGCACGAGCTTGGCTCGTGGAGTTTCAGGACTAATTATTCGCTTCTTGCTATCGGCACGGGTTACGGCGGGGTAAACCAGCGGGAATAGACGAGAAGGAGGAGATAGGGATTCGTTTAGGATAGCCGAGTGCAGTCGACACGATCTAGACCATCATGTTTCAAAAAGTTACAAAAACCTATACTTGATATTTGGGGGTGCTCATAGAAATTAGAAGGATGTAAGTATTTTTTTTAAACTTTACTTAGGCCAAACATATTCCCTTTTTAGGGTTCCGTAGCCAAATTTGGCAAAAACGGAACCCTTATAGATTCGTCATGTCTGTCAGTCTGTCTGTCCGTCCGTATGTCACAGCCACTTTTTTCCGAAACTATAAGAACTATACTGTTGAAACTTGGTAAGTACTTAGATGTATTCTGTGAACCGCATTAAGATTTTCACACAAAAATAGAAAAAAAAAAAACAATAAATTTTGGGGGTCCCCATACTTAGAACTGAAACTCAAAAATTTTTTTTTCATCAAACCCATACGTGTGGGGTATGGATATCCTATCTATCTATGGATAGGTCTTCAAAAATGATATTGAGATTTTAAATATTATTTTTTTCTAAACTGAATAGTTTGCGCGAGAGACACTTCCAAAGTGGTAAAATGTGTGTCCCCCCCCTGTAACTTATAAAATAAGAGAATGATAAAACTAAAAAAAATATATGATGTACATTACCATGCAAACTTCCACCGAAAATTGGTTTGAACGAGATCTAGTAAGTAGTTTTTTTTTAATAATTTAAAACTTACTACAGGTTTGTACGGAACCCTCGGTGCACGAGTCCGACTCGCACTTGGCCGGTTTTTTTAGCCTAACTTTGTCCCAGGGGCTATCTTGAAAATGGCTGTACATCAAAGGCTTTACTTACGGATAATTTCAGATACCTATATTTCCTATAGTTAAAAATCAAAAAAATAATCAAAATCAAATATTTTTTATTCAAGTAGACTTTTTACAAGTGCTTTTGAATAGTCGAATGAATCTACCACAACGCTACTAGTATCAGTCAATAGTAGTAAAAGTCAACCTTTGACCAAATATTTTCAATGTGATCATAAAAATGGCGGTTCACCAGTAATTCTAAATTCTTTCGGATCCGTTTGGGGCAGCATAAAATTATTTAAAAATAGTTGGTAAAATTATATCACGAGGTTATTTGAAGAAAACTGTTCAATTAAACGTCTACTAGTAGGCCCCATAGTATTCGATAAAAATTTATTAAAATTTAAACCTTTGAATAGGTACTACTTACTTACTATAAACAATAAAAGTGATCAATCCATCGATCCCATATTTTAGGGAAATTAAAATCACTAGTAATACTGGTATCCCAAAGGCAGGGATCCAGACGTAGACTGAGTAAGATATATAGACGCCGCCATATCTCCTTTTCACTCCCACATGAAAGAGATGCAGTGTTGGGATGTTACACAAGATAGAATGAGAAAAAAATATGTGTTTTTCTCTCCCTTTCTGCGTGTCACGGATTTTATGCCTATTGCATACAAACAAACCATATATTGTGCCGACGTTTGTATGACGTTTGGGAGGTGTTTCATAGTATTACCTATCCCTTTCGGTTACACGCTGACCCTGATTCTAGAGATTCCTTCTTCTATGGATCCAGAGCTGTGATCCAGAGTTAAGTTGATAAAAAATAAACTAGGAATACAGATTATTAAAAATAATTTTATAAGCCATCCATAGACTCATAGAACTGACGCGTAAAAGTTTACTGTGATCTAGATTGTTTTTGATTCAGTTCGTCGTGGAAATTGGAAAGGTGTAGACGTACGTCATGTCTATCGCATATAAACTTGGTGATTTAGTTTGGTATGTTGCTAAAACTGATGATTGAATGCTAAAAATGTGTATTAAATTACGTGCACGGAATAAAGTTTTACTATTCTTCTTGTTTCAGGGCTAAAATGAAGGGATTCAGCCCTTGGCCCGGCCGGGTAAGTCTTTTCGTTATGCTACTTTTAACGTATAAAATGATGACTCCTATGAGTTTTTATCGAAAAAATGTGCAGTTGAACTATTAATGTGGTCTTCTTATTCCTCTCAAAGTTATAGATTGATAAAATTTTAAAGTACATAATAATAATGAGCGGGAACTTTTTCTTCAAGCAAAATAGGACGCTATGAAGCCTCACCTCACACACTATGCTTGCGTACTACGTACCAATATTCCGGTGTTAGCCGAGGATCCATTTCAAACGTTTATTAAAAATTAGACCATAATAAAGTTTAATGTAAACAAATCCATAATATATTCATATTCCATCTCACTTTCTCTTCAAGTTGGAAACTTGTTTAACAAAAAGAGATAGAACATGTCTATTTTGGTGCCAAATAAAGCTTTAATATAACCTTTATTCGTTTTCCAGGTGGCTGTCCCAACTCCTGAACTGAAGCCTCTGAAGAAGGCAACAAACATCCAATGCATTTATTTCTTTGGGACTAATAACTAGTAAGTATAAGTAACCTATAGCATAATATCCTATATCAGTGGTAGCCAAGTGGTCAGGCTTCTATTTAGGTTTAATTATCTGTGAGTAGCATTCACATTAACAGTATCACATAAGATAGAAATAAATATAACGAAAAAGCTATGTAATGTAGTAGTACTGAATTTAGTAATTTTCAAATTTTCTTCAGAAAAATTTCATTTACCTACTCGTACTTAGGTATAGGAAGCTTGAGGCTGACCTAAATAAGGCACTAAATTTAAGACTAAATTAGAGCTTAAGGCTAGTTAAATAAAGCAAGAAATAGCTGGTATTTTAGGAATTAAGTTTAAGTATAGGATTAAGTTAAGATTGTAGTGTTTAAATTAAGTTTTCTATACCTGTCCCTTTCATTAAACCCCTGAATCCATTTATGTTATAAAAAACTTATATTTTTGTGTATTATTTTAGTATCATTGTAAAGTTGTTTAAAAACTAAACAGTCAAAGATCGAGAGCATCTGTGACTGACCAATATCTCAATTTTTTAATTTCACATGCGGTTGTTTGTGTCCTACAAACTTGTATGATGAGCTACATGTGTGAAGAGCCTAAAGCTAACTGGCTCACTTGACTTACATTAATTTTCATGTGCTACCAACCCTAGCTAGCTTTTTATCATATGTGGGTACTTGGGTAAATGAAATGACATGAAATGGTACCTTAGTGCAATCTTAAACAGTGTCAACATTATAGTACCTATGTACTTATAACCTGTTATATTATTATTAACTAGCTTTTGCCCGCGGTTTCGCTAACGTTAAGTTCGATTTTCATACTAATTACAAACCCATATTTTGCCCCTTAGGTGTTGTATTTTTAAAAATCCTTTCCTACTAATGCCTATGTCTCTGTATCCGTGACTTGATAGATCAGTCAGTCAGTCACCTTTTTTATATATATTTAGATAGATTGCGCACCATTATAATATTAGTCCTATATTTAGTACATAACTATGGTATGGCAGGATAAAATGCGGGACCCTGGGCTGGATAAATTGTATGTTACAGAAATTTTTAGTCTGTCTCTCCCTGTAGATATATAAACTGAGTTGCACGAAACAATTTTAAAAATTTAAGTCAACACAACTTCATATGATTCTTGCTATTAAATAAGTTTAACTACCACTTAAACGAATGAATGAACCAGAAGCTTAATTCGCTATAATCCGCCACAGTAGACAAATCTATGTGGTGCAGTGCGTGTCTCCCACCAACAGCATGCGAACACCCACCACCCAGCAATTCGCACGGGCACAGCACCACACCACACAAATCCTCCAAATCACTCTCTACGTACGTTTCACTCCGAAACCGGAGCATCCTCAGGAGATGTTGACTCGACAATGCACGATTGCGAATTTTTGTCTACTGTGGCGGATTATAGCGAATTAAGCTTCTGGTTCATTCATTATCATGGACTTCCGCAAAGTAACGCCTGCTTCGATTCAATACCACTTAAACTTTTCAATATAATATGCGATCTGCACGATAGGCCAACTAGAAACCGCCATAAGCTTGTGACTCCATCGCTCCGCCTCAAGAAAGTCCGAAGGTCGTTCGTAGGAATGAGCATTCTATTTTATAACAAAATTCCACAATCCATTTTAAACTTGCCTTTACACAAGTTTAAGAAATCCAATAAAAGTATGCTTCTGAAAAAAGCTTATTATACTGTTGAAGATTACGTAAATGACAAAAGAGCATTTGACTCACTCCAGCAATGCTAAGGACAGTGGTTACTTATGTATAGTATACATTAATGAAATTGTTTATAAATTTTTTCAAAAGAGCAACCACCGAGTTTCTTGCCGGTTCTTCTCGGTAGGAATGGCATTCCGAACCAGTGGTAGATTCATTCGACGATTCAAAAGCACTTGTAAAAGTTTATTTGAATAAAAAACATTTGAATTTTTGAATTTGCTTTGTGAAACTCAGTGTATGCGTATTGCGTACCAATTTGTAATCATTTTAGTTAGTGTTTACCGTATTGACCTGTTGAAAAGGTGCCGCTTTGTATGCAAAATGTTGCAGGTTTGATTCCCACACGTGCATGTGCAAATATGTACTTTGTATATTTCTATGGGAATTATGTATAAGTCAAGCCACAAATTTTTTTTTGGCCATGGGACATAACTTTTGATTTTATAATTAGGCAACGGGAAGATGAGAAAATGTTAGGTTAGGTTTGAAAATAAATATGCAGGTAGCGCACTTAGGTTCTATTGGATTAATAATACCTAACTCAAGTTTAAAAAAGAAATGTATTTTATGTGATTAAAATTAATTAAATTAACATGTGGTTAAAGTTTTGGTGGTCATTTACTAATATTGGTGATCATTTACTATGTAGTTTTGATGATCAGTTAAACATAAGTTTAAGTTATGATGTGCGATTAATTACTACCCTTTTTGTCTACACTCAGTAGTTCTTGATAATTAGTGGCCACAAATCACTATGATAATATTAGGTACATTTTGATGATAGATCAATATATGACAAGTTATAAATTATTCATGTTTCACTTAATTATAAACGTGCTGATTTATAAAATTAGAAAATAATAGAATTACCTTATTGGTGTCATATTACATATATATCAATATTTTAGTAGTTTACTGCTTGAATATACGTTACAAATGTAGATGCTAAAATATAACTACCAGGCTGAGTTGTATTGTATGTACAGAGTAGCTTACATCAAAGATATATATTGGATAAGATAGTATTTTTCAGACGCACATTAAGTAAATGGCTGACTTACTAATTCAGAGGACAATGTTTTTTTTTTTTTTTTTTATCCACTACAAGTTAGCCCTTGACTGCGATCTCACCTGATGGTAAGTGATGATGCAGTCTAAGATGGTAGCGGGCTAACCGGGCTAACCTGTTAGGGGCATGGCAGTTATATTAAACCCATACCCCTATTCGGACAATGTAAATTTTTAGAGGTGAATAATGTTATTAAATAGAAGTTTGTTTAATTAGGACCCTTTTTCTATCTTTTTCTAAAGAACATGTGTATTAATTAATAAGAGGTATTGAAATGAAATGATTTATTTCATGTAGGACAACTTGTGCCTTTTATGATAAGTCGTAAGAGTCTACCACCGGTTCGGAAAGGTGATTCTACTGAGAAGAACCGGCAAGAAACTCAGCAGTTTCTCTTTTCGAAAACAGAAAAATGTAACAATTTGTATATATCATATAAAATGCATACGCTACGTAACAAGTAGGTATTACACTGACTTGTGTGTTGCTGGATGCGAAGCCGGTTGCTTCCATGGAACTTTGTCATCGAGAAAATCATCAATTGGAGGTTGACGACCTCTGTGGCGCAGTGATGAGCGCTGTTGTCTTAACGTGCGGAGGTCCCGGGTTCAATCCCCGGCCGGCAGTTATCACCCTACCGGCTAAGACGTGCCGCCAAGCGATTTAGCGTTCCGGTACGATGCCGTGTAGAAACCGATTAGGGGAATGGGTTTAATATAACTTTCATGCCCCTAACAGGTTAGCCCGCTACCATCTTAGGCTGCATCATCACTTGATGTGAGATCACTGTCAAGGGCTAATTTGTAGTTGATAAAAAAAAAACTACCAGGCTGAGTTGTATGTACAGTAGCTTACATCAAAGATATACAAGTATATTGGATAAGATAGTATTTTTCAGAAACACATTGATAGTGGCCGACTTAGTAATTCAAATTAGAGGCGAATAATGCTATTAAGTATAGAAGTTTATATGATTAGCTCTCTTTTTAACTGACTTCCAAAAAAGGAGGAGGTTCTCAATTCGGCGCGTATGTTTTTTTTTTCTATCTATTTTTGAAGTGAAACTTCTTTAGAATCGTGATTTGAAAATTCGATGAAACCAAAAACGAAACTAAAAAGCGACACCAAATAGAGACAAACATATTCATAATAGGATTTAGCCTGCGAGAGAATGAGATAGAATACAAATTACATTTATCTCATTCTCTCGTAGGCTACTTTTCTGAATTTTATAAATTGAACACACACTTTTTTTTTCTAAAGAACCACTACAGCTCATTAACGTCCAACTGCTGAGCATAGGCCTCCATTCTCATAGAAGAGGGAATGAGAGCTTAGACCCACCACGCTGCTCCAATGCGGGTTGGCGGGCTTTAACGACTATTATCATGTTAGTGATAATAACCGGGACCGACGGCTTAACGTGCTCTCCGAGGCACGGGGGTGAAAACACCGTCAACTTCTTAACTCCGGGCTAGTACTGAGAATTTCAGTCAGAGAAACCCAATACTAGTTATGGCCCGACCCGGGACTCGAACCCGGGACCTCGTCGGCCGCAGTCGAACATGCTAACCACTAGACCAACGAGGCAGTTGGTCTAGTGGTTTTTAAAAATACATGTTTTAAAAAACTCTCACGTCAACCCTTGTCGGGCGAGTGAACGTGTCAAACTATACGTGAGTCTGAGCACCGCAAGACCCCCAGCGTCGCTCTGTACAAGTACATTCGTTGCACAATTGAGGCCCAATTGTCTAAGCCAATCGTAATCATTTGACAGCTTAAAACGTATTACGCGAACTGTTTTAGGAGTTATACAGGCTTTTTGACGTGCAGGGATCTATGAACTCCTTAAACAGGTCGGATCATACGTTTGAAAAACGATTTCGATTTCCTTACAGGCTTACACAATCGGGGGGGCTGGTATATCGTAAAACTGTGACTAGGCTATCACTGGTACACCGTGTCGCTCCTATTTCGTGCCAATGCACTTTAAGCCTTATCTGGTTGAACATAAAGCTTGTTGTCGACAGTGCTTGGATCGAGGAGCACAACATCAAACCGTACCACGAGCACAAAGAGCAGCTGATCAAGTCGTCCAAGTCGGTCGCCTTCAAGGAGGCGGTGGCGCAGATCGAAGAGTACATTGAACACCCCGAGGTTAGTCGGAATTTAGTTTTAAGATACTCGTAGCTTTAGTTTTAAGATACCGTAACTGATTATCACCAGAATCAAATAAATATTATAAATGCGAAAGTTTGGATGGATGGATGTATGTATGTATGGATGTATGTTTGTTACTCAATCACGCTCCAACGGATGAACGGATCTGGATGAAATTTGGCACAGGGATAGATTATAGTCTGGAATAGCACATAGGCTACTTTTTATCCCGGAAAATTAAAGAGTTCCCGCGGGAACCGAAAAACCTAAATCCACGCGGACGAAGTCGCGGGCATCAGCTAGTATTTTATAAGTACCTAACTGGATATCAATAAGTACATTGTACCTAAATTGAATAGATATATTTTGACTGACAAGATCACATTTACAAGATCTAAAAGGTCGAAATTTACTTAAACAATAGATAATCTAAAATATTGAAAGTTAAAACGGCTTCACCACACACTTAACAGTCCATATCTTGAAAACTAGATAACCGATTTTGATGAAACTTGCACTGTACCCTAAGTTAAAGAAAATGTAAGCCAATAAAAAAAGAATGGTCACAATCCGCTTTAAATTTTCGGAGAAATCCGTGGACAAACATACATACATCTATGAAATTTTGTATATTCGTTTGGAAGTCCTTATAGATTATCATATGTGAATAATTTGCAGTTCCAATAATATTACATGTAAGTGTGGAATAATTGATAACCTCCTTTTTTGAAGTTAAAAAAAGGTCAAAAAAAGGCCAAAATAGACAGTGATAACAAGTTGTATTTTCATTAAAAGTATAATAGTGACATTTTAAAGAACAATGGCCACTTTCCTAACATGCTTGGACTATAAAAATTAAAAATAAGTTACATTGATAAAACAAAATTCATTTAATTTGCTTTTGTAAATATAACAAAAAACAGTAGGTATCCAATGTTTTTAAAAGTACGAAGAATCAAGTAATTTATTGATAAGCTTCATGGGGTTATATTATGGTATAACCCCATGACTTGTGACTTGCTTTTAATAACGCTTTAATAAAATCAATAAGTAATATTTCGTTGTATAAATGTATCAAGGTTTACAAAACTTTAATCCGACTACGGAAATAATATTGTAAAATTATTTTTCTGTCGCTTAGTATAATACTAATATTATAAATGCGATGGATGGATGGATGTTTGTTACTCAATCACGCCGGAACGGCTGAACGGATATCTGGATGAAATTTGGCACAGAGACAGATTTTATCCCGGAAAATTAAAGAGTTCTCGCGGGAATCAAACAACCTCAATCCACGCGTAGAAAGTCGCGAGCATCAGATAGTCTGTCATAATGTATTAAATGTTGCCTATGTTACCCGGACAATAATAACGAATTGATTAATACCTCATTCATCAAAATCGGCCCGGTATATTATACGCTTCACGCTACGGTGGAACATAGATAAATACAAACATACCTAGTACATACATCATATCGGCGCAAATAATGATATCGATGCTATTTAAATTCTGAGCTGTACAAACTACAAAGGAGGGAGGGAAGGATATTCGTTCGTGGACTAGTTTCTTTGTTTATTTAATTCATTAAATTTATTTGTTGTAATCGAGTAATCGATTTTTGATTCTTGATTTATGGATTAAAAAGATTAATTGAATAAAATGGTGATGGAGAATGAAAATAACAAGTTTACTTAAACATCGTTCTCCTACTCTTGCATAAATACCGAATATTTATATACCTTTTGGATTTGCCATAGTTAGGTAAAAATCAGGAAAACAACGCAAAGTTAGAGAGTCGACGCCTAAAATATAAAATAGTCTGTTACTCGTCTGTGGTCTCCACCAATATCTTTTGTCTGTGGTAACTCTACGGCCATGTCAATCTTTTTAGGGTTCCGTACCTCAAAAGGAAAAAAGGGACCCTCATAGGATCACTTCGTTGTCCGTCTGTCTGTCAACCACATTTTTCTCAGGAACACGTGGAAGTATCGAGTTGAAATTAATATCAAATACTTAGGTCTACGGTTCCTTGGAGCTGTGAAAAAAATCAAGCATCTAAGTCAACGCAATCAAAAGATACCGCCGTTTATGCCGCATATTTTGACACTTGCCAATAAATCAATACCATAGGGTTCAAGGTCTCACAGCACGAGTATAGGAAGAAATTCGAAAATCGTTAATTTCGGATTCATACTCATAGTATGTCGAATTGTTTGTTACTTCACAGCCGATTACCTGTTGTTATGATATCTTTCTTGTGATGTATTTACTAAAATAATTTATATTATGTGTTGGTACGGAACCCTTTGTGCGCAAGTCTGGCTCGCACTCGACCGGATTTTTAAGTTTTAGTTATCTGGTATTTTCAATTGATTTACTCCTCTATCACGAAGCCCGATGTGTGTGTACTGTGTAACTTGTAGTAAATTAAAAAAAAGAAGTATGTGGTGAAGGGGTAAATCCGTTTTTTAGGGTTCCGTAGCCAAATTTGGCAAAAACGGAACCCTTATAGATTCGTCATGTCTGTCTGTCTGTCTGTCTGTCTGTCTGTCTGTCTGTCCGTCCGTATGTCACCGCCACTTTTTTCCGAAACTATAAGAACTATACTGTTGAAACTTGGTAAGTAGATGTATTCTGTGAACCGCATTAAGATTTTCACACAAAAATAGAAAAAAAACAATAAATTTTGGGGGTCCCCATACTTAGAACTGAAACTCAAAAATTTTTTTTTCATCAAACCCATACGTGTGGGGTATCTATGGATAGGTCTTCAAAAATGATATTGAGGTTTCTTATATCATTTTTTTCTAAACTGAATAGTTTGCGCGAGAGACACTTCCAAAGCGGTAAAATGTTGGTCCCCCCCCCCGTAACTTCTAAAATAAGAGAATGATAAAACTAAAAAAAATATATGATGTAAATTACCATGCAAACTTCCACCGAAAATTGGTTTGAACGAGATCTAGTAAGTAGTTTTTTTTTAATAATTTAAAACTTACTACAGGTTTGTACGGAACCCTCGGTGCGCGAGTCCGACTCGCTCTTGGCCGGTTTTTTTCAATACCGTGTTACATACAATTGGGCATTTGACAAGTATGTAGTATCATCAGCAACTTGTTTTAAACGTCAAAACGCGCACTTATATGCGATGTTGTATGAAATACTTGCTTGTGACGCAAAATTCGACGCAAATTCTTACTAACCGTTCATTTCAAGATGGCCGTCGTCGGCCGTTACAAAGTGAAGTCATAGGCACACCTACTAGTACCGTACCTTTGTCATTTTATAAAATGTTTATGCGAAAGTTTGGATGGATGGATGGACGGATAGATGGATGATGATGGATGATCACGCCAGAATGGCTGATCGGATCTGGTCTCTGGATGAAATTTTGCACTGAGATAGATTATAGTGTGGAATAACACATAGGCTACTTTTTATCCCGGAAAATCCGAGTTCCCGCGGGAACCAAAAAAAACCTCAATCCACGCGGACGAAGTCGCTGGCATCAGCTAGTCAAACATAAAACGTATTTTCTAAGGTCTCTGATAATTCCAAATAAAGATTTATTATTTATTTACTTTTGACGTAGGCAACACCCCAATTAAACACGCAGCGACACTGAACCCTCTCGGGGTGCGAGTCCTCGCACTTGACCGTCTAGTTTAATTTTTTTTTTTACTTATCGTAGAATTTCGGTGACTTGGACGAACACATCCGCAACCCGGAGGCGGAGTTTGACAAACTGAAGAGCGACGAGAACAAAGAAGAGGAGAGTACAGACGAAAAGCCGGCGGAAGAAGCCGCCGCGCCAGAGGTGAAGAAAAAGAGCGGCACGCCCAAGGTAATAGAGGTCAAAATTGATTGCATGATTTCTTGAGCATGTTCCTTTGAAATAACTAAAAGTAAAACTTACTGTAATATAAAACTTATAGCGGTTTAGTGCTAATCGTTTCGATTCTAACAATTGGGCGTGGTGGAGAAAAAGAGCGGTATGCCCAAGACTATAGAAGTCAAAGTTGATCGCATGACTTCTTCCGCATGTTCCTTTGAAATAACCACAGGTAAAACTTACTGTAATATAACTAACTTATAGCTCTTACCCTGACTGTATCTTGTAACTTTAAGTACTTACTGGTGACGCCAACATTCCTGTAAGCGAAATTAAATGATTTATATGCTCTGGAGTACTTTTTTGTGACCGTACAATAAAAACAAATCCTTTTACCACCCCGCCTGTAATCAATTCATTACATGCCGGACGTATGCTCTGCTTTCGTTCCACTTCTCTCGCAAATCACCATTTGAGAGCATTCAAGAAGGGTTGGCGTCACTTAGACCCGTATTAATACACCAACAACAGCCAACGTTCTCAAGTATCGGTCTGTAAAACCGATCTTAAGCCTAGATTGACCCATACTTGAGAATCTGTTCTTGTCTGATGTCACTTTATTAAAACGAGCCTTATACCCAACTGATGTTTGTCCGCGTGGAATAAGTTTTTAGTATCCCCACGGGAACTCCCCAATTTTCTAGGATGCAACTATACCTACCCATGCAAAAATCACGTCGATCCGTTGCTCTAATGCGGCGTGATTGAAGGACAAACCAATAAACCAACAAACAAACACATTTTTCAGTTGAAATTTGATGCCGTCACAACTGTGAATTTCATACAACTTCCATACTAGAAGCGCGTTTTTTAGTTTGATAAAGAGTTGCTGATTTGATTGACTTGTCATCATCCCTATTCAAATTCAAATTCAAATGTTTTTTATTCAAATAAACTTTTACAAGTACTTTGAATCGTCAAGTGAATCTACCACTGGTTCGGAATAACATTCCTACCGAGAAGAACCAGCAAGAAACTCGGTGGTTGCTCTTTTAAATAATTCATTTACAATTATTATTATATCAATGTGTACATAAGTAATCGCTGTCCTTAGCATTGCTGGAGCGATCAAATCCAAGCTCCTCTATCATTTACATAATCTTCAACAGTATAATAAGCTTTTTTCAGGAGCATACTTTTAATGGATTTCTTAAATTTGTGTATAGGCAAGTCCAAAATAGGTTGTGGAATCTTGTTATAGAAAAGTGCTCATTCCCACGAATGACCTTCTGACTTTTTTGAGGCGGAGCGATGGAGTCACGAGCCTATTACGGCTTCTAGTTTGCCTATCGTGCAGATCGCATATTTTTTTGTAATTATGGATGTGCTGTTTTACAAAAATTATATAACTGTAAACATATTGCGAGGCTACTGTTAGAGGCTAGTTTTATTGTAATTATAATTATAGTTCATGATAATATTAGTATGATAGTGTTCATCACTGACACATTGTATATATTTATAGATTCGTTTGGGTTCAAAGGTGAAGTCGGTGAAGCGCTCGTCGTCGACGGGGCTCAAGGCGACGCCGCGCAAGAAGCTCAAAGCGCGCCCCGGCACCGACTCCGAGCTGAGCGATAAGCCTTCCATGCTCAACCACTCGTTCAGCAAGCAGTCCAGCCTGCTGCACCGCCCCTCCAACATACTGAGGCCTGTGAGTACAAGTTGACATTATCATCACATTAAGAAATATTTTGAAGTGAAAACTTCTTTAGCCGCGTTGAGCATTTTTTGGTAGGGGGTAAACTTGTGGATTCGCGTCACCGACATGCTCGCGTTGTTACAAAGACAAAAGGTCTTAAATATAAAAAATATACTACATTCGTAATTAAACTTTAATGTCTTAGTTATAACTTTTAAGGTTAAAATTTTAATAAGTAATTATTATAATTTATATTCGTTTTTATTTTAATTTTTTTTTTGTTTATTTTTAAATTTAAAAAATTATACTTATGTATTTAAATATTCGTTTTCACTTCTATCGGCAATTTTTCAATTTTTTTTATTCAAGTAGACTTTTAACGCTTACTTTTGAATGGTTGAGTGAATCTACCACTGGTTTGGAATGCGCTTCCTACCGAGAAGAACCAGCTAGAACTTGGTGGTTGGTATTTTTAAATAAAATTATTTACAATTACATTACATTACTTTAAAGATAAATTTATTTCATAATCACACGGTATGGGAAACTTAATAAATAACATTTAAAGCCTTACATTTAGGATATAACTAATATAGTGGAATTACAATCAAAATATTATTGTGTCTCGGAAAACAGGGCTCCCAACTCAGAGAATACAATCTTCTTCCGCAGAATACAACCTATCCCTGTTCAGACAGACAGACACACTTTCCCATTAGTATGGATACAGTAGTGGGTGTTATTATACTATCCTGTGGGGCGCTGGACACAGTCGATTGAATTCCAACTTTGTCACTAGTAAATTTGTCAATCCTTCGAAATTGCTTCGTTATATCCTCGACCCAAAAAGTGTACCTTTACAGCTTTTTAAAATTTGTGTAACTGCAAATCCAAAAGTTATTTTGGTACCATATTATAAAAGCTAATACTCCACCCTACAAAGGATTTCTGCATTGCTCACCTTCTCTGGTTTATCCAGGAGACGCCGCCGCTGGACCTGGAGAACGTATCGGAGACGCTGCTGGAGAAGAACATCAAAGCGAGCCAGATGAAGTTCGGGTTCCTCGGGCTTGGCATCATGGGCAGCGGCATCGTGAAGAATCTGCTCAATTCCGGGCATAAGGTGCTCGTGTGGAACCGCACCGGAGTCAGGGTGAGTGCTTTGCTATACAAGATCATACTAAGAATAGGAACGCCAATGACCTCTAGCTTTATACTAAAGCTGCGCCGAACTGTAGAGCTCGGGTCTAGTTATTTTAAAATGATTGCTCCAGTGTAACGATAAATTTTTTTAAACTCTGAAATGATTACGGTTCATTTCATTTAGGATATACAACTTGTGCCACTTATGATATGTCAAGACTACCACTGTTTTAGTCTAAGGCCCATATTACACTATACTATATATAGGATCCTATTTCGCACCATAGATCATCATTCTAGAAATATAGTATAGCATATTTCTAGGATGATGATCTATGATGCGAAATAGGATCCTATATATAGTATAGTGTAATATGGGCCTTAGGCTCTTTATTTGTACGATACAAGAACAAGAAACTTTTTTTTATTGCGAGACTAGCTGATGCCCGCGACTTCGTCCGCGTGGTAAAGTTTTTTTGATTCCCATGGAAACTCCTTAATTTTCCGGGATAAAAAGTAGCCTATGTCACTCTCCAGGTCCTCAACTATACCCATGTCAAAAATCACGTCGATCCGTTGCTCCGTTGCGGCGTGATTGAAGGACAAACCAACAAACAAACACACTTTCGCATTTATAATATTAGTATGATGATATGATATGTCAAGACTACCACCCTTTCAGTCTCAGGCTCTTTATTTGTACGATACAAGAACAAGACACTTTTTTATTGGCTTGCGCTAGACGACAATCGTGCTAAATTTAATTAATTAATTATTATTAAAATTTAATTAATTAATTTGCGTGCAAAGCAATCATGACGTCATCATTGCTTTGCACTAAGCATGAAATAAAACAAAAAAGAAGAATACAAAAGGTAGTAGCGATTTCTTCCAGCCCCCCTAGCATGGGCCGAGACAATTTTCTCCCCGAGGAAAGGATAAATTTTTTATTCCTAAATAAATAAATAAAAACGCTAAATAACGGTGGATAAATAGTCCCCCGAGTCCCCGTGAAATGTCAAACGGGGATAAACTTCTCCTCTCCCCTGTTGCTGTGCTCTGAGAAGTGGATAAGTTAATTTTATCTCTTGTCAGTGGATAAAATCGGGGGATAAATTTTTTATCTCCGGCCCATGCTAGCCCTGCAGGTATCCTTAAAATTAGGAAAGTCCCTCAGATGGGCTAACACTATTTCGCTATTGGCCAAAATTCATTGCTGTAGCAGTAACACCATAAATACCACCAATCAGAACTTTTTGTTTTTCTTAATTTATAGACTAGCACTTGGCTGCAACCAAATTTGCATTTTTTAAGTCACAATATGGCGGATAGGCATTCCTATTGTTATTGTGATCGCATGATTTTCAGCTGATGTTTATTTCACTAGTTGTATTATCAATAATTGAATTTCGTTCTTTTGAGTGTCTGAGTTTCTATAGATGCATCCGATCGGTGCCAGTCGATTTATTTCGATCGGTTTATATGTACCCTTACCCTAAGTTTTAATTCGATTGATCGTATCGTATAAGCATTCGATGACATTAGCATCAAAGTAAAATGAACCATGCCTGGTGGGAGGTTCCGGTTGCACACGAAGTGAGCTCTAAATAAATGTCATTAAAGTTCATTTTTCTTTAACGCTAATGTCATCGAATTATACGATCAATCGAATTAAAAGTTAGGGTAAGGGTAATGGTTACTTCTGATCGATTTAATGTCTTAGTTATATGACATAATATAGTACGACATAACTTATGTTATGTCGTACTGTCAATTGGTTACTTAAATAAAATAATTACGATGTTTAACTTTTATAAATTATCGTTTATTACCTAGACATACTATTTCATTCAATACTTATACGAAAATAGATCGCTTCTGATATTGTGTTACAAAAGAAAAGTTGCATATGTAATACAAGTTGGTACATTGCAAACAAAGTATATACATAGTTGGAACCTAACTAAATAGAAAAATAAATACTTTTCTATTAGAGTACAAAATGCATAAAAAATAGTAACAAAATGTAGCCTATATACATACTCAATAGCATGTTATTGCCTTCTAACCTTTATATCTTAGGTCTTAGGGATACTTATCGCGTTTTAGGTATTCTACATTATTTAATTTATCTAGATCTTTTGCCCTCCACGTGTATTTTAAAATTTAACTAGTTACATATAATATGTTAGTTTATGTGTGTAAGTATATGCTACCTCAATATTATTATTTTTGGAACGTTTGGCGTTATCATATTTTTGTTAACATATATACCTATGTTATAGAATAATATGATCAGGATCTGTGCTATC
Organism: Erebia ligea; assembly: GCA_917051295.2. Classification (NCBI taxonomy): domain Eukaryota; kingdom Metazoa; phylum Arthropoda; class Insecta; order Lepidoptera; family Nymphalidae; genus Erebia; species Erebia ligea. The sequence continues at coordinate 13,997,570 of OU785241.1, read as the reverse complement.
GATTCAGTGTATGGTGATAATTGTGCACTAATTTAGTAGGTTCATTTATGTTCGCAGCAAAAGTATACAGGATGTTATTTTATGAGCGTTGAGTTAAAATATTAACAGATTTCCTAGTTACTGTACGTGATATATATAGGTATAACATTTTTGTATTTTATATCAAAGTTATATAATCATGTTTTACGGTCGAGCTGTATCGTTAATTTCTAGTTTAAAATGCTATACATCGTCATCGTCTAGTCTCGTTTTCTCAAACTACGGTATAAAGGAAGGGTAATGTTTTGTGAACAGTCTATTTGATGTATGAATAAAATAAAATAAATAAATGTATAGATTTCACAGCAGCGTGGTCCACATTAGGCCGATTTTGATAAATAAGGTCTATTTTATGTTTGATGTGACACGACCAAAATTACGTACGTCATGGCAAATCCAATATGGTGGATATGATGAAAAACTGAAATACGAAAAAAAAAATCGAAAATTAGTATTATCTTTTGATTCCGAAGCCATAAATTGCCTGATGGCTGATGCTCACATTTAGGTCATTGTACGTTTAGGTTTAAAAAAACCGTGCTACCTCTATGGTTTTCCGGCATAAAAAGTAGCATTTATTCATTCTCTGTGTACATCCCAATTTTTTTTAATTTATTGATCAAGATAAGCGTACAATTACAACGAAACGTCCAAATCGGTTTTGCTAATGAACAGACACGAGTACTTTCGCATTTATAATACAAGTATAGGTTATAAAACGCTCGTCAGTTTTATTTTTAAGAATATTATGTCTGATTTTAGTTTTTGGTAACTTCGTCTATGGCCCGCTTCCATAAACCGACATTAACTAAGAACACGTTCTCAAGTATCGGTCAATCTATGTTTAAGTATGAGATCTTTAGAGCGAACTTTGACTTTGCTTAGACTTAAGACATGGTTAAAACGAGACAGATTTATGTTACTCACATAAGTCCATCTCTTTTTAACTCTAAGTATAAAGTCTGAGCCAAGTCAAAGTACGCTCTATAGATCTCAGCACAAGACCGGTTTAAAGCAAAGACTGACCGATACTTGAGAACCTGTTCAAAGCCGATGTCGGCTTATTTATACAGGCTTGAGTCTAGTTTTAATGGTTGATTACGTCTACCTAGCTACAATGTTAGTAAGTAGGGTGTAACTTTGAACTAATAAAATGTTGTCAAAGCGTGGGTGTTTCATTTATAGAATAATCATCTGCCATCAGGTGTGTTGTGATCTCTTTGAAACGCAAAACAAATTATTTCCAATAGAATCATCTATCAGCACATATTTAGAGGTATTCAGTTTTCGCATATTATAAAAAAGTCATACGAATATTATGCCAAATTATTACTGAATGAAAATATTTTTTTAAAGATTTTAATAATCTTTTGGATATCTTAGCTTAGCCTTATAAAGTAACTTATTCAATTGTTAATTTTTTACTAAATAATTGCATTTAATTACAATGCATTGCAAATTACTTACTAAATAATTGCATTTCTCAAAATTGAATTAAATTCCTACTACACCTACGGACTTAAAATTTGAATGTATCTAGTCATTGGTCAATTTTTGACCTAAAAATAGTTACTCAATTCAAAAGAGAAATTCTGTATTAGATTTTCAAGTAAATAAAAACAAAAACATTACATTGAAAAATAATTTATTCATCATGATTTGCTTACTCTTCCTTTTATAATATTTAGAAAATTTTCAACAATATTTGTATAATTTTAAATTTAAGAAACATTATACAATAAATTCATTGTTGTATGTAGCATTTGGCATATCACTGCAAGACATCTTTTGATACGATGGTGTCACAAAATATATAGTGTACATGCATTATATAAATAGTAAAGTTTGTATCCGTTGTTTCATTATATTCGCGAATGTTAGTGGATTGAGAATATGGAAGATTTCGCGCTGGTATGTGGTATGTAGTATGTGGAGGTACGATACACCAATTCACATCAACCTGAACAATTTACAACAATGACAGTAACAATTTCCTTACGCCTCGCTAAACTACTAGTTGCTATTTTCAAGACGAACAAATATAAAATGCGATAACACTCTAAGAGTTTTAACCCTAAAAATATATCAAAATGGAAAAAACATAATAGTTAATGATCGAGATACGAGACACTATTTACAAGATCAATACCCACAGAGACGCTTAATCGAATCGGATTCACTACACGACGAACGGATCGCATCAATTCTCCTTAACCTAGCACTAGGAGAAACGAAACTATGTCGACAGTACACGTACTAGTTCATTCCAATTTAGACTATCACAGCTTACTTATTCCGAGTCCGACCGCGCACTATAATACCTTCAGGCAAGATGCGTTACACGTAGGACGGCGATACCTTGTAGTCGCTCAGCTGTATGTCGTCGCTACGACCGGGCGTCGGCCCGAGCGCGTAGATCTTGAACACGCGCGTCAAAAGCCTGTACTACAAGGGCGTGTTCTCGCACAGTCGCGCACAGTCCCCGCACACCAGTTGTCCCGCCGCGTGCCGCAACTGGCACTCCGGTTGCGCTAGCTCCACCGCTAGCAACACTCTAGCTTTATCTCTGTCCGCAATCGTCTCTTCTTCCACCTCGCGGTACAATTCGGGCGAACTGACACTGCCGGCTAGATTCAGCTTCCTTCGCGCTTGACGCTCTTCCCTCCGCCCGAGCAGAGGCTCGCTGGAAGGTTTCGCCTCCTCTTTGTACTTGTGTTTCGTTCTGGACGGCGACTGGGAGCCGGATATCGGCGTGTGCACTTCCACAGTGGGCGGAGGGGCCGGCTGCAGCGGCTTGATCATCGCCAGCAACTTGGGCGGGCCGCTCCTCTCTATCATGTTTATGTGGATCCCGTCGGGAATCATCACGGGGGAGTTCCGTCTCGAATTGACGGACCTCTCTGTCGGCGTGTAGTATATCGATATTTTGCTCTCCTCGTCGGGGTTGGGCAGTTTGGCCAGCTTCTCGATCTTGGTTTTCAGATACATGTCGATAACTTCGACGTCGGGATCGAAAGCCATCGATTCGCTTTGGCCGCAGGAGCCGCTGCGGCAATTTTCGAAGTATAGACTCGGCAGATTCTCTAGCACTTTGTTCAACGTCTGTTGCTGGTATTTGTACGATTCGCGCAACCTCAGTATCTGGTGGGCGCTGAATTTCCGTATCTTGTTTCGTTGGAACACGTAGTTCTCTCGCACCCAGTTGAGTTGCGACGTGGAGTAATCGCGGACGCGTTTCACCTGCACAAACAAACGATCGGTTGAAAACAGATACGTATCGCTCTCAGTAACAGCCGATATATTTACAATTATGTAAATACTGTATTGCGATAAACTTTGTAACACCATCTTGCTATTTAATACCAAATGTTGCCCGCGCCTTTGTCCGCCTGGATTAAGGTTTCTTTAACAAACTAAGTTGTGAAAAGAAAAAGAATATTGTGAATCTATATTCTTCTTTGGAATGCAAGCTATATTTTAAAAAAACCGACTTCACCAATAACTAAAACTAAAATTGGAAAAAATAATTTCATTTATTACATAATTTATTTAAACAAGCTTTAATAATAAAATAGTATTGCTTCCCTTTTTAGTTTTAGTTATTGGTGAAGTCGGTTTTTTTTTATAAATGCGCTATTTTCTTTTAACAGCTTTTATAAACTAGAAATACATAGAAATATTAAGAATCAATTTGTTTGCGTAATATACTCGTAGTATAATGACATTTACCATGCATACCTGATCATGATATTGATCCTTCATTGAAGTCAAATGGTTGGAGCCGATGTCTCTAATATTGCGTAAGTGCGATGCTTGTGTCGAGTAACTGCCCTGGATCCACTCCATTTGCTGCGTGCAGTTCTCTTTGATGCGATGAACCTAATGATAAAACAATCGATAAATAGTTGGTACATATGACTGAAATATCTTGGCTATAGTTTATTTTAAAGTAAAAGTTACCTGAACTGCGTAATTTTCTCTTAATTTTTCTAATTGCAGCCTCTTATACTGTTCGATATTGTCGAGCATGTGGTAGATTTGTCTCGTACGGGGAGCGTCTTGATTAACACACATACAACAACTACAGCATGTCTCTAAAAGGCGAAATCTAAAAAACAAGACATGATTGACATTATTATACTAAAACACAGAAACAATTCCAACATCGATCGCCTTATGAACCCACCTGACGAATATGTGACGTAGAGCCTGCACCAGTAGGGTTAGGCCAAGAAATGCTGCCGCGCAAATCGCTCCACAGAGCAAGCTGTACATCTTTATTTCGAACATAGTCATCGGATCTATGTTGAGGACGACTTCCACAGTCACATTACCCGACGGATTCGTCCCTAGGCATAAATAAGTCCCACTGTCCTGCCTATGAATGTCTGTTATGATAAGAGATCCATCTTCGTGAACTTTCACTCGCGATTTACTGTAATCTATAGGGCGATAATACTGATCGTGCGCGATTCCGTGCTTGTGAAATATGTCCGGTATAGACGGTTCAGGGTTCCAGTGAAAGACGTCCCTCGTCGGAGTGATCCAGGTAATCGAGGGCAGGGGATTTCCGTCGAATTTACATTGGAGTTGGGCATCGGTTTGCAGTCTGTGGAGACTCAAGGGACTGCTTTCGATCAGGACTGGAGGCTTGCAATTTGTGTTGTTCAAGATTGTCAACATGTCGTTTGGATACGTTAGCCGACAACTTAAATCTGATTTGACTATATCCTTTCGCTTCTCCACCCAGCTGACGAACCACGCCATTCGACAATCGCACGCCCAGGGGTTGTCGCCTATTCTCAATTCCTCCAAATTATCTAGATTCTTTAAAGATAGCGGCAGATGCGTCAATGCGTTCGCACTGATATCCAAATGCGTTAGTGCTGGCGTATCTAGGAACACGAAAGGCTCTATTTCACGCAGCATGGTGTTGTTTCTTATAAAAAGTCGCTGCAGATTGTGTAATCTTTTAAAATTAGTATTCTGTAAAACGGCTATTTCAGTGTGATCGAGGTAGATCGTTATCAAGTTTTCGTTATGTTGGAAGAGCATCGAGGGCACCACTTTCAGTCTGTTTCCGCCTATATTCAGCGATTTCAATTTATGGAGATTTTTAAAAGCATCTTGTGATATGTTAAGGAAGTTATTGTAGCTCAGGTTGAGATCCCGCAGCTGCTCTAGAGTATCGAACAGAAACTTATGTATATGGTCTAATTTGTTGCTAGATATATCGAGCGTCTCCAACTCCTCGAGGTTGACTAGAGCGTTAGAAGTAATTTTGACTAGGCTATTATTGTTTAGGAACAGTGTTTTCAGTTGGCGATTAGGTTTAAAATAGTAATCTAAGAAAGTCGCAAGTTTATTATAAGAGATATCCAAATACTGTAATCTAATCATCGGCCCGAAGACCTGGAATGGTAGCACTCGCAGATTATTGTGGGAGATGTCCAGTACCACGAGGTTCTCGAGATCGGCGAAGGTGAACCTCGGTATGTCGTCGATGTTGTTCCTGGACAGATTTAGGTGCTTCAGTCGGCTCAGTCTCGCGAACAGGCCGTGCTCGGTTCTCGTCATTTCGTTCCTGCTCAGGTCGATGTATTCGAGATCGTACAGACCGTCGAATAAGTTCATTTCTATTGAGGTAATGTTGGAGTCAGTCCACGTGATCTCCTGCAGCGCGGAGCCATAGTTGGCGAGCACGGCGTGCGTGAGCCGGCGCGCGGGCAGGTCGGCGCGCGAGCACGCCAGGCGCGCGCGCGTACACGTGCACGTGGCGGGGCACACGGACGCCTCCACAGCTGCGCAAATTATTGCCAGCGTCAATATTTTGTGCAGCCACTGCATTATTTTACAACCCTCATAGTCTTACTGACTGAAAAGAGAAAAATAACAACCATTAAATGACAACATTAAGTTGCGAACATGTTTACACTGCTAGTTACAATTAATACTAATATTTTAAAGTAACATTTCCCTATCATGATTCATCATTGAACAGACAAAGATAGTGTTTTTAGCCTAGGCCTTATCCAGCGCATAAATATTATTATTTGTACTCTTATATACCGGGCCCGTTTCAGGTTAATAAGAATTTCTATATTATGTGTATGACATTGCACGAAGTAATATATGGACGCTTATTGTTTCTTGGTTAGTTCTCAGTTCTGGTACAACTCTACCTTCGACCAGTATAAAGGAAATCATGCCTAATAATAATAATTATTAAGTAAGTATATTGATGCATAAATTGATGCAGTTTGTTTGGTTCATTATTAAAATTTAATGAACTAAGTACTTAAGTAACTCTTTGTTTATTTTTATTACTTAAAAGGCTCTGCATTATTAATTTTAACCATTAAGTACTTAATATAATTAACTATTTTGTATCAAGACTTCATGAATTTGTGACTTTATATAACTTGCAACATTATTGCTGCTTATAATTTCAGTAGTCTTGATATCAAACAAGTGTAAGTTTTACTTTATTAAGTTTTTTAGGTCACTATGTTATTTCTGTTACACGAAGCATTTCCCCATATTACTTAAGTATTAGTAGTAGGCTAAAATTTTATTAGCCTGGCGCTTCTTTTTAATGCAAAGCCAAATTTGTACTTTTATAGCTTAAGTTAAAAAATATGTTATCAGTAATAATTATTGTTATTTATTTTATATATAACACATAATATCAGACACTGTAATCTACATGAAATTGACTTTGTTTAAGATGTAGTTATAATAATCAAAATTTTATTTGTGTGATAAACATTGATAGTGATTCAAAATAAGCACAGTAACTAAATAAACTAGAACTACTTTGCGATCTAACTATAATTAATAACTAGGTAGATGATGCCCACGGTGTCTAGATGAATTTAGTTTTCTGAAAAAAATTACGAAAACTCTTTTATTTTTTTTATCTGGGTGCATTTAAGTAGTTGTCTTAAAAATACTCTTTTGTTTCCCGGGATAATTCTTGAAATGAACATGCTTAAGTATGCAGTTTACATTATGAAGCTGTTTCTGTACCAAATCTAGTCAAAATCTGTAAAGTGGGTGTCTGAAAAGGTTACAGACAGACAGTATGGATTTGCATGATAAGTCTTATTCAACCTTCAATTAAGTACGCTAATTCATTCGAAACAAGTCTTTTAAACTGGTTAGTAATGGGTAGGCAAGTAATTAATTTGTTTTTTCAAATACTAAAATGTATTACTTCATTTAAAAAACTTTATTCTTTATTCACTAACATTGTCTGAACAAAACAATTGATTATTCAAGACATTAAAAGCATATACTTAATTAGTTATGCCATGTGATACTGAGAGGCCTAAAAAATTTGTTTAGTTAGTTACTTCAGTAATTTATGTTTGAATAACTAAGTGAATAGTGTGTACTCAAATAAGTAGGTATAATACCTAGCTCTTGTTCTGGTGATGGTAATAATTGATTCAATCAATTTGTGCCTTGATATACCTACCTAACTACCTAACTGGAGCAAACTGTATGTTTAATGACTTTTCAGTTGGTTAATAAATTTATTACCTACGCTTTTAATTAAAACTTTTTGTTCTATTGTATTCAAATACTTAATTGTCTGTTGCTATATAGGTATTTGTGCTGGTTTTTTAAATTAAAATTAGTATTCGAGTGGAATATTTAATATTCAAAAGAAACTGCTGCCTACTTTGTCAAATCGAGGGTTTAAAACAAAGAGTAAACTAGTGCGTGCTAGAACGATGAAGAAGTAGGTGGATAGTGCCGTATTTAAACTATTCAAAAGTTGTTTTACTACATAATCCTTTGAATACCTGCATTGTTCTGTGTCGTCACCGGTGCGAGCGACAGATGCTTGCGAAATAAAACATTCCACAAATAACTTTTCACAATACATCCTCAGTAAAGTTTTATACACGAAATTTACCTAACACTCGTTCACATCTCATCCCAACTTGCTTATTCCACGTTTATTTCTTGTTCACAGCAGATTGGAATAAAGACATCGCTGCGGTATTACACGTCACATTTTTTCCATTGCACACACATTTTTATCATTCGTCGGCATCCACTAACAGGCGACACGGATATAATATATTATATATATGAAACTTAATATACAATTTTCACATAAAAAACGATTACGCTCTCGCGTTAATATAAAACGCTGTCACTACGACGGAGTCGAGCACTTGAAAGAAATAAATGGCGGCCGTCGGAGTTGCGCGGGTCGCTGTCCCTTTCGCGCGCGTGTTGTTTTACGCGTTGTATCTCGCTCTGTCGCGCGCCCAGTCAGCTGAGGGAGCGAGCGTGGCCGACTGCTGCCGAGCGTCGCGTCGGCGAAAGTGATGCGCTCGGAACGGAATATGTAGTATTTTATAATTATACTAGCTGATTCCCGCGACTTCGTCCGCGTGGATTGAGGTTTTTCGGTTCCTATCTCTCAAGTTAGATCGAACTGCACATGGTGTGCGAATTTTATTATAATCGGTTAAGTGGTTTAGAAGTCCATTGAGGACAAACATTGTGACACGAGATTTATATATATTAAGATTATATTTTGTGTCGACTTACGACTTGGCTCCAGTGGTAGGCTCGGAAGCGTGTGTCCAAAACTCGGAACTTACCGCGTTCATTCAGTATTCCCAATTTTTATTTATAGCGTTTCGTACCTCATGATAAAAAAAGGAATCCTTATAGGCACTTATAGGTATGATCACTTCGTTGTCCGTCTGTGTTTCTGTTTGTCTGTCAATCCCCTTTTTCTCGGAATCGCGTGGAGTAATCAAGTTGAAATTAATATCAATTAGGTACCTACTTAGGTACCTACTTAGGTCTAGCTAAAAATAAAGCTTCTCAACGCAATCAAAAGATACGGCCGTTTATGCCGCATATTTTGACACTCGCCAATAAATCAAATCTTATAGGGTAAGTAGGTACCTACCTACATCCCGTTGACCTAGACACACGAGTTAGAACCATGAAATTTGACAAGAAGCAAGGTCTTAGTACAAGCATAGGATAGGATATATAGGATAGGCAGCACAAGTATAGGATAAAAATTTAATTAGGGTTCCGTACTCATAGGGTGTCGAATTGTTTCTGTTGAAGTAGATCTGCTGAAGTTTTGCCAGCTACTGTAAAATTATTATTGTTATAATTATTATGCCAGCGACCTACGTCAGAGTTTGCGGGTTCGATGCCTGGCGCAGATGTTTGTCGCAGGTGTGGTGGTTGGTACTTGGCATTTGGCACCTACTTAGTACTTACCTATAATTAACTTTTTCCACAGTAAGTCTTCAGTGTAAAAATTTTAACGAAGTCTTGCACGATGATCGGTCAGGTTCAGGTTCTAGATTGGCATCAAAGGCAAATTTTTACGACCTCCTTGGCGCAGTGTTGAGCGCTGTTGTCTTAACGTGGGAGGTCCCGGGTTCGATTTCCGGCAGGGTTAATTTGTGAATTTATAATTTCTGAATTTTCTCTGGTCTGGTTTGGTGGGAGGCTTTGGCCGTGTCCCGTGGCTAGTTACCACCCTACCAGGCACCAGCATAGACGTACCGCCAAGCGATTTAGAGTTCTAACAGGTTAGCCCGTTACCATCTTATACTGCATCACTTACCATCAGGTGAGATCGCAGTTAAATTTGTAGCGGAATAAAAAAAAATTAAAGAATTCCTGCTGGAACCAAAAAACCTCAACCCACGCGGACGAAGTCGCGGGCATCAGCTAGTTACCTTACTTTAAAGGCACTTATTAAATGGCGCAAGTAGTTGTTTACGGTTTAGATTACCCACTAGATCTGCCTCGAGTTTTTTGTTCGGGTAGTGTGCTTCTCTGTCTAATTATCCCACCCACTGCCAACGTTGATAGTTGATACCCCGTTACACAACTACTTCAGTTGAACCATCTCGGTTGTCTGAATACTAATTTGATGTTTGACATTGATGTTTTAGGGTTCCGTACCCAAAGGGTAAAAACGGGACCCTATTACTAAGACTCCGCTGTCTGTCTGTCTGTCTGTCTGTCTGTCTGTCTGTCTCCAGGCTGTATCTCATAAACCGTGATAGCTAGAAAGCTGAAATTTTCACAAATGATGTATTTCCGTTGCCGCTATAACAACAAATACTAAAAATTAAAAAAATATATATATTAAGGGGGGTCCCCATACAATAAACGTGTTTTTTTTCGTATTTTTTTGCTCAATATTAAAAACGGTAACAGGTAGACGGTTCAAATTTTCACAGAATATTAACATGTATATTACCTTTCAAAATAAATAATTAATTAAATATCAATAAAGTAAATATTAAAGGGGGGCTCCCATACAACAAACGTAATTTTTTTTTTAATACGTCATAAATCGTAAAACTTAGTACAGGTTTGTACGGAACCCTCGGTGCGCGAGTCCGACTCGCACTTGGCCGGTTTTTCTACTTTTTAAGTTCATTGTAAGGCGTTAATTTATGTTTTAAATGGGACTTAAATGATATAATTATTGTATTTTGGCCCACTTGTAAAGGACTCAATGTAGATGCTTTTTTGCATCTACATAATATATTATTGAGTATGCTTTTGCTAAAGTGACAGCTTTATAATGCAAAATTTTACTAAATCAGTTTAAATGTCCCAAGTTCTTTTATACGCTCTAAAAGCCTTTTTAAAAACAATGAAATTGCAATATTTTGTGATTCTCATGAAATTATGAATGATTAACGATTTTTTTTTTTTTTTTTTTTATCTTAATTTATTTGGGACTTTTGTCCGACACAAAACGAATATGAAGAAGATAATATAGTAGGTATCATCAACGCAAAGGTCGGTTCGTAGTTCGTGCCGCGTGCGGATTCCGCAGTTTGAACTAGCCCTTATTTCCTGCAGGGTTGCGGGTTAGATTACAGGGTTGGCAACTTCTAGTTTTCAATTAACTAGGTAGGTTTTTCTATTTGTCCTTCGTTTAAGAAGCTCTATTTAAAAGAAAGCAAATAAAAGCCCTCATTATTTGTCAAAATAAACTGCCTATCTATATAAATCAATCATTTATATTCACATTCAGCCCTAGGTTTGTCTATTTTTCCTTCGTTTGAGAAGCGCTATTTAAATGAAAGCAAATAAATGCCCTCATTATTTGTCAAAATAAACTTCCTATCTATATAAATCAATCATTTATATTCACATTCAGCCCTATAGTACGAGTATTTAACTATTTCATTAATATAGGTACCTATTATATGCTATATAATACCTAGGTAACTTTGTATTTAATTTAGCGGTGCGCTGCCGTACCACTCCGTTATTTTTGTACTTGGCAAATATTTAGACGGCTAATTTATCATTTTGATCTAGTCGTTTAATTTATATCTATCGCGCACGCGTTCGAAAATTAAAGTCACCTTTTTATAATTTTAATGGAATATTTTGGTTTCTTTTCGTGCCTATTTCAGTCAGCGCAAAATCGGCTTAAAGCTAAGTGTCGTGAAGAACTATAAAATTACTAGCTGATGCCCGCGACTTCGTCCGCGTGGATTGAGGTTTTTTGGTTCCCGCGCGAACTCTTTTAAGTTTCCGGGACTGTAGTATACTATTCTGTGGGGGCGCTGGACCCAAAGTCGATTGCTTCCATACAACTTTGTCGTCAATTGTATAATAGCCTCGACTCAACAAGTAAAAGTTAAAGCAAGTGATATTTAATTTTTAGAAGCGCACAACTCTGAAGAGATGCGTACCCCCGACAAACCGAATAGTTTAAACCGCACGTTTATAACACTAGGATATCACCACTTGTGATAATGCTGGTATTAGCATGCATTAATTACTACTTTACTTCCAACTGCGTAATTTAATTATTAGTAGTGGATTATGGAAGGTAAGTACTCAGTAGTCAGTAGGTAAGTTACTTGTCGAAATTACGAATTAATTTCGTGGAAATAATCCTATAATAGCCACATTTTTGCTGGAAACTACTCGCTAATCCTTAATTTTGTTAATTAGTTCGTTATTACATTATACTGCGAGCTCCAAATCGATATCGGTTACGCGCCCACGTATCGCCGGGGCCTAGCCGCTTGGGCCATCCGGTTAACATTGAAACAAGATTATATTATGTATGTACACTAGCTTTTGCCCGCGACTCGGTCCGCGTAGTTTAAGTTTGAAAAGAAAGAATAGGAGAAAGAAAAAAACATTTATTGACAGCATTGTGCCACACAGAACAAAACCTTAAGGTAACTGTTACCATGGCGGTTCCATTACCTGACCATTAGACTCATGATCAAGTCATAGAAGCACCACGATAACACTTGTGGTGTGTGGCACAACCTGAAAGAAGGTATCAGGTCAGCATAATGCTGAAAACCTTGCAATGAATTACAAGGGCATTCAGCGCGGATTTTCAGCTGGAGCCCTCCTCCAGGTGACACCACGGCTTCGTAACTATACGTTTCTTTTGATTCCCGCGGGAACTCCTTAATTTTCCGGGATAAAAATTAGCATATTATGTCACTCTCTAGAAGGGCTCAACGAGTAAAATTATATCTACCTGTTACACATATGGCTTGTGTCGTTATACGTCAAAAGTAGAGATAAAAGTAATATTTCTTATCTGTGGTATTTTTCTCTACGAACCCTTACATGCCGACTATTTTTTTTTTCGTAATACTTATTGGTACACACCTGATTTTGTGCATGAACGAAAAATTAGCCGGCAACGATAACATATCTCTCTCTCGTCGAAAGATTTCTCGTTATGCGTATGCTAAGCCTGCAGGTCCTCAACTCAACTATACCCAAAACCCTATGCCAAAAATCACGTCGTCGATTCGTTGCTCCGTTGCGGCGTGATTGAAGGACAAACAAATAAACTCACTTTCGCATTTATGTTATATGATGTCCACCACCACCACCACCACTACAGCCCATTAACGTCCTACTGCTGGGCACAGGCCTCCACTCTCATAGGAGAGTGGGAAGTATGTTTCAATTTATGGTTGGTTATAATTAGAACTGAAGCGTTTCAGATGATTTGGCAACCCTATCGGGTAAACGTCCAGTTCGCGACCTTGTCCGCGGTTATGGTCGCGATATTTTTAGGTCGATACATTGTACCGTGTATGGACAGCTTTCGGGAAATGTGTGCGGAAGTCGGTGCCAATACTAATGAATGAATGTGCTTTGGATGTAATCGTAAATTATTACTTGCAAGTGAGCAGTGTCCACCTTTGTAATAATTATGTGCAAACTGCAAACTTGTTGGTTTATTCAAGTTTTTTTCTTTCAATTTATTGATCAAGATAAACATACTTACATTTATATTATACTATATAAACACTAGCCATCCTCTAAAAACTTTGACGTTTATGGAGGAGGAGTTAAAAGGGTCAAGTGTCTGCAATAAAACTTGTAGGAGTCAGCTCTGGTAAGTTGCTCAATGTTCAGTGCTTACTCTGTGTAAAAACTCACAGCAAGTCAATTGGGGCCAATTCTGTTTAGCACAATTACTACTATTACCTATTCTGTGCTTAAACGAAACTAAAATGACAGCTCTAAACCTAGCGCTACCTACCCCTTTCCGTAGGGAGTATTATGAAAGGGATAGCAATATAAATAGAGCTGTCAGTTTAGTTTAGTTTAGAGATTGTAAACAGAATTGGCCCCATTGTGTGCAAGTTATAGAATGACATGTCAATCACAGCTGACTTCTATTTTTATGCTAGTCTTAGGAAGAGTTTTCTCACGATGCTAGTAGACTATAAATTATTGTTCTAATTCTCTAATTATTCTATTACAAGAAAAAAATAGTCGACATGTAAATATTCGTAGAGAAAAATACCACTGCAGATAAGATAATATAGTGGATGTTCCGATATAAGCACTGCGAGCACTGGCAGTGCTCTTTACTGGGGACTTCCAGTGCTCTCAGTGTATTTCGGAACGCACCCATCATACTTTTATCTCTACTTTTGACGTAACGAGACAAGTAACCATGTTAGCTTCGGTAGACAGATAGAGATAACGGGTAGACATAATTTTACTCGTAGTGCGCATGCTAGCCATACAGGAAAACAATACACACAAATCGTCGACTCATTGACCGTATTTATGGAAAACAGACATTTACACAAATAGAACTAATACGACACAGATGTAGTAAACAGATACCGCGCTCGGAACACAAAAGTGCGGCCAAAATTTATTCGAGTGTGCGTGACAGCACTGTCTGAACACATGCATCAGTGTGCGTGAAATGTTGCCAGATTAATGAAAAAGTGCCAAATTAATGAAAGAAAATCTATTTGTTGGTTCTTTCTTTAGGCCTTCGATTTCAACGACATATGGTAGGAGAATAGCTTGTATCCTGGAAAAGGAGATGCGCATATTACTGTGGTGGTACGCTGGCTACTTTGGAGCTACGCTGAGTAGGTACTTTAGCGGTACGACGAATACTTCCAAGATATGCCAGTTAAATTGGTGGTACGTAGACTACTTTAGAGCTAGACCGACTACTTTACAGGTACGCCGACTACTTTAGAGGTACGCAGACTACTTTTAAGGTACGCCAGCTACTTTAGCGGTACGCAGACTACTTTGGTGTTACGTAGGCTACTTTTAAAGTACGCTAGCTACTTTAGAGGTACGTAGGCTACTTTTAAGGTACGCTAGCTACTTTAGAGGTACGTAGGCTACTTTGGTGGTACGCAGGCTACTTTGGAGGTACGCAGGCTACTGGCGTACCTTAAAAGTAGCCTGCGTACCACCAAAGTAGCCTACGTACCTCCAAAGTAGCTGGCGTACCTTAAAAGTACCCTACGTACCACCAAAGTAGCCTGCGTACCTCGAAAGTAGCTGGCGTACCTTAAAAGTAGCCTACGTACCTTAAAAGTAGCCTGCGTACCTCTAAAGTAGCCGGCGTACCTCTAAAGTAGCTGGCGTACCTTAAAAGTAGCCTGCGTACCACCAAAGTAGCCTGCGTACCTCGAAAGTAGCTGGCGTACCTTAAAAGTAGCCTACGTACCTTAAAAGTAGCCTGCGTACCTCTAAAGTAGCCGGCGTATCTCTAAAGTAGCTGGCGTACCTTAAAAGTAGCCTGCGTACCACCTAAGTAGCCTGCGTACTTCGAAAGTAGCTGGCGTACCTTAAAAGTAGCCTGCGTACCTCCAAAGTACCCTACGTACCACCAGAGTAGCCTGCGTACCTCGAAAGTAGCTGGCGTACCTTAAAAGTAGCCTACGTACCACCAAAGTAGCCTGCGTACCATCTGCGTACCAAGCAGCTGGCGTACCTATAAATTAATCGGCGTACTTCGAAATAAGCCGGCAGCGTAGCTGTTTCACAAAAAAAAACTATCTACTAACAGCCCATTTACACCTTTAATTTAAGGGAAAATATTTGAACATAAATTAGCAACACTGATAGATATCGTTGAGGTTTTGTGTTTCAAGTCATCAGCAATTAATTATCATGGAAAAAAAATCTAACAGAATGAAAATATAAATTTTTGCCTATGAAACGAAACATCATCTTCCTTTTTTAATTTTTGGTAACAATTTTGACAGTGTTTCAAGACACAAGACGGCATTATTTTGAGAAACTTGTCTACACACACGTCACGTCAAAACTTCTCGACGCGTCGCATCCAACTAACTGAGAATTGTATTTGCTTTTCGTTTTGTATTCGCTTTGTTGGCGCGTCTGCCGTGTTCCGAGCGCGGTATCTGGTACTACATCTGTGTAATACGATAAAATAAACTGGAATTTCCTTGTGACAATGCAATTTCATTGATATTTTGATACCATTATTGTAGTATACTTAACCGACTTTCAAACAAAAGAGGAGGTTTAATTTTGCGTAGTTTTTGGACTAAACTAACAATCTAACGATCTCGTGATTATTGAGAGAGCGCCCTATATGCTTCACCACCTACTATTACCCATACTATTATACTATTATTATTACCCATTATTACCTACTACTACCCATTAACGTCCCACTGCTGAGCACAGGCCTCCACTCTCATAGGAGAGAGGGAATTAGAGCTTAGACGCACCACGCTGCTCCAATGCGGGTTGGCGGGCTTTAACGGCTACTATCATGTTAGTGATTATAACCGGGACCGACGGCTTCACGTGCTCTCCTAGGCTCGGGGGTGAAACACCGCCAACTTACTAACTCCGGGCTAGTACAGAGAATTAATTATAGTCAGTAAAACCCAATACTCAATTATGGCCCGACCCGGGACTTGAACCCGGGACCACATCGACCGCAGTCGAACATGCCAACCACTAGACCAACGAGGCAGTATCACGGTATTCCTATATGCTTACCGCATAGGAACACCGTGATCACTTGCGTAATGCGTTGCGAAGGCTTCGGAAATGTAACGAAGCAAATATTCAAACTTGCAATTCTTTGGTGAGGATTCTTTTCAACCAATAGGCCATCGCAGTGACTCCTAGCTGAAAGTGTAAATGTGATATGCTCTGATGTGTTTAGTGTACACAGAGCATATCAATCAAGTCGAACATTTGTAGGTCGTTTACAATGTCACGCTAACGCACAAGTAACTGGGTCACCCTTCCAATTTATTTCACTTACGGCTTTGGGTTATCTTAGACCGAAAGCCTGGCTTTAATTTCACGCGTATTAATGAAATAACGGGTACCTATTTACGTTCTTTAATAAAATGGCTATGGTTATTTTATTGTACTTTTTTTTTAATATCCACTACAAGTTAGCCCTTGACTTCGATTTCACCTGATAGTATGTGATGATGCAGTCTTTGATGGTAGCGGGCTAACCTGTTAGGAGTAAGTATGGCAGTTGTATTAAACCCATACCCCTAATCGGTTTCTATACAGTATCGTACGAGAACGCTAAATCGCATGGCGGCACGTTTTTGTCGGTAGGGTGGTAACTACCCACGGCCGAAGCCTCCCACCAGGCCAGACCAGAGAAAATTCAAAAATTATAAATTCCAATATTAACTGTGCCGTGGATTGAACCCGAGACCTCCCACCTAAGACATAAGGCAACAGCGCTCAACACTGCGCCAGGGAGGTCATCGTACCTACTAGGCACTAGCTAGTGTGAGCCTGTAAAAGATTACTAAATGCAGTTGCTTCTCTTTTGCTTCTCTTCAGTTTTATTAGGGCTCATATTAATAAACCGACATAGAATAGCTAGAACAGGTTATCAAGTCTCGGTCTGATAGTTAGTAATGTTGATGTTTGCCCTCCCATAGGCATGCTGCTAAGATCGTTGGAATAACAGAAAAAACATAGAAAGTAAAAAATATAAAGCTGTTTTAAAAAAACAAATCCATTCTAATTTAAGCTAATTTATAACGGCTTCTCTTTCAGAATGTGAATGTTTATAAAGCTTTACAAGCGTTAGTTATTTTTTTCCTCAATCAAATCGTAATTAAATGATCGCCCCGAATCTCGGTTAGTACAAGAGGATAATGAAGAATTAAAATCGGTGGCTCGGATCCCTCGTTGAGGAAGAGAAATACCGTTACAATGTAAAAGTGAACAAGCAATCGATATTCTTAAGTGAATTGCCGATACTTCAGTACCCTTACCACAAGACCTCGACGTTGAGTGTATTGGTTAGAAGATTCTCTCTACAATTCAATAGCACTACTTAATAAAAAAATATTTGAATTAAAAACATTCAAGTTTGAGAGTTTGATTGCACATTGGCGTCAATGTAAAATGAACCTTAACTGCACTGTTTAGAGCTGAAATTCGTGTATTCACAGCCAAGAATCCAAACGGAATCGTGTCGAAATTAATATCGGTTGCACTGATTTTGTACTTTTAACATCAAGAGCTTTTGGGTTACTCAAGCGTCGAAGACTTTTGCATCAGCTCTTGATTTAAATTCGCATAGCTTCGTAAATCGTAACGTATCCACTTCGAGCGCCGACTGTGAATTTATGGACGAATAGAACTTGACCTCAAAAACAAGGTTCTTTAAGTACATTTTATGTTGACGACGAAATGTTTTGCTCGAATACGCTCGTCCTCCTCGATTTAAATTGTGGTAAGGGTTTATGCTTTACAAATCGGCTTTCGGCGTCTTCGTGCCGTACTAGAGATTCTTAAATCCCATCTCGTCTGTTGTTCCTTTCTTGCATAATATACTAGTATCAGGCTGAGTAAGGGGGACAGAGAAGGCATTGTCGTCATTCATGGACGTCAGACGTCAGGTGTGAGTGAAATGTTCTTGGCCTTGTGCTTGTATGTTCTACGGCTTCAGCTTTGAAGGGATTTCGGAGTTACAATGTACCTACAGTAAAAATGTAGTAAACTACGTTGGCAATATATGGTATCTCATTGACGTCCAGTCTGCTTGAACGAAATGGTTCTGCTCAACGTTCCTGGGGGTCTACTCTCTTTCTCTAAAACGAAACTTCGCAAACAAACGAACGAAATTTCGTTAACTCCTCTCCTACATAATATTATCTCTATGCTCCTCTCTATTTCGTTTTCGTACACGCAGACGAAGTACGGATCCATAGAAAATTTTCGTGACCGATTGGATTGAACGATTTTGTGTGGGTCTATTAACCGACTAATTACGTTCGTTTGCGAAGTTTCGTTTGAGAGAACGAGAGTAGACCCCCTGATTCGAACCGCCAGGTTAGGAAATAGTCTTTCAGCGCATGTATTCCCTGCCACGTATAACTTGAGTACCTTCAAGGCAAGAGTGAATAGGCATCTTCTAGGCAAGCGCGCTCCAACCTAGACCCCATCATTGCTTTGTATTAGCACTAGCTGATGCCCGCGACTTCGTCCGCGTGGATTGAGGTTTTTCGGTTCCCGCGGGGACTCTTTAATTTTCCGGGATAAAAAGTAGCCTATGTGCTATTCCAGACTATAATCTATGTCTGTGCCAAATTCCATCCAGATCCGTTCAGCCGTTGGAGCGTGATTGAGTAACAAACATCCATACATCCATACATCCATACATCCATCCAAACTTTCTCATTTATAATATTTATATTTGATACTAGCTGATGCCCGCGACTTCGTCCGCGTGGATCGAGGTTTTTCGTTTCCCGCGGGAACTCCTTAATTTTCCGGGATAAAAAGTAGCCTATGTGTTATTCCAGACTATAATCTATCTCTGTGCCAAATTTCATCCAGATCCGTTCAGCCGTTGGAGCGTGATTGAGTAACAAACATCCATACATCCATCCAAACTTTCGCATTTATAATATTTATTTGATTTGATATTTGATATGCGCTTATCAAAGCGCAATCCTATCTCTCAATGAAAAAAACATTATAGCAAACCAATACCAGCTCAGTCACTACTCACTATACTCACTACTGAGCACGAGTCTCCTCTCAGAATGAGAGGAGACTCGTGCTAAGGTTTTGGCTATAGTCCACCATGCTGGCTAAGTACGGATCATCAGACTTCCTTTGAGAGCATAATGTAGAACTCTAGGGCATGAAGCTTTCCTCACGATGTTTTGTACGGTCTAACTCCTTTACCTGGTGGGAGGCTTCGGCTTTGTCTAGTTACCAGTTACCACCCCACCGGCAAAGACATACCGCCAAGTGATTTAGCGTTCCGGTACAATGCCGTATAGAAAACGGCTAGGGGTATGGGTTTAATATTACTGACATGCCCCTAACAGGCTAGCCCGCTACCATCTTAGACTGCATCATCACTTACCATCAGGTGAGATCGTAGTCAAGGGCTAACTTGTAGTGGAATAAAAAAGAACGAAAAGTCAGAAGTGCGTGCCGGGGGATCGAACCGAGGTAGGCAGCCCAGCTGGGCGTTTAAACTGTAGCTATAATTGAATCGGTCATTTCAAAAACCTCATAAGTCACTCAATGAGAATTTTTCAGGAATCAATAAAAACTGTTTCATGCACAAACAAATGAGTTTTAAAGGACTTTTTTATGCTTAATTTAGTATTTGAGTGGTAAAAAATTTAAATAGCGAATAACCTCCACAGTTTATCAATAAAAATAATGAAAAAAACCTGAAAAACTGTTTTTGACTTATGTTGTTTTAGCAAGAATTAGGGTTAGTGGTATATACTTTAACCAAAACAATCGTAGTTATCACGTTTTTTATTGCTAATTATTGAAAATTACACTTAAAAATAACCTTTTTAACATTTTACATGTATTAATTTGTCATGTTTTAATATCTTTAAGGTACATAGTCATATTCTCCACCATTCTCATCTGGATTATCTTCAACATTTGCAGTTGGACTGCTAAAAATGTTGTTATAAAATGGCATATGCTCTTCAAGAATGCTATCCTGAATTTGCTTTAAATCGTCTAATTTTTTTTTATTGATGGGCACTTTTAAATCATAAGCCTTGGCTGATGGAAGTGAAACAGAAGAAGTTTTTTTATTAATATGAATGAATGTTTAATCAATCTATCAATATATTCCTCGGCTATGATAAGTAGTACCTTTTTTACCTGAATCATACTTACCTACTGAAAACTCATGTATGTCGAAGGTGCGAATGATTTTTTCTGTTCTTTTGGGACTTTTTCCCATAAGATTCAGTTGACAAACATGTTTTTTTGAACAAATTTGAGTTAGTTTTGTAAAATATGTAGTTGCTAAAAGACACAAATATGACATTAATGACGATTGTGTCAAATTGAAGATTTGAATATTGTTGAACCAATCACAACAAAGCAAATTTAAAACGTCAAATTCAGTCATAAAACTACACTAAAACTACTCCCGTCATCTAGTAGGGCATGCAAAAACCTCTTAAGTCACTGACTAATGTTGTATAAGCAATGAACGTCTTTCACAACGGTTTTATTTGAAGAGGAAGGAATGTATTGATTTACGTGGTTTGTACCCAGAATACGCATCTCCCTTCAAGGAATCATTTGCAGCAAAAAACGCATGTTGGAAAAAATGTGACTTATGAGGTTTTTGAAATGACCGATTCAATTATATAGCCCAGTGAAATATTTGGCGAATAACGATAAACTTTGCGTGTGTGTGCTGTATGACGATAGAGGTGTACAGCTGTGTGCGTGCGACCGGCAAGGACGTTCGGTTTTTTGCACACCCCCCGCCCGTTAGCTCGATACCGGCTGCCTGCCTACGACAACGGTGGCTGGGGGCATACTACCATCGTTTTAAAGTAATATTATTTTGAAATGTCAGTTTTATATGGCGTACCTTAACGTCCTTAAAATAAGGATTATATTCCTAAAACAAAAATACATATTAACTTAATATTGCTTTAAGCGTTGATACCCCTGTTTTGGTTCGCGATAATATTGTTAGTGCTATCTTTCTCAGACCAGGAATAAAAAAAAACTTAAATCACGCGGATGAAGTCGCGGGCATCAGCTAGTATTAGTATAGATTTATTTATTTATCAGTAGACGTTACTCTCTATTTGATAGTTGATGCTAGAGCTGAATTTTTGGTACAAGTAGACCACTTACTTACTGTATAAGTATTTTTTCCTTGCCAATTTCAAGCTAAACAGAAATTTTGGAAAAGCATAGCCAACCGTCCAAATTTCTACCTAAATATTGTAAGTGAAAAATCGAAAATTCCAACCTATTTTTTGTCTATAAGTATCGTAAAGAGAACCTAAAATGTGCAAGATTTTAGCTCTCTTTAATCTGAGAATGGGCTGTGCGTTGACATATAGGTAAGTCGGGACCATCGGGACTACTTTTTTAGGTACCTTTAGCGATCTTCCAGACAGGCATGCTCTACCTCAGGCTGTCAGGCTTTTTTTTTTGCGTGCAAGCTACCTAGTTATTTAAGTGCGTTGTAAAAAGGTGCTAATAACAATATGTAAGTAACTGCTGATTCGTTACAAACGAACTACGTGGCGTAAGTCGTAACTGGGTCTCTTCATGTTTCGTTACACTAGGCATTTGTTGGTACTTGGTACCTAATTACCTATTGTTTTAACTTTTAAGCCTACATTTAATGTCTAATCGATCGTATGTTAGATAACCATTTACCTTTTTAAGGGCCTACCATTCAATAATTGCATTTTATAACTCTGAAATTGCTGCTCTTGACAAAAATTGTGTACCTACATAGTACCTATTCTGTGATAGTACATAGACATACTAGAAGATAGCTAGAACTTAGGAAGAGTTGTATGACATTGAGGTATAATATACTGTACTGATTTTAAGGTACAATGTACTATTACTTCAATGGATATGTTATATACCTATCTCGGTATTTTTGTTCACTGATGGTTCACACTTCACAGCTAAAATTTGTAAATTGAAGAACATAATATTATTTTATGACGTCATTCGTCGGCGTAAATATTTTTGATCGATCAAAACAATTAATTAATACCAAGTGTATTTATACATGAGTGCCTTCCTATCGGTCTTCCAAGAAAGCGGAATTTTCCCAAATGTGAGTTGAGCACCGATAGCAAAAATAACAAAAAAGTCGTTAGTCATGAATAAGCAATAAATAAATACCTAATTGATTGTAAAAATAACGAGTTGTAGACTGTAGATATAAGTAAGTAGGTATCTATTATATTATGTAAGTAACCTATCTGAGAATGTCAATAATGAATTGGAGTGTAGGATTTATAAGGAAAACAACTGTGAATTACAAACATTGGCCTGATAACAGGTGATAACACTTGTAAATCAATGCCATTTTATTTCGGTTAAATAATATGAAGTATTCCTAATTAACTAGTTATTATTTCTATGGAAGAAGCTCGAAATTCCGCTGGCTCGTACGAAGCGATTTGCTTCCTCGTTTCTAATTCGAACCGCTTGGATATGGAATGCCCTTCCGGCTTCCGTTTTCCCCTCCTCTTTTAATATAGGTACCTTCAAATCAAGAGTGAATAGGTATCTTCTAGGCAAGCGCGCTCCACCTTAGGCTGCATCACCACTTGCAAGCAAGTCTGATTGCAGCCAAGCGCTGGCCTATACATTTAAAAAAAAAAAAAAGCTGATATCTTAAGCCTGCATATTGTGATGATATGGAAGCTTCATGTAAGCGTAGACTTCACTAATAGCCTGTTTACATTAGGTCAGTCGGTGACTGACTGTGTCGCCCGATTTTCGGCAAGATTTACCGAACTATCTGATGTCCGCGACTCCGTCAGCGTGGTTTAAGGTTTTTTTATTCCAACGGGAACTCCTAAATTTTCCGGGATAAAAAGTAGGTGCCTATGTCACTCTCCAAGTCCTCAACTATACTCATGCCAAAAATCACGTCGATCCGTTGCTCCGTTGCGGCGTGATTGAAGGACAAACCAACAAACCAACAAAAAAACACACTTTCGCATTTATAATATTAGTATGATATGATACGGCCAACCGTAACAACTTTTATAAAAGGTCGGTCACCGCAAATAGGCTGCGGTCTGCGAACGAATGTGGCAAACCGAATAACAGTTTAACACAGTTTACTCGGTGTTAATTAGTCGGTGACCGAAAACGTCTGCCCTCTGCAGTCGAACACGGCCTAAGCGACCCAATGTGCAATGTAATCGCGCCATAAGCGTATGATCACAGATGTAGTACGATATAGATAAAATATAATATAGAAGTAGTGAGGAATCTGACAATTTATAAGTTTTGTGTACAAATGAATTAGCGCCATTGGTGGCGATTCTAGAATGCAACTCTCTAAACTAAACTAAAATTAAGAATCGCCAAATTTAGCTTTTCTATTTCCATTTGCTATTCTGTATACGCCTCCATCTAAATTTAGGATGTGTAAAATCCTCGCTAGGCTAAAGTCTAAATTGAATTGCAAGTGTTACCACATACAGAAACAAAAATTGCACAATTTGTCTTTGTTTTTTGCACAATAATCGTAATAATACTTTTTGCGACTAAAATCGAATTAAATGGCATTTCATACGAAAAAAATTTATTTTATTTTAATAAAATGGATGTTCCTTGCACCAACTTCGTAATAAACTGCCAAAAAGAGACATTTTGTCAATGCTACATAAGCAGATTCCTAGTTCCATGATGCTACCACATACTACCTCTATGTTTATTCGTCTGTGGCGGTCAGTTGTCACTTGCTATTCCCTTAAAGGACTTGTATCCAGGGCCGTAAAATAAATTAAATGCTCTTCCGTTGTCTTTGGTACATAACTTGTTTGTTTTCACTTTTCATTTCGATTTTCGAGATTTCACAAAAAACTGTGAATGAAGCGAGTAAAAGAGCAAATTAAAAGCAAATGTATCTTCTAGTAGAGAAATTCCATCCTAAAAATTAAGTTATAACCTTTGCACCAAGAGCGTAGAACGTCAAGTCTCCATGGACATCCTCGGTCACCCTGGTGAATATCTTGGTGGCAAGCCTATGAAAGTAAAAGGCTACAAAAGGAAGCAATTGGTACTGCATCGGAAATTATCGCTGCTGCAACGACAGACATCTAGGAGTTGGATCACTAGGTATCGTTCGCCTATCATCCTCTGATTCCGAAATAAAACGAAGTCCAGCACAGACTACAGTGTATAAACGAAGTCCAGTTTTTGTGAACCACGTACCGTTTAATATCCTAACTGATGCCTGAATCTCTTCAAGTCTAGGCCAGTCGGGTCGAACATAAAAGTAGATTTATATAAATAGAGAGTGACTAACCTAACCTGGCCGAATCTGTCTCGTTTAGTATCTAGCGTCTCAAATACAGTTTAAGAACCTTTTATCAGTGTAAGACTTATTAATAATAAACCACCTGTGTGGCTTAGAATCATATTAGTTTTATTTGAAAACCCCCTGCTATATAAAGGGGTCCTAGTCTATGCTAGGACCCATTAAGTAGGTAAACCCTGCGTAACCTATCTGATTAGGTTGCACAGAGAATGTACAACGAAGTGCTTGAAGTCTAGTCTACCTAGACCCAGGCACTCTGTTACAATAAGTATAAATAAGTTGATTTTACATGTAATAGCTATTTATAGTTGATGTTTAGGTTATAGGGGATGTGTTTGTATGGTTGGACCATCGAATTAACCAATTTTGATAAATTTTAGTACATAGCTAGGTAGGCTTACATCCGAAATATACCTACTATTTCTATTTTTTATCTTGGAGAATCCAAGGGTTCACAAGCATCATCTTATTATACCAATATGTTGAAAAAGAATGTATATTGAAGAAATATGTATACATAACATTGTTATGTATCTAATGTTAATAAAATTATATTATATTGATATTTATTCAATTTTATTTAGGTACCTAGTAGATTGTTATAAAAGAACAACACAAAAATAAAAAGGTTTAATTAATTTTCTTTTTATTAATTAAAGTATATTAATAAATCCTTGTCTAATTATTCTTGCTTATGCAAGGAAATCCACATCTTATTCTCTTCTTCTTGGAGAGACAGCTATGCAAGGCCTTTGATCCACAACCACTTGCAGCCAAGAATAGTAGCAGCGTCTTTGCTGGGATATCCTTAATTATTAGCCTTATCCGGGTAGAAAAGGCTATGTTAGTGCATTAGCGCAGGGCAGTAGTAACAGATGATGTGTAAATGTGTTTCTGTCGCCTCAGCAGAGCCTCTGCAGCTGTGTTCTGGAGCTTGAGATTGGATACATGTCGGTTCAACCAATATTTGCCCCGTTAGACTTGGATCAATTTGTTCTGTGAATTACTTGGTTTTCATCAGCACTATCTGCAAAATACACAGAATTTTTGTATTTGGTATTTTATGGAAGGTATAAGGGTTACTTGAAAAAGCTTGAACTTGTATATTTTGTCAGTTCAGTGATAACATGCATATTACTGAACAAAGCTAAGTCTTCCAAGTCTACTTGAGTTAATTTGCACTTGTTCTTTAGATATAACTGAAATACTATGTGTTGCCTACTGACTGCATACTTAAATATACCTACTTAATTAACATTTTTTACAACATTCTAAGTAATTTATACATAATATTATGATGCAGTGGATGTGGTCTTGATAAATCAAGGCAATCTAAATAATTTTTAAAATTACTCTTCTGCCTAACCCATACTACAGTGGTAGATGTCCCTAAACTTAAACTAAAAAATTTCAAAATTCAAATGTTTTTTATTAAACTAAACTTTTACAAGTACCTACTTTTGAATCGTCAAGTGGATCTACCACTGGTTCGGAATGCCATTTCTACCAAGAAGAACTAACAAGAAACTCGGTGGTTGCTCTTCTCTCTTTTCTTAAATAATTCATTAGGTTATTTCAAATAGGTATAGGTTTGGGTAGATATAAGTATGTATAGCTAAGTACCTAATACAAAACAGAATCAGCTAATGATTGAATTCTTTTATTGTATGGGTTCCAGCTACTACTAGGTACTAGATATACCACAGAAGAAGCAAAAAGCATGAGCTGATTCCCTGTATGGTGTATTCACTAGTTATTACTACGGAGCTACTGACCATTGGGTTTGCATACCTAAACAGTAGGAAAGCAACTCTTATGGTATAACTGTCTGTCTGGTCACAATTTGCATTATGTTATTTACCTAAGATTATGAATATTACAAAATTAGCTTTCTTTTGGAACAACCAGAGGTATATTTTGTCAGTTTAGAGAAAACATGCATATTTGACCGAGCGAAGCAGTCTCCAAGTCTACATAAGTGAATTTGCACGTCTTGCTCTTTAGATATAACTGAAATACTATGTGCTACCTACTTAATTAACATATCTATACTTACTAATATTATAAAGAGGTAAATCTGGATCTACTGACCCGTATTTGAAAATTCTGGTACCAATAGAAAGCCACAATTATTTGTGAGTGTCATAGGCTTTAAATTAACCCGAAAAATTAGGGAGTTGCCGTGGGAATTTAAAAACCTTATTTCACACGGACGAAGTCGCGGGCATTTGCTAGTTTTACAATATTCTGAGTAATTTATACTACATAATATTATGTTGCAGTGGGTAGGGTCCTGATTTATAGGTTCTTGATAGGTTTGGGTAGATAGGTATAGCTAAGTAACTATAGGTACCTAATACAAAAGGAATTAGCTTGTGAATTTTATTCTTTTCTATTCTGAGTTCTAACTATCTAGTACCTACCATAGAAGAGGCAAACAGCATGAGGTGATTCCCTGTATGGCGTCTTCCCTAGTTTATTTTGGTTTTCTTAGGAAACTCCAGAGCTACAGACCATTGGGTGTGCGTACCTAAATGGTACGAAAGCAACCCTTGAAGTGCAACTAAGTATGTCCGTCCAGTCACAATTTGCATATGTTATTTGCCCTATGAATATTAACTAAGATTTGACCCTAAAATTACCTTTCTCTCGAAACAACCAGAGCTGCAACAACGTTTTCTTCCACCGACCAGAAAAAGAAGCTTTTCTTCCATTTTAACTGTTAATTTTAGCTGTTATCATTTTAAACACTAAGTTCAATCCCAAATGCACCTAATAATGCATAGAAATTACACTTGAACTATTTAACTTTTTGTGAAAATTCGTGTTTATTTTGCTTAAATCCGCTTCTCTAGACTTAGCGGCCACCTTCCGAGGTCCTGTCTAAAATTGGAGAAAAATATCCAATTTTAGTTTGACGTTTCTTAATTTTGGCGTTCAAAACGTCGACTAGAATAGCATTTCGTTAAATCATCGCTAAATTGAGTAGTTAGAGCTGTCAGATTTAATTTTAGGTTAGAACTGTCAATTAAGTGTGTTTTCAGAATAGCAGACGTCGCTAAGTCTAATATAAGCGATTCTAATTTAGAGAAACTAACAGAGAATTGGCACCAATGGTGGCGATTCTAGAATGCAACTCTCTAAACTAAACTAAAATTAAGAATCGCCAAATTTAGCTTTTCTATTTCCATTTGCTATTCTGTATAAGCCTCCATCTAAATTTAGGATGTGTAAAATCCTCGCTAGGCTAAAGTCTAAATTGAATTGCGAGTGTTACCATATACAGAAACAAAAATTGCACAATTTGTCTTTGTTTTTTGCACAATAATCGTAATAATACTTTTTGCGACTAAAATCGAATTAAATGGCATTTCATACGAAAAAAAATTATTTTATTTTAATAAAATGGATGTTCCTTGCACCAACTTCGTAATAAACTGCCAAAAAGAGACATTTTGTCAATGCTACTTAGGCAGATTCCTAGTTCCATGATGCTACCACATACTACCTCTATGTTTATTCATCTGTGGCGGTCAGTTGTCACTTGCTATTCCCTTAAAGGACTTGTATCCAGGGCCGTAAAATAAATTATATGCTATTCCGTTGTCTTTGGTACATAACTTGTTTGTTTTCACTTTTCATTTCGATTTTCGAGATTTCACAAAAAACTGTGAATGAAGCGAGTAAAAGAGCAAATTAAAAGCAAATGTATCTTCTAGTAGAGAAATTCCATCCTAAAAATTAAGTTATAACCTTTGCACCAAGAGCGTAGAACGTCAAGTCTCCATGGACATCCTCGGTCACCCTGGTGAATATCTTGGTGGCAAGCCTATGAAAGTAAAAGGCTACAAAAGGAAGCAATTGGTACTGCATCGGAAATTATCGCTGCTGCAACGACAGACATCTAGGAGTTGGATCACTAGGTATCGTTCGCCTATCATCCTCTGATTCCGAAATAAAACGAAGTCCAGCACAGACTACAGTGTATAAACGAAGTCCAGTTTTTGTGAACCACGTACCGTTTAATATCCTAACTGATGCCTGAATCTCTTCAAGTCTAGGCCAGTCGGGTCGAACATAAAAGTAGATTTATATAAATAGAGAGTGACTAACCTAACCTGCGCGAATCTGTCTCGTTTAGTATCTAGCGTCTCAAATACAGTTTAAGAACCTTTTATCAGTGTAAGACTTATTAATAATAAACCACCTGTGTGGCTTAGAATCATATTAGTTTTATTTGAAAACCCCCTGCTATATAAAGGGGTCCTAGTCTATGCTAGGACCCGTTAAGTAGGTAAACCCTGCGTAACCTATCTGATTAGGTTGCACAGAGAATGTACAACGAAGTGCTTGAAGTCTAGTCTACCTAGACCTAGGCACTCTGTTACAATAAGTATAAATAAGTTGATTTTACATGTAATAGCTATTTATAGTTGATGTTTAGGTTATAGGGGATGTGTTTGTATGATTGGACCATCGAATTAACCAATTTTGATAAATTTTAGTACATAGCTAGGTAGGCTTACATCCGAAATATACCTACTATTTCTATTTTTTATCTTGGAGAATCCAAGGGTTCACAAGCATCATCTTATTATACCAATATGTTGAAAAAGAATGTATATTGAAGAAATATGTATACATAACATTGTTATGTATCTAATGTTAATAAAATTATATTATATTGATATTTATTCAATTTTATTTAGGTACCTAGTAGATTGTTATAAAAGAATAACACAAAAATAAAAAGATTTAATTAATTTTCTTTTTATTAATTAAAGTATATTAATAAATCCTTGTCTAATTATTCTTGCTTATGCAAGGAAATCCACATCTTATTCTCTTCTTCTTGGAGAGACAGCTATGCAAGGCCTTTGATCCACAACCACTTGCAGCCAAGAATAGTAGCAGCGTCTTTGCTGGGATATCCTTAATTATTAGCCTTATCCGGGTAGAAAAGGCTATGTTAGTGCATTAGCGCAGGGCAGTAGTAACAGATGATGTGTAAATGTGTTTCTGTCGCCTCAGCAGAGCCTCTGCAGCTGTGTTCTGGAGCTTGAGATTGGATACATGTCGGTTCAACCAATATTTGCCCCGTTAGACTTGGATCAATTTGTTCTGTGAATTACTTGGTTTTCATCAGCACTATCTGCAAAATACACAGAATTTTTGTATTTGGTATTTTATGGAAGGTATAAGGGTTACTTGAAAAAGCTTGAACTTGTATATTTTGTCAGTTCAGTGATATTATTATCATGCATATTACTGAACGAAGCTAAGTCTTCCAAGTCTACTTGAGTTAATTTGCACTTGTTCTTTAGATATAACTGAAATACTCTGTGTTGCCTACTGACTGCATACTTAAATATACCTACTTAATTAACATTTTTTACAACATTCTAAGTAATTTATACATAATATTATGATGCAGTGGATGTGGTCTTGATAAATCAAGGCAATCTAAATAATTTTTAAAATTACTCTTCTGCCTAACCCATACTACAGTGGTAGATGTCCCTAAACTTAAACTAAAAAATTTCAAAATTCAAATGTTTTTTATTAAACTAAACTTTTACAAGTACCTACTTTTGAATCGTCAAGTGGATCTACCACTGGTTCGGAATGCCATTTCTACCAAGAAGAACTAACAAGAAACTCGGTGGTTGCTCTTCTCTCTTTTCTTAAATAATTCATTAGGTTATTTCAAACTAGTTAGGTACACTTAGGTATAGGTTTGGGTAGATTGGGTATGTATAGCTAAGTACCTAATACAAAACAGAATCAGCTAATGATTGAATTCTTTTATTGTATGGGTTCCAGCTACTACTAGGTACTAGATATACCACAGAAGAAGCAAAAAGCATGAGCTGATTCCCTGTATGGTGTATTCACTAGTTATTACTACGGAGCTACTGACCATTGGGTTTGCGTACCTAAACAGTAGGAAAGCAACTCTTATGGTATAACTGTCTGTCTGGTCACAATTTGCATTAAGTTATTTACCTAAGATTATGAATATTACAAAATTAGCTTTCTTTTGGAACAACCAGAGGTATATTTTGTCAGTTTAGAGAAAACATGCATATTTGACCGAGCGAAGCAGTCTCCAAGTCTACATAAGTGAATTTGCACGTCTTGCTCTTTAGATATAACTGAAATACTATGTGCTACCTACTTGATTAACATATCTATACTTACTAATATTATAAAGAGGTAAATCTGGATCTACTGACCCGTATTTGAAAATTCTGGTACCAATAGAAAGCCACAATTATTTGTGAGTGTCATAGGCTTTAAATTAACCCGAAAAATTAGGGAGTTGCCGTGGGAATTTAAAAACCTTATTTCACGCGGACGAAGTCGCGGGCATTTGCTAGTTTTACAATATTCTGAGTAATTTATACTACATAATATTATGTTGCAGTGGGTAGGGTCCTGATTTATAGGTTCTTGATAGGTTTGGGTAGATAGGTATAGCTAAGTAACTAGGTACCTAATACAAAAGGAATTAGCTTGTGAATTTTATTCTTTTCTATTCTTTGTTCTAACTACCTAGTACCTACCATAGAAGAGGCAAACAGCATGAGGTGATTCCCTGTATGGCGTCTTCCCAAGTTTATTTTGGTTTTCTTAGGAAACTCCAGAGCTACAGACCATTGGGTGTGCGTACCTAAATGGTACGAAAGCAACCCTTGAAGTGCAACTAAGTATGTCCGTCCAGTCACAATTTGCATATGTTATTTGCCCTATGAATATTAACTAAGATTTGACCCTAAAATTACCTTTCTCTCGAAACAACCAGAGCTGCAACAACGTTTTCTTCCACCGACCAGAAAAAGAAGCTTTTCTTCCATTTTAACTGTTAATTTTAGCTGTTATCATTTTAAACACTAAGTTCAATCCCAAATGCACCTAATAATGCATAGAAATTACACTTGAACTATTTAACTTTTTGTGAAAATTCGTGTTTATTTTGCTTAAATCCGCTTCTCTAGACTTAGCGGCCACCTTCCGAGGTCCTGTCTAAAATTGGAGAAAAATATCGAATTTTAGTTTGACGTTTCTTAATTTTGGCGTTCAAAACGTCGACTAGAATAGCATTTCGTTAAATCATCGCTAAATTGAGTAGTTAGAGCTGTCAGATTAAATTTTAGGTTAGACCTGTCAATTAAGTGTGTTTTCAGAATAGCAGACGTCGCTAAGTC
Organism: Erebia ligea; assembly: GCA_917051295.2. NCBI lineage: Eukaryota > Metazoa > Arthropoda > Insecta > Lepidoptera > Nymphalidae > Erebia > Erebia ligea. Next base: position 13,965,698 of record OU785241.1, on the reverse strand, counting down.
TAATTTAAGCGATTCTAATTTAGAGAAACTAACAGAGAATTGGCACCAATGTCTTCATTGCAATGTTCATGGCTCAGAACAATAACTGAGGTATATGGCCGTATATTTTGACACAACCCCTCTATTTCTTTAAGTACCATTTTAGGAAATTGTTCAGCCGTTGACTCTATGCGTATCTATTATCTGTACTGAATAAGCGCCATTGTATTCATTGCAATGTTCATGGCTTAGAACAATAACTGAGTTTCATGGCCGTATCTTTTGACACGGTCCTCTATTGCTATAAGTACCATTTTAGGATATTGTTTAGCCGTTGACTCTTAGGGCGCCTTCAAATTTGCCGCAAAGTGCCGCGCGGAAGCAGCGCGGCTGCAGCGCCACACGAGTATATATCCGATCAGAGGGGAAGCTTCCTAATAAAGTCGAAAATGTATACCTATTCTGCTAGGGTTGTCACCTGATGCATGTCAACAATTTAAGGAAAAATAAAAATATTATACATCGACTTAGACATCGACAATCGACAATCGACATCGATATCGACAATCGACATCGATATCGACATCTACAACGACATCGATATAGACAATCGACATCGATATCGACAATTGACATCGACAGCGATATCGACATTTGTATCGACCATCGACATCGATATCGTCAATCGATATGAGTATCAACATCGATATCAACAATCGACATCGATATCGTCAATTGATATGAGTATCAACATCGAATCAACAGTCGACATCGATATCGACAAACGACATCGACAATCATAATCGATATCGACAAACGACATCGACATCGATATCGTCAATCGATATGAGTATCAAAATCGATATCAACAATCGACATCGATATCGACCATCAAAATCGGCATTAATATCGATATCGACAATCGACATTCACCATATTATATGACTTTTCTATGTCAAATATGGTGAAGCTGCTTCTAACATTATATCCTTAATGGTAAGACATATTCAAATTCTTTTGATTTATTGGTGTATTTAAATATATTCTTCCCGAACCCAACCTAACCTAAACCTTCCCGAAAGTAGGTAGGTACGTTAATTACACAAGTGAAAAAATCATAAAAATAGGTTCATTGGTTTCCGAGAAAATCGTTAACAAACCTACATACATACCTACATACGGGTCAAATCCTTTTGAAGTCGGTTAAAAATATTGGTGGAGCCAGGGGTAAATAGGAAACACCTGCCCCACGTTTACCCTATTTATCCCTGGGGTCGCAACTCGCAACTAGCAAAAAGTTCCTCCTACCTCTATACAAAGTTTCTTCAAAATCGGTTGAAAAACTGGGCCGTTAAAGCGTAACAGACAGACAGACTGACACATTTTCGCATTTATAATTTGGGGGGTGGACAAAGTCACACATTTTAGCCATATTAGGTACTTCGGGTATTCTACTATCTGAGCACTGTCTTCAAGTAGGTGAGACCGACTTAGGCTACATAGTACATAGCTACCTGTCTAGCACGTCATTCTCACTTGACGATCAATGTTATTACCTAGTTTTATTGTACAGGTGCGCTAGGTACGTGTAAAAAGGTACTTACTTCTCTTTATCTCTCGGGTATGAAAAATAGGAAACATCCTTATTGTCTTTAGAGCTTTTCAAGCAATCTGTGCAAGTATTCGGCATTTTTGTTGAAACAGAACACTATATTTACATAAATAAATCTAAATAGTTTTATTTTTAATACAAAATCAGTAAACTTATAGTAATGAAAATAAATTGAGGAACAATTTCGTGATTGAACACGAAATTGTTCCTCTATTTATTTTCATTAAACGCACGACCGTCCCACAGTCAGCCCTTGCGTTCTAACCCAGACAGTGTCTCGCTAACCCGGACGATCGTGTCGGTGAATGTGTCGGTGAGAGCTCACGCACACATCGTTGCGCTATGTATGGGTGAAGTCGCCGCGAGCAGTTTGTATGAAGCTTCCTCTCTGTTCAGTTCTCTGTGGCAGCGCTGCGGTCGCGCTGCTTTGTAAATCCATATAAATAAAAAACACGCGACTGCAGCGCTGCACCCGCGCTGCGGCCGCGCATCAGTTCATCGATCGACTAGTGACGGAACTGCGCACGTATTTTTGTTCAAGTCTAAACATGAACGAAAATAAGGTAGAAGAATTTATCGATGAGGTTGAGAGTCGTCCAGCAATATGGGATTCGAAGTCCGACAAGTACAGCAACAAAATCGAAAAGAAAAAGGCTTGGGAAGAAATATGCATTTTTATTGACAATTTCACAAACAAGACTCCAAGCTTAGAATAACTACGGTCTATAGAAGGTATGTTTCCAAACAACGCCTCCTCAAAACACAAGCTACAAATTCGCTGTGTGCTGTGTTTACTTGCCTCGTAAACGCAAACATAATGTGTTTAAATGTTTTCCACCTAAAAGTTGGGTAAGTAATTGGTTAGTTTGTTTGTAGCATTGTAGCATTGTAGCTTCTAAAACTAAGTTAACCAGCATTTTTCGGACTGCGCGAGCGTCGTACGATGCCATTTATGGCACCAATTGAACGGCTTACATTTCGCGAGTGTACTAGGTTTCAATAGGTAGTTATTCTAAGACTCCAAGTGAAAAAAAATGAAGCATGTAAGTATAATATTATGTATTGTTAACACAACTACTTTATATTTTCGTTGTTTCGTATTAATAGTAACACAGAACAGTGTTTCTTCGTCAGAGTCCATCGTGAAAATAAATATAGGTACAACCCTATGATGTTCGAACCTCGCGACAGGAGCGCGGCCGCAGCGCTGCAGCCGCGCTACGCTTTGCGGCAAATTTGAAGGCGCCCTTAAATGTTTAATCTGCAGGCGTTTACGAAGGTTATGTTATACCTTATGAACTAATCTAAAATTAACCAGCATTAAAAATATTCCTTTTCCTTTTTAAAATAAAACACTGTAGCCTGTAGTAGCACATAGTAGCCTGTGTGGTATGGCTACTAAAAGATAGAGACCCTTGCTGAAAAACGTGAAGCCAATAAAATGTGTTCATAGTTAACTTTACAACCACCTACCTTAAAAATCCTGATGGTTTTCGTGACCCAAAACATCCGGAGTATTGCTTTTACAACGAATTCCGGCCACGCTGGCCAATTTCCAAAGAGATCACCCATCTGCGTGGGAGATATTGTAGACTGTAGTGCACAAGTGTATGCGCAAACACATGTGCCCTCTCTATTCCCTTACTCTCATAGCCCAATAGGACGGAAAATCCGACTTGACCGGAGAGAGATCAGCCGCAGGGCCGACGGCTTTACGTGCGCACCGGGGCATGGGGGTAAAACTTCCTATAACTCCGGGCTAGTATTCGAGAGAATCTTGTCAGAAAATCAAAATGCTTTGTGGCTTGACTTCACCGGACATCGAATTAGTTCCCGTGGTCTTTGGCTTCCGATTTTTCCTATATTCGAAATAACACAGTATTAATAGCTTATTCGATTGACTTGTAATGCAAATCGATTTGTATTGTATCCATTTTGAACTTCGAGTTGAAAAGAATTCAGTTCATGCGGGTCAGGTGTTATTGCTACGTGTCCGGAACGTTCGTGAAAAATGTTACTTTACATCTCTCATATTCGGTAAGTAGGTCCTTATTACCCCCAAATGGAGCTTGTAGGTGACCAATTAGCGCTCTGGGGTAATAATGTAGCTAGAAAAGCCCTAGGGCGGTAAGTAATTAAAAAAAGTATGATGGTTAGATGTACGCGAACTTTTTGAAAGAGTGAAGAGTTTTTTTTTTAATTACTTACCGCCCTCGGGCTTTTCTAGCTACATTATTACCCTAGAGCGCTAATTGGTCACCTACAAGCTCCATTTGGGGGTAATAAGGACCTACTTTACCTCACAATCGAGATGTAAAGCAGAGTAGTTAGCTCGGGTGTGCGTCTTTGCAAGTTTGCCGCAATGTGCTTTGTACCCTAAATTGGTATTATTACAAATATATTGTGTAGGCACACGACGTTACAGGAATAAAATCAAGTTTACTTGTATCATCGAATATACGCGTCGCGTCATCGTTTCGACCACGCCGCAATGTGCTTTGTGCCCTAGATATTTTTTATTTTGAACACAAGGTCTTTTTACTATACTTTTTAAACAACTGGTTCAATAGTGTAAAAAAATGAAGAGTCGGATTAGATTTCTGTACGTATGCAGTTGCACGTAAGAAATTCCGTTATAGAACCGTAATTTGATTTAGCAGAAATGTTTTCGAAATGCAAGTGTTTCCTCTCATTATATCGAGGCCCAACAATACTGCGCGCAACGGGAAATACTTTACATTGCGTAAAGTATTAGTTAATTTTTTTACAAGCTTTTATTTTAAACATGCAATGTTTGTGGGTTTGTTGTGGTCAAATCTTGCATCTGAATTTTAAAACAACTTTATACGTACCTATTCCGAAACGATAGAGCTGAAATTTTCGATAGACGTTTAGTTTGGATGACAATCCATGGTTAACTTAGTGACGTCATTCTAAATCTAATATGGCGGACTAGCGACCTACTGTAGGTAAGTAGGTACTTATATAAATTTCGATAAAATCGGTTGAACAGGTGGGCCCTGCAGAAGTGGCAAGTCTTGTAATACTTTCGCATTTATAATATTAGTAAGGATTGGTATGGAAGTCGGTACATACTCAACACATATCTAAAAACCGGCCAAGTGCGAGTCGGACTCGCGCACCGAGGGTTCCGTACAAACCTGTAGTAAGTTTTACGATTTATGACGTATTAAAAACAAGACGAAATGAACCGCAAAACTAACTTTGTTTGTAGAGGTTTATTGTTAATATCAAAAAATTACGTTTGTTGTATGGGAGCCCCCCTTTAATATTTACTTTATTGATATTTAATTATTTATTTTGAAAGGTAATATACAAGTTAATATTCTGTGAAAATTTGAACCGTCTACCTGTTACCGTTTTTAATATTGAGCAAAAAAATACGAAAAAAACACGTTTATTGTATGGGGACCCCCCTTAATATATATATTTTTTTAATTTTTAGTATTCGTTGTTATAGCGACAACGGAAATACATCATTTGTGAAAATTTCAGCTTTCTAGCTATCACGGTTTATGAGATACAGCCTGGAGACAGACAGACAGACAGACAGACAGACAGACAGACAGACAGACAGACAGACAGACAGACAGCGGAGTCTTAGTTAAAAAATACGAAACAAGTGCGAGTCGGACTCGCGCACCGAGGGTTCCGTACAAACCTGTAGTAAGTTTTACGATTTATAACGTATTAAAAATAAAAATTACGTTTTTTGTATGGGAGCCCCCCTTTAATATTTACTTTATTGATATTTAATTATTTATTTTGAAAGGTAATATACAAGTTAATATTCTGTGAAAATTTGAACCGTCTACCTGTTACCGTTTTTAATATTGAGCAAAAAAATACGAAAAAAACACGTTTATTGTATGGGGACCCCCCTTAATATATATATTTTTTAATTTTTAGTATTTGTTGTTATAGCGGCAACGGAAATACATCATTTGTGAAAATTTCAGCTTTCTAGCTATCACGGTTTATGAGATACAGCCTGGAGACAGACAGACAGACAGACAGACAGACAGACAGACAGACAGACAGACAGACAGACAGACAGACAGACAGCGGAGTCTTAGTAATAGGGTCCCGTTTTTACCCTTTGGGTACGGAACCCTAACAACACGTTTATTGTATGGGGACCCCCCTTAATATATATATTTTTTTAATTTATAGTATTTGTTGTTATAGCGGCAACGGAAATACATCATTTGTGAAAATTTCAGCTTTCTAGCTATCACGGTTTATGAGATACAGCCTGGAGACAGACAGACAGACAGACAGACAGACAGCGGAGTCTTAGTAATAGGGTCCCGTTTTTACCCTTTGGGTACGGAACCCTAAAAATGGTTTAAACCATAAGTTATTTAGGTATCCCTACAGATAACATTGTAATGTAGAGCATTAGATTAGTAGATCCATCTCGTAATGGCAAAGCAACTAAGGAGAACCATATTTTTCTTATCTTATCTATTCTAGATAAAGGCTAAATACGTCTGCAGTTACTGTACTTGGAACAGTCGGTAGATAATTATATTTATCACGTTTTTGTGGCAGTGTATTTTATTTGTACGGGCAGAGGTACAGCTGTGTCTATTCACGCAACTAAAGTTAATAATTCATTAGAAATAGAATTCTAGAAACATAGTGCCCCTATTTGAGATCCGTTTACCTAGGTACTTGAGCTTTTCCGTGAAATGATTTGGCGTTATTCACTCTCCAAAAATATCTTTAAAAACTGTATCTAACTAAACCACTATTCATTTGAGAAAGTTTACATAAAATTAGTCCGTATGCCTCACAAACTGTTTACCCGGACGTTACTACTTACTAGCGAGTTGCGAGTCGTAAAGTGTAAAGTTGTGAAAAACATAGGTACTTCTCAAGTTGTTGATGATAGAGTCGGTGCCGCTGCCGCCGATTTGCCCTTTTCTCAAAGCATACATTTCTTCATACATTTCTTCATAGCCGCTGACTCATACCTACCTGTATATATTTTTGCTATACCGATTGTCGCCACCTTCACCTTGTCCTTTTTAGATCCCTCGATAATTATTTATAAACATTGTGAACATAATATAAGTTGGAAAAATACTTAATTGTGAAGAGAAAGAAAAATAAAATTGTTGCTTTTTCCACACTGACATTGTGGCCGATTCAGTTAGCACACTCTCTAAACTAAAATGACAGCTCTAAACGTAGTGCTGCCCCTTTCCGTAGGGAGTATTTTGAAAGGGATAGTAATATAAATAGATTTGTCATTTTCATTTAGTTTAGAGATGGTGTGCAACAGAGCCTCATTGTCAACGCTCGAACCAAAGATATTGCTCGAACACATGTTCTCAACTTATCACTCTATTGACGATTAAGTTCCGTGAAAAGTAGTAGGTAGATTTAGTTTAAATCAGCAGTTTAGGATATACCTACGAAGGAGCATTTTAATCTTTTACCTTCCGTAATCGGATCAAATAGTAACTTATCACTTGACATCCAGTATTTGCGAAAAATAGATATGACAGAAATTGGATCCGAGAGTCAAGGTTACGACTTACGAGTGTTACGAAGTTACGAACTAGCGACGCGACGCGCCGTAGGGAGAGGAAGCCGTAATAAGACGTCCGTAGCGACGAGCGAGTGACATACTGGTATTAGGGATTTCATTTTATACTAGCCTGCTGTATTTCGTGGGCTGACATTCCACGTTATACATAAAGGAAGATGCGGACTTAAGAGCGTACATACCCTGAGCCTCTTTTGAAGTTTAGGTATTTATCTCGGGTAAATCCTTTGTCTCGGATAGTCCTTTGTTTGAGCGAGCGAACAGAAGGCGTCGGGTGCAAAGTAGTTTGACAAACCATTTTGATCCTAATCCCATTTTCAAACGGGCTATTATTTTTTCAATATTTAAAAAAAATGTTTTTAATTCACTTAACATACGTTTCATATAAAACTTTTTTTAATATAGGTGTATTCATATAAAGAGAAGGTTGCATGATTGTAAGTATACATGTTTTTAAGTAGGTACATCCATACTAATATTATCTTTGTTTGCTTATTTTCTGTTAGTTATTTATAAGACACATTTTAACCAAAAATAAATAAAATAGCAAAATAAAATATTAGTATTATTTTGATTTTTACTTAACATTATTTACATATTTATATACATATCACTACGCCAGGTCTTAGTTTTTACATTGCAAATTCGATTGACCGTAACCGTTCGATCATATTAGCGTTAAAGTAAAATGAATCTTAATAGTATTGATTCAGAGCTCAATTTCGTGTTTGCATTCACACTGCTCCAAATGGAAACGTTTCGAAATTAAAATCGGTTGGAATTTGTGACTTTAAATCGAGCACCTTTGGGCACATTTTACCCTGACTCCAATGTGATCGAACGCTCGATTACGATCAATCGAATTTTCAATGTAAAAACAAACTAAAAACGGGTGTTTCTTATTGGCATTGATCTACATTTACGGGGATCTACTATTTCAGGTAAAATACATTTGTAATAAAAACTTATTAGTTTTTGTTCCATATTTTTTTCCAGAATTGATCGTCCTTTATAATCTTTTCAATTTTCAAATTAAATTTTTTCCTGTTCAAACCACAAGAAGACAAATTTTGATTTTGATTTTGAACCTTTTTGATTCCTTGCCTTCGCTAATTGTTCACTACGTAAATATTTCTTTTTTTTTTAGTTTGAAAATCGGAGTTTTAGAACCCCATTTCTGAAAAAAATAACTAATTTTAATTCGCACGCAATGAATCCTAAAGACAAAACAGTGCAATAAAACTGATAAGCACGTGCAGATGCAGGTGTTTCACCAACATAGGTTTTTGTTTATCATGGTAACAATAGCGATCGCGGGTCAATAGCGATGCAATAATAAAAAAGGTCCGGTTCGGAAAATATAAAACACAATCATCAAGTACCAAGTTACAGAGCAAACGATAATCACTTGCAACAGGTAATAAAACTATGTAATCCTGCAGGTGTTCCAGTAGTGTACTCAGCTTACCAAAATAACAATAGAAATTTACTGCGCGCGTGGTAGTTATAAAATACAGCTTAGCTACCAATTTTTCAAATAACTTTTTGCCATGCTAATGAGTGTATGGTTATTTGTAAGAAATCAATAATTTTGCCTGACAGTAAAATAAAAACGCGATGCCAAAAAGCGCATAAAAAGACCATGAAAACCTAATTCAACTTTTTTCGTGATTGACTGATTGACCGAAAACGCACAGCTAAAATCGATGAACCTAAATATTTGATTCATTGAGTAGTCTAGATGTGAACTGAGGAAGTAGGAAAAGGCTGATAAGCTTTATCAAATGTGCAACATAAATAAGTTATAGAATTACTGATTCACATCAGACAATGCCTTCTCAAATTCCAAACCAGGCAATAAAACTGATAAGCACGTGCAAATTGCAGGTATTACACTAATGTAGGGTTTTGTTTATTATAATAACAATAGTGATCACGGGTCAATAGTGACACAATAACAAAAAGAAAAGTCCGGTCAACAACCATACTCGTAAAACACAATCATCTAATGACGCTCTGTAAACGAAATCCACTTGCAAAAGGTAAAAAATATATAATTACAGTTGCGCTAGTATATTCGGTTTACCAAAATAACAATAGAATTTACTACGCGGGGTACAATAAAGTACAAGCTGCACTTTACATAACTTTTTGCTGACGTGATGAGTGCATTGTTTGGAATAAGTAACTTTGCCTGACACTAAAATAAAACACGCAATGCCAATAAAGCGCGATATGAGGCCATTTGGCTAACCAACGCTCAGCCAAAATCGATGAACCTAAAAATTTTATTCCTTGAGTAGTCTAGTGTGTGCACTGATGAAGAATTTTGAGTTCACAAACAGCCAAAAAACATGGCTTTTTGTCAGTGAAATATCCCATATTGGATTTGCCGTTACGTCATACTATGGTCGTATAATATCTCAGTACTCAAAATATGTAGGTTTGCAATAAAGAAGGAACCAACAAACAAAAACACATATACATACATGATTGCTAACGACTAAGCCTTCCCCAAGTCGGGCAAAGAAAGGTTCAGTTCAAAACATAAAACAAAACCTATTCATCAAAAATATCCGTAAGCGTGGTAAATAATAATAACTACCCAATTGTTTGCATTGCTACCTGCTTTTGCTATCGGGACGACTGTATTTTTATGGCCATAAATAATATCTATCCAAGCGTAAAAACAAGCAAACATGCGAGCCAACAAATAAAATTCTAATTTCTAATTTATTGTAAGTGCACAGTAAATTTGACTATTCGAAAGCTCATTGCATAAGTTTACTAACGTCCAACCGTGTGTCTCGATACGAGTCGCTTCACTAGGTGACTCCCGCAACTTCATCTGCGTGATTCATGATTTTAAAATACCTCATGGGAATTCTTATTTTCCGGGATAAAATACCTATGTTTGTCTCCAAGAAAGTAGCTATCTCTGTACCGAATTTCAGGAAAAATTGGTAGATAAACCTTGCATGTAGACAGCTGACAGACCGACAAAGTAACACACTCCCATGTTTAATATTAGTAAGGATTACAAATTCAAAATTTATATAAACTTATTTATTTAATAAATATAACACAATATCTAATCGCGGGCAGTATCATTCAGAAGTAATTCAAGCTGGAGATAAACGATCCAAAGGGATACAATATCCAAATCATAATGCAAATCACACCAATAAAATACCAAGACGTCATAAGGAAAGAGAATTTCACAACCGAACACAAGATACCGCGCTAATATGCCATGAAAGACAATTTTTTTGAATGAAAGACGTGATTTTTTTTTTGAAGGGCTGGCTCATTTTTTACGCAAAGGATCAGCCTGGCTGTCCAGCGCGGAAATGCAGCCAGCATTCTCGCCACCATTCCACGTGGGCATGATTTATATAGTTATTAGGTTAGGCTAGCTAGGTTATTGTTTCTATTGTATTGTTTTCAATAAATTTTACCAACGAGTGATTATCATTTCAGTACATGACATCACATTAATATTTATATGGGACGGAGTTGCCAGTCTAGGTAGAGATTGTTGGTCAGCCTTTAAATAATAGTTAATTTAACCACAAGCTTTATAAAGTAAATTATTTTATAACTGTCTGAAACACACGACCTTGTCTGAATTGAATATTCAAATTCTTATTTAAATAATTAAGTAATATTACTATAAATATCATATACGTTTAGTATAAAGTATAATATACAAACCTTAAACTATTTAAAACAAAATAATTTTCATCCATCAATAAGAAAAAGCAGCCAGTATTAAAAATGCCTACTATTGAGAAGTGACAATCACACTACAATCTCAGGTATATGCTACGTATATCATTTTGAGTTGCGGAGACAAAGGGCGTTACGTCCACCCTCTGAGAAGCCTCGGCTACGACTAGTTTTCCTAGTGCTTGATCACGCAGTTTTGTAGTGTGTTACAAACTTATTTTTGGATGTAAATTATTGTTAATTATATATTTTTTTTTGCTTTATATAATTGAAAATATGTCTTACTTTTAGGAGTACTAATTTATTTTTACAAATTAAGCCAACAAACCTCCTAAAATGACGGTTATATGTGTCCTAAATTTCGTCAAATTAAATCTTCTTTGTTTTGAATTTTATAATACAAAGGATAGCAAATTAATAATTTTTATCTTCAACTATAGTAGTTCAGGACCTTATACTCTATAAAAGTATCTCTTTGTGTGACCACAACGAGTAAATTTGGATGTTCGCTAACGTCAAACTTTACACAAAAATCAAGATTAAATAAACGCTTCTTGGTATTTTCGTAATAAGGAACAATCTATTTATTAATTTCAAAATGTTGTCAGTCATAATAGTAGATCAGAGAATTCCCTACAATTTGGTATGAATAAGTTTTGGTTTAATGCAGGGAGTAACAAAATATCAGGGGGCAAAAAAGCTAAATATAAGGGTCTACCCTTGCAGCTCAAGCTCAGCTCGAATGTATAGTCAAACAAGAAGAATCAAAACAAAATATAAACGATTCGACCCGGCTTCGCACGGGTTGCACTAATAATCATAATAATGCCCACTGGCTATATTGGGTATAGACCCAATATAGCCAGTGGGCAGTGGGCAGGCATTACATTTTAATATTAATTACATTGTAAGAGTAGGGGAGACCGGGGAAGGTTGGCTATAGGGGCAGGTAGACTAATCAACAATAACTCGCCACTATCACTTGTTTTTCATCAACCAATTATGAGTGACGATGCCTCCCCGCGACCCGCTAACTTGTGCGAAGTGAGCCGCCGCAGTCGCGCGGGGTTCGTGAGTGGCATCACATTTTGTATTTTTGGTCTCGGTAAGTAACTTTTTTCGTTCGTACTTTTTTTGTTATCGTGTCTATGGATCTGTTAGAAACAATGTAGTTGTTATGCCTAATGTAAATATGATAGTTTTATTCTATATTACACTGTTTTGCTTCCATTTTAGTGCCAGAGTTTGCATATGATACGCAGGTAAAATTCAAAATGGCGCCAGGGGTTGGTTGACCAATTTTTTTCGGGGTAGGTAGACTTATTAGTTTAGTTATTAAAAAAAAGTTACTCTTTAAAATAAGTATAAAATTTTATACTTATTTTAAAGAATTGTGTGGGCTAATGGTTAATGTGCATCATCAATGTAAACACTATTATGGTCTCTCTCACATACTAAATTACAGTTGTATTTTTACAGAAAATGAGGACGTACATAAGAAAATAGATAATAATAGCATAAACGCCACATCAAAGAAATACCAAATTCCATACAAAACGTTGCATCGTAATATAACTAAACTTAAACATAAGCTAGAAAATAATCCGAACCTCAGGAGAGCAGATTTGACCCTGGACACGGCGGGGTACATAAAAATAAAAGTTTATGATAATCACTAATTCAACGATGATAATATTTTGTTAGTAGATATACTTAAAAACTCTAATAAGAGTCTGATTGTTCTATTTTAATTATTAAGTTAATTTTTAGAAAAAAAGTTTTCTGTTTTAATTGTTTATTTATACTTTATAATAAAAGATACTCACAAGTTTATGTATGTTGAATAATATTTTCATAAAAGCAATTTGGTCTGTGATTTGCGATTTATTAGAATAATACAAGTTACAATTAAGTTTGAAACAGAAAGTACAAAAATTAATCTTACCTTTAAATTTAAGTTTTTTTTAAATACAGTGGATTTCGGGTATAACGACGATGAAGGGACCACTCTATTTTCGTCGTTATATCCGGAAGTCGCTACAGGCAAAGGTAAAGATACAGACACGTACACATGTATAGTGTATATTATATTCATTTATAATTGAAAATATTTGCACACATAACTACTCACTGGTACATTTAAAAAAATGTGTAATATTAGTTTGCTTCAATTTACCTCCGAAACGTACACGCTTCCCTACCTGCGTACCTGATATCTATAAACAAAAGGTAAAGGTCTCCACACTTGCTGACCATCTGTGTGGATGTAAACAAAAGATAAGAAATGTTTGTGAAAGAAAGAAATCTTTGTGTCATTGGCGGCCGACTCCGGTCGCAATATCTGCATGGGATTTCTAGGAATTTGTTACAAATGATTCATTAAAAACAGTCGCTACACCCGAACTCGGCGTTACATCCAAAGGCGCTATAGCCACATGAATTTTGTACTAAAGTATGCTTTAAATTCAAGGGACTAAGATTTAACGTCGCTATAGGTAAATGGTCGCTACAACCAAGGTCGCAATAAATGAAATCCACTGTAGTTTAAAAAGTGACTGTTACCTTTAGTAAAGTTCTTTTTTAACCGAGAATGGATCTCAAATTTAAGTTTTTTTATACTTAAATAAAGTTTCTATCATTTAGTACATTTTAATGTTTTATTTTATACTTATCCTCTTTATTTACACTAATTACTGCCTAGGTCAACCTACCCCATGCTTATGGTCAACTTACCCCGGATATGGGGTAGGTTGACCAAGCGTCAGGGGTTTAGAAAATCGACTAAATAAGTATTATAATGATACATATATAGGTTATAGATTAGTATTTTAGGTACCTGAATAGCTCTTCTATCTGTATCAACTGTTGTTTTTGTTATATTAAGTTAAAAATCAGAGCTAAACGAGGTTAAGTGAAAAGTTAGTCAATCATCCCCGGTCTCCCCTACGCCTCGCTCTTGCAGTGTTGGTTTAGACCAAATTCGAAAATCATAAAAATAGTTATTGTGAGTCGACCTTAAAAGATAGATATATGCTATCGCGGACTTTTTTCTAGAAATTTTTGAGAGGAACAATTTCACCATACATTGTTTTTGTGTAACTTTAACTATTTACGCAGCGCACGCCACGAAAGCACTCAGAAGAGACGATTTTTTCCGACTTACTTCACATTATTGCAATTTTCGTAAGGATCTCTAATTTTTTTTAAAATAAAATATAGCCTATCTTACTCGCTTATAATGTAGCTTTCTATTGGTGAAATAATTTTTAAAATAGGTTGAGTAGTTTTTTTGTTTATCCATTACAAACAAACAAACAAACAAACAAATCTTTCCTCTTTATAATATTACTTTAGATAGATGACGCCCGCGACTTCGTCCGCGTGGATCAAGGTTTTTGATTCCTGTTGAAACTCCTTAATTTGCCGGGATACAATCTACCTCTATACCAAATTTTTAGCAAAATCGGTTGAAAAGATGGGCCGGGATAGCGTAGCAGACAGAGAGACACACTTTCGCTTTATAATATTAGTATGGATTGTGTACGGGGAAGTTTCTTAGAAACAAACATCAGCAAGTCGAGTGGGAGTTTTTTAAAGTATTCTATCGCGGCAACGTTAACAGCTATCAGTGGCGTGCACAAGGTTTGAAGCCTGGGTAGGCATTTGTTACGTCGCGTCGTAGGCACTAGATTACTGGCAAGTCATAAAGAAAAATACGCATGAGCTATTTAAACTAGGGTAAGCAGTGCTTTACTGCCTCTATGACATGCACGCCACTGTTAACTATAGTACCTATATTATATGTATAGGTACGGCACGAATTTTCAGCGGCGACCTTACGTCTACCTAAATATTACGAATTTAATCTTATAATAAAGAATCTAATTAAGGAACGAGAACTAAAAACTACCTAAAAATAACCTATACGGAGACCTTAAAGGTATTCTATCCTGAGTAGGTATGTACCTATATGATTTTCCACATCAATGTTGCCTTACGAAGAAGATTACGCCGACACTTCATCTCTTATGTAGACTTTAGTTTCATTCAAACGGCTATAAAAGTTGCACCCCAATGCCGCGTGCTCTCCGGGAAGCCTCGTTCACCAAAATAAGTTCATAGAGTTAGTGTAAGATTTAAAAGTTCACCGACGTTGATAGAGTTCGAACGTCGAAACACAATAACGCCAGAGTAAAATAGATCTAAAGTTCCATATTATTTTAAAGTCTTAAATTCAGTACCATTAATATTAATTTAGCAAAATTTTCGCTCGGATTTAATAAACGGACAAGAACCTCTTTTTAAGACCGCTTTTAAGCTTAGATTAACCGATACTTGAGAACGTGTTCTAACCTGATGTCGATTTATTAATACGTATATGTATGGATGATGAACTCGAGCTTTCAAACAAGTCTAGTAAATTCAAATTCAAAGTATATTTATTCAAAATTGGTAACTACATGGTACACTTTCTGAATGTCAAGTATGCAAAGTATAAGACCTGAAGTAGAAGACGTAAAGTGCTTAGACGCTCGAATACTATTAACTGTGACAATTGAAGACTGATGAGGTGTAAAATCTCATACGAACCACACAGATCTAAGTGCCGTAAGCGTCACAAGAACTGGATCTATTTTTACCGCGACTATTTCTGACCGCGATGGCTTCCAGACGGCTGAATTAATGCCATCCTGGGGGGATTTTGTTCCCACGATATGTATTTCACCTTTGCCAAGTGTCTGCATATCTTTGATCTCACCTGGCGACTGGCGAACGACGATGCTATCTGAGATTGAACGTGATAGTTTAGAACTAGAGGTGATACGAGTAGGTATAAAACTATGGAGTCTTGTATTTGGCTCCTACACTTCAACTCATTGCCGGATCACTACTGGGTCCATAGTGCTAACACTTAAAAGTTTAAAACAATACTTAAGCAATATTACTCAATTTTACAGTTTGATGTCACGTGTACCTTGACGTTCCTAAAATAAGGAGTATAATTTTTAAACACGATAGTCAACAATAAATAATAATGAAACAATGCAGTATGACCCCTGAGCATGACTCTCCGCTCAGAAGGGACACTCTTCTGAGAAGGGTTCGGCTACCACGTTGGCCAAGTGCGAAGGTAGGTATGTAAAGTCTGCCAATCCGCGTTTGGCTAGCATGGTGGACCATGGCGAATCCCTACTGAATCTGAGCGGAGACTCGTGCTCAGTTAGGAAGCCGGCATTGGGTTGAAATGCTGACTGTCTGCTACAGACTACAGAATGTTACGTGTAAAGATGTTTATTTTCTCAAAAAATAACAAGGTTCACTTATATTAGAAACTTACAAATAATCTATGCTAAGACCTGGTGGGAGGCTTCGGCCGTGGCTAGTTACCACCCTACCGGCAAAGACGTGCCGCCAAGCGATTTACCGTTCCGGTACGATGCCGTGTAGAAACCGAATAGAGGTATGGGTCTAACTGCCATGCCCCTAACAAGTTAGCCCCCTACCATCTTAGACTGCATCATCACTTACCATCAGGTGAGATCGCAGTCAAGGGCTAACTTGTAGTAGATAAAAAAAAAACATTACTGCTTAGAGTAAAAATGTTATTATTGTTTACTAGTTGATGCGACTTTGTCCGCGTGGATTGAGGATGTTTGGTTCCCGCTGGAACTATTTAATTTTCCGGGATAAAAAGTACACTATGTGTTATTCCAGACTATAATCTATCTCTGTGCGAAATACAGATCCGTTCAGCCGTGATTGAGTAACAAACGTCCATCCATCCTAACTTTCGCATCAATAATCTCTAATATATAAAATTTCCATGTCACAATGTTAGTTACCGTACTCCTCCGAAACGGCTTTACCGACTTTTACCAAATTTTATATGCGTATTCAGTAGGTCTGAGAATCGGCTACTATCTATTTTCCATACCCCTAAAACACCTCAATCCACGCGGACGGAGTCGCGGGCATCAGCTAGTATTAGTATATATTGAAGAGAATAATAGAAGTATAGATTGTTCTGAGAGGAGACTAGTGCTCAGTAGTCAGTAGTGGGCCCGCGATGGGTTGACATGAGGATAATGATGGCTGTATTATGTTAGGCTCAAAGACCGAAATGTTATTCATGTTTGTAGTGCTTGCGAATGCGATTGTTATTCCGTACGTCACGTGACTGTGGGCCATATTTCGACAATGCGACGCCGACGTTAGCCATTCATTGCTGTTGTGACGCCCCAGATTGTATTCCTATTCCTACAAGTGAGTTTTATAGCCTCTTATAGACTCGACAAAACTAGTAGGCGGATTGTCAAATATGGGCTAGGATGCTGTTAAGGTTCATTTTACTTTGACACTACCATTACCACTTGCAAGCAGGTCTGGGGGTCTACTCTCTTTCTCTAAAACGAAACTTCGCAAACAAACGAACGAAATTTCGTTAACTCCTCTCCTACATAATATTATCTCTATGCTCCTCTCTATTTCGTTTTCGTACACGCAGACGAAGTACGGATCCATAGAAAATTTTCGTAACCGATTGGATTAAACGATTTTGTGTGGGTCTAATAACCGACTAATTACGTTCGTTTGCGAAGTTTCGTTTGAGAGAAAGAGAGTAGACCCCCCTGATTGCAGCCAAGCGCTAGCCTATACATAAAAGAAAACTAATGTGATCGAACGTTCCATACGTTGGCATATATGTGGAATGTGGATACTATAATATTTTGATTTTACCGCTATGTAAATATGTTGTATGTACCATATTCTGGCAAAATAAATAAATGATTATGATCAATCGAATTTGCTATGAAAAAGCTTTTAGACTGACTTAGTACTGGAGACCCGCCTAGTAGCAAAATTTAATAAAACCAATAACTTGTCAAAATGTGTAGGTACGGTAGAATTACAACTTACTAGCTGGTGCTCGCGACTAGGGCTTCCAATACCGGGATCCCGGTATTGGCCAATACCGGGATCCCGGACTTTTTTCGCCGGTTTTCAATACCGGTATTGAAATGTCTAATACCGGGATACCGGTATTGGTGACACTTTAAACGAAACAGCGACTATTGCATATATTTCTTGGTAGATGCCACTGTTTTTTATTCGGATAAGTTTAAAACTTGTATCTTATGCATATTAGCTCAAAAAGAGCGCCTTTATTGCTTAAAACCAGTGAAAAAAGTCGTTTTTGTTCACTCAGAGGGAAAAATTAGTGTTTGAATTTAGATCCATGTGGCTTGGCATTGGTCTTTCAAAACGTTCAGAAATCTGATTTATTACTAATGCATATTTTATTATGATATATTATTTTCTTATAAATAACTAGAGGATGCTCGCGACTTCGTTCGCGTAGCATAAGTTTTTTTTAATTCCCACAGGCACTCCTTAATTTTCCGGGTTAAATCCTATATATCACTCTCCAGGTCCTCAACTATAACCATGCAAAAAATCACGTTGATCCGTTGCTCTGTTGCGGCGTGATTGAAGGACAAACTCTCTACTTAACGTCCTTGGGGATAAAATTTTCAAAAACTGTGAAACACGTATTTCTTTATTTTAAACCAGAAGCACAAATACCAATTTTCATAGATATAACTTAAGAAATGACGGACTTTCATACAAACTTTAAACCCCTATTTCACCCCCTTAAGGGTGGAATTTTGAAAAATCCTTCCTTAGTGAGCGCCTACGTCACAAAAGAAACCTACTGTCAAAATTTCAAGTTTCTAGCCACAGCGGTTTAGGCTGTGCGTTGATATATAAGTCAGTCAGTCAGGACTTTGAATTTTATATATATAGATAACTATTGAATTTTAGATTAATTTGTGTTTTGACAAAATTATCGTTTTCTTCGACTTCGATCGACTTCTTACAAAAATATCGTTTATTACTCATTTAGTAGTTCCTCAACAGGTGGGCCTAAAAATGAATATGAACAAGATAAATATCATTTATAATGCACACGTTCAGCCCCAACCTGTGTTAGTAGAGAATTCTGCACTCGAAATTGTTGATGAGTACATATACCTAGGACATACAGTCCAGTTAGGTAGGTCCAATTTCAAGAAAGAGGTCAACCGCCGAATCCAACTCGGCTTGGGCAGGGTTCGGGAAACTCCGCGACATCTTCTCGTCCAAAATTCCTCAGTGCCTGAAGACTAAAGTTTTCGGTCAGTGCGTGTTGTCAGTGATGACTTACGGCTCCGAAAAATGGTTGCTAACTTTGGGCCTGATAAGGAGGCTCAGGGTCACTCAGCGGGCGATGGAGAGAGCTATGCTTGGAGTAGGTATACCTGCGTGATCAAATCAGAAATAAGGAGATCAATAGGCAAACCAGAGTAACCGACATAGCTCGAAGAGTCCAAGCTTTAAGTGGCAAAGAGCGGGGCACATAGTAGGTAGAACCGATAGGCGTTGGGGTCCCAAAGTGCTTGAATGGCGGCCTCACACTGGGAAGCGCAGTGTTGGACGACCCCCCACTAGGTGGACGGACGATCTCAAGCGTGTAGCTGGAAGCCGCTGGAAACAAGGGGCATAACCGTGCTCTGTGGCGATCCATAAACTGAGACCTACGTCCAGGATGTCTATAGGTTGAGACGACGATAGTAGTTTAAATTACAATCTTCGACACTAATTATTTCACTAATTATTTAAAATTCCCTGCCATATTTATTTAATTTTGTGTGTACGTTGAGAAAGTGCGTCACAAATATACTTTATATTAAAAGTTCAAAATTCAATGGAGGTTAAAAATATATATTTTCGTAAGAATTCATCCAAAAATAGTTCTATTTTAAAAATCATATAGTTGATATTCTGATTGATATGAATAAGAAATTGAATTTGATAATAATATAAGTATTACTTCATAAGGTTGTATTTAAAATGATGTGATGGAGTTTCAGAACATTACGTGGTCCGTTATTTTCACCTTATACATGTACCTACATGAAACAAACGATAGTTTCGTAAAAATTAAGTCAACGATAACTATCTCAATACTCAAAATACAAATAAATCTAAAATCAATACTTGGTGATTTTTTTGAAGAAAATACAATTTCATAAAATATTGCATGATATAAAATAGAGTGAAGGAGTTACTTAACGTTTCGTGAGACAGTGAAATAGACATACCAATCCACAGCGTAATAATCAACCACAGCGTTCTATATCCAAAAAAAAAATCTCGCTGAGTGAAACAAAACGGCTTTTCTTTACTGGATTTAAGCAGAAAAGGCACTTTTTTTGAGTTAATTTGGTGAAAAATTTTTTTTATGAAAAAACTGTTTTTTATGGGTCCGTTTGCTTCAGAAAAGACTAATTTTAAGTTAAAAAACATCTACCACATTTTAAATTTTTTCCAATACCGGGATCCCGGGATCCCGGTATTGAAAAAAATCGTTCCGGTATTAATACCGGTATTGAGAAAAACCGGTATTCGAAAGCCCTACTCGCGACTTCTTAAACATCCCTGGGGAACTCTATGATTTCCTGGGATACCTACTTAGGTTAATTGAATTGACCCGAATTCCAATTTTAAATATCGCTGCTCTATAGGACTATTCAAAACAGGTAACGACTCGAGGAGGGTCGATAAATAAATAAAAAATCCGGCCAAGTGCGTGTTGGGCCACCCGCAGTGTAGGGATCCGTTAAGTTGCCCCTTGCAATATGTGGAAATTTTATAAGTTGGTGGACTATTACTCGTTAACTTGTAAAGCCTGTACCTTAGCTTATCTTAGCTGTACAGCTTTCTAAAACTAAAAGCCTCTGAGCTAAGCCGCGGACAGACATGGCGAAACTATAAGGGTTCCTTGTTGCTTACGGAACCCTAAAAAATTCATCAGCAACGGCTCTCTCTACCTGCCCTTCGTATGGAGTAGGCACAACGTGGCGACGTGGCAGGTGATACAACACGTGATCCTAATATGGTTCAGTGCGCACGACCTGGGGCCATGCTGCCAACGCTTTTAAAGCAATGCTTAAGCAATATTATTCAAAATGCCAGTTTGATGTCATGCACCTTGATTTTCCTAAAATAAGGATCATAATTCTAAAACACGAAAGTCAACAATAATGAAACAAATGAAACAATATTACTTTAAGAGTTGGCAGTAAGGCCTCTGAAGTTGGCTACAAAACCGCAGCCTGATTACGTAAAATTTGCAGTAGCGACAGCAGTAGCAATGCGACAGCAATCACTACGAAATCGGTCGCAAAACGTCACTAGAATTCGTATTACGCAAGCCGATCGCACGTCTATTGCTCGCCTGCCGCAAAATGCACTTTTCATGCACTTTTGCTATCGATAGCCGCTGTTAAGTAATACAAAATTGCCGTTTGACAGCAGCGATCGCGAGATTTACGCCTGTCGCAAACCGGTCGCGAGATACGTAATCAGCCCGCCGTTACGGGTTCACTTCTAATACGATTTCGTGAATTGTATAGTTCACCATCTATTTTAAATTCTTGAATATGACGTTACCAATAATATTTAGAATAACTAGTTTTATTCATATTCATTTATTTATCATTAATTTATTCTGCATTCCAATTTTACCTATGAATTTTACAATTATTATTCTTGTAATTAACTAATTACATATTATTTCGTTAAACTGTGATATTATCAACAGTTCGAAGTGCAATATTAGAACCCCGGTGGGGCACAGCAATTGATGTAGAATTTTAGTAAGCAAATCATTGATGTAGTATAGAGACGGCTGCCTTATTTATCTTCAAAAAAGGCACATGTATAATGTACTATATTATGTTTTGTAAGGCTTTATCTATTAGAATTTTTTAAACAAACGCTACATAACTTTCCAAAGCTTATAAATGGTCTGGAATTTCGGTGTAAATTTTTACACACATTGGGTTAGGTCCGGTACTATGGATATACATATTATTATTTACCCGCAACTTCGGCCGCTTAGAATTCGTCGTCGTCGTTAGGTATCGTCGTATAGTTGTCTCAAACAATAGACGTCCACTGAGACGAAATGAGTTCTCCAAATTCTATGGCTGATCCTATACTCGGGTGCTCCGTGCTACGGTTACCCGGTTGAGTTTGTTGTGAGCTCTCGTAGCTTCAGTTTTAAGATACCGTAATTGATTATCAACATCATGTTCGAATAAGTTATTGGACGTCAATAAGTGTACAGTGTGCCTAATTTGAATAAATAAATTGATAAGTACATTGATAAAATTAATTTGTGAAAAATGCAAAAAATATCAGAAAGCTGGTATTTGGCACTTTTCGTGCTTGCGAGCAGCACGCCAATGCGTCGGGCCAATGTGTACTAGGGACTTCGGACTTAATCCCGCCTTTATGTATTCAGCAACTAGGTACCCTTGGAAACTTTGGAGGACGTATAACTGACCAACGAGGCATTAATTGCCTAAGTTTTAATCCGCTTTGAGCTTTCCATGCAGTACAATTGTACGATACACTATACTTTGCAGGTTTATCTTATCTCACTGATATTATAAAATGTGAAAGTTTGGATGTTTGTAAGTTTGCATGTTTGTTACTCCTTCACGCCGCTACAACCGATGTAGCTGAAATTTGGAATGGAGATAACTTCTAATAAATATATTTAAAGGAAAAGGTGACTGACTGATTGACTGACGACTGACTGATCTATCAACGAACAGCTCAAACCACTGGACTGGACGTATCGGGCTGAAACTTGGCATACAGATAGCTTTTATGACGTTGGCATACTCTAAGAAAGGATTTATAAAATAGGGGTTTGTTTGTACCAAAATCGAATTTAACGTCACTCGCGTCACGTACGTATAGCTGCGGGCAAAAGCTAGTAAGTACTAAGTAGTAACCTATAATAAGCTATCTCCATTCCAAATTACTCAGCTCTGCTCTACATTTTATATTAAAGAGTTCCCGCGGGAATCAAATAATCCTAATACACGCAGAAGATCGGCGGGTACCATCTTGCTCGTATATTTACATAATATAATGATATATTACGCATTACGCAATATCTGTAGACTTCCATTGTTCGATATGTCGGTATATTATATTGGTGTTAGCCCTCCATCTTGATATATTATTACTTGCGTGTTGTTAGCTCATAATATGCGGCGTCTATAAGTCGAACAATAAAACAACACGTCAGCCGAGAGAATGGAGTGTAGTGTACGTTGAGCGCTGTTGCCTTGACGTGGGTGGTCCGGGTTCGATTCCCGGTAGGGTTAATTTGGGAATTTATAATTTCTGAATTTTCCCTGGTCTGGCCTGGTGGGAGGCTTCGGCCATAGCTAGTTACCACCCTACCGGCAAAGTCGTACCGCCAAGCGATTTAGCGTTCCGGCACGATGTAGAGACCGACTAGGGGTATGGGTTTAATATAGCTGCCATACCCCTAACAGGTTAGCCCGCTACCATCTTAAACTGCATCATCACTTACCATCAGGTGAGATCGCAGTCAATGGTTAACTTGTAGTTGAATTTAAAAAAATTACGCAATATCTGTAGAGTTCGATATGTCGGTAATTATTATATTGGTGTTAGCCCTCTAGACATGCATTATATTCTGTGCTCTAGACATATTATTATTTATTAGTTGCGTGGTATTAGCTCATAATAGATATGCGGCGTTTCTATGTCGAACAATAAAACAACACGTCAGCTGAGAGAATAGAGTGTACGCTTACTGCCATCGCTTAAAGCAGTCTTTTATTTAAATTAACGTTTTATGCAACGTACCTTGACGCCCCTAAAATAAGGATTATAAAAAGAGATGAAACGGATATCCGGTAACTATCCGGTATCCGGCCTATCCGGCGTAAATTTATTATCCGGCCGGATACCAGATAGTACCTCAATATCCGGCCGGATACCGGATGTTCAAAAACTACGACAATTTCCTAAAATCAACTTTAAAACATAAGTTTTTGTGAGGTAACTAAATATTAAGACAACGGGTAATAGATTTTATTTAAAACTGAAAAGTTACAAAAACTCACAAGGAAGTTAAAAGAACCTTCCAAAAAACATAAAAAGATTTTTTGAAACATAAATTGCATTCAAATCACGCACTTTACGCAACAAGTAAGCAACTAATTTTTGCTATCACGATCACTCACGATGACACCCGAAATCGCCCGAATTGATCCGATCGCTTTCGCTGTACCTGTGCGGCGCTAAACTGGTGACAACCTGCTTCGAGACCGCGGGCCGGATATTCGGCCATCCGGCTTCGTAGCTAGCCGGATATCCGGTATCCGGCCAAACAACTATCCGTTTCATCTCTAATTATAATTCTGAAACAAGAGCGTCAATAAGGTTAAAACAATACTGCTTTAGGCGATGGTAGTAAGCCCCCTGTTCTTTTACGGGAAGATAGCTTCAATCTGATAAGAAGGTTTAGTAGGTTAACGGTTTTACAGGACAGTCAATCTGATAACAAGGATAGTAAGTAGCTTAGCGTTGTATGGTAGGAATGAAATCGGAAATTGTAGATTGAAATAGTAGAGTTACTGCACATTTTCTTTATTCCAATACAAGTTAGCCCTTAACTGCGAACACCTGAGTGATAATGCAGTCTAAGATGGTAGCAGGCTAACCTTGGGGTACGGCAGTTATATTTAACCCATATCGGTAATCGGTTTCTACACGGCATCTTACCGGTACGCTAAATTGCTTGGCGGTACGTCTTTGCCGGTAGGGTGGTAACTGGTAACTAAAGATGGTAGCAGGCTAACCTTGGGGTACGGCAGTTATATTTAACCCATATCGGTAATCGGTTTCTACACGGCATCTTACCGGTACGCTAAATTGCTTGGCGGTACGTCTTTGCCGGTAGGGTGGTAACTGGTAACTAAAGATGGTAGCAGGCTAACCTTGGGGTACGGCAGTTATATTTAACCCATATCGGTAATCGGTTTCTACACGGCATCTTACCGGTACGCTAAATTGCTTGGCGGTACGTCTTTGCCGGTAGGGTGGTAACTGGTAACTAAAGATGGTAGCAGGCTAACCTTGGGGTACGGTAGTTATATTAAACCCATATCGGTAATCGGTTTCTACACGGCATCTTACCGGTACGCTAAATTGCTTGGCGGTACGTCTTTGCCGGTAGGGTAACTGGTAACTAGCCGAAGCCTAACACCAGACTAGACCAGAGGAAATTCAGAAATAATAAATTCTTCACCAGCGTGGTGGACTATAGCCAAACCAGAGGCCCAATTGTTTAAGCAAATCTTAATCATTTGATAGCTAGACTATATGCTTTATGACGTGCAGGCATCTATGAACTCCTTAAACGGGTTGAATTACGAGTATTATCCGTTTGACAAACATTTACGTTAACGATTTGCTTACACAATCGGGGGGCTGATTCATTCAAAATTACCGGACTTCTATTAATTATTAGCCACTACAGCCCATTAATGTCCCACTGCTGGGCACAGGCCTCCACTCTCATAGAGAGAGGAGGAATTAGAGCTTAGACCCACCACGCTGTTCTAATGCGGGTTGGTGGGCTTTTATCGACTATCATCATGTTAGTGATAATAACCGGGACCGACGGCTTAACGTGCTCTCCGAGGCACGGGGGTGAAACACCGCCAACTCCGGGCTAGTACTGAGAATTTCTAGTCAGAAAACCCAATACTCAATTATGGTCCGACCCGGGACCTCGTCGGCCGCAGTCGAACATGCCAACCACTATACCAACGAGGCAGTCAATTAATTATTAATTCTAAATATTCCTATTTCTATTCGATTTCCGCCAGGATGTGGAATGCCCTTCCAGCGCATGTATTCCCTGCCGCGTATAACTTAAGTACCTTCAAGGCAAGAGTGAATATAGTACTCTGTGGTGAATAGGCATCTTCTAGGCGGGCGCGCTTCAACCTAGACCTCATCATCGCTTTGTATTAAGCGTGATTGTCGTCAAGCGCAAGCCTATCTTGCAATTAAAAAAAAAATTATGATGACCGTATGTAACATAACATTATGTCTATAAACAGAATGCGTAGCCTATAATGGCCATTATTTAATTAGCGAGGTGGTGGCAGCGCGCGACGGGCGGCGGTGATAACATATCTGACAAGGACACCCGACGCGAATGGCCTAATCGAATCTCTTTCAACCGCTACATCTGCCTTGTGACTCCGTTTTACTACAACATTTCTAGGCAAGCGCGCTCCAATCTAGACCTCATCATTGCTTTTCATAAGCATGATTTTCTTCAAGCCCACGCCTATCTTGCAATTTTAAAAAAAACAAGTATGTATAAATTAACAAGCCTTCAAAAGAAAGCTCTTCAAAAGAACAGCTATGTTGGTTTGTCCTTCAATCATGCCGCAACGGAGCAACGGATCGACGTGGTTTTTGGCATGGATATAGTTGAGGACCCGGAGAGTGACATAGGCATATATATTTATCCCGTAAAATTAAGGAGTTCCCGTGGGAAAATCTTAAACCACGCGGACGAAGTCGCGGGCATCAGCTAATACTCGTTGATAATAATTTGATAACAAGCGTCATACGTGAAAGCGGTGATAGTCTAGTCACTAGTGGTTGAGACTCGAGACGCCCAGCTCCCTATTTGGGTGGTCAGGGACTCTATCCCCGGACACGCACTTCCAACTTCGGAGTTATAATATGTGCCATGTCGGCACTTATAACTCGAGCGTTAACTTAAGCCTCCAGTTGTTTTTGTACCTAATATATAGAAATAACATTGTTATTTTTCCTCTTTCAAGCTTATTGTTTTAACCTCACATCTTTGTACTTTGATTCCGTTGCGTCATAATGACCAGACATAGTGTAAAAGGCTTTACGAGTAGGTAATTCGTTAAAATATTCTTTAACATAACATATTATAATATGTCGCAGGAACTATAACTGCTACTATGGGCTACTAGTAGAATATTGCAAATTCCCTAGGCCTAGGGATATCACGGAATTCCGGAAGAAGGCTAATACCCTAATTGACTACCTTATTTGGTTAAACAATAACGATCTTTTTTGGATAAAAACCAAAAAATCCTATAGATTTTTTAACCTCTAGTTTAACCTAAATAATAACATGGCATAGAGGCACTACTACAAAGGGAGACTTGACGGCTCAGAGCAAACGAATAATAATATAAGCGGAATACCTTTTCTGTGCTTGACACGAGAAATAAATAATATAATACTCGGAATAAATAAGTCTTGAATATTATTAAAAACAAGCTTTTATCGTCCACCATATTGAATTTAGTGTGACGTCATTTTATTTTTATTATTATTCTCAGTAAATCCTTTTGATTGATACCCATAAAAAATAACTAGTCCGCCATATTGAATTTAGAATGACGTCACTATAAGACATACGACACACAATTGTCTTCCAAACTAAACGTGTATGCAAAATTTCAGCTCAATCGATTGGGGACTGCTGTTTTAAAATTCAGTTGCAAGATTTGATCTAAACAAACCCACAGACATTGCAATAATAATAAATGCTTGTAAAAATGTATACTTACCTAAATTGCATTCGCATATTTTCTCTATTCTAATTACAAAACTGTATTAAAAATAAATTCATCATCCAGGTTTTGCCAAATACCAAACATCCCGCAATGCAGAAGCGTGGGCGAGAACCTCAAATCTGTTTTGGCACTATCTCATGTAATTTGTGTTTTAATATTTTTGCTAAAATTCGACTAAGTTGCTTGGGAGCTAAAGAGATTAAGATCTATTTAACGGTCTTTGTTGGACGCCATTTATAGAGTCGTGGGAACGATTTCGTTGAAAGTGAAATTATTGTCATTTGTTAACTGTTTAACGCTGAGTTGCACGAAACTATTTTAAAAATGTAAGTGTTGATTAAACTAATTTAATCACAAGACTCCATACGATTCTTGCGATTAAATTAGTCTAAGTACCACTTAAATTTTTGTATTTGTTTCGTGCAACTCAGCGTTATTACATTAATGGTAACTTATTATGAATTGTTGGCAATTTCGCGTTCGCAATTAACATAATTAAGTTTATATTATCACGATCAACAATATTGGTAAAATAGAAATTTCGTTCAGAAATGACTGGGAAATCTTAGTTGCTTCGGCAAAAGTAATGCTTGGTTGAATTAATAAAAAAAAAAGCTCATGTTTGAAGTTTGAAATGTACCTATAAATAAGATTTGGTTTTCAAAACGGAGACATATTTGCATTTTAACAATATGGTACTCTCGTGGAAGAAAAAATATGTGCGAACCGCTGATTAAAAATGTTGAATGCAGAATTTCCGTCAAATCCGTAGACGAGCGACCCGAAAGGGCTCTTATCTGCAAAAATGTTCCAGAATAATTTTCTATTCTCTCTTTCTGTAGCACATTCTTGTGAAAAAAAGCGAAATTTGCTTTGATTTTATGATGCACAATAATTAATTTGTACTTCCGATTTATACTACTACAAGCTGATGCCCGTGACTTTCCGCGTGGATTGAGGTTTGTTATTTCACGCGGAAACTCTTTTATTTTCCGAGATAAAAAGTAGGCTGTGTGTTATTCCAGACTTATAATCTCTGTGCCAAATTTCATCCAGATCCGTTCAGCCGTTCTGGCGTCATTGATTAGTAACACACATCCATCCATCCAAACTTTCGCATTTATAATAGTAGTATACAGAAAACTAATCCCTTGACTGCGACCTCATCTGGTGGCGCCAAGTGATGATACAGTCTAAGATGGTAGCAGTCCAACCTGTTAGCAATATGGCAGTCATGTTAAACCCATTTTTCTAATCGGTTTCTACATCAGCATCGCACCGGAACGGTAAATCGCATGGCGTCACGTCTTTGCCGCTTTGCACGTGGTAACTAGCCACAGCTGAAGCCTCCCACCTGACCAGACCAGAGGCAATTCAGTAATTATAATTTCCTGAATTGACCCTGTCGTTGTCGAACCCGGGGCTTCCCGCTTATAAGCTACCGTGCTCACCACTGTGCTAGAAAGGTAGCCAAAACTAACTCAAAAACTATTCGATCTCTATCGTTTGATAGAGGAAAATGCCTGGTGGGAGGCTTCGGCCGTGGCTAGTTACCACCCTACCGGTAAAGACGTGCCGCCGAACGATTTAGCGTTCCGTTACGATGCCGTGTAGAAACCGAATAGGAGTATGGGTTTAATATAACTGCCATGCCCCTAACAGGTTGGCGCGCTACCTGTGCGCGCTACCATCTTAGACTGCATCATTACTTACAATCAGGAGAGATCGCAATCAAGGGCTAATTTGTAGCAGATAAAAAATACAATGCGGTGATTTTTTTTGTAAATTGGCAACCATAACGTAACATTTGAATTTACGGCAGTCTACTTTTTTATTTATCATCAGTATTGATTTATAGGTACTGGCTTGCCGAGACGACACCGATTTGAGCGGCGCGATTTCGTAAACATTACGTAAAATTGTATAAAATATACGACATACATTTTTGTAATTTATATAACCTGGCTCTACTGTAGCTACTAGCTTGACGCATCGGTAGCGTACACGTAGATCCGTGGCGTTTTTAGGGTTCCGTACCAAACTGGTAAAAATGGAACCCTTATTTTATTTAAATCCAGTTAAATCACATAATCTTGATTGACACAATGAATGAATAAATATACTTTTATTGTACACCACAAAGGAAATTATAAAATAGAAAACTTAGCTACTAACAAAGTAAGTACCTATACAATTTGGCGGCCTTATCGCTACATAGCGATCTCTTCTTTCCTCCTTTAATTTAAAATTTCCCGTAGCACAGAAGAAAGTACAAAATTTTAAGGTAGACTACAAAATGCGTCTAGAATTTCTCACCGTAGTTTTACATTTGGAGCAAGTTTTCGTTCGATCGCTAGGTTTCCAGGTCAAGGTGAATTGTCCATTACGCTTTTGGGAACAAACTAAGACTTCCGAAAACCTAAAATTGGTTTAGGCATAAAAATACATATAGTTAACGACTTATAATTGGTTTAGACATAAAAATACTTATAGATAACTACTTATTGATTGCCTACACCCTCGACCTCGTTTATTGGTCTCGTCATTACTGATAGCAGGTGATATTGAACTTGTCTGATGGAAAGTGATGACGCAAACTCAACCTTGTCTACTCTCCATCCGGCAATTGATACTAGGTACGTCTGGGGATATTCGATAGATGCTATGAACTATCCCTACTCGGTATCTCTACAATCTATCTACATGTTTTAATTTATAATACTATCCTGATCCATGCAATGTTTGTTCCATAATCCATATTATACACGAATGAACCGGCGCGTTCAAAAACAAAATTTGGCGTAGACGGAATTTTTGAAAACCTTGTCACGGGAAATGGTAATAACTCTTCGTTTTGGTTTGTGGCCTGCAGTTGCGTCAAACCGAGCATAATACTCGTTTATTACGGCACAAGTAAGTCGTATATTACTTAGCCAATGTCACGTTGAAATTATGATACAGCGCTATTGTTTCATTCGCAGAGAATTAGCAAACAACAAAACATTCACTTCGACGCGACGGTTCGATTCGACCGCATGAGCGCATAAAAGTCGCATAATAAGCATATCATCGATAACGATCTATCGATCTATTACTTTCCTAATCTTTATGGTTAGTATGAGATTTTGTTGAGATCGAACATCTCGCTATAGGTGATAGATTTCGAACGTCGAAAGTTTTACGTCAGAGTAAGCTGTTTTGAAGTAAAAAAATTCAAGTAGAATAGTTAGCGAAATATTATTCGCTCTGATAAAAGTTATCGCTTAGAACGACTTATCTATTGTGTTATAAAACAATCATAGAAACAGAACGCCTGTTCTTATTTTTAACAATTGATTAATTAATGGTCTTCATACATTGAACACAAAAGTGAAAACAAATAATAAACAAAAAATACCTAAAGAGATATTTTTACCTTTGCCATCGATAACTAATCGTATTTCCTTTTTATTATCCTGCAAAACTAACAGTAGTATAGCTCTACTCAGTATATTAATAATTACGGATGGTACGTGATTTATCGAACCCTTTGTTCTATTATGCCCCAAAGATAAGCCGATAAGCCGAATCGGTGCAATATAATATTTCCTGAACTAGGTAGAATATGTATATCACCGATTTTAATTACGTAATGTCCGCTTCAAACGCTGGCTGTAGAGTGTAGATAGATACGGTCTATCGAAATTGAGTTGTAAAACAATGGTATAACGCTCGAATTGTAAGTTGTAAGAGAGTGAGATGTTAAATCCTATACTAACCCTAGTTTACTTTTTAACAAGCGTAACAGTTTGCAGTTCCGTTACATACAATCTAATAAACCAATACAGTGGATTTATTTCGCAGTTTGCGGTCGAGTGGTCTACCCCGTGGTCCATGGCAACAGACTAATGGAGACAATGGATAGATCGATATAATATAGATAGTTTTATTAGATCATACTAATATTATAAATGCGAAAGTGTGTTTGTTTGTTGGTTTGTCCTTCAATCACGCCGCAACGGAGCAACGGATCGACGTGATTTTTGGCATGGGTATAGTTGAGGACCTAGAGAGTGACATAGGCTACTTTATATCCGGAAAATTGAGGGGTTCCTGTGGGAATTAAAAAAAACTTATTCCACGCGAACGAAGTCAGCATCAGCTAGTTTGTTAATAAAAATAATACAACCTGCAACTGCTCTAGCTGGATCGACGATATCAGTACCTACCTATATTATTGGCTGATTTAATTGCTACAACTGTTATTTTGCCATATATCGGAAAAGTGTCGGCTAATCTGTGTGATTTTAGTTTTCAATATCGCATTGATTAATTTAGGTATATTTGATGCTAAAGGATTAGTTAAGCCTTTAATTCACTAGGGTACAAAATCAGCAAATGTTCCGCGAGTGCGACACGTGTCGCTAAAAAAGTCGTCACTACACGGTCTTAGACCTACTCGCGTTATAAAATTGGCTTGTCCTGATTTGTATCATTTATCAGCACGCGCCGTCGTCCAGTGTTTACTGTTTCTCCATTTTCATTTAGTCAATGGCTTTGCGATTGACCGCATTTATTTTATCTCTGTGGTTCAGATCAGAGAATATGCTATTGTTGTTTCAACTGCATACTTTTCCGTGCCCGGTATTTTACGAGTAGTTACCTAATTACTTATCTATAAATCTGTGATGTTGTTTTGATTGACTTGGTACTTGTACTTGTTGCTACTTGTATATTGTCAGGTCGATAGATTAGCGTGGGAAATTTAAATTGATTAAAAACTGGTGTAGTTTAAAAAAATTGGTAAGTACTGTCTTTGAGCCGTCCTGATGAACATCGCCGAGGGTAGGGGGTGGGCTGAAAGACGAGTTTGAATGTCAACTTCTCCAGATTTTTACTATTATCTCGAAATATATTGGGAATATCAGCACGCTTCGTCGTGTCAACGTATAGACGTCCACTGCTGGTCGATGGTCTCCTGCATTGATCGCCACAGAGGCACGGTCTTGTGCCGCTTGTTTCCAGCGGCTCCCAGCTACACGCTAGAGATCGTCCGTCGACTTAGTGGGGGTCCAAAATTCAAAATTCCTCAGTGCCTGAAGACGAAAGTTTTCGAACAGCATGGATGGTTACAATCAAAATTAATTAAATAGAATTTCCTACAATCTATATAAGTTATTATTGTTCTCATTGTCTCACTATTACTAAGAATGTTTAGCAAACAACTTACCTAATTCCACTTTGCAACCTTCAATATAATTTTAAACGTCGACTTTCACTGTACCGGTTTGTGTCCTTTGTACTAATAGATTACTCATCTAGGTCATAACTTTTGTTTTGTATAATTTGCTAATTGTAAATTATAGTCGCTGTTTGAAAATTATGGCTATTTACTTTCATACTTGGCCACTTTTTAACGAATGTCGGACTTCGCGTCGGTCGGTAATCAATGATTTAAATTCTATGGACCATTTACTTGTAGTTATGAATAATTATTTTTTAGTTTCTAATCTTTATTTACTGTTTGGATTTTGGTTTTTTAACATCGTGGGAACTCTTGATTATCCGCTATAAGCAACTGTTGATGTAGGTACGCGGTGCTACCCAAGCTCTGGTATGTAACTAGTAAACTATCTCTATCAAATTTCGTCAACAGACTTTCCTTTTAGACCTTTTTTGTTGTATTAGCATAAGGGTAATCTTTGGTTTAAATATTGAATCGATATGCATTCTACGGACATCTAAATATATAAAAGGAAAAGGTGACTGTCTGATCTATCAACGCACTGCTCAAACCACTGGACGAATCGGGCTGAAATTTGGCATACAGATAGCTATTATTACGTAGATTAAGAATGGATTTTTGAAAATTCAATAGGGATTTGTAATTAGCGTAGTCCACGCGGGTGAAGTCTAGTTAAATTATAATAGGTACAGCTTGCAGTTATTAGTAATAAGTAATAATCTCTCTGGTAGATTATTCAAACTCAAATCTGATTTAAATCAAACCGCTCAGTTCATATTCTGTTCAAACAATAAACTAAACGTTCAAAGACAAATCAAAATTAGCAAAAGCAATTAAGGAAATAGGCGGCTCTACCGAAATTGGAAACACCGAGCTTTGTTATGGAAATGTCAAATGACTAATGTTCTATTGTTGGTTTAATGTAACGTCTGTACTTGTGTAAATGTTCAGTGGGCTTACTACCACCGTTTAAAGCAGTATTATTTTGAAATTGACGTTTTATATGACGTGCCTTGCCCTCCCTAAAATAAGGATTAAAATTCTGAAAATAGAGCGTCGATAAGATTAAAATAATCATACTAATATTATAAATGCGAAAGTGTGTTTGTTTCATGCCAAATCATGCCGCAATGGAGCAACGGATCGACGTGATTTTTGGCATGGGTATATAGGTAGTTGAGGACCTGGAGAGTGACATAGGCTACTTTTTATCAAGGAATATTATGGAGTTCCCGTGGGAATCAAAAAAAACTTGAACTATGCGGACGAAGTCGCGGGCATCAGCTATTATAGTAAGGATTATAATTCTGAAACAAGAGCGTCAATAAGATTAAAATAATACGGTATTAGGCGATGGTAGTAAGCCCCCTGTAATGATTGGAGTCTTCCTTATTGTGTTGTCAGCGTATGACGTCTGTCAAGTCTGTGTTGTCCTCCTGACCGAGTTTCGGCCACAGCGGCCAATCTCCACGGAGATAGGTCGTCTGCGCGGAAGATTGCTCAATCACTGTGCCTTTTTGAAAGTTTTCAAAACTAATAACATACAGGTACTTTGTCTCTCATGCGAAAGGACCTGGGAACCCACTGCATTATTATCCCATGAACCTGCCATTATGTGATTAATGGAAAGGGGTCATGACCTTCAGCAATGCGGAATACGACGCCTAGAGAGACTGTCTCTCGCCATCTATACTTGAGGGAGAGAGACAGAGAGTAATGTTTTTTCTCACGCACAATTTATTCAGCACAGATCTCCGCGTTTAATCCTACCTAAAAGAACTAAGTATGTTCGAACTAGCTGATGCCCGCGACTTCGTCCGCGTGGATCGAGGTTTTTCGGTTCCCGCGGGAACTCCTTAATTTTCCAGGATAAAAAGTAGCCATGTGTTATTCCAGACTATAATCTATCGCTGTGCCAAATTTCATCCAGATCCATTCAGCCGTTGGGGCGTGATTGAGTAACAAACATCCATACATCCATACATCCATCCAAACTTTCGCATTTATAATATTTATTTGATATTTGATACTATTATACCTACTCTGTCAGTCTGTAGTTACTTGCCGCGGTCCATCAATTTGGTACAGAGATAACTTTGCTCCTATAGAGAGACGGACTTAGGATTTGTATTTTTATGCCACAAAAATCAAATAGTTTTCACGAGATTTAAAATACCTGAATAATACGCTGACGAAGCCACGTGCTAGTTTAGGATGCATACAACACGATCGAAGCCCTATAATCTAATAGTACAAGTTCCAGTATGATGCTATCTATACCTACCTGTTATGTGTAACTCGCGGTCGTGGGCGATTGTATTCATTGACACCATTCACTAATTCATTGCAATATGCACTGGGTATTGCGAATAACGTAATACATACATTATCGATGTTCAGGCTCATGTTATGGTCGTAACGTACGATAACAATGTATACAGACATGATAATATTGAATTACTTATTATCAACTAGGTGATGATCACGACTTCGTCCGCGTGGATTGAGGTTTTTTGGTTCCCGCGGGAACTCTTTAATTTTTCGTGATGAAATGTAGCCTATATGTGTTCAGTCAGGTTTTAAGCTATCTCCATTCCTAATTTCAGACAAATCTGTTCAATCGTTGCGTTTAGAAGGAATTACCAAACATCCATACTTACAAACATCAAAGCATTTATTATACCTACTTATTAGTAGGATTTCAATCTATTTTGAAACGATTTCTAAAAAAGGAGGAGGTTCTCAATTCGGCTAATATATTCGGTAAATACTTTGAGGGCTTTCCGCCCTCCGAATCTCATCATCTTCATGATATCGATCCCAAATATATTTTTAGCAAACCCAGGTTATACCGTAGCTGTACATAAAGTCAGAACCGCACCGGCGCCGGACCGGAAGCTAGTGTATTCAAACAAAAATCGCATATACCTACCTAAGCCTAGCGTCACCAACGCGGCTGCGGCGCGGACTTTACATCATTGAGGTTTAATGTACTAACCTACATAATATTACTTCAATGCTTTACATAATATATGAAGCCTAACTATAAAGTAAAATCATATCGTAAAAAAACATAAAGTAGTCAACTTATATCCTTTGAGACAAGTTATGTCATGGTACTAGTGCCCCTGCCCATAACTATCTGCTTTTCCAGTAGGTTGGGTTATCTTGCGCAACGTGACGGAAGTAAATTAGTTTTCTCAACAAAAGATCAATCTATTTGTTCACTTGATTAGAGATGAATGGAAAAATCACGTTCTTTGGTAAATCTTCGCGTGTAAATATTCCGTGTTGCACGGTCCAGTGAGTTTCGTGCAAACTTTGCCATTGACCTTCGCTAACTGCAGACGCTTCGCGATTCTTCTGAATGGCTTTATAGTCTCGATTGTTTGATGAGAAGGTAAATATTTAGGTAGGTAAACTGAGGGTGGTCTAATTTAAAAATAAATGTGCTTACGCTCTCAAGCTTGTAGTTAAAGTAGGTGTAGGTAGGTATAGCAAATAGCTAGAAAATAATATAAGTAGTCAGAAAGGTCGTTAAGCGCGTTTATTTTTAGATTAGACGCACCCTAACTAAAAGCTAGCCTAAAGATCTTCAGCAGAAGTGGAAAGGTTAAAAATTCCTTTAAAGTAAGAAGATGCTTGTGAAGAGTGTGCTGTGTGGATTGGGTAAAAAGCCTGAAACGCCAGTTCGTTCTTAACGAACATGATTAAAAATAGGAATATTTTGCCTTTCTTTTCTTAATTCCAATACCTATCCAATGGTGACACATAAATACGCGTAATTTGTGCCTATTAAAACGGGAATATCATCCAGTCTTTTTAAACGTTCTAACATCCAATGGTGCATGTTAAAATATGTGATGGGATCATGATAAATTAATCTTTACCGCACGTTATAATCAACGGCTAATATAATCTCATGTATAATATCTACTGTCTCTTCATACATGGTCTGTACCTACAGACCTGTGGAAATCGCAAGTGGATTTTTTTACATGTATGCCTCCATATAGATAACTTCCCAGTAACTGACTATAATTTGTGTAGGTGTACATTGGTGTAACTATGACTACGTAAGTACTACTAAGTACCTACAGACTGTAGGTACTTGTAGGTACAATAGTTACAGCTCACAATTTAGAAAGCATAAATTAATAGATAGGTGTAGCTACATAAGTAGGTATTTTATAAACAGCCCGTGGACAATACATTGTCCAAAAATTGTTAGTAATAAAACTATGAAAAAGAAGTTTTCTAAAATTAATTAGGCACCCCTGTGAGGCACCCTATCTTTACTGCATACAACAAAGCCGGCTCAGATATTAAGTATATGAAATCGTATTATTATATATATAGACGTAATTATTATTAAATTATTATTATTAAATTATTCCAACAATGCCTGGACCTGACACAGTGTCCAAACATTGAAGCTACGAAACGAGCGATGGAACAGACACAGTGCTCAATATCAATAACGCACGGTTGTGTGCACGAAGAAAGAGCCGTTATCAAAAGACAAAATGGCGTCGCGCGGCCCGGCGGCCATTGCGACTAGCGTGGGGTCGTTGACGTCCCGTGCGGCGGTGCGGCGGCGTGCCGGCGATCGATTCGACACACCACCGAGAAAACCTAGTTACGACATCTAGCGGCGGGTTTGCGAAGCTATGTAGTGTTGGTTATTTGGCATAGATGGCGTTGTTATTACCAAGTTTTTAATTTTTATTGAAATACATGTTTAATAAATAATTAAATTAAATAAGGATTTTTATATGACCTACATTATTATTGTAACAGTACTGGCACTAATTTTTTGGATATACTTACATAAGTAGTTCTAGTCTAGAATATCAAACGAATCATTCTTCTTCTTCTTTTCTTTCTAATCTAGAATGTCTGTATTGATTACCTTCCCTAAACTCGATGGCACTGATTGGCCTGGTTCTACAACAAGGACAGGCTGTAGTAAACCCAAGACCTAGACAACTTACAGCTGATATTGTTATAGTTGATTTGCTCTCGATGAGAAGACTTGTCTGAAAGCTATTTAAAAAATCTAATAAGTACATTTGGGGTCTTCCCCGACTTATTTATTTTTTAATTTCCAACCATTTCGTACTTCCAGCTTTACTATACTATCTTTAGTGACTAATGATAGAGCAGGATTATTGATTTATCAAACTGTATCCTCGATACGCTAACAGCAATGCCAAAACGCATACCTACCGAGTCAGGAATTACAAAATTGACAAAAATTCATTCAACCTGTAGCGTCACAAGTACTTACCATGTACTTACCTCGGTTAACCCAGAATACTTACCATCAATCAGCATTTACCTTCTTCTTCTTCTTTTGGTTTAATGAGCATTTGGTTTTATGAACAACCAACTTACCTGTCAAACAACCAACCATTATTACCTCAAATTACCTGGAGGAAGGATTATGTGGAAAGGATAAATAATCACGTCGGGGTCACCACTTTAGCGGAGGTTTCGGAGTAAAATAAAATTCTGATCTCAGCATCAAATCAGAGTTTTATTTTACTCCGAAACCTCCGCTAAACAAGCTAATATAAAATACGTCTAGCTGACCAGCTGAGCGATCAGATCGATGAGCAGATTAAATGCTTGTAGGGTTGGCGCATTTTCTGCAAAATTTGTTCGCGTTAATTTAAAATGAAAAAAGGGCAAACGTCTACACGAACGGACAGCCTTATCCGGCGCCCTCACCGCCAATGCACCACCACCACCACTACAGCCCATTGACGTCCCACTGCTGGGCACAGGCCTCCACTCTCATAGGGGAGAGGGATTAGAGATTATCATGTTAGTGATAATAACCGGGACATTGGTGTGCATTGGTGTGTATACACCAATGTACACCTACACAAATTATAGTCAGTTACTGGGAAGTTATCTATATGGAGGCATACATGTAAAAAAATCCACTTGCGATTTCCACAGGTGTGTAATTTGCATTCGTTTTGTTGTTACAGTGCAAAGAGTTCGAGAAGGTTGGGGCGACGATAGCGGTGACGCCGTGCGATGTGGTGGAGGAGGCAGACATCACGTTCTCCTGCGTGGCCGACCCGCAGGCTGCGAAAGAGGTAAATAGTAAATACATAGTCCATACTTCCATACTAATATTATAAATGTGAAAGTGTGTCTTTCTGTCTGTCTGCTACGCTTTAACGGCCCATCTTTTCAACCGATTTTGATGAAATTTGGTACTAGCAGCCCCCCGATTGTGTAAGGAAATCGTAATCGTAATCGTTTGTCAAACGGGTAATTCGACCTGTTTAAGGAGTTCATAGATGCTGCACGTCAAAAAGCATATTGTATGAACTCCATAGACAGTTCGAGTAATACGTTTTAAGCTGTCAAATGATTACCTACGATTTGCTTAGACAATTGGGCCTCTGATGCCCGTGACTACGTTCGCGTGGAGTAAGTTTTTTAATTCCCCCAGGATCTACTTAATTTTCCGAAATAAAAAGTAGCCTTTGTCACTCCAGGTCCTCAACTATACCCATGCAAAAAATCATATCATGATTGAAGGACAAACTAGGTATTCATTATTATTATTATTTATCATTACCTGTTTACACATAGTTTGGAAGGGCGGAGGTTAATTATGGTATCTAAGGCACCTTTCAACTGTGACCTTAGCGATGCCATGGAAGAGATCAATTGTTCTACGTGTATAATGCGACGCGTTCGACCTTCACCTTTGCGTAAAAATAATGTAATGAAATTGCAGCTAATGTGAAAGCTAAATGTGTAATCAGTGACGTAATCTTTTAAAAGCATTACAATAGGGTAGCATGATGACTTGATTTTTTATTATGAAACAGGTAACTTTTTATAGTGTATCAAAGAGCATAGAAAATATTTTTTAATCCATTCTCTATAGTTCCACAAACTTATCTGGCCCGGTGGCGAAAATTGGAACTAATTTTTATGCCTGTGTAGCACCGACTTATTACAAATAGACGCGGCATGCGCGAACATCATTGCACTAAAAAACGGCGTAAATATTACGTACGCGAAGAAAGGGAAAGAACATAAAGGTCAACATGCGCTATACCTGTCGTTAGAAAGAGATGAATATAGATTCTGAGTTACACTGTTGTTAACTGCAATGTACGCAAGTGAGGGCAAGTGCCTTCTTAAATTCTTGCCAAAATAAAGCGCGGGGAACGTATCTAATGTTTTAAATATCATAGCTGTGTAGTTTTTATTTTATTTTTAATATAGCGAGTAGCGACGCTGTCACCGGATCGGATAAGTTTGTAGGACTATACGTTTAACGTTAAAAAGCCTCCTAAATGATGCTGATGCTGATGATGATGACGTCATGATGATCGATGATGTGACGTCATCGGTAGCGGGAGTGTAAGAGGAAAAGCTACGAGTAGATATTCCCATTACGCTCCATATTATAGAAGAAGCTAGGAGAAAGTAAGAGGAAGAGTGCTTAGTAGTTTCATAACCATTTATAACCATCCACACGCACGAAGCGCTTTGCGTCTTCATTCCTTATTCGCATGGCTAGGGTCTGGAACACTACCAAAAACTGTGTTTCGCACCAATTACAATCCGGGTATCTTTAAATCAAGAGTCAATAGGCATCTTCTAGGCAAGCGCGTCCCAATTAAGGCCGCATCATCACTTTCCATCAGGTGTGATTGTGCTCAAGCGTAAGCCTATAATGAATTTAAAAAAAATTGTTTTCATAGAAATCAAAATATGAACAAAATGCTATTAGGCAACTAAAGTTATATTTTTTTTGTATCCGCCCTCAGTTACATTGTAAGTTTATGTAATCTGACTGATATTGGTCAACTCTTGGCACACTTACAAAGAGCCACTACTTTGGGAAGGAATAAAGTACAATTAAATTAAGCTGGTATAAGGTCAGACCAACCTTGTATTTTTTTTTGCGATCAATGCGGTATCCAAGTCGATGTTTTGGTATTATTATTTTGGTTCTGCGGTGTACAGCTGTTATTAGAGTGTATTTTTTCATTAACATGCTCTGGGACATTACAGTCCGTCAAACTTATCAGACCCGGTGGCCCAAATAGGAACGAATTTTTATGCCTCTTTAAGTTTTTTTTTAATTTTATTTTTCACTAGCAGACGCCTGCGACTTCGTCCGCGTGGATTAAGCTTTTTTGATTCCCACGGGAACTTCTACATTTTCCGGGATAAAAAGTAGCCTATGTCACTCTCCAGGTCCTCAACTATACCCATGCCAAAAATGACGTCGATCTGTTGCTCCTTTGCGGCGTGATTGAAGGACAAACCAACAAACCAATAAACCAACAAACAAACACACTTTCGCATTTATACGTCGAGAAGCGGTAGTCTAAAATTCAACCAAATTGACACAATATATGACTTACTCATTATTTTTTATTTCCGCTTGACGAAGCTTTTAGCACATGCCAAACCATGCATTTTGTGTTGCGTGATACGACACTACGTTTCTCGACGTGACGCCTACGATACGTGATGTCACGTCACAGCTAGGGTACTGTATTTTTTTAAATCAGTGATCATGCAATACTTCACACGTTACAGATTTGATTTATTGGTTTACTAGATGATGTGATAGTGGCAAATTTCATCTGCAGATCCGTTCAGCCATTCTGGCGTGATTGAGTAACAAACATGCATTCATCCATCCAAACTTTCGCATTTACAGTATTCATACTAATCCATACTAATATCCATACTAATATTATAAATGCGAAAGTGTGTCTGTCTGTCTGTCTAGGTCTGTCTGCTACGCTTTCCCGGCCCATCTTTTCAACCGATTTTGCTGAAATTTGGTATAGAGGTAGGTTATATCCCGGGGAAGGACATAGGCTTCTTTTTATCCCGGAAAATTGAAGAGTTTCCGGGGGAATCAAAAAAACTAAAACCACGCGGACGTGGTTTTAGTCGCGGGCATCAGCTAGTTTATAATATTAGTATAGAAGTATGGATTGAAACAATATCCTTGGTACGCTTACAACAATGCGCTTACACAAACGCTTCAGTCAGAAATCATAATATTTACAGATGGTGTTCGGCAATTGCGGCGTACTGCACTGCCCGTCGCTGGAGGGCAAGGGCTACGTGGAGATGACGTCCATAGACGCTGACACCTCGCACGACATCGTCGAGGCGATCAGCGGCAAGGGCGGCAGATATCTCGAAGCACAGGTAAATGATCGATGTCAAACTCAAACTCTAAAGTACATTATGGTACAAGTGTGAAGTGTGTAATGTTGGTGATTACCACTGAGGCGCCATTGAGACCCGAGCCGTTAGGTGAGGGTCTTAAGATAGCCGAGGACGGTAATCATCAATACACACGTGTATCATACGACGTTTTCCAACACACTTGAGAAGAAAATACTAAAAAATAATTTTTCCTTGGAGTTTTCAGGTAGTAAACTTTCCATAACGTTAAGGGCTTCACATCTTATATCGGGCGGTGTACAACATAAATCATTTTCTTCATAATTAGTACTTTTTTTTTTTTTTTTTTTTTCCTGTGTTGGATCTGCGATCAGTCGACAGACTATAAGCAGATTTGTTTTGTTTGAATTGATTTTTTCCAGAGAAGAGGACCAGCGTCCTCATATCTGTACACTGTCGAGCACATTGGCACGCTTCAGACGCTTTATTTTTTGCACTGTTAGTAAGTTATTTGCCAGTGGGTTGGGGTGTAACAGTAAGCGTTCCCGATGCTTTGTGGTATGCTTATTGATTTCCTCAATTACAGTTGGGATTTCCAGGTGCTGATGTATCTCGGTATTGCGTGTGAACCACGGAGCATTAGCAATCGTTCTAAGGATACTATTCTGGGCTCTTTGTATCGCTAGTATGTTAGATTTGCTGGCAGTACCCCATATTTGTATACCATAGAGCCAGATGGGTTTGAGGATTGAACAATAAACGATTAACTTATTATTGAGTGATAAAGCAGACTGTCTACCCAGCAACCAAAGTAAGTTTCTGAAGCGGTGGTTAAGTTCGTCACGTTTGTGTTTTATATGATCTTTCCATGTCAGTCGTCGATCCATGTAAAAACCTAGGTATTTTACACATGTTGTTTCTGGTAATATATCTTCGCCCAATTTTATAAAAGGACAATCGCCAGTTTTCAAGGTAAATGTTATATGCTGCGATTTAGATGCACTGGGTTTGATACGCCATTTGTTCAGCCATATGTTGGTTATATCCATTTGTTTTTGCAAATGATAACTTGCTAGAGCCGGGTCCTTGTTGCAGGACAGGAAGGCAGCATCGTCTGCGAATGTTGCAACAGTGATACCTGGTGAGGTAGGAAGGTCACAGGTGAATATATTGTATAAGACAGGACCCAGGACAGACCCTTGGGGTACTCCAGCAGCACAACTGTAGAAGCCAGATCTGGCATCATTTTGCTTCACTTGGAAAAATCTGTCCTTCAGATATGACACAAGTATCAGATACATGGAGTGTGGTAAGAGTTGTTTTATCTTGCAAAGAAGACCCTTGTGCCAAACCTTGTCAAAAGCCTGCTGAATGTCTAGGAAGGCCGCGGAACAGTACTCTTTTTTTTCTAGGCATTGACGAACTGTGTGATACACTCTGTGTACTTGTTCTACCGTCGAGTGTTGTTGACGGAAGCCAAACTGGTGCTCAGGAATTATGCTACTTTCATCGAGACTAACTTTTAATCGGGCTAGGAATATTCTTTCCCAGAGTTTCGATAAAACCGGCGTGAGACTGATGGGGCGGTAGGACGAAGTTTCTTCTACAGGTTTCCCTGGCTTGGGTATCATGATCACTTGTGATATTTTCCATAGGTCAGGGAAGTGACATGTTCTAAAGATAGCATTAAATAGATTCGCCAGGAATGCAAGACACTTTCTAGGCAACTCCTTTAATACCTTAGGTGTTATCAGGTCAAAGCCCGGGGCTTTCTTGGTATCGAGCTGAGCGATGGCTTTGAAAATTTCCCTTGGGGAAGTAGGCTTTATGGGCATGCAGAGTTGCAAGTCTTGGTCAAGAATATTGTCGATCTCGGCGTCATCTGAGTCATGCTGCTCATTTGGTCTAAATACTGATGCAAGGTGAGTGGCAAAGGCTTCCGCTTTTTCTTCGTCAGTACGCGCCCAAGAGCTCCCGCTTCTGATTGGAGGCAAATGTGTTTTGGGTTGCTTTAGCGTATATTTAGTGGCATTCCACAGGGAGTGCTCGCCTCTGCCATTAGGACACATCTGCTCTAGATTGTTATTTATTTGGTTATTTGAGGTTGTTACTAGGATGTCTTTAAGCTCCTTAATGGCACGGTTTAAGCGCGTTTTATCGCTCTGGTCACGTGTTGTTTGCCAAACGCGCCGCAGTCGTCTTTTTTCCTCGATTTTACTTTTAATTTCCGAAGGAAGCCATGCGCCGGGAGGTTTAGAAGTTATGAACG
The DNA here is from genome assembly GCA_917051295.2 of Erebia ligea. NCBI lineage: Eukaryota > Metazoa > Arthropoda > Insecta > Lepidoptera > Nymphalidae > Erebia > Erebia ligea. The sequence goes on along the minus strand of OU785241.1, from coordinate 13,921,595 downwards.
GTGTATTAATCCAAGCAGCAACTTGTATTATATTAGTGAAATAAATGCACGCGTCATCGACATCATGGGCAGTCTTAAGAGGTGTCTTGAGGTTGATATTATTGCTAAGGTAATCGCGAAAAGATTCCCAGTCGGTTCGAGAGTTGTGCAGACGCTCTGATTTATCTTCAAGTACAGGGATTATGGCACTGACCTCTAGAATGACCGGCGAGTGATCTGACGAGCTATCAAGACTGGGTTCAATGGATGTGTATAAGTGACCAATGTTTTTCGTTATATAAAAGTCGAGAAGGTCAGGTCTTTTTCTGGGATCTGTCGGCCAGTAGGTAGGTTCACCCGTAGACATGGATTGGAGGTGATTTTTGTCGATGGACATCTTGAGTTCGCGGCCACGCGTATGAGTATAGCGTGAACCCCAGTACGTGTGTTTAGCGTTCCAATCGCCGCCACTGATGAAACGATTACCCAGTGTTTCAAAGTAGGCAGAAAACATTGCCTCATTTATATTATGCCGAGGTGGACAGTATATTGCAGACAGAGTAATATAATCAACACGATCCTTGACCCTGATTGACGTTGCCTGTAAATGACTCGTGACATATGGTTCCATCAAAGAATGTTTTAGATGTTGCCTTATAATGACTGCGGTTCCTGCGTGAGCGGTTCCATCAGGGTGGGGAGTTAGATAAGTACAGTACCCCGGTATTTGAAAGAAGCTTCTTTCCGTAACGTGTGACTCAGAAATGAGCACAACATCTAATTTATTAGATACCATAAACGCAACGACTTCATCCTTTCTACCGGAAAGGCCATTAATATTCCACGTCGCAATGCGAAGGGAATTCATTTTTGCAACTGAGTGACAAGTGACGTTATAAGACCCAGGAGGGTGCTTATTTGTTGAAGTAAAAAGTCTATCTTTTTGTTTTGTTGTAGGATTACATCTTCTAATTTACTAGTAGGTTGGAAGGAGCAAGTCATATTTTCAAAGTCATCTTTTGTTGGAATTTGGGTTGCCGCGGCTTCCGCGTACGACCGACTATTTTTGTTAGTTTGGCTTGGTATAGTCGACGTTTTGACTTCCTGGTTAGCTGTGAATCTGTCTTTAGTTGCATTTGGTTTTGGTTGTTGTAGTTTAGGATTATTTAGTCTTTTTCTAGCAAGTATCTCCTTATAAACTTGGCAACCCTTGTAGTTTGCGGGGTGATCGAGGAAGCACAGGGCACACTTTGCAGGTGTGTTTCTTTCTTTTTTAGGACATTCCGAAGTTTTATGCCCTTCTCCGCATTTAACGCAACGATACGGTCTCATGCAGTTATTTTTGGAGTGTCCGTATTGTTGACAGCGGTGGCACTGAACGACTGTCTTTGATTTGCGAGGGTTTTCTACTTTTATACGTTGATGAAATATATATTGTATATCTTTGACTAACTTGTTGTTGATGCTAGGCTCAATATTAATAAAAAAAGTTGAAGTTGGAAGTTTATCGGGACCATATCGAGCGTTAATGATTTCCCCTCGCACCTTATTCCCTGTTGCTTCGATAGCTTCAATTATTGCACTGTGGGGAGTAATTAGTACTTGTAGACATTTTAATTAATAAATTATTTCAACAGTGAAAACGAGTTGTGAAAATTTTTTCGCAATGGCGGGAAAAATTAATCAGTTTTCCTACGCGCGCGCATCTTACAATGGCGATCGGCCATAGACTAAAAGATTGAGGTTTCTTTCTTTTTGGCTTCTCGCGGATAGAGTTTCAGCCACGTACAAAATGGGGAATTTCAAGTTTTCTTTATTAAAGAAAAAACAAAAGTTATATATTTGAGTGAAAGTTTTATTTATTAAACACGTACAAGTTGAAATTATCTATTTAAATACGAAGTTGCATGAAATGAGCAAGCAAAGCAAGGTAGATACATTAATTTATTTGTACTATTGAACACGATCTTTTTTGTATCGACACTTTTAAGAACAAGGTAAAATTTAAAAAAAAACTATAACTCACTAGTGAATAATAGCAATGAAAAAGTCACAGTTTGATTATAGGTGTCATTATGTGCCTAATTGCGGTGAAATTAGAGCCACTTTATGAGCAAGTGTGTTGAAAAGTATATTTATTCAAAATTGGTACCTACCTACACATTACACTTGAACGTCACGTTTACAAAGTATAAGGCGTGATGGTTATAATGGGGACTATCGTTTCTTTGCTCACCAGATGGCGTCACTGTTGACTAAGGTCCAGAGGTATAGCTGTCAAAGGCGACTTTATAAGATCGGCGCCGAAACAAAGTTTTAAATCTTGAATCTCATTATGTTTATTAATTTATAACTATCATCATATCGAGTAGCTAGTTCCGCAATGTTGTGCAGTTCCGTTTTGTTCGGAAAAAAAGGAGAACACATGTTTCCAAAAGATAAAACTGTTCTAAAACAGTGGCTAGTGGCGTTTCGCAGGAATTCGCAGGATTCTGAGGAATTAATTATATAGGCACTTAATAAATAAAATAAAAATAAATTAATTACTTATTAAACTTATATTTATCCTTCCCTTTCCCTTTAAAACACACTGCTATACAAAAAAATATTAAACATTGTACTTAAATCCATACAATGGATATGATACTGAAAGATGGTTGAGTTGTTAGTTGAAACTACTAAACAATGGTAGATACTAGATTAAAGCTGGAAAATTTTCTAGCAATAGCAGGTATCATGTATGTATGATAGTAGGGGCTACTTTCTTTCAAGCAATAAGTATTCATTATTGATTATTTTTATGTGCTTATAATAATTATCACACTGATAAACTCATATTTTATAGAGAAAGTACATTTCACTTCCAATACTGTTAGTTAGTTCTCCAATTAATCCTTCTGGAGAAACCTGAAATGATACATCTAATATTAATCAAGAGAAATACCTACTATTATTAAATTCTGGTCATATCACACATAGTAATCTGATCCCAAGATAGGTGTGTTCTCGTTAGTGATACCTACTGTGGGTACATAACCAGAGACATAGGTATATTTCAATATCATGTAGTAAAAGTGTGTCCTTGATGTGCATGAAACCCTTAACCTTTCATGCAGAAGTCTTAGTAAGTAAATATATATAATACCTATATTAGGTAAATATATGTAAAAAGAAAAAACATAGCTGTTACCTCGGCAAACAAGCATACTTTTGGCAAAAAATAAGTTTGGAAACAGTAAACAAACTAACCTCTGCATTAGCTGCTCTTTGAGGCCGCCTATTTTTGCGCCTCTTTTTCTTAATTCCGCTTTCAAAGCGTTCACATTCATCGCCAAATAATCCATATTTGCGATAATTTCACGAAGGAGATCACTTTTCAACAGGTAAATTATGGAAATTATAATTTATGTCACGAAGCCCGCCAAAACCAGTGAAAATTGAATGATATTGGACCTCACGCGACACCAGCGCCCCTAGCGGCAAATTCATACGCGATAGCCCCCATTAAGCACGGTATCTTAAAACTAAAGCTATCATTGGAGCCTTTAGATATCGATTTTGAAAGAAATCGTACAATAGCTGAGAAATTTGTTTGTTACAAAGATTGTGGAAGAGCGTCCGGAGCCCCCATTAGACCTAAGTCTTACCAAACGTCCTCGCGTTCCAGATCCAGGGCTCCAAGACTCAAGCGGAGGAGGGTACACTGATAATGCTGGCGGCCGGCGACCGCACTCTGTTCGACGACTGCCAGTCCTGCTTCAAGGCGATGAGCAAGAACTCCTTCTACCTAGGTAGTAGTGCTCGTCTCCATTGCATTGCCTGATTGTTGTTGCACTTTTTGACTTTGTTCTGACTGCTTGAATGCATGTGTTTCCCAATATATTATAAAATCTTTTATTTAAAGGCTTTATTATATATCTGTACTAGCTGATGTCCGCGTGGTTTAAGTTTTTTGTTATTCCCGCTGGAAGCCCTTAATTTTCCGGGATAAAAAGTAGTTCAGCAACGTCAATCCGTTGCGGCGTGATTGAAGGATAACCTTTAATCACGCCGCAACGGATTGACGTGATTTTTAGCATGGGTATAGTTGAGGACCTGGAGAGTGACATAGGCTACTTTTTATCCCGGAAAATTAAGGAGTTCCAACATACGGAATCGCGTCGTGTTGCCGCGTTTGTCGCCCACCTAGGACAGCGGGTAAAGGAGCGGGCTAAAAGTGATCGAATCTTTTTTAGGGTTCCGTACCCAAAGGGTAAAAACGGGACCCTATTACTAAGACTCCGCTGTCTGTCTGTCTGTCTCCAAGCTGTATCTCATAAACCGTGATAGCTAGAAAGCTGAAATTTTCACAAATGATGTATTTCCGTTGCCGCTATAACAACAAATACTAAAAATTAAAAAAATATATATATTAAGGGGGGTCCCCATACAATAAACGTGTTTTTTTCGTATTTTTTTGCTCAATATTAAAAACGGTAACAGGTAGACGGTTCAAATTTTCACAGAATATTAACTTGTATATTACCTTTCAAAATAAATAATTAAATATCAATAAAGTAAATATTAAAGGGGGGCTCCCATACAACAAACGTAATTTTTATTTTTAATACGTCATAAATCGTAAAACTTACTACAGGTTTGTACGGAACCCTCGGTGCGCGAGTCCGACTCGCACTTGGCCGGTTTTTTAGATTCGTAACTCGATCACGTGAACCTTAAGTATTGTTTGCATACGGAATCGCGTCGTGTTGCCGCGTTTGTCGCCCACCTAGGACAGCGGGTAAAGGAGCGGGCTAAAAGTGATCGAATCTTTTTAAGATTCACGAGAACCTATGAGTTGACTATAATGTTTGCATACGGAACTGGCAACAGGTTTTTCAATGGTTTACAGGTGAAATCGGAAACGCGTCGAAGATGAACTCCGTGCTGCAAGTGGTAGGCGGAGTCTCCCTCGCGGCGCTGGCGGAGGGCCTGGCGCTGGCGGACCGCGCCGGCTTGAACCAGGTCGACCTGCTGGATGTGCTGGCGTTGACGCCGCTCGCCTCGCCGCACCTTATACTGAAGGGACGAGGTGAGTCTCGTGCTGCAAGTGGTAGGCGGAGTCTCCCTCCGGAGGTCGGTAACTTGGTAGATTTGGGGAGACCCTGAGTCAAAAGACTCAACCTCAAGCTAGCATTATTGACGGAATGGTTGTAGTATATTGTCTGTGGTATTTTAACCTATGTATACTCTGTGACGTTTGGCTTTTTGGACAGAACAAATAATTTTATAACGTGCCTATAAAGTTGAAAAGTTTAATAAAATTACTCCTGTCACAAAAGTTGTAGTGTTTAATTTATAGCAATGGTATTGGTTTCCAGCGATGATCGAGTCCTCATACTCCACCCACCAGCCGCTCGCCCACATGCAGAAAGACCTCAAGCTGGCGCTGGGCTTGGGGGACGCACTGGAGCAGTCTTTACCGCTCACCGCCACTACCAACGAGATCTTCAAACACGCCAAGCGCCTCGGCTACGCGAACCACGACGTTGCTGCCGTATATATACGCGCCAGATTCTAGCGCCCAACTATTCCACTCGCCAACTTCTCACTCTGCAAAAGAACCTTCAACTGGCTTTGGAACTGGGCCGTTTATATACGCGCCTGGTTCTAACGCGCCCCTGGTCCGATCACTTCACCTACTGCCCTCTCACCCGTACACAGAAAGACCTTAAGACTCGACCATATGCAGATGGACTTCAAGCTAGCGCTGGACTTGGGGGACGCACTGGAGCAGTCTTTACCGCTCACCGCCACTACCAACGAGATCTTCAAACACGCCAAGCGCCTCGGCTACGCGAACCACGACGTTGCTGCCGTATATATACGCGCCAGATTCTAGCGCCCAACTATTCCACTCGCCAACTTCTCACTCTGCAAAAGAACCTTCAACTGGCTTTGGAACTGGGCCGTTTATATACGCGCCTGGTTCTAGCGCGCCCCTGGTCCGATCACTTCACCTACCCATCTTTCCAGTCATCCGTATACAGAAAGACCTTAACGGCACTCGCCCACGTTCAGAAGAACCTTCAACTGGCTTTGGAACTGGGCTGTCAGTATACGCGCCCGCTTCTAGCATTATTAAACATATGATTTTCACTTTGAATAACAGTAGGTAAGTTGTAAAAACTTTTTATGATTGTAAATCAATTTCCAAATTCCCAACCACCACCACCACTACCACTACAGCCCATTAACATCCCACTGCTGGGCACAGGCATCCACTCTCATAGGAGAGTGGAAATTAGAGCTTAGACCCACCACGCTGCTCCAATGCGTGTTGGCGGGCTTTAACGACTATTATCATGTTAATTCCCAACATTATTCATATTTTAAGTGTGTTGAAAATTACAAAAAAATACAGTATGAATTAATTTGACGATTCTCTACTGATATATTATTTAGGTAAATCATTCAAAAAATAACTTGACGTTTGATCATAAAACATTGAATCACCATAATGACCTTAAAATATATTGCGAAAGTCTATTAGCACTAATTAAAGGAGGCTATAATTATGCTGGAAGAAGTAACGAACTATTGTGAAAGTTATGACAAGTCATGACGTGTAGGTATTATAATAGAGCAACGCGCAACGGGTAGGTTTCGAACCTACGGCATTTTGGTTTTTATATCGCCCCCAGCCTTTGAGCTGATGTCGACTTAATGGTGATAGTCAGTCTTGTGATAGCTGAGAGACTTTTGGATACTGGCAGCACTGGCGTATAATTAATTGTCAAGCGTTCCAACCAATGTAAATTAAACCGTAATGTTATGCAAATATATCAGTTTTTGCAATAACATACGCTCGTGCTTTCTTTTTTTCTTCCAAGTCATCTGCGTGGCTACAAGCTCTCGCTTTTTTACCATTTTAATTTTTTATTTTATTTCATTTTCATCTTTTTCGGAATCCTGTGGCGTTTGCCCAAAAATGAAGATTTCGAATACCTATCGCATTGATTGTAAAACTTGTTGTGGGCCCATTGCATAATTATTCCCTATGAATTAATGTTTAGTTTTAACTTAATATAATGACAAAAGTAAAGTAATAAGTTAAATGAAATTAAATAAATCGTTTTAAATATTTTAATTTGGTTTTATTTTACGTCATTATTGAACACTAATTGTTCACATTTTCTTTCTTGTTTGGTAAGTTCTTACATGGACACCTAGCAAGATACCGATTTTTAATAGGAAAACCAAAAGTACAGTTTAAGTTACACATAAACAAAGTTGAATCTAAATAAAATGTACTACCACCACTGAAGATGCAGTCAAATATCTGCGTTGCCGTATTTTTTCTACATAATATAAAATCTATTGATGAATATTGAAATTTATATAATCTAAGACGTAAGATATATACAGAGGACGTGGATATTATGACTATTGGGAGGTAGTCACTAAAAAATAATTTATTTGAATAGTAGTCAAATACCCAATTAACCACATTCTCATATTCTAACTAAACTATTTGTAAACAGCAGGGCGATTATGTAAAACCTCCATCAATCATTGGTACAGTCTCAATTGTTTTGATTGGCTAAATTTATGGTATTTTTACTGCGTCAATGGATTTTGGTCAATAGTGGAAGAATGTTAACCAATCAGAGGTGATTGCGATCGCTACTTTTTAACTGTCATTTTTAGGCAATCGCCCTGCAGATCTAAGTGTGTGTTCCGTTATAAGCACTGCGAGCACTGGCAGTGCTCTTTACTGGGGACTTTCAGTGCTCTCAGTGTATTTCGGAACGCACCCTAAATTGGCGGATCTAACTATCAGATGTCTAAGGGTGCGTTCCGAAATACACTGAGAGCACTGGAAGTCCCCAGTAAAGAGCACTGCCAGTGCTCGCAGTGCTTATAACGGAACACACACTTAAATACATTGTTAATTGTTGTCAAAGAGCTCCCTCTGGAAACTAGCACTAGATTTAGACAGGAGATTTTAGCTTGCTTTTAGCTAGTGTAGAGATTGTGTACCACAGAATCAGCAGAAAAGTACAGTCATGGTATTACCGTGAGAAACATACATTAAACTTTTTCTTTAAAGCTATAATTTCATGTAGGTAGTTAGTTGTAATAATGTGTAATTAAATATTAATATGACAGTTTTAGAAACTAAAGTAAGGCCAATATAAGCGTGGACAAAAGTTCATTGACGTACCTTCACTATGAAACCCCCACGAAAACAACTAACTACGCCACAAGTATAACTGTCTCTTTCGCGCATAGTTATAGACTTACGCGCGACGCGCTTACGTGGTCGACAGTGGATTTCATAATAAAAGTCGTGACGTCTCACCGGCGAAACATAGCGGTAAGTAACATTTTACGCGTCGGTCCGCCATTTGCCGTTCACTCATTCCATTTCGGAACGCGCTCGCTGGATGTACTGTATTTGATATCGTTATTCATAGTGGAAGTTATTGTTTGTTTGTTGTTTGTAATTAAATTCGAAAATGTGAAACGATTATTAAAAGAAGCCATCGATAGGGTAACGCCTCTTCGATGGCAAAAATGTATAGAGCATACAATAAAAGAAGAAGAAAAATTTTATAAAATTGATTTCACTATCGATGATGTGACAGATAGTTTTATTATAAATGTTACAGACTCTGAAACTTTTGAATCTGAAGACTTTTCAGAATCGGAAGTTTTGAATCTGAAGACTTTTCAGAATCGGAAGTTTCAGAGTAACAAGTGAATTATTTTAAAAGATTAAAAAATATGACTGCACATTTTATATATATATATTGAACTATGGAAGTTTTGGTGGAATATACAAACTCACATACATACATGTATATACATACATACATGCATACATACATGAACCCTGAAAACAATATACTGTCGTATAAAAATATAAACAAAAAAAAACTTGTTATATGCATAATAGTACTATATTAGTACTAACGTATGTAAATATGTTTATATCATACTTGCTCAGTAACTAGGGATTACTATGGTGGAAAGTCTCCTTGTAAGTTGGTGTTTGCAATTCAAGGCAACATTACGTCGCACTATGCTTGAATTGTAATGTTCACATTACAGTTCAAGCTATGCAAAACTCCTTGGTAAACAATCTCTTTTCTTATAAAATGGTAAGAAAACTTTTTACTGAAAAAAAAAACACTTAATTTCCATACATTTCAAACTATGCAAAACTCCTTGGAACTCAGAGCCGTAAAAAAAAAATGGAAAACTATTTACGAAAAAAAAATGGAAATGGCGGCATTTCATTTGATCTGAAAGTTTGTGAAGTTTGTTCGTAAAGTGATATATGTTATTTACAACAATGTCAAGCACTTCATCATTTTTAGGGTTCCGTAGCCAAATTTGGCAAAAACGGAACCCTTATAGATTCGTCATGTCTGTCTGTCTGTCTGTCTGTCCGTCCGTATGTCACAGCCACTTTTTTCCGAAACTATAAGAAGTATACTGTTGAAACTTGGTACGTAGATGTATTCTGTGAACCGCATTAAGATTTTCACACAAAAATAGAAAAAAAACAATAAATTTTGGGGGTCCCCATACTTAGAACTGAAACTCAAAAATTTTTTTTTCATCAAACCCATACGTGTGGGGTATCTATGGATAGGTCTTCAAAAATGATATTGAGGTTTTTAATATCATTTTTTTCTAAACTGAATAATTTGCGCGAGAGACACTTCCTAAGTGGTAAAATGTTGGTCCCCCCCCCCCCCCCCGTAACTTCTAAAATAAGAGAATGATAAAACTAAAAAAAATATATGATGTACATTACCATGCAAACTTCCACCGAAAATTGGTTTGAACGAGATCTAGTAAGTAGTTTTTTTTTAATAATTTAAAACTTACTACAGGTTTGTACGGAACCCTCGGTGCGCGAGTCCGACTCGTTTCTATTTTTTCTCTAAATTTGCTAATTATTCTAATTAAAATTTCATTTTGCATTACCAATGTTTTATTTACCTCGCAAGAATGATATAAAGTAGAATGCTTACCTCGGTTGCAAGTAGCTATTACACCCTCGAACTATATTCACCCTCGCTCGCTGCGCTCGCTCGTGTGACTAAATATCTCGGGTGCACGCGATCCATTAGCGCCCTATGCGAGCTGCGCTCGCACTGGCGCCAAATTGGATCTTGTTCTGTAATAGCTTACTTACGTCCCTTGTGTAACAATCTACTAATATTATGTACTTAGTAGTTCAGTAATCAAGGATCAATTAATGTTGCAAATAATTACACAATTGCTATGTGAACCTTAAGAATTTGTGAAAAAAAATTTAATAAAAACATTAATTATTACTTCATTTGTTTATTTTCTTTGCCTTTGAATTAAATATAATAAAATAATCATATCTATCGACTTTCCAAATCACACAGTTGTTCAGACTGTAAGCAAAACTAAACCGAATTCTGCAACTAATGACTGAAAAATACTGTTTGTGTTTACTAAACTATTGCAACGGCTACGAGTGATTATTTTCTAAGATCAAAAATTCCGGGCTTCATCTTCAAACATATTAATACGTAAACGTAGCCCTTGACGGAACTTCAATACTTACATAGGTACATCTGATAATATAATATTTTTTACAGAAGACCAAAGTGTTGTTTACCCCTTCATTAGGCGAACGACCTCTCGTTTGTTTGTTTACATTTTGTCTACGCTTATATTGGCCTTACTTTACGAAATCCTTTCACTCTTACGTTAGTATTACGGTATGGTACTGTGTTGCGTTAGTAGGTAGTAGATATTTGAACCATGTTTTATAATATTAAAACTTCACTGATAATAATATAATATTATACGATTTAGAATTTAAACTGGTTTAGCAAATTTACCTATTTCTTTAGTTTTGTGAACACCTTTTAGTTAAGTTATTAATATTTTATTCTTTAGGTAATATTTTAAGTTCAATCAAAGATCGAATTCGAATTTATTGTTAAAAAAAGATCAGAGTAAAAAACATCATTTCTTAAAGTTATGTAAGTAAATAACTATAATTTTGTATAAAAAATATTATCAATGACATGAATTACGTGAAGTAGACCATTCTGTAAAGACAATTTTATATTCGTTTTAGGTACACTAATTTAAAATTATTCAAAATTTACATATTAATGTAACTACATTGTAAAAGAAATAAATATTCTAATATTATTTATAGTATTTTAATTGTTTTGTCCTATGAGTGAACAAACGTGATCTCACCATTCTTAGGCCTATTGCACATTATAAGAAAATGTCTTGTGTCTTAAGTAATGTCTTTTTTTTTATCCACTACAAGTTAGCCCTTGACTGCGATCTCACCTGATGGTAAGTGTTGATGCAGTTAAGATGGTAGCGCCTAGCGGGCTAACCTGTTAGGGGCATGGCAGTTATATTAAATCCATACCCCTTTTCGGTTTCTACACGGCATCGTACCGGAACGGCCACGGCCGAAGCCTCCCACCAGGCATAAGAAGGTCTTTTAAGAAATTCAGCTGCAATGGTTGTTACATGAGACCATACTTAGACAAGATATTTTTTCTTGTGTCGCGCATATTATAAGACACTAGCTGATGCTCGCGACTTCGTCCGCGTGGATTGAGGTTTTTTGGTTTCCGCGGGAACTCCTTGATTTACCGGGATAAAAAGTAGCCTACGTGCTATTCCAGACTATAATCTATCTCTGTGCCAAATTTCATTCAGATCCGTTCAGCCGTTCGGGCGTGATTGAGAAACAAACATCCATCCATCCAAACCTTCACATATAAAGTACGTATTAGTATAGATTACTTATAAGAATAGGCCTTAGGCCTGTATTAATAAGCCGATATCAGCTAAGAACAGATTCTCAAGAATTGATCTATCAATGCTTAAGAGAAGACCGGTTTTTACTTGTCAGAAACAATATGATATGGACAAGTATAAGGTGGATGGACGTCATCAAGCGTGTCGAAGGGAGCCGCTGAATGCAGGCGGCCCCAATACCCTGGCGTACCTATGCCAGTCCCTAGAAGAGACCTATGTCCAACGGTCTACGTCGACGACGATGGTAGGTACCAAATAAAGGTCGAAAGCGGTGATAGCCTGGTGGGTAAGACCTTGGCCTCCTATTTGGGGGTTTCCGGGCTCGAATCTGAATTGAAATTCTCAGTACTAGCCCGGAGTTAGGAAGTTAGCGGTGTTTCACCCCGTGCCTCGGAGAGCACGTTAAACCGTCGGTCCTGCGCCAGATCCCTCACCGGTCGTGTCGGATTTTCCGTCCCATCGGGCTATGAGAGTAAAGGAACAGAGTGTGCACCTGTGCTTGCGCACACACTTGTGCACTATTCACAATTCGATCGAGAGCTGACATTACTAGCCCGGAGTTAGGAAGTTGGCGGTGAGTCACCCGTGCCTCGGAGAGCACGTTAAGCCGTCGGTCCCGGTTATTATCACTAACATGATAATTGGAGCAGCGTGGTGGGTCTAGCTCCAATTCTCTATCTCCTATGAGAGTGGAGGCCTGTGCCCCCAGCAGTGGGACGTTAATGGGCTGTAGTGGTGGGCTCGAATCCCCCGAACGCACCGACACGCACCTCGTACTTACGGAGCTATGTGCGGTACGGGGTAATTAAATATCACTTGCTACGTGGATTAACAATATGAAGCGGTCCTACGTCAGCGACAATGTCGACACACAAATAGTATCAAACATTAGCTGACCCTTCACTTGGCCTACGTTGCCACGTAAACAATTTTATCATTTGCGATAGTCTCATCGCGTCGCTTTCGTCGCTCATCTAGGGCAAATGATGAAGGAAAACTTTAGGAAACCTGAATGCCTGAGAGTTCTCAAAGGTTTGACGACCTCCCGTGGCGCAGTGTTGAGCGCTGTTGCCTTAACGTGCGGAGGTCCCGGGTTCGATCCCCGGCAGGGTTTGGAAATTTATAATTTCTGAATTTCCCTGGTCTGGCCTGGTGGGAGAACTCGGCCGTAACTAGTTACCACCCTATCGGCAAAGACGTGCCGCCAAGCGATTTAGCGTTCCGGCACGAAGAAGTGTAGAAACCGAATAGGGGTTTTGGTTTAATATAACTGCCATGCCCCTAACAGGTTAGCCCGCTACCATCTTAGACGACATCATCACTTACCATCAGGTGAGATCGCAATCAAGGGCTAACTTGTAGTAGATATAAAAAAAAAGGTGTATCAAGTCTGTGACTCTTCTTGGCAATCGTAGTGGACTTTGGACTAAAGCAAACTTTGTCGTTCTGAGAAGACTAACTCAAACCCATTTATCGTCGCTTATCGAACAACACCGCTCAAGCATGGCGCTCAAGTCGAAAATAGGCGCTTCCGACATTTGAATAGACGTACCATTGGGTGAAGGTATTAATGCGCTTCGATGTGCCTATTAAATTCAAGCATTGCAACCAATTAGCAGCCGTTATTTTTTGAATTGTAACGACACCGCACAAGTCTTCATTCCGCAATACAGTTTTTTCCGGTTCAGAAGCTGCCAATTGAAGTTTGCCAAAATGAAAGAGTAAAGTAGCAGAACTTTACTTGCACGGTGTTGTTGTATAGGTACCTACATATTATTTGCTCTGGGGGCAGGCGATGCTTTGAGACTATGACGATGAATGGTGATAACTGATAGCAAATCCAACTTGGATTGATTTAGTTCAAATTTATCTAGTAGGTTGCAGATAAAAGACAAATTAGTGGTTTCCAAAAATAACGATGGCGTGATTTACGAGACACCGTCACGCGACCGTCTGCGGTTAGCGGCGAGCATAAAAATTGTACAACGACGCGACGTTCAGTACGGGAACGAGTTATAACGAAGTTTGGGAACAAGGGGTCGGCAATCTTTGGCGCTTCTTGTAAAAAGATAAGACAGAAAGGTGAAAGTACGGAAGTTACGAAAGTTACGGTAGTAAATATATAATAAATCTAGGGGTGAAAGGGTAGGTTCAAGTTGTAGGTTCATGAACAAGTCTTTAATAGAGTCTCTTTTATTTGTACCAATGTAAAGAACGTAGATTAAAATTAATGTGGATGGATTGGGATGACTGATCTCACAGTGACCCTAAGGGTCACTGTGAGAACAGTCATCCCAATCAAGGTTGATTTTCGTGGACATAAAAATTTTAGATATCACATACTTAGAGCGCGGATAAATTTTTTACAGGGAGGTTATTTTACTTCATTTACTTAATTATGTTAGCGAAAAAATACTTTTTAGACAAACGACAAGAACTTAACTACCTACTTACTCTAAAGACAAACTTACTTAAAATTAATAAAGGTTCAAAAATGTTGACCAAACCTGCTCCTAAATCATGGAACATGCAATACGATGATAACATAACGAATGAAATTAGAAAAATCAGTAGTTTTGTTGAATTCGCCATTATACAAGCCACTGGCATCTAAGCCGCACATGTACAAACTCTTTCAGGGTTAATAAAAGTTTTTCAGCAAAAAGTTTTAGTAAGGTTTTATATAGTAGAGGATTAAAAACTTTAATTTGTCATCAAATCTAGCGTTCATGTTGTCAATATTTTTTCGGAGTTAATTTATTTAAAATTTTAAAAAGTTGGTAAGTTTTACGTATAAATTGTTGGGTGTAAAATGTCTTTTCTAACGGAATATTTCGATGAATATCGCCAACATCCCATTCGGAAAACTAAAATGTAAGTAAAATTGTAGTCATATAAATAACACTTCTTGACACTTCAACTACCTTGCATGAATGCTGTCGGGCATTGGCTGGGCGAGTTTTGATGATTCTAAACTTCCAGACAAAGCATCTTTCTTCATAAGGTTGAATATAAACCCAATTGTTGCACCAATTTATAAGGATGGCCTAAGTATCGGTAGATCTATTCAGGTACTTACTAGTAATCTTGATTTGGGCTGGAATATGATTTAGTTGGGTTATCCAAGGAAAATAAAGCTTAATTCGCTAAAATCCGCTAAAACAGATATAAATCTGTATAGGTATGTTCGGTTGTACCTAGTTATCTGTTTATATTTATATTAGACATCGGTCATTTCCAACTTAGTCGTAGAGATTCAGGAAAATATCCTGAAAGTTAATCTATTTTCAAGGAGCAACCACCAAGTTTCTTGCTTCCCCTTCTCGGTAGGAATAGCATTCCGAACCAGGGTAGGTACCTAGTTTCACTCAAGTTTTCAGAAGCACTTGTAAAAGTTTATTTGAATACAGAGCATTGCTTAGGAGGTTTAGGTATATTGTTCAAGTATCATTTGAATTTGAAAACTTACGAGGTGTAGGTAGGTATATATTTATTGTTCTTATGGTTACAGGTGCCGCCCTGAAGACAGATGGGCTAAACTAGAGGGGAAATGGCTGGACCCGCGAGTGGGCTCAGAAGATGTTAGTGGTACCTACCTAATATTACTTATATATCTACCTAACCTTAACTTTATGCTTTATTCCCGACCAAGCAGACCCAAGCTAGGTATAGGTGCAGTGTCACTTTCGAGTTTTTCCCCAAAAAAATCATAAAATATTATATACTTATGATTTTTTTATTTATTTCTTGTAGGATTTTTTCAAATGAGGTTTTATTCAAATGAACGGATTAAACGTGCTTTTTAATCGTCGAGTGAATGTATAATACCACTGGCTCACCAATGGATCTTTTTGACCTCGGACCGTCTCGTGGTTAGAAAATCTGGACATTGATTTGTGACCTTAATAATTAATTATTACTTATTTAACCTGACTAAATTTAATTTATTTTTGTTATTATTCAACGCAAAAGCACGAAACGCCATACGAATAAAAAAATAACCACTGGTTCGGAATGGCTTTCCTACCGAGAAGAACTACGAGTAGCAAGAAACTCGGTGGTTGCTCTTTTGAAAAAGTTGTAACCGCAAAGTAACCGCAGTCCTAAGCATTGGTGTATTGTACAGAAAGCATGGACGGAGGAGGAGATCGAGCAGTTCATCAGGGACACGATGCGGAGTCTGCGCGGACAGTCCACTTACTACAACGACTACTGCGCGCATCTGTCACCTGGTATGTGTGTAGGTATAGTCCCACAAACATAACGGACCCTGTGAGAGCGTCGCTAGTAGTACCCATAGATAAAAAATAAAATTAAAAACAAAAATTAAACAGGCATTAAAATTAGTTCCAATTTTGGCCACCTGGCCAAATAAGTTTGACGGACTATAGGTACGCAGCAACGTAAGAAGGTTAGATATACTTATAATAAAACTGTAACAGGTCCAATTCTGTACATTGAAGAATGAAGATATTTTGAAAATTTTTTTTGGAGGGCACTCATTTTTCGATACTGAAGTCAAATCTGTAATTTTTTTCATTTTTGTCTGTCTGTCTGTCTGTCTGTCTGGCTGTCTGTCTGTCTGTCTGTCTGTCTGTATCTTGGCCGCGCATCACGCCGAAACTACTGAATGAATTCAAACGAAACTTGGCACGATTTGAGCCCATACTACGAGGTAGGACATAGGATACTTTTTATCCCGAAATTCTACCCCCGAAGGGGTGAAATAGGGGTTGAAAGTTTGTATGAAAGTCCTTCATTTCTCAAGTTATATCGATGAAACTTGGTACACAAGCTACCGGTTAAAAATGAAGAAATACGTGTTTCACAGTTTTCGTAAATTTTACCCCCGAAGGGGTGAAATAGGGGTTGAAAGTTTGTGTGAAAGTCCTTCATTTCTCAAGTTATATCCATGAAACTTGGTATATCCACGCGGACGAAGTCGCGGGCATCAGCTAGTATAGTATAAGTATCTATATTCATACAGTGCAGTGTATCGAATAGACGCCCATACAAATGCCGGAGTTATACCTTTACGACGGGTTCCGTACCAAAATGATAAAAATCCGGTCAAGTGCGAGTTGGACTCGCGCACAAAGGGTTACGGAACCCTTGAAACACCACCTGACCATACAATATAAATTATTTTGTAAATAACAAGAAAGATGTCTTAGAAACTTGATTTTTTTACAGCTCCAAGGGACCATAGACAGTATTTGATAAATAATTTTAACTTGATATGTCCACGCGTTAATATGAAAAAGGGTGTTGACAGACAGACAGACAGACGGTCAACGAAGAGCAAATCAGGATATTCAAAAACTGAAATCCACGTGGACGAAGTCGTGGAGTAGGTACTTACTGCCAACGCTTTATGCAATATTATTCAAAATGCCAGTTTGATGTCACGTACCTTGATGTTCCTGGAGTTCCTGGATTGGAGAATTATATTCTAAAACACAAAAACCAACAATAATGAAACAGTAATATGGCTTTAAGCGTAGGCAGTATGGCCCATATAACAGTGCCTAAATACTTCCAAAAACAAAATATGTTATAATTCGATGCCACGCAAATCAGCTCGTTTGTCTCTCGCCAACTGCCGGTATTTTATTTATTTATTTATTTATTTAAATCTTTATTGCACACAAGAACACGAAAATAAACAAGACATTAAAACAACGAACTAGGACTACACAGTATGCAAAGGCGGTCTTATCGCCTAAGGCGATCTCTTCCAGACAACCTTTGGTGACAGGATACGAGAATACAAACGGGATGGTGCGCAAACTTTAAGTATAAAGGTACATACATATTAACTGCAAACAATATTACCTACATATATACATTCATAAATAAATATTATACTATATAATATAATAAATATGAATAAATAAATACTATACTAGGTAAGTATATATAATAAATATGAATAAATAAATATAATAATATATATATATAATAAACATGAATAAATAAATACACCATGTTTCAAAACTTAAAACTGAGGAAAACAAAGGGAAGCCACCAACAAGCCGAGGCCTTGTTAAAATTAATAGTTTCCGTCACGTTTTCATAAATATCGGTGTGAAAATATTAATAAATGTCATCTAACCTTAGACTCTCACGGTTGGTCCGTGCGTATGGCGGATCTATCACTCTGTCAGAACTATTTACTGTATCGTACGCTTCATAAGCATTTCTGATGTTTTATGGGTTCTGGGCCCAAAGGGTGCCAACTTGACCCTATTACTAAGAGTCCGCTGTCAGCGGGCTTCATGAGTCTTAACGGCTAGATAGGTAAAATTTTCAATAACAACAACAAATAATAAAAATAAAATAAAATTTAAAAATAAAAGGTGTCCCCACTCCCCGTACAAGAATCGTGATTTTTTTTGCTGTATCAGTATCTTGAACCGTAATATTATATAAAAATGTATGTCTATGTTCCTAATACTTTACCTGCTATAAAATAAAAAACCGGCCAAGTGCGAGTCGGACTCGCGCACCGAGGGTTCCGTACAAACCTGTAGTAAGTTTTACGATTTATGACGTATTAAAAATAAAAATTACGTTTGTTGTATGGGAGCCCCCCTTTACTATTTACTTTATTGATATTTAATTATTTATTTTGAAAGGTAATATACAAGCTAATATTCTGTGAAAATTTGAACCGTCTACCTGTTACCGTTTTTCATATTGAGCAAAAAAATACGAAAAAAACACGTTTATTGTATGGGGACCCCCCTTAATATATATATGTTTTTAATTTTTAGTATTTGTTGTTATAGCGGCAACGGAAATACATCATTTGTGAAAATTTCAGCTTTCTAGCTATCACGGTTTATGAGATACAGCCTGGAGACAGACAGACAGACAGACAGACAGACAGACAGACAGACAGACAGACAGACAGACAGACAGACAGACAGCGGAGTCTTAGTAATAGGGTCCCGTTTTTACCCTTTGGGTACGGAACCCTAAAAATGGAAATTAAATATGTATAAACTAGTACGATGGTACGGAACCCTTCGTGTGGGACTCCAACTCGCTCTTGGCCAGTTTTTATCTTTCATACCATTTTACTTGACCTTGATTTGCATACGCCTAGTCAGATTGTCCAATTTTTCTGTTCTCTTCCAAAAATAACTAAATGTAGGTACCTATCCACTTATCTAAATAATTCAATTTTCTAATGGTCCATTGGTGATGACATATTTGTCAATTATTATTTTAATATTCTTCGGAATATAATAACCGTTAACCGTCGCATGTTTATGAGGAAACTTTTCATAAAGACGGCGCGTTTGGAACCCTCGTCCTCGTAGCTTTAGTCTTAAGATACCGTAGGTAATTATCGCCATCAATTCTTATTCTTTGTAACATGACGTTCAGAAGGTGTACTTTATAGGTACCTATTTTGAATAAAGATGTTTTGATTTGATTTGATTTTATATCCATCACATTTCTTTCCGTTACGTCCTGAAAAGAGCTACGCTCGGGATTTCTTTAAGGGATCGAATCAGAAATGAGGAGATCCGTAGAAGACCAGCTAAAGTCACCGACATTGCTCGATGTGGGCCGTGGGGCACATTGAAGAACCGATAGACGTTAGGATTCTAAAGTTCTTGTATAACGACCCTACAATTTAAGAGCTAAGGGCATTGCTAAGCCCCCAATAGGTGAACGCACGACATCAAGCGAGTCACGTGGAGCCCTGGATCCAGGCAGCGCAAGACTGTGCAAGAAGTACTTGCAATAGATATTATATGTTTAGTACTATAGCCCTATTATGTAAAACCTGCATCAATCATGGTTGAGTGTTGTGATTGGCTGAATTTAAGATATTTTGCAACAATGGATTTTGTCCAATAGCGGAAGAGTAATTAACAGAGGTGATTGCGATCGTTACACTGAATCAATAACAATTTGTACGTACCTAATAAGACACTTTGGGCTTTGATATCTATAGGTTGACGATGTTTTCGCCCTAAAAGTGATAGCGCCGCCCGATGAGTACAGAGGGCGCTGGGACCTATAATAACTTATGTTTACCTATTCTTTGAATATATGGAATAGTATATTTTGTATTAAATATTGTTAGTTTGACGTCAAGAGAGTCGCAAGGAGTCGCTCCAGGGAGGGATCCAGGCGGCGCAAGACCGTGGCTTGTGGAGGACCCTACAGGAGACCTATGTCCACCAGTGCACGTCAATCGGTTGGCGACGACGAATTGTTAGTTTGCATCTTAAAACCCATAACCAGCACCATACACAAGGATGTCTACTACAAAAGGAAGGATGTCTACTACAAAAGGAAGTCAATAACTTGGGAATATTTCAGAATTTAAAACAAGGCCATTCAAGCCTCGAGAGAAGAAACGTCGTCCGTGCAAGCCTGAGGAAGTGGTGGTGGAGGAGGCGCCCCCACCACCGGCGCCCAAGCTCGCCATCAAGGACACAGAGCTGATGAAGGTGGCCCGGGAGATTTACGAGAGGGACATGGATAAACCCACCCTGGAGCCACTGCCTACACATCCTAGGAGTTAGTACAATAAGCTATTTGTATAACATTTAGTTGTTAGAAAACTATCCTACAATTTATACTAAAGCTCACCATTGACGATATGCCATTTGACTTTAGTGAATGGAAACCTAAGGCCGGCCATACACGGTCTGCTCGAGTAGTTAGCCAGTGATCAACATACACGGACCACTCTTGCAGTCATAGACAACAGCTTGAAGCTACCATTGATAACTGCTGCCAACCGCCCGAAGCAGTCGCAACTGCTCGAGCGGTTCCATGTATGTGTGTACGTAGAAGACTGTAATTCACTATGCAGTCCATGCTGACTGACTAAATGGCCCAAGTTTACGGCATCAGTCCAAGTGACTTTCGAATTTCGAATTCTCAATCAACGGGGCTCCTACGACTACGCACTGCTTTTTTTCTGTTGGCTTTATGTTGCAGCTTATTCAAATGACTTTACCGTCAATGGCCAGCTTTAGACAAATTAAGTTAATTTGAATTATGATTAAAAGATACATTGTAAATAGTAAAAACGAAAACTTTCCAAAGTAAGAAAAATAATTATAAAAAACGCATTGTTATTTATTTTAAAAACTAGCTGATGCCCACGACCGAACTCCTTAATTTTCCGCGAGAAAAAGTAGCCTACTATGTCTCTCCGTCTTCAACTATACCCATGCCAAAAAATCAAGTCGATCCGTTGCTCCGTTGCGGCGTGATTGAAGGACAAGCCAACAAACCAACAAACAAACACACTTT
This sequence comes from Erebia ligea, assembly GCA_917051295.2. Taxonomy (NCBI): domain Eukaryota; kingdom Metazoa; phylum Arthropoda; class Insecta; order Lepidoptera; family Nymphalidae; genus Erebia; species Erebia ligea. The sequence goes on along the minus strand of OU785241.1, from coordinate 13,900,502 downwards.
CGCTTTTATACCTAATATTAGTATGATAAACAGTGCGTTTTAAGTTTGACTACTTATCTTATGAGGAAATCTACATTTTAATAATTCATTCATACATTGAAGAGCAACTACTGAGTTTCTTGCCGGCTCCTTACATAAGAATCTGCTAATCTCTCTCCGAACCGTGTGGCAGAGTCTCGACTTTTCTTAGAACGTGACACAAGTTGTCTGACATGAACCTAATATTACATTTCCTCGTAAAGTTGTTCTTATTTCACCGCTATTAAAACTATAAAGTAGACTTTTCCCACCCTTGGGTGATTGGGCGACATTTTATTCCATTCGTATTAGTGCATAGCTAATACCACTGAGTAGGTCCCGGGTTCGATCCCCGGCAGGGTCAATTTGGGAATTTATAATTTCTGAATTTTCCCTGGTCTGGCCTGGTGGGAGGCTTCGGCCGTGGCTAGTTACCACCCTACCGGCAAAGACGTGCCGCCAAGAATATAATAGAATAGAATAGAATATTTTTATTTGCGATTTAGCGTTCCAGTAAGATGCCGTGTAGAAACCCAATAGGGGTACATGCAGGGCTTAATATAACTGCCATGCCCCTAACAGATTAGCCCGCTACCATCTTAGACTGCATCATCACTTACCATCAGATGAGATCGCAGTCAAGGGCTAACTTGTAGTAGATAAAAAAAAGACTTTTCCCACCCTTGGGTGACATTTAACTCCATTTGTATTAGTGCATAGCGAATACCACTGAGTAGAGGTAAATATATGGTTCATGTAGTGATTTGCAATAAAAAGTTCTAAAAATATTTAAGTAGACCGTTCTTATGCTGTATATTTTCAGAAAGGCAAATTGACATTTATTTTTATACTAACACGAATCTTGTCAAGTGGTTAATGCAAGCGTGTAATTTATTGTCAGTTTAAAAACGCTTTTTCTTTAAATAAATCATTTTTCATCACCTTAAAAGTAATCGTGTCATTTAAAAATTCTGTAACGGTATGTTATGCATCCATCCTGCGGGCGGGAAGTGCGTGGTATGTAAGTATGCATTGTTTACTCAAGACATAATTCCTGTGTGCTTAGCATGCGCCCAACGAGAATATCTCGCGACGAGAGAGAGAGATGTTGTCGTTGCCGGCTAATTTCTCATTTAAATGCACAAAATGCGGTATATTACAAGAAAAAAATAGTCGACATGTAAAGGTTTGTAGAGAAAAATACCACAGATAAGAAATATTACTTTTATCTCTACTTTTGACGCAACGAGACAAGTAACCATGTTAGCTTCGGTAGACACATAGAGATAACGGGTAGACATAATTTTACTAGTAGTGCGCATGCTAGCCATACTGGTATTCTGCACCGTAATCTGGTATGAAACAAAAATCTAAGATAGTACTCGTATTTTGTAGACATTTCCCACATATATCATTATCATTCCTTGCCTTAATATAAGTAACAATACTGGAGCACTCAGGGTGGTCGATTATGGTTACAATAACAGCTACAGTGTTAACAATCGCAATCACTATTGGCCAAATTATATCGACCAGCGGCAAGGAAAGCTCTTCGGGAAAATTACATCCGCGAGTAGTCTCTGTGTCAATTTTTTTGAATTAAATCAGTTCACATCAAACTTTTTCACTTCAAATAAATAAAAAGGAAGTAGATTCTTTAAAGGAGTTCTTATAAACTACTAGCAGTTCTGCCATATTTTAATTTTTACCACCTTTTCTCACCTCGCACTAGCACTACGCAGAGCATGCAGCTCTCAAAAGAACTTGCTTGATGAACAATGTAAAGACATTCTGCGTCAAGTTATGCAATAAATAACTGAAAGAAAGGAGTCAACTATTTTTGTCCATTGCAGTTCTTGGCTACGTGCGACCATCTCTATACAAAACTGGAATAAGCGAATACCAGCAAAGCGTTGCGCGCTTGGCTTACGAAATGATACGCGACGAACGCATGCCGAGATACCACGTTCACAATGGCTGCAGGCCTCGTTGGGGCCTGCCGCCCGAGGGTACCAGGCAACCAGAACTCGATGGAGCTCCGTATGACGGAGAGAGATTGTACTAAGAAAGGTGTGATAATGCCGGTTGAATAGTTAATACCTCCAGAGCGTAGCGTATTTAAAAATGAGCATAGGTATGCCAGGATACCACGTTCACAATGGCTGCAGGCCTCGTTGGGAACTGCCGCCCGAGGGTACCAGGCAACCAGAACTCGATGGAGCTTCGTATGACGGATAAAGATTGAACTGAGAAAGGTATGATAATGATGGTTGAATAGTAAATATGTCCAGAGCCAAGCGTAGGGGTTCACAATGGCTGCAAGCCCCGGTGGGGACTGCTGACCGAGGCTACCAAGCAACCAGAACTCGATGGAGCTCCGTATGACGGAGAGAGATTGTACTAAGGTATGTAGGAATATGTATGGTCTATGGTCTGTGGTATGGTTGAATATTGAATAGCAGAGATAAGCTTGCTTCCGACTGCGGTGGGGTATATCTACTAGTACCTACCGGTCTATTAGATCTTAATGGAACTTTCTATGGCTTCGTATCGCGTAGCGTCGTTTCTGTAGCTTCGGGTAAGAATAGAATTACCTTTTTGTTTTATCGCTCCCAACGTCTATTAGATGTAACGGTACTCAGAATTACCAATAAACTGTTCAATCTCTTCTCTATATATATATTATATATAAATCAATCGCTGTTCGTTTGTCTCGTTAAAACTCGAGAACGGTTGGGCCGATTTAGATGGAATTTTTTGAGTGTGTTTGTGTAGGTCCCGGGATGGTTTATATTCACAATTGGACCTGATAGGGGGCGCTGCAATCGGGTTCTAGCTTCAAGGAAGGACAACGTCTGCCGGGCCTACTAGTACTTGATAAATAATTTCGTCTGAGTACATCAACTGTAACAATTTGCACGCCCGTATCAATCGAGGGAATCGTATAAAAGCAATTCAACAGTGCAATAAAAGTCGACAGATCTCCGCAAGAGGTACGCACCGGTGGCCGCCGTAAACTCAATATAGATTTTGTTAAAAAAAAAACTAACCGGAAAATCAGCGCGAAACTTTTTCACGAACCGTGACGCGATTCTGTTTTTCCCGGAAAATGGGGTGATTTATTTCGTTAGTTCATTTATTAATATTCTAATTTTTTTATTTCGTAATTTATGGTTGTTTTGTGATATGTATATTGAATTACTGGTGAAGTATGAAAGGTGTGGCGTGGTAACAGAAACTTTTTTTTTTATCCACTACAAGTTAGCCCTTGACTGCGATCTCACCTGATGGTAAGTGATGATGCAGTCTAAGATGGTAGCGGGCTAACCTGTTACGGGCATGGCAGTTATATTAAACCCTATTCGGTTTCTACACGGCATCGTACCGGAACGCTAAATCGCTTGGCGGCACGTCTTTGCCGGTAGGGTGGTAACTAGCCACGGCCGAAGCCTCCTAGACTTAACCAGACTTAACTTAGGGCCGCTTGCACGACACTGATTAAACTGATTTAGTTTTTTGTGATGCTGTCCCTTTTTGATAAGTTTTTTCCGGGGTCGACATGAAAAGAACAGGTACTTAAAGAACATTTAACTTTAACACGTTTCTTCACGTTTAACATCATGTACTCTGTTCTCTTCTCAAGGTCTACACCTTTACGCAGTCGACGGACTCGCACGAAGCGATTTGCTTGGTCGTTCTTAATTCGAACCACTAGGATATGGAATGCCCTTCCGACTTCCGTTTTCCCTTCCTTTTTAGGGTTCCGTACCCAAAGGGTAAAAACGGGACCCTATTACTAAGACTCCGCTGTCTGTCTGTATCCAGGCTGTATCTCATAAACCGTGATAGCTAGAAAGCTGAAATTTTCACAAATGATGTATTTCCGTTGCCGCTATAACAACAAATACTAAAAATTAAAAAAATATATATATTAAGGGGGGTCCCCATACAATAAACGTGTTTTTTAGGGTTCCGTACCCAAAGGGTCAAAACGGGACCCTATTACTAAGACTCCGCTGTCTGTCTGTCTGTCTGTCTGTCTGTCTGTCTGTCTGTCTGTCTGTCTGTCTGTCTGTCTGTCTGTCTGTCTGTCTGTCTGTCTGTCTGTCTGTCTGTCTGTCTGTCTGTCTGTCTGTCTGTCTCCAGGCTGTATCTCATAAACCGTGATAGCTAGAAAGCTGAAATTTTCACAAATGATGTATTTCCGTTGCCGCTATAACAACAAATACTAAAAATTAAAAAAATATATATATTAAGGGGGGTCCCCATACAATAAACGTGTTTTTTTCGTATTTTTTTGCTCAATATTAAAAACGGTAACAGTTAGACGGTTCAAATTTTCACAGAATATTAACTTGTATATTACCTTTCAAAATAAATAATTAAATATCAATAAAGTAAATATTAAAGGGGGGCTCCCATACAACAAACGTAATTTTTTGATATTAACAATAAACCTCTACAAACAAAGTTAGTTTTGCGGTTCATTTCGTCTTGTTTTTAATACGTCATAAATCGTAAAACTTACTACAGGTTTGTACGGAACCCTCGGTGCGCGAGTCCGACTCGCACTTGGCCGGTTTTTTTCGTATTTTTTTGCTCAATATTAAAAACGGTAACAGGTAGACGGTTCAAATTTTCACAGAATATTAACTTGTATATTACCTTTCAAAATAAATAATTAAATATCAATAAAGTAAATATTAAAGGGGGGCTCCCATACAACAAACGTAATTTTTTGATATTAACAATAAACCTCTACAAACAAAGTTAGTTTTGCGGTTCATTTCGTCTTGTTTTTATTTAATATAGGTAGGTACCTTCAAATCAAGAGTGAACAGGCATCTTCTAGGCAAGCGCGCTCCACCTTAGGCTGCATCACCACTTGCAAGTAGGTCTGATTGCAGCCAAGGGCTAGCCTATATATTAAAAAAAAAAAATTTTGATTGATATGTTAATCTTTTAACAATTGCTCCACAGATCAGTTTAATGGCTGAAAATCCGAAACCAATTGGTTTAACGCCAAGAAGAAATCTAAACGGATGTTGTCTGCTGCGTCGTTGTCTTCACATTAATTGTATTGCGTACCGATCATGTTTTTTTATGAATTCTGTTTGTACAATATTATTATAATACTTACCTCCTTGGTTTATTGCGTTTTATTTAAATCCACTACCACTACAGCCCATTAACGTCCCACTGCTGGGCACAGGCCTCCACTCTCATAGGAGAGTGGGAATTAGAGCTTAGACCCACCACGCTGCTCCAATGCGGGTTGGCGGGCTTTAACGACTATTATCATGTTAGTGATAATAACCGGGACCGACGGCTTAACGTGCTCTCCGAGGCACGGGGGTGAAACACCACCAACTTCCTAACTCCGGGCTAGTACTGAGAATTTCTAGACAGAAAAACCCAATACTTTACTATGGCCCGACCCGGGACTCGAACCCGGGACCTCGTCGGCCGCAGTTGACCATGCTAACCACTAGACCAACGAGGCAGTCGATTTATTTAAATCAATGAGTAGTAATTATTGTTCTATCTAGTACATTAATTACAGCTTAGTTTGAGTTGTTATAAGTAAGTATAAAGAATCGCTGCGACTCGCTCCACTCCTCAATCCGCTCTGCTGGTGAGCGTTGCTCTTTAGGCTGCCTGTCCATCGAAGCCAGAAGCGGAATGGAGTGGAGATATGGCAGTCTAATCAGAATATTGAGCGATGTTACTTCTCCAGTGTCTCGCTTCAGTGGACAGGCAGAAGCATCATCTATTAATATAAAGTAGGTACAATACATATGCAATAAATTTGCATTTTATAAAAATTTTGTATTTCATATATTAATATTTTTGTGTATTTCTTGCAATTTATTTTTGTTACTTAAAATCTTTATTCAAGCCATTTGCATTACTGAATTGCATAATAATATAATACTTCGCTGTATAATGTTTCTTCTTTCCCCAACTTCTCTCTTTATATTATTAAATACGCACTGGTTTTCAACCCTGTCCCCACTAACAAAAGTTAAATGGAAGAGAATACCTCTAGGTATTAAGTTCGCCTTTGTACATTGTATTTTATGTGCAATAAAGACTTTAAAACAAATTTACATTTCGTAATGCGGAAGTCATCACGGCGTTCACAGATCCACACAAACTCCTCTCCTCAAGTGTGCGTTGTGCTTTAAGCTTGGTAAAGGTCTATTAATATAAATTACAATACTTAAACAGCATTTAACATCTCCTTACAATGAAGACAGCTGTAAGGCGGAAGTCATCACGGCGTTCACAGATCCACGCCATCTCGGAGAAAGATGGCACGTTTGATGCTGGGGAGACCAATAAACGCGCGACGATCATTTGATAGCTGTGCGATTTTTGGAGAACAGACGGGCTATGGAATTGCAGCTATATATGTATAATCATTCCAGCACACCACAAGTCAGTGTAATACTATATAACTATACATAATATCCGGATAAACTCACGCGTTCTGTCGGAAAAATGCCCGACTAGTTTCGAACCCGTTCGGGGCCCTTATTCATGAGCCTGTTCGCGCGACGCGGCCGCTACTCGACAGAACACGTGAGTTTATCCGGATATTATGTATAGTTATAATGAATATCACTCACGATAGTTTAAACGTTAAAATAGTGTAATACTTGTTACGTAACGTATGCGTTGTACACGACTCTACAAAAAATTTTTAGTTTTTTGTCCTAAAGTTTATTTTATGATTTTTCGGTTAATTATGCACAAAAACTAAAAGAAAATATTTTTTTTTTGTATAAAGTTTGCTTTTGCGATAGTTAAAGTAATAATACTCATTTTTGATTTTTTTTATAAATTTTAATTAATTTTAATACATTCAAAAATACCGCGCGATCAGAGTGGGGTTTTCACGTTCACATAGCCGCTACATGGCACTCGAGTGATAAACAACGATGGTGTTTTGTACAAGACAAGAAAAACTTAAAATGTCGCGAACGTGTAAATAATATGATGCTGATAAATAAATCTCCTAAATACAAAAGCAAACTTTTTAATGTCATACTTATACTTTTTTTTCGTCTAATTACGACCTAAAATATCGAAATTTTATGCTTTAAAGTCAAAGTCAAATTTTGTGTTGACCCTTGTTATTTACAAAGTGTAACATATTTCTTCTTTATGAAAAGAGCAACTGCTGAGTTTCTTGCCGGCTCTTCTCAGTAGAATAGTTTTCCGAACCGGTGCAGTGGTACACGGTAGAGTCTTGTCGACTTATCATAAGTGGCACGAGGTTGTCCTACATAAAAATGCCGTACTAGGAATAGGGATGATGACAACTCAATAAAATCAGCAACTTTATCAAACTTAAAAACACAAGGAAGATTGTATGAAAAACGTCGTGACGTCATCAAATTTCAACGCACTTTTTTTCTTTAATCTATACTGAATGAACGAGAAGTTTAATTCGCTATAATCCGCCACAGCAGACCAATCTATGTGGTACAGTGCGTGTCCTTCACCAATAGCATGCGAGGTGAAGGACACGCACTGTACCACATAGATTGGTCTGCTGTGGCGGATTATAGCGAATTAAACTTCTCGTTCATTCATTATCATGGACTTCCGCAAAGTAACGCCTGCTTCGATTCATTATTTAATCTATACTTTCAACCTAAATACCTATCAAACTTAAAACATACCGAGGATGTGGATTTTAGGTCTTTTGGAAGACCCTATAATTTATTTTTGACATAGGCATCATCCCTATTGTCTCAAAAACTAGCCCGTTCATAAATGCCGAGCACGTCTGGCGAAGGGCCAGCAAAAATACAGCAAACGCAGAACAAAGGAGCACCAACCCTTTGTCTTTGGGGCCTGAGTTTGAAAGTTCTCGTAATTATTTACTGTTTTATTGATAAGAGTTTCCGTGTTTTATTGTCGTGTTTGATTTCATTGCTGTGCGAGATCCGTACAGGGGAAAAACGATTGTTGCCATTCAAAATGAGGCACTTTATAGGTCAATAGGTAGGTACTAAGTATTAATAAGTAAGTATTAAGTATAGTATACTAGTATTAAGTATTAAGTAATTATTATTATGTATATAAATTAAGTATTATATATAGAAACTGAGACTGTATGCCTACAGTCAAACTGTGAAAACAGTTTTGTAGGATTAAAGTTATTTTGTAAGCCTAATTGTAAACTTGTTTAAGAAATAAATTAAAAAAAAAAAAGTATTAGGTACTGCACATCCGTTCTGACGTTCGGCGTTAAGCGATTTGTACCTATCTAACAGACAGACATACAAGCGGTTTTAGTAGGTACAGTAAGTACAGTACAGTAAAGTAGCTCTACTTCATTGCACTCTACTTACGTACCTAAGTAATTTCCCTAAAAGCATACGACTTACAAGACTGTTTACATTTCGTAAGTTACTCATGTAAGTAAAACTTACAAGTGTACTAATGATCCATACAAATATTATAAATGCGAAACTGTGTCTGTCTGTCTGTCTGTCTGTCTGTCTGCTACGCTTTCCCATCCCATCTTTTCAACCGATTTTGATGAAATTTGGTATAGAGGTAGGTTGTATTTCGGGGAAGGATATAGGCTACTTTTTATCCCGGAAAATTAAGGAGTTCCCGCGGGAATCAAAAAACCTTAATCCACGCGGACGAAGTCGCGGGAATCACCTAGTAACGTAATAAAGACACCTGGCTTCCTATTCGGGTGGTTGAGGGTTGGATACCTGTAAATTTTCGGAGTTAAATGCGCTTTTTAAAAAAATAAATATGGTTAAACATGGCGGAGGAAACCGAGTGCGAGAGTGAACAGACAGACAATTTCATGCTATACACTTTCGCTTTTAATAATATTGTGGACTAGCTTAAATGCCCGCGACTCCGTCCGTGTGGACTACCCAATTTCAAACCCCTATTTTACCCCCTTAGGGGTTAAATTTACGAAAATCCTTTCTTAGCGGATGTCAACGTCACAATAGTTCAGCCCGATCCATCTAGTAGTTTGAGCTGTGCGTTGATACATCAGTGAGGCAGTCAGCCACCTATTTCTTTTAAATATTTAGAAGATTATGTTACGGTATGTATAGTACGCGCGCGAGTTGAATGCAGAGCTTATGTATGTGTCAATATACATAAGCTGTGCGTTCAACTCGAGCACTATCTATATGTTATTTTGCATCAATTCTCCTTAACTTAATACCTATCACATTTCGCATAAAACTAATTCGTTCTGGCGATATGTTACTCAGCCGGTGTATCACCTGCGAACATCGGACACGTTGTTCCGCGAATGTTTATGATGATGACTGTTTGGGTGATTGGGATCGGAGCAGATATAAATATGTTCAGGCAATAAGTATCAGGGAGATTTACAATTTTACGTGTGTTTGTAAAACGGAGAAAGGAGAGGGGCGGGTATTTTGGCAATACATAAGCTAAATTTAACGTTTACTTTAAGCCTTTAATACGCTGTAGTCGCCAATACGGACTATGTACCTAGGTACATACCTACCTTGTTTCGTAAGTTGCTCCATGCTCCTGTAACTCTAAAGGAGACGGTCCAGATTTGTATGGAGCGTCGGTCTGGTCCTTTTACAAGTAGAGAAATGAAAGAAAAAAAAATACTAAACCAGTTTTGATCGTTCAAATCTACGAATTCATCGTAATTTCAGTGGTAATTATTTAATCTTTCCACGATAAGCAACACTAAACACGAGTGGGTAACAATGGCGGATTCATATTTTTTGACGTTTTCTGTCAAGTGTCAACACATCACCGGAAAAACCGTAGGGAAAAACAGGTTATTTTGACAGTGACTGTCAGAAATGACATTTGATACATTTCGCGCCTACTGCCATCTCTATGGCTAAAGGTTGCCATCTTGGAAACGTATCGAAAACTTGAAATACATTTTATTTTATTTCTCGTTATTTACTTTAATATTCTAAATTATTATATTTTTAATACACTCTATGTATTTTCCTCTATTCATGGTAGAGTGTACAAAGAGTACACCGAAGGTGAACCTTCTCCTTTCAACTTTAACTGCAAGTTAGCCACATAGAATCATACCATGTAGACACAAATGTGCAGTAAATAAATTGATTGATAGCTCGATGAGTCGCTGAAGTGACAATGGTCGGGGGCACGTAGTTCTAAGAACGACAGACGTTGTGGTCTAAAAACTTGAAATCCATACTAATATTATTATAAATGCGAAAGTGTGTCTGTCTGACCGTCTGTCAGTGCTACGTTTCCACGGCTCACCTTTGAAGTAGAGTGGTAGGTTGCATCCCGGTGAAGGACATAGGCTTTTTATGCCGCAGAAATAGGGAGTTCTCACGGGAATAAAAAACTAAATTCACATAATAAACACACACAAAAACAGCATAATTTAGTTGATCTATAAAAGGATCCATTCACTTTGAGTGACTTTGATTAATTAGAGACAATAGAATAACATCTTCGAGCTCTGAAAAGTCCCAACTTGCGGAAGCCGTAAATTCTCGTAACTGCAATCCCTTTTTGTGAGCCAAATTAAACTCCGTCGTCCTAACAAGGTGTATGATTTAAGAGCTCCTCTCACGATCCGTCAACAACGTTGTTCGTTTCGCATCACGCAAGTGCGAGGATAATTTCCGCCACACAATCACAATAAATACATCAAGTGGACACGTGTGGACGGTTACTGAATCATATTAATATGTTAAAAGGATTAATTCGAGATTAACTAAGTAGTAGGTATTTTTCAATCTCATGATCATCATCATCTATGAAGTATCAACAATTTTTTTGAAGCAAAACTACTTTACGCACGCTCGACTTGGGGAGTAAGCTGGTGAATGCGTGACGAGAGCGTTACGAAAAGTGTGATCGGGCAAGGCGAACGGAAGTTGAGAGGGAGATATAAGTTAGTGAAGATACATACATATAGATGGAGCTAAAGAAGTTTTACTTCAGTCGTGTGGTCTAAAGCAAGAATAAAAAAAGAATAAATAATGTACTTAATACACAAGCAATATTTTCGCTTCATAAACAATGAATATATCAGGCGGACACTGGTGTGGACGGTAACTAGGTAAATCATTTGCAGGGTTAAAAGGATTACCTCAGATTAATATGATAATAGCTGATGCCCGCGACTTCGTCCGCGTGGTATAAGTATTTTTGATTCCCGCGGGAACTCCTTAATTTTCCGGGATAAAGTAGCCTATGTCCTTCCCGGGGATATAACCTACCTCTATACCAAATTTCAGCAAAATCGGTTGAAAAGATGGGCCGGGAAAGCGTAGCAGACAGACAGACAGACAGACACACTTTCGCATTTATAATATTAGTATGGAGTATGGATTTGCCAAACATCGATGCCGCTGTAACACGACGGACGAAATTATCAAAATAACATTTAATGTGTTGGCCAAACATTTGTAGTCTCGTTGGCGATATGCGAATGCAATTAAATTTTACTATCAGGGCCATAATATTTTATTTTTAGGACATTACACATAATGTACCGGCTTGTACAATGGCATTTGGCAATTCTGTTGTACGAAAAGCTTAACTCGACGATTTGGAAAGGAAATTTCCTAATTGAATTTCTATTTAGGAGTGTAAACAAGACAAAATTAAAAAAAGCAAAACCTACGATGTACTTTGGCGCCCTGATGTTGTCTTATAACCTAACATAACAAATAACCTATTCTATGCCAAGTATGACTAGAGTACCTTCAAGGTAAGAGAAAATACGCATTTTCTAGGCACGCGCGCTCGAACCTCATCATTGCTTTTCAAAAACATGTTTGTCGGCAAGCGTAAGCCTATCTTGCAATAAAAAAATAAAATGTATTAAAAAAAAAATCATGCAATAAAAAAATTAAAAAAAAAAAAAAAAAACTGAGACTGAGAGGTGATACCTGTGTAGGCAGTACCCTTGTAGCATTAGGTTGAGAAGTTGTCACCTGAAGAATTGTTATCAAAGAGCTTTCCTAGTAACTACATATATTCAAAGTTTTGCATTAATATGCAGTCCAATCTGTGTGGTGGTCTCAATAATTTGAGACCACCACACAGATTGGACCACCTAAGTTTTGCTAAAAATATTTTTAAGTTCTTAATCTTTGTCTAAATATTAAGATAAGGTTTGTACCTATAGTATACATATCCATACTAATATTATAAATACGAAAGTGTGTCTGTCTGTCTGTCCGTTTGCTACCTTTTCACGACACATCTGTACAACCAATTTTGATGAAATTTGGTACAATGGCGTTAGGTTTCATCGCAAGGACTTACATACTTCTATTATACAAAATCCTAGTTCTCAAAGGATTTTCCAAAAATCTAAATCCAGGCGGATGAAGTCGCGGGCATTATCTAGTTTCTAGTACGTTACATTACAATGAAATTAATAAACATTCCAGAAACTTCCTAAGAGCAAAAATATGTCAAAATTGATTTTAAAATAACTGATTCTAAAATTAACTTGTCACACCCCTACCGATGTCCCTGAATTGTGCCGAATATTGGCAATTGCTTGGCAAACATTGGCCATGGTCGTTGCCAATGGCAAGGATTGGCACAAGTGCAGAAGTGCTTCAGTTCAGTGGTAACCGCGCGCGCGTCGATCCAACCGCCCTAGAGGCTTCCCGCCCACGCGAGTGACATTCGAATTTTAAATCTTGATATCCGGCAGTGAACAGTGGAGTTTTTATATAAAAAGTTTCTGTTTTAATTGTGGAATAAAAAAAAAACAAAAGTGTAAGAGTGCCTCTTGGTTTATAAGGTAGAGTTAAGATTTAATTAATTTGTGATATTATTTTTTAAGCGGTTATAGACTAGAGTAGACGTATCGTTACTAAAGGTCGTGCTGTTGCATTCAACGTAAGAACATGCATCCTTAATTTATTTTTTTAGTCCACTACAAGTTAGATCTTGACTCCAATCTCACCTGATGGTAAGTGAGGATGCAATAATATAATAAGATGGTAGCGGGTTAACCTGTTAGGGGCATGGTAGTTATATCAAACCCATACCCCTATTCGGTTTCTACACGGCATCTTACTGGAACGCTAAATCGCTTGGCGGCAGGGTCTTTGCCGGTAGGGTGGTAACTAGCCACAGCCGAAGCCTCCCACCAGGCCAGACCAGGGAAAATTCAGAAATTATAAATTCCCAAACTGACCCTGCCGGGGATCGAACCCGAGACCTCCGCACGTTAAGACAGCAGCGCTCAACACTGTGCCACGGAGGTCGTCAAAAATAGATCATCATCGAACGTCAGTGATAGAACTCGGTGGAAACAGTTAATTCACTACAAGCTTACTCTATGTATTGGAGAGAGAGAGAGTGCAGCTTGTATCCATGGGTTCCCTATGTCTCATGCTATATCGTCTGTCCACCAGCATGCGCACTACAAGTAAAATTATGTCTACCCGTTATCTCTCTCTGTCTACCGAAGCCAACATTAGACGCCTAATACTATGCTTTCGTAATGCAAACAATTCAGTCAAATGACTCAAGTAATCGGGCGCGGGGTACTAAACGCTGATTGGTATACTCAAGGTCAAAAAAATCATAAATCAAATGGAATGGGGTCCTAACTCCTAATAATTATTTATCGATAATTAATTATCGATATACTCTAGGTAATTAATATTTAAATAACTCGGTAGGTTTTGTTACAAGGGCGTGGAATTATATAAGACCTATTAAGTCTGATGTGTTGTCTGAAAGTGTTCGCCCTATATGAGGAGTCTATTAGTTGTATGGTCGATGCAACATGGTTACTTGTCTCGTTACGTCAAAAGTAGAGGTAAAACTAATATTTCTTATCTGTGATATTTTTCTCTACGAACCTTTACATGTCGACTATTTTTTTCTTGTAATATACCGCATTTTGTGCATGTGCATGTGCATTAAATGAAGAATTTGCCGGCAACGACAACATCTCTTTTTCTCGTCGCGAGATAATCTCGTGCGTATGCACACTGGTGTACCTATACGCATTATTCGATAAGAGAGTGTACTCTAGCGCCCCAGTTATCTTGTCAGTCCCTGAGATTTGCACATTTTCTTCACGAAGGTAATATGGTTCCGCTTCTCAGTTGAGCGTAAAAGCATTGATTGTCAAAACTTTGACGCCAAGTGGTTTGGCATAAAAAGCTTTGCTTTGCTTTGGCGTAAGTCAAAATTACAAAACGATCCAGTGTTCAAGTGATAGAATAGCAGCGGTTCGTGTGACATGTGGTGAGTGCATTTTTACTGTTTTCTCGGTAGGTATATATGACAGTGAAGAGAACGTACCAAATTTTACAGACTGCCTTGCAGAAAATTAGTGCAATATAAAAAGATCGGTCGTCGTTGTCGTTTCTACCGATAGACTTCCGCATAGATCGCTACAGGACACACGATTTGCTTCCAGTGGCTCCCAGCTACTCGCTTGACATCGTCCACCTAGTGGGCCGGGTCGTCTTCGCCTCCCAATGCGAGGGCGCCTATCAAGCACCTTAAAGGTTCTTGACGATGGGACACCAACTACCTGCCCCCCAATCATGTAAGAATGGCCGATCAAACGTTAAGGATTTTCGTCAAAGTAAAATAAACGATAACTGCATTGGATTAAAGCTCAATTGCGTCTGCCCATTCTTATACGTTTAGGTATGGTACGATACCCTAAACGTATAAGAATGGGCAGACGAAATTGAGCTCTAATTCAATGCTGTCATGGTTTATTTTACTTTGACGCCGAACCTTTACCATTTGATCGACAATTCTTACCTAATCGGGGGGGGCTGATCTAACAACTATGTGTCTCTCGCATTTTCACTTAAGCTTAGCGACTCTTCGAGCCTCGAGCTATGTCGAAATTCAACAATAACACTTTATAATAGGTGATGCCTATATCAAAAATAAATTATTTCTAACTGATTATTAAATAGAGCGTCTTCCAAAAGACCTAAAATTCACATCCTCGGTTAGTTTTAAGTTTGATAACCATTTTAAAATATAGATTAAAGGAAAAAAGATGAAATTTGATGACGTCAAAACTGTGAATTTCATACAACTTCCATACTAGAAGTGTGTTTTTAAGTTTGATAAAGAGTTGCTGATTTGATTGATTTGTCATCATCCCTATTCTACATTGTGTAGTCTACATCTGTTGGAGGATGCTCTAGTGTCAGAGTGAAGTGGTGCCTAAAGTTAGCTTTTCCTGCATGTTTAGAAGCTGGAGAGCAGAAATGCATATCGTATGAAGCACGTAATACCACGTACTTACTTACTACGTACTTTTTATCCCGGAAAATTAAGAAGTTCCCGCGGGAATCAAAAAAACCTCAACCACGCGGACGAAGTCGCGGGCATCAGCTAGTATTAGTATAAAAGATTAAGATTCTAGTTCTTTGGTAACATTGTTTGTGTGTACTCCGTGTCTATTTACATGCCAGTTATTACGCTAATTACGCGACATGTGGGACGCACGTTTCTGTCTTGTGCTGGTATTAGTCAGAACGGTATAATTTTAGATGTGTTGGTATACTATAACTACATCATCTTCTGTTTTGTGAGGAACAATAAATTTTCTACAGACTCTACCAAAGTTTTCGCGAGCTTTAGAGATCGTTATAGAGTCTCGCTCAAGAGTTATAGCACAGAATAAGTAGGTAATAGTACAGGTTATAGTGAGGAAAGGTGGTTCGATAGTTTAGTGTATAGTGTATAGTGTAGTAGTGTAGTGTAGTAGTACACTTAAGTATAGTGGTGGTTCGCTTGAAGGCGACCAGCTTCCTATTGGGAAGGTTAGGTTAGTCGATCTTCGAGCACGCACTTCCAAATTTTCGGAAGTGCGTAAGTGATTAAATAGAATGATAAGGGTCCATTACGCTGGGTCAGTACGGATTACTAGACTTAGGTTTAAAGAGAGATTAATTTTTCCCAAAAAAACACAAAATTTCAATTACTGCTGTAGGTAATTGCTGACTTACTGGGCGGTGAATATCGCAAGCTATACGCTGTATCACATAGATTTGTCTACTTTGGTGGATTATAGCGTATTATTTAGCAATAGTATAGTATATGATTGTTTGTTTGTGACACCATCATTGAATAAATTTATTTGTTTTGCTTGCTATATTAAAATTTAAACTTCAAGTTCTTTCATGATATTTATTTGCTTTAAACGCACATAACTCCGAAAGCTTTATGGTTCGTGCCTGGGATGCGAACCCCGGACCACCATCTGCGAAGTGGTGTATATTAGCATTACAGTATCCATATTTGCGTGAGCGTTTCGTCACATCATAGGCGTCTGCCGCATCTACTCGTATCAGCCAAAAATACCTCGCTCTTGAAACTACGGGCTGATTTAATGAAAACTCGATCGATCGAAAGTAATACCTACAGTATTATTATTATAAGCAGTATTATTTTAATATTGTTGACGCTCTTTTTTCAGAATTATAAACCTTACTAGATGATGCCCGAATAGGGCTTTTTGATTTCCGCAGGAACTCTTTAATTTTCTAACCTGGTTAAGGTTAAGGGATGAAAGCCTAAGTGTTCATTCAGGGTATATGCTTTCTACATTCCAAATTTAAACCACATCGATAAATCGATCGAACTAAATTGAGTAACAAATATCCAAACTTACAAACTGATAAAACAAACATCCAAACTTTCATATTGTTGTAAATGAGGAATTGTTCCTCTCAAAGAGTTCTTAAAAAAGTCCGTGATAGCATAGGTATATCTATCTTTTAAGGTTGACTCACAATAACCATTTTTATTCTAAATTTGGTCTAAGCCAATGTTTTACTTGCGAAGATGTTTTTAGTTTTTACCGACGTAGTATTAATCCTTATCAAAATAAATATGTTATTCATCTCAAGTATCTAATAATTAAGAACCCGTGCGTAGCCGGGGCGGATCGCTAGTTATTAATATAATTCGATTTATCAACCGCACGCTGCAGATGTGAGAAATAAAATGTAAGATTTATACGAACACTTTCTCGTTCGCCGCAGCCGCCGCATAATGAAGATTCATATTCGTTTTCTGCAGAATTTTCAATAGAGTCAGTTTTTCATGACTATTCTTGTACAGAAAAAAAAAATACTAGCGACGCTGTCACCGGATCAGATTAAGTTTGATGCAGACTAAGTATACATGGTTTTACTTATGAACGTTGACGTTCTTGGTTTCACCGGCATTATTTTAAACCACACAAGATATGTACTTAACAGTTTTTTTTAAAATCCAATACAAGTCAGCCCTTGACTGCGATCTCACGCGATGCTAAGTGATGATGCAGTCTAAGATGGTAGCGGGCTAACCTGTTAGGGGCATGGCAGTTATATTAAACCCATACCCCTATTCGGTTTCAACACGGCATCGTACCGGAACACTCAATCGCTTGGCGGCACATCTTTGCCGGTAGGCCAGACCAGGGAAAATTCAGAAATTATAAATTCCCAAATTGACCCTGGCGGGGATCGAACCCCAGACCTCCGCACGTTAAGACAACAGCGCGCTACACACTGGGCCACGGAGGTCGTCAAACAGTTTTGAATTCAGAAGAGATGAGTGAACTGTTGTTACCCCATAGATTTCAACACACCAGAATCTGGGACATTTGGTTCATACGTACTAACTTCCCATACAGCACTGTTTGATGTATTTTACTACCGCGCGTGAGGTTCCTTTGATCTCATTCGCATCCAGCAGATTACACTGGCTTTGCGATACTCAATAAATTGTCGGGAATATAGGGTGAACGCTCCTAAGCTCGGCCCCCCCCCAAAGGTCGGCACTGCGTTCTATTTCTGTCGATATTAGTGTTTTGTTGCCACTTAGGCATAATGGGTATTTTTTTTTATAAAGTTTGCACCGATGGGTAATAAAGTTTCAAATATGGGAACACTGGGCTGCACTGCTTTTCGCCAGTTGCCGTTTAAACGAGCGAGAGTTCGTACGTCGCGGAATAGTTTACAAAATTGCGAAATTCCGAGCGTCAGTTGGTAAGGAATAAATTACACATTATAGTACTTAGCACCTGCTGTTGCAATGTTATTGATTCTACGTAATATATTACATTGTTTTTTAATTATTTTAGGCGATTTTTTTGCACATTTGAAGAAAAAACAGGGGTGCCGGACTTAGGAAAATCAGTAGTATGGAGTACCTTAAGTCGGCAGGGGATGCCGACTTAAGGATTTGGGTTATTCCTAAGGTCGGTCCCCTTAGTATAAATTGGTATTATCTATATGGAAAACTGTCTGATTGTTTGTTTATAGTTCGTTTAAAAATACAGGACAGGACAGGTAGGTAATGCGATACATTACTTATAAGTGGTTCAACCGCTTAAATTAATGAAATGTTTGAATATTTAATAAGGTAATTAGGTAATTCAACAATTAATTTCTTAAATAAAAAGTAATACACACCTAAAATGAGAAATCTAATTATTTTATTCTGAAATCAGCTTAATTATTTTTGTTTAAGGTTTATCAAACAGTTGACTAATAAAAGTCAAGATGGCTAAACCAAAAAAGAAAAAAAATGACTTGATAACGAAGAGCCGTCGTCCTCTTATGAATTACGACAGGAATAAAATAGCACATGCCATGGCAGATATATTGGACAGAGGTGTAAAAATCAAAACAGCTGCAGAAAAATATAATATTCCACGCTCAACTCTACAAGACAGAGTACATAATAAAGTTCCCATTAATTGTAAAATGGGAAGATTGACTATTCTAACACCAAACGAAGAAACTATCCTGGTTAGATGGTTAATAAAATTAGCTAAATGCGGATTCCCCAGAAAACGTGACGATTTATTAAATTCAGTCCAAGCCATTATAAAAGCGGATAAGAGACCATGTCCTTTTAAAAACCAAAGACCGGGGCGTAAATGGTATGAACTTTTCATTAAACGCCATCCTGAATTAAAGGAACGGATTCCAGAAACCATATCCAAAGCAAGGGCGGTTGTGAGCGAAGAATATATTAGGAAATGGTTTAGAGAACTAAAAAGCTATCTCACGGAAGTCAATGCTTTAGATATTTTAGAAGACCCGCAACGAATATTTAATGGAGATGAGACCAGTTTCAGCATGTGTCCCAAGTCTGGAATTGTTATAGCTCCCGTTGGATGGAAAAACGTCTATGATATTAAGTCCGGAAGTGAAAAGGAGACCATCACCGTACTTCTGGTATTCTCAGCTGCAGGAGAAACACTTACTCCCATGGTAGTTTTTCCGTACATTCGCCCACCGAAAGAAGTTATTAACAGCATGCATCCAAATTGGTTTTTAGGTCGGTCTGAAACCGGTTGGATGCGCAGCGAGATTTTTTTCGAATACATCGCTAACGGAGTAAGTCCCTGGCTTAGAGAAAATAATGTCAAAAAGCCTGTTTTGTTGTTAGTGGATGGACACAAATCCCACATGACACTAGAACTGAGCGATTTCTGCCACAAAAATGATATTATTTTGTATGCGCTGCCGGCGAATACAACCCACATGATGCAGCCAGCCGACGTCAGCGTTTTTCGCCCTCTTAAAGTAGAGTGGCGAAAAACAGTGAATCTGTGGCAGAAAGAAGAGCAAAACATGAAAAAAACTTTAAACAAAACTACATTTTGTCCATTATTGGAAAAAGTTTTACAAAATGACATGACGAATAGCATAAAAAATGGATTCCGAAAATGTGGATTATATCCATTTAATCCTGATGCCGTGGATTACACGAAGTGTGTAAAAAATACTATAGAAAATTTCCATGAACTGAATAATCTTGAAGAGGTATCCAATGAAGAAATTGACACAGCAATAAAAGTTATAAGAAATTTGGAAGGAAGGCTGAAAGAAATAGGGATTGATACCGATCTGTTAGTTAATATGATTCAGAATTCTTATAAAACTGCACAAATTAATAATAATAAAGAAGTCAATGCTATTAATGCAACAAACCAAAAAATAATGTCCGAAATCTCAAACACAGTCCAAAATAATGAGCAAAATTCATGTTATCAAGAAAACCCAAAAGAAACTTATAATATTGTAATCACTAGTGCTGAAATTCATACAGAAAAGAATATAATGCAAAAAGAATCCACAACTTCACAAAAAGCCATCCAAAATAAGTCCCTGGAGGATCATCTGACTTTAGATCTCGACAAAATGCCTATCATACTAGACAACACTAATAAAGAAAACTGTTTTTATGACGACACTCTTACTGGCGAATATACTGTGGGATTCAACGAAGTTTCAGACGACATCATCACAACGAGCCTAATACAAAATGCAATAGAGACTGGTAGTGACATAAGTATTAACTTAATTCAATCACCAAGGACAAGTATTTTAGACATTGCCACATCATCAAAGACTCCGCCTTTGCGATCTGGTTCTAGCACTCCTACTAGCAGACATCGTGTATCGCCTTATTTTAGAACTCATTTATTTTCACCGAAGTCCCTTGACTTTGGTAAAGCTCAGAAAAAAAAGGATACTATTCCATCAGCTATATCTTCTAAAGCTTGGCGTGATTACATGCAAGAAAAAGTAAGGGAAAAAGAAGATAAAGAAAATGCAAAACAATTAAGAAAAACTCGAATCCAAAAAAACAAAGACGAAAAAGCTAAGAAAAAAGCAGAATTAACAATCAAAAGAGATGAAGCTAGGAAAAAAACATCAAATAATAGAAAAACTAAAAAGTCAATTATCACTCCCCAAAAATGCAAATCTCCAACTGAAACAGTATCACATATTAAATGTGTTGGTTGTGATGAAGACTTAATAAGTGACGTAGAAGATGACGATTTAAAAAACATTGGTTGCGACCAATGTCCTCGCTGGTTCCATCTGAAGTGTACAGTTCTACGTGGTAAGCCATATACAGAAGTCGCTTCTAAAAAATTTGTATGCCATGTGTGTTAAATTTAACACAAACTTTTTAGGTAATTGTAAGACTGATAAAGA
Organism: Erebia ligea; assembly: GCA_917051295.2. Classification (NCBI taxonomy): domain Eukaryota; kingdom Metazoa; phylum Arthropoda; class Insecta; order Lepidoptera; family Nymphalidae; genus Erebia; species Erebia ligea. The sequence continues at coordinate 13,879,488 of OU785241.1, read as the reverse complement.
TTAATTGTTCAAATATTTGTTCAATATTTGTTTTTTTTATGATATTTTAAATGCTAACAATATACATTCAGACAGCAATCATGTCAAATGTATGTACCTATATTTTAAGGACTAGTTCTAAAGATAAATCTGATCCTATTTTTATTTACCAAAGATAATTATTATGTTCGTATAATTGTTAAGAATCGTAATAGTTTTGAGCAAGACTGAGTTTTGTACACAAATTCAAAATTTTAGGTAAGTTCTTTTTATTCATAACTACCCTACCTATCATAGTTATAATAAAAGTATTATTTAGAAATGAAAAGATTAGGTATATTTTAACTAGAAATATTGTTATATTCTATTTGCTAGTGGGTGTTGTTTTTGAAACTTATAGACATATTTTAATTAAACTGTTAAATGAATGTTGTTATGCCTAACGTAATTGAGGTATATTTTATGTTTTTCGGAGAGTATTTTCAAAGTGTTCCTAACTTTTATTTTTTATGTGAAAATAATTTGATTTCCTACTTATCGCTTTTTATGTAAAAATAATTAAAACTGTTTAACTTTTTACACTGTTTTTATTTTTTAGACTATGTAATTACGTGCATGGAGACTATAATAGTACTTAGTATCCGTTTATACATAAGCTAAGTTTAATCATAATATTATTTAAATTAAATCATTTATTCTGCAAGCAAAGTCAGGCTGTGTTACATGTTTTCCTTCAGACGCCATTGAATAACGAGAGGGCCGACTTTGCGAACACAAAAGCCGGACTTACGAACATGAGTGCCGAGCTTAGGCAAATTAGTACTTTTTTTTTAAATGATTAAAAAAAAATACTTCTTCATAAATAAGTTCGGTTTTTAAAATTGGCTTGCACAGTCAAAAGTATAAAGTATTAGAAAAAAAAACATCGTATTTTAATTGCTTAGAATGACGCATTTACGAATTTTCTAATGTGACACGACCCTTAAAGTGCCGACTTTTAGAACATCCACCCTACTGTACAGTGTACAGATCGGTATTATGGTTATTTATCTTTAATATCGATCATTTGTTTGTGTAGTATTTTCAAACTCAAATTCAAAGGTTTTTTTATTATAATATAATACATAATACAAACAATACAATATAATTTATTATAATATATACAAGTGCTTTTGAATGGTCGAGTGTATCTACCGCTGGTTCGGAATGTCATTCCTATCGAAATGAGCCAGCAAGAATCTCGATAGTTGCCGTATGCGTTGTCATTCGTTAGGTACGTAACGTAAATTCTATATAGAGGGTCTTCCAAAAGACCTGTAATTCCCATCCTCGGTTAGCTTTAAGTTTGATAACCATTTTAAACCATAAATGATAGAAAAAATGCGTTGAAATTTGATGACGTCACAACTATGTATGGTAAATATGTATGTAAAGGTTGTCTGTAAGAGATTGCTTTAGCAATAAGACCGCCTTTGCACATTTCTGTGTAGTCTTACTATTGCTTTTTAACTGTATACTGTATATTTTGTGTGTGCAATAAAGATATCTAAATAAATAAATAAATAAATATATAACATACTTTAATATTTTATACTTTCCATACTAGACGCGCGTTTTTGAGTTTGATAATGGGTTGCTGATTTGATTGAGTTGTCATCATCCCTATTGATTTAACGGTGAAGGAAAACATTATGAACCTGCATGCTTCATAATCAAAGGTGTGTTATGTTTGCCAATCCGCACATTGCCAGCGTGGTGGACTATGGTCAAACCCTTCTCTTTCTTAGAGGAGACTCTTGCACAGTGTGCTCAGTCTGCTGTGGGTTGAAGTGGTGACGCATGCTGATATTGAATAGGGATGATTCCGATAACACAAATAAATTATTTCGAACTGATTATTAAATAGAGGGTCTACCAAAAGATCTAAAATTCATATCATTCCTTGGTTAGTTTTAAGTTTGATAACCCTTTTAAAATATAGGTTAAAGAAAAAAGTGCGTTGCTGTGAATTTCATACCTGAATTTCATACATGAATTTCTTTTTTTTTTTTTATCCACTACAAGTCAGCCCTTGACTGCGATCTCACCTGATGGTAAGTGATGATGCAGTCTAAGATGGTAGCGGGCTAACTTGTTAGGGGCATGGCAGTTATATTAAACCCATACCCCTATTCGGTTTCTACACAGCATCGTACCGGAACGCTAAATCGCTTGGCGGCACGTCTTTGCCGGTAGGGTGGTAACTAGCCACGGCCGAAGCCTCCCACCAGGCAAATTTTTATGTTTGATAAAGTTTTTAAGTTGCTGATTTGATTGCGTTGGAAATTTTGATTACATGCCCATTAAGAAATAGAATGCCGGCAAGTGAATGTAAGCCTGAATATTTGCATTACATTTACAAGTGTACCTAATACCTCGTGTAATGCTCAGTAGGGCTAGCATGCGAACAACGCGCAAAGTTATGTCTACCCGTTATCTCTTTTTGTCTTCCAAAGCTAACATGGTTACTTGTCTCGTTACGTCAAAACTAGAGACAAAAGTAATATTTCTTATTTGTGCATTTTTCTCTACGAACCCTACAATATGCCGACTAAGTTTTTCTTGTAATTTTTTTTTAAATTAACAAGTTAGCCCTTGACTGCGATCTCACCTGATGGTACCTACTTAAGTATTGATGCAGTTTAAGATGGTAGCGGGCTAACCTGTTAGGGGTATGTCAGTTACATTGAACCCATACCCCTAATCGGTTTCTACACGGCATAGTACCGGAACGCTAAATCGCTTGGCGGCACGTCTTTGCCGGTAGGGTGGTAACTAGCCACGGCCGAAACCAGGCAAAACATACCACATTTTGTGCATGTAAACGTTGCATAAATGTTGGGTAAACGAAAAGTACCCGGAAACGACAACATCTCTCTCTCTAGTCGCGAGATATCTCGTAGTGCGCATACTAAGCCTGCAGGCTACGGGCAACAGCGGATATTTACAAAACATGCGCCAACGGGTGTCGGGTTTGGTGTACGCTGACATAAGACATAGCAGACACGTCTAATAGCGTTGGTTGATTCACATGATCCACGTTGTAATATTATGTAAGTAACTAGCTGATACCTGCGGCTTCGTCCGCGTGGTTTAAGTTTTTTGATTCCCGCGGGAACTCCTTAATTTTCCGGGATAAAAAGTAGCCTATATCACTCTCCAGTCCTCAACTATTCTCATGCCAAAAATCACGCCGATCCGTTGCTCCGTTGCGGCGTGATTGAAGGGCAAACCAACAAATCAACAAACAAACACACTTTCGCATTTATAATATTAGTATGATATGATATGATTCGGTAATACTGATTTGTACCAGACTACAGCGAAGCAAAAAGGAGAGTTAATATTATACCTTTATAGAGTTATGATTTTTACCGTTATGTTTGATCATCTGTTCCCTCATGACTTCTAAACCACTTGTCTCTCTGATGAATAGGTACTCTCTTTGCGTTGTATTCCTCATTGCTGAAGGTCGTGACCCCTTTTCATTAATTAAATAATGATTATGGCAGGGGTTTTCTTGGGATAATAATGCGGTGGGTTCCCAGGTCCTTCCGTTCCTATACGACTTGACTAAGAGTAGGTACTATTTCAAATCTTAGGTTACTAACGAATAACGATTATTATCAGATGTTAGTGATTTTAACTGGGACCGACGGCTTAACGTGCTCTCCGAGGCTCGGAGGAAAGTACAAGGCCATATTGGATAGAAGCAGGCGTTACTATGCGAAAGTAACTTTGCGGATTATAGCGAACTAGCTGATGCCTGCGACTTCGTCCGCGTGGATCGAGGTTTTTCGGTTCCCGCGGGAACTCCTTAATTTTACAGGATAAAAAGTAGCCTATGTGTTATTCCAGACTATAATCTATCTCTGTGCCAAATTTCATCCAGATCCGTTCAGCCGTTGGGGCGTGATTGAGTAACAAATATCCATCCATACATCCATACATCCATCCAAACTTTCGCATTTATAATATTTATTTGATTAAACTTCTTGTTTTTTCATTAACAAGGCCTAATTCGGATCTCCAAATTCGGTCTCCCATCCAGTTACCGACTTAGGTCAACATTGCAACAATCGGAGTCGGCTCATATGTGTTGTTGTATATCTAGACCATTCGTCCCTCACTAATAGAGCCATCTCTAATTTAAGGTTTGTTTGATATTAGACACCTCTGATGTGTCGTCGTAATAATAAATGTATTACCCGATGTTTGTCTCACCCGGTGTCTTTCCGCTAAACATGTGTTAAATCAAATTTTATTACAATTTTGTTGGACAGTGAATAACACTATGACGCGAAAATCTACTACTATTATTAACTAGTGGTTCGCCCCGAACTGAGACCTCGCGGTATCCATAAACTTGTACAGAGCGCCATCTATTGATATAATTGTGAAGTTCTATTAATAATACTGAAGCACATTAAAAATAAAATAATTTCGTTTCCTTATAATATTTATCTAATTTTAGTATTTGTTGTTCATGTACAAGATATAGGTAATTCAAATAATTGTTAAGTTTCAGGCTCAGCCTTTCAGAAAATTGAGAGTTCTGAGGTCAACTTTGGACGTTAGAAAATCGCCACTTTGAAAGCCCCCCATTTCGTCAATTTTAGGGGAAAAATTAAAAAAAAATATTTTTGGACTCTATTCCTAATTATCTTTAAAAATTGATATAAGTAGAATCCCGATTATCCGAATCAAATAAAACCAGGGGTATTCCGTATAATTGAAAATCCGGATAATCGATTTCAAAGTCAAATCAAACAATAATTAAATTTTAAAACTTTTTTGTTATAGAAAGGGTTTTACATACGTCATTCAGACAATACGATATCAAAAAAATTGAGTAACCTATGTACATACTTAATTAATAATTTAGGTTGGAAATAATTTGTGATTAAACTTTGACGTAATGAATCACATCTTATCATTGCGGCCAAGTCCCTGATGCGCTTCAGTTTAACTGTGTCAGATCCGATTCGTCCTGTCTTTCAAACCATTTAAAAGCGATATCTAGAGCTTCAAAAGCTTCTGCGTGAGATGGTACTTGACATACATCACCAGTTTCAGTCTCTTCTTCATCTTCTTTCTCGTTACTGTTCCAATCGTCAATGATTTCTTCATCAGTTAAAATTTGGAATCCAGGGTCTTCACTATCGCAGCTCTGCGACTCCTTGATATTCTCTTCATCACATCCTTCACCAATGCTAAGAATTTTCATTGCTTCTGTTATTTCTTTGAAATAAAAATAACAAACACTATCGTGCAAACAAATGAGAGCAGGAGTACACGTCGGAGGCGGGAAAAAACTCGTAACATGTCTCGTTGCGCTGTCAAATCATGTCTAAGTCGGTAATTAGAGCCGTGAAGAATGAGTCCGGATAATCGGATATTCGGATAATCGATGTTCGGATAATCGAGATTCTACTGTACCGCAATCCTATGTAACGCTATAAAAAATATTTTACTTCGCATTCGCTTCTATGAGAGCCCCCCTGAAATAAAGATTTTTACAACTTTTTTCAACGGCGGGAGGCCATCGGTTTACATATTATATTTAAATTTGAAGTAATTAAGTTCAGTAATTCAGAAGTTATAAGGCTCTGACAGACGGACGGACGGACGGACGGACGGACGGACGGACGGACAAGTGCAAATTCACTCAAGTAGACTCAGAGACCTTCGCTTCGCTCGGTCAATAATTATATCTATTCTACTGGTATGCTTTATAGGCATTGTCAATTTTTTTACTAATATTATAAACGCGAAAGATTTTCGTTTTTTTTTATCAACTACAAGTTAGCCCTTAACTGCAATCTCACTTGATGGTAAGTGAAGTTGCAGTCTAAGATGGTAGCGGGCTAACCTGTTAGGGGTATGGCAGTTATATTAAACCCATGCCCCTAGTCGGTTTCTACACGGCATAGTACCGGAACGCTAAGTCGCTTGGCGGTACCTACGTCTTTGCCGGTAGGGTGGTAACTAGCCACGGCGGAAGCCTCCCACCAGACAAAAGTTTGGACGGATGGATGGATGATTGTTACTTAATCACGCCAGAAAGTCTGAACGGATTTAGATGAAACGTCCAGAGAAGTCCGGAATAACACATCTAAGGTAGGCTACTTTTTATCCCGGAAAATTAAAGCCCGCGGGAACCAAAAAACGTCAATCCACGCAGACGAATACAATCCGGGTATCTTTAAATCAAGAGTGAATAGGCATCTTCTAGGCAAGCGCGGCCCATGCAGTGATTGTGGTCAAGCGTAAGCCTATAATGAAAAAAAAAGACGATAACATCGAAAGTGTTTTTATTTGTTGTTTTGTCCTTCAATCACACCGCAACAGAGCAACGGATTGATGATTTTTTGCATGGGTATAATTAAGGAAAGGACATATTATCTATTCTATTTATCCCGGAAAATTAAGGAGATCCCGTAGGAACCAAAAAATCTTATTCCACGCGGACGAAGTTGCGGGCATCAGCTTGTTATGTATTAAGGCACCTGGCGCATTGCCCCGTGTACCAGATGGTGATTGGTGATGCATGATAGTCTTGTCACTCGGCGAGTGGTAAACAACGTTTATAGCGCCGTTATACATACGTATTACTACTTCCTCTCGTTTCGGGAAGAAATACGATTGCGAGTGTAACAATTTTTTCGACGTGGAAATTAGGGCTCGGGAGTCGTATAATTTAAAATATACAATCAGCAAATAAATATTATGATTATGATTATGATAATAAGCAGCAATGCTAAGGACAGCGGTTACTTAAGTATGTATAATATACATTAATTAAAAATTGTAAATGAATACTTTTTTTTCAAAAGAGCAACCGCCGAGTTTCTCGCTGGTTCTTCTCGGTAGGAATGGCATTCCGAACCAGTGGTAAAATTCATTCGACGATTCGAAAGCACTTGTAAAAGTTTATTTGAATAAAAAACATTTGAATTTGAATTTGAATTAGTATACAAAAATGTCTGGAACTACTTATAGCTTCTTGAGAAGAAGAACGTTTGTTGTAGGGGAGCCAACAATTTTGACTGTAAACAACGTAACTCAGCTGGTTCAAAGAACTATGCACGATTGGCACTTGATACAGGAAAAACTACAGTAAATTATATCAATTAATTGATTTTTCTTTTATTGAAAACGTGCTGATGTCTCCGCGTGGATTGCGGTTTTTTGGTTCCAGCGTGGGCTCTTTGATTTTCCAATTCCAGAATATAATCTATCTCTGTGCTAAATTTCATCCAGATGCGTTCAGCCGTTCTGGCGTGATTGAGTAACAAACATCCACCCATCCATCCAAACTTTCGCATTTATAATACAATTTTATTTTTTAATTCAGATTTTTTATTTTATAACAATTATTTTTTGTTAATATACCTAGTTACTAGGTATATTATCAAATAATAATATTATAAATGCGAAAGTTTGGATGGATGGGTGGATGTTTGTCCTAGTATATACTACAAAAAAAGTGTAAAAGTAAGCTCCTCGAGATTGGACTTGTTTGGTTTATTTTAATTTTTAACTTTTTCTAGTTTTTTTTGAAGTGAAAACTTCTTTAGCGTTGAGCACTTTTTGGTAGGGGGTAAACTTGAGGATTCGCGTCACCGAAACCTCGCTCCGACATGCTCGCGAGCACCGACATGCTCGCGAACACCGACATGCTCGCGAACACCGACATGCTCGCGTTGTTACGAAGACAAAAGGTCTTAAATATAAATATACTACATTCGTAATTAAACTTTAAAGCCTTAGTTTTAAGGCGAACTGCAAGTTTAATCTTCAAACCATTCAAATCAAACAAACCAGCAGTCTTTACGCTCCGCCCATACATTCAAATAGGTATATTGAGTCAGCAACATTGTTTGGAACGGCTAAAAGCTGGTAGCTTCCCAATTAAAACTGACTGACTGACGCTGTCACTCGCCAAACACATTAATACATCATTTCGAGCTGGTGATAGTCATATAGTGCACTAAAATAGGCTTCCTTATTTCAATTCCCCATTTGTAAATACTTCACTGAGATGTCGATATATACAAATCATTTATTAATATCGTCCATCTGTTTGTCTGTTACGCTTTCACGGCCCATCTATTCAACAGATTAAAAAAAAAATGGTGCATCCCAGGGAAGGACAAAGGGTACTTTTTCCTCCGGAAAATTAAAGAATAGATCTCTTGGGAATAGAAGAACTTAATCCACGCGGACGAAGTCACGGGCATCATATAGTATCGTATAATATCCGCGTAGATGTCTGTCTGTCTGCTAAGCTTTCAATCCGTTTTGCGAAAAGATGTTTTCATGGAGGTTTTCCTTGGTTTTTTCAAAAATCTATTTCCACGCGGACTAATAATCTAGTAGACCTTAAATACCAAAGTATTTAAGGTAGAAATCAGCGGTTGCCTTTATCTTTTAAATAAATGAATAATTAATCACTATACTTTTTAGGGTTCCGTAGCCAAATTTGGCAAAAACGGAACCCTTATAGATTCGTCATGTCTGTCTGTCTGTCTGTCTGTGTGTCCGTCCGTATGTCACAGCCACTTTTTTCCGAAACTATAAGAGCTATACTGTTGAAACTTGGTAAGTAGATGTATTCTGTGAACCGCATTAAGATTTTCACACAAAACTAGAAAAAAAACAATAAATTTTGGGGGTCCCCATACTTAGAACTGAAACTCAAAAAATTTTTTTTCATCAAACCCATACGTGTGGTGTATCTATGGATAGGTCTTCAAAAATGATATTGAGGTTTCTAATATCATTTTTTTCTAAACTGAATAGTTTGCACGAGAGACACTTCCAAAGTGGTAAAATGTGTGTCCCCCCCCCCCTGTAACTTCTAAAATAAGAGAATGATAAAACTAAAAAAAATATATGATGTACATTATCATGCAAACTTCCACCGAAAATTGGTTTGAACGAGATCTAGTAAGTAGTTTTTTTTTAATAATTTAAAACTTACTACAGGTTTGTACGGAACCCTCGGTGCGCGAGTCCGACTCGCACTTGGCCGGTTTTTTTTATATTATTAATCTTACGCGCGCGAGTTGAATGCAGTGACGACACTGCATACAAAAGCTCCGCATTCAACTCGCGCGTACTATAAGTATAATTATATATATGCTTGGCTACAATCAGACCTGCTTGCAAGTGGCGATGCAGCTTAAGGAGCGCCCTTGCTTAGAAGATGCCTATTCACTCTTGATTTGATCATCGGAAAAAGCAATTGTACGCAGACGGAGCTGCGTGCTACAGCTAGTTATTTTATAAATAACATAAGTAGCACGTGAACTGTATCCAACTAATCCACAAACAGTTCACGACCGATCACCGATAGATATAAATATGTATTTTTACGCGACACTACGAGATCCCCGCGACTATTTTTACAAGCGGCAGATTTAGCGGCGACATCATCGATGCATCCCGTGACGTCAGCAGGAATCAGGGCCCGAAAGGTTTTATCTCCAACAAGTATCTTTCAATTATCAACCTTGGTACTAATATGTAAAGTTAGTTTTCCAATGCACTTAACACTGAAAACAGTAAGGTCATATATTCAGCGGTTGTTACACAAAAATGAATTGTAAACAAACGATATAAAGCTTATATACGAAAAGTGTTATTGCTTGGAAGTTTAAGGGTTTATATGCTACAACTGTGACAGCAAAATCAATCTTACAGAGCGGTGGTAAAGCTATTAATTGAATGTTTGTACTATTGTGTATAATTTGTTCGGGAAAATAATGACGATTTCTTTGGACATGACTGTGGACACGACGGCCAATTAGAATAGGCGGTGAGCACACGTGGGAACGTGAACGGTGAAACTAATGATTTAAATGACAAGTCGATAATGATTTGATAAATAGTTTTATTGTACCTATCTATACGATACTAAAATACGCACACGACCACCAAATTCGCATAAGATAATACCCAGGGCACTATAGATATTAGCTCACAAGTTGGAATAGCAAGGTTAGGTACGACTACCACCGGTTCTAATAATTTCTACTGAGAAGAACCGGCAAGAAACTCAGTAGTTTTTTTTTTTAAATTTTTTTTATCAATAGCCCTTGACTGCGATCTCACCTGATGGTAAGTGATGATGCAGTCTAAGGTGGTAGCGGGCTAACCTGTTAGGGGCATGGCAGTTATATTAAACCCATACACCTATTCGGTTTCTACACTGCATCGTACCGGAACGCTAAATCGCTTGGCACGGCTTTGCCGGTAGGGTGCTAACTAGCCACGGCCGAAGCCTACCACCGGGCAATTAAGTAATTAGTTGCTCTTTTTTTTTCTTAAAAAGAAAAAAGAATGTAAATATATGTAGCTAATACCCAATACATATGTAATTTAAGAAGAATTGTGGGCTGCCGTATGCGAAGCCAATTTCTTCCATGCAACTTTGTCATTAAGAAATTCATCAATAGTATTGAATATCAATCAATATATATCACTCTATGAATAGAATTTAGTATCAATAGTATAAATCTTTAGCCTCGGCTTAAAAAAGCTGGCTTAGGGAAATATTTAAAGCAAATTAACTAATCTAATAGGGATGATGACAAATTTATCAAATCAGCATCTCATTAAAAAACGCACTTCTAGTATGGAAGTTGTATGAAATTCACAGTTGTGACGTTATAAAATTTAAATGCACTTTTTTTCTTTAATCTTTATTTTAAAATGGTTATAATTTAACTTAAAACTAACCGAGGATGTGAATTTTAGGTCTTTTGGAAGACCCTCTATTTAATAATTAGTAAGAAATAATTTATTTTTGATGCATCATCCATAATGCTACAACAAAATGATCTAATATTAATATTTTGCTGTAGCAATCCGTACGAACTAATAAGATCGAGACAAATTATTGAAGGCACGTGCACGACCGACCTTATAAACGGCCAAAGTGACAAAACTTAACAAACAAACATGTTATAGTAATATACCACGCTAATCTTGCACCTATACTTAGTGCGTAGCTATTCTGGCTTGTATGTATTACTAGCTGATGCCCGCGACTTCGTCCGCGCGGTTTAAGTTTTTTTGATTACCGCGGGAACTGCTTAATTTTCCGGGATAAAAGTAGCCTATGTCACTCTCCAGGTCCTCAATTATACTCATGCCAAAAATCACGTCGATCCGTTGCTCCGTTGCGGCTTGATGGAAGGACAAATCAACAAACCAACAAACAAACACACTTTCGCATTTATAATATTAGTATGATACGTGTCCTCTTATGCAAGATATAAGACTCTGTATTAATAGGTAACATTAAACATCGATGAATCTATTTCAAGCGAGGTTATTGATGTATTTTGTTTATCATTAATTCACGCGTATGAAAATCTATCTATGCTAATATTATAATAAATGCGAAAGTTTGGATTGATGGATGTATGGATGGATGTTTGTTACTCAATCACACTAGAACGGCTGAACGGATCTGGATGAATTGGAACAGAGATAGTCTATCATCATCATCCTCAACCGATAGACGTCCACTGCTGGACATAGGCCTCTTGCAAGGATCTTCGCCTCGCTTTCGCGGTCTTGCGCCGCCTGGATCCAGCGGTTCCCTGCGACTCTCCTGATGTCGTCCGTCCAGCGAGTAGGGGGTCTGCCAACGCTGCGCTTTCCAGTGCTTGGTGGCCACTTCAGCACTTTGGGACCCCAACGTCTATCGGTTCTTCTAATTATATAGATAGACTATAGCCTGGAATAATCGATAGTACCAATCCTTTTTAACCCAGAAAATGTTTCCGCGGGAACCAAAAAACCTCAATGCACGCGGCCGAAGTCGCGGCCAGCTAATCAACGATATTTAAGTTTAAAATTGGTTTAACTGATGGACCGTAAAAGTTTTACAGACAGACAAGCAGACTGATGGACAGACAGACAGACGCAGTCTCGCATTTATAAGTATTATAAGATGTCTAGCCATACCATGATCAATATTGAATATACCCATTCACACATTGATGTAGAATTTTAGTACATATTTCAATGCATTCACACGTTAAGCATTCCGTGACCAAGCCGTGCGTAGATCCGCCCGCCCTAGCCGCCCTCGCCTATATTACCTTACCAATAAATGTTCATGTCTCATCATTATTATAATAAATATGTGATACATTCTTTATTCAAAACTTTAAACTAAAAATCAAATGAAACAATCAACTTTTAAACAATTATTTTTTAAATTATTGAAGTGAAAACATCTTTAGCCGCGTTGAGCACTTTTTGGTAGGGGGTAAACTTGTGGATTCGCGTCACCGACACCGTCACCGACATGCTCGCGTTGTTACGAAGACAATACGTCTTAAATATAAATAATAAATATATTAAATTCGTAATTGAACTTATAACCTAATACCTAATACGTTAGTTACCTTAGTTTTAAGGTTTATATTTTAACTAGATGATGCCCGCGACTTCGTCCGCGTGGATTAAGGTTTTTTTGATTCCCGCGGGAACTCCTTAATTTTCCGGGGTAAAAAGTAGCCAAATTTCAGCAAAATCGGTTGAAAAAATGGGCCGGGAAAGCGTAGCAGACAGACAAACAGACAGACAGACAGACACACTTTCGCATTTATAATATTAGTATGGAAGTATGTATTTTTTAATTTTTTTTTAATAATTATTTTAAATAATACTACGTAGAGCACAGTTTCGGAAAGCGTAGAGGAGTTTTTTTAAAAAGACAGAAGAATTTTAAAAAGTTCTTATTATTGACAATAAATATTTAACGGCTTAATTAATTTGATAACTATTGAAATTTATTACCATCTTCTCACTAGAAATAGAAAAAAAAACCGGCCAAGTGCGAGTCGGACTCGCGCACCGAGGGTTCCGTACAAACCTGTAGTAAGCTTTACGATTCATGAATTTAATGAAGCGCAAAACTAACTTTGTTTGTAGAGGTTTATTGTTAATATAAAGAAAACAATGCTAGTTAGAGCGTTGGTATTATTTTTCCGGCAAAATATACATACGCTTCTATTGACCATAATTATTGCAGATTTTTCAATTGGTAAACTTCGGAGATAAGGGGGGGAACGGTATTTTTTTCGACATTTTGCCCGATAAATCAAAAACTATTATGCATAAAAATAAATAAAAATCTGTTTTAGAATGTAGAAGTATAGCCCTTTCATATGATATCCCACTCAGTATAGTTATCATACTTTGAAATTTCAAACCCCCGATTTTCCCCCTTTTTTAATTAAACTAAAAATAATTTTCGATTTTTTTTTATTTTAATGTTAGGCCACTATTATACACAACTATTCCAAATTTCATGTCGATAGCTTTAATAGTTACTGAAATAATCGACTGTGACGGACGGACGGAGAAAGTCGCACCATAAGGGTTCCATTTTTACCATTTTGGTACGGAACCCTAAAAATATTCAAAGAGCGTAATTGTTCAGACCGAGTCATTGAGCTTCAGAAAAGTAAACCTTTTTGTGTGTTTATGTTTGATAATTTACAAAAAAACACTTTTTGTACTAGATTCTCCGAAACAATGAGTGAATGATATAAAGGCATCAATCATTCAATGGGCATTTGCTCTTATTTTCTCATCCGGGGAGTTCTGCGTGTTTGGTGGACTGTCTGAGGAGATAAACTGCAATTAGACGATATTGACAGAATCGCTCACCGCTGAAATGCATTAGCGAGTGTATCTGCGGGATGCTGTGAACTGTGATGTCAGTGGTTGCGGAGGTTGGGTTCTACGAACAATTATTAGTGCGTTTTTCGTATAATTAGGTTTAATAGTATTTATTTCCCAAAAAAGAACAAAAGTTTACTTACACGAGAAACTTAACTTACAATTAAGGCTAAAACATATTACAGTATGGTGACCTTATACTTAATATAAAAATTATTAACTTGCATTTCAATCATAATATATTAAAGTTTTGATTAAAAGTGCTTAATTTTTCTTGAATTTAACAAATGATTTTTCTTTAAATATTTCGTTCGGTAAGCTATTGTGAAAATCTTTTGAATTTGTATTTGAGAGATGTTGTTTGTAAGTTTTGTTTATTGTTTTCATCCACAAACTATTTACATATTTAGAACTCGAGATTTTGTTCACGTTAGGTTCGATTTTCATAGAAATTTCCACCCCCTTATTGGACGAATTTTCAAAAATTCTTTTTTAGCGGATGCCTACGTCATAATAGCTATATGCCAAACATCCCAATCCGCCCAGTGGTTTGAGCTGCGTTGATAGATCAGTCAGACAGTATTTTGCTTTGATATATTTAGAACAATTAGGTTTTCATACTCTCCGCTGTCAGTGGCACCGTCTTTTGACGGTTTACTGGCGCTCGTAAACCCGCTTTAAGACGGCGGCGAGACCTTCCCGCCCAGACGTTGATTACAGATCTAGAGGCGGCTCAGTTGTACACTAACTTGTCTATTATTGTCTGTTGCTGCCTTGAACATTGTTAAAATTTCCAAGGAAACTTCCTATGTTTTTGAGATGGAAAATACATTGTTTATCTACTAAATCCATATCCATATCTAAGTATCAGACTAATATTATAAATATGCGAAAGTGCGAAAGTATATTGTCACAGTCTGTCTGTGTGCTACGCTTAACGACCCATCTTTTCAACTGATTTTGATGAAATTTAGTATAGAGGTAGGTAACATCTCGGGGAAGGACATATTATCATAAGGACATACATTTTATCCCGGAAAATTAAGGACGAAGTCGTGGACCAAATAGTCAGTTTTAGCGGACTAGGTATAGCGAATTAAGCTTTTTGTTTCTTGGTACACCAGGAAGAGCTCGTTACGTTGGCTTTAATTTTGTCTTTTATTCTTACTGGTTACTATCGGCTCAGTAATGATTATAATAATTGTTATAACGGTTATATAAACATCGTATAACCGCGTGGGATTATTTACACATGGCGAGCACGCATTTTCAATAACATTAGGATGTTACGTTTTAAAACAATATTATTTCCCGCGATCGCGTTACAGGGTTGTCTGTGGATGATTATAAACATATATAAATGAATTAAATTGAACAATTAAATTTACTACGACGCTATCATCGCTATCGAAAATGAAATAAACGTAAAACCACAGAGTTTCTTGCTGGTTATTCTAGGTAGGAATGCCATTCCGAACCAGGGTTTTTTTTTATTTTTTCTTTTTTTAATCCACTACAAGTTAGCCCTTACTGCGATCTCACCTGATGGTAAGTGATGATGCAGTCTAAGATGGTAGCGGGCTAACCTGTTAGAGGCATGGCAGTTAATTAAACCCATACCCCTATTCGGTTTCTACACGGCATCGTAACGTGGTAGTTTCACTTGACGATTCAAAAGCACTTTTAAAAGTTTATTTGATTAAAAAAAATAGTTTGAGTTACTAATCACGGTCGGCCATCATGGATCTAAGATATTATTTGAATACGCCGTTTCCCGGGTTATTTCTGCGGGAACTGTCATCGACTCAAGTAATTTTATGTTTTATCATCAAAAAGCTCAAAAATAACCGTACACTCTGACAAACTTATATGCGCATGTGGCGAAATTCGGAACTAACAGAATCTTCTTTGTATATTATTGATGATTTCAATAGACAGTGGCGCCTCCGCCATACGCATAGTTATGTTTGCCAAGCTGTAGTCACAGTGGCTAGTCGATACGAAATGACTATGAATAGTAAATTACTTGCGTTTTATTATTTCTACGTTTTATTATGAAGTGATGAAAGCCGTGAAAACTTTTGCTTACGCAAACGCTGATCTATCTCTCCGTGGCGTTTTACTATTCTTTATTTTTTAAACTTTTTATTAATTGTGTAGGTACCTATATTTTTAATTTTATTATAATACGGTACGATGCCGTGTAGAAACCGACTAGGGGTATGGGTTTAATTTAACTGCCATGCCCCAAATAGGTTAGTCCGCTACCATCTTAGACTGCATTGTCACTTACCATCAGGCGAGATCGCCGTCTAACTTTTAGTAGAATAAATTTTAAAAAAACACTAGTTGACATGCACGGGCGGGATTACCTTTTAAACTAAAGCATTTTTTAAATCTTATAATTGTAAAAGTTTTAAATCTACCACTTATTAAGCTATTACGAAATTTTCTCGCTGCAACAGTCAGTAATGACGAAACATGTTTGGTCAAATTTTGTATGTGTTATCTTTTAATTGTACCATGTTTCAAGCAAATAAACGATTTATTTATTTATTTATAACAGGGCCTATCTGTTGGCTACCTTCTAGGCTATAATATACAAGCTTTATCAGTTATTTACTAATAAACTAATAACCTAAAATGCCGATTATAATGTCTCTGACATAGATTACACTGATCGCAATTGATTTGCTGTTAACTTGGAAGTGTTTAATTCGTCCAACATCCATTGAGGAGTTCCATTCGCTCGCTATCTCCGAACCATTCGAATCTTCACGAAATTTACATGGGATCAACCTGACATATGTATATTAAACTAAATATTTCTCAAAATCGGTAGAGATTTGAGGGAGACTTGGACTAAAATCGACTAAAACTTTCATTTGCTATCCTGAAGTAATATCCGTTAATATGCCATCAGAATATTATTACTATGAAATATGACACTTCATAAACCCCACTCCCAGAAAAATGGTAAGCCGCAATGTTAATCACTTTATCCAGATATCTGTTTATAGGTGTCGGTTTCATCTCATCTCTTAGTCATGTCAGACGCCGTCAGACTGTGGTTTGTCATTCTGTGACTCATGTAGGGAGTTAGGGGTTTTCATCTGTACTTTAATATTTAATAATATAAATGTGAAAGTTAAAGTGCGTCCTAGAGAGGATAGATGGATGGATGGATGGATGGATGTTTGTTACTCAATCAATCACGCCAGACGGATCTGGATGAAATTTGGGGCGGATATAGATTATAGCACAGAATAGGTAATATATCTGGAATAACACATAGGCTACTTATTTATTTCGGAAAACTAAAGAGTTCTCGCGGGAATCAAAAACCTCAAACCACGCTGACGATGTCGCGGGGATCAGCTAGTATGAAATAAAGTCATATTATATACTAGCTGATGCCCGCGACTTCGTCCGCGTGGATATACCAAGTTTCATCGAAATAACTTGAGAAATGACGGACTTTTATACAAACTTTCAACCTCTATTTCACCCCTTTGGGGGTGGAATTTTGAAAAATTGTGAAACACGTATGTTTTCATTTCTAACCCGCTGCTCATATACCAAGTTTCATGGATATAACTTGAGAAATGAAGGACTTTCATACAAACTTTCAACCCCTATTTCACCCCTTCGGGGGTAAAATTTACGAAAACTGTGAAACACGTATTTCTTCATTTTTAACCGGTAGGTTGTATACCAAGTTTCATCGATATAACTTGAGAAATGAAGGACTTTCATACAAAATTTCAACCCCTATTTCACCCCTTCGGGGGTGAAATTTTGAAAAACTGTGAAAGACGTATGTCTTCATTTTTAACCCGCAGCTCATATACCAAGTTTCATGGCTTTATAACTTGAGAAATGAAGGACTTTCATACAAACTTTCAACCCCTATTTCACCCCTTCGGGGGTAAAATTTACAAAAACTGTGAAACACTTATTTCTTCATTTTCAACCAGTAGCTTGTATACCAAGTTTAATCGATATAACTTGAGAAATGACGGACTTTTATACAAACTTTCACCTCCTATTTCACCCCCTTAGGGGTGGAATTTTGAAAAACTGTGACACACGTACTTCTTTATTTTTTACCATAAGCCAAAATAAAAAGTTTCGTTGATATAACTTGTAAAACATCTTGAGAAACGAAGGACTTTCATACCAACTTTCATCCCCTATTTCACCCTTTTGGGGGTCGAATTTTCAAAAACTGTGAAACACATATGTCTCCATTTTCAACCCGCAGCTCATATATCAAGTTTCATGGCTATAACTTGAGAAATTAAGGACTTTCATACAAACTTTCAACCCCTATTTCACCCCTTCGGGGGTAGAATTTCGGGATAAAAAGTATTCTATGTCCTACCTCGTAGTATAGGCTCAAATCGTGCCAAGTTTCGTTTGAATTCATTCAGTAGTTTCGGCGTGATGCGCGGCCAAGATACAGACAGACAGACAGACAGACAGACAGACAGACAGACAAAAATGAAAAAAATTACAGATTTGGCTTCAGTATCGAATAATGAGTGCCCTCCAAAAAAAATTTTCAAAATATCTTCAATGTACAGAATTGGACCTGTTACAGTTTTATTATAAGTATAGACTAGGCTAGGTGACGCGACCTGGCTTTGCTTTATTTAGCTTTTACTACTAGCTAAGTTTTTTGATTCCCTCGGGAACTCCTTAATTTTCCGGGATAAAAAGTAGCCTATGTCACTCTCCAGGCCCTCAACTAGTTATACCCATGCCAAAAATCACGTCAATACGTTGCCCCGTTGCGGCGTGATTGAAGGACAAACTAACAAACCAACAAACAAACACACTTTCGCATTTATAATATTAAGTATGATTTCGCTCATGCCTCTGTTTATGGAAGAAGAATGTTTACTAATTGCGTATTATTTGCAAATGAAGGCTAGGACGTCAGTAAACTGGCGACAAAGGAAACGACCTTGAAGTTTATTTATATTTCTTCCTTTTGTAGTGCCCTTTTATGAGTTGACTCATTCCTAACTCGTGTGTACTGAGGCCCTACGGGTACGCCACCTCAGGCCGTAAACTACACCCTCGTTAGTAATAGGTCACTTACTTCCCTCGGTGAACAATAGTACTATTTTTTGAAAGGGGTAAAGGGATATATAGGTTTGATATAACTGCCGTGCCCCTAACAGGTTAGCCCACTGCCATCTTAGACTGCATCATCAATTACCATCAGGTGAGATCGCAGTCAATGGCTAACTTGAAAAAAAAGGTGAATTAACAGAATCGATTTTTTAGGTTGCAGAGTTCGTTTTAATGTGTTGAGGGTTTTAAATACGTAATTTATATGATTTACCATTTTGGTACGAAACTCTAAAAAAAATTCTCGGCCTATTAAACGAAGCTCAGCTCTGACCGAGGATTTCTGTTAAGCCTCAATGAATTTTAAACGAACAATTAGAGGTAAACCTAGACATTCCTAATTTTATAGTTACCATATTGTTTACTTCACAATAACGAGCAGCGGACATACCTACTGCAGTTTTATTATCCCAGGCTGGAAAGTAAAATGGCGCCTAATTTTACGCACAAGTGTTTAGATATAGGGGTATGGGTTTAATATAACTGCCATGCCCCTAACAGGTTAGCCCGCTACCATCTTAGACTGCATCATCACTTACCATCAGGTAAGATCGTAGTCAAGGGCTAACTTGTAGAGGATTTAAAAAAAAAAAAAAGATACATGACGTTAGCCATAGATATACAGGAGGTTAGAAATAAATCGTATTAAGTGACACGAACGAGGTGATGAAACGCACGGTCTATTGACTGGGCAGCGCGATTTGGTTCTGAAATAATTTACTAGCTGAGGCCCGCGAGTTCGTCCGCGTGGTTTAAGATTTTTTATTTCCACGGGAACTCCTTAATTTTTCGCGATAAAAAGTAGCCTATGTCACTCTCATCCTCAACTATACCATGTACTTTAGTAGTAGGTTTCTTTATCTACATTTGAAATTTTATTACTCAGCCAGACTTCCTTGACTTTGGCTCTTAGAGAATTCATACAATTCTGTCGTCATTCAATCACGTACTAATATTATAAATGCGAAAGTGTGTTTGTTTGTTAGTTTTTCCTTCAATCACGCCGCAACAGAGCAACGGATCGACGTGATTATTTGCATGGGTATAGTTGAGGATCTGGAGAGTGACATGGGCTCATTAGCGAGTTACATAGGGCCGGAAAATTAAGGGGTTCCCGTGAAAATTAAAAAGATTTCTTCCACGCGGATGAAGTCGCGGGCATCAGCTAGTTTCTCATATTCTTTCGCCTCTAGGCCATAGTGTTAGTTTAAGGTGGTAGGTGCTCGTAACCTAATGATTTATTTCGCCCGAAGAAAAAAAAAAGCTCATAACTAGCGAAAGGTTACCAAACTGTTCATTTATCACACATCTAAAATAACACCAACTTATTCCTTTCCAGCAGCATGATTTGGTTAATGATTTTGTAATAAAAAAAATTAAAAAGTTAACGTTTTTTCACAACCTTTATTAATAGAGTTTAAAAAATACATGTTCTTCTTTATAGTCGGTACAATCGCGAATATTTTTGTCATGTTGGAGAGCGCGTAAATCAGCGGTGAATGTGATGATTTTCCACGCTCGAGTTAGCTCCATGGATTAAAAATACGATAAAGTCATTCAGGAGTTACATCACATCAATCATCTGTAAAATATTATCAAGAAGTGTAGAATATTTTCGACTGCTATTTGCCATCTTATTATATCATCTGTATCAAAACTTCCTAGTTCGACGTCGTCATCAACTGCTAGACGTCCACTGCTGGACCACCACTACAGCCCATGAACGTCCCACTGCTGGGCATAATTTCTAGTCAGAAAAACCCAATACTCAATTATAGCCCGATCCGGGACTCGAACCCGGGGCCTCGTCGGCCGCAGTCGAACATGCCAACCACTAGACCCAACGAGGCAGTTCATTGGCACATTCATAGAGGTATAATTATTATAATATTATACCTCTATGGGCACATTGGACACTGCTGGACATTGTTCTCTTATTCCACATGCCGCGGTCTTGCTCCTCCTGGATCCCATCCATCGGCCATCCATTTTCAGAATGAGAAATATTTATAGAAAATAAAGTTGTTATGTTAATTAAATTAGTCTCCATACAATAAACTTGTACGATGATACAGAGCCCTTCGTGAGCGAGTCTGACTCGCACTTGGCCGAATAATTGATAGCACGTCCTCCAGAAAAAAGAACTATCCTTATAAATTACAAAATAATGAGGGTGGCGGGGAGTGGCTGGATGGAATTTAATGATTTAAGTATTATTTCACGTAGGACAACGTGCGCCAATTATGATGAGTCCAGAGCCTACCAAGAGAAAGATTGAGGATCGGGTGACCTGTGGCTCGGTTTGAGAAAGGACAATGATCACCTGTGGGCGTCTGCAGATTGCAATGATTATTATAATGATAACTAGCTGATTTATTGATTTTTATTGATTGATTAAATAATATCCTCGATACGCTTACAGCAATGCCAAAACGCATACCGAGTCAGGAGTTACATTCCCCACCACCGCCACCACTACATCCCATTAACATCCCACTGCTGGGCACAGGCCTCCACTCTCATAGGAGAGAGGAAATTAGAGCTTAGACCCACCACGCTGCTCCAATGCGGGTTGGCGGGCGGTTTCCCACGGGAACTACTTAATTTTCTCTCTTAATTTTAGAGTTCTCGCCACCTTCTTACGCTCTAGCCGTGAAATAATACCTACCGGTTATTATTTAATAAGCTTCTTCAATTCGCAACGGGCGGTCCTTGCATAATTTATGATGATAACGTGCGTCATCCACGTCGCACTGTTTTATTTCTCTTGGCGGGCGAGCGATTATACAATTTGTTTGACTTTCGTAGTCGGCGTCTTGACCGGTGGAAATAGACCGATGGTTAAGGGATTTCCATGGGGTAGAAGTGGAACGTGGGGATGACTGGTGGAAGTACACTATAAACCTAGAGCTCTTGGGGAGATTTTCACACATAGTTTTACTCTGAGAGCGTACCAAGTGCCAACGCTATGCTTTTTCGCGCAGCTTTAGAATTTAATTCGCACGGCACACAAAAACTCCGGTTCGTTCATTTTTATATGGAGCGCGCACACTAGGCGACAAAACAAAACGGCCTTCCATTCCAACGCGGATGTTTTGTTCTCTTCAGCAGTATTTTACGATTGTTAAGCTTATCTCTATACCATATATTATAGTCAAAATGGGTTGTACGGGTGATTGGCCGTAATACCGTAGCAGACAGAAAGGCAGATAGAAAGACACACTTTCGCATTTATAATATTACTAGCTAATGCGATTTCGTCAATTGAGGGTTTGAATTGAGGGTTTTTGGTTCCCGCGGGAACTCTTTAATTTTCCGGGATAAAAAGTAGCCTATGTGTTATTCCAGACTAAAATCTATCTCTGTGCCAAATTTCATCAAGATCCGTTCAGCCGTTGGGGCGCGATTGTACAATTATTAATTACAAGATTAGTATTGTTTCTGTGTTCCCCGTTATTTTATCAGCAATCTCTTACACAACATTACACTGAAAAAATTAACACGCATCTGCGCCATAAAACGTCGAATAAATTTGACACAGTTCGCAAGTGACTAGATTTTAAATTCTCTGAATTTCCTACTCATAGTTTTATTACTTCATCTTTTCAAGAAAGTGGAAACTAGGCGACTTACCTTCTAGGAATTGAATAATTTGTGACATGTTTTGACTGATGTCTTCATTACCAATGATCTGGGCATTTTCATTCGTTTGATGTAGTCTGTTTAAATTATAGTGGGGGTTTACCATCGTTGCGCTCTCTAATGTGACCACCATTCCAGAACGTTGGGTTCTTCGAACTATGTGCTCCTACCATTACTATTATAGTTTCGCAACCCGTTTAGTTATGTTGATTGGTGGTCTAGGTTTTTTATTCGCACAGAACCTAGAGTAACCGACATTAAAGTAGACGATACATATAATAACAGTACAGACATGACAATACCACTTATGGTCCAAGATACCACGACGATCAGACCTTCGTTATTTTATTAAAGCTGAAAGTTTTCTATGTATGTCTCTAATAGAGGTATAAACGATCCCCGACTATGAAGTTTGGATCGCGGTTGCTTTGGAAGGTATCAGGTAGAAAAGGTGGCACTAAGTGTCTGACAGTGGACAACGTGGTTTCTAATATTATTCCAAAGAAAAATATAAAAAAACGGAGCTTAATACTTTAACGAGTTTGAGGTGCCACCTTTTCTACCTGATACCTTCCAAAGCAACCGCGATCCAAACTTCATAGTTTAGACCAAATTTTAAAATCATAAAAATGGGTATTGTGAGTCAATTTTAAAGATAGATATAATTAATATATGCTATCACGGACTTTTTTTAGAACTTATTGAGAGGAACAATTCTACCATGTACATTGTTTTCGTGTAACTTTAACTATTTACGCAGCGCACGCCACGTAAGCTCTCAGAAGAGACGATTTTTTCCGACTTAGTTCACATTATTGCAATTTTCATAAGGATCTCTAATTTATGAAAATAAAATATAGCCTATGTTACTCGCTGATAATGTAACTTTCTATAGGTGAAAGAATTTTTAAAATCAGTTGAGTAGTTTTTGAGTTTATCCATTACAAACAAACAAACAAATCTTTCCTCTTTATAATATTAGTTTAGAAGAGTGTCTGACAGGGGGTCGCAATCGTACTCGTAATTCCATACCTTGATCTGTTGCCCCACGCTCGGGTGATTGCCATCGCGTATATTTAGCAGAGGCAATGACATTGTGCGCATACGCATGCACCAGCCTTGTTTGTTTTGCGACATTAATCACCATTATAAACCGTACCCAAATCGGTGCTTGTATTTTAGATCTTCTAAGAAACCGTTCATTCGGATCCAAGATGTGGTCCCCAACGATATGAGTCACTCACTTAGGGCGATGGTGAGAGCTAATCATACTAATATTATAAATGCGAAAGTGTGTTTGTTTGTCCTTCAGTCACGGCGAAACAGAGCAACGGATCGACGTGATTTTTGTCATGGGTATAGTTGAAGACAAGTGTGCTTAGCATGCGCACAACGAGATTATCTCGCGACGAGAGAGAGAGATGTTGTCGTTGCCGGCAATTTTTTCATTTACCCTAACATGCACAAAATACGGTATATTACAAGAACAAATAGCCGACATGTAAAGGTTCGTAGAGAATAATACCACAGATAAGAAATATTACTTTTATCTCTACTTTTGCCGTAACGAGACAAGTAACCATGTTAGCTTCGGTAGAAGTCGCGGGCATCAGCTAGTCTTTAAACTAAAATGACAGCTCTATTTATATTGCTATTCCTTTCATAATACTCCTGTGGAACGGGGCAGCACTAGATTTAGAGCTGTTATTTTAGTTTAGTTTAGAGATTGTGTTAAACAGAATTGGCCACAATTGACCCTGCTGGCGCTTACTTAAACCCTGGACCTGCATTTTTAAGATAACAATCCTCACCACTGGGCCAGGGATTACAACACATTACCCTCCTTTTGGTGAAGTTGGGTAAAAATAGGGCATAATATGATTCAGCTTATAAAACACGTTCAAAATTGGCCTACTCCCGTCCCCCCGTAAGCTAGAGATTTGTGGACGCCGAACTGCCAGAAATTGTTGGCAGAGATGTATTATGAGCGACAAAAATACTGCATATACTACTCATCTGATAGTCGAGTGGGATTTGCGAAAAAAATCCAAAAAAGTATAATAAAGCGCGCGTGTCATAAGATCATCATATTCAGAGATCCGCTGTTAAATTTTGTTTAATGATCTGGGTACCAATCATGTAAGAATGTCCGATCAAAACGTTAAAGTTCGTCGTCAAAGTTTATAAACCATAACGGCATTAAATTAGAGCTCAATTTCGTGTATCCATTCTTATACGTTCGAGTATCGTTCATACCTAAACGTATAAGAATGGGCAGACGAAATTGAGCTCTAATTCAATGCAGTTATGGTTTATTTTACTTACTTACAAAAATCTTTAACGTTTGATGAACAATTCTTACGTAATAGGGGGGCAGCCCCCCGATTATGTAAGAATTGTACGAGTACGTACGATGTACGATTTGATCGACAATTCTTACATAATCGGGGGGCAGTTAATTCATAATTCATTTATTGTCCAGGAAATGGAAAATTATAATATAGTTGCATAATACAGATTCAAACACACATTAAAAACATAGTAAGATTTGCATGTTCTACCGTAGCCGGTGTACAGTTTTAAATTTAACTACTTGTTTATTATTCAAAAAAATCAAAATTCAAAATTCTTTATTTGCAGATATTTCTTTATTAATTAACTAGCTAATGCCTGCGACTTCGAACGCGTGGATTGAGGTTTTTTGGTTCCCGCGGGAACTCTTTAATTTTCCGGGTTAAAGAGTAGCCTATGTGCTATTCCAGACAGTCTCTGTGCCAAATTTCATCCAGATCCGTTGAGCCATTCGGCCGTGATTGAGTACCTAACAAACATCCATCCATCCATCAAAATTTTCGCATTTATAATATTAGTATAGATTAGTATGATTTAATTTTTAAAAACGCACGTAGCTCCAATAAGTCTGATGTTCTGAGGATTGGATCCGCGCTCTCCACTAGAAAACCGTAGAGGCTATTCCATTACCACGGCATAGACTTGAGGGAGCCAATTTATTTGTAAAACAACTCAAGCACATACCTATTTATCTAGTGGCATAGACACATTAGATTCGCGTCGATAAAACTGTTAACGTTTTATTCACAGCATGCGATTCATCTGTCAGCTGAACTCTTATTAATTGAGACATTATAAAGAGGCTGATTCCCTGTGCTGTGATCAGTATTTTATTCAAAGACTTCCAGTGACTTTCGGTTAAGTATTAGACGTTTTTGTAGTAATCTATAAAATATAAAATTCAAAGTCTTGACTGACTGACTGACTGACTTATATATCAACGCACAGCCTAAACCGCTGGGGTTAGAAACTTGAAATTTTGACAGTAGGTTCCTTTTGTGACGTAGACGCTAACTAAGAAAGGATTTTTCAAAATTCCACCCCTAAGGGGGTGAAATAGGGTTAAAAGTTTGTATGAAAGTCCGTCATATCTCAAGTTATATCCTTGAAACTTGGTATATGAGCTACCAGTTAAAAATGAAGAAACACGGATTTGAACATTTTTGAAAATGCGACCTCCAAAGGGATGAAGGGATGAAATAGGGGATGAAAATTTGTATGCAAGTCCTTCATTTCTCAAGTTATATCTACGAACCATGGAATTTTGGCTTTCGGTAAAAAATAAGAAATATGTACGTGTGACACAATTTTTCAAAATTCCACCCCCCCATGGGGTGAAAATAGGGGTTGAAAGTTTGTTTGTCACCATTTTTGAAAATTCGATCCCCAAGGCCGTTAAATAGAGTTTGTCCTTTAATCACACCGCAGCAAACGGATCAACGTGATTTTTTGCATGGGTATAGTTGAGGTACCTGGACATAGGCTACTTTTTATTCCGGAAAATTAAGGAGTTCCCGCGGGAATCAAAAAACTTTAACCACGCGGACGAAGCCAGTTTATTATATGCACAGGTACCTAAGTATGTATCGTATCAATTCAAATTATAGCCCTTTCTATGACGCAGTCCTGATGACGGCAACCTAATTCTTGAGATTATGTTCTTGAGTCTGCTAAAATTAGCGTTTAATTCGAACCAGACGCGGATTTTGTGTCTATTCCGAACGGAAATTATGCGGATACTTGCGACTTGTTGGTAATATTTTGTAGCGTGTGTACATACATTGTATTATTGCCGGAAAACGCCGCGCTAGTTTCAGACTCAAGAGGCCCAATTGTCTAAGCAAATCGTACCTAATCATGGGTTATGAATAACCCATCTATTCACACTTTTAAACTTCGACTGAAACAGCACTATTTATCTTCTCTATCATAATTATAAATTAATAATATGACGTATCTGTTAAATCATTAAGTAATATATGTTGGTATGTATTTTGGTATGTATTATATATATATATATGTGTGTGTTGGTATGTATTTATATATTTATGTCTTATGTATGTATATTCGTGTACGTTTATGATATAATTTCTCGTTTCATTCCATCTCATATCTTGTTGTACCCATTCTTCCTTCACAACCTTTCTCACTGCCAAGGGTTACTGGTAGAGATCTCTTATAGAGATAAGTGTTTCCTTGTCCACTATGTTTCTGTTTTTCTACATATTGTATAACATTTTGGTACAAAAAAAAATAAAAAAAAAAAATAAAAAAATCATTTGAACGTGTTACTCGAATTGGGAGTTCATGCATGCTTATCTATGAACTCCATAAACAGGTCGAATACGTTTGACAGACTTTAGTGATTACGATTTCCTTACAAAATAGGGGGGAATGGTCTAGCCCCACCAGAGAGGCGCGGCGCCGCGGCACGTTTTTTTTTTATCCACTACAAGTTAGCCCTTGACTGCTATCTCACCTGATGGTAAGTGATGATGCAGTGTAAGATGGTAGCGGGCTAACCTGTTAGGGGCATGGCAGTTATATTAAACCCATACCCCTATTCGGTTTCTACACGGCATCGTACCGGAACGCTAAATCGCTTGGCGGCACGTCTTTGCCGGGTGGTACCTAGCCACGGCCGAAGCCTCCCACCAGGCCAGACCAGGGAAATTCAGAAATTATAAATTTCCAAACCCTGCCGAGGATTGAACCCGGGACCTCCACACGTTAAGCCAACAGCGCTCAACACTGCGCCACGTATAGCGCGGCCGGTGGTGGTGAAAAATTCAAAATTCAAATGTTTTTTATTCAAATAAACTTTTACAAGTTCTTTTGAATCGTCGAGTGAATTTAGCACTGGTTCGGAATGCCATTCCTACCGAGAAGAACCAGCAAGAAAATCGGTGGTTGCTCTTTGGAAAAAATAATAATAATTTACAATTTAATTAATTTGTAGATACATAAGTAACCGCTGTCCTTAGCATTGCTGGAGCGAGTCAAATCCACGCTCTTTTGTCATTTACGTAATCTTCAACAGTATAATAAGCTTTTTTCAGAAAGGTCATGCGCGAGGATGTTCGAGGCGCGAGTTGGAATATTTGTTGATACAACATTTTTTTATCCACTACAAGTTAGCCCTTGACTGCGTGGTGCGTGGTAAAAGATGATGCTGTCTAAGATGGTAGCGGGCTAACTTGTATGGGGTAAAGCAGTTATTACCCTTACTCCTAATCGGTTTGTACACAACATCGTAGCGGAACGCTAAATCGCTTGGCGGCACGTTTTGCCGGTAGAGTGGTGGAGAGCCACGGCCGAAGCCTTCCGCTAGACCAAATAATTGCCAGCCTCCCACCAGGCCAGAAAATTATAAAAACCTAAATTTCTTGTCAAAAATTCGAACTCCTCCCAGAACCTGGGACCTCCCGCATCTAAAGACAACAGCGGTCACCACCGCGCAAAGGAGGTCGTCAAATATTATTGTTTTATTATGACGTCTGTGTAACTATTAATAGTTAAATTACAAACTAAAACCAGTCGTAGAAATATGTATCAGTAGGTAGATCCTAATGACCGCATCGATTGGCCTTCCGTTTCCGCATTTTTATATGAGTGTTGACGGAGAATTTAAAAATAAAAACTTTGTTCCAGACGCAGTGATATGGCCGGCTGGCGGGAAAGCGGACGCGCGGCGTTTCGGCGGGAAGTCACGATGTCACTTTGACAGCTGACAAGTGTGCGGTTTTTTTTTATATTTTTATTTTTTAGTGGCGTTCACTTTTAGTCATTCATC
Organism: Erebia ligea; assembly: GCA_917051295.2. NCBI lineage: Eukaryota > Metazoa > Arthropoda > Insecta > Lepidoptera > Nymphalidae > Erebia > Erebia ligea. The sequence continues at coordinate 13,850,834 of OU785241.1, read as the reverse complement.
CTATTAAAAATAATAATATATAAAAATAGAAATCAATTTGTTTTTAATTACTTACTTACTAAAATAATACGAATGATACTATTATTCGTAGCTAAAATAATTCAAATCTGAAGGGTGTTTGTTCTATGATAGAAATAACAACTGGAAAAATTGATAAATATTATTGATTAATATAAAAATTTAGAAGAGTTTATGTTGATGTAATAAATAGTATTCGTTTTATATACTAGTAGTAGACTGCGTATTTATAAGAGTATAGTTTTTCAAATAATTTAAAAAAATTTAAATCAAATTAGTTTCAAGTAACTACTTACCCAATTATAAATATTAATAAATAAATATTTTTTTTTATTTATGTCTACAGTTGAATTATTAAAAGTGAATACAGCTAAATACAATAAGTGATAAAGGTGAACTCACTATGTAAATGTAAAGTGATGAAGTGAATTTATGGAAACAGCGCCCGAGGCGTCAATGAGTGAAGTGACATAGAACACAAGTGAAATGAAGTGAAAACGAATCTAGTCAGGAAAATGGGTATGAAAGTGGAGAGTAACGTGAATTATAGTACCAGTAGCACATGTAAGTATGAAAATATTGAAAAACAAGCTGATTCTCGTGACTTCGTCCGCATGGAATAATTTTTTTAAATTCCCATTCCAACTCCTTAATTTTCCGGTATAAAAAGTAGCCTATGTCACTCTCTAGAATCTAGAGTCTAGATCCTCAACAATGCCCATGAAAAAAATCACGTTGATCCGTAGCTCTGTTGCGGCGTGGTTGAGGGACAAACCAACAAACAAACACACTTTCGCATATATAATATTAGTATGATAACTTATGTATATAGGGGTATGGGTTTAATATAACTGCCATGCCCCTAACAGGTGAGCCCAATACCATCTTAGACTGCATCATCACTTACCATCAAGTGAGATCGCAGTCAAGGGCTAACTTGTAGTGTATAAAAAAAAGGTCGTGTACGATGATAAACTAAACATTTTTTTTTTTCGTATTTCGATTGTACAAAATTATCTACTTATAAATTAGTAGATATTTTCTTAACAGCATAGGTAACTGTTATAACTCGGGCCATTTTGGAGATGATTTCAAATTAAAATTTTATCATCTAAAATTATGTAGAGTAGGTACTATGTACCTACAGTATAGGTACAAATTATGCAGTCTATCAGTAAACATTCGATTTCTTTATATAAAGTAAATCAAAAATGTTTAATTTATCATCGTTTACGTACCTATAAAGCTCGCGAAAGATTATCGTATTGAATGTTGAGGTATTTTCATTTCGTATATTACACGTTTCCTGTGTTTAATGCTTCCGAAACAGAGACTAAACATTTATGTTGGCGGGAGACGTGCATCTATCTATGAAATGCTGATTATAATCTGTTGCAATCCAATTTGAAATTATATTATTGAATTTATTCATGACTCTATAGTCTATGTCATCGATATATATTATGTAGGTACTAAATGGGCCCTTTCAAAGATAAAAATTGGGCGTCCGACCTGTAGAGCGCGCTCCACACCTGTATAAGCCTGTTTTTGTCCCCGCCATAGCGCTGTCCCGCTTTTCAGACTAGATGGCGTTAGTAAAATAAGTCCACATTCTTTGTTTGACAGGGCCCGTCTATGTAAATTGAGGTCGTTGCTCTATGTATGCTCGGATTCTCAAGGTGAAGCCAAAGCTACGGAAGATATGGAAGAACCGAAATATAGCCTGATACCAGTTTATACCAGCTAGGGCCACGTACTCAAGTATCGGTCAATCTTAAGACCGGTTGATATTAATCTGACTAATTTTATTGACTAATAATTATTATTATATCTATGTGTTTAAGTTTTACTTGCACTATCCTGTTATCTTTATTTTTCCTCTCTAGCCAAGGGTTGCCTGGTAGAGATTGCTTGCAGCAATAAGGCCGCCTTTGCATACTACCATGTTAGTTTTAGATATTATATATTTTGTTATTTGGTCATGTAACTATTTGGTGTGCAATAAAGTTTTTTCATTCATTCATTCATTCATTCATCTGTTCGTAGACAGGTCGGTTTATTAAAACGCGCTTAAGACCCGGCTAGTCAGAGCGCCTGTATTTTCCAAATTCCTCTAAGCCTCAGAGACATGGATCATGCGAGAAAGAGACAGAAAGAGAGGAAAAGGATATACGCTCTTGAGACGTAGAGTCGGAGAAGACTGTCGAGAGTGTCTTGGACCGAGTTTCGAACCAACAAGTCCATTCTTGAAGAACTCGGCCTCAAGTAGAGTCTTTTCTTCAATGTACAGTCTCGCATTTTAACATTCTTTGTGCATGAAAATAGATGCGGCGATTATATCTCCATTGAACGTCTATTTGTTTAAGTAAGAGTAGAGGGTACCAGAGCACGTGGCAGATTGCACCCACGAGGGGGACATACCAATTGAGGGCTGCGGACGCCCCTTACATGAATGCACTCGGAAGGCAGCTGTCAAAGAGTGGAGACGCATAGTCGAGCGTGCCATAGCACTGAAATGACCATGATCGCTCTTAAAAGAGCTTTACGACTAAGTAGAAGACGGTGGGTGCTAGTCTAAATATATAAAAGGAAAAGGTGACTTATTTATCTATCACAGCTCAAACCACTGAACGGGTCAGGCTGAAATTTGGCATACAGATAGCTCTCGTATTATGACGTAGTCATCTGCTAAGAAAGGTTTATTGAAAATTCAACTACTAAGGACGTAAAATAGGACTTTGAAATTTGTATGAAAATCGAACCGGACGTTAGCGGAGCTAAAAAAAGCTAGTCATTAATAATACTCAAAATTATCATTTAAATCCCGCTGAAATAATTGGGGATGATATGATTTGACGTAGTGACCTAAATTTCACGACCATTCGCCTGTGAAATTGTCCACTTAATTTAATACAAATGCGTTACGAGAAATTTCAATATTAGTATTTGTCAATTAACTGTACAATTTATTCGACTGACAATATTTATGACTACACAGTCAAATTAAGAAGCTACACATTACTTAGAAGTGTTTTCTCTGAAAGCACTTAGTATCGTTTTACGTCAACTTTAATATTTGGCATCATTTGAATCGTTCCGACTTGTTCGGTGCGATTGCGAATTGGGTTGCAACAGGTTATAAGTACTTACAGGATGTTTTATTTATTACGGCAATCAATGAGGAACTTTTAAAGCAAAGAAGATACAGATAAAATTGTAACTGGTTATACCACCAGTGAATACGCTTTACGTGAATTTAAGGCTTGTATTAATTAAACGCCATCAGCTAAGAGCAGGTTCTCAAGTATCGGAAAATCTAGCTTTAGAACCTAAGGACAGAATGACAGATACTTGAGAATACTTCAGATATTTATTCAATAATCATGTGATTAATACCAGTTCTTAGCTGATGTTGGTTTATTATAACAGGCCTTAGATATGTGTATTCGTAGTGCGCTCCGTACAACGAAGTTTGAATATTGGATTGTAATCAATTAGACTCAAATGTTTGACAAAAATGTCACGTTCAGGGGTTCAAAGATTCACGGGCTCTATAAACTGTATTATAATCTTTGAGCTTCCGTAACTTTTTAAACTATTAAACACAAAAAAAGTTGTATCACCATATTATTTAGCAATTTTTTACGCGATCCATATTATTTTCCACGAGTTTCGTGTGCGTTTAAAAGTGCCTCATTAAAAAGAGTAAATAGAGCATCCTGTATGTTATGTGTATGTGTTATTTTAATATTTTATTTATTTTATTTTCCGACTAAGTTCAATAGCGCGACCTAGAAATAACGAGGTCGACTGAGACGAATGGCGGAATTTCAGAATCCGATGGGGAATATTATGATTATATCGGATGAGTGATTATGACACGGTTCATTCGTTTGTGAACGTAACTAATGGGACTATTTTTTTCCGTGGAAACGGGCATTTTTTCATTTTTTTTTATTTAATATAATTCTAGCAAAAAACTGCCGCTTCCAATGTGGCGGCACCCTTTATACTGTTTTCAATAATAATTATTGTGACCTGTTCTTATACCTAAGTTCTTTGCGTGCAGTTCCATGCCTTACAAACTACCTGATATTATTACATATAATCTAACCTATTCCTGTAACACGTGCTATTTCTATTCTGGAAAAATGACATTCCGAACCAGTGATAGATTCATTCGACGATTCGAAAGCACTTGTAAACCATTTGAATTTTGAAAAAAATACGCGCCGAATTATAGAAATATTTTGTCCATTTACAGCCAAAACCAGTGGTAGATTTTGACGACCTCCCTGGCGCAGTGTTAAGCGTTGTTGCCTTAACGTGGAAGGTCCCGGGTTCGATTCCCGGCAGGGTCAATTTGGAAATTTATAATTTCTGAATTTTCTCTGGTCTGGTTTGGTGGGAGGCTTCGGTCGTGGCTAGTTACCATCCTACCGGCAAAGACGCCGAACGATGTCGTGTTATAGAAACCGACTAGGGGTACCTATGGGTTTAACAGATACCCCTAACAGGTTAGCCCGCTACCATCTTAGACTGCATCATCACTTACCATCAGATGTGAGTATCAATCATCATCGCAGTCAAGGGCTGACATGCAGTGGAATTAAAAAAAATAACAGTTTGGCGATTCAAAAGCACTTGTGAAAGTTTATTTGAATTTGATGTCAAAGAAAAAAGAAAAAAATGGAATTCCACCATTAAAATTGTGCCAATTCACCCAAATAGTCATTAAATGACCTTGGCACAGTTCACGAAAATTACGGAAAAGAAAAATGAGTAAATAAATCAGATATTATTTAATTGACTTTGACTTGAAACAACAAACACGGTTTTATGAAGTAAACAAATAAGACGAATTATGATAGCTTGTGTGTCGTATTTGAAAAATAATATTTTCACCTCGCTAGCTCAAAAAAGGCGCCTTTGCTGCTTGCAAAAGTAGTTTTTTCTCACTGAGTGAGCGAAGACTACATATGCTCACTGGTTATAAAATCAAATTACTTTTTCTCATTGAGTCAGCAAAAATTACTTTTGCTCACTGGTTTTAAGCAGCAAATGCACCCTTCTGAGCTAGTGAGATGAAAAATTATTATACTTGTTACTTAAAAGGTATAGAAAACAAAATACGTTTGATCAACTCAGTTAAACGAAAACTAATTCCGAGACTTCCTTTGATGACACGAGTGATTAATAAAATAAAGAATAACGCGAAAAGACTTTGTAAAAGTGAATCGAGTCCAGCAATTAATATTATTCGCTTCTAACAAGTTGGTATAAGTGCTTGATGACAATATGGCTGTTGAAAAGAAGAAAGCAGAGCAAGAAATATCTACTTGAGTTCATTTATTTTCCTTTTAATTTATCGTTGACTAGATGATGGATTTAGTCTAATCTAAACTCGCTCGTGGAATAAGTTTTTTTTAATTTCCATGGTAAGTCAGCATCCAAACGATGCTATACTATTTACTTACCGTGCGTTCCGTTATAGACTGAGAGCACTGTTCAGTGCTCTTTACTGTGGAGAAATTCGTTCCGTTATGACTGACAGTAAACTGCCGCAGTGCAGTATCCTAGGGAAATATATTATGACGTCATTAATCGACGCCATTTTTGTACTGTGAGCACTGGCGTTTTAGAGGTAAGGTGCTCTCAGTGTTTGTCTCAGTGCTGACTGCGTTCCGTTATAAGCAGTACCCAGTATACCTAACTATAAAGGAACGGCTTCGCAGTGTACTGAATTGACGTCACACCTTACAGTGCTCGCAGTGTATTTCGGAACACACCCTTATACAAGTATCCGTTCTGAATGTTAGTTCTGTCAAACCTTGAATATTTACTTGAATCTACCTGAATTATGATCTTAAAACGGTGCAAATTACAGCTATTTATTATTACAGCGATTATTAATGGCGGTTTTATCCGGCGTTAGTTGTGGTTACCCAATGCATTACATAGTATAAATGTAACTGATTCAGACAGTGATAATATATTTCTTACAGACTCTTCCCTGCCTGATGATAGCTTCCATAGTGCTGCCATACCGCTTAACTCTGCACTTGATAGTACGTTCTCGTTATTTCCTAAAAATTTTAACATAGTACATATTAATGCTCAAAGCATTCCTTCCCATTATTCCGATCTCTTGACTTCGTTTGAGTCCAAAAATATACACGCGATCCTAGTGTCTGAGTCATTTCTAAAACCTTGTCTTCCTTCCACTTCTTATTGTTTACCTGGCTATCATCTTGTTAGGAATGATCGAACAGGTAAAGGGGGGGGTGGTGTGGCAATTTACCTGCGGAGTCAGATTCCTTACCGTATTCTGGATAAATCCCCATCTTTATACTCAGAATCCTCAGAACACTTACTTATTGAGGTACTCTTTGGTCACAAAAAAGTCCTTCTTGGGGTTTTTTATAGCCCATCTCTCCATATTAATTATTTTGATACATTTGAAAATCTACTTGAACAACATTCTTCGTCTGTTGATCATACTATAATCATGGGCGATTTCAATACATGTCTTATCAAAAATGACCATCGTGCCAGACGTTTATTGAATATTATTGATAGCTCAAACCTAACATTATTACCTACACACGCTACGCATTTTTTCCCTAACTGCCTTCCTTCTCAATTAGATCTTATGTTTGTTTCTACTCCTAGTCTGGTTGAAGCTCATGGTCAGTTGCCAGCCGAAGCCTTTTCGTATCATGATTTAGTTTACATGTCCTTTAAAATTCGTCCACCTAAAGTCAAACCTAGTATTGTTATGCGCCGAAGCTTTCGAAATTTTGATAATGATAAATTCATGGAAGATCTAAATAATATTGACTGGGTTGCTGTTTTTGATGCCCCCTCTATAGATGACAAACTTAATATCTTTAACACATTACTGACTGACCTGTTTGACATTCATGCGCCCTTGCGACCGATTAAAATTAAGCATCTCCCTGCTCCTTGGCTTACCAATGACATCCGAGCACTTATGGTTAAGCGGAATGCAGCTAAAAGTAAATTTAAATTGTATCCTACTGATGCTAATCTTCTGAAGTATAAGAAACTTCGCAATCGTTGTAGCAGGATTTGTCGGGATGCCCAGCGCAAGTATATTCATTCCTCGGTTGATCAAAAGGATTCTGGTAAAACCTGGCAATTCCTGGCCTCACTGGGTATTGGTCGTCAGCGTCAACTTATTTCACATTTTGCTGATTTGGATAGTCTCAACAAGCATTTTGCAAATTCGCGTCCTTTTGATGCACTAATCAAGCAAGGAACTCTTAATCACCTAAGCTCCATTACGCCGCATGGTGGCCCCGAGTTACAATTTACTACTACTACCTCCAGTGAGGTTAGGAAACATATTCTAGCTGTTAAATCTGATGCCATTGGTAGCGACGGAATAAGTAGGAAGATGATAGTTATTGCACTTGATGTTATCCTCCCAGTGTTATGTCACATTTTCAATTTTTCCCTTTCTTCTGGCTCATTTCCCTCTGCCTGGGTTGAAGCTTACATTATACCTATTCCTAAAGTTTCTAACCCTTCATCTCCTTCTCAATTTCGTCCGATCTCCATTCTACCTTTCTTATCCAAAGTGCTTGAGCGCATTGTGCATCAGCAACTTAGTGTATATTTAAATAGATATGATCTCTTAACTAACTTACAATCAGGATTTCGTCGGGGTCATAGTACTACAACAGCTCTAATCAAAGTCTGTGATGATATTCGTTACGCTGTCGATAATAAACTCCTTACTGTTATGGTACTTTTAGACTTCAGTAACGCTTTTAACACTGTTGACTTTGACTTACTTTTGGCTATTTTGAGGTCAATGAAGGTATCGCCAACTGTCATTAGCTGGTTCCGGTCTTACCTATTTCATCGTAAGCAGTGTGTTCGGTTGGATGATAAATTCTCGACTTTTACTACTCTTCATTCTGGGGTACCACAGGGTGGTGTACTCTCTCCTCTTCTCTTTTCCCTTTACATTAATTCTATTTCCTCAATAATTTCATCATCTTACCATTTGTATGCTGATGACTTGCAGATCTATGCTTCTGCAGCCATTAATGATCTTGTTGTTGCTATTGATTCCCTCAATGCTGATTTAAATAAAATTAGTGCTTGGTGCCGGTCGTATGGTCTCTCGATAAATCCAGGTAAGTCCCAGGTGACTATCATAGGTAGCAATTATTACATTTCTTTACTTTCAAATTATTCTTTACCTCCTGTTCTCTTAGATGGTACAGTTATTCCCCTGAGTAGTTCAGTCAAAGATCTTGGTCTCATCCTTGATAATACTATGTCCTGGGTTCCTCAAATCTCGGAGTTGAGTCGTAAGATTTTTGCTGCTGTTGGGTACTTAAGGAGGTGGAAACATTTTTTACCTGTAAAAACTAAAATCCTTTTGGCTAATACTTTGCTGTTGCCTATTTTAGATTACGCTGATGTTTGCTATCTGGATTTATCAGAGACCATGCTGAACAAGCTTGATAGATTGCAAAATGTATGTATACGTTTCATATATGGTTTACGGAAATATGATCATGTGTCTGTATTTCGTGCTCAGTTGAAATGGCTGCCAATCCGATCTCGTAGAAATTTGCACGCTCTTTCTCTCTTGTACTCCATTTTATATTATCCTCAGACGCCACCTTACCTAAAAGAGCGATTCAACTTTCTTGGCAGCTATGATGTACCTTTTTGTTTGCGGTCGAAAAATGACAATAAGTTAAAAATCCCTCCTAGTCATACAGGGGCGTACAGTAATTCTTTCACAGTTAAGGCTGTACTGCTATGGAATGAATTGCCGAGCGACATTAGGCAGGCAAAGTCTTTAAACATATTTAAGAGTCGTGTAAAGGAATATTATCTTTCTAATGTGCTATAGAATATTTAAGTATTTTTTTTTTTTTTGAATGTAAGTTTATGTATGTACTGCTATATATTTTGTATATGTGTTTATATTTATTAATTTAGTTATTTATGTATTATTAGTATGTATAGTTTAAGTAGTATATAATTATTGCATGTTTATTGTTGCACTTTCCCGCTTCTTTTTAATTTTCCTTATGAAATGGGTTGTCTGGAGGAGATCACTTTTAGTGATAAGACCGCCCTTGCGCACGTGTTGTTTTCTGTATTTTGTTTATAATTAAGTTTTTTCTGTAATTTATGTGTGGCAATAAAGAATTTATCTATCTATCTATCTATCTACATAGGTAACTTGTATGCAGTTCCCGGGCAAGGTTGTGATAATATTGGCATTTAATTGTTTACAGTTATTAGCGCCTAAATTCTCAAGGATAACGTGTTTATATTATCAATTCAACAGATAAATTAATGATCTAAAATATTGGATGCAGTTTTAACGTATGGATACAACTGTCTTAAGCTTTACATCAAAAATCCTGACCCGGTCTGATCATCGCTAGTATAAAAAATAAAATAAAAACCAAATCTAAACAGGCTTACAAATAGTTCCAATTTTGGCCACCGGGTCAGATAAGTTTGACAGACTGTAAGGCCGGCCATGCACGGACTGCTCGAGCAGTTAGCAAGTGATCAATATACACGGACCGCTCAAGCAGTCATAGTCAACAGCTTGAAGCTACCATTGATAACGGCTGCCAACCGCCCGAAGCAGTCGCAACTGCTCGAGCGTTTCTATGTATGTGTGTACGTAGAAGACTGTAGTTCACTATATGCAGTCGAAACTTGAAGCATTCCCTCCTGACTGCTTTAAGCTGTCCGTGTATGGCCGACCTTAAAGTTTATTTGGAGTCAAAAAACATTTGAGTTTGGGTTGGAGAATGACAGAAACGGCCCAAACTGGGTGGGTCACTTTAATAATTATCAAATAAATATTATAAATGCGAAAGTTTGGATGGATGTATGGATGGATGTTTGTTACTCAATCACGTCCCAACGGCTGAACGGGTCTGGATGAAATTTGGCACAGAGATAGATTATAGTCTGGAATAACACATAGGCTACTTTTTATCCCGGAAAATTAAGGAGTTCCCGCGGGAAACGAAAAACCTCGATCCACGCGGACGAAGTCGCGGGCATCAGCTAGTAGTATATACGTACCATAAGTAAGTACGCACTGACTGCTGCCAAATGAGCCTAATCTTCGATTCACAGAAACAATATCAAAGGCGAAGCGATTTTCTTGTAATTAACGCTACAAGATTTATTGGTCACACTTTTCCTGTCTCAAAGTCGTCGTCCCCGAGCGAGGTGAGCGAACTTTCGTGAATTGAAAAATATTGCGTTTTGCGATTTATGCTTTTATAAGATCTGTCACTGTTTATTTATTTAGTGGTTGTACGGACCAATGAAACCATAAATATGTTACGTTCAGATTACATGACGTATAAAATCCGTTCTCGCTGATGAGTAAGACAGAAGATACAAAACACAGGAGTATACAAGAGACAGCGGCATAGTGAATGAATTTTAGTATTTATCTTCTGACTACGTCGTACATCTGCGTCGCGGGAACTCCTTAATTTTCCGGGATAAAAAGTAGCCTATGTCACTCTCCAGGTCCTCAACTATACCCATGCCAAAAATCACGTCGATCCGTTGCTCCGTTGCGGCGTTATTGAAGGACAAACCAACAAACCAACAAACAAACAAACAAACACACTTTCGCATTTATAACATTAGTATGATTTCTTACGTGTGTCCGCTTTCCTGCTAGGTAGCTTTCACTTTGCACGGACTTTTTTTTATCCACTACAAATTAGCCCTTGACTGCGATCTCACCTGATGGTAAGTGGTGATGCAGTCTGAGATGGCGACGGGCTATCTGTATGCCAAATTTCAGCCCGATCCCTTCAGTGGTTTGAACTGTCCGTTGATAGATCAGTCAGTCAGTCACCTTTTTCTTTTGTATATTGTGTAAAAAGTATCCCATGTCCTACTCCAGAATCATTGAAACAAGCTAAAAAAGTGAGGTGCTAAGAATTAACAAATGAAAACACACAGTTTTAACTTTTCCGGGAAATGAAGATTATAAATATTTGGTGACACAGTTTTTTTTCATAAAAATTCTTAACTGCGCATTTCCGATGTTTGACATATTAAGGGTTCCGTAAATTAAATCACATGACAGCTGTGAATGTAATTGTTAGTTTAAATCATGTCACTACGAAACTGGACCAAGAATACGAGAATTTTAATTTTATTTCAAAACTAGCTGATGCCCGCGACTTCGTCCGCGTGGATTGAGGTTTTTCGGTTCCCGCGGGAACTCCTTAATTTTCCGGGATAAAAAGTAGCCTATATGCTATTCCAGACTATAATCTATCTCTGTGCCAAATTTCATCCAGATCCGTTCAGCCGTTGGAGCGTGATTGAGTAACAAACATCCATACATCCATACATCCACATATCCATACATCCATCCAAACTTTCGCATTTATAATATTTATTTGATATTATAAGAGCCCTCCGAAGAGCTAATTATGCCAAGGGTTACTGGTAAAGAGATATCTTATAGAGATAAGTGATTCGTTGTCCACTATTCGTTTCTGTTTTTCTACGTATTTCATAACTATTTTAAATAAATTTTTAAATAGGTTTTACCTATTTAGTGATTTACCTAATAATAATGTCCTCCCGATCGAATTTCGGCCACGGCGGCCTATCTCCAGAGTGATTAGCCAATATAGCCATCTGCGCGGAAGATATTATAGTGCACAAGTGTGCGCGCGTACACAGGTGCACTCTCTGTTCCTTTACTCTCATAGCCCTATGGGACGGAAAATCCGACACGCCCGGAGAGAGATCAGGCGCCGTGCTCTCCGAAGCAAGGGGGTGAAACACCGCTAACTTCCTAACTCCGGGCTAGTACTGAGAATTTCTTGTCAGACAAAATTCAATACTTGTTGTGATTTTTGACGACCTCCGTGGCGCAGTGTGTAGCGCTGTTGCCATAACGTGCGGAGGTCCAGAAATTCGCACCGGCACCGCACCACACCACACAAATCTTCCAAATCACTCTCAACGTACGATGTCTCAATGCACGATTGTCGTGTGTGATTGCGTGCATTGTCGAGTCAACATCTCCTGAAGATGCTCCGGTTTCGGAGTGAAACGTACGTTGAGAGTGATTTGGAAGATTTGTGTGGTGCGGTGCCGGTGCGAATTGCTGGGTGGTGGGTGTTCGCTTGCTATTGGTGAAGGACACGCACTGTACCACATAGATTTGTCTGCTGTGGCGGATTATAGCGAATTAAACTTCTTGTTCATTCATTACGATTTACGCTGTCAAATGATTACGATGTGCTTAGACAATTGGGCCTCTGTTCTTAGGTCATGTCAGTTTACTAATACGAATCTAGGATACGTTAACCTCTGGATGACACATTGAATTTATGAATGCAGGTTTAGGTAACCAAATATGTCACCTAAACCGCATGATTCATTATATCTATGACACCATATTATAACAATAATATGACATTGATTGTGTCGGAATGTCGTGATTCAATGCGCGCGCGCAAGCCAACAATGCACCTCCGAATCAATTGTTATCGTTAATTTGCATTGTTAATCGATCGATATTTGAATTTTATAGCGAAATCTTGGCATCGAAAACAGGCCTTCGCTAATTAAATTGTTCTATGACGTCAAACTTTCATGAAAGATTCTGGGCCGGATATCCTTTGAGTTCTATGCATATCATTTTTCTAACTTGTTTAGTTTGATTAATTTTTGTTTACAACTAAAAATCTCTAAAATCACTTAGCTACAATATCCGAAAAAAAAAACTGTTTAAATAGTGTGTAAATAGGTTTATAGTCTACAATTTAAAGGAGTAAAATGTAGGATGATAATAATTATTAATAACTGTATGTACAATAAACATAAAAATAATATTACCATTAAACGTACATAACATAGAACAGTCAGCGCCATCTAAAAATCTCTCGATAAACAAGTAAAAGCTTAGAAACAAACCATGACGCAAGAGTGGAAAACGGCGCGCTCAGAATTTTCCTGGTTTACTACATTGACGACAGATGGCGTTAGTAGTAGTTTGGGCGTTACCCCATAATGTTTAAATGAGTTTATTTTTAAAACAGAGCGTTTTATAAGTGGCCTATAGGAAGTAACACGGGTCTTGCAAGATGTAAAGATGCAATAGCGAGAGTTTTCTAAGCTGCAGATTTGATACTGAACGAATTACTGTAAAAACATAATTACGTGTGTGAAAACTTCTTTCTGCAAATATTTTGCAAAACAAAATCCATGAAATTCGAAGAGTCAATTATTTTAATCGGTAGGTAAATTCATAGGAGTACAAACAGTGAAGTACATACCGAATACCTACGATAAAAAACAAAGTTTTTTTTAAATATGGTAAAACTTAGAAGCCGCGCTTTTGAATAGTTTGTGATAGATTTTTGTAATGTAAAAACGTAAGCGTAATGTTCAAAAATTTAACAGCTATTTTTTCAATTCAACAAAATGTTAAACTACTTTTTCAAGCTGTGGGTGCAAGGTTTTTGAAATCATCCTAAGGCAGACAACACACGATTCAATCTTCTTCGAAACAGTTTTCACCAGAAAAGAATCGATCTCCATTTTTTAAGGGTTTAACAAAAATTGCACTTACCCCCATGTAGCCCCATGGGTTTCCCCAGGATTTGTGATTAGTGTGAAACCCGACACTGTAAGATTGCGCGAACTAATATGGACGCCATACGCAAGTTGGTACGCTACGTGCTATTATTTCAACCAGCGGCCAGAGTACCTAATTATATTAAAAATCTAATTCGCCATTACGACGTGTATCCATACTAAAAGTCTAGGTACATCAATTATCCAAACTAATATTATAAAGACGAAAGTGTGTCGGTCTGGCTATCTATCTGGGTGTGGGAGGCTTCGGCCGTGGCTAGTTAATATCCTACTGGCAAAGACGTGCCGCCAAGCGATTTCGCGTTCCGGTACGATACCGTGTAGAAACCGATTAGGGGTATGGTTTTAAAATAACTGCCGTGCCCCTAACAGGTTATCCCGCTACCATCTTAGACTGCATCATCCATCAGCACTTACCATCAGGTGAGATCGCAGTCAAGGGCTTATATGTAGTGGATAAAAAAAAATGTGCACACTCCATATTAAAATGAATGTACGCGTACTTTTTTTCTTAGTATGTTTTCGCTGGACAATATATTCATATGTCTGTCGGTCCATCTATCTGTCAGTCAGTCTACTATGCTTATACGGCCCGTCTGTTCAACCAATTTGACGATATTTGGTACAGAGATCGGTTATAATATACCAAATATTATGAGTATAATATACCGAATTTTATTTATTTCCCGGGGAAGAATATAGGCTTCTTTTTATCCCGGAAAATCAAAGAGATCATATTGGAATTTTCAAAAATTAAATCCACGCGTATGAAACGGCGGGCATCATCCGTCTATTATCTGGCGCGGTGGCCAAAATTGGAACAAATTTTTATGCCTGTTTAATTTTTGTTTTTATTTTTAACTAGAGGATGCTCGCGACTTCGTTCGGCATTCCTTAATTTTCCGGGATAAATCCTATATCACTCTCCAGGTTCTCAACTATACCCATGCAAAAAATCACGCTGATCCGTTGCTCTGTTGCGGCGTGATTGAAGGACTAACTCTCTATTTAACGTCCTTGGGGATAGAATTTTCAAAAACTGTGAAACACGTATTTCTCTATTTTAAACCAGAAGCCCAAATACCAACTTTCATGGTTATAACTTGAGAAATGACGGACTTTCATACAAAATTCCACCCCCTATTTCACCCTCTCAGGGGTGGAATTTTGAAAAATCCTTCCTTAGTGAGCGCCTACGTCACAAAAGGAACCTACTGTCGACGCGACGCTGTCACCGGGTCAGATAAGTTTGTAGGACTATACATATATATATATATATATATATATATGTTTTTTTTTATCCACTTCAAGTTAGCCCTTGACTGCGATCTCACCTGATGGTAAGTGATGATGCAGTCTAAGATGGTAGCGGGCTAACCTGTTAGGGGCATGGCAGTTGTATTAAACCCATACCCCTATTCGGTTTCTACACGGCATCGTACCGGAACGCTAAATCGCTTGGCGGCACGTCTTTGCCGGTAGGGTGGTAACTAGCCACGGCCGAAGCCTCCCACCAGGCCAGACCAGTGAAAATTCAGAAATTATAAATTCCCAAATTGACCCTGCCGGGGATCGAACTGCGCCACGGAGTTCGTCAAAATATAATATGTCCGATCCTAAATCCTAAATAATGTATATAATCCTAAATGATGTAGGTTAGTGGAAAGTGAAATAAAATTTTCTTTTGTTTTCACGAGCAGCTTTTCAGTTGGTTCGCGTCCAAGTCGTCGCATCGTGACGAAATTCTGCACCTTTCTAGTTGTTAGTTGTAGAAGTGCAACTAAATGTGTTGCATTTTCCACGCATTATATTTATTTCACGTTTGATAGGCACTTAACAGTCGATTGCGATTGCTAAGCAACGTTGACCCAAGTCGGTAACTGGATGGGTGACCGAATTTGCAGATTCAAATTTAGCCTTTACGTTTCGTCCGTGCCTCGGAGAGCACGTTAAGCCGTCGGTACCGGTTATTATCACTAACATCTGATAATAATCTTTACAAAAACCTTATAGTTTAAATACTCTCAGTCGAGTCGTATGCGGAAGGACGTGGGAACGCAATGCATTAGATATTATCCCAAGAAAACTCCTACCATTATTTGATTAATGGAAAGGGGTCACAACCCTCAGTAATGAAGAATACGACGCAGAGAGAGAGTGTCCTATATATGTCCGTGGAACGAAGAAATGTAGATCCTAAATAATGTATATATATATCGCTAGGTGTAGGTTAGTTGGAAAGTGAAATAAAATTTTCTTTTGTATTCACACGTTTACTTAGGATCGTGACCCCTTTCCATTAATCAAATAATGGTAGGAGTTTTCTTGGGATAATAACGCGGTGGGTTCCCACGTCCTTCCGCATACAACTCGACTCGACTAGGAGTATTTAATAACGATTATTATCAGATGTTAGTGATAATAACCGGGGCCGACGGCTTTACGTGATCTCCGAGGCACGAAGGAAACGAAAAGGCCAAATTTGAACTTCCAAATTCGGTCACCCATCCAGTTACCGCCTTGGGTCAACGCAACCTTAACATTCGCAATCCACTGATATGCGTTATCACAACTAGCCACTCTTCCCTCAAAATCTAAATATTTGCCTGTAAAATAAACTTAATCAAAATTAAGTAAAACTAATCAATCAATCCATCAATTAATGTTTATTTTTCAAATTAGGTACACTGTAGGTACACTTTTTGACTTCCTTTTATGAAATATGATGGTGATAATTCAAAAATCTTCAATGCTCAACAAAACCAAAATAATCGAAAAGACCACCCCGGGTAGCCCCTGGGCCAAAGGTACCCCTCAAACTCACAGCATTGCCAAGGTGAATGGCGATGGAAAACCTTCGGACCAGATATAGGCCCCAGAGCGTGGGTCGTAGACCCTTTCTCTTGATCGACGGCCGATCTTTCGGATGAAAACTTTTACCTCCCCAACCCCAGCTCAGCCCAGTCTCCACCGGAATAAGAATGATGCCTATATATATCAAAAATAAATTATTTCTAACTGATTATTAGATAGAGGGTCTTCCAAAAGACCCTAATATTCACATCCTCGGTTAGTTTAAAGTTTGAACTAGACACGCGGTAGTGTGTCAAGCCAACTTCAAGCTAACATAACCATTTTAAAATATAGATTAAAGAAAAAATGTGCGTTGAAATTTAATGACGTCACAACTGTGAATTTCATACAACTTCTATACTAGAAGGGCGTTTTTAAGTTTGATAAAGAGTTGCTGATTTAATTGAGTTGTCATCATCCCTATTAAGAATTGAGATTAATAATTAGGCTGGCCCTTTTTTGCGCAAAGGATCAGCCTGGCTGTCCAACGCGGAAACGCAGCCAGCATCCTTGCTACCATTCCACGGGCATGATTTATATAGTGATTAGGTTAGGCTAGCTAGTTTCAAGTTCTATTGAATTGTTTTCTATTAATGTTTAATAAAAGATTTATAATTAAAACCCATAAAACTTTTTGATTTATTATGCCAGCTATAAATAAAATAAAATTGCCCGAATTTCTATTTTACCCCTAACTAGGTAGGCAGGTGGGTCTCGGGCACTCAGATTTCTTCACAATGTTTTCAAGTTATAAGTAATTAATTTCCTAAAACGAACATTTAAACTCTGAATTTAGCCTGTGTGAATCTGCGTCCCCGGGGATCGAACCCCTAATCTATCTTAGGGGTCTATCGCGTCTTTTTATCTGCTCTATACTCAAACTCAAATGTTTTTAAAACAAAATAAACTTTCACAAGTGCTTTTGAATCGTCGAGTGAGTCTACCACCGGTTCGGAATACCATAATATGACTATAACATGCCATATAGCTACGAATTGTTAATTATGAACGTACCTACATTACTTAGCAATTTAAACAATATGATAGAGCTGGAGATATGACTGCTATGATAGAGCTGGTGGTGATGGGTTACGGCGATAGTGACTTGGCCGGTGGAGGGTCAAGGGGCGGCGGCAGGTGGCAGGTGGCAGGTGGCAGCGGCGCGTGGGCGCGGATTGTTTACGCGGCCGCAGTCCGCGCGCCGAGCCGGCCGCCGCCGCTCGAGCGCACCCTATATTCAGTTCACGGCCGCTCTATTAGCGGACGTCTATTTCGGCGCATAATATTCCGAACGGTGCGGAGAGCGTTCAGTTTCGCGCGGGCAGGTGCGCGCGCCCGAGCGAGCGATGCGGAACCGCGCGCGCCCCTAGAGCCATGGAGCGCCGCCGCGCGCGCCTCGACCTCTCCGACTCCATGACCAAAACCGTGCGGCGCCGCGAAAAGCCGCGCGAGCGATGGCTGCTCACGCGCAAGACATGGCGCTACATGGCCGACGCGGGCCGCCGGCTCGTGCCCGACGGCGCCGGCAACCGTGCCGAAGACGTGCCCAGGATAGAAGCCTACTTCCAGGAGGTGTGCGCTCGGGAACCACGCTTTCTGCTTCTGCGGAAGAGTTCCTACCCTGGTGTATTACCGAAGCCGCGCCGCAAGAGACGCGCGCGAGGTGGCTCCGTACGCGCACGTTCACCTTCGGACGACGCGCCGCAACCACCCGTGCGCCCCAGCGACCTCTATATTCCACACACTTCAGGAGGTCGCTTCGATATCGCCAAGCTTCGTCGAGACTTCTTCGCGACACCACCGCCTCCACCCTCGCCTTCCGCATTCCCTCCAGTCGGGGCTTCGTTCAGCGCGTTCAAAAACGGTTGTCCCCGACCGGCTCCTACAGAAGACGAGGATACGAATCTCGTCGATCTACTGCGCAAGTACCTGAAACTAGAGGACGACAAAGGACCACCTCCTCGCCTCACCGAATCAGAGGAATTATTACACGCATTACGGAATTATCTTAAGAGGCAGTCGGAGCGCGGGCCGACAGATTCTGATGCGGATCCGGCGCAGAGAATCTTGCGGGAGAACCTCGGGAGATACTACCAGCGGTCGTCGACTAGAGACAGTACAGTGCAGGATTTGTTGAGCGATAGGAGTTTGTTGCAAAAACTTTACAATGATCTTCGTAAAACGAAGCCGTATCGAGGCGGTAGAGGCGCTGGTGGCGGTGGTGCGGGTGGGTTCGGACCTACCGTCGGGTTCAGCGGGACGAATTCGCGGAGCTTGTTCCGAGGACGTTGTGTCGGTGCGTGGAAGTATAACGATGAGGACTGTGCGCAATCGCCGCCGTTGTCTCCACCGCCTCTTATTGAGGTGCTATGCGAGACGCTGGAGGAAAGGCTGGTGGACGCGGGTACACAAACCAATCCCATTCCGGAGGAGGTATTGCAGGAGCTCGAGCGCGCGTATCGAGAGAAGCTTGAAGCTGCAACGGTTCCAACCAGCCCCACAAGTCCACCGCCAGAGAGGCGACCGCGACGCCGCTCCAGCGTTGACCACGACGACGTCTCGCAGTCAGTCAGCGACACAATCAAGCGGTACTTAAGGATGGCTCGCAAAAAAAGCGTGGACTCTGAAAAGACTGATCGCTTCAAGCGTATAAACTATGATAAAAACCTGCGGAATATAAAGCCGCGTCCGCCAGGCGATGTGGACGACGACGGGTTCAACAAGGGTTGTCAGACGGATGAAAAGTGGATCTTGACGTATAGGGAGTTGGTATTCGCGTCCGTGGCGTCAACGCCGACGTCGCCGCCGTCCCCGTCTCAGTCGCACTCGTTTCTGTCGTCGCTGCTGGGGCGGCATGCCCACCCCGCCCACGCTGCCCACGCGGCTGTGACCGTGCCTGTGCCCGCAGGTGGCATGCAGAAGTCGCGGTCGTCGAGCAGCGTGGTGCAGAGCGTGAGCAAGCGGCTGTGGCGCACGCGCAGCCGCTCGTCCAGCCGCGCCGCCGCCGCATGGACTCCTCAGGTCAGTCGCAATGCACTCTGTTCTAATACCATTTGTTGAGATCATGTAGTTAAGGGGGCATACTACCATCCCTTAAAGTAGTATTGTTTTAATATTATTGACGTTTGTGTTTTAGAATTATAAATAATCCCTATAAGTCCCTGAAATATCAGGGACTTCAAGGTACGTGACATGAAACTGTCATTTTCAAATAATACCGCTTTAAGCGATGGTAGTAACCCCCCAGAGGTCCGATTGCCAAAAAAAAGGAAAGAAAATCGCAATCATTTGAGAGCTTTATACGTTAAGTTACCTTCGACTTACTCTAAGGACTATACTTCATAGTATAATCCTTAGAGTGAGTATAAGGTATAGAGTTCATACCTACATGCTGTTCGATTACTTACTTAGTTTACACACCTTACCTAAACAGTTCGAATTATCCGCGTCACAAACGCAACTGATTATGATTTTTCACACAATCTCATATAGGTAAGTACCTACTGACCTCGTTCATTTCAAACAAAATTAGGCATTTTAAGGGCCGCAATCATACTAATATTATAAATGCGAAAGTGTGTTTGTTTGTTGCTTTGTTGGTTTGTTGGTTTGTCCTTCAATCACGCCGCAACGGAGCAACGGATCGACGTGATTTTTGGCATGGATATAGTTGAGGACCTGGAGAGTGACATAGGCTACTTTTTATCCCGGAAAATTAAGGAATTCCTGCGGGAATCAAAAAACTTAAACCACGCGGACGAAGTTGTGGGCATCAGCTGCTAGTAATATTTAAGGACTATCGTTACAATCCGTCGTTCAATGCTATGGGCAAGTAATTAAGCCCTACTTAGCATTGTACCCAACACTGTAGTCTGTGATTGTACCGGAACACTAAATCGTTTGTCAGCACGTTTTCGCCGGTAGTGGTACCTAATAGATATGATGACAACTCAATCAAATCAGCAACTCTTTATCAAACTTAAAAACGCACTTCTAGTATGGAAGTTGTATGAAATTAACAGTTGTGACGTCATAAAATTTGAACGCACTTTTTTTCTTTAATCTATATTTGTAAACTGTTTTGTGTACCTTTATAATAAAATAAAAATAAAATAAAATAAATAGTATCAAACTTAAAACTAATCGAGGATGTGAATTTTAGGTCTTTTGGAAGACCCTCTATTTAATAATAATCAGTTAGAAATAATTTACTTTTGATATAGGCAATAGGCATCATCCCTATTAGCAACTTTTATAGCATCCGACGTTTCGTAGACGACCTAAGAATATTCAGAAACTATGAATCCCCAAATCGCACGTGCTGGGAATCCGGGACCACCCATTTATAAAACCACCTCTGTGCCATGCGACAGAATCCATACTTAATATTATTATGATCTGGCCTGGTGGGAGGCTTCGGCCGTGGCTAGTTACCACCCTACCGGCAAAGACGTGCCGCTAAGCGATTTAGCGTTCCGGTACGATGCCGTGTAGAAACCGAATAGGGGTATGGGTTTAATATAACTGCCATGCCCCTAACAGGTTAGCCCGTTACCATCTTAGACTGCATCATCACTTACCATCAGGTGAGATCGCAGTCAAGGGCTAGAGAGGATTGTAGAGGAGGGTTGTAGAGGATAAAAAAAAAAAAAATGCGAAAGTCTATCTGCTACGCTTTAACGGCCCTTTTTTCAACCGATTTGATAAAATTTCGTTCAGGGATAGGATGTATCCCGAGGAAGGACATAGCTCCTTTTTTATCCTGGAAAATTGAAGATTTCCCGCAGAAATCAAAAATTCACAGATTTCGCAGTCCCCGCAAGAATCGATGCATTGAAAATGAATACAAAAATTTACGAAAAAAAAAATGTCTGAAATAAAAATCTCTTCTTCAAAATTTTTCAAAAATTTATTAACCGAGTTTCAAAATTCCAACTTGAATGTACTTCTCGCCTGCATCCGCATCTTGCTACTAAGCTACATCCCTTTACCCCGTTTTTCTACATTTCCAAATCTAAAGGGACCACTACAGGTCACAATTAATAACTGATTTTCAAAAAATTTTCGCCATTTTGTAGCTAAAGTAATACCCTAGGACATTTTTTCTTAAGTCGGTTTTTTTTCCGAAATGTTTACAATTTAGTAAACAAACACCCCCCAAGAAACCCGACTTTTTTACATTTTTCAAAATTCCAAAAAAGGTTACCAGCCGATTTTCAAAATTCAAACGCTCACACGTGTCTCGATAAATTACTCAACTCTTGGTACCATTTCCATCTCGATCCTCTCAAATTCTTCCCGCGTGGAATATGTTTTTTTAATTCCGGTATAAAAAGTAGCCTATGGCACTCTCCAGATCGATCGTCGATCCGTCGCTCAGTTGCAGCGTGAGTGAAGGACAAATCAACAAACAACTTTTGCATTTGTAATATTAGCATAATTTATACACATAGAACTAATATTATGAGTGATGATGAGTTCTACGCTCATTTTTAGCGTATGCAAAACTGTGAGATATTTAAAATATGTCATGTCTGCCGGTCGCGTCTTTCAGCGCGGGATGCAAAATTGCAAACGCGATGTGTCACGAACGGTGTTTTGTTTTCACACGATTTTGTTTGAATTCACATGCCAGTTAAATTTTTTAGGGTTCCGTACGCAAAAGTTACTATTGTTAAGCCTCATCTGTTTGACGGTCCGTCTGTCACAGGAATTTATAGAGGACTGGCTGATGCCCGCGACTTCGTCCGCGTGGAACGAGGTTTTTCGGTTCCCGCGGGAACTCCTTAATTTTCCGGGATAAAAAGTAGCCTATGTGCTATTCCAGACTATAATCTATCTCTGTGCCAAATTTCATCCAGATCCGTTCAGCCGTTCGGGCGTGATTGAGTAACAAACATCCATCCATACATCCATCCAAACTTTCGCATTTATAATATTTATTTGATTAGCTGATGCCCGCGAGTCGCGACTTCATCCGCGTGGTTTAAATTGTTTTTGATTCACGCTGAAACTCCTTAATTTTTCGGGTTAAAAAGTAGCCTATGTCACTCTCCAGGTGCTCAACATGAGTATATCATGCTAAAAATCACGTCGAACCGTTGTTCCGTTGCGGCGTGATTGAAGAAAAAACCAATCAACGAAGACACTTTTGCATTAATAATATTAGTATGAGAAGGTTGAGGTAGGTGAGGGACGAGTGGCCTAGTTGTGACAAAGCATATCAGTCGGTTGCGAATGTTTAGCAACGTTGACCCAAGTCGGTAACTGGATGGGTGACCGAATTTGGAGTTTCAAATTTGGCCTTTTCGTTTCCTCCGTGCCTCGGGAGCACGTTAAGCCGTCTGCGTCGGTCCCGGTTATTATCACCAACATCTGATAATAATCGTTAAAACCCTAAGAGTTTAAATACTCTTAGTCGAGTCGTATGCGTTACTACTATTACCTATTCTGTGGTATGCGGAAGGACGTGGGAACCCACCGCATTATTATCCCAAGAAAACTCCTATCATTGTAAATGGAAAGGGGTCACGACCCTCAGTAATGAGGAATACGACGCAGAGAGAGATGAGTAGGTTGCTCGTTGAAATTTTTACGTATTTAAAACATTATACTGTGGTCTCAAGGAAATAAACATTTTTAAAAATGACACCTAAAACGGATTCCGGTATTCCAATAAAACCTGTGAAATAATATTTGTTTCTTATTATTTGTTTTAAACAATTTTAAACGCTGTCAACATGGCTGTTAATGGGACAGCATTCCAAGTTGATTTTGAGCAAATACAGGGTAGGTAATAGTTATTATCTCGAACATGAAAAGTGAGAGCCAAAAAATTCATACAACCCTGTGAGGTATCTAAGACAACTTTTAGAAAAAAAAAACCTACCATTTGCGCAGTAATAATCGTCAAAGTATTAAGCAACTAGCATGTCTACGGAACCCTACGTTATGCATGCTATGACACACACTTGACCAGTTATATTTATTCACCGACGGGTTTGACCTAGTTATGACGAAGTTTATTAAAAATCGCATTAATTGGGTGACGCTATAATGTCACTTTTAACTCGCAGCGGCTTTTCATGATTACAGACGCTGACAGAGTCGAAAGGGCTATAGTTTATTCCCACCACATTATTATATACTAGCTTTTGCCTGCAGCTTTGCTCACGCTCGATTTTCATAAAAATTTCAAATCCTATTTTACCCTATTTGTTGAATTTTCAAAAATCCTCTATTAGCGATGCCTATGTCATTAAAAACTTGTTCGCGCGCGAGTTGAATGCAGAGTAAATTTGCTCTGCATTCAACTCGTGTGCGAACTATATCTGTATGCCAAATTTCAGCTCGATTCGTCCAGTGGTTTGAGCTGTGCGTTGATAGATCAGTCACCTTTCCTTTTACATATTTAGATTGATACCACATGATAATTTTGTAAAGATGTTCTATATTATGATTATTGCACACTATTGTTTGTATTGTACCCACAATTTTACGAAAAAAATATTTATGAATTCATATACTACTGTTACTACTGTTACTAGCTGATGCCCGCGACTTCGTCCGCGTGGATCGAGGTTTTTCGTTTCCCGCGGGAACTCGTTAATTTTCCGGGATAAAAAGTAGTATCTCTGTGCCAAATTTCATCCATCCAAACTTTCGCATTTATAATATTTATTTGATAATATTTATTTGATTCATTACTAGATGATTCCCGCGACTTTGTGTGGATTAAGATTTCTTGATTCCCGCGGGAACTCTTTAATTTTCCGGGATGAAAAAGTAGCATGTATCCTTCCCCGGGATACAATCGACCCCTGTACCAAATTTTATCAACATTGGTTGAGCAGATGGGCGTAGCAGGCAGACAGACACACTTTCGCATTTGTAATATTAGTATGGATAGTATGGAAGCATGGATTAAAATTATTTAAACATTTATAAGATACGCCCACAGGCTGAAAGGCTCCTGCTTTGTACCACATATTGCGAAGTGATAATTTTTTTTCAGTCTATACTAAACGTGGGCAAATCAAATCAAATGAAATCTTTTTTATTCAAATAAACTTTTACAAGTGCTTTTGATTAGTCAAATGATTCTACCACTAGGTAGTTCACCACAACATAGAAGTACTGATCCATGGCTCTGAAAAGATAAAAACTGCGTTAATATTATTGATGTCGTAGCAAGCGTAGACTCTCTCTAATAACTTCCGTTTAAACTCGTAGCAGCCGTAGGCCTTTCGTAGCGACTCGTAGTTACCTTTGTATTGCATAATGGCAAACGCAATTGGTTTACTGGGACTGAAATCTGAATATTTATATCATGTCAGCCATAAAAGGTCTCCGATCATCATGACGGAGGACAAAAAGCTATAAAATATCACATTTTCCTTAGAGTGAACACACTACGGACCGGACAGGGCGTCCGGACGCGTCCGCTTGTAACGTCCGCTTCAGATATTGAATTGAAGCAGGCGTTACTTTGCGGAAGTCCATGACAATGAATGAACGAGAAGTTTAATTCGCTATAATCCGCCACAGTAGACAAATCTATGTGGTACAGTGCGTGTCCTTCACCAATAGCATGCGAACATCCACCACCCAGCAATTCGCACCGGCACAGCACCACACCACACAAATCTTCCAAATCACTCTCAACGTACGTTTCACTCCGAAACCGGAGCATCCTCAGGAGATGTTGACTCGACAATGCACGATTGTAAAGCAACGATCGTGTCGAAAGTTCCGGCTTTTATACCTTTTTGGCATGACTCATACTGAAGCCCCGCCCCCTCCCCCCCCCTATTACTGTATAAATTGAGTAAAGGTGAATTTGATACATTTATTTGTTCTTTTAGCAACTCAAATCCTTTATTATTGTGTTTAATTATTTCTAATTGCTCCCAAACAATTGTTATAAGGAACAAAGAAAAGTGATTTTTTTTAATTTTTATTCATAGACTAGCGCTTCGCTGCATAAAACTTGCTGGCAATAATAGGTATGCATAAGGTGCACGCTTGCCTAGAAGATGCCTATTCACTCTTGATTTGAAGATACAATATAAAAAGCGCAGAGGAAAACGGAAACCGGAAAGACATTCCATATTATCTTAGCGGCTCGAATTAGAAACGAGGAAGCAAATCGCAGATTTTTTTTTTCGACCTAATATGTGTTTTGTTGCAACACATAGTTGCGTTAAATTTATAGTTATGATGTGAGAAATGTTCCGACATAGAACTTAGAACTCCTGGGGCCTTGCCATCGCTTAAAGCAATACTTAAGCAATATTATTTAAAATGTCAGATTGATGTCACGTACCTTAACGTTCCTAAAATAAGGTTCATAATTATTCCAAAACACGAAAGTCAACAATAATGAAACAATATGGCTTTAAGCGTTGGCCCTGCGTAAATCTGTCACCAACAAAATCATCCATTTCCCCCGCTAATATAACCGGCCTATAACAGCTTCAACATCCTAATCTTTAGCGATATTTCAATGGTTTAATGATGTTTAGACACGGGGGGAATTATCGTACACCTTTGATCTGTTAAAGTGAGATTTGGTGAATACATTTGTATTTTATTTATCGTTCTGTCTCTATTTCGTAGACTCAAGTGCTATAAAACTAGAATGAGATTCCGTTGTAACGCGTTAGAGTTGAGTTATTAAACTGTCGTATTTTGGTGGCGGAAGAGGTGTTGATAGCCTATTTAGGTAGAGATTTTGGTCACATAAGTAATTTCTTTACGTGCTTTGGCCTTCTTAACTAGAAGTAAGGATAAACTAGTGGTAGAATGAGTCATGGCGGTTATATTAAACCCATACCCCTGGTCGGTTTCTACACGGCATCGTACCGGAACGCTAAATCGCTTGGCGGCACGTCTTTGTAGGTAGGGTGGTAACTAGCCACGGCCGAAGCCTCCCACCAGGCAGTGATTTATTAATACGGAAGAATGCAACCATAGTAAAGTTATGGCTGCTTAGTTGGCGCCAATCAAATAATCGTCTCTGAATTGAGGTGCGAGTGCTTGTTTGCGCAGTTCTCACACAAACTGTCGAAGTCAACGTACGCTTGAAAATATGCTATTGCGTCCCGTTTTGCAGTCAACTTCAGACGTGACTGTTTAACTGGCGCCGACTATACCCGTTATCAATTTCTACACGTATCTCCATATTACAATGTGGTCTCTACATCGAATCGCTTTAAATAAATTTTTATTTTTTATTTTATACCGTTATCAATTTCTATACGTGTCTCCATAATATTATAATGTGGTCTCTACATCGAATCACTTTAAATGAATAAATTATTTTTATTTTTTTATTTTATACCGTTATCAATTTCTACACGTGTCTCCATATTACAATGTGGTCTCTACATCGAATCGCTTTAAATAAATTTTTATTTTTTATTTTATACCGTTATCAATTTCTATACGTGTCTCCTTATTATTATAATGTGGTCTCTACATCGAATCGCTTTAAATATTTTTTTATTTTTTATTTTATACCGTTATCAATTTCTATGCGTGTCTCCATAATATTATAATGTGGTCTCTACATCGAATCACTTTAAATGAATAAATTATTTTTATTTTTTTATTTTATACCGTTATCAATTTCTACATGTGTCTCCATATTATAATGTGGTCTCTACGTCGAATCGCTATAAATAAATAATTTTATTTTTATTTTAAATACCGTTATCAATTTCTACACGTGTCTCCATATTACAATGTGGTCTCTACGATCGAATCGCTTTAAATAAACTTTTATTTTTTTATTTTATACCGTTATCAATTTCTATACGTGTCTCCATAATATTATAATGTGGTCTCTACATCGAATCGCTTTAAATAAATAAATTATTTTTATTATTTTATTTTATACCGTTATCAATTTCTATACGTGTCTCCATAATATTATAATGTGGTCTCTACATCGAATCGCTTTAAATGAATAAATTATTTTTTATTTTTTTATTTTATACCGTTATCAATTTCTACACGTGTCTCCATAATATAATGTGGTCTCTACATCGAATCGCTTTAAATATTTGTTTTTTTATACCCGTTATCAATTTCTACACGTGTCTCCATATTATAATGTGGTCTCTACATCGAATCGCTTCACTAAACACTAAAACCGTCCGTGTAGGCGTTATTGCAGACAAAACACATTAATCACTGAGTCACTGCTAGTTTTTCAGTGCACAGCTGACAACCTATTGTAGGATTTCAATTATTATCCAACGATATCAAAAGATAAATGGCATTCTTATGGGCTGTGACAGGTATTCATAATGCATTTTTCAGTGGTTTCTTCGTAGAAATATGTGCTTAAGTTCACGGATTATTTTGTAGTTTTCTAAAGACACTCTTTTTTTTTATCCACTACAAGTTAGCCCTTGATTGCCATCTCACCTGCAGCCCCCCTAGCATGGGCCGAGAAAATTTTCTCCCCGAGGAAAGGATAAAAATTTTATTCCTAAATAAATAAATAAAAACGCTAAATAACGGTGGATAAATAGTCCCCAGAGTCCCCGTGAAATGTCAAACGGGGATAAACTTCTCCTCTCTCCTGTTGCCATGCTCTGAGAAGTGGATAAGTTAATTTTATCTCTTATTATAGTGGACAAAATCGGGGGATAAAATTTTTATCTCCGGCCCATGCTAGCCCAGCAGGGCTAGCATAGAGAAGTTTATTCCCGTTTGACATTTCACGGGGACTCGGGTGACTATTTATCCACCGTTAGTTAGCGTTTTTATTTATTTATTTAGGAATAAAAATTTTATCCTTTCCTCGGGGAGAAAATTGTCTCGGCCCATGCTAGGGGGGCTGATGGTAAGTGCAGTCTAAGATGGCAGCGGGCTAACCTGTTAGGAGCATAGCAGTTATATTAAACATGGGTTTGATATAGCTGCCATGCCCCTATTCGGTTTTTACACGGCATCGTACCGGAACGCTAAATCGCTTGGCGGCACGTCTTTGCCGGTAGGGTGGTAACTAGCCACGGCTGAACCAGGCCAGACCAGGGAGAAATTATAAATTTCCAGACCCTGCCGGGGATCGAACCCGGGACCTCCGCACGTTAAGGCAACAGCGCTCAACACTGCGCCACGGAGGTCGTCAAAACTCCATTCCACAGGAACATGTATTCCACAGGAGAGTTATTTCAGAGAGTGTGTTTGCTAGGAAGCTCTTGCCCCACTTGAGATGCACGGAGCGGCGCGGCGCGTAGCGGCAAATATTATTTGTATGAGTTTGTACGAGGCCGCGCAGTGTATCTCCGTGCCGCGTCGCTTGGGCCCCGCCCCACACAAACTTATATTATCATACTAATATTATAAATGCGAAAGTGTGTTTGTTGGTTTGTCCTTCAATCACGCCGCAACGGAGCAACGGATCGACGTGATTTTTGGCATGGGTATAGTTGAGGACCTGGAGAGTGGCATAGGCTACTTCTTATCCCGGAAAATTAAGGAGTTCCCGCAGGAATTAAAAAAAATTAAACCACGTGGACGAAGTCGCGGGCATCAGCTAGTAAAGAATATTTGCCGCTACGTGCCGCGCCTCTACGTGCACCTGTAGTGGGACTAGACCACCAAGTTGTATGGTCTGTGGTCTAGACCTTTATGTAGTATCTACATACCTAGCATTTTATTTATATAGGCTTGCTACCATATTAATCAAATAATGGTAGGAGTTTCCTTGGATAATAATGCGGTGGGGTCCGACGTCCTTCCGCGCACGACTCGACTAAGAGTATTTAAAGTTTAAACTCTAAGGTTTTTGTAACGATTATTAGGAGATGTTAGTGATATTAACCGGGATTGACGAAAAGGCCAAATTTGAACATCCAATTCCGGTCACCCATCCAGTTACCGTCTTGAGTCAACGTTGCTTAACAATCGCAATCGAATGATATGCGTTGTCACAAGTAGGCCACTCGTCCCTCGCGAGTCGCGTAGAGTAAGACAGAATGGACGGGGTATTTCGATGGTGTGATGACGTAACGCATTGTGCAGGGCAGTTGTTGCTGGGCAGACGGCAGCGGGCGCTCGGTGCGGCTGTGCGACACGACTATAGCAACTTACCGCCAAACAATTCCGTGTAGAAACCGATAGGTGTATGGGTTTAAAATAGCTGCTTTTACCATCTTAGACTGCATCATTACTAAGGTGATATTGTAGTCAAGGGCTGAATAGTAGAATAAAATAAAAATTGGCAGTCATAGAGACTGCCGACATAGAAGTGAAACCGAATATTTAAAAAAAATAAAAAAATAAATAAATATAGACCTTAAAAATAAGGCATTAAAGTTTAATTACGAATGTAGTATATATTTACGAGTATATTTAAGAGCTTTTGTCTTCGTAACAAAGCGAGCATGTCGTTGTTCGCGAGCATGTCGGAGCGAGCATGTCGGTGTCGGTGACACGAATCCACAAGTTTACCCCCTACCAAAAAGTACTCAACGCGGCTAAAGAAGTTTTCACTTCAAAAAGTATCAATTTTTACCACGGTCATGAGTATACAACTCGCGAGTCGCTTAGGGTAAAGTGGACGGTGTGGTTCGATGGTGTGATGACGTAACGCATTGTGCAGGGCAGTTGTTGCTGGGCAGACGGCAGCGGGCGCTCGGTGCGGCTGTGCGACACGAGCCTGCTGTCGCTGAGCGAGGTGGAGCGGCGCGCGCTGCAGCAGGCGGCGTTGGCGCGGCTGCAGCAACTCAACTTGGGCACCGCTATCAAGATACCTGAGGGTGAGTTGACAATATATTTATACTGCTTAACCCTTGGGCCTGTTAAGGTTATTAATTAATCTTACTCTTAGGGCCACTTGCACAAGGACATTTAAACTGATTTACTTAAATTTTGTAATGCTGTCCCTTTTAGGCAAATGCATATTGTAGTTGCCAAAAAGGGATAGCATTAAAATATTTAACTAAATCAATTTAAGAATCCTTGTGCAAGTAGGCCTTAGTACTAGCTGATGTCCGCGTGGTTTAAGTTTTTTTTATTCCCCCGGGAAATCATTTATTTTGCGGCATCAAAAGAAAGAAAGAAAAACAATTTATTCGACAATGGCGTCACAAACAAAACATAGTATACAGAGAACAATTTCGTCTGTGACACCACCCGGAATGGGTGTACAGCTAAACGTTAAGCCCTGCTTTGTATGCCAATAAATTGCATACAAGGCAAGGCGCTGGTTTTCAGCTGTGACCCGGGTGACGTCACAGTAACAAAAATTTAATCACAACAAAAGTAAAGTTTAAAAAATAGTCATAAACAAGCAAAAAGAAAAGTAGCTTATGTCACTCTCCAGGTTCTCAACTATACCCATGCCAAAAATCACGTCGATCCGTTGTTCTGTTGCGGCGTGATTTTAGGACAAACCAACAAACAAACACACTTTCGCATTTATAATATTAAAGTATTCTAAATGCGAAAGTTTGGATGGATGGATGGATGTTTGTTACTCAATCACGCCAGAACGGCTGAACGGATCTGGATTAAATTTGACACAGAGATTAATTATAGTCTGGAATAACACAAACGATACTTTTTATCCCGGAAAATTAAAGAGTTCCCGCGGGAACCGAAAAACCTCAATCCACGCTGACGAAGTCGCGGGCATCAGCTAGTTTGTGCTAATTATTATATTAAGTAAGTATGTACCTATCGGTAAAGTCATTTTTAGGTTACGTTTCAATTAAAAAAGGAGCCAAAAGCCGAAATGGGTGGGCCATTTCGACTCTCGGAATATTTGATGAAAAATTTCAAAAATAAATCATATAATGCGAAAGTGTGTTTATTTGTTGGTGTGTTGGTTTGTCCTTCAATCACGCCGCAACGGAGCAACGGATCGACGTGATTTTTGGCATGGGTATAGTTGAAGATCTGGAGAGTAACATAGGCTACTTTTTTCCCGGAAATTAAAGGACTTTCCGTGGGAATTAAAAACTTAATTTCCGCGCTTGGACAGTGAATTTGATTAGATTGCTCGCATTTTATGATTTTTCTGATACTATCTTGCATAAGTGCAATAAATCCCGGTTTGATGTTTCAAATTATATGCGCAAGGCTAGCGATTGATCCCACGCGTTAGCGTAGGTACCTAACTACTAAAGTCTATAAAAATTATGTATTCTAGCTGATATAAATTGCATATCAAGATCGCTTTTCCACATAAAATTCTCTTGTCGAGTAGGCATATTAGGTGTTTTTGTCTGAAAAAGACCAAGGAATGAAACATAGTTACCACTACCACTACAGCCGATTAACGTCCCACTACTGGGCACAGGCCTCCACTCTCATAGGAGAGAGAGAAGTAGAGCTTAGACCCACCACGCTGCTCCAATGCGGGTTGGCGGGCTTTAACGACTATTATCATGTTAGTGATAATAACCGGGACCTAACGTGCTCTCCGAGGCAAGGAGGTGAAACACCGCCAACTTCCTAACTCCGGGCTAGTACTGAGAATTTCTAGTCATAAAATCCCAATACTCAATTATGGCCCGACTCGGGACTCGACCCCGGGACCTCGACGGCCACAGTCGAACATGCCAACCACTAGACCAACGAGGCAGTTAAAAATACTATCTAGTATCTTATATTATCAGGTCTGGGGCCGTATACTGCCAACGCTTAAAGCCATATTGTTTCATTATTGTTGCCTTTCGTGTTTTAGAATAATTATTATAAACCTTATTATAGGAACGTCAAGGTACGTGACATCAAATTGTCAGTATGAGTAATATTGCTTAAGTATTGCTTTAAGCTGGCCTATTGTCTAGGAGAATAGTTTGACTGTGGTTTTAGTTAAAGGTAACAACGATAATAACTAACATACCATGAAACTTTTAAGTGTGTTACCATCAAGAAGTCTTTGGGTCAATTAACTGAACGATCTTATTTTCTAGTCTCGAAAGCAGCGTAGGTCGTGTTACATTATCCATACTTTATACTACTAATAATTTACTATCCATACTGTTTACTAATCCATACTATTATAAATGCGAAAGTGTGTCTGTCTGTCTGTCTGTCTGTCTGTCTGCTACGCTTTCCCGGCCCATCTTTTCAACCGATTTTGCTGAAATTTGGTATAGAGGTAGGTTATATCCCGGGGAAGGACATAGGGTACTTTTTATCCCGGGAAATTAAGGAGTTCCCGCTGGAATCAAAAAACCTTAATCCACGCGGACGAAGTCGCGGGCATCATCTAGTATTATTATAAATGCGAAAGATATACGCTTTAACGGCCCATCTTTTCAACCGATTTTGATGAAACTTAATATAGAGTAGGTTACATCCTGGGGAACAGATGAACAAGAACATAATATGCTACTTTTATCCCGGAAAATTAAGGAGTTGGCGCGGACGAAGTCGCGGGCAAAATCTAGTACCTATACCTGTACCATATTTATAATCTCAAAGCGTTGATATAAATTCATCAACAGTTCCACCTCTTGGTTCCACTTCCACGCCAGTCAAAATGTTATCAGATACGTAGTTTTATTTGCTACCATTGGGAAAGATTTAGATGATTTTAATATTATTACGAATAATCACGATAACATGACGGTCTGTTTCTCATTCTCAAATAGATGTGGATCCACTTTCTGACAACTTTCCTAATTTATTATGTAGGATTGGGTTTTTATTTTGTTTATCGATGAAAAATCCAATTTGAATTAGTCTTTCACATAAATATAAATCTTTTGGTAACTATCGTTATTTTAGGATGTCACGTCGTAGGATTAGAAGTTAAAATAAAATTTTGTATTCACCAGTAGGTATACGCTACGAAAAATTTACACAATGTAAATGTATGAAAGTGTAAGAGTGTAGGCAAGCGCAGTGTAGGACGACCTCCAGCTCGCTGGTCCGATGACCTAAAGAAGGTGGCGGGAAGCGGGCGGATAAGGAAGGCGGAGGACTGTTTGGTGGCGCGCTCTCGAAAAGGCCTATGTCCAGCAGTGGATGCATAGGTACAGACTGATGGATGAATGGATGGATGGAAATGTACTATGAAAAGCTATCGTGTTACCTTTATGATTTGTATGGAATAGAACAAGCGTCGTTTGTCATCTGTCATCAAGCGCTGTCATTGCAATACAAATCGAAGATAACTTTAACACGATCGAATACGTAAAGATCTCCATACTAGACCCCTGCTAGACTCGGCTTTGGCGGTAGGGTGGTTACTATCCACGTCAATCTCCAGAGAGATTATAGTACACTCTCTGTTCCTTTACTCTCTTTACGGAAAATCCGACACGCGGGAGATATTATAGTACACTCTCTGTTCCTTTACTCTCATAGTCCGACGGGACGGGAAATCTGACACGACCGGAGAGAGATCAGGTGCAGGACCAACGGCTTAAAACGTGCTCTCAGAGGCACGGGGGTGAAAAACCGCCAACTTCCTAACTCTGGACTGAGAATTTCTTGTCAGAAAACCTCAATTCTTAATTACCCGACCTGGGATTCGAACCTCGTAAACCGCAGTCGACCACGCTAACCACTAGACCAACGAGGCAGTTAATCAACTTTAAACGTATCAACAGTCAACAACCTAAATCAATTTCAGCCAGTAGCTCTACAGAGTGTTCTAAAAATAGAGACGCCGAAAACTATTTATTTGTTTCGTCGAATAGAATAGAAAAAAAATGTACACAGGTGACCTACTCGGGTGTTTCTATTATTACATTGACACATGCAAGACATGTGCTATTTGCAAATGACCGCCTTTAAATAAATACGTAGTCGTCCGTTACGCAACCGTGACGCGGCGTGACGTCATCCGACACCGCCCGCCCGTCGCGATATGGGAGTATACAGGGGTGTAATGTAATGACATAGATGTTTAAGTAATATTTTTCTTTTTTAAAGTCAATGATGGCTGGGTGGCTGAGATGCTCGAGTTCGGTTCGGCTTTGGTTCTTCGTTTCTAGTTTTTTGAAGTGAAAACCTCTTTAGGCGCGTTGAGCACTTTTTGGTAGGGGGTAAATATGTGGAAACCGACAGACCGACTCCTCGCGTTGTTACGAAGACAAAAGGTCTTAAATACTATAAATATAGTACATTCGTAATTAAACTTTAATGCCTTAGTTTTAAGGGTTATATTTTAAGTATTTTAATTATTATTTTTTATATTTTAAATATTCGCTTTCACTTCTATCGGCAGTCTCTATGACTACTAATTTTTTTTTATTAATTTGCGATCTATTTGAGTCTTTATTTGTTAGCTTGCGGGTGCTCGTGACTTTGCCACGTATTCCCGCGGAAACTCAATGATTTTTCTGGATGAAAAGTAGCCTATTTCCTTTCCCATGGACACAACCTATGTCTGTACCAAATTTCATCAAACTCGGTTGAAAAGATTGGCCGTGAATGCGTAAACAGACAAACAATAAAACAACACAACAGAAACAACATAAAATTATTTAGGATTAGGATTATTTAATCAAAACGTCCTGTATATAATTTCATAGTTGGCAACTGTTACTCGAAATTGTCTCCTGAATCGGATCACATGATCTCGGTTCAGATGTGTGTCTCCAAAGGTTATTTTCCGATGTTGGTGGACAGCAATATTAGCTGCTGCTTACCATACGTCATCGAAGTCATCATGACCATCATCCCAATTATTTTAATTTCTTTTTTTAAATGAGTCTGCAATTAGTGATGATGCAGTCTAAGGTGGTAGCGGGTTAACCTGTTAGGGGCACTTGGCGGCACGGCTTTGCCGGTGGGGTCGTAACTAGCCACGGCTGCAGCTTCCCACCAGGCCAGACCAGGGAAAATTCAGAAATTATAAATTCCCAAATTGACCCTGCCGGGAATAGAACCCGGGACCTCCGTTGAGACAACAGTGCTCAACACTGCGCAAGAGAGGTCGTCCTAAAATCGTCATTTAGCTTCACCTGCAGTCCTGGTTTCTGACTGTAAAACAAATCTTGCAAGTTAAATATGGCCCACTTCCCGGTTTCCCATTGAATAATGCATACACGTTTAATTTGGATGACAAAGTATGGTTTGTTAAGTGACGTCATTCTAAATCTAATATGGCGGACCCCCGAAGATGGCGGGCTAGCTATTTTTTATCCCCTTGACAACTCTGACTGAGTTTTTGAAGTGAAACTTCTTTCTTCATTAGAATCGTTGTGCGACACCAAAAAGACACAAACATACTACTTTTCTGAAGATTCACTTCTGCCGTGTGTGAATTGCACACACACACACTTTTTTTACTTAAAAAATCAAATACAACGAAAAAAATCTATGTTGATTGAAGGTATAGGTATTATAGAATTCCAGATAGTACCACCAATCTATTACAAAACTATACCTATTGTAATAACAGTTCGAACACTGATCTTAAACACTTCCATCTAATAATTCCAAGAAAAAAACACCGTTCACGTGAGATCAAACATATAAAACTAAATCTGTTATATTTCGAGTTACCGCTAAGTCTGTGGGGATTGAAAAATTACCTCTATTTGTGTTTACACAGTGCCAGACTTCAGACAAACATATCAATGCAGGAATGCTAGCCCGTCTCACGTCTGTAGTCTTTCCAATCGTCGAATGTAATCATAACGTGTGATTATACGTGATCATCATATATACTAATATTATAAATGCGAAAGTGGTCTTTCTTGGTTTATTGGTTTGTCCTTCACAGCGAAGCAACGGATAGACGTGATTTTTGGCATGGGTATAGTTCAAGACCTGGAGAGTGAAAATTAGGAAGTTCCCGCGGGATTAAAAAAAAACTTAAACCACGCGGACGAAGTCGCGGGCATCAGCCTACAATCAATCTTACAACATTTTGAATGCTTAAAAGTTTGTGTATTTCTTTTATCTTTAAGTCGATATACAATAAAGAAAATTCTTTATAATTAATATTGTTTTGATTATTTGGTTACTGTCAGCGAGCTTAGCGTGTAGTCAAGTTTTTTCCAAAAACACCTGCTGTATAGGTCATCTTCCCACCTTAGGAATAGCCTTGCCCTTTTGCTCTTACTCTCTTGTGGATACTTCTCTAACTCTATTATACTTATGTATTTTGCCCAATTTTCTTTTCTGTTTCTGATCAGATGCCCGGCCCATTTCCATTTGAGATTAATCGCATATATTATGTTACATCTGTGACTTTTGTTACACAATTTTTTACATCATCTTAAGCATTCTCCTTTCAATTTCATTATGTTAGAACTATATTTTTTAAATTCTCTTTTGCTAAGGCCCATGTATGACATACTCAGAAGAATATTTATGAGTTAAATGTTCTACTCTTTAGTTTCAGTAGTACTGCTGGATGTTTTGTAGTTTCTTTAAGCAACCAATACGTTTTCCCTAGTAATTTAATTTATTTTATCTACACTAATGTTATAACATTCTACTTATGTTTCCAATACTTGACTTATAATTACTACTGTTATAGCGCAGATAACAAAACACTAAATTTAAGCAATTTCACATGATGGTATAATATCCACATCGATATCGTAAAATCTCATTATAACATCAATAAAACGCGACCAATTAACCTGGCGAGCCTTATGTCAAAATCCTCATACAAGTTGTATAAAATTTTGATATTAGGCTGGCTTTTGAAAACAGTTGGGTTATACGTGAAAACTTCGTCGAAACTACTAAACTTACATACACAAAACTCTTTGGTAAGATCTTGTGCCAATTAAATAAAAAACGAACAGCGCGCGCTCGCTCCTGATTGGCCCTGCGCGCGCAGCTGCGCTCTCATTGGTTAGATTTTAATGGCGGCAAGTTCACTGTGACAATACACGTACGCGTGAACTATTGTCAGCTTTTACTCTTGTTGTTTGATAAATTGCATTAGTGAAGATAAAGTAGTGTATGCAACTGCATATAACACGGGTATTAAAACACTCGTTACTATTATGAAACTCGCTGCGCTCGTTTCATAAACTCACACTCGTGTTTTAATACCCTTCATTATATGACAGTTGCATAAACTACTATTATGTAGAAAATTTTAAAAATATCTATATTAACATTCATTGTATCAGAGATCAGTTTACGTTAAAGCTTGTATCGGAATTCGCGCAAATTCGGATGGCCTAAATATAGCGCATACCGTCGGAGTCGGCCCATTATCACGCGCGACAACCGACATACTTGATGAAACTTCAGTTTGTTGGTGTTTTTTGACACGTCATTTCAATATGATAATAAAAAAAATTAAAAAAACCCGGCTGAGTTTGTTGTGGGCTCTTCTCAGACCAGGGCGCGTTTGGAACCCTCGTAACTTTAGTCTTAAGATACCGTTGTTAATTATCACCATCAAGTCTTATTCTTTGTAGAAATTACGTTTACTTTGTAGGTACCTATTTTGAATAAAGATGATTTGAGTTTGAGTTATGTTCCGATAAAGTCCCACATATCTGGCCCGGTGGCCAAAAATGGAACTAATTTTAAAGCCTGTTATGAATTTTGAAAAATGGTTTTCCCACACCCGCACTATTTTTGAACGACCTATCCAACGAAAGAAAAAATCCGTTTAGGTTGTCTACGTCGACTTTTTACAAAGTTTTTTTTTTCAAAATTTGATTTTACCACTTTGTCGGCGTGATTAATGTGTATACCTACCCATGAAAAATAAAAAAATTCTAGTACCTACTAATAGTTTCTGAGCAAAGCCGCGGACGGACGGACATGGCGAAACCATAAGCCATAAGGATTCCTTGTTCACTACGGAATAACTAAATAACAGCTAGTTCTTAAAAAAAATTGGCAGTCATAGGGACTGCCGATAGAAGTGAATACTCTTAGAATGTTAGTATTAAAATTTGAAAAAAAAAATATTAAAAAAATTAAAATATTTAAACCTTAAAACTAAGGCATTTAAGTTTAGTTACGAATGTAGTATATTTATATTTAAGACCTTTTGTCTTCGTAACAACTAACAACGCGAGCATGTCGGTGACGCGAATCCACAAGTTTAAGCCCCTACCAAAAAGTGCTCAACGCGGCTAAAGAAGTTTTCGCTTCAAAAATTACACTAATTTGCATTTTAAAAAAACATGTAAAATGCAGTGTCAGTGGATCGTAGGTGGTGTATTTTTATAGAGACTGATTAGCCCGCCCACGCGACTCCGCTGCCAGCGCTGATGTCTTCATGTAGCTGTCTTGTGGTACAGGAGGAATTGATTGCATACTATCATATGCATATTCTCAAACATGTCCACTAATTACTATCTACTAATCATTTTAATACTGAGACTAGATGACGCGCTCCAAATTTGCTCAGGGACTTGAAAAATTATGGACTTCATACAAAATGTTTTCCAAAATTCTTTCATTTCTTAATTTTTAACAGAAAGCTGAGATACTAAATACTAATCTTCAATTCAAAAACAATTGCAAAAATAAATTGTCTGGTTGACGAAAAGTGCTCGTTAAGACTATCGCCTAGTGACGAAACGCGACGCGAGTAGTTATTTTCAATAATGCTATCTGTTTCACAGCGCTTCGCTGCCTTCTCCGTATCGTGCGATAGAGAGAGTTGCAAGTCCAGTAGGCATATGCCTACATTTTATTCTTGAAATATTGTTTCTGGTGATAACGTTTTTACCCCCCCAAACGTTTACGAAATTAGACAATTTTGATCTCATTAGATTCAGTACACCTTAATCTAGGCTCGTACGTTTTATTTTTTTAGTATTTAGTTTAGTTAAATTTAAAAAAATTAAAATACTCGAGGACGTTTTTAGGTCAAAAATATGGATATTTAGACGCTAATAACTTTTAACATAAGCAATATTTCTTTAAAATTAAAACGTACAAGCATAGTTCTTCATTGTATCTGCAACATTTCTAAAAATTATGAAAATTGGTCAACATTTACGGGAAGAAAAACGTTATCACTTTTTGAATGAAAATTTACAACTAGACGATCCTCTTAACTACTTACTTTTAATATCGAGTCGCACACTTTAGATAATATTATATTTACTGAATACGTACTTAATACTTATTGCTCTCTCAAAATTTTCTTCCAAGATTCTTCTTCAGATGATTCTTCAGAGAAGACGATTTTTCTTCTCAGATTTACTCTACGTAACCATAGAAATGAGGGACGGAATGAATGACTAATAAATTTAAAGCGTATAAAAATTTGATTGTTAAAATCTCATCAGAGCTTCATATTAGGCGTGCGCAATCTCTTGGAGAATTTAAAAACCTCGTCAAAGCGCACTTTCTTCCTCCTTGAATTCCTTAAATCATCATCCGATTCTAATAATTATTCTTCTTTCCTACTTTGCGTCTTGTTGGCTTTTATTCTATTTTACTCTATTTTATATAATATTTATATATTTATATATTTATATTATAAGTAGGTATATGTATATATCTATTTATTTATAGATAAATGTATGTATTATTATCTATTTATATATGTATTTACGTATAGTGTATTTAGGTATGTAGATATACATGTATTATATTGTAAAATATTTGACAATTAAGAATATTTGAATAATTAGATTACATTAGGTTAGAACTAATTATTAATTTTTCCTTTTTAAGTAACGTACACCCTTGAAGCTTTCTCATTAGGTTAATCCGTTGTTTGCATGGTTGCCTGGTAGAGATCGCTTTAAAGCGATAAGGCCGCCACTTGTACCATAGCTTAGTTTTATTGTTATTGTTTATAAGTATGTGTTTCTTGGTGTACAATAAAGAATTTTTCATTCATTTTCATTCAGAGTGATAAGAGTTCCACTATCCACCTCCTAGTTCCATCATCAAGTCAGCTCGATGGAACCAAATTATTGCATTGCCATCGGTGTTACATACATTTGCAAAGTTTCAAATCGATACGACTACTGGTTCGCCCCGAACTGAGAGCTCGCGGTATACATAAACTTGTACAGAGCGCCATCTATCGACATCATTGTGAAGTTCTGTTAAAAATATTGAAGCTCATTAAAAATTAAATAATTTCGTTTCCTTATAATATTTATCTAATTTTAGTATTTGTTGTACAAGTACAGGATATAATTCAAATAATTGATAAGTTTCAGGCTCAGCCTTTCAGAAAATTGAGAGTTCTGAGGTCAACTTTTGACGTTAGAAAATCGCCACTTTGAAAGCCCCCCATTTCGTCAATTTTAGGGCAAAAATTTAAAAAAATCCCCCTTCTTCAGCCCCCCTGAAATAAAGATTTTATAACTTTTTAAGCCATATTCGGCGGGAGGCCATCGGTTTACATATTATATTTAAATTTGAAGTAATTACGTTCAGTAATTCAGAAGCTATAAGGCTCTGACAGACGGACGGAAGGACGGACGGACACGTGCAAATTCACTCAAGTAGACTCAGAGACCTTCGCTTCGCTCGGTCAACAATAATTAGAAGTTGAAAGATTTGTTTAAAAAAGTTATGCTATAGTAAGTTACGCGTAAAGCGATTTTATATCCACTATCCGTAAGCCCTTGACTGCAATCTCAGCGGATGGTTAGTGATGATGAAATCTAAGATTACGGGCTAACCTGTTAGGGGTACGGCAGGTATATTAAACTAACCTATATGACAGAATCAAATCCAAACCCCTAATCGGTTGCTACACGGCATCATACCGGAACGCTTATAGTGGAAAAGGGTGTTAAAAATTAGATAGAAAAACGTTAAGTGTTAAAATCTCATCAGGTGGGAGTCAGCAGGGTATCACGGGATCTAATTAATGTTATTTATACGCCTGTCTCTTTTGCGCACTTCAAAGCGATATGCTCGGTATGCGCTGTTTTGTGTTTTGTAACATTCTAATTTACTCGTAGTCTTAAAATAGATCGGATAAAAATATAAGCTGATAATCTTGCTGCGGTAAATTAGCGTCATTAAAAATCGTTGTCGTTTCGCGGAGTTGGATCGACCACTCTACAAAGCGTTCTTAATGACATAGCTGACTTGACTGGAACCCTCAGGAGGGAGCGTGGTATGTAGTTAAGTAGTTAGGTAGATAGGTATATATCCTGAAAAAGGAGCTGCTGATAACTAGTCGGGATTGCGCCATAATGAATAGGTAGGTATTATTATGAATAACCTAAGTACCAGCTTGATGCATTGAATTCTTCTTAATTGGTAACGAAGTGCTGGTCATCATCGGCGCAAAGTTGCCTGTGTGTTCCACAGGATATATTTCGGAGAGTGTGCTCAAGAACTATATAGGTACCTACCTTCAAATTAGGAGTAAATAGGCATCTTCTAGGCAAGCGCGATCCACTTTAGGCTGCATCAACATTGCAGCCAAGCGCTAATTAACATCATGTTTAAGTAGATTGCAGTCAAGTGCTTTAAAATATAAATAGATTAAGTAAAGGCAGATAGAAAGATAGGAATATATCGGATTCGAGCCCGTGTCCTACACGGGCCTACAAATACCTATCTAAAAACTGAAAATGCAACCGAAATAGAAGAGCACTAAATCACTCTACAGTAAACAAGCGGAGGTGTAAAACGATCGGAAACCCAAGTGCTTGCAATTCGAAACTTGTTTTGATGGATTTTTGCGACGTTTTGCGACTGTTTGTTTGTCTTTTCTTTAATTTGGCAAGTGGGATTAAAAGGTCAACGTCCGTGGTCCGTGCGGCAGTTATATTTTTCTTCTTCACCGTGGGTTTGCACTGACGAAACGTTTGAAATGAAAACTGGGGACCGATATACGAACTTGATATGGGTATGACAGATACATCTCTAATCAGTTTCTAACCGTAAAGCTAAATTGAGCTAAGGCTTGACGTCTTAAATCAATAAAAAAACATTTTTAAAAAGCTGGCTTTTAAAGTTCGCCATACATATTATAGAAATTAGTGTGACGTCCTTTTATTTTTCGTATTATTTTCAGCAAACCCTTATAATTGATACCCATATCATGGGGGTGCATAAAAATAGCTAGTCAGCCATCTCTGGGAGTCGGCCATATTGGATTTAGACGTCACTTAGCTGACCATGCATTGTCATCCAAATTAAATGTGTGGGTATGCAAAGATTCAGCTCAATCTTTTTTTTAAAATATATAGGGTAGCGCTTGGCTGCAATCAGACTTGCTTGCAAGTGGTGATGCAACCTAAGGTGGAGCGCGCTTGCCTAGAAGATGCCTATTCACTCTTGGTAATTCAATCGGTGGGGTTTAACTGTTTTAAAATTCAGTTTTGATGTTGAATTCAGGGGGTCTACTCTCTTTCTCTCAAACGAAACTTCGCAAACGAACGTAATTAGTCGGTTATTAGACCCACACAAAATCGTTCAATACAATCGGTCACGAAAATTGTCTATGGATCCGTACTTCGTCTGCGTGTACGAAAACGAAATAGAGAGGAGCATAGAGTTAATATTATTATGTAGGAGAGGAGTTAACGAAATTTCGTTCGTTCGTTTGCGAAGTTTCGTTTGAGAGAAAGAGAGTAGACCCCCAGTTCATGCAAGATTTGACCTAAACAAACCCACAACATCTTGAAAAAAAAATACCTGCATAACGAAAAACAATGTGTTATTTTTGCGAGGAATTTAGATTGGAATAGCTTTCCGTGTCCGCGGCGCCATCCATGGCAGGCGACGCGACGCCGCCGCAGCGCATTATTTTATGATTGTCTCCTGTAAAAGATTTGAACATAGTAACTACTAGCTGATGCCCGCAACGTCGTCCGCGTGGATCAAGGTTTTTTGATTCACGCGGGAACTCCTTAATTTTCCGGGATAAAAAATAGGCTATGTCCTTCCCCGGGATTTAACCTAAGTACCTCTATACCAAATTTCAGCAAATTCAGTTGAAAAGATGGGCTGGGAAAGCGTAGCAGACAAACAGACAGACAGATAGATAGACAGACACACTTTCGCATTTGAAAGAAAGAAAAGAAAGAAAAAGCGTTTATTTGGAACCACAATACAATAATTATAGTAGAGAGACATGAGACAAAAATATGAGTTGTGTGATCCCAAAATGGACTCCACTCAGCATTTGCTATGACTGTGGTTCGAGCACAGGCACAGCGCTGGTCTTCCGTGGATCCACAAGTTTCGGACGAATTACTATAAAAAAATAAAATACTTACAAGATGTTAGGTAATTTAAAATAGGTCAGTACGAACGTAACGAACGTAACGAAGCTTAAAAAACTATTTATTACACATATTTATACATTTATTATATTAGTATGTATACTATGGATTAGGAATATGGATGATATGCGGTAGATTCACTTGACGATTCAAAAGCACTATTAAAAGTTTATTTGCGTGTACTGCAGCAATATGCTGAGGTAGCCTTTTAGCTGATACTCGTTTAACAGTTATTTTGTAAAAGAATTCTTGTATTTTATTTTACTAAGTAATTTTAGTAAGTACTTAATTATTTTGTAGCTATAATTTTTTCATTTTTGTTTCTTTTCCATTTTATTATTATCCGTGTGAAGCTGAATAAACATTTATTTATTTATTTGAATAATAAAGTTTGAAGTTATGAATCATAATAACAGGTTTGTTTTCTTGTGCAGACAGTACAGCAGCAGTTGCAACTAAACCAAAGAGACGGGCGTACCTGCTGAAGAGGAAGGCGTTGACCACGGGCTTCTTTGACCAGAGCCGGACCAAGGACGGTGACAAGGACAAAGGCAAGTTCCATTATTTTGAACCAAACTTGCTTATTACCTTAATTTTCCTTTACATGCGCAGCTGGATAACTTGTGGCCAGAACTGTGTTTTGTCTAGGCATAATCCTTGTTTATGACTAGGTTTTGCCCACGGTTTCGCTCATGTTAGGTTATATTTTCATACAAATTCAACCCCTTTAGGGGCCCTTTAGGGGCTGAATTTTCAAAAATCCTGTCTTAGCGGATACCTACTTCATAATAGCGTCATCTGTATGCCCCATTCGTCCAGTGGTTTGAGCTGTGCGTTGAAAGATCAGTCAGTCTTTTCCTTTTATATACTTATGTATTTTAGACTAGGTATAAACTCAAGGGCGCTACAAGGTTCAGACAGGGAGTAGTACCTAGCTGCCCCCCCAGCAGGGTATAATTCG
This sequence comes from Erebia ligea, assembly GCA_917051295.2. Lineage (NCBI taxonomy): Eukaryota > Metazoa > Arthropoda > Insecta > Lepidoptera > Nymphalidae > Erebia > Erebia ligea. The sequence continues at coordinate 13,806,209 of OU785241.1, read as the reverse complement.
AGGGCCCAGACGCATAAAAATCTTCAGTTCAGACCTAGGAGAAGAACTTGTTATTGTATTTTTACGTTTTTTGGACAATTTAGCGCCTTTTTTCTAGAAAACAGCTTATTCTAGTGTATATAAAACATAGTGTATTAACGTCTGTATGGTCTTGATGGTGAATATGCTGGCAACGAACTAGGGCCAATAGTTTTACTCTCCCTTCAGTGCCGTTCCGCTGCTACGATTTTTACATCCTTGTTATTTCGTTATTAAATTCAACAATTATTGAAGTCTGAAAGTATTGATGTTAGACGCCTATGGACAAAAAATGTTTGTCTAGCGGACAAATAGTCCACGCGCGCATTTGTGATGGATATATGGAGATGCACAGACTAACGCGACAGGAAAAAATGTGTTTCCCCTAAGCTACGAAGCGGACATGAGTTTTTTTTTACATTTATTGAAAACAATACAATAGAAATTAAAGCTAGCTAGCCTAACCTAATTACTATAAATATAAATCAGGTTCGCGTGGAATGATGGCGAGAATGCTGGCTGCATTTCCGCGTTGGACATCCAGGCTGATTCTTTGCGCAAAAAATGAGCCAGCCCTTCTGTCACCAGATGAGGCAATCAACCGCGGTGAAATATCTCGCAAAAAAAATTTGCCACTAGGACTCCACGGCCCCAGGGTCTCCACGGCAAACGGAACAAATATGAGTTGAAATTATTATCAAAAGTAATTCAGAAAGGAATTTGCTTATCCCTTAATTATAATTGTAGTTTGACCAGTCCTATCCATGATATGGGTTTGCCCTTAGAAGTGAGAGGTTATCTCACAAACAACTTCTTGTTACAAAGATAGTGAACCGGCTAATATAAAGCGCGTAAAACTGTGACGAATCCCAGAGGAAGCGCCCGCGATCGCGTGTTATTCTTGCATGGAAACAAAACACGTACAAGACAGTAAAGCTCACGAGACAGAGTAGCTAATGAATACATCAGAGTGATTTACACCAACTTATAAAACATTTTTACAACGCTTTTGCGCCTTGAGATAGTCCGTTCGCGGTATTTTTTCGGATTAACGTGTAATAGATTCGACGTTGCCGTAAATCATTAAGGTTCAGTTCTTTGTCTCAGTATCTTCTATCTTTTTGTTCGGGGACTCAGTGACCCAAAGGAGATTTTGGTCTTGGTTCGGTCTATATTATACGTAGTCACACACCGCGCCAGGGAGGTCGTCTTTTTTCTTTTTGCAAGATAGGTTTGCGCTTGACGACATACAAAGCAATGATGAGGTCTAGAGGTTGAAGCGCGCCCGCCTAGAAGATACCTATTCACTCTTGCCTTGAAGGTACTTTTAGGAAGTTATACGTGGCAAAAAAATCGTATTTTGATAAAAGAAAAGTAGCTACTAGGTGCTACTAGACCATTTTCGCCGTGACGGCGTGATATATAGGCGCGTTGAGAGACAATCCTCAAGAGCCGACGTCTAAATATAACTCTTTACGCCGCGGCGCCTACACTCACTACAATTTTCACGCCTCTGGAATTCCCTTTGAACTGACGACGGAATTTGACGACCTCCGTGGCGCAGTGTTGAGCGCTGTAGTTGCCTTAACGTGCGGAGGTCCCGGGTTCGATCCGGAGATCGAAACCTTTAACCTTTTTTTTTAAGATTATAAATTTCCAAACCCTGCCGGAGCAGGGTTTGGAAATTTATAATTTCTGAATTAGTTACCACCCTACCGGCAAAGACGTGCCGCCAAGCGATTTAGCGTTGCGGTACAATGCCGTGTAGAAACCGAATAGGGGTATACTTAGGTTTAAAATAACTGCCATGCCCCTAACAGGTTAAAATTAAAAAAAAATTAAAATGATTTATTTCATGTAGGACAACTTGTGCCACTTATGATAAGTCGTAAGAATCTACCACCGCCCGTTAGCCCGCTACTAGACTGCATCATCACTTACCATCAGGTGAGATCGCAGTCAAGGGCTAAATTGTAGTGGATTTAAAAAAAAAACCGTGAATCCGCTCAGATAGGGCTCGGTCGTTGTTGCCGGGTTGGGACATTGACTACACTACTTGGAGTTTTTTTTTTGCAAAGATTTTCCAGCTGTGCCAGATGCCAACAAGATGGGTGGGAAAAGAATTCAAACTAGCTGCGAATCCACGGGCTTTGCACGGGTGGGCTTACCTTGTTTAAATACTAAATCATTTACTTATGTAGTATAGAGTATGGTTAAAAAAATCTACCTTTTATTATGCTACTAGCTGATGCCCGCGATTTCGTCTGCGTGGATTGAAGTTTTTTGTTCCCGCGGAAACTCTTTAATTATAAAAACCGGGACAAAAGTAACCTATGTGTATTACGAACTATCATTTTCTGTCTCTGTGTTCCAAATTTCATCAAGATCTGTTGTGCCGCTATGGCGTGATTGAGTACCTAATAACAATATATATCCATCCAAACTTATGCATTTATAATATTAAGTACAGATTAGGAACACTGATCGCTGTTGAGGAGTTCCACCCTCCATCTCTGAACTATTAATCAGATCTTCTAAAATTGACATGAGATCAACCTGATAGGGCGATAAAAATGTGTCCTTTGTAAAGAAAAGAGAATTGTTAAAATCGCTTCCATCTTGATTGAGTCAGGATGTAAAATCGACCAAAACTTTCATCTTCTTTCCCGAAGGAACCCTTTAATTTTACGAGATAAAAATAGCCTCTGTTAACCTGGAGTGTACTTAAGCCTTAAGAGGATCGTCTAGTGACGAAACGCGACGCGAGTAGGTATTTTCAATAATGCTATCTGTTTCACAACGCTTCGCTGCCTTCTCCGTATCATGCGATAGAGAGAGTTGCAAGTCCAGTAGGCATATGCCTACATTTTATTCTTGAAATATTGTTTCGGGTGATAAGGTTTTTACCTCCCCAAACGTTTACGAAATTAGACAATTTTGGTCTTATTAGATTCAATACACCTTAATCTAGGCTCGTACGTTTTATTTTTTAGTATTTTAGTTTAGTTAAATTTAAAAAAATTAAAATACTTTCAGAGGAAGTTTTTAGGTCAACAATATGGATATTTAGATGCTTATAATGCTAATACTAACACTAACGCTAATAACTTTTAACATAAAGCAATATTTCTTTAAAATTAAAACGTACGAGCATAGTTCTTCATTGTATCTGCAACATTTCTAAAAATTATGAAAATTGGACAACATTTACGGGAAGTAAAACGTTATCGCTTTTTGTATGAAAATGTACAACTAGACGATCCTCTTAAGTGCCAAGTTGCATTCAAAATCAAATCCGGCCCTGTAGTTACGGCGTGACGCCGTACCAGGGGCCGTGCTGCCAATTCTTAAAGCAATACTTAAACAATATTACCTACTCAAAATAATAGATTGATGTCACGCACCTTGACTTATAGCTATAGCCCTATTATGTAAGTAAAACCGGCATCAATCATTTTTTTTTTTTTTTTTTATTGTTCCTCCCTTTTTACCTTCGACATGGGGATCGAAGACTGTTCTAGGTCGGTACTTAGTTCAGCTACCTAGGTTGCTTTCCTAGTTACTCTTTAGCAAGTTAGACAATTTCTACATTTTAAAGCAGAGATTGTGACGTTAAATATTACATTATACCTATACATATTATTATCTATGTATGCATCAATCATTGTAACAGTTTAAATAAGGATTATTTCTAAAACACGAAAGTCAACAATAATGAAACACAATACCTAACGGCTTTGAGCAAAGCGTTAGCAGTATGGCCCCAGACAGGTGTCTATATCTTATAGCCCAATCATGTAAAACATGCATCAATCATTGTAACAGTTTTTATTGTTATGATTGGCTGAATTTATGGTATTCTTGCTGTGACAATTGATATTTGCCCACAAAAAAAGAGTGCAGTTTACCAATCAGATGTGATTGCTATCATAACATCGTAGCAATAATTTTTACTAAATAAACGCAGAAACAACCAAGGCTGCCATGTTTTACGTTTTGAGTTTATTTACATCCGTGATTGAAAACTACCGCCATTTTATCCATACTAATATTATAAATGCAAAAGTGTCTGTCCGTCTGTCTGTCTGTCTGTCTGTCCGTCTGTCTGTCTTTCACGGCCACTTGTTCAACCGATGTTGATGAAATTTGGTACAGGGATAGATTGTATCCCGGAAAATTAAGGAGTTCCCCCGGGAATCGAAAAAACTTAATCCACGCGGACGAAGTCGCGGGCATCATCTAGTTAGCTATATTTCTGGTACAACTAACGTCCTCTAAATTCAAAACGAGCTATGTAAAAAGTATATATCAAATGAAATAAGTATTATAATTAGTGTTTGGAATTGACCCAAAACCCAAATTTACATCTACCTGATGTTTAGAAACAGGGAAATCAGGTATTAGAACTTAATTTAATGCAGTGTGAATAATTTTTCTTGGCTCGAACACCAATTGACTCATATATTTCTTTTAGCGGTAGAGATTTATTGGATTATTCACGTTTCTAATGCTTACTGATATAATACTGTTTATTGCTATTCATAAAAAAACTTTTGTGCCTAAAACCTGACCAGACAAACAAAAAGTTCGCCACGTTGCGTTGCGGGGAAAATTTAACTACCTTTTACATGACTTTATTATTATAATAAAGCCTTTATTTGCTAAGAATTATACATAGTTAAAAAAATATTATATGACAAAAAAAAGTTTAAAAAAAATTTTTAGCACCCCGAGAGGGTATAGGCCTCCTCTTTAGCACCCCGAGAGGGTATAGGCCTCCTCCAAGCTCTCCCAAAGCTTTTGGTCTTATGCCTTCTTGGCCCACTGTGGACCCGCTGTCGCCACGATGTCGTCAGCCCAGCGTTTGAGCGGTCGGCCTGTCGTGCGTTGCCCGAAGTGCGGTCCTCTCCACAGAGTAGCGATCTTGCTCCACCTTTCGTCTGTCATACGCAAACATTGACCTGCCCATCGCCATTTCATTCTTCTTATATGTACTAGTACGTCTATAATTTTTGTTCTCTTTCTTATGTCATCGCTTTTCGCATCGCAGCAGGACTCGAAATTAATCTCGAAAAAACAAAATGACTAACTCCACACAAAATCCCATTCAAGTAGGTGATCATACAATATCTTAGGTAGAAGAGTATATCTACTTAGGAAAAATGCTCTCCTGTCGTAGAATTGCAACTTCTTGGAAAAAATACTGGTCCATGAAGGAAATATTCAAAAGCAATATGCCGCTTCGGATAAATGATGGACTCTACTATTCTATCCACTCTGACATATGGGTGCCAAACATGGACTATGACGGTCAAAAACTTACAAAAATTGTCTCGCTGTCAAAAATCAATGATAAGTTTACATGACTTTACTGTGTAACAATCATACAAATATTATAAACTAGCTGATGTCCGCGACTTCGTCCGCGTGGTTTAAGATTTTTGATTCCCGCGGGAATTCCTTAATTTTCCGGGATAAAAAGCCTATGTCACTCTCCAAGTCCTCAATTACACCCATGCCAAAAATCACGTCGATCCGTTTTGCTCCGTTGCAGCGTGATTGAAGGACAAACCAACAAACAAACACACTTTCGCAGTTACAATATTAGTATAAAATTGTGTTACAAACGGTGCAGTGCCACAAAAACCACAGTCGGTTTTACTATGCACGATGTTGATATAGCTTACAAAACATTAAGGCGTATAGTTATAAGTTAGGTTTTCCTGCATGTCTAGAAGAGGAAGGAGGGGCAGTGCATATCGCATGCTGCAAATTAGATTTTGTGCCAATTTTACCAACTCGCATTCAAGGGCTAACTTGTAGTGGATAAAAAAAAAAAAAAAACTCTGAATAACGTTAAACCTGGGAATACATAAGTATCAAATATTGACAGAATTCCTATACAACTTCGGTCAAAACATAATATAAAATCCAAAGAATTGGATAACTAAAGTCAATAGGGACGATGACAACTCAATTTTTGATCATCCCTATTGCGTACGTAATTACTAAATACGGCTATGTTGATCCTCTATTACTCGACGGTTAGGACAAAGGAGGGTGGCAATATTTTTATTGTAACGGAACTGAATGGCTTGGCGGCACTTTTTCGTGATAAACTGAGATAACTAACCACGGCCGAGGCCTCCCCCTAGACCAGACCAGAAAAATTCAGAAATAATAAATTTCTTCTTTAGAGTCAATAGAATTATTTTACAGAAGGTGGAGCCTTTACAAAGGGCACCTTTTTTCAAAAATTAGACTAACTGATATAGACCTAAATAGCTAGGAATTATGACAATAGCTTCACAAAAACTGTATCAATAACTCGAATGAATTAATATGAAGGTACGATATAACCTTAATCAAAAAGGTAAAATCTAGCGCGAGTTAAAATACTGCAACGACATCTATGTCTAGACTTCGGGAAGCCAGCTCAACCTGAATACGAACCTTTGAGTTAACATCCCTTATATCATACGGGGTGATTATAGGGTTGAACAGACTGTATACCAGATACGCTATTCATCTTACTTCATTGTAAGCATTATCAATTAAGTCCCTATTGTCCTATTCTTATTATTTATCTAGCTGATGCCCGCGACTTCGTCCGCGTCGATTGAGGTTTTTTTGGTTCCCGCGGGAACTCTTTAATTTTCCGGGATAAAAAGCCTATGTCACTCTCCAGGTCCTCAACTATACCCATGCCAAAAATCACGCCGATCCATTGCTCCGTTGCGGCGTGATTGAAGGACAAACCAACAAACCAATACACCAACAAACCAACAAACAAACACACTTTCGCATTTATAATATTAGTATGATGCGAAAGCCTATTTGTTTGTTGGTTTGTCCTTCATTCGCGCTGCAACGGAGCAACGGGTAGACGTGATTTTGGCATGGGAATAGTCAAGGACCTGGAGAGTAACATAGGGTACTTTTGATCCCGGAAAATTAAAGAGTTTCCGCGGGAATGAAAAAACGTAAACCACGCGGACGAAGTCGCGGGCTGATGTTAATGAGAAATACAATAGAGTCGCCCCGAGAATGTTTTGAATTACATGTGTCTTGACTGTGTACAAATGCTAGGTTCGTACCTTAGCTACGAAAGGCACCATTGTAGCTACGTACCGTAGCAGCATTGGTACCTTTGGATTTTTATAAATAAGATCGCTTCATGATAACTAGATATAACTAGTGGCGATCTCCGTGACGCAATGTTGAGCGCTGTTGTCATAACGTGCGGAGGTCCCGGGTTCGATCCCCGGCAGGGTCAATTTGGAATACATAATTTCTGAATTTTCCCTGGTCTGGCCTGGTGGGAGGCTTCAGCCGTGGCTAGTTCGCACCCTACCGGCAATGACGTGCCGCCAAGCGATTTAGCGTTCCGGTACGATGACGTGTAGAAACCGAAGGGGTATGGGTTAAATATAACTGCCATGCCCCTGACAGGTTAGCCCGCTACCATCTTAGACTGCATCATCACTAACCATCAGGTGAGATCGCAGTCAAGGGCTAACATGTAGTCGATAAAGAAAAACCTGTAGGTACTCTTAACTATGTCGAGCTAGTACTATTGTCTGAACGATTTATTAGTAAAATCGCATTGGTCAATTTGTAATTTACACTTCCTTACACACTTCTACTCGTAGATACAAATAGGTAGATAGGTACAAATAATACAATCGATGTAGTGTATAGTTAGTCACAGTTTTGTTTACATGAATTTGGCGGCAACGCCAGAACGTTAAACCGCTCGTTGATTGATTCTCCGAAGTTAACATTCCCGAGAATCCATTATTAAATTGTTTTCAGTGATTTCAATGTATTCTAATAAACGCAAGTAGGTAGAGCAGCGAAAAAGTAGCTAAATTATTGCTACAAAAGTAACAATCGCAGTCACCCCTGATTGTATATCACTCTTTCGCTATTGACAATGCAAGAATATGTATTTTTTTTTTAAATGTAGCTAATCACAATAATTGAGGTTGTAACAATGATTGAAGCAGGTTTTACATTATAAGTATACAACTCTTTTCTAGTTGTAACGGACGTTCTTTCCTCAAGAGTAATTGTCGAGTACTATAGAATCTAAAGCGGTGGTAGAAACTTAGCATTTAAAATAATATGCGAGCACATATTACTTACAGAATTAACCTCTATTTATGTAAAAGGACAACGACAAACTATGTGTGGAGCTTTGCCCCACTTATTAAAATTCGTTTTTGTAAACGAATCTGTTAAATCCTACATACGGCATGCATTTAATAGATTTTTTATTACTGATAACCAAAGATATATTTTTAAGTCTCTTACACTTGCGGTTTTTTATTAAAACTAAGTTTAAGTTTCAAAATGATTTTAGGTTATATGCATTTTTAGGGTTCCGTACCAAAATGGTAAAAATGGAACCCTTATGGTGCGACTTTCTCCGTCTGTCTGTCTGTCTGTCTGTCCGTCCGTCACACTCGATTATTTCAGTAACTACCGAAGCTATCGACATGAAATTTGGAATAGTTGTGTATATTAGTGGCCCAAAGACACTGGAATTAAAAAAAATTAGAAATTATTTTTGTTCTTATTTAAAAAGGGGGGAAAATCGGAGGGTTGAAATTTAAAAGTGAGATAACTGTACTGTGTGGGGTATCATATGAAAGGGTTTACTTTGTACATTCTAAAACAGATTTTTAATTATTTTTAGCCATGATAGTTTTTGATTTATCGGGGAAAAAGTCCAAAAAAATACCGTTCCCCCCCCCTTATCTCCGGAGTTTACCAATCGAAAAATCTGAAATAATTATGGTCAATAGGAATTTATGTATATTTTACAGGAAAACTATAGCCAATGCTCTAACTAGCATAGTTTTTTTGATATTAACAGTAAACCTCTACAAACAAAGTTAGTTTTGCGGTTCATTTCGTCTTGTTTTTAATACGTCATAAATCGTAAAACTTACTACAGGTTTGTACGGAACCCTCGGTGCGCGAGTCCGACTCGCACTTGGCCGGTTTTAATTGTGAAATAAGGAAAAAAAACCGGCCAAGTGCGAGTCGGACTCGCGCACCGAGGGTTCCGTACAAACCTGTAGTAAGTTTTACGATTTATGACGTATTAAAAATAAAAATTACGTTTGTTGTATGGGAGCCCCCCTTTAATATTTACTTTATTGATATTTAATTATTTATTTTGAAAGGTAATATACAAGTTAATATTCTGTGAAAATTTGAACCGTCTACCTGTTACCGTTTTTAATATTGAGCAAAAAAATACGAAAAAAACACGTTTATTGTATGGGGACCCCCCTTAATATATATATTTTTTTAATTTTTAGTATTTGTTGTTATAGCGGCAACGGAAATACATCATTTGTGAAAATGTCAGCTTTCTAGCTATCACGGTTTATGAGATACAGCCTGGAGACAGACAGACAGACAGACAGACAGACAGACAGACAGACAGCGGAGTCTTAGTAATAGGGTCCCGTTTTTACCCTTTGGGTACGGAACCCTAAAAATGATGTGTATCGTTACAATGCTCTTGCCAAGAGATAAAATGGCTTTTAAAATGAAGTAGGATACTCAAATGCCTGCGTAGCTTGAGGTCTACCTTAAGCTTGTGCTATCTTCCCTAACGATAAAATGGTAGACTAATTGGAAGTAGAATTTTGGAAAGCAGTTTTTAAAAAGTATTAGTAGTAAACCTTTATAAAGTAGACAAGGAAAAAAGTTGTTTTTTTTTCGGAATTCCCCAGAATTCCCCGGCAGCAAAGCGCTCGCTAATATGTTCATAATTCGCGTTTGTTGTTTACACATTTTTGTTGAAACAGTGCCAATTTTCCTCAATATCAACTTTATCAAATACCTGATTTGCGTGACCTTGTACTAAGGTAGGTAGTAGGTACACACGTTTTTTGTAAAGCGCAATGTCTTATGAAATCCGTTCTGTAAAATTCTCTCTCTGCGCCTTATTCTGAGGGCCGTGACCCCTTTCAATTAATCAAATAATGGTAGGACTTTTCTTGGAATAATAATGCGGTGGGTTCCCAGTTCCCACGTCCTTCCGCATACGACTCGAATCTCGTATTTAAACTCTCAGGTTTTTATAACGATTATATCAGATGTTAGGGATAATAACCGGGACCGACGGCTTAACGTGCTCTCCGAGACAAGGAGGATACGAAGGCCAAATTTGAACCTCTAAATTCGGTCACCCATCCAGTTACCGACTTGGGTCAACGTTGCTTAACATTCGTCGTTGTCGTCGTCGACTGATATGCGTTGTCATAACTATAGGCTTGTCCCTCATTATTTTATGTTAGCTTTATGTAAATGTTATTAAAATTACAACATGAAAATTTTGTATTTTTCCCATTATTTTTCCTTAACCCACCAAATATTTGGGTCACACATATCACCCATGTCAAATGAGTCAATTTTATTTATTTGGGTTAGTGGTCGGTTGGCGCCATCATCTCAGATTCAGCGTTAAAAGCTCTCTCATTGAAGACAGAACCGTGAAAGTTATTAAGAAGTAATTAGTGGTTTCATTGAGTGATATAATTTGTGTTTTGTGTCCACGTTTTTGGGTCACGCATGACGTAGGCGTGTTTATAATAAGGCACGTTTAAAATGATGATAATGTGCCATTTTGTTTAAAAAAAAGAGCAGCTACTCTGCTACAGCTACAGCTACAGCTTACCGGGTCTTCTCAGTAGAATCTGCTTTCCCAACCGGCGGTAGAGTCCTGACATTTTTAAGTGGCACAAGTTTCATTATTAAAAATAGTACTAGCTGATGCCCGCAGCTTCGTCCTTCGTGGATTGAGGTTTTTTGTTTCCCGCGGGAACTCTTTAATTTACCGGAATAAAAAGTAGCCTGTGTTATTCCATAATCTATCTTTGTGCCAATTTCATCCAGATCCGTTCAGCCGTTCTGGCGTGATAGAGTAACAGTCATCCATACATCCATCCAAACTTTCGCATTTATAATATTAGTATAGATTTCATGAAATATAATGTCTATCTCACGCTATGCCGAATCATCACAACATACCTATAGTCCGCGCGCGAGCTCCGAGGAATCCTATGGAATGTTAAAGTAATGAAAGAAAGAAAGAAATAAAGAAAAGTCTTTATTTGAGCACTCCTGCATGTTACATTTGAAATTTAAAAATAAACTTAAACTAAAACACTTAGAAAGAAAAAAATAGGTACATGCGATATATTATCACTGTATTGTACAGCAGTGCAACAAACAGATAGGCCACTCAGCTTGTGTTGGGACTCCGGGCCTCTCAGATACGAAGCCGCTATGATGGCGTACATCTGAGGTACCAGGTGCCCCAACGCTGATTTTCAGTGGCCGCCTTTTTGCGAACGTCACTGGTATATAAGTATATAATATAAACTATAAATAAATGACCTAGAGTTGTTTAAAGTACAAAAGAATACTGCTATCGCAAAATTACACGCGTCAAGCTCGAAACTAGTGCTGGGAGCGAGCTGGATACGGAGCGACGATCGGGACGACGGGACGTACAGCCGTCGCTTCTTCAGACCCCGATTCCTCGGAACTCGTGCGCGGACTGTATACCTACTTCTACTCGCTTCTGTCATTATTCAACGAAGTATCCACCCCTTATATACGCATATCCTCTTTCACGCGATCCATTCATCTTTTCTTAGGTCTTTCTCTGCTATTTTCCTTCCACATGCCTATAATTTAGCATAGTTGTGTAATGGCCACTGTAAAACAATAGCAAAGAGAAAATGTAGTGCCATTTCCCCATCGCGGGTCAACACGCCGCGAATAGCGCGCCCAGAATAGCTCGGCCTTTACACCCGCTATATCTGAACGTGGAAATAGCGCAAGACTGACTGTAATACTCTTCCGGCAAATTACTTGATTATGACGTTACAAATAACTTACTAAGGTCAAAACTAGATCGATTTTGCCGGCTCTTCTAAGTGGAATTGCTTTCCGAATCTGTAGTATAGATTATACAGTCCTTACTTAGACTGCAATTACACTTTTAAGTTTTATTCACGTGAGTCACATACATGGGTAACTTATCAGTCTAGTAAGGGGTCATCCTTATAGAACGTCACACTAATTTCGTGATTTTTTGACCCCTCCTCCGTCCGACCCCTCCTCCGTCACATTTGTGAGAACACAATAAGTGTATTTGTATGCCTTATCATGTTGGAAATTTCTCTGAATTTTTTTTCGTAGTCTTTTTTTATTTTATTCCACTATTAAAGTTAGCCCTTGACTGTGATCTCACCTGATGAGTGATGATGCAGTCTAAGATGGTAGCGGGCAAAGCTGTTAGGGGTATGGCAGTTATATTAAACCCCCTATAGACGGTTTTTACACGGCATCGTTCTGGAACGCTAAATCGCTAATACAGTCGGGTTACAGTTTTTTATTAATACTAATTCATTTAATTGTTCTTGTACAGAACCCACGGGCAACGTGTTTGGAGTCCCGCTGTCTCAATGCGTGGAGACAGAGCGGGCGCTTCGCAGGCACGGGGGCTCCAGGGCTTCGCTGGCGTCCCTTAGCACCATTGAAAAGGCTGATGATGTGGGTATACTGCTTTTTTATTAATTCTATGCTTGTATGTATCTATTGTAATGGTGCTAATTTGTTTTTTTTTATATAAGATAGCTCAAGATAGGTTTGCGCTTGACGCCAATCACGTGCAAAGCAATGGTGAGGTCTAGGTTGGAACGCGCTTGCCTAGAAGATGCCTATTCACTCTTGCCTTGAAGGTAAAGGTAAAGGGAAGGTGCCTTGAATGTGGCTTTCTATTGGTAACAGAATTTTCAAAATCGGTTCAGTAGATCCAGAGATTACCCCCTACAACCTCACAAACTCACAAACTTTACCTCTTTATAATCATACTAATATTGTATATAATATAATTAATAATAACATAATTTGTTTGTTGGTTTGTTGGTTTATTGGTTTGTTGGTTTGTCCTTCAATCACGCCGCAACGGAGCATCGGATCGACGTAATTTTTGGTATGGGTATAGTTGAGGACCTGGAGAGTGACATAGGCTACTTTTGTTCCCGCGGGAATAAAAAAAATTAAGCCACGCGGATGAAGTCGCGGGTATTAGCTAGTATTAGTATAGATAATTGAAGTAGGTACCTACTACCTACCCAACAAAAATGTGTTACGATCGACTGATCGCTATTTGCGCGAGGCTAGTGTAGCTAAGTATATTTCTATCAATTGTTTATTATATCAGAATCATAAATCCTATTTATATAATAGCACTACAGAATATATGAGAAATCTTGATAGCTTCGATATTACACTAACGGGCGCTCGTAAATTACTGAAGCGTCATAATACCCGGTCTGGGGGGCGACCAGTGTAGCTTGAGCCTAACGTCGATTCCACCAGAGATGTGCTATGTTGCTAAGCTGTGGATGTTTTTGAAGTGAAAACTTCTTTAGCCGCGTTGAGCACTTTTTGGTAGGGGGTAAACTTGTGGATTCGCGTCATCGACACCGTCACCGACACCGTCACCGACACCGTCACCGTCACCGACACCTCGCTGCCCCAAGCTAGCGTTGTTACGAAGACAAAAGGTCTTAAAAATAAATATATATACTACATTCGTAATTAAACTCTAATGCCTGAGTTTTAAGGTTTTTTTTAAATATTACTTTTCGCTTCTATCGGCAGTCCCTATGACTGCCAATTTTTATTTTTATTCCAGTAAAAGTTAGCCCTTCATAGTAAGTGATGGTGATTGTAGCGGGCTAACCTGTAAGGGGTACGGCAGTTATATAGAACCAATACCCCTAATCGGTTTCTACACGGCATCATACTGGAACGCTTAATCGCTTGGCGGTACGTCTTTGGCGGTAACTACGAGTATATCACCTCACCGGCAGCCTTTGGGTTACCACAGGCTGCCGGTGAGGTGATATCCTGATACCTGCCGGTAGGGTGGTATAGTTACCATAAGGTGCCGCCTGCCGGTATAGTTATATACCCACTCCCACCTGGGACGTGGGACATCCCGTCTGGTGGGACTCCCACCAGACTAGACCATAGAAAATTCAGAAACTATGAATTACCAAATTGACCCTGACAGGGATCGAGGGACCCCACACAGACAATGTCAGCGCTACAGTGACTGCGCCAAAGAAGTTGCTAAAACATTGAGCTACACGTACACCTTTTTTTTGTTAACGGGGGGAAAATCTTCACGAGATACCCGCGATCTCCTGGGAGGGAAAACGGGTTGTGTGGGACATCTACCCACTAAAACCCCCTCGGTGGCCATGTGGTGGAGCTGCGAGAACTCTCAGAGAACATGCACCGGTGCCTCCCTTGTGCGATGCCCATTGGACTCATCCTGGATGATATAATCCCTGATTGCATGCATCAAGCATGGGAAAGAAACGCACGTCAACGCTCTGTTGGGACTAGGGTCCCTTCAGATTAGGATCTGACCTAGAGATTTGAGGGATGTCTTTGTTTTGCGGGGAAGAAAATGAGAGGTCTTGTGAAAGTGGCCGGTGAAGCGATTTGGCAAGCGGCGATGGGTGTGGAAATAGTTCGCGCCCGCCCGCCAAGCGGCGTCAGTCAGCTTGCACCTGGACCTATCCACCATTGGGACTAATGCGATTAGGAATTTTCTGCTGGTTCGTTAATACGCATGACAACTCAATCAAATCAGCAACTCTTAAAAACGCGCTTCTAGCATGAAAGTTTGTATGAAATACTAGCCGATGCTCGCGACTTCGTCCGCGTGGATTGAGGTTTGTTAGTTCCCGCGGGAGCACTTTTTTATTTTCCGAGATAAAAAGTAGACTACATAATATATCCTATCCGGGACGACCTATGCCTGTATTTATTTCATCAAAATTAGTTGCTGTGAAAGCGAGTTGCACTGCGAGTATCAAACCCGGACGAAGTCGCGGGCATCTGCTAGTCGTTTATACAACAAAAAAACAAAAACTTTGATATTTCAATTTATTCTTTTTGGGTTTTCAATCTATTATGCCACCATGGATTCATTTGAATATTTCGCAAGGAATATTCCAAAATCTTGATTGTTTCAGTTTTATTCGGTAATTTTAGCGAGTTTTTCTGTTTTTTTTAAAAGTACTTGTATCAAATCAAATAAATATTATAAATGCGAAAGTTTGGATGGATGGATGTATGGATGTATGTTTGTTACTCAATCACGCTCCAACGGATGAACGGATCTGGATGAAATTTGGCACAGAGATAGATTATAGTCTGGAATAGCACATAGGCTACTTTTTATCCCGGAAAATTAAAGAGTTCCCGCGGGAACCGAAAAACCTCAATCCACGCGGACGAAGTCGCGGGCATCAGCTAGTAAATATTATAAATGCGAAAGTTTGGATGTATGGATGTATGTTTGTTACTCAATCACGCCCCAACGGCTGAACCGATCTGGATGAAATTTGGCACAGAGATAGATTATAGTCTGGAATAACACATAGGCTACTTTTTATCCCGGAAAATTAAGGAGTTCCCGCGGGAACCGAAAAACCTCGATCCACGCGGACGAAGTCGCGGGCATCAGCTAGTTTGAATATATTTTAAATGACCAAAAAATTTATGCAAATGTATATATTAATTTTTTTTAATCTATCCTTATCACGCTCTTTGTACCTATCGTTTGTAACGCTCGGCTCCGCTTCAGTAAACAGACACAGAAAAATAAAAAAAAATTTCAGACAATACCTGAAACTGAAACAAGGTTTAACGTCGCATTAACACAGATTATGAGCATTTAGTCTGATCTGTTGTAAATACTGTAATGCAGGAGTTCGTTAGAGGTTACACTGCATCTCGCGCGTACAAATAAACACGGGCAAATTGAGCAATTGTGCTTATATCATAGTCTGAGACTATTACAACGTTACTAAAATCCATACTTTATATTATAAATGCGAAAGTGTGTCTGTCTGTCTGCTAAGTGCTACGCTTTCACGGGCCATCTGTTCAACCGATTTTGATGTTTGGTACATAGGTAGTGGGCATCCTGGCGAAGGACATAGGCTACTTTCTATCCCAGAAAATTAAGGAGTTCCCACGGAAATCCCGGAAAAAGAGTTCCCGCGGGCACAAAAAACCTCAATCTACACGGACAAAGTCGCAGGCACCATCTAGTCAATTAATAAATTCTAACCAGCTCTTAGAAACAAAACGTCGTCGCGGCACTATGCACGCCTGAGCTAATTTCCATATTCTCTTTGCTAATTTCTACGAAACGTGTAAATACAAATAGCTCGTAAGCATCAATGTCTCGCGTTGTTTTGGTTTCGTGCCTCATAAAAACAGTGGCTGAAGGTAAAGTCGGCAGTCAAAATGTAAATGGTCAGTTTGCAGGTTCTCAAAATACTCTAAACCTTGCCCGAATCCAATTTGGTCATTATTTGCGAAATAATTACCTACTTAATAGACGATGTCTGCGATTTCGACCTCGTGGATTGAATTTATTCATTCCGTATTTTAAACAGTGTACCAAAATTTAATAAACTATTAAGTAAGTCAAGGAATAAGAAGCTTTATTCGATATAATCCGCCAAAATAGACAAATCTATGTATAGTACAACGTGTAGCTAGTGATATGCACTGCCCAATAATCCAGCTATTCTGGGGATGTTGACTCTACAATGTACGATGTTAGTCTACATTTGCTTGTAAAGATTGTACGTGCTAATAGTTGTGTAGTAGATTGTATAGTACGAGTATGTACGGGTGCAGGTTATATGGCTCGACCGTGACAAAGGTTGATCATCCTCCGAGCGGGTGTTGTGCTCGGGGACCACTGGTCAGACTATTGATCTTTGGCAGTCCTATACAGCGTAATTCAGAGAAAACTTCACAATCGCGATTCACTCTCTTTCTCTCAAACGAAACTTCGCAAACGAACGTAATTAGTCTGTTATTAGACCCACTCAAAATCGTTCAATCCAATCGGTTACGAAAATTTTCTATGGATCCGTACTTCGTCTGCGTGTACGAAAACGAAATAGAGAGGAGCTTATAGATAATATTATGTAGGAGAGGAGTTAACGTTTCGTTCGTTTGTTTGCGAAGTTTCGTTTTAGAGACCCCCAGGCTCTTCGTTTTCTTCGTGCGCTACTAGTAGTGCCATTTATTGGTTTTGTGAGCGGACTGCGAAGACCGCCACATCTTTACAAACGTACATTGTCGAGTCAACATATCCTGAGGATGCTCCGGTGTCGGAGTGAAACATAAGTTGAGAGTAATTTGGAAGATTTGTGTGTGCGGTGCGAATAAGGCTTTGTGCTGAGTGAGGAGCCTTATTTGTTCACGAATGATTTTAATAGGCAATAGATTGACTTACTTACGTAAGCAAATATTATAGTGAACTAGCTGATGCCCGCGACTTCGTCCGCGTGGATTGAGGTTTTTCGGTTCCCGCGGGAACTATTTAATTTTCCGGGATAAAAAGTAGCCTATGTGCTATTCCAGACTATAATCTATCTCTGTGCCAAATTTCATCCAGATCCGTTCAGCCGTTGGAGCGTGATTGAGTAACAAACATACATCCATACATCCAAACTTTCGCATTTATAATATTTATTTGATTATTTGATTGTTTTCGTGTACAAATAAATCATTTGTCTATCTATCTATCTTCTTGTTCCTTGATTATTATGGACTTCTTCAAAGTAACGTCTGCTTCTATCCAAAAAAAAGCACCGGCTGAGTTTGTTGTGGGCTCAGCAGGGCGCGTTTGGAACCTTCGTAGCTTTAGTTTTAAGATACCGCGGTTAATTATCACCATCACGTCTTATACTTTGTAAATGAGACGTTCAAAAGGTGTACTGTGTAGGTACCAATTGATAATAAATATACTTTCGAGTTTGAGTTTGAATAAAAATAGAATAAAAGTCGCTAGTTAACAATAAATACCCCTAATTTCTACACGGCGTCATATCGAAACGCTTAAATAGCTTGGCGTCGCGTCGCTGGCAGTATTTCTCCAGTCGACTACTAAATCATACAATCACCATACAACACACAAATCATATCGAGCGCGCCCTGTCATCGGTTTGATATGTACGATCAAACATCGACCGATTGCGTGGCATATCGGTGAAACATACGAGCATGCTACTCGTCTAAACTAATATTATAAAGAGGAAAGATTTGTTTGTTTGTTTGTTTGTAATGGATAAACATAAAAACTACTCAACCGATTTTAAAAATTCTTTCATCTATAGAAAGCTACATTAATCAGCGAGTAACATAGGCTATATTTTGTTTTCAAAAAATTTGAGATCCTTACGAAAATTGCAATTATGTGAACTAAGTCGGAAAAATCCTCTCTACTGAGAGCTTACGTGGCGTGCGCTGCGTAAATAGCATAAAGTTACACGAAAACAATGTATGGTGGAATTGTTCCTCTCAAAAAGTTCTAAAAAAAAGTCCGCGATAGCCATAGTATATTTTAAGGTTGACTTGCAATAACCATTTTTTAGGGTTCCGTACCCAAAGGGTACTGTCTGTCTGTCTGTCTGTCTGTCTGTCTGTCTGTCTGTCTGTCTGTCTGTCTGTCTGTCTGTCTGTCTGTCTGTCTGTCTGTCTGTCTGTCTGTCTGTCTGTCTGTCTGTCTGTCTGTCTGTCTGTCTGTCTGTCTGTCTGTCTGTCTGTCTGTCTGTCTGTCTGTCTGTCTGTCTGTCTGTCTGTCTGTCTGTCTGTCTGTCTGTCTGTCTGTCTGTCTGTCTGTCTGTCTGTCTGTCTGTCTGTCTGTCTGTCTGTCTGTCTGTCTGTCTGTCTGTCTGTCTGTCTGTCTGTCTGTCTGTCTGTCTGTCTGTCTGTCTGTCTGTCTGTCTGTCTGTCTGTCTGTCTGTCTGTCTGTCTGTCTGTCTGTCTGTCTGTCTGTCTGTCTGTCTGTCTGTCTGTCTGTCTGTCTGTCTGTCTGTCTGTCTGTCTGTCTGTCTGTCTGTCTGTCTGTCTGTCTGTCTGTCTGTCTGTCTGTCTGTCTGTCTGTCTGTCTGTCTGTCTGTCTGTCTGTCTGTCTGTCTGTCTGTCTGTCTGTCTGTCTGTCTGTCTGTCTGTCTGTCTGTCTGTCTGTCTGTCTGTCTGTCTGTCTGTCTGTCTGTCTGTCTGTCTGTCTGTCTGTCTGTCTGTCTGTCTGTCTGTCTGTCTGTCTGTCTGTCTGTCTGTCTGTCTGTCTGTCTGTCTGTCTGTCTGTCTGTCTGTCTGTCTGTCTGTCTGTCTGTCTGTCTGTCTGTCTGTCTGTCTGTCTGTCTGTCTGTCTGTCTGTCTGTCTGTCTGTCTGTCTGTCTGTCTGTCTGTCTGTCTGTCTGTCTGTCTGTCTGTCTGTCTGTCTGTCTGTCTGTCTGTCTGTCTGTCTGTCTGTCTGTCTGTCTGTCTGTCTGTCTGTCTGTCTGTCTGTCTGTCTGTCTGTCTGTCTGTCTGTCTGTCTGTCTGTCTGTCTGTCTGTCTGTCTGTCTGTCTGTCTGTCTGTCTGTCTGTCTGTCTGTCTGTCTGTCTGTCTGTCTGTCTGTCTGTCTGTCTGTCTGTCTGTCTGTCTGTCTGTCTGTCTGTCTGTCTGTCTGTCTGTCTGTCTGTCTGTCTGTCTGTCTGTCTGTCTGTCTGTCTGTCTGTCTGTCTGTCTGTCTGTCTGTCTGTCTGTCTGTCTGTCTGTCTGTCTGTCTGTCTGTCTGTCTGTCTGTCTGTCTGTCTGTCTGTCTGTCTGTCTGTCTGTCTGTCTGTCTGTCTGTCTGTCTGTCTGTCTGTCTGTCTGTCTGTCTGTCTGTCTGTCTGTCTGTCTGTCTGTCTGTCTGTCTGTCTGTCTGTCTGTCTGTCTGTCTGTCTGTCTGTCTGTCTGTCTGTCTGTCTGTCTGTCTGTCTGTCTGTCTGTCTGTCTGTCTGTCTGTCTGTCTGTCTGTCTGTCTGTCTGTCTGTCTGTCTGTCTGTCTGTCTGTCTGTCTGTCTGTCTGTCTGTCTGTCTGTCTGTCTGTCTGTCTGTCTGTCTGTCTGTCTGTCTGTCTGTCTGTCTGTCTGTCTGTCTGTCTGTCTGTCTGTCTGTCTGTCTGTCTGTCTGTCTGTCTGTCTGTCTGTCTGTCTGTCTGTCTGTCTGTCTGTCTGTCTGTCTGTCTGTCTGTCTGTCTGTCTGTCTGTCTGTCTGTCTGTCTGTCTGTCTGTCTGTCTGTCTGTCTGTCTGTCTGTCTGTCTGTCTGTCTGTCTGTCTGTCTGTCTGTCTGTCTGTCTGTCTGTCTGTCTGTCTGTCTGTCTGTCTGTCTGTCTGTCTGTCTGTCTGTCTGTCTGTCTGTCTGTCTGTCTGTCTGTCTGTCTGTCTGTCTGTCTGTCTGTCTGTCTGTCTGTCTGTCTGTCTGTCTGTCTGTCTGTCTGTCTGTCTGTCTGTCTGTCTGTCTGTCTGTCTGTCTGTCTGTCTGTCTGTCTGTCTGTCTGTCTGTCTGTCTGTCTGTCTGTCTGTCTGTCTGTCTGTCTGTCTGTCTGTCTGTCTGTCTGTCTGTCTGTCTGTCTGTCTGTCTGTCTGTCTGTCTGTCTGTCTGTCTGTCTGTCTGTCTGTCTGTCTGTCTGTCTGTCTGTCTGTCTGTCTGTCTGTCTGTCTGTCTGTCTGTCTGTCTGTCTGTCTGTCTGTCTGTCTGTCTGTCTGTCTGTCTGTCTGTCTGTCTGTCTGTCTGTCTGTCTGTCTGTCTGTCTGTCTGTCTGTCTGTCTGTCTGTCTGTCTGTCTGTCTGTCTGTCTGTCTGTCTGTCTGTCTGTCTGTCTGTCTGTCTGTCTGTCTGTCTGTCTGTCTGTCTGTCTGTCTGTCTGTCTGTCTGTCTGTCTGTCTGTCTGTCTGTCTGTCTGTCTGTCTGTCTGTCTGTCTGTCTGTCTGTCTGTCTGTCTCCAGGCTGTATCTCATAAACCGTGATAGCTAGAAAGCTGAAATTTTCACAAATGATGTATTTCCGTTGCCGCTATAACAACAAATACTAAAAATTAAAAAAAAATATATATTAAGGGGGGTCCCCATACAATAAACGTGTTTTTTTCGTATTTTTTTGCTCAATATTAAAAACGGTAACAGGTAGACGGTTCACAGAATATTCACAGAATATTAACTTGTATATTACCTTTCAAAATAAATAATTAGATATCAATAAAGTAAATATTAAAGGGGGGCTCCCATACAACAAACGTAATTTTTATTTTAATACGTCATAAATCGTAAAACTTACTACAGGTTTGTACGGAACCCTCGGTGCGCGAGTCCGACTCGCACTTGGCCGGTTTTTTATAGCTATTATTGGGTATAGACTATAAGGATTATTAGTGCTACCCGTGCGAAGCCGGGGCGGATCGCTAGTATAATATATACTGCCAACCTACGCTTCAGTCAGACAGTTTGGAAATTGTTTCGTATCATTCAGTTAGGTACAATGTATAGAAGCTGAAATCATATTTGAATTTCAGTAACTGGATAGGGTATATAGATAGATTTAGGGTGCGTTCCGAAATACACTGAGAGCACTGAAAGTCCCCAAGAGCACTGCCAGTGCTCGCAGTGCTTATAACGAAACACACACTTAAGTACCTACGCTTTATTGCACACATTTGAACAAAGAAACAATAAACTTACAAAAATAAAGTAACGAACTTTTAAGTATCACAACGACATAAGACAACGGAACGGAACGGACGATAAAGGAATTTGTGCATTAAGAGGTCAAATCATCATCAGGAGGTCATCAGAAGTACGTATATAATCAAAAAGAAATTTAAAAAAAAATTACACACAAATAAAATCTCACATTCTAGTAAGAATCATACTTCATACTACTTAATATTATAAATGCGAAAGTGTGTTTGTTTGTAGGTTTGTTTGTTTATTAGTTTGTTGGTTTGTCCTAAAATCACGCCGCAACGGAGGAACGGATCGACCTGATTTTAGGCATGGGCATAGTTGAAGACCTGGAGTGTGACATAGGCTACTTTTTATCCCGGAAATTAAGGAGTTCCCGCGGGAATCAAAGAACTTAGGTAAACGACGCGGACGAAGTCGCGGGCATCAGCTAGTTAAGAATAAGAAGAAACTTCTTCCAGAAAGTTATAGTTTACTATCTGATGCCCGCGACTTCATCCGCCAAAAACCCATGCCACAAATCACGTCGATACGTTGCCCCTTTGCGGCGTGATTGAAGGACAAACCAACAAACAAACACACTTTCGCATTTAAAATCCCACGTGTTTTAAGTGAAGTGAAATTACGCAAATCGCATTATAATTTCGACATACTCGTAGTACGGAAGTGAAACGTGAGTGTTCAATAACAATCGTAAAAAAGCTATAAAACGAGCGCGCTGTCCGGCCGTACAACATGAACGAAATCGTGTGAAACTCTAGCTGGCTTATCTAGGTGCTTTACGAGCGACCTCTCGCGAATTTCTTCATCATTACAACCCACGAAAACAGGCTTCATCGTCATGTAAACGTCGAGCCCAACCAGCTCGTCGACTTTTTTTTTATCCACTACAAATTAGCCCTTGACTGCAATCTCACCTGATTATAAGTGATGATGCAGAAGAGGATAGCGGGCTAACTTGTTAGGGGCATGGCAGTTATATTAAACCCATACCACTCCACCCTCTGCAGTCCAAAATTACAGCTCGAGCTAAGATGCCGCCTTGTGAAATGCTACGTCTGGACCACTCTCTTGTATGGTTGCGAAACATGGGTTCTCAAAAAGGAAGCAACTAACCGATTGCAAGCTTTCGAAATTTGGATATACAGGAAAATGCTTAAGATAACCTGGAACAGCTTTACAACACTAAGGTACTGGAATTAGTCCACAAAAACAGAGAACTCATGTCCACCATCATCGTCAGGCAAGAGAGCTTCAGGTCGCCAAAGGCGCAAGTGGTTGGACGATATAAGGGTTCAGCTATCCCAGACTAAAACATGCGGCTCAAAATAGAGAGGAATTTCGCATTATGACCGCCAAACTTCGTTTTGAAGAAGGCACGCGATGATGATGATGATGATGATACCACTAGTCGGTTTCTACACGGCATCGTACCGGAACGCTAAATCGCTTGGCGGCACGTCTTTGCTGGTAGAGTGGTAACTATCCATGGCCGAAGCCTCCCACCAGGCCAGACCAGGGAAAATTCAGAAATTATAAAGTCCCAAATTGACCCTGCCGGGGATCGAAACCCGGGACCTCCGCACGTTTAGACCACATCACTCAACACTGCGCCAAGGCGGTCGTCAAACGGAGGTCGGACGGAGGTCGATGTTGATGTCCGCATCCTTATGCAATCTCACATACGAGTAAGTTAAGACGGTCCGGCGCGAATCTGTAAGTATAAACAAAGTATTGCAGCCATCTGCGCGATTAACGTCGGCGATTATACCTCGCCGTCGTCGCGTTCATAACAAACTGACTTTAAATAATAATTTTAGGCGCCATTAAGATGATTTATTGCCGAGCTGTTACGTGTACAAGGCTGATAAGACAACTCTAGAAGAAACGGTCATTAAACATATTTTTCTATATCGATGTCGAGTTGTTTCTAATAATTAATATATACAGTTAATATTCGAATGCGAAAGTTTCGATGGATAGATGGGTGGATGGATGGATGTTTGTTACTCAATCACGCCAGGACGGCTAAACGGAATACGGATCTGGATGAAAATTGGCATAGAGATACAGTCCGCGCACGAGCTCCGAGGAATCGGGGTCTGAAGAAGCGACGGCTGTACGCCACCCCCGATCGTCGCTCCATATCCAGCTCGCTCCCAGCACTAGTTTCGCCATTCTTACATGATTGGGGCCCAGATATAGCGGGTGTAAAGGCCGCGCTATTCCGGGCGCGCTGTTCGCGGCGTGCAGTTGACCCGCGATGGGGAAATGGCACTAGATTTTCTCTTAGCTATTGTTTTACCGTGGCCATTACACAACTATGCTAAATAATAGGCATGTGGAAGGAAAATAACAGAGAAAGACCTAAGAAAAGATGAATGGATCGCGCGAAAGAGGATATGCGTATATAAGGGGTGGATACTTCGTTGAATAATGACAGAAGCGAGTGGAAGTAGGTATACAGTCCGCGCACGAGCTCCGAGGAATCGGGGTCTGAAGAAGCGACGGCTGTACGTCCCGTCGCGTCGTCCCGATCGTCGCTCCATATCCAGCTCGCTCCCAGCACTAGTTTCGAGCTTGACGCGTGTAATTTTGCGATAGCAGTATTGTTTTGTACTTTAAACAACTCTGGGTCATTCTCACACTTTAACATTCCATGGGATTCCTCGGAGCTCGCGCGCGGACTATAGATTGTAGTCTGGAATAACACATAGATTACTTTTTAATTTTATCCCGCAAAATTAAAGAGTTCCCGCGGAAACCAAAAAACCTCAATCCACGCCGACGTAGTCGCGGTCATCAGCTAGTTACGATATAATTTTAACGCGTGTGCAAAGATACTAAGCCATTGAAACAGATCGGGCCCAATAGGTCAAATTTGACGCAGCACGACGTCACACCGACGTCACGGATATCTGGTTACCTGGGCGGCCTTACGGCTGGCTTCATTAAGGCCACGATAATTTTATACGATGACGCGTCCGCCCATCCCTACTTCTACGGGACTGAAATAAACCGGCCATTTTGGTAGGCTTACTATAATACTTATGTCCGCGTTACTGATACCTTTGTATGATTTTTTTATCCACTACAAGTTAGCCCTTGACTGCGATCTCACCTGATAGTAATTAAGATGGTAGCAGGCTAACCTGTTAGGGGCATGGCAGTTATATTAAACCCATACTTTCGCATCGTGCCAGAACGCTAAATCGCTTGGCGGCGGAATTTTTGCCTCGTTGGTCTAGTGGTTGGAATGGCATGGAATTGTCATGTTCGACTGCGGCTGACGAGGTCGGACCATAGCAAGTATAGGGTTTTTCTGACAAGAAATTCTCAGTACTAGCCCGGATTTAGGAAGTTGGCGGTGTTTTAACCCCGTGCCTCGGAGAGAACGTATAAAGCTGTCGGTCCTGCGCTTGATCTCTCTAGTCGTGTCCGATTTTCCATTCCATCGGTCTATGAAAGTAAAAGAATAAAGGGTGAATCTCCTGAAGATGCTTCTGTGTCGGAGTGAAACGTTGAGGGTATTTTGAAAGATTTATGTGGTGTGGAGAATATCGCGGGCTGCAAGTTCAAGATACGCACTGTACCACATAGATTTACCTTCTGTGGCGGATTATAGCGAATTAAACTTCTAATTTTTTCACTGTCATGGACTTTCGCAAAGTAACGCCTGCTTCTATCCAATACAACATGAAATAAACATTACTTAATAATAATTATTTATGGTCATTATCTTCGATACTGTAACGGGGCAAAAAATAGCTTCCGATCCCGACAGGCGTGATTTACACGTAATAAAAATTTTACGTCTGTTTACCTACAAATCTGAGCGAATGGTGCGTGCACTGACGTCTTGAAGTATTAATCACTAGCTGATGCCCGCGACTTCGTCCGCGTGGTTTGGCGGGACCCTCGAACCCGATTGCAGCGCCCCCTACCGGGTCCAATTGTGAATATAAACCATCCCAGGGTCCAGACAAACCCAACAAAAAAATAATTAGCGAAATTGGTCCAGCCGTGTCCCGCTCTGAACCTCGAACCCGATTGCAGCGCCCCCTACCGGGTCCAATTGTAAGTATAAACCATCCCGGCGTCCAGACAAACCCAACAAAAAAAGAATTAGCGAAATTGGTCCAACCGTTCACGCGTGATGCCGTGACCAAGGGAAATAGGGATTCATTTTTATATTATACCCCTATTTCACCCCTTCGGGGGTGGAATTTTGAAAAACTGTGAGACACATATGTTTTCATTTTCTACCCGCAGCTCATATATCAAGTTTCATGGCTATAACTTGAGAAATTAAGGACTTTCATACAAACTTTTAACCCCTATTTCACCCCTTCGGGGGTAGAATTTCGGGATAAAAAGTATCCCATGTCCTACCTCGTAGTATGGGCTCAAATCGTGCCAAGTTTCGTTTGAATTCATTCAGTAGTTTCGGCGTGATGCGCGGCCAAGATACAGACAGACAGACAGACAGACAGACAGACAGACAGACAGACAGACAAAAATAAAAAAAATTACAGATTTGGCTTCAGTATCGAATAATGAGTACCCTCCAAAAAAAATTTACAAAATATCTTCAATGTACAGAATTGGACATGTTACAGTTTTATTATAAGTATAGATTTCGGCGATAAATCGGCAGGTACTTTCATAATTCAATTAGCGTTAAGAGAACCAAACTCAAAGTACTTATAGATATTCAAAACTAGCTGATGCTCGTTACTTCGACAGTAAATTTTTTAAATTTCCGCGGGAGCTCAATTTTGCCGGATTAAAAGTAGCCTATGTCACTCTCCAGGTCCTCAACTATACCCATGCAAAAAATCACGTCGATCTGTTGCTCTGTCGTAAAGATGATGGATCGATGGATCGATGATCCAGAGATCGATGGATGTCGTAAAGGACAAACCGGCAATTATAATATTCGTATGGTTGGTACCTACACAGTACACCTTCTGAACGTCAGGTTTACAAAGTATAAGACGTGATGGTGATAATTAACCGCGGTTTCCTAACGCCTCTTCTGAGCAGAATCTGTTTTCCGAACCGGTGGTAGAGTCAAAACATGACGTGACATAAGAGACACCTGTATATCCTACATGTCTAAATAAATAAATTGAAATTGAAAAAATCTAAATTGATCCCCGATAGGGTCAACTTGGGAATTTATAATTTCTGAATTTTCCCTGGTCTGGCCTGGTGGGAGGCTTCGGCCATGGCTAGTTACCACCCTACCGGCAAAGACGTGCCGCCAAGCGATTGAGCGTTCCGGTACGATGCCGTGTAGAAACCGATTAAAGGGTATGGGTTTATAACTGCCATGCCCCTAACAGGCTAGTCCGCTACCATCTTAGACTGCATTATCACTTACCATCAGGTGAGATAGCAGACAAGTGCTAACTTGCTGTGGATAAATAAAAAAGATTACTGTCGGAGAGAGTAGTTAGAATTGTTAATTAATAGGTATGCCGTATGATGCCTATGTCAAAAATATGAGGGTCTTCCAAAAGACGTCAGTCACATATCCTCGGTTAGTTTTAAGTTTGATAACCATTTAAAAAAATTTAAATTAAAGAAAAAAGTGCGTTGAAGTTTTATGACGTCACTACTGTGAATTTCATACAACTTCCATACTAGAAGTGTGTTTTTAAGTTTGATAAAGAGTTGCTGATTTGATTGAGTTGTCATCATCCCTATTATTTAGTACAATTGGTTCAATAATTGGTTTTCTTTAATTTCAGAGTGAATCGTGCGACTCAGGCGAGTGGGGCTGGTCGGGGTTGGAGGAGGGTGGTGGTGGGCCCAGGGTGCCGTCGATAGTGTCCGCCTGCCTGGCGCATCTGAGGAGACACGGCCTGCATACGCTGGGACTCTTCCGGGTGTCGTCCTCCAAGAAGAGGGTTAGACAGGTGAGATTTATCACGGAGTTAGACGATCCTATCTAAATATATAAAAGGAAAAGGTGACTGACTGACGGATCTATCAACGTACAGCTCAACCCACTGGACGACAAACAAGCGGTGATGCAGCCTAAGGTGGAGGGGAAAACGGAAGCCGGATAAGGGCATTCCGTGTTCCATATTCAAGCAGAGTAAATACCGTATATATACCACCGTATATATATAGTACCGTATATATACCGGAAATTGAGACAGTAATCTACGGGAAAAATCGATTATTAAGGATATATCAATAATTGGATATCAAGGCTAGTCATCAGCTAGTAGGTATAGCTGATGCCCGCGACTTCGTCCGCGTGGTTTAAGTTTTTTTGATTCCCGCGGGAACTCCTTAGTTTTCTGGGATAAAAAGTAGCCTATGTCACTCTCCAGGTCCTCAACTATACCCATGCCAAAAATCACGTCGATCCGTTGCTCCGTTGCGGCGTGATTGAAGGACAAACCAACAAATAAACAAACAAACACACGTTCGCATTTATAATATTTTAAAGTATGATGAATGATGACTAAAAATATACTTTAAAAAAAATTAGGTCGGCCGAATTATACAGGCACAATATTTACCTTGATATAAGGCGACTTCTTTAAGTTATACCTAATACCTAAGCTTATTTATCCAAGCTATAAACCCTTTAATCTATATTACTTGAAGTTGTAGTTATGCTATTTCAGACTTCTTCTAATTTGTAGGTGACCAAAAAGACAATGTAATTCAGTCTAGCTGAAGCAATAATATTATTCTTTACATGAAACATAATTAAGCTGAAGTCAATAATAGTTCTATTGAAGTCAATAGCTTACATAGACCAATGTATCAAAATTTAGCAAAAAAATACGCTCGGTCAGGGAAACAAAAAGAATATTCCAATGTAAAATTACAAAGTTATAAATGCTCATGCACAACCATTTCGATGACGGCGGTAAACAACTAAAAACAGAAATAGACGCACACGGTGAATTTCTGCACGAAACTCGAGATTTACAAATTCACAAAACAAAGTAAGACCAATATGAACTTGATTCTGCAAACACTCATTACAAAATTGTTGCTATGACAGAAAATACAGCAGTAAATCTAGCCAAGGCGAGTTTGCGATTCGGGCGTCACTACACGCGCTCTAACAATAAAGGCAAAGACAGATTTGAGTCCACGTACGAAACGTATGCGTATGCAGCCGATACTGAAAAGATTGTTCTTCTCATTCGCTCACTCTTGGCAGAGTGGTCGTGGTTATGAATTGGCCTTCATTGCAGCTCTTGCGATCTGCCTCCAGCGATTTCTGTTGGCGGCATCACGGTAACATTCGGAGACGGATAAATTTGTGGCGGAACGGATTGAATCCGTCCATCTAGTAGGGGAGCGACCACGTGGACGAGTGCCCTCAACTCGACCTTGTACTGAATGAACAAGCAGTTTAATTCGCTATAATCCGCCACAGTAGACAAATATATGTGGTACAGTGCGTGTCCTTCACCAATTTAGCATGCGAACACCCACCATAAAGAACTAACGTTCTAATTATTCGTTTACTGGTGTAGAATTTTAATACCTTTTACAATAGTGTACACCAAAGTAGAACGAAGCATACGTACGTAGCGTACGCGGGACCAGTCTGTCGTTACCTTTAAACATTGACCGACAAAATTAGATGTTTTCAATCGTATTGGTTGCAATCGATTCGCGTCGTTGACCCATATTGGCGGCAATTTATTACAAACTTCGCTGTAGTACGTTCTTCGGGGATGCAATAAATGTGACAGGCGTGCGATTGGTCGATTATTCTTAACTCTCTTATGTTTCTGGCCAATTACAGCTTAGGAAAATATTGCTTTAGCAGATGTTTCTTTAAAATATTTATTTCTGTTAGGTTTATTTGAGCTCAGGAACTATTCAACTTCGTTACCATTTTACCAGCTATCAAATTCTATTACAGGAGTCTGTTCTCAACTGGTGATCAGAGGCCGCATTGTCTAACTTCTAAGCAAATCGTAATCATTTGACAGCTTGAAACGTATTACTCGAACTGTTTAAAGAGTTCATATATGCTTTATGACGTGCAGGCATCTATGAACTCCATAAACAGGTTTGAATTATGCGTTTGACAAACGATTACGATAACGATTTCCTTACACAATCGGGGGGCAGATCTTGACAAAATAAGCAAAGACCATTGGATCGTGGAGACAGATAGAATACCTTGAGTTGGTAGAGCTACAGATTTCTGATACGCAATACCTTTTTTATCATACCTATTCGAAAAACGAATATTGGCTTCAGAGGATAGCGGGAGCAAAATGTAATTTTTAGGCCCATAGGACTTTTCATTTCTCTGTTCTGATTGGTCCGCGTTCGTGCTTTAGAATACTGCGTCAATAATGTATATACATAGAAGGTTGATAGGAGTATCTTCTGGTTGGTCCGCGTTCGTGCTTCTGATTGGTGCTTAAACGTAATGTCCATACATAGTAGGTATGTATGGACATTACTCCTAGCTTCTTTTTCTTCTTTTTCTTTTTTCTCATACGTAATGATGAAAAATAGTGTGTGTCACTCGGGGCCAAATTTTTTGTTCTCGGGCGGCGTATATTGAATTCCTCGCTACGCTCAGGACTCTACTTTAGAATCCCTCGCTACGCTCGAGATTCTACTATAGAATGCTTCACTTCGCTCTGAATTCAAAATAGCGCCCTCGGGGAACAAAAATTTTCTTTGGCCCCATATAACACAAATAACTATTCCACTACCCCCACTAGCCTTCTACGAAGCCTATGAAGATGTCACCGAGTCAACAATTATAACACACTAAATGAAGTCCGCGACTTCGTTACGGATTTCTGATTCACGCGGGAACTCTTTATTTTTCCGTTATAAAAAGTAGCATATGTCCTTCCTTTTACCAAATTTCATCGAAATTAGTTGAATAAATGGGCTGTGAAGGCGTAGCAGGCAGACAGACAGATATATTTTCGCATTCATAATATTAAGTGTGGGTTTTGTGGGGAAGCAAATTATGTCACAGTTTGCGTCGCTTTGCATTAGCATTTTCATCGCCATTGATAATTATTTTCTGACGTATATATTCAGCTTCGCGAGGAGTGGGAGAGGGGAACAGAGACGGCGATAGACTCCGCAGTGAGCCCTCACGACGTGGCAGCATTGCTGAAGGAATTCCTGAGGGACCTACCCGACCCCCTGCTGTGCAGAGAGCTCTATCCTGCTTTCCTACAAACACAAAGTGAGTATTCTCAGCTGTCATGTGTAAGCACCACCACTACAGCCCATTAACGTCCCACTGCTGGGCACATGCCTCCACTCTCATAGGAGAGAGGGAATTAGAGCTTAGACCTACCACGCTGCTCCAATGCGGGTTGGCGGGCTTTAACGACTATTATCATGTTAGTGATAATAACCGGGACCGACGACGGCTTAACGTGCTCTCCGAGGCACGGGGGTGAAACACCGCCAACTTCCTAACTCCGGGCTAGTACTGAGAATTTCTAATCGGAAAAACCCAACACTTAATTATATGGCCCGACCCGGGACTCAAACCCGGGACCTCGTCAGCCGCAGTCGAATATTATAACTAGACCAACGAGGCAGTTGGCATGTGTAAGCATCATTCCAGAAGTAGGTAATATTTTTGGACTCTCATTTAAAAGAGGTTTCACGAGAAATTTAATATAATTAGTTAATTATTATCACACTCGACTAAACTTAAAGACAACATTGATTTGATTGATCTCAAAAAGCCACCTCTATTTCAACTCGCGACCTAAACACCAAAGTATTCAATAGCTGAGTCTTCACGTGGAAGACTGAATTTCCAAAGTCAAACCCGTTGAGCACGTAAAACCGGCGGTCTTGCGCTTGATTTGTCTCCGGTCCTGTTGGATTTTCCGTCCCATCGTGTTTTGAAAGTAAAAGAACAGAAAGTGCACCTGTGTTTGCGGCTTGCTCACACACTTGTGCACTATAATATTATATCCCGCGTCTTCTTCCCAATCTTCATATACATAATATGTCTATGAAGATTGGTCGCCGTGGTCGAAATTCGGTCGGGAGGACATTAGTAGAAAGAAAGAAAAAGAAGAAAGGAAGAAATTATTTATTTGTGTGAATATGTGAAATTAAGATGTTTGTTCATTAATTAGAAAGCCGCAACATATCCAGTCAGGCAACCCTGATGTACAAATATTTTTTTACAAGTTTTCACAATTATTTTTATGCGACGGTTTGGTAAGCTATCATTTGGAATGTTCCAGAAATCCGCAACCGTCGCCTACAGTGGGAGGCGTTACGGCTGATCGTTCAGCTGCTGCCAGCAGCGCATCGCGACACTCTCAGCGCTCTGCTGTCCTTCCTCGCTCAGCTGGCGGCCAATGCTGACGACGACAGAGAACCAGGGAACAGGATGACGGCAGCTAACCTGGCCACCATTTTTGCTCCCAACATTCTCCACCGGAACAACCCTAATGAACCTGCCAGGTAAATATCTCGTATTGTCTGTATTGGTGCTCCACGCCGACAGCTATAATGAACCTGGGAACAGGATGACGGCAGGTAATCTATCCACCACGTTTACTCCCAACAATCTCCACCAGAACAACCCTAATGAGCCCGCCAGGTAGATATCTCGTAGACTCGTATTGGTGTTCCACGTAGACGATGATAGAAGACCAGGGAACAGGATGACGGCAGTTAACCTGGCTCAGCTCAATAACACATAAATATCATTGGGCTACCATCTTTGCCCCAATCTTTGCACCCATTATTCTCCATCGGAACAACCGCAATGAGGACTCTACTTAAATATATCTGGTTGCATTGTTTTTCAAAGTCTAATAGTTCTCGATATATATATCTCGGAGTCAAAATATTCCAAATTGCCATTTTACCCATGAAGATATAGATTAAGCCTTAATCTATATCTTAATCTAAGACCTTAATCATTTAGGTCTTCCATGCTCTTCTGATAGAGCTGTTTGTGCGTTTCCAGCGCGGAACAGCTGCTTTCGGAGCGAGCTGACGTCATCAACGTGGTCCGGCAGCTGGTGGAGCGGCAGGGCGAGCTGTGGGCGCTGCCGGCCGAGCTGCTGCACGAGGCCTACATCCACCTCGCGCACTCCGCGCCCGCGCACCTCGACTCGCTGCTGCTGAGGAGAGCTGAGTAAGTTTTTCTTCGGAACAGCTACTGTCGAAGCGAGCAGACTTCGCCAACTGATGGAGTGGCAGGGCAAGCATAGAAAAGGCGGGACCAAGCAATCAAGTTCAATGTAAAACTAGCTTGTAGACGAACATCGAAAAGATTACCGAAGAAAAAATTGTAATCACTATTTTTATGATAATGATTTGATAATTTCAGATGTGCAGCGGAAGCAAACGCGAATGCAGACAATTCTAAACGCTTATGGTCTCGCGAAAGCTTCCTTCACGCAGCATCCAATACGGCCACGCTGGCCTCATCTCCCAATGCTAGGTACTGCTCCACTCCATAAGATTTATTATTATGTTCACAATATATCTTACCACTGTTACTCCATCAAAACAACCTTTGCACTCTATATCTTGACATCATCATACTACACTATATCCTTCATCACTGTAACGCCATAGCTCCAGACATGCACATACACAACTGTGAATCAAAATCTTATCTTTTATGAGTGATACCTTTAATTATTCTATTGTGTAAGGAACTCGTAATGGTAATCGTTAGTCAAATGTATAATTCGACCTGTTTAAGGAGTTCATAGATGCCTGCACGTCTAAAAGCATAAATGAACTCCTTAAACAGTTCGAGTAATACGTTTTAAGCTGTCAAATGATATCGATTTGCTTAGACAATTGGGCCTCTGAGTACAATATAATATGCCTTCGATAAAGCCAAGGTGGCCCTGAAGGACTCATCTTGATTTGTGACATTATGAAACATTTCAGAACTGTCGTATTTGTTCAAGTTCCATGACTTGCACATTGATTGTAAGTGCATTTTGTAAACTTTCTGTTCTGTTTACCCCATGCTTCCATTTAGCATAACGGGCTTGGGATACTAAACCTATGTATTATTTAGGGGGGACCGATTGAACCGGCCGCGTGCCGCCTCGGATACGTCATCAGCTTCCTTCTCTTCCTCCATCACGCTTTTCGCCAGGCAAGGCATTTGCACAACTCATGCATGTTATGCACGTCATATATGTACGACACATTGCATGCAACCGATAATCTACATTTATGACAAATCTGGTGAATAGTACAACTTAAGTGGACTTGGGTCAGGCTTTTGATTGATTACCTATTTCTCCAAAGTCTGTGGAGATTTTTTTAAATTATGGGATTTATAAATCACATAATTAAAAAAAAAATCTTTTAGTAACATAATATACACGCCGAATTGATAAGTCGATTGAAAATTACGATGCACCAACACGAAATAAATAAATAATAATAAATAAATAAATCGTTTATTTTCAATCATTTTGTGTTACATTGTGATAGATCTTGAAACTGTTTGAAGTTTGAAATGGTGTCCCGCAAGGTTTACCTTGCGGTCCACTATATTAATTGTTCGTATACAATATTGAATATTATTAGACTCTTATCAGAAATCATTGCTAGGGTTGCATGAATAGTAAAATTACATTTATTTTAGACATGTTGTTGTTCTGTTGAAGTACCTAAATAACTACATTAAAATTTAATTTAACATTTTGTTAACATGAAGATAGTAATTATATCGCAGACAAAATACTACAATATTATACGTATCTAATACGGAATTGATCGCTTATTGTCAATAATTTATGAATACAAAACCATTATGCAAAATGGAACTTTGATAACTGGAATTGTGAACAAAACTATGTGTAGAACTGTAAATGTTGATCAATACATCTAAAATATTGACGTGATAATTGCAGCAGAGTACGCAGCAGTGAAGAGCGAGGCAGCAGTGGAATCGTCAGCTCCCCGCCGCGAGACTCGGCGCCTGACTCCAACGACTCTGCCAGTGACTACAATGAAGTAAGTTGATAATAAAAAATATTGATAAATCCCACGGACGCGTACGAAGCGATTTGCTTCCTCGTTTCTATTTCGAACCGCTAGGATATGGAACGCCCTTCCGGCTTCCGTTTTGACGTGACAACGTCTTATAAATTGGTTTGCCGGGTGACACCTCAAGATTCTGTGTTACGCTCCCCGCGTTATGCGCTAACAATGAGAGCGAGTGAGAGGCACGCGTCCCGCCTAAGAGCGAGAGAGACAGACATAAACTATTTTACCACTCAAAGTCGTTGTCACGTAAAACTTTCGCCCGTATATCGACTTTACAGGCAACCAATTTTTTTTTTCCATCAGCTTATAATATTAGTATCTTCAAATCAAGAGTAAATAGGCATCTTCTAGGCAATCGCGCTCCACCTTAAGCTGCATCACTATTTCCAGCAAGTCTGATTGCAGCCAAGCGCTCGTCTGTAAATTTTAAAAAAAGTTGTCTAACAAGACATATTTGATATTTTGATAATTAATCTATAAAAATATTGTGACATGGCTGTACATTTATGTACATCTTACATAAGGAAGATGTTATGAATAGGGGTATTATATACTAAAACCTTCCTGAAAGTACGTAGATTACTATAGTGAAAAAACATTAAAATCGATCTATTAGTTTTCGGGAAAACATCCTTTTTGAAGTCTGTTAAAAATCATATAATATGACCAATCATTGAGAAGATTATTATAAGTCCAATAAAGTGAACGTTTCAACAACTTGTTGAAAGACATGATTGCACACCAATAAGACGTATGCACTATGCACCTATATTTGCCCGACGCTTGAGGAATTGATAAAGCAAACTTGATCTTCGCCTGTTGATTGGAATATAGTTTGAATAACAAGTATAAATTGAACGTACTAGGTCCGTATTCATAATAATAAATTATTACTTAATGGTCGTCGTGTAAAAATTATGATCATACAGAAAAAAGTAAAATACCTATCATCGAATTCAAATATTGAAAAAATTAATTTGTGAATGGCATTATCTGTCAGGAAAAATGACAACATCTCGACGTGCCTTGAAAAAACATTGAAAAAGGCAAATAAATCCAGATTTTGATATATTTAAATATATTTTATAGAATTTAAAGAAAGCAAAACTAGGCACAATGGCAGATTGTGTGTGTATTTCTCCTGATGATTGTCAAGTTGCAACGTCCAATAGCAATCGCTACCCGTCCGTGAAAGAATATGAGGATGAACCAGATGAGTCTCTATCAGAAAGACTATGGGGACTAACGGAAATGTTTCCCGAAAGCGTTCGAAATAAAACTTATACAGTGACAACCAAAACCTGGTGTGGAATCAAATGTATGTACCAGCTGTCTCGAACAGTGGTATGGATAATCGCCAGTTCATCTGTTATACTCTTCGCGCCAGTTATCTTCGAGGTGGAAAGATCCCAGGTTGATGAGATGCAAAAGTCGCAGCAGAAACAAGTGCTTTTGGGAACGAATACTGCGATGTCGGGACATACTCCCGGGTTACCTCCCATGCCACGATAATCTGTTAACTTTTAGTGAATCCACTTTAGATCGTTTAGTTCGTAATCCGAGTATCTTTGATTATGTACGTATGATTTCATATTTTTCCCTAATATCCCTAACCTAACCTAACAAATTTTACTAGTTAATTTCTTTTTTTCTGTCAGTCTGTCAAACCTTTGCTATAGTCAAAGGTTTCAAGCGCTACTTTGTAGATCTAGTCTCGCAACAATCAGTATTATGTGCCTCGTATGATAATAATGGTATTATAGCTAATCACAAAATCACCCCGTGCTGGTGTTTTACCAGTCCAAGACGACGCAGGCTTTTAACTTTTCGAAGTTTATGTGCGTGTTAAGACATTAAAAATAGATATTTAACTATTTAGCTTTAACGCCGGTTATGGGTTGTAGTGATGATAATGAATGAACCATTCTTAACTTCCATTCAAATAAATATTCAATTTAAAAACTCCACCACTTAACGAGCATCGTGAGTGGCAGCAAATTCAGAGCAAAACTCTTATTAAAAAAGTTCTCTGACATCATGTACGAGGATAATGAGTGCCAAACATTTAAAAAAAACTTTCCAATCTAAGTAAAATCTCTAATTCACCGTTTTCCTTTTTTCTAACGCCAAGCTTACTCCGTTGTTTTCAGACTGGCAACGCGTCAGAAGACGACTGCGTCATCACCGCGTCGCTCCACATCCCGGCGGTGCGGCCGCGGCGGCGCTCCACGTCGGGCTCGTCGTCTTCCGCCAAACGGGACTCCGCCGTGGGCTCCTCGGCCGCGTCCCCCTCCCCCGCGTCCAGCGCCTCGCCCCCCGCCTCACCGCCGCCGCGCCCCGAGCGCCCAGAGCGGCGGCACGCCGATATCGAGCGGCTTGTCGCATTTGGAAGGTAAACACCTTTGTGACTCCACAATCTATGAAGTTCGTCTTCCTCGTCTCCGTCGTCGTCATCAAACTGTCATCTGTTACTGCTGTGGAGTAGTCTAGCACGTGTCCCCGATCAAAATACCACCTGCCATAGCCCCACCAAACTTAGTTATATAGGCCGATTCGCGGAAGGTTTTTGCTACTGGTACATCCGCATGGCGTGTTCTCGGGCCGCTTTCTTGACTCGCTGCCTGTCAGTTGTGACTCCACATCAGGCTTCTGACTTATCTGCTAAACAATTTAGAAATTTAAAATTCAAAGTTCTAATAACTCGACATTTTGGGAATAGTCATTATAAGAATTCAACATTTTATGAATTCAACTTTTTAAAAAGTCGACCAACTCTGCTGACCGTGGGTTCATTAACGGTGACTTCGACCTTCAAATCCTCACTGTGGTCGGATTTCATAGTTTCATACTACTTAAGTATGAAACCTGGCCACAGTAGGACACTGATAGCATAAAGTTTCACTATTAGTAGTCATATTGAGATCCCTTTAGAAGCAAAATCTTAGTACCACTTTGTAGGACAGCTTTTCATATTTACGAACTGGTGGTAGAATCTAAATAAGAGTTATCATTTAAAGAGACACATGAAATAAACATTAATTAAGTATTGAACGATATTTAACGGGAAATATTTGTCCATTCCAGAGAAAGGAATACTTCAGACGCCCGAGCAGTGGTCGTGAAACAACACGACGAAACCGCCGTCACACGCACACGTGTGTCTTCCAGACTAGAACACACACACACGGTCAGACGAGAAGACATACACAACATCAGAAAAGATGACAACCCTAGTACCAGAAGAGAAGAACCAATCACAAGAAGAATTGAAAACGCTGTGAGCAAAAGAGACGACCAGAGTGCGAGAATAGAACAAAACATTAGAACTAGCGATCAAAATGTTAGGAGAGATGATCAAAATGTTAGGAGAGACGATCAAAATGCCAGGAGAGAAGATCAAACCGTCCGGAGAGAGGAGAGAAGAGAAGGAACAATGCTTTACAAACGGGGTGAGCTCATATCGAGTGCCCAGACCCGGCCCGCATGACACACTGTATACATACACGCTTTTATACATAAACGTCTACTATTTATCATGTCGTCTTTTATTTATATATTTAGAGAAATAAAGATTTTTTTATTTTATACAAGATAGTGATGATTTCTTTAGACCTGATTATATTTAACCCAAGAATGGCTCCTGAAAAATTCAAGTCTTGACGGTTATAAATCGTTAAGAAATTGGGCTTGTTTTTGTAAAATCTAGAACTTTATGAAATAGCGCTGAAGCACAGACTTACAAACTCAAGTACGGAAACAGTAAGCGGCAATTTTTGTAAAGGTATATGAGTGCAAGAATACGGGTTACGGGCCTTGCCCAAATATACGTTACGAATTATTTTGTGAGCACAGGAAAACACTGCCATCTCTTTATCAGCGCCTGTCCATCTTGCCGAAGGTCACCAACGCGAGGCTTATTAACAGCAAACAGGTTCTCCACTCTTCCGGCTCCAGCGTCAAGCTACGACAATCATAACTTGACCATTGCTGCGTCAGCTTGCTGATTTATGACAATCACTCAATCAATCAATGTTTATATTCAAATTAATCACACTAGCGTAGCGAAAAAATTCTATGTCTATGGTCACACTGTATACTTTTTGACGTCCAATAACATAAAGTAGGTAGTAGGTACCACATGAGTAGATAAACCTAAGGTAGGTAACAACAACAACAAGCCCGGCGGCCAAAATTGGAGCTAATTTTGCCTGTTTAGTTTTTTTATTGTTCATATTTTATACTAGCGACGCTGTCACCAAGTTTGTGGGACTATATAAACCGCGATGGTGATACTCAATTACGGTATCTTAAAACTAAAGCTACGAGGGTTGCAAACGCGCCTTGGTCTGAGAAGAGCCCGTGTCAGAACTATGTTAGATTTCCTTGATCTCCCGCGGATTTCTTCATTTTTAGGATTATTGGATTAAAAAAGTCTAGATTAGATTTGTCTGCTGTGGCGGATTATAGCGAATTAAACTTCTCGTTCATTCATTATCATGGACTTCCGCAAAGTAACGCCTGCTTCGATTCAATAAAAAAGTCCGCTTTAATTTGTAAACGTTTATTCCATTCCATGATTTACATTTTGTGCATATAATCATGACTGATAAAATTCATCGTCTGTGTATCTTGTCCCTCATGATGATGGCGCCCAGTTTCGATACGCCGTCTTGGTATTCAGATTTGCCCAGCGGTGGAGTCGCTGATGTGGTTTCTGTAAAAAAATTTTAGGTGAATGAAAAATGTTTATTTACCAAAAAAACTACTTTAATAAAAACTTTTCATATGTCCGATGGTACCCACGACAGAAAGGTTTTATTAAATACTAGCTGATACCCGCGACTTTGTCCGCGTGGTTTAAGGCGCCAGCGGAGGGCTAATTGCTCATACAAACGTAATACCAAAATAATTAGTAATTCGAGCATATTTCCTCCATATTATGCGATTATTAAGATTGAACTTGTATTTATCTAGGT
Source organism: Erebia ligea (assembly GCA_917051295.2). NCBI lineage: Eukaryota > Metazoa > Arthropoda > Insecta > Lepidoptera > Nymphalidae > Erebia > Erebia ligea. Next base: position 13,766,550 of record OU785241.1, on the reverse strand, counting down.
CCCTGGATAATTATTTTTCCAAAATACTTTCCCAAAATTAAATGTAAGCACATTGCGTTTTGCATGTTTTTGCGACATAAAGGACATGTTTTCTCCTTATTTGTTTTATATTAAAACCAGCGATATCTCACGTACTAATTGATCAGGAACATAGCCTATATTGTCAAGTTACAGAATAACAACACGAAGTTAAAAACACAACAATTTTTCATTCATCATTTTTGGTATTCACGGAACAAGACTAAATGTATAACAAATTCTGTACGCTCATATTGCTATCGCGCTTGCACGCGATCATGTGTCTTCAGCCAAATAGGGATAGCAATATACCGGCAAATTTATATTTGCGGTTCGAGTAGAAGTTGCGAGCGGCGGTCGCCGGTCCTTTAAGTTTTTTTTCAATTCCCGCGGTAACTGCTTTATTTACTTTTTAATTTATTTTTCCATAAGGCTTAATAATAAAAACTAAGTGTTGCAAAGGGAGACCTGAGATTTCAAAACACTAACTTTCAGTAACAAAGAAACGTTAATAATGTCTGGTCAACCCTTACCGCACTTAGCCCTCGGGTCACTGCCCGCATTAGCCGCGCCCTGCTTGGAGATGGTCTTGGCTGTCGTCATCCGGGGCTTCGGGCCGACCCTGCAAGGGTCCCCGGGCAGGCGCATCGGCTGCGCGCACGGCCCTGTGCCGCTCTCGTCCGCCGCTCTCTGGAGACCGTCGAACTTTGCGCCTGGGCCTGTGGTATTGAATAAATAAATAAATGTTCATTGACCAATACACAAACTTAACTTTTGACGACCTCCGTGGCGCAGTGTTGAGCGCTGTTGTCTTAACGTGCGGAGGTCCCGGGTTCAATCCCTGGGAGGGTCAATTTGGGAATTTATAATTTCTGAATTTTCCCGGGTCTGGCCTGGTGGGAGGCTTCAGCCGTGGCTAGTTACCACCCTACCGGCAAAGACGTGCCGCCAAGCGATTTAGCGTTCCGGTACGTTGCCTTGTAGAAACCGAATAGGGGTATGGGTTTATTATAAATCCCATGCCCCTTACAGGTTAGCCCGCTACCTTATCTTAGACTGCATCATCACTTACCATCAGGTGAGATCGCAGTCAAGGGCTTACTTGTAGTGGATAAAAAAACTTAAACAAATTAATAACATAACGTAGCTATGTAATATGTACGTAATTAGAATCGATTGGATTACTTAATATCATTACAAGAACCATTTAAGCCTGCTTTCACGGACAATACCCAAAATTTTAAGGAACACCTAAGCCTATTGACATTTACTGTTGGTTTTAGGTGTTTCCTGAAAGTTAGGCATTGATGGTAAAACCGACATAAGTGCAGTGGCGTGCACAATATAGAAGCATACAAGCGTTGCTCGCCCTATAGTTAAAAAAGCTCAATGCTTACTTTTCATCATGCCCTGCCTGAATCTGTTCACTTACATTACCATTTCTCACCGGCGTGGTTCTTACGAGATTTTTGACGCTATTTGAAATACCAGCCCCCCTAGCCAAGTTACATACGATAAAATTTTTCCTCGAGAATAAACACAAAGTGAATAGTTTTAATCGGATAGGCGTTTTAAATCGCTCTCTCTAAAGCGTTAACGATTATAGAAAGGTACCTAATAGACACAGAATCGTATCTATGTAACTTGGATAGGCGGCAGATGTTCCAACGCTGATTTCCAGTGACCGACCGAGTCCCGTCTAATTTTTGTAACCTGCCTTAGGATCCTCAAATTTAACTGGAAACTTGGATAAATTGAGATTCACATTAACAATTATTTTTAAATTGCGAGATAGGCTTGCGCTTGACGAAAATCATGCTTAATACAAAGTAATAATGAGGTCTAAGTTGGAGCGCGCTGGCCTAGAAGATGCCTATTCATTCTTACCTTGAAGGTACTTGAGTTGTACGTGGCAGGGAATACATGCGCTGGCCTATCAGCGCATTCAAAAACGTATACTACTGGAATAACTTTCAGAATTACCTGACTCGCAGTAGTCCACCTGGTAGGTAGTTTTATTTCGATCGCGGTCAATCCTTTGCTTCAGTTCTGGTGACGCTTCATTCTGCAGGATGCTGTACAGCATCGGGTATTTCGACTGTAGCTGTAAGATCAAGAATTTCCTCGTAAACTCAGAAAATCTTACTCGTCTAGAGATTTTGGATTTCAGGTCTTTTGGAAGATCCTATACAACAAACATATCTTCGACATAGGCATCAACCCTACTGAATACACTTTTTAAAAACTTTCCAACGTTATTTTTAGCAAAAATAAATAAAAAGATAAATTATTTCCTACTGATTATTTAGAGGATCTTGCAAAATAAGTACCTAAAATCCAGGTCCTCTGTAAATTGTAAGTTTGATAACCAAAAGAAAAAGTACGTTGACTGTTGATGATGTATAAGTAGGTATATATTTCTTATACAATTTCATACAAACTCCCATAAAAGCGCGTTTTGACGTTTGTTATTATATTAGTTGTTGATATGATTGAGTTGGCATCAATATTGGTATTGTCTATACTTATCTTATAAATGCGAAAGTTTGGATGGATGGATGGATGGATAGATGTTTGTTACTCAATCACGCTACAACGGCTGAACGGATCTGGATGGGATTTGGCACAGAGATAGAATAATAAAGTCTGGAATAACACATAGGGTCCTTTATATCCCAAAAAATTAAAGAGTTCCCGCGGGAACCAAAAAACCTCAATCCACGCGGACAAAGTCGCGGGCATCAGCTCAGTGCTCACATTTATAAATGGTTACCTTATCTAAGAAAGCGTTTGGCTGATCGTAACGCGACGTGGGTGTTTCAGGGGCCGCTGCAACGCGGGCTGGATAAAGCTTTGGATCCAACAGTTGACCCATGATCTGCAAACAAGTTAAACTAATTAAGTACTACAACAAACTACACTAAGTACCTACCTACAATCATGCCGTAGATCGAAACGTTCAAACTTCTTACAAAATTCTTTTGCTTGTCACTCAACACGTCTAAGGTACAACGGTATGTCTCTTAAAGTTTCATCCAGACGCTGCGATTTTGCGGCGCCTGGATCTAGCGACTCCCTCCGATTCCCTTGATGTCGTCCGTGCATCCAGTGGGGGGGTCTGCCAATGCTACGTTTCCCACTAAGGGATCGCCTTTCCAGCTCTTCGAAACCCCAACGTCCATCGGTTCTTCGAACTATATGCTCCGTTCATTGCCACTTCAATTTTACAACTCGTCGAACTAAGTCGGTGACCCTGATTCTCCTACCGATCTCCTCATTTTTAATCAAGAAATGAATACCTACTCCCAGTAAAGCCCTCTCCATTGCCCTATGAGTGACCCCGAACCTTCTTTCCAGGCTCATATTACCTGCTGCAGCATATTATCTAGTGGGACGATTGTATTTCGGTAACCTTTCAATAGGGTGTTTATGTAAAAAAGCGTTCATCATACCTCATTACGACTCCATCCGCCTTCTTTCCCAGGAGGCAGTTGTGGCATCTCCCCTCCAGCGTACTGCGGACACCTGCAGTCTGGGGGTCGGCTGTGCTGCATGCATGCTTGGTAGAACGCTAGCTCTTGACCAGAGAGCTTCGGGACCCTAGGTTACGTACATTTAGGTCATCATCTCGTCATCATCGTTTTCGGACATACGGTAATAGTTGGCATCAGTGGCCATACTGCCAACGCTTAAAGCCGTATTGTTTCTTTATTGTTGACTTTCGTGTTTTAGAATAAATATAATCCTTATTCACAAGAACATCACACAGGAACTTCACAGGAACATCAAGGTACGTGATATCAAACTATCATTTTGAGTAAGTATTGCTATAGAAGCAGGCGTTACTTTGCGGAAGTCCATGATAATGATTTATTTATTTTAGAAATTTATTTACAATCGTGCATTGTTGAGTCAACATGCTCCGGTGTCGGAGTGACACGTACGTTGAGAATATTTTAGAAGATTTATGTGGTGTGGTGAATATTGCATGCTGCAAGTGCAAGATACACTGTACCACATAGATTTGCCTACTGTTGCGGATTATAGCGAAATAAATTTCTAGTTCCTTCATTGCTTTAAGTGTTGGCCCCAGATGGCACTACTGGTAAGTACCTACGAAGAAACCCGAACCAAGTGGCAGGGTCTGAAGCGCAAAATCGAAGTGTTTACCAACGCTTTGATAAACAAATTGGTATATAGCACTTCCAAGGTTCAATCTGGCCCAGTGGTCCCCGGGTTGAGGAAGCTACTAGGCTCTCTTTCTGCATCATATTCCTCATTGCTGAGGACATGGAATACCTACTCTGGTTAGCTCACAGTATAATATTACTAGCTGATGCCCGTGACTTCGTCCGCGTGGTTTAAGGTTCTTTTTATTCCCGCGGGCACTCCTTAATTTTCGGGATAAAAAGTAGCCTATGTCACTCTCCAGGTCTTCAACTATACCCATGCCAAAAATAACTTCGATCCTTTGCTCCGTTGAGGCGTGATTGAAGGACAAACCAACAAACAAACATACTTTCGCATTTATAATATTATTAGTAATATGATCTCTATCGGTTAGCTACTGGACCTATTTCACTTACTCTGCTAGCCCGCCGCTTGAAACAAGGCCTGGAGTGGAACCAGGCAAGTTAGGCCAAAGATAGTCCTTCCTGTACGTTGTTAAATAATGATCCATGATGGTGTAACTAAAGTTTGATGTATACTATTAATTTGATGACCTCACATATTATATTCTGTAATTTTGGGTTCGAGATATTAATGCATTGCAAATATTATGTGGTAACAGCGTAAACCGCTATATGTTTGTTATGACATCTTCATTTTGATTGATCGTTGACGCCTCGATTTTTGGTAATTCCATTGTCAATTTACTGATTAACGTGTTTTTAAAAAGGCCCGTAGTAGTGCTTTATGGTACGTGGTGGCGTGATGCAGTCGTAATTCCTTCTTCCATGATTATTTTAATGTTATCGAAGGTGAAAGTTCCAGCCGTAAATTTTCGCGACCCATTTGTCTATTCGTGGAGAAGATACTTTCCCTCCTGCATCAAACGCACGAATGGCTAACTACCGGGCCGATTGGTTATTCTTTATCTCTACCATTAGTTACGCTGCCAAACTTCAACCGACGTAAAGCGTATAAACTTCAACATCCACAGCTGGATCTCCGGATACGGATACGGTACTATTCGTGCTTGCTTCCAGCTTGAAATCATTCAGCATAGTGATAGCCAGCACCTAGTGGGGGGTCGTTCAACGTTGCGCTTTCCAGTGTGAAGCCGCATTCAAATACCATAAGACCCTAACGCCTATCTGTTCTTAGAACTATGTACGTCAAAAATAACATGGTTATTTGAATAAAAAACATTTGAACTTGAATAACTTTTTATTAAAACCACAACCAAAAATACATTTAGAAAAGCGGTATTCCAAAACGCCAAAGAGTACTAGATCCTGTAAGTATAAATGTAAGGATTCTTCCAGCGTGGAAAGCGGAGCTCCTCGCGCGGTTCTCCAAAGGGGTTCTTCTCCAGCACCACTCGCGCCAACAGCCCGTGAGCTACGTCATAGCTGGTGTCGCCCGTGCGCACGCGCAGGATGCGGCGAAGCTCCTCTGGAAAACGAAAAACTGTTACAGAAAGCGAAGTTAAAGTTTTTTGAGATCTTTTTGACGTGAAAACTTCTTTAGCCGCGTTGAGCACTTTTTGGTAGGGAAAAAAATCTTATGGGTTCGCGAGACCGACATGCTGTGACGTATTTTTCTTTTTATTATTTTAAATATTCGTATTTATATAATTAGGTAGGCGTTTGAAAATTTTATATTATTTTCAAATTTTAATACTAAACTTCTAAGTTATAAGTTTTCACTTCTATCGGCAGTCTCTATGACTGCCAATTTTTTTTTATTTTACAAGCTTTCATTTAAGTTGCAATATTTCACGTATGTTTGTTGTTGCAATTCAGTAGTAAGATTTGATTAAATAAATAAAATCTTTTTTGGGATAACCTGGACACAAAAACGAAAATTACAGAAACTAAAAATTAAAATCTATGTAGGTACTTAAGTAGGTTAAGTATATATCTGTGCCAAAAAAATCCCAAAAAAAAAGAATCCCAAAAAAGGCATCGCCTCAGCGTAATGCTGCAATGGTGTTATGATGTACCTAATGTTATCTTTTTTACTTATCTTCAATTAATTAAAGGAAATACTTGATAAAATATAAAAAAGATGACAATTCTTAATTAGAAAAATATTAATTTAGTGGTGACGATGAAATTAAATTTTTACTGCGTAAGGATGAACTGGTACTGATAATATAGTGGGACGAGGAAAATGGTATTTTAATGAAAAATTGCTCACTCTGTAAGGAATTGTCAAACGTAGGCTTCATGGACATGGCGGACGGTGGTTCGGCATACTTCTCCGGCTTGGGGGCGCGGTAGGAGCCCTTCTGGCTAGTGTCCGGAATGTATACGTCATCGGGCAATCGCAGGGTTTGCAGCGCGCGAGCTCTCCGGGCCAGGTTCACGGACATAAACGGTAGCTCTGGAAAAACATAGTGGAAGAATGCAATAGCAATATTACTGAGTAACAAATAAATAAATAATTGTTTTTTTAATGCCATAGTATAGTCTGTCTCTGCTACCTATTTTAGGCTACCCTGTTGGCTTCAGTGACCTTCCCTCCTATAAATAGAGTGACAAAATAACAACATTATGAATTTTACAACAATTAATGAAAGAAATGCCAAAACCATATTATAGGTACTTACCATTGATGTATGGTACTTACCTATATGAACACGTTAAAATTATTTTTATATTATAATATAGGTATTATTACAGTAGACAGTACATTAAAGTATTACAGGTATTATTACGGCAGTAACAAAATTTGATTCGATAATTCCATGTAAGTAAATAGCGAAGAAAACCACACGATTGCGATACAATCTTTGTAGAATTGATTTGAATTGATTGAAGGGTGTGCAGCTCCATATAATTCCACACGGAGAGAACGCGTGCAGTCACCACCAATTTATAAAGACGACTGATTTACCTTAGGCTTTGATTCAGTGTTGCCACCCTCTGATTTAGGTTTTCCCCTAACTCCTCGTGAAATTCCCCTAAAATAAGCACTTTTCAAAATGTTTTCCCCTAAAAATAAAAATTTATGCTAAGAATAAAACACAAATGAAAGTGCAATAAACTTTTATTTAACTTTTTTTAATATATTAAACTAAAAAAAAAAACTACTAAATCAATACCATCTGTACCATATATAGGTACATATTATATAATATTATGTAGGAAGTACACTACCATCAGATAAGTTTTGACCAATTATTAAGGTGAAGATCTAATTATGCAGCCTTATGTCACTAACACACAGACATATAAGTAAATATACTTCTCTTTATAACTCTGTGCACTAACATAACATTTAACGATCATATTACATGCCTACCACAAATCTATGAGGATTTTGAAAAGAATTCTCATCATCAATCATCAGCTTTTAGAACTATGTTAACCATAGATCATTTATAGAGGAGTCCTCTATAAATGACCCATGGTTAACATGGCATCATTGTCCTCTAATAGCTGCTTTAATAGGACAATGGTGCACAGCGTACCTACATTTGGAACAAGCGAAAAACACAATAACTAGATTAAAAACACTGACAGTCAAACCAACCAAGTCAAACAAACAAGAGTAGGTACCTAAACCATAACGTATAAATCCATAAAAACCAGTTTACCTCGCACACATAAAGCAGCTTTATTCGTATTCGACATCTCTTCTTTCCACGTACACAATTCTATGAGCGCGAAAGAGAAAAATATATTTTGTTTGGTACTAGCCATAGAGAAATGTAACATCATAGTCGTAATTCCTTGATTCCTACTTCCATGGGTAACATCGGCACACCCAGTTACGTTCAGATACACGCAGTCAGTAGTCACCGATTCGAACCGAAAGTTGAAACATTCCCTAAAAAATTCCCTAATAATTTTTTTTCCCCTAAAAATTTCCCCAAATAATTGTATACCCTAAAAAAGCCCCTAAGTGTTTAAAAATCCCCTAAATCTAGGGGAAAATACCCTAAGGTGGGGACACTGCTTTGATTGACCGGCGACCGCCGCCGACAGCCCGAATTGTTTTCGATTGTTTAGACATGATATTGACTCCTATTTCTTTCGAACAAGGTGCAAAATGCAAGTGCATTGTTTAGGGCTCTTACGATTCAATAATTCGGGTGTTTCCGGGAATACGACAATTAGCGAAGATCTGCATGTGCATTTTTAATTTGGGAATACTGTAGGTAGGTACCTACATACCTCTTGAACAGTATTTAGTAAGATATTCAGTTCTCTTCAGATCCTGAATCTCATGGTCGATGGGTGTCGGGTCGATGTCCTCTGACATGTACTTCTTGGCCAACTTCGGATGGTCTTCGGCGAACTATGAAATCAGAAATCCAAACACATTAACAAATAAAGTAGGTAAGCTATATTTAAATAGAAGGGTGCAAAGGCGGTCTTATGACATAGCAATCCCTTACAAACATACTTTTTTAACATAAAAATAAGTAGATAAACCAATTGCTTTATTTCTCGTAGGAAAACTTAAACTTGACTACGTCATGATTTTACCACCAGTTCGGAAAGAAAAATTCTACTGAGAGCTGGCAGGATTTCAGGGTTTCAGAATTATTCAAGAGGTAAAGAGCAATAACTTGGTGAAGTGGAAATCCGAGTGACTAGCTTATAGCTAATAGCTATTTATTGCCGGTTCTAGACCCATAGAGGTATAATTATTATTTCTCTGAGTCTGGAGTCTGGACCACTTTTCGAAGTGGTGCCCTCTATGGCCCCAAACGCCAGCGCCACACACCGTCGACAGGTGGCACTACTACGTTACGCCACTCGCCGCCGACAGGTGGCACCACAGAGTTACGCTACTCGCCGCCAATAGGTGGCACTACATCGAAAACTGGTCCTGAAACAGTGATTTCAGCGTTCAGTTACGCCACTCGCCGCCGCCAGGTAGCGCCACTTCGAAAAGTGGTCCACACAGAAATAGATGGATAATTATTATGTGATCCAGATTCCAGAACCCGGCAATAAATAGCTACCTACTCATGTCTCATATAATATACCGACCGAATTACGGCCACGGCGGCCAATCTTCACAGAGATTAGCCATCGACTATTATTTTCTGCATGTCGCTAACCACCGGTGGCCCATATTTTGCTACGAGCCTACACTGAGAAAAAATACCTTCCGAAATACGGAAGGTATTACCGTCCCTTTTGACTCAGTAGGAAATTTACCTTTCAACTTGGAAGGATATTATTACCGTCCAAAATTTCCTTCCAAACAATGTCTGCCTTCTATTTCGGTGGGTAATACGTACCTTCCAAATTTCGGTCGGAAATTCCTACTGAGTCAAAAGGGAAGGTAATTTTTGGAAGGAAAATAAATGACGGTAAATACATACTTGGTCATATTTGTTCGGTAAATATAAATAACCTTCCAAACCTAGAAGACAAAATATTACATAACTAAGGCGACGGCGAATACGGAGCGGGCTTTTGCAAAATTATAGGCTTTCAAAACGCCCTGTCCCAGCAAGGGTCCGTATACCACCTATGAATTATGCTCTGCTATGCGCTTTCAATGAATGTCCTAACTAGATGGAACTAGATGGAAGCACCATTTGCCACGATGCAGGTACCGATACAAGCGGACTTGGCGATATATATGTGTTTGACCGGCGCCACCCTATACCGCGAGCCAATATACGCGTAGCGACATCTAGTGGTCGGGTCGGGTACTACATTCGGTGTTACAATTTCTATTTAATAAAACTTATTCGTTTTCCTTCCGATACCGAATTATTCCAATTTGTTTGGAGAGTTATTATCATCTGATTTAGAAAGATGTTCCTTGTGTTATTTTCTCCATATGTGATCCATCTAATTTGGATGGTTATTCCTTCCAGCGAGCCTTTCTAATCCCTTCGTTTTTGATGGAATAGTAATGTCACTTCATTTCCTACTAAATAAGAGGGTAAATATCCTTCAATTTCGGAGGGTAAATATGCGTTTTCCTTCCGACACTGTTCCTACCGAAAAATTATAATTGATTTAGAAGGACATTATCGTCTAATTTAGAAGGATACTCCTTGTGTTATTCCCTCCAAGTGTGATCCATCTAATTTGGATGGTAGTTCCTTCCAGCGAGTCTTTCTAATCCTTTCTTTTTTGATGGAATAGTAATGTCAATTTATTTCCCACTAGTTAAGAGGGTAAATATCCTTCAATATCAGAAGGTTAGCTGCGTTTTCCTTCCGACAACTTTGGATTTGAATTCAGAAGGACATTAACATCTAATCTGGAAGGATAAATTTGGGAGGAATTATTATAATGCATCCTTATTTAGTAGGAATATTTAGCTGGAAGGAAATTCCTTCTTGGTTAATTCCTTCCAACAAATTTCCTTCCTTTATGTTCTTCCGTATTAGACGGATAAAATTCATTACCTTCTAAATATCGGTAGGAATTTGGCAGTTCCCCGATTCAGAAGGTAATCGGTGGAAGGAAAAGACCCAATTTTGGAAGGAATCGGTTTTAGAAGGTAAAAATCGGAAGGTAAACAAGGAAATTTTTCTCAGTGTAGTACTTAGTTTAGTACAAGAGAGTTATAATAAAAACGGTGTTCATAGTAACTCTTTCAACAGCGTCCTTGTAGTACTCATAGTTGACGGGGCACAGAACGTCGGGACTCGAGCGAGGCAGCTCCCGCGCCTTCAGCGAGTCCCTGCTCAGGCCTACGATGAGGCAATCGTCGTCGACTGCTTTGCGCCGGGGACTTTTACTGTGACAGAAAAAACTGATCCAGTGCCCCGTTTTATCATTTTGCTAGTAGAATTACCTAGAATTATAGAGTTTTAATTTTATGTTTTTGAAATTTTTGTTTGTTCTTTGTTTTAGTGTTTAAATCCCAAATAAAGATTTTATTTATTTATTTATTTATACGAGCATCAGATTTCCCACAAGGATTCTTGGACGGATAAAACGCGGAGATCTGGCCTGGAAAAATCGAACGTGACAAAAAAGCGTTGAACTCTGTCTCTCTTCGTCTAGCATAGATGGAGAATTATGTGAGATGCCGCAGGTTCGAATCCCCACAATATCTCTTTTTTTTATGAGTGAATTTAGTAGTTAATATTAACGTACTTAGTTACGTACGTAGTGATGGTCGGGACCGAGGTTATTGGAAGCTCTGGATGATGATCTCGCTGATAATGTCATGTCAGTGGATAGCGGCGGGTTCGGCTTCGACCCGACTTATATATTTCTTGAATAGTTACACGGTTGGGGAGACGATTAAATTAAATAGATTTATTTTCACTTTGAAACAGACTTTTAATTATGATTAAACACTTGTTTAAAAACATAGAAAATTATAATGATTACTTGTATGTATGAGGGGAGTGTACCGAACAGAATGAGGATGGAGGAGTCTAGTCGCTGTATTTAAGCTAAAGAATTACTCATGAGGTGGTGGGGTTCCTGGTGACTACAACATACACGTAGCCGGATGCTGATAAGCTGCTTATGCTACGGTTCTCGTGAAAAGTAATAAAATTGGACTTAAGAAACTACTTATAAAATTATGAATTTTAGAAATATAATATTTTAAAATATTATGTTCTATTGTCAATTATGAAACCGATACGCTTCGAGTCGTAAAACTAGCAAGTCATAAAATACAATGATGCTAATGCGACAGATGACCTACAAGGCCTTGGTTATTAACTACGTTAGTGGTTACGCAATTGCCCCGTTGGTCTAGTGGTTAGTCTGTTCGACTGCGGCCGACGAGGATCCGGGTTCGAGTCCCGGGTCGGGCCATAATTAAGTACTTATTGAGTTTTTCTGACTAGAAATTCTCAGTACTAGCCCGGAGTTAGGAAGTTGGCGGTGTTTCACCCCCGTGCCTAGGAGAGCACGTTAAGCCATCGGTTCCGGTTATTATCACTAATATGATATACCCGCATTAGAGCAGCGTGGTGGGTCTAAGCTCTAACCTCCTCTCCTATGAGAGTAGAGGCCTGTGCCCAGCAGTTGGGCTGTAGTGGTGGTGGTGGTTAATATTACCAACGACTTAAATATATTACGGAGTTTCCAATGACACTGCAAGGCTTGTTAAAAGTAGTCACTGATAAAACTCACGGTTTATTTTTGTTCACATAGTCCACCATGTAAACGGACTGGAACTCTATTTCGCCGTCGAACACGGACATCTTTATGAATATTATTCATAAATGCAAAATTATTAATAATTCAAAATTAAACTTTGTTTACAATTTACAGTATTGACGGAAAATATCGTCACTGTCAGCTGTCAGGTCATTTTGTGAAAAAGTCTTAGAGGGTAGATTTTATAAGTAAAACTACTTTTAGCGAGACTCAGATCTTTTTGGACTGATCACGCTTAGATTATATCTGTGGATTATATAGGTATATTACACGTATATTATAAGAGACCACGGAAGTAACGTGATTATAGAAAGGATTATCCATATCCATACTAATATTATAAATGCGAAAGTGTGTCTGTCTGTCTGTCTGCTACGCTTTCCCGGCCCATCTTTTCAACCGATTTTACTGAAATTTGGTATACAAGTAGGTTATATCCCGGGGAAGGACATACTTTACTAGGCTACTTTTTATCCCGGAAAATTAAGAAGTTCCCGCGGGAATCAAAAAAACCTTAATCCACGCGGACGAAGTCGCGGGAATCATCTATTAGTCCATAGACCCTGTCATTTTTAGCCAATCGCCCTGCGGTTCGCCTTGTATTTGACAAAAGCTTACTTATTGCATCAATAATATAGGTGGCATGCAAAATTGCTATACAATTATAATTAAAAAACCATTCTTACATGCAAAATCATAAATTGATCAGAATAATTATATTTATTTTACAATTTTAACGTTTTTTAATCATTGCGACGAGATTTTGTCTTGTTACGTCATCGCAAAAATAAGATGGCCGATGTTCACAGATGCAAAAACATTACATTACTTACAAAAATTACATTTACAGTTGAATTGGATTAAACGACACATTTTATTTGAAAATCGATACAAAATTTCAACTCTAATAACAGCTGTTTAGTTTAACTTTTGAAAACTCCTCACCAGAGAAAGTTAGAATAGATACGTAGTAATATAATAGATTATAGTCATTAAGTTAGGCTAGCTAGCTTTAAGTTCTATTGTATTGTTTTCAATTAATTATGTTAAATTAGCATTATTACTATTATTTCAGTGATACCAAATTAAAGAAATAATATATTCAAAAGAAAAAAAAACGTTATTTTGCTTTTGACAGTTCGAAATTTTGACATATATAACTAGTCGTCAGTCTGGTGAAAGCTGACAGTGTAAAGGAAATTTTAAAAAAATAGGTTGGGTATCCCCAAATGTAGTAGTTTTTTTACCAGTAGCAACCAGTACCTAATTAATAAACCGATATCAGCTAAGAGCATGTTATATTTTACATTTATATTTATTTTTATTTATATGTTCTCAGGTATCTGCTTAAATCCAATATTTGAGAACACGATCTCAGCTGATTTAATAATTCGGTTTATTATTACGGGCTTAAAAACCAGACTCTCAGCTTTCGTTAGAAATACTCTAACTACCAACTCTAGTGAAAATTAGTTATAGGCTTAGTTTTGTTAGTTATCGTTTCGTTCGTTCTCGACTACAAAATCAAAAAAAAATATGTATACATTATAAAAAACCCTCTAATGGTTTTCTCTGAAGAAATTCATTGAGAGTTGAGTTATAACATTGATATGACTATCAATAAGGCACAAGGCGTCTACACACGGAGATTTGCACAAAAAAAAAGCTGTTAAAGTACAGAATACCGCAAAATTACAGATTTTTACTTAAACAAACAACAAGTTTAATCTGGTCATAATAATTTTTAAAGCACAAGAATATATAAAATACTCTTGAATAGTCTTACACTCTGACCACTTTATATGTGCGTGTGGCAAAATTCGGAACTAACAGACTCTACTGTGTTGATCCTAAAATGTTTACTTTTTAATAGACAGTGGCGCCTCCGTCACGCGCACATTTAGTTTACCAAGGTGTGATAGTTGTGAAATATGGCGCCCTTTTAGAGAGTCCGCGTACCGAAAGAAGTCACCTAGAGGCAACGCTGTCGTATGTTTATGCAGCATATTACATCTAAAATATACGTTTCACTTAGTGCCGCGGGGCTTCTTTCGTGGCACAGACATCTGCAGGCGCCATTTTGTTGTAAAACGGCCGTATAAATCACATAATAGCTAGAAAGAAAATATGTACCTACCTCAAATGGTCGTACAAATCCAGTTTTGAGTGAAAAAAAGAAAAGTTCGCCAGAAAACTTCCGTGTGCATAAGCCCTTATTATCACATAGCGTAATAATTTCAAAATTTCACTGGTAATATTAACAAAATATTCAGTCAGTAATGATGATTCTATTAAAATTCAAAGTTTACCTAAGCTTCGGACAAACTGAGGCGAATTCCGCGCGGCAAGCGGGACGCGCATAAATTAAGTGAATGTTAAAATTTCATGAAAAGAATAGGAATATCCTCAATTAAAACCCTCTATCATCTGTCACATGAATATTACGCTTGGGAAAATCAAATTCAATTTATTTGTTGAAATAGGTAAGTATAGCTTGGAAAGGACCTATTTTGCACAGATTATGATTTTTCCCTACATTATTTTACTAAGTCATAGATCTTAGCATGTACTAGAAACAAAAATATAATCCAAATATATCCCGCTAATAATTCAAAGCATGGTGGAAAGACATTCCTATTCTTATTACTTCATTGTGAACACGTGTTAATAAATATATGAGTATATTCACTCAAGATATTAGCTTCCCCATCCCGCACGAAATTCCCCTCAATGTGTCTGAAACTAATCAACAGAATTAATATCATGGAAATCTTCATACAAGTTTCATAAATCACCTGATGGCGTTACAGTCGTCAATCAAACCACAGACAATCAATAATAAATGAGTTAAGCAGAAGCACATTTTAAATAAAGGATATAAATAACAGTTTCATTATACTTTTTTTTAATACAAATTGTCCATTTATACACTGCTTTTTCCACCTATTTATATATACATCCGCATTCCAATATTTTAGGGGGAAAAGGGGGGTTTTAATCACTTAGTTTATAATGTTTTAGTATTTTTTTTTATATAGATATAAAAGTACTACATAGTCAGACTTTGGAGGTAGAATTTTTGAAGTATAGTCTTATTTTAGAGGGGTTTTAAACCAAAAAAACCGTCATAATATGTGAAATAACCAAATTAGTGTTCAACATTTAACCAAGTAGTTAGCAAAATTAATATTTTGTCCGAATTATGACACTGTTTTACGTAAAACTAAAACAAAGTCAATTGTCATGATCGGGTCATAATTCAATGAGTTCGCGTCAAAACAGACCGAAAAGTTTTCGGATAAACGCTCTATAACTGACGGCGCATTTACATTCCGTCGTTTAGGCCGTATTCGACTGCAGCCGTTTTCGGTCACTGATTAATATCAACTGTTATTCGGTTGGTTGCATTCGAGCCCGTTTGAGGCGACTGACTTAGTGTAAATTTCATAACTCATAACTGACTTATGGAAAATTGCTGTTGGCTAAAATCCGGATACATTCGGTCACCAACCTAGTGTAAATTATACAAAAGTTTGTGTCAAAAAGGACTTTGAAAGTTTCGATTGTTAGCGAATAGACGCTCTAAAACTCTATTCGCTAACAATCGAATATAGTCTAATGCCACAATTACACTTGTAATTTGTGTTTGTGTGTTTAATGTAATTTTAAAGTAGTAACGTACAAAATTACATTAACTAACTTACACGCGACTCGCGACTTACAAGATTGTTTACATATCGTAAGTTACTCATTTAAAACTTACTAGTGTAATCGTGGTCTAACCCTAAATATTTATATGATTTGAGCCCAAACCCCACCCTTTCCCCCCCTTATTTCCGTACTAATCATTCATTATATCTACCGCAGTGCCTCAGTACCGGTCGTCCTCGCTGACGGAGGCGCCACTCCGCTGCTATGGCACCCTGAAGGGCACCACCAGGTCTTCGTGGTGCTCAACACGGAGCTCTGATATAGCTGATGCGGCTTTCTTCACCGCGTTCGTTATCTGGAATTGAGACATGTATTAGTTAATGAAAAAACTAGAAGTTTAATTCGCTATAATCTATGTGGTACAGTGCGTATTCCCACACCACATAAATCTTCGAAAATACCCTCCATTATAGATTTATGTGGTGGAGAATATCGCGGGCTGCAAGTTCAAGATACGTGCGTATTCCCACACCACGTAAATCTTCCAAAATACCCTCCATTAAATAAAAGAAAATACCCTCCATTATAGATTTATGTGGTGGAGAATATCGCGGGCTGCAAGTTCAAGATACGTGCGTATTCCCACACCACGTAAATCTTCCAAAATACCCTCCATTAAAAAAAGAAAATACCGTGTGGAGAATATCGCGGGCTGCAAGTTCAAGATACGCACAGTACCACATAGATTTACCTTCTGTGGTGGATTATAGCGAATTAAACTTCTAGTTTTTTCATTGTCATGGACTTCCGCTAAGTAACCCCTGCTTCTAATCTAATACTTGTATAGTTTATTGACAAAGGCTTAAAAGGTTGGTATGTACATGTATTTTTGTTTCAATACTAGATGATGATGGTACATGGGTTTAGTTTTTTGAAATATAAATCCGCTTTCCCCTCCTCTTCAATATAGGTAGTTTCAAATCAAGAGTGAATAGGCATCTTCTCGCTCCACCTGAGGCTGCATCACCACTTGCAAGCAGGTCTGATTGCAAAGCGATAGCCCATGTATTTAAAAAAAATCAGCGGTGATTTTCCAATGTAAAAATTACCATGATTTGTCTGTCTCCTGGATCCATATCTGCACCGAACTTCATTGAAATCAGTAATGCTGATGGAATGTGAAAAACTAACAGACAGACTGAAACACTTACGAAATCATATTTGTATGGATATAGTACATTTCAACATAGAACAAAAAGTGTGTGTGTGCAATTCACACACGGCAGAAGTGAAACTTCAGAAAAGTAGCCTATGAGAGAATAAGGTAAATATAACTTGTGTTCTATGTAATTCTCTCGCAGGCTAAATCCTATTATGAATATGTTTCTCTTTTTCTTTTCATCGAATTTTCAAATCCTATGATGCCGTATAGAAACCGATTTAAGGGGTTTAGGTTCAATTTCTGCCGTACCCCTAACACGTTAGCCCGCTACCATCTTAGACTGCATCATCACTTACCATCAGGTGAGATCGCAGTCAAGGGCTAACTTGTAGTGAATATATATAAAAAAAAAACAACGATTCTAAAGAAGTTTCACTGCAATAAGGACGCAGCAAATCTTCTAAAAGTTTTGACACACTCACCAGCTCCTTGTCATTGTGTGTGAGGGGTGCCGCCACCAGCACTTGTCTTCGGATGGCGGGCGGCAGGTCGGCCAGCAGGCGCGCGGGCGTGGGCGCGGGCAGCGCCGCGGTGGCAGCCCTAGCGGTATACGCCCGCACACGCTCACTGTACGCGCCCGCCTCCAGCGAGTAAGGGCCTAGGGCTCCCACGTCAATCACATTTCTGTGGACCAAAATTCAATTTAAATTACAATAGGGATGATGCCTATATCAAAAATAAATTATTTCTAACTGATTATTAATAAATAGAGGGTCTTCCAAAAGACCTAAAATTCACATCCTCGATTAGTTTTAAGTTTGATAATTGTAAAGTATTCGGGACGTGTCAATCAAACACGAGCGTTAGGCACCATGTAATAAAATTCTACATCAATGTTAGGCATGCACTGATTTATTCTTGATGACAAATGATTTTCAATATCTATAAATTATTAGCATACCCTCACAATAACCATTTTAAAACATAGATTAAAGAAAAAAGTTTGTTGGTTTGTCCTTCAATCACGCCGTAACGGTAAACGGAGCAACGGATCGGTGTGATTTTTGGCATGGGTATAGTTGAGGACCTGGAGAGTGACATAGGCTACTTTTATCCCGGAAAATTAAGGAGTTCCCGCGGGAATAACAAAAAACTTAAACCACGCGGACGAAGTCGCGGGCATCAGCTAGTTCAGTCATAAATATTAAGTTTTAGGTATAAAAACCTAACATCCGCATCGATTTTTTTTTTGGATATTTTTGTATAAGTTTTGGTTCATACCATACTACAACCCAACCAAGTTTCAACGACTGAGGATTTAATGCGGGGGTCTCCATACAACGAACCACCCCATTGCCTAGAGCTAGACCTAGACTAATTGGAATGCGTCTCACGTGGCAGTCTCGTGCAGTATCCTGTTGAGAGCGCTCTGCTCGTCGGGCTTGCGCGGCGGCGTGGACGCGCACGCGGTCGGTGACGGCGTCTCTTGCTGCTGCTCCGGCACTTCCAGCAAATGAGTGCGTTCGTTCACTGTATTCTCCTGCAAAATACAGTCGAAACCTTTTACAATGATGGGTATGTTCCGAAATACACTGCGAGCACTGTAAGGTGTGACGTCAATTTAGTACACTGCGAAGCCGTTCCTTTATAGTTAGGCATACTGGTTACTGCTTAAAACGGAACACAGTCAGCACTGAGAACACCTTACCGAGAAAACGCCAGTGCTCACAGTACAAAGATGGCGTCGATAATGACGTCATATATTTCCCTAGGATACTGCGGCAGTGTACTGTCAGTCCATAACGGAACGAATTTCTCCACAGTAAGAGCACTGAACAGTGCTCGCAGTGTATTTCGGAACACACCCGATATCATACTAATATTATAAATGCGAAAGTGTGTTTGTTTGTTGGTTTGTTGGTTTGTCCTTCAATCACGCCGCAACGGAGCAACAGATCGACGTGATTTTTGTCATGAGAATAGTTGAGGACCTGGAGAGTGACATAGGCTTTTTATCCCGGAAAATTAAGGAGTTTCCGAGGGAATCAAAGCTTAAACCATGCGGACGTAGTCGTGGGCATCATTTAGTTATATATAATAATAATGTTGGTTAAAAGAAGATGCCTGCAAATTCATCATGTGGATTAAGTTTTTTTATTCCTAGGAACTCTTTAATTGTCTGGGATAAAAAGTAAATAAGACCCAATGCCTGCACCAAATTTCATCAAAATCAGTTGAAAACATGGCCATTATAAACAAACGAAAATTTGTACAAGTTTTTATGTTGCTTATAGAATGAACACAGCTATTAACATTATTAAAACACATAGGCTTTTATGACCTTTATATAGTGGTCCCTTTTATCTGTTGTAACAGTAGGTACCTAAGTGTATTTTACATTTTAACACAAACACTTTTATTTTGATCTATCCACAGATGCTTAACTGATACTTGTAAATATTTAAAACTTTATCCACCTCAAGTAGCAATGATGTTGGTGATCTCAACATCAACCGATTCTTTGCTGTCTTGTCAAATATCACAGTGAAATAAAAATATTGCTAAATTGCTACTTAATATTACCTCACAATTAGGTATTACCATATCTCGAAAAAAACAACATAATATTATATTTATACATATTGGATCTATTTACCAAAACAATTCAAAGTGGAAAAACTATACTGAAATTTTGTAAATTACATAAAGTTCAATGTGACTTCATGTTTGTTTACATTGCACACCACTGAATATGCTAACTGAAGCTGCAATGGTTAACAATAAGTAACACAGCAAATAAGCAACAAAGGAAAACATTATTCATCCAACAACATTAAGTACATACCTATGTTAAAATTGTACATGGTGAATCAACTGGATAACGATTCTATATTCAGAGTAATTTAAAATATAAAACAATAAGTAGGTATGTGGGTTACAAATGTTCGAGATAAACCAAGATACACATTTCCAGGTTCACATTAATAAGATAAAAGTGCCAGTCAACTAGGAATTAACGATAAGCGACCATACCATTGTTGTGTTGTTATGAACATTATGATTACGTTTGCAAACCGGTTTCCCAGTACACTGCATTTGCAATACATGCTGACGTTTTCTTTAATAACTATGCACATATTAATAGCATTAGCATTAGATTTGCTATAAATTGCGTCGAACATGGTATTCTTTAGGTCTTTTAGGTCAATCTATTAGGTTTTATTACCTGGGGATCGGTGTCTTTCTGGCAAATGCTGTAGCAGCAACCCATGACGGCGCTCTTCAACGAGCCGAAGCATGAACGCAGCATGCATTCCTCGCCGTCTGACTGCATAAATATTTTGTTCGGTAGTCACGTTAAAAATAGAAAATTTTTCAATTCACCGTCGACAATTTCGCGATTGCACGAAACCTATGTATTTTGACATTGACATTGACAACTGACGAGACAGCCGTGCGTTCCGAAATACACTGAGAGCACTGTTCAGTGCTCTTAACTGTGGAGAAATTCGTTCCGTTATGACTGACAGTAAACTGCCGCAGTATCCTAGGGAAATATATGACGTCATTAATCGACGCCATCTTTGTACTGTGAGCACTGGCGTTTTCGAGGTAAGGTGCTCTCAGTGTTTGTCTCAGTGCTGACAGCGTTCCGTTTTAAGCAGTACCCAGTATACCTAACTATAAAGGAACGGCTTCGCAGTGTACTACAGTGACGTCACACCTTACAGTGCTCGCAGTGTATGTATTTCGGAACACAGCCCAAGTAAAAAATCATTTGTCATTTCACATTTTTTAGGTAGGTAGTCGTCTTTTGAGTTTGACAAAATAGTGCGGCTCTCGCGAGTCTCGAGAAGCATTCTATAGCATTGTCGAAATTAATGAGTCATTCATTCCAAGTTTCGGGCGAAGAACCTGAATGATTCCTGAACGTTTATTTTGGCTGTGTTCCGAAATACACTGCGAGCACTGTAAGGTGTGACGTCAATTCAGTACACTGCGAAGCCGTTCCTTTATAGTTAGGTATACTGGGTACTGCTTATAACGGAACGCAGTCAGCACTGAGACAAACACTGAGAGCACCTTACCTCGAAAACGCCAGTGCTCACAGTACAAAAATGGCGACGACTTATGACGTCATATATTTCCCTAGGATACTGCGGCAGTTTACTGTCAGTCATAACGGAACGAATTTCTCCACAGTAAAGAGCACTGAACAGTGCTCTCAGTCTATAACGGAACGCACGGTTTAGCAGTCAATGTCATGTCACATCAAAACCATCAAAATTCAAAACTGTCAAAATCAAAAACACGTCAACAATTTCGGAGGTTGTTCTCGGAGCTATTTTTGTTACATAAATTAAAAAGTTTTTAAATTAAAGATGATTCGATACCGAGGGAAGAAAAAGGTGTTAGACAAGGTGAAGGAACTGGACGCATTCTCAAAAGTTCCTGAAGAATACGTGGACAGTACGCCGGTCGGCGGTACCTTTTCTGTGATAACGTTTTTTATCATAATGTGGTTGGTTTATAGCGAAGTTACGTACTTTTTAGACAGCAATTTAGTGTTTAAATTCGTGCCAGACACGGATATGGACGAAAAGTTACCAATTAACATAGATGTTACTATTGCAATGCCTTGTTCGAATATCGGTGCTGATATTTTGGATTCGACGTCGCAAAGTGTTTTTGGTTTCGGTGAACTGCAGGAGGAGGATACTTGGTGGGAGTTAACTCAGGAGCAGCAGGACGCTTTTGATGCGGTTAAGTATTTAAACTCGTATCTAAGGGAAGAGTACCATTCAATTTGGCAATTGCTTTGGAAAAGAGGACATGGCTCAGTTAGAGCGACGATACCACCGAGAAAAACTAAGCCTAAGCATAGACCTGATGCTTGCAGGATTCATGGAGTGTTAATACTTAATAAAGTTGCTGGAAACTTCCATATTACACTCGGCAAAAGCTTACCGTTACCCCATGGTCACATACACCTAAACATGCTGTTTGACGATGTCCCTCAAAACTTCAGTCACAGAATACACAGATTCAGTTTTGGCAGTGCCGCAAATGGCATTGTATACCCATTAGAAGGCGATGAAAAAATTGCAAGTGAAGAAAACATTCTGTATCAATACTTCATAGAGGTTGTTCCTACTGACATAGAGACAACATTTGAGTCAATAAAAACTTTTCAGTACTCTGTGAAAGAGCTTGAAAGACCAATAAGTCATCATAAAGGATCTCATGGAGTGCCAGGTCTGTTTTTCAAATATGACATGGCAGCGTTAAAAATTAAAGTATACCAGGAAAGAGAAAATTTACTACAGTTTATGCTACGTCTCTTTTCAATTATCGGTGGTATTTATGTAATTATTGGTTTCATTAATACAATAGTGCTGGCTATACGGACTAAACTCATGTACACTCCTGAGCCTAATCCTAAAAAGTCTGATATCGCCAGGCCAGCACCTGCTGTACTAAATCCTTTATTAACAGCAGTAGATCTGAATTTACCAGTAGATGTAATAAAACAATGACAGAAAAGATATTTTTAGTCTAGTTATGTGTTAAATAAATGACAGGTTTACAGAGTCAGTAGTTGATCAGATTTAACCTAGAATCATACTATGAAAATGGGTATTTGCTGTACATACCTACTTACTTAATTTTTAAATTCTGGTCATATTTTACATTTTTTCACTTTGCTTGTCAGGCCTTACTTAGCTTTGATTCAGTAACTGATCCCATCTAAATCAAAATACTATGAATTTTACAGTTTTACTAGCACTAATTAATAAAAATAGTGTGGCTTTCCTTTTTGTCCAGTGATACACCAACTGGATGAAGTGATACTTGGACTTAGAAATGTGTTGATTATACAGTACTAGCCTGTGTAACTTGCACAGTGTATACAAGGCATTACGTATTTGTTACATCCTAGGCCTATTAAGCACAATAATTATTTATCAAGTATATTTTTGTATAATATAAGTGTAAGTAATTGATGCTGACTTTTTACATTTTTATAATTATTATGTAACTAATTTATTTACTACCTCGAAAATTGATGTACTGTATATTTTGTATTTTTGTTAAGATTTCCTTTCTACTGTAATGAGAAGGAATAAGAATAATAGCACATTACTGCCCATTCTGCTGGAAATAAAGCTATTCACAGCTAAGTAATATTGATTTACTTATGATTTTTAAAAGACGAGGCACTAGACAATGTCTTTTTAAGTAAATGTAGCTGTGAATTGCTATTTCGGCGGAGACTTGCTTGGTGCTTTTCTAATATTTGTGAGCAATAAGCTTTTTTACATTGGCAATAGATGGCGTTGACTTATCTTAATTCACTCTAAAATCTTGTGGTGTAGAGGCAATGATATAATTTCCTACTTGAATGTTAGAGGCCTGAAAAGAGCCAATGTACGTATTTTTTTATAAATATAACTAGCTGATGCCCGCGACTTCCTCCGCGTGGATTTAGGTTTTTTGATTCCCGCGGGAACTCTTTGATTTTCTGGGATAAAATAGTATCCTATGTATTATTCCAGACTATAATCTATCTCTGTGCCAAATTTCATGCAGATCCGTTCAGCCGTTCTGGCGTGATTGAGTAACAAACATCCATACATCCATCCAAACTTTCGCATTTATAATATTTACTAGCTGATGCCCGCGACTTCGTCCGCGTGGATTGAGGTTTTTCGGTTCCCGCGGGAACTCTTTAATTTTCCGGGATAAAAAGTAGCCTATGTGCTATTCCAGACTATAATCTATCTCTGTGCCAAATTTCATCCAGATCCGTTCATCCGTTGGAGCGTGATTGAGTAACAAACATACATCCATACATACATCCATCCATCCAAACTTTCGCATTTATAATATTTATATGGATTTGATTAGTATAAATAGTATAGAAGTATAGATTAAGCAATTTCCGAACGAGTAGGAGAAAATACTTTTGTTTTTATCATATTTAAATGAAGTCCCACGGACTTATCTGCCCCGGTAGTATATATTGAATATAAAATAAAAATAATGTACATCATATATTTTTTTTAGTTTTATCATTCTCTTATTTTAGAAGTTACAGGGGGGGGGACACACATTTTACCACTTTGGAAGTGTCTCTCGCGCAAACTATTCAGTTTAGAAAAAAAAATATTAGAAACCTCAATATCATTTTTGAAGACCTATCCATAGATGGGTTGGGCTATCCACACGTATGGGTTTGATGAAAATAAAATTTTTGAGTTTCAGTTCTAAGTATGGGGACCCCCAAAATTTATTGTTTTTTTTTTCTATTTTTGTGTGAAAATCTTAATGCGGTTCACAGAATACATCTACTTACCAAGTTTCAACAGTATAGTTCTTATAGTTTCGGAAAAAAGTGGCTGTGACATACGGACAGACAGACAGACAGACAGACATGACGAATCTATAAGGGTTCCGTTTTTGCCAAATTTGGCTACGGAACCCTTACAAGGACTAAACAAGCATATAACTTTGTTCCAATTTTTGCCAGATAAGTTGGTGGGACTCTATATGAATTGATTGAAATCTGTTCTGAAAGTTAAATTTTTTGTATGGTGGAAAACAATCCTCTATTCCACAACATTCCATGGTACAATAATTATACTAAACTCAAAAAAAAATAATGTCATTTTTTATTTTTTAATCAAGTATTATTTTGAAATTATAAAATAGTGATGTTCATTAATTGAATGAGGCTTGAAACTTATTAACTTTTTTAAACTCTCATAATAAATTTTCTTATTTAGATATTTCTTATTTCTTATTTCTTATTTAGATATTAAGTAATTTCTATGGTATAATTTTAAAATTGCTGGATTGCCTGATAATAGGTGCCTGGTGACGAATCAAACGATCGATCTGTAAAATTATATGATACCTATTTTAAAATGTCTTTTAGTAATTATTATTATTAATTGTAATCATTTTTTAGTCATACATTTAATTATATTGTTTTACTAGCTGATGCCCGCGACTTCGTCCGCGTGGTTTTAGTTTTTTGTTATTCCCGCGGGAACTCCTTAATTTTCCGGGATAAACTGTTGGTTTGTTGGTTTGTCCTTCAATCACGCCGCAACGGATCGACGAGATTTTTGGCATGGGTATAGTTCGGAACCTAGAGAGTGGCATAGACTACTTTTTACCCCGGCAAATTAAGAAGTTCCCGCGGGAATCATAAAACTTAAACCAAGCGGTCGGAGTCGCGTACATCAGCTAGTACCTAAGCTAATAAAAATAGGTAATTAGATAGCTTGAAGCCTAGGCCCTAGACTAATAGCCAAAATGCAAGCTTACAGCCATGGTTTTCCCCAAGTCTAAAAATATGTAGGTAAACTTACCTACCTGATACCAGGTAATAATTCAACAATAACTGGTTTGCAGGTGAACACTAATTAGTTTTTATCAGGAAAGGAAAAAAGTTTCAATTATTTGTCGCCGAGGATGCGGAATTGAAGAAGGGTGCGTCGCGATTGGTATATTATACCTGTCTCTTTTGCGCTTGTATTATCGAGGTATATGCGCACCGCTCGCTGTCGTTTTGTTCTTCGAAGTGCCGACAGGCGACGGCTGAAACGCGTTCTGCCACCATTCACGCGGTGGCTTCGCCCCCTCGATAACGTGCTGTCGCGTCCCGTAAAAAAACCGACATCCGAAAAAGTTTCTCCCAACTTAAAACTTGTGGCCCATCACTAAAATATTAACTGAATTAAAATAAAACAACTCTAGTGCGGTGATTTCGAGTGAAAAAATAGTTAAAAGTGCATTAGTGAAGTGCTTATATTTTTTTTTTGCAATCTCAATTTACCGTTTCAATTGAACGTTACTGTTTTGTTGAACAAAAAGCGCGTAATATAGCATGTCGTGAACGCAAGAGAGGGCCGTATATGGTAAAGTTGATTCTTCGGGCTGGCGTCCACCGGTGAAAGTAGACCTTTGTTGAGTTCATAAGGACACGGGCCGATTGCAACTAGCTCGAAACGAGGTGTTTCACGTATAGTTGCGAGAGGAAGGTGAGTGCCTTTTCACTTTAAATTTCTCAAGTACAGTTAGCTTTGCCGATTTTTTATTACATAAAAAAACGACCGATACAACAGAGTGAAACGAACTGTACTTTACGATCTTTCACTGACACAATGCACAACTCTCGGCTACCTATAAAAAAAATATGAATATTTCTTATCTGTGTTCCAAATTCCATAAACAAAGTCTACGTTTTTGGAAGATCGTTCAAAAATCAATTAAAAATTGCACACAATCCACCAGCTGAATGTACTGAACGATACCATTCATGTTATGCATCGTCGGCTGTAGGTCAGTGCCCTATTGCCTACCTGTTGACTCGATCCCTGTTCAGCCGGTTCTCTTACGCTGCCTGTGGGCTAATATGTAAAAAATATGTCTGGTTTCTGAGCATATATTGACCAACAAAATTTAACAATCGATTCGTTTTGAACGAATGAGACGAACTTATTTGCCTTAATCATATAATTATAACGTAATTAATCACTTACCTTTGCCTTAAATACCTACTTGCCTACCTACTTAGGTGGTGAATAAAAAATTAAGATGTTTTTGAGCAGTACCTTTCGGCTAATTCTTTTGTACACAATCTCATAACTAAACTAAAAATACGATGTAAGTACTTTCTAAATTCCTTTCGTGCTGCTCCCTGTGCAAAAGGACAACACTATTTACACCTGTCAATTTAGTTTAGAAATCGATCGTGCGATCACCTAGAAATCTTTTTTTTTGCCGTTTTAAAACAACAATCGCTTTCAAAACGGCAAAAAAAAAGTTATCTGATTTCTAATATCTATGCTTTTAACTCTGAGTGCAATATGCATTTTTCATCGATATTCATTTGCATAGCTAAGCATATTTAATTAGGTATCACATTAAATACCTATCTAGTCGTAATAAGTACCTACATGTAGGCAGTGGCGTGCACAAGTTTCGTAAGCCAGGGTATGCATTACATGGGTAGAAACCTCAATAGCAGATCTATTACAACTAGGGTAAGCGGTGCTTTTATGCCTGTATGAGCTGCGCTCCACAGCATGTAGGTGCCATTAGTGTAATCTGTAGGTATATTATTGCATTTCTCATGATAATTTAAACATTTGCAATCGCATTAAGCTATTTTACGATCATTATGAAGAAGATTCTCTGAGTAGATTTCTATTAATTTCAAAACTTGTTTCATTTTCATTCTAAAACTTGTAGGTACCTACCTTGGTAAACTAATAATATAAAGCGAAAGTGTCTACCTACTTATATCTGCAAGTTTTTAAAATCAGATTTTGATGAAATTTGGTACCGTACAGAAATAGGTTGCGTGATGCGTCCCGAGTAAGGCAATAGGCTACCTAGGCAAGGCTAGGTAGGTGAGTCCACCCGTGCCAAGCCGGGTCGGGTCGTCTAGTTTATGAACGGTTAGGACAAGTATAGACTGTCAACGATTTGTCACTAAAGGATTCTGGGTTACTTTGGTCACATTGCCCGACGCCAACCTAGTAGGGTTTTTTTAAAATTCACTACAAGTTAGCCCTTGACTGCGATCTCACCTGATGGTAAGTGATGATGCAGTCTAAGATGGTAGCGGGCTAACATTTTAGGGGCATGGCAATTATATTAAACCCATGCCCCTATTCGGTTTCTACACGGCATCGTACCGCAACGCTTTATTGCTTGGCGGCACGTCTTTGCTGGTAGGGTGGTAAGTAGCCACGGCCGAAGCCTCCTACCAGGCCAGACCAGAGAAAATTCAGAAATTATAAATTCCCAAATTGATCCTTCCGGGATCGAACCCGGGACATTAAGACAGCGCTCAAAACTGCCACGGAAGTCGTCAATCTGGATAAACTCATAGTCGTAGAAAGGACTACGCGGCCGATCACCTAACCGCCGCGCTGGTCTGATGTCCTCTCGGTAGGAATGGCATTCCGAACCAGCGGTAGATTCATATTATAACGATTCAAAAGCGCTTGTAAAAGCTTATTTGAATAAAAAACATTTTGAATTTTGAATTTTGAATTTTGATGAGGGCCAATAATAATGTCTAAGCAAATCGTAATCATTTGACAGCTTAAAACGTTTAACTCGAACTGTTTAAGGAGTTCATACATACAACTCGGATTTTTAATTGCGTGGAATTCTGACGTTTCTTGACGTTTCTTGGTTAAAACATTTTCCCCAAAAAAAGGGTAACAAATTCTAATAAAATATAAGTAATGCTAATGGATTCTAAAGATTAAATCTTTAACAGTGTTAGTTTACATTAAATTGTTAATTACTTAATAGAGCACTATTTTAATTTCAAGTGACAAACGTTACAAATATTTTATATTTGCATACATAATATTGTGCACACATGTAATTACATGCATTAGTAGAAATTAAACACTTATTACCGACTGAAGACTGAAAGAGTCATAAAGTAATTAGAAAGAACAATTTTGCTATGAAAGGATAAAGAAAAATCCAACAACTAATAACAGTAAACATTTTGTAAATAATGAATTATTAAAATAATCATCATCCTCGTCATCGTCACTGACGTTTATAATGAAAGTATCACAGACACTGTCAATCAAATGGTCAAAACGGCATAGTTTGTCCTCTTTTTAGGGTTCCGTACCCAAAGGGTAAAAACGGGACCCTATTACTAAGACTCCGCTGTCTGTCTGTCTGTCTGTCTGTCTGTCTGTCTGTCTGTCTGTCTCCAGGCTGTATCTCATAAACCGTGATAGCTAGAAAGCTGAAATTTTCACAAATGATGTATTTCCGTTGCCGCTATAACAACAAATACTAAAAATTAAAAAAATATATATATTAAGGGGGGTCCCCATACCATAAACGTGTTTTTTTCGTATTTTTTTGCTCAATATTAAATACGGTAACAGGTAGACGGTTCAAATTTTCACAGAATATTAACTTGTATATTACCTTTCAAAATAAATAGTTAAATATCAATAAAGTAAATATTAAAGGGGGGCTCCCATACAACAAACGTAATTTTTATTTTTAATACGTCATAAATCGTAAAACTTACTACAGGTTTGTACGGAACCCTCGGTGCGCGAGTCCGACTCGCACTTGGCCGGTTTTTTAATAACATGTGCTATGCACTCTTGCCATTTGTTTGGGGTGACATTGTTCACTCCCTCGACCAAAAGCTCTTTCACTTCCACCATTTTATAAGTTTTATTGTTTTTTGCCACATGCCCCTTGGCTTGAGCCCAAGCCAACTCAATCGGATTGAGCTCTCAATGGTAAGGGGGTAATCGGAGCACAGTGATCCCTCGTTCCGCTGCCATCTAGTCCACAACATATTTATTATATTTATGCATTTCTTTGCTAACTATGTCCAATAAGTTTACCTTCAACATAGTTTCATCATAATTTAAATTCTTTGACGTTAACCATGCTTGAATATCATTCTTTTTCCAGCCGGTTGTTATGATGACGGCCGACAGACGCCTAGAAAAAACTTTTTTTTTTTGGAGTTTACCTCCTTTAGAATCGATTTTCATATATAAGCCCGGGATATGAAAAATGGGAAGTAAAATCAAATTTTCTCCGTCACGTTATTGACTTTATGTTTCCATGGTAACACTTGTTTATGTTTCCATGACTATGTAATATATTTTGATGAATATATATAAATTATATAATTAATATAAATAAATGTATCAAGTATGATTTCAGCAATATAAAAAATGCGTTCATTTACCCTCCTTTACTAATTTATATATTTTACTAGCTGATGCCCGCGACTTCGTGCGCGTGGATTGAGGTTTTATGGTTCCCGCGGGAACTCTTTAATTTTCCAGGATAAAAAGTGTGTTATTCCAGACAATAATCTATCTCTGTGCCAAATTTCATTCAGATCCGTTCAGCCATTCTGGCGTGATTGAGTAACAAACATCCATCCATCCAAACTTTCGCATTTATAATATTAGTATAGATAATTAATCTTTCGTAAAGAGTAAACTCCAGTCATGCGTTGGACTGACAAACACAATTATGTTTTTAGTGAAAAAGCTATTCCCCCTTTCGTTTGCCAGGCTGATCTGTGAAATGTTATTAAATATCAATATTGAAACAATTAATGTGGGAGAAAAAAGCAAAACAACTGGTCACACCACGCATGAGTAACAAACCTTTTGAACTGAAAATTAGAAATTATTATTTTCGACACTTTTATGTTCATTATGTTTTGAGTCAATTTGTAGTTGAAAGTATTTTTTTTTTAAATATATAGGCTAGCGCTTGGCTGCATTCTGACATGCTTGCAAGTGGTGATGCAGCCTAAGGTGGATTAATAAATTTAAGTGGATAAATTTATTGGGCATAACTAGCAAAGAAAAGCATAAATGTAATAGAAATGTCGTGGACGAGTTGACAGCAGAACAAGGGATTACTGTAGGTAGGTACTCCAATCGCCCCCTTACTATTGCACGAGCTCAATCCAATTGAGTTGATTTGGGCTCAAACTTGGATTGCAACTTGGATGTTGCAAAAAACAAAATGGTTGAAGTGAAAGAGCTTTTGGTTGAGGGAGCTAACGTCACCTCAAACAAATGGCTAGAGTGCATAGAACATGTAATTAAAGAATATGTCTTATTACCCACTTGATTGACAGTGTCTGTGGATGACGAGGATGATGAGGATGACGACGACAACGATGATCATGATGATTTTATTTAATACTGTAACAAGCATTGCACGCGCGGCTCGGCCTCGAATACTTTCCTGCTTACACATCGACTAAACTTCTCGCTCGGAGCGCTTCGACCAACGTGTCTCTGCGAAGAACAAAGCGGCGGAGCCCTATATAAGCCCGAGCGCGACGAAGATATTAACTCCATTCGCTAGTTAGCGACCGTACTATCAGAAGTCGCTGCAATCGATTCTCACGTCTAAATCTAGGGAACCTAGGCTTTAGCTAGATTCCGTTACTTATTATAAGCTAGGTCTAGGAGATCGATAGCCGTACAATACATACAAGTTACTGTCATTGGCGTTTCTTTTACTTCTACCCTACAATACTTAATTATTAACTAGCTGATGCTCGCGGCTTCGTCCGCGTGGAATAAGTTTTGTTCATTGCCTTCAAAAAGGATCCATACTTCCATACTAATATTATCAATGCGAAAGTGTGGCTGTCTATCTGTCTGCTACGCTTTTCCGGCCCATCTTTTCAACCGATTTTGTCGAAATTTAGTATAGAGGTAGGTTGTATCCACTACATAGGAAGGACATAGGCACTATCCCGGAAAATTAAGAAGTTCCCGTGGAAATCAAAAATCCTTAATCCACGCGGAATCTAGTTTGTAATATTAGTAAGTAAGTATGGATAAAGTTTATTATTATTGGTTGTTGTTTCTTTATTTTATCTTTTATCCATTCTTAGCAAAGTTATTAATTCATAAGTACTTATTTGGATTTTGCTTGTGACAAATGATAAACTATTTATTTCTTGTAATAGGTGCATGTGATCAATTTGCTTCATACAGTAATTTTTAACCTTAAAAAACCCGAGTCTTGAAATAAAAAAGGCGTAAAAAATGTTTGTGTCAACTGAACGTCACAAACGTCAGAATTCCACTCAATTAAAAATCAGAGTATATGAACTCCTTAGTCCTTAAACAGGTCGAATTATCCGTTTGACGTGGTTTGACGATTACGATTTCCTTACACAATCGGGGTGCAGGTAAGTCTTGCAACGTCAATGCGAAAAGCCGAGGACAGGACGGAGTGGATGGCTGTCATGACGAGCGTCACGAGGTCACTTTAAATGCGAACACGACCTTCAGCAAAGAAGAATACTACCTAGAAGAGGACAAGTAAACTACCCCCGTATTGAAAAGCATCCTAAAAGTAACGAAAATCCTAGACGGTTTATATTAATTAGGTATGTACTTATTGAATGGAGGCAGGCGTTACTTTGCGGAAGTCCATGATAATGAATGAACTAGAAGTTTAATTCGCTATAATCCGCCACAGCAGACAAATCTATATGTGGTACACAGTGCGTGTCCTTCATCTATATGTGGTACACAGTGCGTGTCCTTCACCAATAGCATGCGAAAACCCACCACCCAGCAATTCGCACCGGCACAGCACCACACCACACAAATCCTCAAAATGAGAGTGATTTGGAGAATTTGTGTGGTGTGGTGCTGTGCCGGTGCGGACTTAAGTAGGTAGGTAGGTACCTACCTACTTATACTTGTACGCTACAAACGCACAGTTTTTTTTAACTGTAGTTC
The DNA here is from genome assembly GCA_917051295.2 of Erebia ligea. NCBI lineage: Eukaryota > Metazoa > Arthropoda > Insecta > Lepidoptera > Nymphalidae > Erebia > Erebia ligea. The sequence goes on along the minus strand of OU785241.1, from coordinate 13,734,127 downwards.
TCAGTTTTTACTACAGACGATACGATTTAACTGAACAGTTACACTCGTACGTTTGTAGCGTAGGTACTTTAAGCGTTTTTGGCACTTCTATTAATAATTAATCTGTCATCTGTAGGTACTTCTAATAGCGTCTTCTTTGAGGTAACTCTACAGCTGTACCTAAATCGAGAACAAATAGTTAGGTACGGGTTACCTTCCTCCCTTGTTAAATAAGTACCTGGTAGTAAGTACAGGTCTAATATTCATTATAATTATGTTTATTCATTATAATTATTAGTAAAGCACGAATTTCTCTTCAACATGACATTACATATGCGTAAAAACCTCAACTCTAGATAACTATATAATTATCATCACGCAAGCGAAAAACGTGATCTCGTTAAAATAATATTAACAAGGTACTTAAGTAGGTACCTATGTAACTACTCAGTTAGTTTTAACTATGACTTATGAGCAATCTAAAGTTAAGTTTATACCTACTTACAACAATAGTTAATTTATAAGTAACTAGGTACATGATGCCCGCGACTTCGTCCGCGTGGTTTAAGTTTTTTGTTATTCCTGCGGGAACTCCTTAAATTTCCGGGATAAAAGTAGCTTGTCACTCTCCAGGTCCTCAACTATACCCGTGCCAAAAATCACGTCGATCCGTTGCTCCGTTGCGGCGTGATTAAAGGACAAACCGACAAACAAACACACTTTCGCATATAATATTAGTATGGAAGTAAATATGGAAATGAACACATAGGAGTGACATAATGTTACCAATTTTTTACATAACCCAGACGTTGGCGCTTCACGCACTAATACCACTAGCACGCCATAAAAACCGATCCACACAAATCCGGCCCCGTCACAAGTGTGGTGTATCATATTACTGAAAACCACTCCACCCCTCCTTGCACCTCACCCGCATCCTGTTCTCTAAAATAAACTTTTATCCATTACTTTTTCACGTTTTTGGATTAACTACATAGATGGTAAGTATTAAAATTATCAACTGATTTATTTAGGTTACTAGGTACCTTGCATATACTATTAAAAGGGCTTAGGAAAGCTAAGTATATTTTAACCTAAAAACTTAACTTTAACTCCTAAGGTGCCCTTTAATTCTTAAGGTAACCTATATGGCTAATTTCACGACGAGTAACAAATAACAACAAATCAATCGCAATAATTCAATCAATGTAATAATACCTAGCTCGGTAAAGAAATGTAGCAAATTTTTAACTTTTTGTATCCATCAAATTACATGAAGATCTGATTAATAGAATAGTTCGGCTTCGGAGATGGAGGATGGATCTTCTCAACGAGTAACAGCAAATGAAATCGCGATCATCATCAGTGTGATAACTTATTAAAAAGTAGGTTTTTTACCTCTTTTCTACCACACACACCTAATGGCTTAATACATCTATGTAAAGGCTGGTCTGGACTCTGGTAGACAATAACGTAAACTCTGTTCCAATCGACGATGGTTCCATTAGGGATGATTAATTTTTTCAACTTCATTTCACGTCATCTTATCTGCTACTTAACAAATAGTGATCGGAGTATTAAAAGACGACAATTTTAAAGACATTCCCATCATTATGGGTCGAATGACAGGTGAGATTACATTATCAGACGTTAGAGAAGTTGAGACAATTTGATCATCCCTATTGAAACAAACTATACGTACCTATGTAGGTATAAAGGGTGCGTTCCGAAATACACTGAGAGCACTGAAAGTCCCCAGTAAAGAGCACTGCCAGTGCTCGCAGTGCTTATAACGGAACACACACAAAGTAAGGTAGGTAAAGCCCACTCGTTGCTCGGTGATAGAATCAGTTTAAAAAAATACCATAATATAGATTTCAACTACCCATGTTTTTAGTTTTTACCGATAAGTGTCGCATAAACACGACATTGTAAAGTGTTAATAGGACAAACGTACGCACACACATAGCTACAACAAGAACAATGCAATGGTAAATAATGGAAGCACACATGCTGTGCGAACTGCGAATGAACTCATTACTGAGGAATCCGGGGACATAGCCTTCGCGAGTGTTTTCTTTGTAACTTTTATACTACAAATTCTAGAGATAATTTATGGTTAAGCGTTTTAAAATGTAAACTTGTAACTCTCTTGAAAAAACAGTAAACACATTAAACTTGATAGATAGATAAATACTTTATTGCCACACAAAACATTAAAAAGAAATAATAAGAAATTTCAACTTTGTTTTTTAAAGCAGTGTTTAAAAAAACAAAGTTGAATTTGTTTTAAAAAAATAATTTAAACCAATTTTCACAGAACAAGATTCAAGCAGTAAGACAGAACATTACCCACTCTTTTTCTTTTTTCCACTTCAAGTTAAACTTTGACTGCGATCTCATCCGTGTTTAGTGATGATGCAGTCTAACGATGGTAGCGGGCTAACTGGGGGTACGGAAGTTACATTAAACCCATACCCCTAATCGCTATCCAAACGGATCGCCCCGGTACGCCAAAGCGCTTGGTGGCACGCATAGGTATATTTTGCCAGTAGGGTAGTAACTGCAGGTACCTATAGTTCGTTCAATCCACGAAGACGCGCCCCACACTTATTGTGATGTTCTGGCATGCAGTAGGTACACTCTTGATGGTTCATGTGAAAAATGTATTATGTAAAGCAACATTCTTGATAAGACGAAAAATAGTGGGGCGCGTCTTCGTGGAATGAAATGTCTATAACAGGCCTGGCTCACTTGTCAAGTGACCTGAGATATCTACCCACTGTGGCGGGATCCGTAGACGGCACTCGTACCACTCGAGTGTCGCGTAGTTAAACGTTTGACGTTTACGTGCAGGTAACTAGCCACGGCCAAAGCTTCCCACCGGACCAGCAGAGAAAAATCATTAGTTATAAATTCCCAAATAATAACTTAATAATCATGGCAGGCAGGGTCGATGTGGGAATTTAATAATAAGACCTCAGCGCTCTACACTGCGCTTGGGGGGTCTTCGTAAACCACTCAACCAAAGACCCGTGATAAATCAGAAGCACCTCTTCTTCAAACGTCCTTCCCCGCAGATGTGCATCCACGCACGCCCACTTGCATTGCGAAAGCCTTTGTTTCAGATGCGTTGCAACTTGCCTCTCCATTGTTGCGCGAACACTTTGTTACCCCACTTGCGCTTACATAACGTTTTCAGATGTCGAGAGCACGCTGCTACCGAAGTGAACAATATGTGGATCGTTGGATCTCTTTATTTGTTGAAAATATTCGCGCGGCCTCGCAATTTTACTGTTGTAACCAGTAGATTGTCAGCCATACTAAATAACATCACAATACATCAATTCAATGCTGTCAGTGAAGATTTTAATGTACCTACACTTGAATTTTTCATCAAGACCTTTTTTAGTTTCGACCAATCCGTCTGTCACAGGCACATCCACCCACACACACACTCACACACACAGACACAGACACACTCACACACACACACACACACACACACTGTGAAAGATTCAGACAGCAGTTAGCGGTTTTAGCATGGACGTAGAGGATTTTAGATACAAAAAAAATTGGCATTCAATTTTACTTGCAAAGATATACAAACACTTATGTTGCACAATACGTCACAGCATGTCGGTGACGCGAACCCATAAGGTTTACCCCTACCAAAAAGTGCTCAACGCGGCTATAGAAGTTTTCACTTCAAACAAAAAGTTGCTAACAACCCATGTGATCTCGATTCTCGCCCATCCGCCAAGTAGGGGTCTGCCAATGCGTTTTCAAGTGCAGGGTCGACATTCCACAACTTTGGGACCCCAACGTCTATCAGGTTTTCTTTGGTTTGAAGAAACTCCGAGCATATGTTGCTCTTTCGAGCAACATATGCTCGAAAGAGCATGCTCTACTCCTTCGAGTGATAGATACATTGGGCCATACTGCCAACGATTAAAGCAATACTTAAGCAATATTACTCAAAATGACAGTTTGATGACACATACCTTGACGTTCCTAAAATAAAAATTATAGTTCTAAAACACGAAAGTCAACAATAATGAAATAATATAGTTTTATGCGTTGCATTGGCCTCTTGTTGATGTTGGCTTTCTTTAAACTGTTTTCTTCGGCTTTAAAACAAATGTGGTTATTTTTGTTTCGTCCAAGCTTCTCTGCGCTAACTTTTAATTATTCGGCAAGGTTTTATGCCACTTCTTCATGGTAACATAACCCTTAATTGGCTGACACGGCGCTGTACCGGAACGTTAAACTTAACGGTAAAACTTATTTATTGAATCATTTCAGTAATTCGAAAGTCTACCCTTCTATATGTTAATGCTAGCTGATGCACTCGACTTTGCCCGCGTGGAATAAGTCGTTTCACCCCCGCGCCTCGGAGCACATGTAAAGCCATCGGTCCTGCGCCTGATCTCATTTCATTTCATTTCATTTATTAATAGCTGTCATGTCTTACTTACTAATACATTATGTTACATAATACAATTAGCTATTAGCATGCATGGACATGAGGCCCTGTCAGGGCGTTGCTACATGTTCTCTCTCCGGTCGTGTCGGATTTTCCGTCCCATCGGGCTATGAGAGTAAAGAAACAGAGAGTGCACCTGTGTTTGCGCACACACTAGTGCACTATAAAATCTCCCGCGCAGATGACTAATCTCTCTGGGGATTTGCCGCCGTGGCCGAAATTCGGTCGGGAGGACACTTTTATTATCATGTATGTTTGTTACCGATTTTCTCGGAATCAAATGATTGATCAGATCCGTTTTACTTTGTTTTATTTCTGAGCAAAATCAAAGATAGATCTCATACTTAAATTACACTATTTCTATTTCCTTATTTGGAGCGGGGCATCGGCAGTAGGTAGGTACATCTACAATCTACATGCATGAAATGAGTTAGCCGAAAGACGTATTGGAGCATGACCGAACCCAGATAAGTGGCTCTTATACTTATTCGTTGTGCAAATTAGGGCAAGCAGGATGTGTTCGGTTTTGGTTCAGATGTCTTGTGGTATTAATTGCATAGTATTACACTGCCTGCGACTTCATTTGCGTTACACAAGACTGCTGTGGGAATTTTCTAACCAGCAGCGATGTGATCTGTCTGGTTATGGCTCTGTCATAGCGTAAAATCGGCAAAACTGAGTTTTTCAAAGCAGTGTATTTATCAAACATGGCATTCCGAACCAGTGGTAGATTCACTTGACTATCCAAAAGCACTTGTAATACGTTTATTTGAATAAAAAAATATGAAAAGAAAAATAAAAACTGCCCACCCACTGGGGCACTGCTGGGCACAGGCACTCTCATAAGAGAGAGGGAATTAGAGTTTAAACCCACCACGCTGCTCCAATGCGGGTTGGCGGGCTCTGTTGTATGCTCTCTAAACTAAACTAAAATGACAGGTCAAAATCTAGTGCTGACCCTTTCTACAAGTAGTATTATGAAAGGGATAGCAATAAAAATAGAGCTGTCGTTTTAGTTCAGTTTAGAGATGGTGTACAACCGAATTGGCCTCAATGACAAATCTCGAAACACAATTTTTTTAAATTCTCTGCATAGCGAAATCTTTAAACATACCCCTTAGTTTACCTTTTAAAGACTAGTGACTGTAGTGGTCGTCAACCGATGGACAGCTGGACATAGGTCTCCTGGTAGGGTCGTCCACAAGCCACTGTCTTGCGCCGCGCCGCCTGGATCCAGCGACTCCCTGCGACTCGCTTGATGTCGTCTGTCCACCGTGACTGTAGAAAATGATTTTTTTATCATCTACAAGTTAGCCCTTGACTGTGATGATGCGGTCTAAGATGGTAGCGGGCTAACCTGTAAGGGGCATGGCAGTTATATTAAACCCATACCCCTAATCGGTTTCACACACGGCATCGTACCGGAACGCTAAATCGCACTGCGGCACGCCTTTGCCGGTAGGATGGTAACTAGCCAAATGATGTTTTTCATTGGACGATGGAAAATATACGAGAACTGCAGACAACATCATACCTGGTGATTTCTGTCAACTCTTACCCCGCCTAGCGGTTGGATCATTGAAACTTAATTAGCTCTAACTTTTCATAGCCATTGTTAAGTTCTTTGTTTATGGACATGACCACCTTGCGAGTAGTTTTAGTAATTGCTGCCATTCTGTTGGCAGGAGTCGATAAAGAAACAATGGTGCCACCTACACTAAGTGGATCGTTTAAGTCGACAACAATGCGTACAACAATGTTAAGAGAGCGATTCGGGATAATGTGAGTGGTAAATTGACCTAGTCCATTGACGAGTTTAAGAATTTAACAAAAGGTTTTAACATTTGAGCTCTTTAGGTAGTTTTTTCTGATACCATTTCTCTGACAGCAGATAACATGGATAGATACAATATGATGCGGAGTTTCCAATTATTAGATACGTTACATAGTTTCCAAGAAGAACCTCTGAGATAGACGGTCGAAGGGCTATCTTTTATAGAAACGGAACTCTCCAGTGCCAGAGTTCGATCGACTTCACAAAGAAGAACGATTTAGTTAACTAAAACAAACACTTATTATGCAACTAAGTTGTTATAGGTGCGAAATTAAAACAGACAGGTCTTCAGTTCATCTGATGGACTATTTTGGAATGAGTAATATTATTTAGCCAAAGTTCACGCTTAAATGAAGACGTGGTTGAAGGATAAAATTTAATTAGCCGACATGCCTATCATATTGTTGAGAAATGATAACACTTCAAACTTCGATGTTTTTTATTCAAATTAACTTTTACAAGTGCTTTTGAACTGTCGAGTGAATCTACCGCTTTTTCGGAATGCCATTATTACCGAGAAGAGCCAGCAAGAAACTCGGTGGTTGCTCTTTTCAATCAACAATTAGTCATTATTAAGTAGGATACAAGTAACTGCAGTCCCAAGTATAGCTGGAGGCTGGAGCGAGTCGAATCCAAATCCACAACTTTTTCTTCTCTTCAAACAAACATTTACTTTAACATGATTTTGTATCAATAACTAATGTGGACTAGTTATAATTTGAATAGGCCATTGTAACTACTAACTAGAAACCATAAAAGCATTTGTGTGTTACTGTTAACAAAATCCCACGTCAAATCAATAGAACCTGCCCTTTGATCAACGTTCATTGGAATATTTCTCTCAAATAGGCAAAATCCAGTTCAGTCATCAATTCACGTCTAGCCGAGAGTGCGGTAATACCTAGGGATCATAAGATTCCAGTCAGGATTTCGTTACGGGATCTCGTTACCCCGCCATCCGATCCGAATCTTTAATAATGATGTTTTCGATATCCCATTTTCCGCCAAACTTGAAAAAGGGTATGATACAATTTCCTTCCCGCTCTGGGCATCCATTTTGGAGGTTTAGCTCCAATAATATTATCTGTTATACCTATTATCATGTTGATAACTTCATTATTTTGTTACGAGATTTCGTTTAGCCTTTTCTTGTATTGCCCATCTCAGCTTTTTTGTATAGTATTTGGTGTTTTATAGAAATAGGAGTTTCTTTACTTTTTTTTTAAAGATTCGTTTTAAAAACAAAATTTAGACGAATCTTTCTTTTGCCCTTCATGTTTCGAGTAGTACATATCAAGAGCAAAAAAGTTCTGTAGAGTTTCTTGATTATATTTTTTGTTAATAGCATGGCGGCACGATTATACTTTTTACCACCAATGATCACGTCATCAGCAGATATTTTGTTTGAAGAAAAATAAAATGTACATTTTTTAAAATAAACCCATGAAAAAACACAATAAGTGAAGTTATAACGATTGAAAACAACTAACTGGCCTGACAATGATACCTATTACTTACGTTAATAAGATAAATAATTATAACTTCTATGCATTTGACTTAGAACCCAAGGCCTACTGCTAACAAGCTTCAAAGAACCTCACACCTCTAGGCCAAGGCGTCCCAAACCCCGATATTGTAAAGAAAGACGAAAGTACAGTTGCAGACAAAAGTTATCGATAGTAGTAAAGGCACGTTCGAACTCGTTCGTGTGTAACATGGAATACCCGTGAAGACGATTTTCTTCGAGTCAATCGAGCGGATCGACGGTAGATAGCTCTCGTATGGACGTGAAGACATTTGAGCTGCAGAAATACCTAGAATGGAATTCATAGATGTAAGTAACTATATATAATTTTATATAATGTAGAAGCGTTATCGAAGTTTTAAAGCAGAATTGAAATAGTGAAGTTATCGTTTTAGTTATTATCTATCGTAAAATGAACTAGACTGAGGAAAACGATGTAGAATTTTACGGTCAACCCATAACTTTGATTTAGGCTTTATCTCCGTATAGGTACTAAAATTCTACATTAATGATCTCCGTATAAAAAGTTCATATTATAGCAGATTAAACTTACTTTAGAAGGTTTTAAGTCAACTTAAATACTTGCGTGTAAGCGAGTGGGTCTTTAGGTATATTATAATCTTCTTGACATCCGCTGCAGATAGGTACTCTATTGTCTACTCTCCGCGACTCTCTATGTCGTCCGTCCACTTGGGGCCTTAATGTCTATCAGTTTTTCTGACTATTATCCCATTGCAACTTCAGCTTCGTAATCCGAAGCTAAAAATTATTGAGAAAGATTTTCAAGTACCTATACAGTTTTGAATAATGTACTAACTAGACGTTATCAATTCTCTCTACCAAGCATATAATATTTATTAACAATCATCAAGCGTGAGCTATAACCTTGCAACTTGCTTAAATCCATATCTCTCATCTGTTTGTCCGTCTTTCATGTGTCTGCGTTTCAGTCTATCTGTTCAACCGATAAGTTGTATCCCGGGGGCGAACATATTACCCTACTTTTTGTTCCGTAAAAACAAAGATGTAAGTACCACACAATTTTCTAAAAACCTCAATCTACGAGGGTGAAAGGAGTCGAGGGCATCTACCATTAAAAATTACATGGATCATAATAATTATATTAATTTACTCGTACTTTGTTGTAATCACAAATTACAATATAAACAGTGGAAAGATAAAACAAGTTCCAGCAACTGAACGGAATAGTGAAATGAACGGTCAAAGTAATTAAAAACTACTTAAGCGTGGCGATAACAGTTTCCTTCATTGAAAAACTTGGGAAGGTACTGCGGTGAGGCTCGTTAAAGCGACTATTCACCGACCTGTTTCTAGCCCTATTAAAAAACGATTCGGATTACAGACGACAATTTTGTTCCTCGACGATACAACAATTCTGTACACAGAACACAGCGGCTGTAACAATGCCCTTTTTTTTTTTTTCGTGGTGAAATCCTCATGGATACCTTTGCATCTGAGGAAATGCAAAGGTTATGTCGGACTCTTACCGACTAAACCCCCACGGGTGTTCCTCGCAAAACGGCTGCATTGGGACCGTAAAATTCGCGCAACCCAGCCGCCATCGTCGTCTGATCGACCCTCCTCCGCGGGACTTCATATTCCCTTCTCACCGTCTGAGGCACACCAGGAACAACAACGTGTGCCTCTCGACTCGAGGACCAATTTCCTAGTGAGCGACAGAATCCCCATGTCTGTCGCTCGGAAGCCCTTCTCAAGGGGGCAGGCGGCGATCTTGGGCAGCACGTCTGCGCCCACCTCTTCTACGCCGGATGGGATGAGAGCCCACGTCATCCTCTCTCATCCGCTCCGCTGACTCCTTCTGCGACATAACTTGCTCGCAGAAGGATCCGAACTTTCCGAATCGGTAGTAGAGTTAAAACAAAACGTAGATATATAAATTCCGAGTCGGTCAGGGAGCTTTGGACAGGGTTACGTAATGAATTTGGCTAAACGATAAATTGTTTAAGAAAAAGAACCACAAGTAAGCGTATTGTAATTTTAATTTTTATTAGCTAGGTTGCAAATTTTGGCATCCCGTTTCATTGTCATCAAGCGTAAGCCTTTAATCGTATCTATAGTATGCTCAATATATAATTATAGTAATCTTTAGTATCCTGTAAATATTTCTGAGCTTTTAGTAGGCAGTTGCAAATAATGCAATGTCTTTGGTCATATTCCTAGCTAGTTGGCTTTCATGCAATACTGGTAGATTCATTCGACTATTCTTATGCACTTGTAAAAAGTCTATTTGAATAAAAAACTTTTGAATTTTGAACTAACGGCTATTTTGTGTTTCTCGCGAAGCTTAGCGCTGTTTGGTTAACCTTGAGCCGTGGGAACCCGAGTAGGTAACACTTTATTTTTAAAGGCGTGACGTTTTATTTAAATCCTCAATATAATACTTATTTATTTACCCCTTCCATGATAATATGATGATAATAATAATGTCCTCCCGACCGAATTTCGGCCACGGCGGCCAACCTCCAGAGAGATTAGCCATCTGCGCGGGATATATTATAGTGCACAAGTGTGTGCGCATACACAGGTGCACTCTCTGTTCCTTTACTCTCATAGCCCGATGGGACGGAAAATCCGACACGATCGGAGAGAGATCAGGCGCAGGACCGACTATTATAGAAATATGATGATAGAAAGAGTTTCACTAACATGATATTATAATACTTATGTATTTATTTAACCCTTAAATGATATGATGATAGAAAGAGTATCATTAAAATGATATTCCTATATCTTTAAAAGAATGGATGGTTACAGAATAAAATGTGTAAAGTGTGAAAGCATGGAGCGAGTGAGTTGTGCGAGTGAGACGCGAGTTGGTCTCGGTCGATGCCTGTCACGGTCCAGTGCCACTGTCGTCTCCACTCTCCAGGCGAGTGGCAACTGGCACCATTATCGGTGATAGTTGATTTCGATTACGTGCTGGTACTCTTATTAAAATGAAGAGAACATTTTGAATATCACTATTCATATTCAACGAAGAGTTGAATGATTTTGAAATTTTAATATCGAATGTTAGTTTTTGCGTTGGCTGATTACACCACTTGGGTTTTCGGTGACTAGGTACTTAGTTAATCCTCGAAATGAAATATTTATTTCATGTAAGACAGCTTATGTCACTTATGATATGCCAGCCGAGCGATCGCGTAACTTCTGCATCAATCATTGATACATCGCAATCACCTCTGATTGGTTAACACTCTTCCACTATTGGACATAATCCATTGACGCAGCAAGAATGCAATAAATTCAGCCAATTACAACAATTGATACTGTAACAATGATTGATGCAGAAGTTACGCGATCGCTCGCCAGGACTCTACCACTGGTTCGGAAAGAGGTTCTACTGAGAAGAACCGGCAATTTAAATTCATAAAACTTCAAGAAAATTAGGCCATATTATCTTCATTCATCATTTGTCATTCGGTTCCATTCGTTTTCATGGACCAACCATTTAACCGAATTTGATGAAATGACTACATTAATCACTACAATATATCATTAGGACATAGTCTACTAATCCTGCCGGAATATCTTCAAACTTTATTATATAAGGAAGGGGACTTGATACATGTTCAAGGCCTAAATTCTAGGAAACGTTTAAGAGGAGCGATTATTATCGACGCACGCCGAATGCGTCATCCAGGGGTAGGGTTACCATATGCAGTGGAAAAACAAGTTTTATGTAAGTACTTACTTAGTAGTTAATCAACTCCAAGAAAATTATTCTTATTAAAAAACCTTATCCCTAAAAAAATATACCTACGCACTGAATTGAGAACACCTCCCTGGCGCAGTGTTGAGCGCTGTTGTCTTAACGTGGAGGACCCGTGTTCGATCCCCGGCAAGGTCAATTTAGAAATTTATATTTTCTGAATTTTCCCTGGTGTTTTGGTAATAAGGTTTACTTTGGGTTTTATTGCAATGAAACGCGTCCACTTGCTCTGATTGTTTATTAGGTACTAGTAATGCATGCGTAAACGTAATTATACAAAAAAAAAACATCCTCCTCCTTTTTTGTCCTCCTTTTTTGGAAGTCGGTTAAAAATGAACTTAAAGAAGAAAGACAAGTTTGAATCAAACACCTGGATAAAAAGTAGCCTATGTCACTCTCCAGGTCTTCTTGGTCCATGCCAAAAATCACGTCGATTTGTTGCTCCGTTGCGGCGTGATTGAAGGACAAACCAACAAACCAATAAACCAACAAACAAACACACTTTCGCATTTATAATATTAGTAGGTATGATTGGCCACGTTATTATGTTCATATTCTTATGAATACAAGCTTGTCATCGTTAGACCGGTCGATTTTTCCTGTAAATAAGGAAACTAAGTAGTTCAACCAAGTGCCGATTTGAGACACAGATTCCACAGGTTCTTCTTATGTTCTAAATAGGGATGATGCCTATATCAAAAATAAATTATTTCTAACTGATTATTAAAATAGAGAGTCTGCCAAAAGATCTAAAATTCACATCCTCGGTAAGTTTTACGAGGTTTGATAACAATTTTAAAAGAAAAAAAGTTCGTTGAAATTTTATGACGCCCAACCATTGATCATTCTATTTCAATGCGCCCAACTGTGAATTTCATATTATTAACTTCCTTATCTACTAGAAGTGCGTTTTTAAGTTTGATATAGAGTTGCTGATTTGATTGAGTTGTCATCATCCCTATAATTCCACTTGTTGCTTTCATATACGTCAAAATATCATTAGAGAGGTTATTATATATTCATCACTAATTATATCCATAAAAATATGGAAGTGGTTACTGGTTCACAGTAACTAACCCTGGAATTCATAAACGTTGGGTAACCAGTCTCTGGCAAAATGCCGTTCACGATTCGCGTAGGACTTGAATGTAGAATCAACCTTTTTTGCAATTCATAAACGTTCGCCAGACAATCTCCTAGCTGAATGGAGAAGAAATGGAGATGTACAGAATATTGTCTATTGATTGATATGTTATCTGTGGAAATTCTCTATGGATGTCACTTTGACGCACTGAGTCACTCAAGTGAACGTCAATGTTTGTTTACAAACAAACATTGACGCGGTTTTCAATTTCCAATGGTTTCCAATTTTAGGGAATAATAGAAAGCAAAGACCGAAGCGAATTCGAAATTTACGTGGTAAAACGCTGACGAATAATACCACTTTGATAGCGGTGATGCACAACTTCATGATTTGTATATCCTGCATAAAGTCAGAGACGGCCAAGCTGACGGTACATCCTGGGCACGTATAAGAATCGCTCTGGAGCACCTTTGCAAAAATATCGCGAAGATATGTTTGTTCGCAGATAACAAAAGTGCAGCTTACTCTCCATAAACTGAAGTCCAGTAGAACTACTTCAGCTCTTACGAGTACGTTCTAAACTGTTCCGGCATGGTGCAAAGATGTGTTCATCAGTGCAGACTTTTGGCCTGAGGGCATAGTATACCGTCGTTACAGGGAAGCGAGAACAAGAATTCCTTCTGCTTCATAAGACTATAATATACTTATTTTTAGAATTGTATTTATAGTATTTTATGAATTATATTGTATTGTGTTATAATTATGATTAAATATTGTTGCCTGATTTAAATAAATAATTCAATGTTAAGATCAAGGTTATCATGTTCTTGCTTAGTCACTGACTTCAGTGACTAAGCAAGAACATGATAACTTTGATCTTAACATTGAATTATTTGGTATCCTATTACTTAATAGGATACCAAATTTCGAATCTATCAAACCTGTATTGGTAGTTGCTCTCATACTTTCTTCAACATATTATGATAATCTGCAAATAGCTGAAGAGATTTTCTTGAATCATTGCTAAGAACACTTTCGATCAAGTCCTCTAAACCAAAAAAATAAATCAAAATCGGTTCATCCGTTTGGGAGCTATGCTGCCGCAGACAAATACACAGATGCACAAACACACACACCCTCTTTTAGCGTCGGTAAGTAGTCAAGACTGAAAGACCATGAAGGTACTTATAGAGCTAGTTTTATGGCATTTATACATGGCTTTATATAAAAATTCTATTTTTATTTATGAATGAATAAGTACAGAAAATTACAAAATGTTATAATCCATTTAATATTATTTTAACAATTAATACCAGGCTGAAGAAGGACATCATTCATATTTTTGACTGCTATTATGATTCTTGTATTGCTAGCCACTTCCTTTTCACCTCAAGAAATGCACATATCATATGAGGTCATCCAACCAAATGAATTAATCCACGACCTTTATTCTAACTTCTTCACACAAGATCTTGGCTCAAACTGAGGATAGTAGAACAACGTATGTTCTGGAATTGCCTTTAGGTACTGTGTAGTACATACATTAACTGTAGTTCCTTTATTTTGCGCTCGATATTATGTATTACTAGCTGATGCCCGCGACTTCGTCCGCGTGGATATACCAAGTTTCATCGAAATAACTTGAGAAATGACGGACTTTTATACAAACTATCAACCCCTATTTCACCCCTTTGGGGGTGGAATTTTGAAAAACTGTGAAACACGTATGTTTTCATTTTTAATCCGCAGCTCATATACCAAGTTTCATGGATATAACTTGAGAAATGAAGGACTTTCATACAAACTTTCAACCCCTATTTCACCCCTTCGGGGGTAGAATTTCGGGATAAAAAGTATCCTATGTCCTACTTCGTAGTATGGGCTCAAATCGTGCCAAGTTTCGTTTGAATTCATTCAGCAGTTTCGGCGTGATGCGCGGCCAAGATACAGACAGACAGACAGACAGACAGACAGACAGACAGACAGACAGACAGACAGGCAGACAGACAAAAATGAAAAAAATTACAGATTTGGCTTCAGTATCGAATAATGAGTGCCCTCCAAAAAAAATTTTCAAAATATCTTCAATGTACAGAATTGGACCTGTTACAGTTTTATTTATATATATATTCGTCAACATCCTATGTCCTATGAGATAAGTACAGAGTCATTATAAAAATTTTCTTCTTTCTTGTTTACCTAGTTCTGTATACCATCAATTAGCCTTTGCGTCTACTAGCCTTGCATCTTTATGTAGGCTGGCCGATTGTGGTATCTTTCAAGAGTCCGTCCTCATGCGGCACTTCTTTCTTCTGGCAATAATTCATAGCCATCGTTTCAATCCCTCCCCGGTCCACTATTAAATACTGAGCACGTGCCTCTTCTTAGAACGAGAAGGGTAACTTCCGGAAATACCCGTCTGTATCAGGACAGCATAAATCGTCGTAGTTTTATATGCACTGGCTGTAATTAGCGATTTCATCATCAATGTAAAGCCATCATTCGCTTTACACTACACTTTGGATAATTGGTGGATTTATTGGTTTTACCACAAGTACAAACTTAGAAGAACATGTTGTATTTGACTCAAATCACATTTTTTCTTCGATTTTTTATTAAAAATCAAGATTTATTACGCACAAATAGCCCACAAAATACAAAAATAAAGCTATGTCAAACTCATGTCATAGCAAAAGCCTCGTTTGATTGTGTCTGATTCGCGGAAATCGGCGAATCAGTATTCAGCCGCTGTTAGCGACCGCATGGAGAGTCTCTTTCGACTATGAAATGCAAAAAGCTTGAATTCGATACATAGCGCTTGAAACGTCTCGGAAAAGAGCCGTTCAGTCGATTATGAATTCCACTGTAAATAATTCTAGTAGTTAACTTATAGCGGTCATTAGGTTCATTTGACTTTTCAAAAGCATATAAAAGTATTTAAAAGAGTAGGTACCTAAGCGCATAAAAGTAGTAAGAAAAAAGCAATTTCTAGATTTAGCCGCATAGTTTCAAACTTAACCTCAAACTATATTTATATAACTTATGAAATTGTTATTTTAATTGTAATTTTTGTAATGTGATTGCAGTTCTGTAATTTTGCATGTTGTGTTTACTTTTATACGATTTTTACATATTGTGAATGTAATGTATCTTGCATGTTACCTATACTAAATATTCGATGTAAGAAATCGCTAGTAAACCTTAAATAAAAAAAATAAAAAAAAAAAAAAAATATATATATATATATATCCAGCAAAGACGTGCCGCCAAGCGATTCAGCGTTTCAGCGTAGAAACCGATAAGGGTTTAATATAACTGCCATGCCCCTAACAGATTAGCCGGCTACGATCTTATAGACTGCATCATCACTAGGTGAGATCGCAGTCAAGGGCTAATTTGTAGTAGAAAAAAAAAACAAATCAAATCAAATATTTTTTATTCAAGAAGACTTTTAACAAGTGCTTTTGAATTGTCGAGTGAATTTACCACTAGTTTATATTATGTTAAGTTTAATCCGAATTATGTTGGAAACATCCTACAGAAGTACAGCGTTTCTTTGACCTTTAAGACTCGTTACCGTAAATGCTCTCTTATTTACATGTCGATGTTTACATAACGATTAGTGGCACTTATCATAATATAAATAGATATTAATAAAATATGGTAACTCTATTGGAGACCGGGAATGTGTTCTGAGGAATGGTATGAGTCATTGTGTGCGTTGGACTAAAGGAAACTTTGTTATCCTAGCGTCTACCAGACAGCTATACGTGTATGTCCTTCTATTTGTTTTAAATACTAAATTAATTTTAACTAATTGAATTGAAAACTTCTTTAGTCGCGTTGAGCATTTTTTAGTACTTACCAGAAAAAAAAAAAAAAAAAACTTAACAATAATATATGTACATTGAAAGGACATGCACAAGGATAAGTTATCTCTTGAAGAGATTTCTTCCATATTTTGCCCCAGTATCTTTTAGAAACCCTTGAATGCAAAAGGTGACTGAATTATTAAGTATAGGTGCCTTGATAAGTACCAGTGGAATGCGTACTGCATTTGTCAAAGTACTCAAGTAGGTGTGGGTCACGGCCGGTTGCGTCATCAGGCCAGTTCTTATCTCCACGAGATAAACCGCTTTTGAAGTCCAATGAATTACTTTTAGCAGGTAAATATTGGAAGATCGTTCAATTTATTTTAGTGGGTCCGAAAATAAATTAGGGTTTATCAGGTCTTTTCACGAATTTTCGTTCGGATGGATTGATTTTGCTGCTCGTGGAAAATCGTTTTGCCTTCGTCTCAGTTTTTAGTTATCGCTTCCACTTATTTATCTTTATTTTAAAACTTTGTAAGACATGGAAAACTGTTCTGAGATTGTTCATGTCACGACATGAAAAATCATGACGTGTCATGTCCTGTCCGTAGTGTACTTTCACTCTTGGACGTCTTTGCAGGTAGGATGGTAACTATACCGGCAAAAAATTAAGACCCAAATAAACCCTGCCAGGGATCGAACCCAGGACCTCCCAATTATGACACCACAGCGAACACTGCGCCAGGGAGGTCGTCAAAATCTTGTGGCTAGGTAGCAAGAATGTTGGCTGATCAGCCTGGCTGATCCTTTGCGCAAAAAATGAGCCGGCCTTTCTGTCACCAGATGAGGCAATTAACCGCGGTAAAATATCTCGCAAATATAAAGGTTTTGCCGGTTCTTGTCAGAATCTGCTTTCCGGTAGAGTCCTGACATATCGTAAGTGGCACAAGCTCTATTCTATTTCGCCCGAGATTTCGGTCTAAATATTATGTAAGTACCTTACTTACTATCACAAATTCAAATTTTTTTTTTGTTCAAGTTGACTTTCGCAAGTTCTTTTGAATAGTCGAGTGAATCTACCACAGGTTCGGAATGAATTCCTACTGAGACGACCAGCAAGAAACTCGCTGGTTGCTCTTTTGACTAAGTTTCACCTTTTCTTAAGAAATGTTGCCATTTTATGCAATACATTAGTCATTACCTACTTACGTGCATTGAGTAATTTGATACAGTCGCGTAGATATTAGATTAGCATTGCCAGTGGCTTGCGCCGGTACATCCGCCCACGTTGCATAAAACCCAGGCCAATAACCCATTACGGTATGCAAATAAATAAAACGCTTGCTTAATATTTACTAGGCCAAGTACTAATATATAATTATTTAAACTGGTTTGAGTGGAACTATATGCATTGATTATAGTCACAACACAACACAATATTTTTAGCTAGATGATGCCCGCGACTTCGTCCGCGCGGATTAAGTTTTTTTGTGTCTCTGCAGGAACTCTTTACTTAAATAGGGTTATAAAAAAACCGGCCAAGTGCGAGTCGGACTCGCGCACCGAGGGTTCCGTACAAATCTGTAGTAAGTTTTACGATTTATGACGTATTAAAAATAAAAATTACGTTTGTTGTATGGGAGCCCGCCTTTAATATTTACTTTATTGATATTTAATTATTTATTTTGAAAGGTAATATAAGTACAAGTTAATATTCTGTGAAAATTTGAACCGTCTACCTGTTACCGTTTTTAATATTGAGCAAAAAAATACGAAGAAAACACGTTTATTGTATGGCGGACCCCCCCTTAATATATATATTTTTTTAATTTTTAGTGTTTGTTGTTATAGCGGCAACGGAAATACATCATTTGTGAAAATTTCAGCTTTCTAGCTATCACGGTTTATGAGATACAGCCTGGAGACAGACAGACAGACAGACAGCGGAGTCTTAGTAATAGGGTCCCGTTTTTACCCTTTGGGTACGGAACCCTAAAAATAGCCTACGAAATTAAATGAATTGATTTATTTCATGTAGGACAACTTGTGCCACTTATATAAGTCGTAAGAATCTACCACCGGTTCGGAAAGCTGATTCTACTGAGAAGAACCGGCAAGAAACTCATACGAGTATATTATGTTCTATCGTATCTATAACATAATATTACCTCTCCCTATACCAAATATCATCAAAATCGGTTGAAAAGATGGGCCGTGAAAGCGCATCACACAGACAAACAGACATATGGCCACAATTTCGCATTTACTTATAATATTATTATGGAATGTTGATCGTCTAGGTCTAGTCAGCCAACCCCTGCGCTATAAGGTGTCAGGTCGCGATGTCAGCGCCTTTGGTTGGGATTTGGGACCCCAATACATCCATATCCGTACTTCCATTATCCATACTAATATTATAAATGCGAAAGTGTGTCTGTCTGTCTGCTACGCTTTCACGGCTCATCTGTTCAACCGATTTTGATGAAATTTGGTATAGGGATAGTTTATCCCGGAAAATTAAAGAGTTCCCGCGGGAATCAAAAACCTTTGATCCACGCGGAAGTTAGGTTTAAAGATATATTTTATTTCTCAAGGAAGAACAAAGTTCACCTAACTATATGAGAACAATAATAATATAGGTAGGTACTTAAAACTATGCTTATAGACAGTCTATGCTTAGTTCTAGAGTAATATTGGTTTTTCCAAATATGTTTCCCGCCCTTTGCTGTATTGAATAAGCAACACGTTGAACCATGGCCCATGGCAGGGACTTTTGTTTCTCTACGGATCTCCTAACTACTGATTTGATCGTGTTGAAGAAGTACAAGAGACCAGCTTTGACCAGCTGTGGAACTGGAAGTCGTGGTTAACGACGAAGGTGAAAATGGATAAAGGCGCTGTTACAGTTCTCGCAATTCACGAGCGTGCGTGAACTTTACTTGTAGTTACGCACATTGCGTAAAGTGTGCGTGCCTCTCGGAGCGGTCCGTCGTACGCGCAATCACGTACACGCACAATTTTACACGTATACAAAAATGTACTTATACACTGATATCATTTTAACTTTTTAAGTTTTAACATGGTCTGTGTTTTAACACAACCATGAGCAGTTCCAAATCCACTTCACAATCGTGCATTGTAGAGTCAACATCTCCTGAAGATGCTCCAGGGCCGGAGTGAAACGAACGTTGAGGGTATTTTGGAAGATTTATGTGGTGTGGAGAATATCGCGGGCTGCAAGTTCAAGATACGCACTGTACCACAGATTTACCTTCTGTGGCGGATTATAGCGAATTAAACTTCTAGTTTTTCACAACCATGAGCCACGCGTACTCGTGAATTGCAAGAACTATAATGTTTCTTTATCTTTATATTTCTTACTAGGTAGCTAATGCACGCGACTTCGTCCACGTAGATTGAGGTTTTTTGGTTCCCGCTGGAACTCTTTAATGTTCCGGGACAAAAAGTAGCCTATGTGTTATTCCAGACATGTACCTACTCTATCTCTGTGACAAATTAAATCCACATCCTCTCAGCGTTTTTGGCGTGATTGAGTAATAAACATCCATCAATACTTTCGCATTTATAATAATAGCATAGATATTTCTTTATATTTCCACATTAAGTTGGAAAGTACCTAGTACATAGGTCTAAAATCTAAATGTTAACAAAAACAATGATGACAATTATAGTGAATGAGACGTGACCATCGAAATAGAATGAGTACACTAATTCTACATCAATGGACGTGCCAATTGAATTAAAGCCTTTACCAATAAAAGTTATTGTTTTAACAAAGTGAGCAGGCGGCAAATGTGATTCAATTGTCATCGAAATCAATTTAGAATTTGACCCGATTTCGCAGCAACTAAACAAGAGGGACTATTAACTCTATTACTAGCGTATCAACGTTCAATTTTAACTGTATATGTATTTGGAACGGTCGGAATCAGAGTTGAACAAACTGAATTATTCTCTCGACATAGTAATTCGTCCGTCGTCGTTTACAAAACGCAATGTAGACCGTTATAGTGTAAGAGAGGTACCTACGGTTACATTTATTTTAAACATTCAAAACATAGGTGAGTAATATTATCATCTATATAAAATAAATGTTGAATTTTTATAGGTTTTCCACTATATTAGAATCGTATCCAAAGTATATTTTTATTTATTTAATTATTAAGTATTAGAGCTGTACCCAATGGACCTATGAATTGAATGGAATGGAGAATAATATATGAAATGGATGGAATGGATGAATGAGTTCCTTTTCTACCATTTTCATTTATTTTCAGACAACATTTATGGTCTATTTTAGTGTTAGTAACAATAAAATCTTAATGACTATGTTAATACTTACAATCTAATCTATATACTCTATGTTAGTTTTGATCCCGCAATCCTAGAAAGCCGCGGCGAAAATCTTCCAGCAAAACTCAAAATAAATAGATATCCAAAACAACAGTTTCTTTTGAATCTAGATTTTTTTTTGTATAGATGAGCGTTTTCAACTGACGATAAGTCATAGAGTTCGTCAGAATCGGAAGGAAGGTCTATGGAAACAATAAAGCTGGCTCTGAGACTATATTGTTTAAATTAGGATTTACGATATGTACGGCTATTGTAAACAAACGCTTTCAAACAGTAGCAGCTTGATTAAGGGAATCGTTGTGTTGGTGTCTACAAGGGCTTGATTCAGATATACTGTCCTTTTCATACCTACCCTGGAATACACTTGTCAAAAAGTAACAGCATCACAAAATTTTACAATAAGTTAAAGCAGTTTGATGCAAAGTTAAGCCGAGTTACCCCGTCAGGCCGTAACTGCCAGGTACAAGGGCCATACTGCCAACCACTACAGCCCATTAACGTCCCACTGCTGGGCACAGGCCTCCACTCTCATAAGAGAGAGGGAATTAGAGCTTAGACCCACCACGCCGCTCCAATGCGGGTTGGCGGGCTTTAACGACTATTCCCAAGTAGCAAAAAAGTCCAAAAAAGTCGTATAAATCTAGAGTTATACGACGTCATGTTGTGTAGTAGTCTTATAATGGTAATAAGACAACAATAACGTCCTATAGATGTCATCGATTCGGCCTTTTAGTCGTGCGACTATTAAGTTATAATAAATAGTCGAGTAAACGTCTATAAAACGAAATTATATGACGTTATGTAATGGTAACAGCCACAACGCTTATACGACATTCGTATGATTGTATAAACGTCGGTGTATGATATTTATATGACTGACAGTCATGTAGACGTTAATTCATAACATTTATATAACTAACATTACTTTGTTTTTTAGTCGTCGTGGTTAAGCCTTTTATACAACCAAGTAGTTTTCTTGTGACTGCAATATAACTATTACAAGACATTAAGTCATATAAGTGTCAAACTCCAACTTTAATAAGACTTAAAGTTGAGTAGGAGTCTAGACCCAACTTTAATACAACTTATCCTACACCTAATAATATTGAGGAACCCTAATGTCTAAAACATGGCGTCTTCAATGGTCGTCACAAAAACATTTACACGACATCTAGTTATTTTAACGTCGTTTAAAGGTTGGACACTAACTAAAACATCATGGCCGGAAGTTTTGAATGAAGAGATAATTTGAAATTATTTAAATATAATGCATAAAACACAAAATCACGGGGGGGCATTAAAATATTCATAGTATTTTCATATATACTTTCTCGTAAAAATTAAGTTTCCAGTCGAAATCAACGCTACGCAATATAATACAAACATAGAATAATTAATTTTTAATAGAATTAGTTTTATACTTAATTGCCTTCTAACCATAAATTTTTAGTTAATTATTTTTTTTAGTCACTTCACAACATTAATATGACTATGTAAGAGTTATCTCGTAACGTCTATATAATCAAAACGTTCTATTCTGCAACGTCTACAGGACGTCTAAACGACGTAAATGGTCATCGCCGCGACCTTTATGTGACGATTAAACGACAAATGGTATTATAACTGGGGCCATTTTCGCGTTTTGTAAACGTTATAATAACGTTTATACAACCTTTCTTTAGGACTAAAAGGTAAACAAAAAACGTTGTCACGACTTTTATACGACATCGAATTGTTACTTGGGTTGTCATGTTAGTGATAATAACCGGGACCGACGGCTTATCGTGCTCCCGAGGCACGGGGATGAAACACCGCCAACTTTCTAACTCCGGGCTAGTACTGAGAATTTCTAGTCAGAAAACTCCAATACTCGATTATGGCCCGACCCGGGAGTCTGGAGAATATTATTGGGAAGGTGACAAAGTCTCGTTGGCCTAGTGGTTAGTTATTCGACTGCGGCTGACGAGATCCCGGGTTCGAATCCCGGGTCGGGCCATAAATGATTAAGTATTGGATGTTTCTGACAAGAAATTCTCAGTAGGTACAAGCCCGGAGTTAGGAAGTTTGCGGTGTTGCACTCCCGTGCCTCAGAGAGCACGTAAAGCCGTCGGTCCTGCGCCTGATCTCTCTCCGATGGTGTCGGATTTTCCGTCCCATCGGGCTATGAGTGTAAATGAACAGAGAGCGCACTTGTGTACTACTATAGTCTATAATAATATATCCCGCGCAGATGGCTAATATCTCTGGAGATTGGCCGCCGTGGCCGAAATTCGGTCGGGGGGACATTATTATTAGCAAGGTAGTAGGTATGTAGGTATGTACTAGGTATGCCTAATGCCATGTATTATGTTAAGCCGTAAGAATGTAGTATGGGTAGGTACCATATTGACATAGGCGTGGGCTGTAATCTGCTAGGTAGGTAATAGCACAGCGTAGATATTAATACAGTGGATTGAAGCCCATACAAATAGACATGAGGCTTTATTACGTAAACATGACGGCTACAGTGTAAACTCTTCCGCTGTGGGCCAATACCCATTGACATAGAAAAAATACCATAAATTCAGCTAATAACACCAATGATTGAGACTGTAACAATGATTGTAGGAGGTTTTATAGCCCCACAAACTTTTCGGACCCGGTGAAAGCGTCAGTTTTTGATTTTATTTTATTTTTAATAGTAGGTACTACCTAGATTAAAATAAAATAAAAAAGTGTGTGTGTGCATTGTGCAATTCACACACGGCAGTAGTGAAACTTCAGAGTAGTAGCCTACGAGAGAATGAGATAAATAAAACTTGTATTCTATCTCATTCTCTAGCAGGCTAAATCCTATTATGGATATGTTTGTCTCTTTTTGCTGTCGCTTTTTCGTTTCATCGAATTTTCAAATCACAACGATTCTAGAAGTTTCACTTCAAAACAATAACTAAACAGGTATAAAAATTTGTTCCAATTTTGACAACCGGGCCAGATTTAAGTTGGTGGGACTGTACATAATAATTATTGTGCAACGGCTTACGGCTACCATACGGCACCTAGAAGTACGGTACCTAATCTTACAGCAATGGTTGAGAGAGGTAGAAAACTGCACACAAATTGGACATTAGAGTGACACGATTTTGTATGAAAATTCTGCCAGTTTCCTTCATCACGTCCCTGCAGCGTCGCTCTGACTAGTCATCTCCGTCGAACGACTGGTAGGATAGAACGTTTTTCCTTAGACTGTGATAGGTTTCACATAGGTATAATCCTCAATGAACCCGCGGGCCGCGACGACCTTGTTACCGCTGTGCGACACATTTTGTATCACACCTTGTTGTAATGACACTTCAGTTAGTGTTGAGTACCTATTCAGCACGAATACCTACCTGCTTACATTATATTAGGTACCTATACTAGACTGCATAATCCACAGTAATATTATAAATGCGAAAGTGTGTCTGTCTGTCTGCTACGCATTCCAACCCATCGTCCGAAAACTTAAACGCGTACGAAGCCGCGGGTATCATCAAGTTTATTACGAGTATGCAAACACTCGTTGACTGCCTCGTTGGTCTAGTGGTGTTCGACTGCGGCTGACGAGGTCGACGCCTCGACGCATGGATACAGTTGAGGACCTGGAGAGTGTCATAGGCTACTTTTTATCCCGGAAAATTGAGGAATTTTCGCGGGAATAAAAACAACTTAAACCACGCGGACGAAGTCGCGGGCATCCGGTATCATACTAATATTATAAATGCGAAAGTGCGTTTGTTTATTGGTTTGTTGGTTTGTCCTTCAATCACGCCGCAACGGAGCAACGGATTGACGTGATTTTTGGCATGGGTATAGCTGAGGACCTGGAGAGTGACATAGGCTACTTTTTATCCCGGAAAACTAAGGAGTTCCCGCGGGAACCAAAAAACCTCAATCCACGCGGACGAAGTCGCGGGCATCAGCTAGTTCGGTTATAAGTTAAGGAAATACAAGACCAATGTGTTTAAAATAGCGTGATCATTGGTTTTCTAGCATCGTATCTTGTTGGACACAGCAAAATTATGCATGCATTGTGATGCAACTCAACTCTATGGGTTACGCAAATTGAACCTACCTACTAGTCAAATTATCTAATAATTTTCTATGCGTATTTCTAAGTGGGGGTTACATCGATTTTTGTGATTTTTTTTTAAATTGCACTACAAGTTAGCCCTATACTACGATCTCAAATGTTGGCAAGTGATGATGCAGTCTAAGATGGTAGCGGGCCAACCTGTTAGGGGCATGGCAGTTATAATTAACCCATACCCCTAATCGGTTTCTACACGACATTTGCCGATAGAACTGGTAACTAGCCACGGGCGCAGCCTCCCACCAGGCCAGACCAGGGAAAATTCAGAAATTATGAATTCCCAAATTGACCCTGCGGGGAATCGAACCCGGGACCTCCCACGCTAAGGCAACACAACGCCAGGGAGGTTGTCTTTAGTGCAACTTTCTAGTATCTGCAGTTGATATTTTATTTTATTCCATTTTAGATAGATAGATAGATAGATAGATAAACACTTTATTGCCACACATAACTTAGAAATAACTTAATTATAAGTAATAAAACGGAAAACAACGCGTGCGCAAGGGCGATCTTATCACTAAAATCTCCTCCAGACAACCCATTACATAAGGTTGGGAGTCAAGCTACTTATGGCCAAGATATTTCACTTGAAACACCCTCTCAAAATTTGTGCCACTAAGCAAGACAGGTGGTACCTTATTTGGCGTTATGACTGATGTACCCTCGGAAACTTAATGTCATATCAACTCACCTGGTACACTTCTGAACATAGATTTCCTCTCACAGAGGAGGATACCCAACCTGATCGATATTCATAAATCATAGTAATAAACCCACAAATACATCATCGTTAACCTTACGCAACGTCTCTCGCCATGTTACGCGGATGCTGTAACACTAGAACGAGATGATCCATCGATAAACCGCCGGTCATTTACAGTGGAATTCATAATCGACTGAACGGCTCTTTTCCGAGACGTTTCAAGCGCTATGTATCGAATTCAAGCTTTTTGCATTTCATAGTCGAAAGAGACTCTCTTTTGCATTTCATAGTCGAAAGAGACTCTCCATGCGGTCGCTAACAGCGGCTGAATACTGATTCGCCGATTTCCGCGAATCAGACACAATCAAACGAGGCTTTTGCTATGACATGAGTTTGACATAGCTTTATTTTTGTATTTTGTGGGCTAGGTATTTGTGCGTAATAAATCTTGATTTTTAATAAAAAATCGAAGAAAAAATGTGATTTGAGTCATATACAACATGTTCTTCTAAGTTTGTACTTGTGGTAAAACCAATAAATCCACCAATTATCCAAAGTGTAGTGTAAAGCGAATGATGGCTTTACATTGATGATGAAATCGCTAATTACAGCCAGTGCATATAAAACTACGACGATTTATGCTGTCCTGATACAGACGGGTATTTCCGGAAGTTACCCTTCTCGTTCTAAGAAGAGGCACGCGCTCAGTATTTAATAGTGGGCCGGGGAGGGATTGAAACGATGGCTATGAATTATTGCCAGAAGAAAGAAGTGCCGCATGAGGACGGACTCTTGAAAGATACCACAATCGGCCAGCCTACATAAAGATGCAAGGCTAGTAGACGCAAAGGCTAATTGATGGTATACAGAATTAGGTAAACAAGAAAGAAGAAATTTTTTATAATGACTGTACTTATCTCATAGGACATAGGATGTTGACGAATAATACATAATATCGAGCGCAAAATAAAGGAACTACAGTTAATGTATGTACTACACAGTACCTAAAGGCAATTCCAGAACATACGTTGTTCTACTATCCTCAGTTTGAGCCAAGATCTTGTGTGAAGAAGTTAGAATAAAGGTCGTGGATTAATTCATTTGGTTGGATGACCTCATATGATATTATGTGCATTTCTTGAGGCGAAAAGGAAGTGGCTAGCAATACAAGAATCATAATAGCAGTCAAAAATATGAATAATGTCCTTCTTCAGCCTGGTATTAATTGTTAAAATAATATTAAATGGATTATAACATTTTGTAGTTTTCTGTACTTATTCATTCATAAATAAAAATAGAATTTTTATATAAAGCCATGTATAAATGCCATAAAACTAGCTCTATAAGTACCTTCATGGTCTTTCAGTCTTGACTACTTACCGACGCTAAAAGAGGGTGTGTGTGTTTGTGCATCTGTGTATTTGTCTGCGGCAGCATAGCTCCCAAACGGATGAACCGATTTTGATTTATTTTTTTGGTTTAGAGGACTTGATCGAAAGTGTTCTTAGCAATGATTCAAGAAAATCTCTTCAGCTATTTGCAGATTATCATAATATGTTGAAGAAAGTATGAGAGCAACTACCAATACAGGTTTGATAGATTCGAAATTTGGTATCCTATTACTTCAGTGACTAAGCAAGAACATGATAACTTTGATCTTAACATTGAATTATTTATTTAAATCAGGCAACAATATTTAATCATAATTATAACACAATACAATATAATTCATAAAATACTATAAATACAATTCTAAAAATAAGTATATTATAGTCTTATGAAGCAGAAGGAATTCTTGTTCTCGCTTCCCTGTAACGACGGTATACTATGCCCTCAGGCCAAAAGTCTGCATTGATGAACACATCTTTGCACCATGCCGGAACAGTTTAGAACGTACTCGTAAGAGCTGAAGTAGTTCTACTGGACTTCAGTTTATGGAGAGTAAGCTGCACTTTTGTTATCTGCGAACAAACATATCTTCGCGATATTTTTGCAAAGGTGCTCCAGAGCGATTCTTATACGTGCCCAGGATGTACCGTCAGCTTGGCCGTCTCTGACTTTATGCAGGATATACAAATCATGAAGTTGTGCATCACCGCTATCAAAGTGGTATTATTCGTCAGCGTTTTACCACGTAAATTTCGAATTCGCTTCGGTCTTTGCTTTCTATTATTCCCTAAAATTGGAAACCATTGGAAATTGAAAACCGCGTCAATGTTTGTTTGTAAACAAACATTGACGTTCACTTGAGTGACTCAGTGCGTCAAAGTGACATCCATAGAGAATTTCCACAGATAACATGTCAATCAATAGACAATATTCTGTACATCTCCATTTCTTCTCCATTCAGCTAGGAGATTGTCTGGCGAACGTTTATGAATTGCAACAAAGGTTGATTCTACATTCAAGTCCTACGCGAATCGTGAACGGCATTTTGCCAGAGACTGGTTACCCAACGTTTATGAATTCCAGGGTTAGTGTACGGGCACGAAATTGCCGGTAGCGGGGCGACGGCGGTAGCGGGGCGATGCGATTGGTCCGGAAAGCTGGCGACGAGTTTCGGGAACAATTTGAAAGAGTTCTGGTAATACTTTATAACCGACAAAAACGTCTGGGATTTATTTTTTCGAATTCTCTAAGTATACCTAAAATTTATTAAAAAAATCAAGTTGCCAAAAAAATGTTTTTTCAGTTTTTTTTGCAAATGTTATATGCTGCGCAGTAGTTAAATAACCGCAAACGCTCTACCAGACTGGCGGAACTGGATTCGCCAATGAACGAAATTATATTTTTCCACAATTTCAGATTGCCTAAAGGACCTTCCCGAAATTCGTCGCCAGCTCTCGCCCCGACGCCCCGCTGTCGCCGTCGCTCGGCCGTCGCTAGTTTCGTGGCTGACGCCTGACGAGATGATCCATCGATAAACCGCCGGTCATTTAGATGCGGTGGACGGACCATTACACGTCATGGCACACTTTCGCTTTAAATGGTGTTTTGTACCTACTTCGTGACTATTTTATAGCCACGATCTCTCTCGCCGTGCTAGGCTAGTTTTTATCCCAGAAAATTAAGAAATTCCCCCCCGGAATCAAAAAAAATTGGCACTACTACACAATACTTTTAAGTATTTTGTGCTTGCAAGAAACTCGGTGTAAAAAAATTGGCAGTCATAGGGACTGCTGATAAAAGTGAAAACGAATATTTAAAATAATTAAAAAAAAAAACAAAAAAACTAAACTATAAACATTAATTAAAACTAAGGCATTAAAGTTTAATTACGAATGTAGTATATTTATATTTAAGACCTTTTGTCTTCGTAACAACGCCAGGTGTCGGTGACCGTGTCGGTGACGCGAATCCACAAGTTTACCCCCTATAATACCAAAAAGTGCTCAACGCGGCTAAAGAAGTTTTGACTTCAAACACTTAATCCACGCGGATGAAGTCGCGGGCATCATCTAGTATAGATTAATTATAGTAATGGTATAGTATAGTAATATTCGTATAGATAGTAAGCAGGGAGTAGACAAAACTTTCTGTTATTTTCGTTATTTTTGTAAAAAGATAATTACTATTACATTTGAGCAGATGATGTAACAACATTAGACTTACCTAATTAGGGGAATTAGCTTCACGCTTTTTTGCACGGAATGCTTTGTCGTTTCATAATTGTTTAGATTTAATGTTTTCTCATATTATTTTCGACTAAAATATGGACAGACAGATGGGCATGAGGCAGGCATTTATAATAATACTATAGATCTTATTATGGACTTCGTCCGCGTGGACTAAGTTTTTTCGATTTCCGCGAGAACTCCTCAATTTTCCGGGATAAAAAGTAGCATATGTCCTTCCCCGGGATACAAACTGTTCCTGTACCTGTAAATTTCATCAAAATCGGTTGAACAGGTGAGCCGTGAAAGCGTAGCAGACAGACCACAGATAAGAGAATCAAGGGAGATATGCTAAGGGGGCGTGGTGCGTGCGAACTCATCAGGTCATAAATAGACATAATTTCGGTTTTTGTCTTTAATCGGACGTCATTCAACGATCGCTTCACTTCTCTCGGTTTTTAGCAAAATGCCGTGCTGTTCAGTGGTTGTTTGTAAAAATTCAAGTAGCAAAGTGAATTACATGAAAGATGGCATCTCATTTCACACGTAAGTACAAGTATATTGTTGTAATTACCCATAAAAACCAATAAAACATTATTTAGTGGTATCAAAATTTAATAAAGTGACAAGTCTTTAACTCATTATGAACAAAAA
Source organism: Erebia ligea (assembly GCA_917051295.2). Taxonomy (NCBI): domain Eukaryota; kingdom Metazoa; phylum Arthropoda; class Insecta; order Lepidoptera; family Nymphalidae; genus Erebia; species Erebia ligea. The sequence continues at coordinate 13,704,197 of OU785241.1, read as the reverse complement.
CCATTGCTTGCTTAGTAGAAGTCTATCAATGAATCGGCCTGTCTTACGACGCAATGGTTATGTGTTCTTTACCGATTCTTTCACTAGCACGATAGATAAATTTCCGTGGTACCCTAGAGATGTGACGATGTAAATACGAGTACATTGTTGTCGATATTTTAACAACCAAACTATGATCTGTGATACAATAATTAATAGTACCTACTTAGTAAACAATAATTGCTATTTTAACGTTTAAACTATCGCGAGTAATATTCATTATAACTATATTTTTAGTTATAATTATTACCATTTTTAGGGTTCCGTACCAAAATGGTAAAAATGGAACCCTTATGGTGCGACTTTCCGTCCGTCCGTCTGTCACAGTCGATTATCTATAACTCGATTATCTATAGTCGATTATCACAGTAACTATTAAAGCTATCGACATGAAATTTGGAATAGTTGTGTATGTTTTGACGACCTCCGTGGCGCAGTGTTGAGCGCTGTTGCCTTAACGTGCGGAGGTCCCGGGTTCGATCCCCGGCAGGGTTTGGAAATTTATAATTTCTGAATTTTCCCTGGTCTGGCCTGGTTGGAGGCTTCGGCCGGGGCTAGTTACCACCCTACCGGTAAAGACGTGCCGCCAAGCGATTTAGCGTTCCGGTACGATGCCGTGTAGAAACCGAATAGGGGTATGGGTTTAATATAACTGCCATGCCCCTAACAGGTTAGCCCGCTACCATCTTAGACTGCATCATCACTTACCATCAGGTGAGATCGCAGTCAAGGTCTAACTTGTAGTGTTTAAAAAAAATAAAAAATAGTGGCTTAACATCATTAAAATAAAAAAAAATCGAAAATTATTTTTAGTTTAATTAAAAAAGGGGGAAAATCGGGGGGTTGAAATTTCAAAGTATGATAACTATACTGAGTGGGATATCATATGAAAGGGCTATACTTCTACATTCTAAAACAGTTTTTTTTACACACTACAAGTTCCCCCCCCCCCCCCCCCTTATCTCCGAAGTTTACCAATTGAAAAATCTGAAATTACTATGGTCAATAGAAGCTTATGTATATTTTACAGGAAAAATAAAACCAACGCTCTAACTAGCATAGTTTTTTGTTGATATTAACAATAAACCTCTACAAACAAAGTTAGTTTTGCGGTTCATTAAATTCATTAATCGTAAAACTTACTACAGGTTTGTACGGAACCCTCGGTGCGCGAGTCCGACTCGCACTTGGCCGGTTTTATTTTTAATGTACTCAACTTACTGCTGACGAAACGTATAAAAATATACTAGGTGAATTAATATAATGTCAATTTACGTAGATACTCATTACTCATGTATGGATATATTTAATATCACTCATTAATATTAATATTTAAGATACCCGAAGGATGCAGAAAAAAGTGGATAAATGCTACAGGAAGGGGTCCAAGCTGGTTTCCTACGAAAAATAGCACAATATGCTCGTCTCACTTTGAGCCAAAGTGCTTTCAACCATTTCATTTTTTTTAAAGTCGGTTAAGAATAATCTAATATGTAAACGATTTTTTACATCTTATTATTTTTGGTACATAATATGTAATATATCACTTTTCATAATAGGTAGTCATTGTCAAAAACCCAAATATTAAAAAATTGAGCATCGATAGATCCATTTTAGTCAACCACTATTAGGACGTCGACAACGTTTGACGTTTGTGTGTGAGTAAGATGCACGGTGATTGAAATTGAACGCTGTACGCTAAACAATAAAGTGTAATTTTGCACAGCACATCAACAACGTTTGACGTTTGTGTGAGTAAGATGCACGGTGATTGAAATTGAAAGCTGTATGGTAAACAATAAAGTGTATATTGGTTCGTGCTTCATGCACTTACCTATCGGTATCCGTGTGTTAGTGCGACTTCATCTATTATTTTTATTTAGTTGCATGTGTATTGGTAGCGAGTGGTAGGGATAAGCTGGCGACAGCAGGTTTCTATACAATTTGGTTCATAAAACATATCTCCCTTGATTCTCTTATCTGTGAGACAGACAGACAGACACACTTTCGCATTTATAGTATTAAGTATGGATCATGGACGGATTCTTAGGTCTGTGTTAGTATCAAATATAGTTTTGTTGATTTTCTTGCTACTTAATTAAACAATTTCCAAAAAGGAAGAGGTTCTCGATTCAGCGCGTAGGTCTATTATTATTTTTTAATGTATACCTATATACACTGTACACCGAGTTCTCCGATTAATTTTTTTATTTTCACTGGCTAGAAGGAGGTCCCGAGATGGTTCCCTTAAAAATTCTGGATTTAGGACCTGAAGGATCCACAGGCTGAAGATGATGATTATGGTGCATAATGCATCGTTATAATATGAGATAAAATCTTCAAACTCAATATTAGGTAATATCTGGTTTTCTCTTCATGCAATCTGTGGTATATTTAAATGGCATCCGGATTGCGAAACTGGAATGGATGGGAGAGCCGATATTGTTTTCATCTGTCGCGGTTACTAGACTATACTTTAATAATACCTGTCTAGCTTGAATCTATCGAGTTACGTTTATGCTGAGTTTGATTTCGATTGATCGTATAAGAATTCGATGACATTAGCTACACATTAGTAAAATAAATAAATAAATGAAATCTTTATTTGCAAAATTACAATGTTCAAAAGCTATAAGTACTTAATTTGGCCTCTAACTCCCAAAAAAGTAAATACTGTGTTATGGGAGTTAGTGCCTTCCCTAGTAGGTACATAGGTGCTATTTTTGCAATTATTGGCTAAGTTTAACAATAATAATTATTAATTTTAATTTTTATTGCTTAGCGTTAGAAATTATTATTGGCTAAGGTTAACATGCAAAAATAGGATTCCTGGATAGGAAAATGAACCTTTAATGCATTGATTTAGAGCTCAATTACGTGTTCATAGCCAGCGCTCCAATCTGATCTGTGCGTTGGAACTTGGAACGTATCGTAAATTTGAAATCGGATGTACCTAACTGAATTTGTGACTTTAACACTAAGTTGCACTAAACAAATTAAAAAAAAATTTAAGTGTAAGTTAATCTAATTAAGTTAAGAATTTTATGAAGTCCTGTGTTTAAAATAACTGGTTTAATCAACACTAATTGTTTTAAATTACTTCGTGAAAATCAGCGTTAATCAGTGAAATTAAGGTACATTTTACTTTGACGCTATGAAAACGTATGAAGCTGTCATTGAATTCATAAACGATCAATCGATTTCAAACTCCGACCGCGTTTATTTCAGCTACAGATTGCTCGAGTGCAAAATATAGAGCAGTTTTCATAGAGAATTTATTTTTGTCGCCGCGGTGATCGAAAAATGGAGGCCGGGCTTTTGAGTGGTGGCCTATTTATTTGCGTTTAATTCATATTGAGTAGTTTACTTACATATATATTTAAATTAGGTACTCAAAAATAAACTTAAAAATAACTAGCGTGTGTGTTCTCCTTTATGAAAAATCACGAAGTCATATTTTGTAGATTTTATTTTTTGTTGCTTTGAGTTTTATCATTTTATAACCTGATGCCCGCGACTTCGTCCGGGTGGTTTAAGTTATTATTGATCCGGCGGGAACTCCCTAATTTTCAGGGATAAAAAGCCTATGTCACACTCCAGGTCCTCAACTATACCCATGCCAAAAATCACGTCGATACATTGCGGCGTGATTGAAGGACAAACCAACAAACAAACACACTTTCGCATTTATAATATTAGTATGATGAACGAAATCGACGATATTTAAAACCAAACACGTTATTTTTTTATTTTTTTTATTTTTTTTGTACCAAAAAGTTATACACAATATGTAGAAAAACGGAAACATAGTGGACAAGGAAACACTTATCTCTATAAGAGATCTCTACCAGTGACCCTTGGCAGTGAGAAAGGTTGTGAAGGAAGAATGGGTACAACAAGATATGAGATGGAATGAAACGAGATATTATATCATAAACTTACACAAATATACATACTAATGACATAAATATATGACTTGGTCCCATCTGCCCCGCTGGCTCTGCCCCGTTAACGGGGCAGTTGGGAAAAATAGTGCCATCGGCCCCGCTAGCCTCGGCGTTGTCGCTTAACGGGGCAGATGAAACTTTTTAACACAGATCAAGTGTCATTTGCCCCGCTACACTTCCGTAAGAAACTTACGAATAACTTATTGAAGTGAAAACTTCTTTAGCCGCGTTGAGCACTTTTTGGTAGGGGGTTAACTTGTGGATTAGCGTCACCAACCTCGCTCCGACACGCTCGCGAACACTGACATGCTCGCGTTGTTACGAAGACATTCTTAAATATACTACATTTGTGAAACTTTAATGCCTTAGTTTTAAGGTTTATATTTTAAATAAATACATACCTACATACATATATATGATACTTAATTTACCAATTATTATGGCTGTTGATAATAACATCTGTAGTTAGTCTGTGTCCAGTGTCCACGTAGGTATGTGTTAACTAACCACATTGATCTCCGCTCCGTATATTTCTGCTGCGGTATGGAGGTCAGTGCATTCATCGGATTGTTTCGTACCACGTTACCTCATCGTCAGTATTCTATTCGTCGTTATTATTAGTTTGGTCGTTTGTGTGATTTGACAACTTTTTTTACCCACTACTAGGTAACCCTTGACTGCGATCTCACGTGGTAAGTGATGCAGTCTTAACTCTTACATGGTAGCGGGCTAACCTGTTAGGGGCATGGCAGTTATATTAAACCCATACCCCTATTCGGTTTCTACACGGCACCTCCCGGATCCGAATCCGGAACCATGCAAAAAATCACGCCGATCCGTTGCAGCGTGATTGAACGACAAACCAACAAACAAACACACTTTCGTATTGATAATATTAGTATGAAGTATGATTCTGTGCTTTTAGTTCTTTCATTATGATGGACTTCCGCAAAGTAACGCCTGCTTCTATCTAATAACTTTTGTGTTGTTTACCTAACTAACCAGTTTACAAATAACGTGTAGAATACTTTTTACCTGGGATAAAATTATGTCCTCCCGACCGAATTCCAGCCACGGCGGCCAATCTCCAGAGAGAAATTAGCCATGTGTGCGGGAGTGATTTATAGTTAGGTATAGTGCACAAGTGTCATGCGCAAGCATAGGTGCAGTCTCTGTTCCTTAACTCTCATAGACTGATGAGACAAAATCCGACACGACCGGAGAGAGATCAGGCGCAGGACTGAGGGTTTAAGAACCTCAGTCCTTATGATGGAAATGGCGCCTCCGTGTCGTTTAGTAATGATTAAACTACGCAATCGGCGCGGCGCTTACGCAGTTTCCTGTTACATGTGCATTTAAATCTGCTTACGTCGTTTGTTGCGTAGGTACTGTATTTGCATACACTTGCGTTGCGTCTTGCATGTAGCATTAAGTACCCAACATTTAAAATATAATTTCAATAAGATAGCTTTTATGGCTTGGATGGAAACCTGGTTAAAGTAATAATTATTAAACACTTACAAAGTAATCTAGCCCGCCAACTCGCCTAGGAGCAGCGTGGTGGGCTCTAATTCCATTTTTCCTATGAGAGTGTCGGCCTGTGCCCAGCCGTGGGACGTGGAAAGTAATCTAAGACTTCACTTTTATAGAAAAAGGCAATAATTTATTGGCAGGAGTCGCAGGACTGTCCTACTGTAATGATAGATTCATGTAATGAATCTACCAGTCTTGTAGATTAACTTTACGAATCTATCATTACCAATTAATCAAAATATATTTTATCTGTAGGTACAATATAAGATGTGATGGTGATAATTAATTACAGCATCTTAAAACTAAAGCTACGTGGGTTCCAAACGCGCCCGTCTGAGCATAGCCATGTCAATAAATTAATTTCATTTGTCTATTCGAAACTTCGAGTATCGTCGATTCGAAAGCGTCATGCAAAAAGCTAATTTTGAGTAAAAACATAAATCTAATCTATCCAGCTAAAAACAAACAACATAGGTAATCAAATCAAAAATAATAAATATTATAAATGCGAAAGTTTGGATGGATGTATGGATGGATGTTTGTTACTCAATCACGCCCCAACGGCTGAACGGATCTGGATGAAATTTGGCACAGAGATAGATTATAGTCTGGAATAACACATAGGCTACTTTTTATCCCAGAAAATTAAGGAGTTCCCGCGGGAAACGAAAAACCTCGATCCACGCGGACGAAGTCGCGGGCATCAGCTAGTCAATAATATAATCAACAGCTTATTTAGTGCTAATAAGACCTAGATTACTTTAAGACTATTTTGCTTGCATGTTAAGTACAAGTCTAACGAGATTTTTCAAATCATATTACTTATGTATATGGTATTCAACAATGTACCTAATATCGTGGTCTGTATGAACACAAAGACATCTCATTTGCTTCTTCTAGGCTTCATCTTGACTTATGATTATGACGCACTGACTCATGATTGTGTTTGACAGTTATACTTTGTCACAGAGTAATGAAAGACTAGAGAAATGCAAACATTCGTAGATTATGAAGAAAGTAATACATACCTGGTACGTACTACGTAGTCATACTTGTTGCCTAGTACCTACTTTAAAAAGTTTAGTAAGTATTTTAAAGGTATAGTCGGATTTTTGTCTGTCCTTTTACGAATTATTAAGAGCAGAATCCACTAATGGGTGAAAACTAAGTACCTATTACTCAACTTTAAGTTATCAACATAGATGATATCGTAATTTAATAGAAAGAAGTTGATTGGGTTGAAATTATTAGTCCTAAAACTTATATCAGAGTTCGTTAAAGTGTCAGTGAGTAGTAAGATCGATGATAGAGTCGTTCCTGAGAACTTTTAATGGCACTTGGAGACATATTCTAGCCAAGTTTACTAATTTCTTCTAAAGGATTCTAAATGATTTTTACTATGAAATATTTTACTGGAAAACTTTAATGAAAAAGTTTTTGAAATTAAAATTATAAACTGTACGTCTGTTCGAGGTGGTGTTTTTATATTTAAATTTATCACGTTGATGGGTCAAATATTGTAATAAATGTTAAAAGTAAGCATGCATAATATTATATATTTTTCGTACCACTTGCTCAAAAAAGTGACATTCTATGCCACAAAAAGCGAACTTAACAATAGTCATTTTTAATCTGTTAAAAACAGGGAAAGAAAATTGTACTGAATTTCATTCATCCTCTAGGGGGAGAATGTGATTTAAATTTGGAATACTTACCGAAATTTGTACTGAACTACATCTGTGTTTACACCATTGAGTTTGTATAGGTATAAAGCATTATACATCTTTTTGAAAAAGGAATACGCATTTATTATGCAGTTATGATGCCTTTGCTTTTCCGACAAAAAATATTAGTCTAGGAATTTGCCGCGTTTTTTTTTCTTCAAATACATAAACGTTATTTGTAACTCTCTCTATCAATAATTGGACCAATGTTTCGAATGTTAACACTTTAACTTTTAATTTGCTTTTGACTTTTTACTTTTTGACGACCTCCGTGGCGCAGTGTGTAGCGCTGTTGTCTTAACGTGCGGAGGTCCCGGGTTCGATCCCCGGCAGGGTCAATTTGGGAATTTATAATTTCTGAATTTTCCCTGGTCTGGCCTGGTGGGAGGCTTCGGCCGTGGCTAGTTACCACCCTACCGGCAAAAACGTGCCGCCAAGCGATTTAGCGTTCCGGTACGATGCCGTGTAGAAACCGAATAGAGGGATGGGTATAATATAACTGCCATGCCCCTAATAGGTTAGCCCGCTACCATCTTAGACTGCATCATCACTTACCATCAGGTGTAGGTCTTTTTTCCGAACATTTTTTTTGTGAACATGCTTTTTATGAAGTGTACTACTTTGCATAAAACACCATCGTTTACGTTAGACAGAGGTAGAGTCGAATTTTCAACTTTAGATAAACTAGTGGTTCGCCCCGAACTGAGCCCTCGCGGTATCCATAAACTTACAGAGCGCCATCTATGTGAAGTTCTGTTAAAAATAGTGAAGCTCATTAAAAATTAAATAATTTCGTTTCCTTAGAATATTTATCTAATTTTAGTATTTGTTGTTCAAGTACAGGATATAATTCAAATAAGTGATCAAGTTTCAGGCTCAGCCTTTTCTTTTTAAGCACAAACGAATAAATTTGTACAGAGCGCCATCTATTGACAACATTGTGAAGTTTGTTAAAAATACGTATGCTCATTAAAAATTAAATAATTTCGTTTCCTTATAATATTTATCTAATTTTAGTATTTGTTGTTCAAGTACAGGATATAATTCAAATAATTAATCAAGTTTCAGGCTCAGCCTTTCAGAAAATTGGGAGTTCTGAGGTCATCTTTGGACGTCCGAAAATCACCACTTTGAAAGCCCCCCATTTCGTCAATTTTAGGGGAAAAATTAAAAAAAAAATATTTTTGGACTCCGTTCCTCATTATCTTTAAAATGATATACCGCAACCCTATGTAATGCTATAAAAAATATTTTACTTCGCATTCGCTTCTATGAGAGCCCCCCTGAAATAAAAATTTTTATAACTTTTTAAGCCATATTCGGCGGGAGGCCATCGGTTTACATAGTATATTTAAATTTGAAGTAATTACGTTCAGTAATTCAGAAGTTATAAGGCTCTGACAGACGGACGGACGGACGGACGGACGGACGGACGGACGGACAAGTGCCAATTCACCCAAGTAGACTCAGAGACCTTCGCTTCGCTCGGTCAAAAAATACTTACCTAAACTTGTCTACGTCACTTCCGACTAATTTTAAAAACTTTTGGAGCTCCTAAGCTTTCTTTATTTTTTTGGTACTTTTTGGCATTATTGTGAGAAACCGGACTTCAAAGGTGACTGGCAAGGCGGAAAATTCTGAATTTACAAATTGATTCTTAAAAATGATTTTTGCGTATTTTTGACTATTTCATAGATTTCCCACTTTTAAGACTAGATGGCGTTAGTAAAATACGCCCACATTCTTTGTTTGACAGGGCCCGTCTATGTAAATTGAGGTTGTTGATTGTAGCCTCTGTATTCAAGTGCTCTGTGTATTCAACACGCTGTCGATGGACAAGATAGTGAATACGACAAGTGCCTATCAAGTAACGACTTGCATACATAACTAGCCAGTTAGTAGGTACTATACTGGCTACTGGTGCCGTCCTATCACGTAATCCGATAGTGTCTAACAACTTAACAAGCGCTTAATTGTTATTGTTTGTACTTGTCCATACGTTGAGTGATTGATGATCTATTTGTACGCAGTTTGTATGGAAGTGGTGACGTGAAAGTGATAACATTACCTTGTAATTTATTACTTTCTGATATGGCTTTTTTAGGGTTCCGTAGCCAAATTTTGCAAAACCGGAACCCTTATAGATTCGTCATGTCTGTCTGTCTGTCTGTCTGTCTGTCCGTCCGTATGTCACAGCCACTTTTTTCCGAAACTATAAGAACTATACTGTTGAAACTTGGTAAGTAGATGTATTCTGTGAACCGCATTAAGATTTTCACACAAAAATAGAAAAAAAAAAACAATAAATTTTGGGGGTCCCCATACTTAGAGCTGAAACTCAAAAATTTTTTTTTCATCAAACCCATACGTGTGGGGTATCTATGGATAGGTCTTCAAAAATGATATTGAGGTTTCTAATATCATTTTTTTCTAAACTGAATAGTTAGAGTTAGTTAGTTAGAGTTAGTGCGCGAGAGACACTTCCAAAGTGGTAAAATGTGTGTGTGTGTGTGTGTGTGTGTGTCCCCCTGTAACTTCTAAAATAAGAGAATGATAAAACTAAAAAAAATATATGATGCACATTACCATGCAAACTTCCACCGAAAATTGGTTTGAAGTTTGAACGAGATCTAGTAAGTAGTTTTTTTTTAATAATTTAAAACTTACTACAGGTTTGTACGGAACCCTCGGTGCGCGAGTCCGACTCGCACTTGGCCGGTTTTTTAATAGTTGCTATAACAACAACGTGCTCCCGAGGCACGGGGGTGACATACTTACCTTTTTTTTTTTTTGGTATCGGGGGGGAAATCTTCATAAGATGCCTGATTCCTTGGGGGAGAAATCAGGTTATGTGAGATTTCTACTCACTAAAACCCCCTCGGTGGCCACCCTCAGCGCTGTATTGGTAAGCTCCGAGATCTCAAATATGAACGCATCGGAGCGTCCCGTGCGCGATGCTCTTTGAGCTCATCCCGGAGAACGCAGCCCCCATGGGGTGACATACCTATTACCTACCACCAACTTTCTAACTCCGGGCTAGTACTGATAATTTCTAGTCAGAAAAACCCAATACTTAATCATGGCCTGACCTGGGACTCGAACCCGGGACCTCATTGGCCGCAGTCGAACATGCTAACCACTAGACCAACGAGGCAGTTTATACAAAGTAGGCGCAGTGCAGTAGACATCAAAAACATTTGCACACTGAAACCATCTGAAACCGAATATGTACCTACCTACTGAATGAGTAATCTATCAGATAATAGCAGCAATTTACCGTTTACAATCAAACTAATATGGACTCAATGTGATATTAGTTTATAGTCGATATTTCATTGGCGAGCTACGATATACTTGTTAACCTTTAAATGGTAGCAAGGTTATCTAAATTGGATGTAGGTTTATACAACAGCACGTGTATCCTATAACGGAAGGCGTAACGTTTGTATGTAAACAAAGATGATTTATTTCTGATGATTTGATGTTCTGTATCTATCTGACATGTCCTAATTTATAGACACTACTAGCTGATGCTTGCGACTTCGTCCGCATAGTTTGTTTTTTTATTCCCGCTGGTACACTTTCATTTTCCGGGATAAAAAGTACCTAGCCTATGTCCTTCACCGAGATACAACCTATCGCTGTACCAAGTTTCATTAAAATCGGTCGAACGGACGGGCCGTGAAAGAGTGTATTAATATTAGTAGGTAAGTAGGTATGGATAGTTGATCCCCGCGACCGTCCACGTGGAAAAAATTATTTATTCCGTTGCTATTTAGAAAGCATATTCCGTCAGCTAAAGCTGACCCATTAATTCTAATTATTTACTTATACTTACTATATTGTAAATTGTAATTGCGAGAGAAGTATTTGATTTTCCGGGATAAAAAGTAGCCAAGCTATGTTTTCTGAAAAGCAAACATTCGAAATGGATTGAACGCATGTGCCTTTATATATAAAGGAGACAGACATGTGACAGACAGACAGACAAATAATCAAACCAAGAAACAAACTTTCTTATATTATTTTATAATATTTGTTACGCCTAATATTTAAATGTCAGCAGTAAATTAAGTTCAGTCGTTAGGTACGAGTATACTTGCAAAGAAATTTCGAGACGATTCTAATGAATTCTTTTTTTCTGTTTCAGGTAATAGAGCATGACATCGAATACTTACTAATTGCGTGAGCAAATCTACTTACTTTTATAATATATGGATTTAGAGTTATTGGAACCCTTCGAGCGAGAAGTTGGAACTGGGAACCACCTCTTATAACCTAGAAAAACTATGATTTTTTGTAATTTTTGTAGAGAGCTTTCCTAATAAATTCACCCTGCCGGCGATCGATTCCGGGACTTGCCGCTTTTAAAGAACACAGCGCTTACTGCGCCATGGAGGTCGTCAAAATAAATAACTTAAAAACACGCTGGACATGTTTGGACACTAATCATTGTGAGACAGGACGTAACAGGACATTGGGCACTTTTGCATCTAGACATTAGACTAGAATATTGTCAGCCGGAGCCATCATACTTACCTAATATTATAAATGCGAAAGTGTGTTTGTTTGTTGGTTTGTCCTTCAATCACGCCGCAACGGAGCAACGGATCGACGTGATTTTTGATATGGGTATAGTTGAGGACCAGGAGAGTGACATAGGCTACTTTTTATCCCGGAAAATTGAGGAGTTCCCGCGAGAATCACGTAAACCACGCGGACGAAGTCGCGGGCTTTAGAACACAAGAGTCGAGTTATTTTTTAAGGATTAGGTAAATATCATGGACGTAGTGGTTGATAAACTTGATACGTCCATGGTAAATAATAAAATATATGCATCCGCTTATCCGATCCCTAAACATGAGTCACACAAATTACAATCTGAAAGAGTTCCAGACGTCGAAATTCGAATCTTTCATTGCTTAAATAGCTTATTAGCTACCATGGCTACCAATTGAGTATAGCATTGAATGTATTAAACAAACCTAGCGTATTGTGAGTCACACAATCTAAGCTGTTTAATGAACGAGCGCCAGACGTCTCAGAAGACTTATTAACCGTTCCATGACGGCTTAAATAGCTTATGGTTAACAATAATATCACGGTTGTTATTCGTTATGAGGTCATTGCACGTTATTAGATTAACTGGCGAAGGAATTTAAACTGACTAATCTATTTCTGGCGGCAAGTTCAAACGTGACGCACACACTTCTCTTTCAAAAATTTAATATAAGTAGGCTCTATTACCTATTCTGCGACATAGCTAGATTATAAGTCGGGAAAACAGCGTGAGGAAACCTGCGTGCCAGAGAGTTAACATAATATTTTCAAAGATTTATGAACTGTGATTGTGATGATCTATGGACTTTTTTTTTTGTGACGGGGGGGAAATCCCCCCGGGGGAAGAGATCAGCCCCCCGATTATGTAAGAATTGTCCATCAAATGGTAAAGGTTCAGCGTCAAAGTAATATAAACCATAACTGCATTGAATTAGAGCTCAATTTCGTGTATCGAAATTAACGAAATTGAGCTCTAATTTAATGCTGTTATGGTTTATTTATTTTGCCGCAGAACTTTAACGATTTCATCGGCCATTCTTACATGATTGGGGGGCAGGTTATGGATCACTAAAACCCACTCTGCACATGATGAGAAGCTCCGGGAACTCTTTGGGCATATAATCACCTTATCGACTATGTACGACAGCTTGTACCACGGCAAGCTGTCGTCGTCCCAGGGTTGCACATAGATGTAAGAAGAGCGACCGGAGCCCCCATTCCAGCCGCTCGCAACCCCGAAGTCCCTTCACCCCGGACTAATGTACTGATGGACGATCTATGGCCTAGGCCAGGACGTTCTGACAGGAGATCTGTGTTTAATTGCGGACCGGTTAATATACTTAAAGATTAAGATTTTTTGATGATCGCGGTAACGCTTTAATTTTAGCCTATCTTCTTCCCCAGATGCAACCTACCTCTGTTACCTAAATTTTATTAAAATCGGTTGGAAATATGGGCCGGGATTGGATTGTGGATTTTATCATATACCAAACCTTGTGCATTATGGTGTACTGTCAGGCATTCAGGTTTCCTTACGTTGTTTTCCTTCACTGTCCGATTCACATGGCTTATTAAAATGGATTCGAAACCCGGACGACCGGAGTCCGAGGCCTTGGCCACTAGGTTATCAACATCATATTATCATACTGATATTATAAATGCGAAAGTGTGTTTGTTTGTTGGTTTGTCCTTCAATCACGCTGCAACGGAGCAACGGATCGACGTGATTTTTGGCATGGGTATAGTTGAGGACCTGGAGAGTGACATAGGCTACTTTTGTCCCGGAAAATTAAGGAGTTCCCGAGGGAATCAACAAACTTAGACCACGCGGACAAAGCCGCGGGCATCAGCTAGTTTTCTATATTTAAACACACATAAAGTAGGTACATCTAACACAGGTTTTCCTAGTACAACAGGTTTTCCTAGCCCTAGTAAAACAAAAACAAAAAAAAACAAAAAAACATCTCTGCAAGTTTTGCTTAATAAACCTCAAATCACTTCACAATTTTCACATCGCATACCAATTTGAGAGTGAATTCATGGAATTTTAACCGCAACTCACAAGGTCCTCTAAGGTTAAGGCTGCGGCAAAGCAATTGAAAAGCCTTCAAGGTTTCCCGCGAGATTTCTAAGCACTAAGCTGGCATTTCAAATCTCAGTTGAAAGCTAAGTGCAGTCTCAATATCAGACTCTTTAAAAAACTTGGGTTTGACTTTTGAATTTATAAGGAAACCGAAGTTTCTAACAGTGTAGTTAATATGATTATGAATTTGAATGAAACCGTATAGGATCACCTTCCGTGTTCTCTAGTCGCACACGAACGAAATTTCATCCTCACCACTTGGTCTCCTGGTCTTCTTTCACCTCCCGTTATGCCAGGTCATTTCTCCCACGTACCCGCAAATTATGGAACCAGCTTCCATCTTCTATGTTCCCTCATGATTACAATATGGGGCTCTTCAAAGGGCGGATAAACAAATTTCTCAAAAGCCGGCAACGCATTGGCGGTTCCTCTGGTGCTGCAAATGTTCATGGGCGGCGGTAATCACATAACATCAGATGACCCGCCTGCTCGTTTGCTCGTTATATAAATAAATAAATAAATTATAGGTACTTATATGCTTCTTTAAACAAATAACTGTAGTATCGTCTTGTAACCTCGATCCATATTAAATTCGACGGATTCTTGCAAGTTGTAATGTACTCCAAGTTTGTACAGAATGCCCGCCGGGCTGTGAAATGCGGGCTATTTTCGGAAAGACATTTTGCGTACAACCTTGGCATTTTATTATCTATACTAATATTATAAATGCGAAAGTTTGGATGGATGGATGGATGTTTGTTACTCGATCACGCCAGAACGGCTCAACGGATCTGGACGAAATTTGGCACAGAGATAGATTATACTTAGTCTGGAATAACACATAGGCTAGTTTTTATCCCGGAAAGTTAAAGAGTTCCCGCGGGAAACAAAAAATCTCGACCCATGTGGCACAGTCACGGTCATCGGTCATCATTAAGGGCGGCGGTTAACTATTTTTCGATTAGTTCTATGGGATGAAGCGTCTGAGCTTACCATCTGAAAATGACCAAGTTAAACAACTTCTAATAAATTTTGCATTGGCATATTGTGAGTTAAGTATAATAATGTCTGGAAGAAAACTGGCTGCGAGCTGGAAGGGCACAGAGATCCAACTCAAACTGAAATGCTCTTTGTTCAAATAAACTTTTAAAAGTGCTTTTGAATCGTCGAGTGAATCTACTACTGGTTCGGAATATCATTCCTACCAAAAAGAGCCAGCAAGAAATTCGGTGGTTGCTATTATGAAGATAGTATAATGGTTCATGACGTTTTTCCGTGTGATAATAAGATCAGATTTCTTCATAATGCTTCTGGGTGTACCCCATATTTTCTCATTGGTAAGCCAAATGGAAAAGATATGATTTTATCAGTTTTTGTATTTATTCAAGCACATATTTGTTTTTATTGCAAAAGTAGATAATTTGTTTACTGAACTGATAAATTTATAAATGTTGAATTATACGCTTCGCTGCCTGTTCAGCGGCTGTAACGACTAACAAGTTATCTATCCTGATACCTATAGCTAATAGCTATGTACATATTATATTTAACTCCAGCCTTATCCTATAGTACATAAGTGCTATTATATTTCTACTAGATGATTCCCGCGGGAACTCTTTATTTTTCCGGGATAAAAAGTAGCCTATTTCACTCAGGTCCTCAACTATACCCATGCCAAAAATCACGTCGTTGAACGGATGAGCCGTGAAAGCGTAGCAGACAGACAGACAGACATACACACTTTCGCATTTATAATATTAGTATGGATTATATATTCTTTGGCTTTTGTTTAACTTTATTGCCGCGACTTCGTCTTGAGTTTTACACATTCCATTGGACATTCGTCAAACTTTTTGGAAAAGTATGTTATATTTCAGGAAATATCACATAACGGGATGTGAGTCTTAAACGTTTTACGACGTCCCTCGGTCAATAAAGCCCCTCCTTAAGAGATGTAGCCGTTACCCGGGTTTATAAGTGATATAAAAGCTATATAAAAGGTTCCGAAAGCTTCGGTTATTTATTTAACCAAAGACTTTAGGAGTCTCTTGGGCAAACAAGACTCGTGGGCGTACTGAAATGGTTAATGAATAATTTATTAAGACATAGGTCTCCTTAAAGAGGTATTAGCCAAGAGGGTTAGATGGTTAGACGTTCCATCAACAAGCACGAAGCGCTTTGCGTCTTCATTCCTTATAGGGTCTGGAACACTCTACCAAAAACTGTGTTTATCACCAATTACAATCCGGGTATCTTTAAATAAAGAGTGAATAGGCATCTTCTAGGCAAGCGCGTCCCATCTGAGGCTGCATCATCACTTCCCATCAGCCCCCCAATCATGTAAGAATGTTTGATCAAACGTTAAAGATTTTCGTCAAAGTAAAATAAACCATAAAAGCATTGAATTAGAGCTCAATTTCGTCTGCCCATTCTTATACGTTTAGGGTATCGTACATACCTAAACGTATAAGAATGGGCAGACGAAATTGAGCTCTAATTCAATGCAGTTATGGTTTATTTTACTTTGACGAAAATCTTAAACGTGTGATTGTGGTCAAGCGTAAGCCTATAATGAATTAAAAAAAAAATGGGCATCCTCTTATTCGGGTGGTAAGGGTTTCAATCCAGAGTGATGACGATGTACTCGTAGATTATACCTCTCTCTGCGTCGTATTCCTTATTGCTGAGGGTCGTGACCATTAATCATATAATGGTAGGGGTTTTCTTAACAATCGCAATCGACTGATATGCGCTGTCACAACTGGGCCACTCGTCCCTCAAGGAACGAGATTAAACCGCGCGGGACGAGATTTAGCGTGAGAAAGATTGATGTGTTTTGCTCGATGCCCAAAAACCAAAAAAAAAACTGTTATCAAAGAATACTTAAATCACTCTTATGAACTAAATTAAAATTTTATTGATATCGGTATTTTAAATTCAATTTTTAGCAAACCCCAAGTAAGTATTTCGGCTATGAAAGTGTATGTATTCGTTAGGGATTCTCTAAAATTTGTTATAAAAAAAAATATATGTTTGTTATATATCTATATTCTAATATATAAAATTTCCATGTCACAATGTTTGTTACCGTAGGTACTCCTCCGAAACGGCTAGACCGATTTTTACCAAATTTTTTATGCATATTCAGTAAGTATGAGAATCGGCTACTATCTATATTTCAAACCCCCACGTTTGTTATAAAAATCTAAAATATATTATAATTATAAATCGATATAATTATAATATTATATTATTTTTGCCTCATTGATGCGACATAGATGATAATCTTAATGTTTAGTTTTTAGCTTTTAATTTACATTTAATTTAGATTTGAATTATAATTTGTAGGTATGTAATTTTGTGTGTAACGATGGGACTGACGGCTGGCATATAGGTTATCTATAAAATCCCCAAAAAAATACCATAATAAAAAAAAAACTTACTTCCTAACTAAACGGCACGTTTTCAAACAATCAGCAAAGCAGTTTCGCGACGCAATTACGAGCAGCATCAGTCTTTGTTACCGTATCGAGGACGGAGCACTCGCCCTCGTTCCGGGCCTTTTATTCGCGAATTCGTTTCACAATCATCGTATCAAATCCTTTATTTTGTCAGTTTACGTTGATTTTAGGCACTTTTGATTTCGACGATCTTCTTCTTCCCTCTGCCCCCCTAGCATGGGCCGAGACAATTTTCTCCCCGAGGAAAGGATAAAATTTTTATTCCTAAATAAATAAATAAAAACGCTAAATAACTGTGGGTAAATAGTCCCCCGAGTCCCCGTGAGATGTCAAACGGGGATAAACTTCTCCTCTCCCCTATTGCCGTGCTCTGAGCTGACTTATCCACTAAGTTAATTTTATCTCTTGTCAGTGGATAAAATCGGGGGATAACATTTTTATCTCCGGCCCATGCTAGCCCTGCTGGGCAGGTTTCCGCACTTACGATCTAGCTAGCCCCATTTGAGTTATGTAAGGGGTTTTATTATATGTACGAGTATATGCGTGGCGCAGTGCATCTCCGTGCCGCGTCGCTTAAGTGGGACCTTACAACCCATATAATATGTTACAACCTCATACGAAAAATACTGGCCGCTATGTGCCGCCGCCGCGCCTCTGTAGTGGGGCTAGACCTTTTTGTTGGTCGCGTGTTAACCCCTCTCAGACCAGTTCTTACTCCAGGCATGCAAATGAAATGAAATGATAAGTTTATTTGCTAAATATGGGTGGTTAACAAATCCAACCAATTTAATCCACTACAAGTTGGCCCTTGACTGCGATCTCACCTGATGGTAGTGAAGATGCAGTTTAAGATGGTAGCGGGCTAACCTGTTAGGGGCATTAAACCCATAACCCCTATTCGGTTTCTACACGGCATCGTACCGGAACGCTAAATCGCTTAGCGCAATTCCCAAATTGACCCTGCCGGGGATCTAACCCAGGACCTCCGCACGTACACACTGCGCCACGGAGGTTGTCAAAAAAGTTATTTTTATTTTTTTTATTTTTTTATTTTTATTATTGGTCTAGCCACAACCGAAGCCTACCAGATATTTAGAAATAGAAAATTTCCCCTGCCCGGAATCGAGTCCGGGACAAATATATACTTACACGACTTATAAGACCGCTCACCACTATTCCAGAGAGTTGAGAACGCCCAGAGATTAGAAATTAGTATGTCATTCATTCTAGCAATAATTCATGAGCGCGCGTTTTCACATTGCGTAAGTACCTATGCACTATGCGTGCCTCTCGCAGCGGTCAATCTTACGCACAATCACGTATACGCACATATTTCCTCGTATACAAATTTATAAATGTACAAATGTTAATCCATACTTCCATACTAATATTATAAATGCGAAAGTGTGTCTGTCTGTCTGTCTGCTAAGCTTTCAGGGCCCATCTTTTCAACCGATTTTGGTGAAATTTGGTACAGGGATAGGTGGAATTCGGGGGAAAGACATAGGCTATACTTTTTATCCCGGAAAAGTAAGGAGTTCCCGCGGGAATCAAAAAAACTTAATCCACGCGGACGAAGCCGCGGGCATTATCTAGTCAGCAAATTAATGATTACGATTATACAGATTATAATTACTATACATAATACCCGGATAAACTCACGTGTTCTGTCGGAAAAATGCCCGACTAGTTTCGAACCCGTTTAGGGCCCTTATTCATGAGCCTGTTCGCGCGACGCGGCCGCTGCTCGACTGGTCGAAACTAGTCGGGCATTTTTCCGACAGAACACGTGAGTTTATCCGGGTATTATGTATAGTTATAATCTGTATAATCATAATCATTAATTTGCTGACTAGATAATGCCCGCGGCTTCGTCCGCGTGGATTAAGTTTTTTTTGATTCCCGCGGGAACTCCTTACTTTTCCGGGATAAAAAGTATAGCCTATGTGCTATTCCAGACTATAATCTATCTCTGTGCCAAATTTCATCCAGATCCGTTCAGCTGTTGGAGCGTGATTGAGTAACAAACATCCATCCATAAAGTGCGTTCGGTATCATAGTGTCGCTACACCGGCAGTAAAACCCGCCATAAACACAAGTTAGGTAGAAAAAAGATGATAATATGCGAAATTCTCCTATATCTGTACGGCATATAGGAGAATTTCGCATATTATCATCTTTTTTCTACCTAACTTGTGTTTATTGCGGGTTTTACTGCCGGTGTAGCGACACTATGATACCGAACGCACTTTACATCCATCCAAACTTTCGCATTTATAATATTTATTTGATAATAAATAGCACTCACGATAGTTTAAACGTTACAATTACACAGATTACAGATAGGACTTTTAAGCCACACGCACTCTTGAATAACAAGAACTTATAACTTGACACTTGGCAGCTCCATCAATTTGAAACTGTACCTATTAGCGCAGTAGCTAATTACCAACCTGCTAGTTCGGTATCAAATGATTTATGAAACTCAATCGTTTAATGGTCCAATAACATACATTACCAATTTAGGTGAACTAGGAAACCTTAATGTGATTTAATGAGGTCATCAGGTTACCAAACCATTTAGATAACATAACCACTGCCATACCACGTTGCATACAAATTAAAATTCAAATGTTTTTTTAAATTCAAATAAAATAGTATTTACAAGTACTTTAATATTATAAATTCGAAAGTTTGGATGGACGTATGGATGGATCTATGTTACTCAATCACGCCAGAGCGGCTAAACGGATCTGGATGAAATTTGGCACAGAGATAGATTATAGTCTGGAATAAAACATAGGCAACTTTTTATCCCGGATAATTAAAGAGTTCCCGCGGCCAAAAAACATCAATCCACGCGGATGAAGTCGTGGGCATCAGCTAGTATGCAATAAATTATTCGAGTTAAAATTGCAACTTATAAGTTTAAACATCAAAAATAACGAGTTTTTTCACATAAGGGCCTAGTGATGGGACGAAGATATGATTTATCGAGAAGCGATTCTATTCGAGTCGAATTATCTATACTTATAATAAAACTGTAACAGGTCCAATTCTGTACATTGAAGATATTTTGAAAATTGTTTTTGGAGGGCACTCATTATTCGATACTGAAGCCAAATCTGTAATTTTTTTCATTTTTGTCTGTCTGTCTGTCTGTCTGTCTGTCTGTCTGTCTGTTTCTTGGCCGCGCATCACGCCGAAACTACTGAATGAATTCAAACGAAACTTGGCAAGATTTGAGCCCATACTACGAGGTAGGACATAGGATACTTTTTATCCCGAAATTCTACCCCCGAAGGGGTGAAATAGGGGTTGAAAGTTTGTATGAAAGTCCTTAATTTCTCAAGTTATAGCCATGAAACTTGATATATGAGCTGCGGGTTGAAAATGGAAACATATGTGTTTCACAGTCTTTCAAAATTCCACCCCCGAAGGGGTGAAATAGGGGTTGAGAGTTTGTATGAAATCCTTAATTTCTCAAGTTATAGCCATGAAACTTGATATATGAGCTGCGGGTTGAAAATTAAAACATATGTGTTTCACAGTTTGTCAAAATTCCACCCCCGAAAGGGTGAAATAGGGGTTGAGAGTTTGTATGAAAGTCATTATCTTCTCAAGTTATAGCCATGAAACAGCATTTGGGCTTTCGTTAAAATATGAAGAAGTACGTGTTTCACCATTATAGGGGGATTGTACCGTGGGATAGTAATATAGGCTACTTTTTATCCTGGAAAATTAACTGAAAAACTTATTCTACGCGGACGAAGTCGCGGGCATCAGCTATAAAGAATATACATACATACATACACACATAGGCTACTTTTTATCCCGGAAAATTAATGAGTTCCCGCGGGAATCGAAAAAACTTAGTCCACGCGGACGAAGTCGCGGGCATCAGCTAGTAAAATATATAGTCACTCTAAAGTGAGACTTTATTATTTTGGTGATTTATCGCAATTGGTAATCAGCCTATGTCAAAAATAAATTATTTCTTATTGATTAATAGATGGTCTTCCAAAAGACTAAAATTCACATCCTGGCCTCGGTTAGTTTTAAGTTTGATAACCATTTTAAACTATGGATGAAAGAAGAAAAGTGCGATGAAATTTGATGGCGTCACAACTGCAAACAAACTTCCATACTAGAAGCGCGTTTTTAAGTTTGATAAAGAGTTGCTGATTTGATAGAGTTTTCATCATCCCTTAGGTTGCAGGTACTGTCAAAATAAACATTACAAGCACCTTGAAAAATAAAGCCAATTTTTTTTTGTACCAAAAATTTATACAATATGTAGAAAAACAGAAACAGAATGGACAATAAAGTCTGCCGAGGTAAACATAAGTACGTATTGATTACTTGACATTTCAATTGTTTTATTTTCAAGCCGACCAATGACCATGACCTCTAACCACCATTGAATTTTCAATTGTCAAAGCTACCAATGCCGTAATCGGGCTGTATATTATTTAAAACAAAATTAATTGATCCGTAATATTATTGTTATAAATACGGAAGTGATTTAGTTGGTTTATCCTTCAGTAAATCTTCCTATCTTATTATAGCACTAGTAAAAGTGTGTTTGAATAAAAAAACAATTGAATTTAAGTAATTTTTTCCTTACATCCTGAATTTCCTTTTCACGAATTTTTCAGATTTTTTTCCTTTGCTTGTGCCACGAAGCTTAACTTGTACAAAAATAAATAATCAATATTCAATTTGCCAAATATATCATTCATATAAATATATATCTAATATATATTTCATATATGGCCAAATTATTATGTAAGTCCAACTTTCATGTTATTTTTATGTTATTTTATTACCTTTATAACAAAAAAAAAATTTGTTTATCTTATATAGGACATACGGCTGCTCTTTATAAATACGTCTTATTTGACTATAGATACCATCGGTTTAGAGAGCAGATTCTACTGACAAGAAGTGGCAAGAAATTCAGTAGGTAGTTGCGATTTTCAAAAGGCACAGTGCCACATTAATCGAGAACCAAGTCGACTTTTTAAATATTTTAAAAAGCCAAACTGCCAACGCTTAAAAGCCATATTGTTTCATTATTGTTGACTTTCATGTTTTAGAATTATAGCCCTTATTTTAGGAACGTCAAGGTACGTGACATTAAACTGTTATTTTGAGTAATATTGCTTAAGTATTGCTTTAAGCGTTGGCCCCAGTCCCATCACTAAACTAATGAGTTCATTGTTCTTTATACGATGTTTGCTTTTTTGCAGCAGTTTTCATTGCAGTCACGTTTCGTTCCTATTCGTAATCGACCCTCTTGTATGGAGTTTAAACTATTTTTAGCTTTATTGGGAAACTATATTTATCGTCCATTCAGTTTAATGATTTCAATAAATCGCTCACTTTTGGGCACCTGCGTTAAGTTTACGTGCAGTCTTGTTTTGTACGACATAATGGTCGGCATTATTAATTTTAATGATAAGCAAGCTGCTATGGTTATTTACGTATTGAAATGATAAATGATTTATTTATTTCACGCAGGACAACTTGTGATACTTATGATGAGTCATGACTCTACTAACGGTTCGGAAAGCTGTTTCTACTTAGAAGAGCCGGCAAGAAAGTCAGCAGTTGCTCTTTTCATAAAAAGAAAAATGTTACCAAATGTAAATAATATTATACAAGTAGACTTAGAGAGATTAGACTTAGCGTAGCCAGACTATAGTCTAAGACTAGACTTAGTCTGCAGCAGTAAGTAAATGGTAGAATTTGAGAATCTGTTGATGGAAACACAAACTGTAATGCGAAAAAACGCATTTGATACTTGTGTTTTTTGTTTTTAATCTGCTTTCCTGGGGGTGTGGTCATTGGTCGTTTTAGTACATTTCAAAGGGTATAGGGCACAGTAATTTTGATAGCGTATTATGGTAGAGATCGATAATAAGATACGATCCCCGTATTATATCAGATATTACACTGACTTGTGGGCTGCTGGATGCGAATACGACTTATGAAGAATAAATACACAATTATTTGAAAAACATTTCAGTTTGAGTTTGAGTAATAAATTGCCTAGGGCTGGGCTGGGACCATTAAGATACTAAATTATAGCGGTTTTTGCTAATTAAAAATAATAAAGCGATAAACTTTTTAATATTGCAATCGTAATTCATAGAGCTTCATTAAAGACGTCAATTTGCGATCTCCCCTCTCATCCAGTTTGCGGGATATTATTATTATACTCACAGCCAATTTTTTAATCCAATTTTTTTGGCTTTAGAGAATAATTTATGTTTTTCTGTATTAAAATTTGACTTGCGTTAGTGTAATATTGTTTATTTACATTTATACTTTATTCATACTCATATATCTACTCTTGTTTTTTTATTCAAATACTTTAAATAGTGCTTTTGAATCTACCACTGGTTCTGAATGCCATTCCTACCGAGAAGAATTAGTAAGAAACTCTGTGGTTGCTCTTTTGAAAAAAACTATAACTTACAATCATATCAATGTGTAAATACTAAATACATAAGTAACTTACTTAATACAGTCTTAAGCATTGCTGGAGCGAGTCAAATACATGCTTCTTTATCATTTACATAATCTTCAACTGTATAAAAAGCTTTTTCAGGAGCATTCAAAATTAATTCTTTCGTATAATAATTGTGCCATCAATAAAAAGAATTCCTCTCTCTCTCTTTGCATCGTATTCCTCATTACTGAGGGTCGTGACTCGTGACCCCTTTCCATTAGTAAAATAGTGGTAGGAGTTTTCTTGGGATAATATATAATAGATGATCAAACGAACTTCCTGAAGTGAAGTTCGATCATTATTATATGAGTCGCTTCATTCGAAGATATAATTTTTACATTGTAGTTTCCTCAATCATGCAGCAACAATCGCACGATTTTTAGAGATGTTTTATTTTAGTATAATGATAAAATTCTCCCGCTTAAGGCATCCCTACCTGGTTACACATTCAATATTTGTTCGTCATTCTTTTTAGAGATATATAAGTACCTAATGTTATTGCAAAAATATATTTCGGGTTGGGTGGGTTGGGAATTTATTTATATATCTTCGAATGAAGCGACTCATATAATAATGATCGAACTTCACTTCAGGAAGTTCGTTTGATCATCTATTATATTTCGTCGCTTCATTCTTCAGATATAATTTTTACATTGTAGATGTTTAGAGATACAGAAAATATCTATTTTTGCAAGAACTGTATCCATGTTGAATAGATACTAATTATTGTTGTCAATATTTTTTTTATTTTTTTTTCAATCTCTTATTTGAGTCGTAATGTTTTAAGCAGCTTTATGCTTAAGGTTGGAATCATGTGCGGATTTCTTGATATTCTCATCTACGTATAGTTATATCATATGTATAGTTCATGAGTCTAAGATTTTTCTTAAGTATTCATTTTACTTTAGAAATACAATGTTGCGCTTTTTACATCAGCGCCTGAGTAACAAGCTTACAGGTTGGATGCAAGCAAATGAAACCAATAATTATTGATGTTAATGCTGCAAGATTTATAATCTAATCAAAAGTATATTAGCCGGCCCAGTACTTGGTTGTATTTACACACAACAGACGTCCAATGGGACGTTTGAACGTTTGGAAACCTACCCAGAAGGGGGGAGAAAATTATTATTTTTCAAAACGCGGCGGGAAAGGAACGGGTTATTCCGGTCCTGTTGTAGAGGTCCTTTATTGTTGTAGAGGTAAATTATGTGCCTGTAGTAACAGGCACATATTTAATAAAATTATTAATAATGGTACCATTTTATGATGTTTGTCAAAAAATTATGCCATAATCAAGATTATGGAATACGACAAATACCTATTTGTGTATAAGTTCCCCGCAGAATATAAATGAAAAATGATGAATATACTCGGTCGATATTGTGATAGACTACTAGCAGTGGCGTAACTATAGGGTGGCAGGACTGGCAAAATGCCACGGGCCCCCGACCAAAAAGGGCCCCGGCCCAAGAGGCCACGAGCTCAGAAATAACATCAGTGGTTTATTAAAATTAAATTCTAACGTGACTATTTTTACTGGGACGCCGGAGGGCCCCATCCGAAAAATTTGCCACGGGCCTCAGATGGTATAGTTACGCCACTGACTACTAGGTAGTACTAATGTCGACTTGGAGGTGTAAGTCGGTCGGTTTGGGCTTTAAACCCCACTGACGTTAGAAGCTTTAAATTAAGTGAGATATCAGGCTACTATACTTTTTTAACAATGGACAACCTAGTTGTTCATGTCGCTAAAAACATGTGTCATCAGTCATTATAAATTATTTAATATTCATAAGTACCTACTTATTTTTGAATGAATGCGTTAAATCATTTCCCTCCGTCAATTATTAAGGTAGACGCGCTGAGAGCGTGGATCTATACTCTTTACTCTTTTTACAAAAAACAAAGTATTTTAATTTTGCATTAAGCAAGTTATTATGGAGTATGTTAAGGCGGAGTAAATTGTATGTTTTCCACGAGTGATAACGATGTAGGTATTATAATAACGACAGTGTCATGACGGTTTTTCAAAGATTGTTTCCAATATATGGACGATGCATAGATACTAAAGTTAAGATCCCGCTTCGGGCAGCATGAACTATGCATTATCCCGAGTTTGCAGTAATGCTTGCCCGCTAGCCCGCGAAAAATCTTTTAAAAAAAAAACAATAATACGATAAAATTTTACATTGTTAGGTACATCATACGAAGTCTACTTCCGGTCGTAAAAATACTCGCCGTTTAACCGACTTCCAAAACGGAAAAGGTTCTCAATTAGGTTTTTATTTTTCTGCCGTCTTCTAAGTTTAGTCAACCATTCTTACGCGTCATCGGATGTATGATATATTATGCTTCCAGCACGATGGAGATATAAAACCAGAGATTTGAGCCCAAGAACATATGGGTAGGAAAAACGTAAAACTTGTGGGTAATTTTTGCAATTTTACCACACATTTTTGTTGCAAATTTTCTTTGCACACCACTATGAGGCAAGATACTAGCCGCTTTTATTTTCGTTTTCTGTATCTACAGTATTCGTAAATAAATTGAATTTATATAACGCTAAAGTACCTAGATAACTGATAAAAAGGATATATTCATTATCTCAGACCTTTTGTTACCTCTCTGACGGTGTATGTACGTTTGATACTGAGAGGTTTTATATTGTGAACAATTACATCTGGAAATTTTGAACCTGAGATCTTGACTATTTCATTCACTGAATGATTTACATTTCTTTCAGGTCTATTCATTTATTATATTTTTCACCAAATTTTGGATCATTTCCTGTCTCTTCTATCTCCGAGTACCCCGAGGAGTTCTGGATCGAGCTCTGGACAAACTTAGAGCATCTATTAAATCTGCGTGTGAACCCCCGGTTAACCGCCAGGTTTTTCGGTTACATAATATTATCGTATGAAATATACAAGGCGTAACTTCTAGCCTCTGTTAAACCTTCGTGATAACTCTCGGTTAACCACCAGGTTGTTCGCCTACACCCCATTGTTGTATGGAACGTACAAGACGAAACTTTTAGCGTGTATTTAAACCCTCGTGTTAACTCTCGGTTAACCGCCATGTTGTTCTGTTACATAATATTACAGTCTGAAAATGTAGGTACGAGACTATAAAGTTTTAGTCTCTGTGAAACCTTTGTGTTAACACTCTGTGAATCGCCAGGTTGTTCAGTTACACAATGATTTGTGATTTCTAGAGAAAAATGTTTGTTGTATGTTTTTCTTACACAGGTATGATGAAAAGTAAGGTAGACGGCCATCGTTTTAACTCTTGGTCAACCATCAGGCGTTTGTACGTTCGAATAAGCCGGTTTTCTGCTTTGAAAGCGATATAATTTAGCTGTATTTTAATGCAATATTACAATAGTGAAAAATTATTTTTATGCGAGGGTAGGTTGAATTATGAATGCATACCGGGAGTCTGATGAGGATTCTATAATAATCCTTCGACGATTACGTTTCTGTTGTTCGCGTTTTCGTTTCGGCATTTCACTTAAATATTCACTTTTAAAAGATTTAACAAACAGTGCACGTGCGTTTGCTACGTCGCACGAAAAAAATATAATAAGAGTAAAAAGTAACCTTCTTTATAAGTAGGTAAATAATTAATTTACCTGTGTTCCGGATACTTCTCGAGTATTTGTGAACGAAACGAAATCAATTTGTGTTAGGCTTGCTAAGCCGGTCCTTAGTGACGAATCTGATATAGTTGGTCGTCTTTGACTCTTCACGACTTCCCCCTTGTTCAGAGAATGGTGAATTCGTCTTGTGCATGGTGCTCAACCTCATTTGTATCTCTAAAGAATACAATAAGTGAGCGGACGAATATGGAGGTAGTATGTACGAGTATGTACGCATTTTGCGTTAATTTTGTCTCGCGGACAAAAGCTTGCAGTTAATGTGCATATCTAGTCAAGGTGATAA
Organism: Erebia ligea; assembly: GCA_917051295.2. Classification (NCBI taxonomy): domain Eukaryota; kingdom Metazoa; phylum Arthropoda; class Insecta; order Lepidoptera; family Nymphalidae; genus Erebia; species Erebia ligea. The sequence continues at coordinate 13,676,389 of OU785241.1, read as the reverse complement.
GTATATATTCACTGCATGAGTGTCATAAGAATATGACTCCTAATTAGCTCGCAGCTAATTATGATCTCGCAATTGACTCGCAGTCAATCCCGAGTTAAAAACACTTTTTTAGTTTGCAGTTAATGTGCATATTATCTAGTCCAGGTGGCACATATTCACTGCATGAGTGTCATAAGAATATGACTCATAATTGGCTCGCAGCCAATTATGATCTCGCAATTGACTCGCAGTCAATCCCGAGTTAAAAACACTTTTTAACACTTAGTAATAGAATTTTCGACTAACCTGCAAAGTTCTCGTCATCAGACGAGTCTAACGGGCGCCAATATTTCTCCTTATCCTGCTGTCGCTAGGAGTGTCTAGCTGGAAGGTTTGATTTGCGTCGTGTTACTTCGCTAGTAACCTCCCAGTGGATTAGCGTACTTTAACACGTACTTCGTGTAAGTACTAAGTAACTATAATTACTTAGGCGAGCCATGCTGAAGGGCTTAACCTTCTTCATGGTGCCTCTTGGGCAACCCGCCGGATGGACATTTAGAATAATTAAACGCTGCATAAAAGAATAATTTCATAAGCGTGTTTTATGCTGAAAAGTTTACTCTCCTTCGTTGTTACCTCTCGGGTAAACCCTAGGAAAACCTTTAGTGAGTTAGATATTATAATTATTAATGTAATAAATACGCAAGAGCCACAATAAAAGTGACAGAACTGTTTTGTTTAAGTACCCACATACAACATAGTGTAATTTGACACTGCATGAAAATATAATTTAAGTATAATTTCTTAAGCCTGTCAGGCATGAAATAAATTGCTGAAATTGAAAGATTAAAGACTCACCGTTTTCCTGTAAGAAGCAGCGGCTGTTTCTTTTTCAATATTTTTTATTTAGATATAAAATAATAATATTAACTTTGTTGAAAGTGGGAACGTCCGATCGTTGCTACGCACGAAAAAAGAATGACGAACAAATATTGAATGTGTAACCAGGTAGGGATGCCTTAATTAAGCGGGAGAATTTTATCATTATACTAAAATAAAACATCTCTAAAAATCGTGCGATTGTTGCTGCATGATTGAGGAAACTACAATGTAAAAATTATATCTGAAGAATGAAGCGACGAAATATAATACGGTGGGTTCCCAGACATCCTTCCACATACAACTCGACTGACTCTTAGATTTTTGTAACGATTATTATCAGATGTTAGTGATAATAACCAGCCGACGGCTTAACGTGCTCTCCGAGGTACGGAGGAAACGAAAAGGCCAAATTTTAACCTCCAAACTCGGCCACCCATCCAGTTACCAACTTGCGTCAACGTTGCTTAACAATCGAATCGACTGACTTGTCACAGCTAGGCCATTACTCCCTCGGTGAATTCAAAACAATCAAAATTGTTGAAATAAGAACCAAGATGATCACGCTTCGAGAATCATCGCATGTCGCGCAGATTCAATGCTAAGGAAAGCGCGCGGCGAGATAATGATTAATGATAAGTTAACACATAAAACAAAACGACGATAGAAAGACATCTAAATACTAATAATTGGTCAAGTGCGTGCCAGAACACGGTTAAGGCAGGGTTCCGTTATCCGTAGATTATACTATTACTTACTAACCTAAATAAAACTTAAATCTTTGAACTACTAAGAGCTTCCTTCCCTGGGCTCGGGCTTACCTCCTTTACTTTACCAAAAATTGCGCACTTTAAAGGATGGAAAATGGGAACCGGTTTCCAGGAAATCTTATCATTATAAGATTTCCTGGAAAAGTTATGTTGAAATTAACGAATACCGTACTCTAGCAGTAACTTCGTGAAACGAACAGTATACATAATATTATTATTAGTGAATCTTTCTATACCAAACTTAATTTTAAGCTCTTAATATAATTACTAGCTGATGCGCGCGACTTCGTTCGCGTGCGGATTGTGGTTTTTTGTTTCCGGCGGGAACTCTTTAATTTTCCGGGATATAGCCTATTTGCTATTCCAGACTATAATCTATCTCTGTGCCAAACTTCATGCAAATCCGTTCAGCCGTTCTGGCGTGATTGAGTAACAAACATCCACCCATAGATCCATCCATCCAAACTTTCGCATTTATAATATTAGTATAGATTTATGATTAAAATGGCTGTGACAGATGGACTCGTTGATACGATAAGAATGACTGGGGAAGTTACTAGGGAACCCTAAAATGAGAAAGATATAGTTACACCAATAAACGTACCTAAACATTTCACGAAAGTGTATAAGCGATGAGAATGATTCACGCCCAAATATTTGGATTAAGGCCGCTAACTAGAACGATAGTTTTATTATTTCGATGTAAAGGTATAGTTAACTATTCGTATGAGGTAGGTACCTTGTGCAGTTTCATATCAATAAGATAATGGCTACTAAAGGCCGCGGTTTCAGGTTTTTAAAAAATCCCAGGGAAGGACATCATTTGGGACATAAAAACTCAAACTCATATTTTCTTATTCGTTTCCTCGTTTCGTCTCAACCTATTATAGACGTCCACTGCTGGACGAAGGTCTACTGCATGGATCGCCACAGAGCACGGTCTTGTGCCGCTTGCTTCCAGCGGCTTCCAGCTGCACGCACGACATCGTCCGTCCACCTAGTGGGGGGTCGTCCAACGCTGCGCTTCCCGGTGCGAGGCCGCCATTCAAGCACGTTGGGACCCCAACGCCTATCGGATCTACGAACTATGTGCCCCGCCCATTGCCACTTGAGCTTGGCGACTCTTCGAGCTATGTCGGTTACTCAAATAAACTTATTACAAGTGCTTTTGAATCGTCAAGTGAATGTACCACTGTTTCGGAATGTCATTCCTACCGAGAAGAACCAGCAAGAAACTCGGTGGTTGCTCTTTTTAAATAATTAATTTACAATTATTTTATCAATGTGTACATAAGTAACCGCTGTCCTTAGCATTGCTGGAGCGAGTCAAATCCATGCTCCTCTATCATTTTTACATAATCTTCAACAGTATAACAAGATTTTTTCAGGAGCATACTTTTAATAGGTTTCTTAAATTTGTGTATTGGCAAGTTTGATATTAGGTTGTGGAATTTTGTTATAGAAAAGAATGATCTCTAAGATTTGACGTCAAATATAGATTAGCATTGTGGAAAAAGAGTCGCCCCCGCTTCCCAAAATGCTATTTTTATATAATTTCATATTACGATAAAAAGTCCCTCAGGTTTGCATCTCCACATTAAGGGACGGCTGGACAAGAGCATGTTTAACTTAAATGTAGAGCTTTTAACCTGGTTTTAGGCGAACAACTATTAAAAGTGTCAAAGAAATATGAGTCTTGAAACAACATGTTTAGAGTCTATTAACGAATGTCTGGTAAAGTGGTCCACATTATTAAGAAATTTCACGTTTAATGTATTTTGAGCTGTTGTCGAGTATGGAGCTTTTGAGCTTAAAAATCGCCAGCCATTTTTTTTTTAAATATATAGGCTGGCGCTTTGCTGCAATCAGACTTGCTTGCAAGTGGTGATGCAGCCTAAGGTGGAGCGCGCTTGCCTAGAAGATGCCTATTCACTCTTGATTTGAAGGTACCTATATTAAAAGAGGAAGAGGACCTATGGATTTTGGAGTCAAATCGCGTACGCTTTCACTATTCGGCGTAATTGAAGGACAACTCAATAAACAATCACTTATTAACGTATTAACGTATTAGTATCGTATTATTATTAAATTAACGTGTTCCCTTGGAAATTAAAAAAACTTAATCCACGCGGACGAAGTCGCGGGCATCTGCTAGCAGATTATAAACAGAGAACAAAAGCAGAAAACGCGCGGTTGGTATGAGCATTTTAATTTGTAACTCAAATCTCAACAGGGAAAGCCTTTTAAGCCGCTCGGGCGTGGATTAACAACTTTAAAATAATGAAGCGAGCATAAAAGTAGAAACACATTAACTATACATAATCACCGTTGATCAAGGTAAGGAAATAAATGTAATGAAATGTTATATCTAAATGTATAAAATTCAAAGTCCTGACTGACAATAAGTATATAAACGCACAGCTTAAACCGCTGGGGCTAGAAACTTGAAATTTTGACAGTAGGTTCCATTTGTGACGTAGGCGCTCACTAAGGAAGGATTTTTCAAAACTCCACCCCTAAGGGGGTGAAATAGGGGTTGAAAGTTTGTATGAAAGTCCATCATTTCTCAAGTTATATCTATGAAACTTAGTATACAAACTATCGGTAAAAAATTAAGAAATACGTGTTTCACAGTTTTTGAAAATTCTACTCCCAAAGGGGTAAAATAGGGGTTGAAAGTATATATTAAAGTCCTTCATTTCTCAAGTTATAGCCATGAAACTTAGCATTTGGGCTTTAAGTTAGATATGCAGAAACTGTACGTGTTTCACCATTTTTGAAAATTCGATCCCCAAGGACGTAATATAGAGTTTGTCCTTCAATTACGCCGCAACAGAGCAACGGGATTTTTTGCATGAATATAGTTGAGGACCTGGAGAGTGACCTAGGCTACCGGAATTATACCGGAAAATTAAGGAGCCCCTGTGGGGAAAAAAACTTAAACCACGCGGACGAAGTCCCGGGCATCAGCTAGTTTCATGATAACTTGTGCCACTCTACTACCTGTTCGGAATGAAGATTCTTCTAAGTTAATCGAGTGTTGATGCTTAATTATACAGTGTACAGTCGGGATTTAAATACCGATAAAGGGGTGTCTTCTACAACTCAATACCAAAGCCCCGTTTTGTAACTAAAATAAACAAATATCATACAATCATAATATACTAAAATCTAAATTTTAAACTAACTATAAAATAAAGTTTAATTTGGAGCGCAAATCGATACCTTTTGAGATAACTAACTAACAAAATGACATAATATAGTCCCACAAACTTATTTGACCTACTCCCACAGAATAGGTAATTACTCCCTAGTATATACATTGGTACGTACTATTATATATTCTGTTTTATATATTCAAAATAAAATAAAAACAAAAACTAAACAGGCATAAAAATTAGTTCTTTTGACCACCGGGCCAGATTTATAAGTTGGTATTGGTATAATAGCTTGGGCTATATAGGTATGGTAAAAACTTTTGGAGTTAAGTATTATTGTTCAAACCCATTAAAATAATACTTAAAACACCAACAACTTACAAAACTATTGTTATTTTCAATTTCAGCGTCCACACTCGAGTGTAAAAAAAAAGTAATAAAAAGTAATAAAAATCGATAGATCGTAAGAAAAGAAATCGGATAAATTAATCATGGATCTGGCACATCGATTGCGATCGATAATCTATGCGCACGAGTTGGTTGGTTGGTTGTTACGTGATGTTGTACCTACCACGTACAATAGACTCACAGAGTCAAGGTTACAGATGTAGGATCGGCAGGAAATAGGCTAAGTGAGTCATTACTAGGGTTGCCAGATCGGAAGATCAAAATATCTGGACACAATTTGAAAATGTCGGGATTTTGGGATTGATGCCGGTGAAATAAATATGAAAAATGAAATGTTTATTTTTAAATATTAATTTAAAAATAAACATTTATAAATAATTTTAGGCTATTAACAAAGTTGAGATTTATCTAATTCAAGTACACTTAATTTTTCGATTGCCACAATATGTGTTTGGCATTGGACTTTGCTGAGTCCAATAATTTGGATCCTTTAGTAGTATTAACGACAATTGAGTAACGCGAAAGCGCACGGCAATTTAAAATTATTTTGTACTAGCTGATGCCCGCGACTTCGTCCGCGTGGTTTAAGTTTTTTGATTCCCGCGGGAATTCCTTTCTTCCTTAATTTTCTCCTTTTTCCTTTAAGGGGATTTCCTTAATTTTCCGGGATAAAAAGTAGCCTATGTCACTCTGCAGGTCCTCAACTATACCCATGCCAAAAATCACGTCGATCCGTTGCTCCGTTGCGGCGTGATTGAAGGACAAACAAACACACTTTCGCATTAATTTTTGTAAAACAACACATCCATAATTACAAAAAAATATGCGATCTGCACGATAGGCAAACTAGAGGCCGTAATAGGCTCGTGACTCCATCGCTCCGCCTCAAAATTAAAAGAATGCTCCTGAAAAAAGCTTGTTATACTGTTGAAGATTATGTAAAAATGATAGAGGAGCATGGATTTGACTCGCTCCAGCAATGCTAAGAACAGCGGTTACTTATGTACACATTGATAAAATAATTATTGTAAATTAATTATTTAAAAATTCTTTCCAAAAAACCGACTTCCAAAGCCACTGTAAAGTAAAAAATAATTTTGATTTCTACACACTATGTTGAAGTCGGGCGAGCCTGACGCGTCAACTTTGCCTATCTTTGTTATACTCGCCCGACTTCAACATAGTGTGTAGAAATCAAAATTATTTTTTACTTTACCTAACTCCCTAGTTTTGAGGATTTCATGTAGTATGGGTACACCTACAGCATCAGGATTGAGGATTTGGAGTCAGATTTTTTTATGGGACCACCTCGGGAGCTTCCTCTAACCAATGAAAAAAAAAATTTTCACATCAGTTAAGAAACCACGGAGATATGCACCGACATACATTAAAAAAAAAAAAAACATACGCGCCGAATTGAGAACCTCCTCCTTTTTTGGAAATCGGTTAAAAAGAGCAACCACCGAGTTTCTTGCTGGTTCTTCTCGGTAGGAATGGCATTCCGAACCAGTGGTAGAATCACTTGACGATTCAAAAGTACCTACTTGTAAAAGTTTATTTGAATAAAAAAAACATTTGATTTGATTTGATTATAAAATTAGTATGATCGAACTTTCCGAGAAGTTGTTTGTCTGGAGATTTTGAGTTTTATTTTGGGAGATTATTTAAAATGCCGGGAGAATCCAGATGAATCCCGACCAGATGGCAACCCTAGTCATCACTAATGCTGCACATCTATTGTCTATGTTTCCATGTCTAGATGGAATATTATGAATTATGAATTTTAAACAAGCTTGTTATTGTATGATATTGGCTTGGAGCTCAAGAACCATTTATGGTTTGGTTGGGTTATTATGGTTGGTACAGAAATACCTAATGAAATGATACCATTCATAATCAAATCAGGATTTAGGTGTTAATAAATAACAATCAAAGCATAATATGTCCTTACCCCGGAATCCGGATACAAACTATCAAATTAAAACAACTATACCAAATTTCATCAAAATCGGTTGAACTGATAGGCCGTGAAAGCGTAGCGACAGACAGACAGGTGGACAGATACATGACAGACACACTTTCGCATTTATAATATTAGTATGACTAGCTGATGCCCGCGACTTCGTCCGCGTAGGTCGAGGTTTTTCGGTTCCCGCGAGAGCTCTTTAATTTTCCGGGATAAAAAGTAGCCTATGTGTTATTCCAGACATTGACTTATGTGTATACTATATAAGTTAACTTGTATGTATACTATATAAGTCAATGATTCCAGACTATATAATCTGTTTCTGTGCCAAATTTCATCCAGATCCGTTCAGCCATCAAACATCAATCTATCCATACATCCATCCATCTAAACTTTCACGTTTATAATATTAAGTAGGTATAGAGTATAGAGTATAGATTAGTATGGATTTCTCTGTAGGTTACACGAAAAACAGCTCATAAAATATATCAAAGCCCGTGTACCGAAACACATAACGAAATCATACCATCCATAATCAAATTAGGAAATACGTGCGGGTGTTAATAATGGAATTTACCGTAATCCTGTTAGTGGTGCTATTACTCGACGCGATGCTTATGTTTCTGTTATTGTAATCATAATAACTTATGTTCTGGTTATTCTGATATACTTATAATATTTTGTAGATAGATCGATAAATAGATAATTAATTTATTTGCTCACGAAAACAAAAAAATTACAATATTTACTTACATAAGTAATTAAATCTATTTTTATAGATCGTGAACGAATAAAATAAATATGTAAATGTTTATTTAGCTTTAACGGAAAAGAAACAGAAATGAGAAATTATAACCACATAATAAATCCATATCCATACTAATATTATAAATGCGAAAGTGTGTCTGTCTATCTGTCTGTCTGTCTGTCTCTGCTACGCTTTCCCGGCCCATTAAATCTATTTTTATAGATCGTGAACGAATAAAATAAATATGTAAATGTTTATTTAGCTTTAACGGAAAAGAAACAGAAATGAGAAATTATAACCACATAATAAATCCATATCCATACTAATATTATAAATGCGAAAGCGTGTCTGTCTATCTGTCTGTCTGTCTGTCTCTGCTACGCTTTCCCGGCCCATCTTTTCAACCGATTTTGCTGAAACTTGGTATAGTGGTAGGTTATATCCCGGGGAAGGACATAGGCTACTTTTTATCCCGGAAAATTAAGGAGTTCCCGCGGGAATCAAAACCTTAATCCACGCGGACGAAGTCGCGGGCATCACCTAATACTTACTAAGCTTACTTACTAAAAATACAAAATGTATTTTACAAAATAAAGTTACAAAAAAATAAATTACTCCGTGTAATCGCTAAAAAGGCTGTTATATACCTCAGCATGTTGCTGCAGTTTATGATAACTGCAGAGTAACCTAAGAGTTGATAGTTAGTCGAATCGTATGCGGAAGGACCTGGGAACCCACTGCATTACTATCCCAAGAAAACCCCTGCCATTATGTGATTAATGGAAAGGGGTCACGATCCTCAATGAGGAATACCACGCGACGCAGAGAGAGAGATGCCTTACTTCAATTTCAAACTTATGACCCATTAAAAAGCCAGTTTCTATTTTGGAACCGCTCTAACATCTGGTAATGTACTTACTCGCAACAGTTCGGTACAAAGTGAAAGTTTGGCGCGCGGCCAGTCGTGTACAAAATGGGTTATACAGCTTTATGGCGAATGCACGACCTCTGTGACATGACGGTTAATAGAAACGCAAGTAATAAATTCCGGGTTCGATTCTTGATTGGGTAAATTGACGCCGTAGACCTTCGAGCTAGGAGATTGATTGGCGAAGATTCACCTCTTCTGGCGAAACTCCAAACTCTGGATCACCGCCGTAAGTTAGCTTGCCTATCGGTATTTTATAGGATACTAGAGGATGCTCGCGACTTCGTTCGCGTGGCATAAGTTTTTTAATTCCCACAGGCATTCCTTAATTTTCCGGGATAAATCCTATATCACTGTCCAGGTTCTCAACTATACCCATGCAAAAAATCACGCTGATCCGTTGCTCTGTTGCGGCGTGATTGAAGGATTAACTCTCTATTTAACGTCCTTGGGGATCAAATTTTCAAAAACTGTGAAACACGTATTTTTTTATTTTACGAGAAGCCCAAATACCAACTTTCATGGTTATAACTTGAAAAATGAAGGACTTTCATACAAATTTTCAACCCCCATTTAACGCCTTTGGGGGTAGAATTTTAAAAACTGTGAAACACGTATTTCTTTATTTTAAACCAGAAGCTCAAATACCCTAGTTTCATGGATGTAACTTGAGAAATGACAGACTTTCATACAAAATTTCACCCCCTATTTCACGTCCTTAGGGGTGGAATTTTGAAAAATCCTTCCTTAGTGAGCGCTTACGTCACAAAAGGAACCTACTGCCGAAATTTCAAGTTTCTAACCCCAGCGGTTTAGGCTGTACGTTGATATATAAGTCAGTCAGCAGTCAGTCAGTCAGGACTTTGAATTTTATATATATAGATATTTCGGTGAATGTGCTCAGGAGCTTTTCGATCTTGTACCTCCCTCACCTTTCTACCATCGTATGATCGTAGCGCAAGACGCCGTGCAAGTTTCCACCCCTATGTCGTCGACGTTCCATCCACACGCACGAAACGCTTTGCGTCTTCATTCCTCATTCGCATGACTAGGGTCTGGAACACTACCTAAAACTGTGTTCCCCACCAATTACAATGCGGATATCTTTAAATCAAGAGTGAATAGGCAGGCATCTTCTAGGCAAGCGCGTCCCATCTTAGGCCGCATCATCACTTTCCATCCGGTGTGATGTGGTCCAGCGTAAGCATATATAATGAATAAAAAAAAATTAGCGCTCCCATTCTCATTCGGACTTCCAAATTCGGTCACCCATCCAGTTACCGACTTGGGACAACGTTGCTTAACAATCGCAATCGACTGATATGCGTTGTCGCAACTAGGCCGCTCGTTCCTCAAGTTAGGCATACAATCCATTAAAAGTATATTCCTGAAAAAAGTTTATTGTACCTACTGTTGAAGACTATCTATACTTATAATAAAACTGTAACATGTCCAATTCTGTACATTGAAGATATTTTGAAAATTTTTTTTGGAGGGCACTCATTATTCGATACTGAAGCCAAATCTGTAATTTTTTTCATTTTTGTCTGTCTGTCTGTCTGTCTGTATCTTGGCCGCGCATCACGCCGAAACTACTGAATGAATTCAAACGAAACTTGGCACGATTTGAGCCCATACTACGAGGTAGGACATAGGATGCTTTTTATCCCGAAATTCTACCCCCGAAGGGGTGAAATAGGGGTTGAAAGTTTGTATGAAAGTCCTTCATTTCTCAAGTTATAGCCATGCAACTTGGTATATGAGCTGCGGGTTAAAAATGAAGACATACGTGTTTCACAGTTTTTAAAATTCCACCCCCAAAGGGGTGAAATAGGGGTTGAAATTTTGTATAAAAGTCCGTCATTTCTCAAGTTATTTCGATGAAACTTGGTATATCCACGCGGACGAAGTCGCGGGCATCAGCTAGTGTACTTATATGATACAAGAGCATGGATTTGAATTTTGAATCGCCTTAGCAAGATTTAGGACTGCATTTACATCATACTTACTATAATATTATAAATGCGAAAGTCTGTCTGTTTGTCTGCTACACTTTCACGGCCCATCTGTTCAACCGAGTTTGATGAAATTTGCTATAGAGATAGATTGTGCCCTGAGGAAGGATATAGGCTTTTCTTTTACTTTACATCCCGATAAATTAAAGAGTTCCCGCGGAAATCAAACCTTAATCCAATCAGGCGAAGTCGCGGGAATCATCTAGTAATATATAGGTACATACTATCAGCACTTAAGTTGCTATTTGTAATTTAGAATTTTTTTGCGTCAATGCATTTCAGGAAAAAAATTATTTGTCATATTATTATTGGGCAAAAACATGTCATTAATTTTGACCTAATTTGAAAACCTAATGAGTAAAACAGGCTTCATTCGTTTCAAAATCACAAGTACGGAACGCTTTATTAATTTAATACCGGGCCATAAGAGGGTTAAAATTAATGTGGGAAAATAGGATTTTCCATTCGTTTCCAAATCTTTTCAATTAGAGATGGAAAATGCCTTTACACCTTTTCGGCTTAAAACTAGATTAGGTTCGCGAATCAAAAACATTTGAAGAAACATTTGAAACAATTTGGGAATTTATAATGTCTGAATTTTCCCTGATCTGGCTTGGTTCACGGTTTCGGCCGTGGCTTGTTTCTACTCTACCGGCAAAAACGTGCCGCCAAGTAATTTAGCGTTCCGGTACGATGTCGTTTAGAAACCGATTAGGGGCCGGGTTTAATATTACAGCCACACCCCTAACCGGTTAGCCCGCTACCATCTTAGGCTGCATCATCACTTATCATCAGGTGATATCGCAGTCAATTGCTAACAAAACAACTTTTTTAAAGGAAACTCAAGTTTTCCGCAAAATTTGAAACCGAAAATTCCATCGTCCTTGTATTGTATATTCTTACAGGAGTATACTTCCTGCCTTAATGCAAAATCGATACTTATGCCTCACAAACCTTAAGGCTTTACCTTCCTACATAATAGGTATTGCCAATAAGTAATTAGGGAGGATTTCCCGCTCTCCTCTTAAATATTCAACTCATGAATTCATGGCTCAAAAAGTCTGATATTGTATAACTGAAGTACCAGATAAGGACATTTTAATTTGCATATTAAAACGCTTTATCCAAAAGTACTTATATAGAGGTTTGGGTTGACTTTAAACATTAAAAGTAATAAAATTGTGTACTTAAGCTTTTGAAGTTACCCTAGATCTGTATCGTACTTTTCTATAATTTGCGAGGAAAATATAAAAAAAAACTGCGAATATTTACATAAAAAATGTCGTCATCGTCGTCGTCGTCGTCGTCGTCTCAACCTATAGACGTCCACTGCTGGACGAAGGTCTCCTGCATGGATCGCCACAGAGCACGGTCTTGTGCCGCTTGTTTCCAGCGGCTCCCAGCTGCACGCTTGAGATCGTCCGTCCACCTAGTGGGGGGTCGTCCAACGTTGCGCTTCCCGGTACGAGGCCGCCATTCGAGCACTTTGGGACCCCAACGCCTATCGGTTCTACGTGCCCCGCCCATTGCTTCTTGAGCTTGGCGACTCTTCGAGCTAAGTCGGTTACTCTGGTTCGCCTACGGATCTCCTCAGTAAAAAAAGTGTATGTGTGCAATTCACACACGGCAGAAGTGAAACTTTAGAAAAGTAGCCTACGAGATAATGAGATAAATGTAACTTGTTTTCTATCTCATTCTCTCGCATGCTAAATCTTATTATGAATATGTTTGTCTCTTTTTGGTGTCGCTTTTTCGTTTCATCGAATTTTCAAATCACAACGATTCTAAAGAAGTTCCACTTCAGTACCGTAATACAAAAAAATCCATATCCATCCATATCCATACTAATATTATAAATGCGAAAGTGTGTCTGTCTCATGTCTGTCTGTCTGTCTGTCTGCTACGCTTTCCCGGCCCATCTTTTCAACCGATTTTGCTGAAATTTGGTATAGAGGTAGGTTATATCCCGAGGAAGGACATAGGCTACTTTTTATCCCGGAAAATTAAGGAGTTCCCGCGGGAATCAAAAAACCTTGATCGTTCATGGGCATCAATTCAAAAAACAAAGAAAAGAAAAGAAACAAACTAACTCACTTTTCAATAGTCTAGTCGCGATTGAGATCCAATTTTCATTTGGTCCTTGGTTTTTCCTTGATCCTTATTCGCGATTCAACGCGATCGTGCGTCAGATTTAATCGTAATCAGTTATAGGATAAACTAAACAACAACTTAACAACGACATAACGTACTTTATCTACACTAATGTTATAACATTCTACTTATGTTTCCAATACTTGACTTATAATTACTACTGTTATAGCGCAGATAACAAAACACTCAATTTAAGCAATTTCACATGATGGTATAATATCCACATCGATATCGTAAAATCTCATTATAACATCAATAAAACGCGACCAATTAACCTGGCGAGCCTTATGTCAAAATCCTCATACAAGTTGTATAAAATTTTGATATTAGGCTGGCTTTTGAAAACAGTTGGGTTATACGTGAAAACTTCGTCGAAACTACTAAACTTACATACACAAAACTCTTTGGTAAGATCTTGTGCCAATTAAATAAAAAACGAACAGCGCGCGCTCGCTCCTGATTGGCCCTGCGCGCGCAGCTGCGCTCTCATTGGTTAGATTTTAATGGCGGCAAGTTCACTGTGACAATACACGTACGCGATAAACTATTGTCAGCTTTTACTCTTGTTGTTTGATAAATTGCATTAGTGAAGATAAAGTAGTGTATGCAACTGCATATAACACGGGTATTAAAACACTCGTTACTATTATGAAACTCGCTGCGCTCGTTTCATAAACTCACACTCGTGTTTTAATACCCTTCATTATATGACAGTTGCATAAACTACTATTAGATAATTGATACAGACATAAAGTAATCCTTTTAGTTCACCGCGAGGTCGGGTTTATGCATAATGAATTAATGTCCGTTTCCAATAATTAGGAAACTGTGAGGCTTCCCTGTCTGTACTCTGTACTGTATAACTCTATAGATATATACCATTGGTTATCCAATGACTCATGGAACGAGTTGTTGCTCTGAACTTCGATATCGATTTATAATGTGGTATCGTATGTAGGTATAGTCGGCTACATAATATCATGGAAAAACAATATGAACTTCAAACACTCATTTTCTACGAGCGAAGGCTCTGAGAAAATGAGTATGTTGAACAAATTAGAGAGGTATCGGTTATACTCCACTGTTTGTTTTTTTCGTGACGTCCTTGGAGTGGCAACCTTCTTTGATCTCTAGAGAGCGAAGTGAACAATATCTCGAGGATGAACCATAGTAGCTCTATTATGCAATTTTGGTACAGTATATTATAATGTGTAAATTGAAAATAAATTAATACAATTTTACCAATTTTGGCAATGCAATACAGATTTCTAGGAACGTATACCTCCACATAATATACTCGTAGCTGTATCTATTTTGGGTAATTAATAGGTTTAATAAATAGGATTTTCATACTGAGGGCCGTGTGGGAGTTATTTTACGTATTGGATAGTGACAACGTTAATATAACTACCATTTATTACCATTCCATTTATACCATTAGATAGATTGGGAAGAAAATCTCCCACTAGGCACACTGTACCGAAAAAGAAATGAGAAAGTGGGCCAATTTATGAATATTTTGAGGCCAGCTGTACACGTCGGGTCAAGTGTGTATTGAATAGTGAAGATGGTCAGTTATCGTGAGGGGAACAAGCGTTGTTGAGCCATTGTGTAGATAGTAGGTACCATGAACCATCTGAATAGGTAAGGTACTATGAATGAGGTGTTGTATGTGTATGTATGTATATACATACATACTAATATTATAAATGCGAAAGTGTGTCTGTCTGTTCGCCTGTCTGCTACGCTTTCACGGCCCATCTGTTCTACCCATTTTGATGGAATTTAGGATTTTTTCAGGGATAGTTTGTACCTCGCAACTTTTTATCCCGGAAAATTAAAGAGTTCCCGCGGGAATAAAAAACCTTAATCCACGCGGACGAAGTCGTGGGCATCATCTAGTAAATAATATGGATCGTTCGATTTCCATTTAGCAATAAAGGACATCCAACCTTAATAGATATGATGACAATTTAACTAAATCAGCAACTCTTTATCAAACTTAAAAACGCGCTTCTAGTGTGGAAGTTTGTATAAAATGTATACCTACTTGTGACGTGTCTTTAATCTACAGTTTATTTAATCTATAGTTTTAAATGGTTATCAAACTTAAAGCTAACCGAGGCTGTGAATTTTAGGTCTTTTCGATGTGTCCGATTTCAATCTGGGAGGGATCAAATTGTACAGCTTATGGGTTTGAACAGACTTGACACGGGTATGTTTATAGATATACTTGCTCGACCTGCATCTAAGGATGCTATGACTATGAGTCTGTTTGAATCCATAATTAAGATTGATTGAACTGATTGATTGATTGTTTTATTTTGTTTGATTTTGATGTTCTTTTAATGTTTATTTTACTTATTAGGTTAAATACCTATTTTGTTTTTAGTTTTATGTATTAGATTATAATGGGCTGACATGTAATTAGTTATAAAAGCCCCTAAATCAATAAAGAAAAAAAAAAATGTAGGTTAATGATATCGAGGTCTTTTGGAAGACCCTCTATTTAATAATTCAGTAAGAAATAATTTCGTTTTGACGTAGGCATCGTCAGTTCCAAAAAGCTCAAAAATCAAAGTAAGTGGTTTACGAGACACATTACGATTATAGGTCTTGATTTAAAGATCTTAACAGATTTTTATAACCTCTTACTTTGCTTGTATTATTTAACTTCAAACAATGTTTTCCTTACAGAGTTTCAACTTTAAAAGGGTAATGCTTGGTTCTTTGTTCTCTTTGTAATATCAAAGATGTCCCGTAGGACAATAAGGGCTACTACAGTTATACATAGAACCAAGCTGGTTTTTAATAGGTATTTTCATTTCTGCTGAACATTCTTTGCTACTGTGGATTGTTTAGAGTTCTCTCCATTTCTATATAATTTTCTTTATTTTTCTTTTAAAGGGCAGTTTTTCATTTCTTCTTGAATGTTTTAAATTTTAAGATGTTGGGTTTATGAAGATGTTAAAAATTTCAAGAAAAGTACGTACTTAGTTTATACCATAATAATAATGTCCTCCCGACCGAATTTCGGCCACCGCGGCCTATCTCCAGAGATATGCCATCTGTGCGTGAGATATAAGGCGCACAAGTGTGTGCGCATACACAGGTGCACTCTCAATTCCTTTACTCTCATGATTTACCGGCCCGATGGGACGGTAAATCAGATCAGGCGCACGACCGACGGGCTTACGTGCTCTCCGAGGCATGGGAATTAGGATACAGAAAAGTAATACCTACCTATACAAACTTTTGTGCCGAAAATTGCCCTCTGGGAACCATAAAAATCTCAAGAGAAGAAACCCCAAGCTCCAGGCTCTGCTCAGAAAACTAATTAAGCGGTTCGCGAAACCTTTTAAAACTTATAGTTAGTCAAAAGTCCTTGAAACAATTCTTAATTATTAAAGGCCTGAGAAATGCCCCTTTAGAAACAACAATTCTTAACAAAGTCCCCAAATCCCAAAATACTGGTTATATGTATATAGAATGGCTAATAAAACTAACTAAGTAAGTAATTTTAAAAACTAATTACAAGGTTTCTTTAAACTTTTTTTTATCTGGAGTCTTCGAAATAAGGAGGAATTTTTAAAAGTTAGTCCACAAAACTGATTTCAATAGTATCAGATCTAATTTAATAAGTAGTTCGCCCCGAACTGAGACCTCGCGGTATCACAGAGCGCCATCTATTGATATCATTGTGAAGTTCTGTTAAAAATACGGCAGCTCATTAAAAATTGAATAATTTCGTTTTCTTATAATATTTATCTAATTTTAGTATTTGTTGTTCAAGCACAGGATATAATTCAAATAATTGATAAGTTTCAGACTCAGCTTTTCAGAAAATTGAGAGTTCTGAGGTCAACAATGGACGTTAGAAAATCGCCACTTTGAAAGCCCCCCATTTCGTCAATTTTAGGGGAAAAATTAAAAAAAATATATTTTTGGATTCTATTCCTAATTATCTTTAAAATGATATACCGCAACCCTATGTAACGCTATAAAAAATATTTTACTTCGCATTCGCTTCTATGAGAGCCCCCCTGAAATAAAGATTTTTATAACTTTTTAAGCCATATTCGGCGGGAGGCCATCGGTTTACATATTATATCTAAATTTGAAGTAATTACGTTCAGTAATTCAGAAGTTATAAGGCTCTGACAGACGGACGGACGGACGGACGGACGGACGGACAAGTGCCAATTCACTGAAGTAGACTCAGAGACCTTCGCTTCGCTCGGTCAATTACCTGTCATCCCGCAGGATTTCTATGTCTAGACTCTAGACGTCTTCGTCGACGGACTGTATAAGTATAACCCACTCCCAGTAGGCTGTGGAATCACCAAGTCCTTTTCATTCTCATTATTATTGTAACTTCCTCAAAGCGAGTAGTAAATTGGCATTTCTGTGCGATATATGCCTTAAGTTCGTAACCTTTCATGACTAAACTGCAGACGACATATTGTAAGTGTTGAAATGACCTTCTATTGTTATTTATTACTCAGTCCCATTTCCCCTTGATAGGTAAACTTCGTTTCTTTTGAAGTTTACCTTACAGTGTAGGTGTACAATATGATTCTAAAAGACGCTCTGGCCTCTGACAAACTTTAAAAAGTCATAATTTTCTGTAGCATTTTGAGGATAGATTAAAGTATTTATTGAATAAGTCTTTAAGTTGTCTCCTTACTTTTTAATTTGTAAACAGTGCGTTTTGCCGTTGATGACATAGACCGAGGTAATAATATAAGTATTCACTACTGTGCCTCAATGGGGCCTCATAAGAAAGCTCAGGGTAACTCAGCGGGCGATGGAGAGAGCTATGCTCGGAGTTTCTTTAGGTGAATAAACCAGGAATGAGGAGATCCGTAGGAGAACCAAAAAAACCGACATAGCTGTTGCAAAGCTAGGGCCATATTATTGCCATCGCTTAAAGCCATATTGTTTCATTATTGTTTGTTGACTTTCGTGTTTAAGAATAAGTATCATCCTTATATTTTTAGGATCGTCAAGGTACGTGACATCAAACTGTCATTTTGAGTAATACTGCTTAATTAAGTATTGCTTTAATCTTTGGCAGTATGACCCCTGAAGTGACAATGGGTGGGGCAAACAGACCATAAGTTCAAAGAACCGATACTTATACTTAGTATGGATGAAAATAATCTTAACTTTCAACATTTTTATAACGCTAACGCCTTAGTGCTAACGAGTTAGGCTTTGAGAAAGAAAAATGTGGTTACATTATAAATAGGATATTCCGACGTAATAGGTAATGGCATGTTATTACCCGACTTGCGGCCCGTCAATAACAGATCCTTGTTGTTTATAGCCTTGGACAACTTGCATAATGTTGTAGGCCAAACAAGTTACATATATGTAGTAACTTACTACATATATGAGGCTATGTCTATTGCCTTCAACCACATGCTAGTGACAGCATAATGGACTAGTTCTACAACTGGAAGGCGGGCGGACAATGGAAGATGAATATTTTATAAACAGGCATTCAATAGCAGATGATGTTTTCTACTTCATCTGCGTAGATTTATGACAATACAAACAGACAGACAAAAATTAAATGACAATGTAAATTGTATCGATAATAAAGTTTCCCTCCAGCAAAATTTTGAAAAGACTAGCTGATGACCGCGACTTCGTCCGCGTGGTTTAAGTTTTTTCCCCACAGGGGCTCTTTAATTTTCCGGTATAATTCCGGTAGCCTATGTCACTCTCCAGGTCCTCAACTATATTCATGCAAAAAACCACGTAGACCCTTTGCTCTGTTGCGGCGTGATTGAAGGACAAACTCTCTATGTAACGCCCTTGGGGATCGAATTTTCAAAAATGGTGAAAGAATGTTATTCTTCATATTTAACGGAAAGATCAAATAACAAGTTTCATGACTTTAACTTGAAAAATGAATGACTTTCATACCAACTTTCAACCCCTATTTTACCCGTTTGGGGGTGGAATTTTGAAAAACTGTGAAACACGTATTTCTTAATTTTTTACCGGTAGTTTGTATACCAAGTTTCATGGATATAACTTGAGGAATGACGGACTTTCATACAAACTTTCATCCCCTATTTCACCCCTCTGGGGGTTGAATTTTCAAAGACTGTGAAACATGTCTTTCTTCATTTTTAACCCGCAGCTCATATACTAAGTTTCATGGCTATAACTTGAAAAAACGACGGACTTTCATACAAACTTCAAACCCCTATTTTACCCCTTTGGGTGTGGAATTTCCAAAAACCCTTTCTTAGGGCCGGTTTTTTGAGAGATAGTTAAGGCAACCAGTAGTTAAAATTTGTAACAAATAGTTAAATTTCGGGAAAAAACGTTTTTTGAGACAAAGTTAGCCTAACTAATGGTCAATAAACCTGACCATTTGTTAAATATTTAACTACAGCAATGCCGAGGGTTATGCAGATGGTGGATAGTTAACTATTGTTAGAACATCTGTTCTTTTCAACTGTTTTTTGCTTTAAACAACATTTTGTGAACATTATTCGTTGAAGTGAGATTATATTCAGTAGAAAAATTTGTGTTTTTGCTGATTTTATGATGAACAATATTACCAGATATTTTGAGAATTCTGAGAGTTCATCTGATGATGAAACATTCACGGAATACGTCCTAATGATAAGACCTAAGTATTTTGACCACGAACCATTGGGATGACGTCGATTTTTTGAAACGATCTCGGTTATCTAAAGAAACTGTTGCCTGGACAGTCGAACAAATAGGTGTAGAATTACAAACGTCCACTACAAGAAATCATGCAGTACCTACTACCCCTCGAGCAGTTGCTTATTACTTTACATAAAATAACGAATTAACATATTATAAACCACCGCACAAGTCACAAACATAATAATAATAATAACGTCCTCCCGACCGAATTTCGGTCACGGCGTCCAATCTGCAGAGAGATTAGCCATCTGCGCGGGAGATATTATAGTGACACGAAAAATCCGACACGGCCGGAGAGAGATCAGGCGCAGGACCGACGGTTTAACGTACTTTCCGAGGCACGGGGGTGAAAGATCACCAACTTCCTAACTCCGGGCATAAAAAACCCAATACTTGTTATGGCCCGACCCGGGACTGGAACCCGGGACCTCGTCGGCCGCAGTCGAACATGCTAACCACTAGTGCCTAGACAAACGAGGCAGTCACAAACATAACGATATCACGATAATGTCATCTGTCAACGTCATATTACATTGGACTCTTCAAGTGTTGCCATAAAAATAATGACTCCCTGCGAGAAATGATCTCGATTTACGGAAATAAAGTGTTCATAGCAATGGCAATACTATGGCTATTAGTTAATGCTAACTATAGTTAAAATCGCGATCAAAAAACGAAACAGTGTTTTAACCATTTGTTAGCGTCTTAACTATAGTAAACTTAACTAATTGTCAACTCTCTGTTGACTATGTCTCATAAAACCGGCCCTTAGTGGATAACTATAGTCTTCACAAAGAACACACTCTCCAAATTTCATGTCTCTAGGACTAGCGGTTTAGGCTGTACGTTGATATATAAGTCAGTCAGTCAGTCAGTCAGTCAGTCAGTCAGGACTTTGAATTTTATAGGTATATAGAAGATTTAGTAATCGTCAGTTACATGATTGGGTCGAATAATTAATAATTTTGTTATGTACAAAAAGTTGATAGATAATATTTTTTGGAATTTGGAAGAGAAATGAAGCTATAATTACAAGTTTTCACAGTTTTAAATTTAGTTTATTATCCATACTAATATGTTAAATGCGAAAGTGTGCCTGTCTGTTTGACCGTCTGTTTGTCTGTCTATTACGCTTTCACGGCCCATCTGTTCAACGGATTGTGATGAAATTTGGTATGGGGATAGTTTGTATCCCGGGGAAGGATAGACTACTTTTTATCCCGGAAAATTAAAGGATTCCCGCGGGAATCAAAAAAATCTTAATCCACGCGGACGAAGTCGCGGTAATAATTTATAAGTATAGATAGAAAACCTTCTCTACCCCTCTTTGAAGGCCTTTTTTAATACAAAATTGTGTTTCACAAGCACAAACATACGTCGCTAGTAGAGTACACATTATGGTGAGATGGCATCGCATTCCAGCTCCAGCCTCCGCAAATAGACTGTCCTTTCCAGCCAAGGGACATACTACCATCGTTCGTTACAATCGTTTTAATATTGTTGACGATTTTGTTTTACAATTATAACCCTTATTGTAGAGACGTCAAGGTTGATGGCATAAAACTGTATTTTGAAATAACACTGCTTTAAGCTATGGCAGTAACCCCCAGGCCGAGCTTTTCTAATACTCGAGTGTTTATTTTCTTCTATTGGAGTTAACTGGATTAGATTCTGTTTTAATAATAAAGGTTCGTTTGTGCTATAAGAACTGTTGAATTTGTAGATTGGTAGATTGGATTTTGGTTCCTTGTGGACGAACTACAACTAGTACTACGTACGACTCCACTGCTGGACGAAGGCCTACCTTTTGGTAGACCTTCGTCTATATAGCAGTGGACGTCTATCAGTTTTAGACTACTTAAACTCATTGTATTGCCAGTTCATCCGTTGTAGACAGAACAACGGATCCACTTGATTTTTGGCATGGGTAATGGGTATAGTTGAGCACCTGGAGAGTGACATAGGCTACATTTATCCCGGTAAAATAAAGAACTCCCGTGGGAATAAAAAAAACTTAAATCACGCGAACGAAGTCGCGACCATTAGCTAGTATAATAATTATAGCTTTATTTATTTCCTTACAATATGTTCTTACAGTACAATAATTAAATGAAGGTTAACTTATTAAAGAATTAGTAGGTTAGTAAACTGTTTCTTAAACCGCCAGACGGCGCTTTTAGTATCAACATTGAGCTCCGTGTTAAAAACTGTGAAAAATTAGAAATACAATCAAAGTATGTAAAAAACCGAGTGCAAAGTGTTTAACAGTGTGGGAAACCCAAGTGAAAAAATGTTATCTATGCAATTACTGTGAGATAAATCTAACAATTCAACAAAAATACACAGTGCCATGACCATTAGCTAGTAGTAAGATAAAAATATGCATGCATCCGTTCTGAGTCCATAAAAAAATTGTCCGTATTCCAGCATCAGAAATAGCTGCACTTCAATAATAAAACTGTCAAATCGTTTCATGACGCGCTCGAGATAGTTCAAGCCTGTTTCAATGAGCTCGAAGTCGCTCCAAGAATAGATTCCTTCAAAGATCTGAACTCTGAAGATAACTACAGTGTAGTGTGATTCAAGGGCTTTTGTAACTTCGTGGAGAACTTTAAGCGTTTTTCTATTTGTGAAGATTGCTAGAGCCTTCTTATTACTCGACTGATAAAAGGAGTGTAATGTATTCAGGGTTCATGTATGTATGCGAGTTTCTTTTTCTTTCTTATTTTCTTTCTTTTCTTTCTACCACTAGCTAAAAATCAAAATCAATTTATTATCTATATATATACTTATAATAAAACTGTAACAGGTCCAATTCTGTCCATTGAAGATATTTTGAAAATTTTTTTTGGAGGGCACTCATTATTCGATACTGAAGCCAAATCTGTAATTTTTTTCATTTTTGTCTGTCTGTCTGTCTGTCTGTCTGTATCTTGGCCGCGCATCACGCCGAAACTACTGAATGAATTCAAACGAAACTTGGCAAGATTTGAGCCTATACTACGAGGTAGGACATAGGATACTTTTTATCCCGAAATTCTACCCACGAAGGGGTGAAATAGGGGTTGAAAATTTGTATGAAAGTCCTTAATTTCTCAAGTTATAGCCATGAAACTTGATATATGAGCTGCGGGTTGAAAATGGAGACAAACGTGTTTCACAGTTTTTGAAAATTCGACCCCCAAAAGGGTGAAATAGGGGATGAAAGTTGGTATGAAAGTCCTTCGTTTCTCAAGATGTTTTACAAGTTATATCAACGAAACTTTTTATTTTGGCTTACGGTAAAAAATAAAGAAGTACGTGTGTCACAGTTTTTCAAAATTCCACCCCTAAGGGGGTGAAATAGGGGGTGAAAGTTTGTATGAAAGTCCGTCATTTCTCAAGTTATATCGATTAAACTTGGTATACAAGCTACTGGTTGAAAATGAAGAAACAAGTGATTCACAGTTTTTGGAAATTTTACCCCCGAAGGGGTGAAATAGGGGTTGAAAGTTTGTATGAAAGTCCTTCATTTCTCAAGTTATAGCCATGAAACTTGGTATATAAGCTGCGGGTTAAAAATGAAGACATACGTGTTTCACAGTTTTTCAAAATTTCACCCTCAAAGGGGTGAAATAGGGGTTGAAAATTTGTATGAAAGTCGTCGTTCATTTCTCAAGTTATATCGATGAAACTTGGTATACAAGCTACCAGTTAAAAATGAAGAAATACGTGTTTCACAGTTTTCGTAAATTTTACCCCCGAAGGGGTGAAATAGGGGTTGAAAGTTTGTATGAAAGTCCTTCATTTCTCAAGTTATATCCATGAAACTTGGTATATGAGCAGCGGGTTAGAAATGAAAACATACGTGTTTCACAGTTTTTCAAAACTCCACCCCCAAAGGGGTGAAATAGAGATTGAAAGTTTGTATAAAAGTCCGTCATTTCTCAAGTTATTTCGATGAAACTTGGTATACCCACGCGGACGAAGTCGCGGGCATCAGCTAGTATTATATAATGATTGAGCGCTGTCGTCTTTACGCACGGAGGTCCCGAGTTCGCTCCCGGCAGGAGCAGTTTAGGAATTTATAATTTTTGAATTTTGATTGGGTCGGGCCTGGTGGGATGCTTCGGCCGTGGCTACCACCCTACCAGACAAAACGTGCCGCTAAAGTGATTTAGCGTTCCGACACGATGCCGTGTATAAACCGATTAGGGGTATGGGTTAGTTATAACTGCCATGCCCCTTAGGTTAGTCCGCTACCATCTCAAATTCAAACTCAAACTCAAAGTATAAATAAATAAATAGCCTTTATTTACTGAACTAAGTAGGTATACAACAAACGAATGTAACAAATATAAGTACAATACAATTTAGTCAAACTCAAAGTATATTTATTCAAAATTGGTACCTAAAAATAAGACTTGATGGTGATAATTAGCCACGGTATCTTAAAACTAAAGCTACGAGGGTTCGATAATCTTAGACTGCATCATCACTTACCACCAGGTGAGATCGCAGTCAAGGGCTAACTTGTAGTGGATAAAAAAAAAGTAAACAGAGGCCAACGTCCTTTACCCTTACTCTGAGATTGATCGAATTTAAAATACGGTCTCACTAAGTGAGGTGAATTACATATGCATCAAACTAAAATGAATCTTAATCTTATTAATTTAGAGCTCAATTTCGTGTATGCATTCACAGCTAGCGCTCCAAACGATACGTTTCGAAATTTGAATCGGTTGCACTGAATTTGTGGCTTTAAATCAAGAGTTTTTGGGTCCATTTTAGTTTGACTCAAATGTGATTCACCTCACTTAGTGAGACCGTATTTTAAATTCGATCAATCTCAGAGTAAGGGTACTTGTAGCATGGAGATGACGGTGAAACGCGTTTCGGTTACGCTACGCGCGTCGCGCGTCGGTCGGCGAGCATCGTGCGTGCTTCACTAATTTATGTTTCGTGAGACATGGACACTTGATAACAATTTTAATTGGTAATTACATGTAGTATGAACGATTATGAGGTGAACTGATTTAAGGATGGTAGACTTTAACCTGAGAACTAAATGATACTAACATTATAAATGCGAAAGTGTGTTTGTTTGTTGGTTTGTTGGTTTGTCCTCCAATCACGCCGCAACGGAGCAACGGATTGACGTGATTTTTGGCATGGTTATAGTTGAGAACCTGGAGAGCGACGGACGGAGTGGAGGCTTTTTTTTATCCCGGAAAATTAAGGAGTTCCCGCGGGAATCAAAATAAACTTAACCACGCGGACGGAGTCGCGAGCATCAGCTAGTTAATAAATAATCTTCCAGCCAAAAAATTAGTACAACTAAATGAAACATTCTTACATGGAGTACCACAACTCTCATGGAACTAAGGAGCCAACCATGATTTAAGCGAACAACCATGGTTCCCACCAGATTCGAGCACGCACTCCTTAAAACAAGCTTAAAATTTAAAGTATATAATTTATATGGTGACTTAGTGGTGACTTAGTATAGTTTAGACTTCTATTAGAACTCCTCCTAGAGATCTTTTGCCAAAGATGCGCGATTAGCAGTTAAATATCACGACTCACGAGAGATCCTTAATGCCTGTAAGTTTTCCATAATGTTGTGTTGTGAGTGTAGTCTTCCAGTCTGCATGCATGCTA
The DNA here is from genome assembly GCA_917051295.2 of Erebia ligea. NCBI lineage: Eukaryota > Metazoa > Arthropoda > Insecta > Lepidoptera > Nymphalidae > Erebia > Erebia ligea. Next base: position 13,651,051 of record OU785241.1, on the reverse strand, counting down.
TTTGAAGATGTCCAGCTCCAGCAGTCAACGTCCTGGGTTTATACGAGGGCCAACACAAAAGAATGATAATGGAAACAAAAACTAGGAAACTATCAGAGTGTTCTAAAACGAGCAACATCGATTATTATTGTATTAGAAAAATACAATATTGATAATCTTGTTAAAATAAATTATTAAATAACTAGCTGATGCCCGCGACTTCGTCCGCGTGGTTAAAGTTTTTTTGATTCCCGCGAGAACTCCTTAATTGTTCGTCCTCAACATTACCCATGCCAAAAATCACGTCGATCCGTTGCTCCGTTGCGGCGTGACTGAAGGACAAACCAACAAACCAATAAACCAACAAACCAGCAAACCAACAAACAAACGCATTTCGCATAATATTAGTATGATCTTTATTTCGATCAACTGGGGCTCAACTTGTTAGTATCCATACAATTTACTTAAATCTCAAAAACAAATGTTAGTAACGCAAAATTTACGTCATTTGATAACAAGATAGACTTTAAATTCTATTCAGATAATAATAATTAAACAAACACCCAAAAGATATCCATCAGTAATTAGAAACAAAGAAAGACATACATAAATACACCAAAATACGGGCCGAATTGAGAACCTCAGAACATGAGAAGTAAAAAAGTATCTTGTCTTCGATTTTTCACCTGTGCGAAAAAAAAGGGAATTTAAAAAGAAGACAATACTTTTTTTGTCAAGACGTGTGTGATTGCTACAATTTTTACATGAGAGATGTTACAGCGACTCGGTTTTTTGGCCACGAATATTCATTGTCCCTATTCTCACGAAGAAGGTCACAAACATAATATGTTACGAAAACATAAAAGACGAATGTATGTCGTAACGCCATTGTTATGAACATAATAAACTTTGAAATTGGCCTTCGTACACATCTAAATTAAAGAAATTACCAGATATTATGTTAGAAATTACTTGATGTTACGTCTACGAAAAGTATGATTTCTTACAAAAGACGATAGGTATATTAAGCAACGAATAATTTGCTAGACACTTATTTTACATTGGAAGAAGTCATGTACGTAAACTCTATCATCTTATTATTTACTACACAGATAGTTAAGTTGAATAAATTGACCTCACCTTTCCATCAGTTGTATCTTTTCTGGACAGCTTTCCAAATAAAAATTATGCAGTATAAGGAAATCTTGAGCTCAAGAATCAATTATTAAATTTTTCAATTAATGAATTGTTTACTGTACGGAACAGTAAAGTTCATAATGTGATATTGTCGTGGAATCTTGAATATTCAGTGGAAAAATATGACCCAAGTTTCAACCTTAGACCTAGACTTTATGATTTCCTCATTTTTGCATAAACACTTTTATTTTATTCAAGAGTTAAAGTAGATCCTCAAGTTGAGAGCGCCCCCTTAGCTAGGTGGAGCGATGACATCCGGAGACTGACATCGAATGTATGCAAAAAGCCCAGGATAATATGTAAAGTAGCTTTACTTATAGTCCCACAAACTTAGATGATCCGGTGACAGTGTCGCTAGTATATATACTCGTATTAAAAATAAAACAAAAACTTAGCAGGCATAAAATATAACTAGTGGTTCGCCCCGAACTGAGACTTCGCGGTATCCATAAACTTGTACAGAGCGCCATCTATTGACATAATTGTGAAGTTCTGTTAATAATACTGAAGCACATTAAAAATTAAATAATTTCGTTTCCTTATAATATTTATCTAATTTTAGTATTTGTTGTTCATGTACAGGATATACTTAATTCAAATAATTGATAAGTTTCAGGCTCAGCCTTTCAGAAAATTGAGAGTTCTGAGGTCAACTTTGGACGTTAGAAAATCGCCACTTTGAAAGCCCCCCATTTCGTCAATTTTAGGGGAAAAATTAAAAAAAATATATTTTTGGACTCTATTCCTAATTATCTTTACAGTGATATACCGCAACCCTATGTAACGCTATAAAAAATATTTTACTTCGCATTCGCTTCTATGAGAGCCCCCCTGAAATAAAGATTTTTATAACTTTTTAAGCCACATTCGGCGGGAGGCCATCGGTTTACATATTATATTTAAATTTGAAGTAATTACGTTCAGTAATTCAGAAGTTATAAGGCTCTGACAGACGGACGGACGGACGGACGGACAAGTGCAAATTCACTCAAGTAGACTCAGAGACCTTCGCTTCGCTCGGTCAAAAATTAGCTCCAATTTTGGTCTGGTCAGATAAGTTTGAAGGACTATATGTCCAACAGTGGATGCATTCTGGCTGGTGATAAAATATAACCACCTTTATCAATTACATGAATATGCAACCATTTTACTCAATAATCAATATACATACCGTCAGCGTTGGCATCCTTATGTGGTTGACGTCCAATCTGCTCGCACGAAGCGTTTTTGCTTGACGTTTCTGATACGAACCGCTAGCTAGGGTGTGGAACACCCTCCCAGCGCACGCTTTTTCTGCCACATATAAGTTAAGTACCTTCAAGGCAAGAGTGAATAGCCATCTTCTAGGCAAGCGCGTTCCAACCTAGACCTCATCATTGCTTTGCACTAAGCATGATTGTCGTCAAGCGCAAGCCTATCTCGCAATAAAAAAATATACATTTTTCGTATCTGTATCATCAGTCACCAGTACATTAGTTACAAACTAAAGAAATGTGCAGCCATCGAAGCGCAATAACGTTATATGAGACCAAGGTTTTTATAGTCGTCGTTTTTTCTTCCAGCCATTGAACTTTACCTGCCGCTGCTATTTTATTTACTACAGTATAACTAACACTTGTTATGACGTGATAAGGTTGTTTATTGATTGATTCTGGCGTGTTTGCGTTTGTTGTGTCTATTGAAGTTCAAGGTTTGGTTTCCGCGCTTTTTCTATCGTGTTCTGTAACACGCCTTGCTTTGTTCACATCGGTATGCTGGTGCGGTTTTTGTGAAAGTGTGTTTCGTGCTGGAGTTTTTTTTATTGGTATTTATTTGATAGACTTGCGCTTGGCTACAATAATGCTATCATCAGTTCAGTAGTTAAAAATTAAAATGAAGTCCCATAGTACGATGATGAAATCTTAATACTTAATATTCACGATGAAATCTTACTAATATTATAAATGTAAAAAAATTAAATGTAAAAAATTAAAAAAAAAACGCGCCGAATTGAGAACCTCCACTTTTTGAAGTCTGATAAAAATATATTAAAATTCATACAAAGCGAGTTATAGGTAGGTAATCAATAAAAAACATACAAATGCTGCAGAAACTAGAAACATCATTATGTGCTTTAATATGGAAATCTTTCCTTTTTTGTTCTAAATATAATTGCCAGAGAGCTCTTTTTGTAATGCAAATTCTCTATTCACCATAATATTTTCTAATACGGCTTCTAAAACGGTAAAAATTAAATCGTCTTGTACTTATGTATTTTATTTATAGGTCTCTTGTGTTTCTCCTGAATTTGCTTTTGAGTGGTTTAAAGCATCTATACACGTTCACTTTGTCCCTTTAAAGTAAAGATCTTTATATAATAAATTGAAGGCTTCCTATCAGGAAAATGCATATTTTTTGCCAATTTACTTTCGTGTATTTGGTTTTTATTTAAAAATAAAATTTTGTGGTGGATATTTAATTAAATTAAACTCTACTTTTCGAACTGATTCAAAGGGAACGTGACGTGCTAATATAATTCTCAATACAACACAATGATACTAGTGGTTCGCCCCGAACTGAGACCTCGCGGTATCCATATGATAGTTTTAACTATCTTTACGTTCATAGACATCAGTATTATGCAGTAGACTATTTTTTTATTCCGCGTAAGATTGTGCTAACGTCTATTATTTGTAAGCACAAACGAATAAACTTTTACAGAGCGCCATCTATTGACATCATTGTGAAGTTCTGTTAAAAATACTGAAGCTCATTAAAATTAAATAATTTCGTTTCCTTATAATATTTATCTAGTTTTAGTATTGGTTGTTCAAGTACAGGATATAATTCAAATAAGTGATCTAGTTTCAGGCTCAGCCTTTCAGAAAATTTAGAGTTCTGAGGTCAACTTTGGACGTTAGAAAATCTCCACTTTCGTCAATTATAGGGGAAAAAATAATAAAAAAATATTTTTAGACTCTATTCCTAATTATCTTTAAAGTGATAATATAAGTACCGCAACCCTATGTAACGCTATAAAAAATATTTTACTTCGCATTCGCTTCTATTAGAGCCCCCCTGAAATAAAGATTTTTATAACTTTTCAAGCCATATCCGGCTGGAGGCCATCGGTTTACATATTATATTTAAATTTGAAGTAATAACGTTCAGTAAATTAGAAGTTATGAGGCTCTGACAGACGGACGGACGGACGGACAAGTGCAAATTCACTCAAGTAGACTCTTCCTTCGCTTCGCTCGGTCAATTAATATGTGATATCCAGGAACCAACTTCAGCCATGACAATCAACAATATCTAAAACTTTTTCATTTAATTTTGGATTCTAGCTCCGCAATCTAAAATTGTAATGTTGTTTCACTTTTTCTCCCTTATAGTATAAATGAATGGACATACTTAATAAGATTTAAAACCTTTATTAGTTGAGCTTTGCGTCCACAGTTCAGACATTCGAAATTCCTTGAAAGACGAGAAAATTTCTTGTTAGCGTGTAACGGAGGCCTAAGAAATTCGTTTCGAATTCAGCCACAAATTATTCTCCGGGCTCGATTATAAAATATAATGAAACCTCTCGAGGACTCGAGCCGCGAGTCGGGAGTTTATCCGTTCTAAACAATACAAGTACTTCGTCGTTTTGGAGTTGTTTATTTTTAGGGTTCCGTACCCAAAGGGTGGCAACGGGACCCTAAAGAAAGAGAGAAAGAAAAAAACTGTTTATTCACCAGTCGTGTCACAGACAAAACTAAATTTTGACGACTTCCGTGGCGCAGTGTGCAGCGCTGTTGTCTTAACGTGCGGAGGTCCAGGGTTCGATCCCCGGTAGGGTCAATTTGGGAATTTATAATTTCTGAATTTTCCCTGGTCTGGCCTAGTGGGAGGCTTCGGCCGTGGCTAGTTACCACTCTACCGTCAAAGACTTGCCGCCAAGCGAATTAGCGTTCCGGTACGATGCCGTGTAGAAACCGAATAGGGGGATGGGTTTAATATAACTGCCATGCCCCTAACAGGTTAGCCCGCTACCATCTTAGACTGCATGATTCATCACTTACCATCAGGTGAGATCGCAGTCAAGGGCTAACTTGTAGTGGATAAAAAAAAAATACAAATGTTACATTTTCGTCTGTGACACCATTCAGAAAGGGTGTACAGCTCAGCGTTTTGCCCTGCGTCATATGCTCATATATTATGTATACAAAGCAAGGCGCTGGTTTTCAGCTTTTTCTGACCGGCTCAAGCAGGTTCTGAGAGTCATGTCAGGTCATGAGACTCTTAACTGTCCGTCCGTCTATCTGTCAACGGGCTATATCTTATGAACCGTAATAGCTAGACAGATAAAATTTTCAGTGTGTATTTCTATTGCCGCTCTAACAACAAATAATGAAAATAAAATAAAGTTATAAATTAAAGGGGTCTCGATACAATAAACTTGTATTTAAAAAGTCCACAGTTTTAAATCTTGAACGATGGTACGGAACCCTTCGTGTGGGAGTCCGACTCGCACTTGGCTAGTTTTCCGTTCTAAACAATATAAGTACTTCGTCGTTTTGGAGTTGTTTGTTTTTATGACGCCTAGGGATCTTGGGGATTGTTTTAAGTATCCCCGAAGTATTGTCAGTGTTTCCCATACTTTTACTGGAGCCTCGACACTTTTTTCCACCGGGACCACATAAAACCTTATTAGGGAAGCGGACATCCGAAAAGTTAGATTATTATACTGTCTAATTCTTCTTCGTAACTCGTCTCTTGTCAGTGCGCTTAGTTAGCTAGCTTAGTTAGCTTTAGTTTTATACCGTAATTGATTATCACCATCATGTTTTATAAGTTGCTAGCTGATGCCCGCGACTTAGTCCGCATGGTTTAAGTTTTTTGATTCCCGCGGGAACTCCTTAATTTTCCGGGATAAAAAGTAGCCTATGCCACTCTCCAGGTCCTCAACTATACCCATACCAAAAATCACGTCGATTGGTTGCTCCGTTGCGGCGTGATTGAAGGACAAACCAACAAACCAACAAACAAACACACTTTCGCATTTATAATATTAGTAAGTAAGTATACCTAAGTATGAAGTATGATGGACATCAATAAGGGCACAGTATGCCTAGCGCCTACCTAATTTGAATAAATAAATAATTATTGATTGATTGATTGTGGTTGTGCAATGAAATGACGTCACACTAAATTCAATATGGCGGACGATAAAAGCTTGTTTTTAAAAATAATGATTTAAGATTTATTAAATTAACCCTTATGCGGAAGGACCTGGGAATCCATCGCATTATTATCCCAAGAAAACCCCTGCCACTATGTGATTAAAGGAGAGGAATACGACGCAGAGAGAAAAAACCCTGTATATTTAGACTAGCTTATGCCTGCGACTTCATCCGCATGGATTGAATTTTTTGGTTCCCGCGGGCACTCTTGAATTTTCCGGGATAAAAAGTAGCCTATGTATTATTTCAAGCTACAATCTATAGGTATCTTTGTCAAATACATCCAGATCCGTCCAGCCGTTCTGGCGTGATTGAGTAACAACTAACAATCATCCATCCATCCAAACTTTCGCATTTATTATTATTATAGATATGTAGTATAGATGAGACGCCATTTGGGAAACTCTGTCTCGCATCAGATTATACCTAGCAGAAAATTATACTGCAGTTTTAATCGTCCGCCTTTGTTTAAAACCATTACACTCATAGTCGAGGGGTAGATTTAAGCTAGATTGCACCCTGCATCCATAACAATTATGTATATGGACCAGATAATGTAGGAATTGAGGAGTTATTTTTCTCTCAAAAAAGTGACTAAAATTACTTTGAAATGGTTAGGTATAGTGCATCGCTGTCTCGTTGGTCTAGTGGTTAGCATGTTTGACTGCGGCTGATGAGGTCCCGGGTTCGATTCTCGGGTCGGGCCATTATTAAGTTTTGGGGGTTTTCTGACTAGAAATTCTCAATACTAGCCCGGAGTTAGGAAGTTTGTGGTGTGTCACCCCGTGCCTCGGAGAGCACGTTAAGCCGTCGGTCCCGTTTATTATCACTAACATGATAATAGTCGTTAAAGCCCGCCAACCCGCATTGGAGCGGCGTGGTGGGTCTAAGCTCTAATTCCCTCTCCCCTATGAGAGTGAAGGCCTGTGCCCAGCAGTGGGACGTTAATGGGCTGTAGTGGTGCTTAGGTATTTATTCTACCTATTTTAAGAATATCGCGCATCATCAGTTCTATCGCTTAGACGTTGTATTGCTTAAATTAAATAGAATACAGACGTACCTATTTATTCAAAGGCTTAGCGCATTAACTCAAAACTGTACCGCTAAGCTTTAAGATTTGCTTTGTTCACAAATATAAATCCTCCATTTGTAATCTTCAGACTTAGAGGATGCCTCCATTAAATAGACTTTTGTACGGGCACGCAAGTAGCGGTAGCGGGGCGACGGCGGTAGCGGGGCGATGTGATTAGTCGGAGAGCTGGCGACGAATTTCGGGAACAATTTGAAAGAGGTCTGGTAATACTTTATAACCGACAAAAACATCTGGGATTTATTTTTTCGAATTCTATAAGTATAAAATTTAAAGATAAAAAAATCAAGTTGCCCAAAAAATGTTTTTTTTGGATTTTCTTTGCAAATTTTGTATGCTACGCAGAAGCGAAATAACCGCAAACGCTCTACCAGACAGAATTCGCCAATGAACGAAATTATATTTTTCCATAATTTCAGCTTATAAAGGACCTTCCCGAAATTCGTTGCTAGCTCTCGGATTCCATCGCCCCGCTGTCGTCGTCACTCGGCGGTCGCCAGTTTCGTGTCTGAGGCCGAAAAAGTTTTCAAGTTTCTACACGATAAACCTTACTCGTTAACGTCACGTTTACAAAGTATAAGACGTGAATCGTGATGGTGATAATAACTACGGTGTCTTAAAAAACTAAAGCTACGAGGGTTGCAAACGCGCCCTGGTCTGAGAAGAGCCCACAACAAACTCAGCCGGGTTTTTTTTAATTATCATCCTCTCACAAATATCGTTAATTACTTAATTAGATTATTATTATTATGATTAGATTTCGAGATTTTATTGTAACAATTACATAATTAGCCGCCGCGCTGGAACAATTCGTGCCCATGCCTTCCTATCATTCAAACAATCCTTCACACTGTAATACATAAAATAATAATAAATAAAAAAGCCTTTTATTCTCATATCCGATAAGTAAATACATCAAAAATGTTGTTAGATGTGTAAGTAGTACATTTTCCTTATTTCCTAGGTTAGTATGGTGTTACTTGTAGTGGATAAAAAAAAAAAAAACTTGGTTTGTTATTAGATATGAGCCCCATTACGGGTATAGGTATAGTCCTCCCCCAACCTCTTCCACTTTTCTCTGTCTTTTCTGAAAATATTTATAGTTCACACTGTGTAATAGGACTTTTCAATTAGTTTACGTTTTACAAAAACTTTGAACATGTTGAGAGACATTCTCCAATATGTCTTCTGGGAGTTTATTATAAAAACGTATACTGCTACCGACAAATGAATTACTAATTTTACAAAGTCTAGAAGCGGGCAATTTTAAAGCTGGCGAATTTTCCCTGGTCCGGCCTGGTGGAAGGCTTCGGCCGTGGCTAGTTACCACCCTACCGACAAAGACGTACCGCCAAGCGATTTAGCGTTCCAGTACGATGCCGTGTACAAACCTAATAGGGGTATGGGTTTAGTATAACTGCCATGCCCCTAACAGGTTAGACCGCTACCATCTTAGACTGCATCATAGGGGAGACCGGGGATGGTTGGCTATAGGGGCAGGTAGACTAAGCGACAATAACTCGCCACTATCACGTGTTTTTCATCATCCAATCATGAGTGACGATGGCTCCCCGCGACCCGCTAACTTGTGCGAAGTGAGCCGCCGCAGTCGCGCGGCGTTCGTGAGTGGCATCACATTTTATTTTTTTGGTCTCGGTAAGTAACTTTTTTCGTTCGTACTTTTTTTGTTATTGTGTCTATGGATCTGTTAGAAACAATGTTGTTGTTATGCCTAATGTAAATATGATAGTTTTACTCTATATTACACAGCATTGCTTCCATGTTAGTGCCAGAGTTTGCATATGATACGCAGTTAAAATTCAAAATGGCGTCAGGGGATGGTTGACCAATTTTTTTCGGGGTAGGTAGACTTATTAGTCATTCAACCCCTTTAAAATAAGTATACAATTTTATACTTATTTTAAAGAACACATAATAGAAGAAGAAGAAGAAGAAGAAGAATGTGATGCACATTAACCATTAGCACACACAATTCTTCATCAACGTAAACACTATTATAGTCTTCTCTCATATACTAAGTAAATTACAGTTGTATTTTTACAGAAAATGAGGACGTACATAAGAAAATCTGAAAGAAGAATCTGAAGATCTGAAACATCACCCGATGTACCAAAAGATATCCTAGAAAGAGCTTGCCACGCAGTAATCTTCGATAATAATAGCATAAACGCCACATCAAAGAAATACCAAATTCCATACAAAACGTTGAAAGTCTAAACTTAAACAAAAGCTAGAAAGTAATCCGAACCTAAGGAGAGCTGATTTGACCCTGGACACGGCGGGGTACATAAAAATAAAAGATTATGATAATCACTAATAATTCAAAGATGATAATATTTTGTCAGTAGATACCTACTTAAAAACTCTAATAAGAGTCTGATTGTTCTATTTTCATTATTAAGTTAATTTTTAGTAAAGAAGTTTTCTGTTTTCAGAGTTTTTACTTTATAATATTAGATACTCACAAGTTTATGTATGTTGAATAATATTTTCATAAAAGCAATTTGATCTGTGATCAGCAATATATTATTATTTATTATTTCAAGTTACAATTAAGTTTGAAACAGAAAGTACAAAAATTATTCTTACTTATCGTTAATTTAAGTTTTTTTTAAATAGTTTAAAAAGTGACTGTTACCTTTAGTAAAGTTCTTTATTAACCGAGAATGGATCTCAAAGGACATCATCCATTTTGGTCCAAAAGTAAAAAGTGCCGGCCAAAAAAAATGTTTACTGTATTTCGCTAGAACGTGTCCACCTAAACATTTTTTATTATTAAACCGAAGCTGTAGAACAATTGCCCTTGGTTTTATTTATAATTTATTTTTAAGCTATTTTTTTCTTTTTTGGAGCTTTTTATTTTGTTTTACAAAAAACATAAATCCCAAAAAAGTAAAATTATGTCATAATAAAAAATAATCAAAAAAAAAAACAAAAAAAAAAAATAATAATAAAAAATGTTTAGGTGGACAAATTTTAACGAAAACAGCAAAAATTTTTTTTGGCCAGCACTTTCACTTTTGGACCAAAAATGTATGAATCATGGATGATGTCCTTTAAGTTTGTTTATAATTAAATAAAAAGTTTCTATCATTTAGTACATTTTAATGTTTTATTTTATACTTATCCTCTTTATTTACACTAATTACTGCCTAGGTCAACCTACCCCATGCTTATGGCCAACTTACCCCGGATATGGGGTAGGTTGACCAAGCGTCAGGGGTTTAGAAAATCGACTAAATAAGTATTATAATGATAAATATATAGGTTATAGATTAGTATTTTAGGTACCTGAATAGTTCTTCGATCTGTATCAACTGTTGTTTTTGTTATATTATGTTAAACATCACAGATATACGAGCTTAAGTCAAAAGCTAGTCAACCATCCCCGGTCTCCCCTAACTTACCATCCGGTGAGATCGCAGTCAAGGGCTAACTAATAGTGGAATAAAAAAAAAAGTGGCGATTGAACGGTCATACAATCTATTTACTTGCCCTTACCCTTAGTTACCAATTTACTTGTATTGACCGAAGATGTAGTGAACCTGACACTCGATAAAGAACTCCCACTATTTCCAGGTCGCGTCGGGGTCGCCGGTAACCATGGCTGCCGGCGTGGAAACATCCCCCTGAGCTAGCGGGTGAGTAGCACACTTCCTCTTTTGCTTACACGTGGACGTGGGTAAGGACGACGGTGAAGGTCATATATTTTTGACTGTCGTCTTTTTTTAGGGTTCCGTACCCAAAGGGTAAAAACGGGACCCTATTACTAAGACTCCGCTGTCTGTCTGTCTGTCTGTCTGTCTGTCTGTCTGTCTGTCTGTCTCCAGGCTGTATCTCATAAACCGTGATAGCTAGAAAGCTGAAATTTTCACAAATGATGTATTTCCGTTGCCGCTATAACAACAAATACTAAAAATTAAAAAAATATATATATTAAGGGGGGTCCCCATACAATAAACGTGTTTTTTTCGTATTTTTTTTGCTCAATATTAAAAACGGTAACAGGTAGACGGTTCAAATTTTCACAGAATATTAACTAGTATATTACCTTTCAAAATAAATAATTAAATATCAATAAAGTAAATATTAAAGGGGGGCTCCCATACAACAAACGTAATTTTTATTGTTAATACGTCATAAATCGTAAAACTTACTACAGCCGAGCGATCGCGTAACTTCTGCATCAATCATTGATACATCGCAATCACCTCTGATTGGTTAACACTCTTCCACTATTGGACATAATCCATTGACGCAGCAAGAATGCCATAAATTCAGCCAATTACAACAATTGATACTGTAACAATGATTGATGCAGAAGTTACGCGATCGCTCGGCAGGTTTGTACGGAACCCTCGGTGCGCGAGTCCGACTCGCACTTGGCCGGTTTTTTTTTTTTGTGAGATAGGCTTGCGCTTGACGACAATCATGCTTAGTGCAAAGCAATGATGAGGTCTAGGTTGGAGCGCGCTTGCCTAGAAGATGCCTATTCACTCTTGCCTTGAAGGTACCTAAGTTATACGTGGCAGGAAACACGTGCGCTGGGAGGGTGTTCCACACTCTAGCGGTTCGGATCAGAAACGTCGAGCTAAAACGTTTCGTGCGGGCAGATTGGACCTCAACCATATAAGGATGCCAACGCTGACGGTTTCTCGCTGTTCTGTGGTCGAACGGGGAAGGAGGCACAAGGTTGTGAAGTTCCTGTTCGTCTTTTAGAATAGGGATGATGACAACTCAATCAAATCAGCAACTCTTTAACAAACTTAAAATCGCACTTCTAGTATGGAAGTTGTATGAAATTCACAGTTGAACCGTCATAAAATTTCGACGCACTTTTTTTCTTTAATCTATATTTTAAAATGGTTATCAAACTTAAAACTAACCGAGGATGTGAATTTTAGGTCTTTTGGAAGACCCTCTATTTAATAAAAATAATTTATTTTTGATTTAGTCATCATCCCTAATAAATTCCTTATTTTAGGAATGTCTAGATGACATCAAACTGTCATTTTAAGTAAAATTGCTTAAAATAGGTATTGATTTATTCGTTGTGAACACAATATTAACATATTCTGCCATTTCTGGCGTAGGTACAACATTTTGATTTAGAATTATTGTGTTGTATTATAGTGTTTTAGAATTATAATCCTTATTTTAGGACCATCAAGGTACATGACATCATACTGTCATTTTGAGTAATATTGCTCCGGTATTGCTTTAAAAGCGTTGGCACTTGGTAGTATGGCCCCAGCGAGCAGTTTACGCTCTCGCGTTAGTTTGACCGCAAAAAACTACGCATCAGCTAAAAATGCAAATGGCGTTGATCGCTCGGACATAATACGCTATAATTGTTCCACATGAGTTTAGTTTTTGTTCATCACTAATTATATATTCAGCGGAGATTTCTAGAGCAAAGAGAAAACGTGTAGGCTGGGCGCACATTGGCTATTATTGCGTGAGCGACCGTTTATTTTCCGTCCGTTCCGACCGTCTTGAGATTTGAGACCACGAGACAGATCTCCGACCCGTTGGTCTGACAAAGAATTTGGTGATCTAGTTAAAGAAGTCAATAAAGAAGTCATTCTCTATATACCTAAAGAGAATCTTTCACTTTTTTCTATTTAATTTACTGTATACATTTAAACAAATCGAAGAAACTTTCTCAGTGTAACGCATAAGCGACGCGCGTTGCCTAAAAAAGGGTTCAAAATTAAGGCAACTGTCTAAAGCTTTGTTAGTGGAAGTGTAAACCTTTTTTTCTAAACTGAGTCCGTTCCGCTTTGCCATATCCCACTCATTACCCTACTTTAAGCTGTCATTTGTATGAAGGTATCCAATCCAGTGGTAATAACGCAGCAGTGACAGAGACTCATGAGCGAGCTATGGCTAATGCTATTCAATGTGCGCCCAGCCTAACCGCGGCGCTTAGCATAATTTGTGATTCAAATTACATCGCGATTATAACGGATTTCGTAAAGTTTAGTGCGTAGATATGGAAATTATGGTGCACATGAAATTATGGTGTACCTACCTTACGGTTTTTGAGAAATTTGGAAACGCTTGCCTTCAATACATATAATTTACAGCGATTAAAATAAACTACGTACCGTTGCAAGAATTTGAGTATAAGTATTCAATGAGGAATTGGTGGGCCATATTTTTGTAATGGAATTAAAAATGTTTAACAGCAATCAACGAGATGACATAATAATTGCTAATATTTTTTTACAGGAACGCATAGTAAGTATAGCTTATAACGTCTTTGAAAGCTGATAACTATTAGGGGTGTGGCTAGTTATATTAATCCCATGGCCATACCCCTAGTCAGTTTCTAAACGGCATTGTACCAGAACGCTAAATCCCTTGGCGGTACCTCTTAGCCGGTAGGGTGGTAACCACAGAGCAGAAACAAGTGGTAACCACAGAACACATAATGTGTTCTGTGGTGGTAACTATAGCCACGGCCGAAGCCTCCCACCAGGCCAGACCAGGGAAAATTCAGAAATTATAAATTTCCAAACCCTGCCGGGGATCGAACCCGGGACCTCCGCACGTTAAGGCAACAGCGCTCAACACTGCGCCACGGAGGTCGTCAAAAAGGTCGAATTATACGTTTGACAAACGATTACGATTACGATTTCCTTACACAATCGGGGGGTCTTTGGTAGAAGTCGCAATTTTGCTAAGTAGAAATTACAGTGACAAATTAAGCAGGTATTCGTAATAGGTTTTTGAACGTGCCCCACTAAGAACGTTATAAATTATTGGTCTTTGCATTAAGTGTTCTCATCGAGCGCTCCTGAGTGCCCCATACATACGAAGTTTGGTTCTTGTATGTAGTAATGCTAGTAACCAATCAAACTCAATGATTTATGTAATATTTTGTAGTAACTCGAGAGTCTATTTATTATTAGTTATTTGTAGTTATAATTTGGTTGCCAGATTTCCATAAATAAAATAATATGTGGTAACAAGATAAATTTAAAAATACTTATGATACCTACTTACTTAAAAATCTTACAGGCAACTAACTTTAAATACCTATATAATAAGTAGTTATTGTAAAAACACTGTTACTGTTAAACTGGTACTGTTGTTCTAGGACTTTTAAAAATGTAGAGCTAAAGAGTGTACCATGAAAAGTATTTTTTTAGGTGAAAACTAGTTAAGTTAAGTTAAAAAAAAAGTTTTAAACAAAAGTTTTTTCAGTATGGTGTGTGAAGTTGCCCTTATGAGGTTTTTTTAATTTAAATCTTTGAGCCCGTGTGTTTATTAGAGATAATATTTGGATGGAAATCTCAAACTGCGCGCATTCATAACTTTTTAGAGCATTTGTACAATATTTCATTGAGTTAGACTTGCTAAGTCATGAGCATTGGTGTATAATTTTAGTACTTTTATATTTCGACTAGCTGATGCACGCGACTTCATCCGCGTGGATTAATTTTTTTTGATTCCCGCGGGGACTCCTTAATTTTCCGGGATGAAAAGTACTTAGTCTATGTGATATGTCACTATCCAGGTCCTCAACTATACCTACCCATCACTAACCCATGCCAAAAATCACGTCGATCCGTTGCTCCGTTACGGTGTGATTGAAGGACAAACCAACAAACAAACACACTTTCGCATTTATTGACCGAGCGAAGCGAAGGTCTCTGAGTCTACTTGGGTGAATTGGCACTTGTCCGTCCGTCCGTCCGTCTGTCAGAGCCTTATAACTTCTGAATTACTGAACGTAATTACTTCAAATTTAAATATACTATGTAAACCGATGGCCTCCCGCCGAATATGGCTTAAAAAGTTATAAAAATCTTTATTTCAGGGGGGCTCTCATAGAAGCGAATGCGAAGTAAAATATTTTTTATAGCATTACATAAGGTTGCGGTATATCATTTTAAAGATAATGAGGAACGGAGTCCAAAAATATTTTTTTTTAAATTTTTCCCCTAAAATTGACGAAATGGGGGGCTTTCAAAGTGGTGATTTTCTGACGTCCAAAGATGACCTCAGAACTCCCAATTTTCTGAAAGGCTGAGCCTGAAACTTGATTAATTATTTGAATTATATCCTGTACTTGAACAACAAATACTAAAATTAGATAAATATTATAAGGAAACGAAGTTATTTAATTTTTAATGAGCTTACGTATTTTGAACAAACTTCACAATGTTGTCAATAGATGGCGCTCTGTACAAATTTATTCGTTTGTGCTTAAAAAGAAAAGGCTGAGCCTGAAACTTGATCACTTATTTGAATTATATCCTGTACTTGAACAACAAATACTAAAACTAGATAAATATTCTAAGGAAACGAAATTATTTAATTTTTAATGAGCTTCACTATTTATAACAGAACTTCACATAGATGGCGCTCTGTAAGTTTATGGATACCGCGAGGTCTCAGTTCGGGGCGAACCACTAGTAATATTAAGTATGATGGTCATCAGAATAAAAATTCGTTTGTATAGAGCGCGCTTTAAGTAGACTCCTCCGAAGTGGTCCCTTTGAACCGCGCACCTGATGCCGGCCACCTTTGGCTATAAAATGGCGTATTTACCGCACCGCTCGAAGTTTTATCATTATTGCTACTTCCACTTTATCAGCGATGTTATTGGCGGGGTAAATTGTTAGGACGTGATCCGGTAGGGTAATTTTGGCGATATGATATATCGTATGGAACCTTTCAAATCAAATCAAATCAAATCATCTTTATTCAAAATTGGTACCTACAAAGTACACCTTCTACACGTCATGTTTATAAAGAATAAGAATTGATGGTGATAATTAACAACGGTATCTTAAGACTAAAGCTACGAGGGTTCCAAACGCGCCCTGGTCTGAGAAGAGCCCACAACAAACTCAGCCGGGTTTTTTTTTTATTATCACCATCTCACATAAATATAGTAAATTTTTTCAAACTCTAATGCTGTTAAATATCATTGAGATAAAAAAAAAAAACCGGCCAAGTGCGAGTCGGACTCGCGCACCGAGGGTTCCGTACAAACCTGTAGTAAGTTTTACGATTTATGACGTATTAAAAACAAGACGAAATGAACCGCAAAACTAACTTTGTTTGTAGAGATTTATTGTTAATATCAAAAAATTACGTTTGTTGTATGGGAGCCCCCCTTTAATATTTACTTTATTGATATTTAATTATTTATTTTGAAAGGTAATATACAAGTTAATATTCTGTGAAAATTTGAACCGCCTACCTGTTACCGTTTTTAATATTGAGCAAAAAAATACGAAAAAAACACGTTTATTGTATGGGGACCCCCCTTAATATATATTTTTTTTTAATTTTTAGTATTTGTTGTTATAGCGGCAACGGAAATACATCATTTGTGAAAATTTCAGCTTTCTAGCTATCACGGTTTATGAGATACAGCCTGGAGACAGACAGACAGACAGACAGACAGACAGACAGACAGACAGACAGACAGACAGACAGACAGACAGACAGCGGAGTCTTAGTAATAGGGTCCCGTTTTTACCCTTTGGGTACGGAACCCTAAAAACGGTTTTCCAGCCTTCAATCAGATTTGTCAGATTTGAGACACCACCTTCCGTTTTTGTCGATCGTATGGAACTTAGTTGGCTCTTTAATTCTGTAAAAAAAATCATTGAGATAAAAAAAAGGATTACCTTCCATTCCTAATTCGAACCGCTAGAATATAAGTAGAATGCCATTCCTACTTCTTTTTTTCCCTTTAATAATTATATGAGTAGGTAGGACAAATTATTCGAAATTCAAATCAAGAGTGCAAAAGCACAAAAGTCCCTAATAAATTAAGATTTAAAAAAAAATCAAGAGTGAATAGGCATCTTCTAAAAACAGTATTATTTCAAAATGGCAGTTTTATGTCACGTCACTTAAATAAGGATTATAATTCTAAAACACGAACACCAACAATATTTATGAACGATACGGCTTTATGCGATGGTAGTAACCCCCTTGACGCGTGGAATAAGTTTTTTTTTAAATTCCCACGGAAACTCCTCAATTTTCCGGGATGAAAAGTAGTCACTCTCCAGGTCCTCAACTATACAGTATGCAAAAAATCTCGTCAATCCGTTGCACCGTTGCAGCGTGATTGAAGGACAAACCAACAAACCAATAAACCAACAACAAACACACTTTCGTATTTATCTGTGATATTAGTATGATGCAAAAGTGTGGTTTTGTTGGTTTGTCCTTTAATAATCCTGCATAATGCACGCTGCATAATTCCGGTTTGGCATTTGCTCGATGCGATGTTACTCGAGGGCAAGCGAGCGCTCCTAGGTATTTTACGCAAACAACAGCTGATTTGTATTGTAATTGAATATGTATATGTACACTTAGTTGTTAAGGAGGATTGTGCAACGTCCACATAAACTCTTGAGAGTTTCAGGACGTGAAGTTATTAATATGTAATATGTAAAAGTTAGTTTGTAAATAAATAAATTAAAAAAAAAAAAAACACGCCGCAACGGAGCAACGGATCGAAGTGATTTTTGGCTGGCATCAGCATCCCAATAATTATTGAGGTCCAGATTCGCTTAAAAATGTCTAGTAAAATTTCATCCCTCCAATAATGGCACGTGTAGCTAGGCATGAAGCTATATCGATCTAGTGTTCCTGTGCAATGGTCAGGGTCCTATCTGAACTAGGTCACGACTCACGGCTACTGTAACAGATTTCCAGATCCGAATGAGATTTCATGAATCTAGATTGCTGTTAAATCATATTGCAACGTTAACGAGGCTGTACGTTTATATCGTTTCGAGCGTTTGATTGGAAAAAGCTTTTGATAATCTCCTCTCCCGAAACCTTTGGAAAAGGTTGTTTGAAAGAGATTGCTTTAGCAATAATACCGCCTTTGCACCCTTCTGTTTTATCTTTTAACCTTTTTGTTTATTATCTCTGTTTTAAGCGTGTGCAATAAAGAGTTTTATCTATCTATCTATCTTTTTCCGAAATTCAGCGATGTAGGCTCGAGTATTTAATATGAAATGAAATTATTTGTTTCACGTAGGAAAACTTGTGCCACTTATGATAAGTCGCAAGAATCTGCCAGCGGTTCGGAAGCTGATTCTACTGAGAAGAACCGGCAAGAAACTCAGCAGTTGCTCTTTTCATAAACAGAAATTTTTTATTTATTTATTTATTTACTAGCTGATGCCCGCGACTTCGTCCGCATGGATTGAGGTTTTTCGGTTCCCGCGGGAACTCTTTAATTTTCCGGGATAAAAAGTAGCCTATGTGCTATTCCAGACTATAATCTATCTCTGTGCCAAATTTCATCCAGATCCGTTCAGCCGTCGGAGCGTGATTGAGTAACAAACATCCATACATCCATACATCCATCCAAACTTTCGCATTTATAATATTTATTTGATTCTCCTTCCATTATCATTGCAGTTACAACTTACACTTTGTAAATAATAAACAATGCATAGGTACGTTACGTAACAAGTACACCACTGACTTTTGGGTTGCTGGATGCGAAGCCGGTTGCTTCCATGCAACTTTGTCATCGAGGAAATCATCAATAGTGTAATAACCTCGACTTAGCAGATGCTGTTTAACACACTCTTTACTAATAAGTCTTTAGTAATACCTACGTGGCCACAGGTAAGTACCTACTAAGTACATCATTACTATTCATTATTATTCATATTTGAAGTGGGGCGTGATTGCAATTAACTCTGATTGGTCATTATTCTTCTGCTTTGGCCAAAATCCATTATCGCGAAAATAAGTTCGAAGATCGATTCCCAGACAGTCAGTTTACGTACTTAGGTAATCCATAAAATCCATACTTCCATACTTAATATTGCGAAAGTGTGTCTGTCTGTCTGTCTGTCTGTCTGCTACGTTTTCCCGGCCCATATTTTAAAACGATTTTTCTGAAATTTGGTATAGAGGTAGTTTATATCCCGGGGAAGGACATAGGCTACTTTTTATCCCGGAAAATTAAGGAGTTCCCGCGGGAATCAAAAAACCTTGATCCACGCGTACTAAGTCGCGGGCATCATCTAATTCTAGTAGATACTAATTTTATACTATAAATTTTCGAAAATGTATGTTCGTCTGTCTGCTACGCTCTCACCGCATATCTGTGCAGAGATGGGTTTACCCTACATGATACATCCCGGGAAAGGACATAGGCTACTTTTAACCGAAAAATAAAAGAGTTTTCATGGAGTTTTTAAAAAAGCCCGCCAACCCGCATTGGAGCAGCGTGGTGGGTCTAAGCTCTCCTATGAGAGTGGAGGCCTATGCCCAGCAGTGGGACGTTATTGGGCTATTATAGTGGTGCTTCAAAAAAAACTAAATTCAAGCGGACGATATCGCGTCATCTAGTTTGGAAACATTATCCTTTTGTAAAAGTTTTTACCCATTTTCCATAACAAAGGTAGATATAAGATTGTACTACGATAGATAAGAAGGTATATAATATTTATATTAGATATTATAAGTATATCCTTTTGGGAGTTCCTCCGGGAGTTTTTACAGAGAATAGAAAGTATTCGAAGGAGATAAGTTTTTATACACGTCATTCACAAATATGATTAATAGTTCTACTGAATACCTTGCGTTCCTCTCTATAAAAAAATAAAGAGACTATTCCCTTGACTTTGGCGTACTCTAGTTTATAAACTTTATTAAATAGACGCATAGAACATCTCAAGTAACTAGGTAGGTATGTGACTTACTGTAGAACTTAGACTTTCTATAATAGTAGGTACGCTCATATTATAATTTCTACATGAGCTTAATTTCTGGTGGGAGGCTTCGGCCGTAGCTTACCACCCCTAGCGTCACAGACGTACCGCCGCGCCGTCCGCCAAGCGATTTAGCGTTCCGTTACGATGCTGTGTGAAAATCGATTAGGGTATGGGTCTAATATAACTGCTGTACCCCTACCACCACTAAAGCCCATTAACGTCCCACTGCTGGGCACAGGCCTCCACTCTCATAGGAGAGAGGGAATTAGAGCTTAGACCCACCACGCTACTCCAATGCGGGTTGGCGGGCTTTAATGACTATTATCATGTCAGTGATAATAACCGGGACCGACGGCTTAACGTGCACTCCGAGGCACGGGGTTGAAACACCGCCAACTTCCTAACTCCGGGCTAGTACTGAGAATTTCTAATCAGAAAACCCCAACACTTAATGATGGCCCGACCCGGGACTCGAACCCGGGACCTCGTCAGCCGCAGTCGAACATGATAACCACTAGACCAACGAGGCAGTTACCCCTAACAGAGGCCCAATTGTCTAAGCAAATCGTAATTATTTGACAGCATACAACGTATTACTGGAACTGTTTAAGGGCTAGGCCACACGGTGCGGTGCGACTCCCGCGCGGCGCGTGAGCGGCGCCGCAACGCTGTCCTACATATACATATAAATGTATGGTATGCCACACGGCGCGTCCGGCTCCGCTCCGGCGCCGCACCGCAGGAGCGCCGGACAACGGCGCGAGGCAGACGAGGCCGGGAGGGGTGCAAGCAGGCCATACAACTCCCTCTACTAACCCTGTTGCGGTGCTGCAGCGGCGCCGTAAGAACATTGCGACGACGCACTGCTCGTGTGGCCGCCAGTGAGGTGCGGAGTAATGCGGTGTGGTGCGGCCTCGCACCGTGTGGCTCGGCTCTAAGTGTTCATACGATTACGATTTCCTTACACAATCGGGGGGCAGGTTAGCACGTTTCTATCTTAGACTGTATACAAGGGCTAACTTGAAGTAGAATAAAAAAAAAGCCTACACCGCAAAGAATGTTGTTGGTAAGTCCTTCAATCACGCTGCCGCACAGAATCAATGGATCATGCATAGATTTTTACTACAGTCGCTCTACCTTCTTTAGAGTGAGTCGTAAGTTGGAATCCAAACAAGCTCGTTTAAATTAATAAAGTAATGCTCAACTTACATGAATCATTTATTTTAAACGTTTGTCTAGACTGTCTGCTTTAATGACGTCCTGTTTAACATCAAAGTTGTATTAAAGCTTCTATTTAAGGCTTGTAGGTTGTAGGTACATATTTAGATGGGTCATTGTGCTTTTCATTGCTATGTTATTTTATATCAAATTATTAAATTGTATTTTATTACGGTGACATTTAACATTTAGCTGATATATATAATAAATATATATATATATATAATAAATATATATATATATATATATATATATATATATATATATTTTTAATGTTTTTAATCATTTTAAATACTTAAGTATTTTTGCTATTTTTATCAAATGTAATGTAATTTAATCGCAAATTTTATTTTTAATTCAATGATTTTATGAACTAATTTAATTTAAATACTTTAAAAACAAACAATTTGCACACCATTATATGGTAGAATATGTTAAGGGAATTACCACTTTAAGACCTATTTTGTACCCATATTCCTGCAAATAAATATTATTTATTTATTTTATTTATTTATTTATGGGCACCTATAGTAGGTAAGTATCTAATTAATTTTATTTAAATTGGGATGTAAGTTATCTATGTAAAGAATTATTTGACTATCAGTCAAATAATTTTTTTTTTGTGATTATTAAATAGAGGATCTCCCAAAAGTCGTATTATCCACGTAGTATGAATTTCTCGATATTTTCAAACACGGAATAGGTAATTCACATGAGGGGGCCTATATCCAACTATGGATAAAGAAAGGCTTATAAAGAAGAAAAATTGATAGATTTCTTAATAGCCCCAGCCGGGAATCGAGCCCAGAACCCCCATTATTAAGACTACATCGGGGGGGGGGCTACTTACTGCCATCGCTTAAAAATTAGTATTATTTCAAAATGACAGCTATAAATCACGACGACGTCCCTAAAATAAGGATTATAATTTTAAAACACAAACGTCAACAATAATAAAACAATAGATACTGCTTTATGCGATGGTAGTATGGCCCCCCCAGGACGTTCGCGTTACCTCAGCTGAAATAATAGTTACGTTACTACGTACATCTAGCGACTCTACAATCTACGTTCCAAGGTCAGGACTCTGTTTACCCGCGGGGAAGGTCAAGGTCACTGGGCAGATCGATACGGATGCTGCGAGCGTAAGAGATGCGAGATACAATACGCAATAAAAGTGATAGGGACAGAAACAGGCACGCGATAGGGATTTCTCCCCGCTTTCCACGAGTAACACGGATATGCCTGCGGAACATTATTAGTTATTTTGACACAGTGTTGATGGGAGCGAACATTGGGTGCGTTCCGAAATACACTGAGAGCACTGGAAGTCCCCAGTAAAGAGCACTGCCAGTGCTCGCAGACCGCAGTGCTTATATCGGAACACACACATTGTCAATGTTTGGATGTTGACAGTTTGTTATTAAGTGGGGAATCGATTAATAGCGACTCGATTTTGGTTACATAATAGGTACTTAATTACTTAATTTAATAAATTAAAAATTAATTAATTAATCTTTAATTCCCGCAGGAACTCCTTTTAATTTTCCGGGATAAAAAAGCCTATGTCCTTCCCCGGGATCTCTGCACCAAATTTCATCAAAATCGATTGAAAAGATGGGTCGTTAAAGCGTAGCAGACAGATAGACAGACAGACACACTTTCGCATTTATAATTTTAGTATGGATTACCTAGGTACCATAAACCATTGAAGTCTGAACTAAGTATAGCTTTACCTAATTTTGGTTCGCTTTTATTGTTTCAGTCCGACTTCTTGTTACAACATGGTAACTTAGCGCCATAGTAACCTAAATTAATCCATTACCAAGTCACACATACGAACTCTAAGTAACGCGTGAAGTTTCTCACTTAGCACGTACTTATTAATATTGTCACTTCACTTGTGTAACACACTTGAGACAACGGTGTTTTTCATCGCTGACATCGCTAGGTGATAGCACAGTGGTTAAATCGGTTTGTCGGGCGGGGGTTCGATCCTCGGGCATACATATGACACTTCTAACTTTCAAATACAAATACAAAATTTATTATTAAAGTAGACTTTGACCAGTGCTTTAGAATAGTGCTTTAGAATAGTAGAGTGAATCTACCACTACCATTTAGAATTAAAAAAAAAGTTAAGGCCACTGTCACTCGGGATGATGTAAGGATTGCAACGATACTCCATAAATCCATACATCCAGATCTAATCAGGCATTTAGAAGTTATGGTGGAATAAATAAACATGCATACTTACATGAACCCAAAACAAGAGTGTAATATTCGAGTTTTGGGCAGTGTAAAAAAAAATTGGCAGTCATAGGGACTGCCAATAGAAGTGAAAACGAATATCTAAACTAATTGTTTTTTAAATTATTTTAAAGATTTTTTGTTAATTAAAAAAAAAAAAAAAAATATAAAGTACCTTAAAACTAAGGTATTAAAGTTTAATTACGAATGTAATATATATTTATATATAAGACCTTTTGTCTTAGTAACAACGCGAGCATGTCGACGCGGAGCATGTCGCATGTCGGTGACGCGAATCCACAAGTTTACCCCTGCCAACAAGTGCTCAACGCGGCTAAAGAAGTTTTCACTTCAAAAAACAACAACAACTCCTTTTTTGGAAGATAACAATTCTGAAGTTTCTAAAATTAAACAACACAACAAACTAAACATCGCCAAACAGAAGGTAGCAACTCAAAAGATAAGGAATTCTCGGCACGCGCCACTGTTTCAGAGCAGACAGTTAATAAAGCATCATAAACTGATTTATTGCTCTCACGAATCACGAGGGAATTCCTTGTATTTCACTCTGTTACATTCTACGTCGCGTCTCATGATTTGAGGTATTTAATAATTTAATTTGGCTTACTTTCGAATGAATTTGTTGGATACTTTATTTTGCACATAGTGACTTATAATCATGGACATATCAAAGACTTGCGCTTGACGACAATCATGCCGAGTGCAAAGCAATGACGAGGTTACGTTGCTGTTTTTTTATCAAACCAAACACCCTGTAACTCCTAATAATCCTACGCAAACAACGAATGGAACCTATTTGGATATAAATGTAATTTAGTTAATTTTGATCGAAGTAACCGTGCTGATTTTTCCAATATTTTTAGAGAAATTATCAAAAATCTGTAAAAAATGACATTTAATCCTCTCCTCCACTTTCGGTACAACCCTTACCCTCGGAGACTTTAAAAATTATTTTCATCAGGAATACTGAATAAGGGTGCCAATTTTCAAAAATACGCCATTTTTTTCTGGTTGGCTCTTCCGCATCGTCTTTTTGAGGTTAAATTTCCAATCCAGTATGGTCCATCAAACTTTTCTGGCCCGATGGCCAAAATTGGAACTATTTTTTATGCCTGTTTAGTTTTCGTTTTTATATATTTTTTTTCGTATAAACTAGCGACACTGTCACCCGGGTCAGATAAGTTTGTGGGACTGTACTTTGCGTATAATCGGGTCCTGATCTCAATAACCCTGTATTTTTTTTTTTTTTAATATGTGTTGTGTGTTGCAGGCAGTGCGGATGTCGGGCGGAGGCGGCGGCGCGGGGCTGATGTCGTGCGTGCGCGAAGGCTCCCTCGAGCCGCCCTACCGACCGCCGCACGCCGACACCAATACCCATGGTGAGAGCCCAGTATGTCTAGCATGCGCACTACGAGTAAAATTATGTCTACCCGTTATCTCTATCTCTCTACCGAAGCTAACATGGTTACTTGTCTTGTTACGTCAAAAGTAGAGATAAAATCAATATTTATTATCTGTGGTATTTTTCTCTACGAACCTTTACATGTCGACTATTTTTTTCTTGTAATATACCGCATTTTGTGTTTACCCTAGTAAATGGAAAATTTGCCGGCAACGACAACATCTCTCTCTTTCGTCGCGAGATAATCTCGTTGTGCGCATGCTAAGCACGCCCCATGAAACTCATCCCCCATAAGACAGGTGAGATCGCAGTCAAGGGCTAACTTGTAGTGGATAAAAAAAAAAGTCACACATCCAACCTGCTGGGCGAAAAAAACACCATAATAAAACAGAATAACAACATTATATAGAAAACTAGCGATCCGCCCCGGCTTCGCACGGGTAGCACTAATAATCCTAATCTATATAATATAAACTATCCTATCTCTCAAGTTAGACCGAACTGCACATGGTGTGCGAATTTTATTATAATCGGTTAAGTGGTTTAGAAGTCCATTGAGGACAAACATTGTGACACGAGATTTATATATATATAGATAGTAATATTAATAGGAAAAAAAAACAGTATAAAGGGTGCCGCCACGTTGGAAGCGGCAGTTTATTGCTAGAATAATATTATTAAAAAAAAAAAAACCTGCTGGGCGATTGGCTAAAAATGTCAAAAAATGGATTTTGGCCTAATGTAGAAAAATGTTAATTAACAATCAAAGGTGATTGCAATCGTTACACTGTAGCTGTCATTTTTAGAAAATCGCCCGATATTTTTACAGAAATGTACAGTCACAGTTGGCTAGAAAAATAGCAAGTACCATAGGGAGGTAATCGACCATTTCGATATCCGGAAATAGTATCGTATAGCTGGGAGGAGCTGGGACTTGGGAGGAATAAAATATTCTTTGGTCCTTTCTTTTTTGGACACCTTTTCTTAAGCCAATGGTTTCTGTTTCAGGCGAAGGCCGTACAGGTCGGTTCCTGCGCGGGCTGCGGCGCATGTTCAAGCGGCGCCCCCGAGCGGATAGTTCGCCCGACCCAAAGAGCAGTTCCACCAGCGAGCTGCTCGACGCTGAGCGGCACACGAGGAGGAAGTAAGGCATTGCTATACGCGCTGTCGCTAAGGCGCGGGATATTTACGAGAGGCGTAGCGGCGGCGCAGCGGAGGTGTGGTGGCGGTGTAACCTTGGAAGTATGAAAGCGGTCTCCAAAAGGCGTCTGCGCCTCGCTGCTCCTGTATACCTGGCGTCCCGTCGCTTGCTGTATGCAAGTATTTTGTATGAAGAAGCGATAGAAGCGACGCCGCGCTCGCGCCGCGCCTGTACTTCGCCCGCGCCTCGCCCGCGACCGTCGCCTCTCTTATATATCCCGCGCCTAAGGCGCTGCGCATACTTAGACACATTTCTGTTCTATGTCGGACACAAGCCACCATACAATCAATATCAGATCAACCAACAACTGCACAAACGTAGACACTGTTTGTGTCCAGTTGCTTCCACTTCTCCGTCATCCCGGATCCACGGATTTCTGTGACGGTGTCCCGTGTCGGCAACAAAAAGTGTCTGCGTTTGCGCAGCGCCTAAGGTAAGGCGCCCCCGCGCGACATCTTTCTCAACCTTAAGTGCAGTTTTACCAGAGAACTGCTTGGCTCTGAGAGGTACACAAGGAGGACGTAAGACCACCAGTCCACTGAAATTCTTAGTACCCAGTCTTTTTACTTTACCTTTCACTAGTGTCCTCTGCCAAAATACTTAGTGGGCACATTTATTTCTCTAAAGTGGAACATGGCGTAAACGATTTAAAGATCTCTGTTCTAAGAGGTAAGAGTAGTACCTGATATATTTGGAGCCTCAAATAGACGAAGGCTGTAAATATTTTGGTAAAATCTGAGTATTGATTCATTTAAGAGTTCTTACTAGCGCCATCTCTGAACAGTTTTCTTAAACAAAGCTTAACATAGAGGACGCAATATTGTGAACTTTTGACTCTTGAGAGCTATTGAGCTAGAGATTAGCTGTTGCATCCATACTAATAAAACCTTAAACCACACGAACGAAGTCGCGGGGTTTTGTACGGTTTAAAAACCTATAGACGTCCACTGCTGGACGAAGGTCTCCTGCATGGATGACTCCTGCTGCTCTCCTCCACAGAGCACGGCCTTAAAAAAATCCCAGACGTTTTTGTCGATTATAAAGTATTACCAAACCTCTTCAAAATTCTTCCCGAAATTCATCGCCAGCTCTCCGACTCATGGCATCGCCCCGCTATCGCCGTCGCTCCCCCGTCGCTAATTTCGTTCCCGTACACTTATTGCCTTAGAATAATTTAAATTGACCACTGTATTGTTTGTAAACAGAGAGGGAGCATACGGCAGCGGCCTGTCAGTGTCACACGACTCCGTGTTCACGGGCGAGCGATCGGGCGACGAGTCCAGCGACGAGCGACCCGCGCCGGCGCACGGGCGAGCTCACGTCGCTACATCGCATCGGGTAAGTTACTTAATATAACCCCACAAACTTATTTGACCCGGTGACAGACGACAGTGTCGCAAGTAGGTATGAAAAAAAATAAAAATTAGCAATCATAGGGACTGCCGATAGAAGTGAAAACTTATAACTTTTTATTTTAGTATTAAAAAAATAAAATATTAAAATATAAACCTTACAACTAAGGCATTAAAGTTTAATTACGAATGTAGTATATTTAAATTTAAGACCTTTTGTCTTCGTAACAACGCAAGCATGTCGGTGTCGAGCATGTCGGTGACGCGAATCCACAAGTTTACCAAAAAGTGCTCTACGCGGCTAAAGAAGTTTTCACTTCAAAAAACTTCTCTGAGGGCCAAGCGGAGATTGTATCCCGGTGATTTTCTTGTAGCCGTGTGTCGGCTAGGGCCTGCTTTGAGGGCTACGGGCCCCTAGGTCTGATGTCGTTTCCTGGGTTGGGTCCGCACTGTGGGTGACGTCGTCACCACCGCGTGCAGGACCCGTGTCATGGCAAAAAACTTAACAGGCATTAACATTAGTTCCAATTTTGGCCACCTGGTCAAATAAATTTGACGGACTATACAGATTCCGATTGCGAAGCCAACTCTGTGTTACCCGTTGTCCTGGGTGAGCGACAGAAGCAACTTCACAAACTTGCAAGCGGCAAAATGATAAACTTGTCTACGCGACAACGAAGCCACGTGAGACTATTGTGTAATACGGTCGCGTAGCGTCGTATCGAGTCACACGACTCCGTGTTTAAATACGGGCGAGCGATCGGGCGACGAGTCGAGGGATGCCAGCGAATCCAGCTTGAACTGAACGGTTTGAACCTTACAAGTTCACCTAGATACTCACCGAGATATATTTTTTTTTTTTTTTTTATCCACTACAAGTTAGCCCTTGACTGCGATCTCACCTGATGGTAAGTGATGATGCAGTCTAAGATGGTAGCGGGCTAACCTGTTAGGGGCATGGCAGTTATAGTAAACCCATAACCCCTATTCGGTTTCTACACGGCATCATACCGGAACGCTAAATCACTTGGCGGCACGTCTTTACCGGTAGGGTGGTAACTAGCCCCGGCCGAAGCCTCCAACCAGGCCAGACCAGGGAAAATTCAGAAATTATAAATTTCCAAACCCTGCCGGGGATCGAACCCGGGACCTCCGCACGTTAAGGCAACAGCGCTACACACTGCGCCACGGAGGTCGTCAAAAGGTCGTCTGGCAGCCTATACCTAATATGTTGAAGTTATTAAGAAATTCCTTATTGAACCTCCGAGATATATCTGGCAGCCTATAACCTGTTGAAGTCATTAAGAAATTCCTTATTGAACCTCCTCAAAATGAAGTTGTGTGTGCTTTCTTATCTGTAAGTACTAAGTACACGGCCTAACCCCATATTTTGCAAATAAGCCCAAACAAAAATCCTGGATACAGCACTGCCCATTGGGCGGCTCAAATATTGGGTAAGAGGCGTTACTTTGCGGAAGTTTTGCTTTCTTTATGTAATACTAAGGCATATACCTACGCCAAAACATACCATAATGTGCATGTATAATGTACCTACAGCATGCTATGTACGGAAATTGAACGAAAAGTAAGCGATACGCAGTACGCACTAACTCCACATCACATTATTCACACCACACAATAATTAAAGTACATAATCTTCCAAAACACACTAGCGCTGTGTGCGACATTTTCCTAAATCATCTACTTACGAACTAGTTCTATCATGCGATCATAGATGGCGCTGGATACTTAAAAGTTCAGATTCAATAAATAAACGAGTAAAATTCTTCGAAAGTTATAAAACAATGTCAAGTTTACATCGGTGAATATGCAAAGTGATTCGGCATAGATTTGTGCGATCATCACAGAACGTATCACAATGATAAAGCGTTTTATCGACTTTCTATTTCGGTTGGTATTATAGTTAATTTAGTTTAAACTGACGTTTTTTTCGACATTACTCTATCGTAGGCGGCCAAAACACGCTTGCAATCAAAATACAGGGACCATAGTCCACCACCACCACTACAGCCCATTAACGTCCCACTGCTGGGCACAGGCCTCTACTCTCGTAAGAGAGAGGGAATTAAAGCTTAGACCCACCACGCTGCTCCAATGCGGGTTGGCGGGCTTTAACAACTATTATTAGTCAGTGATAATATGATATATAGTATGTTTGCTCTTTAATATTAGTTTGTCATCTTTTATTGTACAATGTTTCTTGCAAATAAACGATTGATTGATTGATTGATTGATAATAACCGGGACCGACGGCTTAACGTGCTCTCCGAGGCACGGGGGTGAAACACCGCCAACTTCCTAACTCCGGGCCAGGTACTGAGAATTTCTAGTCAGAAAAACCCAATACTCAATTATGGCCCGACCCGGGACTCGTACCGTCGTCGGCTCGTCGGCTGCAGTCGAACATGCCAACCACTAGACCAACGAGGCAGGGACCATAGTGGCAACGCTTAAAGCCATGTTGTTTCATTATTGTTGACTTTCGTGTTTTAGAATTATTATAACCCTTAATTTAGGAACGTCAAGTTGGGTGACATCAAATCATTTTAAGTAGGTAATATTGCTTGTAAGTATTGCTTTAAGCGTTGGAAGTTTGGCCCCAGATCTGCTTAAAATCTAAGAGTACTAACCTCACCGGAATATTCATGAAAGGAGCTTTACATTAGGATAATTCCACACGTAAATAATGCGATTTCAATTGACATCAATATCAATATTTGCTCAGTCTGCCGTCTGGTTTCCATCTGGCGTATTTACGATGGAGATAAGTTGTATGTGATTGAAATCGGTTGATGCTGACCAGGTCTTAAAGGTAAGCTGAAAGCATTGAGGCAAATCAGATAGCTACTTATACTTTGTTTAGGTTTTATATAGTAAGTACTAAGTACTAAGTACTACATAATTAACTATAAAAAAATATTAGCAATTATTATGTCGTCCCGTTGATTGCTGTTGAAAAATTTTACAGGAACGCATAGTAAGTATAGCTTATAACGTCTTTGATAGGTGATATCTAGTGAAAGGCCCGATGAATAGCGTTAGTTTTTATACTGTTTACATAGGTACTGCACATACTTTAATACTGTACAATAATCAGCCTTTCAAGTTATGGTTCATTTTTGGTATCTTTGAGCGGCCATTAGAAATGGCGAAAGGCCCATCCGCATGCGGACAGACTTTCACTTTTGTCATCAGTGGAGAGCCCTACACCCACCTTACACTGAATCAGCCTTTCTGGCGATAGTTACCATAAGTGCAGTTATCTCCTATAATAGAATGTCTAAAGGGCTGGACGAAGCGTGTCGCATATTCGAACGATTTCTTCGATTTGTTTACCTCTAAGGCTATGGAGTTATTTTTACTTCACATAGAGTGTAGACTAACTCGTGGCTCATATTATGTTAAGTCAAGACTCAAGACTCTACCACAGGTTCGGAAATCAGAAAAATTGGCAAGGAACGCTGCAATTACTGCACTTTTCAAATAATATATTATACCCACTAATAACTTAATAAGGTTCGGCAAGATAAAGTACTTACATTACATTAAGGTACTTAATGTGAAGTTATAATACATATAGTTTTAATTAGCGTGCCTAAGTGTACGGGCACGAAACTAGCGACGGTCGAGCGACGGGGACAGCGAGCGGGGCGATATGGTCCGAGAGCTTGCGACGAATTTCGGAACGGTCCTTTACGCAAGCTGAAATTGTAAAAAATAATTTCGTAAATTGGCGAATCCAGTCCTGCCAGTCTGGTAGAGCGTTTGCACAGCATATAACATTTGCAAAAAAAAACCAAGAAAACATTTTTTTGGCAACTTGATTTTTTTATCTTTAAATTTAGTACTTAGGTACTTATAGAATTCGAAAAAAAAATCCCAAACGTTTTTGTCGGTTATAAAGTATTACCAGACCTCTTTAAAATTCTTCCCGAAATTCGTCGCCAGCTCTCCGACTCATCGCATCGCCCCGCTGTCGCCGTCGCTCCCCCGTCGCTAATTTCGTGCCCGTACACTTAGGCACGCTAATTAAAACTATAATATGTATTATAACTTCACATTAAGTACCTTAATGTAATGTAAGTACCATAATAGTATGTAACGCAGTATATTATTTGAAAAGTGCAGCAATTGCAGCGTTCCTTGCCAATTTTTCTGATTTCCGAACCTGTGGTAGAGTCTTGAGTCTTGACTTAACATAATATGAGCCACGAGTTAGTTTACACTCTATATGAAGTAAAAATAACTCCATATCACCCATACAAATATTATAAATGCAAAAGTTAGCTTGTCTGTTATTTGATCGTGACAAATTTTGGCCCAAAGAGCTTGCAATTTGAAGCCTTAATTTCGTTTCTTATGATACTTTTTGCCCTGGAAACCCGGAGGGTTACCGCGGGATTATAAATCCACGCGGACGATGTTGCGGGCATCAGCTAGTTAATAAAAATTGTTTTGCGGTATGGTGTCTATTTATTAAACTAAGAAGAACGAGATAGTCAAAGACTTGATAGATGGTATGATGATTTTAGAAAATTCATATTTAAATCTAAATACCGCTTTCGAAAAGGCTGTCTGTCGCCAGTAAAGAATTCATCTCATATCGAAGAAGAAGAATATCATACTAATCATTTATAATACATAATAGTATGTATTATAAATGCGAAAGTGTGTTTTTTTGTTGGTTTGTCCTTTAATCACGTCGCAACGGAGCAACGGATCGACGTGATTTTTGGCATGGGGTATAGTTGAGGACCGAGAGTGACATAGGCTACTTTATATCCCGGAAAATTGAGGAGTTCCCGCGGTAATCAAAAAAGCTTAAAGCTTAGCAATATTTTGCATAGGCTATTCAGTAACGATTTCATTTATCCAATACAGCTAATAACCCTAAATGCCAACAATTATTTAATTTAATAATCATTCATACAGGCACTTAATTTAACTTATTTGCCCAAAATTATGCATGCTATTTGAGTCTCTACTCCGAAAGCGATAGGTAATAAAATTGCTTGGCGTAATTTTCCGCAGTTTGTACAACTATATGGACCAATACTT
Organism: Erebia ligea; assembly: GCA_917051295.2. NCBI lineage: Eukaryota > Metazoa > Arthropoda > Insecta > Lepidoptera > Nymphalidae > Erebia > Erebia ligea. Next base: position 13,618,312 of record OU785241.1, on the reverse strand, counting down.
TTTGTTTTTCCTTTTATCCGACGAGATGGGATGAATCAGCATTCGCCAGTCGCAATCGCGCGCCTCCAAAGGCGATCGTGTTATAAAGGTCTCCTTTAGTGTTTTACTTTTTTAATTGTTTTTTTTTAATCGTCTTGTTATGTGACCAAGGAGTTTTAGAGACGAGGTGTTACATGCAAATTTTATTTGTAAAACTTTTATTTTCGTTTTGTGGTTCTACAACTGAAAGTAACAAAAATACAAAACTCTACTAAGCTCTATATTAAGCACTTGCCTAAAACTTTTTCAATGTTACGTTACAAAGCTTTACCTACTATTGTTTTCTTTAAAACCAATTGATATATTTGGTAAGGTAATCAATAATTAATCTATTGACAAATTTAACGATGGAATGTTTAAAATTTTGACTAAATATAACAAACTTATTAAGGATTAAGGAACCCAACCGGTTTCAGATAATTTATTTGTAATGCCAACTGATAATACATAATACTACTTATACAAAAATACAAAACTCTACTAAGCTCTATTAAGCGTTTTCCTAAAACTTTTTCAGTGTTCCTTAAAGCTCTATTGTTTTCTTTAAAATCAATTTATTATAATATATTAATTGGTAACGTAATAAATTAATCTGTTGACAAAAACGTTGGAATGTAAAAAAAAAGACAAAATACTTATAAAAAAACTTACTAAGGATTAAGGAACCCTACCGGTTACAGATACCTAATTAATTTATAATACCAGCTGATAAGGTCTAATTAAGTATGGATCTTGAACAAAGAGTTAATATATTAAATACTAGCTGATGCCCGCGACTTCGTCCGCATGGATTGAGGTTTTCGGTGCCCGCGGGAACTCTTTAATTTTCCGGGATAAAAAGTAGCCTATGTGCTATTCCAGACTATAATCTATTTCTGTGCCAAATTTCATCCAGATCCGTTCAGCCGTTGGAGCGTGATTGAGTAACAAACATCCATACATCCATACATACATACATCCATACATCCATCCAAACTTTCGCATTTATAATATTTATTATTAAATTAAATATTAATGTGTCACACAAATTCCGTACTTGAATAAAAATTAAGTGTACCTATTTACTAAGTAAGACGAAGATATCCGAGGTTACAGTTAAAAAACTTTTTGTGTAAAAACTTTAGGTGTCGTTTTTACCTAAAAATCAATTCAGCGTTTCGTCTTTCACCTTAAAAGTAAAAACTTAAAGATTGTTTTGTTTTTTTTTGTAGCATAGTATCGTGGATTTATCAAGGATTGTATTTAACATACAAGGAACTCAGAAGGTCAAGACTTCTTTTGGAATTAGATATAAAATGTCGTTTTCTGTGTTCTCAGGAAGTACCTAGGTAGCTAGTCGTTTTTATCTTTTACTAGCTGATGCCCGCGACTTCGTCCGTGTGGATTGAGATTTAAGGTGTTGTGATTCCCGCGGGAACTCTTTAATTTTCCGGGATAAATTTATAGTAAACGTCGTGGGTAACATGTTTGCCAAATATTTACTGTATACCTAACTATGGCCTTCCCCTTCCCCTTTAATGCGGAAAGACGTGGGAACCCACCGCGTTATTATCCCAAGAAAACTCCTACCATTATGTGATTAATGGAAATGGGTCGCGACCCTCAGTAATGAGGAATACGACGCAGAGAGATGGCCTTCCCCGGAATACAACCTACCCCTGTACCAAATTTCATCAAAATCGGTTGAACAGGTGGGTCGTGAAAGCGTAGCAGATAGACAGACACACATTCGCATTTATAATATTAGTATGGATTAAAAAAAATGCGTCGTTCCGGTACGATACTGTGTAAAATCGATTAGGATGTTATGGTCTTAATTGGCCTTAATCAGGCAACAAAATAGGTGTTTCCAATGCCAACTTTTACATTCGATTCAATGTCAAAACAGTTAGTTGTTCCTCCCACCATTATTGATTTGCTCGCGTTGTGTGACTCACAGGCAAGCTTGCAGCCATTTGCCTCGGGCTATATCACATTGCCTTATATTATGATCCACAATCTATTTTAAACTTGCCTTTACACAAGTTTAAGAAATCCATTAAAAGTATGCTTCTGAAAAAAGCTTATTATACTGTTGAAGATTACGTAAATGACAAAAGAGCATTTGACTCGCTTATGTTAAGGCTGTCCTTAACATAAGCGAGGCGGTTAGTTACATAAGTAATTACAAATTAATGAAATTATTGTAATTTTTTTTTTTCAAAAGAGCAACCGCCGAATTTCTTGCTGGGCCTTCTCGGTAGGAATGACATTCCGAACCTGTGGTAGAATCATTCGACTATTCTTAGCACTTGTAAAAAGTCTATTTGAATAAAAAACTTTTGAATTTTGAATTTTTTTGAATTAGTTTTATAAAAATGTTATAAATGTTAGACCATTAAATAACTAGTATTTTTAATACACTTATTTCATTTGCGAGTAAAACTTTTATTTTAAAAAAATTTATAGTAGCTGATACGTTTAAAACCTGATAAAACCAGTTTCTAGTTCCCAAACCGGTACCTATTATCAGTTTTATTAGTTTGGAGATTTTCGATTTTATTGATATTATGTATATGCGGATTTATTCAACTGCCGTATTGAGTAGGAATTCCTTTACATTTTCACTTAATAAAACTTGAATTATTACAAGTTCGTACGAAGCGATTTGCTTCCTCGTTCCTAATTCGAACCGCTAGGATATGGAATGCCCTTCCGGCTTCCGATTTCCCGTCCTTTTTTAATACTTCAAATCAAGAGTGAATAGGCATCTTCTAGGCAAGCGCGCTCCACCTTAGGCTGCATCACCACTTGCAGGCAGGTCTGATTGCAGCCAAGCGCTGGCCTAAATATTTTTAAAAAAATGTCCTACATGGAATAAAAATATTGAGTATATTATTGAGTACTGGTAGTTCCAAATACAATTATGGAACTTCGTACCTAAAGTAGGAAATACCTTGAACGTGAAGTGTTTTTCACCACTTGGAAGCTCTTACACACGTGTTGTTTTGATTAAATAACTATGCCGTCAGCAATTTCGCGCGTGTCAATTACCGTATATACAAATCTTAGAACTTGATTTTCAACTAGGGTTTAAAGAGGTGGCGGAGAGGACTGTATCTATAGCCTAATTTTGCATAACAATCGAACTCGTTTGGTAAATTACGTTTTCATCATACCTATTCGAAAAACGAATATTGGCTTCAGAGGATAGCGGGAGCAAAATGTAATTTTTAGGCCCATAGGACTTTTCATTTCTCTGTTCTGATTGGTCCGCGTTCGTGCTTTAGTGATAGGAGTATCTTCTGGTTGGTCCGCGTTCGTGCTTCTGATTGGTGCTTAAACGTATAGGTAATGTCCATACATAGTAGGTTGATACTCCTAGCTTTTTCTCATACGTATTGATGAAGAATAGTGTGTGTCACTCGGGGCCAAATTTTTTGTTCTCGGGCGGCGTATATTGAATTCCTCGCTACGCTCAGGATTCTACTTTAGAATCCTTCCCTTCGCTCTGAATTCAAAATAGCGCCCTCGGGGAACAAAAATTTTCTTTGGCCCCATATAACACAAATAACTATTTTTTGGAGTTTACCTTCTTTAGAGTCGATTTTCATATACATATAAGACCGAGGTACCTATGAAAATTTATGGACAGTAAAATCAAATTTTCTCCGTTACGTTATTAACTTTATGTTTCCATGACTATGGAATGTATTTTGATGAATATAAATTATTTAATTAATATAAACATATAAATAAATGTATCAAGCATGCTTTCAGTAATATAAAAAATGCGTTCATTTACTAATCTATATTCATACTAACTATATACTTATACTATAATATTATAAATGGGTGTGGTCGTAAAAAAATGTACAGTTACATTCATGACATCGTAATTCGTAACAAACGTTACATACCTGACTCAATGATACATTCATGATCAACATAAAGCTTAGTTCAGAATCATACAATATTATGATTAGAATATTAGGTATATTATTTTTACAATATCATATTATTATTGAGATATCTTTAACAATTTCGGGACCCTGGGGTCCCGGCGTACGAGGGGCCAAAGCTAACTCGCAGATACCCCATTAGACATTATACACTAGTTTTTTTTACATTAGGTGATACCACTTTTATTAAAACGATTAATTCTGTCGAACATCCTTTAAGAGGGCACCGAGTCGAAACTAGCGTTAGTTACCATCACATTTTTATAAATTTCTCTTATTTACCGGGTGACGTAATAAAACGATAAACTCTGTCAAAATTGAATTTCTGAAGAAGTGTATTCTCCGCCTTACAATCGGTCATGACCGTAACGTTACACATTTCGTTACATATGTTACAATCATGACAGAAAAAAGCGAACGACATAACCTCAAATCAAAATATCACTGTACAGCGAATAATTACAGACAGAGAAGTAGTTTCATTGTTTTACGCGATGTCAAAGCTTTATTAACCTTTATTTATTAGTTCGAAAGAATGTCCATTACTCACCCTGCAATTAAACACAAGAAAAACAATTTTTGGCGACAATTCTCGCGTCGACACACACTAACAATTTTCCTCCTAACAAACATGGCCGTTTTTATTTTCTGAATGTTGGCGCCTTGTTCAATAGTGTTGCCAATAAATGAAAGGCAAAAGCAACCAAATTATTTATGAAGTATGGCAAAAATAGGCGTTATAATGTCGTTACATTCATTACGTTACACACGCAACAAAAAATTGGACACATTTTAGAAGTTAAACAAAATTGTGGTTATTGTTAAAATAATGGTAACCTTTTGTAAATACGTTGGAAAAGTAATCAGAACTTGAACCCAACTTACAAACGCAATATTAGGACAAAAGTTTTGTTAAAATGACATGCTTTCGATAATAGTGTAGTAGTTGGACAAACAGTTTTTGTATGGATCAAAAATTTTGCCAATCGGAAAAAAACTAAAATAATACAATTTTGTAAGGATAACTGAGATTTCATGGTTTTATCTAAACTACAGAGAGGTTCTATTTAGATCAATATGGAACGTATATTCGTAATTAAAACAGCACTGATTTTATGACAAAAATAAAACCAGGACAACAAAAAAAAAACTACTGTACATTTTTTTGCGACCGAACCCAAATGCGAAAGTGTGTTTGTTTGTTGGTTTGTCCTTAAATCACGCTGCAACGGAGAAACGGAACGACGTGATTTTTTGCATGGGTATAGTTGAAGACCTGGAGAGTGACATAGGCTACTTTTTATCCCGGAAAATTGAGGAGTTCCAGTGGGAATTTTAAAAAACTTAGTCCACGCGGACGTCGTCGAAAGTCGCGGGCATCATCTAGTACCAACTTATTTTATAATCGTTCGTAAAGAGTAAACTCCAGTCGTGCGTCGGAGCTGACACACACAATTTTTTTTTATTGCGAGATAGGCTTGCGCTTGACGACAATCATGCTTAGTGCAAAGCAATGATGAGGTCTAGGTTGGAGCGCGCTTGCCTAGAAGATGCCTATCCACTCTTGCCTTGAAGGAATTTAAGTTATATGTGGCAGGAAACACGTTAATTTGAGTCAGTAATAGGATGGTTTACTTTAAGCGCCGGATAGCAGGCTTGGTTAGGTTAGACTTTAAAGACTAGTATGATAAGCCTTTTCTTGCACAATACTTAGATATGGGTACAAGGTTAGCCCACCCGTGCGAAGTCATTATCATCATTTCACTACTGAGTACTGAGCACGTGCTCCTCTCGGTATGAAAAAGATTTAGCCATAGTCCACCACGCTGGCCTAGCGCGGATTGGCAAACATCGCTCACTTTCGAGAACAATGAACTCTCGGTTAAGCATGTTTCTTCAAGATATATATTTTCCTTCACATAAAGCAGGTGATATTTAATTTATTAAAACGCACGTAACTCTGAAAAGTTAGAGTTATAAAGTCGGGGCGTGCCAACTAGTTAGAAATTGAATAATTAAATCGCCTATATTATAAATTATTTATAACCAAACAATAATAGACTTTTAATGACCGCGTTACATAAAGCGAAAACCAATAGCAACGCATCATTATAATAATAATAACTTATTTAATCAAAAATAGACATATCAAGAATAATATCGTGCTTAGAAAGTAAAGCCGTGATTCTAGTTTTAATCTAAATCCCATTGCTCATATTTTGGTCAGTACAGTTTTGTCTGACTTTCCAAAAACCTGCGTGCTCGGTAGCAGTCTAATTTATTTTTAAATTTCCGTTTCGTTCGGATTCTGAAGATCACTTTTTTTTTAACGGAATAATTATTTAAAAGTTAGCGAGTGTGTGTGTTCACAAAAAGTTTATAATATTTCTGGAAATTTGTGAAAAACCATATTCAAACGTAGGATTTTTCGTAAAAATAATTTAACAGTGAAAATTGATAATGAAAAAAATAAAAGTGATCCAAGAAAACATAGAGTTTCCAATTTTCTGAAGTGGTTTGATGAAAAAATATTCATTCTAATGTTCTGATTAGAAAAGTGATATTAAAAAGTTTTCATTAAAAATCTTCGTCCTAAACTGTGATAAAAACAAAATGGCGTGCTTCTTCAAAGACACTATTCGGAAGTTTTGGAACATAGCATGGGTCTTCACAACCAAAGTGTTTTTGGTAATTATAATAATATAATATATTGTACTGAAACCATATTTTATATACATATAAAAAAGGTACTTTTTGTGCACATGTAAATACAAATCATTGATCACCTTTGGATTTCTTAAGTAATATCACAGAATAGGTAATAGTAGTAAGTAATATTCTTGTCTTTAAGGCTATACTTATGTACATACTCAGTTGAAAAAAGTTATAGTTATTATTTATTTATTTTATCACCCAACTTATAAATCTATCCTTGCAGGTATAACCTAATGCAATAGACTAAGACCAATATTGTATAGGTAGAAGCATTTGGAATATTTGCGTAACAGTTAACACTTCTTATCAGTAAGGTTATCTTATTAAGGTTTCTGTCTGTCTGTCTGTCTGTCTGTCCGTCTGTCTGTCTGTCTGCCTGTCTGTCTGACTGTCTGCTACGCTTTCACGGCCCATCTGCTGATTTTGATGAAATTTGGTATGGGGATAGTTTGTATCCCGGGGAAGGACATAGGCTACTTTTTATCTCGGAAAATTAAAGAGTTCCCGCGGGAACCGAAAAACCTCAATCGACGCGGACTAAGTCGCGGGCGTCAGCTAGTTGAAATAAGATAACCTACTATAGGACAATAGGGACTTGATTGATAATGCTTACAATGAAGTAAGATGAATAGCGTATCTGGTATGTCTGTTCAACCCTATATAACGACCCCGTATGATATTAGGGATAGTTTTCCACTCAAAGGTTCGTATTCAGGTTGAGCCGGTTTCCCGAAGTCTAGACATAGATGTCGTTGCAGCATTTTAACTCGCGCTAGATTTTACCTTTTTTATTAAGGTTATATTGTACCTTCATAATAATTCATTCGACATATTTTTACATTATGTAGTGGAGCTATTGTTATAAATTCCATCTCCCATCTATTTAAGTTAGTCTAATTTTTGAATAAAGGTGCCCTTTGTAAAAGGTACCACCTTTTGTAAAATATTTCTTATGACTTTATAGAAGAAATTTATTATTTCTGAATTTTTCTGGTCTGGTCTAGGGGGAGGCCTCGGCCGTGGTTAGTTAATCAGTTATCACGAAAAAGTGCCTCCAAGCGATTCAGAGTTCCGTTACAATAAAAATATTGCCAACGAGGCAGTGGCAGACAAGCTAACTACCTATACGCAATGGTTTATTTAAGCGTTGTTTTATTGATTTATTGATTTATTAAATAATATCCTCGGTACGCTTACAGCAATGCCAAAACGCATACCGAGTCAGGAATTACAATTTTAGCGTATTGTAGCGAATTTAGCTTCTTTATCTTCAGTTTCAGTGGACTTCAGCAACCAATATTACCCAAAACATTTAGCAAAAAGAAAGTATTTAATTAGTCATTTCATACAGTACAATTTGAATACCCAAGCACTTAAAGTGTGTTTTAAACTTATTCGCCGTATGTCTACGCATACGTCCGCCGTCACGGTCCGTCTGTCCACAGGCAGCCGGAGAGAACATCTTCCTGGCATCACTTTCGTTTTAACTTGCATGCGGTTTAATTGAAAATGTGCATTTAATAATCATGTGATGATTTGATGAATCATCAAAATCCATAGTCTTAATATATAAAAGGAAAAGGTGACGGATTGACTGAGCGCACAGCTCAAACCACTGGACGGATCGGACTGAAATTTGGCATGCAGAATGCAGATAGCTACTATGACGTAGACATCCGCTAATAAAGGATTTTTGAAAATTCAACCCCTAAGGGGGTAAAATAGGGGTTTGAAATTTGTGTAGTCCACGCGGACGAAGTCGCGGGCCTAAGCTAGTAATATTATAAACCTGAAAGTATGTCTGTCTGTCAGCCTGTTATTCCTTTGCATCTTAAACTCTATCTTTAGCGGTGATTGCACGGATTAACAAAAATGCCAAATTACTTATAGTAGGGGAGCCCAAGAGGGGATTTTTGGATTTACTCCAGAGTGTCAGATATTCATAGCGTATACGCCCCACGTGTCTCTGTTATCGCCTGTAATTGTATGTATATCAGCTGGTTTGCATGGTGGGGTTGGCCGTACGGAAGTAAAAAATTGGTAAAAAAGAATAATATTTGAGCGCGTCAGATAGTCAAAGGAGATGTTTAGTGGACCCAAAGGAAGCTCCTATTCAAAATATTGACGATTCTGACGTAACGCAAAGTCGCTGCGGTTTTTTGAAAATACCAAACATATAATTTGAACTATATTTAAGGATTTCATAGATCACAAAGCATGTATGAATTCCTTATACAGTTCGAGTAATTTATGTTTTAAGCTCTCAAACTATTACGATTTTCTCTGACAATTGGGCCTGAATTTAGACTGTCTTCATACAAAAGTAGTCATTCAATGTCAAGATTTGCTCTTTCATAGAAACAAGATGAAATCTCCGCATTTTCGGAACAAGTTGCGTGGTCGCTTTTACTTTTAATGGCTTCGAGATTATAGCGGTCAAAATAACTCGTATTTTGCGATTTATATCGCGCGAAATGTGTAATTTAGGCGAGTCTTTGTTATATATTTTACACATTTGACGACCTCCCTGGCGCTCTGGTGAGCGCTGCTGTCTCATGGTGGGAGGTCCCGGGTTCGATTCCCGGCAGGGCAATTTGGGAATTTTTAATTACTGAATTTTCTATGGTCCGGCTTCGACCGCCACGCTAGTTACAACTCTATATCTGCAAAAAATAAGTGCCCCCAAGCTACTTAGTGTTCCGGTTATAATTTATATATTAGTACCGATTATAATTATTTAAGTATGGATTTCGTTACTTACTAAATGACTGCGACTTCGTACATTAAGGTTTTTCAATTCCCGCGGGAACTCCTTAATTTTCCGGGATAAAAAATAAAGAATGGCCTTCCCCGAGATGCAACCTACCTCTGTACCAAATTTCGTAAAATCGCTTGAAATAATGAGCCGCGAAAGCGTAGCATACAGACTGACACACTTTCGCATTTATAATTTTAGTATGGATTTCAGGTAACAAGGCCCATGTAGAATAAAACATAAATCCACACATAATATGTCACTTTTACGTTTTCTTTGCACTCTTGTTGGTGTTCCACCCGTCGATACAAACCCGTTAACATAAATTAATTCTCTAACGATATCGGTATCTCGTAGTGACGTAAGAAGGTACCTAATCCTCAGTCAGGTTTGTGGTCAAATGATGCAACGCCCGTATAGCACGCCCACTACATCTTCCAAGAATGTGGCCCCATAACTCCGAGAGATTTTTCTTTTGTTTTTACAAGCTAGGGTTTGATTAGGTCAAATCTTGCAACTGAATTTTACAAACATTTTTTTTTTTATATATATAGGCCAGCGCGCTTGGCTGCAATCAGACTTGCTTGCAAGTGGTGACGCAGCCTAAGGTGGAGCGCGCTTGCCTACAAGATGCCTATTCACTCTTGATTTGAAAGTTATCCCAATTCCCAACAGATTGAGCTGTATTGAGTTTGGATGATGCATGTTAAGCTGAGTGACGTCATTCTAAATCCAACATGGCGGGCTCCCAAATATGGCGGTCTAGTTATTTTTTATGCACACCCATGACATGGGTATAAATTAAAAGGGTATGCTGAGAACAAGAACCTTTAAACCTTTACCTTTACCTTTAAAGGTCCTTGGCTGAGAAGAACACGAAATAATAAATAAATGACGTCACACTAAATTCAAAATTGCGGACGATAAAAGCTCGTTTTTAATCTTTTTTATTGATTTAAGACCGTAAGTATTATTATTAGCTTTGCCTCTAGGTAACATCGTATGTACCTACCTAGTACCTAGCCAATACGACTACGTCCGTTAGGGTTTATATTCTATTTATTTTTTAGGCAGAAACCCTAAGTCATTACTTAAGTACCTACTTCCTGTATAATCCTCTACCTACCTGAGAAAGTCCCGTCAAAATCGGTTCAACTGTATACTGATATTGATAGTTGATACTGACAGAGATAAGTTGTCAGACAAAGAGTGATTTTCTATCTTTCAAAAACTAGTATACCTACCTATGTAGTTTTTCGAAATCATATAAAGACATTTATATTTCTTTGTTTATAGGATACTAGTTAATGATCGCGACTTCGTCCGCGTGGAACTAGTTTTTAATTCCCACGGGAGCTTCTCAGTTTTACGGGATAAAAAGAAGCCTAGGTCACTCTCCAGGTCCTCAACGTCCTCAAAAAATCACGTCGATCCGTTGCTCTGTTGCGGCGTGATTGAAGGACAAACCAACAGACCAATAAACCAACAAACAAACACACTTTCGCATTTATAATATTAGTATGATGATAGGTACACAACTCATAATATAGGTAGGTAACTACTAACTATCCTAGTGTACTTTGTACCTTAGTATTGTGATTCACATTGGGTAAATCTGGAACTTTTGGATCGTCATGATTACGCAGCATTTCTTGCTACCTAGCAAGCAATTTGTTTGGTTAATCTGTACAAAGTATAAAAGGGTAAACTCCTTGTACTTGTTTCTTTGCATGAAATGTCATTAGTTTTTTACGGTAGAAAATATCCCATCAACAGCAGTCACCAAAAAAAAAAAAAATACCGGTCACCCAGATATTGGTATATAATACGCCGTCAAAAGGTGCCAAGCACAGAACACTTTATTAAGTGTTCTGTGGTGCCAAGTTCTGTAGATAAACCTGAAATCTATACTAATTACTAATATTATAAATGCGAAAGTTTTATCGATGTATGGATGGATGTTAGTTACTCAATCACGCTCCAACGGCTGAACGGATCTGGATGAAATTTGGCACAGAGATAGATAGTCTGGAATAGCACATAGGCTACTTTTTATCCCGGAAAATTAAAGAGAACCGAAAAACCTCAATCCACGCGGACGAAGTCGCGGGTATCAGCTAGTAGTAATATAAATGCGAAAGTTTTGATCGATGTTAGTTACTCAATCACGCCTCAACGGCTGAACGGATCTGGATGAACTTTGTCACAGAGATAGATTATAGTCTGGAATAACACATAGGCTACTTTTTATCGCGCAAAATTAAAGAGTTCCCGCGGGAACCAAAAAACCTAAAAACACGCGGACGAAGTCGCGGGCATCTGCAAGTTTATTTATAAGAACATACAACATTCTAAAATACTTAAATTTAAATCACGACTTCTTGTTTTTATCTGCTTCAACAATGTGTGCCATTTAAAAATATTAATTCTTAAATTTGATGAGTTGCATTATTTAGATTTTAGACAAAACATACAACTCAGTATAAATTGAAGCTCAAGATTTGACTCGGCCAGTTTACCTTGCAGTTTATTTGCACCTGGAGGTTGGACGAAGTCGCGGGCATCATCTAGTTATTCTAGTGAATATAATCAAATAAATATTATAAATGCGAAAGTTTGGATGTATGGATGTATGTTTGTTACTCAATCACGCCCCAACGGCTGAACCGATCTGGATGAAATTTGGCACAGAGATAGATTATAGTCTGGAATAACACATAGGCTACTTTTTATCCCGGAAAATTAAGGAGTTCCTGCGGGAACCGAAAAACCTCGATCCACGCGGACGAAGTCGCGGGCATCAGCTAGTAGTTAAATATTATATTCAACGACCTCAATTTACATAGACGGGCCCTGTCAAACAAAGAATGTGGCCGTATTTTACTAACGCCATCTAGTCTGAAAAGCGGGACAGCGCTATGGCGGGGACAAGGACAGGTGTGGAGCGCGCTCCACAGGTCGGACGCCCAATTTTTTTCTATGAAAGGGCCATCTAGTACCTACATATTATATATCGATGATTACATTAGTATTATGGTAAGTAGGCATTAACTAAGTACGAGTAGGTACCTAGGCAGACAGTTGCGGTTTTGTTGCGGTCATGGCAATGTATCACTTGATAATAATTAACGTAAGCAGTGGTATTTTAAGGAAAATTATGTTATTATAATTGAACTAGAACTAGATAATACACGCGACTTCGTTTGCGTGGGATATTTACAAAATCATGAGGGAACTCTTTCATTTTCTGGGATTAAAAAACTTATCCGTCCCCCAGGATACGAGCTATGTACAAAATCGTGGTTTAACGGTTCATCCGTGAAAAGTGTACAAATATATAAGTACAGACAGACACATTTGAATTTATTTTTAAAATACTAACCTTTTTATTTATTTTATGAACTGCTTAAAAATTTAAAAAATTATGTGTCAGCTCCGACGCACGACTGGAGTTTACTCATTACCAACGAACGAAAAGTGTTAACATGGAAACGTAGTTTTAATAACGTAACGGAGAAAGTTCGATTTTACTCTCCATCATTTTTTTTTTTTTGAAAAATCGATTCTTATCTGCAATAAACTCCAAATATAATCTTACAAGTAAACCTAATGCGATAAGCTAACTTAAATTACATAATAGTTATTTGTTATACAAGAGTGAAAAGTTGTTTTTTAACTGCGTGCTCAATTTTGATGACCGAGCAAGCGAAGGATTCGCGAGTGATTCAAAAATTAGAATCCTGAGTGTCAGCGAGGGAATCAAAAGAGCACGAGGTGAAAAATCTTTTCACTCGAGTGCAACACGTAACTTTTCATCCCACTATCACATGACACTATCAAATGACTAAATGCAAAAAAAATCACAAGATTAAATTCAATCTTGTTAATTTCTTCGTCACTAGAATCACTCATTTTAGGTTTTTCACTTGTTGGGGATTCTTCCGGCCGAAATATAATTAACGTGGGTTTGTAAGGCCCACGTCAGGTCACTGGTGTTGGAAGTAAAGCGGACTGTATTTGGGGGGGTTTTGTGTTTCGATATTCCCTATTCCGAGCAAACCGACATCACCAATTAGCAGGCAATAAGAATCTACCACCCACCTTTCGATGTTGCCGATCTGCTTTGCCGGATCGATGAAGTTGGCTGTTATCCCGTAAGACACCGCACTTCGCTGCTAGGTTAACTGTCCACACTTTGCACACACACAAAAAGTTAATAGGCAGCTGCCAATAAAAGAATGTTAATTGTATGAATACACTTGTGCTACATTGACTACATCACAGGAAAAGGTCTATTCCTCGGCGGACACGTTGCGTTTCTTTTTGGACGAACGAACGGGAGCACGATCCACGACACGTTCACGCAGGTTGGCGCGGAACTCGACTCTCAAGTGACGCGGCGCTAGTGTTCGGCGCCCGCGTCAATCGGCGAAGAAAATAATCGAAGAAGTGGGTAGTTTAAAAACTCATCACCCACAAATTGTCAACATCTGACGTTTGCTCAGATTAAATAGGAATATAGAACACAGACTAAAAATAAGTGAATGATAGTCCAATATTTATGAACACCGCCCACCGTTAAAATGTAATTTTAACCAGGCTCGAAATTGAATAACGAATAACGAATTAAGAAAATAAAAGTTTAAATTTAATTTAATTGAGAAACTAGAGAAATAATTAAATTAATGAAATTGTACAAATGTATTGGACTAATAACGAATTTTAATACTAAGGAGATTAGTCAATCGAATTAATTATCGCTAATAGGTAACGGAGACGACCGATGAACAGGTCGTTTCAGAAAACCCTGTTGAATTTTAAGAGTGACCGAATGAATTACACTATCTTTAGAAGGATTTACTTCGGAAACTCGACCCGACTTCCAATGTAAGGGATGTAAGTTATGATTGCCTCATCTGGTGACAGAAGGGCTGGCTCATTTTTTGCGCAAAGGATCAGCCTGGCTGTCCAGCGCGGAAATGCAGCCAGCATTCTCGCCACCATTCCACGTGGGCATGATTTATATAGTAGTTAGGTTAGGCTAGCTAGCTTTAATTTCTATTGTATTATTAATAAATAGTAGTTAGGGTCATGGACGAAAACTAATGTACCGACTTGAATGTTTTCAATCGACTTCGTGTATTTACCTCGTTGCAGTGGCGGATGCAAATACGAAATACGCAAAAATACGCGAATGTATACGTCTTTAATTTTAAATTTACGAATAATATCAGACTTCGTTGTAACTGATCCTACGTCGCGTCGTCTGCTAATACTTTTCGATGTGGTCTGACTTCAGCCATATTACGTGCCGAAAATATACGATAACAGTAGTATAATAATATGTAACATAGTCTATACAGAAAAGCCGTGTTATTACACTCGCGCAGTACGCTATTACAATCGAATGAGAAAGAACGATAAATATAAATAGTGCACGATTTTGGAAATTTTGAAATGTTCTGAAACCCTATTTTCTTTCGAATGGCACTTCGAACCTCAGCATTCCGGTTAACGTCAGCTGCTAACAAAAGTTCTTGGGGAAGAACTTGATTAGCAATGATTACTAAGCTCAACAGACCAATAGAAACAAGAATCAATATAACTTCCGATAAAATTATACGATTTGTTACACTGTTATGCAAAGGTTCGACGTGAAATGAAAATCTATTCTTATGTGGCTGCGAAGCCGGACTAAGGGTTTGAACCGAACTATCTTCAACTAAGGAACTAATTGAAGTCTCAACGTCTGTCAATTTATTTAGGAAACGCGGTAATAAAATTGGAATATTCGAGTAACGCTGGGGAGGATCGAATACACCTCTTTCAAGCGGAACGTAAACTTGATTTTGAAGACGACTAGTGGATTCAACCGAGTCAGAACCGCGTAGAACGTCATCCATATAGGAAGATCGACGAATAATTTCAGCGGCTTCAGGATCCTCCGAGTGAGGATTCGAAGCTAACTGTTGACGAATACGAATGGCTAAAAACGGTGACGACGAACAACCGCTAGTAGCTTTCTTCAATCTGAAGAATTGAGGATTACGAATGGCACATGACGAAAGTGCTACATGATCAGATCCGAAATAATCTGTCATGCGATCGAAAAACAAATTACGAAATTGCTCATCATGAGCACGACGATGCTTTATCGAAAGAAAGCATTTGAGCGCTACCGAACGCGACTCATCGAATGATGGCTCGGCTTCCCGAAATGGAAGTGAGACATCAAATTTGCTAAACGTCAACTGTTTGTGTGTTCGACCGAATATCTCTGCACACTGTTGATCGTTAACAGACGAAACTGGTTTATCTGAGATCGAATCTATTTCCCAGAGTTTACGAATAATGTTCTCACGACTACTCTCTTGATATGAGGCGACGAAAGATGAAACATTGTTTGTTTTCGAATCAGAATTACGAACGAAGTTTAGATCGACTTTTCCGATGAGAAGCCAACCTAACGAGCTAGAGATAGCCATTGGAGTACCAATAGGCCCACGAATAGTTTCTCCGACGAAAATGTCATCATAGATATCTCCTCCTAGAAGAATATCTACAGATGACGGTAAATTGAAGTGAGGATCTGCAAGATGCAAATGCTTGATGTGAGACCACGATTTTGTCTCAATAAAGTTCGAAGGTTTATTCGAAGTGATGTTTTTCAAAATCAACGCGCGAAGAGCTAATTCGGATCCCGAACCGATGTGTGATTTTATATCTGTTGTTACAAATCCCTTCGAACTGGTAGTTAGATCACCGATGCCTTGAATAGGCGTATCTAATTTACGACGAATTAAACCAAGACGTGTTACTAAATCCTCGGTGACGAAGGAAGTTTCTGAGCCTGGGTCGACGAGAGCTCGAGCGCGAACAAAGTTACCAGAGGAATCACGAATTAAAACGATAGCTGTCGAAAGTACAACCGTATGTTGATTAGAAGTAGTATCTGTCGAATATAACGAAACAATATTAGTCGATTCAGTTGGAGGTTGATCTTCTTCTTCCGACTGAGCTTCTGACGATTCTTTAGAAGTACTTACGAAATGTAACATCGTACAGTGATGAGAAGCATCACACACGGAGCACCGGATTTTCGCACATGTTTCATTTGGATCATGCATGGATTCTAGGCATCGGAGACATATCCCATTTTGTTTTGCGAATACGAATCTATCATACGGTTTTTTATTCTTAAATGCCTTACATGAATATAGTGAATGAGATCCTCGGTGGCATAATACACACGCGCTTGATTTAGCTGAATTATTCGAATTCGAGTCAGTCGATTTTTTGCATTCAGGAGAAGTAATGAATGATGAGGTAGCACGAGATCTATCTTTTTGCACAGAAGAACGAGATGAATCAAAACGTGAAGTTGGGCGCGAACTTTCCCAAGCAACAATCTCACGATTTAAAAACTCTTGAAGTTCACAAAATCTAGGAACTGAGTTAGTCGGAATTGATTTATCGAACTCACGACGCGTGTCTTGATCTAATTTTCGATATAACATGTGGTATAAAACGAAGCCCCACTCATCGATCGGAAAACCCATCGAATCTAACGCGCCGATATTTTCTAAAAATCCACTAAGAATGGTGCGTAGTCCGGAAGCAGACGGTGAATTTAAATTTGGTAGCTTATATAAAGCGTCCATATGTTGCATCGCTATTAGGCGTTCATTTTTATAATTATATTCTAAAATTCCCCATGCCTTCTTATAATTACCACCGGTAATGGGCATCCCTCTCAATAATTTGCTTGCATCACCACGAACATATGATAGCAAATATTGAAATTTAGCCACGTCTGAAAGGTTTTTATTTTCGTCGATCAACGAGATGAAAAGATCACTAAACGAATTCCACTGTTTGTAATCGCCCGAAAATGTAGGAACTGATAGCGGTGGTAATTTAACTGGCTTCTTGTCCAAATTCAAATTTTGATGAACTTCCGGTTTCGAAGTTGATTCATCGAAACCGAATTTTATACTCATTATTTCTCGAATCAAATCATTAAAACTTGAACGAGTTTTGCTATGTTCTGGACTTAAAGCCTTTGCACTTTCAAGTTCTAATGTCTCGATAGCTGATTGAATTTCTTCAAATTGGTCCTGTATACGGGCGAGTCCCATACAAGAAACCATAAATTTACGATAACAATTTGTATTCGAATTTGCTTCCATTCCTAGTTGAATTATTGTATCTAATTCTTGTTCTATACAACTTCTCCTATGCATCAAACGAGTATATTCAGTTGATTCAGTCATGATTTAAACGAATACAAGAAAATATTAAAACGAAAATAAAAATTAAAAAACAAAAAAATAAAAATAAAATTTGCAAAACTTGGCTTAAAGCACTGCCGTGCGCCTTATAGTACGATTTACTAAGCCAAAACGCAAAATTAAACGAAAACGAAAAAAAAATATTTTTAGACTAAAGTCGTAAGTCGTGTCGTGGTCGTAAGGTATAAATGCTAAAAGTGCCGCTCGATGTATGTCGTACCTACTTTTTGTTTCTGGTTGAAAATGTTTGATCTTATTTGTTAACCAATAATTATTTAATAGAAAGTACGAATATTAGACAGACAATGTACAAACATAAAAAACCGGCCAAGTGCGAGTCGGACTCGCGCACCGAGGGTTCCGTACAAACCTGTAGTAAGTTTTACGATTTATGACTTATTAAAAAAAATTGCTTAAAAATTACGTTTGTTGTATGGGAGCCCCCCTTTAATATTTACTTTATTGATATTTAATTATTTATTTTGAAAGGTAATATACAAGTTAATATTCTGTGAAAATTTGAACCGTCTACCTGTTACCGTTTTTAATATTGAGCAAAAAAATACGAAAAAAACACGTTTATTGTATGGGGACCCCCCTTATTATATATATTTTTTTAATTTTTAGTATTTGTTGTTATAGCGGCAACGGAAATACATCATTTGTGAAAATTTCAGCTTTCTAGCTATCACGGTTTATGAGATACAGCCTGGAGACAGACAGACAGACAGACAGACAGACAGACAGACAGACAGACAGACAGACAGACAGACAGACAGACAGACAGACAGACAGACAGCGGAGTCTTAGTAATAGGGTCCCGTTTTGACCCTTTGGGTACGGAACCCTAAAAACGACGAAACCTTTATGTTTGTTCATTTGACGAATTATGTACGAAATTTAAATACGAATACAAAATTGCAAAGTTATCGATCTACGAAAACTGTTTTAATCGAAGTGAGTAGTTATTTGAGACGAATAACGAAACGAATAAAATTTAAATAACTATTCAGTAATTACGAATAATGATTAATTATTGGTTATTCAATTCTGTAAAGTTTTACAAACTAAGTATTTTCACCGTTAAAACGAAATTGATAATTACGAATATTTTTTAATTTAAGACACGTAGGTACCTAACCTACGCAGCACGAAATATTTATAAGTATATCTAATTTGCAGCTTTTTAACGAAAGAAATAAGCGAAGTCGAATGACCTAATTAACTTTTTTGAGTTACGAAATAGATACGAAGTGTGGACAAGATGGCGTCCTTCAAATCCTCTTGTACTTAATACTTTTGTGAATTCAAAAATAACGTAAATAGGTAGGTATCTAGCGAGATGTTACGAATTAAATTTGGAATAGGAAATTAATTATTCGGTGCGAAGGGCCAAAAAATGTTGGGGATTCTTCCGGCCGAAATATAATTAACGTGGGTTTGTAAGGCCCACGTCAGGTCACTGGTGTTGGAAGTAAAGCGGACTGTATTTGGGGGGGTTTTGTGTTTCGATATTCCCTATTCCGAGCAAACCGACATCACCAATTAGCAGGCAATAAGAATCTACCACCCACCTTTCGATGTTGCCGATCTGCTTTGCCGGATCGATGAAGTTGGCTGTTATCCCGTAAGACACCGCACTTCGCTGCTAGGTTAACTGTCCACACTTTGCACACACACAAAAAGTTAATAGGCAGCTGCCAATAAAAGAATGTTAATTGTATGAATACACTTGTGCTACATTGACTACATCACAGGAAAAGGTCTATTCCTCGGCGGACACGTTGCGTTTCTTTTTGGACGAACGAACGGGAGCACGATCCACGACACGTTCACGCAGGTTGGCGCGGAACTCGACTCTCAAGTGACGCGGCGCTAGTGTTCGGCGCCCGCGTCAATCGGCGAAGAAAATAATCGAAGAAGTGGGTAGTTTAAAAACTCATCACCCACAAATTGTCAACATCTGACGTTTGCTCAGATTAAATAGGAATATAGAACACAGACTAAAAATAAGTGAATGATAGTCCAATATTTATGAACATCACTTATTTTCAATTTTCTTGTTTTTAATCGGTTTTAATTTTAAACAATATGACGTGAAAGAAAATGGTGCGCGCAAAGCAAATTAAAAAACCGGCCAAGTGCGAGTCGGACTCGCGCACCGAGGGTTCCGTACAAACCTGTAGTAAGTTTTACGATTTATGACGTATTAAAAATAAAAATTACGTTTGTTGTATGGGAGCCCCCCTTTAATATTTACTTTATTGATATTTAATTATTTATTTTGAAAGGTAATATACAAGTTAATATTCTGTGAAAATTTGAACCGTCTACCTGTTACCGTTTTTAATATTGAGCAAAAAAATACGAAAAAAACACGTTTATTGTATGGGGACCCCCCTTAATATATATATTTTTTTAATTTTTAGTATTTGTTGTTATAGCGGCAACGGAAATACATCATTTGTGAAAATTTCAGCTTTCTAGCTATCACGGTTTATGAGATACAGACTGGAGACAGACAGACAGACAGACAGCGGAGTCTTAGTAATAGGGTCCCGTTTTTACCCTTTGGGTACGGAACCCTAAAAAGTACACCAAGAAGGTTACGAGTGCGAGTTTTTAACAAATTAAAAACGATTGTATGGAAATTCGGCACCATAGAGGTAGGTACAAGTAAATAGGTTTTAATGATGTTTTGAATTCACAAACTTCATAGACGAGTGATATTTACTAACGTGCACACGATGTTCTAAATTCAATTTACTTTATCCTCTAGAGGATAATAACGGATTTTACCTTCAGATATCGAAGAGTAAAAATACTCTTTCCGAGATGGTGGGATGAAAATATCTTTAATAATGATGCTGAAGCTGATTAGATTTAACTTAAAATTAAGAAAACTTCTCACAAAAATCATTTTCATTTCCCAAGGTAGGTATGTATACCTACTCGTGAATTCATAGCACCGGTCTCCGATAGGTATTACAGCACAATGACGATTTTATCAGAGCCCCAATCATGTAAGAATTGTCCATCAAACGTTAAAGATTTTTGTCAAAGTAAAATAAACAATGACAGCATTGAATTAGAGCTCAATTTCGTCTGCCCATTTTTATACGTTTAGGGTATCGTACATACCTAAACGTATAAGAATGGGCAGACGAAATTGAGCTCTAATTCAATGCAGTTATGGTTTCGTTTTACTTTGACAAAAATCTTTAACGTTTGATGAACAATTCTTACGTAATCGGGGGGCAGATCCATTATTCCATTGTCTCTGCAACTCTTATCTCACTGACTACATCTACTACATTATGTTTTAATTTTATCGTTTTTCGTATAACGTTGTTCAAATTACGAGTGTAAAGGATTAGTTAATGTGTAACTTAACCTGGTTCAAATATCTGAAATCCATACTAATCTAATACTATCTATGTATACTTTAATATTATAAATGCGAAAGATGACTGGATGGATGGATGTTTGTTACTCAATCACGCCAGAACGGTTGAACGGATCTGGATGAATTTTGGCACAGAGATAGATTATAGTCTGGAATTACACATAAGCTACTTTTTATCATACAGTTTCCGCGGGAACCAAAAAAACCTCAATCCACGCGGACGAAATCGCGGGCATCAGCTAGTATTATAAATGCGAAAGTGTGTCTGTCTGTCTGCTAGGCTTTAACGACCCATCTTTTCAACTGATTTTGATGAAATTTTGTACAGAGATAGGTTGTATGATGTATCCCGGGCTACTTTTTATCCCGGAAAATTAAGTAGAAAATTAATCCACGCGGATGAAGCGATACCACGCGAATCATCTAGTCATATCTAATTCCAATATTATAGTCATACAAACATGCCTTGTTTAATTTAATTTGTACAAAGTTCGAAAACAAAATACGCACCATTGCTGAATTTTCATTGGAATAATTATTCATGCTGTTTACTTCAAATTATCTGGAGTGAGTCAGATCCTATCCTTAGTATTAAATTGGGATCCAGTCTAGACTGACGCATCCAAGTTCGCTTAAAGGAAAATAATATTAAAAATAAATTGTCCAAGTAATTGTATTTTTGAATCCTTTATCATAAATCCTAAATTAAACTCTACATTTGTTAACCTTTCTCTGTTAGTAATAATTAGTGTTCAAACTGTATCTATATTCATGTAAATTTCCAGTTTCTGTAGTGACGACATAAAGAAAAGTGTTACATGACACCAAAAAGTTTTCATTCCTAAGTTATAAGTATAATTTTTTCACTGTACTTTTAGACTAAATACTTAAATATTCATGACTTTTAGAAAAATGTTTGCTTTACAAAATTATTACAACTAAATGATCTTAAATGTAAAAGTGAAATACGAATAAAAAGTGTAAACAAAGAAATCAAAAGTGCAATAAAATTTTCTCACGAAATCACATGACTGTATGAAGTGTTATGAAAATAAGTTAAAGATACTTCAGTACCTAACTACGAGTATTAAAGTGAAAATAAGTGGATAATGATGCAAGTGTTTAATTTCTGTTAAGTGAAGTGAAGTGGGCATGAATCAATCATGGAAGAGGAGGTTTCTTTGGGTCACCGACTCCAAGATCGCTCGATTATGGGTTGGTGTTATCCCATGTTTCTATCTATTACAATACCATAAAATAAGTAATTCTTATAGGTAAAACTGATATGCAAACAAGCTTTTCTTGGGAAAAGCTCTCTAAAGTGAAACACCATTATTACAATAACCATTGATTTTTTAAAGTAAATATTAAGTACAGAGATAATATTTAAATACCTTCATAAGTAGGTATAAGAGAGCTATACTTTTCTATCTCTACATAATACTGAAAATGTTTTGTTCTACAACTACTTAACCAACGGCATAGCCTGGCAATTCAGTGTATTGGGCACCATGCCATATATTTATACTCATTATAAAGAGGTAAAGTTTGTGAGTTTGTGACGTTGTAGGGGGTAGTCTCTGGATCTACTGTACCGATTTTAAAAATTCTGGTTCCAATAGAAAGCCACATTATTTGTGAGTGTCATAGGCTATAATATTAACCCGTGAAAATAGGGAGTTCCCGTGGGAATTTAAAAACTTATTTCACGCGGACGAAGTCGCGGGCATCTGCTAGTATTTTATATTTTTTGTAAATGTAAATATTATAGATTAGATGAAGCCCGCGACTTTGGCCGCGTGGATTACGATTTTTTGATTCCACCGTAAACTCTTTAATTATTCGGGATAAAAAGTAGGTCCTTCTCCGAGATACACCCTACCTCTGTACCAAATTTCATCAAAATCCGTTGAACGGATGAGCCGTGAAAGTGTAGTAGACAGACATACAGACACACTTTCGCATTTATAATATTAGTATGGTTTAATTATTATGTATTAGTAGGTAGATACGGTATTTTTATAAAATTTATATTTTAATTATGTAATTATTGTAAATATTCATGTTGATAATTAAATTCTACAATTTTTCAAAAAACTGAAGTTCTTAATCTAATAAATATTATTATAAATGCGAAAGTTTGGATGGATATTGTATGGATGTATGGATGCTTGTTACTCAATCACGCCTCAACGGCTGAACGGATCTGGATGAAATTTGGCACAGAGATAGATTAAAGGTAGTCTGGAATAACACATAGGCTACTTTTTATCCCGGAAAAAACCTCGATCCACGCGGACGAAGTCGCGGGCATCAGCTAGTACCTAATAACATATTAATAAGTTCGTTCTGACAATGTGAACGGATACAAGTCCGTTGATATCACTATCGCATCCCTTCGATGGCACACTTCGCACAATTTATTTTGAAGTTTGATCGTGCTTGTGTTTTGATCGCGAAATATTTGCACTATGTGCGTTTCCAAGTTTTAGGCTAAGTACGTGTCCATTAAACCGAAGCGATGACGTGATAACTGACCAATCAGATTATGGATGGATGAGGCGATAATAGAGATGATTGATTTATCAAGGAATGATTTATTTATCACGTCAACCCTCACAGATTCGCCACAGAATACAATATTATGTATAGTCCCACAAACTGCCAATGGTTTAAGCCATATTATTTCATTATTATTGACTTTCGTGTTGATGAATTTTAATCCTTATTTTACGAACGTCAAGGTACGTGACATCAAACTGTCATTTTGGTTACAACGTCGCTAGTTTATATATATTAATTTATACTAGTATCTATACTATACTATACTATTATATACTATACTAATAATATTATAAATGCGAAAGCTTGGATGGAAGGATGGATGTATGGATGAATGTTGATTAGGTACTCAATCACGCCCCAACGGCTGAACGGATCTGGATGAAATTTGGCACAGAGATAGATTATAGTCTGGAATATCACATAGGCTACTTTTATCCCGGAAAATTAAAGAGTTCCCGCGGGAACTGAAAAACCTCAATTCACGCGGACGAAATCGCGGGCATTAGGTACTTAGCTAGTATTATAAATGCGAAAGTTTGGATGGATGGATGGATGTTTGTTACGGCTGAACAGCTTTGATATTGAGTTTATTATCATTGAGTAGATCTGTAAATCTCAACGTGTACCTATTTCGTCCACCAGGCGGAGCTGGTAGCGGCGGTCCGGCGTCGCGGCCGCGGCGACAGCGACGATGACGAGGACCTGGGTCTGCCCAGGAGTCCGCCGGCCTCCCCGCCCACCGACAAGGCTGATAAGGTTAGCTGCTTTCACTTACTCATTGGGTTATTGTCAACTAGTCAAACTACGGCAAAGACAAAGGTTATTTAATTATTTCTTATTTATTTATTTGTTTGAATCAGGCAACTATTACTAGGCCATATCAAATACATAGGCAAATATCTCTCTCTTTGCGTCGTATTCCTCATTACTGAGGGTCGTGACCCCTTTCCATAAATCACATAATGGTAGGAGTTTTCTTGGGATAATAATGCGGTGGGTTCCCACGTCCTTCCGCATACAACTCGTATAAGAGTATTAAACTCTTAGGTTTTTGTAACGATTATTATCAGATGTTAGTGATAATAACCGGGACCGACGGCTTAACGTGCTCTCCGAGGCACGGAGGAAACGAAAGGGCCAAATTTGAACCTCCAAATTCGGTCACCCATCCAGTTACCGACTCGGGTCAACGTTGCTTAACAATCGCAATCTACTGATATGCGTTGTCACTACTAGGCCACTCGTCCCTCATAGAAATATAAACATAATATAACATACAAAATAACACAGTAGGTAATAATTTTTTTTTAATTTAAAATAATACATATGAAAATATAATTATAAAACTGTAGGGATTTTGGATCTGGCTTCCCTGAAGCGACGGTAAATGCCCTCAGGCCAAAAGTCTGAACTGAAAGTCTTTGCACGAAGCCGGAACATTAAGGACATATATTATATGAGCTGAAGTAGGTTGTCCTGCTGGACTTCAGTTTGTCCAGGGTCAGCTGCACTTCTGTCATCTGTAAACAACCAGATCCTGGAGACCCTTTTGCTGCTGCTCCATGGCGATTTTTATACGTGTCCAGAATGTACCGTATAATATCAGCCTTGGACGTCTCGGAAAGGTCTTGGGGTCTTGGTCATACTCATTACAAAGGTATTGCTTGATTACACTAGATCCTAAGAGCTCCCGGAGCCTTTCATCAGGCGCTGAGGATGGTCACAGAGGGGGTTTTAGTGGGTACAATCCCACATAACCCGGTCTCCCCCCTAGGAGATCGGGTATCTTAAGATAATTTCCCCCGTCAACAAAAAAAGGTCTTTAGTCAGTATTCCAATGACTTTACTCGAACCCGAAAGTTTACCTATTACATTGCATGACCACCTAGTCATCCCAATGGAATACGGGCTAATGACTAGGTACGAGTAGAGCTTGGTTGAAGTCGAGTAGGTACCTGCCGTAACGATGAAGCCTGATGAGATTGTCCGAAGAAGGGAGTCCATTATATTTGAGCCCATTCATTTATTATTTGGCCGTTTGCCCGAATACTAGCAATGGAATTCAGATGGTCAACCAAGTGTAATCGCGGCTTAAGGGACGTCGGCTTCAGGATAAATACAATCCGAGGATAATATGATTCCTTGCGATGAGGTTTAGATGCCTCGCTAAGTTTTTAATTGTCAAAGTAAAATTTCGGTCAAAAGTTTACATACTCTGCAACCGAAAGTGGCCACCCAGACTAAATTTATTTTAAACATTTTACATGTGGGAATGCTTGTTTTATGTACTACTAGCGACATCTAGGCTGTGTGTAGTGTATTATGTAGCTGTCATGCCGACAGCGACAGCGTAATAGTTCTAAGGTGTTCACATAGGTGGCGTTTGAATAAATAAAATATTTGTAGGAAAACCTAAATAATAACAGCAGCCTGTGGATCTTCCAAGTTCCAAAGACATATTATTTTAATGTTATTAAATCGTACCTACCTACCAGATTTTTCAGTCGTTTATATTAAAAATATTCGTTTATATTTTTGTTTTTTGCGAGTGGTGATGCAGCAGGTGGAGCGCGCTTGCCTAGAAAATGCCTATATTAAAAGAGGAGGAGAAAACGGAAGCCGGAAGGGCATTCCATATCCTAGAGGCATAATATGGCTACATATTATTAATTATCCATTACAAAGACATTGATATCTGAAATGGCGTAACACTATTAATCTGTGGCGTAACTACTGAATTTTGCACGAGCACGCAAAGCTATGGACTACCACTAGTTATACTTATTATAAAGTTTATAATATAATAAATGAAGGAAATTAGCTAAACACAATGCATAATATGCCGCTGCATATAAGCGGTGAAAGTGCATCGAGTGTCGAGGTCACCGCAATAAGTGACGCTGCTATGTATAATTTTATTTCCACCACTACCACTACAGCCCATTACAGTCCCACTGCTGGGCACAGGCCTCCACTCTCATAGGAGAGTGGGAATTAGAGCTTAGATATGCAGAAAAGCGCTAGCGCCTATAAATTAAAAAAAATTAAATTCACTCGAAGTGATCGAACGCAGCTTTGTTGTCATCTTCTTTATTATGTTGAAAGAGGAGAGGAGTGATGCTGAAATGATCTTTTTTTTTATGAGTTTTTAGCAAAATATTGAAAATATCAACATAATAATGATAATAATGTTAATGCATAACAAGTAGGTGTAGTCTCACCAAAATTGGAACTAATGCTTATGCCTGTTTTAAAAAAAAAATATACACTAGCGATGCTGTCACTTGTGGGACTATAACTAAACGACAAAAATACAGTAAATATGACGCAAACAGACCGTTAAAACTCTTATGGGACATAACGTAGGTGTTATTTTACGTTTCTATTAACTTAATAAAGGCACAGGAACGTGCGTAAACGCTTTCATTATTATGTAAATCCAGTTTACATACAAGGTAAGACGATGTAATATATCGCATCGATGCATTGCCTATTAGGGCTTCTGTTATCTTTTTAGTGTTTAGTCTGTGCCGCCGATAGGCAGTCTAGCCGCGACCTTAGCTTACGTCGGACGCGTAAAAAACGTTAAAGTTCCAAATTCAAATTAGAATTTGACAGCTGGACTTTTTTAAACTCTTATTTTTAAATTAATGATCGTGATTTTTAATTAACGCAAAAACAAAAAATAATGGTTTTAGTAAAATAAATAAAATATATCTATACTTAGTTAAAATAAATTATGAACTTTTAAAAATGAATGTGCTTATTTAATAAAGTGTTTTAAAATAGTGTTGTGTTTATTAGGGATAAGTTAAAAAGTGTCAAGTAAAAGGATTTAGTTTTTAAGAAATAATAGCTATATACAAAAAAAAGGATACAACTTTTAGAGCTTTTATAAGCTCATGGGTAGAGTATTGTAGAGATTTGTAGTAATTACTAATTATTGTTCTTAATTCAAATGCGGGTCGCATTATTCATTTTCCATTCTTGTTTTTTTGTTTTTTTTTAAATCCCGTAGGAACTTTTTAATTCGGGATTAAAGAAGCCCATATCCATTTCCGGGATGCGACCTATCTCTGGGTGCGTTCCGAAATACACTGAGAGCACTGGAAGTCCCCAGTAAAGAGCACTGCCAGTGCTCGCAGTGCTTATAACGGAACACACACTCTGTACTGAATTTTGTCAAAATTACATATCGGGATGGGTCGCGAAAAGGTAACTGAAAAGAGAAACTGCTGAGTTTCTTGCCGGCTCTTCTCAGTAGTTTTCCGAACCGGCGCGGTGGTAGAGACTATAGAGTCTTAACGTTTCATAAGTGACACAAGTTGTCCTACGTGAAATAAATAAATCATTTATCATTTATTTATCATTAACATAGTTACTGTACCAAAACATACACTTTAGTATACTTATAATATTGTTATGGACGAGTATCAAGTATCAACTAGCTACGCGCGCAGTTTCTTAATCTATATTATTGTTATCTAAGTGCTATATTTTTTAACACAAGGTTACAAGGTTTTATCCAAGAGAGTTTTTATCACAACATTATAGGTACCACGGTTCAACATACATTTTAGTGAACGTAATATTATGTATTTTACATGTCCAGATAAAAAACCGTTCTCACGCACTCACGATTCTCGCTATTCACGCCTGTTCGGAAACGCGAAACCATAAAAAACCTAAATGTGACATAGAAAGTTTATCTTCTAATCTTTTCTAATACGATATATCTTATAATGAGAAATCGTTAGCGAATCTCTTGGCACAAAATTAAACTGTTAGACTTTTTTAAGATTAAGATTTAGTAGATGATGCACGCAACTTTGTCCGCGTGGTTTAAATTTATTAATTCCTGCGGGAACTCATTAATTTTTGGGATAAAAGTAGCCTTTTAACCTACCTTAACCTACCTCTGTACAAAAATTTGTCGAATTCTTTTGAAACGATGGGATGGAAAAGTGTAGCAGACAGACAGATAGACGGATAGACACTTTCGCATTTATAATATTGGTATGGATTTTTCAAAGTCCTAGAAAATTAATGTTGTTCAGTACTATGTATAGAAGCTTTAAGAGTTAATTAGTATTATTAAATTAAACCCTGTAATAGTTATTTGTTATACAAGAGTGAAAAGTTGTTTTTTAACCGCGTGCTCAATTTTGATGACCGAGCAAGCGAAGGATTCTAAAATTGAATCACGAGCGGAGCGAGTGATTCAAAAATTAGAATCCTGAGCGTCAGCGAGGGAATCAAAAGAGCACGAGGTGAAAAATCTTTTCACTCGAGTGCAACACGTAACTTTTCATCCCACCTCAGCGAGGAAATGACTAACACAGATGACTAAATGCAAAAAAAATCACAAGGTAACTTTTCATCCCACCTCAGCGAGGAAATGACTAAATGCAAAAAAAATCACAAGATTAAATTCAATTCTGTTAATTTCTTCGTCACTAGAATCACTCATTTTAGGTTTTTCACTTATTTTCAATTTTCTTGTTTTTAATCGGTTTTAATTTTAAACAATATGACGTGAAAGAAAATGGTGCGCGCCACAGACATAGGTAGGTACTGTGGTGCGCGCAAAGCAAATTAAAAAAGTACACCAAGAAGGTTACGAGTGTGAGTTTTTAACAAATTAAAAACGATTGTATGGAAATTCGGCACCATAGAGGTACAAGTAAATAGGTTTTAATGATGTTTTGAATTCACAAACTTCATAGACGAGTGATATTTACTAACGTGCACACGATGTTCTAAATTCAATTTACTTTATCCTCTAGAGGATAATAACGGCTTTTACCATCAGATATCGAAGAATAAAAATACTCTTTCCGAGATGGTGGGATGAAAAGGTTATGTTCTCTATCCCCAGTAAGAAAGGATTCTGAGAAATTCCGGGGACCAAGGGAATCTTCAAATAACTTAATTTTCACAGACAGTCATGGGAAAAAGCTTGTGGTACAAAAAGTTGTTCATTTTCCTATTAGGTATTAGGTATTCTTAATAGGCAGTAACTTTGGTGACAAAGTTTTTATGTAAAGAACATTCAACAGAATATGGATGTCTTCCATTGACAAAACTGCAATAAACTTACCAGCAGGTGTATCTACCTTCTCTAAACGTGATCGATCTTTGAGACAGCACCCTTAGTACAAGATTTTATAGATTTCGAAAACTAGATTCGCTGTCGAGTTCCGTCATACAAATTATATTAACCAGCGTCTCTAGCGGTAACTTTGATAAAAGATATTGTATAAAATTGGCATTACAATACATCGGTAACTTTGATAAATGTATAAAATTGGCATTATAATACAAACTAGAGTTTGATTTTGATTTTTAATAATCCTGTGGGAAATTTTTGATTTTCATGGATAAAAAGTACCTACGCGGTTCCGTCTCCACGTGACTGTAAAATAAACCAACAAACACACACTTAATACATTTATAATTATGATATTCATATGACTTAATTCATTTATAATCATAAGATACGCGTTTTTAAGCGTTTGGTAAATTTTATCCTGTTGATGTGAATTGTGATATCGAAACTTAAAGTTCGTGAGCTATCGAAAGCTTATTTTGAGGTACGTACTCGTACTAGGGGTAGGGTACTGTTATTTCAAAAATAAAATATCAATACCACAAAAAGTAATCGTTCTGAGTAATTATTATAACCCGTTTTATATACATTGAGTAGGCAGATGTTTGTGCAAAAACGTGGGAAGGCAAATCGATTGAACAAAGACGTTTTTATTCGGTGAAAATACTTATATTATGCTTATATACCTTTATATTATTCACTTGGTATAACGAGATCCGCAATCATTTATTTTATATTCTTTATTTCTACATAAGTAGGTAAGTACTTTATTAAAGTATTAATTAAAAAAGCAGAATATGATGTTTTCTAAACATTTTTAAAGAAGAACCAAGTTTAATTTACGCACACAGGATTTTTCCAGCAGCTCGCAACATGTTCGTTACGGTTACCCATTTATGAACCCAAAACTTCTCAATATGAAGACGTAATGTGCCGAGCTTGAAAAACTCGAAAATTCCTTAGGTATACCTACTATCTTGTCTTGAAACAAGTAAAAATAGCCGTGGGAAATCCCTTAGTCGTAAAATGATTGCAATCACGTTAGATTGGCCGATACTAAGGCCGGCCATACACGGACTGCTCGAGCAGTTAGCCAGTGATCAACATACACGGACCGCTCTTGCAGTCGTAGTCAACAGCTTGAAGATACCATTGATAACTGCTGCCAACCGCCCGAAAGAGTCGCAACTGCTCGAGCGGTTCCATGTATGTGTGTACGTAGAAGACTGTAGTTCACTATGCAGTCGCAGCTTGAAGCAGTCCATCCTGACTGCTTCAAGCTGTCCATGTATCCGAGGCCTAATGCAGGTTTTCGAAATAGAGTAACTTTTTTGTTTTAAGTAATTAATGTGTGCGTCAACTTGTTCATAGGAGAGCACCAACAAGTTACATTGTTCAGGTTTAATATCGCAAAAACTACGCGTTATTTAAAGCTCTCGTTTGCGTTTATACCGGATTCCATGGCCTTGTATTTTAACCCTACACGAAGGAAATGTTTTTATGCTTCATTTTTAGTAATTAATTACCTAAATATATATGTACATAACTAATATTGTCTGTCTGTTGAAATGTAACATACGTTCATGAAGTCAAAGAATAGAAGAGAAGAAAAAAACAATACTATTAGTTTTTTACTGACTTCATACAGGTAGAGCTCGAGATTTAGTAGTGATATGACTATATTTTATGGAATTACTAGATGATGCCCGCGACTTCGTCCGCGTGGAATAAGGTTTTTTTGGTTCCCGCGGGAACTCCTTAATTTTCCGGGATAATTAGCCTATGTCCTTCCCCGGGATATAAGCTACCTCTATACCAAAGTTCAGCAAAATCGGTTGAAAAGATGGGCCGGGAAAGCGTAGCAGACAGACAGACAGACAGACAGACAGACAGACAGACAGACAGACAGACACACTTTCGCATTTATAATATTAGTATGGATTTTTTCGAACTCTTAACTGTTTTCTACACGACTGTATCGATGGAGGGTTTTTGGGATGTATCATGTACTAGATGATGCCCGCGACTTCGTCCGCGTTTTTTTTTTCTTTATTGCACATATTATTGAAATGCACAAAGGCGAACTTAATACCTAGAGGTATTCTCTTCCAGTTAACCTTTGGTAGTGGGGACAGGGTTAATTAATTTTTTAATTAATTTAATGATTAATTTTTTTTTGTATTCCCGCGGGAACTCTTTAATTTTTTCGGGATAAAAAGTAGGCTATGTCCTTCCCTGGGATAGGTACAAACTATCCCTACCTATACCAAATTTGATCAAAATCGGTTGAACACATGGGCCGTGAAAGCGTAGCAGACAGACAGACACACTTTCGCATTTATAATATTAGTATAGATTTAAATATATTGTATTTTTTTACTGCATATGACGTAATGGTTTACTAATATTTATATTGGGTATTTTTGAATAACTTAATAAATTATTTAAGCATTTTACTCCACGCGATAAGAGATTTTGCATGCAGGAATACAATTTATTGTATTCAGAATTTTATGGTGCTGCCATAATTACGTATTTACATAGATATATGAAATTACTAAATTATCGGAGTGTAGAGTATAGAATAACTACTTATAATGATAAACCTACTTCCCGTATAAAGGCTTATCAATACTGTAACTCTAAACCACTCGAATTGAGGTTAAGGGTGCGATCACACGGTGCTCACAGACTGTGACCACACTTGTGTGTGTGTGTGTGTGTGTGTATGTGCATGTATTATGAAGTATGTTTTTATTCTACCGTCATAGATGGGTGTGTGGGTGGCAAGGCCTAAGATGAGGCCTTTGCTTTTGCTAATAATACTCAATAATATTTTAACTAGCTAATGCCCGCGACTTCGATAGTTTGAGGTTTTTTGGTTCCCGCGGAAACTCTTTAATTTTCCGGGATAAAAAGTGATGTGTTTATCCAGTGTAGGTATATAATATAATCTATCTCCATTCCGAAATAGTGTGATAAATACTCTATCCACTTGGCTTTTGTGTCTATACTATAATATTATAAATGCGAAAGTTTGAATGGATCTGGATGAAATTTGGCACAGAGATAGATTATAGCCCGGAATAATACATAGGCTACTTTTTACCCCGGAAAATTAAAGAATTCCCGAAGGAACCAAGAAACCTCAATCCACGTAGACGAAGTCGCGGGCATCAGCTAGAATGTAATAAATATTACCACTGGTTAAATAAGTACTTTCTATAGATTCTTTTATTATGCCTATTTGTTTATCTAGTATATAAACGGTTCAGTGACTATAAAATTCGCAATATACATATATGTATTTATAATTTATTGCGGTTTTGGCTATGTAACACAATTTCAACAAGAATACTATACTTATTATAAGTATTTTATTTTTTTATTATCAGCATTATTTTTTTACGATAATCATGTATAGCACTGCGAAAAACCACGTAGGTTTTATGTTGCAACTTGCAATGCAGTTCCGTCTTAAACGTACTATCACTAAAATAATAACGAATTTATTCTATTTCCTTGTATAATTGCTCATATACTTACATATTATATTAATATATTGCTCTACAAACTTTTGAAGAAGCATAATATTAATTAGCATTTTAAAAATTTTAACCCATTAATTTCTTTGTAGAATATAGTTTTGAACTACTTGGGGATTGTGAATCTTTGGGGCGTTTTAGATATTTTTCATGAAGTTGTAAACATGCAGTTTACAAAAGCCTACATACTTAAAATCTATACTTGTATACTCACTAATATGTATTATAAATGCGAAAGCTTGGATGGATGGATGGATGGATGTTTGATGATAAGGAAATAGATTACATTCTGGAATAACACATAGCCTAAATTTCATCACGGAAAATTAAAGAGTTCCCGCGGACCGAAAGAACTGAAAAACCTCAATCCACTCGGACGAAGTGGCGGGCATCAGCTAGTTTACTAGCTGATGCCCGCGACTTCGTCCGCGTGGATTGAGGTTTTTCGGTTCCCGCGGGAACTCTTTAATTTTCCGGGATAAAAAGTAGCCTATATGCTATTCCAGACTATAATCTATCTCTGTGCCAAATTTCATCCAGATCCGTTCAGCCGTTGGAGCGTGATTGAGTAACAAACATCCATACATCCACACATCCATACATCCATACATACATACATCCATACATCCATCCAAACTTTCGCATTTATAATATTTATTTGATTAATATGTATATAGACAGTATATTTTGAGCATATAGGATGGTTTACCCACAGCCAAGTGGCGGGAAGCACTTGGAGTGAAGAACTTGAGTTTTGTTCGCCGATTAGTTTATCTATACGACCTCTTATATATAATCTCTTTACCTACTTGCGTCAATGTATTGTTATGAGCACACAATGTTATAGGGAAAGCGGTGATAGCCTAGTGGTTAACACTATGTTTTTTTTTATATTGCGCTTGGCTGCAATCAGACTTGCTTGCAAGTGGTGATTCGGGCTGACATATAGGTCACCTGTAAAAGCCCTTTAAAAAGTAGATTAAAAAAAAAAAAAAAAAGTGGTGATTCAGCCTAAGGTGGAGGTCGTTTCGGAGTTAAGTATGTCAGTTTCAAGAAGTTCAATATTATTATTTGCTTTAATGGAAGAAAATTTGCATGCCTGACAGCTGTTATGAAAAACTAGATGATGCCCGCGACTTGATCCGCATGGATTTGTTTGTATTTCCGCGGGAACTCTTGAATTTTCCGGGATTTTCTTTATCCGGGATAAAAAACCAAATTGCACCAAAATTGGTTGAAAAGATTGGCCGTGAAAGCTTAGCAGACAGACATACAGATACATTCCGCATTTATAATATTAAGTAGTATGGATTAGTATTTACTAGCTAATGTTCGCGACTTCGCCCGCGTGCATTGAGGTTTTTTGGTTTCCGCGGGAACTCTTTTAATTTAATTTTAATTTTCCGGGATAACATGTAGCCTATGTGTTATTCCAGAGTCCAGACTATAATATATCTCTGTGCCAAATTTTATCCAGATCCGTTACGCCGTTCGGGCGTGATTGATTAACAAACATCCATCCATCCAAAATTTCGCATTGATAATATTAGTATAGATTTTGTCAACCACTACTCGCCCAGCGTGGTAGACTAATGCCTTAAACGTTCTCATTCTGAGACCGGGCCGATGATTGATGATCCTACGGCCATATCTCTACTAGACTAACTAGATGGTTCAATCTAAGATTGCATTAGTGCTTATCATTTTTGTGATAAGAGTCAAGGGCAAAATCTGCCAATGATAAAGACAACATTGTACCTATTTACCTACCTAATTTGTTTATAGCGTAGGTATGTCCTTCTACGCGGATGAATGGGGTTAAGCATTGGTTAAGTCTCCGTTAAGCTCTGGTTAAGCCGGATTAACCTAAGCTGATTTACATTGTAGATAAAAACTAATAGAGCTATAGTTTCAAGTTTCTAATACGTAAAAATATTACTATTAGTGATTACTAAATAAAAGACTTGCCAAAAGACGTAATTTCCACGTCTCCTGTTAATTTTACGATTACCATTTTGAATTATATCGATTAAAGTAAAAAAGTGTGTTGACATTTGATGTCGGCACAGTTAGTAAAAAGTAAAGTACTCGTAAAATGTACATCTTAAAAAATAAATACAACAAAAATCATAATATAAAGGACATGGCACAATAGGCGGCCTTATCACTTAAATAGCGATCTCTTCCAGGCAACCTTAGGGTAAAGGACAGGCATTAAAATAGAAAGCGAAAGGGGTGTACTAAACATAAGAAATTAAGTAATATACAAAAAGATACAGAAATGAGTAATATAAAAATATAATTATAAGAATCTATAATGAAATGAAAGTTATAGACGACAAATAGATAAATATATTAAGAGGATAAATAATGCTGTTTCAGCGCTTAGTTTTGAAGATAGGAAGTGATTGAGATAGTTTAATATTCCAAAGCCGTCTAGTAGTATACAGTTCAGTATTAGGTACATACAAAATCCTACACTAAGCACGCGTTTTGAAGTTTGAAAAAAGTTTCTGAATTGTCTGGTCGTAGAGACTCAAATACCCAGTTGTAGAGACGCTACTCAGTAGGTAGTACCCATAGGTAATAATGTCTTCCTTAAGATTTTTAAATTTTAACCGAATTGATTACAGTTCAGACTGTCTGTACAAGTATTGCATTTATAGACCACACCATACTATTTTTCATTAGAATCTTCTTCAAGAAAAAAAACGATTCAAAAGTGGAAATTCTCAAAAAACAAGTTATTAATCTTTGACTTAAACGGTCCAAAAATAGCGTTGCTAATTAGTTTCCCACAAAACCTTGGATTCAACCAATGCCATACATTCGCTCGCGTGATGTAGGCGTTTATTCGATTGTAATCGATGTTTCGATTGCAGTCTTATCGATATATCGCCCACTGATGTTAACGTGCTAATTGATTTATAGCGTTCGTTGATCGCGCGTTGATTGTGATTTGTGTATGATACTTATTCTACTTTGATTTAATTCATTAATAGTTGATTTTCCGGACTAAAAAAGGCTTAATTTTAACTGCTTACCAAATAGAGTTAAAAGTTATATCCAAAAAAACTTAAATGTTCACCAAAATTAGACGTCCTATTTTCATTGTGGGGTCTCAAAGTATTTTTTGGTGGTCGTATATTTACTCCCTTAAAATGTAATAGCCCATTTGACTCTCAAGCTCTTTAATTATTTACGGCGCTTATTTTCGGCATGATTGATGGACAAACAAACAAACACACGTTCGCATTTATTATAATATTGGTAGTGACTAGTGATATCACAGGTGATATGTCGATTGCAGTTTTATCGATATATCGCCCACTGATGCCAACGTTAATTGATATAAATTTTAATATAGTGTTCGTTGATCGTGGCGTTGATTAAGTATCTAATATTCTACTTTGTTTTGTTTTAATTAATTAGGATAAGGTATAATTCCGTATAATTGTAAAATAAAATAAATAAATAAATAAAGTCTTTATTTGGGATTTGAACACAAAAACAAAGAACAAACAAAAATTACAAAAAACATAAAATTAAAACTAGAACAGCTAAACTAACTTAACTTTTTTTTTTTTATTGTGTCACAAATAATCCCAAAAAGGATTAATCAACATCATACATACATAATTAACTCATAATACACTCATACATAAT
Source organism: Erebia ligea (assembly GCA_917051295.2). Classification (NCBI taxonomy): domain Eukaryota; kingdom Metazoa; phylum Arthropoda; class Insecta; order Lepidoptera; family Nymphalidae; genus Erebia; species Erebia ligea. The sequence continues at coordinate 13,581,280 of OU785241.1, read as the reverse complement.
TAACTCATAATACAACATAATTAACTCAGCGTAATGCTAAAGTGGTGTTTGAGCACCACTCCAGCGCTGTTCTTCCGGCGACCCCTAGTAGTTTCCGACGTCCCGGACCTGCCCAGACCGCCCGTCAACCTACTTCGCTTTATATCTACTTAATTATCTAATGACTTTGTGCTATATTTCTCAAATAGTGCAGACATTAATTAGTTTATCTTGGTGGTAGATTCTTACGACTTATCATAAGTGACACTAGTGGTCCTACATGAAATAAATCATTTTCATTTTCATTTTCATTTTCATTTTCATTATCTAAATTCTATGTCCAGTTTTGACACTACAAAACTAAACTTCCGGGTTTTTTTTTGTATAAAGCATCCTACACACTAAAGACAGCTATCACAATTTAGGTATATATCGCAGCTGCTGATATTACAATAATTTGAAAGTTTACACTCCTGAAATGATGCTAAGATCAATCTAATATTATGTGTTCGCGCGCGAGTTGAATGCAGAGCTTATGTATGTGTCACCATACATAAGTTTTGCATTCAACTCGCGCGCAAAATACCTATACCTTTTGTTAATAACTAATACTAGCTTTTACCTGCAGCTTTTAAGTTCAATTTTTATAAACATTTTAAACTTTACCCTCTTGGGAATTGTATTTTCAAAAATCCCTTCTTAGCGGATGCCTGCAGAAAATCGGTATGCCACTTTTCTGCCTGATTCGTCCAGTGGCTTGAGCTGTGCGTTGATAGATCAGTCAGTCAGTTAGTCACTTTTTCCTTTTATATATTTAGATGTTTCCTTAACACGAACAGCAGAACGAGCTAGGTGTGCGAGTAAAAATAAAAATCAATGAATAAAAGTACCTTTGTTCTATTGATCTAGTAGGTACTTACATGTCTCGAAAGCTTTGTCCAAAATGTATGCCACCCTACTTATAACAATAAAACACTAGCTTAAACACAATAAAAATTACCACACATAAAACACAATAAAACATTTTTCAATGGCCTCAATGCAACGATAAAATCAGGAGCGAATTGGTACAGTGGCTCTCGGAAGTACATCCGTTGGCAATTACGCAATCGGACCGCGACTGGCTGAAAAACTATGTTTAAATGAGACGGAAAATTGACCATGACTGTACTTTGCCGACTATAATATTATACATTGTTACTTACCACACTAATATTATAAAAGCGAATGTGTGTTTGTTTGTTGGTTTGTCCTTCAATCACGCCACAACGGAGCAACGGATCGACGTGATTTTTGGCATGGTTATTGTTGAGGACCGGAGAGTGACAAAGGCTACTTTTTATCCCGGAAAATTAAGGGGTTCCCACGGGAATCAAAAAAACTTAAACCACGCAGACGAAGTCGTGGACATCAGCTAGTTATAGAATATTCAAAAGAGCAACCACCGAGTTTCTTGTTGGTTCTTTTCGGTAGGAGTTGTATTCCGAACCAGTGGTAGATTCACTCGACGATTGAAAAGCACTTTTACTTAATAAGTTTATTTGAAAATGAAAATTAAATGATTTATTTCACGTAGGACAACTTGTGCCACTTATGAAAAGTCGTAAGACTCTACCACCGGTTCGGAAAGATGATTCTACTGAGAAGAACCGGCAAGAAACTCAGCAGTCGCTCTTTTCATGAACAGAAAAATGACAACTTTGAATAAAAAAATATGCGTTGAGTTTTAGTTTATTAGAGGAGGATATGGGATAAAAATTGAAAATATCCCTTGTCCCACTATTTCTATTTTGTATTTCCATGGAAATAGTGGGATACACCCATATTTTTTTTTTTTTCGATTGTGACTTTGTCTCAAATTAAATCAAATAATATCTAACTATACACTGTATAGTACAATATTTTAATAACTTAGTATGTTAGTATTTTTTAAATTAAATCCTTGCATTAGGACCGGATTTCCCAACAGATTTATCATTGCACAACACGTTAGTGTTCTGAAACGTTTAGAATTTGTTGGAAACATAACATTAAGTGTTTTCTTTGTTGTTTTATTATAGTTGAAGTTTTCTAAATTACCCCAACAAAGAATCCAACATGCTTTCGTTTCTTGCGTTGATAATGTGGTTAATAGTTACAAAAGCCATCCAAGCTAATATAGGTAGATATTCTTCTTGGGTATACATTACCTATACAGTAATCTGCGGTTAAACCATAGGATTTATAGTATAATAATATCTATGAGTTAAACCATAGTTAAACCAATACAGAGATCAAATGTCAACTCTATTACCATTTAGGGCTGGCACTTTTGCACTACAACATTTTTTTTTCTCATACTAGATGATGCCTGCGACTTCGTCAGCGTGGAATAAGTTTTTTAAAATTCCTGCGGGAACTCCTTAGCTTTCTGGGATAAAAAGTAGCCTGTCAGTCTCTAGGTCCTCAACTATGCCCATGCAAAATTTATCCGTAGCATTGCTTTGTTGAGGACAAACCAACATGCATAATATTTTCCTCAATAAAAACTTACATAATATTTAAGTTTCCGTAGGAGTAAGATTTAAATCCATACTAATATGAAATAATACGAAAGTGTAAAAGTGCGTCTGTCTGTCTGTCTATTTGTCTGTCTGCTACGCTTAGACACTGTCCTTCAGTTAAACCGATTTTGACAAAATTTGGTAGGTAAAAGGTATAATTCCACAAACTGATCTGATCATTAAGTGTTGCTATTAAATATTAAAAAAAAATAAAAACAAAAACGCACAGGCGTAAAAATTTATTCTAATTTTGGCCACCACCGGGCCAGATAAATTGGTGGGACTGTACAGAGATAAATTGCATTCGCATAGGCTGACTGCCTCGTTGGTCTAGTGGCATGTTCGACTGCGGCCGACGAGGTCCCGGGTACGAGTCCCGGGTCGGGCCATAATTGAGTACTAGGTTTTTCTGACTAGAAATTCTCAGTACTAGCCCGGAGGAAGTTGGCGGTGTTACACCCCCATGCCTCGGAGAACACGTTAAGCCGTCGGTCCCGGTTATTATCACTAACATGATAATAGTCGTTAAAGCCCGCCATCCCGCATTGGTGATTGGAGCAGCGTGGTGGGTCTAAGCTCTAATCCCTCTCTCCTATGAGAGTGGAGGCCTGTGCCCAGCAGTGGGACGTTAATGGGCTGTAGTGGTAGGCTGGTTTTCCCTCTCGGAAATGCAAATTATGTACCGTGAAAAGTAACTGACACTACTAGATGATGATGTTTAGGTGTTTGGAACTTTGGGCAACCCTAGCAGGATAGAGCTGGGTGGTGCGCGGGCGCAGCGAGGTTACGCACGCTTTCTAACGGCTTTCCAGTTCAATTGTTTCGCGTTACCCGCTATACGCGATTGCAATACAGGCGCTTGTAACCTGCAACCACTAGATAAATAGTTTTTTTTTTAATCACCTAGGTACAAGTTTTTTAATCATCTACAAGTCAGCCCTTGACTGCGATCTCGCCTGATTGTAAGCAGTGGCGTGCAGTTCATAGAGGCACAAAAGCACTGCTTACCCAAAAAGATATACGATGATGCTCATTTTCCATTAAAACAGCTAGTAAATAGGTATTCTGCCTAACTAATGCCTACCCTAGCTTCAAAACCTGTGCACGCCACTGATTGTAAGTGATGATGTTGTCTGATGGTAGCGAGCTAACCTGTTAGGGGTATGGCAGTTATATTTAACCTGTACCCCTAATCGGTTTCTACACGGCATCGTACCGGAACGCTAAATCCCTTGGCGGCACGTTTTTGCCGGTAGGGTGGTAACTAGCCACGGCTGAAGCCTCCCACCAGGCCAGACCAGAGGAATTCAGAAATTATAAATTCCCAAATTGACTCTGCCGGGGATCGAACCCGGGACCTCCCACGTTAAGACAACAGCGCTCAACACTGACAATATCTTATTCATATTATAAATGCTAAAGTGTGTTTGTTTGTTGGTTTGTCCTTCAATCACGCCGCAACGGAGCAGCGGGTCGACGTGATTTTTGGCATGGGTATAGTTGAGGACCTGGAGAGTGACATAGGCCAATTTTTATCTTAGAAAATTAAGGAGTTCCCGCGGGAATCAAAAATACTTATTCCACGCGGACGAAGTCGCGGGCATCAGCTAGTATTAAATAAATAGCCTATGTCCAAGGATGTGACCTACCCATTATATACCAAATTCATCAAATTCTGTTGATAAGATGGATCGTTAAAAGCGTAGCAGACAGACAGACAGACAGACAGACACACTTTCGCATTTATACTTAATATTAGTATGGATGTCGAGTCAGTGTTAGGAAGTACAAGTATTAGCATACTACGAGTAGAGCAATGGACATGCGAACGGACAATCAGTTGTGCAATACCCAACTAATGAGAATTTATGTTATGGCAATTTCTACTGATACTTCATGAATATGTACGCGGTATCGCACTTGATATTTATATAGTCGACTAGCTGATGCCCGCGACTTCGTCCGCGTGGATTGAGGTTTTTTGATTCCCGCGGGAACTTTTTTATTGCTATGTTCTATGTGCTATTTCAGACTATAATCTATCTCTGTGCCAATTTTCATCCAGATCCGTTCAGCTGTTCTTTCGTGATTGAGTAACAAACATCCATCCAAACTTTTAAACGAATTTATAATATTACTAGCTGATGCCCGCGACTTCGTCCGCGTGGATTTAGGTTTTTCGGTTCCCTCGGAAACTCTTTAATTTTCCGGGATAAAAAGTAGCCTATGTGCTATTCCAGACTATAATCTATCTCTGTGCCAAATTTCGTCCAGATCCGTTCAGCCGTTGGAGCGTGATTGAGTAACAAACATCCATACATCCACACATCCATACATCCATACATCCATACATCCATCCAAACTTTCGCATTTATAATATTTATTTGATTAGGTATAGGTATTAGGTGATATTATTAGTATAGATTAATTTGATTGTAATAAGTAATTATTATTTACACTAAAATAAAAATATAATATATTTCCCATTGTCAAAACAAAACTGCAGATAACACGCGGCACTTTGCAACGGGCATATAATAATTATTATAATTGTCGCTCTTGAATTATCGTATAGTCCTCGACATTATCACGGGCTATTATGATAAAATGAGAGGACCATTGCGTCAGTGATAAGGATTGTCGCGTTGATAACATTTAGATTGGGGACTAGCTGATGCCCGCGACTTCGTCCGCGTGGAATCAGCGTTTTTGAAGTAAAACTTCTTTACTTGACTTGGGGAGTAAGCTGGTGAATGCGTGACGAGAGCGTTACGAAAAGTGTAATCGGGCTAGGCGAGTATAAGTTAGTGAAGATACATATAGATGGAGCTAAAGAAGTTTTACTACAGTCGTGTGGTCTAAAGCACACTCGTTTTTAGGGTTCCGTACCCAAAGGGTAAAAACGGGACCCTATTACTAAGACTCCGCTGTCTGTCTGTCTGTCTGTCTGTCTGTCTCCAGGCTGTATCTCATAAACCGTGATAGCTAGAAAGCTGAAGTTTTCACAAATGATGTATTTCCGTTGCCGCTATAACAACAAATACTAAAAATTAAAAAAATATATATATTAAGGGGGGTCCCCATACAATAAACGTGTTTTTTTCGTATTTTTTTGCTCAATATTAAAAACGGTAACAGGTAGACGGTTCAAATTTTCACAGAATATTAACTTGTATATTACCTTTCAAAATAAATAATTAAATATCAATAAAGTAAATATTAAAGGGGGGCTCCCATACAACAAACGTACCTAATTTTTTGATATTAACAATAAACCTCTACAAACAATGTTAGTTTTGCGGTTCATTTCGTCTTGTTTTTAATACGTCATAAATCGTAAAACTTACTACAGGTTTGTACGGAACCCTCGGTGCGCGAGTCCGACTCGCACTTGGCCGGTTTTTGTAATTTCCACGGGAACTACTGAATTTTCCGGGATAAAAGTAGCCCATGTCCTAAGCCCATGCAAAAAATCACGTCAATCCTCTGTCCAATACCTAGATATAAAATACTAGCCATCCGCCCCGGCTTCGCACGGGTAGCACTAATAGTAATAATATTATAATAATAATACAATAATAATATACTAATAGACCAAATAATAGATCAACCAATATCAATAGAATAACCAAATTTTAAAATCATAAAAATGGTTATTGTGAGTCAACCTTAAGATAGATTTATATATATGCTATCGCGGACTTTTTTTTAGAACTTATTGAGAGGAACAATTCCACCATACATTGTTTTCGTGTAAGTAACTTTAACTATTTACGCAGCGCACGCCACGTAAGAAGAGACGATTTTTTCCGACTAGTTTACATTATTGCAATTTTCGCAAGGATCTCTAATTTTTATGAAAATAAAATATGGCCTATGTTACTCGCTGATAATTTAGCTTTTTAAAGGTGAAAGAATTTTTAAAATCGGTTAAGTTGTTTTTGAGTTTATCCATTACAAACAAACAAACAAAATATCTTTCCTCTTTATAATATTTTGTTTAGATGATTTGCAAACCGCAACTCAATGCAATCCTATATTTATCTGGTAGAAAGCGGATGCGGGGGGACGCTGGTATTGAAAGGGGGAAAGCGGATGTGTCGCACGATTGTTATAAGTTCATAATACATACAATATGCTGATTTTAAATTAGGTAATTATGTCTTTTTTTTATCCACTACAAGTTAGCCCTTGACTGCAATCTCACCTGATGGTAAGTGATGATGCAGTCTATGATGGTAGCGGGCTAACCTGTTAGGGGCATGGCAGTTATATTAAACCCATGCCCCGGTTTTTACACGGCATCGTACCGGAACGCTAAATCGCTTGGCGGCACGTCTTTGTCGGTAGGGTGGTAACTAGCCACGGCCGAAGCCTCCCACCAGGCCAGACCAGGGAAAACTCAGAAATTATAAACTTCCAAACCCTGCCGGGGATCGAACCCGGGACCTCAAGTGACCGGCACGTCAAGGCAACGGCCTCAACACTGCGCCACGGAGGTCGACCAAAGTGGCTTAAAGCCATATTGTTTCATTAATGTTGACTTTCGTCTTTTAGAATTATAATCCTTATTTTAGGAACTTCAAGGCACATGACAACAAACTGTAATTTGGAGTAATATTGCTTAAGTATTGCTTTAAGCGTTGGCGGTAAGGCCCCTGTCCGGATATTCGTATATTTCGAACAATGGTATGTACACATTCGTGCAAAGAATTTGCGTGTCTTGCTAAATGGTTATCTTGACATTAATTTGATAATAATTATTTGTAACGTGATTCGTGAAAAATCGATTTCGTTATTCTATTTCTTGCAATATGGAAATTATACTGCTGTATTTTACGCTTTAAAATTGTCGTAAATGTCACACAAGTTCTACAATAATTCATATCCATACTAATATTATAAATGCGAAACTGTGTCGGTCTGTCTGTCTCACAGATAACGGAAACAACCGATTTTGATGCAATTTGGTACAGGGATAGACTGTATACCGGGGAAGGACATACTAATTTTATAGGAAATCATACTAATTCGGATAGAAGACGAAGTCGCGGGTATCATCTAACATCCATATAAAAGTTTCATTTGTCCGTCGCATTTCATGGAACTTGTTAAATGACGGATCTTCAAACAAAACTAGAAATATCATTTTCAAGCCACCTCTCTTTACCACTTACCTTTACCTTTGTCCACTTTTTTTCTATTAGTTTTACGACAATATATTGTACGAAAGTAATAAAAAAAGCCGTGGGCAAATGAAAAATCACGTAAATAATTTATTGGATACAAGCAGGCGTTAACTTTGCGGAAGTCCATGACATTGAAAAAACTAGAAGTTTAATTCGCTATAATCCGCCACAGAAGGTGCCACAAATCTATGTGGTACAGTGCGTATCTTGAACTTACAGCCCGCGATGTTCTCCACACCACATAAATCTTCCAAAATACCCACAACGTACGTTTCACTCCGACACCGGAGCATCCTCAGGAGATGTTGACTCTACAATGCACGATTGTGAACTTCGCGGGCCGCAAGTTCAAGATACGCACTGTACCACATAGATTTATACCTTCTGTGGCGGATTATAGCGAATTAAACTTTTAGTTTTTTCAGCGTAAATAATTAATTCACACGTTATATTATTATAGACATTTTGATGAATTAACCGAACATTTGCAGTAATCCGTTTATTATGCGTTGTAATACGGAAGATTAGATCGCAGCAGAGCGAACAGTATTGGATAACCCAGATTATCTAACTATTGGCTATTGTGGATAGTTAGAGTTTAGACTGATACCTTTTCTTTTTTTGTTTTTTGTTTTTTTTTCGTGTAGGAGGGGAAAATCCTCATGGACATCCGACTCCGAATCGGATAGTGCCGGACTCCTACCGCACATTATATTATATTATATTATAGTGCACAAGCGCATACACAGGTGCACTCTCTGTTGACTGTTCCTTTACTCTCATAGCCCGATAGGACGGAAAATCCGACACGACCGAAGAGAGATCAGGCGCAGGACCGACGGCTTAACGTGTTTAAGGAGTACATAGATGCCTGCACGTCAAAAATTATGTATTGAACTCCTTAAACAGTTCGAGTACTTAATACGTTTTAAGCTGTCAAATTATTACGTTTTTTTTTTTTTTTATCCACTACAATTTAGCCTTGCGATCTCACCTGGTGGTAAGTGATGATGCAGTCTTAGATGGTAGCGGGCTAACCTGTTAGGGGCATGGCAGTTATAATAAACCCATACCCCTATTCGGTTTCTACACGGCATCGTACCGGAACGCTAAATCGCTTGGCGGCACGTCTTTACTGGTAGGGTGGTAACTAGCCACGGCCGAAGCCTCCCACCAGGCCAGACCAGGGAAAATTCTGAAATTATAAATTTCCAAACCCTGCCGGGGATTGAACCCGGGACCTCCACACGTTAAGGCAACAGCGCGAAACACTGCACCACGGAGGTCGTCAAAGTCATAGCCCGATGGGACGGAAACTCCGACACACCCGGAGAGATCAAGCGCAGGACCGACGGCTTTACGTGTTTTCCGAGGCACGGGTGTGAAACACCGCAAACTTCATAACTCTGGGCTAGTGCTCAGAATTTCTTGTCAGAAAAGCCCAACCATTGTTATGGCCCAACCCGGGATTCGAAGCCGGGACCTCGTCGGTCGCAGTCGAACATACTAACCACTAGACCAACGAGGTAGCTCTGGTGCTAGAAAGTAGCTTCCGTCTTTATTTTTGGCCTAAGGGCGAAATGTCCAATATTCAACTAAGGTCCGATTTTTCTAACTCCGAGAATATTAAAACCTCAGCACCCCGATTGTGTAATGAAATCGTAATCGTTTGCCAAACTTTAATTCGACCTATTTATAAATAACTTTCCCAGAGGCCCATAGTTGTAAGTACAATACAATCTTAAAACTATGTTAGTATTTTGTTTCTAGTATAAAGTTTAAATTTAAATTAAAACAGATTCCATTTCCATCGAGAACTTTAATAAAATGTTGCAGAATCGTTGACTCTAATTTACTCGCTATCATCATCAGGATACTGTTTGAGCTTAAACGCAGCCTTGGCAGGAGGGATGCAGTCTTTTTTCTGATGACGGCATAGAAATCATAAGTCCGTGTCTCTGCAAAAATGCCTGATGCTGAGCAAAATCGCGGCAAGCCAGTATCCTGAATCCATTGTTGTACTGAACTCTCAATGTATCTATAGCCTTTTGAGTGTAGTTAGTCCACAGGCCCCCGTGTAGCAGGTTTGACAATAAGCTTTGAATAGCGTTATTTTATTTAAGGTATGCTATTTAAGGAGATCATAGATGCCTGCACGTCAAAAAGCATGTATTGAAATCCTTAAACAGTTCGAGTAATACGTTTTAAGCTGTCAAATGATAACGATTTGCTTAGAAAATTGGGCCTTAAAATCTAAGAGTATTAATATAATATATTAATACCTATATATATTGATTATATTTATTATTAATATAATATAGGTACTTATAATAATTATAGGGATTCTGGAAGAATTTCAAATGTATTCGTAGGTTTATCGTTATCGGAGTTGTTGAAATCGGCCCTTATTGAAAAATTAATTACCTTGTAGATTAAGTTTTTTTAATTCCCGCGGGAAATCCTTAATTTTCAAGGATAAATAGCAGCCTTGAGCCTATGTCCTTCCCCGGGACAACCTATGGATAATCCGGAATCATGCTTATTAGTTATAAGTTGTGTAGGTATCCCAGCGTCCCAGGATACCTTCCAAAAATTTGAAATTATAGAAGATCATCGCCCTTTTTCTTTCGTTCCTTAGTATTTAGATATTCGTTTTGCTATGTGGAGTGATCGTTAATATACATCCTCTTAACACCAAATACCCACCGCGAGCTTATACCGCTCAGCGCCATCTAGCGCTGGGTTATAATTGTATAGTTGTATGCGTCAGACACATTTTTTAAGTTTTCTTAAAGACCCCAGAAATTCTATAGGTACAAGATAAAACGAGAAAATATAAAACATTATAGTGTTTCATTAGTAATCTCTATTCGTTTTTCTTAGCATTTAAAATGCAATGCGTAGGACTCAGAGAGTAGATATCTACTTACTCTCTGGTAGGACTAAATTAAAAAAAAATTGGTACTCATAGGGGACTGCCGATAGAAGTGAAAACGAATATTTAAAATATTTAAAAAAAATTAAAAAAATAATGAGAGTCTAATCTGAGTAGTTCTTCTGTAAACCGATTGGGCAGCGCCACTTTGCGTGTAAACCTGTCAAATGTTCTTAGTGGTTATGATTTATGATTTGCTGTTTATACCTCATTTCGAGTATTTTACATAAACTATTACTAATATAATTAAGACTTTTTAACATATCAGCACTATTCTACTCGAAATAAAAAGAAATCAACGCTTTGACAGGTATCCACACAACACGCTAGCGCAACTAGCGGGATAAATGGCAAACATAGGCCTCATTGAAATATAAAACTTAAAACTAAGCTATTAAAGTTTAATTACGAATGTAGTATATTTATATTTAAGACCTTTTGTCTTCGTAACAACGCGAGGTGTCGGTGACACGAATCCACAAGTTTACCCCCTACCAAAAAGCAGAGAGTAGATATATCTACTCTCTGCAAAAAGTGATCAACGCGGCTAAAGCAGTTTTCACTTCAATGATAATCACTAGACCAACGAGTTAATAAAGAGGGAGAGTTAATAGAGAGGAGAAATACATAACTACATAATAATAAAAAATATTTTGAAGATCGTGGGAATTAACGCGACAAAAACTTCTCAGCAAAGTATTTTGACAAGTTGTAAAGCAAGTTATACTTATTATACAACAGAATACACTGCAAATTGAAACTAAGTATAAAAATTTAATTTCTATTTCTATTCAAACTTGTTTGAGTTTGTGATAAAAACTCTCGTAGAGTTTAAATAATTCTATGCTGTCATACATATAACGAACTAGCAGCTGATGCCCGCGACTTTGTCCGCGTGGGATAAGTTTTTTTTAGATTCCCGCGAGAACTTCTTAATTTGAACTTTGAACTCCGGGACAAAGAGTAGCCTATGTCACTCTACAGGTCCTCAACTATACCCATGCCAAAAATCACGTCGATCCGTTGCTCCGTTGCGACGTGATTGAAGGACAAACCAACAAACAAACACACTTTCGCAATTTTGTTTTATCCACTACGTCATGTTCGCCCTTGACTGCGATCTCACTTGATGGTAAGTGATGATGCAGTCTAATATGGTAGCGGGCTAACCTGTAATATTAGTAAGTATGATTTTTTTACTGTAGGTAAAAAATTTCAATAAAATTAAAAAATAATCTAATCAGTGTTATGTAAAATAGTAGTAAATAAAAAAAAACATGAGTGATAATATGAAATAGTGTTAGTAACATTAAAATAAAATAGTGATACAAGAACCAGTGAAACAGTGTAGTGATGTAACAGACACATAAACAGCATACCAAGATGATGTTGTATGTGACAAGCTCGAGCGGGGAGGTGGGGGTGAGGCGCCCGCCAAGGAGAAAGTATATCAGTGCCAATATCAAGGTTTGTTGGTTGCTCTATACAGGACTTGACAACCTCCATTGCATTCATTTGTTCATTGCATGTGTCTATATTAGGAATGATGCCTATGTTAAAAATAAATTATTTTTAACTGATTATTAAATAGAGGGTCTTCCAAAAGACCTAAAATTCACATCCTCGGTTAGTTTTAAGTTTGATTACCATTTTAAAACAGATGTGAGGCGCCCGCCAAGGAGAAAGTATATCAGTGACAATATCAAGGTTTGTTGGTTGCTCTATACAGGACTTGACAACCTCCATTGCATTCATTTGTTCATTGAAGTTGTTTCTATAATATATTAGGGATGATGCCTATATCAAAAATAATTTATTTCTAACTGTTAAATAGAGGGAGGAGGAGAGGAGATTGTATATCAGTGCCAATATCAAGGTTTGTTGGTTGCTCTATACAGGACTTGACAACCTCCATTGCATTCATTTGTTCATTGAAGTTGTTTCTATAATATATTAGGGATGATGCCTATATCAAAAATAATTTATTTCTAACTGATTATTAAATAGAGGGAGGAGGAGAGGAGATTGTATATCAGTGCCAATATCAAGGTTTGTTGGTTGCTCTATACAGGACTTGACAACCTCCATTGCATTCATTTCATTATTTAATTTGTTCATTGAAGTTGTTTCTATAATAGGGATGATGTCTATATCAAAAATAAATTATTTCTAACTGATTATTAAATAGAGGGTCTTCCGAAAGACCTATAATTGACATTCTCGGTTAGTTTTAAGTTTCTTAACAATTTTAAAACATAAGTACCTAGATTAAAGAAAAAAAGTGCGTTGAAATTTGATGACGTCACAACTGTGAATTTCATACAACTTCCATACTAGAAGCGACGGTCTACGATCCATTGACCGTCTCTCTAATGCGGCGTGATTGGAGGACAAAACAATAGCAGCAGCTTTCGCATTTCCAATGGGTTAGCCAATTAATGTCCAAAATAGTGCTTAGTGCCATAAAACAAGCATATTTTATCATTATGGTGGTGATAAAAATGGAGGGGATATCATTGCCAATATCAAGGTTCGCAGATAATGTAGTCATACTGTCATATTGGGCGATATAAGTTATATATTGTGATAATGATATCACCGCAGTTTTATATGAAGATCAATTTATATTGGACGTAATTTTTAGGGTTCTGTACCAAAATGGTAAAAATGGAACCCTTATGGTGCGACTTTCTCCGTCCGTCCGTCCGTCCGTCCGTCTGTCCGTCCGTCCGTCTGTCCGTCCGTCCGTCTGTCCGTCCGTCCGTCTGTCACAGTCGATTATTTCAGTAACTATTAAAGCTATCGACATGAAATTTGGAATAGTTGTGTATAATAGTGGCCTAACATCATTAAAATAAAAAAAAATCGAAAATTATTTTTAGTTTAATTAAAAAAGGGGGAAAATCGGGGGTTTGAAATTTCAAAGTATGATAACTATACTGAGTGGGATATCATATGAAAGGGCTTTACTTCTACATTCTAAAACAGATTTTTATTTATTTTTATGCATAATAGTTTTTGATTTATTGTGCAAAATGTCTAAAAAATTTCCGTTCCCCCCCCCCCCCCCTTATCTCCGAAGTTTACCAATTGAAAAATCTGAAATAATTATGGTCAATAGAAGCTTATGTATATTTTACAGGAAAAATAAAACCAACGCTCTAACTAGCCTAGTTTTTTTGATATTAACAATAAACCTCTACAAACAAAGTTAGTTTTGCGGTTCATTTCGTCTTGTTTTTAATACGTCATAAATCGTAAAACTTACTACAGGTTTGTACGGAACCCTCGGTGCGCGAGTCCGACTCGCACTTGGCCGGTTTATTTAACATGATGGCATCGATTCGGAATAGAATTCTAAAGAAATTATGCAATACAAATGGATGGATGCAATAAATACTTATTTTAAAGCCATAGGAACGAAGACTGTCTTGTATTCTTGCCTTTAGCCTGAGGTAAGTCAGAAGATACCTAATATAGTATCTTCTGACTTACCCTGAGTAGATTTCTAGCACAAGTCATACTTAACAATAAATTGACCAGGCTTTGGGCTCGTGTCAAAGCCAAGATAGATCAAAAGCCTAATATCTAAGGCCTAAGCAAACGATGTTTTGACGGCCTCCGTGGCGCAGTGTGTCTTAACGTCTTAACGTGCGGAGGTCCCGGGTTCGATCCCCGGCAGGGTCAATTTAGGAATTTATAATTTCTGAATTCCTTCATTCCTTCATTTCCTGGTTGGCCTGGTGGGAGGCTTCGGCCGTGGCTATTTACCACCCTACCGGAAAAGACGTGCCGCCAAGCGATTTAGCGTTCCGGTACGATGCCGTGTAGAAACCGAATAGGGGTATGGGTTTAATATAACTGCCATGCCCCTAACAGGTTAGCCCGCTGCCATCTTAGACTGCATCATCACTTACCATCAGGTGAGATCGCAGTCAAGGGCTAACTTGTAGATGATAAAAAAAAAAAGCAAATCGTAATCATTTGACAGCTTAAAACGTATTACTCGAACTGTTTAAGGAGTTCAATACATGATTTTTGACGTGCAAGCATCTATGTACTCCTTAATCACGTTAAGCCGTCGGTCCTGCGCCTAATCTCTCTCCGGCCGTGTCGGATTTTCCGTCCCATCGGGCTATGAGAGTAAAGGAACAGAGAGTGCACCTGTGTATGCGCACACACTTGTGCTCTATAATATCTCCCGCGCAGATGGCTAATCTCTCTGGAGATTGGCCGCCGTAGCCGAAATTCGGTCGGGAGGACATTACTCCTTAAGCAGGTTAAATTACCTTAAATACGTTTGACAAACGATTACGATTAGGGGCTGGCCGTTGATCTAAAATCCAATGAGCCCAAACACGATGGAGTTACGTTGAGAACTTGAGGAGTTTCTATTGCCACCTTCCAACTCCTAGCACCATCAGGAGATAACCTTCATATTAAGGTAAAGGAACTAATGGCCGACAGGGAACTAAAGGATGACACTTTCGGATAAAACCTCAAAAATTAAGATCAATTTTTATCATAGAATAAAATCAATTGAACTTACAGACACCTAAAGCCATCTATGACGCACGGCCAAAAACTCATAGCATTGTTCCTAACCGAAAATTTGAATGGCGTCAGTTTTAGTAAATGATGTAAGTGAGAGTGCACGCGCGCGGCGTTTTCTTAACGATTTTGTTAAGGACGCAAAATTTTCAGAGGAAAGATTTTTGCATAATTACATGACTTTTTACTATTATTAATGTTTGGCATGAGTTAAATTACATGATTAGATAACTTATTTTCAATTTCGTGCAGTATTTCTCACATTTTAAGGGGTGTCATCTATTAGTACCAAAAAACAGTGAAAATCTAATAGATGACAGGGGTGTCATCTTTTAGGGTTACAGCCTAAATTAATTTCCTGTAAATCTGGGAATGGGAATCGTTTCTATAACCTATAAATAGAGTTCTGTCTAAGTTTCATACGTTTCTGATAACCCGTACTAATAGTAGACAGTGTCATCTATTAGGTCACGCCAACCAAAAAGTGCAAAACTTTTCAAGAGGTACCTAATAGATGACATCCCCTACAGTGTCAGTATTGTCTTAGTGTGCGTGTCTGTGTTGATGTGGGCGTGTAGAATATTAGTACACATAGATTTATTCATAATTCCTAAACTACTCATTAGATTTCGATGAATGTGGTGTCAATGGCTTTGTCTCTCTATTCCGCATGTCATGGGGTATACGAAGTTACAATAAATCCAATACGGGGGATATGACCGACAAAAAACCAAGAAATATTTTGCATTTGGTATGAAAGAAGCCTTTTAATTGTGTAGATTCCTAAAATACGAACTCATTCTTGTTTAGTGAAGAATTTAAACATTATTTTTATCCCTAAATGAGCTTTTATTCGAAAAACAACATGAAAAATGCATGTCATCTATTAGTGCAAAGGGGGTGTCGACTATTAGTGACTTAACTTTTTTGGGGTGTCATCTATTGGTGATTCGGACTAGATTCAATAAAATTGAAATTTTGTTTAGAAAACTGTTGAATATTAATGTTTTTACAATAGAAGAGTATAATCTAATAGTTACTAGACCCATATAAATTACTGTTACTGTTCCATTGCAATTAATATGTTTTTTAGAGTAGAGCAAAGTTCGCGGGCTCCTTAATGTGTCGGCCATTAGTTCCTTTACCTTATTGTATTGTTACCAAAGTTCCTGTTCCAAATTTCAGCTCAATCGGTTGAGGGAAACTCCTCAAAAACACAGTTGCAAGATTTAATCTTCATACAAACTTTCATACCACCACTACAGCCCCGCATTAACGTCCCACTGCTGGGCACATGCCTCCACTCTCATAGGAGAGTGGGAATTAGAGCTTAGACCCACCACGCTGCTCCAATGACTGCCTCGTTGGTCTAGTGGTTATATGTTCAACTGCGGGCGACGAGGTTCGAGGCCATAATTAAGTATTGGGTTTTTCTGTCTAGAAATTCTCAGTACTAGCCCGGAGTTAGGAGGTCGGTGGTGTTTCACCCCTGTGTATCGGAGAGTACGTTAAGCCGTCGGTCCCGGTTATTATCACGAACATGATAATAGTCGTTAAAATCCCGCAACTTTCATACAATATGTGAAGTTAAATATACCTAAGCTTGTAAAGTTGGTTGTACTCTCGTATTAAACGTCTGTATATCTTCTTCTTCAGCGTCACCATGCCGGCATATCGCAGTCGTCCTGCAGCGACGGCTCACTGCTCAGCGTGGGCTCTTCCGAGATGGACGAGGACAGTAGCAGCAGCCACCACCACGACCACTCGCGCAGTGACCATTCCGACATCTATAGTGAGTGTTCTAACCTTTTCAATTCTCTAAAGAGGATAAGCTTAGAGATAAGCTTTACCTTTGTCCACTTTTTTTTCTTTTAGTTTTAAGACAATATTCTGTACAAAAATAGTAAAAAGAAATAAAATAAAAAAAAAGACCCCTTAAAGGACCACTTCGTTAGTCCGTCTGTCTGTGTGTCTGTCACCTTTTTCTCGGGAATGCGTGGTCGTATCAAATTGAAATTAATATTCCGCAAAGCCTGAAGACTTAAGTCTTCAACGAGTGCGTCCTGCTGGTAATGACGTATGAAGCGGAAACGGAATGGACAGTGGACACTGACGGTGGGCCTCGTCCACAAATTAAAAGTCGCTCAGCGTGCTATGGAGCGGGCTATGTTGGGAATCTCTCTCAGGGATAAAATCCGGAACGAGGAAATTCGTAGAAAAACTAAAGTGACCGACATAGCTCTGAGGATTAGCAAGCTGAAGTGGCAGTGGGCAGATCATATCTGTCGCAGAACTGATGGCCGTTGGGGCAGACGTGTTCTGGAGTGGAGACCGCGTACTGGTAAGCGCAGTGTAGGACGACCTCCAGCTCGCTGGTCCGATGGCCTAAAGAAGTTGGCGGGAAGCGGGCGGATGAGTAAGGCGGAGGACCGTGTTTGGTGGCGCGCTCTCGAAAAGGCCTTTGTCTAGCAGTGGATGCATAAAGGCTGATGGATAGATGGATGACATGGGTCGCGGTCCCTTGGAGCTGTAAAAAAATCAAGCTTCTAAGTCAACACAATCAAAAGATACGGCGGTTTATTTTGCATATTTTGACACTCGCCAATAAATCAAAACCTATAGGGTAGATCCCGTTGATCTCGAATCATGAAATTTAGCAAAAAGCAAGGTCTCACAGCACAAGTATAGGAAAACATCTGAAAATCGTTAATCAGGGTTCCGTACTCATAGGGCGTCGAATTGTTTGTGAGGTGCTACCAGATTAGCGCCATATGTAAGCCAGTTAATTCACAGCTGATTATTAGTGATTACGTGTTGTTATAACCTCTAACATCTTTCTTGTTATTTACTAAAATAATTTATATTGTGTGGTGGTACGGAACCCTTCGTGCGAGTCTGACTCGCACTTGACCGGTTTTTTAATCCAAATACTTAAAATTTTTACAAGTGCTTTCGAATCGTCGATTGAATCTACCGCTGGTTCGGAATGCCATGCAACTATTATTGCGATACTTGCACGCGCATTGTGGAGGCGCCAGAGGATGACTGGAAGGATGACTTAAACAACCTCTCTTCTCCAGTGTACCTACACTACCCGTTTGCTACACTCTCAGCCGTTTTTAGCTTACAACCTTTAATTTTTTTACTGCGACTGATTCGTCCGAATCCGCCATGTAGATACATATGTTGATGTTTGTTGATTATGAGTGATGTTTTTAGTGATATTAGGTAGGTACACTGATTATTATGCATACGATAGGCTGCGGCCAGAGAAGGCAGGGGGTTTTAGTCCCTAGGTCGCCGGGAGCATCCCAGTCAAGTCGGGCATAACATCTATGAGGATTTCCTCCTGCCTAGAAAAAAAAAGGTACTACGCGACTTACAAGACTATTTAAACATTTCGTAAATTACTCATATACGCGACTTACGCAAGTAAAACTTACAACTAGTGTAATCGTAGCCTAAACTACAAGGGATTTTTCTCTACTTTCCAGATTCATCGGAGCCACCGCCGGGCGTGGCGCCACTGTCGCACTCGGCAGCGCGACACAAGATGGCGGTGCGGCCGCGGCGCACGCATGGAGCGCCCAGAAGGAAAAAAGCCAATCCTGTAAGCAATTTTTTTCCTTTTTTTTTATCCACTACAAGTTAACCCTTGACTGCGATCTCACCTGATGGTAAGTGATGATGCAGTCTAAGATGGTAGCGGGCTAGCCTGTTAGGTGCATAGCAGTTATATTAAACCCATACACCTATTCGGTTTATACACGGCATCATACCGGAACGCTAAATCGCTTGGCGGCACGTCTTTGCCGGTAGGGTGGTAACTAGCCACGGCCGAAGCTTCCGACCAGGCCAGACCAGGGAAAATTCAGAAATTTAAATTCCCAAATTGACCCTGCCGGGGATCGAACCCGGGACCTCCGCATATTAAGACAACAGCGCTACACACTGCGCCACGGAGGTCGTCATAACTCGTCCTACAACAAGTTAGCCCTTCTCATCTTAATTAATTGATGAAGCAATCTAACATGGTAGCGGGCTAATCTGGCACTTTTTATTACAGCCCCACAAACTTATCTGACCCGGTGGCCAAAATTGGAACTAATTTTTATGCCTGTTTAGTTCTTTTTTAGGGTTCCGTAGCCAAATTTGGCAAAAACGGAACCCTTATAGATTCGTCATGTCTGTCTGTCTGTCTGTCTGTCTGTCCGTCCGTATGTCACAGCCACTTTTTTCCGAAACTATAAGAACTATACTGTTGAAACTTGGTAAGTAGATGTATTCTGTGAACCGCATTAAGATTTTCACACAAAAATAGAAAAAAAACAATAAATTTTGGGGGTCCCCATACTTAGAACTGAAACTCAAAAATTTTTTTTTCATCAAACCCATACGTGTGGGGTATCTATGGATAGGTCTTCAAAAATGATATTGAGGTTTCTAATATCATTTTTTTCTAAACTGAATAGTTTGCGCGAGAGACACTTCCAAAGTGGTAAAATGTTGGTCCCCCCCCCCCGTAACTTCTAAAATAAGAGAATGATAAAACTAAAAAAAATATATGATGTACATTACCATGCAAACTTCCACCGAAAATTGGTTTGAACGAGATCTAGTAAGTAGTTTTTTTTTAATAATTTAAAACTTACTACAGGTTTGTACGGAACCCTCGGTGCGCGAGTCCGACTCGCACTTGGCCGGTTTTTTATTTTATTTTTCATAGATACTAGCGACGCTGTCACGGGGTCATATAAGTTTGTGGAACTATAAATCAGTATCTCTAATCGGCGTACTCGTATATATACGGCGTCGTACCGTACCTTAATAACTTGGCAGTACGTCTTGGCCGATAAGGTGGTAACTAGCCACGGCCAAAGCCTAAGACATTCACCATAGACAATGCAGAATTTATAAATTATGTCTTTTTACCATTGAAAATGGTTATCAGATGCAGATTTTGGGAGGATCAATATAGGAATAGTACCAAGAGTTGACGAATTTATCGAGACACGTGTGAGCGTTTGAATTTTGAAAATCGGCTGGTTACTTTTTTTGGAATTTTGAAAAATGTAAAAAATGTTGGGTTTTTTGGGGGTGTTTGTTTACTATTTCGGAAAAAAAATCGACTTAAGAAAAAATTAAAAAAGGGTCCTAGGGTATTAGTTTAGCTACAAAATGGCGAAAAAATTTTAAAAATCGGTTAATAATTGTGTTAATATAGGTGGTCCCTTTAGATTTGGAGTTGTAGAAAAACGGGTATTTCCGTATATGTATAAAAAGTGATGTAGCTTCTATGATTATTGACCGATCGTCATGGTTATGGTGTTAAAAGATGCCGATGCAGGCGAGAAGTGCTTTTTCGTAAATTTTTGTATTCATAATCAATGCTCCGATTCTTGCGGCTACTGCGAAATCTGTGATTTTTTTTCAAGTTTTATATCTGGAGCTCTATCTCAAAATTTAACCATTGATAAGTATTCATAACTAATGTAGTTTTAAACGCATACGATATATCGTAATAATTGGCTAATATCTTAGAACTTTTGACCTGATTAACTACAGCAACGGTATTTTATAAATTCCAGATAGCCGCATCAGCCTTGCCGATAACTCCCGAGCTGAACGAAGAAATGATACGAAGCGCTACTCCTGAAGTCGCCATTGAAACCTCAGAAGTTGTTACTGGTACGTGTTTGGAACATTCTTAAATCTTATCCGAAACTATTTTCTCAACAATACTATATTTATTTGTGTCGATTAATCTTTACAAAAATTGTTGTTCAATACAAATTAATAAAATGTTCAACGATCAACGACAGGTTTTCAAAAATATTATGAAGGTACATACCTACTTGATGATGCCCACGACGTCGTCCGCTTGGATTAGGTTTTTTTAAGTGCGGGAACTCTTTAATTTTCCGTGATAAAAAGTAGCCTATATCCTTCCCCGGTATGCAACCTATCCCTGTACCAAATCTCGACAAAATCCTTTGAACAGATAGACCGTGCTGCCTGGAGACACTTTCGTTTTAATAATAATAATAATAGTATGGAAGTATGGATATTAGTATTGGAGATAGCACATACTCCGGCCCATAATAAAATGCAATTGATTGAAATTTAATTTTCATCTTCCAGAATCATTCTCTTCATCGACCACTACGAAGCATCATATGATCATTAAGGAGCAGCACCATCAGCAGCTGAACCGAGAGTTACAGAAAGTTCTCGACACTCCAAGCGATACCAAGCTCAAATCCTCTTCTCTTCCCCCCGGACTAGCGTTGAGCCAGCTTGTCGGGCAGTCCCCGGCGAAACTGAGCATTGCAGAGTCCAACACACCCAGGTCTTCCATCAAACGAAGCAAGTCAAGCACTCAAGATCAACCACTCAGAGAAAGTTCGCCGAAGGTACAAACAAGCGATGCTCACACGTACCAATCGGAAGAGAGGATTTCAAAGTGTCGCTCTGACAAGAAGTATGCCGAAGAATCTTGCCTCGAAAAGAAATCTAAGTCAGAGAAGAAACTCGAGAACGAAGTCATAAGGTCTTCAAAGAAAGAGGAGTCGTTTTTCAGTAGACTACTACTGAGGAAGAGCGGGAAAAAGTCAAAGAAGGATCAGACAGACGGAGAGGGCCAACAAGATGTCAAGAAAACGAAAACAGAGAAAGCCACACCACAGTATAAGACTGTAGACGCTGATAGGAATTCAGGGTTTTACTATGGTGAACACAGTCAAGGCTACAAGCCAATCCCCGCTGAGCGCTCACACAAATCTGCTGGCCAGAAAGTCTTCGCCAACCAAATGCACAAGAGAATAGATAATAAAGGTGCTTACGTTCACGATGGAGCCTACAAAGATGTATACAGTGCTGCTAAAGTGGCAGGTGTCGAATATAGCATAACTGATCTCAAAATTGCCGAAGAAACAGACAAAATGTTGAATTTCGAAATGAAAAATAGATTTAGCAGACGCGAAGAGTTCAGTGAAAAAGTGGAGAGGACCAAACGTTCCTCCTCAAAAGAAACTATTGATGAAATTAAGAGAGAATCGTTTAGTTTGCATCATGACAAGTCTAAAAGACCCGTTTCAGTTCAAAGGTTAATTGATCCATTTGGAACGAAATCATTTTTAGCTGACGAGTTAGCAAGTAGAGCTCAGGAGGAAAGTGTGTCTCCCACTTTCGAAGTTTCTGATGAAGAACCTCCTGTAAGAGGAATGAGAATCAAAAACGTCAATAACGATTACGTCTTTCACAGCGGAAGTATGCCTAAAAATATTCCTTACTTCAATCCTAGTGTAATGATGTCATCTTCCCCTACCAAGAATATTACTCATAGCTCTGAAAACATGAAGTACATGAGCAGATCCTCAGAAGCGACTGATTTTCGGGAAAAAGAAATAGTCGCTAAGCGTGATACGATTCATCATGTTGGTAAAACTGAAGAATCTTACCTGACCTCTGGACTGAGGTCATTGGGAGAGGAATACGTTGAAGCGAGGAGCAGCATTGGTAAATCACACAGTTTTAGATATGCATCTGAATCGCCATCGATTAGTTCCCAAGAAAATCAGATGCCTAGTCTGCCAGCAATCGTTGGCATTTCAGAACCCTTGCTTGAAAGCTGGGAAGTAAATTATAGACGGAACGTAAGCGAAAGACACGATTACGCTAAGAGAATTTCTGATAGAAACTATGGTTTTCTTCAAGGTAGCTCTGAAGCTAATTACGACAGCTTGCCAAGCACTGACAGCAGTTACCTTGACAGTCTCAAACCCGACATAAATGAAGACAGAAAACTGTTCACTAACAGCATTCAAATAACAATGGACACACATAAACGCGATAGTGATATTTCTCAGATAGAGGCTAAAATCGATGATATTATTAGTTCGCCTAAACCTATTTTATCTCCAATACTCAAATCTAGTTCTTTAGATAGCGTTAAAAGTAGCCCAGAGAAACCCATCGATGAAAGACGTAAAACCATCTCTGTAGAAAGTGCATTAGGGCAATCAAAAACCAACCATCATAAAAACAATAAAGTTGATTCCGAAAGTTTCATATCAGTGACACATATAAACAAGGAGCAAACACCCGTTGCAACGATTAAAAGTGAAGAACCCTTGAAACTAAGTAAAAGTGATGAAAAAGTTCAAAAATCAGGGACTACTAAGCCAGGTGTACCTGAATTTTTAAACATACAGTTGAATAAAGTTGATTCCAAACCAGTTACTAATGTAGTTCTAACTGCTAACGTGACGCCAAAGAAAAATGATAGTCCTCAAGCAGAAAAGGAAGAAATAGTTGAATGTTTCCTTGTAACAGAAACTAAGCCTACGCAAAACATCCAAACCAGAAAGGATTCTTTTAAAATAACTGAAGCTGATGATAATACTCAAACTGAAGAAAAAGTTACGGTTGTCACTCCGAAAACAACAGTAACCAATTCAGGCAATATTTCTCCACAAAGTCCTTTGACTCCGAAACATTTTTTCAAAAAGAAATCTTTTAGCGTTGATGCTCAAGATCGGCCTGAAAAATCTAGAACTAGCTCAGTTAGTACTGAAGGTAGTACGGAAAAAATAGACGATAACATATCTATTGGTCAAAAATCGCGTTCGAGTTTTGGCAGCAAAAGCTCAATTCAAAGTACCGATAGCAACGAAAATAAAACGCCAGACAGGCAAGAAGAGACAGTTATTTTTAGGAAAAAACACGTTATTGGTAAAGAATCTCGAGGTGATAGAAAAAATGATGATGAGCCAGAGCTAATGAAAGTTTTCGCCAGGCGATCTCTGAAGCTTAAAGATTCTGAGGCCGATCACATTGCACACGAAATCGCCGAAGCCAATGCCATAGCGGCAAGGTCTAAGCTTTTGAAAAATGAATTCAACGCATCTATAAAATCTAGAGATAGTGATAAAGAAAATGAAGAGAATAAGGAACAAAGTCCGGAGAACAAATTGGTTGATATCGCAGCAAGAGTCAGTCAGTTCGGAAGTCATTACCAAAGGAGCGCAAGCATTAACAGTGTCAGTACTAAAAGGGACAGTGCACCAGTATACAGAAATGAAGTCAATAAATATAAGAAAGAAGTATCAGATTCAACACCTGAAAAGAGATTAAGAAATAGAACTTTCCCAGATTCTTCAAATGATCGGGAAGATATTAAGAGTATAACTAAGAGTGAAGCGATGGCTTATAAAGCAGATACGTTATCTAAACGGCCATGGCAAAGAAAGGATGACTTTAGACAGTCGTTAGAAAAGGAAAAGCGTGAAAGTTCTGTGATAGAAAAAGACGTTGAAAACGAGAAGATTGAGGGCGCGAAAGAGAAGGCCGTAGAGGAAGCGGACGCGTCGCCTCAGTTCAAAGGGATTTTGCAAATGAGGGCAGAATGGGAGAGGCGCGCGAAACAGGGGATGACCAAATAAACAAGGTGCTAAGCGTAAGGTTACGACGTAGTTCCAATTAAGTTGCGTTTTATATATAACACATTTTTTAGGTAATAAGACAAATTAACTTCTGTTTTAGCAGATTGATATTGTAAAATTACTAGATTGTGAACTGGTGAACTATTTTTAAATGTTAAAAGGGATGTAACTTTTACGCATGAAACTTCAATATCACTGTAAATGTAAAATTTCGTTAGGTATAAATAAAACTTTGAAGAAATAGTTCACTGGTTCTTAAACCATTATGGAACTGTATATTGTAAAAAAATTGCTTGATGCAATAATGTCTATTGTTGGAAAATAGTATTTTGATGAAAATAACATCTAATATATGTAGAAGATTTAAATCGGTATAAAGTATAGACATTAGACATAGCCAAAAATATGTTTTTTTCTAAAGATTGCATTTATCACAGATTTCTCTGACGATATCAGTCTTTTTAGACTTAAATTTAGACAAGTAACTTTCATTTATTGAAAAAAAATTAAATGATTGATATACAAACTGGACGGAAAAAATGAATTGTAAGGAAAATATGCATTTTATAGGGTTCAAATCCACTCGCAAAATGCATTTTATTTATAATCAACGTAAATAAGTTAAGTACTATCCAATTTTTTTATAAACATATTTTTCGTCCAGTTTATATAAATAAAAAAAAGGAAACTGCATTTTCATTTTAAATGAAGTGGTAGACAAAAATAAATGAAGTAGTAAATAATTAGTAACGGAGAAAAGTAAATGAAAGTATATTTTCATAATCCCACAATAAGGATATTGCTGTATACAACTGCGTAATAAAACTAATATAGGTTCATATAATAATATTTAAGTAGATTTCAAAAATATTCTCAGAATAACGTTATATATAATTATATAAATATAAAATCTACGTATAGCTAACGTTCTTTGTTAAGACAAGTGTATTTTTGAGTGTTATTGCAATGATAATATAGCGATAGTTATATTTTATTAAAGACTACATTATGTATTAAACATTTCTGAACTGTGAAATACAAATTTTATTGCTATAGTTTCATTGTTGTATTTCTGAATTTCCCTCCTTCCTCCTTCCTGCTGAACCGGATGCAATTGACCAGATGAGTGGCAATGAAGTCTTAGATGAAATACGTCAACGGAATAACAGCTTTGAATATAATGATTTTGTTTATTGGATAGAAGTATGCGTTACTTTGCGGAAGTACATGATAATGAAATGATGAGTCAACATCTCCTGAAGATGTTCCGGTGTCGGAGTGAAACGTTGAGAATAATTTGGAAGATTTATGTGGTGATTTAACTGCCTCACCGCCAACCCGCATTGTAGCAGCGTGGTGGGTCTAAGCTCTAACTCCCACTCTCCTATGAGAGTGGAGGCCTGTGCCCAGCAGTGGGACGTTAATGGGCTTTAGTGGTGGTGGTGGGGTTTTTCTGACTAGAAATTCTCAGTACTAGCCCGGAGTTAGGAAGTTGGCGGTGTTTCACCCCCGTGCCTCGGAGAGCATGTTAAGCCGTCGGTCCCGATTATTATCACTAACATGATGATAGTCGTTAAGAGGATCGTCTAGTTGTAAATTTTCATACAAAAAGCGATAACGTTTTTCTTCCCGTAAATTTTGTCCAATTTTCATAATTTTTAGAAATGTTGCAGATACAATGAAGAACTATATGCTCGTACGTTTTAATTTTAAAGAAATATATTGCTTATGTTAAAAGTTATTAGCGTCTAAATATCCATATTTTTGACCTAAAAACTTCCTCGAGTATTTTAATTTTTTTTAATTTAACTAAACTAAAATACTAAAAAAATAATACGTACGAGCCTAGATTAAGGTGTACTGAATCTAATGAGACCAATATTGTCTAATTTCGTAAACGTTATCACCCGAAACAATATTTCAAGAATAAAATGTAGGCCACGTTAAAACGTTATCACCCGAAACAATATTTCAAGAATAAAATGTAGGCATATGCCTACTGGACTTGCAACTCTCTCTATCGCACGATACGGACAAGGCAGCGAAGCGTTGTGAAACAGATAGCATTATTGAAAATACCTACTCGCGTCGCGTTTCGTCACTAGACGATCCTCTTAAAGCCCGCCAGCCCGCATTGGAGCCGCGTGGTGGGTCTAAGCTCTAATTCAATTCCCCTCCCTCCTATGAGGGTGGAGGCCTGTGCCCAGCAGTGGGACGTTAATGGGCTGTAGTGGTGGATGTGGCGTGTGCCGGTGCGAGTTGCTGGCTTACTGGGCAATGAATATCGCAAGCCGCAAGTGCAAGGTAGGTACACACTGTACCACATAGATTTGTCTACTGTGGCGGATTATAGCGAATTAAACGTATTGTTTTTAATTCGCTATAATGATTTTATTGTAGTCACAAAAGTTATTTGGCATCCTAAAGATCCCCGCTACAATGCCAATCTTACCCGTTTATCTTCTACTGTAACCATAAATAATTACGGACATTCTCAAAATTACAATGATAAAATTAGCACTAAATCTAGTTCTGTATTTTTCCGTTGGGAGTGTAATGAAAAGATTGTCAAACTTGTCTTGTGGCCAAAATTGGTTTGTTTTTTTATTTTATTTTTCATATCTACTAGCGACGCTGTCACCGGGTCAAATAAGTTTTCATCATACCTATTTGAAAAACGTATATTAGCTTCAGAGGATAGCGGGAGCAAAATGTAATTTTTAGGCCCATAGGACTTTTCATTTCTCTGTTCTGATTGGTCCGCGTTCGTGCTTCTGATTGGTGCTTAAAATTTCTCTGTTCTGATTGGTCCGTATTCGTGCTTCTGATTGGTGCTAAAAACGTATAGGTAATGTCCATACATAGGTTGATACTCCTAGCTTTTTCTCATACTTACGTAATGATGAAAAATAGTGTGTGTCACTCGCCAAATTTTTTGTTCTCGGGAGGCGTATATTGAATTCCTCGCTACGCTTAGGATTCTACTTTAGAATCCTTCACTTCGCTCTGAATTCAAAATAGCGCCCTCGGGGAACAAAAATTTTCTTTGGCCCCATGTAACACAAATAACTATTGTGGGACTAAAGCCCAATATATTTAGATCTGTCATTTTATAGGTCGGTATTAATAAAACAACATCATCTAAGACCAGATAGATAGATAGGTAGATATTTTACCAACTTCTACACGGCATCGTACCGGAACGCTAAATCGCTTGGCGGCACGTCTTTGCCGGTAGGGTGGTAACTAGCCACGGCCGAAGCCACCCACCAGGCCAGACCAGAGAACATTCAGATATTATGAATTCCCGAATTGACCCTGCCGGAGATCGAACCCGGGACCTCCGCAAGTTGAAACAACAGCGCTCAACACCGCGCTATACGGACGACGGAGGTTGTCAAACTACGTCGGATTATTCGCCCGTATACCACCCATCCCTAACAAAAGGTATCCCTACTGGTAGGGTTAAGTGAAAAAAATCCACTAAGGTAGCCACTGGTGGAAACTCTGAGTTCACTTAACCCTGCTATAAAATTAAAAAAAATCATTTGCTCGAAATTAAAATTTATTCAAGGAAATAGAATATTCGCAGCATATTATTATCAAATGATACAAAAAACATATAAAATGCTTCCCTATCAATTATTTAACATGAAAAATAATATCTACGCATACTACGTCTACCATACTAGTATTATAAAATATGCGAAAGTGTGTTTGTCTGTTGATTTGTACTTCAATCACGCCGCACCGGAGCAACGGATCGACATGGCTTTTTGCATGGATTTAGTTGAGGACCTGGAGAGTGATATAGGCTACTTTTATCCCGGAAAATTAAGTAGTTTCCGCGGGAATATCATATTTATATGTCATTTTTCTTTATATGCAATAAAGTATTTAATAATAATGTAAGATAAATCTAAATGAAAATGGAAGATGAAAATTCTATTCAAATATTATAAATGCGAAAGTGTATATGTCTGTCTATCTGTCGATCCGTCTGTCTGCTACCTTATCCAAACCTTTATCCATCTGTCCATCTGTCGGTCTGTCTATCTGCTACCTTAACCAAACCTCCATCTGTCTGTCTATCTGTCAGTCTGTCTGCTAAGTACATTAACCTAGCCATATTAACGTGGAATGTTGGCAAGAACGCTGGCTGCATTTCCATGCTGAACAGCCAGGCTGGCCCTTTGCGCAAAAAAAATTGAGCCAGCCCCTGATTATTTTTTCCTAATTACTTACTTCAAATTATTGGCCTCATTATATTAAACGCTTAAAGCAGAATTTTATTTTAGTTTTGATCGGGGCTAAGGGATGATAGAAAATACGTAAAGGTGTTTCCGAACGGCAGCTCAAGGGGAAGCCTAACCAGCGCATGCGTACAACCACCCTCAAAGCTTCGGAGTACCGAGTAACCCCAAATCGCAACAAGGGTGGCGAGCGACTCCATTTTATTTTCATTTACATCTCTCTCATCGTTCAAAAACCTACATATCTCGTGATCTAATAAAAAACGGAGACTTTTAAATGAAACTTTGCTAAGAACTAGTGGTGTGTTGACAGTTTATTTGTGATTAAAAAGACTCGGAACTTTTGTTAGCTTACGTAATATTTTTTTCTTGAAGATCGACCAAGATATCTTCAAGTCAAAAGGTAAGGAATTATTCTTTGTCATATTTACTCATATAAGCTATAAATATTGTAAATGCATCATTCGGTATGATCGACTCTATAGGTAAGGTAGAGTTACGTATCAAATCATTGATTTTTACTTAGCGTTTGCGATACATGTGGCGTTTACGTCCTTTTACTTACGTCAAGATTATTTTCTTTGGCACAAGTGGGATAAACGACGTAACAACAGATTTTTTCTATAAAATTTTGGACTTCAATATTTATTACTTAGATACGGTACCTTTATGATTACGATCCTATAATTATACCTTTTTTTTATTCCACTACCTACCTAGTAAGTGATGATGCAGTCTAAGATGATAGCGGGCTAACCTGTTAAGGGTATGGCAGTTATATTAAACCCATACCCTTAGTCGGTTTCTACACGGCATCGTACCGAAACGCTAAATCGCTTGGCGGTGCGTCTTTGCCGGTAGGGTGGTAACTAGCCACGGCCGAAGCCTCCCACCAGACCAGACCAGAGAAAATTCAGAAATTATAAATACCCAAATTGACCCTAACGGGAATCGAACCTGGGACATCGCACGTTAAGGCAACAGCGCTCATCACTGCGCCAGGGAGGTCGTCAAACCTAAGACCTAAGATAGCTCCTGTCCTTATTGGACACAAAATCACCTGCTGTATTTTAACTATAGTCTACTGAAAATTAAAATGACTAGTAGATTAAAGTGCATAAATAAGAGTCATTTGAAAAATATTGAGATAGTTACGTACTATAAGTCGACACAGTTTGCAAGGACTGAGATTTTCAATTTAATCGTAATATAATACTGAGATACAATTTTTTCCGTTCAAGTGTCGATATAAGTAATCTAATTATATCGCCCTTATTTACATTCTACCATAGAACGCCTCATGGTATGATTTTTAGATTCGGTAAACAATCTTTATTCTTTGAGCAATATTAATGTGTGTACGTATTACCTACGTAGTACCTACACAGAACTTAGGTAGGCAGTACAGTAAAGAGGTCACGTAATCACTCAGTACCCAAATGTTATTTGTTTTTTCTTTTTCTGCGTCGTATTGTGCTCGTAATCGTGACCTCTGGAAGAGGTTTTTCTTGGGATAAATATTTTAAGATGGTGGACTCCTAATCCAATCAAATACAAAAACTAGACAGCCATAAAAATTCAGTGTCGCGCTGCCATCACATTTTAAAGTTGCTAATGAATATTAAAAACTAGATGATTCCCGCGACTTCGTCTGCGTGGATCAAGATTTTTGATTTCCGCTGGAACTCTTTAATTTTCGGGGATAAAAAGTAGCCTATCCCCGAGATACAATCTACTCCTGTACCAAATTTCATCAAAATCGGTTGAGCAGATGGGCCGTGAAAGCGTAGCAGACAGACAGACCGACAGACGGACAGACAGACAAACACACTTTCGCATTTAGGTATATGGATAAAATTAAAAAAAAATCTAAACAGTCATAAAAGTTAGTTCCAATTTTGGCCACCGGGCCAGGGGCCAAACTGCCAACGCTAAAAGCTATACTTGAGCAATATTACTCAAAATGTTAGTTTGATGTCACGTACCTTGACGTTCCTAAAATAAGGATTATAATTCTAAAACATGAAAGTCAACAATAAAGGTTTGTGGGATTGTAATATTGCGTATTGTTAATAGCGTTGGCAGTCCGCATCCCCAGACCCCAGTCTTTATGGGGTCATCACTAAAGTACGTCACACTAATTTCGTGATTTTTTGACCCCTCCCCCGTGCTTGTCACAGTTGGTCACATTTGTGTGACGTCGTGTGTGACGTTACATGTCTTGCAACTTCACATCTAGAAATTATTAAATTAAAACAGCACTTCCGAAATTAGTTTTATTTCCATGTAAATTATTTTTTAATATAATCTACATTAACTCAAACATTTGAAAAAATTAACAAAACTTGGAAATACTTTCAAGTTCAAATTTGGCATTTTAACACTTAGATGTAGACGAAACTTAGTACCCCTACCTACGACCTCTATATACACGACCTTAAAGCAGAGTAGAGGTGGTTAATATAACACGTAACGCAATATGATAACGCGTTATTGTTCCATAACGGGATAACGAGTTATGTGAGGAGCCGCCATGACGTTACGGCGTTATGAATATCACGCGATCGCGCGCGGTGCCTCGTAATGAGTCGTAACGTAATAACACTAATAACGTTGTAACGGCGCCCGCCTGTCGGTAGCGCGCTGCCGCTGGCCGATGGTTATATTGGTTAGTCTCGCGTAACGCGCTGTTGTGAGTGAACGTGATCGTTGCGTGTTACGAAATTTAGCGTGTTGCAAGACATATCGCGCCTGCCGGCCGCCCACACGTTTTCTTATAACAAGCGCGTTATAACATAACCTATTTAAAAGCATGTTAAAAATTTATAGTTTATAGTCCGTAGCGTGTTATGGATTTATAACAGTTTTGAACAACTCTAAAGCAGAGCCCTTGAAGGACGCTACCCGGAAGCCGGATTACAGTTAAACCTGTCGCTAAGTTATTTCAAGGTTCACGATCGGACGCTTTAACTAACCGTGAAGTGCGGAAAATTTGTGAAAATAATATTATAATACCGTGGCTGAATTTGTTGTACACCATCTCTTAATTAAACTAAAATGGCAGGCGTAAATATTTTGCTATCCTCTACGGCCGCAACTAGTATGAAAAGGATCGCAATATATCGTAGGCGTCAATATGTATTTAACTAGGTAATGTCCTCGACTTCGTCCACGTAGATTAAGGTTTTGACGTGACAACGTCTTATAAATTGGTTTGCCGGGTGACACTTCAAGAAACTGCGTTACGCTCCGCTCACGTTATGCGCTCACAATGAGAGCGAGTGAGAGGCACGCGTCCCTTCCACTCGGGCATGGTTAGTCCGCCTAAGAGCGAGAGAGACAGACATAAAAAGTGAAAGGCACGCGTCCCTTCCACTCGAGCACAGTTAGCCCGCCTAAGAGCGAGAGAGACAGAGCGAGAGAGACAGAGCGAGAGAGAGAGACAGAGCGAGAGAGAGAGAGTGAGAGAGATTTCATCCTTCTTCCTACTATACGAATGAATATTCACATTAAAATTATTTTACCACTCAAAGTCGTTGTCACGTAAAACTTTCGCCCGTATACCGACTTTACAGGCAACCAATTTTTTTTTTTCGGGCTGAAAAGTAGCCTAAGTATGTCTTTCCCCAGGACCTATCCATGCACCAAATTCCATCAAAATCGGTTGAAAAGTTGAGGCGTTAATGCGTAGCAGACAGACATAGACCTACTTTCGCATTTACACTCTTAGTATGGATGATATGGAAGTATGGAATATGGATGTGGGAGCCAAGTCCAACATCATAATATTAATTAGTACCTGCTTCCGATAAACCAATTTCAGAGTGACATTCACGAGTATCACGACTGCCCGGTCGAAGCAGCAATCTGTCCAATTACCGGGACCGCTTCGTGTATAATTGGTTTAACCCCCTCGTAATCCGATCACCTTCTGTTCATTGGTTTTTTTTTTCAGAAGGGACCGTATAGATACATATTTTATTTGGACAACCAAAAATTGTTACATTAAAAAAACCTTAAGAACTAGACACATTTAAGACACTTGTTAAATAAACAATTTACTGAATGTGCCACATCACTCACTAAAAAAATTAAAAGCAGCGCGTTAAATCAAAAGTTACCACTACAAAAAATCTGAACTTTTATTTGCTTTGACAGTTAAATTTTGGTTTGTTTTGAAGACTAGGCTACCTTTTTAGGGTTCCTTAACAGTTTTCCGTTTAGGGTCGTAGGATAGTAACTAGCCATGGCCGAAACCTCCCACCGGACCAGACCAGAGAAAATTCAGAAACTATAAATTTCGAAATTGACCACAACGCTGCGCTAGGGAGGTGTTCATAAATCTATCTAGTATCTACCCATCACCTATCAAGTAACCCAGACTTATTAGATGGAAATATATGTAGTTTTTTTTAATCCACTACAAGTTAGCCTTTTACTGCGATCTCACCTGATGGTAAGTGATGATGCAATGTAAGATGGTAGCGGGCTAACCAATTTAACCCAAGAGGTACATAGAAGAAGGAATCTATCTTTCGACCTGTTATCACCATTAACCTACGCCAATCTGAGAGCATAATATAATATTATGACGCAGATATTATATTATGATATTGTTGTGTGGGTGGATGATTGACGCAGAATTATGTCTCCTTTATTATTTTGTAAGGGTTTGTAATCAAACCTTTACAAAATATAGGGTATTGTAATTTATTGAATAGATTTTTGACGACCTCCCGATGGCGCAGTATTGAGCGCTGTTATCTTAACGTGGGAGGTCCCGGGTTTGATTCCCTGCAGGGTCAATCTTTGTTTTATAATTTCTGAATATTCGCTGGCCTGGTTCGCTGGGTTCGCTGGTTAGCCACGGCTAGTTACCACCCAACCGGCAAAGACATGCCGCCAAACAATTTAACATTCCAATAGGATGTCGTGTAGGAACCGATTAGGGGTATGGGCATAATATATCTACTACGAATAACTAATAATATAGCTACCATCTTTAAACATTCTAGATCCAGCGCGATTCTATGTACCTACTGAAATTTTTGATACCTACTAGCTATAGCGAAATATTCAATAGGTAAAATATTTTTTTTATTTTTGATCCAAAACATACCTACCTACTGCTACGAGTACTTCCTACAATCCATACTAATATTATAAATGCGAAAGGGTCTGTCTGTCTGTCTGTCTGCTACGCTTTCACGGCACATCTGTTGAACCGATTTTGATGAAATTTGGTGTGGGGATAGTTTGTATCCCGAGTAAGGACATAGGCTACTTTTTATCCGGGAAAATTAAAGAGTTCCCGCGGGAATCAAAAATCTTAATGCACGCGGACGAAGTCGCGGGCATCATCTAGTAATTATTATAATACTTATTTTAGGAACGTCAAGGTGCGTGACATCAAAATGTCATTTTGAGTAATATTGCTTAAGTATTGCTTAAAGCGTTGGCAGTATAACCCCTGTACTCAAAAATTAAACGGGAGCAACATTTAACTCTCCTTTAAGAGTTTCACATTAAAAGGTAGAGCAAAGAAAATTGGCCATAAATTAAAAGTAGCTCCAACACGCGCAGGTCCCGCAATTTGCATAATGCCCGCCATTTGTTACAATTTGGCTTGTAGGTATTAAAATTTATCGGAAGATACTCTTTGACAGCCTGAATAGAGTGCAGGTGTGGTTTAATAAGTTTGCCTTTAGGTATATTTACCTGTTTATTAACTTCATTATTAATTTTCATATTTGAAACAAAACCCCCCGAACGTAGTTTCAGTTTCGGCCGGATGGCAGCCGAAACACGTTTGTTTACCGAAACTAGGCTGAAACCGAAACAAAAAGTTCGGTTAGACACTAAATATCTCATATCTTGTTGTACCCATTCTTCCTGCACAACCTTTCTCACTGCCAAGGGTCACTGGTAGAGATCTCTTATAGAGATAAGTGTTTCCTTGTCCACTATGTTTCTGTTTTTCTACGTATTGTATAACTTTTTGGTACAAAAAATAAAAAAAAAATAAAAAAAATATATATATTAGTTTGGATGATACAATTAAATATGGATTAAAAAGACGATGCGTATCGTAACTTAACCGGCGTAGACCCAACACTACGGCGTAGCATCACATCCAATAGCATAGCAATTGCATAGCAACCCCCTCTCTAGTGGTCTTGGGGTAATTTTGACCCGTGTTTATTTTAAAACTTAATCACGATTCAACCTCTGAAGTTACTGATTCAAAAGGCCTAAAACCACGCGTTTCAGGATGTCGTGGCATCGACTAGTTTACAGTAAAAAAAGAAGTTTTTCAATCAATCAATATTTATTTATTCAAATAAGGTACAATTGTACACTTAGTGACGTCCAATCTATACTAATAATATTATAAATGCGCAAGTGTGCCTGTCTGTCTGTATATCTGCTACGCTTTCCCGGCACATCTTTTCAACCGATTTTGCTGAAATTTGGTATAGAGGTAGGTTTTATCCCGGAAAATTAAACCTTGATCCACGCGGACGAAGTCGCGGTCATCATCTAGTAACTTAAAAAACATGATGGTGATAATCAATTACGGTATCTTAAAACTAAAGCTACTAGGGTTCCAAACGCGCCCTGGTCTGTGAAGAGCCCTCAACAAACTCAGCCGGGATCTATTTCAGATTTATTTCAATCTCTATGTTAGTATTTTTTAATTTTAACACAAAAATATTGGTGCCTATTTAAAATAGAACTACCCCCGTGGCAGAAAACTCCGCCATAAAATAGTAATATCCAGTGCAACGAATAAAGGCATTGCAACTAATATGCCATTTAATCTTAAAAAGCTCAACGTATAGAATGACCTATAAACCCAAGAGTCTCAGTCAAAGGCTCTAGCAGAAGGCATCAAATAATGATGCGCCAGCAATTACTGCGAACTGTGACCCACTTAAGTCGCATATGCTGAATCTTTACATGTGCATACTTATGCATGCAATTTTTCATACATTTTACTCGCTCACATTTATTACTTGTATCCGAAGGAAAGGTTAAACAAGTTGGTTGGTTAACCATTAACCAACCAACCATTTGGTTAACCATTAACCAATTGGTTAGTTGGTTTTAAGGAATGGTTATTAGTTTTCTATTAATTTTGTATGTAACAGATCGTATTGTTACGCTTGCCTGAATAAATAATAAATAATTAGCATTCTTTGAAAAAAAATTGTATATTTTTTATATAAATAATATTTTTTCATCCCACCATCTCGGAAAGAGTATTTTTACTCTTCGATATCTGAAGGTAAAAGCCGTTATTATCCTCTAGAGGATAAAGTAAATTAAATTTAGAACATCGTGTGCACGTTAGTAAATATCTCTCGTCTATGAAGTTTGTGAATTCAAAACATCATTAAAACCTATTTACTTGTACCTCTATGGTGCCGAATTTCCATACAATCGTTTTTAATTTGTTAAAAACTCACACTCGTAACCTTCTTGGTGTACTTTTTTAATTTGCTTTGCGCGCACCATTTTCTTTCACGTCATATTGTTTAAAATTAAAACCGATTAAAAACAAGAAAATTGAAAATAAGTGAAAAACCTAAAATGAGTGATTCTAGTGACGAAGAAATTAACAGAATTGAATTTAATCTTGTGATTTTTTTTGCATTTAGTCATTTCCTCGCTGAGGTGGGATGAAAAGTTACGTGTTGCACTCGAGTGAAAAGATTTTTCACCTCGTGCTCTTTTGATTCCCTCGCTGACGCTCATGATTCTAATTTTTGAATCACTCGCTCCGCTCGTGATTCAATTTTAGAATCCTTCGCTTGCTCGGTCATCAAAATTGAGCACGCGGTTAAAAAACAACTTTTCACTCTTGTATAACAAATAACTATTACCCACGACGGAAAGGAGACGGTATATAATATGTGTTTGCCCTAAGAGGTTGTGCGTTTGTTTGTTTGTTTGTTGGTCCACTTTTTTGTTACCATTTTTTTAATGAATAGCTTTCGCATAAAACGAACTTAGCCTGGGAACCTATTAAATTAAATTAAATAGGTGAATGTGTAAGCGAGAAATCATTCGAAATTTTTCGATTGAAAGCTAGTTAATAATATAGCTTGTATCACAATAACTTTGTTAAGTTTTAAGCTTGCATGTGATAGCCTAATGGTCTTAACATCGGCCTCCTTGTCGGGTGGTCGGGTGTTCGATTCCTAGACTAGCATTTATAGCAATTAAAAAGCAAAAGTATTCGTGTAAAGCTATATTAAAGGTATATCCCTCCCAACCCGCATTGAAGCAGCGTGGTGGGTCCCTCTCTCCTATGAGAGTGGAGGCCTGTGCCCAGCGACGGGTGTGGATGTTAATGGAGTGGTGGTGGATATATTCGTGACATTTCCCATTTATATTATTAGTATGGATATGGATTAGTGGCGGGCCTTAGAACGTAAACGATCACCTAATGACTTCCACCTAGTGTACCGGCGTGACCGCATCGTCGGTATCCGGGATGAATGTGGGCCTCTCAGACCCCAACCGCAGGCGCGGGTTACTTTATTACTCTCTGAATGGATGGTGACCCGGTTAACATGGGTTAACTTCACTAATTAATGAAATAGATTATGCTGTGGGAAAGTATTTTTGAAGTGAAAACTTCTTTAGCCGCGTTGAGCACTTTTTGGTAGGGGAAAATCTTATGGGTTCGCGTCACCAACATGCTGTGACGTATTGTGCTTTTTTGGATGGGTGAAATCTTGTGAGTTCGCGTCACCGACATGCGTAGTAGCAGTATATCTGTAGCTATACGTACTAAATAAATATACTAATATATTTGAGTTGAAAAATAAATAACAAGTATATTAAATATATTTGTTTAATATGATTGTATATGAATTGTTATTTCAATTAAATTGTATTTATACTATGTTATAAGTTTTCACTTCTATCAGCAGTACCTATGACTGCCAATTTTTTTAGAACGTAAGTCCTCTATATCCAGGACAAAACGCAGGGCCCTGTCTCTCTCGCTCTGGTATAAATGGAGAGAAAGAGTATATTTGTTTTGTTGTAATTATTTTAGCTAGTTTTAAACAATATTTCAATAAGCAGCGCCGCGCCGTAAGCAAGATGTCCCAAGTTTGAATCCCACTTGGGAAATTCGAAAATCTTTTAAGTATTTAAATAAAGGGCTGCCGGCTAATCAATCATGGGAAGATATGCCCATAATGGGCACGCTGGGCAGGCGTGCGGGGTGGCGGGAAGTGGCTGGATCTTTATCATTTAATAAATTGGTAAACAAAAATACCAAGCTAGATCTCTTTTGCACCACGGCCACCTCCATGCGTAGGATTCTAGCCAGTGAATTCTTTGACTCCCACTGCCTGAGTTGAAATGGTTTGCTGGCTAGTAATCTAAATAGTTATTAATTTCTAAAATAACCCAAATATTAATATCTTCCTAATTATAAGCTTTTTATATTTTAATTATGTAACATATATTAATATTTTCTTTTTTCCATCTTTGCGAGCTATTTCTATCTCACATAAATTCTATCTGTGAAAACTTGTAATTGGCGTTATACTTATTCTTTACTAGATGATGCCCGCGACTTCGTCCGCGTGGATTAAGTTTTTTTAATCCCCGGGTTAACTTGTTCTTTCCCCGGGATGTAACCTACCACTATACCAAATTTCATCAAAATCGGTTGAATAGATGGGCCGTGAAAGCGTAGCAGACAGACAGACAGACAGACGGACAGACAGACGCACTTTCGCATTTATAATATTAGTATGGATTTATCTATCCACTTTTGTTGTAGCTGTAAGTTTTCTGTACAAAATAAAAATAAAAATAAAATAAAAATAAGGAAGGCTGACGACCGGGCGTGGTGGCGTTCTTTGGGAAAGGCATATGTTCAGCAGTGGACGTCTGCAGCTTATGATGATGATGATGATGATGATTTATATAAAACACGCACCGCCAAGCGATTTATCGTACCGATATACGATATACATTTTTTTTTATTTTTTATTATCAAAATAAAAATCGATACAGCTTTGGTGGGTAACACTGGGAAAAATTACGTAGGTTTAAATTGCGTGCTCTTCCGTCAACATATCAGAAAAACAAAACACAGGACACACTGTTAGAAACAGGTTAGCCGGCTACCATCATAGACTGCATCTACACTTACCAGATACACTTACACTTACAAGTCAAGAGCTTACTTCACATACTACATTGTATGGCTTACTTGTACTGGCGTAAAAAAAAATTAACTAATTATTTTCGTTTATTACTCGTTCTAGTGTTAAGTCGCAGGCATATTCTAGTTTACTAAATTCTAGATGCTAAAGCCTAGTTCGGATCTAGGTCGTCCATTATATCGCGACTGTTACTGACTTCAAGTCTTGTTCATTTGAGTGCTTTGACTCTTGTTGAAACGGTTTCAAACTATTGAAACCGAAATAATGCTTTGTAGTAATGTCAATGTATATTGGAGATATATTTGTGTGTGGGGAAAATGTAATGTCAAGGCTGTATTAAATAACCTTTTTGTTATATAAATAAAATGTAATATTTACCTTTGTCTGTCTGATTAGGGGTCAAAAAATCACAAAATTAGTGTGACGTACTTTATGAATGACCCCTTAGGAACATTACGGCGGTAAATGCCGTGTAGTAATCGGTTAGGGACATGGTAGTAACATATATTAGACCCATACGTATCCCTACTCGGTTTCTACACGGCATCGTACCGGAACGCTAAATCGCTTGGTGGGACCTCTTTGCCGGTAGGGTGGTAACCAGCCATGGCTGAAGCCTCCCACCAGGCCAGACCAGGGAAAATTCAGAAATTATAAATTCCACAATTGACCCTGCCGGGGATCGAACCTGGGACTTCCGCGCGTTAAGACAACAGCGCTCAACAATGCGCCAGGGAGGTTTAGTTGAGACGACTAGGACGATATATAGAGCTTTATTGATTATGTTTTGAAAAATGTTTCAAACACCAAATAGCACGATATCTCAATAACAAAACTGACAGGAAAATTCATTCTTAATTCCTAAACAATAAAGTTTAAATTTAACTACGCCTACTTGCATATCAAATGTTTAATTCCTAGTGGTAAACCTATGTCCTTGAACTTCTGACATGCTGTAACGAGAATCGACTACAATGTCATTGATATAGAGACAGGGGTGGCATGTATAATTATTCAGGAATTCTGATACTTTACACGTGATGGTACACGTTTTAAGTAGGGTTGCCACTTTTTCCAGGCGAAAGTCGAAAGTAACATTCAAACTCTATAATGGCCCCTAAATCCAATAGCTTTTATGAGTTCACCACCATACGTCGTTTATCCTTTAGACATGAACGATTGGTCTGTGCCCATTTAATTAGAAACTGGAAAAACATCATGAGAAGATTATAATAGAAGGGTGTAACCATCCTCAAAGATGAGGGAACGACGCATGAAGAGAAATAGTAAACTGTCCATATACTTACTTTAAAATAAAATATTAATAAAAGCTTTACAATAAAGCCAAAGCAAAAACCTTTTTAGTTTCGAAACTGTCACAATTTTTTAAATTAATTCAGTAACCAAATTACTCATATCAGTACAACATTATATTATGATAATTACTAGCTGATGCCCCGACTTCGTCCGCGTGAAATAAGTTTTTCCATTCCTACGGGAACTCCTAAATTTTCCGGGATAAAAAGTAGCCTTTGTCACTCTCCAGATCCTCGATTATACTCATGCCAAAAATCACGTCGATCCGTGGCTCCGTTGCGGCGTGATTGAAGGACAAACCAACAAACAAACACTTTCGCATTTATAATATTAGTAAGTATTATTATATACATTTTATGCTCTCCGTAGGATACCAAGCATCACCATCATCTCAGCTTGTCGTTTTGGTTGACATTTACGTAGAAACCACGTCTACTACGTATTGAATAGAAAAGAAAAGAAAGAAAGAAAGAAAAACAGTTTATTCAACAGTGGTGTTACAGACAAAACTATATACAAATGTAACAATTTCGTCTGTGACACCACCCAGAAAGGGTGTATAGCTCAGCGTTTTGCCTTGCGTCATATTATGCTAAAACCGGCCAAGTGCGAGTCGGACTCACGCACCGAGGGTTCCGTACAAACCTGTAGTAAGTTTTAAATTATTAAAAAAAAACTACTGACTAGATCTCGTTCAAACCAATTTTCGGTGGAAGTTTGCATGATAATGTACATCATATATTTTTTTTAGTTTTATCATTCTCTTATGTTAGAAGTTACAGGGGGGGGACACACACATTTTACCACTTTGGAAGAGTCTCTCGTGCAAACTATTCAGTTTAGAAAAAAATGATATTAGAAACCTCAATATCATTTTTGAAGACCTATCCATAGATACCCCACACGTATGGGTTTGATGAAAAAAAAATTTTTGAGTTTCAGTTCTAAGTATGGGGACCCCCAAAATTTATTGTTTTTTTTCTAGTTTTGTATGAAAATCTTAATGCGGTTCACAGAATACATCTACTTACCAAGTTTCAACAGTATAGCTCTTATAGTTTCGGAAAAAAGTGGCTGTGACATACGGACGGACACACAGACAGACAGACAGACAGACAGACAGACAGACAGACATACATGACGAATCTATAAGGGTTCCGTTTTTGCCAAATTTGGCTACGGAACCCTAAAAATGCATACAAAGCAAGGCGCTGATTTTCAACTGTGACCCCGGGTGACGTCACAACTCCAACTCCAATGCACTTCTCGATCCTCCCGAAATCCTCGGAGCTATGGCCAAAAATACGTCTCAGGCGATTTTCATCTGTCCATTTTCAATGGTAAGACCACAGTAAAACTACGTTTGTGACCACATTTGACCTTCTACGTAGAAATTGGTTATTTAAATGATCTAAATTCTTCCTGACGAAGTTGCATGGGGAAGAGCTAGTGATTATTTTTTACTGCACTGACTTTGTGTCAGTCTAGAGCCAATTTCGTAGTTTTCACAAGCCACCGATTTTCGTGTAAACAAGTACAGAAATGAATGCTTGTTCACCATTTACAAATTGGGTCCTTTTCGGTTTGCGTCTTTTGTGCTCCGAATCTGGAGCACTGCCCTCGTTCTTTTGTTGGTATAGAACAGGGTTGTCACTGTTTGGTTTTTACACAAATATAATTGAAAATCTCATAGGCATGAGAGAATTTCAATTATATTTGTTTACTAGCAGATGCCCGCGACTTCGTCCGCGTGAAATAAGTTTTTTAAATTTCCACGGGAGCTCCCTAATTTTTCGGGTTAATATATACAAATAATATGGCTTTCTATTGGTACCAGAATTTTCAAAATCGGTTCAGTAGATCCAGAGATTACCCCCTACAACTTCACAAACTCACAAACTTTGCGAGATTTTCAATTACATTTGTATAAAACCAACTTTTGAGGCCAAAAGCTGAAAGGACATCAAGATTGAATTTGGAAAACATATTTTTCTTTTAGTATAAAATGAGATTTTGGGCCACTAAGATATCCAAGTTTGTAATAAAGAATACAACTTAATTGATATTCATATTTGTATTTATTCAATATTCTGTTTAAACTTTTTCAAAAATTCAAATACAGAAAACGAAATACATACTTGAATAAGTTAAATGTTTTGGTCTCAGAGTAACTTTCCCAAGAAATGTAATGAAATGAGAAGAATGTGCCAACCCTGAGGCTTCATTTCAAGTAAGGCGTCACGTCGACAGCCAATAAGCACAAATGTTTACAGCCATTTTACAGCAGAACTAATTCTGAAGACTGGGCAACAAATTCGTATTAATTTATTGAATTACATATTGTAAGTACTTAGTTTGTCGACTGAGTTTCGAACCACAAATTAAAATGTGTTTACTTTTAAAGCTGTTATTTATGGTAGCACTGTACACTTTTGAACGTCATTTATTAATTATTGTCAAATCTAAATAGGTATAGTATAAAAGGGAAAAGGTGACTGACTGACTGATCTATCAACGCACAGCTCAAACCACTGCCCACCAGATCGTGCTGAAATTCGGCATATACCTATAGCTATAATGACGTAGGCATCCGCTAAGAAAGGATTTTTGAAAATTCAACCCCTAAGGGGGTGAAATAGGGCTTTGAAATTTGTATCAAAATTGAACCTAACGTGAGCAAAGGTGCGAGCAAAAGCATCGATAGGTAGATGGTAGGAATGGTAGGTACTAGATGGGCCCTTTCATAGAAAAAAGTTGGGCGTCCGACTTGTAGAGCACGTTCCACACCTGTCATAAGCCTGTCTTTGTCCCCGTCGAAGCGCTGTTACGGTCGCTCGTCGTGTAGATAATTTGTTATTTTATTATTAAGTTAGGCAGTATGGCCCTAGGCTTGTCAGTTGCTGGGTTACACTTAGTCATTTTATGATATGTTGCAGTGCGCCGTGAGCAGCAACCGCAAGCAGCGATGCCGTGGGCGGCGCGCTAGGGCATGCTCTGCGGCGCCGTGTGGTCCGCCGCGCCGGTGAGTCTGCGCGGCCTGGCGCCCCCGCTGCCGCCGCGCCCCGCCCTGCTGGCCGCGCTCGTCATGCACGCGCTGCATGCCGGCGACGACGACAGCTTCATAGGTGAGTGCGCCCCGCCTAGTGAACTGTAGCCTGCACTAGACGTCACACGGCGCGCTAGGGCATGCTCTGCGGCGCCGTGTGGTCCGCCGCGCCGGTGAGTCTGCGCGGCCTGGTGCCCCCGCTGCCACCGCGCCCCGCCCTGCTGGCCGCGCTCGTCATGCACGCGCTGCATGCCGGCGACGACGACAGCTTCATAGGTGAGTGCGCCCCGCCTAGTGAACTGTAGCCTGCACTAGACGTCACACGGCGCGCTAGGGCATGCTCTGCGGCGCCGTGTGGTCCGCCGCGCCGGTGAGTCTGCGCGGCCTGGCGCCCCCGCTGCCGCTGCGCCCCGCCCTGCTGGCCGCGCTCGTCATGCACGCGCTGCATGCCGGCGACGACGACAGCTCGTGGCGCCATGTGCTCCAACGCGCGCCGCCCTGCTTGCCGCGCGGCATGCCGGCGACTCTGACATCTTCATAGGTCAGTAGGTACGTCTCGCCTCGCACACGGCGCGTGCGGCATGCTCGCGGCGCCGTGTGCTCCACCGCGGAGGTGTTTATGGCGGACAGGAACACACGCTTTCCGTGTCAATTTGGAGTTTTTCGGTCCACAGGAAATGAGTCCGATGTTTTTCCAGGTTCAGTTTGTCCCATGCTGCGAATTGGAAGGCCGTCGGTTCTATGATAGCCATACATAACGAGCTAACTGAGACAGTATCAATGTATCATAGTATAATAATTGCTGTAAAAGATAAACATAAATAGTAGATTAGTAGCCAAGGGTTGTAAGGCATCAATTGCAGCCCGAGATATTTAG
Organism: Erebia ligea; assembly: GCA_917051295.2. NCBI lineage: Eukaryota > Metazoa > Arthropoda > Insecta > Lepidoptera > Nymphalidae > Erebia > Erebia ligea. The sequence continues at coordinate 13,536,951 of OU785241.1, read as the reverse complement.
GCGCACGAGCGCAGGGAGGGCGCCTATAGTTCGAGGGTGCAATTGATGCTTACACCCGAGCTAACTACTCTGCTTTACATCTCGATTGTGAGGTAAAGTAGGTCCTTATTACCCCCAAATGGAGCTTGTAGGTGACCAATTAGCGCTCTAGGGTAATAATGTAGCTAGAAAAGCCCTAGGGCGGTAAGTAATTAAAAAAAAACTCTTCACTCTTTCAAAAAGTTCGCGTACATCTAACCATCATACTTTTTTTAATTACTTACCGCCCTAGGGCTTTTCTAGCTACATTATTACCCCAGAGCGCTAATTGGTCACCTACAAGCTCCATTTGGGGGTAATAAGGACCTACTTACCGAATATGAGAGATGTAAATAATAATTAAAGTTTGTTGTGGATATCCAATGATATCATTGTGAATAGCGTTGAGGTCACATTGCAAAAGATTAAGTTTGAGGGCTTACCCTGTCGATGTCACGGGTAAAATACGCGAAGGTCACCAATGCACTCGCCCAAAATACTGCAAAGTCACTGCTGTAGAGTCATAGTAAAATTATGTCAAAGTCACAAGTTAGAGATGGTCGAGATATCGTCATATTAAGCCAAGGTCTTATAGGGTCTTAAGATCACTATTTTATTTGAAACACGCCGATGTCTTCTTTATAAATCAACTATAGCAAACACCTGTGACTTCCATGGGAATTTCCCTCCTTTTCTTTTTATTATCGCTATGTCACAAACATGAATGATTTTGAAATGGTAACGGTTGTTATTTAAGATTATTTCTTCAAAAAAATATACATCAAAATGTGAGCCTTGATATTTGATGGTCTTACATTTTAAAATGCTAAAAGTTGCTACCTACCATTTTGACGATGGCATAATAAAAATGTTTTTTGTGCCAATGGATACGTGTTCGGAATCCGAACGACGGTTGTCCGTGTATTTCTTTGAGAGTTAACGTAAAAGACAAGTAGCTGGAGCACTCTAAAGTTTAAGAACAGTCTTAAGTTTGAGCTGGAAGTTAAGGCCAGCTTTTTTTAGAGTTCTTGTACTGTGAAACGGATCTAGGGATAGCGTACTCGAGTTAGACCTATAAAATTCACTAGCTGATGCCCGCGACTTCGTCCGCGTGGATTGAGGTTTTTCGGTTCCCGCGGGAACTCTTTAATTTTCCGGGATACAAAGTAGCCTATGTGCTATTCCAGACTATTATCTATCTCTGTGCCAAATTTCATCCAGATCCGTTCAGCCGTTGGAGCGTGATTGAGTAACAAACATCCATACATCCATACATCCATACATCCATCCAAACTTTCGCATTTATAATATTTATTTGATTATTTGATTATCATTTAAATGATAAATAATGAATGTTTAATGATTTGGGTGTAGGTAATTTTTTTTTTGTATTAAGTTTTTATGTAACATATTCTGATTTAAGCCCAAGTTCGCAATGAGCGCTACCGTTTAAATTCCCCGCTAGAGACCCTAGTGTAGTAGAGTGAGGTCTCCGAAATGTCTTATACAGGTTGGTCCAAATAGTGACGTCCAAAGAAAAAAAATTGACCTAGACCTATCGAAAAATAACCTGTTCAACGATTTTTGGTAGTTTTCGAGTTAGGTATAATTTTTTAAAGTTTTTCTTGAGATTTCTGAGGGAGTGAGTGTTAATTTTTTTTTTTTTTTTTCTTTTTATTTAGTGTTTTTTTCCGAACATACTACCATAGGCTACCGTGGGTGGTTTAAGTGGTTACTGGTTACCTACCTAATGCTGTAACGTTGTATCTTAAGACTAAATAAAGATTAAGAAAAAATAAATCTAATTAAAATCTAATTAAGTGTTGACGCACTTTACCGGTTGTTTCCATAAATAATTCGAATTGAAAAGATAATTCTATGTAGGTTATATGTATTCCATTGATTACCCCGGAGCGGATCGATGGTTATATCAGTAATACAAGGCAGCCGTTCACCAAAACGGCTGAGCGAGTCACGCGACCCGCTATCTACAGACATCTTGGCGCCGCACCCCCTCCCCCCCCCCTACCCCTACCCTTCCACCGTGGTATACTGCGGATTTACTTCGAGACATGCCAGGGAATGAAACTCGCAGAAGAGCAAAAGATGTCGTACCGCAAGCCATCGTCAAGGTACCGCAAGGCTTGACGACCTCCGTGGCGCAGTGTTGAGCGCTGTTGTCTTAACGTGCGGAGGTCCCGGGTTCGATCCCCGGCAGGGTTTGGAAATTTATAATTTCTGAATTTCCCTGGTCTGGCCTGGTGGGAGGCTTCGGCCGTGGCTAGTTACCACCCTACCGGCAAAGACGTGCCGCCAAGCGATTTAGCTTTCTGGTACGATGCCGTGTAGAAACCGAATAGGGGTATGGGTTTAATATAACTGCCATGCCCCTAACAGGTTAGCCCGCTACCATCTTAGACTGCATCATCACTTACCTTCAGGTGAGATCGCAGTCAAGGGCTAACTTGTAGTGGATAAAAAAAAAAAAAACGTGGGAGGCCCCGGGTATCGATCCCCGGCGAAACATCTTATTTCAAAATCACTTTTTCATGTCATTTTATTTCAAAAAATATATTTATTTGTGACTTAAATTGCAGCATTTTAATGACGTAGTCTTTAGTTCGCTCGAAAAGCAATATCGTTATGTGTATTCGTGAGTGCACTCAACGAATACCGTTCCAGCTCAAGCGTGCTCCACTATAACGTTATTGGTATTCGTATAACAGTCGAACCATTTATGTTTGAACAGCTGTGACCCATTATTTCAATACTAGCTGATGCCAGCAACTTCGTCCGCGTGGATAAAGGTTTTTAGATTCCTGCAAGAGTTATTTTAGCCTATATCTTTCCTCGGGATACAAACTATCCCCGACCCAAATTTCATCAAAATCGATTGAAACAATGGGCTGTTAAATCGTAGCAAACAGACAGACACACTTTGGCATTTATAATATTAATCAAATAAATATTATAAATGCGAAAGTTTGGATGGATGTATGGAGGTATGTTTGTTACTCAATCACGCTCCAACGGCTGAACGGATCTGGATGAAATTTGGCACAGAGATAGATTATAGTCTGGAATAGCACATAGGCTACTTTTTATCCCGGAAAATTAAAGAGTTCCCGCGGGAACCGAAAAACCTCAATCCACGCGGACGAAGTCGCGGGCATCAGCTAGTATGGAAATAAACTTAAAATATTTCACTTTTTCATGTCATTTAATTTCAAAACATATATTTATATTGTGACATCAATTCTAAATTGCAGCATTTTAATGACGTCTTTATTGAATGATGTCTTTAGTTAGCTCGAAAAGCAATACAAGTGTATTCGTGAGTGCACTCAACGAATACCGTTCCAGCTCAAGCGTGCTCCACTATAACGTTATTGGTGAATACCAATAACGTTATAGTGGAGCACGCTGTACGCACGCTGCACGCTGCACGTGCACGCTGCACGTATAACAGTCCAACCATTTATGTTTGAACAGCTGTGACCCATTATTTCAATACTAGCTGATGCCAGCGACTTCGTCCGCGTGGATAAAGGTTTTTAGATTCCTGCAAGACCTCTTTTAGCCTATAGGCTTACTACTCGAAGCCTATATCCTTCCCCGGGATATAACCTACCTCTATACCAAATTTCATTAAAATCGGTTGAAAAGATGGGCCGTTAAAGCGTAGCAGACATACAGACATACAGATAGATAGACAGACAGACAGACACACTTTCGCATTTATAATATTATTAAGTTAAGATATTAAGATGAATTCGTGAATTTGTCTGCAAGCAATTAGGTTTGGAAAATCCCTCTAGGTACCTAAGATACTCTTTCATTTTCATTCGGAATATTAGTAGCCTTATGGCACTATCCAGGTTTAAGATAATAGTCGTTAAAGCCCGCCAACCCGCATTGGAGCAGCGTGGTGGGTCTAAGCTCTAATTCCCTATCTCCTATGAGAGTGGAGGCCTGTGCCCAGCAGTGGGACGTTAATAGGCTGTAGTGGTGGTTATAACGTTGGGCAACAAGGCCCATATTATAAAATACAATAATACTTAAAAAATAAAAACAATAGGTACCTATACAAAAAAAACTAAGTATATTAGTTGACCCCCAAATATTTTACCCCACTAGGTGGTCTCACCTGATGGCATGTGATGATGTAGTCTAAGATGGTAGCGGGATAACCTGTTAGGGGTACCGACGGCAGTTATATTTTAAACCTCTACCCCAACTTTTACTTCCACGCGTTGAGTTTAACTTTCTGACGCCTTCGCGCTTCGTCTGTCCAGTCCTTTACCTACAAATATGCTAAACTGGTAACAACAAATTATCTGAGCCAGCCATTTGGTAGCATGCCAAGAAATAACGGACGAATTTACAGGATGCAAGAGTGCTTAACTCTAGCATTAAAAGAATGGTCATACTCATAGCTTATCGGACGGCCATTGTTCAGACTACGAAGTACGAATGCAATCGCCTCTTGAGCACGTTCAAACGTGTAATGGGATTTCTTCTACTGAGCCATAGATTTGACGACCTCCGTGGCGCAGTGTTGAGCGCTATTGTCTTTACGTGCGGAGGTTCCGGGTTCGATCCCCGGCAGGGTCAATTTTTGCCTGGTCTGGCCAGCCCCCCTAGCATGGGCCGAGACAATTTTCTCCCCGAGGAAAGGATAAAATTTTTATTCCTACATAAATAAATAAAAACGCTAAATAACGGTGGATAAATAGTCCCCCGAGTCCCCGTGAAATGTCAAACGGGGATAAACTTCTCATCTCCCCTGTTGCCGTGCTCTGAGATACTCGTAAGTTAATTTTATCTCTTGTCAGTGGATAAAATCGGGGGATAAATTTTTTATCTCCGGCCCATGCTAGGGGGGCTGGGAGGCTTTGGCCGTGGCTAGTTACCACCTTACCGGCAAAAACGTGCTGCCAAGCGATTTAGCGTTCCGGTAGGATGCCGTGTAGAAACCGAATAGGTGTATGGGTTTAATATAACTGCCATGCCCCTAACAGGTTAGCCCGCTACCATCTTACAGACTTTTCAACAAAAACTTAGAATTTTTTTTTGGTTAATTTATTGCGTTATGTGAAAAGTCGTTGAACAAATATTGTTCAACGACTATACAATATACAATATTGTAGTATCATGTATAGAAGTATTAAATGTGGGCGGTTGTTGATGGTAAATTACAATTAACCCTGTATACGTGCTCAGTTGTGGCTTGTGAGCTGGCAAAAGTTTATATTTCCCGTGTTAATCGAATTGTTATCACTAGTGTGATGGGACTACGGGTAATAGTAGTTTGTGATATAAGGGCGGTAAATAGGTTTTTACATACGAGTTGACTAATGTCAGCCCGATGACGCCAGTCGAGGGCTGACCATCGTCACGAGTTTGTTAAAACCTTAACGCCCGTGTATCACACAATATTTTTCAATACATTTGTGAGAAAACTTGAAATTAAAAGTCGAGTAGGTAGGAACTAGGTACTCACTAGAAAATGGCTTCTCACGCCCATACTTAGTCCAGTTAGTTAGTTGTTAGATAGTTAGATTTTCGGCGGCTATTACAAGCGCGACTTTTTTCTCACAGCTAAAATACCTTATTGTAGATTTAATTTTATTATTACACATCACTTATACCACTCATCTTATTATTTAATAATTTATAAGAAAAACTCAATGAAACTTTTAAAAATAGCGCGCACAGATTCAAGATTTTAGTAGTACCTATCTATAGCGCGTTGTTGTAATTGCGTTTTTTTTAATTGGCTTCATGGCTCTAGGTTCTAGCATTTAACTATCAGCCTGGACTATTCAGCCTTTACTTTTTTGGTTTATAAAACTTAAAACAATTTTAATTAACTAAATTAAATACAATTTTTAATATCATGAATTAATTTCATCAATCTACATCTAAATGTTATTATTTTTTAAGTTTTCTACATACAAAGTCAATATCATTATGAACCTTCTTTCAAGAAAACTTTTTATTTAGAAGTAAAGTGGCCTTACAAAAATTAAAAAAAAACTGCAAAAAAATAGCACGAGGGCAGTAAATTCTGCAAAAAAAAAGCACGAGGGCAGTAAATTTAACTTACAAGCCCTGTTTACTGCCTCTGTAAGTGCATTTTGCGAGCAAGTGTATTGAAAATTAAAATTACCCGTCAACCACCCCGTACCAACTCATATTTAAATCTTTTAAATATCTTTCTAACTACGTCTTATAGGTAGGTATGTCGTTGTCGATATAATAATCCAGATTTCTTACTATTTCCACAAACCTAGTGCTACCATTAAATTTCTGTGAAAAACTAGTGAAATGTTGCCATCGATGACGTATTTTCAGTTCATTTAAGGCGTGACTCAGCCATGGTTTTCCCGGTACCCTATAAAACAAGTCAACGTCCTAATATTATGTCCAAACGATTTTGAGCTTTAGCTTCCTTAACTTATAGTCGTTATTACTATAGTTGCTGGATAGGGAGGATAGCAATTGTGTCGATGGAATTTGAACTTTGAAGTGTTAAACAAAAGAGTTACTTTTGCTTTGTTTGAGGTGTTTAAGGCTTTAGCGGAGAGCAAAGCAGTATTAGTCAGATATCGGTTTGTTTTTCAATGTAAGTGCAATGCGATGTGCCGGTTGTTGACTTTAGCCAAGTTTGTGAGGTATTTTCTGGAGTTGAGTAAGTTAGTTTTATCATAATTCGTGGGTTTGTGTAGCTATGTACCTATTATATTTATCTCCTCATTTATTTATTTATTGACTGCCTCGTTGGTCTAGTGGTTAGCATATTCGACTGCGGCCGACGAGGTCCCGGGTTCGAGTCCCAGGCCATAATAAGTATTGGGTGAAGGAACTAGAAATTTATTTCGCTATAATCCGCAACAGTATCTAGGCAAATCTATATGGTACAGTGCATCTTGCACTTGCAGCTTGCAATATTCACCACACCACATAATATTGCAAGCTGCAAGTGCAAGATACACTGTACCACATGGATTTGCCTACTGTTGCGGATTATAGCGAAATAAATTTCTAGTTCCTTCATTATCATGGACTTCCGCAAAGTAACGCCTGCATCTATCCAATATTTAAGTATTGGGTGTTTCTGACTAGAAATTCTCAGTACTCGTAGGTAGATACTACTAACTATTATGTGGTACTAGCACGTACTAGCCCGGAGTTAGGAAGTTGGCGGTGAGACACCCCCGTGCCTCGGAGAGCACGTTAAGCCGTCGGTCCCGGTTATTATCACTAACATGATAATAGTCGTTAAAGTCCGCCAACCCGCATTGGAGCAGCGTGGTGGGTCTAAGCTCTAATTAACCCTCTCCTATGAGAGTGGAGGCCTGTGCTCAGCAGTGGGATGTTAATGGGCTGTAGTGGTGGTGGTGACAACATCTATATTCTATAAGTTTAGTACCTACTTTCTTACTGTTGGATGATGCCTAATGCCAAAGTCAAAAATTAATTATTTCTTACTGATTTTATCAAATAGAGGGTCTTCCAAAAGACCTAACAATTACATCGTTTAGTTTTCAGTTTGGTAACCATTTAAAACTATAGATTAAAGAAAAAAAGTGCGTTGAAATTTGATGACGTCACAACTATGTATTTCAATACAAACATCCATACTAGAACCGCATTTTTAAGTTTGATAAAGAGTTGCTGATGCTCTTCATAAAGTCTAATACGGAATACAAAGTTTGTTTTCAGTAACTCGCACTAACTTTCGAGTAAGTTATAAAACGTATGAAATAGTAGATTATTAACCAAGGGGATAAAGCAGTGTCTTCTGTCGCGGGTGACGATTTAAATCGCGAGCGTAACGATGGACTCGAGGTTTACTCCCGAGCGTAGCGAGGGTGTTAAAAACTTAAATCACGAGCGAAGCGAGGGATTTAAGACGAGTCCTGAGTGTAGCGAGGGATTTAAGTTCACCCAAGACTAAGACAGCTTTATCACCGAGGAAAATACTCTACTTTTCGTACCATTTGCAAAAAAAATAACACAATAATAATATGAGATAAGCATTTATTAAAAATAATGATAAAAGTAAAAGTTAATATTCGAAACATTGGTCCAATTATTTATAATTGCGGCAGCATTAATTGCACTGATGGAATCCGACAATTCACTATCACTGTCGCTTTGATTAACATCGTAACGTATTTTTAGAACATTAACTTATTTATAAAAATAAATTAAAATAAACTTAACGTTTATGTATTTGAAGAAAACAAAAACGCGGCAAATTCCTAGACTAATATTTTTTTGTCGGAAAAGCAAAGGCATCAAGCTCATACGGCCTCGTCGGTTTTCGTCATTTTATTTAATAATCATTATCTGCATAATAAATATTAAATGCGTATTCCTTTTTCAAAAAGATGTATAAATAATACAAACTCAACCGGGTGTGTTCCGAAATACACCTTACAGTGCTCGCAATGTGATGTCAATTCAGTACACTGCGAAGCCGTTCCTTTATAGTTAGGTATACTGGGTACTGCTTAAAACGGAACGCAGGCAGCACTGAGACAAACACTGAGAGCACCACCTCGAAAACGCCAGTGCTCACAGTACAAAAATGGCGTCGATTAATGACGTCATATATTTTCCTAGGATACTGCGGCAGTTTACTGTCAGTCATAACGGAACGAATTTCTCCACAGTAAAGAGCACTGAACAGTGCTCTCAGTCTATAACGGAACGCACGGGATGTAAACACAGATGTAGTTCAGTATAAATTTCGGTAAGTATTCCAAATTTAAATCACATTCTCCCCCTAGAGGATGAATGAAATTCAGTACAATTTTCTTTCCCTGTTTTTAACAGATTAAAAATGACTATTGTTATGTTCGCTTTTTGTGGCATAGAATGTCACTTTTTTGAGCAAGTGGTACGAAAAAGGGTTTTTCATCCCATGTATTCGAAAAGGACGACTTGGTTCGCCTTTATGTGCGCCCAAAGGTGGTGTTTTCTATAAGAAACTTTTAGCGGGCAGGAATGAGTTTTTAATCCTCTTTATACTCGTAAGTGCGCCGCAATTATCTTTGCCGCGCACTTATTGAATTTGGAACATCTTAGTGTTCAGCGCCAACGCAAATTGACGACCTCCGTGGCGCAGTGTTGAGCTCTGCTGTCTTAACGTGCGGAGGTCCAGGGTTCGATCCCCGGCAGGGTCAATTTAGGAATTTATAATTTCTGAATTTTAACTAACGAAAGGGCTATATGGATATAATATATATTAAAAAAAAAAAAAAAAAAAAAAAAAAAAAAAAAAAAAAAAAAAAAAAAAAAAATTATAATTAAATAAATATTATTTAAAGGCGAAAGTTTGGATGGATGTGTGGATGTATGGTGGTATGGATGAGTGTTACTCAATTACGCCCGAACGGCTGAACGGATCTGGATAAAATTTGGCACAGAGATAGATTTCAAAAAAAAAAAAAAGATTATAGTCTGGAAATAGCACATATGCTTTTTATCCCGGGAAATTAAAGAGTTCCCGCGGGAACCATATTTTCTCATACAGGGTGATGAAAAGTAGAGTGTATCATTCGGGCGCAAATATATTTTTGGCTCGGGCGACGTACTTTGAATCCCTCGCTTCGTTCAGGATTCTACTAAAGAATCCCTCGCTACGCTCAGGATTCTACTCTAGAATCCCTCACTTCGTTCTGGATTCAAAAAAGCGCCCTCGCCGTAAAAATATTATTTTGCTCCCTTATAATACAATCTACTATTCCATACGTTTGCAATGTTTCTCACCTCATTAAATCCCGGAGGTGAAATGGTGTGAAAACTCTCTCTTCCTCCAACTTTATGTTCTCCAGTCCAAAGATACTATAATTTCATAACAAAGTTTTAAGTAGTAAAGTGGTATTAAAGGATCCAGAATCCCTACTGTTTTATGATTATAATTTCTTATGGATTTAGGTATTTTATTAAAGATTTTTTTTGTGTAATTTTTTATGTTATACTTATTAATATATATATAGCTGCTCGTTAATATATATATAGCTGCTCGTGCTGACTGACTGACTGATTGATCACCTCTCCTGTAAAATTTTGTATGAAAAATTTTTTTTTCACTCATCGTTTCGTATAAAAGACAAAAATTCATTCGGAGGAAAAATACGGAGAGAGCTGATGATTGAGGATTTCGAAGACGGATGAAGAGCACCAGCCAGGGTATCGAAGATAGGTAGGGGGTGCTCGACCAAATGTCACTCGAAACTTCATCCAATTGACAGTGAGCTGAAAAAAAAATCAAAATGGCGGATTTAAGATGGCCGCCATACAAATTTCGACGGTGTCTATCTCGGAGAGTATAAAAGATGGAAGAGTGGTTTCTTGGCAAAAGATGATCAGGACATGAGGGTCTACTTGATGAACAGGAAAAAAATTCAAGATGGCGGAATTTATTTTTCCATAGAAAAGGGTATTGAAGATAGGTGGGGGGTGCTCGACCAAATGTCACTCGAAACTTCATCCAATTGACAGTGAGCTGAAAAAAAATTCAAAATGGCGGATTTAAGATGGCCGCCATAAAAATTTCTACGGTGTCTATCTCGGAGAGTATAAAAGATGGAAGAGTGGTTTCTTGGCAAAAGATGATCAGGACATGAGGGTCTCCTTGATGAACAGGAAAAAAATTCAAGATGGCGTAATTTATTTTTCCATTGAAAATATATGGCGGATATATCCTTTTCAAAGTTTGTTATAATAGAAGAAGAAAAATATGGAGAGAGATGATGGTCGAAGGTTCGGATGATGTGTGAGGAGCACGGTCAGGGTATTAAAGATAGGTAGGGGCTGCTCAAACAAAAAATACTCAAAACTTCATACAATTGGCAGTGAGCTGAAAAAAAAAACCAAAATGGCGGATTCAAGATAGCGGCTATCTCAGACATTATTTAAAAGATGGAAGAGAGGTTTATGGGTAGAAAATTATCAGGGCCAGAAAGTCTACTTGATGAGCAGAAAAAATTAAGATGGCAGAATCTACGAACATTGAAGAGAGTACAAGAAGTTAGGAAATATGCATGACTAGATGATTCCCGCGACTTCGTCTGCGTGGAATAAGTTTTTTGACTCCCGCGGGAACTCTTTAATTTTCCGGGATAAAAAGTAGCCTATGTCCTTCCCCGGGATATAACCTACCTCTATACCAAATTTCAGCAAAATCGGTTGAAAAGATGGGCCGGGAAAGCGTAGCAGACAGACAGACAGACAGACAGACAGACAGACAGACAGACAGACAGACACACTTTCGCATTTATAATATTAGTATGGATATGGAAGTATGGATATGGATTTTAATATGGTTTTTTTACAACATTTGTTCTTTATTTTTTTAGGGAAGAATTATTGTCGGTTTGCCATTAGGAAAGCCAGCTTTGTTTTATGTTTTTTCCTTTATGAGAATTTTCTTTTACGTCGGACGCTTGGCGTGCTGACGTTTCCCCTGTGCTCACTAGCATAACAGTGTTGTTCAGTTTTTTTTTTATCCACTACAAGTTAGCCCTTGACTGCGATCTCACCTGATGGTAAGTGATGATGCAGTCTCAGATGGTAGCGGGCTAACCTGTTAGGGGCATGGCAGTTTTATTAAACCCATACCCCTTATTCGGTTTCTACACGGCATCGTACCGGAACGCTAAATCGCTTGGCGTCACGTCTTTGCCGGTAGGGTGGTAACTAGCCATGGCTGAAGCCTCCCACCAGGCCAGACCAGGGAAATTCAGAAATTATAAATTTTCCAAACCCTGCCGGGGATCGAACCCGGGACCTCCACACGTTAATTCAACAGCGCTCAACACTGCGCCACGGAGGTCGTCAAACACGTAGACAGTAAACCAGGATATTAGGACAGCGAGTAAGTAGACAGTGGATCACAGTGGGCCACGCGGTCCACCACGCGGTCCGCTAGCGGGCCGCGCACCCACGCGCCATACTAGTTAATATATATATAGCTGCTCGTGCTGACTGACTGACTGATTGATCACCTCTCCTGTAAAATTTTGTATGAAAAGTTTTTTTTTCACTCATCGTTTCGTATAGAAGACAAAAATTCATTCGGAGGAAAAATACGGAGAGAGCTGATGATTGAGGATTTCGAAGACGGATGAAGAGCACCAGCCAGGGTATCGAAGATAGGTGGGGGGTGCTCGACCAAATGTCACTCGAAACTTCATCCGATTGACAGTGAGCTGAAAAAAATTTCAAAATGGCGGATTTAAGATGGCCGCCATACAAATTTCGACGGTGTCTATCTCGGAGAGTATAAAAGATGGAAGAGTGGTTTCTTGGCAAAAGATGATCAGGACATGAAGGTCTACTTGATGAACAGGAAAAAAATTCAAGATGGCGGAATTTATTTTTCCATAGAAAAGGGTATTGAAGATAGGTGGGGGGTGCTCGACCAAATGTCACTCGAAACTTCATCCAATTGAAAGTGAGCTGAAAAAATTTTCAAAATGGCGGATTTAAGATGGCCGCCATACAAATTTCGTCGGTGTCTATCACGGAGAGTATAAAAGATGGAAGAGTGGTTTCGTGGCAAAAGATGATCGGGACATGAGGGTCTACTTGATGAACAGGAAAAAAATTCAAGATGGCGGAATTTATTTTTCCATAGAAAATATATGGCAGATATTATATCCTTTTCAAAGTTTGTTTTAATAGAAGAATTCTCATTTTGACGAATGGTTCGGAGAAAAATATATGGAGAGAGATGATGATCGAAGGTTCGGATGATGTGTGAGGAGCACGGTCAGGGTATTAAAGATAGGTAGGGGCTGCTCAAACAAAAAATACTCAAAACTTCATACAATTGGCAGTGAGCTGAAAAAAAAATCCAAAATGGCGGATTCAAGATGGCGGCTATCTCAGACAGTATTTAAAAGATGGAAGAGTGGTTTTTGGGTAGAAAATTATCAGGGCCTGAAAGTCTACTTGATGAGCAGAAATGCATGATTTTGATATGGTTTTTTTTTACAAGATTTGTTCTTCATGAAAGAATTATTCCATTCCATTGCCATTAGGCAAGCCAAGTTGCCGAAGTTCGATGGCACAAAGATGTGGGGGGGGGGGCGGTGGAGCTTTGTTTTATGTTTTTTCCTTTATGAGAATTTTCTTTTACGTCGGACGCTTGGCGTGCTGACGCTTCCACTGTGCTCACTAGCATAGCAGTGTGTTGTTCAGATCAGAACACGTAGACAGTAAACCAGCTGCCCGATTATGTAAGAATTGTCGATCAAATCGTAAAAGTTCGGCGTCAAAGTAAAATAAACCACAACAGCATTAAATTAGAGCTCAATTTCGAAACACGAAATTGAGCTCTAATTCAATGCTGTTATGGTTTATTTTACTTTGACGCCGAACTTTTACGATTTGATCGGCCATTCTTACATAATCGGGGGGCAGGATAGTAGGACAGCGAGTAAGTAGACAGTGGTCCACGCGGTCCACTACGCGGTCCGCTGCAGCGGGCCGCGCAACCACGCGCCATACTAGTTAATATATATATAGCTGCTCGTGCTGACTGACTGACTCATTGATCACCTCTCCTGTAAAATTTTGTATGAAAAATTTTTTTTTTACTCATCGTTTCGTATAGAAGGCAAAAATTCATTCGGAGGAAAAATACGGAGAGAGCTGATGATTGAGGATTTCGAAGACGGATGAAGAGCACCAGCCAGGGTATCGAAGATAGGTAGGGGGTGCTCGACCAAATGTCACTCGAAACTTCATCCAATTGGCGGTAGTTGAAAAAAAAATTCAAAATGGCGGATTTAAGATGGCCGCCATACAAATTTCGACGGTGTCTATCTCGGAGAGTATAAAAGATGGAAGAGTGGTTTCTGGGCAAAAGATGATCAGGACATGAGGGTCTACTTGATGAACAGGAAAAAAATTCAAGATGGCGGAATTTATTTTTCCATAGAAAAGGGTATTGAAGATAGGTGGGGTGGGCTCGACCAAATGTCACTCGAAACTTCATCCAATTGACAGTGAGCTGAAAAAAAATTCAAAATGGCGGATTTAAGATGGCCGCCATACAAATTTCGACGGTGTCTATCTCGGAGAGTATAAAAGATGGAAGAGTGGTTTCTTGGCAAAAGATGATCAGGACATGAGGGTCTACTTGATGAACAGGAAAAAAATTCAAGATGGCGGTATTTATTTTTCATAGAAAATATATGGCGGATATAATATCCTTTTCAAAGTTTGTTTTAATAGAAGAATTCTCATTTTGACGAATGGTTCGGAGAAAAAAATATGGAGAGAGATGATGGTCGAAGGTTCGGATGATGTGTGAGGATCACGGTCAGGGTATTAAAGATAGGTAGGGGCTGCTCAAACAAAAAATACTCAAAACTTCATACAATTGGCAGTGAGCTGAAAAAAAAATCCAAAATGGCGGATTCAAGATAGCGGCTATCTCAGACATTATTTAAAAGATGGAAGAGAGGTTTTTGGGTAGAAAATTATCAGGGCCAGAAAGTCTACTTGATGAGCAGAAAAAATTAAGATGGCAGAACCTATTAACATTGAAGAGAGTACAAGAAGTTAGGAAATATGCATGATTTTGATATGGTTTTTTACAATATTTGTTCTTTATTTCTTTATGGAAGAATTATTGTCGGTTTTCCATTAGGAAAGCCAGCTTTGTATTATGTTTTTTCCTTTATGAGAATTTTCTTTTACGTCGGACGCTTGGCGTGCTGACGGTTCCACTGTGCTCACTAGCATAGCAGTGTTGTTCAGTTTTTTTTTTTTCCTCTACAAGTTAGCCCTTGACTGCGATCTCACCTGATGGTAAGTGATGATGCAGTATAAGATGGTAGCGGGCTAACCTGTTAGGGGCATGGCAGTTTTATTAAACCCATATCCCTATTCGGTTTCTACACGGCATCGAACGCTAAATCGCTTGGCGGCACGTCGCCGGTAGGGTGGTAACTAGCCATGGCTGAAGCCTCTCACCAGGCCAGACCAGGGAAATTCAGAAATTATAAATTTTACAAACCCTGCCGGGGATCGAACCCGGGACCTCCGCACGTTAATTCAACAGCGCTCAACTGCTGACTGCGCCACGGAGGTCGTCAAACACGTAGACAGTAAACCAGGATATTAGGACAGCGAGTAAGTAGACAGTGGATCACAGTGGGCCACGCGGTCCACCACGCGGTCCGCTAGCGGGCCGCGCACCCACGCGCCATACTAGTTAATATATATATAGCTGCTCGTGCTGACTGACTGACTCATTGATCACCTCTCCTGTAAAATTTTGTATGAACATTTTTTTTTTCACTCATCGTTTCGTATAGAAGACAAAAATTCATCCGGAGGAAAAATATGGAGAGAGCTGATGATTGAGGATTTCGAAGACGGATGAAGAGCACCAGCCAGGGTATTGAAGATAGGTGGGCGGTGCTCGACCAAATGTCACTCGAAACTTCATCCAATTGACAGTTAGCTGAAAAAAAATTCAAAATGGCGGATTTAAGATGGCCGCCATACAAATTTCGTCGGTGTCTATCTCGGAGAGTATAAAAGATGGAAGAGTGGTTTCTTGGCAAAAGATGATCAGGACATGAAGATCTACTTGATGAACAGGAAAAAAATTCAAGATGGCGGAATTTATTTTTCCAAAGAAAAGGGTATTGAAGATAGGCGGGGGGTGCTCGACCAAATGTCACTCGAAACTTCATCCAATTGACAGTGAGCTGAAAAAAAAATTCAAAATGGCGGATTTAAGATGGCCGCCATACAAATTCCGTCGGTGTCTATCTCGGAGAGTATAAAAGATGGAAGAGTGGTTTCAAGAAACCAAGCAAGGCAAAAGATGATCAGAACATGAAGGTCTACTTGATGAACAGGAAAAAAATTCAAGATGGCGGAATTTATTTTTCCATAGAAAATATATAGCGAATATTGAAGAGGCTACGAGTGTAGAACTATGGAAGACTACGGTTCCTTTTCAAGATTTGTTTTTGTGGAAGAAATCTCATTTTGACGAATGGTTCGGAGAAAAAAATATGGAGAGAGATGATGATCGAAGGTTCGGATGATGGGTGAGGAGCACGGTCAGGGTATTAAAGATAGGTACCTACTTAGGGGCTGCTCAAACAAAAAGGGAGGGGCGGGGGGTTGATGGTCTTTGTTTTATGTTTTTCCTTTATGAGAATTTTCTTTTACGTCGTACGCTTGGCGTGCTGGCGCTTCCACTGTGCTCACTAGCATAGCAGTGTGTTGTTAAGATCAGAACACGTAGACAGTAAACCAGCTGCCCGATTATGTAAGAATTGTCGATCAAATCGTCAAAGTTCGGCGTCAAAGTAAAATAAACCATAACAGCATTAAATTAGAGCTCAATTTCGTTTCTTACATAATCGGGGGGCAGGATAGTAGGACAGCGAGTAAGTAGACAGTGGACCACGCGCTCCAGTACGCGGTCCGCTTTAGCGGGCCGCGCAGCCACGCGCCATACTAGTTATGTTTATATTTCTATAGGCCTAGTTACCTGATTAACAAATAAATTAAAATAAATTAAACAAGTACCTATACATTATCTAGCTAGCAAATTCATGTATTTATATTTATTCTCAGTAGCATTCCGGAGTTGAAAAGCCGTCGGTCCTAAGTTTTTTTGATTCCTGCGGGAACCCGGGATAAAAAGTAGCCTATGTGACTCTGCAGGTACCTACTCAACTATACCATGCCAAAAATCACGTCGATCCGTTGCTAGGTTGCGGCGTGATTGAAGGACAAACCAAAAAACAAATACTCTTTCGCATTTATAATATTAGTATGATATGTGTAATGTGGTACTAACTACTAAGCTGAGATATTTTATTACCTAGACCTGTTTTGATGAGTCTTCTTCTCTATTATTTGGGCTCCTCCTGAAAATCAGCGTTGCAGTATGATAAGTAGATATATACCTCTCATGCTGTGGCACGGGCTGAGGAGGCGGCCCATTGATCACACGTACCTAGTTTATGTATAAGTGGTGTAAGCTAAACGTATTTGTAACAATTGTAGTGTTGGTCAATAAACTTTTATTTATTTTAATTATTTTATTTATTTTATTTATTTTATTTATTTTATTTATTTTATTTATTTTATTTATTTTATTTATTTTATTTATTTTATTTATTTTATTTATTTTATTTATTTTATTTATTTATTATAATTAAGGTGTCACGCACATTCCACCGATGTAGCCCCACAAACTTATCTGACCCGGTGGCCAAAATTGGAACTAATTTTTATGCCTGTTTAGTTTTATTTTATTTTTCTTATATTTTTCTTATACACTGGCGACGTTGTCACCAGGTCAGCCCCCCGATTGTGTAAAGGAATCGTAATCGTAATCGTTTGTGAAACGGATAATTCGACCTGTTTAAGGAGGTCATGCCGATGCATTGCATCGATGGATTGCATTGATGCATTTGATGCCGTCACATCAAAAGCATGTATGAACTCCTTAAACTGTTCAAGTAATACGTTAAGCTGTTAGCTGTCCAATGATTACGCAGATAAGTTTTATTTTATTTTTTATCCTCTACAAGTTAGCCCTCGACTGTGATCTCACCTGATGGTAAGTGATGTTGCAGTCTAAGATGGTAGCGGGCTAACCTGTTAGGGGCATGGCAGTTATATTAAACCCATACACCCCTATTCGGTTTCTACACGGCATCGTACTGGAACACTAAATAGATTGGCGGCACGTCTTTGCGGGTAGGGTGGTAACTAGCCACGGCCGAAGCCTCCCACCAGGCAAAAGCATGAAAGGGTTTAAGGAGGTCATAGATGCCTACACGTCAAAAGCATGAACTCCTTAAACTGTTAAAGTAATACGGTTTAAGCTGTTAGCGTCCAATGATTACGCAGAAAAGTTTGTGGGACCATACTACCGATTACACTGAACGATATAGCCATAAAACTGAATACGTCTTTGTTTGTATTGGAAGCCGCCATGCTGGATCGTCTAAATGGCTTCCTAATGGATAATCAATACGTTCCGGTGCTAGCTTGGAGGTAATCATTCATTATTCATTGCTTGAAAGTCACGACGTCTGTTAAAAATACCTAGTATAGCATCTGCTAACACGTAACTAGCCCTAAGGAAAATTTAATGATTTCCAATTTCTTTATTAGTTTCATAGTAACATTATTTCTTACTTAACATATTATAGTCATTAGTAAACAAGGCATGTTTGGGTGTAGTAAGTAGTAACATTGTCTGAACACTGCATGGTGGTAGGGATTTTATTGTGCCACTTACGATAAGTCAAGACTCTACCACCGGTTCGGTAAGGTGTTCTACTGAGAAGAGCCGGTAAGAAACTCAGCATGTTGCTCTTTTCATTTAAAAAAACTTTTGGGTTCCATAGTCAAGCAAGCGGTGATAGTGGTTCAGAGACTTCAGACACCCGTGACCCGACCTCCTACACGGAGTCGCGAGTTCAATTCCCATGTTATAAAACCTAAAATTTTTCCGAGTCAAATGTGCGTTAACATTTTAATAATCTAAATACGTAAAACGAATAGGTGCCTGACTAATCTTTCAAGGCAAAAATCAAATTACTGGACATATCGGTCCGAAATTTGGCATAGAGATGCTTGCTTTTATTTAAGTTTGTTTGCTGTGTTTATTTTATTTTTTATTTTTTTATTTAAGGTTTACTAGCGATTTTTTACATCCAATATTTAGTATAGGTAGGTACATGTAAGATACATTACATTCACAATATGTAAAAATCGTATAAAAGCAAACACAACATGCAAAATTCCTTAACTGCAATCACATTACAAAAATGACAATTAAAATAACAATTTCATAAAATATGTCTGTATGGTCCATATGAACTTAAGAGTATTACAGACAGTTTTTAGTATGTTATATATATATATAATCTTTTTGAGGTAAGTAGCTATAATATTTTCTTATTCGATACATAGAATAACTTTAGTTAACATATTTCAATTCTCTTCTAAAAACAAAATTAAAAATATTAAAAACTAAATTAAATCTAAATTAAAAACTAGAAACTAAACATTAAACACAAAAATTAAAACTAAAAACTAAAAAAAAAAAAACCTAATCTAAAAGACCGCTACCAGTTGGCAGCGTGCCCAGAATGCTGGCAGCATTGCCGCGTTGAATAGTTATACTCACTCGCTGAGCGAAATATATACCAGCACTCTGGTCACGTGTTGCCTCGACCAGGCGCGCGGAAAGTTCCTTATAAATTCCGCGCGCCCCAGCCCCCCAAGGCCCTAGCGTCTCGACCCCAAAAGGCGCAAACATATAACCACTATCTAGTGTGCTATATTTACGCCTCTTGAGGCCCTCCGCTGATTCCGCCGCCGCACCAGCCCTAATGGCAGTGCCTGGAAGGTGGGACGGCGCCAAGGTGTCTACACATGTGGCATCCCACACCAAGGGCCGCCCCAAACTCCAAGGAACTAGGGTCATACCATCGGGCCTCTTGCCGTCGTCTCGCATGAGCCCAACTGGCTCCAGAATAGCCGCATGTATGTCTGTATGGTTAAATACAATAACATAATAAAGGATATAAATAATATTTACAATATTTATGAGGACCGTAGTCTATATTGTAATATTGTAATCCATTTAGAAAGGATTTTTGAAGATGCAGGAAGGTGTTTGAAATCCAATAAAAATCGAAAAGCCAGTCTACTACATGTATAAGAGCTGTACATTTAAAATGTAGCAGATGCAATCAAATTTAAATTAAAAAATTATATTTTCAGGGTACCATACCAGGGTACTATGGGTAACAATATCTTGTTTTTAAAATTTCGTCATATATAGGTACTTAGACATAAAAAGCGAGATCCGAAAAATATACTTGGTTTTAAAGTAGTTTATCGTTTCTTATGCAACTACTTACATATTATAATACCTAATGAATAACTAGAAAAACTAGTTCTTTATTGCTTATTGGTGATTCGGTTGCTCATTTAGAGCGATTTTACGATGCGTGTTGGACCACAACCGCTCTCTTACCCAATAACTACTTCATTTGCCTACATTACGACAAATTTTACCTGGTTTTATCATCGTTTTAATTTTTACTCAACTACGGCGAAGGTAAAAAGAGGGTTATGATTTTGACCGGTAGGTCTGTATGTATGTTCGTCTGTCCCCTCATAACTTCTAAACTACTTAAATGAAGTGATTTATTTCACGTAGGTAGGACAACTTGTGCCACTTAAGAAATGTCAATACTCTACCAACGGTTCGGAAAGAAGATACTAGTGAGAAAAACTGGTTAGAAACTTAGCAGTTGCTCGATTTCAAAAGAAAAAAATAAATACTTATGTACAATCAATGTAACAAAAATTACACTGACTTACATAATAATATCTTAATTCGACAAAATATGACGTATCGTTCGAAGCGTCTTGATCGTCCGCTGGCTGACGTCACATTCATTTGAATATGGCGCCCTATAAAGGACATAGTCATGAACTAAAATAAAACGTGTGGTGTCGTGGGACACCAGATAGGAACGAAGTTTCTTATTACATAAATATTAATTTCAAGTTCTAGTCGAGATAAAAAGAAAGTAATTATTCAGGTATAAATTTTTTATTATGATTTTTGTATCGATAAAAAACAAAAACTACTTTTCAAAATTATCTTAACACTTTAACTTTATTCAGAATGATTCATAAAAATATATAATAATAGTAGCAAATTGAAATAATAATAATAACAGTCATCACGTAAGACTATTCTACGACTAACATTCTAATGTTACTCTATAGCATATACATAAACTATCTAAGTACATAAAAATCTTACTCCACGCATTTTCGTTACGGACGGTTTTTGCCGGCTAGGGTACCCCTCCGCATCGTTCCATAAGAAACGATGCGGAACGCGGATCGCATGCGGATGCGGATGCAGTTTTAAGTATAAAAGAATTTAAGACGGAGGGACAGCGGGGATTTTTAATAGGGTCCCGTTGGCATCCTTTAGGTACGGAGCCCTAAAAGTAGCCCAACATATTATAGATACTATTAAATTGCTAGGTATTATATCTTTTAGGACATTGCAGAAAAATAACAAATATTTCTCGGTGTCCCGAACGTTTAGCCAGACGGTAATAATATTTGACAATAAAAACTTTTCTCCGCAAGTCGCAACACGTCCGTAACGAGACTTGGGCCATAACGAGACTTGGGCCATAACGATATTGGACGAAACGAACGCACCGTAACGAAACGAACGTGACATTTTATAACGATGCAATAACATTATAACAACACTAGCATTAACATAATAGTAGCCCCATCGAAATAAAAAAATTGGCAGTCACAGGGACTGCCGATAGAAGCGAAAACGAATATTTAAAATACCTTAAAACTAAGGCATTAAAGTTTAATTACGAATGTAGTATATTCATGACCTTTTGTCTTCGTAAAACGCGAGCATGTCGGTGACGCATGTCGGTGACGCGAATCCACAAGTTTACTCCCTACCAAAAAGACTAAAAGTGCTCAACGCGGCTAAAGAAGTTTTCACTTCAAAAAAACCGTGAGTTCGGTGCACCAATAATAATAATAAATAATGTCCTCCCGACCGAATTTCGGCCACGACGGCCTATCTCCAGAGAGATTAGCCATCTGCGCGGGAGATATTATAGTGCACTAGTGCGTGCGCATACACATAACACAGGTGCACTTTCTGTTCCTTTACTGTCATAGCCCGATGGGACGGAAAATCCGACACAACCGAAGAGAGATCAAGCGCACGACCGACGGCTTAACACGGGGGCGAAACACCGCCAACCTCCTTCCTAGCGGCGTGATCGAAGGACAAACCAACAAACCAATAAACCAACAAACAAACACACTTTCGCATTTATACTTTGACTTTGAATTCAGGACATCGTCACCCGCAGTCGAACCTACTAACCACTAGACCAACGACGCAGTTAAACGCTACATAGTGGGTAGTCCAATGCACAAAGTATGTTCATGAAATTCAGACGTGACGCCAGTTTATTCAAATCTGATATCCGTTTAACGGCACTATAAAGGCTATTTGCCTGTAGGTCATTGCATACGCTATAACTCTGCTGTAAACGTCTGCGATAAAATCTGAATAGTTTCATTTATAGTCTGTAGTAGCCATTGATATAATATTAAACCAAAGATATACACTGAACACTATACAGTCTCGCGCGAAGAGATTTAAACGAGTAGAGTGGCTAACTTGTTAAATCACACTTGAAGAATGGCAGCTTAAAACCATTCTTAATTTGCCTACTGTTGTCACATTTCGTCTCATCTTTATCCGTTTGCTTAACTTACCTTATTTTGACACATTTTATTGCATCTGTAGAGCAAAGTGACAAAAGATACCATATTATTAGGTTGGGTCTACAATCGCGATTTAAATTATAATTAGTTCTAGTAATATTCAACAGTAACCCAGGCAAATTTTGTTCAGACAAAGTAATTCTTTGCTTTACTGCCGCAATCATCTACTCTCTATTCAAAACTCAAAAGACCCAAAAAATTGTGGCAGCTAAAGTCAAGAAAAGCTAAAGTAAAGGGTGAAATTGATTGAAATAGGGGTTTGAAATTTGTATGAAAATAGAATTTAACGCGAGTGAAGCCGCGGGCACAAGCTAGTTTAAAGATAAATATTCGACAGACAAATAATAGTCCCACAAATTTATCTGACCCGGTGTGGAACAGATTTTTATGCCTTTATTTGCATAGTTAAGCAGTTAAAGTTTATGCATAGTTTTTGTTTTTATTTTATTTTTAACTAGGTCATGCCCACGACTTCGTCCTCGTGGTTTAAGTTTTTTTGATTCATAAAAAGTAGCCTATGCCACTCTCCAAGTCCTCAACTATACCCATGCCAAAAATCAGGTCGATCCGTTGCTCCGTTGCGGCGTGATTGAAGGACAAACCAACAAACCACCAAACCAATAAACCAACAAACCAACAAACAAACACACTTTCGCATTTATAATATTAGTATGATATGATAGATACTAGCGACGGTGTCACCGGGTCAGATAAGTTTGTGGGACTATAAGTTAAGAAACTGTGTGTCTTCGCCTGTTATGCATATCCATGGTGGTGGGTAATACAAGCGCCAAATGCAGGCTGTCAAAAGGTCATTGAACCGTAGTCCACTTGTCCGCGGGCGTAGGTATGAAAATTATAAAGTTTTCTCGTACAAACGTTACCACAGCTTGTGCTGCGGAGTTTAATTAAGACTTAATTAATTTTATTTCAGTGCTAAATGAACTATTCAAAATAAAACCGAGCGCACGATGCAATTAATTTAATAATATATTAAGACCACAGATTAAATTTAAATGCGGTTTTTATTCGTAGACTATTAATAAAACCATAATTTACCCCTTTGTTTCTTTACATCGTACCGGAAAACTAAAATGATGAACATAACGGCACGTTTTTGCCGCGTTTTTTTAAAATATCAACAAACTCTTTGATTAACTTCGAAATAGATGAATTTTAAAATTTTAAATAATAAGTAGAAATTAAACAATTATTAGGTACTTACCTATGAAATTTTAATTTTAAAATTAGGTAATATGTAATTAAATTGCCTCGTTGGTCTAGTGGTTAGCATGTTAGGATGCGGCCGACGAGGTCCCGGGTTCGAGTCCCGCGGGTCGGGCCATAATTAAGTATTGGGTTTTTCTGTCTAGAAATTCTCAGTACTAGCCCGGAGTTAGGAAGTTGGTGGTGTTTCACCCCCGTGCCTCGGAGAGTACCCGTCGGTCCCGGTTATTATCACTAACATGATAATAGTCGTTAAAGCCCGCCAACCCGCATTGGAGCAGCGTGGTGGGTCTAAGCTCTAATTCCCACTCTCCTATGAGAGTGGAGGCCTGTGCCCAGCAGTGGGACGTTAATGGGCTGTGGTGGTGGTGTATGTAATTTTGCATGTCTGATTAGGTATAGCGGACTAACTTGTTAGGTGTATTACTGCATTTATATTAAACCCATGTCCCATGGGTACCCCTAATATTACACGGCATCGTACCGGAACGCTAAATCGCATGGTGCTATACATCTTTGCCGGTACTAGCCACGGCCGAAGCCTACCAACAGCCCAGAAATTTCCAATTTGACCATGACGGGAATCGAACCCGGGACCTCCCACTGCAACACCACAGCGCTTGCCACTGTGTCAGGGAAGCCGTCAGGGAGGTTGATAAATTAAAGTACTTATATGTATAAAATTAATTATTTAAATTAATCAGGGTCTATTTTTACAACAAGGTCAGCTGTTTTCAAGAAAGTAAAAGTCGACGCAAACTACAATCGCTGTGGGAATGGACACGACATGGTCCAGTTGAGAATAAATGGTCAAGTGTGAGTCGAACACGTGTAAGATAGGGTTCCGTAATCCGCAGCACGTAGACGAACTTCAACGAAGGTGCGCTCAACAGCTGGTAATAAAATAAGATAAATGTAATTGTTTTTTAAAAAAGAGCAATTGCTGAGTTTCTTGCCTGCTCTTCTCAGTAGAACCTGCTTTCCGAACCGGTGGTAGAGACAAAACATGACGTTACATAAGAGATACCTGTATGTCCTACATGTTAATAAATTAAGTATTGAGTAATAATAAAATCTTAATTATTTGTTGTTTTATCGCAATCAATACTAACATAATAAAGTTTTGATAGAATATCATTAAATAATTGTAGACTCGTTCTCTATCTCACTTACTTATGATATTATTAATGCGATGTAGGTATATCTGCCGGTATCAAATAATCAAATATCAAATATAAATATTATAAATGCGAAAGTTTGGATGGATGTATGGATGTATGGATGTTTGTTACTCAATCACGCTCCAACGGCTGAACGGATCTGGATGAAATTTGGCACAGAAATAGATTATAGTCTGGAATAGCACATAGGCTACTTTTTATCCCGTAAAATTAAAGAGTTCCGGCCGCGGGAACCAAAAACCTAAATCCACGCGGACGAAGTCGCGGGCATCAGCTAGTGTTAATTATTTTCTGTATATCTGTCTGTAACATCTGTTTAATCGATAATGACGAAATTTGGTACAAAGAGGTAGTTTGTCTCCCGGGACAGGCATAAACTTCTCATTTTTATCTCGGAAAATTAAAGAGTTAATGATTTATAAAAAACCTGAATTCAGGCGGGCAAAGTCGACGGGCGTCATCTATTATTAATATAGGTACATCAAGTCAAAGATATCAGAGTTTTAGATACTGTCAAAAATGTTGCAATCTACCTAGTACCTATATTTACCTCGGGAACCCTAAAAAGTTACGCCTAAAGGCAGACAATAAAATAAAAATTAAAAACTTACTTACCTGAGCTGGTTGTATTGATTTTTATTGTTATTCAGCAGATTTGCATATTAGATTGCGAACATGAGTTAATTAATTGGGTATAAAAGTATTTGAATATCGAAAATGAATATAGAGATTTATCCGTCTGAAATGAATAAAGAGATTTATCCATGCTTTAGAGCTGCTATTGAAGACTTTTTATTTCAACATATTGTATGTATTTTTTTTTACTTGATAGGCATTCTATACTACACTTGCGAGCAATAAAATTGCTTCATTTAACAACTTGTTAGGGGTACGGGAGTAAATACCTTTTAAACCCTTAATTAATTAACCCTATCGGTTTCTAAACGGGCATAGTACGACGGTACGTTTTTCCCGGTAGGGTGGTAACTAGCCACAGCCGAAGCCTTCCACCAGACCAGACGAGAGAAAATTCAGAAATTATTAATTCCCAAATGGACCCTGCTGGGAATCGAACCCGGGGTCTTCCACAATAAGGCCACAGCCCACAACGCTCACCACTGTGCCATGAGGTTGTCTTATGTCTAATCGCCGCTTCTACAATGCTAATTATTGGTATGTCGAATCGTTTAAAAATGGAAAGACTTCTCCAAATCACAGTTACCGAAGAACACGATTCCGTTCCAACGATAATGGTCAGTGAGACAGTGTTAAAAGAACCAAAAAGTTTTTATATGTACGACATCGATTTACCAACTAAGGATACCACATTACCTACAAATTAATACTCAAAAGGCGTCCACAATCGCCTATATACAAACACAGCTATAGATAATATAAACTGAGACACCAAACGGTTCACAAAAACCAACCATATAACTTTATATTTAGGGTTCAATTTTGTAATAACAATTTGACACATACTACATTTTGTCGCCTAGTGTACTCATGCGCGACTGAGGCGAAAATTGTTCACAATATCTATTTGTGCACAATTTGACCGTGCCGTTTTTTGGCTTTCGATGGTGTGTCTAAGGTATTGGTAAGTCAATGATGTACGAGTATAATCAGCTGTAGCCTGTGCTGTGACTAGGGATGCCACTTTTTTTTCGGAAAATCGTTTGAAACGCGTTTGAAGCAGTTCGTTCATCCATCCGTCTGTTCGTCTTTTTTTCCTTCGGGGGCGGAAAAAATTCCTACGGACTTCTGCCTTATGGCAGGGCATGTCTGATTTGCACGGACTAAAACTAGTGGTTCACCCCGAACTGAGACCTCGCGGTATCCATAAACTTGTACAGAACGCCATCTATTGACATCATTAATCATCATTTAGACATCAGTTGATCATAAGTTTCAGGCTCAGCCTTTCAGAAAATTGAGAGTACTGGATGTCAACTTTGGACGTTAGAAAATCTCCACTTTGAAAGCCCGGCCCCATTTCGTCACTTTTAGGGGAAAAATTAATAAAAAAAATATTTTCTATTCCTACTTATCTTTAAAATGATATACCGCAACCCTATGTAACGCTATAAAAAATATTTTTCATCATACCTATTCGAAAAACGCATATTGCCTTCAGAGGATAGCGGGAGCAAAGTGTAACTTGTTGGCCCATAGGACTTTTCATTTCTCTCTTCTGATTGGTCCGAAGTCACGTCATCAATTTGTTGATCGAATATACGACTTTGCATTTCTCTGTTCTGATTGGTCCGAAGTCACGTGATCAATTTGTTGATCGGATATACGTCCTTTACATTTTATTTAGGTAAACTTTAAATATACGTCTAAATAATGTCTATACAATTACATAGAAGGTTGATAGGAGTATCTTCTGATTGGTGCTTAAACGTATAGGTAATGTCCATACATAGTAGGTTGATACTCCTAGCTTTTTCTCATACGTAATGATGAAAAATAGTGTGTGTCACTCGGGGCCAAATTTTTTGTTCTCGGGCGGCGTATATTGAATTCCTCGCTACGTTCAGGATTCTACTTTAGAACCCCTCGCTACGCTCGGGATTCTACTATAGAATCCTTCACTTCGCTTTGAATTCAAAATAGCGCCCTCGGGGAACAAAAATTTTCTTTGGCCCCATGTAACACAAATAACTATTACTTCGCATTCGCTTCTATGAGAGCCCCCCTGAAATAAAGATTTTTATACTCACTCAAGTAGACTCAGAGACCTTCGCTTCGCTCGGTCAATAAAAAACATTCAATTCAAACTTCAATTCAAAACTTCGAAAACATTTTGCAGAACTCTCAGAATGCAGGTTTTCTTACGAAGTTTTCCCTTCCCGTTATAGCAAGTGATATTTAAATTTCTTGAAACTTACTATTCGTTAGAAGTGCGTTTTTTTTATCCACTACAAGTTAGCCCTTGACTGCGATCTCACCTGATGGTAAGTGATGATGCAGTCTTAGATGGTAGCGGGCTAACCTGTTAGGGGCATGGCAGTTATATTAGACCCATACCCCTATTCGATTTCTACACGGCATCGTACCGGAACGCTAAATCGCTTGGCGGTACGTCTTTGCCGGTAGGGTGGTAACTAACCACGGCCGAAACCTCCCACCGGGTCAGACCAGAAAAATCAGAAATTACGAGTATAAATTTCCAAATTGACCCTGCCGGGGATCGAACCCGGGACCTCCGCATGTAAAGACTACAGCGCTCAACACTTCGCCACGGAGGTCGTCAAACTGCGTGCCCGAGGATCGAACCCCCGTACCCCGAACATTTAAACCACTAGACTACCACCGCTCTATCTAACACACACATATGACCCCGAACTTACTACTATTACCTATTCTGTGCCCGAACCTAGAAAATACTAAAATTAGTGAAATCTTCGATATTTCTACTCCTAAGTATAATTCGTAAATACTTATTTCCTCAGCATCTTTCACAAATTAATTGACATATTTTCGATCTTACTTTATTTTATTATCAAAAAAAGGAAAAGTATAATTTTGAATATTGTCCTAAATGAAATGATTTATTTATTTCACGTAGGACAACAATTGTGTCACTTATGAAACGTTAAGACTCTACCACCGGTTCGGAAAACTGCTTCTACTGAGAAGAGCCGGCAAGAAACTCAGCAGTTGCTCTTTTCTCAAAAAAGAAAAGGTTACATTAAGTAGACAATACAACACATACGTTACAAATATTACACTGACTTGTGGGTCACTGGATGCGAGGCCGGTTGCTTCCATGCAACTTTGTCATTAATAAAATCATCGAAAGTGTAATTGACCGAGCGAAGCGAAGGTCCTCTGAGTCTACTTGAGTGAATTGGCACTTGTCCGTCCGTCCGTCCGTCCGTCCGTCCGTCCGTCCGTCTGTCAGAGCCTTATAACTTCTGAATTACTGAACGTAATTACTTCAAGTTTAAATAAAATATGTAAACCGATGGCCTCCCGCCGAATATGGCTTAAAAAATTATAAAAATCTTTATTTCAGGGGGGCTCTCATAGAAGCGAATGCGGAGTAAAATATTTTTTATAGCGTTACATAGGGTTGCGGTATATCATTTTAAAGATAATGAGGAACAGAGTCCAAAAATATTTTTTTTTTAATTTTTCCCCTAAAATTGACGAAATGGGGGGCTTTCAAAGTGGAGATTTTCTGACGTCCAAAGATGACCTCAGAACTCCCAATTTTCTGAAAGGCTGAGCCTGAAACTTGATTAATTATTTGAATTATATCCTGTACTTGAACAACAAATACTAAAATTAGATAAATATTATAAGGAAACGAAATTATTTAATTTTTAATGAGCTTCCGTATTTTAACAGAACTTCACAATAATGTCAATAGATGGCGCTCTGTACAAGTTTATTCGTTTGTGCTTACAAAGAAAAGGCTGAGCCTGAAACTTGATCACTTATTTGAATTATATCCTGTACTTGAACAACAAATACTAAAATTGGATAAATATTATAAGGAAACGACATTATTTAATTTTTAAGTAGCTTCACTATTTTTAACAGAACTTCACAAATATGTCAATAGATGGCGCTCTGTTTATGGATACCGCGAGGTCTCAGTTCGGGGCGAACCACTAGTACCCTCGACTTAACAAATGCTGTATAACACAGTCTTTAAATCTATGTAATGGCAAATCCAGAAACTCTTTGGGAACCATATTATAAAAGCATATTATATTTTAAAGTGAGTGTGGTAGCCCTATCTGTGAGGGCGGGTGCCTCCCTCCTCCAATGCCCTCTTTCAGCCAGTCTGCTGCCGACCGCGCGCGTAGTACATGCACTATCGTTCACACTTCGAAATATTTACTAGTGATTCCATTTTTATACTGTGCCCGTGACATTTATATTTTTTAATTGGGTTTTTAATAAAGTAATTTAAATAAAGTGAGTTTTTTTCGTGTGGATAAAATACCGACAGCGTACGAAGGATTTTTATTGCGATGCTATTGTTACTTAATAAGTTTTAATTTTCGTGTTCTAATGTTTATTGTGTCAGTTCTAGCGTGATTGGATATTATTTGTGTCTAGGTCAACATTTAAAAGGTTTTTAGTTGCGACTATTCATTATCTTTTGTTATCTACATAGCAAATATTAAGTATACCTACTTATAATATATTTTTTAATGATTCGTTCCAAAGCTTTGTGCTTTTTATTTTTCATAGCCTTAATTAAAGTTATAGTAATTGAATATTCGAATATTCAAAATTGGAAAAATATGACGTGATAGGTACTTTATTTATAAACGACCTAATTACTTGTATTTAGCTAGCTTTACGACTCTGGGTTCCAACTTCCAGCCCTTTTGATTTTGTACGATCGATTCTGCAACTTTTTTTTAAAGGTAAAGTAGGTATATATATATATATATATATATATATATATATATATATACTATAATTATACTATAATGACATTTAAAAAATAATTAGTAGATCTACTATTTTTTTTAAAATGCCATTTTAAATTATAATATTATTATTAAATCCCTTGGTAGGTACCTTAAATCTCTATCTATAGAGATTTAAAGGTACCAACCGTGATAATAATAATGTACTTATAAGTATTATGTTTTTTTAAATTTACTTTTGCACTGGTACAAGTACCTAGTTGCTAAATCTATATTGAAATGAAGCATCGATTAGGTATGTTAATTTCTATTGCAATATTGTGTTGAACATCCTCCATTAAAATTTGCAATGAATTCTTGTACCTATTATGCAAATTTATGATAATAAACTATTGTTCGGTATTATTATTCAAAATAATAGACTTACTTAGTAGGATAGTAGGTACCTACTTAAATAATACTTTACGAATTATTATGAAGTAGGTACTTGAATAGTTTAATATTCGTACCTACCAATATTATAAATGCGTAAACTAAGTGTGTCTGTCTGCAATGCTTTAACGGCACATCTTTTCAACCGGCCAAGTCTGCGTCGGAACCGGACACGAAGGGTTCCGTAGTCCGTTTGAATTTGAAATTTCAATATCGCGGTGAAATTCCCCCTGGTCCCCCCTTTATTTTTTTATTTTTTTATTTGTTGTTATAGCTAGAGGCGTGCATGGGCTTTGAAGCTAGGGTAGGCATTAGTTAGTCAGAATACCTATATACCTACTAGCTGCTTTGATGAAAAATGAGCTTTGATGTGTTTCCATTTGGGTAAGCGGTGCTTTTATGCCTCTATGAACTGCACGCCACTGGTTATAGCAGCAATATATCTACACATTCTGTGAAAATTTCTGCTGTCTACCTATTGCATGTGCTATTACGGTTCATGAGATACAGCCCGCCGACAGACGGACGGACGGACTGACGTACACCGGAGGCTAAAGGGTCCCACAGACACAGTTCTTAAACGGTTATGACACGGTAGATCTTAAATTATTTTTTTTTAATTTTTTTTTGTACCAAAACTTATAAAACAGAAACATAGTGGACGAGGAAACACTTATCTCTATAAGAAATCTCTACCTTGGCAGTAAGAAAGGTGGAGAAGGAAGAATGGGTACAACAAGATATGAGATAGAATGAAACGAGATATTATATCATAAACTTACACAAATATACATACTAATGACATAAATATATACATAAATGAATAAAACTTAATGTCAGTTAATCGCAAAAGACCTCCTCCTCCATGCATCGTCATCCTCACTGCTGAGGGTCGTGATCTTTGCCTCAGAGTATCTTTTCGTTGACGATGTTACGCCATCTTGGCCTGTCCGTGGCTTTGTCACGCATTGTGCAGAGCAACATGGACAGGTGTGCCGAGTGTGGTGTTTATTTGGTCGGCCCAACGCATAGGGCATACGCCCTCTTGGCCTATTTCCTTCCACTTTGCCCGTTAGCAGCAGTTTCTCCAGGTTGTCAGGGTTACTGCGGGCAATGTGTCCGAAGTACTCCAAGGTTCTCCGTAGGCATGCGATCGCAAAAGACCACTCATTAGAAAGAAAGAAAGTTTATCTGATGATCTGAGACTGTGGTTTATTGGAAACTTCAAGTCTGTGGCACTTTTCGATACGATATAGTATCGTCCCAC
This sequence comes from Erebia ligea, assembly GCA_917051295.2. Classification (NCBI taxonomy): domain Eukaryota; kingdom Metazoa; phylum Arthropoda; class Insecta; order Lepidoptera; family Nymphalidae; genus Erebia; species Erebia ligea. The sequence goes on along the minus strand of OU785241.1, from coordinate 13,505,044 downwards.
ATACTTATCGGATATACCATGGGGAGTGTGCTCAGGAACTTCACAATCTTACTCCTACTTCTCCGTTCTACCACAGAACAGCGAGAAACCGTCGTTGACACTTGGCACCCTTATGTGGTTGACGTCCAATCTGCTCGCACGAAGCGTTTTAGCTCGACGTTTCTGGGGGTCTACTCTCTTTCTCTCAAACGAAACTTCGCAAACGAACGAACTAAATTTCGTTAACTCCTCTCCTACATAATATATTATCTCTATGCTCCTCTCTATTTCGTTATCGTACACGCAGACGAAGAACGGGTCCATAATATACAATTTTCGTGACCGATTGGATTGAACGATTTTGTGTGGGTCTAATAACCGACTAATTACGTTCGTTTGCGAAGTTTCGTTTTAGTATAGAACTACCTCCCACTAGACTAGACTAGACTGTGCTAGACTGACTAGAGTCCCAGCGCACGTGTTTCCTGCCACATATAACTTAAGTACCTTCAAGGCAATCAAGTATGAATAGGCATCTTCTAGGCAAGCGCGTTCCAACCTCTCATCATTGCTTTGCACTAAGCATGATTGTCGTCAAGCGAAAGCCTATCACGCAATAAAAGAAAATATCTGGCTCGGTGGCCAAAATTGGAACTAATTTTTTTGCCTGTTTTATTTTTGTTTTTAATTTATTTTTCATAGATAAGTTTGTCGGACTTATAATAAGGTCCCATTGGCACCCTTTGGATACGTAATCCTAAAAACAGTTTTTCAATAACCTAATCACGCAATAATAATTTCAAATTTCCGCCCCATTAGTGACCCAAAAAGGGCGTCGTGAAACGCGAATGACGGATCACTTTATAAAGCCGGGTGTAATACGGTGCGAATGGGGTGTGCGTGATTGATCCGGGGGTATACTGCCATCACTCAAAGGCATATTGTTTTAATATTGTTGACGCTCGTGTTTTAGGATTATAATCCTTATTTTAGGGACGTCAAGGTACGTGATATAAAACTGTCACTTTGAAATATATTGCTTTAAGCGATGGTAGTAACTAGTAACCCCCCAGACTCGAACCCGCGACCCGTAAACGTTGCGTGCGTTATGTTTGAACTGCACTAATTAATTAGTTAGGATTAGATTGTTTGGGGTGCAAACTGGAACGTTACGACGTGCCCCCGTGGCGCAGTGGTAAGCGTCATATAGTGGGAGGTCCCGGGTTCAATTCCTGGCAGGGTCAATTTGGGAATTTATAATTTCTGAATTTTCTCTGGCGTTCTGGTACGAATCCGTGTACAACCCGGTTAGGATTATTGATAACCCTTATAAGGTTATAATAAGGTCATTGATAAGGTTAGCCTTCTACCAGCTAAAACAGAAGACTTCATCATCTTGCATAACTTATCACCAGGTGAAATCGCAGGCAACAACTAACTTGCAGGGGAAAAAAATATATGCAAAATCATTTTATCGATACAGCCAAGATTAAAAGTATTATTCCAATAATAACCCTAGTGTAGTGGGACTACGGGTAAATCAAATTACCCGTGGTCCAACCAACGGGTCAACTCAATGGGACCACGGGTAAACGATCAAAATTTTACCTACATTTCGCTCGTAATACGTAGATGTTTAGGTAGGTACGAGTACGTATTATTTAAGGCACAATCAGCGATGGTATACTTAGCTTCGGTTCAAAGCCAAAATCTGGGGCATACGAGAATGCCTACATATAACAAAACGCTGCGTAATCTGGAACGTACCGGGGTCATTGACTCCCACAATTACCATTGAATTTATGGCATGGGATAACTCTGTTTTTACCATATTTTAGTTCAATACGTACCTACCTATATTTAAATATTTTTGGTCGAAAGCGAGAGTATTTTTTCTGAAAATTTAAATATATTACGAATTATTAGAAGATGAGTTCAATTTGTTATCACGACCGAATTTAAAGTCACGGCGGCCAACCTCCAGAGAGATTAGCCATCTGTGAGGGAGATAATCTATATATATAAAATTCAAAGTCCTGACTGACTGACTTATATATCAACGCACAGCCTAAACCGCTGGGGCTAGAAACTTGAAATTTTGACAGTAGGTTCCTTTTGTGACGTAGGCGCTCACTAAGGAAGGATTTTTCAAAATTTCCCCCCTAAGGGGGTGAAATAGGGGGTTAAATTTTGTATGAAAGTCCGTCATTTCTCAAGTTATATCCATGAAACTTGGTATATGAGCTACCGGTTAAAAACGAATAAATAAATACGTCACAGTTTTTCAAAATTGCACCCCAAAAGGGATAAAATAGGGGTTGAAAGTTTGTATGAAAGTTCTTCATTTTTCAAGTTATAGCCATGAAACTTAGCACTTGGACTTTCGGTTTCAAATGAAAAAATACGTGATTCACAGTTTTTGAAAATTTTATCCCCAAGGATGTTAAATAGAGAGTTTGTCCTTCAATCACAACAGAGCAACGGATCAACGTGATTTTTTGTGTGGGTATAGTTGAGGTCCTGGAGAGTGACATAGGCTACTTTTTATCCCGGAAAATTAAGGAGTTCCTGCGGGAATTAAAAAAACATGCCACGCGAACGAAGTCGCGAGCATCCTCTAGTAATTGTATAGTGCACAACAAGCGAATGCGTAAACACAGGTGCGCTCTCTGTTCCTTTACTCTCATAGTCCCATGGGATGGAAAATCCAACACGATCGGAGAGGGATCAGGCGCAGGACCGACGGTTTTACATGCTCTCCGAGGCATGGGGATGAAACAATTCATATATTCGATTCAATATACAGTTAATTCATTCATTCGTCTAAACCATTCGACTTCCTAACTCCAAGCAATTTTTATTAAAATATTAAAAAAAAAGAATTTCTAGTCTGATTGGGTTTTCCAATACTCGGGACTCGAACTCGCAACGTCGTCGACCGCAGTCGAACATGCTAGCCACTAGACCAACGAGGCAATTAGTTTAATATACCTACTTAAATGTAGGTCCCTAAGTCATAATAAAAAGCATTTTAAAAAAAAACATAATTTATGTAAATCGTTTTAATCCGCGTCTACACGGCAGCCGCTTACCGGCTGACACCAGCTAGACAGGTCTAAGGTCAACTTAATAAATCAATTTATTAAAAAAAAACAAAAAAGAATTAAATTGAATACATTGATATTTCGACAAAGTTGATAGGTGTGACGTGACCTTACAGACCATACAATTCTTAGAAAGTCGTTTTTCTACATCTTTATATTATGTTGTAACATCTGATAATAAAATTTAATGAATATTTAATCGGTAGCTACGTAAGTCCATTTAAAAATAATCATTTAATTTCTTGTAGGAACTTAAATGTCACCCAGGTGCTCCAAGCGACAATTTTTTGCCATATATTTTCTGAATAGGTATATATGCAGTAATTAAGTCAAGTCAATTAAGGTACTTAAGTATAATTTTGGAGTAAACAATTTTAACTTTATTTGTACTTAAAAAATTATAATAAAACGTAGAAAAAAATTATTCTGGACAAGGAAGCACACGGTCTATCTCTACAAGAGATCTATACCAGTAACTTCAACTCTTAACTTAAATAAAAAGTTGTACATAATATTATGTCCTATAAATTTTTACGTTTTGTTTTTAAGTTTGGTACTAAATAATATAATATTATTAATGCGAAAGTTTGAATGGATGTATGGATGGATGTTTGTTACTCAATCACGCCCCAACGGCTAAACGGATCTGGATGAAATTTGGAACAGAGATAGATTATAGTCTGGAATAAGACTAAAGCTTTTATCCCGGAAAATTAAAGAGTTCCCGGCGGGAACCGAAAAACCTTAATCCACGCGGACGAAGTCGCGGGCATTACCCGGACGGCTTAACCCTAAGAAATACTAGCATTTCTTAGGGTTAAGCCGTCCGGTACGATGCCGTGTAGAAACCGACTACAGCCGAGCGATCGCGTAACTTCTGCATCAATCATTGATACATCGCAATCACCTCTGATTGGTTAACACTCTTCCACTATTGGACATAATCCATTGACGCAGCAAGAATGCCATAAATTCAGCCAATTACAACAATTGATACTGTAACAATGATTGATGCAGAAGTTACTCGATCGCTCGGCGGGTATGGGTTTAATATAACTGTCGTACCCCTAACAGGTTAGCCCGCTACTATCTTAGACTGCATCATAGTCAAGGGTTAACTTGTAGTGGAATAAAAAAAAAGTTCCATAAGCCCTTAAGTCTGTTTTCATTTTCAAAGAACTAAAATTGAACAATTTAATTTATCGCATGAAGCAGCTCTGAATTTGGCTTATTTCCCCTACAAATCATACAATAGACATACCGGTATAATACCTACGAATCTAGGCTTAGCTTTGTAGGCCACTGCAAGCCGGGGTTGCTCTAAATCCCTGGATTAAGCCTTTCAAATGTCTAAAACTAAATGTTCAGTTCGAAGTGGAATCCTCTACGTAATACCTTCGCTGTTTTGTTCACTTAATACAGGCGAAATTCACTGCTTTCCTGTGTTATTTATAACTAGCTTTTGCCAGCGTGGACTACACAAATTTCAAAGCCCTATTTTACCCTTTTAGGGGTTGAATTTTCAAAAATCCTTTCTTTGCGGATGTCTACCTCTTAGTAGCTACTAGATATCTGCATGCCGAATTTCAGCCCGATTCGTAAAGTGTTAGTCAGTAAGTTAGTCACCTTTTCCTTTTATATGTTTAGATTTTGGCTACAAAATATGGTACATAAATAATAACGTACGAAGACCTATCACGACAAAATCGATAAGTAAAGATTTACCCCATTTTCACTTCGTTTTGCATGCCACAGTATTGTGCAAAGACTTAACAAGAAAACATTCGTAGTATTTCAGTTTACAAACAATAAAATTATTGAACTACATACAGCAATTATCGTGCTAATTCAACTGCATCGCCGATCGATGTAACCTACTATTGATGCTGGTAGAATAACTCGGATACATCGTTATATCACGTATGTACCTATTAAAGTATAGGAATGCCCGGTTCCTATATAATTAATTTTAAAAAAATTGTAACACTTAAACCGGCCACGCAGTCGCACGAACTGCACGAGCAGTTAGCCAGTGATGAACATACACGGACCGCTCAAGCAGTCATAATCAACAGCTTGAAGCTACCATTGATAACTGCTGCCAACCGCCCGAAGCACTCGCAACTGCTCGAGCGGTTCCATGTATGTGTGTACGTAGAAGACTGTAGTTCACTATGCAGTCGCAGCTTAAAGCAGTCCATTCTGACTGCTTCAAGCTGTCCGTGTATCTGAGGCCTATTCTTGGAATCCACGGCTAGGTAATGGTCGGTCTACACCAAGCGTGCAACACTCATAACTTTTGCTCTCTACACCTTTGCCTGCGTAAAATTGGGATCTACTCAACTTATTTTGAAAGAATCTCCACAGTGACGTTGGTATATTATAACTTATTCTATTATTTTCTAAAGGCAAAGTACACCTTCTATGTGCCTATATACTTAAATGTTACAAATCTTCATATTTATGAATTTGAGTTTTATGAAGGCTAATGAATTATTAAGTATCTTATTTGCAAAGTTTAACTTAGTAAAACTATTATAGTAACCCCTATACTATATATTGAGATGAATAAAGATGCGCAAATAATAAAATAATTAAACGTCATAAAACAATTTGGCACACAAAGTAGATACCATTATGATTAAGTATCTAGTTTATAATCTTTATACCTAAGATTAATAACGTGGAACGTCATAATGATGATTATTTTGTATATTTTTTGTAAATCATAATTAAGTGAACGGCAAAAAAGTGAGGAAAAACCTGCCCAGAGTACTTGCCCATAAACAAAAAGTAGGTATTAGGTACAATGTTGTGGAATTCAACTTATATGATGTTAGTAATCAAAGGCAGGTAACAAAGAACATAATTAATTCAATTAAAGTTATAGTTAATCCTATTAGTGTATGCAATAATTTATAAGGATTTATTTAATTTATTTCATTCGTTATTGTTATCATTAGGTTTTTAATCCTAATAATAAAGTCAAAAATCTTCCAAAAGGTCATTGTTGCTAATGTATGAAATGGTTTAGAGTTTGAATCAACGAAAAAGTATAGAAAAATACTTAATATTATACTACTTACATAAAAGATAAAATAATGTTAGAGAGAAATTGCTCTAACAAATTTTAATACCTGGTTAGACCCCTATTTTGACTTCTTATGAGTTCCGTTTGGAACCAACAAAATTCAAAATTCAAAATTCAAAATGTTTTTTATTCAAATAAGCTTTTACAAGCGCTTTTGAATCGTTATAATATGAATCTACCGCTGGTTCGGAATGCCATTCCTACCGAGAAGAGCCAGCAAGAAACTCGGTGGTTGCTCTTTTCCATCAAAACTTACAATCATCATAATGATACAAGTAACTGCAGTCCCACGCATAGCTGGAGCGAATCAAATCCACGCTGTTTTTTTTTTATCATTTACGTAATCTTCGATTGTATAGTAAGCTTTTTTCACGAGCATACCTACAATACTCAATACACGCCAAGACTGGCAGACAGAGGCAGCCCATTTCCGACGGTGGCACCCGTTCACGAGCATGACGCATGATCCAGCCATTGCTTCGCTCAACCATATTTGAGGGAACGTAACAATATTATTAACTAGTGCCCCGGCAGACGTTATCCTGCCCTGAACCTAGAACCTATCCTGCCCTGAACCTAGAACCCGATTGCAGCGCGCCCTATGGGGGCGCTGCAATAAAAAATATTTGAACGATTCAAAAGAACTCGAAATCTACTTTAGATAATTTTAGTTTGAATAGAGTATTTTATGCTGCATTCATTTAGTGCAATAGAGTATTTTAATATCATAATTTTACTATTTTATGATTCAAATACGACATACTTTAGTCATTCGCTTTCGAATTAAAAGCGCATGTCGCAATGAAAGCGAGATCTCATTAGCGGACAAATGCGACATTATATATTTTTATTTGCTTTATATGTCTCTTTCGCACGGCGCTAATTGCTCTTAAAAATTCACAAACCATCTCAAATGTAAGGCTGAGTTCAGGCACGCGAAAGCTCCTATATAATTATGAGGACTTCGTATAATTAAGATATCCTGTACTGGTTATTATGTACTGTTATTTTAAATTGTAATACGCTAATACGAGTATCTTCCCACTTTTTTTACTGATTATAACTATGTTTTGAGTACATATTATTATGATACTGTGTTGTTTTAGGTTATTGATTTGTATAAGTAATTTTTATCAGTATATACATTTTGTTTAGGAGGAATGTGCAATGTCCAGATAAACTCAAGAGAGTTTCAGGACATGAAGATGTAATTTGTAAAAACCTATTATTGTTGAATAAAGAATAAATAAAAAAAAAAAAAAATATTGATGTGTATGAGTTTATGTATTATATTTTTGAATTATATTCGTAGTTATTTATGTAATTATTAGTATGTAGTCATATATGATCATAAGTTGTTGCGCATAATGGATGGGTTGTCTGGAGGAGATCACTTTCAGTGATAAGACCGCGCTTGTGCACTTTGTTTTCTGTACTTGTTTACTTTATTATCTTCACGTTTGTGTGGCAATAAATAATGTATCTATCTATCTTTCTATATATCTATCTATCTATCTTTCCTGGGAACTGGGAAGGGTTCTAAGGAGTTGTTTGAACTCATATTATCACCTTGTCCTGTTCTATAAAACAAACAAATTCCCTACATGGATGCTTGGTATTTTTTCCACCTCCTGTTATTCCTGGGGCCTTATTACGTAAAAATGATCGCTACAGCAGTTTGCAGTGTAACGATTGCTATCAACTTCGATTGGAACAAAGTTCCGCTATTGGCCAATAAGATGCTCTCGACTTCATTCACGTACATTTAGGTTTTAAAAACTTTTTAGTTCTCCAATATAAAAACTAGACTACGAGTATGTCACTCCCCAAGTCCTTACTTATATCCATACATTAAATACTTCGATATATTACTTAAAAAACACCCAATACACAAACACACTTGGCATTCTGGCATTTATGTTTTTTCATATATAAAGTGACCATGATGTGTTACTGAGTAAGTCATTAAAGTCTGAGTTATTCAAATGACGCATCAATTTCGATCGCAAGATGCTCTTGAACATTATAGGATAATGGCTGCCTAAGTTGGTTGATTTTTTAAAATGGAAAGTATATGAATGTCTTGCGGCTCGAGCTTTTCTTAGAAGACACTTAGTTTTTGAATGACAAGGCGTAGAAACCTACCTACTCTTACTTACTTGGCACTTACTTACTTGCTGAATGCTGATAGCTTGTAAAATTCAGTAGGTAACTTATACTTCTATAGATTCTTTAGCAATAAATACTTCGTAGAATTAATTCTAGCATATTATATTTACTAATTTAATTGTTATAAAACGCAGGTAAGTTGAATTGCCTTCAAAATATTATCAGATATTCCAAACTAAGCTGAAGTAAATAAATAAGTTTAGGTACCTGCATACTTAAATGTTTTTTGTAGATATTATGCAGTAACCTAAGAATGTAAGGATAATTAACTTTCAAATAATAAGGTGTTTCCTATTCACAATACGTAATAGGAAAGAACAAATTATCTAGTTTGATAAGAAAACAAACATAATAATGTAGTTCCCACATAATTGCGATCATAACACTTAGCACCTTGATAATGACTATCTTAACTATGTGAAACTAAACTTTTTCTAAGATTCCGTAGACACTTTGAAAAGGAAAAAACGGAAAAAGGGCGTAGTTGCGCAATGCAATCCCAATTAATTAAAATTAATAATTGTGTTATTAAAATTATAATTACCTACTTACTTAAGTAAATAAAAATAATATGTAATTAAAAGAGAAATTTGACTTACTATATTTTTGGGTTACTTTGAGTTATAATAATATCTAATTGATGATGTTGGTAACATTTCATTATGTAATGCTTTATCACATAATCTTTATCATAAATTAATTATTTTATGTAACAATGTGCGCGAAAATTCTTATGCAAGTTATAATTCGGTCTTCTATAAACAGCAATAGCATTCGAATGAACAAAAAAAAACATACGCGCCGAATTGAGAACCTCCTCCTTTTTTGGAAGTCGGTTAAAACTATGTCAATTACTTACTAATTACCAAAAAATCTCTTATTTTGCAGATAAGTGCTTAAGTAAATACAATTTTTATCAACAAAATTCAACATTCAAATCTTTTTTATTCGAGTTGACTTTGACAAGTGCTTTTGAATAGTCGAGTGAAGCTACCACTGGTTCGGAATGCCATTCCTACCGAGAAGGACTAGCAAGAAAAACTCGGTGGTCGCTCTTTGAAAAAATTAATTTACAATTTCATTAATTTGTCCGCTGTCCTTAGCATTTCTGGAGCAAGTCAAATCCATGCTCTTTTATCGTTAACATAATCTTCAACAATATATTGAGCTTTTTTTTAGTAGAATACTTTTAGGTTACATAAAGTAAAAATTACCCAAAGCGCATTTGGCTTTACGTGGGTTCATTATAATATTACTCTCACTAGAATATACTTACTTGATACACAGTAAAATATTCCAATCACGTTATATCTTACCATACTTACCTAATAGTCCTTACGCAGGCAATATTAAAATTCGTACGCCGGTGTGTCCCCAGCTTTCCATAGCGACACTTTGCATAGTGATGTACCGTGAAAGTGTTGAGAGCATGTGCTAGTGCCGCACCACCATGGGATTACATAAACGAGGAAGTGAGTATTATTTTTTTTTTAATTATTTTTTTATGCTCTACAAGTTAGCCCTTAACTGTGATCATTTTGTGTTGATTTTTAGGGCATATTTTATTCTCTTTGGCACTATGAAACGCAGGGTCCTAGCCTGGAAAAATCGTACGTGATAAAAAAGCGGTAATTTCTCTCTCACTCTGGAATACAGATGGAAAGTAACGGATAGGTAAGTAGCGATGACAACGTATTTTTATTTAATTAAATAATTCAGTTCTATCGAGTTATTGGGATGTTGCAAGTAAGTATACCAAAAATAAATTGTTTTTTAGTGATAAAAAAAATAGAGGATCTCCCAAAAGCATAATATCCATGCCTCTTGTTAAGTTTATGTTTCAAAACAATAATTTCAAACCATCGATTAAAGTAAAATACTGCGTCGAATTTGGATGACATCACAAGCAACTATTTCATACAAAATTCCATACTACGCGCAATCTTTGACGTTTGAAAAATTGATTGATTGCTGATTTACCTAGTTGTCAAATACCCAATTCTATTGTTCTGGTAAAACAATGGGTATTCATTGCTCTGGTTATTACTCTATGCTGATATGTCCAGGGCCGGTCCATTCAAATAGGTGAATTAGGCGACGGCCTAGGGCGCTCATATTGGGGGATAGATACCTACATAATTTGTTTTTTTTTTACAATTTGACAATTCTTTAATCTTGACTCTAACTCAAATAGAGCTTATAGTTAGACGGACATTAATTTTTGTTTAGTTTAGTGTTTTTTAAAGTTTTACTTTCTTTAAGTAATTAATTAGCTGCCCGCGACTTCGTCCGCGTGGATTGAGGTTTTTCGGTTCCCACGGGAACTCCTTAGTTTTCCGGGATGTAGCCTATGTGTTATTCCAGACTATCCATCTCTATGCCAAATTTCATCCAGATCCGTTCAGCCGTGATTGATTAACAAACATCCATCCATACATCCACCCAAACTTTCGCATTTATAATATTTATTTGATATTAGTAATAATAATACGTGCCTATTATATTTTTTTTTAAATCCACTTTATGTAATAAATAATTTTAAAAAAAATGATCCACTTAATCTGTTTACAATATTGTTTTATTTTCACGAATTTTCTTAAAAGGCGGCACCCGTTTAAGAAAATTCGTGAGTCTTTCGCCTAGGGCGCCAGGAATGTTCAGACCGCTGGATACGTCAGATTGTCCTTCGCATGAACCTATAGAAGATGTACTTAATTACATACAAAGCACGCCGTCTGGTGGGTTCGCGACGTGCACGCGGCGACCGGGTCGACGAAGGTCGCCCGATCGATACCCGGCCGCGTCTTATTTACTCTCTTACTATGGCAGCTATTTAGTTCTAAGTTTTAATAAAAAAAGTACCTATTCATAACTAGCTGATGCCCGCCTGGAAGTAGTTATATCCTTCCCCAGGACACAACCTACGTCTGTACCTTTCGTGAAAATCGGTAATCGTACCGTTAAAGCGTAGCAATGACAGACGGGCCTACTTTCCCATTTATAATATTAAGTACGGATTTCAAACCATCCCCCCAATTGTGTAAGGAAATGGCAATCATAAACGGTTAAGATGATCGTCTAGCTGTAAATCTCCATACAAAAAGCGATAACGTTTTTCTTCCCGTAAATGTTGTCCAATTTTCATAATTTTTAGAATTATTAATGTTGCAGATACAATGAAGAACTTTGCTCGTACGTTTTAATTTTAAAGAAATATTGCTTAAAAACTTCCTCGAGTATTTTAATTTTTTTTAATTTAACTAAACTAAAATACTTACTAAAATACTGAATCTAATGAGACGAAAATTGTCTAATTTCGTAAACGTTTGGGGGGGGTAAAAACGTTATCACCCGAAACAATATTTCAAGAATAAAATGTAGGCATATGCCTACTGGACTTGCAACTCTCTCTATCGCACGATACGGAGAAGGCAGCGAAGCGTTGTGAAACAGATAGCATTATTGAAAATACCTACTCGCGTCGCGTTTCGTCTCTAGACGATCCTCTTAATTGACAGATGCACGTCAAAAAGCATGTATGAACTCCTTAAACAGTTCGAGTAATACGTTTTAGGGCTAATTTTTCAATCGTCAGATAAATTTTATCGGAGGAATAAATTTGACGTTTTGGCAGATTTTCAATACAAAACCTGTCAAAACGTCAAATTTATTCCTCCGATAAACTTTATCTGACGATTGAAAAATCAGCCCTTAAGCTGTCAAATGATTACGATTTGCTTAGACAATTATTGGGCCTCATTGCCGTCTCACTACTGAATACGAGATTCCTCTCTAAAAGCCATAAAACAAAATAAGAAGAGATTCCTCTTAGATTGAGAGGAGTTGTGCGGATTGGCAGACTTATGAGAACATTATGAAGAATTCTCGGGCATGTAGGTTTTTTTTTTCTTATACTTAATGTGTTCCTTCCTTTTTTCCTCCGACATGGCGATCGGAGACTGTTCTAGGTCGGTACTCTGAATGGCTTTTTTTTTGGCATGTAGGTTTCTTCACAGTTCTCCTTCACCGATAAAAGATAAAGTAGGTATTAATTAGTTAGCATAGATTTAGGATTAGTCATCCGCTGCGCTCCGAAGCGGGACCATCTTAAATCTATGTTAGCTAGGTATATGAAGCTCTCGATTTCGTCCGCGTTGAATAAGACTTTTCAATTCCCGGGGGAACTCTTCAATTCAATTTTATTTATTAGTAAATACAGTTACAATAAGATGTCTAATTTAACTGCCATACCCCTAACAGGTTAGCCCACTCTCATTTTAAACGGCATCATCGTACCACCAGGTAAGCTTCCATTGCTTTGCACTAAGCATGATTGTCGTCAAGCGCAAGCCTATCTCACAATAAAAAAAAACAGGTGAGATCGCAGTCAAGGGCTAACTTGTAGTGGATAAAACGCGAGGCCTTTGTTCGGAGTTCGGACTAATCAGCGAAATACCGTGTATGCGTCATGCTCTATAAGTTATGTCCACATCAAGTTCAAGCTCACAAGAATGCACGGACATTAATATTATTGCATTCCTTGCAGGCTTGGGCATACTAACAATGCTAAAAGCTTATTGTAATATTGTTGCTTTTGAATATAATCCTTATTTTAGGGACGTCAAGGTACGTGACATATAGCTTTCGTTTTGAAATAATACTGTTTAAAGCGATGGTAGAGTAACCCTCCTGCCCTATGACGGCAGCGGACTGTGGTGGCGTGCATTCGGGTTATAATTGCGTTTTTGCACGAATACTACTAAAATTGAAAGACGTATGTATCCGTGTATGCACGGACTGACAGAGCAGTTAGCCAGTGATCAACAAACACGGACCGCTTTTGCAGTCATAAGTCAACAGCTTGAACTGCTCGAGCGGTTCCATGTATGTGTGTACGTAGAAGACTTTAGTTCACTATGCAGTCGCAGTTTGAAGCAGTCAGGATGGACTGCTTCAAGCTGCGACGCGACGTGTATCGCGGGCCTTAGGGCAAGCGCAGACGAGGTACAGACTTTAGCGTAATTTTTGAAATAGATTGAGCAAAACACTGAGTTGCGGATTGTTTAGAGTGCAGTACAGTGAAAATTGTAATTCCTTTTTTAGTGAGTATATTTATTTCCATAGGTACTAAATTTTTTTTAGTGTATTATTTTTTAAGTAAAATGTAGAGCAGTTGATAGAGCATTATAATTTATAAGTACTTATCTTTTTCTCAAACATGCTTGGAAATTTGAGCATTATTTTGACAACCTTCTTCGTGATAAATCGAAATTGCTGTACTGGCCAAATACATGCGAGCAGCGGCCGGCAAAAGTTGTATGAAAATCCATATCTGTCGCGGTTTAGCGGCCAAATAAATTACATAGTAAATTCATATCTGGGTAATTTAAAAATAGAACGATCTTTTACTCCGAAAAATGGCAACCAAGAAGGTAACTTATCAGAGGTTTTATTTAAATTTCGAACTGGCTTACAAATAGAAATCTGTTTATTGAAAAAAAACAAATGAACACTTTAACGCGGGAAAAAATATTGTTGTTTGTTGTTCGTCATTGATTTTGAAATGTATTTCACAAAATGAGTTCAAGTGAAGACAAAGTCGTAATTCCTAATTCCATGGAAGGCAATGAGTGTGATGAACTTACTTTAACGCCACCTGAAATTCAAGAGGCGGCAAGAGCCGTAATAGAAATCTTGTTACCGCCAAAATAGAAATAAAAATATTTGTTTAAATAAAAAGTTCTGTCTAGGTACTACTTAGTTTTAATTTCCGCGTATTATTTGAGAAAAGTACTATAAGCCTTGGCCACAACTAGGCATTGATGGACTTACCTACGTATGTGTGCCTCGGCTTCGCCTCGGCCCACATTTACATGTTCGTCCTTCAATGCCTGTTTTGCTGGCCGCTGCAATAATGTATATATGTAATAATGTACTATTTCTAAAAAATGATATGAAATGTGCACATTTCATACCCTGTAAATGAGTTCGAAAGTTAAACTCCCCGGCCTAGGCCAGTAAAGAATGTATGTATTTTCATTACATCGTCTAACTAATACTCGACCAGAAAACGCGTACTTCCCGGTCTCGCGATGTAATGTACTAATTAATAAACCCTGTATCAACGGACCTAGCAAATAATTTCCGCCCAGGGAGCCGATACATAGTAATGCGTCGCGACATGCCGGCACTTGCGTGGCATCTCGTAAGTCGTAATCCGACACTGAAGACCTACGAGTTACGACTGGCGACTGTGCCCACATTTATATCTACACCACAGAATAGGTAATAGTATCTACACGCATCCTTTATATCACCAATTAATACATGAGTCGCGTAGATCATACTAAGTAATATTATAAATGCGAAAGTGTGTTTGTTTGTTGGTTTATTGGTTTGTTGGTTTGTCCTTCAATCACGCCGCAACGGAGCAACGGATCGATGTGGTTTTTGGCATGGGTATAGTTGAGAACCTGGAGAGTGACATAGGCTACTTTTTATCCCGGAAAATTAAGGAGTTCCCTCGGGAATCAAAAAAACCTAAACCACGCGGACGAAGTCGCGGGCATCAGCTAGTTGATAATACAACTTTGTTATACACGCGATTGCACCCCCGTAAAGCCGACATTTAAATATTCTATCATAGTTTAGTTTTCCTTGGAAAATTGTAACTGGAAAATTGTATTTTCGTTTTAGATTCATTAATTGATTGAGTTAGGTACCATGGGATTACAACCTATATTCCCACATAAAGTCGAAGACATCAATCTAGTAAAAGCATTAAAACAGCATGGATAACTCATGTGAATGTTTATTAGTTTACTAGCTGATGCCCGCGACTCCGTCCGCGTGTTTTAAGTTTTTTTGATTCCCTCGGGAACTCCTTAATTTTCCGGGATAAAAAGTAGCCTATGTCACTCTCCCAGGTCCTCAACAATACACATACGAAAAATCACGTCGATCCGTTGCTCCGTTGCGGCGTGATTGAAGTACAAACCTACAAACAAACAAACCAACAAACAAACACACTTTCGCATTTATAATACTAGCCGATTCCCGCGACTTCGTCCGCGTGGATTGATGTTTTTCGGTTCCCGCGGGAACTCTTTAATTTTTCGGGATAAAAAGTAGCCTATGTGCTATTCCAGACTATAATCTATCTCTGTGCCAAATTTCATCCAGATCCGTTCAGCCATTGGAGCGTGATTGAGTAACAAACATCCATACATCCACACATCCATACATCCATACATCCATACATCCATCCAAACTTTCGCATTTATAATATTTATTTGATTAGTATGATTCACACCTAAAACGTCCATACACTTGCCATACACTCTAATTATTTTAACAAAATATTTCTAACTGCTCCTTCAGGGTTGTCCTATTACAGGTGTGATAATACTAAGTTCTACATACTAACATACACTAGTCCAATATAATAAACGCGAAAGTGTGTATGTCTGTCTGTCTGCTACGCTTTCACGGCCCATCTGTTCAACCGATTTTGATGAAATTTGGTATAGGGATAGTTTGTAGCCCGGGGAAGGACATAGGCTACTTTTTATCCCGGAAAATAAGGAGTTACCGCGGGAATACAAAAAAAGTCGCGGACATCATCTAGTTGACAATACTGTTAAGATTTTATTTTTACAATAAGAAAATAATTAATAAGGTAAGGTATGGCATTAAAATCCTATAGTATTATATGTTTGTCCACAGAGAATGGTCTGGTCTCGTACGAGAACCCAAACTACCATTTGGACCCGGCGCGCCTCGAGTCCTCGATCTACAGCGACCTGTACGACATGCACGACGACAAAATGCCGCTAGACTACGACTACCTAGACAATAGGAGGTTAGTGCCTTTAGACGCCTTTTGGATAGTAGCGCTACTTTGTGGAAGTCCATGACATTGGAGCTGATTCTGTAGTGCACAATCTGTATACTAAACTAAAATTAGAGCATTACAAATATTGCTAACCCTTTCATAATACTCCCTACGGAAAGGGACAGAACTAGATTTAAAGCTGCCATTTTAGTTTAGTTTAGAGATAGTGGGGCTGATTCTGTAGTGCAGTATCTCTAAACTAAACTAAAATTAGAGCATTACAAATATTGCTAACCCTTTCATAATACTCCCTACGGAAAGGGACAGAACTAGATTTAAAGCTGCCATTTTAGTTTAGTTTAGAGATTGTGTTATACAGAATCAGCCCCAGTGTTATACAGAATCAGCCCCAATGAAGGAACTATAAGTTTAATTCGCTATAATCCGCCACAGTAGACAAATCTATGTGGTACAGCCACACACATTTGCCAGCTACGGAAAAAGTTTAATTTTTTTATTTTATTTTTTTAAGTATTTATTGAAAACAATACAATTTATAGAACTTAAAGCTAGCTAGCCTAACCTAATTACCTACTATATAAATCATGCCCGCGTGGAATGGTGGTAAGAATGCTGGCTGCATTTCCGCGCTGGACAGCCAGGCTGATCCTTTGCGCAAAAAATAAAAAAATAAAAGAGTTTAAATATCTATGACCTCTGGTACAGTGTGTATCTTGCGCTTGCAGCTTACAATATTCACCGCCCAACAAGCTAACAATTCGTACCAGCAAAATTAGAACAAATTTTTAGGCATGTTTACGTTTTTGTTTTGTTTCTCATATCTATTAATGACTCTATCACCGGATTTTAGCTAATGCCCGCGACTTCGTCCGCGTGGATCGAGGTTTTTCGGTTTCCGCGGGAACTCCTTATAATTTTCCAGGATAAAAAGTAGCCTATGTTATTCCAGACTATAATCTATCTCTGTGCCAAATTTCATCCAGATCCGTTCAGCCGTTGGGGCGTGCCGCGTGATTGAGTAACAAACATCCATACATCCATACATCCATAGTTTGATTTGTGAGACTTTTGTGGGGTTTTTATGGGTAATTTGTGGTATAGTCTCACACAATAGATTCCGGTCACTCAATGATAGCGTCGCTACTCGCTAGTAGATATGAAAAATAAAATAAAAACAAAAACTAAACAGGCATAAAAATTAGTTCCAATTTTGGCCACCGGGCCATATAGGTTGGTGGGTGTATAGCTATTAATTCTAACCTAACTTAATTTGGTTTGGCTGGCGCACTTTACATACAATAGGTACCTACGTTTAAAAGTGTCATTGAATTCCAATCCCACTCATGATACATCTTTATTTTATATCCTAGTTACGCCTATATCAATATGACTTAAGATTTACTAGATGATGCCCCCGACTTTGTCCGCGCGGTTTATGGTAAGTACAAGTATTTAAAAAATCACCTGGAAACTCTTTTCCGGGAAAAAGTGTAGCCTATGTGTCCCCGGCCCCCGCGATGCAACCTATCTGTGGATAGGTTTACCAATATTATGTGGATCCTAGTTCTATCTCTGCGTCGTGTTCCTTATTGCTGAGGGTTGTGCCCCTTTCCATTACTTAATCACATAATGACAGGAGTTTTCTTGGGATAATAATGCGGTGAGTTCCCAAATCCTTCTGTATACGACTCGACCAAGAGTACTATTTCAACTCTTAGGTTAGTATTTAGTAACGATTATTATCAAATGTTAGTGATAATAACCGGGACCGACGGCTTAACGTGCTCTCCGAGGCACGGCCCACGAAAAGGCCGAATTCGGACTTCTAAATTCCTAGTTACGCATTTGAAAATATGACGTAGGAATGATGCATGCACCATTATTATTATAATTACCAAGTACATAATATTATTATAATCGGAAGGCATTTCACCTGCTGACCGCCAAACTTCAATTTGAGGATGGCGCCCGATGATGATGATGATTAGGTATTTACGACCCGAAACAAAAAGTACTGACCGTGCATGGCTGTGGGTAAAACGTCATTGTGTGGATTGAACTGTGAGCTTTAATATCAGTTTTATATGACGTACCTTGACGTCTCTAAAATATATAAGGACTAGCTGATGCCCGCGACTTCGTCCGCGTGGATTGAGGTTTTTCGGTTCCCGCGGGAACTCTTTAATTTTCCGGGATAAAAAGTAGCCTATGTGCTATTCTAGACTATAATCTATCTCTGTGCCAAATTTCATCCAGATCCGTTCATCCGTTGGAGCGTGATTGAGTAACAAACATACATCCATACATCCATCCATCCAAACTTTCGCATTTATAATATTTATTTGATTACCTATAATACTGAAATAAGAGCGTCAAAAATGTCACTGCCTGAGCACTATTCCCGCGGGACTCAAAACAAACTTAAATCCAGGATTCAAGTATGGGACTGAAGTTAGAGGATTACACAAAATCGACTTACGAGAAACCGGCATAAACGAGGTGCAGAAATCCTTTGTGGGGTCGAGTATGAGAACGTGGTTCCAAAAGAACTTTCGGATTTGCCGTTACACAACTTTTAAAAAGCCGTAAAGGAACATTTGTTGAGTCGCGTTTCTGAGTTTCTTGCCGGCTATTCTCAGTAGAACTGCTTTCCGAACCGTTGGTAGAGTCTAAACATGACGTAACATAAGATACACCTGTATGCCCTACATGTAATAAATAAATGGTGTATTGAGTATTGATTTTAAAATGTAATTATTAGAGATGGGCCGAGTACTCGGTTTATACTCGGTACTCGGCGTACTCGGCGGGTTTTTTGATACTCGTACTATTACATCCAAACACTGTTTATCCATTTTAAATACTTTAATTCAGGAATTCAAACACACAAACACCGCTGTCATCTTACATGATAAATCATAGAGTTCCCAGACCAGTGTTGCCACTCTACAAAACCAGAGCTGGGATACCATACATAAATTGTATTTAACTTTCAATCTAACAGTTCGGTCATCCTGACCCAGAACTTCGTCCCGAAGTTTACATAATTTGAACCCTTAATTAAAATTACGATGATTGCTCATGCTACTCTGCCATTTGTAGTATTAACGCTGGCCTTGAACGCCTGAGACTCTAATGTTAAAGCACTGGCATTATAACCCTTAGCCAAGTACAGTTGCAGATAACAAGACTATGTTTTAGAGTAAAAGAGCATCAGTCTCCATCGTCTTTTCGCGTTACAAAACATCACCTAATAAGTAAATATGGATTTATCACCCATGACACATCTCATCATATTATTCTAACTCTGGTGAATTTTCGTGTAGCAAGATACTGAAGTAACTGAATCGCCATATTTCACAAACAACAAAAGCTTCCTACACCTGTTCATTTTGTAAACATTAACTTATTCAAAAGTAGCTTTCCAGCATTACACAGAGTTTTCCGTTAATAACCCAAGCACATAATATAAGTAATCATTTTCCGTTACTCATTTTGGTTAATCATATGCAACTCAATGACAATTAATCCTTAGGTAGTGATTAGTGATAAATGAGAAACGAACTTTAACTTTGTCTGATCAATAACATCTTAACATTGCTAACTCTTAACCAACAGTTTCACTCTATAAGTGTAATTCGTAACAATTTCGACATCCTCATGGAAATGAAAACACAATCATTTGATTAAATAATAAATAAGATTCTTATAGTCTACTGGTGTTATTATACACCTATAATTTTCCTATGAGTATACTCATGTTCACTTTGTTACTTTCCAGAATGGTTATTATTACTCATTCATTACACTTAATTATACTTTCCTATTTACACATGGCAAAAATGACATATACCTTCTCTGCAAGCCTTAGCCAGGCTAGCTTATGTTACAATTCACCCCCAGAACTTTATCTGACAATCGGTTACAATTGGTTACAAAACTCAGTAAAACCCGAAGACCTGAGCCACGTTCTCTATAATTAGCCATTTTGTATACTTTGCACATGCTCCATTTTTTTGAGCAAATCTCTACGTTCCTAATTTCATTTGAAATGGTGAAATTTCAAAAGCAAGTTATTCCCACCGGAAGAATAGATTAACCTTATACCGTGGCCCTGCATTGTATTGTTCGTTTTAACTTAACACAACAGGCAACTCCACTGCCCGGTACTGCCTTCATCAGCTCTTGCCAAATTTCAACGTTTCGTAAAGCCGAACTCAAATGTTGATACTATTCAATACCACATACTTTGGCATCTGCTTGGCAACTAATATCATTTTGATTTGTGCAGTCGTGATAGTGTGGTGAAAACGTATATAATATATGATATAATATAATATAATATCATAATACAAATATAATGTACCTAATGGTAATAAAATATAAATGTGTAGTAGTGTACCTACTTGGTTGTTCAATATTTTGGTAATTTACTTTTCACTGTTCCTCCTCAATCTAATTATGTTATTCATATCACTTTCATGAATGAATATCCCAAGGAACATCATAGAGCGAGTCTCTTTACACGATAAGTAAATCTCTTTATACGATATTTTGTTACATCGCTCAACCTACATGAAAATATTGTTACTCTCACATGAATCTTAGTGAACCCCAAATGGCATCAAAACATAACACCGATATAAATCGCATCCCATAACTTGACCCAAAATGGCGGTCGTCTGCGCAGGTACATCGTACTACGGAACTATGGTATGGAACGTATGGTAACGTGCGGCCCCTCGCGGCGCACCTCATAACGCACATCATTTGACACCCGAAATGTGTTACTGTGCATAGTTCAACTTACGCGGCGGTTATATTACTTGGTTGCCACTCAGTGCCTCGCATTTAAAACGATAGTTGAAATTAGTGAATACCATCTGCGTCTTTTACAGACCTATTAAACCTTTATGTCACCTAACCGTGACACTCACTGAACATCATCATCATTGCGCTTTCGCCTGAAAAACGGCTGTTGTGCTACTTAAATATTATCATGCCCCCAACGGCGAGTAATAGGTTACCTGTACTAATCTGGCTAGCCCCGTGGGCAATTTACCTAGGCTTTGCTTTATTTTGCAACTCTCGCTACCGGAAATCGAAACGTAGCAGCCCCGCAGGCTAGACTTTCGAAGTCTACTGGCACCATGACCCCTATTTTCCACACCAGCGATATATTCAAAATGTTGTAAAATATAAGAGGTACGGAAATAACTTACATGAGCGGTGATCCCCACGGGCAAGGAACAACCACATGAGTTATGCGGTCAGCGTACAGCTCCACTGGTAACTTACTTGTGATTCACCATCTGCTCATCAGAATCCGATAGGCTTTACATTCCAGCCCCGAGGGCGCTAATGTCCACACTTGAAAGTATATCATATAAGCCCCGAAGGCGAGGTGTGTCGGCACCGAAGGCAATGTGTTTCGGCCCCGAAGGCAAGGTTCATCGGCCCCGAAGGCAAGGTATGTCGGCCCCGAAGGCAAGGTGCGTTAGCCCCGTAGGCAAGGTTCGTTAGCCCCGAAGGCAAGTGCATTGGCCCCGAAGGCAATGTATCCCTCAGCCCCGAAGGCAGGGTGTCTCTAAGCCACGTAGGCAATGAATATTGGCCCCGTGGGCAAGATATGTCGGCCCCGAAGGCAAGTGCGTAAGCCCCGAAGGCAAGTGCGTTGGCCCCGAAGGCAAGTGCGTTGGCCCCGAAGGCAAGTGCGTTGGCCCCGAAGGCAATTGCGTAAGCCCCGAAGGCAAGTGCGTAAGCCCCGAAGGCAAGTACGTTGGCCCCGAAGGCAAGTATGTAGGCCCCGAAGGCAAGTACGCAGGCCCCGAAGGCAAGTATGTAAGCCCCGAAGGCAAGTCCGTTGGCCCCGAAGGCAAGTATGTAGGCCCCGAAGGCAAGTATGTAGGCCCCGAAGGCAAATGCATAGGCCCCGAAGGCAAGTACGTAGGCCCCGAAGGCAGGTGCTTAGGCCCCGAAGGCAAGGTGTGACAACCACAACGGCTAACTGCCCTTTACTGAAAAATAATTTAAATTATACTGAAGGCAGTCTGTGTGAAGTAGCCCCGCAGGCATGTGCTGTAACACATAATATAACTCCTCAGGCATGTTCTATCAGCTGTGTGCCCTACAAGCTGATCCGTTACGCAGTAGGCATACGCTATACGTACTGCAGCCCCTTAAGGTATGCGCTCTGTCGCCCTTTAGGCATATTTTGAAACTTACCAGTAGCCCCGCAGGCATATGCACGAATTGGCACTGAAGCCCCTTAGGCGTGTCTTACCATTGAGGCCCCTGTTAGGCATTTCCCTGAATTAATCTGCAACCCTGCAAGTCAATGTATTAGTTTGTACTGAAGCCCCTAAGGCATGTTACATTTACTGTACTGTACCCTGTACTGTTCTGCCATGCAGCCCTGCTGGCATATGCGTTAATTTGTATGAAAGCCCCTTAGGCATGTGACATTTACAGTAAGTGTACCCCACTTTAGGTATTTAGCTAAAACTGATGCCCCTCAGGCATGTGACATTTACAATAAGTGTACTTCATCTTTAGGTATTTTCTTGAAGCTGACCCATGGCCCCGCAGGCATATTTATTTCTATTTTGTTTTTACCTCCACAAAAATCAAACCAAAATATCACAAACGAGTCACTCCCAAAATACCGTTGTGTTCTCATATTATACACCCTGTTCATCTCAACCATATGAATTATTTGCAATATTATCATTACCGGTCCACCAGTACCATTCCACCAGTACCATTCCACCCCGACATCCTCTTTATTTTTTTTTTTATTTTTTTTTCCAGAGTAACATTTCTATATTCAACAGCCGGGCTTTAACTCCCAAATTCATAAGAAACAATTTTACTCTTCTCAGACCAGGGCGCGTTTGGAACCCTCGTAACTTTAATTTTAAGATACCTATGTTAATCATCACCACCACGTCTTATACTTTGTATACTTGACGTTCATTAAGTGTACTGTGTAAGTACCAACTTTGAATAAATATATTATGACTTTGACTCTTTAACTATAAAAGTTAAATCTTAAACTTTGCATCATTCTTGTAACTCCTTGCACCACATAAGATGACTGTATATAAATCTCCTTGCACTAAAAGGTGCCATTGCCTTTTACAAACTTGCCAATCTCCTTTATTTTCCCTCTAAACAAAAATGATAATTTTCCATTTTCAATAATTTGGCATCCTCCTTTATTTTTCCTCTAAACAAAATGATGACTTTCCTTTTGCAACAATGGACATTCTCCTTTATGTTTCCATTTGTTTTTGCCACTTATCCTTTTTGACTAAAGAGTCATCATCCATTACAATTAAATTGGATTTTACCAAAATTAAATAAATTTAAATAAAAATGTTTATTGATCAAAAGAAATATACAAACAGATATCCTCTGAAATTTTACAATCTTAGGTACATAATGTTCTTAAATATGGTACTAATACTATAACTACAGTACATACAGAAAACCAAAAAGGGTATCGAGGTCAGAGGGAGTGCTTTAGCACCCGTACTAGGAGAACCTGTGTTACGGGCACCGTAGCCATCCGTCGGATCCAGAACACCAACTTTTAGACCTAATAGGTACATGAATATTGGATAGTTTTAATTTAATTTGGACATTAATCAAGTTAATTTGAAAGTGTGTGTGTGTGTGTGTGTAAATGTGTGCGTGTAGCAAATGTGTCTGTATAATGGAGGTAATGTGTGGGTGGTTGTTAAATGTAAGATGAGCGCTAGAGCAAGTAAAGAAATAATTCACTTATGATTTTACGTCAGCAACGAGATCTTCAATTTCATCGTAACTAAGTTTCTTTAGCCATGCGTTTACCTTTTTTTTACAGTTAGATTTGTTGAGTTTAACAATGTCGATCGTGTCATGGATTTTATTATAAAGTCTGGGACTAAGAAAGTGGTAATGTCGTTTGGCAAGTGCAGTTCTTCCTGGCAAGATTTCAAATACCTTTGGTTTACGTCTTTTCTGAGCCTTATCCACGTCTGGTTGAACTTTTGTTTCCACGTGTTTTCGTAAGGTCAACTGAGAAATAAAGAGTTGCCGAACATTCAACACATCCCACTCTTGGTATAGTGTCGAAGTAGGATATCTGAGAGGTTTGCTACCCAGGACCTTAAGAATACCTCTTTGGGCGCGCTCCAATCGCAGCATATCGGTTTTATTGGACCCACCCCAAACTGTGATGCAATACGATATCAGAGACTGTACTAGGGCAAAGTAAACAGTTTTTAGTGTCCCATGACCACAGGCCGTTCTCAGCTTTCTCAAGACAAACATGAGCCTCCGAATTCGAGTGACAAGAGAGTTTATGTGTTTTTTCCAACTAAGTGTACTGTCTAATATTACGCCCAGATATTTTATGTCGGTAGTTCTTTGTATTGCCAGACAAGAGCAGTCATCATTGAACAGGTTGCATGAATGAGCTTTAATGGAAAAAAAGTTTGGTTGTGTGTAAATGGTGGTGTCAAAGGTGATGAACTTAGTTTTTGAAACGTTTAGTGTAAGTAAGTTTTGGTTTAGCCAGCTCATGACATACTTTAGTGCAGATTCGGCATTTATTCGTGCCTGATCCCAACTCTGTCCCTGGACCAGCAGCACGGTGTCATCAGCGTATGAGATTATCTTAATATGTGGAATTTTCATCCGGCATAGGTCATTGATGTATATCAGGAACAAAGTTGGTCCAAGCACGCTGCCTTGTGGTACGCCATATTCGATATTTTCTTCCTTACTACAGTAGGGACCTATTTTAACATACTGACTGCGATTGGATAAGTAGTCCCTGAATAAGTCAAGAACATTACCCCTAACGCCAATAGCTTCCAGCCGATCCATAAGAATGGAGACAGAGACGGTATCAAATGCTTTTGAAAGGTCGAGGAATATGCCTACAGTTTTCTGTCTAGATTCTATATTTTTGATTATGTGGCTAGTGAGCTCAATAATAGCGTCTTCAGTTGATATTCCTTGTCTAAAGCCGAATTGTTGTTCTGAGATAATGTTTAATTTATTTAAGTACTTAATCAAGCGATTATTTAAGACTTTTTCAAATATCTTAGAGATTGAGGTTAACACTGAAATAGGCCTGTAATTAGTGACTTGGTCTCTATCACCACTCTTATAGATCGGATGAACCACAGCTTTTTTAAATACTGAAGGAAAGAATCCTTGTGTGATACTTAAGTTAAAAATGTGGGTGATAATTGGGACAAGGAGGTTGCGTGTTTGTTTTAAGATTGCAACAGATATTCCATCCCAGCCCGTTGCGCAGTTGTTTCTAAGGCACATAATTATATTGTTGATTTCGGTTTCATCTGTTTCGTAAAGAACCATTGATTTAGTGGGTGGGGATGCATGATCTAGGTTGTGTTTTCCTGAAAGTGATTGATAATTATTTAAGAGAGGGGTAGCGAGGTTTTTACCGATATTGACAAAGAAGCTATTGACACTGTCAACTGAGGATTGTGGGTTGTTGTTGGTTTTTTTCCACTGGATTACCACTTGGTTCCTTTTTTTTGTTCATTTATTTACTTACTTGTACATAACTGCAAGATATGCAATTCCGACTCGGCCCATATGTTATTTAGACATCATTCCATACTATTGTTATTTAAGGTGCAGGTTAGGCAACCACCATAACATAACATGCCACTAGCTTTTGGTCTTGGCCAGAGAGAACATTGCGAAGACCACACTAACACTCAAGAATTAATTTATTAATTACACCTATAAAATTAAAAACATTATTATCTTGCCAAAACCTCGGCTATCTTAACAGACATAAGCCCGTACATAGCACCATAACCATGCCACCCCATGTGTGAGCACAATCACCGATGTGACATTTCTATCTTCCTTCAGTCTCTCCGCATAATGAGAAGTCGAGTCCAGGTTTAATTATGGTCATGTGCTCAGGCACTAAGGTACAACAGCTCCAAACAGCTACTGTGAATCACTTGACATACAACAGACTCATTAAATACTTAATAAAGTTAGTCTACCTGGGTCTCGAAACCCATCATATCACCATCATCATAATTTACACCCAAATCTGCTAACCCATTTATCATCCACACAGATTTGATATTATTTCAATTCACATTTTTCGAACAAATGTATCTATGCCACCCAATCTTTATATATAATGTACTTATTCAATTATATACTTGCTTTAGCCCTTCAAACATTCATGTAATCATACTAACCCCGGCATACTTATACCAGACGGCTATATTAACTGAGTATCCGTTCGTCTACAAATGCAATTTTCACTTGTAAGGACCTTTATTGGGTTATACTTGCTTTAATGGAATGTACAATATTACAGTTACTTTTGACCTCTGTTCATTTACTCAAACAATATTAGGTATATATGATTCACATAAATAACTCTCAGAATAAATTGAATATTCACTATCAATTTAGGTACAAGATTATCAATTAAACTAATTTCCAACTTAATAAATTAGTAAATACCTCTTCAATAATTTACTTATTACATAAGTAGTCGACCAACTACCATCCTAACCTATTGTAGTTTAACTTATTTCTTTGAATACTGCATAGGTACTCATATGTTATGACATACCTCTTTATGATTTCACTATGATTCTTCACATAAAACTTAGATACTTCAGTACTTAATGTAAGTAAGTACATCCTGCAAGTACCTACTTATCTCACTCTGCAGGTATGGTCTGTTTATTTAATATACATACCTAGTTATACTTTAACCAGACAGACCAGATCAGACAAACCAATAAGATCAGAGTGATGGGTCTAAGCTCTAATTCCCTCTCTCCTATGAAAGTGGAGGCCCTTGCCCAGCAGTGGGACGTTAATGGGCTGTAGTCATAATGGTAGATACCTTTATAACCTTTAATCATTTCTTTCAAATAAATATTTTAATAAACTCACCGTTTCCATGTACCTACACACAGTACCACTAGGTAGGTCTCTCTCCAGGCACTTTACATGCTGAATGGAATTGTTATAGTAGTAAAACCTCATACCTCATTGACCTTTGGTAATTTGTATGCAAGTACTTGATAAGTACTAACTATTCCATTGATACCTCTTTTTAAGTTTTCCATGCCAACTTTCCAATGCAATTCCGATTGCCAACCCACGTAGGTATTTATGTACTTACGATCATTACACAATACGAGTTTTAACACTCATTTATCCTTCTTGTATTTTATAGTTCAACCTTCCGTCATGACGACAATTAGGTAGGTAATTCTTTTCTTTTTTGCTTCACGAATTACGTCACGGTCATGGCGTCATATAATACTTTATTTAACATCTTGAATTACAATTTGTAGGTACCATTTTCAGGATAGGTCCGGATAATCAATTAATTAGCACATGAAGTTCATGCCACTTCTGACCTATTACATCCTGTCGGCGACTAGTTTAAAAATTATTTCTCGAATTGAACATTCTAGATAAAGACCAATTGTATAGCCAAAGAATTTATTTAGGGTAATTCAAGTGACGGACGTCGCGCCGGGTTGGAATTTTACAAGTGGCCGTAGGTACCTGGCGACAAAACAATTACAAAAAACAATAGAATGGTCTTTGTTCAACGAGCTTTCGAGATTTAAGAACTCACTAGAATAATGTCAAATTTATGTGTTTGCTTTAGACGTAGGTAAAATTTATGTGTTCTTGTCAACTTTTGTTTTAAATTAATGAGTTGCTAGAAATTTATGAAATAAAGGGACTCAGAGTGGTTGCACTCATTGGCGTTCGGGAATATTCCGTTGACATGATTTGAGTGGTATAAATATTCCCGACAGACCGAACGGCAGCCAGTCAACCCTCAGAACTAGTACGGAAAATAACTCTTTTATTTCCTAGTACCTAGTACCTCAAGTCTTCATATTACTATTACCTACTCTACTGAAACGGTAGAGGTGCACGACCGGGGTGCACAGGACGGGACGCCTACCAGTGCAACATCGACGAGTACTAGCGGACGGGTCCCGATATTTGCCCGCCCGCTCACTCCGTGGCCCGAGCGTTTCCGTCAACTTTTGCGGGACAAGTTCCCTGGCGTCGTCGAGGGTCATACGCAACCGACGCGCCGCAACAGATGGTCCTTCGAACCGGATCCCGGATGCGGATTTCTGGAACTATTGAAGAATTCTGAAAGCTGAAGCTACGAACAGGGACTTAGAGAGATGCCTCTAACCAGGTCCCAGAAGGAAAAAGGTGTGCCCCAAGGCGCAAGCTCAAGTGCATCGCAGCACACTGAACAGTTGAGCGAGCGAACCAGATCAGAGGGGTCCATCTCAGAAATGAACTCGGAAGCTACAGCATCGAATATTTCTTCGAAGACTTCAATGACAGATTCTCCAGGAACCACCGAGACGAAGACGAGGTCGATAGAAATGGGTGATCGACTCAATCCATTGAAGATGGCTGAGCAGAAGAACCGGAATAGTTCTCTGGCGACTCTAATACCAGGGGGTTCTACTCGTGCATCAGTCAAATCAGTTCGAACTACGAGGTCTGCTGCCAGGCTGCGCGACTTAGAAATAAAGGAAAAGCTAGCTCGATTAGAGCTACAGCGCATTGAAGCAGAAGCTAATCTGACCCGAATCAGCCTCGAGAAACAAAGAATTGAAGATTCAGCTTCAGAAGACGATCTGGAAAACGAACAAGAAGACAGAACATCACATGTTCAGAATTGGATCCAGACGTCCCCTTTGGATGATATGAAAGATAATATCATTCCAGAAAAAGAACTTGAAGAAAACCAAGGGATCGTGAAGACAGAAGAGCCTATGATGTCGACGATCCAGACGCTAGCAGGTGCTATACGACATGCATTTGACAGCCACACGACAACTGGTGTTCAAGTACCATCGAATCACCAAGCTTATCATGATCTGCCCTACTTCGACGGGACCAGCTCAGAATGGGTAGCCTTCAGAGTTGTCTATGATGACACATCGAAATCTTACACAGCTGCGCAGAATATGGCAAGACTTCGAAAAGCCATAAAAGGAGCGGCGAGAAATACCTTCAAGAGCCTTTTGTACTCAGACGCCTCTCCAGACCAAGTCATGAAAGCTCTTCAGCGCCGCTATGGAAGACCAGATTCCCTCGTGATGGAAGAATTAGACAGAATTAAGGCCCTACCCAAGATTGCAGCAACTCCTAAAGATATTTGTGCCTTTGCCAGCGACATACATAACTGTATCTCAGCTATTCAAGGTCTTCAGAAACCTCAGTACTTATGCTCACCAGTCATGGTGAGAGAAATAGTTGAGAAGTTACCAACGTACTTGAAGTTCCACTGGTACGACTACGCAAATGCACATGAAGATAAAGAACCAGCTGATCTTGTGTTGATGGCAGAATTCCTGAATAAGCAAGCAGACACGTGTGGAGCTTACGCACCGTCAGATAAGAAGAAACAGACACGTGGACGTGAAGCCACTCACACAGTCATAGAGGAAGAAGAAGATGAACCTCACTCAACGAAGAAAGAGGTGAAACAAGAAAGGAAATGGGAATGTGCAAACTGTCAAGGCGATCATTACCTGTCAGAATGCCAACGCTTCCTCAAGATGTCTGTTGATGACAGATGGGCGCTAGTAGTGAAACAACGCATTTGTTTCAAGTGTCTGAAGGGAAGGCACAGGAAAATAGCGTGTAAGAAACCTCCTTGCAAGACCTGTAAAGGATTGCACCATTCCCTGCTTCACTCCGAGAAAAGAAGCCAAGAACAGACCAGCGAGGCTACAAATTCAGCACATGAATTTGAGAGAGAAAATGCTGAACAGGCAATGACAGCGAGCATGACGTTGCCAGTCCACGCAGTAAGAACAACCAGAGCTTATCTGAAGATGGTTCCGGTAGAAGTGTTCGGACCGAAAGGATCCCAAAAGATACTAGCACTTCTGGATGAAGGATCAACGGTCTCTCTTCTTGACTCTGAAATAGCTAAGAATATTGGAGCAAAGGGAACTGAAGAAGAATTGGTGCTAGAAACAGTTGGAGGAAAATTGATACGTAAGAAGGACTCTGAAAGACTCAGCATAATAATACGAGGAGTCCATCAAAAAGAAAAGAAAAACCTTGATCGGGTTCGCACCATCGATGAACTGAATCTCGCTCCACAGTTCCTAGATAAAGAAAGAATTGAAAAATGTTCTCACCTTAAAGAAATGACAACCATTCTCTATTATGAGTTAGAGCCTCCTCGGCTGCTCATAGGACAAGACAACTGGGAGCTGATTGTATCTCAAGAAATAAAGAGAGGAAAACCCGGTCAACCAGTGGCTTCATTGACAGAACTCGGCTGGGTTCTTCATGGCTTCGATAATACAAGTGGAAAGCCGGTGCACTTCTTGAATAAGTGTTTGCACATGAACACGGTTGAAAACGAAATGCACAACACTATAAAAGAACACTTTGCCATAGAATCCTTGGGAGTGCAACCAAGAAGACCGACGACGGATTCAGAGGGAAGAGCTCTCGCCATACTGGAGAAAACCTGTCGAAGGCGAGAAGATGGACGCTTTGAAGTTGGATTGCTGTGGAAAAATGAAGATGATCATATGCCTGAAAGCTACAAATCAGCAGAGAGAAGACTGTTCAGCATCGAGAGGAAAATGGATAAAGACATTCACTTAAGAGATCAATATATCAAGCAAATCCAACACCTGCTTGATGAAAACTATGCAGAAGAGGCAGCAGATAATCAAGACTCGAAAAGAAAATGGTACCTTCCTCATTTCTCTGTCGTACATCCATTAAAGAAGAAAGTCAGAATCGTCTTTGATGCTGCAGCTAAGTCTCATGGAAGAAGTTTGAACGACGCTCTTTTACCAGGACCAGATCTACTGCAATCTCTCTTTGGGGTGTTAGCAAGATTCCGTCAAGGCCCAACGGCGGTGGCAGCTGACATCAAAGAAATGTTCCTGCAGATAAAGATAAGAACTGAAGACAGGGACAGTTTGAGATTTCTATGGCGCGAAGGTCGTCGAGATACTCCACCGAAAGAGTATAGGATAAACACTGTCATATTTGGAGCTACTTCGTCTCCAAGCACTGCGATATTTGTGAAGAACAGAAACGCCGAAGGCTTCAAAGAACTTTATACAGAAGCTGAAGAACTAGGCGTGCGATGGAAGTTCATACCACCAGGTGCACCGAACATGGGCGGGGCCTGGGAAAGATTAGTGCGATCTATCAAGACCGCGCTAAGTGCCACGCTGAAAGAGAAAACACCCCGAGAAGAAACACTGCAAACTCTTCTTCTTGAAGCAGAACACATAGTCAATTCCCGTCCATTAACGAATGCAGCGGACAATCCAGAAGAAGAAGCATTAACTCCGAATCACTTTTTAATTGGAAAGTCTAATGGTGCAGCGAAGATCGGAATCTTCACAGACAAGGACTTGGTGGGACGGGAGACTTGGAAGAGGTCACAGCAGCTAACCGAGCACTTCTGGAAGCGATGGATTCGGGAGTACCTACCTACCCTGCGACCGCGCAAAATAGATGGAAGACCCAAATCAACGAACCTGAAAGTGGGGGATATCGTTATCATCGTGGACTCCACTCTTCCACGATGCACTTGGCCAAGAGGAAAAATACAGAAAATTTATCCAGGCCCTGATGGCAGAACACGAGTTGCCGACGTCGAAACGAGAGGAGGCGTGCTACGACGACCCAGTTCCCGAATAGTAGTGCTAGTACCATCGCCGTGTCCGAAGAATGGTGCTACGCACGAGGGGGAGATTGTCGGCGACTAGTTTAAAAATTATTTCTCGAATTGAACATTCTAGATAAAGACCAATTGTATAGCCAAAGAATTTATTTAGGGTAATTCAAGTGACGGACGTCGCGCCGGGTTGGAATTTTACAAGTGGCCGTAGGTACCTGGCGACAAAACAATTACAAAAAACAATAGAATGGTCTTTGTTCAACGAGCTTTCGAGATTTAAGAACTCACTAGAATAATGTCAAATTTATGTGTTTGCTTTAGACGTAGGTAAAATTTATGTGTTCTTGTCAACTTTTGTTTTAAATTAATGAGTTGCTAGAAATTTATGAAATAAAGGGACTCAGAGTGGTTGCACTCATTGGCGTTCGGGAATATTCCGTTGACATGATTTGAGTGGTATAAATATTCCCGACAGACCGAACGGCAGCCAGTCAACCCTCAGAACTAGTACGGAAAATAACTCTTTTATTTCCTAGTACCTAGTACCTCAAGTCTTCATATTACTATTACCTACTCTACTGAAACGGTAGAGGTGCACGACCGGGGTGCACAGGACGGGACGCCTACCAGTGCAACATCGACGAGTACTAGCGGACGGGTCCCGATATTTGCCCGCCCGCTCACTCCGTGGCCCGAGCGTTTCCGTCAACTTTTGCGGGACAAGTTCCCTGGCGTCGTCGAGGGTCATACGCAACCGACGCGCCGCAACACATCCAAACACTGTTTATCCATTTTAAATACTTTAATTCAGGAATTCAAACACACAAACACCGCTGTCATCTTACATGATAAATCATAGAGTTCCCAGACCAGTGTTGCCACTCTACAAAACCAGAGCTGGGATACCATACATAAATTGTATTTAACTTTCAATCTAACAGTACTCGGCCGAATAACTCGGTGTCTAGGCCGAATAACTCGGTTTAAATCCCGAGTATACTGTTTATGTTTTTATTCAGTCTTTTTAGATACTTTATGAAAATTAATATATTTAGGCCTAGTTTCACCATCTCTGTTAGATCATTAACACCTCTATTACATTATAATAAGGGATTAGTAGTTAACTTTTGAGTTTTGACACATCTCTCAAGAATTCAATATGGAAATTTAAATTTTATTTTTGATGACACTTACAATGTAACAGGGAAGTCAATGATCTAACAGACTATGGTGATATTAGGCCTTAGGTAGATATAATAAAAAACAACAGTGTTAATCAAAAAATATTTATGCGCTCGAAATGGAAGTTTGATTGAACCGAGTTACTCGGCCGAGTACTCGGTTGGGAAAAATTGGACCGAGTAAAACTCGGTACTCGTTACTCGGCAAAAGTGTTACTCGGCCCATCTCTAGTAATTATGTAGTTAGATTTTTATGTGCTTAGATTAGTATTGGAAAAAAGTTACTCTATAATACCTACCAGGAGACAATCAAATTCCTCGGGATATTTAAAAAGAACCATAGGTAACACATAATTTTTAATGTAATTAGATTACATTTTGGTAAAAAAAAAATTGGCAGTCATAGGGACCTCCGATAGAAGTGAAAACAAATATTTAAAATAATTTTCTTTTTTTTAATTTTTTTTTAAAATAATTGAACCATAACACTGGCATTAAAGTTTAATAACGAATGTAGTACATATATTTATATTTAATACCTTTTGGCTTCGTAACAACGCGAGCATGTTGGTGTTCGCGAGCATGTCAGTGTTCGCGAGCATGTCGGTCACGCGAATCCACAAGTTTACCACCTACCAAAAAATGCTCAACGCGGCTAAAGAAGTTTTCACTTCAAAAAATACAATTATTTACATGCCATGTTGATGCTATGAAATTCAGGGTAGCGAACCAAATATAACGTACCAGTACGTGAGTTATTAATCATGATTGTCGAGAAGTCCCGAATTCAACCCGTATAAAAATGTGTGCTAGAATTTCCATATTCTTGACATAGGGTTACCTAATTAATGCTGCTATTTATCAAAATCCGACAAACTAATTATATTTTCAGATTTAGGTGCTTTTTCATGAAAAATAGAATGGTACACATTGCGCGGTCAATAGCTAGGTACATAAGTATGTACCTATTTCTGTAGTTTGTTAATCCTAAGATCTGTAAATTAATAAGGGTAAGTATAAGTACTTATTTTTAACTCGATAACTAATTATAAAATTATGAAGACGTGTTTTGATTTTTGAAATGTTTATTCGCTGCAATTATATAACTAACTAGCTGAGCCTGACGCGTCAACTTTGCCTATCTTTGTTATACTCGCCCGACTTTAACATAGTGTGTAGAAATCAAAATTATGTTTTGCTTTACAGTGGCTTTGGAAGTCGGTTTTTTGGAAATAATTTTTTTTCTACTAAAAATCGAACGTGCAATGTGTCATAGCAGAGATTTAAATCGGGGGGCACGGTAGCGCCTACGCCAAGTCGAACAAAAGGACAGCACGGAAACGTTATTCAACATTATCTATCCAGATGAATTTAGGTGCATGTGAATTAACGGTCTTTTTCTGATGAATAACAAAACCACTACGTCAGACAAGCGTCAGACAGCTGGCTCTCGTATAAAGAAATGTTTTTTTTAAATTTGTTATGGTAATTATTTGGTAAGTGATGATGCAGTCTAAGTAGCGGGTTCACCTGTTAAGGGATACGGCAGTTACATTAAACCCATAAGCCTAATTGGTTTCGTTTCGGTAAATCGCTTGGAGGTACGTCTTTTCCGGTAGTTTGGTAACTAGCCAAAATAATGGTGGTAATGAATCGGAACTCTTAACATTGCTTATTTTTTTTTGTACCTATATCTAGTAGGCTTTAACTAGATGATGCCCGCGACTTCGTCCGCGTGGATTAAGGTTTTTTGATTCCCGCAGGAACTCCTCAATTTTCCGGGATAAAAAGTAAGCAAAATCGGTTGAAAAGATGGGCCGGGAAAGCGTAGCAGACAGACAGACAGACAGATAGACAGACAGACAGACACACTTTCGCATTTATAATATTAGTATGGAAGTATGGACTAGTAGGTACGTAATACACAGCCTCCAAACAATTTTGAATACCAAACATCTCGGTATGAGTAATGGATGACCTAGAAAACGGTTCCAAGTTTGCTCGTTTTGGCACCAACTTTGCAAATCATTATTTCTGTTCGCGATATTTTTTTGAAACCGCAAGCAAAATGTTTGATAGACTTTGACCTTTTTCAAAGTCAATGGTTGGTTCATAAGTCCGCGTGGAATAAGTAGTTTCAATTCCCGTGGGAACTTCTTGATTTTCCGGGATTAAAAGTAGCCTATGTCACTCTCCAGGTCCTCAACTATACACATACCAAAAATCACATCGATCCGTTGTTCCGTTGCGGCGTGATTGAAGGACAAACCAACAAACAAACTATTATATTATAAATATTATATTATATTATAAATGCGAAAGTTTGGATGGATGGATGATATAGAACTATACCCACTGTTGGGGCGTAATTGAAGGATAAACCAACAAACAAACACACTTTCGCTTTTATAATATTAAGTATAATATTGAGAGCTACTCTGGAAATACTTTCGTTTAACTTCTGTCTTCTTTAGGTATTTGTATCTTTTAATATTATTGCTTATGTAAAGTGTTATAATATTATTTTGAGTATCATCGCCGTAAATCTCTTTTATACATAAAAACTGCAACTTGCTAGGTCAGTGGTTAAAAGAAGCGGATTAAAATATAAAAGGTTGTTAGTTCAACTCGTTTGAAGTAATATAGTGCCTTCTCTTGAATCACAAGTTTTATGCAAATATAAGAAATCTATGAAAGTGGAGACCTTCACCTTATTATCTTTGCTTAGTATTCCTCATTTCTGAGGATCGTTACCCCTTTCTATTAATCACATAATGGTAGGAGTTTTCATGGAATGAGACCTACCTGCTTCATAATCAGAGATCGTAGATGTTTGCCTGGTGGGAGGCTTCAGCCGTGGCTGGTTACCACCCTACCGGCAAAGGCGTCACGCCAAGCAATTTAGCGTTCCGGTACGATGCCGTGTAGAAACCGAATAGTTAGCCCGCTACCATCTTAGACTGCATCATCACTTACCATCAGGTGAGATCGCAGTCAAGGGCTAGCTTGTAGTGGAATAAAAAAATCATGCTTTAGTTTTGAGATACCGTAATTGATTATCACCATCATGTTTTAAAAGTTATTATTGGAAGTCAATAAGGTATAGTGTACCTAATTTGAATAAATGAACATTGAATTGAATTAACATAAACTTTATAGTTCACAGAGATTCATACAATAAAATACATTTAACGCACATCGCAGCCATTACAAGTAAATCGTCCATTTATCCTATTAAACGAGGCTTTATTACTCATAACTTGGCGTTCAGCCCTGAACTTAACATTTTAAGTTATTCAAGCTATCGGCACTCGTGGTATGGGATATGGAAAACGAACATACAGTTCGTGCGTCATTGTGTATGACACATTTCTTTATTGATGCTTTTTCAACTGTTTCGGTCGGTCGAGTCACGTAAACAAAGCTTTTCCGCAGAAAACAAGGTACAAGTCCCACAAACTTATCTAACCCGGTTATAGCGTCGCTGTGTGTTGCTAATATATCTACTAATATTAGCTGATGCCCGCGACTTCGTCCGCGTGGTTTAAGTTTTTTTAATTCCCGCGGGAACTCCTTGATTTTCCGGGATAAAAAGTAGACTATGTCACCCTTCAGGTCCTCAAATATACCCATGCCAAAAATCACATCGATCCGTTGTTCCGTTGCGGCGTGATTGAAGGACAAACCAATAAAGCAACAAACAAACACACTTTAGCATTTTTAATATTAGTATGATATATTTAATACCTACGCAGTTCTAGTTCATCGCCGGTAGTAGCTCCATCGCAACTGAGGCATAACTTTGTGTATAGAAGGTGATATAACAAATTCCGGGACGGTCCCGGAAATCCCGCAGACCTGGCGGCCCTAGCGTGACGTCACGGGATCGCTGACCCCTGCAGTGCGCAATCGCAGTGCATCGATCGGCGCTGCATTGGCGCCACGCAACCCGCGATGTGTGTAAACGCTTTCGGCTATGGACACTTGCGGACTTTTATTTTCATGTATTTGGTTAGATTTTTGAGGTAATTTTATTAATTTTTCTTGTCGAAACGTTTGCAGTTATATTTTACTAGATGATTCCCGCGACTTCGTCCGCGTGGATTAAGATTTTTGATTCCCGCGGGAACTCTTTAACTTTCCGGGATAAAAAGTAGCCTATGTCCTTCCCCGGGATACAATCTACCCCTGTACCAAATTTTATCAAAATCGGTTGAGTAGATGGGCCGTGAAAGCGTAGCAGACAGACAGGCAGACAGACACACTTTCGCATTTATAATTATACTAGATGATGCCCGCGACTTCGTCCGCGTGGATTAAGGTTTTTTGATTCCCGCAGGAACTCCTTAATTTCCCGGGATAAAAAGTAGCCTATGTCCTTCCCCGGGATATAACCTACTTCTATACCAAATTTCAGCAAAATCGGTTTAAAAGATGGACCGGGAAAGCGTAGCAGACAGACAGACAGACAGACAGACAGACAGACAGACAGACAGACACACTTTCGCATTTATAATATTAGTATGGATTTTATTTGTATTTTTTTTTATCTTGTTAACCTTTAGCTTTTTCATGGTAGCATATTATCGTAATGGTAATTACCAATTTAATTTAATCCAGCACTTCCTCTCTTTGACTTTTATTTTGTTTTAATTACAATAATTGTTCATTTCTAAGAAAAAAATTCAAACAGTCCACCCATCTGAAGTCGAGGCGAGTCAGCGGGTGAATTATAAATTTTAGTTCATATTTCTTGCATCGGTACAAAGAACCTACGTAATTTCGATACCTATTCAACCTTCATTTTATCGATAGGTACTCTTTTGTCTGGCAATAAAATAACATTAAACAGCGAACTAAAAATCGCATGGATTTTTACAGTTATCGTCTTCAAGCAAGTGATAAAACTGTTTACCTTTTAAAATGTCTCCAACCTAAGCTCTAAAGCAAACGATTTCGTTCATGAAGCATGTTTGAGATCAGTTATCGCTCGTTTAATGGCCCCAAGCGACCGCCGCGCCGCGAGCGTAGCGCATATCCTACGGAACATAATTATGTAGCATGGGTTGTGGTACAAGGTATTAACTTAATGAGGGTTTATGTGTAATTGCTTAAATCAGGCTTGCCTGGGAAATAAAATGAAAGGGAATAAAAAGTTTAGCCTTGGATTTGGTTTGACTAAATATAATTCCAATCTAGTTTAGTTCATAATATTATATATTATGTAGAAATATGTCTCATTGATATATTAATAAACTATTTGCATTATCCATGACGTGAAATAGTTATTAGAACGCATTTAAATATATTAATACTATACTTGCAACACTAAATAAATTATGTATGGGTAGGTTCTTGGATTTTTAGTCTAAAAATGGACTTCTCAATAGTTATTCCGTATAATCGTTATCATTAAATATCTTGCTTTGCCTTTGGCTTCTCGAAGTAAATAATCACCCAATTTGCGTTTAAAAATATATTCAAACAAAATAAATTACTGGAAAGAAATACTATTAAGTTATGTTATAATGCAAATTGAACAATTTACTTATTACTCCGTGAACAGTGTCATGTTTGGTTGTTAAAACGAAAGCTTCGTGGAAAACGAAACGATTATTTTAGAATGAATTATGTTCGAAAAAGTCGTTCTATAATAACATAAAATTAGGAATTACGCCTACGTATAATAAATTCAACTCAATGTTCTAACGTATACGTCAATGGAACAGAGGCCAATCATTTGACAGCCTAAAACATATTAGGTACTCGAACTGTTTAAGGAGTTCATACATGCTTTTTGACGAGCAGGCAGCTATGAACTCCTTAAACTGATCGAATTATCCGTTTGACAAACGATTACGGTTTCTTGCACAGATTTGGTGCCACGTTTAAAATCGCTGATACGAGTTCCCGCTCATCTCTCGTGTCTTGCACCACACATGATCCTACTTTATTGCATTACGTGACGTTCGACGCTGCAGCCTGCAACTCGATCTCCTTTGAGCTTTTCAGCAAACTACAGGAAACTAGATACGCTGTGTTCGCAACTTTGACTTTAAGCCCTTATTCTCACTAATATCTTATAATATTAAGTATGGTTTTATGGGAAATAAATTATTATAAAGCAACATTTTTCTTTAGAATATCGCGGTTTTTTCAGTTATAGTTTTTCAGTTTGTCAGGTTATCGCTCTAGTAGTTTTTAGGATAATAAATTGTGCGTAACAAAAGTATGCACAAACAAACCTCTATGGACAAACGCATACGCTTCCTCTTCGTCATGGGTTATACCAATTTGTCAAACGATTGATGTGATTAATTTGTGTAAATGATTGATATCCTGCGACAGATATTTACTTAGAAGAGTGATAGACCAGGGTCGATAATTTTTAAAACCAAAAAAAATAATAGTAGGATGAAACCCATTAGAAAAGGAGGGGAATATTATAAAAATGAAAGGAAAAATAATTTACGGGCGATCTGAGGTCGGGAAGGGGATGGGGGGGGAGTTTTAAGGGTAAAAAACGGTTTTTCTCGATCTCCGGCAAAACTAAAAGTCCTATCGAAAAAAGTCAAATGGCAAAGTTGTAGGTAATAAAAAGATCTAAAACTTTTGTATTTACACTTTTTTCACATAACCTCAAAATTTATGTGAAAAATTCAAAAAACCAAGTTTTTGATTTTTTATTTTTATCTTTTACAAATAATTTTTTTTTTTAACGAAATTTGGTGAAAACTTACCTTTTTATGTCCCAAATACGCTGTAATTTATTTGAGTAAAAATATTTATTTTTTCACCTTATTTTGAATTAATATCGAAAAAGCACCCTAATTTTCAATCGAAAATTCACCCGTCAAAATATCAGCTTTTTTCAAAAAGTTGGTATGTTTTCTGTTCGTTGAAATCTCTACTTTCCGATGGTGAAAAAAAATGTATATGTTACTATAGTAAATCTTCTCAGAAAATGCAAAAATCGAAAATCGAAAACTCGAATTCGAAATTTTTTTTTTAATTATTATAAATCATTTTGAGCTATTTATTAAAATTAACACTTTAATTACTCGAAAAACGTTAGATTACATAAATATTAATTTTATTAACTTATTTGTTTGTTAATTATAGTAGTATATTTTGATTTGCAATTTTTTTTTTATCAATTTAACATGTAATCTAACGTTTTTCGAGTAATTAAAGTGTAAATTTTAATAAATAGCTCAAAATGATTTATAATAATTAAAAAAAAAATTTCGAATTCGAGTTTTCGATTTTCGATTTTTGCATTTTCTGAGAAGATTTACTACAGTAACATATATATTTTTTTTCACCATCGGAAAGTAGAGATTTCAACGAACAGAAAACATACCAACTTTTTGAAAAAAGCTGATATTTTGACGGGTGAATTTTCGATTGAAAATTAGGGTGCTTTTTCGATATTAATTCAAAATAAGGTGAAAAAATAAATATTTTTACTCAAATAAATTACAGCGTATTTGGGACATAAAAAGGTAAGTTTTCACCAAATTTCGTTAAAAAAAAAAATTATTTGTAAAAGATAAAAATAAAAAATCAAAAACTTGGTTTTTTGAATTTTTCACATAAATTTTGAGGTTGTGTGAAAAAAGTGTAAATACAAAAGTTTTAGATCTTTTCATTACCTACAACTTTGCCATTTGACTTTTTTCGATAGGACTTTTAGTTTTGCCGGAAATCGAGAAAAACCGTTTTTTACCCTTAAAACCCCCCCCCATCCCCTTCCCGACCTCAGATCGCCCGTAAATTATTTTTCCTTACATTTTTATAATATTCCCCTCCTTTTCTAATGGGTTTCATCCTACTATTATTTTTTTTCACTTTTTATTAAGTATTTTTAAAGGCTTCTACCCTGGTCTATGATCACTGCTCTCGAATAGGCTCTCACAACTCAATTATTAAAGCTCGTATGTCAAACGCGTACAGTAACATGTGGGATGCAGCACAACTTTTAATAAAATTTCACTACAGTTTGCAGACGCGGGTAGTTAGTAAATTGTTGTAAAAAGTGGGGGATATGTGTTTGAAATCATTTTATTTTGATTAAATCTGCAGTAGGCAGCAGTAGTTAATTTCATACAAATTGTTGAGCCGAAAAAGTGAAGCTTTGTATAGGAAAGTCTACTTACTCGTATGTACCTAATACCTATAATTTTATGTTGTTTTTCATTTTGTGCCCCTTCCGGACAGGCAAAGATCCAAAACCATACAGCCTATTTCAGTGAATTCAGTCGTGTATAATTGTATCATTTTATGTATCCAAATTCCTGCAACTAAAATTGGTATTATAATAACTAGATGTCCACGAATTCGCCGTGGATTTAGGTTTCTTAAAAATCCCGCGGGAATCCTTTGATTTTCCGGGATAAGAGCATTTGTCTGTCTCCGGAATGGAAGCTTTACCACGTCAAGGCATCAATTATGTCAGTCAGTCGGTTATACAGACTAGCTGATGCCCGCGACTTCGCATGGATTGAGGAGCCAATTCCAGACTATAGTCTATCTCTGTGCCAAATTTCATCCAGATTCTGCCGTGCTGGCGTGATTGAGTAACAAACGTCCATCCATCCAAACTTTCGCATTTATAATATTAGTACCTATAGATAGATTATAAAATAAATAACGTCGAAACTCAACAGGGTTCATGAGCTTTGAAAGTTCAAAAAGAAAAGCAAAATATTGAACTAACATCTATCACATAAAAGTGCCGTTATCCTTCGCACAATATACAAGCCGAAACTGCGCGTTTTCCGTTATCAAATACCGATTTATCCCGACACTTCCGAACTTGAGGCGCATAAAGCCATATACCATCGCTTAAAGCCGTACTGTTTTAATATTGCTGGCGTTCGTGTTTTAGAATTATAATCCTTATTTTAGAGACGTCAAGGTATGTGACATTAAACTGTCATCTTGAAATAATATTGCTTTAAAGTTTAAGCGATGGTAGTAACCCCCCAGGCTGCCGTTATGACTGAACTCATGACAGGCGTAAAATTTTATTAAAATAGTTTTACTGATATGCATAACTATCCAACTCCCATTTTTCCATGCTATTTTTTAGTTCTTTGGTTCATTTATTTTGAATGCCTCGTTGGTCTAGTTGTTAGCATGTTCGACTGTGGCCGACGAGGTCCTGAGTTCGAGTCCCGGTTCGGGCCATAACGAGTGTTGGGTTTTTCTGACAAGAGATTCTCAGCATAAGCCCGGAGTTACCCGGGGTTAGGTCGAAATTCGGTCGGGAGAGACAATTTACTTTCTTTCTTTCTTTCTTCAAAAATTAATAGTCGATAAGTTTATCAATTCTTGATGCATGTTTAAAATGTGTGAAAATTCAGGAAACCACGTTTGTGTTTTCGCCCCAAATGTCGCTCTATATTATACCTATTTTAATGAAAAGAAAATTTTGCTTTACAATTTCAAAACATTTGAAATACCTACGTTGTAAATTGCGGAAGGACCTGGGAACCCATCGCATTATTATCCCAAGAAAACCCCTGCCATTAAGTGATTAATATAAAGGGGTCACG
Source organism: Erebia ligea (assembly GCA_917051295.2). Classification (NCBI taxonomy): domain Eukaryota; kingdom Metazoa; phylum Arthropoda; class Insecta; order Lepidoptera; family Nymphalidae; genus Erebia; species Erebia ligea. The sequence goes on along the minus strand of OU785241.1, from coordinate 13,462,381 downwards.
ACCCTCAGCAATGAGGAATACGAAGCAGAGAGAGAGAGAAATTTGTAAGCTCGTTGTACTTAAGCAATAAGCAAATAAGAAAGCTAAATTAATAAGGAAAATCCAGGTCTTTACAGCTTCGCATGTTATAATTATTTCGTTCTCTACCACGTATTATGAAAAATTTAGGTTAACGATTTTGCCTTTTCTTAGTAGGTAAGTACTTAAATAAATAGGATATTTTCTTACCTCTCCACAATTTTTAAGATTCTTACATGCCCACCTTTCAACCTGTCTTTGTAATCATTGTCCATGTGTTATCTTAGAAGCACTTACCTAGTTTTCTGAAAGGCTTTGAAAGATATAGAATTTCAGTCGATGTTCTTAGGTACGGCCATTCATTATAGTAGGTACAAGTAAAGCATAGGTAAGTATAATAATGTCCTCCCGACCGAATTTCGGCCACGGCGCCCTATCTCCAGAGATATTATAGTGCACAAGTGTGTGCGCAAACACAGGTGCACTCTCTCCTTTTACTCTCATAGCCTGATGGGATGGAAAATCCGACACGACCGGAGAGAGATCAGGCGCCAGGTTTATAGTATGATGTCCGCGTGGATTGAGGTTTTATTGATTCCCGCGGGGACCTTTTAGTTTTCAGGGTTAAATTTTGAAATTGCTCCGGTTGTAACCTACCTCTATACAAAATTTCGTCATAATCGGATGAACAGATGGGCCGTGGAAGTGTAGCAGACAGGCAGACTAATAATATCAGTATGAAAAAAAAAAGACAACCTATTTTGCCTTACAATGTTTAAGAAATCCATTAAAAGTATGCTTCTGAAAAAAGCTTATTACGAGTATACTGTTGAAGATTACGTAAATGGTAAACGAGCATGGATTTGACTCGCTCCAGCAATGCTAAGGACAGCGGCTACTTATGTATAAGACTTTACAATCGTGCATTGTCGAGTCAACATCTCCTGAGGATGCTCCGGTTTCGGAGTGAAACGTACGTAGAGAGTGATTTGGAGGATTTGTGTAGTGTGGTACTGTGCCGGTGCGAATTGCTGGGTGGTGGGTGTTCGCATGCTATTGGTGAAGGACACGCACTGTACCACATAGATTTGTCTACTGTGGCGGATTATAGCGAATTAAACTTCTCGTTCATTCATTATCTGAATTTTGAATTTTATGGATATACATTCTCAACTTGGGATCGAAGCTGGGACCTCTCGCTTGTAACACCACACCGCTCACCATTGCGCCAGGAAGGTTTTCAACCTAATATTGGGTCTTTCTTAAAAGATACAGAATCTTGTACGGAAACTTCTCACCTTTAAAATCAAACCAAATTCACTGCCGATATTTGGCAAAAGTTTAAATTGAGTGGAAAATTTATGTACTTGTTTACTTGGCAAGTTTTCCTTTTACTTAGGTATAACTGGGAAAGGGTAGAGTTCATTGGTTGGAACATCGATTTAGGTTGGAAGTTTATTACCCGACTGCGGAAGGGTTACTTAGATATTGCAGTGTGTATTGGTGTTGGTCCGTTTGTTGAAGTGAAAACTTATTTAGCCGCGTTGAGCACTTTTTGGTAGGGGGTAAACTTGTGGATTCGCGTCACCGACATGCGACATGCTCCGCGCCGACATGCTCGCGTTGTTACGAAGACAAAAGGTCTTAAATATAAATATACTACATTCGTAATTACTTTAATGCCTTAGTTTTAAGAGCCTATAGTACTCCAGCTCGTATCAAAGGCGATTCAGGCGATGCGGGGCGCGGGGAGAACGTGAAGTGAACTCGCAATATTTCAGAATTTAACTTCTAGCAACGAAAAAAAAACATAATTTTAAATTCAGATCACATAGTGCACGTATTGTACTAAGTTGAGTTTCTATACAAAATTTAATTAGTACCTATAGGTAAAGTATTCATTGACTACTGCGGTTTATTTGTAAAATTCAAAGGGAAGTTTGTGATTTTTTTCTATCGAGGGAATTTTTAGTAATCGTGTTTTCACATCACATAAAACTCAGTGTATATTCTTAATTTTACTATATACTTTTTTCAATGTTATTGATTCAATACTTTTATTGATATGCAGGTTCAAACGTGGGAGGTTGAGGAGTTTTTTTGACACGCAGGAACCTATAGACCCTTAAGGTTTATATTTTAATTTTTTTTTGATTTAAGTAAATGAAAAAAAAAAAAAAAAAACAATTTTTTTTAATTAAAAAAAAAAATATATACCTATTCGTTTTCACTTCTATTGGCAGTCCCTATGACTGCCAATTTTTTGTGTGCAGGTACATCTTTTGCGCTTGTAGCTCTTAAACTTATCTTATGACTAGCTGATGACCGCGACGTCCGCGTGGAATAAGTTTTTTTAATTCCCACGCGAACTCCACAATTTTCCTCCTCAATCCCTCTTATAAGAATTCATTTAACTCCGAAAAGTTTAAAAGGTGTGACCCGGGGACCGAAGCCGCGACCTCCCGAATAGGAGGCCGGGTGTCTAAACCACTTAACCACTGGTCTTGGTTGGGAATTAGAGATATTGGTACTTAATGATGATAATTGAGAGACGAGTGGCCTAGTTGTGACAACGCATATCAGTCGATTGGTAAGCAGCGTTGACCCAAGTTGGTAACTGTATGGGTGACCGAATTCGGAGGTTCAAATTTGGCCTTTTCGTTTCCTCCATGTCCTGAGCACGTTGATGCGTCGGTCCCGGTTATCATCACCAACATCTGATAATAATCGTTAAAAAAAACCTAAGAGTTTAACTACTCTTAGTCGGTCGTATGTGGAAGGACGTGGGAAACCACCGCATTATTATCCAAAGAAAACTCCTACCATTATTAATGGAAAGGGGTCACGACCCTCAGTAATGAGAAATACGACGCAGAGAGAGAGAGAGTGGGATGATAATGCGATATAAGTAGGTATTAGGTACAGGTACACTCTTTTTTTTATCCACTACAAGTTAGCCCTTGACTGCGATCTCACCTGATGGTCTCCCTATGCCATCGCAACAATGTTATTTCAGAGAGTATGTACCTACAGTCAGTTGAGAAAGTTCAATACCATCTGGATGCATCCACGAACCCGCTCGGGAATTAACCGGGGACGTGACTGCGTTGAGGATGCAGGATGAGATGCATAAAGTAATGAAGTGCATCTATTGGATTGCTGACGCTTTCGAATCGCGATGAGAACTTCCAATCATATTACTTAGTAGAGCATAGTTTTCCTTAGAGTATAGCAGAGGCCAGAGGTAAACAAATCGCGGAAACTGTCCTCCCCGTTGACCTATAGGTGAGCGACAGAAGTGACGCGATACGAAGCCATACAAAATGATATAAACTTGTCTACGCGACAACGTAGGCCACGTGAAGGATTGGCTACTGTTGGATACTGTCGCGTCGCGTCGTATCGAGTCGCGATGTCGCGTTTGTCGCTCACGTAGGACAACTGGTCCTGTTGTCCTAGTTGAACGCGACAAGACGCGACGCGATACGACGCCATAGAAAATGACAAACTTGTCTACGCGACAACGTAGGCCACGAGAATGGTCAGCCACCGTCAACCACTTCATACGATGTCGAAATCTGTTTATAAGATGGGCGGTTAAAGTGTAACAGACAGACAGACAGACACACTTTCGCCTTTATAATATTAGTATGAATCCATAATAATATTATAAAGGCGAAAGTGTATTAATACCCAATTATTGTGTGTGATTACCCATTGTATTAATACAATCAGTGTCCATAAATAGGGCAGAGAAAGAAAATCTTGGACGAAAGAAAATGAATTTGGATTCCGGATATGCTATTCAAGTCAGCACCTGGCAATTGGCATAATATTATGTTTGCTAAACAAAGCCGTGCATTCAGCGTGCTGTTTAAATTCACATGCTATACGCTTACGGGCTGTTACCGTGCTAAAGGCCCATTCACAAAGAACGCGAAACGACGACGCGCAACGAACTGCAAAGCAGGGCGTTGCGCTGAATGCTCGCATATTATAATATATGGTTGTCTTTGTAACAACGCGAGCATGGGGCAGCGAGATGTCGGTGACAGTGTCGGTGTCGGTGACGCGAATACACACGTTTACCCCCTACCAAAAAGTGCTCAACGCGGCTAAAGAAGTTTTCACTTCACAAATCTCTACATTAACCAAGCGCCAACTTGATTTTATTAAAGAAAAAATAGTGGCCTTTCTCACGCGTGGTCGACGAAAACTAAACTCGTAAGGGATTGCATTATTGAAAATGAGACGACAAAATTACATTAATCATGTAGTTCCTAACCAGCATAATGAATACCTACATATAGTTCCTTGTGTTAAATCTTCTAATAGCTAGGCTAGCACTCTACTAGCTGCGATCCCGTCTCCCTGCGTTGCCGCCTCGCATTCCTTTTGGCTAAGGCTTTAGGAAACAACGTGCTGTTGAAATTCACAAGCGCACGTCCGCTTACGAGCAGTTTCTATGCTCTGTGGACATAAAAGCGGAGCACGTTTACTATACATTGTATCGAATTGGAGTTTTCACACTGCATCTTATCAGAAAAATTGTATGTATTAGGTATGTTATATAAAGTACTTACTTCGACTTCGTCGCGGGTATAAGCGGGCGAATTTTCCGGGATAAAAAGTAGCCTATGTATTATTCCAGAGTATAATCTCTCTCTATGCCAAATTTCATACAGATCCGTTCAGCCATTCTGGCGTGATTGAGTAATTAACGTCCATCCATACAAACTTTTGCATTTATAATATTAGGAATTACATAATTAGTGTAGATACTGTGATTTCATAATATTATAAACCCCGGGCCCCGCCTTAGTTTGTTGTGGGCTTCTTCTCAGACGAGGGTGCTTTTGTTTAAAGATAATGTCAATTTGACTAGATGGGCCCTTTCATGAAAAAAAGTTGGGCGTCCGACCTGTAGGTCGTGCCCCTCACCTGTATAAGCCTGTCCTTGTCCCCGTCATAGCGCTGTCCCGCTTTTCAGACTAGATGGTGTTAGTAAAATAAGTTCACATTCTTTGTTTGACAGGGCCTGTCTATATGTAAATTGAGGTCGTTAGATAAAATCTTTTAGAACCAAGCCTTGTTCAAGTGTCAAACTCACCATCAGATTGTTTAGGTAGGTGCCTATAATAATCATTTAATTTCAATGAAGCTATTGTAGAGCTTTGATTAAATACTCGTTGCTTGATCGATTTTAAGTTAGTTTAAGTGAATCTATTGTTACTTGTGAGATATTTTAATTAAGATAACAAAACCTTCTACTTTATATCTTAACTACTTTTGCCCGCAGCTTCGCTAACGTTAAGTTCGATTTTCATACAAATTTCAAAACCCTATTTTACTCCCAATAGGGATTGAATTTTCAAAAATCCTTTCTAAGCATATATATGCCTGCGTCATAAAAGCTATTGTAATCTGTATGCCAAGTTTCAGCCCAATCCGTCCAGTGGTTTGAGCTGTGTGTTGATAGATCAGTCAGTCAGTAACCTTTTCCTCTTATATATTTGGATGTAAAGATTACCTCTCACCAACCTTATTTTTTAAAGAAATTTCATCCAGATCAGGCTACCTGTAACACAAATGTTGTTTTATGTTTTAACGTCCTATGTACCCCTAGTGGGGCAGAGTACGTTTACAGTGTTGCGCCATCTCGAAGCTACACCCATATCTCCATACCACGTCATCCCTATCCTCGCGACCTCCGCCAGAACCGCAGAACACATAAGAAAGGTTATGTGTTCTGTGGCCAGAACCGTACGCCGCCAAGTTTGTTGAAGTCGGCCACGCTTTCTTTTTCCCTGAGGATTCCAGTCTCGACTGGACTGGTTTGCTTCGCGATACAAATGTAGGACGTTTTTATTTCATCATCATCATCATTGTCCATCATTACCGTGTCCGCGTGAATTAAGTTGTTCTAGAAATCTTGTGGGAATGCTTCGATTTCCCGGGATAAGAGTAGCCAAATTTCATCAAAGTCGGTTGAAAAGATGGGTTATTAATGCGTAACAGACAAACAGACGGTTGTTACGTTCCCTCAAATATGGTTGAGCGAAGCAATGGCTGGATCATGCGTCATGCTCGTGAACGGGTGCCACCGTCGGAAATGGGCTGCCTCTGTCTGCCAGTCTTGGCGTGTATTGAGTATTGTAGGTATGCTCGTGAAAAAAGCTTACTATACAATCGAAGATTACGTAAATGATAAAAAAAAAAAAGCGTGGATTTGATTCGCTCCAGCTATGCGTGGGACTGCAGTTACTTGTATCATTATGATGATTGTAAGTTTTGATGGAAAAGAGCAACCACCGAGTTTCTTGCTGGCTCTTCTCGGTAGGAATGGCATTCCGAACCAGCGGTAGATTCATATTATAACGATTCAAAAGCGCTTGTAAAAGCTTATTTGAATAAAAAACATTTTGAATTTTGAATTTTGAATTTTGACAGACAAACAGACAGACACACTTTTGCATTTTATAATTTAAATGATCATTAGGTGTGGCACTTACTTAGAAAAACTTTTGAAAATGTTACAACGTATGAGACGTAGATACTTAAGCTAATTATTAACTTGGTGGTGTCGTGTGGTGCGGGTTGTTACGTTCCCTCAAATATGGTTGAGCGAAGCAATGGCTGGATCATGCGTCATGCTCGTGAACGGGTGCCACCGTCGGAAATGGGGCTGCCTCTGTCTGCCAGTCTTGGCGTGTATTGAATATTGTAGGTATGCTCGTGAAAAAAGCTTACTATACAATCGAAGATTACGTAAATGATTAAAAAAAACAGCGTGGATTTGATTCGCTCCAGCTATGCGTGGGACTGCAGTTACTTGTATCATTATGATGATTGTAAGTTTTGATGGAAAAGAGCAACCACCGAGTTTCTTGCTGGCTCTTCTCGGTAGGAATGGCATTCCGAACCAGCGGTAGATTCATATTATAACGATTCAAAAGCGCTTGTAAAAGCTTATTTGAATAAAAAACATTTTGAATTTTGAATTTTGAATTTTGGATAATCTAGAAAATTCTACAGGATTTACATAATCTAAGGAGGCGGACGAAGTCGAGGGTATCATTAAACTAGTAAGGTGGGCAGGTACTTAGGTAATTTTAGAATACCTAGGTAAGTTACGTTAATGTTAAAATCTACTTAGGAACTTTTTTTTGTTTTCAGAGTGGAGGACGAAGCGTCTTCGCCTGTAAACAAAACAAAGTAAGTAGATTTAAACATTCAATTAGTTTTTATCCTGAGATATAATAATAATTTTATGCAATCACGGGCTAAATTGTGTTCGCAACTGCAAAATAGTTCTCCTCCTCAGTCTGAACTGAAGATTTTTATCGCTTCAATTCGCATTTCAAATTATTATACTACCCTGCTAGGGTGGCAGCTCAAAATGTTTAACACTAACTAAAATAATTACATATTATGTAGGTATACAATTACTCTGTCTCTTTTCATCTATAATAGAGGGAGAGAGACAGAATTAAACGCTTTTCTGTCTGGTACTATTTTTGAGGACAGGTCGCAGCGTTTTATCATCCCAAAAAGAACTATAAGGCCCACATGCACAAGAACTCTTAAAAATATTTAGTTAAATATTTTAATGCTGTCTCTTTTTAGCAACTACAATTTGCATATTGCCAATATAAAATTATAAAATTAAAAAAATAAAAATTAATAAGTACTTAATTAAAAATAAAATAAATTATTAATAAATTATTAATTATTAATCAATAAATTATTAATTAATTAAAAATAAAAATTAATAAGTATAAAATTTAACTACATCAGTTTAAATGTCCTTGTGCTAGCGGCCCTAAAACTTATTTAACCCGGTGCCAGCGTCACTAGTATCTATGAAAAAAAAAACTAAAAAAAAACTAAACAGGCATAAAAATTAGTACTTACCTAGGCATAAAAATAATTTCGACCACCGGATCTGATAAGATTGTGGAACTGTACTTATGGTCTAAAAAATAAGTTTTAATCAACTTTTAAGTATCACAGTACAAACAAAATAACGCTTAGTAGACACTGTTCCGAACGACAACAACCCCTGCAGTTTTTGTCAACTAAGTACGATGTCGTAAAGCCGTGTAATGGGGTCCCGAGGTTGGCCATAAACTTTTACGCTGCTAATTAAACGCGAGGGGGGTAATCGGGCAATGCGGTCGCAATCAGTAAGCATTCGATTTTGTTGTCGCTGGAAGATCAAATCACAATGACCTGTCACTTACACTAACTACATTAACATACACTTACATTAACTATGTGAAACAGTAGGAACTAAGTAGTAACTGTAGGAGATTCAGACAGCCTGTGATCCCGGGCGTTCGGGCCTTGGGGTTTGAATCGGAACCACTGTAGAGAAATAAACCAAAATCAACCTAAAACCTCTAAGTTTTTGAAGAAAGGTGTATATATACATATAGTAGGTACGCGCACGAGTTGAATGCAGTCGGGGCCTGAGGTGACACATACATAAACTCTGCATTCAACTCGCGCGCGAATTATACGTTTTAAGCAATGGAGTTTCACTTACTTTATGGATGAAGGAAAACATCGTCAGGATACCTACCTTAAGCATACCTGAGAGCTCTCCACAATTTTCTCAGCGGTATTTGAAATCTGCCAATCCGCACTTGGCCAGCGTGGTGGAGACTTAAACCCTTCTCATTCTGAGAGGAGAACCGTGCACGATAGGAAATGATGATGATGATGACATTAATATTATTTTGCAATGGATTGCTATACAAATTGAAGGTGATTGTCACCTTTGTGTAGCGATTCTTTGTCAAATTGTTGCGCAATTACTCCTGAGATCGTGATCGTAAAGTTCAATGTTATCTTACCGCTTACAATCTGTTCCTCACTAGATATTATCATTTATTGGTCTGAACCTTCAGCTTTGCTTAATGGCTCATCCTCAGAGCATATTGAAGGGCTAGGGGATAAACTCATAAACTAATTTTTATTCAAATAAACTTATTTAAAGTGCTTTTGAATCGTCGAGTGAATCTACCACTGGTTCGGAATAACATTCCTACCGAGAAGAACTCAAAAGCAAAAAACTCGGTGGTTACTCTTTATATTTGATGGGAAGGGGACAGGGTAGGGCCCGTAAGCATACAAAGTCGGACGAAGTCGCGGGGCATCAGCTAGCAATCTTGACGTCCTCCCTGGCACATGGCAATTCATAATTTCAGATTTTTTTCGTAAAAAAAAAGTTGCTATAAGTATCACGAGTGAAATATCCTGACTCCAAAATCCCTATTTATTGTTCCAGCGAAAAGAGCGGCCTGATCACGCCGCCACAACAAAATGGCGGCGGGGATTCCCCTCCACCGGAGAAGGAGAGGGCTGACCAGGAGGATACTGAGAAGAGTCACTCCGGATCGGTGCCACATTGCGCGCAGGGACCCAACGATGATCTCTACGCTATTCCGGTCAAATTGCGACCGAAGAAGGAGACACTGCCTCCAGGGTGGGAGAAACATGAAGGTTGGTAACTTTTTTTTTAAAATTCGGTCTTTATTTGCTTTTTTTATTTCAAAATTATAATCTACAGAAAAAACTTATAGACTAAGGCGACAGAAAAACAATAATTCTACTATAGGTACCTAATATTATATCCTAATAGACAAGTTTTTTTTATTATTAAGCCTTTATTGACTTCCTTATCTATAATCTATGATCTAAACTGTAACATTATTTTTCTTATGACTAAACTTAACTACACAATATATTCACTTAACCTAATGTTAGTATTGTTATTTGTTAGTATATTATTATTTAATTTTTTAAAGTAATGTTAGTGAGTTAAGAATTAGTTATTGTTAGACATAGTAATATATAATAGACAAGTTACAGTTTAGATTTAGATTTCATTAATAATTAGTTCTAATAACTTCAGTAATTTTCATTAGTTTCAATAAAACTTCAGTTTTAACCATTCTAACATATGTTTTCATAGTGTAACCAATTTGCCAAACTCCGTAAGAATAGAAGAATTATTATCATTTTAATGTTACTCTATTCCTGTCTTCTTTACAAAATAAGAAATTTAATTACCTGCTCTCCTTTATTACAGACAACGATGGACCCTACTACTGGCACATAAAGAGTGGAACGATCCAGAGAGAAATACCAAAGATGCCGCCCGTGGAAGCGAGAGAGTCGCGCATTTCCATGGTGCGCGACTGCTCCAACCTATCTGACGTCAAGTATGAAGGTGCCATGACGTCATCAGTCACCAGGAGTACCACCAGTGGTGCTTTGGACCACTGTGATCAAGATGCGGAGAGGAAACGAAGAGACGAAGTCGCGTATAAGTAAGTGATGAACTCTTTCTGAATATCTCGGTAATATTAATTGGATATGTATATTATATTTTTTTATTCCATTACAAGTTAGCCCTTGACTGCGATCTCACCTGATGGTAAGTGATGATGCAGTCTAAGATGGTAGCGGGCTAACCTGTTAGGGGCATGGCAGTTATATCAAACCCATATCCCCTATACGGTTTCTACACGGCATCGTATACCGGAACGCAAAATCGCTTGGCGGCACGTCTTTGCCGGTAGGGTGGTAACTAGTCACGGCCGAAGCCTCCCACCAGGCCAGAAATTATAAATTCCCAAATCGACCCTGCCAGGGATCGAACCCGGGACCTCCGCACGTTAAGACAACAGCGCTCAACACTGCGATACGGAGGTCGTCGAATGAAATAAACCCTCATATTTTCGTTGATGTTACCATCAGACGCCGCAGTTACCCTGCCCGTCCAGACCACGATGGGCGTGCAGTACGCTTCTTCGTGCGCTCTCTCGGCTGGGTGGAGATCTCTGAGGCCGACCTCACACCGGAGCGGTCCAGCCGAGCCGTCAACAAGTGCATCGTAGACTTGAGTCTTGGACGCAATGATTTGTTGGATCAGGTCGGCCGTTGGGGCGATGTAAGTATTCAAACAAATTCATGCTTGAATGCAGTCCTATAATCAATTAGTGCTTCTCCAGGGGATGTTAAAATTTCCACTACAGTCCGTTAACGTGCCACTGCTGGGCACAGGCCTCCATTCTCATAGGAGAGAGAAAATTGGAGCTTAGACAGACTACGTTGCTCCAATGCAGGTTGGCCGGCAGGGCATGTTAGTATTTGAGGCTAGAAATTACTGCGGGGATGTACTCCTACCCACCTCATAGAGAACTGTCGTCATCTTGAGCCTTCCCAGTCTCTATTAAGAAAGGTTGACGTTATGATAGCTCCTCTTGTCTAGGCGGGTGTTGTACTTTGTAGTCCTACCTTCCTCCTAGAGAACTGTCGTCAGCTTGAGCCTCCTAATCTCCAGGGAAGGTTGACTTTATGATATCTCCAATAGACTGGACTGTTCCAGTCCATTCCCGAAGATTCTAAGCCACAAAACCTTTGGCGTCTTCGAGCAATCTCAAAGCAATCCACCAATAATTGTGGCAAAATTTTCAAAAGATTGCTTCTAGAAGGAATTTGCTTAGGTATATAATTATATACTCGTATGCTTCCAGACACCACAAAAGTATTTTGGCAATTTTATGAATAGTTGTACCAAAATATCGCTCATGGACCCAAAATTTATACCTTATTTTGTCAAATAGGGGAAAGACCTGTTCATGGACCTGGATGATGGCGCCCTGAAGCTGATCGACCCGGAGAGTCTCAACACATTACACACGCAACCCATACATACTATCCGTGTATGGGGCGTTGGCAGGGATAATGGACGGTTAGTACAAATCAATATGGTGACAGAAGGGCTGGCTCATTTTTTGCGCACAGGATCAGCCTGGCTGTCCGGCGCGGCAATGCTGCCAGCATGTCATTGAATTAGGCTAGTTTTATTGTAAAATTTTCAATAAATTAAATTTTTAATGAGTAATGTAGTAATTGCTGTAAATTAAAACATTGTGTCTGTCCTTGTCCGTGCCTGTTGGATTTTCATAAAAACACCAACATAATTTGACCATTCCTGTGACATACTCATAGGTTACTCCATGGTTTTACAACAGCTTTAGATCTTGAATATTGGTTTAGTAGAAGTAGATTGCTAAAAATTATAAAGTAGATACTCCACTTTCATGTAATGACTAATAAGATTTTTTTCCCACAATGCATTCTGGAAATAGTGAAAGGTATGGATAGGATCAAACAAATACTTACTACCTAAGTAGAGACTCCTCATTTTAGTAGACATTCTTTGAACAAATTGGATTGGAATAGTACCTACCTAGCCAAAGCATTTTGTTTATATCTACGTTTTGTAAATGCTAAACTTACGGTAGGTATATTGTGGCCGAATAACGATTTTCAGTCCCAAATTTTCCAGTGATTTCGCAGATGTACGAATAAAGATTTAAACAAATTAAATTCTGTAATGAGAAAGAGAGAAATGATAACTTTCCCTTACAAGGGACTTCTAACTGAATTCACCCTGTTTTTACCCCAGGGACTTCGCGTACGTAGCCCGCGACAGAGTGACGCGCAAACACATGTGTCACGTATTCAGATGTGAAGCGCCAGCGCGCTCCATCGCCAACGCCCTGCGGGATATCTGCAAACGTATCATGATAGAACGCTCGCTGCAGCCCCCACCGCGCCCCACCGACCTGCCCGCTGCCAGGCGACCGAGGCCGTTGTCTGGTGAGTCTACCTCTTTATACTCTGACGTGAAGCGCCAGCGCGCTCCATCGCCAACGCCCTGCGGGATATCTGCAAACGTATCATGATAGAACGCTCGCTGCAGCCCCCACCGCGCCCCACCGACCTGCCCGCTGCCAGGCGACCGAGGCCGTTATCTGGTGAGTCTACCTCTTTATACTCTGACGTGAAGCGCCAGCGCGCTCCATCGCCAACGCCCTGCGGGATATCTGCAAACGTATCATGATAGAACGCTCGCTGCAGCCCCCACCGCGCCCCACCGGCCTGCCCGCTGCCAGGCGACCGAGGCCGTTGTCTGGTGAGTCTACCTCTTTATACTCTGACGTGAAGCGCCAGCGCGCTCCATTGCCAACGCCCTGCGAGATATCTGCAAACGTATCATGATAGAATGCTCGCTGCAGCCCCCACCGCGCCCCACCGACCTGCCCGTTGTCTGGTTGCCGAAAGCCGTTGTCTGGTGAGTCTACCTCTTTTTATTCTGGCTAGCGTTGCCCGGGACTTCGTTCGCGTGGAATAAGTTCTAAAAAAGAAATTTCAAAAGACTGTGGACAGCAAAAACATAAAATTCTTAATTTTTCACCGAAAGCACAAATACCAAGTTTCATGGATATAGGTAACTTGAACCGCTTATTTCACCTCCTTGGGGGTGGAATTTTCAAAATTCCTTTAGTACACCTCTAAGGTGCTCAAGGAATCATGATCTCGATAGATCCCCCCCTATAGATCCAGTGACGTCATCGCCCGATAAGTTGGCGTACGAAAAGTGAGCCAGAACCGGCAATTATAAGCTACTCTTCCGCAAAGTAACTACTGCTTCTATCCAATACCAGAACTATTGGTAGGTTCTTTTGCATTTACCCAACCTTTGCTTGTTTTTAGGGGCATCATTCCCCACACCAATGGAGGAGCCGCGGAAGACGGTCAGGGCGCGGTACTTGGGCAGCGCGGAAGTGCCGCGGGCGACGGGCATGGACGTCCTCAACGATGCTATAGACAGGCTGGCGGCTGCCAGGGCGCCGTCCGCCTGGAGACCAGTTGCAGTGGCGGTTGCTCCTTCGATGATCACCATCACAGAGGAAGGGGTAAGGAAAAGCTAACACTATCCTGAGTTCAGAGGTGCAATTGTGTAAGGAAATCGTATTAATTTAAATCTAAAACGTATGGTTACGTATGTCAAACGGTTATTTCGAATTATCTAACATTTCACTAACTTTTGTAGAATTCGGTACCTCAAAAGATAAGAAAGGTTGAGATCACTTCATTGTCCGTCTGTCTGTCAACTCCCTTTTTCTCAGGAACAGCTATCAAGTTGAAATTAATATCAAATACAATGGTCTATGTTCCCTTGGAGCTGTAAAAAAAATCAAGCTTGTGATGGTACCGGCGTGATCGTCTCGTCTAATTAAATATGGTGACTATTATGTGAGAAACTCTATAACCTAAATAAAATGGAAAGATAACACTGTGCAAACTAGTGGCAATTTCGGTATTCGGTTGTTGTATTTATTGTTCGTTAATTACCAGGAACTGGTACTTTGGCACATTACGCTGGGTGAACACGTAAGGCAAACCAAACAATCTACCTGAGCCATGGTAATCTAATCAGTACCTTAACGCGAAGTTTACCCTTTTAAGATATTGAAATCACAACAAAGTAACATTAATGTCGAGTTTAGCAAGTCAGGGCCGGATTGAGTGGTTGCTGATTTACATTTATTTCCTTTATAAAGGCATCTTAACCGACCAATGCTCCCGGACACGGGGGATACTTCCCTACGCCTTAACAGGCCATTAATCACTGTTATTCGGGGCTGCAGACCGAACTCTTTATTTCGCTACGAAGCGTATCTATTCTTAAATCCGATTAATCGGATTTGGTACTCTCATTTAATGGGTATTATAACCCGCCCCTGGTCCATGGACTTTGAGTTATTTATCATATCAAATAGTTTGATTTATGGATTGGCCAATCCATGTTCGAGCCGGTCTGCTGAGAGGAGGTTGTGTTTGGGTGTCGGAGCATTGCCGCCGGCTTGTCACCATGCAGCCATGTGAGGTACGTTTTGGACTATAGCGTCCCTCAAACAAATCAAGTCAAGTTAGACTGAATTTAATTCCCAATCAACCAAATATTGCCACGTGCTTACAGTACGTCCCTGGATTATTACGGTGAAATAGTAGTATAACCTACCCTTTGTTCGAGTGAGCTCCGCTTGCCCCGCTATCTCTCTCGCTCTCGTAGCTGCTACCGTCGTCTCGCTCCAATGCTTTATAATTACTCTAGGAAAAAGCCTATTGGCCGAATGCTCGCTAGTAACTTAGATATACAGATCAGACCAACTTAGCTCTTATCCCCAACTCAGTTAAGTTGAAAGTTCCATAGACTGCACTAGGTTTGTATTATCCTTAGACAAGTTTCTATTAATCCGGTACTAGCTCTATTGTATAAAAGTAGAGAATGAATGTTGCTAATAGCAAGATCTATTGCTAGGGATTAATTAAGATGATTGTTCATGTAGATATAGTTTCTGAGATACCTGTAAATTCTACCTAAATTCAATACTTCTAGGATAGAAATCGTGACTGTAACTAAATATGTGGATGAAATTTATTACTGGAATATTCAAGTGGTCTCTAACACAAACATTTAATGTTCATTATTATAAGACAGAAAGACAATTAGTTTCTCAGACCATTAGTAAACTTCCAATAATAAATCCGTAAGGTTACTTAACTGTAATAATAAAAGAGAGATTGTGAATATAATTTACTTTTATTTTCTGAGTTTTATTTGCATCGCTCCACAATGAGCGTTATTAAGAAAAGACTCTGGTTTTGATTTATTTACACCGAATTCGATTGTTGAGGCAATCGTATCAATTCGGTGGGAAAATCTCGTTCCTAGGCTTTCGAATTGTAAGAGAAAAGAGACTTCCAAGATAAAAACTCTTACAAGCCCTTAAGACTAAATACACCTTATTTTATAGAAAAATACACACAAGCACACAATTATAATTCATGATTTGTAATAAAGAAGAGATTTAAGACACAGGTTTTATAACTCTAGACAAAGAATATACTTTTAGGTATGTTATCAAGGTTCACAGCATAGATAATCATGTCGTTTTAGTTTAATAAATCATACCCAGCTCAATGTTTGTTGAGGGCGTATCTCCAATACAACAGTACTCAATTAATGAACGTAACACGCCTCTTACCCAATCTCTTTTGTACAACATTATAAGCAGAAAGATAATGGTCACTATTTGCATTATCAATGTAACAATATCAATTGTGGACCAGCTTCTATCCCCATTTTTCATCATCAACTCATACATAAAATCTAGGTTAGCGTCGGGACCCATTTTTCACAGACGTCCGACAATTGGATGTCTTTAGCAATTAACCTCGACCTGCTAAAATCTCTATGAACCTTGCTTACAGTACCTTATAATTCGAATGGTGTACTTTACCAATATTTCAGCAACCAGCTCCTTTCACTAAATCACTTATAATAGCCTATTCCCCGAAAGAACTTAGCTATAAATTTGCTCCGAATCTATGCAACGTTATACCGAATTAATACAAATACAATAACACTTATTTACTTTGCAACAACCTTTTAAGACCCAATTTTACTCTAGACTCTATACTCGATAAGATATAATATTCGCGGAGTTAAGAACTTGTTCTATGACTTGTGCTCTGGATTGGACCGTCCAGACTTCCGCTCTCGCTTGACTGCCCAGACTCGCCGCCTTCACACCCTATTTGCCCGCCAACTTTTCCCCCAGCGAGTGCAACTGCAAAAAAAACTACACACAGAATTCCGTTCTACTATTGGACACATAATTTTCATGCATTTGTATTAACCAATGATTGCGAAGTCGCCCGGACCCCGCCTCTTTCTCTGGAATTTTTGTCTAATATTTTCTACAACATTGACCCCTTTTTTTATAGTTAGGAATCTGTCAACATCTGGTTTCGATATACGTCGACGCCGCATTCACTTATACACTGTAGCTAGCTAGAATTTATTGCCTTCTTTAGTCTTAAAATGTCTAGCCAAATTGAGTTTTTGGTGTTTTATGACCGTGTGTAAAAACATTCCTATTTAAGCGCATAAGCCCTGTTGAATTTTTGAGTAATAAATAACACAGTATCGCATTTCAATGGCCCTTAGTTTTCGCTAAATCTTTCCATAATAATTTACGACCTCTTTTCACTTTAAATTCCTATTTAAGTATGGTGCCTGTCTCGCGTTGAGATTTCTCTTTTAAACAAAAAAAAAATAATGTATAGGTATGTGTTAGGTATCATATTGGCCACCTCAAGCTTCTAAGTTATTGATAATACTTACCTTATCTGCAGGGTGAAAGGTATACACAAATGCCATTAGATGGCACTGTTAGGATTTTAACTGACATTCCTTGTTTTTCCCGTGTGGTCATTCATATCAGTATGAGTAATCAAGATATTTTAGAATATTAAGAATAGAATTAATTTTATTAGCTGACCTTGAGGTCAGCTAATAAAATTAATTCTTCAACCCACACACTGTTGTTGTTTTAACATAGAATAAATAAATATCATTCACAGAAAATACTTAAAATCTTACATAATTATTAACGTCTAAAATGTGTCATGCCAACGAAAGGGTCCGAACTCAGCTGAATGTTGTGGGTACAAAATGTAACCACAACACTGTTATTATGCTAGGGCCAGAATGAGGGTGTAAAGTATTAGGAGAAATCAGATTCGCTGTGGGAGCGTACGTTCGTATCCTACCGGCTGCGCCATGTAAAGTATTAGGGACGTGTCAATCAAAGATGAGCGTTAGACATGCTCAATTACATAATTATGACATTCCGTATTTGTAAATTATAAGCATACACTCACAGAGGGAAGTTCAAGTGTTAATGACATAATTCCACCACCACCACCATTACAGCCCATTAACGTCCCACTGCTGGGCACAGGCCTCCACTCTCATAGGAGAGAGGGAATTAGAGCTTAGACCTACCACGCTGCTCCAATGCGGGTTGGCGGGCTTTAACGACTATTATCATGTAAGTGGTAATAACCGGGACCGACGGCTTAACGTGCTCTCCGAGGCACGGGGGTGAAACACCGCCAACTTCGTAACTCCGGGCTAGTACTTTAATTATGTCGCTTTTATATTTTTGTATTTACTTAAAAAACTTTTGCAACTTAAAAATTTGCAGAGTTTCTAAGTGACCACTTTACAAAATCTGTGCTTAATCTATGCATTTGTGTTACCAGGAGAGCAGCCCGCTGGTGGAGTGCCGCGTGCGTTACCTGTCGTTCCTGGGCATCGGGCGCGACGTGCGGCGCTGCGCGTTCATCGTGCACACGCCGCACGACCTGTTCGTGGCGCACGCCTTCCACGCGGAGCCCTCCTCTGGCGCCCTCTGCAAGACCATCGAGGCCGCCTGCAAGGTACCACACGGTTTACTAGCTGACACGCGTCCTGCACGCGCCGGTGATGACGTCACCCGCAGTGTCCTCCTCTGGCGCCCTCTGCAAGACCATCGAGGCTGCTTGCAAGGTACCACACTGTTTACTTGTTAGGTACACTACTTACTTGCTAGGTAGACAGTAGACACATCAGAAACACATCACGCGAGTGAGACAGTGAGGCTTCGACATATCTCTTAAGAATTTTAGTTTCGATGAAACGAAAAAGCGGCACTAAAAAGAGACAAACATATTCATAATATGATTAAGCCTCCGAGAGAATGAGATAAAAATACAAGTTATATTTGTCTGGAGCTCTCGTATGCTACTTTTCTTAAGTTACACTTCTGCCGTGTGTGAATTGCACTGCAATTGAACCTTTTGTGCGCGAGTCTGACTTGCATTGGTTTTTATTAATTTCAAAGTAGGTACGTCAATATTGATCAAGCTCGTTTCGTCCACAGTTGCGCTATCAGAAGTGCCTGGACGCGCACGGGGGCGGCGCGGTGGGGGGGTGCGCGGGTGGCGCCCCGCTCTCTAGCGAGGCGGCGCGCGCGTCGCTGGGGCAGGCCCTTAAGTCCTTTGTGGGCTCGCTGACTGGACGACGCGCCTCCTGAGCAACTCCTGCAGGTATGATCTATACTAATATTATAAACTAGCTGATGCCCGCGACTTCGTCCGCATGGTTTAAGTTTTTTGATTCCCTCGCGAACTCCTTAATTTTCCGGGATAAAAAGTAGCCTATGTCACTCTCCAGGTACTCAACTATACCCATGCCAAAAATCACGTCGATCCGTTGCTTGCTCCGTAGCGGCGTTTTTGAAGGACAAACCAACAAACCAATAAACCAACAAACAAACACACTTTCTCATTTATAATATTAGTATGATATGATGCGAAATTTTGGATGGATGGATATTTGTAACTCAATCACGGCAAAACGGCTAAACGGATCTGGATGAGATTTGGTCCGGGATTTGACGTGATAGATTAAAGTCTGGAATAACACATAGGCTACTTTTTATCCCGGAAAATTAAAGTTCCCGCGGGAACCAAAAAGTCTATCTAGTGAAAACTAATAGTCGTATTTTTAGATGGCAACACTGCGTTGTTCCTACAAGGCTAAATAAATAAAAGAAAAAATCTTGTTGTTGTGAGTGCAAATTTCTCGCAATTTGCCACAGCAATTTGCACTCACAGCTTTCACTATTTTAGACAGACTGTCCATCGATAGATTTTATAAGCATTCTGCGGGAACATGTATAACTCTCAAATATGATCAATAACGATTCGGTGGCAACTATTAAATGCTGACAAAGTAAAGAAGGTAAATATTTGGTATAATAAGATACCAATCTATATTAAGGGAGGGTTAGCGAAAAGTCAAAACCATATATTTTGTTTGATACCATTGTCTTTAAAGCAAAGCTGTTGTTCGATCTACAGTATTTTTGTAAGTAACAATTATAATTTTTAATTATTATTTTCCAGAAAACTCCCAGCGGTCGTTAACGAGGAGCGCTTCCGCATAACGCACCCGAGCATCCGCGCTGAACGCGTAACGCTTGCGAGTACTCATGCAGCACGCGTAACGCTCGCGAGCTCCAGTGCCGGACGCGTAACGTTCGCCAGTTCCCACGCCGAACGCGCGCTGGCAAGTGCCGCGTCGAAAGCGTCACGTTTGGGAACATATCCAAGGTTCACGAGTACCCGCACTGTACGCGTAACATTCGCGAGTTTCCGCGCCGAACGCGTAACGCTCGCGAGCACCCGTGCCGCACGCGTAACGCACTAACGCACCCGCACCGCAGGGCACGCTTTCTGCTGCATTACTTTATGATTTCCGCATGGATTTCCGATATTTGATAGTATAAATGCGTGTAATGTCCATAAACAATAGGTAAGAATAATTATAAAGTCAGTGAAGCTATTTCCTAAGTCATACGTCATACTTAATTAAGCTTTAGATTGTAAGTTCAATTCTTTCTGCAGGATATGCGGACGGCAAAGTGAATAAAATATGATTTCCATATAAATAATCTGATCATCCTGAATTATTACACTAAGATAATGAAATAACCTATAGAATATTTGTTTAAGGGCGAATACACACTATTGATAGGACAAAATGTCGGCAAGAAACTCCCGCGTCGTGTGGGAGATACGTTTCATCGTGTCACGCAGGTATGTACAGCAGGCAGCCATATAACAATGCATGCACCGACTATTCGCGATGAAGTTTTGTCGGTCTATCAGTAGTGTTTTTGCCCTAAAATAAATGTATTTCTAGGTAGGTAATATTATCTCGTTTTATCCATCGATGTATTTTATCAGACGGAATTCATTGAACTGAAAATACGGTGTCATTATTTATTTTGTCTATTCTATTAGGTCCCTAAAATTTATTTTCACCATTAAATTAATAAACAATAGTAAGAATATAAATCCATAAAATATGTACTCTTTATAAAGTCTCTATAGCACAAACAAATCGCTTTGCTGATAGTGGGAGTGTATTGAGGCCTAATTGTATCAGAAAAAAATACCCCATAATGTTGCCAGGTTGAAGAAAAATTTCACCTATTTAAAGAAAAAACTACTTGTTTCTAGCATTCATTGCTTCCTTCACTTAAACATTATCTATTTATACTCAATCCCTCGGCAAATCACAATAAATTATTAAATCTTCGTCCATTTAATATTGATAACATAATATTATTACGTTATGTATTCACATTTTAAAGTAAGTTTTATGAATCACCGCTTTCATCACCAAGTTAAGATTTGTTCACAATATTAAATTACTTAATTCAAATGTTGACCACGAGTTGTCTATAGTATTTGTAAAAAGCCTTTACTTATCAAAAAAATATCATAATTATAATCAGCCATTTAAAATTTAAATACTTATCCGTTTCAATAAAATCTGTATGAAAAGTACACAAATAATTAATGTTGATTGCATAATTAAAAAAAAAAAATTAAAAAAATCCATTAATAAAATTTTAATAAAATCCATTTCTAACTGAATTCCAAATAAGGAGTACAAATATTTACAGCTTTTTGTATAAAAAAGTAAATTTTATTTTTATCCAAAAAGAAAAACGTGCTTGCTTTTGGATAAAAATAAATTTGAATTTTTGGATTAAAATAAACCTAATTATTGTATCGCAAGTGTATCGCCGAAATTATTGGTGTTGTTCACAATTTTATATAATACATATATATCAATACATAGATAACATAAATGTCAAAAACTTAGGTATTTATGTTGATGGTCTCATAGTTCTATAGTTACCTTAAAACACCTAGTCGTAGCAAATATTTACATGATGGTTTTGTAAATTTTAAGTCGGTATAAAGTCTAGATTTAAATCGCTGACCGTTCGAAGGGACGGTTCATAGTCAAGTTAATGTTACGCTGTAAAATTAAACACAATCAATCATTTTAAATAGTTGTAATAGTTGTTATGTTGTTTAAGTTTTAAATCGGCGCCTGTGTTGCCACATTCAAAAATGTTGATTCCTCATATCTGCAGGGTTTTCAGTATATATTAAAAGAGGCAACACCGAGGCGTTGATAGGCTGCGTGTAGGCTAAAAGAAAATTACATTGACGTGAAAAAATCATGATCAAATAATTTCTATTCATTTAAAATTCTTTAACAATGATTTCGATTTTCGATCTGTTATAATATTATTATAGGCTAGGAATAATTGCGGCAGTTGCAATTTTTAAACCTCTGTTTAAGGCATAGTTAAGATCAAAATTAGTAAATTAAAAAATAATAATGATTTAAAGGCGAATGTAAATAAAATGTAAAGTTTGATGGATTGGAATTTGATTAATTTTAGTTTTAGTGAAATGGAACGATATTTGGTAAATTTCCAACAAGAAGCATAATTAATAACGAGAACCTTATTATGTTTCTCGTTGTAAAGTTTGTTTCGAGCACGGTATGAAGAAATTGTGTCACTTAAGGGCGGTCGCAAACTTAGCTACTGGTTTTCTATTTTGCTGAACTGAATAATTAATGTCCATAATATAGGACAAACATGTGTGTGAGTGTGACATACAAAATGTTGGCTGTAAATTCACTTTTCTTAACTTTGTCCTTTTTGTGAGCGTTTGAGTAGCTAAATTAGTGTCCGTACTTACTAATTTCTTGAATTTGAATGGGATATCACGTTGGACGTAGAATAGTTATACAAATAGGAAACTACGAGTATAGGTAAAGAGTTTATTTTTGCTTAAGCTTGTATAAGATACGTATTGAATTGCGAAAGATAAATATTTTTGGTAATACCATCGCGACGATTATTAATCTTGATATATTTACGATGTTTAGCTTATCTAAAATTAGTTTTTGGCTTAAAAATGCCACTATACAATACAAAACGACGTAATTTTTAAATATCTAATCACAAACTATTTATTTGCCTATTTGGCTATAATCAGAAATATTATATTTTTTATTGCATGCCTCATTGTAACAAGGGTGTCTGAAATCGTTGAGCTTTCAATAACTATATATTTGTATTTAATATTATACTAAAAATATTCGCGATACGTAGATACATGCTAAATAAACCTCTAAACGCCATTTTGTAAATAGTCAGAACAAGATGGCCAATAAAAATAACAGTCATAGTCAAGTACTGACGTAAATATTTTGATAATTTTGAAAATATGAACGTATAAAAATCAGTATACTTGTGTAAATAGGGTGGTGGGACCCACGTAAATGCGAAAGGCGAATAAACTTGAAAACATTGAATCTGAAACGTATTATAATGTGTTTTTGTGTCTATATCAGTTTTAAAAATATTTTATCTAAATGTATGTATGTAGTGAGGATGTCTATGACCTTGTGCAAAATTTTAAAACACCTGCCTTTGCAGTAGAATTATTTTAATTAAAAGAAAAAGTTTCGTTCGCATCAAGGTCATTTTCGTGCCTCAAAAATAGACTAAGGCGTTCATTAGATATCACAAATTAGCTTCAAAATATACATACCTAAGTACCTACTTGAAATACCTATTAGTGATCAATGTTGCTTATCTTACGGAAACTTCATACATACTTTACAATAATTTAATTGAATAATGCTGGTCGGCTATTTTTGTATTAGTAATGTTGGAAATATTTGACTAAACTTTAATGTGAATTTTTCGAGGTTATCTCACTTGTCTATCTTCGATTTGAAAAATTCTGATCTTAACTTTTTATTTTCGAGTTGATTTTATCCTTGTCCCCTTCGATCTAATTAAGAAACGAAGAGAATAATCAAATTTTAATATACTAGTATGAATAATATTAGAAAATTGTACCTAACCATCAAACCTAAGCGTACTTATACCTATATGATTCGGAGTTGCCAGAATTACCGACCGGCTTTAATAGATTAGATCTACTGTAAATGATACACTGAGTGGTTCTAATTATACGTAAGCATAGTTTTATTCACGCGTTAATGTTAAGTAATCTATGTGTTTATACAAAATGATATTCATATATAACGGGTGGTTAATTCAAGTTTGGGGACCTTTTTTATACCTATTGCAAATTGTAACTTTTTGCCATAATTTTGTCTGTAGGTATAATAATTTAATAGTAATATTTAATCACATAATTATAATCAACAGTCATTGATAGAATAATGTATTGGTGTGTGAATGTTTTTTAAAACATGTGAAATAATAATATTATTATAATAATAATTGTTAATACTTACATACCTAGTACCTACTACTTACGTGTTACAAATGTTTTACATAACTTTATAGTGGTAATATTATTTTAGAGTTAACCGGCATCTTATATTACATACACAGTGTAAACATGTTAAAAACAACGCAAATTTTATAATCTATAGTAACATATTCATGCAGTGTTTTAATTTTATAAAAATCGGTCCCTAAACCCAGCGTTTCAACCGCTCGTGTGTGACCACCCTTAGTTGCAATAGCTTGATTGCAAGCTTTTGACTGCCCCTTATCGGACGAAGTGTATGTCAATATTTTCTATAAAATATAAACTTTATAACGTAGTCATTAGTTAGCTTCGGAATTACAGTTTCTAGCTCACGGATGGGTTAAATCGGTGGGAGTTAAAATTTAAACCGTCATCGCTTTGACAGCTTAAAAGCCTTAAGATTGTGGCTTTTAATGAATAATTTTGTGAAATTAATAAAAAAAATATAAACACATTTTGTCTTTCGTTTTATTTATTTCTGGCAACATTATTTTCCTCCGTAGATTGTACGTCTTGTGGAATTGCTCTGGCTTTTGTGAAGGCGTTATGGTAAGAAGTATAATCCCATTCACAGACAATATGGGAAGGTTCCATCGGGTGCAATATCCTATTGTCTATTGATAAAAAGTAGCCTATGTGTTATTCCAGACTATAATCTATCTCTGTGCCAAATTTCATCCAGATCCGTTCAGCCGTTGGGGCGTGATTGAGTAACAAACATCCATACATCCATCCAAACTTTCGCATTAATTATAATATATTTTATTATTTGATTAGGGATAGAGTCCAAAAATATTTTTTTTTAAATTTTTCCCCCAAAATTGACGAAATGGGGGGCTTTTAAAGTGGAGATTTTCTAACATCCAAAGTTGACCTTAGAAGATAGAACTCTCAATTTTCTGAAAGGCTGAGCCTGAAACTTGATCAATTATTTGAATTATATCCTGTACTTGAACAACAAATACTAAAATTAGATAAATATTAAAAGGAAACGAAATTATTTAATTTTTAATGAGCTTCAGTATTTTTAACAGAACTTCACAATGATGTCAATAGATGGCGCTCTGTAAAAGTTTATTCGTTTGTGCTTACATTAATTAATAATAGACGTTACTTAGCACCATATCTTATGTGGAATAAAAAAATAGTTTACTGATAGTAACTGTAGGTACTGATGTCTGAATATTTGTGCCCAGTGCACAAGTAAAGCCATTCATATAAGAAGTGAAGTAATACTGATGTCTATGAACGTAAAGATAGTTAAAACTATCTTATGGATACCGCGAGGTCTCAGTTCGGGGCGAACCACTAGTTAATATTCATAAACATGTTTTTTTTACATTTTCTACATGCCTACTTGTAAACATTGTAATAAAAATGCCATGAAAATAAATGAGAGAAAAAATGTACCTACCTATTGTTCAGCGATTTGTAACTTGTTTTATTTCTTTACTCCTTAAAAGATTGCGCGCTTTGAAAGTTGAAACGAATAAACTTGCAAATCAACGTCGTGAACGAATAGTTTTTATTTCAGTTTGATAATAATTAATATTGAATAACATAATTTGTACTTGTACAAGATAATCAAATAAATATTATAAATGCGAAAGTTTGGATGGATGTATGGATGGATGTTTGTTACTCAATCACGCTCCAACGGCTGAACGGATCTGGATGAAATTTGGCACAGAGATAGATCTGGAATAGCACATAGACTACTTTTTATCCCGGAAAATTAAAGAGTTCCCGCGGGAACCGAAAAACCTCAATCCACACGGACGAAGTCGCGGGCATCAGCTAGTAACCAATATAGTTGATGTAGAACTGTGATAGCGGCGCCATCTATTAAGATATTTGTGAAGACTAATAAGATAATTGTGAATAAATTTTCGAAAAAATACCTACTCATACGGCTACGAGGGTTATATATAACTATGGTAAAAACAATAAAAATACCAAATCTCTATTCATTATAAATATTTATTCATCATTACATTGGACATTATCTGAATTTCCACGTTTAAATTTTACATCATACATAATTACAAACTGAAATAAAGTATGTCATTTTCGTCCGTTTTATAATTTACAGTAATGCATCAATACTTATGAGTGACACACGACGCGACCACTAGACCTAGGATAAGGCTGCATTTCCACCAGCTCCGTAGCTAAGCTATGAATGCGAGCCACCAATAGGAGCGCTTGATTTTCATACAATCACAAATAGGCGTTTATTAAAAAAATTGGTTGCCTGTAAAGTCGATATACGGGCGAAAGTTTTACGTGACAACGACTTACGCGTGCCTTTCACTTTTTATGTCTGTCTCTCTCGCTCTTAGGCGGGCTAACCATGCCCGAGTGGAAGGGACGCGTGCCTCTCACTCGCTCTCATTGTAAGCGCATAACGCGCGGAGCGTAACGCAGTTTCTTGAAGTGTCTCCCGGCAAACCAATTTATAAGACGTTGTCACGTCAAAAAATCTGCTCCACGCATGATGCAAGAAGCAAATTCTACAAGTTATTACATTATTCAAAGCTATCATTTAATAAAAATAATGCAATAAACTAATACCATTGATTTACAAGATTAAATATATAAAATAAAAAGTTTTTTTTTGCGTTTTTCAGATGTCATTAAACTCATCAATTACATCATAAATATAAAGAAGTGAAACAAGAAAATAGGTTTTTTTCTGAGATGAATAGATAGTTAAAATAAAGCTCAATGCATATTGGCGTACACTTCAGAGCGAGCGTAGCGAAGTGACATGTAAAGGAGTTAATAATATTCTCTTGTTTTGAAGCATAGTATAAGAAAGTAAACAGTTGTATAGTTACGCAATGCTTTGTCTCCTTCTTTCTATGTTAAATTATTAATGACAGAAAAAGACAAATCGGTGTTTAACTATCCACCCTCTAATTAACGTTTACTTTGAAATATTTATAAAAAAAAGTGTCACTGCGCTTCGACTTTGCGTCAATGTCTTAAACCTTAGGAAAAATGATAAAAGTAGCTGTTTTTATCATACCAACTATGAGACAATTTTTAATAATAACGCGTTTTCTGTACAAAAAAAATAGCTAAAGGAAACATAAAATCACTTTAAAATAACCTCCGTGGAGCAGTGACATTCTATAATACATTGGTCGTTGTTATGCAAAATAGATCACCATAACAAACCGACTTAAAAAAAAAAGTACAAGTATTTTGTAAAACTATAAAAATAAAATCAGCTTAGTTTAGAGTAAGTTCAAAAGTTTTTAGGTTCTTTTAACAACAATAAAGTGTTTTGTTTCTTCATATTATTTATGTAAAACGATAAAACTAATACATATAGTGCTTTATGTGTTTGATATTATATGTCATGTTCTAGGCAAACGTCAGTGGTATAATTTGAAATCATGATTATTTCCAGATCCATATTAGTAGTTTATGCAACTGTCATATAATGAAGGGTATTAAAACACGAGTGTGAGTTTATGAAACGAGCGCAGCGAGTTTCATAATAGTAACGAGTGTTTTAATACCCGTGTTATATGCAGTTGCATACACTACTTTATCTTCACTAATGCAATTTATCAAACAACAAGAGTAAAAGCTGACAAAAGTTTATGTATATACGTGTATTGTCACAGTGAACTTGCCGCCATTAAAATCTAACCAATGAGAGCGCAGCTGCGCGCGCAGGGCCAATCAGAAGCGAGCGCGCGCTGTTCGTTTTTTATTTAATTGGCACAAGATCTTACCAAAGAGTTTTGTGTATGTAAGTTTAGTAGTTTCGACGAAGTTTTCACGTATAACCCAACTGTTTTCAAAAGCCAGCCTAATATCAAAATTTTATACAACTTGTATGAGGATTTTGACATAAGGCTCGCCAGGTTAATTGGTCGCGTTTTATTGATGTTATAATGAGATTTTACGATATCGATGTGGATATTATACCATCATGTGAAATTGCTTAAATTGAGTGTTTTGTTATCTGCGCTATAACAGTAGTAATTATAAGTCAAGTATTGGAAACATAAGTAGAATGTTACAACATTAGTGTAGATAAAAATAATAATATCATATTTTTTATATTTTTTGTCATAATATGAATACTTACATCCAAATCAAATAAAAAAAAATTATCATTTATTTTGCCTACATGCGTCGTACTTATATAAAAATAGAAATGTCCCAATTAAAGATAAAACCGTATCGAAATTCTTACCACACTTATAATATTATTATGTACATTCAGCGTAATACTTGATTCGCATTAATTTTTCGCAACTTTAAGACTAGATAAAAAATGAATAAAAATACTCTTTTTTTGTAAATGATCAAACCATAATACTTTAAAAAAGGACATTTCTGATATATGTAGAAAATAATTATTACCAAGCCGATCATAACGTATGAATCTGTTTTGCATAACCACTATCTAAATAATAATTGTGTACAAAATAAAATCATGTAAAACTATATCTATTTAACGTTTTATACAAAATACACAAAATACAGAGTTCTATACAGGCCCTAAATATATTAAAAAATCAATCATATTTTGTGAAGAAACATACAAATCCATGCCATTTTGAACCTTACACGAACGCAATAGGAACTTGTAAAGGTATTTGTTTTGTAAGGTATTTTAAGGTGCGGTTTATACGTAGGCGGATTTATGTCATACAATACAAATTTTCTCAATACTTTAAATAATACCGAAAAACGTCTATAAATTGTAAGAAACTTAATATTATTATGACCATTTTTTAGTTTTATTGTTCAGTCTAACACTTTTCAGCTCTCTATTTTAAGTAGGCACTAGGCGATTGGTGACCTAGCCGTCTTCTGACGTGCGCCGTGTAGACTGTAGAGTAATGACATTTAGAGCAGTCAATTTTAATATTCTTTATTTTTTTTTTGTATGAAAAAAAAAATTACTTATCAGGGGGTTTTAGAACAAAAGTTTTTCAATATCATACAGGAAAGTTTGTAAAAGGTTATTAGAATTTTAAAATTATTAGCCCTAAGAGTATCAATAAATCAATGAACACTACAGCCCATTAACGTCCCACTGCTGGGCACAGGCCTCCACTCTCATAGGAAAGTGGGAATTAGAGCTTAGACCCACCACGCTGCTCCAATGCGGGTTGGCGGGCTTTAACGACTATTATCATGTTAGTGTCATAATAACCGGGACCGACGGGTTCTCTCCGAGGCACGCGGGTGAAACACCACCAACTTCCTAACTCCGGGCTAGTACTGAGAATTTCTAGACAGAAAAACCCAATACTAAATTATGGCCCGACCCGGGACTCGAACCCGGGACCTCGTCGGCCGCAGTTGAACATGCTAACCAATGCCCAACGCAGAAAAAAACACAGCGCGTTTGTGCCCTGCATAAACCGCATCTTAGGGCGAGATCTATAGAGCCAACTTTGGCTTTGCTTAGACTTAAGACATGGTTAAAACGAGACAGATTTATGTTACTCACATAAGTCCATCTCGTTTTAACTGTAAAAAAACTGTCTAAGTAAAGTATCTCAGCATTAGTTCTTAGCGACTCATTTGCAGGACTTAAAACTAAAAGATTTATATTCAAAAAACAAAATTTCATAATCAATAAAGCTTATCATCATATATATTTATTTACACATAGCTTAGCCAGGGATGTGACATGGCCATAATTTTTATTTATTTATTATTAATTACATTTCCAATTGCGCATTGAGATATGCAATTCCTGCAGACGATAATAATTTTTATTTGTTTATTATTAATTACATTTCCAATTGCGCATTGAGATATGCAATTCCTGCAGACGATAATAATTTTTATTTGTTTATTATTAATTACATTTCCAATTGCGCATTGAGATATGCAATTCCTGCAGACGATAATAATTTTTATTTGTTTATTATTAATTACATTTCCAATTGCGCATTGAGATATGCAATTCCTGCAGACGATAATAATTTCGCCCTGTCGCGTCCCTAGCACTGTTCAATATAATTATCATTCACGGAATTCACTGATACTGGAACTGATACAGAATAAGGTTTTATAATTGGGTATTTGACTACTAGTGAATTAACTAATTATTAGTGAATTAGTGAGTGAGTTGGGAATTTATAATTTCTGAATTTTCCCTGGTCTGGCCTGGTGGGAGGCTTCGGCCGTGGCTAGTTACCACCCTACCGGCAAAGACGTGCCGCCAAGCGATTTAGCGTTCCGGTACGATGCTGTGTAGAAACCGAATAGGGGTATGGGTTTAATATAACTGCCATGCCCCTAACAGTTAGCCCGCTACCATATTAGACTGCATCATCACTTACCATCAGGTGAGATCGCAGTCAAGGGCTAACTTGTAGTGGATAAAAAAAAAAATTTTTGGTGATTATTAAATAAAGGATCTCCCAAAAGTCGTAATATCCACGTCCCCTGCTAGTTTTATTTTGAATAACCATTTTAAACTATCGATTTAAAAAAAGTGCGTCGAACTTTGATGACGTCACAACTTAAAATTTCATACAAAATCCATACTAAGCTCGCGTTTTGACGCTTGGAAAAAAGTAGCTGATTTGACTTGTTGTCAAATACCCAATTATTACCCCGATATTTGGTTATCCATAATTCCTAAATTAACTAAAGGATATTAGGGTTCCGATAGACCATAGGTTTTGCTATCAGTTTTGTTACATTCCCCACTGGTGACTGACGCATAACCAGGGGGTCTACTCTCTTTATCTCAAACGAAACTTCGCAAACGAACGTAATTAGTCGGTTATTAGACCCACACAAAATCGTTCAATCCAATCGGTCACGAAAATTTTCTATGGATCCGTACTTCGTCTGCGTGTACGAAAACGAAATAGAGAGGAGCATAGAGATAATATTATGTAGGAGAGGAGTTAACGAAATTTCGTTCGTTTGTTTGCGAAGTTTCGTTTGAGAGAAAGAGAGTAGACCCCCTGACGTCTAATGCGATGATTAATGTTTGTCATTCATCAATCATGATTGATGGAATCGATTGCGAAGTTTCGTTTGAGAGAAAGAGAGTAGACCCCCTGACGTCTAATGCGATGATTAATGTTTGTCATTCATCAATCATGATTGATGGAATTCACTGGTACAAAATCTCTCTCTAATGAGTTTAGAGAATAAATTCATTAGCGGCCGAAATTTAACAGACCGGATGGCAATGTTGTTATTTGTCAGAAAATGTCATACATTATTCTTGACTAAGTAACTTATCGACAAATTACAGACATATTAATTATTTTAGCTGTAAATGTAGTTAGGCCCATATTAATAAACAGACATATTAAGGGATCATCCATAAAATATGTCACACGACTAAGTGTCATATATTTTTATGATGGAAGGGGTGGGAAGGATTTTAAGTTTCGTGACGTAACGTTTCAAAATGTCACACTTAGTCGTGTGACATATTTAGTGATGGAAGGGGTAGGAGGGGTTTTAAGTTTCGTGACGTCACGTTTCAAAATGTCACACTTAGTCGTGTGACATATTTTATGATGGAAAGGGTGAGAGGGGTTTTAAGTTTCGGGACGTCACGTTTCAAAATGTCACACTTAGTCGTGTGACATATTTTATGATGGAAGGGGTGGGAGGGGTTAAGTTTCGGGACGTCACGTTTCAAAATGTCACACTTAGTCGTGTGACATATTTTGTGATGGAAGGGGTGGGAGGGGTTTTAAGTTTCTTGACGTCACGTTTCAAAATCTTAGTCATCTAGATGTAAAATTGCAAGATATGTGACATCACACTATGGGGGCCTAAAAAAAATCACGAAATTAGTGTGACGTACTTTATGGATGACCCTAAGCTAAGAACACGTTCTCCACTAAAAGTCTTGAGACACTTGAGAACACGTTTTAGCTAAGTTCTCTATTGTATAATTTCCTTTGTGGTGTACAATAAAAGTATATTCATTCATTCATAGTGACTTATCCTTTTCAGAAAGAGGAACCACCTGTTAATTTAATAAAGGAGTTATGTATAACCGAATAACAAGTAAAGTTAAGTTTTATAACACATAATTTCACAGTAGTTAATTGTTTCAATTTTGGATACTAATTTGAAATGGCCGATTCCAATTAAAAATAAAAAGCTTACATTTGGAAATACTATAATATAATATTGAAAAGTTACTGAATTATAATTTAAAATGGTTAAAACCATTTTTTATTGTGTTTATTACATTTCAGAAAAAAACATTAAGGCCCACTTGCACAAGGACTCTTAAATTGATTTAGTTAAATATTTTAATGCTGTCCCTTTTTGGCAACTACAATATGCATTTGGCAGAAAGGGACAGAATTACAGAATTTAACTAAATCAGTTTAAATGTCCTTGTGCAAGCGGCCCTAAATTACATTTGTTTAAATTAAGAAAGTTTAAAGTAAAAGGAAGATTGGCAGTGTTTTTGAAAATGATCCTAAAAATTTGGTTTGGAAAGCAGATGAACTGATTTTTTAATCAAAAATCGATCATACAATATCATTAATTTTACATTTATCAATTATTATAGATCCTATAGTAATAAGCGGCCTTCTTTAATAAATAGACTATCATATCATCGATCTAACAATATAATCATTTCATGATTTCTTCTTACAACAGTGCGGGCAGCCACACGTCATCCTGAAAACAAAAGATAACAAAACCTTTATAAATTGACTTAGAAAAGCCATAGAAAAGCGTGTTTAAGAAAAACAGAGCGTTTTTGGAATGATTAGAACTCTGAATAAGTTCTAAATGAAAGAAGTAAAAAAAAAGCCCTCCAGATTGAATTTCGGCCACAGCTACCAATCTCTAGAAAAGCGTGTTTAAGAAAAACAGAGCGTTTTTGGAATGATCAGCACTCTGAATAAGTTCTAAATGAAAGAAGTAAAAAAAAGTCCTCCAGATTGAATTTCGGCCACAGCTACCAATCTCCAGAGATTAGCCATCTGCGCGGAAGATATTTAGTGCACAAGTGTGTGCGCTAACACAGGTATCAATCAATCAATATTTATTTATTCGAATTAGGTACACCATCGTGTTTTATGAGTAACTAGTTGATGCCCGCGACTTCGTCCGCGTGGATCGAGGTTTTTCGGTTCCCGCGGGAACTCCTTTTAATTTTCCGGGATAAAAAGTAGCCTATGTGCTATTCCAGACTATAATCTATCTCTGTGCCAAATTTCATCCAGATCCGTTCAGCCGTTGGAGCGTGATTGAGTAACAAACATCCATACATCCACACATCCATACATCCATACATCCATCCAAACTTTCGCATTTATAATATTTATTTATTTGATTATTTGATTGGACGTCCATAAGTGTATTATGGACGTCCAATCTATACTAATATTATAAATGCAAAAGTTTGGATGGATGTATGGATGCACGCCCGAACGGCAGAATGCGTACGAAGTCGCGGGCATCAGCTAGTTACTCATAAAACACGATGGTGATAATCAGTTACGGTATCTTAAAACTAAAGAGGTATATTCCCTTACTCACATATTCAATTCAATTCAATTCAAAACATATTTATTCAAAATAGGTACCTAAGTACAAAGTAAACCAAGAACGTCATGCTTACAAAGTATAAGACGTGATAGTGATAATTAACTACGGTATCTTAAAACTAAAGCTACGAGGGTTCCAAACGCGCCCTGGTCTGAGAAGAGCCCACATCAAACTCAACCCGGGGTTTTTGAAATTGTCATAGAATGGATAATAAATATAATATGTCAGTGGTATTTCTTACTCCGGTGGTAAAATACTAAGAATTATTTATCCCATCAATCCCATGACATCGTCATACCAATGAACCGACGAGACAATCAAATTGTAATCAGAGGCAAATAAAAATAAATAGAAGACTAACCTGTGACCTCGCTATATCCATCCATTTTCTTTAAAGAAGTTCGTTCTGCGCTGAAACAAAGCACATTTTGTAGATAACTTTTCTTTGTAAGTAGATATTGGGGCTGATTCTGTAGTGCACAATCTCTAAACTAAAATGGCAGCTTTATGTCTAGTTCTGTCCCTTTCCGTAGGGAGTATTATGAAAGGGTTAGCAACATTTGTAATGCTCTAATTTTATTATATTAATTTTATTTTATTTTAGTTTAGTTTACTTAAATGGCACCTCGTAAGTCTAAACCTAATTCTGTCCCTTTCCGCAGAGTATTAAGAAAGGGTTAGCAATATTTTTAATGATGTTATTTTAGTTTAGTTTAGAGATTGTGTACAACATAATACATTATATACATTTAATATAATGTATTATAATAATACATATAATACATTTATAACTTATAATACACTAGCGATCCGCCCCGGCTTCGCACGGGTAGCACTAATAATCCTAATCTATATAATATAAACTATCCTATCTCTCAAGTTAGATCGAACTGCACATGGTGTGCGAATTTTATTATAATCGGTTAGTTGGTTTAGAAGTCCATTGAGGACAAACATTGTGACACGAGATTTATATATATATAGATTATAATTTGTTTCGACGTTAGAATACGCTAATAGCGCGTTTACATTGGGTCGGTTCGCCCGTATTCGACTGCAACAATTTTCGGTCACTGACTAATGTAAACTTTTGGAGATATTAGTTTATCTTAATAATATATATAAATCTCGAAGAAATGGTAGAAACTTTTTAAATTTGTTTTTTTAATTTTATTTTATAAAGACGCGACCCAATCCGTAATTTTAAAAAATAATAATTTTTAGTTATTAATATTCCCTCTCAACACAAAGCTATTAGATATTAGATGTTAGGCGTGGGACCCAACAATAGTTTAGCGTAAGTACATTTTTAAACCGTCCAGCTAAGCTGTCCTTCCACCAAATACGCTGGGATATTCTTAATGTTGGGTGTAAATTGTGATAACACGTATAAAATTATTTTTGTAGCTAACTGGTGATGAAGCTACAAAGTGAAACAGTGCTATTTGCTCATGTCTGGTGGAAAGATAGCTTATTCTATTTTGCTAGTGGAAAAGCTCTTACATCAAATACTACAAACAAAAGCCGTAAAGAAATTTAATGAATGAAATAGATATTTATTCTGGTGAAGCGACGGCCGCATAAAAATAGTGTTAAAGTGGTATCATATTATTATGATCAATGACTAAATACAAAAAGACCGTAATTAAATTTTTTTGTGGGAATTTTTCTGGAGAAATTCTGAGATTATAAGTTACGAGTATAACGACCGCCGCTCTAACCGCAATTACTTTGATTTAAACGGGAAAAACATGTGCAAATGAATATGCCTCCGATTTAATGTTAATGGTGGTATAAGGCTGCCTTTCCACCAGAGATGGAATATCAAACCCACCAACAGCAGCGCTTGATTTTCATAGCTGATCGTTAGATCAAGCAATCCTATTGGTGGATTTGACACAGTCGTAGCTTAGCAACGTAGCACATCTGTGGTGGACAGGCAGCCTTAGGAAGTGACCCAACGACCTTAATTTACATAGGCGGGCCCTGTCAAACAAAG
Source organism: Erebia ligea (assembly GCA_917051295.2). Classification (NCBI taxonomy): domain Eukaryota; kingdom Metazoa; phylum Arthropoda; class Insecta; order Lepidoptera; family Nymphalidae; genus Erebia; species Erebia ligea. The sequence goes on along the minus strand of OU785241.1, from coordinate 13,426,902 downwards.
AATGTGGGAGTATTTTACTAACGCCATCTATCCTGAAAAGCAGGACAGCGCTATGGCGGGGACAAGGACAGGCTTATACAGGTGTGGAGCGCGTTCCACATGTCGGACGCCCAATTTTTTTCTATGAAAGGGCCCATCTAGTACCTACATATATATCGATGAAGTGACCACACAAAGATTGCAGCTACAGACAGGGCAGAACTTACAACTTGTTTTTATCAGTTCGCGGTTCGCCGATAACGGCGGGCCGGCTGTATGTATGTTTGGAAGACTCGTGCTTTGCTGCTTGAAGTCAAAAACTAGTGTTAATCACCCCGTCCGAATGCTAATGCGATCATAATGACAATGGTACAATCATCGTCAACCCATCGTCAGTTCACTACTGAGCACAACCCCCCGTTTATGTAAGGAAATCGCCATCGTAATCGTTTGTCAAACTGATAATTCGACCTGTTTAAGGAGTTCATAGATGCCTGCACGTCAAAAAGCGTATATGAACTCCTTAAACAGTTTGAGCAATACGCTTTAAGCTGTCAAATGATTACGATTTGCTCAGACAATTGGGCCTCTGTTCTCTTCAGAATTAGGCCATAGCCCACCATGCTTTTTATATCCACTACATGTAAGCCCTAGACTGCGATCTGATCTGGTGGTAAGTGATAATGCAGTCTAAGATGGTAGCTAACCTAACCTAACCTAACCTAACCTAACCTAACCTCTTAGGGGTATGGCAGGTATATTAAACCCATACCCCTAGTCGGTTTCTACACGGAATCCACTACAAGTTAGCCCTTGACTGCGATCTCACCTGATGGTAAGTTATGATGCAGTCTAAGATGGTAGCGGGCTAACCTGTTAGGGGCATGTCAGTTATATTAACCACCAACCCAACCCATACCCCTATTCGGTTTCTACGCAGCATCGTACCGGAACGCTAAATCGCTTGGCGGTACGTCTTTGCCGGTAGGGTGGTAACTAGCCACGGCCGAAGCCTCCCACCAGGCCAGACCAGGGAAAATTCAGAAATTATAAATTCCCAAATTGACCCTGCCGGGGATCGAACCCGGGACCTCCGCACGTTAAGACAACAGCGCTACACATTGCGCCATGGAGGTAGTCAGTCATAGCTATGAACTCTTAAGCAAGCAGATTTCTTCACAATGTTTTTCTCCTGTTGTAGAATAATATTGTCAAGGATATCCCATTAGCATTTGGATATTACATAGAAAGTATTTATTTAAACATGCAGAATTTTTTTTGTAATGTTCATATTCCGGAGATCTTAAGTAAGTATGTAGAAAATATCTAGAATTCTTTTTTTTTTTAATAGTTTCATATTCCAGAGGTTATTCTGTAATTTTTTGTGACAGTTGGAGAACTAAGACTAAATAATTAATTGACATTATTTGACAAACTGTATTCAGAACTGTATTACTGTATGTCAAAAAGATACAAAATAACCTTCCAAGACAGATTTATATTTGAATTGTTAATAGTAAAAATAAGAGCCCATATTTGTGTTTTTCTATGGTGAAATCTCATTACACATATTACTATAAAACATGCTCTTCACACATTAATAAAATATAATAAATATACTTAATATTAATAAGTTCAACAAAGTAAAATGTCTGTAGGCGCAGGTTGGCAGTAACTCACATCTTTTTGAGTATTTCAAATGGTTGCCAAACATGAATGCTGTTTTGAGGACGCCATCTTTTAATGTTTTATAAAGTGCCTAACATTGAAAGCTCTATTATGTTATTGAGAGACATTTTTAACAGACTTTGAAAAGTAACATCTCTATTTAACACACATGTATTTTTCAATGTAAACTACTAAACTGTAACAACTAGTTATTTTAGTTCTTAAGTAAAGTTAAAACACGCTAAGTAATATTTTTATTTCAATGCAATAATACTGTTCATATTGTGGAAAATCTTACTCACCATTTGTAATAACACCAAAGGAATTGCAGTTAAGCGTAGTGGGTTCTTGCGAGTTCTGAAATATTTAAAGAGTTACATATTAATCATACTAATATTATGAACGCGTAAGTGTATTTGTTTGTTGGTTTGTTCTTCAATTGTGTGATTTTTGGCATGGGTATAGTTGACGACCTGGAGAGGGAGTATAGGCTCCTTTTTATTCCAAAAAATGTGAGGAGTTTCCGCGGGAATAATAAAAGCTTAAACCACGCGGATGAAGTGGCAGGCATCAGCTAGTTAAGTACTAATTCTGCTTCTTTCCACATGGTATCAGAAAGATTTCCTTTTCAGAATTTAGTGGAAGAACTCAAAGGCTATAAAAGTTGCTGGGTTTATCTGCCTAAGAGAGAGCTTTGCCAAGGCTTGCCAAGGCTCTCTCTTTGGTCCCTTTTTAATTTTGGTGTATATTAATGATTTACCCCAACATGCCTGACTTTAACACAAAATTTTGATAAATTGCCCGATTTACTGTGTAAAATAAGTGAAGTACATAGATTTGGTACTACTTAGTGCCGATTACACCAATGCCGAGTTATGTTTATACAGGAATAAATTTGATATTTTGACAATTAATATTGTATACAACAACTGTCAAAATTAAAATTTTATTTCTAGGTTAAATGTTATTCGGAGTTGGCGCAATCGTTCCTTAATTAAATAAAATTCATAAAATTGTAATAATTAATGGAAACATAAAAAATGGGATAACCGAGAAGGGTTTGACCATTGACCATTGGTGACCTCAGGGGTCAATTTAGTTGAGTATAGAGATTATTACACATTATCTGTAAGCAACCCTAGCTTAACTTTGTCAAAGTTGTCAAGTTTATTAAATTTTAAAGTATATGGAAAATCTGACCTTCATTTCACTGAGATCCCTCATGACCGAATCGAAATCTTCCTTAGTTGGTTCATCAGTTTTCTTCCTCACACTACAATCCTTACCGCTAGCACTTTTCTCACTGCCACTTTTAACTTTCACATTGTTTTTCACTCTTTTGTGACTGTCACTTTTATCACTTCGGTCCTTTAAAGGCACTATATTTTCACTTTTAGGTTCACTTTTGTCGACAAATTTCTCCTCGACTAATTCAACATCACTGCTATCATCATCAACAGATACAGGTTCCTGAATTATGTCACCTAAGGGATCTACATCCGAAACTATTAAGATATCTTTCTTTTTCTTAACTTCTGGTGGTCTTTTATCGGGTTTCGCGAAAGTAGGTGAGTGAGATACAGATACTAAACCAGGTCTCGGAATATTACTTTCTGCTACTTTCATACTTTCAATCTGTTTTTTACTGAATTCCTCTTTAGTTTTCTGGTTTGGACTCTTTTCTGGCTCCTTTTTATTATGATTAGTTGTATCTACGTGCAAAGGTGTATCTAATCTTTTTGAATTTTTTGTTGTATCTACAAGCATAGGTGTATCTATTCTTTTTGAATTTTTTGTTGTATCAACAAGCATAGGTGTATCTATTCTTTTTAAATTTTTTGTTGTATCTACAAGCATAGGTGTATCTATTCTTTTTGTATTTTTTGTTGTATCTACAAGCATAGGTGTATCTATTCTTTTTGTATTTTTTGTTGTATCTACAAGCATAGGTGTATCTATTCTTTTTGAATTTTTTGCCGTATCTACAAGCATAGGCGTATCAAATTTTTTGAGATTATGTGAATCTACATGCAGAGGTGTATCAAATTTTTTGAGATTATGTTTTGTTGATTCTACATGCAAAGGGTTATCGAATCTTTTGGAATTATGCTCCTTATCTTTATCTGTCTTTTTGTATTTATCTTTTTCCTTTTCTTTCTTGTTTGCGACCATTTCGTTTAACGCTGCGGGTGATTTAACTCTTATTAACGGAGTATCCTTAGGTTTGTCATTGACATTGCTAGTTTTCTTATCCTTTTGGCTTGGAGGTACAGCCGTTATTGTAATACTGCCTATATTGCTTGGAGGATTGTACAAATCGTCTTTACACTGTTCTGAATCTTTTTTCTTATCATCCTTTTCTTTAACTAGATCTTGGCTGAGGGAATAAGAGTTTATTACTGTTCCAAACACTGCAGCCGGGTTGACTTTATATTTATCTTTGTCTTCGTCAATGTTTTTAACAGATGTGGTGGTTACTGTCAAAGAGCTTGGGAACTGTATTTGTTCGTTTAACTGCTGTGTGCTTGTTATAACGGATTGCGAGGCTGATTGCGACCCTAAGCGCGGGCGTTTTATATCCGACGCTTTGATTTCTTTGCTCAGACTGAAAATAGAAAAATTACCATTAATATCTGATCTGGCTGAGTTAAAAAGCAAAAAACCGTTCTTAGATTATCTACATAATCAGGTAAAGATCAACATTTATTTGTTAAATTATTTACACAAAAATAGTTAACGGCAAATCTGAGCAACTGTATCATGGTCTAGAATAAAACTCAGTCAGGAACAAAAAGACGCGGGTAAACGCGCGTTAAAAAACTCACTCTGACTGTTTCAACAGCCTCTGCATTCGGACGAAGCCAGCAGGGAATAACTTCAAAATTCTCGTAGCCAAGAGATTGGCAGCGGCTTTCGGGTCGGCAACCAACGACTCTAGTCTAATCAGTAAGGAGCGAGCGAAGCAAGCCACCGATATTCCTAGGAGGAAAAAACTCACTCTGCCTGTCTCAACAGCGTCGGCATCCGGACGAAGCCAGCAGGGAATAGCTTCAGAACCCTCGTAGCCAGCAGATTGGCAGCGGATTCCGGGTCGCCAGCCAAGGCCGCCAGTCTGGTCAGCAAGGCGCGCGCGCGCGGACACCAGGGGAAGCGCCGCTTGGGCAGACGCTTGTCCACAAACGGCGCGCCCTCTGTCGCTGATTCGAGTTTGAGCTTTTTCCTGGAATAATAGAAATTAGTAATGTTAAAGAAACAAAAGAGCCTTTTATTTCATAGGTTTTACAGTGTCAGTTTCTATAAACAATGTAATACAAAAAGCCCCTTAACTCTGTATGCCTCGCGGCAAAGGCCTCCTCCGGCTCATATTGTTTTCAGAGGTGTGTGCATTCTGACAATCCGCACTTGGCCAATGTGGTGGGCTATGGCCAAACCCTTTTCATTCCGAGAGGAGACTGTTAAGGATAGTACGTTGAAGGACGACAGAAAGTCTTGAAGATAAGATTAAACTTTCCTTTAATGATCAACTATACTATTATATAATGAATGATGTGGATGCGGACTGTATAAAGTAAGACTGAATGCGCACAGTTGCCGCGACTTGATGCTAATTGCAAGTAAGTGTTGGAGTGCACGATGCTGCGCGCCCGTTCCCCGCGCGCCAGCTGCCCGCGCGTGGAGACCGGTTGAGAGGCGTAGTCTCCAACAGAGACTCGAGCTCTATAGTGAGCCGGCAACTGGTTGAAATGATGATGAAGATAGTAAACGCTTACCTCTTCTCTTGAACTCTTTCGCATTCAGCGTTGTAGGCTGCGATCATTCCTGGCCTACGCTCAGCTATCAACTCTGCGAGCCTGAAAATATTCATGTTATATATAATAGGAGTCTAAATTTTTAATTAAAAAATTAATAATCTTTATCGAGAATATAATCTTCAAAAAAAACTGTTTGGTAATCAACTAGAACTATATACCTTTTGAATGATACAATTCGTTTTTCTAGTCACTATTGGGACTAACAGATAGATCTATGTTAAATATCTAGATATTTCCATAAATCGTTCATCATTCGGACAGAATCACTAGAAGGCTTATCGTCTATAGACGCCTTAATAACTTACCGACGATTGTATCATCTCAACAATTTTGGCCTCCTTCTGATGAGAAGGAGGCCAAAATTGTTGAATTAATCATCAGGAGTAAAAAAAGGGAGTCAGCTGACTAACAACCAGTCTGCCCAGTGTCCTCCGTTTGTAGCTCGTTGAGGTGGATGTGCTAGGTAACAAAGCTAATAAATAACAAACTTACCATTGTATAGACAATTTTGGCCTCCTTCTCATCAGGAGTCAGTCGACTGACGTCCAGTCTCTCAACAGTGTCCTCTGCTTTGCGCTTGTAGCTTGTTTAAGTGGACGTGCTAGTTAACACAGCTAATAAATAACAAACTTACCGTTGTATCGTCTCAGCAATTTTGGCCTCCTTCTCATCAGGAGTCAGCCGACTGACGTCCAATCTCTCAACAAAGTCCTCCGCTTTGCGCTTATGGCTTGTTGAAGTGGAGGTGTTAGTTGTATTAGTCGAAGACACAGGCGCCGGGGGTTGAGCGGTTTCTGTAGGTGCTGATGCTAGAACAAAAAATACTGTTAAACCAAAACTTTTTCGGTAACGCCAGAACTATAGTCTGTCAAGCTGTGAGCTGTGAGCGATGACAATAGGACGGCGCCGTAGGAGCTTACCAGCGTCACAGTCTGCGCCGCGCTCGGTCTTCCACGTCTTGACCATCTGCAGCAGCTTGGCGCGCGACGTGTTCATCGCGAGCGCGGCGCGGTGCCAAGCGACGCGACGCATCGCGCCGTCCGCGCCGCTGCGGTCCAGCGACTGGTGTAGCCTGCACACACGTCCACAATAGGGATGATGACAACTCAATCAAATCGGCAACTTTTTATCAAACATAAAAACACACTTCAAGTATGGAAGTTGTATGAAATTCACAGTTGTGATGTCATCAAATTTCAACGCACTTTTTTGCTTTAATCTATATTTTAAAATGGATATCAAACTTAAAACAAACCGAGGATGTGAATTTTAGGTCTTTTGGAAGACCCTCTATTTAATAATCAGTTAAGTAGAAATTATTTATTTTTGATATAGACATCATCCCTATGGTTTTACCACCTTAAAACCCATACTAATAATATTAGCTGGCAGTTATCCCAACGAGCCTCGCCTAATCCAGTCTCACTGTGACTTGTTGGGAACCTTTCGGAATTTTTCTCCCAACGAGTCACACTTACTCGTATTTATTTGAGTGGGTGATGATGATTTAAGTAAATTAAACAATTAATTCCTACTTTTCTTCGAGGGAATAAAGAAAGGGTTAGAAGCAAAATCTCGTTGTCATAATTAAGTCATCAATAAGTAAAAAGGCTTTGTCCTGAGTGACTGACAGAACCTACAACCCACACGGCTGAATGTGAAATTTTGATAGAATATTGCTAGCACTATTCCCTACACTTACTTGCACTTCCTTATACTTCCTTACACTTAGGTGTACTAAGAACTTTTAGAAATCCCATCCCCAAGGACTAAGGAGGTTAAATAGGGTGTTCAAGTTATATCCATGAAACTTAGTATTTGTGATTTTGGTGATACTCGGGATGTTAAGAATAATTTGGAACATTTGTAGTGTTGTGCCGGCGCAAATTGCTGGCTTACTGGGCGGTGAATATCGCAAGCTACAAGTGCAAGATACACACTGTACCACATCGATTTGTCTACTGTGGCAGATTATAGCGAAATAAACTTCTAGTTCCATTATTATCATGAACTTCCGCAAAGTAACACCTGCTTCTATCCAATAATAGTATGCTTAGTTTGGCATAATGTCTTCCCGACCGAATTACCCATCTGCGCGGGACTCGGGAGATATTATAGTGCACTAGTGTGTGCGCAAAAACAGGTGCACTCTTTGTTCCTTCACTGTCATAGTCCGGTGGGACGGAAAATCCGACACGACCAGAGAGAGAGATCAGGCGCAGCACCGACGGCTTTACTTGCTTTATGAGGCACGGGGATGAAACACCGCCAACTTTTTAACTCCGGGCTAGTACCACTGAGAATTTCTTGCCAGAAAATCCAATACTTGTACCCGGGATCTCGTCAGCCGCAGCCGAACATACCAAGCACTAGACCAACGAGGCTGCTTCAATATAAGTATGGTTAGTTCGGCACACATACCTGACAACGCAGTGGTCGGCCTTGGCGCTGTCGTGTCCAGGATCGTCTCTCGCGCGCCGCACCAACGTATCCAACTCCTCTAACAACTCTCGCACTGGGGACGGCAGCTTTAGTTCCGCTTTCGCTTCTACGTCTCTGTAACGAACAACAGTTTCGAAATGTTGACATACCTACAGTTGCAATGGAGTCTAGGAATGTTAAAATTTTGTTAAATTTATATTTCGGTAACGAGTTTTTTTTTATCCACTACAAGTTAGCCCTTGACTGCCATCTCACCTGATGGTAAGTGATGATACAGTCTAAGATGGTAGCGGGCTAACCTGTTAGGGGCATGGCAGTTATAAGTCATAAATATTTATTCAATTTAGGTAGGTACACTACATTTATTGACGCCCAGTTACATAAAAGCTACGAGCGTCACAAACGCGCCCTGGTCTGAGAATAGGAATATACTAGCTGATGCCCGCGACTTCGTCCGCGTGGTTGAGGTTTTTTTGATTCCCGCGGGAACTTCTTAATTTTCCGGGATAAAAAGTAGCCTATGTGCTATTCCAGACTATAATCTATCTCTGTGCCAAATTTCATCCAGATCCGTTCATCCGTTGGAGCGTGATTGAGTAACAAACATACATCCATACATACATACATCCATCCATCCAAACTTTCGCATTTATAATATTTATATGGATTAAACCCATACCCATATTAGGTTTCTACACGGCATCGTACCGGAACGCTAAATCGCTTGGCGGCACGTCTTTGGCAGTAGGGTGATAACTAGCCACGGCCGAAGCCTCCCACCAGGTAGTACGCGTCGCATCATAACATACTAATAATATAAATAAATGCAAAAGTGTTTGTTAGTTTGTTGGATAATGGAATCTAGCCTCAATAAAGCAACAGATCGACGTGATTTTTTGCATGTGTATAGTCGAGGACCTGGAGAGTGACATAGGCTAGTCACAGACAAGTTCCAGTGGGAATTTTTAAAAAAAAATTTTTTAAATTCCCACTGAGTCGCGGGTATCAGCTAGGGGAACGGGCCAACGCCATATACGGGATGACTTTCTTTGTCGTCTCGAAAAATATAGGGGTTGATAGGTTAATGGAATAGATGCCCATAGCATCATTACTTTATTTTTACTTTTTGATATTTTCATTCTATCTATCAATAAATACTACTCATTCAGAGTATTTCTTTCATATAAAAACATTTAAAACAGGAATTCATTAAAAAAAGTGAAATTATCAAAATTGTAAATCAATGCCAACCTACACGCCTTTCGGTAACGCGAGTTCGTTGAACCGAACGCTCAGGTGTTGCGAGAATATTGCTAATACATCAATGGCGGCGCTAGTATGTCGTGCGTTTATGTAGTTTTATGGATATGATGGACTCTAGTAAAACTAAAGATATTTAATAAATAATACCGTATAATTACCTTATCGTCCACTTACCTAATTTGATAAAAAAAATTCGAAACTCCAAAACATTACACCCACTATGACTATAAGGTCGATAACTGCACAAAACACGCCCTGCTTTATGTTTATTGCGACTTTGACACAATTTAGCTTTCAGAAAACTCGTGAACACAAAAATATTTGTTTATAATAGGATAGTCTAATAACGCTCTTTTTTTATTATAAAACACACGACTTTTATGAATGACTTTATCTATACCTAGTTCTATTCACACGTCTTATTGCATTGCTTGCAAGCGAGATACTGCAACAAGTTTAGCCTGTAAATTTTTTTTTACCTGGAGCTGCCTATTTCTCTTATCTATAACTAGCGCTTTCTATCTCTCTTATCTATACCTAGTTGTATCTACAAGTTTTATTGCAGTGCTTGCAAGCGAGATATTACGACAAGATTAACCTGTTTTTTTTTACCTGGAACTATCCGAAGTGACGGCGTTCTCAGAGCTGGGCGCGGGTTTGGAAGTCAGCGAATCAGACTGGGACGTGCGCGAATCGGCGCTCTCTATCTCTTTATCTATACCTAGCTCTTTTTACACGTTTTATTGCAGTACTTGCAAGCGAGATATTACGACAAGAATAACCTGTTTTTTTTTTACCTGGAGCTATCCGAAGTGACGGCGTTTTCAGAGCTGGGCGCGGGTTTGGAAGTCAGCGAGTCAGACTGGGACGTGCGCGAATCGGCGCTCTCTGCGTCGCCGTGTACGTTATCTAGGAAATGAAATATAAATCATGTTTCGATACTGCAATATATTATCGCTACTGGCTGGCATAAACCGCCGCGTCAAAAGACATGATTAAAAGATGCATATCTCAAGTTTCGGCACTGACAGGTAAGTGAACCGTGAACCGCGGTCACCTTTTTATCATCGAACCGCAGGGCATCGACAAGGTCTGCAACAGTGAATAGGTATCCTCTAGGCAAGCGCGCTCAACCTTAGGCTGCATCGTCACTTGCAAGCAAGTCTGATTGCAGCCAAGCGCTAGCATATATATTAAAAAAAGGCGTTCCAGGCGCGATTCCCAGAGAGACGCAGGTTCAAATGCTGCCGTTTCCGCAATTTTTGATATGTATTTAAAAATAGTTTAGATGATTTAGATAACATGATTTGTTTAAATAATAACATAACAGTGCTTCACACACGAGGTAAGTTTCTAAACTTACATAAATGCATATCAAAAATTTGCGGAACCGGCAGGATTTGAACCTGCGACTCTCTGGGAATAGCGCCTCGAGTGCCTATTGCCCAGTGCGGACGAAGTCGCGGGCATCATCTAGTTTAAAAATAGTTTACAAACTTCCCTAGTGTGAGAAACACTATAATAAAAATGAAAAAATCATGTTATCTTGCAGAGAAGGGATTAAGAATATTCTCAGTAGTAAGTAGGTACGAGTAATTAAGTCGTTTAGTGTTATCTCCTATTTATTTTCTGTTATTTTTTGTAACGAATAGGGTAATACAAGTTTTATGAGTGGGGTCTATTTCGAGAAAATATAATGCCGGAACGGTAGGTAGGCTTATAGGCTTTGCTCTATACAAAAATAATCTAACCCCTTTATTAGCTTACCTATTGCTTAAAACGCTGATAGCTCCGAAGAGTTACAAGTGCGTGTCCGAAGACCGCCGAGTGGCAGGGCCGACGTCAATACAAATAAGCCTTGGATGAAATAAATACGGAATAGGAAACGTGAGAAAAATGTATGAAATCACGTTCGACTAACTTTTGCGGGGCGAGGGGCGAGAGTGCCTTGTCATTTTCCTGTCCAATAGGGATGATGCCTATATCATTTTTTATTTATTTTATTTATTTCATCACATCATTTTGATTGTATACTCCTGTTTTATTAGTTAGTCAGAATTTTCTGGGAGTCCGTTCATAGCACTACTTATAAGTAAATATTGTTACCTGTTAGTCAGTTTTTCTAGGAATCCTCCCAAAGCACTACTTATAAACCTGATAATACAGTTTATAGATTCATTTTAATAGCAGGTTCACCACCATTTTAATTAAAAACTTCCGCGCTAAAAACTTTAAAATCCTTAAACACTTATTTACAGACGTCACGGTACACAAATAACGTGTGGTAACGAAAATAACAGTTTATATTTTTAACGTGTAACTGTAACATGTATTCGTGAATCCCCAATGCATGCATTATGATTTGTCATCGATCCAGCTGCGGCTAGCTACACAATAATTAATTATGAAAGTTAGTTAGTTAGTTAGTATGCCCGGAAGCATTGCGTTTATGAAATCACGTTCGACTAACTTTTGCGGGGCGAGGGGAGAGTGCCTTGTCATTTTCCGGTCCAATAGGGATGATGCCTACATCAAAAATAAATTATCCATACGTCCATACTTTTAATATTATAAATGCGAAAGTGTCTGTCTGTCTTTCTGTCGTCTGCTACGCTTTCACGGCCCATCTTTTCAATCGATTTTGATGAAATTTGGTATAGAGCCAGGTGGTATCCCGGGGAAGGACATAGGCTACTTTTTATCCCGGAAAATTAAGGAGTTCCTGCGGGAATTAAAAAACTTAATCCACGCAGACGAAGTCGCAGGCATCATCTAGGATGATGACAACTCAATCAAATCAGCAACTCTTTATCAAACTTAAAAACGCACTTCTAATATGGAAAATGTATGAAATTCACAGTTGAAACGTCGTAAAGTTTCAACGCACTTTTTTTCTTAAATCTATATTTTCAAATGGTTATCAAACTTTAAACTAACCGAGGATGTGAATTTTAGGTATTTTGGAAGACCCTCTATTTAATGATCAGTTCGAAATAATTTATTTTTGATATAGGCATCATCCCGATTCGTCCAAGGAATAAGCCATTACCGCTAAACTCACCGTCAGATGTCTGTTTGCCGGACGTGGCGGCCGAAGAATCTGTTCTTCGCACCTTCTTCGCTTTCGGCTTGTCAATGGTTTTGTTCTTCTGGAAACAATGCGGAACCTTTACAATAGCATATATATAGGCAGTAGCAAAAGCCATTTTGTACTCATTTAATATGCATTGCTTGGACTTTAAATCGCTTTTTTTTATTTTACAGCAGCTATCTGAGCACATACTTTGAATTTAATCAGACTTGAAATAAAACATGACGGATTTCTGTGACTGCTGATCACGAGGTCCTGGGTTCGATTCCCGGTCGGGCATAAAAATTGTTAGCTGAAAAACCCGTTACGGGTTTTTCAGTTAAGAAATTCTCAGTGCCAGCCCGGAGTTGGAAGTTGGCGGTGTGTCACCCCCGTGCCTCGGAGAGCACGTTAAGCCGTCGGTCCCGGTTATTATCACTAACATGACAATAGTCGTTAAAGCCCGCCAACCCGCATTGGAGCAGCGTTGTGGGTCTAAGCTCGAATTCCCTATCTCCTACGAGAGTGGAGGCCTGTGCCCAGCAGTGGGACGTTAATGGGCTGTAGTGGTGGTGGGTGGATTTCTGTGAAAGATACATTTCTCTTGTTGGTGCTAAAAAACGATACCGATAAACATCGATTTAAAGGCTGGGTTGCATCACCATATTTTGATGGACCTCAGATTAATAAATACAGGATTGTCTATGTATGTAGTTTGTCACTAGTTTGGATCCTCCTAGTTCATTTCCTAGTGATAGGTGGGAGCAAGAAGGGAGATTTTCAGCTAACTCAAATTTCAAAGCAACAAATATTATGCGACAAAATTACGGTTTACGGAACGTCACGTTCAGTTTGACCCAAAAAGCAACTAAATAATAAATCTATGTTTTGATAGCATATTTCCAAAATTGACAGTATTAAAAGATCAATTTGAACTTAGTGACGGGTTCATAATCCAATAAACACAAACAGTCATCTTTCGTTTCACTCACATTCACTGATACTAATTGACAAAAATTGAATAAGATATAGATGTAGGTACATACTACATACCCTTTCGATCTGTCAATGCGAGATCGATCGATGAGGCATAATATATAGCGGTTAAATACAATTTTGAACGTATAAAATAAAATAAAATAAAATAGAGCAACACACAACACAGAGAGAAAGCGTGGCGAAAAAAAAAAACAAAATTGATATTAAATTTCCTTGTATTTAATTGCGTAAGATACATCTAAATTAAATATTCATAGTTTACAATATACAGTACAGACTATACAGTAGCTCTGTCCCGGATTTCTATCTTAAGAGGATCGTCTAGTGACGAAACGCGACGCGAGTAGGTATTTTCAATAATGCTATCTGTTTCACAACGCTTCGCTGCCTTCTCCGTATCGTGCGATAGAGAGAGTTGCAAGTCCAGTAGGCATAGCCTACATTTTATTCTTAAATTCAGTACACCTTAATCTAGGCTCGTACGTTTTATTTATTTTAGTTTAGTTCAATTTAAAAAAATTAAAATACTCGAGGAAGTTTTTAGGTCAAAAATATGGATATTTCTTTTAACATAAGCAATATTTCTTTAAAATTGAAACAAAAAAACGTATGAGCATAGTTCTTCATTGTATCTGCAACATTCGAGTCGAAATCCTTTCTTCACGGTGCGTGTGGAAATGTATATTATTTCCTCCTTGCAAATTTTTGGTCCACTGGTTTAGGTTGTGCATAGCCTGTCATGTATATCTTTATATTGATGGATATAATTTATCCTTTGTTTTGGCCATGCTAAAGCATGTACATTTTTTATTTATTTTATTAATTTCATCACATCATTTTGATTGTATACTCCTGTATTTTATTAGTTAGTCAGAATTTTCTGGGAGTCCGTTCATAGCACTACTTATATAGTTACCTGTTAGTCAGTTTTTCTGGGAATCCTCCCAAAGCACTACTTATAAACCTGATGATACAGTTTATAGATTCATTTTAATAGCAGGTTCACCACTATTTTAATTAAAAACTTCCGCGCTAAAAACTTTCAAATCCTTAAACACTTATTTACAGACGTCACGGTACACAAATAACGTGTGGTAACGAAAATAACAGTTTATATTTTTAACGTGTAACTGTTACATGTATTCGTGAATCCCCAATGCATGCATGATGATTTGTCATCGATCCAGCTGCGGCTAGCTATACAATTATTAATTATGAAAGTTAGTTAGTTGGTTATTTAGTTAGTATGCCCGGAAGCATTGCGTTTGTTTAATGTACCATTTTTATGTCGAACCCAATTTTTTTCCTTACAATAGTAAGGGGTAATGTCACGCTTCTTGAAGCCGGAATATTCAAGAATGGATTCCGTAAATAAGCGCAGTGTGGTACGCAATTATTCATAATGCATCATTTTCGCAAATTTCGTGGTTAACATTAAGGCCCGCTTGCACAACGACTCTTAAATTGATTTAGATATAGCAATAAGATCTTGCCAAAAATTGACAGCATCACAAAATTTAACTAAATCAGTTTAACCATCCTTTTACAAGCGGCCCTAAATAACTTAAAATATCGCTGATTTAATATTTCAGTTTGAATGATCAAAAGTTTATCAGTAGTTTTAAATATCTTAACCCTTGAGAGTTATAAACATTAACTCCTGAAATAGGGTTGGCATCAAACTTTTGTTACGAAGTTTTATTTCTTCAGGTTACTCTCATGCATACGCATGCGCGGCGGCTAGATTGATGACAATTATACCGGTTAGCATGATTTTATTGCCCATATTCATAAAAATATAAAACATTATTCGACACGTAAATAGATTGAGGCCCGCTTGCACAAGGACAAATTGATTTAGCTATTTTTTTAATGCTGCATTTTTTTTTGCCAAAAAGTAACAGCATTACATGTAACTAAATCAGTTTGAATGTCTTTGTGCAAGCTGCCGCGGCCCTAAGAATCAAAATCTGTTGCATACTCAAGCTTATTATATATTTATGTCTTATCTTTTTTAAGAATACGGTAAGGTGGTTAGTATGTACAAATTATTCTGTATGAAACATGAATATTTAATTTGATGTGGCCCACTAATACTTTACCGTAATTTTTTGTTTCTCTTTTATTTACAAAGTTGTTATTGTGTCCACGCCTCTTTTAAAATCTTCCGTATTCATACTTTCGACTGATCTGCAATTTATGATTTTGGTAAAAAAGTACTATACTTTTTTGTAATTTTATTTTTTTATTAACAATTAGGCTAGATCAAAACATGTTACATAATGAAATAAATGTTTCAAGTAAGGTTAACGTAAATATACTTTTGTAACGTTATTTTATAACGATATTCTTGTACCCGTTACGATATTAGGAGTATAATCTAACCTTAATCAAGTAACGTTACAGAATAAATATTATGTACCTAATGTATATTTAAAACACTGTTTAATACCCATCCCCAACAAAAAAAAAAAAATTATTTAAAATTATACCTCTGAAAATACCCATAGATATTTATTGTAAGAGATAAAAGTTGATTAGTTTTAGTTAAAATGAAACGCCTGTTACATACAGATATACCAAAATTGAGTGAATGGAACACGTTCCATTTTCGTTTATCCCAACACTCTTTTGCTATTGGCTAAAACACATTTTCCCCATAATTAATTAATAAAGTTGATTACCATAAATTCAGCAATTGTGACTGTAACAATGATTGGTGCAGGTTTTACACAATATGGGTCAGTGTGTCCAAAGTTACCCAAATTGCTGTGTTGCCTTTGAAGAGTGTTTTATTTTATACTAGCTGATGCCCGCAACTTTGTCCGCGTGGATTAAGGTTTTTTTTTTGTTCCTCAGAAAAACGGGACAAAAAGACTACAATCTATCTCTGTGCCAAATTTCATCCAGATCCGTTTAGCCGTTACTGCGTGATTGAGTAAAAAATATCTATTCATCCAAACTTTCGCATCCATACCTAATACTATAAATGCGAAAGTGTCTTTCTGTCTGTCTGCTACGCTTTCCCGGCCCATCTTTTCAACCGATTTTGACGAAATTTGGTACAGACGTAGGTTGCATTTTACTTTTTATCCGGGAAAATAAAAAGTTCCGGCGGTAACCAAAAAACCTCTCTTGTTAGTAGAAGCGTGAACCTATTTGGTCTACACAGAACCTTGCTTAGCCATTAAATACCTTTTGCAGTGAAAACCTCGCTTAACCCATGTTTTATATGCATTAGGGGATAACCCGTTGTCCTAAGTGAGCGACGGAAGCGACGCGACGCGATACGACGCCATAGAAAATGACTGTATTGTATGATTGTATACAGAAATCCCCACAGTGAATCCCCTCTCTTGCCCCTACAGTAATATATACGAAACGTAACTCTCTCTATTTCTATCTTCACTAACTTATTATATCTCCCTCTCAACTTCCGTTCGCACTTTTCGTAACGCTCTCGTCACGCATTCACCAGCTTACTCCCCAAGTCAAGAGTGTGTAAAGAAGTTTTACTTTAAAAAAAAAATGACAAACTTTTCTACGCGACAACGTAGGCTACGTGAGGGGCCAGCTACTGTTTGATACTGTCGCGTCGTATCGAGTCGCGGTGTCGCGTTTGTCGCTCGCGTAGGACAAGGGGTCACCTAGGACAACGAGTAATATAGTAAAGCAATACCTTTTTTCTATGTTCAGTCTTATGAGAGTCTACTTCTCCGTTGGCGATCGCCTTGGGGTCCTTCGCTTCTTGGCTGTCGGATTCTGAAGAACTCTCCGATGATTCTTCCTCACTACTGCTCGACGATATCTGTCTCTGTAAAAATAAAACATATAATTTTTTAAAACATAGTGTGGACATGGGGAATAAATTATTAAAGAAAGACTGTCACCTTTTTTTTATCCACTACAAGTTAGCCCTTGACTGCGATCTCACCTGATGGTAAGTGATGATGCAGTCCAAGATGGTAGCGGGCTAACCTGTTAGGGGCATGGCAGTTATATTAAACCCATACCCCTATTCGGTTTCTACACGGCATCGTACCGGAACGCTAAACCATTAACGTCCCACTGCTGGGCACAGGCCTCCACTCTCATAGGACAGAGGAAATTAGAGCTTAGACCCACAACGCTGCTCCAATGCGGGTTAGCGGGCTTTAACAACTATTATCATGTGTCCCGGTTATTTTCATGTTAGTGATAATAACCGGGACCGACTGCTCAACGTGCTCTCCGAGGTACGGGCGTAAAACACCACCAACTTCCTAACTCCGGGCTAGTATAACTGAGAATTTCTAGTCAGAATACCCAACACTTAATTATGGCCCGACCCGGGACTTGAACCCGGGACTTTATAGTTTGGTTTACTTGAATAGAAAGCATACCTTATTTCTTCTATTAGGTTCACCGTCTGAAGCAGTCTGGTTCTCTGATACAGTCTTGAATTCCAGGGAGCCACAGTTTATGTAAAATCCACCGTACAGAGTGTCACATTCAGGCGGGATCATCTCATCGTACTAGAAAATAGAACAGGATATTATGTTTAGTTAGCATAGAAAATATTTTTGACTACATGATGCCCGCAACTTTGTCTGCGTAGATTGATGTTTTTTGATTCCCGAAGGAACTTTTTAATTTTCTGGGATAAAAAGCCTATGTCCTTCTCCGGGTTGTAACCTATCTCTGTACCAAATTTTATGCAAATCTATTAACTAGTGGTTCGCCCCGAACTGTGACCTCGCGGTATCACAGAGCGCCATCTATTGACATCATTGTGAAGTTCTGTTAAAAATAATGAAGCTCATTAAAAATTAAACAATTTTGTTTCCTTATTATATTAATCTAATTTTAGTATTTGTTGTTCAAGTACAGGATATAATTCAAATAATGATAAGTTTCAGGCTCAGCCCTTCAGAAAATTGAGAGTTCTGAGGTCAACTCTGGACGTTAGAAAATCTTCACTTTGAAAGCCCCCCATTTCTTCAATTTTAGGGGAAAAATTAAAAAAAACATATTTTTGGACTCTATTCCTAATTATCTTTAAAATGACATACCGCAACCCTATGTAATGCTATAAAAAATATTTTACTTCGCATTCGCTTTTATGAGAGCCCCCCTGAAATAAAGATTTTTATAACTTTTTAAGCCATAAGTATTCGGCGGGAGGCCATCGGTTTACATATTATATTTAAATTTGAAGTAATTACGTTCAGTAATTCAGAAGTTATAAGGCTCTGACAGACGTACCCTGAAGCGCCTACATATCGGACAACATATTTCAAAAATTCATTTATATTCAAGGCCATTAGCTTGTGGAATGAACTGCCCTCGCAAATTCATCGAGCTAAAACTCTTAATAAGTTTAAAATTGACGTAAAAAAACCATTACATGTCTCTCTGTTATCATCAATAGCGACATGTTTAATTTGTCCGTTATATAAATGTGTATTTATTTATGTATTTACTCTTACGTATGTCTATTTTATTTATTTTGTATATATCAGTGTATTAATACGTTATTATTTTATGATATTGGTTAGTTTATGTATCTATAAGTATTTAAGTTTATTTTTATGCACCACCTCCCACTGTCCACTTGTTCATTTTCTCTGTATCGATAAGGTTGTCTGGAAGACATCGCTACTTAGCGATAAGACCGCCTTTTTAGGGTTCCGTAGCCAAATTTGGCAAAAACGGAACCCTTATAGATTCGTCATGTCTGTCTGTCTGTCTGTCTGTCTGTCCGTCCGTATGTCACAGCCACTTTTTTCCGAAACTATAAGAACTATACTGTTGAAACTTGGTAAGTAGATGTATTCTGTGAACCGCATTAAGATTTTTACACAAAAATAGAAAAAAAACAATAAATTTTGGGGGTCCCCATACTTAGAACTGAAACTCAAAAATTTTTTTTTCATCAAACCCATACGTGTGGGGTATCTATGGATAGGTCTTCAAAAATGATATTGAGGTTTCTAATATCATTTTTTTCTAAACTGAATAGTTTCCGCGAGAGACACTTCCAAAGTGGTAAAATGTTGGTCCCCCCCCCCCCGTAACTTCTAAAATAAGAGAATAATAAAACTAAAAAAAATATATGATGTACATTACCATGCAAACTTCCACCGAAAATTGGTTTGAACGAGATCTAGTAAGTAGTTTTTTTTTAATAATTTAAAACTTACTACAGGTTTGTACGGAACCCTCGGTGCGCGAGTCCGACTCGCACTTGGCCGGTTTTTGTACCTACGTTTTAAATTTTCATATTTGTTATCTGTTTCGTTTATGTTTTTGTGGTGTGCAATAAAGAATATAGAATACGGACGGATAGACGGACGGACAAGTGCCAATTCACTCAAGTAGACTCAGAGACCTTCGCTTCGCTCGGTCAGTAAGGCCCCTGGTTAAGTATGCCAGAACATGCATAGTAGAGTTCATAGTCATGCTAGTTTAACATTCCCAAAAATGTCTTAAGATAATAATCATTTCATAATACCTATTCAATGAGGTATTACTTGGCTCCAAATTAATAAAAATTAAACTCTGTGTCTGTCTGTTATCATTTTATGACCCTGCATAACAGATTTTTAAGAAATTTGGCAACACAGGTTTAGGTAGAAATCAAAGAACAATTCCATTTTATAAAGCAGGACTTTTAAAAACCTTAACTAAATCCATGTGGTCTGTGGACGCATCATCTTGTAAAACATATGGTCCCCTCAAATTTTAAGAGATTTATCGGTATTTAGGGACTAATAAATTAAACTTACACCATGCGTATTGTCGATGAATGAGTCATTTTCATCGTAACCTGCGCCGATGTCTGCAAAATCCTCGTATTTGGATCTGCCTTTCCTGCCATATGTACTATTGCCACCCTGGAAACATTTGAAATATATCTAAATATATAAAAGCAAAAGGTGACTGACTGAACTATCAACGCACAGCTCAAACAACTGGACGAATCGGGCTATTTAACATGCAGATAGCTACTATGACGTAGACATCCGCTGAGAAAGGATTTTTGAAAATGTTACCCTTAAAGGTGTAAAATAGGGGTTTGAAATTTGTGAATTGAACATTGAATATTAATACAATCAATAAAAAATCAACTAACAACTGCGGAATTGCAGACACTGTTTGTGTCCAATTGCTTCCACATCTATGTCACAAAAAACCACTATTTTCTGTGACTGTGTCCCACGTTGGACAGTAAAAAGTGTCTATGGTAGGCGTCCCGAAACTGTGGTAGCTTTGAATAATAAATGCAACAGAACAAATACAAAATAAATATAATTTATAGCTCAAACCTTTAAATCAACAAAATATTTTTTAAATCTCCCTGGTGCAATGGAAATACTGTGGTTTTATAAGTGGGAAGTAAAAAAAATATAATTTCTAAATTGCCTTTGGTCTTGTCGATATAGTAGCTGAACTTTTAAACAAACTGTCGATATTAATTATTGTCAACGTACATACTACGTGCGAAAACATGCTATTGCGACGCGACTATTTGATTGGCGCCAGTTATACCTACTGCCAGCGGGCAGCGTCCTGGCAAAGGTGTGCGCGTCAATCGGTTAAATGTTCTGGTATGATGCAGTGTAGAAACTAATTAGGTGTATGGGTTTAACTGCCAACTAATCTAATATGTATCTATAAAATTAAAATCATACTAATACTAGTGGTTCGCCCCGAACTGAGACCTCGCGGTATCCATAAACTTGTACAGAGCGCCATCTATTGACATCATTCTGAAGTTCTGTTAAAAATATGGAAGCTCATTAAAAATTAAATAATTTCGTTTCCTTATAATATTCATCTAATTTTAGTATTTGTTGTTCAAGTACAGGATATAATTCAAGTAATTGATAAGTTTCAGGCTCAGCCTTTCAGAAAATTGAGAGTTCTGAGGTTAACTTTGGACGTTAGAAAATCTCCACTTTGAAAGCCCCCCATTTCGTCAATTTTAGGGGAAAAATTAAAAAAAAAATATTTTTGGACTCTATTCCTAATTATCTTTAAAATTATATACCGCAACCCTATGTAACGCTATAAAAAATATTTTACTTCGCATTCGCTTCTATGAGAGCCCCCCTGAAATAAAGATTTTTATAACTTTTTAAGCCATATTCGGCGGGAGGCCATCGGTTTACATATTATATTTAAATTTGAAGTAATTACGCTCAGTAATTCAGAAGTTATAAGGCTCTGACAGACGGACGGACGGACAAGTGCAAATTCACTCAAGTAGACTCAGAGACCTTCGCTTCGCTCAGTCAATTATAAATCAATTATAATTGTCCTTCAATCACGCTACAGCCTACAACGAAGCAACGGATCGACGTGATTTTTGGCATGGGTATAGTTAAGGAGCTGGAGAGTGACATAGGATACTTTTTATCCCGGAAAATTAAGGAGTTCCTGCGGGAATCAAAAATCCTTAAACACGCGGACGGAGTCGCGGGCATCAGCTAACTAGTAGTGGAATGAAATAGGAATATTAATAGTTCCTATTCCATAGTTAACTTACGTATTTCTGTTCAAACTTCCTGGCCACTCTTTCAACATCATCATCGTTGTCGGAAAATGGGTCCAGCCCTGTTTTTTTGCCGTTCTCCACTCTCTTCTTTCTCTGGAATAACAAGTTTCATAATTATGTTAAGAATATGTTTGTTACTCAATCAGGCCAGAAAGGCTAAACAGATCATGTGGCATGGAAAGGGTGTTCATAGCGCAAAAGAAATGCATTCGAGCAATATTTGGAAAACCTCCAACAGATTCCTGTAAACCTTTATTTAAATGTTTAGAAGTTTTGACTTTGCCATGCACATATGTATTCCAAATAGCTGTTTATAAAATATAGGTACATCAATTAAAAAAAGCCAAAGATGTTTATATCAGAAATACAAGGAATCCCGAAAGATTGGTTCTGGGCAGAACTCCTAGAACTGCTTCTTATTTAAAAGTTTTCATGCTATGCACATATTAATTAAAGAATAAAACAAAGAGAAGAGCCTTTAAAAGAAAATTGAGACATTGGTTAATACGAAAATGTTTTTATAATATGCAAGAATTTCTAACCACATAGACCTCAATAGCAGGATAGCTGTATAAATAAATTGTGTATTAAAATTATAACTATATTTTTCTTTATTGTAATAACTTATCCATACTAATATTATAAATGCGAAAGTGTCTGTCTGTCTGTCTGCTACGCTTTCCCGGCCCATCTTTTCAACCGATTTTGATGAAATTTGGTAGAGGGGTAGGTTACATCCCGGGGAAGGACATAGGCTACTTTTTATCCCGGAAAATTAAGGAGTTCCCGCGGGAATCGAAAAAAACTTGGTCCACGCGGACGAAGTCGCGGGAATCATCTAGTTTAATATAATTTTTAGACTACGATTTCTAGATATAATTACTAATTGTTGACATTATTTAATTATCTAATGTTTGTAATAGCTTTAATGAACTTGATTTTATAATTTTTTATCACTGTACTACATTGTGCACACTTGATGGTTATAATATTATGTTCAATGTTTATTGTAATAAGGTATTATTAATTTAAAATTTGCAATGCCCTGACAGGGCCTCATGCCAATGTAGGTTCATGAATGCAAATATGAAATATATGAAATAAATGAAAAATAAAATATTTACATCTCAGAGATGGACATAGACTAAAGAAACTTTAGGTAACTTAATAACATTTATTACTAAACCACCACTACAGTCCATTAACGTCCCACAGCTGGGCATAGGCCTCCACTATCATAGGAGAGAGGGAGTTAGAACTTAGACCCACCACCGCTGCTCCAATGCAGGTTGGCGGGCTTTAACAACTATTATCATGCTAGTGATAGTAACTGGGACCGACGGCTTAACGTGCTCTCCGAGGCACGGGGGTGACTCACTGCCAACTTCCAACTCCAGGCTGGCACTGGTAATTTCTTAACTGAAAAACCCAATACCCAACAACTGCCCCACTGGGAATCGAACCCAGGAACCCGTGATCCGCAGTCGACCATGCTAACCGCTAGACCATCAAGGCAGTCAGTATTAATAAACTATTACTGAAGTCGGGCAAGTGATGGACATAGACAAGCTTAACTTTTGTAATACCTAACATATTTAATTAATCATAAAACTAATGTGTCATAATTCTAGTGTATAATATGACGTCATAGTCCCACAGGAAATCAAATTTTCAAGACTTCAGCTAATAAAACATTACTTAATGATTTTCAATCAGCTGTTCCTTTTAAAATTTCAACATAACCCCTTAATAACTAATCCCTTACAAAATTACAAACTTTATTTACTTATTACATGCACAAAATAAAACAATTAAGTATGTACTTTGATCATATAGCACTGTCTAAACAAAAAGTATATTTCAGACTCGATACGAAACCTGAAACCGCAATAAAAAAATAGGAAGCCAAAAAGTCTCTATTTATCGGAACTGACGTCAAAATACACCTAATAACGCACAAAGCGCGCGATTTTCCCACCGCGGCTTATTATTTGTCACAATACTGTATCATTAGTAACCTATTCAAAATAGATAACCAAAACCAAGAGTTTAGCATACACACACACAGAGATTTATACAAAGCAATCACTTAAATATTCGCACCCACACAAACAAACATTCAAATACATAACACGCATATGTAATACATAACATAACCTATATCTTATTTACCACCGCGAGCTAGGTATCGATTCAAGTTAAATGGCTCATAAAAAGCTTCTTCCTACACAAAAGACGGCTATGCAATCCTGCCAGACTCCCAGAGCTAAATCGTGCAAATGCAGCAACCCGCGCATTTGGCAACATTGCAAATCAAGTTTCAAAACAGATGCATTATCATTAAAATGCAAGCTAGCGAGTCAATTACCCTTCGAAATTACAAATATCGCGAAAATAATCACGAAAACCTATGCAAAAGTTTAAACGCAGTTCTACCACACGTAAATAAATACGTCACGCACACATCTGTGTGCTATCTCCCTCGATAATTTATTTATTTCACGTAGGTATATAAAATTCCTAGCATATGTCATACGAAAACAATTAAAATATAATTTATTATTATCTTATTTAGAAAGTAACCTATAAATAGCCCTTTTGCCGGAAACAAGCAATGTTATTAGGCGGGTTAACCTAGGTCATCCGAGTCTACTACTTTCGCTCGATTTCCTATGATTGTTTTGTACAGGTGTCGTCAGCAATTAATCAGCAGCATATTTTAAATGTCTTTTATATTAATAAAAAGTAGAACATCTCAGCTAAAAAAAGTTACCAAGTTAAGGACATCGACCAAAACATTGCCTCGTTATCGAGATGTCCTAGGCTCTCAGTTTTCTTCTTAGATTGTTGCAAACATGGCGACCGATATCTGGGCTTCTCGTGAAGCCCGTGGACGCAAAATCATGTAACAAAACCTAATGCAAAGCTGTGTAACGTAAGCAAAAAATATTCTAAACCATTTCGACGGACCAAGTTTACAACTACCTTTAGCCGCCAAATGGAACAAGGTGTCAGTCTCAAATTTTTTCACACGATTCCTAACAATGCTAAGAGCTGAAAAACCAGTATGGTTGCGTAAATTACTATGATTTTCTGTTATAACTTACTGCTGTTGTTATGAGCAGTTCCTTGTAATTCAGCTCTGGATATTTACTTTCGTTGCTTTCGTCCAAATTCACAGTTAATCTCACTGTTTTATTCACATTAGTATTTGCACTTTTTGGAGCACCCACTGTTATAAGAGTAGCACGTTTAGGGTCCGACATTTTCCACCAAATTCAAGCATAAAATGATTTTTTTCTAAGCATGACACGGCCTGCATTTTCAAACTGTGTACCACATTGCCACCATGTTGGAATTCATTGTTTGGGTTCTGAGCGCCACGGGATAATTTGGAACTACTACTTCGTTTGCGTAGGAGTCCGCAAGATGTCACTATATTTTCTTATATTTAATACTAGATGTCGCTAATGACAAAACAAAATTATTGTAATTTAGCTTAATTTTGACGAATATATTTTATACTTGATTAGATAACGTAATTGTAATATTATGCTAAATTAATGACACTCGACAGAATGATGTATCTATTTAATTTAATGAAAATACAATTTAATAAGTGACATCTGTGTAAGCTTATTGTCTCTAAGCATTCGTTTGCAACTTAGTGCAGATATATAAAGGTAGATGTCGCTTCCACAATAGTCAAATCCTTTCTCTGACATGGTCAAATCAGATGTTTATTAGAATACTGCTTTACCGACATTTAACTTCTTTTTTTATTATAATTTTTTTTTTAAACTGTGTTACTTAATAAATTTATACTGAAGAAATTTATTATAATTTATTTAATATAATATACTTATTATTATCTATCGCACTTTTTTGTATGCTAAAAATAAAATAAATTATTAAAGTTGACACCCATGTCCCACCAATGAAATTAGGTATTTATTCATATTAGTATTAAGGTGCATTTTTGAAATATCTTCTTAGTACCTTGTTATGTTAACATTTTCAATAATCATATTTGCATTACTTAACTATCGTAAGCAAAATTGTTTATCTGCCTGACGGTCTGTCTGCTACGTTCCATCTGTTGAATCGATTTTAGCGAAATTTCAAGGCTTCTTTCAAGCGGCATTCTTTTAAAGGTCCATGCTTGCAAGTTGCAACGTATCTTGCAAGTTGCAACCTTCAAAATCGGTTGGACAACTAGATTAAGTATAATAATATACCTCTATGGTTGGACAACTGTCGTGAGAACGTACCTAGGTACTTAACAGACAGACAGTTTCGCATTTATAAAGTAGGTACTAGATAGACAAGACTAGATTAGGATGCCCGCGACATCGTCCGCGTGGATTAAGGTTTTTGATTCTGGCGGGAACTCTATCTTCCTAAACTAACTCTATCTTTCTCATTCTTCTGGCTATGTCTTAAGTATAAAAAGTAGTAGAGCGCAAATTGTTAATTTGTATCACTGCCTCTACGGTGGTGGTCGAATCTCTGGTTAACTGGTCTCTGGGTCGAATCTGGTGTAGGGCTGGCAACATTAGTCTAGGACGTTAAGACGCTAGGAGTATAATAATAATAATATGTGTTCTGTGGTCAAGGAGCTCTATGATAGGTACTTAAAGATCGCGAGAGATGGATACTTAAGGTGGACTATACACAGGTCTGCCCGCGAAATTCAAATTTAATTTGGTTTTTCGCAATTTATAAACTAATACGACAAAGTAGGCTTATGGCATTCTAATTTCGCCAATGGCAGTATCATCTTCACAGGGTTATATAAAAATCTTTATTTGAAAGTGTCCAGTTTATGTAATTAATCAGATTATCGACTAATTTGTGAGTAACTCACATCCAACTCGATAGTCTAACTAATTTCTTAAACTGGACACTTTCAAGTAAAGATTTTTATATAACCCTGGGAAGATGATACTGCCATTGGCGGAATTAGAATGCCATAAGCCTACTTTGTCGTATTAGTTTATAAATTGCGAAAAACCAAATTAAATTTGAATTTCGCGGGCAGACCCGTGTAGTCCACCTTAATGGCGTCCGTGTTTGTGAGATTATAATTGTGGAATAAATAATATTATGTGGTGTGGTGGTGTTTCCTTTTAATACTAGATAATATCCTTCCCCGGGATGAAAGCTGCAACCTATATTCTCTCTGCCATCTCTCTGCCATATTATTCATCAAAATCAGTCGACCCTATATTAAGGGCTGTAAAAGCGTAGCAGATAGACAATCAGCACAACACACAAGCATCACATTTGCGCATTAAAAGTATAGACTCAAATCTTACTCACACACGTAATACAGACATGAAATTCTCAATTCAGAAACCGGCCGACATTCGCCTAGACCTCGACTCATAATCTTATTTACATAATTTAGGTACTTATAAATATTAAAATTAGCCCTAACGCAGCTACCACGGAACAGACTGTGCTTTCTGTTCCGTGCAGACTACGGTCTATGGGGTGCAAATTACAAACGCCAGCCTCTGTTTTTGGTCTAGTGCTTTGATCTGCAAAATTGTGGTGTAATTTTAGTTTTTTTAAAGGCATGAAATAAACAAATAAATAAAAATAAATATCTACCTACCCCACATTTTTGGATACATGTATGTAACAATCGTCATAATATTATCGATTTTGTTCGGGGATAGATGGATGGATAGATTTTTCTATAACCCGGAAAATTAAAGAGTTGCCACGGGAAGCAAAAAAACCTCTATCCACACGGACGGATTCGCCGGCATCAGCTAGTGTACCATATTAACGAATCGATTACCATTTGACACCCCATTCATCAAAATCGGGTCAGTAGGTAGGTAGTTCAGGGCTTTGTTCAGGGCGCTTCGAGCCTACGATGGAACATAATATGGTGCATTAATACAACTTTCCTTCTGGACAAGACGTGATCATAATAATTATTTTAAAAAAACACGATTGCTTTCATATTGAATTTTTTTCAAAAAATTAAAGCCAACACTCACTGTTGATGTAAGGATTCTAACGATACCCCTTTGATTCGATACCCCATAGGTACATTCAAATCTGTTCAGGCATTTAGAAGATAACGGTGGAATAAAGAAACTTACCTAAGTACCTACATACCTAATACGTCTTATACAGTCATGAACCCTGAATACATTACACTCCTTTTTTTGGGCAGTCGCTTCCCAGTAATTACTGAGTCAATTCAGATTTAACGGAGTGTGGTTATTAAAAAAGCGACACTATCAGCAGGGGGGTTAAAG
The DNA here is from genome assembly GCA_917051295.2 of Erebia ligea. Lineage (NCBI taxonomy): Eukaryota > Metazoa > Arthropoda > Insecta > Lepidoptera > Nymphalidae > Erebia > Erebia ligea. Next base: position 13,398,852 of record OU785241.1, on the reverse strand, counting down.
TGGGGCCGGAGGGGGGGTTTCGGAAAAACGTTGATGGGCTGGACATTATGAAACCGAGATTTCTATTAAGATAAAGGACATTAGTCTGTCTTTGGGCCCGTTTGAAACGTTCCAGTACTTGATCAAGTAGCCATAACCTCAAATCTTACTTGACGGTGACGCTATTCGAATGAATATTCTGTCTAGTTGAAAGCCGTGGTAATAAATAAAAATAGTTTTTTTTTAATTGCAAGATTGGCTTGCGCTTGACGACATTCATGCTTATGAATAGCAATGATGAAGTCTAGGTTGGAGAGCGCTTGCCTAGAAAATGCCTATTCACTCTTCAAGGTAGGTACTCAAGTCATACTTGGCAACACGATCGCCGGAAGGGCGTTACAAACCCTAGCGTTTCGCTAGTGGTCAGTGGGGTATCCCCCAAGGGTATCCCCGTTTTATATATGTCTTGTCTTGAGTTTTGTATGGCCCCAGTATTGTCAGTATCTAAAAACGTTAAACAATCAACTCTCAGCTTTCACAAGTCAGACTCTAGTTAGGTAGTTACTTCGAAATACCTTGTACCCACTGCAGTCGTTTTGACGACCTCCGTGGCGCAGTGTGTAGCGCTGTTGTCTTAACGTGCGGAGGTCCCGGGTTCGATCCCCGGCAGGGTCAATTTGGGAATTTATAATTTCTGAATTTTCCCTGGTCTGGCCTGGTGGGAGGCTTCGGCCGTAGCTAGTTACCACCCTACCGGCAAAGACGTGCCGTGGTATGATGCCGTGTAGAAACCGAATAGGGGTATGGGTAACTGCCATACCCCTAACGGGTTAGCCCGCTACCATCTTAGACTGCATCATCACTTACCATCAGGTGAGATCGCAGTCAAGGGCCAACTTGTAGTGGATAAAAAAAAAATCTCTGGCAGTAACTAATATTAATATTATTATATAATATTTAGCTGTTGACCTTTATGCACCATCCCCATTCATCAGGGCTAGGGCATGGATAGGGTCACACGATACGGGTCGACCCACTCCGTGTCCCATCAAGGACATGCCATGTTCGCAGTATACTTGAATGTCACATTTACCTTTAAATTAATTCTGTAACAAGAGCGTTGACAATATTTAAATCCATGCTTTCATACTAATATTATAAATGCGAAAGTGTGTCTGTCTGTCTGCTACGCTTTTCCGGCCCATCTTTTCAACAGATTTTGCTGAAATTTGGTATAGAGATTTTATTTCCCGGCTATTTTATTTGTTTATATCCCGGCTACTTTTTATCCTGGAAAAACTAAGGAGTTCCCAAGATAATAAAAAAACCTTATGCACTTTTTGAAGTGAAACTTCTTTATAATCGTTTTGTTTTGAAAATTCAACGAAACGAAAAAATGAAACAAAAAGGAGACACCAAAAAGAGACAAACATATTCATAAAAAGGATTTAGCCTGCGAGAGAATGAGATAGAATACAAGTTTTATTTATCTCATTATCTCGTAGGCTACTTTTCTGAAGTTTCACTTCTGCCGTGTGTGAATTGCACACACACACTTTTTTTTTCAATAGGTCTTGTTTTTGGGCCCCAATTAAGTTCTAAAATAAGTAACAAGTATACCTACCCGTTTAAAGGTTCAAACGAGGCACAAAGTGGACATTATTTTAGGGATCTTGAGATATACGGGGGTATTCCGAGAATATTCATTAGAAAAAATGAAATTTAACTCCGCCATTGTGATATGACTTCAAGATAGCGTGGGAGCAGGAAGTAAGACTGAGGAGCTCTTAAATGATTTCCTTTTAAGAACCTCTTAAATTATACCTAAGTATATACGGTACCTGCTGGTACGGTAACTGCCTCGTTGGTCTAGTGGTTAGCCTGTTCGACTATAGCCGACGAGGTCCCGGGTTCGAGACCCATGTCAGACCATAATTAAGTATTGGGTTTTCTGACTAGATATTCTCAGTACTAGCCCGGAGTCAGGAAGTTGGCGGTGTTTCACCCCCGTGCCTCGGAGAGCACGTCAAGCCGTTGGTCCTGGTTATTATCACTAACATGATAATAGTCGTTAAAGCCCGCCAATCCGCATTGGAGCAGCGTGGTGGGTGAGGGTCTAAGCTCTAATTCCCTCTCTCCTATGAGAGTGGAGGCTTTTGCCCAGCAGTGGGACGTTAATGGGCTGTAGTGGTAGTGGATATACGGTACCACGGACGCGTACGAAGCGATTTGCTTTCTCGTTTCTAATTCGAACCGCTAGGATATGGCACGCCCTTCCGTCTTCCGTTTTTCCATCCGCTTATAATATTGGCATCAAGAGTGAATAGGCATCTTCTAGGCAAGCGCGCCACCTTAGGCTGCATCACTACTTCCAGCAAGTCTGATTGCAGCCAAGCGCTAGTCTACAAATTAAAAAAAAACAAACTTAATGATTTAGATAAATATGTACTTACTATTTATTTACGAGTCTATAATATCTTTATTGCACACACATAAAATACAGTAACTAATACAATATAAAAGATAGTAAAACTACTGAGAAACGTGCAAAGGCAGTCTTATTACTGAAGCAATCTCTTACTTCTTTGACCCTTATTAATCCTTTGACCATAGGACTAGAAGACATAACTTGAAATATGACGGACTTTCATCGAAAATTTCACCCCCCTTGGAGGTGGAATTTAGAAAAATCCTTTCTTAGTACATACACCTCTAGGATGTTCAAGAAATATTCTGTCAAGGTTGTCAGTCACTCAGGACAAAGCCTTTACTAGCTGATGCCCGCGACTTCGTCCGCGTGGTTTAAGTTTTTTGTTGTTCCCGCGGGAACTACTTAATTTTCCGGGATAAAAGGTAGCCTATGTTGCTCTCGGTCTTTAACTATATCTATGCCAGAAATCACGTCGATCCGTTGCTCCGTTGCGGCGTGATTGAAGGACAAACCAACAAACCAATAAACCAACAAACCAACAAACAAACACACTTTCGCATTTATAATATTAGTATGATATTGATGAAGTAGGTAGTAGGTTCGGCCCAGGTGTGGATAAATAAAGTATCGGCGCCCTTCATGAGCTGCCTGAGGGTAGATTGATCCGGATATCCAATGCAAATACGCCGTTGATGCGTTGCCGAGCTGTAAAGGGAATTGGTTGGACGCGGTAAACTCTTTTTCTTTGCAACCCATTGCCAGCTCACTTCCATATCCATACTAATATTATAAATGCGAAAGTGTGTCTGTCTGTCTGTGGGCTCTTCTCAGACTAGGGCGCGTTTGGAACCCTCGTTAATGTTATCACCATCACGTCTTATAATATGTATACTTGACGTTCATTATGTGTAGCTACTGTGTTTGTACCAACTTTGAATAAATACATTTTGACTTTGACTTTAATTTTGATGTACAGACTAGTGTTACACGGAACCTCGCCACCGCCTCCGTAAGTGCGGAACTTTCAAAAGAAATCGTCTCTCCGCTTCCGCATCCGCCTCCGCCGTTTTTTTTTTTGGCGGAGTTGTAACGGAGGTTTGTTTACGTTGACTTACAATGCGAGAGGTACAAATCTAAGCAGGTGACGTCAGTTAAACCAATACAACATTACAACAAGCAAAAAGGCAACTGTCCTTAGAAGAATCCTAAAAGAAACAAATGTGGGATTCATCGCATCTTAAAGCACAGAAAATGGACGATGTGATCGGAGAAATCCACCTCCGCCTCCGCCTCCGTCAACCTCCGCCTCTGCCTCCGTCAACCTCCGCCTCCGCCTCCGTCAAACTCCGCCTCCGCCTCCGTCAATCTCCGCCTCCGCGGAGGCAAAGCCCCTTCACCTCCGCACCCGCCTCTGCTTCCGCTAAGAATGCCACCGTTACAACTCTAGTACAGCCTATGTCACTACAGATACCAAAGTAGGCCTTTATAAACTCCAATTTCACATAGATTAACAGCTTTTGTGCCTTAATCTGAGATTCTATCATCGTAAGATAACAGAATTCTTCGGAAGCCTTGGGTAATTCCAGTATATATGGGCACCTTACCCATGCCAAGGGCTACCTTCCCTGTACCTTCCTCACTTTGCTACTTGTTCCTTCGTAGATCCTAAGTGATTGCGAAGCGGCGTTCCTAAGAAGAAAGGGTAAAATTTCAGTCACGAACCGAACGGGAAGGCTCTCATAAATATTGTAATCGCTCGAGTGTATCCCGTGATGAAATTTATTTAAATGTCCCCCCTCCACCCACTTCCTATATAAATACATTGATTTACCCGTAAATGAGCTATCAAAATTCCGCTTTGAGATTTCGCAGGCTTTCGGTAAAGAAATTTCCCCATTGTCGTTGGCCCTGGCGCAGTATTGAGCGCTGTCGCCTTAATGTGGGAGGTCCCGGGTTCGCAGGGTCAATTTGGGAATTTATAATTTCTGAATTCTCTCTGGTCGGCTCTGGCTTCGGCCGTGGCTAGTCTCTACCGGCAAACACGTGCCGCCAAGCGATTTAACGTTCCGGTACGATGCCGTGTATATATATAAACCGACTAGGGGTATTAAACTTTAATATAACTACCATACCCCTAACAGGTTAGCCTGCTACCATTTTAGACTGTATCCATCACTTACCAATTACCATCAGGTGAGATCGCAGTCAAGGGCTAACTTGTAGTGGAAAAAAAGGTCCCGGGTTCGATTGAGAAATAGCTTTACCTACTCTTGTTTTAAAGTCAAATCAAACGATGTAGTCTACGAAAGGAAGCTAGTGGACCCACAGTCCCACTGTAATTCCTCAGACAAAGAAACTTTACAATATGATAAAGTATAATTATATATCCAACAAATTTTTTTAACGGAAGTTAGGTATTTTTATCTAAACTCTTTGATGTTTAATATCTTGGTCCAGAAAAATGCTCGGTCAAAATTTTCTTCACTTCAAACATTCATGTAAAGTATGGAAACTAAATAAAAAAAATCATAATAATCAGGGAATGGCTAAGGTGATGATACCTATAATATTAATCACAATTTGCAGGAAGCTTATAATAAAACCATTTTTTCTTTTCTTGAAGCTCAACTTGCTTTAAATACTTTCTATTGCACCCGTGACTCGGCACTTCCCGTCTCGACTTTTACTTTTTACTACCAGACAGATATGATTTTTGGCAGCCGTTCAGGGGCCATACTGCCAACGCTTTAAGCAATCCACCACCACCACCACCACTACAGCCCATTAACGTCCCACTGCTGGGCACAGGCCTCCACTCTCATAGGAGAGCGGGAATTAGAGCTTAGACCCACCACGCTGCTCCAATGCGGGTTAGCGACTATTATCATAACGACTATTATCATATGTTAGTGATAATAACCGGGATCGACGGCTTAACGTGCTCTCCGAGGCACGGGGGTGGAACACCACCAACCTCCTAACTCCGGGCCAGTACTGAGAATTTCTAGTCAGAAAGAACCCAATACTTAATTAAGGTCCGACCCGGGACTCGAACCCGGGACCTCGTCGGTCGCGGTCGCTAACCACTAGACCAACGAGGCAGTGACCAACCGAATACGGCTGTATAATCCATTAAGCCGTCAACGGTAGCTCTGGGTGAATTACCTATTCATTTTTAATCTCCCTTAATAATACACATTCTATAGTAATTAGGTAGGTACAACCCTCCAATTTACCCTAAAATTATTTTCTCACAAAGTCCGGCCCGCGCGGCTAGCTCTAGATATTTTAACCGCAGTAATTGCTTAATCTAATACAAATTTACTTTATGAAGGCTTGGAATTGTTGAAACAAGAACTACGGGCATAATTACAGAATTAATTTTACTGGAATATAAAATACTTCTTAAATATTATCTTTAACCTAAAAAGCCTACAATTCGCGCGCGAGTAGAATGCAGAGTAAATGTATGTGTCACCATACATTTGTCGATCTCCGTGGCGCAGTGTGCAGCGCTGTTGTCTTAACGTGCGGAGGTCCCGGGTTCGATCCCCGGCAGGGTCAATTTGGGAATTTATAAATTCTGAATTTTCCCTGGTATGGCCTGGTGGGAGCCGCCACGCCACGGCCGAAGTCTCCCACCAGGCCAAAAAATTAAATAAATGCCTAATAAACGCTGTAACCTGTACTGTACTATTCTCTACCCATATCACGTTCCTGTTGAACGAAATGTACAATTGTCTGGCTAGACTACAAAAGAAATTGCAGGTAAGCTATATCATTTGAGACCAAATATCGAATGCAAGACGTTCGTCGCATTTTACATAACCGTCAGGATTCAATTGGTTTTACAGTAAAACTTTAGGAGTCTGTTCTTCCGGCATTTCGTAACCTTTGCATGGCTAAACGACTTTATCTTGGTAAGTACTATTTACTAACGCAACCTTTATGTATTAAATACCTTTATGTTATGTGTACCTTTATGTTCTTGTATTGAAATCACTAGATATAGTTTTGAAAAATAATAAATAATAAATAATATAGTTTTGAACAATATTATAGTCGCATAACAATAGTGTAGGTAAGCAATAAAGTTTTTATTTATTTATTTATTTATTTATTTATTTATTTATTTATTTATTTATTTATTTATTTATTTATTTATTTATTTATTTATTTATTTATTTATTTATTTATTTATTTGTTTATTTATTTATTATTTATTTATTTACTTTATCAAGCTCAAACATACTTAGCTTCATCATGGTCATATCAATATTGGGCATGGGCGTCACCTCAATTGGAAATTTATAATTTCTGAACTTTCTCTGGTTCGGTCTGTGGGAGGCTTTGGCCGTTGTCAGGTTCACCCTACCAACAAATACCTACGAGCCAAGCGCTAAGGTGGAGACCGCCAAGCGATTTAGCATTCCAGTACGGTGTCGTGTTATACCTAATCCTTATTTTAGGGACGCCAAGGTACGTGACATAGAACTGTCATTAATCGACTTCCAAAAAAGGAGGTGGTTCTCATTTCGGCGCGTACTTATCTTTTTTTTAATTCATTTTCTTGGTTTCTGAACCGATTTGTTTTTTTTTTGAAACAATACTGCTTTAGGCTTTGTAGTGTAGTAACCTCTTGGTTTTCTGCTACCTATAATATGATAAAATATGATAATATGAAAAAGAATTTTCATAGAAAAAGAATATAAAATGTATAGCAAAGCCCTATAAACTGCGGGGACAATCGCGATAAGACATCAAACGTGCTACTTCTATGTTATTCAAGAGTTCTTTTCAATACAACTTTCAATACCGGAGCACAAGTTTTCTATAAAGAGAACCTAATCGCTTGCACTGAGCATTTTAAGCTCTTTGCCTGGCGCCACGTGATATTTTTATCAAGAGAAATTTCCTTACAAAATCAGATGGTTTTCCCTATTGAAACGATCTTGTACAGTGTAGTTATAGTCAGAGCGTGATAATAAAACTGGAAAGCCCAGTTTCTTGCTGTTTCTCCGTAGGAATGGTTAGCCCCTACCATCTTAGACTGAATCATCACTTACCATCAAGTGCGATTGCAGAAAAAAATTACTTATGAAAACCAGTGGTATATTCACTTTTCCAAAGCACTTCTAAAAGATAATTTGAATGAATACTTTTGATAAATAAATGTATTGATTTTTGCATAGTCTTTTACGTTGTACTTAGTTGTTTGGTTAACAGGTAAAAACCACTAGCGGGTGAATGAATGAAATATTCTTTACTAGATGATTCTCGCGACTTCGTCCGCGTGGATTAAGTTTTTTTGATTCCCGCGGGAACTCCTTAATTTTCCGGGATAAAAAGTAGCCTATGTCCTTCCCCGGGATATAACCTACCTCTATACCAAATTTCAGCAAAATCGGTTGAAAAGATGGGCCGGGAAAGCGTAGCAGACAGACAGACAGACAGACAGACAGACAGACAGACACACTTTCGCATTTATAATATTAGTATGGATTAGTATGGATTGTACCCCAAAACATAACATAAATAATCAGAAAAAAATACAAGTCGGTACAATATCGCTTTGAAGCGATCTTTGCAGCAGCAATACAGCCAATCACAATAATTATTGTGACTTACCCGTGCTGTAAAAATGCATAATACAGGTGCCTTTAAAAATACATGTTTAAACAATATGTACCTAAAGCAAAATAGAAATAATAAGCCTGCAAAAACATATTGAACGACACGTCTAATGCATATATAGTAGGCGCGCGAGTTGAATGCAATCGGGGCCTGAGGTGACACATGCCTAAGCTCTGCATTCAACTCGCGCGCGAACTATAGATATCACTTACTATTACGGTGAAGGAAAACGGTTTATCGTGATGAAACCTGCATATCCGGGAAGTCTTCATAATTTTCTCAAATGTTTGTAGTCTGCCAATCCGCATTTGACCAGGGTGGTGGGATTCTGGCCAGACTCTTCTCATAAATTAATAATAGGTCGTTGGAGCAAAATATCTCAAAAATCTCTCTATTAAAGCATTCATCTATGAGAGTTTCAGGTGCATATTGGGCGGCGCGCGTCCCCAGACCGGATTTACCTACATACAATTACGTGTATTCGTCCACCATTGTTTATTAACTAATACTAACTGATACCCGCGACTTTTGGTTCCCGCGAGAACTCTTTAATTTTCCGGGATAAAAAGTAGCCTATGTGCCATGACCATACCATAATCTATCTCTGTGCCAAATTTCATCCTGATCCGTTCAGCCGTTCTGGCGTGGTTGAGTAACAAACATCCAAACTTTCGCAGTTATAATATAAAGTATAGATTAGCATCTACGAATAATAACGTAGCAAGAATAATGATACATTTTACATAGTAGCAGTAATAAAGTATTAATCTCTACTAATATTATAAATGCGAAAGTTTGTCATAAAGTCATAGTCATAAATATTTATTCAATTTAGGTAGCCACACTACACTTATTGACGTCCAGTTACAATAAAATATGATGGTGATAATCTGTTACGGTATCTTAAAACTAAAGCTACGAGGGTTCCAAACGCGCCCAGGTCTGAGAAGAGCCCACAACAAACTCAGCTGGGGTTTTTTATTTTTTTCATTATCACCATCTCACAAATCATCTTAACTAACCTGAACTATCACAGCCATTAGAGCAAATTATTGCCAAGCTTCCTTGTCATTTAAGTTTTTGGATTGATATATTATGGATGTATGGATGGATGTTTGTTACTCAATCACGCCCCAACGGCTGAACGGATCTGGATGAAATTTGGCATTTTAAAATAAGAGCAACTGCTGAGTTTCTTGCCGGCTCTTCTATTTTCCGAACCGGTGGTAGAGTGAATCTACTTTCCGAACCGGTGGTAGAGTCAAAACATGACGTAACATAAGAGACACCTGTATGTCCTACATATTATAAATGAATTGAGTCTATGTCAGTTGCAGGTGCATATTGGTGCATGCATGGTCGCATGACACGCGTGACCCGGTCGCATATGGATTTGCATAGAATTACGCGCATTCGCACTCAGCTGTTGATCGGATATCCAATAGAGACAAAAACCGGCCAAGTGCGAGTCGGACTCGCATACGAAGGGTTCCGCACCTTCGCACGAGATTTAAAACTATGTACTATTTACTTTTGTAAAACAAGAGAGGCGTTTAGAAATCACGTTTCTTGTATGAGGACCCCCCTTTGTATTTTACTAGCTGATGCCCGCGACTTCGTCCGCGTGGAATACGTTTTTATAATTCCCACGGGAACTCCTCAATTTTCCGGGATAAAAAGTAGCCTACGTCCAGTTCCTCTACTATAACCATGCTAAAAATCACGTCGATCCGTTGCTTTGTTGCGGCGTGATTGAAGGACAAACCAACAAACAAACACACTTTCACATTTATAATAATATTTTATCTATACTAATATTATAAATGCGAAGGTTTGGATCGATGAATGGATGGATGGATATTATGTTTGTTACTTATGCCCACTTGCACAAGGCCGTTAAACGTGTTTAAGTTAAATTTTCTTACCTGTCCCTTTCATATCAACCCCGGAATACACTTATTAAAAAGGGACGGCATCACAATATTTAACTAAATCAGTTCAGGCAGTGTTGTGCTAGTCGGCCTTAATCACGCCAGAACGGTTGAACATGGATCTGGAGGCACAGAGATAGTTTATTCCGGACTTTTTCCTCCGGAACTTTTTATTCCGGAAAATTAAAAAGTTCCGAACCGACCAACCTCAATCCACGCTGACGATGTTGCGGGCATTAGCTAGTCAAATAAATAATATTATAAATGCGAAAGTTTGGATGGATGTATGGATGGATGTTTGTTACTCAATCACGCCGGAACGGATGAACGGATCTGGATGAAATTTAGCACAGAGATAGTTTATAGTCTGGAATAGCACATAGGCTACTTTTTATCCCGGGAAATTAAGGAGTTCCTGCGGGAATCAAAAAACTTATTCCACGCGGACGAAGTTGCGGGCATTAGCTAGTTTTTATTATAATTTGTTGTTATAGCGGCTATAGAAATACACATTCAATGAAAATTTCAACTGTCTATCTATTACGGCTCATGAGATACAGCCCGCTGAAAGACCGACGGACGGACAGCGAAGGCTTATTAGTAGTGTCTCGTTGGCACACTTTGGGTACGGAACCCTAAAAACATGGCGGTATTAGGTATATCCTCTATTATTCCGTGCTAGCCGGGGCTTCGTGGACTGTTAAATAGAGTATAAAATGTTATATCCGTTGTGTTTGCGTACAGTTAGTTTTACTGTTGTATCCGTAGAGTCGTTAGTACATATAGATCGGATCTTTACTCATGTTTTCCAGCAACCCTTACTGAATTCTTCTTCAACCTTGGCCCCAATCATGTAAGAATGGCCGATCAAACGTTAAAGATTTTCGTCAAATTAAAATAAACCATGACCGCATTGAATTTCGTCTGCCCATTCTTATACGTTTAGGGTATCGTACCTATATACCTAAACGTATAAGAATGGGCAGACGAAATTGAGCTCTACTTAACTCTAGCCTTAACGCCTTATCCTAACCCTAACGCTAAAAGCACAGATGTTCCTAAAATAATATAGTCACGGATTAATACCGAATTTCCCGAAATTCTCTCGGGAGTAAACCCGCAGGCAGCCACTAGTTAAACCAATAAAGCACAGGTATGCACAGAGTCGGATCCGAGTTAAACACGAAGGTTGTTAACACTGGAATTTAATCAGTTTAATTGCTTATTGGATTTTAATGGCTTGCTGGAATCTAAGATGGCTTCCGTTATGCAGGGTTTAGGCGACATTATAGTGATGCCTAACAACAAATACTAAAAATTAAAAAAATATATATATTAAGGTACCCCACCCATACAATAAACGTGTTTTTTTCGTATTTTTTTGCTCAATATTAAAAACGGTAACAGGTAGACGGTTCAAATTTTCACAGAATATTAACTTGTATATTACCTTTCAAAATAAATAATTAAATATCAATAAAGTAAATATTAAAGGGGGGCTCCCATACAACAAACGTAATTTTAATTTTTAATACGTCATAAATCGTAAAACTTACTACAGGTTTGTACGGAACCTTCGGTGCGCGAGTCCGACTCGCACTTGGCCGGTTTTTTTATACTTGAATACAATTAGTGTCAAGTTAGTGATCATCTCATCAGTGATCGTGCAGTCTAAAATGGTAGACTAGCGTATGGTTGTTATTTTTGAAATGAATACTTCTTTAGCCACGTTGAACACTTTTTGGTATTCCAGACTATAATCTATCTCAGTGCCAAATTTCATTCAGATCCGTTCAGCCATTAGGGCGTGATTGAGTAACAAACATCCATCCATACATCCATCAAAACTGTCGCATTTATAATATTTATTCGATTGATTATAAAATGGTTATCAAACTTAAAACTAACCGAGGATGTGCATTTTAGGTCTTTTGGAAGACCCTCTATTTAATGATCAGTTAGAAATAATTTATTTTTGATATCTAGGCATCATCCCTATTCTCCAGGTTTGTCTATTCCACTACAGCCCCTTAACGTCCCACTGCTGGGCACAGGCCTCCTCTCTCATAGGAGGGAGGTAATTAGAGCTTAGACCCACCACGCTGCTGCGTTTTTTTTTATTGCGTGATAGACTTGTGCCTGACGACAATCATTCTTAGTGCAAAGCAATGATGATGTCTAGGTATATTATTGACCGAGCGAAGCGAAGGTCTCTGAGTCTACTTGGGTGAATTGGCACTTGTCCGTCCGTCCGTCCGTCTGTCAGAGCCTTATATAACTTCTGAATTGCTGAACGTAATTACTTCAAATTTAAATATAATATGTAAACCGATGGCCTCCCGCTGAATATAGCTTAAAAAGTTATAAAAATCTTTATTTCAGGGGGGCTCTCATAGAAGCGAATGCGAAGTAAAATATTTTTTGTAGCGTTACATAGGGTTGCAGTAAGTATATATCATTTTAAAGATAATTAGGAATAGAGTCCAAAAATATTTTTTTTTGAATTTTTCTCCTAAAATTGACGAAATGGGGGGCTTTCAAAGTGGCGATTTTATAACGTCCAAAGTTGACCTCAGAACTCTCGATTTTCTGAACTCTCAAGCCTGAAACTGGATCAATTATTTGAATTATATCCTGTACTTGAACAACAAATACTAACATTAGATAAATATTATAAGGAAACGAAATTATTTAATTTTTAATGATGATGATATTTTTAACAGAACTTCACGCTGATGTCAATAGATGGCGCTCTGTGAAACCGCGAGGTCTCAGTTCGGGGCGAACCACTAGTTATTTTGATGTAGCAGCTCTTGTGAATACCTACTTCGAATGTATGTTAATTCTAATGTCAACCGATATCTACTCGGTATTCAATACCAAATCGGTTCGGTTATGATCATCGGCGGAGTAAAACGGCAGTTCCCGAGCGATTGTCGGGTTAAATGTGCTGAAACAATAACGCTTTTATCGCGTATCGCGGCGACTAATGACCGATGAACATCCGATGAATAGCTCGCAGCTTTAAATCTATATTGTGATGTTGTTCTGTTGGTTTTACTTTTACATACAAGAAACTGCGAAAGGTCGTGGGAACCCACCGCATTATTAACCCAAGAAAACTCCTACCATTATTTGATTAATGGAAAGGGGTCACGATCCTCAGTAATGAGAAATACGACGCAGAGAGAGACAAGCAACTACTTGCTTGTAATGGGTTTAATATTACTGCCATACCCCTTCTTAGACTGCATCATCATTTACCATCAGTAGTGGTGATCTCTACGTAAGTTGGTCACTTACTATAGAGGCGTATCGTATCGCGTCGCTTTCATCGCTTACCAAGGACAACGGATCAACGGGCAATACAGCGGCACAGGACAGCCTACAGTTATTAAGCTACCTACACTAGTAATTATAGCAACTCACCCCAGCGGGTTTGATAGGCAGCCAAGTAGAAATAGGGCGGATGTCCACGTAGTAAAAAAATATAGGAGGCAATAAGGTAACGCCTGTCCACCAGCAAGTGCAGATCTCCAATGGTGGCGCGCGCGGCGCTTGTAGTAACTTCGCGACTCGAGCGAGCGGCCGGACCAGCTAACCGGTTCTCCAGTTAGGGTTGCGTGGAGGCGCTTGTAGGTAAGATGCAATGGGTCACGAAGTTACTACGCCGCAAGGAATGCGCGCGGTTCCGTAGCATTATTTTAATAGTATTGAAGTTTTATTATATAGTTTTATAGTTTTAATTAGTTTTATTTAAGTATTTTTTTCTAATTTTTATATAGACCGTAGTCTTAAGATAGTTACAACGTTACAGTACCCCGCCAAAAAACGTAGGATTTTTCGTACTTAATACAAAAATCCGTCTAACTCCACTGTTCGAGAACACTATCCTCACACTCATACGTCTTCATTCACACTTTCATACTTCTCTCTCAGAATTTCCCTAACATATTGTCTTCTAGTCAGTAGCAGTTAAGACCAAAGACCCTAACACGCAGAGTAAGTATTTTATTAAGTAATATTTACTCAAGACAGTAGCTCAAAGAATATTGCACATAACTGTAGTAATATTCGCACGATAGGTGGATGGATGTTAAATTAAAATCAGCAGGTAAGCACTTTGATGTAACTTAAGAAATACCGAGTTTGTACATAGTTATAGTTAGGATATAATTTAGTTAAGTATTTTTAAGATTGGTGAAAGATTCCGGCACTAGAACCTATTTTTATTTTATGTAGTATAAATAGTATGTAGGTATAATATATGTATAAGGTGTAGGTATAGTGTAATTAATGTAAGTATAGTAATTTTGTATGTATATAAAATAAGTTAATTTAATAGTCATTAATTAATTTTAATTAGTGTAATAATACTATAATTTATTTCATTATTTTAATTTTAGACTTGTAACTGGCTTTTAAATGATTTGAGGTCCTTGATATGCCAAGTACCAAGATCATGGCCATTCATATCTTCTAACTTATATACCAGAGGAGATAGTTTAGCAACTACTCGACATTTGACAAACTTAGGTGCGAGTTTTTTACTGAAATAGCGATCCTTATCGCTTTGGAAATAAGTGCGTTTCCATACGATATCGCTAACCTGAAACTCAGTATGTTTCCTTCGTAAGTTGTATTGGTTAGTGTTCTTAACGTGAGCTTGCCATAGTGATTTTTGTACGTCATTGAAAATATTTGCTAGGTGACCAATATTTTCACTATAGATATCTCTAGGAAGAAATAATATCTCATCACCATCGTCTGAGTGTATGTAGTGAGAACCGCAAGGTACTAGTTCCCTGCCATAGACTAAAAAATTTGGTGTATAGCCGGTAGTTTCGTTCACGGAACTGTTCATAGCGAACTGGATTTTAGGTAGATTAACGTCCCAAGATCTATGATCTTTTTCAATGAACGAAGCTATGCTTGTGATGACAGTTTTGTTATATCGTTCAACCGTATTTATCTGTGGTGTGTATTTAGGTGTAAAATGAACGTTAGGTATTTTATATTTATTGAAGAAAGAATTTAGGTCTTTATTACTAAAATGAGAAGCATTGTCCATCAGGACAACTTGAGGGATTCCATGAACTAAGAAGATATTATTTTCTAGTATTCGGATGACAGATTCCGAGTTTGCACGCCTTACCGGAAACAACATAGTGTATTTAGAGAAACAGCAAACAACAACTAATAGATAACTATGTTGCTTCCTGCTAGTCGGTAGTGGGCCTACAAAATCTATAGATATCATCTGGAAGGGTCGCGAAACCTGTTTAGGTCTACCCATTTTACCTATAGTGCCGTGGGTAGATTGCTTGTAGGCTAGACAAGTATCGCAACTAGATACGAAGTTAACTACGTCCGCGTACATACCAGGCCAATAAAATCGCAGTGTCAAACGCTTGTAGGTTTTAAATACTCCGAAGTGTCCAGCCGTAGGTTCAGAGTGACATTCAGTTAGAATTTGTTCACGTCGTTCCCTAGGTATTACTTCCTTCCATTCAAATTCCTCATGTAGTACGCATTTAGCCTTCATAAAACGGTAAAGACGTTTATTTTTTACCATGTAGTTAGGGAATGAAGTAGGAGAATTCTGACAGCCTTGAAATATATTTAGGTACCACGGATCGGTACTATGAGTATCACATAGCGTTGTATTACTCGTATCTATAGCTGCTATAGGACATGCACGAGAAAGCGCGTCGGGTATGACGTTATCAACTCCGCGACGATGTTTTATTACGAAGTTAAAACAGGATAGTCGGACTCCCCAACGAGCTAAACGTCCGGTAGGATTCGTTAGGTTCAGGAACCATTTGAGAGCTGAATGGTCCGTGTAAACAGTAAATGGTTGACCATTGTCGAGATAGCATCTCCAATGTTCTAAAGCAACCAGGACAGCAAGTGCCTCCCTCTCGGTTATGCTATAATTCCGTTCAGGAGCTGTTAGGGACCTACTCATGTAAGCTATAGGGTGTTCGGTGCCATCAATAGTCTGTGTTAGTAATGCGCCAACACCGTAGTCACTAGCGTCTGTGTGGACTTCAAAAGGTAGCTTATAATCAGGACAAGATAATATAGGAGCTGAGATCAAGCACTCTTTTAGTTTATTGAACGATTCGTCCGCTTCCTTCGACCAAATGAAAGATTTAGCCTTCTTACTAGATGAAGTTAGTTGATTTAGAGGTGCGGCGATAGTGCTAAAATTAGGAACAAATCTGCGATACCACGATGCGGTGCCGATAAATCTCTTAACCTCTTTTTTATTTGTAGGTGTCGGAAAGTTGAGAATCGCGTCAACCTTACCCGGATCAACGTGCAATCCTTTTGAGTTAACTACGTAGCCTAGGTATTTTAATTCTTCGCGAATGAAAACCGATTTTGACAAATTTATGCGTAGGTTTGCCATTTGTAGTTTTTTATAAACTTTTATCAATAGAGATATGTGTGAATCGAAATCAGGAGAAACTATTATTATGTCGTCAAGAAAAACAAAAACTGAGTTTTCAAATTCCGGACCATAGAATAATAAATCGACAAGTCGCTGCTGAGTTGCCGGCGCGTTAGTCAATCCGAAGGGCATAGTTACGAAACGGAAGGTACCGCGACCAGGAATATAGAAAGCGGTCTTATCGCGATCCTCTTTAGCAATAGGGATTTGCCAAAAAGCCTTAGATAAATCTATACTAGATAGGTATTTAGCATTCTTTAGATTATCTAGTATCTCTGCAACGTACGGTAATCTATAGGCATCTTTACGAGTGACAGCGTTTAGTTTCCGGCTGTCTAAACAGAATCTTAGTTTTCCGTCCTTTTTAGGTGTTAGTAAAACCGGTGAAGACCATGGACTCTCGCACTGCTCAACTACTCCTAGCTGTAACATTTCGTCTAGCTCCTCGCCTAAAATTCGCTGTTTGTCAGGTGACATTCTGTAATAGCGCTGTCTAATAGGCGGTGAGTTACCCGTATCTATATGGTGAGTAATCAAGTTAGTACGACCAAGACCAAGTTTCTCAGCTGAAATATTTTGGAATTGTTCTATGATGTTATCCATAGTAGTACGTTGCGATTCATTTAAGTCTTTATAGGAACGCAACAACCCGTTAGTCTCATTCACACTAGAAATATGCAATTCAGTATCGCTAGATAATTGAATAGAATTTGAAAACTTCGGAAAGATTTTGAATTTAGTCCAAAAATCCATACCTAGTATTAAAAAATTCGTTACAGACGGTATTACATAAGCTTTTAGAACATGAAATTGGTTTTCGAATTTCATAGGTAAATTGATGTAACCAATAGAATTTAATTTTTGGCCACCAGCCGCAATAAATAATTTAGAATTATGCTCGGGTATCAGGGTTAGGCCTGATTCTAGTAATTTTAAATGCGAGTTTTGACCCAAGATTGTAATAGCGGATCCGGAGTCTAACAATCCACGCAAAGAGATGTCGCCTACGCTTACAGTTGCATAAGGACGTATGTCGTTAATAGGTTTTTTATCCAAGATTGATGCAATTGAGTAGCTAGAAAAATATATTTTAATTTTAGTTAACCAATCGTTCCATTCTTCTTCATTAAAGTTATTATGTTTACGAGTAGGTATAGCACTTGAATTGCAGCAATCTTGCATAATTAGTTTTTTGTCTTTTTGTCAGTATTAGATTTAAGATTTTTCTGGCATTTGTCGCATTCAGAAAATTTCTTTCCTGGCTCCCCACAACGGAAACATATAGGAAAACGTTCCTCTTTGCACTGACTTAAGGAATGTTCGTTAGTACGGCATCGAGGGCATGATAGTCGCGCGGGTTTAGACACCTGTGCGACGGCATTGACAGATTTTGATTGTGTAGTGTTCTCAATTTTAGTCGAGTGATAATTTTTAGTGTAGTGATTAAATTTAGGTTTATGTGAGTTAAAATTTTTCTGATGTTTTGGTCCATAAGCTAGATCTGGTGCAAGTGTGTTAGGAGTTACCCTAGGTGGTTCTCTGTATTGTGAAGATATACCCTCATAAGTCTCATAGTTCCTACATAGTGTACGCAACTTTTCGACCGTGTCTATGTTTGTAGGATTAACCGCTAGAACGTTAGCAAAACATGGTCGGATATTATGCAATAGGATTTCTAACTTCTCCTCTTCCGACAATGGTTTGGTTAATCTAGAAAAGTAATCGGACATTATCGAGAAATAAATAACTACGCTCTCAGATTCACCTTGTGTGCGGTTACGGATTTCGGCTAAAAGTCTATAGTCATAGTGCTTTTTGCTGAAATCGTTAAGTAATAATTTAGTTAATTCCGCCCATGTCTTGACTGAATCACGTATACTGCGGTGGCGGCCCAACGTGGGGCGTCTTCTCCCGTCCTCGGAACAGTTCTTAGGTAGTCCTTGAAACCTGGAACCCCAGAGCGGCAGGCGTTAGAGACGTGGTAAGGAACCCCGTCCGCCGTAGGTGCCCTTGTCCAAGTCCAGCGACCGTGGCAAAGCACTACAGCGGCACAGGACAGCCTACAGTTATTAAGCTACCTACACTAGTAATTATAGCAACTCACCCCAGCGGGTTTGATAGGCAGCCAAGTAGAAATAGGGCGGATGTCCACGTAGTAAAAAAATATAGGAGGCAATAAGGTAACGCCTGTCCACCAGCAAGTGCAGATCTCCAATGGTGGCGCGCGCGGCGCTTGTAGTAACTTCGCGACTCGAGCGAGCGGCCGGACCAGCTAACCGGTTCTCCAGTTAGGGTTGCGTGGAGGCGCTTGTAGGTAAGATGCAATGGGTCACGAAGTTACTACGCCGCAAGGAATGCGCGCGGTTCCGTAGCATTATTTTAATAGTATTGAAGTTTTATTATATAGTTTTATAGTTTTAATTAGTTTTATTTAAGTATTTTTTTCTAATTTTTATATAGACCGTAGTCTTAAGATAGTTACAACGTTACACACCGCAACGGAGCAACGGATCGACGTGATTTTTGGCATGGGTATAGTTGAGGACCTGGAGAGTGACATACCTTAAGGCTACTCTTTATCCCGGAAAATCCAGATTTATCCAGAGAGATTAGCCATCTGCGCGGGAGATATTATTAATTATAGTGCACAAGTGTGTGCATATACACAGGTGCAATCTCTGTTTCATTACTCTCATACCCCATTGGAACGGAAAATCCGACACAACCGGAGAGATATCCGGACGAGAGGACCGGAGAGAGAGGCGCAGGACCGACACCGCCAAACTTCCTAACTCCGGGCTAGTACTGAGAATTTCTTGTCAGTAAAACCCAATAGGTAGGTACCTACTCGAACCCGGGAACACTAGACGCTATATTTACGCTCTGATTACTATGCAGGCACAAATAAATAAATAAATAATCATTTGTTTGCCAGAATGTTTGTACATAGTGATGGTGAAATAATACAGTCTGTTCATTAACATTCAAATAAATTAATAGTGTGCAAATATTACAATAATAATTAGTAGGTAAATAAAATTATTAGGATTTAAGTTATACAATTTCAAATAATTCAATGTAAAATAAACCGATGTAAAATAAACCAATGCCCAATGAAAACAATGTCAAAGAGATTTAAACAGGAAATCCAACGCGATAGGCCCAATTTTCTAAGCAAATCGTAATCATTTGACAGCTTAGGTATAACGTATTACTCGAACTGTTTAAGGAGTTCATACATGCTTTTTGACGTAAACATAAATAACTAAATTAATAAATATAAACACATAATATGTACATATAATATAGCAGTACATAAACTTACATACAAAAGAAAATAGGCATAGGTACTAGGTAGGTAATAATATCGACCAACCTATCTCAAAGTTACATAATATATTCGAGATCATGTATTAAGAGGATTACCTTACACATATCGCGCCGATGCCTACAACTTGGGCGACATAAATGTTTATGAACATTACGGAGCCATGGAGGCAAGTTTCCGCACGTACAGTCCTTCGCGTTTTCGTAGCCGGCTGGGTGACCACTATTTGTTTATTCGAAAACGGGATAAAAATAATTAATTCAAATAAAAAAGCGTGTGTGTGCACTGTGCAATTCAGACACGGCAGAAGTGAAACTTCAGAAAAGTAGTGTACGAGATAATGAGATAAATATAACTTGTATTCTATCTCATTCTCTCGCAGGCTAATCTATACTAATATTATACTAATTATACTAATATTATAAAAGCGTATGTGTTTGGATGGATGGATGGATGGATGTTTGTTACTCAAACACGCCAAAACGGCTGAACGTATCGGAATGAAATTTGGCACAGAGATAGATTATAGCCCGGAATAACACAATATAAGCTACCGTGTATCTCGGTAAATTAAAGAGTTCCCGTGGGATCCAAAAACCCTCAATCCACGCGGACGAAGTCGCGTTCATCAGTTAGTCATTTAAATGTTTGTCTCTTTTTGGTGTCGCTTTTTCGTTTCAATTTTCGTTTCGTTGAATTTTAAAATCAAAACGATTCTAAAGAAGCTGTTTCACTTCAAAAATAAAAATATTTCAGACTACGCACGGATGGGTCAACCCTTATGTACAAAATTTCCTGTGGTCATCTTCTAAGACCAGAACGCGTTTGTATTGTGGTATTTGTTGTACCACTACAGCCCATTAACGTCCCACTGCTGGGCACAGGCCTCCACTCTCATAGGAGAGAGGGAATTAGAGCTTAGACCCATCACGCTGGTCCAATGCGGGTTGGCGGGCTTTAACGACTATTATCATGTTAGTAATAATAACCGGGACTGACGGCTTAACGTGCTCTCCGAGGCACGGGGGTGAAACACCGCCAACTTCCTAATTCCGGGCTAGTACCACAGAATAGGTAATTAGTACTGAGAATTTGACGACCTTCGTGGCGCAGTGTTGGGCGCTGTTGCCTTAACGTGCGGAGGTCCCGGGTTCGATCCCCGGCAGGGTTTTGAAATTTATAATTTCTGAATTTTCCCTAGTCTGGCCTGGTGGGAGGCTTCAGCCGTGGCTAGTTACCACCCTACCGGTAAAGACGTGCCGCCAAGCGATTTAGCGTTCCGGTACGATGCCGTGTAGAAACCGAATAGGGGTATGGGTTTATTATAACTGCCATGCCCCTAACAGGTTAGCCCGCTACCATCTTAGACTGCATCATCACTTACCATCAGATGAGATCGCAGTCAAGGGCTAACTTGTAGAGGATAAAATCACAAAAAAAAAATACTAATCAGAAAAACCCAACACCTAATTATGGCCCGACCCGGGACTCGAACCGGGGACCTCGTCAGCCGCAGCCGCTTACATACATTAGGTATGAAAACGAGCGGGGCGCGCCCGCACCGCGCCTGCACCTCGCCCGCACCTCGCCCGCGCCCATCGCCTCTCGTATACATAGGGCGTTCCTTTGCCAGAGAGACATCGTGGTCGCCCTACAGCTACGGCAATTTTACGAGACAAAAGGTCCTGACGCAATGCGGATCGTTAGCGGTGAATCGCCACCTGTTATTTGGTTCCGCATACACCTATAAATAAATACGTAATTGTTTGCCAAAATTAATGTTTTCCGACCGAACGCGGCTATAAATGGCGGGTTAAATTTTCTTCATTGAAAGCTATCGGATAACGAGATAAGTTGATAAAAGTCCTTTGTGGGCGATTTAATGGGCGGATTTATTTTGTGATTTTTGAACGGTGACATTTATGCGCTTTACTCTACTATCTCACCTTCATTGTAATTAATTGCTGATAATTTTTATTACTTACTAGCTGATGCCCGCGACTTCGTCCGCGTGGATCGAGGTTTTTCGGTTCCCGCGGGAACTCCTTAATTTTCTAACGATTATTACCAGATGTTAGTGATAATAACTGGGACCGACGGCTTAACGTGCTCTCCGAGGCATGGAGGAAACGAAAGGGCCAAATTCGGACTAACAAATTCGGTCACCCGTCCAGTTACCGACTTGGGTTACGTTGCTTAACAATTATTGTAATTGAGTGATATACTCAGAGTCAACGTATACGTTTCAACGTATACGTGAGCCTTCTTCTCAGCGGGCGATGGAGAGGGCTAGGAGTGTCCCTACGTGATCAAATCAGGAATGAAGAGATCCGTACGAGAACCAGAGTCACCGATGCAATGGGCGGGGCACATAGTTCGGAGAACCGATGGACGTTGGGGTCCCAAGGTGCTGGAATGGCGACCCCAAACTGGAAGGTGTAGCGTCGGCAGACCCCCCACACGGTAGACAGACGACATCAAGCGAGTCGCAGGGAGTCGCTGGATACAGGCAACGCAAGACCGTGGCTTGTGGAGGACCCT
Organism: Erebia ligea; assembly: GCA_917051295.2. Lineage (NCBI taxonomy): Eukaryota > Metazoa > Arthropoda > Insecta > Lepidoptera > Nymphalidae > Erebia > Erebia ligea. The sequence goes on along the minus strand of OU785241.1, from coordinate 13,376,548 downwards.
ACTAGGAGACCTATGCCCAGCAGTGGACGTCCATCGGTTGACGACGACGACGACGATATACGTTGTCGTAACTAGATCAATCTTCCTTCGAAATGAATAAACTAAAACTAAACTATAATTCGGCCGTTCAGAGAATGCGTTCCTGACACCTATCAGTTTCAATATAAAGCGCTGACATAACCTTGTAATGGCGCAGTTTAGATTTAGAAAAATATTGTTTACCAAGTTATTTGACACTCAGTTTGGCACAAAATTATAACATTAATTGATTATTGATATAATAATGTTGTTTTAATGCTCATCAATTGTTAAAACGGTAAACAACCAGCAATAATATTTGTATCGTAACTGCAACGCCATTACAAAGTTACGTCGTCAGTTCAATCGCGACGTGTCAGGAACGCATTCTCTGAACGGCCGTAGTTTAATATAACATTTTCATAGTCCACGTGTTCTAAAGAGATCGTCTCACCGCGGGACACAAAAGAACACACTATCATTTTCTGTCGTACTTACAATCATGCAATATGTTAATGCATAAACTAAAACTAAATTTTTTTTTTCACCCAAATATGCCGTACATTATTTACAATTGAAATATACGAATAATAAAAATATACTTTACTAGCTGATGCCCGCGACTTCGTCCGCGTGGTTTAAGTTGTTTATTATTCCCGCGGGAACTCCTTAATTTTCCGGGATAAAAAGCCTATGTCACTCTCCAGGTCCTCAACTATACCCATGCAAAAAATCACGTCGATCCGTTGCTCCGTTGCGGCGTGATTGAAGGACAAACCAACAAACCAACAAACAAACACACTTTCGCATTTATAATATTAGTATGATTAACTACATTTAGGTACATGTACCTTATATTTCATAGTCCACGTGTTCTAAAGAGATTGTCTCACCGCGGGACACAAAAGAACACACTATCATTTGTGTCGCGACCATTAATTGTGGCGGGACACAATGGCCGGCGGTGATTGGAAAACTTTGGCGTTTGCTACAAGTTTTCATATTATTAATTCCTCGTACAAACTCGTTCGCACACTCCATTATTTGCGCCAATACCGACATTATTGCTTCATATAAATCATGTTTGGTCTCTAACAAAATCCCTTAACTTACAGGTGACTTTTATGATATTAGGTACCTATCCTAACTTTATTAATATTATAAATGTGAATGTGAGTTTGTTTGTTTGTTACACCTTCACGGCCCATCTTTACTAATAATAAATAAATAATATTAATGAAATTTGGTACAAACCGATAAACCAGGTGTGTCCCGAGGGAGGACAGAGGCTAAATTTTATTCCGGAAAATTAAGGAGCTCCCGCGGAAATAAAAAAAACTTAAACCATGCGGACGAAGTCGTGGGCATCTGCTAGTAATATTATAAAATAAAATAAATGATGCACGTATAAAGTTGATAAAGTGGATAAAGTTTTTTTTAATTTCCAAGGGAACTCCTTAATTTTCCGGGGTAAAAGTAGCCTATGTATGGACATTTCGAGGAAGAGCAAGGGTTGTTCCTGAAATTTCATCGAAATCGATTAAAAAGATGGGCTTTTAAAGAGTAGCAGACAGAAAAGCAGACAGACACTTTTGCGTATGTCAGTCTCCTGGTCCTCAACTATACCTATGCCAAAAATCACGTCTATCCGTTGCTCTGTTGCGGCGTGATTGAAGGACAAACCAACAAACAAACACACTTTCGCATCTATAATATTAGTATGAAGGTAAATAGTAGGTACAACGACTTACCAATGTATTCTCAGTATCACAACTCAAAACATCAAAATAAACCTACATTTGTCAGTCGTTCACAACCGTTTAATAACCCAGTGTAAGATGCACACTCCAGATATTTTACGTATTGCATTCACTCTCCGACACATTGCCTGTAGGCGTCTGTAATATTCACCGCGGAGGCAAATGTTGCCCTAAGCTACAGTTTTCTTGGAAGCGATGCTTCCATATATAGCGATCGCAATGTAGCGTTCAGTCGTGAACATGGGGGCCAGTATGCCAACGCTTAAAGCAATCCACCACCACCACTACAGCCCATTAACGTCCCACAGCTGGGCACAGGCCTCCACTCTCATAGGAGAAAGGGAGTTAGAGCTTAGACCCACCACGCTGCTCCAATGCGGGTTGGCGGGCTTTTATCATGCTATTGATAATAACCGGGACCGACGGCTTAACGTGCTCTCCGAGGCGCGGGGGTGAAACACCACCAACTTCCTAATTCAGGCTATTACTGAGAATTTCTAGACAGAAAAACCCACTTAATTATGGCCCGACCCGGGACTCGAACCCGGGACCTCGTCGGCCGCAGTCGAACATGCGAAACACTAGACTAACAGTTCGATGTCACGTACCTTGACGTTCCTAAAATAAGGATTTTAATTCTAAAACACGAAAGTCAACAATAATGAAACAATATGGCTTTAAGCATTGGCAGTTTTATCCCCAGTTATAGAAACAAGACGACAGGCATCTATAGACAGGAAGGGTTGACACCGAAACGCCTTCAGGTCATGGATACTATCTATTTGGAATGTGGTGGAATAAAAAGGTCTCTTAGACCTATCATCATTGCTTTTCACTATGACTATACAACATGGATTTAAGCGTTGGCAGTACGACCACTGTCTTGTAATAAAAAAATTAAGGCCTGCAGTTTCAGTATAAGCACTTGTGGCGGCAATGTACAAGGAAAACGTAGCTTTAGGCATTTGCTACGTACTCTATGTTCTATATCATAAATTTCCTCCTGCACGTGTTTTCCATTTTAGGTACGTAAATAATGCATGATATATTCGGTGCAAAAAGAATTTTGGAATGATTAGTTTTATAATTGCAAAAGTGTTTAAAATGGGAACTCGTTTTTCGGAGAATTAAGGAGTTTCTTCGGGATTTTCTAAAAACTTTATAATCTTGAACAAAGTAGATAGGTGATTTTAGGGTGAATTGTTAAAGTAGCTACTGGGGCTGATTCTGTAGTGCACAAACTCTAAACTAAACTAAAATTAGAGCATTACAAATATTGCTAACCCTTTCATAATACTCCCTACGGAAAGGGACAGAACTAGATTTAGAGCTGCCATTTTAGTTTAGTTTAGAGATTGTGCACTACAGAATCAGCCCCAATAGCTAGTAATATCAATTTCGAATATTAACAAGACGTAACCCGTACATGAGTATCCAGTAAATTCTAAAAAAAACTATTGATCATTAAGAAGTTTCGAAATGCTTTCCGTTTTCATATTCCAGGTACTAGACTCAATCAATCAACACAGCTGAAAATCAGCGCCCGGCATTATGCATGCATTTGCAGGTATGATGCAGGGCACATGGCTGAGCTGTACACCCTTTTCGCGGGGTTTCACAGAAAAACATAATTGTATGTTTGTCTGTAACACCATTGTTGAATAAATGTATTTTCTTTACCTACTTTCAATCTTTGTTAAAAATCGAATTATTAAAGGGTTTAAAAACATTTGGTTGAAGTCAACCTAGAATTTGATTTAGCTAAATAGTGTATTGGACTTTAAAACCAATTTTTTACCAAATAAAAAAAAATTTAACAATTTTAACACGCAATTTAAAAAAATAAAAGGTCCTTGCATCGTAAAATCCCGTCACGGTGTGAATTGACTTCGAGAGGCGATTTATTTCACTTGGGTCGCATTATCAGGATTTCGAGGGCGGTGACTCGGTTATATTTTATCTGTTGCACCCCAGTGGGCTTAACGACACGATACAGCAGTTCATCTTGATCACTGAGTGGAAGCTTCGGAAATTGTGAACATGCATTTCAATAATTTAATAACAATTCTAATATAGTCTTAAGATAATATTGATAATTTTTTAATTTTTGAAGTGCAAACTTCTTTAGCCGCGTTGAGCACTTTTTGGCAGGGGGTAGGTGAACTTGTGGATTCGCGTCACCGACACCGACACCTCGCGTTGTTACGAAGACAAGGGTCTTAAATATTTATTATGTACTACATTCATAATAATTAAACTTTAATTCCTTAGTTTTAAGGTTTATATTTTAATAATAATTATTATTAATTATACTTATTCGTTTTTATTTTAAACAAATTATTTTTTAAATTAAAAAAAAAATCGTTTTTACTTCTATAGGCAGTCCCTATGTTTTTTAGTGCCTCTTACACTAGGGTAGTTTATATAATTATTTAAATACATATCAAAAATTACGGAATCGGCAGGATTTGAACATGCGTCCCTCTGGGAGTCGCGCCCGGAACTTGTACCAAATTTCGTTTAAATCAGTTCAAAATATGGGCCGTCAAAGCGTAGCAGACAGACACACTTCCGCATTTTTAATATTAGTATCGATATGTATTCTTTCTTTCTATCTTAAAGAGACTCTTTCAAAAGAGCAACTGCTGAGTTTATTGCTGGCTCTTCTGATTAGAATTTGTTTTCCGAACCGCGGGAAAGCACTTCAAAAGTTATATGCGTGTTACGCAATTACATATCACTTGCTTTACAGATATGGAGATAATAATAAGGAAACCGGCATGCCTCAAAGGTGTATGAAGTCTGCTAATCCGCTTTTGAACAGTGTGGTGGACTATGACCAAACCCTCTTTATCCTGAGAGACTCATGCTCTGAGAAATGATGAAAAATAAATGATGATTATGTAACGTAAAAAATTATGATAAATTGTCTAAAGACCTAGCGAAAAATATCATAAGTATTATTTTCGTCGGTTGACCATAAAAAATGGTTTCCCCAAGCCGCCAAAGTTGGAGATTTGTTTCAATGGATTGATTAATGATGGTACGCCATTAGCTGCGGGTTTTTGGGGAAAAGAATTCGATGATTGCACAAGTCATGAGCGGAAGTGAAAATTGTTTGAAAAGATTTTTTTGGTCAAATTGTTATGGTCATATCATAGCGATTCTCAGGCTGCAAGTCTATTATTAATATTATAAATCAAAAGTCTACCTGTTTGTCTGCTATGTTTTTCAGGGCCTATCTGTTCAACTAATTTTGATGAAATTCAGTACAGAGAAAAGTTCCATTCCGGGGAAGGACATAACATACAAATATAAAAGAATTTCAGCTTAATTTGTTAAATTAATTAATTTAACTTAATTTACGACCTCCAAGGCGCATTGTTGAGCGCTGTTGTCTTAACGTTCGGAGGTCGCGGGTTCTATTCCCGGCAGGGTCAATTTGGGATTTATAATTTTTGAATTTTCCTTGGTCTGGTCTGGAGGCTTCGGCTGTGGCTAGTTATACCACCCTACTCGCAAAGACGTACCGCCAAGCGATTAAGCGTTTCGGTACGATTATTATGTGTTCTGTGGGTACGATGCCGTGTAGAAACCGATTAGGGGTATGAGTCTAATATAACTGCCATACCCCTAACAGGTTAGTCTGCTACCATCTTAGACTGCATCGTCACTTACCATCAGGTGAGATCGCAGTCAAGGGAAAAAATATTCTATTGTATTCTTCTAGTAGAAAAAAAATATTGTGTTGGAACCTTAACAATTTTTGAAGAGTTGTAACAGATTGTAAAAGAAGAAGAAAATTGAAGAGTAACATTCACTGGATAACCGATGTCAAGTCAACCGTTGAATCCAAACGGCGGGTTTATAGAAGTCCCTAGACTTTACCCCACAGGTGGGACAACTTGGTGGGGCAAAGTGGATAAACCCACGTCCAACAGTGGACGTCTATCGGTAAGCGACGACAAGGTGATGCGAGGCACATACAAACGAAAACTTTTCTTAAAATCGTAGAGGTGCACTAAAAATAGATTTCTGGCAAATATCCGAAGGGGGTGACATAAAATGGAATATAAACTTATAAACTTGAGTCTGCCGGCTATTTGAACTCCCGCGAGATAACTGGCAATTTAAAAAGTTGATTTCCACTACCATCCGATCGGGAATTGAACCCGGGACCGCGGCGCCAGAAAGTCTGGCAATAAATCGTTGTATAGATACCTGTTTAAGTTGTATCACTGTATGGCACATGTTGCCAGTGCCGGGCGAAATTGCCGATTCTAAACGCGTCCAATTGTACGTTTAATTCCGTAGAATGACGCGATCGTCCCATACAACCGGACGGGTTAAGATTATAAAGCCAATGAGTTGGTCAACTTGATCAAGTGATCAATTAATGAATGAATAAATGTACCACTTATAACTGTAGAGAAAGACCGTACAATATAGATACGTAGCAATTTGAATACCCATACTAATATTATAAATGCGTGTCTGTTTGCTTACGGGTTGTTCAACGACAACACATAGCTTGTTTTGCATGTCAATCGGACGATAACGGGCGAAGGCCCGTCAGGCGGGTTGAGCCTCCAAATTGTTACATACAGGTTAATTCCGTATTTATCGCCCAATTTTGCATGTACCAGGTACCGAATGGGGAAATTATGTGCAATTTGATTGGTTTTGGTAAACCTTGCACCTGGGGATTTTGTTTTGTTGGGTTCCGTGTGACTCTATGTTTATTGCCTTCCGGAAATGCCACTAGCCATAATCCATAACTGCATTTCCGGGTTTAAACTTTTTTCAAATAATAAGCACACAATTTACGTTATTACACTTTCTACTATGTAAAACAATTTGCTAACTAAATTTTGAAGATTGGGGCATTAAAAAATTACATACTGAGCATTAATTTTTATTACACAAAGAAGGAAACAAAATACAACAAAAAATTCACAGATTTCGCAGTCCCCGCAAGAATCGGAGCATTGAAAATAATACAAAAACTTACGAAAAAAAATTCTGAAATAAAAATCTCTTCTTCAAAATTTTTCAAAAATTTATTAACCGATAAATTCTTCAACTCTTGGTACTATTCCCATCTCGATCCTCCCAAAATCCTCGGAGCTATGGCCAAAAATACGTCTCAGGCGATTTGCATCTATAACCATTTTCAATGGTAAAATAATGTAGGCTGAGGAACACTAACGATTACGAGAAGACACTGTAAACATCACCTGTACTTACCTAATAAGTATATTTAATCGTTCATGAGAAGTATGTACTAGTATTTATCATCATCAATCAATCGCCGGCCACTTTTGAACACTAGTCTCCTCTCAAAATGAGAATTGTATAAAATAACTTTTTTTAGGTTTAAGCTAACAAACATGATTTATTACAGGGGCTTCAATATATTTCATCTACAGATTACTGTCGTAGTTTTCAATTCGAGTCTGTGCAGCATTCGGGCAGTGCCGTCATGTAGTCTGTTGAATTTCCCAAAAGAAAAATGGCCGCCATGCGCAAACAATTCGCCGCGTCACGAAAAGAATTTTCAGTGGTAGGTAGGTACGTCTATCTATGTACTATGTCTATCTATACTTTTATACTAATCCTAGCGGATGCCCGCGACTTCGTCCTCGTGGTTTAAGTTTTTTGTTATTCCCGCGGGAACTCCTTAATTTTATAATATTAGTATGATTATAAATGCGACAGTTTGGATGGACGGATGGATGGATGTTTGTTACTCAATCACGCCCCAACGGCTGAACGGATCTGGATGAAATTTGGCACAGAGATAGATTCTAGTCTGGAATAACAACACATAGGCTACTTTTTATCCCGGAAAATTAAAGAGTTCCCGCGGGAACTAAAAAACCTCAATCCACGCGGACGAAGTCGCGGGCATCAGCTAGTAAAATTATATGCCTAGAAAAAAATGCAAATACCGTGCCGATGGCGTTGTTTCGTTTGGTTTAGTTCTGTCCGGTCCAAGGATATTTGCACACTAAGAAAAACATATTAGTCTTTCTTCACTTTTCCAAAAGTACTTATAAAAAACTTAAAACTGAACAAAAAGAATAATTAAGTATACATCTAACACCGATACAGTTTCGGGCTCAACATTAATCTCCGTAAAATCCCATTCTTTTAGAAAGTCGTTATAAAGTGTAATAAAAAGGCGATCCGTATTCGCGCGCGTTTCCGAAAATTCTCAGATAATTACAAACGCTTATCTTGAATCTGTGAAGGTGAGATTACCCTGGCCGTGACAAGTTACACGCGTAAAAGTAGACTTTGTCCGTCCCCAGAGGCATGGCAGTGCGCCAGGCTGAGTTCGTTCCTACTGCACGCAGTGTGTATCTTTACACGAAAATTGAAGTTTCGTGGGATGATGATTTGGTCAATGGTAAAACTTTAAATCGCGCCGCAATGGAGCAACGGATCGACGTGATTTTTGGCATGGGTATAGTTGAGGACCTGGAGAGTGACATAGGCTACTTTTTATCCCGGAAAATTAAGGAGTTCCCGCGGGAATCAAAAAAACTTAAACCGCGCGGACAAATTCGCGGGCATCACTCGTAATGCGAAATTATATGGCCAACTTCGTATCAAAAATATTGGCCAATTTACGCACTGAGATCAAAATTATGACCAATTTCTTTGCTTTGCATTTGTTGTCTTGGCGACATTTTGAATCCACAGTATTTGAAGGCGTTAAAAAATATGCCGACGTAAATTGCATATGACTTCTCCCCTGGCAGGAGAGCAACTGGTCTTTGCTGTGGCCGTGAATAAAGAGGGATTCATTTAGAGTTGTCCGATTCGTTTTCGGACTTCGTAATTTAAGCTGCTAAGAGAGAATGAAAATGTAAATTCTCCTCTGAACACCCTCGCTGCGATATGCTGTGATACGGTACAGAGATGTGATTTTATTTTACTCTTTCCAGAATTTCTGACACATTTAAAAGACCCTGATACACCAAATAATATATTGATACTGGCCTTGTCCAGATGCACTAAGTGAATATGAGAGAAAAAGTATGTAACTAGACAAACAAATAGAATTTGAAATGTGAAAACGTGCTGAATATTGATACAGGGCGTAAAGGGTTCTTTTGTCTCATTTCATATTATAATTCTATTTGGGTAAAAAGAAAAAACATTGATAAGTACCTCATCAAGCGATTTCTCTATAATAGGCTTAAAATGATTATGAAGTATTAATTTTAGGGAAAAAAGCTAATGCAGCTAAATAATGACGTCAATGTTCAACTGTCACCCTAATGTCATATTTGTATGCAGTTTCCTACCGCTTGAGAGTACCGTACCCCTAGGTGCTAGAACTGTCATGGTAGCCCGGTCTGTCATTGTTGTTTAAATTTTTAACAGATGGTCTGTAAAAACTACGCCAGAAATAAATAAATAAATAAAATAAATAAATAATAAATAAATAAATAATCATTTATTTGCAAAGAATGTTGTACAAAAATATTTGATGGTAAAAAATGACAATGAGAGGCCATAACATTCAACTAAATCAATAGTGTGCAAATTTCAGGTAAGTATTTAGTAATTTTGGAATTAAAATATTAAATTATTAGTACAATGTTTAAACAAAAATAATAAATTAGTACTCGAGCAATGTCACACATGAATTAATAACATAGTAAAATAATAATAATAAATGAAAAGTCGAAATATACAATAATAAAACAAATCCAAAAATTAAACAAGTCAAGCTAAATATTCCTTTATGTCATAGTAACATTTTTCCAACAGCCATTTATTAATATTACTCTTAAACATATTTATCGTCATTTTTTCATAATTTGTTGGAAGTTTATTAAATATTTTAATAGCCATACAGTAAGGGCTTTTCATATATGTACTTTTACATTGCTTTGATATAATGAGCTTATTGGGATATCTAACCGACCTGCTACTACTTACATCAGAATTTCGTTGGAAATACTTTGGATGCCGCTTGACGAATACACAAATGTCTCGTATGTACACGGCAATGGCAAAATACCCAACTTTTTGAAATGCGGCTTGCAGCTGTCTAAGGGACCTATATTACAAATAGCTCTTATGCATTTCTTTTGAAGTCGAAATGCTCTAATAGCATCAACTGAATTACCCCAAAGTAGTAAACCATATGACAATACAGATGACACGTATCCGTGATAAGCACTTAAAGCTGCAGTAATTGAAACTGTTTGTACTAGACGCCTTAACGCATAAATAAATCTGTCTAATTTTGTACAAATGTAATCAATATGTGCTTTCCAGTTAGAATTTTTATCATAAATTATACCTAAAAATTTTAACATGTCAACTTCTTCTATATTGTTATTATTGTTTGTAATTGTTTTTGGAACAGTTTTAGCATTATAGTAACTGAATTGCATCAACTTGGTTTTATTTAAATTTATATGTAAGTCATTTAAATTAAGCCAATTTATTATGTCTTTTAAAGCGTCACTTACTTTTTGTCCCGGAAAATTAAAGAGTTCCCGCGGGAACTAAAAAACCTCAATCCACGCGGACGAAGTCGCGGGCATCAGCTAGTAAAATTATATGCCTAGAAAAAAATGCAAATACCGTGCCGATGGCGTTGTTTCGTTTGGTTTAGTTCTGTCCGGTCCAAGGATATTTTCACACTAAGAAAAACGTAGTCTTTCTTCACTTTACCAAAAGTACTTATAAAAAACTTAAAACTGAACAAAAAGAATAATTAAGTATACATCTAACACCGATACAGTTTCGGGCTCAACATTAATCTCCGTAAAATCCCATTCTTTTAGAAAGTCGTTATAAAGTGTAATAAAAAGGCGATCCGTATTCGCGCGCGTTTCCGAAAATTCTCAGATAATTACAAACGCTTATCTTGAATCTGTGAAGGTGAGATTACCCTGGCCGTGACAAGTTACACGCGTAAAAGTAGACTTTGTCCGTCCCCAGAGGCATGGCAGTGCGCCAGGCTGAGTTCGTTCCTACTGCACGCAGTGTGTATCTTTACACGAAAATTGAAGTTTCGTGGGATGATGATTTGGTCAATGGTAAAACTTTAAATCGCGCCGCAATGGAGCAACGGATCGACGTGATTTTTGGCATGGGTATAGTTGAGGACCTGGAGAGTGACATAGGCTACTTTTTATCCCGGAAAATTAAGGAGTTCCCGCGGGAATCAAAAAAACTTAAACCGCGCGGACAAATTCGCGGGCATCACTCGTAATGCGAAATTATATGGCCAACTTCGTATCAAAAATATTGGCCAATTTACGCACTGAGATCAAAATTATGACCAATTTCTTTGCTTTGCATTTGTTGTCTTGGCGACATTTTGAATCCACAGTATTTGAAGGCGTTAAAAAATATGCCGACGTAAATTGCATATGACTTCTCCCCTGGCAGGAGAGCAACTGGTCTTTGCTGTGGCCGTGAATAAAGAGGGATTCATTTAGAGTTGTCCGATTCGTTTTCGGACTTCGTAATTTAAGCTGCTAAGAGAGAATGAAAATGTAAATTCTCCTCTGAACACCCTCGCTGCGATATGCTGTGATACGGTACAGAGATGTGATTTTATTTTACTCTTTCCAGAATTTCTGACACATTTAAAAGACCCTGATACACCAAATAATATATTGATACTGGCCTTGTCCAGATGCACTAAGTGAATATGAGAGAAAAAGTATGTAACTAGACAAACAAATAGAATTTGAAATGTGAAAACGTGCTGAATATTGATACAGGGCGTAAAGGGTTCTTTTGTCTCATTTCATATTATAATTCTATTTGGGTAAAAAGAAAAAACATTGATAAGTACCTCATCAAGCGATTTCTCTATAATAGGCTTAAAATGATTATGAAGTATTAATTTTAGGGAAAAAAGCTAATGCAGCTAAATAATGACGTCAATGTTCAACTGTCACCCTAATGTCATATTTGTATGCAGTTTCCTACCGCTTGAGAGTACCGTACCCCTAGGTGCTAGAACTGTCATGGTAGCCCGGTCTGTCATTGTTGTTTAAATTTTTAACAGATGGTCTGTAAAAACTACGCCAGAAATAAATAAATAAATAAAATAAATAAATAATAAATAAATAAATAATCATTTATTTGCAAAGAATGTTGTACAAAAATATTTGATGGTAAAAAATGACAATGAGAGGCCATAACATTCAACTAAATCAATAGTGTGCAAATTTCAGGTAAGTATTTAGTAATTTTGGAATTAAAATATTAAATTATTAGTACAATGTTTAAACAAAAATAATAAATTAGTGAAAATGAAAAATGAAAATGAAAATGAAATTTATTGATAAAAATATTCGTCGTTTTACAATTTTGTCGGGAACCCTGAAGTAAGTTTGAAAAAACCTGTATCTCGGGGTCCCCGCTCTTCCTCCTCGGTACAAATAACAATAATATCTTTAACAATGAAAAGTTAAACTTAAAATTAATAAAAAAAACAGAGTTAGCATGCATTGTTCTGTACGTGTGGTTGTGTGTATGTTTGTGTGAGTGCGCGTTTGTGTATGTGTACGGGTGTGTGTGTGTGTGTGTGTGTGTGTGTGTGTTTTCTATCGAGTAGTTTTGTAATATAGCATTTATTGAGTACCAAATTAAATTTAAATTTGTGATTTTAAAAGATTTTCGGTATCCTCGTAGTTCAAGTTATTCAGCCAATCAGTTACCATTTTTTTAAGTGGAAATAGTTGCTTATCATATATGTTTAGGATTCTATTAATTTTATTGTATAGATAAACTGATTGTTTTTGGTATTGTCTTGCAGCAAATTGGGTCTTATTGCTTGAGACAGTGTTAATGACTGCGTGGTTACGTCTTCTGTTTTGAAGTGATTTATTATATTCAGTAGTGCGGTGAACCCTAGCTATAGTTTGTAAGATGTATAGTTGTCTGATAGTTAGTAATTTGGCTGTTGTGTACAAACTATGAGTCGGGTATCTGTAGGGTCTGAAATACATAACTTTAAGCAGGGATCTTTGTGCTCTCTCCAACTGAATAAGTTGAGACTTACATGCACCTCCCCAAGCAGGAATGCAGTACATTAAATTTGACTGTCCCAGAGCTATGTATATATTTTTTAAAAGCTCTGGTGGGACAACATGGCGTAGTTTTTTAAATATCCATATTAGATTTCTGGTTCTGTTTATTAGGTGATTAATTTGTGTGTACCAGTTAAGATGCTGATCTAATATAACACCAAGATATTTGTACTGCGTTACCTTTTCAATATGTGGGCAATCACAAGTATTTCCCTGCCGATATTTGCACGAATGACATTTTATGACAAAATTATCTGGTGGTTGAGTTGGTGTTCTAATTGAAAAGGTCATAAACTTTGTCTTTGTTACATTTAAAGTCAACACATTTCGGTCAAGCCAATTCACAACATTACTTAGACCTTTCTCCGCATTGCATTTTGCTTCCTCCCATGTGTCACCGTGAAATATCAGGGCAGTATCGTCTGCATAAGAATAGATGTTGCCTTTATTACGATCTATAAGGGCAAGGTCATTTATATATATTAAGAACAGGGTAGGTCCTAGAACACTACCCTGCGGTACACCATACGTAATGAAAGCTTCGGAACTTCGGACGTCACCAATTTTAACTTGTTGTTTTCTATTGGTGAGGTAACTTTCCAGAAGCTTCAACGGAGTACCCCTGATGCCGATCCCATCCAATTTATCTAAAAGTATGGGAATACAAACAGTATCAAATGCTTTGGCCAGGTCCAAAAATACACCAATGCATTTTTGGCCCTGGTCAAGCCTTCTCGCGATTACATTGGTAAGATCAATTACCGCATCTTCGGTAGATATACCCTTTCTAAACCCATACTGAGAGTCAGTGATAATTTTATTCTCGTTTAAATATACATTTAGTCTTTTGTTTATAATTTTTTCTAATATTTTGGATAGAACCGGCAGCAGGGATATTGGCCTATAATTATCCACCACGTTTTTGCTCCCACTTTTATGTATGGGATGAAATTAGTACTCGAGCAATGTCACACATGAATTAATAACATAGTAAAATAATAATAATAAATGAAAAGTCGAAATATACAATAATAAAACAAATCCAAAAATTAAACAAGTCAAGCTAAATATTCCTTTATGTCATAGTAACATTTTTCCAACAGCCATTTATTAATATTACTCTTAAACATATTTATCGTCATTTTTTCATAATTTGTTGGAAGTTTATTAAATATTTTAATAGCCATACAGTAAGGGCTTTTCATATATGTACTTTTACATTGCTTTGATATAATGAGCTTATTGGGATATCTAACCGACCTGCTACTACTTACATCAGAATTTCGTTGGAAATACTTTGGATGCCGCTTGACGAATACACAAATGTCTCGTATGTACACGGCAATGGCAAAATACCCAACTTTTTGAAATGCGGCTTGCAGCTGTCTAAGGGACCTATATTACAAATAGCTCTTATGCATTTCTTTTGAAGTCGAAATGCTCTAATAGCATCAACTGAATTACCCCAAAGTAGTAAACCATATGACAATACAGATGACACGTATCCGTGATAAGCACTTAAAGCTGCAGTAATTGAAACTGTTTGTACTAGACGCCTTAACGCATAAATAAATCTGTCTAACTTTGTACAAATGTAATCAATATGTGCTTTCCAGTTAGAATTTTTATCATAAATTATACCTAAAAATTTTAACATGTCAACTTCTTCTATATTGTTATTATTGTATGTAATTGTTTTTGGAACAGTTTTAGCATTATAGTAACTGAATTGCATCAACTTGGTTTTATTTAAATTTATATGTAAGTCATTTAAATTAAGCCAATTTATTATGTCTTTTAAAGCGTCATTTATCTCTTGTTCATATGTCATATTATTCTTACATTTTACTAATATTGTCGTATCGTCCGCAAATAAAACACAAGGGTGACTGGTGGCCGACGTTATGTCATTAATGTAGCTTAAAAAAAAAAAAACGGCCCAAGTATACTGCCTTGCGGTACCCCTCTCTTATTATATTTGTATTGAGATTGATACAACGTCTTTGTATTGTTTTCTATTTTAGAAATTTCAGTTCTCACTTTCCGGTCCATAAGATATGATTTAATCCAATCATAAGCCTTTCCTCTGACACCATACCTTTCTAGTTTGTTTAATAATATACTATGATTAACAAAGTCAAAAGCTTTAGTCATGTCTAGAAAAATAGCAGTAATGGGCACTTTGTCATTTAGGCTATCGTGTATTATTTTACTCAAATAGAAGCAAGCCTCAGTTGTAGAACTGTTACTGCGGAATCCGAATTGTTCGTTTGCCAATAAATTGTTCGAATCAAAAAAGCTTTTAAGACGCTTAACCATAGCTTTTTCTACTATCTTTGCTAGAATAGGAATTTGCAGAATTTGTGAACCGCGCTGTATTTAATTTCGCAAGATTGCGAAGTCGACTTTTTATCCAAAACAAACCGAGGGATAAATGATGGCTTTATTTTTTCCCCGAAGCATCTTGTTTCCGTAAACACCAAGTTTGACGTCACTCCGTAACTTAGTTTTAAAACCAACTTTGTCACTTTGCTACGGAGATTTTTATTTATATTTTACTGTTTTGTTTTAATGTTATTTCATACTGAGTCCAGCTCCAGACTATAGTAAATAGCGTGGAATTGGGTGATGTGAAAATAAAAAACCGGCCAAGGGCGAGTCGGACTCGCGCACCGAGGGTTCCGTACAAACCTGTGGTAAGTTTTACGATTTATGACGAATTAAAAATAAAAATTACGTTTGTTGTATGGGAGCCCCCCTTTAATATTTACTTTATTGATATTTAATTATTTATTTTGAAAGGTAATATACAAGTTAATATTCTGTGAAAATTTGAACCGTCTACCTGTTACCGTTTTTAATATTGAGCAAAAAAATACGGAAAAAACACGTTTATTGTATGGGGACCCCCCTTAATATATATATTTTTTTAATTTTTAGTATTTGTTGTTATAGCGGCAACGGAAATACATCATTTGTGAAAATTTCAGCTTTCTAGCTATCACGGTTTTTGAGATACAGCCTGGAGACAGACAGACATACAGACAGACAGACAGACAGCGGAGTCTTAGTAATAGGGTCCCGTTTTTACCCTTTGGGTACGGAACCCTAAAAAGAATCTAGAGGTATCTCAGAACAGAACAGACTAAGAAAAGATAAAAAGAGAAAGAGAGGGAGAGAGAGAGGGAGAGAGAATCTATTTTGTATTAATTCTTTGTTTTTTCGAGATTCAGTAAGACAAAGCTGTACTTAAGTAAGTATGTAGGTATATCGGATTTTTAGATAGGTACCTACTGGCATCACTGAAAAATATCATACTAATATTATAAATGCGAATGTATGTTTGTTTGTTGGTTTGTCTTTCAATCACGCCGCAACGGAGCAACAACGGTTCGACGTGATTTTTGGCATGGGTTGAGGACCTGGAGAGTGACATAGGCTACTTTAGGCCGGAAAATTAAAGAGTTGCCGCGGGAATAATAAAAACTTAAACCACGCGGACGAAGTCGCGGGCATCAGCTAGTCTAATATATTCGGGGATACTTCACCTATTTTTTTTGAATTTGCGGCCGTTTTGCCCACACTTTTGGTTTTGCGCACACTTTTGGTTTTGCACTAGTCGGACTCTTTTTTTTTTTGTTAACGGGGGGAAATCTTCCTTAGATACCCGATCCGATAGGATCGGGTTATGTGGGATTTTTACCAACTAAAACCCCCTCGGTGACCGTCCTCAGCTCATAATGAGGGGCCCGGGAACTCTTAAAGAACTTACGCCGGTGCCCCTCTCTTGTGCGCGCCTATTTAGGGCTCGTTCCAGGGGAGGGTCTCCCCAATTGTTTAAAGGATTAGTTGGACTCTATCTCATATTTTTCTCCGAGCCATATGCCGGAATATCACATGAAGGCATGAATAGTAAACAGGTATGAGTGAGTTTTCGTGCTGAATGTCACAGAGTAAGCTGCGGTGATGAAATACAGAACACTTCTATAAACAAGAGGGTGCGTTTAAATTGAAGATTCTTGGCGCTTGTACACTGATATAGAGCTGATGGAAATGCCATGTTGAGGTTTTAATATGTACTAGCTGATGCACGCGACTTCGTCCGCGTGGTTTAATTTTTTTTTGATACCCGTGGGAACTCTTTTGTTTTCCGGGATAAAAAGTATCCTGTGCCCTTCCCACGGATAAAACCTATCCCTGTACAAAATTTCATGAAAATCGGTTGAACAGATGGGCTGAGAAAGCGTAGCAGACCGACAGACAAACACACTTTCATAAATCATAAATCATAAATCATAAATCATTTATTTTGCAAAATTGTGGGTAATAACAGCTGTATAATATGTAGAATCTTCCCATACACAATCTACTGTCAGAGACAGTGTGCAAAAATTATATTACACTAAAATTTATATGTCATTTAAAATTTAAATTCAAAATATGTCTGGGTATACAAAAAAAAAATTGATCCAAGTTAAAATTATCAGTTACACATTTTATAAAGTTATTTATACAAATTTCTTTAATGTCACAATTTTAATATTAGTCAATATTGGCATGTTAGATTAGTATTGACTTATTAATTTTACAATAATTATGGATAATTTTATTAAATAGGTAATAGCACTAAATTACAACTTGTCTCTCTAAAAACAAAACATGCATTTACACACACAGATTACACATCACAAAATATGTTAGTCATAGGAATTCCGAGTCACCGAGATATTCGCCAACACTATAGTAATTTTTTTTGTTGAGAATTGTGAAAATCACTCTTTTAAACTTCGTTACAGGTAGCTTTCTATAGCATTCCGGTAACTTATTAAATAAGGATATTGCCATACAGTAAGAGTTTTTAGAGTACAGAGCTAACCTTCTTGATGGGACCCAAAGTTGGTTTTGTGGCCTGTTCCTCCTCATTCTTGAAACTTCATTATTATTGGAGTACATTTCATTTACTTTTGGGAACAAAGTGGGATATTTTTTCACAAAGATAAGCATTTCGTATATATACAAACATGGTAGGGGCAGTATATTATTTTCCCTAAACAAAGGTTTGCAGCTGTCCAAAGTTTCAGCTCGACATATAGACCTCATACAAGCTTTTTGTTTAATAAACACCTTTGCTGAATCCGTTGAGTTACCCCATAATACTAAACCGTACCGTAGCAACGAAGAAACGTATCCATGATAGGCTAGTAAGGCCGTTTTTTTATTTACAACCTGAGTGAGCTTTTTAAGCACGTAAATAAATCGGTCGATTTTGTTGCATAGGATGTCAACATGAGCTTTCCAGTTACAGAATTTATCCATCGTTACCCCAAGAAAAGTGGTGCTTTCAGTTTCTTCAATACTGTGTGAATTACATACTATATTTAGATTAGATGGAGGAGAGTTATATGTTTGAAACTGAACGTAGTGAGTTTTACTCATGTTGATATTTAAGTTATTATGATTTAACCATTCCAAAATTGACTCAAGTGTTACATTTGTTTCATTTTCAAGGGCGCACTTGTCCTTTGTCTTAACTATAATTGTTGTATCGTCGGCGTATAGAATACATTTGTGATTGACAGCGTTCGGAAGGTCATTTATATAGAGTAAGAAAAGTAAGGGACCTAGTACGCTACCTTGAGGTACTCCGTAAGGGTTTTGCTTTTTAAATTTTGAGCGATAAGAGTTTATGTATTGACCCAGTGTTTTAGATATTTCCACACATTGTTCACGATCAGAAAGATAGCTGGATATCCATGCGAGCGCTTGTCCTCTGATTCCGTACCTTTCCAGCTTATTAAGAAGTATCTTGTGGCTAATTAAATCAAACGCCTTAGACATATCAAGAAAGATTGATACAACATTATGACCCGTATTAAGGCTTTCCAAAATAAACTTGGTTAAAGCAAAACAGGCTAGAGTTGTACTGCTTTGCTTTCTGAAGCCATATTGTTCTTCCCTTAAAATATTAAACGCTGTTACAAAATTATAAATCTTGTCATACATAATTTTTTCGAATACTTTTGACAAAACGGGTATGAGTGTTATAGGGCGATAGTTATTTACATCATCTTTGTTATTTTTTTTATATAATGGTTTAATTATGGACTTCTTTAAGTTATTTGGGTAAACACCTTCAGAAAATGATAAGTTGATAATGTGACTGAGGGGTATTGCTAAGTAACTAGCGCAGGATTTAATAATTTTAGTATTGAGATCATCATATCCTGTTGAGTTTGTATCTCTTAGATGGGCTATAGCTTTATATATATCAACTGGAATCACTGGAGTAAGGAACAAGGTATGACTGCCGATATTCGGTAAAGTGGGTAAACTTGGTACACTATTATTATTATCTGTAATTGAATTACTTATATTTATAAAATATTCATTAAGCTCTTCAGCAATCTCATATGGACAAGTCAAAATTTCATTTGTGTTTCTTTTCAATTGTTCAATTTCACTGCAAAGCCGTTTAGCATGAAAGTTTGAGTTAATTACATCCCAGGCTGCTTTGCATTTGTTTTTCGCGTTTTGTATGTAACTAGTATTACAGATGCTCTGTGATTTAGCTATACAAGTTTTTAATATCTGTGTATATTTTTTGTATTTTATTTTATTCAAACGCTTGTTAGATGCCGAAAGTCTATAATTCAAATATAGTTTTCTTTTAACTATACATGATTTTTTTAATCCTTTTGAAATCCATTTATTTTTAATATGTTTTTTTACTATTTTTACTCTAATAATCGGGAAACATAAATTGTAGAAAAGGATTAGTTCATTATGAAAAGTCTCAAAAGCTTCATTTGTACTTTTTTTCATTAAGACATCATTAAATGATAATGCTGATATGCATTGCTTAAATTTATTCAAATTGTATTTCGAATAATCCCTTTTTTTAATGAATATTTTACTCTGCTTCTTATTTGTTATATCGTTGGTATTATTTTTCGGTGTAAAATTTATTGATTGTGCGGTTTCGTGATCGGATAGTGCTAGGTAGTGTAATTCTGATTTAGCATCCTCAATATTACTAATGATGAGGTCAATACAAGAATTTTTTCTGGTAGGTCTATTTATATGGTTAGTTAGATTGTAGTGAGTAAGAAGGGATAAAAGTTGCGAAGATATTTTATTTTTAGTTAGGATGTTTACGTTCCAATCTCCACACAGAACAATGTGTTTTTTGCTTTTAATAACGTTAAGTTTGCATAGTAGAATTTGTAATTTTTCAAAAAATATATTTATATTTGATGCTGGTGTTCGATATATACATATGACAATTAAATTTAGTGAGTTTATCAATATCCCACAATATTCGAAATTTTATATATGATATAAATAAATATAAATTTCGCATTTATAATATTAGGTATTAGTATGAATTTGAGGATACCTGACATAATTTTTTTAAAATTTGCCGCCGTTTTGCGCACACTTTTGGTTTTGCACACACTTTTGGTTTTGCACCAGTCGAACTCTTTTTTTTTGTTAACGGGGGGAAATCTTCCTTAGATACCCGACCCGATAGGATCGGGTTATGTGGGATTTTTACCAACTAAAACCCCCTCGGTGACCGTCCTCAGTTCATAATGAGCGGCCCCGGAAAGAACTTACGCCGATGCACCTCTCTTGTGCGCGCCTATTTAGGGCTCGTTCCAGGGGAGGGGATCTCCCCGACATAACGAGTCAAGCTTCACTGACTGTTAGTACTCACTGCGCAGCCAATAACGCACTGCGTTGATGACATATCCAGTAGCTCTAATCCGTGGAGCGTGTAAGGCGATGCTTACAACTTTGGGGAGATGCAAATAAACTGCCGCACGGTTGCAAATTGTCGACGCGAGTGTACTCCTACCTTACGCCTTGTGATAATATATCAGCATAGCTCGCGAGTGTACCTGTCTGTCTAACGTGATGAATGTATTACAGAATCCTTAATAAGGTATCTAATGTAATAGAATATAAACAGACTTGTGACAATATGTTTTTTTTTTATTCCACTATACAAATTAGCCCTTGACTGCGATCTCACCTGATGGTAAGTGACGATGCAGTCTAAGATGGTCGCGGGATATCCTGTTAGGGGTATGGCAGTTATATTCAACCCATACCCCTAGTCGGTTTCTACACGGCATCGTATCGGAACGCTAAATCGCTTGGCGGTACGTCTTTGCCGGTAGGGTGGTGACTAGACACGGTCGAAGTCAGCCAGCCAGCCAGGGAAAATTCAGAAATTATAAATTCGCAAATTGACCCTGCCGGGAATCGAACCCGGTACCTCCCACGTTAAAACAACAGCGCTCAACACTGCACCAGGGAGGTAGCCAAAAACATGATGCATGAATATTGAATCCATACTTCCATACTAATATTATAAATGCGAAAGTGTGTCTGTCTGTCTGTCTGTCTGTCTGCTACGCTTTCCCGACCCATCTTTTCAACCGATTTTGCTGAAATTTGGTATAGAGGTAGGTTATGTCCCGGGGAAGGACATAGGCTTTTTATCCTGGAAAATTAAGGAGTTCCCGCGGGAATAAAAAAAACTTAATCCACGCGGACGAAGTCGCGGGAATCATCTAGTACCTATATATAACTACAAGTCGCAGAATTTTGGTAATTTTTGTGTCATATTCCTAGGTGTTTCAGTGATAATAATAATGTAGTACGAGAGCTGGCGACAAAAATCGGCAAGAGTTTTCTTATAATAATCCTTAAGTACTAATCCTTACTAATTGTATGTATGGATGTATGGATGTTTGTGACTCAATCACGCCAGAACGGTTTTGGTTGAAATTTGGCACAGAGATAGATTATAGTCCGGAATAACACATAGGCTACTTTTTATCCCGGAAAATAAAGGAGTTCCCGCGGGAATCAAGAAAAACTTAAACCACGAGGACGAAGTCGCGGGCATCGGCTAGTCAAAAATAAATGAAGAAAAAAGTGCGTTGAAATTTTATGACGTCACAACTGCGAATTTCATACGACTTCCATACTAGAAGTGCGTTTTTAAGTTTGATAAAGAGTTGCTGATTTGATTGAGTTGTCATCATCCGAGGTTGAGGTGTCTGAGCCTCTGTTCCATTAATCTTTGGTCTCTCACCTCTGCGCAATCAAGGATCTAGATTATTTAGATAGCCTAAGGCACAGATAGCGAATCTCTGTAAAGCAAAACTCGCAGCAAAAAGGTCTCTGACACCTAGTCAGAGGATAAATTGAGTGCGAAACAAACAAAAAAAAAAAAATATGTCTGTAAAGATGGTGTCCGAAACGCGTTCGGGAGGACATTATTACTTGCTACCACAGTCAAGTATAGAACGGGATATTAAAAGAAATATCAAGCAAGAGCTTGTGACGACGAAATAACAAGAAAAAAGTGAAATGTAAACTTGTAGCCGCGATTCTGAGTGACGTGAAAGTAACTCAAACGCCGAGCGCCTCGCGACGAAGATTTCCAGTTGGGAAGTGGGTCGAGTGCTTTTTTTTATGTACTCACACTTTTTTGGGGGTTCCGTACGTGATCATGTGGTGGAATGAAAGAAAAAGGTATGAAAATTTGTGGCTGATGCTCGAGATTCTTAAGATTAAATTTTGTGGGATAAAATAGTAGATTGTATTATAAGGGAGCAAAATAATATTTTTACGGCGAGGGCGCTTTTTTGAATCCAGAACGAAGTGAGGGATTCTAGAGTAGAATCCTGAGCGTAGCGAGGGATTCATTAGTAGAATCCTGAACGTAGCGAGGGATTCAAAGTACGTCGCCCGAGCCAAAAATATATTTGCGCCCGAATGATACACTCTACTTTTCATCACCCTGTATGAGAAAATTTGGTTCCCGCGGGAACTCTTTAATTTCCCGGGATAAAAAGCATAATATGTGCTATTTCCAGACTATAATCTTTTTTTTTTTTTTAAATCTATCTCTGTGCCAAATTTTATCCAGATCCGTTCAGCCGTTCGGGCGTAATTGAGTAACCCACATCCATACCACCATACATCCACACATCCATCCAAAGTTTCGCCTTTATAATAATATTTATTTAATTATAATTTTTTTTTTTTTTATTTTTTTTTTTTATTTTTTTTTTAAATATGTATATCCATATAGTCCTTTCGTTAGTTAAAATTCAGAAATTATAAATTCCTAAATTGACCCTGCCGGGGATCGAACCCTGGACCTCCGCACGTTAAGACAGCAGCGCTCAACACTGCGCCACGGAGGTCGTCAATTTGCGTTGGCGCTGAACACTAAGATGTTCCAAATTCAATAAGTGCGCGGCAAAGATAATTGCGGCGCACTTACGAGTATAAAGAGGATTAAAAACTCATTACTGCCCGCTAAAAGTTTCTTATAGAAAACACCACCTTTGGGCGCACATAAAGGCGAACCAAGTCGTCCTTTTCGAATACATGGGATAGTTGCCTGAGAAGCGGGTTGAAAGTAATACTTTTCAGCCCTAGGGAGAATCGTTTTCAACTGAATTTTTATTGGAGTTCAAATGAATTTTTTTTTTATTTTTTTTTTTTTTTTTATTTTTTTATACCCGAGTGCATCCATAGACAAGAAGAAAGATAGACTTTATTCATAAAGTAAAGACAACTGATTCATAGACTTTTTATTTTGACTTTCCTTATATTCGTAATGAAAAGCACAGTGTTTACCTCGGGATGAAAGACTTATTTAGTCCCTCGAACTATAGGCCCCCTCGCTACGCTCGGGCGCCAAACTCCGTCTCGGGACTAAATAAGTTACTTTCATCCCTAGGGTAACAATGTACTATTCTCAAACATGCATGGAAATATTTTCGAATTTTCGGACAAAGAAAATCAAATGTATTGCAGGAGCGTTTTTTGAATTTGGAACATTACAACGCTCCTGCAATGTTGTATGAAAAGGCGTGCTGGGGTTATTAGATACTATTTGATCGGATCTCTTTTGTCATTCTTGGCATACCATAGTCTAAGATGCTTAGTACAAATTGCGTTTACGTGGCTGTATACCCATTAATGCGTTTGCCTGTCGGCACAGATGATAAAAAAAAAATTGGCGGCAAAGCTGAAAATTCGTCTTGATTTGTTATTTGCATAATTAATAAATATAAATTTAATAATAATTAAAATGGTTTCCAACGGTTCAGAGAGTGAAATGGAGATTGATTGTACTCCACCAGATATAATATAAGAAGCCAAATTGGCAATGGAAACCCTGCTTCCAGCGAAGTCAAAAAAAAAATACATGAAAGTATTTGAAAATTTTATGATAATATAAAAAGTATGTTTTATTTCCCTGCATTCTTTTGAGAAAAGCACTATATATGCCTCAGCGGAAATGGCAATTGCCAGTCTCGTATTAGTGAAGGCCGAGCCGTAACTCGACCTGCAATTGCCTATTTCCCGGCCTTTTCAATAATGTACTATTAATGTGTCGTCAGTCGTGTCTGTATTAAACTTGCCTTTAAACAAATTTAAAAAATTCATTGAAAGTATGCTCGTGTAAAAAGCTTACTATTTGACTCGCTCTAGCAATGCTTAGAACTGCGGTTACAAAAGTATCTATCATTGATGTAATTGTAAATTATTTTTTAAATAAGAGCAACCACCGAGTTTCTTGCTGGTTTTTTTCGTTAGGAATGTCATTCCGAACCAGTGGTAGATTCACTCGACGATTCAAAAGCACTTTTAATAAGTTTATTTATATAAAATTATATGAGTTTGAGTTTGAGTCTCCAATATACTGATGTCTGTGTCTTTACCTTTCCAACGTTAATTCTAGCATAGTGGTTGAGCGCTGTTTTGTCGGTTTGATTCCTTATTTATTAGTGTAAGATCTTTGAGGTGCAGGGGTGATCTACCTTTTTAGTTGGGTATACTTGTTTATGTGTGACACAATTTGGAAATAAATAATTTTCTTTATTTTCTTTCTATTTTATGTTTAGAACATTTGGATATTAAAAAAATAATTGAAAATGATTTATTTCAACATACATTATTATATTGACACATTTTAAATTGTTAGACTCAAGGGAATTTGATGTTGGTTAAATATTATAAATAATTGATAAAAAAATAACGTAATTTAAGGCTGTACATGAACATTTTTGCACACTGCTACATAGAAGTAAATTGTGAACGGCACTAATTATAAGATAACAACTGTTGTTACCCACAATTTGGCAAAATAAAAATTATGAATTATGAATTATTTATTATTTCAGTTGATCAGGATACTTTGGGCGAGGCTTGATACCACCATTTATTAATCACGTACGATGTTGATACCTCTACCATTCTACCCCGCTTTAGTCTTGGAATGTAACTCAAGACAAGTTGTCAATAATTGGTAACTTGTCAAGACAAAAAAAAATACAATCACCCCCAAAATCAGGCAAATGGAAATCTGACATAAAAACTCGAAGCACAAAAATTAAAAAAATCTATTTTCGTGAGTGTTACGCTCACGGAACCCTAAAAAGGGAGCGACATCCGAGTGTTGAGGTCGTTAGAGTGCCCCGGCACTTACAAAGGCCCTTAACGAGCCTCAAGTGCCCCTACAAGACAAGGGGCCCTTATAATACGGGGCAATATCGGAAAAATGCCCTTATGTTGAAATTTTAAGGGAATTTTTGGGGACAAGACATGTATTTTTAGAAAGGCTGTCTCTCGTATGTTCTGCGAGCTATATTTAGAAAATAATACTTGTCTTTACACAAGTTTAAAAAGTCCATGAAAAGTATATCCTTAAAAAATCTTATTATACTGTTGAAGATTATGTTAACGATAAAAGAGCATGGGTTTGACTCGCTCCAGCTATGCTTGGGACTGAAGTTACTTGTATCCTTATATTGAACTAGCTGATGTTTAATTTGCTGTTGTGATGTTTAAGCTCATTGTTTAAGTTTTTTTATTCCCGCGGGAACTCCTTAATTTTCCGAAATAAAAAGTACTCTATGTCACTCTCCAGGTCCTCAACTATACCCATACCAAAAATCACGTCGATCCGTTGCTCCGTTGCGGCGAGATTGAAGGACAAACCAACAAACCATTAAACCAACAACCAACAAACAAACAAATAAATATTATAAATGCGAAAGTTTGGATGGATGTATGGATGTATGGATGTTTGTTACTCAATCACGCTCCAACGGCAGAACGGATCTGGATGAAATTTGGCACAGAGATTGATTATAGTCTGGAATAAGCACATAGGCTACTTTTTATCCCGGATAATTAAAGAGTTCCCGCCGGAACCGAAAAACCTCAATCCACGCGGACGAAGTCGTGGGCATCAGCTAGTACATCCATACATCCATCCATCCAAACTTTCGCATTTATAATATTTATTTGATTAGAAGAAGAACAAAAGTGAAGCTGAAGCAAGCTGAAGTGGCAGTGGGCAGGTCAAATTTGTCGCAGAACGAACGCCCAATGGGGCAGACGATGTTCTGGCTTGGCTAGCATGGTGGACTATGACATGAGCCCTTCTCTATCTGAAGGCTGGCGATGGATTGTGTTAATTATTATTATTATTATTCTTTTATTTTATTTAGCTCCATATTTTTTACATTTTTAAATATTTAACTACTTATGAAAACAAAAATAAATAAAAAAACATTTAAAAATATAAAAAATAGCGTTCCACCGGTCTCGGGAACAGGGTCCAAGAAACCGGCGGTCAGGGCCCCAGAGAGAGGAACCTCCTGACAATGCGAGCCGTGTCCAGGAGTACAGCCTTCTGGATCTGGCCCTTGACCCAGCTACCCAATGAGAGCCTCGAAAGATGTTGATCGAAGCTCTTGGCTATAAGACCGTTAGTAGTCACGACTATCGGTACAATGATTGCTGAGTCCACATTCCACATGGCGACAACCTCATGCGCCAAGTCTAGATACTTTGTTAGTTTCTCTTTGAAGCTTTCACAAGGTTCTCGTCATGCGGGACAGTAATATCAACAATCATTGCACGGCGCTCTGATCGGTCTATCACCACTATGTCAGGTTTATTGGCTACAATAGTCCTGTCTGTAATGATAGACCGATCCCAGTATAGTGTGATATGACCATTTTCGAGAACTGGGTCGGGCACATACTTGTAGTACGGTACTTCTGATTCCACAAGATTGTATTTCAAGGCCATTATTATTATTATTATTATTTATTTATTTCAGATTCATGATCCATATTACATTATATAAATTGTACATATTACAATAAATAAATATATAAATATATAAAGTTAATGAAGAGACAAGCTATCAGCATTTAGACCTCTTTTTTTTTCGTGTAGGATGGGAATATCCTCATGGACATCTGACTCCGAATCGGATAGTGCCGGACTCCTACCGGCTAAAACCCCTCCTTTCTCCAAGCAGTGATGTCCCCGCCTTGAAGGCCTACCATTACTGCCTCAGCTTGCCTCATCCTCATCCGTCCCTTTCATCCTCCGCTTTTAGACCCTGCTCGAATTTGAAGCCGGGAACCCTCTAGGCTCTACTTTCAAGTGCATGCCACTCCGCCAGAAGGGCTGGATGTCATCTAACTAGGTATCTGTTTTTTAATAAATACTGGGATAGATACGCAATAAATCATATCGGTTATTGTTTGCCAAAACTGGAACGTGAAAAATATTGCAAACATCGATCAAAAGTGTACTAGATAAACTATAAGGTATATTTTAGCAAATTTTTTTGTTAGTTAGGTAGGTAGAAGTCGCGGCCATCATCTAGTAGTACAAAAATAAATGTTTACCAAAAATAATTTCTTGTTTCTCTGTCTGTCTGTACAGCAGGCCGGGTAGTATATCTAGTAAATTATTGATCAACGCCGCAAAGCTCAATACAATATGTCCAATACGCATCGGACGTATACACTGGTAAAAAAAACAAAATGGCCGCCAATCTAGCAGTGTATAAATCATTGAGCAGATGTAATATTTCACAGGCGGCGACCATGTTTCGGATTACGTAACGAAGCTACATTTCATTTTTGTGTCCTGGCTATTTTAATATGCTGGGTCTTTAGATTTTAGGGCAATCCACATGTCGCGTTTAGGTTAGCTATTTCTCTCTATGTTGTGTGCCTCATTGGTGAGGGTCGTGACTCGTGATCCGTTTCGATTAATTAATTAAAGGTAAGGGATTTATGGGGAGAATAATATGAATAATTGCTTTTATATACCAAGGGATTTCTCAAAAACCTAAAACCACGCAAACGAAGTCACGTGCATCAACTAGTTGTAAATAAATAATTTTCTATCTAAAAATTACTTCCTGTTTTTGTATTCGTAAGGAAAAAAGAACAAGATGACTACCTAACTGTGAACAATGTAATGTAATGTAATGTAATGTCGTATCGGGTATGTCCTATTAATTAAAAAAAAAAACAAATTTGAGATGTTAATGTTACGTGCGAAATTCACCAAAATAGATTCAACGATTACTTATAATACACGCACTTTTAAGTGTCTGTGTGGATTATTTGAACGAATTGTAGTTTTTTTCTTTTTTTAAATTCCAATGAATTACACCTTATTTTTACTAATTTTTATTAATTTAATATGATTAATACTTAAGATTAATTTAATCGTATGATTAATATGCTCTTAAGGCTGAAGCCATAAACATTCTGAAATAACAGAAAATATAAAAAACGTCCAGTATGTAAACAGCCTACGCAAAACTCGTGATGTATAAGATTTTGCGGTCATTTCGACCTTCCTAACAATTTCCGTCAAAGGTCCTTTTGGGGAACTTAATTTTTGCGGTTTGCAATGCAAACTTTGCATCCAGCCAGCGAAATTTACGTGGAATTTTCTTATTATCTTGCACGAGGATGCTCTAATTAATTTAATAAAATTTTTGCTACAAAAAATGTACGTGACAGAAAAGCATTAGTCTATGTAGGTACCTGCTTGTAATTATTTATGTTAGTGTTATAACATTTTAAACAGGCAGAAAGGGGTATGATATTTTAGTATGGAGGCTGGCCTACGCACCGTTCCGCCATTATTATTTATTCGTAATCTTGTAAAGCGTTAGTTTCAGAGATTTAAGCTTTTATAGCTTACATAGCTGAACTGGTAAAGCCATCACAGAGTAGATTATAATTTTGATAGCTTATGTCTCGGAAACCTTACGCTTTAGAAATGGCAGAACGGTAGGTAGGCCAAAATATTCAAATCAAACTTTGCAAATGCATTAAAAAACGCGAAATCTCGAGCAAAACGAACCTACGTTCTCTACATGTCTTTTATATCACGTGGTCTGAATAAAAATACAAATTATGAATTCAGTACCCGTTACATTTAAAAAAATCGTTACCACATTCTAATATTGTAGTGCGAAAGCGTGTCTGTCTATCTTTTACGCTTTAACGGCCCATCTTTTCAACCGATTTAGATGAAATTTGGTACATATAAAGATAAGTTACACCACGTGGAAGGACATAGGACTTTTTATCCCGGAAAATCAAGGAGTTCTCCCGGAAATTTAAAAAAAAAATCATCTAGTAATAGGTTCTAATGTAAGACTTCGTAGAACGTGCTACCACAGAATAGGTAATAGGTGCTACGTCGTAGAGGTTTACCACGTAGCATGTTTCCAGTGAAAGATACCGAGTTTTTGTTTAAAAATAAATACCCGTACTTTCTGTCTGTATGTCACACATAAATGTCTGGTAAAGTTCAAATCTGGTACAATAATATTATAGAAACCAGTAACTGCTGCTTAGAGACATTATTAAATTTTGAAATTTGATTTCTTGTAATAGTTAGTATACCGGTAGATTCACTCGACTTTTCAAAAGCACTTGTACAAGTTTATTTGAATAAAACACATTTGAATTTGAATTTGACTGTGTATTAAGGGTTTGTAATATCACAGTAGATATGTTCTTGGGTTAAAATAATAATTCAATCATGGTTTTTTTTTTTTTAATTAAGGGATAACTTGAAGTGGATACACTTCAAGTTAACCCTTGACTGCGATCTCACCTGATGGTAAGTGATGATGCAGTCTAAGAGGGGTATGTTATTTTAACTGGCTAGTTACCACCATAACGGGCCACCATAGGGCCACCGAGTTTCTTGCTGGTTCTTCTCGCTAGGATTGTGGCATTCCGAACCAGCGGTAGATTCGCTTTAAATTGTTAATGATGTGAAAGTACTCGTATTATACGTGATGATAAGTTTTGCGAGGTTAGTGTCTTTAACCTCAAAATATGTTTAGATTTGTGACAGGGAATAACTAATTCAGATTTTGAAAAAGTACATCGAATGAGAGGTTATAGTCGTTTTAATTTATTGAGTGATAATTCGTGAGTGTTGATAGAGTTCGGCAGTTTGATAAGTGTTTAAAATATTATTATTAGCGATGTTTAAATAAAACTATACCCGATGGATTATAAAAGGACATTACATTGGCATTGGAAAATTCAGAAATGTTAAATGCTGGAGACATACGTCGTATGTATACTGTATAGGTATAGGTATTGTTGTATAAAGAGCCCATTAAGTAAACACACATAGCAAACAATATGCGCCCATAAAGGCCTGAGCGTCTTTTACGGCAAATAAAATCAGTTATAGGCAATATAGGTTTTATGTCAGCCTTCATAGGGTCACGTACCTCCCATACTAACGTCTTCGTAAATGATAAGCAGGTTGCTATGCCACTTTAGGCTTATTGCGTAAAAGTAATATCTTATGTTTTGTATGCGCGTGTCTGATCCGACACAGAAAAAATATCTTGTATTAAGTATGGTCTCATACAACAACCATTGCGACTGAATCATTCTAATATTATAAATGCGAAATTGTGTTTGTTTCGTCCGCGTGGTTTAAGTTTTTTTGATTCCCGCAGGAACTCCTTAATATTCCGGGATAAAAAGCCTATGTCACTCTCCAGGTACTCAACTATACCCATGCCAAAAATCACGTCGATCCTTTGCTCCGTTGCGGCGTGATTGAGGGATAAACCAACAAACCAATAAACCAACAAAACAAACACACTTTCGCATTTATAATATTAGTATGATAGTGCTTCTCACACTACGGAAGTTTCTAAAACAATGTATTCAACAATAGTTTAGATTTCTTCCCTTAATAGAGCTGATACAGTTTTTAGCAACAATCACGAGAACGCTACCATAAGAATGTTCTGACACTAGCTTTACCAGTTATTGTGATGGAAAACCCAATTATACTTTATGGGTATTTTATATCTCTATACCAGGGGAAGCCAACGTTGGTTCGGTTATTAAAATAAACGTTCAGTGCAGAGTGTTTGCGTTGTGGAATTGAGTTCTTGTATTTGAGTTAAAATGTTTAAACTTATCCTATTCCTATTCCTGACGATGCACGTTTTCTTACCAATGTGAGGCGCAATGCTATGGGAAATAATAGTTATTTGTGTTATATGGGGCCAAAGAAAATTTTTGTTCCCCGAGGGCGCTATTTTGAATTCAGAGCGAAGTGAAGGATTCTAAAGTAGAATCCTGAGCGTAGCGAGGAATTCAATATACGCCGCCCGAGAACAAAAAATTTGGCCCCAAGTGACACACACTATTTTTCATCATTACGTATGAGAAAAAGCTAGGAGTATCAACCTACTATGTATGGACATTACCTATACGCTTAAGCACCAATCAGAAGCACGAATGCGGACCAATCAGAACAGAGAAATTTTAAGCACCGATCATGAAGCACGTACGCGGACCAATCAGAACAGAGAAATGAAAAGTCCTATGGGCCTAAAAATTACATTTTGCTCCCGCTATCCTCTGAAGCCAATATACGTTTTTCGAATAGGTATGATGAATAATAAATTAAACGATGAATAAAAACATTTCAAAACTGCAGTTATACCATTATAATGGAAATAGGTAAATGAAACCCTTTATGCAAATTGCAATATCAAAGTTAATTCCCTTGAAAACGTTTCCCCAGCAATGTGATCTAGATATTACTCATTATACGACTGAATAGCACACTACCGCTGCGAAATCGCTTTAGTTCCGCCATGACTTGTCACATGTATGAAATAAAAGCGAAATGCGAAATAAAAGCGAAATTCTGCCTGTTCTATCCGTTTCTATCGCAGAATTTTTACTATAAGTCCATTGCTTTTGCACGCGATTTTGACGTAGTATTTCGCCTTCTAGCCTTTCTTTCTTATTTCAATAAATAAGGCTGACTTGCACAACTTGCTTCGGGGTTGACATGAAAAGGACAGGTACAGAAACGCGTTGCGTGGGAATGGGCAGAGTCAAATGTCTGCGTTATTAGAGGTAAATAAGCCGCAGTTTCGCAACTAAACGAAGCGCGAAGTTTTGCTTAGCGGAACTCGTAGCGGTTTCGCTATATAATTTCGCAGTCTGCTACGGGCCTATTAGTGCCGGCTAAATATGACCCGATGGAATAATTTAAAACTTTTTTCATTACATTCAAGCGATTTTATTTAAAGTGCACTATTTCGAAACTGGGACTTCTGAGGCGCCGCGCTGTCGACTTCCTACACTGTTTTCATTATAGCAATGCGTCACGAGTGTTTTATCGCGAGATACCTAATTGATAATATTATTATTGACACGGAATTTACTTGTTTTTACACAAGTTTGAAGAATGAAAGTGTGCTCTTGAAAAAAGCTAATTGTTGTAAACTGTTGAAGATTATGCAAATAATAAAAGTCCGGATTTGACTAGCTCCAACAATCCTTGGGACTGTAGTTACGTATCTATAGTTTAATAATAAGCATAGTAATTATAGTAATTTATTATTTACTAGCTGATGCCCGCGACTTCGTCCGCGTGGTTTTAGGTCTTTGGGTTCCCGCGGGAACTCTTTAATTTTGCGGGATAAAGAGTAGCCTATGTGCTATTCCAGACTATAATCTATCTCTGTGCCAAATTTCATCCAGGTCCGTTCAGCCGTTGGAGCGTGATTGAGTAACAAACATCCATACATCCATACATCCATCCAAACTTTCGCATTTATAATATTTATTTGATTATGTTTATAGATAACAACTTTTAATAGATGATGCCCGCGACTTCGTCCGTTTGAATTAAGATTTTTTAATTCCCGCGGGAACTTATTAATTTTCTTGGAATATAATGTACCTACGAGTATTACGTGCTTATTATTATAGTATTGTTTCAAAAGTATTTGAGCGGAACGAAAGCAGCTTAGTGAGAAAACATAGAACGGACAGGACAAGACAAAACGTGCGCGCGAAGCCTCGGCCTCGTACGTGAAGCACATTTTGTCTTGTCGCGCTAGTCTTGGCAGCTCCATCCATACTTCCATACTAATATTATAATTCGAAAGTGTCTCTGTCTCTCAGTCTGTCTGTCTGTCTGTCTGCTACGCTTTCACGGCTCATCTGTTTAACCGATTTTGATGAAATTTGGTACAGGGATAGGTTGTATCCAAGGGGATGAATGAACGAGGAGTTTAATTCGCTATAATCCGCCACAGCAGACCAATCTAAAACTTAAACTAAAACTAAAAATTAATCTAAAACTTAAACTTCTCGCTCATTCATTATCATGGACTTCCGCAAAGTAACGCCTGCTTCGATTCAGTATCCAAGGGGAACGACATAGGCTACTTTTCATCCCGGAAAATCAAAAAGTTCCCGCGGGAATGAAAAAACTAAATTCACTATCCGACGAAGTCGCGGGCATCATCTAAATTCTAGTATTTAGCTCCATAAAAAGTGCGCGCACGGCCTTTTTGTCAGCCAAACTATTTTCTTTTTGTCCATAGTATGATTTCATCCTTACTTCGACACACCAAAATACGCTCATTCAAGGTCAGAGTTATTTTTAGCTGAACCCATGTATAGCTCATTCGTGAAGAAAAATGTATCTACCCACAAGTTACTGAGTGCTATTTCTGCTACCTATTCATTCCAGCTTGGACGCCTCAGAGCCAGTTGCATGACAAGTGGTAAAAGTTGCGTTAAGCGTTTGTTGACCTCCTTGGTGCAGTGAGCGCTGATGGTCTTATAAGTGGTAGGTCCAACTTATAAAAGTTGGACCTACCACTGGCACTGGTGGTTGGTGGTGTTGGTCTTATGACCATCATCTTGTAAGAGGGAGATTCTGAGAATTTACTATTTTTGAATTTTCTCTTGTCTGGTCTTGATGAGAGGCTCCACCTGTGGCTAGTTACCACCCTAACTGCAAAGACATACCGCCAAGCGATTAAACGTTCGGGTACGATGCCGTGTATAAACGGATTATGGGTATGGGTTTAATAATATAACTTTTTAGCCAGCTATTATCTTAGGCTACATCATCAAGATCAGGTCAGTAATTTGTAGTGCCAAGCCAAATTACAACTTTCTAGTTCGAGCCTCTGAGTTAAGGCGCGGACGGACCAACGGACGGACGGATGGACATGGTGAAACTATAAGGGTTTCTCATTAACTACGGACCCTAAAAAGCGTTTTAATATGAACACGACTAAAGACAGAGTGGGCAAAACAAGTAAGTATTCATACCTCAATGATTAAGGTTAACAAAATCTTAATTCTGACTTGTGCAACTCAATATCGCTTTTATTACCAAGTTTAACGGTACTCAAACGTAACTTTGATCGCTTGTCATGCAACTGGCATTTAGACAGCCGGTCTTCGGACGTAAGATTAAATAGGCACATTGAATACACTTTAGTAACAAATAAATCAAGTGGTTAGTAGTGAGTGAAGCGAGTGGAAATGGTAGCGTCAGGGTGAGTGGGTGTTTTGCGCTCTAGGGCGGCGTATCTCAGGCGAACAGGGTCCATTAACTTTTTACGGTACTGCCACGTTGTTATGTAAAAGCGATTTGTTTTTTTTTCGAGTTTAATAAATGAAATGAAATGAAATGAA
Source organism: Erebia ligea (assembly GCA_917051295.2). Classification (NCBI taxonomy): domain Eukaryota; kingdom Metazoa; phylum Arthropoda; class Insecta; order Lepidoptera; family Nymphalidae; genus Erebia; species Erebia ligea. Next base: position 13,341,820 of record OU785241.1, on the reverse strand, counting down.
TTATTTCATGTAAGACAACTTGTGCCACTTATGATAAGTCGTAAGAATCTACCACCGGTTCGGAAAGATGATTCTACTGAGAAGGACCGGCAAGAAACTCAGCAGTTGGTCTTTTCAAAAACAGAAAAGTGTAACAATTTGTTTAAAATTTAAAATGCATACGCTACGTAACAAGTAGGTACACCACTGACTTGTGGGTTGCTGGATGCGAAGCCGGTTGCTTCCATCGAGAAAATCATCTATACTATAATAACCTTGAAATTTATGCAATGGCAACTCCAGAAACTCTTTTGTACTATCTTATAAAAGCCGTAACCTAACCTAAATTATTAAAAAAATTAATTATTTATTAATTATTGTTTATTAAAAAAGGTCATGTTTTATAAGTTTCGGACATCAATAAGTGTACAGTGTACCTAAATTGAATAAATAAAATATTGAATATTGAAATATTAGTACTGATCGACATCGTCGTCGTCTCAACTGACAGACGTCTAACACTGTTTTTGTGTTTTTTTTGCGAATTTTGATGACCTCCCTGACGTAGTAGTGAGTCGTAGTACTCACTACTGTAGGCTACCATCCTATGATATTACTAGAGGACGCCCGCGACTTCGTTCGCGTGGCATAAGTTTTTTTAATTCCCACAGGCACTCCTTCATTTCCGGGATAAAAAGAAGCCTATGTCACTCTCCAGATCCTCAACTATACCTACCCATGCAAAAAATCTGCTCTGTTGCGGCGTGATTGAAGGGCAAACTCTCTATTTAACGTCCTTGGGGATAGAAATTTCAAGACTGGAATACGTATTTCATACATTTAAATCGGAAGCCCAAATACCAAGTTTCAGGGCGATAACTTGAAAAACGACGGACTTTCATTCAAATTTTCAACCCCTATTTAACCCCTTTGGTGGTGAAATTTTTAAATATTTTGACACACGTACTTCTTTATTTTTTACCGATAGCCATACCAAGGTTCGTTGATATAACTTGAGAAATATCTTGAGAAATGAAGGACTTTTTTACAAACTTTCATCCCCTATTCCATTCCTTTGGGGGTTGAAATTTCAAAAATGGTGAAGTACTTACTTCTTCACATCAAACTGAAAGCCCAAATGCTAAGTTTCATGGCTATAACTTGAGAAATGAAGGACTTTCATACAAACTTTCAACCCCAATTTACCCCTTTGGGGGTGGAATTCCGAAAAACTGTGAAATACGTATTTCTTTATTTTTTACCGAAAGCCAAAATACCAAGTTTCGTTGATATAACTTGAAAAATGACGGACTTTCATACAAACTTTAAACCCCTATTTCACCCCCTTAAGGGTGGAATTTTGAAAAATCCTTCCTTAGTGTGCGCCTACGTCACAAAAGGAATCTACTGTCAAAATTTCAAGTTTCTAGCCACAGCGGTTTAGGCTGTGCGTTGATATATAAGTCAGTCAGTCAGGACTTTGAATTTTATATATATAGATTCTAAAAAAGAGCCACCATCGAGTTTCTCTCTTCTCGGTAAGAATGGCATTCTAAACCTGTTGAACATTCAATTGACGATCTAAAATAAATTGTAAAAGTTTGCCTTAAATACATACCTAATATTTACTAAAAAATATATTATTTTTCTTACCGTAATATCCGCGTGCAAAGATACACTGAATAATCCACAGAAAATTATATAAATACACCGTAAAAACTTATTTTTGAATTATCGTTATCCAGCACGTTAAATAGACGTAAAAATTTTCATCAGGATACTTAACTATAATGAGCAAAAATGAGCCTAAATTTGAAACGTATAGGAGGCTATAGCGTAATAAATAGATAATGATATTTATTAAAATAAACTTTTAAAGTGCGTTTGAATCGTCTCGAGTGAATTTACGGTTCTGGTTCGGAATGTCGTTCCTACCGAGATGAATCAGCAAGAAACTCAGATAGCAGCAGATAGTTGCTCTTTTGAAAAAAATAATTTACAATTATATCACTGTACCGATTTTACATCTTCTACAGCATTCAATTAATAAAACCCAGTAAAAAATACGTCACTCAAATTCAAGAACACATCAACAATGTTGTCATAACTACTGACAATGGAAACAAACCCTTACGTGCTAAGAAATGCACACGGTTTCACTTGCTGGCTTACTCCAAACTTTGTGCCACTTGCGCTTTAAGTTTTTAAGTAACACTCCTATACTTGATTTACGGTTAAAGTTCTGATAGCACTCTTAAGGCTTAACTTAAAGCATTTGAACTATGCAAAAGCAATTAGCGTTTTGTTTACTTAAGTTTTAAAATTCAATTAAAATATTTCTGACACGTACCTGCAAATTATGGAACCAACACCCCTGCTGTGTTCCCTGAAAATTACAATATGGGGCTATTCAAGTGCATATTATGTTGCATGACTATTTTAAACTATCGATTAAAGTAAAAAAGGGCGTCGAAATTTGACGACGTCACTATTCAATATTTCATACACATCCCATACTAAGCACGCGTTTTGACGTTTGAAAAAAGCTGCTGATTTGACTAGTTGTCAAATACCCAATCCAGTTGCAAGATTTGACCTAAACAAACCCACAAACATTGCAAGTTAAATAGGAGCTTGTAAAAAACAGTTTAATTAGTATGAAGTACGGGTAGGTATAAAGTTCGCGAAAGTTTAGTGCCTATTTGAAGTTTAGCTATCCCATCTGCCCGTATAGGCAGATGCTTCTTATTGCTCCGAAACTCCCCCCGTGTTTAGCTAAGTAGTAATGAGTAAGTAATTAGGGTTCGCTTTCTTTAAGGTGGTCGCACACACAACTGCCTCGTTGGTCTAGTGGTTATCATGTTCGACTGCGGCTGACGAGGTCCCGGGTTCGAATCCCGGGTCGGGCCATAATTATTAAGTGTTGGGGTTTTCTGATTAGAAATTCTCAGTACTAGCTCGGAGTTAGGAAGTTGGCGGTGTTTCACCCCCGTGCTTCGGAGAGCACGTTAAGCCGTCGGTCCCGGTTATTATCACTAACATGATAATAGTCGTTAACGCCCGCCAACCCGCATTGGAGCAGCGTGGTGGGTCTAAGCTCTAATTCCTCTCTCCTATGAGGGTGGAGGCCTGTGCCCAGCAGTGGGACGTTAATGGGCTGTAGTGGTGGTGGTGGTGGCTATTCAAGGGGTTGATACTTGATAGTTAATACGTGGTTCCTCTGGTACTACTTATGTTTATGGGCGGCGTAGATAATCACATTACATTATGTAAAAAGCGGAAAAAATAGGTCCCCGAATGTACTACATTATTTTTTTGTCTTGAGTTTTGTGATTTTGCCAGTGTTGAAAAACGTTAAAAAATCTACTCTCAGCTCTCCATGGTATCTTAAAAAAATTGGCAGTCATAGGATAGGGACTGCCTATAGAAGTGAAAACGAATATTTAAAATATTATTAAAAACAAAAAAAAAATAAAAAAAAAAATGTAAACCTTAAAACTAAGGAATTAAAGTTTAATTACGAATGTAGTATATTTATATTTAAGACTTTTTGTCTTCGTAACAACTAACAACGCGAGCATGGGGCAGCGAGGTGTCGGTGACACGAATCCACAAGTTTACCCCCTACCAAAAAGTGCTCAACGCGGCTAAAGAAGCTTTCAATATATTCAGGGGTCAGCAAGTCAGGACGTTAACATGATCGGTTGCAGTAGGAAACTTGGCGTCGCGGCCAGCTAGTTCAGCCGAGCTAGGCTAAATCGTTTAATTGCAGTTCTGTACCCTTACTCTGAGATTGCTCGAATTTAAAATACGGTCTCACTAAGTGAGGTGAATTACATATGCATCAAACTAAAATGAATCTTAATCTTATTAATTTAGAGCGCAATTTCGTGTATGCATTCACAGCTAGCGCTCCAAACGATACGTTTCGAAATTTGAATCGGTTGCACTGAATTTGTGGCTTTAAATCAAGAGTTTTTGGGTCCATTTTAGTTTGACTCAAATGTGATTCACCTCACTTAGTGAGACCGTATTTTAAATTCGATCAATCTCAGAGTAAGGGTACTGCTAACTCGACTCACTAGCCGCTCGCTAGCCGACTGCTTTACTAGTTTTAAGCTCTACTAGCTCCCTCTACGTTAATAAGTTCGAGAATTTGCATGCTTATACGGATTTGGTAATAAATAACGCTGAAGTCACATAACCTAAATACAGGCAACTATAGTTAGGGGTCAGACCTACCACCCACGCAAATGACCAAATTATAACGTAAGTCCAACTTTTATGTTATTTTTATGTTATAATGTTATTTTATTACTATTATCTTTATTTTTCATATTATTTGTTACGTGGGTTACTTGTTATTTTTGTTATACTTAGGTACATATTATTAAAAAAACAATTAAGTATTGACAACTTCAAAACGCGCGCGTACTATAGGATTTTGTATGACATATTGAATTGTGACGTCATCATAATTCAACGCACTCTTTTACTTTACTGGATAATTTTGAATGGTTATCAAGCATAAAATTAAAATGAAACGTGGATATTACGTCTAAGAAAAACCGCAACTAGTTAGAGAAGCAAAGGAGGTATAGTATTATGTCCTTTAGAAAAAGCACAAAAGGGTCCAAAGTTACAAATTCCTTGCTAAAAATAAGAGGTATTCACACTACGAAAGCAAGCACTAGTCTTAGAGGCAATCTAAAAAAGTTAAGAAAAACCGCAACTAGTTAGAGAAGCAAATGAGGTACAATATTATGTCCTTTAGAAAAACCACAAAAGGGTCTAAAGTTACAAATTCCTTGCTAAAAATAAGAGGTATTCACACTACGAAAACAAGCACTAGTCTTAGAGGCAATCTAAAAAAGTTAAGAAAAACCGCAACTAGTTAGAGAACCAAATGAGGTACAATATTATGTCCTTTAGAAAAGCACAAAAGGGTCTAAAGTTACAAAATTCCTTGCTAGAAATAAGAGGTATTCACACTACGAAAGCAAGCACTAGTCTTAGAGGCAATCTAAAAAAGTTAAGAAAAACCGCAACTAGTTAGAGAATTAAACGAGATATAGTATTATGTCCTTTAGAAAAAGCACCAAAGGGTCTAAAGTTACAAAATTCCTTGCTAGAAATAAGAGGTATTCACACTACGAAAGCAAGCACTAGCCTTAGAGGCAATCTAAAAAAGTTAAGAAATACCGCAACTAGTTATAGAATTAATCGAGATATAGTATTATGTCCTTTAGAAAAAGCACAAAAGGGTCTAAAGTTACAAAATTCCTTGCTAGAAATAAGAGGTATTCACACTACGAAAGCAAGCACTAGTCGCAATCTAAAAAAGTTAAGAAAAACCGCAACTAGTTAGAGAAGCAAACGAGGTAATATCATGTCCTTTAGAAAAAGCACAAAAGGGTCTAAAGTTACAAAATTCCTTGCTAGAAATAAGAGGTATTCACACTACGAAAGCAAGCACTAGTCGCAATCTAAAAAAGTTAAGAAAAACCGCAACTAGATAAAGAAGCAAACGAGGTACAATATCATGTCCTTTAGAAAAAGCACAAAAGGGTCTAAAGTTACAAAATTCCTTGCTAGAAATAAGAGGTATTCACACTACGAAAGCAAGCACTAGTCATAGAGGCAGCAATCTAAAAAAGTTAAGAAAAACTTCAAGTTGAAACTAGTTCGCCGAGCAAACGAGATGTGTCCCAGGAAAAAAGCACAAAGGGTCTAAAATTGCGAGAGCTGAAGTTTCAGCTAGACTCCTCGACAGGCGATCGCGGGGAATGCTTAAACAGCCGCTTGAACAAGTTCTCTAACTATTGTGAAGAACGTGGACACCACGTCAGGCTAGAAAGGACATTCAAATGGGACATTAGAATCATGACTTTTTTTTTTATCTACTACAAGCACTTGACTGCAATCTCACCTGATGGTAAGTGATTTTTTTTTAAAATTTATTTATTTCAAATGGATACAACAATTTTTTACAAAAATATAAATCTCGCCAAACTTGAGGGCCAGTTTGTTGACGAGTTGGCGCTCTAAACATGATATGATGATGATGATGATGATGATGATCTAATGATGTAGTCTAAGATAGCAGGCTACAGGATAGCCTGCTATCTTAGACTACATCACTAGGGGTATGGCCCATATCCCATAACGGTTTCTACAAGGCATCGTAACGGAACGCTAAATCGCTAATAAGAGCACCAGTTGTCTTACTACTACTGAAATAAATAAATAATTTCAAATATACTAAGTACTAAAATTTCATTTTAAGTATTTCATTATTAACTATGAAATCATACTTTCATACTAATATTATAAACTAGCTGATGCCCTCGATTTCGTCCGCGTGGATTGAGGTATTTTGGTGGCCTATGTGTTATTCCAGACTATAATCTATATCTGTGCCAAATTTCATCCAGATCCGTTCAACCATTCTGGCGTGATTGAGTAACATCCATCCATCCAAACTTTCGCATTTCTATATTATTAGTATAGACGTATAAATAGATGCGAAAGTACATGTTTGTTTGTATAGTTGAGGACCTGGAGAGTGACATAGGCTACTTTTATCCCGGAAAATTAAGGAGTTCCTGCACAAATCAAAAAACTCAAACCATGCGGACGAAGTCATCAGCTAGTTTGAAATAATATGATTGTCATGATATTTTCCTGTGCTCCATCTAGGTTATCTTATTCTATGCAAAGTTCCGCCGCATGATAAGGTAATTGCGGGGTTTTTTTTCCTCTTCCTTTGTCGCTTCACCGCTCAGCATTCTGAACAGGAAACTAATTACAATGGCATCCTTCATATTTCATACTCGGCTATTACAAGCTCATACTTAACAAATTCCTTTCAAGACTCAAAATGTAACTCATTATAACTTTTTTTTTGAAATCTAAAAATCGCGGGGTTTTGTAACTTCGGCTTGGCTTAGCTGCTATTAATATTGCATTGAATAATCTTTTATTTTTAAATATAGTTCGCGTGCGATAATGTAGAGCTTATGTATGTGTCACCGGCCCCGACTGCATTCAACTCGCGCGCGTACTATAGTATGACGATGATGACTCAATCAAATCAGCAACTCTTTATCATACTTAAAAAAGCGCTTCTTGTACGGAAGTTTGTATGAAATACATAGTCGTGACTCGTGACGTCACCAAATTTTAACGCACTTTTTTCAATGAAGGAGCTAGAAGCTTATTTCGCTATAATCCGCTTAATTCGGATTATTGCGAATTATGCTTCTAGTGTGTGTCCTAAGCCCTTTTCAATTTCAATTTATTTATTACCTAGTTGCAATTCCATAGTTACATTATTTCATAATTAACTAAAAATCATTAGTAAACAAGACATGCTACGGATACCCAGTTTGGGTGTAGCAAAATGTCTTGAACAGTGCATGGCGGTAGGGAGAACAATTTTAATTTGATTTTAATTTTCATTCTGAGAGATGATAAAAAATTAATTATTTTAAAGACAAATTTTGGCCATTAAACCGTGAATTTGTTACCATAATAATTACGCAAAAGGGGAAAATGCGATGGCCTCCGTTCCATTATACCATCCCCTGATTTAAATTTTGATCTCGGAAGAAGTTCCGAAATGGAAATGATTTGTGTTGGTTGAACGGGAATCACGAAGGAATATCAAGATCTTTCCGGCTTCAAATTTATTACCAGCGGTGATTTATCGTGAAAAGAGTAAGGGGTGAAAGCCGAATTTTAAAAATTCAATTTATTGAGACTTAAATTTCATGTTGCACACATCCTCTACCTACCTTAATTCTTTATTCAAGCTTACTTAGATTAATTACATTTTAGTTTTATTCACATTATTGCGTTGTTTTTTTTTTTAATATATAGGCTAGCACTTGGCTGCAAACAGACTTGCATGCAAGTGGTGATGCATCCTAAGGTGGAGCGCGCTTGCCTAGAAGATGCCTATTCATTCTTGATTTGAAGGTACCTATATTAAAATAGGCAGGGGAAAACGGAAGCCGGAAGGGCATTCCATATCCTAGCGGTTCGAATTAGAAACGAGGAAGCAAATATATGCTTAATAATATCATACTGCACTATATTACCTGCTACCTCACTAAATATGATTGTTCTTTTCCCAATTTTTCTCTTTATAATATAATATATTGTACTATCTTTCAACCCTGTCCCCACCACCAAAGGTTAACTGGAAGAGAATACCTCTAGGTAATAAATTCGCCTTTGTACATTGTATTTTATGTCCAATAAAGACTTTAAAACAAAACAAACCCCGCTTCTTCTTCATATCATCCGATAACTAAATAGATTTCTAGCGCTGTGGTCTTTTAATGGGAGGGCCCAGGTTCGATCCCCGGCAGAGTCAATTTGGGAATTATAATTTCTGTATTTTTTTCTTGTCTGGTCTGGTGGGAGGCTTTGGCCGTGGCTAGTTATCCTACTGCCTAAGACGTGCCGCCAAGCGATTTAGCATTCAGTATACGCTTACTCCCAGTTTTAACATTGCAGATACGATTGATCGACGTGAGCGTTCGATCACATTTGCGCCAAACTAAAATGAACCTTAATTGCATTGATTTAGAGCCACAAATTCAGTGCAACCGATTTAAATTTCGAAACGTATCGTTTGGAGCGCTGGCTGTGAATGCATACGCGAAATTGAGCTCTAAATCAATGCAATTAAGGTTCATTTTAGTTTGACGCAAATGCGATCGAACGCTCACGTCGATCAATCGTATTAGCAATGTTAAAACTGGGAGTAAGCGTACTGTACGATGCCGTGTAGAAACCGATTAGGGGTATGGGTTTAATACTTAACGTTGTCCCCTTGTAACCCTGCAGGTTTTTAATCGTAGCTTTTACGAATATTATCTTACTAGATGATGCCCGCGACTTTGTCCGCGGTTTTTTGATTCCCGCGGAAACTCTTTACAAAGCATCTTTACAGTATTTGACTCAAATTTGAATTTTTTGTCAAATACTGAGTCTAGCGCCTAAATGTAAGTCAGTTATTTCACCGCTGATTACGTGTTGCTATGACATCTTTCTTATTATTTACCTACTAAAATAATTTACATTGTGTGATGGTACGGAAGTCTTTAGGTGCGAGTCTGACTCGCACTTGACCGGTTTATTTTTATATAATATTTAAAAGGAAAAGGTCTTATAAGTTGGAGGCCCCGGGTTCGATCTAAGGCAATTTCTGCATTTCCTCTGGTCTGGTCTGACGGGAGGCTTCGGCCGTGGCTAGTTACCGCCCTACAGGCAACAACGTGTGGCCAAGTGATTATAAGCGTTCCAGTACAATGCCATGTAGAAACTATAGAGGTATGGGTTTATGTAACTACCATACCCTTGACAGATTAGCCCGCTCCCATCTTAGACTGCATCATCACTTAATTACCACCAGGTGAAATCGCAGTCAAGGACTAACTTGTGGATAAAAAAAACATTGATAAAGAGTCGGAAAAAAAGGTAGATGAGGAAGGCGGAAGGCATGGCGAATGGATAGGACTGGTACGAGTACCTACCTTACCTCTATGGTAAGAGAAGAGAGACTTTGAGTTGTAATCAAATAAATATTATAAATGCGAAAGTTTGGATGGATGTATGGATGTATGGATGGATGTTTGTTACTCAATCACGCTCCAACGGCTGAACGGATCTGGATGAAATTTGGCACAGAGATAGATTATGGTCTGGAATAGCACATAGGCTTTTTATCCCGGAAAATTAAAGAGTTCCCACGGGAACCGAAAAACCTCAATCCACGCGGACGAAGTCGCGGGCATCAGCTAGTCTAATATAACCTAAGTAATCGTGAAAAGAAAACTTTTATTCGAATTTTGTTGCCACATTGAAAAATCACTACAAAATATATTTACTCTTCTCGGTAAAATAACATTAACTCTATGCATTGTATGGAGAATGGGAATGAAAAATGCTTTCATCGCATTTTTTTTTATTAAAGATTAAAAACAGCGATCGTTAATAACGGATAGCGATCAGATGACTGCGCATCAAAATCTGTTTACTTTTGTAAATGAATTTTACTTTCAGCGTTTATTTTGTCTTTAACACGTGCGTCATCAGATTTTATCCTGAAATAAAATGTGTACCTACGTGTATGTTTGTCAGATATCCGTTAAAATATTATGTGCTAAAGGTCGATTGCACCATCGTTGGAGTTATAAACCTGTACTATAAGCTATTTTGGGTGCTGGTGTGGCACTAATAAAAGCCATAAAACAAAATAAGAAGAAGAAGCTATTTTGGAAAAACACCCCTTGAAAGTGTTAAATAAGGGAATGAAAATAAAAGATTTGACGAAAATTCACCAACCAACCATGGGAAGTTTTGAAATAATAAGATTTTTTTTCCAATAATTCATTTCGAATATAAAAGTAAATAATATATTATGTTAATTGCAATCTCGATGGATACGAAGTCGCGGTTTTTACTACTTTTGTCGATAGCGCTCTTTCAGTGGGAAAATTTCATAAACTCTATTAGTTTCAAATCAGAAATTGTACGCGGTCGACCGCTATTTACTTAATATTACAATAGATAAGATCTGGCTAGTTTAGTGGATACAAGGATATCATAGCCAGTGGTATAAGAAGTCTCCAGTTTCTAAAAGAAACGCTCATCTCGATAATAGGTATATACTTTTAAAGCGTATTATGTTTTCATATGAAATTTATTACATAGACGACGGAATTTATATGAAATTATTTTTACTGAAACATGTTCATACATGATAAAAATGGATGTTACGACAGCCATTTTGAATTTATGGTCTCGAACGTTGTATTGAAAATGTCTGTGGCTGTGTTCCGAAATACACTGCGAGCACTGTAAGGTGTGACGTCACTTTAGTACACTGCGAAGCCGTTCCTTTATAGTTAGGTATACTGGGTACTGCTTAAAACGGAACGCTGTCAGCACTGAGACAAACACTGAGAGCACCTTACCTCGAAAACGCCAGTGCTCACAGTACAAAGATGGCGTCGATTAATGACGTCATATATTTCCCTAGGATACTGCAGCAGTTTACTATCAGTTATAACGGAACGAATTTCTCCACAGTAAAGAGCACTGAACAGTGCTCGCAGTCTATATCGGAACACAGCCATTGTGTCATATAATTTGACAGTTTTGAAGATAATGTTCATGGAGTATTGAAAAGTCCGTAGAAAATACAAAGTTGATTGATAAAAGTTTCACGAATTTAAATTCAAAGTAAATTTTTTTGGCAAAGACGTGCCGCCAATCAATTTAGCGTTCCGGTACGATGCCGCGTAGAAACCGATTAGGGGTATGGGTTTAATATAACTGCCATACCCCTAACAGGTTAGCCCGCCACCATCTTAGACTGCATCGACATTTTTCATCAGGTGAGATCGCAGTCAAGGGCTAACTTGTAGTTGATAAAAAAAAAGTGTGCTTTCGCACTTAAGGTGTGCGATCCACCACCACTACAGCTCATCAACGTCCCACTGCTGGGCACAGACCTCCACTCTCATAGGAGAGAGGGAATTAGAGCTTAGACCCACCACGCTGCTCCAGTGCGGGTTGGTGACTATTATCATGTTAGTGATAATAACCGGGACCGACGGCTTAACGTGCTCTCCGAGGCACGGGGGTGAAACACCGCCAATTTCCTAACTCCGGGCTAGTACTGAGAATTTCTAATCAGAAATTCCCAACACTTAATTATGGCCCGGCCCGGGACCCGAACCCGGGATCTCGTCAGCCGCAGTCGAACATGATAACTACTAGACCAACGAGACAGTTGTGTGTGCGATCACCTTAAAGAAAGCGAACCCTAATTACTTACTCGTTACTACTTAGCTAAACACGGGGGGAGTTTTGGAGCAATAAGTAGCATCTGCCTATACGGGCAGATGGGATAGCTAAACTTCAAATAGGCACTAAACTTTCACGGGCATTATACCCGTACTTCATACTAATTAAACTGTTTTTTACAAGCTCCTATTTAACTTGCAATGTTCGTGGGTTTGTTTAGGTCAAATCTTGCAACTGGATTGGGTATTTGACAACTAGTCAAATCAGCAGCTTTTTTCAAACGTCAAAACGCGTGCTTAGTATGGGATGTGTATGAAATATTGAATAGTGACGTCGTCAAAGTTCGACGCATTTTTTTACTTTAATCGATAGTTTAAAATAGTCATGCAACATAAAACTAACAGAGGACGTGCATAATATTGTGACTTTTGAGAGATCCTCTATTTAATAATCACTAAAAAAAGAATTTATTAAAATAGTCGTCAAATTTTAAAACAGTTGTCCCAACCGATTGAAATTTTGCATACACGCTTAGTTTGGACATGGTAATGGTATGGTTTGGATGACAATGCATGGTTAGCTGAGTGACGTCATTCTAAATATTACAATATGGTGGACTCATAAAGATGGCGGACTAGTTATATGTACCTACATGATTTGCGTATCAATTAACAGGGTTTGCTGAGAAGAATAAGAAAAAATAAAATGACGTCACACTAAATTCAATATGGCGGTCGATGAACTACGTCAGCGTGGATTGAGGTTTTTTGGCTCCCGCGGGCACTCTTTAATTTATTGGAATAAAAATTAGCCTGTCCTTCCCCGAGATAGGTACAACATATTTCTGTACAAAATTTCATCAAAATCGGTTGAAAAGATGGGCCATGAAAGCGTAGCATATAGACAGACAGACAGATAGACAGACACACTTTCACATTTATAATATTAATATAGATATGAAAGTGTAGATTCAGTCGTATAAAATCCATGTATTATAGTGGTCATGCAAACATAACATACAAATCACAATTTAATCCCAAACCCGGGAAATTAAGTTTGGAAGCAGTAAGAACCATCTGCCTATGGGCAGTTAGGGTAACGGTCAGAACTAAAACTTTCAACACTAAACTTTGACGATACTTATAAACTAATTAAGACCCCAGATATTGTACAAAGTTAGGCAATACTCATTTAGGGATTGGATAGCTTACGAAGAAAATAATCTTGGTGGAGATTTCTATCTTGGATGAAGTTTCTGTGTCTAGGATAGAATAAAACTCTTCAGATTTATCTAGCCCATTGATATGAATGCCTGGTCATACATAAAGAAACGGTTCCACCAAAACCGCGTTGCAAACATTTTGTACTGAAATCTTCAACAGTGTGATTTTTTTTTCTATTCACTACAAATTAGCCCTTGACTGCGATTTCACTTGATGGTATAAAAAAGAATTATCAAAATCAGTTCCAATTTGACTGTGTTATGGAGTAAAACCGACCCCCTATTCCGAAGGAAGTCTTGTTCTGTTTTTCGGGATATAATTATAGTATAGATTTCCTTTATGGTCTACCCCCACTACAGAGGGGTGGCGCGGCGTGGCACGTAGCGACAAGTATTCTTTGTGTGACGTTGTATGGAGCTGGGCCCACTTAAACAACGCGGCACGGAAATACACTGCGCGTAACGGTCCCATACAAACTCATACAAAAAAATTGGCAGTCATAGGAACTGCCGATAGATGTGAAAACGAATATTTAAAATAGGTACATAATTAAAAAAAAATAATAATCGTACTAATAAGTACTATAAATGCGAAAGTGTGTTTGTTTGTTGGTTTGTCCTTCAATCACGCTGCAACGGAGCAACGGATAGACGTGATTTTTTTGCATGAGTATAGTTGGGGACCTGGAGTGACATAGGCTACTTTTTATCCCGGAAAATTGAGGAGTTCCCGTGGGAATTAAAAAATACTTATTCCACGCGGACGAAGTCGCGGGCATCAGCTAGTTAAAATATAAACCTTAAAACAAAGGCAATTACGAATTAAAGTTTAATTACGAATGTAGTATATTTATATTCAAGAACTTTTGTCTTCGTAACAACGCGAGCATGTCGGTGACGGTGTCGGTGTCGGTCACGCGAATCCACAAGTTTACCCCCTACCAAAAAGTGCTCAACGCGGCTAAAGAAGTTTTCACTTCAATAATATTTGCATGTCAAGTGGTGCAAATCTTTGACATCTCGTAGTACCTATCCTAATATAAGTAGTCAGTGGGCTCCAAAATCAAGTGGACTAGCATGAACATGACGGCAAGCTGTCGACTGGACAAGTTATCCCAAGCGTTTAATCAATTTGGCCAGTACGAGCTAAACTTGTTAGTCATAGAGCCAGCTCGTGGACTGCACTCAGTTGATACTTGCCGAACTTTGTTACTGACTTGACTTGGTCGAGCTGTGATGGAGCAGACAGTAGTAATATTAACATACTTTAAGCTGAGTATTCTAAGACGCTGTTACACCGAAACGAACTGCTACGAGTTTAACAATGTGTTCACGGCCAAATATCTAAAAGATAAGAACTGCGTAGGAGATATTGTATAATGCACAAGTGTGTGCGCAAAGATAGGTGCTTTTTTATTTCCATACTCTCTAACTCCCTTGAGACCATGATTCGCTATAACCGGAGAAAGATCCAGGTACTTCGAGGCAAGAGTGAATAGGCATCTTCTAGGCGGGCGCGCTTCAACTTAGTCTATCTTGCAATTAGAAAATAAAAATAGTACAGGACCGATGGTTTATACGTGCTTTAGAGCTATGAGAATATTCACTTTCCTTTCCCGTGGTTGTCGTAAGAGGCAAGTTAGGGTAACGGGGAACAGATGGACTTCGGCTAGGGAGATGAAACCATTCTGGCTATCATGCGGCATCGGGGTACCGTATTCGTATCAGCTTCAATGGAACTCATAATCTCTTTACAAATCTTACATCTTTACGTCACAGAACACATTAGGTACAGATTAATCGATGATGTTTACAACACTACAGTATGTAGGTATATATGTTCAATCTCTCGCTAGTTCGCACACTTGACGATCATCATGAGTCATGAAGTATTACAAAACAACTTTACACTACGGTGTAACAGTCGGCGCAGAACACACCACATTTCAATCGATGTTGTATATAGCACTACAGTTCAATCTCTCGCTTGTTCGCACACTTGACGATCATCATGAGTCCTGCAGTATTACAAAACAACTTTACACTACGGTGTAACAGTCGGCGCAGAACACACCACATTTCAATCGATGTTGTACTCGTATAAAGCACTACAGTTCAATATCTCACTAGTTGGCACACTTGACGAGTTTCTGACTCAATACCATTCCTGAACTGTTCATTGTTCATTCCTGGAGTGTGAGTGACGATGGACAGGAATTTTGTAAACTCTTGATTTGATATCACTTTGTGATAGACAACATTTAAATTACCTACACAACGTTCGATCTCCAGCAGGGTCAATTTGGGAATTTATAATTCCTTAATTTTCTTTAGTCTGGTCTGGTGGGAGGCTTCGGCCGTGGCTACCACCTTACCGGCTAAGACGTAGGTAAATACGTAGAGTAGGAAATACTGATTTAAATTAAACTAGATGAGCCTAGGCTAACTAGCCTAAACTAGGTTTATTTATATTTAACTAGCCTAAACTAGGTATATTTAGCCTAGGTTTATCTTATGAAACTTAAAAATCCACTTTTTATTAAGCTACTAGCTTTCGCCCGCAGCTTCTACGTAAAGTTCGATTTTTATACAAATTTCAAACCCCTATTTTCCACCCTTATGGCTTGAATTTTTCAAAAATTATTTTTTAGCGAATGCCTACGTCATAAAAGCTATCTGTATGCCAAATTTTAGCCCGATCCGTCCAGTGGTTTGAGGTGTGAAAAAACGCCTGCTTCTATCCAATATATTTAAAATTACAATAACTATAAATATAATATTGAGATACATAAGTAACTGCAGTCCTAAGCACAGCTGGAGCGAGTCAAATACACGCTCTTTTATCGTTAATCATACATAATATTATAAATGCGAAAGTGTGTTTGTTTGTTGGTTTGTCCTTCAATCACACCGCATCGAAGCAACGAATCGACGTAGTTTTTGGATGGGTATAGTTGAGGATCTGGAGAGTGACAGGTTGGACATAGGCTACTTTTTATTCCGGAAAATTAAGGAGTTCTCGCGGGAATCAAAAAACTTAAACCACGCGGACAAAGTTGCGGGCATCAACTAGTTTCTTATCAGTCTTCAGTCAGTATAACTTAGTACTATTACCTATTCTGTGATTTAACTGAACATTTTGAACATTCCTAAGTAACACGGGAGTTATTGTTGTAAATAGGTATACTTAGATAGCTTTAGGTCTTGCGGTTCAATATGTTCCGTCTAGCAAATATTCTCTCAACCCAAAAACTTCTAGGAATCGATGAAGTTACGAGTATTTCTAGTCAAGTGAAACAGTAATTGAGTTTCAATGTTTTTCATTTAGACTTCCCAAATTCAATCAAACCGCGGAACCTCGAAGTTCGACTTGATCCCTAAAGTTCACTTCCAATTCTTGTTCGAATGGGGTTAGACACAGTTCAATTACCTAAGAATATTTCTAGTGAACTTAAATAATAATAATTGTTAGATGTGGTAGGTTTCTTTGTCAAAAAATTTATATTTATACCAACATTTTAATTGCGAAAGTGTGTCTGTCTATGTATCTGTCTTTCTGTCAGTCTATCTTTCTTTCTGTCAGTTTGTCTATCTGTCTGCCTGCTACGCTGTAATGGCCCATCTTTTTAAGCGATTCTGATGAAACCCGGTATACAGGTACGTTGCATCCCGGGAAAATATATATCTCTTTTATGCCGGAAAATTAACGAGTTTCCGCGGGAACCAAAAAACCGGACGAAGTCACGGGCATCAGCTAGTTCATAATACATGTTATATGTATATTATGAACTAGCTGATATGTTTGTCTAAAAATATATATAAAAAGAAAAAGTGACTAATTGACTGACTGATCTAAGTATCAATGCACAGCTGAAACCACTGGAGGGATCGGGCTGAAGTTTGGCATTCAGATACTTATTTAAGTGCGAACGTAGCCTAAGAAATTTGTGTCCAGCTGTGGACGTCCGGTTGACGACGGCGATGATTTAAACAAACTCGGCGATTGATTATACTTATCTTATGAGCTACATATAATTTTTTCAATCATTTAAAAATAAATTAATTAGACGCCACAAAATATATGCATTTCACAACAAATATTGTATTTTAGGTGCACTTATTGTGGTAATCAGTGATATTACCAACCACCAATCACACTGTTTAACTATCGGTGTGTTACCCCCAAACGCATTGCACTGTGAACTGCGGCCACCCACATGGCAAATAAAGCGCGTAACGTGGTCTGCATTCTCAACACTTTGAACTGAGCATCATTGTTTATACCTATCTACTAATAATGAAAAAAAAATGTAAGAAAAAGATTCACTGTTAGCCGCAACGGAAGAAAAAAATCAAAAATCATAAGTACAAATAAATTATAAATTTATTTGTACTTATTATTACATTATAAATGCGAAAGTGTGCTTGTTTGTTGGTTTTTTCTTCAATCACGCCGCAATGGAGCATCGGATTCCCGGAAAATTAAGTTCCCTCGGGAACTTCTTAATTTTCCAGGATAAAAAGTAGCCTATGTCCATAACGGGGATACAAATTATTACTGTAACAAATTTCATTAAAATCGGCTGAACCGTAGCAGGCAGACAGACACACTTGCGCATTTATAATATTGGTATGGATATGGATTCTGGGCTAATACTATCAATGTCTTTCTGACAGTTTATTTGTCTTTCTGTCAGTCTGTCTTTCTGTCTGACTGTCTATCTGGCTGTCTGTCAGTCTGCTACGCTTTAAGAGCCCATCTTTTTAACCGATATTTGATAAAACCCGGAATTCAGGTACATTTAAACCCAGAAAAGGACATATTATATCTCTTTTATCCAGGAAAATTAAGGAGTATCCGCGGGAAATAAAAAAACTCGATCCACGCGTACCAAGTCGCGGGCGTCATATTCTAGTTCCTTAATATTTGAACCCATTAAAGAAAGAAAGAAAGGGGGCTAAATCACTAAAGTCTAGGGCGTGTTGAAATATATCGTTTCCAAAATTGGCTAAGGGCGGCAAGGGACTGTCGCGTCCAGAGGCCGAAACTTTTTAAATTAAAAAGGGTCTGAATAACATATTACCTGCCGGTTATTTCCCTTGTGCCGCTAATTTCATTACAAGTTGCGTTTTGTCGCGCTGTTGCTTGTACGAGTTAGGTGCCCTAGGGTTTACGAAGTTTGGACATGTTTGAACATGTTCGGCGTTCGGACTATTGCTACTATGCTCGCATTACCCGCATTGCCTAGCTTACATGCGCCTAGCCTAGTTCGGAATAGTCCCACAAGCTTATCTGATTAACGACCTAAAATCTAAATAATAGACGGGTCCTGTCAAACAAAGAATGTGTACCTACTTTTAAAAAAAAAATTCAAAAATGTTTTTTATTCAAATAAGCTTTTACAAGCGCTTTTGAATCGTTATAATATGAATCTACCGCTGTTTCGGAATGCCATTCCTACCGAGAAGAGCCAGCAAGAAACTCGGTGGTTGCTCTTTTCCATCAAAACTTACAATCATCATAATGATACAAGTAACTGCAGTCCCACGCATAGCTGGAGCGAATCAAATCCACACTGTTTTTTTTTTATCATTTACGTAATCTTCGATTGTATAGGAAGCTTTTCTCACGAGCATACAATACTCAATACACGCCAAGACTGGCAGACAGAGGCAGCCCCATTTCCGACGGTGGCACCCGTTCACGAGCATGACGCATGATCCAGCCATTGCTTCGCTCAACCTGTGGCTCAACCATATTTGAGGGAACGTAACAACCCGCACCACACGACACCACCACAGAAACGTTAAAGAGAGTGTGATTGTATGTGTGTGTACTTATTTTACTAACGCCATCTAGTCTGACAGCGCTATGGTGGGGACAAGGACAAGCTTATACAGGCGTGGAGCGCGCTCTACAGGTCGGACGCCCAATTTTTTTCTATGAAAGAGCCCATCTAGTAGTTACATAATATAACTAGTATGGCGCGTGGTTGCGCGGCCCGCTACAGCGGACCGCGTAGTGGACCGCGTGGTCCACTGTCTACTTACTCGCTGTCCTACTATCCTGCCCCCCGATTATGTAAGAATGGCCGATCAAATCATCAAAGTTCGGCGTCAAAGTAAAATAAACCATAACAGCATTAAATTAGAGCTCAATTTCGAAACACGAAATTGAGCTCTAATTCAATGCTGTTATGGTTTATTTTACTTTGACGCCGAACTTTTACGATTTGATCGACAATTCTTACATAATCGGGCAGCTGGTTTACTGTCTACGTGTTCTGATCTGAACAACACACTGCTATGCTAGTGAGCACAGTGGAAGCGCCAGCACGCCAAGCGTCCGACGTAAAAGAAAATTCTCATAAAGGAAAAACATAAGACAAAGACCACCAACCCCCGCCCCTCCCTTATTGTTTGAGCAGCCCTTAAGTAGGTACCTATCTTTAATAGGTACCCTGACCGTGTCCTCACCCATTATCCGAACCTTCGATCATCATCTCTCTCCATATTTTTTTCTCCGAACCATTCGTCAAAATGAGATTTCTTCCATAAAAACAAATCTTGAAAAGGAACCGTAGTCTTGCATAGTTCTACACTTGTAGCCTCTTCAATATTCGCCATACATTTTCTATGGAAAATAAATTCCGCCATCTTGAATTTTTTTCCTGTTCATCAAGTAGACCTTCATGTTCTGATCATCTTTTGCCAAGAAACCACTCTTCCATCTTTTATACTCTCCGTGATAGACACCGACGAAATTTGTATGGCGGCCATCTTAAATCCGCCATTTTGAATTTTTTTTCAGCTCACTGTCAATTGGATGAAGTTTCGAGTGACATTTGGTCGAGCACCCCCCACCTATCTTCAATACCCTTTTCTATGGAAAAATAAATTCCGCCATCTTGAATTTTTTTCCTGTTCATCAAGTAGACCCTCATGTCCTGATCATCTTTTGCCAAGAAACCACTCTTCCATCTTTTATACTCTCCGAGATAGACACCGTCGAAATTTGTATGGCGGCCATCTTAAATCCGCCATTTTGAATTTTTTTTTCAACTACCGCCAATTGGATGAGGTTTCGAATGACATTTGGTCGAGCACCCCCCACCTATCTTCAATACCCTGGCTGGTGCTCTTCATCCGTCTTCGAAATCCTCAATCATCAGCTCTCTCTGTATTTTTCCTCTTAATGAATTTTTGTCTTCAATACGAAACGATGAGTGAAAAAAAAAATGTTCATACAAAATTTTACAGGAGAGGTGATCAATCAGTGAATCAGCACGAGCAGCTATATATATATTAACTAGTATGGCGCGTGGTTGCGCGGCCCGCTGCAGCGGACCGCGTAGTGGACCGCGTGGTCCACTGTATACTTACTCGCTGTCCTACTATCCTGCCCCCCGATTATGTAAGAATGGCCGATCAAATCGTCAAAGTTCGGCGTCAAAGTAAAATAAACCATAACATCATTAAATTAGAGCTCAATTTCGAAAAACGAAATTGAGCTCTAATTCAATGCTGTTATGGTTTATTTTACTTTGACTTCGAACTTTTACGATTTGATCGACAATTCTTACATAATCGGGCAGCTGGTTTACTGTCTACGTGTTCTGATCTGAACAACACACTGCTATGCTAGTGAGCACAGTGGAAGCGCCAGCACGCCAAGCGTCCGACGTAAAAGAAAATTCTCATAAAGGAAAAACATAAAACAAAGACCATCAACCCCCCGCCCCTCCCTTTTTGTTTGAGCAGCCCCTAAGTAGCTACCTATCTTTAATACCCTGACCGTGCTCCTCACCCATTATCCGAACCTTCGATCATCGTCTCTCTCCATATTTTTTTCTCCGAACCATTCGTCAAAATGAGATTTCTTCCACAAAAACAAATCTTGAAAAGGAACCGTAGTCTTGCATAGTTCTACACTTGTAGCCTCTTCAATATTCGCCATTTATTTTCTATGGAAAAATAAATTCCGCCATCTTGAATTTTTTTCCTGTTCATCAAGTAGACCTTCATGTTCTGATCATCTTTTGCCTTGCTTGGTTTCTTGAAACCACTCTTCCATCTTTTATACTCTCCGAGATAGACACCGTCGAAACTTGTATGGCGGCCATCTTAAATCCGCCACTTTGAAAATTTTTTCAGCTCACTTTCAATTGGATGAAGGTTCGAGTGACATTTGGTCGAGCACCTATCTTCAATACCCTTTTCTATGGAAAAATAAATTCCGCCATCTTGAATTTTTTTCCTGTTCGTCAAGTAGACCCTCATGTCCTGATCATCTTTTGCCAAGAAACCACTCTTCCATCTTTTATACTCTCCGAGATAGACACCGAAGAAATTTGTATGGCGGCCATCTTAAATCCGCCATTTTGAATTTTTTTTCAGCTAACTGTCAATTGGATGAAGTTTCGAGTGACATTTGGTCGAGCACCCCCCACCTATCTTTGATAACCTGGCTGGTGCTCTTCATCCGTCATCGAAATCCTCAATCATCAGCTCTCTCTGTATTTTTCCTCTTAATGAATTTTTGACTTCTATACGAAACGATGAGTAGTAAAAAAAATGTTCATACAAAATTTTACAGGAGAGGTGATCAATCAGTGAATCAGCACGAGCAGCTATATATATATTAACTAGTATGGCGCGTGGTTGCGCGGCCCGCTACAGCGGACCGCGTAGTGGACCGCGTGGTCCACTGTCTACTTACTCGCTGTCCTACTATCCTGCCCCCCGATTATTTAAGAATGGCCGATCAAATCGTCAAAGTTCTAAACCATAACAACATTAAATTAGAGCTCAATTTCGAAACACGAAATTGAGCTCTAATTCAATGCTGTTATGGTTTATTTTACTTTGACGCCGAACTTTTACGATTTGATCGACAATTCTTACATAATCGGGCAGCTGGTTTACTGTCTACGTGTTCTGATCTGAACAACACACTGCTATGCTAGTGAGCACAGTGGAAGCGCCAGCACGCCAAGCGTCCGACGTAAAAGAAAATTCTCATAAAGGAAAAACATAAAACAAAGACCATCAACCCCCCGCCCCTCCCTTTTTGTTTGAGCAGCCCCTAAGTAGCTACCTATCTTTAATACCCTGACCGTGCTCCTCACCCATTATCCGAACCTTCGATCATCGTCTCTCTCCATATTTTTTTCTCCGAACCATTCGTCAAAATGAGATTTCTTCCACAAAAACAAATCTTGAAAAGGAACCGTAGTCTTGCATAGTTCTACACTTGTAGCCTCTTCAATATTCGCCATTTATTTTCTATGGAAAAATAAATTCCGCCATCTTGAATTTTTTTCCTGTTCATCAAGTAGACCTTCATGTTCTGATCATCTTTTGCCTTGCTTGGTTTCTTGAAACCACTCTTCCATCTTTTATACTCTCCGAGATAGACACCGTCGAAACTTGTATGGCGGCCATCTTAAATCCGCCACTTTGAAAATTTTTTCAGCTCACTTTCAATTGGATGAAGGTTCGAGTGACATTTGGTCGAGCACCTATCTTCAATACCCTTTTCTATGGAAAAATAAATTCCGCCATCTTGAATTTTTTTCCTGTTCGTCAAGTAGACCCTCATGTCCTGATCATCTTTTGCCAAGAAACCACTCTTCCATCTTTTATACTCTCCGAGATAGACACCGAAGAAATTTGTATGGCGGCCATCTTAAATCCGCCATTTTGAATTTTTTTTCAGCTAACTGTCAATTGGATGAAGTTTCGAGTGACATTTGGTCGAGCACCCCCCACCTATCTTTGATAACCTGGCTGGTGCTCTTCATCCGTCATCGAAATCCTCAATCATCAGCTCTCTCTGTATTTTTCCTCTTAATGAATTTTTGACTTCTATACGAAACGATGAGTAGTAAAAAAAATGTTCATACAAAATTTTACAGGAGAGGTGATCAATCAGTGAATCAGCACGAGCAGCTATATATATATTAACTAGTGTTTCGCTCTGTGCGCGAGCTGCTAAAGCAGCTCACGAGATGTGGTTAGACGTTAGTACTAAGTAGTACAGACTTGACGTCTTTATTGTATTAAAACCGAATTTATTTACTTAGATACACAATTCACCTTTAAGTAGAAAGATTTTAAAAATGGCGCTGATTTTTTAAAACTTTAGTATCACTTTCCTGTTTTGTAATCCCAGGGAGCCTTAATATCGATTTTGAACGAAATCGGTCAATAACAAAGAATTTCAAAATGGCGCTGATTTTTTAAAACTTTGGTATCAGTTTCCTGTTTTGTGATCCCAGGAAGTACTAAATATCGATTTTGAACGAAATCGTTTAATTAACAAATAAGTTCAAAATGGCGCGGATTTTTTTAAATTTAGGTAACAGTTTCCTGTTTTGTAACCCCAGGGAGTCCTAAATATCTATTTTGAACGAAATCAGTCAATTAACAAAGAATTTCAACATGGCGCTGATTTTTTTAAATTTTTGTAACAGTTTCCTGTTTTGTAATCCCAGGGAGCCCTAATATTATCGATTTTGAACGAAATCTGTCAATTAACAAAGAATTTCAAAATGGCGCTAATCTTTTAAACCTTTGGTATCAGTTTCCTGTTTTGTGATCCCAGCGTGCCCTAAATACCAATTTTGAACGAAATCGGTCAATTAACAAAGAATTTCAAAATGGCGCTGATTTTTCAAAAACTTTGGTATCAGTTTCCTGTATTGTAATCCCAGGGAGCCCTAAATATCGATTTTGAACGAAATCTGTCAATTAACAAAGAGTTTCAAAATGGCGGTGATTTTTTAAACTTTAATATCATTTTCCTATTTTGTGATCCCAGGGAGACCTAAATATCGATTTTGAACGAAATCTGTCAATTAACAAAGAATTTCAAAATGGCGCCGATTTTTCAAAACTTTGGTATCAGTTTCCTGTTTTGTGATCCCAGGGAGACCTAAATATCGATTTTGAACGAAATCTGTCAATTAACAAAGAGTTTCAAAATGGCGGTGATTTTTTAAACTTTAATATCATTTTCCTATTTTGTGATCCCAGGGAGACCTAAATATCGATTTTGAACGAAATCTGTCAATTAACAAAGAATTTCAAAATGGCGCCGATTTTTCAAAACTTTGGTATCAGTTTCCTGTTTTGTAATCCCAGGGAGCCCTAAATATAGATTTTGAATGAAATCTGTCAATAAACAAAGGATTTCCAAATGGCGCTGATTTTTTAAAGCTTTGGTATCAGTTTTCAGTTTTGTAATCCCAGGGAGCCCTAAATATCGATTTTGAACGAAATCGGTCAATTAACAAAGAATTTCAAAATAGCGCTGGTTTTTTAAAACTTTGGTATCAGTTTCCTGTTTTGTGATCCCAGGGAGCCCTAAATATCGATTTTGAACGAAATCGGTCAATTAACAAAGAATTTCAAAATAGCGCTGATTTTTTAAAACTTTGGTATTAGTTTCCTGTTTTGTGATCCCAGGGAGTCCTAAATATCGATTTTGAACGAAATCGGTCAATTAACAAAGAATTTCAAAATGGCGCTGATTTTTTTAAATTTTGGTAAGTTTCCTGTTTTGTAATCCCAGGGATCCCTGGGCATGGGTAAAACGGAACCTTATCAAAATCTTGCATAGCTGTTTTACACGTCTTGTTGTCTCTTCAATATTCGCCATAATAGATTTTCTATGAAAAAATAAATTCCGCCATCTTGAAACTTTTCCTGTTCATCAAGTAGACCTCTTGATCACTTGGTCTTGATCATCTTTTGCCAAGAAACCACTTTTCCATCTTTTATACTTTCTGAGATAGACACCAAATAAATTTGTATGGCAGCCATCTTTAATCCGCCATTTAAATTTTTTTTTCAGCTCATCAGCACCCCCCCCCCCCCCCCTATCTTGAATACCTTGGCCGTGCTCTTTACCCGTCTCCGAAATCCTCAATCATCAGCTGTCTTAATATATTTGTTCAAGTTTAATTTTCTGACGTGTATACGAAGCCATCAGTGAAAAAAAAATTTTCATATAAAATTTTACAGAAGGACATTTTTGGGAAAATCTCGAAAACTACCCCAAATGTGGCAACACTGTTAAGATATCTCGATACTGCCGGTCGAGTTACACAATCGATCCATACATGTCAACTTTTCCAAGTGTTGCCAACTGCCTCAAAAACGCTGGCCGCCACCTCTTTTCACAGAAACATTTTACATAGTTTTATAATGTTCCCGTAAACTACAGGCTATACCGCTCCTGATGACGTTTCAATTTTTCATCTTGCTCGCACCCAGCCGAAATGATCGTCCCTGAAAAAAGACCATGTCGAAAATCACTTTTACTTTGATAAATACCAGTGTTGCTAGACCTCGGCGACGAAAATACTCAAATGTCATTCATACAAGTGAGACACGTGGTTGCTCGTACTCAAATTTTGCAAAAAATACGTATTTCGATTTTTTCATTTTTGGGGTAAATCTTCAAAAATTTCCCGAGAAATAGGGTAATTTTTTTTTCCCAATTCATACCTCGAGTCTGTACACACAATCGCCCCGTAGAAGTCAAAACGCTCCGACGTTGCCAACTGTGAGAAATTTGAATTTTAAAAATTGCGTTTTTTCGTACTTCAAACCGAACGGCCGCCGCGACAGCCGCCATCTTGAATTTTTAAAAACCAATCTCTTTCTGTCAAAATACAGGATAATTGTAGGCGAAAAAAGCAAAAAATTATCATGCTCGACCACCCCGTTTCGGATCTGTGGCGCCGCGGTTCGGGGTCGAAAAATTTAAAAATTTGAAAACACTACAGCTCAGCCGCCATCTTGTTTTTCTAATTTTTTCCACTCTTTTTATTGATCGTTTACGAATTTCTTCAATGTTAGCGAGTTTTAACGAAATCGGTTGGAAAACAAAAGAGTTGCAAGAATCACGTCGGCCGCCATTTTGTTTTTCCGAAATTTCATAATTTTTCCCTACTCGAATCCCACACCCGAACACATTTCCCGTACATCATTGTATCGTTTTCTGTCTCTTTCTAGGAGAACAATTATGTATGTCCTAATCGCTACATAATTTGGTATGAAAAAAAATATTCCGCCATCTTGAAATTTTTTTCTTTTCGCTTAATAGACCTCCTCGTCCTGATCATCTCTTGCCAAGAAACCACTCTTCCGTCTCTTATACTTTCTGAGATAGACATCAAATAAATTTGTATGGCAGCCATCTTAAATCCGCCATTTTGATTTTTTTTTCAGCTCATTGTCAATTGGATGAAGTTTCGAATGACATTTGGTCGAACACCCCCCACCTATCTTCAATACCTCGGCCGCGCCCTTTACCCGTCTCCGAAATCCTCAATCATCAGCTGTCTCCATATTTTTCTTCAAGTTTAATTTTCTGACATGTATACGAAGCCATCAGTGAAAAAAAAATTTTTCATACAAAATTTTACAGGAGGAAATTTTGGGGAAAATCTCGAAAACTACCCCAAATCTGGCAACACTGTTTAGATATCTCGATACTGCTGGTCGAGCTACACAATCGATCCATACATGTCAACTTTCCCAAATGTTGCCAACTGCCTCAAAAACGTGATCGAAATTTAGAAAAACACAAAAAGAATACAAAATGGCCGCCACCTCGTTTCACGGAAACATTTTACATAGTTTCATAATTTTCCCGTAAACTGCAGGATATACCGCTCCTGATGACGTTTAAATTTTTCAACTCGCTCGCACCCAGCCGAAATGATCGCCCCTGAAAAAAGACCATGTCGAAAATCACTTTTACTTTGATAAATTCCAGTGTTGCCAGACCCCGGCGACGAAAATACCCAAATGTCATTCGTACAAGTGGGACACGTGGTTGATCGTACTCGAATTTTGCAAAAAGTCCGTATTTCGATTTTTTTATTTTTGGGGTAAATCTTGAAAATTTCCCGAGAAATGGGGTAATTTTTTTCCCCCAATCCATACCTCGAGTCTGTACACACAATCGTCCTATAGAAGTCGAAACGATCCGAAGTTGCCAACTGTGAGAAATTTGAATTTGAAACTTGCGTTTTTTCGTACCTCAAACCGAACGGCCGCCGCAACAGCCGCCATCTTGAATTTTTAAAAACCTCTCCCGTTTTGACAAAATACAGGATAATTGTAGGCGAAAAAAGAAAAAAACATTATGCTCGACCACGCCGTTTCGGATCTGTGGCGCCGCGGTTCGGGGTCGAAAAATCAAAAATTTGAAAATACTACAGCTCGGCCGCCATCTTGTTTTTCCAATTTTTTCCACTTTTTCTATTGATCGTTTCCTAATTTCTTCATTAATTGCGAGTTGTAACGAAATCGGTTGGAAAACAAAAGAGTTACGAGAATCACGTCGGCCGCCATCTTGTTTTTCCGAAATGTCATAATTTTTCCCCACTCGAATTCCGCACCCGAACACATCTCCAGTACATCATTATATCGTTTTCTATCTCTTTCTAGGAGATTTTTTAAACTTTAATATCATTTTCCTATTTTGTGATCCCAGGGAGACCTAAATATCGATTTTGAACGAAATCTGTCAATTAACAAAGAATTTCAAAATGGCGCCGATTTTTCAAAACTTTGGTATCAGTTTCCTGTTTTGTGATCCCAGGGAGACCTAAATATCGATTTTGAACGAAATCTGTCAATTAACAAAGAGTTTCAAAATGGCGGTGATTTTTTAAACTTTAATATCATTTTCCTATTTTGTGATCCCAGGGAGACCTAAATATCGATTTTGAACGAAATCTGTCAATTAACAAAGAATTTCAAAATGGCGCCGATTTTTCAAAACTTTGGTATCAGTTTCCTGTTTTGTAATCCCAGGGAGCCCTAAATATAGATTTTGAATGAAATCTGTCAATAAACAAAGGATTTCCAAATGGCGCTGATTTTTTAAAGCTTTGGTATCAGTTTTCAGTTTTGTAATCCCAGGGAGCCCTAAATATCGATTTTGAACGAAATCGGTCAATTAACAAAGAATTTCAAAATAGCGCTGGTTTTTTAAAACTTTGGTATCAGTTTCCTGTTTTGTGATCCCAGGGAGCCCTAAATATCGATTTTGAACGAAATCGGTCAATTAACAAAGAATTTCAAAATAGCGCTGATTTTTTAAAACTTTGGTATTAGTTTCCTGTTTTGTGATCCCAGGGAGTCCTAAATATCGATTTTGAACGAAATCGGTCAATTAACAAAGAATTTCAAAATGGCGCTGATTTTTTTAAATTTTGGTAAGTTTCCTGTTTTGTAATCCCAGGGATCCCTGGGCATGGGTAAAACGGAACCTTATCAAAATCTTGCATAGCTGTTTTACACGTCTTGTTGTCTCTTCAATATTCGCCATAATAGATTTTCTATGAAAAAATAAATTCCGCCATCTTGAAACTTTTCCTGTTCATCAAGTAGACCTCTTGATCACTTGGTCTCTTGGTCTTGATCATCTTTTGCCAAGAAACCACTTTTCCATCTTTTATACTTTCTGAGATAGACACCAAATAAATTTGTATGGCAGCCATCTTTAATCCGCCATTTAAATTTTTTTTTCAGCTCATTATCTTTTGGATGAAGTTTCGAATGACATTTGGTCGAGCACCCCCCCCCCCCCCCCCTATCTTGAATACCTTGGCCGTGCTCTTTACCCGTCTCCGAAATCCTCAATCATCAGCTGTCTTAATATATTTGTTCAAGTTTAATTTTCTGACGTGTATACGAAGCCATCAGTGAAAAAAAAATTTTCATATAAAATTTTACAGAAGGACATTTTTGGGAAAATCTCGAAAACTACCCCAAATGTGGCAACACTGTTAAGATATCTCGATACTGCCGGTCGAGTTACACAATCGATCCATACATGTCAACTTTTCCAAGTGTTGCCAACTGCCTCAAAAACGCTGGCCGCCACCTCTTTTCACAGAAACATTTTACATAGTTTTATAATGTTCCCGTAAACTACAGGCTATACCGCTCCTGATGACGTTTCAATTTTTCATCTTGCTCGCACCCAGCCGAAATGATCGTCCCTGAAAAAAGACCATGTCGAAAATCACTTTTACTTTGATAAATACCAGTGTTGCTAGACCTCGGCGACGAAAATACTCAAATGTCATTCATACAAGTGAGACACGTGGTTGCTCGTACTCAAATTTTGCAAAAAATACGTATTTCGATTTTTTCATTTTTGGGGTAAATCTTCAAAAATTTCCCGAGAAATAGGGTAATTTTTTTTTCCCAATTCATACCTCGAGTCTGTACACACAATCGCCCCGTAGAAGTCAAAACGCTCCGACGTTGCCAACTGTGAGAAATTTGAATTTTAAAAATTGCGTTTTTTCGTACTTCAAACCGAACGGCCGCCGCGACAGCCGCCATCTTGAATTTTTAAAAACCAATCTCTTTCTGTCAAAATACAGGATAATTGTAGGCGAAAAAAGCAAAAAATTATCATGCTCGACCACCCCGTTTCGGATCTGTGGCGCCGCGGTTCGGGGTCGAAAAATTTAAAAATTTGAAAACACTACAGCTCAGCCGCCATCTTGTTTTTCTAATTTTTTCCACTCTTTTTATTGATCGTTTACGAATTTCTTCAATGTTAGCGAGTTTTAACGAAATCGGTTGGAAAACAAAAGAGTTGCAAGAATCACGTCGGCCGCCATTTTGTTTTTCCGAAATTTCATAATTTTTCCCTACTCGAATCCCACACCCGAACACATTTCCCGTACATCATTGTATCGTTTTCTGTCTCTTTCTAGGAGAACAATTATGTATGTCCTAATCGCTACATAATTTGGTATGAAAAAAAATATTCCGCCATCTTGAAATTTTTTTCTTTTCGCTTAATAGACCTCCTCGTCCTGATCATCTCTTGCCAAGAAACCACTCTTCCGTCTCTTATACTTTCTGAGATAGACATCAAATAAATTTGTATGGCAGCCATCTTAAATCCGCCATTTTGATTTTTTTTTCAGCTCATTGTCAATTGGATGAAGTTTCGAATGACATTTGGTCGAACACCCCCCACCTATCTTCAATACCTCGGCCGCGCCCTTTACCCGTCTCCGAAATCCTCAATCATCAGCTGTCTCCATATTTTTCTTCAAGTTTAATTTTCTGACATGTATACGAAGCCATCAGTGAAAAAAAAATTTTTCATACAAAATTTTACAGGAGGAAATTTTGGGGAAAATCTCGAAAACTACCCCAAATCTGGCAACACTGTTTAGATATCTCGATACTGCTGGTCGAGCTACACAATCGATCCATACATGTCAACTTTCCCAAATGTTGCCAACTGCCTCAAAAACGTGATCGAAATTTAGAAAAACACAAAAAGAATACAAAATGGCCGCCACCTCGTTTCACGGAAACATTTTACATAGTTTCATAATTTTCCCGTAAACTGCAGGATATACCGCTCCTGATGACGTTTAAATTTTTCAACTCGCTCGCACCCAGCCGAAATGATCGCCCCTGAAAAAAGACCATGTCGAAAATCACTTTTACTTTGATAAATTCCAGTGTTGCCAGACCCCGGCGACGAAAATACCCAAATGTCATTCGTACAAGTGGGACACGTGGTTGATCGTACTCGAATTTTGCAAAAAGT
The DNA here is from genome assembly GCA_917051295.2 of Erebia ligea. Classification (NCBI taxonomy): domain Eukaryota; kingdom Metazoa; phylum Arthropoda; class Insecta; order Lepidoptera; family Nymphalidae; genus Erebia; species Erebia ligea. The sequence goes on along the minus strand of OU785241.1, from coordinate 13,311,185 downwards.
CCGTATTTCGATTTTTTTATTTTTGGGGTAAATCTTGAAAATTTCCCGAGAAATGGGGTAATTTTTTTCCCCCAATCCATACCTCGAGTCTGTACACACAATCGTCCTATAGAAGTCGAAACGATCCGAAGTTGCCAACTGTGAGAAATTTGAATTTGAAACTTGCGTTTTTTCGTACCTCAAACCGAACGGCCGCCGCAACAGCCGCCATCTTGAATTTTTAAAAACCTCTCCCGTTTTGACAAAATACAGGATAATTGTAGGCGAAAAAAGAAAAAAACATTATGCTCGACCACGCCGTTTCGGATCTGTGGCGCCGCGGTTCGGGGTCGAAAAATCAAAAATTTGAAAATACTACAGCTCGGCCGCCATCTTGTTTTTCCAATTTTTTCCACTTTTTCTATTGATCGTTTCCTAATTTCTTCATTAATTGCGAGTTGTAACGAAATCGGTTGGAAAACAAAAGAGTTACGAGAATCACGTCGGCCGCCATCTTGTTTTTCCGAAATGTCATAATTTTTCCCCACTCGAATTCCGCACCCGAACACATCTCCAGTACATCATTATATCGTTTTCTATCTCTTTCTAGGAGAACAATTATGTCAATGAGTGAGTCAGTGAGTGGTAATCGAGCTATATATAGTATAACTAGTGTTTCGCTCTGTGCGCGAGCTGCTAAAGCAGCTCACGAGATGTGGTTAGCCCTAAATATCGATTTTGAACGAAATCGGTCAATTAACAAATAATATCAAAATGGCGCTGTTTTTTAAAATGATGATACCAGTTTCCTGTTTTGTAATCCCAGGGAGCTATATATTTCGATTTTGAAAGAAATCGGTCAATTAACAAAGAATTTCAAAATGGCGCTGATTTGTTAAAACGTTGGTATCTGTTTCCTGTTTTGTAATCCCAGGGAGCCCTAAATATCGATTTTGAACGAAATCGGTCAATTAACAAAGGATTTCAAAATGGCGCTGATTTTTTAAAACTTTGGTATCAGTTGCCTGTTTTGTGATCCCAGGGAGCTATATATTTCGATTTTGAACGAAATCGGTCAATTAACAAAGAATTTCAAGATGGCGCTGATTTGTTAAAACGTTGGTATCTGTTTCCTGTTTTGTAATCCCAGGGAGCCCTAAATATCGATTTTAAACGAAATCGGTCAATTTATAAATAATTTCAAAATGGCGCTGATTTTTTTAAATTTTGGTACCAGTTTACTGTTTTGAATTCCCAGGAATCCCAGGGATTGTAATATATTTAAATAACAGTTTCCTGTTTTGTGATCCCAGGGAGCCCTATACATCGATTTTGAACGAAATCGGTCAATTAAAAAAGAATTTCAAAATGGCGCTGATTTGTTAAAACGTTAGTATCTGTTTCCTGTTTTGTAATCCCAGGGAGCCCTAAATATTGAACGAAATCGGTCAATTTATAAATAATTTCAAATGGAGCTGATTTTTTAAAATTTAGGTATCAGTTTCCTGTTTTGAATTCCCAGGGATCCCAGGGATTTTAATATATTTAAATAACAGTTTCTTGTTTTGTGATCCCAGGGAGTCCAAAATATCGATTTTGAACGAATCGGTCAATTAACAAAGAATTTCAAAATGGCGCTGATTTTTGTTAATTTTGGTAACAGTTTCCTGTTTTGTAATCCCAGGGAGCCCCGTCGTGGGTAAAACGGAACCGAATCAAAATCTTGCATAGTTCTACACTTGTAGTCTCTTCAATATTCGCCATATATTTTCTAGGGAAAAATAAATTCCGCCATCTTGAATTTTTTTCCTGTTCATCAAGTCCTGATCATCTTTTGCCAAGAAACCACTCTTCCATCTTTTATACTTTCTGAGATAGTCACCAAATAAATTTGTATCGCAGCCATCTTAAATCCACCATTTTGGTTTTTTTTTAGCTCATTGTCTATTGGATGAAGTTTCGAATGACATTTAGTCGAGCGATAGGTGAAAATAGGGGAGGTCCCTATTTTCACCTATCTTCAATGCTTCGATCGGTTCATTTCGGCAAATCGGCCGCCATTTTGTTTTCCCAAAATGTCATAATTTTTCCCTACTCCCATCCCGCACCCAAACATAATATCTCTTAGACATGAACTACCCCGTTTCGGATCTGTGGCGCCGCGGTTCGAAGTCGAAAAATCAAAAATTTGAAAGAGAAAGAAAGAAGAAAGAAAAATCATTTATTCATTCTTGTGCCTCGTACATAAAAACAAACTTAAAAATTAAGCTATGGCTTTTGCACCCACATGGCACAAGATGAAAAGGCCCCGACTCAGCATTAATGCTGCAGGTTTTGAAAGCAAAACATGAGCGCTGGTATTCTGCCGGAGCCCAAACGAGTGACACGCACGAGCTCGACAGTCGGAAACACCGCAGCTCGGCCGCCATCTTGTTTTTCCAATTTTCTAGTGATCGTTTACTAATTTCTTGAATAATTGTGAGTTGTAATGAAATCGGTTGGAAAACAAAAAAGTTACAAAAAGCACTACGGCCGCCGTCTTGTTTTTCCGAAATATCATAATTTTTCCCTACTCCCATCGCGCACCTGAACACATCTCCCATACATCATTGTATAGTTTTCTGTCTCTTTCTAGGAGAACATTTACGTCTTTTATAGTTCCTTATCGCCTTAATATAATTTGGTATAAAAAAAATATTTCTCCATTTTTTTCATTTCGCTTAATATATCTGCTCGTTCTGATCATCTTTTGCCAAGAAACCACTCTTCCATCTTTTATACTTTCTGAAATAGACTCAAATAAATTTGTATGGCAGCCATCTTAAATCCGCCATTTTGAATTTTTTTTCAGCTCATTGTCTATTGGATGAAGTTTCGAATGACATTTGGTCGAGCACCCCGCACCTATCTTCAACACCTTGGCCGTGCTCTTTACCCGTCTCCGAAATCCTCAATCATCAGCTGTCTCCATATTTTTCTTCAAGTTTAATTTTCTGACTTGTATACGAAGACATCAGTGAAAAAAAAAATTTCATACAAAATTTTACAGGAGGAAATTTTTGGGGAAAATGTCGAAAACTACCCCAAATTTGGCAACACTGTTTATATATACTGCCGGTCGAGTTGTACAATCGATCCATACAAGTCGACTTTCCCAAATGTTGCCTACTGCCTCAAAAACGTGATCGAAATTTTCAAAAACACAAAAAGAATACAAAATGGTCGCCACCTCATTTCACAGAAACATTATACCTACATAGTTTTATAATTTTCCCGTAAACTACAGGATATACCGCTCTTGATGACGTTTCAATCTTTCATCTTGCTCACACCCAGCCGAAATGATCGCCCCTGAAACAAGACCATGTCGAAAATTACTTTTACTTTGATAAATTCCAGTGTTGCCAGACCTCGGCGACGAAAATACCCAAATGTCATTCGTACAAGTAGGTCAAGTAGTTGCTCGTACTCGAATTTTGCAAAAAATACGTATTTCGATTTTTTAATTTTTGGGGTAAATCTTGAAAATATCCCGAGAAATGGGGTAATTTTTTCCCCAATCCATACCTCGAGTCTGTACACACAATCGCCCAGTACAAGTCGAAACGATCCGACGTTGCCAACTGTGAGAAATTTGAATTTTAAAATTGCGTTTTTTCGTACCTCAAACCGAACGGCCGCCGCGACAGCCGCCATCTTGAATTTTTAAAAACCATTTCAATTCTGTCAAAATACAGGATAATTGTAGTCGAAAAAAGAAAAAATTGTTATGCTCGACCACGCCGTTTCGGATCTGCGGCGCCGCGGTTCGGGGTCGAAAAATCAAAAATTTGAAAACACTACAGCTCGGCCGCCATCTTGGTTTTCCAATTTTTTCCACTTTTTCTATTGATCGTTTCCTAATTTCTTCAATAATTGCGAGTTGTAACGAAATCGGTTGGAAAACAAAAGAGTTGTAAGAATCAAGTCGGCCGCCATCTTGTTTTTCCGAAATGTCATAATTTTTCCCTACTCTCATCCCGCACCCGAACACATCTCCCGTACATCATTATATCGTTTTCTGTCTCTTTCTAGGAGAACAATAAATTATGCTAATGAGTCCTAATCGCCATATAATTTGGTATGAAAAAAAAAATTCCGCCATCTTGAAATTTTTTTTCATATGCTCGACCACGCCGTTTCGGATCTGTGGCGCCGCGGTTCGGGATCGAAAAATCAAAAATTTGAAAACACTACAGCTCAGCCGCCATCTTGGTTTTCCAATTTTTTCCACTTTTTCTATTGATCGTTTCCTAATTTCTTCAATAATTGTGAGTTGTAACTAAATCGGTTGGAAAACAAAAAAGTTACAAAAAGCACTACGGCCGCCATCTTGTTTCTCCGAAATGTCATAATTTTTCCCTACTCGAATCCCGCACCCGAACACATCTCCAGTACATCATTGTATCGTTTTCTGTCTCTTTCTAGGAGAACAATAAATTATGTCAATGAGTCCTAATCGCCATATAATTTGGTATGAAAAAAAATATTCCGCCATCTTGAATTTTTTTTCATTTCGCTAAATAGACCTTCTCGTCCTCATCATCTTTGGCCCAGAAACCACTCTTTAATCTTTTATACTTTCTGAGATAGACACCAAATAAATTTGTATGGCGGCCATCTTAAATCCGCCATTTTGCATTTTTTTTCAGCTCATTGTCTTTTGGATGAAGTTTCGAATGACATTTGGTCGAGCACCCCCCACCTATCTTCAATACCTCGGCCGTGCTCTTTACCCGTCTCCGAAATCCTCAATCATCAGCTGCCTCCACATTTTTCTTCAAGTTTAATTTTCTGACTTGTATACGAAGCCATCAGTGAAAAAAAAATTTTTCATACAAAATTTTACAGGAGGAGTTTTTGGGGAAAATCTCGAAAACTACCCCAAATGTGGCAACACTGTTTAGATATCTCAATACTGCCGGTCGAGTTACACAATCGATCCATACATGTTAACTTTCCCAAATGTTGCCGACTGCCTCAAAAACGTGATCGAAATTTTGAAAAACACAAAAAGAATACAAAATGGCCGCCACCTCTTTTTACAGAAATATTTTACATAGTTTTATAATTTTCCCGTAAACTACAGGATATACCGCTCCTGATGACGTTTAAATTTTTCATCTCGCTCGCACCCAGCCGAAATGATCGCCCCTGAAAAAAGACCATGTCGAAAATCACTTTTACTTTGATAAATTCCAGTGTTGCCAGACCTCGGCGGCGAAAATACCCAAATGTCATTCGTACAAGTGAGACACGTGGTTGCTCGTACTCGAATTTTGCAAAAAGTCCGTATTTCGATTTTTTTATTTTTGGGGTAAATCTTGAAAATTTCCCGAGAAATGGGGTAATTTTTTTCAACAATCCATAACTCGAGTCTGTACCCACAATCGCCCCATAGAAGTCGAAACGCTCCGACGTTGCCAACTGTGAGAAATTTAAATTTTAAAATTGCGTTTTTTCGTACCTCAAACAAAATGGCCACCGCGACAGCCGCCATCTTGAATTTTTAAAAACCACTCCCGTTCTGTCAAAATACAGGGTAATTGTAGGCGAAAAAAGAAAAAAATATCATGCTCGACCACGCCGTTTCGGATCTGTGGCGCCGCGGTTCGGGGTCGAAAAATCAAAAATTTTAAAGCACTACAGCTCGGCCGCCATCTTGTTTTTCCAATTTTTTCCACTTTTTCTATTGATCGTTTCCTAATTTCTTCAATAATTGCGAGTTGTAACGAAATCGGTTGGAAAACAAAAGAGTTACAAGAATCCCGTCGGCCGCCATCTTGTTTTTCCGAAATGTCATAATTTTTCCCTACTCGAATCCCGCACCCGAACACATCTCCCCTACATCATTATATCGTTTTCTGTCTCTTTCTAGGAGAACAATTATGTCAATGAGTGAGTCAGTCAGTCAGTCAGTGAGTGGTAATCGAGCTATATATAGTATAATAACTAGTGTTTCGCTCTGTGCGCGAGCTGCTAAAGCAGCTCACGGGATGTGGTTAGCCATAAATATCGATTTTGAACGAAATCGGTCCATTAACAAATAATTTCAAAATGGCGCTGATTTGTTAAAACGTTGGTACCTATCTGTTTCCTGTTTTGTGATCCCAGGGAGCCCTAAATATCGATTTTGAACGAAATCAGTTAATTAACAAAGAAGTTCAAAATGGCGCTGATTTTTTTAAAACTTTGGTATCAGTTTCCTGCTTTCTTATCCCAGGGAGTCCTAAATATCGATTTTGAACGAAATCGGTCAATAATATTAACAAAGAATTTCAAAATGGCACTGATTTTTTAAAACTTTGGTGTCAGTTTCCTGTTTTGTGATCCCTGTGTGCCTAGGGAGCCCAATAAATCGATTTTTAACGACATCGGTCAATTAACAAAGAATTTCAAAATGGCGCTAATTTGTTAAAACGTTGGTATCTGTTTCCTGTTTTGTAATCCCAGGGAGCCCAATATATCGATTTTGAACGACATCGGTCAATTAACAAAGAAATTCAAAATGGCGCTGATTTGTTAAAACGTTGGTATCTGTTTCCTGTTTTGTAATCCCAGGGAGCCCAATATATCGATTTTGAACGACATCGGTCAATTAACAAAGAATTTCAAAATTGCGCTGATTTGTTAACACGTTGGTATCTGTTTCCTGTTTTGTAATCCCAGGGAGCCCTTAATATCGATTTTGAACGAAATCGGTCAATATATAAATAAATACAAAATGGCGCTGATTTTTTAAAATTTTGGTACAAGTTTCCTGTTTTGAATTCCCAGGGATCCCAGGGATTGTAATATATTAAAATAACAGTTTCCTGTTTTGAGATCCCAGGGAGTCCTAAATATCGATTTAGAATGAAATCGGTCAAATAACAAAGAATTTCAAAATGGCGCTGATTTTTTAAAACTTTGGTAACAGTTTCCTTTTTGTAATCCCAGGAAGCCCTAAATATCGATTTTGAACGAAATCGGTAAATTAACAAATAATTTCAAAATGGCGCTGATATTTTAAAATTTTGGTACCAGTTTCCTGTTTTGTGATCCCAGGGAGTCCTAAATATCGATTTTAACGAAATCGGTCAATTAACAAAGAATTTCAAAATGGCGCTGATTTTTTAAAACTTTGGTAGGTATCAGTTTCCTGTTTTTTAATCCCAGGGAGCCCTAAATATGGATTTTTTCCGAAATGTCATAATTTTTCCCTACTCCCATCCCACACCCAAACATACTATCTCTTAGACATGAACCACCCCGTTTCGGATCTGTGGCGCCGCGGTTCGAGGTCGAAAAATCAAAAATTTTAAAACACTACAGCTCGGCCGCCATCTTGTTTTTCCAATTTTTTACACTTTTTCTATTGATCGCTTACTAATTTCTTCAATAATTGCGAGTTGTAACGAAATCGGTTAAAAAACAAAAGAGTTGCAAGAATCACGTCGGCCGCCTTCTTGTTTTTCCAAAATGTCATAATTTTTCCCTACTCGAATCCCACACCCGAACACATCTCCTTTACATCATTGTATCGTTTTCTGTCTCTTTCTAAGAGAACAATGACGTCTTTTATAGTTCCTAATCGCCATATAATTTGGTATGAAAAATAAATATTCCGCCATCTTGATTTTTTTTCATTTCGTTAAGGCGCCAGCGGAGGGCTAATTGCTCATACAAACGTAATACCAAAATAATTAGTAATTCGAGCATATTTCCTCCATATTATTCGATTATTAAGATTGAACTTGTATTTATCTAGGTCCCTGGATAATTATTTTTCCAAAATACTTTCCCAAAATTAAATGTAAGCACATTGCGTTTTGCATGTTTTTGCGACATAAACGACATGTTTTCTCCTTATTTGTTTCATATTAAAACCAACGATATCTCACGTACTAATTGATCAGGAACATAGCCTATATTGTCAAGTTACAGAATAACAACACGAAGTTAAAAACACAACAATTTTTCATTCATCATTTTTGGTATTCACGGAACAAGACTAAATGTATAACAAATTCTGTACGCTCATATTGCTATCGCGCTTGCACGCGATCATGTGTCTTCAGCCAAATAGGGATAGCAATATACCGGCAAATTTATATTTGCGGTTCGAGTAGAAGTTGCGAGCGGCGGTCGCCGGTCCCTTAAATAGACCTCCTCGTCCTGGGCCCCAATCATGTAAGAATGGTCGATCAAACGTTAAAGATTTTCGTCAAAGTAAAATAAACCATGACAGCATTGAATTAGAGCTCAATTTCGTCTGCCCATTCTTATACGTTTAGGGTATCGTACATACCCTGATCATCTTTTGCCAAGAAACCACTCTTCCATCTTTTATACTTTCTGAGATAGACGCCAAATAAATTGGTATGGCAGCCATCTTAAATCCGCCATTTTGAATTATTTTTCAGCTCATTGTCTATTGGATGAAGTTTGAAATGACATTTGGTCGAGCACCCCCACCTATCTTCTATGCTTCGATCGGTTCATTTCGGCAAATCAGCCGCCATCTTGTTTTCCCGAAATGTCATAATTTTTCCCTACTCCCATCCCACACCCAAACATAATATCTCTTAGACATGAACTACCTCGTTTCGGATCTGTGGCGCCGGGGTTCGAGGTCGAAAAATCAAAAATTTGAAAACAATACAGCTCGGCCGCCATCTTATTTTTCGAATTTTTTCTATTTTTTTTATTGATCATTTATTAATTTGTTTAATAATTGCGAGTTGTAACGAAATTGGTTGGAAAACAAAAGAGTTGCAAGAATCACGTCGGCCGCCATTTTGTTTTTCCGAAATGTCATAATTTTTCCCAACTCGAATCCCGCACCCGAACACATCTCCCCTACATCATTGTATCGTTTTTTGTCTCTTTCTAGGAGAACAATGACGTCTTTGTTCCTAATCGCCATTTAATTTGGTATGAAAAAAAATATTCCGCCATCTTGAAATTTTTTCATTTCGCTAAATAGACCTCCTCGTCCTGATCATCTCTTGCCGAGAAACCACAATTCCATCTCTAATACTCTCCGAGACAGACACTGATGAAATTTGTATGGCGGCCATCTTGAATCCGCCATTTTGGAGATTTTTCAACTCACCGCCAATTGGATGAGGTTTCGAGTGACATTTGTTTGAGAACCCCCCACCTATCTTCAATACCTTGGCCGTGCTCTTTACCCGTCTCCGAAATCCTCAATCATCAGCTGTCTCCATATTTTTCTTCAAGTTATATTTTCTGATTTATATACGAAGCCATCAGTGAAAAAAAAATTTGTCATGCAAAATTTTACAGGAGGGAGTTTTTGGGGAAAATCTCGAAAACTACCCCAAATGTGGCCACACTGTTTAGATATCTCGATATAGCCGGTCGAGTTACACAATCGATCCATACATGTCAACTTTCCCAAATGTTGCCAATTGCCTCAAAAACGTGATCGAAGTTTTCAAAAACACAAAAAGAATACAAAATGACCGCCACCTGGTTTCACAGAAACATTTTACATAGTTTTATAATGTTCCCGTGAACTACAGGATATACCGCTTCTGATGACGTTTCAATTTTTCATCTCGCTCGCACCCAGCCGAAATGATCGCCCCTGAAAAAAGACCATTTCAGAAAGAAAAGAAAATCACTTTTACTTTGATAAATTCCAGTGTTGCCAGACCTCGGCGACGAAAATACCCAAATGTCATTCGCACAAGTGAGACACGTGGTTGCTCGTACTCAAATTTTGCAAAAAGTCCGTATTTCGATTTTTGTATTTTTGGGGTAAATCTTGAAAATTTCCCGAAAAATGGGGTAATTTTTTTCCCCAATCCATACCTCGAGTCTGTCTACACAATCGCACCGTACAAGTCAAAACGCTCCGACGTTGCCAACTGTGAGAAAATTGAATTTTAAAATTGCGTTTTTTCGTACCTCAAACAAAAAGGCCGCCGCGATAGCCGCCATCTTGAATTTTTAAAAACCACTCCCATTCTGTCAAAATACAGGATAATTGTAGTCGAAAAAAGAAAAAAATATCATGCTCGACCACGCCGTTTCGGATCTGTGGCGACGCGGTTCGGGGTCGAAAAATCAAAAATTTTAAAGCACTACAGCTCGGCCGCCATCTTGTTTTTCCAATTTTTTCCACTTTTTCTATTAATCGTTTCCTAATTTCTTCAATCACTGCGAATTGTAACGAAATCGGTTGGAAAACAAAAGAGTTGCGAGAATCACGTCGGCCGCCATCTTGTTTTTCCGAAATGTCATAATTTTTCCCCACTCGAATCCCGCACCCGAACACATCTCCCGTACATCATTATATCGTTTTCTGTCTCTTTCTAGGAGAACAATTATGTCAATGAGTGAGTCAGTGAGTGGTAATCGAGCTATATAATATAGTATTATATATTACTTTGACGCTGAACCTGTACCATTTGATCGAACACTCTTACATAATCGGGGGGCTGATCATCTTTTGCCAAGAAACCACTCATCCAACTTACTTTCTGAGATAGACAGACACCAAAATATAAATTTGTATGGCAGCCTGAACATGAACTACCACTAAACCATTTCGGATCTGTGGCGCCGCGATTCGGGGTCGAAAAATCAAAAAATTGAAAACACTACAGCTCGGCCGCCGAACACATCTGCCTCACATCACTGTATCGTTTTCTGGCTCTTTCTAGGAGAACAATAAATTATGTCATTGAGTCCTAATCGCCATAATAATAATATAATTTGGTATGAAAAAAAATATTCCGCCATCTTGAAATTGTTTTCATTTCGCTAAATAGACCTCCTTGCTCTGAACATCTCGTGCCAAGAAACCACACTTCCATCTCTTATACTCTCCGAGATCGACACTGACGAAATTTGTATAGCGGCCATCTTGAATCCACCATTTTAGAGTTTTTTTAAACTCATCGCCAATTGGATGAGGTTTCGAGTGACATTTGTTCGAGCACCCCCACCTATCTTTAATACCTTGGCCGTGCTCTTTACCGGTCTCCGAAATCCTCAATCATCAGCTGTCTCTATATTTTTCTACAAGTTTAATTTTTTGACTTGTATACGAAGCCATCAGTGAAAAAAAATTATTCATACAAAATTTTACAACAGGAAATTTTTGGGGAAAATCTCGAAAACTACCCCAAATGTGGCAACACTGTTTAGATATCTCGATACTGCCAGTCGCATCACACAATCGATCCATACATGTCAACTTTCCCAAATGTTGCCAACTGCCTCAAAAACGTGATCGAAATTTTCAAAAACACAAAAAGAATACAAAATGGCCGCCACCTAGTTTCACAGAAACATTTTACATAGTTTTAAAATTTTCCCGTGAACTACAGGATATGCCACTCCTGATGACATTTTAATTTTTCATCTCGCTCGCACCCAGCCGCAACGATCGCCTCTGAAAATAGACCATGTCGAAAATTACTTTTACCTTAATAAATTCCAGTGCTGCCAGACCTCGGCGGCGAAAATACCCAAATGTCATTCGTACAAGTGAGACGCGTGGTTGTGCTCGTACTCGAATTTTGCAAAAAATTCGTATTACTATTTTTTTATTTTTGGGGTAAATCTTGAAAATTTCTCCAGAAATGGGGTAATTTTTTTCCCAAATCCATACCTCGAGTTTGTACACACAATCGCCCCATAGAAGTCGAAACGATCCGACGTTGCCAACTATGAGAAATTTGAATTTTAAAATTGCGGTTTTTCGTACCTCAAACCGAACGGCCTCCGCTACAGCCACCATCTTGAATTTTTAAAAACCACTCCCATTTTGTCAAAAAACAGGATAATTGTAGGCGAAAAAAGAAAAAAACCCTATGCTCGACCACGCCGTTTCGGATCTGTGGCGCCGCGGTTCGGGGTCGAAAAATCAAAAATTTGAAACCACTACAGCTCGGCCGCCATCTTGTTTTTCCAATTTTTTCCACTTTTTCTATTTATCGTTTACAAATTACTTCAATAATTGCGAGTTGTAACGAAATCGGTTAGAAAACAAAAGAGTTGCAAGAATCACGTTGGCCGCCAGATTGTTTTTCCGAAATGTCATAATTTTTCCCTACTTGGATCCCGCACCCGAATACATCTCTCGTACATCATTGTATCGTTTTCTGTCTCTTTCTAGGAGAACAATGACGTCTTTTATAGTTCCTAATCGCCATATAATTTGGTATGAAAAAAAATATTCCGCCATCTTGGATTTTTTTTAATTTTGCTAAATAGACCTCCTCGTTTTGATCATCTTTTGCCACGAAACCACTCTTCCATCTTTTATACTTTCGGAGATAGGTAAGTACACCAAATAAATTTGTATGGCAGCCATCTTAAATCCGCCATTTTGAATTTTTTTTCAGCCTATTGTCTATAAGATGAAGTTTCGAATGACATTTGGTCTAGCACCCCTCGCTTATCTTCAATGCTTCGACCGGTCTATTTCGGCAATTCGGCCGCCATCTTGATTTTCCGAAATTTCATAATTTTTCCCTACTCCTATCCCGCACCCGAACATATATCCAATACATGAACTACTCCAATTCGGATCTGTGGCGCCGCGGTTCGGGGTCGAAAAATCAAAAATTTGAAAACACTACAGCTCGGCCGCCATCTTGGTTTTCCAATTTTTTCCACTTTTTCTATTGATCGTTTCCTAATTTCTTCAATAATTGTGAGTTGTAACTAAATCGGTTGGAAAACAATAAAGTTACAAAAAGCACTACGGCCGCCATCTTGTTTTTCCTAAATATCATATTTTTCCCTACTCCCATCCTGCACCCGAACACATCTCCGATACATCATTGTATCGTTTTCTGTCTCTTTCTTGGAGAACAATAAATTATGCTAATGAGTCCTAATCGCCATATAATTTGGTATGAAAAAAAATATTCCGCCATCTTGAATTTTTTTTCTTTTCGCTAAATAGATCTTCTCGTCCTGATCATCTTTGGCCGAGAAACCACTCTTTCATCTTTTATACTTTCTGAGATGGACACCAAATAAATTTGTATGGTGGCCATCTTAAATCCGCCATTTTGAATTTTTTTTCAGCTCATTGTCTTTTGGATGAAGTTTCGAATGACATTTGGTCGAGCACCCCCCACCTATCTTCAGTACCTCGGCCGGCTCTTTACCCGTCTCCGAAATCCTCAATCATCAGCTGTCTATATATTTTTCTTCAAGTTTAATTTTCTGACTTGTATACGAAGCCATCAGTGAAAAAAAAATTTTTCATACAAAATTTTACAGGAGGAGTTTTTGGGGAAAATCTCGAAAACTACCCCAAATGTGGCAACACTGTTTAGATATCTCGATACTGCCGGTGGAGTTACACAATCGATCCATACATGTCAACTTTCCCAAATGTTGCCAACTGCCTCAAAAACGTGATCGAAATTTTGGAAAACACAAAAATAATACAAAATGGCCGCCGTCTCGTTTCACATAAACATTTTACATAGTTTCATAATTTTCCCGTAAACTACAGGATATACCGCTCCTGATGACGTTTAAATTTTCCATCTCGCTCGCACCCAGCCGAAATGATCGCCCCAGAAAAAAGACCATGTCGAAAATCACTTTTACTTTGATAAATTCCAGTGTTGCCAGACCTCGGCGACGAAAATACCCAAATGTCATTCATACAAGTGGGACACGTGGTTGAACGTACTCGGAATTTCCAAAAAGTCCGTATTTCGATTTTTTTATTTTTGGGGTAAATCTTGAAAATTTCCCGAGAAATGGGGTAATTTTTTTTCCCCAATCCATACCTCGAGTCTGTACGCACAATCGCCCCGTAGAAGTCAAAACGCTCCGACGTTGCCAACTGTGAGAAATTTGAATTTTAAAATTGCGTTTTTTCGTACCTCAAACCGAACGGTCGCCGCAACAGCCGCCATCTTGAATTTTTAAAAACCACTCCCATTCTGTCAAAATACAGGATAATTGTAGTCGAAAAAAGAAAAAAATATCATGCTCGACCACGCCGTTTCGGATCTGTGGCGCCGCGGTTCGGGGTCGAAAAATCAAAAAATTTAAGGCACTACAGCTCGGCCGCCATCTTGTTTTTCCAATTTTTTCCACTTTTTCTATTAATCGTTTCCTAATTTCTTCAATCACTGCGAATTGTAACGAAATCGGTTGGAAAACAAAAGAGTTGCGAGAATCACGTCGGCCGCCATCTTGTTTTTCCGAAATGTCATAATTTTTCCCCACTCGAATCCCGCACCCGAATACATCTCCCGTACATCATTATATCGTTTTCTGTCTCTTTCTAGGAGAACAATTATGTCAATGAGTCAGTCAGTCAGTGAGTGGTAATTGAGCTATATATAGTATAACTAGTGTTTCGCTCTGTGCGCGAGCTGCTAAAGCAGCTCGCGGGCCGTGTTAGTCTCAAATTTTGAAGGATGGGTGGTGGAGTTTCAGCTTTATGCAAAAAATATGGGATTAGAAAAGGAAAATTAAAAAAGGGAAGATCACAAACATAAGTTCTTTGAAAGGAGTCGCATGCATGAGCTACTTTATAATATTTTTTTAAAGATAATATACTATTTTTTAAAGAAACAGCAGGTATACATTATGTGAAATTAAACAAAAATTGTAATTTTTCTTAAATCAGCCACGTATTTAAATATTTATAATTTTAGCCAGGAGTAGAACATTAAAGATAATGTATATTGAAGATTATTAAATGGCAACAAAACGGTTTTTTTTAGTTCAAGCCTGTATTTAAATTCCTTCTTGTAAATAATTTAAGCTACGTGAAAAATCATTCATTCATTGTTCATTGGAAATTATTTTATCTACTCCAGCATCGAAAAGTTCGATCGAAATTTCAAAATGACGCTGATTTTATAAATTTTGGTAACAGTTTCCTGTTTTGTGATATTAGGGATCCTCAGATATCGAATTTGAACGAAATCGCTACAATAACAAAGAATATCTAAATGGCGCTGATTTAAATTTTGGTAACAGTTTCCTGTATTGAAATCCCAGGGAGTCCTAAATATCGATTTTGAACGAAATCGGTTAATTTTAATAAGTTATTTCAAAATGGCGCAGATTTTCTAAAATTTTTGTACCAGTTTCCTGTTTTGTGATATTAGGGATCCTCAGATATCGATTTTGAAAAAATCGGTAAATTAACAAATAATTGCAAAATGGCGCTGAATTTTTAAAATTTTGGTAACAGTTTAATGAATTGAAATCCCAGGGACCCCAAAATATCGATTTTGAACCAAATCGCTCAATTAACAAAGAGTTTTAAAATGGCGCTGATTTTGTACAACTTTGGTATCAGATTCAGTATTGTAATCCCAGGGAACCCTAAATATCGATTTTGAACGAAATCGGCCAATTATTAAAGAATTTCAAAATGGCGCTGATTTTTTAAAACTTTTGTATCAGTTTTGTGATCCCAGGGAGCCCTAAATATCGATTTTGATCGAAATCGGTCAATTAACAAAGAATTTCAAAATGGCGCTGATTTTTTAACACTTTGGTAGCAGTTTTCTGTTTTGTAATCCCAGCGAACCCTAAATATCGATTTTGAACGAAATCGGTCCATTAACAAAGAATTTCAAAATGGCGCTGATTTTTTAAAATTTTGGTACCAGTTTCCTGTTCTGTAATCCCAGGGAGTCCTAAATATCGATTTTGAACGAAATCGGTTATTAACAAAGAATTTCAAAATGGCGCCGATTTTTTAAACTTTGGTACCTATCGGTTTCCTATTTTGTAATCCCAGGGAGTCATATGTATCGATTTTGAACGAAATCGGTCAATTAACAAAGCATTTCAAAATGGCGCTGGTTTTTTAAAACTTTGGTACCAGTTTCCTGTTTTGTAATCCCAGGGAGCCCTAAATATCGATTTGGAACGAAATAGGTTAATTAATAAATAATTTCAAAATGGCGTTGATATTTTAAAATTTTGGTACCGGTTTTCTGTTTTGTAATCCCAGGGATCCTAAAATATTGATTTTGAAAGAAATCGGTCAATTAACAAACAATTTCAAAATGGCGCTGATTTTTTACAACTTTGGTATCAGTTTCTTGTTTTATAACCCCAGGGAGCCCTAAATATCGATTTTGAACGATATCGGCCAATTGACAAAGAATTTCAAAATGGCGCTGATTTAAATTTTGGTAACAGCTTCCTGTATTGAAATCCCAGGGAGCACTGAATATCGATTTGGAACGAAATCGGTTAATTAATGAATAATTTCAAAAAGGCGCTGATATTTTAAAATTTTGGTACCGGTTTTCTGTTTTGTAATCCCAGGGATCTTAAAATATCGATTTTGAACGAAATCGGTCAATTAACAAAGAATTTCAAAATGGCGCTGATTTTTTACAACTTTGGTATCAGTTTCTTGTTTTATAACCCCAGGGAGCCCTAAATATCGATTTTGATCGAAATCGGAAAATTAACAAAGAAGTTCAAAATGGCGCCGATTTTTTAAACTTTGGTACCTATCGGTTTCCTATTTTGTAATCCCAGGGAGTCATATGTATCGATTTTGAACGAAATCGGTCAATTAAAAAAGCATTTCAAAATGGCGCTGGTTTTTTAAAACTTTGGTACCAGTTTCCTGTTTTGTAATCCCAGGGAGCCCTAAATATCGATTTGGAACGAAATCGGTTAATTAATAAATAATTTCAAAATGGCGCTGATATTTTAAAATTTTGGTACCGGTTTTCTGTTTTGTAATCCCAGGGATCCTAAAATATTGATTTTGAAAGAAATCGGTCAATTAACCAACAATTTCAAAATGGCGCTGATTTTTTACAACTTTGGTATCAGTTTCTTGTTTTATAACCCCAGGGAGCCCTAAATATCGATTTTGAACGAAATCGGCCAATTGACAAAGAATTTCAAAATGGCGCTGATTTAAATTTTGGTAACAGCTTCCTGTATTGAAATCCCAGGGAGCCCTGAATATCGATTTGGAACGAAATCGGTTAATTAATAAATAATTTCAAAAAGGCGCTGATATTTTAAAATTTTGGTACCGGTTTTCTGTTTTGTAATCCCAGGGATCCTAAAATATCGATTTTGAACGAAATCGGTCAATTAACAAAGAATTTCAAAATGGCGCTGATTTTTTACAACTTTGGTATCAGTTTCTTGTTTTATAACCCCAGGGAGCCCTAAATATCGATTTTGATCGAAATCGGAAAATTAACAAAGAAGTTCAAAATGATGCCGATTTTTTAAACTTTGGTACCTATCGGTTTCCTATTTTGTAATCCCAGGGAGTCATATGTATCGATTTTGAACGAAATCGGTCAATTAACAAAGCATTTCAAAATGGCGCTGGTTTTTTAAAACTTTGGTACCAGTTTCCTGTTTTGTAATCCCAGGGAGCCCTAAATATCGATTTGGAACGAAATCGGTTAATTAAAAAATAATTTCAAAATGGCGCTGATATTTTAAAATTTTGGTACCGGTTTTCTGTTTTGTAATCCCAGGGATCCTAAAATATTGATTTTGAACGAAATCGGTCAATTAACAAACAATTTCAAAATGGCGCTGATTTTTTACAACTTTGGTATCAGTTTCTTGTTTTATAACCCCAGGGAGCCCTAAGTATCGATTTTGAACGAAATCGGCCAATTGACAAAGAATTTCAAAATGGCGCTGATTTAAATTTTGGTAACAGCTTCCTGTATTGAAATCCCAGGGAGCCCTAAATATCGATTTGGAACGAAATCGGTTAATTAATAAATAATTTCAAAAAGGCGCTGATATTTTAAAACTTTGGTACCGGTTTTCTGTTTTGTAATCCCAGGGATCCTAAAATATCGATTTTGAACGAAATCGGTCAATTAACAAAGAATTTCAAAATGGCGCTGATTTTTTACAACTTTGGTATCAGTTTCTTGTTTTATAACCCCAGGGAGCCCTAAATATCGATTTTGATCGAAATCGGAAAATTAACAAAGAAGTTCAAAATGGTGCCGATTTTTTTTAAACTTTGGTATCAGTTTCCTGTTCTGTAACCCCAGGGAGTCCTAAATATCGATTTTGAACGAAATCGGTTCTATTAAATAATTTCAAAATGGCGCTGATTTTTTAAAACTTTGGTAGCAGTTTTCTGTTTTGTAATCCCAGGGAACCCTAAATATCGATTTTGAACGAAATCGGTTATTAACAAAGAATTTCAAAATGGCGCTGGTTTTTTAAAACTTTGGTACCAGTTTCCTGTTTTGTAATCCCAGGGAGCCCTAAGTATCGATTTTGAACGAAATCGGCCAATTGACAAAGAATTTCAAAATGGCACTGATTTAAATTTTGGTCACAGCTTCCTGTATTGAAATCCCAGGGAGCCCTAAATATCGATTTGGAACGAAATCGGTTAATTAATAAATAATTTCAAAATGGCGCTGATATTTTAAAATGTTGGTACCGGTTTTCTGTTTTGCAATCCCAGGGATCCTAAAATATCGATTTTGAACGAAATCGGTCAATTAACAAAGAATTTCAAAATGGCGCTGATTTTTTACAACTTTGGTATCAGTTACTTGTTTTATAACCCCTGCCCCCCTAGCATGGGCCGAGACAATTTTCTCCCCGAGGAAAGGATAAAATTTTTATTCCTAAATAAATAAATAAAAACACTAAATAACGGTGGATAAATAGTCCCCCGAGTCCCCGTGAAATGTCAAACGGGGATAAACTTCTCCTCTCCCCTGTTGCCGTGCTCTGAGAAGTGGATAAGTTAATTTTATCTCTTGTCAGTGGATAAAATCGGGGGATAAAATTTTTATCTCTGGCCCATGCTAGCCCTGCAGGGAGCCCTAAATATCGATTTTGATCGAAATCGGTCCATTAACAAAGAATTTCAAAATGGCACTGATTTTTTACAACTTTGGTATCAGTTTCCTGTTCTGTAATCCCAGGGAGTCCTAAATATCGATTTTGAACGAAATCGGTTATAAAATAAATAATTTCAAAATGGCGCTGATTTTTTTAAAATTATGGTACCAGTTTCCTGTTTTGTAATCCCAGGGAGCCCTAAGTATCGATTTTGAATGAAATCGGTCAATTAACAAATAATTTCAAAATAGCGCTGATTTTTAAACTTTGGTATCAGTTTCCTGTGTTGTAACCCCAGGGAGCCCTAAATATCGTTTTTGAACGAAATCGGTCAATTAACAAAGAATTTTAAAATGGCGCTGATTTTTTACAATTTTGGTATCAGTTTCCTATTTTGTGACCCCAGGGAGCCCTAAATATCGATTTTGAACGAAATTGGTCAATTAACAAAGAATTTCAAAATGGCGCTGATTTTTTTTACTTTGGTATCAGTTTTCTGTTTTGTAATCCCAGAGAGACCTAAATTATATCGAATATGAAAGATTCCATCTCTAATACTCTCCGAGACAGACACTGATGAAATTTGTATGGCGGCCATCTTGAATCCGCCATTTTGGAGATTTTTCAACTCACCGCCAATTGGATGAGGTTTCGAGTGACATTTGTTTGAGAACCCCCCACCTATCTTCAATATCTTGGCCGTGCTCTTTACCCGTCTCCGAAATCCTCAATCATCAGCTGTCTCCATATTTTTCTTCAAGTTATATTTTCTGATTTATATACGAAGCCATCAGTGAAAAAAAAATTTGTCATGCAAAATTTTACAGGAGGGAGTTTTTGGGGAAAATCTCGAAAACTACCCCAAATGTGGCAACACTGTTCAGATATCTCGATACTGCCGGTCGAGTTACACAATCGATCCATACATGTCAACTTTCCCAAATGTTGCCAATTGCCACAAAAATGTGATCGAAATTTTCAAAAACACAAAAAGAATACAAAATGGCCGCCACCTGGTTTCACAGAAACAGTTTACATAGTTTTATAATGTTCCCGTGAACTACAGGATATACCGCTTGTGATGACGTTTCAATTTTTCATCTCGCTCGCACCCAGCCGAAATGATCGCGCCTGAAAAAAGACCATGTCGAAAATCACTTTTACTTTGATAAATTCCAGTGTTGCCAGACCTGGGCGACGAAATTACCCAAATGTAATTCATACAAGTGAGACACGTGGTTGCTCGTACTCGAATCTTGCAAAAAGTCCGTATTTAGATTTTTTTATTTTTGGGGTAAATCTTGAAAATTTCCCGAGAAATGGGGTAATCTTTTTTCCCCCAATCCATACCTCGAGTCTGTACACACAATCGCCCCGTAGAAGTAGAAACGCTCCGACGTTGTCAACTGTGAGAAATTGGAATTTTAAAATTGCGATTTTTCGTACCTCAAACCGAATGGCCGCCGCGACAGCCGCCATCTTGAATTTTTAAAAACCACTCCCATTTTGTCAAAATACAGGATAATTGTAGGCGAAAAAAAGAAAAAATCATGCTCGACTACGCCGTTTCAGACCTGTGGCTCCGCGGTTCGGGGTCGAAACATCAAAAATTTGAAAACACTGCAGCTCGGCCGCCATCTTGTTTTTCCAATTTTTTCCACTTTCTCTATTGATCGTTTACTAATTTCTTCAATCCTTGCGAGTTTTAACGAAATCGGTTAAAAAACAAAAGAGTTGCAAGAATCACGTCGGCCGCCATCTTGTTTTTCCGAAATGGCATAATTTTTCCGTACTCCCATCTCGCACCCGAACACATCTTCCGTACATCATTGTATCGTTTTCTGTCTTTTTCTAGGAGAATAATAAATTATGTCAATGAGTCCTAATCGCCATATAATTTGGTATGAAAAAAAATATTCCGCCATCTTGATTTTTTTTTCATTTCGCTAAATAGAACTCCTCGTCCTGATCATCTCTTGCCGAGAAACCACTCTTCCGTCTCTTATACTTGCTGAGATAGACACCAAATAAATTTGTATGGCGGCCATCTTAAATCCGCCATTTTGATTTTTTTTTCAGCTCATTGTCAATTGGATGAAGTTTCGAATGACATTTGGTCGAGCACCCCCCACCTATCTTCAATACCTCGGCCGTGCCCTTTACCCGTCTCCGAACTCCTCAATCATCAGCTGTCTCCATATTTTTCTTCAAGTTTAATTTTCTGACATGTATACGAAGCAATCAGTGAAAAAAAAATTTTTCATACAAAATTTTACAGGAGGAAATGTTGGGGAAAATCTCGAAAACTACCCCAAATGTGGCAACACTGTTTAGATATCTCGATACTGCCAGTCGAGCTACACAATCGATCCATACATGTCAACTTTCCCAAATGTTGCCAACTGCCTCAAAAACGTGATCGAAATTTTGAAAAACACAAAAAGAATACAAAATGGCCGCCACCTCGTTCCACAGAAACAGTTTACATAGTTTCATAATTTTCCCGTAAACTACAGGATATACCGCTCCTGATGACGTTTAAATTTTTCATCTCGCTCGCACTCAGCCGAAATGATCGCCCCTGAAAAAAGACCATGTCGAAAATCACTTTTTCTTTGATAAATTCTAGTGTTGCCAGACCTGGGCGACGAAATTACCCAAATGTAATTCATACAAGTGAGACACGTGGTTGCTCGTACTCGAATTTTGCAAAAAGTCCGTATTTCGATTTTTTTATTTTTGGGGTAAATCTTGAAAATTTCCCGAAAAATGGGGTAATTTTTTTTCCCCAATCCATACCTCGAGTCTGTACACACAATCGCCCCGTAGAAGTCGAAACGCTCCGACGTTGCCAACTGTGAGAAATTTGAATTTTAAAATTGCGTTTTTTCATACCTCAAACAAAAAGGCCGCCGCGACAGCCGCCATCTTGAATTTTTAAAAACCACTCCCATTCTGTCAAAATACAGGATAATTGTAGTCGAAAAAAGAAAAAATTATCATGCTCGACTACGCCGTTTCGGATCTGTGGCGCCGCGGTTCGGGGTCAAAAAATCAAAAATTTGAAAACACTACAGCTCAGCCGCCATCTTGTTTTTCCAATTTTTTCCACTTTTTCTATTGATCGTTTCCTAATTTCTTCAATCGTTGCGAGTTTTAACGAAATCGGTTGGAAAACAAAAGAGTTGCAAGAATCACGTCGGCCGCCATCTTGTTTTTCCGAAATGTCATAATTTTTCCCTACTCGAATCCCGCACCCGAACACATCTCCCCTACATCATTATATCGTTTTCTGTCTCTTTCTAGGAGAACAATTATGTCAATGAGTCAGTCAGTCAGTCAGTGAGTCAGTGGTAATTGAGCTATATATAGTATAACTAGTGTTTCGCTCTGTGCGCGAGCTGCTAAAGCAGCTCACGAGATGTGGTTAGACGTTAGTACTAAGTAGTACAGACTTGACGTCTTTATTGTATTAAACCGAATTTATTTACTTAGATACACAATTCACCTTTAAGTAGAAAGATTTTAAAAATGGCGCTGACTTTTTAAAACTTTAGTATCACTTTCCTGTTTTGTAATCCCAGGGAGCCCTAATATCGATTTTGAACGAAATCGGTCAATTAACAAGTAATTTCAAAATGGCGCGGATTTTTTTAAATTTTGGTAACAGTTTCCTGTTTTGTAACCCCAGGGAGTCCTAAATATCTATTTTGAACGAAATCGGTCAATTAACAAAGAATTTCAACATGGCGCTGATTTTTTTAAATTTTTGTAACAGTTTCCTGTTTTGTAATCCCAGGGAGCCCTAATATCGATTTTGAACGAAATCTGTCAATTACCAAAGAATTTCAGATTGGCGCTGTTTTTTTTAAACTTTGGTATCAGTTTCCTGTTTTGTGATCACAGGGAGTCCTAAATATCGATTTTGAACGAAATCGGTCAATTAACAAAGAATTTCAAAATGGCGCTGATTATTTAAAACTTTGGTATCAGTTTCCTGTTTTGTGATCCCAGGGAGCCCTAAATAACGATTTTGAACGAAATCGGTCAATAACAAAGTATTTCAAAATGGCGCTGATTTTTTAAAACTATGGTATCAGTTTCCTGTTTTGTGATCCCAGGGAGTACTACATATCGATTTTGAACGAAATCGGTCAATTAACAAATAATTTCAAAATGGCGCTGATTTTTTAAAACTTTGGCATCAGTTTTCTGTTTTGTAATCCTAAGGAGCCCTAAATATAGATTTTGAACGAAATCGGTCAATTAACAGAATTTCAAAATGGCGCTAATCTTTTAAACCTTTGGTATCAGTTTCCTGTTTTGTGATCCCAGGGAGTCCTAAATATCGATTTTGAACGAAATCGGTCAATTAACAAAGAATTTCAAAAAGGGCGCAGATTTTTTTAAATTTTCGTAACAGTTTCCTGTTTTGTAATCCCAGGGAGCCCTAATATCGATTTTGAACGAAATCTGTCAATTAACAAAGAATTTCAGATTGGCGCTGTGTTTTTTAAACTTTGGTATCAGTTTCCTGTTTTGTGATCCCAGGGAGTCCTAAATATCGATTTTGAACGAAATCGGTCAATTAACAAAGAATTTCAAAATGGCGCCGATTATTTAAACTTTGGTATCAGTTTCCTGTTTTGTGATCCCAGGGAGCCCTAAATATCGATTTTGAACGAAATCAGTCAATAACAAAGAATTTCAAAATGGCGCTGATTTTTTAAAACTTTGGTATCAGTTTCCTGTTTTGTGATCCCAGGGAGTACTAAATATCGATTTTGAACGAAATCGGTCAATTAACAAATAATTTCAAAATGGCGCTGATTTTTTAAAACTTTGGCATCAGTTTTCTGGTTTGTAATCCTAAGGAGCCCTAAATATAGATTTTGAACGAAATCGGTTAATTAACAAATAATTTCAAAATGGCGCTGATTTTTTAAAACTTTGGTATCAGTTTCCTGCTTTCTGATCCCAGAGAGCCATAAATATCGATTTTGAACGAAATCGGTCAATTAACAAAGAATTTCAAAATGGCACTGATTTTTTACAACTTTGGTTTCAGTTTCCTGTTTTGTAATCCCAGGAAGTCCTAAATATCGATTTTGAACGAAATCGGTCAATTAACAAAGAACTTCAAAATGGCGCTGATTTTCTTAAGACTGTGGTATCAGTTTCCTATTTTTTGATCCCAGGGAGTCCTAAATATCGATTTTGAACGAAATCGGTCAATTAACAAATAATTTCAAAATGGCGCTGATTTTTTAAAACTTTGGTATCAGTTTCCTGTTTTGCAATCCCAGGTTGCCCTGAGTATCGATTTTGAACGAAATCGATAAATTAACAAATAATTTTAAAATGGCGCTGATTTTTAAAATTTTGGTAGGTACCAGTTTCCTGTTTTGTAATCCCAGGGAGCCCTAAATATCGATTTTGAACGAAATCGGTCAATAATTAACAAAGAATTTCAAAATGGCACTGATTTTTTTAAATTTTGGTACCAGTTTCCTGTTTTGTAATCCCAGGTAGCCCCGTCGTGGGCAAAACGGAACCGTATCAAAATCTTGCAAAGTTCTGCACTTCTAGTGACTACAGTCTCTTCAATACTCGCCATATATTTTCTATGGAAAAATAAATTCCGCCAGCTTGAATTTTTTTCCTGTTCATCAAGTAGACCTTCAGGTCCTGATCATCTTTTGCCACAAAACCACTCTTCCATCTTTTATACTTTCTGAGATAGACACCAAATAAATTTGTATGGCAGCCATCTTAAATCCGCCATTTTGAATTTTTTTTCAGCTCATTCTATTGGATGAAGTTTCGAATGACATTTGGTCGAGCACCTATCTTCAATGCTTCGATTGGTTCATTTCGGCAAATCGGCCGCCATCTTGTTTTTCCGAAATGTCATAATTTTTCCCTACTCCTATCCCGCACCCAAACATATCTCCTTTACATGAACTACCCCGTTTCGGATCTGTGGCGCCGCGGTTCGGGGTCAAAAAAATCAAAAATTTTAAAACACTACAGCTCGGCCGCCATCTTTTTTTTCCAATTTTTTCCACTTTTTCTACTGATCGTTTCTTAATTTCTTCAATCGTTGCGAGTTTTAACGAAATCGGTTGGAAAACAAAAGAGTTGCAAGAATCACGTCGGCCGCCATCTTGTTTTTCCGAAATGTCATGATTTTTCCATACTCCCATCCCGCACCCGAACACATCTCCCGTACATCATTGTATCGTTTTCTGTCTTTTTCTAGGAGAACAATAAATTATGTCAATGAGTTAGAATCGCCATATAATTTGGAATGAACAAAAATATTCCGCCATCTTGAATTATTTTCATGTAGCTAAATAGACCTTCTCGTCCTGATTATCTCTTGCCAAGTAACCACACTTCCATCTCTTATACTCTCCGAGATAGACACCAAATAAATTTGAATGGCGGCCATCTTAAATCCTCCATTTTGAAATTTTTTCCAGCTCACTGTCAATTGGATGAAGTTTTGAATGACATTTGGTCGAGGACCCCTCACCCTCAATTCCTCGGCCGTGCTCTTTACCCGTCTCCGAAATCCTCAATCATTAGCTATCTCCATATTTTTCTTCCAGTTTAATTTTCTGACTTGTACATGAAGCCATCAGTGAAAAAAAAAATTTTTATACAAAATTTTACAGGAGGAAGTTTTTGGGGAAAATCTCGAAAACTACCCCAAATGTGGCAACACTGTTTAGATATCTCGTTACTGCCGGTTGAGTTACACAATCGATCCATACATGTCAACTTTCCCAAATGTTGCCAACTGCCTCAAAAACGTGATCGAAATTTTGAAAAACACAAAAAGAATACAAAATGGCCGCCACCTAGTTTCACGAAAACATTTTACATAGTTTTATAATTTTCCCGTAAACTACAGGATATACCGCTCCTGATGACGTTTAAATTTTTCATCTCGCTCGCACCCAGCCGAAATGATCGCCCCTGAAAAAAGACCATGTCGAAAATCACTTTTACTTTGATAAATTCCAGTGTTGCCAGACCTCGGCGACGAAAATACCCAAATGTCATTCGTACAAGTGGGACACGTGGTTGCTCGTACTCGAATTTTGCAAAAAGTCCGTATTTCGATTTTTTATTTTTGGGGTAAATCTTGAAAATTTCCGAGAAATGGGGTAATTTTTTTTCCCCACTCCATACGTCGTGTCTGTACGCACAATCGCGCCTTAGAAGTCGAAACGCTCCGATGTTGCTAACTGTGAGAAATTTGAATTTTAAAATTGCGTTTTTTCGTACCTCAAACCGAACGGCCACTGCGACAGCCGCCATCTTGATTTTTTAAAAATTACTCCCATTCTGTCAAAATACAGGATAATTGTAGGCGTGAAAAGAAAAAAATATCATGCTCGACCACGCCGTTTCGGATCTGCGGCACCGCGGTTCGGGGTCGAAAAATCAAAAATTTGAAAACACTACAGCTCAGCCGCCATCTTGGTTTTCCAATTTTTTCCACTTTTTCTATTGATCGTTTCCTTATTTCTTCAATAATTATGAGTTGTAACTAAATCGGTTGGAAAACAATAAAGTTACAAAAAGCACTACGGCCGCCATCTTGTTTTTCCGAAATATCATATTTTTTCCCTACTCCCATCCTGCACCCGAACACATCTCCCATACATCATTGTATCGTTTTCTGTCTCTTTCTTGGAGAACAATAAATTATGCTAATGAGTCCTAATCGCCATATAATTTGGTATGAAAAAAAATATTCCGCCATCTTGAATTTTTTTTCTTTTCGCTAAATAGATCTTCTCGTCCTGATCATCTTTGGCCGAGAAACCACTCTTTCATCTTTTATACTTTCTGAGATGGACACCAAATAAATTTGTATGGCGGCCATCTTAAATCCGCCATTTTGAAATTTTTTTCAGCTCATCGCCAATTGGATGAGGTTTCGAGTGACATTTGTTCGAGCACCCCCCACCTATCTTCAATACCTGGACCGTGCTCTTTACCCGTCTCCGAAATCCTCAATCATCAGCTGTCTCCATATTTTCTTCAAGTTTGATTTTCTGACTTGTACACGAAGCCATCAGTGGAAAAAAAAATTTTCATACAAAATTTTACAGGAGGAAATTTTTGGGAAAATCTCGAAAACTACCCCAAATGTGGCAACACTGTTTAGATATCTCGATACTGCCGGTCGAGTTACACAATCGATCCATACATGTCAACTTTCCCAAATGTTGCCAACTGCCTCAAAAACGTGTTCGAAGTTTTCAAAAACACAAAAAGAATACAAAATGGCCGCCACCTCGTTTCACGGAAACATTTTACATAGTTTCATAATTTTCCCGTAAAGTGCAGGATACACCGCTCCTGATGACGTTTCAATTTTTCATCTCGCTCGCACCCAGCCGAAATGATCGCCCCTGAAATAAGACCATGTCGAAAATCACTTTTACTTTGATAAATTCCAGTGTTGCCAGACCTCGGCGACGAAAATACCCAAATGTCATTCGTACGAGTGGGACACGTGGTTGCTCGTACTCGAATTTTGCAAAAATACCGTATTTCGATTTTTTTATTTTTGGGGTAAATCTTGAAAATTTCCCGAAAAATGGGGTAATTTTTTTCCCCAATCCATACCTCGAGTCTGTCCACATAATCGCACCGTACAAGTCGAAACGCTCCGACGTTGCCAACTGTGAGAAAATTGAATTTTAAAATTGCGTTTTTTCGTACCTCAAACAAAAAGGCCGCCGCGACAGCCGCCATCTTGAATTTTTAAAAACCACTCCCAATCTACCAAAATACAGGATAATTGTAGTCGAAAAAAGAAAAAATTATCATGCTCGA
The DNA here is from genome assembly GCA_917051295.2 of Erebia ligea. Taxonomy (NCBI): domain Eukaryota; kingdom Metazoa; phylum Arthropoda; class Insecta; order Lepidoptera; family Nymphalidae; genus Erebia; species Erebia ligea. The sequence continues at coordinate 13,283,480 of OU785241.1, read as the reverse complement.
CCACGCCGTTTCGGATCTGTGGCGCCGCGGTTCGGGGTCGAAAAATCAAAAATTTTAAAGCACTACAGCTCGGCCGCCATCTTGTTTTTCCAATTTTTTCCACTTTTTCTATTGATCGTTTCCTAATTTCTTCAATAATTGCGAGTTGTAACGAAATCGGTTGGAAAACAAAAGAGTTGCAAGAATCAAGTCGGCCGCCATCTTGTTTTTCCGAAATGTCATAATTTTTCCCCACTCGAATCCCGCACCCGAACACATCTCCCCTACATCATTATATCGTTTTCTGTCTCTTTCTAGGAGAACAATTATGTCAATGAGTGAGTGAGTGAGTCAGTGGTAATTGAGCTATATATAGTATAACTAGTGTTTCGCTCTGTGCGCGAGCTGCTAAAGCAGCTCACGAGATGTGGTTAGACGTTAGTACTAAGTAGTACAGACTTGACGTCTTTATTGTATTAAACCGAATTTATTTACTTAGATACACAATTCACCTTTAAGTAGAAAGATTTTAAAAATGGCGCTGATTTTTTAAAACTTTAGTATCACTTTCCTGTTTTGTAATCCCAGGGAGCCCTAATATCGATTTTGAACGAAATCGGTCAATTAACAAAGAATTTCAACATGGCGCTGATTTTTTAAAATGTTTGTAACAGTTTCCTGTTTTGTAATCCCAGGGAGCCCTAATATCGATTTTGAACGAAATCTGTCAATTAACAAAGAATTTCAGATTGGCGCTGTTTTTTTTAAACTTTGGTATCAGTTTCCTGTTTTGTGATCCCAGGAAGTCCTTAAATATCGATTTTGAACGAAATCGGTCAATTAACAAAGAATTTCAAAATGGCGCTGATTATTTAAAACTTTGGTATCAGTTTCCTGTTTTGTGATCCCAGGGAACCCCAGATATCGATTTTGAACGAAATCGGTACGATAACAAAGAAATTCAAAATGGCGCTGACTTTTTTAAAATTTTGGTAACAGTTTCCTGTTTTGTGATCCCAGGGAACCCCAGATATCGATTTTAAACGAAATCGGTACGATAACAAAAAATTTCAAAATGGCGCTGACTTTTTTAAAATTTTGGTAACAGTTTCCTGTTTTGTGATCCCAGGGAACCCCAGATATCGATTTTGAACGAAATCGGTACGATAACAAAAAATTTCAAAATGGCGCTGACTTTTTTAAAATTTTGTTCATAGTTTCCTGTTTTGTGATCCCAGGGAACCCCAGATATCGATTTTGAACGATATCGGTATGATAACAAAGAATTTCAAAATGGCGCTGCCGTTTTTTAAATTTTGGTAACAGTTTCCTGTTTTGTGATCCCAGGGAACCCCCGATATCGATTTTGAACGAAATCGGTACGATAACAAAAAAATTCAAAATTGCGCTGACTTTTTTAAAATTTTGGTAACAGTTTCCTGTTTTGTGATCCTTGGGAACCCCAGATATCGATTTTGAACGAAATCGGTACGATAACAAAGATTTTCAAAATGGCGCTGACTTTTTTAAAATTATGGTAACAGTTTATCGATTTTGAACGAAATCGGTAAGATAACAAAAAAATTCAAAATGGCGCTGACTTTTTTAAAATTTTGGTAACAGTTTCCTGTTTTGTGATCCCAGGGAACCCCAGATATCGATTATGAATGAAATCAGTACGATAAGAAAAAATTTCAAAATGGCACTGACTTATTTAAAATTTTGTTCATAGTTTCCTGTTTTGTGATCCCACGGAACCCCAGATATCGATTTTGAATGAAATCGGTACGATAAGAAAAAATTTCAAAATGGCGCTGACTTATTTAAAATTTTGTTCATAGTTTCCTCTTTTGTGATCCCAGGGAACCCCAGATATCGATTTTGAACGATATCGGCATGATAACAAAGAATTTCAAAATGGCGCTGCCGTTTTTTAAATTTTGGTAACAGTTTCCTGTTTTGTGATCCCAGGGAACCCCCGATATCGATTTTGAACGAAATCGGTACGATAACAAAGACATTCAACATGGCGCTGACTTTTTTAAAATTTTGGTAACAGTTTCCTGTTTTGAACGAAATCGGTACGATAACAAAGAATTTCAAAATGGCGCTGACTTTTTTAAAATTTTGGTAACAGTTTCCTATTTTGTGATCCTAGGGAACCCCCAGATATCGATTTTGAACGAAATTTGTACGATAACTAAGAATTTCAAAATGGCGCTGCCGTTTTTTAAATTTTGGTAACAGTTTCCTGTTTTGTGATCCCAGGGAACCCCCGATATCGATTTTGAACGAAATCGGTACGATAACAAAGAAATTCAACATGGCGCTGACTTTTTTAAAATTTTGGTAACAGTTTCCTGTTTTGAACGAAATCGGTACGATAACAAAGAATTTCAAAATGGCGCTGACTTTTTTAAAATTTTGGTAACAGTTTGCTGTTTTGTGATCCTAGGGAACCCCCAGATATCGATTTTGAACGAAATTTGTACGATAACTAAGAATTTCAAAATGGCGCTGACTTTTTAAAATTTTGGTAACACTTTCCTGTTTTGTGATCCTAGGGAACCCCAGATATCGATTTTGAACGAAATCGGTACTCCAAAGAATTTCAAATTGGCGCTGACTTTTTTAAAATTTTGGTAACAGTTTCCTATTTTGTGATCCTAGGGAACCCCAGATATCGATTTTGAACGAAATCGGTAAGATAATCTTTTATACATTATTTTACAATCTCAAAAACTGAGCATTATTGTAGCCGTGAGTATTGTTTCGGCGCATAAATAGGTACATAATATTTACCGCGGCCAACAGCGGCGCGGAATGTGGCGCGGAGGCATAGATAAGTAGTAAATAAATAATCATCTTATATTTTCAAGTAACAAAATTGGTTAGTTGGCTATAAAATCGAGCGTAGAGCGTAGAGCTATATAAGCGTGCATATATATGCTGTACTGTGACGAGTTTTATACCTATAGTTGAGTTTCATACCTATAGTTGGTCGCGGGGTAAATGTTTACCGGGCCTTAACAAAGACAGTACACAAAAGCAGAATAATAAAATAAAAGCAAAATAATAAGTGTCTGCAACCCCTGCGAGTGTACCCACAAATCAGGTATTAGTTACTACGTAAGGTGTACCGACACTATGTTACCGAACGCACTTTAGTCTCTTCAATATTCGCCATATATTTTCTATGTTGTCTACCGAGTTTCTTGCTGGTTCTTCTCGGTAGGAATGGCATTCCGAACCAGTGGTAGATTCACTTGACGATTCAAAAGTACTTGTAAAAGTTTATTTGAATAAAAAACATTTGAATTTTGAATTTTGAATTTTATGGAAAAATTAACTCCGCCATCTTGAATTTTTTTCCTGATCATCAAGTTTGCCAAGAAACCACTCTTCCATCTTTTATACTTTCTGAGATAGACACGAAATAAATTTGTATGGCAGCCATCTTAAATCTTTTTTCAGTTCATTGTCTATGGGATGTAGTTTCGAATGACATTTGGTCTAGCACTTCCCACCTATCTTCAATGTTTCGATCGGTTCATTTCGGCAAATTGGCCGCCATCTTGTTTTTTCGGAATGTCATAATTTTTCCCTACTCCCATCCCGCACCCGAACATATCTCCTATATATAAACTACCCCGTTTCGGATCTGTGGCGCAACGGTTCAGGGTCGAAAAATCAAAAATTTGAAAACACTACAGCTCGGCCGCCATTTTTTTATTTTCCAAGTTTTTCCACTTTTTCTATTGATCGTTTACTAATTTCTTTAATAATTGCGAGTTGTAACGAAATCGGTTGGAAAACAAAAGAGTTGCAATAATCACGTCGGCCGCCATCTTGTTTTTCCGAAATGTCATAATTTTTCCCTACTCGAATCCCACACCCGAACACAATATCTCCTTTACATCATTGTATCGTTTTCTGTCTCTTTCTTGGAGAACAATAAATTATACTAATGAGTCCTAATCGCCATATAATTTGGTATGAAAAAAAATATTCCGCCATCTTGAATTTTTTTTCTTTTCGCTAAATAGATCTTCTCGTCCTGATCATCTTTGGCCGAGAAACCACTCTTTCATCTTTTATACTTTCTGAGATGGACACCAAATAAATTTGTATGGCGGCCATCTTAAATCCGCCATTTTGAATTTTTTTTCAGCTCATTGTCTTTTGGATGAAGTTTCGAATGACATTTGGTCGAGCACCCCCCACCTATCTTCAATACCTCGGCCGTGCTCTTTACCCGTCTACGAAATCCTCAATCATCAGCTGTCTCCATATTTTTGTTCAAGTTTAATTTTATGACGTGTATACGAAGCCATCAGTGAAAAAAAAATTTTTCATACAAAATTTTACAGGAGGACATTTGTGGGAAAATCTCGAAAACTACCCCAAATATGGCAACACTGTTTAGATATCTCGATACTGCCGGTCGAGTTACACAATCGATCCATACATGTCAACTTTCCCAAATGTTGCCAACTGCCCCAAAAACGTGATCGAAATTTTGAAAAACACAAAAAGAATACAAAATGGCCGCCACCTCGTTTCACATAAACATTTTACATTGTTTCATAATTTTCCCGTAAACTACAGGATATACCGCTCCTCATGACGTTTCAATTTTTCATCTCGCTCACACCCAGCCGAAATGATCGCTCCTGAAAAAAGACCATGTCGAAAATCACTTTTACTTTGATAAATTCCAGTGTTGCCAGACCTCGGCGACGAAAACACCCAAATGTCATTCGTACAAGTGAGACACGTGGTTGCTCGAACTCAAATTTTGCAAAAAGTCCGTATTTCGATTTTTTTATTTTTGGGGTAAATCTTGAAAATTTCCCGAGAAATGGGGTAATTTTTTTTCCCCAATCCATACCTCGAGTCTGTACACACAATCGCCCAGTACAAGTCGAAACGCTCCGACGTTGCCAACTGTGAGAAATTTGAATTTTAAAATTGCGTTTTTTCGTACCTCAAACAAAAAGGCCGCCGCGACAGCCGCCATCTTGAATTTTTAAAAACCACTCCCATTCTGTCAAAATACAGGATAATTGTAGTCGAAAAAAGAAAAAATTATCATGCTCGATTACGCCGTTTCGGATCTGCGGCGCCGCGGTTCGGGGTCGAAAAATCAAAAATTTGAAAACTCTTCAGCTCGGCCGCCATCTTGTTTTTCCAATTTTTTCCACTTTTTCTATTGATCGTTTCCTAATTTCTTCAATAATTGCGAGACGTGACGATATCGGTTGGAAAACAAAAGAGTTACAAGAATCACGTCGGCCGCCATCTTGTTTTTCCGAAATGTCATAATTTTTCCCCACTCGAATCCCGCACCCGAACATATCTCCCGTACATCATTGTATCGTTTTCTGTCTCTTTCTAGGAGAACAATTATGTCAATGAGTCAGTCAGTGGTAATTGAGCTATATATAGTATAACTAGTGTTTCGCTCTGTGCGCGAGCTGCTAAAGCAGCTCACGAGATGTGGTTAGACGTTAGTACTAAGTAGTACAGACTTGACGTCTTTATTGTATTAAACCGAATTTATTTACTTAGATACACAATTCACCTATAAGTAGAAAGATTTTAAAAATGGCGCTGATTTTTTAAAACTTTAGTATCACTTTCCTGTTTTGTAATCCCAGGGAGCCCTAATATCGATTTTGAACGAAATCGGTCAATAACAAAGAATTTCAAAATGGCGCTGATTTTTTAAAACTTTGGTATCAGTTTCCTGTTTTGTGATCCCAGGAAGTACTAAATATCGATTTTGAACGAAATCGGTCAATTAACAAATAAGTTCAAAATGGCGCGGATTTTTTTTAATTTCAGTAACAGTTTCCTGTTTTGTAACCCCAGGGAGCCCTAATATCGATTTTGAACGAAATCTGTCAATTAACAAAGAATTTCAAAATGGCGCTAATCTTTTAAACCTTTGGTATCAGTTTCCTGTTTTGTGATCCCAGCGTGCCCTAAATATCAATTTTGAACGAAATCGGTCAATTAACAAACAATTTCAAAATGGCGCTGATTTTTTAAAACTTTGGTATCAGTTTCCTGTTTTGTGATCCCAGGAAGTACTAAATATCGATTTTGAACGAAATCGGTCAATTAACAAATAAGTTCAAAATGGCGCAGATTTTTTTAAATTTTAGTAACAGTTTCCTGTTTTGTAACCCCAGGGAGTCCTAAATATCTATTTTGAACGAAATCAGTCAATTAACAAAGAATTTCAACATGGCACTGATTTTTTTAAATTTTTGTAACAGTTTCCTGTTTTATAATCCCAGGGAGCCCTAATATCGATTTTGAACGAAATCTGTCAATTAACAAAGAATTTCAAAATGGCGCTAATCTTTTAAACCTTTGGTATCAGTTTCCTGTTTTGTGATCCCAGCGTGCCCTAAATATCAATTTTGAACGAAATCGGTCAATTAACAAAGAATTTCAAAATGGCACTGATTTTTTACATTTTGGTATCAGTTTCCTGTTTTGTGATCCCAGCGTGCCCTAAATATCGATTTTGAACGAAATCTGTCAATTAACAAAGAATTTCAAAATGGCGCTAATCTTTTAAACCTTTGGTATCGGTTTCCTGTTTTGTGATCCCAGCGTGCCCTAAATATCAATTTTGAACGAAATCGGTCAATTAACAAAGAATTTCAAAATGGCACTGATTTTTTAAATTTTGGTATCAGTTTCCTGTTTTGTGATCCCAGCGTGCCCTAAATATCGATTTTGAACGAAATCGGTCAATTAACAAAGAATTTCAAAATGGCGCTGATTTTTTTTAAACTTTGGTATCAGTTTCCTGTTTTGTAATCCCAGGGAGCCCTAAATATCGATTTTGAACGAAATCTGTCAATTAACAAAGAGTTTCAAAATGGCGCTGATTTTTTAAAACTTTGGTATCATTTTCCTGTTTTGTGATCCCAGGGAGACCTAAATATCGATTTTGAACGAAATCTGTCAATTAACAAAGAATTTCAAAATGGCGTCGATTTTTTAAAACTTTGGTATCAGTTTCCTGTTTTGTGATCCCAGGGAGACCTAAATATCGATTTTGAACGAAATCCGACAATTAACAAAGAATTTCAAAATGGCGCCGATTTTTTAAAACTTTGGTATCAGTTTCCTGTTTTGTAAACCCAGGGAGCCAACCCTAAATATCGATTTTGATCGAAATCTGTAAATTAACAAAGAATTTCAAAATGGCGCTGATTTTTTACAACTTTGGTACCAGTTTCCTGTTTTGTAATCCCAGGGAGCCCTAAATATAGATTTTGAATGAAATCGGTCAATAAACAAAGGATTTCCAAATGGCGCTGATTTTTTAAAGCTTTGGTATCAGTTTTCAATTTTGTGATCCCAGGGAGTCCTAAATATCGATTTTGAACGAAATCTGTCAATTAACAAAGAGTTTCAAAATGGCGCTGATTTTTTAAAACTTTGGTATCATTTTCCTGTTTTGTGATCCCAGGGAGACCTAAATATCGATTTTGAACGAAATCTGTCAATTAACAAAGAATTTCAAAATGGCGTCGATTTTTTAAAACTTTGGTATCAGTTTCCTGTTTTGTGATCCCAGGGAGACCTAAATATCGATTTTGAACGAAATCCGACAATTAACAAAGAATTTCAAAATGGCGCCGATTTTTTAAAACTTTGGTATCAGTTTCCTGTTTTGTAAACCCAGGGAGCCAACCCTAAATATCGATTTTGAACGAAATCGGTCAATTAACAAAGAATTTCAAAATAGCGCTGGTTTTTTAAAACTTTGGTATCAGTTTCCTGTTTTGTGATCCCAGGGAGCCCTAAATATCGATTTTGAACGAAATCGGTCAATTAACAAAGAATTTCAAAATAGCGCTGATTTTTAAAACTTTGGTATCAGTTTCCTGTTTTGTGATCCCAGGGAGTCCTAAATATCGATTTTGAACGAAATCGGTCAATTAACAAAGAATTTCAAAATGGCGCTGATTTTTTTTAATTTCGGTATGTTTCCTGTTTTGTAATCCCAGGGATCCCTGGGCATGGGTAAAACGGAACCTTATCAAAATCTTGCATAGCTGTTTTACACGTCTTGTTGTCTCTTCAATATTCGCCGTAATAGATTTTCTATGAAAAAATAAATTCCGCCATCTTGAAATTTTTTCCTGTTCATCAAGTAGACCTCTTGATCATTTGGTCTTGATCATCTTTTGCCAAGAAACCACTTTTCCATCTTTTATACTTTTTGAGATAGACACCAAATAAATTTGTATGACAGCCATCTTTAATCCGCCATTTTAAATTTTTTTTCAGCTCATTATCTTTTGGATGAAGTTTTGAATGACATTTTGTCGAGCACCCCCCCCTATCTTGAATACCTTGGCCGTGCTCTTTACCCGTCTCCGAAATCCTCAATCATCAGCTGTCTTAATATATTTGTTCAAGTTTAATTTTCTGACGTGTATACGAAGCCATCAGTGAAAAAAAAATTTTTCATATAAAATTTTACAGGAGGACATTTTTGGGAAAATCTCGAAAACTACCCCAAATGTGGCAACACTGTTTAGATATCTCGATACTGCCGGTCGAGTTACACAATCGATCCATACATGTCAACTTTTCCAAGTGTTGCCAACTGCCTCAAAAACGCTGGCCGCCACCTCTTTTCACAGAAACATTTTACATAGTTTTATAATTTTCCCGTAAACTACTGGATATACCGCTCCTGATGACGTTTAAATTTTTCATCTTGCTCGCACCCAGCCGAAATGATCGCCCCTGAAAAAAGACCATGTCGAAAATCACTTTTACTTTGATAAATTCCAGTGTTGCTAGACCTCGACGACGAAAATACCCAAATGTCATTCATACAAGTGAGACACGTGGTTGCTCGTACTCAAATTTTGCAAAAAATACGTATTTCGATTTTTTCATTTTTGGGGTAAATCTTCAAAAATTTCCCGAGAAATAGGGTAATTTTTTTTTCCCAATTCATACCTCGAGTCTGTACACACAATCGCCCCGTAGAAGTCAAAACGCTCCGACGTTGCCAACTGTGAGAAATTTGAATTTTAAAATTGCGTGTTTTCGTACTTCAAACCGAACGGCCGCCGCGACAACCGCCATCTTGAATTTTTAAAAACCAATCTCATTCTGTCAAAATACAGGATAATTGTAGGCGAAAAAAGCAAAAAATTATCATGCTCGACCACACCGTTTCGAATCTGTGGCGCCGCGGTTCGGGGTCGAAAAATTAAAAATTTGAAAACACTACAGCTCGGCCGCCATCTTGTTTTTCTAATTTTTTCCACTATTTTTATTGATCGTTTACGAATTTCTTCAATCTTAGCGAGTTTTAACGAAATCGGTTGGAAAACAAAAGAGTTGCAAGAATCACGTCGGCCGCCATCTTGTTTTTCCGAAATTTCATAATTTTTCCCTACTCGAATCCCACACCCGAACACATTTCCCGTACATCATTGTATCGTTTTCTGTCTCTTTCTATGAGAACAATTATGTATGTCCTAATCGCTATATAATTTGGTATGAAAAAAAATATTCCGCCATCTTGAAATTTTTTTCTTTTCGCTACATAGACCTTCTCGTCCTGATCATCTTTTGCCAAGAAACCACTCTTCCATCTTTTATACTTTCTGAGATAGACACCAAATAAATTTGTATGGCGGCCATCTTAAATCCGCCATTTTGATTTTTTTTTCATTTCATTGTCAATTGGATGAAGTTTCGAATGACATTTGGTCGAGCACCCCCCAACCTATCTTCAATACCTGGACCGTGCTCTTTACCCGTCTCCGAAATCCTCAATCATCAGCTGTTTCCATATTTTCTTCAAGTTTGATTTCCTGACTTGTACACGAAGCCATCAGTGGAAAAAAAAAATTTCATACAAAATTTTACAGGAGGACATTTTTGGAAAAATCTCGAAAACTACCCCAAATGTGGCAACACTGTTTAGATATCTCGATACTGCCGGTCGAGTTACACAATCGATCCATACATGTCAACTTTCCCAAATGTTGCCAACTGCCTCAAAAACGTGATCGAAATTTTGAAAAACACAAAAGGAATACAAAATGGCCGCCACCTCGTTCCACAGAAACATTTTACGTAGTTTCATAATTTTCCCGTAAACTACAGGATATACCGCTCCTGATGACGTTTCAATTTTTCATCTCGCTCGCACCCAGCCGAAATGATCGCCCCTGAAAAAAGACCATGTAGAAAATCACTTTTACTTTGATAAATTCCAGTGTTGCCAGACCTGGGCGACGAAATTACCCAAATGTAATTCATACAAGTGAGACACGTGGTTGCTCGTACTCGAATCTTGCAAAAAGTCCGTATTTAGATTTTTTTATTTTTGGGGTAAATCTTGAAAATTTCCCGAGAAATGGGGTAATCTTTTTTCCCCCAATCCATACCTCGAGTCTGTACACACAATCGCACCATACAAGTCGAAACGCTCCGACGTTGCCAACTGTGAGAAATTTGAATTTTAAAATTGCGTTTTTTCGTACCTCAAACAAAAAGGCCGCCGTGACAGCCGCCATCTTGAATTTTTAAAAACCACTACCATTCTGTCAAAATACAGGGTAATTGTAGTCGAAAAAAGAAAAAAATATCATGCTCGACCACGCCGTTTCGGATCTGTGGCGCCGCGGCTCGGGGTCGAAAAATCAAAAATTTGAAAACACTACAGCTCGGCCGCCATCTTGTTTTTCCAATTTTTTCCACTTTTTCTGTTGATCGTTTCCTAATTTCTTCAATAATTGCGAGTTGTAACGAAATCGGTTGGGAAACAAAAGAGTTACAAGAATCACGTCGGCCGCCATCTTGTTTTTCCGAAATGTCATAATTTTTCCCCACTCGAATCCCGCACCCGAACACATCTCCCCTACATCATTATATCGTTTTCTGTCTCTTTCTAGGAGAACAATTATGTCAATGAGTGAGTCAGTCAGTCAGTCAGTGGTAATCGAGCTATATATAGTATAATAACTAGTGTTTCGCTCTGTGCGCGAGCTGCTAAAGCAGCTCGCGGGCCGTGTTAGTCTCAAATTTTGAAGGATGGGTGGTGGTGTTTCAGCTTTATGCAAAAAATATGGGATTAGAAAAGGAAAATTAAAAAAGGGAAGATCACAAACATAAGTTCTTTGAAAGGAGTCGCATGCATGAGCTACTTTATATTTTTTTAAAGATATACTATTTTTTAAAGAAACAGTAGGAAGGTATACGTTATGTGAAATTAAACAAAAATTGTTATTTTTTTTTAAATCAGCCACGTATTTAAATATTTATAATTTTAGCCAGGAGTAGAACATTAAAGATAATGTATATTGAAGATTATTAAATGGCAACAAAACGGTTTTTTTTTAGTTCAAGCCTGTATTTAAATTCCTTCTTGTAAATAATTTAAGCTACGTGAAAAATCATTCATTCATTGTTTATTGGAAATTATTTTATCTACTCCAGCATCGAAAAGTTCCAACAAAACCGGTCAATTTCAAAATGACGCTGATTTTATAAATTTTGGTAACAGTTTCCTGTTTTGTGATATTAGGGATCCTCAGATATCGAATTTGAACGAAATCGCTACAATAACAAAGAATATCTAAATGGCACTGATTTAAATTTTGGTAACAGTTTCCTGTATTGAAATCCCAGGGAGTCTTAAATATCGATTTTGAACGAAATCGGTTAATTTTAATAAATAATTTCAAAATGGCACAGATTTTCTAAAATTTTTGTACCAGTTTCCTGTTTTGTGATATTAGGGATCCTCAGATATCGATTTTGAAAAAATCGGTAAATTTACAAATAATTCAAAAATGGCGCTGATTTTTTTAAATTTTGGTAACAGTTTCCTGTATTGAAATCCCAGGGAGCCCAAAATATCGAATTTGAACCAAATCGCTCAATTAACAAAGAGTTTTAAAATGGCGCTGATTTTGTACAACTTTGGTACCTATCAGATTCAGTTTTGTATTCCCAGGGAACCCTAAATATCGATTTTGAACGAAATCGGTCAATTATTAAAGAATTTCAAAATGGCGCTGATTTTTTAAAACTTTTGTATCAGTTTTGTGATCCCAGGGAGCCCTAAATATCGATTTTGATCGAAATCGGTCAATTAACAAAGAATTTCAAAATGGCGCTGATTTTTTCAAACTTTGGTATCAGTTTCCTGTTTTGTAATCCCAGGGAGTCCTAAATATCGATTTTGAACGAAATCGGTCAATTAACAAAGAATTTCAAAATGGCGCTGATTTTTTAAAATTTTGGTACCAGTTTCCTGTTTTGTAATCCCAGGGAGCCCTTAGTATCGATTTTGAACGAAATCGGCCAATTGACAAAGTATTTCAAAATGGCGCTGATTTAAATTTTGGTAACAGTTTCCTGTATTGAAATCCCAGGGAGCCCTAAATATCGATTTGGAACGAAATCGGTTAATTAATAAATAATTTCAAAATGGCGCTGATATTTTAAAATTTTGGTACCGGTTTTCTGTTTTGTAATCCCAGGGATCCTAAAATATCGATTTTGAACGAAATCGGTCAATTAACAAAGAATTTCATAATGGCGCTGATTTTTTACAACTTTGGTATCAGTTTCTTGTTTTATAACCCCAGGGAACCCTAAATATCGATTTTGATCGAAATCGGTAAATTAACAAACAAGTTCAAAATGGTGCCGATTTTTTTTAAACTTTGGTATCAGTTTCCTGTTCTGTAATCCCAGGGAGTCCTAAATATCGATTTTGAACGAAATCGGTTATATTAAATAATTTCAAAATGGCGCTGATTTTTTTAAAATTTTGGTACCAGTTTCCTGTTTTGTAATCCCAGGGAGCCCTAAGTATCGATTTTGAATGAAATCAGTCAATTAACAATTAAATTCAAAATGGCGCTGATTTTGAAAACTTTGGTATCAGTTTCCTGTTTTGTAACCCCAGGGAGCCCTAAATGTCGTTTTTAAACGAAATCGGTCTATTAACAAAGAATTACAAAATGGCGCTGATTTTTTACAACCAACTATGGAACCAACCAGGGAGCCCTAACTATCGATTTTGAACGAAATCGGTCAATTAACAAAGAATTTCAAAATGGCGCTGATTTTTTTTTACTTTGATATCAGTTTTCTGTTTTGTAATCCCAGAGAGACCTAAATTATATCGAATATGAAAGAAATCGGTACATTATTAAAGAATTTCAAAATGGCGCTGGTTCACTTTTTCATTAAAATCAACAGATCTTATAATGTAACGGAAAATCGACGACATTAAAATTGCAGGATGTGTGCTATTTGGGGTGTACGTACGGGTCTGTTGGTAGGTGGGTATGTCGGTTGGCGGGTATGTCGGTAGGCGGGTATGATGGTAGGCGGGTATGTTGGTAGGCGGGTAAGCAGGTAGGCGGGTATGCAGGTAGGCTGGTATTCAGGTAGGCGGGTATGTTGGTAGTTTTATGTTTTTTTTTTCATGCCTTTGGTCGAACTCTTTCTTCAATACCCTGGCCGTGCTCTTCACCCGTCTCCGAAATCCTCAATCATCAACTCGCTTCACATTTTTGCTCCCAAAGATTCGTTAGAATGAGAGTCCTATAATTAAAACAAAGTTTGAAAAGGAACTACAAGTACCCAGTCTTTTAAAGTTCCTAATCGCCATATAATTTGGTATGAAAAAAAAAATTCCGCCATCTTAAAAATTTTTTATTTCGCTAAATATACCTCCTCGTCCTGATCATCTCTTGCCAAGAAACCACACTTCCATCACTTATACTCTCCGAGATAGACACTGACGAAATTTTTTGGCGGCCATCTTGAATCCACCTTTTTGGAGTTTTTTTAAACTCACCGCCAATTGGATGAGGTTTCGAGTGACATTTGTTCGAGCAGGTATCTTCAATACCTCGGCCGTGCTCTTTACCCGTCTCCGAAATCCTCAATCATCAGCTGGCTCCATATTTTTCTTCAAGTTTAATTTTCTGACTTGTATACGAAGACATCAGTGAAAAAAAAATTTTCATACAAAATTTTACAGGAGGAAATTTTTGGGGAAAATGTCGAAACCTACCTTAAATGTGGCAACACTGTTTAAATATACCGTTGTACAATCGATCCATACATGTCGACTTTCCCAAATGTTGCCTACTGCCTCAAAAACGTGATCGAAATTTTTAAAAACACAAAAAGAATACAAAATGGCCGCCACCTCGTTTCACAGAAACATTATACATAGTTTTATAACTTTCCCGTAAACTACAGGATATACCGCTCTTGATGACGTTTCAATCTTTCATCTTGCTCACACCCAGCCGAAATGATCGCCCCTGAAACAAGACCATGTCGAAAATTACTTTTACTTTGATAAATTCCAGTGTTGCCAGACCTCGACGACGAAAATACCCAAATGTCATTCGTACAAGTAGGTCAAGTGGTTGCTCGTACTCGAATTTTGCAAAAAATACGTATTTCGATTTTTTAATTTTTGGGGTAAATCTTGAAAATATCCCGAGAAATGGGGTAATTTTTTCCCCAATCCATACCTCGAGTCTGTACACACAATCGCCCAGTACAAGTCGAAACGATCCGACGACGTTGCCAACTGTGAGAAATTTGAATTTTAAAATTGCGTTTTTTCGTATCTCAAACCGAACGGCCGCCGCGACAGCCGCCATCTTGAATTTTTAAAAACCACTTTCATTCTGTCAAAATACAGGATAATTGTAGAAAGAAAAAAGAAAAAATTGTTATGCTCGATCACGCCGTTTCGGATCTGCGGCGCCGCGGTTCGGGGTCGAAAAATCAAAAATTTTAAAACACTACAGATCGGCCGCCATCTTGGTTTTCTAATTTTTTCCACTTTTTCTATTGATCGTTTCCTAATTTCTTCAATAATTGCGAGTTGTAACGAAATCGGTTGGAAAACAAAAGAGTTGCAAGAATCAAGTCGGCCGCCATCTTGTTTTTCCGAAATGTCATAATTTTTCCCTACTCTCATTCCGCACCCGAACACATCTCCCGGACATCATTATATAGTTTTCTGTCTCTTTCTAGGAGAACAATAAATTATGCTACTTCCTAATCGCCATATAATTTGGTATGAAAAAAAAAATTCCGCCATCTTGAAATTTTTTTCATATGTTCGACCACGCCGTTTCGGATCTGTGGCGCAACGGTTCAGGGTCGAAAAATCAAAAATTTGAAAACACTACAGCTCGGCCGCCATCTTGTTTTACCAAGTTTTTCTATTTTTTCTATTGATCGTATACTAATTTCTTTAATAATTGCGAGTTGTAACGAAATCGGTTGGAAAACAAAAGAGTTGCAAGAATCACGTCGGCCGCCATCTTGTTTTTCCAAAATGTCATAATTTTTCCCTACTCGAATCCCACACCCGAACACATCTCCCATACATCATTGTATCGTTTTCTGTCTCTTTCTTGGAGAACAATAAATTATGCTAATGAGTCCTAATCGCCATATAATTTGGTATGAAAAAAAATATTCCGCCATCTTGATTTTTTTTTCTTTTCGCTAAATAGATCTTCTCGTCCTGATCATCTTTGGCCGAAAAACCACTCTTTCATCTTTTATACTTTCTGAGATGGACACCAAATAAATTTGTATGGCGGCCATCTTAAATCCGCCATTTTGAATTTTTTTTCAGCTCATTGTCTTTTGGATGAAGTTTCGAATGACATTTGGTTGAGCACCCCCCACCTATCTTCAATACCTCGGCCGTGCTCTTTACCCGTCTCCGAAATCCTCAATCATCAGGTGTCTCCATATTTTTCTTCAAGTTTAATTTTCTGACTTGTAAACGACGCCATCGGTGAAAAAAAAATTTTTCATACAAAATTTTACAGGAGGAAATTTTTGGGGAAAATCTCGAAAACTACCCCAAATGTGGCAACACTGTATAGATACCTCGATACTGCCGGTCGAGTTACACAATCGATTCATACATGTCAACTTTCCTAAATGTTGCCAACTGCCTCAAAAACGTGATCGAAATTTTTAAAAACACAAAAAGAATACAAAATGGCCGCCACCTCATTGCACAGAAACATTTTACATTGTTTCATAATTTTCCCGTAAACAACAGGATATACCGCTCCTGATGAAGTTTGAATTTTTCATCCCGCTCGCACCCAGCCGAAATGATCACCCCTGAAAAAAGACCATGTCGAAAATCACTTTTACTTTGATAAATGCCAGTGTTGCCAGACCTCGGCGACAAAAATACCCAAATGTCATTTGTACAAGTGGGACACGTGGTTGCTCGTACTCGAATTTTGCAAAAAGTCCGTATTTCGATTTTTTTATTTTTGGGGTAAATCTTGAAAATTTCCCGAGAAATGGGGTAATTTTTTTTCACCAATCCATAACTCGAGTCTGTACACACAATCGCTCTATAGAAGTCGAAACGATCCGAAGTTGCCAACTGTGAGAAATTTGAATTTGAAAATTGCGTTTTTTCGTACCTCAAACAGAACGGCCGGCGCGGCAGCCGCCATCTTGAATTTTTAAAAACCACTCCCGTTCTGTCAAAATACAGGATAATTGTAGGCGAAAAAAGAAAAAAATATCATGCTCGACCACGCCGTTTCGGATCTGTGGCGCCGCGGTTCGGGGTCGAAAAATCAAAAATTTTAAAGCACTACAGCTCGGCCGCCATCTTGTTTTTCCAATTTTTTCCACTTTTTCTATTGATGGTTTCCTAATTTCTTCAATAATTGCGAGTTGTAACGAAATCGGTTGGAAAACAAAAGAGTTACAAGAATCCCGTCGGCCGCCATCTTGTTTTTCCGAAATGTCATAATTTTTCCCTACTCGAATCCCGCACCCGAACACATCTCCCGTACATCATTATATCGTTTTCTGTCTCTTTCTAGGAGAACAATTATGTCAATGAGTGAGTCAGTCAGTCAGTCAGTGAGTGGTAATCGAGCTATATATAGTATAAATAATAATATATATCGATGGTTTGAACATGTTCGGGCTATTGAATTCAAATTCAAATTCAAATGTTTTTTATTCAAATAAACTTTTACAAGTACTTTTGAATCGTCAAGTGAATCTACCACTATTATATATTGCTACTATGCTCGCGTTTCCCGCAGAGCCTAGCCTACATACACCTAGCCTAGTTCAGCCCCCAAACTTATCTGACCAATGACCTAAAGGAGACGGTCCAGCCCCCCAATCATGTAAGAATGGCCGATGAAATCGTTAAAGTTCTGCGGCAAAGTAAATAAACCATAACAGGATTAAATTAGAGCTCAATTTCGTGTACCCATTCTTATACGTTTAGGTAGGTATGTACGATACTCTAACGTATAAGAATGGATACACGAAATTGAGCTCTAATTCAATGCAGTTATGGTTTATATTACTTTGACGCTGAACCTTTACCATTTGATCGACAATTCTTACATAATCGGGGGGCAGATTTGTATGGAGCGTCGGTCCGGTCCTTTTACAAGTAGAGAAATGAAAGAACAGTGACAGTGACTGTCAGAAATGACATTTGATACATTTCGCGCCTACTGCCATCTCTACGGCTAAAGGTTGCCATCTTGGAAACGTATCCAAATCTTGAAATACATTTTATTTTATTTCTCGTTATTTACTTTACATCTCTCATATTCGGTAAGTAGGTCCTTATTACCCCCAAATGGAGCTTGTAGGTGACCAATTAGCGCTCTAGGGTAATAATGTAGCTAGAAAAGCCCTAGGGCGGTAAGTAATTAAAAAAAGTATGATGGTTAGATGTACGCGACTTTTTGAAAGAGTGAAGAGTTTTTTTTAATTACTTACCGCCCTAGGGCTTTTCTAGCTACATTATTACCCTGGAGCGCTAATTGGTCACCTTCAAGCTCCATTTGGGGGTAATAAGGACCTACTTACCTCACAATCGAGATGTAAAGCAGAGTAGTTAGCTCGGGTGTAAGCATCAATCGCACCCTCGAACTATAGGCGCCCTCGCTGTGCTCATGCGCCTAAATATCTCGGGCTGCAATTGATGCCTTACAGCCCTTGGCTACTAATCTACTATTAATATTCTAAATTATTATATTTTTAATACAATCTATGTATTTTCCTCTATTCATGGTAGAGTGTACAAAGGTGGAGTGTTAAAGGAGAAGATTCACCGAAGGTACACAAAAGCAGAATAATAAAATAAAAGCAAAATAATAAGTGTCTGCAGCCCATGCGGGTGTACCGACACTATGATAGCGAACGCACTATTGTATATACGACTAGCTTAGTTCGGACTATAGTCCCAAACACATATCCGACCCGGTGACAGCGTCACTAGTAGATATGAAGAATAAAATAAAAAAATCACTACAAGTTAGCCCTTGACTGCGATCTCACCTGATGGTAAGTGATGATGCAGTCTAAGATGGGAACAGATAAGATGCAGTGATGATGATGATGGGAACCCTACATCAAAATCTATTGCGTAGTATAAAATAACTAAGCGCATAAACCGACAGATGCGTATAGCACATAGAGGTATAATATTATAGTAGGTAACCTCTATGGTATAGCAACTGTTTAGAAGGTACTTTTTAGAGAAGAAAGAAGAGAGAGAAGATGAACTCGACTAAAACATGTTCGGACTTGTTAGTAGATTATCCTGTTTATCCACTAAGAAGTGACGTACAGTGGGGGACTCTACTTACCCTAGAATAATAACTAAAGTCCGTAACATCCATACTCGCAAACTTAGAATATTTATTACCAACAGCAGAGAAAGAAGCACTATACATATTATATCAAATATTTGAACTAGTGCCATTTGTCATTAGCTAGTTATAGCTTCTTAAATACAATACGAACAGTAGTGCAATAGACGCGATCGATTAAGTGAAAAATCTCCCACTAGACTGATAACTTCCACTGATTGACTCGATTTAAATCACTAGATACCGTATGCCCCCTAATAATAATTTATAGCCTACAAAC
The DNA here is from genome assembly GCA_917051295.2 of Erebia ligea. Taxonomy (NCBI): domain Eukaryota; kingdom Metazoa; phylum Arthropoda; class Insecta; order Lepidoptera; family Nymphalidae; genus Erebia; species Erebia ligea. Next base: position 13,264,499 of record OU785241.1, on the reverse strand, counting down.
CTGGAATCAGTATGAAATGTTAGTCATGGGCAACGTTCGCACATAAACTCCAATTGCGATTAATCATCAAATCCGTTTTATGATCGCGGCAATCACGAATCACGTGCGTGATTAACGCCACGTTTCCAAGCGATCGGCGATTAGTGGTTCGCATTAATCACAAGCCTATTATCGACGTCGCGTGACATCTTTTGCTCAAATACGGATTTCATTCTGCAGTTACCAAATAGTATGGTGTTAATGCCACTAGAAGAGTACCTTGATTCTTTCATTTGGACCTCATTTATAGAACGTTCTCAGGTCTAAATTAGGGGTTTTAAAACTTCTTTATTTTCCTTCTAGATCTAGGTTGATTGCATCAATGTGAAAATGTAATGCAGTGCACGATTGCATTCAATTGGGATGTTGCCTATGTCAAAAATAAATTATTTATTAGTGATTATTATATAGAAGAGCTGCCAAAAGACGTAAGTAATATCCACGATGTTTGGTAGCCATTTTAAACTATCGATTAAAATAAAAAAAAAACGTTGATTTTTGATGACGTTACAATTTAGTATTCCATACAAAACCCGTGTTTTGAAGTTTGAAAAAAGTTGCTGATTTGACTAGTTGTCAAATACTTACCCAATTCGCGTGCGTACCTACTTTAGCCTGTAGGTGTACTTTATGAAGTATGTACTTAGAAATCATCCTTGGCTTCGCATACCAACTAGGTATTATAATTTAAATACCAACTGAATAATTTTCAATTTCCGTAACTACAACTGTATGTAAATAAATAAATAAATTGATTTATTTGCTTGAAACATGGGTAAACATGTAACATTGGACATTGAAATTAATTTAAGTTATACACAAAATATGATCACAGTGTGATCGCGGTAATCACAACACACGCGTGTGATTAAAGCGGCGTTTCAGAGCAATGAATCGCATTAATCACAGGCATGCTGTCGTCATCACTCATCACGTGACACCTTTATCTGGGTCACTACCGGGATTGCTACAATTATATCCTTAGGTTGTGTTATAGCTACCTAATAATTAGTACCTTCTAAAACGTTGTGTTATTAAAAAAATAATAAAAATATTTGTTTAATTAGTTGCGAGGAATAAACATAGACCTGAAGCTCTAGTACTTACTTATAAAACTTTTCCTGGTTGTGGATTAGTCCTATCACTAATCACAACATAATTCATGATGATGAAATGCCATCGTTGATTGCTATTAAAAATTATGAAGGCGTAAAATTAATTGCTGGCCTTTTCTTACGCCTTCATAACGTGACAACTTATTAATTGCTAATAATTATTTATAGGATGTAAGTTTATAACGTCTTTGAGAGGTGATATCTAGTGAAAGGCCCGATGAATAGTGTCAGTTTTTATACTGTTTACATAGGTACTGCGCATACTTTAATACTGTACAAGAATCAGCCTTTCTAGTTATGGTTCATTTTTGGTAACCATGAACCGTCTTTGAGCGGCCATATTTAGTGAAAGGCCCATCCACATGCGGGCAGACTTTCACTATCGTCATCAGTGGAGAGCCCTATACCCACCTACTACTGAATCAGCCTTTCTGGCGATAGTTACCAAAAGTGCAGCTTTCTCCTATTTATTATTATAGACACTGATAAGTACGGACCACGTAACGAAGAAGAAGTGGCTCTAAAACAGTTTGTATTGAAGCGGTGTTCTGTTGGCTTCATTGTAATTACTGAGCGGAGCGGCCCCGTACATTTGCCGTGGGATTATCTTCCGAGCAGCTTGTTTTGCTTTGAGTTTAGCTTTAACTGCTGCAGCTAATTGCTTGCATTATTTAAGCTGTAAGCGACTGAAGTGTATTAGCGTTGTTTGTTCTTCCGTTTCCGTATGCTGCGGCCTGTATTTAAAATGTAACTTTTTGCTTTTTATCCAAGTTAACTTTTGTATTGCATGTTTCGGGGTAAAAAGCAGTTTAGAAACTTTTAAGTAACAGAAGTTATAAGTATGTGATAATCAGTCAGAAAAGTAAGCACAGGTAATTTAGGTACTTAGGTTGGTTAAGTAAGTAGGTACCAGGAACACATATCGAAGAAGAAGTGTCTTCAAAACCGTTTGCATTGAAGCGGTGTTTCCAAGCTCCATGCTAATAACGTTTTGTCCATTAAAAATATCCCCATTTCCATTGTAGCGCAACCACAAAACGAATGCGGCTAAAATGCCTCGTAAGGTTTTTATGCGTAATGAATATTAAAAGAGCCGTGTATCAAATTTGGTCGATAAACCATTATACTCACGAAATGTTTATCGCATGCGCCTTGATACCAGTTGCATATCAGGCTTGCATATTGTAAGGAATGACGATGCAGAAAATGATACCTAAACAGGTTGTTTCTGTACATACGAGTAATACAACTTTTATCCTATGACTTTCTAACAAAACTTTTTTTTATCGGCTGCTCCAAAATAGTATAAGTCTTCAAGCTCAGAATACAGAACCTGTATTCATATAGCAAATTCTGTATAACAATCTCTAAACTAAACTAAAATGACAGCTTTAAATATAGTTCTGTTCCTTTCGGCTGGGAGCATTATTTAAGGGTTAGCAATATTTTTGATACCATACTTTTAGTTTAGAGATTGTGCACAACAGAATCAGCCCCAATAGGAGTAAATTAAACGTAAATTGTAAAACACTCTCTTCTATCCTTCAATGTTCAAGTCATAGTTATTTGTTATACAAGAGTGAAAAATTGTTTTTTAACCGCGTGCTCAATTTTGATGACCGAGCAAGCGATCCGCTCGTGATTCATAAATTAGAATCCTGAGCGTCAGCAAGGGAATCAAAAGAGCACGAGGTGAAAAATCTTTTCACTCGAGTGCAACACGTAACTTTTCATCCCACCTCAGCGAGGAAATGACTAAATGCAAAAAAAATCACAAGGTAACTTTTCATCCCACCTCAGCGAGGAAATTTGACTAAATGCAAAAAAATCACAAGATTAAATTCAATTCTGTTAATTTCTTCGTCACTAGAATCACTCATTTTAGGTTTTTCACTTATTTTCAATTTTCTTGTTTTTAATCGGTTTTAATTTTAAACAATATGACGTGAAAGAAAATGGTGCGCGCAAAGCAAATTAAAAAAGTACACCAAGAAGGTTACGAGTGTGAGTTTTTAACAAATTAAAAACGATTGTATGGAAATTCGGCACCATAGAGGTACAAGTAAATAGGTTTTAATGATGTTTTGAATTCACAAACTTCATAGATCACGAGTGATATTTACTAACGTGCACACGATGTTCTAAATTCAATTTACTTTATCCTCTAGAGGATAATAACGGCTTTTACCATCAGATATCGAAGAATAAAAATACTCTTTCCGAGATGGTGGGATGAAAAATAGATTTTCATCCTTGGAATGACTGACTTGTCATAAAGTTAATATAATATTGAAATGTCAAAGTACAAAGTGCATTTCAAGAAATCGTAGAGAGCTAAGAACTAATTTGGTTATTGAGTGAAAGAACGAGCGACGCTTTTAAGACCGTCCTTTGAATCGTAAGATGCTGTAAAGTTATTATGGTTCAGTACAACCCAAGCGCAAGTTTATATTATTACCCGGTGTCCTAGGTTTAAGGTGTTGTTCGATTGCGGCCGACGAGTTCCCGGGTTCGAGTCCTGGTGGGGCCAAAATTAAGTGTTGGGGTTTTCCTGACTAGAAATTCTCAGTACTAGCCCGGAGTTAGGAAGTTAGCGGTGTTTCATCCCCGTGCCTCGGAGAGCACGTTAAGCCCGGTCTCGGTTATTATCACCAACATGATAATAGTCGTTAAATCCCGGCAACCCGCATTGGAGCAGCTTGGTGGGCCTAAGCTCTAAATCCCCTCTATGAGAGTGGAGGTCTGTGCCCAGCAGTGGGACGTTAATGGGCTGTAGTGGTGGTGGTGATTGTCCTACGACTCACGAATCACTATAAAAAGCTAATCTTGTTTATAGTAGTCTATACCTTATTGCATGAACAATAAAATGATAGCTAAAACTACCGTGCTTGAGAGTTTGCCGTATGCGTGGTAACTAGCCACGCCCGAAGCCTCCCAACAAGCCTGTAACAAGAAATTAAAAATTCCCAAGTTACCCTTGCTGAACCTTCTAGCTAGAAAACCAGAGCTCGGCACTAGTCAGATCGTTATATTAGGATTCGGAAAATAGATTCTACTGAGAAGAGCCGTAAACGCAATTTATTCAACTTAAAAGCTTCAATAAAAACCTACATAAATACAACAAGTACTGCCAAGAAATTACTTCATTCCCTCATTTTACTGTTCCTTCAATTGACTCGTAAACCGTCAATTCCGTCATAAAAGATAATAATAGAGGGATTTGCGAAACAATCTCAAGACCGCATCCCCTAGATTCTTGATTTAAACTTAATTAACGGGAAGGTCTAAGAGCAATATGCGTAGGACTTTATGACCTGACCGAATAGGGTTTAGACTTTAGACGAAGTTATGTTATTTGGTTTGGAATGTAAATAGGGAATGGCATATCTACATTCAATGTCTTGCATAAAATATTATTTAAAAAGTTAAATAGGTAGGTACCTACCTAATAATAATAAGTGATTATCGGTAATTCACCCGACCCGGCTTCGTACGTGTAGGTTTATGTTTTGTATCGATCTTTGATTAAAGGTATCGATCATAGAGCTTTCTTCTTCTAAACTTGTCAAAAAATATTTAATGTAGAACAGTTAACGATTTTCGGATATTTTCCAATACATGTGCTGTGAGAACTTGCTTCTTGCTTCTTGATACCTTTGTGATTCTAAGTCAAGGGTAAGTACTAAGTACCCTATAGACTATAGGGTACTTAGTACTTACCCTTGAAAACCTAGGGTTACTAGGTATACTATAGGCTATAGTATACCTAGTAACCCTAGGTTTTGCTATAATTCATAATTCATTTATTGTCCAGAACATGGTACGTACATTATATAATATGGTTACACATTACAGATATTACATTTAACATAGTAAGTTCAGCATGTTCTATCGTCGCCGGTGTACAATATTAAAGTTAATTTTTTTCTTTATTAATTCTTAACTTATTTATAATATACAGTAAAAATCACAAACAAAAACATTAAAAAAAAATATATTGGCGAGTGTCAAAATATGCAAAATATACGGCATAAACGGCCGTATCTTTTGGTAACGTTTACTTGGAAACGAACAGACACACAGACGGATAGAGAGACAGACAGACATACAGACGGACAACGAAGTGATTCTATAAGGGTTCCTTTTTCCTCTTGAGGTACGGAACTCAAAAAATGCTGGAAGAAGATCATAAAGGCGCGGTCACATTAAAAAGTTAATCAAATTTATTATCAGGCTGTTAAATTTGCATTAGGCTGCGACCTCATCAGCGAGTCCTGCCCTCGGATGGGTCTTTAATAGCCGATAATATTTTACGACATTCGAATAAGCACTTACTCAAAATTAAGGAATTAAGTACTTCCTTATCAAGGAAATCGTAAAATCTTTAATTTACACGACTATATATTTTTCCATGGTTTACTCGCCTGCAATTTAGGTAAAACTAGGATTTTATATATACTAACACATACCCCTCGCTTTTGCAATGCTCTGTCTCTGAAAAAAAGGCACAAGAAAGCGTGGTCATATCGAATGTGCTTTTGCTAATAATATGTGCTATTGCATCATACGACGTGGGGACAACAGTCTCGAGAAGTTTATTGTCACGGGCAACACTGAGGGCAAAAGAGCGAGAGTTCGCTCACCAACTAGATGGTCTGACCAACTGAGGGAGTCTCACGCGTCGGAGTTTCATACCATAGTGAGAATGGCGACCAACAGAAGCCAATGGAAACAATCAAATAATCCGTTCGAGGTTGGGATCCGGCCAGGGCCACGATCTTCAGCTATGGAGGAACGACCGAAGAGAGTGATTGCTAAAATGCTAACGTAATAATGACCTCCCGACCGAATTTCGTTGTTATTAATAGTAGGTCAAGCACATAATGGACGTATTATATTATATTCACATTACACTATCGATGATTTTATTAATGACAAAGTTGCATGGAAGCAACCGGTAACTTATGTGTTGTATTGTCTACTTATTGTAACCTTTTCTTTTTTGGGAAAAGAGCAACTGCTGAGTTTCTTGCCGGCTCTTCTCAGTAGGATCAATTTTCCGAACCGGTGGTAGAGTCTTAACGTTTCATAAGTGACACAAGTTGTCCTACGTGAAATAAATAAAATCATTTCATTTCATTATACATTACATATAAATAAAATAAATAAATATAGATAATAATATTACATATTATACATAAACATACATAAATATAGTACACACATATTTATAATTAATACTAAGTGCTTTAAGAGCTTATCCAGTCTGTTCTTGAACTGATTTAATATCCACATGTTTTTTTCCCGGAAAATCAAATGCACGGTATTTTTGAAAACCTAAATCCACGTGTATTAAATAGCGGAAATAACTAGCGAAATATTATATTTCCCCGACTATATTAAACAGCATTTACGATATTCAGCTTTGATCATTGCTCAAGCCAAAAGGGAGAATTCCTTTGATAAAGGTGGCAACGTAAAGCCGCCTTCACATTTATCTAAATTTCGCCACTGAAAATTAATGCGAACGTAAATTTTGCGGACTTAAACGTACACGTCTGAAGTTAACTTAGATTTTCGTAAATTGCGCGATAACTTGTGCGGAATTAACCAAAATGTTAGAAATATTAACTTGCTACTTGTTAATTTCACATGGAATCAATGTATTTTTGCAATTTCTTGTTTTCGAAGACTATGGAAATACCTATCATAGATTTTTATTGAGTGACTTGCTGACCCGTATTTTACTTTATGAAGGTAAAAACCCTACATTTTATGGAGCTATTAGATATTAAGTTTTTATTAGTATTGAAGGTTTTGCTTATAAATTTATTTTAATCATTTTAAATATACAAAATTTCAATTCTACAGCATATTTACATATACCTTTAATATGCTATGGCATTGCAAGGATGGCTTACGACCCACTGAAAACAATAAAGTGAAGGAATGACCTAGACCTCATCATTCCTTTTCATAAGCATGATTGTCGTCAGGCCTAAGCCTCTAAGCTCTTGTAATAAAAAAAAAGAAAATTAAATACTAGATGATGCCCACGACTTCGTAGGCGTGGATTAAGGTTTTTTTAATTCCTACGCCTAGCTTATATCCTTCCCTGGGACACAACCTATCCCTTTACCAAATTTCATCAAAATCAGTTGAGCAGACGGGCCTTGAAAGCGTAGCAAACAGACAGACAGACATAATTTCGAATTTATAATATTGGTATGGAATTTTTTTTAAGAATTCACTTCCACTTAAATAGAACACCTAACTTTTAATTTTCAGAAGTTAAAGTTCCAAATTTTGCAGAAAAATACTTTAAACTTTTGAGAGCATTCATCATTTCATCAATGCCTCTTTTCACTCATTTCTTTGAATTTTTCGTCAGATTTGAATAAAATGAGCATTCTAGGTCGCTTCTAAAAGAGTTCTTTTAGGAAAAGGATAAAAAAGGCAACTGAAACACCTCCATTCTTGTCTTAATGCTATATTTTTCAGTGGAAAGGAATTCTGTAGCAAATTCAGGCTACAATGCACTTTGCGTACTCACTAAGAAAATAAGGCCGTTGGGCGCATAATTTAACTTTTTTTTCTGTTAAAATTTAAAGTTTAGCAGGGTATGTATTTTTGAAGTGAAAACTTCTTTAGCCGCGTTGAGCACTTTTTGGTAGGGAACTTGTGGATTCGCGTCACCGTCACCGACACCAGCACCTCGCGTTACGAAGACAAAAGGTCCTAAATATAAATATACTACATTCGTAATTAAACTTTAATGGCTTAGATTTTTTTTTTAATTTATTTTGTACCAAAAAGTTATACAATATGTAGAAAAACAGAAACATAGTGGACAAGGAAACACAAGTATCTCTATAAGAGATCTCTACCAGTGACCCTTGGCAGTGAGAAAGAGTTGTGAAGGAAGAATGGGTACAACAAGATATGAGATGGAATGAAACGAGATATTATATCATAAACTTACACGAATATACAATATACTAATGACATTACATATTACAACATTACATGATACAATATTTTTTTTTTAATATTCGTTTTCACTTCTATCGACAGTCGCTATGACTGCCAATTTTTTTTAATTTAAAAACATTCCTATTTGTTTTTTATACCTATTCAAATAACTGTGCATCACATTATGGTTCACAGAAGAAATGGTGAATGGTTCGATCCCCGGCAGGGTCAATTCGGGAATTTATAATTTCTGGATTTTCTCTCTGGTCTGACCTGGTGAGAGGCTTCGGTCGTGGCTAGTTACGGTAGGGCTACCGGCAATGACGTACCGCCAAGCGATTAAGCGTTCCGGTAAAAATGCCGCGTTAAAATCGATAGGGGCATGGTATGTGGTATAGTCAATAGTCAATAGTCAATAGTCAATTTATTGGTAAAACTAGCTGTTCCGCCCCGGCTTCGCACGGGTAGCACTAATAATCCTAATAGTCTATACCCATTATAGCTATAAAAATGGTTATTGTGAGTCAACCTTAAAAGATAGATATATGCTATCACGGACTTTTTTTTAGAACTTTTTGAGAGGAACAATTCCACCATACATTGTTTTCGTGTAACTTTAACTATTTATGCAGCGCACGCCACGTAAGCTCTCAGAAGAGAGGATTTTTTCCGACTTGGTTCACATAATTGCAATTTTCGTAAGGATCTCTATTTTTTTGAAAATAAGATATAGCCTATGTTACTCGCTGATAATGTAACTTTCTATAGGTGAAAGAATTTTTAAAATCGGTTGAGTAGTTTTTGAGTTTATCCATTACAAACAAACAAACAAACAAACAAATCTTTCCTCTTTATAATATTAGTATAGATTTAGTTTACAAGTCATTTTAAATATAGGTATGTACATGTAACAAAAAATATTGTATATAATTATACTATATATACTAACATTACTATACGTTTTAATAAACTATTATAACATTGCATTGTTAATATTAGGTTTAATATAACTGCCGTACCCCTAACAAGTTAGCCCGCTACCATTTTAGACTGCATCATCACTTAACATATGGTGAGATCGCAGTCAAGGGTTACCTTGTAGCGGAATAAAAAAAAGTATGTTCCTAGTTTTAATGTCTCAAGCCATTGCCGGAACACTACAGGGCACGAGTCTCCTCTCAGATTGCGAAGGGTTGGCCATAGTTCACCACGCTAGGGCTAACGCGATTTGGGAGACTTCATACACACTTTGGGAACATTATGAAGAACTGTCAGGTTTTCTCATGATATTTTCCTTCATATAAGTGTTTACCTAGTGGTAAAAGCCACTAAGTATAATATCTATGCTAATATATTATTATAAATGCTAATAATTATACTGTTGTAGATTACGTAAATGATAAAAGAGCATTGATTTGAATCGCTCCAGCAATGCTAAGGACAGCGGTTACTTATGTATCTACACATTAATGAAATTGTAAATTATTTTTTTCAAAAGAGCAACCGCCGAGTTTCTTGCTGGTTCTTCTCGATAGGAATGGCATTCCGAACCAGTGGTAGATTCACTCGCGGATTCAAAAGCACTGGTAAAAGTAAGTAAAAAAACATTTGAATTTGAATGCGAATGTTGAACGCATCTGGATGAAATTTGGCACAGAGATAGGTTAAAGTCTGGAATACATATACATAGGCTACATTTACCCCGAAAAATTAAAGAGTAAAAAGTAGCCTATGTAAGGCTACTTTTTACCCCGAAAAATTAAAGAATTCCCGCGGGAACCAAAAAACGTCAATCCACGCGGACGAAGTCGCAGGCTTAAGCTAGTGGTCTATAAGCCCCACTTGAGATGCACGGAGCGGCGCGGCACGTAGCGGCAAATATAATTTGTATGAGTTTGTACGGGGCCGCGTCGCGCAGTGCATAGAAAAAAAAAACCCGGCTGAGTTTGTTGTGGGCTCTTCTTAGACCAGGGCGCGTTTGGAACCCTCGTAGCTTTAGTCTTAAGAGTCCGTATACTCGCCATCGGTCAATTTTGGAATCTGTAGGTATACCGCACAGTAGACCGTTAGGCTGCACTTATACATAGACGACATAGGCCAGTAAAGATACTTTGATACTTTGCGTAGTCAAGTTCGTACGTACGTGCGGTCGTACGATCTGCAGTACCATTTTACACGTGAATTTGATCAGACTTTGATAATATTTTTTGGTCATATAGGTATTTTATAGAACTTTATTTTTACACAATTTGTGTTATATAAATACTAAACATTCATGGTAAATTTTATTTTATCAGTAATTTCGTCAAACTTTTAAGAAATACAGGTTATTGTGACGCGTAAATTTTGATACATAGTGCACATTGATTTGATTTTTTTATTAACTAATTTTGTATAGAAAGTATAAAAACAAATTGCAACAGTCCAATTTTAAGAGCGTGTTTATCATATTAGTATTTTTTATAAGTCATTTATTATAATTTTTCGTGGATTTATATGGGTGAAAAGTGTGACCCAAAAGTGCAAAAATGGTAAACGTATTCTGCAAGAATGAGAATTTCACTATTATATTTCAATAAAATTAAATTTTTATTTGCAACAGTCTACTAAGGAGGGATTAATCTTTAATGTTTTAATTTTCTTTTTGTTATAATACTAATATCTCATGCACAAAGCTCATCAAAAGTTCTTAAAATGTCGGTTTACTGGTTTACGGACTGTTAAGATACCGTAGTTAATTATCACAATCAAGTCATATTTTTTGTAAACATGACGTTCAGAAGGTGTACTTTGTAGGTAGATACCTATTTTGAATAAAGATGTTTTGATTGATTGATTCATTGATTGATTGATTGATAGATACGTGCCGCGCCGCACCACGGCCTCTGTGGTGGGGCTAGACCTTTAGACTAATAAAACACCGTACATCCTAGGTAGGATCTACTCTTTCTGAGCGCACGTCTTACGCAGCGGGAAAATACTGCAAGAAAACCATATTTTACCGCAAAGTACGCTATAAATAACAAAAGGGGCACTTAGAGTTTGAGAAAAACTCAAATGATCGCCTGATCTTAAACTTACATCTGCAATCATTTAGTAAACGTAGAGAACTTAAAGATATTTCTTGCACGTGTAAAAGTGATAGTAAAATATGAATTTTCTTACAATTTTTTATGTAGAACTAGCTGATGCCCGCGATTTCGTCTGCGTGGATTGAGGTATTTCGGTTTCTGCGGAAACTCTTTAATTTTCCGTGATAAAAAGAAGCCTAGTTATTCATGACTATAATCTATGTCCAAATTTCATCCAGATCTATAGATCTAGATAACTGACACACTCCTAACAGGTCAGGCTGCTACCATCTTAGACTGCATCATCACTTACCATCACGTGAGATCGCAGTCAAGGACTAACTTGTAGTGGATAAAAAATAAATAATAAAAATCTTCCATCCATAATAATTGGACATAGTTTCTGCAAAACGTCAAGTTAAAGTTGAGATAGGTACTATGTAAAATCTGATAAAGCTGGAAAATAACAATAAAATAACAATGGGGCTGATTCTGTAGTGCACAATCTCTAAACTAAACTAAAATTAGAGCATTACAAATATTGCTAACCCTTTCTTAGTACTCCCTACGGAAAGGGACAGAACCAGATTTAAAGCTGCCATTTTAGTTTAGTATTAGAGATTGTGTTATACAGAATCAGCCCCAATGTCGCATCACAAAAGAGACATCCTGATTATATCATGGATATTTCTTTGCCCTTTATAAATAAATAAATAAATAAATAAATTTTTATTGACCAACAGTTTACAAATTAATCAGTAGCACAACAAATTAATTAAATGCAGTACATATGTACTGTGTACATACTTAAAAAGTAAATGTGGTCAATGGGCCACCTCCTCAGCCTGTGCCACAGCACGAAAGGTAGGTATGTACCCACCTAACATACCGCAACGCTGATTTTCAGGAGGGGCCCAAGGGCCGAGACGTCACGGACCATCGCTGTATATTACAAGCTAGTAAATGTAAACAAATAAAATTTTTAAAATCAAAAAGAAAAATAAAAAACTAATCTTAATAAATAGATTTGCTTAAAAAACCAACTTAATTAGTGCTTATCATACTAAACCTTCACTACTACCATCCATATAACCAATCAAATCTAAACAGGGAATGCTTTAAAATTAAGTGTCTAAAATTAAATTGATAATACATTGAATGAAATAAAAAATAAAAATAAAAAACAAATAAAAACAAATAAAAAACAAATAAACTCAAGATGTATTTATGATTTGCAGATAATATGTTTACGCTATTTGTGTTGCAAGAATATGTGCTTTATATCTTGATTTAAAAGCATTTACTGTCTTCAGACTACGTAATGGCGGCGGTAAAGAGTTCCAGCATTTACTCGCTGCAAATCTGAAACTCCCCCTGAAAGCAGCAGTCCTATAATGGGGCATAGCCATACGCCGAAATGTTGCCCGCGTGTTAAATGGATTTTGATCCCCTAGCCACTTGAGTTTTGTATACAAATATTTTGGCTTCCCTGTCAATACAATACCAAATAGAAGGGAAGCAAAATGCAACTCACGTCGAGAGGTCATATTTAATAACTTAGCTAGGTTAATATGAGGGCTGATATGCGATCTCGGTGCTATAGGAAAACAGAACCGCATACACGCATTTTGTACCCGCTGTATCAGTTTTTTCGATCGACCTAGCAGGCAAGGTCCATAAACTGCATCTGCATAATTCAACTTTGATAGCACCAAAGACTTACACAGCTGCATTCTCATTTCTACAGTAAGGTAAGCACGAATCCGATATAATATTTTTAACCTATAGAAGCAACTCCTAGTTACATCAAGTAAATGCTTTTCAAAATGTAAGTGTGGCTCAAATATGATACCAAGATTTCGTGCTTCATAAACCCTCTCAATATCATTATTATTTATTTTAATTTTGTGTTGTTGTGTATCAATTTTTTCTAATGCCTTCTTCGTACCCAGAATCATATATTTGGATTTAATTGGATTTAGAATCAGCGAGTTTGTATTTGCCCATTGCACTATTCGTTTTAAATCTGCATTTATTTTAATTTCAGCTTCTGGAGCTTCCTGAGGACTATATGAATAATATAACTGCAAATCATCTGCATACAAGTGATACTTGCAATGCAAGATTTTGGAGGTGACATCTGCACTGTATATTGAGAAGAGCAATGGGCCGAGGACTGATCCTTGAGGTACGCCTCTTGTAACCGGCAATATGGAAGATAACTTTTGGCTACCATCATTCTTAGCCACTTTAACATATTGTGCTCTGTTACTGAGGTAACTATGAAACCACTTTACTGCCTCAACAGTAAAACCATAGAAAGAGAGCTTGGATAACAAGAGATCAACACTTATGGAGTCAAAAGCACGGGAAAAGTCCAGAAGAACAAGAGTAGTACCCTTACCCTGATCCTGTGCTGCTAAGATATTGTCAACCACATCAAGAACTGCAGTTGTTGTGCTATGGCCTTTACGGAAACCAGACTGATGCATCGCTATTATACTATTTCCCTCTAAATAATCGGTCATCTGTGCGCTCACCACCTTTTCCAATACCTTAGAGAGGCATGGCAGGATACTAATTGGTCTAAGTTCTTTTACACTAGAGGGGCTGTCAACTTTTGGTAGTGGAGTAACAATAGCAGTTTTCCATAAGTCCGGGAATACTGAGTTTTTTATCGATTGGTTGATGATCTGGGTAATAGTGTAAAGACTATCAGGCAACGTCAATAGAAGCATTTGCAGTGATATCTCATCAACACCTTGAGCATTAGATTTTAGGTTTCTTAGAATTTTAGCAACTTCAACTTCATTAGTCGGCTTAAGAGTAAAGGTAGATGACCCTAGTCTATTAAATTCATAATAGGTCAGGTCTGACAAGCTCTGGATATTGCTGACTGGAATGTCCAGAAAATGCCTGTTAATCATGTCGGGGTTGCACAGAGAATCGGGAAGGTCTTGGTGCTTTTTCTTGTTAGTTATAACTGTCCTTTTTAAATTTTTCCACAAAATTTTAGGTTCTTTTATAAAGTAGTTAATATGTTTATTGTAATATGCAACTTTTTCCGCCTGTAAAGCATGCAAAACTAAATGTTTATATTCGAGGTAATTTTCTCTATGTTTATCTAGTTTACTCTTTTTATATCTTTTGTGACTTTCGTTTCTAAGCCTTATCATGATTTTAACAGTGTATGTTATCCAAGGGTAAGATTCCTCTCTTATTTGAATTTTTTTAATCGGAGCATGTATATCAAATAGTTTTACTACTGAAGTATGAAACAAATTAACCATCTCATTTACATCATCTAGATTGTTAATTTCTTGCCATGGAAGGTCTTTTAAATCTCTATTAAAATCATCTAATATAATATCCTTAATTGGCCTAGTCATAACAAAGCGCGAGATTGTCTTTTCCTTTTTAAAATTAAATGTTGCTGTAACAATTGCATGAGCTCCAAGTTCTGGCACATAGTCTACACTTACATCACGAACCGGGGCATCAGTACATATTAAGTCAATGAGTGTTTCGCTGTGGCTTGTGAAATGTGTTGGCTGTGTGACTATTTGGTTAAGGTTTATATATTGCAAGAAATCAGAGAGCAGTTTAGTTTTATTTTCCTCCGGATTCAAAAAATTAATATTAAAATCACCGAGCAACACTATACAGTCAGCGTCAGAGAACGATGATACCGATTGAGTCATGGCATCTAAAAACACATTAACATCGAGCCATGGCGGTCGGTAGGCGGTTCCTACAACTAACTTCTTAGTGTTGACTCTCATGCTTATCCACATTTGCTCGACAGAGGGAGCGTGTGGGTGTGGGCACAGGCGCGTGTTGATCTCGCGCCGCACGTAGAAGCCCACGCCGCCGCCGCGGCCGCCGCGCACGTCGGCGGGCCGCGGTGCGTGCTTGAGCCGGTAGCCCGGCAGCGCCGGCGCGCGCGCTTCCTCACCCGCTCGCATCCACGTTTCATTAATGGCTACTATATCAGCTGCTGCATCGGTCATAGCTATTATAAATTCATCGTGCCGAGTTCCCAGTGAGCCCGCGTTAAACAATGCAAATTTCATAAATTTAGTCTTAAACATTATGAATAATTTTTATTACTATAAATTCAATCATGACTAATTTGACTTAATTTATCGTAATAATAATAATATTTATGCCCAATAATAATAATAATATTTACAAAAATGGAATTCTACGCGGGGGAGGTCTGATTTGATCTAGTTTTTATTAATTTATTAAATAGTTCTAAACGGAATGTAAGATCTTGTTTCTTCATAAATTCGCGGCATAAAAAAGACCGATAGAGCAAGATCCTGCGACGATCAGACCTACGTGATTTTATTAAAGCAAGTGAAATTTTTTGTATGTATGTCGCTAATAGAGGTATAAACGATCCCTGACTATGAAGTTTGGATCGCGGTTGCTTTGGAAGGTATCAGGTAAAAAGGTGGCACCTCAAAGTCGTTAAAGTATTAAGTTCCGTTTTTTTATATTTTTCTTTGGAATAATATTAGGAATCACGTTGTCCATTGTCAGACACTTAGTACGGTTGCAACCCCCTGTCAGACACCCTGTTGTTTTATAAAATTTAAGAGTGTCTGACAGGGGGTTGCAACTTGCAATCGTACTAGGTGTCTGACAAAGGACAACGTAGTTTCTAACATTATTCCAAAGGAATTTCATTACATTTTTCAGTTTATGAAAAGAGCAATTGCTGAGTTTCTCGTCGGCTCTTCTCATTAGAATCAGCTTTCCGAACCTGTGATAGATTTTTGCGAATTTTTTTATCATAAGTGGCACAAGTAGTCCTACGTGAAGTAAATCATTTACCTCACTTCTGTTTATTCAACTCGTATTGACTATTTAACGTCGATGTTTATTACTACCTGGAGTAGGGTTCCAGCCATCGATTTACCAACTAAGGATACAACATTACCTACAAATTAATACTCAAAAAGCGTCCACAAACGCTTATACAAACACAGCTATGGATAATAGACAAAGAGACACCAAACGGTTCACAAAAACCAACCATATGTCTTTATATTTAGGGTTCAATTTTGTAATAACAATTCGACACATACGACATTTTGTCGCCTAGTGTACTCATGCGCGATTGAGGCAAAAATTTGTCATTGTGCACAATTTGACCGTGCCGTTTTTTGCGTTTCGATGGTGCGTCTAAGGTATTGGTAAGTCAATGGCTCCAGCTGAAAATCAGGTCAGAATGCTCTTGTAATATTTTATTGCAAGGCATTCAGCATTATGCTGAGCTGATGCCTTATTTCAGGTTGTGCCACACACGACAAGTGTTCTCAGGGTGCCTCTAGGACTTGATCATGAGTTTAATGCTGTTTAATGTGTTTATTGTGAGTGTACTGGAGGCGCCATGGTAACATTTACCTTAAGGTATTGTAATGTGTGGCACAATGGTGAGAATGTCGGGAGCGAATGGTATATGCTCCCGAGACAATAGGAAGATCTTCCTCCGAGCCGGTGTCATGCTCGGGGCTGCCAGCTGGGCCGATTGTTGTAGGGTTGAAAGTTCTATATATAGTACAATTCTGAAATAACTTCGTAATCGTGATTCAGGCGGCGGCACGTGATTGGCTAACGTGGCCGCGTCATGTTACGTCATCCATGTAGGTATGTGTGCACCTACATTACTCCCCCTCTTTCTGAAAGTCGTTGAGCATCCAATGAAGCGGCGTCTGAGCATCCAGTGTAGCGGCGCCCGTGTAACATTCATGCGTAGCATCCAGAGTAGGTGGCGTCGTGGCAGGCTCGTACTATTCTGATGCTGTGTGTGACCCCATTATTGCTGCGTTACTTGCTGACCCGCTGTGTTCGTCTGATGCTGTGCTGTCGACCCGTCTGTGTCTGATGCAGTGCTGACGACTTACAAATGATTTCTTGTTCTTGACTTTTGATTTTGACTGTTGACTCCATCCATGACTTTGACTTGTTTTGGTGCTGCTTGTCGGTGGTCACCAATGTCGGGAGCGAATGGTATATGCTCCCGAGACAATAGGAAGATCTTCCTCCGAGCCGGTGTCATGCTCGGGGCTGCCAGCTGGGCCGATTGTTGTAGGGTTGAAAGTTCTATATATAGTACAATTCTGAAATAACTTCGTAATCGTGATTCAGGCGGCGGCACGTGATTGGCTAACGTGGCCGCGTCATGTTACGTCATCCATGTAGGTATGTGTGCACCTACATTATATTGTGGGGACATAATGTGCTTACGAAGCACTGAGCACCACCTACGTATGGTCGCCTGCGTGCGACCGACGGCAGTGCTGTTGTATCCGCCATTGTACAAAGTTGTGTATTGACTTTTAAATAATATATATATTATCGGACAAGTGACTACGACTTTGATTCCAGCACTCCACGAGTCCTTATAAAGTTGTGGTGTAGAGGTGCCGCAACAATTGGTGACCCCGGACGTCAAAAAAAAAAAACACGGCGGATTTCATATAGCCGGACGTTGTAATTAATATACGGTGAATCTGAAAACAGGACTTGAAAACAAAAATATGGCGGAAGAAAAATCCGAACTTTCCGGCGTGTCCGTGGCTGCGCGCATACCGGAGTTTTGGAAGGATCTGCCAAGACACTGGTTTATCCAGGCGGAGGCTGTCCTATATCCGCAGAAGATGGCGGATGACGCGAAATTCCAATTTATTATTTCGAAACTAGGAAAGGACGCCATACAACAGGTCACGGACCTGCTCGTGAACCCACCGGAAAAAGGCCGTTATGAAGCACTAAAAGCACGACTTTTAACGGTTTACGAAGAGTCGGAGACGCGGAAGGTCCAAAAGTTGATTAGTGAATTGGAGTTGGGAGAGCAAAAACCCTCCCAATTGCTACGACGAATGCAAGACCTTGCAACCGGGAAGGTTTCCGATGAAACCCTGGCCATACTTTGGCAAAATCATTTGCCGGATTGGGTCAGAGGAATTTTGGCAGTGACGGAAACTAAGGATTTGGGAGGTCTAGCATTGTTAGCGGACAAGGTCACAGAAAATGCACGCCCCATCCAAAACGTGGCTACGGTAACACCAGGCAATGGCGACTCTCCGAGTATTATTGCGGAGATAAGCAAACTAAGCGATCGGATGAGTAGGCTGGAAAATTTCCAGAGAAAACCCGGAAAATTTCACCGTCGCCCAAGAACTCCATCGAGAGCAGCTTCAAGGCCTCGCAACTCGAGTACCAGCAGGAGGAAGTCGGATCCAGATTGGTTGTGCTATTTCCACTATCGTTTCCGGAAAAATGCAAATCGATGCGTAAAACCGTGCAACTGGAAGGATAATGCGCAATCGGAAAACTAAATACGGTCCAATCAGCGACGGGAGGTTGTGACCCGTTGAAGAATTACCGTCTTTGTGTCACGGACGTGAGTTCTAGGCTTAAGTTTCTAGTAGATACCGGCGCAAATGTATCGGTGGTTCCAGTTTCCAGCAGATGTTTTACTAAATGTTCTGACTATAAGTTATTTGCCGCAAACGGAACTGAGATCAAAACTTATGGTGTTAAGTGTATGGTGTTAGATTTAGGATTACGTCGACCTTACCGATGGAACTTTATCATTGCAGACGTAAGGCAACCTATTTTAGGTGCGGACTTTTTAAGTTACTATGGACTTCTAGTTGACATTAAGGCACGTAAGTTAATGGATCAAGTAACAAATCTTAATGTGGTAGCATGCATATCAGGGTCGAACGAAAGTTCTATTAAAACTGTTGATTTTAATCACCCTCATTACGACTTGTTATCAAAGTATCCGGAACTTACAAAACCAGTATCATTTAAGGAGGTTCCTAAACATAATGTTTGTCATTTTATAGAAACAGATGGTCCACCGGTTCACTGCCGGGCGCGACCCCTACCTCCAGATAAGTATAGTAAAGCTAAGGCGGAATTTAAGATAATGTGTGACATGGGAATTTGCAGGCCTAGTAAGAGTGCTTGGGCCAGTCCTTTGCATATAGTTCCTAAAAAGAACGGCCAGATAAGACCTTGTGGTGATTATAGGCGATTAAACGCAGTCACTAAGCCTGATAAATATCCCGTTCCTAGGTTACGCGATTTTACTTACTTGCTTGCAGGGAAAAAGGTATACTCTCGATTAGACATAATTAGAGCTTATAATTGTATACCTGTTAACGAAAGTGATATTGAAAAAACAGCCGTAATAACACCTTTCGGTTTGTTCGAATTTCCTCGCATGCCATTTGGGTTGCGAAATGCAGCACAAAGTTTTCAACGTTTTATGTGTCATAGTGTTTTTCCAGATTTAGATTATATATTCGTATATATTGACGATATTATTATCGCCAGTGATAATATCCAGGAGCATAGGAAACACCTGGAGGAAGTATTCAATAGGTTGGAAAAATTCGGTATTACTATTAATATTTCAAAGTGCTGTTTCGAACAAACGAAACTAGAGTTTTTAGGTCATGAAGTGTCGACGGAAGGCATACGTCCACTCGACGAGAAGGTCAAAGCCATCGTCGAGTTTCCGAGGCCAGCCACACGAGACCAACTCAGAAGATTTCTAGGTATGTTAAATTTTTATAGACCTCACATACCAGGCGCAGCTAAGCAGCAGTCTGAGCTGGATCGCTACTTGATCAATACCAAGAAAAATGATAAATCAAAAATTTCTTGGACGGACGCCGCAATTGCTCAATTCGAGCAGTGCAAGCAGAGTCTAAGTCAAGCTGCAACCTTGTCGCATCCGTCAGCCGACAAACCTATAGCGCTTATAACCGACGCGTCAGATTCATGTCTAGGTGCTGTTCTTCAACAAAAAGAAGGTAATGTATGGAAACCTATTGCTTATTATTCTAAGAAACTATCGGAAGCGCAAAAGAAGTATAGTACTTATGATAGGGAGCTTTTAGCTGTATATTCGGCAATAGCTCACTTTCGATACTTAGTAGAAGGCCGCGATTTAATTGTGTATACTGATCACAAACCGCTCACTTTCGCATTCAGCAAGATGGGATGTGAAAAAGAGTTACCTAGAAGGGCTAGACAGATCATGTTTATTAGCGAATTCACGACGGACATACGCCATATTAGCGGGAATGATAACGTCGTCGCTGATACTTTATCCCGGGTAGAGGAGATAATGTGTCCCACGTCTATAGATTTCGCAGAACTTGCACGTGCGCAAAGTGATGACCCGGAGTTACACGAGTTGAAGCGCAATATGCAATTCACAAGTATCATGTTGCCAGGTACTGAGTATCACATTGATTGCGAAACGCCAACAAGTAGGGCACGACCATACCTACCGCAAAGTTTCAGACGCATCGCTTTTAACGCTATTCACAACCTAAGTCACCCGGGTATCCGCACCACTAATAAAATGGTTGGTGATAGATACTTCTGGGTTGGAATGAATAAAGACATACGGAGATGGGCTAAGACGTGCGTCGCTTGTCAACGCGCTAAGATTCAACGGCATACTGTTTCGGATTTAGGTACTTACGAGACAGCTGGTCGGTTCGAGCACGTTCACATAGACATTATAGGTCCTCTTAGTACATCGTCCGATGGTTATAGATATTGCGTGACAATGATAGATAGGTTTACACGGTGGCCAGAGATTTTCCCAATTAAAGAAATGACAGCAGAAGTAGTCGCAAAGGTATTTTACGAAGGTTGGATAACCCGCTTTGGATCGCCGCTTCGATTAACAAGTGACCAAGCTAAAAATTTTCAAAGTAACCTATTTTCACACCTCATGTTGCTTTTAGGTATAAGGAAGTTACGTACTACTGCTTATCACCCACAAAGCAATGGTGCTGTAGAAAGATGGCATAGGTCTTTAAAGTCGGCATTGTCTGCGCGACTATTAACTTCGAATTCATGGGTAGAAGAATTACCTACTGTATTGTTAGGGCTTAGAGCCGCAGTTAGGGTTGACACAAACGTTAGTAGTGCAGAAATGGTATATGGTACTAATATACGTTTGCCATGCGAATTTTATGAAAAGAGTAAAGATTTTAGCTTAGATAGCGAGAGTTACGTGAACAAGCTACAATCAATTATTAGGAATTTGAAACCGGTTAGCAGGGAAAATAAGGATTCACGGAAATTTTTCGTACATCAAGATTTACTCACTTGTGATAAAGTTTTCGTTAGGAACGACGCAGTCCGTAAACCTCTACTACCTCCGTATGATGGCCCATATAAGGTCATAAGTAGGCGAGAGAAAGTTTACAAAATTCAATTACCAGAGCGTCAAGCGTATATTTCAATCGATCGTTTGAAACCAGCGTATATCTTAGAAGAAAATACCCCTGTTAATAGTTCAGTTTCAGTTAATTTTTCTGAGACTAAAAAGAAAAAGAAAGTCAGTGTGAGTGACAACCCTATTGTGTTACCACCCATGCAAAACAAAGTAACGCGGAGTGGCAGAATTAGCAAATTGCCATCACGATACAATTAGCTTGTTAATTAAGCATTATTTTATCCTAATATACAAAATTTTTTTTTACTCAATTATATTTTTATGTTATTTAACCCAATTAATTAATCGATTAAGTTAGGTAATTTTTGATGATTTATATTGCATTAGGTAGTTAGAATTTTCATTATATTACGAACTGTCCAGAAGTACTTATCGAAGTTTATATACTTCATTTCTCAGAAAGTTTATAACATTGATTGTTTAGTGCATCAATTAATGATGGGCAACCAGCAGACGAAAGAGAAAAATGTGGTAATAACTCAACCTGCTACCGACAACGATAGCAAGTATAACGAGTTTGAAATACTTTTAATCATGATTGTGGTACTAATGGCAATCGTCGTCTGCTACGGATTCAGAATGCGATGCAGAAGGCATCTCAAACGATGGTTTAGGAAACAGATTGACACCAAGGGCAATACAATCCCAGTTATTAAGGTGGAAGGCGTACCACCTTCAGGACAGACGCCAACTACCCCGAAAGTAGTGTTAACTTAAATATAGGAACTTGTGGAATAAATCTATAAGGTATAAAAGTTATTATACATTTTATTTTTACAATTTTTTTTTATACATGTAATTTACCTTATAACTATATACACATAACTTTTTGTACTTTTACATTTATATTTCTACCTAATTGCATTTCGTTATTGTAATTCCAGTGTTCGTACCTACTAATCTTTGTCGCGTTAGCGTATTTTGTAATTGTTATGACAATGGAACTCGACCGAGATTCTTTTGTCAAAACAAATGTATCATGTTACATTATGTTAACATAGACGTATTATTGTATTTTCAAGTTAGAGTACCTAACTTGCGTATGAATTATTTTATAATGAACCGTTTTCGATGTAACTTTTAAAAAAAATGTATGTAATATCCATTTTTTTTTTTGTAAAAGGGGGGAATATTGTGGGGACATAATGTGCTTACGAAGCACTGAGCACCACCTACGTATGGTCGCCTGCGTGCGACCGACGGCAGTGCTGTTGTATCCGCCATTGTACAAAGTTGTGTATTGACTTTTAAATAATATATATATTATCGGACAAGTGACTACGACTTTGATTCCAGCACTCCACGAGTCCTTATAAAGTTGTGGTGTAGAGGTGCCGCAACAAGAATAAATAGATTTTCTTTTCTTTCTTTCTTTCATTTTTCATTTTCATTTACATGGCTAGGCTAGCAAACCACTGTTAGATCCAACATTGTGGACGCATTATTATTTGATCACCAGCGGCTACCAGTAAATGTGGAGCGCCGTAAAATCTGAGTGATCGGCGAAGTGCCGTGTTCATAGTGGACGTTATTATTGAAAACACACGGGTTTGTATTGCGCAGAGCCTCGGTAGCGCTTGTTCGATGCTAGCTTCATAGTCTAGACGCATGGAGCGGCGCGGTACGTAAGCGGCAAATATTCTTTGTATGGGTTTGTATGAGGCAAGCAAGCACTGTGCAACTCGGCCCCCATAAAAACTCATACAATCAATAATATTTGCCGCTGCGTGCCACACCGCTCCGTGCGTCTCAAGTGGGGCAAGATCTTAAGACGGTAAACAGACATCGTCATTGTCGTCATCGTCATTGCCGTCGTCGTCAACCGATACACGTCTACTACTAGACAATATATCGCTTGCAAGGACCTTCCACAAGCCGCAGTTTTACTTACGCAAGCGGCGCGAACAGACATGCAAAATCACATTCTAAAATCATATTTCACTGAGTAACATCGATAGAATCTTTATGTAATCTTGATTTTGAACTTGACGACCTCCCTGGTGGAGTGGTGAGCGATGTTGTCTTAAAAAGCGGGAGGTCGGGGGTTCGATTCCCGGCAGGATAAATTTGGGGATTTATAATTTCTGAATTTCCCCGAATTTACTCTTGTCTTGAAGGAACTCTACTGTTATTCAGAATATTAAATATCCTATATTACCCAAAAGTATTTCCTATAATATGTATGTCAAGTTGCATTAAAATCCGCTCAAACAGACAGACACACACGAAAATATTGATTTGAGCTCAGTATTGAGCAAAGATTCCTCCATGACTATTATTTTAATATATTTAATTAGACTAGTTGATACCCGTGACTTCATGTTATGTTTTTGTGGTCCCGAGGGAATTGTTTGATTTTCCGCTCCGGGATGCAAGCTTTCTCGTAAGCTGGAATCGTAACAGACATACAGCCTAACACATTTATAAAATTAGCGTGGATGAACCATCAATATATATGTAGGTACTATATATATGTGCTATATATATGTGCCCTTTCATATTATGTGTGCAATAGAAAAAAGTTAGGCGTCCGACTTGTGGTGCATGCCCCTCACCTGTACAAACCTGTCCTTGTCCTCGCCATAGCGCTGTCCCGCTTATCACACTAGATGGCGTTAGTAAAATAAGTCCACATTCTTTGTTTGACAGGGCCCGTCTATGTAAATTGAGGTCGTTGGGATGAACAGAAATCGTCGAGTTACAGGTTCAGTGTATCAGGTTAGTTGGGATGTTTGAACATTTTTCCATTCGTATGTTCAGTGGAGTACCTAGTACGAGTACATGTGACATAAAACACGTCCTTAAAACGATAAAGTATAGTGGCGCGAAGTGGATTCAGTGTGTTGCAACGCAAATAATGAGAAATAGCAGCGACGCTGTTAGCCGCAGCTCAGTGCTGGATGGAAATATTTTGAAATTATCACAAATACATTGAATTTTACCTGTAAGGGTATTAATGTATTTGTATTTCCTGAGAAATAACGCAGGTGACTCCATATTATTTATTTTTTATTTTTTATCCTCTACAACTTAGCCCTTGACTGCGATCTCACCTGATGGTAAGTGATGATGCAGTCTAACATGGTAGCGGGCTAACCTGTCAGGGGCATGGCAGTTATAATAAACCCATACCCCTATTCGGTTTCTACACGGCATCGTACCGGAACGCTATATAGCTTGGCGGCACGTCTTTGCCGGTAGGGTGGAAACTAGCCACGGCCGAAGCCTCCAGGCCAGACCAGGGAAAATTCAGAAATTATAAATTCCCAAATTGACCCTGCCGGGGATCGAACCCGGAACCTCCGCACGTTAAGACAACAGCGCTCAACACTGAGCCACGGAGGTCGTCAAAACGTCACTATGTGCGTTGTAATTTGATGACATCACAACTATGTATTTCTTACAAACTACCATAATAGGAGCGCGTTTTTAGTTTTTTTTTTTTTTTTTTAATCCACTACAAGTTAGCCCTTGACTGCAATCTCACCTGATGGTAAGTGATGATGCAGTCTAAGATGGTAGCGGGGTAACCTGTTAGGGGCATGGCAGTTATATTAAACCCATACCCCTATTCGGTTTCTACACAGCATCGTACCGGAACACTAAATCGCTTGGCGGCACGTCTTTACCGGTAGGGTGGTAACTAGCCACGGCCGAAGCCTCCCACCAGGCAATTTTGTTACAGGCATTTTGTAACAGGCAAAGTTTGATAAAGAGTTGCTGATTTGAGAGTTATCATCATCGCTATTGCATGCAAGATATCTAGCTCGAAATTCATTTCATGGGCCGAAAATGTGTCAAAATTTAATTATCCTGATAAACGGGCCGATAATTTGCGCAACAGCCACTGTAGATATGATATACAGGCTCCAGCGCCCCCTCTGGTGCCAAACAGGGGCTATACTGGCAACGCTTAAAGCCATATTGTTTCAATATTGTTGACTTATAATCCTTAGTAGATGAGCCCGACGACTTCGTCCGCGTGGATTGTTTTTGATTCCCGCGGGAATTCCTTCATTTTCCGGGATAAAAAGTAGCCTATGTCCTTCCCCGGGATACAACGTATCCCTGTACCAAATATCATCAAAATCGGTTGAACGAATGGGCCATGAAAGCGTAGCAGACAGACAGATAGATAGACAGGCAGACAGACAGACACACTTTCGCATTTATAATATTAGTGTGGATTATTGTTGACTTTCTTGTTTTAGAATAATTATAACCCTTATTTTAGGAACATCAAGGTACATAACATTAAACTGCCATTTTGGAGTAATATTGCTTAAGTATTGCTATAAGCGTTGGCTGTATGGTCCCAGCTTTCGGGGCGCAAAGGTTCTCAAAGCGAAAGGTTATTTAGTCATGAAATATGCTCTTTAAACTGAACTCAACAACTGTGATATAAACCGCCCTCTTAAAGCTGTACGCATATTAGCACAATCCGTACGCGCCGCATTTTGTCAAAGTTTGCCGCACTTGCGGTGATTTTCGCATTCTTACTACTTCAACGCACAAAATATAGTTCAAAACTTCAATCCTTTGACTGTAATGTCGACCTTCTTGGCGCTGTGGTGTATGCAGTGGTCTAAGCGGGAGGTTTTGGGTTCGATCCCGGGCAGGGTCAGTTCAGGAATGTATAATTTCTGAATTTTCTCTCCGGTCTTGTGGTAAGCTTCCGCCGTGGCTATAGTTACTACTCTATGCGCAAAGACGTGCCACCAGGCAATGCGATTCAGTATTTCGGTACGACGACACGTAGAAACCAATAAGGGGTATGGGTTAATATAAATGCCATACCCCTAACAGGTGAGCCCGCTACCATCTTAGACTGCATCATCACTTACCACCAGGTCAGATCACAATTATTAAGCTTCCTTGGAATAGAAAGCGCACCAGTCATTACGCATACACTTGTGAACTATCCCACTGTCTAAACTCTACGGAGATTATCCGTGGCGGAAATTCCTAGTCCAAGGCGCTGATAAATGTGCGAGCATCTTTCAAAATGTACTCAACAACAGTGATATAAACAGCCCGCTTTAGAGACCAAGTTTGTACATTTGAAACAGTTTCTGTCGCCGCTATAACTTACTGCTCTCAAATTTTAAGGGGAATTTATTGCGTTTGGGAGAAAAATAATGATGATGCGACTCTAAGCTATCCTTTGTTCTCCGAATATGACTTTTTGTGTAAACAAAAGTTGGTAATTAGAAGGTCAATCACACTACAACAGTTCTAAGAGTTCAGAGGTCTACGTTCCATAGTGAAATACAAAATATTACCAGTACAAATGCTTTTATTTTGCTAAATGTAGGTACAAAATATAGTAACATGGAAATTGAATTATTACGTCTGACACATTTTGCCAAATAATTTAATTGACGTGCAAAATTGGCAGTACAATTACATATTATCTGCTGCTCAAATAACATGTTACTAAATAGACTAAGAGATAACTGCACTTTTGGTAACCATCGCCTAAAAGGCTGATTCAGTGTTAGATGGATGTAGGGCTCTTCACTTGTCGCGAAGCGCATCTATGTCTTCGCGAAATGTTTAGATCTATGGTAAGAATATTGACAACATTAGTCTATGTTAGAATTAAATGAGAATATGATTTATCTGTGACACATCTGAAATGGTTTCACTCTGTGATTTTGCTGGTTACGTAATCATTAGATCCGTTGGCTCAAATAGCGTCACTTTTGAAATAGTGGTCGAACAGTGAACTGTGCGCGTGGGCTGCCGTCCCGAGGGAGCTGGACGCTGTACCTGTCGCCTGGTGTCATGCGCGGATGGTGAAATCAAAGCTAAGTACCTAGGTTGAATTGCTAAACTAATTATCTAACTAATTGCCTACGTATACTTTATGTGTAACGATAATAATTTCATAGCATCTATTTGTTAGTCAACTTAATGAGTGCGCGCTCTCATAAGGTATTAATTGAAATACGCTGTGGATGTGCGAGGGTTAAATCCAATGGTCATGAGAACACCTTTGATGTAGAATCTATGATAACAATGATTACGTGGTTACTAAGTCTACTCGGTTTGGGTGTACGCTAGTGCGTAGGTGTCACACCGCCCATACCGGTAGGTTCCGATAGGGAACTGGGATACTAAGTCTACTCGGTTGGGTATACGCTAGTGCGTAGGTGTAATACCGCCCACACCGGTAGGTTCCGATTGGGAACTGGGATACTAAGTCTACTCGGTTTGGGTGTACGCTAGTGCGTAGGTGTGATACCGCCCATACCGGTAGGTTCCGATTGGGAACTGGGCACGGTTAGAATGAAGAGTCGGTGTAACAGGGATGTAAACGATCTCCCCACAGCTGGGGACGTAAGCAATCTCCCCATAGCTGAGAGTCACAATTGGTGGCAGGCACGAGCAGTGCCCAAGGTATAAAGCATATCACCCACGATGGGTTATAAGATTACAATGGTAAATGAGACAATTCAAGGCCATCGTACAATAGTACCCTCACATATCCACGGTTAAGATTATTGAAATACTAATTAGCTAGGTCTTAGGGCATTACAGCAGTGATGTCATATTCCAATTTCATTGTACAGGACACCGAGGAAGAGAGAGGCCAGGGACATGGCAGTGCGACGGGCACCCCATGACAAATAGTGCAGGTATGACTCCAAAGTGATAGTATATTCAATTCGGCAACATTCTGTTCCACTAAGCATCCCTTTGTATTAGTATTGTAGATTGTGTTATGAACATATAATATTATTTCCCCTAAATGAGTCTTAAGTAACTATAGCAGATAAGTGGAATGGAATGTGAGCTTGCCGACATGGTGGAGATGCTGCTGGGATCATGATTTGATAATATGAACCAGAGCTCTCAGCACAATGGAGTCATACCGAACATAAAATATAACAAAGTGCCAAGTTGTTTCTCTCTCTAATTTATGTGAAATATAGCAACAAATGAAAGATTTGAATGTGTGGATACATTGCTGCCGAGCTACAGTGATGGTTGTCGTTGACGGCAAACGAAATTTGATAAATTTTTCATACTTTGATGTTAAAATGTGTATTTAGAACGTGAATCCTCATTTGGTCTAAAAATAGCCCAATTAGTTCTGCTGCTCGTCGCTAGAGGGCGTGACGCGGCGTGAACGCGATGAAAAAATAGCACGGGTAAGTTGGCAGAATTGATTTCCGAGACGCTAATTGAAAATTTTGAATTTTCCCGCATTGATCTGGGGGATTCCATAGAGTGTAATAAACGAACGAATTTGGAACGATATTTTTAGTTGATATTTATCTTTAAAGGAAGTCAAATTTGTTTCTATGGAAAATTTTCGTTAGTACCAACTTAAGAAGCGGGCGTCACGTAGGCCATTTCGGATGTGTCATAGACATTTTCTTGTAAAACTGCATAAGTTAACATGGCGGAACCATGAACTTGCAATTTGCATTTAACGTTATTTCAGTGCACTGTACATCATACAATATTATTAGTGGATCAAGTAGATGAAAATAGTTGCCCTAAAACCCAATTAAAGAGTGAAAATTAACAACGCAGGTAAATAAGTGCTTTTTAACGAAATTTAAATAAAATAGTGGTGGTTAAAATTTGAATAAGCAACTGAAGTTGTGAGGTGAATAAACTCAAAGTTTCTAATAGGATTATCTGTTCCTACATAGAGTTAATTAATTTTCCAGAAGGAAATCATATTGTTCAGCATTAACATCAAAGACTGAAGTTTAACTGATTTACTGGAGTTTTCAATACAAACGACAGGTACCTACACGTGGTGAGTACCTCGTGTTTCCCTTTTTATGGCTATCTATGCATTACAATATTATAATTTTGAATATTTGAATGTCCATCAAGCGAGAATTGACCTAAGGAATAAATACTGTTCTTTAATGAAGTGGAATTGAACTAGGAATTACATGAATATATACTTATCTACCTATTAAAGAGAATGTCTGACATCTTGTGAAAGGAAATTGCCTAAAAACAGAATTCATTTTAATAATAAGGGAATTTAAGAAAAGTGTAATTGTTTATAGATTATTGAAGTTAATTTAATGCTAACTTTTTAAAGATTTAGATTCAGAAGAATCTATTTATAAGTATAGGATTACAAATATATTTTCTATATATGGAAAACAACCTTCAAATTATCAAGTTAATACTTCATTTTTAAAGGAATACAAAAGTATATAGGTACTTATCAGTGGATACTAAGATACCTATGTACTAAAATTAAGGATTAATAACATTATTCATGGGTTAAAGTTAGAATTTTATTTGATCTTAGTGATTTTTCAAATTTGAATAAATATAGCTAATTTTTTTTGAAAGAAAGTTATGAGTTTAAATACAAGTATCTAAATTGAACATAATATACATGGGTTATGTTTATAATAGAATTTAAAAGAAATTCTATAGTATTATTTCAAAACAATATTAAGTTTTAATTTCATGGAGATAGGTACATTGTTATTATGAATTTCAATTCTTTTAACTTTCAATTATTATTATAATACTAGCTATATACATACTATATACCTACATAGAAAGTTTATAGAGGTTTAGAAAGTAGAAAAACATAAATGATAACCACGTTCTCGATTAGTAACTATTCGATTATGCCGAGAGTATATCAATGTTAGATAGGTGTACCTACCATGGGGGGTATGTACTCTCCACATATGTATAATGTGAATGGTTGACTAGATAAATTGATGAATAGTATAAGAGTAAGTCACTCGTACAACAAGTGAATTATACAATTGAATAAATTGAAATCTTAACGGAAATTTATATTATAACAACCGAACTTTAATTATCCTTTTAGGATAGGAAGTGATGAAATAATTTTTTAATTTTTTATTTTAAGTGGGATTACTAGCATCCAAGTTTGACATATACACCAAAGGATATTGACGAATCGTTCTCCAAGAAGTACTTAAATATACAAGAATAATTAGTATAAAGGTGATATAACCACAAATACCTATAGAATTAGGAACTAGTAATTACATAAAATTATAATGAAATATTTATAAAAATTTTTTTTTTTTTGGACGATAGGTATTGTTCTATCTTAATATATTATTACAGAAGATTCATCATGGATGATTTACTACTTAAGAGGTTAAGACTTCTTATTACTCAAATAGAAACTCTCTCGAATCAGGCTTTAAATCTCGGCTCTCTAACTACTAACTTAATTCACGATGCAGAAGTGGTCAAGACTAGGTTACAAAGTCTCTTGACAAGATTCCAGGAAGATTTAACAAATTATTTTCGGATGGTGAACGTTCCCGCATCAGATGATATATGTGAAATCAGCGAAATACAGCTGAAAGCTGAAGAAAGTCTAGCGGAGCTAGTAGTGAAATTGAAATTATTTCAAAATAATATTGAAACCTCACCGGTCAGTAAGGTGACGGATACGATAACATCATGCCGTCTACCTAAGCTAAATCTACCCGAATTTGAGGGTGATATATTGAATTGGCATCAATTTTGGGATCAATTTCAATCGAACATCCACAATAGAAATATCACCGATGTAGACAAATTGTTATACCTTAAATCTTCATTGAAAGGAGAGGCTAAAAAGGCTATTGACGGTCTTGATACAACGAACAAGAACTACAGCATAGCAATTAAAACTCTTAAAGATAGATATGGCAAAGGTTCTCATCTGATTGATGCACATTATTCAGCATTATCTAAAGTGGCTACTGCAGACTCAACAATAGTATCATGCCGGAAAGCATTGAATGAAATGGAGAAACATTTGCGGGTCTTAGAGTCGCTAGGAGAAGATGTGAATCACAATCACCTGCGTCATCTCATATTCAGTAAACTTCCTGAAGATCTCATCTACGAGTTAAAATTAAAAACTAGAGACGATTCTATAAATGAAATAAGACAAGAATTGGAAAAAATAATTACAGCTAAAGAAGATGCTAACAGGATTACTCAAGGGAGTAGCATTAAAGAAGTTGAAAATTACACAGTGGAAACTTTACATATAGCTCAAGAAAATCAAAGATATAAACAGCACAGAAGGGAAAGACAACCTAGAAATGAATTTAGAAAACATAATTGGGATACACATGCAAGAAGGATAGAACCTTCGAGCTTTAGAAAGAGACAATTTTTACAAAGAGGAAGTACATTTAACGAAGATAACAAGTCAAGAGATGAAGTTCAAAGGAAGAAAATAAAACCGTTCTGTATGTTCTGTAAAGGTGACCATTTTAGTGACCTATGTGAAAAATATAAGACTTACCAGGAGCGAATACTAATGGCAAAGGACAAATGCTTTGGATGCCTTAGAAGGGGCCATCAAATCGCTCAGTGTCGCTATAATAATAAATTTTGTTATCATTGTAAGAAACGTAGAAGCCACCACAGTGCACTTTGTAAAGAAAAATTTCAATCTGGATCAGAAGACACAACTTTAACAACAGTAAATAGAAAATGACATACGGCCCTTCAAACAGCCGTAGTAACAGTCCGGGGAGATGAAAACAAATCCAATCAAACACGATGCCGTATACTATTCGATTCAGGCTCTCAGAGATCGTACATCACCCGGAAGGTTGCAAAACAATTAAATCTGTCCGTAGAAAAGGAAGAAAGTTTATCAGTTTATACTTTTGGTTCAAAGAATCCACAAGAATTTATTAGTCCAGTTGTTCAACTTAAGTTAGAAACTAAATCTAGGAAGTGGAAGATTATTCATGCGAACGTTGTACCTATGATTTCTCAAGGAGTACCTTATGTTGATGAACTTAATGAAAGGAAGAATAAATTGGAACTTGCGGATGACGGATCTTTAGAAAATCAAGTTGATATTCTTATTGGGAATGATTATTATCATTCATTTCTTCATTCAGATAGAATACAGATAAATAAAGATTTATATTTAATTGATTCCGAGTTTGGATGGATACTTTCTGGTCAGATTCCGCATAAGGATAAGGAAAAGGAACACATGTCAGTTGTTACATATTTTCAAGCAAGTATCGATTTCGGATTAAGCAAACCTGACATGCCATTAGATCATGGAAGTATAGCATTCCTTTGGGAACTAGAGTCAATTGGTATAACCGATTCACCTAAAGTTACTAGGGAGGAAGAGGCTATAAATAAATTTAATGAAACCACAAAATTAATAGATGGTAGATATTATGTCAGCTGGCCATGGAATGAATATCCACCAGCACTGACACCTAATTATGGATTAGCATATGGTCGATTAGTAAATTTAGTTAAACGATTAGATAAAGAAACCTTAAAAGTTTATGACGATGCTATTCAGGAACAAATATCGAAAGGAATAGTCGAAACAGTATCAAGTGAAGTACACGTGGATCATCCAGTACATTATCTACCACATCATTGCGTTGCTCAAAAGGATAAACCAATCAGAATTGTTTATGATGCTTCATCAAAAATTAAAGATCACAAAAGTTTAAATGAATGCCTCTATTGCGGTCCGTTGATGTTAGAAGACTTGACGAGTATACTAATTAGATTTCGAAGCCATAATATTGCTCTGTCAGCAGATGTAGAGAAAGCTTTCCTTCAGATAGGGCTACATGAACAAGATCGTGATGTGACTAGATTTATTTGGTTGAAAGATGTAGAAAAACCACCGAGTAACGATAACATTGTTTGTTTGCGATTTTGTAGAGTCCCTTTCGGAATTATATCAAGTCCATTTCTGCTAAATGCGACGATTAAACATCATCTTTCTAAAGGAAATGAACAACTACAATTGGTATCGAAAGACATTTATGTCGATAACTTAGTAAGCGGAGTTCAAACGCAGGATGAAGCAGTTCAATTTTATGAAGACGTGAAAAATGCTTTTCATCAAATATCTATGAACCTTAGAGATTGGAGTTCAAATTCAAACCAGTTTCTAAACAAAATACCCGATAGTGTCAAGGAGAAAGTTGTAAAAATTTTGGGTCTAGACTGGAATTTAGAACATGATACATTACACCTAAGATTCAAGATAGATACACAAGCAAATTCTAAACGTGAAGTCTTAAAAATAATTGCTTCAGTATACGATCCCTGTGGATTAGTAGCACCACAAATTTTGTCAGCTAAACTATTTCTTCAAAACCTATGGCAGACCAAAGTTAAATGGGACACAACACTTTCAAAAGAAAACCAGGTTGAATGGTTGGAAATAAGAAAGGAATTAGAAACTATTAAGGAAATATCGGTATCCAGGTGTTACATGGAGAACGTAAAAAGTGAAGAATATCATTTGCATTGTTTCACAGACGCATCACTCAAAGCATATGCTGCCGTTGTGTATGTAACACATGGAACTAAAAGAAGTTTTATCATTGGGAAAACACGATTAGTTCCTATAAAAGATCAACAACATTTAAAAATCCCTCGATTAGAGTTACTAGGAGTATTAATAGGTTGCAGACTAATCAAGATGATTTCAAAAGCATTTCATATGAAAATAGGACGTCAAACATTATGGACAGACAGCCAAATTGTCATAGAATGATGTCAATCTGATAAATTACTACCACCGTTTGTAGCAAGACGAGTTGAAGAAATAAAAAGTAACAAAGAACTCATGATTAAATATGTGCCTTCAGAATTAAATCCAGCGGATGTTGCAACTAGACCAGCGAGTTCTACAGAGGATAAAGAAAGATGGCTTAAAGGTCCACAGTTTTTATCAGAATCCAGTAATTGGACGTTTCCTATTAAGAAGACGTCACAAACTTTTTTTCTTTCGACGCGGGAGGATCTACCGAATACTTCTAATGAAGAAAATGTTAATTTTGAGAAAGAGAATAATTTCACAGAAGATATCGGTGCTAGACACAAGGAACCGCTTAGCATTACGGAAGAAATAAAGAAGCTTCAAGCAGACTACTTCGCCCATGAAGTTGCTGGGAAAGAAACTGATTTAAGCCGCAACCTCAAGTTATTTAAGGATGTTGATGGATTGCTACGTTGCAAAGGACGCCTTCAGAATGCAGATCTGTCGTTTGACAAACGGTACCCGATATTGATTCCTAAGGAATGTGATTTTACAATTAATTTGATAAAGAAGGTCCACAGTGATAATTACCATGTAGGAGCAAATCACACACTTAGTCTCATTAGACAGTCATATTGGATACCACAAGGCAAATCTCAAGTTCAGAAAGTAATAAGGAGTTGTCCAAGGTGCGTAAAACACGGAGCTGGTCCATTTAAGCTACCAACTACTCCAGCACTTCCTGCAGAAAGAGTGAGTTGCAGCGAACCATTTACTTTTGTGGGAATAGACTATATGGGTCCTGTCCTTGTCAAGAATGGTCAGAAAAGATGGATTTGTTTATTTACTTGTTTAGCGATTAGAGCTGTTCATTTAGAACTAGTACAAGATCTCACAGCCGAGGAAGGTTTATTAGCATTGAGAAGAATGATAGCGACCAGAAAGGTCCCTAAATTAATTACAACAGATAACGCTACTCATTTTAAACTTATATCAGAAATCCTTTCGAAACAATATTGTGTTGTTAACGAAATTAAATGGAGATTCATTCCACAATTAGCGCCGTGGTATGGTGGATTCTACGAGAGATTAGTTGGATTAACTAAGAATTGTATGAAACGAACATTAGCAAAACACATGCTTTCAGACAGTCAACTAATTACAGTTGTCAAAGAAATTGAAGCCGTATTAAATTCACGACCACTCACATGCGTAGATTCAGAATTGGACATAATTTTAAAACCAGTTGATTTTCTTACACCTGGAAATTGCATAACTATGGAAGAATCAGTTGAAGATTGTATAGATAAAGGTACTACGATTAAAGTCGATCTTATAAAAAGTTGGAGAAGAGGTCTCATTATCTTAAGAGAATTTAAAGAGATGTTTGTGAACAGATACTTGCTAAGTCTTCGAGAAAGGTATCAACACTCGCTTAAAGAACCGCGCGTCACTTCGAAACTATCTCCAGCGATAGGACAGATAGTTCAAATAAAGGGAGAAACAAGAATAGAGAAACCTGGAAAATAGGAAAAATTGTTTCTCTAAAAAAGGGAAGTGATGGTTTATGCAGAGTAGCCATAGTAAGAGTAGGAGATAAAGAGTTTACAAGGTCAATAGCACATCTCTATCCTCTTGAAGCTCAAGAATCAGAAGGAGACATTGATATGAGATTTGAAAAGGAAAATATCTCAGAGGAATATGCTCCCGCAATTTTAATAGAACCTTTAGAGGGAAGTGTAGAAAGACAAACAATTATCTCAGAGGAGACAGAACCTGAAGAGAACTCACCATCAGAGCAAGTTGAAGAACCAACACGGGATGATGTAGATAGCGAAGTCGTAGATCAGGAAATGAGAGAATTAGATAGAGAGGTTGGCGAGTCTGAGAGATTTGAGTCACTAAAGGGAGACAGCGAAAAGGAAGAAGAAGGTCAAGGGACCAGGTTGAGGAGAGTTGCAGCCACTAAAGCTCTACAGAAGATAAGAGAGTGGACGAGCAATTTGTTATGCCTATTCTAAATTTTGTTCCGGCCGGGAGTGTCGCGAAGCGCATCTATGTCTTCGCGAAATGTTTAGATCTATGGTAAGAATATTGACAACATTAGTCTATGTTAGAATTAAATGAGAATATGATTTATCTGTGACACATCTGAAATGGTTTCACTCTGTGATTTTGCTGGTTACGTAATCATTAGATCCGTTGGCTCAAATAGCGTCACTTTTGAAATAGTGGTCGAACAGTGAACTGTGCGCGTGGGCTGCCGTCCCGAGGGAGCTGGACGCTGTACCTGTCGCCTGGTGTCATGCGCGGATGGTGAAATCAAAGCTAAGTACCTAGGTTGAATTGCTAAACTAATTATCTAACTAATTGCCTACGTATACTTTATGTGTAACGATAATAATTTCATAGCATCTATTTGTTAGTCAACTTAATGAGTGCGCGCTCTCATAAGGTATTAATTGAAATACGCTGTGGATGTGCGAGGGTTAAATCCAATGGTCATGAGAACACCTTTGATGTAGAATCTATGATAACAATGATTACGTGGTTACTAAGTCTACTCGGTTTGGGTGTACGCTAGTGCGTAGGTGTCACACCGCCCATACCGGTAGGTTCCGATAGGGAACTGGGATACTAAGTCTACTCGGTTGGGTATACGCTAGTGCGTAGGTGTAATACCGCCCACACCGGTAGGTTCCGATTGGGAACTGGGATACTAAGTCTACTCGGTTTGGGTGTACGCTAGTGCGTAGGTGTGATACCGCCCATACCGGTAGGTTCCGATTGGGAACTGGGCACGGTTAGAATGAAGAGTCGGTGTAACAGGGATGTAAACGATCTCCCCACAGCTGGGGACGTAAGCAATCTCCCCATAGCTGAGAGTCACAATTGGTGGCAGGCACGAGCAGTGCCCAAGGTATAAAGCATATCACCCACGATGGGTTATAAGATTACAATGGTAAATGAGACAATTCAAGGCCATCGTACAATAGTACCCTCACATATCCACGGTTAAGATTATTGAAATACTAATTAGCTAGGTCTTAGGGCATTACAGCAGTGATGTCATATTCCAATTTCATTGTACAGGACACCGAGGAAGAGAGAGGCCAGGGACATGGCAGTGCGACGGGCACCCCATGACAAATAGTGCAGGTATGACTCCAAAGTGATAGTATATTCAATTCGGCAACATTCTGTTCCACTAAGCATCCCTTTGTATTAGTATTGTAGATTGTGTTATGAACATATAATATTATTTCCCCTAAATGAGTCTTAAGTAACTATAGCAGATAAGTGGAATGGAATGTGAGCTTGCCGACACCACTGATCACAAAAGTTGCAGTCTGCCTGCATGAGGATGGGCCTTTCGCTAGATATGGCCGTTCAAAGACAGTTTATTGTTACCAAAAATGAACGATAATTAGAAAAGCTGATTCTTGTACAGTATAAAAGTATGCGCAGTACCTATGTAAACAGCATAAAAACTGACGCATGTGGATGGACCTTTTACTAGATATCAACTCTCAAAGACGTTATAAGCTATACTTACTATGCGTTCCTGTAAAAAAATATTAGCAATTATTATGTCGTCGTTGATAAAAAAATTTAACAGCAATCAACGGGACGACAGGGAAAAGTCTACCTATAAAATTCGTAAATTTTAATGAAATCTGATAAAAAATTACCCAAAGACGATCTCTTTTAAAAATGTTATTAGGCAACTTCGTAAGCAGATTAAATTCGTTAGCGAGCTTTTTCATAAAACAATGCTTGTATATTAAGTACTTAAGTAGAGATTGATATTGACAAGTTTACAATTCAATTATTTAAAAAAATACCTTTTTCCTACGTTATAAACTTTGCTACGTCTACGTTCAATTTATTTTGTTATCTGTAAATGGATAGGTTTTGCTGTACTTTTTGCAAAATTACTCTGCAACGCCGCAGACGTATACGCGTGAAAAACATGGTATTCTATATATTCTTGAACCATCCTTACGGCTGAAGGGATTATAATTTACTAGCTTATGGCCACGACTTCGTCCGCGTGGACCACACAAATTTCAAACCCCTATTTTACCCGCTTAGGGGTTGAATTTTCAAAAATCCTTTTTTAGCGGATGCCTACGTTATAATAGCTATCTGAGTGCAAAATTTCAGCCCGATCAGACCAGTGGTTCGAGCTGTGCGTTGATAGATCAGTCAGTCAGTCAGTCAGTCAGTCAGTCACCTTTGCCTTTTATATATTTAGATTTAGATTAATTAATGTGGTACCTATCTATCGATTTATTTAAACCAAGCAAGAACCTAGCATTAAATATCATAACAACAAATTGGCGACCATATATTCCAATATGGTCCAATAAAGCATTTTTAGGTATTTTTCATAAAATCAAAATGGCGACCATAAATTCCAAAATGGTGGTGGAGACGAATAAAATATTGCCTGACATATTATCACTGAATAGTATTTTAAAAATCAATACTAACCAGCCAAAAGCTTCGATCAAAAATAACACAAAGAAAGTTGTGTAGTTAGGATCTTTACAAAATATTATTTTGTTGTTCAATCAACACCAAACGTCATGATGTCGTTTTAATCGTAGTCAGTTTTTCAAAACATTGAAATTAAGCAGTTTCATAGATTTATCTTAATGCTGTCTGAATGTTAGGAGTTCCTTCGTAGTTTTGTTGTTTTTTTCGCTTGTAGGTATGTATCTATATTCTGTACCTTTGAAAAATAAAAGTAATTAATTTAAAAATGAAAAAAATATTTTTACTCGAACAAAAACGTGTGTTAGAAAGTATTTAGGTTTGAGCATTGAAGCTACTTCAATGTATTCTCGTGGCTAAAGCCTAGATGTTCCAAATTAAATACACTACGGTACCGAAATTGAGGCTCTATTCTACTGAAGATAGCGGGATAGCAAAACAAGTATCTAAATGCAAATCGTTCCAAAACATCGCGTCAGAAATGCATCCAAACCACACTGCCTCTTTGGACGTATCTGTCCCGTCTTTTCGTGCAAATTAACAAACTTAAAATTACAATAGGCTGAATTTCTGAACATGGGATACTCGATCTTCTTACTTTGTTAATATGGATTTACAAAGCTCGAAATACAATTTACCAACTGCAAGTATAACGTTGCCATACTTGAGTCCTTCACAAAATTATATTTGCGTTTCCACAAAATTTATTTTACAGATATTGAGCTTTAACTTATACGAAATAGAGAAGGTTTTAGTGGAATATTGTTTGAACAATTGTTAAAATAAGATGGTTAATGGGATTAGACAGGTGAATAGAAATTAAATGCCTATTCAAGGAGCAAGTCTAGCTTACTTGCGCTGTTTATGCGAATCTTCACGGTTGACCGTAGCGTCCAAAATTTCAATATGAATTTATATTTAGGGAAAGGCAAAGCCAGGTAAAACTATAGGTACTGTAAAATACTTTAAACAAGTTTCGGTGTTTCAATCTGAGTTATAATTTTTATAAACTAGAATATTAACTACTTACCTGAATCCATACCTACTAATATTATAAATCCATGCTAATATTATAAATGCGAAAGTGTGTCTGTCTGTCTGGCTGTCTGCTACGCTTTCCCGGCCCATCTTTTCATCCGATTTTGAAGAAATTTGGTACAGAGGTAGGTTGTATCCCGTGGAAGGACATAATTATACCTACTTATATTTATATACTTATGTACATTTTTCATAAAAATGCTGAAAATATCAATCAGCTAATCTGTTTCGTTTAACAATCTATCATCATCAATAAAAAACAATGTTTGATTGATCGCTACGCAATACTGATACAGTAAACATTAACTTTATCAAGAAGCAATAAGTCGATACGCACGAATTACTTAAATAATTGATCGCTCTTCAGAAAATACAATATAGGTATTAAACTAACAAAATTGTTGTAGAAATGGGAGAAATTAACTTATTAAATACTAGATAGACTTAAATATAAATATACTACATTCGTAATTAAACTTTAATGCCTTAGCTTTAAGGTTTATATTTTAATTTTTTTAATTATTTTTTTTACATATTTTAAATATTATTCGTTTTCCCTTCTATCGGCAGCAATGACTGCAAATTTTTTTGATATAATCATCCGGGATAAAAAGTAGCCTATGACCGTGATGAAAGTAGTATGGGATAATGTAGTATACTTTAGTATAGAAATATATAAAAGTTCTCATATAACGCGACCTACGTAATGCGTACGCGACTGAGTAAAACTACAGCTGTACTATTCTGAGGTAAAACCAACAGCTATTACCTATTCTGTGGTAAAACTTACAATAATAATAATTGTAATCGTAGCCTAAGGATATCCTTTGGAAGGCCTTTTCAAAAGTTAAAAGTACTCAAATAATTTTATTAAAGAGAGCATCTCAAAGCAATCAACGAATTAATAAGGTCGAGTGGAGTAATGAAAGTAAATTTAAATTAGCCCCAAAACTTAGCGAGAGTGCCTACAAAGGGCAATAATTAGGCGTTTGTCCTATAATTCCAAATTCACTTTTTGGGGCCTCGTATAAATCATTTAGTGCGAGACCCTTTTTGATAAATTGCTTAGCCATCTGATACCATGGAATCGCTTAGCTTTTGAGTAAGTTTTGATAGAGCTGTATTCCATGACGTACAAACTTACTGCTGTAATCACAAGAAATGATCAAGCCTTTCTAAAATCAAGGTCTTCTTCAAAGAGATTAATTATTTTAATTATCATTTGAAGTAAATATAATTTTAAGTAATTTCTGTCATTTCTGCCACGTTCCTGCAGATTGTGGAACCAGCTTCCATCTTCTGTGTTCCCTCATGATTATAATATGGGGCTCTTCAAAGGGCGGATAAAGAAATTTCTCAAAAGCCAGCAACGCATTGGCGGTTGCTCTGGTGATGCAAATGTTCATGGGCGGTGGTATACACTTACCATCAGGTGATCTGCCTGCTCGTTTGCTCGCCATATATCATATTAAAAAAAAAAAATTGGCAGTCATAGTGATGGGTTCAGAGGGATATCTCCGTGAAATAATACTCGAAACATTCTTAAAACCAATATATTCATCATTTCCTTATCGTTCTCACAAAAACTTCTGTAATCTTGAGTCATACGGGTACTCTCACATCATTAACAATTTTAAGCGAATCTACCGCTGGTTCGGAATGCCACGACTTTGCGAGACGAACCAGCAAGAAACTCGGTGGTGTCTAATCTTCAAAATAACTTTTTCACAGCCACCGATCAATCAACAAAACTATCACAAACTGATATTAATTTCTAATCACCCAGTGCACGCTTAATCCCATATTACATTTTTGTTAGCCTCTCTACCGTCCCGTGCCTCTATCTTTTCGATCTACCCGCAGCTCCAATGCAATAAAAGTCTCGACATAAGTCAAATTGACAACTATCGAAATAATAAACCTTACAATAGGGACTGCCGACAGAAGTGAAAATGAATATTTTAAATTTTTTTTTGATAGACGTGATTTTTGGCATGGGTATAGTTGAGTACGGAGAGTGACATAGGCTACTTTTTATCCCGGAAAATTAAGGAGTCCCCGTGGGAATCTAATAAAAACTTATTCCGTGCGGACGAAGTCGCGGGCATCAGATAATACTCTCAAAATGAGTAAGCATAATAATATATCTATAGGTACTTGCGAAGCAAACGTAAGCCGTGAGTGAATTTAAACTGAGAGTACAAAGGTCTAAATTATTATGATTATTGCTCTTTGAAGGCGCTTCCACAAGTTTTGGTAGTAATTAAACTTTGCTTCATCATCCCTTTCAACATTCTGATTCTTTGATTACAGTTTCTTTGATGAATCTTTTTTTCAAGTTTTTTTTTTTTTTTTTTTTTTTTTTTTTTTTTTTTTTTTTTTTTTTTTTAATGTATAGGCCAGCGCTTGGCTGCAATCAGACTTGCTTGCAAGTGGTGATGCAGCCTAAGGTGGAGCGCACTTGCCTAGAAGATGCCTATTCACTCTTGATTTGAAGGTACCTATATTAAAAGAGGAGGGGAAAACGGAAGCCGGAAGGGCATTCCATATCCTAGCAGTTCGAATTAGAAACGAGGAAGCAAATCGCTTCGTACGAGCCCGCGGAATTTCGACTGCGTAAGGGTGCAGACCTTGTCGATGCCTTGCGGTTCAATAATAAAAAGGTGACGGAGGAACCAGATCGAACAGTTCTTGGGCACACTCTCCGAAATATATCCTAAATGTGTCTTACGAAAATAAAAATTTGAAATGATTAGGTACCTACTTGAGCTTTTTCGAAGATTCCTAGTTAGGTTCTATTTGCTATAATCCATACTAATATTATAAATGCGAAAGTGTGACTGCCTGTCTGCTACGCTTTCACGTCCCGACTATTCAACCGATTTTCATGAAATTTGGTACAGAGACAGTTTGTACATTCCGGGGAAGGACATATTGGCTTTTTATCACGGAAAATTAAAGAGTTCCCGCGGGAATCAAAAAACATCAATAACTTCCGATATTAAACTATATACTTAACAAAAAAGAAATAGTACAAATCTGCGAATTTACCGAGTAAAATTTGCACCTGCGATATCTTGCTTAAGACGCCGTTTTTTCTGAACTACTAACGCCTATTTGTGTTTAAAATGTTAAACACTAGCTACAATAATTACATACAGCCCCCCTAGCATGGGCCGGGGATAAAAATTTTATCCCCCGATTTTATCCACTGACAAGAGATAAAATTAAATTGTCCACTTCTCAGAGCACAGCAACAGGGGAGAGGAGAAGTTTATCCCCGTTTGACATTTCACGGGGACTCGGGGGACTATTTATCCACCGTTAATTAGCGTTTTTATTTATTTATTTAGGAATAAAATTTTTATCCTTTCCTCGGGGAGAAAATTGTCTCGGCCCATGCTAGGGGGGCAGGTCCATCTTGTAGAGGGAGAAAGACAGAGCTTAACGCTTTTATGTCACGTACGATTTTGCCAGGCCAGCCCCCCGATTGTGTGAGGAAATCGTAATCTAAAATCGTAGATATTAAAATAAACTGGTCGTTAAAACAATGATCTGTCAATATTCATATTCCAATTTATCAGGAGCGTAGATTGGAGGGTAGGCACACATTGTCGGCGCAAAGTAAATGGACCAACCGTTCTCGAATTCCGTTTTTATATCTGAACAAACGACATGGATTGATGGGTTATCGAAAATTGAAACGTTGTATGGAAATGGGAATTTTCATAGTGAAAAATTGAGCGTACCGACAGCGGTCCTGAGCA
The DNA here is from genome assembly GCA_917051295.2 of Erebia ligea. NCBI lineage: Eukaryota > Metazoa > Arthropoda > Insecta > Lepidoptera > Nymphalidae > Erebia > Erebia ligea. The sequence continues at coordinate 13,221,192 of OU785241.1, read as the reverse complement.
AATGTGTTGTATTGCGTTATAGTGTGAACGTGCCCTTTTTACAGTTGCCATTTTAAAAAAGAAAAACTGGAACTCGGTCTGTTGTTTGATATTGTAATTTTAAATCGATGCTGTGTTTGCTTTGTCCAAATACCAGGAGGTTTTAGAATGAAAAAAAAAGTTGCGATTGGTTTCAAACGTATTCAATTTTTTTTTAGAATTGTGTTCAAAATAATATCTTACATTAAAATAGGTATATAATACACTAGCTGATGCCCGCGACTTCGTCCGTGTGGAATAAGTTTTTTAAAATTCCCACAGGAACTCCTCAATTTTCCGGGATAAAAAGTAGCCTATGTCACTCTCCGTTCTCAACTATACCTATGCAAAAAATCAAGACGATCCGTTGCTCCGTTGCAGCGTGATTGAAGGACAAACCCACAAACCAATCAACCAATCAACCAACAAACAAACACAATTTCGCATTTTTAATATTAGTATGATAGTATGATTTTTCATTCGCTACAAGTTAGCCCTTGACTGCGATCTCACCTGATGGTAAGTGATGATGCAGTCTGAGATGAAAGCGGGCTAATCTAGAGGCATGGCAGTTACATTGAACCCATACCTCTATTCGGTTTCTACACGGCACCGCACCGGAACGCTAAATCGCTTGGCGGCACGTCTTTGCCGGTAGGGTGGTAACTAGTCACGGCCGAAGCCTCCCACCAGATAAACTCGATTTCGAACTCGAATTTAAACTCGAGGAACTTCTGGAACAGGAGGTCAGAACTCTCGAGCATACAGGGTTCCTCACGATGTATTCCTTCACTGTTTGAAGCAAGTGATATTTAATTTCTTAAAACGAGCATAACTCCGAGAAGTTACCGGCAAAAACGTGCCGCCAAGCGATTTAGCGTTCCGGTACGATGCCGTGTAGAAACCGAATAGAGGTATGGGTTTAATATAACTGCCATGCCCCTAACAGGTTAGCCCGCTACCATCTTACACTGCATCATCAGTTACCATCAGAGATCGCAGTCAAGGGCTAACTTGTAGTGGATAAAAAAAAAAGTTGGAGTGCATGCCCAGGGGTCAAACCCGCGACTTCGTATACTCCGTATATACCGTTATTATTATATATATACCGTCTATACCGCAAAAATAGTGAATTAATGTTTTTATTAAATAAATTATTTCCAGTCGCGGAAAATATCAGCGTCGCAAAAATTAAGGGGATGATAAATGACAGGGTCGCCCGCTTAAAGTGTCCCGGGGGATAAATAATAAGTACCATTGCATTTCGCCCGCCGCATCCATCAACCGGATCACGCTTGTCCGCTTCAATTCGCTCGCATGCTACACGGTTAACGCTTTTCGGGGGACTCACCACACTTATTCGCATGTAACTTTCAATAAATTAATTAAAGCGCAAATAAAGATTAATTTATTATTTACTAGCTAATGCCCGCGACTTCGTCCGCGTGTTTAAGCTTGAGGTTTTTCGGTTCCCGCGGGAACTCTTTAATTTTCCGGGATAAAAAGTACCATATGTCCAGAGTCCAGACTATAATCCAAATCTCTGTGCCAAATTTAATCCAGATCCGTTCAGCTGTTTGGGCGTGATTGAGTAACAAACATCCATCCATACATCCATACATCCATCCAAACTTTCGCATTTATAATATTAGTATAGATTTAAAGCCATATTAGGTTCAAACAAATTGGGATCACCGGGTCGGATACGTTTGTGGGACTACACTAAAATGCGTAGACATCCGTACAAGTGTGGCAGGTACCTATTGGTGGGTTTTTATACCATTTTATTTCCCGGCAGGGTGCCAGGCGCGAGCGTACAGGAATTTATAACAAACTCAACATAGAGCTACGTGTTTGTGCCCTGCAACTACCTATTTCACAGGCTCCACTCTATTCCAATGCTAGAAATATCCGAAAAGGGTTTTTGTCGTTATCTAGAAAGTTCTTATATTACTAAGTAGTTAGTTTTATAGCTGTTCTTATATTAGGTAGTGACTAGATATGTGCGCCGATGCCAAAATCTTCGGCGGCGGCGTTTAGGTAAAATTTAGTCGGCGGCGGCGTAAATGGCGGCGTAAACGGCGTCGTAAATGGTGGCTTACACTACCTAGTCTACTAAATAAAAACATGGAGAAACAAATGCTTAATTAATTAAAAATGCTATATGCATATTTTGTTTAACGTTTTCTAAACAAACTATACAAAAAACTTGATCGTGCTACGATTCGTTTCTTGCCATCGATCTCAATCACTAAGGTATGTTGGGGTAAGAACGGACGGATTTCAGGCCAATTATTGAAAAGGTTTTGTAAAAACTCAATTTTCTCGATATTTGTTGAAGATAAATTACTAAAATATAGTGCATTTGTTTAATTTTTAAACGTAGTTTAGGTTTCAATTTTGTTTATTTTTGTAAACTCAACAGTTTCTGCTTTATACGCATGTAAAAACAAGACATACTTTTTTATGGTTAAAAAATTGTCCTTCAGGGGCAAGATCGGACGTACTTTCAAACCTGCTTCTATGGGTTTGAGAACAAGGTGTATAAGAATAATAAATCCGATCTTAAACGCACTACAATATATAAAAAAAATGACGTTTATGTAATTAAAAACATGAATGTTCCAATCGATTTTATTTTTTTTTACTTAAAGGCATCCGATCTTACCCCCAGTGATAAATTTTTTACATTTTGTGATTCTCAAACTTTGCTCTCATCATAAGATGAATTATCCAGATCTGCGGGAAAGATCGGACGAATAAATTTTTTGCTAGTTATTAATAATAGCTCATTTTAACTTTGAAAAAGGGACAGAAAATGTTTTCAATGTCCGAAGTAAAGACATCAAAAATTCTATCTATCCTTTTTCCAAAAGTGTAACGTTGATCCCAAACATGAAAATTGCTTAAAAACAAATTTTATATCCATTATAAATAACATAAATAAAAATAAAAGACAGAAATATAAAAACATAAATAAATAACATAGTAAAATAAATGACAAATAAAAATTAATGCCGTAAATAAAAAAATAAAAACGATACCCAAGATATAAGACGAACATATACAGACATTTTTAATGTTATTGGGCTCTTTTCTATATCTGTACGCTTCTGAACACATTTCCATCAAAATCTCGAGATCAAAATAGAATAATCCTTACACTGTATTTTAAGGTGAAAAATATTAAAAATATTCATGTTATAAAAGTTTGACAATCCCTGCCTCATTTTGTACAGGTAAAGACCGGATGGTTTTAATCCGATCTTTACCCGAAAGGGGGAACATCGGATATCTGCTAATAGACATCCTAGGCGTATTCTGATCAGATCTTTCTAGCTATTGCTACTTAAAACCTAGTATTTAGGCGAAATATTAGCAAAACAAGCTGTATTTTCGCCAAAATATTAATCTAAAAAGGAAAGGGAAAGATCGGATAGAAGAAAAAAAGACAACAATTACCTTGTTTTTTTAAATTCACCATAACACACGTACGGTCCGTCGGAGCGACAGGCGCGAACTGAAGTAGACGCATAACAAAATGGCGTTGAACATAATGATGCCAATAATTGCCAACATTGAGAAATATAGATCATATTTCTCAATGTTGGCATCATTATGTTCGCGGGAAATTTGATGTATACGGTCTTACCCCTTTTCCGCTCTTACCCCAACATACCTTAATGAGCCAATTTTTTTCCAACAAAAACTGCTTTTCGATGAAGATTGTAACACTCTAATAGAAATATACTTTATTTTGGTTTTCATTAATGTAATTTTATCATTTTCCAATGACGACATCTTGCTGACGTGCGAAAACACTACGACTGATCGAAATCTGACAAAATAATATACAGAAATCAGAATGAACGCGTGCCGCCTCATGATGTTGCTACCTCAACACGCCGCGCCCCGCGTTGCCTAGCGACGGCGCTTCCCGCCGTTCGAGCCATTCTCGCCGATTACGCCGATTTTTTTAACCGGTCAGCGGCGTCGTCCCCTGATCGGCGGCGGCGATCATCGGCGCGGCGCGGCGCACATGTCTATTAGGTACTTAATAGGTAGTTCGCCTGATCTAATTACTATCTCCAGAGAGATAAGCCATCTGCGCGGGAAATATTATAGTGCACAAGTGTGTGCGCGTACGCAGGTGTACTCTCTGTTCCTTTACTCCCATAGCCCAATGGAACGGGAAATCCTACACGACCGGAGAAAGATCAGGCACAGACATGCTTACCACTAGACCATACTACAGCCCATTAACATCCCACTGCTGGACACTCGCCTCCTCTCTCATAGCAGAGAGGGAATTAGAGCTTAGACCTACCACGCTGCTCCAATGCGGGTTGGCGGATTTAACGATTATTATCATGTTAGTGATAATAACCGGGACCGACGGCTTAACTAACGTGCTCTCCGAAGCACGGGGGTGAAACACCGCCAACTTCCTAACTCCGGGCTAGTACTTACTACTATTACCTATTCTGTGCTAGTACTGAGAATTTCTAGTCAGAAAAACTCAATACTTATTAATTATTATTATTATTGGCCTAGTGGGAGGCTTCGGCCGTGGCTAGTTACCACACTACCGGCAAAGACGTGCCGCCAAGCGATTTAGCGTTCCGGTACGATGCCGTGTAGAAACCGAATATAGGGGTATGGGTTTAATATAACTGCCATGCCCCTAACAGGTTAGCCCGCTACCATTTTAAACTGCATCATCACTTACTGGTGAGGTGAGATCGCAGTCAAGGGGTTGCTTGTAGTGGATAAAAAAAAAAGGTGCGGGGGTGAAACACCGCCAACTTCCTAACTCCGGGCTAGTACTGAGAATTTCTAGTCAGAAAAACCCAATACTTATTACCACTAGACCAATAAGGTGTTAATTTCAATAGCGCAATAATTGAATGCTAATAATATTTATTAAATCCGCATAAGCAGCTCCCAGGTGCAGCCACCCTCGTCACACCGCACTTGTCACTTGAAATCCAACTCCATTCCACCGACACGTCAGAACCACTCCTGACTAGGGTGACCAGACGTTTGGGCGACTACGTCAACCGCTTAATAAAATAAAATAATAATAAAAATAAATAAATAAATAAATAAAAGTTTATTGACCAACACTACAATTGTTACAAATACAGCTTACACCACTTAAACATAAACTAGGTACGTGTGATCAATGGGCCACCTCCTCAGCCCGTGCCACATCATGAGAGGTATATATCTACCTATCATACTGCAACGCTGATTTTCAGGAGGAGCCTAAGGGTCAAGACGTCACGGACCATCACTTACACCTAATAAAATTTAAAATTAAAACAAAAATAAAAATAATTACTTTATTAATTACTTATAATACAACAGTGTGTACACAATCAAAGTAACTTCCTACCTCCATGGCTACACCTGACTAAAGCACAGGACTATTCTCTGTCTACGGGACTAAAGGTATCTGTAATTAGGTACATATCACTACGGTAGAATACTAAAACAGAGTCCCTTTAACCTTGTAATTGACAAAAATCCTTTGCACAGCTAAAGAAAGTATAGTTGGAATGAAAAAGAACAAAAAATCAAAATGGGTTACACGAAAAAGATAGATAGATAGATAAATACGTACTTTATTGCACACATGAAAGAATAGTTATACATAACTTGCACACAAGAAGAAAAACATGTATTTAAGGCGCGCTCATATCGCAGCTACGCTCGCAGAGGACTATCGGCCATCGGGCTGGCGCGTGGCGCGAGCGCCATGTTTTGGGAGAGCGGGTAGCGGGACGAGGCGCGCGCGGATTTCGTACGACCGTTGCCATAGTAACGCCTACTATAGAAACGTACTACATATTACCTATTCTGTGCTATAGCTTTTTTTTAAATAGTATTCTAAACATCTTCATCGTCAATCAATAGACGTCTACCGCGGGACATAGGTACTTAGCCCTATTGCACATTATAAGAAAATTTCTTGTGTCTTGTCTAGAAATGTCTTATAAGAAATTCAGTCGAAATGGTTGTTGTATGAGACCAAACATATAACAAGATAATATTATGTCTTATAAGACACGCGCATACAAAATATGACATTTGTAGGCAAGACACAAGACAATTTCGTGTAATGCGCAATAGGCCTTAAGGTCTCTTGTAGGAAATTCCACACGCCGCGGTCTTTCGCCGCTTTGACACCAATAGTTTTTATGACGTAGGCATCCGCTCAGAAAGGATTTTTGAAAATTCAACCCCTAAAAGGGTAAAATAGGGGTTTGACATTTGTATGAAAATCGAACTTTTAACATGAGTGAAGCTGCGGGCAAAAGCTAGTAAAAAATAAGATATTGTCAGATTATTTTATTTTATTTCGATTTCTTTTTTGATAACTTTGTGTAATTTTTGGCCATCCTACTCCTTTCCGATATTAAACCGAAATTAACAAAATCAATGCAAAAGCAAAAGCAACCGTACAATAGTAGATTAGTAGCCAAGGGCTGTAAGGCATCAATTGCAGCCCGAGATATTTAGGCGCACGAGCACAGCGAGGGCACCTATAGTTCGAGGGTGCAATTGATGCTTACACCCGAGCTAACTACTCTGCTTTACATCTCGATTGTGAGGTAAGTAGGTCCTTATTACCCCCAAATGGAGCTTGAAGGTGACCAATTAGCGCTCCAGGGTAATAATGTAGCTAGAAAAGCCCTAGGGCGGTAAGTAATTTAAAAAAAAACTCTTCACTCTTTCAAAAAGTTCGCGTACCTACATCTAACCATCATACTTTTTTTAATTACTTACCGCCCGAGGGCTTTTCTAGCTACATTATTACCCTAGAGCGCTAATTGGTCACCTACAAGCTCCATTTGGGGGTAATAAGGACCTACTTACCGAATATGAGAGATGTAAAAGCATATTTAAAATTAAATATTGCAATAGCGAATTAAATATTTTAGATGCAAATTATTATGCAAAATCATTCACACCACACTGAAAATAATTATTTTGCAACTAGCTAATGCCCTCGAGTTCATCCGCGTGAAATAAGTTTTTTTAAATTCCTACTCCTTATTTTTTTATTTTGTTTATTTGTCTGTAATCAACAGCGTTTTTTCTTAAAGGTATAATTTATAGTTATCTCTTAAAACTAAAATAAGGCCAAAAAGATTACAATATTATACATTAAAAAGAAAAGTACTTACAATTAAACAAGTGCAAGTGCGTGCGTGTATAATATGTGTGTGTGTTTGTGTGTGTATTTTTCGTTTATAAGGGATAAAAGTAGTCTATGTCACTTCCTAGGTCCTTAACCTATACCTATTTCTATACATATTTAGCTTAAGTACCTACCTTCAAGGCAAGAGTGAATAGGCATCTTCTAGGCAAGCGCGCTCCAACCTAGACCTCATCATTGCTTTGCACTAAGCATGATTGTCGTCAAGCGCAAGCCTATCACGCAATAAAAAAAAAAATATATCAGTAAGAAATAATTTATTTTTCACATATAGGCATCATCCCTAATCTGTATGATTCCAATCAAACAAACTTGCTTGTTTGTATCCCCTCAACTTATCAAATCCATACAAGATTAACCAATATTGTTCCAAAGTTTAACCTAATCTCTGAATAGCCTAATCAAGCAACAGGGTCGACCCACACTCTACCGCCATAAATCATACGTGGTAAACAAAAACCGCAAATGCTGCTAAGTTATGTATGAATCGTACCTCAGTTACACGCATTTCGACTTGTGGTTTGTAATCATTGTAACTCTAGGCCCTCAACTCTTTAATTAGATAACCACAGAGTTGTCGTAGTCCTAGAGCAGCTTTTAGAACTTAGTTCTTCTTGGCACCATAAAATGTGGGGATCGGAAAAAAGCGTTAAACTTTGTCTCCTTCCTTCTAGTACAGAGTAAAGTAAAGTGAAAGTAAAAAAAAAAGCAAAAATAAATTATAATTAATTAATTAGAGTAATTATTTAAATACTAGATGATGCTTGCGACTTCGTCCGCATGGATTATTGTTTTTTGATTCCCGCGGGAACACTTTTATTTCCCGAGATAAAAAGTAGCCTATGTTCTTCCCCGGGATGCAAACTATCCCTATGTAACAAAATTTCATCAATCGGTTAAACAGGTGGGCCGTGAAAGCGTAGCAGACAGACAGACAGAAAAACTATCGCATTTATAATATTACTAGATGATGCCCGCGACTTCGTCTGCGTTGAAATTAGGTTTTTTTTGTTCCCGCGGGAACTCTTTTATTTTCCGGGATAAAAAGTATTCCTATACCAAATTTTATCAAAATCGGTTGAATAGATGGGCCGTGAAAGCGTAACAGACAGACAGACAGACAGACACACTTTCGCATTTATAATATTATAGCATGGCTATGGATATGGATAGTATGGATTATAGCTTAAGTTAGAAAAAGAACCGCAAGTTGTCGCATGTTCGAACCACTCGTACCCGTTGTCTTAGGCGAGCGATAGAAGCGACGCGACACGACGCCATAGAAAATGACAAAGTTTTCTACACGACAACGTAGGCTCTAGACAAAGTCGCGGGCATCAGCTAGTATTTTTAAACTAGCTGATGTCCGCGACTTCGTCCACGTGGTTTAAGTTTTTTTGATTCCCACTTCCTTAATTTTCCGGGATAAAAAGTAGCCTAAGTCACTCTCCGTCCTCGACTATACCTACCCATGCCAAAAATCACGTCGATTCGTTGCTCCGTAGCGGCGTGATTGAAGAACAAACAAACACAATTTCATGATACTAATATCATACTAATATTATAAATGCAAAAGTGTGTTTGTTTGTTGGTTTATTGGTTTGTTGGTTTATTGGTTTGTCTTTCAATCACACCGCAACATCAAATTAAACAGAACGAAAAGTAAAGCTTTAAGTAGGTATAAGAGCACTCGATTTACTGGCTATATTTGCACTTCCGGCTAAAATCCTAGTTTACAATCGAGTTCAAAAGGAACGAATTGCGACTCAAATTGCGAATTTTACGGCTGACCTACCAAATTAAGTTGCTACGGGATATAAAGGAAGTGCGGTCGAAATGAGGTTGCATTTTCATTTTACTGGATTTTCATTTACACGCTACTTTGTTGGTTATTGCTTTTCGCTTTAATAATTACTAGTTCATGTCCGCGACTTAAACATACATTTAGTAGTTTTTACAAACAAACGGGTTTCCCATACGACTGTTCAACCCATTTCGCGCGCTTGATTTCGGTGAAAATCATCGTGCCTCGCACCCGACACGCACTTTCTCACACAATGTTAGGTGAAATAGCCAACAGGTTACCCACGTGCGCCGGCAACTTCCTTTTAAACGACGCAAATTAAATTAATTATTAAAATAGACTATTTATTATTTAAACCACAAACTCTTTTAACAATCAATCTAGAGCCCGTAAAGAAAGTTATAAACGCGAAATTAAATCCCTTCGTTTTGTGGCGCAATTAAAGTCCTCTTGGCGCGAATGCAACGAGAACAATGGCGGAAATATCTGCTGTGAAGAATAGAAACGGTTCTTTTCTTTTAGCTAAAATAGACTTTTTACTTCAGCTTTTTATACTTTTTGACCACCTCCCTGGCGCAGTGTTGAGCGCTGTTGTCTTAACGTGGGAGGGGCCGCGTTCGGTTCCCGGCAGGGTCAATTTGGGAAATTATAATTTCTGAATTTTCTCTGGTCTGGTCTGGTGGGAGGCTTCGGCCGTGGCTAGCTACCACCCTACCGACAAAGACGTACCGCCAAGCGATTTAGCATTCCGGTACTATGTCGTGCAGAAACCGACTAGGTATGAGTTCAATATACCTAACTGCCGTACCCCTAACAGGTAAGCCCGCTACCATCTTAGACTGCATCATCACTTACCATCAGGTGAGATCGCAGGCGCTGGTGGTAGCATAGTATCGTATTAGCGATATTATGTAATCATTAATCATAATCTAAATAATCATTTTATTTTAATATGCAAGATTATGGTACATGCAACACATAATTACATAGGTATTAAAATTAAAACTATTATCGTCATGTTCTGCCAAGCTTGGGGTGCAAAAATAGTGCAAAAGTAAAAATTAACTTAACTAAGTTAATTTTACATTATGCATTAGTAAGCTATGGAAATCCACTGCTCCTATTGGCGGGTTTAACACACGTCCGTAGCTTAGCAACACAGCACATCTCTGGTGGAAATGCACCCTCAAAAAAGTAGACAAAGCTAATATAAGCGTAATAAAACCATTAATTATACTTTTTATATCTATACTAATATTATAAAGAGGTAAAGTTCGTGAGTTTGTGAGGTTGTATGGGGTAATCTCTGGATTTGCTTAACCGAATTTGAAAATTATATTGCAATAGAAAGCCACATTATTTGTGAGTGTCATAGGCTATATTTAAAGGTCTTTTGGCTATATATTAACCTGAAAAATGACAAGATTTTTTCGTGGTAGTCGGATTTGCAAAGTAAGTCGGAGAAAAAACGGTCGAACGAAAACGAAAAGCTCATTCCACGCGGACGAAGTCACGGGCATCAGCTAGTTAATTATAAGCCAAAATAGCCTCGAAATAGGTACTAAAATTCTTCATTAATGCAAAATAAAGATTCTCCATGCCGCTAATTTTCAAGAAAACCTAATTAGAATAAATTCATGACTAATAATAATTAATCTAGAATAAATTCATGACTAATAATAATTAATTAATTAGACGGTACGGTTCGACCCCTCGGTCGACCTAGCTTAGCCTTTAATTATGCGTGCTGTTTGTTTAGGCCGCATGTTAAATTGTCAATGTTTGCCCGTGAAAAATATGTTTCACTTTTACACGAGCCGTGACCGTATACCGTGTTTGTTTAACTAAAGAGAGAAATAATTGAGTATCCGAGTCTACTTGGATGAATTTGCACTTGTCCGTCCGGCCGCCTGTCAGTTATTCCTTCAGAATATAGTTTTAGTCAACAAGTGCTTTTTGGGTCAAACTTTTTTCTCCGCCTCCGAAATATATCAACGAGGTAACATTCGATTCGGAATAGCGTGTAGATCATTTTCGAACAAAATTCAAGACCCGCTTGCAAAAATTGCAAAAGTTATTAACAACTGAAAAAAAAATAATGGGGTTTGGTTTCTTGCAAATATCTCAAAAACTGTTTGATATTTTTCGAATTTGAAAAAAGATTCAAAAAGAGAAGGAAATTTCCCAAAAAAAACGTTTTGGCTCCCGGAACTGTAGAACCAATATTTATAATTTCCCAGAGGGTTGAAAATACGGCTACAAACGGGGACTCTGGCTTGCGTAAGCTTTGCCTACGTTGGACCTTTAATGAATAAATATTATTTAAACCTATTAACCTTGAGTAAATCAGAATCTTTAAATGTATACACAATATACAGTAATGTGGCAGTCTTCACTGTCCGCACATAAACCAATAGATGGCACTAAAGTGGAGCGTGTTTGCCTAAAATATCCCTTTTCATTCTTAACTTGAAGATAACTATAAAATGCGAAAGTGTCTGTCTACTTTGCTCTAAAGACCTAACTTGTAAACCGATTTTGATGAAATTTAGTACAGAGATAGGTTCCCAGCAAATTAAATATCATGTAAAAATTAATCATGGTAATGAACAGACAGACTAACTTTAATGAATTAGGACCATAAAACGGATTTTATGTACTTAATAATTTACCATTTATAATGCTAGCGCCTTAAGCCCCAAGAGCTATGGAACGATAAACATTGTCTTAGAATTTTAGTACATATATTATGTTTAAACCTAAGACAAGAAGCATGAAGAATAGTGCATGATTTGCACATGGATAGACTATCAAATTACTTAATGTTTCTTGCATCTAGAACTGCGTAATTTGTAGTATTCAACCTAATGCAAAGTTCATTTCGGTTCTGAAGCAGTGTTTTCACCGTCTTTGCATACGCCTGCATATTTCATGAGGAGACAGTATGCTCGCAAACCGTACGCTCCGTCAAATCGACCGTGACACGGCTTATTACGTGCCCATTGTGTTGTGTCTCACGAATTTCAATACAAATTTATACTATTCATATCCACCATGCTGATGTGTAGGCCATAAAGCTTTATACTACTAAACTAGCCAACACAATTAGACCGTTATCATATCATAGTGCACAGGTATATGAACAAACACAGTTCTTTATTCCCTCACTCTCATAGTCCATTGAGACGGCAGTTACTCCGGGAAGAGATTAGGTTTAAGAGCAATGGCTTTATGTGCTTTTAGAGCCATGGCGTGTAAAACCTTAATTCCGTGCTGTTACTGAGAATTTATTGACGGCAAGTCGCTCTTCTTGTTTCAATCCATTAAAATTCAAGACAAGCGCGTCCCATCTTAGGCCACATTATCACTCCCCCTCAGGTGTGATTGTGGTCAAGCGTAAGTGTGATAAAAAAATTAAAAAAATGGCACCGAATGAAAAGGGGTCTCGACTATCAGCGATGAGGGATACGATGCAAAGAGAGAATGATTTGCGGTATTCACGATTTGCTGAACTTAATTTCGAAGGTATTGTGGTCTGAAGCGGCGTTTTCACCGTCTTTGCATACGCTGCATATTATTTCATGAGGAGACAGTATGCTCGCAAACCGTACGCTCCGTCAAATCGACCGTGAGACGGCTTGTTACGTGCCCATTGTGTTGTGTCTCACGAATTTCAATACGAATCAGAATATCGCCTACTTTTCTTTTATTATTACTATTATTAAAAAATTATTAAAAAAAAATTAACTCATTTTTAGTAGAACAGGTTATATCTAAAACTCGTAGATTTCAATTTCAGTCTAAACCTGTGTTTACCACACAAATTGCCTATCTAAAGATTCACGCCGTTCCGTACGCCGCCGGACCGACATAGACCGTTATGTTAATTCCGTCATTACGGTGTGTAATTCCGTCAGTCCGCAGTGTAATTCCGTCATTTCCCGGTGTAATCGCAGCCGGTACGCCGTCCTTTCTATTACAGGGTTGAGAAATTCAGTTTGCGGGCTGCATGGAGGGGCTTGAAAACAGGTGTCTCCCTTCCGGGGTCTGCTATTTGCTGCCTGTTTTCATTTATTGCAAAACATTTTGTAGTAAATATAAAAATTGGCAGTCATACTGCCGATAGAAGTGAAAACTTATAACTTAAGAATTTTAGTATTAAAATTTATAATTTCATAATGTTTAAATTAAAATTATCAACATCAATCTGATAATAATCAAACTCAAACACTATTTGAACAATGTACAGTATATACACATTAAAAATTTTACTAAATCCATTCACTTTTACTTGTAAAGATACATATACAGCACTAATGTTGCACAACACGTCACAGCAGGTCGGTGACGCGAACCTATAAGATTTTCCCCTACCAAAAAGTGTTCAACGCAGCTAAAGAAGTTTTCACTTCAAAAAAAAACTATAAAATTGAACTGACAGAGAAGCATATTATATTTAATTCACCCTCATCTCGTAATATGGGTATTAACTAAAAGGGTTTGCTGAGAAGAATCCGAATTAATTTAAGAGTTACTAACTGATGCCCGTGACTTCGTCCGTGTGGATTGAGGTTTTTTGGTTCTCTAGGGAAATCTTTTAATTTTCTGGGATAAAATGTAGCCTGTGTTATTCCAGACTATAAGCTATGTCTGTGTCAAATTTCATACAGATTTATTCAGCCGTTCTGGTAATGAGTAACAAATATCCATCCATCCTTCCAAACTTTTGCATTTATAATATTAGTATAGATTTAGATTTTGTGACTGCACCCCATTGTCCCTCCTACACATACCAACAACTCAATAGACTTTTCCCTCTCTCTATTTATTTTTTTATTTATTCATTTATATAAGCCTGTATTTAGTGTTATTTTAGTAATTTTTTTTTCCGATGAGTTATATATAATCCCACTGCTGGGCAAAGGCCTCCCCCTTCTCCTTCCTCTCTATTACTATTTGCTAATAAATATTAAACTTAATCATAATCGAGGCGCAGGGAATAATTAACTCTCAGTAAATAACCATTAATTAGAGAATAAACATGGTGATGATGCCGAACCGCCCGCCCCTAATAATGTGACAAGCCGCTACGTAATTAGAAACCACCACGTAATTGGGAATCGGGCGAAAGCATTGTGGGAGCGGAAGCGGGAGCGATTTAATTAGCTCAAACTTCTATCATTATATCATTATCTTCATTATAATTACCTACGTAAAGTAATATATAGTTTAAAAAAAAAAGAGCAACTGCTGAGTTTCTTGCCGGCTCTTCTCAGCAGAATCTACTTTCTGAACTGGTGGTAGAGTCAAAACATGACGTAACATAAGAGACATCTGTATGTCCTACATCAAATAAATATTATAAATGCGAAAGTTTGGATGGATGGATGTATGGATGTATGTTTGTTACTCAATCACGCTCCAACGGATGAACGGATCTGGATGAAATTTGGCACAGAGATAGATTATAGTCTGGAATAGCACATAGGCTACTTTTTATCCCGGAAAATTAAAGAGTTCCCGCGGGAACCGAAAAACCTCAATCCACGCGGACAAAGTCGCGGGCATCAGCTAGTGTTTTATATAAATGAATGAATGAATGAATAAGCTTAACCCGCTCCGCTCCTCACTGTGAGAGGCTTGGTCATGTTGTGCACAGTCGAATGTCTGCTCGACGAGGCATAATCTAGTATGGACCGCAGTCCGCAACCGAGGAATCGTGCTGCCGTACTGTTAACATATTACGCGTTCATTGATTTGAACATTGTACTCTATAGACAAGAAAATTATTTTTGACGACCTCCGTGACGCAGTGTTCAGCGTGTACGGAGGTCCCAGGTTCGGTCATTTTGGAATTTTTTTTTTTTTAATTTTCTCTGGTCTGGCGTGGTGTGAGGCTTTGGCCGTGGCTAGTTACCACCCTACCGGCAAAGACGTGCCCCGCCAAGCGATTCATCGTTCCGGTACGATGCCGTGTAGAAACCGAGTAGGGGTATGGGTTTAATATAACTGCCATGCCCCTAACAGGTTAGTCCGCTAACATCTTAGCCTGCATCATCACTTTATGAAATTGCAGTCAAGCGCTAACTTGTAGTGGATAAAAAAAAAGCTGTCGCCAAAGATAAGATGTAGAGACTGCATTGTACCCAAACCAAGCCTTACGCTTGCACGACGGGCGTCCATTTAATAATTTCACAGCATAATAATATAAGGAGCGTTATAAAAGAGCCCATAACTCCGTACCCACTCGGGGCTGAAATTAATTAGAGATAGTGTTGGAAGCAAACGGCTATAAAGGTTTACACAGGAATTTATTGCCCGACTATTGCCGGCTGTAAACAGCTGCTAGAGGAGTTTGATCTGACGTATCACTTACCACTTTATTTTAGGAACATCAAGGTACGTGACATCAAACAGTAATTTTGAGTAATCCATACTAATATTATTGCGAAAGTGTGTCTGTCTGTCTGTCTATTAGTCTGTCTGTCTGTCAGTCTGCTATACGCTTTCACTGACCATCCGTTCAACCGATTTTGATGAAGGTACAGGGATAGGTCGTATTTCGGGGAAAGACCAGGGCTGTAGCTCGAGTCGAATTTCAGGTAGGACAGCATTACGGTAGAAAATATTATTCCAAAAATGCTGGAAAATAAGGAAAACTGGATCGCTGTCGCAAACTATATAGAAAAAATTATAAAGGAGAAGGAAGAAGAGGAAAGACGCAGAGGAAAAAGTGGGTGAAAAGGCAAGAGTGTTGCCGTGTTGAAGGCCGCAAGGCGGGTACACGGCCAACAAGGAGACAGCAGGGGTTTTAGCCGGTAAGAAAAGCCGGTCCGGCACTACCCAACGGGTGTCCATGAGGATTTCCCCTGGTGTATAAATAAAAAAAAAAAAAAGCTAAGGCAGCATTGGTCACAGGTAGGGCGGAAGTAAAAAAAATATCATAATAATTGATCTGCCCTCGCAGCACGGGCTCCTAAATCAATCACCATGTACATCACTGACCTCAAGGTCAGTGATGTACATTCAATAGCTATTGGTAGATAAATAATTTCTGTGACAGAACATGAGCATGGATTTAAGAATTATTAAATCCTCAATGATGAAGGACAAGCGAACAAGATGGTTGAACTTCCAGATTTGGATATAAAGATCCACGCCTGAGTGAGAGTGAGGTAGTACTTAATTAATTGTTGGGTGGGGTGATACGAGTAAATAGATACGACCAAAAATACCATTTAGATCATATTCTTTCTGCAAACTTATTATAATACCTAATAAAAATAATAATAAAAATATTTAAAACAGCTGAATTCTACGATTCGCCATGTTATTAAACATGCGATATTATAATTAAATAGACCCATCGCTTCAAGTGATGGCGCTTCAAATGCCATCTATACACAGAACCAAGAATAATTATTATAATACTAGCTAATGCCCGCGACTTCGTCCGCGTGACTTGAGGTTTTTTGGTTCCCGCGGGAGCTCCTTAGTTTTCCGGGATACAAAGTAGCCTATGTGTTATTGCATACTATAATCTATCTATGTGCCAAACTTCATCCAGATCCGTTCAGCCGTTCGGGCGTGATTGAGTAACAAACATCCATCCATACATCCATCCAAACTTTCGCATTTATAATATTTATTTGATGAAATGAATGTCACAAACTGTGGTATGTTCGGAAAAGTTTAGATCGCTACATTTTTTTTTTATCTCAAACTATAAACAAACAATTTATTTATAATAATTTATCTTAGTTTTTGGTATTTTTAAGGTAGGGCATTGTGATTTCAAGATTTCTTGTAGTGGAATAAAAAAAAGCGTTGGCAGTATGGCCCCAACGCGACAAACTGTTGCTTCGGGTAAAAATACAATTTTAAAAATAACGTTTACATTAATATCAGTGCC
Organism: Erebia ligea; assembly: GCA_917051295.2. Classification (NCBI taxonomy): domain Eukaryota; kingdom Metazoa; phylum Arthropoda; class Insecta; order Lepidoptera; family Nymphalidae; genus Erebia; species Erebia ligea. The sequence continues at coordinate 13,204,233 of OU785241.1, read as the reverse complement.
TCGTTGGTCTAGTGGTTATCATGTTCGACTGCGGCTGACGAGGTCCCGGGTTCGAGTCCCGGGTCGGGCCATAATTAAGTGTTGGGTTTTTCTGATTATAAATTTGAGAATTTACGTACTCTACTGAGTACTGAGGTACTAGCCCGGAGTTAGGAAGTTGGCGGTGTTTCACCTCCGTGCCTCGGAGAGCACGTTAAGCCGTCGGTCCCGGTTATTATCACTATAACATGATAATAGTCGTTCAAGCCCGCCAACCCGCATTGGAGCAGCGTGGTGGGTCTAAGCTCTAATTCCCTCTCTCCTATGAGAGTAGAGGCCTTTGCCCAGCAGTGGGACGTTAATGGGCTGTAGTGGTAGGGGTAATATCAGTGTAGCGGGGCACACATTCATCCCCGCAATATCACGCATATCACGCGTCAGATTCCAGCTGTGACGTATTGATATCTGTATATTACACATGCTACGTCACGCCGAGCCTTTATGGGCGGCGCGATCACCATGTTGATGTTATTGAAACGGGTGATGGATAAAATGAATGAAGGGGTAAGCGATTCACGAAGGGAAAAGATAAATATATACATATTATAAATGCGAAAGTGTGTCCGTGTGTCTGTCTGCTACGCTTTCACAGCCCACCTGCAGTTCAATCGATTTTGATGAAAATTGGTTGTAAGTACTTATAGGTTGCATTTCGGGGAAGGGCTACTTTTTATCCCGGAAAAGTTCCCGAGGGAATTGAAAAAACTTAATTTACGCGGACGAAGTCGCGGGCATCATCTTGTCTAAATATATCAAAATCAAAATAAAATGTTTTTTATTCAAATAAACCTTTACAAGTACTTTTGAATCGTCAAGTGAATCTACCACTGGTTCGGAATGCCATTCCTACCGAGAAGAACCAGCAAGAAACTCGGTATAAAAAGAAAAGGTGACTGACTGACTGATCCATCAACGCACAGCGCAAGCCACTGGACGGATCTGGCTTAAATTTGGCACACAGATAGTTATTATGACGTAGGCATCCTAAGAATAAAAAAAGGATTTTTGAAAATTCAACCTCTAGGGGGGTAAAATATCGGTTTGAAATTTGTATGAAAATTTAATTTTATGTGAGCGAAGCCTCGGGCAAAAGCTAATTCATTAATAAGCAAGTAATTTCGTGAAAGATTTACATTGTTAATTTTTGGGAATAAATATTATTCCCAAAAATTAACTATTAAATTAATAATGTAAAGTATGAGTATTGTGGTGCTAGGCACTATGGCTTAGATACCCGGCTTCCTATGTGTTATATGTGCGTTTTAAGAAATTAAATATCGCTGCTACAATGGTGAAGGAAACACCGTGAGAAAACTAGGGGCCTTACCACCAACGCTTAAAGCAATACTTAAGCAATATTACTCAAAATTACAGTTTGATGTCCCGTACCTTGACGTTCCTAAAATAAGGATTATAATTATTCTAAATGCTGCTGATACAAAGAGCCGGTAATATAGCTCATTGCAAATCCATACTAATATTATAAATTCGAAAGTGTGTCTGTCTGTCTGTCGGTCTGCTACGCTTTCACGGCCCATCTATTCAACTGATTTTGATAAAATTTCGTACAGGGATAGGTTGTATCCCGGGGAAGGATATAGGCTTTTTATCACGGAGTACGTGACATCAAACTGTCATTTTAAGTAATAATCCATACTAATATTATAAATGCGAAAGTGTGTCTGTCTGTCTGTCTGCTACGCTTTCACGGCCCACCTGTTAAACCGATTTTGATGAAAGTTGGTATAGGGATAGTTTGTATTCCGGAGAAGGACATAGGCTACTTTTATCCCGGAAAATTAAGATGAAAAAAATTAATCCACGCGGACAAAATCGCCGGCATCATCTAGTATTGCATAAGTATTGCTGAAAGCGTTGGCAGTATGGCCTCTTTTTGAGCAATTTCAGAACCGTGTGTGATAGGAAGACGCGCTATTTGGCTTTCGCAACAAAATGTTTACAAAAGTTTCAGTAGGTACCTAAATATTTTATCCATCGAAAAAAAAATTGGCAGTCATAGGTACTGCCGATAGAAATGAAAACGAATATTATTTTTTTTTAATTTTTTTTTTTTTAATAATTAAAATATAAACCTTAACACAGGCATAAAAGCTTAATTACGAATGTAGTGTATTTATATTTAAGACCTTTTTTTTTCGTAACAACGCGACCATGTCGGAGTGAGGCGTCGGTGACGATGTCGGTGACGCGAATCCATAAGTTTACCCTCTACCAAAAAGTGCTCAACGCGGCTAAAGAAGTTTTCACTTCAAAAACAAGTTCAAAAACCATTTATACCAAGATTATATTTTGCTAACCCCCATTATTTTCCTATAGCCCGCGCCATATTACGCATGGGACGCGTCACGCGTATTACATTAGTGCTCGTGACAGATTGATCTCTGTAGATTACACGCGTCAGTGTCGCAACACGTTTTTATTATTCCTACATCCATGGTTTTATCGGTGCCATTTGTGCGTGTCGTATTACTTTGTGTTTTACAGCTGAAGCATGTAGATCCATGGGGTAAGATAGTTTTGTGCTTGATTTATTGAAGTGAAAACTTCTTTAGCCGCGTTGAGCACTTTTTGGTAGGGGGTAAACTTGTGGATTCGCGTCACCGACACCGTCACCTCGCTCCGACATGCTTAAAATAACTATAATAAAAATTAAGTAAAAAAAAATAGCAATGTAAACCTCAGTAAAGAGGGTAGGCACTCAAAATACGCGCACGCGTTTTTTTCGGCTCTTGTGATATTATATTTAATTTAAATTATATTTAACTCAAACATTATGTACTAAGTGTTTTCTTACCTGCCAGTCTTAGCTTCAATCAAAAATCCATACTTTAACAGCGTAATTCAAGAAATTATTCATTAGACACATCACCAAAGCACATTTACTATGGAGGCCATTCAAAACTCCATTCAAGCACTAACTGAGCATTTTAACACACAAATGGCTGAATTTCAAAGGAGTCTGCAGGGAGCAATTCCAGCGACGAGTCCCACATCCAATATTGCTGGTCAGTTCCAAACATTCCGCTCATTTGTTCTAACTGCACTTGCCGGTCTCCAACAGCAGGTTGAAGTACTGGCTAAACAAACAGACCAGATGGAGATGCGAAGTAGACGGAAGATGTTACTGGTCCACGGCATCCCAGAGAGCAGTGATAATGATTTGTCAGCCAAGGTGAGCTCCTCTTTGTCCAGTCATCTAAAGCTACCCGACCTGAAGGAGGACTGTTTTAGCCGCTGTCAGCGCTTGGGTCAGCCAAAGGGTGACAAGCCTTGGGCTATACTTTTGAAATTCCGAGATCTGCCAGTAAGGAATCAAGTCTGGTTTGCTAAAACTGCGCTGAAGAGTACGGGTATAACTCTGTCAGAATTCTTGACCAAAGACCGGCATGATGCCTTCATGGCGGCAAGGCAGAAATTTGGAGTCTCAAAGTGCTGGACTAGGGAAGGGCTTATTGTAATCATCGGTCGTGACGGTAAACGCTATCGGGTGACTACCAAGGTGGAGGTTGACTCAATCCAGATGCATGGCGATGACCAGGTACCCGCTTCCACATCCAGTGCGAAAATTGCTTCTCAAGTTCCAAAAACCGTCAAACCTGTAGTGAATGAGGCGGCGAAAACAAAGAGAACTGTTAGGAAGTAAGCTATATTTTTGCCTGTTCTGTCCTTTACTGACTTTCTAGATCTTTAGTTTGATAAACTTATATTAGCTTTGTTCAGCAACTTCAAATTTGCACCTTTTAGTTATCATAGGTAGCTTAGTCTATGTAATTTAAAATGTTTAGTATAATGTAGGGTTGTTTAAAAATTATTGAAAGCAGTAAAATGTATCCAAAATCAAAACATTTCAAATGTAATGTCAACGTCATTAAACAAGGACATTGACATATCAACACTTCGTACTGCCCATAGTCAATACCCAGAGCTTTAACTTCTCGCTGTCTATGGTGTAGGTGCAGTGTGCACGCATTGCGTTCCAAAGTTACCCGCACTTGAAATGTAAGCAATAGTGTACATGATTTATGCACTCCAAGGAACAAACTGTCCTTATTTATTTGGTTGCCGTGCATGCTGTGCTTTATGTTAATTAATGTAGTAGACTTATGTATTTTGTTGTATTGTTAATAATTATTATTTAGACCTAGCTACCAGCTGCTTTAATGCCCTTCTGCCAGTCCTATAATTTAAAATTTTTGTGCATTTTTAAGTAATAATGTTATAGTTATAGTTGCTTTCTTGTTATTAAAGTAACTTACTGCTTTGTAGAAATTAGTTAAGCTAGTTTTACCCTCTTGATTTGTCTATTCTAGCTTCATAATTTATTGCGTTGTAAAGCGATCACTCACACACCGCTGGCGGGTGTATGGCACCAGGAAAACTCGTTTTTTCTGTAGTTTGTATTATTTCTATTTATTTAAGTAAGTATATTATAATTATATTTTATAGTTATTCATACATATTATTATTATTATTATGTCTTCAGACGACACTTGTGGAAGTGAACCGGATAATTTCATAGATTTGTCCGATTCTTCACTCTCAGATGACAGTTACTATAGTGTTTCGCAGCCGCTTAGTGCTCTCTTAGATTCTACATTTTCCGCTTATCCAAAAAACTTTAACGTTGTGCACATTAATGCGCAGAGCATTCCTTCCCATTTCCCTGATCTCCTTTCCAGCTTTGATAGCAAAAATATCCATGCGATACTTGTGTCCGAAACATTCCTAAAACCTAGCTTACCTGCAAGCTCTTATTGTCTGCCCGGCTTCCACCTTATTCGGAATGATCGGACGGGTAAGGGGGGCGGAGGTGTGGCAATCTATCTCCGTAGTCACATACCTTTTAGTGTTCTTGATAAATCTCCTTCACTGTACTCAGAATCATCAGAACACCTTTTTATAGAGGTTATGTTCGGGCACTTAAAGATGCTGTTAGGTGTGGTCTATAGTCCCTCACTACATATTGACTATTTTGATAAGTTTGAAAGCCTGTTGGAGCAATTCTCTACATGTGTCGACCATTCAATAATCATGGGAGACTTCAACACCTGTCTCATCAAAGATAACCTTCGGGCAAGAAAGCTTAAAAATATAGTTAGTAGTTCCAACCTTCACATACTACCAACGAATGCTACCCATTTCTCTCCCCATTGTACTCCGTCGCTGCTAGATTTGATGATAGTTTCCTCTCTTCACCACGTAGACAATCATGGTCAATTTCCAGCCGAGGCATTCTCATACCATGATCTTATTTTTGCGTCTTACAAAATCCGGCCTCCGAAGGCTAAGCCAACAATAGTGATGCGACGCAGTTTCAGAAATTTTAACAATCACTTATTTATGTCTGATCTAAACAATATCGACTGGACTGCCGTGTTCAGCGCTGGCACTGGGGATGACAAGGTTAGTGTATTTAATTCTCTCCTAACTGAACTCTTTGATGTGCACGCTCCCTTGAGACCTGTCAAACTTAAACATCTCCCGGCGCCATGGTTAACTCTGGAGATAAAAGCTCTCATGAACAAACGTAATGCGGCTAAAAACAAATATAAATTATGTCCCACGGATGCTAACCTTTCTAAATATAAACAGTTACGTAACCGGTGCAGTAAAGTTTGTCGCGATGCTCAGCGTAATTTCATTTCTAATTCAGTCGAAAACTCTAATACTGCAAAAACTTGGAGATTTTTGAACTCGCAGGGCATTGGGCGTCAACAAAAAAGGACTCACCGTATCCCGGACCTTGAGACTTTAAATCGGCACTTCACGACTGCTAATACGCTGGATGGCCAAAGGAAACAAGTGACGCTTACCTATCTAAGATCTTTGCCTGTGCCTTGTTATCCTTCTTTCGAGTTCAATGAGGTGACGCCAGATGAAACAAAGAAACACGTCTTGGCCATTAAGTCAGATGCGGTGGGTTGGGACGGAATTAGTCGCAGGATGATCCTTCTAGTCCTTGATAAAATTACTCCTGTTCTGTGTCACCTGTTCAATTCGTCTTTGTCTTCGTGTACTTTTCCTTCTGGGTGGCGGAAAGCTTTCGTTATTCCTATCCCTAAAACTTCTAACCCTATGTCTCCCGCACATTTCCGGCCAATATATATCCTTCCTTTTCTTTCCAAGGTCCTTGAACGCGTGGTCAACAAACAACTAAGCCTCTTCCTTACCAAAAATAATGTCCTATCCCCTTACCAATCTGGCTTTAGACCAGGTCACAGCACAGTCACGGCGCTTATCAAAGTCTGCGACGACATCCGTCAAGCCATGGATAACAAATTAGTCACTGTTCTTATACTGTTAGACTTTAGCAACGCGTTTAACAATGTTGACTTCGAATTGCTCCTTGCGGTTTTAAGTTCACTGAATGTCTCATCTGGAGTTGTTGATTGGTTCCGGTCTTATCTATGCGGTCGTCAACAATCTGTAAAAAATGATGGTAACTGTTCTTCGCCCCTATCTCTCTCTGCAGGTGTTCCACAGGGTGGTGTCCTTTCCCCTCTCCTCTTTTCTATTTTTATTAATACTGTCGCTGCGGTTATTTCCTCTTCCTTTCATTTTTACGCTGATGATGTACAAATTTACGCCTCAGATACTGCTGACCGTATCTCTACTACCATTAGTATCCTTAATTCCGATTTGGCCAAAATTTGCGAGTGGTGTAAATCCTATGGTCTTTCAGTGAACCCTAACAAATCACAAGTTATCGTTGTTGGCAATCCCAAAATACTCTCTAAGCTAGATAACCTACCTGCTGTTCATTTTGATGGGGTACCATTGCCGCTCAGTAATAAAGTAAAAAATCTTGGTCTAATCATTGATAATTCTTTTTCGTGGGGACCACAGGTAGGAGAGGTGGGGCGGAGAATCTTCGCCACTATCGGGTACCTCAGGCGGTGGAAGAATCTCTTGCCGATCAGAACCAAGATTACGTTAGCCAATACACTCCTGTTACCAGTGTTAGACTACGGTGACTCTTGTTATCCAGATCTGTCGCAAGAACTTCTCGATAAGCTTGAGAGGCTTCAAAATATGGTAATCCGCTTCATTTTTTGCCTGCGGAAATACGACCACATTTCTGAGTACCGTGCTAAGCTTGAGTGGTTGCCAATCAGAAGGCGCAGGGACATGCATGCATTGACCCTTTTATACCGTGTCCTGTTCTACCCCCAAACACCAGCTTACTTGAAAGAACGTTTTAGCTATCTCGGTCAGGATAGACAGTTCTTTCTTCGTTCCTGCACCGACAATAAGCTGAAGATGCCGTCCAGCCGTACGAAATTCTATGGTGACTCATTCACGAAGAATTGTGTCAAGTTGTGGAATTCTCTCCCTGCTGACATACGTCAGGCAAAATCCCTACATATCTTCAAACGTTGTCTGAAAAACTACTATCTATCTATGTAATGGAGTAGAATGTAGTATATTATATATTATGTATAAATAATTATTTATGGTAGATATCTATATGTGTATTATTAGTATGTAGTGTTTATGTAGTCTATCTTATTCTATAAAAACTAAATTGATTGCCACACAACCCCTGTTTTCGCCTTTCCGATCACCAAAGGTTGTCTGGGAGAGATCGCTTTAGCGATAAGACCGCCTTTGCATGCTTCACTAGGATTAAGCTTCTTTTTTTTTTGTATATATGTTTCTATGTCTCTTGTGTGCAATAAAGAATTCAATAATAATAATAATAATAAATTAAGGCTTTATTTATTTTATTTATTTAAACTTCTGGTTTCGCGTCACCGACACCGACACCTCGCGTTGTTACGAAGACAAAAGGTCTTAAATATAATTAATGTACTACATTCGTAATTAAACTTTTATGCCTTAGTTTTAAGGTTTATATTTTAATAATTATTATTATTAATTATATTCGTTCTTACATATTTTTTTAAATAAAAAAAAATAATAAAATATTCGCTTTCACTTCTATAGGCAGTCCCTATGACTGGCAATTTTTTTTATACAGGAAGTAAACGACTAAAAGCCGTAATAATATGAATTAAATTCTAATTTATTCGCGGTTTTATTTATAAAATAAGGGTCAGCACACATCCGATGGGCACGTCATGTAAATTTGTCCCGGCATAAATTTTATGCTCGGGATTTCCTTAACAAGGCGTCACGCCTGTTGACTGCGGCACAGCGTAAAAACATACAGTGAGGCGACGTCCTTGATGTCTGCGATCGTTCCGGCTTAGGGTGACACCAGTAGGTAAATGACCGAGCGAAGCGAAGGTCTCCGAGTCTACTTGAATGAATTGGCACTTGTCCGTCCGTCTGTCAGAGCCTTAAAACTTCTGAATTACTGAACGTAATTACTTCAAATTTAAATATATTATGTAAACCGATGGCCTCCCGCCGAATATGGCTTAAAAAGTTATAAAAATCTTTATCTCAGGGGGGCTCTCATAGAAGCGAATGCGAAGTAAAATATTTTTTATAGCGTTACATAGGGTTGCGGTATATCATTTTAAAGATAATTAGGAATAGAGTCCAAAAATATTTTTTTTTTAGTTTTCCCCCTAAAATTGACGAAATGGGGGGCTTTCAAAGTGGAGATTTTTTAACGTCCAAAGTTGACCTCAGAAATCTCAATTTTCTGAAAGGCTGAGCCTGAAACTTATCAATTATTTGAATTATATCCTGTACTTGAACAACAAATACTAAAATTAGATAATATTATAGGAAACGAAATTATTTAATTTCCAATGAGCTTCATTATTTTTAACAGAACTTCACAATGATGTAAATAGATGGCGCTCTGTGATACCGCGAGGTCTCAGTTCGGGGCGAACCACTAGTGTACTAAGTTGCTAAGCTGCTTTGACGACCTCCCTGGCGCAGTGTTGAGCGCTGTTGTCTTGACGTGGGAGGTCCAGGGTTCGATTCCCGGCAGGGTCAATTTGGGCATTTATAATTTCTGAATTATCTCTGGTCTGGTCTGGTGGGAGGCTTTGGCCGTGGCTAGTTACCACCCTACCGGCAAAAACGTTCCGCCAAGCGAGTTAGCGTTCCGGTACGTTGCCGTGTAGAAACCGACTAGGGGTATGGGTTTAATATAACTGCCATGCCCTTAACAGGTTATCCCGCTAGCATCTTAGACTGCATCATCACTTACCATCAGGTGAGATCGCAGTCAAGGGATAACTTGTAGTGGATAAAAAAAAACCTATGGATGTGTGTCAACGCAACCATAAAGAGATTTTGATATACATAGTATCTAGCGATCTGAGTTATAAAAATCACACATTCTGATCCAATCTCTGGTGGAAAGGCACCCTTATAATATGGTTATGTTGTAATAATAATAATAAATGTCCTCCCAACCCAATTTCGGCCAAAGCAGCCTAATATCTCCAGACAGAATAGCCATCTGCCCAGGAGATATTATAGTGCACAAATGTTTGCGCAAACACAGGTGCACTCTCTATTCCTTTACTCTCATAGCCCGATGGGACGGAAAAACCGACACGACCGAGAGATCTGGCGCAGGACCGACGTCTTAACGTGCTCAAAGGTTGTATAGGTCTACATATCCGAATGGCTGATCAACTACTGAACAAATAATTAAATTAAAGTTTGTTCTGCCAACTTCACTGGTTGGAATAATACCGCCGCCATCTCGCCCCTATGATACAAGTTTGTTCTATCTAAGCGTCTCATTTGACGGACTGTAAGGGGTACTTAGGCTATGAATTTATTTTGATCTCTGGTTCTGGAGGAATAAATCTTACCCGTTCGTTTTGGAGGGAAAATGTAGGTAAAATAGGAAATAATGACCGTAATATTTTAATGATAATAAAGTACAAAAATAGAACCTCGAAATTGTAGACGAGTAAATATACCTGGGACATACGGTTCAGATAGGTAGGTCCAATTTTGAGGAAAACTAGGTCAGCCGTCGAATCCAACTCGGCTGGGCAGCATTTGGGAAGCTTAGAGATGTATTCTCGTCCAAAATGCTTAACGCTTTTTCTACACGTACGTTTTTTCCAGCCCTGCCCCCCTATTGTGTAAGGCAATCGTTATCGTAATCGTTTGTCAAACGTATTAATTAAATCCGATCTGCCCCCCGATTGTGTAAGGCAATCGTAATCGTAATCGTTTGTCAAACGTATTTAAATCCGATCTGCCCCCCGATTGTGTAAGGAAATCGTAATCGTAATCGTTTGTCAAACGGATAATCCGATCTGTTTAAGGAGTTCATAGATGCCTGCACGTCAAAAAGCATGTATCATAGAAGAAGGAATCTCTAGAATCAGGGTCAGCGTGTAACCGAAAGGGATAGGTAATACTATGAAACACCTCCCAAACGTCATACAAACGTCGGCACAATATATGGTTTGTTTGTATGCAATAGGCACAAAATCCGTGACACGTAGAAAGAGAGAGAAAAACACATATTTTTTTCTCATTCTATCTTGTGTAACATCCCAACACTGCATCTCTTTCATGTGGGAGTGAAAAGGAGATATGGCGGCGTCTATATATCTTACATAATCTACGGCATATATGAATTTCTTAAACAGTTCGAGTAATATACGTTTTAAGCTGTCAATTGACAACGATTCGTTTAGACAATTGGACCTCAGGTCCCCGCTTTTTATCCTGTCAAGAACTTACGTTTTAAAAAACACGTTTTCCTAATTTAAGAAAAACACACACTCAAAACGACTATCTAATGATAGCAATAAATAAACAGTAACATGATTATTAATTACTTTAACAAAGTAAGCAAATAATCGTTACTCATAATGAAAAATGGCGGGGTTCATGCTCTAGATCCAATGAAAGAGTGCAATATAAATGCCATTCATTATGATCGTTAATTGTACATTAAATGACACCCCATTAGTGCTTAAGCACCCTCGCCCGAAAAATAATTGTCGTCTTTAAGGCTTGAGCACATTACGACGTTATAAAGGACGAGCTTAATTGGAAAGAGACACGAAAATCTGGAATATTTTTGTTGGCGTTTTTAGAGGATTCGTCGTCGTCGTCTCAACGTCTAGACGGGAACGTATGGACGAAGGTCTCCTGTATGGATCTCCACAGAACACGGTCTTGTAAGCGTAGGGGATTATATTAAATACTTTACTTATTAGTACACTTATTTTCTTGGATATATTTATTGTCAAAGTCTTGTAAGGCTATTTACAAACAACGGACTTGTAACGCTAGTGTGTTCCAATTCTACTCAATGTATATTCAAAGAAAATGTGAATCGATTTTATTTTTTCACTATGAATCAACTTTAAAGAAAATCTGATGAACTGCACTAACCTACCCAAAGCACATACCGTATATTCAATTTTTGCATTTGCTAAAGGGGCGAAAGCAAATTAGAGATCGGATAGGACAAACTCGCGTGAAACTTTTATATGAATTGCGCGCACTAGGTGACCGGATAAAACGTTTTGTCCTAGCCGGTCCCTAGTGTGATTCTGCCCTTAGAAAGGATTATGAGAAATTCCAATAGATTCTTAGAAACCCTAAACCACCCGGAAGAATTAATCAAAGCCAAATTTGTATCTTTGTATAAAATCTTAATTTGATTGTTTTACACCTATAATACTGAAAGTTCGTTCTTATAGGCCGAGCCTTTTAATAGAAAAGCTTTCTTGCTCTTTAATTCTTCATGACTTTGGATTTTTTTTCTATCGAGAAAATTTCGTCCAATCATGTTTTCCTGTGATCCAATTCTTGAAAATATAATGAATTATAGTATATTTTAATTTCAAATTTTTCGATCCACGCGTTACAAACATAAATCGATTTTATAATCGACGAAAACATGGGATTAAACTTTGTCTTAGACTTTATTAATCTTATGTGTGTTATATGTATTATGTCATTACTTACTTAGGTAATTTCACTTTTTCAAGACTTAGGTACCGAAAGCTCTAAATTGTATTACCATTATCAAGCGCCTTTATAATAGAGTGTATGCTATTAAAAATACATTAGGTTTGCAATCGGCGGGGTTCATAGGTCATTAACTCTCGTGTATTGTACCGGGGAACTCCGGAACAAATACACGGGCAACACAAACCGTTGGGATGTGCTGGATCCTTGGATATTGTGTTTTATGTATCCTGCATCCGGCATCCTAACGGTTCGGTGATATTTGGTGTAGAAATTGACTTAAAAAGAGCTTTGGGACATTACGTAAATTCCAATAGATAAATAAAAAGCCTTTAGTAGTAGAAGTGAGATTTGGTTTCACGAGGGAAAAGTTTCAATTTCATAATTATCTCTTTTTAGGTACAAAAAAAATAAGTAATAGATAATGTCCTCCCGACCGAATTTCGCCAACGGCGGCCAATCTCCAGAGAGATTAGCCATCTCCGCGGGAGATATTATAGTGCACAAGTGTGCGCGCAAACACAGGTGCACTCTCTGTTCCTTTACTCTCATAGCCCGATGGGACGGAAAATCCGACACGACCGGAGAGAGATCAGGCGCAGGACCGACGGCTTAACGTGCTCTCCGAGGCACGGGGGTGAAACACCGCCAACTTCCTAACTCCGGGCTAGTACTGAGAATTTCTTGTCAGAAAAACCCAGTACTTGTTGTGACCCGACCCGGGACTCGAACCCGGGACCTCGTCGGTCGCAGTCGAACATGCTAACCACTAGACCAACGAGGCATGTTGGTTGGTTGAAGTAATAGATAAAGTAAGTAAGTATGTACGGTAAGTATTTAGATACTTTAGAGACACTGACGTAGTCGTTTTGTACTGTGTTCTTAATTAGAAACGTTAATAGCTCAGTGGTTGAGACTTCGGTTTTCTATTCGGTAAGGTAAGGCCAGGATTCGATTTACAACTTGGGCACTTCTAATTTTGTACATTTAGATAAGTGCTTGCCTTTAGGTTTTGTATTTAAAAGAATCATTTCCTAAGTATATTGGATTTTAAAGTAAACTAAATCGACTCTAAACACCTCATTCAAAGCAAAATGGCGCCTAAATTAGTTCAACAAATTTCCTCCACCTACTATTTTGTGCGGAACATTTTGTGTTAGTGCCAAAGTTAATGACTAGTGAACTACTTAGTCACTTTAGGCTATGCTCTAGGTGCCAATTAAACGCTAAAACAAGGGATAATTAGCACTTTCTCGCTCGTGTAAAAGTTTTCCGAGGTATTTTGCCAATTTTTAGGGTTCCGTACCCAAAGGGTAAAAACGGGACCCTATTACTAAGACTCCGCTGTCTGTCTGTCTCTAGGCTGTATCTCATAAACCGTGATAGCTAGAAAGCTGAAATTTTCACAAATGATGTATTTCCGTTGCCGCTATAACAACAAATACTAAAAATTAAAAAAATATATATATTAAGGGGGGTCCCCATACAATAAACGTGTTTTTTTCGTATTTTTTTGCTCAATATTAAAAACGGTAACAGGTAGACGGTTCAAATTTTCACAGAATATTAACTTGTATATTACCTTTCAAAATAAATAATTAAATATCAATAAAGTAGATATTAACAATAAACCTCTACAAACAAAGTTAGTTTTGCGGTTCATTTCGTCTTGTTTTTAATACGTCATAAATCGTAAAACTTACTACAGGTTTGTACGGAACCCTCGGTGCGCGAGTCCGACTCGCACTTGGCCGGTTTTTTTTTTAAGTATCTTTTTGGAAGAAATTGTTTTAAAGACACGCTGCTTTAGCGGAACATCGCGAATTAGACTTCGTTCGTTTGAATTCAGCTGTTTGTATTCCTGTGAGTGCTCTTTGATTGTTCGGGATAAAAAGCCAAATTAAATTATATTGCCAACCTGTGTTTTAGTCTAGAGCTTTAGTCTGCAAAATTGTGGTGTAATATTTTTAGATTGTTTAATGGCAATAAATAAATAAATAAAAAAAATAAAAAAATAAAAAATATTCATTTTCTCAAGAGAAAGAAAGCTCAGAGTCACTCAGCGGGCGATGGAGAGAGCAATTCTCGGAGTTTCTTTGCGCGATCAAATCAGAAATGAGGAGATTCGTAGAAGAACGAAAGAAACCGACATTGCTCGACGCATAGCGAAGCTGAAGTGGCAATGGGCCGGGCACATAGTTCGAAGAACCGACAGACGTTGGGGTCCCAAAGTGCTGGAATGGCGACCTCGCACTGGGAACCGCAGCGTTGGCAGACCCCCTACTCGGTGGACGGACGACATCAGACGAGTCGCAGGGAGTCGCTGGATCCAGGCGGCGCAAGACCACGGCGTGTGGAAATCCTTGCAAGAGACCTATATCCAGCAGTGGACGTCTGTCGGTTGATGATGATGATACTAATTTTATAAACGCAAAAGCGTCGATGGATGGATATTTGTAACTCAATCACGGCTGAACAGATCTGGACGAAATTTGGCACAGAGGTAGTTTATAGTCTGGAATAACACACAGGCTATTTTGTATCCCGGAAAATTGAGGAGTTCCCGGGAATTAAAAAAAACTTAAACCACGCAGACGAAGTCGTGGGCATCAGCTAGTATTACATAAAATATATTGAACACCGATCGTCGGAGATTGAGTTACACCGTGTCTAAGCTACGTTCCTGTATAGCTCAAAAATATGGAGTGACATCTTAGCTTGTCTTGAGAATGCAACAGGGTCTCCACGCACTGTAGGAAAGTCAATGCTGAAGCAACCTATTCCGTGGCTGAAGTATAAAGTCAGACATTCAATTCGATCTAAGATAAAGTCATAGGAGTTATATTTTTATACAAGTCAGCCTTTGACTGTTATTTCACCTGATGGTTAAATGATGATGCTGTCTAAGATGGTAGCGGGCTATTAGGGGTATGGAAAGAAAGAAAAAAAAAGCATTTATTTTCAAATTGTGCCATACATTACAAGTATACCTACCTACAGAGGTAGATCAGCCCTGCTCCTCAACGATCTGAACAAGATCTAAAATCTAAACAGCAACGTTGAGGCGCAGGGATGAAACCGTGTCACGCATGGCACAGCCCGAAAAATGGCCCAGGCTCAGCATAATGCTGTATGCTCAGTGCTAACCATACAACGCTGATTTTCAGCCTGATCCCTGATTCAGGTGACACCACGGAAAAAACTACGTAACTGCAAGCTAGAATTAGATACTTAAAACTATAATTTAGTAGCAAACCTATCTATCTAATTATATGTCTATCTATTAATTACAGTGCTATACATCTACAAAATGTTCAGAAGTACTACGTACAATTCCATAATATCTTCCCAATAAAAATTAACTATTATACTGCTAATATGTACCATACTACTATATCCTATAATAATAATTACTACGTATATTAACTACACAATAATCAATATAGAAATATGTATATATAAATAAGTGTAAATTAATAATTAAACGCAATACATACTATATATTATAATATATAACTTATTAAGTATGGCAGTATAAAATCATACCTAAGAACGCAAAATCGCTTGGCGGCACGTCTTTGCCGGTAGGGTGGTAACTATATCACCTCCCACCTCCGCAGCCTCCCACCAGACCAAACTAGAGAAAATTCAGAAATTATAAATTCCTAAATGCACCCAGCCGGGGATCGAATCCGGGACCTTCCACTTATAATACCAAAGCAAGCAATTTTTTCCATGTAACAAACCTCCTCTTAGTATTAATGCTTAATCTAATGTTAATGAGACGAAATTGCGTAATTTACTAAAGCTGTTGTGGCCTAAAGATTACTGTAAATGTAGTCGTACACGTCAATTACTTACTTCTAATGGGCAGTTAGTTAAATTATAGTTGTTTTGTAACTAGACTAGATTTTCTTCTTGGCGAACTTTGCGAGATTCTTGGCTTAGTTAAACGTTTAGCTCGCTCAGCGTTCAGTAGTATTATATTTTCAAAATGACAGTTATATGTCACGTACCTTGACGTCCCTACAAAAAGGATTATAAATCTAAGGAAGGACTTAAACGACAAGGAATCTTGGCAATAATTTGCTCTAATGGCTCTGATAGTTCCTAAAAAAGATGATTTGTGAGATGGTGATAATAAAAAAAAACACCGGCTGAGTTTGTTGTGGGCTCTTCTCAGACCAGGGCGCGTTTGGAACCCTCGTAGCTTTAGTTTTAAGATATCGTAACTGATTATCACCATCATGTTTTTTATGTAAGTAATTTTTAACGTCAATAAGTGTACCTACAGTGTAGTCTATATAATATACCTACTTATAATAAAACTGTAACAGGTCCAATTCTGTACATTGAAGATATTTTGAAAATTTTTTTTGGAGGGCACTCATTATTCGATACTGAAGCCAAATCTGCAATTTTTTTCATTTTTGTCTGTCTATCTGTCTGTCTGTCTGTCTGTCTGTCTGTCTGTCTGTATCTTGGCCGCGCATCACGCCGAAACTACTGAATGAATTCAAACGAAACTTAGCACGATTTGAGCCCATACTACGAGGTAGGACATAGGATACTTTTTATCCCAAAATTCTACTCCCGAAAGGGGGAAATAGGGGTTGAAAGTTTGTATGAAAGTCCTTAATTTCTCAAGTTATAGCCATGAAACTTGATATATGAGCTGCGGGTTGAAAATGAAAACATATGTGTTTCATAGTTTTTCAAAATTCCACCCCCGAAAGGGTGAAATAGGGATTGAGAGTTTGTATGAAAATCCTTAATTTCTCAAGTTATAGCCATGAAACTTGATATATGAGCTGCAAATTGAAAATGAAAACATATTAGGTATGTGTTTCACAGTTTTTCAAAATTCCACCCCCGAAGGGATGAAATAGAAGTTGAAAGTTTGTATGAAAGTCCTTAATTTCTCAAGTTATAGCCATGAAACTTGATATATGAGCTGCGGGTTGAAAATGAAAACATATGTGTCTTATAGTTTTTTAAAATTCCACCCCCGAAGGGGTGAAATAGGGATTGAGAGTTTGTATGAAAATCCTTAATTTCTCAAGTTATAGCAATGAAACTTGATATATGAGCTGCAAATTGAAAATGAAAACATATTATGTGTTTCACATTTTATCAAAATTCCACCCCCGAAGGGGTGAAATAGGGGTTGAGAGTTTGGATGAAAGTCCTTAATTTCTCAAGTTATAGCCATGAAACTTGATATATGAGCTGCGGGTTGAAAATGAAAACATATGTGTTTCACAGTTTTTCAAAATTCCACCCCCGAAGGGGTGAAATAGGGGTTGAGAGTTTGTATGAAAATCCTTAATTTCTCAAGTTATAGCCATGAAACAGCATTTGGGCTTTCGTTAAAATATGAAGAAGTACGTGTTTCACCATTATAGGGCATAGGCTACTTTTTATCCCGGAAAATTAATGAGTTCCCGCGGGAATCGAAAAAACTTAGTCCACGCGGACGAAGTCGCGGGCATCAGCTAGTATTGAATAAATGATTTGATTGATTGATTGACTGAAAACACGAACGTCAACAAGTGTTGTGTAAAATGTTGTCGCAGTCAAGCATTAATCAATTATGTTGTAAAAAAATCAACTTTTGATAATGTAACGTAATATGATAATGATAAAATTAATATAATTTTAGACATCAAATAACAAGGCTTGACTCCTCTTCAACGAAACGGAAAATTCTCGTAAACACACTAAAATATCACCATCAAATTGAAATGGAACAAATGAAAACAGTAAATTACAATACAAACTTGCCAAATAATGTTAATATTGGGGACATTTCGGCCGTTGAATTTTAGTTTCAACAATTAGTAGCCGTAATTTATATTAACTGTGTGGATACAACGGAGCCTAATTTATATCCCCGATAGTGTTTTACGGATGATCGTTTAATATCATTGGACTATTTAGTTCGCGGTTCGCTGGAAACTTTGTGTTTACCCGATATAATTCTTAAAAGTTTTCCCACGATCGTGTCCGCGTAAGTTTTAGTTATCTTAAGATCTCGTTGGATTTTCTTGGAATCCTTTTTTCATGGATATGTTTTTATACAACATTTATTAGCATTTTGACTAAACTCAGGTAGTGGTTACCATAGTGTAAACTAGATGGCGCTAATTGTATCTACATCACGGGATAGACAATAATTAATCGACTGAAAATTTAAAACTTACATACAAGCCTGAATCAATTTACAAATTAATAAATCATGTGTGTCGTTGGACACCCCTTTAAAAAATACAAGGTATTTTCGCTATTCCTAGGTATTAGAAAAAAACCGGCCAAGTGCGAGTCGGACTCGCGCACCGAGGGTTCCGTACAAACCTGTAGTAAGTTTTAAATTATTAAAAAAAAACTACTTACTAGATCTCGTTGAAACCAATTTTCGGTGGAAGTTTGCATGGTAATGTACATCATATATTTTTTTAGTTTTATCATTCTCTTACTTTAGAAGTTACAGGGGGGGGGGGGACACACATTTTACCACGTGTCTCTCGTGCAAACTATTCAGTTTAGAAAAAAATGATATTAGAAACCTCAATATCATTTTTGAAGACCTATCCATAGATACCCCACACGTATGGGTTTGATGAAAAAAAATTTTTGGCTGAGTAACTGAGAGCTACTACGAAGTGTTAAAAATGTTCAACATACACTAAAACACAAAAACAACATAAAATACAACATAAACACAACATGTTTATTCAAAATTGGTACCTACACAGTACACTTTTTGAACGTCAAGAATACATAGTATAAGACGTGATGGTGATAATAAAGGACGGTGTCTTAAAACTAAAGCTACGAGGGTTCCAAACGTGCCCTGGTCTGAGAAGAGCCCACAACAAACTCAGCCGGGTTTTTTCTTTTTATCACCACTATCATCCTCCTATAGAAGGAGGGACTCATCCAATTCATAGAGGGTGAGAGATAAGGGAATCGGGATGATCAAAGAATGAGTTTTAGATCTATGACTTAACTTGTACCATTTACCTAACATTTACAACAACCACTTTATAAAAACAGGAAAACTTTGAGTTGTTTATGGCTTTTAACATAATTAAAATCAGCTAATAACTCAAGTTCAAAAGAACTGTTATTCTGATTAATAACAACGTATTAAAACCAAAAAAAAAGAGAGCAGCATAAAAGAAAAATTAATTACTTGTTCGCCTCTTGCCAAATTGGCGTCTTTACAAAGATTTGCCGAATACTTTTGTTAGTGGGTATTTGTTTGGTAAAATATATAGAATACAGATAATATTTATTATATTATTATCAAGATTGTATTTGATTAAAACACAAGATTTATTTAGTTGATTACTGTCTGTTCAAGATTATTACGGACGCTCAAATATGGATTCAGGAATAGATCTCTATCACCGAATGGAAACAATGGTCTTACTGGAGGAGGCCATAGGTACTCCTAAATTAACAGTAAGTACCATTTATAATCGTCCTTGGGCTCGTTTAACTTGTAATCCGGGTCCGGGATGTCGAAGCTCAAGGGGTTGACTGAAAATCAGCGCTGATATGGTGCACCTACACCATAACAGCATTACGCTGAGTCGATACCCTTTTTGGGATTTTATTTTACACAGATTAGTGTTTATAGCATATTTTAGAGTTTAGTATATAAGTTTATAGAAATATAGTCCATAAGTTCTTTCTGTGTCTTTTTAATTAACTGTGTTTGTGTTCTGTGTATTTTAAATCTCAAATAAAGATTTTATTTATTTATTTTAATCTGAGTCTTGAAATGAAATGAAATAATTTATTTAACGAAGGACAACTTGTGACACTTATATTATGATAATAATGTCCATTCAGCAAGCGACAAGTCATTGTAAGACTTGTTAAGTAATGTACCTATGCATTGTATTTTATTTACAAAGTGTATTATTTTTATTATATTAATATATTATTTATAAATTGCTGAGTTTCTTGCCGGCTCTTCTCAGTAAGTACCTACAACCTGCTTTCCGAACCGGTGGTAGTCTTGACTTATCATAAGTGGCACTATTTGTCCTACGTGAAATAAAATAAAATCATTTCATTTAATTTCATATGTCAAGATTCTACCACTTGTATCCTTTATTGTAATGCTAGACGATGTCCGCGACTTCGTCCGCTTTTTAATTTTCCGGGATAAAAAGCTTATATCCTTCCCCAGGATTAAACCTTTGATGGGTTGGGCTTTTAAAGCGTAGCAGATAGACAGATAGACAGACAGACTTATTTTCACATTTATAATATTATTAGCATGGGTTGTGTAGATCACACTTATTTACCATAGTGCGCTAAGACCCAAAGGCACTTAAGTGTTATACTTTGGTGTCAAATATCTCGAAATGCCACAAAATAGAATATACTTACGCTGAAATGTAGTTTCAACAATTTAATATTTCACCGATGGATTTAATAAAACATAATATTATTTACTACAATTTGTTCTAATAAAGTGCCAAAACACTACTACTAACAATACATACTCTGTGCAATAATTAGTTAACTATTTTACATAATTTTGACAATGTATAAATTGAGATATAAATAAATAATTAAAATAGGTATGTTAACTTTTGAGGATAGAAATTGAAATATTGTTTCCAAAACAAAATTAAAATTTTCACACGACTGAAAGTTCGTCTATAGTGAGGTTATTCTGGAGTTATTTTTTTTAAAAAAAAGGATACACAATTTCATTTATATTTATACTAATATTATAAATGCGAAAGTTTGGATGGATGGATGTTTGTTAATCAATCACGCCAGAACGGCTAAACGGATCTGGATGAAATTTAGCACAGATATAGATTATAGTCTGGAATAACACATAGACTACTTTTTATCCCGAAAAATTAAAGAGTTCACGTGGGAACCAAAAAACCTCACGCGGACGAAGTCGTGGGCATTAGCTAGCATACAATAAACATAATATACTTACTACATTTTAATCCTTAAATTCTTACGTACTGAGAAAAAATACTGGGCTGAACACAACGCCAAAGTTTTCCCCAAAATAGTCATATTTTTGAGATTAAGACAAATGGAAATTGTTCATAAAATGCCGTAAAAACGTTTCCTACCTTGCTTCCTCGTTACGGTGATCGCATACTTAACGACAACCGCAAAAGTTACTAAAAGAGGCGAAATATGCGCCATCCGAGCCACGAATGCCGTAAAAGATGCTTGTGACGACAATGACGACCTTCCTGTCGCAGTGGTGAGTGCAAGTGGGAGGGCCCGGGTTCGATTCTCAGCAGGTGCAATTTTGGGATTATATAATTATTTCTAAATTGCCTCTGAACTGGGCTGGTGGGAGGCTTCAGCCACAGCTGGTAATTTTGCATATTTTCTAGAGAAGCAATGGTGATATACAACATCATCCCTCATCGATTACTGCTTTATTCGGATGGCAATTTCAAGTTAGTCATTGACCAATCATGGTTAATATTGATCAACATTATAACATTATGTAAGTGAGCTATCCAGGATGTATTGAAATATTCACCTCTTATTGCCTCTGGTGGGCCTAACATCTCATGAAATTCTTGCGACTCTAACGCCTCTGACAGTCCCCATATCTCATGCGAATCTTGCATCTCTAACGCCTCAGACGGTCTTCATATGCCATATAATTCTTGCGTTGCGGCTCTAACAAGTCTCGGGGTTCCACAACTCATGCGATTCTTGCGGCTTTTGCGGCTCTTGCGTCACCTCCGGGTCTTGCAACCATACATGCTTCCTCGTTAATCTTTCAAAAGACGTTATAGGTTATAACTTCATGTAATGGCGACTGTTTTTATTTCCCGCCATATTTTATATTGGCTCGGGCGTTTCACTGTTTCTGTTGTTTTTATGTCTTGTTAAAAGAAAATTGGGTTCATGTTGTGTTCCGTATTTAGAGCCATTATACACCTTAATACTGCAACGTCACAACTTACAGCTAATGGCTTAGATAAATGGCCCTGGTTATTAAATATTTACACACTGCTTATTTAATGGCTTTTGTAGATTTTTCGATAGATAAACATTTGATTTCGTTAAGCAGTGATAAAGTTTTCATTACACGCATAGTAATGCCTGCAACTTAATCCGCGTGAATTGAGGTATTTGAAAATTCCCATGGAATTTGACTAATCTTTTATTTCAATTTTCAATGTATTTATTAATAGACAATTTTAGACTTCTTTGGTTTCCCAGTGTCCTTTATATTACGTAAATTATTTATTTTAGGTATAATAATAAATAAGTTACCTACGTATTTTTTAAAATATGGCACAAATAAAACACGTTCCAATTTACTTTAAAACAGGTGTACATTAAGTTATACACCGTTTTAATTATACCAATGCGAAATCAACGCTCCATTCGCAATAACAGATTATATTGTAGCTGCAGGCAGCTGTTTACGTGGCCGCATGTTTCAATTAGCGCTCGTCCAATTACCCACTCGCTAGCTGTTTGACCGCAGCCTTATGCTGGGAACATACTAAAAATATCGTCACATTGTAACCAATAAGGTTACGTCACTATAATATAGTAATTTTACTATTGTCTACTGATTAAATGACAATATTACTACTCTACTTTGTGTTGGATTTTTTTAATTAAAAGGCTCTTACGACTCAGAATATTCCGATGAAAAATGACATAAAATCTTTAAATCCCAATTGAAATGATAAAATTTTGCCGAATAAAGAATAAAGACAATAATGCACCATAAACCCTTTTATGATAGCTCTAAAAACGTTTGCCATCATTGTAAACCATAAAATTTCATATAATATGTTAATTGGTATTAAAATGAAACAATAAACACGCTCCTCCCGAAAAGTGAGCTATTTTGTAGTTACGCCTTTATTTGAAGGGTACGACAATAAAGGTAGCTAATTACAGAATCTAGAATTAATTTACAGCACAGAGTACGCCTATTAGTTAATTATATAATGTTTACTTAGTATGGAATGATTAAATACATTCCAATTTATGTTAAAACCGAAACATATTAGTCACATAAATAAGTTATACACGGTTTTAATTATACGAATGCGAAATCAACGCTCCATTCGCAATACCAGATTATAATGTAGCCTGCAGCTCTTTACGCGGCCGCATGTTTCAATTAGCGCGCGTCCAATTACCCGCTCTCTCGCTGTTTGACCACAGCCTTAATGCTTATTTCAGCTGTTTAAATAAATAGAACGAATATCTAAGAACCATTTTAATGGCTGGTCCTGCTGTGTGTAATAACTGTTTTTATTTGCCTTTTAATTTAATTAACCGACGATATCCTTAAAAAAGCATAGTAAGTATTACTATTATAAGGCATAGCTAATAAGTTTGTAAAAAATCACTTGATCGATTTTGATACAGGCTCATTAATTAAGGTAATTTTTCCCAAATAAGTCGCACTAGATGATGCCCGCGACTTAGTCCGCGTGGATTCAATTATTTTATTTCCGCGGGAACTCCTTAATTTACCGGGATATAAAATTCCATTAAAATCGGTCGAAAAGATGGACCGTTAAAGCGTAGTAGACAGACAGACTGCACTCTGTCGTATTTATAATATGTATTAGTATAGAAGTAGATATAGATTTAATAGAATCAGTGGACCGATTTTGATACAGGCTCAGCGATGAATAGGTTTTTTTTTCAAAATATTATGTCTCATTCAGGATACTTCTGTTATGTCAGATCAGCCATTCGATTGTGTAAGAAAATCATAATCGTAATTGTTGGTCAAACGGATAATCCGACCTGTTTAAGGAGTTCATAGATGCCTGCACGTCAAAAAGCATGTATGAACTCCTTAAACAGTTCGAGTAATACGTTTTAAGCTGTCAAATGATTACGATTTGCTTGACAATTGGGCCTCAGAGATTGAACTCCAAACGAACATAGCGAATCTCAAATCGGTCGATCTCACCCTATTCTTAGGTAAACTTTCGCCTAAATACTCAAGAAAATACTAAGAAACTTGGACAAATACTGCAGAGTAAGGACTTTCGAACAAGTGCCTGTTTACATTTAGAATAAGGTTCTCGTATATTATGGGGATGTTAGCAGATAGTAAGGTCGTTGCTCGCTTGATCTGTCTCCGCCCTAATCTTACCAATTCCAAGCTTAGTAAAATCACACTATCAGCCGTGTACTTACATTAAATGTGGTACAAGTTACAAGCGATAAGCGCTTTCTAGACTATTAATTTTTACCGATACTAGCTGATGCCCGCGACCTCGTTCGCGTGGTTTAAGTTTTTTTGATTCCCGCGGGAACTCCTTAATTTTTCGGGATATAAAGTAGCCTATGTCACTCTACAGGTCCTCAACTATACCCATGCCAAAAATCACGTCGATTAGTTGCTCCGTTGCGGCGTGATTGAAGGACAAACCAACAAACCAACAAACCAATAAACGAACAAAGAAACGCATGGATGGTTTTTGTTACTTAATTACGCCCTAATGGTTGAACGAATCTTGATGTTTGGCACAGAGATAGATTATATTAGATTTTTAAGTCTAGTATAACTCATAGGCTATTTTTTCCCGAAAAAGGAAAGAGTTACCGCGGGAACCAAAAAAAATCTCAAGTAGCGTGCATCAGTGTGCTACTGTAAAATAAAATGAAATAAAAATTGGCAGTCATAGGGACTGATGATAGAAGTGAAAACCAATATTTAAAAAAAAATTAAAATAAAGGCATTAAACTTTAATTACGAATGTAGTATATTTATAACGTAACAACGCGAGCATGTCGGTGTACGCGAGCATGTCGTTGTTCGCGAGCATGTCGGAGCGAGGTGTCGGTGACGCGAATCCACAAGTTTACCCCCTACCAAAAAATGCTCAACGCGGCTAAAGAAGTTTTTACTTCAAAAATACATATTATGATCGCTTATGACTTGGAGTGCACGCAAGGTTCCCGTTCCACGGCACGGAGTAGAAATTAATTAGAAGAGGTTGGCAAACTTGGCCGTAGCGTCGCTTATTGGGCTCTAAGCGAAAATATATGACAGGCGAAACGCCGCGGGCGCCTCGGTATCTGCCTCTAGTAAACACGGCGCGCGAACGTGTGTATGTGACGGTTATGTTACTGTGCTGAGAGCTTTTGCTGAGCTGTTTATAATGGCGGAATTGGTTACCTGTGTTCACTTTTTAAAATGTTAGGCTTTTTTTTTATTGCGTGATAGGCTTGCGCTTGATGACAATCATGCTTAGTGCAAAGCAATGATGAGGTCTAGGTTGGAAAGCGCTTGCCTAGAAGATGCCTATTCACTCTTGCCTTGAAAGTATCCACACCCTAGCGGTTCGTATCAGAAACGTCGAAAGGCTATGACTTTTTCTAGGAAAGCGATATGGCAGTTATGTGACGGTACTGCCAGAGAGGATTATTCTAAAGACTAAAGTATTCAAATATGTTTGCTAGGAAACTATAGTACCACAAATTTGTCTGATCCGGTGACAGCGTCGCTAGTTTAAATGAAAAAAAAAATTGACAGTCATAGGGACTGCCGATAGAAGTGAAAACGAATATTTAAAATAATTAAAAAAAAAAAACCTTAAAACTAAGCCATCAACGTTTAACTACGAATGTAGTATATTTATATTTAAGACCTTTTGTCTGCGTAATAACGCGAGCATGGGGCAGCGAGGTGTCGGTGACGGTATTGGTGACGGTGTCGGTGACGCGTATCAACAAGTTTACCCCCAACCAAAAAGTGCTCTTGAACGCGACTAAAGAAGTTTTCACTTCAATAGAATAGAAACAATAACTAGCAGCAGCTCGGGACATCTCCGATAGGCCCGTCAGGGCCAAGCCGGGGTAGGGGCTTCAAGGCATGGCCTCCTTTAAACAAAAACAAAACAGGCATAAAAAATAGTTCCAATTTTGGCCACCGGGTCACATACGAGTAAGTTTGTGGGACTATACATTAGTATTACAGGTCTTACTGAGACGATGAAAAGGCACCTTTGAACCGTCTCAGTTCATTGAACTCGGTGTCAAAGGTAAATCGAGTTCATCCCTCTAACAGTTGCAACACCAGATCTGGATACATATAAGTATGAAGCGTCCGTCTGTCAGAGCAGTCGGTAACGAGCTTTGCGTCAGCATCATTAGTTCATTACGTCCACGGTTGCGCCCTACGACACTGGGTATAATGGGGTGTATGTGATAAGCGGAGCGGGTTCCTTTATAAACATTAATTTATTGTTTATTATTTTTCTCGGTAAAATAAATCTTTGTCCAGGGACGCAAGCAATTTGGGTCGCAAGTGTATCTCTGTATAAACAATAAGATTGTTATTTTTCTAGATAAAATAGGTTTTGTCCGTTTTAGAAACGTTTTTGGTTCGCATGTGTATCTCTTTATAAAAACTACTCGCAATTAGAATTTCGTGTATTAATTCGTTAATAATTACCATGGCATATTAATTATAGTCATAAAATCTTAAAAAGTAGAGAAGTACGGTAATATATCTACTTTTTTTGTTTCACTACAAGCTACAGGCTAATCAGTTATATTATTAAGCCCATACCCCTAATCGGTTTCTACACGGCTTCGTACCGGAACCATTACCTTTTCTGTGCAGGAACGTTTAATCGCTTTGCATCACGTCTTTGCCTATATAATGGTAGCCTGGGACCTCGCATTTATAAGACCATAGCGCTCACTACTGCGTCAGAGACGTCATCAAAATTCGCATAAAAAAAGTAGTCTGTCAGTTGAGACGATGACGATGTCGATCAGTACTATAATATGAACTTTAGGATAACTCGAAAAAATAAATTAAATCGCTTTCACTTATCAACGTGGCAGTACCGTAAAAAGTTAATGGACCCTGTTCGCCTGAGATACGCCGCCCTAGAGCGCAAAACACCCACTCACCCTGACGCTACGGTTTCCACTCGCTTCACTCACTACTAACCACTTGATTTATTTGTAACTAAAGTGTATTCAATGTGCCTATTTAATCTTACGTCCGAAGACCGGCTGTCTAAGTGCCAGTTGCATGACAGGCGATCAAAGCTAGAGTTACGTTTGAGTACCGCTAAACTTGGTAATAAAAGTGATATTGAGTTGCACAAGTCAGAATTAAGATTTTGTTTTAACACTAATAATGGAGGTATGAATACTTACTTGTTTTGCCCACTCTGTCTTTAGTCGTGTTCATATTAAAACGCTTTTTAGGGTCCGTAGTTAATGAGAAACCCTTATAGTTTCACCATGTCCATCCGTCCGTCCGTTGGTCCGTCCGCGCCTTAGCTCAGAGGCTCGTACTAGAAACTTATAATTTGGCTTGGCACTAAAAATTACTGACCAGAAGTTGATGATGTAGCCTAAGATAATAGCTGGCTAAACAGTTATATTATTAAACCCATACCCATAATCCGTTTATACACGGCATCGTACCCGAACGTTTAATCGCTTGGCGGTATGTCTTTGCAGTTAGGGTGGTAACTAGCCACAGGTGGGGCCTCCCATCAAGACCAGACAAGAGAAAATTCAAAAATAGTAAATTCTCAGAATCTCCCTCTTACAAGATGATGGTCATAAGACCAACACCACCAACCACCAGTGCCAGTGGTAGGTCCAACTTTTATAAGTTGGACCTACCACTTATAAGACCATCAGTGCTCACTGCACCAAGGAGGTCAACAAACGCTTAACGCAACTTTTACCACTTGTCATGCAACTGGCTCTGAGGCGTCCAAGCTGGAATGAATAGGTAGCAGAAATAGCACTCAGTAACTTGTGGGTAGATACATTTTTCTTCACGAATGAGCTATACATGGGTTCAGCTAAAAATAACTCTGACCTTGAATGAGCGTATTTTGGTGTGTCGAAGTAAGGATGAAATCATACTATGGACAAAAAGAAAATAGTTTGGCTGACAAAAAGGCCGTGCGCGCACTTTTTATGGAGCTAAATACTAGAATTTAGGTGAGGCACGCGACTTCGTCGGAGTGAATTTAGTTTTTTCATTCCCGCGGGAACTCTTTGATTTTCCGGGATGAAAAGTAGCCTATGTCGTTCCCCTTGGATACAACCTACCCCTGTACCAAATTTCATCAAAATCGGTTAAACAGATGAGCCGTGAAAGCGTAGCAGACAGACAGACAGACAGACAGACAGACGGACAGACATACACACTTTCGAATTATAATATTAGTATGGAAGTATGGATGGAGCTGCCAAGACTAGCGCGACAAGACAAAATGTGTTTCTCGGACGAGGCCGAGGCTTCGCGCGCACGTTTTGTCTTGTCCCGTCCGTTCTATGTTTTCTCCCTAAGATGCTTTCGTTCCGCTCAAATACTTTTGAAACAATACTATAATAAGCACGTAATACACGTAATACTATAATAATGGCACGGGCTGAGGAGTGAGGAGGTGGCCCATTGATCACACGTACCTAGTTTATGTTTATTTGGTGTAAACTAAATGTAACTGTATTATTTGGTCAATAAACTTTTATTTATTTATTTTATTTATTTAATACTCGTAGGTAGGTACATTATATTCCTAGAAAATTAATAAGTTCCCGCGGGAATCAAAAAATCTTAATTCAAACAGACGAAGTCGCGGGCATCATCTATTAAAAGTTGTTATCTATAAACATAATATCATATTGGTAAAATCCTGCTTTTATACCAAATCTTGTTAGTCCTGGCTTGAAAAGCATTAGGATCTCTAATTTATAGGAAAATTTTATTAGGTTTTTTCGTGAGTGCTTTTAGTAGGTATTTTTAGTCTTTAATTTGTGATATTATAAGCACTCTTACAGATTTTTATCTTTTTATTCATCAGACATTAATTAACTTCTTGAGTGTTTTTTCATTGGATGTAAAATATTAGCCGATAGAGTCTCACTCGCCAAAAAAAATTTATTAAGTTAAAGTAACTAGATAATGCCCGCGACTTCGTCTGCGTGGAATAAGGTTTATTGACGCCCGTGAGAACTCCTCAATTTTCCGGGATAAAAAGTAGGCTTTGTCCTTCCCCGGGATGCATTCTATCTCTATGCAAAATTTCATCAAAATCGGTTGAAAAGATGGGCCGTTAAAGCGTAGCATAGGGTTGAATTTTCAAAAATCCTTTCTTAGCGGATGCCTACATCATAAAAGCTATCTGTATGCCAAATTTCAGCCCTATCCGTCCAGTGATTTGAGCTGAGCGTTGACAGATCAATCAGTCAGTCTATCGGTTAGTTACCTTCTCAGATTTTTTTACAATGTCAAATGTGAAAGTGACGTGCTGTTCATAGATTTTTTTCGTTTTTAAATATATAGACTAGCGCTTGGCTGCAATCAGACTTGCTTGCAAGTGGTGATGCAGCCTAAGGTGGAGCTCACTTACCTAGAAGATGCCTATTCACTCTTGATTTGAAGGTACCTATATTAAAAGAGGAGAGGAAAACGGAAGCCGGAAGGGCATTCCGTATCCTAGCGGTTCGAATTAGAAACGCGGAAGCAAATCATAGATGCATAAACGCACTGCTTGCTCAAGTAGAAATACGTCAATTTTCATTTTTAATCAAGACAGTTAGTAAATATGTAATACTCGCTGATGCCCGCGAGTTCGTCCGCGTGGTTTAAGTTTTTTTGATTCCCGCGGGAACTCCTTAATTTTCCGGGATAAAAAGAAGCCTATATCACTTTCCAGGTCCACAACTATACCCATGTCAAAAATCACGTCTATCCGTTGCTCCGTTGTGGCGTGATTGAAGGACAACCAACAAACCAATAAACCAACAAACCAACAAACAAACACACTTTCGTATTTATAATAGGTATTATTAGTATGATGTATTCTAAGTAACCAATGCCTACCCTCACTTCAAACCCTTTGCACCCCGCTGTGTGAATGCACCCTTAATCCACACATTAATTTCTCGGCATAGTAACATGGTGCGCCACTCTACTGTAGCTTCAAAGAAGCTATTATGCAGCCTCGATGCTGCGCCGTCAGCGCTATGTCAATGACTATCGTATGGGGCTAGGAAATGGGAGGGTTGTGATAATCATTTATTTTTGAAGTGAAAACTTCTTTAGCCGCCGTAACCGTAACCGACACCTCGCTCCGACATGCTCGCGAACACCGACATGCTCGCGTTGTTACGAAGACAAAAGGTCTTAAATATAAATATACTACATTCGTAATTCAACTTTAATAACTTTTTTTTTTTTTTTTTTTTTCAAATTTTAATACTAAAATTCTAAGTTATAAGTTTTCACTTCAGTCCCTACTGACTGCCAATTTTTTTTTTGTACTTAGAAAAACAGAAACATAGTGGACAAGGAAACACTTAACTCTGTAAGAGATCTCTACCAGTGACCCTTGGCAGTGGGAAAGGTTGTAAAGGAAGTTTTTCATTTTATTTGAACTACCAACAGAATTACATGTAGAAAGTATAGAATAGTAGTTTATGCAACTGTCATATAATGAAGGGTATTAAAACACGAGTGTGAGTTTATGAAACGAGCGCAGCGAGTTTCATAATAGTAACGAGTGTTTTAATACCCGTGTTATATGCAGTTGCATACACTACTTTATCTTCACTAATGCAATTTATCAAACAACAAGAGTAAAAGCTGACAATAGTTTATCGCGTACGTGTATTGTCACAGTGAACTTGCCGCCATTAAAATCTAACCAATGAGAGCGCAGCTGCGCGCGCAGGGCCAATCAGGAGCGAGCGCGTGCTGTTCGTTTTTTATTTAATTGGCACAAGATCTTACCAAAGAGTTTTGTGTATGTAAGTTTAGTAGTTTCGACGAAGTTTTCACGTATAACCCAACTGTTTTCAAAAGCCAGCCTAATATCAAAATTTTATACAACTTGTATGAGGATTTTGACATAAGGCTCGCCAGGTTAATTGGTCGCGTTTTATTGATGTTATAATGAGATTTTACGATATCGATGTGGATATTATACCATCATGTGAAATTGCTTAAATTGAGTGTTTTGTTATCTGCGCTATAACAGTAGTAATTATAAGTCAAGTATTGGAAACATAAGTAGAATGTTATAACATTAGTGTAGATAAAATGTTTAATGGCTTAGGCACTAGGTACACTAGGACACACGCAATTCAACTTACAGGTGGATACATCATGCAAATTAGAAAAGTCAAAATTATCATTATTTTATTAATATTTTTGCTTTTGCTCTGTACTCGACCCGATTGAAAATTCGTGTCATATGAGTGTATTTTGGTTTTAGTGAAATTATTGTAATTTGTGATCAAATTTCGTGCATTATTATATGTCTATAACTATAAATATGCATTAAAACAATTTGAACTACTAATCAGAATCGGTTTTAGCGGGACCTATAAAATAAACAAACACTACAAATACAGCTTTTACAGTTTTAAAATACTTGCAAAAAGATGTAAATAACACAAAACTGGCAAAAAATAGTTTGAGTGTTTATTAATGTTAACTTTATTTTTCTTACGAAAACTTAACATATGGAAGTTGCGGTTTCTGTTTTGGCCGTAAAAACTAGTTTCGGTCGGACACTAATAGACACACAAACGGGTCACAATTGGGTATTTGACAACTAGTCAAATCAGCAACTTTTTATCAAACGTCAAAACGCGTGCTTCGTATGGATTTTGTACTTATGAAATTTTAAGTTGTGACGTCATCAAAGTTCGACGCACTTTTTTTACTTTAATCGGTAGTTTAAAATGGTTATTCAAAAATCTAGCAGGGGACGTGGATATTACGACTTTTGGGAGATCCTTTATTTAATAATCACTAAAAAAAAATTTATTTCACTAGTAGTCAAATACCCAATTGTTCCCTCTTTTCACGTCGGGGGTTGTTAACATTCCTTCTGCTTTCAAATGACGCGAAAAGAATTGTAGGAGAAATGACTAGCCGTTTAATGGCCCCACCGGCAGCTGTAGTGCGCCTCGGTCAGCGTTTCTTGAAGATGTTCCGATTAATGAGCTGTTGAATATACCTTAAGAGAGCGATCAGGCACGTTAACCTCCCTTAGCGAATAAGGGACACTGCCATGGAGAATATAGAGCAACTTTAATTTACACAGTTAGTATCATTTCTTTTATACAGCAAGAAAAGATTACAATTATTTTGCTATAATCCGCCAACAGAAAAAATCTGTATGGTCAAACATGCAGTTACAAGCGAAGCACCGCTTACCTTCCCAAGCAAGAAAGCCAAGTTCCCAAGTAAGCAATGCCACCACCACTCACATGCACCACCACACAAGACTTTTATACTACTCTCGGCATCTTCAGGATGTGTCGACTTTACAATGCAAGATTGTCTAGTCACAGTCATTGTAAAGTCTGATTTTATCCTATCCAATCATACTAATATTATAAATGCGAAAGTGTGTTTGTTTGTTGGTTTGTTGGTTTGTTGGGTTGTTGGTTTGTTGGTTTGTCCTTCAATCACGCCGCAACGGAGCTACGGATTGACGTGATTTTTGGCATGGTTATAGTTGAGGACCTGGAGAGTGACATAGGCTACTTTTTATCCCGGAAAATGAAGGAGTTCCCGCGGGAATAAAAATAAACTTAACCACGCGGACGGAGTCGCGGGCATCAGCTAGTATTCTTATAAACAGTTATTATCTACAAACAGGAGCCCAATTCTCACTTCCAAGACTAGTTTTGAAAGGAAGGATTGCAGGCAAGAGAGCTCCAGGGCCCATATTCTGTAACTCAGTGGCTATCGGAAAATGAAAGCAACTGACATATGTTTGTTTTCCATTGAAGGTTTGCTACGAAACAAAAAATAACATTTCTTAATAAACCTTCAATGGATAAAAAATATATGTCAGTGGCTTTCATTTTTTGATAGCCACTGAGATATAGAATATGGGCCCAGGTCGCCAAAGGCGCAAGTGGTTGGACGATATACGAGGGTGGACAGGATTAGCTATCCAAAGCTAAGAGCTAAAATGCGGCTCAAAATAGAGAAGATTTTCATATGATGACCGCCAAATTTCATTTTGAGGAAGGTCCGGGGTCGTGATGATCATTTTTTTTATTCACCACTAGTTCACCCTTGACTGCGATCTTATCAATGAAATGAAATGATTTATTTATTTCACGTAGCACAACTTTTGTTATGAGAACTCAAGACTCTACCACTGGGTCGGAAAGTGTTTCTACTGAGAAGAGCCGGCAAGAAAGTCAAAGTTTTTTAAATATACAATTCATACATTATGTAACGAGTATTTACACTTACTTGTGAGATGCTGGATGCAAAGCCTGTTGCTTTCATGCAACTTTGTCATTAAGATATTTATGAAATGGCATTTTTTTTATTCCACTACAAGTTAGCCCTCGACTGCGATCTCACCTGATGGTAAGTGATTATGCTGTCTAAGATGGTAGTGGGCTCACCTGTTAGGGGTATGGCTGTTTAAACCCATACCCCTAATCGGTTTCTACAAAGCATCGTACTGGAACGCTTAATTGCTTGGCGGTACGTTTTTGACGGTAGGGTGGTAACTAGCCACGGCCGAAGCTTCTCACCAGGCCAGACCAAAGAAAATTCAGAAATTATAAATTAAGATCGAACCCGGGACCTCTCACGTTAAGACAACAGCGAACAGACAATATTAAATCCATACCCCTAATCGGTTTCTACAAAGCATCATACTGGAACGCTAAATCGCTTGGCGGCACGTATTTGCCGCTAGGATAATAACTAAGCCTTTATACCAGGCTAGACATCGTCGTAATATCTTCATTATATTTGTCCGAAAGATTGAGCTACTACAAAGCAAAATAATCAAATTATTCTGTCGACATTTGTCGGTCGGTGTTTATCAAGAACGTAAACAATATTAAATTAATACTGTTTTAATCGATGGAAGAAACCCCCCTGGGCTCCACTCCAAATTTCCAGAATCCGTCTGAATGTTTGACCTGTAGAGACGCTTGGAAATTAACAATCAAGTTTTATTAAAACGAGGTAGCGAAAATATTAACTTGCCCGAAGAATGTCAATTTTGTGAGGTTTCAACCCTTGGGTTTTACACCCTTTAGTTAGAAGCATTAGGGGGTAAAAAGGTCAGCGAACGTAGAATTCTATTTATTTTGCAAGATTACTTTTGTCTTTAAAATAAATTAATATTTTCTAGAAGTTATTTTGGTCTAGTGGAAATATTACCTACATCAAAGTAATTTTCATAAACTTGCGCTTGTTATATTATTTCATTGAACCCTTTCATTAATTCCATCTGACCAAAAATAAACTATAATAATAAATTAAATTGGAATGGAAATAATAAATTAAAAAAAATATTTAAAAAAACCTTTAATCCAGCCTTCAGATTCTGTGTAAGTACTTCTACAACCTGAACATCATCTAGGTCTAAAGTACACTTTTATTTATTTAACTAGCCTATACACGACGAAATTATATAGAAGTAAGTAAAAACACTTTATTACACACAAACAGAAATGATACACACTTCATGACACAATTTACAAGTTGTTACGGTGTAAAGGCGGCCTTATCACTGCGAGTGACCTTTATGAAAGGAGATAGATTGCAAGAAGAGTGGGTGTTGCACACGTTAAACGTTGTAGAAGTTTATTTTATTTATTTATTTTACTAGACGATGCCCGCGACTTCGTCCGCGTTGATTAAGATTTTTTGAATCCCGCGCGAACTCCTTCATTTCCCGGGATAAAAGTAATAATATTATGTCTATGTCCTTCCAAGGGATGCAACCTATCTCTGTACCAAATTTCATCAAAATCGGTTGAAAATATGGGCCGTAAAGGCGTAGCAGACATACATACAGACAGACAGACAGACGGACATACAGACACACTTTCACATTATTTTATGATATTAGTAGGGATTTTATTTTATTTATTTATACACTACAGAGGCAGGATCAGGAGACAGGAATCTGCAGGATACCCTACCAACTCCTTATAATTACTTTACAGCAGAAGTAGCAAATTTGGGCTCATTAGGATGGTCTCAATGAATAGGTTGTTGTTACAGAGGATTTTATCTATTTTTTTTATATACCTATATAGCTAGCAAACGAGCAGGCGGGTCACCTGATGGTAAGTGATAACCGCCGCCCATGAACATTTGCAGCACCAGAGGAACTTGATATCCTTTGAGATCTATGTCGGTTTTTTTTTAATTATTAATTTATACTTAATACCTCAATGGCTGTCTAAACGCTGTCACAGTGTGTCTCAAACCTAAGTGTTTCAAGCGAAAGTTTCCTATAAAATTAACATAATGACGCTGAGTCTGGGGATGATGCAAAATAATCTACCCCGCCGCTAATACTGAATTATATTTCACTTTGCCTGGCTTCGTCAACACTTTTACGGGATCTTATGATGAGTTAATCTTTTTTCAATAACTTGGTGGGATTCTAAAGAGCAAACTTCTCAAATATTATCATTGATTGCTATCGAAGATCTCCTGCATGAATCTCTAAAGGTCCAGTCGCACTACTAGCTCGACATGTAGACGAAGACGACGACGGGGAACTTAATTAGGTTCTTAAAAAAAATTAAAATCTTAATTTTTCATCGAAAGCACATATTATGTCAAGTTTCATAGATTTAACTTGAATCGCCTTTTTAACCTATTTAACCTTAGTGATGGAATTTCGAAAATTCCTTAGTACACCTATATGGTGCTCAAGTAATGTTCTCTCCAAATTTCAAATTTCTACATTCAGCCGTTTGGGCTGTAGGTTGTCTGTCAGTCGCTCAGGAAAAAGCCTTTACGAGTTATTGATGACTAGCTGATGACCACAACTTCGTTTAAGTTTTTTTGATTTCCGTGGGAATTCCTTAATTTTCCGAGATAAAAAGCTGTGTACCGTACTAAACTGATTACCTACTTAATCCATACTAATAAATTATTATAAACTAGCTGATGCCCGCAACTTCGTCCGCGTGGACTAAGTTTTTTTTATTCCCGCGAGAACTCCTTAAATTTCCGGGATAAGAAGTAGCCTATATCACTCTACATGTCCTCAACAATAACTACGCCAAAAATCACGTCGACCCGTTGCTCCGTTGCGGCGTGATTGAAGGACAAACCAACAAACCAATAAACCAACAAACAAACACACTTTCGCATTTATAATATCAAGTATAGTATGATTTGATTACGTAGGGAACCCAAGCACAGCTTTCTCCATCATCCACTGAGTGACTTTGAGCCCATGAGGCCCATAGTAAGCGACCATGTTTCGGAGCCGTAAGTCATCACTGACATCACGTACTGTAAGAGTTCGTGTTCAGACACTGAGGAATGTTGATTTTTGAACCGGAAGGCGTCACGTAGGAGGAACTTGGAAATATTGCATTTTTATTAATATCAAGACTTTTTCACGTTCTCAAACGTAAAAACGTTACGTTAACAGTCCCCCCTTTCGTTTAATATTCGTCTCATTAGCTACAATATAGCGCGGGTAGGCATTTCACTGTAGGAATTTGTGCCATATTTCAGCTTCCGTGAGGTCGTTCAGATGGCCCTTGTTTTTAATTGATAAGCTGTAGCGGGCATACCTATACAGAAGAACAGTTTTTGTTTTAATTTCTTTATTGCACACATTATTACTATGCACAAAGGCGAACTTAATACCTAGAGGTATTCTCTTCCAGTTAACCTTTGGTAGTGGGGACAGGGTTGAGAACAGTGCGTATAATTTAAAGAGAAAAATTGGGGAAAGAAGAAACATATTAAGGTAGTAGGTAATAAAGTGAAGAAGGTATGATAATATTACACAATGCAGTAAATTTGGCTTATATAAAGAATTTAAGTAATGAAAATATGTAATATACAAAAATATAATATACTTAATATAATATTATACTAATTAAAGTAATATAGTAATACAAAATATTAATAGATATATAGTATAAAAATATATTAATTAATATAATATATACACAAGTTAAATAAATAAATATGAATGTGATTTGATAACAGTGATTTTGATATTGACAAATCGCGGCTTTTCGTCAAAAAAGCGTCGCAATAGGCGCGTGTAAGATATTGCGTCATACCTACTGATTGTGATCGGGTTGCTAATAATAATACCTATTAAAATTTCTAATTGAACTTGCCTGCGCAAATGCAAACATTTTTAAAGAATAAAATACTGAATCAAATAACAAAATAAAGTACTAAAAACCTAATTAAATAAGAGATCATCGTCGATTGAGATTTCAAAAGACTAAATTGATTTTGAAGATTCGTTAACATTTACTGGTGCTATCCTACCATCGAGTATTATCTTAAAATGACAGATTTATATGATGTACCTTGAAGTCTATACTGAATACAGATACTCGCTTTTTATTTACTGGCTTTTAATTAGATGCGATAAATTGACGTTTCAAAATGTAATTTCACTTAAAATATTGCTGTTTGAAGCCGTTATAGATGAAATGGCATTTTGAATTGAGTTTATACTGCATCTAAGTAAAAATCCGAGCATAAAGGTACATCAAACAAGGTTTTTAAGTCTCGCTGTTCTTTTATCACGCGTTAGTCTATCTATTGGGTAGGTTGGTACAGCAGGGAGTGATTGGATGTAAGCGGCAAAAGGGTCTTAGTTTATGACTAACATAACAAAGACTTATGTCAGTTCGTTTATCACGCATCAGTTTATGGCTTGGACTACCCAGTTCTGCCAGCCTGTTTGAGAAGATAATTTTCTTCTTAATTAACCCGGGCGTAGAGCGTCGCGTTTAATTGGGCCATCGGAACGTGTGTGAAGTGTGATGAAACTAGGTACTGAGTTTTTGTTATTGGAGAAAAGGTTCATTAGGATACGGAGAAAACTTTGTTTCGGCAAGTCGAGTGGAAGTCATTTCGTTACGTCATTACCATGCAAAGTTAGTGAGGCTTCAATCCTTCTTACGAATAATGATGTCAAGATGATATTATTAAGGTTTCATCTTTTTACTTCATATTTGTTATATATTTTTTTGCGTTCCTTTGTTGTCTACTGTGTTATAATGGGGCTGACATTGCCTATGTCAAAAATAAATTATTAATTATTATTGAATAGTGGGTCTTCCAAAATAACTAAAATACACATCTTCTGTTAGTTTTAAGTTTGGTAATCATTATAAACTATCGAATAAAGAAAAAAAGTGCGTTGAAACTTGATGACGTCACAAGTATGCGTTTCATACAAACTTCCATATTAGAAGCGCATTTTTAAGTTTTGATAAAGAGCAGATTTGATTGAGTTGACATAATTCCTATCAAATATAAATATTATAAATGCGAGTTTGGATGGATGTATGGATGTATGGATGTATGGATGTATGGATGTATGGATGTATGGATGTATGGATGTATGGATGTTTGTTACTCAATCACGCTCCAACGGCTGAACGGATCTGGGTGAAATTTAGTACAGAGATAGATTATAGTCTGGAATAGCACATAGGCTACTTTTTATCCCGAAAAATTAAAGAGTTCCCGCGGGAACCGAAAAACCTCAATCCACGCGGACGAAGTCGCGGGCATCAGCTAGTTTATTATAAAAGCCCCTAAACAAAAAAAAGGTCTCTATCTATATCCACGCTAATAATTAAAAGCAATGCAGCGCAAGTCAACTAACACATTTCTTTCATTTCTTTTTACGACTTTTATCCATTTATTTAATTGCTAAACTTTCTAAACGACTTTTCCCACACAGCATGTTCCTTAATAATCCTTGTGACACCCGGAAGTTGGATATACCCGTATCCCGGGGGGGGTTTGTGAATTATGTAGGCGTTGAGTACTAAAGGCCTGGACATATACACCGCGTGACGACATACGAAATCCTAAGGGCGAGGGAATCTATATCAATATTATGAATGCAAATGCAATCAATATTATTTGGATGGATGGGTGAGTGGACGGATGGATGGATTTTTGTAACTCAATCACGCCAGACCGGCTGAACGGATCTGGATGAAATTTGGCACATAGATAGATTATAGTCTGGAATAACACAGAGGCTAAATTAAAGAGTCCCCGCTGGAACTTAAAAACTCCAATCCAGGCGTACGAAGTCGCGGGCTATAATAATGTCCAGCAGAAGTTAGCAGGTCCAACTTTGATTATTTTGCTTAGCTCGGATCGGGTAGCTTGATATATACGAAGGTGTGTTAGGTCGAAATGATCTATCTCCAGCTATGTATGCATACAGGCTGATGGACTGGTATGACCAAGACTTTAGCGTTGAGCGCTTAAGGGCTAAAACATTTGCAATAGCAAAGTCCCCAGGGCGTCCAAAACTTTTTGATGTGCAAAGGACCCTTCATTTAGGGTCCCGTATCTCGTGTCCTATCAAATGCCATGATAATACCTATAGGTTGTACCCAAGTATGTTAAGGTGACACAAAATGTGTAAAGATGCGATGCTTGGCAACGATTATAATAAAGAATTAAGAATGATCATAAAGATTTTTAAGCCTACTAGAGTAAGCAGTACTTTAATGTTTTTTTAATAGGTATATTATAGTTCACAAAGATGCTACCAAATAAATAGTAGCAGAAAACACGATACCTATATTTAAAAAAAAACCGCTAGACCAACGAGGCAACCTAAATTTACTTTATAATCTCTACTTTATTATCAGAAAAAAACATTTGTTTTTCTAAAATGTATTCGTAAAACTCATCTTGAAAATTAAAATACCTACTGTAAACTTCATTTCTTCTTTCGCACCTACAGATGCCTTTTAAAGATGCCACCTTTTCTCCAAATTAACCTTAAATTATAAATAATTTGCTGCTGGAAGCCTCGGAAATCCGGTGCAAACATTAATTAAGCTAAAATTGTAAGTAATTTTAACGATTCTCTTTTATATTATCACAAACGGGAAATTTTAACACTCTTTTTTGAGAGAACAATTATGTTTAAACTTGATAATGCCCGCGACTTCATTCGCGTGGATTTAGGTTTTTTAGGGTTCCGTGGTCTACAGGGAACCCTTAAAGTTTCCCCGTGTCCATCCGTCGGTTTTTTTTTAATTTTTGATTTTCCGGAACAAAGTGTCTGATTATATCCGTCAGGATGCAAGCTATATTATCAACTAGCTGATGCCCGCGACTTCGTTCGCGTGGTTTAAGAGTTAATGATTCCCGCGGAAACTTCTTAATTTTCCGGGATAAAAAGTAGCCTATGTCACTCTCCAGGTCTTCAACTATACTCATGCCAAAAATCACGTCGATCCGTTGCTCCGTTGCTCCGTTGCGGCGTGATTGAAGGACAAACCAACAAACAAACACACTTTCGCATTTATAATATTAGTAAGTATGATAGCATGATACTTTGGTAACCCGTTGTCCTAGGTAACCCTTTGTCTAAGATCACCCGTTGTCCCAGGTGAGCGACAAACGCGACAACGCGACGCGGCAGTACCGAACAGTAGCTGACCCTTCACGTGGCCTACGTTGTCCCGTAGATCTTTCATTTTCTATGGCGTCGTATCGCATCACAGGCCGAGGCCAAAATATGAGCCATGAGCTAAAAGTTACTAGACAAACAGACACACTTTCGCAGTTTATCAACAACACTTAGTATGGAATTCATAATAATTGTCTGAACAAAGGCAGACAATAGCTAAATCTATATTACTACATTTACTATACTCTATATTACTATATAATATTATAAATGCGAAAGTGTGTCTGTCTGCCTCTGTCTGTCTGCTACGCTTTCCCGGCCCATCTTTTCTACCGATTTTGCTGAAATTTGGTATAGAGGTAGGATATATCCCGGTTATGTCCCGAAAGAACATAGGCTACTTTTTATCCCGGATAATTAAGGAGTTCCCGCGGGAATCGAGAAACCTTGATCCACGCGGACGAAGTCGCGGGCATCAACTAGTAGTATATAAAAGCGAAATACCGCTCATTCACTCACTCACTGACTAATCACAATATTTCAGAAACTATAAGACATACAAACTTAAAATTTGGAAGGTAGATTTCTTCTAAGGTGTAGACATCAGCTAAGAAACAATTTTGAGACAATTCACCCCAGGGGGGTTGGAAGTTTGTATGTAAGTCCTATAATAATAATAATAATAATAATAAAAAATTCTTTATTAAGGTAAAAACCCAAAAAATACAAAAAGAGAAAATTAAATTAAATTAAAATAGATAAATTAAAATAATATAAAATAATTAA
Organism: Erebia ligea; assembly: GCA_917051295.2. Classification (NCBI taxonomy): domain Eukaryota; kingdom Metazoa; phylum Arthropoda; class Insecta; order Lepidoptera; family Nymphalidae; genus Erebia; species Erebia ligea. The sequence continues at coordinate 13,163,071 of OU785241.1, read as the reverse complement.
CATACCTAATAAGACTGTACACAACAGGTGTACCAGTAGCTATTTCTTATTAGGATTTCGATGCATAGAAATCCAATGAGTCATCATTGGACTATGCAAGTCCTGGCCCACCACCTGGAGGATGCTGTTACCAGAGCTACGCAATCTTTCCCAAAAGGAAGATATACGCGCTCTGATAACAGCAAAGAAATCAGGCATTCCCGCCTCGGCAAACATGCTCGACGCGCTGCAGTATCTGGGAAGCTTCATAAGGATACGGTATGCATTATTGTACTGCACCCTTATGGTGCTGAAGGACACCCTTTTGTACCGGTACCATAACTGACAAGTGTAGAAACACTGACAGTAGGCCCTGAAAAGGGTGCCCTTGACTTCTTTACTGCATTTGCAAAATCTGCGCGCGAGCATATTGCACCGAACCGACAATGCCCGCCTTTCTCTCTCCATGTCAAGATCGTCCTTGCAATCGTCAGTGACGATGTGACCAAGGTACTTGAACTGTCTAACAACCCGAACCGCTGTTCCATCCAAGCACACTTCGGGAACCCTCTCCGGACCCTTTCCCGCTCTGAAAACGAGCATCTCAGTCTTTAGGACATTGTACTTCAGCCCGTGGGATCTTGCATAATTCTCACAGACTGACAGTAACTTACTGAGACCTTTGACCGACGGGCTAAGGAGCACCATATCGTCCGCATAGCTTAGATTGTTAAAACAAACACCATCGATATGGCAGCCGATACCAGTACTCCGCAGCTCGCCGATCAAGTCGTTGACATACATGTTAGTCGTTGACCTATGTTTTTGAAGTTAGAGTCATGAAAATCGGGATTTGTGTCATTAGTTTTAAATAATAATGACCTGTATAAGCAATTTAACGAAAATCTACTTCAAAATGGGTGAAATGGGGGTTGGAAGGTTACATAAAAGTTCTATGATTTTGAAATATAGACATGAAAATCAGCATTTAGTTTATTAATTTTAAATAATAAAAACCTGCATTAGCTATATAAAGCCTCTATAGATAGGCTTTTTGCCGCGGAAAAATCTCATAATTTCATAGGAATCTCATCAGAAATTGCACGCGGACGAAGTCGCGGGCGACCTCTAGTCTATACTTATAATAAAACTGTAACAGGTCCAATTCTGTACATTGAAGATATTTTGAAAATTTTTTTTGGAGGGCACTCATTATTCGATACTGAAGTCAAATCTGTAATTTTTTTCATTTTTGTCTGTCTGTCTGTCTGTCTGTCTGTCTGTCTGTCTGTCTGTCTGTATCTTGGCCGCGCATCACGCCGAAACTACTGAATGAATTCAAACGAAACTTAGCACGATTTGAGCCCATACTACGAGGTAGGACATAGGATACTTTTTATCCCGAAATTCTACCCCCGAAGGGGTGAAATAAGGGTTGAAAGTTTGTATGAAAGTCCTTAATTTCTCAAGTTAGAGCCATGAAACTTGATATATGAGTTGCGGGTTGAAAATGAAGACATACGTGTTTCACAGTTTTTGAAAATTCAACCCCCAAAAGGGTGAAATAGGGGATGAAAGTTGGTATGAAAGCCCTTCGTTTCTCAAGATGTTTTACAAGTTATATCAACGAAACTTTTTATTTTGGCTTACGGTAAAAAATAAAGAAGTACGTGTGTCACAGTTTTTCAAAATTCCACCCCTAAGGGGGTGAAATAGGGGGTGAAAGTTTGTATGAAAGTCCGTCATTTCTCAAGTTATATCGATTAAACTTGGTATACAAGCTACCGGTTAAAAATAAAGAAATAAGTGTTTCACAGTTTTTGCAAATTTTACCCCCAAAGGGGTGAAATAGGGGTTGAATGTTTGTATGAAAGTCCTTCATTTCTCAAGTTATAGCCATGAAACTTGGTATATGAGCTGCGGGTTAAAAATGAAGACATACGTGTTTCACAGTTTTTCAAAATTTCACCCTCAAAGGGGTGAAATAGGGGTTGAAAGTTTGTATGAAAGTCCTTCATTTCTCAAGTTACTTATCGATGAAACTTGGTATACAAGCTACCGGTTAAAAATGAAGAAATACGTGTTTCACAGTTTTCGTAAACTTTACCCCCGAAGGGGTGAAATAGGGGTTTAAAGTTTGTATGAAAGTCCTTCATTTCTCAAGTTATATCCATGAAACTTGGTATATGAGCTGCGGGTTAAAAATGAAAACATACGTGTTTCACAGTTTTTCAAAATTCCACCCCCAAAGGGGTGAAATAGGGGTTGAAAGTTTGTATAAAAGTCCGTCATTTCTCAAGTTATTTCGATGAAACTTGGTATATCCACGCGGACGAAGTCGCGGGCATCAGCTAGTAAGTAAATATAAATGGTAAATCATGGACCTTTAAAGGCTCAAATACTAAGTAAAAAGAAGAAGAAAACATACCAGGTATTAATCTAATTAGCTTCAGAATATATTCTAGTAATGTCTTGTTTAATAATAATAACAATAATAAGTTTGAACATGAAAAAATACCTCTTTTATTTAACTAACGTTATCATAAATTTTGTTAAGTATTATTATCTTGTACAGAAAAAATATCTTCTCCGTTAAATTTTTATTAGCCTCAAACGGGATATTTTAGCAGGGCCTCTTTTTATGTGGGTTAATCAAATTTCTTAGCATTTCGTAGAAACGAAAGCTGTAGGTTTTCATAAAAATCTCTTACACTAAATAGATAATAAGCCTTAAGAGACAAAATTAACTGTTCTGAGTAAATCTATTAGGTACTTTAAAGTTGATACCTTATGCTTAATTAATTTGCAGAATTTTCATTAGTAAGTTTTATTTAAGTAACTAAGTAAATTTTCATTGGTAAGCTTTTAATTGAATAATTAAATGCCGGCTTGTTTGATTACGTCGAAGAGCAGTCTTTTAAAGGTTAAAATATAATCATAACATCCGTTTAAAATGAGTTATTTTATTAAGTTTCCAAAGCGATAATTGTGCGGGACAGAATATTATAGTGAAATAATATAGTGTTCGGACTAAGTAAAATAGTTATAGTATAGTTACGTAATAATCTGTAATAGTAAGTAAATAGATAGGAAATATATTTTGTGAATAGTTTAGATTATGTAATAAACGTTGTTAGAGTAGTATCAGGATAGAGAGGGATAGAGATAACCGCGCTCCCCGCGCACATACCCCGCAGGCCGCGCTCCCCGCGCCCTTCACACCCGCGCTAGCCGCACCGCCCGCGCCTTCACCCCCTCTATCCTGATTGGATGTTAATGAGCGCTCTGATTGGTTAAATTCCGACAGCCAATCAGAGGGCCTACATTCTTAGGACTGATTTTGTATATATACCGAGCGATTTTGTGGTTCGACACAGTTCGCCAGCTACAGCCACAGCGGTACCTACTACAAGAAGAATAAAGTGGGCCTTCGAGAATCAAGAAGTAGTTTTCTTTGGAAACCCCCAACCAACCCGGTGACAGTTGATGTACTCTCGGGTACATTGAATGGTCCTTCGACGCCGGATAAGTTGGGAAATTCTGAAGAAAATTCGGCTGGAAAATTCTTCGTGACTCTTCGGGAAACTCCGGGACAGCTTCGGGAAACTCCGGGACAGCTTCGGGAAACTCCGGGCCAGCTTCGGGAAACTCCGGGCCAGCTTCGGGAAACTCCGGGCCAGCTTCGGGAAACTCCGGGCCAGCTTCGGGAAACTCCGGGCCAGCTTCGGGAAACTCCGGGCCAGCTTCGGGAAACTCCGGGCCAGCTTCGGGAAACTCCGGGCCAGCTTCGGGAAACTCCGGGACAGCTTCGGGAAACTCCGGGACAGCTTCGGGAAACTCCGGGACAGCTTCGGGAAACTCCGGGACAGCTTCGGGAAACTCCGGGACAGCTTCGGGAAACTCCGGGACAGCTTCGGGAAACTCCGGGACAGCTTCGGGAAACTCCGGGACAGCTTCGGGAAACTCCGGGACAGCTTCGGGAAACTCCGGGACAGCTTCGGGAAACTCCGGGACAGCTTCGGGAAACTCCGGGACAGCTTCGGGAAACTCCGGGACAGCTTCGGAAAACTCCGGGACAGCTTCGGAAAACTCCGGGACAGCTTCGAGACAACTCCGGGACAGCTCCGGGACAGCTCCGGGACCTCGCCGTGAAAACTGAACCCAGCAAAAATGCCAGTCACACGACAAGAAGTCAAGAGCCGCAAGACATCCGCCGACCAGACTCCGACCACGTCGGAGGGTACCGCTACCACCTCACCGACCACGACCGAAACAAGCACGGAAACCAGCACAACCTCTACAGCCACGGGAACTGGCACCACGGAGACCACAGAACAGACTACAGATACCTCCGCGACGTCAGCGCCCTCTACAGTGCCATCCGTTGCAACAGCGAAAACGAAAGTTTCGGCCGTCGCCGCTGCCTCGACCACGCCCTCTATCACGCCGACGCTGCCAGCCGACGCGACACAGATGAAGCCCCCCTCAGCGAAGGAGGCAACAGCTACAGTACAGGGGCGTAGCCAGGACACAGAAACTTCAACAGTCAAGACGAGGAGAACTGTCAACCCACAAGAGCTGAAGCTACCACAGGACCTCCGCCCCCCTAGCAAGAGGGGGGGAGGGGGTGGATCAACCTACAGCAAAGCCAAAGCTCACAGAATAGCGAAAGCTAAGGAAGAATTACTGCGACTTCAGGTCGAGTTAGCTGCCGCACGCATCGCCGCCCTAGAAGCTGAAGACACAGAAGATGAATTAATTGAAGAATTACCAGAAGATGGTGTTCCCGTCCAGCCCAACCAAGCAGTCAACGAACATATGAACAACTGGTTCAACAATCAACCGCCAGCCCCCCTGTTGGCGATCACCGAGGCACCGCACTACCCTATAGAAGACCCGGTGGTCAACAACGCGGGGCAACAGAAGCAACCAGAGGAACACCCTTCCCACAAGTCTCAGCTTCAAACACCGGCGGGAGAGCAAACAGAAATATCGAAGCTAGCTACAGCCATCACACTCGCAGTCAAAGCAGCTCAACGTCCCAAGTTCATCGAGCTGCCCTATTTTGGTGGATCACATCAAGAGTGGCTACCGTTCCGCGCCGCTTTCTTTGAAACAGAAAGCATGTTCACCGCGATAGAAAATACAAATCGCCTACGAAGAAACCTCAAGGGAAGAGCAAAAGAAGCAGTAGAGGGGCTACTCATCACCAGTGCACATCCTACAGAAATCATGAAGGCCCTGGAATCAAGATTTGGAAGACCAGAATCGATCGCTATGATGGAAATGGAAACGCTTCGAGCACTGCCGCGCCTCACTGATTCAGCGCGTGACATCTGCATATTTGCGACGAAGGTCTCCAACGTAGTGGCAACATTGAAGACTCTCAGCTGCATGAACTACATGTACAACCCTGAAGTTTCGAAGACCGTCGTGGACAAGCTCACACCTACGCTGCGCTACAGATATTACGACTTCACAGCAACGCAGCCAAAGGAGGATCCAGATCTAGTGAAGATGGAGAAATTCCTCAAGAGAGAAGCGGAGCTATGCGGACCGTACGCGCTACCTGAACAGGTGGCGTCACATTCAGCAACCACTCAACAGAAAAGACCACAGAAGATCCACAACGTTACAGAGAAGACGTACACACCCAGGTGCCCGGTGTGTGACGAAGAAGGACATAGTTCCGCGGACTGTGAACAGTTCAAGAGTTTGGATTCAAATGGAAGATGGGATACAGCAAAGTCCAAACGCCTATGCTTCCGGTGTCTTCGCTACAGAAACAGAACACATAGCTGCAGAGCCAAGGTGTGCGGTGTCGACAGCTGCAAGAATTATCACAACAAGATGCTGCACTACACCAAGGCGACAGAGCAGAAAGAAGACAAGGAAGCTACAGAAGTAATTAATTCCACGTGGACTATTAAGAAGAAGCAGTCCTACTTAAAAATTATACCAATACAAGTTGAAGGTCCCAAAGGAACGATCAACACCTTCGCATTGCTGGACGACGGATCAACAGTAACATTGGTCGACGACGGTGTGGCCGAACACGTCGGAGCAACAGGACCCGTCGATCCGCTAAAGATAGAAACCATCAACGACATGAAGACTTCAGAATCAGCCTCCAGAAGAGTAAACATCAGGTTGAGAGGTCTCAACGATCATGAAGAGCAAGTACAAGCGCGCACAGTGAAGAACCTGCAAGTATCGTCGCAACGAGTCTCAACAGAAATGGTGGATGGATGCAAACACCTGGCAGACATCCGGGATTACCTCATATATGCAAATGTGAAGCCACGAGTGCTGATCGGTCAAGACAATTGGCATCTTCTGCTGACTACAGAAGTGAGAAGAGGAGACAGAAATCAACCAATAGCCTCTCTCACACCACTGGGGTGGGTGCTGCATGGTACAGAGAATCGCAACGTCGGACGCAGCATCGACTTCGTATCCCATGTCACAGAAGAAACCGAAGATAACTTGGACAGCCTCGTCAAACAGTACTTCGAGATGGACGCACTTTGCATACAACCTAAGAAGCCGAAGACGGATCCCGAGGAACGAGCCTTACGCATCCTCGAGAAAACCACCACAAAAACAGAAGAAGGAAGATTTGAGACTGGTCTACTCTGGCGCAAAGAAGATGTCACGTTTCCTGACAACTACGACAACTCTATGAAACGACTCTTCAACATCGAAAAGAAGATCGACCGAGACCCCAAGCTGAAGCTGAAGTACACCGAACAGATGGAAGCTCTCATCTCAAAAGGATATGCTGAACTCGCTCCGAAACAGAAGACTACAGGAAAGACGTGGTACCTGCCACATTTCGCAGTCATCAACCCAATGAAGCCCGACAAGCTACGAGTGGTACACGATGCTGCAGCCAAGACGAAGGGAGTAGCTCTCAACGACATGCTACTCAAAGGACCTGATCTTCTACAGTCTCTACCGGGCGTCGTTATGAGGTTCCGGCAACACGAGATTGCAGTCACCGCAGATATCAAGGAAATGTTCATGCAAGTTAAGCTACGATCCGAAGACAGGGACGCACTCCGATATCTGTGGCGCGGGGAACGACGAGATGGTCAACCACCCGAAGAATACAGAATGACATCGTTAATCTTCGGTGCGTCAAGCTCTCCGTCGACAGCAATCTACATAAAGGACCTGAACGCCAAACAGCATGAAGATACGCATCCTAAGGCCGCAGCTGCCATCGTACAGAAGCACTACGTTGATGACTACCTAGACAGCTTCAGAAGTTTAGAAGACGCAGTCCGCATCACGAGGGGCGTGCGTGAAGTGCACTCGCATGCCCAGTTCGAACTGAAACAGTGGAAGTCGAACTCAGCACCTCTACTAGAAGCGCTGGGTGAAATAGACCAAGCAGCAGTCATGGGAACTAGACTCGCGGAAACAGTTATTGAAGAACACGAAAAGAAGCCTGACTGCAAAGTATTTTGGACAGATAGCAAGACTACGCTCGCTTGGATACGGACAGGATCACGTTCATACAAACCCTACGTGGCGCATCGCCTGGCCGCAATTGAAGAAGCCTCTACAGTGTCCGAATGGCGATGGGTTCCTACAAAATTGAACGTTGCAGATGACGCGACACGAGATGTTCCGGTGGCTTTCGACAAGGACCATCGCTGGTACAAGGGAGCCGACTTCCTCTACGAAACAGAAGATCAATGGCCTGTCGAAGTCTCTACAGTTGAAAAGGAAGAACCCACCGGCGAAGAAAAGATAAACCACGTTGTAGATAAACAGAAACCGAAACTTTCGGAAGCGCTTCCAGAGGTCTCTCGCTTCTCCAGTTGGGACAGACTCAGATACACGACAGCGCGGGTTCTACAATTCATCCAGCTCTGCAGAACCGCGAAACAAAGAGTCAACTACAGAAGAACCCAGAAGAACAAAGAAAAGGACCCGAACTGGCGAAGAACAAACAAGCCCGTGACGAATAAGCAACAGACAGTCCAGAAACCGTCGTCATCCAGCAAGAAGTTCCTCCCAGTCTCGGCCGAACATCTCAGAAGAGCGGAAGAGCTCCTGATGTGTTCCTCTCAAGAAGATTCATTCACAACGGAAATAGAAACCTTAAAGAAGGGCAAGCCACTCAGCAAAGAGAGCCGTCTGTACCAGCTTAGCATCGAACACATCAACGATGCAGTCAGGCTTAGAAGTCGCATTCAAGCAACAGCAGATGTATCAGAAAACTTCAAGAGCCCTTTGGTACTAGACGGTGATCATCCAACAGTCAAGCTCTGGATAAAGGCCGTCCATCAACAGCTGCATCACGCCGGTGTCGAAGCCACGGTAAACGAATGCAGGCAGCAGCACTGGGTGCTACGGATGCGTCCCGTCACGAGGACACTAATTCGGAGCTGCCTGTTCTGCAGGATGAAAACGCAAACACCACCGTACCCCAGGACCGGGGACCTGCCAGCATGCCGCTTAGCACACCATAAGCGACCATTCACCTTCACCGGAGTGGACTACTTCGGGCCGCTCTCAGTGACCGTCGGGCGGACGCGACAGAAAAGATACGTGGCCGTATTCACATGCCTGACTATGAGGGCCATACATCTGGAAATTGCTGGCTCACTCAGCGCCGACTCGGCGGTAATGGCGCTACGGAGGATGATGGCTCGCCGAGGCTGTCCGACTGAAATTTGGTCGGACAACGGAACAAATCTAAAAGCAGCAGACAGAGAACTTCGACAAGCGATGGACAGTGCCACATCAGAAGAAGCAGCAAAGAAGACAATCTCCTGGCGATACATACCACCAGGAGCTCCTTTCATGGGCGGGGCCTGGGAACGCATGGTCCGCTCCGTGAAAACGGCGCTGGCAGCCACTCTCCACGAGCGACATCCCACAGAAGAGGTTCTCTCCACTCTGCTAGCTGAGGTGGAGTACACCGTGAACAGTCGGCCGCTGACACACGTCTCAGTCAGCGCCGACGACTTAGAAGCATTAACGCCGAACCACTTCTTGTTGGGCGGTCCAGGTCGGGTACCACAGCCAGGTACCTTCAATGAACAAGACACTGTCTCCAGGTCAAGTTGGCGAGCGGCACAGAGGCTGGCCGACGTTTTTTGGACGCGCTGGGTGAAGGAGTACCTTCCCGAACTTCAACACCGGCGGGAGCCGCGAGGACGAGGGCCAGCCATCAAAGAAGACGATCTGGTGCAAGTGGTCGACGCCAACCTGCCACGCAACGTGTGGATCCGAGGCAGGGTCATCGCGACGTACCCGGGACCTGACGACGTCGTACGCGCAGTAGACATCAAGACCAAGGGAGGAGTGCTGCGACGGCCCGTAAGAAAACTGGTGGTGCTGCCCCTGACAGACAACGTGCCCGCACCGACAGAAGATGCGACATAGTCGCACGGCGGGAGAGATGTGCGGGACAGAATATTATAGTGAAATAATATAGTGTTCGGACTAAGTAAAATAGTTATAGTATAGTTACGTAATAATCTGTAATAGTAAGTAAATAGATAGGAAATATATTTTGTGAATAGTTTAGATTATGTAATAAACGTTGTTAGAGTAGTATCAGGATAGAGAGGGATAGAGATAACCGCGCTCCCCGCGCACATACCCCGCAGGCCGCGCTCCCCGCGCCCTTCACACCCGCGCTAGCCGCACCGCCCGCGCCTTCACCCCCTCTATCCTGATTGGATGTTAATGAGCGCTCTGATTGGTTAAATTCCGACAGCCAATCAGAGGGCCTACATTCTTAGGACTGATTTTGTATATATACCGAGCGATTTTGTGGTTCGACACAGTTCGCCAGCTACAGCCACAGCGGTACCTACTACAAGAAGAATAAAGTGGGCCTTCGAGAATCAAGAAGTAGTTTTCTTTGGAAACCCCCAACCAACCCGGTGACAGTTGATGTACTCTCGGGTACAATAATATTTATAAACGACTAGATGATGCCCGCGACTTCGTCCGCGTGGATTAAGTTTTTTCAATTACCGCGGGAACTCCTTTATTTTCCGGGATAAAAAGTAGCCTATGTCCTTCCCCGGGATACAACCTATCCCTGTACCATCTGATCATAAAAGTTAGAACTAGCTGATGCCCGCGTCTTCGTCCACGTGGTTTAAGTTTTTTTGATTCCTTTGGGAACTCCTTAAATTTCCGGGATAAAAAGTCACTCATGTACCTATGTCACTCTCCAGGTTCTCAACTATACCCATGCCAAAAATCAGGCCGATCCCTTGCTCTGTTGCGGCGTGATTGAAGGACAAACCAACAAACCAACAAACAAACACACTTTTGCATTTATAATATTAGTATGAAGTATGATTGAAATGAATTAAGAGTTGAAATAGTACACTTAGCCGAGTCGTATCCATCGCATTATTATTCCAAGAAAACCCCTGTCTTTATTTATTTTTTATTTTATGTCTTTACGTACTGCCTTGTTGGTCTAGTGGTTACCACGTTCGACTGCGGCTGACGAGGTCTCGGGTCGGGCCATAATTAAGTGTTGGGTTTTTCGGACTAGAAATTCTCAGTACTAGCCCGGATTTAGGAAGTTGGCGGGGTTTCACCCCCGTGCCGCGGAGAGCACGTTAAGCCGTCGGTCCCGGTTATTATCACTAACATGATAATAGTCGTTAAAGCCCACCAACCCGCATTGGAGCAGCAATGTGACATTAATGGGCTGTAGTGGTTATGTCTTTATGTGATTAATGGAAAGGGGTCACGATCCTCAGCAATGAGGAATATGACGCAAAGAGAGAGAGAGAATCATCATTAATTGTTTAATTGTGAGTTGCTGATTTGATTGAGTTCATCATCCCTATTCTGCGGAATCGTGCGGTGAAATTTCGCAGTGCGGGTTAACCCTAAGCCTTCGGGGAGTGGGAAAAAGCGCTCCATTACAACGCGGGTTTTTCACCCTCAAATATTCACGAGTCGGGGGTAGTTAGGTGCGTTCGCGGTGAATTCTGAATAAAATTCGCACCGTTCACCCCCAAAATAAAGGTGGGAACAAATTATTAAAATTACACGCGTTGTTTTTCTTGTTGGTTACGAAAATACGACTCATCCCTTATAACTTACTAGATGATGTCCGCTACTTCGTCCGCGTCATCATCATCATCATCATGAAGTGGTGCCATCTTAAAACTGAAGCTCGGCGGTCAGTCGGAGAAAACTTTCGCGGTCACGTGCTATCCTCTTTACTTCTGCATACTTATGAGTACTTTACTTACTTCGTCCGCGTGGATTAAAATTATTCATTCCCGCGGGAACTCCTTAATTTTTCGGGATAAAATGTAGCCTATGTCCTACCCCGGGATACAAGCTATCCCTGTACCAAATTTCATCAAAATCGGTTGAACGGGTGGGCCGTGAAAGCGTAGCAGACAGACAGACATACACACTTTCGCATTTATAATATTATTAGTAAATATTAGTAAATTAGTAATTAGTATGGAGTAGTTACCTATTAGAGAGAGAGTGTGGTCACTTACCTATTAGAGAGAGAGTGTGGTCTTCTCAAATTGGCCATAGGCCAATCGGGGGTGCGGGTGTCGAGGCAGTGCCTCCTTACCCGGATATGGGCGCGGGAAAGAACGCTTTTCCGGTAATTTTCTTTGAGCCGACACATAAAATTCGGCTAAGGCCTGCCATCATGGCTTAGGGCCTCGAGGGCTTTGAGATGTTGCCGTTATGGCGGTTACCACTGTAAGAGAACTAGATGGCGACTATTAAATAAAATCTATCATTGCGATTGTGAGTTTATTTTGTTTCGTTTCGTGTATTCGTTGTTTCTTTTACGGCCCATATTTTCAACCGGTTTTGATGGCATTTGGTACAGATTTAGGTTGTGTCGGGAAGGACATTGGATTAAGGAGACGGAACATTAAGGAGTTTCTGCTGGAATTAAAAAATTGGCAGTCATAGGGACTGCTGATAGAAGTGAAAACGAATTTTTAAAATAATAAAAAAAAAAAAATATTATATAAACCTTAAAACTAAGGCATTAAAGTGTCGGTCGGACGTCGGTGTCGGTGACGCGAATCCACTAGTTTACCCCCTACCAAAAAGGGCTCAACGCGGCTAAACAAGTATTCACTTCAAAAAACTTAATCCACCCGGACGATGACGCGGGCATCAGCTATTCGTTCCAATAAGAACAGTGCAATGAGCGTTTTAATAGTACGCTACTACCTTAACACAATTAATGTTTGTAATTTCTTTGATACAATATTTCAACGTCATCGCGGAAATGTCGGATGATCGGTTAGAAGGGATTAAAGTGAATCTTTTATATTTCGCAGAACTGATTGAATAAATTAGATTACGAATTCAGTTTTTGGAAGATCAGTTTGAGCAAATAAATAATTTTATTTCGGAAGCAATCGGCTTTGCATTTTCTTTCCCACAATTTGGATTAGGTACTCAATGATTATAAAATTATGACGTATTGTACACATTGATAATAGATAGATAGAAAAGGAGCTGCTTTTTTTTTGTCTCGCTCTCATTGATCCTGTGACAAGACGTCAGAGACCTTTTTAATGCGAATTTTGCTCTAAATAGGTGCCAGCTCACGATAGTCGTGAAATGGTGACATTAATTGTATCTAAATTAATGTAATCTAAAAAAAAGGAGCTGCTGAGTTTTAAATTTTGTACCTGTTCTCGTGATAAAGCCCCATCAAAAATAAAGATTAAAAAAAAAAAAAAAAAGTACCTGTTCTCTTGCCGGTCATATGATCATATCTGAGGGCTGTCCCAATGAACTATATGTCGGTGAGGGAAAAGGTAGTGTACTTCTTCTTCTTATTTTGTTTTGTGGCTTTTATTAGTGCCACACCAGCAAAATGCACAAAAGGTAATTTATCTGTGAATAATAATGTTATTGTCAGCAATCTTTTATAGTGGATATTGTTAAAAAATCTCAGATAGCCACGAGTCGAGAATTCGATGGTTTTAGCTGCGGCTCGGGGCATCAAAAAGCACGCACAGCAGTCGATCTTGCGCCTAATCTCACTTGAGTCGTGTCGAGGGAATAGAGTTTGCGCACAAAAATGTGTAACTAGCTGATGTCCGCGACTTCGTCCGCGTGGATTTTTTTTTAAATTTCCACGGTATTTCGTTAATTTTCCAGCATAAAAGGAAGCCTATGTCACTCTCTAGGTCCTGAACTAAACTCATGCAAAAACCCTATCGATCCGTTGCTCTGTTGCGGCGTGATCGAAAGAAAAACCAATAAAACAACAAACAAACACATTTTCTCATAATATTATAGTATGAAGTATTATATAGTGCGAGGTTGGAGATGTCTCTGTTGATTTGTAGGTCTTAGGTCAAGAGAACATTAATTAGTAAGTGAATGCTCGGTTGCACTGTTTATATAGGACGCAACACCGTAAGTTGTGTAATGCAAGACAAACAAAGTGGGGCAAATCGGAAACTTCCACAGCGCTTACCACGCAAAGCCTGGGGTTAAGTTAGCGTGGTACCGCCGATCCTTAAAGAGTTATCTAATTACCCCGCTGCCATCTTAGGGGACAGCGTCACTTACTAAGAGAGTGAAGGTTTAAAGAGTCGGTTTGCACCATATGGCGCGAATGTGGAAAGCTTCCGTTGAATTTGTCCACCGTAGCCGTGAGCTCAAGTTAAGAGAAGATTAATTAGTAAGTAAATGCTCGGTTGCACTGTGTATATAGGACGCGGCAGCGTAAGTTGTATAATGCAAGACAAACAAAGTGGGGCAAATTGGAAACTTCCACAGCACTTACCGCGCATAGCCTGAGGTTTACTTAGCGCGGAATTAAATTACGACGTTTGTTTTCTAATAAATTAGCGCCTATTTGCCTTAGTGATTCAGATTCATGTGTATTTTTTAACTAATTAGATAGTAAAATCTTGGTTGCACTGTTTATGTAGGACGCGACACCGTCAGTTGTTTATAATGCAACACAAACAAAGTAGGGCAAATTGGACCTATTCATAGTACTCACCGCGCAAAGCCCGGGTTTAAGTTAGCAGCTGCCTTGGTATTCTGGTGTCTAGCTTATTCAGCAGCGAATCGTGAGGTATCGAGTTCGAGTCCCGAATCGGGTCAAAGTTTTCTTTTTGGTCGCGAAATGGTCTGTATAGCAGCCCGGAGTTAGGAAGTTATATCGCCGATCCTTAAGGACTTATTTAATTAGCCCGCTGCCATCTTAGGCTGCATCGTCACTTACTAAGAGAGTGAAGGAATATAGTCTTGGTTTGCACCATATCGTGCGAATGAGAAAAGCTTCCGTTGAAATTGTCCACCATGGCCGAACTCAAGTTAAGAGAACATTAATTAGTAAGTAAATGCTCGGTTGCACTGTTTATATAGGACGCGACACCGTAAGTTGTGTAACGCAAGACAAACAAAGTGGGGCAAATTGGAAACTTCCACAGCGCTTACCGCGCAAAGCCTGGGGTTTAGTTAGCGCAGAATTAAATTACGTCGTTTGTTTTCTAGTAAATTAGCGCCTACTTGCCTTAGTGCCTTACTGGTTCTTTTGAATTTTTAATTAATTACTTGGTAACACCGTAAGTTGGGTGATGCAAGACCAACAAAGTGGGGCAAATTAGAAACTTTCACGGCACTTACCGCGCAAAGCCTGGGGTTTAGTTAGCCCGGAATTAAATTACGTCGTTTGTTTTCTAATAAATTAGTGCCTACTTGCCTTAGTGATTCAGGTTCTTTTGAATTTTTAATTAATTACTTGGTAACACCGTAAGTTGTGTAATGCAAGACAAACAAAGTGGGGCAAATTGGAAACTTCCACGGCACTTACCGCGCAAAGCCTGGCGTTTAGTTAGCGTGGAATTAAATTACGTCGTTTGTTTTCTAATAAATTAGCGCCTACTTGCCTTAGTGATTCAGATTCTTCTGTATTGTTACAATATTTTAATTAACTTGCAATCTTTGTGGGTTTGTTTAGCTCAAATCTTGCAACTGAAATTTTAACAGTTATCCCCAACCGATTGAGATGAAATTTTGCATACACGTTTAGTTTACGTAACAATGCATGGTTAGCTAAGTGACGTCATTCTAAATCCAATATGGCGGGCTCCCAAACATAGCGGACTTGTTATTTTTTTCGCATCCGCAATTCTATCTCAAGCAATACATATTATCATCAATTAAAACAGTTTGCTGAGAAGAACACGAGAAATAAAATGACATCATACCAAATTCAATATGGCGGTAGAGCCTTTTTTTATTGTGAGATAGGCTTCCGCTTGACGACAATCATGCTTAGTGCAAAGTAAAGATGAGGTCTACGTTGGAACGCGCTTGCCTAGAAGGTGCCTATTCACTCTTGCCTTGAAGGTACCTAAGTTATAGTACCAGATTGGCCTGACAAAAAAATTTGATACCCCATGATACCCTAATTAACGGTTTCAGGATCTATTCCTGTACTTACTTGTGTTGTGTGACCTTGCTTTTTGACAAATTTCATGATTCTAGGTCAACGGAAAGTACCGTTTTGATTTATTGGCGAGGGTCAATATGCAACTTAAATGGCGTATTTTTTTTTATTGTGTTGGCTTAGAAACTTGATTTTTTTACAGCTCCAAGGGACCATATCGACCTTAGTACTCATTTGATATTAATTTCAACTTGATACCTCCCGAGAAAAAGGGTGTTAACAGACAGACAGACAAAGAGACAGACATACGGACAACGAAGTGATCCTATAAGGGTTTTCATTTTTAGGGTTCCGTACCCAAAGGGTAAAAACGGGACCCTATTACTAAGACTCCGCTGTCTGTCTGTCTGTCTGTCTGTCTGTCTGTCTGTCTGTCTGTCTGTCTGTCTGTCTGTCTGTCTGTCTGTCTGTCTGTCTGTCTGTCTGTCTCCAGGCTGTATCTCATAAACCGTGATAGCTAGAAAGCTGAAATTTTCACAAATGATGTATTTCCGTTGCCGCTATAACAACAAATACTAAAAATTAAAAAAATATATATATTAAGGGGGGTCCCCATACAATAAACGTGTTTTTTTCGTATTTTTTTGCTCAATATTAAAAACGGTAACAGGTAGACGGTTCAAATTTTCACAGAATATTAACTTGTATATTACCTTTCAAAATAAATAATTAAATATCAATAAAGTAAATATTAAAGGGGGGCTCCCATACAAGAAACGTAATTTTTATTTTTAATACGTCATAAATCGTAAAACTTACTACAGGTTTGTACGGAACCCTCGGTGCGCGAGTCCGACTCGTTTCCTTTTGAGGTATGGAACACTAAAACATCTGAGAGTTACGTCGTGAGAAAGGTATGGCTTAAAATAGCTGAGTACAGAATTGAGTCGGCGACTAAATGAGCCTCGGGTGTAATGTGGTGGCGCGGTGAAAAATGTGGTCGAGACAGAGTTGGGACTCGAAATAAATTAATTGTTTTCTTAATTATTACATTTTGGAGAGAATTATATACGTAGTTATACTTTTAACTGGCTGATGCTCGCGACTTCGTCCACGTTTTTTTTAAAATGATAAATGATTTATTTATTTCACGTAGGACAACTTGTGTCACTTATGAAACGTTAAGACACTACCACCGGTTCGGAAAGCTGAATCTACTGAGAAGAGCCGACAAGGTTTATCCACTACAAGTTAGCCCTTGACTGCGATCTCACCTGATGGTAAGTGACGATGCAGCCTAAGATGGTAGCGGTTTAACCTGTTAGGGGCATGGCAGTTATATTAAACCCATACCCCTATTCGGTTTCTACACGGCATCGTACCGAAACGTTAAATCGCTTGGCGGCACGTCTTTGCCGGTAGGGTGACACGGCCGAAGCCCAGCCCAGGCCAGCCCAGGTAAAATTCAGAAATTATAAATTCCCAAATTGACCCTGCCGGGGATCGTACCTGGGACCTCCGTACGTTAAGACAACAGCGCTCAACACTGCGCCACGGAGGTCGTCAAAAATAAGAAATGAGAATAAGAGCGTGGAAATATTTTCCGTTATAAAAAGTAGGCTATGTCACTTTCCAGATCTTAAACTAATAACCATGCAAAAAATCACGTCGATCCGTTGCTTGGTGGTTGCAAATTGCAAAACGTATTGTTTGATTATAATAATATTAAGTCTATATGTCTGTCCTATGACCTATGTACCTATGCACCTATGTACCTACCTACCTATGTACCTAGTACCTATGTACTACATCATACATTCTTAGAACGAAAAACCCTAGGACCAGACAGGGCAAAACTTCTGCGTGAAACGTCCGCGTCGGAGTAGAACTAAGTTCTGTCTATAAAAATGAATGACAAAAATATTTTGTCAGTAAAAGTAAGCAGAAAAAAATCTAAATAGGTAATAAATCTATCGGTGAAAACTTGTTAATTGGCGTTAAACTTATTCTTTATGTATCCACTTTTGTTGTAGCTGTGTTTTCTTATCCAAATAAAATAAAAACAAAATAAATATACATTAATAAAATGTTCCGGAATCAAAGAAAACAGAAAAATAATTAAAATCCGCGTATATTTACCCCGGCTTCAGTCGGTCGAAGGCCACAAGTTCTTTATTCAAATAAATAAAATCGACATAATTTATCGGTCTGCACTGAATGTAATTTCAAGACGTACGGAAAAACAAAATGAGGTACCTACTCGGAAACAGTCAGGGGCACGTTCACCTCAAGCACAGGCTAGCAATCATACAGGGGGCTTACTTCCATAATTTCTCCAGTATTTACACCAGTATTTCTCATTGATGAGGGTCGTGCCCCCTTTTCATTAATCATATAATGACAGAGGTTTTCTTGGGATAACGATGCGATGGATTCCCAGGTTCTTCCGCATACGACATGAAAAAGAGTACTATTACAACTCTAGGTTACTAAACGATTATTATCAGATGTTAGTGATAATAACCGATACCGACGCCTTAACGTGTTCTCCGAGGCATGGAGAAAACGAAAAAGATAAATTCGAAGCGACCGGAGATACCGACTTGGGTCAACGTTGCTTGACAGTCGCAATTCGAATGATTATGCGTTATCACTCGTTCCTCTACTGCTCGTTTAAGGCAGTATTAATAATTTAATATTGATGGCGCTGTTGTTACAGAAATATTGTAATCCTTATTTTAGGGACGTCAAGGTACGTCATTATTAAACTGCAGATATTTTAAAATAATACTACTGCTTAGTATTTGTTGGTTGCACTAAAGTAAAAAAATACAGCAACACAGAAATGTGTTGCTGTATTTTTTTACTTTTCCCTTGCCATGAGCTCTGTCCAACTGAATGATTGCTAAACTTTGCCTCACGGTTAATGTACAACAGAAAATAAGTTACTGCGAAATTAAATCAGCGGCGAGATATCCCCGCGGCGGAATAAGGCGGAAAAACGTTATAATATTTGCATTGAAATAAAATTATGGCTTGGATTAGATGATGGCGGTATTAAGTATTTTTCTGTGAAAGTTAAATATGCTGAGGTTGTAATACGATTAAAGCTGTATCAAGAAAATGTCCGTTTTATTTTTGCAAACTTCCTTGTAAATATCCTCTTGTTCGAGTAGGTAATCCAAAATACAGAAAAAAACCAGCAAAGTGCGGGCCGGATTTGCCCACCGAGGGTTCAGTGCCTTGGAAGGATAATTTTAGAGCTGAAAATTTTATGAAGAAACTGGGGCCACACTGCCAACGCTTAAAGCCATATTATTTCATTATTGTTGTCATTCATGGTATATAAATATAATCTTTATTTTAGGAACGTCAAGGTACGTGACATAAATTAATTATCATTTTGAGTAATATTGTCCCTGGACAACTGTGCGTCAGATAACTACTCTATTTGATTATGATAATGATCAATACTTTTAGAAGCGCGACTTAACTTAAGTTAATTAAAAATAAGTTTAGTGAGTTAAGCCTAGTTTAATTTTTTCTTTTTTTAGCAATAAGTAACTAGATAGTTTATATATAATTTATTCCATGTCAATTAATAATACTGTTTATGTAAGTACGACCTATTTATTGTGCATGATGTGGCTGCCTATAAGTGAAATTATGTGTGTTCCGCAACACTAAATATTTATGTCTAAGTTTAATCTACATGTAATTTTGTGGGTAGTCCAAATAAAAATAAAAATAAAAATAAAAAAAATAAGGAGCCATTTCCAGTAGTAAATCTTAACCATCGGAATGCCATTCCTACCGAGAAGAAACAGCAAGAAACTCGACGGTTGCTCTTTTGAAAAAAAATATTTACAATAACATCTATGTGTAGATACATATTAAGTACCTACTGCAGTCTTCGCAGCGAGTCAAATCCATGCTCTTTTATCATTTACATAATCTTCAACAGTTTAATAACCTTTTTTCAGGAGCATACTTTTAATGGATTTCTTAAACTTGTTTAAAATAGGTTTAACAAGTGGAATCAAATAATCAAATAAATATTATAAATGCGAAAGTTTGGATGGATGTATGGATGTTTGTTACTCAATCACGCTCCAACGGCTGAACGGATCTGGATGAAATTTGGCACAGAGATAGATTATGGTCTGGAATAGCACATAGGCTACTTTTTATCCCGGAAAATTAAAGAGTTCCCGCGGGAACCGAAAAACCTAAATCCACGCGGACGAAGTCGCGAGCATCAGCTAGTAAATATTATAAATGCGAAAGTTTGGATGGATGTATGGATGTATGGATGTTTGTTACTCAATCACGCTCCAACGGATGAACGGATCTGGATGAAATTTGGCACAGAGATAGATTATAGTCTGGAATAGCACATAGGCTACTTTTTATCCCGTAAAATTCAAGAGTTCCCGCGGGAACCGAAAATCCTCAATCCTCACGGACGAAGTCCCGGGCATCAGCTAGTTTTGTTATAAAATAGAATGCAAGTAGTATAAGTTGATACATTTATTTTTTTATTTGTTTCAGTTATTTTACTAAGGAACGCTAAAAACTGAGAACATCGAGCAAACTTTCCAAATAAGGAAGTTTAAACAATGTCCTTAAGCCGTCGTGAATCAAACAGGGGGCATAGAGTGAGCAAAGTTTGGGTACATCTAGCTACAAGATGCCGTGAATGTCTGCGCTTAAGTTAAACCCCACTCGGAAAGTTTGCACGCCTTTCCACTCTTTAGTGGGGAAATAAACCTACGGGCCTGGCTCAGATTGTTCCCATTGCTACATAAGATACGACATAGGTTAAGAATTATAGAACAAGAAAACAAGTGAATATAACTCAAAGAATTTAAAAATACGACTGCCATAGTTAAATGATATTTTTTTGTGAATCACTGGATATTGAAATATAGTCTTATATATTTTTGGAATCTACTCATCATTTTCTTGATGATGACAATATAGTTATTCTCATTTTGGAAAAAAAAAATCAAATTTAGTATTTGATGCCGGACCATGGTCACCCTATCAATTTTTTTTTAAATTTTACTAGCCTATGTCACCCGGAATAAGTTAGGGATTCTAACGATACCTCATTCATCAAAATCCGTTCAGGAGTATAGAAGTTATGGTGAAATATACAAACTCACATACATACATACATACATACAAACATACATGAACCCTAAAACAATATACTCCTTTTTTCAAGCAGTCGTATAAAAACTTAAATGTTTTTTATTTAAATAAATATTTACAAGTGCTTTTGAATCGTCGAGCGACTCTCTGCGATCGATCTGCCACTGGTTAGGAATGCTATCCCTACCGAGAAAAACCACCAAGAAACTCGGTGGTTGCTAGTTTGAAAAAAATAATGCATTACAATATTAGTTATAGTAATGTGCAGATACATAAGTAACCGCAGGCCTCCATTACTGGAGCGAGTAAAAACCATGCTCATAATATATGATTGCAAAAAAAAAATTGTTGAAGAATGTAACTTCAACAATTTTTTTTTGTACTTATGAAATACTTAGAACAGAAACATAGTAAAACAATTACTTAGTAGTAGAGTAGAAACAATATAAGTTACATATATACGTTTTTCGTGTAAAATGGGAACGTATAATTATCTGGAGTGAATAGTTGATGTTTTCGTGGGAGTGCGGTCGCAATTTTCGACTATTAAGAATGCGGATTATAGCGGCTACAATGATGACGCCCGAACTACACTAAACTATAATAATATTTACTAAAACTAAAATAAACCAAGTTACTTACATATAAGTGTTTAGACTTTAGACCTTTTAAGCGTTGCCATCATCCAACTTGATTGGTGAGCCCTGTGGTCTTATTGTGGGAGATACCGGGTTCTCCCGGGTATACGTCAAAGACGTACCGGAACGCTAAATCGCTTGGCGGTACTTCTTTGCCGGTAGGGTGGTAGCTAGTCACGGCCGAAGCCTCCCAGACCCGGTCAGACCAGGGAATAAATTTCCAAATTGACCCGGCCGGGAATCGACCTCGAGATCCTGGGACCCTGCTCAACACTGGGTGGTCGTCAAATGGAGGTAGAACGGAGAAGGAGGATATTATATTTATAGAACAGCGCAGGCAGCAAGAAACTTCGTGTTTAGAGTCTTAAGATTACGGGAAACCGGCCGGTTTATAATGGTTGCGTCCCAACATCCGACTGCGCCTTGGAGATAAATTTCATCCCCATTTTGTAATCTGACGACAGTATTAAACGGTAGGGAGGACGGGCTTAGACAGCTTTCGTTGAAATTATAATATCTGAGTTGTGTCTGGTCTAGCCTGATGAAAGGCTTCGGCCGTGGCTAGTTAACACTCTAATAGCAAAGACGTGCCGCTAAGCTATTTGGCGGTCCGGTACGATGCCGTGTAGTAATTGTTTAAGTGATAAATTACCAGGTTAGCCCGCTTTCATCTTAGAATGGATTATTACTCACCACCAAGTGATAACGAAGTCCATTTTTTTAAAATCATACCCAAAATAAAAACAGTATACCTACTCTAACTGTAGTATACAATTTACACTCTTAGGGCTGATTTTTCAATCGTCAGATAAATTTTATCGGAGGAATAAATTTGACGTTTTGGCAGATTTTCAATACAAACCCTGTCAAAACGTCAAATTTATTCCTCCGATAAACTTTATCTGACGATTGAAAAATCAGCCCTTAATAAAGTTATCTTTCAGACAAAAGAAAACTATATCAAAATCGGTTATTTTGCTTGGGAGCTACAATGCTACAGGCAGATACACAAATACATAGATTCACATCCCTCTCTTTGCGTAAGGGGTTAAAAAGGCCATAACCGGCTTCAAGACAATAAGACAATACAAATTCATAATTAATTAAGGGGCATAATTATCAGAAAATGTGGCTCCGGAATTGTTGGAGCACGAACAAAATTAAACCTTAATTTAATATGAGAACCAAGTCAAATATAAAATGGGAGCAAATTAGAACCTGCCACGGGGTTCAGACACGCAATAAATACAGCGATTCGTAATTTGGTGCTCCACCAAAATGAGTTATCACTTAATTAAATCGCTGAACCGAGAATCCTGGGTGACATTCGTTAAATTATCTAACAATTATGACTATTATATACATATATTATATCTCTATGACTATTTTTTTTTTGTGAGAATACGTTAAGCCTTCGTTCCCAGCTGTTATTATCACTAACATGATAATAGATAATAGTCGTTAAGTTGGTGCATCGTGCATTGGTAATAGGTGCATCGTGGTGGGTCTAAGCCCTAATTCCCTCTCTGAGAGGGGAGGCCTGTGCCCAGCAGTGGGACGTTAAAGGGCTGTAATGGTGGCACAAAATTCCGCGGGTAAAACCGAAGGAAAATCAGTGAAATATATTAGAAGTTGTGAATAAAACAATAGCATGGAATTATGCGATATTAGTGTGGGGTCGATCGTGATATCGGCGTGGATTCATTGGGGTACGAGCATTCCAGCGCGGGAATATTCCAGGGGGCATACTACCCTCGCTTCTTGCCGTATTATTTTAATATTGTTTTAGTTCGTGTTTAAGAATTATGACCCTTATTTTAGGGACGCTAAGTTCATAAATATAATAAGTGTAATAAATTTGTAATATTGGAATGCTGCTTAAAGCGATGGTAGTAACCCCCAAGAATCGGTTACATTGGAATTCCGAATTACACAAAACACTGTCATGCGGCTATGGAATTTAGAGGAAAATATCTCTTTATGTTTAGTATGTGGGTAGACTGAAAACTGAGGGCCAAGAAAACAGGCGAGGCGTATGATAATTTGGGAATTTCAAAGGTTATCCATCGCCATTCAGCGTGGCAATGCTGCAAGCTTGATGGGTACCTTTGGCCCAGGGGCAACCAGGGGTGGTCTTTTTGATTAGGGGTTTATTTTTATTTTTATTTTATGGTTAGTAGGTATGACATAAGGATTTGTTTTAAATTTATTTTATAGTTAGTTTAATATTTAGTTTTTAGCATTTTAATATTGTATTAAGTATTAATATATTTGGGAATTTGTAACTGCTAAATGTTTTTTTGTCTGGTATGGAATGAATGATTGGAAATCTTCTTCTTCTTTCTTGTTGATGCGGCTTTGCAGGGCTCTGTGACGAGACCCGGTATCACTTTGACCGTTGCCGATCTATTGTGATCGCCACTATCTAAAGTTCCCGACCAATACTTGCTGCTAGAAACAGCAGCATCTTCTTGGCCGGGATATTCTTTGCCTCCTCCGGTTCCACTAGGTGCTTCCCAAGGAGGAGGCTCCGTTTATGCATTAAAGCGGGGCAGTTGCAGATAATGTGCAAAGGCGTTTCTACAGCCTCACGGCAGAGCCTGATGATTGGAAATAGGCTTATTTCTAATTTTTCTTTTTTTTTCCCCTTAGTTACATGTTAGCCCTTGACTGCAACCTCACCTGATGGTAAGTGATGATGCAGTCTAAGATGGTAGCGGGCTAACCTGTTAGGGGCATGGCAGTTATATTAAACCCATACCCCTATTCGGTTTCTACACGGCATCGAACCGGAACGCTAAATCGCTTGGCGGCACGTCTTTGCCGGTAGGGTGGTAACTAGCCACGGCCGACGCCTCCCACCAGGCCAGACCAGGGAAAATTCAGAATTTATAAATTCATAAAAAGACCCTGCCGGGGATCGAACCCGGGACCTCCGCACGTTAAGACAACAGAGAATTTCTAGACAGATAAACCCAATACTTAATTATGGCCCGACCCGGGAATCGAACCCGGGACCTCGTCGGCCGCAGTCGAACATGCCAACCACTAGACCAACGAGGCAATTGTACAAGCAAATAAGCGATTGATTGATTAGCTAGAAACAAGCGGCACACGACCGTGTTCTGTGGAGATCCATGCTGGAGACCATCGTCCAGCAGTGGACGTCTATCGGTTGATAAAGATATGACCTTATTTATGACCGCATTAAATGATATGACCTTATAATAGGGATGATGACAATCAAATCAGTAACTAATGAATGAACGAGAAGTTTAATTCGCTATAATCCGCCACAGCAGACAAATCTATGTGGTACAGTGCGTGTCCTTCACCAATAGCATGCGAACACCCACCCAGCAATTCGCACCGGCACAGCACCACACCACACAAATCTTCCAAATCACTCTCAACGTACGTTTCACTCCGAAACCGGAGCATCTTCAGGAGATGTTGACTCGACAATCATGTCAATGGTGTCAATGGCAATGGTGCCACATTGTCCATTGTTGTTGAATTTCGGGAAGGTCCTTTAGGCAAGCTGAAATTGTGGAAAAATATAATTTCGTTCATTGGCGTATCCAGTTCTGCCAGTCTGATAGAGCGTTTGTGTTTATTTCGCTACTGCGCAGCATATAACATTTGCAAAAAAAACGGAAAAAACTCATTTTTGGCTACTTGATTTTTGTCTTTAAATTTTATAAGTACTTATAGAATCCGAAAAAATAAATCCTAGACGTTTTTGTCGGTTATAAAGTATTACCAGACCTCTTTCAAATTGTTCCCGAAATTCGTCGCCAGCTCGCCGACTAATCGCATCGCCCCGCTACCGCCGTCGCCCCGCTACCGCTAGTTTCGTGCCCGTACACATAGTTGTGAGTTGTGACGTCATAAAATTTCAACGCAGTTTTATTTCTTTAATCTGTAATTTAAAATAGTTATCAAACTTAAAACTAACCAACGATGTGAATTATAGGTATTTTGGAAGAACCTCTATTTAATAATCTGTAAGAAATAATTTATTTTTGGGACATAGGCATCATCCCTATTCCGACAGGCCATACGGCCTTGAGCTAAGCAACTAGACTTGGATTAGGTGCTTTATTATTAACGAGCTAACAAAAAAACAGTTAATTTGCAGCCCAACTCTACGTCAGGGGACGGTGGCCACAGAGTAGATGAATAAGTATTTTCACTCGTGAAATGTTTTTTATTTAAATTAATTAAATGTAGGTAATCTTTGGCTATTAATAGTGGCTGATGGCTAATCTCTCTGGAAAGGGGTTGTTTCAAATTTATATGGAGCCTGGGCCAGGTATTTGTACGGTATTTCAAAATGTTCGGGGTCATAAAATAGTAACATTTTTTTTCTTTATTTCTTACTAAAAATTTCAATTTACGAGGTAAGTACAATGCGAAATTATTTTGCAAAATAAAAGCGCAACAACATGCGTCCATTTTGACATTGACACTATATTACACGTGTCATGATGACATTTGACATAAAATTACCTGGAAAATGTGAATTAACCTTATAATATCCAACAGCAGTCAGATTGATGGATGGATGCGCTGCGAGAGTTGCTATTCTACAAATGTACCTAATTAAACATTTTATTTTTGTACCTCTTATTCACTGTAAAACTGCCAAAAAGCATATTTTATTTTGTTTTCTATGATTTTATACTATTTTTTGGAATACTGTACAAGTACCTGGCCCAAGATGAAACAACCCCTTTACCGCCTTGGCCGAAATTCGGTCGGAAGGACATAAGTTAGCTGGTGATAGGTGACGGTGACACGGTGCATATTACCATCGCTTTAAGCCGTATTACATATTTGAATATTGTTGTCGTTTATGTTTTAGAATAATTATAATCCTTATTTTAGGGACGTCAAGGTTTGTGAGATAAAGCTGTTATTTCGAAATAATACAAGTCGATTTAATGAAATTAAAAATTGTAATTAATTTTTTTATTTTTACTTTTATAAATCTAAAGCTAAGGCTGAATAGTCGAGGCTCGAAGTTAATTAGAAGTAAAAACCTAGAGTCAATTTAAAAAAAACGCAGTTACAAAAACGCGCCATTTTTATAAGTTTAGATATGATAAGTTAAGATAAGATAATCTTATAAATAATCAAGTAATTGTAAGTGGTTTATGTGATGTGGAATAAAAAAATGAAATCAACTATCAGGTATTTTATATGTGAGGAAAAAATCGCGCAATTAACAGCTACCAAAAATCTCGAAACAAGTATAGACATGGGCGTGAGAAATTATTTTCTAGTGAGTACCTATCCCCTACATACTTGAGTTTTATTTTCATGTTCTCTCACAAATGTATTTAAACGTTGTGTGATACACGGGCGTTAAGGTTCTGACAGTCAAGGTGACGATGGTCAGACCTTGCCTGGCGGAATCGGGCTGACATGAGTCAACTCGTGTGTACAACCTGCTTACCGCTCTTATATATCACAAACTACTAATATGCTTCGTTATTAGCTTAACTCCTATGAGAATGACGATGGTAAATATTATAGTAAAATATCTGCATTGTCTAGACTGTAATGTAATACAACATTGTAATCAGTGACAAGGGTCCTCTAAGGAAGATATACTGCAGTATCAGAGCGGCTTTAAATATTTACTCGACAACAAGGGCGGCCGTGGTCATGATAGTGCTTTGACTCTCTAGGTCCGTTTAAAGTACTAGCTGATGCCCGCGACTTCGTCTGCGTGGATTGAGGTTTTTTGGTTCCCGCGGAAACTCTTTAATTTTCCGGGATAAAAAGTAGCCTATATATTATTAAAGTGTACTAGATGATTGAACTCCTCAATTTTCCGGGATAAAAAGTAGCCTATGTCCTTCCCCGGGATACAAACCTATCCCTGTACCAAATTTCATCAAAATCGGTTGAACAGCTGGGCCGTGAAAGCGAAGCAGACAGACACACTTTCGTATTTATAATATTTGTATGTATGGAGTATGAATTCCAGACTATAATCTTACTACTGACTATAATACTGACTGTAAGTACATAATCTTAGGTAACGTACTCGTATTTTTTTTAACACAATCTGATATTTTTATTTTCAACTAGCTGATGGCCGCGACTTCGTCCGCGTGTATTAAGTTTTTTAAATTCCCACGGCACTGCTCAATTTTCCGGGATAAAAAGTCGCCTATGTCACCCTCCAGATCCTCAACTACACCCATGCAAAAAATCACGTCTTAATCCTTTGCTCTGTTGTGGAGTGTTTGAAAGACAAAGCAACAAACAAACACACTTTCGCATTTATAATATTAGTATGATATTAGTTTTTTTTGTTTTATTTGTTATCAAACTGCTTGCAAAATAAATTATAGGTTAATGTAGGTATAAGTTAAAAAAAAACTCGTTGAATTTTTTAATGGCAGTCGGTTTTAAATTTTGTAATAATTACAGTCTATCTTGTTTAACTTTCCAGGTCTCATTTATATTGTGGCTAATTTATTAGATGTTTAAACAACGATTTTCGGTGGTAAAATTTTGACCTAGATTTTGGTTCTGTGTATATTTTAGACTCAATTTTACAAAAGAAATAAGGTAAATTCCAGCCTGTTTCACGGAATTCTATTATTTCAGTTTTCTATAGTTTTCCTACCTTACATTCACTCAATTTTCAGATTGTATGTTTAAGGCGTAAACACACAGTAGGCCCCTTTTTTAATTTTATTTTTATTACTATAATTATTTTTATTTGTGAACTAGCTGATGCCCGTGACTTGATCTGTGTGGATGTAGGTTTTTAAAAACCTATTTCACTTTCCAAGTCTTAAACTACATTATATTATATCCAGGCCAAAAAAGATTTCAATCTGTTTCTTCGTGATTGAAGGACTTACTTACAAACAAACACACTTTTGCATATTTTATCCTTTTGTGGGGATTCTAAGTTTTTTTTTATCCACTACAAGTTAGCCGAGCCCAATGGTAAGTGATGATGCAGTCTAAGATGGTAGCGGGCTAACCAGTTATAGGGGCATGGCAGTTATGTTAAACCCATACCCCTATTCGGTTTCTACACGGCATCGTACCGGAACGCTAAATCGCTTGGCGGTACGTCTTTGCCGGTAGGGTGGTAACTAGCCACGGCCGAAGCCTCCCACTAGGCAGGTATGTCAGTAGTTTATAGCTTCAGAGCGGGTTTACTGATATAGAGAAGCGGTGATAGTAATTAATGTTCAAATGAAATTACCAGGGGCCATACTGCCAAATGCCTCGTTGGTCTAGTGGTTAGCATGTTCAACTGCAGCCGACGAGTTTCCGGGTTCGAGTCCCGGGCCGGGCCATAATTAAGTATTGGGGTTTTCTGACTAGAAATTCTCAGTACTAGCCCGGAGTTAGGAACATGGCGGTGTGTCACCCCCGTGCCTCGGAGAGCACGGGGATGAAACATACTCGTATAATAATATTATAATAACGGCCCCGGTTATTATCACTAACATGATAATAGTCGTTAAAGTCCGCCAACCCGCATTGGAGCAGCGTGCCCAGCAAGTGGGACGATAATGGGCTGTAGTGGTGTGGTAGTGGTGGTGGTGGTGGATACTGCCAACGCTTAAAGCAATACCTAAGCTCATATTACTCAAAAAGACAGTTTGACACGTACCTTGATGTTCCTAAAATAAGGATTATAATTCAAACACGAAAGTCAACAATATGGTAGGGGTAGGTAAACATGTTGATTTGCGTTACCGTCACTGACATGCTCGCGAACACCGACAAAAGGTCTTAAATATACAACATTCGTAATGAAACTTTAATGCGTTATTGTTAAGGTTTATATTATAATTATTTTAAATTAAAAAAAAACCGTTTCGTTTTCACTTCTATCGGCAGTCCCTATGACTGCCAATTTTTTTTGAGAGATTTAGTTGTTAAGACCTCAGCAACTTACGCGGAAGATTCATGGTTCGAATAAGCAGTTCAATACTTGCACTTGCTTTATATTAAAAAATACTTACTTTATCAGTGACAAACACATTGCGTGGAGACCTGTATTTTTTTAATTCACTACAAGCGACCGCACCTGATGGTAAGTGATGATGCAGTCAAAGATGGCAGCGGGCTGACTTGTTAGGGGTACGGCAATTACATTAAACCCATACATAATCGGTTTCTGCACAGCATCGTACCGGAACGCTAAATCGCTTGGCGGTACGTTTTGTATCAATGAAGTCGGTATTTCAGTCAAGATAGGTCAGGATCCCATGAGGTCACTCGCAAACAACATAAGTCCATGGGCATCCATCAAAGTCAGTGGCAGAGATTGAATTAATGCGGATTATACATACCGCTGTGAACATTTGCAAGCTTCACAAAACAGTGGACAGTTCTAAGCCATTTATCTACTCATGTGTCTTAACTTCACAAAATAATATAGTAAGTATAGAAGTGCCAAGTATAGGCGCGTAGTGCAAAGTGCGAAGGGCGGTTTTGGACAAGCTTATTTTTTGCGCATATACGCGCGCCACATTTTGCGCTTCAAAAAACCGAATACGCGTACACTTAGTGGAATAACACACCGTAGCGTGTTTGCTCGAATCTGTGGGTCAGTCAGTAGTATAAGGCGTCAGACACGAAACTAGCGACGACCGAGCGACGGCGACAGTGGGGCGATGGGGTCCGAGAGCTGGCGACGAATTTCGGAAAGGTCCTTTAGGCAAGCTGAAATTGTGGAAAAATATAATTCCTGCCTGTACAGTCCTGCCAGTCTGGTAGAGCGTTTGCGGTTATTTCGCTACTGCACAGCACATAACATTTGCAAAAAAAAACCGAAAAAACATTTTTTTGGCAACTTGATTTTTTTATCTTTAAATTTTATACTTATAGAATTCGAAAAAATAAATTGCCCGTACACTAAGTGTACTTAGTGTAGTGTTGAGTTTTATGTTTTTCCGACCAGAAATTCTCAGCACTAACCCGGAGTAAGGAAACTGCCAGTGTATTACCCCCGTGCCTAGAAGAGAACATAAAGCCGTCGAGTCTGCACCTGATCTCAGATGGCTAATCTCCGTGGAGACTCTATAAAAAGTAGCTAGCGGCCGCGACTTCGTCCGCGAGGTTTTTTGAAATTTTATCAAAGACTAGAGGATGCTCGCGACTTCGTTCGCGTGGCATAAGTTTTTTTAATTCCCGCAGGAACTCCTTAATTTTCCGGGATAAAAAGTAGCCTATGTCACTCTCCAGGACCTCAACTATACCCATACAAAAAATCACGTTGATCCGTTGCTCTGTTGTGATTGAAGGACAAACTCTCTATTTAACATCCTTGGGGATAAAATTTTCAAAAACTGGGAATCACGTATTTCTTCATTTCAAACCGAAAGTCCAAGTGCTAAGTTTCATGGCTATAACTTGAAAAATGAAGAACTTTCATACAAACTTTCAACCCCTATTTTATCCCCTTTGGGGTGCAATTTTGAAAAACTGTGACATACGTATTTATTCGTTTTTAACCGGTAAAGAAAGAAAGAAAGAAAAACAGTTTATTCAACAGTGGTGTCACAGACAAAACTAGATACAATTAATGTAACACTTTAGCCTGTGACACCACCCAGAAAGGGTGTACAGCTCAGCATTTTGCCTTGCGTCATATGCTAAAATGCATACAAAGCAAGGCGCTGATTTTCAGCCGTGACCCCGGGTGACGTCACAGTTACAACAATAACAAAACCAAAAGTTGGAAAAGCAAAGTTGAAAGGAAGCAGTAAGTAAGCAGTCATTTCAGAAAATAATCATAATAATAATTATATTACGTATAATATTCGCTATAGTAGAGTTAGTAAGAAGTAATACATATGTATTAAGTAAATATCTGTATAAAAACATACATGCAAGTAAAAATACACACATAATTGTATAACATATACATAATATCAAATCACTGATATATCGGCCGCAATATTTTCAAACTCAATCTGTTTAGACAGTAAAAATCTTTTTAACTTCTTGATAAATGTAATTTTAGTCCGGGAATCGCGTATCGGGGGAGGAATATTATTCCAGCATCGGGTTGCGGCATATTTAAAACTACCCCTGAAAGCGGCAGTGCAGTGGTGTGGGACACTTAGAATCTTACGCACCCCTCTAAAATGCTCCCTACCCTCGTACATCCTCCCTAGTTTATCATATATATACGGCGGTTTACCATTCTTGAACACGCTGAACAGCAAGCTAGCGAGGTGCATCTTCCTCCTCGACCTCATTTTTAGCAACCCATACTTGTTCAAAAATGGAGTCACGTGCGTTCTAGGAGGTATTCCAAAACAAAAACGCGAGTATGCATTTTGGACCCGCTGGACTATCTTGCATGTTCTGGCTAATAGACGAGGCCCATAAACTACATCAGCATAATTCAGCTTCGATAGAATCAGACTTTCTACCAGACGCATTCGAACCTCTTGACTGATGTACCTACGGATCTTATACAAAATTTTTAATCGGTAAAAGCAATTGCGCACCACCATAGCTATATGTTTCTCAAATCGTAAATCCGAGTCCATTAGTAATCCTAGGTTCCGGGCTTCATACACACGCTCTAAATTATTACCCTTCAAACATGCGCTCGCGGAATCAAAATTTATCTTATTGACTTGCGCCTTAGATCCAAAAATTAAAAGCTTTGATTTGCAAGGATTGAGAACCAACGAATTGTTATCTGACCAATCTGCTATTCGTTGGAGCTCATTCGTCGGTAGCTCATATACCAAGTTTCATGGATATAACTTGAAGAAATGACGGACTTTCATACAAACTTTAACCCCCTATTTCACCCCCTTAGGGGTAAAATTTTGAAAAATCCTTCCTTAGTGAGCGCCTACGTCACAAAAGGAACCTACTGTCAAAATTTCAAGTTTCTAGCCCCAGCGGTTTAGGCTGTGCGTTGATATATAAGTCAGTCAGTCAGGACTTTGAATTTTATATATATAGATAAGCCGTTAAAGCGTAGCAGACAGACAGACACACTTTCGCATTTATTATATTAAGTACTAGCTGATGCCCGCGACTTCGTCTGTGTGGTTTAAGTTTTTTTTTATTCACTTTCCAGGTCCTCTACTATACCCATACCAAAAATCACGTCGATCCGTTGCTCCAAATATTGAATCGAAGCAGGCGTTACTTTGCGGAAGTCCATGACAATGAATGAACCAGAAGTTTAATTTCGACACGATCGTCACTTTACAATCGTGCATTGTCGAGTCAACATCTCCTGAAAATGCTCCGGTTTCGGAGTGAAACCTACGTTGAGAGTGATTTGGAGGATTTGTGTGGTGTGGTGCTGTGCCGGTGCGAATTGATGGGTGGTGGGTGTTCGCATGCTATTGATGAAGGACACGCACTGTACCACATAGATTTGTCTGCTGTGGCGGATTATAGCGAATTAAACTTCTGGTTCATTCATTGATGAACCATGTCCATTCATTCATTCATTCATTATGATTCATTGATGAGCTATGTCCTTTCACACCATTGGTTGCCTGGAAGAGATCGCTATGTAGCGATAAGGCCGCCAAATTGTATACTTACTTTGTTAGTAGCTAAGTTTTCTATTTTATAATTTCCTTTGTGGTGTACAATAAAAGTGTATTCATTCATTCATTCATTGATCCGTTGCTCCGTTGCTGCAAACAAACACACTTTCGCATTTATAATATTAGTATGATGGATTCAACGTATCGCTCACTGATGTACGCGTCCGTATGTCCAACAAGTTAGCTGCTCGTGGCATTTGTGGCTTTGCACGTGATGAATCTAGGCAAATGTCCGCCATTGTCCTCGGGATTTACAACAATATGCCAACCCTGCTTAGAGTTCATTTGACGTACTTGTATGTACGGTCACATTGTCCTTTTGCATCACTGTAACCAGTGGTACATAATTTAGTTCTATTTCTATGACAGTCATACTAAATAGATATGCTTGAATAGCTACTGTTATAATAGGTTTATTATTTCGATAGATGTCAATTTGACTTATTTCATGACGTTTCTTAATTCCTTTAATTATAGAGCAAGATCCCGCGACGATCAGACCTTCGTTATTTTATTAAAGCTGAAAGTTTTTCTATGTATGTCTCTTAATAGACGATCCCCGACTATGCAGGTAGTTTGTCAGACAGTACGGTTGCAACCCCCTGACAGACATCCTGTTGTATTATAATTTAAGAGTATATTATTATAACCTCGTGGGTTTGGGTAATGGGAGTACAAAAATAATAAGGGGGAATCAACTGGCGCCCATTTCTGAGATGCTCCTTATACTACTTGAATACTTAGTTCTACCATTTGAGTTTTTTCTTCTAGAATATTGTTATAAAACGCGAAGGCCGAAATTTTTGGGCGAAAGAGGCTTCATCAAGGCCTCTTTCGCGCCAAAGTGGTGACAAGCGAAGCGAGCCGGCGACTTCCATAGAAAAACGAGTAGTTGCATGAAGTGACGAGTTTTTTTTAAAAGAGCTACCGTCGAGTTTCTTGCTGGTTCTTCTCGGTAGGAATGGCATTCCAAACCAGTGGTGGATTCACTCGACGATTCAAAAGCACTTGTTAAAGTTTATTTGAATAAAAAACATTTGAATTTTGAATTTTTTACCAAATTTTTAAGTGACCGGTATGAATAAAGACCGTCCACGTGACCGGTATGAATAAAGACCGTCCACGTGGTCGCTCCTCTACTAGGTGGACAGATTGAATCCGTTCCGCCACAAATTTATCTGTCTCCGAGTGTGCCCGAGGTGCCGCCAACAGAAGTCGATGGAAGGAGATCGCAAGAGCTGCTGTGAAGACCCAATCATAACCACGACCACTCTGCCAAGAGTGAACGAATGAGAAGAAGAAGAATGAATAAAGAAAGCACTTATTTTGGAAATTGTATTTCTTTTTTATTTACTACAGGTTAGCCCTTGACTGCGATCTCACCTGATGGTAAGTGATGATGCAGTCTAAGATGGCAGCGGATGGATTTCTAATAATAATAATGAATTTCAAATCAACGCAGCCATCCGATAGGAGGAGTAAATTACTCCTCACCCACGGCTATTGATGGACATAATTTCCACGGCTGAATTGGGAACAACAATTAGGTACATCAGTAAACATTATACGCGCGACGCATACTGTTAAATGCACCTGTTAGGTAATTACTGCTTGCTCGGAAACTGGCATGGTTAATCAGATTAATAAACTATTAGCTGTGTACCGTACTAAATTGATTACCTACTTAATCCATACTAATCATACTTATATTATAAATGCGAAAGTGTCTTTGTTTGTTGGTTTGTCCTTGTACAAACATTTTGTATGTGTTATCTTTTAATTGTACCATGTTTCAAGCAAATAAACGATTTATTTATTTATTTATTTAATCACGTCGCAACGGAGCAACGGATCGACGTGGTTTTTGGCATGGATATAGTTGAGGACCTGGAGAGTGACATAGGCTACTTTTTATCCCGGAAAATTAAGGAGTTCCCGCGGGAATCAAAAACTTAAACCACGCGGACCAAGTCGCGGGCATCAACTAGTCCATACTAATATTATAAATGCGAAAGTGTGTCTGTCTGTCTATCTGTCTGTCTGTCTGCTACGCTATCACGGCCCATTTGTTCAACCGATTTTGCTGAAATTTGGATCCCGGGGAAGGACATAGGCTTTTTATCCCGGAAAATTAAGGAGTTCCCGCGGGAATCGCTTTGTGGAAAAAACTTTGTCCGCGCGGACGAAGTCTCGGGCATCATCTAGTCTATACTTATAATAAAACTGTAACAGGTCCAATTCTGTACATTGAAGATATTTTGAAAATTTTTTTTGGAGGGCACTCATTATTCGATACTGAAGCCAAATCTGTAATTTTTTTCATTTTTGTCTGTCTGTCTGTCTGTCTGTCTGTCTGTCTGTCTGTCTGTCTGTCTGTATCTTGGCCGCGCATCACGCCGAAACTACTGAATGAATTCAAACGAAACTTGGCACGATTTGAGCCCATACTACGAGGTAGGACATAGGGTACTTTTTATCCCGAAATTCTACCCCCGAAGGGGTGAAATAGGGGTTGAAAGTTTGTATGAAAGTCCTTAATTTCTCAAGTTATAGCCATGAAACTTGATATATGAGCTGCGGGTTGAAATAGGAGACATACGTGTTTCACAGTTTTTGAAAATTCGACCCCCAAAAGGGTGAAATAGGGGATGAAAGTTGGTATGAAAGTCCTTCGTTTCTCAAGATGTTTTAAAAGTTATATCAACGAAACTTTTTATTTTGGCTTACAGTAAAAAATTAAGAAGTACGTGTGTCACAGTTTTTCAAAATACCACCCCTAAGGGGGTGAAATAGGGGGTGAAAGTTTGTATGAAAGTCCGTCATTTCTCAAGTTATATCGATTAAACTTGGTATACAAGCTACCGGTTCAAAATAAAGAAACAAATGTTTCACAGTTTTTCAAAATTTCACCCTCAAAGGGGTGAGATAGGGGTTGAAAGTTTGCATGAAAGTCCTTCATTTCTCAAGTTATATCGATGAAA
Organism: Erebia ligea; assembly: GCA_917051295.2. Classification (NCBI taxonomy): domain Eukaryota; kingdom Metazoa; phylum Arthropoda; class Insecta; order Lepidoptera; family Nymphalidae; genus Erebia; species Erebia ligea. The sequence continues at coordinate 13,127,334 of OU785241.1, read as the reverse complement.
CTTGGTATACAAGCTGCGGGTTAAAAATGAAAACATACGTGTTTCACAGTTTTTCAAAATTCCACCCCCAAAGGGGTGAAATAGGGGTTGAAAGTTTGTATAAAAGTCCGTCATTTCTCAAGTTATTTCGATGAAACTTGGTATATCCACGCGGACGAAGTCGCGGGCATCAGCTAGTACTTAATAAAGATACTTCTAGGATACAAAACATTTTGTTAATGTTACAATATAACAATTACAATACAATAATTATACAATACTTTAGCCTAACGGATCAGCCTGGCAATCCAGAGAGCAAAAGCATCAGTGTCTTGGGCACCATGTCCATAAAGGACGAGGCGAAATTAAGCACTTCCCAAATGATTTTAAAAGGACGAGGCGCTAGCCGAGGCCCTTTTTAAGTAAACGAGGCCGTGATTTGCTATTTTGGAAGAGACTTGTATAGCACATTTCTCCTATTTGCGAGGAATAAATAAACAGAATTTGTCAAGAATGCTTTTTTTCATTGGCGATAGATGGTAGCTTAAAGTAAGTACCTATTGTTTTTTTTAATAATTATAGATCCCGAGCAAAGTTTCAAGTTGCTGGAATAGACTCCCTGGGAGCATGTCAATCTAGAAGTTAAGACACTCAATCAAAATTCGTCCATAATCAATAATCAGATCACAATTCTGAATTTATTGTGATTGAGTTTATATTACAAATCTATTGAGCTATCACATGCCTAATAGAGGCGGAGATGTGCCGCGAAAGTAGTGCGTTGGTGTAACGACAATTATTATTTGCAAAAAGTAAAAGCAGGTACTCGTATAACGTCAATTATATTATATTTACTTTTAATTGTGTTAATTACATTAAATCAGTCGTGGCATCTCAGATAATGCAGTTACATTTAAGTCGTCGTCAGTCTTTTTATGGTCACGTAACATATCAAAAAAACTTAAATTTTTTTAAAAATTTTCCCTCCTATACAAGCGCAAAACTTTTACAACAAGTAGGCACAGTAAAAATGCAATAAATGATATTCAAACTATCGACCTTTACGATTTAAGACTGCTTCTTTACCGTTGAACTATAAGTTCCATTATGTGAGTCTTTCATGATAATATTAAGTGGGCTGTTTTTTGACGCCTACGCTTTTAAATTAAGAACTCTGCATCTCTATGGTCTACAACTCCACGTGTAAAGTATATCAAAGTGTGTGTTAGTAGGTACTAGTATTTACGAGTGTTCTGGAGCTAAGCGCTATATTGACCGTGAATGCTAATGATTCTGTCAGCCATTGTAATAAATTATTCAGATTAATGTACCGCAATCACTACAAATTACTGAGCACGAGTTATTAGCACTATACCACCAATGGAGTTATGATGGCCTAGTACCTCGACGAACTTTATGTACTAAATCTTTAAATTAAGTACACGTCATGAAACTTGGAAAAATGTAAAAGTCAAAATGTAAAAGTAACACACTTTTTGAACATCATACTTACCTATAGCTAATTGACATAATATTCTGACTTTTCTTTTTTTTTCTATATACTTAGGTACTTAAATATATGATACAAATCAAATCAAATCAAAGCATTTATTTGCATAGATTGCGTAGGTACATTGATGTTACATTATTAAATTGGTATGAACTACAATCTGCCGTGTACTGGCATGCAAAAATTATCTAATAATTATTATTATAAATACTTATTCTAAACATCATTTATATCTACTCATCAATAATATTATAATATATTTTATTATTCTATACAATATTTATATCAATTATATTATTATAATTTATTGTATTTTAATCAAAACCGTCAGTCTAATGTTATATCGCTTATTACATAAATGTTCAAACTACCTATCTACCTATATATTTGTATCTGTTAAATACTCCTTAATCGTATAATATCTTTTCTTCAACAAAAATTCCTTTATTTTTTGTTTAAACGTTACGATATTTAGATTTCGGTCAGCCAATGATGCTGGTAGTTTATTATACAACTGAGGTGCCATATTAAAGAAACTATTACCAAAAAATGCTGTTGCATGCTGTATAAAACACAGTTTATTCTTTCTTCGTTCATTTTCGGAGTATCTAAACAGTTGATAATTTGTTTTAACGAATACTAGCACTTCATATATATACAAGCATGGACATGTGAGTATTTTGAATTTATCAAAATATGGTTTGCACGAATCCGTGGGGCTCAAATGGCATATGGCTCTTACACATTTCTTTTGACATTTAAAAACTCTATCCTTGTCGGTTGAATTTCCCCAAAATATGATTCCGTATCTAATATTAGCTGTCACATATGCGTTGAAAGCTATTAACACTGCTGACTGGTTTACAACTTTAGAGAGCATGTACAATGCAAAAGAGAAACTATTTAGCTTCATACATAAATTGTCAATATGGATTTTCCAATTTAAACAGTCGTCAATATACAAGCCTAAAAATTTTGTGTTCTTTACTTCTGATATTTTTTTACCTAAATAATTAATGTCCAATGTTATTTTATTACGTCTATTTACAAATGTCATTATTTTAGTTTTATCAAGATTTATAATTAAATTGTTGCAGGTCAACCAGTTTATAATATTTCCGACTGTACTATTAATGTCGCCCTCCAACGAATTTACACTGTCACCTATAAATATCACTGTGCTATCGTCAGCAAATAAAATCATCTGATGGTCGGTTATCGTAGGAAAATCATTTATATATGTTATGAAAAGCAATGGACCTAGTATACTTCCCTGCGGTACTCCAGTGGTTACGGTTTTTGACTCTGATATATATGCTGTTTCTGTTTTATTATTGCATGCTACTCTCGTAATTTGGGTCATTTGTTGCCTCCCCGTTAGATAAGATTTTATAAGTGATAAAATGTTTCCTCTAACCCCATACACACTCAGCTTATCAATTAATATTTTATGGTCCACATAGTCAAATGCCTTAGTGAGGTCCATATAAAGCACACACACATGCTTTTTTTTGTCAACATTTGTCATGACCCCCTTCAAAAAATGGTATATTGCCAAATTGATCGATTTGTTTTTCCTAAAGCCTTTTTGCTGTTCAGATAGTATTCCATTATTTTCAAAATAATCATTTAAGTTATTAAAAATATATTTTTCTATTATTTTAGAGAAAATTGGTATAAGTGACACTGGTCGATAGCAATCCATGTCCTCCTTATCTTGTTTTTTGAAAAGTGGCTTTACGACGGAAATTTTTAACTTCTCCGGATATATACCATTCTCTATACATAGATTTGTAATATAGCTTAAAACTGGCGATATTATGTCACATACATACTTTACGGCTTTGGTACTTATTTCATCAAACCCAGTGCTATTTGTATTTTTTAGTGATTTTATGATATTGTTTATTTGACATGATGAAGATGGTTTCAAAAAAATTGAGTTCGGCTTGTTCCAAATAGTCCTTGGTCTTTTATTATTTGATGTTAAAGTTTGTCGATTTAGAAAATGTTCATTAAAAGCTTGTGCAATCTTTAATGGGTCACTAATTATTTCGCTGTCTTTTTTAATCCGTTCAATTGTTTTATCATTGGGTTGTAATTTGTTATCATTAATAATATTCCATGTAGCCTTTGATTTGTTTTGCGAAGTTTTAATTTTATAATCATTTTGCGATTTTTGCGTTAGTTTGATGATATTTTTTAGCCGCATTCCATACGTTTTGTAATTTTGCTTATTTTTATTATTGGGTTTTGTTCTATATTTCCATAGTAGCTCACGTTTTCTTTTGCAACATTTTCTTATTCCTTTTGAAATCCACTTTGGTTTTCGATTTAATTGTCTTTTAATTTTAATATAGGGAAAGCAAAGATAGTAAAAAAGTGTGAACAAATCGAGGAATCTATTGTATGCTTCATTTGGTTCCGATGTTTCATAAACATCTGAAAATGTAATGCTACTTAAACAATTCTTAAATTTATTCATGTTTTCTTTGCTAAAATCTCTTCTCAAAATATACCAGTATTCTAAACGACTAAATTTTTTAACAGAAAAGCTAAAGACATATATACATATTATATATGTCTTTAGCTTTTCTGTTCTCTGGTCTTTTCTTTTCTCTTTCTCTTTTCTTTTTCATATATACATATTAAGTATGTCGATTATTGTACCTATTTCGAGATTTGTAACATTTTGACATTTAAGTATTATGTATTTGACATTTATATTTATTTTACATATATTGCTTTCGTTCATTAAGATTTCAGATTTTTTATTATTTTTTTAATTATTGATTTCATGAATTTTTCCTGTAGTAAATAATTCTCTGTTAATATAATATTGTGAATGTTTCTTGAAATTTTACACGCCATTATTTGGCAGATTGTAATATGTACCATCTTTATGTAACATCTATAATATGTAACTTTCAATCATGCAATAAATGAAATGAAATGAAATGAAATCAATTACAGTTTAGGTATCTAGACTAGAGGAACCCCCAATTCGAATAAAAACCGCATTTAAATCAGTTTTCTTGTTTGAGCTCTGAGATGTCACACACCACACATACTTATAAACACGCGGTCAAACTTACAATGCACCTATCTTTGATTCGGGGGTTAAAAATATGTTTTTTTGGTAAATAATATTTTGATCCCCAAATAATGATTAAGTAATTAAGTTAAAATAAATTAACTACTGTGATAATATTATTAAACTAATTTCGAGTCAGCTGAAAAAGGGTTAAAGACCCTTTAATTCCATTTCCCTTGTTACCTTAAGTCAGTGTGACTTTCTGTTTAAAAAAATCAACAGATAAGGGTCTATTTCAAATTAACAACGGAGCGAAATAATTTAGTAGCCTTTTTAAGGCATAAAAAGCAAGTGCCCTTTTACAGAATACCATTGATAAACGAAACCAAGATATACACCTCAGATTTCGGTGACCAATTATAATATTAGGTGTAAATGCAAAATTAAAAAAAAAAATATTAGAAATAGAAATAGAAATAACTTCTAATTTGTAGCGTCTTAAAATACCTAAATAAAAAAAACATTAAGTGTTTTAACTGCAATTATGGCAAAATCAAACTATTCGTTTACTTGAAAAGTTAGGTATAGCTAAAGCTTCTAATTTGTGTGACTTCAATTTTGGTGAAGATCTGATGAATATCATTAGTTCAGAATATTTTAGCTTAGTTAAATCATTTACAAAAAATCTAACAAACCCAAATGAAATCAAATTGAAATCAGTTAAGTACATTTTATTGAAGGACGTGAGAACCCATCGCATTATTATCACAAGAAAACTCCTACCATTATTTGATTAATAGAAAGGGGTCACGACTCACGACCCTCAGTAATGAGGAATACGACGCAGACAGAGAGACAATTTGTGTAGGTATATTGGCGTTACTTGTTATTGGCGTTATACTTATTCTTTACTAGATGATGCCCGCAACTTCGTCCGCGTGGATTAAGGTTTTTTGATTCCCGCGGGAACTCCTTAATTTTCCGTGATAAAAAGTAGCCTATGTCCTTCCCCGGGATATAGCCTACCGCCATACCAAATTTTAGCAAAATCGGTTGAAAAGATACGCCGGGAAAGCGTAGCAGACAGACAGACAGACAGACACACTTTCGCATTTATAATATTAAAAAGTATGGATTTATCTATCCACTTTTGCTGTAGCTGTAAGTTTACTGAACAAAATAAAATTTTAAAACATTTTTTTTGAGATTTAACTGGCTGTTTTCTTTTAACTAAAGAAGTGTGTATCTTTAACTGCTTTTATATCGATGGCTGTCCCATAATTCAAGCTGTAAATCTACTGATTTACTGACCGGAGGCGCGACGAGGTAACGAAGAGAAATTCCTAATAACGACCCTATAACGCTGTTTAGGAAACATTGTGTGTAATTTCTATGTTTTTTAAAATAGTATTACTGGATGAAGCCCGCGAATTCGTCCGCGTGGATTAAGGTATTTTGATTCCCGTGGGAACTACAATATTCCGGGATAAAAAGCCTATATTCTTCACCGGGATGCAACCAATCACTGTATCTACCAAATTACCTCACAATCGGCTGTATTGATGAAAGCGTAGCCGACGGACAGACAGCCACGCTTTCATCCATACTAATTCCATACTAATATTATAAATTGCAAAAGTGTGGCTGTCTGTCTGTCAGCTACGCTTTCAAAGCCCATCTGTTCAACCGATTTTGATGAAATTTGGTATCGGGATAGTTTGTATCCCGGTGAAGGACATATGCTATAGTTCCCGTGGGAACTCTCTAATTTTCCGGGATAAAACACATTAGCACAAGTAGCCTATGTGTTATTCCAGACTATAATCTATCTCTGTGCCAAATTTCATCCAGATCCGTTCAGCCGTTCTGGCGTGATAGTAACAAACATCCATCCATCCAAACTTTCGCATTTATAATATTAAATAAGTATACATAAATTAAGTAAATATGTAATGTTAGACAAAAATAATATGGATGCATTTTCAATTTAAGTCGGAAATCGGCCTAAATTGATCCCACGTTTTATCCAGGAAATAATTTATGTTACATTGTTAAGCCATACCGTGCGAATGCTAACAAAACTTGTGCCAGGGCGTTGTTACGCCAAATCCGGTCATTATGAATTATTTGTAATGCAGTTTTGTCTGTTTGTGTATCTGGGGACTTGGTTAGCTCGGAAATGTCTTGATATTATACTTACAAAAAGTTAGTTTCATTATCCCGATTAAATATTCTATATATTATAATATACGAGACAAGAGCGACATTATACTACGGCCCGGGCAAGACAACACGTCCGCTTGAAACGTCCGCGTCAAAAGGTAACGACGTTTTGTTCGGTCGACTAGTGTGCGCTATATATAAAAATTAATGATCTAGAGTTTTTGTCCGCCAGACTATAATATTGCGTTTACCTCATAAAATTGGGTATGCAAGGAATAAAAGAGCTGTTTACTTTTTATTAAGTCACAAGTTAAAATTATAGTATCGACTATACGATTATATTGTCGAAGATTACGTAAATGACAAAAGAGCATTTGACTCGCTCCAGCAATGCTAAGGACAGCTGTTACTTATGTATAGTATACATCAATTAAATTGTAAATGATGGCCTTTTTTCAAAACAGCAACCGCCGAGTTTCTTGCTGGTTCTTCTCGGTAGGAATGGTATTCCGAACCAGTGGTAAATTCATTCGACGATTCGAAAGCACTTGTAAAAGTTTATTTGAATAAAAACATTTGAATTTTGAATTTTGAAAGTACATGACTGCTTTATCACTTAATAAATGATGACGATGTAAAAGGAGCTAACCTTGAAGGGTTATGGAATTTAACCCATTCCCTTTATTTATTAGGTAGAACGCAGCATCTTTCTGCTCAGCGCTAAACCGCTTGGCGGCACGTCTTTGCCACCAGGGTAGAAACTAACCACGGCCGAAACCTCTCACTAAGTAAAGGATGACGCCTGTCAATAATAAATTACTTCTTACTGATTATTAAATAGAGGGTCTTCCAAAAGACCTAAAATTCTCCTCGATTAGTTTTAAGTTTGATAACCATGTTAAACTTAATCTTTAAAATCTATTAAAGAAAAAAAGTGTGTTGAAACTTGATGACGTCACAACTATGTATTCCATACAAACTTCCATTCTAGCTAAATTCCCAAATTGGATCAAACCGGGAAGAACAAGAAAAATAAACAGTTTTGTAAACCAAAAGCCTGAGCTTAACCGAAAAGGCATGAAGATAAATAGCCACGTAGGAACCTATACAAAGTTATGTTAATAAAGCCAGGGTAGCACCTGCCAGCGCATATTTACATAAATATTGCACCCGGCGAGCCCCTCAGTGCGTTGTTTCACTTGGTTCTAGTCCACAGGTATTTAGAATAAATTTCACTTGGTTATGTAATTGAAGCATAGACCAATTTCGATATAGAACTTCCCTTAATGAAATGAAATGAAATGAAATGATTTATTCCACGTAGGGCAACTTGTGTCACTTATGATACGTTATGACTCTGGCACCGGTTCGGAAAAATATTCTACTGAGAAGAGCCGGCAAGAAAGTCAGCAGTTGCTCTTTCTTAAAAAAAAATGGTTGTCTGTAAAGTCATTTTTTTTTTTATTTTTTTATTTTTTTATTTTTATCCACTACAAGTTAGCCCTTGACTGCGATCTCACCTGATGGTAAGTGATGATGCAGTCTAAGATGGTAGCGGGCTAACCTGTTAGGGGCATGGCAGTTATATTAAACCCATACCCCTATTCGGTTTCTACACGGCATCGTACCGGAACGCTAAATCGCTTAGCGGCACGTCTTTGCCGGTAGGGTGGTAACTAGCCACGGCCGAAGCCTCCCACCAGGCAAAACGGACGATACGGACGGCAAATTTACGGACGATAGTTTTACGTGATAACTAGAAGTTCTCGAAGAAGCTCGCGTGGCGGCGTTCCAGTAGCAGAACTATTCGAACTGCTAGCTGTGACGTCACGCGAGAAGAGAGATAAATGTGTCACAGCCAACCTTGGACCGATTGTGCCTCTCTATCACTTGTTCCACGCTCTCACTTGCACGCTCAGGCCCAGGCGGAACGTGACAATTTTTCGTGCGTGCAGCCGGTGTTCAATCGATTTACACGTCAAAAGAAAGAGGTTACAATAATTAATCAATACAACACAATAATATAAACGTTACACACATACGTTACGTTACAAGTATTACTTACACAATGAAATGTCCAATGGAGTGCATATATTATGCTAAACTAGATTGCTACGAGTATGTCTAGATATAAGTGTAGCCTAGTTGCCGTCGGTGGATAACAGGATTTTACGATAACACATACAGGATGACATAGGTTACGACACATTTGGGTTCCCTGACTAATGACGTCTGACTCGACCAATCAGTCTATTCTGAGAGCAATCGACGAATTTGGCAGCTTGCTGCAGGGCAGGGGCTATAATGCCAACGCTTAAAGCCATATTGTTTCATTATTGTTGACTTTCGTGTTTAGAATTATAATCCTTTTAGGAACGTCAAGGTACAACATCAAACTGTCGTTTTGATTAATATTGCTTTGAGCGCTGGCAGTATGGCCCCTCGGCATGCTATAGGAGCAGTCTATAAAGAAAATGTTTGTTATCTCTGAATTTGTTAGTTACTCTGTCCAAAATATTATGATCTTGAGATAACAAAAGCTCCAAGTTTGGACTTGTTTCAACGCGGCCCACGTGCTTTAGATTCACCTAATATTTCATCCGTTGAGATTAATTAGAACACCCTCGAGTGGCTTTGTTGTTTGCCTATTACTCCATAAATTTCTCTAAAAAACAGGGAAAAGTCAGGATGTAAATGTATACTAGTCGGTAGATGACAGGACTAGGTTACGACACGTTTGGATTCCCTGTAAAATGACATCTGACTCAACCAATCAGAACTGTTGTTAGAGCAAATGACGAACCTGGGCAGCTTACGCACCTGCAGGGCATGTTATGAGAGCAGTTAAGAAAAAAAATGTTTATTATCTCTGAATTTGTTAGCTACTTTGCACCTGGGCATGCTATGGGAGCAGCTTATAAATAAAATGTTTGTTATCTCTGAATTTGTTAGCTACTTTGCACCTGGGCATGCTATGGGAGCAGCTTATAAAGAAAATGTTTGTTATCTCTGAATTTGTTAGTTACTCTGTCCAAAATATGATCTTGAGATAACAAAAGCTCCAAGTTTGGACTTGTTTCAACGCGGCCCACGTGCTTTAGATTCACCTAATATTTCATCCGTTGAGATTAATTAGAACACCCTCGAGTGGCTTTGTTGTTTGAGATAGCATTTAATTGTAGCCTTGTGTACCGCGAATGTTCTTAATGTTTTATTTCTAGTAAAATATACTGCTATTATTCTTCAGAAGAAATTGAAATATTTTATGACAGCTGGGTAATTTAGGTACTTAACAGAAAAATAAGATCAATTTTGCTTTGACCCTACCCGAGAGCTGAACTTGAGACCTCGCGATCCCCATGCCATTGGGTCTAGTGCAGACAGCTGCTAGATTCCGTGAATAGCTCAAACAAAACTTACATTTTATAATTGTCTTTCAATGATTAAAAAAAATTATGTCAATTATTTCTCGCTGCAACGCGTAAGAAAGTAGCTTTGCAGGGTGGATGTACCCATTAAAAATTAATAAAGGTTTGTGTCATTTAAAATTATTTACTATAGAATTAAGTGGTGATAGCCTAGTGGTTGAGCACCCTGCCACCTATGCGAGGTCACGGAAATGGCGACCGCGACACATGACAACGAGCTGCGACATTTCGGAGGCGACAAATACCTAATTGTGCACTGCCTTGCATATAAATGGTGTGCTTGGAAAGCATTTTGAGGTGCGTCGCGAGACAATCTTCATACTATTTCGCAAAGTCTAACTTTACAAATGCCCTCTGACAATTCACAAAGAATCCGCGATGTCTTTAGTTTTTATTGTTCGCCTACTTAAACCTAGGTACTAAAATTCTACATCAATGTAAACATCAAAGTAAACAATAATGCTTATTATTTAAATATCTTTATGTAATAAAATGCAATAAAATATGCTCTTATTTAAATATCTTTATGTAATAAAATGCAATAAAAACGTGTGATAACCCGTAAGGTAAAAGGAGGCGATAAAAATATAAGGAATTTCCAATATTATGCGCAGACGTGATAGTTATTTACACTGTTGGCCGAGAAAAGTGTGAGTACAATATTATTTAGAGCTTTATTTTTTCGTCAAAAATTTTCATCATACTTGTTTCTGATTTTCATGCACAATAATCTTATTACAATATCCAAGAAATAGTTTTAAAAATCAGTTCACCGACGTAAACGATTACCATCAGTAATGAACGAAACAGCAATACGAAATTTAGACCCTAAAAGCGGTCATTTATCCAGTTATGATTCAACGTTTCAGTGGTATTTACTAGCACAATCGACTGATAGGTATTTTAAATGCATTTCCAAAATTAAACCACTATTCCCTCAAGTAGATTCAAGATTCAAGATTCAATTCATTTATTCAACATAGGTACACTGTGGGTACACTTATTGACGTTAAAAATTACTTACTCATAAAACATGATGGTGATAATCAGTTACGGTATAAAATAAAGCTACGAGAGTACCGCGCGTACTGCGTATAGAGCAGCAACTATCGGATCAACTATCTTGCTCGAATCGGATTTCTGAGCCTTGAGTGTATACCATAATAGAAACACTTGCTAAAATAAAGGTTTTAAGTGTTATTAATTTTGATATTTTGAAAACTGATACAAACCTAATTTTGTTTCTAAAAATTTTACTATCAAAAAGATCATCGTTTAGTTTTCATGTAAAGTACAGGAAGAAACTACTGGTAGCGTTAGTTCGATATAAAATCGGCATTTTAAATCAAAACAACTTACTTTACAATATTCAGGTGTTCTATTTATATGCTCTATGTTGTAAAAACGATTCAGCTTATAGGAGAACAATACTCATAAAGGGCATTTCAAAGGTTCTCAGCCGAAATTAGGTCGATGTTTCGCCACCTGTTTACTTGAAAACCTATTCCAAAAAAGTTTCTAACGGAAGTTAACTCATATTGCGCGGAAAATTTTCAAACAATTTTCAAACGCTCCACATCGTCATGGGGAAACGGAAACGTCATTATTCAAGTTATATCCATCCATCCATCCATCCAAACTTGGTATTTGGGCTTTCAGTTATAAATATAGTCTAGGAAAGGAACCTAGAGTGGATCCAAACAGTAATTTGGAAGTCTGAATATGGCCTTTTCGTTTCACGGAGATCACTTTAAGTCGATCTGGTTATTATCACTAACATCTGATCATAATCGTTAAGTAGAAACCTAAGAGTAGAAATAGTACTTACTTTTCGAGTCGTATGCTGGACCTGGGAACCCACCGCATTATTATCCCAAGAAAACCCCTGCCATTAGGTGATTAATGGCAAGGGGTCATGAACCTCAGCCATTGAGGAATACGACACAGAGAGAGAAGATCGTAAGAGCTAACTTGTTGTCTAATAAATAAAAAAATGGCAGTTATAGGGACTGCCGATAGAATTGAAAACGATTGTTTTTTTTAATAATATTAATTTTTTTTGATTTTTTTTTTAATAATTAAAATATAAACCTTAAAACTAAGGCATTAAAGTTTAATTACGAATGCAGTACATTTATATTTAAGACCTTTTGCATTAAGAGCATGTCGGAGCGAGCATGTCGGTGACGGTGACGCGAAACCACAAGTTTACCCCCTACCAAAAAGTGCTCAACGCGGGTAAAGAAGTTTTCACTTCAAAAAACAGGCATTTACTTCAAAGTTTTACTTCTCTTTACGTCAACATCGGTGCAATGGCGAAAATGTTTACCTTACCCCGTCAAACGTTAGCAACAGGCACTAAACTGTGTACCTAAGCAGTACAAACGCGCTTGTTTGCAGATCTACCGACATTCTACGTCTGTTATATCCAAGTGACTCACTTAGCGAAAGGGTAGGACGACTGTCACGAACATTTTCTACCTATTTTAGGCTGAATCTACCTATTCTGTGGCTAAATATTCAAATACATTGTTTTTTTTATCCACTACACGTTAGCCCCCTGATGGTAAGTGATGATGCAGTCTAAGATGGTAGCGGGCTAACCTGTTAGGGGCATGGCAGTTATATTAACACCATACCCCTATTCGGTTTCTACACGGCATCGTACCGGAACGCTAAATCGCTTGGCGGTGTGTCTTTGCCGGTAGGGTGGTAACTAGCCACGGCCGAAGCCTCCCACCAGGCCAGACCAGGGAAAATTCAGAAATTAAAATTCCCAAATCGACCCTGCCGGGGATCGAACCCGCGACCTCCGTACGTTAAGACAATAGCACTACACACTGCGCACACACATAAAATAAGCAAAATATACAATCTTTGCAGTTTCTTCAATTCTATCACAACCGTGAGTAGAGGTTACCATTTTCTACCAAATTTCAATACCTAGTTTTTTATACTTAGTTGAATTTTATAATACCCATAACAAATGACAGACAGACAGATTCACTCGACGAAACTATAAGTATTCCTTATTTTCGGTACAGTACCGAACTCTAAATAAGTACTAATAAAAATAATTACTTTACATAATATAATACCTCGGATACCTTTGTAAAATAAAGGTATCAAATTTGCATACACGAACATTTTCCGGAAAAGTTCCTTTTTACGATGATAAAAACTGGAATTACATCCCTCCTCCCTTCCTTCCGCGGCATCATAAAGAGGGCTTTCAATACGATAAGGTTATCTTCTATATTATATATGTACTCGTATATAAAATTTAAAAAGTCCTGACTGACTGACTTATATATCATCAACGCACAGCCTAAACCGCTGGTCCTAGAGACATGAAATTTGGAGAGTGTGTTCTTTGTGAAGACTAGGTATCCACTAAGAAAGGGTTTTCCGAAATTCCACCCCCAAAGGGGTAAAATAGGGGTTGAAAGTTTGTATGAAAGTCCGTCGTTTTTCAAGCTGCTATAGCCATGAAAGTTGGTATTTGGGCTTCCGCTAATGATGAAATACGGAATTTAAAGTTTTTGAAATTTCTATCCCCAAGGACGTCAAATAGAGAGTTTGTCGTTCAATTACGCCGCAACAGAGCAACGGATCGACGTGATTTTGTGCATGGGTATAGTTGGGTACTTGGAGAGTGACACAGGCTTCTTTCTAGCCCGGAAAATTAAAGCGTGCCTGTGGGAATTAAAAAACTTAAGCCACGCGAATGAAGTCGCGGGCGTCCTCTAGTTAATTATAGAATAATGTCTTGAAAGGTCGTACTATATAAAAAGTCTATAGTCGTATCGAACTTCTTTTTGAATTTTCATTGACGTTAGGTGAAGAAAGTATTGGCATGTATACCTACTGGACACCCTCTCTGGCGCAATGATGGGCGGTGTGGTCTTATAGTGGGAGGTGGCGGATTCGATTCCCGGTAGGGTCAATTTGGGAATTTATAATTTCTGATTTTTCTCGAATCTTTTCAGGAGGGAGGCGCCGGCCGTGGTTACCAGCAGAAACGTACCGCCAAGCAATTAAAAAAAAGTTTGACCTGTATAAAAAGATAAAAAAAGTCAATTCAATGTTGAGAAAGAAAAAAGGTTTTTATAGGTATGAACCAAGAACTATTTCGAGTTAAAGTTCCCGTAAAGAAAGGTTTTAACTGAAAAACCGCATCCTTTGACCTTAACTTCAACGCCCGCGCCCGTGCAAAGTTAATTTGGCGTATAAATTCACTATTAATAAGCGTATACGGTACAAAAGGCGGCGACTGGAATAAAATGGTAATTTATACGTTCTATAACTCTTAGCGGAACACGGCTAACGAGTCCCAGTGAGACTTTCGGGTTTTCCTCACAATTTAATGTTAAGGTCATGGGAATTTTTTGCTTAGGGAAAATTAGCCTTTATAATTATGTACTGATAATTGGGTAGCTGAACATGGTACGGGAGTTACATTAGTGGCAGCCAGAAAGCTCACAGAAGGAAACGAAGTTTTTTTTAATCTACTACAATCTAGCCCTTGACTGCGATCTCACCTGATGGTAAGTGATGATGCAGTTAGACTGCATGATTAGATTTAGATGGTAGCGGGCTAACCTGTTAGGGGTAGGGCAGTTACATTAAACCCCATCGACCACACAACCAATAGACGCCTAATTACTATGCTTTCGTAATGCAAACAATTCAGTCAAATGACTCAAGTAAGCGGGCGCGGGGTACTAAACGCTGATTGGTCTACTCAAGGTCAAAAAAATCATAAATCAAATGGGATGGGGTCCTAACTCCTAATAATTATTTATCGATAATTAATTATCGATATACTCTAATTAATATTTAAATAACTCGGTAGGTTTTGTTACAAGGGCGTGGAATTATATAAGACCTATTAAGTCTGATGTGTTGTCTGAAAGTGTTCGCCCTATATGAGGAGTCTATTAGTTGTATGGTCGATGTTAAACCCACACCCCTAATTGGTTTCTACACGGCATCGTACCGGAACGCCAAATCGCTTGGCGGCACGTCTTTGCCGGTAGGGTGGTTACTAGCCACGGCCGAAGCCTCCCACCAGAAACTCAGCTCACCTATGACAGCGAGAATTATCTTTGTACTTTTCGATATTATAGCATTTTTATGGCGTAATCGTCTTCAATAGCACCTTGGTTGATTAGAAAGTGAGAAATTTACACCTCGTAAAAGCAGGGTGTAAAATCCAATATGGCCTCTCAGTTGACTGGTCTCATCCGGTGAGGACTCTGAATCCGACCATAATTCCCGGGAACATTCATTATTCAGATTGGATTCTGTAATAATATTAGTCTGTATGCTCGAAAAAGATCGTTCATATTATATTTTTGTGCGTCGAAATTTTTAGAGTACCCTTCCTCGATAAATGGGAAAGGTATATTTTTATATCTATACTTCTACTAGCTGATGCCCGCGACTTCGTCCGCGTGGATCGAGGTTTTTCGTTTCCCGCGGGAACTCCTTAATTTTCCGGGATAAAAAGTAGCCTATGTGTTATTCCAGACTATAATCTATCTCTGTGCCAAATTTCATCCAGATCCGTTCAGCCGTTGGGGCGTGATTGAGTAACAAACATCCATCCATACATCCATCCAAACTTTCGCATTTATAATATTTACTAGCTGATGCCCGCGACTTCGTCCGCGTGGATTAAGGTTTTTCGGTTCCCGCGGGAACTCTTTAATTTTCCGGGATAAAAAGTAGCCTATGTGCTATTCCAGACTATAATCTATCTCTGTGCCAAATTTCATCCAGATCCGTTCATCCGTTGGAGCGTGATTGAGTAACAAACATACATCCATACATACATCCATCCATCCAAACTTTCGCATTTATAATATTTATATGGATTTGATACTTGTATGCGAAAATTTGTATGGATGGATAGTTGTTTGTTACTCAATCACGCCAGAACGGCTCTGGATGAAATTTGGCACAGAGATAGATTATAGTCTGAACTAACACATAGGCTACTTTTTATCCCGGAAAATTAAACAGTTCCCACGGGAACCAAAAAACCTGAATCCACGCGGACGAAGTCGCGGGCAACAGCTAGTTCTAATATAAATGCGAAAGGATGGATGTTTGTTACTGAATCACATCAGAACGTCTGAATGGATCTGGATACAATTTGGCACACAGATAGATTATAGTCTGGACTAACACGTAAGCTACTTTTTATCCCAGAAAATCAGAGAGTTCCTGCAGGAACCAGAAAATCTCAAACGAACGGAAACGAAACGGGTTCGAAACTAGTCGGGCATATTTCTATAAAACAAGTGAGCTACAACCGGTGATATAGGTATATTTTATAGTTAGTAACTAGCTGATGCCCGCGACTTCGTCCGCGTGGATCGAGGTTTTTCGGTTCCCGCGGGAACTCCTTAATTTTCCGGGATAAAAAGTAGCCTATGTGTTATTCCAGACTATAATCTATCTCTGTGCCAAATTTCATCCAGATCGGTTCAGCCGTTGGGGCGTGATTGAGTAACAAACATACATCCATACATACATACATCCATCCATCCAAACTTTCGCATTTATAATATTTATTTGATGAATATCACTCACGATAGTCTAACGTTAAAATATAATCAGATTGTATCTCTTAACTCTTTATCTATTTAGTTTCTATAATGTAGACATAAACGACATTTTAACACAACCTCATTTATTCTAAACTCTTTAAACTGGTTGTGGTAACAATAAATAGAGGCACCGATACGCTGACATAAAGACAATTTTCAGTACAGATAGCAAAAGATATTTAAATTATATTGCGTGTATATAGGTAAAGTATAATACAAGCTTATTCTAAAATGAATACTGATCATGAAATTCTATCATATCATATCTATATCATATTTTTATTATTATTTCCTTTCAATTATTATAAAAAATAACATTTTAGAATAAACTGTGCCATCTAACAACAGCTCACCAATATGTACTTCAACTAAATATCTTTATATATAAAATTAGCACTGTAATTTTATATTACTTCATCATAATTATAAATTTAAATAAGCCAAGTTAATTAATTCGGTAATTTTTTTTTTCTAATAATCATAACTATTACCTTTTTTATAGTAATCATATTATAGATGACTAGATGCGAAAGCGTGTTTGTTTGTTGGTTTGTCCTTCAATCACGCCGCAACGGAGCAACGGATAGACATGAGTTTTGGCATGGGTATAGTTGAGGATCTAGAGAGTGACATAGGCTACTTTTTATCCCGGAAAATTAAGGAGTTCCCGCGTCGAAGTCGCGGGCATCAGCTAGTATTTTAATATAAGTATGCTTTAAATTTATATTCGCACTACTAATACTATAATCATAACTATTGTTTTTTATGCTGACTCTATCGATTAACTGAATTCGTTAAACCGCAAACGTGCAGAAATACGACTTGCACGTATAAATTCAATAAAATTTGCATCTCTATCCGTATTGAGAAATAAATCCGGCTGTTTCTTTCAGTTTCTAGAACTTTAATTAATTGATTTCTTTTTTAAGAGCATGATTTGCATCGATAGAATAGTTTTATTTTATCGTTCTATCTATTTGGTACTATGAAATACCTAGACGAACGAAACAGCTGATGTTTTATATTATAACTATAATATATTAGGTACATTACAACACAAGTGTAAAAATGAATATTACTGCACGGCTTTGTAGGCGTTAATATTTTTGTTGACCAGGAGTAATTTTTGTTGTTGCGCTGTTGCCTTAACGTGGGAGGTCCCGGCTTCGATTCCCGGCAGGGTCAATTTGGGAATTTATAATTTCTAAATTTTCTCTGGTCCGGTCTGGTGGGAGGCTTCTGCCGAGGCTAGTTACCACCCTACCGGCAAAGACGTACCGCAAAGCCGGTATGATGCCGCGTAGAAACCGACTTAGGGTATGGGTTTAATTTAACTGCCATACCCCTAACAGGTTAGCCCGCTACCATCTTAGACTGCATCATCACTTACTATCACTTTTTTTTTAATCCCCTACAAGTTAGCCCTTGATTGCGATCTCACCTGATGTTGCAACTGATGATGCAGTCTAAGATGATAGCGAATAGGCTAATCTGTCAGGGGTACGGCAGTTATATTAAACCCATACTCCTAATCGGTTTCTAAACGGCATCGTACTGGAACGCCAGATAGCTTGGCGGTACGTCTTTGCCAGTATGGCGGTAAATAGGCACGGCCAAAGCCTACCGCCAGACCAGACCAGAGAAAATTCAGAAATTATAAATTCCCGAATTGACCCTGGCATGAATCGAACCCGGGAGGGCCCACTATAAGACCACATCATGGAGGTAAAGTATCCGTTTCAGATCTAAAAAAGGAATCATTTATTTTAATTTTGTCAAACCCTTTTTATTTTACCCGTCTCGTCCCCCTCCCTAAGTCCATAGATCGAAAACCTTCTGAACGTAAATGTACAGATTTATGCTCCAACGTTTGGAGTGAACTGCTTATCATAAAATAAATGACGTCCAAAAAGTAAATAATATGCCCATTGCTATTCGCCATTTTTTTTACAAAATAAAAAGATAAACGAGTGAAAGAAATCAAATTATTGTGTTTTCTTATTTGAATTTCACACGGAAAATTTATTTAAAAAAGATTAATATTTACGTACAAGCTTTAGAAAATCTCTTTTAGAACAGAATTCGTTTTGTAACAATAAAACGCGAGGAAAAATCGTAAGAGTCAAAAGAGCATTATACTCTGTCTTTCTTCCTCTAATATATGTAGATGGAGAGAGACAGAGTACCTGTATGTCATTATTGTAGTTAGTGTTGAATATTGTAGTTTGCTCAAAGTATTGCGTTGTAGCTTAGTTGGGAAAAAACCGCTGGTTCGAATCCCATACAAAAGGGGTTGTTTCAAATTCATATGGAGCCTGGGCCAGGTATTTGTACGGTATTTCAAAATGTTCGGGGTCATAAAATAGTAATATTTTTTCCTTTATTTCTTACTAAAAAGTTCAATTTACGAGGTACAATGCGAAATTATTTTGCAAAATAAAGGGTGCGTTCCGAAATACACTGAGAGCACTGGAAGTCCCCAGTAAAGAGCACTGCCAGTGCTCGCAGTGCTTATAACGGAACACACACAAAAGCGCAACAACATGCGTCCATTTTGACATTGACGTATATTACACGTGTCATGATGACATTTGACATAAAATTACCTGGGAAATGTGAATTAACCATAAAATATCCAACAGCAGTCAGATTGATGGATGGATGCGCTGCGAGAGTTGCTATTCTACAAATGTACCTAATTAAACATTTTTTTTTTGTACCTCTTAATCACTGTAAAACTGCCAAAAAGCATATTTTATTTTGTTTTCTATGATTTTATACTATTTTTTGGAATACTGTACAAGTACCTGGCCCAAGATGAAACAACCCCTTTGTATTGTTTTAAGTGAAAACTTCTTTAGCCGCGTTGAGCACTTTTTGGTAGGGGGTAAACGAAGATAAAAGGTCTTATATTGATCTAATTTTCTTTTCAATTATTTTAATTTTTTTTTTTAAATAAAAGAATAGTTGAAAAAAGAAACAATTATTTTAAATATTCGTTTTCACTTCTATCGGTAGTCCCTATGACTGCCATTTTTTTAAAAATACAGAATAGCAAAAGTAGCTGTTTATGGGGTCGACAATTTACGACTTGGTTTGTATGTAGTTTACGTAAACTTTTTGACTTAATTTAGGAGGGATGTTTCATAATATTATAATTTACTGTTATCGGAACAGATGGGCACAGGGGCCGTCAAAAGTTTACAAAAAACAACCAAGATAGGGAAAATGTACAGTCAGAAAAAACTATGTGGGTGCCAGGAGGCCTTGCCAAATATACACGAGTATATTCAAGTTCCAGATAAAGAAGTCTTGGACCCCTACCATTTGTTAAAACCACAGTCTAAAAAAACTCGATATTTCCTACTAGTCGTTCGACAGAGACGTCTGGATAGAGCAACGTTGCGGGGTAACTGGCAGAAGTCACTCTAATGTCAAATGAGTATACAATTTCCTACCTCACTGAACGATAGGTGAGACTAAAATCCGTCAAACTTATTTGGCCCGGTGGCCAAAATTGGAACAAATTATTATGGCCGTTTAGTTTTTGGTTTTATTTAATTTTTCAAATTGAATGGGCGTTGTCTCTCTGTATGAATACAAGGCCACTGCACTGAAATGTTAAAGTGCAGAAATCTGCTCAGTAGAAGAAAGACTATTTACTATATATTTTATACAATTATACTACAATATACTCTTCATTTTAATAAATAGGTAACAGTTATCTCGCAAGTCTATTTTCAACTCACACAGACACAATATGTCACGAAGGCAGTGAGTTTTCATAGAAATTGTATAACACAAAACAACCGGATACCAAAAGAACCGGATAACCGATCACTGTTAAGGCCTAAAACTTCTTTGCTAGGTGGTACCTTAAAGTAAAATTTGACTACCTTGACTTGTAATTTGTTTGTTTTTCATTTTTATTTTTTTATCACAGGATAGGCTTGCGCTCGATGATAATCATGCTCATGAAGTAGGTATACCTAGGTTGGAGCACGCTTGCCTACCAAATTTCCAGTTATTATATAATAATAATGTATCTCAAACACTAACAAACAACAGGTTAACAACCTAACAGGTTAGCCCGCTGCCATCTTAGACTGCATCATCACTTACCATCAGGTGAGATCGCAGTCAAGGGCTAACTTGTAGTGGATAAAGTGGTAGTGGAAAAAAAAAATCAAATATTACCAAAGCAAATGGTAGGGGCAAAGAAAAACTTTCTTGCTTCCTTATATTATAGTTTTAGATAAGCAAACCAAACTTTCATGAACTGGCACGACTTTTCCTTATGGCCATTCACTTTAATACGTGTTCATAAAAATATATTATCAAAATGTTTCATCAAGCGCTATTTAAATAGAAATATCAAATATTGGAAAGAAGTAGGCATTACTTTGCGGAAATTGATGTTAATCAAGGGACAAGAAGCTTAATTAGCCATAATCCACCAAAACTAGATTATAATAATATTAAAATACTAGGTAGGATTAGTAGGGTAAGATATGGCAATGCAAAAGTTTGGATGAAAGAATGGTTGGACGGATGGATGTTTGTTACTCAACCATGCTAGAACGGCTGAACGTATCTAAATGAAATTTGGCACAGAGATAGATTATAGTCTGGAATAACACATGGGCCATTTTTTATCCCGTAAAATTAAAGAAATTCCGCAGGAACCAAAAAATCTTAATCCACGCGTACAAAGTCGCGGGCATAGTGTATACTATATTTACTACGCTATAAAATATTATAGCCCATAGTACGTTTAGGGTCGAGAAGGTTGTGAGCTATATTCGATTCGAATAGGTCCACTAGCTCCCAAGATCTAGATCTTTTATTACAGTTAGTAAAACTGTAACCCGTGCCGGGAATATTAAGGTGTTCGGATTTTTCACTCGCCTAGGAAAACTGGTCATAATTTCAGAGCTAGAGTATAACGCAGACGATATATTTTTCAGAGACTAATTTTTATCGGACAACTACTGACTTTAGAAATTATTCTAAAATTGTCTAACTGACGATCTCCCTGGCGCTGTGGTCCCGGGTTCGAACCCCGGGTCACTTCGGGAATTTATAATATTTGATTTTTATCTGGTCTGGTCAGGTGGGAGGCTTCAGCCATGGCTAGTTACCACCCTACCGGCAAAGACGTACCGCCAAGCGATTTAGCGTTCCAGTACGATACCATGTAGAAACCGACTAGGGGTATGGGTTTAATGTAACTGCCATACCCCTAACAGGTTAGCCCGCTACCATCTTAGACTGCATCATCTCATACCATCAGGTGAGATCGCAGTCAAGGGGTAACTTGTAGTGGAATAAAAAAACAACTATTGAGTTACTACTTTACTTTTGAGTTATTAGTTTAGTTTTGAGTTATTAGTTATTACTTTAGTAATTGTTCTCAGTGTTTAAATTCAGTTTTTAACTAATGTTAGAGTTTTTTTTTAATTCTAAGTCTGCGATTTTATCTGGGTGTAACTTTGTGACTACCACTTAGTTTCAGAGGGTAGCAATGGGTAAAATATTTTTGTGTGATTTCAATTTCAATATGTATACTTCTACCTTTTTACTACTGTAAGATTACACTGGAAGGATAATTATGGCCTTTTTTAATTAAACTAGCTTTTGACTACGGGTTTGCTCAGGTTAGGTTCGATTTTCGTACAAATTTCAAACCTCTTTTTTATCACCTTAAGGGTAAAGTTTTCAAAAATCCTTTCATATCGGATGTTTACGTCATAATACCTATCTGTATGCCAAATTTCAGCTCGATCAGTTCAGCTATTTTGAAAAATCAGTCAGTCAGTCAGTCACCGTATCCTTTAATATATTTAAAAGACTCATACCACTTATCTAATTGACCTTGTAACGGAACGGTTAGGTGCCGGTAAAATGGTAACTAGCCACAGCCAAAGCAGCAGCATTAAAAAATAAAAAAAATTCAAATTGATTATCGAGAGTTGAAAACGGGACACAGTGTGAAAAGACGTGGTTAGATTTATCGGTTGTCTACGCTAGGCGTTACGTTCGAGATACCTATAGATATTGAAATCTATTCAGGCCGTCGAAAAAGTATGCTGCCAGTAATATTTCAATTGAAATTTCACTTTGTAGTCATTTTTCAAAATCGTCAGCGTTATTAAAAGTTGTGGTCAAAAGTTAAGTGGTACCTGCTAAAATATCAAATGGTATAATTCCTTAACTCATAGAAGGGCTTTTAATTAGAGAAATTCTCATAACCAGCCGTGAGTTTGAAAGATGGCGGTATCCTGGGCCTGATCTGTCTCCGATCGTGTCGGATTACTGTCCCATCGGACTATGAGAGTGAGGGAATAGAGATTCCCGTGCAGATGGTTAATTTGTTTGGAGATCGTCCGCCTCCAAACAAATTATATTAACCATTGGAATGCTAATTGATTGATTGATTGGACTGATTGGAGTGTTTCATCGTTGGTTGGTCCTTCAATCATGTACCGCAAAGGAATTACTAATCAGCGTGATCTTTTTCATAGATTTAGTTAAAGTCTTGGAAGGTACATAGGATTTTGTTATCCAGGAAATTTAAGGAATTTCTTATCTTTACGGGATAAAAAGCACTGATACTGGATTTTTAGAAACCTAAATCCACGCGAAATCTCTGGCATCAGCTTACAATCCATACTAATATTATAAATGCAAAAAAGTATTTCTGCTATACTTTCACGGCCCAACTTTTCAATAGATTTTGATGAAATTTGTTAAAGAGATAGGTCACATTCCGTGGAAGGACATAAGCAACTTTTTATCCCAGAAATTTAAGGAATTCCTGAGATAATAATAAACAAAACTTAATCCACGCTGACGTAGTCGCAATTGAATGTACATACAGAAAAGATAATTGTCTTTTATGTTCGGTAACAACATCTTAGGGAATGTTTTTCCCATGTCCCTTACGTCGATCAACATAACGCATGACATGGTACCTATTAGAGTTGTAACGAAGGCGTTCTTAGCAGAAGCAGAGGCGGGTGCGGAGGTGAAGGGGCTTTGCCTCCGCGGAAGCGGAGGTTAACGGAGGCGGAGGCGGAGGTGGATTTCTCTGATCATTTTCTGTGCTTTAGGATGCAATGAATCCCACATTTGTTTTTTTCTTGAGGATTCTTCTAAGGACAGTTGCCTTTTTGCTTGTTCTAATTGTCTAACAGACGTCACTTGCTTCGATTTGTACCTCTGGCATTGTAAGTCAAGGTAAATAAACCTCCGTTATAACTCCGAAAAAAAACGGCGGAGGCGGATGCGGAAGCTGAGGTACGATTTTTTGCGAAAGTTCCGCATTTAAGTACGGAAGCGGAGGCGAGGTTCCGTTACAACCCTAGTACCTACTATCTACCGCGGTCGAGTACTCGTATCTAACATGACCCGATCCCGGTTGACCTCGTGTCACGGACTTCCCTTTAATCGAGGGCTTGAGTTGCCTTACAGCGGCGCCATGGCTTTTATGTGGTTTTTAGAACTTGTTTTGGTTCAATACTCAATTAATTTATTAAGGTCTGGACCCACTTGAGATACAAAGAGCGATGCGGCGCGGCACGTAGCGGCAAATATTATTTGTATGAGTTTGTATGGGACCGCGTCGCGCAGTGCATACAGAAAGAAAGAAAATACATTTATTCAAAAATGGTGTTACAGACACTGCCTCGTTGGTCTAGTGGTTAGCATGTTCGACTGCGGCCGACGAGGTCCCGGGTTCGAGTCTCGGGTCGGGCCATAATTAAGTGTTGGGTTTTTCTGACTAGAAATTCCCAGTACTAGCCAGGATTTAGGAAGTTGGCGGTGTTTCACCCCCGTGCCTCGGAGAGCACGTTAAGCCGTTGGTCCCGGTTATTATCACTAACATGATAATAGTCGTTAAAGCCCGCCAACCCGCATTGGAGCAGCGTGGTGGGTCTAAGCTCTAATTCCCTCTCTCCTATGAGAGTGGAGGCCTGTGCCCAGCAGTGGGACGTTAATGGACTGTAATGGTGGTGGTGGTGGTGTTACAGACAAACATCTGACATACAGTTGTACATAAAAAAACGAGTGTGCTTTAGACCACACGAAGTAAAACTTCTTTAGCTCCATCTATATGTATGTATCTTCACTAATTTATATCTCCCTCTCAACTTCCGTTCGCCTCGCCCAATCACACTTTTTGTAATGCTCTCGTCACGCATTCACTAGTTTACCCGAAGTCAAGCGTGCGTAAAGAAGTTTTACTTCAATGTTTGTCTGTTGCATCTGCTTGCCGCGTCGCTAAAGTGGGCCCAGCTCCATACAAACTCATACAAATAATACTTGCTACGTGCAGCGCCGCGCCGCTCCTCTGTAGTGAGGCCAGACCCTTACACGTAGGACATTTTTTTTTATCAAGTACATGTAAGCCCTTGACTGCGATCACACCTGATGGTAAGTGATGATACAGTCTAAGATGGTAGCGGGCTAACCTGTTAGGCTGTTAGGGGTATGGCAGTTATATTAAACCGTACATCGTACCGGAACGCTAAATCGCTTGGCGGCAAGTCTTTGACGGTAGGTTGGTAACTAGCCACGGCCGAAGCCTCCCACCAGGCCAGACTAGAGAAAGTTCCGAAATTATAAATTCCCAAATTGACTCTGCCGGAGATCGAACCCGGGACCTCCCACGTTAAGACAACAGCGCTCAATACTGCGCCAGGGAGGTTGTCAAAACCATACCAGAGGAGACATACCAGCCGAGCGATCGCGTAACTTC
Organism: Erebia ligea; assembly: GCA_917051295.2. NCBI lineage: Eukaryota > Metazoa > Arthropoda > Insecta > Lepidoptera > Nymphalidae > Erebia > Erebia ligea. The sequence continues at coordinate 13,101,842 of OU785241.1, read as the reverse complement.
TGCATCAATCATTGTTACAGTATCAATTGTTGTAATTGGCTGAATTTATGGCATTCTTGCTGCGTCAATGGATTATGTCCAATAGTGGAAGAGTGTTAACCAATCAGAGGTGATTGCGATGTATCAATGATTGATGCAGAAGTTACGCGATCGCTCGGCTGATATACATTAAATATGTATGATTTACAGTAGTTTAAGTCATTACAGTTATTATACTATCCCTATCCTTCTAGTATAGATGGAGAGAGACAGAGTACTCGTACCTCTTTGTATTTATTTAAGTTGTATTGAAAAGTTGAATCCGCGATTCCGTACAGGTCGGGTATATTAACTTACCGCCACTTCAATATCCAGATTGGAAGACCCTAAAAATGTTATATTAGTAAACTAGCTGATGCCCGCGACTTAGTCCTCATGAATTAAGGTTTGTTGGTTTCCGCGGGAACTCTTTAATTTTCCGGGATAAAAAGTAGCTTAAGTGGTATTCCAGACTATTATTAATCTATCTCATCCAGATCCGTTCAGCCGGTGGGGCGTGATTGAGTAACAAACATCCATCCAAACTTACGCATTTATAAAATACTAGCTGATGCCCGCGACTTTGTCCGCGTGGAGTAAGATTTTTTAATTCCCGCGGGAACTCTTTAATTTTCCACATATAAAAAGCGTATGTCCTTCGCTGGGATACAAACTATTCCAATACCTACCAAATTTCATCAAAATCGGTTGAACAGATGGGCCGTGAAAGCGTAGCAGACAGACAGACAGACACACTTTTGCATTTATAATATTAGTATGGAAGTATGGATTAGTATAAATTGTAGTACAATAAAGCAGAGAAAATACAGCGGTGAAATTAATTTTGTTGATCCTTCATGGCTGTGGTTTTAGCGATTATTTTGGGGTGAAATAATTTCAGCTTGGTGTTGCCAAGTTTTTGAAATAAATGCAAATGTTAGTCGGTATGGCGCGGTGCGGCGACGTAAATAGGAAATATTGCCCTATCCTACTTCCTACTTAATATTATAAATGCGGACTTGTGTAATTTGTTCGGTTTTTTTAAATAAATTTATAGACGCGCTTTCGGTTCGGTTTCCTTTTTTTTTTTTTTCTTTTAATTTGATCTACCAACAGAATTACATGTTCAAAGTATACAAAATGATGAATGTCAGGCACTAGGTACACACGCAATTCAACTTAAAGGTAGATACAATATATAAATTAGAAGTCGTACATTCAAATAAGTTTACAATTACATTCCTAATAAAATACAGTGGTGAAATTAATTTTGTTGATCCTTCATGGCGGTGGTTTTAGAGATTATTTTGGGTTGAAATAATTTGAGCTCGGTGTTGCCAAGTTTTTGAAATAAATGCAAATGTTAGTCGGTATGGCGCGGTGCGGCGACGTAAATAGGAAATATTGTCCTATCCTACTTCCTACTTAATAATTATAAATGCGGACTTGTGTAATTTGTTCGGTTTTTTTAAATAAATTTATAGACGCGCTTTCGGTTCGTTCTCCTCGTTATCTGCTCACTGTTAACTGGTAACTGCCTCGTTGGTCTAGTGGTTGGTGTGTTCGACTGCGGCCGACGAGGTCCCGGGTCGGGCCATAATTAAGTATTGGGTTTTTCTGACTAGAAATTCTCAGTACTAGCCCCGAGTTAGGAAGCTGGTGGTGTTTCCACCCTCGTGCCTCGGAGAGCACGTTAAGCCGTCGGTACCGGTTATTATCACTAGCATGATAATAGCTCCAGTGCGGATGCGGGTGCGGATGATGTCCGCCAACCCGCATTGGAGCAGCGTGGTGGGTCTAAGCTCTAAATCCCCCTCTCCTATGAGAGTGGAGGCCTGTGCCCAGCTGTGGGACGTTATTGGGCTGTAATGGTGGTGGTGGTTTGGGTTCGGTTTTCTTTATTTATTAATTATAGCGCTAGGCCGGCGTATTGGAAGTAGTGATGCAGCCTAAGGTGGAGCGCGCTTGCCTAGAAGATGCCTATATTCACTCTTGATTTGAAGATACCAATATTATAAGCGGTGGGAAAAACAGAAGCCGGAAGGGCGTGCGCGTGTAATTTCTATCAACAATCAACCGCTCACATCATTATATATTAAATGCTATTTACTTATTTACTCAGGTTACTTAGTTACCCACGATTTTAATTTTGGAGTGTGCTCAATGCCCTAGAATCTAGATTAATGAGGAGAGTGGTGTGGTGCATGGTACCTAGGACCTACCTAATTATTTTTTAGCTTTTACCACATTATATTCATCATCATTACCTTTCTTTTAAATAAAACCGTTTAAAATTTTAATAAAATACCTATTTTTTTGTTACAGATTCTGTTACACATAATTATATAATAATGCCAGGAATCGAACCCAGAACCAGCGAGATCACTTGAGTATAGATATATTATATTCATGTGGCGCAGTGTCAAAAAGAAGGAGAAAGGAAGGGAAATTATAAATAATTATAAAAAGAAGGGTATATTCATATTATGGCCCTATTTCGCAAAACTACTTTTTTTTAATTTTTTTTATTGCAAGATAGGCTTGCGCTTGACGACAATCACGCTTAATACAAAGCAATGATGAGGTCTAGGTTGAAGCGCGCCCGCCCAGAAGATGCCTATTCACTCTTGCCTTGAAGATACTTAAGTTATACGTGGCAGGGAATACATGCGCTGGAAGGGCATTCCATATCCTGGCGGTACATCGTTGCCGCTAAGATACCAGCCCTGATCAGAGATAAAATTTAGAAATTATAAATTCCCAAATTGACCCTGCCGGTAATCGAACCCGGGACCTCCCACGTTAAAACAACAGCGCTCAACACTGCGCCAGGGAGATTGTCAAAACATCTCAGTCATGGGCTTAATTTAGATCGAATATAAAAAAAAAATAAGTACACCCAGTAAGAATGAATTATTAATAACCCAGTCTGATGCGGGTCGTAATAAAACATAAAAGGAACAAATGGTACGGAAGTGAATTCATTCGTTCACTCATTTTGATATTACCCTTTTGGTGTGCGCAATTAAAAATAAAGGCCTGTCAATTAAGGGATGATCTATGTGAATCTGAGTCACGACCCTGATTTATATGTTCATACGGACACGTGTTTTTCATCAACTGACGACCTCCATGGCGCAGTGGTGAGGTTTGCCGTCTTTTAAGTGGGAGGTCCCGGGTTCGATCCCCGGCAGTACCAATTTGGGAATTTATAACTGAATTTTCTCTCTAGACTGGCCTGGTGGAAGGCTTCGGCCGTGGCTATTTACCACCCTACCAGCAAAGACGTGCCGCCAAGCGATTTAGCGCTCAGGTACGATGCCGTGTAGAAACCGACTAGGGTAGGGTTTAATATATGTGCCATGCCCCTAACAGGTAAGCCCGCTACCATACTAGACTGCATCATCACTTAAAACATCAGGTGAGATTGCAGTCAAGGGGTAACTTGTAGTGGAATCAAAAAAAAAATTGGCAGTCATACGGACGCCGATAGAAGTGAAAACAATTTTTTTTATTTTATAATATTAATTTTTTTTAATAACTAAATATTTAAAATAATTTTGCGGACGAAGTCGCGGGCATCATCTAGTTAAAAATAAAGGCCTGTCAATTAAGGGATGATTTATGTGAATCTGAGTCACCTTGATTTAAATGTTCTAACGACCTCCTAGTGAGGGTTGCCGTCTTTTAAGTGGGAGGTCCCGGGTTCGATCGCCGGAAGGATCAATTTGGAAATTTACAATTTCTGAATTGTCTCTGGTCTGATGGGAGGCTTCGCCCGTGGCAGCCATTTCTTATCCACTACAAGTTTGCCCTTGACTGCGATCTCTTGTAGTGGCCCTTAACCGTGGTAACATAAGTACCTTCAAGGCAAGAATGAATAGGCATCTTCTATACCTCATCATTGCTTTGCACTAAGCATGATTGTCGTCAAACGAAAGCCTAATTTTTAATAATATCCCTGGGGTCCTTGCTCGATGCTAGATCTTTTTTTGGAGTATACCTCCTTTAGAATCGATTTTCATATTATTTATGCCCAGGTTATGAAAATTTATGTCGAGTAAAAGCCTATGTCACTCTCCAGGTCCTCAACTATACCCATGCCAAAAATCACGTCGATCCGTTGCTCCGTTGCGGCGTGATTGAAGAACAAACCAACAAACCAACAAACAAACACACTTCCGCATTTATAATATTAGTATGATTTTGAATTCTGGTTGTGATGTTCTTATTTTAAACTCATTATCCATTATTTTAATATTATAAAATATGCAAAAGTAATTTAGTCTATTTTTACTTACCTTTTCATGCCATCTGTTTATAGAATTATGGTGAAGAGTGTATGAGTGGGATTTTATCCCGGAAAACCTTAAAATTTAAGCCAACATGGATCTGGTACTTTTTATTCCGGAAAATCAGAGAGTTTCCACGGGAAACTCCTAAATCCAAGCTCACGAAGTCGTGGACATGATCTAGTATTGTAATAGTTTGTAATGGAAAACGCTTAGGTTATTCTGAAAGTTTTTTTCTTATATTTTACTTTATTAAATAGCTTGAAATGCGCCTAGCATTCGAAGTGACCTCCGAAACTTAAACTCATTATAATATAAACCATTATGCAACTGATAAAATCTCCTTTTATTGGCAACAAAGATTGCGATTAACAAGAACTTGACCTTAATAATCAATCTATCTATATTCTATAGATATCTATATCAAATAAATATTATAAATGCGAAAGTTTGGATGGATGTATGGATGGATGTTTGTTACTCAATCACGCTCCAACGGCTGAACGGATCTGGATGAAATTTGGCACAGAGATAGATTATGGACTGGAATAGCACATAGGCTACTTTTTATCCCGGAAAATTAAAGAGTTCCCGCGGGAACCGAAAAACCTCAATCCACGCGGACGAAGTCGCGGGCATCAGCTAGTTCTATATATATATATCTGTCGATTTGTTACTTGTCAAGAGGTGTATCGTGCTTTTTGTCTAAAAACAACGTTGCTAAGCCACTTATCGACACATTACAGATAGATTAACCGTTAATTTCAGCCGTAATACAAGCAGACTTGGTTAGTTAATGCAATTAGGTAAATCAAACTAAGCAAATTGAATATTTAATCGAATTAACACAGATATTTCGGCCCCATTAAGCTCCACTCACTAAAGTCTACTTAACTTCGGGTGCCGCTAACTAGATTCTTAGCTATTAATCAATTAATCTAAAGCCTGTTTGCCTCTACTACTGGATGTTGGACGAATATGTGATTATGTCCTCGTCCAATAAAATCGGAAGATTCTGCTTCTGGGCTGGTGTAGTGCCCTTCTAAGGTCATACTGCCAACGCTAAGTAATAGTACTCAAAATGACAATTTAATGTCACGTACATTAGATGATCCAATCAATAGCGTTTATTAAAAGGATACCTACTTATAAAATAAAGCATATAACCTTTAAAAGTAACTATTACTTATTCAAATTTAATTATACTTAACTAACATAAATGTCTACCACACTAATAAAATAAATCACAATAATTACAAAATAAAGTACCTTACATATCTAAGACTACTCCAATGATAATTATTAAAATATAATACAAGCCATCCACTGTTATTTAAAAAAATACTTTTACTTTACTACTTGTACCAACTCAAAAGGTTTACTTTTTATCCCGGAAAATTAAGGAGTTCCCGCGGGTATAACAAAAAACTTTAACCACGCGGACGTAGTCGCGGGCATCAGCTAGTAATAATATATTTCTTGGCAAGGCAAAGTTAATAGGTAAGTCACTACTAATGCAGTGGCGCCATTTTACATTTATGTTACGTTTAACTTTTTAGGCCGTATGTATAGAGGTATCCTGTTCTTAATAACTAGCCTAGAAACGTGTCAAAATGAGCAAAAAATGTGTATCTGTCATTTAATATAGAAAACTTTGTTTTGCGGTTTAATTTTCATGACAGACTTTGCCCCATGTAAATGATAGAACACTACGAGTTTGTAATAAATTGGTAGCTACTAAGTTAATTAATCCTTGATTCATGATTAAAATATTCCAGAATTATTCCAAGCTTTTTTCAGTACAGTGGCTTAAGACTTGTTCAAGTACTTTCAACACTTAGTTTTCAGAAGACTAGTCGATTCTCCTCAAATCATCGCCATCATCAACCGATATTATGTTCACAGTTGGACATAGGCATCTTGTTGGGACTTCCATACGCTGCGGTTTTGTGCATTCGATCCAAATGTTTATTAAGTTTTCAAATTTTTATATTTTTTTATTACAGTGCTTCATACTCTAGGAAAGTTACTTAAATACTTATCAAAATTTTTATCCTGCCGGTTCCGCAAATTTTTGATATTTAGTATTCAAATTAACTAACAAGTACTTTTGAATCGCCACGTGAATCTACCACTGTTTGGGAATGACATTTACCGAAAAGAGGAGGCATTTATCGGTATAGTGAACCAGATTATAAAATTTGACGTCCACACCTCGTCTATGAATTCGCGCCGCCATGGGACTTTGATAATTAGTTAATAGCCTTTATCAATGCTATTAGCGCTTCTATCAGAATGCGAAATATTATTACAAAGTACAAATGTTATTAAAAATTGAATCTTTGTCGGAACGTTGGTGATTTGTTATATCATTAATACAATTTAAATAATTTAATTTCTATCATTTTTAGGATTCCGTACCCAAACGTTGCTAAAACCAAATCTACCCTACCAGCTTGCCTCAGCTGTCCCACTACAAGTTAGTCCTTGACTGCGGTCTCACCAGTCTAAGGACATGACCCCTAACAGGATGACCTGTTAGGGGTCATCATCATCATCTGTTAAGGATAGTACGTTGAAGGACGACAGAAAGTCTTGAAGATAAGATTAAACTTTCCTTTAATGGTCAACGATACTGTATTTAAATAATATAATATGATAAATGTGGATGCGAACTGTATAGTAAGAAATGTGCACAGTTGCCTTGTCATCATCATGTCAGCCTGCAGACGTCCACTGCTGAACATAGGCCTTTCCCGAAGAACGCCACCACGCCCGGTACTCAGCTTTCCTCATCCAGCCACTTCCCGCCACCCTCTTAGGGGTTATTGGTCTTGTTAGGTGTGCGGCAGTTATATTGTAATTAAAGCCATAGCCCTGACTGGTTTCTACAAGGAATCATACAGGTACGCTAAATCGCATAAGTGCAGGTAAGGTAGTAACTCAATGTATGGGCAAAACGGCAAAATTTATAACTCTTTGAAACCACTGTGGTTGTATACCTATGAGTGAGTACATTAAAAAAAACAACTCTCCCCCCCCCCCCCCGCCTCCGGTGGTGGCTTCCCCCCTCCCCGTCTCAAAAAGTGTGCCATTTTGCAGATTTTCTAGATTTTCAAGAAATCTGTACAAGCTAGGACAAAACTGTCAAAGAGCTGAAGAACTGGCACACTTTTCAAGGCGGGGAGGGGGGAAGCCACCACCGGAGGGGGGGGGGGGGAGAGTTGTGTTTCTTAATGTACTCACTCATAAGTCATAGGTATAAAACCACAGTGGTTTCAAAGAGTTATAAATTTTGACGCGAAAAAATCTAAAATGAATGGACTATCAAGCCTAAGAGAAAGTTCAGAAATTATAAATTCCCAAATTGACTTGACAATGCTGATTGTAACTTGCTCACCATATTATATTAATAACACCTTACTTTACTTACAATCATGCAAATAAAAATATTCTAAAAAATATTCTATCAAAACCGGATCCACCCACGATAAGACAACAGCGCTCTACATTGCGCCAGGGAGATCGGCTACTTAGAGATATATACTACTATTACTATATCCGTATTAATATTAGAAATACGAAAGTGTGCCTGTCTGCTTCTTAGTCATTTATTTATTGATAGCTTTCATGTCTTACATACTAATACAATATCCATATCCATACTTCCATACTTCCATACTAATATTATAAATGTGAAAGTGTGTCTGTCTGTCTGTCTGTCTGTCTATCTGCTACGCTTTCCCGGCCCATCTTTTCAACCGATTTTGTTGAAATTTGGTATAGAGGTAGGTTATATAACGGGGAAGGACATAGGCTACCAGCTTTTTATCCCGGAAAATCAAGGAGTTCCCGGGGGAATCAAAAACCCTTAATCCACGCGGACGAAGTTGCGGGCATCATCTAGTTCTTAATATAATTAGCAGTTAGCATGCATGGACATGAGGCCCTATCAGGGCGTTGCTAAATGTTAACATTATTATTAGTTATATCTAATTATTATCATTAATTTATTTAGCACATTATAGATGTAATCAAATAAATATTATAAATGCGAAAGTTTGGATGGATGTATGGATGTTTGTTACTCAATCACGCTCCAACGGCTGAACGGAACTGGATGAAATTTGGCACAGAGATAGATTAGAGTCTGGAATAGCACATAGGCTACCTTTTATCCCGAAAAATTAATGAATTCCCGCGGGAACCGAAAAACCTCGATCCACGCGGACGAAGTCGCGGGCATCAGCTAGTATACAATAAACCTAATTATGTATATATCAAAACATGTGATAATAATTTACATCTTTCACATATCCTTTCACATATCCTTTCATATCTTTTCCATATCGTGGATCCGATTTTGACGTTTTATACGTACGCTTTGAAAGGTTGCATCCCCCATCTTCATCATCCTACCTCAGGACAAAGGCTAATCCCGGAAAATCAAATAGTTCCCATGGGAATTTCCAAAAACTTAATCTACGCGTACAAAGTCGCGGGCGTTCTCTAATTTGAAATTAATAAATGCACCATCATTTACCATCCAGGTGGCTTATTATATTTAACAGATATTTCAATAAATTCACAAAAACAAGAACAGTAAAAATCAACACGGAAAATTAATCGGCTACTTACCGCAGGCAAACCCGAAATCCCTTAAACTCGGCCAAAAGTCACGGCCCTTTTACGGTCCATTTAATGATTACGAGTAAGTATCAAGACGTTGGAACTGCCCCATGAATATGTGCCAGCCCACTGTACCGAAAACTTTGCTCTTTAGTCTTTACCCTGTTCTATATACTTAAATAAAAATAAATAAAGCGTTTATTTCCAATTACTCAAATGAATACAAATTACAGTCTTTTTAAAAACAAACATTAATACAAATTTACAATAACATTAATTTAAAAAAGTTTAATAGTAAAAATAAATCAAAATGTCAATTTATTAATTTATAGTTGCATGTCATAATTATGTTATTGTATTTCAAAATGATTTATGTCAGTAGGTTTAATGTTTGTTACATTTCGTCATTGGAATGCCCATTTTTGGGCATAGGCCTCCTCCATCCTTTTCCATTCATTTCTATTCTTCGCCAGCCTGGTCCAGGTATTTCCCACTGCCTCAGCGATATCGTCACGCCAGCGACGCCGCGGTCGGCGCGTGTCCCGTGGAGACCAATGAAGAATTTTTTCAGTCCAACGCCCATCAGTCGCTCTTGCTATATGTCCGGCCCATCGCCATATAAGGAGGCATGCTAGTTTTGCCGCGTCAATAATTTTAGTCTTCTTTCGTATTACTTTGTTCTTGACTCTGTCTTTTATTTTTTTTCCCAGCATGCTCCTTTCCATGGCTCTCTGAGCAACCTGTTCTATCATCATCATCATCGCGTGCCTTCTTCAAAACGAAGTTTGGCGGTCATCATGCGAAAATCCTCTCTATTTTGAGCCGCATCTTTTAGTCTGGGATAGCTGAGCCCTGTCCACCCCCTTATATCGTCCAACCACTTGCGCCTTTGGCGACCTGGAGCTCTCTTGCCTGCAATCCTTCCTTCCAAAACTAGTCTTGGAAGTAAGAATTGGGCTCCTCTTCTACCTGTTCTATTAGACTAAGAGATAACTGCAATTTTGGTAACCATCGCCAGAAAGGCTGATTCAGTGTTAGATGGATGTAGAGCTCTCCACTGATCTCAAAAGTGGCAGTCTGCCTGCATTTGGATGGCCCTTTCGCTAAATATGGCCGTTCAAAGACGGTTTATTGTTACCAAAAATGAACGATAATTAGAAAAGATATTAAAAATTATTAACAGCAATCAACGGGACGACAAAGTTATTGCTAATATTTTTTTACAGGAACGCATAGTAAGTATAGGTTATAACGTCTTTGAAAGCTGATATCTAGAAAAAGTCCCATCCAAATGCGTCAGTTTTTACGCTGTTTACATAGGCACTGTGCATACTTTAATACTGTACAAGAATCAGCTTTCTAATTATCGTTCATTTTTGGTAACAATAAACCGTCTTTGAACGGCCATATTTAGCGAAAGGGCCATCCAAATGCAGGCAGACTGCAACTTTTGTGATCAGTGGAGAGCTCTACATCCACCTAACACTGAATCAGCTTTTCTGGCGATGGTTACCAAAAGTGCAGATATCTCCTATAATATATATACTTAGCATTAATTACTACATTCATTGGATAGATTAAATTGTTAATATCAGCGGATTATAGCGAATTAAACTTCTAGTTCTTTTCAATGTCATGGACTTCCGCGAAGTAACACCTGCTTCTATCCAATAGCGTTTTTTACCATTGAAAATGGTTATCAGGTGCAATTCTCTGGGTCTGGTCTGGTGAGAGGCTTTCGTTTTGGCCGTTTCTAGTTACCACCCTACCGACAAAGAGGTACAGCCAAGCGATATAGCGTACCAGTACGATGCTGTGTAGAAACCGCTCAGGGGTATGTATCTGTTTAATATAACTGCCGCTTATTATGAAGTTTTCACAATTTTCAGCCATCTATAATAGAGGCCATGTGAGAACTTTAAAAACAAAAAGAAAGGTTAACAGAGCTTTTGCGGTAGGGAACCTAAGAGTGGAAGGAGAAGGGGGAAGCCTTTGCCCAGCATCGGGATTATAATATTATAACACATCGTATAAAAAAAAGCGTACTAAGTAAAATAACACTAAATACAGGCTTATTTATATATAAATAAATAAATAAAATAATAGAGGTCTGACAACAATATTATGTAAAACAGTAGGTATCATATCAGTCCCTAACTAAGCACAACTAAGCCCTAGGACATGTGTCAGGATAGTGTAAAATGGATTTGTAACAAAACAGCTCTACTTATTGGTACCGAATCGGATTACTATGCCCTTAGTACAAGTTATCTCTACTCTACAATACTGATAGACTCATCGAGCATCATAAAACTACAACGACTAAATAAAATAGACCTGGTTATTATTTTACGATTGTATATATTTTTCGTTGTAGGGCCTCGAGGCTTAGTCTCCTTGCCCGGGTGTATGGAGTATTTGTTTTTTTTATCCACTTCAAGTTAGCCCTTGACCGCGATCTCACCTGGTGGTAATAATGCAGTCTAAGATGGTAGCTGGCTAACCTGTTAGGGGAATGACATTTATAATATTAAACCGCATACGCCTAATCAGTTCTACAATACATCGTACTGGAACACCAAATCCCTTGGCGGCACGTCTTTGCCGTTAAGATAATAACTAGCCCACGGTCGAAGCCTCTTAACACTCAAAACCAAAGAAAATTTTAAATAAAAAAAGAAAATTTAGAAAATAGAGTTTCTAAAATTTGCCCTACTGGGAATCGAACCTAGGATCTCCTGCTTAGAAGACAACACCCTTTTTCACAACTTCCAAAGTCCTACTGAAGGCCCTCAAGCTTCAAATGCGCCTATTTGCATCTAGTTTTGGTTAAACAATAAAGTATTTTTTAAAAAAAAAGGTCACTACTTCGACTATGATGCAGTAGTGAGCGCTGTTCGTCAAAAATACGAGGTTACGATACTAAATAAATAAAAACTTTCTTGTTTCTCAGTGGCGTGCACAGGGTTCGAAGCCAGGGTAAGCATTTATTAGGTATGAGGATGAAACAGCCAGTTTCCAACTCCAGGCTAGTGTTGAGAATTTCTTAAAATAAAAACCTAATATCGAACTAGGTAGGTACCTTATCTAGGTATTTTTGGCCCGACCTGGGAAATAACCCAGGACCTCTCAACTGCAATCGAACATGCTTAGCATGCTAACAAATCATACTCAACTACCTACTAGGACTAGGTACCTACCTACTTACTATATTTTATTAGATAATCGCGAGCGTTATGTGATGCAAAAAAGTGCTTACACCAAGAACTCTCTCTCGTCTTACACCCCAAAAAGGTAGTAGGTACTAGGTAGGTACTTAAAATAATAATATTTAAGTAGATTGTTTGTTACGTTACCGATTAATACTTCGAAGATAGGATTTCTGAACAATTCCAATAATTTTGTAATCACTAATCACTATTAAAGTTCTCACATGATGTTCTCACAATAATTCACGTGTTTTTTTACAAAGAAATGTCCTTGAACGTGTTACAAATTTATTATAACGGGACGCAATTCGCAATCAAAACAATAACATACACGTAGTAGGTACCTTGTAGCAATATGGCGCGCGAGTGCCGTGTGGTGGCCGGCGGAAGTCTCGCTTAATAACTCTTTTATTAAAGTATTTAATTTAAATACTTTAATTAGGTACGCTATTATTTGCGTGAAAAAATATTATGTAATATACTATTTACCCTTTTTTTTGGATGTTTAATCGGTGGCCGTATTATGTTTTCTTTTTAATTTGGACTGCTTTTGATTTGATTATTTAAATTTTGTACTAAAATACTAAAGTAATAATTTAGAATCTTTATAATTTCTTAGGATACAAAACCAGTAGAAAGAATTACGGTACAAAATTTTAATCTATTTAATAATTTCAAAAAGCTTTTTGGCGTCTAGGTAAATACAGTTACTTAATTTTGATTATTAAAATAAGTCTTGAGTTGATTGCGCCGCTTCCGCAGGCTATGCTTTTTAAGACGTACTCACGTGCGGTCATGACTATGGAGTGATGACCCACACATGTAAACGTGTTGTGTGTTGTATTACTGAATGTGAAACACACACACCTTCAATCATATCCAATTTTAACTCGTGCTTATTCCGTGGCGCTAGCGTCGCGTCGGTTATTGGTACTCGAGCGTATTCACTATGGATAAAATTCACGACAGCGCCATCTTCGTAATAATTACAGAATTACTACAGCAATAATATAGATACGGGCGGTGATTTACTATAGATGGCGTTTTTATGAATTTATATTACAGTTGCTGTTTTATTTTTTATTAAGTAATTTAGTTGAGTGGTTTAATTCAGCTGGGGTAAGCAGTGCCTTTTTGCCTCTATGTACTGCACGCCACTGTTGTTTCTTATTGCTAAATTTACACAAAACACTTAACTACTAAATTCTACGACTAAATTAAAAAAAAATCTAACAATAAACAATAGAAGGCAACCTCTACATTACTGTACCCTTACTCTGAGATTGATCGAATTTAAAATACGGTCTCACTAGGTGAGGTGAATCACATTTGAGTCAAACTAAAATGGACCCAAAGACTCTTGATTTAAAGCCACAAATTCAGTGCAACCGATTCAAATTTCGAAACGTATCGTTTGGAGCGCTAGCTGTGAATGCATACACGAAATTGAGCTCTAAATTAATAAGATTAAGATTCATTTTAGTTTGATGCATATATAATTCACCTCACTTAGTGAGACCGTATTTTAAATTCGATCAATCTCAGAGTAAGGGTACAGAGCATTACTAGAAATCCGTAACGTTATCGAGACTTAAAAAGTCGTTCTAAGGGTACTGTTTCCTTTGGCATACGACCCTTATCAAGGGCTGGCTAATATGCAAATACGACATTCCAAAGCCCTTGTCATGTGGAAATGTCACAACAGGATTTTTGCGAAGGGATTGTGTAATTTTTTATAAACATTTGTATAATGTAATACAAATAGGAGAAAGTAAACAGAAAAAGGTATACTTCAAATCTCACAGTCATGTTTGCTCGATTACTGTATAATCAACATGTTCTCTATATCTTATTTCTATTTATTCTTATTTAAGTGTATGCACTATTTACTGAAAACCAAAAAGTTGGTAGCTCTGTACAATTTTTGAACGTCAATAATTATTATAATATAATATATGATTAAAATCTTAATATATATAAATCTCGTGTCACAATGTTTGTCCTCAATGGACTTCTAAACCACTTAACCGATTATAATAAAATTCGCACACCATGTGCAGTTCGATCTAACTTGAGAGATAGGATAGTTTAATATTATATAGATTAGGATTATTAGTGCTACCCGTGCGAAGCCGGGGCGGATCGCTAGTATTTAAATAAAAATATTATTAGTGATAATATTTTGATAATTTTTATTATGCCAAATTGTACGTAACAACAGCTGTTGTTTTTACAAAAAATGTCCCATTCATAATTAATTTACTGCCAGTGGCAGTGAGCAATAATATAATATTCAGTCTTTAATAATGTTAATTTTTTATCAATTATTAATAATTTATACCCAACATCATACTAATATTATAAATGCGAAAGTGTGTTGGTTCCAACATCATACTAATATTATAAATGCGAAAGTGTGTTGGTTGGTTGGTTTTTTGGTTTGTTGGTTTGTCCTTCAATCACGCCGCAACGGAGCAACGGATCAACGTGATATTTGGCGTGGGTATAGTTGAGGATCTGGAGAGTGACATAGGCTACTTATTATCTCGGAAAATTTAGGAGTTCCCGTGGGAATTAAAAAAAAACTTAAACCACGCGGACGGAGTCGCGGGCATCAGCTAGTAATTCACATAAGTCTAAAAATTTAAATAGTGTCAAAGTCAAGTTCAATTAGTAAGTAAATAAAAAAAATTAATTAATAAATAATGTAAACGGTTGTGCCGTATCCATTTATGTTTGTTTTTTGTATTTCAATTTCTTTGTGTACAATAAAGTATATTTTACTTTTTTACTTTTACTTTAAAAGTAAATGTCAAAATGATGTCAAATCAATAATAAGTAAATAATTCTTACATCATTACTTCGTGTTTTAGAATTATAATCCTTATTTTAGGTACGTCAAGGTACGTAAAATCACATTTTGAGTAATATTGCATAAGTATTGCTATAAGCGTTGGCGGTATGTCACTCACACTATATTAGTCAAAAATTACGCTTTTAAACCTTACTAGTGGCATATCTTTATGGCAATTAGTGTTTAACGATAATATAAGCATTATAATAAGCAGCCAAGCGCTAGCCTATATACTTAAAAAAAAAATTAGAACAGATCAAAACGTAGGCAGCAAAAGTCGCTTCGGTGTAATATGAAGTGCGGTAACCTCAAAGGGGTCAGAGGACGCGGCTGCGGGGCACAGACGTCAGGCTGACGTCGCTTTCTTCCTTTGCCAGTGTTTTATATGACAAGTTGTTTTATCCAATAAGTAGGTACAAGTTAGCCGTTAACTGCAAAGTTATCAATTCAACTCATTGTCGGTTTCATTACTGAGCACAACTCTTTTTTTTATCCTCTACAAGTTAGCCCTTGACTGCGATCTCACCTGATGGTAAGTGATGATGCAGTCTAAAATGGTAGCGGGCTAACCTGTTAGGGGAATGGCAGATAAATGAAGCCCATATCCTTATTCGGTTTCTACACGGCATCGTACCGGTACGCTAAATCGCTTGGCGGCATGTCTTTGCCGGTAGGGTGGTAACTAGCCACGGCCGAAGCCTCCCACCAGGCCAGACCGGGGAAAATTCCGAAATTATAAATTCCCAAATTGGATCGAACCCGGGACTTCCGCACGTTAAGACAACAGCGCTCAACATTGCACCACGGAGGTCGTCAAACCACCACGCTGGCTAAATGCGAATTGGCAGACTTCATAGGCATCCAGGTATCCTTGCAATGTTTTCCTTCACCGTGATATTATTTAATTTCGTAAAACGCACATAACTCCAAAAAATGAGAGGTGCATGCCCGGGAATCGAACCCGCGACCCCGTATAGGAGGTCGGGTGTCTAAAACACTAGGGCTATCACCGCTTCTGTCGCAGCTCCAGAAAGTATCGCCTGATTTTATCAAACACTAGCCGATGCCGACTTCGTTCGCGTCGATTGAGGTTTTTTGGTTCCCGCGAGAACTCCAATTTTCCGGGATAAAAAGTAGCCTATTTGCTATTCCAGACTATAATCTATCTCTGTGCCAGATCCATTCAGCCGTTCTGGCGTGATTGAGTAACAAACGTCCATCCATCCATCCAAACTTTCGCATTTATATAATACTAGCAGATGCCTGCGACTTCGTCCGCGTGAAATAAGTTTTTTAAATTCCGACGGGTACTCCCTAATTTTTCAGGTTATTCTCACAAATAATGTGACTTTCTATTGGTACCAGAATTTTCAAAATCGGTTCAGTAGATCCAGAGATCACCCCCTACAACGTCACAAACTCACAAACTTTACCTCTTTATAATAATAAGTATAGATTAAAGTATGTAGATTTAACTAGTTTTACTGCTTTTAACATTGAAATTCACACAAAAGCGAAACTTACTCCTACCTCACATTCTGTTTACTCATCATCTTTGGGTATAAAGCTGGGTACACATTGACATTTGACGGTACAACGTAAATCATTGTAAATACGACCCGTTTAATGCAAATAAAACATGTAATGGGATTTACTCAACCCAAGTGACACAATGGGTTATTCAAGTTCTAAATGATAGAGAACTTGTTATTTTTCCGGGATATAACTTATTATGTCCTCTCCGGGGATGCAACCTTACTTTATATCAAGATCGGTGGAATCGTAAAAGCATAGTAAAGAGACAGACAGATTGCTGAGGGTCATGACCCCTTTTCATTAATCACATAATGGTTTTTTTTTTAAGTATATAGGCTAGCGCTTGGCTGCAATCACACTTGCTTGCAAGTGGTGATGCAGCCGGTGGAGCGCGCTTGCCTAGAAGATGCCTATTCACTCTTGATTTGAAGATACCTATATTAAAAGAGGAAGGGGTATGGGTTTTCTTGGGATAATAATGCAGTGGGTTCCCAGGTCCTCCCGCATTACGACTCGATTTCGAGTACTATTTTAACTCATAGGTTTCTAACGATTATTATCATGTGTTAGTGATAATAACCGGGACCGACTGCTTAAAGTGCTCTCCGAGACACGAAGGGAACGAAAAGGCCAAATTCGGACTTCTAAATTCGGTCACCCATCCAGTTACCGACTTGGGTCAACATTAATTTATTTTAATTAATTTATTTTATTTTATTTTGAAAACACACGGTTATATAACATACAATAGGTTATACAAATATAATAGCACTTAAACCAAAACAGTTTTCAATGAGTTATTTTGCACATATTATTAACAATCGCAATCGATTGATATACGTTGTCACTTCTAGGCCACTCGTCCCTCACGAGAAAATGTACCTAGTACGAAATGATATGTAGTTCCCAGTGTCCCCACATCCTATCAAGTCGCAAAGAATTTTCCGTGACTGTATTACGGAGACATCACACAGGATTTAGCCTGTCCTATGGATTTACTTACATATCCCGGTTTACACCCCCAACCTATTGTTCAGGGATAAAGACTTTGGGGCGTCTTTATACCGTTTCTTCAAGGTTCTATAAGGTAGGTATAAAAAGTTAATAAAATTCTGTAGGAAGTGACGGTTCTATTGTGTTCAACTTTTTTTATTGTTGACGCGAAATTATTTTGAGGGAATATTAAATTTTTTTTAGTTAAATTGTTTATATGATTAAATTTTTTTTATTTTATGACATAGAAAAGGTTAAAATACAGGAAAAATATAACTAGTTCATAGATTAATATATGCATTATTGTAAACCCACTTCTTCTTTTCTTGGATAATATTAAATTACACTATGGGTCCGAGAAAAAAGTAATAAAAGAGGAAAAGATACAAAAGCAAATAAAAAAAATTGGCAGTCATAGGGACTGCCGCTAAAAGTGAAAACTTATAACTTCGACTTTTGGTATTAAAATTTAAAAAATACTAAACAAAAAAAAAATTATGATATCATAGGAAAAGAAATTGTCAGCGTACCTATTTATGTGGCAAATAGGTGAAAAGGGGAAGTTTATATTCAGATGTTGTAGCGAATTCAAAGTTTTTCAATATTCACAAGGTCATATTTTTGGTGAATCTCCCTTTGTTTTCTGCGATTGCTTCGGGTGTACATAACGGAAATCAACGTTCTCCTTCCCTCGGAGGGAGAGTTGGTGTATACACCTAACAAATAACAAACGTTGTGTCAAAGTAGTGGACCACTTGGTCGTATTTTTCTATTGTTTCCGTGATAAGGTATCGGTACACTCCGGTCACCTGTAAGACGTTAAAACGTCATGTCCAGTCTTGGATATTATAGAGATTTGTATTGTCTTAGCATGGATGTAATACTGTCTTATTAGACATTTTATATATTAACTAGAGGATGCTCGCGACTTCGTTCGCGTGGCATAAGTTTTTTTAATTCCCACATGCACTCCTTAATTTTCCGGGATAAACCCTATATCACTCTCCAGGTCTTCAACTATACCTATGCAAAAAATCACGTCGATCCGTTGCTCTGTTGCGGCGTGATTGACGGACAAACTCTCATTTAACGTCCTTGGGGATAAAATTTTCAAAAACTGTGAAACACATATTTCTTTATTTTAAAGCAGAAGCCTAAATACCAACATTCATGGTTATAACTTGAAAAATGTAGGACTTTCATACAAACTTTCAACCCCTATTTAACGCCATGGGGGTAGAATTTTCAAAAACTGTGAAACACGTATTTCTTTATTTTAAACCAGAAGCTCAAATACCAAGTTTTATGGATATAACTTGAGAAATGACGGACTTTCATACAAACTTTCACCCCCTATTTCACCCCCTTAGGGGTGGAATTTTGAAAAATCCTTCCTTAGTGAGCGCCTACGTCACAAAAGGAACCTACTGTCAAAATTTCAAGTTTCTAACCCCAGCGGTTTAGGCTGTGCGTTGATATATAAGTCAGTCAGTCAGTCAGTCAGTCAGGACTTTGAATTTTATATATATAGATTACTAAGGGTATGTGTGAAATTCTGAGAGGAGAACGAAGCTCTCATGGAAAGTAGGCAGGCATGGGTTGATGATCAAAATTGTATATATATTGTATTGTATTGTATGCTGCATATAAATTGTATGTATAAAATAATATTATGTGTTGCGTATAGTAATACATAATATAATAATCGCATTGGTTTATACCAATCATCAGTTAATTCTAGTCAACCTACTTCAAAGATAAAGAGTCTGTATCTAGTGAAAAACTAAAGGTCGACAAAAACTACGTACGATTGTAAAGGTTTTTGATACTAATTAACTTTTCATAATAATATCATATTCCACAGTAATCTGCTAGTCCGGAAATATTCTAAAAAAATACATCTTCTTGCAGACGTGTAGCTATAATATTATATCCTTCGATGTATAATAAAATAGACTGGATTCAAACTTTCCGCACAAGCTTGCAGAGGTGTGAGATAGGTTTTTTTATGATTTCCTTGCAATCAATATTCTTTCCAGGATCTAAGGCAGTCGTTATATTATATCTATGGGGTTGTAGCCGATGTTATTGATTTAAGCAAAATGCTTTCTTTTTGAAATTTATTTGTTTTCATTTTGGAACATTTTGTTCTGGAAACTGAAAATGGTTAGGGATATGTATTACGTATTTTGGTATAGGCATCTAATTTCTAATATACTGATGGTGTTTGGCCGCACGAGGTCACTGTTTTGGTTTGTCAAAATTATCACTGTGACTGAAGCAGTGCTATGCATTATGCAAACGACATCTGCCATTATTATCATCCTAAACTAGATAAACCATAGTCTCGGAATAATTAACTGTGAGAAAATAAAAGTTTCCAGAATTAAAAAATGCAGATAAAAGTGAAAACGAATATTCACTTAAAACGAATAAAAATTTAAAAAAAAGAGGAAAATAAAATTTAAATTAATTAAAATATAAACCTTAAAACCAAGGCATTAAAGTTTAATTACGAATGTAGTATATAATTGTATTTAAGACCTTATATCTTCCTAACAACGCGAGCATGGGGCAGCGAGGTGTCGGTGACGGTGTGACGTGAAGTTTTCACTTCAAAATATTTTTGTCCCAAGGTTCACCAAATTTGATTTACAATTTTCTGTCTCTACTAGTGGGAGAGAGACCAACTTAAACGCTTTTATTTGCAATATTACTCAAAATGACAGTCTGACGTCACGTACCTTGACGTTCCTAAAATAAGGATTATAATTCCAAAACACGAAAGTCAACAATAATCAAGCAATATGGCTTCAAGCGATGGCAGTATGGCCCCTGAACAATGTGATGTCACCTTTATGTTTTCAGTTTTGAACAGTCTAGCCACCATTAGATAGTCTTAAATAGAATAGAGTTTAAGATAGAGTTGTAAAAACATAAAAACAATAGTAACTTTCTCCTGTCCTGCGTCCATTTCATTTCACGTATTTTTACATTGTCTGACAGTTACGTTTCAAATTGGAAGATATAAAATTAAATAGAGGTGGTATTTCGTCCTTGTAAAGTTCCCCAGACGATTTTCGTTACTTTATATTTTATTTGAATGATAGGTCAATGAACTTCTAGTCGAAAATTATGTGAAGCTTCGTACTATTTTATTTTATGTTATATTTTAATACCTAAGTCACCTTGATGAGTGTTCTAGATGAAAATCTCTGCTGTATATTATACTAGATGATGCACGCAACTTCGTCCTCGTGTATTAAGGTTTTTGGATTCCCGCGGGAACTTTTTAGTTTTCTGGGATAAAAAGTTGCCTGTCCATCCCCGGGATGTAATTTACCTGTATAGAAAATTTCATCGAAATCAGTTGAACAGATTGGCTGTGAAAGCGTTAGCAGTCAGAATTTATGATATTAGTATAGAAGCATGGATTTCATTAAATTTAAGACCGGTCTTAAGCATATAATGACCGATACTTGAGAACCTGTTAGCTGAAGTCAGATTAATAATACGGCCCTTAATTTCTTTTGTTCTTAGTACGAACCTCGTACCAAGTACAGTGCTCGTACTATGAGATATTGAATTATGCTTTTTTTTTAAATCACCCGTGACTGCGAGATAGTAGCGGGCTAACATGTTAGGGGTGCAGAAATATTAAAGCCCATACCCCATAATCTGTTTGCATACAGAACGCTAAATCGCTTCGCAGTACGTCTTTGTCGGTAGGGTGGTAACTAGCCACGACCGAAGCCTCCTAGAGAAAATTCAGAAATTATGAATTCCCAAATTGACACTGCCCGGAATCGAACTCGCGATCTCGCACTATAAGACACACAGCGCTCACCCCTGCGCCAGGGAGGTCATAGCATAGAGATCGTTGGTAAAAGGTATTACAAACTGCGAGAAGCTACCTTATGTCAGCATTTCCACAGAACAAACAAGATTTCTATTTCTGTGAGAATTTCAATGCAAATTATTATTGTTCATAAGCAAGTTTATGCTAGTACAAACTGGCTTGAGCAATTTCATAAGTCCATATTTCATACAACTTAGTAATCTAGCATTAGTATAACAACGAGAAACTTGCGCATAGTTTCATAACATAGTGCTTTTACTCGGAATGAAGTAAAGATAAATAGGTTTATTTATTTTAACTTCAGCTTAACTAAAATTAGTGTACAAGATAAAAACTAAAAACTTTAACCGGGCTGTAATATGTATAATTATTAATAATATTGTACAACTAGCGGACCCGCCCCTGCTTTGCTCAGGTGAAATTTCAAAAATTCCTTGGAGGTGGAATTTTCAAAAATCCTGAAATACGCAAAAAAATTATAATAGAATAGAAAAGAATAGAATAGAATAGAATAATCTTTATTTGCTTAATGTGTGTTAAGTACATACGATGTTATGTCTAATATATTAGAGTCCAGCACATTAGCCGTATCGGCGTACAAAATATATATTTTTAATAGGCAATTGAGCTTAAATTCATTATGTATAGTATTAGTATTAATTATAGTTACTATTACAATTATAATATTACAACATAGATACATTTTAACATTAGATTCATTTTAGTTAGGTACACTTAACATTAAAATATTACAACATATAAATTAGATTTTAATAATTAAACAATGTCATTAATAATCATGATCAATAATTATGGCCAATTTTAGAAAAACGTCGTGAGGAAACCTGCATACCACGCACAATCTCTGCTTTGAAAATGCCCGCGACTCCATCCTCGAGGTTTGAGGTTTTTAGTTCCCGCGGGAACTCCTTAATTTTCCGGGATAAAAAATAGCCTATGTGTTATTCTAGATTATAATCTATCGTGCCAAATTTCATCCAGACCTCTTCAACTGTTCGGGCGTGATTGAGTAACAAACATCCATCCATCCATCCAAACTTTCCCATATAAAATATTAGTATAGAAGTATAGATTGAGTATTGAGTAGGTAATTCCATTCAACTAACTAACTGACTAACTAACTAGGCAAAGTTTAAACAAGAATCAATTTGGTGCCGCATCGTTACGACCGTTCGTAAAACCGTCTAAACACAATTAATCTCTAATCCTAACTTCTAATTGATCCACCATCTTAGAGGATCGCACATAAATCTCGTTTAAGTTACCGTACCTATAGTTGCTACGAAGGTAGGTTTTTATCTTCGTAAAATGTGTCTGGTATCTACTAAATCAGTCACTGCAGTCTGCAAAACAGGGGATGGGTATGTAGGTATATTTATCTATTTTTAAATTTCTTCTAATAACCAATAAAATTCTTAATAACAAAATTAAAAATATTAAAAACTAAATTAAACACAAAAAAAATAAAAAAATTGTAGGTTAGGTATGTATGTAGGTTAAATCTTTTAGAGCGAAAACATGAAAAATATTTTAACGTTTAAGCTATCGTGAGTGATATTCATTATACACGGGAGGGGAGGCCTGTGGACTAACGACACTCAAAAAGCTCTAGATACATTGAGGGTCCAATTTAATAATGGATTCAGGATACTGTTGGGCTTGCCGCGGTTTTTTCGGCATCTGGCATGTTTGCTAGTGAACACTTTTATAACATGGTATCAAAAGAGTTTCTGGATTTGCCATTACATAAATTTAAAGACTGTGACTGACAGAAAGCCCACTCTGCATAAACTATACACGGACTGCTCGAGCAGTTAGCTAGTGATCACCATACACGGACCACTCTTGCAGTCATAGTCAACAGCTTGAAGCTACCATTGATAACTGCTGCCAACCGCCCGAAGCAGTCGCAACTGCTCAAGTGGTTCCATGTTCGTAGAAGACTGTAGTTTAATATGCAGTCGCAGCAGTCCATCCTGACTGAATCAAGCTGTCCGTGTATTACTCTCCGAAGCGGAAATTTAGTGACGTCAACGTCGTCCGAAGGATCAACATTTTTGAAGATCTCTCTGACAACTAACATTCCCCTTTCTCCTCTAAGAAGGTTTTGCTGAGAGTGAGCACTGTATTAAAAGTGAAACACTTAGGATTTGAACCATCTTAGTTCTTAAGTACTTCAGATCGCTCCATAGCAGTTGGGCTATTTGGGTTTGAAGCACGTGTTCAAAGATTGAACCCCTGAACGTCCGAATATACTATAGAAATAATAATTGCAAATTAATTTCATATAAATATATGAAATTAATTTGCAATACCACACCATACTCCAAAAGTTATACGCGCTAGTCCCAGTGTTATAATACAAAGTTAAAATTGAGAATTAATTCGGCCTATCCCGGTCTAAGATCGACCATCGGGACCGACCGAAATTGATTCCTGTTAAAACTTGGTGTCCCATTTAATGTTCTCGAAACTTGCCAAGATATTGTGTCGAAGAATTAGAATTGAGCAACTCCAGAAATTAATACGACAATTAAGCTTGGTTTAGATTTCGTGTTAGATAGTTAAAGCTCAGATAAAGTTTACCTTTTTTGTGACACGAAGTAGCAAGTAAAGTAAAACACAAATAAAGTACGCGCGCAAGTTATGTACGTTTCAAGGAAGTAAGTAAATTAACAATTAATTATGATAGTTAATTAATTAAATTTAATTATGAATGGTTATTAGTTAGTTAAATAATGATTAAGCGACTTTTGAGTGCGGCAGTTAGTTTTCAAAAACTAAGAAACACGCTTCACTAGGTATTATGTAAATGGGTCGCGTCAAAACAAACCAAATGAGCGAAAACTCGAGGGGTCGAAAGCCATTGTGGAGGACCTCTATGTACCTACTTCCCAGTTTCATCATCAGACCCTCGTCACTAAGTGTGATGTATTCGACTCGTTAATACAAACCAAATGAGACCAAACTCGAGGGATTTATCTAGAATATATCATCAACCCCTCATTTCTAAGTGTATTTGAATCGGTAAGAAACTAAATGAGATCAAAATCGAGGAATTAAAAGAAGCTATTCCACGTCCTGGTTCCATCATTAGTGCTCGATAGAACCAAATTGCCACTATTTCCATCTCTATAACATACATCAATCTAGCCTAAGTCATGTTAATAGATGGAAATATTAGCAACTTAAGGTGGATGCAAACTTATGCAGTCAAAGTGAGGGGAATTTATTAGTAATTAATTTTGTCGTCGCCAAGTTTAGTGTTAGTTTCGATATCAATAGCAATTCCCTATCCGGCATGTAGCTAATGTATTAGATTATTTGAAACTTAGACAATTTCTGATATTCAAGGTAAGATCTTACCTTGGAAGATTTAGATTTTGTAACAGGTAAATTATATGAAAATTGAATAATTATCACTTGATTAGAACATCGTGTATGTATATTAATTACTAGCTGATGCCCGCGACTTCGTCCGCGTGGCTTAAGTTTTTATTGATTCCCGCGGGAACTCCTCAATTTTTCGGGATAAAAAGTAGCCTATGTCACTCACCAGGTCCTCAGCTATACCCGTGCCAATTACGTCGATCCGTTTGTCCGTTCGAAACAAGCGGCACAAGACCGTGCTCTGTGGCGATTCATGCAGGAGACCTTCGTCCAGCAGTGGACGTCTATAGGTTGAGACGACGACGACGACGTTGCTCCGGTGCGGCAATGGATTGAAGGACAAACCAACAAACAAACACACTTTCTCATTTATAATATTTGTATGACTAGCTGATGCCCGCGTCTTTGTCCGTGTAAATTGAGGTTAGATGGTTCCCGCGGGAAATCTTTAATTTTCCGGGATAAAAAGTAGCCTATGTCCTTCCCTACGGGTTGTCACCTACCTCTATACCAAATTTAATCAAAATCGGTTGAAAATATTCTACACGGCATCGCATCGGAACGCTAAATCGCTTGGCGGCACGTCTTTACCTGTAGGGTGGTAACTAGCCACGCCCAAAGCCTCCCACCAGGCCAGACCAGGCAAAATTCAGAAATTATAAATTCCCAAATTGACCCTGCCAGGGATCGAACCCGGGACCACCGCAACAACAACGCATTAGGGGTATGGGTTTAATATAACTGCCATGCCCCTAACAGGTTAGCCCGCTACCATCTTAGACTGCATCATCACTTAACATCAGGTGAGATCGCAGTCAAGGGCTAACTTATAGTGGATTAAAAAAAAAACACTACGCATAGGTCAGGACAAAACGTATGCGCGAAACGCCCGCATCTTATGGGAAACTAGTGTCATCGTATCCAGCTTAATTATAAAAATGTACCTACGCATTAACTTCTTATCCGCCGAACTAAAAAATGTTGCCCGTAGTGTGTTTTCGCCCTAAAGTGGAAGAGTTTCCGGAACTAATTAATTAGTCGATGGACCACGTGTGCCCTATTGTGTAACTCTCAGCGTTTAAACAGGCTCTAGAGAACGCGCTTCCTGAATTTTGATTTCGTCTTATTTCGTAAACAAATATTGGTTTGTTAATGAACACTAACTTTTGTCTCCGGTTTTGCTCAAGTAAAGTTTGATTAGTAAAATTCTAAATCCTGTTTTACCCGTTTAGGGTTTGAGTTTTTAAAAATAATTTCTATCGGATCTAAAAAAATATATATTTGAATAATCCGGCCTTATTTCTTGACTACATTAAAAAGGGAAACTCTGTGCAAAATTTTAGCTTTCAAGATTTTTTTTATTATATTTTATTCCACTACAAGTTAGCCCTTGGCTGCTATCTCACCTGATGGTTAGTGGTGATGCAGTCTAAGATGGTAGCGAGCTATCTTGTTAGGGTACGGCAATTAAATTCAATCTATACCCCTAACCGTTTCTACACGGCATCATACCGGAACGCTAAATCGCTTGGCGGTACGTCATTGCCGGTAGGGTGGTAACTAGTCACGGCCGAAGCCTCCCACCAGGCCAGACCAGAGAAAATTTAGAAATTTGACATTTCTACCAGGAATCGAACCCAGGACCCCCGCACGTTAACACAACAACGCTCAACACTGCGCTAGAAAGGTCCTTAAAGCTAGACGTTGATATGTCACTCAGTGGATGAATGCTCCAGTACTTTTTTCTCTCTATACGTAAACTATGTAGAGATCAAAGATACCATTTAATATTCACCTACATCTATTCAGCAAATACCTAGTGGTGCCGAAAAATATTGGAGATTTATTCAACAGAAAGCGTCCAGAGCGAGCCATCGAAATCAAAACGGGAACTGGCGTTTTTCCAGCCGTAAATATGACTGGAAATTTAGATTCAGCCAAACGATATATCTTTTATAGTCCGACTGTGAATGGTACATACAAATTACAAAGTCGATAAATATCTAACAACAAAAGTATGGTGCTTAGATGAATATAAATATCAGGGTGAGTTTACTTGTAGAACTTGTAGAGTTGTAAAACTATTGCTTGATAAAATTGTATTTGCCTATGTTTCTGATGAAAAGCGAAATCTTTTGAATACTAGCTAATGCCCGCGACTTCGTCCGCGTGGATTGAGGTTTTTTGGTTCCCGCGAGAACTCTTTAATTTTCCGGGATAAAAAGTAGCCTATGTGTAATTCCAGACTATAATCTATATCTGTGCCAAATTTCATCCAGATCCGTTCTGCCATTGGCGTGATTGAGTAACAATCATCAATCTATCCAAACTTTCGCATTTATAATATTAAAATACTAGATGATTCCCGCGACTTCGTCCGCGTGGCATAAGTTTTTTTAATTCCCACAGGCACTCCTTAATTTTCCAGGATAAATCCTATCCTGGAGAATTAAGGAGGACTCTCCAGGTTCTCAACTATACCCATGCAAAAAATCACGTTGATCCGTTGCTCTGTTGCGGCGTGATTGAAGGACAAACTCTCTATTTAACGTCCTTGGGGATAAAATTTTCAAAAACTGTAAAACACTTATTTCTTTATTTTAAACCAGAAGCCCAAATACCAACTTTCATGGTTATAACTTGAAAAATGAAGGACTTTCATAATAACTTTCAACCCCTATTTAACGCCTTTGGGGGTAGAATTTTCAAAAACTGTGAAACACGTGTTTCTTTATTTTAAACCAGAAGCTCAAATACCTAGTTTCATGGATATAACTTGAGAAATGACGGACTTTCATACAAACTTTCATCCCTTATTTCACCCCCTTAGGGGTGGAATTTCAAAAAATCCTTCCTTAGTGAGCGCCTACATCACAAAAGGAACCTACTGTCAAAATTTCAAGTTTCTACCCCCAGCGGTTTAGGCTGTACGTTGATATATAAGTCAGTCAGTCAGTCAGTCAGGACTTTGAATTTTATATATATAGATTAAGTAAGTATAGAGTATATTATATACAAACTAAGGTTACAGTATGGTACGGTACGTTGCATATAATATTATGTATGTATACATATTACGCTATTATATAATATATGCTATACAATATACATACTTATAATATGCTGTTTCAGAATTGCGCCAACGTCTTAAGATGAAAGAAATTACGCCACTACATTTGCAAGGTCACAAGTACAGACCGCATGCTGCAAAAATATATTCAAGCGGTTTGCCCCTGGTTAGAAATTAAAATCTAAAATCAAAGATAGCTAAAAATCTCCCGTCTCTTTTCTACCCATTACCTTTTTCCATTACCTCCTTCCTGTGGCACTTCGAAAGTGGCGACACGGTCTGTCTACGTGTTACCGCCGCCCGCGCGTCACCTTTTTCGCAAATGGACGTTTATATACCACGATAAGATATTTCGTGCTCCCCAAAATGATTATATAATTCTTCTTTAAGTACTTTGTGGTGTGTGTTACGCTCCAGTGAAACTGAAGAAAAGTGCAGTGGAAAAGTGACATCTAAATAAAGGATTTTTGGACCTGTACTACGTGAGTCTGCCACCTGCCATTTTGTCCTAACCGCTAACCTTTCTTCGTTCCATCAAGTCTGAATTTCTCTACAGTCCGAATTTAGACCCTAGCTATCGAAGTATAATTACATACATTAACGCTAATTACATACCATAATTTTTTTGGTCATTTCGAACCGGATTGAATCAATTTTTTGGTCACTTCGTAAGGCCTCGCCCGTGACGTGTCAATTTCCGCAATTTGTACTAACCTTTAATAATATTATCTATTCTATATTATAATAATAGTACTTAATAAATATATAATAATGGTATTATAATATTCACTTGAATTATAATTGAAATTAAGAACCATTTTTATTTATATCGCAACCAGTTAAGAAGTGTAAGCTATGCACTTCGTTAACTAGATAAATAAGGATAAATTGATTCCTTTCGCCATACGCAAACCTATATTATATATTGTGAAACCAAATAAGGTTTATTTACGCA
This sequence comes from Erebia ligea, assembly GCA_917051295.2. Classification (NCBI taxonomy): domain Eukaryota; kingdom Metazoa; phylum Arthropoda; class Insecta; order Lepidoptera; family Nymphalidae; genus Erebia; species Erebia ligea. Next base: position 13,073,016 of record OU785241.1, on the reverse strand, counting down.
CTAGTCTAAAAATATAATCAACTTAGTTCTTTCTATGAAGCCTGGAGATAAAATATATTAGTTCATCCACTTCTCTCGCTTACTTATTATTAAAAAGTGATATAAAACTGTCAACAACTCTTCTATAAGCCATAAATAGAATAGTTTACGCGAGACGTTAAATATTGCTTCGAGCGCATTGTACCTTCGAGCGACAGCCGAGCGTAGAAGGTCAAGCGCATCGGTACTCAGCTGTAAGTTAAGTACCTATTGCTCGTTCTTATCGGCGCGCGGTATGAACAAGCGTTCGCCCGCGATTCTCCTTGCGTCTTAGCAACTTTTACGATAATATTTAACTTTCTTTATAGAAATAAGAGGTCGTGTATTTATTAATTAAGTTCTACTAAGTAATTGCCTATACTTAGTAACTTAGATATCACGCTTTATTGATAAACGCAATAATAACGCTAATTATAATATTATATTAATTTATTTATTAAGTAACATAGATTTTTAATATTCACAATGTCTAAAGGTGAACATTCCTCGCCTAAATCTTACAATAAGGATGAGACTAATTTATTACTCCTGGAATCGAAGCGTGACGTCTTATTTTGTCGAATGCAAAGAATATATGATACTGCGTTATTGGTTGATTCTGACCGCAGTAAATTACCTTCTTTGTTGACGCAGGCTTCTAACTTGGATACATTACGCAAAGAGTTTGAATTAAATTTAGACCAGTATAACGTTGCCCTTATGAAATTTAATCCAAAGGCGACAATTAATTATCAATCATGGACTTCCTTTGAAGAAATGTATTGTTACGTTAAACAAATAATAGAATTAAATTCAAATATTAAAAACGTGGAAGCTACTAATATGCCTTCAATCTCTAACTACCCCACAGTTAAATCTCGCCTCCCCCCAATTGATTTACTGGAGTTTTCCGGAGATCAAAAGCAATGGTCTTTATTTTATCAACAATTCAAAAACTTGATACACGATAATCCTAATCTTTCTAACAATGAAAAAGTGTTTTATTTAGTTGGTAAACTGAAAGATAAGGCTTCGTCTGTTTGTGCAGGGTTGACTGTATCTGGTGAGAATTACCATATTATTTGGAGGGCATTAATAGAAAAATATGATGACCCCCGCTCTTTGGCTAGCTCTTATTTTAATCAGATATTAAACTTTAAATCTTTAAATAATAATACCGCCGCTGGTCTTGAATCTTTTTTGAACAATTTCAACTCCTCTGTTGACGCATTAAAGCAACTAAAATTAAATGATTTAACTGACTTTATGTTATTACATCTAGCGCTTCAAAAACTTGATTCAGATACAGTAAAGCTTTTTGAAATTACTTATCGTAAAGAAAAAATCCCTTCTTATGAAAACTTAGTCGAATTTGTTAAAGAACAAAGTAAAGTTCTGTCTAGAGGGAATAATTTTAAATCATCGGATTCCCACTCTGGGAATAAATCTCTCTCTAAAAACTCTCCTGTTGCTAAATTAACTAAATCCTTTGTCAATACGGAGGATAACTCTAAATCAACAAATAATAAATGTATATTATGTAAAAATGATAAACATAATCACCTGTATCAATGTCAGAATTTTATGAAATTGACACCTCAGGAGAGATTTGAAGTGGTGAAGAAAAATTCTTACTGTACGAATTGCACCAGCACCATTCACAGGAGCTCTTCCTGTTCCTCTCCACGCAACTGCTCCCATTGTGACAGAAGGCATTCTTCTCTACTCTGCTTCTCACACGCTACTAAATCTAATTGTAGTGTCGTAGTTAATAATTCTACGGCACAAAACGCACCGCACTATTGTCCTTTATCGCTACCCGCTAATCAGGCCGAACGTAAAATTATGCCTATCGCTAATAAACCATATTCTCCCGCTAACTTGCCAATTGCTGAATCAGCTGAGCAAAACTCTCAAAATGAGTCTAATTCTCAATCTCCTATTGTTGGAAACGCTTCTTTATGTACCATATCACGTGATTTTCACGATCGCTCCGCTACTACATTATTAGGTACCGCAAAAATAAAAGTTCTCGATAAATACAATCGCACTCACTTCTTGCATTGTCTTGTTGATCCTGGCTCGCAAAGTGATTATATTTCTAAGGCTTGTTGCAAGAGGTTATCGTTACCTGTATATACGCAAGGCCGCTTCTCTGAAGTACAGGGAATCGGTGGAGCTTCTCAAAAGATACTTGGGATCTCCGACTTTAAATTCACATCTCGATTTGACGACTCTAAAGAATATTCTATACGCCCTCTAGTGGTAGAAAAAATTACTTCTCAGCTACCTGATACTCAAGTTGATGTATTAGCGTTAAGTAGCTTCATTAAAAATATTCCTTTAGCTGATGATAGTTTTTCTGAACCGGGAAGTATAGATTTATTAATTGGAGTGAAACTTTATTGCGATATTTTGCTCTTTAACAAAATTACGGGTAACAATAATTCTCTATCTGCCATAGAAACCACGCTAGGTTATGTTATCATGGGTGACGCGCCTGTTGCATCCCAGCTTCCACATACTTCTGCTTTTTGCGCTCTCAGTCGCGATCCTCTCGATAATATGCTAGAAAAATTTTGGAAGGTGGAAGAAGTACCGCAACAGAAATTCTTGAGTCCTGAAGAACAGGAATGTGAGGCCATTTATACTAAAACAACTACTCGCAATACTGATGGTAGTTTCTCAGTAGAGCTTCCTTTTAAAGAAAGTCCTGATAAATTAGGAAATTCCTATATTGCAGCCAAGAGAAGATTTCTATTACTTGAAAAGAAATTCGAAATATCTCCTGACTTGCGAGTAAAGTATAATGAAGTTATTCAGGATTATTTAGATAAGGGAATAATTTCTAAAGTTTCTCCTGAGGAATGTACCTCACCTGGTTTTTACTTACCTCACAGACCTGTTATACGTAACGACAAGAGCACTAAAATTAGAATAGTTCTAGATGCTTCTATGAAATCGGACTCGGGTACCTCTCTAAATGATATTTTACATACAGGTTGTAATTTACAAGCTGAAATATTTAATATTTTAATAAATGTTCGCTTATATAAAATCGCTTTCTTCGCCGATGTAAGGCAAATGTATTTATGCATTGAAGTGCATCAACAGCATCGCAAATTTCAACGAATCTTGTATAGATTCTCTAATAATGAACCGCTAGACACTTTTGAATTTAATCGTGTAACCTTCGGATTACGACCCTCTCCTTTTTTGGCGCTTCGGACTCTTCGCGAAGTAGCTAAACTAGAGAAAGAGAGATGGCCTGCCGCTGCTGAAATCATCGAACGAGATGTTTACATGGATGACCTCGCTTCTTCTGCCTCCTCTATCTCTGAGGCAGTAGAGATAGCTGAGCAGTTAATCCAGATATTTAAATCTGGAGGATTCGATTTGATTAAATGGACTAGCAATTCTCCTGAATTGTTACGTCATATACCGCAAACGCACAGGCAATCTGATGGTGTATCTTTTGATGATGAACACACCTTTAAAATTTTAGGTCTGCATTGGTTTCCCGCTCATGACTCTTTGACATTTTTTGTGTCTCAACCCTCGCTAACTTGGACTAAACGTACCATTTTATCTGTAACCGCGCAACTCTACGATGTCCTAGGACTTGTAGGTCCTGTCATTCTTTATGCTAAATTAATTATGAAAGAATTATGGATTTTAAAATTGAATTGGGACGAGACACCCCCCTCTCATATTATAGATATTTGGAATCAATACATTTCTGAATTACCGCTTCTTTCAGAATTTAAAATTCCTAGACATTTAGGTGTGGAAAAAGAATCACAAGTTTCTTTACTGGCCTTTGCTGATGCCAGTGAAAAAGCTTATGGTTGCGTGATTTATACGCATGTAACTAACGGAACTAAAAAACCGGTAGTTTCGTTGGTTTGTTCAAAATCTCGAGTTTCATCGCCTTCTAATTTAGTCACGCTGGCTAGATTAGAGCTAAACGCTCTGGTTTTACTCGCAAAATTGGTTCACACCGTTTACGATACGTTGACATCACGCCATCCTATTGATAGAGTTTACGTATTCTCTGACTCTACAGTTGCCTTGTGTTGGTTAAAGTCATCGCCTCACAGATTCCAAACTTATGTTGCGAATCGTATATCACAATTTCAGGCACTTCTGTCGTCTGATTGTCTCTATCATATCCCAGGAATTGATAATCCCGCGGATTGTATCTCTCGTGGCCTTTTGCCCTCGCAATTATTAAAGCACGATCTTTGGTTTAATGGACCTCCTTGGGCATCATTACCCACTGGTCAGTGGCCTATCCATGAATTTTCTCCTACGACTAGCTCCTCTCTACCTGAGCAGAAAACTTCATCGTTAGTCACTCTACATGTTGATGAAAATATATTGCTAACCTTGAGTACGAAGTTTTCTTCTTGGACTAAATATCTAAGATCTGTAGTGTATGTACTGAGATTTATTAAAAAATTACCTAAAAGAGACACTATAACTGCTGAAGATTTAAACGCCGCCGAGACAAAGGTAATTGAAGTTGTTCAAAAGGCAAATTTTGCGGAAGACATAGATAAATTGAAAAAGGGTAGCTCGTGTTCCCGAGGTATTCAAAAGTTGCGCCCGTTTATTCGCGAAAATATAGTACATGTCGGTGGTCGCTTGAATTACTCGTCTTTGGATTATTTTCACAGGCACCCTATATTGCTGCCTAGAAAGGGACACATTATTGATTTATTAATTGATCATTACCACCGCGAAAATCTTCATGCAGGTCCTCAGGTCATACTGTCATTAACTAGGCAGAAGTTTTGGATTCTGTCCGCTAGACGCGCTATAAAACAACGCATTCATAAATGCATTAAATGTTATAGGTTAAATCCTAAGCCCACATATCCCGTTATGGCTGATTTACCGCCTTGTCGTATAGAGCAGGCTAACGCTTTCACGCATACTGGAGTGGACTATGCTGGCCCTCTGTATATAACTTTAAGTAGAGGACGAGGAATTCGTAAACAAAAGGCATATCTTTGCTTGTTTGTATGTTTAGTAACAAAAGCTGTTCATTTAGAGCTTGCGCCTGATTTGAGCTCAGCTTCTTTTTTAAATGTGTACAAAAGATTTATATCTAGAGCTGGGGCCTCTTGTAAATTCCTTTATAGCGATAACGCCACTAATTTCATTTCCTCTAAAGGATATTTTAATGAATTATTCTTATTATTACAAAGTGACGAATATTTTAAAGAATTTAGTCATGAACTCGCTAAACATCGCATCTCTTGGAAGAATAGCCCCCCTCTGGGCAGCCATTTTGGAGGGATTTTCGAGTCTAACATTAAGTCCGCAAAGTCTATTCTCTTTAGAGTTATATGAAATCAAATTCTAACCTATGAAGAGATGATCACTGTGATCACGCAAATAGAAGCTATATTAAATAGCAGACCGCTTTATCTTCTGAGTACTGATCCGTCTGAACCTTCTGCTCTCACACCAGCTCATTTTTTAAATAAGGTTCCTTTGGAATTTTTACCTGCTCCTAATCTCAGCGGAGAACGAGAGCAATTGTTGAGTAGATTCATGCTGTTGGACTCTTTAGTCCAATCCTTTTGGAAACGTTTTAGATCAGAGTATTTGCACACGTTACAAACAAGGGAAAAGTGGAATACTATCTCTCAGACGGTCAAAGAAGGAACTGTAGTTTTGATAAATGTTGATAATGCCCCTCCGTTACAATGGCCATTGGGCATTATAACGCGTTTACTGCCGGGTAGAGACGGCACAGCCAGAGTTGCTGAAGTCAGAACAAAAAATGGTTGCTTTATAAGACCTATGGTTAAACTCTGCCCTTTACCCAACCAGTAATTTAATTAACATTTAAGTAAATATATATTATTAATATTTACTGTAATATTTTAATCTCTTTTATTTAACTAATCTCTTTATAAACTTTAGATATAAGTTATCTATATTTTTGAGTAATTTATAAGTACTAAATATATTTATTTTTTTTGCTCTATCTTACTCTACAATTGCGAGCTTGACAGCTCACAGGCGGGGGCGTGGTTAGAAATTAAAATCTAAAATCAAAGATAGCTAAAAATCTCCCGTCTCTTTTCTACCCATTACCTTTTTCCATTACCTCCTTCCTGTGGCACTTCGAAAGTGGCGACACGGTCTGTCTACGTGTTACCGCCGCCCGCGCGTCACCTTTTTCGCAAATGGACGTTTATATACCACGATAAGATATTTCGTGCTCCCCAAAATGATTATATAATTCTTCTTTAAGTACTTTGTGGTGTGTGTTACGCTCCAGTGAAACTGAAGAAAAGTGCAGTGGAAAAGTGACATCTAAATAAAGGATTTTTGGACCTGTACTACGTGAGTCTGCCACCTGCCATTTTGTCCTAACCGCTAACCTTTCTTCGTTCCATCAAGTCTGAATTTCTCTACAGTCCGAATTTAGACCCTAGCTATCGAAGTATAATTACATACATTAACGCTAATTACATACCAGCCCCGAAGACCTCGCGTCCTATGAGTTCGGTTTTTTTTTATCCACTTTGTAGTGGATAAAAAAAACCGAACTCATAGGTCTTGTCTGCGATCTCACCTGATGGTAAGTGATGATGAAGTCTAAGATGGTAGCGGGCTAACCTGTTGGGGCATGACAGTTATATTAAACCCATACCCCTATTCTGATTACTTCAAATTGGCGTGTAAGCGCCATCTATCAACATAATTGTTGTAGTTTTGGTTGAAAAAAAAGTCGTTATATCCACGTTCCCTGTTAGTTTTATGTTGAACTAGCTGATGCCCGCGACTTCGTCCGCGTGGATTTAGGTTTTGCCGTTCCTGCGGGAACTCTTTAATTTTCCGGGATAAAAAGTAGCCTATATGTGCTATTCCAGAGTATAATCTATGTCTGTGCCAAATTTCATCCAGATCCGTTCAGCCGTTGGAGCGTGATTGAGTAACAAACATCCATACATCCACACATCCACACATCCATACATCCATACATCCATACGTCCATCCAAACTTTCGCATCCATACTTCCATACTAATATTATAAATGCGAAAGTGTGTCTGTCTGTCTGTCTGTCTGTCTGTCTGCTACGCTTTCCCGGCCCATCTTTTCAACCGATTTTGCTGAAATTTAGTATAGACGTAGGTTATATCCCGGGGAAGGACATAGGGGTATTTTTATCCCGGAAAATGAAGGAGTTCCCGCGGGAATCAAAAAAGCTAAATCCACGCGATGAAGTCGCGGGCATCATCTAGTTTATAATATTTATTTGATAACTATTTTAACTATCGATTAAAGTAAGAAGTGTGTCGAACTTTGACGGCGTCACAATTCAATATTTCATACTAAATCCTTGAGCGCTGACGCGTTTTGACGTTTGGAAAAAAGTTGCTGATTTGACTAGTTGTCAAATACCTATCCAATTCTGTGTATTTATTTTTAATCAAAAGTAATAAGGCTCCATGCAAATCCACCCAAGTAGGTCTTGAAGAACTCATTTCGTAGGGCCAATTAGTTCGCCAAGAAGGCAGATATTGACCGAGCGCGTATGGTTAATATGTATGTACAAGGCTCCTAATACTTTGTCGCATAACCGAAGATGTAGGAAAGCTAGCCTACACATTCGCACGCCTATCAAATGCCACCTAGGGTTTTATTAATATAAAAGTAAACATAGGGCACGTTCCAGTTTTACTGGCTATAACTGGATCGAACCAGATTTCTCGTAGACCTTTGATGTCGTCGCTGAATTAAAATATAAAGGAAGGACGGTTTTTTATCACTGACGCATGACTTGAGTTAGGGAAACAAATTAGTTCTGCTTTTATTCTTGCGTAAGTAGTTAATTTAAATGTTACCAGTAATCTTAAATAATCAAAAACACATTTTTAAAACAAGCTTTTATCGTCCGCCATATTGGTTTTAGTGCGACGTCATTGTTTTTTTCCATACACTTTTAATGACTAGTCCGCCATCATTGGGAATCCACCACGCTGCCCGCGACTTCGTTCATGTCGTATTATGGATAAGTGATTCCCGCAAGACCTATTTAATTTTCCGGGATATGCCTATGTCTTTCCCCGAGATGCAACTTAGTCCTGTACAGTCCCTAATTTAATCAGAATCAGTTAAACAGACGGGCCGTGAAATCGACAGACTGACAGACAGATACGCATTCGAATCCATATCCATACTAATATTATAAATGCGAAAGTGTGTCCGTCTATCTTTCTGTCTGTCTGTCTGCTTTCCCGGCTCATCTTTTCCACCGATATTGCTGAAATTTGATATAGAGGTAGGTAATATCCCGGGGAAGGACATAGGCTACTTTATTATTTATCCCGGAAAATTAAGTTCCCGAAATCAAAAAACCTTGATCCACGCTGACGAATCGCGGGCATTATCTAGTTTATAATATTAGTATAGATTGTCGTAGAAAAAATAGTACCCGCTTAAACAGTAATCTCTGATCTTGATTTACTCGATGATTCCAAGTAAATACTTGGAATTCGACAGATAAGCCAAAATTATATATTATATACAGCCAAATATAAGGATATCCATGTCGCATATCAATTTCAAAGCAACCGTATACGTTTCCCTTTGATATATATCCCGGCAACCCGTCCCGGATACATAGGATGTAATTGGATCGATCCAGTTTTCCAACAGACCTTGAAAGCGCAAGCACAATAATTACAAAAAAAGTATGGCGGACTATAACTTCAGAGGAACTCACAGCTGTACAGCTGTTAAGGTGTGCCCAAACAGAGCGGCAAGTACGCGGCAGCAACACGCGGCGTTTGCAGAACACAAAATCCGCTAACGCCTCGCGGCTGCGCTCCAGAAAGCAAGGACTAATTGAGGACTATACCCTTGAATGTAATATTACTAGATGATGCCCGCTACTACGTCCGCGTGGATTCAGTCTTTTGATTTCCGCAGGAACTCCTTAATTTTCCGGGATTAAATGCAGCCTATGTCGGATATAACGGGATATAATATAACCTACCTCTGTATCGAATTTTATCAAAATCGGTTGGTAAGATGAGCCGTGAAAGCGTACTTAGCAGACAGACAGGCAGACAGACAGATAGACAGATAGACTCACTTTTGCATTTACAATATTATTTATGTATGGATGCATGGCAGACGTCAAATAACAGCGCGGCAATCGGCGCGCGGCAGCCACGCAAGATTGCGCCTTTATGTTTAGGCACACCTTAATAATTGATTTTAAAAGGACTTGTGCACTATATGTCCCGCACAGATGGCTAATTTCTGTGGAGACTGACCGCCACGAAAATTGGTTAAGGGGACATTATAAATTCTGACTAAGTGTGGTAGATTACAGAGTTGCTTTTGTACGTTACATACTCGTACAATCTTTGTGGAATTTAAAGCCTTTTTTTCTCTTTGTCGGTGTCTTTTGTCTGCACCATGTCCTGATGGTTATTAAAGTAATTTTATTCAGCACGAGCCTCAATTAACCTAGGTGTCCGTACTCGGAAAAATAATGAGTATTAATTAAAAAGGAAAGCGTGGGGAAAAACGGGGAAAATTAAAACGTGAGAATCATTCTAATTCGCGCTGTGTCAGCGTAAATATTCACAAAATTGGGACGTTTAGAATTTTTCCCCCGAAATGTCGTACGACACGATTGTTTTTTATGGTAAGTGATGATGTATTCTAAGATGGTAGCGGGCTAACCTGTTAGGGGTATGGCAGCTATATTAAATCCATACCCCCAATAGGTTTCCACATAACATAGTATCGGAACGCTTAATCGCTTGGCGAGACTTCTTTGCCAGTAGGGTGGATTTGATGATATGAAGGGATACGATAGATAACGAGTCTTTGGGAAAAACGGAAATTCAATAAAAAAAATTGCAACTATCATCAAGCTATCTCAATAGCCTAGCGTAGTGAGCACAGAACATTTAATAAGAGATTAGAAAGGCCCTAGTGCAAATTTTGTACGGAAACCGCTGTCGCCGTTTTGATCCCACCATTCTTCACTACTACTAATCTAAACGAATACACACGAGAGTTCCCATGTGTGCGTGAGGCAGAAAAAAGCGCTGCGATTGGCGAAGCTACGCACACTAGTGAAACTTTAAACTTGCGCGTGTTGTCGTGTAAAACAGCAACGTACGCTAGGGATTGACTAAAATATTTTTTATCGATGTTTATTTTTCGTACGGTCGACAGCATGTCAATATTCATATTGTTAACTTAAGTTGGACTCTATGTCTGTAGATTTTACTATTTTATTTTAAACTAGCTGATGCCCGCGACTTCGTCCGCGTGGACTAAGTTTTTTCGATTGCCGCGGGAACTCATTAATTTTCCGGGATAAAAAGTATGTATGTATGTATGTATATTCTTTATAGCTGATGCCCGCGACTTCGTCCGCGTGGAATAAGTTTTTCAGTTAATTTTCCAGGATAAAAAGTATCCTATTATAAGCGGATTCTTACTAATTTTAATAAAAAGAAACACATTTATCACAAAAGGAAAGTATTATTCCAAACAAAGTAACAAATAATTGAACAAATGTCTAACAAACGATAATTATTAGGACACTACTCAGAGAGGTGTTATCGACGCGACGACGAAGCGTAGAAAGAGGCTCGGTGCGGGCCCTCGCTTGCCTATAAAGGCTCGAGAGCAGAACGGGTATAGGGGGCGCCACCAGGTGGCACGATGAAAATGACCGCCTTCCCTTACACGGCCTCTCCTGACACGTGGTCGTCCCGACCACATGTCACTGGTGTCGCTGCAGCTTCGAGGAGTCTGCGGCTAAAACACACGAAAAACAACAAAGTTAATAAAACACATCCTTTTAGCATTCAAAATAGCGGAGCTTACAGCTCAACGCGCGGTTAGCGGAGCGATAGCTCAACGCACAATATGCATTAGCCATGTAGAGCATCAGCTCAACACAGTAACTACGGGACATAGGCACCAAGTTCGCGTAACCCACTGGAACATAACTACAGGACAGCGGCACCAAGTTCGCGTAACCCACTGGAAAATAACTACGGGACATAGGCACAAAGTTCGCATAACCCACTGGAACATAACTACGGGACATAGGCACAAAGTTCGCATAACCCACTGGAACATAACTACGGGACATAGGCACAAAGTTCGCATAACCCACTGGAACATAACTACGGGACATAGGCACAAAGTTCGCATAACCCACTGGAACATAACTACGGGACATAGGCACAAAGTTCGCATAACCCACTGGAACATAACTACGGGACAGAGGCACAAAGTTCGCATAACCCAGTGGAGAATAACTAAGGGACAGAGGCACAAAGTTCGCATAACCCAGTGGAGAATAACTAAGGGACAGAGGCACCAAGTTCGCGTAATCCACTGGAGAATATTTGGACACATAGCTTGCGACTTGTGAAGGACAGAGGCACCAAGTTCGCTTATCCCAGCGGAGCGGTCGCTCTACACGCGTACGCGCAAGCTAGGTGAAGTCACTAGCATGCATCAAATTTACTTGTTCACTAGCAAGTTAAGTTAATGCGCACTGAAATACGCAGCGCACGATTAACGAAAAGAGAGATAGCAGTCGTGGAAGAAAATCACACTAAATACCTAACACCTAAGGCCAATAGAGCTCCTAGAGTCAGAAAAGCTGGTAAAGCTCCCAGAAACAGTAGCGCTGGTAGAGTACCAATAGACAGTAGAGCTGGTAGAGCACAAAAATACCGTAGCGCTGGTAGATTAGCAATGGACAGTAAGTAGCGCTGATAGAGCACCAATAGATAGTAGAGCTCGTAGAGCACCAATAGATAGTAGAGATCGCAGAGCACAAAAAGACAGTAGCGCTGGTAAAGTAGCAAATGGACAGTAAGTAGCGCTGACAGAGCGCACCAATAGATAGTAGAGCTCGTAGAGACCCAATAGACAATAGAGTCCTCAATAAAGAATCGTTTACGAATAGTGCAAACACAGTTGTCGAATAATGAACATTCGATTATGATAACACAGTAGTCAGGGTACAGTTAAAAGTGTAAAAAGTATAAACTGAAACTGTTTACTCAAAGATAAATAAATCAGAGTTGTAACACGTTAACTAAGTACTTCGGTAGTCAGTCGTCACATTCAGCAAACTATTATTTTGTAGCACAAAAACTGTGATCAACACGTATTTGAATTTATTACTCCCTCAACGGGACGGGTGATTAAATAATTAACAAAGGCACCTGCTATCAAATGATACACAAGCCCTAAGCCACTTTTTGTTGTCTAGGTACTAAGGCAAGGGGTACGGGTTACATCATTACAAAAACCCCAACTTACAACTCGCAGTTTCTCACGTATACAAAACGTTTACATAGTTGTGTCATTAAATGAGTGTTCACATTCGCCTAATGATCATAAAACTTTTCAAGCCAAATCTGTCATTGAACTTTATTCAAAACATCAACGGTTCCATATCAAGTGTCCGAGTCCAACTATGCCCAATGCATTAACGACTCAACATTATCAGGATTACAGCTCAAGTAATAAACACGACACGAAACAACCGTTGTCAATTAAAGTCTCGTATGTAAAATCACAACAAGCAAAAAGATAAAGTTCTGTCACGTACGTATGTAGGTAGTTGGACCCATAATCAATTTAGCCAATACTTGACCAAAGTTCAAATTAAAATAAACTTTCTATCCAGGAGGGTAGAAGAACAACACTTCTCTAATTAAATTGGTATGCAATAATTGCCTTGCCACCGAAATTACGTAACCACAGGTAGGTATGTAACATTAAGAAAACTAACCTGCTAAACTCAAAGTAGGTATGCTTTACGTAAATTGCAGACTGTATTAAAACTTAATAGTTCGGCCTATCCGACTTAAATAATTCTAATGAGATCGGTATACAATCGTACCAGTCGGTAATAGTAAGTCAGATGTATGTAAACAAACAACCAGAATAATTATATAGCCGAAACTTCAACAATACACAGGGATAGTGAAGGACGTTTTCAGTACTATCAGGTATTCTCAAACTCCTGAATCAATCCACTTAAATACTTTTTTTTTTGCGAACGCACTAATGCGTTGAATCACATGGAAACACAAAGCTCACATATCGGATACCTGTTCTATGTGACATTATTTTTTTATCAAGAACCAGAGAATTATTAACTTGTAAGGTAGATAGCGAAATCTTATAATCATCACGATCTTAGTGCTATTTCAAAACAAAACATCCTCCAGACTACAATGCGTTTAAAGTCACTGATTTAGCTGGGCTTAACCGATTTCGTAATATGACAAAATCATTTGGAAAAGCTAATCATATGCAATTGATGATTTACAGGAGGATTGTAACTAATCACTGTTATAAATAACTTTTGTTGTAGGAATCAACAAAGACAATAGCGCGGTAACACATAAGTGTACAGCTATCTTTCTTGGCAAATTATTTCTATGTGATTCAAAATTGCAAAACAACACACTTCGAGTAGACTGCTTAACTTTTCAACGACTAGATGTTGGTGTACTGAGGGTGCACGTAATTGACATTAAGAATAAGTTAAGGATAGATCTCACCAGCGTTTCATATCCCAACGGCGGCATCATAGCACCAGCACGCTAGGTACATGCCAGCTACAGCCTGGAGCCGGCAGCGCAGAGGCATGCCCACGGGCACCGTGACGAGGCGGCACAGTGATCGTCACCACGATCGCAACCTGCGCCTGTCACGTAAGGACGACTATGGCGTCCCGCTAGACTGGGACAGCCGGTCCATGTCGTACTGAAACAGTGTAACAACAAAAGCACACAAAACACACTAACAATCGATTAATCGCGAACATCAAAAGTGTTTTAGAACTGATTCGCTGATAAACAATACGCGTAATTCACTGACTATCAATACGTCGGTATTTACAATTTTACACCTTGTATGACAAGAGGGTAGTAACTTTGTTTTTATGAGAGCGCCTTGCATGTTACGACAAGTTAACATTTAGGTTATTGCAGTTTCCCGATCGGTATTTTTATGAAACATTGACAATCGTTCAACACGACGTTTTTAACAATAATACACGTGTGCAACTAGGGGCTACCCACTTTACTAGAGTAGGTACTACAACATAGGATCTCATATAAGGTATTTTGTACAAAACCGGGAAATACTGTGAGCTACATAGATATTAATGTGCAAACCACTTAACTTCACTGGCAGTTTTATTGTTGCCTGAAACTACTTTTCGTGTGTAACGATTACCCTCCTAATAAGTATTACAGATTCGAAAGGACTTCATTGAAACGTTTAAACGATATAGGTTTTGCATAAATCGACACAAGCTGTAAAAGATCTATTATTGTCACGACATGTAGGTAGGACAATAGCTGCTGTTTATCGTTTAACTTTTTAAGGATGTTTAGTCGCAGAATGGAGCGTCTAGCGTCTATTTAGAATAGATTCGTGGAATAGCTATTCGAATTAGATCAAACCACATTTTTGCAACATCGATTCTTTCTGCGTAAAGGGGGTTTAACCTCGACTTTAAATTTTGACAAGGGGCGGTCATTAGTGACTCAATCGTTCAAATACTACGCGTACCGCCCTAAGAACAGTTCGCGATTCTGGACAACGATCATTATTGTCGTCCTATTTGATAATATCGCGAGCTTTATCAACTCCCACCAAGAATCGATATCATGCAAACTAGGGTACACTTTGAAATGTAATAATGGATGGATCATACCTCAATTAATGCCTGTAGGGCCCCAATGAAGCGCTCTGCCACGCTCTGTGACGTAAAAGCGCTCGCCACGGACTCAGGTGGCACCGGCAACCATGACGTGGACGGTCTCACCTCGCTAGTGTCGGAATTGAAGGTAGATCGACATCGGGCGCCGATCCAGCGCGCAACGCCGATGACGGTACCTCGGCGCAAGCTGCCTGCTAGCTGATATTGTCTAACGCGTTGTGTCGCGGTAGGATGGCGTTAGCTGATTCTGGATGCCTATTGCATCCGTATTAGGTCCATGCCTGTTCCTGCCTCTATTTTGAGAGGTGGAACAGCTGGTCATGGTTATAAGCAAGAGTGGTAATTGGAATGGCAAACTAACTTCAAAAATTACTTTTGCTATGACCAGAGCTAGGACTAGGCAATGGAGCCTAATCCCACTTCTGATATAAGCGGATTCTTACTAATTTTAATAAAAAGAAACACATTTATCACAAAAGGAAAGTATTATTCCAAACAAAGTAACAAATAATTGAACAAATGTCTAACAAACGATAATTATTAGGACACTACTCAGAGAGGTGTTATCGACGCGACGACGAAGCGTAGAAAGAGGCTCGGTGCGGGCCCTCGCTTGCCTATAAAGGCTCGAGAGCAGAACGGGTATAGGGGGCGCCACCAGGTGGCACGATGAAAATGACCGCCTTCCCTTACACTATATTACTAACCCACTGTATAATCCCCCTATAATGGTGAAACAAGTACTTCTTCATATTTTAACGAAAGCCCAAATGCTGTTTCATGGCTATAACATGAGAAATTAAGGATTTTCATACAAACTCTCAACCCCTATTTCACCCTTTCGGGAGTGGAATTTTGAAAAACTGTGAAACACATATGTTTTCATTTTCAACCCGCAGCTCATGTACCAAGTTTCATGGCTATAACTTGAGAAATTAAGGACTTTCATACGAACTTTCAACCCCTATTTCACCCCTTCGGGGGTAGAATTTCGGGATAAAAAGTATTCTATGACCTACCTCGTAGTATGGGCTCAAATCGTGCCAAGTTTGAATTCATTCAGTAGTTTCGGCGTGATGCGCGGCCAAGATACAGACAGACAGATAAAAATGAAAAAAATTACAGATTTGGCTTCAGTATCGAATAATGAGTGACCTCCAAAAAAAATTTTCAAAATATCTTCAATGTACAGAATTGGGTATTTGACAACTATTAAAATAAATTATTTATTAGTGATTATTAAATAGAGGATCTCCTAAAAGTCGTAATATCCACGTCCACTGTTAGTTTAATGTTGAATAACTATTTTAAACTATCGATTAAAGTAAAAAAGTGCGTCGAACTTTGATGACGTCACTATGCAATGTTTCATACAAAATCCCATACTAAGCACGCGTTTTGACGTTTGAAAAAAAGTTGCTGACTTGACTAGTTGTCAAATACCCAATTGGACCTGTTACAGTTTTATTATAAGTATAGATTAAAAAATGTATGGAGACATAATGATATTTCTTTTGCTTATAATTTCTGTTTCTTTATAAGAAATAAATAAAATAAAAAAACAACTATGGTTGGTAACAAATGGTTTTTATTTGAATACATCAACAATATTTAAAACACACTATACAACAAAACCAACAAACACAAAATACTACAACAATATTTCAAACATTTATGATTAAAATCTAAATCTGTAACTATCATTAAAAGTTCATAATAATAAACTCAGAAACAAATAAACTATTTATCGATACGGTGGAAAAACGCTACACAGCCCTATCGACAAGTTACTCTTATTGGGTAATACCAGGTAATAAGTGGAGTTGATCGTTCATACGCACTACGCTTTACATTGCCGCTCGCGTACATGACTCTGTTGAAGCGCGTTGTTCGCACCAGCGATGTACATACAAATTTACGATCCAGTCACACTAGTGAAGGAAAACATAATGTCTTTAGTATTTTCAATTAAATCATTTAAAATCAAGGTTTAAATGTACTTACCGATGAAAAGATATCTTGCCATTAGTCACATTGACATTTTGGCTTCTAGCTCTGCAGGTTATTACCGCGCAAGAAGGCATTTTAAACACTTTTTTGCGCGTAAAACTTCCCAAGACAGTCCGCGGCCGACTGAGGTGTGTTTTTGGTACGTTTGAACCTTAAATGAGCGTTCGCTCAACATAGTGGCGCGCGTGACCCGCCCACATCGCCTTTCTAATCTCTTATTAAATGTTCTGTGGTAGTGAGCCTAACATAGCATAGCATAGCATAGCTAGACTAACATATCTAGCATAGCATACCCAGACTAACATAGCTAGCATATAGCATGGCCAGACTAACATACGCTAAATCACAGTAACCACATTTGGATATAATAATCTGTCTGGTGGCGAGTACACCTTAGTAGTTTTCTGTAAAAGTCTACTGAAATCTACTGAAATGAAAAATACATAAATATTTTTCCCAGAACCTTGCACCTTTACACAATCCAGACATCTTAACCGCTGCACTAGACGTAAACAAGAAGAACTTGTAAAATTGAAAATATAATATGTGGTAAGTATTTTTAGGTCACGAAGTCTAAAATAAAGTCGGGATGTCGTGAATGAAAGTAGTGCGACACAATTTCGTTCGCTAAAAATACTTTGTGTTTTGTCAAAGCGTATCATAATATCAGCTAATCTTTCTTTATTTTTTTTAAGTACATATCTATCGCTTACCTAGGTGATTTCACCATTTCAGTTACGCTGAGGCAATACCGTTTTTGTTATTCTTTGTGTTAAAGATTTAAAACAGTACCTAGATTTTAATATTAAATGTAATAAAAATTATTAAATACTAGCCGATGCCCGCGACTTCATCCGCGTGGATCGAGGTTTTTCGGTTCCCGCGGGAACTCCTTAATTTTCCGGGATAAAAAGTAGTAAAGTAAAGTAGTAAGTAAAGTAGTAGTAAAGTATGTTATTCCAGACTATAATCTATCTCTGTGCCAAATTTTATCCAGATCCGTTCAGCCGTTGGGGCGTGATTGAGTAACAAACATCCATCCATACATCCATCCATCCATTGATAATAAAACAAATTTTGTTTTTGTAATTTTTATTTTTGTTTTTGTGTCCAAGTAATCCCAAATAAAAATTTATTTATTTACATTTGCTCTTCACCGAACGATTTCCGTTATCATCAACCCATCATACTATACAGACAATGCTACACAAAAACAATACACTATAATAAGGGCACTTATTAAAGCTATAGTAGGTACCTATGGTATTTTTATAGTGAGTTTCTCACTTACTCTTCTCAATAGAATTTTTTTTCCAAACCAGAGGTAGAGTCAAAACCAAGTCTTGAAACACAAATGGCAAACTCCAACTCAGTTGTTTATTTCATTTACAAATTATTTATTACGGATTTAGTATCATACTTCATACTTAATATTTTAAATGAGAAAGTGTGTTGGTTTGTTGGTTTGTCCTTCAATCACGCCGCAACGGAGCAACGGATCGACGTGATTTTTGGCATGGGTATAGCTGAGAACCTGGAGAGTGACATAGGCTACTCTTTATCCCGGAAAATTGAAGAGTTCCCGCGGTAATCAAAAAAAAATTAAACAACGCGGACGAAGTCGCGGGCATCAGCTAGTATGAAATAAACAAACTTTATTTCCTGTTTATATTACGGTTGTTTGTCACGGAATTGAATAGACGCGGAAAGCTGAACGGATGCTTAGAAAACCAGTTTTGTATAGACAATAGCTGAATTGAACTGATAAGTGTAATTAGTCCCTAATGCGGAAGAATCCTGGAGTCTTGAGGTCATGTTAGGAAAACCCGTAACATTATGTATTATGATTAATGAATAGGGGTCACGACCCTCATCATACGAATATGATGCGGAGAAAGAGCGATCTCTTTACCTCATAAGATTAACATAAAAATCGGCCAAGTGCGTGTCGGGCCACGCGCAAAATAGGGTTCCGTAGTTGCCCGTCACAATATGCGGGCATTTTATCCATTGGTCGACTAAAGTCTACTTAGCTGTGATAGTTTTTTGAAGTGAAAACTTCTTTAGCCGCGTTGAGCACTTTTTGGTAGGGGGTAAACTTGTGGATCCGCGTTACCGTCACCGACTTGCTCGCGAACACCGACATGCTCGCGAACACCGAGCTCGCCTTGTTACGAAGACAAAAGGTCTTAAATATAAATATACTACATTCGTAATTAAACTTTAATGCCTTAGTTTTAAGGGTTTATATTTTAATAATTTTTTTTTTACCTTTTTATTTTTTTTTTAATTAAAAAAAAATATTTTAAATATTCGTTTTCACTTCTATCGGCAGTCCGTATGACTGGCAATTTTTTTTATCCACTACAAGTTAGCCCTTGACTGCGATCTCACCTGATAGTAAGTGACGATGCAGTCTAAGATGGTAGCGGGCTAACCCTTTAGGGGTATTTCAGCCCATACCCATAGTCGGTTTCTACACGGCATCGTACTGGAACGCTAAATTGCTTGGCGGTACATCTTTGCCGGTAGGGTGGTAACTAGCCCCGGCCGAAGCCTCCCACCAGACTAGACAAGAGAAAATTCTGAAATTATAAATTCCCAAATTGACCCTGCCGGGGATCAAACCCAGAACCTCCCACATTAAGACAACAGCGTTCAACACTGCGCTAGGGTGGTTGATAGTTTTACTTTTAAATTCGATAAAAATAAAATACAGCTTTCTTGACTTTTTCACATATTTTCTATGTTTCCTTTGAAAGTCGGTTAAAATGGGTTCCCGCGGGAATCAAAAAATCTAACAACACCTCGTATTTCTAACACAAGCAGTAGAGATGAGGATTAATAATTTCTTGATGCCATTTTTTTACCGGCTTTAACCGAGGAATTTTGCAGTGGTGTACAATGCAAAATTCCTCGGTTTTCTATTTCTTAACTTAAGATTGAACTTAATTTGGGAATTTAAATTTTCTGAATTTTCTCTGATCTTGTCTGGTGGTAGGCTTCGGCCGTGGCTAGACCACCCTACCGGCAAAGACATACCTACCGCCAAGCGATTAAGCGTTCCTGAATGATGCCGTGTAGAGACCGATTAGGGGTATGGGTTTAATATAACTGCCGTACCCCTAACAGGTTAGCTCGCTAGCACCTTAGACCGCACAATCACTAAAGTACCATTAGGTGAGATCGCAATCACAGCCAATCAATCGCCATGCCCCTAACAGATTAGCCCGCTACCATCTTAGACTGCATCATCACTTACAATCAGGTGAGATCGCAGTCAAGGGCTAACTTGTAGTGGATACAAAAAAAAAGGAGCAAGAAAAAAGGAGCAAAAGGAGAAAAAAAGCAAGGAGGGAATTAAAAAAAATCTACAGAACGTAAATTAATTTCTCACCTCAGAAATCCCCATAGCCTAGCAAAAATTAAAAGCGTGCATTGCGCATTGCGAGAAAATCGGGGAATTTTACATGGGTGCCATAGCGGGACGCAGAGAGGGGGGGTGGGGGGGCGTGTCCCGGCGTCCATAAGCTCAGCGGCCGTCGCGGCGCCCGGTCCCGTGTCCCGCTCCGGGGCGTGCTAGTGATGTGCTGTGTACGAAAATTAAAAAAGTAAAAAAAAAAACAGTGATGTGCTCTGTGATTATTTAGGAATCGCCGCTGGTTCCTTAAATGGTAAGTTTGAATTTTTTTGTCTTGACTTTTTGTGAGCTTAAGTTTGGAAAGTTTTCTTGAGTCGTAAAAAGTAATCAAGTAAAGATATTATGAGCTTCGCTTTAAATAATTTTTAATATTTGGTGGTAAGTTGGAAAATTCTTACAAAGAGTTGGCTTTGTAGAATCTTTTTCTGTCTTTTAATAAACCCAATTTAACAATTTATTTTATAATACTAGATACCAGAAATCATAAGAATGTATCGGTACTATAATTATTATAAATATAATATTTTACCTACTGTAAAAAAGTACATATCTATTTAATAATATTAGTTTTACCCATCTGAATCTTATAGACTCCATAAAGTTTTAAGCGCTGAGTAATGAGAGTGAAACTTTTCGATGACCTCCCTGGCGCAGTGGTCTTATTGTGGGAGGTCCCGGGGTTCGAGTCCCGGCAGGGTTTATTAAATACTGGGTGCTGCTCGCGACTTCGTCCGCCTGGATTAAGTTTTTTTGATTACCGCGGGATCTCTTTAATTTTCCGTGATAAAAAGTAGCCTATGTCCTTCCCCGGAATACAACCTATCCCTACCAAATTTCATCAAAATCGGTTGAACAGATGGACCGTGAAACCGTAGCAGACATACAGACAGACGGACAGACAGACACTTTCGCATTTATAATTATTTAATAATAATTGTAATAATAAATAAATAATAATATTTATAAATCTAAATTAAAAACTAAACGTTAAAACAATCATCCAAACCGCTGCAATGAGGCAGTGCCCAGAACGATACGTTGCGTTACCCCTCTGATTTTTTTAATAGTAGATTGTATTATAAGGGAGCAAAATAATATTTTTACGGCGAGGGCGCTTTTTTGAATCCAGAACGAAGTGAGGGATTCTAGAGTAGAATCCTGAGCGTAGCGAGGGATTCTTTAGTAGAATCCTGAACGTAGCGAGGGATTCAAAGTACGTCGCCCGAGCCAAAAATATATTTGCGCCCGAATGATACACTCTACTTTTCATCACCCTGTATGAGAAAATTTGGTTCCCGCGGGAACTCTTTAATTTCCCGGGATAAAAAGCATAATATGTGCTATTTCCAGAGTAAAATCTTTTTATTTTTATTTTTTTAAATCTATCTCTGTGCCATATTTTATCCAGATCCGTTCAGCCGTTCGGGCGTAATTGAGTAACACACATCCATACCACCATACATCCACACATCCATCCAAACTTTCGCCTTTATAATAATACTAATTTAATTTTTTTTTTTTTTTTTTTTTTTTTTTTTTTTTTTTTTTTTTTTTTTTTTTTTAAATATATATATCCATATAGCCCTTTCGTTAGTTAAAATTCAGAAATTATAAATTCCTAAATTGACCCTGCCGGGGATCGAACCCTGGACCTCCGCACGTTAAGGCAGCAGCGCTCAACACTGCGCCACGGAGGTCGTCAATTTGCGTTGGCGCTGAACACTAAGATGTTCCAAATTCAATAAGTGCGCGGCAAAGATAATTGCGGCGCACTTACGAGTATAAAGAGGATTAAAAACTCATTACTGCCCGCTAAAAGTTTCTTATAGAAAACACCACCTTTGGGCGCACATAAAGGCGAACCAAGTCGTCCTTTTCGAATACATGGGATGAAAAAATATTTAATCATTAGAATTTATAATTTCTGAATTTGCTCTGGGGGTCTACTGTCTTTCTCTCAAACGAAACTTCGCAAACGAACGTAATTAGTCGGTTATTAGACCCACACAAAATCGTTCAATTCAATCGGTCACGAAAATTTTCTATGGATCCGTACTTCGTCTGCGTGTAAGAAAACAAAATAAAGAGGAGCATAGAGATAATATTACGATATGTAGGAGAGGAGTTAACGAAATTTCGTTCGTTTGTTTGCGAAGTTTTGTTTTAGAGAAAGAGAGTAGACCCCCTGGTCTGGTCTAGTGGGAGGCTTCGGCCGTGGGTAGTTACCATCCGGCAAAGACGTTAGCGTACTATAGACTGCATCATCACCTTACCATCAGGTGAGATCGCAGTCTAGGGCTAACTTGTAGATGAATAGATTGTGGTAGATGAGTAGCGGTGGTAGATTCTTACGACTTATCATAAGTGGCACAAGTTGTCCTACATGAAATAAATCATTTCATTTCATTTCAATAAATAAATCTCAATCAGCTTTTATCAAGTCTAGGGCTAACTTGTAGATGAATAGATTGTGGTAGATGAGTAGCGGTGGTAGATTCTTACGACTTATCATAAGTGGCACAAGTTGTCCTACATGAAATAAATCATTTCATTTCATTTCAATAAATAAATCTCAATCAGCTTTTATCAAGTCTAGGGCTAACTTGTAGATGAATAGATTGTGGTAGATGAGTAGCGGTGGTAGATTCTTACGACTTATCATAAGTGGCACAAGTTGTCCTACATGAAATAAATCATTTCATTTCATTTCAATAAATAAATCTCAATCAGCTTTTATCAAGTCTAGGGCTAACTTGTAGATGAATAGATTGTGGTAGATGAGTAGCGGTGGTAGATTCTTACGACTTATCATAAGTGGCACAAGTTGTCCTACATGAAATAAATCATTTCATTTCATTTCAATAAATAAATCTCAATCAGCTTTTATCAAGTCTAGGGCTAACTTGTAGATGAATAGATTGTGGTAGATGAGTAGCGGTGGTAGATTCTTACGACTTATCATAAGTGGCACAAGTTGTCCTACATGAAATAAATCATTTCATTTCATTTCAATAAATAAATCTCAATCAGCTTTTATCAAGTCTAGGGCTAACTTGTAGATGAATAGATTGTGGTAGATGAGTACCGGTGGTAGATTCTTACGACTTATCATAAGTGGCACAAGTTGTCCTACATGAAATAAATCATTTCATTTCATTTCAATAAATAAATCTCAATCAGCTTTTATGAAGTCTAGGGCTAACTTGTTGATGAATAGATTGTGGTAGATGAGTAGCGGTGGTAGATTCTTACGACTTATCATAAGTGGCACAAGTTGTCCTACATGAAATAAATCATTTCATTTCATTTCAATAAATAAATCTCAATCAGCTTTTATCAAGTCTAGGGCTAACTTGTTGATGAATAGATTGTGGTAGATGAGTAGCGGTGGTAGATTCTTACGACTTATCATAAGTGGCACAAGTTGTCCTACATGAAATAAATCATTTCATTTCATTTCAATAAAAAAATCTCAATCGGCTTTTATCAAGTAGTTACCCAGAGAACCTGGGACAAAGACTGACGGTCGGGACCCCTTAACGCAGTGGGGAAGACAGTAGTCTTATGAGTGGAAGCTTTAAGTTCAATTCCTGGCTGGGACAGTTTATAAATTTTAAACTAGCTGATTCCCGTGAGGCGAAAGATACGTCACCTCGTATAATCACTTTATAAAGTACAAACGCGTGTTCACTGGTAAAATTAATATATTACTTCTTGTTATACAATATAATATAAAAACTAGGTATATAAGTATAAATCACAAACAGGGAAAATCTAGGAAGCGCTCCCAGAACGATTATTATCGTATGACGACTTGTATATTAAAAACCGGCCAAGTGCGAGTCGGACTCGCGCACCGAGGGTTCCGTACAAACCTGTAGTAAGTTTTACGATTTATGACGTATTAAAAACAAGACGAAATGAACCGCAAAACTAACTTTGTTTGTAGAGGTTTATTGTTAATATCAAAAAATTACGTTTGTTGTATGGGAGCCCCCCTTTAATATTTACTTTATTGATATTTAATTATTTATTTTGAAAGGTAATATACAAGTTAATATTCTGTGAAAATTTGAACCGTCTACCTGTTACCGTTTTTAATATTGAGCAAAAAAATACGAAAAAAACACGTTTATTGTATGGGGACCCCCCTTAATATATATATTTTTTTAATTTTTAGTATTTGTTGTTATAGCGGCAACGGAAATACATCATTTGTGAAAATTTCAGCTTTCTAGCTATCACGGTTTATGAGATACAGCCTGGAGACAGACAGACAGACAGACAGACAGACAGACAGACAGACAGACAGACAGACAGACAGACAGACAGACAGACAGACAGACAGACAGACAGCGGAGTCTTAGTAATAGGGTCCCGTTTTTACCCTTTGGGTACGGAACCCTAATAATGGCCTCTCCTTTACTGCGTGGCTGTTCTGTGCATGCTTCGAATTTCGAACATTTTGAATAGTACATTGTTCACCGAGGGGAGAAAGTGACCGATTACTATCGAGGGTGTAGTTTGAGGCCCGAGGCGTAGCCGAAGGGCCGCAATACACGCGAGGTAGGAATCGTACTTTCTACCGAGTGATACATAGTGCTTTATACTACACCTGCGAGGAAAATAAGCGATAATTAGTGATTAAACGAACTTTCAAAGGTTTAAAATAATAAATAAAATAAATATTTTTTATTTCAGGCAATTTTACAAACCCATATTCAAAATACAGAAACATAAAAAAAAAAAAAACAAAAAAAAAAACAATAAAAAAAAAAAAAAAAAAAAAAAAAAGTTTAGGTTAATAGTTAATAATAGTTTATAGTCCTTAATTAGGTTAGGCTAGCTAGCTTTAATTTCTAATGTATTGTTTTCAAAAAATTTAAAAAAAAAATTTAAAAAAAAAATGACGTTCTATCATAACTATATGAGTCGCTTCATTCGAAGCTTCACTATCACAACTAGACTACTTTTTGAGGATTATTTCAATATAGATTTCGATATCGACAATCGACATCGATATCGACAATCGACATCGATACCGACAATCGACATCGATACCGACAATCGACATCGATATCGATATCGACTATCAATATCGGATATCGATATCAACTATCGATATCGATAATCGACGTCGATGTCGACAATCGACATTCACCATATTATTTGACTTTTCTATGTCAAATATGGTGAAGCTGCTTCTAATGACATCCAAATTCTCAACGTCCATACCATATTTACTTAAAATTAAAAAACAACAGCGCGTTAGAAATGGATTTTCATACAGTTTTCTCCCCGCTTAGCACGTTAGAAATGAAATTTCATACATCTTTTCCTCCCGCTTAATTGGTTTGTAGCAATGACGTACTTTCTACCTCGTTTTGACAAAAGCAAGAGGGTACTTTCCGAGCGGGTGTAGTATAAAATAGATTTCGAAGCTGTGACCAGCCAGTGGCAAAGGAGTATACACGCCACACCCGCGACTTCGCGTGGATTGAGGTTTATTGGTTCCCGCGGGAGCTCTTTAGTTTAGATGTGTTTTTCCAGATTATAATCTATCTCTGCGCCAAATTTCATTCAGATCCGTTCTGGCGTTATTGAGTAACAAACATCCATCCATACATCCATCCAAACTTTCGCTTTTATAATATTAGTATAGATTGCCTCTATAGTCTGGTCTGCTAGGAGCCTTAGGTTCCACTATTGTACTGGCAAAAAGGTAACACTTACTACTATTACCTATTCTGTGGTTGTAAGGAATTTATATTATACTAGCTGATGCCCGCGACTTCGTCCGCGTGGATTGAGGTTTTTCGGTTCCCGCGGGAACTCTTTAATTTTCCGGGATAAAAAGTAGCCTATGTGCTATTCCAGACTATAATCTATCTCTGTGCCAAATTTCATCCAGATCCGTTCAGCCGTTGGATCGTGATTGAGTAACAAACATCCATACATTCATCCAAACTTTCGCATTTATAATATTTATTTGATTACGATATCGCCTAATAGCCAACGCGAGGTATGAGTTAAAAAAAAATACGCCATTTCGTTTTATCAAATGTGTAATGTAATGTAATGTAATGTATCTTAATGTGTGTAATGTAATGTAAATGTTTTGTTTAATGTAATGTCCACACGTACGTAACGCTTTGCGTCTTCCATCGTCATTCGGATGGCTAGGGTCTGGAACACTCTATCAAAAACTGTGTTTCACACCAATTAAAATCCGGATATCTTTAAAGGCCCTTTGGTTGCCTCAAAAATGAAATTTATTTATTTATTTTAATAAAGAGTGAATAGGCATTTCCTAGGCAAGCGCGTCCCATCTTAGGCCGCATCATCACTTCCCATCAGGTGTGATTGTGGTCAAGCGTAAGCCTTAAAATATTTAAACAGCTAAAATCACTACTATTTTTTTTTCAACGTACTTACCTACTTAGGTAAGGTATAAGGATTCTTTATGGGAGAATCTAGGGGCCCACTGGGTTGCAATTCCAATTAAACCCGTCATAATGGAAGAGTCATTCTAAGAAATAAGGCGATTTTGATGTATCGAATAAAGATTGTTCTTACTTTGTCATCATCATCCGTACAATCCATTGCCGGTTTACTTCATACTAGACCCTTCCCAAATGAGCAGGGTTTAGCCATAGTCCACCTTGCTGGCCAAGTGCGTATTGGCAAACTTTACTTTGAGAACAAAATTAAAAAAATAAATAAATTTACAAACTGCAGTTAGAAGTGAAAACGAATATTTAAAATAATTTTTCTTTTTTAATTATTTTAATTTTTTTTAATTTAAAATAATTAAAATATAAACCTTATCACTAAGGCATTGAAGTTTAATTACGAATGTAGGATATTTATATTTAAGAGACCTTTTGTCTTCGTAACAACGCGAGCATGTCCGTGTTCGCGAGCATGTCGGTCAAACGAATTCACAAGTTTACCCCCTACTAAAACGTGCTCAACGCGGCTAAAGAAGTTGTCACTTCAAAAATCTCGTACGCGCGCGAGTTGAATGCAGAGCTTATGTACGAGTATGTCATAATATGTGTCACCATATTATAATATAATAAGCTCTGCATTCAACTTGCTTTAATTTAAAGAAAGATTTGGGTAGGATATCGATGGATGATATAAAAAAACAACATTAATTTATGCATATTATCATTTTTTAATTGGCATCAGGAGAGGCATTTAAAAATATTTTAAGTCAAGCTTTTTAAGCTTTAGCAGACAGTATTTACTTACCTTTGATATTAAAATAATTTTTATAGTAGCAATTTATAATTAACTAGCTAATGCCCGCGACTTCGTCTGCGTGGTTTAAGTTTTCTTGATTCCCGCGGGAACTCCTTAATTTTCTGGGATAAAAAGTAGCCTATATCACTCTCCAGGTCCTCAACTATAGCCATGCCAAAAATCACGTCGATCCGTTGCTCCGTTGCGGCGTGATTGAAGGACAAACCAACAAACCAATAAACCAACAAACCAACAAACAAATACACTTTCGCATTTTTAATATTAGTATGTATTTTATAATTTGCATCAAAAGAGTCATTTAAAAAAGATTTTATATCAAGCTTTTTAAGCTTTACCAGATAGTATTTAGTTATTTACCTTTGATATTAAAATAATTTTTATATTATTAGCAATTTATAAATGTGGTTTCATTCTCTATTTGAAAATATGATATCCTCTGAGTTCAAAGGTTATGCTCGGTTAGTTTTATTCATGGTTGAATGAACAAATACTATGAACTCATATCATGAACTTAAACATAGCGAGTTTATTCTGTATTCATTTAAATACCAGCCGTTTTCAAAGAGATTCTAATAATCTCTACTATTGCTAAATACAATTATTTTAATAATTTGTATTTTTTACATGAACAATAGTTACTTTTTAATTACTTTGACATATATTTATTTAAGTTATGTATTTAAGGTTGTGGTGGATTATATTAATTACTAGCTGATGCCCGCGACTTCACCCGCGTGGATTGTGGTTTTTTGGTTCCTGCGGGAGCTCCTTAATTTTCCGGGATTAAAAGAAGCCTATAAGGTTATGTGTTATTCCAGACTATAATGTATCTCTGTGCCAAATTTCATCCAGATCCGTTCAGCCGTTCGGATGTTATTCAGTAACAGACATCCATCCACCCTACCATCCATCCATCCATACATCCATCCAAACATTCGCATTCATAAAATTAGTATAGAGTATAGATGGATTAAGGATTTAAATATTGTAAGTATTAATTAACTAATTCTTAAAATTGAACGTCATTATTGACGAAACATGTTTGGACTATTATTGAACTGTTATCATAATTATATAATGTTTCAAGCATTTTGACGACCTCCGTGGCGCAGTGTGTAGCGCTGTTGTCTTAACGTGCGGAGGTCCCGGGTTCGATCCCCGGCAGGGTCAATTTGGGAATTTATAATTTCTGAATTTTCCCTGGTCTGGCCTGGTGGGAGGCTTCAGCCTGTATGGATGTTTGTTACTTAATCACGCCCCGAACGGCTGAACGGATCTGGATGAAATTTGGCACAGAGATAGAGTATAGTTTGGAATAGCACATAGGCTACTGAATGAACGAGAAGTTTAATTCGCTATAATCCGTCACAGCAGACAAATCTATGTGGTACAGTGGTATTTGTCTGCTGTGGCGGATTATAGCGAATTAAACTTCTCGTTCATTCATTATTATGGACTTCCGCAAAGTAACGCCTGCTTCGATTCAATACATAGGCTACTTTTTATCCCGGAAAATTAAAGAGTTCCCGCGGGAACCGAAAATACTTAATCCACGCGGACGAAGTCGCGGGCATCAGCTAGTATATATATAAACTCTATAATGTGTTTAGTAAGTATTTAGTTAGTTATGCGGAAGGACGTGGGAACCTACCGCATTATTATCCCAAGAAAACTCCTACTAATAAGTGATTAATGGAATGGGGTCACGACCCTCAGTAATGAGGAATACGACGCAGAGAGAGAAGTAGTTAGTATTCTGTACCTTGTAGTTTTATCCTAAGAAAACTCCTACTAATAAGTGATTAATGGAATGGGGTCACGACCCCTCAGTAATGAGGAATACGACGCAGAGAGAGAAGTAGTTAGTATTCTGTACCTTGTAGTTTTATCCCAAGAAAACTCCTACTAATAAGTGATTAATGGAATGGGGTCACGACCCTCAATAATGAGAAATACGACGCAGAGAGAGAAGTAGTTAGTATTCTGTACCTTGTAGTTTTGTAACTTGACTTTGAAACAAGTTCAGAAATCATGATGTAGTACGAATTAGGACCATTTATTACAATACTGACATGGCGTACGATACGTGAAGTGAAAGTTATTAATGTATTTTCTTACTTTTTCTAGTAGTGCGTAAGGTTTTTCATTAGAACTGCTCACTTTTCTATTACCAAGGGTATCGTAGAAGTGATAAATGGCGTGAATTTAAAAAAAACTTGGTATCTGTCAGTCAGCCTGTAAGTTATATTATTTTAAGCGGAACGTAAAGTCTGCTTGGAGGCTTCGGTCATAGCGGCAAAAATGCCAAGCGATGCAGCGTTCCGGGACGATGCCATGTAGAAGACGATTAGGTGCATTGCCGTACCCTTACTCGCTACCATCTTGGGCTGCATTATAACTTACCATCATAGATTTAAGATGGTCTCGCGTAGCGCAGCGGATGATAAATCTATGCTTACCATCAGGTGAGATCGCAGTCAAGGGCTAACTTGTAGTGGAATAAAAAAACATGATTTAAAAAATTAAAAAACAAGACTGCCTCGCCAAACTACCTTTTTCAAAAAAAATTGCAGCCAGTGTCACTCGGGATGAAGTAAAGATTCTAATATATCCCATACTGAGATATCCCATACCTACATCCAAATCTGTTCAGGCATTTAGAATTTATGGGGGAATAAAAGAACTGACGCACATACATACATACATACTTACACACTCTATTGTAATACGTGAACCCTGAAAATATTACACTACTTTTTTGGGCAGTCGTTTAAAATACCAGATTTAAAATCTGCTCAAATGGAAGGAGTTTGTACTGGTAATCCAAGCTCTGAAGATTTAGATACAAGATTAAAAACTTTTCCTATACAAGTTTATATGTAGAACAATTTATAAGGCTCGGGTTGACGAAAAGTTTTTGACGAACCAAGTTTATGTCTCGGGAAAGTATTGAGAAATTCCTCTAGACTTAACAGGAACGCTTGCGGTATGGCGAAATAGATTTGTAGGTATTTTCAGAAAAAATAAGGTGACCTTTCTATAAAAGATTTGAGATGGGAAATGAGGAAACGTGTGAAACTTTAGCGGTAATGGGATAGCTTTATTTTCATAGCTTCACCATTATCGTTCAATTCAAGATATTATACTTCTATACTATTATTATAAATGCGAAAGAGTGTTTGTTTGTTGGTTTGTCCTTCAATAACACGAAGCAATATAGCTAGCTGATGCCCGCGACTTCGTTCGCTTGGAATAAGTTTTTTTAATTACCACGGGAACTCAGCAATTTTCCGGGATAAAAAGTAGCTTATGTCACTCTCTAGGTCCTCTATACTATACCCATGCAAAAAATCACGTCGACCCGTTGCCTCTGTTGCGGCGTGATTGAAGGACAAACCAACAAACAAACACACTTTTCATTTATAATATTAGTATGATTTCATAAATTTACACCTACACGAGAGGGATTCTAAAATAGCCTTCGTATTATACATACAAGTATTTCCAAGCCAAATATTTTGAGACCTCTCTCCGGATCCGCGTGTATTCAACCCCGACCTTTGTGCATGCTGTTGATGTATCATTCGGCTTCTTTGATGTTTAAACATCTACCCTTTGACCCCAGTTTTTAATTTAAAAGCCAGCGAGGTTTTTTACCGGTTTTTTACCGGTTTTTAACATCTGGTTTTCTATTTTTTAATTTTTCCTCATCAGTTAGGATTGCGACTCTTTCCATTAGTCAAATCTTTCCAGGAATGATGTGGATAATTGTTGTATGGATCATGATCTATGTATGAAATGCTGAACAGTGACGTCATCAAATTTTGGGGCACTTTTTTTACTTTAATCGACTTTAAGATGGATCAACATAAAACTAACAGAGTACATGGATATTGCGACTTTTGGGAGATCCTCTATTTAATAACCCAATTCATGCACGAAGTTTTTTAAGAATAGACACAGGCGAAATATAATTGGAAAGTCCATATTTTGCAAGACTTAAAACCAATATACGAAACTGTAAGCGAGTGAGTGCTAAACAAATGCAATATCATCAACAGGTGACGCCATAGCTCGAAAAAACGCCTTAAAATACCGAAAGAGAAAGAGTGGCTATTCCTTAATTAGACGAGAACTGTTCAAAGAGCGCCGTAATAAAATTTCCCAGTAAAGAACCAATTGGAAAAGCGCTAGTGCAAACACACATTGAATCCATTCACTTAGAATCAAACCGACGTTTGGCTGAAAATCGTGCTTGAAATATGATTTTTCCATAAAATTTTTGCCTCTCCACGGCCTTTTGACTGGGCGAAAGTTCGACGAATCGCTTTTAAAATCGTTTATTTACCGTTTGGTATTTTTATTGAGTATCATAGAAAAGTGGAGATCTTTACCGATTCGTTGGTAATTCATTCAAAATAGGTTTTTACATACGAGTTGACCAATGTCAGCCCGATGACGCCAGTCGAGGGCTGACCATCGTCACGAGTTTGTTAAAACCTTTTTGGCCCGTGTATCACACAATATTTTTCAATACATTTGTGAGAAAACTTGAAAATAAAACTCGAGAAGGTACTCGTAGGTACAAGGTACTCACTCGAAAATGGTTTCTCACGCCCGTACATATTTCGAGATTTTTGGCGGCTAATAATAGCGCGATTTTTTTCTCACATCTAAAATACCTAATTGTTGATTTAATTTTAATAATCCACAACACTTAAACCACTCATATTTAATTAATAATTTATAAGAAAAACTCAATGAAACTTTTAAAAATATAGCGCGCACAAGTATCTACGGCGCGTTGTTGTAATGGCTTTTTTTAATTGGCTTCATGGCTCTAGATTCTAGCTCGTAACTCCCAACCCGGACTATTCAGCCTTTACTTTTTTGATTTTTAATACTTAAAACAATTTTAATTAATTATATTAAATACAATTTTTAATTTCATGAATTGATTTCATCAATCTACATCTAAATGTTATTATTTTTTAGGTTTTTTACTTACAAAGTCAATATCATTATGAACCTTCTTGCAAGAAAACTTTTTAATTAGAAGTGAATTAGACTTAAAAAAAATTAAAAAAAACTGAAAATTTACTGCACGAGGGCAGTAAATTCTGCAAATTTACCGCACGAGGGCAGTCAATTTAACTTACAAGCCCTGTTTACTGCCTCTGTAAGTGCATTTTTCGAGCAAGTGTATTGAAAAAACGTTAAAAACGTTTTTCGTCTTTCCATGCAACGTGTCAACGTTTTTGTACAGTAGCGATGAAAGACAAGTTGGACTGTAACAAAATTTACTTCCTTAGGTTTCATGGCCATAACGGCAAGAATTAAAATGTATACTAATATTATAAGTGCGAAAGTTTGTATGGATATCCGGATGGATGTGAGTTTGTTTCTCAATCACGCCAGAACGACTGAACGGATCTGGATGAAATTTTTTTGATTGGATTTTCTGGATTGGCACAGAGATGGATTATAGTCTGGATTAATACATAGGCTACTTTTTTTCTTGGAAATTTAAAGGATTTCTCGCGGTAACCTAAAAACCTTAATCCACACGGACGAAGTCGCGGGCATCAGCTAATGCCTTAATAATATGAACTCCTGAGCTAAGTATTTTTGTAAAAGTGAAAAAGAAATACAATTACGTATATTATAATTTTTATGCAAATTAACGTATATTTTTTTACGAATATAATTGGAAATGTCGGTATTTTATTCTCATAATATCTCAAGTTCGGAAAATAGGCATTCTTTATCCAAACTGCGGGTGGAAAATGCCCCCCTCGGGAGGGAATGTAATTCAACTAATAATTATTTAGCCTTATATTTCATTATCTACTTAGTATTTTTCTGTTTCCGTATAGTTTGGCGCCGCCTTCTTAACTTGACTTAAACTAAACTTCCAGAATGCAGCTAAGTATAGAAAGCTACTATTACTTAAATTCAAAAGAGTGATTTTGACAATTCTTAATAAGAAAAGCTATTATGTTAGCGCGCGACACGCGACTTCGTCTTCGTAGTTTTTTTGATTCCCGCGGAAACTCCTTAATTTTCCGGGATAAAAAGTAGCCTATGTCACTCTCCAGGTCCTCAACTATATCCATGACAAAAATCACGTCGATCCGTTGCTCCGTTGTGGCGTGAGTGAAGGACAAACCAACAAACAAACACACTTTCGCATTTATAATATTAGTATGAATATGATTTAATTTTAGCTGTTAATAATTTTATTTTATTTCTATAACATACTTGACACATTTTAAATTTGAACTGAAACACTGGTTATCTATATTATAATATCTTACGGAGATGTTTGACGACCTCCGTGGCGCAGTGTGTAGCGCTGTTGTCTTAACGTGCGGAGGTCCCGGGTTCGATCCCCGGCAGGATCAATTTGGGAATTTATAATTTCTGAATTTTACCTGGTCTGGCCTGGCGGGAGGCTTCGGCCGTGGCTAGTTACCACCCTACCGGCAAAGACGTGCCGCCAAGCGATTTAGCGTTCCGGTACGATGCCGTGTAGAAACCGATCTTAGATTGCATCATCACTTACCATCAGGTGATATCAAAGTCAAGAGCTACCTTGTAGTGCATAAAAAAATATATACTTTAATTTTCACAAACACGGCCGCCATAATTATTAAATCAATCATTAAGTCCACAGAACAGTGTGGCTACCTTAGACCATGGAGGGCGTAGATTAAAAAATAATGCATCTTATAAACTATTGACATTGAGTCTAACACTAGTCACTTATGCAAAAATAAGGGGTCAACTCGGAACAAAAGATAATAAGTTTGAACAACGTACAAACGTGCGAGCCAGCATATTCGCTCTTACTGACAACGCTCACCGCTCTCTGTAGATATCAGCATCATCTTTGAGGGCGGGAGTCAACATATTATGACCAAGGTAGTTATCTTAAAACCCCCACTCTAATATTGTACCATTGAGCAAGATGGGTACTTTGTTGCGCGTCTTACCCTCGGCCTCAAAGACTATCATGACAAGTTTCTTGGCATTGTATACTTGAGCGTCCCTTCTCACGTAAGCCTCGCATACAACAATCAATTTTTCTGTGGCCACAAATCGACGCATTCAGCAGCACCATGTCCAGCGTAGCTTGTGTTACTAACCCAAACTCCGTCTATGTAACAGTCGAGCGAATTGCTTGGCGAGCACCGAGCAATTCGTTCACGTACTTATATGTGAAAAAGCATTGGTGAACTTAACCCCCCCCTGCCTCACCCCGCACTCCAACACATACGGTCGCGAAAAGACTCCTGCCCATCGAACATTG
The DNA here is from genome assembly GCA_917051295.2 of Erebia ligea. Taxonomy (NCBI): domain Eukaryota; kingdom Metazoa; phylum Arthropoda; class Insecta; order Lepidoptera; family Nymphalidae; genus Erebia; species Erebia ligea. The sequence goes on along the minus strand of OU785241.1, from coordinate 13,038,224 downwards.
TTGACCTGGTTTCTATTCCAATATTTAAATATATTGATGAGTTCTGGAAGTATGTCAACTTCATTTATTTTCTTCCATACGATATCATAAGAAACGGTCAAAAGCCTTGGTCAGATCTAGGAAACAGGCATAAACTGGAGTCTTACGCTTAGCATAGTATATGACCGCTTGCTTAAGACCCAGTATGGACCTGTCGGTGGACAATGCAAGTCTAACAACAAACTAGTTATCATATGGTTCATATGTTCAATTGGGTATTAAGCATGCTGCCCTTTGAGATAACCGTAGCGTAGTAGTGATAGGCCTATAGTTGTTTTTATCTGACAGGTCTCCGGTCTTATTTTTCACTATCGTACACGGTATCGTCTTGCTAGGCATAAAACTGTGGCACATACAAACATTGTACAGCATCGTCATAACCCTGGGAAGATGTGGGCCCGCATATTGGAGATGCTCAATGCTAAGACCAACGTGACCCGGGGCTATACTTTTTTACTGTCACCAGAATAATATATACGGCGCGACAGCCCACACCAAAGATTCGTCAATTTCCATATAATATTAATAATATTCAATAAATACTCGGACCTTTCTCACGAGATTACCGCCATGTGGAATGTTGACTCAACGATTATTGTACCGATGGATGGTTGCGAAAAGTTTCGATCTACACCTCCAGAAGCTTTCGCTTGGTTGTTGGATCGGATACAGAAGGCGGTTATTCTTAAGAGCCCTGACCACTGGCTGCTTGGGTCTTTCAGGCCCCGCAGTGGGTGGAAGTTTTATAAGATTATTTTTAAATGTGTTTTGTATAGTATTTTTAAATATTTATGTAAAACGTGTTTAGAAATAATTTTATAAAAATCTGTACAAATAAATGAGAGAAAAAAGTTATATTCAATATAACAATTTGGCTAAAAAATGTTAAAATATTATTTTATCGAAAGTCTGAACACTCAAATACATAATTCAGGATTGCCTTGTCCAAATCCAAAACTCCATTTCACTAATTCGGTCTATGACTCGAATTTAAGGCACGTCGAGGTTGGCCTAAAAACTCTCTCGGCAAAAACGGAAGTTTTGGATCAAGCGCTCTCATGGCCATTTTTATAGATTGCCAAGGCCAATCGCGATACGCCCTCACATCGGCTTTGGACTATAACATATAAAATATTGTAGTCAGTAAAAAGATTAAAAATAATTGCACACCTCAAAACAATATTTTTATTTTTATTACTTTCTTTTAAAAGTTATTAATAGCATTACAGCTTTCAACATGTAAGTTACAAAAAGGTTTAGTTCCCATATTCAACCGAGAAAAGAATTAAGTAAAGGGGAAATTCTGAAAATCACTCTGTGTCACATTCGTCAGGATACTCCGAAATAAAGTAATTTCCAGCTACAGGCGGATTGATGAGGTCGTTGTCACTGACGTAGTCACTGAGCGAGAACAGCCTACGTTTATCTTGTAAACTGAAAACGGAAATCAAGTTAATATCTTCTAAATTTTTTACTAAAAGCTAGCCTTTGACTGCGATCTCACCTGATGGTTAATGATGATGCAGTATAAGATGGTAGCAGGCTAACCTGTTACGGACATGACAGTAATATTTAACCCATACCCCTCATCGCTTTCTACACGGCATCGTATAGGAACGCTAAATCGTTCGGCGGCACGTCTTTGCCGGTATTTTCACGCAGATGGCAATTTCTCTGATGATTATCACATTATGATGAAGGAACTAGAAATTTAATTCGCTATAATCCGCAACAGTAGGCAAATCTATGTGGTACAATGTATCTTGCACTTGCAGCTTGCTCAAGCTGCAAGTGCAAGTTATTCATGTCCGCAAAGTAACGCCTGCTTCTAAGATTATCATAATTTATGAGTTTGATTATAACACAAACTAATATGATTTTTAACCGACTTCCAAAAAAGGAGGAGGTTCTCAATTCGGCGCGTATGTTTTTTTTTTTTTAATGTATGTCGGTGCATTTGGTTTCCGTTCATTCTCCGTGGTTTCTAAACCACGGAGAAATTCTAAAAAATTTTTTTTTCAGTGGTGAAAGCAATCTCCCGAGGTGGTCCCATAAAAAATTCTGACTCCAAATCCTCAATCCTGATGCTGTAGTTGTACCGTACTACATGCAATCCTCAAAACTAGGGAGTTAGGAAATTTTGATGGTGAATTCATATAGTAGGTATCAAGTCACGTGTATATGATTTAACTCTGAGTCCTAACTCCTCAACCCTGATGTTGCAGGGTACAGAACTCCTTAACAATAGCGATTTAGGATTTTTTTATAGTGAATCCATATTGTAGGTGTCAAGCAACGACTTCATACTTAACTCAAGTCCCAACTCCTCAACCCTGATGCTGCAGGGTACTGCACTTCTAAGCCGTGGGGATTAAGAGTACACTAAACAGTTAAAAATAAAAATTATTTCCAAAAAACCGACTTCCAAAGCCACTGTAAAGTAAAAAATAATTTTGATTTCTACACACTATGTTGAAGTCGGGCGGGTATAACAAAGATAGGCAAAGTTGACGAGTCAGGCTCGCCCGACTTCTAAGACTTCTTCTTCCGTGTAGTGGTGAGCGCTGTTGTCTTATAAGCGGGAGGTCCTGGGTTCGATCCCCGGCAGGGTCAATTCGGGAATTTATAATTTCTGATTTTTTTCTGGTCTGGTCTGGTGGACGGCTTTGGCCGTGTATTAGTAGCGTGGTCGGTTCGATGCAGTGTAGAAAGGTTAGGCTTACCTCTGAAGTGCCTCGTCAGAAGTATCGATCATCCCGTTTTGTTGAAAAATGTATAAAAGGTAACGGCGTGGCCCAGTGCCAGGTGCAGGAGTCGGTCCTATCCAGGTCGCTATTTCGCTATCATCTGACATCACAATATCACCGCCCGAGCAGCCGTAAAGGTTGACATACGCCGTTAATAAGGAGTCACTTAGATAAGGATCATCGCGAGAGGGGAAGTGGGGACCTGTGAAGAAAAATGTTTTACAATTCATTTTGTTCGTAAAGTCATTCTTACTTCACCGCTATTAAAACTACAATGTAGACTTTTCCCACTCTTCAGCGATAAAAATATTACCGCACAGTTATTAACCTAAAAAGTCATGCAGTGATATCAATTTATGCACTAGTGCAATAATATATTATTATGATGGCTGCCATGCAAAATGTCAGACGTTTTGATGCCGCCATCTTTGACAAGGTACCTACCAAGGTAAGGTATATTACCAAGTAAGTAATAGATTATATTTAACACTGTTTTCTTATTTTTACGGTTTTTACTCATAAATGTATTGCAAAACGTATCCAGACACGTGTGCATTGAAAATTAATGTCTCAGCACTATTAAGTTTGCATCTTGACTGAAATTTTCATAATGCTGCATTTGTAGACTAAAAAAAATAGATCTTACTTCATCGCTGCTGAAGCTCTAAAGTAGACTTTTGCCACCCTAGGGCGGTAAAAATATAAAATGACTGCATACAGACAGAACGGACTGGAAGAAAAAACACTAAAAGATTTACTTAATTTTAAAAAACACATACTTATACAAACAAACGAGTAATATCTTCCTTCTTTGGCGTTAAATTCAATGGTGGGAAGATTTTTTGCTTCTGCAGCAGGTAGTACCATTCCTATAGTTAAGGTAACATTTTCGAAGTACACCTGTGAAAAATCATACACACGTTGAATTCTAACGCTTGGCAAACTCATTTGCGCGTGTCGCGGAGACGTCACTGTCTATTACAAAACATTTCTGTAGGATCAACTCAGAGAACTTCTGTTATGGTCTTTTTTTTAAAATTAATTAATTATAATTATTATTTTTTTAAATTGTAGGCAATGATATACCATCGCGTTTGTTATAAAATTACTTATATTTTGATATATTATTAACTCAAGCGGTAATATTCTTTGTATGAGTTTGTATGGAGCTGGGCCCACTTCAGCGACGCGGCAGACGTCAAGTCTAGAGTGTCTAGAGTTCAGTTTCAATTTTTGGTAAATTAGTTAAGTTTTCTTCATAAGTGGTAGAACAAAAAAAAACCGTATTTTTAGAGCCTATCTTGTTAGTATTTTTTAATAAAACCTCTATTGATATTTGAAAATTCTATTGGCTGCAAATTCATACTCAGTGACTGTGGTGAAATTGACAGCAAAACTAAAAAAAAGCTTAACGGACGCCTGTTTCTTACTCCGAGTATCGTTTCCGGTACGAGGGTGATATTAGCGGCTCTGTAGATTTGCGAGATGGAGGTCCTCTTGCGACTCCTTAGCCTCGCCAGCTCTACCGCTGACATTAGCAGGACCATCGCAGTGCACAACAGTATCAGTTTCATTGTAATGTTGGCAAGACTGGACCAGGAAATAACTGCAAAGAAACGAATGTTCACAATATCTTTCTAATTACTACAGCGACCCTCGTTTCATTCGGATACGTTGTAGTATTAATTACTACATAAATTTACATAAACAAAGTTACCCAACATCAGTACGAAGTTCCGTTCTTAAAAATAGATAAATGTCGCGTTTCTGAACGCACCCATATATCCCAACCATTATGCCTTATGGAAAGCAATGATGAGTCTAGGTTGGATTATGCTTGCCAAAAAATACCTATTTACTCTTGCCTTGGTACTCAATATTCAACACTCTTTTTATATATTTCATTATTATTATTATTATTGTATTCTTTATTGCACACAAGAGACATAGAAACATATATACAAAAAAAGAAGCTTAATCTTAGTGAAGCGTGCAAAGGCGGTCTTATTGCTAAAGCGATCTCTCCCAAGACAACCTTTGGTGATCGGAAAGGCGAAAACAGGGGTTGTGTGGCATTGTGTGGCAATCAATTTAGTTTTTATAGAATAAGATAGACTACATAAACACTACATACTAATAATACACATATAGATATCTACCATAAATAATTATTTATACATAGTATATAATATACTACATTCTACTCCATTACATAGATAGATAGTAGTTTTTCAGACAACGTTTGAAGATATGTAGGGATTTTGCCTGACGTATGTCAGCAGGGAGAGAATTCCACAACTTGACACAATTCTTCGTGAATGAGTCACCATAGAATTTCGTACGGCTGGACGGCATCTTCAGCTTATTGTCGGTGCAGGAACGAAGAAAGAACTGGCTATCCTGACCGAGATAGCTAAAACGTTATTTCAAGTAAGCTGGTGTTTGGGGGTAGAACAGGACACGGTATAGAAGGGTCAATGCATGCATGTCCCTGCGACTTCTGATTGGCAACCACTCAAGCTTAGCACGGTTATCAGAAATGTGGTCGTATTTCCGCAGGCAAAAAATGAAGCGGATTACTATATTTTGAAGCCTCTCAAGCTTATCGAGAAGTTCTTGCGACAGATCTGGATAACAAGAGTCACCGTAGTCTAACACTGGCAACAAGAGTGTATTGGCTAACGTAATCTTGGTTCTGATCGGCCAGAGATTCTTTCACCGCCTTAGGTACCCGATAGTGGCAAAGATTCTCCGCCCCACCTCTCCTACCTGTGGTCCCCACGAAAAAGAATTATCAATGATTAGACCAAGATTTTTTACTTTATTACTGAGCGGCAATGCGACCCCATCAAAATGAACAGCAGGTAGATTATCTAGCTTAGAGAGTATTTTGGGATTGCCAACAACGATAACTTGTGATTTGTTAGGGTTCACTGAAAGACCATAGGATTTACACCACTCGCAAATTTTGTCCAAATCGGAATTTACGATGCTAATGGTAGTAGAGATACAGTCAACAGTATCTGAGGCGTAAATTTGTACATCATCAGCGTAAAAATGAAAGGAAGAGAAAATAACCGTAGCGACAGTATTAATAAAAATAGAAAAGAGGAGAGGGGAAAGGACACCACCCTGTGGAACACCTGCAGAGAGAGATAGGGGCGAAAAACAGTTGCCATCAGCTTTTACAGATTGTTGAAGACCGCATAGATAAGACCGGAACCAATCAACAACTCCAGATGAGACATTCAGTGAACTTAAAACCGCAAGGAGCAATTCGAAGTCAACATTGTTAAACACGTTGCTAAAGTCTAACAGTATAAGAACAGTGACTAATTTGTTATCCATGGCTTGACGGATGTCGTCACAGACTTTGATAAGCGCCGTGACTGTGCTGTAACCTGGTCTAAAGCCAGATTGGTACGGGGATAGGACATTATTTTTGGTAAGGAAGAGGCTTAGTTGTTTACTGACCACGCGTTCAAGGACCTTGGAAAGAAAAGGAAGGATAGATATTGGCCGGTAATGTGCGGGAGACATAGGTTTAGCGATTGGAATAACGAAAGCTTTCCGCCACCCAGAAGGAAAAGTACACGAAGACAAAGACGAATTGAACAGGTGACACAGAACAGGAGTAATTTTATCAAGGACTAGAAGGATCATCCGATCATCATTCATGTTAGACATACAGGTGTATCTTATATTATGTCATGTTTTGACTCTATCACTGGTTCGGAAACGAGATTCTACTGAGGCGAGCTGGCAATACGATCAGGTAGGTAAAGGTTTTTTAAAATTTTAAATACGTACTTAGAATTATTTTGGGATAATTTTATTTCCGTCTATGCCGATGATATAATTAGGTATGAAACTATTGCAACAAACACTCACCTTTAGCTCTTCCCTGGTTGTAACGATCTCGCTGATGTCACAGTTTTATACTTCCTGCCATATGCAAATACCCTAGTTTGTTATTATCGCAGAAAATATTTAAATTAATTTATCTATGTGGTTTTATAGATCGGTGTGTAATAATTAGGTACTTATCTATGTTATAGTCAAAGCCAAAATGCGGTTACATTGCGATTTGCCTAGGCAATCCTTAGAAATGGCCAAACACACAAAATAAAACATTTTTTTTTTTAATTTTACTTTAAATTGTCCACCATTGTTGTCGATGTTTTGCTAATCAATTTTATAAATTCTATGCATAATCTCTCTGATTTGTATCTGTAACTTCAAACACTTAAGATATCTATTTTATTCCATCTTCATTCATTCACTAGTCTTTTTTCCTGTTTTTTGTACCAAATAAACAAAAATCATTATTAAAATCGGCCGTCATGTGTCTCGCATAAATAGGTTTCAACCTGAAAGCCCAGCGACTAACTATCCCAAGACAATCCATTACGTGATTAGTTGCAGGGTCATTACTGATTACCTACTCAAAAAATCCCGTTAGAACTTCCGCAATTTGATATTATCTCGTTGAAGAGCTCAAATTTTGTTTTTTTAATAATCAGTTTTAATGACATTCTTGCTGCCTGGTAACGATAAGTAGAATGTCGCAGATTGTTCCATTGATTAACAAAGAGACAAAATCCCTTGCGATCTTGTATTTGAAACGTTTGCGAGCCCATTGAGAATTTGTTAAATACGACGCAGGATAGCCTAGTCCAAAGCCAAAACTCCATTTCACTTATTCGGCCTTTGAGTGGAATTTAAGGCACGTCGAGATTGGCCTAAAAACTTGCTCGGCAAAAACCGAAGTTTTGAACCAAGCGCTCTGGCCATTTTTAAGGATTGCCAAGGCCAATCGCGATACGCTCTCACATCGGCTTTGGACTATAACATATTATAAAACATTGTAGTTAGTAAAAAGATTAAAAATAATTGCACACCTAAAAACAATATTTTTATTTTTATTACTTTCTTTTAAAAGTTATTAATAGCATTACAGCTTTCAAAATGTAAGTTACAAAAAGTTTTAGTTCCCATATTCAACCGAGAAAAGAATTAAGTAAAGGGGAAATTCTGAAAATCACTCTGTGTCACATTCGTCAGGATACATCGAAATAAAGTAACTTCCAGCTACAGGCGGACTTATGAGGTCGTAGTTGCTTATGAAGTCACTGAGCGAGAACAGCACAGCTTTATAATTCAAACTGAAAACAGAAATCAAGTTAATATCTTCACACGAATCGCAATTTCTCTGATTATATTCTAACTCAAACTCAAATGATTTTTGGCCCCATATTAAGAAGAACCGATAGATGTTGGGGTTCTACTTCCATGGTGCTGAGTTGGCGACAATGTAGATATAGGTACCTACTTAGGTTATGAGTATTCGTGCAAAGGTTGGTTGTTCTAGTTTTGTTTGAAAATGGGCTTACCTCTGAAGTGCCTCATCATCAGTATCGATCAAGTAGCTTTGTTCAAAAACGTATAAAAGGAAACGGCGTGGCCCAGTGCCGGGTGCAGGAGTCGGCCCTATCCAGGTCGCTATTTCGCTATCATCTGACATCGCAATATCCGCGCAGCCGTCAATGTTGACATACACCGTTAATATGGAGTCACTTAGATAAGGATCATCGCGAGAGGGGTAGTCGGGACCTGTGAAGAAAAATGTTTTACAATGCATTTTGTTCGTAAAGTTGCACTTACTTTGCCGCTATTAAAACAACGATGTAGACTTTTCCCACTCTTCAGCGATAAAAATATTACCCTAGTTATTAACCTACAAAGTCGTGCAGTAATATTAATTTATGCACTAGTGCAATAATACATTATTATGATGGCTGCCATACAAAACGTCAGATGTTTTGATGCTGCCATCTTTGTCAAGGTACTCGTACCAAGGTAAGGTATAATACCTACCAAGTAATTAATCATACTTCTTACTAATATTATAAATGCGAAAGTGTGTTTGTTTGTTGGTTTGTCCTTCAATCACGGCGCAACGGAGCAACGGATCGAGGTGATTTTTGGCATGGGTATAGTTGAAGATCTGGAGAGTGAGATAGGCTGACTTTTTATCCCGGAAAAATAAGGAGTTTCCGCGGGAATAAAGAAAACTTAAACCACGCGGACGAAGTCATGGGCATCAGCTAGTAGATAATATTTAAAACCGTTATCTTATTTTTACTGATTTTACTCATAGATGTGTTGTAAAACGTATCATACACATGTGCATTGAAAATTATAGTCTCGACCCTATTAAGTTTGCACCTCGACTGAAATTTTCATTATCATTCACAATTTTCATCTGCATTTGTAGACTAAGTAAAATTGCTCTTAATTCATCGCTGCTGAAGCTCTTAAGTAGACTTTTGCCACCCTAGGGCGATAAAAATATAAAATGACTGCATACAGACAGATAATTGCTAACGGACTGGAAGAAAAACCCCTAAAGATTTACTTAACTTTAAAAAACACATACTTATACAAAGAAACGAGTAATATTTTCCTTCTTCGGCGTCAAATTCAATGGTGGGAAGATTTTTTGCTTCTGCTGCAGGTAGTACCATTCCTATAGTTAAGGTAACATTTTCGAAGTACACCTGTGAAAAATCATACACACGTTGAATTTTACAGCTTGGCAAGCTTATTTGCGCGTGTCGCGGAGACGTCACTGTCTATTTACAAAACATTTTTGTAGGATCAACAGCTCAGAGAAGATTCTGTTAGTTTCGAATTTTGGTCATGCTTACCATCAGTTAGCCCGGAGTCCACTACAACCGAATCGCGTCGAATGTAATTGTATCGCATTTGTTTCAAAAGAGCAAAATAGCGGCAAAATATTCTTCACACCTGCCGCGTCGCTTAAGTGGGCCTAGCTCCATAGAAACTCATATAACAAAGAATATTTGCCGCTATGTGCCTTAATAGGAATTACGCTTCGATTCAACTCGTCTCAGAGAGCCTAGTGGGCACTAGCCTTAAGACGTTTCGTAACTCTACAAGAGGCGACGGTCAGGGGCGCGGCGCGGGTGCGGCGCTGCTTCTTTCATATTCCACCACTACAGCCCATTATCGTCCCACTGCTGGGCACAGGCCTCCACTCTCATAGGAGAGAGGGAATTAAAGCTTAGACCCACCACGCTGCTCCAAGGCGGGTTGGCGGTCTTTAACGACTATTATCATGTTAGTGATAATAACCGGGACCGACGGCATAACGTGCTCTCCGAGGCACGGGGGTGAAACACCGCCAACTTCCTAACTCCGGCCTAGTACTGAGAATTTCTAGTCAGAAAAATCCAATACTCAATTATGGCCCGACCTAGGACTCGAACCCGGCATCTCGTCGGCCGCAGTTGAACATGCCAACCACTACACCAACGAGGCAGTCTTTCATATAATTTCATACAAGATGTATACAAGCGACGACGGGACGCCAAAGATACAAGGCGACGTGGCGCGGACGCCATTTTCTTACTTCCGCGGACAGACCGCGGCCGTGTGGCCGCGATACGCCGCCACGCCTTTCGTATACACGTACCTAAAGACTTCACTAATAAGTAAAAGAGTTGTTTCTTATGTCTGGTTAAGTGGTTACAATATTCAATTCAATTATTAGAATTCAACAAGAAAAGTGATTGTCATAATGTCAATACTAGAAATAAAAATAAACATGTAATGCCTGCTTCTAGGCTTAGTAAAATTAGCAATTCATTTGTTGGAAACAGTGTCCGCTTCTACAATAAGCTCCCAGAAGACATGTTGAAGATGTCTCTGAATAAGTTCAAAGTTAATGTAAAACGTAAACTCATTGAACTTTAGATAGTGGCGATCACAATAGATCGGCAACGGTCAAAGTGATACCGGGTCTCGTCACAGAGCCCTGCAAAGCCGCATCAACAAGAAAGAAGAAACTCATTGAAAAGTCTTATTACCATGTAAAAGATTACTTAAACGACAAGGAAGCTGGGCAATGATTTGCTCTAATGGCTCTGATAGTTCCTTAGTTAAGATGATTTGTGAGATGGTGATAATTAAAAAAAACCCCGGCTGAGTTTGTCGTGGGCTGTTCTCAGACCAGGGCGCGTTTGGAACCTTCGTAGCTTTAGTTTTAAGATACCGTAACTGATTATCACCATCATGTTTTATAAGTAAGTAATTTTTAACGTCAATAAGTGTACCCACAGTGTACCTATATTGAATAAATAATATTTTGATTGATTGATTGAAAAAAAAAACAGACCGTTAAATTTTTGACAAAATAACAGCGTTGAATTTTACTTTTACAGTGACACAGGGTTGATTTAAAAATACTACTAACTTCTTCAGGGTAACTTTTGTACGTGATACTGAACAACTTTTGTTCAACGACTTTAAAAATCTGATTAAATTTAAAAAAAACAATCAAAAATTAAAAATAAATTCAAATTGGCAGCTCTGACAACATAACTCCAAGCGTATACTGCTTGTTAAAATACAGAGCTGCTCTCTCTAGAGTGTAGTTTAAATTTTTGATGAATTAAGTTTTCTTCATAAGTGGTAGAACAAAACTTTTTCAGTATTTGTAGAGAAGTTTCCTATGTTGTTAGTATTTTTAAATACAACCTGTATTTAAATTTGAAACTTCTATTGGCTGCAGGTTCATACTCAGTGACTGTGGTGATATTGACGCATGTTTCTTACTCTGACAGCAAAACTAAAAAAGCTTTTTTTTAATCCACTAAAGTTAGCCCTTGACTGCGATCTCACCTGCGATCACATGGTAAGTGACGATGCAGTCTAAGATGGTTGCGGGCTAACCTGTTAGGGGCATGGAAGTTATATTAAGCACATACCCCTATTCGGTTTCTACACGGCATCGTACCGGAACGCAAAATCGCTTGGCGGCACGTCTTTGCCGGTAGGGTGGTAACCACGGCCGAAGCCTCCCAGGCCAGACCAGGAAAAATTCAGAAATTATAAATTCCCAAATTGACCCCGCCGGGGATCGAACCCTGGACCTTCGCACGTTAAGACAACAACGCTACGCGCTGCGCCACGGAGATCGTCAAAAACGGACGTTAAGCTTAACGGACGCCTGTTTCTTACTCCGAGTATCGTTTCCGGTACGAGGGTGATATTAGCGGCTCTGTAGATGTCCGAGATGGAGGTCCTCTTGCGGCTTCTCAACCTCGCCAGCTCCACCGCTGACATTAGCAGTACCACTGCAGTGCACAACAGTATCAGTTTCATTGTAATGTTGGTAAGACTGGACCAAGAAATAACTGTGAACAAGTGAAACGACTTCCATAGTTAAATGATATTTTTTGTGAATCACTGGATACTGAAATATAGTCTTATATATTTTTGGAATCTACTCATCATTTTCTTGATTGTGACAATAATATAGTTAATCTCATTTTGGAAAAAAAAAGTTTGATGCGGGACCATGGTCACCCTATCAATTTTTTTTTACATTTTACTAGCCTATGTCACCCGGAATAAGCGACGAATTCTAACGATACCTCATTTATCTAAATCCGTTGAGGCTTATAGAAGTTATTGTAGAATATACAAACTCACATACATACATACATACATACATACATGAACCCTGAAAACAATATACTCCTTTTTTCAGGCAGTCGTATAAAAAACGAGTGTTCAATAATATCTTTCTAATTACTACAGTGACCCTCGTTTCATTCGGATGAATTTTTAGAGATCCTGACCAACGGGGTTCCGTACCCAAGGGTGCCAAGAACACCCTTGTACTAAGCCTCCACTGTCCGTCCGTCCGTCCGTCTGACCGACCTTCTGTCTCAGTTACAAAGCTGTAGTAACTCATGAACCGTAATAGCTAGACAGTTGAAATTTTTACAGAGTGTCAATTTCTATAACTATTAAAACTAATATCCGCTAAATATTAAAACTATTAATATAGTTAAAAACAAATAATAATATTATATTAAATCATATCATACTAATAATATTAATGCGAAAGTGCAACACTCAATTTATTGACTACATGTAGGAGGTCCTTGTATCTTTTTTTTTAGTCCACTACAAGTTAGCCCTTGACTGCGATATCACCTGATGGTAAGTGATGATGCAGTATAAGATGGTAGCGGGCTAACCTGTTAGGGGCATGGCAGTTATATTAAACCCATACCCCTAATCGGTGTCTATTTTGTTACGTCATATTTTGACTCTACCAGATTCTACTTAGAAGAGCTAGCAAGAAACTCAGGTAGGTACGGGTTAAACTCAAGTATGAGATAAATACGTAGCAGGATTATTTTTGGATAAAATTATTTTCCGTCTATGCCGATGATATAATATTTTTTTTATTTTTTATTGTGAAACAATGAAACTATTGCAACAATCACTCACCTTTAGCTCTTCCCTGGTTGTAACGATCTCGTTGATGTCACACTTTTATACTTTTTTACTGCCATAAGCAAATACCCTAGTTTGTTATTATCGCAAAATTACAAAAATATTCAAATTAAGTTATGTATATTTATAGATCGCTGTGTATTAATTACTATTAGGTAATTACTTATCTCTGTTATAGTTTAAAGCCAAAATGCGGGCACATCGCAAATGGCCTAAGCAATCCTCAGAAAGGGCCAGAGCGCGGCGCTTGGTCCTAAGATACAACTTTTTTTAAATTTTTGTTTGTCTACGAGTTCGGGTATCACTCCGAAACTACTCAACGGATTGGAATGAAAATTGGCTCACTTAAAGATAACACTCTGGCTTAATATAAGGATTTTTTTTTTATTCTGAAAATCAATTGGGGTTTTTTGAAAAAGAAGAAGATGAATAATATATTATTTTATATCAAATTGACTTCGCTCAGACATAAACAGACTTACGGCTGAAATCACACTTCATACTTAATATTATAAATGCTTAAATATGTTCGTTTGTTGGTTTGTCCTTCAATCACGCCGCAACGGAGCAACGACTCGCGTGATTTTTTGCATGGGTATAGTTGAGGACCTGGAGAATGACATAGGCTAGGCTTTTTTATCCCGGAAAATTGAGGAGTTCCCGTGGGAATTAAAAAAAACTTATTCCACGCAGACGAAGTCGCGGGAATCCGCATCCGTTGCTCCGTTGCGGCGTCGTTGAAGGATAAACCAACAAACAAACACACTTTCGCATTTATAATATTAGTATGATGATATTCTTGCTGCCTGGTAACGATACGTAGCCTGGGAACGATAGATTATTATTTACAAATAGACAAAACCCTTTGTGATCTTATTTACGACGCAGGATTGTATAATGTATAAATTATAAACGTATTTCGTTTTTCAACGCAACGTGTCAACGGTTTTGTAAAATAGCGATGAATGAAACGTTGGACTGTAACATAATTTAGTTGCTTACAAACAACAATTAATGCCTAAATTATGAAGTCTAGGACTAGTGTTTTTGTGAAAGTGAAAAAGAAATACAATTAATTAGGCACATTGTAATTGTTATGCAAATTAACGTCTACTTTACGATTAAAATAATTGGAAATGTCATAAATTTAATTTTCATATCTCAAAAAAAAATAGTTCGGAAAATAGGCTTTTTTTCTAAACTGCTGGTGGAAACTGCCTCCCTTGGGATGGAATGCTTCAAAAAAATAAATGTCGCAACAGCCAATCTTGATTCACAATGTTTCTTCACTATTGTCAGTAATTTTTTTTTTAGTTTTTTTTTTGAATAATTTATTGAAATAGATACAATAGAATTTAAAGCTAGCTAGCCTATATAAATCATGCCCGCGTGTAATGGGGGCAAGAATGTTGGCTGCATCCTGCGTTGGACAGCCAGGCTGATCCTTTGCGCAAAAAATGAGCCAGTCCTTCTGTCAGCAGATGAGGCAATTAACCGCGATTAGTAATTAAATCCTCAAGAAAGTCCGAAGGTCGTTCGTGGGAATGAGCATTCTATTTTATAACAAAATTCCACAATCTTATATTTTAAACTTGCCTTTACACAAGTTTAAGAAATCCATTAAAAGTATGCTTTTGAAAAAAGCTTATTATACTGTGGAAGATTACGATTAAAAGAGCGTTTGACTCGCTCCAGCAATGCTAAGGACAGCGGTTATTTATGTATAGTACCTACACATTAATTAAATTGTATAAAATGATTTTTTTCAAAAGAGCAACCGCCGAGTTTCTTGCTGGTTCTTCTCGGTAGGAATGGCATTCCGAACCAGTGGTAGATTCATTTGACGATTCGAAAGCACTTGTAAAAGTTTATTTGAATAAAAAACGTTTGAATTTTGAATCAATATCTCTCCTAACATCTTAACCTTGTTTTGAAGCTGAAGTGGCAATGGGCGGGTCACATAGTGCGGAGAACCGATGGACGTTGGGGTCCCAAGGTGTTGGAATGGCGACCCCGCACTGGAAGGCGTAGCGTCGGCAGACCCCTTACACGGTGGACGGACGACATTAAAGAGAGTCGCAGGGAGTCGCTGGATCCAGGAGGCAATGTCCAGCAGTGGACGTCCATCGGTTGATGACGAACTTTGTTTCATGTTGTATGGAAGGAAGAATTTTCATATTTTTTTTTTATCCACTACCAGTTAGCCCTTGACTGCAATCTCACCTGATGGTAAGTGATGATGCAGTCTAAGATGGTAGGCGGGCTAACCTGTTAGGGGCATGGCAGTTATATTAAACCCATACCCCTATTTGGTTTCTACATGACATCGTACCGGAACGCTAAATCGCTTGGCGGCACGTCTTTGCCGGTAGGGCGGTAACTATCCACGGCCTATAAAAATTATAAATTCCCAAATTGACCTGCCGGGGATTGAACCCGGGACCTCCGCACGTTAAGACAACAGCGCTACACACTGCGCAACGGAGGTCGTCAAAAAAAAGAAAATCTATTCTTCTCCTAAAATTTTCTTTGTTTGAATTCGGTCAATAAAACCGCAATCAACGTTGCCTACAATGTAATCATTGTGATTTGTAGTGTAAGGATTCCGAAGCCGTCGCGCGAATCGATTGCGGAGAGCAAATCCTTTAAAACCTCGACACCGACCGTGCATTTTGGATGGAATGTCGTCCATTTCAATTGAATCAGCTAACAATTTAATCTATTTATATATAAAAGCGAAAGGTCACTGACTGAGTGACTGACTCACTGATCATCACAATATCTCAGGAACTATAAAACATACAGACTTGAAATTTGGAAGGTAGGTTCCTTCTATGGTGTAGACGTCAGCTAAGAAACGATTTTGGGAAAATTCACCCCTAAGGGGTAGAAATGGGGGTTGGAAGTTTGTATGAAAGTCCTTTGTTTTTGAAGTTAGACACATGAAAATTAGCATTTATGTTATAAGTTTAAAATAACAAAAATCTGTATAATTTTTTTTCCAAAAATCTACCCCAAAGAGGGTGAAATGGGGGTTGGAAGTTTGTATGAAAGTTCTATGTTTTTGAAGTTAGATACTTGAAAATCGGGATTTAGGTTATAAGTTTTAAATAATAAACACCTGCATGATAAGCTATATAAAAAGCCTCTTTAGATAGACTTTTTGCAGCGGGAAAATTTCATAATCTCATAGGAAATCAAAAATGGTACGCGGACTGTCGCGGGCGACCTCTTCAAACCATGTGCACGCCACTGTCCATGGGTATGAACTACGAAGTTGCGATATTTACCTACTAGCGGTAGGACATTGCAGCGGAAAAATTTCATAATCTTATAGAATATAGGCAGTCAGAAATTGTACGCGGACGAAGTCGCGGGCGACCGCTAGTTCTGCTATAATTGAACAATTTAAGGTTTTACACCCTTATGGATACCCAGTACGGAACCCTAATTAACGGTTTTGGGATTTATTCCTATTTTTATTTTGGACTTGTGTTGTGTGACCTTGCTTTCTGCCGAATTCCATGATTCTAGGTTAACGGGAAGTACCTACCTAGGTTTAGATTTATGGGCGAGCGTCAAGCTTAAATGGCCGTATTTTTTTATTGCGTTGTCGTAGAAACTTGTTTTTTTTTCAGCTCGAAGGGATCATAAACCTTTTTATTTGATATTAATTTCAACTTGATACCTGTGCGCGTTCCTGAGAAGAAGGGTTTTGACAGTGAGGCAGACACCTTTTTTCCTCTTGAGGTAAGGAAACCTCAAAAGCCCCTTTTAAGCCCGTTTAACTTAATCCCGCGACTTCAGCCGCGTGGATTAAGTTTTTTGATACCCGCGGGAACTCCTTGATTTTGATTTGATGCCTTTGTCCTTCCCTGGGATACAACCTATCCCTGTGCCAAATTTTATCAAAATCGGTTGAATGGTTGGGCCGTGAAAGCGTAGCAGACAGACACACTTTAGCATTTATAATATTAGTATGGATGGATTGATTGATTAAATGATAAAATATCGATTTTATTAAACATCGATTCCCGTTAGTGCGAACTGCGATGAAAATCAAAACTGGCTCGACTTTTAAATCGATATCAAACTACCCGCAATATGTTAAAGCCATTAGCGCGTATGTGACACTAGGGTGAAACTCCTCACTAATGGTGTAAGGTAGGCAAAAAGGCAGTGCCCCGGTTTTATGGGAGAATATTAACCTGCATTCAGGCTTAAGCGTTTATCAATAACGTTTGCTTTTGGATGCAAAGTTTTATTTTTAGCGCGCCTGGGGTCTTACTACCATCTCGAAAAGCAGTATTATTTTAATATTGTTGTCGCTCTTGTTTCGGAATTATAATCCCTTTTTTAGGGACAACAAGGTACATCATATAAAACTTACAATTAAAAACAATAATGCTTTAAGCGTTGGTAGTAAGACCACTGGTCTGAGAATATCGGCGGTGATAGTTATAGTGGCAGTCTTTAGCCTTTTTAACCGACTTCAAAAAATGTTTATATTCGACTAGCTGATGCCCGCGGCTCCGTTCGCGTGGTTTAAGTATTTTTGATTCCCTCGGGAACTCCCTAATTTTCCAGCATAAAAAGTAGCCTATGTCACTCTCCAGGTCCTCAACTATACCCGTGCCAAAAATCACGTCGATCCGTTGCTCCGTTGTGGCGTGATTGAAGGACTAACCAACAAACCAACAAACAAACACACTTTCGCATTTATAATACTAGTATGATTTGTTTTTTTAATCCACTACAAGTTAGCCCTCGACTGCGATCTTACCTGATGGTAAGTGATGCTGCAGACTAAGATGGTAGTGGGCTGACCTGCTATGGGTTATATTAAACCCATACCCCTAATCGGCTTTTACACGGCAACGTACCGGAACACTAAATCGCTTGGCGGCACGCCTTTGCCGGTAGGGTGGTAACTAGCCACGGCCGAAGCCTCCCACCAGACCAGACCAGAAAAAAATCTCATGAAATATTAAGGCTTATGCTGTAATACGTGTTTTCTCTCTCTTCGGTCGTTACTTAATTCCTGAATATCGTGGTTCTGGCTAGATCCTTACCTCGAACGGATTATTTGTTTCCATTGGCTTCTGTTGGTAGCCATTCTCACTATATTTTATAACTAGCTGATTCGCGTCCGCGTGGTTTAAGATTTTTTTAATTCCCGCGGGAACTCCTTCATTTAAAAAAAGTAGCCTATGTCACTATCCAGATCCTCAACTATACCCATGCCAATAATCACGTCGATCCGTTGCTCCGTTGCGACGTGATTGAAGGGCAAACCAACAAACCAACAAACAAACACACTATCGCATTTATAATATTAGTATGATTTGGACGCGTTCGACTCCCTCAGTTGGTCTGACCACCAAGTTGGTGAGCGGCCTCTCGCTCTTTTGCCCTCAGTGTTGCCAGGTCACTGACCTTGCCTTCTAGATCCTTATTAAGTTTTATAATTATTACAGAGTAAGGATATATTTCGTAGTGAATTTTCGTAGTAGTCATGTGAGCGCCACTCGACGACAGCGCCGCTCGATGTTAGTGCCGCTTGCTGACTACAGATGGCGCTGAACCTGTGGCGCGGCAAAGTTGTCTATACGCGTGGTTTTCCGCCATTATTGGCGTGACGTCACACTACTGCTTTGGAATTTACATTATAGCAACTTCAAAGTCTTTAACCATTCGATACTCAGATTTGCCTTGAGTAGCAAGTGTTACAGAAAGTAGACCTATCTTTATACCTTGGTCGCGAGTGGTTATGGATCTAGTTGTTGTTATATTGTTACATTGCAATTAATTTAATATATCTTATATGTTATTGTGTTTCTTCCTTAATAAATGGTCGAGTCTGTGTATTACATATTGTTAGTTTGCATCTTAAAACCCTATCCATCACCACACGCATGTAGGTCTATAATAGTCACATTAGAAAAATATACAGTCGGAACCTTCAAGCCCAATCAGAGCTTATCAAAGAAGATCGGACGCTGATTCGATTGGGCTCACATAAAGCCGCCGACAAATAATTTATCACAAGCGATGGCTCACACGACCCCGGGGAAATCAGGCTTCACCGAATCTGACGTATTATTGGTCATTTTGTCTGTGTGTATCGCTATTTTGTTCATAAAATATTCTTAACCTCACTTATGCTTCTGTACTAGATAAAATAAATGGTGCCTGCGACTTCGTCCGCTTGGTTTAAGTTTGTTTGATTCCCGCTTGAACTCCTTAATTTTCTGGGATAAAAAGTAGCCTATGTGTTATTCCAGACTATAATCTATCTCTGTGCGTAATTTCATCCAGATCCGTTCAGCCGTTCGGGCGTGATTGAGTAACAAACATCTATCCATCCGTCAAACCATCCATCCATACTTTCGCATTTATTTACTAGCTGATGCCCGCGACTTTGTCCGCGTGGATTGAGGATTATTTGGTTCCCTCGGGAACTCTTTAGTTTTCCGGGATAAAGAGCAGCCTATTTGTTATTTCAGGCTATAATCTATCTCTGTGTCAAATTTCATCCAGATCCGTTCAGCCGCTTTGGCGTGATTGAGTAACAAACATCTATCCATCCGTCAAACCATCCATCCATACTTTCGCATTTATAATATTACTAGCTGATGCCAGTGTCCCCACCTTAGGGTATTTTCCCCTAGATTTAGGGGATTTTTGAACACTTAGGGGATTTTTTAGGGTATACAATTATTTAGGGAAATTTTTAGGGGAAAAAAATTTATTAGGGAATTTTTTAGGGAAAGTTTCAACTTTCGGTTCGAATCGGTGACTGCGTGTATCTATCTGAACGTAACTTGGTGTGCCGATGTTACCCATGGAAGTAGGAATCAAGGAATTACGACTATGATGTTACATTTCTCTATGGCTAGTACCAAACAAAATATATTTTTCTCTTTCGCGCTCATAGAATTGTGTACGTGGAAAGAAGAGATGTCGAATACGAATAAAGCTGCTTTATGTGTGCGAGGTAAACTGGTTTTTATGGATTTATACGTTATGGTTTAGGTACTCTTGTTTGTTGACTTGGTTGGTTTGACTGTCAGTGTTTTTAATCTAGGTAGTGTGTTTTTCGCTTGTTCCAAATGTATGTACGCTGTGCAACATTGTCCTATGACAATGTAGGACAATGATGCCATGTTAACCATGGGTAATTTATAGAGGACTCCTCTATAAATGATCTATGGTTAACATAGTTCAAAAAGCTGATGATTGATGATGAGAATTCTATTCAAAATCCTCATAGATTTGTGGTAGGCATGTAATATGATCGTTAAATGTTATGTTAGTGACTTATGGCTGCTTATTTAGATCTTCACCTTAATAATTGGTCAAAAATTATCTGATGGTAGTGTACTTCCTACATATTATATAATACGTACCTATATATGGTACAGATGGTATTGATTTAGTAGTTTTTTTTTTTTTTTTAGTTTAATATATTAAAAAAAGTTAAATAAAAGTATAATGCACTTTCATTTGTGTTTTATTAATAGAATAAATTTTTTAGGGGAAAACATTTTGAAAAGTGCTTATTTTAGGGGAATTTCACGAGGAGTTAGGGGAAAACCTAAATTAGAGGGTGGCAACACTGGCTGATGCCCGCGACTTTGTCCGCGTGGATTGAGGTTTTTTTGGTTCCCGCGGGAACTCTTTAGTTTTCCGGGATAAAAAGCAGCCTATGTGTTATTCCAGACTATAATCTATCTCTGTGTCAAATTTCATCCAGATCCGTTCAGCCGCTCTGGCGTGATTGAGTAACAAACATCCATACATCCATCCAAACTTTCGCATTTATAATATTTATTTGATATTTTCAATAAATATAGACTAGTTAAATGATGCCTGCGATTTCGTCTTCGTGGATTGAGGTTTTTTTTAATCCCTCGGAAACCTTTAGATTTTTTGAGATACAACGTTTGATTCCGAAATACAGCTAATTAGTACATTTGGATCAATTAATCAAGATTGAGCAACCAAACAGATGGGCTGTCATAAGGGAACAGAGATACTTCATCATCACCGTCTTCATCACTTCAACCCATCACCGGCTCACTTCAGAGCACTAGTCTTATCTAAGAACGAGGAGGGTTATAGGTCTACCACGCTGACCTTATGTGGATTGCCACACCCTTGAAAACATCATGGAGAAATCTTAGACATGCAAGTTTTTTCTACATGGTTTCCTTCACAATATAGAAAGTGAAAATTAATTTCTTTAAACGCACAGAACTCTGAAAAGCTGCGTGCTTGGGAATAAAACCCGCGTCCCCACATGGAGCCCGAAGTCTTAACGACTAGGCTAGACCCACTAGAATCTAGATTTTTTAATTTACTAGTATGGATTTCGAGAGAACTTGCGTGATGTGAACACGCGCTTATACCCACTAGTTAGAAGTATGGAAAGTATTAATTGTATACGCCAAAAAGAGCAATAAACTTTTCCCATATATAAAGGGAATTTCAACCATGTTTGATACTTTTACACCTACTTTTTTCTTTCCTCCGAGGGCATTATTAAATTCTTACATGACGATACGGGAATTTTTTTTTAAAACATTGTAGTTTTTTTTATGTTGTATATAATAATAAGGGTTTTATTTTTGTGTAAATTTACGAAAACCCATTAAAAATTGGGACAATGTTCGACTTTTTTTGTAATTTCTTTTGGGCTTTTGATCTAACCTTATGAATTATTACGTCAACACCTTTTTTTAAATTATACTAATATTATAAATGCGAAAGTGTGTTTGTTTGTTGGGTAAACTGGATATCCATAACACTGTAGAGTGTAGGTACTTACTAAATTTTGACATTGACCGCGATAAATTTTATATTATAAAAACGCTCAGGTATATACACTAAACGCCATACGATTAAATAAATAAATAGTCGTTAAAGCCTGCCAATCCGCATTGGAGCAACGTGGCGGGTCTCAGCTCTATTATCCTCTCTCCCACGAGAGAGGACGCCTGTGCCCAGCAATGGGACGTTAATGGGCTGTAGTGGTGGTGATGGTGGTAGCGTGATAATTACCAAAATTTCAAAGTAAATGTTACTCAGAGAGTAAAACTCTCTACTACTGACTACATTTCAGAAGTGCACATTAAGGTTACGGCTTAATTTTCATTTAATGCAAACGTGTCGTTTATAACGACTTGCTAACTACCGGGTCGTTAAAAACGACATAAACATGAAAAAAAAAAGAAAAAAAAAACGCTCATGTTTTATTTTTTTAACCCCGTTGACAATATTTTATTATTTAGGTTTACTAATTGCTCTACATTTAAAAAATTGAGAATTTCACCAGTTGTTATTTTGTTAATTTCTGATGGAGCAGGGTACTGCCTACCTATTTTTAAAATCTACTACAAGTAAGCCATTGACTGCGATCTCACCTGATGGTAAGTGATGATGCAGCCTAAGATGGTAGCAGGCTAACCTGCCAGGGGCATGGGAGTTATATTAAAAACCCATACCCCTAATCGGTTTCTACACGGTATCGTGCCGGAACGCTAAATCGCTTGGCGGCACGTCTTTGCCGGTAGGTAAGCCACCAGGCCAGACAAGGGAACATTCAGAAATTATAAATTCCCACTTTGACCCTGGCGGCGATCGAACCCCGGACCGAACGTTAAGACAACAGCGCTCAACACTGCGCCACGGAGGTCCTCAAAATCAAAGGTCCTGATGATGAGGGATTTTGTACGGCACCCAAAAAATAACATGCTCTTATTTCACACAAGATCCTTAAAAAACATTGCCGCATCAGCTTTACAATATTATCGTCTGTGGCACAGAAATATGGTGGTAATAAAGTTATAAGCAAAAGCAATACATTCGGCAACGCGGTATGATTCATGGGCACTATAAAGAGTGATTTATCGTTCGCTGTTACCGAGCTACGAGCACACAGATATACAAACATACATTTAACATACATATTGTGTGATTGTAGGTGATATTTGTGTAACTGGGTTAACGACCAGCTCTGACTCCATACTATTATTATGAATGCAAAGGTGGCTGTCTATCTGTTTGTCTGTATGTTTGTTTTTATGGCTATCTGCTTGTCCGTATGCATTGCTTTCGCGTAATGTTAAATCTATACTGAACTTTTTATTCATTACTAGCGATCCGCCCCGGCTTCACACGGGTAGCACTAATAATCCCAATAAGTCTATATCCAATATAGCTATAAAAATTGTTATTGTGAGTCAACCTTAGAAGATAATTAATGTATGCTATCGCGGACTTTTTGTTAGAACATTTTGAGAGGACGTGTAACTTTAACTATTTACGCAGCGCACGCCACGTAAGCTCTCAGAAGAGAGGATTTTTTCCGACTTAGTTCACATAATTGCAATTTTCGTAATGATCTCTAATTTTTTGAAAATAAAATATAGCCTATGTTACTCGCTGATAATGTAGCTTTCTATAAGTGAAAGAATTTTTAAAATCGGTAGAGTATTTTATGAGTTTATCCATTACAAACAAACAAATCTTTCCTCTTTATAGACAATCTAACAATTCCCACAAGATAATTTTAAAAAAAATGCGGAATAAACTACTATCTCATATTCAGTTTGATGTCACGTACGGAATATTTATCCACCGTTATTTAGCGTTTTTATTTATTTATTTCGGAATTAAAAAAATATCTTTTCCACGGGGAGAAAATTGTCTCGGCCCATGCTAGGGGGGCAGGAGGTACTCTCTCTGCCTCGTTGGTCTAGTGGTTAGCATGTTCGACTGCGGCCGACGACGTCCCGGGTTCGAGTCAGTATCCATATAAATATTATAAATGCGAAAGTTTGGATGTATGGATGTATGTTTGTTACTCAATCACGCTCTAACGGATGAACGGATCTGGATGAAATTTGGCACAGAGATAGATTATAGTCTGGAATAGCACATAGGCTACTTTTTATCCCGGAAAATTAAGGAGTTCCCGCGGGAACCGAAAAACCTCAATCCACGCGGACGAAGTCGCGGGCATCAGCTAGTATAAATATAAAAGTCGATATAAATTCTCAGTACTAGCTGTGGTACTAGCCCGGAGTTAGAAAGTTGGTGATGTTTCACCCCCGTGCCTCGGAGAGCACGTTAAACCGTCGGTCCCAGTTATTATAACTGACATGTTATAGTCATTAAAGCCTGCCAACCCGCATTCGAGCAGCGTGGTGGGTCTTAGCTATAATTCCCTCTCTCCTATGAGAGTGGAGGCCTGTGCCCAGCAGTGGGACGTTAATGGGCTGTAGTGGATATAGGTACTCAGCAACGCTTTTATGTCACACACGATTTTTCCAACACGTTTTACTGGCAAAGACGTACCGCCAAGCGATTTAAGTGTTCCGGTACGATGCCGTGTAGAAACCGATGGGGGCATGTGTTTAGTATAACTGCCATTTCCCCAACAGGTTAGCCCGCTACCATCTTAGACTGCATCATCACTTACCATCAGGTGAGATCGCAGTCAAGGGCTAACTTGTAGTGGAATAAAAAAAAAAAAGTCATGTCCCCGCGTTTTATCCTGCCAAAACAACAATGTAGGTACTAATAAAACTATTATTACCACTTACTCAATCCCCATTGCACTACAAACCTTGAGTAACCTCATTCGCCGCAAGGAAATCAGATCCCAACGCCGATTTAATCCCAACAATACTTAATGCGTCCAAAATAACCGCACGAAGCGGGTCACGGCTGCTAATGACGTAAAAGAACACGGCTTCCGAGAATCGCTCCAGACAGGTGCTTTGTACTGAAATAGACTTAATTAAAACTATGTACTTAGGCGCAACGCGTACCTGTAGAGTTGTAGAGTTGAGTGGAGCCGAGGAGTTCTTGTTGATAATAACTCAAACAAAACTAGATTCCATCTTTGTTGTAAACTTACACAACGTAGTTACAAAGTACATTCCATCTATGACAAAAACTTACACAAAAAATACCTCAGAAGCGGTGAGAGCTTTCAATAATTTGGAATCCTGTTTGGGGGTGAAAACGTGAAAATCTATAATATGGGCGTATATTATAGACTAGCTGATGCCCGCGACTTTGTCCCTGTGAATTGAGGTTTTTTGGTTACCGTGGGCACTCCTTAATTTTCCGGGATAAAAAGTAGCCTGTGGGCTAATCCAGACTATAATTTATCTTTGTGCCAAATTTCATGCAGATCCGTTCAGCCGTTCTGGCGTGATTGAGTAACAAACATCCATCCATCCATACATCCGTCCATCCAAACTAATATTAGTATAGATACTAGATAATATAGAGAGTATACATTTGTCGCGTTACGTTACGTTACGTTGTTACGTGTTGATAGATTTATGGGAGTCCCAGAGTAAAACTTGGGAATTTTACGCATTATTCTAATATGAAATCGCCTATCTTTATGTAACTAATAGAAAAAACCCGTGGGAAGAAACATAACTATAGATTAGACACAAACAGTACCAAACTAAATTGGTTCTTGATAAAAATTCAAATAATATCACCAACCGCTTCCAATATCAGATGCCACCCTAATTGAGTGAAACGTGGTGAACCTTGTAGCAAGCGAACCGCAGGGGATGGTATAAGTTATAAGACGATGACAGAATTTGTTGGGAAGCTATATTCTTATTGTATTCTTTTCGCCCGCTGGGAAATTGAAGATATCGGACGTTAAACTAGACGTAAAATCTATTTTTCGAAGCTAGGCTACTTTCATTTGGGCAAAATATTGTAAAATTATAAATATGAAAAAGTGTGGATGTCTGTCTGTTTGTTACCTTTTCTTTGATAAGTCCATCGAAAATAAATCTCGTGTATTTTTTTGACCGTTCGAAGCTAGGTCTCTGAGTTTACTTGAGTGAATTTGCACTAGTCCGTCTGTCCGTCCCTCCGTCTGTCCGTCCTTCCGGTCATCTGTCAGAGCCTTTTAACTTCTGAATTAGTGAACTTAATAAAACATAAAATACTTGCTTGGATTGATTGATGCGAGCTATTGATTAATAGAGCTTATAAGAGTGGTCATTATTTCTAAAAAAAATGGAGGGACGGTAGGTAGGCTCAGGCTCCTAAAAATAATCAAATCCATTATAAAGCTTATGACTTGCCCCCCGATTACGTAAGAATTATTCATCAAACGTTAAAGATTTTTGTCAAAGTAAAATAAACCATAATTGCATTGAATTAGAGCTCAATTTCGTCTGCCCATTCTTATACGTTTAGGTATGAACGATACTCGAACGTATAAGAATGGATACACGAAATTGAGCTCTAATTTAATGATGTTATGGTTCATAAACTTTGACGACGAACTTTAACGTTTTGATCGGACATTCTTACATGATAAGGGGGCAAATCAATCTCAAACCAGTAGCATCACTTCACTGATAAAGTATTTTCACAGGGGTGATTTTAATAGCAATTTAAAATCAATTCCCCGAATCACTCGTAAAATGCGTGTAATTTACATAATTGTCGATTTGTTTTGAATCTGGCTAACGTTTTGTGTAATTTCGTTGTTGGCTTGGAAAATTAGCTATTAACTCGCTATTTCAACTGCCAGTCTTTTAAACGAGAGCTGTATTTAAAATTTTATCATTTATTTTGATACTTGAGTTTTACTATTTGCTCGCCTTTAGACTATTACTTTTTTTACTGTACAGACGAGACGAGCTTACACGGCTTGGCTACTTTTTTAACCGGAAACGTAAAGAGTTATAACGGGATTTTAAAAAGCCTTAAACGCGCAGATACAGTCGCGGGCAAAACCTAATATACCTACTACAATAAGAAAATTTCTCGATGATAATTAATTATCATTCAATTATAATTGATAATTCTTATATTTATAAAGTTTTTAAAAATTCAAATAGTAACATTCGAATCGACAATCTTCTTTATTCTTGAAATCCTTTTGTTTTCATTTTCCATTTTTCGTTCACAATCGTCTTTATCGCTACGAAGATTTTTCTCATTTCGAGCCAATGTGAAATAATAAATTTCAAAACTACCAATGTACCAATGTAGGTCGCTCTCTCAAGACACGTTTCGGCGAGCACTTCTATCGAAAACCCAGCAATGAAAGTCTGGCTCGGCCCCAACTGATGCTATCGAACGGGTCAGGGATTGTCGAGATAAGTCGTCTGTAAATGTGCTTACAATATAGAAAAAGTCTGGCAATAATGGAAAGTTTGTCCGGTTTAAGACTTCGAAAAAAAATAACAATATTATAAGTAAGTACTTACAGAAGGGCTGGCTTATTTTTTGCGCAAAGGATCAGCCTGGCTGTCCAGCGCGGAAATGCAGCCCAGCATTCTCGCCACCATTCCACACGGGCATGATTTATAGAGTAATTAGGTTAGGTTAGCTAGCTTTGATTTCTATTGTATTGTTTTCAATTTAAAAAAAAAGTAAGTACGTAGGACATAATACATAATCGCAGTCCCACGCATAT
This sequence comes from Erebia ligea, assembly GCA_917051295.2. NCBI lineage: Eukaryota > Metazoa > Arthropoda > Insecta > Lepidoptera > Nymphalidae > Erebia > Erebia ligea. Next base: position 13,010,627 of record OU785241.1, on the reverse strand, counting down.
AGCTGGAGCGAATTAAATCCACGATGTTTATCATTTACTAGCTGATGCCCGCGACTTCGTCCACGTGGATTTAGGTAGGTATTTAACCAAATATAACTCTATATTTGGTTGCCAAATTTCATCCAGATCCATTCAGCCGTTCTGGCGTGATTGAGTAACAAACATCCATCCATCCATACATCATTCCATCCATACATCCATCCATCATCCAAATAATCTTCGATTGTATAGTAAGTTTGTTTTAATAGACGTTTTAAAGTTGTGGGCAACAAGGCATTTATAGCTCGGTAGGTAAGGTATACGATTCCATCAAATCGGTCAAGGATTGTCAAGATAAGTCGTCCGTAAATGTGCTTACAATAGGAAAAAGGTCTTGTAAACCCGTATCTAGGAAAACATTATTTACTGTATCGATAATGCTTAAAGCGTAACGTTTTCCGGGAGAATTTGTTCGGAAGTCAGTCGAAAACATATACTTTTGAAACGTGACTATAATACCGTTCTTTTGTTTGTTTGAGTTAAAGAAAGTACTATGTCAAGACTATAATACCGCTGTTTTGGGTGTTTGAGTTCAAGAAAGTACCTACTTATTATATATTAAAGTATGAAAACACGATCGACTGGATAGGCATTTATTACCAGAGAGAGCAATGACAGTTGACACATATATTCAGATAGCAAAGATGACACAATAACTTAACCTACCCTCACTTACATCTATATTATTCTACATTACACCTTCACCCTTAATTTACCTTACTCCTATTAACCTTAATCCTAATCAAACTCGAAACCGAATCTTTGTACGGGTTTCCTCAAATGTCTAGGCCTAAGGGCCGCTCTAGGTGCATGTACTGGTGACTGCGGTGACTGTTCCATCTTTTTCTCAGGGCCTGATTGAGTTGACCCCGTTGATTCCCTAGAGGTACTTGGATCACTTGAAACCACAGGTTGATCCGTACTGGTAAGGGACACATGATCACGGATACTCGGACTTTCTACATTTGCGACATCCGGGTTATATGTGTTGATCCATCGATATTTGAGCTGATCAATATGTCTCTTAATCGGTGAACCGTTTTCTCCTACCACAATATAATGACGCGACCCCATCTCTTTATCTACTCGCCCTTTTTCCCATTTCTTTCCCCCTGTATAAGATCTAGCCCAGACGGTATCACCAACTTTGAAATCTCTATGACTTCCTCCCGCACTAACAATCTGCTTACTCTGCTTTTCTCGTACCCGATCTTCGATGTGAGTATCTCCCCGTAAACAGTCTAACCGCGAACGTAAATTACGTTTTTGCAATAGCATAGCCGGAGAAACACCCGTGGTACTGTGCTCGACATTTCTATACGCTAGTAAATAAGATTGTAGGGAAGCGTCCACGTCGGATCCCTCACGCATTGCCTTTTTTAACGCTTTTTTACACAGTTTAACTGCCCCTTCCGCGGCTCCGTTCGATGCCGGGTGATATACCGCTGTAAATGTCACCTTAATACCGTTATTTCGCATAAAATTACCGTATTCTACGCTAGAAAATGGCGGCCCATTGTCACTTACCACTTCCCGGGGTAGCCCAAAACGGGCAAATGTTTCCCGTAAAACCTTAATAACAGCTCCGGCTGTTGTCCTCTGCATTTGAAAAATTTCTAACCATTTAGACGTGGAATCTATCAAAACTAAAAAGGTTCTACCATGGAACGGGCCTAAGAAGTCTACATGTAATCTAGTCCATGGCGTGGCTGCATAAGGCCAAGGTTGTGGCGTGACGCGGTCCGGTGCCGGGGCCACTTCGGCACACGTAGTACAAGTACGCGCCACGTTTTCAATATCGGCGTCGATACCCGGCCACCAGAAGTAACTTCTAGCTATAGATTTCATTTTTACAATACCCATGTGATTAGCATGTAATTCCTTTAATAACGGTTCTCGTAAAGCACTCGGTCTAATCTATATCCCCAAACTATACAACCCATATCAATGTATAATTCATTACGCCGCGTAAAATATGGATTTATTTTCTCTTCTTTACATTGATTAGGCCAGCCGCTCTGAACGTAGGTAAAAACTTTCCTGAGAACTTCATCCTTGCTGACGTGGCCATTAACTACTTCCCTAGTAATTGGCGGAAAATCTTGTATAAAATTAATGTACGTGTTCTCCGCAGTTTCCGCCTTCTCTTTGCCTACTGGTAAACGTGATAACGCATCAGCCGCATTTTGTTCACTACGCACGTACTCAATACGGTAATCATAACCTGCGAGTAACACGGCCCACCGTTGCATCCTACTCGCAGCCATTACCGGTATGCCCGCCTTACTACCGAAAATAGTTACCAAGGGTTTGTGATCGGTTCTTAAAACAAACTGTCGCCCATATAAATATTGATGAAATTTCTTAACTCCGTATATGATCGCTAGCGCTTCGCGTTCTATTTGCGAGTACGACTTCTCCGCTGCGTTGAGCACTCGCGACGCAAACGCGACCGGCCGCTCGCCGCCGTCCGGCATCATGTGTGATATCACAGCCCCAACGCCTACCGCACTGGCATCGGTTGTGAGCACTATAGGCAAATTTAAGGAATAATGGGCCAATATTATATTTGAAGTTAACATTTCCTTTACCTTGCTAAAACTAGTGTCACACTCTTTGGACCAAACAAATGCGACATTTTTTTGCAGTAAATTATATAAATTATATCTGGACAAGTTTGCACACCCTCTTTACTAATAATGAATCCTAAATAGGTGACGGAGTCCGCGAAGAAAGTACATTTTTCTTTCTTAATTTTTAACCCCCATTTACGCAATCTGTCAAAGACTTCATGCAGGGTCTCGAGATGTGACTGATCATCCTCCCCTGTGATGATAAGATCATCAAGGAACACTCCTACCCTGGGCATATCCGCGAATAACTGCTCAAGCTTCCTCTGAAAAATGCCCGGGCTCGATGCTAAACCATAAATTAACCGATTATACATAAACATACCTTTATGTGTGTTAATCACTGTATATTTCTTCGAATTATCATCTAATTCAAATTGCGCGTACGCCTGTGACAAATCGATTTTTGTGAATTTCTCCCCGCCATATAACTTAGCTAATAAGTCTTCCGGCCGCGGTAACGGAAAACGATCCACCTCGAGACATTTATTTAATGTTAATTTAAAATCGCCACATACCCGTATAGTTCCGTCTTTTTTCATGACCGGCACAATGGGCGTCGCCCAGTCCGAGCTGCTTACCGGCGTGATCACGCCATCCCTTACCAGCGCCTGCAGGGCCCGCTCAACCGGCTCGCGCAGCGCGTAGGCTAAAGGCCTTGCACGTAAATACACGGGCTTCGCTTCCGGCCGCAGGTGAAAGGACACCGGCCCACCAGTATATCTCCCTAGGCCATCCGAGAACACCTCACAATATCTGGAACTGAACGACTCGAGGTTAAAAACATTCCGAACATCACTTATCTTATTACAGTTAGTAAACGGGTATGTAATACCTAATTCACTTATCCACTGTCTACCTAACAGACTAGTTTTACCACTGTTTACTACGTATAAATCTAAACATTTACTGTTATTTTTATAAGTAACTAACACAGACATTTTACCCGCTGGTTTCACAATCTCGCCTGTATAATAACGTAATGTCAAATCACTGGATTCCAGCTTTATATTTGCAAAGAATTTCCTGTAACAGTCCATACTAATGCATGAAATAGCACAACCCGTGTCAATCTCCATCGATAACTGCATATTATTCACGTAAACAACTATGACGTATGGTCCAAACTTTAACAACTGTCTCGACTCAATAGAAAAGTTATTTACCTCGTCACTAATCTCGTCGCTGCTATCAGAGTAGACTACCTCCTCGTGATTTACCGCAGCTTCCTGACGCAAATTCGGGCACATAATCCGTAGATGGCCTTGGCGAGTACATACCCTACACACGTACGTCCTGTATTTACAGGAAGAGCTGGGATGTTTCCCCCCACACACAGTACACTCCTCCTTCCTATTACTCATATTCCGCTTAAATGCCGTGGCATCACCACTTCGCACTTTTCCGCCGCCCGCTCCGCTCATGCCACTTGGACCACCGCCGTATGATGCACTATGCGGCCGGCCACCTCGCTGGCTCCGTGTTTTGTTCCCGGCCGCTATCCTATGCAACTCCGTGCCTTCGCCCTCTCGACTCGCAGCGCCCGCCTGTCCGGAACCTGCAGATGAAACGCCACTGCCCCCGGCACGCTCCTGTACCAGGGCCGCATCTGCCTCCGCCGCCTCCATGGCTACTGCTAATTTAAACGCCTTATCGAACGTGATATCATCTTCTGTAAACAGCCTTTGCCTTATTAATTCACTCGATAAACCGCATACAAACTGGTCTCGTAAATTTTCTTTAATTAATTCCGGTGTAAACCGACAGTGTTTCGTTAACTTCTTCAATTCCGTCACGTAATCTGCTATGCTTTCATTCCGCTGTTGAGTACGTCTCCGAAATTTGAAACGTTCTGCTAATAAGCTAGGTTTAGGTTGCAAGTGTTCTTTCATAAGGCTGACTAGCTCTTCGAATGTTTTTTGCGAAGGTTTAACGGGTGTACACAAGTTAACCATCAGTTCGTACGCGTCACTGCCTAGCACCGTTATTAGCGTTGCTACTTTAACTGCTGGTTTGACATCATTCGCTATGAAATATTGTTCCAGCCTATCTACGTATGAATCCCAGTTGTCCTTGACCACATCGAAGGCTCCAATCTTTCCGACCGACATCGCCGTAATCGTAGGTTTCTTTGCAACGAACGAATAAAATTAACTCGCGTATTCCACGAAACAATGCACACGCGTTAATATTTTCACAGATTTTCTCGTCGCCAGTTTATTATATATTAAAGTATGAAAACACGATCGACTGGATAGGCATTTATTACCAGAGAGAGCAATGACAGTTGACACATATATTCAGATAGCAAAGATGACACAATAACTTAACCTACCCTCACTTACATCTATATTATTCTACATTACACTACTATGTCAAGACTATATAATACCGCTGTTTTGTTTGTTTGTGTTAAATAAAGTACTATGTCAAGACTATATAATACCGCTGTTTTGTTTGTTTGTGTTAAAGAAAGTACTATGTCAAGACTATATAATACCGCTGTTTTGTTTGTTTGAGTTAAAGAAAGTACTATGTCAAGACTAAATAATACCGCTGTTTTGTTTGTTTGAGTTAAAGAAAGTACTATGTCAAGACTAAATAATACTGCTGTTTTGGATGATTGAGTTCAAGAAAGCGCTATGTCAAGTTAATACTGAATGTGATCTGCGTCTTATAACGTACTTAAAAAATAAGTTCTGGTCTCGATCCATAAGACCTCCCTGGCGCAGTGGTGTACGTTGTTATCTTGCAACGTGATAGGTCCCGGGTTTGATCCCCGATATGCTAAACATTATGGAAATTTTTGAAAAAAATTTAAAATAGATTCTTTCGCGGGAATCGGTTGAAAAGATGGGCCGTGAAAGCCTACAAAGTACAAACTGTACAAAAAGACTGAAATAGGAACACAATCCACACTAATATCATAATAATGTCTGTCTATCTACTACGCATTAGAAACGGCCTATCTTTTCAAACAATTTTGATGAAAATTGGTATAGAATAAGGTTACATCCTTAACCTACCTCTATGACAGAACTTGGGCTACTTTTTATCCCGGAAAGTTAAATAGTTTCCCCGCAAATCAAATTAACAATCCTAATCCGACGAAGTCGTGGGCATCAGCTAGTATAATATAATAATATCACAGAATACTTTGTAACTATTACGATATTCGAGTATTAAGTATAGATCTAAACGATCGTTGAAAACTCTTGGAAGTCGCATAAAAAGTTATAGAAAGGAAAATTGGTCGGCTCTTTTCAAAGAAGGGGACCTTGGTGGTTTTTTTTTTCACTTTGCGATGGAAATTTCGAGCGCAAATTGCGGACAAAGGATCCATTTAAATAAGTAGTTACCGAATGTATTCATTTGAACGAGTTTAAAAAGGTTGTATAAGGGTGCGGGCGAGTACGCTTTTAATACTTGGAGTGGAATAAATAGGGCATTGCAGGTTAAACGTGAACTTGTTAACAAAGGAAATAATTTTATTTTTGTATATTTTATCATTTGAACCTTTTACCTTTGAATTTTGTTTTGTTATTTTGTAGCAGTTAATCTGCTTTAACATATTTGTTTTTTTGAATATCCCTGATCATTGCGTAGCACTGCTCTACAAAGTAGGTTTCTATAAATGTGTGTAACTGAGTTTAGTTAAATATTAATTTTGTACAAAAGCCAAGCAGCCTGAGCCAAGGAGCACGCTTGTCTAGAAAATGCCTATTCACTCTTGACTTAGTGGGTGTTCCGATATAAGCACTGCGAGCACTGTACAGTGCTCTTACTGGGGACTTACAGTGCTCGCAGTGTATTTCGGAACACACCCATGATTTGATCTAATTCTGACATGCTAAACCTACCTAAGACATTTTTTTTAATTTTGAATAATGTATCAAAGTATAACGTAAATCTCATAAATATAAAAATTAATTTCTGTTCGTTAGTCTCGCTAAAACTCCAAACAGCTTGACCGATTTTAATGGAATTTATTGTGTGTGTATAAGTGAGTCCCGGGATGGTTTACATTCACAACTGGATCGGGTAAATAGATTCAGGGCAGGACAACGTCTGCCGGGCCCACTAGTTTGATATAATAATATGTTGAAAAATGGTTAAAATGTGAGAATGTGCTAAAAATGAACGCTTTTTACCCTATGTAAGTGAAAGTTATTTGTCCCGGAGCTCAGGTCATCGGTATTTATCGAAAAGTAAGTTAGTAAGTAAGTAAAAGCCTGGCTCGGGACCAACCCTACTGATCTTATCCAAAAGCCGGGGTCAAGAATTCTCGATAAGGTGCTACCAATAAAACGCTTGTAAAGATAGTCAGACGTGTTGTACGTATTAAGGCTTGGATCCACAAAATGCGCGCCGGTAGCGTGCCCAACTTCATAATCATCATCGATCCATATTTTATCAGAATAAAAAGGGTTTAGCCTGTAGTCCACCATGCTGACCAAATATAGATTATCAGACTTCACATACCATTGAGAAAATTAAGAACTCTCAAGCATGCAGGTTTTCTCACGTTGTTTTCCTTTACCATGTCTCGTTAACGTGGCTTCAAGAAAAGTAAAACAATTTCATGTGAAAGAGAAAATCCACCCACACTCTACTAAAAATCTAGTGGATTTTCAGTGGAGTTTTTCTCTTTTACATGAAATTGTCGCTGACCAAGTGTGGATAGGCAAACTTTCTGTATGGAAAACTCTCTAGCTTGCTGGTTTCACTTTTAAGGACCCAAAATGATGCGAAGAGCATGATAAAGATAGATTTATTCACTGGGACGGCAATAAAGTACTGTTGCCCGCAACGGGGGAAATAAATAAATGAATATATGTAGTTTTAAAAATAAATAAAAGTTATTAAAACTTTTACATTCACACGAACGCGGGCGTAGTATGTCCTCCAACCACATGTCGCTGCCGCCTGCTTTATGTGTGTACAAGGCTTAAAGTGTTATCAATAAAAGAAGCATTTTGTGAAGATAGTCGGGAGTGTGGAAAACATTAGTGAAAACGTTTTATTCGATATTGCCATATATTTAGGGAAAAATGTTTGTGCCTTTCCTTATCTTACCCTCGGGAAAACTAAAGGAAAGATAGGAATTGGCACAAATATTTTCTAAAGGGAAATATTTCGCTTTAGTTTTTTGTAGAAAAAAGAGTAGAGAGTATTTTTTAATGATGCAGCTATTCCTCATTATTTTCTATCTTAAAATGGACTAAAGTTTAAGGTTTTGAAATTATCTCTGACTGAATGATGCCCGCGACTTTGTCCGCATGGATTAAGTTTATTTTATTTCCGCGGGAATTCCCTCATTTTAAGGCATATATTTATAGAAAGTAACCCGAAATATTATTAAGTACTATTTAAGTTACAATAATAAACACAACGGAGGAGGTAATTCAGACTTAGCTATTAGGTACCTACTTAAACAATTTTTTTCTTATAATGATTCTGTAGAAGCAATTATCGTTTTTCGTTGTTATTATGCTTTTCTGAAGGCCTACGTTAGTAAGTAAATACTTTCAGAACAAGTATTAAATATTCATAAACACGTTTCAAGGGAATAGGAATTTGGAAAAATCTTGAATAAACTAAACAAGCCGCGTTGGACATCCCGCAAGAACATAGTTTCTTTCGCTATTAACAAAAAATAAATAAAATAATTGAAAAACCAAGAAACAATACGAATGTGCAAATTTAGTTAATGGGATTCGAACCTGCGATGTCTTGGTTTTGACGCGGATCTTTTCTCACTGAGCTACTGAGAGCTTCTTGGTTCAAAATGTTCAACACTGACTAAAATAATTACATAGGTACAGGTACTATGTCTCTCTTTATCTATACAGTTTAGAGAGAGACGGAGTATAACGCTTTTTTGTCACTGTTAACACAACCATAGACTTGTCAAGTCAAGAAAATAAGGGACAACAATAATTATTATAGGTAAATGGCAACACAAAGATACAAGTTTCCGGTGGCGTCTGTGTCTTATTTAATTTTTCAATAATATTCGTGTGCTTAGTTTGTAAAACAAAATAAACAACCCAGTGTAGTTGGACTTTAATATTCCCAAAAAAATTGGTCAAGTGCGAGTCTGACTCGCGCACAAAGGGTTCCGTACTACGACACATTATAAATTCTTTGAGTAAATAACAAGGAAGATGTCATAACGTACTCAGCTGTGAAATAATTAGCTTACATAGGTATTATACGCTAAACTGGTAGCGCCTGCTAAACAACTCGACACCTTATGAATACGGAATACTAATTATCAATTTTCGACTTTTTCTTATACTTGTGCTGAGAAACCTTGCTTCTTGCCAAATTTCATGATTCTAGGTCAACCGGAAGTGCCCTATAGGTTTTGATTTATTGGCGAGTGTCAAAATATGCGGCATAAACGGCCGTATCTTTTGATTGCGTTGACGTTGTTGTTGAGAAAAAGATGGTTGACTTATAGACAGACGGAAAACGAAGTGATCCTATAAGGGTTCCTTTTTACCTCTTGAGGTACGGAACCCTAAAAACGTAAAAATCAAAGTGAGTGAAGTCACCTATATACGATCTACATTCCATTAATTTACTTTATGTTCTACACAAAATAAATTAATTTGAGTGCGAGTTTAATAAATTGGGAGATTGGTGTCTTATAATAACAAACACAATATTAAATTTATGAGGCCGTTATTACGTCAGACGCACAAGTTTGTTAGCTGTAGGTAATTAGGTTTTTAATGTGCTGTGTAATTTTGAGGGACATAATAATTTATCATTTTGTAATTACCCCTCGGACGTGAGAGCCCCCGGCTCTGTCTTCAATTACCCCGGACTTACAACTTCAAATAGCTATCTTTTTATACTTTATTATACTTTTTCATATCGAAAAGCCCTCTAACTCATAACTCAAATTTTTTTATTCAAATAAACTTATTACAAGTACTTTTGAATCGTCGAGTGAATCTACCACTGGTTCGGAATGCCATTCCTACCTAGAGAAGAAACAGCAAGAAACTCGGTGGTTGCTCTTTTTATAATTCATTTACAATTATTATATCAATGTGTACATAAGTAACCGCTGTCCTTGGCATTGATGTAGCAATCAAATCCATGCTTAATCCAAAATATAAACTTGAACTAGGTACATACTCATATACCACATATAGGTACATTGTAACAACTGCAGCGTAAAGCGTTGCAGAAAGCGCTTTATGCTTTATGGAGCACTCTGAGCTTACGAGTGCTTTATGCTGAAACTTTTGTATAGTCCGGGCAGAAGCGCTTTTGTCTGAGCGGGCACCAAACTATTCCTTTGGGCACTACGAGTATGAAATATAATGCCTCCAGCGACTTATTAAATAGATTATTATGAGAGTCAACAATATGGGATTTCAACATTTTGTGAATTCAACTTTTTGAGATGTAGGCGTAGTGGTCTTGAATGTATGTAAGTACATTATAAGTTCACAAATCAAATCAAATCAAATCAAATCATCTTTATTCAAAATTGGTACCTACAAAGTACACCTTCTGAACGTCATGTTTATAAAGAATAAGAATTGATGGTGATAATTAACAACGGTATCTTAAAACTAAAGCTACGAGGGTTCCAAACGCGCCCTGATCTGAGAAGAGCCCGCAACAAACTCAGCCGGGTTTTTTTTTTTTATTATCACCATCTCACAAATACAATAAATTACTAAATTATATTTTTAATATAACATAATTAGCCGCTGGAACAATTCATACCCATGGTTGCCTGTCATTCAAATAATCCTTTACACTATAATATGACTTTTCAATTAGTGATCACACAATATATTCAATCCATATACCAACCCAACTTGGCACGGGTGAGCTTCGTGGATACTTATATAGTAGACTAGATGATGCCGATGATAGATTAAGTTTTTTTTAAATTCGCGCAAGAACTCGTTAATTTTCCAGGATAAGAAGTAGTCTATGTCCTTCCCCGGGTAACCTGTCCCTGTACCAAATTTCATCAAAATCGGTTGAAAAGATGGGCCTTTAAAGCGTATAGCAGTTAGACAGACAAACACGCTTTCGCATTTATAATATCAGTATGGAAATGACAATTGTATGCCTATATGTCAAAAATAAATTATCTTACTGACTAGTAAATAGAGGGTCTTCCAAAAGACCTAAAATTCACATCCTCGGTTAGTTTTAAGTTTGATAACCATTTTTAACCAAAAGATTAAAGAAAAAAAGTGCGTTGAAATTTTATCACGTCACAACTATATATTTCATATTTAAATAAAACCAAAACAAAAAGATCAAACTTAAAAAAGCGCTTATAAGTTTGATAAAGAGTTGCTGATTTGATTGAGTTGTCATCATCCCTATTCTAAGAGATAGAAAAGTAATCATGGCCGACGGGTCTTCCCTTTGAAATGCCGTGCTAATTAAACTGGTACAACTTTTTAAACTTTTTAGTTTGAAATTTCAGCACGAAGAGATCTTACAACAAGAGGAAATCTTCAAGAGATCTCGCAGAAAATACGAGTGCAGAATGGGGATTTATTTTTTAGCACAATAAATTGTAAAAGCACTCACAGAATACTATGGAGACCTCCTTGGGACAAGTGTTTTGTAGTTATAACAGCGTATAAAATAGCAATAACATAACCCTTCCCTGGAGGGCTATGAGATAGTGCCGACAGTACTTCTAAGATGACGTTGCTATACGCAATACACTGAAAACATTATAAGAAATAAATTACATTTGTATAAAGGGCAACGTACACCAACTTTGTTGAAGAAAACTGTGGAGAGTTGGAGATTCCTTGGCACGAGTGTTTTCTAGTTAAAACAGCGTATAAAATAGCAATAACATAACCCTTCCCTAGAGAGGTATGAGATAGTGCCGACAGTATAACATGACGTTGCTGTACGCAATACGCTGAAAATATCATGAGAAATAAATTACATTTGAGTTTTGCACAGTGGCGTGTAAAGCGCAACGTACATCGAATTTGTTGAAGAATACAGTGCAGACCTCCTTGGGACGAGTGTTTTCTAGTTAAAACAGCGTATAAAATAGCAATAACATAACCCTTCCCTGGAGAAGTATAAGGTAGTGCCGAAAGTATAACATGACGTTGCTATACGCAATACACTGAAAATATGAAATATTACATTACATTACATACATTATACATTTGAGTTTTGCACCGTGGCGTGTAAAGCTCGACGCAAACCGACTTTGTAGTAGCTGAGGCTATGTAAACCACATGGATTGGAATTTCACACCACGTTTTTAACTGTCCGAGCATTGACATGACATTTTATAGCATTTCAGCAGCATGCATCAATGCAATGATTTCCGCATGCCGTTGCCTACTCGAGTAACTGACGTGCATAGAATTAGTATATTTAGTTTCAGCCGTGTACCCTTACCACAAGTTTTTACTCGCTCGACGTTGAGCGTATTCGAGAATCGAAACACTTTGGCCTACAGCAAAATGGACGCAAACACATTTGATAAGATTGGAAGTGGTAATAACCTAGTACTTACCTAGTTTGTACACGGGGGCACAGGGTAAATTACCGGGCACGCCCAGACAACTTTTCGGAGTTATGTGCGTTTTAAGAAATTAAATAGTATTTGCCTGGTGGGGTATAGTATGGGTGGCTTCGGCCGTGGCTAGTTACCACTCTACCGGCAAAGGCGTGTCGCCAAGCGATTTAGCGTTCCGGTACGATGCCGTGTAAAAACCGAATATGGGAACTACCATTCCCCTAAAAGGTTAGCCCGCTACCATCTTAGACTGCATGATCACTTACCATCAGGTGAGATCGCAGTCAAGGGCTAACTTGTAGTGGATAAAAAAATATCACTTGCTTTAAACGGAAGGAAACCTGCATGCCCGAGAGTTCTTCATAATGTTCTCGAAGGTGTGTGAAGTCAGTCAATCCACACTTGACCAGCGAAGTGGACTATGACCAAACCCTTCCTATTTTGAGAGGAGGCTTGTGCTTAGTAGATAGCCGGCAATGGGTTGAAAATGATGATGACGATGAAGACCTTTGATTTGAAGATAAGAATTCAGTAACACTGTTTTTAATTTCACAACGCCTTCGCTTGCATTACTGGCTCCACATGTACGGATGAAGTAGATATCTTAAATAATGCTCTTTAGGTCCATTTTACTTTAACTCCAAAGCTCTATCGAGCTCGAATACGGTCAACGTTCGTCGTGATTTAAAATCTTGTGGTAAGGGTACTGTTGGCAATACGCCACCGCTATTCCGGTCGTTGACCCCTTTCTGCGTCTTCCTTGAAAACAATGCGTGAAACGCGCGAAATTTCGCTCGCGTATAATTTGACACTTTATTTTTTTATTGTTGAGAGTTTAAGCTTGAAGGGCTCGGAAGCTTTTTTTAATTAAAACGCGAGCTCCTTTTTTTTGCGAAATTGTAAGCGAAGGCTTTGTTTTCTAAGTTTTTAGGTAAATGAGTTGAATGTGAAGTGGTCCTGCTACTAGGTACGGAAGTAAATATGGAAACTTGGCGATGAAACGAGGTGGTTGGCGGAGTGGCAAGCGCGAATATCTTATTCCTTATTGGGTGCCTCTGTGCTAACCGAACACCTCTCCATGTTCCGTGAAACGACTGCCGCGTTGGTTTAGTGTTTAGCATGTTCGACTGCGGCCGACGAGGTCCCGGGTTCGAGTCCCGAGTCGGGCCATAATTAAGTGTTGGGTTTTTCTGACTAGGAAATCTCTGTACGAACCCAGAGGTAGCAAGTTTCACCCCCGTGCCTCGGAGAGCACGTTAATCCGTCGGTCCCGGTTATTGTCAGTAACATGATAATTGTCGTTAAAAGCCTGCCAACCCGCATTGGAGCAGCGTGGTGGGTCTTAGCTCTAATTCCCTATTTCCTATGAGGGTGACTAGCAGGGGGACGTTAATGGGCTGTAGTGGTGGTGGTGGTGGTGCTAACGAAGTCTGACGTTTAGCTTCAAGTTAGGTGGCACTTGTACAAGAGCTAGCTTGTTGTGAAATTTAAAAAGGAATATTTAATATTTAAATATTTCACCGCGGGTAATTGCCTCATCTGGTGACAGAAGGGCTGGCTCATTTGCGCAAAGGATCAGCCTAGCTGTCCAGATCGGATATGCAGCCAGCATTCCTGCCACCATTCCACGTGGGCATGATGTATATAGTAACTAGATGATACCCGCGACTTCGTCCGCGTGGATAAGGTTTTTTTGATTCCCGGAGGAACTTCATAATTTTCCAAAAGCCTATGTCCTTTCCCGGGATGTTACCTACCGCTTTATCGATAAAGGTAAAAAAAACTGATTGTGTCTTGCAGCTAGTAGACCTTCGATGACCTTTCCATAGAGTTCATAGGATATTTCAAAGTAAGTCACTCGTAAATGTAATTTTCAGACGGACGGAATCACCCTTTTCACTTACAGAGATATATATAAAATTACCTATTTCTATCCTCGTTTCAATAAATTATACTTTGATCTCTGAATGTATTAGCCGGGAAAGGGTTCTCTCTAATAAAATAGGAATATTTTTATTTTATTATTTCGATGTTTACTCCGAGGAAAATGCTATGAGATGGAGATGTGTATCGCACAAACAAATAGATATGATATGCAAGGGTCTAACCTCATTTGTTTGCTTTTTGCTATTAATATCACAGAATCCCTATCCATATCCATACTAGTAATATTTGACCGAGCGAAGCGAAGAACTCTGAGTCTACTTGAGTGAATTGGCACTTGTCCGTCCGTTCGTCTGTCCGTCCGTCTGTCAGAGCCTTATAACTTCTGAATTACTGAACGTAATTACTTCAAATTTTAATATAATATGTAAACCGATGGCCTCCCGCCGAATATGGCTTAAAAAGTTATAAAAATCTTTATTTCAGGGGGGTTCTCATAAAAGCGAATGCGAAGTAAAATATTTTTTAAAGCGTTACATAGGGTTGCGGTATATCATTTTAAAGATAATTAGGAATAGAGTCCAAAATTTTTTTTTTTAATTTTCCCCTAAAATTAACGAAATGGGGGGCTTTCAAAGTGGATATTTTCTAACGTTCAAAGTTGACCTCAGAACTCTTAATTTTCTGAAAGGCTGAGACTGAAACTTGATCAATTATTTGAACAACAAATACTAAAATTACATAAATATTATAAGGAAACTTTATAAAGTACTTTTAACAGAACTTCACAATGATGTCAATAGATGGTGCTCTGTGATACCGCGAGGCCTCAGTTCGGGGCGAACCACTAGTATTATAAGTGCGAAAGTGGCGATAAGTCTGTCGTCTGCTACGCTTTCACGGCCAATCTGTTCAACCTATGAAATTTGGAGTCAAGAGCTCATAAATTTGCAGCATCCTAATTACTAAATTAGTGTCACATTTCAGATATTTAAAGCAACATTTTTAATGTAAACATTTCTAATATTGGATAGAAGTAGGCGTTACTTTGCGGAAGTCCATGATATTGAAAAAACTAGAAATTTAATTCGCTATAATCCGCCACAGAAGGTAAATCTATGTGGTACAGTGCGTATCTTGAACTTGCAGCCCGCGATATTCTCCACACCACATAAATACCACCACCACCACATAATTTATGTGGTGTGGAGAATATCGCGGGCTGCAAGTTCAAGATACGCACTGTACCACATAGATTTACCTTCTGTGGCGGATTATAGCGAATTAAATTTCTAGTTTTTTCAGTAAACATTTCTGGTTATTTTTTGTAAAATGCTACAATAGCTATTTCTAAAACGTAACTTGTATTTACACAAGGTAAAGTACAAAAAATCCGTAAGTAAGTTAATATTAACATAACAAAAGTATAAAATGCTCGACAAAAAGGTTAAATAAATAAAACAGGCCTACCAGGAAGAAAGGGTCGAAACTTTACGGACATTTGGGAAATATAGAATCTCAAGGAAACAGAAGAATATTAATAAGGAACCCGGTGAATAATTCCGAGGAACCATCAAGTACTTTATACAAAACTGATATAAAATTAAGTATAACTACGTATTTA
Source organism: Erebia ligea (assembly GCA_917051295.2). Taxonomy (NCBI): domain Eukaryota; kingdom Metazoa; phylum Arthropoda; class Insecta; order Lepidoptera; family Nymphalidae; genus Erebia; species Erebia ligea. The sequence continues at coordinate 12,994,906 of OU785241.1, read as the reverse complement.
AGTAAAACGCCTCCGATACAATGTAAATTCTACATAATATTATGTCTACTTTCTATAACAACTTGCTACACAGTAAATATAGCAATCTTATCAGAAAAAAATCTTAAATCGATCGGTGAGTTTGTTGTGGGCTCTTCTCAGACCGCGTTTGAAACCCTCGTAGCTTTAGTTTTAAGATACCGTTATTGATTATCACCATCATATTTTATAAGTTTCGGACGACAATAAGTGTACAGTGTAATACCTGAATTGAATAAATAAATATTGATTGATTAATCATTGATGCAATCTATAATATGAGGTAGAGTAATGCTTGCCTAGAAAAAGCCGAATAGTTCTTGATATGAAGAGAAATCAGAACAGGAAAGACGATCCAAATCGTAGTGGGTTGAATTAAAAACCTTTTTAGGCGTGATTATAATATGTATATATATGCCAAATTATAACTTTTTTTCAAATCCACTACAAGTTAGATAAAACCAAATGAAAAACGAATGTAACCAGGAGCGAGCAAATGTGAACAAACCCAAATAGGAAATGAATAAAATATAAACGAATCCATCGACGGATAACTAAAAAAATATTCGAATTCGAAGCCGAAGCGATAAAATGGCGTCGGGAAGGTAAATAAACTCGAATCCGAGTAAATATTATCGTTTGATTATAGGAAAAATTGAAAGCTAATTTAATATTCGATCTTCCCGACGGGCGACGTCGCGCCCCTGGGACTAACTGTTTCGAAAAGTTTTTTTTTAGTGAACTATGCTGGTTTATCCCCACTACAGAGACGCGGCGCGGTGCGGAAATTATTCTTTGTATAATTAGGTCACAAAGTAGACCCAGCTCCATACAAACTCATACAAAAAATATTTGACACTACATGACGCGCCGCGCCATGCATGTGTAGTGGGGCTAGACCTTTAAGAATCAACAATCCGTGGATGTTTATACTTTATATCATGTTAGACTATAGAGGTCCAAAATCGGAAAAGACTTAATGAATCTTACCTAATTTAAACTAACGTGTAAGTTAGTTGCAAGTTTTATTGCGACACTTTCTGGCCTGGCCTTACCTTACCCTGCACCTTCCTTAATGAATACTTAAGGTACTCCTTAGTATAGATTTTGTGTATACTATAGGGTTCCTCAAGTATTAATCAAGCGAAGCTGAGTTTGAAAGCTATCTATATTATAATTGCTTGCAACATTTCATTTTCATTACTAGCTCCCTTAACACAGTTTTTACTTTTTTGGGAGATAGAGGCCAAATTATAAACGTACCTATGTAACTTTTGCAAATAAAGATATTTTATTATTATTGTTTATTATTTTCCGGCCTTTTTTTCCGAGTTGAATTTACTGAAATAGAACTTCTGAAATGTACCTACTACAGTCAATATTAAGATTGTTTAAGTAGCGTTGCAATGTATTTACGTAGGTTTTGAAATGTGAAATGCTCTAAAACGAATATGATAGTGACAAGCGTTTCAATGTTTTGAAGATATAATACCAAGAAATACCCACCACCACTACAGCTCATTAACGTCCCACTGCTGGGCACAGGCCTCCACTCTCATAGGAGACAGAGAATTAGAGCTTAAACGCTGCTCCAATGCGGGTTGGCGGGCTTTAACGACTATTATCATGTCAGTTATTATAACCGGGACCGACGGCTTAACGTTCTATCCGAGGCAATGGGGTGAAACACCGCCAACTTCCTAACTCCGGGCTAGTACTGAGAATTTCTAGTCCGAAATACCCAAACCCTTTACATAAATGTTATGTAGATAAAAGTTTAATCTTCTAAGGTTAAAAATGAAGAACGTAATATCCCAGCATCATAATAAAGTTAATCTCAAACTATAGTTTCTGTAATGTTACCTCGCCGCTGCATTATACAACAACTTTAATATCCCTCAAGTAGAAAATTCGCTTCAATAAATCGCTCCTTGAAGTTTTTTAGTGCCCATCGAATAAACTCGCTCGGAAGACGGATACCACACTAGTTGGCGTTCTGCTTCGTTGGTCTAGTGGTTAGCAGGTCGACGACGTTCCGGGTTCGAGTCCCGGGTCGGGCCATAACAAGTATTGGGTTTTTCTGACAAGAAATTCTCAGTACTAGTCTGGAGTTAAGAAGTTGGCGGTGTTACACCCAAGTGCCTCGGAGAGCATATCATAAAGCTGTCGGTCCTGCGCGTGATCTCTCACCGGTCGTGTCGGATTTTCCGTCTCATCGGGATATGAGAATAAAGGAACAGAGAGCGCTATAATATCTCCCGCGCAGATGGCTAGTCTCTCTGGTGATTGGCCGCCGTGGCCAAAATTCGGTCGGGAGGACATTATAGTCTTCTTCATCATAGGAATCAAATAGCTCCCATAAGCTCTAGTTTTAACCGACTTAAAAGGAGAAAGAGGTTCACAATTCGACGCGTTACCATAAAGGTACTTACTATTAAGGTATTCTGTGGTGTTACTCTATAAATCCATCAAATCTGAACCGATTTTACGCATTGTTTTATTCATTAAACGTCTATGGAGTATTGCATTTTTTTGTCAATGGTTGCCATATGGTTGCCTGTCAATAATTATGATAATTCATTGGCGTGCTTATGTCAAAAGTTACGTCCCATATAGTCCCATATTCGTTGTATCGCCACTTAACCATCCATCCATTCATCCATCCATCCATCCATCTATCCATTGATGCCATCCAACATTCATTCAAACAAAGTCGTCCATGAAATAAATAAAATTTTCAAAAAATATTCAATTTGCAGATATTGTCCTGTTACAGTTTTATAAAATCTATCTCAAGAAACTTTTTACGAAGAAAAACCGAAGCAACACAGAAGCTCTTAAATTCGTGGGAGCGTAAAGCGATTCTTTAAGCTTCTTAACTTTTTATTTCCAAACCCTAGTTTGATAGACATTCCTTTTACACTAAGAACGATTTTAACTGTATAAAATCCAAATATTAAACTAACTATAAATAAATTTAAAACAAATCCTTATAAACCTACTAACAAAAAATAAAAATAAAACCCTAACCAAAAAGTCCACCCCTGTGTGCTTAACATGCGCACAACGAGATTATCTCGCGACGAGAGAGAGAGATGTTGTCGTTGCCGGCAAATTTTTCATTTACCCTAACATGCACAAAATGCGGTATATTAGGTACAATAAAAAAATAGTCGACATGTAAAGGTTCGTAGAGAAAAATACCACAGATAAGAAATTTACTTTTAATTATTTTAAAATTACTTTTATCTCTACTTTTGACGTAACGAGACAAGGAATCATGTTAGCTTCGGTAGACAGAGAGAGATAACGGGTAGACATAATTTTACTCGTAGTGCGCATGCTAGCCATACTGGTTGCCCCTAGGCCAAAGGTACCCATCAAGCTTGCAGCATTGCCACGCTAAATGGCGATGGATAACCTTTGAAAAAGTAGGAACCAGGTACCTACTATGTATTTTTAACCAGTGGAGTGACCAGGCCAGACCAGACCAGACCAGGACCAGAGGAGGAGAGGAGGAGGAGGAGGAATTTTAATTTGACGACTTCCCTGGCGTAGTGGTGAGCGCTGTGGTCTTATTTTGAGAGTCCCCGGATTCGATTCCCGGCAGGGTCAATTTGGAAATTTATAATTTCTTATTTTTCTCCTGTCCGGTCTGGTGGGAGGCTTCGACCGTGGCTGGTTACCAGTTAACCGACAAAAACGTACCGCCAAGCGATTAGGCGTTCGTTCGGTAGAAACCGATTAAGGAGTAATAGTTATTTATGCAACAGTTGTGTAATAAGGGGTATTAAAACACGAATGTGGGTGATAATAGTATCATATGAGTGTTTTAATACCTAATTATCAACTGTTGCATACAAGACTTTATCTACACTCATGTAATATGAATCCTCCAGATTCTGAAATAGTTAGCTTACTGCTAACATTAAAACATCCTGGTCCTAGTAACCTAATATCATCAAAACTCAAAACTTGAATCGCTCATTTTTTTTTTAATTTTTTTTTTTTTTAATTTTTTTTTTTTTTTAATTTTTTTTTTAATTTTTTTTTTAATTTTTTTTTTTTTAATTTTTTTTAAATTTTTTTTAAATTTTTTTTTTTTTAAATTTTTTAATTTTTTTTTTTTAAATTTTTTTTTGTTAACTTTTTTTTACAGCGCGCGGCGTTCTGGTAGTGAAACGCGCGTGTATGACAATATTCTTTTTTTGAAATTCGTACAGATGTTCTTTTATTGTAATTCATACAGATACCACGCATCGAGCAGATGTGGGCTGTGGCAGGGGTGTTGTAATGAAATCCAGTACAACATTACATCAACCGTTTGGATGATGTAATGGTTATTAGGACATTGGGTGTTTTAATGTTGGCAATTAGCTAACTGTTTCAGAACCTGTTATAGAGGATTTATAGCATGGGAGTAGATAAATGGGTTTAATACAACTGCTATACCTCAGTCCTGCCTCTCCTTTGTCTGATCTGTCTGCCTCTGCTATAGATTTGCCCGCTACCATTTTAGATTGCATCATCATTTACCATCAGGTGAGATCGCAGTCAAGGGCTAACTAGATAGAGTAGGTAGAATAAAAAACGAGTGTATCTGTCTGCGGCATCTAATCTCCTAAACGGATAAACCGATTTTCATTTAGTTTTTTTATGTTTGAAAGGTGACTTGACTTAATCGGGAGTGTTCTATTCAATCAATATCAGCTCCTTTCTAGTTGATAAAGGTTTTTGAACCACTTTCATAGTTCTGATCGATTCTTGGTAGGTATCTTTTAAATATTTCAATAACCTCCTCCTATTTTGGAAGTCGGTTAAAAAAGACTTTTCTGACTTTTCTGTTACCCAATCTCGAATTTAATTGAAGTTGCAATAAAAATACTCGTACAAAGTTTTTCCAAAATAAACATCTACAACAACTCGATGAAATCAAATCAGTAAAACCAAGGTGTGGAACAAAGCAATCCAATCTTTAACGAAAGAAAAGAGAAAATCCCAGCATTGTTTTTCCAACTATTTTCTCGTGCCAGTTCGTTTTAAACTCTAAAACTTACAAGTTACTGCAAATTCTCACCGCTTTCCCATGAGTTTAGAATTTATCTGTCGTTTGTTCTGGAAAATTCGGAAAATAAGTGATAGGAAACATATCTCGTGAATTTATATGTTTTCCAAATCTATTTTCTAGAGGGGCTGCGATATTTTCGCGTGGTAAATAGTATTCGTCTTCAAAATGTAGGCAATTGGGTATTTGGCAAATATTCAAATCCATACTAATATTATAAATGCGAAAGTGTGTCTGTCTGTCTGTCTGCTACGCTTTCCTGGCCCATCTTGTCAACCGATTTTGCTGAAATTTGGTATAGAGGTAGGTTATATCCCGGGGAAGGACATAGGCTACTATTTATCCCGGAAAATGAAGGAGTTCCCGCGGGAATCAAAAAACACCACGTCCACGCGGACGAAGTCGCGGGCATCATCTAGTGATGATTGAACAGAGGATCTCCCAAAAGTCATAATATCCACGTCTCTTGTTAGTTTTTATGTTGAATAACCATTTTAAACTATCGATAAAAGTATGAAAGTGCGTCAAACTTTGACGACGTCACAATTCAGTGTTTCATACAAAATCCCATACTAAGCGCGCGTTATGACGTTTGTAAAAAGTTGCTGATTTGATTTGTTGTCAAATACCTAATTTTCATAGTTTACTACGTAATGCCAGAGATTTCATCCACATGTTTTTTTAATTAAGGTTTTTGAATCAAATATTAAATATTATAAATGCGAAAGTTTGGATGGATGTAGGGATGTATGGATGTAGGTATGGATGTATGGATGTATGGATGTATGGATGTTTGTTACTCAATCACGCCCCAACGGCTGAACGGATCTGGATGAAATTTGGCACAGAGATAGATTATAGTCTGGAATAACACATAGGCTACTTTTTATCCCGGAAAATTAAGGAGTTCCCGCGGGAACCGAAAAACCTCGATCCACGCGGACGAAGTCGCGGGCTTCAGCTAGTTTCACGTAAATGTCTAAATGTCTAAATCGAAAGGCGGTCACTGAAAATCAGCGTTAGGACACCTGGCACCTCAGACGCGAGTCCTGGCTGCATCGCCAGTTTTAAGTCTGAGAGGCCAGGAGCCCCAACTCAAGCTGAGTGACTCACCTGTTGGTAGCGTTGCACTACTGTACAAACTTACCCAAAGGGTAAAAACGGGACCCTATTTATACTAAGACTCCGCTGTCTGTCTGTCTGTCTGTCTGTCTGTCTGTCTGTCTCCAGGCTGTATCTCATAAACCGTGATAGCTAGAAAGCTGAAATTTTCACAAATGATGTATTTCCGTTGCCGCTATAACAACAAATACTAAAAATTAAAAAAATATATATATTAAGGGGGGTCCCCATACAATAAACGTGTTTTTTTCGTATTTTTTTGCTCAATATTAAAAACGGTAACAGGTAGACGGTTCAAATTTTCACAGAATATTAACTTGTATATTACCTTTCAAAATAAATAATTAAATATCAATAAAGTAAATATTAAAGGGGGGCTCCCATACAACAAACGTAATTTTTATTTTTAATACGTCATAAATCGTAAAACTTACTACAGGTTTGTACGGAACCCTCGGTGCGCGAGTCCGACTCGCACTTGGCCGGTTTTTGATTTTGATTTATTGTGTGCATCTATGTTTATTGCTGCCATTATAGATTTTTCTATTCTATTCTATTCTATTCTAAACACATGACAGATTATGAACATGAGTGACGTCATTCGCATTTCTCCGATGGACCCGATGCTGGAATATAGCAATTTCAGCTCTCATGGCGATAAACTTAATAAAACAGTTTTGTTTTATTAAGGTTATCACCCGATATCGGTTCTGAATAGAATGCATTTCGTTAAAAAATTCCAATAAGCTTTGCCACTATTTCACGCTTACTTCGACTGTAAAGTAGGATATTGGCTTAAGAGTTAATACTGTATTCTGAAAAACTTTGCCATCAACGGGATAAAGCCGATAAAAGGTAGTATATTATGAGCATTTTAAGATACTTTTCCAGCTTAAGCTCGTATGACACTCTGCTCAAGAGAAACCCGGTGTTGCATCGTTAGACTTCCGGTGTATTCTGAAAACTTACTCTGTCAACTTTGTCTGGTGGGAGACTTCGGCCGTGGCTAGTTACTGCCCTGTCGGCAAAGACGTACCGCCAAGCGATTTAGCGTTCCGGTACGATACCGTGCAGCAACCGACTAGGGGTATGGGTTTAATATTACTGTCATACCCCTAACAGGTTAGCCCGCTACCATATTAGACTTCATCGTCACTTACCATCAAGTGAGATCGCAGTCAAGGGCTAACTTGTAGTGAAATAAATAAAATTAAAAAAACTTAAAAATTGATCAAATGCGACTCAAAACACGTCTGTGGGATGGGTTGCTAATTGTTTAAAACTTTGATGTTATTTTTAACCAACTACAGTAGTGCGTACTGCGTAGTGATTGCTTTCGCCGATTGTTTTAGGTACTTGCGGAGGTTCCGGGTTCGATCCTCGGCAGGGTCAATTTGGAAATTAATAATTTAACGTTTACACTATCGTGAGTGATATTCATTATAACTATACATAATATCCGGATAAACTCACGTCACGAAACTAGTCGGGCATTTTTTCGACAGAACACGTGTGTTTATCCGGATATGTATAGTTATAATTAATAATTTCTGAACTTTTCCCGGTCTGGCCTGGTGGGAGGCTTCGGCCGTGGTTAGTTACCATCCTACCGGCAAAAACGTGCAGCTAATCGATTTAGCGTTCCGGTACGATGCCGTGTAGAAACTATAATGAAGACAATGTTGCTAAATTACAATTTAATATCCACAAATTATAATTATTGTACTGAGTATAAAAATAATGATCTGTTCTTTGTTCGAAAGCAGATATACCTATAGAGATCGGTGGATTGGATTAAAAGTTAACCTAATTAAAATTATAATGTCAGTACTAAAAACAGTACCACTAGCACGAATAATCATACTAATATTGTAAACTAGCTGATGCCCACGACTTCGTCCGCGTGGTTTAAGTTTTTCGCTTTCGCATCTAAGTATATACTCAATATTATAAATGCGATAGTGTGTTTGTTTTTTTGTTTATTGGTTTGTCCTTCAGTCACGCTGCAACAGAGCAACGGATCGACGTGATTGTTTGAATGGGTATATTTGAGGACCTGGAGAGTGATTAAAGCTATTTTAAATCCCGGAAAATTAAGGAGTTCCCGTGGGAAAAAAATCCACGCGAACGAAACCGCGGGCATCAGCTAGTTTATAATATTAGTATTTAGAGATTGATAATAGATAATATTATAGTATATCATTATTCAAAGACAACAAATAAACAGTAAGTATTGTACTCGAATAAAAGAGGAATCTGATAAAATGTGGTAATATCTCACGAATTTACCCGATCTCAGCCCGGAACCAAGTGGACAAGACAAATACCTCCTCTATACCATTAATCCTTGTAATCTTGACAGAGAACCCCCGACCATGGGGGCAGAGAAAGCACGTTAATCAAAATAGGGAATCGGATTTGATTGGTGGTTTACTGAATAAAGATTGTCTCCATTTTTCCATCCATACATCCAATAACCACATGCGTACTTTTATCTCTCTCTGCGTCGTGTTCCTCATTGCTGAGGGTCGTGACCTCTTTCCGTTAATCACATAATGGTAGGGGTTTTCTTGGAATAATAATGCGGTGGGTTCCCAGGTCCTTCCGCATACGACTCGACTAAGAGAACTATTTCAACTCTTAGGTTTCTAACGATTATTATCAGATGCTAACCCGCATTGGAGCAGCGTGGTGGCTCTAATTCCCACTCTCTTATGAGAGTGGAGGCCTGTGCCCAGCAGTGGGACGTCAATGGGATGTAGTGGTGGTGGGTGGATTATCAGATGTCAGTAATAATAATCGGGACCGGGCTTAACGTGCTGTTCTAGGCACGGAGTATACGAAATAGTTATTTGTGTTATATGGGGCCAAAGAAAATTTTTGTTCCTCGAGGGCGCCTTTTTTGAATTCAGAGCGAAGTGAAGGATTCTATAGTAGAATCCTGAGCGTAGCGAGGAATTCAATATACGCCGCCCGAGAACAAAAAATTTGGCCCCGAGTGACACTATTTTTCATCATTACGTATGAGAAAAAGCTAGGAGTATCAACCTACTATGTATGGACATTACCTATACGTTTAAGCACCAATCAGAAGCACGAACGCGGACCAACCAGAAGATACTCCTATCACTAAAGCACGAACGCGGACCAATCAAAACAGAGAAATGAAAAGTCCTATCGGCCTGAAAATTACATTTTGCTCCCGCTATCCTCTGAAGCCAATATTCGTTTTTCGAATAGGTATGATGAAAAAGACTTTTGGTTCCCGCGGGATCTCTTTAATTTTCCTGGCTAAAAAGTAGCCTATTAGTTATTACAGACTATGATGATCTATCTCTGTGCCAAATTCATCTAGATCCGTTCAGCCATTCTGGCGTGATTGTGTAACAAACATCCATCCATCCATCCAAGCATTCGCATTTATAATATTAGCATAGACGTATAGGTTTCCATTTGAACTGCTGAACTGCAATAAAACTGCAATAGAACTGCACATCAGCTTGTTTATTTCCATGAGTACTGCATACAGACTGCAAAGCGGATCGCGCAGTGGTTTGCTGTTTCGATACAGTAATGCCAACCGCACAATGACTGCAACCAAACTGCAATTTGCAGTCGGCGTGCAGTCCTAATTAAGTCCGTCTGTCTAGATCTAGACCCAGTTATCTAAAAAAAATCTTAACTTCTCGCACAAAGTCGCTAGCATTAAGGAGTGTTACATAATAATTATAAATACGTAACAATGTCTAAATTTGGGATAAAACATTATTCTATAAAAGGCTGCTCATTAATAACTTTGCGTTATTCAAAAACATAATTAAGACACAAAGAGAATTCATTAAATCTTAATAATTATGCGGAGTTATAGCAAAGTGGTGTTTTTTTTTCAATCAAAGTAACCACTTTGAGCAAGTTTAATTAAAAGAAAAATATAATATTAGGCGTTTTTGTCTTGCCTAGAAGATGCCTATTCACTCATGCCTTTAAGATACTTAAGCTAAACGTGGCAGGGAGCCCAGGATTTTCCTCTCACCTCTTAATTCAAGGAGGTCGTCAAAACTTGAACGAAAGAAAGAAAGAAAATACCTTTATTCCACAATGGTGTTACAGACAAACATTTAACATACAATTGTACATAACTATATGTTTGCCTGTGACACTACCCAGAATGGGTATAAAGCTCAGCCTTGTGCCCAGCATCATACCTACAAATGAATGCATAATGCCGGGCGCTGATTTTCAGCTGTGACCCGGGTAACTTATGAAATTATAAACGTGTTCTTTCTGTTGTTCCAGGCAACCGCCGATGTGAACACAAAGCCGAAATGAGATGAGTATGCGCGTGTCGTGGGCCAGGTGGTATTGGATAGTTATCTTCACCACGTGCACCGCGAGGACGGCCAGCGATTGGCTCGACTGTGCCCACATCGCCACCTGCCGCTGCAAGTGGTCCTCCGGGAAGAAGACCGCCACTTGTGCCTCCAGCGACCTCCGCCGCCCGCCATCTCTCTCACCAGACATACAGGTCCTGGACCTTCACGATAACCCCCTGAGGAACCTCCCCCAAGAAGTCTTCTCGAACATCGGCCTACTAAATTTACAACGGCTCAATTTAAGAGCCACAAAACTTAGATCTATTCACGCAGACGCTTTTCTAGAATTAAGAATTTTAATCGAAGTTGATTTAGCGGACAACGACTTGGCTCTTCTACCGAGAGATATATTCAGAGGCAACGAGAGATTGCGACTTGTAATGTTAAGCAACAATCCCTTGACGACGTTGATAGCAGACCAGTTTCCACCGCTTCCCCATCTAAGGATACTTTTACTTGATGGATGCAGATTAAGGACAATACACACGAACGCTTTGCGAAATTTAAAATCTCTAGAGACTATAGACTTACGAAGAAATCAACTGACATTCCTAAGATTGATCACATTTTCCTTACCTGCTTTAAAAACGTTGTCGTTATCTGGAAATCCATGGAGATGCGATTGCCGTTTGCGTGAATTTAAAGATTGGTTTTTAGAAAGTAAATTGGGAACTGAAGAATTAAATTGTGCAGAACCATCTTTTCTATCAGGAAGCACATGGCGTAGTGTACGCAGTGAAACTATGGTATGTCCGCCTGAAGTGAAATCCAGTACATTAGTTGTGAGAGCTGAAGTTGGTTTAGCTGCTACGTTTGGTTGTTGGGTCCACGGAGTACCAAACCCTACTGTAACATGGCTATTAGATGGAGTAGAGATACGTAATAGTACGATCGATTGCGACATGGAAGAAACGGATACAACTATCGAGGATGATTATTCAGATGATAGAGTACCAGGTAGTGTTAGATGGGTGAACATTACCCTATTAAATGTCACTTCCAGTGCAGCTGGTGAATGGACGTGTGTAGCTAGAAGTTTAGCAGGAGAAGCGAGAGCTGTTATAAGTCTTGTTTTACCGAGATCCCAGACAGCTACAGCGCGTACCGCTCCAGGGATACCACAGTTGTTAGGAGTAGTTTTTGGAGCTCTAGGAGCATTAGCAGCTCTTGGTTTCCTAGGTGCTGTAGCCTGCTGGAATTTAAGAAGACGGACTGTACCTCCAAGTAGAAGTTTCACCGACCAAGAGAAACGTTTGATAGATGCTTCAGTAGTAGTAAGTTGCGATCGCTCAATCGCTGACATGGCATCGCCGTGTAATTTTGAACTTACTGAGCGATCAATATCAGAAGACCAACCTAGAGGGTGCGGTTTTGATCCTGTTCATATAACGATAGAAGGTACGCCAGGAGCGTTTCCACCGCCGCCCGCAGAATTCGCTGTACCAGTTCCTTATGGTAACATTTTTATATCTGTGCAAGTAGCTGGTAGAGTTGACCCTGGGAAGTACCCTGATCTACTAAGTGGCGGTGCAACTTTGCCGCGCCGAAGTAGAACATGCTGTAACGCTCCAGCATATGACAATATGGGCCCTAGAGTTACAGCCACAGGAAGTTCCACATGGTCATTGCCAGGAGCGAGTTCGGAAAACGTAGAAACTTCAGAAACCCCGGTATTATCGTTACCACCGCCTCCACCTGAATTTGTTTCGCTTTAGCCGAGGCCGTTGGTACTAGACGCCTCGAACCTAAGGTGACCTGGTACCTAAAACTTTTGGAGTCAATTAGACTATTTCCCAAATTTATTGTATTTATAATACGATAATTTTAAAGTGATTAATTTAAATGAGAGTTTTGTAAATAGTGTGCGTGAATGATGTGTGACATCCTGTGAGATTTGAATACGTAAGATTGATATCAATATTGAAAAATTGTATGATAAATAAAATTTTATGTGCATCGTTTACTTGAATGGAATGTTTATTACTCTTGAATGCATTTAGTGTCTACCTATTTGTTTACTAGACGTTCTTTTTATGACTTCGCGTATGTGTCTTCCCAACTTTTGTAAATATTGTTTAATCGTGTTTACAAACTTCCCAAATATAAGACTGACCTCTTTGTCTTATTTTCGTCTCTCTTTACGACTTGTGAGTACGACTTTGACTGTATAAAGCTATATCCTTCACATAGGCAAAACTATAGCTTCGAAAGTTTAATTTGAAAGCAAGATAATGTAAAAATAAACCGATCACATTAATATGAAGATGTTTGTTGTTTTATTGAAACCTTACTGGTAAGTATCAATGCAGTCTAAGATACAAGCTCCAAAAAATAAGAAAGTGTTACCTGAATTGTTGATATATATTTTTTAACTAAGGATATCTAAATAAGAACTTGAATTGCGAAAGTCTGCCCAGTTTCCGCTGTGAAATGTTAGGTCAGCTCTAATAATATAATATAAACTAAATTATGGAAATTTTTCTAAAGTATAATGCAATATTTTCTTATTAGATATAAGAACATTGATTAAATATCGATAGGGATTGATTGATTGATAGGGATTGATTAAATATTGATAGGGATTGATTGATTGAATATTGATAGGGTTTTGACAATGCTGCTCAGTTTCTTGCCTGCTTTTCTCAAGCACTAATTTTTCACACTATTTTCTTCCCGAACCAGTGGTAGAGTCTTGGTTAAAATGGCATTAATGGCATGAGAACCGTAAGTGCAGGCAAAAATTTGGTTCAGTTTGCACTCATTAAACAAAGCCAGATTTTATTAATGTTAATTTCATATTATGAAATCGGCCAAGCTTATGTAGCTTAATTTCGTTATATGTAATGTTACATAACCGAATTAAGGGTAAACGCCACTTCACCACGCAAATGCGCGGCACTATTTCAAGTTAATGTAAGTGCATTTGTTGTGGGTGCCAAAACAATTCGTTGGACCATTTTACATAATCTTTGACCCAATTTCAATGATTTTTACACTTCATATTTGTGACATATTATGTATTTTTTTCATGTAGGACAACTAGGAAGAACTAGAGGTCTGGGGCTGTAGCCTTACACACCGATTCGGAAAGCAGTATTAAGATACAGTAAAAGTGTATTTGCCAGACTTAGTTTGTTGGTTTGCCTTTCAATAATCCTGTAAAAGAGCGAACGCATCGACGCGATAATTAATGAAATGAATGAATGAAATATTCTTTATTGTACACCAAATTAAAAAGAAAAATACATTTAAACAATAACAATAGAAATAAGATAAGAAAAATCGGTACAAATGGCGGCCATATCGCTTTGAAGCGATCTCTTCCAGGCAACCACGATAATTTGCATATTTAGGATCTGGTGGGTTACTATCAACGCTTAAAGCAGTACTATTATTTTAATATTGTTGAGGCTCTTGTTTTAGAAATATAATTCTTATTTTAGGGAAGTCAAGGTACCTACGTCATATAAATTTGGCAAAAAAATAATGCTGCTTAAAGCGATGGTAGTAACCTCCCTGGATAACATAAACTACTTTATATGCCGAAAAATGAAAGAGTTCCGACAGGATTAAAATGACCTAAACCCATATAAATAAAAAGAAAAACTGCCTAATTGAAATAACATAAACGAGCTACAGTTCAAATTACAGGTCAGTTTACTGGAACTGGTGGAAAGAAGGTAAGCAGAAGGAGCAGAAAAGAAATCACGTCTCAGAAAAGTTGGTAAAATTTAATTGCAAACACTTGGGTATAACCATTGACTTACCAATACATTAGACGCACCATCGAAACGCAAAAAACGGCACGGTCAAATTGTGCACAATGAACAATTTTTGCCTCAGTCGCGCATAAGTACACTGGGCGACAAAATGTCGTATGTGTCGAATTGTTATTACAAAATTGAACCCTAAATATAAAGTTATATGGGTTGGTTTTTGTGAACCGTTTGGTGTCGCATTCTATATTATCTATAGCTGTGTTTGTATATGCGATTGTGGACGCTTTTTTAGTATTAATTTGTAGGTAATGTTGTATCCTTAGTTGGTAAATCGATGGGTATAACGTATAATGTAGCTTTAATGAGTTTGACATATTCTGGTTCGTATAGTAAATCATAACACAGAGAAATCTCAATAAAACCACTACAAACCCACGTGTGCGTTGTACCTAAGCTTTCGTACATTTATGAGGTTATTGTGGCCGTGGAAAAAATCTCTATAGCCGATCTATATTTGAGGTAATTATCTTTGCCCATTTCGACGTGATTTACGAACTTGCTCTAGTAATTATTATTTGCTAGGGAGTAGGGTTGTCGCAAAACGTGTGAAAATTTTGCATAAAAATAGAAATTAATCAAATAAAATAATTTGAAATGTATAAATCTTTCTAGTAGGCACTAGACCTTAAAAAGTAGAAGAATAACATAATTTATTTTTCTTATTTTTTGTTAATAATAGACGAATTTCAATTAGATGATCCGTATTGAAGAAAGATATTTTATGAGGGAATTATACTTCAAACAGTAATTACTTAAATTTCTTGTGACAACCCTAAGCTTAACCCGAATCCAATGGTTGAACATCGGGACCTCTTTCGGCAATAATTCATTTTCCTTTGTCGTTTCCACGTGATAATAATTTAGGAGATAATTTATTTTCTTCAAAACTTTGATAAGCTCTTGAGCAATGCGGGAATTATAAGAAAAGGTAGCTTTAGTAAGAGGCGTGATACGGATCCCAAATTTATAAGATGCTCTGGTTAACGCAACGCATAACCTGCCCCCTGATTGAGTAAGAAAATCATAATCGTAAAATATGTTTGTCAAACGTATTATATATATTTTATCCTAGAAATCTAAAGAGTTCCCGCGGGAATCAAAAACCTAAATCCACGCGGACGAAGTCGCGGGCGTCTAGTACCAACATATTTTGTCACTCCCTAATAATCATTTTAATGGGCATACCACTAAGGGCTTCAAACCCAAATTACTTTCCATGGTTGACCCAATTGCTTTTTTTATGACTTGCCGGGTTACTTAGTAGTTTGTTTTTCGGAGGAAAATGTCGGAATTTAATTATAGGGTTGGTTGCTTAATCTTGTTTACGTTGGCATATAACGGGTTTCACTAAAAAAAAAAACTCCTATTTTTTTATTCAAATAAACTTATGACAAGTGCTTTTGAATAGTCGAGTGAATCTACCACTGGTTCGTAATGCCATTCCTACCTACCTACCTACCTACCTACGAGAAGAACCAGCAAAAAACTCAGTGGTTGCTGTTTTTAAATGATTCATTAACAATTATTATATCAATGTGTACTTATGTAACCGCTGTCATTAGCATTGCTGAAGCGATCAAATCCATGCTCCTCTATCATTTACATAATCTAAAATTCTACACAAGTAACCCCTCAGAATGAGCAGGGTTTTGGCCAAAATTGGTACACTTCATACACTTTTGAGAATATCATGCAAATAATTCAGGCAAGCAGGTTTTTGTTGAGTTATGACGTGTGTTTTTAGCTATTATATAGTCCCACAAACTTATAAATAAAAAATATAATAAATAAAAGCTTTATTGTCTCTTATTGTTAGAATAAAACATAAAACACTTAACGACTAAATCCTGCGACTAAATAAAATGAAATAATCTAACAATATACAATAGGAGGCAAACTCAGCATTACTGAGCATTGATAACAATGCTCAGCGCTGGATTTCAGTTTGCTCCGGTTCAAAAACTGATTGTACAAAAAATTACGCTGCCCAAAAATTATTCAGGCCCGGTGGCCAAAATTGGAACTAATTTTTATGCCTGTTTAAAACTAAACAGGCATAAAAATTAGTTCCATTAGTTCCCTGTTTTTATTTTATTTTTCATAGATACTAGCGACGCTGTCACCGGGTCAGATAAGTTTGTGGCACTATAGTTATAACTTACATTAAGGGCTGGATTACACTCTGTTAAAAGTGCGAGTGAAGAGTGCAAGTGTTAAGTGATTAGTAAAATAATCGTGTAAACGGTCACGCTGTTAAGTGCGCATACGAGTGAAGTGATTAGAACACTGTTCTATTTTTCACTAATCATTGTGTGAACTGCACACCTGCACTCTTCACCTGCACTTTTAGCTTAACAGAGTGTAATCCAGCCCTCAATGCAAGTGATAACTAATTGCTTAAAATAAATGATAAATGATTTATTTATTTCACGTAGGACAACTTGTGTCACATAAGAGAAGACAAACTCTAGCATCGGTTCGAAAAGCTGAGGCGTCTACTGAGAAGAGCCGGCAAGAAACTCAACAGTTGCTCTTTTCGCAAACGTAAAACGCACGTCATAACTCAGACAAACGTCATAACTTTACACTAATCCAACCGGTGAAGGAATACATTGTGAGGGAAACCTCCATTCCCGAGAGATCATTATAATGTTCCTAGCAACCCACCGAGCGGCGAGTATAGGCATTCTGTGTTAGAGCAGTGCCTAGGCTAGTGCTCTGTCCTAAACTCACACGTTACAAAGGTGCCTCATTATATAAAGTACCTACTTAGTGTAGCTACTGACAAGTTTCATTCTGGCAGCATCACTTCACCCACTTTAGGTACAGTTGGAATTAAATATACACACACAATTCTGGTTAAAAGTGACAATAATGTACTTCTAACCGAATTTCGGCCACGGCGCGCCTATCTACACAGAGATTAGCCATCTACGCGGGATATATTATAGTGCACAAGTGTGTGCGCAAATACAGATGCACTCTTTATTCTGTTACTCTCATAGCCCGATGGGACGGAAAATCCGACACATCCGGAGAGAGATCAAAGACAGACGGTTTTATGTAGTCTCCGCAGCACGAGGGTGAAACACCGGCAACTTCCTTACACCGGGCTAGTACTGGTCATTTTTTGTCATTTTTGGTGATTAAGAAATCCTTAGTTTTCCGAGATAAAAATTAAGCTATGTCCTTCCCCGAGATGCAACTTATCGCTATACCAAATTTCATCAAAATCAGTTGAAAAGATAAACCATCAAAGCGTAGCAAACAGACAGACGGATAGACACGGTTTCGCATTTATAATATTAATAACTAACACCAGTCTGTGCAACGTTTCACTCCGGCACCGGATCATCCCTATAAGATTATGAAATATCAAGATTACTCTACTGTTTACTATTAACATATTTATTCTAGTGGCACACCGCGACTTTTTCCGCTAAGATTAAGGTTTGTATGCAATTTTACGTTATACAGAAAACATAATCGTCATCTATACTTCAATACATTAATATTAATATTATAAATGCGAAAGTTTGGATGGATGTATGGATTGATGTTTGTTACTCAATCACGCCCCAACGGCTGAACGGATCTGGATGAAATTTGGCACAGAGGCACACAGAGATAGATTATAGCCTGGAATAACACATAGGTTACTTTTTATCCCGGAAAATTAAAAAGTTCCCGCGGCTACTAGCGGGTTACTAGCTGATGCACGCGGACAAAGTCGCGGGCATCAGCTAGTATAATATAATGACGACATATTCCAGACCCAGATGGTCACAACTAAACATTGAAAGACAGAAAGACAATTTCTCCTATTATATTAAAAAAATTAAGCCCTTTTTATCATACTAATATTATGAATGCGAAAGTGTGTTTGTTTGTCCTTCAATCACAACACAACAGTGCAACAATCGACGTGATTTTTTTGCTTTGGCTACTTTACAAAAGAAGGAGTTCCCGCGGGAATTAAAAAATTATTCCACGCGGACGAAGTCGCAAAATAAACTATACAGTAATAAAGTTATTACATTCCTGGCTCGGGTCTAAAGCACACTCATTTTACATACTCCATCCCAATTACGGCCGGCGTTCCGTAGCCAGTAATAATTAATTTCTGATGCTGACTGTACATCTCAAAAGGGTAGAACCGTAACATAATTTCACTCGGACTCCACCGCTGTAAGGTATTTTCGACTTTAAATCTTTTATGATACAGTTTAGTTTAGCTTTTTTTGGACGTGTAAGCGAATTTAGATGGTGTGTAATGCTACTTTTGTTATGGATTGCGTATGAATAACTTAGGAATATTATTATATTTTTTATAAAAACTTACTTGTACTTATCCTCAATCTATAGATTGAGGATAAGTACATTTTCTATGAAACAATAAATATGGAATCCTAGCTGATGCCCGTGACTTCGACCGCGTGGAATAAGTGTAATTCCCACGGGCACTCCTTAATTTTCTGAGATAAAATGTATGTCACTTTAAGACACATTGAGTGTCTATTTCACTACAGGTCCTCTACTATACCCATTAAAAATCGCGTCGATCCGTTGTGTTGCGGTGTGATTGAAAGACAAACCAACAAACAAACACGCTGGAAAATTCGTCCGTAATCCTTGTCTACATTTCGCTTGAAAGCTAATATTTTGCACAAAGGAAAATAATATTAGCTTTCTAGTTCTGTGAGTTTGGGAGGACGCTGATGAGTCAATCAGTGAGAAAGTCGGGAGTTTTCCCTTTATAATGAAGAGTAAACAAGGAATGTTCAAATATCCATACCAATATTATAAATGCGAAAGTGTGTCTGTCTGCTTTCGAGGCCCATTTCAACCGATTTGTGAATCAATAAGTCTCATAAAATTTAATATGGCAGGGAAGTTGTGTCTTTTTTTTAAATTATGTTCACTTGTTTACAGTTTTAGGGTTCCGTACCTCAAGAGGAAAAAAGGAACCCTTAAGTCATAAGTCATAAGTCATAAATATTTATTCAATTTAGGTAGATGCACTACACTTATTGACGTCCAGTAACATAAAAATATGATGGTGATAATCTGTTACGGTATCTTAAAATTAAAGCTACGAGGGTTCCAAACGCGCCCAGGTCTGAGAAGAGCCCACAACAAACTCAGCTTGGGTTTTTTTTTTCATTATCACCATCTCACAAATCATCTTAACTATCAGAGCCATTAGAGCAAATTATTGCCAAGCTTCCTTGTCATTTAAGTAATCCTTCACATGGTAATAGGATTTTCCAATGAGTTTACGTTTTACATTAACTTTGAACTTATTCAGAGACATCTTCAACATGTCTTCTGGGAGCTTATTGTAGAAGCGGACACTCTTTCCAACAAATGAATTGCTAGTTTTACTAAGCCTAGAAGCAGGCATTACAAGTTTATTTTTATTTCTAGTATTGACATTATGACAATCACTTTTCTTCTTGAATTTATCAATGTGTTTATGCACGTATACTAAATTTTCAAATATATATTGGTTGTGCACTGTCATAATATTGATTTTTTTGAATTTATCTCTCAGTGACTCTCTTGGTCCCATATTATATATGGCTCGAACAGCCCTCTTCTGCAGCACAAAAACAGAATTAATATCGGCAGCATTACCCCATAATAATATACCATATGACATAATGCTGTGAAAATAACCAAAATAAACTAATCTCGCCGTTTCTATATCTGTCAACTGGCGAATCTTTTTAACCGCGTATGCAGCAGAACTAAGCCTGTTCGATAAGTCATTTATGTGATGGCCCCATTGGAGTTTAGCATCTAACGTTATTCCGAGAAAAACAGCGGTATCCACTAAATCTAATTCCTCATGATCAAGTTGTACAGTGGTTTTTACCTGTTTGACATTAGGTAATGTAAATTTGATACACTTTGTCTTTTTTCCATTGAGGAGTAGGTTATTAGCTTCAAACCACTGTACCACTTTAGTGAGAGAATTGTTTACTTCGTCAAGAGTTGTTTCGTAACGATTTATTTTAAACAAAAGTGATGTATCATCAGCAAACAATACTATCCCATGATTATCTTTGGCAAGATAAGGAAGATCATTAATGTAAATGAGGAATAGAAAAGGCCCTAAAATTGAACCTTGTGGAACCCCCATTTTTACAATCGATCCGGAAGACCGCTTTCCATTGACGTCTACCTTTTGCATCCTATTTTTTAAGTAGGAATTTATCATATCCAGTGCTACACCCCTAATTCCATAATGGTGCAGTTTTCTGACTAATGTTTCATGATCAACACAATCAAAAGCCTTGGATAAATCACAGAAAACGCCAAGTGCACGCCTTAATAATAGGATCACTTCGTTGACCGTCTGTCTGTCAATCTGTCTGTCTGTCTGTCAACCATTTTTTTCTCTGGATGGCGTGGACGTATATAGTTTAAATTAATATCAAATACTAAGGTCTATGGTCCCTTGGAGCTGTAAAAAAAATCAAGCTTCTAAGTCATCGCAAGATACGGCCATTTATGCCGTATATTTTGCATATTTTGACACTCGCCAATACATCAAAACCCATAGCGTACTTCCCGTTGACCTAGAATCATGAAATGTGGCAAAAGACAAAGCAGCACAAGTATAGGAAAAACTTGGGTTTCTCAGGCGCTACCAGCTGAGCGACATATTAATGTAAGCCGGTTATTTCACAGCTTATTACGTGTTGTAATGACATCTTCCTTGTTATTTACTCAAATAATTTTTCTTGTGTCGTTTTACGAAACCCTTTGTGCGAGAGTCTGACTCGCACTTGACCGGTTTTTAAATTAAAATAGCTATGGGATGCAGACGAACAAAGCGCGATTCTTTATTTTACTACGGAACTATACAAAAAGCTTCGCTTGGCAAGCAAAGGATGAGCTATTTTCATGCCAAGTTATGATGTCAATGAGTCCTGCTCCCTCCAAAGACCCTTGACATATAATACATGATGCGGATGCGGTGTAGAAAATTAGGGCCGCACGCTAGGTGCTTAGAAGTGTGCTACTAGCTTAACCAACATGTGTATCTATTACGAGTTGATTTTACCCACGACTCAAACAGAGGGATGTTATCCACCACCACCACTACTGCCCATTAACGTCCCACTGCTGGGCACAGGCCTCCACTCTCATAGAGGAGAGGGAATTAGAGCTTAGACCCACCACTCTGCTCCAATGCGGGTTGGCAGGCTTTAACGATTATTATCATGTTAGTCATAATAACCGGGACCGACGGCTTAACGAGGCACGGGGGTGAAACACCGCCAACTTCCTAACTCCGGGCTAGTACCTACTGAGAATTTCTAGTCAGAAAAACCCAATACTCAATTATGGCCCGACCCGAGACTCGAACCCGGGAACTCGTAGTCCGCAGTCGAACATGCCAACCACTGGACCAACGAGGGATGTTATAATTATTTATTTAATTCAAGTGACAAGAGTCATAAATTTCAACAATTAATTTTACACAATATGGTCACATTTCAAAAATGCAAATCGGAATAATATAGGGATGATGCCTGTCAAAAATAAATTATTAATTATTACCATTTTATTAAATAGAGCGTTTTACAAACGACCTTAAATTTACATCTTTACTTATACTACAAAACAAATTAACACATTTAATTTACATTTTAAACTACTGCAGAATAAAGGAAAAAAGTGCGTTGAAAATGTCACAACTATGTACGTATTTCATACAAGAAGCGCGTTTGAAAAAATTTGCTAATTTAGTTGACTTGTTATCATCCCTATTATATACATATTATACTTTATCACGATAATAAATACATTATATTAAAAATTACATAAATAAATCGACAAATTACAATATTATCATTACAAGTTTGACTTGTAGATAATCATTTTAGCAGCCGAACGGATAAACTGATTTTGATTTAGTTTTTTTTGTTGGAAGACTATTCTTAGTTCAGACCAGAGTGCTACAGATATAGTTTGTTTAAAAGCGAAGTCTAACTCGCAAGAATAATCTAGTGATAAAAATATGCGAGTTAAATATATATAGGTACATCAGAGTGAAACAGGATATAAATATCAGTTTGTTAAAATGATGAATGAAATAAATAATAGCCAATTTTTATGTAATTTAATTCAATCATTTAAAATTAAATGAAACACGAAACGTGAAGCACAAAAGAAATTCCACTGTACATTGTACAAGTAATAATTGATTGTGTGAGATATTTACACTTGACGATACGATTCTTCAATTTTATTATTTTAACGATTTTTGGGTAATCTGCCTGTATTTTTTATTTTTCCACCTACATTAGCCCTTGACTGCGATACCTACCTGTTGGTAAGCAACAAGGAATATACTTCTCTCTACCGAGAGGTAAGCAACGATGCAATCTAAGATGGTAGCGGGCTACCCTTTGGGATATGGCAGTTTTAATAGACCTATATTTTTTTACGCCACTACAAGTTAGCCCTTGACTGCGATCTCACCTGTTGGTAAGCGACGATGCAGTCTAAGATGGTAGCGGGCTAACCGTTGAGGTACGGAAACGGGCAAATAGCATGGGGGATAGGGTATGGTTATACAATATATTAAACCTATACCCCTAATAACGACCGTACTTACCGAGCGTACGGCGCCCTCCATCGAGGTGAAGCGATGATATCCGGCGGGTGGCTGGCATCGATTGGATGCGAAAAGCCGAGGAAAGAGCACGTTGGCGCTACTTGAAAGAGGCCTATGTCCAACAGTGGATACACAATGGCCGATGATGTTAATACCCCTAATCGGTTACTACACGACGATGTCATAAAAGTATGAGTTAAAGTACACTATCAATTATTGTATTCGGCGAACGCGGTGGTAGTGCGGGCGCGAAATCCTGCATTGCGTGTTCGCGAGTAATAATAAATGAAAAATAGCATTATAAAGCTCTCCTTTATTGCTGCTGCGGGTTTTGCGTAAATAAAAATGCTATTTGAACAACAAAAATGGTCAACTATTGTGTACTTAATTAGATAAAAATTCGGATATGACAACGCCTAGGAACGTATTAATAAACCACAAGTACCGAGTAAGTACAAGTATCGGTCACTCTATGCTTGAGACAGGCCTTAAGCATAGATTGACCAATAAGCTCTAATCACCGCTAGTTCTCTATAATTATTGAGAGATGCCATATGTTAGCCATATGTTAAGACGTTTGGTGATAGCCATAAATGTTAAGACGTTTGTTATAGCCATATTGTGTTATGACGTTTGGCCATGGTCAGGGTTTTGATCCTCGGTTTAAAATAGGTATGCGTTTTATGCAATATAATATAACTTGCTATAGCGGTGAAGGAAAACATCATCATCATTAATTTAAAAAAATCCTTCATTCACGCAAGCATTTATAACGCCACTGACTTGTGATCAGAAGTGTGCTGACAATGGGTTGAAGTTATGATGTTATTAAGGGTGCGTTCCGAAATACACTGAGAGCACTAGAAGTCCCCAGTAAAGAGCACTGCCAATGCTCGCAGTGCTTATAACGGAACACACACAATATCAATAAACTTGTTTGCTCTGCGACCGGGCGATTGGCTAAAAATGACAGCTACAATGTAACGATCGCAAATCGCAATCACCTGTGATTGGTTAGCATTCTTCCACTATTGGCCAAAATCCATTGGCGCAGACAAAATAACATAAATTCAGCCAATCAAAACAATTGAGACTGTAACAATGATTGATGCAGGTTTTACATAATCGGGCGAAGCGCTTGACAGCTGCTGGCGCGCGATCAATTCCATATGATAAGTTAATAGTCAAGGATCGAAACAATACAAACATCACGATTTTAATATTAATACATGTAAAAAAACCCGTATCACGATAAAATTTAACGTCGTTGTTATCTAAAGAATATCACTATGCATTATTTTCTTGAAAATATAATATTTAAATCCATACTTAATATTATAAATGCGAAAGTGTGTCTGGCTGTCTGTCTGTCTGTCTGCTACGCTTTCACAGCCCACCCTTTCAACCGATTTTGATGAAATTTGGTACATAGGTAGATTGTATCCCGGGGAAGGACATAGGCTACTTTTTATCCCGGAAAATTAAAGAGTTCCCGCGGGAATCAAAAAATCTTAATCCACGCGGATGAAGTCGCGGGCATCATCTTGTATATTATACTAGATGATTCCCGCGACTTCGTCCGCGTGGACTGAGTTTTTTCGATTCCCGCGGGAACTCCTCAATTTTACGGGATAAAAAGTAGCCTATGTCCTTCCCCGGGATACAACCTATCCCTGTACCAAATTTCATCAAAATCGGTTGAACAGATGGGCCGTGAAAGCGTAGCAGACAGACAGACAGACAGACAGACAGACGGACAGACAGACAGACACACTTTCGCATTTATAATATTAGTATGGATTTTGCCATTGTCGTAGGTACATAATTTATAATCTGTGTTAAGTGTTCATTCAATACAGGACAATAAAGTAATAATATTACCGATGAAAATGATATAATAATTCGATCATTCCCGGATATTGAATTAATTATCTGCGACCATATTAAGAGTATGAAGTGGTTAATCAATTGTTTTATGAATCAATTGAATTTGTTACATAATAATTAATTATTGTCCCATTTTAAGTAGCATCGGCAGAGTAAACTGAATTATAGGAAATATCGTATATATAAGTTTGGTTTATAATACATTAACATGCTTTTACTCAAAACAAACCCCTATACAGATGTTGTGGTCAATTCTGTTTAACACAATTTTTTAATTTAACTAAAATGACAACTCTATATCTAGTGCTGCCCCTTTCCGCAGGAAGTATTATGAAAGGGATAGCAGTATAAATAGAGCTGTTATTTTAGTTTAGTTTAGAGATGGTGGCCTCATTATTGTTATGACAAATTAAAATTTATTATTAAGTTACTTTGTTCTTCTTTGTTTTTGGTAAATTATTATTACACGTATGATTATTAATAAAACTTCTGTGTTAGAATGTGTTTCCATTGTATAGTCGTCCGATAAATTTACCGCCGCCAGACTGCCTAACGTTACGCAACTTAAATCAGTAATAAAAATTAATATTAATATACAATATTTACTACTTTCTTTTTCCACCTTTATTATTCTGCCTTCTAATAGTTTATATTATATACTTATATTATAAATGCGAAAGTGTGTCTGTCTGTCTGTCTGTCTGTCTGTCTGTCTGTCTGTCTGTCTGTCTGCTACGCTTTCCCGGCCCATCTTTTAAACCGATTTTGCTGAAATTTGGTATGGAGGTAGATTATATCCCGGGGAAGGACATAGGCTACTTTTTATCCCGGAAAATTAAGGAGTTCCCGCGGGAATCATAAAACCTTAATCCACGCGGACGAAGTCGCGGGTATCATCTAGTATACTTATATACCTGTGACGTTCGCAAAAAGGCGGCCACTGAAAATCAGCGTTGGGGCACCTGGTACCTCAGATGTGCGCCATCATAGCGGCTTCGTATCTGAGAGGCCCGGAGTCCCAACACAAGCTGAGTGGCTTACCTGTTTGTTGCACTGCTGTACAATACAGTGTTAATATCGCATGTACCTATTTTTTTCTTTCTAAGTGTTTTAGTTTAAGTTTATTTTTAAATTTCAAATGTAACATGCAGGAGTGCTCAAATAAAGACTTTTCTTTCTTCTTTCTTTCTTTCTTTCTAAAGCTGCAGCCCTATTCTCTAAATCTCTAACTCAGTGGCTATCAAAAAATAAAAGCCACTATTTTTTATCCATTGAAGGTTTGATAAAAGAAAAAAAATACGTTCTCAGAAGATCAAAAAGGAAATTGAACTGTTACAGGCTCTACTGAGAACAGTGGTGTATCACAGTGAACTTCTGAGTGCTATTTGGTCCACTGGTGGAGCCGGTCGATGGGTTCTAATGGAGTTGAAGTGTAACAGGATCCACATAGATCAATGGTGGATCACAGTAAATAGTAAAGTTTTGACGACCTCCCTGGCGCAGTGTTGAGCGCTGTTTTCTTAACGTGAGAGGTGCTGGGTTCGATTCTCAACGTGGGCAATTTGGGAATTTATTGAATTTATTGAATTTTCTCTAGTCTGGTCTGGTGGGGGGCTTCAGCCGTGGCTAGTCACAGCCCTATCGGCAAAGATGTACCGCCAAGCGATTTAGCATTCCGGTACGATGCCGTGAATTTATTCATTTAATCGTATGGCGTTTAGTACATAATAAGTGTTTTTATAAAAAGAAAAACGCCTCATTTCGTCTGCAAGTTCGTCGCTCGTTTAGCACCACCCAGGGGACACGTGCAGGGAGGTAGAATGTAGTTCCTGCGGACGTGCGCGACGGGGCATCCCCCAAATCACTTACCATCAGGTGAGATTGTATTCAAGGGCTTACTTGCAATGGAATAAAAAACAGTGTCATTCAATCCACTGGTGGATCCAGTCACTGGATCCTTGTGGATTGAGGGCAATAAACGTTCTCTCATTTATTCGTTCATTGACGTAACATTTTACATCAAACAATGCGAACGTACCATGACCCCCGTCACACCTGACTTATACCTGTCA
This sequence comes from Erebia ligea, assembly GCA_917051295.2. Classification (NCBI taxonomy): domain Eukaryota; kingdom Metazoa; phylum Arthropoda; class Insecta; order Lepidoptera; family Nymphalidae; genus Erebia; species Erebia ligea. The sequence continues at coordinate 12,967,958 of OU785241.1, read as the reverse complement.
CGTGTAGAATTTGCATTAATATAACATTCTTTGAGAATAAAATTTGCATGTAATCTTGAGCGGAGAGCATTTTTGAGCTACGGCAAGGGTTGTAAAAAGAAAGTTAGGTTCACTCTACTAGCGCTAGGAAAACTTGAAAAATGTCTACTAGAGTATTAAGCGTGGTATTGGGGACCAATAACATTTTAATTATTCTGTTCAATTCAGCTACGGTACGGTATTACTTATGATGGAAATGCATTCGCATCTATTCAGGTAAAAAATTGTATACAGTGGAAAGCTATGGGTATATTGTTTGAGCAAAAATAGCGCTGTATTAGTAATATCCAAAGAGACATTTAGATTTATCTACTAGACTAGCTGATGCCCGCGACTTCGTCTGCGTGGTTTAAGTTTTTTGATTCCCACGGGAACTCCTCAATTTTCCGGGATAAAAAGTAGCCTATGTCACACTCCAGGTCCTCAACCATGCCAAAAATCACGTTGATCCGTTGCTCCGTTGCGGCGTGATTGAAGGACAAACCGACAAACCAATAAACCAACAAACAAACACACTTTCGCATTTATAATATTAGTATGATGATGCCCGCAACATTATTTATCATGTTTGACTGCGGCTGACGAGGTCCCGGGTTCGAGTCCCGGGTCGGGCCATAATTATGTGTTGGGTTTTTCTGATTAGAAATTCTCAGTACTAGCCCGGAGTTAGGAAGTTGGCGGTGTGTCACCCCCGTGCCTCGGAGAGCACGTTAAGCCGTCGGTCCCGGTTATTATCACTAACATGATAATAGTCGTTAAAGCCCACCAACCCGCATTGGAGCAGCGAGGTGGGTCTAAGCTCTAATTCCCTCTCTCCTATGAGAGTGGAGGCCTGTGCCCAGCTGTGGGACGTAATGGGCTGTAGTGAACTACGGGCTGCCTGCTGTAACGCTCGTTGCGAGGGCGGTTGAGATGGAGGGGGAGGAGGCACTATTTCCTCTCTGGACGACTCCTGCTGATTTTTATTGCTGGCGTCGCGTTGCCACTATGATACAGGCATGTCAAACTTCTAGTGTCAGTATCCAAGTTGGACGAAAGCATAGTCTTGTCACCTCAAACTTAATCAAAGCAATAAAGTAACATTAGAGTAAGTACAAAGAATTTCTTTTCCCTCGAAAGGAAATGTTCGAGAACTTCAACTTGAATGAAAAGTTCGTTGAGTGGTCCGCTGTAAAAATTGCGATCAAGTTATTATTAATGACGCCAAGTTTTCTTCAGTCATCAATCAAAAACGTATTGGATCCATTTTTTTTGTCTCGCAGTTTGAGTGACATGAGATTGCAAAGTGCTTTTCACTCTTCATCGGTACATTCTTCGGAGATTATAATTATAACATTCTACGTATTGCATATTATGTATTGTTAAGCGGATGAAAATTGTACAACGGAACGAACGGAACGCAGACGTCACCATAGACTATCCGTGTTTATGGCGCGCATGAGGCCCCGTTTGACATTTTGACGTTCCCAGAGTTTTCGCGCGTTTTTGGGTGTCAGTGAGTATAGGATATTTAATATAGCGAGGAGGAAAACCGGCCCGCGTTCTAATTAACTTATTGGGGACTTGAGGTGGATTGATTCTTCGTTTTATAGTATGTAGGTATATTGTACATGTACATTTTTGTTGTGTTTTTTTTCCCTTTCAACTTATTTTAATAATAAAAGTATGCCTATCTTTAAGTATGTAAGTATTACCATAGTACTTATTAATCCTTTTTATTTAATTTTTTTCTTTTTCTGATGACTGCTTTCGAACATACCCACAACACGCCTTTTCACGCCTTCGAAAGGTCGACTAGAAGATAAGTCTCTCGAGCTTTAAGTCCGCATGTACATAGCAGCTAGTTATGGTTGTGCAATAAAGTAAAAAAAAATTGGCAGTCATAGGGACTGCCGATAGAAGTGAAACTGAATATTTAAATATATTTTTTTTACAGAAAAAAAATTAAAATATAAACCTTATCACTAAGGCATTAAAGTTTAATTTCGAATGTAGTATATTTATATTTAAGACCTTTTGTCTTTGTAACAACGCGAGCATGTCGGCGACATGCATATCGATGACGCTGGGAGTCCACAACTTTACCCCCTACCAAAAAGTGCTCAACGCGGCTAAAGAAGTTTTCACTTCAAAAATCTTGGACGTGGTGAGCGTTGCGGCCTTATGCGAATTTACACATTTACATATGAATTTTAAAGACTTCGCCACTAATTCGGAAAACAGGTTCTGACAGCAAAAACTTTACCTTAAAAACTTACACACGGAAACTCAGTTCGAGATTCATCAACAATTTAAAATGAGAAATTGTCGCACCGTGACAAATAAAATACTCAGTGGCGTACGTTAAAATGAAAAATTATTCATTTCATACCGCTGTTTGCAAGCCCGGAATAATATTTGACTTTATCTAGACATTCCGAGATCCCCAGGTGGACCTTGGAGTTTATGTTTGGAAATATCTCACTGTAATAAAACCAAACATCTGCAGGCGAATTTTTTTATTGCCGTTTTAAATTCCTTCAACTCTTGAAGTGCAGTTCGGGGGCGTATTTAAAAATGCAAATCGTTATTTCGTTCCCGAGTTGACAAGCGGACTCTCCTCGGTTTATCTGAAAAGAAATTAAAATTAAAAGCAAATTGGTATCTGGGTAATTTTTTTACGTTAAATTCCAACTAGGTTAAGAAGTTATTACTACACATCTTCAGTGCTTGAATAGATTACTAGTGAAAGGGTGACGATAAAAAATTTATAGAATTGGACGTAATCTAATATTTATGGTCTGGTTAAATAAAAAAATAAAAATTGAATAAAAGTCTAGCATTCAATTGCGATTCCAGGTACCTACTTCTAATTTTTCAGAGCAATATGCGATTTGAGCAATGAATATATAAATATCTGCACTAATATCACAAGGAAACTTGCATGCCTGTGAAGTTTGCCAAGCCTCACTAGCCCTTGTCTGTAATCTCACCTGATGGTAAGTGATGATGCAGTCTAAGATGGTAGCGAACTAACCTGATTGAAGTATGGCAGTTATATTAAAACCCATACCCCTCTAGTCGATTTTTACACGGCATCGTACCGGAACGCTAAATCGCTTGGCTGCACGTCTTTGCCGGTAGGGTGGAAACTGGCCACGGCCGAAGCCGAATAGACCAGACTAGATAAAATTCAGAAATTATAAACTCCCGATTGACCATGCCGGGGATCGAACCCGGGACCTCCTATTTATAAGACCACAGCGCTTACCCCTGCGCCAGGGAGGTCGCCAAAAACCTAAACGTCAAAACTTGAAACCCTTCTCCCAACCACTTCAAAGTAGTGGCTGACGAGTTGATGATTATAAATATATTTAAAGTAAAGTTTGAGCAAAGTCAAAGAACGCTACTGACAGGAGACAAGTCTCAACCTGAGTTAATAGTATATTGTGTGCTTATGGGTGAAACAAGACGATTTCAGACGAGGGTTAAGTGGCCTGCCTGAGCGAAGCGAGGGCTCACATCACCTGAAATCTGAAATCGTGTTTCATCCCGTGACGCACACACTATTTTTAATATAATCCGCATTAAAATTGCGAGTTTTATTAAAATTGTATTTCTTATTTATTTTAGTTGCTAGGTTGTTGTTCACAAATATCAAATAGGGTATGTTCCGATATACACTGCGGGCATTGTAAGGTGTGACGTCAATTAAGTATACTGCGAAGCCTTTCCTATATAGTTAGCAATACTGGTTACTGTTTAAAACGGAACGCAGTTAGCACTGAGAGCACCTTACCTTGAAAACGCCAGTGCTCACAGTACAAAAATGGCGACGATTTATGACGTCATATATTTCCCTCGGATACTGCGGCAGTATACTGCCAGTCCATAACTGAACGAATATCTCCCTAGTAAGAGCACCGAACAGTGCTCGCAGTGTATATCGGAACATACCCATAGCTTCCAGTTTAGTTGATGTGTAAAATGACAATTAAAAGTTTGAAATAAACAAAAGATATTCTGACAAGGTTGAAAGGAGGGCTGCTACGTCATTCTACGGCATTCTACCCGCTGCATGACGTATTCGTCTGAAATTGACTAAATACCGTGCGTTCCGTTATAGACTGAGAGCACTGTTCAGTGCTCTTTACTGTGGAGAAATTCGTTCCGTTATGACCGACAGTAAACTGCCGCAGTATCCTAGGGAAATATATGACGTCATTAATCGACGCCATTTTTGTACTGTGAGCACTGGCGTTTTCGAGGTAAGGTGCTCTCAGTGTTTGTCTCAGTGCTGACAGCGTTCCGTTTTAAGCAGTACCCAGTATACCTAACTATAAAGGAACGGCTTCGCAGTGTACTAAAGTGACGTCACACCTTACAGTGCTCGCAGTGTATTTCGGAACACACCCCTAGTTTCAGGTGGCTCAACAGGCATTGAAACTCGCAGGTTTTCAATGCAGGTTATATGAAACAGTATATATTTACCTCCTTGTCACAGTTTTCTGAAACAGTGTTCATGTGCTCCAGTTTCGTCCTGTTCCGGAATACGAGGGGACTGACTATAGTCATGAATCCCATTTTAGAGTACTTGCCGTTGTCTACGATGCCAATCTGTGGAAAAATTAAACCCATCAGGGGCCCTACTGCAAACGCGTTTTTTTTATCCACTACAAGTTAGCCCTTGACTGCGATCTCACCTGATGGTAAGTATATCATCACTTGCAGTCTAAGAAGTTAGCGGGCTAACTTATTAGGGTCATGGCAGTTATAGTAAACCCATAACCATTCGGTTTCTACACTACTCATTTTCTTTTATAATATAATTTTGATGATTTTATACCAAATATTCATACACCATTAATTGGTAGAATGTATAAGGCTCACAAACTGTCAACTCTATATCACCTACATTCTCATGAATAAATGATTATTTTATTTTTATTTTTATTTTTATTTACACGGCATCGTACCGGAACGCTAAATCGCTTGGCAGCACGTCTTTGCCTGTATATAGGGTGCTTAAAGTTACAGTTGAAAATTACAGTTTGATGTCACGTACCTTGACTTTTCTAAAATATGGATTATAATTATTCTAAAACACGAAAATCATACTAATATTATAAATGCGAAAGTGTGTTTGTTTGTTGGTTTGTTGGTTTGTCCTTTAATCACGCCGCAACGGAGTAACGGATTGACGTGATTTTTGGCATGTAAATAGTTGAGGACCTGGAGAGTGACATAGGCTATTTTTTATCCCGGAAACACGGACGAAGTCGCGGGCATCAGCTAGTCAACAATAAACAATAATATTATGGCTTTAAGTTTTGACAATATGGCCCCTGGCATGACCTCTTAAGCGTCGGTCCAGGATTGATCCCGGGAAAGCACTCCCCGGGATCAATCCCGGGATCAATCACGGTGCGAGAAAGTGATATTCACTTTTTTTAGCGGTGGAAGCAAATATCGTGAGAAAACCTGCATACCTGCTCCATAATTTTCTAAAGGGTCGTATGAAGCGAAGCGGAGTGGCCTAAACCCTTGCTATAAAAGCTATACCAACCAACGGTCGAAACTTCTCATCAAACCCGGAGATAATTTAGAAATAAGCATGGATTCCACATTAATTGTATTGTATTGTATTGTATATTCTTTATTGTACACCACAAAAACAAAAACGAAACAGATAACAAATATGAAAACTTAAGACGTAGGTACAATAAGGCGGTCTTATCGCTAAGTAGCGATCTCTTCCAGACAACCTTATCGATACGGAGAAAATGAACAAGTGGACAGTGGGAGGTGGTGCATAAAAATAAACTTAAATACTAATAGATACATAAACTAACCAATATCATAAAATAATAACGTATTAATACACTAATATGTACAAAATAAATAAAATAGACATACGTAAGATTAAATACATAAATAAATACACATATAAATAACATATTAATCTAATCTAATTGTTAAATAGAGTTCTGTTAAATATACGATGTTTGTGAGATTATGATAATAAAATAAAAATCCCGGCTGAGTTTTTTGTGGGTTCTTCTCAAACCAGGGCGCGTTTGGAACCCTTGTAGCTTTACTTTTAAGATAACGTAATTGATTAACACCATCATCTAAATATATAAAAGGAAAAGGTGACTGACTGACTGACTGATCTATCAACGCACAGCTCAAACCATTGGACGAATCGGGCTGAAATTTGGCACAGAGATAGCTACTATGACGTAGACATCCGCTAAGAAAGATTTTTGAAAATTCAACCCCTGAGGGGGTTAAATGGCGGTTTTAAATTTGTGTAGTCAACGCGGACGAAGTCGCGGGCATAAGCTAGTTTTGTATAAGTTTCGGACGTCAATAAGTGTACAGTGTACCTAAATTGAATACATAAATATAGATTGATTGATTGATAGCTTGCAATTCTCATGCTTATGCCAGGGATCGAACCTGGGATCTCCTGGTTCCCGCTAATAAGACCACAGAGCCTAGTTCGTCAACTTGTCACATACCTTTTCCAGTAAACAGGTGATGATGCAGGCAGACTTCTCAGGAAAAGGTGGATCCTTACGAAGGAACTCCAGATCAGCCTCCGTTGCGTTGACGTGGCTCATGCATGAGCGGGCTGTGGCTTTGAGGGTCTTGTGGACCAATGATACCACTGGGTTGTCTGTCGATGATAAACGATAAATGATACTTAAATGATTTATTTATTTCACGTAGGAGAACTTGTGTCACTTATGAAACGTTAAGACTCTACCACCGGTTCGGAAAGATGATTCTACTGAGAAGAGCTGGCAAGAAACTCAGCAGTTGCTCTATTCTTAAAAAAGAAAATGTTACAGTAAGTAGATAATACAACACATACGTTACAAATATTACACTGACTTGTGGGTCACTGGATGCGAGGCCGGTTGCTTCCATGCAACTTTGTCATCAATAAAATCATCGATAGTGTAATAACCTCGACTTAACAAATGCCGTTAAACACATTCTTAAAATTGATGTAATGGCAAATCCAGAAATTCTTTGGGAACCATGTTATAAAAGCGTACACTTAACGCATGAAATAATTATATTGTTAAAAGAAAGATAGTTAATATATCGACCCTCGTCTACAGCAGTGGATAGAAAGGAAAAATTCAAAAATTCAAAATTCAAATGTTTTTTATTCAAATAAGCTTTTACAAGCGCTTTTGAATCGTTATAATATGAATCTACCGCTGGTTCGGAATGCCATTCCTACCGAGAAGAGCCAGCAAGAAACTCGGTGGTTGCTCTTTTCCATCAAAACTTACAATCATCATAATGATACAAGTAACTGCAGTCCCACGCATAGCTGGAGCGAATCAAATCCACGCTTTTTTTTTTTTATCATTTACGTAATCTTCGATTGTATAGTAAGCTTTTTTTTTACGAGCATACAACACTCAATACACGCCAAGACTGGCAGACAGAGGCAGCCCCATTTCCGACGGTGGCACCCGTTCACGAGCATGACACATGATCCAGCCATTGCTTCGCTCAACCATATTTGAGGGAACGTAACAACGTTAGAAATAAAAAGATATAACTGTCTCTCTGCTACAATTGCATGACCTTTTCACGGATTTCGATGGTAGATAGACAATAATATTATTTCCACCTGGGGAGGAAAAAGTCTACTTTTATCCCGGAAAATCAACTATTTCCCGCGGCATTTTTCAAAAACCTAAATCGCGGAGGAAATCACAGGCATCCTCTAATGTAGCTATAAATTATTGAAGTGAAAACTTCTTTAGCTGCGTTGAGCACGTTTTGGTAGAGGGTAAACTTAGTGGATTCGCGTCACCGTCACCGACATGCTCGCTCCGACATACTCACGAACACCGACATGCTCGCATTGTTACGAAGACAAAAGGTCTTAAATATACTACATTCGTACTTAAACTTTAACACATTAGTTTTAAGGTTTATATTTTAAATATTTTATATTTAAAAAAAAAGAAAATTAAAAAAAAATAAATTAAAATATTCGTTTTCACTTCTATGGGCAGTCCCTATGACTGCCAATTTTTATTACTTAGTTAGGTTAATAAAAATAGGTAGGTACAGAACTACTTGTAGTAATAATACAATCAGTAATAAAATTAATGTAAGATATCCGAAGTCTATCCCGTCTTCATTTCAGATCTACTTATCCGAGGTCACGGAGGAAGGGAAAATTATTATAGCTGCCATTTGGAAGGATTCGTCATATTGAATTTATGACCACATTTCGTACCCTATGTCCTTTGTCGGGTCCAAAGTTACTACTGTTTCGAATTTCAAATCGAAACTATACGAGTGATTTGCCATTTGCGACGCCATATTTGACACCTCTTCAAATGATAACCACAGAATATAAAGGTGACAGGAGGTCTACTAATTACAACGGAAAACAGCTTGAACAAAGACGCGAGCAAAGACGAATGTACTTTATAGTCTCGTGGCCTTATGCGCTCAAATTTACCTAAGATGATTTTGCATATTCTGAATCGACTTATGATATTATGCAATCACCAAAAGATTTTTTTTAAAAGAAAATTCCACTATGACGTTTACGACCTCCCTGGCACAGAGTTGAGCGCTGTTGTCTTAACGTATGAGGGCCCAGGTTCGATTCCCGGCAGGGTCCATTTGGGAATTTATAATTTCTAAATTGTCTCTGGTCTAGTCTGGTGGGAGGGGCTTCGGCCGTGGCTAGTTACCACCCTACCGGCAAAAGACGTACCGCCAAGCGATTTATCGTTCCGGTACGTTGCCGTATAAAAACCGACTTGGGCTATGGGTTTAATATACTGCCATACCCCTAACAGGTTAGCCCGCTACAATAGACTGCATCATCACTTACCATCAGGTGAGATTGCAGTCAAGGGCTTACTTGTTGTGACGTAAAAAAAACTTTTCAAGTTAAATACAAGATGTGAACGTTATACGAAAATGAGATATGGGCGCTGAAATAAAACGAAACATATACGAAATTCGCAAAACGCTATCTTGTTTAAACAGTACCCTTACTCTGAGATTGATCGAATTTAAAATACGGTCTCACTAAGTGAGGTGAATCACATTTGAGTCAAACTAAAATGGACCCAAAAACTCTTGATGTAAAGCCACAAATTCAGTGCAACCGATTCAAATTTCGAAACGTATCGTTTGGAGCGCTAGCTGTGAATGCATACACGAAATTGAGCTCTAAAATAATAAGATTAAGATTCATTTTAGTTTGATGCATATGTAATTCACCTCACTTAGTGAGACCGTATTTTAAATTCGATCAATCTCAGAGTAAGGGTACTTGTCTGTGTGAGAACACCGCTCGCTTGTTGCGATGCAATCGACTGAATAATTCAGAACAAGTAAAGAATAAATTTAAATCGACGGTACATTTCGGACGTCTGAATTCAGATCGAGTTTTGAGAGTATGCAGTACTATTCTCTAAAGTCTAAACTAATAATGTTGTTTACAACGCTGACACAGCGTCTTACTACATGCCACGACACAATTTATTTTTTAAAGAAATAAACCACACATCTATATCTATTCTATACTTATAATAAAACTGTAACAGGTCCAATTCTGTACATTGAATATATTTTGAAAATTTTTTTTGGAGGGCACTCATTATTCGATACTGAAGCCCAAACCTGTAATTTTTTTCATTTTTGTCTGTCTGTCTGTCTGTCTGTATCTTGGCCGCGCATCACGCCGAAACTACTGAATGAATTCAAACGAAACTTGGCACGATTTGAGCCTATACCACGAGGTAGGACATAGGATACTTTTAATCCCGAAATTCTACCCCCGAAGGGGTGAAATAGGGGTTGAAAGTTTGTATGAAAGTCCTTAATTTCTCAAGTTATAGCCATGAAACTTAATATATGAGCTGCGGGTTAAAAATGGAGACATACGTGTTTCACAGTTTTTGAAAATTCGACCCCCAAAAGGGTGAAATAGGGGATGAAAGTTGGTATGAAAGTCCTTCGTTTCTCAAGATGTTTTACAAGTTATATTAACGAAACTTTTTATTTTGGTTTACGGTAAAAAATAAAGAAATACGTGTGTCACAGTTTTTCAAAATTCCACCCCTAAGGGGGTGAAATAGGGGGTGAAAGTTTGTATGAAAGTCCGTCATTTCTCAAGTTATATCGATTAAACTTGGTATACAAGCTACTGGTTAAAAATGAAGAAATATGTGTTTCACAGTTTTTGTAACTTTTACCCCCGAAGGGGTGAAATAGGGGTTGAAAGTTTGTATGAAAGTCCTTCATTTCTCAAGTTATATCGATGAAACTTGGTATACAAGCTACCGGTTAAAAATGAAGAAATACGTGTTTCACAGTTTTCGTAAATTTTACCCCCGAAGGGGTGAAATAGGGGTTAAAAGTTTGTATGAAAGTCCTTCATTTCTCAAGTTATATCCATGAAACTTGGTATATGAGCAGCGGGTTAGAAATGAAAACACACGTGGTTCACAGTTTTTCAAAATTCCACCCCCAAAGGGGTGAAATAGAGGTTGAAAGTTTGTATAAAAGTCCGTCATTTCTCAAGTTATTTCGATGAAACTTGGTATATCCACGCGGACGAAGTCGCGGGCATCAGCTAGTCAAATCATATTATTGCTATTGACTCGTTGTTATTTTGACCCAGCAACATGGACCGATAGCATCAGAATTTAATGGGTTTTTACTAGTATGCTATTTACGCTATTGAATTTTTTAATTGAACATGATAATATAATTATAATGATTTAAAAAACAAAATAGTCATTGAGAACCTCCTCCTTTTTTGAAGTCAGTTGTAGAAGCATCTTTAAGCCAGTTATTACTTTGACAGAAAGGTAAATTATTCTGTGTTATTGAGAAATAACATGAGACAACACAGACTTTATCAAACTTGTTTTTTATAATTATATTTTCACTTGCTGATCGGCTGAATAATTCAAAACAAGTAAATAAAATAAAGGCGATTAATTGATCATCTAAGCCTTTATTTTATAATATTTTACACAATGTAAAACTATTTTTTTTAAATGTTATATAATGGGCTCGTGACTCAATCTGTTTCGACGGCGACATCAACGACGAAAAAAGCGTCTTACAGAATAACACTGAAGTTTTGATGTAGCTAGCTTCCCTATCTCTATTTTCCGCGTAGTGAGTTATGTTAAGAGCTTGTGATTTATGGATTTATGTTCAACAGCGGTGAATACGTGATAAGTTTGCACTTCACTATCACGTTACAAGATATTGAGCATGAGAAACAGTGTCGAAAAGAGATATGTCGATCATAACATTCTGAAGATACAGTGTTACTACAATATTAATAAAGCTATCTTGTGGGTATGTGGCTTGCAAATAACTGCTTTATCAAAGCAACAGATTCCTAGACAAGAGCTGCTGTTTCAAACCGTCGCAAATCGCAATGTAGCCACAGAATAGCTACAAAGCAACAGTTTCCTAGGCAAGAGCTGCTGTCACAAACCGTCGCAACTTGCAATGTAGCCACAGAATAGCTACAAAGCAACAGTTTCCTAGGCAAGAGCTGCTGTCACAAACCGTCGCAACTTGCAATGTAGCCACAGAATAGCTACAAAGCAACAGTTTCCTAGGCAAGAGCTGCTGTCACAAACCGTCGCAACTCGCAATGTAGCCACAGAATAGCTACAAAGCAACAGTTTCCTAGGCAAGAGCTGCTGTCACAAACCGTCGCAACTCGCAATGTAGCCACAGAATAGCTACAAAGCAACAGTTTCCTAGGCAAGAGCTGCTGTCACAAACCGTCGCAACTCGCAATGTAGCCACAGAATAGCTACAAAGCAACAGTTTCCTATAGGCAAGAGCTGCTGTCACAAACCGTCGCAACTCGCAATGTAGCCACAGAATAGCTACAAAGCAACAGTTTCCTAGGCAAGAGCTGCTGTCACAAACCGTCGCAACTCGCAATGTAGCCACAGAATAGCTACAAAGCAACAGTTTCCTAGGCAAGAGCTGCTGTCACAAACCGTCGCAACTCGCAATGTAGCCACAGAATAGCTACAAAGCAACAGTTTCCTATAGGCAAGAGCTGCTGTCACAAACCGTCGCAACTCGCAATGTAGCCACAGAATAGCTAATAGCATCGAGTGTTGTAATTAAAACCTTGTCTAAACAGATGGCATGATTTCCAAGCGTACAGGGTTTGACAACGGAACGTGTATAGTCCGCACGCGAGTTGAATGCAGAGCAAATGTATGGTGACACATACATTTACTCTGCATTCAACTCGCACGCGAACTGTAAATCCAAGGTTTTAGTGACCGCACTACCTATGGCGTGGAGTCAACACTCTTATGACAGTTTTTTACATTCAGTTAAACCAAGGCACAGTATCAAGGTGTCAATAATTAAATCCCTCAATCCTGTCCCTCAAGTGTAAAGAAAAATTTTAGCTCTTTTAAAAAAAGTCATAAAAAGTACAATGTTACCCACGTTGAACTAATTTTGAGTTAAAGTCCAAACTCTAGGTCCGATTCATAAAGCAAAATTAGTTGAGCTGGCGAGATACAGCATTTTAGCAGCTCGAGTCAATGATGTTCTACATAATCGATTTTTGTTATCAATCGACTTGATGAAGAAGTTTTAATCTATTTGACACATTGATATTTATTTTTACTCGAAAATTTTATCAAATAAATATTATAAATGCGAAAGTTTGGATGGATGTATGGATGGATGTTTGTTACTCAATCACGCCCCAACGGCTGAACGGATCTGGATGAAATTTGGCATAGAGATAGATTATAGTCTGGCTACACATAGGCTACTTTTTATCCCGGAAAATTAAGGAGTTCCCGCGGGAAACGAAAATCCTCGATCCACGCGGACGAAGTCGCGGGCATCAGCTAGTTGTTTCATAAACATATACCCAAGCGTTTATATGACTAAGCTGATGTATGTATTGAACAAATCATTTTTGTAAAACAGTACATTAAATGTAATATGAATCAGTACAGGTCATACAAACCATCCATCCAAAGATGTGTGGTGCAAGGACAATCAAGAGAGCTTGTGTTGCAGCTTCGTGACTATTTGAAATTCATACTGGTAATTACTACATGTATAGACGAGTTAAGAAATCATACTAATATTATAAATGCGAAAGTGTGTTTGTTTGTTGGTTTGTCCTTCAATCACGCCGCAACGCAGCATCGGATCGACGTGATTTTTGGCATGGGTATAGTTGAAGACCAGCCCCCCGATCATGTAAGAATGGCCGATCAAAACGTTAAGTTTGTCGTCAAAGTAAAATAAACCATATCTGCATTAAATTAGAGCTCAATTTCGTGTGCCCATTCTTATACGTTTAGGTATGTACGATACTCTAATGTATAAGAATGTATAAACGAAATTGAGCTCTAATTCAATGCAGTTATGGTTTATTTTACTTTGACGACGAACTTAACGTTTTGATCGGCCATTCTTGCATGATTGGGGGGCTGGAGAGTGACATAGGCTTTTATCCCGGAAAACTAAGGAGTTCCCGCGGAAATCAAAAACTTAAACCACGCGGACGAAGTCGCGGGCATCAGCTAGTCTCGAGTAAATTGAGACGTCGCTTCACTATTGTAAAAAATAATCTGCGTCTACTAAGTACCTACTGTATTTTTGTCGATGGTTGCCTGTCAATAATAATGAAACTTCATAGGCGTGCGTGCTTCATAGGCATAAATGGTTGGACAGAATTACTAGTAGGTACCGTTTTCTATTCTTATGAGAAAGAAGATAAATCGTACAGAAATATTATCTGCTTTTGGAAGATAACATCTCAAAGACAAGCACTAGTAACAATTCAATACGCTAACTTCTCCAAATACTTCTTCAGCAGTCTGTACGTACCGTGATCGAGTTCGGATGCAATCGGATAAATAATGCAGAACAAATAAAGAATAAATTTAAACTGTCCGAACATTTCGAGCGTCCGCTTGAATAAAATATATTTCGTAGAATAATACTACAACATTTTGGAGCATAATTTCATTGATCGAAATCAGTATGAAGATAACAATAATAACGTTTATATATTTTTGATTGAGATAATAAATGGTGTTTTTATGATTTCACGTTCGGATGGGTTTCGTAATAATTCGCAATTTTGTAAAATAAAGCTGTGTTTTTATAATAATAACGCCTTGCAGCTGTAATATTATTTACAAAATATTTCAATAAATTTCGTCAAACCTACTGAAAGAAAAGGTCGTGGGTTAAAACGTAGGTAAATTAAGGACACACAACCTTTGGACACGAAAAGAAAAAATAGAGTGAATAATTGTAAGACAGTAATAGTAGATTAGTAGCCAAGGGCTGTAAGGCATCAATTGCAGCCCGAGATATTTAGGCGCACGAGCACAGCGAGGGCGCCTATAGTTCGAGGGTGCAATTGATGCTTACACCCGAGCTAACTACTCTGCTTTACATCTCGATTGTGAGGTAAGTACTAAGTAGGTCCTTATTTCCCCGAAATTGAGCTTGAAGGTGACCAATTAGCGCTCGAGGGTAATAATGTAGCTAGAAAAGCCCTAGGGTGGTAAGTAATTAAAAAAAAACTCTTCACTCTTTCAAAAAGTTCGCGTACATCTAACCATCATACTTTTTTAATTACTTACCGCCCGAGGGCTTTTCTAGCTACATTATTACCCTAGAGCGCTAATTGGTCACCTACAAGCTCCATTTGGGGGTAATAAGGACCTACTTACCGAATATGAGAGATGTAAAAGTTATTAAACATGGTGAAAGAATTATTACATACATCAAATAAATATTATAAATTCGAAAGTTTGGATGGATGTATGGATGTATAGTTTTTTTTTTTTTTTTTTTTAAATGTATAGGCCAGCGCTTGGCTGCAATCAGACTTGCTTGCAAGTGGTGATGCAGCCTAAGGTGGAGCGCGCTTGCCTAGAAGATGCCTATTCACTCTTGATTTGAAGGTACCTATATTAAAAGAGGAGGGGAAAACGGAAGCCGGAAGGGCATTCCATATCCTAGCGGTTCGAATTAGAAACGAGGAAGCAAATCGCTTCGTACGAGCCCGCGGAATTTCGACTGCGTAAGGGTGCAGACCTTGTCGATGCCTTGCGGTTCGATAGTAAAAAGGTGACGGAGGAACCAGATCGAAGAGTTCTTGGGCACACTCTCCGAAATATATCCTGTAGAATACCGACAGACAGGCAACTTTGCGCCTATGTTCCAAGCTTTGCAGCTTCGAACTGACCAGCGCTTTGTTACCAATAAGTCTCCTGGCGCGACGATCCACCGAATCCAATGCATCGAGCTGGTACTTGGCAGAGCCATCCCATAAATGGCTGCAGTACTCCATGCACGATCGAACTTGTGCTTGGTACAGTATAAGAAGCTGTTCCGGCGTGAAGTACCGCTTGACTTTGTTGAGGATGCCAAGTTTCTTGCCAGCTGTTTTTGCCTTGGATTCGATGCATTGTCCAAAGTTGAGGTTGGACGATATGTTGATACCGAGGAGCTCGACGCTGTCGGTAATTGGAACGGATATATTTCGGAAAGTCGGAGTGATTGGGAATGAACTCCGTTTCGCGGTGAATAGACACGCTTGCGTTTTGGCAGAATTAAACTTGACGAGATTGGCGTCACCCCAGTCGGACACCTCCTTCAAGGTCAAATTGACTCGTTCTACCAAAGCCTCTCTGTGCTTAAGAATCTCAGCTCCACTGGCACGGGGACCGGACATGTATCTCTCTGTAACGGTGCTGTCATCTGCATACCCAAAGATACCGGGTTTTAGCATGTCGTTTATGTGCAGCAAAAAAAGCGTTGCAGAGAGAACTGATCCCTGAGGGACACCCGCATTGATCGCCATGAGATCAGATGAGGAGCCAAAATGTTGTTACTCAATCACGCCCGAACGGCTGAACGGATCTGGGTGAAATTTGGCACAGAGATAGATTATAGTCTGGATTAACACATAGGCTACTTTTAATCCTGAAAAATTAAGGAGTTCCCGCGGGAACCAAAAAACCTCAATCCACGCGGACGTAGTCGCGGGCATCAGCTAGTATATCATCAAATAAATATTATAAATGCGAAAGTTTGGATGGATGTATGGATGTATGGATAGATGTTTGTTACTCGATCACGCTCCAACGGCTGAACGGATCTGGATGAAATTTGGCACAGAGATAGATTATAGTCTGGAATAGCACATAGGCTACTTTTTATCCCGGAAAATTAAAGAGTTCCCGCGGGAACCGAAAAACCTCAATCCACGCGGACGAAGTCGCGGGCATCAGCTAGTCATCAAATAAATATTATAAACTAGCTGATGCCCGCGACTTCGTCCGCGTGGATTGAGGTTTTTTGGTTCCCGCGGGAACTCTTTATTTTCCGGGACAAAAAGTAGCCTATGTGCTATTCCAGACTATAATCTATCTGTGTGCCAAATTTCATCCAAATCCATTCAGCCGTTGGAGCGTGATTGAGTAACAAACATCCATACATCCATACATCCAAACTTTCGCATTTATAATATTTATTCGATGCGAAAGTTTGGATGTATGGATGTATGTTTGTTACTCAATCACGCTCCAACGGATGAACGGATCTGGATGAAATTTGGCACAGAGATAGATTATAGTCTGGAATAGCACATAGGCTACTTTTTATCCCGGAAAATTAAAGAGTTCCCGCGGGAACCGAAAAACCTCAATCCACGCGGACGAAGTCGCAGGCATCAGCTAGTATTATTATAAAACGTCTATAAATAACCCACCAATTAACACCTTCAAACTTCGACTGAAACAGCACTATCTATCTTCTCTGTCATAATAATTATCAAATAATAATAAATATTATTATAAATGCGAAAGTATGGATGGATGTATGGATGTGTGGATGTTTGTTACTCAATCACGCTCCAACGGATGAACGGATCTGGATGAAATTTGGCACAGAGATATATTATAGTCTGGAATAACACATAGGCTACTTTTTATCCCAGAAAATTAAGGAGTTCCCGCGGGAACCGAAAAACCTCAATCCACGCGGACGAAGTCGCGGACATCAGCTAGTTATATAATAAAAATATGTAATTACGGTGTAACAAAAACCCTGATCGGGTTTTTACTTACAAAATCATCATTACTCAACTACTATTATTATACTATTTAAATTTTATGTGTTCAATCAGTCTTATTTTAAAAAAAAACAATCAAAATTAGTGCCATTGTGGTAAAAATTAGTCAAAATCAAAATTAGTGCCACTGTGGTTATTCAGTTGTATTACATCTCTTAGGCCCTGACCTATGTCAGCGACAAACGCGACAACGCAACTCGATACGACGCGACAGTATCAAACCCTTCACGTCACCGGCAAAGACGTGCCGCCAAGCGTTTTAGCGTTCCGGTATGATGCCGTGTAGAAACCGAATAGGGGTTATGGGTTTAATATAACTGCCATGCCCCTAACAGGTTAGGCCCACTACCATCTTAGACTGCATCATCACTTACCATCAGGTGAGATCGCAGTCAAGGGCTAACTTGTAGTGGACAAAAAAAAAAAAAAAACGTGGCCTACATTGTCGCGTAGATAAGTTTGTCATTTTCCATGGAGTCGTATCACGTCGCTGTGCGTCGTTTCGAACTAGAAAAACAACAAGTGTTCTACTTGTACCCATACTATCCATACTAATATTATAAATGCGAAAGTGTGTCTGTCTGTCTGCTACGCTTTCCCGGCCCATCTTTTCAACCGATTTTGCTGAAATTTGGTATAGAGGTAGGTTAAATCCCGGGGAAGTCCATACTAATATTATAAATGCGAAAGTGTGTCTGTCTGTCTGTCTGTCTGCTACGCTTTCCCGGCCCATCTTTTCAACCGATTTTGCTGAAATTTGGTATATAGGTAGGTTATATCCCGGGGAAGTCCATACTAATATTATAAATGCGAAAGTGTGTATGTCTGTCTGTCTGTCTGCTACGCTTTCCCGGCCCATCTTTTCAACCGATTTTGCTGAAATTTGGTATAGAGGTAGGTTATATCCCGGGGAAGTCCATATCCATACTAATATTATAAATGCGAAAGTGTGTCTGTCTGTCTGTCTGTCTGCTACGCTTTCCCGGCCCATCTTTTCAACCGATTTTGCTGAAATTTGGTATAGAGATAGGTTATATCCCGGTGAAGGACATAGGCTACTTTTTATCCCGGAAAATTAAGGAGTTCCCGCGGGAATCAAAAAACCTTAATTCACGCGGACGAAGTCGCGGGCATCATCTAGTTTTATTATAAGTACTAGCTGATGCCCGCGACTTCGTCCGCGTGGATCGAGGTTTTTCAGTTCCCGCGGGAACTCCTTAATTTTCCGGGATAAAAAGTAGCCTATGTGTTATTCCAGACTATAATCTATCTCTGTGCCAAATTTCATTTAGATCCGTTCAGCCGTTGGGGCGTGATTGAGTAACAAACATCCATACATCCATACATCCATCCAAACTGTCGCATTTATAATATTTATTTGATTTTTCTAATTGTTCTAGGTAGAAAAACTGGAAAAATAAATTTATTTTTTATGCAAAGTCTCCCGTCAGCAAAGTTGAAGTGGTAAGTCAGGTAAGTTGGGCGGGCACATTATTCCAAAGGAAAGAACCGACGTGTTGTCGTCCCATGGCGCTTGAATGGCGGCCTCTCACCATCATCATCATCATCGCCAATTCAACACATTGCCGGCTCACTACTGAACATGAGACTCCTCTCCTAATGAGGGTTTGGCCATAGTCCACCACATTGGCCAAGAGCAGATTGGCAGACGTCACCTTTGAAAACTTTATGAAGAACTCTCGGGCGTGCGGGTTTCGTCACGATGTTTTACTTCACCGTTTGAAGCAAGTGATATTTAATTTTTTTAAATGCGCATAACTCCGAAAGGGCTACACCGGGCCGGGAATAGATAAGGAAATATTAACTAAAGAAAGAAAGAAAAATTTTAGATTCAACTTCATAAAAAAATGGTTTAATTAAATCTTGAACGAGAGCAGGATTTCAATCCAGGCAATTAATGTCCCTAGGGAAGATTATATTCAAATATCAAGGCGACGACGTTATTTTAATTGAATATTGAGAAAAGGATCCTTTTTAGGGTTCCGTACCCAAAGGGTAAAAACGGGACCCTATTACTAAGACTCCGCTGTCTGTCTGTCTGTCTCCAGGCTGTATCTCATAAACCGTGATAGCTAGAAAGCCGAAATTTTCACAAATGATGTATTTCCGTTGCCGCTATAACAACAAATACTAAAAATTAAAAAAATATATATATTAAGGGGGGTCCCCATACAATAAACGTGATTTTTTCGTATTTTTTTGCTCAATATTAAAAACGGTAACAGGTAGACGGTTCAATTTTTCACAGAATATTAACTTGTATATTACCTTTCAAAATAAATAATTAAATATCAATAAAGTAAATATTAAAGGGGGGCTCCCATACAACAAACGTAATTTTTATTTTTAATACGTCATAAATCGTAAAACTTACTACAGGTTTGTACGGAACCCTCGGTGCGCGAGTCCGACTCGCACTTGGCTGGTTATTTTACAGATTGCCTCATTTATTTCCGTGATAAGAAAAATCTACTTTTTAAAGTCTCTGTTCTTGATTCTAATCAAAGTTGAAGTTTTATACATTTTCTTTTGTTTTTAATTTTGTGAACGCATTTCCTTATCTATACGCGCGACTTCATCCGCGTGAATTTTTTAAATTTAATCTTTTAGCAACTCTTTTTTGTGTACGTATTTACACTTACCTGCCTTACTTTATAAGGCAGTATTGCCCAATCTTTGAATCAAAATAATATATTCGATACTAAGATGATTTCCGCGACTTCGTCCGCGTGGATTAAGGTTTTTTGATTCCCGCGGGAACTCCTTAATTCTCCGGGATAAAATGTAGCCTATGTCCTTCCCCGGGATATAACCTACCTCTATACCACATTTCAGCAAAATCGGTTGAAAAGATGGGCCGGGAAAGCGTAGCAGACAGACAGACAGACAGACAGACAGACAGACACACTTTCGCATTTATAATATTAGTATGGATTCCCCAAAAAAAATTGAGTGTTACTACTGACCTCTATTACTTTAAGCCCCCCGCTTGCCTATTCATCCTCTGTGGGACGCAAACTGTCTCTGTGAAGACAGTGATGATTAAAATTTTATCAAAATCGGTTAAGCGGATGGGCCGCTAAAATGTAACAGACAGACAGAGAGACACATTTTTGCAGTCATTATAATAATAAAACAATGAACTTAAACTCTTTTTATATTTATTCGAAATTGGTACCCACAAAGTACATCTTCTGAATGTCGCGTTTAAAAAATATAACACGTGATGGTGTGAACGCGCCCTGGTCTGAGAAGAGCCCAAAACAAACTCAGCCGGGTTTTTTTTTAATATAAATTTATTCGTATTCTATACTCTATAGTTTACTAGAAAGTTATCAAATTCACATGATTGTTTGTGAAGAAACTTTCGCGATTCAAAATGCATAATAATTATAATACACGCATAGACTGGAATGCTACAGTTTTGATATTCAAAGCTTACTTGGAGGCTAAGGAGTTCCTTTATCTTTTAGTATCTAAAATGTATAAAATATAAAGTGGTGCTGCAGCCACTCTTGTTTCCTGAAGATATTCCGATACGCCTTCAAAATTGCATACTTATTTTACAACAAGCCGACAGGGAAAAGCGCAAAGTTGGGTAGAGGCTGTATTCAGAGCAATTCTCGTTCGAGAGCCCGTTGGAAATATTGACGAGGTGCTTGAACACCCAGCAGCAAGCTGAAAGTGGGTTTGGTCTAGTGAGTGCAACAACACTTTCTCGGAATTCTATCATGAACAAAGCGTTGCAAATAAATACAGCTTTTGACAACTCGTCAAATCAGCAACTTTTTTTCAAACGTCAAAACGGGTACTTAGTATAGGATGTTGTATGGGACGTCATCAATTTCTTTTTACTTGAATAAATACTTTAAAATGGTTGACTTATAACTAACAGAGGGCGTGAACATTAAATGACTTTTGCGAGATCCTCAATCCATAGAAATATTATAAATGCAAAAGTATGTCTGTCTGTTTGTCTGTCTGTCCGTCTGTCTGTCTGTCTGCTACGCTTTCACGGCCCAACTACTCAACCGATTTTAATGAAATTTGGTACAGGGATAGTTTATATCCCAGGGAAGTACATAGGCTACTTTTTATCCCGGAAAATTGAAGAGTTCCCGCGGGAATCTAAAAACATCAATTCACGTGGACGAAGTCACGGGCATCATATATAGTATTTTAATAATCATTAAAAAAATATTTATTTGACTAGTGGCTAATGCTACATTTTACATTTTGTGCCACTCATGCTTGTTGATTACTGTATCACTGGTTTGGAAAGCAATTATACTAGAAAGGACCAATATGAAAAAAATTGCTTTTTCTGCTTCCTAAAACGCCAAATGGTAAAGCAGTCATGTTAAACAATACCACAAGTTATTACTATTATAACAAACGTTGCTTGCACGTAACATCCTAATTAGGAAATTCTATAATAACATTGACGAAATAAGTTTAGCTTTAAACATTGTTTACAATGTATTAGTAATTTTAAATGTTTTAAAAAGCGTATCCCACAAAGGATTTTTATACATTTCAGCATTAATCGTTGAACTTGCGAATAAAAAAAACAATTTGGGTGAACCCACCGCGTTCCAGCTGACAGTTCTAGTTTATACCATACACATAACCATAAACAAGAAAAGGTTTTAAGGTGGGACAATACCTTTAAAACCCTTTATCAACCATCTCATTATAAAATCCCACGGGTTCTAGGTCTATAAGCGTATTTCTTGGCAAGGCATAGCATAATATCATCGAAGAATCTTAACATATTTTCTCTGCGGAGAACGCTTTTGCTTTATTATAATTTCAAGTACTATATGGCAAGACATATTTGGGACAAGTCGAGTAAACTTTTTAATTTAACGTAGTATCTCGAAAATCTTATGTCTAAGTCTAAGTTCTTGCATGGAATTACATTATGTTTGACGACAAACATGCTTAATACAAAGCAATGATGAGGTCTAGGTTGGAGCGTGATTACCTAGAAGATGCCTATTCACTCTTGCCAGTAAAAAACTAACCATGTTATTTCAATTTAGTAAAAAAAAACTATAAACTAACTTTACGTGCTTTTACGTTAAAGAAAATCATGAAGTAACCTTCCTGAACTCCCAACTTCAAGCTCAAAGGTACTGACATTAAAACGTGCTTTTATAAGAAGTCGTTAAGGATAATAATAACACTTAAGTACGCAAAGTTACTCCGAACAATTCTTAGAAGTAAAGTGCATAATTTTAACACTTGTTCTGTGCAAAATGCTTTATATTAATTTTCATTACTGCGCTAAGAGATGCATTTTGCGCATCTTGAGAGTTATAATATGCTAAAATCTTACAGTAAACTAAATTAAACCAGCCACTTCGTCCGCGTGGATTAAGGTTTTCGATTCCTGCGGGAACTCTTTTATATTTCGGGATAAAAATTTAATTAATTTGATTATAATAATTTAATAATCGTAACAGCTAACAAGCTTCTTCAGAATTTGGGCTACTTAATAAAGATGATCTGATGGGAAATGGCAGGTGGAACTCCACAACTGGTAATGGAAAATAATTGTGTATTTCCACACATATGCTAGTAAAAGCGCATTTGGTTTTCCCTCGTTATTTCCAAGACGCCTTCGTTTTCCTCCATCACATCACATAAAATACCTTCAGACTAAACTACCTCAGCATTACTTTTCATTGTGATAAGTCAGCAAGGCGAGGAGATAAGCAAATCCCTCGTTCACTGCAGTTCTTGGCACGAAAATGTACAATATCATTTTGAAAATCTTAAAAATGTTCTCAACGAAGACTGAAGGTCAAAGATAGATGGACTATGGCACTGTATATTTAGCCCAAAAAAAAGTTTATCAAAGTTTTAGCACGACAGTGGGGCTGATTCTGTAGTGCACAATCTCTAAACTAAACTAAAATTAGAGCATTACAAATATTGCTAACCCTTTCATAATACTCCCTACAGAAAGGGACAGAACTAGATTTAAAGCTGCCATTTTAGTTTAGTTTAGAGATTGTGTTATACAGAATCGGCCACAGTGATGAGTGATAAATGATTTAGATTAGTGATCATAGACATTAGTATTTGATATTAATTTCAACTTGATACCTCTACGTGTTCCTGAGTACACGGGAGTTGACAGACAGACAGACGGACAACGAAGTGATCCTTATGGGTTCCTTTTTTCTTTTTGGGGTACGGAACCCTGTAAAAGACATACAGCAGACTTAAAGTTCGAAAGCGTGAGAGCTTTTATTGTCTATCTCTTCCCTTAAGTCTCAGGTTCTCGGCTAGGAAGAATGGTGTATTTTAATCTTAAATACTGCACTCCCGGACACATTTGGGACGTCTCACGGGAACCACTAGCAAAATATTATGCGACAGGTTTACTCGCGAAGTTTTGTTCGGAACAAACAAGGAACAAAGTACAATACGTGTAAGATTTGATGACGTTGTCATCTTTCATGGGTTTTCACACAGTTTTCAGAGTAGTTTTATCAACGGAAGCTTAATGTATGATCACTTCTAATTAATATAAGACAATAATAACTATTAAATTTAATATGATCTTAGATTATAGACTTTACCTACTGATACGCAACAATATAAAATTTATTAAAAATTAATCCAATTTTATCAACTTATTGTTAATATGGGGAAATAATTTAAAATGTCTTGAGCCTAGATTTAAAAGAATTTTAACTGTTGATATTTTTAATTTCATTTGGCAATTAATAAAAATTACAGGCTTTTCTGTCATAAAGAACTAAAAAAGATCCCTTGGTTTTCAAATTAATTAAGTCAAACTTTTTGTTAAATTGTAAGAATAAAGTTCAATAATATTCTCTGTAACGTTTTGTTTAAAATTTCGAACGGAAGTATAAAAAGCATTTTTTCCGTTGGAAATTGTAAACAAAACCTACATTGCCATATAAATCCCGAAGCTAAAATGCTGAAATTGTTGCGGATATATATTATTTTCAGTTGGCAAATCGCCCGCTCGGTGCGTTTGAATTTCTAATTTTAAACAATTAAACAATTTTATGAAGATTTATTGTTAATAATTGTATGCTGAAGTTTTTTGAACTATTATTTTATTATAATTAATTATACGAATTTTATTTAAACTATGTTTCGTTCGAAGTTGGAGGTAAATATGAATTTCTTATTATTCGTAGCTGTTGTTTGAATCATATTTTTATTTGGCTAGAAATCGATAAGTTAAATCCTTAAAATTGATGAGCACATAGCATGACCTTATTTTGTACAGAATCGTGGTTTGATCACACTAATGCTTATTGTCAATGATAATACAACTATAGCAGTAATTTAACTCTATAATATTCAAAATAATACTCTATTTTACATCGTATTATATCCACGGAGAGTACATTTTGCTTTTATGTAATTTTGATATAATAACACCAAAAATCCACATAAAATTCACGCTCAACGTTTAATATAATATCACTTTGAAGTATTGTTCTATTGTGATACACCGCAGATACGTAGATGAAATTTAATTTTAGAGGTTTACTACATTACAAAATTAGCTTACGTAACTACGAGTATATAATAGCGGTTAGCTAAAATACAGCTAGCGGTAAACCGCTAGCTGTATTTTAAGTATTAAAATACTTGCCAATCTATTATTTGGGTGGTTGAGGATTCAAAATACACAAAATTTTAGTCAAGCGTAATTTTATAATTTTTATTACAGTGCTTCACACACGAGGAAAGTTTCTAAACTTACGTAAATATACATATCAAAAATTTCGGAACCGGCAGGATTTGAACCTGCGTCTCTCTGGGAATCGCGCCCTGAATCGGTTCCGAAATTTTTGATATGTATATTTACGTAAGTTTAGTCAAGCGTGTTTACAACAATTAATAATTATCATTACATACTTAATATAATAATAAATCGTCATCTTATCCAAATAAGTCTTTTGATGGTAACCCTACTTTTGATGATAACTAGCCAAGGATGAAGCCTTTTTTTAATATATATATAGCGAGCAAACGAGCAGGAGGGTCACCTGATGGTAAGTGATTACCGCTGCCCATGAACATTTGCAGCACCAGAAGAACCGCCAATGCGTTGCTAGCACTTGAGATGTTTGAGACCCCCATATTATAATCAAGAGGGAACACAGAAGATTGAACCTGGTTCCATAATTTGCAGGTACGTGGCAGAAATGACCTGGAATAACGGGAGGTGGAAGTCCAGGCCAGGCCAGGGAAAATTCAGAAATTATAAATTCCCAAATTGACTCTGCCGGGGATCAAACCCGGAACCTCCTACCTCAAAAGATAACAGCGCTGAAAGGAGGAATTTTAAACGGAGGTAATTTTAAACTATGATGCTTCGACCGGTCGGACCCACTGACAGATGCTGAAGAGGATTCATTTTTGAAGCATTTTCGAAAAGCTGTAACAGCTCTATTGAGATCGTACTATCAAGATAAAAAACCTAAATTCTATCTCCTCTCTTTCACTCATTTGAAACTCTTCATCTATACTAATATTCTATCGCGAAAGTTTGGATGGATGGATGTTTGTTACTCAATCACGCCAGAACGGCTGAACGGATCTAAATGAAATTTAACACAGAGATAGATTATAGTCTGGAATAACACATAGGCTACTTTTATCCCGAAAAATCAATAAGTTCCCGCGGGAACCAAAAAAGCTCAATCCACGCGGATGAAGTTGCGGGCATTAGCTAGTCTTTATTATTTAAAGATTCAATTCTTGATTGTAATTCATCGAAACTATAGGATAAATCTTGAAACTTACTTAACCGTAAACTTAATTCTATACATTGATTTTATTTAATTTGGTGTCTAGAAGAGGCGTTATGTATTTATCGAAAGAGTAATACGTGTTTTTACGCGTCTTCTTTGTGCAATAAGTTTTTTTAAATACGCAAACAACTATGTACGATACGAAGAAAAAATCAAAATGTTAATCAAAATGTAAAATGTGATCTCTCTCGGGTTGTGTCGGATTTCCGTCCCATCGGGCTACGAGAGTAAAGGAACAGAGAGTGCACCAGTGTTTGCGCAAACACTAGTCTTGTGCACCTATAATATCTCCGGCTCAGATGGCTCTCTGGAGATTGGCCGCCGTGGCCGAAATTCGCTAGGAGGACATTATTTGGCTGCATCGGCGCGAACAATAATGTTCCTCCACGTGCGAAGTCGAGTGAGTATTTCCGCCACGTGCGAAGTCGGCTAGTAATAAATTTCATGTAATTTGCTACATTATCTTGGTTTAGAACTAAATTGCATAAATGTTTCATATTAGAGGGGAAATTCATTGCAGTTTGCACTTAGGGAAGCTCATTTTGGGAACAATGGTCAAAGTTTTAGGGTCGTAAAGAGTTTTAAAGTTTATAACCTTTGACGTTGAATATTCTAAGTTTGAAATTTCTAGTCGTGAGTGAATTTTGCTAAGAAATAATGTGCTTTTATTACTGGGCGCGATCGAGATTCGATAGGTGTTTTTAGATTTGACTAGTTTTATCCCGTAGGTACTAGCTGATGCCCGCGACTTCGTCCGCGTGGTTAAGGTTTTTTTTTATTCCTTTAATTTCTAATTTATGTTTTATACGATTTTATCATAGGTATTATAGGTACTTTTTGGACTAATTCAATGTGGTCTTAGAATTATATCTGTGGTTATTAGATAAGAATGATAGTTGTGGATTATGTATTTTATGATTGAATGATTAAGGTTTCATAAATTGTACTGTTTACCTACTTTATAAATTTGCACGTCGACAAAGACGAAACATGTTTGTTCTATATAATTGGTTTGTCATCTTAACTGTACAATGTTTCTTGCAAATAAACGATTGATTTGATTTGATTTCTCTCGGGAACTCCCTAATTTTGCGGGATAAAAAGTAGCCTATGTCACTCTCCAGGCTCTCAACTATACCCATGCCAAAAATCATGTCAATCCGTTGCTCCGTTGCGGCGTGATTGAAGGACAAGCCAACAAACCAACAAACAAACATACTTTCGCATTTATAATATTAAGTATGATAGTATGATTGTCGCAGAGCTCAGGGGGGTGCGATTCCTGAGTTACCGCGAGTAGGTATTCAGGATCTGTCTCTCTCTCTGCGTCGTGTTCCTCAATGCTGAGGGTCGTGACCCCTTCCATTAACCACATAATGGCAGGCGTTTTCTTGGCATAATAATGCGGTGGTTTTGTATAAGACTCGACTAAGATTACTATTTCAACTCTTAGGTTTCTAACGATTATTATCAGATGATAGTGATATAACCGGGACCGACGGCTTAACGTGCTCTCCGAGGCCCGAGCTTAAGTGAAAGTTTAAACCTATTTTTTCCAGAATTTTATAGTGGAAACCTCGCTTAAAGTTCGTTTTCACCAGAGGTGTGCTACACTGCTAAGCTACGGATTCGTTTCAAACCCACCAATAAGAGCATCTTTTTTATCCACTACAAGTTAGCCCTTGACTGCGAGCTCACCTGATGGTAAGTGATGATGCAGTCTAAGATGGTAGCGGGATAACCTGTTAGGGGCACGGCAGTTATATTAAACCCATACCCCTATTTGGTTTCTACACGGCATTGTACCGGAACGCTAAATCGCTTGGCGGCACGTCTTTGCCGTTAGGGTGGGAACTAGCCACGGCCGAAGCCTCCCACCAGGTCAGACCAGGGAAAATTTAGAAATTATAAATTCCCATATTGCCGGGGATCAAACCCGGGACCTCCGCACGTTAAGACTACAGCGCTGCACACTGCGCCACGGAGGTCGTCGAAATTGATCGTTTAATCCATTCCACATCCATAGCTTACCAACGTAACATCTCTGGTGGAAACGCACCCCCAGGATGTTTATAAAGTTCTGGTTAAATTTCAAAGAGTTAAAATGTCAATTAATCATCCCCAATAATAAATTAACATGCAAAACCAACCATTAAACTGATTTTTGGGGTAGCGTCGATTTACTGAAACGATTTGTTATAATTAGTTTCGTATTGGTAGCAATGATCGTTTTCGGTTTTACCCGGCATTGTTATGCGATTAAACATAATGTAAAACATCGGAGTTCGCGTGTAATGAGTTAACACGTTGAGTGCGAAACCAGGTCTAAACACCTTGTATACGTCTACGCTTACAGTGCGGCTAAGAAAAGTATAGACTTCCTTGTCGCGCGGAAGGCCTAACTTTAACTTGGTTCGGTGTAGGAAAGAGATGAATATATATCTAAGATGTATTATTAAAATAGAATCCAATGGCTTACCTACCTTAATACCAGGTTTTTACACCTGGCACCGCACGGAAGAAATAAAATTTCATCATAATGCGAAACCAGGTCGAAGCACCTTGTACCCCGCTCACCTGGTACCGCACCCCGCGTTAGCTTCGCGCGACTAGTGATGGCTTGAAATCGTGAGAAACGACATGGCCTCAAAACCAACAAAACGGTGCCGAAAAAATATATTATAATATGATGTTTGCGAGGACAGTGATGCAGTGAAAGTTAAATCCAATTATAGATTGATTTATCAGAGACAGGTGAGTCATCATTACTCTTTATTTTACTTACCTAATTACGTTTCCCGTTTAGTGCTTATTTAAGTTTTTTTTTTACAAAAAAGGACTTTGACAATGATACAGGTAATTTCAACGGAGACGTAAATGAGTGCACACACTTACACATACACATACATATACACATCCACATTCAATCCACGCTCACACACATACACATACAAATAAATAATAATAAATTAATAAATTTATCTTTTCAGAACCCGCACGAAAACTTGACAAACACACTTTGGTAAAAGGTGATAAGAAGAGGAATTGTGTCGGATGTTACGCAAAACTCCGAACCTTTTTAACCAGTCGCCAAGCTGACAAAAAAGTAAAAAAAAAATTAACTAAATGTGTTCAGTGCAAAAAAAAATTTTTGCTACCCATGTTTTATTGAAAAACATTAATATTCATGTTTGTTTTTTTCCATTATATTAAAACTTAATTACAGCTATCGATATTTTTATTTCACATCCTTAAAATACGCACCAGACTTCCCTCATTCAGTGCGGCACAGGGTGGTTAAGCCCTGTATTTTGAATATAGCTATAATTTTTAAACTAAACAAGTTGTTAACGAACGCCTTCAGGTGTATGTCAATTAATTCATTATTATTAATATTCAAAGCAAAAAAAACATATATATTTTTACATGAAGCCCAAAAAAGGATTTAAGTTTCTTAAATTTTACAGGGTCTATAAGCCTTGTGCCGCCACAATGGAAGTTTTATTACCAGGTGTATAGGCATTGTACCGAAGGAATGGAAAGTATTGAAAAGTTACTGTCGCAGCAAACGTGTTAATACGCTAAATTTTACGGCACTTCATTAAAATTTAGTTACTGTTTAACAAATTGAATATTCATAATATAATAATAATTGATGTTATTGATGATGAATGTGTGCTTTGCCCGCTGTATATTAAATAAGTTAACAATTATAGAACCCTAGTTTTTAATTGAAATGAAATGAAATCATTTAATTATTTCACGTAGGCCAACTTGTGCAACTTATGACAAGTCGTAAGAATCTACCACCGGTTCGGAAAAATGATTCTACTGAGAAGAACCGACAAGAAACTCATCAACAAAATATGTCCTAAATGCTTATTTACTAAGGATCCGAAACAAGCCAAACCATAGTACCAAGTTATGGTACCGTGGTACTACGGTATTACATTGTGTATTAATTTGTGTTTAAAATTTCCGCCCAATCAGCTTCTGCACCAAAATCGTTCGCACTTCGTTCGAGTACAGTTTACAAGTGAGTGGTGTTTTGTAAGATGAACAGCCTAAAGCGCAATAAAGTAAATAAACTGATTAAGTTAATCTTAACGGCGATTTTAGAAGAAGTAGATGAGGAAAGGACTTGTCCAAAATTGGGCCTTGAACATGAACCAAGATGATTTTAATACACGTGAATAGAGATCCTAAAATATGGCTTTTAAAATTATTTACACATTTTTAAAGGACCCCAATTTGGAGAAAAATATATTTTTATTTTGTGGCTTTTTTAGATCTTTGTCTGAATTTTAGCAACAGTAAAAAAAAAACTTGATTTTTTTTGTCACGTATGTCATTGGGTGATTGTCAAATGTCACTGTCAGTTTTGTTTATCTTAGTTTATTGGTGATTTAATGTTGTCTAATAATTATTTTACGAATGTCTCAAATACTCAATTATTATTTATTAATCTTATAATGTTGTATGTACTACCTATGTAGTGGAAAATGGGTAGTTTATCGAAATGGAATATTAATAATCACAATAATTAATGCGCATTACCCAAGTTTTAGTGTTGCCATCCATCGAAAAATATTTTCTACAAACGATATTTTTCATAATTAATTTTTAAAAAAACGGGGTTTTCTAAAATTATTATTTAAATGGCGTTTAATGTTATATTTTTTTCTCTTTCACGTGATGGCAGTTTGGTTCTGGTTCATTGACACTCAGAATAAAAAACCACCCTCCATACTGAACTGGGACATGTCCTTTGTGTGATTAATAAAAAGAGTTTTTCATTGTATTTTCTAAATCCAAGTATGTATAATACGCGTGGTGGGAGGTGCTACTCGCCCGATAAAAATAGAGTAAATAAACTAAATTACTCGCTACTAGACTAAAATAATAACATAATGCGAACTAGGCTTAAATCCTGCGTGTTTGCTTGAACCCGTGGGTCAGTCGTAGTAGAGTACTATTACCTATTCTGTGGCAGTAGTCGTCAATTAATTAATGGTACCTAAATTGGTATTATGAGATCTGACATATTTACTAACTAGCTGATGCCCGCGACTTCGTCTGCGTGGATAGAGGTTTTTCGGTTCCCACGGGAACTCCTTATTTTTCCGGGATAAAAAGTACCCTATGTGTTATTCCAGACTATAATCTATCTCTGTGCCAAATTTCATCCAGATCCGTTAAGCCGTTGGGGCGTGATTGAGTAACAAACATCCATACATCCATACATCCATACATCCATACATCCATCCAAACTTTCGCATTTATAATATTTATTTGATTTATGTTTTATACGATTTTAATATATATTAGGTATTTGGATTAACTCAATGCTGTTTTAGAAATAATTATTAAAATTTTCATGGTTAACACAACCAATAATAAATTTGCACGTCAGCAATGACGAAACATGTTTGTTCTTTTTATAAGTTTGTCATCATAATTGTACAATGTTTCTTGCAAATAAACTATTGATTTATTGATTGATTACGTCAAATAGCATACGAGCTTATAAGCGTGTCGTAAGAGTTACGCGTGTAGCAAAAAAAAGAAAAGAAAAGTGTTCAAAGAGTGATTAGGCATTTTCTAGGCAAGCGCGCTCCACCTTAGACTGCATCACCACTTGCAGGCAGGTATGATTGCAGCCAAGCGCCAGCCTATTTAAAAAAAAAAAGCAAAGGGCGCGCTCAATCGCGCCTACACGCGTTTCCAAAAACGAGCCTATACGCGCTGAAAAAGCGCTAATCAAAAGATACCTGGCTTTTTGGGGTTGAAAGCCAGGTTTTGTGAGATTTCTACTCACTAAAACCCCCTCGGTGGCCATCCTACGCGCCAATAATATTTATTTATTGCATGTCGGGAAGCTCCGAGGTCTCATAAATGAACGCAATCGGAGCGTCCCTTGCGCGACACCACTTGGGCTCGTCCCTAACGCGATCCTTTGCGGTCACTTGCCTTATCGCACGGCTGCTTGTCCTACAACAAACGGCAGACTTCCCAGGGCCCTAAAGATGGTATACTGAACGACTGGAGCCCCACTCCAGGGGGTCTACTCTCTTTCTCTAAAACGAAACTTCGCAAACAAACGAACGAAATTTCGTTAACTCCTCTCCTATATAATAATGTGGCCGATTCTGTATAACACAATCTCTAAACTAAACTAAAATGGCAGCTTTAAATCTAGTTCTGTCCCTTTCCGTAGGGAGTATTAAGAAAGGGTTAGCAATATTTGTAATGCTCTAATTTTAGTTTAGTTTAGAGATTGTTCACTACAGAATCAGCCCCATTATCTCTATGCTCCTCTCTATTTCGTTTTCGTACACGCAGACGAACTACGGATCCATAGAAAATTTTCGTGACCGATTGAATTGAACGATTTTGTGTGGGTCTAATAACCGACTAATTACGTTCGTTTGCGAAGTTTCGTTTGAGAGAAAGAGAGTAGACCCCCTGATCGGTCATGGGCCTGAAGTCCCTTCGCCTGGGAACTAGTGAACGGACGGATGAATGGATGGAATCTAAAACCACCCTAACGCTTTCAAAATCCCGGATAATTTTTTTTATATAAATTTACAGAGGGATAAAAATTACGTACGCGGTATTAAATTTTACCTTACAAAATAATAATATGATTGCATTAATTTTACGCAATGAATAATATAGATCTACTCGGTTAAACGTGAATGCTAACCAGCTTAACATGATTAATATTATATGTGACTTTTAAATAAGTACCTACTATCTACGCTTATTTTTTTATTTGTAAGCTTACTAGCAGATGCCCGCGACTTCGTCCGCGTGAACTAAGTTTTTTAAATTCCCACGGGAATCCCTAATTTTTCGGCTTAATATATAGCCTATGACACTCACAAATAATGTGGCTTCCTATTGGTACCAGAATTTTCAAAATCGGTTCATTAGATCCAGAGATTACCCCCTACAACGTCACAAACTCACAAACTTTACCTCTTTATAATATTAGTATAGATATAGGGGCTGATTCTGTATAACACAATCTCTAAACTAAACTAAAATGGCAGCTTTCTGTCCCTTTCCGTAGGGAGTATTATGAAAGGGTTAGCAATATTTGTATTTAGAGATTGTGCACTACAGAATCAGCTTCATTGTCGATTGACACAGTTTATTTAGCACTTGCTGATGCTCGCGACTTCGTCCGCGTGGTTTAAGTTTTTTTTATTCCCGTGGAAAATTCTTAATTTTCAGGGATCTCCAGGGTCTTCAACTATATCAATGCCAAAAATTACGACGATCGGTTGCTCCGGTGCGCCGTGATTGAAGGACAAACCAACCAACCAATAAACCAACAGACCAACAAACAAACAAACAATCAAACTAACAAACCAAGGACAAACACACTTTCGCATTTATAATATTGGTATGATGTCTATCAGCTAGTAGACATGAAACCTGACTTCATTTAAGTGGATTTACCGCAAATTATTTAATAGCGAGTTGAGATTAGTAGTTAATCTCAACACTGAAGGTCTATCCCCACTTGAGGGGCACATACCTGCACGATAATAATTAATTAATGTGATAATAGATGGCGCTGTTAGATCTACGATGTAAACGCAGCGCAGCCCGAACAAAGTGCTACCGTTAGCCAATCACGTGCCGCCGCCTGAATCACGATTACCAAGTTTTTTCGGAATTGAACTATATATAGAACTTTCAACCTACAACAATTCATAGAGATGGCATCCTCGGGCATTATGTGATATAACCCTCAAGGATGACATCTCATGCACGGCACGGCGCGGCACGTAGCGGCAACTATTCTTTGTATGAGTAACTTTGTATGGAGCTCGACGCACTTATGCGACACCGACACGGCAAGCAGATGCAGTGTGCGACGTGGCCTACATACATACACACTCATACAAATAATCATAATCATGATATTTATTTGCTGATTGTAGGTACATAGAAAGTTCTTACAATAAAGCCATAGAATCGAGCCACAATCTACCAATCATAATATGGTGTGCAAATTAACATAGAATACTATTACTAATATACATGTACTTACTTAATTAATAATTAATTAACTCAAGAAATTTTGTACAATTTAACAGTACAATTTATCTAACATATCAATAACAATCATTATTATAGAACCTATCATTAGAATTTAAGTCAGAATATAAAGAAATGTTATCATATTATAATATCTATGATATTTAAAACATAGTCATTGTATATTATTATAATATTATAATATTATGTCCAAATAGGTAAATGGTAAAATGATGTCACATACATTATAAATTATACTTAGTCAGTAGAAAATAAAAATACCATTAAGATTTATTTAAATAAAATATGCAAAAACATAGTCCAGCACAAAATATTTTCTGTCAATTGCAATGCAAAATTTAAAAATCAGATAAAATAAAATATACTTACTTATTAGTATTTCTTGCGAAATTAATAATTCTTGTCATAACAACGAAACGAAATGTTAATCACGAAAAAAAGAATAACGCAATTGTCTGATTTCTGAATGCACACTGAGAAATGAAGAGCAATAAATAAAAATAAACAATCAATGTTTGAGAAAATCAACAATACCTTTACCACAAGATTTTTAAATTACACCGACGTTGAGTGGATTCGAGCGTCGAAACGCGTTGAGTATCAGAGTAAAATAGACCCGACCCATTCACCCTTGATTTAATCTCGAAAATTTTGCACCACTGATTTTAATTTCATGACTTTTTTTTCTACTACAAGTTAGCCCTTGACTACACCTCAGTCCTCACCTACTCACCTGATAGTAAGGGATGATGCAGTCTAAGATGGTAGCGGATTAACCTGTTAGGAATATAAATATAACAGTTATATTAAACCCGTCCCCTAATCGGTTTCTACACGACATCTTACCGGAACGCTAAATCGTTTGGCGGTTCGTCTTCACTTGTATGTTGGAAACTAGCCACGGCCGAAGACTCCCGCCAGACCCGACCAGAGAAAATTCAGAAATTATAAATTCCCAAACTGACTATTCCGGGGATCGAACCCGGGACCTCCCACTTTCAAGACTACAAAGCTCACCACTGCGCCAGGGAGTTTGTCAAAACTTCTTGGAGCGGACTCGGACGAACATGAGCTCTAAAACAACGTATATAAGATCCATGAATTAATATTATTTTCCAAAGTATTTCGACTTTCGACGCTCGAATACACTGAACCGCGTCGGTATGATTTCAAAACACGTGGTAAGGGTAAAGATATTGTATTACTGTTCGACGTTGAAAACATGATATTTTCTCTTTGATATTCACAACAAACTCATCTGTATTATAATGATATTGTCTGGAGAAACTCGGATTAGCTTCTTTCAATTGAATATCATCAGACAAGATTGAAGGATTGATTTTGTTTTGTAGAAATTGTTATTATTTTTAAAATCCACACTTCTGTTGAAGTTTCACACTAAAAACATGTTAGACCGATTTCCATACTAGTATTATACTTAAAAGCGTAGATACTTTAGCGGATTACGATCGGTTCGATTCCCGGTCGAGCACAAAAATTGATAGGTATTGAGTTTTGCAGATAAGAAACTCTTAGTATCATTTTCTAAAAAACAAATGACAAATTTTCATTTTACAATCGACGTTTGGCAAAATTATGAATCAAAAATTCATCTTTAAACAAACAATTGGTTCTATACTTACGAGTATATGACTTTTTTGACAAATTTTTTGCAGACAAATTTTAATTTCACAAAACATTATTTGTCAAACAAATCATTTTTCACATTAATTATTTTAAAAAACGCATTTCATAAAACCGCATTCAGCTCAATCGGTGAGGGATTTAAACTGTTATGTATAAAATTCAGTTACAAGATTTAACAACAAACCTACAAATATTGCAAGTTAAATAAAAGCTTGTAAAAAATATGATCGTTGTTTCCACAATAAGGTTATACTTAGCCTCGGAGCTTTTCTATTTTATGCAGTAAATATTGACATAATGGCGTCGACGACAAATATTATATTAAGACCGTCTTTGTTTTCTTTAAATACCGATATATCATTCAGGGACAATAAAACAATGGGGAGGCGTTATTGGTAAACTTATTCGACCGCGGTTTATTTATTCAGCTTTTATTTAATGGAGAGGTCGGAGTGACAATGGAGTAGAAAATATTTTGAAAACTAGCTGATGCCCGCGACTTCGTACGTAAGGTTTAAGGTTTTTTATAATTCCCGATAAAACTCCTTTATTTTCCGGATTATAAATAAACCTTCCTTATTTAGTCCTTATCCAGCACACAATA
The DNA here is from genome assembly GCA_917051295.2 of Erebia ligea. NCBI lineage: Eukaryota > Metazoa > Arthropoda > Insecta > Lepidoptera > Nymphalidae > Erebia > Erebia ligea. The sequence goes on along the minus strand of OU785241.1, from coordinate 12,931,606 downwards.
ATATTTTCTATGTAAATTTGGTACAAAGATCTGTAACTAATTTCTATTCTGTATCAAATTAATATTAGTGTAATAATTATCTTTCATCTCAATAGTTTCCCTAGTCTCACAGGGGCCTTACTAACTTTTCGGAGCTATTTGTAATATTTTAATATCACTAGTTTTAATGTCGAAGGAAAATATCGTAAGAAAACCTGCATGCTTGAGAGTCCATACTAATATTATAAATGCAAAAGTGTGTCTGTCTGTCTTTGTATCTATCTGTCTGTCAGCTACTTACGCTTTCCCGACCCATCTTTTCATTCGACTTTGACGAAATTGGTCGAATGGTACAGAGATAGATTGTAGCCCGGGGGAGGACATAGGCTACTTTTTACCCGACTGCGGAACGCACAGGGTTATGTGTTCATCAGTCTATATATGTATATTTCCTTTGTGTCGCACTACAAACAAAACGGCTGACCCGATTTTGATGATTTTTGCATCACTAGATTTGTCTTAATCTTCCGAGTGTCATAACGGAAGCCGAATTTGAGAAAAAACAAAATGGCGCCCACTAGAAGCCATATTGTAACAAATTTAAAAATGAAAATCAATAAACTATGGCAAGTGGGGTATCGATGAATAGGTCTTGTAAAATCAGAGTTAGGTTCCCCAGACCATTTTTTCATTTTAACGATCATTTAGGATTTACGAGGTTTCAAAGGTTCATTTTTAGTGTATTCCTTTGTGTCGCACTACAGACAAAACGGCTGAACCGATTTTGATGATACTTGCACCACTAGATTTGTCTTAATCTTCCGAGTGTCATAACGGAAGCCGAATTTGAGAAAAAACAAAATGGCGCCCACTAGAAGCCATATTGTAACAAATTTAAAAATGAAAGTCAATAAACTATGGCAAGTGGGGTATCGATGAATAGGTCTTGTAAAATCAGAGTTAGGTTCCCTAGACCATTTTTTCATTTTAACGATCATTTAGGATTTACGAGGTTTCAAAGGTTCATTTTTAGTGTATTCCTTTGTGTCGCACTACAGACAAAACGGCTGAACCGATTTTGATGATACTTGCACCACTAGATTTGTCTTAATTTTCCGAGTGTCATAACGGAAGCCGAATTTGAGAAAAAACAAAATGGCGCCCACTAGAAGCCATATTGTAACAAATTTAAAAATGAAAGTCAATAAACTATGGCAAGTGGGGTATCGATGAATAGGTCTTGTAAAATCAGAGTTAGGTTTCTTTGAACATTTTTTCATTTTAATGATCATTCAGGATTTACGAGGTTTCAAAGGTTGTAATCCTTTGTGTCGCACTACAGAAAAAACGGCTGAACCGATTTTGATAGTACTTGCACCACTAGATTTGTTTTAATCTTCCGAGTGTCACTATGGAGGCCGAATTTGAGAAAAACAAAATGGCGTCCACTAGAAGCCAATTACTACTTCCTACATAAATCATCTATCTATCAAACTAGGTAGGTATGATACCTATTATAAAGAGAAAAGATTTGGATTATCTCAAAAACCACTCAACCGATTTTAAAAATTATATCACTTATAGAAAGCTACATTATTAACATGTAAAATAGGCCATATTTCATTTTTTTTTAAAATAAGAGATCCCTACGAAAATTGCAATAATGTGAAATCAGTCGGAAAGAATCGTCTCATCTGAGAGCTTCGTTGCGAACGCTGAGTAAATAGTTAAAGTTACACGAAAATAATGTATGGTGGAATAGTTTATCTTAAAAAGTTCTATAAAAAAGTCCGCGATAGCATATATCTAACTTTTAAGGCTGACTAACAATAAACATTTTTATGATTTTCAAACTTGGTTTAAAACTATGTTTTACTTGTGAAGGTGTTTTACCGACATAGTATTAATCCTTATCAAAATAAATATGTTCGTCATCTTCAGTATTTAACTAAGATAAAAATTGCTCTTTACACCATTTAATTTAGATGAATATTTTATGAGATATCATAGAAATACAGTAACGTTCAACAGAAAATGACGCGGCCGGCAGCGGATAGAAAAGGGTGAAGGTGGGGCGCGTACCTACTCTCACAATATAATATTACGGTAGTAACATAATATCATTGTAAAAGCTTAATGTGACGACATAACGAGTCTCAAAAAACTTGATGATTTGTACTCCTCCAATCGATCAGTCAAAAAATCAATAAATTCATCAATGCCACATGCAGCGCATATTCGACTTACATAACTTACGACTAAAATTTTTGATGTCTATTAAAATATTGGTTCCGACTTTGCTACGTACTAAATACGTACAAATTGTGTTTTTGAAAATACTTTTTTTGCATTGTTCACGGGCATTTTCGTAAGTGGCCGACGTTCATTGGCTTACGAAAGCAATTGGACGCGGTAAATGCCGAGGTCTCGTGACGTAGCAGATTCACGAACTTTACCAAACCAAATTTATATTAGCATTATAACATATGCAAATTTGATGATGGTTATGGTGATCACCATGGTAGTCATTACGAATAAATGAATCCGCTGCTTATTCACATGCTCTAAAATGCTACCACAAAATCTATAATAGTACCTTTGGTACAACTTCGGGCAGAAAAAACGTCGCCTGTTTACAATAAATACTGAACTAAAAAGTTTGAAATAAAAAAGTAATTTAATAAAACAAAAAACCCGACTGCTTGGATACCAAAAAGTATAAAACAAGACATGAATTGAAGTATTTCATTATTATCAATTTACATCGTATAATATTAATAAAATATATCAAGGCGCAGTCGCACGTCCAATAGCTAACATTTACTTTAACGTGCGACTGCGCCTTGATAGATTTTATTAATATTATACGATGTAAATTGATAATAATGAAATACTTCAATTCATGTCTTGTTTTATACTTTTTGGTATCCAAGCAGTCGGGTTTTTTGTTTTATTAAATTACTTTTTTATTAATCCGGGAAATTTAAGAGTTCGCAGCTCAAAAAAGTTTACTTTCCATGTGGTCGAAGTCCGCAGTCCGAAAAAGTTTCTTATTGTCAAATAATCAAATAAATATTATAAATGCGAAAGTTTGGATGGATGTATGGATGTATGGAATGTGTGGATGTATGGATGTATGGATGTTTGTTACTCAATCACGCTCCAACGGCAGAACGGATCTGGATGAAATTTGGCACAGAGATAGATTATAGTCTGGAATAGCACATAAGCTACTTTTTATCCCGGAAAATTAATGAGTTCCCGCGGGAACCGAAAAACCTCAATCCACGCGGACGAAGTCGCGGGCATCAGCTAGTTGATTAATAGAAGGATAACGAGGGGCCGTTATTTCGACAAAAAATCAAATGACGGGACTTTAGGTATATGCCAGGATCCATAAGTCCATACGAAATATTCAAACCCCTCTGGGTCTCCATGCTCAATAGTGGGCCGGCAATGGTTTCAAATGATGATTCAAATAAATTTGCTGTATGTAATATTTGGTCGCGAGTTAAATAATAACCCATATAAATTACATGCAACGCGAAACAAGGCCGCTGACAAATTGAACATTTAGTGTGTGCAGTGGCCCCATCAGTTACGGTCAAACCTCCAAATTACGCGTCTGTTGTAATAGTTGAAAAACTGCTTCATTTTTACGAGTTGATGCCCGCGACTTTGTCCGCATTGATAATATTAGTATGATTCCACTTAGCCCTTGACTAAATTATAATGCAGTTTAAGATGGTAGCGGGCTAACCTTTCCTTTTATTTTTTTGTTTTTTTTATCCACTACAAGTTAGCCCTTGACCGCGATCTCACCTGATGTTAAGTGAAGATGCAGTCTAAGATGGTAGCCTCCTTCTCCGTTCTATCACTGTTAAGGATAGTACGTTGAAGGACGACAGAAAGTCTTGAAGATAAGATTGAACTTTCCTTTAATGGTCAACAATACTATTATATAATGATGATGTGGATGCGGACTGTATAAAGTAAGACTGAAGGCGCACAGTTGCCGCGACTTGATGTGATTTGCAAGTGAGTGTTGGAGCGCGCGATGTCGCGCGCCCGCTGCCCGCGCCCCGCGCGTGGAAACCGGTTGGAGGCGTAGTCTCCAACAGTCTGCCCGGGGAATGTTGAATTCTTCAACTTTCAAGCGGAAGGGGGCAGATGTTGTTGCAGGCCCGCTGAATGACGCCTTTCTTCTTCAAGAGCACCAAGGAACCAAGTTGGCTTGAGGATGATGAGCGCCACTTGACCCGCTGCTGTAGAAGTGAAACGTATTCGATTGAGAAGCGGGACCAGAAATGTTGGTTTAGTTTCTCATTTCTCTCGCAGCGCTGCAGACGGTTAATATTTGCATCGCGGGAGGACGAGGAACTGTCAAAAGTAAGCGTCCAATTAGGAATTGGAATGTAGGTAAGATCGGAAGGATCGGAAGAGAGAGGTATCAAAGGTCAGGAGTTCAGAATTGCTTCTATTTGGATGAGACACGTTGACATCTCTTCGTAAGTACCTACTTAAGATGGGTTAAATTTAAGATTCGCCTGACGTGATCCGTGGCGGGAGATGAGTTTGTACAGAGCTGCGAGGAAGGCTTCCGCAGTTAGGTTCGTAACAAGCTTTATGTGAACCGCTTTAACTGCAAAATACACAAAAATGCAAATGTATGAGTTCGTCAGCCTAGCACCTCTGCCCTTTTGGTCTGCAATCAGCACTGGCCCGGCGTAATCCACGCCAGTGTGGAATGGATACTCTAGGTGTGTCCTATCATGGGGTAGGTCGCCCATAATAGGTTGTATGGCCTTGGACCTAAATCTAAAACATCCAACGCAATTATGTACGACGCGCTTGGCGAGATTCCTCCCCCCAAGTGGCCAATATTTTTGTCTGACATTAGACAAAAGCAGCTGTGGTCCGGCATGCATTAATTCTATGTGCTCTTTATGAAAAATTGTTTGAGTGACATGATGTTTGCTACATAGAATTATAGGATGCTTAACGTCGTAGCTGTAAAATGAATTTTTGAGACGCCCTCCAACTCTTATAAGGTCATTTGAGTCTAGAAAAGGGGTGAGTGAATTTAATTTATTATTTGTAGGTAAAGGTTTGCTTGCTTTCAGTAAGTTGTATACTTCTGGAAACATTTCTTTTTGTGTAAATTGTAGTATGTAATTTTCTGAGTTTTGTAATTCCTTTGTATTTAAAAATGTAGTTAGTTTGTTTTTAGGATTTTTACAATTGTATATAAATCTTTGTACATAGGCAAATGATCTTATTAAATGTGTATAATTAGATTTTTTATGTATGAGATGATGTATTGTGTTTGTCTGTATGTCTGTATTGTTTTGTGTTGAATTAGTGTGTAAGACTATTTCTGTATTAACTGAAACAGCGAGAAACCGTCAGCGTTGGCATCCTTAAGTGGTTGACGTCCAATAATATCTGCACGCACGAAACGTTTTTGCTCGACGTTTCTGATACGAACCTCCAAGGTGTGGAACGCACGTGTTTCCTGCCACGTATAACCACGTATAACTTAGGTACCTTCAAGGCAAGCGCGCTCCAACCTAGACCTCATCATTGCTTTGCAATAAGCATGATTGTCATCAAGCGCAAGCCTATCTCGCAATAAAATAAAATAAACTTAGTACATAGATTTTTACGGTAGGATAAATATTATTTATCCAAGAATCCCGATATCACGTAGCAGATAGAATCTAAATCAAATTGACTTATATTACTATATTACCGGCGCTACGTGGGCAGTGCTTGTTAGTTCAATTTATTGCATTCTCGACTTTCCTACAAAGAAGGTAAACGACCGTATTATGCTCGAGGGAAATGATATCGTAATTATTTATTTTTCATATTATAGTGGCACGTGGATGCCTCTTTTTCAAGACTTGTTTTCGACTACCTCCTTGGCGCAGCCGTGAGCGCTGTTGTCTTTTAATTGGAAGGTCCCGGGTTCGAGCCCCAGTATGATCAATTTGGGAAATTATAATTTTTGGGGGGAGGCTTCGGCCGTGGCTAGTTACCACCCTACCTGCAAAGACGTGCCGCCAAGCGATTTAGCGTTCCGGTACGATGCCGTGTAGAAACCGAATAGGGGTATGGGTTTAATATAACTGCCATGCCCCTAACAGGTTAGCCCGCTACCATCGTAGACTGCATCATCTTTTACCATCAGGTGAGATCGCAGTCAAGGGCTAACTTGTAGTGGATAAAAAAAAAAGATTTTTCACTTGTCTTGGCTAGAGGGAGGCTTAGGCCGTAGTTAGTTACCACCCTACAGTCAAAGTCATGCGGTGTCACGTCATCATTCGCTTGGCGGAGATGAGGTGTAAAAATCGATGAGGGTTACCTATGGGTTATAATCAGGGATGTAACGGAGGTAAGATTATCGGAACCGAATCCGGAATCGGAGTTTTAAAATTTGATTTATCGGAATCGGAACCGGAATCGGAACCGGAGTCGGAGGCAGAGTCGGAGTCAGAGGCAGAGTCAGAAGTGGTCATGAGAGAGATATTTTTCATTTAAGTAAGAACACATAAAAACATCATTCAGTCAACCTTTTTTCATTTTAATTAAAGTACTCGTAAAATAACCTTTTATCGTTAAATTTCTATTTGCTATGCTTCGACCTCCGATTAAAACCTCTGTTTAAAAAGTTTCGGAACCGAAATCGGAACCGAAAGTGTAATAATAATCGGAAGTACCGACTTAACGGAATCGGAATCGAAGCTCCGTAACATCCCTGGTTATAATATTACTGCCATGCTTCTCACAAGTTAGCATGCTACCATCTTAGACTGCAGCATCGCGTAGGTACTACGAGGTGAGATCGCAGTCGAGGGTTAAATTGTAGTGTTTCGAAATATATAAAAGGAAAAGGTAACTAACTGACTGATCCATCAACGCACAGTTCAAACCAATGGACGGATCGGGCTGAAACTTGGCATACAGATAGCTACTAGGACGTAGGCATCCGCTAAGAGAAGATTTTAGAAAATTCTCCTAGAGAAATAAATAAATAGAGCGTTAAATAGAGCTTTAAATTTCACTGGTTAGGGAGTAAAAATATACGGCTTTGAAATTTAGGTCTGCGTAGCCACGTGCGAAAGCTAGTAAAAAAAAAAACTACGTAACGCGAATTTTAAATTGACCAAGTAGAGAAAGAAATGCTCAAAGCTATGCTAAATTTAATTTTCCAACTTTGTAATAGCTGAGTAGAGATAATTAGATTGGTCAAGTCCCATTTCAAAAGAAATTATAATCATAACTTCAGAACTACAAATGACCTACGCGAAAACCGCCCATCTAAATTTGTCGCCAGCGTTTACATGGCTGTGTGTGTAATCTTTAGGTAAGCAAATACTGAAGGTAAATGGTCCATAGCTGTTTTCCACCGCCGTAATGACGTCATCACGGCACCCCAGTAATAGAGGGTGTGGACATTCCGTCGGCCCGTAAGCCCGCTGTCTATTACACCGTTTCCATGTTTTATACTTACAAGTTATTTTTCTCTCATTTATTTGTATATTTCTATAAAATTATTCCTAAACATGTTTTACATAAATATATAAAATACCTGGGACTTATAAAATATTGGGGCCTTAAGAACCCAAGCAACCGGCGGTCAGGGCTCCAAAGAGAGGAACCTACTCACAATTCGCGCCGTCTCAAGGATAACCGCCTTCTGTATCCGACCCATAATCCAACAACCAAGCGAACGCTTCTTGAGGTATTGGTCGATAACTGATACAACCATCTCTAGCAATAATAATCTATCTCTGTGCCAAATTTCATACAGATCCGTTCAGCCGTTCTGGCGTGGTTGAGTAACAAACTTTCGCATATTTCTTAATGCTATAGATGAAGCAATTTCCGAGCAAGTGGGAGAAAGAAGAAGACAATATTTTTATTACACCTATGGAAAAAAGTTTCGGTGTGACCCACAGTATAAACAAATATTGCGAGTACACAAAACACTGCCCGCGGTCCGAACCTTTTGTAATGGATCTTATCTAAATTTGCGGTCTCACCGTTACAGCCTCCCGTAACAGGTGAGCGTGGGCCTTGATTTGTGATTTCATTTCATTTCATTTATTTATTAATTGCATTCATGTACATACAATATTATAATATTATATTTACTTAATTATAATGACATGAGACCCCGTCAGGGCATTGCAATTTGTATGTATTATATATAGCTAACAATTTTATATTATTAAACGATTATAAATTTACAATTTCAGGAAGTCTACTTTGTAACACATTATATATATTTTTTAACCTACCAATTTATCTACCTACATGCACTTATCTAATTACAGTAAAAATAATGTCAAATTGTTTACAAGTTATTTTGAATTAAATATTAGTCAGTAATTTTTAACTATTACGGGTATAAAAGTCTTAAATAGGTATGTCATGGGTCATGTCGTGTCAGTATTGCAGTCAAATTAATAATTTATGTAATACAATATATTATTTAGTCTATATAAATTATTAAAGCTGTTTATAAATTATATATTATTATGTCAGGTTAATAATTACAAACAAAAATGTAACTGTCATGCAATTGCATGCATTCATTTAATCCGCCATTTTGTTTTGTACAATTAATTTATGCTAGCGCTTAGTGGTCAATAACACTGCTCCTTGTTTTTGTCGGGTCGAAAACATTAATTATAGTGTTGTTATGGCTGTATTTTACCTGTTTTATTTTGGGTAATATTCTCTTATAGATATAAATTTTGGCTTATAATCTACTAAGCTGACTTGCTAGCTATCCTAGTTTCATTAGAGTAGAAATAATGGAAATAAGGTCTGGCCTTAATTTTTTTTTAAATTAAATTAAATTAAATTAAATTACTAAAGATCCTGAAACGCATATTTCTCCACTTATATGCAACTAGCTGATGCCCGCAACTTCGACCGCGTGGTTTATGTTTTATTTTATTCCCAATTTTACGGAAAGGATATTAATTCATGATCTTTATTTTTATAATGCAAGGTGCGATAAAACCAAGGAAAGAGGAGATTGGCCAAAATAAAATCCCTCAATCATGCATCCACTTCTGGGCACAGACCTTTTCGAGAGCGCGCCACCAAACACGGTCCTTTTTCTACCTCATCCACCCGCGTCCCACCACCTTTTTCAGGTCAACGATCCAACGAGCTGGAGGTCGTCCTATACTGCGCTTACCGGTACGCGGATCGCGGTCTCCACTCCAGAACACGTCGGCCAAGGGCCATCGGTTCTGCGACAGATGTGACCTGCCCACTGCTACTTCAGCTTGCTAACCCTCAGAGCTAAGTCAGTCACTTTGGTTCTTCTACGAATATCCTCGTTCCGGATTTTATCCCTTTTATCAAACTGATACATCTCCTGCCAAACGCACCCTAACAGCATATTTAGCGTACGGGGGTTCATCAAGTGATTCATGCAAATGTAGTTAGATTCCGTTGCCGCCATGAATCTCAATTAGCCGGGATTATTTGCGACTCCTGCGGCTTTCATTACGTTGTCTACGGGAGACGAGATCAAGCGCAAATTGAAACATTGGACACTAATGTAGGTATGTCAGGTGTTTGACTGGTAAATATTTAAGCAATTCACCCGCTATGGGTGATTTTGGAATAAAGATTTTGGGTGGAAAAAATTCAAAATGCTACACAAAAATCCTTTAAAAAACTACAAAACAAGCAGTGTATCGTTAGACAACTCGTAACAACGTTATTTCTTCCGCTTAAGTTTACGCTATTAAAAAAAAAGTGGGACTGCAACCTGCAATATCTTGAGTATACTAGAGCGAGAGAGACAGAGTCTAACGCTTTTTTTTCACGTATAATTTTTCCAGCCCAGGGGCCCGTTTTATATCCTGCCAAAGAACTAACGTTCTAATATATTATTGGGTGCCAAACGCATCCGGTAGCAGCATATTTGGCGTCCGGGGGTTCATCAAGTGATTCATGCAAATGTAGTTAGATTCAGTTGCCGCCATGAATCTCAATTAGCCGGGATTATTTGCGACTCCTGCGGCTTTCATTACGTTGTCTACGGGAGACGAGATCAAACGCAAATTGAAACATTGGATACTAATGAATGTCAGGCGTTTGAGTATAAGTAGCAATTCAATTGATACGAATGATTGGTGTGACGATCAGTGATTATGATATATGAATAAACGGTATAGTCGTGGACGCAGACCGGGCGTCAGTAGTCAGTACTAAGACGGCGGGCGACCGGGGTAGTCGTGCGGCCACGATTATAACACAGACACAACGAAGCGTATTAATTACCTTACCCCCCGTGACAAGGTGGACGTCACAAGTGGCGACGAGACTAGGGGTAAGTGTGCACATAATAGTTATATACAGAGAGAAAAAATAATTATAAAAATAAATACCTTACCCACGTATCAATGTTTGCACGTCTAAAATATCATGTGTCACAATAATATGAAATCAACGTATTCAAGCATTCCAGGCTATAATATTAACTATTACGTAACAAATTCTAAACTATTTACTTCACAATAGTTTACACAATAAGTACGGTTCTTCTCTAATTGATGTTAAATTTCATGTGCTATTCATGAAACGCATTATGAACGAAACGAAGTGACAAAGTAACGAATATTTGCGTATATAGGAATATAATATTATGTAGGCGGTAAACAAATAAAAAGTGCATAATGTTAGACTAGCCATGCAGCTGTTGCGATGGTGAACGGATAAACATTTTATCGATAATATTGTTACGTACTTTATGATAATAGTCTAATAATTAGAGAATGCTTGAAGGAAATTTTTAGGTTGCTACAGTACTTTTAGATTTTTCCATTGATTAGAGTGACCACATACAAAGTGCAAACTGGAGTTCGAGGGTTTCGTAGTATTGTGCAAACATAAGGAATATAATATATTAATTGTATATTGTTTGCCACGGGTGCGCCTATTAGTATTGAAGAGAGATACTTATTTGTCTGTTGTGTTATAATTAATATTATGTATACCAATCCTACGTTTATGATCTTAGTAGCAATCCGAATGACGGCTGGTACTAAACGGATTGTATACCAAATTATAATACAGACGGCGAGTAGCCCAATACTAATTAAGCTAAATAAATATTTGGCTGGTATTCTGTTTGTACTATGGTTTTACATAGCTAAACGCCTGAGTAGTAAAGTGTCAGTCTCAACTGGTACTAACAATACAAATAGTAAACTGGCAATGCTAGTTGGTACTACCAGAAATATTTTATCTGTGCACTGAGTAGTAAACTGTCGGTTGGTACTAATAATAGAAATAGTAAACTGGCAATGCTAGTTGGTACTACCAGAAATATTTTATCTGTGCACTGAGTAGTAAACTGTCGGTTGGTACTAATAATAGAAATAGTAAACTGGCAATGCTAGTTGGTACTACCAGAAATATTTTATCTGTGCACTGAGTAGTAAACTGTACATCTGTCGGTTGGTACTAACAATAGAAATAGTAAACTGGCAATGCTGGTTGGTACTACCCGAAATATTTTATCTGTGCGCTGAGTAGTAAACTGACATCTGTCGGTTGGTACTAACAATAGAAATAGTAAACTGGCAATGCTGGTTGGTACTACCCGAAATATTTTATCTGTGCGCTGAGTAGTAAACTGACATCTGTCGGTTGGTACTAACAATAGAAATAGTAAACTGGCAATGCTGGTTGGTACTACCCGAAATATTTTATCTGTGCGCTGAGTAGTAAACTGACATCTGTCGGTTGGTAGGTACTAACAATAGAAATAGTAAACTGGCAATGCTGGTTGGTACTACCCGAAATATTTTATCTGTACACCGAGTACCAGTAGGGCGAAAAGGCGAAAGAGTGAAAACTCCGTGGGAATACACGGCTATCATGAAAATGATGGTTGTACAAAGGTGGTACAAAGTATGGCCAATGAGTGAAAACTCAGTGAAAATACACTGCTGTCATAAAAATGATGGTACGTGTACAAAGAAAGTAAGTATGCCAAATGAGTGAAAACTCAGTGGGAATACACTGCTGTCATGAAAATGATGGTACGTGTACAATGAAAGTAAGGCAAATGAGTGTAAACTCAATATGATGCATAATTGCATACGCTGTCATGAAAATGTCAGGTGATAAAAAAAAAAATAAAAAAAATCTACGTGTTACGTAGGCACAACGTAGGTTGTAAATTAAATTTTCTGTTTATAAAAATATTTAACCTGAAAAAACAGGTTCCTCAGAATGACTCTACCAGCTTTCATTGAGGCAAAGCCCATGAGTAAGGGCGGAAAGATGACAATAGTAATTATTCATCAATTAGCTTTTAGCTAGGTAGCCTCGATCTAAGCGTGAATTACTTTTATTTGTATCTAGATGGAGTGCCTTGCACACATGGAAAGGATGGAGAATTGACTGATGTTTGGAGGTCGGTTTCTATTCTAAAATATTGAATAAAATAATTAACGACTTGTTTTTCTATGCAAGCGGGGTTATACTTTAGCGGCAGTACCTACGTGATAGAATCTTATCAATAACTGAAAAGTTAGAAAAGTCGTTATATTTTTTGGGTACCTAGTGGTATTTCAAAAGAAAATAAAATCTCCAGGCTGCGGTGATGATTTTAATCTCAAAAGGCATCGCGTACGGGAAAAGAAAAGTCGAACTAATATCATGTTATTAATTATTTTTTGAAAAGAGGAGGATTGGGAATGTATAATTATTTGAGACTTAAGATTTTGTACTCTCGTTTAAACTAAATTGTTTACATGTAGAAGTCTCATGACAGACCTAATCTAGTAATTTAACTATTGTACTAAAATTATACATCAATGATTATCACACTTGTCTTAGCTTAAAGACAACATTTATATGATTAGGGTGAAATTGTTATCACAGCTTCTATCAAATCGCGACTTAAATACCGAATTATTCAATAGTAGATAATAGAGAAATATTTAATAGTATAAACAGAGTCTGCGGAAGGAAACTGAAATTGTCAAAGAGCACCCATATTCATGCAAATATTTTTATGGATTCATGAGTCCAATGAGGCGTTCCCGCCACAGACCGAATGCCTAGAGTTTAATAATATATCAAATGGGTCAAATATAAATTTAAATTAAACAACTAATTTAATGATTACTAAAACGAATACGACATACCCAATTCACGATAGATGATAATACGTGTGAGTTGCTGTTTCAATATTTTGAATTATGGATAAGTAAATACAAACTCTATTGTTTTCACTTACTTTACTTCACTAAGTAGTCAAAGCACCACAACAAATACATAACTTGAAGGTGTAGAATCAAGAGAATATTATTAAATAAGTGGCCATGAGTTGATGGATCCTTTCATCGATATGATTACAGTTTCAAAATTCTATTAGGAAAGTGTTACCTAAATGTCTTTTACCTAGAAAGTAAAGACAATATTATGTAACGTCTCAAAGTTAAGTTATTTAAATTGAAAAATGGTTCAGATTAAGACCTTTGCTCAGCACATGTTTTACTTGTAATTTAAGTCAGCTCACATTGCGGGTCATATCCATATTATTACTTATCATAATAGTATGTTATAAAATATAGAAATTCATTATTTCCTAAAACAGAATGCTACCTATAACTAAATTAATGATATTAATAAATTTTGCCTATTGATATACTTATAGAGGAAACTTGGTAATGTCATTGATGACGTCATATTTTATGGACAACTCTGACAAAAAAAATATAACGATAATATTATGAGTATTAACATTTTAGTAACAATAACGTGTTCATTTTACGCACTGTTGGTATAATTAATAAGAGCATTATTAATGTAGTGACATGGATATCTTGTGAAGCTATTTTAATGTATTAAAACTATAATCCCTATATATATATACCTAGTTTCAAAACGATGGAATTGACGAATACCTTCTTACTGGAAATTAGAGGAGTAAAAAGTATTTTAGTTTTAACATACCTATTTGGTTTACTAATTATTGAAATTGAGGTAAAATTATGCGGTCTATATTAGACTTTGAATAAAAAACAAAAGTTCTTGTTAAGGCTATTATAGTAGACCTAAGTTATCCATCGACTACAGATAATTTTGTAATTTCCTACTAAGTATCTAATATTACGTTATATTGTATTAGATATATCGTTCAGTTGTGTAGCAAGTACTCATTTCGGCATGAAGTTTGTAACCACACCAAAGATTCAGTGGTAATATGTAGGTACTTTACTTCAACGAAAAGGAAGGCTGCACAGACTGACGGATGGAAAAGTTGATGCTGGTATGATGCATATGCATGCTACAAATATAGAATTTGGAACGGTCTAAAACATTTTACAACAGATAACCAAATCAAATTGGAATCGAAATGAAAAGAAGAAAATATAAAGAAAAGATGATCGAGGCGCAATTACTCAAATGTGAACGGTGATAGCAAAATACGTTACTTATTGTTATAGTATAGTGGGTAATTGAAAACATAAAGGACAATTATTATTAAGAGTTATCATTTAATAGTAGTTACTAGCTTACTATAAAGTTAAAAAGATTCATTTACATTTTTATCAATAAAATGTTCGGAGCAATCATTGATTGTGTGCCAATTAATTTTATAGGTACTAAATGTTCAATTATTTGCTTAGTGGGCTCTAGTGTCAGGAGATTAAACTTAGTAATTGTTAGAAATTTATAAAATGTTATTTGTTACGTCTGAACTATGAATGATTTGATAATATTATTACAAAATACTAAGTGTTTATAAAATATAATGTTCACATCCACTTACTTTATAGATTGTGTACAAAATAAATGAAAAACACCCCTGATTGTTGGAAATATGATGATTTTAATGTGAAATCTATTTGAGGGGACAGAATTTGTGACAAAGAATTTTAATGATGTAGGCAGTATACCTGTATTTTATGTATTTTAATGACATATATATTGTAACTTTTCTACGTACACTGATTTGAACAACGATTTATTACAAAAAGACGCGGCATACGCGAACATCATTGCACTAAAAAACGGCGTTAATACTACATACGCGGAGAAAGGGAAAGAACATAAAGGTCAACATACGCTATACCTGTTGTTAGAAAGAGAAGAATATAGATTCTGAGTTACACTGTTGTTATCTGGAATGTACGCAAGTGAGGGCAAGTGCCTTCTTAAATTCTTGCCAAAATAAAGCGCGGGTAACGTATCTAATGTTTTAAATATCATAGGATTTGAACCAAAATATTATTGCTATTATAATAATTATAAATATAAATTTAAAAAAAAAAAAAAAAGAGAGATATAGATCCATGATTGGATCTATATAATTTGTAAAGTAAAAGTACTACCTCTAACTCAGTGACCTACCTACGTATATTACTATTGTAATGTTTCTACGTAGGTACACTGACTTGAATCAACATAAAATAAATTATGAGCTTATTTAATTAAAAGAGATAGATCAATGTAATAGAAGTACTGATTATTATGTAATTGTAAATTAATTCTTTCAAAAGAGCAACCGCCGAGTTTCTTGCTGGCTCTTCTTGGCAGGAATGGCATTCCGAACCAGTGGTAGATTCACTCGACGATTCAATATCATGTCAAAGTCAAATGTCAAAGTCTATTTGAGTATTTAAATTTAGAATCTTGGTGAAATTTATCAAGTACTGATAAATTGAAACATAACTTTTATAAGTAGATTGACTCTATTTTAAATATAAATTTATTGAAAGGGAGAGATGTGATGCATAGAGCTAAAATAAACAAAGTGATCTATTGTGCCAGCCGTTTCCCCTCGCTAGCTAGTGACTACTACTGTCATTAAAAAAATATTAAAAAAAAAAAAAAACCTGATTTTGTCTACACTAGTTATTTTGATGATTAAAGATACTTTTTATGAATGTAACTTTCAAATATGATAAAAGGGGAAAGGTGTGACGATCAGTGATTATGATATATGAATAAACGGTATAGTCGTGGACGCAGACCGGGCGTCAGTAGTCAGTACTAAGACGGCGGGCGACCGGGGTAGTCGTGCGGCCACGATTATAACACAGACACAACGAAGCGTATTAATTACCTTACCCCCCGTGACAAGGTGGACGTCACAATTGGGATACGGATTTCGGTGGAATTTATGAAACTGCTTCATACGAAATCTTATAATATCATAAACTTACATAAAAATTGTATTTTACAAGCCGATGCCCGCGACTTTGTCTGCGTGGATTGAGGTTTTTCGGTTCCCACGTATTTTTCCTATTTTTTATATTATATTTTTTTTTATATTAATACGGATTAATAATCAAGACTATAATCTATGTCTGTGCAAAATTTCATCCAGATTCATTCGGCCGTTCTGGCATGTTTGAGTAACAATCATCCATCCATCCATCCAGACTTTAGCATTCATATTATTAGTATTGATATAGAGTAAAAATTTAAACAAGCGGTATTAATTAAATAAATGTAACCCGACTTTTCTTGATGAAAATAAATAAGTACTGGTAGTCCGCTAAAACCTTTTTCTGTTATTTATACAAAGATAAAACCTTTAGATAGATAAAAATTAAATAATTGTCGCTTGTCACAATACCCCAAGTCTGTGGACGCCCTTACCAAACTTTTAGAATCACAGTTAAGTTCAGTTGGTTTGTATTTGTAACTTAGAGTGGGTAGTGTTGAAATGCTTCCTCGCCTCAAAATGTAAGTTTACTTACCCTACTACATAAGTAACATACTCAAACATAGCCCAACAAGGAAAATACTTACATGAATTCACTAAGTATAAATCTAATAGGGATGATCACGATGACAACTCAACCAAATCAGCAACTCTGTAACAAACTTAAAAACGCGCTTCTAGTATGGAAGTTTGCCTACATAGTTGTGACGTCATTAATTTTTTATGGCTTTTATCGCGGGTTATTTTAATTAATGTTGTGGATATTTAGCAATACCCGATTAATTAATTATCAACAGAAGTAAGTATAAAATAAATAAATAATAATTTATTCATGAGAATGTAGGTGATATTATAAAGTTGACATGATTACAGTTTGACGAAGATGTAAGGTGTGTACGTAAAAATGAATGTCAGAGCGAAGCTAAGAAAAAGAGGTGCAAAATTAAGCGGGTTGAAAGAACGGCTAATTCATTATTTATTTTATTTATTTATTTCTTAAACAAGTTTACAATTATTAGGCTTACAAAACAACTTTTATCCTACAAAACTGTTTTCACAGTTTGACTGTAGGCATACAGTCTTAGTTACTATAATTTAATATATAATACTTAATACTATACCTACATAATAATAATTACTTAAAAATTATTACTTAATACTAAGTATACTATACTTAATACTTACTTACTAATACTTATGCAGGTAATGTTTCTAATAGGTTAGTATCTCCCTGGTTCCAGTGTGTATTTTTTTTTAATCCACCACGAGTTAGCCCTTGACTGCGGTCTCACCTAATGGTAAGTGATGATGCAGTCTAAGATGGTAGCGGGAAAACCTGTTAGGGGCATGGCAGTTATATAAAACCCATATTCCTAATCAGTTTCTGCACAGGATCGTATCAAAACTCTAAATCGCTTGGCGGCTAATTGTCTATACCGGTAGGGTGGTAACTTACCATAGCTGAAGCCTCCCACCAGGCCAGACCAGGGAAAATACAGAAATTATAAATTCCCAAATGAACTTTACATGTGATTTTGTATTATTAGGAACAATTATAGCCGTCTGAAAATATAACATCATAACTAAAAAGTGTCTGTTTAATAGATTATAATTATAATTGACATTGTCGGGGATCGAACCCGGGACCTCCGCACTCCAAGGTTGTGTATAATATACTATTAACAAACGTATTTTTGTCAAAATTGTGTATAATTTCATAATTTTATTACGGTGCTTCACACACGAGGAAAGTTTCTAAACTTGCATATAAATCATACTAATATTTTGTTGGTTTAGTGGTTCAGAATAGAATGATGGTTTGTCCTTCAATCACACCGCAACAGAGCAACGGATCGGCCTGATTTTTGGCATGGGTATAGTTGAGAATCTGGAGAGTAACATAGGCTACTTTTTATCCCGGAAAATTAAGGAGTTCCAGAGGGAATCAAAAAAACTTGAACCACGCGGACGAAGTCGCATGGCATCAGCTAGTACGTCATATCCGGCAGGATTTGAACCTGCGTCTCCCAGGGAATCGCGCCCTGAGTCGATTCAAATCCTGCCGATTCCGCAGGTATTAAGAAAGTTTAAAATTAAACTTGTTTACCGAATTTACAGCTATACCTACCTAGGACCTTACTCCCCAGTGGCGCCAACTTGCGAGCATAAAAACGGTAGACCCTCATTCGTTGCCGAGGTGACTCGCAAGGAAAAACTTTATGCATACTAACATACTGTTCCAGGTTTATGCTTTCTTACCCTTCATGTTATCCTCCGATGTTAATGTTCAGAATATATTTTACTAGCTGATGCCCGCGACTTCGTCCGCGTGGTTAAAGTTTTTTGACCCGCGGGAACTCCTTAATTTTCCGGGATAAAATATCTGTCACTCTCCAGGTCAACTATACCCATACCAAAAATCACGTCGATCCGTTACTCCGTTGCGGCGTGATTGAAGGACAAACCAACAAACCAACAAACAAACACATTTTATAATTTTATTACAGTGCTTCACACACGAGGAAAGTTTCTAAACTTACATACATATCAAAAATTTTCGGAACCGGCAGGATTTGAACCAACAACACACTTTCGCATTTATAATATTAGTATGTATAGAAAAAAAAAATAAGTATATGACGATTTTTCCCGTAAACTCGAGTGGCCTGTTTGCGCCTATCCATCTGTTCATCTGTTCCATCCGATCTACAAAAACAATGATCGGAACATTGCCCACGACCGGTAAACATATTTCCCTTCCGACGTCTGGAGTTTTGCCAGGATCTATTGATTTTGCTATGAACGTCGGCCAAGTTGCAGAAATTACGAATAATACATATGGGAAGACGGACCTACGTATTGAATTATTGTTTTTTCCAACGTATTGAATTATTGTTTCGGCCAAGTTGCAGAAATTACAAATAATACCTACGGGAAGACGGACCTACGCATTGAATTATTGTTTTTTCCAACGTATTGAATTATTGTTTCGGCCAAGTTGCAGAAATTACAAATAATACCTACGGGAAGACGGACCTACGCATTGAATTATTGTTTTTTCCAACGTATTGAATTATTGTTTCGGCCAACTTGCAGAAATTACAAATAATACCTACGGGAAGACGGACCTACGCATTGAATTATTGTTTTTTCCAACGTATTGAATTATTGTTTCGGCCAACTTGCAGAAATTACAAATAATACCTACGGGAAGACGGACCTACGTATTGAATTATTGCTTTTTCCAACGTATTGAATTATTGTTTTTTCCAATGTATTGAATTATTGTTTCGGCCAAGTTGCAGAAATTACAAATAATACCTACGGGAAGATGGACCTACGTATTGAATTATTGTTTTCATTGTATTAATATAAATTTTACTTTAATGCAGAAGTGTCTAGAAGCTTTTTAGCGTTCTGTAGTCAACAAAGGTCCCTTACACTTACAGTTTCGCCATGTACGTCCATCCGTCCATATGCTTCAAGCGCCAAACAAGTGCCATACTAAATTTTGAAAAAAAAAAATTTTTGTGGGTTTTTTTCTCGTCTATCCCATGGTGTGGACTGTGGGGTGTCGTTGGGTAGATCATTTAAAAATATTGTGGATATGGGACAACCAATTTAGGGATCCGTTTACGAAATATTAAGCTTTAACCCCCAAACACAAACTATGTTTGTTTTATGATAGGTGAAAAAATTTTTGTCTACATAATATTATAGACTACATAATATAAACTATAACAGTTTTTATTTACTACGGTACCCTAAAAAATCATCCCTAAAAGGCATATATCCGAAAGTTTGCTCATATGAATTCATTTCGATCCACCTTCCGGCCGGACCATTAAAACTTTTTCTTTATATGCTGAAACTTCCCTTTAGCGATTATTTAACTTTTAAATGCGTGTGTATGTTTTCACTTCGCGTTTTATGAAAAGTTTATCCTTTTCACATAATATTATACTACCTCCCTGGCGCAGTGGTGATCGCTGTGGTCTCATAAGTGGGAGGTCCCGGGTTCGACCCCAGCAGGGTCAATTTGAGAATTTATAATTTCTGACTTTTGTATGGTCTAGTCTGGTGGGAGGCTGCGAACGTGGCTCATTACCACCCTATCGGTAAGAACGTGCCATTAAGCGATTAAGCGTTCCGGTACGATTTCACGTAGAGCCTAATTAGGGGTATGGGTTTAATATAACCCATACCTTAACAGCCCGCTACTATCTTAGACCGCATCATCACATTAGAATTAGTGTTATTTTTGCCACACAATATTCAAACTTCAATCTTTCTTTATTCAAATACACTCTTACAAATGCTTTTGAATTGTCGAGTGAATCTACCGCTGGTTCGGAATGTCATTCCTACCGAGTAGAGCCAACAAGAAACTCAGTCGGTCGTTGCTCTTTTCAATCAAAAATTATAGTGATTATAAGGTAACTGCAGTCATAAGCAAAGCGGGAGCGAGTCAAATCCATGGTCTTTTAACGTTAACTTATATCTTCATCGAGTAGTAAACCAGCCCCCCAATCATACAAGAATGGCCGATCAAAACGGTAAGTTCGTCGTCAAAGTAAAATAAATCATAACAGCATTGAATTAGAGCTCAATTTCGTGTATCCATTCTTATACGTTAGAGTATCGTACATACCTAAACGTATAAGAATGGGTACACGAAATTGAGCTCTAATTTAATGCTGTTAGGGTTTATAAACTTTGACGACGGACTTTTACGTTTTGATCGGCCATTCTTACATGATCGGGGGGCTGGTCTGTGTTAATCTTCAACAATATAATAAACTTTTCTATGGAGCATACTGTGGCCGACGAGGTCCCGGGTTCGAGTCCCGGTTCGGGCCATAATTGTAGAGTAAGTATTGGGTTTTTCTGACTAGAAATTCTCAGTACTGGCCTGGAGTTAGGAAGTTGGCGGTGTTTCACCCCCGTGCCTCAGAGAGCACGTCAAGCCATCGGTCCCGGTTATTATCACTAACATGGTGATAATCGTTAAAGCCCGCCAACCCGCATTGGAGCAGCATGGTGGGTCTAAGGTCTAATTCCCTCTCTCCTATGAGAGTGGAAGCCTGTGCCCAGCAGTGGGACGTTAATGGGATGTAGTGGTGGTGGTGGTGGTGGTGGTGGTGGTGGTGGTGGTGGTGGAGCATTCTTTTAATGGACTTTTTAAACTTGTGTAAAGGTAAGTCTAAAATGGATTGTGGAATTTTATTATAGAATATTCGCATGTTAGTTATGTTAGGTCCCATTGAGTAAACTTGTCCTCCGGTGCCAA
The DNA here is from genome assembly GCA_917051295.2 of Erebia ligea. NCBI lineage: Eukaryota > Metazoa > Arthropoda > Insecta > Lepidoptera > Nymphalidae > Erebia > Erebia ligea. Next base: position 12,910,112 of record OU785241.1, on the reverse strand, counting down.
TACACAACAAAATAGTTGGACCAAGCTTATGTTACAGGGGTGATAAATCAGTAGGAGCAGGTAAAGTTTCAAACTAAGTAACATCGGAACACGTTTTCACTATATCGAATCGACTCTATCTGTAACATACTTTATAAGTCAGGATTTTAACAATATGAAAAAAAGGCTATAGTCTATACCAAGCAAAGCAAGCAAAAATACCTACGCATCTTGGAAAGTTTACAAAAAAGTACCAAATTCCTAAAAAAAAATCAGACCCATTCGGTTAGTGCTTCTTTTGAACCGCAGCTTTTGTGCGATTGTATTTGCTAACATAGGTATTTTTATACTATCCTTTGCGGTGTACAATACACAGAAAAAAAAATGTTGGGTCACAAACACTGTACCGTGACGAAAATTGGAATGTCTGTTACTAGTATTTTTTGCTTATAATCATCGAAAAACGTTCCAATTCGGTGTAAACGTGGTCCGATTCACTATAGAGGCGCGATATCCTTTGAATTATGACTCACTCGCATTACACTTGGACCGGTGCCATGGTATATTGATTGCCACTTCGGGAATTTTCCAGCGTGATGTATTGCAGCAGATAAGAAAAATACAGTTGTTGCAATTGCATGAAATGGCTTGTAAATTGAATGCAAGTTAATAAGTTGCACATGCAAAAAATTGAGGAAAAATAAAATATAATATTTACGCTGAGTTACACGAAACAACTTTAAAAAATTTAGTAGAAATCAAACTAAATTAATCGCGAGAATTCTATGAAGTCTTGTGATTAAATTAGTTCAACATTTCATTTTTTAAATTTGTTTGGTTAATTACTTGAATAATATTTTTATTTTTACCTATATTTTTCTTAATATTAAAATGTCCAATATCACGACCTATCATTTTATTCTTCATTTTAATATTATAAATGCGAAAGTGTGTCTGTTTGTTGATTTATCTTTCAATCGCGCCGCAACAGAGCAACGGATCGACATGATTGAGGACCGAGAGTGAGACTTAGGTTTTTAAATCACTCTTTCTTAAAATAATTCAAAGTAAATAAACTAGTGGTTCGCCCCGAACTGAGACCTCGCGGTATCACAGAGCGCCATCTATTGACATCATTGTGAAGTTCTGTTAAAAATATCGACATCATCATCAAATAAATATTATAAATGCGAAAGTTTGGATGGATGTATGGATGTATGGATGGATGTTTGTTACTCAATCACGCCCCAACGGCTGAACGGATCTGGATGAAATTTGGCACAGAGATAGATTATAGTCTGAAATAACACATAGGCTACTTTTTATCCCGGAAAATTAAGGAGTTCCCGAGGGAAACGAAAAACTCTGATCCACGCGGACGAAGTCGCGGGCATCAGCTAGTTAAAAAATAAATAATTTCGTTTCCCTGTAATATTTATCTAATTTTAGTATTTGTTGTTCAAGTACAGGATATAATTCAAATAATTGATCAAGTTTCAGGCTCAGCCTTTCAGAAAATTGAGAGTTCTGAGGTCAACTTTGGACGTTAGAAAATCTTCACGTTGAAAGCCCCCCATTTCGTTAATTTTAGGGGAAAAATTAAAAAAAATTTTTTTTGGACTCTATTCTTATTTATCTTTAAAATGATATACCGCAACCCTATGTAACGCTATAAAAAATATTTTACTTCGCATTCGCTTTTATGAGAGCCCCCCTGAAATAAAGATTTTTATAACTTTTTAAGCCATATTCGGCGGGAGGCCATCGGTTTACATATTATATTTAAATTTGAAGTAATTACGTTCAGTAATTCAGAAGTTATAAGGCTCTGACCGACGGACGGACAAGTGCCAATTCACTGAAGTAGACTCAGAGACCTTCGCTTCGCTCGGTCAATTATAACAATAATTTCAAGCTGTTGCCTCTCAAAATGTAAGCTCGAAAATTACAAGATACCAAAAATCACATTCAAAAGCGTAACCCAAGCAACGCTTCCACGCTACCTGGCGATGACGTAACGAAATATGTCGACAGTTAACCCTTAATTATCTCGACGGGGCCATATTTACCCGACGGAGCATCAATTTTGTGTCACCTGCGCTCTCAGGGGCTATCTATTAGTCAAGCCTCTGCTGCAGATGCGTTAGTTTTAAACGTTATACATTTTAGAGCTTCCTGAATCCTGCAGCGTTTTATTTTAATATGGGAAAATGGGTTGAAAATTTAGTGAAATTCTGATAATTTTACTTAAGTTCTAACTAATAGTTCTGCTATTATAATTGAAGTGAAAACTTCTTTAGCCGCGTTTTTGATTCTTGTGCCGCACTTTTTGGTAAGGGAAAATCTTATGGGTTCGCGTCACCGACATCTTTACAAGTAAAATTGAATGGATTTAGTTTTCACTTCTATCGGCATTCCCTATGACTGCCAATTTTTTTTTTTTCATTCTAGTAAGCTTACGAGAACGTCATTCAGCTACTTTAATTATGAAGTTTTTTTTATTAACAGTAAAACAGTTTTCTTACGTAAAAAAAAATACAAAAAATCGCCGGTATAAAAAAAAACCCCCACAGCGAATCCTAGGTTATTAAAACACCTTAAGCTATTTAGTGTTAACACTTAATAATATGTAATAGGTACTGTACGTTATGAACCTAGTATTAAATTTTAAGTACATACAATAACGCAAGCTGGATACTTCTATTAAAATGAAAACCTTAAAAGGGATTATTGGCCAAAATTGCACCATTCAATAAAACGTCTAAGGCGCAGGACGAAGTAACAGAAAGGCCCAAGAGATATAGTTTGGGCACAGTAATGTTTAAAGTTCGCCGGATGAGGCGAAATTAATCCCCTTTTATTATTAAACTCCCGTAATTAATATCTTAAGGCGGCAGGTGTCTCTACATACCTAATTTATCCCTCGCCTTAGTGATTATAAATGTGGAGGTGTGACACTCGTATTATGGTTAAGTGTAACATTTATTTCTAAAATCCAATCCATACTTCAAAACGAATCTATACTAATATTATAAATGCGAAAATTTGGATGGATTGATGGATGGTTAGATGGATGGATGGATGGATGTATGAATGGATGTTTGTTACGCAAGAACGGCTGAATGGATCTAGCTGAAATTTGGTACAGAGATAGATTATAGTCTGGAATAGCACATAGCCTACTTTACAACTCGGAAAATTATAGAGTTCCCGCGGAAACCAAAAACCTCAAATAATGGAGACGAAGTCGCGGGCATCAGCTAGTAATATTATAAACTAGCTGTTGCCCGCAACCTTGTCTGCATCTAATTGCTGATCTCCTACGAGCGCAGGTATCAAGTTGTATATGATAAAACACCACTGCAGCCCATTACCATCCCACCGCTGGGCACAGGCCTCCACTCTTATAGGAGAGAGGAATTTAGAGCTTCGACCCACTACGCTGCTCCGATACCGATAAACGATGTAACCGATATAACCGATATAATATTAGTTGGTTATATTAGTTATAATAACCGGGACCGCAGGATTAACGTGCTCTCCGAGGCACGGGGGTGAGAAATTTGTTAATTGCAAAACCCAGTAGGTACCTAACAATTTTTATGCCCGACCGGGAATCAAACCCAGGACATCGTGATCCGCAGTCGAAGTCAATCAATCAATTAATATTTATTTATTCAATTTAGGTACACTGTAGGTACAGTGTACACTTATTGAGGTCCGAAACTTATAAAACATGAACGTGATAATCAATTACGATATCTTAAAACTAAAGCTACGAGGGTTCCAAACGCGCCCTGGTCTGAGAAGAGCTCACAACAATCTCAGCGCGGTATCTTTATTTTTTTAATTACCACTATAAAAAAAAGTGTGAGTGCAATTTACACACGGCACAAGTGAAACTTCAGAAAAGTAGCCTATACGAGAGAATGGTTATATTTATTTCATTTATACAATTTATATTCATCTCATTCTCTCGCAGGCTAAATCCTATTATGAATATGTTTGTCTCTTTTTAGTGTCTCTTTTTCGTTTCATTGAATTTCAAATCACAACGATTCTAAGGAAGTTTCACTTCAAGAAGTGAAATCTTATATTTTTTCTGTTTTTACCTAGGATACTAGGATAGAAACTGTGTATTTTATTCAATATTAAAGACATTTTAATACTAAAACTAAATTAAACTTCAAGAAGTGATAAAACTCACCCTTAAACTTTGTGAAAGCTGTCTAAGCACCTAAATCTCTTAACACACTGTGGCAATTAGACCACATTGACCTCAATACTCAAAGAGCTTAAAGTACCCGCGTAGTCTGAAAAATAGGACAGTTCAAGACAAAACGAGACATAATTTTACTCGTAGTGCATGCTAGCCATACTGGTCTGAGAAGAGCTCACAACAAACTCAGCCGGGGTTTTTAGGGTTCCGTACCAAAATGGTAAAAATGGAAGGAACTCTTATGGTGCGACTTTCTCCGTCCGTCCGTCCGTCTGTCACAGTCGATTATTTCAGTAACTATTAAAGCTATCGACATGAAATTTGGAATAGTTGTGTATAATAGTGGCCTAACATCATTAAAATTAAAAAAAAAATAGTTTAATTCAAAAAGGGGGAAAATCGGCGGTTTGTAATTTCAAAGTATGATAACTATTAACTGAGTGGGATATCATATGAAAGGGCTATACTTCTACATTCTAAAACAGATTTTTATTTATTTTTATGCATAATAGTTTTTGATTTATCGGGCAAAATGTTGAAAAAAATACCGTCCCCCCCCCCCCCCCCCCCCCCCTTATCTCCGAAGTTTACCAATTGAAAAATCTGAAATAATTATGGTCAATAGAAGCTTATGTATATTTTACAGGAAAAATAAAACCAACGCTCTAACTAGCATAGTTTTTTTTATATTAACAATAAACCTCTACAAACAAAGTTAGTTTTGCGGTTCATTAAATTCATTAATCGTAAAGCTTACTACAGGTTTGTACGGAACCCTCGGTGCGCGAGTCCGACTCGCACTTGGCCGGTTTTATTTTTATTATTATCACTATAAAAGAGTGATAAAACCCACCCAACTTTGTCAAAGCTGTCTAAGCACCTCAATCTCTTAACACACTCTGGCAATAGGGATGACGACAACTCAATCAAATCAGCAACTCTTTATTTTTAAAAACGCACTTCTAGCACTTCTAGTATGAAAGTTGTATGAAATTCACAGTTGTGAGTTGTGAAGTCATAAAATTTCAACGCACTTTTTTTCTTCAATCTATATTTTAAAATGGATAACAAACTTAAAACTAACCGAGGATGTGAATTTTAGTTCTTTTGGAAGACCCTCTATTTAATAATCAGTTGGAAATAATTTTTTTTTTTTATAGGCATCATCCCTATACCACACTGACCTCAATGCGCAAAGAGCACCCGCGTAGTCTGAAAAATGGGACAGTTCAAGACAAAACGACAAAAGTCAAGCTGCGACTATTGTCACGGTGAAAAGGACAAAAGAACAAAAATTCTCGGCGACTTGCTGGCACAAACAAAAGTTTGAACAGACTAGATAAGACTTATTGGACTTGCAGTCAGCGTTCGCTTTGAATACCTTTTTTGAGACCTAATTATAGAGAGAAATTAAAACTAGCTTGTGAAATGCATTGCTGCTTCTATGGTCCTCGAGTCTAGACTTGGTTTGGTCGGGGACGCTGGCGGCTGGAATATGTCGACGATTAATGGCGCTGTTTGTGTCAATCATATAATAATAATAATAATAATATAAAGCTTTATTTATTTCCTTACAATATGTTCTTACAGTACACCATCTTCTAAAAGGTCGGCCTCGTCTGCGTTTTGAGTCACGTGGGTACCAATTTGTGACTATGCGTGACCATCTTTCGTCTGCAACTCTTTGTATGTGCCCTGCCCATTTCCATTTTGAGCGAAGAATGTATTTGACCGCGTCTTTTGCTTTAGTTTTCTTCCTTATGACAACATTCTTCACTCTTTCTTTCAGTCTCAAGTTTAAGAAACTGCGTTCCATCGCTTTCTGGCATTTACTCACCTTGTCTAGGTTTTTCTTGGTTAGTGGCCAGGTCTGAGCGGCGTAAGTCAAACAAGGTGTGAGACAAGAATCCATAGCTTTAGTTTTCAGCTTGGTCGGTAGCTTCCCTTTGAAGATTTCTTTCATTGCCCAGTACTTGTTCCAAGTATTTTTTATTCTTCGATCGATCTCTTTATCTGTGCAAGATTTGAAAGAAATAAGGTGACCCAGGTAAATGTAGTCTTCGACGTATTCTATTATTGTGTTCGAAATAGTAATTGGTGTTTTGTCCTTGTTTGTCATAATCTTGGTTTTACCTTCGTTCACTTCCAGTCCCATATCCCTGCTTTCTTTGTGAAGTGATTCTAGCATATATTGCAGGTCTTTTGGGTCTTCCGAAAGTACAACTAGATCATCAGCAAACCGTAAATGGGATAGATACTTCCCATCGATCTTGATACCTATGTTATCCCAGTCTAATCTTCTAAAGATGCTTTCTAAAACAGTGATAAATAGTTTAGGAGATAATGGATCCCCTTGTTTTACTCCGCGTTCTATTTTGAGGAATTCCCGCGGGAACCAAAAACCTCAATCCACGCGGACGAAGTCGCGGGCATCCGCTTATCTATACTAATATCCATATCCATACTAATATTATAAATGTGAAAGTGTGTCTGTCTGTCTGTCTGTCTGTATGCTACGCTTTTTATATTAATTTTTCAGTTTAATAAGTGAACTGAGATGGACAGTGCATACCTACTAAACTTTTTTGTATAAATTAGCTTAATTTTTTTTATATACCTAAGAGTGAAAATTGATTGGATACCACTAGTTGTTAAGAAAACAAAAGGCTATAGGTAATAATAAAAATATTAGTATTGCTTATTTTAACAAAACTAAGAAGAATCATACCTAACGCTCATAATATTGCGTCTGATATAAATTAGACAATTAATAAAAGTCTAAAGCGTCTGTTGGAAGCCATTAACGGAAATTACGCTCAATTATAAAGCATTCGCCTTAAGAATATTTGTTTTTTACCCGACGTTATTACGCGTAGAAATATAATTGTTAAATAATCGCCTTAAAAGTTCTAATTGTTTTCTTTCGCATAACTTTGAGTTACTAGTTATTGCGCGTATTTTAATTAAAATAAGCTAACTTGTAGTGGAATAAATAAAATTTTATTCCACTACAAATTAGCCCTTGTCACCTGATGGTTAGGCAACAGCGCCAGGGAGGTCGTTAAAACGGTTGATTTCTACGCGGTATCGTACCGGAACGCTAAATCACTTGGCCGCAAGTCTTTGCCAGTAATAATGTATCCTATTATATGATGTTGACTGTTCATGTTCAATGGACTATGACTGTTTAGACGCAAAAGCGCTATCAAAAATGATATCAAAAAGTTCTTAAAAGTTCCAAACCTCTCTCCTGCAGATAACCGACAATCCAAATCACTTAATGGGGCTGATTCTGTAGTGCACAATCTCTAAACTAAACTAAAATTAGAGCATTACAAATATTGCTATCCCTTTCATAATACTCCCTACGGAAAGGGACATAACTAGATTTAAAGCTGCCATTTTAGTTTAGTTTAGAGATTGTGCACTACAGAATCAGCCCCAATATTTTTAAAAGTCGTTTGAAGGATTTAGTAGTTATATAGTCAGTCATTCTATGTTAATATTTATTTATTCATGTTTATTATATATATAGTATTATATTTATTTATTCATATTTATTATATTACTTACATAGTATAATATTTATTTATGAATGTATATATGTAGGTAATATTGTTTGTAGTTAATATGTACCTTTATACTTAAAGTTTGCGCACCATCCCGTTTGTATTCTCTTATCCTGTCACCAAAGGTTGTCTGGAAGAGATCGCCTTAGGCGATAAGATCGCCTTTGCATACTGTGTAGTCCTAGTTCGTTGTTTTAATATCTTGTTTATTTTCGTGTTCTTGTGTGCAATAAAGATTTAATAAAATAAAATAAATAAAAATAAACCATTGTAGAAAAATAATGCCGAATTTTGGCACAAAAATTGTAATTGCTTCTATCCCGGAAAATCAAAGTATTTTTGAAAAAGTTTTCAAAAACCTCTCAGGTGTGGGCATTATTCATCATCATGGGCAGTTTTTTTAATCCACTACAGGTTATCCCTTGACTGCGATCAACTTACCATATCATACTATATATCATACTTATATTATAAATGCGAAAGTGTGTTTGTTTGTTGGTTTGTTGGTTTGTCCTTCAATCACGCCGCAACGGAGCAACGCATCGACATGATTTTTGGCATGGGTATAGTTGAGGACCTGGAGAGTGACATAGGCTACTTTTTATCCCGGACAATTAAGGAGTTCCCGCGGGAATCATAAAACTTAAACCACGCGGACGAAGTCGCGGGCATCAGCTAGTTATATATAATGCGAAAGTGTGTTTGTTTGTTGGTTTGTTGGTTTGTCCTTCAATCACGCCGCAACGGAGCAACGAATTGACGTGATTTTTGGTATGGGTATAGTTGAGGACCTGGAGAGTGACATAGGCTACTTTTTATCCCGGAAAATTAAGGAGTTCTCGAGGGAATCAAAAAAACTTAAAACACGCGGACGGAGTCGCAGGCAGCAGCTAGTTAGGTGATAATGGTAAATGATGATGCAGTCTAATGCTGAGATATATAGAGCGTACTCTGACTTGGCTCAGACTTTACTTAGAGTTAAAAAGTGACATAAATCTGTCTCGTTTATCCATGTCATAAGTATAAGCAAAGTCAAAGTTTGCTCTATTAGATCTCACACTAAGATGGTAGCGTGTTAACCTGTTATGGGTACCCGGTTTCCACACGGCGTCGTACCGTAACGCTAAATAGCTTTCCTGGTTGGACTATAACTGTCCAATCTGTAGCGTTGGTTAAGTTAGTGGCATAGTTAATCAGCACTCAACTGAGTAGGTACCTATGCCGTTTAATCTACGAGTACACAGGAATTTAGAATGAGACAGACCTTGATACCTTGATAGTTCTCTAAGACCTAAAATTCAAATATTTAAAATTCAAATCTTTTTTATTCAAGTTGACTTTGACAAGTGCTTTTGAATAGTGGAGTCTACCACTGGTTAAGAATGTCATAAAAGCAAGTCTACCGCAAAGCCTTAAACTAAGCCATTACAGCAAAATCTGTGTTGACGCGATAATTTGAAAGCCAAGGCTTGAATGTGTAGAATGTAAGACGTTTTAGCCTTTGAGAGCCGCTTACAAAAGGACATAAACTGTTTTTAAGTTACTGTTACATTAAGTTAAATATTTTTTCTCAAACATGCTTGGAAATCTGAGCATTATTTTGACAACCTTCTTCGATATAAATCGAAATTGCTGTACTGGCCAAATACATGCGAGCAGCGGCCTTCTAAAGTTGTATGAAAATCCATATCTGTCGTGGTTTAGCGGCCAAATAAATTACATACTAAATTCATATCTGTCGTGTAGTTTAAAAGTGGAACGATCTTTTACTCCGAAACATGGCAAGAAGTTTAATTCGCTATAACCCGCCACTGTGGCGGATTATAGCGAATTAAACTTCTCGTTCATTCATTGTCCAGCAGTGAACGTCTGTCGGTTGATGATGATTGTGATGATGAAATCGAAGCGTTTAACAGCATGAAATAATGCAATGCACTTTTAAGATAATTATAAACGTTAAACGGCCTAGGTGTCTACAATTTTTAGTAAGTAAGTAACTTGAAAGAAGTGAGTTAGAAGTTTGTGAACTACTTATGTGTTTACATTTAAGGAACATACGGATAGACGGAAGGCAAGACAAAATTAGATTTTACCTAAAGTACATAGAAATAAAAATATAAATAGAAATGAATTATTTCATGTAGGACAACTTGTGCCACTTAAGATAAGTCGTAAGAATCTACCACCGGTTCGGAAAGCTGATTCTACTGAGAAAAACCGGCAAGAAACTCAGCAGTTGCTCTTTTCAAAAACAGAAATTTTTTACAATTTGTATATAATATAAAATGCATACGCTACGTAACAAGAAGTTATTACACTGACTTGTGGGTTGCTGGATGCGAAGCCGGTTGCTTATAACAAGTTATCAACGCAAAACAAAATCTATCGACACAGCGCGAGTAGGTAACCTAATGGTCGTATGTCAATGGTTAATATGTCGCATATGACAGTCGTAACTTGTCCACACACCGTGATTGGAGTGACATAAATGTTTCCGGATGTACGCCATTCGTGATTCGAATTTATGACTATGTGCTCATGTAATATTTAGCCGTGAACTTTTATCCAAATTATGAGCAAAATTAGAAATAATTGTGTTTAGCTCTGTACACTTTATTTCTTCTATATTTTATGGTCATTATATTATTTTAGACAATTAATTACCATACTAGTCAAATGCATGTTAAACGTCAAATTATAAATGCGAATGTATGTTTGTTTGTGGTTACAAATAAAACTGTTTAGCAATATTAACTGAATGATGTCCGCTAGATTGTGAAGACAAACACAAAATAAGTTATCATCACAAAGCAAAATGACAGTACGAGTAGATAACCTAATGGTCGTATGTCAACGGTTAATATGTCGGTTATGACAGTCGTAACTTGTCCACACACCGTGATTGGAGTGACATAAATATGTTTTGGGATGTACGCCATTCCGCGCGATACGAACTTTCGTGATTCGAATTTATGACTATGTGCTCATGTAATATTTAGCCGTGAGCTTTTATCCAAATTATGAGTAAGATTAGAAATAATTGTGTTTTGCTCAATATTTTAAACGCGAACGTGTGTCTGTCTACTATACTTTCAACCGATCCGTCCTATCTGTTCAACCGATTTTGATAAAATTTGGTACAGGGATAGGTTGTATACCGGGGAAGGCTACTTTTTATCCCAGAAAATGAGTTCCCGCGGGAATATGAAAACATTTCGGACGAAGTCGCGGGCATCGTCTATGTAGGTAATAAGTATTAATAGGTACCAGATGAGATCTATTTGTTGCTTTGCATTATTCCTAAATAACAAAATCAGTCACAAACCGACAAACCAAAGCTGAAAGAAATTTCTATTTGAGAAATAAGTTCCTTTGTCTGCTTATTTTCTGAACAGACAATAACAGAAAATAAGTAGACAAAGGAACTTATTTCTCAATATTTTTCAACTCAACTCATACTGACATTTTTTAAAATTCAAATAAACTTGTTAGAAGTTCTTTTGAATCGTCGAGTGAATCTACCACTGGTTCGGAATAACATTCCTACCTAGAAGAACCAACAAGAAAGTCGGTGGTTGCTCTTTTACGATAATTCAAAAAACGTTTTTTTCCGAAATTTAACTATTTGTTACAAATTTTAACTATTGGTTGCCTTAACTATGTCTCAAAAAACCGGCCCTTAGGCATATGATTACGTCCGCAAGACCTTCCATACAAGCTTACCACATACCCGTACACTAAAGAATTGGTACGCTAAAGTCGGAGGAGAGCCTGGATTTACCAAGGAGGCATTAGCAGCTTTGAAACAAAAAACTGAGTTGTCTAATCACCAATTATTAGCCACCTTAGTACTGGATGAAATGAGTATTCGTCGCCGTGTAGAATGGGACGAGCGAAAATTTCATGGCTACGTTAACATGGTCACTGAAGTAGAAGGTGATCACTTGGCGGAGGCAAAAGAAGCCTTGGTATTTTTAGTTACTGCAATCAACTGTAACTTTAAAGTTCCTGTTGGTTTTTTTTTTAGTAGATGGTGTAAAATGTGTGTGGCGAAAATGTGTACATAAGTAACCACTGTCCTTAGCATTACTGGAGCGAGTCAAATCCATGCTATTTTATCATTTAAATAATCTTCAACAGTTATAATAAGCTTTTTTCAGGAGCATACAATTAATGGATTTCTTTAACTTGTGTAATAGGGAAGTTTAAAATAGGTTGTTGAATTGTGTTAAAGAATGTATTAAATTAAAATAAATGCTCATTCCCATTTATTTTGTACAAAAGGAATAAAAAAAAATTAAATAAACAACACAAGACCAGATTATAGCCATTTGACCTATACTCGGAATATGTATTACACTAATCCACAATACGTGTACAACGTACGTTATTTATAATCCCCTGGGGTGACACTAAACTATGTCACAATTAGCCAAAACAAACTTAAACCACTAGTACAATGCAGTTGCTAATTATCTAATAGCTGTAGGTAATTTAACTATTTATTACTAATTGATGCCCGCGACTCCATCCGCATGGAATAATTTTTTTATACCCACGGAAACTCCTTAATTTTCAGGGATAAAAAGTCTATGTCACTCTTCAGCTCCTCAACTATACTCATGCAAAAAATCACGTCGATCCATCGCTCTGTTGCGGCGTGATTGAATGACAAACAAGCAAACCAATAAACCAACACACTTTCGCATTTATAATAATATTACTATGATATGATAGTATTATCTAATACGCGATACAATCTGACCGCTCCGACTTCCCTTGGATAAAACATTCCAATATCCCTTCTTCTTCTTAATAATAAACACAAAATTTCAAGTTTGGGTTTAATAAAACTACCATGCCCATAACAGGTTAGCCCGCTACCATCTTAAACTGCATCATCACTTACCATCAGGTGAGATCGCAGTCTAGGGCTAACTTGTAGTGGATAAAAAAAAACAAATCATTTATTTGCATATATTGCGTAGGTACATTGGTGTTACAAATATCTTATTCTAATCAACAGGTAGTATAAATCACACAGATACCACCATAATTCTTATAAAATTCATCAAGTATATAATCCTATGATAATATAATCTATATACTTCTATACTTATTATTATCAATGCGAAAGTTTGGATAGATGGATGGATGGATGTTTCTTACTCAATCACGCCAGAACGGCTGAACGGATCTGGATGAAATTTGGCACAGAGATAGATTATAGTCTGGAATAAAACATAGGCTACTATTTATCCAGGAAAACCAGATAAACCACCAACAATTTTGTATGAAAACCAGTGCAATCTTATTCGCTGTTCTGTATCGACGATGTGGATCAATTTGCGTAAGCTTTTTATAGCTCATCCTTCCATCCGTCCGCCAGCTATCAGAGCCTCATCATGACTTCAGGATTAATGCACGTCGAATATCTCGCGGCAATGGCTTATCTCTGTGGAGATTAGCCGCCGTTTCCACTGAAACTGAAGTCAATCTGGATGAAGTCGCATATCAACTAGTTGCAATTTGGAAAAAAAATATTATGTAGATTTCCTTTCAATGCATTTTGCGTTTTCGTTATTAGGGTTCCGTACCCAAAGGGATGCCCCATTACTATGCCTCCGTTGTCCTTTCGTCCGTCTGTCTGTCATCGGGCTGAATCTCATGAACCGTAATACCTATACAGTTGAAATTTTTACAGAGTGTGTATTTCTATTGCCGCCATAACAAGAAATAATAAAAATTAAATTAAATTAAAAAAATAAAGGGATACAAGACACGTGACAATTGCGGCATTGTTTTACTCTACGTTTTAATAATCGCTGTATCTCTTGAATCGTTATACTCGTACCTACGTAGTCACATGAATCTTTCAAAGACTGAGTTTTACTCCTATTTGCTATAACAACAAATAATGAAAATAAAATGTATACTTACCAATAAAAAATAATATATATATAAAATATGCGAAAATTTGGATGGATGGGTGTTTGTTACTCAATCACGCCAAAACGGCAGAACGGATCTGTATGAAATTCGGCACAGAGATAGATTATAGTGTGGAATACACACAGGCTACGTTTTATCCTGCAAAATTAAAGACCGTGGGAACCAAAAAACCTCAATCCACGCGGACGCAATCGCGGGCATCAGCTACTTAGTAAATTGATAACTATCAGATTATACAATAAAATTATATTTTAAAAGTACATAGTGTTAAATCTTGTTTGATAGTACGGAACGTGTGCGACTCCGACTCGCACTTTGCCGGTGTTTTTTAAATTTAGATATTTCGCATCAATCGATCGAATTGCCTCGCTGGTCTAGGGTTAGCATGATCGACTGCGGTTGACGAGGTCCCGGGTTCGAGTCCCGGGTCGGGCCATAATTAAGTATTGGGTTTTAGTGACTAGAAATTCTCAGTACTAGTAAAACGTACTATTACCAAGAGATTACGGAGAGCACGTTAAGCCGTCGGTCCCGGTTATTATCACTACCATGATAAATATAGCCGTTAAATCCCGCCAACCCGTATTGGAACAGCGTGGTGGGTCTAAGCACTGATTCCCTCTCTCCTATACCCAGCAGTGAGACGTTTATGGGCTGTAGTGATCAATCGATACCAGCGTACCGTAATTTCACGCAATGAAGCCAACCAATATCATTAAGAGCCTTCTAATAATATAACCTACGTCAGAACGAGTTTAAAGATAGAAACAGAATTTCAATTAATTTGATTATTGCATCGTTTAGAACCTTTGTTTCGCGTCTGCGGTCGCCAACTTTTGCTTGTTTAGCGTTTGGATCTAGATAAATAAACAATGGAATACGTAAACTCTGTTCCAATAGAGATGAGCTATTTTTTAATCTCATCCATTCGACCAATAATGATGGGAATTTCTACAAACTTTTTTTATTTTTATCCACTACATGTTAGCCCTTGACTGAGATCTCACCTGATGGTTAGTGATGATGCAGTCTAAGATGGTAGCGGGCTAACCTGTTAGGGGCATGGCAGTTATATTAAATCCATACCCCTATTCGGTTTCTACACGGCATCGTACCGGAACGCTAAATCGCTTGGCGGCACGTCTTTGCCGGTAGGGTGGTAACTAGCCTCGGCTGAAGCCTCCCACCAGGCCAAACCAGGGAAATTAACTGAACGTACATCATATCATACTTACTCATATTATAAATGCGAAAGTGTGTATGTTTGTTGGTTTGTCCTTCAATCACGCCGCAACGAAGCAACTGATCGACGTGATTTTTGCATCGATATAGTCGAGGAGCTGGAGAGTGACATAGGCTACTTTTAATTTAGGATTTCCCGCAGGAATCAAAAAAACTTTACCACGCGGACGAAGTTGTGGGCATCAGCTAGTACAATATAATTTACTTACCATAACAAGCCATATATAGACCAGGCGTTACCATCTAAGAACACGTTAAATACGTACAATAATAATTGTTTTCTACATTCACACAATACTCACACTGTTTAACTTCTTCGCTTTAAAGTTACAAAATCTAAATAGAACAACTTAAATTAAATGTCCTAAATGATGTTTAAAGTTAAACCCAAAACTCTAAAGCCTGGGAGTGTTCTAGAAAATAACTTTTAACTGGAACCTACATTTAACTTTATGTACTATAAGTGTGTTTAGGTACCTTTAGTTTATTGACTCTCGCCAATGTTGGAAAAACATGGAATTGTATAACTGCTATTTAGAATTAAATAGCTCATAAATACTCAGTCATTAGTAAAGTTGGTCTAGTGGTTAGCATGTTCGACTGCGGCCGACGAGGTCCCGGGTTCGATTCCCGGGTCGGGCTAAGTATTGGGTTTTTCTGACGAGAAATTCTCAGTACTAGCCCGGAGTAAGGAAGTTGGTGGTGTTTCACCCCCGTGCCTCGGAGAGCACGTAAAGCCGTCGGTCCTGCGCCTGATCTCACTCCGGTCGTGTCGGATTTTCCGTCCCATCGGGCTATGACAGTAAAGGAACAGAGAGTGCACCTGTGTATGCGCACACATTTGTGCACTATAATATCTCCCGCGCAGATGGCTAATCTCTCTGGAGATAGGCCGTCGTGGCCGAAATTCGGTCGGGAGGACATTAGTAAAGACTAAATTTTTGCGGCGCTTGTGTTTGAGTCTCTGGGCCTTGGGTCTCTGGGTCATCGGACCCGAGACATTTTATCAAAGTTGTTTCCCAAAAGTTGGTCCACGCTACTGTATGACCGAAGAGCTGGCACTTATTAACCGACTTCCAAAAAAGGAGGAGGTTCTCAATTAGGCGCGTATGTTTTTTTTTTTTTTTTTAGCCCAACGTCTTAGCCTGGAAATAGGGATGATGACAACTCAATCAAATCAGCAACTCTTTATCAAACTTAAAAACTTCTTGTATGGAAGTTGTATGAAATTCACTGTTGTGACGTCATCAAATTTCAACGCACTTTTTTTCTTTAATCTATGTTTTAAAATGGTTATCAAACTTAAAACTAACCGAGGATGTGAATTTTAGGGCTTTTGGAAGACTCTCTATTTAATAATCAGTTAGAAATAATTTAATTTTGATATACCTAGGCATTATCCCTATTCAGAGAGGCAATAGCGCCAGTGTTTTGGGTACCATGCCCATGAACGATATAATTTGAACGGTATATACTTTTTTTAAAAATGTTATAGATTTTTGTAGTAGGTTATATTTTGTAAATATTTTAATTACCTATTATTGTTATCTTTCTAGTGGCTTGTATTCTTTAGTATTTAAATTTAATTGTTTTGAATCTATGTTTCTTTCCTGTCCGTGTGTGTATAATATTATATTGGTAGTCCTGACAAGGCGTTTTAATTACCACGCCCGTTCCTCGACTGCCATAAGTCTGTACCTACCATAGGTTTTATCCTGCCATAAAGAGCTTACGCTGTAAAACATTTCATTTTATTTCATTTCAGAGTATTTATTACCTATTCTGTTTTTAATCATAATAATGGGAGCTAGTCTAGTAACACGATATCTAAACAAACTAATAAAATCATAAGCACAAACTATAGTTTGAGTTATAATTGAATTTTCTAGAGTTGTACGCCCCAGTTGCGTAAAGTTTGTTCATCCCATAATACCCATATGGCCTCCAATTTGTACAAACAAATTCATTGTTAAGATATCCCATTTCCATTTTAATTGTGTAGTTTAATAGCTTAGGCGCTGCGCAAACGTAGACACTGTTGGTTACCGACACGGGACATTATCACAGAAAACCCTAGTTTTTACACTTTTTGATTGGCAATTCACTTCCTCCACTACAGCCCATTAACGTCCCACTGCTGGGCACAGGCCTCCACTCTCATAGGAGAGTGGGAATTAGAGCTCAGACCCACCACGCTGCTCCAATGCGGGTTGGCGGGCTTTAACGACTATTATCATGTTAGTGATAATAACCGGGACCGACGGCTTTACGTGCTCTCCGAGGCACGGGGGTGGAACACCACCAACTTCCTAACTCCGGGCTAGTACTGAGAATTTCTAGACAGAAAACCCCAATACTTAATTATGGCCCGACCCGGGACTCGAACCCGGGACCTCGTCGGCCGCAGTTGAACATGCTAACCACTAGACCAACGAGGCAGTTCACTTAACACTAGATAATAATTAAGATTTTAATAAGTCTTAAGTGTCAAGTAGAAGTAACTGGGTACGACGTGTATCTACGTTTGCGCAGTTGATTACATATTTTGTATGAAAGCAAAATAGGTATTCATTCGTGGCTTGTATCCGACACACAACAAAAAAGTGTCAACGTTTGTGCATCGCCTTAGATCAACTCGATAAATCTATGGAATTAAATCGATGAATTTCTGCGATTTCAAAATGAGTCTCTTTTAAGCCCATAATAATTATGAATTACTAGCTGATGCCCGCGACTTTGTCCGCGTGGATTGAGGTTTTTCGGTTCCCGCGGGAACTCTTTAATTTTCCGGGATAAAAAATTGCCTATGTGCTATTCCAGACTATAATCTATCTCTGTGCCAAATTTCATCCAGATCCGTTCAGCCGTTGGAGCGTGATTGAGTAACAAACATCCATACATCCATACATCCATCCAAACTTTCGCATTTATAATATTTATTATATTTGATGTAGGTTTACCAATATACCAATAAATTGCTATAATAGTTGTAAGGTGGTGAGTTATTTGACCAAATTTCTGAATCAGGACAAAATAATCCATATAAATATTATAAATGCGAAAGTTTGGATGGATGGATGTATGTATGTATGGATGTATGTTTGTTACTCAATCACGCTCCAACGGATGAACGGATCTGGATGAAATTTGGCACAGAGATAGATTATAGTCTGGAATAGCACATAGGCTACTTTTTATCCCGGAAAATTAAGGAGTTCCCGCGGGAACCGAAAAACCTCAATCCACGCGGACGAAGTCGCGGGCATCAGCTAGTAATAATATAGTTTTAACGTCCCTTTTAATAGTCCGTTCGGAATACCGTTTTATTATTGACCAAAGCGTTTCGTACTTTATGTACTCAGTTTATAGACTCAAAATGACATAAAATCTATTCAAATCCTACAGGGAAAACAGGACTTTACGATGCGGAATGGCTGTGAAGACTTTATGTTCGGAAAAAAGGAAAATAAACTAAGTAAAACGATGATAAAAGAGAAACAAACTTTGGTTTACTTGTTTAAGTCACCTAGCATATTGAAAAAAGTTATTTTTCGTACCTTAAACATCGTTGGGACATTTAGCAGATTTGAAAAGTTTATAAATCCTGAATTCTATCTGGGGCCATAAAATTCAAATAATTAAAAATTCTAAAGTTTTTTATTCAAATTTAATAGACTTTTTACAAGTGCTTATGAATAGTCGAATGAATCTACCACTGCCCTTAAAGCCTTATTGTGGCCGATTCTGTTTATCACAATCTCTAAACTAAACTAAAATGGCAGCTTTAAATCTAGTTCTGTCCCTTTTCGTAGGGAGTAGTATGAAAGGGTTAGCAATATTTGTAATGCTCTAATTTTAGTTTAGTTTAGAGATTGTGCATTACAGAATCAGCCCCATTGTTTCATTATTATTTACTTACGTGATTTAGAATTATAATCCTTATTTTTGGAACGTCAAGGTACGTGACATCAAACTGTCATTTTGAGTTATATTGCCTAAGTATTGCTTTATGCGATAGCAGTATGGCCCCTAGTCAGAAGCGGCACAAGACTGTATTCTGTGAAGATGCAAACCTACGTCCAATTACATATCGTAGACAAATAATGATCGAGACTAGGGTTTCCATGCGTCTGGGTTTCTCCGGATTTGTCCCAGTTTAAAGGGCGTCCGGGGAGCGGGGTTTAATTTGTAGTCCGGGTTTTAAAGTTTTCCAGTGACCGGTCGCAACCGGAAGGCCCATGTGAGAAAGATAAATAAAAAGCTGATTTTGAAATTAATTAAATCTATTTTTAATTTTACGAAGTTTTTTTTTATAACTAGATATAGTTTACTACAATCATGCTTATGAAAGGCAATGATGAGGTCGAGGTTGAAGCGCGCTTGCCTAGAAAATGCCTATTCACCCTTAACTTGAAGGTACTCCATACTTGAAGCCTTGCCTTGAAGGTACTTGGCAGGAAACACGGTTGCCGGAAGGGTGTTCCAAGCCCTAGCGGTTCGTATTAGAATGTGGAGCAAAAGCGTTTAGTACAACTTGATTGTCCCGGTTTTAAGCTCTAAAATCCGGGGGTTTCACGCTTCTTGTCCTGGTTGTCAGATTTTGGAGTTGGCAACCCTAATCGAGACCATGACGTCTGGGATTATGCTAGGAATTGGAAAAATAAAGTATACGCAGTATAGCAGATAAAGTTTCAAAGTAAGACGTGTCCCAGTTTAGACGAATCTAAAGTTTATAAGAGCCATGATACCCGGTTACCCGGGTGGGTTTCAACTAAACAATACAAACAAACTTGATCGTTAACATTTTCAATTAATACTTCCACTTCTATTCTTAAGTTAGATTGTGGGGAATTAACTTTTGGGTCTTACATACGAAACAATTAATCATTTTTGATAAAGGAAATCCTCGAAATAATATGCGAGATATTTTGCTCTTTTATACATTGCATTTTATACGCGTGGATTAAGTTTTTTTTATTTCTGCGGGAATTCCTAAATTTTCCGGGATAAAAAGTAGCCTATAGCCGGGATGTAACCTACCCCTATACCAAATTTCATCAATATCGGTTGAAAAGATGGGCCGTTAAAGCGTAGCAGACAGACAAACATACACGCTCACTGGTGAAATTATGATTTAGATTTATGACCAATTTCAATAACAGAATTGAAACTGTGACAGGAAATATTGAAATTAAAAATGTGAACAAAATATATACTGTAGTGTACGTAGACAAAAATGTAACTGTGTAAAAAAACTAAAAGCTATTTTATTTTATTTATTTATGATCAATAGGCTTTTCAGCAATGATATACCTATTTATTACTTTTCAGAATCCAAGGCGAGTATTATTTATTTAATAACAAATCCAGTTATTCCGAAATGAAATCACGTTATTTCATATATCAAATTATATTAACGAAACGGAATATCCAGGTATAAATAACGAAAATAAATTTCAGGAATATAACGACAAATGGAAGTGAGAAATCAACGTCAGATCTGAAGAGCACGCTGTATTTGTACACTGCGATTAAATTAAAAAATTTAATATTATATTATATTTTTTTCATTTGAAATATTAAAATCTTTTGACGACCTCCGTAGCGCAGTGTTGAGCGCTGTTGTCTTAACGTGCGGAGGTCCCAGGTTCGATTACCGGCAGGGTCAATTTGGGAATTTGTAATTTCTGAATTTTTCCTGGTCTAGCCTGATGGGAGGCTGCGGCCGTGGCTAGTTACCCCCCATCCGGCAAAGACGTGCCGCCAAGCGATTTAGCGTTCCGGTACGATGCCGTGTAGAAACCGAATAGGGGTATGGGTTTAATATAACTGCCATGCCCCTAACAGGTTAGCCCGCTACCATCTTAGAACCATCACCATCTTAGAATTACCATCTTACCGCTGCATTATCACTTAACATCAGGTGAGATCGCAGTCAAGGGCTAACTTGGAGTGGACAATAAAAACCTTCCATTTTTAAGACAATAGAACTCACCACTGTGCCATGGACGTTGTCAACTAAGTATTACATTGCAGTAGAAAAAGCAACTGGACCGTGTGTAAAGCCATTCGCAAACAGCCGAAATCCCGACGGAGCAAATATAAAATCAGTATCCCCCAGTGCTTATGGCGTCTCCGGCATACGTAATTAGGTTTACCCCTCTCCATTGAACCCTGGTGACCTTAGTGGCGCCAAGAGCAGGGGTTACCAAACGTTTGAGGGCACAGAACTCTTAAAAAATATCTTTGACTAAATGATGACCGCGACTTCGTCCGCGATGTTTCAGTAGCTTATGTATGTCCTTCACCGGGATGCAACCTATTTATATACCAAATTTTATTAAAATCGATTGAAAAGATGGACAGTTAAAGCGTAGCAGACAGACAGACACACATTTTCGCATAACAATATTAGTATGGATTTTATGATTTCATGGAACCTACCACTATTCAACCTTAATAAAAGAATACCAAGAAAGATTTGGTATAACCTTAGATTTTTTGGATTTATATAGTAACTTCCATTTTTTTTATTCCACTACAAATTAGCTATTTACTGCAATCTCACCTGATGGTAAGTGATGATGCAGTCTGAATTGATATCGGGCTTAAGTGTTAGGGGTATGACAGTTATACATTTTAAACCTATAGCCATAGTCGGTTTCTACACGGCATCGTACCGGAACGCTAAATCGCAGTGAGCAACATGATAACCTACATCCATGCGTTCCTGAGGTCTTGTCAGACAAACAGACAGACAACGAAGTGATTCTATAAGGGATCCTTCCTTTTGAGGCACGAATCCCTAAAACGCTGGCTCTTCAGTTATAAGCACGGGCGTCGTCTCACTGTAATTATTTACACTGTGGCGTGGTTTCGCCGTGTCAACAGATACAGAACTATGTACAGAGCAAAAGAAAAAGCACAAAAGTGTACAAATTTAATAGCTTAATTAAGAGAAAACAACAGGGGCTTGCTTATTTTTAAACAAAACACTCTCTAGGTGCGAATAACAAACAAGATATAGAGCTTAATTAAGTTTTTTCAAGCAGCCGTGCAAGCACAATCATTGGGACTCTTTTTTTCTCACCCAATTATCCTCTGACGATGTGTCAGAGGACCTTTTTATTGCGAGTTTTGCTCTGAAAAGGGTGGAAACTCACGATGATCGTGAATGTAGAGTGTTTTTTTTTCGTTTCGTTTCGTGTAAGTAACCACCACTACAGCCCATTAACGTCCCACTGCTGGGCACATGCCTCCACTCTCTTAGGAGAGAGGGAATTAGAGCTGAGACCCACCACGCTGCTCCAATGCGGGTTGGCAGGCTTTAACGACTATTATCATGTTAGTGATAATAACCGGGACCGACGGCTTAAAGTGCTCTCCGAGGCACGGAGTTGAAACACCGCCACTCCGTGCTAGTACTGAGAATTTCTAGTCAGAAAAACACACAATAAACAATAATTATGGCCCGACCCGGGACTCGAACCCGGGACCTCGTCGGCCGCAGTCAAACATGCCAAGAGGCAGTCAGTGTAAGTACTAAATAATAATGAATATAAATAAATAAGGTTTTAAATGTCAGCATATTTAATAACATGTTTGAGTTTTTTTTATTCCACAACAAGTTAGTCTTTGACTGCGGTATCACCTGGTAGTATTGTAGTGGGCTAACCTGTTAGGGGTATGGCAGTTTTATCAAACCCTTAATCATTTTCTACAAGGCATCGTACCGAAACGCTTTACATCGCTTCACGGAACTACTTTGCTATAGTAGGGTGGTAACGAGCCACGGCCGAAGCCTCCCCCCATACAAAAAATAGAGTATTGCAAAAGCAGAGAGAGAGCTGTATCCCACTGATTGTGCTAGGGTTTTAATACGTATAGGTACGAAGTGGGTAATGGTCTAATATGTAATTTAAAAATGTGCTTACTTTTCTATGCTTAGACGATTCTAACCTGGGTCTCAAACAATTTTAATGCTTAACCAAGCACATGATTTAGTATTTAGTTTTGTTTAGGAATCCCATGGAATCCTCGCGAAGAGGCGAGGAGTTGGCAATCTAAAAACTAGAAATTCTGTTTCATTTAAAAAGTCGGCATACATTTTCTATCAATCCAAAACAGACTTCTCGTATGCAAAGTAAGCGGTAAGCATAAATAGAAACATCACCATCAAGAGCCATTACTCGTTTGCAAGTAAACTAGCTAGCCAGAGTGCTTAGTCCCAGTTTTAACAATGCTACATAATGTATTTCGATTCATCGTATTTGGGCGTTCGAACACATTCACGTCAAAGTAAAATGGACCAAAAAACCCTCGATTTACAGTTACAAATTCAGTACAACCAATGTATTATTAGTTAACAATTTTAACGTTACATTTTGTGTAATAATATGTATATACTACGGGGTTTTTAATGCCTTTGATAAAAACTTTATTATTAAATATTTATTTATTTAATTTCAAAATGTTTCCTATTGGGGCGCTGAGGGTGAATGCATGCACGAAATTGAGCTGTAAAAGAATTTATTAAAGGTTAATTTTACTTTGACGCCAATGTTTTCGAACGCTCAAATACGATCAATCGAAATTGCTATGTTCAACTGGGACTATCGCCGGGGCTATTTGCAATGGGATGCAATGTCCCAACACAGCGCAACGTTAGTTTGTTTATCGTTGGTTGCCTAAAGCATAGGTAATTTGCTTCGACATTTTGCTCGGGCTTCAGGAGATCTTTTATTGAATTTTTTTTTGTGGGTACTGTATTTACTCAGCCAAAAGTATTTATACGTTAAATCGTATCTCCTAAATTCATTGAAATACATTATGGTAATCGAATTCGTGAGAGATATAACAGCTGGAAGCAAAAAAGAGTTTACGGGCAAAAAGTCCGTAACCCATTTTTATATAGAGAGGACGTACCCACGTACGCTTCGTAGATCACACCCTAGTTTATTTTGACACTTTGTTGGTAGGTTAACTACTACGTAATATTATGTCTGGTATTAAGAGGCCATTGAGACCAGGAATTTAAATTGATAAAATGTATCGGGATTTTTTATCCCGGCAAATCATGGTTCTATGCCTGTTCTTCCTCGGAATGCAACCTACCTACGTATCAAATTTCGTCAAATACGGTAGAACAGATCATGAAAATATAGCAGACAGATAAACAGACACGCAGACAGATAGACAGATAATTTTTTCCATTTATAATTATAGTAAGTATGGATATGGAGTCGTAAGCGTCTTTCAATTTTCTTTTCAAGTCAACTTACTCTCCATTTAATGTCTTTCTAACTTCAAAAAGCTTATGTTAAATGTAATCGCAACAAATAAACGTAACATCCTTCTGGAGTTTGTACGTTTAAGATATCATCTTAAGAGTCACTTAAAATACAGAGTAATAATATGTTTTATGTATAACGAAATCTGCTATCATAAACGGGCGGAGTTAGTCGTCTGTGATACTGGAAATTTAATGAATCGTAAACTAAAGATATATGGCGAGCACCTACTTGTATTCTGGGTGGACTATGGTGGAGTAATCCTGTCTAACTCCATACTAATATTATTAATGATACGAGTGGCCTAGTTGTAACAACGCATATCAGCCGATTGCGATTGTTAAGCAACGTTGACCCAAGTCGGTAACTAGATGGGTGACCGAATTTGGAGGTTCAAATTTAGCCTTTTCGTTTCCCCCGTGCCTCGGAGAGCACGTTAAACCGTCGGTCCCGATTATTATCACTAACATCTGATCATAATCGTTAGAAAAACCTAAGAGTTTAATACTCTTACTCGAGTCGTATGCGGCAGGACGTAGGAACCCACCGCCTTATATTATCCCAAGAACACTCTTACCATTATGTGATTAATGGAAAGGGGTCACGACCCTCAGTAATAAGAAATACGACGCAAAGAGAGAGATTATTAATGCTAAAGCATTTATTTCTGTCTTCATCTCAAAGACAGACATAAGCTATACCGGGAAATACCATGTCCGTTTACGCCGACGAAATCACGAGCTTGGTCTATCTTTTCACCATAAGATTTTCCCACTGTAAAAGAAAAGTTCATGCCAAAGAACCTACTTCAAAGAGCACTGTAAACATTGCAGAACTGCATTACATTGCAAATTATTCGAACACTCAATTTTAAGTCATGAGATTAATTGCAGTTCCGATGTCACTTAAGCGGATACCATATTACGGTATTATACAAACCAACGAACAGGTTCTCATATACCGGTCTTAAGCATAAATTGACCGATACTTGAGAACCAGGTCCTAACTTGATGTAGGTTTTTACGTGCCTTAGAATGGCATGGAAATAGAAAACCCTATTATAATTTCCGTGTTTGGATGACGCATATTAATTTGTGTTCAAAGAAAGATTTATCTAAGAAAACTGACAACCAAGTGAAAAGAAAACCAAGTTATCAAATTAACGAACAGTCGCGTCTTGGCAGGTAGTTTAATTTTTCAAGATAATACGATAACGTTCCAAAGGTGCTATTCCGTACAGAGCTGCGGTCGTCGGCGAACCGTACCTTTAAAAACACCTTATCTTCGATTTATATAAAACTAGAAAATGTCCGCGGTGATTTATTTTTTAATTTGCAGATGAACTCGTTAATTTTCCGGGATTAAAGTATTCTGTGATCTTTCCCGGGTCACAACCGGTCTTTATACCAAATTTCCCCTAAATCGGTCGAAAAGAACGTGTAAACGTAGCACATAGACAGACAAACAGACGGACAGACAGACACTTTTGCATTCATAATATCAGTATGTTATATAACTGAAATCAGTTCCCCGGCTTAGTCTGCGTAGATTAAAAAATCCGTCGAAACTCTTTATTTTTCTGGGATAAAAAGTAGTCTAATGTACTTCAGGTTGAAGTACGTATACGGATATGTTTTTTAATTTTTATTAATTAGTTAAGCGGATGCGTCTTGAAAAGGATGCAGACCGATAGTTGGAGTTAATGTTTATACATATTACCTGTACTTTTCTTATCGACTCGAGTCTGACTTCAATAGTTGACCGAGCGAAGCGAAGGTCTCTGAGTCTACTTGGGTGAATTGGCACTTGTCCGTCCGTCCGTCCGTCTGTCAGAGCCTTATAAATTCTGAATTGCTGAACGTAATTACTTCAAATTTAAATATAATATGTAAACCGATGGCCTCCCGCCGAATATGGCTTAAAAAGTTATAAAAATCTTTATTTCAGGGGGGCTCTCATAGAAGCGAATGCGAAGTAAAATATTTTTTATAGCGTTACATACGGTTGCGGTATATCATTTTAAAGATAATTAGGAATAGAGTCCAAAAATATTTTTTTTTTAATTTTTCCCCTAAAATTGACGAAATGGGGGGCTTTCAAAGTGGCGATTTTCTAACGTCCAAAGTTGACCTCAGAACTCTCAATTTTCTGAACTCTCAAGCCTGAAACTTGATCAATTATTTGAATTATATCCTGTACTTGAACAACAAATACTAAAATTAGATAAATATTTTAAGGAAACGAAATTATTTAATTTTTAATGATGATGATATTTTTAACAGAACTTCACACTGATGTCAATAGATGGCGCTCTGTGAAACCGCGAGGTCTCAGTTCGGGGCGAACCACTAGTATGGTAACCTTGATTTGATGCTGCGACTAGGATAGTCTACAAATCACTTACCTAACTTTGAAAACATAGCATATGTTTTAGTAATGGGCTCATTGATTTGCTTTCGATTTGGGCTTGCAAACACAAAGTTTTTATGATGAGGAAAAAAGTCTAGAAAATATAGGTATGCAGATTCAAAAGGGGCTAATTTGCAATTCAAACACTAGTAAAATTTCGCCGCTGCGTCAGCGTTGAAGTAAGGCCGTGTGTTTACTAAATAGCATCGCAGGATGGAGCAATTTCGCTCGCCGACTGCTTACTGGGCATTAAATTTCAAATTACCAAGACTGGAATATTTTAGAATATTTATTTTATATTCTTAGGACAATATTAGGAAAAAATGTCGTATAGATTATGAAAATCGCACGGCCTTTTGAGGCTTTGATCTGAAAAGATCTATCTGTCTCAAGCATCTTAGAAGATTACCTTAAAAATAGATTGCTGAAATCTTCGATACACAATGGTGGCCTTAAACCAGCTGTTTTGATTGGCGGCCATTTTAATACGGCCGAAAAAATTCAAAATTCAAAAGTTTTTTATTCAAATATACTTTTTACAAGTGCTTATGAATAGTCGAATGATTCTACCACTGGTAGAAATTACGCCAAAGTTCATCAACACCGACTTCATCATCATCATCAATCTGGAGGCTAAAACTTCTCGGTAAAACCGAAATCAAAAGGAGACTCAAAAGAACGAAACTTGTGCTACTTATCTAGGTCACATTAACATAGTGAACATTATGTATATTATTAGAATTAACTAAGGACAGTTGGTGAACTGTAAATTAGATGTAGAAATCCATACTTCCATACTAATATTATTAAATGCGAAAGTGTGTCTGTCTGTCTGTCCGTCCGTCTGTCTGTCTGTATTTATTTATTTATTTATTTATTTATTTATTTATTTATTTATTTGTTTAAATCAGGCAACTAGGCCTATAGAAATATAAACATAATATAACATACAAAATAAAAAATTCTTAAAATAAACTAAATACATAACTATGAAAATATAATTATAAAACTGTATGTCTGTCTGTCTGTCTGCTACGCTTTCACGGTCCATCTGTTAAACCGATTTTGATGAAATTTGGTATGGAGATAGTCTGTATCCCGAGGAAGGACATAGGCTACTTTTTATCCCGGAAAATTAAAGAGTTCCCGCGGGAATCAAAAAATCTTAATCCATGCGGACGAAATCGCGGGCATCATCTAATTACTCATACGTAGAAGTTTAGGTTAACGTAATATTACTTAACAGACCGCGTAGGCTAGATCGTTGCTTAAAATGAGGCTGCCATGTTAGATGGTGCTTTATGGTTAAAGGAAAAACAACGACACTAAGGTACCTATGTACTCTGGAAGAAAATTAATTTTTCTTGTAAAAAGCAAGAAATCACCGAGTCGACGGAACGTGGAGAGGGCTCGGCACGTGACACCGACTCGGTCGCGCTATCTCATATTGAGGTTTTTAGGTGAGTGACGATCGATTCCACTGCCCTATAAGCATACGTTAATTAATTATAGAAAAAACTTGAATATTTACTTTATCAAGTCTGTATTTATCAGGGCAACATTATATTTCTCAGAAAAATATGTTTTTTTTTATGTATTGCGACCTTTTTTCCCCCAAAATGGCGATCCGACGGTAAATTCTGTTCCGAAAGACGTCTGTCATGAAAGAAAAGAAAAAAGAAAGAAAATCCATACCAATATTATAAATGCGAAAGTGTGTCTCTGTCTGTCTGTCTGCTACGCTTTCACGGCTCATCCGTTCAATCAAAAAAAAATAAGGAGTTCACTTGGGAATAAAACCTAATTCCACGCGGACGAAGTCGCGGGCATCAGCTAAAATCAGCTAAAAAGCAGTATAAAAATGCATCCAAACATTTTCATGACTATTCCCTGACCATTTCGGAATTCAGGCGTCAAAAAGCTTACGTACAGTCGTTGTTAACGAGACAGGACGTAACATTTTAAAGGCTTATGCTGCATACACACCCGATAAATAAAACCGACTAAAGAATTAGATTATTTTCATATTTGTTTGTATGACAACATAGTAGTTTAAAAACATAGATTTGTGTTATCAATAGCCTAAAAGGCTTTGTCCTATGTGTCTGACTGATAAACAGCCTAAATGGCTGAACGTAGAAAGAAAATTTGAGAGAATAGTAATAGATCATCATCTAATTTCTGTTTTATTAATAAAAAATAAAATTAATATAAAATCTAATTCTAATCCCCAGCACACTCTAAGTTCCCACTATAAAAATACTCTGCAATAAAAAATATGCTCACCTCCTAGTTCCTACCACTAAACATACAGGCATGAGAGCAACTATTAATTCTTTCTTTTCCTTTATTTTTAGTGGTAGAAGGGTGTGTGGTGAATATTGCAAGCTGCATAAATAATAATGCTCCATATTGATTTTGAAATTATAGTAAATGAAGATTTTTGATATAGAAATGACACAGCAACCTAGTGTAGGTGTTTTGCTTCAATGCCACTTATATCTTAACCATTTCATCGGTTCCAAGTGCTGGACATTGGAAAAACGTTAGGTAGGTACTAATGAGTTTTGTGTTATAAAAAAATAAAAAAAATTGTTCGCTTATTTTCATGCGGTGTAGCCGCAGCATAACGCGAAACGTTTCGGTAACATATCGCCGCACATCACACTCTTGGAACGACGCTACGGGACGTCGCTGCAACATTCATCAGCTTTAATAGTTAGAACGGTTTCCATTGGAATTCCTTTGGAAACAATAAAACTTAGATGTGACCGTCGCTTTATTTCTGTATAGATAAAAACTTAATTTTTCCAGGTAAAAGAATAGAATAGAATGCTGTTGAGATTTTCGTTTCATCGCGAGTATTTATCCGTATTTTAATTCCGTACCTAATCCGTAGCCGTAAGTTGATAATGGAATAAGATTTTGTATATTATTTAAAAGGGATTATTTCTAGAAATACTCCTAGTTTGGTTCTGACCCCCCAGAAATAAGAATAGTTAAAGAATGGGTAGTGACCCATCATCTATACGAATATTGTTATAAATGCGAAAGTTTTGATGGATGTTTGTTACTCAATCACGCCAGGTAGGCTGAACGGATCTGGATGAAATTTGGCACAGAGATTATAACACATAGGCTACTTTTAATCCCGGCAAATTAAAGAGATTTCGCGGGAACCAAAATATCTCAATCCACGCGGGCGAAGTTGAAGGCATCAGCTAGTAGCTTATTATTTTAAAATCTGCTTAGTGTTATGGTTTAATTTTCTGTGATAATAAAGCCGTCTTTCTACTTCATCAATGATTTGTTGTGCCCCATCGGGGTTCCAATATTGCAATATGAACTGTAACTATTGACAAAATGTAAAATTATTTATAAGCTTATTTGGAATGCAAAATAAATGAATATAAATATGAATTTACGTTTATTTGGATACATAGACATATACGGTTCCTGCATTAAAATAATTAAAAACACATTCCATTTCTTTGACCCTTAATTCGAGTTCTGCGCTCAAAGCTCAAAAGGTTATTGTACAAAACCAGCACAAGAACGTCCGAGCGAAAATACAAAAGCAACATAAAAGAAGTCACTGGACGTTACACAATTCTTAATTTTCCGGCAGCAGACCGGCATTAAAAGCAAGGAATTCGTCCAATAATAATTCTATTGTAACATAAAGCAGGGATGTAAAAGCCGTGTACTGGATCTTCTGTCTTATTTATTAAGAAACTAATCCATTTAGACCATCAGGCAAACAAGCCGTGTGGTGTCGTTGGACACCCCGTAAGAACATAGTTACTTTCACTATTCTTTAAAAAAATAAAAAAAGTTTCTTCATTAACAAAAATAATTATTCTTTATTAAATAACTAGTTATCTATATGGGTTTGGTGACAAAGAGATTAACTTTAAAAAAAAAATAGAATAATGTATATGCAAGAATGTGGTACAATTAGGTTTTAAATTATTTTGCGCTGACACATTCAATTATTTCATTACTGTCCAAATTATTATAATACATCACTGCATAATAAATTGGATTTACAATTAATAATTAATTAATTCATCTAAAAAATATAGAAATACAAATTAATTATTACAGCGAATTTGCGTGACCTACATAATATTGTAAGTTCAAAATATTCAACACTTACTAAATTTATTACCTACATGAATAAGTAAAAATAAATTTAAACAAACGCGCTGAGCTATTTAAATAAACGCGTTTTTGTCATCTGAGATTTTTCCAGCCACGATATATCCTGCCAAAAGAATTGTTTTCAACAGTGAGTACAATTTCTGGTACTAAAAAATACAAAAGTTTAGTATTATAGAATTATGATTTCATAAATTAATGAACTGTACAAAACACATTTTCTAAACGCGGCCAACCACACGCATTAAGATAAATCAATGCAAGCCATTTCGGGTGTAACATAAAAAAAATTACACAATCTAAATCAAACCTCATGATTACAGTTACACGAAAACCCAGTTTACAATGGCGCCTGAAATAACAATGCACGTAGAGAAAATACAGTTTTCATCATACCTATTCGAAAAACGCATATTGCCTTCAGAGGATAGCGGGAGCAAAGTGTAACTTGTAGGCCCATGGGACTTTTCATTTCTCTCTTCTGATTGGTCCGAAGTCACGTCATCAATTTGTTGATCGAATATACGACTTTGCATTTCTCTGTTCTGATTGGTCCGAAGTCACGTGATCAATTTGTTGATCGGATATACGTCTTTACATTTTATTTAAACTTTAAATATACGTCTAAAATATAATGTCTATACAATTACATAGAAGGTTGATAGGAGTATCTTCTGAATGGTGCCTAAACGTATAGGTAATCTCCATACATATAAGTAGGCTGATACTCCTAGCTTTTTCTCATACGAAATGATGAAAAATAGTGTGTGTCACTCGGGGCCAAATTTTTTGTTCTCGGGCGGCGTATATTGAATTCCTCGCTAGGTTCAGGATTCTACTTTAGAACCCCTCGCTACGCTCGGGATTCTACTATAGAATCCTTCACTTCGCTCTGAATTCAAAATAGCGCCCTCGGGGAACAAAAATTTTCTTTGGCCCCATGTAACACAAATAACTATTACACAAACATGCCATTCTGTGAAATGTAAACAACGTCGAGCTTTTTCACGACGCTCGAATATAAGCTGACTTATACACATTACCCGTTGTCCGGTGAACAACGAAAACAGCGTAACGCCACGCGACGCGATACGACTCCATAGAAAATGACGAGAAAACTTACATAAGCTTAAGTATTAAGATACCGTAACTGATTATCACCATTATGTTTTGGGTAAGTAATTGTCAACATCATTAAGTGTACCTACACTGTACCTATCTATATTATTAATATTATAAATGCGAAAGTTTGGATGGATGTATGGATGTTTGAAAGGATGTTTGTTAAGTACTGAATCACGCCCCAACAGCTGAACGGATCTGGATGAAATTTGGCACAGGGATAGATTAAATCTGGAATAACACATAGGCTACTTTTTATCCCGGAAAATTAAAGAGTTCCCGCGGCAACCGAAAAATCTCAATCCACGCAGAAGAAGTCACGGGCGTTAGCTAGTATTGAATATATGAATTGAATTGAATAAGTAAACGGAATCGTAGGTCTACTGTTTACAGCTACTGTTTGATGCTGTCGCGTCGCGCCATATCGAGTCCAGTTGTTTGTCGCTGACTACACATTAGCCCTACAAAATCGGCTATTGCATTCTATTGACGAATTTTTTAATGACAAAGTTGTACTGTTAAACCGACTCTGGGTCAAGCTCCCCACAGGACAGTATAATAACGTACACTGTTGTATTTAATTTACATACTTATTACTTACCTAAGCTACGTAATGTATTATATTAATGACTATTGTATTAAAAAAAAAAAAAAAAGAGCAACTGCTGATTTTCTTGCCGGCTCTTCTCAGCAGAATCTGCTTTCCGAACCGGTGGTAGAGTCAAAACATGACGTAACATAAGAGACACCTGTATGTCCTACATGTTTTAAATAAATGAATTGAATTATTAACGAACCTACGGTCATTCGAGGTATTTATACTATTTGCCGCTTTATGTGCTAGCGTTGGTTTTTTATTGTTTAAGCTCATAAAAGTTAAAACATCTATATTGACTTCCACCTGGCGCAGTGGTGAACGCTTGAGTCTTATGTACTCGTAAGTGGGAGGTTCTGAGTTCGATTCCCGGCAAAAGTTACTAGTCGTGTGCCTGATGTATGCCTGATTTCCGATTCCGTTCTGATGAGATTTTGGGATTGGATTTTAATTGGCATTTTAACCGTGAATGGGCAGAAAATGTAAAACAATAAATTTTGAAAGTGTTAAAAGTAAGTAAGTTTCCACCCCTTTTTAGGGTTCCGTACCCAAAGGGTAAAAACGGGACCCTATTACTAAGACTCCGCTGTCTGTCTGTCTCCAGGCTGTATCTCATAAACCGTGATAGCTAGAAAGCTGAAATTTTCACAAATGATGTATTTCCGTTGCCGCTATAACAACAAATACTAAAAATTAAAAAAATATATATATTAAGGGGGGTCCCCATACAATAAACGTGTTTTTTTCTTATTTTTTGCTCAATGTTAAAAACGGTAACAGGTAGACGGTTCAAATTTTCACAGAATATTAACTTGTATATTACCTTTCAAAATAAATAATTAAATATCAATAAAGTAAATATTAAAGGGGGGCTCCCATACAACAAACGTAATTTTTATTTTTAATACGTCATAAATCGTAAAACTTACTACAGGTTTGTACGGAACCCTCGGTGCGCGAGTCCGACTCGCACTTGGCCGGTTTTTTAGTTCTTAATAGGATAATTTTAAAACTTTTCTTCAAATTGTGAAAACAAACTCTTATTGCTATTTTTCACAACTAAAAGTGAAAATTATGAAGACTTCATACATCAAATATCAAATAAATATTATAAATGCGAAAGTTTGGATGGATGGATGTATGGATGTATGTTTGTTACTCAATCACGCTCCAACGGATGAACGGATCTGGATGAAATTTGGCACAGAGATAGATTGTAGTCTGTAATAGCACATAGGCTACTTTTTATCCCGGAAAATTAAAGAGTTCCCGCGGGAACCGAAAAACCTCAATCCACGCGGACGAAGTCGCGGGCATCAGCTAGTATTTTATAATACATCATGATAAATGTGCGCCACGATCATTGTAATGAGATATTCAGGCTCTCGGTACCTAAGCGAGCACTTTAAGCCGTAAGTCAGGTAGTTATCATAAATATGTAATGACGCTCGTTTGCTTCCTCAGCTCGTTTATTAATTTAACCCAAATTGGTATAGCAATTTGTAAACGTTGCTATGAGAATCCAAGTGCATGCGGGTTCATTACAGAACTATCGGAATGAAGAATTAATAAATTAAAACTCCATTAATTATTAATCATTTCATACTGATAGAGCATATCACGAAGGGAACGTGAAATTTTAAGTGCTTTTCAATCGTCAATTAGTGAATCTACCACTGGTTCGAAATTCCGTTCCTAATTTTCATTCAATGCTAGTCCTTCTGCCTCGTTGACTGCCTCGTTGGTGGTAGGCATGTTCGACTGCGGCCGACGAGGTCCCGGGTTCGAGTCCCGGGTCGGGCCATAATTGAGTATTGGGTTTTTCTGACTAGAAATTCTCAGTACTAGCCCAGTGTTAGAAAGTTGGCGGTGTTTCACCCCCGTGCCTCGGAGAGCACGTTAAGTCGTCGGTCCCGGTTATTATCACTAACATGATAATAGTCGTTAAAGCCCGCCAACCCGCATTGGAGCAGCGTGGTCGGTCTAAGCTCTAATTCCCTCTCTCCTATGAGAGTGGAGGTCTGTGCCCAGCAGTAGGACGTTAATGGGCTGTAGTGGTGGGCTAGTCCATCAAAGACTAATCGACCTGCATCAGTTTCATACCGGTAAAATTTCTGACCGACTGATTTCTCGACCAAGGGGCCCACTCCCACCTATAGGCAAGTTGGTCACAATAAACTTGGATTCTAAGTACCTACGTATTTAGCGTGAATATCTCGTGAAAGTCGTTACCGATAATGCAGCAGCAGTTGTGCAAATTAACGACGGGACGACACCTGAGCGCACGCCGCTGAGTTGCTGAGCTACCGTTGCTTGACTTTCCGTGAAAAATTGTACCGTGTAGGTACCAAATTTGAATTAAATTGCGCATCATAGTACCGAGTATACTTACGTCCTAGGTCTCAATAAACTTGGTATCTAAGTACGCCTTTAGCGCGAATATCTCGTGAAAGTCGTTAGCGATAATGCAGCAGGGAGGTTACTACCATTGCATAAAGCAGTATGATTTCAACATGTCAGTTTTATGTCACGTACCTTGACGTCCCTAAAATAAGGATTATAACTCTTAAACACTAACGTAAACAATATTAAAACAGGACGGTTTTAAGCGATGGTGCCCCTTAGTAGTGTTAATAAACGACGGGACGACACCTGAGCGCACGCCGCTGAGTTTCTGAGCTACTGTTGCTTGACTTTCCGCGAAAATTGCAGTTTTATTTAATTGACGCTAAGCACTTTACTTTATTTGTTATAAACACCTTGAGTTCATAACTGTGCCGTATTTTTTTTTTGTAATAACGGGGTCCTTATGACGAAAAAAGATTGATACAGTTTTACCGCAATAACCTCTGATTGGTGTTTATTAATACAGTATCAGTTTACATATACTTATTACTTATATACTAATATAATAAATGTGAAAGTGTGTTTGTTTGTCCTTCAACCACGCTGCAACAGAGCTACGCTTCCACGTGATTTTTTGCGTGGGTAAAGTTGAGTGCACGCGTACAAAGTCGCGGGCAACAGCTGGTATTTTATATTGAAATCAATACTGAGGAGTTCCTTAAGTACTGATTAAGTGACTCTAAGTGCGGCGTTTTTCTTTAAATGTTCGGAAAAACCATTTAAAAAAATGATAAAAATTTAACGATAAAACTAAAAAAAAAATATAACTCGAAATTACCAAAAATCGCTGAACATACAATATGGTAATATTAGATGATTCCCGCGACTTCGTCTGCGTGGATTAAGATATTTCGATTCCCGCGGAAACTTTTTAATTTTCTGGGATAAAAAGTAAGTAAGTACAATAATCCCTTCCCCGGGATACAATCTACCCCTGTACCAAATTTCATAAAAATCGGTTGAACAGATGGGCCGTGAAAGCGTAGCAGACAGACAGACAGACACACTTTCGTATTTATAATATTAGTAAGGATTCTCTGATAGGTCTGACGAGGAATAATTATTTTTTTCTTTTGACGTCACTATTTGGATCACAATGTATAAGGTAAGCCCACTCGAATGAAGTCGGGTTAGATCAGCAAGTATTTTCTATTTCTTATATTTTCGTAACAACTGAAATGGGAAGTGATTAAGTGAATTTTAGTTCAAATATTTGTGAATGCAACCATTTTGTTAAGTGGATGTGGCTATAATATTTTAGAATGGGGTTATTTCAACAGCTTAATCCTTTTTTATGGGGTAAATTATCGGGAAGGAATTTTGAGCCCAGTTAGTAAATATATCAATCTGGAATTCGATTTTGAAATTCGAATAAATGAAATTAGGTACATGAAGTTAAATGGTTTCGTTGTGGAATTGGACGATAAAATATTTCAACGATTTTGACTATTATCACAAATTAAAACATAGTCCGATGCATGTACCTACTACGGCGAGAAGTAGAGTTAAGGCCTAGCGTCTACTTTGTTACAATTTAGGGCGAAAACTCATAACGGACAAAAAAATATTTCTGGCCAACAAAAAGTTTGCACGCGCACTTTCATGTAGAGCTGCA
This sequence comes from Erebia ligea, assembly GCA_917051295.2. Lineage (NCBI taxonomy): Eukaryota > Metazoa > Arthropoda > Insecta > Lepidoptera > Nymphalidae > Erebia > Erebia ligea. Next base: position 12,873,553 of record OU785241.1, on the reverse strand, counting down.
CAGACTGGCACGACAGGACAAAACTCCAAAGCACATCTACATACTTCGGAGTGAAGTAGAGTTGAGACCCAGAAACTATTATATCTTAAAACTTAAAGTAGGCTTTATTAACTATTCAAGATTAATTTATTGCAAATTTTGGTTTTCATTAGGTCTTTATTCTTTGTACCTATTACTTAATATAGTTGTTTACATCCAAACACCTTAAATATACGGCATGCAATATTATGACACACAGATGGACAGACCAGCAGACGGACGGACTGACAAATGAGGGTTCCTCATTTTTCTACTGGAAACCTAAAAAGGGACTAAAATGGAGAGACCCAACTTCAATAGCTTAATTAGCTATTACTACCTCAAGCAAGCTCCATAACTTAAGTATTGAGTTAAGCAAGAAATAAGCAAAGTGTGCACTAATCCAATCTTAAAGTGGATGAGCGAAATGCACTGAATTCAGAAGAGATCATAAGTTATAGAAGTGGTATAAAAACGCACGCAGAGGAGGTGTCTAGTAAGACATCAGATCAATGCTAAAAATCGGAACCAATATACAATATACATCTTTATGCTAATTATCGGAAACTATATACACACTTATATAATTACTTACTTCTAAAGAAACCAAACATCGGACGGTTGCCCCAATGTCTTAACGATTCTTGTACGCATTTTTTGATGAAAGTAATCATAATCGATTGCCAATTATCATGTCTCTAACTTCAGAAACAAAGGCCTTTCATATAAACTTCCAACCCCCATTTCAACCCTTTAGGGTTGAGATTTCTCAAAACTGTTTCTTAGCTGATGTCTACACCATAGAAGGAACCTACCTTCCAAGTTTCGAGTATGTTTTATAGTTTCAGAGATATCTTGATTAGTCAGAGTTAGTCAGTCAGTGAGTGGGTGAATGAGTGGTATTTCGCTTTATTTATTTATTTATTTGCAGCCTGTAGTGTCCCAATGTTGGGCAAAGGCCTCCCTTTCCTCCTTCCATTTATAATTTTTTCATTATCCATAGGTACATATTATCATATTTTCCATTATCCATTTCGCTTTAATACATTAGAAATATAGATTTCTATCTCGAGTGTGTCTCTAAAAAATCATCGGCACGGTAACGTTGTATCTCATTTTACTCGTCGGTGGAGTTCGTGGATACCATTTCTATTTCCTTTTTAAGTATTCTGTGATGCCCACTAATCCAATCTTAAACTGGGTGAGCGATAAGCTTGTTCACTCCTCGGCGTCATTAAACACGTCTGGCAAAGCTTGGCGCGCGTCAAAGCGGATGAAAATGCATTGTTCTAACCACTAACTCGGCTAAACGTGCATTTCGCTAATTTTGACGGAATGCCTTTGTAAATAGCTATTAGATGCAGATGTTTTGAGTTAGTAAACATTTTGCGAGCTTAGAATAAAAGTCAAATGCAAAAGTTTTACTTTCAGAGAAAAGTAGAATCTCGTAGGTCCAGAAAATATTTCATTCTGTGTATATTACTCATAGCTGAGGATTGGGACCCTTACTTCTTATCACATGCATACTAATATTATAAACCAGGAAATTCCCGCGACTTCATCTGCGTCTATTTAGGTTCTGAAAATTTCGTGGGAACTCTTTTTATGGGAAGTATTTCGTTTGTACTAAACGTGGAAATAAACCTATGAAACCATGCGGACGAAGTCGTGGGCATCAACTAATCAAATCAAATAAATATTATAAATGCGAAAGTTTGGATGGATGTATGGATGGATGTTTGTTACTCAATCACGCCCCAACGGCTGAACGGATCTGGATGAAATTTGGCACAGAGATAGATTATAGTCTGGAATAACACATAGGCTACTTTTTATCCCGGAAAATTAAGGAGTTCCCGCGGGAAACGAAAAACCTCGATCCACGCGGACAAAGTCGTGGGCATCAGCTAGTTTCTTATAAAAAAAACATTAGCACTCGCAGAAATCTCGGGCAAAGAAATAAATAATATGCCTTCGAGTAGCTCCAAAAGGGAAGACCAAAAACGCTTTCAGGAATATTTTTTCCACGTATCAATTTATCGTAAGTCAAGTCAAATGATAAAAGATTGCAGAGCCTTAACTACCCCAGCCACAACTTTAGCGGTGTGATAAGCGGGGCGATGAGCGGGGCGGCGAGCGGGAATGAAGATATTATAGGTCAATATATCAAGCGGCGAGCCACCCTCGAAATTGATGCGCCGTGAACGTTGGCAGCGGTGTGCTTTCCTACAGCACGGTAAGTGAAAGATTGATTGACGAACCAATAGAGCAGCAAACCAGAAACGCCCCTTGCTTCTTATTACCAAATAAATCAATAATTTACCCACTGCTCTCATTCAAGATCTTATTAATAATTGTTATAGGAGTTATTTTCACCTGACACAAGTTGTACCTACATGTCACTCGACGCTAAGGACTTGGAAACACTCTACATGCAGACCTACTCTACATGTTCTGTACTAAAACGGTTAAAACTAATCGATGTCAGACTTTCTGTTACACTTGCCTATTGCAGTAACTTATAATGACTCGACTTGTTTGAATAGTTTTTCGTAATGCTTGACCAACTAAAATAAAATAATGCATTATTTGAGATGTTTACACTGTATATTGTACTCTGTAGTTCAATCCATGGAACTAGGAATCTTATCATATCTTATTTTATTATTCTTATTTCTATTAGGTTCAAACTTCAACGAACAACAATTAATTGACGAAGTGAGACGACGATAACGGCGAAGAGAGTGACAATGGTTTATTGTATAACATAATATCACACGCCTGATGTGATTGTCCCATGTGAATATCGCGCGTCACGTCGCCACCGTCACGCTTTGTGTATGTTCAAGCCTTAACATTGCAAGAGGAAAAGTCGTAAGTACTTACGCAGGGCGTAAGACTTCATTAATCCTCATTCTCCATAGAGTGACCCTTGGTTTCCTGTATCTTTTCATCTCGGTGATTCCTTCAGTTTTAATTTTTAATGGACCCCTAGGCTTAGAGCTGGCGACCCTTTTTTAAAATAATATTATAATAGTCATCAATTCATCATCATCACTTCAACCCATTGGCGGCACACTACTGAGCCCGAGTCTCTTCCTGCCTCGCTGGTGTAGTGGTTAGCATGTTCTTACTGCGGCTGACGAGGTGCCGGGTTCGAGTCCCGGATCGGGCCATGACAAGTATTGGATTTTTCTGGCAAGAAATTCTCAGTACTAGCCTGGAGTTAGTAAGTTGGCGGTATATTACCCCCGTGCCTCGGAGAGCACGTCGAAAATGAAAGCCATCGGTCCTGCACCTGATCTCTCTCCGGTCGTGTCGGATTATCCGTCCCATCGAGCTATAAGAGTAAAGGAACAGAGAGTGCACCTCACACACTTGTGCACTATAATATCTCCCGCGCAGATGGCTAATCTCTCTGGAAATAGGCCGCTGTAGCCGAAGTTGCGGAGGCCCGCAATTACGTCCAGGGTAGATGATGCCATCTTTTGATTTATAAACATTTATGATTACAATATATATATATATTGATGATGATATTATTTAGTATTTATGTATATATGTCTGTATGTATGTATGTATGTATGTATGTATTTATGTATGTATATATATATATATATATATGTATGTATTTTTGTATGTATATTTATTATATATTTTAGACGTTGCACTATCCCGCGCTCTTGTTTGATAAGCTCCTCTCCCCAAAGGTTGTCTGGAAGAGATTGCTTTAGCAATAAGACAGCCTTTGCACCCTTCTGTTGTATCTTTTAATGTTTCTGTTTATTGTCCTTGGTTTATGTGTGTGCAATAAAGAGTTTATCTATCTATCTATCTACAAAGTACCAACCAAAAAAAAAAATTAAAAAAAAATTACTTTCATTGTTTGCTCAACATCTCTCCACCTCTGTTTGTAACAGTTCGCGAGCCCCTAACTTTCTGATAAAGCCTCTTTTCTTAATTAACTTTGTTAATGACGCAAGTTCGGCCCCTGGCTTATTAAGTGTTGTGTTTGTATTTCTTTCCTCATTTACATCAGAGCCTTATTGCCGCCAAGAGTTGCTTTTGTCCTCTAATTTATCAATTTGAATATTTATTAGCAGATGCCTGGACTTTGTTTTAATATTTAGGGCTGGCGCAAACGGACAGAATGGCTGGGAGTGCATTTTTTTTTATATTCCACTACAGACTTTTTCCGACCTCCGTGGCGCAGTTTTGAGCGCTGTTGTCTTAACGTGCGGAGGTCCCGGGTTCGATCCCCGACAGGGTCAATTTGGGAATTTATAATTTCTGAATTTTCCCTATTCTAGCCTGGTGGGAGGCTTCGGCCGTGGCTAGTTACCACCCTACCGGCAAAGACGTGCCGGCAAGCGATTTAGCGTTCCGGTACGATGCCGTGTAGAAACCGAATAGGGTTATAGGTTTAATATAACTGCCATGCCCCTAACAGGTTAACCCGCTACCATCTTAGACTGCATCGTCGCTTACCATCAGGTGAGATCGCAGTCAAGGGCTAACTTGCAGTGGATAAAATAAAAAACAAGTTACCCCTTGACTGCGATCTCACCTGAAGGGCTAGCATACGCACAACGAGTAAAATTATGTCTACCCGTTATCTCATTTGTCTACCGAAGCTAGCATGGTTCCACATTATATGACTTGTCTCGTTACGTCAAAAGTAGAGATAAAAGTATAAATAATTCTTATCCCGTGTGGTATTTTTATCTACGAATTCTTACACGCCGACAATTTTTTCTTGTAGTATACCGGATTTTGTGTTTGTTAGGTTACATGAGAAATTAGCGGGCAACGACAAAATCTCTCTCTATCTATTCGCGAGATATCTCGTTGTGCGCATGCTAAGCCTGCTGGAAGGTGAACTGATAAAGGTCTAGCCCCACAGAGGCAGGGCGCGGCGCGGCATACAAATAATATTTGCCGCTACGTGCCGCGCGTACGTGCATCTCAAGTGGGGCTAGACACAGCACTGTAGAACGACAAAACAAACTACCAGTATGGCTAGCATGCGCACTACGAGTAAAATTATGTCTATTCGTTATCTATCTCTGTCTACCGAAGCTAACATGGTTACTTGTTGTTAACATGGTTGCGTCAAAAGTAGGGATAAAAGTAATATTTCTTATCTGAGGTATTTTTCTCTACGAACCTTTACATGTCGACTATTTTTCTCTTGTATTATACCGCATTTTGTGCATGTTAGGGTAAAAATAGTTATTTGTTATACAAGAGTGAAAAGTTGTTTTTTAACCGCGTGCTCAATTTTGATGACCGAGCAAGCGAAGGATTCTAAAATTGAATCACGAGCGGAGCGAGTGATTCAAAAATTAGAATCCTAAGCGTCAGCGAGGGAATCAAAAGAGCACGAGGTGAAAAATCTTTTCACTCGAGTGCAACACGTAACTTTTCATCCCACCTCAGCGAGGAAATGACTAAATGGAAAAAAAATCACAAGATTAAATTCAATTCTGTTAATTTCTTCGTCACTAGAATCACTCATTTTAGGATTTTCACTTATTTTCAATTTTCTTGTTTTTAATCGGTTTTAATTTTAAACAATATGACGTGAAAGAAAATGGTGCGCGCAAAGCAAATTAAAAAAGTACACCAAGAAGGTTACGAGTGTGAGTTTTTAACAAATTAAAAACGATTGTATGGAAATTCGGCACCATAGAGGTACAAGTAAATAGGTTTTAATGATGTTTTGAATTCACAAACTTCATAGACGAGTGATATTTACTAACGTGCACACGATGTTCTAAATTCAATTTACTTTATCCTCTAGAGGATAATAACGGCTTTTACCATCAGATATCGAAGAATAAAAATACTCTTTCCGAGATGGTGGGATGAAAAAATAATTGCGCGTCCGCTTAGCCCTTACATAACTTTTAATGCGTATAAACCCTATTTCTATTCCTACGCATTACGACCCTAAGTATTTCAACTTATCACCGCTTTATACTTCATTGGAAAATGCACATAATAATACAGAAATAGAGTTGACTATTGCATGAGATGTGAGTGGAGATAGGATGGTTAGGGATGAGCGGAGCATTATAAATGATATTCAATGAATCTCACCTCATTTCGCCTCGGTAAGGCTTCCGCACGCTATGATCCAGGTCTTCAGGGGTTTTAACGTTGGTATAGAAACTTTGAATACCTTTGCCTTCTCCCCAAGGCTACGTACATATCGTAACATAAGACTAGATCAGCGATTTACGGAGAAATAGACCTTATGTCTTGTGTCCTTGTTGTTGTGTTGTGTGTGTGTGTGTTGTGTTGTTTTGACCTCCATGGCGGAGTGGTGAGCGCTATGGTCTTATCGATGGGAGCTGTCCCTGGTTCGATCCCAGCATGTTCAAATTTTGGAATTTATAATTTCTGTATTTTTTCTTGTCTGATGGGAGGCATTGGCCGTGGCTAGTTATCATCCAACCGGTAAAGACGTACCGCCAAGCGATTAAGCGTTCCGGTACGATACCGTGTAGCCTATTAGGGGTACGGGTTTAATATAAGTGCCGTACCTGGACCCCTAACAGGTTAGTCCGCTACAGGTTAGTCCGGTTATCTTAAAATGCATCACCATTTTTAAAATCAAGTGATATAGCAGTTATGGGCTAACTTGTTATGGAATAAAAAAAAATTAAATCCATCTCTAATCCTCTCAAAATTCCTAATTCACTCTTAAATCCTTAATTTACAAAAAACTAATATAGATGCTTAAAGAATTTATAGGACTTACTTCTCAGGAAGCTTTCGACTGAAGATCCTAAATCCTAATTAATTCCCGCCACTTTAGAGAGCAAAAAGTACTTTCAACTGTATTTAAAGTCAAGCTGTTACTACTTTTAAGCTTAGAACTTTTTGCGTGAAAGGTTTTTAGTTTAAAAGTTCGGTGCCTAAAAAAAGATTGCAAAGTCACTTAGTTTCCAATTCTAAATGTAAATCGGCTTATATGCTCGCAAAAGCTAAAAACTAAAATCCTCCAAAAGTTTGATGCTCGTTTCCACCACCACTACAGCCCATTAACGTCCCACTGCTGGGCACAGGCCTCCACTCTCATAGGAAAGAGGGAATTAGAGCTCGTTTACTATACTAATATTATAAATGCGAAAATTTGGATGGATGGATGTATGGATGGATGTTTGTAACTCAATCACGCGAGAACGGCTGAACGGATCTGGATGAAATTTCTCACAGAGATAGATTATAGTCTGGAATAACAACACGCGGGGAACTCATTAATTTTCCGGGATAAAAAGTACCTAGTCTAAGTCACTCTCCAGGTCCTCAACTAGATACCTATGCAAAAAATAACGTCGATCCGTTGCTCTTTTCACTGTCGCATTTATCATATTACTATGAAGTATTGATATTATGATATGATAATATTATTATGATAATTTTTCTTTCCGAAATGATAATGATAATATTCTAGTCAAGTAATTCTTGTCACCATTAAAAATGAAATAACAATTTTAAATTATTTAATCTAAATATAATATTATGTATTGCACGCTTCAATTGTGATTTTTGAAAATCATTGATTTTATCTATTTTCCGTACGGATCTTGAGCCTTTCACGGCAATGTGTGGCATCCCTAATGCAAATGTATTTTAAATTTAATATTACGGGATGTTTAAAATTCGTAGGAGCTATAAAATTAATTTAGGTACGTCGTGTAATATCGACTGACCTTAATATTTAAGTTCAAGTGGCACTGGATCGGTAATGCTAACGGTTGTTCAAGCATGCTCGAGCGGTCTCTGAAAGACGTTGCAAAATTCCATTAAACATTGTTAGCTAAACCGGGGACTTGGTTTGGAAAAACACGGAGATATGCACCGACATACATAAAAAAAAAAACACGCGCCGAATTGAGAACCTCCTCCTTTTTTGGAAGTCGGTTAAAAATGGTGTCAAATAAGAATCTAATTCTGTCTCTCTACCTTTCAGTAAATATGGAGAGATAGAGTTCCTGTATGCAATTATTTTAGTTATTGTTGAAAATTTTGACCACTTCCAAGTAACTCTCAGTAGCTAGTAGGAAAACTGCACAACCGCACGGCTCAATGTCGCAACACCGAGGCCCAATTGTTTAAGCAAATCGTAATCGTTTGACAGCTTAAAACGTATTACTCGAACTGTTTAAGGAGTACATACTACATTATACTCGTACATGCTTATTGACATGCAGGCATCTATGAACTCCTTTAATAGGTCGAATTATACGTTTGACAAACGATTACGATTACGATTTCCTTACACAATCGGGGGGTAGATTGCCGAGACACAGAAATAGACAGGAGAAAAAAAAAGTAGGAATAGAGCGTCGTAAAGATTCTCTTGCAGACTGTTTTCAATTATTACTATTTTGTTAGATTTTTTAAATTGAATTGTGATAGTAGTTTCTGTTGTTACGAGGTGTCCAACGACGCCATATGTCTTGTTTTATTTTACGACTACTAAATATGGTATTTCTAGTTAAACTTGTATACGTAATACGGGCGATATTTCAACTATCTGTGAGAAAAATGCTCGAAAATAATGCCATTCTGTACAGTTTTAAACTATGCTACGAGTAAGTTAATATTATGCTGACGAAATTGCAACCATCAGCTACTTCAATAAGTAATAACTGAATTGAAAATGAATAATCAATAGTCGCCCGTATAGTTAGAAACTATGTACCAAATTTTCTGTGTTTGAGAGCTACGAGTAGATGTGTCTAATGATATTATTAATTGCTTTAATACTGAGCTGCGCATCCATACAATGGATTATCAACTGTACATTTATTTAATTAGAGCCTAAAATACCAAAACAAATTTATAGTTAGGTAGTATGGTATTGTCAACAAAAACACGGTTAAACGTCTCAAATTATAAATTATTTTTGGAAGATGTTGTAGTGACAGGCAATTTACTATTGAAAGGGATTGAGGTAAGATCATGCTATACGTGTCCTACGGGCGAATAAGTGTCTGAAATTACATGGAATACCAGCTTTTGCTACCAGTTTCTCTCACGTTGAGTTGGATTTTCATACAAATTTTAAGGCCCAATTTTCCTCACTTTAGGGCCGCTTGCACAACGATATATAAACTAATTTCATAAAAATAGAGTAGGTAGGTACTAAAATTATACATCAATAAAATATGATTTAGTTAAATTTTGTAATGCTGTCACTTTTTGGCAAAAGCAAACGGCCATTGAAACGGAGAGAAAATTGCACTTGTCAAAAAGTAACAACCGGTTTAAAAGATATAACTTGACTTACTTACTTCTGTGAGCACATAATATTGTGAATTGTTTTCGTGGACGAATAAATCATTTATCTATCTATCTATCTAGTCACAAAATAATGCGGTATAGTAATGACCGGGCTCTAGGGCTGGCCGCAAACATACGTGCGGCACTCTCAGCCGCAGTGATTAGTCAGCGCGGGCCGCAGTGCGCGCTCCGAGTGATGGACAGTTTATAACCTCACCTGCACTTTACTGTGCCACGGACCGGTCCACTTGATGGACAACCTTTTTCTATGTATTGTTTTAGATATAGACGGCCGTTTGACAGGCTCGAAAACTAATGACAGTTTATATAGTGCATAGGGTGGGCTTTGAACTGTTAACCTATTAAATTTCAGTCGCCTGCTCATGCAAAAATGTTAAGTTATTGAGCCGTTTATCTTTTTAAAAAAATATGGCACAGGTACAAAGATACGCAAGCTCGACGCGCCAGGACTTCAGCGTAGTGTAGAAACAAAAACTTTGTGGCTTTGGAAGTCAGTTTTTTATGTGGTATTGTAATGACCGGGCTCTATGGCTGGCCGCAAACATACGTGCGGCACTCTCAGCCGCAGTGATTAGTCAGCGCGGGCCGCAGTGCGCGCTCCGAGTGATGGACAGTTTATGACCTCACCTGCATTTTACTGTGCTACGGACCGGTCCACTTGATGGACAACCTTTTCTATGTAAATAGACGGCTGTTTGAAACGCTTGAAAATAATGACAGTTTATCTTTATATAGTGCTTAGGGTGAGATTTGAACTGTTGAATTTCAGTCGCTCGTCCATATTTTGAAGTGAAAACTTCTTTAAAGTGTAAATAAAAAAATGCATCAAGAAAATCAATATAACCAATAAGCTATTTCTATTTAATTGATTAAGGCGTTACCACATAATAATAGACTCTGCAAGAGACGTATCATGTCCAACAGTAGACTTCTACCAGTTGACACCGACGATACACTTTGAAATACGTTACCATGCAATCCTGGAATAACAAATGGTGGAAGAAAACATGGCATGGTGGTAGTACTAATCGTGGTGGTAATAATGAATGAATATTTTATTTCCCAGAATACAAAATGGCTAAATACAATGAATGGCCCGGGTCGGGCCATAATTGAGTGCTGGGTTTTTCTGATTAGAAATTGTCAGTACTAGTCCGAAGTTAGGAAGTTGGCGGTATTTCACCCCCGTGCCTCGAAGAGCACTGAAGCCGTCGGTCCCGGTTATTATCACTAACATGATAATAGTCGTTAAAGCCCGCCAACCCGCATTGGAGCAGCGTGGTGGGTCTAAGCTCTAATTCCCTCTCTCCTATGAGAGTGGAGGCCTGTGCCCAGCAATAGTAAGTGTTAGTACCAGACGTATCTTATGTAAGTAGGTATACCTAATTACATAAACAATAATATATGTTATTAAGACATAATCTATGTTAGTTAGTATAATTTCACTTACAAACTAAAGCTGACATCCTATACACTTTGAAAACGCTGTCCTGTCTGTCAAATAGTGATTTGAACTCATACATCCACTAATGCCCAAATGCGTACTCATAAATTGTTGTGGACTTACAAATTGTAATATAAGGCGGCTGTATACTCTGTGCCTAAGTTATTTTAGCTATATTTCCGCTCGGATAGCGAGTTATTGTTATACGCTGTGCCGGTGGCCGTGACTGGAATAAGCCCGCTTAAAATTGGAAAGCAACTTAGTGATTTTGTACCGCCATCGCCTTTTTAGAGTTGCGTGAAAATTTTGAAAAAGGAACCCTTAGCGGGCCGTATGAATTTTTTTTAAACCTTTTTATTTGAAAACATAATTTTGATATTTCAAAATGTGCTTTTTGAGTCTGTAGTCTCGTTTGTTTAAAGGTCGCATCTACGATAACATATTATAGAAAACCAACGTGTTGCTATGCTATAAATGGAAGAAATAATTAAAATTTGTACTAAATGTTAAAATTTTCAAGAGGATAACATGAATAGGCTTTATTTATTGTTTACCAGTGGCGATTCCTGGTGGTCAATCTGGGGTTTGCGCTAGCTGATGGTTAGGTATTTTCTCAATATAAACACATTTACCTCATATATCACTGATTAGGGGTATAGGTTTAATTTATCTGATAGGTATATCCCTAACAGGTTTGCCCGCCATCTTAGAGTAGGTACTTACATCATCACCCACCACCTGGTGACATTGCAGTCAAGGGCTAACTTGTACTTACTAGAATAAAGAATACTATTTTTATTTATCTTACACTAGCAGATTCCCGCGACTTCGTCCGCGTGAAATAAGTTTTTTAAATTCCCTCGGGACCTCCCTAATTTTTGGGGTTAATCTTGTTTCTCGTACCAAGCCTTTGACACTCACAAATAATGTGGCTTTCTGTTGGTACCAGAATTTTCAAAATCGGTTCAGTAGATCCAGAGATTAAACCCCCTACAACCTCACAAACTTTACCTCTTTATAATATTAGTATAGTGCGCGTTACATTATCACTATGATATCTTCTAAGATATTCATCTGAATTAAATGGTGTAAGGGCGAATTTGATCTATATTAAATACTTGAGATGAACAACCATTTTATTTTAATAAGGATTAATACTATGTTGGTAAAAACACCTTCGCGAGTAAAGCATTGTTTTAGACCAAATTTGAAAATCACAATGACGGTTATTGTGAGACGACCTTAAAACATAGCTATATGCTGTCGCGGACTTTTTTTTAGAACTTTTTGAGAGGAACAATTCCACCATACATTGTTTTCGTGTAACTTTTACCATTTACGCAGCGCAAGCCACGGAAGCTCTCACATGAGACAATTTTTTCCGACTTCATTCACATTATTGCAGTTTTCGTAGAGATCTTTAATGTTTTTGAAAATAAAATACAGCCTATGTTACTCGCCGAGAATGTAGCTTTCTATAGGTGAAAGAATTTTTAAAATCGGTTGAGTAGTTTTTGAGTTTTGAAAATAATACTACACAGCACATGCGCAACTCATAGTGCACGCCTTCGGCCCGTAGTGAGTGGGAGTAAGCGGGCCGACGGAGTTCGAAGATTCTCGCAGTACGAGCCACGTGGCGATGCGGCGCACGTCACAAGTCACAACTCACAACCAAGGTGCGAGGTGGTCATGGAGCGTGCGTGATTTAAACTTATATGATTTGTGAATGGTAGGTACCTATTTCATGTTATAAAATAAGTATTAGTATATTACTTAAATAGGTATAGATCTAGAATAATTGGTAAGTAACTTATTCATAATTATTGGTATTGCGGCGCAAGCTGCGCAATCTTAGAGGAATCGCCACTGTTGTTTACCCTAGCTTTTTCCGGCGGCTTTGATCGAGTCAAGTTCTATTCTCATACAAATTTCAAACCCTAAGGGTCGAATTTTCACAAATCTGAGTCTTAATAGCTATCTGTATGCCATATTATTTCAGCCCAATCCTCCCAGTGGTTTGAGTCTTTTTCCTTCTATATGAAAATTATTTAGATTTTAAACATTTTCTTTCGATCCATGGAACCCTCAGTGCACACACAGGCTCGCACTTGGCCGGTTTTATTTCCTTTTCATTTTTTAACGGAACGTAAATTTTAAGGGGAATCCTACTTACATTTTTATGTGGAAAGCTATTTTCAGTGTGAATTTAAAATGGAAGAAAAATATTCATCTAGTCTGGTGGAAAACAAAGTTACCCGCGTGCAAAGGGGCTTGAATTTTTTTTTTTTTTATCCACTACAAGTAAGCCCTTGACTGCGATCTCACCTGATGGTAATTGATGATGCAGTCTAAGATGGTAGCGGGCTAACCTGTTAGGGGCATGGCAGTTGTATTAAACCCATACCCCTATTCGGTTTCTACACGGCATCGTACCGGAACGCTAAATCGCTTGGCGGCACGTCTTTGCCAGTAGGGTGGTAACTAGCCACGGCCGAAGCCTCCCACCAGGCAAAATTTCGGAGTCTGTTAATTTTCTGCGTGTTTTTTGGCCGGAATTACGTCCATCTGTTCGTTTGTAGTGTTAACAATTTTTTTTATTATTTTGCACAAGATATTGTCTTAAAACTAATTGGAAAAAAGTTTACAAAGATAAAGCTTATATCTTAAAATAGACATCTTTTCCAGCATTCCTTGAAAGTGAGTAAGTGAGTGTTCTCCAAGTTCAAAAGAGTGAGTTTTGAGTTTGACTGAAGCGGAGGCGAGCTTAGTGGAGCGCATACGTGTGCGCTTTGCTGTTAAAAAAACGTAATTAAATTATCATTAAGTATCTAACAATAATGGGCCTATTACACTACGCGGTATTAAGACAGTCTTACTAAGATTTAGCATAGTGTAATAAGAGTTAGCAAGTTAGTCTGTCTAATTAGACCGACCGAGTGGATTCGGCCGCTCTAACTTGCTTGCTTGCTGAATATCGCATGGTGTAATAACGTTTAGCAAGACAACCGTTCAGTCTGCGCGCAGCAGCCGCAGCGTGAAGACTTCCGTGTTTTATGCTGTGCCTGTGCCCCGTGACTGTGCCGTGCACAATGGCTTGTTCAAAAGAAAAGGAAGTTCTTTTGTAGATAGCCCGGCATGTTTCTGGTATAATTGACGATAAAAGAGGTTGAGATATCAAAGAGCTAAACCTAAGGTCTTGGGTAGGAGTTTCCCGTTGCCAGGAATCTTAACGTAACTACCAATCTTTTTTTTGCACTGACACTTTGTCTAAGAAGCGTATCTTGCTTTTGAATTTATGGAGTAACTAATTTCAACAGATATTCAAAGTCAGCAACTCCTACTCTAAGGTAGTTTCTTAAGTCAGATGGTTCCAAAACACTCAGTATTTGCATATTTGATAATTTTACCCGTAGAAGTAAATACTCCTTCACCCATATTCTTCTTTTCTTTTTTTCAAATGTATTCAAGCTAATACTCGGTCTATGAGCTACGGCGATTTTCTGGTGCTTCGATAGTTTTCCCATGACTCGCGACACGACAACCGTCCCCGACGACGTACGCCTTGCAAATGAGTTAGCATGCGATATTCAGCACAATGTAATAGCGAGCTTGTCTAATTAGACTTTAAGACAGTCTTAGTAAGACTGTCTTAATACCGCGTAGTGTAATAGGCCTTTAACCTGATTAGCGAACCGAAATACCTCAATCCACGCAGACGAAGTCGCGGGCATCAGCTCAGTTCTATATAAAAGATGCGTGAATTCTGCAAATATTTCTTAAACATATTCACAACTAGCTGATGCCCGCGACTCCGTCCGCGTGGTTTAAGTTTTTTTGATTCCCTCGGGAACTCCCTAATTTTCCGGGATAAAAAGTAGCCTATGTCACTCTCCAGGTCCTCAATTACTATGCGCATGCCAAAAATCACGTCGATCCGTTGTGGTGTGGCGTGATTGAAGGACAAACCAACAAACAAACACACTTTCGCATTTATAATATTAGTATGATATGATAAGGCTTACAAACTCACTTACGAGTATATCCTACAAAGCTGCACAGTTTGACTGCAAAACTAGAACCCACCAGAACCAGAAATGATGATGAAAGAATCTTATTTAACAGTTCCTCTAATCTACTTTTAGTAATCGTACCTGTTTATAATATCAGATGAAAAACGCACGACATCAAACAAAACCTGGGTACCAATCATGTAAGAATGTCCGATCAAAACGTTAAAGTTCGTCGTCAAAGTTTATAAACCATAACGGCATTAAATTAGAGCTCAATTTCGTGTATCCATTCTTATACGTTCGAGTATCGTTCATACCTAAACGTATAAGAATGGGCAGACGAAATTGAGCTCTAATTCAATGCAGTTATGGTTTATTTTACTTTGACAAAAATCTTAAACGTTTGATGAACAATTCTTACGTAATAGGGGGGCTGAAATAAATCGACTTCCAAAAAATCATTTACGACACGTGCGCTTCCTAAAGTTGTAACTACGGCGCGTATAAACTTTCTAGGATAAGACATGGTGAACTGTTTGTAATAAGGATTTGTACCAAACCTTAGGTGCCAAGACTGCCTCGCCTCGTTGGTCTAATGGTTGGCGTGTTCGACTGCGGCCGACGAGATCCAGGGTTTGAGTCCCGGGTCGGGACATAATCAAGTATTGGATTTTTCTGACTAGAAATTCTCAGTAGTAGCCCAGAGTTAGGAAGTTGGCGGTTCTCCCCCGAGCTATAATAGATAAATATATATATAATATAAATATATATAAACCTTAAAACTAAGGCATTAAAGTTTAATTAAGTACGAATCATACTTAATATTATAAATGCGAAAGTGTGTTTGTTTGTTGAATGTTGGTTTGTTGGTTTATTGGTTTGTTGGTTTGTTGGTTTGTCCTTCAATCACGCCGCAACGGAGCAACGGATCGACGTGATTTTTGCCATGGGTATAGTTGAGGACCTGGAGAGTGACATAGGCTACTTTTTATCCCGGAAAATTAAGGAGTTCCCACGGGAATCAAAAACACTTAAAGCACGCGAACGAAGTCACGCGCATCTGCTAGTATTAAAATAATACTGCTTTAAGCGAAACGATGACTTGGTTTGGCGAGTCTAGTGAACGCCAGCCTTTAGCATCATCACTTACCATCAGGTGAGATCGCAGTCAAGCGCTAACTTGTAGTGGTATAAAGCTCTTAGACTATGTGTATAAAACCTGAGACGACGGGCGAATGAGCGTACACGTAAACATATTGTACTGCCTGGACCTTTTCATTCCCTTTGATGACTGCCGCCGTATTGGGAAACTTTCCCCACGTCTTCAAGTACTTGGCACTTTATTACTTCCTTTTGTGAACTTACAGCCTACTTTTTACTTTATTTTGACTGTTTGCTTTATTTAGGTAAACATGACTGTTGCGTTAAGCTCTTTTCAGACTACGCTATAATATAATAGCATATAGCATATAGTTCATAGCACAACAATATCGCGCACCATACATTATTATGGACACGTTCACACTTCACTGTACGATATTCCTTATTTGCTATACTATATATCACAATATTATAGCGTAGTCTGAAAAGAGCTTTACTAACTAAGAGATCTGTAGGTACATACTAATGTTTTAGATGCGAATGTGTGTCTTAGTTTATTTAGATAGACACACACTACTCGGTGTGTAGACTGTAGACATGACTGTTCCATTACTTTTTGAAGTGAAAACTTCTTTAGCCGCGTTGAGCACTATTCGGTAGGGGTAAACTTGTGGATTCGCGTCACCGACACCGTCACCGACACCGTCACCGACACCGTCACCGACACCGTCACCGACACCGTCACCGACACCGTCACCGACACCGTCACCGACACCGTCCCCGACCCCGTCACCGACACCTCGCGTTGTTACGAAGACAAAAAATCTTAAAAATATACTACGCTAGCTGATGCCCGCGACATCGTCCGCGTGGTTTAAGTTTTTTTGAATCCCGCAGGAACTCCTAAATTTTCCGGGATAAAAAGTAGCCTATGTCACTCTCCAGGTCTTCAACTATACCCATACCAAAAAACACGTCGATCCGTTGCTCCGTTGCGGCGTGATTGAAGGACAAACCAACAAACCAATAAACCAACAAACAAACACACTTTCGCATTTATAATATTAGTATGATTCGTACTTAATTAAACTTTAATGCCTTAGTTTTAAGGTTTATACAAGCTGAATTTTTAGTGGTTTTAAGGCCCCTGAGAGGTGATTCGAAATTAACAGTACAATTTACTTCTACCATTTATCCTGACCCAAGTATTAAAATAAAAAATAAAAAATCGAGAAATTATTATTTCGAAAATGTTGCGTTCAATTAGTAGCGCCAGCTGACTGAGCGAGTCACGTGACGCTTGAACTGAGCGGCGCACGACTGGTCGTTCACCTACGTACCCACGGCTATCAGCTGTTTAACATTAGGTAAAGATTCGATGAAAGTTTTAAGGCGGCAGTACTTACATAATCATTGCAGGTTATTTACAGCTCACGAGGTAGGTGGGTACACTTATTTTAGGTATTAAATTTTACAATCACGTATTTACGCACTTTCTTTGATTCGAGCACTTTCGCGGATCACGTGGGGGTTGTTAACAACCAAAAATGGCCCAAAAATGTTTATTGTGCTGGTTAAAAATTCCAATACGAGTAAAAGTTTAGTCAGACAGTCCACAGAATGCTTAATTCACGATTGTTTAATAACCACTGACAAAACTCAATCCTAGCTGGCCCATCGTTCTCGTGAAGTGCATGTACACGCCTAAAATGGTATGGATGTAAGCCTTCTGAGTTTAAAACAACTTCCACACGTAATACTGGCTCACGTTAAACCTAATTGCAGCCATTCGGGTGCTTCGCCGAGGATCGCGTTCGAAGTAGGTATTCCAGATTTCCTCGTCGAGTTCCGGCGAGTACATGCGGGGACGACCTCGACCTTGAACATGCTCTGGTGTTCGGAATTGCCCATGGTCGACTAAACGCTGCGTTGCGCCTAAGATAGTGATACTCGACGGAACTTGTTGGTTTCGGATTCCTCGCAGATGAAGGGAATTTAAGTGATCCGGTTGTGCGTAGAGCCGTCGAGCTTCTGTCGCATTGTAATTTGCAATGGCGTACATTTGCACCATACCTACTTAGGTATTCCAAATTGGAGTATTCGTAATGGCGATCCATTTTTGCGCGTATTTGAAACGAATTAGCGCCACTTACGGCACGTGTGACGTGTTTTGCGTAACTGAGGCCGGAAGTCGGCTAGCCGCGAGCGGTCAGCGGCGCGCGGGCCGTTTCAAAGGATTGAGGGGCGGGGCTTTTAAACGATGATTGACGTCAGACGCCGCTCGCGCCGGCTAGCTTCTTTGAACTTCGCCGCGTACCACTACTAATGTTTCTCACAGTTTCGAGTTTATTTCGAAAAAAAAATCTAACTCAAAAAAGTAAGTATTTAAAAAAAAATTTAAAAAAATTGAGTCGATAGTACTGCTAAAGGCGATTAAACTCGCCGCGGCTTTAAAACCACAAAAATTTCTTCGTGTATAATATATTTTTTAATTATTTTAAATACTTATTCGTTTTCACTTCTATCGGCGTCGTCCCTATGACTGCCAATTTTTAGGGTTCCGTAGCCAAATTTGGCAAAAACGGAACCCTTATAGATTCGTCATGTCTGTCTGTCTGTCTGTCTGTCCGTCCGTATGTCACAGCCACTTTTTGTGTATTGTGAACTGTGTATTCTGTGAACCGCATTATGATTTTCTTACAAAAATAGAATTTTGAACATAAACAAAAAAATAACAATTTTTAGCTTTCCTACTTTTAGTTTTAAATGGCTCTTCTTTAGGGTTCCGTACTCAAGGGTGTCATCGGGGCCCTGTTACTAAGTCTTTGCTGTCCGTCCGTCCGTCTGCCTGTCTTTCAACGTTTATCTCAAGCAGAACCGCAAAACAGTTGAAATTTTCAATTGTAATTTGGTATTTCTATAATATAGATAGAATCAAATAAAAAAGTAAAGGGGGACCTTACCCCAATATAAATAAGTAATAATATATATGGTCAATTTATGTACATATTTGTATTATGTAAGAATAATAAATACTAAAACTAAATAATATAAATTAAAACTTATGGTTTGAAAACTATACAGTGTAAGGAAGCGCTACTGTACAATGGCTTATACTAAACGAAGAATCTTTTGTAAAATTATAGAAAAAATTAACCTAGTACTTTCAAAGTGAACATAAATAATATTATGATTAGTATGTAAATTAATAATTTCCATTGAAGGTCACTTATACTGTCTTTAATGTTTAAGCATAGAATATTGAAAGTTTCACATTTAAGTGAACGTTTGTTCTTCTTTGGGAAAATAAATCTCTTTAAACGTAGCAATTCTTGAAAAAGGTGTTCACAGTTAAAAGTGGTTAAAACCCTAGCTTAGCCACGGTGAAAAGCTACCAGGATACCAGATTGGCATTGGCCTGCGTCGAGAGAGCACGCGTTGATACACCCCGGATCAGTCGGCCGACCGGTCGAGCAACGCGTCCGGGAAAACGTTCTGTGGTTTTCTTTTTGTGGACTGAAATGTTTAGTTAACTTGTGCTTTGTGGATTGTGAATGGAAGAGTAAGTAGTTTTTATCAAGTTTGTTTGTTGTTTGCGTCGCGATAAAATTGGAATTGAATTTGTTTCTGGAATTTTCTGGATTAAACGTTTATTTGAGCGGACTGGATTTGAATGTAGAGCAGAATTGTCGATGGAGCTATTTGATTTGTCTGGTATAATCAAATTATGAATGATATTATTAAGTAAATAATGTTTATTAATCTATATATATATAAATCTCGTGTCACAATGTTTGTCCTCAATGGACTTCTAAACCACTTAACCGATTATAATAAAATTCGCACACCATGTGCAGTTCGATCTAACTTGAGAGATAGGATAGTTTATATTATATAGATTAGGATTATTAGTGCTACCCGTGCGAAGCCGGGGCGGATCGCTAGTAATTATATATGGCAGGCTTAGACCGGTTTCGCACGGGTTGTATATCAAACAGTATTTCAAATTCATATGTTAGTATTTTTATTTTATGCAATGACAATATTGGTCATCAGTGATAGCCTATAAGTTATTTGGCCAGGTGGGAGGCTTCGGCCGTGGCTAGTCACCACTCTACCGACAAAGACGTGCCGCCAAGCGATTTAGCATTCCGGTACGATGCCGTGTAGAAAACGATTATAATCTAACAGCCATTACCCTAACACGCAGCTAGCCCGCTACCATCTTAGACTGCATCATCACTTACCATCAGGTGATATCGCAGTCAAGGGCCTGCTTTTAGTGGATAAAAAAAAAGTTCGGCCTTCTGTGCAGATAGTCGATGATTCGATTTCCGGGCGCACACTTTTAACTTTTTTAATTACGCGCTTCAACCAATAAAGTATTGTGGCTTGCTTTAACAGTGAAGGAAAACATCGTGAGCAAACCTACATATATCCAATTAGAGTTCTCAAAGATGTGTGAAGTCTGCCAATCCATACTTGACCAGCGTGGTGGACCAAAACCTTTTCATTCGAGGAGGAGGCTCGTGTTCCGAAGTGCGCTGGACATGGGTTGAATGGCAATAGGTCTAACTCTAGCACGCTAATTCTAGCACGCTTATTCTAGCACGCTTATTCTAGCACGCTAATTCTAGCACGGCAAAAAATGGTTTTTAAAGGCTGCATCACCGCCGTGATACCGTGTGTCAACTGATTGCTTTTTTTGATTGAAAAACTGATGACTGATGCTAATTGATTGAAAAACTTGGCGGTCGGCTCTTTCACAAAGCGATGAAAGATGAAAGGTTACCTACTTATAGCTTTTTTTAATGTAATTTTTTAAAATATTTACAAAGAATATTTTGTATTGAACGCTTTGTAACACTACCGAATTTCCACAAATTTTGAAAAATGTATACCTACTTAAAGACTTTCATTGCAGATAAAACCTTTACCAAAATATTATTACTTTCACTACTAATTTTGATCAAAAAATTTATCGTGGACACGTTATATTTTCAAATTTAAATCTGTATAAGTTTCATTTTCACTGTGAAATTAATTGCAACTTGTTACGCATTTTCATAAATTGAATTTTGTTCCATTTAATTCCAGGTTTTCATTTACTTTATTTTAATTAGTTTGTTATTCGCTCTGCCTTTTTGGAGATAATAATGCCATTAAACTTAATACATTATAGTGGAAAAGTGAAAAACAACCTGAAAAAGTGAGAAAACTTACACGCCGAAGAGTTCTAAGAGAGATAACAGACTAGGAACAAAAGAAAATGAGGCAAAACATGCCTCTAACTTTTTTTGATGCCACTACAAAATATTTCTTGCCTGCGATCTAAAAGATCTAGCCCCACTTGAGATGCACGGAGCGGCGCGGCATGTAGCGGCAAATATTATTTGTATGAGGCATGTTTTCCCTCATTTTGTTTTGTCCTCAGAAATTATAAATTTCCAAACCCTGCCGGGGATCGAACCCGGGACCTCCGCACGTTAAGGCAACAGCGATCAACACTGCGCCACGGAGGTCATCAAACGGACGGACGTTATTTATCTATACCAAATTTCATCAAAATTAGTCAAAAAGGTGGGTTGTGAAAGCGTATCAGACATACAAACACACTTCATATTTATAATATTAGTATGGAAGTATGGTTATGGATATTATATTAGAATGGGACCTTGTTTTAATGCTCAAATTTTATTTTGCTACTAATTCTTCAAACAAGTAAGTTTTGCGTTATAATCGTTTTTCTTGGCCACAAATAACAGCTCATTACCATGATAAAAGCAAGAAACATTCCGAACAAGAATTCATAATAGCTCTTGGGTTTTCCTCTAGTGAACTTTAAGAATTCTCGAGACGAAGTATTTTTATACAGAACTAGCTGATGCCCGCGACTTCGTCCGCGTGGAATAAGTTTTTTAAATTCCCACGGGAACTCGTTAATTTCCGGTATAAAAAGTAGCCTATGTCACTCTCCAGGTCCTCAACTATACCCATGCCAAAAATCACGTCGATCCGTTGCTCCGTTGCGGCATGATTGAAGGACAAACCAGCAAACCAACAAACCAACAAACAAACACACTTTCGCATTTATAATATTAGTATATGATGAAGTATGACTAACCGTCTACCTACGAAGTTTACCTGCGCGGCAAATAAAGCGGAGTTGACGACGAATTCTGGTGACGTAAAGCATGCTTCAGAGTGTCTACTAGGAGAATTCCTTCCCTTCCGATCGCGACAACGATAACTTGGTTTTCCCGCGTGAATCAAAAAACTTAAACCGGACGAAGTCGCGGGCATCAGCTAGTTAAAGTAATATTTGTTTAGCCCATTCGCCGCCAATGTAGAGATTACGGCCATCACTCAAGCCCGGGAACTAATATTATGCCGCATACATTACGGTGACGTGCCGGGTCAGGTCCCCCAATTAAAGTGTCGCAGGCCAAGTGTGATTAGCCAGGGAGACTGAGGGAGGCTTCCGTAAGGGGTTGTATTATGCATTATGGAGGGTTAATTTCAAAATACTAATAACCTGTAAGGCCAGTTTCTCTATATAATACTGAAAAACTTCTTCGGCATTTTTTTTAAACTCACTTAATTCACTTTAAGAAAAAACAATTGGCAGTCATATTTTCGAATATTTTTTATTGATTTTAATTATTTTTTTATTTAAAATAATTAAAATATAAACCATATAACTAAGAAAGTTTAATTATGAATGTGGTATATTAATATTCAAGACCTTTTGTCTTCGTAACAACGTACCACAGCTAAATTACCTATTCTGTGACATGGGACAGCGAAGTGTCGGTGTCGGTGACACGAATCCACAAGTTTACCCCCTACCAAGAAGTGGTCAACGCCGCTAAAGTAGTTTTCACTTCAAAAAAAACTAGGACAACGGGTGAGTCGCTTTATTTGCCGCGCAGGTAAACTTCGTAGGTAGACGTTAATTAAAGTAATATTTGTTTAGCCCATTCGCCGCCAATGTAGAGATTATACGGCCATCACTCAAGCCCGGGAACTAATATTATGCCGCATACATTACGGTGACGTGCCGGGTCAGGTCCCCCAATTAAAGTGTCGCAGGCCAAGTGTGATTAGCCAGGGAGACTGACGCTTCCGTAAGGGGTTGTATTATGCATTATGGAGGGTTAATTTAAAAATACTAATAACCTTCCAAGGGCAGTTTCTCTTTAGAATACTGAAAAACTTTTGTTCGGCAATTCTTTTTATAAACACAATTATTAATTTTGACGACCTCCGTGGCGCAGTGTTGAGCGCTGTATTTTTTTAAATTTTTCCCCTAAAATTGACGAAATGGGGGGCTTTCAAAGTGGAGATTTTCTAACGTCCAAAGTTGACCTCAGAACTCTCAATTTTCTGAAAGGCTGAGCCTGAAACTTGATCAATATTATTTGAATTATATCCTGTACTTGAACAACAAATCAAAAAATTAAATAAATATTAAAAGGAAACGAAATTATTTAATTTTTAATGAGTTTCAGTATTTTAAACAGAACTTCACAATGATGTCAATAGATGGCGCTCTGAAAAATTTTATTCGTTTGTGCTTACAAATAATAGACGTTAGCAACATCTTACGTGGAATAAAAAAATACCTAGTCTACTGATGGTACTGATGTCTACGAACGTAAAGATAGTTAAAACTATCTTATGGATACCGCGAGGTCTCAGTTCGGGGCGAACCACTATAGTTATTTAGTTACAAATCATCAATTTATAAAATGATTTTAATATCTACTCCCATGCTATAAATCCTCTATAACAGGTTCTGAAACAGTTAGCTAATTGCCAACATTAAAACACCCAATGTCCTAATAACCATTACATCATCCAAACGGGTGATGTAATGTTGTACCAAATTTCATTACAACACCCCTTTTTTTTTCGATCCCCTCTGCGCAAATGGTTTATTCAACAGACAGCCACATCTGCTCGATGCGTCGTATCTGTCTGAATTACAAAAAAAGAACATCTGTACGAATTTCAAAAAAAGAACATTGTCATACACGCGCTATGGTAGAGAAACACTACCAGAACGCCGCGCGCTGTAAAAAAAAGTAGGTTATTAGAATTTTCCCCGCCATTTTTCTTCGTTTTTTTTTATTGTTTTGTTAACAAAAAAAAAAATTAAAAAAAAAATAAAAAGATTTTTTTTTTTTTTTTTAAAATGAGCGATTCAAGTTTTGAGTTTTGATGATATTAGGTTACTAGGACTGGATGTTTTAATGTTAGCAGTAAGCTAACTATTTCAGAATCTGTTATAGAGGATTCATATTATGAGTGTAGATAAAGTCTTGTATGCAACAGTTGATAATTAGGTATTAAAACACTCATATGATACTATTATCACACTCCGCTACGCGTCGTGTGATAAACCCACATTCGTGTTTTAATACCCCTTATTACGCAACTGTTGCATAAATAACTATTGTAGATGTTTTATGCAGTAAAGCATTCATTATAATGTCTCAGACGTTGCCCGTGAACAAGTTTATAAGCTACGGTCGATGGCTACTGCATACCTAATTGCAAAATTCGACCTGCGCTTAATTTACACAGCTTTAACTAACTGTCCACCGATTTAATGAAATTCACAAGCAGTTTTGAAACTTCAAGGAAACTCTTTTATCTGGGATTATGCTATGAAGTTGATTAACTAAAAACTAAAATTAGTTTAGCTCGGATCACATTAGCTGTGAGCGTTAACTAAAGTTAGTTAAATTAGTTAAGTAACTGCACGCTTTTTGCTTGAATAATTACTCTATGGTTAATTTTTAAATTTTATAAATAAGTAGTTTTTTTCACGACTTCGTACACAAACAAACAACAGACAAACAGACGGACACACTTTCATATCTATATATTCCATACTTGTTACTGTTAGCTAAATTTTTATATGAGTTTTAGGGACCTTATTCCACGTGGACGAAGTCGCAGGCAAAAACTAGTCATACTAATATTATTATAAATGCGAAATGTTTATTTGTTGGTTTATTATCGTTTCAAAGTTCTACCTCCAAGAAGGTTAAATATGGCGGTTCAAGTTAATACATTATGATATTATTTAGATCAATACTTACTACAAGGAATTAATAATAATAGAACTGGAGAAACTAAATCGCTAAAGGAAAATGAGCAAATAAATTTTCGCACGATTTAACAAAGCTTTGTCCATGAAACTTGGTATGTGTGCTTTCGGAGAAAAATTAAGAAATTTATGTTTATGTGTATTTTCACATTAATGAAATTCTATAGAATTTCTTTATATATTTTTATTAAGAACCTAATTCCACGCAAGGATGTCACGGGAAAAAGTTAGTTTCACATAAAAACATGAAAATCATATCATACATTATTATTATTATTTTGTCATTGACATTATTATTTTGTTGAATTAATTATTAATTGTAAATCGGATGTAATATTATGCAGTGATGTATTACCTATAATAATTTGCACACTAATGAAATAGTTGAATGTGTCAGCGCTAAATAATTTTAAGACCTAATAATTGTACCACATTCTTGCAAATAAATTATTCTATTCTATTCTATTCTATTCTACATTACATTGTAATTTTTTATTTTTTTTTATAAAATGCACAAACAAATGGGTACAACATTTTGTTTCTCGCCAAACTACACACGTAGTTTGTTGGCGAGTTCGCGCTCGGCTTATACTATGCCGTGCACTTATTATGTATTTAGATTATACCTATGCAATGCGAGTGTGTTTGTTTGTTTGTTGGTTTGTCCTTCACTCATGCCACAACGGAGCAACGGATCGACGTAATTTTAGGCATGGGTATAGTTGAGGACCTGGAGAGTGACATAGGCTACTTTTTATCCCGGAAAATTAAGGAGTTCCCGCGGGAATAAAAAAAAACATAAACCGCGCGGACGAAGTCGCGGGCATCAGCTAGTTATTTATAAAATTAATATCCCAAAACACAGAATACATAGTAATACTGCCCAATATCTCGTAGCTCTCGTATATTTCGTTATTCAATTTCGATCGACCATTGGTATAGCGGAGCCCTAATGCTATTTCAGCTAGAATTGATCGTTTACGGCATCCAATTAGCAAACACTGGCCGAATGTAACCCGATACGGTATTGAATCGTCTTGAGACTTGTGGGCATACCACCATCGCTTAAAGTCGTATTATTTTAATACTGTTGACATTTGTGTTTCAGAATTATAATCCTTATTTTAGGGACGTCAAGGTACATAACATAAAACTGACATTTTAAAATTGTACTGGTATAACCGATGGTAGTAACCACCTTGAGAGTTGAGCCTTACTACAACCTATATAAGGTCAATAGAGTATTGAGTTCAAATGGAGATTACTGGGGTACAAAGCTTTGTTAAATCGTGCGAAAATTTATTTGCTCATTTTCCTTTAGCGCTTTAGTTTCTCCAGTTCTATTATTATTAATTCCTTGTAGTAAGTATTGATCTAAATAATATCATAATGTATTAACTTCTTTGTAATTTTGTGTTGTAGATTTCAAATCCACTATCCACTATCCACCGTAAATTATAAATGCGAAAGTGTGTTTGTTTGTTGGTTTATTGTTTTTGTTGGTTTGTCCTTCAATCACGCCGCAACAGAGCAACGGATCGACGTGATTTTTGGCATGGATATAGTTGAGGACCTGGAGAGTGACATAGGCTACTTTTTATCCCGGAAAATTAAGGAGTTCTCGCGAGAATCAAAAAAACTTAAACCACGCGGACGTAGTCGCGGGCATCATCTAGTCCACTATAAAAGCTATTGCTCAGAAATTTACTTATCCTAGGCAAAAAATTACAATGTTTAAACTATACGGCCAACTTTCTATCAAAAATACGACCTCCGTGGCGCAGTGTTGAGCGCTGTTGCCTTAGCGTGCGGAGGTCCCGGGTTCGATCCCCGGCAGGGTTTAGAAATTTATAATTTCTGAATTTTCCCTGGTCTGGCCTGGTGGGAGGCTTCGGCTAGTTACCACCCTACCGGTAAAGACGTGCCGCCAAGCGATTTAACGTTCCGGTACGATGCCGTGTAGAAACCGAATAGGGGTATGGGTTTAATATAACTACCATGCCCCTAACAGGTTAGCCCGCTACCATCTTAGACTGCATCATCACTTACCATCAGGTGAGGTCGCAGTCAAGGGCTAACTTATAGTTGATAAAAAAAAAAAAAAAAAGTACCGAGATCAAAACTATGACCAAGTTCTTTGCTAGATATTCGTTGGCTATACAATCAAATACAATGATACCTAAAATAATTATTAAGGAATTCCTAATAACTCCAAATAGTTAGCACTATTACGGGCGTGATTGAAGGACAAACCAACAAACAAACACACTTTCGCATTTATATTATTAGTATGATTAGTATGATAATTAAAGTACGGAACCCTAATTAGCGCCACAAAGCAGCGCAACATAAGCCGTGACCAATGACGCGATGTCGCCACTCGATGTAAAGCGCTTACCC
Organism: Erebia ligea; assembly: GCA_917051295.2. Taxonomy (NCBI): domain Eukaryota; kingdom Metazoa; phylum Arthropoda; class Insecta; order Lepidoptera; family Nymphalidae; genus Erebia; species Erebia ligea. Next base: position 12,846,144 of record OU785241.1, on the reverse strand, counting down.
AGTCGGAAGCTGAAGGGGCCTTCATTGCCAGGCGTAGCGTGACACTCCATATTGCAAAGTCGACGCTTTTTTATCCGATAGTGGTCTTTAGACTGCATCATCACTTACCATCAGGTGAGATCGCAGTCAAGGGCTAACTTGTAGTGGAAAAAAATATATATTAGTAGGATGATTAAAGTACGGAACCCTAATTAGCGCCACAAAGCAGCGCAACATAAGCCGTGTCCAATGGCGCGATGTCGCCACTCGATATAAAGCGCTTACCCGGTCGGAAGCTGAAGGGGCCTCCATTGCCAGGCGTAGCGTGACACTCCATATTGCAAAGTCGACGCTTTTTTATCCGATAGTGGTATTTAGACTGCATCATCACTTACCATCAGGTGAGATCGCAGTCAAGGGCTACCTTGTAGTGAAAAAAAAAGAAATTAGTATGATGATTAAAGTACGGAACCCTAATTAGCGCCACAAAGCAGCGCAACGTAAGCCGTGTCCAATGGCGCGACGTCACCGCTTGTTGTAAAGTTCTTACCCGGTCGGAAGTTGAAGGGGCCTTCATTGCGAGGCGTAGCGTGACACTCCATATTGCAAAGTCGACGCTTTTTTATCCGATAGTGGTATTTAGACTGCATCATCACTTACCATCAGGTGAGATCGCAGTCAAGGGCTAACTTGTAGTGGAAAAAAATATATATTAGTAGGATGATTAAAGTACGGAACCCTAATTAGCGCCACAAAGCAGCGCAACGTAAGCCGTGACCAATGGCGCGACGTCACCGCTCGTTGTAAAGCGCTTACCCGGTCGGAAGCTGAAGGGGCCTTCATTGCGAGGCGTAGCGTGACACTCCATATTGCAAAGTCGACGCTTTTTTATCCGATAGTGGTATTTAGACTGCATCATCACTTACCATCAGGTGAGATCGCAGTCAAGGGCTACCTTGTAGTGGAAAAAAAAGAAATTAGTATGATGATTAAAGTACGGAACCCTAATTAGCGCCACAAAGCAGCGCAACATAAGCGCCCAATGGCGCGACGTCACCGCTCGTTGTAAAGCGCTTACCCGGTCGGAAGCTGAAGGGGCCTTCATTGCCAGGCGTAGCGTGACACTCCATATTGCAAAGTCGACGCTTTTTTATCCGATAGTGGTCTTTAGACTGCATCATCACTTACCATCAGGTGAGATCGCAGTCAAGGGCTAACTTGTAGTGGAAAAAAATATATATTAGTAGGATGATTAAAGTACGGAACCCTAATTAGCGCCACAAAGCAGCGCAACATAAGCCGTGTCCAATGGCGCGATGTCGCCACTCGATATAAAGCGCTTACCCGGTCGGAAGCTGAAGGGGCCTCCATTGCCAGGCGTAGCGTGACACTCCATATTGCAAAGTCGACGCTTTTTTATCCGATAGTGGTATTTAGACTGCATCATCACTTACCATCAGGTGAGATCGCAGTCAAGGGCTACCTTGTAGTGAAAAAAAAAGAAATTAGTATGATGATTAAAGTACGGAACCCTAATTAGCGCCACAAAGCAGCGCAACGTAAGCCGTGTCCAATGGCGCGACGTCACCGCTTGTTGTAAAGTTCTTACCCGGTCGGAAGTTGAAGGGGCCTTCATTGCGAGGCGTAGCGTGACACTCCATATTGCAAAGTCGACGCTTTTTTATCCGATAGTGGTATTTAGACTGCATCATCACTTACCATCAGGTGAGATCGCAGTCAAGGGCTAACTTGTAGTGGAAAAAAATATATATTAGTAGGATGATTAAAGTACGGAACCCTAATTAGCGCCACAAAGCAGCGCAACGTAAGCCGTGACCAATGGCGCGACGTCACCGCTCGTTGTAAAGCGCTTACCCGGTCGGAAGCTGAAGGGGCCTTCATTGCGAGGCGTAGCGTGACACTCCATATTGCAAAGTCGACGCTTTTTTATCCGATAGTGGTATTTAGACTGCATCATCACTTACCATCAGGTGAGATCGCAGTCAAGGGCTACCTTGTAGTGGAAAAAAAAGAAATTAGTATGATGATTAAAGTACGGAACCCTAATTAGCGCCACAAAGCAGCGCAACATAAGCGCCCAATGGCGCGACGTCACCGCTCGTTGTAAAGCGCTTACCCGGTCGGAAGCTGAAGGGGCCTTCATTGCCAGGCGTAGCGTGACACTCCATATTGCAAAGTCGACGCTTTTTTATCCGATAGTGGTATTTAGATTTATTGGTGAGTGTCAAAATATGCAAAATATGCGACATATCGCACCTTTAATAATAAACCGCAATAAGTCAAAAAAACAGTTTTTTGACTTTTCATCATAAAACGCATTAAAACCGATGGAAAAATCCGATCAGTCTTACAGACGCTCAATTTGCACGAGTAGAAGGGAAATAAGTGATCGTCCATCTCTTTCGTTTTGACGGAGCGGGCCAATAAGTTAATCGAAAAGTGGCGCCATTCCGTGTTACGCCGACAGTGTGTCGAGGAGGACACGTACGTGGCTGTCTAAAACCTATTAGTGTGTTTTATCATTAACAGGAAAGCGCTTGCTTTGCTTGGATTTAAATATTAAAGTGAATGTTTTCGAACTATTGCATTTTATTTTTAAATATTGTTAATTTTAATACGCAAAACTTAGACTTAGTTCATTTTATGATTAAAGGAATGGCATTTTGTTTGTATTTCTATTATTTGTTACGTTTTATTATTAAACATTTACGAGTTACATAATATATTCGGGTTTAGTTCAGTTTGATATTAAATATTTTTTACATTCATATTTAAATTTAGCGTAATTGCATTTTATTGTAAATGTAGGTAAAGGTAACTTTTTGTTTCACTTCCTAAAATTAGTAATTTTTTTTATTCATCGGATACCACTTTTCATTAGTTATGACGTCGTCGTAGAGAGGTCCAAGGATTGTTGAGCTAATTAGATACATACTAGGATGATTCGTCTCAAAGAAAGGAATCAATAATTGATGCGTAATCTATTTCGGAATGCATTGAACAGGGCACCAATAACGCTGTAAGTAAAATTATTAATAGTATTATTATGTACTGTCTCTAAAGCCAATTTACTCGAACTACAGTGGTTACCCCGACGATTGAAGCCAACACATAGCAGCCCATATGGAATCGGAAGCCACGGAAACCAAAATCGCTGACGTAGCAGCGATCTCCGTGCAATCCAGGCTCCACCCATTTTGGCGAGCCGTGCCAAGAGCCTGGTTCGTCCAATTTGAAGCCGTCGTCGACCCTCTCAAGACCTCCGACGACCAGAAATTCCGTTACGTCCTGCAGAAGCTGGAACCGGCGGACTTGCAACACGTAACATACCTCTTATGCAACCCGCCGGACACTGGGAAGTACGACGCAATAAAAAACCGTCTCCTCACAGTCTACGAAAAGTCTGATGTTGAAAATTTTCAAAAGCTGGTCAGCGGTTTGGAGCTCGGAGATCAGAAGCCCAGCGTACTTCTCCGCAAAATGAGGGAACTCAACAATGGCCTAATTACTGAAGAGGGTCTGAAGATCGAGTGGCTCAACCATTTATCACCTGCCTGCGTCTCGCTGCCTGCTCTCCATAAACAACGAAGCATCACTCGATACACTCGCAGCTATGGCCGACAGAATGATGGAATACTCGGGAAGCACTTCCACAAGCACCGTGGCAGCAGTTTCAAGTAGGACCACAGCGACGCCGGTGACCAGCAGCAACGATTCAACGCACTCTGAAATACTGGAGAAGCTCGACAAACTCACCTTGGAAGTGGCGGAGCTACGAGAACGTGTTCGAGCGAGACAACGAAGCTATCGCCATCCCTATCGCGCACGCAGCCGCTCACATTCCCGGCCACATCGATCACGATCGAAGCCTGGCGATATGACACGGGAATGCTTCTACCACAGCAGATTTGGGAGCAAGGCAATAAAGTGTGTTTCGCCGTGTTCGCGAAGAAGCAAGCCAGCGGAAAACTAACTTCGACAACGACGGTGGCGGACGTCGGTGTCCCCAGCAACAGCAAACGCCTATGCGTTCACGATCGAACCAGTAATGAACGGTTCCTCGTGGACACTGGTGCAGACATAATATCCGTTTGGGCTGCTACACCGAAGACGAAAAGGAAGACTGCGAGCACCTACAAGCTTTTTGCTGCAAACAACACACCAATCAGCATCTACGGCGAGAAGACTGTGAAGCTGGACTTACGACTACGGCGATGTTTTTCATGGACGTTCATTATCGCCGACGTGAAGACATCCATCCTTGGGGCAGACTTCCTGCAAAACTACAAGCTGCTCGTGGACCTTCACAAGAAGAGGCTAATGGACGACGAAACCAAGCTCACTGGCAGCGCACTGGAAGTATCGACAATAGGCGAATCCATCCGCGTCGTCAGCTCAGACCAAGCTTACCACGACATTCTGAAGCAATACCCAGACGTCCTACGCCCAATGTCACTGAAGCAGCCAGCCAAACACGACGTAGTTTACCATATTGAGACAACTGGACCACCACTCTTCGCACGAGCCCGCCCACTGCCACCCGTTAAATACCACGCCGCAAAAGCTCAATTTGATCGCATGGTGGAGATGAGCATTTGCAAACCACCGAAGAGCCCATGGGCAAGCCCTTTGCACGTAGTCAAGAAGAAAGACGGCGGACTTCGAGTATGCGGCGACTACAGACGTTTGAATGCAGTCACACAACCTGATCGCTACCCGATACCGCACATTCAAGACTTCACCTACCCATTGCATAAGAAGAGGATATTCACGAAGCTCGACCTCAAGATGGCTTATTATTGGATACCTATGTCCAGTCCGGAAGACGCACAGAAAACAGCCATTATCACTCCATTTTTCCTGTACGAATTCACGTGGATGACTTTGAAATTTGAAATCGGGACCAATTTACACCCCTGACCAATATGTGATGTTTACGCGATGACGTACCTACCTACTTACAATAAACTGCAAGAAGAATGGGGATCTAGCTTTAATATTATCACTGACGGGCAAACTGTCAATTGGAACTGTCAATCCATACTTATCCATACTAATATTATAAATGCGAAAGTGTGTCTGTCTGTCTGTCTAATACGCTTTAACGGCCCATCTTTTCAACCGATTTTGATGAAATTTGGTATAGGGGTAGGTTACATCCCGGGGAAGGACATAGGCAACTTTTTATCACGGAAAATTACGGAGTTCCCCTGGGAATTAAAAAAACTTAATCTACGCTGACGAAGTCGCGGGCATCATCTAGTTCCCAATAAGGGGAAACTACAATTTAAGAAAGATCTCCCTAAGTAATAAACCCATAATTATTTCCTGATAAAAACGAGTTTTCTTGAAAATCGCCATCATCCTTTTATTATTGAACATCTTCTTTAGGTAATAAAGCAAAGCATTTCCTTTTAAATATATTGATAAAGCATTAAACCTGAATACGCAAACACAATAAAAAAATGTTTTAATATCAAAGTGCACTAACCTGTTTTATGCTACCTAACATTTTAAATAATATGCAATATTTTAATCATAAAACGAAATAAGTTAACAATGTTTTTTCATAGTACTGTATCTAAAATAATACTAACAGTATTAAAAACATTGTTATACCTTTCGATAGATAAATTCATTAGTTACTTAAATCACTACATAGAATCACTGTGTCGTATTAGCTCTTTTGTTAGTTTGTAAAAATGTGGACTGGGTCACACTCGCAAAACTTTAAACGCGTTTCCCCAACATTTTTGAATTTTGCATTATGTCAGTTTATTATTAAAGGTGCGATATATACGGCCGTATCTTTTGAAGCTTGATTTTTTACAAGCTCCAATGGACCGTAGACCAAAGTATTTGATAAAAATTTCAACTTGATATCTCCACGCGTTCCCGATAAAAAGAGAAGACCGACAGACAGACGGACAACGTAGTGATCCTATAAGGATTCTTTTTTCCTCTTGAGGTACGGAAACCTAAAAAGAAAAGTTTTTAATCTTAGTTCTTCTGTAACGAAGTCGTAATGCGGCGGAACGTGATCAAGGAGGTCGCAGTGAAGTGCGTCCGTGATTGAAAGCTGAGAGGCCTTTATCGTTGAGAGACTTCTTTATATTGCAACGTTGACGAGACTTTGTGTTAAAGAATAAATACCTAGATCGTTTTTTTTATTCTATAGACTAGCGCTTGATCATCACCGTTTAAACGACAACGAATTTCGTAATGAGAAAGTTGCATGGCAGCCCACAAGTCAGTGTAATATTCTAATTATATTACTAGCTGATGCCCGCGACTGGTTTTTTTTTGTTCCGCGGGATGTCTTCAATTTTCCGGGATAAAAAGTAGCCTATGTGTTATTCCAGACTATAATCTATCTCTGTGCCAAATTTCATCCAGATCCGTTCAGCCGTTCTAGCGTGAAAGAGTAACAGACATCCATAGGTACATACAAATTATAGTAAGTATAAAGTATAGTATAGTATATAGTAAGGAAGGAAGTAAGGATAAGGAAGTAAGGATAAGGACACATGTATTATGTATTAGCTACATATTGTAACATTATTTTTTCTTTTTAAAAAAGAGCAATTGCGTATTCAGAGGTTAGTATGTCGCGGGTACTATTTACAAACGTATTTTTTGTCAAAAGTATGGTTGTCTACCGAATTTTCACACCTATACTTAGGACTTTACTCGCCAGTGGTGCCAGCTAAAAAACGGAAACCATCATTCAGCTTGCCGAATGATCATGGACTCGGCAAACTCCCGTCTGCTTCTAACCAACAATAAAGATTAATTAAATTAGTGCAATAGTTCAATCTATTGTTGCCACGGCCCAAGGCGCAACGGCCAGTGGGCTTGCGGAAGTCTAAGGCTGGGTATCCACTATGTTCGCGAACCTCTTGCGCTCCGTGCTCCTGCGACTGCTCCACATAGTGGATACGTTCGCACTCGGAGCGTGCAACGGTGCTTAGCGCTCCAATCGGTGGAGGTTTTTAGGCGAACACAAAGGGGAGCTCACTCTGTTTGTTCGCAAAGGGACTGTGGAGCATGCATGTTTCTTATGGAGATGCGTGTGCCGTCTCCGTCAGAGCGGTTGCAGATGCGCGGAGCATAGTTAGTTCGCGAACATAGTGGATACCCGGCTTAAAACAATAATAATGTTAAGCAGGACTCGCGCTTGGCGCGTCGCCAGCCGCAGTGCCGTATCGGCGCCGCTTGATTTAATTCCAGAAATTCCGTGAGCGGGACCGAGGAATCCGTAATTTAATTAAAAAGGTTACGGGAAAATAGATTTTAATTACCTGCTTACTGAAGTCAATAATAAAAAAAATCTCGAGTAGTTGTTGACTTAGACGGAATATAAAAAATGTAGGATTGGAAAAACCGCCCACCTCCCTTATCGACCTCCCTGCAGGCGGAATCGCTCTGTCAAATGATCTCAGTCAAGGGCTAACTTAATTGCTGTATTGGAACAAAAAAAAATTTACTTCTCAATTTACTCGTAAGGTTACTAGTTACTACCATCGCCTGAAGTAGTATTATTTCAGAATGACAGTTTTATGTCACGTACCTTGACGTCTTTAAAATAAGCATTATAATTCTAAAACACGAACGCCATGGCAATATGCCCTCTGGGCTGGTTTCTGTATTTAGACGTGGCGTCGTCCGTCCATTATTAATTACAGCACACGTGCTATGATCCCTGCATTAACCTCATAGATATGCAATCTTATGAATCAAGGAATCAAACTCAATTCTTCAATCTTCTACTTTTATGTTATGCGCTTTGAATTATTACTCCGCTAAAATAGTGCTAAGAAAAGTTGACACCGTTCCTTATATACTTCTTCCTAAATTATGTTCAAATGTCGTTTTTTTAAATGAGTTAATGTACTAACTTCCTACTTTAAAGCACCTCGACGAAACATGGCGGGTTCGAAACAACTGTTTGGTTTTTATGGCGGCCATTATAATATTACCACACTCCTTTGTAGGATAATAACTGTACAGTAATTTTTTAATCGTCCAAGGCTATACTTTATAGTTTTAATAGAAAGAAGAAAATAAAGAAAATAAATTTATTCAATGATGGTTTCACAAACAAATAATCATATACCTACTATACTATTGTACCTATTATTATGCGTCTGTGACACCACCCAGAATGGGTGTACAGCTCAGCCTTTTGCCCTACATCAAAATTTGCATTTGCACGTTTTGTGCAGAGCGCTGATTTTCAGCTGTGACCCGGGTAATAGAGATGAAGCAAGAGTAATTTTACAAGGTAATGTTTCGATCACACCTTAAGTCTAATCTATCTATATCTATACTAATATTATAAATGCGAAAGTTTGGATGGATGAATGGATGGATGGATGGATGTATGGATGGATGGATGTTTGTTACTCAATCACGCTAGAATCGCTGAACGGATCTGGATGAAATTTGGCAAAGAGATAGATTATAGTCTGGAATAACACTTAAGCTACTTTTTGTCCCGGAAAATTAAAAAATTCCCGCAGGAAACAAAAACCTCAATTCAAGCGGACGAAGTCGCAGGCATCAGCTAGTTTAATAATAAAACTTGTGCCACTTAGACTCTAATATTGCTGTCTAACCTCACTAACAAACCGATGATCTGAAGATTTCATGTAAAAAATTTAAATTATTCTATAGACTCAAACAAAATACTGTGAATAAAATTGTACAGTAACACAACCATGACAAATGCGAGCAGATATTGTTTTGTCAGTTAAGCTTATCTCAAACGCCTAACATCCCCCAGTTTATTTGCTGTGTACAATCGTTAGAGCTGTCAAAGTTACAACTGACATATCTCACCACCGCTGGAGTCGAGTGGATGTTGCAAGTTTTCAGCTTACTTCAGCAGTCGATTCGTCTTATATCAGTGGGAAGATGCACACGTATTCGTTGTGTATCGTTCCCTTTATAATTCAAATGGTTTTTATTCAAATAAACTTTGACAAGTGCTTTTGAATCGTTGAGTCAATCTACCGCTGGTTCGGAATGCCATTCCTACCGAGAAGAACCAGCAAGTAACTCGGTGGTTGCTCTTTTGAAAATATTAATTTACAGTTTCATAAATGTGTAGATACTTATGTAACCACTGTCTTTAGCATTGCTGGAGTGATTTACTTTATTGTCGTTTCCACTGATACTATATTATGTTTAAACTAGAGGACGCCCGCGACTTCGTTCGCGTGGCATAAGTTTTTTTAATTCCCACAGGCACTCCTTCATTTCCGGGATAAAAAGAAGCCTATGTCACTCTCCAGATCCTCAACTATACCTACCCATGCAAAAAATCACATCGATCCGTTGCTCTGTTGCGGCGTGATTGAAGGACAAACTCTCTATTTAACGTCCTTGGGGATAGAAATTTCAAGACTGTGGAATACGTATTTCATAAATTTAAATCGGAAGCCCAAATACCAAGTTTCAGGGCGATAACTTGAAAAACGACTTCAAATTTTCAACCCCTATTTAACCCCTTTGGTGGTGAAATTTTTAAATATTTTGACACACGTACTTCTTTATTTTTTACCGATAGCCAAAATACCAAGGTTCGTTGATATAACTTGAGAAATATCTTGAGAAATGAAGGACTTTTTTACAAACTTTCATCCCCTATTCCATTCTTTTGGGGGTTGAAATTTCAAAAATGGTGAAGTACTTACTTCTTCATATCTAACTGAAAGCCCAAATGCTAAGTTAAGGCTATAACTTGAGAAATGAAGGACTTTCAAACAAACTTTCAACCCCAATTTACCCCTTTGGGGGTGGAATTTCGAAAAACCGTGAAATACGTATTTCTTTATTTTTTACCGAAAGCCAAAATACCAAGTTTCGTTGATATAACTTGAGAAATGACGGACTTTCATACAAACTTTAAACCCCTATTTCACCCCTTAAGGGTGGAATTTTGAAAAATCCTTCCTTAGTGAGCGCCTACGTCACAAAAGGAACCTACTGTCAGAATTTCAAGTTTCTAGTCACAGCGGTTTAGGCTGTGCGTTGATATATAAGTCAGTCAGTCAGGACTTTGAATTTTATATATTGTATAGATTGGCTGATTGATGGTATATTGTAACAATCTCGACGGGAGAAAATTAAATTAAATGAAGTGCTACTTCTTTAGCGGCTTCCAACCATCTTACAGCTACTTGTCTGAGACTATTCGGCCACCTAGTTGGAGATCTTTCAATGCTATGACTGTATTTGAAAACAATTTTTTAGCTTGTTATTAGGAGGAATAAATCCATTTGTTTGCTTCCGAATACAATACTATGTTACATTTAGCATCCAACTATTATTCTATATTATTATTCTAACTATTATTCTATATTATTATTCTATTCTATTTAGGTAGATTCCTGCCTTTAAAAAAATTCATCAATAAAAAAAATCATAAACATGTTCCTAAAACTTAATTAAATTTGCCAGGAAAGGTCGAGAACACAAAAGAACTTTTTACACTTCTTAAAAAAACCTCTTGCCAAAGAAATTTTATAATATTTAAAATAGTAGCGAACAAGTGTGTAAAGCCTCCCACAAATAGTTAGCGCCAACTTTTGTTTCCGGCACAATCGCTTACCACTTGATTCACGGAATCGGGAATTTCATGTGGGGTTTCCTATTTTTGTGTCCACATTGTATTTCTGATATCAGATGGGTATAATTGACGAAAAGGTGATTGTTGAAGTGAAAACTTCTTTAGCTAAACTCGCTCCGACTTGCTCGCGAACACCGACATGCTCGAGTTGTTACGAAGACAAAAGGTCTTAAATATAAATATACTACATTCGTAATTAAACTTTAATCCCTTAGTATTAAGGGTTATATTTTAATTTTTTTTTTAATTTACAGTCTGGTGGGCATTTTTGAAGTTTAAAGACGTTACTTCCGCCTGAATAATGTGTCTAAAATTATACTTTTACTAACAAAACTACTTATATCCACTTGGACGAAATCACCAAGAAAATAAAACTCCAATAAATTAAATCAGGGGACATACTACTTACTACTATTACCTATTCTGTGATACTACTATCGCTTAGAATCGTTCGTGTTTTAGAATTATTATAATCCTTATTTTAGGGACGTAAAGGCATTTGACATAAAACTATCATTTTGAAATAATACTGCTTTAATCGATAGATAGATACATAGATAAATTCTTTATTGCAACACATAATACAGAAATAACTTAATAATAAACAAAAAAACCAGAAAACAACGCGTGCACAAGGGCGGTCTTACCACTAAAAGTGATCTCCAGACAACCCGTTTCTTAAGGAACTTTAAAAAGGTAAAGGTAAAGCAATCGATGGTAAGTAAGTAAGTAGTAACCCCCAGAAGCAAATCCGTTATTACGTTAAAAGTAAGTACAGGACTGGTTGCGGGAATCTTATTAAACAATCCATCAGTCAGTTAGTCGTATAAAATCTCGCAGCGCCAACCCAAGACTGATGCCGGTCATTGACCTCATTGTGTCAGTTTGTTTATAGAAACCGATATAGATGCGTAATGTCGTTTACACAAGGAATACAACTGACATATTGTAAACATTACCGCCACTGATTCCGTTGAATGCTGCAGTTTGATTTATATCATCGAATGATCGAACGAACGAACGAATGATTTAATGAAAGACTGAATGATTGAATGGATTCGTAATGACGTTTGACATAGATAATACATTCGACGCAAACAATTCAACCACAATTTTTTTTATGTGTATGCTGTATGATTTACACGATCTAACGCTCGTTTATATCAATAAATATCAGCTGGAAAAACGTATGAAATAATTGTAAATTATTATGGGTTTTGTAAAAGCGGAGGTGACCTAGTACTTAGTTAAGATTTTGGTCGGTGGTTTTGGGGGTCCGTGGTTTGCATCCCAATCACGCAGTTCTAACTTTTCGGTGTTATTGACGCGTGGATTGAAGTTTATTTTGGTTCTCGCAGTAACTCTTTAATTATCCGGGCCAGAAAGTAGCCTATGTCACTCTCCGATCAAATTTTCAAATTCAAATTCAAATGTTTTTTTATTCAAATAAATTTTTACAAGTACTTTTGAATCGTCAAGTGAATCTACCACCTCAAATATAGCCATGCAAAAAATCATGTCGATACGTTGCAGTGTGATTGAAGGACAACCATTGATACACACTCACAGGAGGACAGGAGGATTGAAACCACAGAACATATAATAGAGGTTAGAAAGGCCCTAGTGCAAATTTTGTACGGAAACCGCTGTCGCCGTTTTGATCCCACCATTCTTCACTACTACTAATCTAAACGAATACACACGAGAGTTCGCATGTGTGCGTGAGGCAGAAAAAAGCGCTGCGATTGGCGAAGCTACGCACACTAGTGAAACTTTAAACTTGCGCGTGTTGTCGTGTAAAACAGCAACATACGCTAGGGATTGACTAAAATATTTTTTATCGATGTTTATTTTTCGTACGGTCGACAGCATGTCAATATTCATATTGTTAACTTAAGTTGGACTCTATGTCTGTAGATTTTACTATTTTATTTTAAACTAGCTGATGCCCGCGACTTCGTCCGCGTGGACTAAGTTTTTTCGATTGCCGCGGGAACTCATTAATTTTCCGCGATAAAAAGTATGTAGGTATGTATATTCTTTATAGCTGATGCCCGCGACTTCGTCCGCGTGGAATAAGTTTTTCAGTTAATTTTCCAGGATAAAAAGTATTCTATATTACTATCCCACGGTATAATCCCCCTATAATGGTGAAACACGTACTTCTTCATATTTTAACGAAAGCCCAAATGCTGTTTCATGGCTATAACTTGAGAAATTAAGGATTTTCATACAAACTCTCAACCCCTATTTCACCCCTTCGGGAGTGGAATTTTGAAAAACTGTGAAACACATATGTTTTCATTTTCAACCCGCAGCTCATATACCAAGTTTCATGGCTATAACTTGAGAAATTAAGGACTTTCAACCCCTATTTCACCCCTTCGGGGGTAGAATTTCGGGATAAAAAGTATCCTATGTCCTACCTCGTAGTATGGGCTCAAATCGTGCCAAGTTTGAATTCATTCAGTAGTTTCGGTGTGATGCGCGGCCAAGATACAGACAGACAGATAAAAATGAAAAAAATTACAGAAATTGGCTTCAGTATCGAATAATGAGTGTCCTCCAAAAAAAAATTTCAAAATATCTTCAATTTACAGAATTGGACCTGTTACAGTTTTATTATAAGTATAGATTAAAAAATTTATGGAGACATAATGATATTTCTTTTGCTTATAACTACTGTTTCTTTATAAGAAATAAATAAAATAAAAAAACAACTATGGTTTACAAATGGTTTTTATTTGAATACATCAACAATATTTAAAACACACTATACAACAAAACCAACAAACACAAAATACTATAACAATATTTCAAACATTTATGATTAAAATCTAAATCTGTAACTATCATTAAAAGTTCATAATAATAAACTCAGAAACAAATAAACTATTTATCGATACGGTGGAAAAATGCTACTCAGCCCTATCGACAAGTTACTCTTATTGGGTAATACCAGGTAACAAGTGGAGTTGATCGTTCATACGCACTACGCTTTACATTGCCGCTCGCGTACATGACTCCGTTGGAGCGCGTTGTTCGCACCAGCGATGTACATACAAATTTGCGATCCAGTCACACTAGTGAAGGAAAACATAATGTCTTCAGTATTTTCAATTAAATCATTTAAAATCAAGGTTTAATGTACTTACCGATGAAAAGATATCTTGCCATTAGTCACATTGACATTTTGGCTTCTAGCTCTGCAGGTTATTACCGCGCAAGAAGGCATTATAAACACTTTTTTGCGCGTAAAACTTCCCAAGACAGTCCGCGGCCGACTGAGGTGTGTTTTTGGTACGTTTGAGCGTTCGCTCAATATAGTGGCGCGCGTGACCCGCCCACATCGCCTTTCTAACCTCTATTATATGTTCTGTGATTGAAACCAACAAACAAACACACTTTCGCATTTTGAATATTAGTATGATTATTTTCAAACCTATGACCCCTCAGATTTCCATCTGCCCTTTCCTTTTGAGCCACTGAGTCTTAATTTTTCGAAGTGTCCGAGCGTAGTAAATTGGAACTATTCCAAATCACCTCAGCATTCAACGGAGCGGTCATTACAGCTCTTTGTACGGCGCTGTAAAGCAAAGGCCATTAATTAGAGCGCTAGTGCAGCTTGCGATCTGTCATGTACTTCGCTTCCTGCAGACGGACCTAGCGTTAGATTGAGACTATACTGTAACACATAGCGGATAGCGTTTTAATGGAAGTAGCGTCGCAAATGTTCATTCCCAACCAGCGTATTAGGTAAATTAAACGGATTCTTCTCATCAACCTCGTGAGTAATTCAAACGTCGTAATATATGCAGCTTTCGCGGGAGGGGGGGGGGGGGGGGGAGGGGAGGGGAGTCAGCCTGGTTAAAAACTTAGAACATTTTGTATGAGAAATGGGTAAAGTATACTAGTTGCTGTGATTATTTAGCAATGTTAAGATTTTTTTACCACCGTAACTTACATCCGTTGCAAAGTAAGAAAACACCTCAGCATTGAATTACAGCTCTTTGTACGGCGCTGTAAAGCAAAGGCCATTAATTAGAGCGCTAGTGCAGCTTGCGATCTGTCATGTACTTCGCTTCCTGCAGACGGACCTAGCGTTAGATTGAGACTATACTGTATAAGACATAGCGGATAGCGATTTAATGGAAGTAGCGTTGCAAATGTTCATTCTAAACCAGCGTATTAAATTAACTCTCATCAACCTCGTGAATAATTCAAACGTCATATGCAGCCCTCGCGGAAGGGGGGGAGCGGGTACGAGAGTCAGCCTGGTTAAGAGACATGGATAATAGTATACTAGTACTGCGGAAGCTAGTGTTTGAAATGAGTTGCAAAAGTTTATTACATACCGGCAAATTATTTCGCAATTTTAAGATTATTTTACCTCTTATAACAAGTAATTAAAACATCAGTTACAGCAAAAGCGGGGAGTGCATTAGTAAGAAAACACCTCAGCATTGAGCGTGGAGCGGTAAATTTTATAGGTCTTTGTGAGGCGCTGTAAAGCAAAAGCCAGCTTGGGTGTGCAGCTTGCGATCTGTCATATACTCGCTTCCTGCAATATAGCGACATATATAGCGTTGCAACATAGCGTTCCTGCTGACAGCGGATATCCTATGCCGTGTAGCGTTGCTAAAGTTTTGCCAACTGAGTAATATGACTCCCAATTGTGTAATAAAATCGTAAACAGTTACGTTTGCCAAATGGTAATTCAAACTATTTAAGGAGTTCAGTGGATGCCTGCAATTCGAAACGCTTGTATGAACTTATTAAACAGTTCGATTAATACGTTTTCAGCTCTAAATTGATTACGATTTATTGAGACAATTGACTATGGACATTAGATGTAGCAGTAGCAGGGGCTTACAAGATCTGCCGAGCGATCGCGTAACTTCTGCATCAATCATTGTTACAGTATCAATTGTTGTAATTGGCTGAATTTATGGCATTCTTGCTGCGTCAATGGATTATGTCCAATAGTGGAAGAGTGTTAACCAATCAGAGGTGATTGCGATGTATCAATGATTGATGCAGAAGTTACGCGATCGCTCGGCTGAAGCAATGACAGCTTACAAGTCTAGGTGTTAATAAAAAAATACCTACGAGATATCATTACCCGCTTCGCTTATTGCGAAGTCCCATCTTTAGATCACTATAGATGTATAATTTTCATAGTCTGACAGCTGGACATTTGAGAAATTTACGCTTATTTGCCATAATATAACATTTGAATACTTAATAGATTCATCTTTTCATGCTGTATTTATTGTATTATAATAACAAAATTCATTCTTATTTCTGAACATGATGTTTAGGTGCCGCTTACTGAACGCTCCAATAGTGGGTAGGCACACAAATTAATTATTTGGTGTTTTTGTTTTAATTGAAGTTTTTGTGAGTTGTTGAAATGAAAGTATGTTACACCAAGCTTTACGTTCACAGCTACAAACGCCAAGTTTGTGTAGGACATTTCTACTTCCGCTTTCACTCGGTGACCAAGACTCCAAGTTAAACGTTGCAACGCCGCTAAATGCCACAAAGTTCCTTACTCTCGAGTGCAACCAATTCGGAACGGTCTTTCAGTTAAGTAGGACTTTGCGACTTGCTTTGACTATTACTTCGAGAATTGTCTTTGCCCTTTTGTCATTAATTTTCTCTGGAAGCTAATAGTGTCATTTTTTAAATTTTTTCTGCTTCTGCATAACATAATATTTTAAATGTTTTTGGAATTCATTCAAATTCAAATTCAAAAGTTTTTTAAAATCAAATAGACTTTTTACAAGTGCTTATGAATAGTCGAATGAATCTACCACTAGTTCGGAATGTCGTTCCTACCGAGAAGTAACAGCAAGAAACTCGGCGCTTGCTCTTTTGAAAAAAAAAAAATAATATTTACAATTAAATTAATGTAAAGATACATAAGTAACAGCAGTCCTGAGCATTGCTGGAGCGACTCAAATCCATGCGCTTTTATCATTTACGTAATCTTCGACAGTGTACGCGCGTGCAACTTACGCATAGTGCAACTTGTCTTTGTTTTGTCTGTGTTCCTTCGGTCTGACGTAAAAGAGAACTATCTTCGCCTTGTCAAAAGGGACGTGTGATTATTATACTCTTTGACCCAACCATGAATAAGCAAAATTAAGTTTACTTTGTACAAGTCTTTTTTTAATACAATATAAAGTAAAAGTGGCATCCAGTTTTATTTAAACAATAACCTAATTATAAGGGCATCTATCATTGTGCCCGAACATATGGCGACCGTGACAGGACGAAGATAGTTCTCTTTTACGTCAGACCGAAGGAACACAGACAAAACAAAGACAAGTTGCACTATGCGTAAGTTGCACGCGCGTACAGACAGTATACATAATATGCTTTTTTCAGGAGCATTGTCAGGAGCATATAAATTACAAGGTGTGATAATTATATTTTAATGAATCGAGTCCTTGGACACCCAAATTGAAACAGTAAGTCTGAAACATTAACAAATTGAAACATTGTATTATAATTGTTTGTTGATTGTTGTTTGTTTGTTAATTAATCTGAATTGAAACATTGTAGGTATAATTGTTATAATTCAATCATAATTATTATGATACTTTTATGTGAATACAGGAACATCACATAATGATTAAGAACGTCTTACATATTAAGTACTAGCTGATGCCCGCGACTTCGTCCGCGTGGATGGAGGTTTTTCGTTTCCCGCGAGAGCTCCTTAATTTTCCGGGATAAAAAGTAGCCTATGTGTTATTCCAGACTATAATCTATCTCTGTGCCAAATTTCATCCAGATCCGTTCGGCCGTTGGGGCGTGATTGAGTAACAAACATCCATCCATACATCCATCCAAACTTTCGCATTTATAATATTTATTTGACTAGGGCGTCAGAGGGTTTTTTTTAGATTAAACAAAATGAGAATTATTAGCAGTCACATTGAGTCACTGCCGCTCTCAAGAATTCAGCTACGTTTAAAATAACAAATAATGGGGCTGATTCTGTAGTGCACAATCTCTAAACTAAACTAAAATTAGAGCATTACAAATATTGCTAACCCTTTCATAATACTCCCTACGGAAAGGGACAGAACTAGTTTTAAAGCTGCCATTTTAGTTTAGTTTAGAGATTGTGTTATACAGAATTGGCCACAATGTCAATCAAGGTTCACTAGCTGTTTAAAAAAATAGTATGCTAGGTTTGCGTGTGATATTATGTAATAACTTCTTCCGCTTTCACTCAGTGTCAGTGGCAAAGTAAACGTGATACCTACGAGTAGTAATAATTAACTACTGTATCTTTAAACTAAAGCTGCGAATGTTCCAAACGCGCCCTGGTCAGAGAAGAGCCCACAACAAACACAGCCGGTTTTTTTTAAAGATAAAGGAAGCTTTTAAGCCCAAGTATTCAAACTATACCATAATTTTGTAGCTTGTTGTAGAAGACAGTCATAATCTAGTTTTCATCCCTGAATTACATTGATTTTTCCGTATTTTTTAAAAACAACCTTAATCGTCACAAATGAAGGAACAGATTATAATCTAGTAATATATTTCTATATTTTAAATGAAAAAAAAAACTATTTATAGAGAGACCAATCTCAGAGACCAATTAAAAAATAATTGCTACATCAGAATGTTCGGATGGACTCGATTTCAGGGTCCATCGAATATGCATTTATTGCTGAAAATTCGGAAATTGCGTATCTTTTTATGTTGAAACACAGTTAAGCAATCTGACAGTTTGGCACAGCTTTTAAAAGTTATACACTCCCATCGCACCGACTTTATATTGGTACTAGCTGATGCTGCCGCGACTTCGTCGGTGTGGATTGGGTTTTTTTGTGTTTCTCTTTAATTTTCCGGAATGAAAATTAGCCTTTGTGCTATTCCAGACTATAATCTATTTCTGTGCCAAATTTGAGCCAGATCCGATCAGCCGTTTTGGCGTGATTGAGTAACAAACATACATCCATCCATCCATCCAAACTTTCGCATTTTTAATATAAGTATGGGTATTGGATAGTATAGAAATATAGATAACCTATCCTCATGTACTTGATGGTACCAATATAATATTATACTTTTTCAGCAGGGGGGCATTATTACACGAAATGATTGCTAGATTGACTTACACTCTATAGGTTTTTACTAGCAATTTTGACTTTTGTTAGCTATTGAACAAAGTCCATTGTCGCAGCAAGAATCCATACTAATAAATGTGTGTGTCTGTTTGCTACGCTTTAACGGCCCGGCCCATCTTTTCAACCAATTTTGATAAAATTTATAATTTAGCAAGAAAAGATTACAATTATATTGCTACTAGCTGATGCCCGCGACTTCGTCCGCGTGCTTTAAGTTTTTTTTTATTCCCGCGGGAACTCTCTAATTTTCCGGGATAAAAAGTAGCCTATGTCACTCTCCAGGTCGTCAACTATACCCATGCCAAAAATCACGTCCATCCCGATTCGTTCGTTGACGTTCGTGTATCTCGAACTTTTATACAAACCTTTAACCCCCATTTAACCCTTTTGGGGTTGGAATTTTCAAAAATCCTTTCTTAGCGGATGCCTACGTTACAATAGCTATCCGAGTGCAAAATTTCAGCCCGATCCGACCAGTGGTTAGAGCTGTGCGTTGATAGATCAGTCAGTCAGTCACCTTTGCCTTATATATATTTAGAAGATAATCCGCCAACAGAAAAAGTCTGTATGTATGTCGACTTTACAATGCAAGATTGTCTACATAGACGACATCTCCTGAAGATGCTCCATTGTCGGAGCGAAACGTGCGTTGAGAGTAGTATAAAAGTCTTGTGTGGTGGTGCATGTGAGTGGTGGTGGCATTGCTTGCTTGGGAACTTGGCTTTCTTGCTTGGGAAGGTAAGCGGTGCGTCGCTTGTAACTGCATTTATGACCATACAGATTTTATCTGTTGGCGGATTGTAGCAAAATAATTGTAATCTTTTCTTGCTAAATCATGAACTTCCGCAAAGTAACGCCTGATTCTATCCAAAATTTATAATATAACTAGCTGATGCTCGCGACTTCGTCCGCGTGGATTAAGCTTTTTTATTCCCGCGGGAACTGCTTAATTTTCTGGGATAAAAAGTAGCCTTAGATGTCCTTTCCCGGGATACAACCTATCGCTATAGGTACCAATTTTCATTAAAAACGGTTGAACAGATGGGCCATAAAAGCGTAGCAGATAGACAGATAGACACACGTTCTCATTAATATTATTAGGTTTAGTATGGATAACTTTGAAATTCTCACAAACTTAGTCATAATCTACGTACGGTTCAAAGGTCAACCATATTGGTAATTGGATTAAATTAATGTTTGATGAAC
Source organism: Erebia ligea (assembly GCA_917051295.2). Taxonomy (NCBI): domain Eukaryota; kingdom Metazoa; phylum Arthropoda; class Insecta; order Lepidoptera; family Nymphalidae; genus Erebia; species Erebia ligea. Next base: position 12,826,155 of record OU785241.1, on the reverse strand, counting down.
TAAATGTGGACGAAGCCTTATTCTATTATTGATGAGATTACTACATTTTATTACTAGTTGATTCAATTATTATGTAATACGAGTATTATGTGTGCATCCACGTGCTGAATTACGTAACTAAGTAACTGGGCAAGTGCGTGTCGGAACAGGCATAAAGTAGGGTTCCGTAGTACAAAACTTTGACAGGCATTATTTCTTAGACAGTTTTTAGGGTTCCGTACCCAAAGGGTAAAAACGGGACCCTATTACTAAGACTCCGCTGTCTGTCTGTCTGTCTGTCTGTCTGTCTGTCTGTCTGTCTTTTTTTTTTTTTTTTTTTTTTTTTTTTTTTTTTTTTTTTTTTTTTTTTTTTATATGTATCTGTCTGTCTCCAGGCTGTATCTCATAAACCGTGATAGCTAGAAAGCTGAAATTTTCACAAACGATGTATTTCCATTGCCGCTATAACAACAAATACTAAAAATTAAAAAAATATATATATTAAGGGGGGTCCCCATACAATAAATGTGTTTTTTTCGTATTTTTTTGCTCAATATTAAAAACGGTAACAGGTAGACGGTTCAAATTTTCACAGAATATTAACTTGTATATTACCTTTCAAAATAAATAATTAAATATCAATAAAATAAATATTAAAGGGGGGCTCCCATACAACAAACGTAATTTTTATTTTTAATACGTCATAAATCGTAAAACTTACTACAGGTTTGTACGGAACCCTCGGTGCGCGAGTCCGACTCGCACTTGGCCGGTTTTTTTTATTAAAAAACTGCTTAGGTGGCGACTTCCCAGGCGCAGTGTTGAACGCTGTTGTCTTAACGTGAGGAGGTCCCGGGTTCAATCCCCGGTCAATTAGGGAATTTAAATATCTGAATTTTCCCTGTTCCCCTGTTTTTTTAATATCATAACTAGCTGATGCCCGCGACTTCATCCGCGTGGATTGAGGTTTTGTGATCCCGCGGGAACGCATTAAATATCCGAGATAAAAAGACTATAATCTATCTCTGTGCCAAATTACATCCAGATCCGTTCTGCCGTTCCGGCGTGATTGAGTAATAAACATCCATCCATACATCCACCCAAACTTTCGCATTTATAATATTAGTATAGAAGTACTAACAATATTTAGTACTTTATGATATAAAAAAATCTAGTCCACTACAAATAACTAACACCCAATCATTGAAACGTAAGAAAAATGTAGAAAAAGTTTTTACATTTCCCACGATTAGTCTGAAATCGCGTCAAAGTGCGCTTTTACCGAGTGGTCTAATTGCAACTTACTTAGCGTTTAGTGAACTCAAAGCCACGGTTTTAAAGGCTAATGCGGATTCTTTTCACTACTCCTTGGTATTTAGGTTTTAACACGACAATGGGGCTGATTCTGTAGTGCACAATCTCTAAACTAAACTAAAATTTGAGCATTACAAATTTATATTGCTATCCCTTTCATAATACTCCCTACGGAAAGGGACATAACTAGATTTAAAGCTGCTATTTTAGTTTAGTTTAGAGATTGTGCACTACAGAATCAGCCCCAATAATTGTGCTTTTCTACGGAATTAACTCAGGGCAAAATAGCATTACGCGCCGGAAAAGACGTAAATTCAATTTAGGTCGAAAACAGATTAGGGATGCAGACAGAAAAAAATGTTAGTGAAAATAAGCGGGTCCGACAGCTTAACGTGCTCTCCGAGGCACGGGGGTGAAACGCCGCCAAATTCCTAACTCCGGGCTAGTGCTGAGAATTTCTGTCAGAAAAGCCCAATAGGTACTTAATGATGGTCCGAACCCGGACTTGAACCAGGTAACTCGTTAGCCGCAGTCGAATATGCTAACCACTAGACCAACGAAGCAATTAATAAACATAACTAGCTGATGCCCGCGACTACGTCCGCGTGGTTAAAGTTTTTTGGTTCCCGCGGGAACTCTTTAATTTTCCGGGATAAAAAGTAGCCTATGTCACTCTCCAGGTCCTCAACTATTCCCATGCCAAAAATCACGTTGATCCGTTGCTCCGTTGCGGCGTGATTGAAGGACAAACCAACAAACCAACAAACAAACACACTTTCGCATTTATAATATTAGTATTAAACATAACTAGCTGATGCCCGCGACTACGTCCGCGTGGTTAAAGTTTTTTGGTTCCCGCGGGAACTCTTAAATTTTCCGGGATAAAAAGTAGCCTATGCCACTCTCCAGGTCCTCAACTATTCCCATGCCAAAAATCACGTTGATCCGTTGCTCCGTTGCGGCGTGATTGAAGGACAAACCAACAAACCAACAAACAAACACACTTTCGTATTTATAATATTAGTATTAAACATAACTAGCTGATGCCTGCGACTACGTCCGCGTGGTTAAAGTTTTTTGGTTCCCGCGGGAACTCTTAAATTTTCCGGGATAAAAAGTAACCTATGTCACTCTCCAGGTCCTCAACTATTCCCATGCCAAAAATCACGTTGATCCGTTGCTCCGTTGCGGCGTGATTGAAGGACAAACCAACAAACCAACAAACAAACACACTTTCGTATTTATAATATTAGTATTAAACATAACTAGCTGATGCCTGCGACTACGTCCGCGTGGTTAAAGTTTTTTGGTTCCCGCGGGAACTCATAAATTTTCCGGGATAAAAAGTAACCTATGTCACTCTCCAGGTCCTCAACTATTCCCATGCCAAAAATCACGTCGATCCGTTGCTCTGTTGCGGCGTGATTGAAGGACAAACTGACAAACCAACAAACAAACACACTTTCGCATTTATAATATTAGTATGATTTATTTGACTAGCTGTCAAATACCCAATTACCCACTGTTTCTACTCTGACCCTGACCGGTAGGTATGTGGTATCGGATCGCGTGAAGGTGGTAACCACTAATTGGATTCGACCAGCTATCAATTCCAGTTCTAATACAATTAGGAGTGACTGTATCTACTCATATTGTGGGAGCCCTATGCGATATTGATAACGGAATTTAACCTATATTCATTTTACCCCGCTCCATATTACTTACCCCATTAATAGTGGCGTTATTCATAGAGGCATAAAAGCACGCTTAATCAAAATCGGTTACAAAGATGGACTGTTAAAGCGTAGCAGATAGACAGACAGACACACTTTCGCATTTATAAAATTAGTATGGATTTTCACATCACTGACCACTTCCAAAATACCTAGCATATTTGGTTATACTTTGTTGGTATGAAGTTTTCGCAACCGTCAGGCATGCTGTTAAATCTGCAGCATCTTAATTGCAACCCCTGACCCCCTTTGGCGCCCCACGACTACCCCCGGTAGCAAAATGTATGCAGCATAAAATTAACTGTCCTCTTCTTGAACAAAATTGCTTTACGTTTCTAAATTATGACGGCAAATCTGAATGAAATAAGTAGAAATATAACTAACTGGGTTTATATTTATTTCACCTAGTTAATTTAAGCATCTTTGAATCCATACTAATATTATAAATGCCAAAGGGTGTCTGTCTTTCTGCTACGCTTTCACGGCTCATCTATTCAAGCGATTTTAATGAAATTCTGTACAAGGTTAGATTGTGTCCCGGGGAAGGCCTATACACATACTGACAGACAACTTTTTATCTCGGAAATCAAAAAACCTCCACCTACGCGGACGAAATCGCAGGCATTATCTAATAGTTAATACCTAATCCAATTCAGGATTTTTTCTTAGTTGTTTTTTTTTTAATTCAACCCGAGCGAAGCCGGGGCTGCTTGAAATGGAGTTACTCTTCGGATTACATTCTCTTCCCACTTCCACACTAACTTGAAACATAATTTTCTAATATCCTCTGAGAATAACATCTTCAAGATTATACTCTTAATGCCAAGGACTTAGGTAAACAACAACTTGCATCTAGGAGTGTAATTACAAAATATTACCCCAGAGCATGGGCGTAATATATGCATCATAATATTAACTGTCCAGCGCCTTAATGAAATTAGTTTGCGTTGCTCAAGTCCGAAAATTCAACGGAGCCGTACTGGAACACCGTGTGGGGTAATTGTATGCAGTGCCTCAAGCGGTCGGGGGTAAACATAAACGCTCAAAATACTCCATGACGTTAAAATATCAGAGTAAATTTAACATTGTGTTGTGGTTCATGTTTACATTGTCTTTTTGTTTAACAAAATTTACAGTAAAGTTAAATTAACTCAGCGGGCGATAGAGAGAGCTTGGTTTGGAGTTTTTTTTCGCTTTCAAATCAGAAATGAGGAAATCCGTAGAACATCTAAAGTAATTGATATAGCTCGACGTGTTGCGAAGCTGAAGTGGCAATGGGCGGGGCACGTAGTCCCAAAGTGCTGGAATGGCGAACTCATGCTTCTGCATGGTGCAAGCGCGGCTTTGATAGGCCTCCCACTATGACGGGGACAGACGACATCAAACAAGTTGCAGGGAGCCGCTGGATCCTATGCAGTGACGTCGGCTGAAAGAAAGAAACATTTACAACTATTAAACCTTTAACTATTATAATAATGTCAATTACTCAGCTGCCAATCTTCAGAGAGATTAGCCATATGCGCGGGAATTAATATAGTGCGTAAACACAGGTGACCCCTCTGTTCCTTTACTGAAAGAGCGATGGGACGGAACATGTGCCACGGCCGGAGAGAGATCGGGCGCACGACCGACGGCTTTGCTTGCTCTCCGAGGCATATGGGGTGAAACACAGCCTAATTTCTAACTCCGGGCTAGTGATAATTTCTAGTTAGAAAAATCCAATACTTAATTATAGCCCGGGACTCGAACCTAGGATCTCGTCGGCAGCAGTCCAACATGCGAACCACTAGACCAACGAGGCAGTCAATCAAACAAAAAAGTCCATTAAACCGTTATTATGTCACTGAAAACTATAATCACTTCACTAAAGCAGGATACAGGGTGGCCTGTATCAACACATTCGCACCCTTCCATTAGCCCTAACGACCTGCGTAATGTGAACGGCAAAGCTTACGTATTCTCTACAGCTCCACAAATAAACTGGCTGAGCCCTTTATTCGCCACAAAGCGCATCGAAATTTCTAGTGTTTATCCCACACTGTGCCACCTACGGCTATAATTACAGGGTTGCCACAACAGTAAGCAATAGCAAAAATTTAATTGGTGTATTATGGTAAAGTAAGTTAGTAACTTAGTTTAAGGAATAATAAAAGGTATTTTATTTTATATTAATTTTTATTATGGTAAAATGCTTGTCATTACCGAATACGTAATAGGCACTAAGAAAATCTTAGGACTTAAACTACAAACTACTAAAAAAACAATTTTCAAAAAAATATTTAAAAGGTTTCTAAATTCTAACAAACATTTCATTAGAGAAACAAGTTGGATCTATACTTAGAATTTTTGAAAAGTTCGCTTATGTAAAACTATACTTGAACGAATTTTACTGGGCCTACGTCAACCATTGTTGAAGTCTCAATTATTGTTGTGATTGGTTGAATTTATGGTGTTCTTGCTGCAATAGTGGATTTAAGCCAATAACGGAAGAGAAGATTGGGAATGCGATCGTTACACTGTAGAACTAATTTTTACGCAATAAGGCCTGATTTTGACTTGGTCTTCTATATTTATTTATATTTGTTATTGAAGTAAAACTTAAAATGTATCATTGAAACTTTAATTTGACAGCCCTAACTAACAAGTAACAACACGGTAACTAAATGATGATTGCAAATATGTACATAGCGTGTTTCTACTCGTTCAGTGTGAACTGGGAATTTGGAACTTATTACATTCATCAGCATGTTTGTTTGTATGTATCAACACCAGAACTATAGCGAAAACATACATAATAATATATTATCGAAATTGTGTTTACTGTTTTAAGCGTAAAATATTATATATTCGCTATAGGATTCTGAATATCATACTAATATTATTTAAAATATGCGAAAGTGTGTTTGTTTGTTCGTTTGTCCTTCAATCACGCCGCAACGGAGCAACGGATCGACTTGATTTTTTCATAGGTAAAGTTGATCTGGAGAGTGACATTGGCTACTTTTCATCCCGGAAAATTAAGTTCTCGCGGGGATAAAAAAAACTTAAACCACGTGGACGAAGTCGCGGGCATCAGCTAGTATTCGCTATTTATGTAGGGATTCTGAATGTATTCTATAAGACGTGTAGGTTATGATACATCATTAATAATTTTATTTAATTGCCATCTCACAACTGATCATGAGTCTCCTTTCAGTATGAGAAAGGCTCTCATAGTCCACCACGCTTTCCCAGTGCGGACTGGCAGACTTCACACACCTTCGAAAACATTATGAAAAACTCTCAGGCATACAGGTTACACTTGGTCCCTTACACTTGTTAATTTTTATTTCTGGGCTATTTTACGGAAGGCTATGAAACACCGAGTTCATTTCAATTCAGATGTTTTACATTTTTCAGCCATAATTTGAATAAATAGACGGCTAAGTTCCGCAGTACGTACTCCTACTAAGATATAAATAGTTTCAGAGTCGGTTCATAGCTCGCGTTAATATAAAAGCCAGTGTTTTTCGGAAAAAAACTTTTTCTATGTCAAAGAAACGTTTTCGTAGAGTTCTGCACACTTAATTATGTGTAATGTGTGTTTGCACTTACTTAACGTATTCACTCAAAAAGAGTTTTAAATTCCATTGGGAATGGGTATGCTAATTCATTTCAACGTTACCGCTTTTTAATTTTATGTATACAAAATGTAACTTGTGTTATTTTACGCTCAATTCTTTTGCTGCATCATCTTCTTTAATGTTGATTTTCGTGGTGGTGGTTGATTTTCGTGGTTTTCACTTCTGTACCGTGTGCTATTTGACCCGAAAACTCCCTCTTACCTGAAGGAGAAGTTTAAATTTGTGGGAGATCAGTCCGAAATACGAACAACCCGAAAATTAACTCTATGCATACCATCGCATAAGACGAAATTTTTTAAGCAATCTTTCACAGTTCATGCTCAGTTATGGAATGCTCTCCCGTTAAACATACGACAATCAAGGTCACTTGAAATATTTCAAAAATCTGTTAAGAATTTATATATATCTTAATACAGAGTTTTCATTGTTATTTAGTATAAGTAATATTAAATACATAATATATATTAGTTTATTTTCATATATTTATTATAAGTATTATGTTATATGTGTAAATGGTTTATGTATTAGTATGACGTAGGTATTTGTGAGAGATTCGGACTACATAATACCTAATCAATTTGGGAATTTATAATTTCTGAATTTTCCCTGGCCTGGCCTGGTGGAAGGCTTCGGCGGTGGCTAGTTACCACCCTACCGGCAAAAGACGTGCCGCTAAGCGATTTAGCGTTCCGGTACGATGCCGTGTAGAAACCGAATAGGGGTATGGGTTTAATATAATTGCCATGCCCCTAACAGGTTAGCCCGTTACCATCTTAGACTGCATCGTCACTTACTATCAGGTGAGATCGCAGTCAAGGGCTAACTTGTAGTGGATAAAAAAAAAAAATTATTAGTAGGTAGGTACCTTGTTAGGATAACGCATAATATCAGTCACTGCTATTTAATAGGGATGATGACTATAATATCAAAAATAAATTATTTCTGACTGATTATTAAATAGAGGGTCTTCCAAAAGACCGAAAATTCACATCCTCGGTTAGTTATAAGTTTGATAACCATTTTAAAATATAGATTGAAAAAAAAGTGCGTTGAAATTCTATGACGTCACAACTGTGAATTTCATACAACTTCCATACTAGAAGTGCGTTTTTAAGTTTGATAAAGAGTTGCTGATTTGATTGAGTTGTCATCATCCCTATTCTGTAAACAACCCTATGAAGTTAAACGGCATCTTCGAATGATCTCATAAAGAAGCAAGTAATGATGCTTACATCATAAAGTTGGTAATTATGATCGTTTGCAACGTACTTTTACTGTGCCGTTATTTTTTTTTGTTGCATATGTTTGGGAGGGGGTCGTAAAAAGGGAAGTTTGTTACTTGGAATACAACCAATACAATACCTACTTATTTTTAAAAAACTAGGACTGTAACCTGTAGTCTGCCTCGCTGGTCTAGTGGTTAGCATGTTCAACTGGTTTTTCTGTCTCGAAATAGTTTCTGTCTCAGTACTAGCCCGGAGTTAGGAAGTTGGTGGTGTTTCACCCCCGTGCCTCGGAGAGCACGTTAAGCCGTCGGTCCCGGTTATTATCACTAACATGATAATAGTCGTTAAAGCCCGCCAACCCGCATTGGAGCAGCGTGGTGGGTCTAAGCTCTAATTCCCACTCTCCTATGAGAGTGGCGGCCTGTGCCCAGCAGTGGGACGTTAATGGGCTGTAGTGGTGGTGGTAGATCTGTAAACTAAAAAAAAAATACTACTTACTTCTTTGTAAAAATACACCCCTCTTCTGTACAATATAGCTTCAGGTCTTCTGCCAGCTATTTTCCCCGGAATTGTGAGTTGAAGTAAATAGTTTTTACTTTTCTTCATGATAGGGACAAAGTACAGGGCTTTGACTCTACTACACGTCATGCATATACTTATGCATTGTCATTCATTCAGTGATTGTGACCAAAACGTCTAGAAATTGATTCTCTTTATAGTCCCACAAACTTATCTGACCCACATCTGACCCGGTGACAGCGTAGGAAAAATAATATAAAAACTAAAACTAAACAGGCATAAAAATTAGTTCCAATTTTGGCCACCAGACTAAATAAGTTTGACGGACTATTTTCTTCCAAAATGGCGTCTATTTCAAATTGAAACGAGAGCTAAAACAGTCAAAAAATATGACTTAACTGGAATCGTTTCGGCTTTAATTTTCTAATTGAATACCCAGAACCATCAGTTGATGCATCGATCCATTTCTAATGGCCTTACTCGTAAGCTGTGCCTTTATGAAGTTAACTGACGAGGCTGACTCCAAACGCCCACATAAAATAGCAAGTAACGATGCTGGCGCTATAAAGTTGGTAATTATGGTCGTTAGCGATACAACTTTTATCGTATCTTTATTTTTATAGGACGGCGAAAGAGGGAAAGCATTTTGACTCTGTCATTATCTGGGTATAATGTAAAAGTCGAATACCACTTAACGAATGTTTACGGATTCTTTTCATGTAGATAATTGTAGGATCGTGAACTGAAACAGATCAGTGGACAAGTATAGTTTTTTTAGGGTTCCGTACCTCAAAAGGAAAAAAACCCTTATAGGATCACTTTGTTGTCCGTCTGTCTGTCTGTCAAGACCCTTCTTCTCAGGAACGTATGGAGGTATCAAGCTGAAAATCATATCAAATACTCAGGTCTACTGTCCCTTAGAGCTGTGAAAAAATCAAACTTCTAAGCCAACGCAATCAAAAGATACAGCCGTTTATGCTGCAAATTTTCGACACTCGCAAGGGAATCAAAACCTACAGGGTACTTCCCGTGAACTCAGAATCTTGAAATTTGGTACGCAGCAACGTCTTATAGCACAGACATACATTTTTAGTTACATCATATAATAAAAATATTGTTAATATTTTAAACTTACTACCCCTTTCTTCATGAACGCGGTTCTCCTCATTCATGAACTTCATGAATGAGGTATTAAATTGAAATTAAAATAGATAAGTGGAATAAAAATACCATAACATTTACTTATATACCTACAGGTTTGTACAGAACCCTCGGTGCGCGAGTCCGACTCGCACTTGGCCGGTTTTTTGTTTATTCTGCTACTTTTAATTGAGGTGTTTTGGTTCCCGTGGGAATTTTTTAATCTTCCGGGAAAAAGTAGCCTATGTATTATTCCAGACTAATCTATCTCTGTGCCAAATTTCATCCAGATCCGTTCAGCTGTTATTTAACTATAAATTAAGTGATAAGGCCGCCTGTCCATGTCCATGTCGCCATGCCCATTATATTATTATTTTTGTTGTATTTATTTTTTAAGGTGTACAAATAAGTACATTATCCACGTAAACAAAGTCGCGGGAATATTTAAGTTACCCATAAATCATGCTGTTTTTCTATTACCTGTTCCGGAACTCAACAAACTATGAACTTGTGGCCATTATCGTCACAAGTTTCCAACAACGTTGCTCTACCGTTTAGCTGGAGTCATAAATTCTGAGATTCATAATTCATATTTGTTTCAGCTGGCCTAGAAAGTTATGCTTCTCACACACAAAACCAGCACACACTAACGAAGTTAGAAAATTTCCCCCGAGTGTGAAATGTTATCCACTTTAAATTATTTTAAGGAAGTGAGGTTATTTATGGTGCACTTTGCAAAATACTCACGGAAAGTTGCTCTAATAGGAAGCTAGGATACATTGTATTAAGATCGTCTAACCCAAGAATGAAAACACCTTACTCACAAGATAAAAATGTTTAAAAAAATTTAACCTAACCTAATTTGACCTGCATGTAAATTGCTTTTCTGTCACTTAGTATATATTTTAAAAATATACTTTATTCATATTTATGAACTCTGAACTTTAGATAAGGCGAAGGACAAATCTTATCCATATCATTATTATAAATGCGAAAAGTCAATCTGTCTGTCTATCTGAAATTTGGTACAAAGGTTGGTTGAATTCCGGGGAAGGACATAGGCTATTATTTATCCCGGAAAATTAAGGAGTTCCCCTGGGAATCAAAAACACTTAATCCACGCGGAACAAGCCGTGGGATTCAGCTAGTATTTTATAATTAGTTAATCTAACTCAAATTAAAATCCACATAGCATAATATATTATTTCTAGAGCTAGAAATAATAATTAAAATGATGGCACGAAATACCGTATTTGTTACACCAGTTAAAATATAATATCAGCTCACCCCGGCCAGTTAAAAGCACGTTATAATATTACCCACTCTCGGTAAAATATTGACAACATCAAAATTAACTTGACAATGTTGATGAAAATAATTTTATAAACCACAGTTCATAATGAATGTTGTACTGAGGTGTGAGTAACTAGATACATTATAGCAGCCCGAGCAAAATCTATAAACGCTATAATACGGTGTTTTGGTGTTTAACTTTGGGCCATGACTCCCAGTCCCATGTTAACGTAAAGAGTGGACATAGAGAGTGTGCTCAGGAACTCTACAACCTTGTTCCTCTTTTTTTTTCACTACAATTTACTACGATCCCCTTGACTACATCGCAGTCAAGGGCTAACTTGTAGTTGATAAAAAAAAAAAGGACTCTCGGGCATGCACGTTTTCTCACGATGTTTTCCATCACCGTTATAGCAAGTGGCATTTAATTGCTTAAACTGAACGACGTTATTTTTGCATGGGTATGGGTATAGGGACCTGAAGAGTGACAGAGGCTACTTTTTCCCGGAAAATTAATGAGTTCCTGCGTGAATGTCATTCCGAACCAGTGGTAGATTTATAAAAGCACTTTTTACAGTTTATTTGATTCAAAAAACATGAATTTGAGTTAGGAATTAAAAATGTCGCGGGCATCAGCTCCATCATACTATAAATTATTATCCAAAGGGGTTGTTTCAAATTTATATGGAGCCTGGGCCAGGTATTTGTACGGTATTACAAAATGTTCGGTGTCATAAAATAGTAACATTTTTTTTTTATTTCTTACTAAAAAGTTCAATTTACGAGGTACAATGCGAAATTATTTTGCAAAATAAAAGCGCAACAACATGCGTCCATTTTGACATTGACGTATATTACACGTGTCATGATGACATTTGACATAAAATTACCTGGGAAATGTGAATTAACCTTATAATATCCAACAGCAGTCTGATTGATGGATGGATGCGCTGCGAGAGTTGCTAATCTACAAATGTACCTAATTAAACATTTTATTTTTGTACCTCTTAATCACTGTAAAACTGCCAAAAAGCATATTTTATTTTGTTTTCTATGATTTTATACTATTTTTTGGAATACTGTACAAGTACCTGGCCCAAGATGAAACAACCCCTTTATATTATTTTTTCTTTTACTTAAAATCAAGAACACTCAAAATAATAAAATAAATTAAATCGCGAGAATTCCAGAGGTTCTCAAAGTTTGCGCCTTGTTTTCTAAAATTAATAGCGACCGCTTCACTTGTATCGCGTTGACCCATCTATACGAGGACTTTTGACACAAGTATCTACCCCTAGATGAGTTTTAAGTTCTCGAAAACTGTGATGGTTTCGATGAGCGAATAGAATCGAGTGTAAAATAAATATGCATCGAGTTTGCACTGTTCGAAAACTTAATTAATGATTTTAGTGACAATTTCAAAGTGAATTATACCCAAAGTCTTCTTCTACACCTACCATAGTATTTATTATATTTAAGTATTAGTAGCCTATGCGCTATTCCAGACTATAATCTATCTCTGTGCCAAATTTCATCCCGATCTGTTCAGCCGTTGGAGCGTGATTGAGTAACAAACATCCATACATCCATCCTGAATACATCCATCCAAACTTTCGCATTTATAATATTTATTTGATAACTCTAAAAGAGCAACCCCCGAGTTTCTTGCTGGTTCTTCTCGGTAGGAATGGTATTCCGAACCAGTGGTAGATTCAGCCGACGATTCATATGCTCTTTGAAAGTTTAATTGAATAGAAAGCATTATTTATATTCAATTACATCAGGTTTTGTCGCCGCTTCAGTTCCGGCGCTTAAACTAGTCATAACTTTGTACGTCTAACGTCTATAACTAAAGAGTTTCTAAAAATAGCTGTACCAACTTAAACTAGTTGAAATAAATACTTATTTCAACCATTAATAATTATTTAATTTTGATTTTTGATCGCGTTTTGCGTACCGTCGTTAATTACCACCATCACGTATACTTTGTATATTTGACGTTCATAAATTAGTGTAGGTACCAATTTTGAATAAACATATTTTGGCTTTGATTTGATGGCCCTGGGCCCCAATCATGTAAGAATGGCCGATCAAACGTTAAAGATTTTCGTCAAAGTAAAATAAACCATAACTGCATTGAATTAGAGCTCAATTTTGTCTGCCCATTCTGATACGTTTAGGTATGTACGATACCCTAAACGTATAAGAATGGGCAGACGAAATTGAGCTCTAATTCAATACTGTCATGGTTTATTTTACTTTGACGAAAATCTTTAACGTTTGATCGACAATTCTTACGTAATCGGGGGGCTGAACCTCAACGCCTTTAAATTCTTAGAGGAGACCTGAGGTTGGGTGATCGATGGACTGACGAATGATATTATAACAAGCCGAAGACTTAACCTGTTGTTTCCACCGATTTTCTTTACGACGGAAAGTGACTTCGTCCGCTTGAATTGAGCTTTGAATTAAATGCCATATATGCCATATAATGACATGGCCTATGTCCTTCCCCGGGATACAAACTACCCCTGTACCAAATTTCATCAAAATCGGTTAAACAGATGAGCTGTGAAAGTGTAGCAGACAGACAAACACACTTTCGCATTTATAATATTACTACATGATGACCGCGACTTCGTCCGCGTGGATTAAGTTTTTGATTCCCACGGAAACTCCTTGATTTTCCGGGATATAAGGTAGCCTATGTCCTTCCCTGGGATAACATCTATCCCTGTACCAAATTTCATAAAAATCGGTTATACAGATGAGCCCTGAAAGCGTAGCAAACAGACAAACAGACTTTCGCATTTTTAATATTATAGTATGGTTTAAAATCAGCGGTTCTAAAAGTATACGTTGTCCTAATTATTCATTAATTAATGGATACCCCTCCTTATCTCCCTGACCTATCTACACACTTACAACTACAAGTACTTTAGACAGAGTTAACAAAAGCGACGAGTTTCCAGCTTATTGTGGAACTTTGTTTATAATTAAGGCCACAGTTTGACGGACAGTGATTTCGTTTAATTAATTAAGCTTATAAATTGTATCATTTAATTTTGAGTTGGGACTATCTTTGTTATATTTCAAGGTAAACAGCTGTAACTCGTGTCCGGGCACGAAATGAGCGGTAGCGGGGCGACGGCGACAGCGGGGCGATGGAATTCGAGAACTGGCGACGAATTTCAGGAAGGTGTTATTGATCAATCTGAAATTGTGGAAAAATATAATTTCGTTCATTGGCGAATCCAGCTCTACCAGTCTGGTAGAGCGTTTGCGGTTATTTCGCTGCTGCGCAGCATATAACATTTGCAAAAAAAAAACGAAAAATCATTTTTTTGGCAACTTGATTTTTTATCTTTAAATTTTATACTTAAAGAATTCGAAAAAATAAATCCCAGACGTTTTTGTCGGTTATAAAGTATTACCAGACCTCTTTCAAATTGTTCCCGAAATTCGTCGCCAGCTCTCCGACTAATCGCATCGCCCCGCTGCCGCCGTCGCCCCGCTACCGCTCATTTCGTGCCCGTACAACCCAGTTTGACATAAATAATACCTTAAGTAACTTCTATCAAGCTTTTCTTAAGTATAATGGCTGCTTCCTATACTTCTGTCATAAATGTTTTTAATCTTGCCAAATATTTTCTTGAAGTGATAAAAAGTAGTGCTAGAGAGCCCGCCAACCCGCATTGGAGCAGCGTGGTACCCACCACTAAGCTCTTATTCTCTCTCTCCTATGAGAGCGGAGGCCTGTGCCCAGCAGTGGGACGTTAATGGGCTGTAGTGGTGGTAGAGAGATATTTATAAAAGTACATCCTTTAGGATCGACGGCTTTACGTGATTCTTTTGGCGCGGTGGTAAAACACCGCCAACTCCCTATCTCCGGAGTAGTACTCAGAATTTCTTGTCAGAAATACCCAATGCTTGGCTGGCCCGACCCGGGACTTGAACCCGGTAACATCGTCGCTATCTCCAGAGAGATTAGCCATCTGCGCGGGAGATATCATTCTCTGTTCCTTTATTCTCATAGCCCGATAGGACGAAAAATCTGACACGGCCGGAGAGACATCAGGCGCAGGACCGATGGTATTTCGTGACACGCCAACTCTCTTACTCCTGGCTATTAACTACTACTACTACTAACCCAGGACCTCGTCGGCCTCAGTCGAACATGCTAACCACTAGACCGACGAGGCAGTATTTATGTAGATAGACAGTGAGGCACAAAGCGGAGCGGTTGCAATTAATTAGAGGATGAAATACAAGCTTTGAACGAATCGCCTGTTGTCAGGCGTGCCGCTTTGTTGTTTGTAGTCAACCCGTAAATCTACAAATCTGTTACAAGTGGTTTATGTCAGAAACGGATTAAAACAAAACAAACTTATGATCTTGTGTTATCTTGTATTAGGTAACTGTGTAAATGTAATATAATCATTAAGTTTTTTTTTATTCACTAAAAGTTAGCTCTTTACCGCAAATCTCACCTGATCGTAAGTGATGAAGTAATAGCGGGCTAACCTGTTAGGGGCATGGCAGTTATAATTAACCCATACACCTAATCAGTTTCTACACGGCATCGTACCGGAATGCTAAATTAGCTTGGCGGCACGTCTTTGCCGGTAGGGTGGTAACTAGCCTCGGCCAAAGCCCACCAGGCAATTACATGAATTAATTTTACATTATTTATTTTTAATGGCACGATGAAACGCAGGGGCCTAGCCCGAAAATATCGTACGTGGCAAAAGAGCATTAAACTTCGCATACATTTCTCTTACTTCTAGTATAGATGGAGAGAGTACATGTTTGTCATTATACCAAAAAATTATGCGCCCCTATCAAAAATATTGGCCAAGTACTGAGAACAAAATTATGACCAAGTTCTTTAGTATTAATAAATAATACAAAATTATATGGCCAACTTCTTATCAAAAATATTGGCCAATAATTGAAGAACCTATACTGAGAACAAAATTATGACCAAGTTCTTTAGGCTTAATAATTATACAAAATTATATGGCCAACTTCTTACCAAAAATATTGGCCAATTAAAGTCATCATCATCATCATGATCATTAAATTAAACGGTACATAATCAAGTACATTAATTATATCGAGATCATGTCAAGAAGGTGCAAATTTGGAGGACCTTTGATGTGGGTAGATAATTTCGAATATAATTGACCCTCAAATTTAATAGGTACCTTATTAAGGTTATATTAGCATCGTAACTGAATCAAGCATCATCCATATTAATTTATTGTGTTACTGTTAGCCAGTGACGAGATAGCTTACTAAGAGCTGATTTTTCAATAGTCAGATAAAGTTTATCGGAGGAATAAATTTGACGTTTTGACAGGTTTTGTATTGAAAATCTGCCAAAACGTCAAATTTATTCCTCCGATAAAATTTATCTGACGATTGAAAAATTAGCCCTAAGCTATCCGCTTACCTCCGAAGGAGTCTGAGGTTTAACAACTAGGTTAAAACCTCAGCCTCTTTCGGAGGTCCGGGATATGACCTCGGACACGCACGGTTAGAATGCACGGTTGCAGCAAAAATGCCATAAATTCATCAAATTACATTAATTGCGAATCTCGTCGCTACGTGATTATTATAGTAGGGGAGCCCAAGAGGGGATTTTTGGATTTACTCGAGCGTCGTGGAGACCTAATGGAATTTGAAGATTAGGTGGTAGAACGAAAAAAAGGTTATATTATGATGTATCCTTTCACCGGTGGGGGGAGCGTCTACAGGTTGTTTTGTTTTTCAAATCATCAGATAAAGAAAATTCCTCGAGATAATCGTCAGATTAAGGGTCAGCACGTTTGGGACATGAAGCTGAACCGTCTGTATGATAATCTGACGCGCTCGAGTATTTCAAAATGGCAATATTTCTTTGCATTTTCAAAAAACCGCAGCGACTTAGCGTTACGTCAGAATCGTCAGTCCTTTGAATAGGAGCTTCCTTTGGGTCCACTTAACATCTCCTATGAAAATCTGACGCGCTCGATTTTTGTTTGTTTTTTTACAAATATTTTTACTTCCGTACGGCCAACCCCACTATGCAAACCGGCAGACAAACATACCATTCGATAACAGAGACACGTAGGGCGTATACGCTATCAATATCTGACGCGCTCGAGTAAATCCAAAAATCCCCTCTTGGGCTCCCCTACTATTACTACGTTTCCATTTTAGCCCTCCCTAGTAGCCTTTTGTAGAAACTGGGAAAATAGCTTCTACGTCGATGCTTCTACGTTAATTGAACTTAAATGTTCAGAAACGGTACAAGTTATATTATTAGCTTCTAAGTAAAGACTTTTGTGTTGAATGATGGATTTTTTTCTCGTTAGCCTAAGATATTGAGGTAACAGATATTTGAATAGATTTTTTAAGAAATAAACACACGTTTTCAAGTACTTTTCAAACTCCGAGATGATTTTCACATGGTTTTATAACATGTCAGAGACAATGACACGGGTCTTTGAAAGTTAAATAAATATTGTGACCTTTTGGATGTTTTAAAGTCAAGTTTTTAACTGCAAATGTTGCAGTAAAAGTTATAGATAGTATATTATCTATATAATCTAATTATTTGTACAAGTCATGACTGCGTGGAATGTTGGCAAAAATACTGGCTGAATTTTCAGCACAACTGCACATATAACTACAACAAAATAGTATAGTATGAATTACAGTACTCATGAATTCTATCTTTTTTCCAGGTACACCCAACCCGAATCTGATATGAGATGGGCATTCGAGAACTATGGTGCGGATTGCTGTTGGCTGTCCTAATAAGTCCCTCGGGGAGCGACTGGTTAAGCTGCGGCCACATCTCCGCGTGCCACTGCAAATGGTCCTCCGGCAAGAAAACAGCGTCATGTGTCTCATCAGGTCTGGCACAGTTACCCCGATTGGCAACAGAAATACAGGTCCTAGACTTACATGGGAACCCCTTGAACGAGCTACACCAAGACGCCTTCGCAAGCATAGAACTATTAAACTTGCAACGCCTCAATCTCAGCTCGACAAACCTACGCTACCTGCATCAAAACGCTTTCAGAGAACTGCGCATTTTAATAGAATTAGATCTCTCAAGGAATCACCTCACAGAACTTTCACCTGATGCGTTCAAAGGCAACGAGCGTTTGAGACTAATAGTACTTAACGACAACCCGTTAAATAAATTAGTCGCGCACCAATTCCCGCCCCTACAACATTTAAAGAAACTAGAACTTTCGAGATGTCGTCTCCGCAAAGTTCACCCCTTTGCCTTTGTGAACCTGCGGGCTCTGGAAACTATACATGTCCATCAAAACTTGCTCTCATATCTACACCAAGATACCTTCAACCTGCCTGCACTTAAAACTTTGACGCTTTCAGACAATCCCTGGTACTGTGATTGTAGACTTAAGGAATTCCACGAGTGGTTTCTTCGCAGTAATCTTGGGAATGAGGAAGTTTTCTGTGCCGGTCCGGAAAGTAAGGCACATGTTCTTTGGTTAGACATGAATGGGGATGAAATGGTTTGTCCTCCATCGACTATAACGAGTCCATCCGTGATACGAACTGAAACTGGTGCAGATATCTCTTTTGGATGTTTTGTTAGAGGTGATCCAAAGCCAACTGTGACGTGGTCGTTCCGTCATACGGAGGTAACTAATAAGACTATTAGTGATAGTGAAATTGTTATCTATAAGTTTTCTGTAAGACATTCGAACGAGAATAGTGACGAAAGTGAAGTGGTAAACAAAAGTTCTCAATGGTTTAATGTGTCAATAACGAATGTTACTAGTGATTTAGCTGGAGAATGGAGATGCACCGCAAAGAGTTCAGCTGGTGAAGCTATTGCGTATGTAACAATCTTTTTACCTAAAGCAAGAACGGCTACGGCTCGTAGTGCTCCGGATTATTCCAAATTCTTCATAGCTGTGGGTTCTGTAATAGCTATGGCTGGTACAGGCTTCTTATCGGCTTGCTTCTGCTGGAAAATACGTCGTCGGAGAGTGCCTCCTAGTAGAAGTTTTACCGACCAAGAAAAGAAGTTATTAGATACATCTCTGGCTGTCAGTTGTGACAGAACTAGTGTAGAGATGGGCTCCTCATATGGTTTCGAAATGTTTGACAGATCTATGTCTATGGAGAGTGAGGATACTCAGCGGTGCTTGGAACCAGTTCAGATTACGATAGAATCTTCTGGATCGTTTCCTCCTCCACCAGCAGAATTCGCGATTCCAGCACCTTATGGTAACATTTTTATATCAGTACAAGTGACTCCGCATACTGAGGAATACCCTGATTTGTTGAGTGGGGGAGCAACTTTGCCTAGAAGAAGTAGGACATGTTTTTTAAAATCTCCTTACGATAATATGGGACCTAGAGTCACTGCTACAGGTAGCTCGACCTGGTCATTGCCGGGTGCTAAAGCAGATGGAAAGGCAAATAAAGACTCGACACCTACCATGCCATTGTCGACGTTTTCTACAGAATTTACTGCTCTTTGAAAACTATATTATTGTTAACTTTGTATCGTTTGCTGTTAGATAATGCTTTATTAATAATTAAGTTATCAAATAGTATAATATTATGTTCTCAGTTAAAATTACTGTTGTATCTCTAGTGATGACTGGTGTCATAGTATTTTCTTCCGAAATTGCCAAGACGCTCTTTTATTATAAGATGCAAATTTTGTCTTTAAAAAATTAGCGCTTGACTAAGGGGTATGGACATCACACAGAACGCGGGTGCGTGGCGGGTGACGCTGTGTGATGTCGTCTATATAAATACAAGAAATTCAACCCGCCGCGCATCCGGCCCGGCCCGCGCCCTATCCGCGCCCGTTCCCTGTGTGTTTTGCGCTTAATGCTGGACATACAACATACTCAGATCCGTTCCCTTGGGTGTTTGCTCTTTTAAAACAGTATTTTAAGCGAAGCTGTATTGTGTTAAATCGAATCGATAAACAAAATACTGTGACACCATTTCCTTGCATGTTCGTTTAATAATTTCGCAAAGAAGTTTAGGAGAATATAAGAACATATCAAAATTAATGCTTGATTTTTTTCAATACTCATTAAATTTTGTCACTGATAACTAAGTTGATGTTTACTTAGAAATTATTGTCACGGCCTGTCCACGACTTTTCCGCTATAGTCCTGTGAGCAACAAAAGCAAAATACGTAGAGTAAGGGGGCGTTCCCACCACCACAGATGTGCAATAATATGTTTTTTTTTTACATTTTGACATTACGCGACTCACAACTCAAAAAATTACGCTCGTCTATTTGTCGTACTATTCATATTTTGTCATTTATACGTATACCGCTGTTACCGTCGAACTGGTACCGCTATAGGTAGTTAGTGGGCGGCTTCATACTCGCTCATTTAGTTTTTCCGCTCCCCGCTCCGCTCACTAGCCCGCTAAAAGTCATGGATGGGGCCGTTAGTGTGTATAATAACAGCTTAGAAATACTTAGTTATTTATTACTAATATAGTTTTAAGATTTTGGATCAAGAATCTTGCTTTAAAAATCTCATGTGAGAAGAAATAAAAAATATCAGTAATATTATGTAGTTTTATTTTATTATCTAATAGATATATTAAATTAAATATAATATAAAGAATAAAATTACTTATCTGGGTTGGGCGAACTCACAACATTACCTGTTTCTTTTTTTATTATACGCCTTAAAATATTGCATAATACATAGCTTACAGAAAAAACAGCAAATACACAGTTGTCTTGGTGTCCGAAAAACAAATAAAAAGGAATACGAGACAAATCGGACGGTTGGAAAATTGAAAACCGACAATACAACGCTTTCAGAAATAGGGATAACTTATAAATAAAACTAGAAATCCAACAAAGTACATTATTATTGTAGCCACATAATTCGGTATTGTTATTAGAGTGGTAAAACAGTTAATGAATTTATAATAATCCCCGGAGTCCAATGTAAGAAACTTTTAAAGCCATTTCTAAGGACTAAACTGTAAAAAACAAAAGTTTATAATTGCACTTCATTTCTAAGGCAGGTAATAAAACACGGACGATTTTGTTTGCTTAATACAGCCGTAATTTTTAACTTTTCAACAAGTAAATGGTCGTTATCCCAAAACACTAACCCAGAATCAGCATTTTTCTAATTAAATGAACAACAAATTTGGCTTTTTCGTTTCCTCCGTGTCTCGGAGAGCACGTCGCTGGTTGTTATCACTAACATCTGATAATAATCGTTACAAAAACCTAAGAGTTTAAAATATACTCTTAGTCGAGTCGTATGCGGAAGGACGTGGGGACCCACCGCATTATCTATCACCATTATTTGATTAATTGAAAGGGGTCACGACCCTCAGCAATGAGGTATACGACGCAGAGAGAGAGACGAAACGGATTATAGGTAAGTACTTACATGTTATTGCTCGAAACTTCCTATCGAGAAGATCCAGTACTAAACTAGCTTTTTAGGAATTAATACATCCGCCCCTTACATAACCACATACTACAAAGTTTAGTGGGAATACCTATTTACCGCTGAATTAGAGTTTGTTCCGAAATTGGTTGTACGGGGAACCGCACGCCCAGATAAACAAATGAAGAAGAAATGAAAGGTAAGTTTTTTTTTTAATTTATAGGATAGCGCTTTCCTGCGGTCAGACTGCTTGCAAGTGGTGATTTTTTTATTCAACTACAGGTTAGCCCTTAACTGCGATCTCATCTGATGGTTAGTGATGATGCAGTCTAAAATTGTAGCGGGCTAATCTGTTACAAGACGTGTCGCCAAGTGATTTAGCGTTCCGGTACGATGCCATGTAGAGATAGTTTAGGGGTATGGGTTTAATATACCCCTCTAGTAAGTACGCTACCTGCATGCCTGAAAGATTTCTATAGTGATTTTAAATATGCTAGTATCAAGTCTACCAATATGCACTGTGGGCTAACGTGGTAGACTATGGCCTCAACCCTTCTCAAGAAGCTCTCTGCGTCGTATTCCTCATTACTGAGGGTCGTGACCCCATTCCATTAATCAACTAATGGTAGTAGTTTTCTTGGGATAATAATGCAGTGGGTTCCCACGTCCTTCCGCATACGACGTGACACGACTCGACTAAGCGTTAACTTAGGTTTTTGTAACGATTATTATCAGATATTAGTGATAATAACCGGGACCGACGGCTATACGTGCTCTCCGAGGCACGGAGGAATCGACACGGCCAGATTTGAAACTCCAAATTCGGTCACCCATCCAGTTACCGACTTGGGTCAACGTTGCTTAACAATCGTAATCGACTGATATGCGTTGTCACAACTAGGTCACTCGTCCCTCAAGAAAATACCCGTCCTCTCAAGAAGCTACCCGTCCACAATACTTGGCGAAACGAACTATAAAAAAAAACATACGCGCCGAATTGAGAACCTCCTCCTTTTTTGGAAGTCGGTTAAAAATACTTATAAAGAGTAAAAACATGGTAGCCTCGTTTGAATTCTTTCGTTAGGTTATCTCCAAATTCGCAAGATCAACATTTCCTTTTCCTGTATCTAAGGAAATATAAAATTCTCGCCACAGTGTAATAATGTTCGTATACCTATTAGACCGTATACGGTATGCGGTATATCGAAGCGAAGCAAATGAAACCCATGTTCTTTCCAACTTGTATCGGCAAAAATAACTTTTTGGTCGTAACATAGTTGGAAAACTTTTGGATACGCCTAAGGCATTCGTTCGACTGCAAGCTTTGAAGCTATACGAATAATAGGGGAGGCAGGTTTTTTGGCATAGCTCAGGGGCCATACAGCCAACGCTTAAAGCGTCGTTCCATTATTGATGACTTTCGTGTTTCAGAATTATAATCCTTATTTTAGGAACGTCAAGGTACGTGACATTAAACTGTCATTTTGAGTAAGTATTGCTTTAAATCTAAAATTACAATGATCTAAAAATTTACCAAATAGAGTACCTCGAAGTGGTTGGTCGTACCTACTTCGTGTCGCTGTAATGACGAAGCTTGCAAATAATATCTTCGGAAAGGCAGATTGGCGTGAAGTCAGACATATAAATGGCAGTTTCTAGTGACAGAGGCCAAGATTCTCTATAGATTGGTGAGCCTATTAGACCGGGAGATGGTCGTAGGTGATAGTCTCCAATTTTCTACTGCATGCCTTTTTAAGAGTTGTTAACTAACCCTAAAATATGAAAGATAGAGGGGTTACTAGCCCTTGCGCGCTTGCACGTCATAAACAAAATGGCTTCTCTTTGTGACAGAATTTTAGTTTTTGCCGTGACATTATATTGCATGCCTTTGTAATATAACGTAGTTGGAACAAATTTAAGCTATAATAATTGATGGCATGCAATTCGCAACGGCCGACGGGGCTCAAACGGTTACGTAGAAATGAAAAAAAAAATAAAACATTTCCGTGTTTACAACTTGCATGCCGTTGTAAAAAATTACTTTTTTTATCTCAAATATACTCTACGAAAATTGGCATGCACCCCTCGTATGACCAAGGGTGGAAAATATTAGGAAAATGTTGTGAAAATTCAATACAGCTTTTCCGTGATTTCAAACTGCATGCCATTTGAACAATAATTAGTTTTTATAATTACTTGACGTTAGCAAATTTGGCATGCACAACAGAAAGTTGTAAATTATTGGCATGCATGACGAAAATTGCAAAAAACGCTGATATAATTTCCGTGACTTTATTTTGCATGCCATTCAATATTTCATTAAAAAACATTATTTTAAGTTGATAAAAAAAATGGCATGCATATTACACAAGCCTGACATAAAAAATGTGCAAAAATAAAATTAAAAAAAGGTTTTTTAACGAAAATTAAAAATAAAGAACATTTCCCTGTTTTTTTTTGCGCCCATTTGAGCCCATACTACGAGGTAGGACATAGGATACTTTTTATTCCGAAATTCTACCCCCGAAGGGGTGAAATAGGGGTTGAAAGTTTGTATGAAAGTCCTTAATTTCTCAAGTTATAGCCATGAAACTTGATATATGAGCTGCGAATTGAAAATGGAGACATATGTGTTTCACAGTTTTTGAAAATTCGACCCCCAAAAGGGTGAAATAGGGGATGAAAGTTGGTGTGAAAGTCCTTCGTTTCTCAAGATGTTTACCAAGTTATATCAACGAAACTTTTTATTTTGGCTTACAGTAAAAAATAAAGAAGTACGTGTGTCACAGTTTTTCAAAATTCCACCCCTAAGGGGGTGAAATAGGGGGAGAAAGTTTGTATGAAAGTCCGTCATTTCTCAAGTGATATCGATTAAACTTGCTATACAAGCTACCGGTTAAAAATAAAGAAATAAGTGTTTCACAGTTTTTCAAAATTTTACCCTCAAAGGGGTGAAATAGGGGTTGAAAGTTTGTATGAAAGTCCTTCATTTCTCAAGGTATATCGATGAAACTTGGTATACAAGCTACCGGTTAAAAATGAAGAAATACGTGTTTCACAGTTCTCGCAAATTTTACCCCCGAAGGGGTGAAATAGGGGTTGAAAGTTTATATGAAAGTCCTTCATTTCTCAAGTTATATCCATGAAACTTGGTATATGAGCTGCGGGTTAAAAATGAAAACATACGTGTTTCACAGTTTTTCAAAATTCCACCCCCAAAGGGGTGAAATAGGGGTTGAAAGTTTGTATAAAAGTCCATCATTTCTCAAGTTATTTCGATGAATCTTGGTATATCCACGCGGACGAAGTCGCGGGCATCAGCTAGTTATATTATAAATGCGAAAGTTTTGATGGATGTATGTATGGATGGATGGATGGATGTTTGTTACTCAATCACGGCTGAACGGATCTGCATGAAATTTGACACAGATATAGATTATAGTCTGCTAAGTATATAGAATAGCATAAAGGCTACTTTTATCCCTGAATATTAAGGAGTTCCCGCGGAAACGTGGCTAGGTAGGTGATGGGTTAGCGCCAAAATCCAAATCTCTGATCTCTGTTTCACACTGGAAATGGTTCACATATTTTATGAAACTTTCATTATTATTAAAAATACGATGGTGTTATTTAATACGCATGCCATTTTCGATATATACTTAAAATAATATGTTTTTATGAAATGCAAAACGGCATGCAAATTAAAAACACGGAAATTTTTATTAAATTTTTGCAACTTTTGTTATTATTTAAAATATGATGGTGTTATTTAATACGCATGCCATTTTCGGTATATACTTAAAATAATACGTTTTTATGAAATACAAAACGGCATGCAAATAAAAAACACGGAAATGTTTATTAAATTTTTGCAACTTTTGTTATTATTTATAATATAATGATCATGAGCAACATGCATGCCATTTGTATTTCAGAATTATTTGGTCATAAAATTAATGTTTATCTTTATTAGAAGTAGTTTGAAATCACGGAAAAGCTGTATTGAATTTTCACAACATTTTCCTAATATTTTCCACCCTTGGTCATACGAGGGGTGCATGCCAATTTTCGTAGAGTATATTTGAGATAAAAAAAAGTAATTTTTTACAACGGCATGCAATTTGTAAACACGGAAATGTTCTATTTTTTTTTCATTTCTACGTAACCGTTTGAGCCCCGTCGGCCGTTGCGAATTGCATGCCATCAATTATTATAGCTTAAATTTGTTCCAACTACGTTATATTACAAAGGCATGCAATATAATGTCACGGCAAAAACTAAAATTCTGTCACAAAGAGAAGCCATTTTGTTTATGACGTGCAAGCGCGCAAGGGCTAGTAACCCCTCTATCTTTCATATTTTAGGGTTAGTTATCAACTCTTAAAAAGGCATGCAGTAGAAAATGGGAGACTATCACCTACGACCATCTCCCGGTCTATATGCAGTAAGTATTCAAAAATACTAATATGTAGGTACAATTAAATTTGGCTCCAGAGCGGCCAACCTTAATTCTCAACGGGGACAAGGTACACAAAACTGGTTTCAGCCAAAACATGGACAAAGTATAAGAGCATCTGATCAAGATCCAGGTAACAACCCCTTATGTGTACAAGTACAGAAAACAAAGTGCGCAAGGGCGGTCTTATCACTAAAAGTGATCTCCTCAAGACAGCCCATCCATTATGAATCTTTAAAAGGAGCGGGATAGTGCAACAACTAATGTAAGGTATTTCAAGCTACTTACACTAGATATATACTTTGGAGTAAACAAAACGTATGCAATATTTTATCTTCCTACTAGCAATACGACCACAGCCTTATTACGTATATAGGGATCGGGCGTTGACATTTCAATTTGCCCAAAATAATGGCTGCCATTGTAAGGCGCATGGTGTACGAGGCGTGAGGAGCATATAGAACGCAAAGTAATCGAATTTGCGTACCGAACGTCGGGGAGATTGGCGTGTATCGAATAAATGCCAATTTTCTCTTACGATGACGCGGCGATGTTTGTTTTTGGGATTTCATGCATTATTCATTTACCCTTTCATTCATTTAACAGTTATCATTGGTTGAGCCATAAGGGTCGTCACATCGTGATGATCCAGTAGCCCTATGAAAACCTGCATCAATCATTGTAAAAACAGTAGTTATGATGGCTGAATTTATGGTATCCTGGTTGCGATACTAGATTTTAGCCAATAGCAGAAGAGTGTTAACCAATCAGAGGAGATTGCGATTTACACTGTATCAATAATTTTTAAGTAGATACTAAGGCTCCTAGTACATCGTCGTACGATAGATGTTGGACCACCTGTTGTAAAAGCCTTCTCCAATAAAACGTCAAATTTACTCTAACTCACTTTCTTTTCAATATTCAAACTTTTACTATAAGAAAACTAATTTAACAAACATGTCTGCTAGACCATCTCGACCTACCGAGTATACCCGGGTGAATTTCCCAACAGCAAAATTTATGCGGCATGGATGAAATCGGTAGTGCAGAACGTTACTATACAGTTCTAATATTTTTTTCTAGGTAGAAGAGGTAGTTACCTATGTGCGAGGCATTAAATATTTCTTGATTAGGATTACATTTTTAAAAAAAATAATGGTAAAGCTCCGAATTTTTCATTTCGGTGGCTGTCACTGCAACATGTTTCTGTGTAATTTTCCTCATAAAACAAAAAATATTGGTTACTAAGGTTTAAGGCTACCTTTATTTTAATCATGAATAGTGATAGTATAATCCCAAAGTATTTTTTTAATAATATCTACCCAGTTTAATAACAGGAAAGTAAAAATGCATGTGTCACTGAAAATTCTTTAATTTCGGTGACAAAAAGTTTATCAAGTATATTTTTGCTTAAAACAACTCTAGCTCCCCCCGCGTGCACTTAAAACTTACGCAACTGTGGCCTCTATATGTTGATCGTGGGAGGACGTGCGCCGCTTGCCTGCGTGTTCCCGCAAAACACATAAGTATGTCATATCGGTGACATGGAACCCATTTCTTTTCATTTCCGTGTATAGGTATAACTTGTCTTGCAATAAGCTAGTAAATTTATCTAAGTATTCATGAATGGGCAATGGTACTACGCTCATTTGTGTAGTATTCCTTACATCCTATAATAAATAGTTTTCTCGTAATGCAAATTCTTTTCCTTGATTTTAATTTCGGTGCTTTCATTTCGGTTGATTCGGTGGCCTAAACTGACCACCGAAATGACAAAATACTCACCGAAATGATAACAATTCTCATTTCGGTGAGTTTTTATCATTTCGGTGTATAATTGTTTCATTTCGGTGGATGTTTTTATCATTTCGGTTGATTATTATTTCATTTCGGTGAAAATCCAAACTAGGAGGTGAATATTTCACAATCTTTGAATACATTTTGCTAATGTGTTTCCAAGACCTGTACTTTTGTGCGATTTATTGTAAACTAGCTGATACCCGCGACTTCGTCCGCGTGGAATAAGTTTTTTTAAATTCCCACGGGAACTCCTCAATTTTCCGGGATAAAAAGTAGCCTATGTCACTCTCCAGGTCTTCAACTATACTCATGCAAAAAATCACGTCGATCCGTTTCTCCGTTGCAGCGTGATTGAAGGATAAACCAACAAACCAATAAACCAACAAACAAACACACTTTCGCATATGATTTCAACCGACTATAACGAGATTTGATTAAATAATAGGTTTTTACCTATGAAATTGCCGTTTTGTATGGAATAAGTGAAAGTACTTATTTTTTCAAACTTTCTTATTTCTGTTATTCGAAGTAATCACTTATGCAATCGACGCATCTTTGCCAACGCATTGGCAGTTTATTGATGCCCTTCTTGTAAAAATCAGCTGGACGAGAGGCAACAAACTCTTCAAAGGCATTTTGTACTGCCTCTAGGGAATTGAATTTTATACCCACTAAAAAGTTGTCTAAATTTTGTAAAAAGTAATAGTCGGTAGGTGCAAAGTCTGGTGAGTATGGCGGATGAGGGAGAGCTTCCAACCCCAGCTCTTGCAGCTTGGAGACTGTCGGTTGCGCAGTATGGGGTCGCGCGTTGTCGTGTAGGAGCAGTGGGAACGACCGATTGACCAAAGCTGGTTGCAGATGTGCAAGCTTCTCCATCATTCTCTCCAGTTCTTCACAGTACACATCTGCAGTAATGCTCATGCCGTTTTGTAAAAAGCTGTGGTGAATCACACCCGCACTAGACCACCAAACAGTGACCATCACCTTTTTAGGGGTCATTTTTGGTTTAGGGCATTGCTTTGGTGCTGAACCAGGATCTAACCAACTTGCTGAGCGCTTTCGATTGTCGAACAGAATCCATTTTTCGTCGCACGTAAGTCGTAACAATTCGTTTCAAAATTCCTTCATTTCTTTGCCTGTTGAGCAGCGCAAGGCAGGTCTCGACGCGTACGTTGCGCTGGCGATCGTTAAGGTCGTGGGGCACCCATATATCAAGCTTTTTTACCTTGCCAATTTGTCGCAAATGGATCAATATTGTTTTGATGCTTACATCAAAAGCTGCTGCTAGCTCAGCTGTAGATTGAGTTTCGTCAGCTTCCACAATCGCCTTTAATTCATTATTGTTGACCAAAGTCTCCGGACGACCACGAGCTTCATTTTTCAAGTCAAAATTTCCAGAACGGAACCGGGAAAACCAATAACGGGTTGTGCGTTCGTTTGTACAGTTCTCTCCTTAAACGTTTTTGATGTTACGTGACGTGTGTGTCGCGGTGGTGCCACGACGGAACTCATATTCCATAATTACACGAATTTTTAAAGTATCCATTATGACGAAAAATGTTGAAATGTAATGAAAATACAACGCTAATCAAAAAACAAAAGACAGAGTTTGTAAAAAGAATGTCATGGTTTTAAAACAAAATTAATTTGAATTTAGAATACAGAGCAATTACAAACTTTTTTTTATTTGAAATGACCAGTACTGAAGAAAGGCAATTTCATAGGTAAAGACCTAATATAATACGATTTATTTATTTTAAAGTACCAGGTGAATGCAAAGTTGAAACGCGATACCAACTATAATTGACATATTTTTTTTAGAATGCCGAGGCTAGCATTGACTGCATATGAAAGAAAGGAAAGAAGAAGATTATGTGAGCAGAGAAGAAAAGAAAGAATGCTTGTATTCGTTTTCGGTGGATTTTAATTTCGGTGGATAGGTTTTTTCATTTCGGTGGCTAGTTATTTCATATCGGTGAACGAATTTTTCATTTCAGTGGCATCACAAATTTAAACACGATTTCTCATTAGTTTATTAAGGTATATTTTGATGGCATTAAATAAGTGCATGAAGAATATCAAGAAGTACAATAAACTATTGTTTAAATTTGAGAAAACTTGATAATACGAAAGTTCACCGAAATGAAACAAAAAAACGCCTTTGTTGAAATTGACCCGTCCCCATTAACGACTCGTTTTCCCGTCTAATTTTAAATACCCTCGAATAAAAAAATAATCGAACCTTACGCTGTTTCCAGCGGCTCTCTACAAATAGCTTGATGTCGTCCGTCTATTTAGTGAGGGGTTTCATTAAAAAGACGGACAACAGCACTGCGCTTTCCGGTGCAAGGTCGCCATTTCAGCAAATTGGGACCCCAACGTCTATCAGTTCTTGAATCTAGGTATGTGTCTATCCATGGCCACCTCATCTTCAGAACCCGTAGTAGTATGTCAGTTCTTCTATACGGATCTCGACATATCTGATTAGATCACGAAGAGAAACTAAAAAAACCTACATGCATTTTTTAATAAAATCATAATAAAGAGAAGTCACAAAGGAGAACTGGGTGCAGAAAATAATCAAGTTAAAAGCAATACATCATCATAATATTATTATTATCACATAACACACAGCCTGTTTTGTGTGAAAATAAATAATATTAAAAAACGCGAAGCTAACCACAGAGATGACTTATTACTAGAGGAGCAGACTACACCAAAGGCGTCAAAAACTGTTCTTTGATAAGCAACGGTGACACGACCCAATTTGGTACTCGTAAGTGGATTAGTAACCGACTTTTAATATCCTAATTTGTCGCTTTTGTTCTTTAAATGCTTTGAAGATCACGTTATGCTATCAGTCCAAGTTATTTATCGCTAACGTTTGTTAATTAAAAACAGCGATAAAATTTAGAATTGGTATCGTACTCTCGTTGGATTGTATTAATATTAAAGGACCTAAAAGCAAACCGCATTATTATCTCAAAAATTCCTATTGAAGATTGATGATTACAGGGTTCACGACCCGTAACAGAGAGGAAAAAGCTGCAGAAAGAGATTAGATACATGACTTTAGTACACTCGGCACACTCATATTATACCCTTGCCTTGCATAGGCCTTGTATCAATTTTATCAGAGATTGCAGCTGCTCTAGTAATATCGTGACTCTATGGAGCTAACTATAGTTGAATTTTATGAAGAACCGAAAATTTCCAAAAATGCCGCAAAAAACTCCAGGATGCCGCTGCGTGTAAAGCGTAGTACAAAGTGGATTTTGACTTTTTTTTCATTTTGTGCGTAGAGCACCGATATACTAAATCCAAAGAACCTAAATCTCTCACGTAAAATAGTTGGAATAGGTTTACTTACTTTCACAATTTAAAAAATCAAATATCAAATAAATATTATAAATGCGAAAGTTTGGATGGATGTATGGATGTATGGATGGATGTTTGTTACTCAATCACGCCCCAACGGCTGAACGGATCTGGATAAAATTTGGCACAGAGATAGATTATAGTCTGGAATAACACATAGGCTACTTTTTATTCCGGAAAATTAAGGAGTTCCCGCGGGAAACGAAAAACCTCGATCCACGCGGACGAAGTCGCGGGCATCAGCTAGTTAATAATAGGACGGACATTTCAATCACTTCCAAGTTCTACAGAATCAATTATTTTGAAACAAGATGATGCCCGCTACTTCGTCTGCGTCGATTAAGTTTTCTTAATTTCCGCGGGAACTTTTGAATTTTTTGGGGTTTTGGTTTGTTTGACGAGTCCCATTTACATTATTAAAATTTGATGAAGCGTGTTTTTATAAACTACTTATTTTATACTAGCTGATTTAATACTGCTGAGTGGGCTTCGTCCGCATGGAATAAGTGTTTTGATTCCCACGGGAACTCCATAATTTTTCGTGATAAAAAGTAGTGACGGATCGACGTGATTGAAGGACAAACCAATCAACGAACACATTTTAGCATTTTTAGGGTTCCGTAGCCAAATTTGGCAAAAACGGAACCCTTATAGATTCATCATGTCTGTCTGTCTGTCTGTCTGTCTGTGTGTCCGTCCGTATGTCACAGCCACTTTTTTCCGAAACTATAAGAACTATACTGTTCAAACTTGGTAAATAGATGTATTCTGTGAACCGCATTAAGATTTTCACACAAAACTAGAAAAAAAACAATATATTTTGGGGGTCCCCATACTTAGAACTGAAACTCAAAAAAATTTTTTTCATCAAACAAACGTTTGGGTTTACGTGTGGGGTATCTATGGTTAGGTCTTCAAAAATGATATTGAGGTTTCTAATGTCATTTTTTTCTAAACTGAATAGTTTACACGAGAGACACTTCCAAAGTGGTAAAATGTGTGTCCCCCCCTGTAACTTCTAAACTAAGAGAATGATAAAACTAAAAAAAATATATGATGTACATTATCATGCAAACTTCCACCGAAAATTGGTTTGAACGAGATCTAGTAAGTAGTTTTTTTTTAATAATTTAAAACTTACTACAGGTTTGTACGGAACCCTCGGTGCGCGAGTCCGACTCGCACTTGGTCGGTTTTTTATATTAGTATGATGAGATATAATATAAAAATGTTACATGCTAACTCACTTTTTTTACAACGATAAAAACTATGATTATGAAGTTTTCCAAAGTTCATTTCTAAATAAAAATAATATACAATATCTTTGCTCTTTATTATATCAGTGGTATAGTCTGATACATTTACAGCGTTATTCGGTGGGCTTTTATATTTTCTTTGTAGAATTTTTGAATAATAAACTAGGCAGCAAAGTATTTTTTAGTTTTTCAACCGGGACGCTATTTGACCGCCGCGCCGTTTGTAAATTATGAGCTTTTATAGACTGAATATTATATAGCTTTTTGAAGTATTTTTTATACTTTTCATTGTTTTATTAAAGCTGCAATGTTTTTCTCTGATTGTTTTGAGATAGGGTGAATTGATAGGGTCATATTGCTCATTTTTGTATCAATATAAAATTAGAAATTATAAACCTTAATTGACGACCTCTCCGGCGCAGCGGTGAGCGCTGGTCTTAAAATGGGAGGTCCCGGGTTCTGAAATTCCTGAATTTTCTATGGTTAGGCTGGTGGGAGGCTTCGGCCGTGGTCAGTTACCACCCTACCGGCAAAGACGTGCCGCCAAAATATTTAACGTTCCGGTGATTTGCCGTACAAAAACCGACTAGGGCTACGGGTTTAATATAACTGCTGTACCACTAACCGGTTAGCCCGCTACTATCTTAGACAGTATGATCCCTTACCATCAGGTGAAATCGCAGTCAAGGGCTAACTTGTCTAAACTAATATTATAAAGAGGAAATATTTGTTTGTTTATTTGTTTGTTTGTAATGGATAAACTCAAAAACTACTCAACCGATTTTAAAAATTCTTTCACCTATACATATAGAAAGCTACATTATCAGCGAGTAACATAGGCTTTATTTTATTTTATATAACGTAATATTAAAATGTAAAACCTGCCCACTGCCCACTGGCTACATTGGGTATATACTATTAGGATTATTAGTGCAACCCGTGCAAAGCCGTGGCGGATCGCTAGTAGTTTTTTTTTTTTTTTTTTTTCCATTAATATGAGTATAAAGTAATACAACCTATACTCACTAAAATTACAATCTAGCCTTAAAATTAGACTAATGAGTAATTTTACTTTAACCTAAACTTATAATTATCTTATATACTAAGAAGTAGTCCATTGACGCATCTTAGTCTTTCTTTATTCAATTTAAAGACACTATGTTCTTGTGTTCTTTAAGGCAGCACTTAAACTACACTTTCACTAATCACTAATCACTCCTGAGAACTAGCTCAAAGGGTTTTGTCCTTTTAAGTCTCCTTACTAACTGCGTAACGTCGAGCAGCTGGATCGCTTCAACGTTGACGTGATGGTGAAGCCGATGTTCGTGGGCTTCAGCAAATTTCGCAATTATTCTATCGACATATTCAATTTTGAGGTCCCGGTGAATATTGTCGTTTCGGATGTACCAGGGTGCGTTAACAATGTTCCTTAATACTTTATTTTGAAACCTTTGTATAATTAGTGCATTGCTCTTTTTGGTGCAGCCCCAGAGCTGACACCCATAAGCCCAAACAGGCATTAAGACTTGCTTATAAAGCAGAACTTTATTGTGAATTGATAGCAAGGAATGTCTTCCTAGCAACCAATGCAGGTTTTTATAGCGAAGTTCTAGCTCATCTCTTTTCTTTTTAACATGGGTCTTCCAACGTAATTTGGCATCCAGCGTTATACCAAGATACTTTGCAGTGTCAGCATACGGTATTTTTTGATTATTCAAGAAAACAGGACAGTACTGTAATTTCTTGTAAGTGAAATCTACATGCGTTGATTTAGTTTCGTTGAGTCTTATTTTCCATTTTTTAGTCCAATCATATACTTTATTTACTCCATTTTGCAGTCTCTCTACTGCTTCCTTATGAGAATCGCCCACAGCCATAATAGCTGTGTCGTCAGCAAAGGTGGCAATAGTACTGTTGTCTAGCTCTGGTATATCGGATGTGTAAAGTAGGTATAGGACCGGACCTAGGACACTTCCTTGAGGTACACCAGCTTTGATTTGTTTCAGATCAGAATAAGCTTCGTCTTGTCTAACTCTGAACATTCTGTTTGTTATATAAGATTCGAGAATGTCTACTAGTGCTTTAGGCAGCATAAGTCTTAGCTTGTGTATGAGACCAACATGCCAAACTTTATCAAAAGCTTGCGCCACATCTAGGAAAACTGTAGAACAAACTTTTTTCTCCTCAAGCGTTTTCTCAATCACATTGATAATTCTGTGGACTTGATCAACGGTCGAGTGTTTTTCTCTAAAACCAAATTGATGATCTGGAATTAGTTTTTTTTCTTCTATGATGGGTTTTAGCCTCTTAATTAATAGTTTTTCAAATAATTTAGACATTATGGGTAGTAAGGAAATAGGTCTGTATGACGTTGTTTCATTGGGCGGCTTCCCAGGTTTTGCGATCATGATGACTTCTGCCACTTTCCACAAGTCAGGTACATGCTTTAACCTGAACGCAGCATTAATGAGAGTGGTAAGTTTTACGATCGCTTTACGTGGTAAGTTCATTAGTACTTCTGCAGTAATGAGATCGTACCCTGGTGATTTCTTTTTACTTAGTTCTAGCTTTAATGTACGCATCACTTCTTTTGGAGTAGCAAGCTTTATTTCAAAATTCTTATCTAGATCTTCGGTTTCGTATAAAATATCTGTATGTCCTTCGCTAGGCTGAAATATATTTTCTAGATGCTGAGCAAACCGTTTTGCTTTCTGAGCATTGTTTATTGCCCATTCTCCATTATCTTCTTTTATTGGAGGAATTTGCGTTATGGGCCTTTTCAAGTTTCTAGTGGCCTTCCAAAGGGAATAATTGGTTTTCCGATCACCCGTTAATTTTCGGAGATAGTCGTTCATCACCTTGTCATTGTACGTCTTGATTGCTCTCTTGATTTTTTTCGATAAATTATTTAGTAACCTTTTGTCAAGTGGTGATCTTGTTTGATGCCATTTTTTCCTCTGCTTTCTTTTCGCTGCAATGAGGGAAGTTATATGTTTTGGGTAAATGGTTCCAGCTGGCATCGTTTTTTGAAGGAAGGAGTATTGTTCCAAGCTGATTGTTGTATATTTATTACGAATTTCTCTAATTCCAAATTAAGCTGTTCCGGGGTTTGGATCGCTAGTAGTGAATAAAATAAAAGTAATTAAAATGATGGTGTGTTCTAAAACGATGACAGTGCTTCCTAAAAAAAGGTCGCGAAATAAATGAAATCCTTGATTCGAACTTCAAACACATCACAAACTAAATAAAGCTGATAAAAAAATAATATATAAGATTGTAGAAGGAGGCAGAGATTCCCATTTATCAACGTCATTCAGACACTCTTAGTTGTGGAAACCCGCTATCTTATTATCGTGCGCATTCCGCAACAGTGGAACTCTGGAGCCATGAAATTGAGGATTGTTACAGAACTTGTATTACAATTAAATTGAACTAACAGAGAAGAAAAGCGATTATTGTTAGATATATAGGTGGTGATTGATTGATGGCTCACAAATCACAATTGAGCACGAAATTCCTCTAAGAAGAAAGATGAAAAAGGTTTGGCTAGTCCACTACGCTATATTAGAAATCCTTGGTTCAAACACATCAGAAACTTAATAAAGCTGATAAAATAATATATTAGATTGTAGAAGGAGACAGAGATTCCCATTTATCAACGTCATTCAGACACTCAAGTTGTGGAAACCCGCTATCTTATTATCGTGCGCATTCCGCAACAGTGGAACTCTGGAGCCATGAAATTGAGGATTGTTACAGAACTTGTATTACAATTATTAAATTGAACTTACAGGGAATAAAAACATTTGCTTGTGGCGTAAACAATGATGGTCTTTATACTCGTATATCCATACTACTCGTAATATTATAAATACGAAAGTGTACAGACAGAAAGACAGACTTTCTGTCTGTCTGCTACGCTTTCACGGTCCATCTGTTTAACCAATTTTGATGAAATTTGGTACAGGGATAGGTTATATCCTGGGGAAGGAAACCCCCTACCTATGTCCTTCCCCGGGATACAACCTATGCCTGTACCAAATTTCAACAAAATCGGTTGAACAGATGGGCCGTGGCAGCGTAGCAGACAGACATACAGACAGACACACTTTCGCTTTTATAATATTATAGTATGGATTAATTGGACTAAGTTCTGCTAGTATTTAGTATTTTAGTACTGAGGTTTTTTCTTTTAGGAAAACAATACTTAATCATGGCCCGACCTGGGAATCGAACCAGATCGGACCTCAGCATCCGTGCGAACATGCTAACCACTGGACCAACGAGGCATGCCCAGGTAGGTAAACTGTGAATGATAAATTGATACGTAGTTCCCCCAAAAAAGTGTTAAATTAATTGAAACATCAACGTTCAAATTGGGGGAAAAAAGGGATGCGGGTGAAAGTCAATAAAATCGCATTGATTTCCCCGGGCGGGCCGTTTCATTAGCAAGTTTCCCTGCCGTGGAGCCTACTCCCTAGCATTATTATGAGCCGTTGTCGCAATAA
The DNA here is from genome assembly GCA_917051295.2 of Erebia ligea. Taxonomy (NCBI): domain Eukaryota; kingdom Metazoa; phylum Arthropoda; class Insecta; order Lepidoptera; family Nymphalidae; genus Erebia; species Erebia ligea. The sequence goes on along the minus strand of OU785241.1, from coordinate 12,789,508 downwards.
ATACAGCTCTTAGCTGTTTAACAGCTGTTTACATTATGCATACTAAGGGCGAAACACACTACGGTCAGGGTCAAACCGTCGTCGCGTGAAACGCCCGCGCAGTAAACACAAACTCTATTTTTTTTATTCAAATAAACTTATTACTACTGCTTTTGAATCGTTGAGTCAATCTACCACTGGTTCGGAATGACATTCCTACTGAGAAGAACCAGCAAGAAACTCGGTACTCAAACTCATCACTTTTTGACGACCTACCTAGCGTAGCGGCGAGAGCCTTATCCCCGGAAGGGTCGTTTTGGGAATTTATAATTTGTGAATTTTCTCTGGTCTGGTCTGGTGGGAGCCTTCGGCCGTGGCTAGTCACCTCCCTACCGGCAAAGACGTCCTTCCAAGCAATTAAGCGTTCCGGTACAGTGCCGTGTAGAAACCAATAATTATGGGTTTAGCATAACTGCCATACCCCTAACAGGTTAGCCCGCTACCATCATTGGTTGCATCGTCACTTACCATCAGGTGAGATCGCAGTCAAGAGCTAACTTGTAGTGGATAAAAACACATAAATAATAGTACATACACATAAGATACGTGTTGTTTTGAGTTTTTGACTTTACCACCAGTTCTGAAAGCAATAAATAGTGAGGAGAAAATAACATTTTCAAAAACTAAAATATAACATTAAGCATACAATACAGTATAACACAGTAAAACATAAAATACAGTTGTAATCGAAACCAAACACGTTCCTTCCTGTCGCGCTTGTCCATGCAGCTCCGTATAAAAGTGCGTGCGCGGCCTTATCCGCCGAAGCAGTTTTTGTCCGTAGTGTGTTTTCACCCTAAAGGTTAATTAATGAAAGTTGCTTGGATGGATGACCGAATTTTTTTAGTATCCTTCTGAGCTTGGGACGTACACAAGCAATAATCTTTTTAATTAATTAAATAATGTTTTTCGATTACAAGTTCGCCCTTGACTGCAATGTCATATCCAGGATAATCAAAGTATCCTGGATACAACCGAAACTAGGTAAGTAAAGACACTAGGACTAAAATTGTTTGGCGGACAAAAAAATTATACTTAAATGAAGCGCGCGCACTGCTGCGATAGGATCAAACGTCTCCCCTCCAACGCAGACATTTCGCACGCGAAAGTATGTCTGTCTGTCTGTCTGCTACGCTTTCACGGCCCATCTTTTTAACCGATTTAATTGAAATTTTGTATATAGATAGGTTACATCATATAGGAAAATTAAGGAGTACTCGCGAGAATAAAAAACCTTAATCCACACGGACTAAGTCGTGGGCACCTATAGTTTCACAATAAATTATACTCGGAGTGAGCTTTTTTTTTTTTAAAGTCGCGGGCAGTAAGATAGTTACCACTAGTAGTAGTAGTGTAGTAGTAGTAGTCTAGTAGTGATAGTGGTCACTATCGTAAATTATTATCCAGGGCGTAGTATACAGACATCGTTTCAAAAATAACATCAGTGGAATGTAAAAGCCACTACACACGCTGTTATACAACAAAAATAAACTCTGAAGCACGTTACCAGCTTTGTTCAAAATGACCACAGAAAAAATGTTTTTGGGCATTCCGTACAAAAAGTCAAAATATATGCAGCGTTATTCCGGTCGTAAAATCATATTCGTGCAACTTTTCGGTGATTTTTACTATGACGTAAACTTTTTTTTTCAGCTATGTTGTATTTAGAGAGGATTTTTTTGGTTTTCTAAAATTATGTAAGTACCTACTAACATTTTTGCAAAATATCTTTGTCCAACTCCGCCAGTAAATACCCCGTGAGTATAAGGGTTATTTTATATCAGACCTACCTAGCTTAGACCAAGCCGACTAGCGACCTTATTACATATTTAATCTTAAATCATTAAAAAGATAATAAACAAGCTTAGGTATATATATATCGTCCGCCATATTGAATTTAGTGTGACGTCATTTTATTATTCGCATTGTTCTCAGCAAACCTTTTTATTTGATACACTTAATATCATGCGGATGCATGAAAAAAACAAGGTAGGCCGCCATCGTTGGGTGTCCGCCATATTGGATTTAGAATGATGTCACTGCTAAGTGTGTGTGCATGGAAAATTTGGCATTCCAAACCAGTGGTCAAATGTTTTAAAATTCCGCTGCATGATCTGAAATAAACAAACCCACAAACATTGCAAGATAAATAAAAGCTTGTAAAAATGATTGCAACAGCATTTAAAATCACAAACAGATTTTAAAACAGCTGCTAAAAAACTTGGCATCTTGAACAAGGTGAGGCTGTACTTCCCACCGGAACAGCGCCTCGCTCTTTACCAGGCCCAAGTTCATTCTGGCATGGAGTACTGCTGCCACCTTTGGGATGGATCCTCCAAGTACCAACTCGATGCATTAGACTCGATTGATCGCCGGACCCGAAGAATCATTGGCTATCAATCAGGCGAAACTGCATAGCTTACAGCACCGACGACCTTCTTGACGACCTCCGTGGCGCAGTGTGTAGCGCTGTTGCCTTAACGTGCGGAGGTCCCGGGTTCCCCGGCAGGGTCAATTTGGGAATTTATAATTTCTGAATTTTCCCTGGTCTGGCCTGGTGGGAGGCTTCGGCCATGGCTAGTTACCATCCTACCGGCAAAGACGTGCCGCCAAGCGATTTAGCATTCCGGTACGATGCCGTGTAGAAACCGAATAGGGGTATGGTGCCATGCCCCTAACAGGTTAGCCCGCTACCATCTTAGACTGCATCATCACTTACCATCAGGTGAGATCGCAGTCAAGGGCTAACTTGTAGCGGATAAAAAAAAAATAAAAAAAAAACAATCACCTCTAATTGCTCAATACCCTTCTGCTATTGGCCAAAATTCATTGTCGCACCAATATCATGATTTCAGACAGTTACAATATAGGCTGTAACAATGATATTGATGCAGGTTTTATAAGATTAACTATTCTTATTATTCGAAAAGCTCGATCGGAGACTTTCAGAAGGATCTTCCTTCTAGCTCAAAAACCTAATTTCATGCGGAAGAAGACGCGGGCATTATCCAGTCGATAATATTATTATGCTCTTAACTGAATTAACGTGAAGTATATTCGTAAAATTAAAATTAATAGTCGCCATTACATTAAATTAACACGCGCAGGCTTTCCATGGCCGCATTAACTCATTTGTAACGAATGTGCGTTAAAGTAGATACGTTTTCCTATATTGTTATTAATATTTGAATCGGTCCATGTTAAAAGGGCGTCAGTCACCATTTTCTATGAATTGAGTTAGTGATGCCATTCGTTAGATAATTCCCCAATCCATCTATTCAAATCGGTTTTTCAACAAAAAGACTTCAGTCCACATAAATACAAGCAAAAACTTCTGCCCCGATTTAAGTTTCCATGTAAAAACGGCGTCAGTCCAGTGACTGATGCCTTTTTTACAAAGAAACTTAAATCGTGGCAGAAGTTTTTGCTTGTATTTATGTGGACTGAAGTCTTTTTGAAGGAAATAAAAACGGAAGAAGTTATACGTCCTACTGTAGAGTGCAGTCATGATATTGACAATGATTTGACAGATTTTTAATTAAAATATGTTTTTTTTTCTTTTTCTTTTTGGTTCTTAATATTTTAGTTCATTATACAGAATAATTTTCTAAAAGTTTGTTTTTATTCCATGAAAATCTCTATTAGATGTTAAAAAGGCGTTAGTCCACCAACTTAAAACAGGTATAACTAAAAAACTATATTATATAAAAGTAAAAAAAATACAGGAAACTAGGTATAGGGTTAAAGCATATTTATGTACCAAAATATAAAAAAAGAAATGCTCCTTTGATTAATTTTCAAGGCCAAAGTTTTTTCCTCTTTTCTGAAAATTAGGGTACTTATCTGGACTGGCGCCTTTTTAACATGGACCGATTCATTTATTGTACCTATACAGTGCCATAATTAAACTCATTATGAATATCAATCCATCGCCAGTCTACTAGAAATCCGTACTGTATTATATTACTAGCTGATGCCCGCGACTTCTTCCGAGTGGATCGAGGTTTTTTTGTCACCCCCGGGAACTCCTTAATTTTCCAGGATAAAAAGTAGCCTATGTGTTATTCCAGACTATAATCTATCTCTGTGCCAAATTTCATCCAGATCCGTTCAGCCGTTGGGGCGTGATTGAGTAACAAACATCCATACATCCATACATCCATACATCCATCCAAACTTTCGCATTTATAATATTTATTTGATTAATACAAAAGTTTGGATGGATGTTTGTTACTCAATTATGTCAGAACGGCTGAACGGATCTGGCTGAAATTTGCCACAGAGATAGATTTGTAGACTGGCATAACACATGGGCTACTTTTTATTTCGGTAAATTAGAGTTCCCACAGGAACAAAAAAACCTCAATCCACGCGGACGAAGTCGCGGGCATTAGCTAGTTATTAATACAAAAGTTTGGATGGATGTTTGTTACTCGATCACGCCAGAGCGGCTGAACGGATCTGGATGAAATTTGGCACCGAGATAGAGTTTAAAAACTGGCATAACACATAAATCGATAGATAGATAAACTCTTTATTTATTGCACACACTTAGAGCAAGGACAATAAACAAAAAGATTAAAAGATACAACAGAAGGGTGCAAAGGCGGTCTTATTGCTAAAGCAATCTCTCACATATCTCTATCACATATTATTATGTATATATCTATCTCAATCACATAGGTTACTTTTTATACAATACAATAGATACAATACAATATCCTTTATTTGCATGAATACAGGTACAGTGGGTGATACTTATATTATATGTATTATGATACAATGTAATCAGCCATTTCTGGCATGCAAATTGTTAAATTTTACAAACAGAAAATTAAAGAGTTCCCAAAGGAATCGAAATAAAACCTCAATTCACGCAAACGTAGTCGCGGGCATTAGCTAGTAGGCTATATCGGACGTATCGCTCGGACAACGATTCGTCCTGTCCGGTTCCCAGTTCGTTCTTGCCCTTACGGCTCAAAATCACACCACGTAATACGAAAGAAAGAAAGAAATAAAGAAAGAAAAAACATTTCTTCTTCTTCTTCTTCTTCTTTTGGTTAATGGCTTTTCTTAAAAGAAGAAGAAGAAGAAGAAGAAATGTTTTTTCTTTCTTTACACACACAACATGACCCCACGTTTAAAATGGAGGAGGCAGAACTTGCTATCAAGTCCTTCAACCCCAAGGAAGCCCTGAAACGAACAATAGAACGAAAGATATGTTTGACAAAGATACGAGTATATATTTACTTCGTATTATAGTAATATGAGAACAAATATATTATGTAGTTTAAACTTAAGAATTGAAAGACACACTAAATTGAAATTTTTACTAATTACAACGGTTCGTATATAAAACAAAACATAAATAAGGGCTCTGATTACGTCAGAGGTATATTATTAGTATACCATTAAAAAAAAAAAACAAGCGTACCTAACGCATCACGCATGGCACAACCCGAAAAATGGTCCAGGCTAGGGCTAACCTTTAGTGGAATGTGGATAAATAAAAGGTGTAATTTCTCTAAACTAAGCACAAAATGCAAACTGGAGGAGGAGCTCAACTCAATTTAGCTTGCATTTTAGCATGAAATTGCACATTTAAATCTTCCTTTTGCCTCCGTTTCGGCATAATATCCCCTCAGAGGTAAAACTTTCGTATCGTACACTTTGGAGGCATTTTATCATATCTCGGAACCCCGGCAGGACCGGTTTCACTTGATGTATGGTAACATTATAACACGGTTCGATGCTTCGCTACCCTTGTAATAGAATAGCATGGAATTCCTTTATTGAAACATGATCTGAAGTAGTAGAACTATTTACGATCTATATTTTACAGAAATGTGCTTTAATTTGAAAATATATAAGAACCTTTACCCGTGGCTTCGCTCAAATTAAATTCGTCTTTCATACAAACCCCTATTTTAAACCTTTTGGGGTTGAATTTTCAAAACCCTCCGAAGGTCCAAGAATGGCAGCCTTGGTAAGCGTAGCGTTGGAAACCCATCACATGTTAAGGTCTAGTATTCTTTGTACAATGCCAATGTGGACCCAGCTCCATACAAACCCATACAAAGAATATTTGCCGCTAAGTGCCGCGCCGCGCCTTGCCTCTTTGGCGGGGCGCGGCACGTATTGGTCTTTAGACGATTGATCTCGAGTGAGTAGCTGGGAGCCACTGGAAGTATTGCGGCACAAGACCACGTGTTATGCTGCCTTGGTATGCCTTGGAAACCTTCGTCCAGTACAGTGCTTGAAATTTGTTCTAACTGTCTTCAAACTTATTATTTTTTTGTATTTTTAAACATCTAAAAAACTAAATTAAAAACTAAACATTAAAAATATCATCCAAACCGCTGCAATGAGGTAATGTGCCCAGAACACTGGCTGGGATACCCCGCTGATTAGCCAAACTTAAATGTTGGCCGAGGTAACTGCCAGCCCTCCGGTCACCCGTGGACACTGTGAGACTAGAACATAAATCCTTAAAAAACCGGCCAAGTGCGAGTCGGACTCGCGCACCGAGGGTTCCGTACAAACCTGTAGTAAGTTTTACGATTTATGACGTATTAAAAATAAAAATTACGTTTGTTGTATGGGAGCCCCCCTTTAATATTTACTTTATTGATATTTAATTATTTATTTTAAAAGGTAATATACAAGTTAATATTCTGTGAAAATTTGAACCGTCTACCTGTTACCGTTTTTAATATTGAGCAAAAAAATACGAAAAAAACACGTTTATTGTATGGGGACCCCCCTTAATATATATATTTTTTTAATTTTTAGTATTTGTTGTTATAGCGGCAACGGAAATACATCATTTGTGAAAATGTCAGCTTTCTAGCTATCACGGTTTATGAGATACAGCCTGGAGACAGACAGACAGACAGACAGACAGCGGAGTCTTAGTAATAGGGTCCCGTTTTTACCCTTTGGGTACGGAACCCTAAAAATGATCTAGCATCTTCGCCTCACGAACCCAGGGTTTTGTATCTATTTATCATACAACTAGCAGATGCCCGCGACTTCATCCGCGTGAAATAAGTTCTTTAAATTCCCACGGGAACTCCTTAATTTTTCAGGTTAATTTATAGCTGACACTCACAAAATATAATGTGCCTATAAACTAGTACCAGAGTTTTCAAAATCGGTTTAGTAGATCCAGAGATTACCCCCTACAACCTCACAAACTTTACCTCTTTATAATATTACTAGCAGATGCCCGCGACTTCGTCCGTGTGAAATAAGTTTTTTAAATTCCTACGGGAACTCCCTAATTTTTCGGGTTATATACACTCACAAATAATGTGGCTTTCTATTGGTACAAGAATTTTCAAAATCGGTTCAGTTGATCCAGAGATTACCCCCTACAACCTCACAAACTCACAAACTTTACCTCTTTATAATATTAGTAGGTATAGATAGTAAATACTCATTTTGTAGTATCTCTTTGATGGATTCGACCACTCGCTTTTCTGAGCTGAGACAAAAAAAGCAATCTCATTTATATTCATTGGATTGTTACAAATGAAATCGTATGATAATGCGAGACGATAAAATACGACATTGCTATAAAGTTAAGATTCAATTGCGTTTACTTTGTCTACGTTGCAGTTTCAATTCTATTAGGAACTCTATCCACTGTTATGTTGAAAGCCATGGTTGAAAGTGATTAAGTTTTAGGTAACATAACTTTTGTCACGTTAGGTATAATATGACGTAATAATACATTTAACGTGACAAAACGAAATACCAAAACGGTATAGTCCGTCAAACTATCTGACCTAGTATCTATTAAAAAAAAATTGGCAGTCATAGGGACTGAAGAAGTGAAAACGAATATTTAAAATAATTAAAAAAAAACCTTAAAACTAAGTGATTAAAGTTTAATTAGGAATGTAGTATATTTATATTTAAGACCTTTTGTCTTCGTAACAACGCGGGCATGGGGCAGCGAGGTGTCGTTGACGGTGTCGGTGACGGTTTTGGTGACGCGAATCCACATGTTTATCCCCTACCAAAAAGTGATCAACGCGGCTAAAGAAGTTTTCACTTCAATAAAAGCAAAAACTTAACAGGCATTTAATTGTATTTCAGACAAATCTGACTACTATGAACATCCTGTACATTAAAATCTTTTAATAGGATTGATGACAACTCAATCAAATCAGCAACTCTATAACAAACTTAAAAACGCGCTTGCAGTATGGAAGTTTGTATGAAATACATAGTTGTGACGTCATTGAATTTTAACACACTTTTTTCTTCGATAATTAAAAATGATTATCAAACTCAAAACTATCAGAAGATGTGAATTTTAATCATCTCTATTTAATCATCACTAAAGGTAACCCATGCAAAGCAGAGGCGGGACAACTAGTATTATTTATAACCCATATTATTTCACAAAAACCCTATCTAGAAACCGTGTTCAAAACCCATTTATATACTCATACACCTAAAAAGATCACGGAAAATATCACTTAACTCTCAAAAGATAGAAAGAAAAATGACAATGGTTTATACAATTACATCAATTTGTCTCCTGGAAAGCGAATAATATTTTTCCATTCGAGTTTTCTTTAGTCGGGAAATATTTTAAGAAAAAACATACTACAATTTCCCAAGTGTATACTTACGTGTTGACAATTTTGTGATAGTAAGGCCGTATTAGTGTGAGAGTGAGTACGGTTAGCAAAAAAACCGCTATTTAAGTTATTAGTGGCTAGCTGATACCCGCGACTTCACCCGCGTGGTTTACAGTTGTATGATTCCCACGGGAACTCCTTAATTTTCCGGGATAAAAGTATACTATGTTATTTTCCAGGTCCTCAACTATACCCATGCCAAAAATCACGTCGATCCGTTCCTCCGTTGCGGCGTGATTGAGTTCCATCTCATCTCCCGACGCTCCTCCAGACGCCCAAATCAGATCGTAATCATTTGACAGCTTAAAACGTATTACTCGAACTCTTTATGGAGTTCATACAAGATTTTTATCGTACAAGCATCTATGAACTCCTTAAACAGGTCGAATAAAATTGTACGTTTGACAAACGATAACGGTTACGATTTCCTTACAATTAAGATTTCACTACACAATCCGGGGACTGGTCTTGATCTCTGGTGCCGTATGCAGAACGAATTATGTCGTGATCCAAGTTAGTTGATGGCATTGTTTTGGCGTCAGTGGTTTTGCAGACGGTACCCGTTTCGAACACGTTGAATAAATATTGACACTCGTGTTGGAGAGCGCGGCTACAATATATTGGAAACGTGAAAGCATTCGTGCAGGCCAGGCGACTTTTTGTTTTTTTTCTACTTCTTTAACCAACTTCATTACTTTTAATAAGTTTAACATTATACAACTAGCTTTTGCCAGCGAATTCGTCCGCGTGAACAACACAATCATACCCCTATTTTATCCCCTTAGAGGTTGAATTTTCAAAAATCCTTTCTTAGCGGATGTCTACGTCATAATAGCTGGCTGCATGTCAAATTTCAGCCCGATTAATCCAGTGGTTTGAGCTGTGCGTTGATAGATCAGGCAGTTAGTCACATTTTTCTTTTATGGTTCTACGACTCTGTGCTACGTAGATGTAGTCGTAGATGTAGTCATCTACGACGTGTCTACGAGCAATCCAACCAATAGCGGATACTATTCTTAGATAAAGAAGTGGTCAAGTGCGTATCAGAACACGCTTGGTAGGGTTCCGTAGTCATGCTTGACGGCCAGTATTTCGTAAACGGTAGTTTTCTTTCCAAAACTGATCCTTAAGTGGGATGTTTTTTTTTTTAAATTAGCAATCGCCGAGTTACTTGGTGGTACTTCTCGATAGGGATGACATTCCGAACCAGTGGTAGATTCACTTGACGATTCTAAAGCGCTTGTAAAAGTTGAAATTTTGAACTAAAAAAAGTGTGTGTGTGTGCAATTCACATACTTACGGCAGAAGTGAAACTTCAGAAAAGTAGCCTACGAGAGAATGAGATAAATACGAGTATACCCTTTTGAGCACCATGGAGTAGTAGCGCGACTCAAGATCGGACAGCGCCATCTATTGATCGTGAACATACTCGAATAACTTGTATTCTATTATTATTACTCTTTATTTGTACACTACAACACAAAAATATAAAAAACACAACACAAAAGACTAAGAAAGAAGTAGAATACAAAAAGGCGGCCTTATCGCTTAGTAGCGATCTCTGCCAGGCAACCTTTATTCTAATTCTCTCGCAGGCTAAATCCTATTAATTTATGAATATGTTTGTCTCTTTTGGTGACGCTTTTTCGTTTCATCGAATTTTCAAATCACAGCGATTCTAAAGAAGTTTCACTTCAATAATCTTTTTGACTTCGAGGCAACAGGAGATGGTTTAGAAAATGCAAAAAGCGCTATCATCAAATACGAGTCATACTGCATACAATATCGTAAACAAAGAGCAGGTATTTCAAACCGTTTCTTGACTTAAAATACAAAATGCACAGCTTGTTTCCCTTTCCGCATACGCTGGCATCGGTTCTGAATTTAAATGCCGCCGGCGTTTTAGTTTTAAGTCATGACTACCCTCACTTGAATGTATTTCGCTGGATTTTCATAAACCGTCTTGTTGCCAGCCCAGTTGCTATATTTGGCAGGTTTTACAAAGATTCGAAACGTTGTTTGGAATCAATTGAATGAAATGCATTTCTGATTCGAATATTTTTCAAGCAAAAAAATAGAGATAATCTGATTCAGCTCGAAATTTTGTGCTGTGAAGTCTGTTAAATGAACTGGAATATATTTTTGTGTAAGTGGTCCTATTTGAGCTGAAAAAAGCATGGCACAAAATGGAGGAGGCCTTTACCCGAAAGGGGTCCTTGGTTTAAATTCAAACATTACTGAATTATCTACTATAATAACTATTTAAATCAATACTACTAAATTTAATTGTACTACATTAACTAATTTTGTTTTTTTTTTTCTATTCAATTTATATACTCTTTTTATGTTCTATTTTTGTATGTACTCTATCCCTGTTTAAGTTAAGGAAACTAAGGAATAATAAAGGTTTTTTTATTTATTATTTATTTTATTTGAGCTGAATTACGCCCATATTTGAAGAGAACATCATATTTAAAGAGCTTTCAGAGATTGATTGGAAAATTTACGTTTCTCCCTCTGCGTAGTACCTAATTCTCTTTCTATCATTTTATGTCTCATTGCTGGGGTGACTATCTTCTATGAGTCATTTGACTGTAGGGGTTTCTTGCTGGTTCTTCTTAGTAGAACTTCTTTCCGAACCGGTACTAGAGTCTCGACATTTCATAAGTGGCACAAGTTGTCCTACGTGAAATAAATAATTTCATTTTTATTTCATTTCATTTAGGTTAAAGGAGGTCCTGCCACATAGAACTCTACTAAGATTAATTTAATTTAGAATTATTTCGATTTACAAATACCGATTTTTAACAAATTTTCTGTTTACTTTATATTTGGTATAGTGGACTAAATTTAATATCGGAAAATATAAATCAATCTGTAAACAATCTTGAGTTACTTTCAAGTCTAGAAAGAAGCCTACTTCATCGAACGACCCGACAAATATTTTTGCAGCCCAACGGCAATTTTTTTTTCTCCAAAAGAATGCCAAACACATGTGCTTTACTTCATAATTGCATTACTTTGCGAAAACTCAACCAAGAAATAAGGTTACAAAAATTGGTAAAGCCACTTTTGGTATACCTCTCAAATAAGAGCAGCACATGTGACGCAGAAAAAATTCTTTACGACCTAGTGAGTAACAACCAAAAAACAGTATAACAAGAAATATATGAATTTACGAACCGAAAACCGCTGTAAATATATCAGACATCACGTGGACATACGTAAACCGAAGATACACAGTTCTTTAGACGAGAGACTTATAAAATTAAGTATCTACATTTTTAGGGTTTCGTAGCCAAATTTGGCAAAAACGGAACCCTTATAGATTCGTCATGTCTGTCTGTCTGTCTGTCTGTCTGTCTGTCTGTCCGTCCGTATGTCACAGCCACTTTTTTCCGAAACTATAAGAACTATACTGTTGAAACTTGGTAAGTAGATGTATTCTGTGAACCGCATTAAGATTTTCGCACCAAAATAGAAAAAAAACAATAAATTTTGGGGGTCCCCATACTTAGAACTGAAACTCAAAAATTTTTTTTTCATCAAACCCATACGTGTGGGGTATCTATGGATAGGTCTTCAAAAATGATATTGAGGTTTCTAATATCATTTTTTTCTAAACTGAATACTTTGCGCGAGGGACACTTCCAAAGTGGTAAAATGTGTGTCCCCACCCCCCCCCCCCCCCCCCCCCCCGGAACTTCTAAAATAAGAGAATGATAAAACTAAAAAAAATATATGATGTACATTACCATGCAAACTTCCACCGAAAATTGGTTTGAACGAGATCTAGTGAGTAGTTTTTTTTTAATAATTTAAAACTTACTACAGGCTTGTACGGAACCCTCGGTGCGCGAGTCCGACTCGCACTTGGCCGGTTTTTTTAAATATTAAATGATATCAAGCGAGTCGCTGGGAGCCGCTGGCTCCAGGCAGCATGGAATTGCAAAATCCAACGTGTGAGTGCCTACAAGAGAGTAGATATCTATAGTGGACGTCTATCAGTTAACGACGAGGACAACGAAGCTATTTAGGACAATATTATTATTCTCAAAATGGCTCGATATTTGTTTACTAGCTGATGCCCGCAACTTCGTCCGCGTGGATTGAGGTTATTCGATTCCTGCGGATATTCTTTAATTTTCCGGGATAAAAAGTAGCCTATGTGTTATTCCAGACTAAAATATATCTCTGTGCCAAAGGGAAACGCCCATTTTTGGCCAAGGAGCAGCCAGCAATGTAATGAATATCATAAAAAGACATATTTAATGACTAGTATATTCCAATTAACTATTTGTGCGTAGCACTCGGGAATAATTAGTTAGTTTAAAAGAGAAACTCAGTCGACATTCTATATTTTCAAACCACTTCCGTGGGCCGTGGCTCGTAATGTCAATCTTGACAATGTAGGGACTGCAATCATCATTTCGTAAAGTCGATATACGATAATCGATAATCCGAGATCGATATTTGAAAAAAAATAATTAAAGCAAACCTTTTGCGCTTCTGGTTATTTATTGGTTTTATCGAAAACCTTATTATATATAAATAAACATTAATCGATTTATAGACATGCTAGATCAATCAATTGAACTGATTCAGTGAATGTACACATCGATATAAATCGATGTACGTAACATCGATTTATTGTCATTGGCTCACGGCATACATCTATGATCTCTATGGCAATAGACATTATTGACATTGACTTATTGTTTTATCTCTATAGTCTATTCTCTTTATTCGCGTTCATCGTTTGCTACTGTTGTTGTGTTTCGTAATCGTGATTTTCTTCCTCGGTTTGCTATATTTTACACCTGACGACTTTGCTGCTATTATGGACTCTGCCGATGCTCTCGATGACGACCCTGGCTTTACTTTGGACTCCGTACCCACTTCTCATAACGACCCCGGCTTGCCAATGGATACCGTACCTGTTTTACGTTCGTCCGAGTTTTACGTTCAAAATAGTGTTTGTTTCTTAATCTATGATTTCAATCCTTAAGCCTACAATTTGTTTCATTGATGGCTGCACCTTGGCCAAAACCCCTTAGTCAACTGGGCGTTTCCCCGTTCTGTCGTGATTGAGTAACAAACATCCATCCATCCATCCATCCAAACTGTCCCATTTATATTAATTATTTACTGTATCATGCAATAGCATGGTATATGAAATATAGATATTGCATACCACTACAGCGCATTAACGTCCCACTGCTGGGCACAGGCCTTCACTCTCATAGGAGAGTGGGAATTAGAGCTTAGACCCACCACACTGCTCCAATGCGGGTTGGCGGGCTATTGCATACCATAATATGCTATTGCATATTCTATTCCTACCATTTAACTATAGGCATTTATTTCGCAGTTTCGCGGTACAAAACGTTAACGTCACCCCCCATACAGCTCGAACCACCACAGTCAAACGGTAGGCCTAGTTGTTATCTTAACTTATGTATGTCAATGGTCTTTTCGAATAAAACTGAAACAGCGCAAAACGAAATTCCAGTCCGAACGCGCACTCGACACTGCATCGCGTGTTTTTGGCCACCAGTTTTTAACTTTTTTACATCGAACAACTCAACGGCTTATGCAGTGTACAATTTCTCGTCGGATTCTATTCGCTTACATTCTGCATGGTATAAAGTCAGTATCTATGTTAGCCACAGATGTTAGCTATATCATACTAATATTATAAATGCGAAAGTGTGTTTGTTTGTTGGTTTGTCCTTCAATCACGCCGCAACGGAGCAACGGATCGACGTGATTTTTGGCATGGGTATAGTTCAGGACCTGGAGAGTGACATAGGCTAAAATTCATCTGGATGAAATTTGGCAAAGAGATTTTATAGTCTGCAATAACACATAGGATACTTTTCATCACGGAAAATAAGAGTTCCCGCGGGAATCAAAAAAACTTAAACCACGCGGACGAAGTCGCGGGCATCAGCTTGCTCGCTTTGGATATAAGCAGGCGTTAATTTGCGGAAGTCCATGATAATGAAGGATGAAAATTCTAGTTCCTTCAATAAATTAGAGCTCTATGTTCAGCCCAAATAACTCAAACTCAAATATTTTATGAAGTGAAAACTTCTTTAGCCGCGTTGAGCACTTTTTGGTAGGGGGTAAACTTGTGGATACGCGTGACCGACATGCTCGCAAACACCGACATGCTCGCGAACACTGACATGCTCGCGTTGTTACGAAGACAAAAGGTCTTAAATATAAATATACTACGTTCGTAATTAAACTTTAATGCCTTAGTGTTAAGGTTTATATTTTAATTTTTTTATTATTAAAAAAAAAGTAATAATTTAAAACAAAAATGTTTTATTCAAGTAGACTTTGACAAGTGCTTTTGAACCGTCGAGTTATGACTACTAACTTGCAATAGAATTTAAAAAAACACTAGACCAGCGAGGCAGTATTTTACTGTCTAACTCTACACGTCAATACTTCCTAAGTTCCAGCTATCTTCATCGCTCACGACACGCTCTGCAAAGTTCACAAACGGATCTAGATTTAGGTCCCGGAAGAATTCTAATTTATCTATTCCTTTGAATCTAGACATCAATTGTTCAAGTGCGCTTTTCACTGCATTTCGAAATTTCTGTAAGATTACTCACTTTTTCTCTATGATAACTGTTTTGTCTCGTTTTGTTTTGGTCGTGTTTGAAAATGATTGGTTATCAATTCGACGGGAATAACAAGTTGTGTTAAGTTTTTTGAGTTTATGGTTTGTGATGACAACTTCTTGAAGTGAAATTTCTTTAGAATCGTTGTGATTTGAAAATTCAATGAAACGAAAAAATGAAACGAAAATGCGACACCAAAAAGAGACAAACTTATAGGATTTAGTCTGCGAGAGAATGAGATAGAATACAAGTTATATTTATCATTCTCTCGTAGGCTACTTTTCTGAAGTTTCACTTCTGCCGTGTGTGAATTGCACACACACGTTTTTTTAGTTTTTTTACCTTTATAACGACCCATTGCTGCGCCGGTTTACTGCCGAGCACGAGTTTCCCCTAAAGCATTTGGCCATAGTCCACCACGCTAGCCAAGTATGGACTGACTGTCTTACACCTTTGATAACATACCTTGATACACCTTTATAAAATCAGCTCAGTAGTTTAGGCACTACGGTGGAACAAACATACATCAAATAAATATTATAAATGCGAAAGTTTGGATGGATGTATGGATGTATGGATGGATGTTTGTTACTCAATCACGCCCCAACGGCTGAACGGATCTGGATAAAATTTGGCACAGAGATAGATTATAGTCTGGAATAATACATAGGCTACTTTTTATCCCGGAAAATTAAGGAGTTCCCGCGGGAAACGAAAAACCTCGATCCACGCGGACGAAGTCGCGGGCATCAGCTAGTTCATACATAAATAAATACATACTCGTACATAGACTGCTAAAATTATAAACCTTCTTTTTGCTATAGTCAGGTAAAAACTCGCGCTAGGGCAACTCTATATTATTGTGATTCCAGTATGAACAAATTGAAATTGAAAATTCCAAAATTGAAGAGCATGCCGCGATTGAAAAGTTTAATTTGACGTTAACTTAAACGTTAAAAGACTTTTCTCAAACATGCATGGAAATATTGTCATTATTTTGAAAAAAGAACACGCAAAGTATCGAATTTTTGGACAAAGAAAATCAAATCCATTGCAGGAGCGTTTTTTGAATTTGGAACATTACAACGCTCCTGCAATGTTGTATGAAAAGGCGTGCTGGGGTTATTAGATACTATTTGATCGGATCTCTTTTGTCATTCTTGGCATACCATCATTGATGTAGAATTTTAGTACCTATATACCATAGTCTCTTTGCTTAGTACACAGAGTTGGCTTAGTACAAATTGCGTTTACGTGGCTGTATAGCCATAAACGCGTTTGCCTGTCGTCACAGATGATATTAAAAAAAATTGGCGGCAAAGCTGAAAATTCACCTTGATTTGTTATTTACATACTTAATAAATATAAATTTAATAATTTAATAATAATTAAAATAGTTTCCAACGGTACAGAGAGTGAAATGGAGATTGATTGTACTCCACCAGATTTAAAATAAGAAGCCAAATTGGCAATGGAAAACCTGCTTCCAGCGAAGTCAAAAAAAAATACATGAAAGTATATGAAAATTTTATGAAAATATAAAAAGTATGTTTTATTTCCCTGCATTCTTTTGAGAAAAGCACTATATATGCCTTGGCGGAAATGGCAATTGCCTGTCTCGTGTTAGTGAAGTCCTCGCCTACGGCTCGGCCTTCAAACTCATACTCGACCTCCAATTGCCTATTTCCCGGCCTTTGCAATAATGTACTATTAACGTTTAAGTTAACGTTTGTGTAAATAAAAATACTAATATTAGGGTTGATGCCTATATCAATAATAAACTATTTCTAACTGATTATTAAATAGAGGGTCTTCCAAAATACCTAAAATTCACATCCTCGGTTAGTTTTAAGTTTGATAACCATTTCAAAACATAGACTAAAGAAAAAAAGTGCATTGAAATTTTATGACGTCAGAACTGTGAATTTCATACAACTTCCATACTAGAAGTGCGTTTTAAAGTTTGATAAAGAGTTACTGATTTGATTGAGTTGTCATCATCCCTATTATGCATTTTGGAAATGTAGGAACGAATTGACAAAGACATTTGGAAATAAAATATTGCGCAGTTATTACTTGTGTATAGCATATAAAGTTAGACATTCGTTGTAATCGCTATGAAATGCGGTAAATGTTAAAACCCATAAAATCGGTCGTTCACGAGCCAGCTGTCACAGTGGCGGGTTAACGTCGCGCCATAAAAATCACACAAAAATTTATAGCGCAAACCTCCAAGTGCATTCGGATTGCGGACTACTATGTAGTACCTACTGTATGTGATACCGACGTTGGTGGTGCCGTGAAGTTATAATAGCGTGCCGTGTTTTTACGAATACGAGTTTTGCTTAATATATTTTACACTTGCGTATTATATGCTAGATGGTGCCCGCGACTTCCTCCGCGTGAAGCCCACCAGCAGCACACACGGCAGAAGTGAAACTTCAGAAAAGTAACCTACGAGAGTATGAGATAATTATATAACTTGTATTCTATCTCATTCTCTCGCAGACTAAATACTATTATTAGAAAAAATTCAAATGTTTTTTATTCAAATAAACTTTTGCAAGTGATGAAGTTTGTCCTTTTTTGATATCACTTTTTCGTTTCGTCGAATTTTCAAATCAGAACGATTATAAAGAAGTTTCACTTCAATATTGCGCAGTTATTACTTGCGTATGTATAGCGGTAAATGTTAAAACCCTTAAAATCGGTCGTTCACGAGCCAGCTGTCACAGTGGCGGGTTAACGTCGCGCCATAAAAATCACACAAAAATTTATAGCGCAAAACTCCAAGTGCATTCGGATTGCGGACTACTATCTATGTTGTACTGATTGTGATACCGACGTTGGTGGTGCCGTGAAGTTATAATAGTGTGCCGGGTTTTTACGGATACGATTTTTGCTTTTTATTATTATTAAGCCTTTATTGACTTCCTTATCTATAACTAAGCTGTAACATTATTTTCTTATGACTAAACTTAACTACTTAATGTATTCACTTAACCTAATGTTACTATTGTTATTTGTTAGTATATTATTTAATTTTATAAGTAATGTTAGTGAGATAAGAATTAGTTATTGTTAGACATAGTTACATAATATTTATATATTATATAAATGTAGGTGTAATGTAGGATCCTTCATTGGGTATAGGCCTCCCCCAGTTTCTGCCATTTAATCCTGTCCTTTGCTTTTTCTATCAATTATTTTCCGGCTACGGATATCAAATCATCACTCCATCGTGACCTTGGCCTTCCTTTAGGGCCTATGATATGTGTAACCACGCTAGCTTCGGTAGACAAATAAAGATAACGGGTAGACATAATTTTACTCGTTGAGCGCATGCTAGCCCGACAGAACTCGCTTCGCTCAGTAATCAATTTTACTATAGAGAAAACATAATAAAGAAAAGTTAATAATTTTCATTTGTAAAATTGCAACCACGCAACAATGTCAAAATACAGTCCGAATGCACTAACACTAAAGTTCGCCATAAATTTTTATAGCGCGACGTTACTCCGCCACACTGACAACTGGTTCGTGGACGGACTTTTACTGGTTTCAGTGGTTTATTCTTTGAAATATTTTCTATTGTTTGCTTGTAATTTATTTTGAGTTATTACTTTATAATTTTATTTATAGGTATTGGCTGATACTGATAACGAATAAAAGAGCTGCGGCAGGCTGAAGTTACCACTTCAGCCTTCACTTCACTTCACTTCACTTCATAAAGTACCCTTTATGGGCAGGTCTTGTCTACTTATACTTATCAAATATCAAATATAAATATTATAAATGCGAAAGTTTGGATGGATGTATGGATGTATGGATGTATGGATGTTTGTTACTCAATCACGCCCGAACGGCTGAACGGATCTGGATGAAATTTGGCACAGAGATAGATTATAGTCTGGAATAACACATAGGCTACTTTTTATCCCGGAAAATTAAGGAGTTCCCGCGGGAAACGAAAAACCTCGATCCACGCGGACGAAGTCGCGGGCATCAGCTAGTAATATTATAAATGCGAAAGTTTGGATGGATGGATGGATGTTTGCCACTTAATCACGACAGAACGACAGGCTGAACGGATCTGAATGAAATTTGGCACAGAGATAGATTATCGTCTGGAATAACACATAGGCTACTTTTTGTCTCGAAAAATTAAAGAGGCACCTCAGGAACCAAAAAACCTCAATCCACGCGGACGAAGTCGCGGGCAAAAGCTTATAAGTATGAAAGCAAACAACTACTTTCAAGTTCAAGTCTAGTATCTGGACGATGCACGCTGCTGAGGCTGTCCTCAGCCTCCATCTACATTGTATAATCCGGTGATTTTGATGCCTTCGAATAAGAAAAAAATAAAACACATTATGTTTACCACAATCTCACAATCAGCTAGCTGAATTATATGCTGGGTTTATGCAAATAGGCACATTGACAATATTGATTGTAATAATAATTATAATGGAATATTTCTTTGACTCTTAATCTAAATGTATGATATTTTCAATTTCAAACAATTTTTTAGTTATTTTATTCAAAGACTTGACATTGTTATTATTATTTTATTCTTGAAACACTTGACTTATTTATTTTTGCAAGAAATTCCTGGATATTATTATTGTAATTTAGATTATTTTTCAACCTACATATTGCACGCCATGACAATGGTAATACACTTACTTATCTTTATCTTTTGTACCACCTTTATAAAATTATGTGTATAATGCAATAAATAATTTCTGATTCTGATTCTGATTCTGATCTCGATATTTCTTACAATCAAAACCAGCTAAGCAAATAACAAGTTATATTCCGCTGCATTTAATTTTAAACTTCAAGTAAAGCTGTTATTTAGTGGAATAATATAGTTTCATAACATTTCTACTAGTATTGAATTCAAAGTCCATGTAAATCTGTGAACTAGCTTAAGTTAAACCTACTCTCACAAGTCTGACGAATTGAGGAGATTAAGGCCTAACGCAGACGAGCACTTTTTTGCTTGACACCGTACTTTTAAAAAGTAAAGTAAAATATACATTATTGAAATAAATACAGCATAAAAAGCAATAAAATGACAAAACAATAATATTTTTACTTTTTATTTATTTACTAGCTGATGCTCGCGACTTCGTCCGCGTGGATTGAGATTTTTCAGTTCCCGCTGGAACTCTTTAATTTTCCGGGATTAAAAGTAGCCTATGTGCTATTCCAGACTATTATCTATCTCTGTGCCAAATTTCATCCAGATCCCTTCAGCCGTTGGAGCGTGATTGAGTAACAAACTTCCATACATCCATCCAAACTTTCGCATTTATAATATTTATTTGATTTATTTGATTATATCTTCCAACTTATATCTATCCTTACAGGTATATTAATGGATAAGGCACAACAGGCAGGCGGCCTAATCACTTAAACGATTTTGTAGACAAAGTTCTGCAAAGTAATCGATGACGCGAGAATTTTATCGAGTCATGTGTCAAAAATGTTATTGGTCAGCATGCTACATCTCCGCTCCGCTCTGTTTCAGTGGATAGGCAGCCTAAGCTCATCTAATGGACTTTTTGTGAAGCTCGGAATTTCTGCTTAAGAGTTCCTTTGAAATTGGGCACTTGACTTGTTAGTCAAGTAGTTCGCGCGTTTGATGTTTCTTATGAGTTGTAAGATAAGATTTGCCTATTGTCAACTCTTTATGAAACATCAAAAACGCGCGCTTAGGTGTCAGCTGGTAGCTTGCATGAAATATTGACTTGTGACGACATCATCAGACATCTACGCAATTTTTTAACTTTATTTGATAGCTTATCAAATTTAAAACTATAGTAACAGATGGCATGTATTTAAGTCTTTTAGAATGTCCTCTATCAGATTGTTTAAAAAACACAGATTATGTGTGCGAACAATTTGTCGTTAGTTGGCGCTTGCCCTTAGGATTGAACTTTTGATGGAATTTTAAGCCGCACGTACTGGGTTGTATGAAACAACTTGACGTGTTTTATCCCCTGTTGAATTTAAACATGTATTCCCTGTCGAACAACTAGATATATCTGAAGAAGTTGCTAAAGTTATGGCATATTTGTGATTTATTTCAAATGGAACTAATTTTGGAGGTTGATGCGATTTGAAATAAGGTTTTCGTAAGAAATAATGAGAACAAATATAATTTTGTCTTTTGTAATGAACCCAACTCGGGTTTGCACTGAATGGAATAAGCTAAGCCAAGTTCTATTCAAATCAGTCCAATAGTTTTATCAAGATGCAGTCAACACAATTTCATATTAAAATTTATATAATTGCTGTATTAGCATGACGAAAGTAAGTATTCTAAATACTTTAATTAATTAATATGAAATTGTCTGTCATCGTATCACGCTGTGTGATGCCTAAAAACCAAACCACAGGTGTCACACCTATATCTTCCTAAATAAGAAGCTACACCTCCAAACTGCATACTAGAATTTTGTTTTAGAATGGAGAAGTTTCATGATGTTGTGAATATCATATTTATCGCAACGGAAGTAAAATATAGATTAAAATTAATAAATCAGTGGTTTTATTAAAATCCAGCAATAAATTACTGAGAACTTATTTATTTAATTGTCTGACTGTGTTGCTACATTTGCCACCTACTGAAAAAGTTAAAAATTCTACGCTATCTACGCTTAAGGGACCGGCGACCGCCGCTCGCAACTTCTACTCGAACCGCAAATATAAATTTGCCGGTATATTGCTATCCCTATTTGGCTGCAGACACATGATCGCGTGCAAGCGCGATAGCAATATGAGCGTACAGAATTTGTTATACATTTAGTCTTGTTCCGTGAATACCAAAAATGATGAATGAAAAATTGTTGTGTTTTTAACTTCGTGTTGTTATTCTGTAACTTGACAATATAGGCTATGTTCCTGATCAATTAGTACGTGAGATATCGTTGGTTTTAATATGAAACAAATAAGGAGAAAACATGTCGTTTATGTCGCAAAAACATGCAAAACGCAATGTGCTTACATTTAATTTTGGGAAAGTATTTTGGAGAAATAATTAATCCAGGGACCTAGATAAATACAAGTTCAATCTTAATAATCGCATAATATGGAGGAAATATGCTCGAATTACTAATTATTTTGGTATTACGTTTGTATGAGCAATTAGCCCTCCGCTGGCGCCTTAAGTGCAAAACACACAAGACGCGGGCGTGGGTCGGGTCGGGTTCCTCGCGTGAGACTTGCTGCTTGTTGTCTTCACACATAACGCGGGCGCGGGTTGATGGCGGGTCAGGCGCGGGCGTACCTTGTATTTGCGCTGCCGCTGGCATCTACCCGCGCCCGCGTTGTGTGTGAAGACAACGAGCAGCGAGTCTCACGCGAGGAACGGGTTCCTCGCGTGCCCGACCCACGCTCACGTCCTGTGTGTTTTGCGCTTTAACCAAACCATTATCGACCTTCTGACACAAATGTGTCCATGCAATTATGAACCTCAAGGTGGTAAACATTTTCTGACCGCGATTGTACGTGAAAAAAATTACAAGACGTGTAATCCTGACCTCGAATTTCGGTCACGGCGGCATATCTTCAGAGATAGGCGCAAGGGCTAACTTGTAGTGGAATAAAAAAACAAAAAAAAGGAGAATCGCGAGTAGGTACGTTCCTTTAATGAAAATGTAATGTATTTTTGTAATGAAAATTACGCCCTACACTAAAATAGTTTTTCATTTTTACGACGGTCGTAAGTATTGTCACGCACTTAAGCCGTATTTGTCGCTATAATAATCGTTTTTATGCTTTTTATAGCCACGCACTGTAAAATTTATGATTATACCACGAACCATAAAATTTATGACAAGGTCATGTGACGCACTTCGCATTCAACTGGTAGACATCCACTGCTGGACATAATGTCTCTTGAAGGGATATCCGCCGCGACTTCCTCCCTGTGACTTTTTGGAGTGAAACTTTTTTAGAATCGTTGTGATTTGAAAATTCGATGAAACGAAAAAGCGACACCAAAAAGAGAGAAACATATTCATAATAGGATTTAGCCTGCGAGAGAATGAGAT
Source organism: Erebia ligea (assembly GCA_917051295.2). NCBI lineage: Eukaryota > Metazoa > Arthropoda > Insecta > Lepidoptera > Nymphalidae > Erebia > Erebia ligea. The sequence goes on along the minus strand of OU785241.1, from coordinate 12,766,114 downwards.
GGAATACAAGTTATATTTATCACATTATCTCTGAGGCTACTTTTCTGAAGTTTCACTTCTGCCGTGTGTGAATTGCACACACACACTTTTTTGTAGCAAGTAGGTTATTTTTTGTGAATATTTTAATTATGATATGTTATATTCTTATGTATATAAATATTCATGTTGAATCTGGACTCTTAGTAAATATTGTGACATTAAATATAATATAGAAACTAAAGTAGACTTAAGTATTATATTATGTGCTAAGTCAAGGCGAGGTTAAATCAACGAGCATAGCAAAAACCATCAGGTACTCTTTACTCTTCGACTGCAAAAAATAAAAAATGTCTACCTGCTCAAGACTCTCGTAGACAGGGGCTTTATTAATTAAAAACGTCAGGGAAACAAATGAATCCTCTAGAAAACCCTCCACAAAGAAGGCGGTGTTAGTATTTGCGGAGGTGGTGTATAAAGGAGTGTACCCTGCGGACTGCGGAACTAGGACGAAGATTAATTATTGTCCATGTATTACTGGGAATGTTTGAACTTTGAATGTCATTCGCATTATGTACAATGCATACTTTTTTTTTATAATTCCGCTAAAATTAGCTTCACTTTCTTACCTACCAGTCATCCAAGAGAGACGTCTAGAAAGAGCAACGTTGCGGGGTGACGAGGGGGTACTTTCAAGCTGATAGCATTTTCAGTACAAAATTCACCAATGGAGAAGTTTCCATTTTTTTAAATTTATTATTAAAATTAAGATAAAACAAAACAAAAATATGAAAGACTCATTAAAATATCTCAAACAAAAGAAAAAGTTATGGAACTTTAAAGTTGCGCTTGGATTACAGCCGTGTGACATCACACGACCCTAACAATCGACTTTGTAAAGCCGAGTAAAATAAAGAAATGGACTTAACGTGGCTTAATTGAATTAAAAACACAATTTGTGTGTGAAGATAATTTTGAAGTAATAAATCTAAAACTCACTCACATTTCTCACTCGAGTAAGATACAGCAATCGGTGTAGGTACCTACATTAAATAATTAAACTTATTAAACTTGACGGAGAGATTTCATTTTAAAGTAAGTAGAGAAGTGAGTAAAGTCGCGTGTAAAAAGCTGCCACCACCACCACCACTACAGCCCATTAACATCCCATTGCTGGGCACAGGCCTCCACTCTCATAGGAGAGAGGGAATTAGAGCTTAGACCGACCACGCTGCTTCAATGCGGGATTGCTGGCTTTAACGACTATTATCATGTTAGTGATAATAACCGGGACCGACGGCTTTACGTGCTCTCCGAGGCACGGGGGTGAAACACTACCAACTTCCTAACTCCGGGCTAGTACTGAGAATTTCTGAGAAAGAAGAGACCCGGGACTCGAACCCGGGACCTCGTCGGCTGCAGTCGAACATTCCAACCACTAGATCAACGAGACGGTTAAAAAAGCTGCACACCCAACAAATCATACAAATACATAACGAAGCAAGCTTATTTTTCTGGTAAAACCTCGGTACCTCAAATAAGAGTGGCCATAATAAAAATTTATAGGCAATTTGCGAGAGAAATACAGCCTGCTTGGTGCGTAGTCTTTTGTGTTTTGCTAATGAAAGAAATTCTCTCCGAGACAAGAGGCTTGCCGGGCGACTGCTGTTGTTTAGTGGGTTTACTTGGCCGTGAGATTGTTCCGTGTAATTCTTTATTCCTTTTATTACACGATTAAACCACGAATTTTTACAAAAGCGTTAAGAATCCGTAAACCCGCTAACTGACGAAGAGTTAATAAAATTTACAATAAAATATTTACTCGCTACAAGCTGATGCCCGCGACTTAGTACACGTGGATTGAGGTTTTATAATTCAATTCAATTCAATTCAATTTATTTCTCAAAATACATGCATATAAACATTGAATAACATAATTGGTTCCCGCGGGAACTCTAAGAAGTAGCCTATGTGTTATTCCAGACTATAATCTATCTCTTCATCCAGATCCGTTCAGCCGTTCTAGCGTGATTTAACCACAAAGAAAAACGCAGTTTTTTAACCACTACAAGTAAGCCCTTTAATGCAGTCTAAAATGGTTTCCAAATTGACCCTGCCGCGGATCGAACCCGGGTCCTTTCACGTTAAGACAACAGCGCTCAACACTGCGCCAAGGAGGTCGTCACTGACACAATAATCAAATAATCAAATAAATATTTTAACGGTTTAACTATCGACGCGGCCGCTACTCGACACGTCGAGTAGCGGCCGCCTGGCGCGAACAGGCTCATGAATAAGGGCCCCGAACGGGTTCGAAACTCGTCGGGCATTTTTCAGACAGAACACCTGAGTTTATCCGGATATTATGTATAGTTATCAAATAAATATTATAAATGCGAAAGTTTGGATGTATGGATGTATGTTTGTTACTCAATCACGCTCCAACGGATGAACGGATCTGGATGAAATTTGGCACAGAGATAGATTATAGTCTGGAATAGCACATAGGCTACTTTTTATCCCGGAAAATTAAAGAGTTCCCGCGGGAACCGAAAAACCTCAATCCACGCGGACGAAGTCGCGGGCATCAGCTAGTAACAAATAAATATTATAAATGCGAAAGTTTGGATGGATGTATGGATGTATGGATGTTTGTTACTCAATCACGCCCCAACGGCTGAACGGATTTAGATGAAATTTGGTACAGAGATAGATTATAGTCTGGAATAACACATAGGCTACTTTTTATCCTGGAAAATTAAGGAGTTCCCGCGGAAGCCGAAAAACCTCGATCAGCAGCTAGTTTTTAAATAAGTGATGGATATGCAATTCTGAACTGTATTCCGATTGTGTAAGAAAATCGTCATCTGCAGGCCGATTTGTGGGAGATTTTGTACGTATTCGTTCGCGGCAACGTTAACTACCTTTTAGGGGCCATCACAGGGGGCCATCCATAAAGTACGTCACACTAATTTCGTGATTTTGACCCCTCCCCCGTCCTTGTCACAGTTGGTCAACTTAGTGAAACCCCTCCCTCCCTAGTGTGACGTCACAGATCTTGCAATTTTTACATCTAGAAATTATTAAATTAAAACAGCACTTCCAAAATTACTTTTATTCCCATTTAAATTATTTTTTAATATAATCAACATCAAATCGAACATTTAAAAAAATTAACATAACTTTTAAATTTTTAAATAATAATTTTAAAGTTTTTCGATAATAGTTCGGGCATTTTAACTTAAGTTTTTGAATTGTGACGTCACGATACATATTAGGACCCCTCCCATCCCTTGTCACACAATGTCACACTTCCCCCCCAATGGGAAGAAAATCTCGCATCATCTCTGTTGTGTTGGGCTATCTCGATCTATATAATTTGATGTTCATTCATATGTAAATCTAAGCTTAATATATTGTATGCCTGTTAGAGGTATACTGTTCCTACTATATAAAATTACTAGCTGATGCCCGCGACTTCGTCCGCGTGGTTTAAGTTTTTTTTATTCCCGCGGGAACTCCTTAATTTTCCGGAATAAAAAGTAGCCTATGTCACTCTCCAGGTCCTTAACTATATACATGCCAAAAATCACGTCAATCCGTTGCTCCGTTGCGGCGTGATCGAAGGACAAACAAACAAACCAACAAACCAATAATTCAACAAACCAACAAACAAACACATTTCGCATTTATAATATTAGTATGATTAGTACGATTGAAGTGAAAACTTCTTTAGCCGCGTTGAGCACTTTTTGGTAGGGGGTAAACTTGTGGATTCGCGTGTGTGCGTGGAACAGCGACATGCTCGCGAACACCGACATGCTCGCGTTGTTACGAAGACAGAAGATCTTAAATATAAATATTAAAAAAAAAAATCGTTTTCACTTCTATCGGCAGTCCCTATGACTGCCAATTTTTTTTTACTATTTTAAGATCTACAACTATGTAACAGTTTGAAACGATTTTAATAAATAAAATGAAATTGGTTCAAAATCTTACAAGTGAGAGAGATCGAGCAAGGCTTCTAGCCTTATCTGAAAAAGAATCCGGGTATTGGCTTCATGCCCTGCCATCCAAAAATCTAGGCACGCTTTTAGATAATGAAAGTTTTCGTGTGGCTCTAGGTCTCAGATAGGGAACACCCCTGTGCTATGAGCACAGATGTCCGTGTGGAAAAGAGGTCGATAAATTTGGAATTCACGGACTCTCTTGCCAAAGGAGCGCTGGTAGGCTTTTTCGGCATGGCTCTCTCAGTGATACGATCAAAAGGAATCTTGCCAGCATAGATATTCCTGCGCTCATTGAGCCGGCAGGGATTAGTCGGGATGATGGCAAGAGACCTGATGGATTGACGCTGGTTCCCTGGGAACGGGGACGGGCGCTAATGTGGGACGCAACATGCGTAGACACATTGGCCCCGTGTCATATCAGGGAGACAGCATCAAGGCCGGGAGCCGCAGCAGAAAAGGCTGAAACCGGCAAACGGCGGAAGTATGCCTCTCTCATAGAGAGTTACATATTTGTTCCGATTGCCGTGGAGACCCTGGGGCCGTGGAGTCTTAGTGCCAAAAATTTTTTGGGAGCTATTTCACCGCGGTTGATTGCCTCATCTGGTCACAGAAGGGCTGGCTCATTTTTTGCGCAAAGGATCAGCCTGGCTGTCCAGCGCGGAAATGCAGCCAGTATTCTCGCCACCATTCCACGCGGGCATGATTTATATAGTAATTAGGTTAGGCTATCTAGCTTTAATTTCTATTGTATTGTTTTCAATAAAAAAAATGAAATCGAAAAGCATTAAGCAGTGGGAGTATTTTTTACCTATTCAGTCGCGTTAAATTGACGAAATCGGTACAAGAAAAACAAGTAGAAGACTCACTCGTATTAACAGTTAATAAGTTAAACACGTTATTCGAACAAAGTTTGGTTCAACTCAAGCCTATCTCTCAAAAGTACACACAATTTCAGACCGAAATTCTTACAATTTAGTACTCAAACTTCAACTCGTTCAAGTTTAGGCAGTAAATACTCATTTCTTACTTATTTAGAAAGTTCTGTTTGGAAGTGGATTCAGGATCGTGTACGTGTAGTTAAACCGTTGGTGAGCACTTGAAATTAAGTAAGCTCTTGACTACTATCTCTTCTGATGGTAAATGATGATGCAGTCCAAGATAGAAGCGGCCTAACCTGGTATGGCAGTTATATTAAACCCATAACACAGATGAATCAATAGTTACCCAACACCTGTAATAGGTTTCGACACGGCATCGTACCGGAACGCAAAATCGCTTGCTAGCACGTTTTTGCCGGTAGAGTCAAGATAAGTAGAGGCTGCATAAAGGTCTTGAAAACAACATATAATTATTTTTTAAGTAACATAATATATCACCGTTTGATAAAAACGTCGTCGTCTTCGTCTCAGCCTATAGACGTCCACTGCTGGACGAAGGTCTCCTGCATGGATCGCCACAGAGCACGGTCTTGTGCCGCTTGTTTCCAGTGGCTCCTGTTAAAATATACGTAGGTACCTACTGCTTTAAAAAAACTCAGTTTTGTCGATGTTACGCTATGACAGAGCCTCAAAAGAAAACTTGATTCACATAAATTCATGTATGGAGTGCAACATTGTGACTACACGCGGAAATTCTGGTTCTCTAAAATAAATATTTCATAATTAATGAAATAAAAATAAAATGTTTCATTGTTAATGAAATAAAGTACAGCAAAGAAAAAATGTTTCTTCCCGTTCCATTGTCTGTGTCTTATGTTTTCCTTTAGAAAACCTTGTTTTAAATAAATAACTCATTCGTGTAACATAAGGTTAGTATAAGATTTTTCATCTTATCAACGTTTACCAGCATTCGATCATATAAAAGTGAGTGTCAAATAGGAAACACGTTTCGTCGTGTTCCGCAGGTCAGTGCATCTCCATATACAAATATAGAAGTCCTTTTGACACAAGACGTTTTGTCCCATATTCGTTTTCTGTTCGCTAGAGCTAAATTAAAATAGACTTTCGTTAAGCTTGATTTAAAGCTCAAGTTCGTCTATACATCTATAGTCATTAGTCAGTGACCCAAGTGAAAATCTTGTGAATATAATCTGTAGTAAGTAAAAGCCCACAAACTTCTCTGACCCAGTAACAGCGTCGCTAGTAGATATAAAAAATAAATTATAAACAAAAACTAAACAGGCATAAAAATTAGTTCTAATTTTGATCACCGAACCTGATAAGTTTGTCGGAATATAATTAATTTTTGTCTTTAAATCAAGAACTTTCGCTCTGACGCTCGATGCTCCGATGCTCGAATGTTGTCATCGTTGGTGAATAATAAAATCTCATACTAACCATACCGTTGTCAATTGTAACGAAGAAGGAAAGCGGTCGAGCACTAACAAGCCATTCATACTTTGTTTCTTTCTTTTCTTCCTTTACATCGGTACGAGGAAGAATACACAGAAAACACAATAGCTTGTTAGAAACCCTTAGCTGGGTGAAGGCTGTCTTTAGCCAATTATATTGGGTTGGTTGACTATTCAATCAATTAACTAGTGGTTCGCCCCGAACTGAGACCTCGCGGTATCCATAAAATTGTACAGAGCGCCATCTATTGACATAATTGTGAAGTTCTGTTAATAATACTGAAGCACATTAAAAGTTAATAATTTCGTTTCCTTATAATATTTATCTAATTTTAGTATTTGTTGTTCATGTACAGGATATAATTCAAACAATTGATAAGTTTCAGGCTCAGCCTTTCAGAAAATTGAGAGTTCTGAGGTCAACTTTGGACGTTAGAAAATCTCCACTTTGAAAGCCCCCCATTTCGTCAATTTTAGGGGAAAAATTAAAAAAATAATATTTTTGGACTCTATTCTTAATTATCTTTAAAATGATATACCGCAACCCTATGTAACGCTATAAAAATATTTTACTTCGCATTCGCTTCTATGAGAGCCCCCCTGAAATAAATATTTTTTTAACTGTTTAAGCCATATTCGCCGGGAGGCCATCGGTTTACATATTATATTTAAATTTGAAGTAATTACGTTCAGTAATTCAGAAGTTATAAGGCTCTGACAGACGGACGGACAAGTGCAAATTCACTCAAGTAGCCTCACAGACCTTCGCTTCGCTCGGTCAACTATTCAAATAGTTTTTAGCAGTTTTTAACTTTTGCAGGATAATCGTTCATATATATGTTTTTTTTTAAGTCCTTGGTTAATGTTTCTAAATAAAGTTTATATTTATTTTTAAAAAAAAAATCTTTTTTTTAATTACTTTGATTTTTTTTTGTGATTATTAAATAGAGTATCCCCCAAAAGTCGTAATATCCACGTCTACTGTTAGTTTTATGTTCAAAAACCATTATAAACTATCGATTGAAGTAAAAAAGAGCGTCGAATTTTGATGACGTCACTGTTCAGTATTTAATTTACTCTACGCGCGCATTTTAATGTTTGAAAAAAAGTTGCTGACTTGACTTGTTGTCAAATACCCAATTACTTAATTTGAGTTACATAACAGCTTTGAAATTTAGAATTTCTGAAATTATAGGCTTTACCGGCCGGGGTTAATTTACCACTCAAAAGGCAAAGACGTTGCGCCAAGCAATTTTGGGTTCCGATTGAATGCCGTGTCGAAACCGATAGGGCTATAGGTTTAATATAACTGCCATACCCCTAACAGGTTTGCCTGGTAACTTTTGAGACTGCACTATCACTTACCACCAGGTAAGATCGCAGTCAAGGGCTTCTAAGCTATGAAGAAACAGCTCATATATAGCTTTGAACCTGTTAAGTAGTCTGTAAAAATGAAAGAAAGTCGGCAAAATTACTTGCCTGAAAAATGCCGAATATAAAATGAAAATCCAATAATCCCCTAAATTTGTAACTCGAAAAGGATCGAATGGAAGCGGTGGCATAACAGAGATTGTAGGTTTAACACCGAGTACCGACCTATCTGTGAGCGAATCCTTTGATACCATCGCCCGTTAAAAAACGCATTTTATACAATACGATGGGATGTCGTACGACACGATCAGTGTATATTTTCAACGTAACGAGAACTGTAGAGTTCAGTACATGGCTAATTTGATTTAATTATATTGTATAATTTACGATATACCTACTGGTAAACTACTAGCTAAATCTACAATAGAAAGAGACGCTACTATGCAGAAGTACACTATGCGTGATGCGACACCACACAAAACCTTTAAAACATATTCAACGCACGTTTCACTCCGAAAACAGAGTATTAAGAACAAATTAATTAAAACCTTCATTTGCAATTGTACATTTTAGAGTCAATAACTTACTTTTCAATAATTACAATATCTATCCATCCAATGCGTTGTACACTTTTTGGTGCAATGCAGAAAATCTAGATCAAGATACCGCGTATTACCGAATAATTTTTGGGCACCACTAACTAATGCTAGGTCTCCTTGCTATCGTCTTTAAACGGATGTACTATTGCCCAATTGGGGAAAATAAATTGGCTGTTGATTTACACTATACGGTTTATCTCATGCGCTAATCGTATAGTGTAAATAATATTTACGTTCAGGTAAATATTACATCAGATTTTATTATACGGCTCGATAATAATAAAAGTGATGCCATTCTGCTTACCGCGTTCCATCAGTACGATGCGAGGCGACACGAATGCATACGAATAGTCATATTACGTTAACCCATTAGAGGTCAAATGAAAAGTATAAATATTTTTTTGGAACAAACTTTATTTATGTGTTAAAATAAGAACAATGAAACATAAAATCAAAGAAAAAATTATAAAAACATAATTTTCAGGAAATTTCAGGGGTGTACTCAAATGAGTACAATGACCTTCTAAGTATAAACAAAATTTGAAAAATCGAAGTGTTTTCGGCACTTCTTACATTGCCAGCGAACTCTTAAATGACATAGGACACCGCAGCTGTTTTTCAATTTTGATGGGATGGTATCCTATTTTATCTTGACACAGTCCTGGAACCACTAATGCAGACTGGCGTGATTTTCTTTTTTCACCTTGGCGTAGATAATATCCGCAAAATGACGGCGGAACATGAGTTGATCCAAGGGAGCATCATTAGTCATTGCACGCAAACGCCAGGAATTAGCAATAGCCATTTCCAACATTTATTTATGTAAATAACACCCACCACCACTTTTTATCATGAATAACAATTCCATATACCGAGATTGACTGATCCAGTTCATCAGTAAAAATGTCTTCAACAAAGAGTTTTTCAAATGTTTGTAAGTACAGGGTTTAGGCCCCTTGGTTCTTCACGAATGACATTTGTCTTACCACAAATTTCTGTCAGAAGTACACTGAGAAGTTGAGGTATATGAAGGGGGACATTTGCAAGGTTGGGATTGATCGACGGGTAACATCTTGTCTTCTGTCTTTTGGACGCCACCAATTCATCGTCACTATCATCACAACCACTGTCTTCATTACCACCATCCTCACGATTCGTGATTCTCAATAGTAGACACGTCATGCGGTATGAATGACGACGCCATATCCTCCTCGGCAACTTCTTCTTCATCAGTCAATGCACTTGGATCAGGTGGTCTGATAGTCAATAGCCATATCAAATTGATCATCGTCACTATCATAATATATAATGACATCAATCGCTTCTTCAAGTCCTTTGTAGCTGTTTTGAACCAAAAAATTTTGTTTGCTCATTATTAGGAATCCGAAGAAATAAAAGTTATTTTACTTATGTATGTTGTCATTGTACTCAATCGAGTACAGCAATATTTATAAGGCTATAGTTTCGTTGTAATTATAGCTATTTGATTATATTGTTGTTTATAACATACGCTGACATGTATTTTATGGAAATTGAATGTGAAAAGCCAATTATTATACCGTAATTATTATATTATTTCCTAAATAATTCACTTACCTGCACAGTGCTCCCGTGACACGACTTCAACTGATATTTTTATTTAAAAAAAATCACAATACCCACATAATAACTATCTATAGCTTTGAATAGTATTGTAATGATATAAAATAACAAGAAAACTACCGTCAATTATTTGAAATATAAAATCTACACTTAGTTATATGGCTGTACTCAATTGAGTACGGCGACCTCTAATGGGTTAATAGGTCCCAACCACCAGAAAGATGGTGGTCGGAATCGCGTCACACTTCAAAATCCAATTACAGTGTAAAGGATTAAATGATAAATAAGCATGGGTATGAATTATTCCAGAGGCTAATTATGTAATTGTTATATATTTATAATCTAATAATTTAATTTACGATATTTGTGAGATTGTGATAATAAAAAATAAACCAGCTGAGTTTGTTGTGGACTTTCTCAGACCTGGGCTTGTTTGGAACCCTAGCTTTAGTTTTAAGATGCCGTTGTTAAGTATCGCCGTCTTAAGCATTGTAAACGTGACGTTCAGAAAGTGTATTGTGTAGGTATGTATCTATTTTGAATATAATTACATACTTTAAGTTTAAGTTATTTGAGTTTGAGTAAGTCGAGCTTTATTTTTATCACAATACTCATCTTTTGTTATCTTTAAAGTGAATCACATTTTAACTAAGGTTTTACCGCCAGGTCAGACTAGCCAGTAGCCCTAATACGAGTATGTAAACCAATCATTGTTACAGTCCCAATTGTTGTGATTGGCTGATTTTATAATATCCTTGCTAGCAGCTTGATAGCATGTCCCACACGGTGGCATTTAACTCAAAAAATGCTCTATGATTTTTGGCGAATATGGTCCCAAGAATATTTGGTACCGCTATAAATGGAAAAATACAACTGAAGAACCAAAGGTGGAAGATGTGTGTTTTTTTTTTTTTTTAATCTAAGAAGCTTGTATTTACCTCAAGGCGCAGACGCTTATACATTGAGGGCAAACCTCTGTGGTTTTTTCAATGTATACTAAACTATGTGTTTTGTAAATTTGTAAGTTGATAAATAAAATTTAAAAAAAAAAAAATAAGGGAAGATAATCTTCCTCCATCGCGTTGGATTTATGGATAAAACATCCGGGTTTGGACCACCTCACTCGTTCTTTACTCAAAACTTTATTAAATAAATAAAGTACTACGTATAAGTATATCGTAGTACTTATTAGTTTCATGAAAATGCCTGTGATCTATTTAAATTGCGCTCGGGCAAAGAAGAAGAAAAAAGGTCTCATAAAGAAATACCACAGTACGCAAAGTTCAACAAGTCTGAAGAGTTCGGAATGAAGCGGAAAGTTTTTATTAGAAATACTTGGTTTATTTGCTTCGGTAAATAGAGAAATTCGTTTTACTTAACGACCCTTTAAATCGCGAACACCAAGTATGGCAGCGTTGTTCACGTGATTCCAACTTTGGTTACTTCGGTAAAGTTCGCGAAACAAACTTAAACGTTTTCGAGTTTAATCCTGATACCAGATAATCACATAAAATTGTGATCAAATAAAACTCTCAGGTACTTTTAGTTTTAAGCTCAGAAGTTTTTTTTAGTACCCAGTTTAGTGTTAATTACACCTTTTTTTTTATTCCACTACAAGTTAGCCCTTGATTGAGATCTCACCTGATGGTAGGTGGTGATGATGCAGTCTATGATGGTAGCGGGCTAACCTGTTAGGGGCATGGCAGTTATATTAAACCCTGTAAAAACCCTGTTAAAATTGCTTGGTTGCACGTATTAGGTTGCTAGCTACGGCCGAAGCCTCCCACCAAGCTAGACCAGGGAAAATTCAGAAATTATAAATTCCCAAATTGAGCCGGAGATCGAACCCGGGACCTCATAGCGCTCAACACTTCACTACGGAGGTCGTCAAAGCTACACATATTATAAGCTCGACAGAACAAAGTATCGTCCTCCCTCTACATAGACGTTTCGGGCAGACATTTTTTTCTGACCAGTCCTTAGTTTGCTTTCGCCCTAAGTGCTTTTTCATGATAATTTTACATTTTAAGGTTCAGGAATAGTTTCCCGAATTGGATACCAGTTAGATCCAAACACAAAACCGATTGATTACAATTCACACATCATTACCCCAGGAGCTGCTCAATACATTAACACTATCTGTAATGGCCGAGGTCGGATGGAGCGCAAAGGGTCTACGAGGGTCCCAGGGTCCCAATTTAAGTGTAGCTGCGACCGACCGTGGTGTTAGTTGGTATTGGGGAAAATGGCCAGTGTTTTCTATAAAGAGTATAGGTAAGTCGTTATAAGTTGAAAACGTATTTTTCTAAAACAGGCTTTTATCGTCCGCCATATTATATCATACGTCTTCATACTAATATTATAAATGCGAAAGTGTGTTTCTTTGTTGGTTTGTTGGTTTGTCCTTCAATCACGCCGCAATGGAGCAACGGATCGACGTGATTTTTGGCATGGTTATAGTTGAGGACCTGGAGAGTGGCCTAGGCTACTTTGTATCCCGGAAAATTAAGGAGTTCCCGCGGGAATCAAAAAAAACTTAACCACGCGGACGGAGTCGCGGGCATCAGCTAGTACTAATTAAATGCGAAAGTTTATGGGTGGATGGATGTTTGTTGCTCAATCACGCCAGAACGGCTTACCGGATCTGGATGAAAGGCACAGAGATAGATTATAGTCTGGTTGTGATAACGCATATCAGTCGATTGCGATTGTTAAACCAAGTCGGTAACTGGATGTGTGACCGAACATGGAGGTTCAAATTTGGCCTTTTCGTTTCCTCAGTGCCTCGGAGAGTACGTTAAGCCGTCGGTCCCGGTTATCATCACTAACATCTGATAATAACCGTTACAAAAAACCTAAGAGTTTAAATACTCGAGACGTATGCGGAAGGACGTGGGAACCCACCGCATTATTATCCCAAGAAACCTCCTACCATAATGATTAATGGATAGGAGTGACGACCCTTAGTAATGAGGAATACGACGCAGAGAGACCTACAGACAAACACCGGGACAGGTGAAGCTTAATAAAAGCTTGTTAAATAATCTAGTACCTACTAGTCTAACATAAATGCTCGTATGTTTTTGTTGTTCTTGTTTCATGCATTTACTTGTAGCCAAGCGGAGCGTGACGTTCGAAAGGAGTAAATTTTATCTAATTTATCGTCACAAAGTTTGCGGAGTTTGAATATTTTCACTGATAGCTCGACTTAATGACGCGTAAAACTTGTAAACTTCAGCCAAGCGTTACAGCTAACAAGTTGTAAGAGAGGAGCGGTTTTTATGTAGCGACCACACGTCAAGGCTTCGCCTCTTGTGAGAATTTCGTCAAATCCAGCCTCATTCCTAAACTACATTACTATTAAAAAAAAAAAATCTAAATCTCTAAAAAAATTCTAAAACTTTAAATTAAATTAAAAAAATTCATAATAATTCATAATAATTTAAAAAAATAATTTAAAATTCTTTTAAATTTCTAAAATCTTAATTTAATAGTAATTTTTATGTCTTAAAAATTACTATTTATCGCTATAAAATTATAAATATCAAACTATGCAAAGCTCGTGTAAGTAAGTTTATGATATCATATTTATTATTAGAGTAGGTATATATTATGTTAATTTTATTTTTATATTTATATTGTAATTTATGTAAAATAGTATGTAATTATAGTACTTATGTACTGTTAAGTAAGTTTATTATATTACAATAGTTAGTTGTAATAGTTAATTATTATTCATTTATTTCATTATAGGTCCATATTGTTTACATTTTTAAATATTTAACTATGAAAACAAAAATAAAAAAAACATTTAAAAATATAAAAAATAGCGTTCCACCGATCTCGGGAACAGGGTCCAATAAACCGGCGGTCAGGGCCCCAGAGAGAGGAACCTCCTTACGATGCGAGCCGTGTCCAGGAGTACAGCCTTCTGGATCTGGCCCTTGACCCAGCTACCCAATGAGAGCCTCGAAAGATGTTGGTCGAGGCTCTTGGCTATAAGACCGTTAGTAGTCACGACTATCGGTACAATGATTGTTGAGTCCACATTCCACATGGCGACAACCTCATGCGCCAAGTCTAGATACTTGGTTAGTTTCTCTTTCTCAGCTTTCACGAGGTTCTCGTCATGCGGGACAGTAATATCAACAATCATTGCACGGCGCTCTGATCGGTCTATCACCACTATGTCAGGCTTATTGGCTACAATAGTCCTGTCCGTAATGATAGACCGATCCCAGTATAGTGTGATATGACCATTTTCGAGAACTGGGTCGGGCACATACCTGTAGTACGGTACCTCCGATTCCACAAGATAATATTTCAAGGCCAGTTGCTGGTGGATAATCCCGGCCACTTGGTTATTATTATTATTATTACATTATAAAGGGAACATCTGTAAAACACACGGGTTCAGCCAGTCAGTTAGTGAGTGAATAAGTCAGAATTTTGCTCTCTATTATATATTTAGAGATGATAAAAACATTTGTTTCGGTTGTTAATTAAATTGTTTTAGTACTTACATAGATATTAACAATTATAATTGCCGAACTATCGCAATCGGCTAAGCCTAACAGCAATATTTTTATTCGATTAGGGCGCTATTGTAATCGCTTTTGGCACCTGTTCATTAAAATCACGAGTGAACGAATTGAAAGGAAGTACCTAAACTTCAAACATCAAAACAATCGTATAGTTCCACAGAATTATCTGTCCCGGTGGCCTAAATTAGAACTAATTTTTATACCTGTTTAGTTTTTGTTTTTATTTTATTTTTAATATATTATACTAGCGCCATTGTCACCGGGTCAGATAACTTTGTGAGACTTGTATGAATACGGATTATTTCAACATGGCGATTGTATCACAGATTGAATCTATGATTGTTGATAGAAAGCGATGATCGAATAAAAGGGTTCAAACGCGCCCTTACAATAGACTCATGTATTAAACCGCTACATGCTATGTCTTAACCCCCGTTTTCTTACCATCTGAATTAGTCCCATTACAACCGAGGCCGGGGATCCAAAAACATAGGACCTTACAGAAATAGGATTTTATTCCTTCGCTAATAATTTAATTTGTTAATGGGCTTCTTGCGTAAGCGCGCTGACTGATGGGAGTTTAGAGGATTTCCTAACTTCATTCAAATGGAGCTGAAAATTCTATCGAACGGTTCTAAAGGAAGGGAAGAGATTATTGAAATTATGAATGTGAAATGTCTGTACAAATGAGTTATATTCAAATACGAATATTTGAAGTCTTCTCAAGTAATATTTCGAAGTAGATGCTTTCCTTATCGTGGCTTCTTTCCCCGAATCTTCCTGAAAGAATTAAGAATTAATAATCCATGCTCATCCACCCACTTCCCGCTACCTTTGTAAGGTCGTCGGTCGTGGGTGGATGAGGAAAGCGGAGGACCGTGTGTGGTGGCGCTCTCCAAAAGGCCTATGTTCAGCAGTGGACGAATGCAGGCTGATGGATGGATGGATGGATGAATCCATTCTAATATTAGGTATAGATGTGTCTGTCTGTCTGTCTGCTACGCTTTCCTGGCCCATCTTTTTAACCGATTACAAAATTTGCTAAAGAGGTAGGTTGCATAATGGGGAAGGACATAGGCTATTTATCCCGGAAAATTAATCAGTTCCTGCGGGAACGATGAAGGCAAACATCGTTAGGAAACCTAAAGATCGCGCGCGAGTTGAATGCAGAGTAAATGTTACATGTGTCACCATACGTTTGCTCTGCATTCAACTCGTGCGCGAACTATATATGCCCGAGAGTTCTTTGTAATATTCTCAAAGGCGTGTGATGCCTGCTTATCCAAATTTCAAAGATGTCTGATCAAGAAGATAGCCAGCGTGGTGGATTATGGCTGAACCCTTATTATCCTCATTCGTACTCAGTTGTGGACCAGCGAGATATTTAGCATAAGAATGTGGCTAAGTATTCTTCGTAATCTAAATATATAAAAGGAAAAGGTGACTGACTGACTGACTGATCTATCAACGCACAGCTCAAACTACTGGACAGATCGGGCTGGGCATGCAGATAGCTATTATGACGTACACATCCGCTAAATGGGTAAATAATAAGCGTTTAATATTTGTATAGTCAACGGGTCGTCGTCGTCAACGGTCGAAGTCGCGGGCAAAAGCGGTTTATTATAAAAATTATCATACTAATATTATACTCGTAGGTAAATGAAAAGAGTGTCTGTTTGTTGGTTTGTCCTTCAATCACGCCGCAACAGAGCAACGGATTGACGCGATTTTTGGTATGGGTATAGTTGAGAACCTGGAGAGTGGCATAGGCTACTTTTTATCCCGAAAAATTAAGGAGTTCCCGTGGGAATCAAAAAAACTTAAACCACGCGGACGAAGTCGCGTGCATCAGCTAGTTTAATAATAAACCGGAATCATTCCAAAACAGTTCCGACTTATCCTTGACCATTCATCAATAAACCATAGGAAATAGAATATAGACCAGTCGCACGCTACAATATTTGTAGTTATTAATTAACCGAGACGCGACGTGATCGAAACGATGTTACCAAGATTACTCATAAGTCGCTACGGAAATAGTTATTTGTTCATAGTTCGTTTTTGCTGCGAGTGCCTAGTTTGAATCCCGAGCGAGCAAAGGATTCAAACTTAGAATAAGAGTGAAATTAGTGATTTAAAGGCACGAGAGTTAAAAATAAAACCGGCCAAGTGTGAGTCGGACTCGCGCACCGAGGGTTCCGTACAAACCATGTATGTAGTAAGTTTTACGATTAATGAATTTAATGAACCGAAAAACTAACTTTGTTTGTAGAGGTTTATTGTTAATATCAAAAAAACTATGCTAGTTATAGCGTTGGTTTTATTTTTCCTGTAAAATATACATAAGCTTCTATTGACCATAATTATTTCAGATTTTTCAATTGGCAAACTTCGGAGATAAGGGGGAACGGTATTTTTTTCGACATTTTGCCCGATAAATAAAAACCAATTATGCATAAAAATAAATAAAAATCTGTTTTAGAATGTAGAAGTATAGCCCTTTCATATGATATCCCACTCAGTATAGTAGTCATAGTTTGAAATTTCAAACCCTCGATTTTCCCCCTTTTTTAATTAAACTAAAAATAATTTTCGTTATTTTTTTATTTTAATGATGTTAGGCCACTATTATACACAACTATTCCAAATTTCATGTCGATAACTTTAATAGTTACTGAAATAATCGACTGTGACAGACGGACGGACGGACGGAGAAAGTCGCACCATAAGGGTTCCATTTTTACCATTTTGGTACGGAACCCTAAATATTGGCAGTTATAGGCCTGCGTGTTCAATATAACAACGCCTTTGGGATGCTGTTGAGGCTGCCGTGGAGCTGTAGCGCCTCGAAAATGTTCGCAGACGCACACACGAACGACTTTTTTGCCATAATGCGTAGAAAAGCAGCGTCTCTCCTACAGCGCTTACGTACCAGCGACAACGGCATACTGAAGATATTTGCTGCCAGGCCCGACTGCCCCATACTACGCCACAGTGTGGAGGTAGATTATACTACGTATTCGTCCTCCGAGATTAGCATGATATACTTGTAGTACCGTGTACGTACGGCCACTTTCACACGTTAGTTGAGGTAGCTGAAAATAAAAACAAACGCTCCCTCTTACCGGCCGATAGCAGGCCGCTATATATAGGCCCCACTCCTGCACAACTAGTCATTCGTGTTTTCGTGCTCAGCCACTTCGCACGTCCGCAAATTCGGTGAGTTTTTATTTTATTTTTAAATTAAAAATTAATATTTTTATTATTTATTTTTGTGATAAAAACGTAAAAGTGATTTCGGAAATTTGAAATTAAACCGATCACGTAAACGTTATCACCGAATAAGTTTGTCATCGAGTTTTTTGGAGTCTTCTACACTGTTTTGTCATCGAGCTTTTGTTTTTGAAGTCTTCTACACTGCTTGTCATCGAGTTCTTTGGAGTCACTGCAATCGCCAACACTGCCACCGTCGAGTCGCAACATTGCTCGTCAGCCAACTTTCTAATAATGTGTGTTTGCGCATAGGATTTTTTTTTTTTGAGATAGATACCTAAACTCAAACCGAAATTCAATTAATGTTTCTTACTCAAATAGACTTTTACAAGTCCTTTTTGAGTCGTCGAGTGGAATCTTTCACTGGTTCGGAATAACATTCCTACAGAAAAGAATCAGCAAGAAAGTCTGTTAAAATCTACCTGTCTAGACGTGGATATTATGAAATCTTAGCAAATCAGATTGCCTATGGCTACCTATTGAAGTGTGTTTTCGCATGCAATCTCTTGCCTACAAAATAATAGACTTACAATAAGTCGTAGGCGAGGCCCCCCAGGCATTGCTCAAATTTGAATGCCTACAAAATAATAGACTTACAATAAGTCGTGGGCGAAAGCCCTCAGGCATTGCTCAATTTGAAGTACGTTTTCGCGTGCAATCTCAAGCCTACAAAATGATAGACTTACAATGAGTCGTGGGCGAAAGCCCTCAGGCATTGCTCAATTTGAAGTACGTTTTCGCGTGCAATCTCATGCCTAATAGACTTACAATAAGTCGGAGTACGTTTTCGCGTGCAATCTCATGCCTACAAAATGATAGACTTACAATGAGTCGTAGGCGGGGGCCCTCAGGCATTGCTCAATTTGAAGTACGTTTCAATTTGGAGTACGTTTTCGCGTGCAATCTCATGCCTTCAAAGTAATAGACTTGCAATGAGTCGTGGGCGAAAGCCCTCAGGCATTTCTCAAATTTGAAGTACGTTTCAATTTGGAGTACGTTTTCGCGTGCAATCACATGCCTACAAAGTAATAGACTTGCAATGAGTCGTGGGCGAAAGCCCTCAGGCATTGCTCAATTTTGAAGTATATTTTCGCGTGCAATCTCATGCCTACAAAGTAATGGACTGGCAATGGGTCATGAGCGGGGGCTCTCAGGCGTTGTTCAATTTTGAAGTGTTTTTTTTTTTCGTACACGATTTCATGCCTATGAAATTATACCTGTATTGCGTTGATTGTTTGAACTAACTATTGCAAAATCTATTTTTGAGAAGTGCGTCCTTTTACGCACTTTATTGGCACACCTTTTTTCGTACGACGAAAGTGCGCGCGCACGTGCTTGAATCTCAAAGCATCTTCGATCAGGTGCGAAAACTTATCCAAGCATTCATGTTGCCATAATATGCTTCACTATTGGGACTGCGTTCTAATGAACAATAATGAATGACTAATGTCATAAAGACCAACGATCTTACCTGCCCTGGGAGAAGTCATGATGACGCAGGCGCAAGTCTCGCCTTCACTCCCGAATCCCGACAGCAAGATGCCTTCGAGTTTTTTGTTATGATGTTTTGAGCATAGCTACTACAGCAGAGCTTTATAAAACGATACGGATCGTCGGATACAGCATCTATTAATGGACGCATGACGCTTTAATTACGACATACAGCGATTCTTTAACAAGACGTTTAATTGTCCTCAGGATTAGTTATTGCATATTAAAACTAATTCTTATTATTTAGCAAGAATCTTTCAGAAACTTACAAAGATGCTAAGGCGATAATTAAATAGAGCGCAGAGTCGAAACAGCCTCAAGCCCAAACCGCAAAGGAAGTTTTAAATCAACAGACCTGTTATGCGAGCATTTCGGCTAAGGACTTCTCATCGCAGCCATCGTTGTCCGAGATTAGGAACACTGGTAATTTTTTTTTAAAAATTGGCAAAATTTTTAAAAAAGCAGTGGTCATCCATAACCGATGACCCTACAGTGGTTAGTTGTTTTTTCCTATAGTATTCCTATTTTAAGTGTTTCTTGTTTTGCCTCGAAATTCATTCAAAAAGGCAGTCGATGGTCCCTTAGCTATAGGAGCTATATCACAAAGTGAACCTGCAGTACATTAATTTTTGACTGCAGTACTCTTTTTCCGAGTCATACGGCAAGAACATATTTACTTTAATATAAAACAATGAAAAACATTTCAATATTTTTTCTTTATTTGAAGAATTTAGAACAATAATTGTATTAGTGAGAACTGCTATATGACCACAACCAATCAAAAAGATGCTTAGTTTTCGGTCCTAATACATGCAGACCAGAAAGGCAACTAAATTAATTGCGCTTTTGTTTGAATATAGTTTTCCAAATATACGTTCCACAGTTATTTGGTTTATTTAAACCAAACTGCAATATTTTTTGTATTTTTTCGCTCGTGGAACCTATCCAAAAATTTCCTCGAGGCTAAGAAATTAATGTTACTCCTTTTAATCATAATAATTCTTTAATAATCTTTACAGTTTGGCAACTTAACAGTATTATTTTATAATACTGTTATAACTTCCGTATAAGGAGTTCCGACACTACCTATAATTATTGTTCGATGATGATTGATTCTCTTTTTAAAAAGGAATCACAAAACGAACGTCTCTATAACATAATATTTCAATGAAAAGAAACAATAAGTTGCCACCGAGCTCCTGCAACTTTATTTTTTGGAATACGTAATTTATTCTTATATACATAATAATATTTTTTTTGAACTTTGCTACATTAGTTGGCCTTATTACTTCATCGTGGCCGGCTAAAACAACCAAGTTTTAGAAGGTGTAAATGTTTTAAATTTAAAAAATGGTAATTAAGAAACAACGCATCTATATCCTGTTGTCCTTCAGATTTTGAGCGGCTTAATTCTGTAAACAAAATTGAAATGATGTAGAAATTGTCATAGGATTCTCAACTGCGGGGTTGGGGGCCGCTTGTGGTGAGGAAACTGCTAGCACCCAACGAAATGAGGCATTTCACATTAACCAGTTGGAAATTCTGCCAGCTTACTTCGGTTTCAAGTATTTGTTGAATACTTACACATTTTTTCAAAATCTTTTCAAGATCGCCAATACCATTGCAGTTGGTTTCATAACCTGCATGGCTGGTAGGTATTTCCCCTCTTGAGATGAGCCCACGAGATATATATTGAATAGATGCGATTACAAAGATGTTTGTATTACATATAAACGCTCTAGTCACGATACTAAAGCTATTAGAGAATCAAGACGAATCCGTTCAAAGGTATTTAGTGGAACTGTCCAAATAATTCGAAAATTCTCCTTTTTGCGTCCCAATGTTATACCAATTATAAAAATTAATATATTTCGTGTAAGAATGACTCAGATGCGTACGCCATTAATGCGTTCATGGGTTTCAATCTCTTGGGTTTCCACTCTTCGGTATTATCAAGAAAACACAAGTAAAGTTCATAAATTTTGTTCCTTTATAGCCTACCATCATATCGCATATTTAATGGTTTACTTGCTGTAATTTGTCTTCGGACCCACTGGTCCACTGGTCTTTGAACCATCTGACGTGGTTATATATATACATAAGTATATATATATATTTTTTTTTTTTTCTTCTTTCTCTCTCGTTCCTGCAGCCGCAAATTACACCTCACATACCCTGGTTGGAACTACTGCTGGCTGCTCGCCGGTAGTCCTTATTGATAAGAGATTTCCCACTCTCATCTATAGAAATGATGAATACCTTTCAGTCAGTTTTATTTCTGTCCTTCTATAAATTCATTTAAACAACACGATAGTTAATCAATTAAGTTGTTTCAATTCGGCAATCAATACTATACATCTCTTCCATGGATGTCTTCAGCAAGCATTAATTCAATTGAATTTGAGTTGTTGAAATTTATCACAACTTTACCAATAGTTGTAGATCTCGTAATATTAGAGATAAGTGATCTCTAAGTATAATATGCAGTTTCATTGAAAAAATTGAACATGGGTACTATAAATAGATTTTCTAAATTTTTTTTTTTCAAATTCATACTGAATTTCTATGCTAAAATGTAACATCACTTGAGATCCTTGAAATGCATTAATTTGTTTTTGTGTTTTGTTTTTCTCAATCAATGATCTGATGAAATTTCAACTATAAAATAACTTTTGAAGCATTAAATAATTTTATGAGCTTCAAGAACATTACATAGAATGCAAAAGTTTTTCAAAATTGTAATAATTATAATATATAACATAGAACTTTCCTTCGAAATTTCTCGTCAATCAAAATTTTTAATTTTTAATTAAAACTTTCTGAACAGGTTTTTTCCGTATATAATACAATTTTTACATTATCGTAAGTGTAACCCTCAATAGTTATCTTGACAAAATTAAACACCTTCGACACAATATCGGACTTATCTGTTCCTCAATACAGCGCGGCCTCAAGAGCCCGCCATATCCACAAGAATATTTTAGTTGCAGTCACTTGGCATATCCACAGACTGGTCCCTGTTTTTGCCCAAAGTACACGACACTAAGTAGTTGCTCGAATACTTTTGAAATTATAATTTTCCTTATCGAAAATTCAGATTGTTGAGTTGACTCATTTCTTACAAATACTATGATCCTGTAATAATAAAATCGAGCATTGTAAAAAACAAAGTTATACAGTACCTCGTAAATATCTATCATCTATCAAAATAAATAAAATTGTTCATTAAATAAGAACATAATCATTATTATGTATTAAATATGATATACCTGATGGTTAAAGTGCGTTTTTCGCATAATAACTACGAGTAAGACCTGTTTTCATGACAAGTCTCTCAATATCTACAAGTATATCATGCTAATCTCGGAGGACGAATACGTAGTATAATTAATGATTAAACGAACTTACCTGTAAGTGAAGTTCGATCATAATTATACGAGGATTCGTCCGAAGAGATTAGCATCCCACCCTCCCACGGGTTACCCCAGTGTCATGAAAAGGTCAAATTTCAAATTCAAGGTTAAATTTGTAATATATATGTGTTTATGAAAGTGTCAAGCTCCGAACTAAATGACTAGTTGTGCAGGAGTGGGGCCTATATATAGCGGCCTGCTATCGGCCGGTAAGAGGGAGCGTTTGTTTTTATTTTCAGCTACCTCAACTAACGTGTGAAAGTGGCCGTACGTACACGGTACTACAAGTATATCATGCTAATCTCTTCGGACGAATCCTCGTATAATTATGATCGAACTTCACTTACAGGTAAGTTCGTTTAATCATGAATTATTGTACCATTGGCCCAATAGATCACGTCGATCCGTTGCGGCGTGATTGAAGGACAAACCAACAAACCAATAAACTAACAAACAAACACACTTTTGCATTTTTAATAGTAGTATGATTCGTCACAAGATGATGCCCACGACTTCGTCCGCGTGGATTTACGTTGTTTTATTCCCGTGGGAATGAACAACGTAACTATTTAATTTTCCGGGATATAAATAGGAGCCTATGTCCTCCACGGGATATAAGCCATTTCTGTACTAAATTTTAATAAAATCGGTTGAACAGGTGGGCCGTGAAAGCGTAGCAAACAGACAGACAGCCATACTTTCGCATTTATAATATTAGTAGGTATGGATTCTGTAGACCGTAGAGAAAACAAACCGTTAACACCATCACACCCTTTCCTCCATAATTACTCAAAGTAATTTCATCCTTACTCATTTGAGTAAACAAGATTTTCCTGGGGAAGGGAGATCTATGAACATATTTACTGATATCAATCAATCGCCGTCACTCGACGTGATCTGTAAGACGTTTCCAGGATTACGTATAAGACAGCGGCGACTATTGATTGTTTTGCGGCAACAACGCAAAGATGTGCCTCAATAGGTTTCCTCACAATATACAACTTCTTAGATTCATTATTTATTGCCACACAAGTAAATTATAAACCAAATACAGAAAACAACCCGTGCGCGTCTTATCACTAAAAGTGATCTCCTCCAGACAACCTATTTCTTATGGAACTTTAAACAGTAATAAAACTTATTCGTTATTCTGAGGACTGTAAAGAAAATAAACCGTTAACATTATCACCCTTTCCTCCATAATTACTCAAAGTAATTTCATCCTTACTCGTTTGAGTAAACAAGATTTTCCTGGGGAAGGGAGATCTATGAACATATTTACTGATATCAATCAATCGCCGTCACTCGACGTGATCTGTAAGACGTTTCCAGGATTACGTATAAGACAGCGGCGACTATTGATTGTTTTGCGGCAACAACGCAAAGATGCCTTCCTATTGGAGTTCGCAATTGAATTTGTTTCCTTTGAACCCGCTTTCTACTCAATTGATGGACAATTGCCATAGATCTGGTAGTAAAATGTTATCAAATAATATATAATATAAATATTATTATAAATGCGAAAGTTTGGATGGATGTATGGATGTATGGATGAATGGATGTGTGGATGTGTGGATGTTTGTTACTCAATCACGCTCCAACGGCTGAACGGATCTGGATGATATTTGGCACAGAGATAGATTATAGTCTGGAATAGCACATAGGCTACTTTTTATCCCGGAAAATTAAAGAGTTCCCGCGGGAACCGAAAAACCTCAATCCACGCGGACGAAGTCGCGGGCATCAACTAGTAATAGATATACTGAGGTAGTACCTAAAAGGTACTTTCGCATTTATAATACTAGTATAAATTATAGTCTATAGTTCTATACCTACTAATCTATACTTCTATAGATGGATGGATAGATGAATGTATGGATGGATGGATGGATGTTTGTTACTCAATCACACCAGAACAGCTGAACGGATCTGGATGTTTCTCACAGAGATAGATTATAGTCTGGAAAAACGCATAGGCTACTTTTTATCAAGGAAAATTGGTGATTTTCCGCGGGAATTAAATAAAACTTAAACCACGCGGATGAAGTCGCGGGCATCAGCTAGTAATATCATATACCTACTTAATATTACTTGTTTGTTGGTTTGTCCTTCAATAACGCCTCAATAGAGCAACGGATGACGTGATTTCTAGCATGGGAATTGGGTATAGTTGAGGACTTGGAGAGTGATATAGGTTACTAGGTTTCATCGTGAACTTTGAAGAGATCTTAAATGATCTTGATGACCTACGGAAATACGACACACAGAAACAGAGAGAATATAAGTAATGAAGTTTTAATTTAGCAAGGGTCTAGCTAGCACCAGTCTTAAATAAGTGCTAACAAAAGACGAGCAATCAAATAAATATTATAAATGCGAAAGTTTGGATGGATGTATGGATGTATGGATGTTTGTTACTCAATCACGCTCCAACGGCTGAACGGATCTGGTTGTAATTTGGCACAGAGATAGATTATAGTCTGGAATAGCACATAGGCTACTTTTTATCCCGAAAATTAAAGAGTTCCTGTGGGAACCGAAAAACCTCAATCCACGCGGATGAAGTCGCGAGCATCAGCTAGTATTTTCATAATAACTTGATTGAAAATTCCATGAATAAGAAAACAAAAACAATATTTTATTTAACTAAAAATGAAACGAAAAACATGTCAATAAAAGGGATCAGAGCGGGATATTCGGCGAGTCATCCGTCCTTCGCAAACACCGGGGTCTAAATCAGGGCCTAAGTTCTCAAGGACGATATAATAATATTTTGGTAAGGTATCGAGCCCTTTGCCTCAGGCCTAGAGTTCTGCGTTCCGTATTCACTTATTTAGATAACTAGCTGAGCCCGCGACTACGTCCGCGTGGTTTAAGTTTTTTGATTCCCGCGGGAACTCCTTAATTTTCCGGGATAAAAATTAGCCTATGTCACTCTCCAGGTCCTCAACTATAATCATGAAAAAAATCACATCGATTCGTTGCTTCGTTGCGGCGTGATTGAAGGGCAAACCAACAAACAAACACACTGTCGCATTTATAATATTATTAGTATGATATTGGGGATGAGTGACCTAGTTGTGACAACGCACGTTGAGGTAAGTCGGTAACTACGAGTAGTTGGGTGACCGTATTGAGCGCCACTCTTGTTAATTTTATTTTATGAATGTATATAAAAAGTATATGATGTTAAATTTTGTACGACGCGATAGTACGGAATCATTCGTGCGCGAGTCCGACTCGCCCTTGTCCGGTTTTTCATACCTACTTCTTTTGACGTTGACTTTAACTTTAATAACGAAGTTATTATTAAGTCTCAAGTGTAAGTTAACTCTGTATAAAAAGTCTCTAAGTATATGTTAACCCTATATAAAAAGGGCTATGGATCGGGCTATGTTAGATGTTTCTCTGAGGCATAGAATCCGTAACGAGGAAATCCGCCGGAGAACTAAGGTAACTGACATAGCCCAGAGAATTAGTAAGCTGAAGTGGCAGTGGGCAGGCCATGTCTGTCGCAGAACCGATGGCCATTGGGGCAGACGCGTTCTGGACTGGAGACCGCGTTCCGGTACCTAAACTCAATGTGGGACGACCTCCAGCCCGCTGGACCGACGACCTTTAAAAGGTAGCGGGAAGTGGGGGGATAAGAAAAGCGGAGGACCGTGTGTGGTGGCGCGCTCTCCAAAAGGCTTATGTCCAGCAGTGGACGAATGCAGGCTGATGGATGGTATAAAAAGTGATTTTTTACGGGGGCGACATAATCACCAAGTAATAAAGCCCCGTCACAAAATAAAGATTTCAAACGAAAAAGAAAAAACCTTAATAACGTGGAACTCTGAGCTGAAAGTTGACCGTCAGCGGTGGGCGATGGCAGCGTCTCAAATCTCGCCATCTATCTAACGCTTACGCCGAAATCTGCCCTAGGGAGAAATATTATGTAAACACCTTACTCCGCTCTTATTTATTTTTATCGACTTACGAATAATTTTATGAATGTTATCGTATGAAATCGATGCACATAAAATATAAATGAAGCAAGTTATGAAAACATTTCTGTTTTTCCATTGTGTTTCGCTCGCAACGTTCTCCGCGTAGATTTAGTGTAGGTATGTAACAGATTCAGCAAAACATTAGTATGGAAACTTAAGCGGGATAAAATAGCCTCAGTACGTCCTGGGCTACCAGCTATAGTGAGTGAGTGAGTGGTCAACTGCCTCGTTGGTCTAGTTATTAGCAGGTTCGACTGCGGCCTACGAGGTCCCGGGTTGGGCCATAATTAAATATTGGGTTTTTCCTAGAATTTCTGAGCCCGCAGTTAGGAAGCAAACGGTGAAACACCGCCAACTTCCTGCCCTCGGGGACCCCTTTTAACTTCCTACTGCTGGGCATACAGGCCTCCACTCTCATAGGACAGAGGGAATTAGAGCTTAGACCCACCACGCTACTCCAATGTGGGTTGGCGGGCTTTAACGACTATTATCATGTTGGTGATAATGACCGGGACCGACGGCTTAAGGGTGTATTTCCGCAAATCCGTTAAAATATATTAGAATGATGATTAGAACTGTCGGTACATTTTGTGACTAAGTCGGACAAAATAAAATGGAACTAAAAATTACTACACATAGATTGATCCTTTATCTTCAATTTTTGGAGATGACATTGTTAAAAATCTTTACTTAAACCTACTATAAAAATGATTTTCCGACACCTCTTCGCACATAACATCGCGACTTTCGGTACATTTTTTGCTGTATGTATACCGATTTTTTGTCTTTAAAAAATGCCATCTGTTAAGAGATATGTTCACCTCCAATTTTTGGAAAGAAAAATATTAAAAATACTTCAAGACTTGGTGGAGTGACGTCACACCACCAAGTCTTGAAGTATTTTTAATATTTTTCTTTCCAAAAATTGGAGGTGAACATATCTCTTAACAGATGGCATTTTTTAAAGACAAAAAATCGGTATACATACAGCAAAAAATGTACCGAAAGTCGCGATGTTATGTGCGAAGAGGTGTCGGAAAATCATTTTTATAGTAGGTTTAAGTAAAGATTTTTAACAATGTCATCTCCAAAAATTGAAGATAAAGGATCAATCTATGTGTAGTAATTTTTAGTTCCATTTTATTTTGTCCGACTTAGTCACAAAATGTACCGACAGTTCTAATCATCATTCTAATATATTTTAACGGATTTGCGGAAATACGTCCTTAACGTGCTCTCCGAGGCACGGGGATGAAACACCGCCAACTTCCTTACTCCGGGCTATTACTGAGAATTTCTTGTCAGAAAAGCCCAATACTTGTTATGGCCCGACACGGGACTCGAACCCGGGACCTCGTCGGCCGCAGTCGAATATGCCAACCACTAGACCAACGAGGCAGTTCGTTCCTTGATAGACAACGTAGCTATAGCAAATACGTACAATAAATAAACGTAATATCGGCTCACATCGGCTTAATTATCTCCAATGTCTCGGTAATCAACGTAATTAGGAGAATAAGGCTAATGAGGGAGAAGCCTATTATTTGATAAACTATCCATTGTTATGTGACGGATGAACTAGTGAAATAATGATCTGATTCATTTATGAACTAGATGAACCCCGCGACCTCGTCCGTCTGTAAAGTTTCAGATTCGCGCGGGAAGTTTTTAATTTTGATAAAAAGTACCTATGTCCTTAGTTAGGTAAGCATAAGTAAAAAGGAATCCTCGTGAAGGTACTCCAGGATTTAGCTATCTATAACTATCGACCCGTTGGTCCGTTGCGGCGTGATTGATAGACTAACCTGGTTTGGTTTAATAAACAAGACTTCCCAAATACTGGAATTGTACTGTCACTGTACTAAATTTCATCGAAATCGGTTGAACAGAAAAGCGTAGCAGACAAACAGACAGATTGTCACACTTTCGCATTTATAAAATTAGAATGGATGTAGATCGAATATCTAAAATATAAGTTAAACACCCTTATTTATTTGAAGAACGAATAAAACTTTCGAATCTAAATAAATTCAAGAAAGTGTAATTACGAAACGATGAACACAACCCAGCAGATAGAACATTGAACACCAATTCTAGTTCCATCAAAGAATCACAGATGGGTTAAAGCATTTAATTTAAGTTGGCCTAACGAAAACAGATCCCTCGGAGCGTACGAGTTACCCGTGTGTGCTACAAGATATGAGCGATAGCGTTCTATGTTCAAACATTTTTAGGGCCTGTTTCACATTCGCCAAGAAAACCTTATCTGACGAATAAATTTCATGTCTTGACAGATGTTGTATGGGAATTCTGTCATAATTACAAATTTATTTGTCAGTTAAGGTTTACTTGACGATTGTGAAACAGACCCTTAATGTATTTTACAGAAAAAGGGAATTCTCCACGTAGTTACACACTGCAGATACTAAAAATCAGTCACATCTTAGAGTAATACAATTAACTAATGAACATAATTAAAAAAAACACGACTGCAGCATTGTATGGTGCCTTTTTAAAAATGACGCCATACAACCGCGATATTGAATTTTTCAAAAAATTTATAATCAGTGTCACTTCTAGCGATACCCCCTAAGTCCAAATTTGTTCAGGTATTAACCCTGAAAACATTACACTCCTTTTTTGGGCAATCGTGCAAATGATTATTAGAAGGAAAGCATATATATTATTAAAACCAAGTAGGGATAATAAAGCAAATATAAACATTCAAACTGTTTGTTCGACTGTTTCTCTAGATTTTGAAACACGTAGATTAATTTTTTTAAAAGACATTTGCAAGCAAGCATGTTTTTTGTTTTTGTATAAGTATTATAAGTACGTACGATTAGTGTGATTTGTTACAAATAAAGTTTTTTAATACTACTGCTAAATTATATACCAACAGTTTATCTTTTTTGTTCAACTTATACCACTTAAGCGTGTAACTTAGACCAAACATGGTCTTCGCCAACTTAAAACTCACTTATTCCAACTTAACTTTGACTCTTGGTACCCCGATTCATTCAGTTCGCCCGAGTTTTCTGCAATAAAGAGTTAATTTCGGTGAATACATTTTGGTTAATTATTTCATAAATATTCGCGACGGTAAATGCAGTTTATTTTTATTCGAAAAATAAAATTAAAAGTTTCAAACGAATTGATTGCTCAAAAATTAGGCGACCTACGAAGAACTAGTAGTAATATTAACAACTTAAAAACAATTTAATAAAATATTATTATGGATAGTACATAAATCTGCTAAATTAATAAAGTTTAGAAATACAAAATAAAATTACTCCTGTTTTACACATAAATAATAATATATCAAAATCCATTTTATAAACAATAGCTTTTGCCCGCGACTTCATACGCGTGCACTACCTGATTTGAAACCACAATTTTACCTAAATTCCAAAACAATTACAAAAATCCTTTTTTAGTGGACGTCTACGTAATAATAGCTCTATGTTTTTCAGCCCGATCTATCCAGTGGTTTGAGCTGTGCATTGATAGATCAGTCAGTCAGTCAGTCAACTTTTTCTTTTATTTAGGTATCCCTAAAAATAAAATTATTTAGACAAAATAAGAACATTGAATAATGAATAAGAATTTGACGACCTCCGTGGCGCAGTATGTAGCGCTGTTGTCTTAACGTGCGGAGGTCCCGGGTTCGATCCCCGGCAGGGTCAATTAGGGAATTTAAATCCCTGGTTTGGCCGTGGCTAGTTACCACCCTACCGGCAAAAACGTGCCGCCAAGCGATTTAGCGTTCCGGTACGATGCCGTGTAGAAACCGAATAGGGGTATGGGTTTAATATAACTGCCATGCCCCTAACAGGTTAGCCCGCTACCATACATCGTCATTTACCATCAGGTGAGATCGCAGTCAAGGGCTAACTTGTAGTGGATAAAAAAAAAAAAATTAAAATTAAAATTACTGACTACGATACAAATTCAGAACCAATAAAAAATACAATTCAACCTGAGCGGCAAGGCAGAATATATTTTACGGTCAAGCGCGAGCCAGGGGCTCCGCGGTAAGGGAGCAAACCTAATTTTATTGAAAAACGTAAATCCCACAACCATTCAATTCATCCCATATTTTACCCCTTTTATTACTGAATTGTAACATAAAATCGGAAATATATGCCCCTATAAACTATGTCGTAAACTTGAAATTTAATAAACCACTGTTACCATTTTCTTTTTCGTATTATGTTGGTATGTAATTTTATTTAACTTTCGCGAAATTAAACAATGGAGGCACCTACATTGCTTGATTCGTAATACACAACCTATTTACATCACTTTAAAAATACTCGATGAGTTTTATTTTAAAAAGTCATTAAAACTCTTTCTGTTAAAAATAATTCTTGAAAACCTGTGTTACGTAATTACGTTGTAATGAATACCTTGATACTGCCTCGTTGGTCTAGTGGTTGGCATGTTCGACTGTCGCCGACGAGGTCCCGGGTTCGAGTCCCGGGTCGGGCCATAACAAGTATTGGGGTTTTCTGACTAGAAATTCTCAGTCCTAGCCCGGAGTTAGAAGGTTGGCGGTGTTTCACCCCCGTGCCTCGGAGAGCACGTTAAACCGTCGGTCCCGGATATTATCACTAACATGATAATAGCCCGCCAACCCGCAATGGAGCAGCGTGGTGGTCTAAGCTCTAATTCCCTCTCTCTTATGAGAGTGGAGGCCAGTGCCCAGCAGTGGGACGTTAATGGGCAGTAGTGGTGGTGGTGGTGGTGGAATACCTTGATAATATGAGCGCTTTGGAAGACTTCACGCTTATTTGAAAACAGATAAACATTATCCGACCGCGACTGTACCTTCTACCTTAATATTGTGACACACAGAGTGTATTCATTGTCTTGTAATTCATTCGTGATTTATATTATACCGTGAACGTACCTGAAAGCGACACGGTTGGTAGGTTTGTGATGAGGATTATAATATGCCTAGGCGTTAGACACGAAACTGGCGAAGGCGTACGGGTACGGGTACCACCCTACCGGCAAAGACGTGCCGCCAAGCGATTTAGCATTCCGGTACGATGCCGTGTAGAAACCGAATAAGAGTATGGGTTTAATATAACTGCCATGCCCCTAACAGGTTAGCCCGCTACCATCTTAGACTGCATCATCACTTACTGCATCATCACTTACCATCAGGTAAGATCGCAGTCAAGGGCTAACTTGTAGTGGATAAAAAAAAACATAAAAAAAAAGATACGCGCCGAATTGACATCCTCCTCCTTTTTTGGAAGTCGGTTAAAAATAGTCGACGAAGATGGCGGCATAAACAGTCATTTTATATTACGGTCATTATTAACTAACTTCCAAGAAAGGAGGAGGTTCTCAATTCGGCGCGTATATTTTTTTATAACGTACTAGCTGATGCCCGCGACTTCGTCCGCGTGGATTGAGGTTTTTTGGTTCCCGCGGGAACTCTTTAATTTTCCGGGATAAAAAGTAGTGTATGTGCTATTCCAGACTATAATCTATCTCTGTGCCAAATTTCATCCAGATCCGTTCAGCCGTTGGAGCGTGATTGAGTAACAAACATCCATACATCCATACATCCATACATCCATCCAAACTTTCGCATTTATAATATTTATTTGACTAGTGCGAATATAAATATTACCGCACTCCGTTGTAGGCTTATATTATATTGCTTAAGGGTTGGAAAAGTTTAATTTATAGTTTTAATAGCGGTGTCAAAAGAACAACTTTACGAGCAAATGACATATTGTGATACGTAATTATTACGAGTGTAAGCTAAATCATGCCCAAACGAAATAATAATTTATCGACTTCTATACGGTAGTGGAATCTTGAAATAATTTATCTCGAAACGAAAAGATTCTGTAGAGTTATGTTTGGACCAATTCCAGATATCCACTTTTTTCTTATTCATGTTCGTAATAGTAATACTTCAATCATAACTTTGACTGTCGCCGTATTTTTTTTCTACGAATCAAAATAAGATGTAAATGTTATATGTATAGATTTAAAAAAATATCTCGATAGACCGATTCTTAGAAAACAAAAGTCCCGCAAGGCCCACTTGCACAAGGACTCTTAACCCTTAACTGGTATCGTGGGGGCCGCGCGGCCCCCACGCATGACGTTTTCTTGGTTTTCTAATAAACTAAGCATCGTGAGCAGGCGCCATTTTAAGTATTCTCATTGCGTCGCCATTCGCGGCGGGTGCCGGACGTTCGGCGCTGTATCATTTACTGGAGCCCAGGTATGCACGTGTTGGGGTCCACGCGGCCCCCACGATACCAGTTACGTAAGTTTTTTTGAAGCCTTGTTGAGGGGACGCTGTCACTTATGTGATAGAAAAAAAGATGGGAAATTTGCTACAAAGTGCAATAATTGTTCACAATTTATTTGCAAAGTCCATAGTAGCACAAAAACACTATGTGATAATTGTCTAGACTGAACAAAGTTTCATATTAGTATTTTTGATCCTTAAGATTAGAGATGATTTATTTCATGTTGATTTTTGTGAAATTTTGATTATAGATTATAAAACGTTATTTTTTTTTCAGTTTACGTATTATAGATAAAGTAAAATAATGTTATTTTTGATTTCAACTTTTTAAACTATAATTTTTATTGATATTTGTAAAGTAGAAAAAAATATTAGCAAAATGTTGATACTATTTTGTGATCTCTTCTAGTATTGAAATAGAGAAGGTTTATATTAATAAAAACTATTTGATTACATAAAACAAGCCTATTATTTATCATTTCTCACCATTTATTCAAGTACATAGTTAAAACTTACTTTCTAGAAGGAAACATAACCATGGGGGCCGCGCGGCCCCCACGATACCAGTTACGTATGTCAAATTTACGATACCAGTTAAGGGTTAAATTGATTTGTTAAATATTTTAATGCTATCCTTTTTTGACAACTACAATATGCGTTTGCCAAAAAGGGACAGCATTAAAATATTTAACTAGAGTTCTTGTGAAAGTGGGCCTAAGGTATTAAAATCCGATACATTTTGAACTGGAGGATGCCCGCGGCTTTAACCGATTTAGGTTTTTAGAATCCCGTGGGAGCTCTTTATTTGCAAGTAACCTATGTCCTTGCCTGGGATACCATACCAAATTTCAACAAAATCAGTTGAAGAAGCGTAGCAGCAGACAGACAGGTGGACAAATAGACGGACAGAGATATACTTTCGCATCATACTAATATAAAAAATGCGAAAGTGTGTTTGTTTGTTAGTTAGTCCTTCAATCAAGCCGCAACAGAGTAACGGATCGACGTGACTTTTTGCATGGGTATAGATGAGGACATAAGCTTCTTTTTATCCCGGAAAAGTTAGATGTTCTCGTTGGAATTTAAAAAAACTTATTCCACGCGGGCGAAGTCGTAGTAATCAGCTAGTTTATAATATAAGGATGGATTCGGATAAAAAACGTGATTTCTTTGATATTCCAAACACTATTCACAAAGGTTTATAAAAATACTGTGTTTTTTGCCTCCATAGTTTGTCAGACCTCTAACGCTGCATATGACACGTAACAAATTCCCTTCCATAAATAAAGTATTCATTGCAGAAAAAAAATACCTCGAACCAAAATAAATCACCAGTTAAAGTATATGCATACGACGCGTATATATTTTTCGCGTGATTTTGAGGAATGACGCAAGTCCGCCCTCGATTTGACTGTTTCCATTACACTTCAACTTTTTTTTAATTTAACCGCCATACCCCTAACAGGTTAGCCCGCTGCTATCTTGATATAATCATTGTAAAAGAATTATTTAAAAAGAGCAACCACCGAGTTTCTTGCTGGTTCTTCTCGGTTGTCATTCTGAATCAGTGGTAGATTCACTTGACGATTCAAAAGTACTTGTAAAAGTTTATTTGAATAAAAACATTTGAATTTTGAATTTAGACTGCATCATCACTTACCATCAGGTGAGATTGCAGTCAAGGGCTAACTTGTAGTGGCGTAAAAAAAACCATTTTGTAGAAATGTGCTAACTCGTAGCAAGGCAGCAGATATATTCCAGTAATAATTTGGTTGTATTATGTTTTTTTGCCTATAACTGTTTGTTAACAAAAAAAGTTTTTGAGATGTAGAACTACTGTTCCTTTCATCTTTACATTTGATCGCTGTTAAGAGGGAGCGCAATCTATACTAATATTATAAATGCGAAAGTGTGTCTGTCTGTTTGTCCGTCTGTGTGTCTGTCTGCTACGCATTCATGGCCCATCTGTTAAACCCATTTTGATGAAATTTAGTATAGAGATACTTTGTATCTCGGGGAAGGTCATAGGCTACTTTTGATCTCGGAAAATTAAAGATCCCCGAGAGAATCAAAAAACCTTAATCCACGCGGACGAATTCGCGGGCTTCATCTAGTATTAAATAAGTATAACTATTTTATGGCACTTCGTCTGGTAAAGCTATTGAAAGTTTAAATCATCATCATCGTCAGTGCCATTGCCAGCTTACTATACTGTCTCTCTCAGAATGAGAGGGTTTGCCTATACGTTACTAATAATATAATTAATCTCGCGGGATAATGGAAACAGGCAATAAGTTCACAACTTTATGAACCCTACCTGGTTACGACGTTTGATTGATAAATGCTGTGAAAAATACTTCCTTCGCCATTTTTGAACATTTCCTCACAATATCCTACGAAACTGACAATATTTTGGTAAAACGGGGAAACCATACACAATGCTTAGAGACAGTGTTCAATTAATAAAAGATTTTTTTTATTTACTACAAGTTAGCCCTTGACTGCGATCTCACCTGATGGTAAGTGATGATGCAGTCTAAGATGGTAGCGGGCTAACCTGTTAGGGGCATGACAGTTATATTAAACCCATACCCCTATTCAGTTTCTACACGGCATCGTACCGGAACGCTAAATCGCTTAGCGGCACGTCTTTGCCGTGGTAACTAGCCACGACCGAAGCCTCCCACCAGGCAAATGTATATAGAACTACTGTTTTTGTGTTTTAATCAATTTTTTTTAAAGTTAAAAGACTGGAGGTGTTGAAGTTTCCTCTCTAGCAGAGGCAAGTAACGTATAGGATAAGTAAATGTATAATACTTACTCAGAATGTATAATAAATATAATATGGTATAGGATGTCTATACTAATATTATAAATTATGCGAAAGTATGGATGGATGTGTGGATGGATGTTTGTTACTCAATCACGGAAGAACAGCTGAACGGATCTACACGAAATTTGGCACAGAGATAGATTATAGTCTGGAACAGCACTTAAGCTTTTTTTTTTATTGGTCGGCTAGCGCATGACGACAATCATGCTAAGTGCAAAGCAATGACGAGGTCTAGGTTGGAACGCGCTTGCCCTACTAGCTTGTTGGACTACTTTTTATCCCGGAAAATCCAAGAGTTCCCGCGAGAACCCAAAAACCTAAGTCCACGCGAACGAAGTCACGGGCATCAGCTAGTTAGCAATATTATCTAATAAATATTATAAATGCGAAAGTTTGGATGGATGTATGGATGTATGGATGAATGTTTGTTACTCAATCACGCCCCAACGGCTGAACGGATCTGGATGAAATTTGGCACAGAGATCCATTATAGTCTGGAATAACACATAGGCTACTTTTTATCCCGGAAAATTAAAGAGTTCCCGCGGGAACCGAAAAACCTCGATCCACGCGAACGAAGTCGCGGGCATCAGCTAGTTTAAAATATTTACAAATAACCTATGTACTACAAAAAATCTATAACATTTTTATTTACATTTAAATAGGTAAAAGGTATAGGAATTTTCATTATGATCACCATTTATTTTATCAAGACCAAAGTACATAATAATCCAATGATAGAAAACCCAGAATAGCTTGGTTGTCTCCCAGCTATGATGAATGATGCTGCAAAGAGATCGCGTTATTCAATACGTCGTATAAAATTTTAAAGATGGTTTTAGCCATTAGACAGTGCATTAGGTGAATTGAAGCGGGGATAAAACTAAGAATAGCGTATTGCATTTCATATTAAACTAGCTGACCCGACAGACGAATATTGAAAAGGTTAAAAAACCGGCCAAGTGCGAGTCGGACTCGCGCACCGAGGGTTCCGTACAAACCTGTAGTAAGTTTTAAATTATTAAAAAAAAACTACTTACTAGATCTCGTTCAAACCAATTTTCGGTGGAAGTTTGCATGGTAATGTACATCATATATTTATTTTAGTTTTATCATTCTCTTATTTTAGAAGTTACGGGGGGGGGACCAACATTTTACCACTTTGGAAGTGTCTCTCGCGCAAACTATTCAGTTTAGAAAAAAATTATATTAGAAACCTCAATATCATTTTTGAAGACCTATCCATAGATACCCCACACGTATGGGTTTGATGAAAAAAAAATTTTGGAGTTTCAGTTCTAAGTATGGGGACCCCCAAAATTTATTGTTTTTTTTCTATTTTTGTGTGAAAATCTTAATGCGGTTCACAGAATACATCTACTTACCAAGTTTCAACAGTATAGTTCTTATAGTTTCGGAAAAAAGTGGCTGTGACATACGGACGGACAGACAGACAGACAGACAGACAGACATGACGAATCTATAAGGGTTCCGTTTTTGCCAAATTTGGCTACGGAACCCTAAAAAAGGTTATATTATGGTTAGAAAAGTTAATATTATGATCATCAAGTTTTCTTAAATTTTCTAATGTTCCGCGCAACTTTCTTAGCTTTTTCTTTCATAAGAACCTTCTCCTTACAATAACAAACACAACAAAAAAAGAATTAGCGAAATTGGTCCAGCCGTTCACGCGTGATGCCGTGACCAAGGGAAATAGGGATTCATTTTTATATATATTTACATCTCTCATATTCGGTAAGTAGGTCCTTATTACCCCCAAATGGAGCTTGTAGGTGACCAATTAGCGCTCTGGGGTAATAATGTAGCTAGAAAAGCCCTAGGGCGGTAAGTAATTAAAAAAAGTATGATGGTTAGATGTACGCGAACTTTTTGAAAGAGTGAAGAGTTTTTTTTTAAATTACTTACCGCCCTCGGGCTTTTCTAGCTACATTATTACCATAGAGCGCTAATTGGTCACCTACAAGCTCCATTTGGGGGTAATAAGGACCTACTTTACCTCACAATCGAGATGTAAAGCAGAGTAGTTAGCTCGGGTGTAAGCATCAACTGCACCCTCGAACTATAGGCGCCCTCCCTGCGCTCGTGCGCCTAAATATCTCGGGCTGCAATTGATGCCTTACAACCCTTGGCTACTAATCTACTAATATTATCCTTTCGTTCAAAGGTTGTCGTTTATGTGTACCTACTTTTAAACACTAGGGGCCGCTGGCAAAAGGACATATTTTAAACCATCGATATATAAAATATGTAGGTTCTAGATGGGCCCATTCATAGAAGAAAATTGGGCGTCCGACCTGTGGAGCGCGCTCCACACTTGTATAAGCCTGTCCTTGTCCCCACCATAGCGCTGTCCCGCTTTTTAGGGTAGATAGCGTTCGTACACATTCTTTGTTTGACAGGGCCCGTCTATGTAAATTGAGGTCGTTATTTTGTAATGCTGTCACTTTTAGGCAAGAGCTTAACGCGGTTGCCAAAAAGTTACAGCATTATAAATTTTAATTAATCAATTTAGGAGCCCTTTTGTAAGTGGGTCTAGGTGGGTTAATTTTGAGTAAACTTTGACGCAATTATGGTGGTTTTCTCTGTATCGATATTTATGAGGGGGTTTTATTAAAAAAAAATACTTTTCGCTGTTAAGGACTCTAAGCACTCTGTAGCTCGTGTTTTTAGTTACAGTAGCGGCAGTAATCGAGCGATTACCAGTTCGCCGCGCGATCGCGCGTTGGATGGAGTAATGAGCGGAGCGGCCATATCAGTATTTTAAAAGTCGTAGAACTAAAGTTGGTACACAAGTTAGTAAGTTAGAGGTAATTATTATTTTAAAATGAACCCTGTACAACTCAAACTAAGCCTGGTAATAATACCATACAAGGTATTTTGTAACAGTTTACCAACTGCCTGCAGCCGACAATGTTAACAATTTGTCACGGTTCATGATTCTCAGTAACTTTGACAAACTCTAAACAGTTATGTTGCACAACTCGGATACAAACAGTGCAAAACTACGACGTATACTTCGAATGTTATTATGTAAATAGAATATACCTACCTATCTAACAACTCCAAACTAATATGCTCAGTTAATAACTCAGCTCTTCGCAGTTATATTTTAAACTGGTTAGTAAAGAATATCTGAGTTTCAATCAAATCTTATGAGGAGATGCATAGAAAATAACCAACAGAACTTGACGTGTTTCAAAGCTGAAGTGGTAATTAATGGGCGTGGCAACTAGTTAGAAGGACCAATAGACGTTGGGGTCCTAAATTGCTGGAATGGCGACCTCGCGCATCGCAGCATTCGTAGACTCCACTAGGTGGACGGATAACATCAAGCGAGGGACAGGGAGATGCAAGAATCATGTGGTTTCATATATTTCATAGACGTTGGGATTGCTGGAATGGCGACCCCGCGCAGCGCAGCATTCGTAGATTCCACTAGGTGGATGGATAACATCTAGCGAGAGACTGGGAGCTGCAAGATTTATGTGGTTTAATATGTCCAGCATTAGACGACCATAGGTTGACAAAAACGGTTATACGAGTGGCTTTTTGATTGAAGATCTTGAGGTTTTTAGATTGAATTAGCACCGCAAGAGTGTGGAACACCCTCCCAGCGCACGTGTTTCCTGATACGTATAACTTAGGTACCTTCAAGGCAAGAGTGAATAGGCATCTTCTAGGCAAGCGCCCTCCAACCTAGACCTCATCATTGCTTTGCACTAAGCATGATTACAATTAATACAGTCCTTGCGAAGCCGCGCAAATCCGACTAAAATTGCCCTTGCTCCTAATAAAAAAATACAGAATCTCAGCCATTAATCAACGCTATTTTTCATTTCACAACATAAAAGTAAAAGACCGCTTATCAAATGGTGGGCTTTCTTTAGGTTTTCTCAATGGAAACCTGAGGGGTAGTCCGCCCTAAACAAATTGACGATCTTTTTCATAGGGAGCGCTCATAAAAGTTTTTGTTCCTCAAATACCGACATCTATCAGCTGAGTTTTAATTGTATGAGAATAAAAACCCAATTTGCGAAATTGCCTTGGGTTAAAACGGCCTATGAATGGAGATATAAAGATATTGGAAGCGTCTTTTCTATACTGAGTGCTCTGGGGTCATACTGCCTATGCCGCCATATTGTTTCATTATTGTGGACTCTCGTGCTTTGGAATTATAATCCTTATTTTAGGAACGTCAAGGTACGTGACATTAAAACTGTCATTTTGAGTAATAATGATGGTATGGCCCCTGACCCGCACTGGCTCTGCAAGGTTTCACGGGAAATAAGTAACTGATAAAAAACCCATCACCAAAGGTTGTCTGGGAGAGATCGCTTTAGCGATAATACCGCCTTTGCGCGCTTCACTAAGATTAAGCTTATTTTTTTTTTGTATTTATATGTTTCTATGTCTATTGTGTGCAATAAAGAATACAATAATAATAATAAAATACTTATTATGTCACTAGCTGATGCCCGCGAATTCGTCCGCGTGGAATAAGTTTAAGAATAAGTTAGTGTTCCTTAGCTTTATTTTTGGTGTATTTTGTTTCCTTCTTTGTGTATTAAGAATTAATGCCTAGTAAGTATAATATGTAAGTTTTAATACCTCAATTTCGACAATTTAGTTATGTTTGCACATGTGTTTTAATTAATTTATTTACATTATCTGCAGACAGTGTAATAATGGTGTAAGTTTTCGTGTAAATTGTAAGTGTGCTGATTAAATAAAATTAAATAAATAGACGTGTCCGTCCGATACTCCTGAGACTGTGATATTGGTATAAGGATACCATATCCAGTAATACTTTACATCATTCTCTCCAGAGTCGTGGTTTCTTTGAGAACTAATTAAAAAGGCCGGGTTTGGAATATTACCAGCATCGTGGTTTCATCAACTTCCATCACGTCATTATTACACCCTGTTTCGAAACCCCTTTGAAAACGTACAATTGTGTTCAACACCCTCCCACACATTGTACGCGGTGGAACCTTAAATTACGTTCCTTGCTTTTGGTTTATGGTAAGTACTTCAACTGTTTTGCAAATCTGGAATTTGACTGACTTGCTGATGCCGCGTGGTTTGAACTCCCTTATTTTCCAGGATAAAAAATAGCCTATGTCACTCTCCAGGGGGTCTACTCTCTTTCTCTCAAACGAAACTTCGCAAACGAACGTAGTTAGTCTGTTATTAGACCCACTCAAAATCGTTCAATCCAATCGGTCACGAAAATTTTCTATGGGTCCGTACTTCGTCTGCGTGTACGAAAACGAAATAGAGAGGAGCATAGAGATAATATTATGTAGTAGAGGAGTTAACGAAATTTCATTCGTTTGTTTGCGAAGTTTCGTTTTAGAGAAAGAGAGTAGACCCCCAGGTCCTCAACTATACCCATGCCAAAAATCACGTCGATCCGTTGCTCCGTTGCGGCGTGATTTAAGGACTAACCAACAAACCAATAAACCAACAAACAAACACACTTGCGCATTTATATTAGTATGATAAATCGTGAGAGAAAATAAAAATCCATACTTCCATACTAATATTATAAATGCGAAAGTGTGTCTGTCTGTCCGTCTGTCTGTCAGTCTGTATGACTGCTACGCTTTCACGGACCATCTGTTCAACCGATTTTGATGTAATTTGGTACAGGGATAATTAGTATCCCAGGGAAGGACTTAGGCTACTTTTTATCCCAGAAATTTAAAGACTTCCCGAAGTCGCTGGCATCATCTATTGCTTGATAAATCGTAAAACTCTAAGTAGCAGAGATAAAGAGCAAAATAGGAATATCGTCGTTATGC
The DNA here is from genome assembly GCA_917051295.2 of Erebia ligea. NCBI lineage: Eukaryota > Metazoa > Arthropoda > Insecta > Lepidoptera > Nymphalidae > Erebia > Erebia ligea. The sequence goes on along the minus strand of OU785241.1, from coordinate 12,724,552 downwards.
TTTATTCTCTTAGTTTGTTTGCGGTTGAGAAATAATTTCATGATTACCTTAGGACTTCAGGCATGCCGGAAACCACTGGGGATATTGCCCAATTAGCTTTGGACTAAAAATTTAAGAAAATTATTTAATTTTCTTTGTAAACAATTGTGTAATGGATAAAAGTTAGTAAATACTCTCGAAATTCGCATTTCGCAGATTCATTTTAGATTGACCGATACTTGAAAATCTGCTCTTGGCTGGTATCGGTTTATTAACACGGGACTAAGGATAGGTTCATATTTAGTGAAAGGGGGAAAAGGTTCATAAAAAATGCTTTCAAAATTGGGCGTATGCCAAACATAATATCGTATTGTCTAGTCAAGTCAATATAATAAAAACTTCATTCCAGCGTACTAACCAAGCCCTTTATCCAGGCTAGAACAAAAAGCTCACCAACCGCCAACCGCCAAGCATTGTTATCGAGGTAAACCCCAAAACGTATGGAGACACCCTCGATACATATCAATGCATATTCATGGCGTTGCGACATTCAAAAGCCTTTCCCATTGTTTCCTACGCGTCCATAACACTCGTGACACACTGTTCGTACAAACGTAGAGCCTGTAGCGACACATCAAAGCTTCTTCATTACACCTCACTACACGTATCTGGCCTGTACACTAAGGTTTAATAAAAGAGGTGTAAATAAAATAAATAAATAAATAAAATTCTTATTTGGGATTTAAAATACACAAAAAACAAACAATTACAAGAAACAGATAGAACTTATGAACTAAACACTATTACTATAAACTTATATAAACCCTAAACACTTATCTGTGTAAAATAAAATCCCAAAAAGGATGTGTCAGTAATACTTAACCGCCGTTTTAATGGTGCATAGTGGACTCGACAAGTGGTATCGTATACCGATAATACTATGACCAACCATCGGTAAAAGCCGTACGTTATTTTATAAAACTGGATGATTTATTTCCCGCGGGAACTCCCTAATTTTCCGGGATAAAAGTAGCCTTAGAGAATGTCCTTACCCGGGAGGTAACCAACCTCTGCACCAAATTTCACCAAAGGTGAGTGATAAGATGAGCCCTTAAAGCGTAGCAGACAGACAGACACATATTCGCATTAATAATATTAGTATGGATTTAATGTTTTGTCCTGTCCGGATCGTTTGTTTTCGCCCTAAAACAACACCAATAGCGCCTCAAACTTGCAGGCAGTGTGTCTTGTTGTAACGTGGACCACAAAAAACAAGACAAATTGCGCTATTTGTTGGCGATCGCGCGATACTGCGCCGCCCGAGATGAACAATGGCCGCGGGACCCATGTTTAAATTACAGCCACGGCATTGTCACCACGTTTGACTATCACACCTCATGGAGTGTAAAACTGTTTTTATCTATAATATACTAATAATGCCCTCCCGACCGAATTCCAGCCACGGCGGCCAATCCCCAGATTAGCCAACTTATAGTGCACAAGTGTGTGCGCATACACAGGTGCACTCTCTGTTCCTTTACTCTAATAGCCCGATGGGACGGAAAATCCGACACCACCGGAGAGAGATCATGCGCAGGGCCGACGGCTTAACGTGCTTTCCGAGCCACGGGCGTGGAACACCGCCAACTTCCTAACTCCGGGCTACTGAGAATTTCTGGCCAGTAAAACTTGGACTCGAACCTGGAACCTCGTCGGCCGCAGTCGAACATGCTAACCACTAGACTAGACCAACGAGGCAGTGACGAGTGCAACGAGGCATTAACTATATTAATATTACATGGAGTATATAACACAGGCTACTTTTCATACCGGAAAATTCAACAGTTACCGTGGGAACCGTAAAGCCTAAATACACGCGGACGAAGTGGCGGGCATCAACGAGTAATCCATACAAATAAAATAAAATTTAGACTTCCCTCTTTCTCTGAGTCGTAGGTATATAATATCTTAATATATATAAATCTCGTGTCACAATGTTTGTCCTCAATGGACTTCTAAACCACTTAACCGATTATAATAAAATTCGCACACCATGTGCAGTTCGATCTAACTTGAGAGATAGGAACCGAAAAACCTCAATCCACGCGGACGAAGTCGCGGGAATCAGCTAGTAATAATATAATATCCTCCTGAATATAATATCTTGTAGCTATATTATAGTCAATATTATGTCAATAGGATATTCATATCCGTCCATGCAAATCGTATTACAGCGATGACGCTGCAATGGCTTACGCAAAGCCTAATGTGCCATTATAATTTCACATACCAATCATTCGTCTTTGATTGTTCGCCCAAGTCATGAGTGATCGCGATAATTTATGTGTGTGCTTGTTGGTGTGTATGTGTGTGTGTGAGTTGGTGTGTGTATGCTTCAGCGTAGAGCCCTAACGAATAAGCAAAGAATAAAAAAACTAAATGAATGAAAAGGGGTAGGTACTTTATTCGTTTATGAGGGGTTCTTGAATTAGTTCAGTGGTTTAAGGATTACCAGCCACTTTATCATTCCATTTTGTAATAAATATGAAGTCGCTGGGTCAAGCCACTGTGTCAGTCAAAAGTTCTTCGGTATTGGTATTCTACATACGTGTCATTGGCCACCTCGGTAGAGCATAGTTACTTTCGCTACTCAATTAAAACCAAAAACAAAAAACAATACGATTTTGTGGGAATCGAACCTGCGCGAATCAAATCGACATCTTTAGCACGATGCAGGTTGTTTCCCCCTGAGCTACAGAGCTACTTGGAAGAGTTCAATATATTCAACACAAACTAAAACCTATACTAACTACTCGTAATATTATAAATGCGAAAGTTTGGATCACGCCAGAACGGCTGAACGGATCGGGATGAAATTTGGCACAGAGTGATAGATTATAGTCTGGAATAATACGAACGCTTTATATCATGGAAAATTAAATAGTTTATCAAAAAACCTCAATAAACGCGGACGAAGTAGCATCATCTAGTAATTATTAAATGGTACCTACTCTTTTTCTCTCCATCTGTGCTAAACTAATAGATACAGAGGTAATGCTTTCTTGTCACGTATAATTTTCCAGGCTATAGCGAAGTGTGTACTATAAACGCACCAACTTGTAACTTGGAGTGTAAGCAATAATGACTTCTACATAATGGCTGTCAATATAGGAAACCGCTCATAACTCAGCGACAGGAATGCCATATAGTCGGATTCATGACCAATATACATCCAATATACCACTACGTTCCTATAGGAAACGGTTTGTTGAACCCGTAATTCAGCTTGTCACACCAAGAAGCTATGATAGCATAGTGGTAAGACTTCGTCTTCGATTTGGAGTTCAAATCCCGGGGTACGGACTTTTAACTTGTCGGGGTTGTATGCGTGTTAAACAATCATTTTATCGGGTGAAGGAAATCGTGAGGAAATGCATACTTTCATACTTAATATTATATATGCGAATGTGTGTCTGTCTGTCTGTCTGCTTCGCTTTCACGGCCCTTTCGCTTTGGTACAGAGATAGGTTACATCCCGGGGAAGGACATAGGCTATCTTTTATCCCGGAAAATTGAAGAGTTCCCGCGGGAATCAAAAACATCAATCCACGTGAACGGAGTCACGGGCATCATCTAGTCAAATATCAAATAAATATTATAAATGCGAAAGTTTGGATGGATGTATGGATGTATGGATGTAAGGATGTTTGTTACTCAATCACGCTCCAACGGTTGAACGGATCTGGATGAAATTTCGCACAGAGATAGATTATAGTCTGGAATAGCACATAGGCTTGTTATCCCGGAAAATTAAAGAGTTCCCGCGGGAACCGAAAAACCTAAATCCACGCGGACGAAGTCGCGGGTATCAGCTAGTGCATAATAAATTTATGATTATACCACCACAGGTCATATTATCACCCTTAATCGCAGTATTACCTACTTTAAAATGTCAGTTTCATGTGACGTAGCTTGACATCGCTAAAATAAGGTTTACATTTCTGAAACAATAGCGTCAACAATCAAACTAAAATAATACTGCGTTAAGTATTGATGTAACCCACCAGGTTAGATTAAGCAACTGTAAAAGATAGACAGACATGATGGCGCCAGCATACTAATATTATAAATGCGAAAGTGTGTTTGTTTGTTGGTTTGTTGGTTTGTTGGTCTGTCCTTCAATCACGCCACAACGGAGCAACGGATCGATGTGATTTTTGGCATGGGTATAGTTGAGGACCTGGAAAGTGACTTATGCTACTTTTTATCCTTCCTGCAGGCATCAAAAAACCTTAAACCACGCGGACGGAGTCGCGGGCATCAGCTAGTAAGGGTATATTTCTTTACCCATAGAGGTATAATATAGTACATTATTTCTGTGAGTCTAGAGTTGAGAGACCCCTAAAAGAAGCAATATTTTCTGGGAATCCGTAAGCAAAAACCCATTGCCCGTATACTTATTAGAACAAAACCATCCCAAAAAGGTTCCTTTTAACTAAGAAAACATTCGGGAGCTCCAAAACGGGCACCATAAAACACCCTGCCCGCGGTACCCCATTCATGTCTCTATAGTTAAACTGAGAGGCCTAATATTTCGCTGGATACCACTTTACCCTTTATAAATAGACGTGTTCCGTCCGATATAGCCCCATAAAGGGGACGATATGCCCTGTTATTTTTTATGCCCTTCCTCCTTTATAAATACGCGAAACCTGTGCGCTATCGGCTTTGACCGGGGAAGGTTCTTTTAATGGGCGTTAGGGTGCGGAATGTCGGGATTAAAGAGCCGTGAAATGGCCGTGTACTACAAAAGACCTTGGAATTAAAAAGCCGTGAAAAGATGTTTTATGTATGAAAAGTCTTTATTTTTCCTTTTTTTTTAGGGATCCGTAGTTAAGAAGGAATCGTTATTATAGTTTCGCCATGTCCATCCATCCGTCTTTCTGTCTGTCTGTCAACGGCTTAACTCAGATACTCTAGTAAGTATATGGAACGAATCCATACTAATATTATAAATGCGAAAGTGTGTCTGTCTGTCAGTCTGCTGCGCTTTCACGGCCCAACTACTCATCCGATTCTGATGAAATTTGGTACAGAGATATTTTACATCCCGGGGAAGGACAAGCTACTTTTTATCCCGGAAAATTAAAGAGTTCCCGCGGGAATCACAAAACCTTAATCCACGCGAACGAAGTCGCGGGCATCATCTAGTTTAAATAAATATTATAAATGCAAAAGTTTGGATGGATGTATGGATGTATGGATGTATGGATGTATGGATGTATGGATGTATGGATGCATGGATGTATGGATGTATGGATGTATGGATGTATGGATGTATGGATGTATGGATGTATGGATGTATGGATGTATGGATGTGTGGATGTTTGTTACTCAATCACGCCCCAACGGCTGAATGGATCTGGATGAAATTTGGCACAGAGATAGATTTTATAGTCTGGAATAACACATAGGCTACATTTTATCCCGGAAAATTAAGGAGTTCCCGCGGGAACCGAAAAACCTCGATCCACGCGGACGAAGTCGCGGGCATCAGCTAGTTTAAAAATAAAACTATCACAGCATAATACCTAGACTTTGTAAGTTAACGAGTAATAGTCGACCAACTTACGAAATGGCAAATACGGAACCATACACCGAAAATGGCCCGACACGCACTTGGCCGGTTTTTTGAGTTAATGTAGGAAGTAAAATCATTTTGGGTCAGGTTTACCCTAATGCCTTATGAGTAAAGATTTGTTTTCTAATGGGATATCTTGTAATGGGATGCTATTGAGCTTGATTTATTATAGCAATGAATCTTCTTCGACTTAGCCTTGTTCATTTCAAAGTAGATATCTATAACAGGGGTTTATTACGGTGAAGTGATTGCTACAATGTAACGATATCTCTACTAATTGGCTAGCACTCTTGGCCAGTGGTGAAATCCATAGTCGCAACAAAAATACCATAAATTCAACCAAGCACAACAATTATTATTAAGATTGTAGCAATTATTGATACAGTTTTTACGGAAGAGACTAAAGATTTGAGAATCTAAGTATTTGTAAGGATTGTATCACTAGCAATAGCTCATTGAGCCTTTTTCCAACAGAGATACTCGTAAGAATCAGCTAAGTTACTAGAAGTGTGTTCATACACTTAGCTTACCACCAAATTAGAAATTTAGAAATTTAGAAATTTAGAAATTTAGAAATTTAGAAATTTAGAATTTTAGAATTTTAGAATTTAGAAATTTAGAAATATATTATAAATTATAAATGCGAAAGTGTGTCTGTCTGTCTGTCTGTCTGTCTGTTTGTCTGCTACGCTTTCCCGGCCCATCTTTTCAACCGATTTTGCTGAAATTTGGTATAGGGGTAGGTTATATCCCGGGGAAGGACATAGGCTACTTTTTATCCCGGAAAATTAAGGAGTTCCCGCGGGAATCAAAAACCTTAATCCACGCGGACGAAGTCGCGGGCATCATCTAGTCCATACTAATATTATAAATGCGAAAGTGTGTCTGTCTGTCTGTCTGTCTGTCTGTCTGCTACGCTTTCCCGGCCCATCTTTTCAACCGATTTTGCGGAAATTTAGTATAGGGGTAGGTTATATCCCGGGGAAGGACATAGGCTACTTTTTATCCCGGAAAATTAAGGAGTTCCCGCGGGAATCAAAAACCTTAATCCACGCGGACGAAGTCGCGGGCATCATCTAGTCCATACTAATCCATACTAATATGATAAATGCGAAAGTGTGTCTGTCTGTCTGTCTGTCTGTCTGTCTGCTACGCTTTCCCGGCCCATCTTTTCAACCGATTTTGCGGAAATTTGGTATAGGGGTAGGTTATATCCCGGGGAAGGACATAGGCTACTTTTTATCCCGGAAAATTAAGGAGTTCCCGCGGGAATCAAAAAAACTCAAACCACGCGGACGAAGTCGCGGGCATCATCTAGTTAGAAATAAGGAGATCCGTAGGAGAACCAGAGTAACCGACATAGTTGAAAGAGTCGCTAAGTTAAGTGGCAATGGAGAATAGTTCAACGAACAGATAGATGTTGGGGTTCCAAGTTACTTGAATGGCGACCTCGCACCGGAAAGGGCAGTGTTGGACGACCCCCACTAGGTTTAAGGTCTAGCCCCACTACAGATGAAAGACGCCGCGCGGCATGTAGCACCAGATATTCTTTGTTAACCTGCGTGCCGCGTCGCTTAAGTGGGCCTAGCTCCATATAAAGTTATACAAATAATATTTGACGCTATGTGCCGCGCCTCTCCATGCATATCAAGTGAGGCTAGATCTTTAACAATTGTTTTTTTTTAATCCAATACAAGTAAGCCCTTGACTATGATCTCACCTGATGGTAAGTGATAATGCAGTCTAAGATGGTAGCGGGCTAACCTGTTAGGGGTATGGCAGTTATATTAAACCTATTCGGTTTCTTTACGGCATCGTACCGGAACGCTAAATCGCTTGGTGGCACGTCTTTGCCGGTAGGGTGGTAACTAGCCACCCTCCAGCCTACCACAGCTTCCCACCAGGCCAGACAAGAGAAAATTCAGAAATTATAAATTCCCAAATTGACCCTGCCGGGGATCGAACCCGGGACCTCCGCACGTTAAGACAACAGCGCTACACACTGCGCCACGGAGGTCGTCAAACGGAGGCGTCTAGGCAACTAGACGCTTCCGTCTATCAACGCACACCGCTGATGTAAAAGCAGCCTAACACTCTCTATACAATAGCATGATATATCACACGCTAATATGAATCTCAGAGCTCCGCAATTATCATTATTACGCTCCGGGACTGATTGATAAGGCAAATAGCCGGGCGGTAATTACCCAGGATGACGCTCATTTAATATCATGTCGCGTGATATTCGCGACTAATTATAACGTTACTAGGTACATCTGTATAACGTTACAAACGACGTAACGAATATGATGTATGTAGGCTTAGGTAAATAGGCTAATATATATTTTTTAATCCACTACAAGTTAGCCCTTGACTGCGATCTCACCTGATGGTAAGTGATGATGCAGTCTAAGATGGTAGCGGGCTAACCTGTGAGCATGACAGTTATATTATTCTGTTATTCGGTTTCTACACAGTATCGTACCGGAACGCTAAATCGCTTGGCGGCATGTCTTTACCGGTAGGGTGGTACCTAGCCACGGCCAAAGCCTCCCACCAGGCCAGACCAGGGAAAAACTCATAGAAAATGACTAACTTATCTACGCTACAGCGTATGCCACGTGGAGGGTCAGCTACAGTTTGTTCCTGTCTCGTCGCATCGCACCGCGTCGTTCACTTAGAACAACGAATGTGAATGTGAAATAGGACGATAATTTGTAAAGAACGACATTCAACCCATTTGCCTGAAGCGAGCTTTATACAAATAATACATTTTTGTCTATTCAATATACGTCTAGGTATACTCGTACAATGTTAAGGAATAGAACACTATTAGTAGGTAATGAGTGTTTGGTGTAACGCCTCAACAAAGCGCGGACCAGGCTGATTGATGGTGCCGGCATCGCGAGGGGCAAATGGAAAAATGAGCTGCCCTCAACGGCTTTGTGTTTTTATATTGCTGTACTTAATGCAAGCTTATATTTTTGTGTTATGTCTTGGGAAATTAGATATTTCATATTCCATGATAATTGCATTGAACACTCCTTAAGAACGGACGTTCTTTTTGGTATTCTATTAAAATAAAAAACGAAAAAAAATATCTCCTGGTAAATCTCCAACCTATGACCTTTTGCTAACGAAGTGGTTTTTGGAATGTTCATCACCAACTTAAATAATAACAAATAGGTACTCCGTCTCTCTCCATCTATACTAATACGAGAAAGACAGAGACAAACGCTTTTCTGTCAGGCATAGTTTTTTCAGTCCAGGCCTCGCTCTGCGCATTTTTTTTTTTTTTTTTAATTTTTTGTATACTATTAAAAAACAAAAAAAAAACTCCTGGTGGATCTCCAACCTGTGACCTCGTGCTAACGAAGTGGTTTTTGGAATGTTCATCACCAACTTAAATAATAACAAATAAGTACTCCGTCTTTCTCCATCTATACTAGTAGGAGAGAGATAGAGACTAACGCTTTTCTGTCAGGCATAGATTTTTCAGCCCAGGGCTCTCTGCGTTTTACTCATAAAAAGAAATTACGTTCTAGTACATTTTTGTCTATTCAATATAATATGTAAACACTTGTACAATGTACAATGCTAAGCAATAGAACACAATACACTATTAGTGGGTAATGAGTGTTTGGTGTAACGCCTCAACAATGCGCGGATCAGGCTGATTGATGGCGCCCGCATCGGGAAAGTGTAAAAATGAGCTGCCCTCAACGGCAATTGTGTTTCTTTATTGCGGGACTAAATGCAACCTTATATTTTTGTGTTCTTTCTTGGGAAATTATTTCCATCATATTGCAGGATCCTTTTTAACCCCTGACGTAAAAAGAGAGGTGTTATCTATACCGTCTGTCTAAGCTATATCGAAAATAATTTCAAAAGCCCACATATTTATTTTGATGAAGTTCTTTAAACAAGAAATGGCACATTTACGTTTTATTAAATAAAACTTTTTTATAGTATTTTTCTTAAATATATTATATAGCGAGCAAACCAGCAGGCAGGTCACCTGATGGCAGGTAATTACCGCCGCCCATGAACATTTGCAGCACCAGAGGATCCGCCAATGCGTTGCTGGCTTTTGAGATATTTGTTTATCCGCGCGCCGTTTGAAGAGCCCCATATTATAATCATGAGGGAACACAGAAGATGGAAGCTGGTTCCATAATTTGCAAGTATTTACCCACACTTATGGAAACTTCTAAACAATCTTAAGTACATATCAAAAATTGCCAAAACTCATTCAAATAAACATGCCTCTTTTTGCGCGGAAGATTGAAAATACAAAATATCTATCTATTTTCACTTAGATATTTCCCACATAAAAAGTCTTCAAGGTTGAGTTATACAATACTATATTAGTAAAGAGTGCTCCTCTAGTAATGGTATAACAATGCCCAGCTCACGATGATTGATGGGGAAAAAAGTGGAAGGAAATGGCGAAAAATCAGGGAATAAAAAGTGGACTAAAGAAAATGAATAAATAAAATGGACGGAGAATACTGAACATTGTATTTATGTTACTTGAGCTTTTTTCTTTTATTAAAATTCTATTTTCTTTTTGAATATTAAAATTTATAGTTTTTTTTCCTTATTCGCATATTTTTATACATAATATTTTTATGTCAACATTTTAATATTATCAAACTTCAAACTTCAATCTTTTTTATTCAATCTTTTTCAAGTGTTTTTGCATCGTAAATGTAATTATAAAATGTAGTAAATCTTTTGAGCGGTAAATCTACTGCTGGTTCGGAATGACATTCCTACCGAGAAGAGCCAGCAAGAAACTCGGTGGTTGCTCTTTTCAATCAAAATTCTAGGTCATCATAAGGATACATGTATGATAAGGATACAAGTAAAGACGGACTGCAGTTACCTGTATCCTTATCATGTATCCGTACATGATAAGGATACAAGTAACTGCAGCTACAAGGATACAAGCTAAATCTTAATTATATCACCTTCTCAGATGACTAATATCCACATAGATTGGCTGCCAGAGCCGAAATCTACCTCCTCCTTGACTACCTCCGTGGCGCAGTGTGTAGCGCTGTTGTCTTAACGTGCGGAGGTCCCGGGTTCGATCCCCGGCAGTGTCAATTTGGGAATTTATAATTTCTGAATTTTCCCTGGTCTGGCCTGGTGGGAGGCTTCGGCCGTGGCTAGTTACCACCCTACCGGCAAAGACGTGCCGCCAAGCGATTTAGCGTTCCGGTACGATGCCGTGTAGAAACCGATTAGGGGTATGGGTTTATTATAACTGCCATGCCCCTAACAGGTTAGCCCGCTACCATCCTAGACTGCATCATCACTTACCATCAGGTGAGATCGCAGTCAAGGGCTAACTTGTAGTGGATAAAAAAAATTGTTCGAAAAGACCTTTAATATCGAAATAAAGTAAAATATCTTATACTTTAATTTCACTTGCACTGTAAAAGTAAATTGGATCACTTAAGAATACCAAAAATTGCCCCAAATATAATCGGATCTCGCGGGAAGGAGGAAATAATAAAATTGCTAGTCTCAGCTAAACGTTTTATTCAATACCGTGAATTTCCACAACCTTTCAAAGCACCGGAAACGGAAGCATACAAGAGCCGCCATATTGGCTGAACCTGTTACTGTAAGTATCCTATACAATACATCTGATTCAAACTGTTTTTCCCACTAGAAGATGTCCGCGACTTCGTCCACATAGATTAGTAGTAGTAATGGCGTAGTTCTTTTTTAAATTCGGCGGCAATATTATAACCAGTGGTACATTTACAATAACACTTGACGACTCAAAAGCACTTGTAAAAGATTATTTAATTTAAAAAAAAATGATTTTGAATTTTTGGCCTGGTGGAAGGCTTCGGCCGTGGCTAGTTACCACCCTACCGGCAAAGACGTGCCGCCAAGCGATTTAGCGTTCCGGTACGATGCTGTGTAGAAATCGAATAGGGGTATGGCTTTAATATAACTACCATGCCCCTAACAGGTTAGGGCCATCCATCTTAGATTGCATCATCACTTACCATCAGGTGAGATCGCAGTCAAGGGCTAACTTGTAGTGGATAAAAAAAAAACTCGGGGGAATACTTTGATTTTCCGGAATAAGAAGTAGCCCTTTCCAATTCCTCTTTCCCCCTTTATTTTATACAGAATAGATGGACAGCGAGTTTTTGTAAATAGGGTCCCGTTGGCAGTTGGCACCCTTCGGGAATTACCTTACAAAGCAACCATTATAAAATCACTTTTTTTTTTTTTTTCAGATCATTACTTCAGATCGTTTTCTTCCTTCGCGTGGACGTATCAAGTTGAAATTAATATTATATGCCTACGTACATCCACGGTCCCTTGGAGTTGTAAAAAATCAAGCTTCTAAGTCAACGGAATCAAAAGGTACGATTGATCGGGTTTTTATTGTATTCATCTATTCATTCTTTTGTATGCGTATTTCGTGAGGCGCATAACATCTGCCACTAAAGCCGTCACTTCGTGATGACCACGACCACTCTGTCAAGAGTGTTACGACGAAGAAGAAGAAGATTCATTCTAGATTTCAATGTATGGTCAAAGTTTCAAAAAATTATTAAATGAATAGGTAGACTATTAGGGAAATGTCTAAACTTGGGACACAACTTGATTCAAAGTTAGCAATGCACTTTATCGTGTATCCAATATCTAAGTACACGATGACAACTTTCGCAAGACTTTTTCTACACTGTGACCGAAATATGGAGCTATTCGTATCGGAATAGCGCTCGAGATGGGTGCTTGACAATTCAATCAACTAAAAGCCCTCCATTCCTTGGAGGCCCTTCCAATACTTGTATAGAAGAGTTTACAGCATTGTGGGCACAATGACCTTTAGTGGCCAAATCTAAAGGACATTGGATCAAGTCCTTGATCAAATGTAAAGGACAGTTAAATGTTGTTTACATGTAAGTGGTCAATACGTTTAGCAAGTTTTTTTTTAATAGGATAAGATTAATTTTTAGGATTGACTGCCTCGTTGGTCTATTGGTTGACATGTATGACTGCGGCTGACGATGTCCCGGGTCCGAGTCCTGGGTCGGGCCACAATTTAGTATTGGGGTTTTCCGACTAGAAATTCTCAGTACTAGCCCGGAGTTAGGAAGTTGGCGGTGTTTCACCCCCGTGCCTCGGACAGCACGTTAAGCCGTCGGTCCCGGTTATTATCACTAACATGATAATAGTCGCCAACCCGCATTGGAGCAGCGTGATGGGTCTAAGCTCTAATTCCCTCTCTCCTATGAGAGTGAAGGCCTGTGCCCAGCAGTGGGACGTTAATGGGCTGTAGTGGTGGTGGTGGTGGAAGATAAATTTTGTACGTATTAGTGTAAGTCACCGTTAAGGAACCTAATAAATACTCGTAAAATAATCCACCTTGCGTCGTATTCCCCATTACTGAGGGTCGTGACCCCTTCCACCGATGATTCTTCAGTGGACGATGTCGCGCTATGCTGCTCTGTTTTTTGCGACATGCAGGGCTTCGTGGACCTGTGAAGAGCGGTGCGGATTTGATCTTGAGTGCGTCTCCGAGGTCTCTTTCCGTCCACTTTGCCAGTAATGACAATCTTTTCAAGATTGTGTCCCTCCCTTCTGGAAATGTGGCCGAAATAATCAAGGATCCTCTGGTGACAGGTGGTTAATAGCCTTTTCGTGATTTTTAGTTGTTTGAGGATCGATGCGTTGCTTCTTTGTGCTGTCCAAGGTATCCGAAGCATTCTCCTCCAGCACCACATCTCAAAAGCGTCATTGCGTAAAATAATAGACTTTGTTTTTACTTGTGTTCGACAACCTCCCTGGCATCGCTAGAGGTCTTTGGTCTTATATGGAGGTTTCGGGTTAATCCCCTCGGGGATTTATTCGTAAATTTAAAATTTCAGATTTTTCTCTGGTCTAGTCTAATCTTAGAATGCATCATCAGTAACCACCAGGCGAGTTTGTAGTCAATGGATAGGAATAAAAAACCCTATTAACTATTAGCAATTAGGTAACTCTATTAGTCCTATTAATTAATTATATTAGTATTAGGTTAGGGCTAACCTGTAAAGATTCAAAGATTCTTAGTCATTTATTGCATTAATACGTTGCCTCTTCGGGCGTGCGTGTAAGGGGTACGGCAGTTATATTAAACCCATACCCATAATCGGTTTCTACACGGCATCGCACCGGAACCCTAAATCGCTTGGCGGCACGTCTTTACCGGTAGTGTGGTAACTAGCCACGGCCGAAGACTCCCAGCAGGCCAGACCAGGGAAAATTCTGAAATTATAAATTTCCAAATTCACTCTGCCAGGGATCGAAGCCTGAACACGCACGTTAAGACAACAGCACTCAATACTGCTCCAAGGAGGTCATCAAAAAGTTAGTCCAGCAAGTTTCAAGTATTTCTCTGATACAGTCATAAATCATGGCGTCCCAAGGCGGTATTATTGGGGGCAGCTAGAGAGCTGCTTGTTTAAGTGAATTGCCGACCTCTTGGGTGTAATTGAGGGATGGTACACTGGGTAGGTACTAGATACGCGTGAATTTATTGCAAAACAATCACTTTTCTTTAATAGCATACTTTATGTTATATCATAAAGGTCTTTAAGTACCTGCTTAAAATATGGTATAAGTTAAATTATGTGATTTTGTCACTTTTTGACCAGATTATAGTTTATAGACTTTTATAGTTCTACAAATCTGTAATTTGGCATGGGTATACATAATATTAATCACGCCGACAAAGTGGTAAAATAAAATTTATTAAAAAAAGCTCGTCCATCCCCTGGTGTCGTTGAATAGGTTATTTCGATTCATGGATCCATTTGCGAAATATTTTTATTATAGACCTACATGCGTGTGGTGATGGATAGGGTTTTAAGATGCAAACTAACAATATGTAATACACAGACTCGATCATTTATTAAGGAAGAAACACAATAACATATAAGATATATTAAATTAACTGCAATGTAACAAGATAACAACAACTAAATCCATAACCACTCGCAACCAAGGTATAGATAGGTCTACTTTCTGGAACACTTGCTACTCAAGGCAAATCTGAGTATCGAATGGTTAAAGACTTTGAAGTTGCTATAATGTAAATTCTAAAACAGTATTGTGACGTCACGCCATTAACGGCGGAAAACCACGCGTATAGACTGCCTTGCCGCGCCACAGGTTCAGCGCCATCTGTAGTCATCAAGCGGCACTAACATCGAGCGGCGCTGTCATCTAGCGGCGCTCACATTTTTATTAGAGCCAAGTGTCTCTTACCGCCTAAACGGTTATTTTAGGATATGTGTAAAATTCATGGAAGAAGTATAATATATTATGATGAAGTTAAAAAGAAAAGTCTCACAGCTAACTAGACTTTACAAGTTTACGAGTAATATAATACTCTGAGCGAGGACCGACACGTACCTACTAGGCCGGTTTTCTTAAATGCACGCGGACAAATCACCATCCAAAAATAATGATAACTAGTGGTTCCCCCCGAACTGAGACCTCGCGGTATCACAGAGCGCCATCTATTGACATCATTGTGAAGTTCTGGTAAAAATACTGAACCTCATTAAAAATTAAATAGATAATTTAGTTTCCTTATTTATAATATTTATCTAATTTTAGTATTTGTTGTTAAAGTACAGGATATAATTCAAATAATTGATCAAGTTTCAGGCTCAGCCTTTCAGAAAATTGAGAGTTCTGAGGTCTTTGACTGACTTTGGACGTTAGAAAATCACCACTTTGTTAGCCCCCCATTTCGTCAATTTTAAAAAAGGGGATTTTTAGGGGAAAAATTTTAAAAAAAATATTTTTGGACTCCATTCCTAATTATCTTTAAAAATTTATACCGCAACCCTATGTAACGCTATAAAAATATTTTACTTCGCATTCGCTTCTATGCGAGCACCCCTGAAATAAAGATTTTTATAAATTTTTAAGCCATATTCGGCTGGAGGCCATCGGTTTACATATTATATTTAAATTTGAAGTAATTACGTTCAGTAATTCAGAAGTTATAAAACAGCTCTGACAGACGGACGGACGGACGGACGGACAAGTGCCAATTCACTCAAGTAGACTCAGAGACCTTCGCTTCGCTCGGTCAAATAGGTATAATTTGCTAAGTAACTAAGAATTTAATGATAAACTGAATAAACTGTAAAATAGAATGAAAATACAATTATTTTTATACTTAATAAAATAATACTTACCTACTCTCTTTCTCGGAATTGTGTAAAATATGAAAAAATAAAGATTATATTGTGATAAAAAGGTTGCATTTTAATTTATGCACCGTTTTGAATATTTAATTCTCCTATGAAAATCCTCTATAAAGATCCCGCCTATTTCTTAAGGCATAATGCCGTTTCAGCTTTTAAAAAGCAAATGACTCTCGACAAACAAAATATTTTTTTTATCCACTACAATTTAGCCCTTGACTGCGATCTCTCCTGATGGTAAGTGATGATGCAGTCTAAGATGGTAGCGGGCTAACCTGTTAGGGGCATGGCAGTTATATTAAACCCATACCCCTATTCGGTTTCTACACGGCATCGTACCGAAACGCTAAATCGCTTGGCGGCACGTCTTTTGCCGGTAGGGTGGTAACTAGCCACGGCCGAAGCCTCCCACCAGGCAAAATCTTTATTTACAATTCATAAAGTTACACAGCACCAACAGAGAACAACTTTTTGAAGTGAAACTTCTTTGAATCGTTGTGATTTGAAAATTCGATGAAAGGAAAAAGCGACACTAAAAAGAGACAAACATAATATTCAGAAAAGGATTAAGCGTGCGAGAGAATGAGATAGAATACAAGTTATAATTATCTCATTCTCTCGTAGGCTACTTTTCGGAAGTTTCACTTCTGCCGTGTGTGGATTGCACACACACACTATTATGTATGATATTTGTCAAATGTTGATAATATTGTACCTTAAATTGTTGAAAAAAAAATAACAAGTCAAAATGTATGGAATTGTAACAAATGTAACATATAATGTGAAACCCCAAGCCTAGACGTGCGTATGTGAGAAAAATTGCGTCGATCCTATCCTACAGGTTGGCGCTAACTGATAAGATTTATCATCCCCAAAAGTGCTCGTTATAAGTGATCTATTTTTCACTTTCTTGGGCATTTATGGACCCTACTAGCTGTTTCCGGCAATTTGAAAGAAAGAAAAAACATTTATTACCAAACTAGATGATGTCCGCGTGGATTAAGGTTTTTCGATCCCCGCGGGAACTCCTTAATTTTCCGGGATAAAAAGTAGCCTATGTCCTTCCCCGGGATATAACCTACCCCTATACCAAATTTCAGCAAAATCGGTTGAAAAGATGGGCCGGGAAAGCGTAGTAGACAGACAGACAGACAGACAGACAGACACACTTTCGCATTTATAATATTAGTATGGAAGTATGGATTGTGCCACACATAACAAGATATATAGAGGTAGATCACCCCTGCACCTCAACGATCTAAACAAGACCTAGAATCTAAACAACAACGATGAGGCGCAGGGATGAACAGCTATAATCATGTATGGTACAACCCGAAAAATGTTCCAGGCTCAGCATAATACTGTATGTTCAGTGCAAGCACTAACCATACAGCGCTGATTTTCAGCCCGACCCCTGATTCAGGTGACACCACGGAAAAAACTACGTAGCTGCAAGCTAGTAGATAATAGTAATAGTATTTTAACGTTTAAACTATCGTGAGTGATATTCATTATAACTATACATAATATCCGGATAAACTCACGTGTTCTGTCGGAAAAATGCCCGACTAGTTTCGAACCCGTTCGGGGCCCTTATTCATGAGCCTGTTTACGCGACGCGGCAGTCGAGTAGCGGCCGCGTCGCGTGAACAGGCTCATGAATAAGGGCCCCGAACGGGTTCGAAACTAGTCGGGCATTTTTCAGCGGCCGCGTCGCGCGAACAGGCTCATGAATGAGGGCCCCAAACGGGTTCGAAACTAGTCGGGCATTTTTCCGACAGAACGCGTGAGTTTATCCGGATATTATGTTTAGTTATAATAGTAATAGTAGTAATTAATAATAAATAATTTATAGTAAATAAGCAAGATAGTAGTAATTTCGTTGTATATTTTTCGGTCTCCTGGGAGTTCTCTGTTCTTTCTTACGTCCATACCCGATATTAAGGAAACTTTCTCTGGCCCAAATTACGTAAAAATCTGTTGAACAGATGGGCTGTGAAAAGGTAACAGACAGATGAACAGGTGGACACACTTTCGCATTTTGTCAAACTCAAATCAAAGTTAAAAATTGTTAAAAGTTTATTCAAAGTAAGCACTAAATACTTTTTAAATGTTTACAAGTTATATAATTTATTGTTCAATTAAAATAAGTACCTAATTACGGTTATGGTGATAATTTACTACGGTATCCTAAAACTACACTAGCGGCACGCTATGATGGCCGGTTTGACGTTTGTCCGCTCATGAAGTTCCGTATTAATTGATAACGACTTTGAAGGAAATAATTGTATTACTTTATTGACGATAGTGATGTGCAGAGATTCATAAAATTTATCGAATGTAGTTTTAGGTTTAGGACTCAAAATTTATTTATTAAATTGATTTCTAAAATGTATACAAGTGTAGAAAAATCAGTTTGCACCATTTAAGGGGTGAATGTACTTGTGAATATGAACAATTTTCACTATGTGGACAAACCTCTGAAATCGCTTTTTTGCGTCTGAATGTAATTCCATCCGTGAATGTGCTCCGTTTATGTTTTTGTGCTTTAATTTATTTATGAAAAAGAAACAATAAACTGTCCAATTGATAAACTGTTGTTTTATTTACCTAAATAACTTAAATTCCATTGTCTCCAAAGTAATTTCCAAAAGCCAAATCAATAAAATCAAAATATTGTTTGGCTTTTGGAAATTACTCTGGGGAATTAATTTATAAAAAAATAGGTACCATGAAGAGCGCGATTTGCTTGGCTTTAGGTTCGTCGTATACCGTTAGATGGCGCTTATACAACAATCCTCAGTGTTATCTCTATACCTGTATATTCAATGTACTCTGTGATCGCTGGCTAGCACAACTACTACCTCCGGCAAACTCGCGTCAATGCTCAATGCAAAACAAAGCAGTTTCGAATTGACGTTGCTTCGAAAAGTATAAACTGTCAGTGCAATGCGATTGTGATATAGTTTTGACCTGGCTTTGGATTTCAAATATTGATACTGCATTACTGTTGACCCTTGCTCGTTAATTTGGACTCTGTTCAAGCCCTTTGTTGTGGATTTCGTCGATATGACCGAACGTACGCAGAGAACTGTTCTAAATAGTCAGACACGTGAGTTCGTAATACGCCTTCGTAACTATTTCGATCGTGAAGCTCAAAATGGAGGGCCAATTTTACCTATAACGTCAGTGGTTGAACGCGTAGCTGATGCGCTTAATATTGGACAACGAACTGTTAGACGGATAACTAAAGAAAAATATGGCGAGACTGGCACAGAAGAAAATAAACTTCACACACCAAAAAAGAGAAAACGAGCAAAACCAGTCGTAGGCATCGATAGCTTTGATGCCGATGCTATCCGAAGACATGTTTACGGCTACTATTTACAGAAGGAGTATCCAACAAGAAAAAAGTTGGTGCATTCACTGAAGGAAGCTGGATTATTCTTCGGTGGGGAAAGTTCTTTAACGAAGATTTTGAAGACCATTGGATTTCGATACAAAAA
This sequence comes from Erebia ligea, assembly GCA_917051295.2. Lineage (NCBI taxonomy): Eukaryota > Metazoa > Arthropoda > Insecta > Lepidoptera > Nymphalidae > Erebia > Erebia ligea. The sequence continues at coordinate 12,705,185 of OU785241.1, read as the reverse complement.
ATGTAACAAACGCAAAATATTGATGGAAAGATTTGATATAGCGATGGCAAGGTATACTTTTTTACGGCAAGTGAAAGAAATCAAAAATTGGCAAAATGTTGTGTTCTTGGATGAAACATGGCTTAATGCTAACCATACTGTAGGCCGTTCTTGGAACGATGACACAGCAGCATCTACTTCCAAAGTTCCTGTAGGAAAAGGATCGCGACTTATAATTTGTCACGCCGGAACCATCAACGGGTTTGTCGAAGGTTCTCTCATGGCTTTTGCGTCAAAAACCACTGGAGACTATCATGAAGACATGAATGGAGAAAAGTTTACTGAATGGTTTACCTCAATGTTGTGTAGCCTCCCTGAACCATCTATTATAATTATGGACAACGCCCCATACCACTCGATGCAAATTGACAAGCCACCTGCCCAATCCCAAAAGAAAGCTGATATCGTCGCATGGCTTCGTAAAAATGGCGTAGATGCAAACATGAATATGTTAAAAGCGGAATTAGTACGTCTTTTAAAAGAAAACAAACCAACCAAGATCCGATACGTCATTGACGAAATAGCATTAGAACATGGGCACAGAGTTATACGGTTACCGCCTTACCATTGTGAGTATAATGCGATTGAGTTGGTGTGGGCTCAAATTAAGGGATATGCTGCAAGACACAATACAGAACCCCCATTTACCACAAAAAAAATGCTAAAATTATTAGAAGAAGCTTGTGAACATGTGACTAAAGGAGACTGGGAAAAGGTTGTGAATAGAACTGTTAAATTAATAAGGGAAGATTATGAAAGAGATGTGAAAATAGATAATATTATAGAAAACGAACATATAATTATTAATGCAGGTGATGATAGCAGTGACGACAGTGAAAATAGTAGTATGGACGAATCTGATTAATTATGGCCTTTTGTGGCACCTTTTTTGGTATCTTTTGTATTCATATGTTTCTTGTGTGCATATAAAGTATGTATATTCATTTTCATTCAAATATTCAGTTCGTTCAAATAAATTAAATAAACATTTACATTTTTGTTTTATTAAACCTATTTAATCAGGTACAAAAACAAAACTTAATTGTTTTTTGTTCGAGAATAAATTGACATTCCACATCACTATTGTAATGTGTCAAACCGGCCATCATAGCGTGCCGAGATTGTAAATATACGGGCATTCTAAGAAGAGCCCACAAGAAACATCTGCAGGACGAGTGGGAGTTTTTTTACCTATTCGATAGCGACAACGTTAACCATACCATTTATGGAATAGAGATGATGCATATATCAAAAATAAACTATTTCTAACTGCTTATTAAATAAAGGGTCTTCCAAAAGATCTAAAATTCACATCCTCGGTTAGTTAGAGTCGGTAGGAATGGTATTCCGAACCAGTGGTAGATTCATTTGACGATTCGAAAGCACTTGTCAAAGTTTATTTGAATAAAAACCATTTGAATTTTGAATTTTAACTTTTAATTTCATACAACTTCCATACTAGAATTTTTTAAGTTTGATAAAGAGTTGCTGATTTGATTGAGTTGTCATCATCCCTATTGATCAAGCTCCAGCTGTCAAGCACTTGGCAATTCCATACTTGAATCGTAGTCAAAACGTTGTCGCGATCAAATGGGAAGAAAATCTCCCACTAAGCACTCAATGTAATTTCTCAATGTAATTTTTCGAGGCAAAATATGTGATTAAAGCTAGCTTAAGGTCTAGCCCCACTTGAGATGCACGGAGCAGCGCAGCACATAGCGGCAAATATTATTTGTATGAGTTTGTACGGGGCCGCGTCGCGCAGTGCATCACTGTGCCGCGTCGCTTAAGTGGGCCCAGCCCATACAACCTCATACAAACGCCACGCCTCTGTAGTGGAGCTAGACTCTTACATCACGTTTATTATTGAAAAGACCCTGGTTCAGCTTTTTGGCTGATACATAGAATAATTTCGTATTGAAACTCTGACATTAAAAGATGATACTATGTCAAGCTTTGACATTATTTTCCCCACTGTTAACATCGTAAGGGTCGTGCAAGGGTCTGCCACTATTGATATAGAAAACTAAAGATTCATATTTCCATAGAATTCCATAAACACCTGTCATTTTCCTATCGACTCTAACGGCAAAATTAAGTTGCCTTCAAAGTAGCAGTGTGTATGCAAATCATACGCGCGTACGACTTCCGACTACCATGAACTACTACTATGTTTACGCTATACTATGTGCAGCACCCAGACAAGTCGACCATACTTGCTAAGAAACTATATAAATGTAAAAATGTCTATGTTAATAAATAAATTGAAATTGAAAAACCGGGTAAGACAACCAGGACAACCAACGACTTAAATTTACATAGATGGGCCCTGTCAATCAAAGAATGTGGACTTATTTCACTAACGCCATCTATTCTGAAAAGCGGGACAGCGCTATGGCGGGGACAAGGACAGGCTTGTACATGTGTGGAGCGCGCTCTACAGGTCGGACGCCCAATTTTTTTCTATGAAAGGACCCATCTAGTACCTACATATACTATATATCGATGAGCCCATTGCCACTTCACCTTGCTGATGGTTAGGGCTTCAATTATTACCTGCATCGTTTACCGGATGTTTTTACCCGAGTTTCTTGGACTATCTTGGTTAGAAGGTATATCCTTGTCCGACATAATAAATAATGCCCCACGTCCGGTTTGACGACGTGTACGGAGGTGCCATTCTGTACCATTATGTCACATGAGAAATTTTCCCATAGCACCTGATGAGGGATGGGAAAATTTATGAGAATTTTTCTATTGTGTTGTATTATGGAAATTCTCGGATCAATTTTTAGATGTTTTGCCCTACTTGCAATAGCGTGGGGTGTTTATGGAAATTTCGTGATAAATGGTACCTGGGTACCGCCAACTCTTTAAGCAATAAGTAAGCAATATTACCTACTAGATGATGCCCGCGACTTCGGCCGCGTGGTTTTTTTTTTTTATTTCCGAGGGAACTTCATAATTTTTCGGGACAAAGCGTAGCAGACAGACAGACAGACTGACACACTTTCGCATTTATAATATACTGCCTTTTAATGCCTTTCACGGCCCATCTGTTCAACAGATTTTGATGAAATTTGGCACAGGGATAGGTTATATACCCCGGGGAAGGACATAGGCTTATCCCGGAATATCAAAGAGTCCCCGCGGGAATCAAAAAACTTATTCCACGCGGACGAAGTCGCGGGCATCATCTAGTTAGGGTTCCGTACCAAAATGGTAAAAATGGAACCCTTATGGTGCGACTTTCTCCGTCTGTCTGTCTGTCTGTCTGTCCGTCCGTCACACTCGATTATTTCAGTAACTACCGAAGCTATCGACATGAAATTTGGAATAGTTGTGTATATTAGTGGCCCAAAGACACTGGAATTAAAAAAAATTGGAAATTATTTTTGTTCTTATTTAAAAAGGGGGGAAAATCGGAGGGTTGAAATTTAAAAGTGAGATAACTGTACTGTGTGGGGTATCATATGAAAGGGTTTACTTTGTACATTCTAAAACAGATTTTTAATTATTTTTAGTCATGATAGTTTTTGATTTATCGGGGAAAAAGTCAAAAAAAATACCGTTCCCCCCCCCCCTTATCTCCGGAGTTTACCAATCGAAAAATCTGAAATAATTATGGTCAATAGGAATTTATGTATATTTTACAGGAAAACTATAGCCAATGCTCTAACTAGCATAGTTTTTTTGATATTAACAGAAAACCTCTACAAACAAAGTTAGTTTTGCGGTTCATTAAATTCATTAATCGTAAAACTTGCTACAGGTTTGTACGGAACCCTCGGTGCGCGAGTCCGACTCGCACTTTGCCGGTTTTTTTTTTTTTTATAGTTAGACTAACGCTTCTGTCCAGTAGGGCTAGCATGTGCATACAACGAGTAAAATTATGTCTGGCCGTTAACTCGATTTGTCTACCGAAGCTAACATGGTTAGGTTACACACATGACTTCTCTCGTTGCGTCAAAAGTAGAGATAAAAGTTTCTTACCTGTGGTATTTTTCTCTACTAACCATTACATGCCGACTTGTTTTTTCTTGTGGATGTTAGGGTAAACGAGAAATTATCCGGCATCGACATCATCTCTCTTTCGCCGCGAGATATCTCGTTGTGCGCATGCTAAGCCTGCAGGCATACGATATCAAATTTGTCTCTACCCGTTAGCCATTTATCACGGTGTCAGTATAATGCGGATAAAGTAAATAGGATACAAATATGGAGTCTATGGTGTTCGAAGAGGGATACGTTTCGCGTGACGGTGTTACTGATGCAAAAAGATAAATGGGAGCAAGCTATAAGTCTATGGTTTAGTGCGCGTCACGTGAAAGATGGGAAGTAGGTCATGGGGTGCAATATTACGTTTTGTGGTGAATGACTTGGGTTGTTTTTGAAGTGAAAACTTATTTAGCCGGGTTGAGCACTTTTTGGTAGGGGGAAATCTTATGGGTTCGCGTCACCGACATGCTGTGACGTATTACGACGTATAACACATCGTATATACCTGACCGTATGCTGTGCGCGATAGACGCTTTTTGGATGGGTGAAATCTTGTGAGTTCACGTCACCGACATGCGTACCTAATAGCAGTATATCTGTAGCTATACAGATAACGTATTGTAAATAAATAACCAAAAAAAAAAGTATTTTTTTATATTGGCGTATTTATATTGGCGTTTGAAAATTTTATATTATTTTAGTTAGTTATTAGTTTAGTTTATTATAGTTTATTATTATAAGTTTTCCCTTCTAGCGGCAGTCCCTATGACTGCCAATTTTTTTTTATCCATTATTAGGTACAGCCCTTGACTGCAATCTCACCTGGTGTACCTAAGTAGTAATGCAGTCTAAGATGGTACCGCGCTTATTAGGGGTACGGCAGTTATATTAAACCCATACCCCTAACCGGTGACAGACATCATACTTCATACTAATAATATTATAAATGCGAAAGTGTGTTTGTTTGTTAGTTTGTTGGTTTATCGGTTTGTTGGCCTGTCCTTCAATCACACCGCAACAAAGCAACAGATCGACGTGATTTTTTGCATGGGATTTAGTTAGTTAGTTACATACTACTTTTTATCTCGGAAAATTAAGGAGCTCCCGTGGTAAATAAAAAAACTAATTCCACGCGAACGAAGTCGAGAGCATCAGCTAGTAATCATATAATATATTCCATATAGTGGTCGGTAATACGCCATCGTACCGGAACGCCAAATAACTAACTAGCCACGGCCACCAGAAAAAATTGAGTAGTCCCGTATCGTGTATATCGACGGCGACATTCGTGTTCCTTTTCTCCATGAAATAGGTAGTTACTAGATAAGGTCCATTACATCATTCGTGAGTGGTGTGTGTGTGTGTGTGTGTGTGTGTGTGTGTGTGTGTGTGTGTGTGTGTGTGTGTGTATGGTCAGGTGAGATCGCTGTAAGGGCTAACTTTTCATAAAAATAAAAACCAACGCAGACGTTATTCAACCGGAATAGCTCTATAAAAACTGTTAAATAACTACAAACATTTCCTAGAGCACTACCATTATGTGAGAATTGCCGGCAGAACAGAGAACAAGGCGTTATTTTATTTCCACTGAAACGTTTAAGTAGACGAGCGGAACTACTATTATAGAAAATTGCTCTTTATTAAATAGAAGTCTAATTGTTGCTAATTCTATTGTACACAATCTCTGAACTAATGGCTGGATTACACTTTGTTAAGTTAACAGTACGGGTGAAAAGTGCAGGTGTTAAGTGATTAGTATAATCAACATGTAAACGGTCAAGCTGTGTGAGTAAAGTGATTAGGATACCATTCTAATTTTCATTAATCACTGCTTGAACATTATTATACTATACATTTAAAGCTATGTAAACATTATAAAATACTAGCTGATGCCCGCGAATTTGTCTGCATGGTTTAAGTTTTTTTTATTCCCGCGGAAACTCCTCAATTTTCCGGGATAAAAAGTAGTCTATATCCTCAACTACATGCCCATGCCAAAAACCACGTCGATCCGTTGCTCCGTTGCGACGTGATTGAAGGACAACAAACCAAAAAAGTAACACACTTTCGCATTTATAATATTAGTATGATGTTAACTAATCACTTTACACCTGCACTTTTTACTTCACATCATCGCTTACCCCAGACGAGATCGCAGTCAAGGGCTAACTTGTAGTGGAATAAACGAAACCTAAACGACGAAAGCTTAAGAAACTGTTTCACATTTCTCTTAGATTTCTGTAATGTCCTGAAGTAATAAGCACTAAAACGCCATAATGGCATGTCCTAGGTCACGTCTTTATTTCACCAAGTTGTAGCTGTCATTAATTTTTATTTAGCTTGCTGAACTTTTATTACTTGGCAACTTTCCTCAAAGCTAAAATATAGTTGATCTGATCAAGGGAACTTTCGCAATAAAAATCAGAGCTTCAGTCGACAATTAGTAGCCATTATGTACCCGACCTTATTTATTTTTCGCAGGCCAGCTATACTCATCTATACTATATACTTACTTACTAATATTATAAATTCTTAAGTTTGGATGGATGTATAGATGGATGTTTGTTACTCAATCACGCCACAACGGCTGAACGGATCTGGATGAAATTTGGCACAGAGATAGGTTATAGTCTGGAATGATGAATGGACACAAAGATTTATTCCGGAAAATTAAAAAGTTTCCGCGGGAACAAAAAAAACTTCAATTTACGCGGACGAAGTCGCGGGCATCAGCGAGTGATAATGAAATCTACAATAGGGTGCCTTGTTTTCTTCAACAAATTTTGCAGATTTATTTGCTTTGCCAGCGTCTATTCCGTCTTCGGATTGCAAGAAAATTTAGTATTAGAGAAAGACTAAAATCAAAACTCAAAATGTACCAGAATTTAATTTAGTTCCTAAGTATGACACAAAATCTTGGATAAAAAGAAACTACGCAGTACGATTAAGGAAAAATAGAATAAGAGATGTTGTCCTGTCTATACATTGTCACGGCAACAACTTAATCTTTGTGACGACGACAATTCTGCCGAAATGATGTGAATCGCGAAATACAGAGCAATGTATTTATAGAACGTTGCAAACGCGATAAATTAATAATGTTTATGTAAGAGATATCTACATAGAATAAGTTCTGCGGAAGTGTTGCGAAAGCGCATATCGTCGATTATACTTGCTAAGCAACGTTGACCCTAGTTAGTAGCTGGATGGGAGAGAGGTAGAGACTGAAGATAAATAATGCAAATAAGATCAAATGCGCTTATCTTGAAAGGATTTTTAAAAAATTCTATACTAATATTATAAATACGAAAGATTGTTTGTTTGTTGGTTTATTAGTTTGTTGGTTTGTCCTTAAATCACGCCGCAACGGAGCAACGGATCGACGTGATTTTTGGCATAGTTGAGGATCTGGAGAGTGACATAGGCTTTTTGACCCGGAAAATTAGGGAGTTCCCGAGGGAATAAAAAAACTTAAACCACGCAGACGAAGTCGCGGGCATCAGCTAGTTTATAATAATGTATTTTAAACTTTCGTGAGTGATTTTCATTTTACATTTTTTTTTTTTTTGTATAGTTGGAGAAATAGATAGTATAGGTAGTTTTATAGAAGGAGCTATATTATTACAAGGAAATAACAAAAGCAAATATAATTTATAACATAACCTTATTTTCCTATAAAAGCCCCAAAAAAAAAATACCAGAATTTAAAAAAAAAAAAAACCTTATTTTCGTTTGAGTCTCTGCGCGTTTCCTACTCTATACATAATAAGGAGCTATTCGTAAACGGAATAGCGCGACGAATGCCTGCTTGACGATTCAATCCGCTAAGAGCTCCTTGTTTCCTCGAGGCCCTTAAGCCCTTAACAGCTTGTTAAGAGATTGTACGTATTGTATTCTCTCAATAGTACGTCTTATTATATGTACATACTACACACGTACTACCTAGTTTTCTGCGTATTCACTTGCGTTTAAGTTAACAATGCTAACTATTTATATTTGGACCTCTTACTTTGTCCAAAAACGCGTTGTGTTGTCATTGGACACCCTGTGAGAACATAGTTAGGTACAATTTTGATGAATCGATTCTTATCTATAGGCAACCTAGGCTACTTTTTAGGGTTCCGTACCCAAAGGGTAAAAACGGGACCCTATTACTAAGACTCCGCTGTCTGTCTGTCTGTCTGTCTGTCTGTCTGTCTGTCTGTCTGTCTGTCTGTCTGTCTGTCTGTCTGTCTCCAGGCTGTATCTCATAAACCGTGATAGCTAGAAAGCTGAAATTTTCACAAATGATGTATTTCCGTTGCCGCTATAACAACAAATACTAAAAATTAAAAAAATATATATATTAAGGGGGGTCCCCATACAATAAACGTGTTTTTTTCGTATTTTTTTGCTCAATATTAAAAACGGTAACAGGTAGACGGTTCAAATTTTCACAGAATATTAACTTGTATATTACCTTACAAAATAAATAATTAAATATCAATAAAGTAAATATTAAAGGGGGGCTCCCATACAACAAACGTAATTTTTATTTTTAATACGTCATAAATCGTAAAACTTACTACAGGTTTGTACGGAACCCTCGGTGCGCGAGTCCGACTCGCACTTGGCCGGTTTTTAAATTTTATTTTGCAACACACTGGGTGCCACTAAAATCAAAAACACGTCGAGGAAGGCCGAGGCGCCGCTGGCGCGACGAACTCGATGCCTTTATGGAGGGCTGGCTCCAAACATCTATGGACCGAGATAAAATGGAAGGAGGAAAGGGAGGCCTTTGCCCAACATTGGGACACTACAGGCTGCAAATAAATAAATAAATAAATAAAATATATTTATTTGCTAATGAATCGAGAGGGATGTCATATGAAAGAGGAGAAAAATTTGAGTTTATTAATATGTTTAAAGTACAATGTTAGTTTAAACCATGCGACAGAAAAACAATTTTGCAATATTATTTCCATAGTCGGTATAAAAACTTAAAGTTTTAATCTTTTTATCTTGTTTGAATAAAATAACACCACTCTAAAATGATTGTAACACACGTACACACGGTATTTGACTAAGCCTCAATCAGAATATAACTGCGATAGGTAGTTTGTGACAATTTATTTTTAACCTTTTTTCGACCGAACAATTTCAGAAACAAACTGATCGACACCGCGTTGCTCCGTTTTGATTGAATTCGGTGAAAAAAAATGTCAACGGTTAGATTTCCAATCTACAGTTTTGTACTGGGGGCTTGCAACCATCGCTTAAAGCCATGTATTGTTTTAATATTATAATCCCTTTCTTTTATTCCACTACAAGTTAGCCCTTGACTGCAATCTCACCTGATGGTAAGTGATGATGCAGTCAAAGATGGTAGCGGGTATGGCAGTTATAACCATGCCCCTAGTCGATTTCTACACGGCATCGCACCGGAAAGCTAAATCGCTTGGCTGTACGCCTTTTGCCGGTAGGGTGGTAGCCACGGCCAAAGCCTCCCATCAGACCAGACCAGAGAAAATTCAGAAATTATCAATTCCAAAGTTGATCCTGCCGGGGATCGAACCCGGGACCTCTCACATTAAGGCAACAGCGCTCAACACTACGCCAGGGAGGTCGAAGTCGTCGTCCCTATTTTAGGGACGTCAAGGTACGTGACGTCACATAAAACAGTCATTTTGAAATAATACTGCTCTAAGCGACGGTAGTAACCCCCCTTGTATTGTTCATTTTTAAAATTTCATCCCGAGGGCGGCGATAGCCTAGTGGTGGTTTTCGTCCAATCTAGTTACACAACTCCAAACAAAAGTTAAATATGCGTGCCCGAGAATCGAACCCTAAACGACGTCTGAACAGGAGGCCAAAGCCATTATTCCTTTTTTTTCGGGCATAATCTAGTACTAAATATATATTTATAACGACTTATTGAAAATCCCATCTTTTACCACATTATACAAACCCAATGCCTACCTAGGTACCTAAAGCCCATTTTTCTAAATGTTGATCTTTAAAAAACCGTGTCTTATATAATATACCTATCTATATATTTATACTTATAAATTCGAAAGTTTGGACGGAAGAATCGATGTTTGTTACTCAATCACGCCAGAACGGCTGAACGCATCTGGATGAAATTTAGCACAGAGATAGATTATAGTCTGGAATAACATAGGCTACGTTTTGTCCCGGAAAATTAAAGAGTTCCGCGGGAACCAAAAAACCGCAATCCACGTGGACGAAGTCGCGGGCATCAGCTAGCTATAATATTTGTTTTGATATTGTGTTTATTGTACCTAATCCAAAGTTCATACTACCAGTAAAGTAAAAATTTTCGCGACACATTTTTTCGATTCGTGGCTTTACTCAAATAATAATTTAATGAAATTGCGATATATCCCTGCTGGAATCATAAATGTTTACCGTGAGATATGGTTTGATTACCGTAACCAAATCTGAGCTTATTAAAAATTGTTGTTTACGCGGCGGGCTCATCCATCAAGGGATGATTAATGTTGAATACATTATTTATCGGCGCGCCGCCATTCAAGACTCCATCACAGCGTGAGAAGCGGAAACTTCGCTTATTCCATTGATAAAATTTGCTACTGCGCAAGTGTTAATTGGAAACAGCAAATTTACATATTTATTTACCGAGCGAAGCGAAGGTCTCTGAGTCTACTTGAGTGAATTTGCACTTGTCCGTCCGTCCGTCCGTCCGTCTGTCAGAGCCTTATAACTTCTGAATTACTGAACGTAATTACTTCAAATTTAAATATAATATGTAAACCGATGGCCTCCCGCCGAATATGGCTTACAAAATTTAAAAATCTTTATTTCAGGGGGGCTCTCATAGAAGCGAATGCGAAGTAAAATATTTTTTATAGCGTTACATAGGGTTGCGGTATATCATTTTAAAGATAATTAGGAATAATTTGGAGTCCAAAAATATTTTTTTTTTAATTTTTCCCCTATAATTGATGAAATGTGGGACTTTCAAAGTGGAGATTTTCTAACTTCCAAAGTTGACCTCAGAACTCTCAATTTTCTGTTAGGCTGAGGCTGAAACTTATCAATTATTAGAATTATATCCTGTACTTGAACAACAAATACTAAAATTAGATAAATATTATAAGGAAATGAAATTATTTAATTTTTAATGAGCTTCAGTATTTTTAACAGAACTTCACAATGATGTCAATAGATGGCGCTCTGTACAAGTTTATGGATACCGCGAGGTCTCAGTTCGGGGCGAACCACTAGTTCATTCATTCAATAATTTATTTATTTTTAGATTTAGGCTTGTAGAAAGCTCTAACGAATATCAATAAATAAAATTACAAGTTAACAAACTATGTTAACAAAGAAATCAATAATACTTATAATGAAAATGCGAAAGTGTGTTTGTTTTGATTTGTTTGTTGGTTTATCGTTTTGTCGGGTTGTCCTTCAATCACGCCATAAAGGAGCAACGGATCGACGTCATTTTTTGCGTGCCTATAGTTGAGGACTTGGAGGGTGACATATGCTATTTTTAAGACCGGAAAATTATGGAATTCCTTTGGAAATTAAAAAAGTATACCATACTCCGTTCCTTCACTGGATCGTACTGGAATGTTAAATCCCTTGGCGATACGTATTTGCCTGTAGGATGGTAACAACTAACAAGCCACGGTTGAAGCCTCCCAACGGACCAAACTAGAGTTTATTCAGAAATTATAAATTCTCAAATAGACCCAGACATTTTTCTAGCTTTGCCATCTACCATTCACTGAATTGAACACAATACAACAAACTGTTGCAAGTTTGCAACGTCAAATAAATAGACGTTAAACTTCCTTTTGCTGAGTATTGAAATATCACAGCTTAGCTAGTATACAGTGCATACAATTATATAGGACACACAAATACTATAAAGAGTGCATTTACAGTAATTGATACCACGAGTTATTTCTTAGCATTACCAGCTCGACCTTGTTCCATGTCAACCCTATTCTTCGGACCTCTCTCTAGAACATTACCCGATAGCGAGATTAAATTACGATCAGCACCATCTATTATTATTGAATTTAGAACTAAACAAACATAAAATGCTCAAACAACCAGAATGGCATAAATAATAAATGATTTACTTCACGTAGGACAAATTGTGTCACTATGATAAGTCAAGACTCTAGACTCTATCACCGGTTCGGAAAGATACTGAAACTACTGAAAACAGCCGACAAGAAACTAAGCAGTTGCTCTTTTCATTTAAAAAAATGTTACAATATGTATACCATCCAGTTTGCTTGCCAGCCAGCCTTTCTCCTTCCCTAACGCGAGCTACCACAATAAATAATAAAAATAATAATAAGAATAAACCTTTTATAACCCTACCCTACTTACCACATGAATTAATAAAATATATTTAGCACCCTTTTTGTGTTGGGGATTAAAACATCAACTTGTTTGTCTGTCCGAACTGGATGGTTGCTAAATTGTGAACTGATATCGTAATATCGTACCTATATAACGTAATATCTTCAGAAAACTTGGGCCAACATAAAATTTTTGTAAAGGTGAATAGTTCGATATTTATTAAAATAGTAAGTACCTATATAAATGCAGGGAAATCAAAAGTTTCTGCGGCAAACATTCTGACAAACTTGCGAGTCGAAGTGTACAAACTACATTATATAGTCTGTAAAGTTATAAACTGGATCGAAAAAGGACCACATCAAAATATCTTGCTGTAAATCTTGCGAGTTTAAAATAATTTCACCAACAACATGTACAGACATATACACATAGACGACTGTTCTCTCTCTTCTTCTTTATTTTGTACTAGATGATGCCCGCGACTTCGTCCGCGTTGATTAAGGTTTTTTATACTCGAAGAAACTCCTTATTTTTCCGGTATAAAAAGGAGTCTTTGTCGTGTCATGTCTTTCCCCGGAATGCAACCTATCCGTATACCAAATTTCATCAAAATCGGCTGAAAAGTTGGGCGTCTATAGCGTAGTAGACAGGCAGACACACTTTGACATTTATAATATTAGTATGGATTCCACTACAAGTTATTGATTTGTGTATTTATATTTTTTTTTATTGCGTGATAGGCTTGCGCTTGACGACAATCATGCTTAGTACAAACACACGAGTATATATCCGAGTACAAAGCAATGATGAGGTCTAGGTTGGAACGCGCTTGCATAGAAGATGCCTATTCACTCTTGCCTTGAAGGTACTTAAGTTATATGTAGCAAGAAACACGTGCGCTGAGAGGGTGTTCCACACCCTAGCGGTTCGTATCAGAAACGTGCGGTATGTACTTAATGGGTGGTAATTATTTTAAATCCATAGCCGTTATTGGTTTCTAGACGGCGTCGTACTGGAACGCTAAATCGCTTGACCAGGGCGGTTACTACCATCCCTTAAAGCAGTATTTTTTTTAAAATTACAGTTTTGTGTCACGTTGGTGCCCTAAAATAATGATTATAAATATAAAACACGAACGACAACAATATTTAAAAAAATTGGATTAGCTATGGTAGTATTCCCCCAGAGAAATTTCGGAAATTATAAATTCCCTGCCGGGGATCGAACCCAGGACCTCCCACTTATAAGACGTCACAGCGCTCACTACTGCGCTAGGGAGGTCGCCAAAAGTCCAGTTATCGATACGTCTTCTGTACTAATATTATAAATGCGAAAGTTAGGATGGATGGATGGATGGATGTTTGTTACTCAAACACGCCAGAACGGCTGAACGGATCGGGATGAAATTTGGCACAGAGATAGATTATTGTCTGGAATAACACATAGGCTACTTTTTAGCCCGGAACGTCAGAGAGTTCCCGCGTATCAGCTAGTAGTCCAATAAGTTTCCAATAATCGCAGTCAAGGGCTAAATACTGGACGTCAATAAGTGTAGTGTACCTACCTAAATTGAATAAATATTTATGACTTTGACTTTGACTTATGACTTTGTAGTGGATAAAAAAAAAATTGGCAGTCATAGGGACTGCTGATAGAAGAGAAAACGAATATTTAAAATAATAAAAAAAAAAAAAAAAAAAAAAATATTTAACCTTAAAACTAAGGCATTAAAGTATGATTACGCATGTTGTATATTTATATTAAAGACCTTTTGTCTTCGTAACACCGCGAGCATGTCGGTGTTCGCGAGTATGTCGATGTCAGCGAGCATGTCGGAGCGAGCACGTCGGTGACGGTGACGCGAATCCACAAGTTTACCCCCTACTAAAAGGTGCTCAATGCGGCTAAAGAAGTTTTCACTTCAAAAAAAGTTTGTGTACTGCTTCATATAAATATAATGTAACGCGACAAGCTCGACCGCGTCAAATAAAACAAATCGTCCGCGGCTATGGCCATAATTTTCCCCACCGTTAAAATCCTTGCGCACAACAGTACCCCAATCATAATACGTAACACCTATGTCCCTTCTGACGACACACTTCAAATATATGGCACCATTACGTTACAGTGACAGATTTTTCATTGGCAACCATTTCTCTTCGGTATATTGGGCGGGAAAATTGGGCGAATTTACTTAGCGGTTTCATTTTTGTGATATACTCGTATTTCTGGAACATGGTTGTGAAAGGATAGGCCGTGAAAATTAAACAAAAAGGCTGATTAATTTAGATTTAATTAGGGAACACTTATGAAGAGGTGTTTGGCGGTCTGTCAGTCTAGGCAAAGAGAATAAAAAAAAATTATATATGTGAGATTTGACAACCAAAAACATACACTAACAACCAATACAATAAGTTTACAATAATGGTTCGTTTACACTTCTGACAGGTTGATTGATACACGGAATCAAGTTGGCAGTCCTCCCGACCGAATTTCGCTATCTCCAGAGAGATTAGCCTTCTGCGCGGGAGATATTATAGTGCACAAGTGTGTGCGTATATACAGGTGCATTCTCTGTTCCTTTACTCTCATGGCCCGATGGGGCGGAAAGTCCGAAACGACCGGAGAAAGATCAGGCGAGGGAGGTCGCCAAAAGTCCAGTTATTGTCCAATAAGTATTTTCCCCCCCGTTAAAATCCTTGCGCACAACAGTACCCCAATCATAATACGTAACACCTACGTCCCTTCTGACGACGCCCTTCAAATATATGGCACCATTACGTTACAGTGAGAGATTTTTCATTGGCAACCATTTCTCTTCGGTATATTGGGCGGGAAAATTGGGCGAATTTACTTAGCGGTTTCATTTTTCTGTTATACTTTCTTGAACATGGTTGATACACGGGGCAAGTTGGCATAGTCCCCCCGACCGAATTCCGCTATCTCCAGAGAGATTACAAATTTCAGCCACGGGGGCCTATTTCCAGAGAGATTAGCCATCTGCGCGGGAGATATTATAGTGCACAAGTGTGTTCCTTTACTCTCATAGCCCGATGGGGCGGAAAGTAAGACACGACCGGAGAGAGATCAGGCGCAGGACCAACGGCACAGGACAGGACGGCCGAAGATGGCGATATCGAAACAGCTGTCATTTTGTATCGCCATTTTATTATTACCGCACTAGTGCCAAAAAAAATCACCGCACTCTTTTGTATGCTAATGTTGCTGTGCTGTGCGATGATATTATTATTGCCCAAGGGTGGGAATAGTATACTTTATACATTTAATAACGATGAAGTAAGAGCAACTTTACGAGCAAATATATTGTAAAAATAGTATATTACACATCTAGGGCAGTAAAATAAGAAATGTCTCAGATCACATGTAATTGTTGTCCGAGGCGAAGCCGAGGTCAATAAACATGTGATCTGAGGCTTTCTTATTTACTGCCCGTGGTGTGTATACTATTTTTCTCCTCGACGGAGGCGGAAAGCGGCATTTTCGTTTAGCGCAGCGGCAGGAAAATTGACGCTTTCCGCCCGGAGGTGAGAAAAAACATTTTAACAGTTGAATTAGACCTCCATCTTTTACTGAATTTGATTGCAATGTTATGAAGGAACTTGAAATTTAATTTGCTATAATCCGCAACAATAGGCAAATATATGTGGTACAGTGTATCTTGCACTTGCAGCTTGCAATATTCACCACACCACATAAATCTTCCAAATTATTCTCAACGTACGTTTCACTCCGACACCGGAGCATCTTGACTTGACTTGACGGAGATGTTGACTCGACAATGCACGATTGTAAAGTGACGATCGTGTCGAAAGGGCCGGCTTTTATACCTTTGGCAAGCTGCAAGTGCAAGATACACTGTACCACATATATTTGCCTATTGTTGCGGATTATAGCAAATTAAATTTCAAGTTCCTTCATAATCATGGACTTCCGCAAAGTAACGCCTGCTTCTATCCAATATTTGATTGCAATGGTTTTAAACCTATCATTAGTGATAGGTAAAAACGGATTATGCTAGACTTAGGCCAAAATTAGAACTAATTTTTATGCATGTTTAGTTTTTGTTATTTTATTTTTAATTTAGATAAGTTGGTGGGACTTTACATTCCTCTACATCTCTACATTGACGCGATTGTAGGCCACCTCCTTAGTCCTTATAGTGCCTCGAGCATCATTTTCTCAATGTAGGTATTCAGATATGACGTCATTTGTATGTCGTCAAAATCGTATTTCGAACTTATCGAATTCTACCTTCCAGTTCCAATGTGCGAATACCAATAAGGTGTAATTTCATTAGACGATAATCGTATACGACGATAAGCTTCGAAGAAATATTTAGAGCGCTTCAACTCAAAGTTCTAGGTAAACTATCTCAAGCTGTCGATACTCGATACCTGCGATGTGACGGCAATGTTCCCGGAGGGGTAAGTAACTAGCTGATGCCCGCGACTTCGTCCGCGCGGTTAAAGTTTTTATGATTCCCGCGGGAACTCCTTAATTTTCCGGGATAAAAAGTTGCCTATGTCACTCTCCAGGTCCTCAGCTATACCCATGCCAAAAATCACGTCGATCCGTTGCTCTGTTGCGGCGTGATTGAAGGACAAACCAACAAACAAACAGACTTTCGCATTTATAATATTAGTATGTTGACAGTTTATTGTCACTACCTTGACGTCCCCAAAATAGGGATTATCATAATTATCATACCATACTAATACTAATCTATCTATATCTTCTATAATACTTATAATAAAACTGTAACAGGTCCAATTCTGTACATTGAAGATATTTTGAAAATTTTTTTGGAGGGCTCTCATTATTCGATACTGAAGCCAAATCTGTAATTTTTTCATTTTTGTCTGTCTGTCTGTCTGTCTGTATCTTGGCTGCGCATCACGCCGAAACTACTGAATGAATTCAAACGAAACTTGGCACGATTTGAGCCCATACTACGAGATAGGACATAGAATACTTTTTATCCCGAAATTCTACCCCCCGAAGGGGTGAAATAGGGGTTGAAAATTTGTATGAAAGTCCTTAATTTCTCAAGTTATAACCATGAAACTTGATATATGAGCTGCGGGTTGAAAATGAAAACATATACCGTGGGATAGTAATATAGGCTACTTTTTATCCTGGAAAATTTTCTGAAAAACTTATTCCACGTGGACGAAGTCGCGGGCATTAATTACATACATACATACATACATAGGCTACTTTTTATCCCGGAAAATTAATGAGTTCCCGCGGGAATCGAAAAAACTTAGTCCACGCGGACGAAGTCGCGGGCATCAGCTAGTTATTAATATTATGATGATGATGAAATGTAAATGATTTTTATTCTTAGATCTTACATCCACCACCCACCACTACATCCCACTGCTGGGCAAAGGCCTCCACTCTCATAGGAGAGAGGGAATTAGAGCTTAAATCCACCACGCTGCTCCAATGCAGGTTGGCGGTGAAATGTTATAGCAAATGAAACGACGTTTTAAGACTGACTCTGTATTTACTCAACCACCCGCACGACATAACAAATTAAGGTACCGACATTAGGTAAACGGTATACACTACAATCCTCCACCCTAATTCTTATAATTAAATCTTACAATTATTCATAGGAAAACTTACTCTCTAAACAAGCACATATTCTTAACTACTATGAAAAATATTACTAACACAATATAGGTACGAACTTAACCTAACATATCTTAACTAAGACGTAACCAATAATGGCCTATTCTTCAAACGACATTGTCGTATAGGACGAGACCGGGAAGGTTCAATTGGTGGCGGGGTTGCCACCACCCGTCTCGGACCTTCTTCGTCGTTCTGAGTAATTTGCTGAGTTTCACCTGTTTCGGCCAAGGAACCGCGCTTCGAGATGGCAGGCGTTTCGGCCTTCGGCCCATCTTCACCTGGGACCGTGCGCTTTCCCTCGTCCTCGGCACGCGATGGCTCCGGGGAACTCCGTATTTGGCTGCTAAACCTACGCCTTAACTGGTCGATATGCCTATGAGACTCTTTGCCGATATCGTCGACTACTCGATAGTCTGTCGCTCCTAGCTTCAGCGACACCCTTCCCGGAACCCATTTTTGATGACCCGCGTATTGTCGCAACCATACTTCCTCCCCTTGTTCTAATGTGCGTTCTACGCCACCCCGTGACTCTTTTTGTCGCTCCTGCCGTTCCCTTATTTTATTTTCCCTATCCGGTCTTATTAAATCTAATTTAGTTCTCAGCCTCCGACCTAACATTAGTGACGCTGGACTAACTCCCGTGGTACAGTGTTCTGTATTCCTATAATGTAGTAGGAAAGTGTTCAAAAAGGACATAACATTCATATTTTGACTGACCGCTTTCTTTATAGCCTTTTTGATAGTTCGCACCGCATTTTCCGCGGCGCCGTTGGATGCTGGATGGTAAGGCGCGGAAAAGATGTGTTCTATTCCATTGTTTTTCATGAAATCTGCTATATCCTTTGACTGAAAAGGAGGACCATTGTCTGAGATCACCTGCCTAACAAACCCAAATCTGGCGAATATTTCCCTCAATCTATCAATAGTATGGCAGGCTGCAGTACTAGGGACCGGAAATACCTCAATCCATTTAGAATGAGCATCTACCACTACTAAATAAAGTTTATTAAACAGAGGTCCTAAGAAGTCTACATGAATGCGCGTCCATGGTTTGCCGGGCCATGGCCATGACGCCACGGCGTGGTGCGGCGGCGCGTCCGCCTCGCGCGCACACACGCCGCACGCGCGGCACGCCGCCTCCACCGCCTCGTCCACGCCGGGCCACCACACGTAGCTACGGGCCATCGCTTTAGTTTTTACGATGCCCATGTGAGCTTCATGTAGTTCCTCTAATACTCTAGTTCGAGAAGCCTCCGGGATGACTACGCGGTAACCCCACATAACACACCCTAATTCCTCATAAAGTTCTTTTCTCCTGTTATAGTAAGGTTGGATCTCTCTAACCTCATTATCTGCGGGCCAACCATCCCTAATATAGCACAAGACTCTGCTTAACAATGGATCTCGCATGGTTTGATTTTTAACGCTATTGTAATCAAGTAACAACGCATCTTGGGCGAAATGTAAATAAGACTGTTCCGGAACGTCATACGATTGATCGTTCCCGGCCGGTACGACCAACCGAGAAAGGCCGTCGGCACCGTTGTCCTTCGTATTCACGTATTCTATATCGTAAGTATAGGCAGATAATATAATGGCCCAGCGTTGCAATCGGCTCGCGGCCATCGCTGGTACACCGTATTTAGGCACAAAAATTGATACTAACGGCTTGTGATCCGTGCGTAACGTGAACCGCCTACCGTATAGGTACTGGTGTAATTTCTTAAAACAATAAACAATCGCTAATGCTTCCCTATCAATTTGTGAATAATGTTTTTCGCTGCTAGTCAGAGCTCGCGAAACATAGACGACCGCTCGCTCGCTGCCGTCCGGCGCCGACTGCGTCAACACTCCGCCGATACCTACCGCGCTCGCGTCGCACGTTAACACCAGCGGCTTACTAGGGTCGTAGTGCGAGAGCACCGGTGCACTGGTCAAAATTTCTTTCACCTTCACAAATGCACGTTCACATCTATCGCTCCATTTCCACGATACCTTTTTTTTTAACAGTTCGTATAAAGGTGATAATAAGCTACTAATATTCTTTACAAATTTTGCATAAAAATTAACAAGTCCTAAAAATGAACGTAATTGTGGTACATCCCTCGGACGGGAAATCTTCAAAATAGCCGCTATTTTATCTTGATCAACTTTCACTCCCTCGCTCGAAATAATATAACCTAAATACTTGACTTCCTTAAGCATAAAGTGACATTTATTTCTTTTCAACTTCATGCCATTTAATTTTAATCTATGTAATACTTCCTCTAAAGTTTTTAGATGATCTGCTTGGTCCCCTTTGGTACCGATTATAATATCATCCAAAAATATTTCCACTCCTGGTATATCGTTCAATAACGTCGACATAATACGCTGGAATATTCCCGGACTCGAAGCCAATCCAAAAACTAACCGATTATACTTAAACAGGCCGCGATGGGTGTTAATCACAGTAAGCGCCTTCGAGTCGTCTAATTCTATTTGGTTGTATGCTTGCGACAAATCTATTTTGAAAAATACCTGAGCCCCATTCAAATTCACCAGTAAATCGTCAATTTTCGGCAAAGGATATCTATCAACCAGTAAGACAGGGTTCAAAGTTACCTTATAATCAGCGCAAATCCGGAGTCCCCCATCCGCCTTACGTACCGGTACGAGCGGCGTCGCCCAGTCCGAAGCGTCGACCGGCTCGATGATGCCTTCGCGAAGCATGGCGTCTAGCTCCGCGTCCACGGGGCCGCGGAGCGCGTACGGCAGGCGCCGCGCGCGGCAGAACACGGGCGAGGCCCCCGGGCGCAACCGAAGCGTCGCGCGGCCGCCCGTGAACCTTCCCAGCCCCGCACTGAACAACTCCTCATGTCTGTCGAGTAACAGATTTACACTATCAGAGGCAGGCTTTTCTAAATTACAATTGAAATTAGGCTCAACTCTCAACGACGGAATTTTTATACTTAATTCTGCTAGCCATTGCCGACCCAACAGAGATGTTGTGCCCCCGTCTATAACATACAATTCCAAATTCTTGTTGTCACCACCATAACTTACAACCGGTTTAATCATCCCTAAGGGCTTAATCTTACTACCATCGTAAAACTTAAGTACTAACTGACATCTTTCCAAAGGTCTCATCGAGAAAAATTTTAAATAAGTAGTTTTACTAACACATGACACTGCCGAACCCGTATCCACTTCCATATCTATTCTAACACCATCAACACTCAGTGGTATGCTCACCGGTCTGTAATTGTTTAACGACAGCTGATTCAACTCTTCTTCCCATTCGGACGGGCTGTTTTCGTCCGACTCCGCAGGTTGAGACGCTGCTACGTGATTGACAACCCGTCGCCCCCGAGCCGTTTGCCCTCCGCGCTGGGGGCATACTCGTCTCAGATGCCCTGGCTCTGAACACCTGCTGCAGATAAAGTGCCGAAACCGGCACCCCTCCTTCCGGTGCCCCTTAGATCCACAGGCCTGGCACCCTCCTGGCTCCCGTCCTGAGCCTGGCTGCGTCCCGCATCCCCGGCCGCGGCCCCGCGCTGAACTTAGCGCATGCACCGCGCCCGCACCCGTACTGCTGGTGCTGGGCGCTTCCGCCGCCGCCGCCGACGCTGCCGCCGCCGCCGCTCCGCCTGCCGGATCCATTGCCGCCGCATCCCGCTCAGCCGCCTCCCACGCCGTTGCTAGTCTCACTGCTCCCGCGTAACTCAAACTGTCCTTGGCAAAAAGTCGTTGCCGCGTCATGTCGCATTTTAATCCGCAAACCAATTGATCGCGAAGATTCTCTTCGAGATTAGCACCAAACTCACAGTATTTAGTTAGTTTTTTAAGTTCCGAGACGTATTGTGACACATTCTCGTTGGCACCTTGTCGCCTTTGTCTAAACCGGTAACGTTCCGCCATTACGGACGGTTTAGGTTGCAGATGATTACGCAACAATGACACTGCGGTATCGTAAGTTAATTCCGCCGGTTTCTTGGGACTCGCCAAACTGCTCAGTAGTTCATATGTCTCGTCACCAATTCCTGCTATTAACATGGGTAACCACAAATCTTTATCAACTGAGTTCACTCTGAAGTACATTTCTAACCTTTCTACGTACAGGGTCCAATTTCCCGATTTCAAATTGAATTCACTTATTTTTCCGAACGATCGCGACATGATTAATCTTTACTATTGAGTCCAAACACTAATTATATTAATTTCTAATCCTCGATCGCCAGTGAAATGTTCTAGCAAATGAAACGACGTTTTAAGACTGACTCTGTATTTACTCAACCACCCGCACGACATAACAAATTAAGGTACCGACATTAGGTAAACGGTATACACTACAGGCGGAACCCAACAGCAGCGTGGTGGACTACTTTAACGACTATTATCATGTTAGTGATAATAACCGGGACCGACGGCTTAACGTGCTCTCCGAGGCCAGGGGGTGAAACACCGCCAACTTCCTAACTCCGGGCTAGTACTGAGAATTTCTATAGTCAGGAAAATTATGGCCTAGCCCGGGACTCGAACCCGGGACCTCGTCGGCCACAGTCGAACATGATAACCACTAAACCAACGAGGCAGTTCGAGGCGAGGCAACGAGTATGTAGATCTTACATAGTCTACGAATATCGTAATTATTAAGTACACCAGAAACTAGAAAGTGTCTATAAAGGATGAATACAATTTAGAGTTATGAGACATCCCTAATGCAATCTAGCCTGGCGGTCGCATACTCTTTGCTTTTAAAAGCTGAAGCGACGTTTTTATGCCTGAAGAAATAGCGGGACTTTTATGGCGCGCTTCTGAGTTTTTTTTTTGCAGGAAGCGGAATTCAAAACGATGCAGAAATTGTATTAAAAATGTGCCGTTTTACCTCATTTCTGTATTTTTTTATGCATTTAAGTGTGTCACTGACAGTATAAGGTATCTACTATGGCTTCCCATATCGTACCTCATAATATCATATCATGATAAATGCGAAAGTGTCTTTGTTTGTTGGTTTGTCCTTCAATCACGCCGCAACAAACCCACGGATCGACGTGCATGGGTATAGTTGAGGACCTGCAGAGTGACATAGGCTACTTTTTATCCTGGAAAATTAAAGAGTTCCTGTGAGAATTAAAAGCCTATGTCCTTCTCCGGGATGCAACCTATCCCTGTACCAAATATCCTCAAAATCGGTTGAACGGTTGGGCCGTGAAAGCGTAGCAGACAGACAGACAGACACTCTTTCGCATTTATAATATTAGTATGGATATGAATTTCAATTAATTTTACAGACGAACAAGCGTTTCAATATTTTTATTACATTTCCAAAAAGCATTGCTGATTTCATCTCAAAGTCAATTTTGAATTCGCCGAATTGGAATCGGTGAATTTCATCCGAAACTTTGCATCGTAGGTACCTACTGAATTACTTACACCTAAATTCAAATCGAATTTCGGATTTGTGGTGACAAATCAGAGATAATTTATTTGGGTTCCGGCGCATTTACCAAACCCATTCTAGTAGGTACATTCATTAATGGATTAGGTTAATGAGAATTTCATGGGTATTCCGGGTACGGGTACCACTGGAAAGTGGTAGATTCATTTGACTATTCAAAAGCACTTTGTATCATATCATACTTCATACTAATATTATAAATGCGAAAGTGTGTTTGTTTGTTGGTTTGTTGGTTTGTCCTTCAATCACGCCGCAACGGAGCAACGGATCGGCGTGATTTTTGGCATGGGTATAGGTGAGGACCTGGAGAGTGACATATGCTACTTTTTATCCCGGAAAATGAAGGAGTTCCCGCGGGAATCAAAAAACTTAAACCACGCGGACGAAGTCGCGGGCATCAGCTAGTAAGTAATATATATTTATTTATTGTGAATATTAAAAGGAAAAGGTGTCTGACTGACTGATCTATCAACGCACAGCTCAAACCATAAATTTAATATTGTGCCTTTCTTCCTCTAATATACTACTGTATGTTACACTAGATATTATTATCTCGCAGTAAATATATTCTCACATACATACATACATAACATTTTATAAAAGCAGTAACAAAACGGGGTTTAATTTTAAATCTAAATCAAGAACCTTTATATTGTACATAAAATTAATAAGAGACAATTTGCACGAAGAATTTACTTTAAAGCTCTTTTAGACTAAATGACGGTCCGTCCCAGACTTTACGGCTCCGACAAGCTAGCGAAACAAGTTGTTACACTTACAAGTGAGCATGTCTGAAAGTTTCTAGATCTAGACCGAACATTTGTGTCTGCTCACCACAAATGCTTATCCCGAGGACTCTAATCTTTGTTTATTTATTTATATTGTAGTTAATGGTTATGCTTGTCTGAACATTCGAGCAATTCTTTGACCTCACTGGCGTAGCTGCCTCGTTGGTCTAGGGGTTATCATGTTCTACTGCGGCGGACGAGGTCCCGGGTTCTAGTCCCGGGTCGGGCCATAATTAAATATCGGGTTTTTCTTAACGAACATTCAGTGAAGTGCAGTGCAAGTGCCATCGGCGTCCCTTGGTCACTAGTAATCCACTGTATCATTCTCTGACTTACAATTTTTTTTAAACCTTTTATTTGTGACTAGCTGATGCCCGCGACATAATCCGCGTGGTTTAAGTATTTTTGATTCCTGCGGGAACTCCTTAATATTCTGGGATGAAAAGTGGCCTATGTCACTCTCCAGGTCTTCAACTATACCAATGCTAAAAATCACGTCAATCCGTTACTCCGTTGCGGCGTGATTGCAGGTCAAACCAATAAACCAACAAACAAACACACTTTCGCATTTATAATATAAGTATAATGTATATGCATCAGTTATGTGAATACCAACTTATAAATATATTTTTTAATTCCCACAGGCACTCCTTAATTTTCCAGGATAAATCCTATATCACTCTCCAGGTCCTCAACTATACCCATGCAAAAAATCACGTTGATCCGTTGCTCTGTTGCGGCGTGATTGAAGGACAAACTCTCTATTTAACGTCCTTGGGGATAAAATTTTCAAAAACTGTGAAACACGTATTTCTTTATTTTAAACCAGAAGCCCAAATACCATCTTTCATGGTTATAACTTGAAAAATGAAGGACTTTCATACAAACTTTCAACCCCTATTTAACGCCTTTGGAGGTAGAATTTTCACAAACCTGTAAAAAACGTATTTCTTTATTTTAAACCAGAAGCTCAAATACCAAGTTTCATGGATATAACTTGAGAAATGACGGACTTCCATACAAACTTTCACCCCCTTAGGGGTGGAATTTTGAAAAATCCTTCCTTAGTGAGCGCCTACGTCATAAAAAGAACCTACTGTCAAAATTTCAAGTCTCTAACCCCAGCGGTTTAGGCTGTGCGTTGATATATAAGTCAGTCAGTCAGGACTTTATAGATTAAGTTTTATGGTGTAAGCTAGGGTGTTAGGCTTCAGCCTTGGAAGGTTTTTCACGTAAGTAAACGTTTGTTCTTTTTGAGAAATAAAGCCTATAAACTTAAAATATAATATATTCATTCATTAGATAGAGAAGAGCTCCGCTAAACGGATTCTGCAACGAGAGCCCGTACTTTCAGAATATTCGTTTAAATAAGAATTAATTCGCAGAACCAACTTTGGGTGGGATTACCGAGTACAATAAAACAAAATGGACGATCGTAAATTAAGTCGACAGCTTTTAGGCAAGTTTTAAATTACACTCATTTGGAACTCGGAATCCTAGACCCGTGGGTAAAAACTTAGATGGGGAGGAACGTGTATCCTGAGACCGCAAGTTACAGGATTACAGCGATTTATTTAATCTATATAGTTCATACTAATATTATAAATGCGAAAGTGTGTTTGTTTGTTGGTTTATTGGTTTGTTGGTTTGTCCTTCAATCACGCCGCAACGGAGCAACGGATTGACGTGATTTTAAGCATGGGTATAGTTGAGGACCTGGAGAGTGACATAGGCTTTTTATCCCGGAAAATTAAGGAGTTCCCGCGGGAATCAAAAAAGCTAGTAATATTATAAATGAGAAAGTTTGGATGGATGGATGGCTGAATGTTTTGTTTTTCAATCACGGCACAGAGATATATTTCCTAGTCTGGAATAACACTACTTTTTATCCCGGAAAATTGAAGATTTCCCACCACTACCACTACAGCCTATTGACGTCCCACTCTCTCAACCAATCTCACACTCTCATAGGAGAGAGGGAATTAGAGCTTAGACCCACCACGCTGCTCCAATGCGAGTTGGCCGGCTTTAACGACTATTGTCATGTTAGTGAAAAAGCCAGAAAACCCCAAAACCCAATATTATTATGGCCCGACCCGAGACTCGAACCCGGGACCTCGTCGGCCGCGGTCGAACCTGCTAACCACTAGACCAACGAGACAGACCAACGAAGATTTCCCGCTGGAGCCAAAAAAACTCAATCCACGCGGACGAAGTCGCGGGCATCAGGTTGCTAACAATATTCGGCTATTCTCTTACATATTGGATAGAATCAGGCGTTACTTTGCGGAAGTTCATGATTTAGCAAGAAAATATTACAACTATTTTGCAATAATCCGCCAACAGAAAAATCTGTATGGTCAAAAATGCAGTTACAATTGATTGTAGACAATCTTGCATTATAAAGTCGACATCTCCTGAAGATGCTCCGGTGTCGGAGCGAAACGTGCGTTGAGAGTAGTATAAAAGTCTTGTGTGGTGGTGCATGTGAGTGGTGGTGGCATTGCTTGCTTGGGAACTTGGCTTTCTTGCTTGAGAAGGTAAGCGGTGCTTCGCTTGTAACTGCATTTTTGACCATACAGATTTTTCTGTTGGCGTGTTATAGCAAAATAATTGTAATCTTTTCTTGCTATTCTCTTACATTTGCGCCACACGCACAATGCCCAAGAGAATAAGAAGTGATCCGGCCAGCAACAGAATCTGCGAGATGACGTGTCGCGACTACCAACACGTGTAATCTGAAACTGGCCGGAAAATATTGCTTCCAAAATAATCTTTCTACCCAAATCTTTCTACCCAACTTTATATAATATACTAGATGATGCCCGCGACTTCATCCGCGCGGATTGAGGTTTTAATTCCCGCGGGAACTCCTTAATATATGTACATACTTAACTAACATAGAATAAGTCGTACTAACACATATTTTTATTGTTTATTATTTACTAGCTGGCCCGGCAGACGTTGTCCTGCCTTGAAGTTAGAACCCGATTACAGCGCCCCCTATCGGCTCCAATTGTGAATATAAACCATCCCGGGACCCACACAAACACACTCAAAAATTCCATCTAAATCGGCCCAGCCGTTCTTGAGTTTTAGCGAGATAAACCAACAGCAATTGATTTTTATATGTATAGAGATTTAATTAGGTAAATTCTAACATAGGATAAGTCTGGTACTAACATATATGGACCTCTGTAGTCTAAGAAATAAAAATGTTCATTCATTTATTCATTACACACACACACACAGACACACACACACAGTTCAGTTTACCTTTACTTCATTATGTATTATTACTGTAATATAATTCTCATGAAATTCTAAATCTGGAGGAGGGCGTTAGCAACTGCAACACAGTTTCAAACTAACGCAGATGTTATTGTTCTATAGTTTTTAAGGCTCCAATGTAATTTGAGAAATAAAATAAAATAAATTATTATTAAATTGTTAATATTTCCTTATTATTTTAAGGGCCTAATGTCACTCTCCAGGTCTTCACCTAAACTCATGCAAAAAAAAATCACATCGATCCGTAGCTCTGTCTCTGTTGCGCCGTGATTGAAGGACAAACCAACAAGCAAACACACTTTCTGATTAATATATTAATATAATAATATATTATATTAGTACGATAAATCTTCATCGTAAAATCTTCAATGTATTTTATTAACTAGAAAGTTTTAAAACTTCGAAGCAAAAATGATACGATAGCTTTATTATATTTGTGCATTGCACAGTAAAGTTCTCGTTTTCACAACAACGACGCTATCTTTCACAAGTTAACTCTGTACTGAGATCAGAGCACAGTTTGTGAGTCGATCCGTTGCTCTGCTACGCCGTGATTGAAGGACTAACTAACAAACAAACACACTTTCGCATTTATAATATTAGTATGATAAATCTTCAATGTCTTTTATAACATAGAAAGTTTTAAAACTTCAAAGCAAAAATGATACTATAGCTTTATTATGTGTGTTCATTGCACAGTAAAGTTCTCCTTCTCACAACAATGACGCTATCTTTCACAAGTTAACTCTGTACTGAGATCAGAACACGGCTTGTGAGTATATAACTCATCAACTATAGTTGGCGCATAGTTGTTAATCTAACTTGGATTTACTAAGGACTAATAATTTACGAGCTTAAACGTGTCTAAGATGCAGACTTAAATTATAACTTACTAGCAGCTACGCGCGACAGCATCCGCGTGAAATAAGTTTTTTTGATTCCCGGGGAAACTCCTTAATTTTCCGGGATAAAAAGTACCCTTCCCCGGGATGTAACATACCGTTATACCAAATTTCATCAAAATCGGTTGAATAGATGGGCCGTGAAAGCGTAGCAGACAGACATACACACTTTCGCATTTATAATATTAGTATGGATTACAATATAGAAATTGGCCTCAACAAATTAAATTGAAAATTGAATTATAAAACTATTAAATTTTAATTGAATTGAAATGAAAACAACAATGGCAGCCGCGCAGTGTAGGTAAGGTTCTATGAAAATTCTGTAAGAACTCTTTCGTATTCCGGGATAACATTCTGTAACTTTGTTATTCTGGGAAGAAACGCAGCCTATGCCCTTCCCCGGAATGCAAACTATCCCTTTACCAAATAACGGTTGAATAGATGGGCCATGAAAAGGTTTTAAACAGACAGAAACTTTCACGTTTTAAATAATATATAATAATATAATAATATTTAATTAATAGTGTTGTTTATTCTTCTATATTTTTAATGTTTTTTTATGTATGTGCAATTCAAATGTAATATTGTAGCCCGATAAGACGTATTGGGAAACTGTAATGTTTTATCGGGTATTTCCTATCAATAAAAATAAATAAAAAAAATAAATATTACCAGAAAATGTCTGCGTGGCTTTTAATTAGTTTTTTTGAACTGTTTAATTTTCTGGGATACAACTACTTTACGGGATAGAAATCTAGGATACTTATTTAAGTATATTAAGGTTTATTCGTTTGAAAACATGTTCGGTCTATGTACACAGACATATTTAAAGCTCATGTTACAACTTAAAACACTCCTCTTTTTGCATCGGGATTTAAAAACTAAAAACCTCAAGAAAAACCAAGAAAGTTGAGTCAACGTCTTGAAATTATTTCCAGTTCTACACTCAGTGTTGGAAGAAAACTATATTAAAATAAGTTATGGCGACAAGTTCTCTCTTGTTAATTCATTGGATGAATCTTGCTAATTGTTTGATTAAGTCTAGTTCTGTTTTTAGAGGAAAAAAATGTCTCTAGAGACTACTTTGATATTTTAAAATTAAGAATGACGTTGTTCGTTTTTTTAACCCCGATTTTTTTTTTGACTGCCTCGTTGGTCTAGTGGTTGGCATGTTCGACTGCGGCCGATGAGGTCCCAGGTTCGAGTCACGGGTCGGGCCATAACAAGTATTGGGTTTTTCTGACTAGAAATTCTCAGTACTAGCCCGGAGTTAGGAAGTTGGCGGTGTTTCACCCCCGTACCTTGGAGAGCACGTTAAGCCGTCGGTCCCGGTTATTATCACTAACATGATAATAGTCGTTAAAGCCCGCCAGCCCGCATTGTAGCCGCGTGGTGGGTCTAACCTCTAATTCCCTCTCTCCTATGAGAGTGGAGGCCTGTGCCCAGCAGTGGGACGTTAATGGGCTGCAGTGGTTTTTTTTTACCTACAGTTTAGTCATCGATCTGCCTCCCGATTGTGTAAGGAAATCGTATTCGTAATCGTTTGTCAAATGGATAATTCAACCGTATAAGTTCATAGATGCCTGCACGTCAAAAAGCATTTATGAACCCCCTAAACAGTTCGAGTCTTACGTTATAAGCTGACAAATAATTACGATTTGCTTAGACAATTGGGTCTCTGGTAGTAGTACCTAAATTCGGTACAGAGATAGTTTACATCCGGTTAAGGACATACCTATTTTGCTACTTTATATCCCGGAAAGCCAAAAAGTTCCCAGTGTTTTGAAATTCAAAATTCAAATGTTTTTTATTCAAATAAGCTTTTACAAGCGCTTTTGAATCGTTATAATATGAATCTACCACTGGTTCCAGCGCAGCCAGCAAGAAACTCGGTGGTTGCTCTTTTCCATCAAAACTTACAATCATCATAATGATACAAGTAACTGCAGTCCCACGCATAGCTGGAGCGAATCAAATCCACGCTGTTTTTTTTTATCATTTACGTAATCTTCGATTGTATAGTAGTAAGCTTTTTTCACGAGCATACAATATTCAATACACGCCAAGACTGGCAGACAGAGGCAGCCCCATTTCCGACCGAAATAATCTGTACTACGCGGAAGAAGTCGCGGTCATTCTCTTTCTCTCTGCGTCGGATTCTTCTTTACTGAGGGTCGTGACCCCATACCATTAATCACATAATGGTAGGAGTTTTCTTGGGATATTAATGCGGTGGGTTCCCTGCACGTCCTTCCGCATACGACTGGACTAAGAGTATTCTAATACCTAAACTCATATAGGTTTGTTACGATTATTATCAGATATTAGTGATAATAACCGAGACCGACGGCTTAACGTGCTCTCTGAGGCAGGGAGGAAACAAAAAAGCCAAATTTTAACCTTCAAATTCGGTCACCCATCCAGTTACTGACTTGGGTCAACATTGCTTAACAATCGCAATCGACTGATATGCGTTGTCAAAGCTAGGCCATTCGTTCCTAAGCTAGGTTATTATTTAGTCTACAAATATTAAGATCTGACAGCCAACTTTCAGTAGAGAACCTAGAGATCTGAAGATCTAGGTTACACCGTTACATGATAAGGATGGGTACATGTAAGTTAAAAATGCACGTGTCAATAGCCCCGCGCCGCTCGCGCCTTTCATTTCGGAAACAAACGAGCCCGCGCAAACGAGGATTCGTTAGCTTTGTCGCAGATTTTTATCCCTAGCCCCAAGGAATGAGGCGAGGGAGCGCGCGGTTTCATTCCACGCAATCGACACGATAAATATGTCTTTCTCACAAAAAAGAGATATTTTGTAGGTATGTCCTACTTAATTGTTAATTACTTTTTAGTGACGAAGACATAGATAGATGTTGCATGCATAAAACTATCGAGTAAAGTGAATTAAATCCATACTAATATTATAAATGCGAAAGTGTGTCTGTCTGTCTATCTGCTACGCTTTCACGCCCCATCTGTTCAACCGATTGATGAAATTTGGTACAGGGAAAGGAAGGTTATATTCCAGGGAAGGACATAGGCTACGTTCTGTCCCGGAAAATTAAAGAGTTCCCGCGGGAATCAAAACAATTTCATCCACGCGGAACAAGTCGCCGGCATCATCTTGTATAAAATAAAGCCTATAATGTTGATGGTACCATAATTCAGTATTTCTATCAAGCTTCCTTATTAGCCGCACGTTTTGACGTTTGTTATAGAGTTACTCTATTATTCCAACTCCACCAGTCCATCATTTACAAAGCACCATAAAAGAAATACCATTTCATAGACATCAAACGGTGGTATAACTGATACTACTAAGTTGTGGCCTAAATTAAATGAAATAATTATTATGTTGTACATAGGAAAACTTGTTTCTTAAGACAAAACGAGACTGACTGCTTCAGAAAGAAGTTTCTGTGAGAAGCTCCGGCAAGAAATCAGCAGTTATTACCATGCATAGGTAAGGTACGGTACGTCACGATTTTAATATCGTTACACACAAAAAACCATGGCCCACGTTTTTCGCGCTACATTGGAAACAGAATCTTAAGAAAAATGTAGTTGCACAAAGTTTTTATTTACGCCTCAGCTGTAGTTTAGTTTTTTTGCGTTTGTTAGTTCGGACCTCCATTGTTCCCTTGTGATATTACCCCGTTCTTCTTTATGAGGCGCTCGTTAATAAAGAAAACATGCTAGAACATTGGCCACTTTCTTATTTTAAACAAGCCTTTTCATTAAGCCCTTTGATAAGAAATGAGGCCGGGGATTTAAACCCAAGCCTACTTTACTTTATATTATTATTTACTAGGTTTGTAAGTAATAATACAATCATCATACTAATATTATAAATGCAAAAGTGTGTTTGTTTGTTGGTTTGTCCTTCAATCACGCCGCAACGGAGCAAATGATCGACGAGATTTTTAGCACGGGTATAGTTGAAGACATGGAGAGTGACATAGGCTACTTTTTATCCCGGAAAATTAAGGAGTTCCCGCGGGAATCAAAAAACTTAAACCACCCGGACTAAGTCACAGGCATCAGCTAGTATTAAATTAAAAAAAAATAGGTTCAAAACTTTCTCCACGCAGAAAAATTACGTCAATCCTTTGCCAGCTGCATCCCAAGTGAAGGAAAAACCAACAAACAAACATTCTTTTGCATTTAAAGTATAGTATAACTAGTACCCACTATCTAAAATGATAATAGAGCTGTGGAAAAATAATGATCTTCCAACTCTACATTATTATGTCTCCATTTACATTTTTAAAACAGACATTATAAGGGATGAAAAAGAGCATTTTTGCTCGCTCATTTCTAGTAGGAAGTATAAATATAACAAAGTATTCTCTATTCTGAATCAAAGTTAAGTACACCGTAAACATTTTTAAATGAAATGTTTAAATTGCAATCGCTCTCCGTGATAGGATCTTGTTTATATTAAACAGACAGACGGATTGCATGTTTAAAGTGTACCTACCTACTGAAGCAACACAACTCAAAGACGCCGAGAATTTTGCTTTGAATGGTAAAATAAACTTGTAAAGAACCCACGCTGATCATAGTATAATACAAACTTTAATGCCGTTAAAAGGTTTTGAAATATTAATATGCCCCGTAACGTTGGTTGTAGTCAAATAAATATTATAAATGCGAAAATTTGGATGGATGTATGGATATGTGGATGTGTGGATGTATGGATGTATGGATGTATGGATGTTTGTTACTCAATCACGCTCCAACGGCTGAACGGATCTGGATGAAATTTGGCACAGAGATAGATTATAGTCTGGAATAGCACATAGGCTACTTTTTATCCCGGAAAATTAAAGAGTTCCCGCGGGAACCGAAAAACCTCAATCCACGCGGACGAAGTCGCGGGCATCAGCTAGTTTTAAATAAAGGATGAAAATATAGAAAATAATTTCATGATTTTTGGTGTTGCTGGGGTCGTGTCACAGAGATCTTTCTTCTCGTGTAACAGAGGCCACAGGTGACCGGAGGGCTGGCGGTTACCTCGGCCAAGATATAAGTTTGGCTATTCAGCGGGGTAACGCAGCCAGCGTTCTGGGCATATTGCCTCGTTGCAGCGGGTTGGATGATTTTTTTAATGTTCAGTTTTCAATTTAGATTTAATGTATTTCATCGTTTTAATTTGATGTTTGTGTTATTAGGATTTAAAAAGTTTTATACCTATATTAATAATACCTTTAAATAAATAAATATTATTCAAATAAACTTTTAAAGTGCTTAGATCAAATCCCAGAATAAAACATAATGAGTTTAATGTAAAATTTTGTTATACAATTATTGACCTAATTGACTGTGTATCGGGCGCCATAGATTTAAGTAGGTATGGGTGAGTCGAGTTCAAAAATTCATTAAGTTTTTCATGACCTACGGCCTACGCTTTTAGGAACCTTAGTTCTACTTTTAAATGTTTGCAGTATTTTCCAATTCCAATTATAGGTAAAATATAATTATTGGATAGAATCAGGCGTTACTTTGCGGAAGTTCATGATTTAGCAAGAAAAGATTACAATTATTTTGCTATAATCCGCCAACAGAAAAAATCTGTATGGTCAAACATGCAGTTACAAGCGAAGCACCGCTTACCTTCCCAAGCAAGAAAGCCAAGTTCCCAAGCAAGCAATGCCACCACCACTCACATGCACCACCACCACAAGACAATACTACTCTCAACGCACGTTTCGCTCCGACACTGGAGCATCTTCAGGAGCGGTGCTTCGCTTGTAACTGCATTTTTGACCATACAGATTTTTCTGTTGGCGGAATATAGAAAAATAATTGTAATCTTTTCTTGCCAAAATATAGTTTCACTTTGTTGAAATAAAACTTAAAGGCATGTTCAAGATCAATTTACACCTTCAGAAGTTAAAAATATTATATTATAATTTAACATTGAACATATTTTTATTTTTATTCTTTGTAAATACCGTTGAGTCTAAATTTTCCTCCCAAGAAGCATGGAAAGGAATTCTGCATAATATTTTCATAGCAAAATATGCAAAAGATAAAATCTTCAAAACGTATCTCGAAAATTTTAGCTTACTCCCAGCAAATAAGTAAACATAATATTATTTCTGGACCGAAAAATTTCTAGACTTACTTACTCTCTCAATGCGAAATTGAAACTAGTCGGCGTATCCTCTGTGCAAACAACTCCTTAGATCCATGCGGCGCGGCGGCTCAAAGACTCAGTTTACGTTTAATATGGGGATGAAATGAGCTTTGCATCAGATATTTGGCTTAGAATATTTTAAATATTTTTAAATTTTTCAGTGGGAAAACTGCTTTTCAAGGGCGAAAACACCGACAGTTTTTTTTTTTAAATTCGACTACAAGTTAGCCCTTGACTGCGATCTCGCCTGATGGTAAGTGATGATGCACTCTAAGATGGGGTACGGCAGTTACATTAAACATTTTTTTTACAATATTTATACATTTTATTATATTTACTTAATGTTATTTTTAATGTAAACGTGTTTTTGCAACCCCGACCTGCAATAAAATGAGATTATTATTTATTATTATTATTAAAACATACCCCTCTCGGTTTCTACATGGCATTGTAATCCAAATTGCCACTTATGAACCAAACCCAGAACCTGAGGCGCCGTCATATTGTCATTGCTCGCGCGATGATGCGATGCGATTTCATCGTGCGATGAAACTGGTCGCGCGATAAGAAATCGTGTGTCCTATTTTGGAGCGATGCGATCACACTCGAAATGGCTCATAACAGAGATGCACAGTTTTTGCTGTCGGGCAATATTTCTTTAATCGTAAACAGCATTAGAAAAAGAAAACGTGGATCACATAATATTATACTCTATAAAAACAGAAACAAGCGAGGTCCCTACGCGGTCGCGCGAGCGCCATTGGGACATTCAGTACTGATCAGTATGTTTGATCGGCGATCGTCCGATGGTCGCGCGACGAAAACTAGACAATTTGAACGCATCGCATGATCTTCAATAGGACATTCAGTAGAACACAGTATGTTTGAACGTACGGGCACGCAATCATTTTCGTCGGACGCACGTATCATCGCACGAGCGATGATAATAGGACGGCGCTTAACACTTATAAGCGCCTACCACTCCACCAGTGAGGTTGTCACCTAATCAAAGCCACCCCATCCGTTAAGAACCAACCCTTCAATATTCAATTAATAATGCCCTTTGAATACATTGTGAACCTCCATTGAGATGATAATGTATAGAGGAGCAACTCTCACATACCGTCAAAACAATCGCCCGCTCTTAGCGTCAAAAAATACGCCTGAAATCCATACAAGTCCATACTTAATATTATAAATGCGAAAGTGTGTCTGTCTGCCTGTCTGCTACGCTTTCACGGCCCAACCGTTCAACCGATTTTGATGAAATTTGGTACTGGGATAGGTTGTATGCCGGAAAATCAAGGAGTTCTCGCGGGAATCAAAAAACTTAATCCTTGCCGTATGGCTGGAGAGGAAAGGTGGTAACGTCACTTTTAGGCTGATGCAGGTGCTTATCGGACATGGTTGTTTCGGGGAGTACATGTGTCGGATCGGTCGGGAGGTCACACCGCGGTGTCACCACTGTGAAGAGGACCGAGACACTGCACAACACACGCTCGAAGAGTGCCCTGCCTGGGAGAACGAGCGTAGTGTTTTAGTCAATCACATAGGGAAAGACCTTTCACCACATGCGGTTATAGCGGCAATGCTGGTGGAAGAAGAAGCGTGGCGGGCAGTGGTCTCCTTTTGCGAAAGTGTGATGATCAAGAAAGAAGCCGCGGAACGGGATAGAGAGCGAAGTGATCCTGCTCGGAGACGGAGACGTCAGGGTGGAAGTGACCAACGCCTTGACCCATCCCCTCACTAACCCCGGCCGGTGGGACTACGGGGTCTCGAGCGACTGCGGTGAGGGGTCTAACGCTTCCTCTAGCAGTAGACGATCCCGGGAGGACGGCAGCTCCACAACACGCTGCTAAGCCTTACGACAATTGGGGAGATCCCCTCCCCTGGAACGAGCCCATAATGGGCGTCGCACAAGAGAGGGGCACCGGCGTAAGTTCTTTAAGAGTTCCCGGGCCCCTCATTATGAGCTGAGGACGGTGACCGAGGGGGTTTTAGTGGGTAAAAATCCCACATAACCCGATCCTATGTGTTCGGGTATCTTCAGAAGATTTCCCCCCAGTTAACAAAAAAAAAGGCATAGGGACTGCCGATAGAAGTGAAAACGAATATTTAAAATAATTAAAAAATATATTTAAATAAATAATTAAATATTAAAACATAAACCTTAAAACTAAGGTATTAAAGTTTAATTACGAATGTAGTATATTTATATTTAAGACATTTTGTCTACGTAACAACGCAAGGTGTCGGTGACGGTGTCGGTGACGCGAATCCACAAGTTAACCCCCTACCAAAAAGTGCTCAAAGCGGCTAAAGAAGTTTTCACTTCAATATTTAACTTCGAAAACTTAAAGACTCAAGCCAGTTAAATCCCTTGAATGAGAGATCAAAGACTTCTAGAGTAACACAAGTTGTCCTACATGAAATAATTTATGTTTCATTTCATTTCAAGCTTGCACGCTCTAGGAATATGGCATCTCTTTGCACACCTCATTATAATCTACGATGTATACTTACTATCACTCAAGCTTGTGGGATTATAATATAAGGTTGTTGCATAATTAAATGCCGTAGCTAATCCGGGAGAACATCTTAATATCTAGTAGAAACCGATTACTTTGTCTGATAAAATTAGATAAGTATATTATGTGTTTGACTGCCTCGTTGGTCTAGTGGTTGGCATGTTCGACTGCGGCCGACGAGGTCACGGGTTCGAGTCCCGGGTCAGGCCATAATTGATTATTGGGTTTTTCCAACTAGAAATTCTCAGTACTAGCACGGAGTTACGAAGTTGACGGTGGTTCACCCCCGTACCTCGGAGAGCACGTTAAGCCGTCGGTCCCGGTTATTATCACTAACATGATAATAGTCGTTAAAGCCCGATAACCCGCATTGGAGCAGCGTGGTGGGTCTAAGCTCTAATTCCCTGTCTCCTATGAGAGTGGAGGCCTGTGCCCAGCAGTGGGACGTTAATGGGCTGTTGTGGTGTGGTGTGGATGTGTTTGAAAGACGATGAAAAGCTAGGAACCTGGAAAAATTGACGTAACAAAAAAGCGTTACGCTCTATCTCTCTTCCTCTAGTTGGAGAGCGACAGATTACCAGTATGCGAATACTTTAGAAGTTTAGTTAGTGTTGAACCTACTAGAAGGATAAAATAGTTGAACCAAATACTTCAAAGTAGGTCTCATTAGCTCAGCGAAAGAGTCGCGCCTTAAGCAAGATGTCGCAGGTTCGAATCCCACTAACGAAATACGGGCATTCGTATTATTTTAATAGAATAGTAGGTAACTAGTCTCACTTACGACATGTTTATTAAATTTATTTTCAAAGGATTACAAAGAAGAGCCCGCTTAAAATATTAACACACTTTGTCCCAGTAGCATCACGTGCAACGTTATTTTAACCGCCCCACATAGGGGTATTTTGCCGATCTAGCCGGTCATAATTATTTATTAATATTTTTTTATTATTAACAATTCCCTGGTTGGCTTTAAGCCAAATAAAGTGTTTTTGATTTAATAGTAAGTTAAATTGTCAGGAAAAAATTTAATAAAACAATATTTTCATAATTTATGTCGTTGGTATTTCCTTTTCTCTTAAACTAAATTTAATTTCATTGATTTTACAACGATGATGATTAATGATTATGGTTCTTCATCGTAGTGATCACTGTGTGTCTACAGAAACCTCCTCCAAATCTGAATCTGAGTCACTTTCAGAGTCAGGTAGAGCGCGAATCATCAAAGCAATTGCTTCCTTGGTGAATGGCAATGTCTTTTTTTTTTTTTGGGGTTGGCCGCATGCTGGTCAGTCAGTGGGTGGTGAAATCAGTGGGTTGGAACTGAGTAATAATCTGATTATAACGTCCATGTTACACGTGACTCTGGAAAATTTTCTCACAAAATTCTGCCCGTACAAGCGGAAATGTTTATTTGATGCCTCAGCGGCTTCTCCCGAGAGCAATCTCATTGGCAACCATGCCTTATCTATGACAGTCGCACCATGCACAAGGATCAGTGCATCGTAGGTGTCATAGGATACCACAGATATAAACTTATATATTAAAGTTTTGTAGTTCCTATGCAATAATTTGCAAACTTGTGCAAATTGACTTGATATGACTTCAAGGATGAATTTGAGTCTGTAACTCAAATCAATATCAACTCCAGTTATCTCTACAGCTAATTCAGGATTGGCAAAAAGCATCTGCTCATGTTACCATAATTGATGTTTCCAAATCCAGCTTTTGGTACATCCACTATTAGGCCTGTTGCTACTTTTTTCCACTTTTGCTTGAGGTCTGCCTTCAAAATATACGAAAATATATGTTCCAACTGCTTAACTTCATCATCAGAATAGATTTCGGTAGATAAGACCCAACATTCCAAGTATTTTAATTTTTCTTCAAAACTAATTTTTCTTCAAAAAAATTTTGCTCTTGAATATCAAAAAGTGATCTACAGGTCACTACTCTAACACCGGAGCACCCAGATGATCCTGAAACAAAATAATATTCACGTAAACATAATATTAGGTTCAAATATAAATTCTCTATTTTTTTTCATAACTTGGTTGGATACCCTGTGCTCAAAAAGGTGCGAATATGTGCGGCTGATTTTATCATTATTATATTGTTTAAACTATAACCTTTCATCATCAATTAAAAACATAACCGGGAAGGACCCGGAAATACAACAAAAACCTTTTCATAAATGAAATTTGGTTAGAAATAGTAATAATTTAAAACTATTTATTCAAACGGTAAAAAGCAATATACTATCACCAAAAACACACAGCAAAAACTTTAAAAAGTACGTTTCTTACCTGCTTGATCCAAATCCATAAAAATATTTTCGAAAAAATCACTCGTCACGAAAATATTTACTTTTTAAATGATACTGTACACTTGAGTAGCCGAGTAAGATACGTACACTTGCAGCGATGGTAAAGTTTGACCTGAAATAAGTACGCGGGTGCAGCCGATAAGGAACCGGAGAGGGTTACCTAATGTTCTCTAGTTATTCAACAACAATAATAACCAATTTTTTTTAACCTGCGAGTAATTCTTAGAAATCGATTTATGACCAGCTAGATCGGCCAATTACCCGTCCGTGCGCCCGTCATGCAACCAGACCCTTCTCAGAGTGAAATTTTTCCAGCGTCCGCCATTTTTTGCCGCCGTGAAGTGTTATAAACTAAAATTTTATTATTACTGCGGTCTAAAATTGGTCGGTATGCACGTAAGAAGTTATTTCAACAACATACGAATTGCCTGCATGAAAACTAAATGAGGTTTCGGCGTGCTACCTTCATTGAATAAGATTTGCTGGAAGCGCCTTATTTAAAGAGGCTTACATATACTTTTGTTCTTCAAACTTAACTTTCTTACAGCGTCGTTTACGTTTTTTCTTAGTAGTTTTCTACGATTATTATTTTATTCTAATTCTACTACAAGCAAACTTAACTGCAATTTCACCTGGATGGTAAGTGATGATGCAGTCTAAGACTATAACGGGCTAAACTAGAAAAAGCCGCCAGGCTATGTCCTTAGTCCCCACCAGCTGGAAGGAGTTTTCCAGCTAAATTAAATGAAATAATTTACTTCATGTAGTAACGAATTGTGTCATTTCATGATACATCAGGACTCTATCACAGAGCATTGAATCCACACGCAAGATCTTAAGATACTTACACTAAGTTGCACGAAACAAATTGAAAAATGTAATTGGTAGTTAAAATAATTTAATTGCAAGAATTGTATGAAGTATTATTAGTTTAATCAACACTTAATTTTTTTAAATTGTTTCGTACAACTCAGCGTTAAAGCTGTAGAAATCATAGCCACTTCTAGCTAAATTGACATTCTCTATATCCAAGTTAAACCGGACCGCACGGTTTGTCGTGGACACAAACGTATTCTGTAATACCGAAATGCGGGATATTTGCATACAAATATGATATTTGTTCCCCACGACACGATGGTACGTTTAATTAGCAATGTGAACATTGCGCGCCGACCGTCGCCAGCTTTGTTTGTTCCTAGCTTTAATATCATCTTAATATGTTGGGATTTTCTTGTGAGTTTGTTTCTACATTAGTGTATTTTTGTAATATACTGAGTTCTGGCACGGAATACTTACCAATTAACTATTATCAAAATTCGATGCCAGCTATTCAAATTAACTATTTTTTAGTGATATTAAATAGAGGATCTCCCAAAAGTCGGTCCCAATTATAGGTCTCCTGTTAGTTTTATTTTTGAAAACCATTTTAAACTATCGATTGAAGTAATAAAGTGCGTAGAATTTTGATGACGTCACAGTTCACGTTTGTAAAAAACTCAAAAATTCGCCTAGATAGGTATTTCGACGACGTTCTTAAAATATTACGTCCAATATTTTAGTAAGATGAAACCGTTATGCATATTATTTTTGAAAATATTTGAAATTTCACTCATACTTTTCAATTTTCTTGTGAATATCGTTTTAGTTTGGAAACTGAATAGATTCGGCTCAAAGCCAAGATGGGTATGCTTCAAGAGATTCATAATAATATAAATGTGAAGTTTAGTATCGAAAGATCTTATTTCAGACGAAACTTCTAAGCATTTCATACGCGTCCGCGTGGGATAAGTATTTTGTGATTATCACGGGAACACATTAATTATCCTGAATAAAAAGTAGCCTAGTCACTCGTCAGATCCTCAACAAGGACAAACCAACAAAATATATAATACTAGCTGATGCCCGCGACTTCGTCCGCGTGGATTGAGGTTTTTCGGTTCCCGCGGGAACTCTTTAATTTTCCGGGTTAAGGTGCCTTATACGGATTTCATGATGTGTCATCCTTTTCCAGGTACACTTTAAAGAATCGGGAGTCACAGCTGTGGGGATGTCATGGTATCAAATTAAAGGTCATTTCTTCATCTCTCGTTTGACCTTATAAAAACGCACACTCCAATACAAATTTTCTGCATAAATACGTTTCTCCGAACGCAAGATCTGCTGAAAATGACGAAAAATGGGGTCCGGATAGGTACCCATAAAGCTAGATCCGCTGCATATTTTAACTTGAATATTAACAATAAAGTGGGGCTTATATAGTCCTCTATCCATGGTGCAAAGCATTAAGCATACAAATAAATATGTTTATAGTTTATGTGGCAAAAAAAAAATGTTTCATACATTTTTCTATGAAAAGAAGCCGAGCGCTAGGCGTTTGGCGCTCAGTACGCGCTGAGACGCGCTCGTGGACGGGTGGGTGTATCGCTTTTTTGCACGAAATTTATTACGACAAAATGAACACCGTGTTGTGTACTGCCATAGAGATATAATATTCTGCGCTTAGAATAACTTGATACCGACATCCACAAAGAAGGAAGTTCTCAAGTGTAGGCGTATTTTTTTTACCCGATTACGGCAAAGCCACAAGGAAAGGGTATGTTAGGAATATATATGTATGTATGCATGTATGTATGTATGTATTAAAAAAAAGTGAGCGCCATTTTGAAATTCTTTGTTATCGTACCGATTTCGTTCAAAATCGATATCTGGGGTTCCCTGGGATCACAAAACAGGAAACTGTTACCAAAATTTTAAAAAAGTCAGCGCCATTTTGAATTTTTTTGTTATCGTACCGATTTCGTTCAAAATCGATATCCGGGGTTCCCTGGGATCACAAAACAGGAAACTGTTACCAAAATTTTAAAAAAGTCAGCGCCATTTTGAAATTTTTTGTTATCGTACCGATTTCGTTCAAAATCGATATCTGGGGTTCCCTGGGATCACAAAACAGGAAACTGTTACCAAAATTTTAAAAAAGTCAGCGCCATTTTGAAATTTTTTGTTATCGTACCGATTTCGTTCAAAATCGATATATGGGGTTCCCTGGGATCACAAAACAGGAAACTGTTACCAAAATTTTAAAAAAGTCAGCGCCATTTTGAATTTTTTTGTTATCGTACCGATTTCGTTCAAAATCGATATCCGGGGTTCCCTGGGATCACAAAACAGGAAACTGTTACCAAAATTTTAAAAAAGTCAGCGCCATTTTGAATTTTTTTGGTATCGTACCGATTTCGTTCAAAATCGATATCTGGGGTTCCCTGGGATCACAAAACAGGAAACTGTTACCAAAATTTTAAAAAAGTCAGCGCCATTTTGAATTTTTTTGTTATCGTACCGATTTCGTTCAAAATCGATATCTGGGGTTCCCTGGGATCACAAAACAGGAAACTGTTACCAAAATTTTAAAAAAGTCAGCGCCATTTTGAATTTTTTTGTTATCGTACCGATTTCGTTCAAAATCGATATCCGGGGTTCCCTGGGATCACAAAACAGGAAACTGTTACCAAAATTTTAAAAAGTCAGCGCCATTTTGAAATTTTTTGTTATCGTACCGATTTCGTTCAAAATCGATATCTGGGGTTCCCTGGGATCACAAAACAGGAAACTGTTACCAAAATTTTAAAAAAGTCAGCGCCATTTTGAATTTTTTTGTTATCGTACCGATTTCGTTCAAAATCGATATCTGGGGTTCCCTGGGATCACAAAACAGGAAACTGTTACCAAAATTTTAAAAAAGTCAGCGCCATTTTGAAATTTTTTGTTATCGTACCGATTTCGTTCAAAATCGATATATGGGGTTCCCTGGGATCACAAAACAGGAAACTGTTACCAAAATTTTAAAAAAGTCAGCGCCATTTTGAATTTTTTTGTTATCGTACCGATTTCGTTCAAAATCGATATCCGGGGTTCCCTGGGATCACAAAACAGGAAACTGTTACCAAAATTTTAAAAAAGTCAGCGCCATTTTGAATTTTTTTGGTATCGTACCGATTTCGTTCAAAATCGATATCTGGGGTTCCCTGGGATCACAAAACAGGAAACTGTTACCAAAATTTTAAAAAAGTCAGCGCCATTTTGAAATTTTTTGTTATCGTACCGATTTCGTTCAAAATCGATATATGGGGTTCCCTGGGATCACAAACAGGAAACTGTTACCAAAATTTTAAAAAAGTCAGCGCCATTTTGAATTTTTTTGTTATCGTACCGATTTCGTTCAAAATCGATATCCGGGGTTCCCTGGGATCACAAAACAGGAAACTGTTACCAAAATTTTAAAAAAGTCAGCGCCATTTTGAATTTTTTTGGTATCGTACCGATTTCGTTCAAAATCGATATCTGGGGTTCCCTGGGATCACAAAACAGGAAACTGTTACCAAAATTTTAAAAAAGTCAGCGC
This sequence comes from Erebia ligea, assembly GCA_917051295.2. Taxonomy (NCBI): domain Eukaryota; kingdom Metazoa; phylum Arthropoda; class Insecta; order Lepidoptera; family Nymphalidae; genus Erebia; species Erebia ligea. The sequence goes on along the minus strand of OU785241.1, from coordinate 12,661,321 downwards.
CATTTTGAATTTTTTTGTTATCGTACCGATTTCGTTCAAAATCGATATCCGGGGTTCCCTGGGATCACAAAACAGGAAACTGTTACCAAAATTTTAAAAAAGTCAGCGCCATTTTGAAATTTTTTGTTATCGTACCGATTTCGTTCAAAATCGATATCTGGGGTTCCCTGGGATCACAAAACAGGAAACTGTTACCAAAATTTTAAAAAAGTCAGCGCCATTTTGAAATTTTTTGTTATCGTCCCGATTTCGTTCAAAATCGATATCTGGGGTTCCCTGGGATCACAAAACAGGAAACTGTTACCAAAATTTTAAAAAAGCGCCATTTTGAATTTTTTTGTTATCGTACCGATTTCGTTCAAAATCGATATCTGGGGTTCCCTGGGATCACAAAACAGGAAACGGTTACCAAAATTTTAAAAAAGTCAGCGCCATTTTGAAATTCTTTGTTATCTTACAAATTTCGTTCAAAATCGATATCTGGGGTTCCCTGGGATCACAAAACAGGAAACTGTTACCAAAATTTAAAAAACGGCAGCGCCATTTTGAAATTCTTTGTTATCATACCGATTTCGTTCAAAATCGATATCTGGGGTTCTCTGGGATCACAAAACAGGAAACTGTTACCAAAATTTTTTTTACTGTTTTTTGTACGATAACAAAAAAATTCAAAATGGCGCTGACTTTTTTAAAATTTTGGTAACAGTTTCCTGTTTTGTGATCCCAGAGAACCCCAGATATCGATTTTGAACGAAATCGGTATGATAACAAAGAATTTCAAAATGGCGCTGCCGTTTTTTAAATTTTGGTAACAGTTTCCTGTTTTGTGATCCCAGGGAACCCCAGATATCGATTTTGAACGAAATTTGTACGATAACAAAGAATTTCAAAATGGCGCTGACTTTTTTAAAATTTTGTTCATAGTTTCCTGTTTTGTGATCCCAGGGAACCCCAGATATCGATTTTGAACGAAATCGGTACGATAACAAAGAATTTCAAAATGGCGCTGACATTTTTAAAATTTTGGTAACAGTTTCCCATTTTGTGATCCTACGGAACCCCAGATATCGATTTTGAACGAAATCGGTAAGATAATCTTTTATACATTATTTTACAATCTCAAAAACTGAGTATTATTGTAGCCGCGAGAATTGTTTCGGCGCATAAATAGGTACATAATATTTACCGCGGCCAACAGCGTAAACAAGTACCTAGTAAATAAATAATCGTCTAATATTTTCAAGTAACAAAATTGGTTAGTTGGCTATAAAATCGAGCGTCTCTACGCTCTATAGCTCTACGCTCTCGTAAAGCGTGCATATATATGCTGTAGTGTGACGAGTTGTATACCTATAGTTGAGTTTTTTACCTATAGTTGGTCGCGGGGTAAATGTTTAAAGGGCCTTAAACAGTAGCCTATGTGCTATTCCAGACTATAATCTATCTCTGTGCCAAATTTCATCCAGATCCGTTCAGCCGTTGGAGCGTGATTGCGTAACAAACATCCATCCATACATCCATACATCCATACATCCATCCAAACTTTCGCATTTATAATATTTATTTGATTATGATGAATGATGATAATATAATGATCTTTTACTATATTATTATGACTCAAATCAAAAAAATATAGTAGGGGAGGCAATGATGCTAATAATTAATGTGGATTTACTCGAGCGTCGTGGAGACCTGATGGATTTTGAAGATTAGATGGTAGACAGATAAAAAGGTTATAATGATGTATATCCTTTCACCGGTGGGGAGAGCGTCTACAGGTTATTTTTTCTTCAAATCATCAGATTAAGAAAATTCCTCGAGATAATCGTCAGATTATAGGTCACCACGTTTGGGACATGAAGCTGAACCGTCTGTATGATAATCTGATGCGCTCGAGTATTGCAAAATGGCAATTTTTTTCGCATTTTCAAAAAACCACAGCGGCTTTGCGTTGCTTCAGAATCGTCAGTATTTTGAATAGGAGCTTTCTTTGGGTCCACTTACATCTCCTCCGAATATCTGACGCGCTCGAATATTATTATTTTTTTTACCAATTTTTTTACTTCCGTACGGCCAACCCTACCATGCAAACCGACTAATATACATACAAGCGATAACAGAGAGACGTGGGGCGTATACGCTATCAATATCTTACACGCTGAAGTAAATCCAAAACACCCCTCTTGGACTCCCCTACTATTATTTATTTATTCAATTTAGGCACACTGTACACTTATTAACATAAAAAACTTATAAAACATGATGGTGATAATCAATTACGGTATCTTGAAACTAAAGCTACGAGGGTTCCAAACGCGCCCTGGTCTGAGAAGAGGCCACAACAAACTCAGCCAGTATGATTGCAGATAAACCGTCTACTTCCGTCCTATCCAAATATATTGTTCTCAACATTATATTATGTATGTATTAGGAAATTGGGGTTACACATGACAGGGTCTCCCGCGGGAAATCCTCGCTTTACCTACTACAAGAGCACCAAAGGATCCTCTATTAGCATTAACACATCCACGCTTCAACGATAGTTGATTTGTACGTCTGCCTTCCAGACATCCACATCGATCCATACTTCCATACTAATATTATAAATGCCAATGTGTGTCTGTCTGCTACACTTTCACGGCCCATCTTTTCAATCGATTTGGATGTAATTTTGTACTAGGATAGGTAGGATCCCGATAAAGGACATAGACTACTTTATATCCCGGAAAATTAAGAAATTCTCGCGGGAATCAAAAAACTCAACCCACGCGCACAAGGTCGCGGGTTCGAATACCTAGTAATATCGTAGAATAGGTAATAGTTGGTAATATCCATCCATATCCATATCCATACTTCCATACTAATATCCATACTTCCGTACTAATTTTATAAACGCGAAAGTCATGTGTCTGTCTCTCTGTCTGTCTGTCTGCTACGCTTTCACGGCCCATCTGTTCAACAGATTTTGCTGAAATTTAGTACAGGGATAGGTTGGATCCCGGGAAAGGACATAGGCTACTTTTTATACAGGAAAATTAAGGAGTTCCCGCGGAAATCTTAAAAACTTAGTCCACGCGGACGAAGTCGCGGGCATCAGCTAGTTATAAATGCGAAAGTGTGTTTTTTTGTTGGTTTGTCCTTCAATTACGCCGCAACGGAGCAACGGATTGACGTGATTGGCAGTATGGCAAAATTTCGTTCCTGTAAAAACTTTACTTCCCTCCTTCTTCCGTCAAACTCCAAAGATCCATTTCATAACCTGTTGCGGGACAAACACCGGACCAACTCCCCTCGCCTTGGGGCCTCGAAGATAGATCGGTGCCATTTGATTTAATACCCCCTGATAATTTCTGTTGGAGAACTAATATTTTAAAAAGCTACTTACTTTGTTTGAAATTGCTGTCTGCTTTGATGGATGGGGAGCGAGTAAATAAAGATGACTGCGAACCTGGAACGTACTATTAAGTAGGTATTCTGTGCTATAACTGACGTTACTTTCCTTGCGCATTAAGTCATAAGTCATAATATTTATTCAATTTAGGTAGACACACTACACTTATTGACGTCCAGTTACATAAAAATATAATGGTGATAATCTGTTACGGTATCTTAAAACTAAAGCTACGAGGGTTCCAAACGCGCCCAGGTCTGAGAAGAGCCTACACTGTAGTCTGTGGAAGAGCCCACAACAAACTCAGCTGGGGTTTTATATTTTTTTCATTATCACATTAGTATGAAGGTCTTTTTTTTAACTCCACTACAAGTTAACCCTTGACTGCTATCGCACCTGATGGTAAAGGACGATGCAGTCTAAGATGGTAGCGGGCTAACCTGTCAGGGGCATGGCAGTTAAATTAAACCCCTTCGGTTTCTACACGGCATCGTACCGGAACGCTAAATCGCTAACACGCACTATTCGACAAATTAAATTTTAACTTGAGCTTATACCCTACATTGAATCACCATATTATAAACTCCGATCTCCCATTTTGCTCGCACAAACATCTACTTAATTTTAATATGTCCCATATCAGCAAGATCGCGCCCGATGTTTCGGAGCTCTTATGCTTTCAATACATTATATAACAATCCAAATTTCACGTTTCAGAGAACGATTATTACACCTATCAATATTGAAAGCACACTTCCAACCATCGTTAAACACAAGGTACTATGACATATCATATACGGTACCCATTTAGGATTTTGTTAACAGCGTAACACATTGTCCCAGCAGCCTAAGTTTCGTTATTTCTCTGCCTCGATGGTCTAGTGGTGATCATGTTTGACTGAAGATTACGAGATCCTGGGTTCAATTCCGGGGTCGGACCAAAATTTTTTCCGTCAAGAAATTCCCAGCAAGATAGATAATAGTGTTTCACCCCCACGTCCCGTGCCTCGGTGAGTACGTAAAGCCATCTTTCCTGTGCTTGATCTCTATACGATCGTGTCAGATTGCTTGGCCATCGAGTACTTCAGTAAATAATGTCCTCCCGACCGAATTTCGGTCACGACGGTCAATCTCCATAGAGATTAGCCATCTGCGCGGGAGATATTATAGTGCACAAGTGTGTGCGCAAACACAGATGCGCACTCTTTGTTCCTTTACTCGCATAGCCCGATGGGACGGAAAATGCGACTAATAACCGAAATATAGTAATGAGAATTTCTTGTCAGAAAACCCCACCACTTAATTATAGCCCGACCCGGGATTCGAACCCGGGACCTCGTCAGCCACAGTCAAACATGCTAACCACTAGACCAACGAGACAGTTAAAAGTCACTTCAATAAATAGAAGGGTCAATCACCCTCCAATTGTTAAATGAATTCATTCACCCAATAAATCTTTAAACGAATGACGACCTATGCAAATACCATTTTCAACGGCGCGTATCTACTCTCTTATTTATTTGCCAAGGATCGAGTGTCGCAAATGGTTTAAACTTGTACCGATTTTATGCTTCAGGGATCCCGACTTTGACAAATGGAGAGTTTAATAAGATCGCTTCTTAGAATAGGTACTGCTGAGTACTACTGTAATTTAAATATTGGCGAAGTGATCAATCCCTTTGGGCTTTCAGTTGTAGAATTGATTCAAACTTCCCACTTAGACTTATTATTAAATCGTTTAATCCGTTGATCAATATTTAATGCTGTGGTATTGGGCTTTTCAGATCCAATTGGAAAACGAGCGCAAAGGAAAGAGACAGATGGAGAAATCTTCTGGACCAGGCCCGGGCCCACAAGGGGCTGTAGCGCCAATGATGATGATGATGATATTGGGCTTTAGCTGCCTCGGTGGTCTAGTGGTTGGTATGTTCGACTGCGGCCGACGAGGTCCCGGGTCGGGCCATAATTAAGTATTGGGTTTTTCTGAGTAGAAATTCTCATTACTATATTTCGGTTATCTTTTTTTTTTTTTTTTTTATCCACTACAAGTCAGCCCTTGACTGCGATCTCACCTGATGGTAAGTGATGATGCAGTCTAAGATGGTAGCGGGCTAACCTGTTAGAGGCATGGCAGTTATATTAAACCCATACCCCTATTCGGTTTCTACACGGCATCGTACCGGAACGCTAAATCGCTTGGCGGCACGTCTTTGCCGGTAGGGTGGTAACTAGCCACGGCCGAAGCCTCCCACCAGGCCAGACCAGGGAAATTCAGAGATTATAAATTTCCGAACCCTGCCGGGGATCGAACCCGGGACCTCCGCACATTAAGGCAACAGCGCTCAACACTGCGCCACGGAGGTCGTCAAATCAGACAGATTTTCCGTCATTATTAAAGCCCGCCAACCCGCATTGGAGCTCTAATTCTAACAAAACATAACAGGAACGAAAACGGGATGAAATTGAAAAACTAAGAAGAACAAGAAATAAATATGTCGGGAGGAAATAGGAATCTCGCGTGCCAGCCTCCGAGGAGCATATAAATCTGTACGCCTCTCCTTGTCAGTCCGAATAACTGCCGCCATGGCATTTTTGACAGGTTTGATAAACGATAATAACATTTTTTGTGTACATATAAAATCTGTCCAACCATTTATTTTACTTTTGACATAAGCACGCCTATGAAGTTTTATAATTATTGACAGGCAACCATCGACAAAAAAAGGCAACAAATCTAATATCTACTATTACCTATTCTGTGCTAATATATAAAAATAAGTCGGGTTTTCCTTCCTGACGCTATAACTCCAGAACGCACGAACCGATTTCCACGGTTTTGCATTCGTTGGAAAGATCTCGGGCTCCGTGAGGTTTATAGCAAAGAAAATTCAGGAAAAATTTCAACAGAAAAGCGGGAAAATCTTAAACCACGCGGACGAAGTCGCGGGCGTCAGCTAGTAAATATATAAAATCTTTATCTGGTCCAAAATAAATTGTACAAAGTTTCTTAAATTACCCTATACCCCCAAACTAGGATAGCCCGTATCTTGAGTCAGTCTCTTCCTAGTAATTGTGCAATATATAATACTAGCTAATGCCCGCGACTTCGTCCGCGTGAATTGAGGATTTTTGGTTCCCGCGGGAACTCTTTAATGTTCCAGACGGGTCCGGGCTGCCAAATTGTAAATCGTGCAATACTCGAGGACCAAATACAGACTTCCACTCGATTTGTCCTCAGCCCGACACAACAAGCAAATAAAAGCCTATTTGAATATAGATGACTCTGAGTTTCACTTAATTCTGCTTTCAGAACCCAAATAAAACGGAGACATCGCTTCTTAATCCAATGCGCTTTGGTTATTCTCACAAGCGTTTGCTTTTAAAGTTTGCTTCTCTGGTTTTAATTGTCGATAAATTTATTAATAGTGTACAGAGAGTTGCTAATTTTGGCATGATTTCAATCTAAATATTTAAAAGAAAATGAAATGAAATTATTTATTTCGTGTAGGACTTGTGCCACTTATGATAAGTCGTAAGACCACCGGTTCGGAAAGCTGATTCTACTGAGAATAACCGGCAAGAAACTCAAAAAGGTTGCTGACTAGCCGACTGATCAACGCACAGCTCAAAACAATGGAGGTACCAGAATGGCTGAAATTTGGCTTACAGATAGCTTTATGACGTAGGCAATAGGCATCCGCTGTGAAAGGATTTTTGAAAATGCAATTCCTAAAGGGGTTGAAATTTGTATGAAAATCTAACTTAACGTGAGCGAAGCTGCCCCCCCGATTACGTAAGAATTGTCGATCAAATGGTAAAGGTTCGGCGTCAAAGTAAAATAAACCATGACAGCATTGAATTAGAGCTCAATTTCGTCTGCCCATTCTTATACGTTTGGGGTATCGTACATACCTAAACGTATAAGAATGGGCAGACGAAATTGAGCTCTAATTCAATGCAATTATGGTTTATTTTACTTTGACGAAAATCTTTAACGTTTGATCGGCCATTCTTACATGATTGGGGGGCTGATGCTTGATGTCGTCCGTTCGTCCGACCTATTAGGTCTGCAAACGTTGCGCTTTACAGTGCGGAATCACCATTCCAGCACTTTTGGATGACCACGTCTATTACTAGGACTAATCTTCCAACATTATTTACGAGGACACTTCGGATAATAGTATCGATTTTCACACCATTCATCCAATTCCCCCAAAAACATCGCTTTCAAAAGAAAGCTTGACAAGTAATCCTTATTAAGGTTGAGCAATAACAAAGAGGACTGTACGGAAATCGGTCGCCATCCGTCCGGACGTCCGGATTTATTGGACTTTAAAGTCCGGAGAAAATGGAGGAGTAAGAATCGATCGGTCCGTATTATGTTGACTGGGTGCAGGGTACAAATGCTGTTGGAAAACCACTTTGTTGAACCTGATTTAGTGATTTGTTTTTCAATTCTGACACCCTTTGTAACTGGGTCGCTTTTACTCTAATTCATACCTATTCTGTACATATATCACAGCATAATATTAGTATCCTAAAGATCTCCTTAGACTGTGCTAATCCATACTATCCATACTATTATTATAAATGCGAAAGTGCGTCTGTCTGTCTGCTACGCTTTAACGGCTCATCTTTGCAACCGATTTTGACGAAATTGGGTACAAACATAGGTTTTGTGCTTGGAAAAGGACATAGGCTACTTTTTATACTGAAAAATTAAGAAGTTCCCACAGGAATGTAAAAAACTTAATCCAGGCGGACGAAGTCGCGGGCTTCATCTAGTCTAGTATTATTATAATTTATACGAAAGTGCGTCTGTACGTCAATACCGGTGGCATGGTAACTAGCCACGGACGAAGCCTTCCACCAGAGAAATTATAAATTCCCAAATTGACCCTGCGTCGGGTATCGAACCCGGGAGACGTGGGAGACGTTTAGACAACAGCGCTAAACATTGCGCCGGAGCTGTCGTCGAGATCTTGTCTAATCGAAACTAATATTATAAAGAGAAAAGATTAGTTTGATTGTTTGTAATGGATAAACTCAAAAACTGCTCAACCGATTTGAAAAATTCTTTCACTTATAAAAAGCTACTTTATTGGCGGGCGAGGCGCGGACGAGGCGCGGGCGTGTACGAGCGCTATTTGCGCATTTCTACAAAGTACAAAGAGCTAATTTGTAAAACCTGATATGCTGCCCATTGCAATAATATTTAAGTATGGACTATTATGATGACTACCCGTGAGCCGTGCGAAGCCGGGGAGGATCGCTAGTTCGACTATAATGCAGGTCCTACAACACAATATTGTAATGTAGTCATGTTAATGCTAAACTGACAATCCCTTTGACGATATCGCATCGCGGTGGAATTTCCCCCGGGCCGCCTTGTCAAACATTAGCTCGAGTTCTACACTAACAAGTTGAGAACATCTTGTTCAGGAACCGCGAGGAAGTTAAAGGTATGGTCAGAGAGACCTTTACCTGATACTTTGGTATTTCCTTTGACATCTGCAGAATCGGAGGAACTACGAAATGAAATGATTGATTTTTAAGTGAAAACTTCTTTAGCCGCGTTGAGCACTTTTTGGTAGGGGGTAAATTTGTGGATTCGCGTCACCGACACCTCGCTCCGACATGCTCGCGTTGTTACGAAGACAAAAGGTCTTAAATATAAATATACTACATTCGTAATTAAACTTTAATACCTTAGTTTTAAGGTTTATTTAATATTCGTTTTCACTTCTATCGGCAATCCCTATGACTGCCAATTTTTTAAAGTCAAGTAATGATTTTGCGGAGATAGAGACATAAATCTTATTTAGAATCCCTGTATTTCCTCTGACACCTGCTAATCGAAAGAGCTACCAATGTAGGCATTGCTATTGACCAGATAACAAAACCACCACCACCACCACAGCCCAATAGCATCCCACAGCTGGGCACAGGCCTCCACTCTCATAGGGGAGAGGGAATTAGAGTTTACATCTACCACGCTGCTCCAATGCGGGTTGGCGGGCTTTAACGACTATTATCATGTTATTGATAAATACCGGGACCGACGGCTTAACGTGCTCTCCGGGGCACGGGGGTAAAACACCGCCAATTTCCTAACTTCGGGCTAGTACCATAGTACTGAGAATTTCTAGTCAGAAAAACCCAATACTCAATTATGGCCCGACCCGGGTCTCGAACCCGGGACCTCATCGGCCGCAGTCGAACATGCCAACCACTAGACCAACGAGGCAGTCAAACAAAACATTATCTTTCTATACTAGTAGGTACTACTTTTAAACATGTGGAAGTTTGGATGGATGGGTGTCGCTTGTTGGTTGGTCGCTCAATCACGCCAGAACAGCTGAACGAATCTGGATTTTGGCACAGAGATAGTATCATTATAGTCTGGAATAACACGTAGGCTACTTTTAATCCCAGAAAATTAAAGAGTTCCCGCAGGAACCAAAAAACCTTAACCGACGCGGGTAAATAGTAGCTAGTGTTAAAAATAAAAGAACAATACATTTTTCACATCGTTTTCAATTTCTTTGTAGAGACTGCAGAGATGTCTCTGTTTTAAAAGAAATTCCCTGTTGTATGCATAGGTTCATTCTATTTTAGGCTAAGAAAACGTGGGAGGGATATAGCTCTATATTCAACGGTAAGCAATTGCTTTCAAACCTTAATATCACGACAACTGCTCTGCGAAAGACTGCAAACATAGTGATTGAAATAACGTTTATATTCGCTGCTTTTATTCTAGAAAATGTATGTAAACTTTATCATTAAAAATGTTTGTCACACTTTCACAAAGTAGAAATGTAATGACCTGCCTAATAGTTTTATTTAAGGACACTAACTTTGCGTTTCCGCCATATAATGATTTGAAAATTAATTTTAAACTTGAACTTGATTTCGAAAATTTTGTCCTGTCCTTTTTTAGTAAGTTGTTCTTGTTTTCTGTTTTCAATCAACATAAAAAAGTAATGGTTGTACTTTTTTATGTTTGTGACCAAGCGACTTTTCGAGCTATGTCTGGTTCTTGGTTTGGTCTTTGTTTTCTCTGGTTCTCCTACGAATAGGCATACTTAAAGATCCTTTGCTGCATTGCGGCTTGATTGAAGGACAAGCGATCAAACCAACAAACAAATACCTAATAGTAGAAGCAGAAGACGTACCGCGCCGCTCCGTGCATCTATATTGAGGCTAGACCTGCAGCAAAGTCAGGGGTCAATAATACTTTTCCGTCAAGCGTACGCGTCCGGTATTCCGCTCCGTATATTACGTCGCTATCATAGCCAACGATACGTAGCGCAATAAAAAGAAACCGACGCTATAAGATCTCTGCGCTCCTTATCTCAGACGTTAGTTCCAACGGATAACCAGGGATTCTAACTTAGGCAGACTGAAATCAAATAATTATGGGAACAACGACTTACTTAAATTATGTAGAAAACTTAGACTTCGCTCGGGGGGAATGGGATATTTCATGGATATTTCCAATGTAATTCCCTTCTTAAACTCCATAAACCATAGAAGTTACATACAAAATCACAAACTAGGCCCATATTATAGTGTATAATTTAATAATATGTCAGGCAGTATGTTAACATTTATTTTCTGAACTAGATGATACCCGCGAAAGATACTGATAGATAGGTAGCATTCCGGGGAAGGACAAGGTTTACTTTTTATACCCGAAAATCCATGTCCATACTAATATTACAAATAATGTATGTTTGTCTATCTGCCCGTATGTCTATCTGTCTATCTGCTACGCTTTCACGGCTCATGTTTAACCGATTTTGATAAAATATGGTACAGATATTGTATCCCGGGGAAGGACATATCACATAGGCTACTTTTTATCCCCGGAAAATTAAAGAGATCCCGCAGAACCAAAAACCTCAGTCCATGCGGATGAAGTTGCGGGCACCAGCTAGTATTACTGTAAATTACACTTCGGGGGCTGAAGACAATTGACACTACAAACAGCAATACACGGCAAGTACACTTATCGACAATATTGATAATGTCCTGCGCTCCCGTATCTCTATTTACACGCCCAATATTGGGGTATAATATCTTATTGGATCGCCGAAACAATTGACGCTGCAAATACAAATTAAAACGTTACCAGGGACGTAATTGTTTTTTTTATCCACTACAAGTTAGCCCTTGACTACGATCTCACCTGGTAAGTGATGATGCAGTCTAAGATGATAGCGGGCTAACCTGTTAGGGGCATGGCAGTTATATTAAACCCATACCCCTATTCGTTTTCTACACGGCATCGTACCGGAACGATAAATCGCTTGGCGGTACGTCTTTACCGGTAGGGTAGTAACTAGCCACGGCCGAAGCCTCCCATTACTGTTATTACATTTATTCAGTAGCTTCTATTGATAAAATTGCTATTTTAGTAAGATTGTGTACAGCAAAATTAGCCAAAGCAGCTGATAAAAGATTAGAACAATAGACTGACCTTTATTTAATCAATGGCCATGGTGAGGGGATGAAAGGGTGCTAGGATGTTAAAATGCTAAAAAAATCCATACTAATCTTATAAATGCGAAAGTGTGTCTGTCTGTCTGCTACGCTTTAACGGCCCGTCTTTTCAACCGATTTAGATGAAATTTAGCATGTAGGTAGGTTACATACCGGGCTTTTTATCCTGGAAAATTAAGGGGTACACGCGGGATTTTAAAAAAAACTGAATCCACGCAGACGAAGTCACGGGCATCGTCTAGTAAATAATAAATAGTTCGTTCATTATGCTCGGGGGTTCGGATCGAACCCTAAATTTTCTGAGTTGTTCGAGTCAAAGATGTGTATAGTCTGAGTGTATAGTCTTCCAATCCGCACTTTCCCAACGTGATGGGCTATGGCCGAAGCCCTTCTCATTTGAAATCGGATAGCTTTTCTATGTTGGCAATAGTTGTGAAATATAATTGGATAGTTTCTCTAATAAAACAATAAAACGAATTGACTAGGAAATAAATTTAGCCAGTATTGTTATATAGGCGACAGCCGGAAGCGGCCCGACGTCGTGACCGCACTTCCGGAATTGCCCGCTGTCCGGACAATGGACACTGTCACAAAAGGCTGGATTAATGCCTTCGTGGACACGTTGCAGCATCTTTAGATAGATAATTGTTTATTATTAGAACGAAATTCTTCATGACTATGCCGGCTAGATGAAGTGACTTCCACTACAGCCCAGATTTTTCAAACTTATCTGCTTCGAATTTCATACTTAAAGTCAATACTGATGTAGTTTTTTAGGGTTCCGTACCCAAAGGGTAAAAACGGGACCCTATTACTAAGACTCCGCTGTCTGTCTGTCTGTCTGTCTGTCTGTCTGTCTGTCTGTCTGTCTGTCTGTCTGTCTGTCTGTCTCCAGGCTGTATCTCATAAACCGTGATAGCTAGAAAGCTGAAATTTTCACAAATGATGTATTTCCGTTGCCGCTATAACAACAAATACTAAAAATTAAAAAAAAATATATATTAAGGGGGGTCCCCATACAATAAACGTGTTTTTTTCGTATTTTTTTGCTCAATATTAAAAACGGTAACAGGTAGACGGTTCAAATTTTCACAGAATATTAACTTGTATATTACCTTTCAAAATAAATAATTAAATATCAATAAAGTAAATATTAAAGGGGGGCTCCCATACAACAAACGTAATTTTTATTTTTAATACGTCATAAATCGTAAACAGGTTTGTACGGAACCCTCGGTGCGCGAGTCCGACTCGCACTTGGCCGGTTTTTATTCAGTAACATCAAAAAAGTGTGTACAGATTTTTCCATTTGATCTGGGCCCCAATCATGTAAGAATGTCCGATCAAACGTTTAAGATTTTCGTCAAAGTAAAATAAACCATAACTGCATTGAATTAGAGCTCAATTTCGCGTATCCATTCTTATACGTTTGAGTATCGTACATACCTAAACGTATAAGAATGGGTACACGAAATTGAGCTCTAATTTAATGCTGTTATGGTTTATTTACTTTGCCGCAGATTTTTAACGATTTCATCGGTCATCCTTACATGATTGGGGGGCTGAACTGACCCTTAGGCTAATGTGCCTTCACCTTATCTCAATAGAGGTTAATAGTGTTAGGCGGATGCAAATCGTACAACGGAACGCAGACGTCACCATAGACTATCCGTGTTTATGGCGTACATGACGCCCCGTTTGACATTTGACGTTCCTAGAGTTTTCGCGCGTTTTTAGTCAGGGTGACAGCTTATAGCGACGAGGAAAACCGGTTCGCGTTCTAATTAATTGGGGACTTGATGTGGATTGATTCTTCGTTTTATAATAGCTAGAATAAACATAAAACTCATGCTTCAAGAATCGCTTTGTTTGCCGCAAGAGCACGGCTGTCCACTACAGTGCTTATTGGCGCTGCGTAAATCAAATCCATTCTTGTCTATTATTGTGCAACTGTATTAGTGATGTAACTTACTTATATTAAAAATCTATCGATTAAAATCATGTCGATAAAATAAACGTTTTCCTGGAGACTGGTCAGGTACAAACATTTCGCTCGTGATTAAAAATACCAGGTTTTTATGAGCAGGCTTACCCCGACTTATATTAGGTGCGATTAATACTATTATGTGTTAAATCGATTTTCTTGTATTATATTATATGTGATCGTTTAAATGTTAATTACTTCTTCACGCCCTAACGACTTAACCGATTAGGCTAAAATTTAGGATGGAGATATATCCTGAATCAACACATAGGCAAAATTGTACATTTATACATCCCGGAAAATTAAAGTGTTCCCACGGGTATCAATAAATTCACAAAGACAAAGTCGAGGGTATCATCTATAATACAATTAAATGCGTTCGTTTTATGCACAAAAGATCAGCCAGGATGTTTAACGCGAAATTTAACTTGTATTCTTTGCACGATTCCAAGCAAAAACGATCTTCACAATCTCTATACTGTGCAAATCATATTAAGTTTTGAGGTTTTACTGTAACATTTTCAATTTATCAACAAAATCTGCTCGTGATATGTTCTAAATTATGTTAAAACCTCATAAAAATGTACCGCTAAACTAAACAATTACAAGGACAAATCGTTTAGTCAATAACCGAAAAATGTTTATAAAATTGCCTCAGGGTTACCACTCCATTTCAAATTACATGACCAAACCACGGCTATGTATGTATTTAAGCTATTTTTATTATCATCGAGACACTGGAGTGTACCTACTCAGAATTTTAACTGAACAAATATTATTTTAATTCAAACTCATGAAGCCCATGATCAAACACGATATCATCAGTAAACAAGGCATGAAAAATAAGCCTTCATTTTCGCTTGTTAATTTTAAAAATATCGATACCGTGATGAACGCTTTCGCCGAGGCTCACATTACTACGATATTAATCAATCCATTTTCCCTCACTGACAAGCCACGAACAAAAGTCAGCGTTGGCGTATCGACAGGGTATTTAATAATGCCTTTTGTCGATATATCGGTCACTTCCCTACCCTCGCCCACATAAAGGGAACAAGCGTTGAATATTGAACAGAGGACCTTTATAGACCGATAGTTTTGTACCAATTTAATCTTTAACCGCATGAAAATAAGCACCAATATGTTGATGTAATTCGCTCGGGTGATTCCACAGTATGTGATTAGATTCTATTAATGTGATACGAGTGCAGTGTTTAACTAATTTTACAATTTCGTTCCAAATCGTTTCAAAACATGGTGTTTGCTGAATTTGTAATAAAAATTCGTTGAATTGTCGATCAGAGACTATCTGAAAATTTCAAGAATAGCCAGCATAACTATAGTTTAGCCCCACTCCACCACCACCACCATTGCAGCCCATTAACGTCCCACTACTGGGCACAGGCCTCCACTCTCATAGGAGAGAAGAAATTAGAGCTTAGAGCCTTAGACCAACCACACTGCTCCAATGCGTGTTTAACGACTACGTTACGATGACGTTTTTTCATGTTAGTGATAATAACCGGGACCGACGGCTTAACGTGCTCACTGAGGCACGGGGGTGAAACACTGCCAACTTCCTAACTCCGGGCTAGTACTGAGAATTTCTAGTCAGTAAAACCCAATACTCAATTATGGCCCGACCCGGGACTCGAACCCGGGACCTCGTTGGCCACAGTATATCTAGAATCACAATATAATCTAGAAATATTATCCCTGATTTGAAAGCCTTTTTTATTTTTAGAGATAAATATTTCGACCTCTTAAATAATCTGTGCTCGAGGGCAGAGATCGTCAAAAAATATATCGAATCGGCTATCATAACAATTTATAATCAAAATATAACCGATTAAACCCGGCCCTCATGAATACGCTCCCGATAAAGTTGTTGTTCAATAACAAATATGCGAAATAAATTTATATTTTACGATCGCCGACGGAAAATATTTTAAAAGCACCGATTTTTGTTCAAATAGATACGTTCGTATCTAGTAATCCTTTTCCTATGGTAGGTAATTGTAATTCGATTGTTCATATCTATTTGGTTTGTTGTATTTGTTTTTAACGTGATTTTTTTAAAATAGTATTTTTACGTGTAGGTATATGCATTACTAGCTAATGCCCGCGACTTCGTCCGCGTGGATTGAGGTTTTTTGGTTCCCGCGGGAACTCCTTAGTTTTACGGGATAAAAAGTAGCCTATGACGTGGTATTCCAGACTATAATCTATCTCTGTGCCAAATTTCATCCAGATCCGTTCAGCCGTTGGGGCGTGATTGAGTAACAAACATCCATACATCCATACATCCATCCAAACTTTCGCATTTATAATATTTACTAGCTGATGCCCGCGACTTCGTCCGCGTGGATTTAGGTTTTTCGGTTCCCGCGGGAACTCTTTAGTTTTCCGGGATAAAAAGTAGCCTATGTGCTATTCCAGACTATAATCTATCTCTGTGCCAAATTTCATCCAGATCCGTTCAGTAGCTACGGCGTGAAAGCGGAACAAACATACAAACAAACTCACTTTCCCATTTATAATATTATTAGTAAGGAAGTAAGGATTTGATTTTTTTATAATTTTATGATCTAGCCCGTTTTTTTTTGTTTGTAATTTTGTTAACATATTTGAGTTAATTGTAATTTTATATGACATTCGTAAGAGCTTTATACAAGCCAAAATCGATAATAAATGAAATGAATATGAATATGAATTATCAATCGGGAATACCTACTCCGAAGAAAACATGTTTTGATACATAATAACATAGTGGACAGTGGTTTTATAATATAACTAGATGATACCCTACCCTGGACATTAAATAAAATGAAAAAAAAAATGAAATGATTTATTTCACCGTAGGACCACTTGTGTCACTTATAATAAGTCGCAAGAATCTACCACCGGTTCGGAAAGCTGAATTAATAAATGAAATGAAATTTGATGAGAATAAAATGAAATTAATAAATGAAATATGATGATGTCGTTTTGTCATGTCAAGTCAGTGGTGTGTTTTCTTCGCCCTTATCCTCAGGCGCCTATATACCTATTTCCATGGCCGCCCTTGTGGTCGGTGTGGTAGTTTTTTTTTTACCCACCACAAGTTAGCCCTTCCCTGCAATCTCACCTGATGGTAAGTGATGATGCAGTCTAGGATGTTAGTGGGCTAACCTGCTAGGGGCATGGCAGTTAAATTAAACCCATGCCCCATGTTTCTACACGGCATCGTACCGGAACACTAAATCGCTTGACGCCACATCTTTGCCGGTAGGGTGGTAACTAGCCACGGCGGAAGCCTTCCACCAGGCCAGACCAGGGGAAATTCAGAAATTATAAATTCCCAAATTGACCCTGCCGGGGATCGAACCCGGGACCTCCGCACGCTGAGACAACAGCGCTCAATACTGCGCCAGGGAGATCGTCAAAGCGTTGAATTTGCAAAACACTACATAATTACTAACCAAACTGACCCGACTCTTTGCCACTAATCTCGCCCGTGCTTATACTTAACAGTGAGGGGCCCTTAGATTACCCTGGCAAGTACACAGCGACCCTTTTGAAATGAAATTTAATATGTTATATTTGCGTGGGGTCTGATACAGGCAAGTATAATCATTCAAAGAAATTGGCCTCCGCTCTTTTCCTCCATGCCCGCATACTGAGGAAAATTTGTTAGTACAAAGATGTATGAGACAGTAAAATAGTCCGCTGGATACGACAATTGTTTTAATTAGTTCTTACTAAAATTACAAGTTACCTGTGTAAGTATGAGGATACAACCTCTATGCAACCTGTTGCATCGCAGAGCATAGATTACTTTTTATCTCAGAAAACCATAGAATTTCGACAGTTTCGATCTCCAATAGTCCTTCACCCGTTGTCCTAGGTAAGCAACGAAAGCGATGCAACGCGATGCGATACGACTCTATAGAAAAGGACGCAACTATATTTCCATAGAAAGGATATAACTTATTTAAGCGACAACGTAAGCTCGCAGTCAGGGGCTAACTTGTAGTGGATAAAAAAAAAGTAGTCCACGTGAATGGTCCGCCACTTTTTATTCCTGTCGCGTCGCGTCGCATTGCGTCACGTTACCGGGTTTATCGTTCACCTAGGACAACGGGTAAGCCGCGAGTTCAAAGTAGTAGGCAATTGTCTAGTTATTAATAAAATATCATTGCCACATCTAGTAAATCTTACACGCCTACGTTGGAACGAGTTGGTAAGAAGAAAAAATCTATTTATCAACGTATCGGTCTGCATTCCCGCGGGTCATTTTTCAAACAAGATTCATTATGGCGGCGCCGCAAAAAATTACGCGCCAAAGTATTTATTGGCGGTCAAATTTTGATTGGCGATGACTTGAAGGATTTCGAATTTTATTAAAAACTAGCTGATGCCCGCGGGAGCCCCCCAACCCGCATTGGAGCAGCGTGGTGGGTCTAAGCTCTAATTCCCTCTCTCCTATGAGAGTGGAGGCCTGTGCCCAGCAGTGGGACGTTAATTTGCTGTAGTGGTGGTGATGGCCCGCGGGAGCTCTTTAATTTTCCGGAATAAAAAGTAGCCCTATTCCAGGCGTCTTTGTGCCAAATTTTATCTAGATCCTTTCAGCCGTTCTGGCGTGATATTAGTAACAAACATCTATCTATCCATCCATCCAAACTTTATGTTTTTGTAATATTATAGTAGGTATCGAAGTTTAAGATGCGCGTCTTCAAACGTGTGGATTTGTTTTTCCAATAATCTTGTAGGCTCTTTAGGCTGACTTTGTGGGATTGAAATTTAAAAAAATCTATGTCTGTGTGCAACCTATTTCTGTAACAAATTTTGTCGATCAGTTGAATAGGTGGGCTTTGAAAACGTAGCAGACACACAGACAAACAGGCTTTACTATAGAAGGTTTAACATTAACGTCCCACTGCTGGGCACAGGCCTCCACTCTCATAGGAGAGAGGGAATTAGAGCTTAGACCCACCACGCTGCTCCAATGCGGGTTGGCGGGCTTTAACGACTATTATCATGTTAGTGATAATAACCGGGACCAACGGCTTAACGTGCTCTCCGAGGCACGGGGGTGAAACACCGCCTACTTCCTAACTCCGGGCTAGCACTGAGAACTTCTAGTCAGAAAACCCCAATACTTAATTATGGCCCGACCCGGGTCTCGAACCCGGGACCTCGTCGGCCGCAGTCAAACATGCTAACCACTAGACCAACGAGGCATTAAATATACAACATGACGTATTTCCATTTTTACAGCCTAAAAATCATTAACCTAAAAAAAGCAAAAAGTATGCCTTTAAAATCAAAAAAACATTTTCCACGTGGATTCAGAACGAGCAGGCAAGTACTACAAAACCAGTGTTTCAACAATGTTTTACTTTTAATCTTAATGAGATATGCATTCTGCATTATAGTAATGAAAGCGTATGTAGGACACTATTATAGAGACACTAATGCACGTTACTATGTTACCGATATGAAAGTTTTAATACAAGACCTATATAATATTCTGTCCAACCATTTATTTTATTTTACTTATCATTGAAAATGTTACCATTGGAAATGGTTATCAGATGCAAATCGCCTGAGACGTATTTTTGGCCATAGCTCCGAGGATTTTGGGAGGATCGAGATGGGAATAGTAACAAGAGTTGAGGAATTTATCGAGACACGTTTGAGCGTTAGAATTTTGAAAACCAGCTGGTAACATTTCTTGGAATTTTGAAAAATGTAAAAAAGTCGGGTATTTTGGGGGGTGTTTGTTTACTAAATTGTAAGTATTACGAAAAAAAATCGACTTAAGAAAAAATGATAAAAAAAGTCCTAGGTTAGTTTAGCTACAAAATGGCGAAAAAATTTGAAAATCGGTTTATAAATAATTATAGTGACCTGTAGGCGAGAAATGCATTCGAGTTGGAATTTTGAAAATCGGTTATTAAATTTTTGAAAAATTTTGAAGAAGAGATTTTTATTTCAGAAATTTTCAGTAAATTTTTGTTTTTATTTTCAATGCTCCGATTCTTGCGGGTACTGCGAAATCTGTGATTTTTTTGACTCCAACAAACAAATGCACTTTTACATCTTTAGTATCAGTATGATTATATTTATTATGAAGAATCATATTTATTATCATAGTCTTGTCTGTTTACAATGTTACCATATTGTTGACAGTCTAGTAATTAATATCCATCGGATTAAGGTCAGCCAAATTAATATCAGTGAATAAGTTTTTTTTTTATTCTTCTACAAGTTAGCCCTTGACTGTGACCACACCTGATAATAGTGATGATGCAGTCTAAGATGGTAGCGGGCAAACCTGTTAGGGGCAAGGCAGTTATAATTAACCCATACCCCTAATCGGTTTCTACACATGGTACCGGAACGCTAAATCGCTTGGCGGCACGTCTTTGTCGGTAACTATAGCCACGGCCGCAGCCTCCCACCAGGCCAGACCAGAGAAAATTCAGAAATTATGAATTCCCAAATTGACCCTGCCGGGAATCGAACCTGGGACCTCCCACGTTAAGGCAACAGCGCTCAACACTGCGCCAGGGAGGTCGTCATAAGTGTTTGATATTGATTTCAACTTAGTTGATGTTATAATCATATGACCATTTTTTTAATAGTTTATTATTTCCCTTGTTGCATTCGACAAGCCCAACAAACAAATCTGGAACAAAAATTTATTTATAACGACGAAAGAAAAGGAATTCAATTATTTTCTTATTAAATAAGTAATTAATAAGTAGAGTTACAAAGAGCCTCTCTACATTGTAAAAATATTGTGAGCACCAAAAGATTAAAGGAAACTCAATGATCATAAATTCTGTTATTCTCTGAAAAAGCGTCCGAAGCAGCGTTTCCACTCCAATTAATAAATAATTAAAACTACGAAGTCGGTCGGTCGTCGGCTTGCATTTTCCAGTGATGGTGTATTTGTTATTGTCGATAAAAATGCTTGTATCATTTAATAAGATTATAATTAAAATACAATTTTAATGAGGGAAAAAGATATCGGTTCTTTTTTGAAGCACCGCATTTTTACGGTTCCGTACCTCAAGAGGTATAAAAGATCGACCTCCCTGGCGCAGTGTTGAGCGCTGTTGTCTTAACGTGGAGGTCCCGGGTTCGATTCCCGGCAGGGTCGATTTGGGAATTTATGATTTCTGAATTTTCTTTGGTCTGGTCTGGTGGTAGGCTTCGGCCGTGGCTAGTTACCACCCTACCGGCAAAGACGTGCCGCCAAGCGATTCAGCGTTCCGGTACGATGCCGTGTAGAAAACTAATAGGGGTATGGGTTTAATATAACTGCCATGCCCCTAACAGGTTAGCCAGCTACCATCTTAGACTGCATCATTACTTACCATCAGGTGAGATTGCAGTCAAAGGCTAACTTGTAGTGAATAAAAAAAAAATGCTCACAACTTCCTAACATTCACAAATAATATGTGAATGTGATAACAGCCCCGAGTCAAAAAAAGTACTTACATTAGTCAAATAGAGTCATTACTCTAATAAACAATGAATTAACAAACAATGAATTTTAAACAGTTTGAAAATTTAAATTTTCAAACTGTTTAAAATTAAATCCATGCAGAAGAGTATAGGTAAAAGCCGATTACAGCTAAAAATCCAATCTTGGTATTTTAAAAAACAAAACAAAAGAAGCTTAAAACGTACAACTTTGTACTTTAAAAAAAGGTTCCAATTAAAATTCTGAACTGGTGCGAAGTTGCCCTGACGTACAATTTCCTCGACTCAAAGGGCGATCGTTTTGTAACGCCTTAATTTACGCACTTGTTGCTTTACCAAGCTTTTCAATTAACTACTTTGTTGTTTCGTGCATTGCATCTGTTAGTACGGACTACTTGATCCGCCCGACTTCAATCGGGTGAAATATTTGAATCTGTGTTCATTTTTTTTTTGTTTGTTTGTGCACTATTTGTAACCATTTTCCTGGAAAACTACTGGATCGATTATAATGCGATTTTTTGCATTAGACATTACCTACTAGATGATGTCCGCGTCTTTGGCATCCATAACTGAGGACCTGTAGAGTGACATAAGATACTTTTTATCCCAGAAAATTAAGGAGTTCTCGCGGGAATCAAAAAAAACTTAAACCATGCGGTCAAAGTCTCGGGCATCGGCAATATTATAAATGCGAAAGTTTGGATGGATGTATGGATGTATGGATGGATGTTTGTTACTCAATCACGCCCGAACGGCTAAACGGATCTGGATGAAATTTGACACAGAGATAGAGTATAGTCTGGAATAACACATAGGCTACTTTTTATCCCAGAAAATTAAGGAGTTCCCGCGGGAATTAAAAAAAACTTAAACCATGCGGACGAAGTCGCAGGCATCAGCTAGTAATATATAAGTTAAGCTCACCCGTGCAAAGCCAGGTTAGACCATAAATATGAAAAAAAATTTACTCACTATAACAGCTATGAACAAACATTAGGATTAGGGTATAATACAATATTACGTAACAGGTTATGTAAACGTTTTCGGTACGGATCACGTGGCAAATCGGTCCGCTTGATCGATCTGTTTTTACACGGCCTAATATCCTAAACACACAAACTGTGTGTTTGTTGTTAATATTTACACGGACTAATCGAACGCAAATATTCATAGGCTAATCAGATAACTAATTATTAAAAAAAATATTAATTTACTAGCTGATGCCCGCGACTTCGTCCGCGTGGATTGAGGTTTTTCGAGTTCCCGCGGGAACTCTTTAATTTCCCGGGATAAAAACTTAAACCACCTGGACGAAGTCGCGGGCATCAGCTAGTGATATTTTAGCATATTTCTCTTCTCTATGTACATAGTTTCAGAAAACTTTATTATCTTCGAATAGTATTCTAAGAAGCTGTAAAGTTTAAACTAGTTTTAGTTTTCCAATCCACCTAGAACATGCCCGGCCTAGATATTCTAGATACGTTTTACGTTTCAACTCTCGGGATTAAAACATTGACTCTAGGAAAAGTTCTCTTTGGACTGATTCTGAAATTCGAGATATTGAAATTTTTACCTTGCAATATCATACTAATATTATAAATGCGAAAGTGTGTTTGTTTGTTGGTTTGTTGGTTTGTGCTTCATTCGCGCCGCAACGAAGCAACGGATCAACGTGATTGTTGGCATGGGTATAGTTGAGGACCTGGAGAGTAACATAGGCTACTTTTTATCCCGGAAAATTTAGGAGTACCTGTGGGAATTGAAAGAACTTACGCCACACGTACGAAGTCGCGGGCATCAGCTAGTCAGCTATAGTTTTATTCTATTACAGAAAACAAGGCATGAAATAAATACCTATATATTAATATTTAACGGTTTTCCGGGGGAGTGCCTCTCCTACCGGATGCGTCCCTCCGGGTGGCGGATGGAGGGAACCCACAACTTAGGATCCGTTCCCTGTTGTGGCCGCTCCGCAAGGAGCCGCAGACCAAGGCGGCAACGACTGACAGTGGCCCAGGTGATGCACTACTAGAGCCAGTAGGTGGTGTGTCTATAAAATGCCTGGAAATGCCCTGTGATTCCTATCACAGCTCTATCAGTAAGTCCCTCCGGGGCGAAAGGCGAGTCTCCTGCGCCTTAAAACAGGACCCACTGGCAATGGGAAGGCAGTAACCCATTAAAAAAATCAGGCAGGTTTCCACGCCTCAAGGTAGCAGCCCTGCCAGGAAACTAGGGTGCAAGCGGCTGATAACCGTTTAACCCAAAACCCACCACTTTATCGTGAATGCAAAGGAAGATTTCAGGACCGCTAAAGAACGACGACCAGGCAAAAGAAAAAAGGACTTCGATATCAAGCTATGTACGTGGAACGTGCGTACGCTTAACAGACCGGCAGCGACGAAGCTTTTGGCCGACCAACTAAACAAATACAAAGCCGACATAACAGCGCTGCAAGAAATGAGATGGAAGGGCGAGGGTGTGAAGGAGAATCGTGAATATATCATTTACTATAGTTGTCAAGGTGACCATCACACATTCGGGACTGGTTTTTTTGTGAACCGTAGACTCAAGCACCTAGTAATTGATTTTAGAGCTATAAGCAACAGGATCTGCATGCTGAGAGTCAAAGGAAAATTTAGGAATCTCTCAATTATAAACGTCCATGCACCAACAGAAGAAAGCACAGAGGAAGATAAGGATGAGTGGTACGACAAACTACAAAATGTCTACAATAGTTGCCCTGCATATGACGTAAAGATAGTGATAGGTGACATGAATGCTAAGGTCGGGAAGGAAGATGAATATGAGCCAACTATCGGTAGGTATAGCCTGCATGACGTATGCAATGACAATGGCACGAGACTGGTAAATTTTGCAATAGCAAATAATATGGTAGTCGGCAGTACTAAGTTCCCGCATAAGCGCATCCACAAGGGAACCTGGCTGTCCCCAGATGGCAACGTGTGCAACCAGATAGACCACATACTTATAGATGGTAGACACCTATCCAACCTTATGGACGTGAAGACACAAAGAGGTGCGAACATTGACTCTGATCATTACCTTGTGGTAACGCGTATAAGAGAAAGAATATCGTCAGTGAAACTTCACAAATCAGAAAGAGTAACTAAATTTGACTGTGATAAACTAAAGGACCTAAATACAAGAAACAAATATCAACACCATCTAAGAGAAAAACTGCATAGTATGGCTGATAATAGTGAGGCATATAACCCAAACCAAGCCTGGGATAGCATAAAACAAGTCTTATTTGAATCGGCAACTGAGATACTGGGAATAAAACGAACACAAAATAGGTCCTGTTGGTTCGATGGTGAATGTGAAGAGGTCACTAACAAGAAAAACGAAGCGTATGCACGACTACAGCAGATAAGAACAAGGCGAGCGATTGAAGACTACAAACAGAAAAGGCTTTTAGAAAAGAAGACACACAAAAAGAAGAAGAGACAGTATGAAGATGACCAAGCCCTGGAACTAAGTGAGTGCTATAAGGAACATGATAGCAGAAAATTCTATCAAAAGGTAAACTACCAGCGAAAAGAATTTAAGCCAAGAAGTATTGCAATACGAAGCAAAGAGGGACTCCTATTAAATGACAAAGTCGAGATACTTGCACAATGGACTAATCACTTTAAAGAGCTTTTGAATCCAAATATGTCTGAAATATCTCCGACGGCTGATACTGTTGACGTGATATATAACGAAAATGAGGTCGCACTTCCCCATATATCCGAAACAAAAGCAGCACTACAAAGATTGAAAAATAACAAATCCCCAGGCAGTGACGGAATCCCAGGCGAACTGCTTAAGTATGGTGGAATGACACTATGTGATGAAATACACCGGCTTATTGTTAGTATATGGAACACGGAAGAAATGCCAAAAGAATGGGCTCTTGGCTTAGTATGTCCGCTTCATAAAAAAGGCGACCCTCTGGAGTGTCACAATTACAGAGGCATAACCCTGCTAAACGCTGGTTACAAAGTGTTTTCTAATATACTATATGATAGGCTTTTGCCATATTCCGAACAAAACGTAGGTGAGTACCAGTGTGGGTTTCGTCCAAACAGGTCTACTATAGACCAAATATTTTCGCTGCGCCAAATTCTAGAGAAGATGCTTGAATTTAACATAACAACGCATCACCTTTTCATAGATTTCAAAGCCGCCTACGATAGTATCACCAGAGTCAAACTCTTCGAAGCGCTGAAGGAACTCAAAGTCCCTACTAAACTTGTCAGTTTGGTAAAAATGACCCTGAGCCAAACCATGAATCAAGTGAAAATTCAGAACGACTTGGGCGACCGCTTCTCGACGCTCAATGGTCTCAGGCAGGGAGATGCGCTTTCGTGTCTCCTTTTTAATTTAGTGTTAGAAAAATGCGTAAGGGACTCTCAGACACAGACTAAGGGTACTATTTTTTACAAGTCGTCCCAAATTCTGGGATACGCAGACGACCTGGACCTCATTGCAAGAAATCTGGAGACCCTCAAGGAAGAATACCAGCGAATAAAAACAGCCGCTGAAAATGTGGGCCTTAATATCAACACCCAAAAGACCATGTATATGCTATCAACCAAATCGGAAACCACCCCTTGTAGACAAATTAAAGTTGGCGACCCAGATATAAAAGAATGCGCAAATTTTGTCTATTTGGGGTCACAAGTCACATCCAGCAATGACATATCGACTGAAATCAGACGGAGAATAACCATTGCGAACAGAGCATATTATGGCTTAAGGAAACACTTTAAATCACGGTTTCTATCAAGACGTGTCAAAGTAACGCTGTACAAGACGCTGGTAAGGCCTGTCCTGACGTATGGTAGTGAGTGCTGGGCGATTAGTAAAAAAGATGAAGAAGCGCTTCTTATATTTGAAAGAAAAGTTCTACGATCGATTTACGGTGCGGTTCAAGTTAATGGGCTATGGCGCATTCGTTATAACTTTGAGCTCTATAAAATCTTTAACGAGCCGAACGTTGTGCAGCACATTAAGATCGCAAGATTGCAATGGGCTGGACACGTAAAGCGTATGGATGAGCATAGACCACCAAAAAAACTAATGTCGTCGCACCCAGATGGACGTAGAAGCATTGGGCGGCCAAAACTTCGTTGGTTAGATGGAGTTAACCAAGACGCCAAGCGACTTGGAATAAAAAATTGGAAAACGAGCGCAAAGGAAAGAGACAGATGGAGAAATCTTCTGGACCAGGCCCGGGCCCACAAGGGGCTGTAGCGCCAATGATGATGATTAATATTTAACAGGATAAACTAACTAACATTGTATCTAACAGTTTGCAGTTGACGACCTCCGTGGCGCAGTGGGCGCTATTGTCTTAACGTGCGGAGGTCCCTGGTTCGATCTCCGGCAGGGTCAATTTGGGAATTTAGAATTTCTGAATTTTCCCTGGTCTGGCCACAACTGCCGTACCCCTAACAGGTTAGCCCGCTACCATCTTAGACTACACAGTCACCAATTTATTTTAGACTTATGCATCATCCCTATTTTTATTATAAATCCCTTATGTGTATTCCCACGATGCCCCTGATAGGAATCGAATCCACGACAGTGCCAGGAAGATTTTACCCAACCAAGTACTTTTAACTAAACAGAGAACGAGATCTTACCGGGAACGGAAGTAAATGAATACGGAAGTGATGTAAATATAGTTGTAAGTGCACTTACGTAATCTGAGATCTAAAAGTATCAGTTGCAGTCATCCGGGGCTTTGTAGCGGAACCGTATTATATCTCTTTCACCGCATCCGACCCGAAGGGTGACCATAAGTAATAAATTGAGTAATCATTCCTGAAAACAAGTTAATATTTAAAAAATAATTTGTTATTAAAAGTCATACATTGTGAAACTAAAATAACAAATATTTAATGCATTATTATATTAGTATCATTCTATGTCTATAAATACTAAAATCTAAATATTAAACTAACTATAAAATAATTTATTTTATTTTATTGATAATATGTGAGCAAAATTTCAGCTCAATCGGTTGGGGATAAAATTCAGTTTCAAGGTTCGACCACAAAAATTTTGAAAAGTTCTTACAAAATCCATACACACACAAATTACTGTTAAAACTAAATTATATAATTAATGGTACATGAAATAAACAAATTACAATTATCAAAAGCTAGGACTAAAAATTATGGTTCGAAAACTATTCATTATTATATTATTAATAATGATATTTAACGAAAAAATCAACTGTAAAATTTAAGAATAAATTAATAACTTTTAAACAGAACTTATTAGAGAATATTATGATTAGTATGTAAGTTATTAATTTTATATAAAGTCGCCATACTGTAATATTTTTAATAATAATAATAACTTAAGTTTCTCATATAAGTGAAATATTGTGGCCAATTCTGTGTAACACAATCTCTAAACTAAACCAAACGAAAATTACAGCTTTAAAATCTAGTTCAGTCCCTTTCCGCAGGGAGTATTATGAAAAGAATTGTTATTTTTCTTTATATTAGAGATTATGAACAACAGAATCAGCCATAATGATCTTTTTTAACCGACTTCAAAAAAGGAGGAGGTTCTCAATTCAAATGTATGTTGATTTTTTTATGGATGTATGTTACGCGGTCATTCCGCCAATTATGAATCAATTTTGATGATTTTTTTTTTGTTGTTGATGATTATTGATTAGTTTAGTGGATCATACTTCAGAGGTGGCCCCATATATAAATTTTATCGCAAATGATTTAGCGCTTTTTGAGAAAATCATAAAAAAACAAAATATATATATACCTAGATAATGTTTTTTACTTTTTAGTTTAAGTTGGTACTTACAGGTATAGTTTTGAAGTCGGTTTTTGTTTTAGATGAAAGCGAATATTTATGGGAAATAAATCTCTTTGAAATTAACATTGCAGAAAGCTTGTAATAAAGCTCTTAAAGAATGGTGCGCCTACTCGCACCATCATCGGCTACACCGCGAGCTCGATAACCTCTCGCAATAATAAAACATTCAAATATATATGCGAGCCATGCGATATGCGATTTGCTCCCACCTATCGGAAATAAGACTTCATTCAATTTTACCTATGCATCTATTCCTTATCTATTCCCATACGTAGAATATAGGTTGGTATTGAGGGAATTGGAAACTTGTGGGGATACGTGATTTAACTGTCAACTTTTTTAAAAGCGAAAATATATCTAGCTAACAAAAAGTCCGCCTACGTACTTTTATATGGAGCTGCACAAACTAACGCGACAGGATGGCTGATTCCTTTACGATGATGACGATCTATCTTTTCCCTAGTATGTGTTAGCTAGCAATTAATGTAGAATTTTAGTACCTCCCTATCATTATTATACTATAGAACAAAATCAGAGCTTTCGAAGCCCTTGATCTCTCTCTCACTGTCTCTCTAGAGCTCCAAATTGTATATTCCTAATTTGAGTAATTTTCAATAATTTGACTTTGTTGAAAAAACTAGAAATTTAATTCGCTACAATCCGCCACAGAAGGTAAATCTATGTGGTACAGTGCGTATCTTGAACTTGCAGCCCGCGATATTCTCCAAACCACATAAATCTTCCAAAATACCCGAAGCGTGTGTGTGAGTGCGATGTTGATTCACAGTCGTGCATTGTAGAGTCAACGTCTCCTGAAGATGCTCCGGTGTCGGAGTGAAACGTACGTTGAGGGTATTTTGGAAGATTTATGTGGTGTGGAGAATATCGCGGGCTGCAAGTTCAAGATACGCACTGTACCTACCACATAGATTTACCTTCTGTGGCGGATTATAGCGAATTAAATTTCTGGTTTTTTTAATATCATGGACTTCCGCAAAGTAACGCCTGCTTCTATCCTAATTTGACTTTGATTATCCCCTTCTTACAGGAAAAAAGTGGTGGCGGATTGGCGACTCCACTGGAAAAGACAGCGTTGGCAGACCCCACTAGGTAGACGACCCCGACGCCAAGCGAGTCGCAGGGAGCCGCTGGATCCAGGCGGCTCAAGACCGCGGCTTGTGGAAGTCCCTACGAAGAGAGTAGAGACCTATAGCCAGCAGTGGACGTCGTCGACGATGGATTGGTTGACAACGACGATGAAGGAACTAGAAGCAGAGATGTTAAGAATTTATAATCGTGCATTGTCGAGTCAACATCTCCTCGAGATGCTCCAGTGTCGAAGTGAAACGTACGTTAAGAATAATTTGGAAGATTTGTGTTGTGTGGTGTTGTGCCGGTACGAATTGCTGGCTTATTGGGCGCTTTACGCTGTATCACATAGATTTGTCTGCGTTGGCGGATTTAAATAGCGAATTAAAATTCTAGTTACTCATTATCATTGGACTTCCACAAAATAATCTTCTGCTTCTATCTAATATTCGACGACAACAATATGTTGTATAATTTTTTTTTTTTTAATTTTAAAACATTTTAGTTATTTATGTAGATAGAGCGGTTATAATACGAATATTCAAAAGCCTTATCGTACTCATGATCATAAGATGAACAGCGCTGATCTCCCGAAGCGGATATTGAATGGTGTATGTGAGAAATTGAGGTTTCGACGCCGGCATACTAAATGCAAGATTATCAGTTATAGAGCAAGATCCCAGCAGCCCCCCTAGCATGGGCCGAGACAATTTTCTCCCCGAGGAAAGGATAAAAAATTTATTCCTAAATAAATAAATAAAAACGCTAAATAACGGTGGATAAATAGTCCCCCGAGTCGAGCTGCTATACTTACTTATTTTCTGACTAACTAGCTACTTAAGCATACTCGCTAATTTTAAATTAGTGAGTATGCGTACGTTAAATCTACGTACCAAAGCTATAATACACACATTTTGTTACTCAGAAAATAAGTAAGGTCTGGCGGCTCTGGGATCTTGTACCTTTACAGTCCCACAAGCTTATCTAACTCGGTGACACTGTCGCTATTATATATTGAAAATAAAATAAAAACAAAAACTTAACAGGCATAAATTAGTTTTATAGTTCCAATTTTGGCCACCGGATCAGATATGTTTGACGGACTGTACGTCTCTAAAATTACTCGCAGGAAATAAGCGCGAATTTGATGCTTATTTAGAGAAACCTATTTTCATCGTAGTAATGATATTTTAAAGATTAAGCGCTATAGAAGATTTGTATCTACTACAAGCTAGCTTTTAACTGCAATCTCGAAGTGCAGACGAACATTTTTTACTCGGATATGTTTCGAAGTTACGTTAAGGGAAAACTGTGTATCTTTGAGCTTTCATAATATATCAATGGACTTAAAATATATTCGGATAGAACGTAACAGATAAGCTCACGCTAGATTTTGCTGCGAATTTTCTAGCTGAATTCCTAGTCTTTATATATCTGATGCAGATACGTAAATATAACGGTTTCAATACATTGATGGTATTCTTTGAAGGTTTTAAGTATCAAAAAACTTTCTAGAAAACCAACTTTAATGAATGTGACAGAATAATTTATTTTGAGTCATCAATGTAGCGTAGCTTCTATTCTTACGCTAAAATCTACCATCAATTTTTTTTTTTTATATTTTGTTTTTATTTAAGTAAGCTCATAACAGCTATTTCACCCATTGAAAAGTGATACACGAAAGTTTGCTTACATTAGTGAAGTGAAAACTTCTTTAGCCGCGTTGAGCACTTTTTGGTATGGGGTAAACTTGTGGATTCGCGTCACCGACATGCTCGCATTGTTACGAAGAGCAAAAGGTCTTAAATATAAATATAAATATACTACATTCATAATTAAACTTTAATGCCTTAGTTTTAAGGTTTATATTTTAATATTTTTTTTTATTTGTTAAAAGAGTGGTGTTTGAGTGACAGTGACAGTGTTTTAAGTCGTTCCCAAATCGATATATCGGCATAGAAGAGTTTTGGTGCAGTTGTGAGCGATGGGGCTTTTATCTATTACTAGCTGATGCCCGCGACTTCGTCCGCGTGGTTTAAGTTTTTTTTTATTCCTGCGGGAACTCCTTAATTTTCCGAGATAAAAAGTATCCATGTCCGTCTCCTGGTTCTAAGCTACTTCCCCCCAAATTTTCAGCCAAATCGTTTCAGCTGTTCTTGAGTTATAAATAGTGTAACTAGCACGACTTTCTTTTATAGAGATATCACGTACGATTTTTCCGAGCCGTCCCAGCGTTTTATCCCCCTAAAAATATCTCTGTTCTGAAAACAGCTGCAAGTTCCGAAAAATAAACACGAAGATAAACCACAGATTACAAAGTATCTAACTATTACTATTCGGTGCCACAGATAAACAATTATGTTGAGCTTTAAAACAAAGTCGTCAAACGTGTGACAAATCCCCTTACGAGACAAAACAGCATTTCACGCAAAGTGCTTCCTTAATCTACTTCGCTCAGTAAGAGCGTGGAATCTTCCAGATTATATTTTCTCCTTTACGCGCCAGTAAACGTGAAATCTCTCAGAAGGGTTAGTACAAGATATTTAACCCAGCAACGTTACTAGCGATGGGCGATTATGAATGATTTCATTCGAACTATTCAATTATACAAATCGTTCGAATCATTCGAACGATTTACCAAAATTAGTAACTAATTTGCTCCACTACTAATTTCATTCGATTATTGATAGCTACTAATTTGGTTCGATTACCTACTAAATTAGTAGCCACGTGTCAATTTTGAAAATGAGTCTTACTTGCAAGGATATAAGGTTACATTTCAATTTTCAAAATATAAAAAATTGTTTCATTGAATTTAAACCTTATTAAACCACCTGACAACTTTGAAATTGAGTCTTATAGTTAAGAAAATAAGTTTAAAATTTCAATCGTACAACTGAAAGTATAAGCTAAGTTACCCAGTTCTAACGGAGCGGCGAAAGATTCCGAGAATCGAGTCGCCAACAATCCAGTCGAAAGCGAAACGCCTCTACTAATTAGTAATTACTAATATTAGTAGTGCAGTCAAACCCGAGCGGCGAATGATTCCGAGTCGTGAACAATGCAGTCGAAACGCGATTAGTAATTACTAATTAGTAGTCGTCATTCGATTATGAGTATTAGTATATTACTAATATTCCATTCGAAAGTTTTCATTAGTAGTTGTAGATTATTCGATTATTCAGATCATTCGCAATCGCCCATCGATAAACGTTACTAGAATTCGAGCATCGAAACGCTTCAGCGTTTGAAGTAAGAAGATACGCTTGAAGACAATCATACCTTAAGAAAGCAATAATGAGGTCTAGGTTGGAGCGCGTTTGCCTAGAATACGCCTAATAACTCAAGTCTTGAAGGTGCTTAAGTTGCACGTGACAGGGAACAAGAATGCCGGTAGATATATTTCTTTAGCGGTTCATATCAAAAACATTGAATAAAAATGCTTCGTGTGAGTTAATTCAATGTCGACCACGTAAGGATGCCAACGTTCACGACCGTGACAAAGTATCTATCTAACAGCTATTCTGTGTCTTAACTTACTTATTCGAAAGCTCAAGTTCGTTTGTATATCTACAGCCAGTGCGGAAACGTATAGGAAATTAAAATCCATAATACTTACTGAATTTTTTTTAAGGCAAAGACTTTTAGGTCCACTTTACTCTAACTTATTGCCTCACCTGGTGACAGAAGGGCTGGCTCATTTTTTACGCAAAGGATCAGCCTGGGCGTCCAACGCGGAAATGCAGCCAGCATTCTTGCCACCATTCCACGCGGGCATGATTTACATAGTAATTAGGTTAGGCTAGCTAGCTTTAAGTTCTATTTTAATACAGTTGCTCAAAAAGTGGCGTATTGCAGGGACGTATAGCGTTCGGGATGTGAGTTCGGGATGTGGGATGTGGGTGTGTGGACATACTCGTGCTTTTTTTTTACCTTTCCCGAACTCGTGCGTTCTCTTTCCCAACTGTCAAAATAATGTCTATTAAAAAGAAAAACCAACCATGAAGTTTTTACTAAAAAAATTCATAGATTCATGCAAATACGTATATTTATAAAAAGAAGCTACTAATTTGTTTCAATATCAGATTTAATGATTTGATTGAATGAGTTTGGTTAGGTTTCATTTCATTTCATCTCATTAAATTTCATTTTCATTTCAAATCAATAAAAAAATTCTACTGAAGACTTGGCTGTATGGGCATAGTTCCCTTTGCCTACCAGAATGGGTGAAGAAAAAAAAACTCTGCTTATATTCTACGGTTGGCGCCATTTTTCAGAAATTTTCTTTGCGAGTTTAGTTGTTTGTTGCACAAAATGAGTAATTTCGACCCTAGTTTTTTTGAATTAACACCACCGGAACTCAGTATAATTGCACAAAATGCTTCGGAGAACATTTTACCGGAAAAGTCAAAAAGTCGCTACATATCTACATACGACGAATTTATTGCGTGGAGAGAAGAGAAAAAAGCAAATAGTTTTTCAGAAAATGTTATGTTGGCATACTTCTCCGAACTCTCAGCAAAATTAAAACCTTCTACGTTATGGTCGAGGTTTTCGATGATAAAAAGTAAGCTGAAAATGCAACAAACTAGAAACTGGGAAAAAAATCACACACTCCATTAATTTAAGGTCCAATCCGTCTCCTTCACATGTTGCAGAGAAGGTTCGTCCATCTACCTTCGTTGATAATGATAATTCATCAGATCTAACTCCATCAACTAGCAAACGCCATTGTATGACAAATATACATGAACAATCATACGAAATTAATAATAGTTTGTCTCAAACAGTAAATATGCAACCTAAAACTTCCCCAGTTAGTATAAAAAACTGTACCAATTTCAATGTAATATGTGAATTTCAGTGTAATGTGTGTTTACTTTTATAAGAAATAAATGTTAAGTTAGTTGAGTTTATTGTGTTTTTATTATTTTATTAAATTGCTTCATTTTTTCGCAACTGTATTAAAAATAGTCGTTCAGTACACGTGCGGAACCGTCATTGCAACTTGTTCCGACTGTCAACCCTCGCTTTCGGCTGCGCCTCGGCTCGGGTAGACATTTGTCGGAACTCTTTGCAATGACAGCCTTTCCACACTTGTAATGAAATATACTATAGTATTGTTTTCAATAAAGATTGTAATAATAAAAAAAAGGTTGAATTCTATCAACGTTAGTGATCTCACACTAACCCCACATACTATAAGGTGTAAACAATTTACGACTCACGAAGTTATGAAATGTTGAGAAAAATCGAGATTGCGCTGGGACACTTAAGTGAAAACAACAGCAGGAAAATATTCAATCGCTGTAAATAAACTTTAGAACAGAACATAATATGGAAGTAATTTATATATGTCTCGACCGTTAATATACAAAGATCTTCCTTTGGTCACCAAATACTCCAGAAGAATGCTCCAAACCTTAGACTTTTTTTTAGTACCGTCCAGAAACGGTTAGTTTTTTTTTAAATTAATTTATTTACTTACATATTTTGTCCATCAAACTAATCTGACTCGGTAGCAAAAATTGGAACTAATTTTTATGCCTATTAAGTATTTTTTTTTTCATATCTACTATCGACGCTCTCACCGGGTCAGTTGAAGAAAGACTAGATAATAGAAATTAACATAAATATTATGTGAAACATTAAAGTATTTCAATAACTACTTTAGTTTTAAAACGTATAATACTTTGATTTTTTCATTCCCGTCGCGGCCAATATTGCTTTATTGCCATCTCTTTTCCCGTACATAAATTTATCCTTCCCACGCTATTTTCACTGTTTGATCCTTATCTAAAAATCTTTTGACTCCAGCTTCTCGTTTCATGTCTAGGCTGGAAAGACCTTCCTGAGCAACTTCTTAGAAAACTGGGAAACTTAGACAAGCACAAGGAATAAGGCTGTAGAAGCGAATAAAACGGCAATTCAATCAAAATGGTGTTACACCCACATGCCCCTTTCGCATAGGCAATGTTATGTTCCATTGCTCGTTTATGGCCGGCACTAAAACAATCATTAATACGCATTTTATTGCTACAGACGTGCTCTATGTATTATTCCGGGACGTTCTGGAAGTATTTCCCTCTCTCTCTTTGGTTTTCTGGTTTAAAAGTATGCTGTGTATACCCATGAAAATATCACGTCGTTGCGGCGTGATTGAAGGACTAAAACAACACACAAACATCAACAATCAACATTGAATCTATACTAATCAAATAAATATTATAAATGCGAAAGTTTGGATGGATGTATGGATGTATGGATGTTTGTTACTCATTCACGCACCAACGGCTGAACGGATCTGGATGAAATTTAGCACAGAGATAGATTATAGTCTGGAATGGCACATAGGCTACTTTTTATCCCGGAAAATTAAAGAGTTCCCGCGGGAACCGAAAAACCTCAATCCACGCGGACGAAGTCGCGGGCATAAGCTAGTATCATAAATGCGAAAGTTTGGATGCATGGATGGATTTGCCAGAACGGCTGACCGGATCAGGATGAAATTTAGCACAGAGATAAGAGTAGATTATAGTCCGGAATAACACATAGGCTACATTTTATCCCAGGAAAATGAAATAGTTGCCGCGGGAACCAAAAAACCTCAATCCACGCGGACGAAGTCGCGGGCATCAACTAGTTTGTCATATTACAGGTATTACGTCTTGCACTCGATCTCTCTCCGGATGTATCGGATTTTGCTTTGCGGTTGCGGACCTTGTGCACTATAGCATAAATATAGATTGTAGTGACCGAAATTCCGATGGGAGGACCTAGGTATGCTGCAATCGTATCAGATTACAGCCAATCTAGATCTGTAATTCCAAAATCTAGTAAAGGCCGAGGTACCCAATACCTAAGATAACTACATATTTGTAGCTACTAAGTAAAATACCTCTGCAGCGATTTCGGAAAATTGGGAAGAAATCTCAGTGTTTGCGTCGCCAGAATAAGCCATGAGCAATGAGTTATCATAATCCTAGAACAGCAATTGTAGCAATATTACTCATATTTAACTGAACCTGGCTGGTGTACAAAATCATCAGTCCTCTTTTTTATTACTAATACTGAGATTCTGAGAGTTTTGTGTGCAAAAGCTATCAAAATTGACTTGAAATCGACTTCTGTAAGTTTAATTGCTAGGGAACCACCACTAGCTCTAAGCCATTATGTAAATGGCAAAATGTAAAACCGCTAATGGCTAACGCGTACTGGAATTTCGTGCCGTAACGCGATTATAAAAATCTTGGACAATTTTTAGGCTTAAATTGCGTTTTTATTTTTCTTTATTATAATTATTATGTTAAAATAAACGATTGAACCATTAACCTAGGTGAGCAATGAAAGCGACGCAATGCTACGCGGTACGACTCCATGGAAAATAATAAACTTATCTATGCGACAAACGTAAGCCACGTGAAAGGTTAGCTACTGTTTTATGTTGTCGTGTTTGTGACTGACGTAAAAAAATAGGGTCTGAGGTACGTGGATTGTTGCTCTATTACTATGACAACTCAATGGGTATTGGTTTAAGGTTAAGTCGATTTGGCTCGATCCAGGCCAGTCAAATTTTATTAGGCCAAGCTTTTAATGGCTTTTCGTTACAGTTTTACATTTTACTATTCAATTATAGCTCTGATGTCTTGTCTCTGCAAAATACCTACAGCATAGGCTTTTAGAAAATATAGTGAAATTTTGTATCATATTATGTAAAGAAAATATAACTTGCAATTTTTATTTATCTACTACAGGTTAGCCCTTGACCTGCGATCTCACCTGATGGTAAGTGATGAGGCAGTCTAAAATGTAGCGGACCAACCTGTTAGGGGCATGGCAGTTATATTAAACCCATACAGAGTACTATTCCCTATTCTGTGCCCATACCTTTCAGTTTCTACACGGCATCGTACCGGAACGCTAAATCGCTTAGCGGCACGTCTTTGCCGGTAGGGTGGTAGTTAGCCACGGCCGAAGCCTCCCACCAGAATTCAGTGCAAGTGTTCTCTTGCTTACGACTTGGCTCCTGACAGACTTAGCCACCGCGCCTTCTTATCACTTGTTCAAAATGTTCAACACCAACTAAAATAATAAACAAATAGGTATTCTGTCTCTCTCCTTCTACACTAGAAGGAGAGAGACAGAGGCTAACGCTTTTCTAAGAGGAACAGTTTTTCCAGCCTACGCCTCGTTTTAACCTGTAATAAAGAACTGACGTTCTAAAATGTAAGGCCCGGCGCCCATTATCGGCATCGGCACGACTGAAATTTTAGGTGGCAAATAGCAATATACATTAACATAATGACAATAAAGTAGAAATTTCCATTATATATGGTCGTAATAACAAAAATACCGCTTCGGTATGCTTGAGGCTGCTGTATCGGCAGCCTTAAGAATGCTTCGGGATGCTTCGGCATCCTTCGGTACGCCGCCGGCGCCGAGGCACCACTCGGGGATAGCTTGCCCTGCGGGTTGTTCACCCAAAATCTTCTTGATTGATTAGATTTCTCTTCTTCTTCAGCAAGAGCTGCTATGAGCACTAGATCCCAGTCCACCATATTAAATTCAACTCAGACAACTAGCTTGTAACAACTCTGAGACTGTTTTGACGAGAAATACGACATTGAGACGCTTCGGCAAGCTACAGGACGGTGCGGCATGCTAAAGGACGCCTCGTCATCCCTAAGAACGTTGCAGCATGCCAAAGCATAGTTTCCGACAGTGTGCGCTTGCATGTAGGATGCCGAAGGATCCTGTTCCTTGCCGATGCCAAACTTACCTCTACAAAATCTTTGTTTTTTTCACAAAAAAAGCCCCCCAAAAAACAGAATGTCGTCATAAATGTCGTCAGTTTCCCCCCCATTGCCGCGTGTAACTGCATCCCAGGGTTCGTACATTCTTATCGTGTTCGAATAAAAACGCGAAATGTGCCGTTTTAATGTTCTGCCCCTTCCTTAGTCCCTTTGGCTATAACGGCCGAGGGATGTCCTATATGCGAATGCGTTTATCGATGATTTACACTTACATGGATTTTACAATATAATATAGCTCGATGAATTCACTCTAACGTCTAAGTAGTCCTTTACCGACTTGGTAGAAATAGTAACAGTGCTGTGTGCTAATAACTTGACGGATGGATAGACGATGTCTTTTTCTTTGTCCTCTGTGTATTTGCGTGCGTGTAATAATTTTTTAAAGTATTAGTATACACACACACACACGAATAGATGGTAGGTAGCTTTTATTTGGGACTAGATGATGCCTGCGACTTCATCCGCGTAGATCAAGTTATTTTGATTCCCAGGTGAACTTCTCAATTTTCCGGAATAAAAAACATGTAAATATGCGAAATGCGATATTCTCTTTCTCTATGCGAAATTTCGTCAAAATCGGTTGCAAATATGGTCCGTTAAAGAGTATTTAAGTCGTATAGATATTTTTGAATGAAAACGTATGATTTAATCTCATCTTATCGATATTTTCATATAATATTATAATATAATATCTACTTTTCTCATCACTATCCTGAAACGGGTATGCGAGTTATGTTCGCAAAGACATGGCTTAATATTATAAACAAGTCTATTGAGCGTATACATAATTTAGTTTGCCTTGCGATATGAATTTTAATCTTGCTCATTATGTTTATAGATAAAACCATTTTTCCACATCATAATACGGCTCCTTAGCTTTTTATTCGTTGGGAATTTTCATTCGATTGTCACTCTTATTTGTATGTTTTCTGGGATTAATATTCGTTGATATGACAACCACGAGTATACGCATTGAGTATGAGGGAAAATAGGGAAGATAATGGGGCTGATTCTGTTGAACGCTAAATCCCTTGGTGGCCCAATATTTTTTGGTAGGGTGGTAACTAGCTACGGCCGAAGCATCCACACCATACAACAATTCAGAAAATAACTTCCCAAATTGACCCTGCCGGGGATCGAACCTGGAACCTCAAGCTACAAGGCCATAGCGCTCAATGCGCCAGTGAGGTCGTCAAGACTTCCACCACCACTTTGACTTAGTTGAGACATAAAACCTGGAATGTCTTAATTTACCTACAAAAAACAACACAGAATCTCGCTTCACAGTAAAGCACATAAACTCCTTACATCATAGACTACAGCCTGGTAAACGATATTACATAAACCGGTACATAAAGCTCTACGAAACTCGTAGCAGAGTTGCGCTACGCCGTAGGTAAGCTACGAATACGTAGAGATGCTACGAAAAGGTTTTGAAGCTTAACCTAGCTAAGTTTTAGTAATATTTCAATGAGGTGAGTAGATAGTGAATTTAAGCACTGTGTGAAGTCACTATAAGGCACAACGTACACTAATTGCACAATGTACTAGAGCTGAGGGAAAGCGGCGTCATCATACTAATATTATAAATGCGAAAGTGTGATTGTTTGCTGGTTTGTTGGTTTGTCCTTCAATCATGTCGCAACGGAGCAACGGATTGACGTGATTTTTTGCATGGATATAGTTGAGGACCTGGAGAGTGACATAAACTACTTTTTATCCCGGAAAAATAAGGAGATCCCGTGGGAATTAAAAAAACATATTTCACGCGGACGAAGTCGCGGGCATCAGCTAGTTTATGATAATAATAAAAAAGTGTGTGTGTGCAATTCAAAAATACGTTTTTTTAACACGTATATAAAAAGTGATGTAGTTTCTATGATTATTGACCGATTGTCATGGTAATGGTGTTAAAAGATGCGGATGTAAGCGAGAAGTGCAGTCGAGGTAGAATTTTGAAAATCGGTTCGTAAATTTTTGAGAATTTTGAAGAAGAGATTTTTATTTCAGAAATTTTTTTTCGTAAATTTTTGTAATCATTTTTAATGCTCCGATTCTTGCGGGGATTGCGAAATTTGTGATTTTTTTAAAATTTAAATATTAGTACGTCTAACGGCAGTCCCTATGACTGCCATTTTTTAAATTAAATAACCCTGTATTTGTTCTTGCGCAGTGGGGTGAAAGCGCGTTTAGGGCCTTGCCTAATGTGTAAGTAATTACCAGTTGAGCAAAATTCACGTGATCCCTAACAATCGGCAACAGCCCCATTTCCGGGGGCGCTCGAGCGTCGCTCACACAATAGCGTAGTAATAAATATACATCAGCGGGCGAGTCATGGAAACTTGCTTTAATACTCTTTCTAAAGCTCGCCATACACGCGCCAATAATAAGACTTGGTTGAGAAAACAACCGTAAGTAGGTACACATGCCGAAATATGGCTAAACACCACTGACTGCAGACAAAAGAGGCTAGGTATGGCCTCCTTTTTTGTCCCCAACCAACGCCTCAGGCCGGCCATACACGGACTGCTCGAGCAGTTAGCCAGTGATCAACATACACAGACAACTCTTGCAGTCATAGTCAACAGCTTGAAGCTACCATTGATACCTGCTGCCAACCGCCCGAAGCACTCGGAACTGCTCGAGCGGTATCATGTATATGTGTACGTAGCATGTTAGACTGTAGTTCACTATGCAGTCGCAGCTTGAAGCAGTCCATTCCGACTACTTCAAGCTGTCCGTGTATCCGAGGCCTTACTAAGAAACTTCTGCAACTGAACCAAGGCAAACTCAGGATAACCGACAGCCCTCTATGCACAGCCTGCATGGAGAGCAACGAGACACCAAAACACGTACTGCTCGAATGCAGCGGTATATCCACCAAACGAAAAGCCTACATTGACACTCGCGGAAATCCTCGCCGAGCTGGGTGGCCTTCTTGGATTAATAATACTTCTAAGTGCAGAAATGAACCCCAGGACACGAAGAAGAAGAAACAATCGGCAATAGCCCCATTATCAGGGGTGCTCAAGCGTCGCTCACACAATAGCGACGTTATAAACATACATCAGCGGGCGAGTCATGGAAACTTGCTTCAACACTCTTTCTAAAGACCGCCATTCACGCGCCGACAAGCCTTTAGAAAGTCTTTAAGATTATTAACATTCTGTAGCTAAGCTTTTATAGTTCAACTATAAATAGGTACACTATGAATAGTTTATTTTTCGTACATAATACAGGAAGCCTAGTGAAACTAATACTTCTTTTTTTTATCCACTACAAGTTAGCCCTTGACTGCGATCTCACCTGATGGTAAGTGACGATGCAGTCGTCAGAAGATGGTAGCGGGCTAACCTGTTAGGGGCATGGCAGTTATATTAAACCCATACCTACCCCTATTCGGTTTCCACACGGCATCGTAAAGGAACGCTAAATTGCTTGGCGTCTTTGCCGGTAGGGTGGTAACTAGCCACGGCCGAAGCTCCCCAACAGGCAAACGTGAAAGGCCAGCATTTCTAAATGCGGAAATGAACCCCAGGACACGAAGAAGAAGAAGAAGAAACAATCGCCAAAAGCCTCTTTATCAGGGGTGCTCAAGCGTCGCTCACACAATAACGACGTAATAAATATACATCAGCGGGCGAGTCATGGAAACTTGCTTCAACACTCTTTCTAAAGACCGCCATTCACGCGCCGACAAGCCTTTAGAAAGTCTTTAAGATTATAAACATTCTGTATGCTAAGCTTTTATGGTCCAGCTCTAAGTAGGTATACTATGAATAGGTAGTTATTTTTTTGTACATAATACAGGGGGCCTAGTGTAAGATTTTGAAGAAGAACGATTTGCACGGAATTATCAGGCGCTTGATGACAGATGACGGATTATTTAAATAGAATATAATTAATTATGTATTCAAAAAGCTCACTAAGTAGTATTTAACCAGAAAGTATTAATGATAATCGTTTATTTGATGGAAACATTGTACAATTAAGATACAACATACCAAATTTGACCAAACATTCATTATTATTTAGTAATAATATTACCAGCGACCTCTAGAACCTTTAGCCGATGTTTTGTATAAAAATTCGTCTATTCCAACTTTTCAAACTTAGTGACATAATCCACGCGAAGGAAGTCACAGGTAAAAACTAGTTACATGTTAAAATTAGTCGCATCTTAGTATTTCAGTCGTGTCTCGAGTAGTAGGCATTACTCATCACATCTTAGGGTACGTTCGCACTGCGAAAAACATTCGCGCGAATTTTATTTCTGCGATTTACATTTCGCATACGGATGTAGCGACCCTTCCGATTGATTCCGAGAAATAGTAGGTACCTACGTTACGCCACGACGCGAGTTAAAAACAGTGTTCATATTGGACCTCAGTCAGTACTCGACTAACCGTTGTCGAAGCTCTACCACATCAAGCCTGCGCTAACGCACGCGCGCGCGTCTCATACCTACCTAATATTTTTATAGTTAATCAATAACTCAACAATACCTTTTATCATTTTTCATTTTTATATTGTGTATCGTGTGGTGTTAGCTATTAAAGTTTGATTACTTCGACTAATAGACTTTTTCATTTACAAAGTAACCCACAACTGGTGACCCCGACGTGATTACAAAGTAACCCACACGGATTTCATCTATACTCCGCACTGCGAATGCGTTGAGCGTCATACAACTCCGTATACAGCACAAAATATTCGCGCGAATATAATTCTTACCGCACCGCGGGAAATTATATCCAACCAGCGATTTTACTTTCGCGCGAATTTTTTTCGCAAGTGCGTACACCTCCATGTGATTTCCAGTGTTCCAGTATTGCGAAAAAAAATTCGCGCGAATATTTTTCGCAGTGCGAACGTAGCTTTAAGCTTTCAACAATGTGATTGTAAATGCGCACTCAGAATGGCGGTTAAGTGCCGACTGAATTACTTAAAACGCCTTGAAAGGCTTTAATTTCGATTTCTATGGCGCAGCGCTAATAAGCGTCGAGACATTAGAAGTGGGTAGTTAGTTCTATTCGCGGTAGAGGTAATTTGAATAATAGTCGCCACGCCGCTGTCTTACAAGCGAGAGGTCTCTGATTCTATAGATCGGGTCCATTATAGGGGTACACACTACGGGACAGGATCCGCCTGGCTTTCTAGCGCGAAAATGTAGTCAACAATCATGCCACCAATCCGCGCGGGCATAATTTGATTACCTAGTAGTAATTAGATCAGGTTGCATACAACCATCGTTTAAAGCAGTATTGTTTTAATATTGTTTACGTTCTTGTTTTAGAATAATAATCTTTATTTTAAGGACGTAAGGGTACGTGACAT
Source organism: Erebia ligea (assembly GCA_917051295.2). Classification (NCBI taxonomy): domain Eukaryota; kingdom Metazoa; phylum Arthropoda; class Insecta; order Lepidoptera; family Nymphalidae; genus Erebia; species Erebia ligea. The sequence continues at coordinate 12,617,871 of OU785241.1, read as the reverse complement.
AAAACTGTCATTTTTAATTATTGTGTGAAGTAATTATTAGGTACAACGTACACTTGCAGAGTGAACTAAAAGCTTTCATATTTGATAATACGAGTAAACAAATAATTGCCTCGCCTCCGCGTTTAACTCCGTAGGGTATGCTTTGGACCTTACAATGATGATCTTCGAATCGCGCTATAAATAACCGCTATTACTTCCACTAAAATACAGTAAAGAGCTTATTTACAACAGTTTATAACTTAATCGATGTAAAAGAAAAGTGCTTTTCCTTGTTGCGATTTTAAATCCAAAAAATTTCTATTCACCAACTTTACCATAATGCCCTATTGAATTGAGCTTTCCGGAAAGACGGGCGTTGATCGCTGGCTTCATTGTTTTTAATTTCGGTATTGTAGTCAAAACTTTGCCAAAAGTTTTCTAAAGAAATTGAGGCAATTTATCACAATTTTTTGTGTTTTAATAAATCATTAATTGCTATGTGATATCCGGGACTTCACCCGCGTTTTTTTTTATCCACTACAAGTTAGCCCTTGATGGTAAGTGATGATGCAGTCTAAGATGGTAGCGGGGTAACCTGTTAGGGGCATGGCAGTTATATTAAACCCATACCTCTATTCAGTTTCTACACGGCATCGAACCGAAACGTTAAATCGCTTGGCGGCACCTCTTTGCCGGTAACTAGCCACGGCCGAAGCCTCCCACCAGGCCAGACAAGGGAAAATTAATAAATTATAAATTCCCAAATTGACCCTGCCGGTATTCAAACCCGGGACCGGCACACGTTAAGACTACACCGCTCAACACTGCGCCACGGAGGTCGTCACATGGATTTAGGATTTCTAATCCTATAAGGAACTTTTTGATTTTTTCGGATAAATAGTTGCCTATGAGTCTACTTCTCAGTACTCAACTTCCATCCAAAAAATTACATCGATCCGTAGCTCTTTTTCGTCGTGATTGAAGGACAAACATATAAATAAACAAACACCCATTACATTATGACATTAGTCATACGGATTACTTTATTATTTTTCATTCATATATTTTCATATTATTTAAAATGAAATTAAAACCAAATATAATAAGGCCCACTTCCACAACATATCGATCACGGAATAAATTTATCAAAAAGTGTCAGCATCATAATGTAATTTAACTAAATCATTGTAAGCAGTGTTATGCGAGCTAGAGGGCCTAAATAAAATAAAATCCATAATAATATTATAAATGCCAAAGTCTGTCCGTCTGTATGTTCTTTCTGTCTGGTACGCTTTAACGGCCCATCTTATCAACCGATTTTGATTCTAAATTCTTAAATCCTTTTAAAAATATCATCTACTCCACCGCCCTGAGGTTTAGTACCCAATATGCTTATAGCATTGCCCATGACGTGGTGAGCCAAAGTTATTCTTTAGGCAAGGTAGATTTTAGATCCCTATTGGTCATCAAAATCTAAATCCGACAAAGTAATATATTATTGGTAAGTATTCATATTAATTAATTACCTCCTTGATTTCCCCAAGCGAGGAAACCTCCACAAAAGTATTTGGTCACGCACTAAAAACATACTCTTACGAATTTAGTATTTATTGCTGGACCTTAGGACGTCCCTTGAGCCACGGCACCTAATAAATTTTATACAGGGAAATCGAAAAAGGTTTTATTCGTTTCTGTTTTAAGAGAGGGCCATAAAAATAGAGGTAGACTTTCGAAGGATTTTCGGTAACCTCTAGATAATTTGCTATCGGAACTTAACGATTATTGAGGACGTTTCAACAACGCAGACATCCAGCTTTGTCCTACGTGCGCGACAAACGCCACAACGCGACTCGATACGACTGTATCAAACAGTAGGTAGCTGACTCTTCATAATCTTCAATAGTTTATTTTCTAAGGAGTTTTATCGCTTTCGTCGCTAACCTAGGACAACGTGTCAAATCAACACGTTAATTTTAATCAACGCAAAAAATAATTCGATTCAATATATTTGCATCCATACTAATATTATAAATGCGAAAGTGAGTCTGTCTGTCAATCTGTATGTCTGCTACGATTTCGCAGCCTATTTGTTTAATCGATTTTGACGAAATTTTATAAAGGAGAAAGATTGCATCGCAAGGAAGGACTTATGTCCTTCTTTGCCCCTACGTCTACTTAATATTCCGGAAAATCAAATGATTTTTTAAAAACCTAAATCCATTCGAGAAACCTAATTCCACTCGTGGGTTTCGTCTAGTACCTATTATAAATGCGAAAGTATGTCTATCTATCTGCTAAGTTTTCGTCTCTACTACGAAATTTGGTACAGATATAGATTGCATCCCAGCCCCCCTAGCATGGGCCGAGTCAATTTTCTCCCCGACGAAAGGATAAAAATTTTATTCCTAAATAAATAAATAAAAATGATAAATAACGGTGGATAAATAGTCCCCCGAGTCAACGTGAAATGTCAAACGGGGATAAACTTCTCCTCTCCCCTGTTGCCGTGCTCTGAGAAGTGGATAAGTTAATTTTATCTCTTGTCAGTGGATAAAATCAGGGGATAAAATTTTTATCTCCGGCCCATGCTAGGGGTGCAGGGAAAGACATAGATGAAAACAAATTGACAGCCAGACTCACTTTCGTATGTATGATGTTAGTATGGATTTAAAAGCGAGACTGTCTGGTCTTATGTCTGCGCTGTCACCGATATGGGTCGAACACAGGTGAGATAAGATTATTCTCCTCTTGGGAGGCCAGACCCACTCATTACCAGTTTCTGGACCTCGCATACATTGACTCCTCATGAGGAATGATCAGGGACGCATATAAATGACCTCGGGGTCTTGAGACTGCCCGTCCTTTAATACTCAAGTATTGGAGGTCATGTGTGCTCTTACATTTACCTGTGTAAAAAGCCTAGTACACATTTACCTAACGCACTCGGCCAGTGGCTTGCTGACTGTTGCTTGTGCACTGGTGAGCTCTATTGTCTTATATGTGGGAGGTCCTGGGTTCGATCCCCGGCAGGCTCAATTTGGGGATTTGTAATTTTTGAATTTTCTCTGGTATGGTCTGAAGGAAGGCTTCGGCTGTAGCTACTCGTAGTTACCACCCTACCGGTAGAGACGTGCCGCCAACGTTGCCGTGTAGAAACCGAGTAGGGGTATGGGTTTATACTGACGTTCCAATAACACTTACCATCAGGTGAGATCGCAGATTAAAGATTCCCAAATTGCCCCCACCAGGAATCGACACCAGGGCCTGCACCAGTGAGTCATGTTAACTTCTTCTTCTTCTTCTTATTTTGCTTAATGGCTTTTCGTAGTTCCAAACCAGCACCATGCACTTTGCCAATGTTTTGTTAACGCGTTGGCACTTGGTGAATTTAACCAACGTGTACTTTAGAATAATACATATTAATTTTCAAACCACGGATTTCACGGTGTTTTATTTGCGTAGGCCGTAATTATAAATTCTCTCGCCAATAATTCTGGAAATCATGGAATCCCATGGATCTTGTTTGTGCAGATCCTATAGACCCTTATCAGGAAGGGCTTAGGATCTTACATCAAGGTTTAACCCCTTTGTATGATTTACTTTGCGCTTAGAGTGTCGTTTCTCATAGGGTTGTGACTCACAAGATTATAGCTATCACGTACACAGGTTGGAATCTATTTTTCTCACCTCCGGGCGGAAAGTGTCAATTTTCCTCCCGCTGCGCTAAACGAAAATGCCGCTTTCCGCCTCCGTCGAGGAGAAAAATAGTATACACACCACGGGCAGTAAATAAGAAAGCCTCAGATCACATGTTTATTGACCTCGGCTTCGCCTCGGACAACAATTACATGTGATCTGAGACATTTCTTATTTTACTGCCCTAGATGTGTAATGTACTATTCCTGTAGGACCGAAGTAAAGCCCCAATTGTAAAATGTAGCCTCACTTATATATATTATGTGTCCAGAATAGGTGATATTTTGTCACAATTTATATTGAAGTGAAAACTTCTTTAGCCGCGTTGAGCACTTTTTGGTAGGGGGTAACCTTGTGGATTCGCGTCACCGACACGCTCGCGTTGTTACGAAGACAAAAGGTCTTAAATATAAATGTACTACATTCGTAATTAAACTTTAATGCCTTAGTTTTAAGGTTTATATTTTAATAATTATTATTATTAATTACTAGCTGATGCCCGCGACTTCGTCCGCGTGGATTTTGGGTCTTATGGAGTCCCGTGGGAACTGGTTTTTTTCTCAGTATAAATGTATATTATGAAACTGAATAAATGACCGTCAGTCTGACAACATATTTGAAGATCTCTACTGTCTTATGTCTCATTTACTTTTGTATATAGAGTTTTTTTAACCCAATTTTTTTACTTTTCCGTACAATTTTTCAAACATTTTCTTTCATATGAACCTTCTCCTTACAATAATAAACACAACAAAAAAAGAATTAGCGAAATTGGTCCAGCCGTTCACGCGTGATGCCGTGACCAAGGGAAATAGGGATTCATTGTTATATAGAGAATATTCATTTTTATTTTTTTTTTAAATTTGTTTTTTTTTTAATATTCTTTTTTTAATAAATTTAAAAATTTAAGTATTCATTTTCACTTCTATCGGCTGTCCGTATGACTGCCAATTTATTCCATTTGTATTATTTATGTTTACGTAAGTAAGATCTATATTGTATAATGTTGCTGCCTTTATAGCAAATTATATGTTCCACGCCCTTCCTTGCATCTATAGTTGGGGCTAGACCTTTAGCCAGCAAGTTGTATTTTTAATACAACACTTTACGTATGTACGTATTTACATACGTACTTTTCTTACGTATGTCTATTTTATTTATTTTGTATATATTAGTGTATTAATAGGTACGTTATTATTTTATGATATTGGTTAGTTTATGTATATATTAGTATTTAAGTTTATTTTTATGCACCACCTCCCACTGTCCACTTGTGCATTTTCTCCGTATCGATAAGGTTGTCTGGAAGAGATCGCTACTTAGCGATAAGACCGCCTTATTGTACCTACGTTTTAAGTTTTCATATTTGTTATCTGTTTCGTTTATGTTTTTGTGGTGTACAATAAAGAATATACAATACAATACAATACACTTTCAAAAAATCTCCTCAAAATTATTAAAACTAATAAAGTTGTTAAGCGGCGGATTTATTAAAGAACGCAATAGGCTTTGCAAGGTGGTTGGTGAAATTAATTTTGTTTATGCAGAATTTTACGAGAAAATTTCCCAAGCTCGACATTAAAGGGATATTTTTAAGGCGGGATTAACTGTAGGCTGCCGGGGATTTAGGAGGAATCCGGGGGATACCTGCTTTACAGTTTTGATCAACATTGGGGCTGATTCTGTAGTGCACAATCTCTAAACTAAACTAAAATTAGAGCATTACAAATAATGCTAACCCTTTCATAATACTCCCTACGGAAAGGGACACAACTAGATTTAAAGCTGCCATTTTAGTTTAGTTTAGAGATTGTGTTATACAGAATCAGCCCCAATGTGAACCAAGCTAATTGAAGTTTTCAAACGACTAGTTTAGTCATACTAGAGGTACTCTGATTTTTCTAAGGTGAATTGCACCATCGACGGTTACAAACTCATATATTTTATTCAACTAAACTTATCAAAAGTGCTTTTGAAGCGTCGAGTGAATCATATCATACTTCATACTAATATTATAAACTAGCTGATGCCTGCGACTCTGTCCGCGTGGTTTAAGTTTTTTTAATTCCCGCAGGAACTCCTTGATTTTCCAGGATAAAAAGTAGCCTATGTCACTCTCCAGGTCCTCAACTATACCCATGCCAAAAATCACGTCGGTCCGTTGCTCTGTTGCGGCGTAATTGAAGGACAAACCAACAAACCAATGAGACTTGAAAATCGGGATTTAGGTTATTAGTTTTAAATAATTAAAACCTGCATAAGCTATTTATATATATTATTGTAATGTTAGTTTTAATTTAGATTTCATTTATAGTCTGTTATGTACTTGTAATGTGTTATTCAAAAAAAAATATATTGATTATATTATTTAATATAATTATATTTAATTTTGACTGTCTCGTTGGTCTAGTGGTTGGCATGTTCGACTGCGGCCGACGAGGTCCCGGGTTCGAGTCCCGGGTCGGGCCATAATTGAGTATTGGGTTTTTCTGACTAGAAATTCTCAGTACTAGCCCGAAGTCAGGAAGCTGGCGGTGTGTCACCCCCGTGCCTCGGAGAGCACGTTAAGCCGTCGGTCCCGGTTATTATCACTACCATGATAATAGACGTTAAAGGCCGCCAACCCGCATTGGAGCAGCGTGGTGGGTCTAAGCTCTAATTGCCACTCTCCTATGAGATTGGAGGCCTGTGCCCAGCTGTGGGACGTTAATGGGCTGTTATGGTGGAAGTTATTTAAAGCCTCTAGGCTTTTCGCAGCGGGAAAATTTCATAATCTCATAGGAAATCAGATATTGTACCCGGACGAAGTCGCGGGCGACCTCTAGTTTTAAATTAACTATACTTGTTACTGTTACAGCTCTCAGCCCAAGTCTAATATTGTACTAAAACCTAGATAACATAATAATGTGCTGAAAGCTGCTTACGCCCTCAGATTTTCTCGCATATTAAACGTAATCTCTAGATTGTTTGTCGTAGAGAACGGTTTCATATTAAAATTATGCGCTGCGTAGGATAATCCGCGCCCAATTATTATCTTTGTCGGCATCGTCTGCGGGATTAGATGATCCTAAACGCTGACGTCACACAATCCACTGTAATTATAGACCAAGCCAAATCATACCTACTAATATTTTTAAACTAGCTGATGTCCGCGAATGCGTGAATACAATATCCATACTTCCATATCCATACTTCCATACTAATATTATAAATGCGAAAGTGTGTCTGTCTGTCTGTCTATCTGTCTGTCTGTCTGTCTGCTACGCTTTCCCAGCCTATCTTTTCAACTGATTTTGCTGAAATTTGGTATAGAGGTAGGTTATATCCCGGGGAAGGACATAGGCTACTTTTTATCCCGAAAAATTAAGAGTCCCTGCGGGAATAAAAAAAACGTAATCCATGCGGACGAATTCGCGGGAATCATCTGGTTACATGTTAAATTAAAATTCCTACGCCTTTATGCTGATTAGACGTAAGTACTATTACCTATTCTGTGATATTAGTATGATGCGATGGTGTCTGTTAGTTGGTTTGTTCGTCAATCACGCTGCAACAGAGCAATGGATCGACGTAATTTTTGCATGGGACCTGGGGGTCTACTCTCTTTCTCTTAAACGAAACTTCGCATATTAGACCCACACAAAATCGTTCAATCCAATCGGTCACGAAAATTTTCTATGGATCCGTACTTCGTCTGCGTGTACGAAAACGAAATAGAGAGGAGCATAGAGATGATATTATGTAGGTGAGGAGTTAACGAAATTTCGTTCGTTTGTTTGCGAAGTTTCGTTTTAGAGAAAGAGAGTAGACCCCCTGGAGATTAACTTCTAGCCTACTTTTTATCACTACCCAGGGAGGTTATCAAAAATAACGTGTGTTAATCGTATTTCTACATGCTTAATGAAGAATACAAATAGTCATAATGTAGGTAAATGTTACTTTGAGATGGAAGTCAGAACGTTACTTGTTTGCACACAGTTTTTCTATTCGGTTAGCATAAATTTCAAGTTTTAACCCCAAAAAGCTACAGAAAGTCGGTAAGATCCCGCACTTGGAATATTCTCTTCAAAAAGCGAAACATTCGTAAATTAAAATATTCATCCCGCACCTTTGATTCCTCGTTTGGGCTTCATAAATAATTCAAGACGTACACCCTTTCGGCGCCGCTTATTTTTGCATGGCGGGAGATTTTTCACCCATTATTTTGGAAATTTTTCGAAATCACATTTATACGTGTTCCCTTTATAGTTGACTATTATTATACCCGCGACTTTGTCCACATGGATTAAGGTTCTTAAAAATATTTAATACCTAGTCTATCATACTTCATACTATACTATACTATACTTATATTAATATTATAAATGCGAAAGTGTTTTTGTTTGTTGATTTGTTGGTTTGTCCTTCAATCACGCCACAACGGAGCAACGGATCGACGTGATTTTTGGCATGGGTATAGTTGAGGACCTTGAGAGTGACATAGGCTACTTTTTATCCCGGAAAATTAAGGAGTTCCTGAGGGAATCAAAAAAAAACTTAGACCACGCGGACGGAGTCGCGGGCATCAGCAATTATAAATGCGAAAGTGTGTCTGTCTGTCCGTCTGTCTATCTGCTACGCTTTCACGGCTCATCTGTTCAACCGACAAAATCACGTCGGATTTCTTACTTAGTTATATTACTACATGTTATAATACGAAAATGTGTTTGTTAGTTTTTGGTTAGTCATTTAATCACGCCGCCCCAGTGCAACGTATCGATGTGATTTTTCGCATGGGTATTGGGTATAATTGAGGAAAATGTAAGAGTTTCCACGAGATTTTTAAGACCCAAATCCACGCGAACAAATTCGCGGGCATCATCTAGTATATAATATTAATATCCCAGAATTATGGATACAAAAAAAACATACGCGCCGAATTGAGAACCTCCTCCTTTTTTGGAAGTCGGTTAAAAACATTATTCCTTTCACAACCTTTCTCACTGCCAAGGGTCACTGTTAGAGATCTCTTATAGAGATATAAGTGTTTCCTTGTCCACTATGTTTCTGTTTTTTCTACATATTTTATAACTTTTTGGTACAAAATAAATTTAAAAAAAAAATACAATCATACCTAAAATCGAAATATTAACATAATTTATCGATAATTCAGAAATCGATTACAAATATCGATATGCGAACGGACTGCAATCGCTCGACTCGATTTAAATAACGCGCGATGTTGACATATTTATGCCAGGAAATAGCAGGCTTTCGGAAATAAGGGAACAGTTTGCGTTAATGGAATTTTAATGCATTAAAACTATTGTGGGATGCGATTGTAATGCTATACGGAATACGGATAAAGTTAATATGTGGAAACAAACATTTATTTTAAATATCGTACCTACTAATATTATAACTGCGAAAGTGTGTTTGTTTGTTGGTGTGTCCTTCAATCACGCCGCAACGGAGCAACGGATCGACGTGATTTTTGGCATGGGTATAGTTGAAGACGGAGAGTGACACATGCTACTTTTTATCCCGGAAAATTGAGGAGTTCCCGTGGGAATTTAAAAAAAACTTATTCCACGCGGACGAAGTCGCGGGCATCGGCTTGTTATTTATATAATACTAGCTGATACCCGAGACTTTGTACGTTTTTTTTTTTTTATCCACTACAAGTTAGCCCTTGACTGCGATCTCACCTGATGGTAAGTGATGATGCAGTCTAAGATGGTAGCGGGCTAACCTGTTAGGGGCATGGCAGTTATAGGTAGTAAACCCATTCGGTTTCTACACGGCATCGCACCGGAACGCTAAATCGCTTGGCGGCACGTCTTTGCCGGTAGGGTGGTAACTAGCCACGGCCGAAGCCTCCCACCAGGCCAGACCAGGGAAAATTCAGAAATTATAAATTTCCAAGCCCTGCCGGGGATCGAACCCGGGACCTCCGCACGTTAAGGCAACAGCGCTCAACACTGCGCCACGGAGGTCGTCAAAAACGTGTACGTGGATTGAAGTGCGTTTTTTGGTTCCCGCGAGAACTCTTTAATTTTCCGGGATAAAAATAGCTATAGTGTTATTCCAGACTGTAAAATCTTACTATCTTTCTCTTTGACTATTTTTGTGTTTTTCATCCAGATCCGTTCAGCCGTTCCGGCGTGATTGAGTAACAAACATCCATCCATCCAAAATTTTGCATTTATAATATTACTATAGACTAGTTAATGATGATAATCGTATTGTCCTAAAACTAAGGAACACACCTGGGGCGATTCAGAACTGTAGCCTATTTAAATTATGCAAATATAGGATTTGGATTCGAATTCCAGTCGTAATCTTAACGGAATCTTAATACAGGTGGTCTAACTTTCTAGTACCTACTTCCTAACTTCTTAGGAGTTCTGCCGTAACGAGTTGGAATGTACCTACTTCATTGTAACTTGGAATGTTAGGGTCCTTTCGCATAGGAGAGAAAAATACGCTAAGCTTTTAATGGCTTAGTTTTAGTTAGTTAGTCACAAAATAAACGCAAAAGAAATCTGACAAACAAAGTCACTTAATATTTTTAAAAGTCGTTCGACTGTTGTAATTATTTTAGTTAATGTTGAACATTTTGAATAGACGTTTTGAATAGGGGTGGCTCAGTCAGATGACACATTAAATTTGCAAAACTTTTTATTTTTTGTTCTTTTTTATTTGTTTAACAGAAACCCAAAAATAACTTATGTTTTTACGGAGTGTCCTACGGCACCACATGGCTTTATTTGTGGGACGAGTGAGTGATATGTACTCGTCCGCACCAATAGAAAGATCTTCCTCCGGGCTGGTGTTGTGCCCGGGGACCTTTCTGGTCCAACCGTTGTAAGTTGGAACGGTCTATATATAGCGCTATTCTCAGAAAACTTCGATAGCGTGATTTAGGATTTGTATGTAACTTATGAGTTTTCAGTCGAGTATCTTTATTCTGTGGTGTCGATACAATTAGCGCCATCTAGTTCACACTGTGGTAACCGCTACATGACTCCCCTTCGAGACTGGAAGTCGTATAAGTTGTGACGTAGCGTTGGGGGGCGTCGCGTCGGTAGCTGGCGCTGTACTGGCGGCTGAGCTGGCGCTGTGCGAGCGGCTGTGCTGGCGGTGAAGCTGGCGGCTGTGAGTGAAGCGGCTGTGCTGACGCTCAAAAGGTGGCTGTGCTAGGCGCTTGAGCTGGGCGGCTGGACTAGGCGCTGTGCTTCGGCGACGGTAGGCGATATGTGCGTGACAACGACGATGTAGCGGATTGCTGCTGGGCGAGCGAAGGTTGCGTGTTCATCACGTCGGGGTCCACCACTGTGGGACGAGTGAGTGATATGTACTCGTCCGCACCAATAGAAAGATCTTCCTCCGGGCTGGTGTTGTGCCCGGGGACCTTTCTGGTCCAACCGTTGTAAGTTGGAACGGTCTATATATAGCGCTATTCTCAGAAAACTTCGATAGCGTGATTTAGGATTTGTATGTAACTTATGAGTTTTCAGTCGAGTATCTTTATTCTGTGGTGTCGATACAATTAGCGCCATCTAGTTCACACTGTGGTAACCGCTACATGACTCCCCTTCGAGACTGGAAGTCGTATAAGTTGTGACGTAGCGTTGGGGGGCGTCGCGTCGGTAGCTGGCGCTGTACTGGCGGCTGAGCTGGCGCTGTGCGAGCGGCTGTGCTGGCGGTGAAGCTGGCGGCTGTGAGTGAAGCGGCTGTGCTGACGCTCAGCAGGTGGCTGTGCTAGGCGCTTGAGCTGGGCGGCTGGACTAGGCGCTGTGCTTCGGCGACGGTAGGCGATATGTGCGTGACAACGACGATGTAGCGGATTGCTGCTGGGCGAGCGAAGGTTGCGTGTTCATCACGTCGGGGTCCACCACTGTGGGACGAGTGAGTGATATGTACTCGTCCGCACCAATAGAAAGATCTTCCTCCGGGCTGGTGTTGTGCCCGGGGACCTTTCTGGTCCAACCGTTGTAAGTTGGAACGGTCTATATATAGCGCTATTCTCAGAAAACTTCGATAGCGTGATTTAGGATTTGTATGTAACTTATGAGTTTTCAGTCGAGTATCTTTATTCTGTGGTGTCGATACAATTAGCGCCATCTAGTTCACACTGTGGTAACCGCTACATGACTCCCCTTCGAGACTGGAAGTCGTATAAGTTGTGACGTAGCGTTGGGGGGCGTCGCGTCGGTAGCTGGCGCTGTACTGGCGGCTGAGCTGGCGCTGTGCGAGCGGCTGTGCTGGCGGTGAAGCTGGCGGCTGTGAGTGAAGCGGCTGTGCTGACGCTCAGCAGGTGGCTGTGCTAGGCGCTTGAGCTGGGCGGCTGGACTAGGCGCTGTGCTTCGGCGACGGTAGGCGATATGTGCGTGACAACGACGATGTAGCGGATTGCTGCTGGGCGAGCGAAGGTTGCGTGTTCATCACGTCGGGGTCCACCACTGTGGGACGAGTGAGTGATATGTACTCGTCCGCACCAATAGAAAGATCTTCCTCCGGGCTGGTGTTGTGCCCGGGGACCTTTCTGGTCCAACCGTTGTAAGTTGGAACGGTCTATATATAGCGCTATTCTCAGAAAACTTCGATAGCGTGATTTAGGATTTGTATGTAACTTATGAGTTTTCAGTCGAGTATCTTTATTCTGTGGTGTCGATACAATTAGCGCCATCTAGTTCACAATGTGGTAACCGCTACATATTTATACAAGTAGTGTTGACGGGGCTATAAATATCGCGCGATTTCTCTTTCCCGTGTAAAATAGACCCTCATTTTAATTTCTCAAGTCTGGTGGGGAAAGTCTTCGTGTCAGTTAAACGTATCTCCATACTCGGCTTTATCCTGTTTTGTTTAAATAACTTAGCAAGTAAGCAAAGCAAGTACCTACCCCATTTATGATAGGTATTTAAGAAACTTTCACTATAATAGTTTAGGTACGAGTACATCGATTTTGCGTTGGTCTTCGTCTACCTACGCCATACTTAATTAACCAGATTTGATTTTCGTCGTACAACTTATTTTTGACCGAGCGAAGCGAAGGTCTCTGAGTCTACTTGGGTGAATTGGCACTTGTCCGTCCGTCCGTCCGTCCGTCCGTCTGTCAGAGCCTTATAACTTCTGAATTACTGAACGTAATTACTTCAAATTTAAATATACTATGTAAACCGATGGCCTCCCGCCGAATATGGCTTAAAAAGTTATAAAAATCTTTATTTCAGGGGGGCTCTCATAGAAGCGAATGCGAAGTAAAATATTTTTTATAGCATTACATAGGGTTGCGGTATATCATTTTAAAGATAATGAGGAACGGAGTCCAAAAATATTTTTTTTTTAATTTTTCCCCTAAAATTGACGAAATGGGGGGCTTTCAAAGTGGTGATTTTCTGACGTCCAAAGATGACCTCAGAACTCCCAATTTTCTGAAAGGCTGAGCCTGAAACTTGATTAATTATTTGAATTATATCCTGTACTTGAACAACAAATACTAAAATTAGATAAATATTATAAGGAAACGAAGTTATTTAATTTTTAATGAGCTTACGTATTTTGAACAAACTTCACAATGTTGTCAATAGATGGCGCTCTGTACAAATTTATTCGTTTGTGCTTAAAAAGAAAAGGCTGAGCCTGAAACTTGATCACTTATTTGAATTATATCCTGTACTTGAACAACAAATACTAAAATTAGATAAATATTCTAAGGAAACGAAATTATTTAATTTTTAATGAGCTTCACTATTTTTAACAGAACTTCACATAGATGGCGCTCTGTAAGTTTATGGATACCGCGAGGTCTCAGTTCGGGGCGAACCACTAGTTATATTATTTGTAAGTTTCTTACTAGTTACAAGTTTTACCTATCCATACTTTAATGCTATAAATGCCAAAGTGTGTTTGTATGTCCGCTACGCTTTAACGGCCCATCTTTTCAACCGTTTTCGATGAAAACGGTAGAAATGAAACGGTTAGAGAGAAGCCACACGGTGCGGTGCGGTCGCGGCGCGGCGCCGGAGCGGTGTCGCTGCGGTGGCCTGCATATAAATATCAATGATATGCCAGACGGTGCGTTCCGGCGCCGCACCGCCAGTGATACAGTTGATGCGGCAAAATGTTTGGCCGTGTGGCTTCTCTCTTAGTGGTAAATTCTGTTACATCCCGGAGAAAGACATAAGCTAATTTTTGTTTAATTAAAACCCAATGCGACCGCCTCAGTTGCCCTTCCCTTCCCTTCCCTGCCCTTAAATTTTTCCTGATCTGGCCTGGGGAGGCTTCGGCCGTGGCTAGTTACCACTCTACCGGCAAAGACGTACCGCCAAGCGATTTAGCGTTCCGGTACGATGCCGTGTAGAAACCGAATAGGGGTATGGGTTTGATATAACTGCAATGCCCCTAACAGGTTTAAGCACGCTACCATCTCAGACTGCATCACGATCTACGATCTACGATCAGGTGAGATCGCAGACAAGGGTTAACTTGAGTGTCGATAAAAGTGAAAACGAATATTACAAATATTCTTTTTTTAACATTTTTTTTAATTATTTTAAATATTTTTTTTTCTTAATTAAAATAATTAAAAAAATTTAAAATATACACCTTAAAACTAAGTCATTAAAGTTTAATTACGAATGTAGTATATGTATATTTAAGACCTTTTATCTTCGTAACAACGCGAGCATGTCGGATTTCGCGCGCATGTTGACGTTTGCGAGCATGTCGGAGCGAGCATGTCGGTGACGGTGACGCGAATCCACAAGTTTACCCCCTACAAAAAATGCTCAACGCGGCTAAAGAAGTTTTCACTTCAAAAAAAAGAATTAGAACCCAATGCGACCGCCTCACTGCTCATTCATCACAATTAGCGAGGCGAGTCACACTGCGCGAGAAAAAAACCAACGCAACATTAACCGCCCGCAGATGTTTAATGGTGTTTGTACATCCAGCATTATTTATTGCGAACTCCGCACTGGCTTTAAGACATTTTCGAGAAAACCAATTTATATTATTCGCTGCGTTCGCCTATTTAGTTAGAAAGCTGCTGGGTAATTTCATGGAGGCGCTTGATCAAGATTGAAGCTTAAAGATGGTTCTCTAACATGAAAGTATAGAAGATACTAGCTGATGCCCGCGACTTCGTCCGCGTGGATTGAGGTTTTTCGGTTCCCGCGGGAACTCCGGTGGTTAATTTTCCGGGACAAAAAGTAGCCTATGTGCTATTCCAGACTATAATCTATCTCTGTGCCAAATTTCATCCAGATCCGTTGAGCCGTTGGAGCGTGATTGAGTAACAAACATCCATCCATACATCCATACATCCATCCAAACTTTCGCATTTATAATATTAGTATAGATTATTATGGTAGAGAGTTACATTTCTCATGTTAAAAAAAATTAAACTCCAGTGGCGTTAAGCATCGTGGCGGAAAGCACGTAAAGCTATCAGTCTATAAAATAAGGATTAAATAATTCTAAAACACAAATTAATCAAATAATCAATTCAAATATATAAATGTTATAAATGCGAAAGTTTGGATGGATGTATGGATGTTTGTCACTCAATCACGCCCGAACAGCTGAACGGATGTGGATGAAATTTGGCAAAGAGATAGATTATAGTCTGGAATAACACATAGGCTACTTTTAATCCCGGAAAAATTAAACATTTCCCGCGGGAACCGAAAAACCTCAATCCACGCGGACGAAGTCGCGTCCTCTGTCCGTCTCCTGGTTCTAAGCTACTTCAACACAAATTTTCAACCAAATCGGTTCAGCTGTTCTTGAGTTATAAACAGTGTAACTAACAAGACTTTCTTTTATATAATATATATAGATTATAATTCTAAAACACGCACATCAACAATATTAAAATAATACGGATTTAAACTATGGTAGTATGGCCCGAGTAACAGACTTATGTAAGGCTTAGTTTAGCCCCATATTTGACAGTAAACAACCAAACTAGACGTTCAGATTGTTCCAAGCCTAGCAAGTAGTCGTATATCGAGCACAAAGTCCCAAAGCATCCACTGGGCGGTTACTACCATCGCTTTAAAACAGTATTATTTCAGAATTACAGTTTTATGTCACGTACCTTGACGTCCCTAAAATAAGGTTTATATTATAATTCTAAAACACGAACGTCAACATAATATAACTATATAACTTTTGAATTTTGAATTTTGAAGCGAAGGTCTCTGAGTCTACTTGAGTGAATTTGTCCGTCCGTCCGTCCGTCCGTCTGTCAGAGCATTATTACTTCTGAATTACTGAACGTAATTACTTCAAATTTAAATATAATATGTAAACCGATGGCCTGCAGCCGAATATGGCTTAAAAAGTTATAAAAATCTTTTTTTCAGGGGGGCTCTCATAGAAGCGAATGCGAAGTAAAATATTTTTATAGCGTTACATAGGATTGCGGTATATCATTTTAAAGATAATTAGGAGTAGAGTCCAAAAATATTTTTTTTTAATTTTTCCCCTAAAATTGACGAAATGTGGGGCTTTCAAAGTGGAGATTTTCTAACGTCCAAAGTTGACCTCAGAACTCTCAATTTTCTGAAAGGCTGATCCTGAAACTTGATCAATTATTTGAATTATATCCTGTACTTGAACAACAAATACTAAATTAAAATTTGATAAATATTATAAGGAAACGAAATTATTTAATTTTTAATGAGCTTCAGTATTTTTAACATAACTTCACAATGATGTCAATAGATGGCACTCTGTAATAGTTTATTCGTTTGTGCTTACAAATAATAGACCTTACTTAGCACCATATTAAGTGGAAATAAAAAAATAGTTTACTGATAGTACTGATATCTATGAACGTAAAGATAGTTAAAACTATCTTATTGATACCGCGAGGTCTCAGTTCGGGGCGAACCACTAGTTAAAACAATACGGCTTTAAGCGACTGTAGTATGCCCCCTGGCAGGTGTTACGTGCAAGCCTGTTTCCGAACACAGCCTATAAATCGTATTCTTCGGAGCCCAGATTATCCGAGCCTCGTTCGATATTAATTGCAACTTGCAACGACAACTGAAATGATATTAAAGGTAATTGTGTGCTCTATTCGCATTTGTTTAAAGTTCAAATTATAAAATCCATGTTTTAACCTATAAGGGTAAGAACACAATAGAAAAAGACATCGCGGTGTTTTTGAGACTGAATTTTCTGCCATCGTAGACATTCAAATCAATCGGAAGTTAAGTTGTGTTTACAAATAGATTTTGAGTAGTACGACATTTACCTTGATTTAGAAAGCTTATTTAGAAAGCTTGCAACTTGTTTAGTCACTTTTATGAAACCTATGATAGGTTTAAGTATTTGGCACGCCATTGCATGGCTGACTGTAACATTACATAATAACACCGTACTATGTACCTACTTACAATTATGCATATAAATGAATATTCTATTCTATTCTACCAGTTTTTAAGTCATCTTTTTCCTTCTTAGGAACCTCGCAATTATTGAAAAACACCTTATATAATGACTTTGAAATTTATTTAAAATTGTGGGCCAGAATAATTTACACTAGAGTTAGGTCTCATCTGATTAAATTTTGAGCTCCAACCATCATCATCATCTATCCATAGCCGGGGGTTCTCTCAAAATTCTAAGGGATTAGACATACAGTCACCACGCTGGCTCTACTTAGACCACACCGCACCTCCAAAAACATCATTTGTTGTTTAGCTTTAACAGGACTTACACTACTACCCACAGATGTAGTACTACATCTGTGCTACTACCTTATAATAATGAATTTGATTGATAATTTTATTAATATTTTTATGCCGCGAAAATTAATAACATGTAAAACAAAATCGAGTAACAGTGATAATAATTAGTACTTATTACTTATTGTAATATTTTCGTGAAATCCGCGCGATATATTTCGCGTGTCTGTTCCTACCTTAAAAATAACATTTAATGTTTTGCCATTTTAGTCCTTAAAAGCGGAGATAAATGGTCGAAAGTAGAGCAAAAGGAATGTTAATTGAATTCGTGGGCGCTGTGATTCTTTCAGAGATTTATGCGAGTTGACCAAGGCAGGTAATTTGGATTTACGGACCCAGCAACAAAATGTTAATGCGAATGTAATAGACTGTTTTACCGGCTGCTTTAAGAGGATTTCGTGTTTATTTTTTTTCTAGCTATGCCCATAGTCCATACTACAGCGTAAGTATTCATACAGACGACGCCCATACAAATGTCAGACCCGGCTACGACAACAGTGTCGGCGACTAGTTTAAAAATTATTTCTCGAACTCGTTGAACATTCTAGATAAATACCAATTGTGTAGCCAAAGATTTAGGCCCTTAGGGTATTTCAAGTGACGGACGTCGCGCCGGGTTGGAATTTTACAAGTGGCCGTAGGTACCTGGCGACAAAAACAATTACAAACAAGAATTTAAAAACAAATTACAAATTAGAATGGTCTTTGTTCTACGAGCTTTCGAGATTTAAGAAAAATGTCAAATTTATGTGTTCACGTTAGAAGTAGGTAAAATTTATTTGTTTGTGTCAACTTTTGCTTTAACATTAATGATTTGCTAGATAGTTAAATGAAATAAAGGGTCGAGTGGTTGCACTCATTGGCGTTCGGGAATATTCCGTTGACGCAACGCAAATCGTTGGTATAAATATTCCCGACAGACCGAACGGCGCAGTCAGTCAACCCTCAGCACTAGTACGAAAAATAACTGTTTTATTTCCTAGTACCGAGTACCTCAAGTCTTCATTACTACTACTCTACTGTCACGGTAGAGGTGCACGACCGGGGTGCACAGGACGGGACGCCTACCAGTGCAACATCGACGAGTACTTACTAGCGGACGGGTCCCGATATTTGCCCGCCCGCTCACTCCGTGGCCCGAGCGTTTCCGTCAACTTTTGCGGGACAAGTTCCCTGTACCCTTACTCTGAGATTGATCGAATTTAAAATACGGTCTCACTAAGTGAGGTGAATCACATTTGAGTCAAACTAAAATGGACCCAAAAACTCTTGATTTAAAGCCACAAATTCAGTGCAACCGATTCAAATTTCGAAACGTATCGTTTGGAGCGCTTGCTGTGAATGCATACACGAAATTGAGCTCTAAATTAATAAGATTAAGATTCATTTTAGTTTGATGCATATGTAATTCACCTCACTTAGTGAGACCGTATTTTAAATTCGATCAATCTCTGAGTAAGGGTACTGGTGTCGTCAAAGGTCTACGGCTACGCAACCGACGCGCCGCAACAACTACAGTAGGACAAACCAACAAACCAAATAACAAACACACTTTCGCATTTATAATATTAGTATGATGCGAAAGTGTGTTTGTTTGTCCACGCCGCAACAGAGCAACGGATCGACGTGATTTTGCTGTGCGTGTGTATAGTTGAGGACCTGGAGAGTGACATAGGCTACTTTTTATTCTGGAAAATTGAGGAGCTCCCGTGGGAATTTAAAAAAAACTGTTCCACGCCGACGAAGTCGCGGGCAGTAGCTAGTTTATGATATTTTAAAAGGGATATCGAACCGTATCACAGCCGGTACTAAAATATTAAAACTCCATCATAGTTATTTAACGATGCACCAGTGGTTGTACTAGTAAATTAATTTATATCAGCATCGAGTTAAATGGATTTTGTTCAAATGAAAATCCAATTGGACTGCCTACTCCGATAGTGCAATTCATTCGCATCTCGTTATCAGTACTCAGATAGCGCAGGAATCGATTTCCTATAGTATAATTATTGATACGAGATTATACATATAAACTCAGGCCGTCAATTCGTTAAAAGCTTCAGTAATGAATGAACTAGAAGTTTAATTCGCTTTAATCCGCCACAGCAGACCAATCTATGTGGTACAGTGCGTGTACTTCACCAATAGCATGCGAACAACCACCACCCAGCAATTCGCACCGGCACCGCACCACACCACACAAATCCTCCAAATCACTCTCAACGTACGTGTCACTCCGAAACCGGAGCATCTTCAGAAGATGTTGACTCGACAATGCACGATTGTACGAAAATTTACAATCGTGCATTGTCGAGTCAACATCTCATGGACATCTTCATTATCATGGACTTCCGCAAAGTAACGCCTGCTTCGATTCAATGAAAGCTTCAGTACCTATGTACTGAATGGCCAAATACGTTTGACACCGGCCAATCTATACTAACATAATATTATAAATGCGAAAGTTTGGATGGATATATGGATAGACAGATGGATGTTTGTTACTCAATCACGCCAGAACGGCTGAACGGATCTGGATGAAATTTGGCACAGATAGATTATAGTCTAGAATAAAACATAGGCTACTTATTATCCCGGAAAATTAAAAAGTTCCCGCGGAAACCAACAAACCTCAATCCACACGGACTAAGTCGTGGGCATCAGCTATAGTGAAACATAACTCTTTAATTGGCTCCTGTAAGCAACAAACAAACACAGTTTTGTATTTTTATTTAGGATAGCGATTTCCCTCGCTTTGTGCATTGTGATTAGGGCAGATTGTGTAAGGAAATCGTAATCGTAATCGTTTGTCAAACGGATAATTCGACCTGTTTAAGGAGTTCATAGATGCCTGCACGTCAAAATGCATGAATGAACTCCTTGAACGGTTCGAGTAATACGTTTTAAGCTGTTAAATGGTTACTATTTGCTTACACAATTGGGCCTCAGATTATAACCACCACCACCACTACAGTCCATTAACGTCCCACTGCTTGGCACAGACCTCCACTCTCATAGGAGAGAGGGGATTTAGAGCTTAGACCCATAACGCTGCTCCAATGCGGGTTGGCGGGCTTTTACGACTATGATCATTTTAGTGATAATAACCGGGATCGACGGCTTTACGTGCTCTCTGAGGCACGGGCCTGGCACTGAATTTTTTAACTGAAAATCCCAGTAGGTTCATCCCACCTAACAATTTTTATGCCCGACCGGGAATCGAACCCAGGACCTCGTGATCCGCAGTGGACTATGCTAACCAACGAGGCAGTCAGCTCGGCAGATTATAACAAGAATACCTAATGGAATGCCCTATAAACAATACTCCCAGATGAGCAAACCACAAAACCGTAAACTCAATTCTCGCATTCTAGGTCAGGGTACGTATTATGTATGTATTTAGTCTCCATTCTATAGAATAGGACTACTGTAGTTCTACAACTGTTTGATAAAGTTTTAGTTCCTCGCATAGCTCACCAAGACATCCCAGATTGTCTGATTGCATTCCGGGGAGGGACATAGGCTACTTTATATCCCTGAACGTCAAAGTGTTCCCACAATTGGGTATTTGACAAATAGACAAATCAGCAACTTTTTTCAAACGCGTCCTAAGTATGGGATATTATTTTATTAGGGGAATTCTGAAATGTGACGTCATTAAAGTTCGAAACACTTTTTTACTTTAATCGATTGTTTAAAATGGTTATTCAACATAAACCTATCAGGGGACGTGGATATTACGACTTTTGGGAAATACTCTATAATAATCACTAAAAAATTATTTATTTCAATAGTATAAGTCAAATACCCAATTTTGAAAAAAGCTATATCCACGCAGACAAAGTCGCTACGGAATTATCTAGTAAAAATATAATGTTTTATTTATCGTCTATATTTTCTGGCACACAATAATGGGGGCACGGGCATGAGGAAATAAATCAAGGTTACGTCGTAAAACGAGTGCGGTCCCGTGCTAATGACATTTTGAAAATGGCAACCACAAAACAAAATGGCGGTGCGGCACGCCTTCCGTATATTTTGTACGCATTCTTCATTACACGCAAAATTCGTTATTCAATCCGTCGAACGAATATGGGGTTGTATGTGAAAGAAGCAAGGTCGTACAGCACAAGTATTCACTAAATCGTTAATTAGGGTTCCGTGCTAATAGGTTGTCGAATTGTTCGTCGGGCGCCATTCGGCACCAGCTTAGCGCCATATAATATGTATGAGCCAGTTATTTCACACTGCTTACGTGTTGTTATGACATATTTCTTGTCATGTACTAAAAGAATTTATATTGTGTGGTGGTACGGAACAATTTGTACTCAAGTCTGACTCGCACTTGACCGGTTTTTGGTCCCCAGCCCGTTTTGCCCTGCCTAAAACAACTAAATTATAATTTTAAAAATGGATATATAAGTCCTATACCTATTTAGTACCAAACTTAAAAAGTACCTAAACCTAATTGTACAAGGATAACTTATCTTTTGAAGCGATTTCTTCCAGCAGCCCTAGAATGTGAGAATAGTGAAAAACAGATAAGACTATAAGGATTATAATAATAATATATAAGGATTGGATTATAAGTAAGTATATTTATAGGTATTTAGCGCTCATCCCATGAGACCATTTGATTGGCAATTTGAGTAAATTGCTCTAATCATTTTCGATACACACGATATTAGGTTAAATCTACATTTATTGTTATTTTGTGCAACGCAAATCGATTGTTAAAGGCTTAAAACGACCGGAGCTCAGGCGGCAGTTTGATTTAAATCCCATGAAATTTGTACCCATTGAAGGCCGCGCGGGATTTGCCGGCTTTATGACTAAATTCTTAGTATAGGGGATCCCTAATTTCGGGAGTGTTTCGATTTAATATTTCATCCACCAATGACAAAGCCAAAAGGAAAGGTTATAATTTCAATAATCTACGTAAGTAAATAAATTAAATGAATAATTCTTTATTTAATAAGATCGTTGGGACACAGAAACATAATTAAATTACAATAAAACTGTTTTTTTAAAGTGGACCGACTTCAAAAGCATTAAATAAATATTAATTACATAATTACTTTCATCCAATTTACTCTTAGTCAATAAACAAAAATCAAAACTTATATTGTAGGTAGTTTTTGAAGGCGGCAAATCATACAGAAAAATATTAAGTAGATAACGAAATAATATAAGGCTAAATATTATTTTAATTACATTCCCTCCCGAGGGGGCACTTTCCACAGTTCCACAGTTTCGCAGTTTAGATAAAGAAGAGCCTATTTTCCAAACAAGAGAATAGAGATATGAAAATGAAATTTATGATATTTTCAATTTTAATAGCACCTATACGTTAATTTGCATAACAATTACAATATAATTAGTAATTGTATTTCTTTTTCACTTTCACAAAAACACCTCTAGTTCATAATTAATTGTTGCTGTTATAATAAAGCCTAAGCAACTATGTAAATTTTGTTACAGTCCAACGTTTTATTCATCGCTATTTTTTTTTTAAACTATTGTTTGGTACCTCTGTACGCCCGAATGTATAATGCATTAAATGACTTTTGAAAACCGTTGACACGTTGCATTGAAAACAGACATAGGAAGTTGGCGGTGTCTCGGAGAGCACGTTAAGCCGTCGGTCCCGGTTATTATCACTAACATGATAATAGTCGCCAAAGCCCGCCAACCCGCATTGGAGCAGCGTGGTGGGGTCTAAGCTCTAATTCCCTCTCTCCTATGAGAGTGGAGGCCGGTGCCCAGCAGTGGGACGTTAATGGGCTGTAGTGGTGGTGGTGGTGGTAGAGGATCAATCGTGCTTTCGTGAGTAGGTAATGACCCCTTCGACTAATCACGTAATGGATTGTCTTGGGATAGTAAGTCGGTGGGCTGTGAGGTTGATACCTGTGGAGCTCACTTTGAGTTATTCAGACACTGAAAACGAGACGGATTTTATGCGAGACACATAACGGCATGCTATCTGTAATCTTTCGAACATCATGTTACCTAACCAATGATATTTTATTTTTATATATTACTAGCTGATGCCCGCGACTTCGTCCGCGTGGAATAAGTTTTTTTCAATTCCCACGGAAACTCCTTAATTTTCCGGGATAAAAAGTATCCTATGTCACTCTCCAGGTCCTTAACTATACCCATGCCAAAAATCACGTCGATCCGTTGCTCCGTTGCGGCGTGATTGAAGGACAAACCAACAAACTAACAAACCAATAAACCAACAAACCAAGAAACAAACACATTTCGCATTTGTAATATTAGTATGATAATGGTTTAACAAGCTCTGGTCTGCGCTCAACGTTGTTATTTGTGCAAAGTTGTATTGTCCTTTTTGTCACATACGAGTACCAACGTTGTTAAGCAACTTATTGATGCCCGCGACTTCGTCCGCGTAGATGTCAAGATTTTTGATTCCCACGGGAATCATTTGGGATAAAAAGAAGCCTATGTACCCTATACAAAATAATGTATAACCCTGTACAAAATTTCATTAAAACGGGTAGAATAGATGAGCCGTGAAAGCGTAGCAGGCAGATAGACAGGAGACGGACAGACAGATAGACACACTTTCTCATTTATATTTATAATATTAATAAGTGTGTGATATTTATCATTAATTTTTGCCGTAAGTCGGTTGAGTCCGAGCGAAGTAAATTTGATTTGAACCCAACTGTTTTTCTTAGTGTGCCAAGTTGCATTCCAATTCAAAAATAATTGTTTTATCTTTGGACCAAGCGCCGCGCTCTGGCCATTTCTGAGGATTGCCTAGGCATAGGCCAATCGCGATATGCCCGCATTTTGGTTTTAACTATAACACTGATAAGTACTTACCTAATAGTAATTATTACACACCGATCTATAAAACCACATAGATAAATTAATTTGAATATTTTCGTCATTTTGCGATAATAACAAACAAGGGTATTTGCATATGGCAGGAAGTATATAAGTGTGACATCAACGAGATCGTTAGAACCAGGGAAGAGCTAAAGGTGAGTGTTTGTTGCAATAGTTTCATAATTATATCATCGGGATAGACGGAAAATAATATTATGAAAAAATAATCCTGCTACGTACCTTTACCTACCTGAGTTTCTTGCCAGCTCTTCTCAGTAGAATTCTTTCCGAACCGGTGGTAGAGTGAAAACATGACGTAATATAAGGGAGTGCTGTATGTCTTAAAAATTGAGTGTTGAGTATTTAGCAAGCGCACTCCAACCTAGACCTCATCATTGCTTTCCTTATGGCAAAATGATCGCCAAGCGCAGACTTATCTTGCAGCAATGTTTATTGTTTAGTAATATTACTAGCTGATGCCCGCGACTTCGTCCGCGTGGTTTAAGGTTTTTTGATTCCCGCGGGAACTTAATTTTCCGGGATAAAAAGTAGCCTATGTCACTCTACACATTCTCAACTAT
This sequence comes from Erebia ligea, assembly GCA_917051295.2. Classification (NCBI taxonomy): domain Eukaryota; kingdom Metazoa; phylum Arthropoda; class Insecta; order Lepidoptera; family Nymphalidae; genus Erebia; species Erebia ligea. The sequence continues at coordinate 12,593,012 of OU785241.1, read as the reverse complement.
ACCCATGCCAAAAATCACGTCGGTCCGTTGCTCCGTTGCGGCGTGATTGAAGGACAAACCAACAAACAAACACACGTTCGCATTTATAATATTAGTATGATTAATCTCTGCATGCAGCCAAAAATCAAATAACACTTACCTACCCAAACCGTAGATTTAACTCTATGTCCTTTTTTAGGGTTCCGTACCCAAAGGGTAAAAACGGGACCCTATTACTAAGACTCCGCTGTCTGTCTGTCTGTCTGTCTGTCTCCAGGCTGTATCTCATAAACCGTGATAGCTAGAAAGCTGAAATTTTCACAAATGATGTATTTCCGTTGCCGCTATAACAACAAATACTAAAAATTAAAAAAATATATATATTAAGGGGGGTCCCCATACAATAAACGTGTTTTTTTCGTATTTTTTTGCTCAATATTAAAAACGGTAACAGGTAGACGGTTCAAATTTTCACAGAATATTAACTTGTATATTACCTTTCAAAATAAATAATTAAATATCAATAAAGTAAATATTAAAGGGGGGCTCCCATACAACAAACGTAATTTTTATTTTTAATACGTCATAAATCGTAAAACTTACTACAGGTTTGTACGGAACCCTCGATGCGCGAGTCCGACTCGCACTTGACCGGTTTTTAATGTTTATTGTATGGCTTATTTTTAATTTCATTATTTGTAGCTATAGCAGCTATAGATTACTCGCTCTTTAAGAATTTCATGTGTTACATGTACTATTACAGTTCAAGAGATACAGCAAAAAACGCAGAAAAAATTACGTTTATGTTATGGGGATCTCTTTATTTTTAAATTTACCGGTGCGATGCCGTGTAGAAACCGAATAGGGGTATGGGTTTAATATAACTGCCATGCCCCTAACAGGTTAGCCCGCTACCATCTTAGACTGCATCATCACTTACCATCAGGTGAGATCGCAGTCAAGGGATAACTTATAGTGGATAAAAAAAAAAAGCATAAGAATCTAGGGTCACTGTAATCAGAAAGATATTGTGAACACTCGTTTCTTTGCAGTTATTTCTTGGTCCAGTCGTGCCAACATTACAATGAAACTGATACTGTTGTGCACTGCAGTGGTCCTGCTAATGTCAGCGGTAGAGCTGAGAAGGCTAAGAAGACGCAAGCAAAGGGGGCCCTCCATCGCTGAAATCTACAGTGCCGCTAATATCACCCTCGTACCGGAATCGATACTCAATGTAAGAAACATGCGTCCATACTTACATACATATCAAAAATTTTCGGAACCGGCAGGATTTGAGAGACGCAGGTTCAAATCCTGCCGGTTCCGAAAATTTTTGATATGTATGTAAGTTTAGAAACTTTACTCGTGTGTTTTTTTTTTATCCACTACAAGTTAGCCCTTGACTGCGATCTCACCTGATGGTAAGTGGTGATGCAGTCTGAGATGGTAGCGGGCTAACCTGTTAGGGGCATGAAAGTTATATGTGAAGCACTGTAATAAAATTATAAAAAAACATGCGTCCGTGAGATGCTAGGTCATGTTTTTTGAAGTGAAAACTTCTTTAGCCGCGTTGAGCACTTTTTGGTAGGGGGTAAACTTGTGGATTCGCGTGACCGACACCGACATACTCCGCGTCACCGACATGCTCGCGTTGTTACGAAGATAAAAGGTCTTAAATATAAATATACTACATTCGTAATTAAACTTTCATGCCTTAGTTTGTAGGTTTATATAATTTTTTTTTAAATTTTAATACTAATATTCTAAGTTTTTTCACTTCTATCGGCAGTCCCTATGACTGCCAATTTTTTTTTTTATTTTATTATTTTATTTAATGGTTTGCCAAATGATCAAAGATCAGATCAGATTTTATTCAATACACTTTAGATGAATTATTTAAAAAGAGCAACCACCAAGTTTCTGGCTGGTTCTTTTTGGTAGGAATGGCATTCCGAACCAGTGGTAGATTCACTCGACGATTCAAAAGCAGTTGGTTTAAGTTTATTTGTAGAAAAAAAAACAATATTAGAATTAAAAAAAAAATAGTAATATGATAGAATTTCGCCACAGTCACTGAGTATAAACCTACAGCCTATAGTAGTTTCAAATTTCAATACAGGGCTTATTTAAAAATATTAACTACTACTATACCTATAGGCAACTTCTCTACAAATACTGAAAAAGAAAAGAAAAATTAATTTTCGCAGCTTTATGTTTAATAGGCAGCAATCGCTTGGAGTTATGTTGTCATAGGGCGCCTTCAAATTTGCCGCAAAGCGTAGCGCGGCTGCAGCGCGGCTGCAGCGCTGCGGCCGCGCTCCTGTCGCGAGGTTCGAACATCATAGGGTTGTACCTATATTTATTTTCACGATGGACTCTGACGAAGAAACACTGCTCTGTGTTACTATTAATACGAAACAACGAAAATATAAAGTAGTTGTGTTAACAATACATAATATTATACTTACATGCTTCATTTTTTTTCACTTTCACAAATCATCGTTACATACAGATGTAAGCAGATTTCCTTATCCCTGAAATCTTTTTGAGTTATGGAATAATTGATTTTTTTTTTAAATATTATCATGGATTTTATGTAAAGAAGGGTCTCTAGCTTGATATATCTGAGGGCACTGGTCCGCCATTTTTGTAGTCGGGTGTTCTAGATATTCATCATGCCTATATTAATTTACTTCTACATTTGAACGGCTCAATGCAATAAGTCTCAGTCTTGGATATAATGTTTTTATTATTGTTTCGTTTGCTATTGTTGACGCGTTCCAACAATACCGGAAATAATAAAATAATCCCATTATTAAGCTTGGAGTCTTGTTTGTGAAATTGTCAATAAATTTAATGCATATTTCTTCCCAAGCCTTTTTCTTTTCGATTTTGTTGCTGTACTTGTCGGACTTCGAATCCCATATTGCTGGACGACTCTCAACCTCATCGATAAATTCTTCTACCTGATTTTCGTTCATGTTTAGACTTGAACAAAAATACGTGCGCAGTCCCGTCACTAGTCGATCGATGAACTGATGCGCGGCCGCAGCGCGGGTGCAGCGCTGCAGTCGCGTGTTTTTTATTTATATGGATTTACAAAGCAGCGCGACCGCAGCGCTGCAGCCGCGCTGCTTCCGCGCGGCACTTTGCTGCAAATTTGAAGGCGCCCTTAGAGCTGCCAATTTGTATATTTTGATTTTTGTTTGAAAAGGATTTTATTTTAACCAGAATTTTTAAGGTGGTTAAACCAAAGTTGTTCAGTATTACGTACAAAAGTTATACCTTTATGAAGTTAGTAGTATTTTTAAATTAACCCTGTGTGACTGATAAAGTTATATGTAACGTTATTAATTTGTATACGATTCGACGCGCACTGAGAAAAATTTCCTTGTTTACCTTCCGATTTTTACCTTCTAAAACCGATTCCTTCCAAAATTGGGTCTTTTCCTTCCACTGATTACCTTCTGAATCGGGGAACTGCCAAATTCCTACCGATATTTAGAAGGTAATGAATTTTATCCGTCTAATACGGAAGAACATAAAGGAAGGAAATTTGTTGGAAGGAATTAACCAAGAAGGAATTTCCTTCCAGCTAAATATTCCTACTAAATAAGGATGCATTATAATAATTCCTCCCAAATTTATCCTTCCAAATTAGATGTTAATGTCCTTCTGAATTCAAATCCAAAGTTGTCGGAAGGAAAACGCAGCTAACCTTCTGATATTGAAGAATATTTACCCTCTTAACTAGTGGGAAATAAATTGACATTACTATTCCATCAAAAAAGAAAGGATTAGAAAGGCTCGCTGGAAGGAATTACCATCCAAATTAGATGGATCACACTTGGAGGGAATAACACAAGGAGTATCCTTCTAAATTAGATGATAATATCCTTCTAAATCAATTATAATTTTTCGGTAGGAACAGTGTCGGAAGGAAAACGCATATTTACCCACCGAAATTGAAGGATATTTACCCTCTTATTTAGTAGGAAATGAAGTGAAGTTACTATTCCATCAAAAACGAAGGGATTAGAAAGGCTCGCTGGAAGGAATAACCATCCAAATTAGATGGATCACATATGGAGAAAATAACACAAGGAACATCTTTCTAAATTAGATGATAATATCTCTCCCAACAAATTGGAATATTTCGGTATCGGAAGGAAAACAAATAAGTTTTATTAAATAGAAATTGTAACACCGAATGTAGTACCCGACCCGACCACTAGATGTCGCTACGCGTATATTGGCTCGCGGTATAGGGTGGCGCCGGTCAAACACATATATATCGCCAAGCCCGCTTGTATCGGTACCTGCATCGTGGCAAATGGTGCTTCCACCTAGTTGGGACGTTCATTGAAAGCGCATAGCAGAGCATAATTCATAGGTGGTATACGGACCCTTGCTGGGACAGGGCGTTTTGAAAGCCTATAATTTTGCAAAAGCCCGCTCCGTATTCGCCATCGCCTTAGGTAGGTAATATTTTGTCTTCTAGGTTTGGAAGGTTATTTATATTTACCGAACAAATATGACCAAGTATGTATTTACCGTCATTTATTTTCCTTCCAAAAATTACCTTCCCTTTTGACTCAGTAGGAATTTCCGACCGAAATTTGGAAGGTACGTATTACCCACCGAAATAGAAGGCAGACATTGTTTGGAAGGAAATTTTGGACGGTAATAATATCCTTCCAAGTTGAAAGGTAAATTTCCTACTGAGTCAAAAGGGACGGTAATACCTTCCGTTTTTCGGAAGGTCTTTTTTCTCAGTGCGAATCGGCTGAAGTGGACTCCGGGCTTTACTTGCGGGAGTTGTGAGCAAATTCCGATAGAACAGAATTTTCTCTGTCCGCCACATCCATATTAATCCATACTTCCACACTAATATTATAAATGCGAAAGTGTGTCTGTCTGTCTGTCTGCTACGCTTTCACGGCCCATCGGTTTAACCGATTTTGATGAAATTTGGTACACGGCTATCCGTGTATGTTGTATCCCGGGGAAGGACATAAACCGACTTCAAAAAAAGGAGGAGGTTCTCAATTCGACTGTATGTTTTTTTGTATGTTTGTTACGGGATTATTCCGCCAATTATCATACTACACTCATGATGATAAAAGATCATACTTCAGGTGTGGTCCCATATAAATTTGGTGAAGATCTGATGAATATCTTCGGACATGGAGAACGGAACTCCTCAATGGATAAGAGTAAATTGCTCGCGATCAGTGTAATAGCTTAGTAAACAGTAGGTTTTTAACCAGACATAGCATATCATTTTAATACGTGACCACTAAAAATTGTGAAATAAAAAAAATTAAAAATTAAAAAAACCGACTTCAAACCACAAACACAAAAAAAAAATTATTACCGAATATATTATATTTAGAAAAGTTAATGTAGTTCTATAATAATATTTTATTATCCCGGAAAATTTATGAGTTCCCGCGAGAATCAAAAACCTTAATCTAGTCATTCTTAGGGCCTGTTTCACAATCACCAAGTAAACCTTAGCTGCCAAATAAATTTGAAATTTTGACAGGATTCCCATACAACATCTGTCAAAACATCAAATTTATTTGTCAGGTATGGTTTACTTGGCGATTGTGAAATAAATGCGAAAGTGTATTTGTTTGTTGGTTTGTCCTTCAATCACGCCGCAACGGAGCAACGGATTGACGTGATTTTTGGCATGGGTATAGTTAAGGACCTGGAGAGTGACATAGGCTAATTTTTATCTCGGAAAGTTAAGGAATTCCCGCGGGAATCAAAAAAACTTAAACCACGCGGACGAAGTGGCGGGCATCAGCTAGTATAATATAAGTTTGCCAAGCTGTAAAATTTAACGTGTGTATGATTCACAGGTGTACTTCGACGATGTTAACGTAACTATAGGAGACGAGTTAACTCCTACGCAAACGCAGTATCTTCCCATCATTGAATTTGACGCTGACGAAGGCTGCTATTACACGTTTTGTGCAATAAGTATGTGATTTTTAAAGTCCAAACTTATATTATAAATGCGAAAGTGTCTGTCTGTCTGTCTGTCTGTTACGCTTTCACGACTCATCTGTTGATTTTGATGACATTTGGTACAGGGATAGGTTGTATCCCGGGCAAGGACGTAGGCTACTTTTTATCCCGGAAAATTCAAGAGTTCCCGCGGGAATCAAAAAACCTTAATCCACGCGGACGAAGCCGCGGGCATCATCTAGTTAATTATATCTTTTAGGCTTTTATCTTCCAGTCCGTTAGCCCATCTGTCTGTGTGTAACAGTCATTTTATATTTCTATCCCCCTAGGGTGGCAAAAGTCTACTTTATGGTTTATGAGCACCTTTATGAGCAAACTAGCCCCGCGGCTTTAGATTTTTTAATTCCCGCGGGAACCCTTTAATTTTCCGGGATACGAAGTAGCCTATGTTCATCCCCGCGATGCAATCTACATCTGTACCAAAATTCATCAAAATCGGTTGAAAAGATGGGCTGGGAAAGCATAGCAGAAAGACAGATACACTTTCGCATTTATAATATTAGTATGAATGTATTGTAATAGCTATTTATGCTACAAGTGCAGCATGATGAAAATTGCAGTAAAGGTGCAAACTTTAATAGCGCCGACACGCATGCAACTATAAAATAACGTTTTCCTATGTGTACCTACTTATGTGCACACGTGTATTCATACAAATATTATATTTACTACCATTTGTGCATACGTTTTGCAATAATTTATGAGTAAAAAATTGGTTAAAACCAATAAAAACAGTAATCTGGAAAATGTGTTATAGATATGTTTTAATATGTAATTTACCTTAGTTAATAAGAAAAGAGTTTTTAATATATTATCTCTAGGTACACCTGGACAAACATGGCGGCATCGAAACATCTGACGTTTCGTACGGCGGCCATTATAATGATGTATTATTGCACTAGTGCAAAAATGAATATTACTGCATGGCTTTGTAGGCTAAGTAATAACTGTGCGGTAATATTTTTATCGCTCAAGAGTGGGAATAATCAACTTTATGGTTTTAATAGCGGTAAAGTAAGAACAACTTTACGAACAAATTTGACGACCTCCGTGGCGCAGTGTTGAGCGCTGTTGTCTTAACGTGCGGAGGTCCCGGGTTCGATCCCCGGCAGGGTCAATTTGGGTTTTATTTTCAAGGGCTAACATGTTGTGGATAAAAAAAAATGTATTTTAAAACATTTTTCTTCACAGGTCCCGACTGGCCCTTCCCCTGTAATCCTTTTCTAAGTGATAGCTTAATAGCGTTGTATTCCAACCTTTACGGCTGCTCGGACGGTTCTGTGCTGATGGAGGACTCTTGCGCGATAGCGAGCTGGAGGGGACCGACTCCCACTCCTGGCACTGGGCCACACCGTTACCTGTTATACGTTATTAAACAAAACGGGATTATCGATACTAGTGACGAGGAATTTGAGTGGTAAGCCCATCTTTTAATAATAATAATGTCCTCCCGACCGAATTTTGGCCACGCCGGCCTATCTCCAGAGAGATTAGTCATCTGCGCGGGAGATATTATAATCATAATTACGAGCTCCTGCGATCACCCTCACCAGCACAACTGAGCGGTGATGATGGCGACCACGAGGACGATGCGACCCTTACCGGACAAGACACCACTCCCGCGCCTATCGCTCATAGCGCGGGGGCTCAGGACCATAACCCAGCCAGGACCACGCGGCCTTAAGCCATGACGGCAGGCCCTAGCCGTCACAAGGCTAAAAAGACGACAACGGAAAAGCCTGATTCCCTGCGCCACACCCGGGCACGGGACGAACGGATGGGACGGAAAATCCGACACGACCGGAGAGAGATCAGGCGCAGGACCGACGGCTTTGCGTGCTCTCCGAGGCACGGGGGTGAAACACCGCCAACTTCCTAACTCCGGGCTAGTACTGAGAATTTCTGGTCAGAAAAACCAAATACTTGTTATGGCCCGACCCAGGACCTCGTCGGCCGCAGTCGGACATGCTAACCACTCGAGTTAGACCAACGAGGCAGTCCATAAGCCCATCTTTTAATAAAACTAGAGAAACCCATCAAAGCGTTTTGCACGAACAACCATAAAAAAAACATTCAAAATTCAAAAGTTTCATATAATAATAAAGGTTTATTTATTATCATGGTTATTCGTAGATGCCCGCGACTTCGTCCGCGTGGATTAAGGTTCATTGGTTCCCGCGGGAACCCTTTAATTTTCCAGGATAAAAAGATGTCCTTCCCCGGGATGTAACCTACCCCTATACTAAATTTCATGAAAAACGGTTGAAAAAATGGCCCGTTAAAGCGTAGCAGACAGACAGACAGATAAACACACGCATTTATTATATTAGTATGGATTAATTGATTTCTGTTTACAGTTTGGAAACGTACCGGGTGCTGTTCAATCTCACTGACTTCATAGATAACTACAATCTCGTCAGTCCACCTGTAGCTGGAACGTACTTTAATTCGACGTATCCTGACGAGTGTGACGCAGAATCTTATTGATTTTCAGAATTTCCCCTTCACTTTATTATTTTCTGTGTTGAATATAGGAACTTAAATTTCAGCAACGTTTGTAACTTACATGTTGAAAGCTATAAAGATAATAACTTTCGTGATTAAATATATAAATTTTTGGGTGTGTAATAATTATTTTTCTTATTACAATCTACTTAACATACTACATACATAACAAACTACTACCTTTCATTGACTTTCCATTTTCAAGATTGGAATGTAAAAATATTTGTAACTAAAAAAAGTTAGTAATGGAAAATGTATTTTGGAGTTTACCTCCTTTAGAATCGATTTTCATATATCCTATGCCCGGGGTATGAAAATGTATGGGGAGTAAAATCAAATTTCCCCGTTATGTTATTGACTTTATGATTCCATGGTAACACTTGTTTATGTTTCCACTAGCTGATGCCCGCGACTTCGTCCGCGTGGTTTAAGTTTTTTTGATTCACGCGAGAGCTCCTTAATTTTCCGAGATAAAAAGTATCTAGCCTTTGTCACTCTCCAGGTCGTCAACAGTTGCTCCGTTGCGGCGTGATTGAAGGACAAACCAACAAACCAACGAACAAACACACTTTCGCATTTATAATATTAGTATGATGACTATGCAATAAGTTTTGATGAATATATTTTATATAAATAAATATTGTATCAAGCATCCACCACCACCACCGTCCCACTGTTGGGCACAGGCCTCCACTCTCATAGGAGAGAGGGAATTAGAGCTTAGACCCACCACGCTGCTCCAATTCGGGTTGGCGGGCTATCAAGTATCAAGCATGCTTTCAGTAATATAAAAAATGTGTTAATTTACCCTCATTTACTAATCTATATATTTTATAATCGTTCGTAAAGAGTAAACTCCAGTCGTGCGTCGGAGCTGACACACACATTTTTTTTTTCATTTTTGCTTATAAATAATAGAATAGAATGAATTTATTTTGTGTTTACTCACGATTGTATTGTAAAACATTGTATGATACACGTACACATTTAATATTACACTGAAATTAAATTAAATGTTTATCTCACGTAGAACAACTTGAAAGTTCTACTGAGAAGAACCAGCAAGAAACTCAGCAGTTGCTCTTTTTTAAACGAAAAAATGTTACAATTTCTAGATAATAAATAATATACAATACTTATGTAACAAGCATTACACTGATTTGTGGGCCGCTGGATGCGAAGCCGACTGCCTCCATGCAACATTGTCAATAATAAAATCATCAATCCATACTAATACTCGTATTATAAATGCGAAAGTGTGTCTGTCTGTCTGTCTGTCTGTCTGCTACGCATTCCCGGCCCATCTTTTCAACCGATTTTGCTGAAATTTGGTATATAAGTAGGTTATAACCTCTGGGAAGGCTACTTTTATCCCGAAACATTAAGGAGTTTCCGCGGGAATCAAAAACTTTAATCAACGCGGATGAAGTCGCGGGCATCATCTAGTATGTTATATACCTATTCTGTGACTCTATGTCACAGAGTAATTTTCGCCCCAGATTTCGCCACACTAGGCAAGTTCTTCAAAATAGTAGTAGAACCAGAACCATTGTTAACTTAACATACTTTTGTCTATGGAAAGTTATAAAATTATTAAGTTCTGACAGTAAAATTAATTTTCAATTTCCTCAACTTCCTGTGGCTTCAAGATATTAGGGCGGAAGTCGCGAGTCGCTTAAAAGTTTAATTTGAATAATTGCGATGCCCCTCGTTAATTGAGTTTGCGGGTTTGACGAGTATTTTGACGAGCTCTGACGCAGTTTCGAGATTACTCTCGGATTTGATCTCCAAATGTCCTCCTGGCCGAATTTCGGCCATCACGGCGACCAATCTCCACAATATAGCAAACAATTGTGTACACAAACAAAGGTGTAGCCCCACTACAGATGCAAGGTGCGGCGCGGCGTGTAGCGGCAGATATTCTTTGTATGGAGCTGGGCCCACTTAAGCGACGCGGCACGAAGACGCACTGCAACATAATTGTACAGAATACTTGCCGCTACATGCCGCGCCGCGCCGCACCGCGATATTTTAGTGGGGCTAGACTTTCAAAGGCGTATGAAGTGTGCCAAACCTTCCAATCTAAATCTTCCACTCTCAGAGGAGAGTCTCCTCAGCATTGAGCCAGCAATCAGTTGATGTGAGAAGTATAGGCTAGATTATGCCTGCGACTTCGTTCGCGTGGATTAAGGTTTTTATTCCAGCGGTAAATCTTTGATTTTCCGGGATAAATAGTAGCCTAGTAGTATCTAGTATTAATAGTAGCCTCCTTCCTCGGGATGCAACCTATACCTGTACCAAATTTCGTCAAAATTGGTTGAACAGATGGGGCAAGGAAGCGTAGCGGATAGACAGACAGACACTTTCGCATTTATAATATTAGGTAATAGTATGGATATTTGTATGGATTACTGCGATATATCGGCTTATATTTGAAGGAAAATAGTCCTTTACAAACAAAGCAACCAATACCCTTATTAGGATTAAGCGGCGATTGCTGGCGCAAGTTTATTGCGCAAACTTGAGCCAGTGGCCCTGCAGGTAAATTGAAACTATAAATTCAAACGATCGGACCTCCCACTGCTAATATTGCCTTAAGCCTTAATTCTGCATAATAAGCTCGCACTGAGCTGCTAAATATTCCCGTACGGTTTGCTGGAAGGCTAACTTACAGGTAAACTCTTGTGAGATTTTTTTTTTTCTTTATTCACTACAAGTTAGCCCTTGACTGCGATCTCACCTAATTGAAAGTGATGATGCAGTCTAAGATGGTAGCGGGCTAACCCGTTAGGGGTACGGCAGTTATATTAAATCCATACCCCAAATTGGTTTCTACACGGCATCGTACGGGAACACTAAATCCCTTGGCGGCACGACTTTGTCAGTAGGGTGGTAATCAGCCACGGCCGAAGCCTTCCAACAGAACAGACCAGAACAAAAATCTGAAATTATAAATTCCCAAATTTACCCTGCTGGGTATTGAACCCGGGACTATAAGACAACAGCGCTCACCACTGCGTCACAGACGTCGTCAAAAGTTTAGTATTACTCGTATGTACAGATCAGGATCTTTGAAAGAGATTCTATGCGTCTGTTGCTACGATATAACCTTTGACAGCTGGTTCCACCGCTCAGTACAATGTGGGCCAGCATTGAGCGTCGAGGCACGTATGCTCGGTTCACTGTGAAATGCAGAGGTTTGTTGTGTGTGCTCCACATGAATCACAATGCGATAGAGATAGACATTTCCAGGCCAATAGCTTTTTTCCCCCCTATTATTGAGTACCAGCGTCATGTAACTACGATCTAGCCTAACGAATTGGCTAATGAGTAGTTCTATTATAATTTATCTTATGTAATAAGAAATTGTCCATTGACGCATCTACCTAGCGTACCTAACGTTTGCCTAAAAGATGCCTATTCACTCCTGATTTGATGATACCAATATATGTATATATGTGGATGGGAAAATGGAAGCTGGAAGGGCATTCCATGTCTTAGTACTTCGAATTAGAAACTAGGAAGCAAATTATTTTGTAGGTACACGTCCGTAGGATGTCGACTATGTACGAATGCAGACCCTGAGGATGCCTTGTGATACCAATTAATCTTATTAATTAATCTTCTAAATATATAAAAGGCAAAGGTGACTGACTGACTGACTGACTGACTGACTGACTGACTGACTGACTGACTGATCTATCAACGCACAGCTCTAACCACTGGTCGGATCGGACTGAAATTTTGCACTCAGATAGCGATAATAATGTAGGCATCCGCTAAGAAAGGATTTTTGAAAATTCGAACCCCAAAAGGGTTAAATGGGGGTTGAAAGTTTGTATAAAAGTTCGTGATACACGAACGTCAACGAACGAATCGGGATGGGCGTGATTTTTGGCATGGGTATAGTTGACGACTTGGAGAGTGACATAGGCTACTTTTTATCCCGGAAAATTAAGTAGGTCCCGCGGGAATAAAAAAAACTTAAAGCACGCGGACGAAGTCGGGGGCATCAGCTAGTTACTAATATTCGAGTAATCGGTCTAATCTGTCTAAATCGCGGGCATCATCTAAACTAATATTATAAAGAGGAAAGATTTGTTTGTTTGTTTGTAATGGATAAACTCAAAAACTACTCAACCGATTTTTAAAATTCTTCCACCTATAGAAATCTACATAATCAGCGAGTAACATAAGCTATATTTTATTTTCAAAAAAATTAGAGATCCTTACGAAATTTGCAATAATGTGAACAAACATGTGAATAATGTGTAAGGTAAGTGTCCCCTATTTCGGTATGTTAAGGCTCTTTAGACTAAGATTTTTTAAATAAATTCCTAAACATGATATCAGTTTGAAAGCTTTTGTGTGATGTATATTGGTATTTTGCCAGTAATATAATGCATTAATTATGTTGTTGTATTTCGTAGTTCTTTTTATATTAATTTATTTGTGGACCTCTTGTTTGAACCCTATTTCGTGATAAAATTTGGCTCTGCTTCTAAGTTCGTGAACTCGTGGCCCCTATTTCGGGATATAGTTTTTACAGCGATTTCTGATAATTTATTAATAATTAAGAACAGGAACAGGAATAAAGATATTTTTTATAAAAAATAATTAATAAAAAAAAATGAGAGTGAGATTCAGCTCAATGACACTATATACAGCTTTTCCCACGGAAACTGTCTCGTTGGTCTTGTGGTTAGCATGTTCAACTGCAGCCGACGAGGTCTCGGGTTCGAGTTTCGGGTCGGGCCATAACTAGTATTGGGTTTTTCTGACAAGAAATTCTCAGTACTAGCCCGCAGTTAAGAAGTTGGCGGTGTTTCAATCCCGTACTTCGGAGAGTACGTTAAACCGTCGGTCCTGCGCCTGATATACCTTAATGATAACTTAATGAAAGCTAAATAAATGTACCGATTTCACGTTTAAGTAGCCTACCTGTATAGATTTATCTGTCACGAACTTAAGGAAAAGTGCAATATAGACTTAGTCCCTTATTTCGTGATAGTGCTTTTTGGAAATCCAGCACTCAATTTTGTAGATCATTTTTAAATTATGTAATTTAACTATTAACTACCCTATATATAGTAAAGTTATACAAAACTACATGCAATTAATCGAATAACAAACAAAATTAAGCTCATAGTACCAATGACAATTTATCTAATAATTGTAAATTCAGGTCACCTTCAAACTAGTATTATAAGAATTCTAGTGAACAAAACATATTCCGAATTTAGCTCCAAAGAAACTTAATCAAATACATTATTTGTTTTTTAATTTACATTCAAATTATCTTGATTATTATATAAATACTTAAGCAACAAAAATGTATCTAAAATATCCCTAATTCGTTAGTGTCACGAACTAGGGGACACACGAAAAATAAAATGACCGCTATTTCGTGAGTCGATTTATTGCAATTTTGACGGATGTCTATGCTTGTATATTAATTTTTCCCAGTCAAATCAATTGTTAAGGAACACATAAATAAAACAACTAAATAATATATAGTAAAGTTATACAAAACTACATGCAATTAATCGAATAACAAACAAAATTAAGCTCATAGTACCAATGACAATTTATCTAATAATTGTAAATTCAGGTCACCTTTAAACTAGTATTATAAGAATTCTAGTGAACAAAACATATTCCGAATTTAGCTCCTAAGAAACTTAATCAAATACATTATTTGTTTTTTAATTTACATTCAAATTATCTTGATTATTATATAAATACTTAAGCAACAAAAATGTATCTAAAATATCCCTAATTCGTTAGTGTCACGAACTAGGGGACACACGAAAAATAAAATGACCGCTATTTCGTGAGTCGATTTATTGCAATTTTGACGGATGTCTATGCTTGTATATTAATTTTTCCCAGTCAAATCAATTGTTAAGGAACACATAAAAGCCCTATTAAAAGTTTTATTCAAATGGACTTAGCTATGCCTTTCTGTAAGCTTAAGAAGTACGAGCGCTAACCTTACGGTGACAAGTAATTAACGCAAGCCGCACAGATGTTTGTGGCCGACTGATAGTTTCGAGCGTCGTATTGCTCTCAGTTTATTAGCCAAAATGTTAGCACTTGATTTTTTAGACAGCTTAAATGATAGAGATTTTGTACAAATGTATATTTTAAATAAATATTATTTAAATTGCTTATTTTTTGCGCCAGAAACAAAACTAACGAAATAACGTACTATCATGAACCAGGTGCCCGTTACGTTAGGTCGGAAAAAATCGTCCCTTACGTCGCTTACGTGACGTGCGCTGCGTAAATAGTTAAAGTTACACGAAAACAATGTATATTGGAATTGTTCCTCTCAAAAAGTTCTAAAAACAAGTCTGCATTAGGATATATCTATCTTTTAAGGTTGACTCACAATAACCATTTTTATGATTTTCAAATTTGGTCTAAACCAATGCTTTACTTGCGAAGATGTTTTACCGACATAGTCTTAATAAACCTTATCAAAATGTGAAAGTTTGGATGTTTGTAAGTTTGGATGTTTGTTACTCCTTCACGCCGCAACGATTGAACCGATTTGTCTGAAATTTGGAATGGAGATAGCTTATGGCTACATTTTATCCCGGAAAATTAAAGAATTCCCGCGGGAACCAAAAAAAACTCAATCCACGCGGGCATCTAGAATAATAATATTATGTTCAACTCAGAAATATGCGAACACAAAACTAAGAAAAAAAATAATAAACACTGACAATAAATACGCGAACACAATACCTAGAAAATACTGATAAAATATATAATGGCGCCTGATAAGTTGCTTTTACATTAAGTAATTCTAAAGGTTTCCAGGTTATATGGAATGAAAAAAACGGTATTTATTCTTCAATAAATATCGGATTCACATTCCACGACGTCTGATTACCAGTAACGATACGCGAATGAAATGCAATAACGCGAAAGAATTTACGGTGAAGCAAATGGTAATTCGTACGATGTTGACATATTTACGTATCGAACTACCGGCCGTAAATATTGGCTACATTTACATACTATCAAATAAATAATTAACATTTTGGATACGGGCATATTTAATTATTGAAGTGAAAACTTCTTTATCCGCGTTGAGCACTTTTTGGTAGGGGGTAAACTTGTGGATACGCGTCACCGACATGCTCGCGTTGTTACGAAGACAAAAGGTCTTAAATATAAATATATACCTACAACATTCGTAATAAAACTTTAATGCCTTAGTTTTAGTTTTTCTTTTTTTTTAAGTTTTCACTTCTATCGGCACTCCCTATGACTGCCAATTTTTATTTAAGTTCACAGATTTAGCAAATCTAAGACCAGGATTACACTTGTAGGTTTTAATCAAGTAAGTCGTTCACATGAGCAACCTGCGAAATTATGTGTGTAAGTAGGTACGAGTACATAAGATTCTCTAAGTTCATTTCGTAAGTTTCTCTAAGTGCCTTGTAAGTCGCATATAGTATGCAAATATTAGTTACGTAAGTTACTTAGTTACGCTACTTACTTAATAACTCACAGGTGTAGTCCTGGCCTAAGTGTGATACAAACAATAGACAAAGGACAATCATTCGACCCAGACGCACACATTATTCGAAGGGCGTCCACTCTTCGAATTGGGAAACTTTTACAACCTCTGTCATCCCTTTGTCACAGTTCCCAGGGCCTTAAGTTTCGACTACCTAACGCCACGCAATAAAAGTTACGTTTTGGAAACTAGATAAAGTTTCTGTACTATAGGACCCACTTGGTCTCAAACCAAGCTCCAAAGGTCGTCTATACATACTTATATGATAAAAATGCGAAAGTGTGTCTATTGTAGCCTATACGAAAGATAAAAAATTCATACAAATCATTAACGAACCTACTAGTTTTTAATTTCCGTGGGATCTCCTCAATTTTCCGGGATAAAAGTAGCCTTCCCCAGGATAAAACCTATCTCTGAACTATATTTCATCAAAATCGGTTAAAAAGATGGGCCGTTAAAGCATAGCAGACAGATATATAGACAGACAGACACACTTTTATAATATCCCTTATAATATTAGTATGGAAGTCTGGATTGAACTTTACTCGCAGTTGGAGAAATCGGCCCTATTTGAACTTATCATTGTCCGTAGAGATTAAAGTTAAACTACACTGCATTTCAGCGAAACGTCTGGTACAAACTGCACATAAAGGCAGCGTCACATAAATCCAGTCATCCCAGGTGAGTAGACGACTGAGCGAGCGATCGCACGGCTGAAGTCGTCAATAATTGACGGAGTGCCCCGGCGGCCATCAAACTCACTTTAGCTTTACGCGCTCCGGGCAAACTGCACCGATTATATTGAGCTTTGATGCCACGCTTTATTACTTCGACTTTAGTATACCTACTCGTTTAGGGTTGAAACACAGCGAAAGCTTCATGAGAAGAACTTCTCGAAGTCCCTCGTTTATTTTCATCCTAACTAAGTGAACTAACTAAGGTTTTGTTGCATTTAAACGTTGAAAACGTTGACTCACAATTTTTGCCACGGAGTAACATTAGTAAATTAACAGATGTTAAAGTTATGACGTCTGTTGAATTTTAACAAACTTAAGTTACGCTAACTAATGGGTCGAATCAACTGGCCCCTAATCATCGTCCGTAGAGCACCCTGCATTTCAGTGAAACACGGCTGGTACAAACTGCACATAAAGGCAGTGTCACATAAATCCAGTCATCCCAGGTGAGTAGACGACTGAGCGAGCGATCGCACGGCTGAAGTCGTCAATAATTGATGGAGTGCCCCGGCGGCCATCAAACTCACTTTAGCTTTACGCCGGGCAAACTGCACCGGTTATATTGATGTCCTTTGATGCCACGCTTTATTACTTCGACTTTAGTATACTCGTTTAGGGTTGAAACACAGCGATAGCTTCATGAGAAGAATTTCTCGAAGTCCCTAGTTATTTTCACCTAGGACAGAGTAACACAATATGTTGTGTCGTTGTGTGTGTCTGACTGTGGAATTGTAGCGTCGAAATGCCGGTAATATTCAACAAACTATTAGAAAATAATAAATTAGTTAAAATCTGTTTGCAGCGATCCGTATCATTGCTGCCGTGTTAGGAGTATTTCGCATTCCAATACTTTTCCAAACGTTCATGCGACGCCTTTTGTTCGGCGTGAGAACGTGCACTACAAAATGTATTACTTTCAAGAATAGAGGAGGCATATTTATCATCATCATCATTAAGTCCTATGTCCCTCCTTCGGGGCAGAGGGCAGACACTACTCTTTTCCAAGCCGATCTGTCGGACGCTCTATGTTTTAGCTCGCCCCACGTACGGCCGATCTTTTTCGCCTCATCAGGTATAGTACGCCGCCAAGTTTGTTATGGCCGCCCGCGTTTTCTTTGACCTTGCGGGTTCCAATCCAACGCCTGCTTGGAGGCATATTTAAGTAGGTATAAATTCATTATTTCACCACTGATCTAGAAATTAGGAACTTTGCGCTAGTACTACTAATAATTCCTACGGGATCTTTTAAAACCTAAGGGATCACTTGGCGATTATTATTAGCTATGAAAAACAACGCTTAGAAGAATACATCAGGGTTCTTGTAAGGTATCTCTCTCTCTCCGTGCGTCGTATTCCTCATTACTGAGGGTCGTGACCCCATTCCATTAATCACTTAATGGTAGGAGTTTTCTTGGGATATTAATGCGGTGGGTTCCCACGCCCTTCCGCATACGACTCGAATAAGATTATTTAAAACTCTTAGGTCTGTTACGATAACGAAGGACCGACGGCTTAACGTGCTGTCCGAGGCACGGAGGAAACGAAAAGGCCAAATATTTTGAACCTCCAAATTCGGTCACCCATCCAGTTACCGACTTGGGTCAACGTTGCTTAACAATCGCAATCGTCTGGTATGCGTTGTCACAGCTAGGCCATTCGTTCTTGTAAGGTAGAGGTCATCAAAGTTTAATTAGGTAAAGCAAACGCCTACCATGTTATCCGGATCAATGCTATTCATTACAATAAGTGCTAATAATTTCGCAGTAAAAGCCTGTAGGTACTATTAAGTACTTATTGCATGCAGTCAAGGTCAGGGTTATTTTTTTTTTTCAATCCACTACAAGCTAGCCCTTGAGAAAAAAATAAGACGTCTCCATAGATATTACCTAACTCTTGCTTCCCGGTGGTGAGAGGCAATTTTTTCGTCACAAATGAATTCCTTTTCCATCGACGCGTGACCGGCATGCGAGGAGCGGCATTGTGCCGGCCCGCGCGACAATGTTACCACTAACTAAGTATTGTGCCCTATCGATCACGTCTTTGTTATTTCACGGCACAAGTCGGAACAAGTCGGCAATCGGCTGTTTTTATACAATGCCGTTTCTAATGCGCCAGTGTTACCAATTGAGATTTGTACAGATCAAAGATTTACCGTTGCCAGCGAAAGCTATGTGGAGAAGCAATTCAACGTAATGATATGTAGCCGGGTAGAAACCGTTTTAGGTATCACTAGTTACAAATATTATAAATGCGAAAGTGTGTTTGTTTGTTGATTGGTCCTTCAACCACGCTGTAATAAAGTGATGGATCGACGTAATTTCGCAAAGGCAAAGGTATCTCCAGGTCTTCAACTAGACGAGTTAGGTACTTAGTTTTATTGCGAAAGTCAAAGAGTCCCCCAGGATTTTCAAATGCCGATATTTTAAAAGTAAAAATTGAGAAAAAATTAAGACGTCTCCATAGATTACCTAACTCTTGGTTCCCGGTGGTGTGAGGCAGCTTTTTCGTCACAAATGAATTCCTTCTCCATCGACGCGTGACCGGCATGCGAGGAGCGGCATTGTGCCGGCCCGCGCGACAATGTTACCCCTAACTAAGTATTGTGCCCTATCGATCACGCCTTTGTTATTTCACGGCACAAGTCGGAACAAGTTGGGACAAGTCTTTGAATCGGCTGTTTTTATACAATGGCGTTTCTTAATGCAACCAATACCAATTGAGTTTTCTAAAGGTATAAGTAAAGTAATAGATTTACATTTTGTAACATTTTTAGGGTTCCGTACCCAAAGGGTAAAAACGGGACCCTATTACTAAGACTCCGCTGTCTGTCTGTCTCCAGGCTGTATCTCATAAACCGTGATAGCTAGAAAGCTGAAATTTTCACAAATGATGTATTTCCGTTGCCGCTATAACAACAAATACTAAAAATTAAAAAAATATATATATTAAGGGGGGTCCCCATACAATAAACGTGTTTTTTTCGTATTTTTTTGCTCAATATTAAAAACGGTAACAGGTAGACGGTTCAAATTTTCACAGAATATTAACTTGTATATTACCTTTCAAAATAAATAATTAAATATCAATAAAGTAAATATTAAAGGGGGGCTCCCATACAACAAACGTAATTTTTATTTTTAATACGTCATAAATCGTAAAACTTACTACAGGTTTGTACGGAACCCTCGGTGCGCGAGTCCGACTCGCACTTGGAAGGTTTTTTTTTTTGTTATGAAAAGAGTAACTGCAGAGTTTTTGCCGGCTCTTCTCAGTAGAACAGCTTTCCGAACCGTTGAACAGCCTATAAATCTTTTATCTTCTATATATATAAAATCGTTAAGGGATCAACGCACAGCCTACACCGCTGGGGTTAGAAACTTGAAATTTGACAGTAGGTAGGTTCCTTTTGTGACGTAGGCACCACCAAGGAAGGATTTTTCGAAATTCCACCTCCAAGGGGGTGAAATAGGTAATGAAAGTTTGTATGAAAGTCCTTCATTTTTCAAGTTATAGCCATGAAAGTTGGTACCTATTTGGGCTTCTGGTTGAAAATAAAGAAATATGTGTTTCACAGTTTTTGAAAATTTTATCCCCAAGGACGTTAAATCGAGAGTTTGTCCTTTAATTACGCCGCAACAGAGCAACGAATGAACGTGATTTTATGCATGAGTATAGTTGAGGACCGAGAGTGATATAGGTTACTTTTTATCCCGGAAAATTAAGGAGTGCCCGTGGGAATTAAAAAAACCTCAATCCACGCGGACGAAGTCGCTGCCAGCTACGAGTAGTTTATTATAAATGCGAAAGTAGGCGCAAGTTGTCCTACGTGAAATAAACAAATCATTTCATTTCATTTCGATGTTTAATCGCTTGAAAAATACCGGGAATCGGCTGATAGAAATTAAAAAAAGAAAACGATTACTAAATTCGTAGACCTATTGACACAGTTAACTTGTTTGTTAACCTTATTTGCGTACTTATTTAAAAGTCTACATTGAATAATAATGTAATGTAAAGAAGTGAGCGTTTTGCAGCGAAAAATATAAAGAGGGAGAGGCGCCGTGAATAATTTATAGCAAACTTTTTCTAAAAGCGAAGAGCGATGATTACTGAGAGCAAAAAACGGCGATAGTCTAGGAGCTGTTAGTGTAGAACTAGTAATGTCTTCCCGACCGAATTTCGGCTTTCGAATTTCGGAGGGAAAATGTAGGCCCTCTGATTGGCTGTTAGAATTCAACCAATCAGAGCGCTTATTACTAACCAATCAGGATATAGGGGGTTAAGGCGCGGGCTTGCGGCTAGCGCGGGCGTGAATGCGCGGGGAGCGCGGTTACCTCTATCCCTCTCTATCCTAATACTACTCTAACAATTTTTATTTAAAGTAATTACTAATAATACATATATTTTCATAACTATTCACAATTATTTCCTATCTATTTACCTACTATTACAGACTATTACGTAACTATACTATAAATAATTCAATTAGCAACTGTCCGAACACTTATTTTCACTATAACACCGTCCCGTCCCGCACAAGTGTGTGCATACACAGATGCACTCTCCGTTCCTTTACTCTCATAGCCCGATGAAACGGAAAATCTGACACAACCGGAGAGAGATCAGGCGCAGAACTGACGATTTTTCGTGATTTCTACGCCAACTCTCTAACTCCTAATAATAGAATGCGGCTCCTATATAACGGCTATTACTGAGAATTTCTAGTCAGAAAAACCAAATACTTGTTATGGCCCGACCCGGGCCACCCGGGCGTTAGACCGAAAATGCTAACCACTAGACCAATGAAGCAGTTGTGTTGGTGTAAACTGAGTAGGCAACAAAATCAAACAAAAATCAAAATCAAGTGTTTTTTTCAATAAACTTTTACAGTTGTTTTTAAATCGTCAAGCTGGTTAGTAACTTGTGTCCCTATCAATCAGATCTAAATTAAAAATTTTCAATTACTTCTTTATATGAAACTGTCGAGTTTCTTACCGGCTCTTCTCAGTACAATTCTTTCCGAACGGGTAGTAGAGTCAAAACATGAGGTAGCATAAGAGACACGTGTATGTTCTATTTGAAAAAAAAAAAAAAGTTTTGAGGTACTTATGCTTTAATATATAAAACTGCCGAGTTCTTCTCAGTAAAATCTATTTTCAAGAGTCAAAACATGTGGTAGGAGGCAGGAGCATACTAAAATTCTACATCTATGGGTAGTAGAGACACATCTACCTTAGTATGTCCTATATGAAAAAAACAAATTTAATATTGAGGTAAATACAGATTATTTTATCAAGTACGAGTACGTCCTAAAAAATTACATATAATAGATGATCAAACGAACTTCCTGAAGTGAAGTTCGATCATTATTATATGAGTCGCTTCATTCGAAGATATAATTTTTACATTGTAGTTTCCTCAATCATGCCGCAACAATCGCACGATTTTTAGAGATGTTTTATTTTAGTATAATGATAAAATTCTCCCGCTTAAGGCATCCCTACCTGGTTACACATTCAATATTTGTTCGTCATTCTTTTTAGAGATATATAAGTACCTAATGTTATTGCAAAAATATATTTCGGGTTGGGTGGGTTGGGAATTTATTTATATATCTTCGAATGAAGCGACTCATATAATAATGATCGAACTTCACTTCAGGAAGTTCGTTTGATCATCTATTATATTTCGTCGCTTCATTCTTCAGATATAATTTTTACATTGTAGATGTTTAGAGATACAGAAAATATCTATTTTTGCAAGAACTGTAGCCATGTTGAATAGATACTAATTATTGTTGTCAATATTTTTTTTTTTTTTTTTCAATCTCTTATTTGAGTCGTAATGTTTTAAGCAGCTTTATGCTTAAGGTTGGAATCATGTGCGGATTTCTTGATATTCTCATCTACGTATAGTTATATCATATGTATAGTTCATGAGTCTAAGATTTTTCTTAAGTATTCATTTTACTTTAGAAATACAATGTTGCGCTTTTTACATCAGCGCCTGAGTAACAAGCTTACAGGTTGGATGCAAGCAAATGAAACCAATAATTATTGATGTTAATGCTGCAAGATTTATAATCTAATCAAAAGTATATTAGCCGGCCCAGTACTTGGTTGTATTTACACACAACAGACGTCCAATGGGACGTTTGAACGTTTGGAAACCTACCCAGAAGGGGGAAGAAAATTATTATTTTTCAAAACGCGGCGGGAAAGGAACGGGTTATTCCGGTCCTGTTGTAGAGGTCCTTTATTGTTGTAGAGGTAAATTATGTGCCTGTAGTAACAGGCACATATTTAATAAAATTATTAATAATGGTACCATTTTATGATGTTTGTCAAAAAATTATGCCATAATCAAGATTATGGAATACGACAAATACCTATTTGTGTATAAGTTCCCCGCAGAATATAAATGAAAAATGATGAATATACTCGGTCGATATTGTGATAGACTACTAGCAGTGGCGTAACTATAGGGTGGCAGGACTGGCAAAATGCCACGGGCCCCCGACCAAAGAGGGCCCCGGCCCAAGAGGCCACGAGCTCAGAAATAACATCAGTGGTTTATTAAAATTAAATTCTAACGTGACTATTTTTACTGGGACGCCGGAGGGCCCCATCCGAAAAATTTGCCACGGGCCTCAGATGGTATAGTTACGCCACTGACTACTAGGTAGTACTAATGTCGACTTGGAGGTGTAAGTCGGTCGGTTTGGGATTTAAACCCCACTGACGTTAGAAGCTTTAAATTAAGTGAGATATCAGGGTACTATACTTTTTTAACAATGGACAACCTAGTTGTTCATGTCGCTAAAAACATGTGTCATCAGTCATTATAAATTATTTAATATTCATAAGTACCTACTTATTTTTGAATGAATGCGTTAAATCATTTCCCTCCGTCAATTATTAAGGTAGATGCGCTGAGAGCGTGGATCTATACTCTTTACTCTTTTTACAAAAAACAAAGTATTTTAATTTTGCATTAAGCAAGTTATTATGAAGTATGTTAAGGCGGAGTAAATTGTATGTTTTCCACGAGTGATAACGATGTAGGTATTATAATAACGACAGTGTCATGACGGTTTTTCAAAGATTGTTTCCAATATATGGACGATGCATAGATACTAAAGTTAAGATCCCGCTTCGGGCAGCATGAACTATGCATTATCCCGAGTTTGCAGTAATGCTTGCCCGCTAGCCCGCGAAAAATCTTTTTTAAAAAAACAATAATACGATAAAATTTTACATTGTTAGGTACATCATACGAAGTCTACTTCCGGTCGTAAAAATACTCGCCGTTTAACCGACTTCCAAAACGGAAAAGGTTCTCAATTAGGTTTTTATTTTTCTGCCGTCTTCTAAGTTTAGTCAACCATTCTTACGCGTCATCGGATGTATGATATATTATGCTTCCAGCACGATGGAGATATAAAACTAGAGATTTGAGCCCAAGAACATGTGGGTAGGAAAAACGTAAAACTTGTGGGTAATTTTTGCAATTTTACCACACATTTTTGTTGCAAATTTTCTTTGCACACCACTATGAGGCAAGATACTAGCCGCTTTTATTTTCGTTTTCTGTATCTACAGTATTCGTAAATAAATTGAATTTATATAACGCTAAAGTACCTAGATAACTGATAAAAAGGATATATTCATTATCTCAGACCTTTTGTTACCTCTCTGACGGTGTATGTACGTTTGATACTGAGAGGTTTTATATTGTGAACAATTACATCTGGAAATTTTGAACCTGAGATCTTGACTATTTCATTCACTGAATGATTTACATTTCTTTCAGGTCTATTCATTTATTATATTTTTCACCAAATTTTGGATCATTTCCTGTCTCTTCTATCTCCGAGTACCCCGAGGAGTTCTGGATCGAGCTCTGGACAAACTTAGAGAATCTATTAAATCTGCGTGTTAACCCCCGATTAACCGCCAGGTTTTTCGGTTACATAATATTATCGTATGAAATATACAAGGCGTAACTTCTAGCCTCTGTTAAACCTTCGTGATAACTCTCGGTTAACCACCAGGTTGTTCGCCTTCACCCCATTGTTGTATGGAACGTACAAGACGAAACTTTTAGCGTGTATTTAAACCCTCGTGTTAACTCTCGGTTAACCGCCATGTTGTTCTGTTACATAATATTACAGTCTGAAAATGTAGGTACGAGACTATAAAGTTTTAGTCTCTGTGAAACCTTTGTGTTAACACTCTGTGAATCGCCAGGTTGTTCAGTTACACAATGATTTGTGATTTCTAGAGAAAAATGTTTGTTGTATGTTTTTCTTACACAGGTATGATGAAAAGTAAGGTAGACGGCCATCGTTTTAACTCTTGGTCAACCATCAGGCGTTTGTACGTTCGAATAAGCCGGTTTTCTGCTTTGAAAGCGATATAATTTAGCTGTATTTTAATGCAATATTATGATAGTGAAAAATTATTTTTATGCGAGGGTAGGTTAAATTATGAATGCATACCGGGAGTCTGATGAATAATCCTTCGACGATTACGTTTCTGTTGTTCGCGTTTTCGTTTCGGCATTTCACTTAAATATTCACTTTTAAAAGTTTTAACAAACAGTGCACGTGCGTTTGCTACGTCTCACGAAAAAAATATAATAAGAGTAAAAAGTAACCTTCTTTATAAGTAGGTAAATAATTAATTTACCTGTGTTCCGGATACTTCTCGAGTATTTGTGAACGAAACGAAATCAATTTGTGTTAGGCTTGCTAAGCCGGTCCTTAGTGACGAATCTGATATAGTTGGTCGTCTTTGACTCTTCACGACTTCCCCCTTGTTCAGAGAATGGTGAATTCGTCTTGTGCATGGTGCTCAACCTCATTTGTATCTCTAAAGAATACAATAAGTGAGCGGACGAATATGGAGGTAGTATGTACGAGTATGTACCTACGCATTTTGCGTTAATTTTGTCTCGCGGACAAAAGCTTGCAGTTAATGTGCATATCTAGTCAAGGTGATAAGTATATATTCACTGCATGAGTGTCATAAGAATATGACTCATAATTAGCTCGCAGCTAATTATGATCTCGCAATTGACTCGCAGTCAATCCCGAGTTAAAAACACTTTTTTAGTTTGCAGTTAATGTGCATATTATCTAGTCAAGGTGGCACATATTCACTGCATGAGTGTCATAAGAATATGACTCATAATTGGCTCGCAGCCAATTATGATCTCGCAATTGACTCGCAGTCAATCCCGAGTTAAAAACACTTTTTAACACTTAGTAATAGAATTTTCGACTAACCTGCAAAGTTCTCGTCATCAGACGAGTCTAACGGGCGCCAATATTTCTCCTTATCCTGCTGTCGCTAGGAGTGTCTAGCTGGAAGGTTTGATTTGCGTCGTGTTACTTCGCTAGTAACCTCCCAGTGGATTAGCGTACTTTAACACGTACTTCGTGTAAGTACTAAGTAACTATAATTACTTAGGCGAGCCATGCTGAAGGGCTTAACCTTCTTCATGGTGCCTCTTGGGCAACCCGCCGGATGGACATTTAGAATAATTAAACGCTGCATAAAAGAATAATTTCATAAGCGTGTTTTATGCTGAAAAGTTTACTCTCCTTCGTTGTTACCTCTCGGGTAAACCCTAGGAAAACCTTTAGTGAGTTAGATATTATAATTATTAATGTAATAAATACGCAAGAGCCACAATAAAAGTGACAGAACTGTTTTGTTTAAGTACCCACATACAACATAGTGTAATTTGACACTGCATGAAAATATAATTTAAGTATAATTTCTTAAGCCTGTCAGGCATGAAATAAATTGCTGAAATTGAAAGATTAAAGACTCACCGTTTTCCTGTAAGAAGCAGCGGCTGTTTCTTTTTCAATATTTTTTATTTAGATATAAAATAATAATATTAACTTTGTTGAAAGTGGGAACGTCCGATCGTTGCTACGCACGAAAAAAGAATGACGAACAAATATTGAATGTGTAACCAGGTAGGGATGCCTTAAGCGGGAGAATTTTATCATTATACTAAAATAAAACATCTCTAAAAATCGTGCGATTGTTGCGGCATGATTGAGGAAACTACAATGTAAAAATTATATCTGAAGAATGAAGCGACGAAATATAATAAATATAAGTAGGACAAGAAGAAGAAAACGTCCACAGTACGTCCTAAAATAATTCCACCAGCTGTTAGATTATAATGGGAACACCCGCGCGATAATTTTTTCCCTTTTGCTTCATCTTGACTCCGGGCAGAATTGACGGGTGAATGTTGTTATCCACTTTTATGGCTCTTGTATGTTTTACATCTTATTATATTACCTACCCTTTTGCGGGGGTTGCACTTGCGGGGGTGTACCTATTCGAATTTTATACAGGTAGGTTAGGTTTTATACAGGTAAATTTTAAGCTACTAAGTACTCTACCTACCTGTACTTCTATACTAATATTATAAATGCGAAAGTTTGGATGGATGTTTGTTACTCAATCACGCCAGAACGGCTGAACGGATCTGGATGACATTTGGCACAGAGATAGATTATAGTCTGGAATAGCACATAAGCTACTTTTTATCCCGGAAAATTAAAGAGTTCCCGCGGGAACCGAAAAACCTCAATCCACGCGGACGAAGTCGCGGGCATCAGCTAGTATTATAAATGCGAAAGTTTGGATGGATGTTTGTTACTCAATCACGCCAGAACGGCTGAACGGATCTGGATGACATTTGGCACAGAGATAGATTATAGTCTGGAATAGCACATAAGCTACTTTTTATCCCGGAAAATTAAAGAGTTCCCGCGGGAACCGAAAAACCTCAATCCACGCGGACGAAGTCGCGGGCATCAGCTAGTATTATAAATGCGAAAGTTTGGATGGATGTTTGTTACTCAATCACGCCAGAACGGCTGAACGGATCTGGATGACATTTGGCACAGAGATAGATTATAGTCTGGAATAACACATTGGCTACTTTTAATCCAGAAAAATTGAAGAAATCCCTTGAGAACAAAAAAAACCTCAATGCCAAGCTAGTTTAGTATAAATGCAAAAGTAGGTATATCCATTTGTCACGCTTTGACGGTCCATTTCCACCACGACCACCACTACAGCCGATTAACTTCCCACTGCTGGGCACTGACGGAATTAGAGCTTAGACCTACCACATTGCTCTAATGCGGGTTGGCGGATTTTAACGACTATTATCATGTACTCGTAATTGTTAATAACCGATACCGACGCCTTAACGTGCTCTCCAAGGCACGGGGGTGAAACACCGCCAACTTCCTAACTCCGGGCTAGTATGGAGAAGTTCTAGTCAGAAAAACTCAAAACTTAATTATGGCCCGACCTCGTCAGCGGCAGTCGAACATGCTAGCCACTAGACCAACGAGGCAGTCAGACGGTTCATTTATTTAGCCGAAATTAATGAAATTTGGTTCGGATCTTGGCCAGGAAAGCTAAAGAGGTTACACGAGAGTCAAAAAGCCTTTAATCCACATGGACGTAGTCGGGGGCATCATACATATAGTAGAAAATATATAATGCCCCAAATTCAAAGCGTTTGAAACATCGTAGGCTCTCGTTTTACGAGTACAGATGGAAATCGAACCCCACTCGAGGGCCGTTTGGAGTGAAACGTTTGACGTTAACGTTTAGCTGTATCGAGTGACCACTTTGATTTTTGAAGCTCGATGGCACTCGACGGAAAGGTATTTACTTTTATAAGTTTATACCTTTAAAAAAAATTTTCAAAATATCTTCAATGTACAGAATTGGACCTGTTACAGTTTTATTATAAGTAGGTATAGATAATGACAATTAAAAAAGTAAAAGTTAACATTCGAAACATTGGTCCAAATAATGATAGAGAGAGTTACATTTTTGTTCGACAATTCACTGTCACTGTCGCTTTGATTTAACATTGTAACGTATTTTTAGAACATTAACTTATTTATAAAAATAAATTAAAATAAACTTAACGTTTATGTATTTGAAGAAAACAAAAACGCGGCAAATTCCTAGACTAATATTTTTTTTGTCGGAAAAGCAAAGGCATCAAGCTCATACGGCCTCGTCGGTTTTCGTCATTTGATTTAATAATCATAACTGCTTATTAAATGCGTATTTTCCTTTTTCAAAAAGGTGTTTAATCAAATAAATATTATAAATGCGAAAGTTTGGATGGATGTATGGATGGATGTTTGTTACTCAATCACGCTCCAACGGCTGAACGGATCTGGATGAAATTTGGCACAGAGATAGATTATAGTCTGGAATAGCACATAGGATACTTTTTATCCCGGAAAATTAAAGAGTTCCCGCGGGAACCGAAAAGCCTCAATCCACGCGGACGAAGTCGCGGGCATCAGCTAGTGCTTTATATACAAACTCAATGGTGTAAACACAGATGTAGTTCAGTTTAAATTTCGGTAAGTATTCCAAATTTAAATCACATTCTCCCCCTAGAGGATGAATGAAATTCAGTACAATTTTCTTTCCCTGTTTTTAACAGATTAAAAATGACTATTGTTATGTTCGCTTTTTGTGGCATAGAATGTCACTTTTTTGAGCAAGTGGTACGAAATAGTAGATTGTATTATTAGGGAGCAAAATTATATTTTTACGGCGAGGGCGCTTTTTTGAATCCAGAGCGAAGTGAGGGATTCTAGAGTAGAATCCTGAGCGTAGCGAGGGATTCTTTATTAGAATCCTGAACGTAGCGAAGGATTCAAAGTACGTCGCCCGAGCCAAAAATATATTTGCGCCCGAGTGATACACTCTACTTTTCATCACCCTGTATGAGAAAATTTGGTTCCCGCGGGAACTCTTTAATTTCCCGGGATAAAAAGCACATGTGCTATTTCCAGACTATAATCTATCTCTGTGCCAAATTTTATCCAGATCCGTTCAGCCGTTCGGGCGTAATTGAGTAACAAACATCCATACATCCATACATCCACACATCCATCCAAACTTTCGCCTTTATAATATTTTTTTTTTTTTTTTTTTAATATATATCCACTACCTTTACTAGTTAGCCCTTTCGTTAGTTAAAATTCAGAAATTATAAATTCCTAAATTGACCCTGCCGGGGATCGAACCCGGGACCTCCGCACGTTAAGACAGCAGCGCTCAACACTGCGCCACGGAGGTCGTCAATTTGCGTTGGCGCTGAACACTAAGATGTTCCAAATTCAATAAGTGCGCGGCAAAGATAATTGCGGCGCACTTACGAGTATAAAGAGGATTAAAAACTCATTACTGCCCGCTAAAAGTTTCTTATAGAAAACACCACCTTTGGGCGCACATAAAGGCGAACCAAGTCGTCCTTTTCGAATACATGGGATGAAAAATATTATTATGCTCAACTCAATGACTATATAGTTCTTGCAATTCACGAGCGCGTATGAACTTTAATTGTAGTTACTTATGCATTTTTTGTAAGTGTGCCTGCCTCAGTCAGTCGTACGCGCAATCAGCCCCCAGATTATGTAAGAATTGTCCATGAAATGGTAAAGGTGCAGCGTCAAAGTAATATAAACCATAACTGCATTGAATTAGAGCTCAATTTCGTGTATCCATTCTTTGAGTATCGTACATACCTAAACGTATAAGAATGGGTACACGAAATTGAGCTCTAATATAATGCTGTTATGGTTTATTTACTTTGCTGCAGATTTTTAACGATTTCATCGGTCATTCTTACATGATTGGGGGGCAGGTACACGCACACATTTACACATATACAAATAAATACAGATAGGACTTTAACACAACCATGAGCCACGTGCACTCGTGAATTGCAAGAACTATGTCTATTATTTTTGACGACCCCCTGGAGCTGTGGTCTAATCGGGAAACCCGTTCGATCCCCGGCAGGTCAGTTTCATCATCATCATCATCAACCGATAGACGTCCACATAGGTCTCCTGCATGGACTCCCACACGCCGCGGCCTTGCGCCGCCTGGATCCAGCGACTCCCTGCAACTCGTCTGTTGTCGTCCGTCCACCGAGTGGGGGTCTGCCAACGCTACGCTTTCCAGTGCGGGGTCGCCACTCCAGCACTTTGGGACCCCAATTATTTAGGTCAATTTTGCAGGTGATTGTGTAAGGAAATCGTAATCGTAATAGTTTGTCAAACGGATAATGAAAAAAGACACAATACAAACGAGAAAACTTAAAACGTAGGTACAATAAGGCGGTCTTATCGCTAAGTAGTGATCTCTTCCAGACAACCTTAGCGCTAGGGAGAAAATGAAGAAGACAACGGGGTATATAATATATTATTATAGACATATTATGTTTTTCTGCTTATATTATGTATTTAGAAAAATAAATTACTTCATATTGACGACAACTATTAAGTGACTATACTAATTGTGATCAATCAAGAAATTAGACGACAATCATGGACAAGGACGCAAAACAAAAAACCGCGATTCACTTCATGATAAAAACGACCTCTATGTATCATGTCAAGAATAATTAATTGATGTAATACTTGGAACACTAACATAACAACTCGATAAAATACGAAAATACCACTGATGCATCATTCGTTCGTAAGTACCAAATATTTAATAAGTTTTTTATGTACCTATAGATATTTATATTCTGTCCTATGCTAAAAACAAATAATTAGGTATTGATTCTAGGACGCATGATGGCGCTACTCAAAAGAGTCATATGGCCAACAGTGGATGCACAATGGCTGATGATGATTGTAGGACTGTAAAACTTAAGGTTCTTTCTATGTACATACGAGTAGGTATCAGCTGAAGAGAAACTAAACTAAACGAATTTTAACTTTGGACCCCGAGTCACTATTTTCCAATAGGGACTCGATTAGAGTTCCAGAACCCTTCGAATATTCATTTAATCAGATTTTTGTTGATTATTATTTCTTACAATTAAATATTTTTATATTTTTAGCACCTTCCGGCGCGGTACTTCTAGAGTTTTTCTTAATAGGTTAATTTAAGAAAACCCCTTAAAGGTAAGTATTAAAGTATCTAAGATATAAAATCAATCTATTGTTTACTAAAGTCAAAGAAAATTAAAGAAGAGAGAAGAAAATATAGAGAAGTAGACAACTACAATCCTAGCCGTAGAACGGTTAAAATCTTACCGTACCGCAATCGTAACCATCAAATAATCAAATAAATATTATAAATGCGAAAGTTTGGATGGATGTATGGATGTATGGATGTATGGATGTGTGGATGTATGGATGTTTGTTACTTAATCACGCTCCAACGGCTGAACGGATCTGGATGAAATTTGGCACAGGGATAGATTATAGTCTGGAATAGCACATAGGCTACTTTTTATCCCGTAAAATTAAAGAGTTCCCACGGGAACCAAAAAGTCCTAATCCACGCGGACGAAGTCGCGGGAATCATCTAGTAATATTATAAAAGAGAAGTTTGATTATTACTACAAATTATTTTCTCTTCATGAATTGAACCGAAAAACCTCAATCCACGCGGACGAAGTCGCGGGCATCAGCTAGTATTCAATACAATTCAATAATAAATGTTTAAAATACGCTACCGCGTCGGTATAATACCTACTTATTAAACACTAATAATCATGGCAATGTCAATACATCTTGAATTTGTTGATATTTCCAAATTACAAACATCAATAATTGTACAAAACATAGCTCTGCTTAGCTAGTTTAATTAAATTGTATCAATGTTAACAATCAAAACGGAATTGGTGTCAAATTACAAACAAGGCAGAATATTGCTACATTAATTAACAAATTTTCCATGTCGTTTCAGTTAGCCTGTACAAACTTTTGCCTGCAGTGAACAGAAAATTATTATCCTTGTCAAAAGTTACCGCGCCAATTGAGGGTATCTGAGCGACTTTTACAATTCTAGAGTCCGCTAACTTTGGCTCAATTATAACTTGATATACACTGTCTATCCACCAAGCGTAGATACCATCATGATTATCCATTACTAGACCTCTAAAAAAAGAATTTTTTGACAGCCACATGGTTTCATCGCCTCTTTTCGCAAACAATCCGTAAATGCTTAGAAAAACAATAACATTGTACTTGTTAACAACGAACATTTTAACAGGCATAAAATCGAGTAATATATCGAAATTGTCGCCTTTCTTGCGTACAATTTTGTATTCTCCATATCTAACGAAGTAAATGTCTCCTTTGTAAAATAAGCTCACTACTGTATCCCCTCGAGAGCTGTACGGAGCCACTCTGTTTAGTTTTGTATCCAATACGTAGACGCCATCGCTGCCTCCCAAATAGACCAATCCGTTGTCTTGATCTAGATCAAACGTACCAAAGTTCATAATTTGTTTTCCGCCTGATATCACACTGCTGTTAGCTGGGTCGTCTAAATATATGAATCCAATTTTATAGTACTCCTCATCCTCAATCTTAGGCTCGAAACTGTAGTATAGAATATTCGAAGCTCGCATTATACCTAGTTTATTAATCACTGTAGTTTCTCTAAATGGCGCGTCGATTTCGAAGAGGTATGAGACGTTGTAGCATATGGAGTTAACTTTGACGCATGTTGTACAGAAGTTCTCAGCTTCTTTGGGTTCCGCAAGTGCAGTATCAAGTTCGGTAGAATTTACAGTATTGAATTCAATGGAATTGTTGTTATTAGTATCAAGTTGATTTGATCTCACAGACGCTATGTAGACGAAGAGTATGGCGAGAAGCATCTTTGTACCTGGCAAACAGAAAAAATATGTTATTTCTACGTCAAGAACTGTTTTGAGATTCGATAGCATCGGCGTAAGACACAAAACATTACTGAATGTTATCTAAAATTCAAGCGGGCTAACCTGTTAGGGGTATGCAGTTATTCAACCCCTAATCGGATTCTGTACGGCAGCGTACCGTAATGCTAAATCGCTTGCCGGCACGTCTTTGCCGGTAGAGTGGTACCTAGCCACGGCCGAAGCAAGACCAGAAAAAATTTAGAATTTATAAATTAGCAAATAGAGAGATGTTTTGACGACCTCCGTGGCGCAGTGTTGAGCGCTGTTGCCTTAACGTGCGGAGGTCCCGGGTTCGATCCCCGGCAGGCTCAGAAAATTTATAATTTCTGAATTTTCCCTGGTCTGGCCTGGTGGAGGCTTCGGCCGTGGCTAGTTACCACCCTACCGGTAAAAACGTGCCGCCAAGAGATTTAGCGTTCCGGTACGATACCGTGTAGAAACCGAATAGGGGTACGGGTTTAATATAACTACCATACCCCTAACAGGTTAGCCCGCTACCATCTTAGACTGCATCATCATTCATCACTTAACATCAGGTGAGATCGCAGTCAAGAGCTAACTTGTAGTGGATAAAAAAAAAACAAAAGAATAACCGACTGCGTACAGTGGGCTAGTATAACTTAGCGTGTATTAAAACGGTACAGAATTTTCCCACGAAGCTTTTTCGCATGAAAATCGGATCAAACAAGCTCGAACGTTTTCATAGATAGATAATACCTTTTGAAATAGCCACATGTTTATAAAAAATACAAGATTCTGGAAAGCTTAACTCGAATGAAGCCCCCACAGGAAGGTTTCGCTTTCGGTTTCAAAAATCATGACTCGTTCACTGTCATACTAATATTATAGAGCAAGATCCCGCGACGATCAGACCTACGTTATTTTATTAAAGCTGAAATTTTTTGTATGTATGTCTATAATAGAGGTATAAACGATCCCCGACTATGAATTTTGGATCGCGGTTGCTTTGGAAGCTATCAGGTAAAAAAGGTGGCACCTCAAATTCGTTAAAGCATTATGCTCCGTTTTTTTATATTTTAATTTTATTCCACATCACTTAAATTGCTCAAATAAATTAATAATTTACATGAAAAACTCAGCCTGATCCTCTCGCCTCTCGCCTCGATAATTTCCTCGTAGGTCTAGTGGTATGCAATGACGTACTTTCTACCTCGTATTGAAAAAAGTAAGAAGGAATTGTCCGAGCGGGTGTAGTATAAAATAAACCGGCCAAGTGCGAGTCGGACTCGCGCACCGAGGGTTCCGTTCCGTACAAACCTGTAGTAAGTTTTACGATTTATGACGTATTAAAAACAAGACGAAATGAACCCCAAAACTAACTTTGTTTGTAGAGGTTTATTGTTAATATCAAAAAAACTATGCTAGTTAGAGCATTCGTTTTATTTTTCCTGTAAAATATACATAAGCTTCTATTGACCATAATTATTTCAGATTTTTCAATTGGTAAACTTCGGAGATAAGGGGGGGACGGTATTTTTTTCGACACTTTGCCCGATAAATCAAAAACTATTATGCATAAAAATAAAAATAAATAAAAATCTGTTAAAAATAAATAAAAAGAATGTAGAAGTATAGCCCTTTCATATGATATCCCACTCAGTATAGTTATCATACTTTGAAATATCAAACCCCCGATTTTCCCCCTTTTTTAATTAAACTAAAAATAATTTTCGTTTTTTTTTTATTTTAATGATGTTGGGCCACTATTATACACAACTATTCCAAATTTCATGTCGATAGCTTTAATAGTTACTGAAATAATCGACTGTGACGGACGGACAGACGGACGGAGAAAGTCGCACCATAAGGGTTCCATTTTTACCATTTTGGTACGGAACCCTAAAAACTTATTTCACGCGGACAAAGTCGCGGGCATCAGATAGTAAGGATTATAATGGGGAGAAGCTCCAACGTTATGATGATGCGATTCATGCATTTTGCATGTGCATATTGCTTTGTTACAGGAAAATCTTATTTGCTTCGATCCCGCCACGCTTTGAGCGTTATATTTAACGACGGTAGAGAAAATAAACCACATAAGACTTTTATAGTAGACTAGCTGATGCCCGCGACTTCGTCCGCGCGGATATACCAAGTTTCATCGAAATAACTTGAGAAATGACGGACTTTTATACAAACTTTCAACCCCTATTTCACCCCTTTGGGGGTCGAATTTTCAAAAACTGTGAAACACGTATGTCTCCATTTTCAACCCGCAGCTCATATATCAAGTTTCATGGCTATAACTTGAGAAATTAAGGACTTTCATACAAACTTTCAACCCCTATTTCACCCCTTCGGGGGTAGAATTTCGGGATAAAAAGTATCCTATGTCCTACCTCGTAGTATGGGCTCAAATCGTGCCAAGTTTCGTTTGAATTCATTCAGTAGTTTCGGCGTGATGCGCGGCCAAGATACAGACAGACAGACAGACAGACAGACAGACAGACAGACAGACAGACAGACAGACAGACAGACAAAAATGAAAAAAATTACAGATTTGGCTTCAGTATCGAATAATGAGTGCCCTCCAAAAAAAATTTTCAAAATATCTTCAATGTACAGAATTGGACATGTTACAGTTTTATTATAAGTATAAATTAGTAGCCAAGGGCTGTAAGGCATCAATTGCAGCCCGAGATATTTAGGCGCACGAGCGCAGGGAGGGCGCCTATAGTTCGAGGGTGCAATTGATGCTTACACCCGAGCTAACTACTCTGCTTTACATCTCGATTGTGAGGTAAAGTAGGTCCTTATTACCCCCAAATGGAGCTTGTAGGTGACCAATTAGCGCTCTAGGGTAATAATGTAGCTAGAAAAGCCCAAGGGCGGTAAGTAATTTAAAAAAAAACTCTTCACTCTTTCAAAAAGTTCGCGTACATCTAACCATCATACTTTTTTTAATTACTTACCGCCCTAGGGCTTTTCTAGCTACATTATTACCTTAAAGCGCTAATTGGTCACCTACAAGCTCCATTTGGGGGTAATAAGGACCTACTTACCGAATATGAGAGATGTAAAATATGTTTATTGATCTTTGTTAGACACAGTAGCTGTCTTATAAATTAATTAAATTATTATTTGGGTTATTGACCCGACCACCTCAATGGCAAGCGGTTATTGGAAGAGAGCGATGTTGCCATCGTAATAAATTAATAATACACCACCACCACTACAGCCCATTTATGTCCCACAGCTGGGCACAGGCCTCCACTCTCATAGGAAAGAGGGAATTAGAGCTTAGACCCACCACCCTGCTCCAATGCGGGTTGGCGGGAAATCGTAATAATACGTTTTACATTAATTGTGATTACATAGTTAAAATCTTAAAGTGATACAGATAATATAATACTATTTTAACCGACTTTCAAAAAAGGAGGAGGTTCTCAATTCGGCGCGTATGTTTTTTTTTTTAAATACTTGTTTGAAAGGTACGAAATAAATAAATAAAATAAAATTGTTTTATTTCAGTTTAACTGAAACTGTTTTAAGCGATGGTAGTAAGCCCCTGATCTTCTGGTCAGAGAGCCGGATACACCACGACCTTCACCGATCTGTTAACCAGACGAAACATTTTTTTTTTAATTTAATAAAAGATAAATACGCCTAAAATAGATTGCCTATCAAAATCCTGACCAGGCTATTTTAAAATTAATTAATTTTATTCTTTTTTTTCACCGTTCTGTTAACAAGCCGAATTTTATTCTAACCGACAGTAAATAATATAAAGAACTAGTGGGCCCGGCAGACTTTGTCCTGCCCTGAACCTCGAACCCGATTGCAGCGCCCCCTACCGGGTCCAATTGTGAACATAAACCATCCCGGGGTCCAAACAAACACAATAAAAAAAAATAACGAAATTGGTCCAGCCGTTCACGCGTGATGCCGTGACCAAGGGAAATAGGGATTCATTTTTACATATATATAATAATAATATATATAATATAAAGATATGCCGAGGTAGCCTTGCCTACTCATTTCTGACCACACTACCTGGCAAGCGAGTATAAACAGGTAAGTTACCATCAAATAAATATTATAACTGCGAAAGTTTGGATGGATGTATGGATTTATGGATGTTTGTTACTCAATCACGCCCGAACGGCTGAACGGATCTATATGAAATTTGGCACAGAGATAGATTATAGACTGGAATAACACATAGGCTACTTTTTATCCCGGAAAACTAAGGAGTTCCCAAGGGAACCAAAAAACCTTAATCCATGCGGACGAAGTCGCGGGCATTAGCTAGTAGTCCATATAGGTAACTTCACGGATCTGTTAACCGCGCTTGAGTTATATATCAAAATATAGGTAATTTTATAACAAACGCGATGGTATAGACTATAGCAATAAACCTGTCAAAAAATTTAATTAATTAATTTAAAAATAGATTGGTCAGGATTTTGATAGGCCCCTCCATGTCCTCCCGAACGAATTTCGGCCACGGCGGCCTATCTCCAGAGAGATTAAGCCTTCTGCGCGGGAGATATTATAGTGCACAAGTGTGTGCGCCTACACAGGTAAGTAGTAAGTACACTCTCTGTTCCTTTACTCTCATAGCCCGATGGTACGTAAAATTCGACACGACCGGTGAGAGATCAGGCGTAGAACCAACAACTTAACGTGCTCTCCGAGGCACGGGGGTGAAATACCACCAACTTCCTATAACTCCGTGCTAGTATTGAGAATTTCTCGCTAGAAAAATCCAATACTTGTTATGGCCCGACCCGGGACCTCGTCGGCCGCAGGCGAACATGCTAACCACTAGACCAACGAGGCAGTCAAGTAATTAATATAATCATATGTAAATACTAGCTGATGCCCGCGACTCCGTCCGCGTGGTTTAAGTTTTTTTTTAATTCCCACGGGAAATCCTAAATTTTCCGGGATAAAAAGTAGCCTATGTCACTCTCCAGATCCTCTACTATACCCACGCCAAATATCACGTCGATCCGTTGCTCCGTTGCGGCGTGATTGAAGCACAAACCAACAAATCAATAAACCAACAAACCAATAAACCAACAAACCAACAAATCAACAAACAAACACACTTTCGCATTTATAATATTAGTATAGAAGTATAGATATACCAACCTCTTTTCAAGCACATTATCCGCACATTTCACCCGCGCAACTAACTCAACAGGCGATACAGCACCGTCCCAACGCGTACCACTCGAACGCCCTACACTCCAATACTACTAGAGGCTAGAGCACCACTAATTCACTCTGTACTACTGAGCGTGGATCAGACCACATCTGCGACTGGTCATGGTCGCGTCGGTCGACAATATTGTGACAGTGACGTCACTTATCATTAGGTGACGTCACTTTCACAATCATACTAATATACTTAGAGCCTGTTTCACAATCTCCAAGTAAACCTTATCTGACGAATTAATTTGATGTTTTGACAGATGTGGAATCCTGTCAAAATTTCAAATTTATTCGCCAGATAACGTTTACTTGGTGATTGTGAAACAGGCTCTAAGTATATTAGTATGATTGTGAAAGTGCCTTACTAATATTATAAATGCGAAAGTGTGTTTGGTTGTCCGTGGGTGGTTGTCCCAACAGAGCAACGGATCAACGTGAATTTTTGCATGGATATAGTTGAGGACCCGGAGAGTGACATAGTCATTTTTCATTGATATTTAATTTTATAAAATGCACATTAGCCCCGAAAAGTTAAAGGTGTGTGCCCGGGGATCGAACCCGCGACCCCGTATAGATTGTGTGTCAAAACCACTAGGCTTCTTCTTTTTTTAGGCTTAGACTTTTTTTAGCGTTGATACGCTTTTGTCGCTATTACCACATTACAATTCAATGTGATTGCAATTGTTATTTTTTCGTTACTGATTCATAGGCAAGAGGGCTCCAGGTCGCCAATGGCGCAAATGGCTGGTCGATAATAAGGGGGTGGATTGGGCTAAGCTATCCTAGCTCGAAGATGCGGCTCAAAATAGAGAAACTTTTCGGATGATGACCGCCAAACTTCGTTTTGAAGAAGGCACGCGTTGATGACGATGTTGATGACTAATTCATAAATTAGTATCAACTATCCCACCACTACAGCCCATTAACGTCCCACTGCTGGGCACAGGCCTCCACACTCATAGGAGAGAGGGAATTAGAGCTTAGACCACGCTGCTCCAATGCGGGTTGGCGGGCTTCAACGACTATTATCATGTTAGTGATAATAATAACCGGGACGGCTTAACGTGCTCTCCGAGGCACGGGGGTAAAACACCGCCAACTTGCGAACTCCGGGCTAGTACTGAGAATTTCTAGTCTGAAAACCCCAATACTCACTTATGGCCCGACCCGGGACTCGAACCCGGGACCTCGTCGGCCGCAGTCGAACATGCCAACCACTAGACCAACGAGGCAGTCAACTTACTATCAACGGAACAAAAAGTTCACATACAAAAAATCCCCTAGTCTGATCCAACACTAACTGGTTCCGTGCGAGGTACCATTAATAAAAACCCGCATTAAGGTGCCTTATACGGATTTCATGATGTGTCATCCTTTTCCAGGTACACTTTAAAGAATCGGGAGTCACAGCTGTGGGGATGTCATGGTATCAAATTAAAGGTCATTTCTTCATCTCTCGTTTGACCTTATAAAAATGCACACTCCAATACAAATTTTCTGCATAAATACGTTTCTCCGAACGCAAGATCTGCTGAAAATGACGAAAAATGGGGTCCGGATAGGTACCCATAAAGCTAGATCCGCTGCATATTTT
Source organism: Erebia ligea (assembly GCA_917051295.2). Lineage (NCBI taxonomy): Eukaryota > Metazoa > Arthropoda > Insecta > Lepidoptera > Nymphalidae > Erebia > Erebia ligea. Next base: position 12,552,673 of record OU785241.1, on the reverse strand, counting down.
AACTTGAATATTAACAATAAAGTGGGGCTTATATAGTCCTCTATCCATGGTGCAAAGCATTAAGCATACAAATAAATATGTTTATAGTTTATGTGGCAAAAAAAAAATGTTTCATACATTTTTCTATGAAAAGAAGCCGAGCGCTAGGCGTTTGGCGCTCAGTACGCGCTGAGACGCGCTCGTGGACGGGTGGGTGTATCGCTTTTTTGCACGAAATTTATTACGACAAAATGAACACCGTGTTGTGTACTGCCATAGAGATATAATATTCTCTATGTGTACTGCGCTTAGAAAAACTTGATACCGACATCCACAAAGAAGGAAGTTCTCAAGTGTAGGCGTATTTTTTTTACCCGATTACGGCAAAGCCACAAGGAAAGGGTATGTTAGGAATATATATGTATGTATGCATGTATGTATGTATGTATTAAAAAAAGTGAGCGCCATTTTGAAATTCTTTGTTATCGTACCGATTTCGTTCAAAATCGATATCTGGGGTTCCCTGGGATCACAAAACAGGAAACTGTTACCGAAATTTTAAAAAAGTCAGCGCCATTTTGAATTTTTTTGTTATCGTACCGATTTCGTTCAAAATCGATATCCGGGGTTCCCTGGGATCACAAAACAGGAAACTGTTACCAAAATTTTAAAAAAGTCAGCGCCATTTTGAAATTTTTTGTTATCGTACCGATTTCGTTCAAAATCGATATCCGGGGTTCCCTGGGATCACAAAACAGGAAACTGTTACCAAAATTTTAAAAAAGTCAGCGCCATTTTGAAATTTTTTGTTATCGACCCGATTTCGTTCAAAATCGATATCTGGGGTTCCCTGGGATCACAAAACAGGAAACGGTTACCAAAATTTTAAAAAAGTCAACGCCATTTTGAAATTCTTTGTTATCGTACCGATTTCGTTCAAAATCGATATCTGGGGTTCCCTGGGATCACAAAACAGGAAACTGTTACCAAAATTTTAAAAAAGTCAGCGCCATTTTGTAATTTTTTGTTATCGTACCGATTTCGTTCAAAATCGATATCTGGGGTTCCCTGGGATCACAAAACAGCAGTCAATCAAAAAAAAGTCAGCAGTGAACTTTTTAAAATTTTGGTAACAGTTTCCTGTTTTGTGATCCCAGAGAACCCCAGATATCGATTTTGGACGAAATCGGTATGATAACAAAGAATTTCAAAATGGCGCTGCCGTTTTTTAAATTTTGGTAACAGTTTCCTGTTTTGTGATCCCAGGGAACCCCAGATATCGATTTTGAACGAAATCGGTAAGATAATCTTTTATACATTATTTTACAATCTCAAAAACTGAGTACTTATTATTGTAGCCGCGAGTATTGTTTCGGCGCATAAATAGGTACATAATATTTACCGCGGCCAACAGCGTAAACAAGTACCTAGTAAATAAATAGGTAATCGTCTAATATTTTCAAGTAACAAAATTGGTTAGTTGGCAATAAAATCGAGCGTCTCTACGCTCTATAGCTCTACGCTCTCGTAAAGCGTGCATATATATGCTGTAGTGTGACGAGTTTTATACCTATAGTTGAGTTTTTTACCTATAGTTGGTCGCGGGGTAAATGTTTAAAGGGCCTTAAAATTAGGTACATAATACAACTGAGTGTTACCGCAGCGGCACGTTTAGTCGCTCACACGCTTACGGCGGGATCCTTGAAGATTAATCTGTCATTTGAACCGGGATTAGATCAGGAACCGCTTAACAAACGTAACCTAACCCACTCTTATGACTAACTAGTGTTCAGTAGCAATAAAACTTGCGTTGCGCAAGTGTTTAGTACAAACCTATACTATTATTATCAAATAAATATTATAAATGCGAAAGTTTGGATGGATGTATGGATGTATGGATGTTTGTTAATCAATCACGCCCCAACGGCTGAACGGATCTGGATGAAATTTGGCACAGAGATAGATTATAGTCTGGAATAACACATAGGCTACTTTTTATTCTGGAAAATTAAGGAGTTCCCGCGGGAACCGAAAAACCTCGATCCACGCGGACGAAGTCGCGGGCATCAGCTAGTTTTTTTATAATTTTATTACAGTGCTTCACACACGAGGTAAGTTTCTAAACTTACATACATATCAAAAATTTTCGGAACCGGCAGGATTTGAACCTGCGTCTCTCTGGGAATCGCGCCCTGAGCGCCTGGACCACTCGGCCACGGTTCACTTATAAACATAGATCATAGGTACTTTTTTTCATCCATTATAAACATACTTTTATATTTTTTCTGTAAACAACAATCTGTCTAGTAGTGGGAAATAGCGTTAAGCTTAGATTCGTTAGTTACTTTATAATTTCTATTGTGAAACCTCTGTTACTTAGGTATATTAATTATTTTGGCTGCTTTTTAACACACTTTTATTGGAGAGTGACTAGTTTGTAACTTATGGCTCTATCATGTTTAGTTTTAATAACGTCACATGATAATGTGTCTTCTAATAAATAAAATAATACTATCGCCGTTTTATCACAGTATAGGTACTTAACAAACTTAATTAAGTATAAAACACTATTAGGCACGTATTCCCATACCAATTGGCACGTACCGCTTCCTACGCACTCCAATTTATTTTTCCCATGGTAGAATAGATTTCAATGTTAATAAAACACTTCAAAGCAAACCGCTAGATTGCCGTGTGACCTTGTCTAGAGGTAATTACCACTGATCCTCATCCCGAAGGAAATTAAATGTTTTAAACGAACCGCGCACGCGAACTGATTAAATAAAGAGTTACTATATAGATATACCTACCTACTACATCTAATATATATACTATAATAATAATATATGTAATATTACTAGCTGATGCCCGCGACTTCATCCGCGTGGATTGAGGATATTTCGTTGCCGCGCGAACTCTTTAATTTTCCGGAATAAAAAGTTGCTTATGTATTATTCCAGACTATAGTCTATCTCTTATTTCGCTGTCACCGATATAGCCCGAAGAGTTGCGAAGCTGAAGTGGCAATGGGCGGGGCACGTAGTTCGGAGAACCGATGGACGTTGGGGTCCCAAGGTGCTGGAATGGCGACCCCGCACTGGAAGGCGTAGCGTCGGCAGACCCCCCACACGGTGGACGGATGACATCAAGAGAGTCGCAGGGAGTCGCTGGATCCAGGCGGCGCAAGACCGTGGCTTGTGGAGGACCCTACAGGAGACCTATGTCCAGCAGTGGACGTCCATCGGTTGAGGACGACGACGACGACGATAATTAATCTATCTCTGTGCCTAATTTTACCAGATCCGTTCAGCCGTTCTGTCGTGATTGAGTAACAAACATCCATCCACCCATCCATCCATCCAAACTTTCGCATTTATAATATTAGACTAGGTATTATACTTACATATCTACTAATATTATAAATGCGAAAGTGTTTGCTGGTTTATTCGTTTGTTAATTTGTCCTTCAATTACGCCGCGACAGAGCAACTGCGATAACGTCCCTGTGGATTCAAACTCAAACCCAAATGTTTTTTATTCATATAAACTTTTACAAGTGCTTTTGAATCGTCGCGTGAATCGAACCACTGGTTTGAAAAGCCATTCCTACCGAAAAGAACCAGCAAGAAACCCGGTGGTTGCTCTTTTGAAGAAATTAATCAAATAAATATTATAAATGCGAAAGTTTGGATGGATGTATGGATGGATGTTTGTTACTCAATCACGCCCCAACGGCTGAACGGATCTGGATGAAATTTGGCAAAGAGATAGATTATAGTCTGGAATAACATATAGGCTACTTTTTATCCCGGAAAATTAAGGAGTTCCCGCGGGAAACGAAAAACCTCGATCCACGCGGACGAAGTCGCGGGCATCAGCTAGTTTACAATAACACCAATGTAGATATAGGTACCTACTTAAGTAACCGCTCTCCTTAGCATTGCTGGAGCTAGTCCAATCCATGTTCTTTTATCATAATTACATAATCTTCAACAGTAAAATAAGCTTTATTCAGGAGCATACGTTTAATAGATTTCTTCAACTTTTGTAAAGGCAAGTTTTAAATAGGTCGTGGAATTTTGTTATTTAATAAAACGCTCATTCCCACGAACGAATATAATATTTAAGTATATTAAATATTATATTATTATATTAAAGTATATTTAAGTTTTTTTTTTTTTTTTTTATCCACTACAAGTTAGCCCTTGACTGCGATCTCACCTGATGGTAAGTGATGATACAGTCTAAGATGGTAGCGGGCTAACCTGTTAGAGGCATGGCAGTTAATTAAACCCATACCTACCCCTATTTGGTTTCTACACGGCATCGTACCGGAACGCTAAATCGCTTGGCGGCACGTCTTTGCCGGTAGGGTGGTAACTAGCCACGGCCGAAGCCTCCCACCAGGCCAGACCAGGGAAATTTCAGAAATTATAAATTTCCAAACCCTGCCGGGGATCGAACCCGGGACCTCCGCACGTTAAGGCAACAGCCCTCAACACTACGCCACGGAGGTCGTCAAATCCCGTAGTAGTCACGGAGGTAGTTTAGTTTTAATTTGTATTTTGAATACAGAATAAATAAATAAATAAACGACTTTCGGACTTTCTTGAGGCGGGGCGATGGAGTCACGAGTCTATTGCAGTGTCTAATTCACTGCAGATCGCATTTTTTTTATTAGGGTGAAAACACACTAAAAATTAGACCACTAACGGCTGTGCTAGGGAGGCAGTGAGATTGATGGGCCCTGGGCCGCCGCGGTACCACGGAAACAGCGTATTTACAGTAAATGCTACACATTAGATGGCATTAGGTCAGTAGTTTGCTGTCCCACGCACTACAACTATGACATTCTTAGTCGTGAATGTATGCCAAATGAGTCAGAATCACTCGCAGTCGAATCAAGTCGTCAATTCAGGCAGTTTTCCGTGCCTGGGGATCGAATCCTCTACCCGAACTCGACCCTAGTGGGTTAATGGTTATTTATTGGTGGGTTAATTTATTTTAGTTTTAATTTAATGGTAATATTATGATATTTAATGTAAGTTCTTTTACTTCTACCGATAAAGTAATCCAAGTATCGCGGATTAATTATATACAGTCTTTTAATCCTACCATCTATACTTCCATATAAATATTATAATGCGATGCGTGTATCTGTCTGTCTGCTACGTCTTAACGGCCCATCTTTTCAACCGAAAAGAAATTTAGTAGGTTACATCTTGGGGAAGGGCATAGGCTAATCCCGGAAAATTAAGGAGCTCCCCCGGGAAACAAAAAACATCATAGGTACACGCGGACGAAGCCGCGGGCATCATCTAGTAATAATAAAATCACCGAAATCACTCAGTCGACAAAAGAAACGAAAGTACACACCATACATTCAGCGTTTTGTAAAAATGAAAAATATAAGACCACCATCAGCCCCACTTAATGCTCGTTCCTGCAAATTGCCCTCATTCGTCTAAAGACGATTGTACGCGTTATTTCTTAAGCCTCTTACGAAATATGTAATGTACGTGGGGGCGGCAGACTCTAAAAAATATTTATTGTACCAAAATCTGAGCCAGGTTTCATCCCGAACTTAATAGAATACTTTATGCCGTCTCTCCCTCCGGTGGCGTGATTTGTGAATTGTATTTTTGTGCTAAAAATATATTACGAAAACGCTGTGTAAATATATACAGTTAGACAACACCTTTGTTGTAATTTTGTCACTCTATTTAAAGGAGGGAAAGTCACTGAAGGCAGAACAGTTGTCACGAATTCTCGTATAGGCATAGTTATTCTAGGGCTAATTAGACCATAGACATAGAATTTTTTCGCTCCGCTCAATTAGATAGATTGTCTAGCTATGGATATTTAACTTAAAGTTCATATCACTACACGTGGACTTAGAACGGGCATGTTTTAGCTTTATTTTACATAACGGTGAACATCTACGCTACTCACTATGTAGCTTATCTAAATCCTGAAATAGCACACTAACACATGTGTTAAAGATTACTTCTAAAATTTATCGGATATTAAATATTAAAAGAATAATAAATTGGAGCGACACAAAGTGGACTCACCGCACTTGCCAAACACACCTTCCAAACTAATCACTCAGATCACACACGAACTACACGCACAGTATATCCTAAACTAGCTGATGCCCTTCGTCCGCGTGGATCGAGGTTTTTCGTTTCCCGCGGGAACTCCTTAATTTTCCGGGATAAAAAGTAGCCTATGTGTTATTCCAGACTATAATCTATCTCTGTGCCAAATTTCATCCAGATCCGTTCAGCCGTTGGGGCGTGATTGAGTAACAAACATCCATCCATACATCCATACATCCATCCAAACTTTCGCATTTATCCTAAATTAGGCCGCAGAGTCCGACCATACCATGTATCATTAGACCTAAGACTTACTTTTGTAAATTATTATGGAATCAATAAACTATTATTTATTTCTTTTATTATTTGATGTTAAAATAAGTACAACGAAATTAAACATACATATATGGAGTACCACAGTTCTTAGGAAACCAAGGAGCCAACCAAGATTTAAGCCAACCTTGGTTCCAAGCCGTGGTTCCAAGAGACCCGGATACTCGCTCTAAAATCTGTTTTTTTTTGTATCCAGTACAAGTTAGCCCTTGACTGCGATCTCACCTTATGGTAAGTGATGATGCAGTCTAAGATGGTAGCGGGCTAAACCTGTTAGGGGCATGGCAGTTATATTAAACCCATACCCCTATTCGGATTCTACACGGCATTGTACCGGCACGCTAAATCGCTTGGCGGCACGTCTTTGCTGGTAGAGTGGTAACTAGCCACGGCGAGGAAACGCACGGCCGAAGCCTCCCACCAGGCCAGACCAGTGAAAATTCAGAAATTATAAATTCCCAAATTGACCCTGCCGGGGATCGAACCCGCGACCTCCGCACGTTAAGACAACAGCGCTACACACTGCGCCACGGAGGTCGTCAAATACTTACTGGCAATGAGAGGGACTTAATGGCTGAATGAGGCGCTGCCTCAGCTTGATGCAGGTTTTCAGACGTCATGACTTAAAGAAAGAGACCACGGGCCATTTTTTCAACCGATTTTGATGAAATTTGGTATAGAGATAGTTTGCATCCCGAGGAAGGACATAGGCTACTTTTTTATCCCGGAAAATTAAGGAGTTCCCGCGGGAATACAAAAATTTAATCCGCGCGGACGAAGTCGCGGGCTTCATCTAGTACTAACTATTACTTACTACGTAGTACCTACGTACTCGGTACCGGCTGCAAATCAAACAAGTGCTGTGGGCTTTGTGCTGTGTGCAATTTTATAGGGCTATCAAATGAAAATGGTGTTTATCATCGTCATCTCAGCCTAAAAACACAAAGAAATATACCTTATGCTAAAGGAAATAAATGCTAGATTGAGCTGTTATCAAGAAAGACGCCGCACCTCTACTCCACTCTACTCTACAGGTGTAGGAATGTACGAGTAGGTGCCTACCTAAGTCCCTCCTATGACGTTAAGTTAACATAACTTTAATTTCAGTAAGAAACGGCGAAATTCCGTCGCCAGAAATAAATTCACAACATAAAGTAGTGCAACTTCAAACTTTGTTACATTTTCGTAAGCTCTTTGAAATTCCAACTTTAAAATTTTCCTTTTAGCCACCTTGTCCGCCGTTTTTTAAAGTTATAATAAGTATTATGAGCGCCATTTATTCTTATTATGCGGAATTCAGTTCTGAAGTTTCATTTAAAATTACTTGCATTAGTGGGTGCGGCTTCCGAAATAAATTCAGAATAAGGGCTGGCGCATACCAGACGAGTGAAATGTGACGTGTTTACCCTGCGACGTGGACGTATTATCCTTCCCGGCCACTACTGAGTTTATATCCTAAAATTCACTACAGAAAACAAATAATTATGTCTGTCCTTCTGTTTGTCTGTCTGTCTGTCTATAACTGCTACGCTTTCAAGACTCATTTGTTCAACTGATGTTGACCTAACTTCTTTTAATAGTAATTGAAATAGTACAGTTTAAATAGGTGCTAATAACGAGCATAATATAACACACGGCTCAGCAATAATAAAATAAAAATAAACTAAACTTTTTAAACACAACCTTTATCATCCGCCATATTGAATTTGATGTGACGTCATTTTATTTTTCGTATTCTTCTCAGTAAACCCTTTTATTATTTGATACCTTTGGGAATCCGCCATATTGGATTTAGAATGACATCACTTAGTTATCCATGCAATTTTCTGAAAGGCTGAGCCTGAAACTTGATCAATTACTTGAATTATATCCTGTACTTGAACAACAAATACTAAAATAAGATAAATATTTTAAGGAAACGAAATAATTTAATTTTTAATGAGCTTCAGTATTTTTAACAGAACTTCACAATGATGTCAATAGACGGCGCTCTGTAAAAGTTTATTCGTTTGTGCTTACAAATAATAGACGTTAGCACCATCTTACGTGGAATAAAAAAATAGTCTACTGATAGTACCGATGTCTATGAACATAAAGATACTTAAAACTATCTTAATTAAGGATACCGCGAGGTCTCAGTTCGGGGCGAACCACTAGTAATAAATTAAGCAGAGCCATGACGAAAAATAGAAGACTAAGTATATAATAATATCCAAGAATAAAATAAGAGTGGGTGCGTCTTACTCTATATAGCTATCTATAATATGCTAGCTATTATGCTCGTTGATAAATCTGTGAACACGACAACATCTAAACACCGAGGATCGCTCGTCGTTGTCACCGCCGCCAACAGTGCGTACTTCCTGACGTAATTACCCTTGTTTGATCTGCCTTTATGCGGGCGACGAGGCCGACGCGGCGAGTGTTGATGTTGCATACCAAATCATCACTCGGTGCAAAGTCGAATCTGCCCGGTCAGTGCAACTCTGCGCACGAACTGTACGCTTAGTTTAAGTTTTAATTCGATTGATCGTATAAGCATTCGATGACATTAGCCTCAAAGTAAAACGAACTTTAAATCATAGATGAATGCATACACGAAATTGAGCGCTCCAAACGATACGTTTCCAAATTAAAATCGACTGTACTGAATTTGCGATTTTAAATCAATTGCTTTTGGGTCCATTTTACTTTGACGTTTATGTCATCGAATTCGAATGTCTTATACGTTTAATCGAATTAAAACTTATATTATGAATGGTGGTGGTGAGTAATTTGTGAATGTTCTACTTCATCTAGGTACCGATAGACGGCCACGGAGACGTACCTACCTAGTGCCAAACAGGTCTCTTGCAGGGCTCATCGAGCTATTTCAATAACTTAATAACTCTCTACTGCTTGATGGCACGTGGGCTCTTCTCAGACACAACGCGTTTAGAACCGTCATGGCTAAAGATTAAGGTACCAAATTAATTATCACCATTACGTCTTATATTTTTCTAGATGATGCCCGCGACTTCATCCGCTCGAATTAAGTTGTTTTATTCCCGCAGGAACTGTCTAATTTTCCGGGCTAAGATTAGCTATGTCCTTCCTCGGGATACAAAGTATCTCTGTACTAAATTTCATCAAATTCGATCGAAAAGATAGGCCGTTAAAGCGTAGCAGACAGCCAGACACACTTTCGCATTTATAGTAAATTAGTATGGATGTAGATTAACGCACAAAAAGTGAACATTCTTTCAATTGAATTTTCCGGGCAGAATCAACTCTGTATACCATTCCAGCTTAGCTCGTAACATTGCGTTCACGCTCACTCAACGGATCGGTAATTTGGGAAACGTTTCACTCTGATGACGTGTTTAATATTTTATTAGAACGCTCGCGTGACATGGATTTATTGTTCGAAAACACGAAGTTTTTAATAGGTATTCCAGCTCCCTACAGCACGAAAGTTATGATAATAATTATATTGAGGCTAGTTCTGTTATACTGTAGCTTATTCTGATATACACAATCTCTAACTTACCAAAATATTGACAGGACTAATTCGACACTTGCAAGGAATAGGAATAACATTGTACCCTATGATTGTACCTCAGATTTTGGCAAAGGGGATGTGGTGCTCCGCTAGCTGACCTCTTTGCTTCGCACCGGCCAGTGCATACGTCTGCGTGCTATGTACTGAAGTTCGAATATCGAATCGCTGATTAGCAGAAAGCAACGTCGAACGGCCGGTGGATTATTCACTCGAGAGACGCGAACAAGCGTGGCAGTCTAGCAGCGCTGCTAGGCCCACCCTTTTCCATATATCTATACAGTGTTATTATACAATATGTCGTTATTATAGTTAGTCATTTTCGAGTGTATCATTTCAACGCCTACACTTAGGAAGTGAGTCCTAACTAGGTAGTTGGTTGTAGCAGGCGAGGAAGTCCATAACTCCCTACAAATGGTGACCCCGAGAAGAATATTTTCAATAAAAGGTCAGTCTATTTTCAAGTGACCTCAATAAAAGGTCACACCACACTATTTTCAAGTGACATCGGAATAAGGTCGAAGCTCGTTTTTTGAGGACGTTTCATATCAAGCTGGAAAAAGAATAATCTTTGAAGTTTGACAATAATCTAAAGAATATTTGAGCAAGAATACTATTGTGAAGCATCGTTGCCAGGGAGAAGCATGGGTTCGTCGAGGAAGACTTCGAAATTATTTTCGAATAAATAGAATGCTGTGACGGATCGATGGACATTTGACATTAATTCCTTCCTCCATGACATTTGACATCGCAGATTTTATTTCTTTTTTCAAGATTCAAATATAAGAAGGAAGATTCTAGTTCAAATTCAAATTTTGGAAGAGAAAATTTATAGACAATAGTGTCAATTGTTTTGAATTTGTTTTATAGGAACGTGTCTATCTGACATTTTCAGATATTTTGTAAATAATAATTTATTTTCTTTCAGCAAATTAGTTTCATAAAATTAGATGATGCGTCCTGTTCTCATGTAGGTGCCTGTCTGCAGCAAAAGTATACTACAGATATTCAGCATGTCAAAGGTCAGACAACCTCGTTGCGGATGCATTCTCGCGAGTGGAGGGCATCTCAGCACAGGACCTCCTCGTGGAGCTTTCTCGTTCACAGGCATCCGATGGAATTAAGGAAGCTGCGTGATTCAACTTCAATGAAGTTGGCACGCGTTCCGATACCAGATAGTGGAGTTGACCGGCGCGCAGCATCGCACGACAACTTCGTATCACCCGCAATGCAACGGCATGGTGGAGCGACTTCACCGCCAGCTTAAGGCGGCGATTATGTGCCACGCTAACCCGCAATGGACCGAGGTACTTCCACTTGTACTCCTGGGAATAAGGAGCGCCTGGAAGGAACTACGTTCTTTTTCACTCTGCAGGGGGGTGATGTGGTGCTCCGCTAGCTGACCTCTTTGCTTCGCACCGACCAGTGCATACGTCTGCGAGCTATGTACTGAAGTTCGAATATCGAATCGCTGATTGGCAGAAAGCAACGTCGAACGGCCGGTGGATTATTCACTCGAGAGACGCGAACAAGCGTGGCAGTCTAGCAGCGCTGCTAGGCCCACCCTTTTCCATATATCTATACAGTGTTATTATACAATATGTCGTTATTATAATATACTATCGTGTTAGTCATTATCGAGTGTATCATTTCAACGCCTACACTTAGGAAGTGAATCCTAACTAAGTAGTTGGTTGTAGCAGGCGAGGAAGTCAATAACGCCCTACAGGTTCTCACAAATTTGAGTTCTGCCAAAATCAGAGACATCTTTGTTGCTAGTGTCGACAAAAATGGTTCGAGGTTGAGGTAAAGAATAGTCAAATTGATTAACACGTTGAGTGCGAAACCAGGTCTAAACACCTTGTATACGTCTACGCTTACAGTGCGGCTAAGAAAAGTATAGACTTCCTTGTCGCGCGGAAGGCCTAACTTTAACTTGGTTCGTTGTAGGAAAGAGATGAATATATATCTAAGATGTATTATTAAAATAGAATCCAATGGCTTACCTACCTTAATACCAGGTTTTTACACCTGGCACCGCACGGAAGAAATAAAATTTCATCATAATGCGAAACCAGGTCGAAGCACCTTGTACCCCGCTCACCTGGTACCGCACCCCGCGTTAGCTTCGCGCGACTAGTGATGGCTTGAAATCGTGAGAAACGCACGTGTCGACATGGCGTCAAGACCAACAAAACGGTGCCGAAAAAATATATTATAATATGATGTTTGCGAGGACAGTGATGCAGTGAAAGTTAAATCCAATTATAGATTGATTTATCAGAGACATGTGAGTCATCATTACTATTTATTTTACTTACCTAATTACGTTTCCCGTTTAGTGCGTATTTAAGTTTTTTTTTTTACAAAAAAGGACTTTGACAATGATACAGGTAATTTCAACGGAGACGTAAATGAGTGCACACACTTACGCATACACATACATATACACATCCACATTCAATCCACGCTCACACACATACACATCAAATAAATAATAATAAACTAATAAATTTATCTTTTCAGATCCCGCACGAAAACTTGACAAACACACTTTGGTAAAAGGTGATAAGAAGAGGAATTGTGTCGGATGTTACGCAAAACTCCGAACCTTTTTAACCAGTCGCCAAGCTGACAAAAAAGTAAAAAAAAAATTAACTAAATGTGTTCAGTGCAAAAAAAAAATTTTTGCTACCCATGTTTTATTGAAAAACATTAATATTCATGTTTGTTTTTTTCCATTATATTAAAACTTAATTACAGCTATCGATATTTTTATTTCACATCCTTATAATACGCACCAGACTTCCCTTATTCAGTGCGGCACAGGGTGGTTAAGCCCTGTATTTTGAATATAGCTATAATTTTTAAACTAAACAAGTTGTTAACGAACGCCTTCAGGTGTATGTCAATTAATTCATTATTATTAGTATTCAAAGCAAAAAAAACATATATATTTTTACATGAAGCCCAAAAAAGGATTTAAGTTTCTTAAATTTTACAGGGTCTATAAGCCTTGTGCCGCCACAATGGAAGTTTTATTACCAGGTGTATAGGCCTTGTACCGAAGGAATGGAAAGTATTGAAAAGTTACTGTCGCAGCAAACGTGTTAATAAGATTTAAAAACATGAGAAATCATCACGATAGAAAATTAAAATAATTACAAAAAAAGACGATTGATGATACATTTTGTGATTACTATATTAATTTGCATTGATTATAGCTAAGATACAAAAACGTGAGGAATAAACACAATAAAAAATTAAGATAATTACAAAAAAAAGATGATTGATGCATTGCATTATTTTGGAGTTGACAATCCAAAGCAAACGCTCTCCAGTTCCAACACAGGCTGAATCATCACTTGCCAGTGGTCGCTGTGTTGCGGTTATAACAAGAAAGAGAAGATTGAAGAGACTCTTTGTATTTTTGCACATCTGAATCTACATCTCATTTTCCAAAATATATATTTTACGGTAGAGTTTTCTCTTAATCCTTTTAAACGTTCATTAAAATCGTCTGAGCCATTATAGCTATAATATGTATTTTCTACTTCTTTGTTCAATTCTGGTTGATAGGATTGTGGAGAGTTCTAAGGGGAATAATCGGCCTCTGTCTTGGCGATAATGTTACAAACCCCAGTCGATTTCGTCGGCGACTTTCTTGCCCTACAATCGGAAAGACATCTGGACCTTTATTTAAAGAGACACCAACTCCATCGCCTACTGGAGAAAATGGGACATTATCTCGGTCCATATTTGGAGAGGCTGGTACACGTTTTTGACCCTCAATCAAATGGGGCATCCTTTCAACCCTTATTTGGAGAGAATGGGACACCTTGACGACGCTTCCTCGGAGAAAATGGCGCATCTTCTGAAGCCGTTGTAAATTCAAAAGGATCATTCACATCAACACTTTCTAGATTTACTGTGCTGGAGCTGAAGTAGAAGAGGCGAAGTCGTTAGGGCCTCGATATTTGGTTCTTTTGATAGAAATAATGTTGGTTAGTCTTGAGCATCATCATCAGAATTATACTCAGTTTCATATCTTTGCACGACTGAATCCATAGAAATTGTATCTTCATGATCTGTTTTTAAAATATATTTTTTGTAGAGTTTGGTCATAGATTTCTCTAGTTTGTCATAGACTTCTTTTGGTTCATCGTGTGAATATTTCTTTTCTACTACGGTGATCAGTTCATGAGAATTAGCCGGACTTTCTATTGGTATACAATGAGCCACTTCAGTACTGCCACGTGAAGTACTTGGAGAAACATTTTCTTCTGCCTCTGGTACCTGCGATAGTAATGCTAAAACCACAGAAATCAGAATAAGTATACAGGTGTTTCTTTAAAATTTTACTAAAAAAACTACTGGAAAGTAAATATCACTTATGGCCAGCTTTGAAGTATGTTTGCTATTCCAAGCGAATGGTAGGGTCCGCAAATGAGCTTTTAGAATAGTTTGAATAGTTCCGTCTAGCAGTTTCATCGTGTTGCCCTCACGGACAGACAAACAAACAAAAATTTTAAAAAATAGTTTTGGGCTCTGTATCGAATATCGGTTACAAAACTTCCGCCAATTTAAAGGTTTTTTAAGTAATTTGTGTAAGGAATCATCTAGTTGCAGTTTTATTGTAAGTATAGAGAATGGGATACCTTGCTGACCCTCACTTGGAGAGAATGGGACATCGTCTCGACCCTGTTTCGTAGATAGTGGAACATCTTGTAGCCCCTTATTCGGAGAAAACGAGACGACTCCTGAATCCGTTGTAAATTCAACGGGATCAGTCACATCAGCACTTTCTAGAGGTACCGTCCTCGAATCTGGAGTAGGAGGGGTAAAGTCGTGGGAGTCTCGATTCGTGGTTCTTATGATAGGAATAATGTCGGTTAGTCTTGAGCATCGTTGATGTCTCATCGCTTCAGGAGTGTTAACATCGGTGCTTGTTGTAACATCGGCTTCTTTGCTTGCATCTACAAAGTAAACGAGTAAGCTAAGTAAAATACGGTAGTTAGAATTTTGACATGGCCCTTTTTTAATCTGCGTAGAAGAAACAATAATAATTATGATACGTAAGGGATGATCGTATCATATATAAAATAATATAATGTATGTGAAAGTTTATATCACCTGCAGTTTTGGCAGATCTGTCGGATACCGTTCTTTCCACATTTTCGCTCGATTTCTCAATATAGCTTTCGCTTTCATTGTCATCAGAATTAAACTCAGTTTCATATCTTTGCACGACTGAATCCATAGAAAATGTATCTTCATCTATTTTCAAAATATATTTTTTGTAGAGTGTAGTCATAGATTTCGCTAGTTTGTCATAGACTTCTTGTGGTTCATCGTGTGGGTATTTCTTTTCTACTTCTGTGTTTAGTTCGGGTATAAATTCATTGGATGATTCATGAGAATTTGTCGGACTTTCTATTCTTTCATCATCATCAGAATTATACTCAGTTTCATATCTTTGCATGACTGAATCCAAAGAAATTGTGTCTTCATCTATTTTTAAAATATATTTTTTGTAGAGTTTAATCATAGATTTCGCTAGTTTGTCATAGATTTCTTTTGGTTCATCGTGTGGATATTTCTTTTTTACTTCGGTGATCAGTTCAGGTATAAGTTCACTGGATGATTCATGAGAATTAGCTGGACTTTCTATGGGTATACAATGAGCCACTTCAGTACTTCCACGTGAAGTACTTGGAGAAACATTTGCATCTGCCTCTGGTATCTGCGACAGTAATGCTAAAACAACAGAAATCAGAATAAGTATAAAGGTGTTTCTTTAAAATTTAACTTAAAAACTACTGGGAAATAAATACCAGTTATGGCCAGCTTTGAAATATGTTTTGCTATTCCAAGGCAATAGCAGGGTCCGCAAATGATTTGTTAGAATAGTTTGAATAGTTCCGCCTAGCAGTGTCATCGTGTTGCCCTCACGGACAGACAAACAAACAAAAATTAAAAAAAATGGTTTTGGTTTTATCGAATATCGGTAACAAAACTTCCGCCCTTTTAAAGGTTCTTTAAGTAATTTGTGTACAGAAATCATCTAGTTGCAGTTTTATTGTAAGTATAGATAATGGGATACCTTGCTGACCCTCACTTGGAGAGAATGGGACATCGTCTCGACCCTGTTTCGTAGATAGTGAAACATCTTGTAGCCCCTTATTTGGAGAAAACGAGAGAACTCCTAAATCCGTTGTAAATTCAACGGGATCAGTCACATCAACACTTTCTAGAGGTACTGTCCTCGAATCTGGAGTAGGAGGGGTAAAGTCGTGGGAGTCTCGATACGTGGTTCTTATGATAGGAATAATGTCGGTTAGTATTGAGCATCTTTGACGTCTTGAGCATCGGTGACGTCTCATCGCTTCAGGAGTGTTAACATCGGTGCTTGTTGTAACATCGGCTTCTTTGCTTGCATCTACAAATTAAACGAGTAAGCTAAGTAAGTGTTTTGCTATTCCAAGCCAATAGCAGGGTCCGCAAATGATCTGTTAGAATAGTTTGAACAGTTCATTATGAGACAGTGTAAAATTTGTAAATAAAAAATAACTGTCAAAATCGGTTCACATTTGACGGAAATATTTAGTAAAATCGACAAAAAATATTATATTAATTTTGACGACCTCCGTATCGCAGTGCTGAGCGTTGTTGTCTTAACGTGAGGAGGTCCCGGGTTCGATCCCCGGCAGAGTCAATTTGGGAATTTATAATTTCTGACTTTTCCCTGGTCTGGCCTGGTGGGAGGATTCGGCCGTGGCTAGTTACCACCCTACCGGCAAAGACGTGCCGCCAAGTGATTTAACGTTCCGGTACGATGCCGTGTAGAAACCGAATAGGGGTATCGGTTTAATATAACTGCCATGCCTCTAACAGGTTAGCCCGCTACCATAGACTGCATCACCACTTACCATCAGGTGAGATCGCAGCCAAGAACTAACTTGTAGTGGATAAAAAAAAACCTGATCCCGAAGAAAGCCAGTCACTGTTTTTCGGGGTAAGAAATATCCGATATTATGCTAACCCATATAGTGTTAGCTATAAGTGTGTCAAGTTGAATTCATCAATCAATCGTTGGGTCATCATTCATTCAATCGTGATGCTGTCACGGACAGACAGACAAACAAAAATTTTAAATAATGGTTTTAGGTTCTGTATCGATAACAAAACTCCTATTTGTGTACAAGGACCGTCTCGTTACAATTTTATTGTAAATATAGATAGTGGAATACCTTGCTGGCCCTCACTTGGAGAGAATGGGATATCATCTTGACCCTGTATCAGAGATAGTGGAATATCTTCCAGCCCCTTATTCAGAGACAAAAAGTCACCATGATGAAGTATTTTCGGAGAAAACAAGACAACTTCTGTATCCGTTGTAAATTCAACGGGATCAGTCACATCGACACATTCTAGAGATACTGTCCTCGAATCTGGAGTAGGAGGGGTAAAGTCGTGGGAGTCTCGATACGGGGTTCTTATGATAGGAATAATGTCGGTTAGTCTTGAGCATCGTCGGCGTCTTGGGCACCGTTGACGTCTCATCGCTTCAGGAGTGTTAGCATCGGTGCTTGTTGTAGCATCGGCTTCTTTGCTTGCATCTACAAAACAAATGAGAATCTGCGTAAAATTATAAAATGGTTTTGACTTGGAACTTTCTCATCCGCATAGGAAATACATAAATATTTTGGTATGTTAACTATGTTTAACTTGTTTTAATATTACATCATAAACATAACTTGTTTTAATATTATAATATCATAATATGCGTAACTTGCTTTTTGTTTTTTCTCTGTGAATTTATTGTGAATTTCTGTCATGTAAATAATTACTAGATGATGCTCGCGACTTCTCGGGTAGATTTAGATTCGAAAATTCCGGGGGAACTCCTTCTCCCTCCTCTTTCGTTCCTGAATTTTCCAGGATAATAAAAAGTAGACTTTGTCACTCTTTAGGTCCTCAACTATTTATTTACGTCGATTCATTGCTTTGTTGTAGCGTGATTGAAGGACAAACCAACAAACAAAATATGCACTTTCACATTTATAATATTAGTATGATTATATTTTTATCTAGAATGAAGATTTATAATCATTGTCTTGTCTTACAATATTACCTACCATATTGTTGACAATCTAGTAATTAATATCCCAAATGAATATCAGTGAGAGCTCGTTGAGAATCTAATCATCTAGTATAACATCATCAGAACATGAAAAGATAGCTCGCCTTATAATCGTTAACCAGGGAGAAACTTTTTGACTACGTGCAGACTGTTAGATTGAATTCGAGTCGAGTGGACGATACTTACCTGTAGTTATCGCAAAACTGTCTGACGCTAGTCTCTCATCTTGCGTAGAACCGTTAATACTGGCTGCTTCACCTGCTTCACCCCCATTTAATAAAATAAATATATTATCACAAAATAGTAACAGAAATGTAATAAAAATAACCTATTATTGCAATTTATACCTGTATTCTCCACAATCCTGTCACCGTTGTCTTGGTTCATTTCACCAGGTGAACCATTACGATTGTTTTTTTTATCTTCTTCTTCTGCGTCGTTATATTCAGCAGCATTATTCGTATCTCTAACTTTATATGAAATGACACGATCATCGTCTTCCCCTTCTTCTTCCTCATTGTCGTTATTTATTTCTGCATCCCTACTTAATGTAATTTGAGCATCTTCTTCAGGTGATTCAGTTATATTTCTTTTTTCTCCTTCTCTTTCTCTTTCATAAACATGATCATCAGCATCATCCGTGTCAAAATCATAAATAATATCTGCTAAACATTGTTTTTCTTTTTCATGTGAACCATTATTGCTTTCTTCTACTTGTCTAGCTTTTGCATCATCATGATCATCAGCGTCGTCTTCTTCACTAACCTCTTCAATTGTATATAATAGGGCTCGAATCTCTTCTTCAGGTAAACCATTATTATTACTGTCTTCTCCTTTTCCAGATTTAATTTCATCATGATCATCAGCGTCATTTTCGTCACTAATCTCTTCAATTGTATCTGATAAGACTGGAACCTGTTCTTCAGGTGATCCTACGTCATCGTGATAATTAGCATCATCAGTGTCATCATCATTATTTTCTGCATCTGCTCTCTGCTCTACTATGTATACTGAAGATTGATTGTCTGAACCATAATTATTACTTTCTTCTCCAGTTTGTGTATCGACATGATTATCATCAACGTCATCATTACTAATATCTTCACCTCTTTCTAAAAAGGCTTGAACCTCCTCTTCAGATAAACTATTATTACCTTTTCGTTGTTCAGCACTATGATCATGATCATCGCCTTTAACATCGCTAAATGTTCGTGGTGCTAAACTCTTGGACAAATTATTGGCTTCAGGACTACTTTGAACTGTCCATTCGTCTATAATGCGTTGTATTAATAATCTACCCGTAGTGTCTGCAGCTCTATCAGATGCTGTTCTTTCTACTTCTTTAATTGATGGCTCAAAAAAGCTTTCTGATAAGACTTGAACCTTTTCTTCAGATGAACTATTATTACCTTTTCGTTGTTTAGCACTATGATTATGATCATCGCCTTTAACATCGCTAATTAATGTTCGTGGTGCTAAACTCTTGGACAAATTATTGGCTTCAGTACTACTTTGAACTGTCCATTCGTCTCTAATGCTTTGTATTAGTAATCTACCTGTAGTGTCTGCAGCTCTGTCAGATACTGTTCTTTCTACTTCTTTAGTTGATCTCTCAAAAAAGCTTTCTGATAAGGCTTGAACCTCTTCTTCAGATAAACTATTATTACCCTTTCGTTGTTCAGTACTATGACCATGATCATCACCTTTAACATCGGTAAATGTTCGTGGTGATAAACTCTTGGACATATTATTGGCTTCAGGACTACTTTGAACTGTCCATTCATCTATAATGCGTTGTATTAGTAATCTACCTGTAGTATCTGCAGCTCTGTCAGATGCTGTTCTTTCTACTTCTTTAATAGATCTCTCAAAAAAGCTTTCTGATAAGGCTTGAACCTTTTCTTCAGATGAACTATTATTACCTTTTCGTTGTTTAGCACTATGATCATGATTATCGCTAATTAATGTTCGTGGTGCTAAACTCTTGGACAAATTATTGGCTTCAGTACTACTTTGAACTGTCCATTCATCTCTAATGCTTTGTATTAGTAATCTACCTGTAGTGTCTGCAGCTCTGTCAGATACTGTTCTTTCTACTTCTTTAGTTGATCTCTCAAAAAAGCTTTCTGATAAGGCTTGAACCTCTTCTTCAGATAAACTATTATTACCTTTTCGTTGTTCAGCACTATGATCATGATCATCACCTTTAACATCGGTAAATGTTCGTGGTGATAAATTCTTGGACATATTATTGGCTTCAGGACTACTTTGAACTGTCCATTCATCTATAATGCGTTGTATTAGTAATCTACCTGTAGTATCTGCAGCTCTGTCAGATGCTGTTCTTTCTACTTCTTTAATTGATCTCTCAAAAAAGCTTTCTGATAAGGCTTGAACCTCTTCTTCGGATAAACTATTATTACCTTTACGTTGTTCAGCACTATGATCATGATCATCGTCTGTAACATCGCTAAATGTTCGTGGTGTTAAACTCTTGGACAAATTATTGGCTTCAGGACTACTTTGAACTGTCCTTTCGTCTATAATGCGTTGTATTAGTGATCCACCTGTAGTGTCTGCAGGTCTGGCAGATGCTGTTCTTTCTACTTCTTTAATTGATGTCTCAAAAAAGCTTTCATTATGGTCAGAATGAAACTCAGTTTCATTTCTTTGCACGACTGAACCCATAGCAAATGTAACTTCTTCTCTTTTTAAAAGGTATTTTTTGTAGAGTTTTTTCATTGTTTTCTCTAGTTTGTCATAGACTTCCTCTGGTTCATCGTGTGAGTATTTCTTTTCTACTTCTATGATCAGGTCAGGTAAAGAAGACTCACTAGATGATTCTTGAGAATTGGTCGGACCTTCTTGGATAAATGGAGCCGCAGCATTATTATGTGAAGCATTTGAAGATGCATTTTCATTTCCCATTGGTACCGGCGATAATGCTAAAACCACAGAAATCGGAATAAGTGTAAAATTTTCTTGAGGTTTTATTAAAATTTTCCTGAACAACTACTGAGTCTATTTTCAACTATACTGAATACTAATATTATAAATGCGAAAGTTTGGATGGATGGATGGATATATGGATCGATGTTTGTTACTCAATCATGCCAGAACGGCTGAACGGATCTGAATGAAATTTGGCACAGAGATGGATTATATAGTCTAGAATAACACATAGGCTACCTACTTTTTGTACCGGAAAATTAAAGAGATCCCGCGGGAACCAAAAAACCTCAATCCACGCGGACGAAGTCGCGGGTATCAGCTAGTTAGGTTAAATTTAATTCATGGTCTCTAAATAAAATGTATACATCATGGTCTCTAGAACATGGAACTGCCGATCGTAGAACTTGGAAGTGGGGACACGCGTAGCTATGACGTCACAAAGATGGCGGCCGAGCGTTTTGAATTTTAATGATTTCTTGAGTTCTAATTGATCAAGTACGAGGTCGTATAAGGTGTCTTTGGAAAGCTTATATTTTAATGCATACTAATATTATAAATGCGAAAGTGTGTCTGTATGTCTGCTACGCTTTCACGGCTCGTCCGTTCAACCGATTTCGATGAAATTTGGTACAGGGATAGCTTGTATCCCATTGGACATAGGCTACTTTTTATCCCGGAAAATTAAGAGGATCGTCTAGTTGAAAATTTTCATACAAAAAGCGATAACGTTTTTCTTCCCGTAAATGTTGTCCAATTTTCATAATTTTTAGAAATGTTGCAGATACAATGAAGAACTATGCTCGTACGGTTTAATTTTAAAGAAATATTGCTTATGTTAAAAGTTATTAGCGTCTAAATATCCGTATTTTTGACCTTAAAACTTTCTCGAGTATTTTATTTATTTTAAATTTAATTAAACTAAAATACTAAAAAATAAAACGTACGAGCCTAGATTAAGGTGTACTGAATGTAATGAGACCAAAATTGTCTAATTTCGTAAACGTTTGGGGGGTAAAAACGTTATCACCCGAAACAATATTTCAAGAATAAAATGTATATGCCTACTGGACTTGCAAATCTCTCTATCGCACGATACGGAGAAGGCAGCGAAGCGTTGTGAAACAGATAGCATTATTGAAAATACCCACTCGCGTCGCGTTTCGTCACTAGACGATCCTCTTCCCGCGGGAATTAAAAAACCTTAATCACGCGGACGAAGTCGCGGGGTTAGGGTATCGTACATACCTAAACGTATAAGAATGGGCAGACGAAATTGAGCTCTAATTAAATGCAGTTATGGTTTATTTTACTTTGACGAAAATCTTTAACGTTTGATTGGCCATTCTTACATGATTGGGGGGCTGGTTGAGTGGACGAAACTTACCTGAAGTTGTCGCAAGACTGGCTGACGTCCATCTCTCATCTTGCGTAGAGCCGTAAGAGTATCGAGATTTATGTCTTTTGGTAGGAATAATGTCGGTTAGTCTTGAGCACCGTCGACGTCTCATCGCTTCAGGACTTCCGACATCGGTGCTTGTTGTAGCGTCGGCTTCTTCGCTTGCATCTACATAATAAACGAGGATTTGAGTAGTTAGGCCCGCCATACATACGGACTGCTTCAAACGTCTTCTACGTACACACATACATGGAAACACTCGAGCAGTTGCGACTACTTCGGCAGCAGCAGCAGCAACAGTTATCAATGGTAGGTTCAAGCTGTTGACTATGACTGCTCGAGCGGTCCGAGTATGTTGATCACTGGCTAACTGCTCGAGCAGTCCGTGTATGGCCGGTCTAAGACACTGTGGTTAAGAAGTTTGAATTTTGACGTGAAACTTTCATAACTGTGTGGGAGATGCAATAATCCATACAAATCTATACCTACTTCCATACAAATATTAAAAATGCGAAAGTGTATCTGTCTGTCTATCTGTCTGCTGCGCTTTAACGGCCTATCTTTTCAGCAGATTTTGATGAAATTGGGTATATAAGGATAGGTTGAATCCTGGGGAACGACATACTTTTTATCCCGGATAGTTAAGGAGTTCCCGCGGGAATAAGAAAAACTTAATCAACGCGGATGAAGTCGCGGGCATCATCTAACTAATTCTAATCTAATAAGTCTAATTCTAGTGTGATAATTTAATGGTGATGATAACGCTGATGGCGAAGCTAGTGAAAAATAAAATGATAAAAAAAAAACTAAACAGGCATACCCTTTTTTTCGACGACCTCCGTGGCGCAGTGATGAGCGCTGTTGCCTTAGCGTGCGGAGGTCCCAGGTTCGATCCCCGGCAGGGTTTGGAAATTTATAATTTCTGAATTTTCCCTGGTCTGGCCTGGTGGGAGGCTTCGGCCGTGGCTAGTTACCACCCTTTCGGCAAAGACGTACCGCCAAGCGATTTAGCGTCCCGGTAAGATATCGTGTAGAAACCGATTAAGGGTATGGGTTAATTACCTATAATTGCCATGCCCCTAACAGGTTAGCCCGCTACCATCTTAGACTGCATCATCACTTACCATCAGGTGAAATCGCAGTCAAGGGCTAACTTGTAGATGATTAAAAAAAAAAGCTCATACCCCAAATCGGTCTCTACATGGCATCGCGTTATTGCACTTATTTATACCTGTCTTTTCTGCAATAACATTAGAGTAGTCTTGATCGATTGCACCACGTGACCCATGTAGATTGTTTTCATCACCTTCTTCTACGCTTTCTTCTTCATGATCACCAGCATTATCATTGTCTGCAACTTTAGTTAAAACGGATCGATCACATTCTTCAGGTGATAGGTATACCTAAATAGTTTTCTTTATTACGACTGAATCGATAGAAAATGTATCTTCATCTATTTTTTTTTTGTAGAGCTTAGTCATAAATTTCAGAACCTCAATCCACGCGGATGAAGTTGCGGGCATTAGCTAGTCAAATAAATATTATAAATGCGAAAGTTTGGATGGATGGATGTATGGATGTATGTTTGTTACTCAATCACGCTCCAACGGATGAACGGATCTGGATGAAATTTGGCACAGAGATAGATTATAGTCTGGAATAGCACATAGGCTACTTTTTATCCCGGAAAATTAAAGAGTTCCCGCGGGAACCGAAAAACCTCAATCCACGCGGACGAAGTCGCGGGCATCAACTAGTAGATAATAATATCATCAGCTAGGGGGAGGTCTTGCGGGAATTCTTTAATACTTATTCCGGCATAAAAAGTAACCTATCTGTTATTCCAAACTATAATCTATCTCTGTGGCAAATTTCATCCTTTTCGGCATTTCCGGTGTGATTGAGTTATTAACATCCATCCATTCATCCAAACTTTCAAGCATTTAAAATATTAATATCTATAGATAGATGGGCTGGTTTTGAAAAGGCCCGTATTCAAAAATAAACCGACATCAGCTAAAAACACGTTATCTAGTATCGGTCTTAAGATGGTGACTTAGTCATTTTCCTAAGATAGATACCTACTTGAGACCCTGTTCTTAGCTAATTGTTCTATTTTTTCGATACCAATCCTAACCATCCGCAACACTTGCGCTGCTTTCGCCGAGAGCGGGTAGGCCAGCGCAGTGTTTGATAAACCGACTGCATGCAAATTTACGGAATCCCTATAATATATAATCTCCTTCTATACTCTTCGTTTCGGGCATATTCCATTAAGATAATATGGTCCACGACTATGTTAGTGATAATAACCGGAACCGACGACTTAACGTGGTCCGAGGCACGGGGGTGAAACACGCCAACTTCCTAACTCGGGGCTAGTATTGAGAATTTCTAGTCAGAAAAACCCAATACTTAATTATTATTGCTCGACCCGGGATTCGAACCCGGGACCTCGTCAAACATGCCAACCACTAGACCAACGAGGCAGTCCGAGGTATTTTTTTTATCCACTACAAGTTAGCTCTTGACTGCGATCTCATCTGAATGTAAGTGATGATGCAGTCTGAGTTGGTAGCGGGCTAACCTGTTAGGGGCATGACAGATAAATTAAACCTATACCCCTATTCGGTTTCTACACGGCATCGTACCGGAACGCTAAATCGCTTGGCGGCCCGTCTTTACCGGTAGGGTGGTAACTAGCCACGGCCGAAGCCTCCCACCAGGCCAAACCAGGGAAAATTCAGAAATTATAAATTTCCAAACCCTGCCGGGGATCGGACCTAGGACCTCCGCACGCTAAGGCAACAGCGCTCAACACGACGCCACGGAGGTCGTCGAAAAAAGGGTACATATGCCTGTTTAGTTTTTGTTTTTATTTTATCTTTCATTTATATACTAGCGACGCTGTCACCAGTAAAGTTTGTGGGATTATATACCTCTACTTAATCCCACAAACTTTACTGACCAGAAATACTAGCTATGCCTAAGGCAATAGAGTTATCTGAGGTGTTATGCACTATAATAATATTATCTCCAGCGCAGATGGCTAATCTTTGTGGAGATTGGCCGGAATTCGGCCGGAGCGGCCATTATGTCGTAACACAAAAGGACTAAAAAAAGTTACTTACATAGTTGATAATATTGAGACATGCTTCTTTCTTGTATTTCTTTCCTCTCCATGCCTCCTTGGAAATAACCGTTCGCGTTGCCTCGTTATATTTTGTAGGGAGAATAATTATTGAAAAATAAATAATTTTAATGCAGAAAACTTCTTAACTTATTTTAAATGTGGGTAGTTCCAATGAAGAACACGTTTTTCGATTGAAGCTTGAACAAGTTTTATCGTGTCGAAATTGCTGTCTTGCCAGTTTATAATTTGGTGTTGCTTCTTATTAGCTACAAGATTCTGAGCAACTATTATTTAATCTGTAATACGGTCCCACACCGGTTCATGTTCACCGGTTTCTTACTGGATACGTTGTACCTGGAAGGTCCATGGTAATAGATCGTAATGTACCATATCTGATACTTACCTAGTCAGGTTTTATTATTAATAAACCGACATTAGCTAACAGCCTTGTTGGTCTAGTGGCTGGCATGTTTGACTGCGGCAGACGAGGTACCGGGTTCAAGTCCCGGGTCGGGCCATAGTTGAGTATTGGGTTTTTCTGACTAGAAATTCTTAGTACTAGCCCGGAGTTAGGAAGTTGGCGGTGTTTCACCCCCGTTCCTCAGAGAGCACGTTAAGCCGTCTGTCTCGGTTATCACTAACATGATAATAGTCGTTAAAGCCCGCCAACCCGCATTGGAGCAGCTTGGTGGGTCTAAGCTCCAATTCCCTCTCTCCTATGAGTGGAGGCATGTGCCCAGCAGTGGGACGTTAATGGGCCGTAGTGGTTGGACATTAGCTAAAACCACATTCTCAAGTTTCGGCTATATTTATGACCAATACTTGATAACCTGTTCATAGCTGCCCCCCAATCATGTAAGAATGGCCGATGAAATCGTTAAAGTTCTGCGGCAAAGTAAGTAAACCATAACAGCATTAAACTAGAGCTCAATTTCGCTTAACCATTCTTATACGTTTAGGTATGTACGATACTCAAAATTTGATGGACAATTCTTACATAATCGGGGGTCTGATGTCGGTTTATTAATACAGGCCTAGGTCTCCAAATATATGAAGATAAGGCCCATTGAAAACAACAAATCAAACAGAATCTAGTAAGAGCCGGCAAGAAACTCAGCTGATAAACTTTTTGCGTTTTCACCATAGACTATGGATTGCTAGGCTATGGATGTCACCCACCAATATGAACGCTTAACTTTCAAAGCTTAGATCGCTGTTAGATTAAACGCTCCTATTGGAGAGTTTGAGTTCACGCCACACATCCGTCGCTAAGCAATCCACATCTATCGTGGAAACGTACCCTAATACCTACCCACATATTATGTAACATTCTTTGCTTATTAAAAAAATTCAACTGCAGAGTTTCTTGCCGACTCAACCTAGGTTCCGTTTGCCAAACAGGCGCGCGGTGAATCTACCAAGGAACCCACAAGGAACCTATCTTCATACATCCTGTACTTAGAAACTTGTAAAGGTAAATATCCGATATGAGTCTCCGGCACATGTTTATAGTCCCACAACCTTATCTGGTTCGGTAGCCAAAATTGGAACTAATTTTTATGCCTGTTCAGTTTTTGTTTTTATTTCACTAGCTGATGCCCGCGACTTCGTCCTCGTGGTTTTAGTTTTTTTTATTCCCGCGGGAACTCCTTAATTTTCCGATATAAAAAGTATCCAATGTCTGTCTCCTGGTTCTAAGCTACTTCCCCACAAATTTTCAGCCAAATCAGTTCAGCTGTTCTTGAGTTATAAATAGTGTAACTAACACGACTTTCTTATAAATATATATAGATTTTTCATTTAAATTAGACGATTCATTTATACTACTATACATCTATACTACTTACATAGGTAAATGGAAATAAAGTATTTTAAAAAAATTAAACACGTCAAAATTTAGCAAGAGTTTAATAAAAAAATGCAAAGTAATAAAATATCTCCAAATATTGAGTCTTACCGCTAGGGATATCTGTAGGTTCACATCCAAAAATACCACAACATACACGCACTCACACATTATCGAGGTTTGTCATTTTTTTTACACTGAGGTGAGGATTTTGGAGAACATTGGCGCATTGCGTCACAAGTTAGTTCAACTATTTAATCCCAGTAGTTCAACTCTACAATTGACATAAGAGTTGAACTAGTGGGAATAAAAGTCAAAACCTCACTCTCTAGGCTCGATGGGATGGCAAATCCGTCACGGCTGAGAGAGATCAGGCGCAAATATAGCCGCAATTTTGGACTCAATCTTGACCTCTATGTGACGTAATACACCCATGATCTTTATTATACTGTTACAAAAACATTTGCCGATAAAAATGTACTGACAAAAAGTCTAGTCGGCTATGCAAGGCGAAAAACATCCAAAAGTGGACAATCACTTTAAATTTCAACTAACAGTTAATTAAATCAATCAGCAATATATTTCATTTAGTTAAAAAATACCGCAGAACTGATTTTTGAACTTGATTTTTTTTTTGTAAATGATTTCATAATATTGGCACCAAAATTAGAATAGGTAGCAACTAGCAATCACACTTAGGACATAAGTTACATGAAAAAACTTATTACGGTCTTACGATTATGGTTATAAAATTAGTGAAAACATCAATGAGAATTTCAAAAATAATTATTGTCTTTTCACAACTTTGGTACGGGGGTGAAAGATAGCGGTATGTATCAACTTTGAATTAATATTATTTAGGCAGTTTCTTTATTTTTGTTTAGCTTTTTATCAAACTAGCTTAATCCCTGCGTTCTTCGTTGATTTACTGGTTTCTCTTAGAATTTCTCCTAGTTTTTCCTAAGCAACATTATTTTTATATACATATAAATACATATACATATATATATTATATATACATATATATTATATATAACGACATATTTATATATATGTTACGCTCAAAGATCAAAAACGCTCATTGAGCGGAAAAATAGCTCACAACGCGATGTGGTCACAGTAAAACATCCACATAGCGAAATTCGTGTTATGGCTCTAATGAAAACGCGCACGACGCGTTGTGGCAATCAAAGAAAGACCAAATAGCGAAATTCGTGTCGTGGCTTACATGCTATTCGATCTCAACGCATTGTGGCAATGAAGAAAAGCCATGACGCGTTCGGAGCATTCATTGTGTTAACCATATCACGATATAACTTGTCGGTATCGGCTCGGGTGCAAAGACGCATTGAAACATCAGTTTTATTCATTTCTTTTCTGTTTATGAGAGTGAATTTTAATGTCAGCGCTAATTATGACGAATAAAAAAGAATTGTTTTACGATAAATTACGTGAGTTTGTGGAAACAAGCACTGATCGCAGTTTTATTATGACTAGGTACAGAAAAATATGAAATATTACTTAATGAAACAAAACAGTCTCAACTTCTTAAAAAGAAAAAGGAGTCTCTGTCGTCGAAGCAGTATCGACGTCTTAAACGATATGATGTCTTTTAGATTGGTGATACTGAAAAGTTGGTTGAAGCTGGAATAGAAAGCTCAACTTCAAAAATTCGATATTTCTGCAAAACAGATGAATTGTTTGATATTTTGGAAAAAGCACATACTAACGTCGGTAAGTATGTGCTTTTTCCAAACTAATATTTCTTAAGGACATCTACCAAAACGTTTCCAGCCTAGGCCTAGCAGGATCTATATCGGAAAGTAGTGTGCGTTGTAATCAAATAGTATTCCATACGCGTCATGGCTTTTCTTCATTGCCACAACGCGTTGAGATCGAATAGCATGTAAGCCACGACACAAATTTCGCTATTTGGTCTTTCTTTGATTGCCACAACGCGTCGTGCGCGTTTTCATTAGAGCCATAACACGAATTTCGCTATGTGGATGTTTTACTGTGACCACATCGCGTTGTGAGCTATTTTTCCGCTCAATGAGCGTTTTCGATCTTTGAGCGTAACATATATACAAGCAAACGAGCAGGCGGGTCACCTGATGGTAAGTGATTACCGCCGCCCATGAACATTTGCAGCACCAGAGGAACCGCCAATGCGTTGCTGACTTCTGAGATATTTGTTTATCCGCCCTTTTAAGAGCCCTATATTATAATCATGAGGGAACACAGAAGATGGAAGCTGGTTCTACAATTTGCAGGTACGTGGCAGACCTGGAATAACGGGAGGTGGAAGAAGACCAGGCATCCAGGTGGTCCAGCCATTCACCTGGAGTATCCGCGAATCTCTAAAGATACAAGGGGTTTACTTAAGCCGTAGATGCAGTAACAAATTGAGCCATTGACTATGTAACCGCGACTGAGACAGGTATAGGGTATAATACCCGGCAGTAAAGATTACACGACGAACTTAAGAAAGAGATAATTGGCTGTTTCGGCATCATATAGCGTCGTCTATATCACTCGCTTTACGAATATAAGCTTTAATTCGTAGATAATTATAAAGAAACTGCCCGTGAGCAATATCCTTTTAAAAAAAATAATCATTGTTACAGAAAAATAATAAAATAGACTTTATATAGTAATAATAATTTAAAAATTGAGCTTGGTTAATGCCATACTACTTTTTTATCTATTTTTAGTACCAAAGGTGCGTTAAATTTACAACTTAGCGATTATACAGTTTAGAAACGAACACATTGCATGATATAGGTAGTTATAGGTGATTAGGTCCGCATATTTATGTAATAGATCTAAGAGGAATGTGCAGCCCCCAGACAAGACTTATGGGGTGCTAAGAAACCATGTAAATGTAAAAAAGTCTCTGATAATAATAAATAAATAGGAAATTGAAATGGAATACAATGAGTGGCGGTTCCCATTACTGTATATTCGCTAAACTGTGGTTACAATTTAATATTAACGTGATTGCAGCTTAGAGCCAGTTAACGTTAAACAATGTGCAAGTGGAAGAGTACAGAGAATCGAAAATAATTAGCAACAGTAAGGTGGATTCGCGATAAACCGCGCACGTGGCTAAGAAGTAAATAGGGTACTTTGATTTCCTTCACTTAACTTCAAACAAGACAAAATAGGGATGATGTCAACTCAATAAAATTAACAACTCTTTATCAAACTTAATAACGAACTTCTAGAATGGAAGTTTGTGTATACATAGGTTGTGACGTCACAAAATTTCAACGCACTTTTTTTAATTAATCGATAGTTTAAAATGATTATCAAACTTAAAACTAACAGAAGATGTGAATTTTTGGGCCTTTTGGAAGATCCTCTATTTAATTAATTTATTTCTGACATCTATGGCATAATCCCTATTATGCCAGAATTCGGAAATCTATCCCCTTTTAACCGTCTTAACTGTACCGATCTCAGATTTAGAGTTGAATAACACAAACTTATGTTAGAGAGACATAATATAATAAATCTATAAGTATAGAGCATACTTTTATGTACAGTATAGCATGAATCCACCTTTACCATAACCTTGTCTTACTTTTCAACTTCATTACTTAGCCCGAAACACACACAATGCGCGACGGAAAGTGTCCAACACTCATAGAAGCTAACAAAGAACTGTATCACGGCGTAAACACTGAGTAATACCGCGCTCTGCAATTACGCACTGCTGTATAACAATGATAATTAAGTTCCTTGCAAAACAAATTGTACACGTATACACGCGCGTTCTGCGTGACAATCCGTCGCACATTGAGTCTGTTTAAGCCTTGAACTAATAAGAAGTATGAATCTTTACTACATTTGTAAAGTGTAAACGTTAAATCGATAGATTTTAAAGAATAACTTGACTAGCGCATAAAATTACAATCTATACAATAATATTTTAAGTAATACGAAAGCGTATGTACGTCGACCCCTCATTACCAATGTACAAGGCCTATTACGCGTTATAAGAAAATGTCTTGTCTTATGAGTAGGTAATCATACTAATATTATAAATGCGAAAGTGTGTTTGTTGGTTGGTCCTTCAATCACACCGCAACGGAGCAACGGATCGACGTGATTTTTGGCATGGGTAATGGTATAGTTGAGGACCTGGAGAGTGACAAAGACTACTTTTTATCCCGGAAAATTAAGGAGTTCCCGCGGGAATCAAAAAAAACTTAAACCACGCGGACGAAGTCGCGGGCATCAGCTAGTATCTTATATTTTGTATCCGCGTGACTAATCCGACACAAGAAAAAATATCTTGTAATCATCGGTGTATATACATATATATACATACACGATATTTCGATAAATATACACCGATCCGATACATCTGGTACCTATGCATATATATATATACATAGATACCAGATGGGCCTTTTCATAGAAAAAAAATGGTGGAGCGCGCTCCACACCCGTATAAGAATGTCCTTGTCCCCGCCATAGCGCTGTCCCGCTTTTCAGACTAGATGGCGTTAGTAAAATACGTCCACAATCTTTGTTTGACAGGGCCAGTCTATGTAGGTAAATTATTGAGGTCGTTGCTTGTAATATATGTACGGTCTCATACAACAACCATTGCGGCTGAATTTCTTATAAGACATTACTCATAAGACAAGTTTTTTTTTTATAATGCGCAAAAGGCCTATGGCCGAAGTCACAGTTGTAAATTTTACTCGCGTAAGTCGCCTTCATGAGTAACTTACGAAACGTAAACAAGCAGTCAAGTACGCGACTGCATATCGTTTACCCATGTTTAAGGCGTCAGACACGAAACTAGCGACGGCCGAGCGACGGCGACAGCGGGGCGATGGGGTCCGAGAGCTGGCGACGAATTTCGGGAAGGTCCCTTAAGGCAATCTGAAATTATGGGTAAATATAATTTTGTTCATTGGCGAATCCAGTCCTGCCAGTCTGGTTTGAGGTTAATTCGCTACTACGCAGCATATAACATTTGCAAAAAAAAAACCGAAAAAACATTTTTTTGGCAACTTGATTTTTTATCTTTAAATTTTATACTTATAGAATTCGAAAAAATAAATCCCAGACTTTTTTGTCGGTTATAAAGTATTACCAGACAGACCTCTTTCAAATTGTTCCCGAAATTCGTCGCCAGCTCTCCGACTAATCGCATCGCCCCGCTACCACCGTCGCCCCGCTACCGCCGTCGCCCCGCTACCGCTCATTTCGTGCCCGTACACTAAAAGCTACTTACGTCAGAGAACGTAAGATGTATATTCGGCCTAACGTTTGTATAAGGTGGCGGCATACTTTGAAAACGCGTTGCGAGACGATCAGCGTTTCCAACAAGTATGTTGCCGCATCCGTAGGCCTGTTTTATACAAAATTTCTTATATTTTTTTTTACATAAAGCTAAGCGATTTTATAACTCGTAGTAAATATAAGAAAAATTCATTGTTTTAATAATAATATAAGAAAAAATATAACGACACAAATTTGAGATTCTTTCTAAACACGTTATTTATCAATGTCGTCTTTGATATTTTTCGGCTCGACGCAGAAATTTAATTTGGACGTACATCCGCACGTATGTATGTACGTTCGAACAGCGCTTGAAAGATTATCCATACTAATATTATAAATGCGAAAGTGTGTCTGTCTGTCTGCTACACTTTCACTGCCCATCTGTTCAACCGATTTTGATGAAATTTGGTAGAGGTAGATTGTATCCCGGAGAAGGACATAGGCGGAAAATTAGGAGTTTCAGCTGGAATCAAAAATCTTAATCCACGCGGACGAAGACGCAGGGGTCATCTAGTCTTTTTATATTTTTTTAACACGCTTTTGTTAACTTTACCTATAATTATCCAACAACGCATGTAAACAAGTTAGCCCGCTACCATCTTAGACTGCATCACTTACCATCAGGTGAGATGTTCATGTTTTTCGTTTTTCTTATTACTGACTATGACAAATTATAAGATACTAGATGATGCCTGCGACTTCGTCCGCGTGGATTAAATTTTCTTTATTCCCGCGGGAACATTATCCGGGATAAAAAATAATATAGTTATGTCCAAGAATAGTTAATGTCCTTCCCCGGGATACAAACTATCCCCATACGAAATTTCATCAAAATCGGTTGAACAGATGAGCCGTGAAAGCGTAGCAGACAGACAGACAGACACACTTTCGCATTTATTATATTAGTATGGATGTAAATCCAAAAATAATTTGTTTGCGCCAGCCTTGATTGGTATGGTAGTTGATTTTTAATCAGTTTGTTGTATGTCGACAAAAGACACTAAATCGATATAAATCTTTGGCGTTTTGAGCAAAACGGTGACGATATGGCATCTAGCAGTACTAAACGCTTTCACTTATTACATTTATTTGTATTTATTTTTATACATGTACGGCGCTTCGTGCGAACCAAACCTAAACCAAATTTTAGTATATATCTCTTTCTTTCCACTACAATAAGAAAAGGACAGAATGAATTAGGCGTTAGCATATTATACAAATTATTAATAACATAGTGGCTGATTGGGTATGCGACAACTAGTCAGATCAGCAACTTTTTTTCAAACGTCAAAACGCGTGCTTATTATGGTATTTTGTATGAAATATTGCATCGCCATCACAGTTCGACGCACTTTTTTACTTTAATCATCGATTTACCAACTAAGGATGCAACATTACCTACAAATTAATACTCAAAAAGCGTCCTCAATCGCTTATACAAACACAGCTATAGATAATAGACAAAGAGACACCAAACCGTTCACAAAAACCAACCATATGCCTCTATATTTAGGGTTCAATTTTGTAATAACAATTCGACACATACGACATTTTGTCGCCTAGTGTACTCATGCGCGACTGAGGCGAAAATTGTTCACAATATCTATTTGTGCACAATTTGACCGTGCCGTTTTTTGCGTTTCAATGGTGCGTCTAAGGTATTGGTAAGTCAATGACTTTAATCGATAGTTTAAAATAGTTATTCAAAATAAAACTAACAGGGGACGTGGACATTACGATTTTTGGGAAATCCTTTATTTAATAATGACTAAAAAATAATTTATTTGAATAGTTGTCAAATACCCAATTCTGTTGTTCACAATCTCTAAAGAAAATCGACAATTTTAAATTAATATGGTTATGTTCCTTTCCGTACTGAATCTTACGAAAGACAGCAAAATATTGAAAGCTGTAATTTTTAGTTTAATTTAAAAATTGTGTGGTACAAAATTAGCCACAATATCCGTCTGTGCCATTTATTTCAAAATAATTGCCTTTTCTTAAACTCATTAGGTGATTTTTCATGTGAAAAAATGAATCGGAAGAGAATTTAATTAAAATTTGATTCAGATTTGGTTCCTCCGAATGAACACCTGAGGACTATAGAAATAAACCGGTTACATTAATTATATTTAAGTATATAATATGTCAATTCCCTAATACATAGGAGTGTCCTATACTTCCCTTATCTATGTATATGTATATGCATTATGTATTACAATTAATAATAATAATTAAATACAAAAAGTACATAGAGTATAAATAAATGCGTGTATGGCAAACTTAGGAATGCCATTTATCATTTACATAATATATCAATTGAATTGGACATCGCATATATTTTTCTCTTAGCGACAGAAACACATTAAGAAATCCTAAATGCTCACATGAATGTGCAAAAGTGTTTATATCACTAATATTAACAATACCAGTAAAAATCTTTAAAAAGATAAAAAAGGTAAAGGTTACATTTTGAAGTGAAACTTCATAAGAATCGTTGTGATTTGAAAATTCGATGAAACGAAAAAGCGACACCAAAATGAGACAAACATATTTATAATAGGATTTAGCCTGCGAGAGAATGAGATAGAATACAAATTATATTTATCTCATTCTATTGGATAGAAGCAGGCGTTACTTTGCGGAAGTCCATGATATTGAAAAAACTAGAAGTTTAATTCGCTATAATCCGCCACAGAAGGTAAATCTATGTGGTACAGCGCGTATCTTGAACTGGCAGCCCGCGATATTCTCCACACCACATAAATCTTCCAAAATACCCTCAACGTACGTTTCACTCCGACACCGGAGCATCTTCAGATGTTGACTCTACAATGCACGATTGTGAACAACAACAAACAACATGCACAATCGTGCATTGTAGAGTCAACATCTCCTGAAGATGCTCCGGTGTCGGAGTGAAACGTACGTTGAGGGTATTTTGGAAGATTTATGTGGTGTGGAGAATATCGCGGGCTGCCAGTTCAAGATACGCGCTGTACCACATAGATTTACCTTCTGTGGCGGATTATAGCGAATTAAACTTCTAGTTTTTTCAATTATCTCATTCTCTCGTAGGCTTCTGAAGTTTCACTTCTGCCGTTTGTGAATTGCACACACACACTTTTTTTTAATATATGAACGTCGACAAAAAATGTAGCGATCGCAATAAATATGAGCATTTAATCAATAATAATGAGCATAAAGGCCAAAACACACAGGGAGCGGGCGCGGGTCGGGTGCGGGCCGGGTCGGGTGTCAGGCGGGTTGAATTCCTTGTATTTAAATGGACGACATCACACAGCGTCACCCGCCACGCGCCCGACCCGCGCCCGCGTTCTGTGTGATGTCGTCCAAATAAAAACAAGGAATTCAACCCGCCTGACAGCCGACCCGGCCCGCGCCCGACCCGCGCCCGCTCCCTGTGTGTTTTGGGCTTAACGTTAGTTCACAGATAATGTTTGGTCGTTTTCCGGTGAGATCACAAAACTTCAATATCGCAGAGATCGATTTCATTTCACCCAGCCTGCTCTGCCCCCCTAGCCAAGTTACATACGTTTCGAGTCTATTCTCTTTCTCGCCTATTCGAGTCTACTTTTTTCATTTTTTTCTCTTTGTCGTTAACGCTCAGCTGGGCTGGTTTTTTATTCATCATTTTATCATAGACAACGAGTATTTATTGTGTTAGAGTATAAAGTCATATTTATGTGTAATCTTTGGACAGTGATGTGTTTAAAAGTGGCACATGTCCTGGTGCATGCACAGTTACTCTTTATTTTTACCCGACTTTTATGCTGAGATCTATAGGGCTTACTTTGAATTGGCTGACTTCACTTACGAGTTAAAACGAGATGGACTTATGTGAGTAACATAAATCTGTCTCGTTTTAACCATATCTTAGGTCTAAGCAAAGTCAAATTTCTCTCTATAGATCTCACACTTAGTGCTATGTCATAATATATGTAAGTGTAATGTGTATTGGTTACCTCATAATTGCCAAACCACTCTCATTACAGACAATTTAGAAATAAATTCCTAAATTGCCCTGACGTGAATCGAACCTAGAATCTGTTACGAAAAAGCGGTATCGTTAAAATCTCAATTGTGATTGGCTGAATTCATGGCATCTTGCCGCGACGGTGGATTTTGGCCAATAGCGAAAGAGTGTTAACCAATCAGAGATGATTGGGATCGATACACTGCAGCAATCATTTGAGTCATAAAAATCAGTTAACAATAATGAGGGTAGGAGTAAGTAAGTCATTAAAATCAGTTCAACAATAATGAGGGTAGAAGTAAGTCATTAAAATTGGTTCAACAATAATGAGGGTAGAAGTAAGTCATTAAAATTAGTTCAACAATAATGAGGGTAGGAGAACAAAGAAATACACATACTATAAGCTCGCTCCAATCATTTAGTAGCGTTTGAAGTTGGCCGCAAGACGCGTCGCAATATTGGACTCGCACCTCAGCTCAGAGACGACTATTTGATTGGTGCTAACTATATTTACCTTACTCGTTGTCCTAGGTGAGCGACAGAAGCAACGCCACGCAACGCGACGCGATACGACACCATAGAAAATGACACCATAGATGCGTCTGTTTTTGATGGCGTGGCGACGCGACGCGATTCGACGCCATAGAAAATGACAGACGTATCTATGCGACAATGTAGACGTAAAGTCATTTTCTATGGCGTCGCGTCGCGTGGAATCGCTTCTATCACTCAGCTAGGATAACGGATTACAGTCGGGTAAAAATATGGCAATATTATGTTGTAAAAATATGGCAATATTATGTTAGCCAGCATGGTAAAGAATTAATATTCGATATGATTGTGTAGTACCTAATGTTACACTACAAAGTAGACATTGCAGATTTTTTCTGGAAGTTTGTGAAATATCACGCCACTGCACTGGTTCATTAAGTTCTAGTTATATAATTATTTAGTTTTTATTTTAGTTAGATATTACAAGGATATAAAACTTAAAAGAGCACCAAAACTATAAAAATGTTTAATAGAAGAAAGGTAAAATTCTAAATCATTTATTGGTTTTTTTAAATCAATGCATACAGTAATTTTAAAGTATTTACTCGTATATCATTATCGAATCTTGTGTCGAAGATTCTTGATTTCATTAAGTCGACACATGAAGCATAGACAAAATTACTTCTATAATATAAATTGAATTTATAACTATTAGTTTTAAATAATTTATTTAATTAACAACTAAAATAAATGCCATTTGTAGAAAGCGTCGAAAAAGTTATCGATTAAATATTTTCGTATCGATATCGATAAAATATACAATTAGTGAAGGCTTTACAAGTTGTCAATAACATAACGTATATACTTATACGTAAAAATAATTATTAGCCTAACAGAAAGTTGCAAAAGTCGATAATTATTAGAATTTATGTCGATAAAAGAATACAAATAAAATACTTTTTTTTTTCACCTTTTAAAGGTACGAGTACTTATGTCTGATTAAAATAAGGAAGAAGGAATTTTGTCTGTGCGTTTGTTATCTATGAAACTATTAATAAGTGAGCCATAAGAGTATATTATTGTGTCCTGTATAGTAGAAAAAATACTATAAAATATTGCAATGTGAGTAGAAATGTAATCCGGAAACTAAGATTAGATACTTCATAGCTAGTTTCTAGTGTATAATCTAGTTTAATAGGACTGGGGCTATCCTGTATGGATATGGACTAAGACGGAACCTACTTTACTAATATGCTATATATTTGCGTAAAAAATATTACTTCCTTTCTAATACAGTCGGGTATAAATGTAGGATCAGCAAATATTGTACCATGATGATGGATTGATCATCGCGGTAAGCAAAAGGTTGATTGGTCTCGTCTCGCTTCGTTGCTATTTATCGATACTTAAAATATCGATGGAGTACGCACTGCACTAAACGCCAGTATAAAAGTACACTGCAGAATTTATAACCTTTGCCAATTCAGATAAGAAAGTATGTAATTATCACGCAAATATATTGCATAATATACAAATCTTTGCATAATGCACCAAGTTATTACATTATAACTTTTTTATGCCACATACAAAGTTAATAGAATAGACTACCTAAATATCGGTATATTTAGCGCCGATTTTTCAATCCCCAAATGTTTAACTGAGTAATAAATTTGACGTTTCTGGACAGTTTTACATTTTAAAACTATCAAAATGTCAAATTTATGCATCAGTCTACTTGGCGATTGAAAAATCCACCCTTACTTATATTATACATATGACGTAAGTAAATACGTCGGTTACGCGAAAAAAAGGAATAGTATTACATAATACGATATTTTAACCAATCCGGATGTACACAAAACTTAAAATGTCGAGACTAAGGGTCAATTGCACTATCGATTGTTATGGTTAACGTTTTTCGCCAGAAAAAAATCTATAAAAATGCCAGTTAAAGTCAAATACAAGTTGGCATTCTTAAATCCCTAATTGAGGGTTATAAGTGAAAGGTAGAACGACTATTGCAACCCAAGGTTTTTATTTCAATGTTTTTAAAAACAAGGTTAACCATAACCAACAATGGTGTATTTGCGCTTAAGGCTACGATCGCACTGCGAAAAACATTCGCGCGAATTTCTTTTCCCAATTCTGGAACACTAGAAATCATATGGAGGTGTGTACGCACTTGCGATTAAAAAGTCGCTGGTTTGATACAAATTAGGTAGGAGTAGGAGAAAACTGTACGCGAAATCTAAATCGCGAGAATAAAATTCGTCGAATGTTTTTCGCAGTGCTCACGTAGCCTTAAAGACGTATAAGTCATGGTGAAGTGCTTAACCGACCAATCAGATTTCTGAGAGTGACGTGATAGTATTATGACGTCATCTTTTAATAACCTAATTGGTCTACTGCCCTAAGGGTGCCTTTTCACGACGGGTTTATTATAGTAGCTATTATAGTTAACTAACCAAGAGAATCCCGTCGTTTAATATTTTTGGTCTTAGAATCATTTTACAGTAAAACTAAGGTAAGGATTTGTTAAGTACCCGCAAATACAAAAGCATAACTGCTTTTACACCTTGCCGTAAAGTTGAATATCGAGTTTGCCGTCCTTTTCTGAAATATAAATCGTGAAAAGGATGGCATGAGATCTATAAAGCTCTGACTCTACTCAAAGTTAAAACGAAGTAGATTTATGTCAGAGACAAAAATCTGTCCCATTTTTACTCTGTCTAAAGTCTGATTTAAACCCAAGAACTTTCAAATTTAGGTTTAAAGTTTTATGTACAACCGAATGACTGC
The DNA here is from genome assembly GCA_917051295.2 of Erebia ligea. Lineage (NCBI taxonomy): Eukaryota > Metazoa > Arthropoda > Insecta > Lepidoptera > Nymphalidae > Erebia > Erebia ligea. The sequence continues at coordinate 12,512,661 of OU785241.1, read as the reverse complement.
TATTAGAATACTACGGGCCGCTTGCACAAGGACATTTAAACTGATTTAGGTATGTAATGCTGTCTCTTTTTGGCAAATGCATATTGTAGTTGCCAAAAAGGGACAGCATTAAGATATTTAACTAAATCAATTTGAGAGTCCTTGTGCAAGTGGGCCTAAATTAAATACATTCAGTGAATGAATCTGCACCGTTCATTCATTCGTTCGATAATACAGCCTCTATACAAAGTAGGTGTAGCTCATTGGTCCCATTCGGACTCGTCGACTCCCTCCATACTGTCTTGCTCGAGTTTGAGGTCGATTTTCACTTTCGCGCTCATCGATTTCATTATCTGTGTTAAAAAAAAATAAGATCAATAAAATTACTCAATCATTTCCAAAGTGAAGTTTAATAATAACTTTAATTTTACTGTCTAAACATAGTTTAAGTATTAATATTGTTCTCATATAAGTGAACTTTTGTTCTTCCTTAAAAAATAAATATCTTTAAACCTAACCTAAGATTTAGATTATCATACTAATATTATAAATGCGAGTGTTTGTTTGTTTGTTTGTCCTCCAATCACGCCGCAACGGAGCATCGGATCGACGTGATTTTTGGCATGGGTATACTTGAGGACCTGGAGAGTGACATAGGCTACTTTTTATCCCGGAAAACTAGGAAATTCCCGAGGGAATCAACTTAAACCACGCGGACGAAGTCGCGGGCATCAGCTAGTAGATTATAATAATAAAAATAAACAAGAAGTACAAAAAAAAAACTGTAACCCGGCTACGGGAAAAATTTCGGAGAACCCCACTTTTTTGGATTTAATATTATTATATCATTTTGTTCGTGTAAAATGTAGGCTATGTCACCAGGAATATATGATTGACTACTTATTTGACGTAAAAAAAAACTTTGTATGTTTATAGATCAGTCACCTCGATCACCAGACTGCCTCGTTGGTCTAGCGGTTAGATAGACTGCGGATCACGAGGTCCTGGGTTCGATTCCCAGTCGGGCATAAAAATTGTTAGGTATATTGGGATTTTTAGTTAAGAAATTCTCAGTGCCAGCTCGGAGTTGGAAGTTGGCGGTGAATTACCGCCGTGCCTCGGAGAGCATGTTAAGCCTTCGGCCGTTATTATAACTAACATGATAATAGTCATTATAAAGCCCGCCAACCCGCATTGGAGCAGCGTGGTGGGTGTAAGCTCTGATTCCCTATCTTCTAAGAAAGTGGAGGCCTGTGACCAACTGTGGGACGCTAATGGGCTATAGTGGTAGATCAGTCAGTATGGATAACTTACACTATCCTGTTTCTCCTTGGGGTCCAGTGGAACGTGTGATTTGATGAGATCGGGCTTCGGTTTCTGCGGGGGCTTCTCTTTGGCGGGCGTCGGCGCGGGCGCCGCGTGGGACGATACTGAAATTATAAATTACTAATAATATAAATGCGAAAGTTTGGATGGATGGATGTATGGATGGATGTTTGTTACTCAATCACGCCAGTACGGCTCAACGGATCTGGATTTATAAAATAATAAATGCGAAAGTGACAAGCTCAAGTGGCAATGGGCGAGGCACATAGTTCGTAGATCCAATAGGCGTTGGGGTCCCAAAGTGCTCGAATGGCGGCCTCGCACCGGGAAGCGCAGCGTTGGACGACCCCCCACTAGAAGGACGGACGATCTCAAGCGTGCAGCTGGGAGCCGCTGGAAACAAGCGGCACAAGACCGTGCACGGTGGCGATCCATGCAGGAGACCTTCGTCCAGCAATGGACGTCTATAGGTTGAGACGACGACGACGAAATGCGAAAGTGTGTCTGTCTGTCTGCTACGTTTTCTCGCCTCATGTTTTCAACCGATTTTGACGAAATTTGATACAGAGGTAGATAGATAGATAGCTAAATAGATAGATAAATTCTTTATTGCCACACATAACTTAGAAATACCTTAATTATAAACAAAAAAAAACGGAAAACAACGCGTGCTAAAACTTTACCAAGGGCGGTCTTATCACTAAATAAAAGTGATAAGACCGCCCTTAGTAAAGTGAAAGGTAGGTTACATCCCGGAAAATTAAAGAGTTCCCGCGAGACTAATAAACCTTAATCCCCGCGGACGAAGCCGCAGGCATCACTAATTTTAAAATTAAATTATAGACGGAGAGCTGGCGACGAATTTCAGGAAGGTCCTTTTGGCAAGCTGAAATTGTGAAAAAATATAATTTCGTCAATTGGCGAATCCAGTCCTGCGGCCTGCCAGTCTGGTAGAGCGTTTGCGGTTATTTCGCTACTGCGCAGCATTTGCAAACAACATTTGCAAAAAACCAAAAAAATATATTTTTTTGGCAACTTGTTTTTTTAAACTTTTAATTTAGTGCGAAGTAAAGGATTCTATAGTAGAATCCCGAGCGTAGCGAGGGGTTCTAATAGAATTTGAAAAAAAAATCCAAGACGTTTTTGTCGGTCATAAAGTATTACCAGACCTCTTAAAAAATATTTTATTAAAATTTCCAAAAAATATACTTTTGGCAATCTGAAATTTTAATCAATTGAGTAATTTTATTGAGTAATTTCAATAATATTTTTTCACAATTTCAGTTTGCCAAAAGGACCTTCCCGAAATTCGTCACCAGCTCTTGAACCATTGTATTTTTAAAATACAAATACGTACGCGCTTCCATGCCCGGCGGCTGCAAGCTGACGATCTTGGGCGCGACAGGTTTGTTCGCCAGCCAATCGCTGCCGGATTGCCACGGCTCCCACGTCACCAATGTTGGCGGGAACAAGTCGTCTTGGAATAATTCACTCTGGAGAACATACACAGAATATATAGTTCGCGCACGAGTTGAATGCAGAGAAAATGTATGGTGACACATACATTTACTCTGCATTCAACTCGCGCGCGAACTGTAGATCTATAAAACATATTCTATAACTTATATCCATATCCATACTATATATTACTATATTTACTGTATAATATTATAAATGGGAAAGTGTGTCTGTCTGTCTGTGTGCTACGCTTTCACGACCCACCAGCCCCCCAATCATGTAAGAATGGCCGATGAAATCGTTATAGTCCTGCGGCAAAGTAAATAAACCATAACAGCATTAAATTAGAGCTCAATTTCGTGTACCCATTCTTATACGTTTATGTATGTACGATACTCTAACGTATAAGAATGGATACACGAAATTGAGCTCTAATTCAATGCAGTTACGGTTTATATTACTTTGACGCTGAACCTGTACCATTTGATCGACAATTCTTACATAATCGGGGGGCTGTTCTACCGATTTTAATGGAATTTGGTACAAGGATAGGTTGTATGTTGTATAATTGCCTCGTTGGTCTAGTAGTGGGTTGGTAGTGGTAGTAGTCTAGTTGGTCACGTTCAACTGCGACCGACGAGGTCCCAGGTTCGAGTCCCGGGTCGGGCCATAATTAAGTACCTATTGGGTTTTTCCGACTAGAAATTTTCAGTACTAGCCCGGAGTTAGGAATTTGGCGGTGTTTCACCCCCGTGCCTCGGAGAGCACGTTAAGCCGTCGGTCCCGGTTATTATCACTAACATGATAATAGTCATTAAAACCCGCCAACCGGCATTGGAGCAGCGTGGTGGGTCTAAGCTCCACCATGAGAGCCACCAACCAAGCCTCCACTCTCTCCTATGAGAGTGGAGGCCTGTGCCCAGCAGTGGGACTTAATGGGCTGTAGTGGTGGTGGTGGTGGTGGATAGGTTGTATCCCGGGGAAGGGCATAGGGTATTTAATTTTTATCCCGGAAAATTAAGTAGTTCCCGCGGCAATCAAAAAACCTCAATCCACGCGGACGAAGTTGCGGGCATCGACTAGTATTCTATAACTGGAATTATGGAACCAGCTTCCATCTTCTGTGTTCCCTCATGATTACAATATGGGGCTCTTCAAAGGGCGGATAAACAAATATCTCCAAAGTCAGCAACGCATTGGCGGTTCCTCTGGTGCTGCAAATGTTCATGGGCGGCGGTAACCACTTAACATCTGGTGACCCGCCTGCTCGTTTGCTCGCTATATATATAAAAAACGAGTGTGCTTTAGACCACACGACTGAAGTAAAACTTCTTTAGCTCCATCTATATGTATGTATCTTCACTAACTTATATCTCCCTCTCAACTTCCGTTCGCCTCGGCCGATCACACTTTTCGTAACGCTCTGATCACGCATTCGCCAGCTTACTCCCTACTACTAATTTCGTAATTAAACTTTAATGCCTTAGTGTTAAGGTTTATATTTTAAATATTTTTATTTTTTTTAAAAATAATTAAAATAAGTAAAAAAAAATATTTTTTAAATATTCGTTTTCACTTCTATCGGCAGTCATAGACTGCCAATTTTTTTAATGTTCCAAGGTAGAGTGTAGCGTTTCCTTACCTTTATTCTGGGCACTGTGAAGGAGAGCGGTTCAATCGTCCCGTTCGTCAATCGTAACGCCCTCGCGAATTCCACCTGTCAAAAACCATATTATTTTGAGACACAGAAGTATGTCTTATGTGTAGTGTCTTTAGACACCACGAAAGAATATATAGTATACTAGATATGTTTCCCGCGACTTCGTCCGCGTGGATTGAGGTTTTTTGATTCCCGCGGGAACTGCTTAATTTTCCGGGATAAAAAGTAGTCCTGTGTCCTTCCCCGGGATATAACCTACCTCTATACCAAATTTCAGCAAAATCGGTTGAAAAGATGGGCCGGGAAAGCGTAGCAGACAGACAGACAGACAGACAGACAGACACACTTTCGCATTTATAATATTAGTATGGATATGGATTTCAATACTACACGATTCGAAAAAAAAACTATTTGAAAATTTGCAAATTTCGTGAGCTGCCCCCCGATCATGTAAGAATGGCCGATCAAAACGTTAAAGTTCGTCGTCAAAGTTTATAAACCATAACAGAATTAAATTAGAGCTCAATTTCGTGTACCCATTCTTATACGTTTAGGTATGTACGATACTCTAACGTATAAGAACTTACCGTTTTGATCGGCCATTCTTACATGATTGGGGGGTTGATTTTGATGAATGAGGTGTCAATCGATTCGTTATTATGGTCCGGGTGACAAAGGCTACATTTTATACGAACCAAACTGATATGACAGATGTCACATCAGATAAAGAGGGGTGTCTAATTTTTTTTCCTATTGTATCGAGTCAGACAAATGAAAGAGGAGAAAATTCTGAATCTAAATATTTAAAAGCATTTAAGGTGACTGACTGACTGACTGATCTATCAACGCACAGCTCAAACCACTGAACGGTTCGAACTTTTTTGTATGGAAGCTGGCATAGCGACCCGCCGCCATTTTGATTTTTTTTCGAAATCGCGGCGCACGATGAAAGTGGTATGTATGGATAGAAGACACATACACGAACAAATAATGTCAAGTAACATAGTACCCCAAAGTGTCACGTTACCGAGATATTTGTATTTGCGTTTTAGTAGATAAATAATTAATTATAGTAGTAATTTTCTCGTGCTCCTAGTAGTATGTAATGTACCTACTCTCTTCTTATAAACAGTATTAATAATAATCAACCTAGAAACGATTATTTGGATATAATCTGACGCCTGTAGACACTTATTAAGGCGCCAGCGGAGGGCTAATTGGTCATACAAACGTAATACCAAAATAATTAGTAATTCGAGCATATTTCCTCCATATTATGCGATTATTAAGATTGAACTTGTATTTATCTAGGTCCCTGGATAATTATTTTTCCAAAATACTTTCCCAAAATTAAATGTAAGCACATTGCGTTTTGCATGTTTTTGCGACATAAAGGACATGTTTTCTCCTTATTTGTTTTATATTAAAACCAACGATATCTCACGTACTAATTGATCAGGAACATAGCCTATATTGTCAAGTTACAGAATAACAACACGAAGTTAAAAACACAACAATTTTTCATTCATCATTTTTGGTATTCACGGAACAAGACTAAATGTATAACAAATTCTGTACGCTCATATTGCTATCGCGCTTGCACGCGATCATGTGTCTTCAGCCAAATAGGGATAGCAATATACCGGCAAATTTATATTTGCGGTTCGAGTAGAAGTTGCGAGCGGCGGTCGCCGGTCCCTTTAAGTCTATTTTTAATGATTGTCGTCCTCATATGTCTATCTTTACCTCCAAATATCTCGGTAACGTGACACTTTGGGGTACTATGTTCCTTGACATTATTTGTTCGTCTATGTGTCCTCTACCCATACATACCACTTTCATCGTGCGCCGAAAAAAAAACAAAATGGCGGCAGGTCGCTATGCCAGATCGGTTCAATCCCCTTTGGCGTAAAGATAGCTTTTATGACGTTGGCATACACTAATAAAGGATTTTTGAACATTCTACCCTTAAGGTGGTAAAACAGGGGTTTGAAATTTGTATTAAAAAAACTAACTTAACGTGAGCCAAGCTACGAGCAAAAGCTAGTTCATACATATTCATATAGTGCAATATTAAAATAGCGAGCGCAGGAATGCAATTTTACTATAATATTACCTTAGTAGGGTTATAGTTTTAACTGTTTAAACTGTTTCCATACCTTTTCGACGGCCAGCAGGATTTTGGGCAGGAACGCGATGCCCTGGTGCAGAGTGCCGGACCGGTGATGCGAGAGTGCGCACAGGTACGGCGGCTCGCACGTCACCTCGTAGCAGTATATCGTTGAATCACCCTGCAACGCCGAGCGAAGATTAGAATATCCCGCTTACAAACTTAAAATATCCAGTCGAAGTCCGCTTTTTAGGTCGACCTTAATCTATACTAATATTAGGTTGTAGGGGTAATACGCTACGGTTATTACTACGCGCCATGCTAGGATTCTGAGTACAATAGATAGGTAGCACGAGTCTCTGTTGTTCTTGTGTTTAAAACCTTAACGTCAAGCAATAAGGTCTGTATTTCATTGGTGTTCCACCCTCGGTTTTAGTCGGTGTTAGGTTGCTTTTCTGCGCAAACGAATTTTGCCGATGCGACTTATAAAATTGTTAGTGCTGTGCATGTCACTCAAACCCCTTATTATCCCAAAAATGCCCAGCACTACTCGTTATAATTTTTGTAATGGTTATTGCGAAATACATTGCCACTAATTTATCTGGTCTAAAATTAAGCGTCTTACCCGTCCAGTAAGGAACAGCGTACTGGAATCGTGGTCGATGTGTATGTGAAGGATGGCGGGAGACACGTCGAGCCCCACCGTGCACACAGGCGAAGACAGGTCGCACGCCTTGTATAGCAGGATCTGGCGTTCTGATACTCTGTAACAATATGTAATGGGTTACGGATGCAAAGAGTGGGAGCAGCCCCCCAATCATGTAAGAATGACCGATGAAATCGTTAAAAATTTGCGGCAAAGTAAATAAACTATAACAGCATTAAATTAGAGCTCAATTTCGTGTACCCATTCTTATACGTTTAGGTATGTACGATACTCAAACGTATAAGAATGGATACGCGAAACTTAGCTCTAATTCAATGCTGTTATGGTTTATATTACTTTGACGCTGCTCCTTTACCATTTGATGGACAATTCTTACATAATCGGGGGGCAGGATATATTTATGCACTGTAGTGTACCGGGAAAGAGATGGCAATAATGCAATGTTGGTTGCAACGGGAGGAAAAAATCAAGGTCTATCGTTTTAGAATAAACTATAGCTATTTTTTTTATTTATTAGGGGGCTTTTTTACAAAACAAAGGACGTCAGCTCCATCGTTTCCTGTGATAAACTTATACCTCAATTACAAAGTTTAAATTACCTACATAATTTACAAAAAAAATTGTAAACTCTTTACAGTTTCAGAATAAAATTAAAATATCAAATTTTTGGAGCATTCTTTGGTAAATATTTTGTATCTAAAATAATCCATACTAATATTATAAATGCGAGAGTGTGTGTCTGTCTGCTACGCTTTAATGGCCTATTTTTTTAACCGGTTTTGATGATATTTAGTACAGAGATAGGTCGTATCCCGGGGAAACACATAGGCATATTTTTATCCTGGAAAATAAAGGAATTGAAATAAATTCTTTTTTAGTGATTATTAAATAGAGAATCACTCAAAAGACGTGATTTCCACGACCCGTGTTAGTTTCATTTTAAATAACCATTTTAAACTATCGATTAAAGAAAAAAAATGCACTTTGATGACGTCACAATTCAGTATTGCATACAAAAGCAATACTAAAAAGTTCAAAGTTGAAGAAGTCTGGTGTATAATAATTACTTGTCAAATCCAGTAACAACGAGATGTGTGTCGTGCAACGCCCACACTATCCTCGCGCCGCGGCTGCCCACGGGCCCCGGGCCCTTTCGTATCGGTTCCGTCGACGCGCGCGGCTTGTATATCTGCAACGATAGATAGATAGATAGATTATTTCGTAACGAATAGCTCACAATGTGTACAGTATTACGGTGTACGGTGCGTTCAAATGCGGGTCGAAACTCCCGAATTAAATCCTATAAATTATAGAAAACACTTTAAAACTTCGCCCTAACGAATACATCAGCTGTAATGAAGGAACTAGAAGTTTAATTCGCTATAATCCGCGACAATAGGTAAATCTATGTGATACAGGGTGTGCATCCCGCACTTATAGCCCGCGATATTCACCACACCACAGAAATCTTCCAAATTAATCTTCCAAATATTCACCACAAAGTGACCAATCCATGGCAAATATCTGCTCAGTGTGGCCAGTTAACGTGATCTCTGCTATGGGCACTCCCTGGATTAAATCCCAGGCTTTACTGAAATGGTAATTGATTAGTCAATAAACTTACCCTAACGAATCCGTCTTTGCAAACCGTGGCCACATATTCACAACAAGGCGACCAGTCCATGGCAAATATCTGCTCCGTGTGGCCAGTTAACGTGATCTCCGCCGTGGGCACTTCCTGGCTGAGATCCCAGATCTTGATAGTCAGGTCGTGAGCAGCTATAGTGAGCAGATCTGACGCGATAGAGTGGAAACTCCCGAATTAAATCCTATAAATTCTAGAAACCACTTTAAACTTACCCTAACGAATCCGTCTTTGCAAACCGTGGCCACATATTCACCACAAGGCGACCAGTCCATGGCAAATATCTGCTCAGTGTGGCCAGTTAACGTGATCTCTGCCGTGGGTAATGCCTGGCTGAGATCCCAGATCTTGATAGTCAAGTCGTGAGCAGCTGTAGTGAGCAGATCTGACGCGATAGGGTGGAAACTCCCGAAATAAATCCTATATGTGCTAGAAAACACTTTAAAACTTACCCTTACAAATCCATCTTTGCAGACAGTGGCCAAATATTCACCACATGGTGACCAGTCCATGGCAAATATTTGCTCAGTGTGGCCAGTTAACGTGATCTCTGCCGTGGGCACTTCCTGGCTGAGATCCCAGATCTTGATAGTCAGGTCGTGAGCAGCTGTAGTGAGGAGGTCTGACGCGGTGGGGTGGAATCGGACAATGTAGATTTTGTCAGGGTGCGCTGAAAACGTTCTCTTAGGCTCGTTTGTTGACTCTTGGAGACCTAAAAATTTTCGTTGGTGTCAATAAATTGGAAACTTGATTTTCTGGATCAAAAATAGCTCTACGATGCAAGGCATCTCTTTAGGTAGTAGGTACATGGTGTAATTTTTATTTATTTAAATCTTTATTGCACACAAGTACACGGAAATAAAAAAGACAATAAAACTACGAATAGGACAATACAGTATGCAAAGGCGCCTGAGGCGATCTCTTCCTGACAACCTTTGGAGACAAGATTTTTTTGAGTGTAATTCGTAAGGGGAATGTAAAACAGGTGTAAGAAAAGTGCAAAATCTATCTTTCAAATTTCTTACATCGTAAATAGGGGGGAGAAGTGAAAGTGTATGTCATACAGCTATATGAGAAGTGTAAATAAGAGATAGTGTTAAAATGGTGTAACACAACTACATATATGAGAAGTGTAAATGAATATTTTTTTTTAACTCACCACCCTCAGGTAGTATCCACTCCCTTAGCAATCCATCATCGCAGGCCACCATAAGGCGCTGGTCACAAAAGGGGTCGAAGGTCCAGTCTTGCAGCGGCGCGGGGTGCAGCAGCGAATGGGGGTGCAGCGCCGAGGGGTGCGGAGGGGGCGCTTTGGCTACTGATGTGGACCCCAGGGGCAGTTCTACCACCCCTATACGACCCCCGCCACCGCCGCCGATTGGAACGGCGCAACGAATGCCATTCGCTGCAAACATGAAAATTAACACAAAAAGTGAGAGCAAATGATGATAGTATACCTATCAAGTCTATTGAATCCATACTAATATTATAAAATATGTGTGTCTGTCTGTCGTTCTGGAACGTTTTCCCTGCCCATCTTTTCAAACGATTTTGATGAAATCTGGTAAGTACAGAAGTAACTAGGTTGCATCCCGAGAAAAGACATGGGCTACTTTTTATCGAATTATATATTTTTATAGAAGTAACAATATGGGGGAAAGTCGTACATATTTTTATTTTTATCGTAATACACTGGCTTCCAAAGAATATCTATTGACAATTATTTTTGTGATTGGCTGCAAATGTGAATTCTAGTTCATAGAGTGAAAGCGTCACCCATCCAAAATTATGACATCTGGGGCCCTATTATGGTCAAATAGTAATTGATACAGTGAAACAGTCGCAATCAGCTCTGATTGGCTAACAATTGTGTTATTAGCCAAAATCCATTGTCTCAGCAAGAATACCATAAATTCAGCGAATCAAAACAATTATTGAGCTTTCGACCGCAACTTTGCTTACGTTAAATTTGATTTTCATACAAATTTCTTTCAAATATCAACCCTTTTAGGAGTTGATTTGAATTTTAGCGGATGCCTATGTCATAAAAGCTATCTATCTGTATCCCAAATTTCAGCCCGATCCATCCAGTCATTTATGCTGTGCGTTGATAGAACAGTCAGACACCTTTTCCTTTTATATACCTACTAGCTTTTGCCCGCAACTTCGTCCGCGTGGACTAAACAAATTACAAATCCCTGTTATACACCCTTAGGGGTTCAATTTTCAAAAATTCTTAGCGGATGTCTACGTCATATTAGCTATCTGCATGCCAAATTTCAGCCCGATCCGTCCAGTGGTTTGAGCTGTGTGTTGATAGATCAGTCAGTCAGTCACCTTTGCCTTTTATATATTTAGATTTAGATGTAACAATGATTGATGCAGCTTTTACGAAATAGGGCTTCTGATCTGAAAATAACTTAAGTTAAAAATATACCAGCGGCTCACCATAGAAACCATTGCACTCCCCAGATATCTGTCTGCTGATGTTCTTAATGTTCTCCACATGTGTGGACTTGTGACCCGGCGTGCCTTTCAGGTGCCGGAACTTCGAAACTTTGCCTGAACAGAAAAAAAAAGTTATTTTATATTAGTTATGTTATTTAAGTTAGTTTATAGAATCCGTGGCGTGCACGATATAGATGCATAAAAGCATTGCTTAACTTAGTTAATAGAACTCAATGCTTATTTTTCATCATGCACTGCCTAAAAATAGGTATCTACCTAACAAATGCCTTGGCTCCGAATACTGTGCACGCCACTGTATAGAATATGTCTTAAATCGTTAAAAACGTATTATTATGGGGGTGCATGAAAAATAACTAGTCCGTAATCTTTGGGAGTTCGCCCTATTGTATTTCGAATTACGTCACTTTGTTATCCAAACTAAACGTGTGTGCATTTCAGCTCAATTGATTGGGGATAACTGTTTTAAAATTCATAAGCACTTATTATAAGCACTTGTAAAAAGTCTATTTGAATAAAAAACTTTTGAATTTTGAATTTTGAATTCAGATTTGCAACAACATTGCAAGTTAAATAAAAGCCTATGCAAAGACCCAATTACAAATATCACAAGTGAAGAATATAACTCAAAGAATTAAAAAATACGACTGCCATAGTTAAATGATATTTTTTTGTGCATCACTGGATATTGAAATATAGTCTTACGAGTATATATTTTTGGAATCTACTCATCATTTTCTTGATGATGACAATATAGTTAATCTCATTTTGGAAAAAAAAATCAACTTTAGTCTTTGATGCGGGACCATGGTCAACCTATAAATTTTTTTTCAATTTTACTAGCCTATGTCACCCGGAATAAGCTAAGGATTCTAACGATACCTCTTTCATCAAAATCCGTTGAGGCGTATAGAAGTTATGGTGGATTATACAAACTTACATACATACATGAACATACATTATTTATTTGTTAGATATTAGGAAAATTTGTGAATACGTTTAACTTAATATTAAAACTTAGTTTAGATTTTGTAACCATTATCTTTAGATGAAACAATGTACAATGTTTGAGGAGGGCGATCATCACTGCAACACAGTTTTAAACTTTTGCAGGATTATCGTTCATATATTATACGTTTTTAAGTCCTAGGTTAATGTTTCAAAATTAAGTTTTTATTATTATTTATTATTATTATTAACCCTGAAAACAATATACTCTATTTTTCAGGCAGTCGTAAAATTAGCAAAAAATAGTGTTACCAAAAACAGTGGACGTCCTCTTAGTGGTCACATTTGGTACGGATGATCTCTTCTCTTCCCGTTCTGGGCTTTTTCGCGACTTCAGGGAATCCCTTCTTCTGTAATAAATATTTATATTAAGCATTATTTACATATTATTATAGATGATGCCTGCGACTATTTTTATCTCAGAAAGTTAAAGAGTTCCCGCGGGAATCAAAAAACCTCAATCCACACGGACAAAGTCGCTGGCATCAGCTAGTATTTAGTAGTACAGACTGTGAAAGCAGTTAAAATTGTGTGATCAAACAAAAATAGCTAACCTCAGCGGTGCGGGCGATGGCGGCGCTTCAGATTCAACGGCCACGCTCATCGATCGCGCTTCGTACGCGCGCCGACGATCCGCGATAGACTGGTTGCCGCTACAACCGAACAATCAACGGTTATGTGACAATGAGGTCAATTCTGTTTTACACAATCTCTAAACTAAACTAAAATGACATCACTATTTATAATGCTCTCCCTTTTATAAAATTACAGCTCTGTATTGTTATCCCTTTCATAATACTTCCTGCAGGGAGGGACAGTACTCGATCCGTCCATTTAGTTTAGAGAATTGGCCACATTGTGGCTATTTGTGTTTAGATTGTATTGACAACTGCTGCATAAACATTCGCCAAAAAAATTGTAATCTTGGTTTTTGGCACAGGTGGTCTTTAGGGTCTTAAAAGTATCTTAAAAATATAAATATTAGTAATACCCGACCGTACAACTTATAGTCTTTAAGAAAAATAAAAGGAAACACGTTCGGAGACATTTGAGGGCGGAAGCCTGCGTCCTATGAGTGAGATACTTCTAAGGCTCTAAAGGACAAAGTGCCAAAAACCCAAAATTAACTACATTTTTTTGAGGATTCCATAATCCATACTAGAGGTGGTTAATATAACACGTAACGCAATATGATAACGCGTTATTGTTCCATAACGGGATAACGAGTTATGTGAGGAGCCGCCATGACGTTACGGCGTTATGAATATCACGCGATCGCGCGCGGTGCCTCGTAATGAGTCGTACCGTAATAACACTAATAACGTTGTAACGGCGCCCGCCTGTCGGTAGCGCGCTGCCGCTGGCCGATGGTTTATGGTTATATTGGTTAGTCTCGCGTAACGCGCTGTTGTGAGTGAACGTCATCGTTGCGTGTTACGAAATTTAGCGTGTTGCAAGACATATCGCGCCTGCCGGCCGCCCACACGTTTTCTTATAACAAGCGCGTTATAACGTATTTAAAAGCATGTTAAAAATTTATAGTTTATAGTCCGTAGCGTGTTATGGATTTATAACAGTTTTGAACAACTCTAATCCATACAAGGCTTGCTGAAATACCCTGATGCACTGCTTTAAAACCCCCTTTTTGCCGACATTACGCATTGACAGAGCCTCAAGAGATAAATAAAATATACTCACTCGGTAGCTTCGAACATCTTCCTTCTTTCAGCGGTGCCGGGAGTCTTGGGCCGGTATCCCGAGTCGGAGGAATTCACCTCCTCTTCTAGACTCGTGTCCGATTTGCCGTTCGTGTATTCCTCTGCAAAAATACACAAACTGCTAGGGAATTCCGTTATAAAGCTCTGAGAGTACAGTACCTTTTCTTAACGAGAAATTCTTCCTTTTTAGGGTTCCGTACCCAAAGGGTAAAAACGGGACCCTATTACTAAGACTCCGCTGTCTGTCTGTCTGTCTGTCTCCAGGCTGTATCTCATAAACCGTGATAGCTAGAAAGCTGAAATTTTCACAAATGATGTATTTCCGTTGCCGCTATAACAACAAATACTAAAAATTAAAAAAATATATATATTAAGGGGGGTCCCCATACAATAAACGTGTTTTTTTCGTATTTTTTTGCTCAATATTAAAAACGGTAACAGGTAGACGGTTCAAATTTTCACAGAATATTAACTTGTATATTTTACCTTTCAAAATAAATAATTAAATATCAATAAAGTAAATATTAAAGGGGGGCTCCCATACAACAAACGTAATTTTTATATTTAATACGTCATAAATCGTAAAACTTACTACAGGTTTGTACGGAACCCTCGGTGCGCGAGTCCGACTCGCACTTGGCCGGTTTTTTTTAATTCCAATTCTACATGTCATACCTATTTCAATGAGATTTTGTGTCTAACTTCGCATAATATGCATAGAAGTCGACGATATTGCAAATTCAAATGATTTTTCATTCAAATAAACTTTCTCAAGTGCTTTTGAATCGTCAAATGAATCTTCCGCTGGTTTGAAATGCCATTCCTACAGAAAAGAACCAGCAAGAATGAATATACCATTCCGAATAAAGTATTTTTGATGCTAGAATTTAACTTATATGTCCACTCTAATTACCTTTATTGGGTACAACGTCAACATCGCTGGTGGGAGAAAGAGACTTATCTTTCTCCTCTTCTCTTGCGATGGGAGTCGATGTGACTGGAGTGATGGAAGCTGGAGCCGAGACCGGAGAGAGCCCTATGAAAGAAAATTATATTTATCTCTCTTGTTCTACCGTACTTCAGTGTATCTCATCTCTTTGCTTAATTTCTCACTCTCTCTACTCACACACCTGAATCAGATTTAGGAAGACCAGGTACAGCGGGCACTGAGAAAACCTTGTCGAAGGAAAATTCTTCGCTCCCCGCAGATGCAGAAAATGGTTTTGGCCCTAGGCGAGGCTGTGAACAATATATTATGTTTAAACAATAAAATACAGACTCTATTTTAATTCTTTTTAACACGCTTTTATTACCTACATCTGTATGTACTACTTATGTATGTAAACAAATATTGGAAGTCGAATTAAAACAACTTCTAATATATTGAAGTATCTATTTTAAATTTTGCAAATACTGCTGTCCACTGTTTGTACAGTCCTCTGTATATAAAATTACAACAAATCGTCTGATATAACAAGTTTAACAAAATACAGACCTACCTGTCAATTATTGCCAAAGACCATATTAGAAATTAGGAATTAGGAATTAAACCTACCCCAAGGCCAGGGATAGTAGAGGTGATTTGTCTGTGCAATATTATTCGATATTGCATAAAGCTGAGTCATTTTAGCTTATTCTCTGTATCGTTTACACTTTACTAATTTCAATCATAAGTCGAGCTGTTTTGTTTACACTTTACTAATTTCAATTATATGACGAGCTGTTTTGTTTACACTTTACTAATTTTAACCAGATGACAAGCTGTTTTGTTTACACTATACTAATTTTAACCATATTTCAAGCTGTATTGTTTACACTTTACTAATTTTAACCTATATGGTTTTAGGCCATAAAGCTTAGTTTTTTTTTTTTTTTTATCCACTACAAGTTAGCCCTTGACTGCGATCTCACCTGATGGTAAGTCATGATGCAGTCTAAGATGGTAGCGGGCTAACCTGTATTATGTTGTATTAGTATTATGTTGTCATCATAAAGACTAGACTTCAATCCAGTTCATGGCTAAAGATGCAAAAAAAAGAATTTTCGGTGGGAAAATTACTCGGGTTTCAAATCACACCAAACGTTACCTTATAACCAGAAATAGGAACAGCCGTGGTCCTAGGTTTAGGTTTAGGAGCTTCGGAATGATCGTCCGCCGACCCCGCTTCGGATATAGACGATCGAGGTAATGGTTTAGGGACCTGAACAGGTACGCCATTGATCAAACTATTACTCCTAGACAACGACTCGGACGAATCCGAACTCTCGGTTTTCTCGAGCGATTTTTCGGTTTTTTCAGAATTCTCTTCGGTCTTTTCGGAAACATCGACGTCATCATCAATCTTCTTGTCAAAATCATGTCCGTTATCAATAATTTTCTTGTGGAATCCATTCTCTTTAGAGTAATCCTTCGCTTCTGGCTTCTGTCTTTCCATTCCTTTAATCAAGTCTTTGACGTTGACAAAGTCTATCCGGTCTTCGTCCTTTGGTTCTACGGCCACTGGTTTCTGAACCGGTTTCGATGTTTCTTCAATTTGTGGTGTCACTATTGGTTTTGGTTCAGTTTTCTTTAGTGGTGGCATCGACAGAATAGCTTTCACTATTTCTTCGAGGTTCCCGCGATGTACCTTTAACAATATTTTAAGCAATTATAGAACACAAATTCATATTTAATTTAAAAAAAAAATAAACAAAAAAAATTAATAAACCAAATAGAAAAGCAACAAAAACCAAATTTACTCACCCTCTTTGTTATAAGCCCGAAATCAAAACTAACTACACTAAAACTACAGACACACACAACACAAAAAAAAAACACAATTTAATCCCAAAAAAATAGAAAAAGCCCATAAAATATAAAATAAAACTATAACCATAGTGTTATTTGACCAGCTAAACCAAATACGAAAATTACATGCCCTTCGTTGAACATAAATAAAATGACCGAAAATCAAATAAAACAAATTAATATTTCATTCATTTCTTTTTTATTCACAAGATAATTTTTAATACCCAATCATAATTTTTTTTTTATTTTTTTATCCACTACAAGTTAGCTCTTGACTGCGATCTCACGTGATGGTAAGTGATGATGCAGTCTAAGATAGTAGCGGGCTAACCTGTTAGGGGCATGGCAGTTATATTAAAGCCATACCTACCCCTATTCGGTTTCTACACGGCATCGTATCGGAACGCTAAATCGCTTGGCGGCACGTCTTTGCCGGTAGGGTGGTAACTAGCCACGGCCGAAGCCTCCCACCAGGCCAGACCAGGAAAAATTCAGAAATTATAAATTCCCAAATTGACCATGCCGGGGATCGAACCCGAGACCTCCGCACGTTAAGACAACAGCGCTACACACTGTGCCACGGAGGTCGTCAACACAAAAATGACACAAACTTAAAAAAAAAATTAATTCTAAATATGTATTGCCTAAAAATATATCCATATCCATATCCATACTAAATACAATACATACAAATGCGAAAGTGTGTCTGTCTGTCTGTCTGTCTGTCTGTCTGTCTGCTACGCTTTCCCAGCCCATCTTTTCAACCGATTTTGCTGAAATTTGGTATAGAGGTAGGTTATATCCCGGGGAAGGACATAGGCTACTTTTTATCCCGGAAAATTAAGGAGTTCCCGCGGGAATCAAAAAACCTTAATCCACGCGGACGAAGTCGCGGGAATCATCTAGTTAGGTAATAAAAGGATGTAATCAAAACCATTGTCAGAATAGATTTCCAAAGGCACTTGTCGCAGGCATGCTAGAAATGTCAGCAACAAAATCTATAGCTTGAACTTTTAAATATTTTCAAATTTCTCTGTCAATTCGTCCCTACATTTCCAAAATGCATAATAGGGATGATGACAACTCAATCAAATCAGCAACTCTTTAACAAACATAAAAACGCGCTTCTAGTGTGGAAGTTGTATGAAATTCACAGTTGTGACGTCGTAAAATTTCAACGCACTTTTTTTCTTTAATCTATATTTAAAAATGGTTATCAAACTTAAAACTAACCGAGTATGTGAATTTTAGGTCTTTTGGAAGACCCTCAATTTAATAATCAGTTAGAAATAATTTATTTTTGACACACAATCATCCCTATTGTTAAAAATATATCAGACAGAGAGACACACTTTCGCATTTGTAACATTAGTATGGATACATTGAATACAAAAACCGCCTTTATTTCTCAAGTTAAGACTAAAGAAGTTTGTAACACTTAATTGGGTATTTGACTACTATTCAAATAAATTATTTTTTAGTGATTATTATATAGATGATCACCCAAAAGTCGTAATATCCACGTACAATAAAAGTTTTATGTTGAATAACCATTTTAAACAATCGATTAAAGATTAAAGTTCGTCGAACTTTAATGACGTCACGTTTTAAAATTTCATATAAATTCCATACTTAGGACGCGTTTTGACATTTGAAAAAAAGTTGCTGATTTGACCAGGATTTGACTATTTGTCAAATACCCAATTGAGTATTTGACAACAAGTCAAATCAGCAACTTGTTTCAAAAGTCAAAACGTACGCTTAGTATTGGATGTTGTATGAAATACTGAAGAGTGACGTCATCAAAATTCACTTTTGTACTTCAATCGATACTTTAAAATGGTTTTCAAACATAAAACTAACTACTTTTGTGAGATCCTCTGTTTAATAACCAAAAAGTAATCTATTTGAATACTTGTCAAATACAACTATTCAAACTACTAAACTCAAACTCAATTAATCATCTTTATTCAAAATTGGTAACCTACAAAGTACACCTTCTGAACGTCATGTTTTATGTTTACAAAGAATAAGAGTTGATGGTGATAATTAACAACGGTATCTTAAGAGCCTACAGTACTCCAGCTCGTATCAAAGGCGATTCAGGCGATGCGGGGCGCGGGGAGAACGTGAAGTGAACTCGCAATATTTCAGAATTTAATTTCTAGCAACGAAAAAAAAAACATAATTTTAAATTCAGATCACATAGTGCACGTATTGTACTAAGTTGAGTTTCTATACAAAATTTAATTAGTATAGGTAAAGTATTCATTGACTACTGCGGTTTATTTGTAAAATTCAGAGGGAAGTTTGTGATTTTTTTCTATCGAGAGAATTTTTAGTAATCGTGTTTTCACATCACATAAAACTCAGTGTATATTCTTAATTTTACTATATATTTTTTTCAATGTTATTGATTTAATACTTTTATTGATATGCAGGTTCAAACGTGGGAGGTTGAGGAGTTTTTTTGACACGCAGGAACCTATAGACCCTTAAGACTAAAGCTACGAGTGTTCCAAACGCGCCCTGATCTGAGACTAACTATTATAAACTACTAATCTACCAACTCAAAAAAAAAATGTAACTTTTTTTTTAAGTAGGTTACATCAAAAGCGCCTTACCTGTGTACAGTTGTTGGCGTTAGGATGTAGAGAGATGTTCGGCACGGGATAGTCCTGGTTCTGAAGCCACATCGGAGCGCTGAGGTAAGTGACGGCACCACTCGTCTCCGGGTACAGATCCGCGTGGTATTCGCGGTAACTCTGCAACAAGGAACTTTGAATTACCAAATGTTTCTTCCAGTAATAAGTACAAAAAAGTATATAAAACAAGACGTTAACTGAAGTTCAATATTTTTAATTGGAAAGTAATTTTTTGTTAGTTTTACCTATGTTTGTCGGGTATCATTAAATTAAAATGTATACATACAAAACTATAAGTGCGTAACTGTTTAGTATGATCTAGCCCGGAGTTAGGAAGTTGGCGGTGTTTCACCCCCGTGCCTCGGAGAGCACGTTAAGCCGTCGGTCCTGCGCCTGACCTCTCACCGGTCGTGTCGGATTTTCCGTCCCTACGGGCTATGAGAGTAAAAGAACAGAGAGTGCACCTGTGTATGCGCTTGTGCACTATAATATCTCCCGCGCAGATGGTTAATCTCTCTGGAGATAGGCCGCCGTGGCCGAAATTCGGGAGGACATTATTATTCATTTTTAGTATGATCTAGAAATAAGGTTACCTTCCTAGGCACTTGGTACATGATGGGCACAACCGATGAGCTGGTGAGTTGCAGCACGCGGTTCACTTCCCCCTCCATCACGCGCAATGCTCGCTTCGGTACTAAGCACGCACCCTTAGTTTGTTCACCTAAAACAACAATGGTTATTTGTAGGTATGACAGATGTTTCAGTTTCGGTGAGTTTCGGCAAAATAATTCCATTCAGCTTCAGAGCCGGGTATCGGGTACGACAAATAATCCGGTTTCGGTCAATCTCTTGTTATTACAAGTAGGTACAATTATATTTTGTTCATCTGAAACCACACATGGGAGGTTTATTAATAATGTCGGTCCGAGTTTCTTTTCTCAGTTTCGGTGAGTTTCGGCAAAATAATTCCCTTCAGCTTCAGAGCCGGGTATCGGGTACGACAAATAATCCGGTTTCGGTCAATCTCTTGTTATTACAAGTAGGTACAATTATATTTTGTTCATCTGAAACCACACATGGGAGGTTTATTAATAATGTCGGTCCGAGTTTCTTTTTCGATCGATTACGGCTCAAAATAGTTCACCTGACCAGAACAGAGGTCGAGCTTCGGTTTCGGCAAAAAACCGATTTTGGTCATCCTCTAGTCTTCTAAATTTGGAAAAAAAAAACTTACCAGAATGCCTTCAATAAGGTACCTACCGCTCCCGGTCAATAAGTGTGCAGTGTACCCGACTAAAATAAATAAATATTGATATTGATATGGTAGTATCTACCTTGCTGGCCAGTATAGCATGTTAGTGCCAGCATCAAACAGCGGCATGAGTGGTGCAACATACCAGCACCAATGTCTTTTGAGTTTGAAAAAATCTTACCAGAATGCCTCAGGCCTTCTATAAGGTATGGCTCCCGGTCGCTCAGCTCCATATAAAGTATGGTAGTATCTCCCTTGCCAGCCAGGAATAGCATGTTAGTGTCCGCATCAAACAGCGGCATGAGCACTCCGGTGGAGCAGTCCAGTTCCAATGTCTTTTGAGTTTGGGATAAGTTACGGATGTCCCGGATCATAATCTGCCGTAATCTTGCAGAGTCGAAACCTGGGAATTCATTTCACTTTATTTAACTTAAGTGCCACTTGTAAAACCAAACATTATTAGCCACAAAGTACAATAATAAAGAAGATTTGATAAGAGAAATAAATATATAACAAACTATTATAGGTCAGGTTTTCATAATAGTTTAAACATTTTATACAATGCAAAAATTGTAGTCTTAGCAACATATCTAAAAAAGGTAAAACTATAGACTTTTTAACAAATTAACCTTCCATTTTTAGGGCTCCGTAGCCAAATGGCAAAAAACGGAACCCTTATGGATTCGTCATGTCTGTCTGTCTGTCTGTCCGTCCGTATGTCACAGTCACTTTTTTCCGAAACTATAAGAACTATACTGTTGAAACTTGGTAAGCAGCTGTATTCTGTGAACCGCATTAAGATTTTCACACAAAAATAGAAAAAAAACAAAAAATTTTGGGGGTTCCCCATACTTAGAACTGAAACTCAAAAATTTTTTTTCATCAAACCCATACGTGTGGGGTATCTATGGATAGGTCTTCAAAAATGATATTGAGGTTTCTAATATCATTTTTTTCTAAACTGAATAGTTTGCGCGAGACACAATTCCAAAAAATTAAGATCTAAAATATATTGTTGCTAAATAAATTGTCACCAGAGTAGAGAATTTGACCCTGGAGGTTTCTCCTAGCTCAAGAGGAGTGGGCAATCGGAAAAGCCATGTATTGTCTATCAGTCGTTACCATTACTCACCAGTAGTAAGTATCCTGTCAGTATCGCCGAGCCACACCAGTCGACTGTCCTTAATGTTCTGGTGGCTATTGGCCACGCCCAGCACTGGGCCGGGGGCCCGCGGGTCCAGTATACGCACTTTCTTGTCCTTGCACGAGGTCGCCACCAACTTGCCGTCTTTCTTCCATGACGTGGACTGGATCACTTCTGTGTGGTCCCTGTTTACTGTAACAAGATGTCCTAACTGACTGATTGATCTACATAGTTAAAGAGTTAAAACTTTTTTTTAAATTTGCTGCACTCCACGTCACTGTCTGAGCTGTCTAAAGAGAAAAAAACATTTAAGACCTGGATAAATCTTAATCCAGTCCCATTTTAATATGGCTTTTCCACTGGGAAATAGTCATTAAATCAATAAAACTAACTAACTAGTACATCTGCTCATAGTTGGAAGGCTGATTGTATGATATTGTATAGAAAAAGAAAGGTATTTCACCACAGGACGGGTAGTCGTGATAAGATAGAAGATAGACATGATAAGCAAGGTAGAATAACCTTAAAGATACTCACCAAACGCCTCTTTCTGCTGTGTCAAATCCCATAAAGCAAGCTCATGCCCCGACGCCACATGTATTAATCCATCAGCTACTGGATGGAAGCCAACATTCTCCACCCTGCGTTGTTTCTGTGACAATGTACACTCAGGGGTTGACAGAGACTCCTTGAGACCTTCTTGTGGTATGTGCCACACTTTTACCTGGAATGTTCATCGATTTACCAACTAAGGATACAACATTACCTACAAATTAATACTCAAAAAGCGTCCACAATCGCTTATACAAACACAGCTATAGATAATATAGACTAAGACACCAAACGGTTCACAAAAACCAACCATATAACTTTATATTTAGGGTTCAATTTTGTAATAACAATTCGACACATACGACATTTTGTCGCCTAGTGTACTCATGCGCGACTGAGGCGAAAATTGTTCACAATATCTATTTGTGCACAATTTGACCGTGCCGTTTTTTGCGTTTCGATGGTGCGTATAAGGTATTGGTAAGTCAATGGGAATGTTTCTTAACTAAAAGTTCCATTATAGCTGACTAGCTGATGCCCGCGTGGTTTGATTTTTTTTTAATTCCCACAGGAACTCCTAAATTTTCCGCGCTAAAAAGTAGCTAATGTCACTCTCTAGGTCCTGTACTACAAACTAACAAACAAACACACTTTTGCATTTATAATATGTATTAGTATGCCCAGAACTTAGATGTTGTTATTTGTAGTTACATGGTTCTATTACAGGTTTAAGCAAGGCACTTGGCTGCAATCAAATCAGCTGGCGAGTTTGAACTTTGAAGTTATGACACAGCCTATGGTGGAGCTCCCTTGCCTAAAGGATACCTTTTGGATAGAACTCTTAGTGGGAAGGTTGAAAAAGAAAATAAGATTACTTTATGTAACTGTAGAATTTTGATTACTTATGGATGCATAATTTGATGATGCCTTGTATGATAGTATAGAATAGGGTAGAGGATAGGATAGAAGCTTGTGGGCACACTCTCCAAAATATATCCTGTAGAGTACAGTTAGACAGGCAAGTTTAGCTTAGAATATTCCAAAAGCCGGCAACGCATTGGCGGTTATTCTGGTGCTGCAAATGTTTATGGGCGGCAGTAATCACTTAACATCAGGTGACTCGCCTGCTATTTGCTCACTATATATATAAAATATTGACCCATACTTCATCATGGCAATGCTATCATAGCTTTGGAAAGTTAAATGACAAATCTATTATCAAAGTTTAATAACATTTCCTTTGAACTATGATATTTGTTTAATAAATATACCAAACATACTTAAATTGTATTTTTAGAATTCATATCTCTCCTATGATAACTCATATCATAGACTGCAACTAGTAATGTTTCCGAGATACATCTTTCAGTTTAGAGAGGTGAAAATACTTGCCTCACTCTGATTCACATGTAGGCTAACAAAAATTGGCTAATCCACATGTTTCAAATTACATTATAAATGATGCAAATTTTCAGAACACTTAATTAGCTTTAATAACTTCTGAAATGCAATTTAAACAAAACACATTTGATGCAAGTTCTAAAGACCCTGAGTTAATAGTTTTTTTCTCTCACAGCTATGAATGTATGGATTTTGGATTTTCATAAAAACTGTTACAATTTCTAGTCCAAATGCATATAACTATTCATAATTGATAACAAAATTTTTCTATTGAAACTTTGAAAAGTGAAAAAAAATGGCACTCAATTAATTGCAGTTGGAATAAAAAGAGGCAATGTATAACGCAATGAAAATGACCTTTGAGTTTTTTTTTAAATAATTGACTCACCAGTGAATCCTGTGACCCAGTCAAAAGCAAACCATCATGAAATGGGGAAAATTCCATATCCGTAATTGTGTCAGAATGTGCATGCAGCAGTGGCATAGTTTTGCTCTTCCTACCGCAGTCGTCCAAAGGAAGAACAGCCATACTCGATCCAACATGTTCCCAATTGAAGGCCATAAAAGCCGCTGACGCACAAATATTGTTCCCATATGTCTGATATGAGCCTACGCATATGTCCCTTATGCATGCTTCCGGCTTAGGCACAATGGGTGCAGCATTTTTATACTTAGAGGCTTTAAAACGCCAGGCCATCTTGGGCCAATTTATTATAAAGTCAGTCTTTTGAAAGTGGAATGTATTGGCCTCAACGAGAGGCTGTCAATCTGTAAATCTGTAAAAAACACCAGTACTTTATTTTGGCGCTCCATAATAAAACTTATAGCTTGGGAAACTCTAGAAAGTGCCTAATTTATTATTATAATCGCACTTCGAATATAGATTATAGAAAAGTGTAACACTTCGTGAATAAATTACGCCTAGTACGAGCGAAGACCAAAATATCAAGATATATATTATCCTAAGTTTTCTGTTACCTGATAAGTTAGGAAACTTATGTTATTGGTGTTCACACACTCACATTAATTAGACAGTTGACGAATAGCACAAAAGAATTCTTAAAAAGCACTTTGTTTTGAATAACTTGACCGGGCCGCGACCGGAAACGCACGAAACTGCACTGAGTTAAGTTTGTTCACTAAACTTCTTGATAAATTATGTAAACACACAACATTTAGGATAAAATCTCACGTTTATCTCTTACCTTAGATACAAGATATATCAATCAGAATTCCGATTTCCGCTAGACACTCCCCCTAAACGTCGGCCATCCGCCATTTCAATTCAAGCGACATTTTTGGATCGATAAACTAAAGAGTCGATGACACCAAAACTTTTTATATTGTTTTCCTATTTGATATTAAAATTAAAAATAACATCTATTTAATTAATATGGTAGAGAAAAATAAAATGCTAAATAAATTTTAATATTTATATTTTAATTTGGCCACTCAGTAGTATACCCACAATAATGTACCACTATGTAAAATATTTTCACAACTGGCAACACCACCGTTTCATATTTTTTGACATTGAGGCCATATCACAGAGTTCTATCACTTAGTGTGTGTTCCGTTATAAGCACTGCGAGCACTGGCAGTGCTCTTTACTGGGGACTTTCAGTGCTCTCAGTGTATTTCGGAACGCACCCTACATAATATGCATGGACCTAATCTACAGGGGATAGAGACGGCTATGACCTAATACATAAACAATATTAGGTCCATGTAATTTATATGTCTGTGGGCGGCCATATTGTTAAAGTAGGTTGAATAGTAAATACCTAAATACCTAAAAAAGGAAAAAGAATGTGTCACATTGTAAACAAACTTATATTGTTTTTATGGTTTCAAATAAAAACATGTCATCATCTATCGTTTAATATTCTCCTTTAATAACTCTGCTTTATCCTTTTATTTATATAATTCTATCAGGTTATGGGCTGGCCCGCCCGCCCGCCTAAAATATGGAGAATAAATGTAATACGACGATTATACAGAAACTCGTAGGTGAATCAAATTATGGTTCATGGGCGTTTGCCATAGAATTGGTACTTATTGATAATGACCTTTGGGATTGCGTAAGTAGCACATATGATTATACTAAAGATCAAAACAAGAAGCGTGACAGTAAAGCTCGGGCTAAAATATGTTTAGCCGTATCGGAACACATATATCCGATAATACAAAACACTAAGACAGCGTGGGAGGCGTGGTCCGCATTAAAGAAAGCATATGCGGACTCAGGTCTTTTAAGAAGGCTAAGTTTACTGCGGAAATTATTTTCCATGAAACTAGAAAAATTTTCAGACATACAACTATATGTGACTGAAATTAAAATAGCAGAACAAGCCCTTCAAAATATAGACGCAGGTCTTGATGATGAATTTGTCGCAATAATAATGTTGGCTGGGCTGACCGAAGCTTATAATCCTCTCGTTATGGCTATAGAACACTCCGGAACAAGAATATCTTCTGAGAATGTCACCACCGCCCTATTAAGAGAAGGTCAAAGGCAGAAGGAAGCAGACAGCAACAGTATTGTAAAGGACGATTCAGTATTGGTTTCACGCACTAGTAGTATTAATCGTAGTAAGAATGTAATTTGTCATTTATGTAAAAAAAGGGGTCATTATAAATGGCAATGTAAAAAGCCTAAAGACGATGATAAGAAAACTGCTAACATGCTAGTAACTGACTTTGTAACACTAGTTACTAGTGGGAATAGTAATAGTTGGATAATTGATAGTGGAGCGACGTCACACATGACTAACAATAAAGATATATTAGCACCCATTAAACCTTGTGCAAAAGTTGTAACTTGTGCTAATAATGATAAAATAGTATCAACTTCAGAAGGTAATCTTGAGTTGAAAGTTAGCCATGAGGGGCGTACTCAAGGATTAACTATGAATAATGTTTTAGTTATTCCTAAACTAGTTACCAACTTAATGTCGGTTGGCAAGTTTGCTGATGATGACAAGGTAGTCGTTTTTGATAAGCATAGCTGTAAGATATTTGATAAAAATGTAACTGTATTGGGAAGTCCTTTGATTACAGCACCGCGCGCCGGTGGTTTATATGTTTTGGGTTCTACTGATTACAAGGCGACGGTTCTCATAGGTCAAGGTCAGGATGACTTTGAGTTATGGCATCGACGATTGGGACATCTGTCACAACCGGAAATGATGAAATTGAGGGATATCGTCAAGGGTCTTGTTTTTAACCCAAGGGATTACAAGAATCCATGTATTTCTTGTAGTCAAGGAAAACTTTGTTCAAAGAAGTTTCCGAAAAGAAAGTTTAAGAGGGCTTCACATGTATTAGAGTTAGTACATAGCGACATTGCTGGTCCCATGGAAGTGGAGACATGGGGTGGTAAGAGATACATGTTAATATTTGTAGATGATTACAGCAGGAAAGTATTTGGATACTTTTTAAAGTGCAAGTCGGATACCTTTGAATGTTTCCGAGAATTTCGTGCACTTGTGGAGAATCAAATGGGGCATAGAATAAAAAAGCTTAGATCAGATAATGGTGGTGAGTACACCAGTAAAGAATTTCAAAATTATTTGAAAAAACACGGGATTATTCACCAAACTAGTGTACCACATACTCCGCAACAAAATGGAATTGCAGAGAGAACAATAAGGACACTAACTGAGAAGACCAGGTGTATGCTTTCAGAAAGTAAGCTGAACAAAAAGTTTTGGGGCGAAGCAATGCGTACAGCCATTTATTTAAAAAACCGCTCGCCAACCATGGCTCTTCAAGGTAAAGTACCAGAGCAGATTTGGACTGGAGAAGACATAGACGTTTCTCATTTAAAAATATTTGGTTCAAAAGCTCAAGTCCTTATTAAAGATGGTAGTCGCAAGAAACTAGATCCAAAGACACGAGAGCTAACCTTTATTGGATATAGTGAGGTTCAGAAGGGATATAGATTTTGCGATGTAGTGAAGAATCCTAAGCATTGTATTATTGCAAGGGATGCAGTTTTTGATGAGAACTATACATCTAAGGCAAGTGATGTTATTAGGATCCCTTGTAATAAACCCGTGGAAAATGTTTCTGGGACAGAACTTTCAACTCAGAATACTGTTGAGTTCGAAGTACCTGTAGAAAATGTAGAGTTGCCAAGTCAAAGCATCGAAGAAGTAATACAAGTTGAGTCTGCTACACCAGATAATTATAGTGAAGTAGAAGACGAATTTCATGATTCGGTTGATTCTAATAATGTTGAATTAGAAGGTTCTCAACTTGAGAGAGAAGTTGAAGCTGTTGAGCGTCGATATCCTTTGAGGAATAGAGTTCCTAATAGACAAGAGGATTTTGACTATAGTTTTATGATATCAAACGATCCAATATCAGTTAAGGATGCAATGGAGCGTAGTGATAAAACACTTTGGCTTGATGCGATGCAACAAGAGTATGATTCTCTTATTGGCAATCAAACTTGGGAGCTTGTTAATCGTCCGAGGGGGGTAAATGTTGTGAAATGCAAATGGATATTTAAACTAAAAATTGGTGCTGATGGGACAGTGCAACGTCATAAGGCAAGACTTGTTGCAAAAGGATACTCGCAAAAGTGGGGAGTAGACTATTCGGAGACATTTGCACCAGTGGTAAAGCTTTCATCAATACGATTATTATTGGCTTTATCAGTTGAAATGAACTTAGTAATCCATCACATAGATGTTACAACAGCTTTCCTACATGGCGATTTAAAAGAAGACTTGTATATGGAACAACCAGAGGCTTTTATTGCAAAAGGTAACGAAAACAAAGTCTGCAAGCTAAAAAAGGCTATTTATGGTCTTAAGCAAGCTGCACTTTGCTGGAACGTGAAAGTTCACGCTCACATAGTTAAAATCGGATTTACAAGATGTAAATATGATCCGTGTGTTTATGTGAAGAGGTTAAATAATAGAATTATCGTTATCGCTCTTTATGTTGACGACTTCTATATATTAGGAAATTCTGTTAAAGATATAGAAGTAGTGAAGAGGGAAATAGGAGAATCTTTCAAAATAAAAGATTTAGGAGAAGCGAAAGATTGTTTGGGAATAGAATTGACTCATAAGAAAGGGGAAATTCACTTAAATCAAACAAATTTCGTTAAGAAAGTCTTACGTAAACATAGTATGGAAGACTGTAAGCCAGTGAAAACTCCTATGGAACCAAATTTGAAATTAGAAAAGGGTGATAAAACTCAAGATATGAGTTATCAGGAGATTCTGGGGTCACTTATGTATTTGTCCTGTGGCACTCGACCAGATCTTACATACGCTGTGAGTTATCTAAGTCAATTTAATTCTTGCTGGAATTCAACTCACATGACCGCTCTCAAAAGAGTTTTGAGGTATTTGAAAGGCACAACAGATTATAAATTAATCTACAAGAAGACGGGTAAGCCTCTGACTGCGTATGCCGATGCAGATTGGGGAAGTAATATTGATGCTCATTCCTTTACTGGGTACGTGGTTATGTTTGGAGGTGCAGCAGTTTCTTGGCAGGCTCGCAAACAGCATTGTGTTGCTTTAAGTACAGCGGAAGCTGAATACATTGCACTTTGTGAAGCTTCAAAAGAGATTGTTTATATCAAAGGGCTTTTCAAAGAAATCACAGGAAATACATATAGCATAGATTTGTATAGTGATAGCCAGAGTGCTAGTAAATTGGTTTATACTGCAGCAGTAGGCAGAAGATCAAAGCACATTAACATAAGATATCATTATGTTAGAGAATTGGCTGAAGCAAAAGAAATTGTTATAAAATATTGCGAGACGAATGTAATGCCAGCTGATTTTCTAACTAAGAGTTTGTGCAAATCTAAATTTAATTTCTGTGCACAATATTTAGGTATTGTTGATTCAGTGGGGGTGTTAAAGTAGGTTGAATAGTAAATACCTAAATACCTAAAAAAGGAAAAAGAATGTGTCACATTGTAAACAAACTTATATTGTTTTTATGGTTTCAAATAAAAACATGTCATCATCTATCGTTTAATATTCTCCTTTAATAACTCTGCTTTATCCTTTTATTTATATAATTCTATCACATATATCTCCGCTAGTATGTGTTCTGTGCCATATATCGTAAAACGTAGTGGTTATCATCAATTATCATACACTTATCATAGAGTAGTATGGTGGTTATATTCTCTTTGATATATCGTCTGTGATTGATGGCCGAGCGTTTTTTGAGCAATGAGAATTTGAGGTTAGGACACAGGTTTGTTTATTTACTTGCAAAAATTGTTTTGTGATTCAAAAATATATTCACGATTTTGTATTCAACAATACTGTGCACATGTTATAAATTATTTTAGCAAAAATGTCAAAAGTTACAAAGAGGAAACATGTAATGAACGAAGCTTATTGGGATGACTATGAAATGCCGAAAGAAAATCAAAGTATCGTTAAAGTTGTAAAGAGTAGAGGAAATAATCTTCATGAGGTAAACATAACCGCACTCATCATCATCCTTCCATCTTCTGTGTTCCCTAATGATTATATTATGGGGCTTCTTCATTATGTTAGCATTTAAAATAGCTAAGACTTTTCACAATTGTTTACAGATATCAACACCCAGCGGAGAAGAATATCTGGTATCAATGCCAACAAAATTTCGCAAAAACATATGGGTGAAACGTGGTGACTACATACTCGTGGAACCAATTGAAGAGGGAGACAAAGTTAAGGCAGAAATCGTTAAAATAATGAATAAGGACTCAATAAAATTCTATAAAGAGAATAATATATGGCCTAAAGAGTTTGACGACAGTAAAAAAGACATTGATGAAAATAATGATGATCTATTTGTGAACACTAATAGGGCTCATATGAAAACGTATCACAGTGAAACAGACTCAAGTGATGAGAGTGATAGTGAAAGTAATAGTGAATGTGATGATGTTAAATAATACATTTATTTGATATTGCTTTCATCTATGGTTGATAAACTGGCCATACCCTACACTCAATCAGTGGCAATCGGTGGCCAATAGTGGCAATGCAGCGCCTTTGGAAGGGAATACCTTTGGGTATTAAGTTTGCCTCGGTACATTTTATTCTATAGGAATACAGGCCTTAAAACACAAAAAAAACTTTCAGCCATGGTATTAATGTTTAGATTGGCCCTTTCTGAATTTCTCATGTGCGAAGTATGTAGTATGGCCGATTCTGTTTAACACAATCTCTAAACTAAAATGACAGCTCTAAATCTAGTTGCCCCTTTTCACAGGGAGTATTTTGAAAGGGATAGCAATATAAATAGACCTGTCATTTCAGTTGAAATCTAAATTACAACTGAATTGAGAACCTCCTCCTTTTTTTTGAAGTCTGTTAAAAAAGGGAGTTGATTGTTAACTCTTTGATAATACTGTCTGAGCATAACTAACAATTTATCTTCCTTTAAAATTATTGTTAATGTTTATCATATCATATTGTCATATTGTCTGATGACTAACCACATTCCTTCAGATTACACATAATTTATAAGTAAAAAAGGTTGGCTTTAAAATTAGAAGATTGGACAGAGATATGAAATAGTCAGTAAAACTAAAATATTCAAAGTTGGAATATTCTTTATTTGCATTAACACAATATGTAGTAAGTACAGAGTATTATAGTCTTAAATTGTATTTTATTCATTAAATTACACATACAGAGTATAAATTGCAATAACTAACATATGTGTCAATAATTAAACTTAGACTGGAGACCTAGGTATTGAGTGTATATGGTTTTTTCTGACCTAAGTTAGAACAAATTATATTGTCTGGTATAAATCAAAAGTGTAACTGTTGTAAATTGAGCGAATGCGAAGTACCTATACGCTAACAGATATCTCAACCTGTTAAAAACTAAGAAAAAATCAATTGTATAATAAATCATTACTAAATTCTTTATCAAAATAAATAGGTAAATGAGAATTTTTCAATAAAATATATTGTACTAGCTGATGCCTGCGACGTCGTCCGCGTGAAATACGTTTTTTCGATTCCCACGGGAACTCCTTAATTTTCCGGGACAAAAAGTAGCCTATGTCACTCTCCACGTCTTCGACTATACTCATGCAAAAAATCACGTCGATCCGTTGCTCCGTTACGGCGTGATTGAAGGACAAACCAACAAACCAACAAACCAACAAACAAACACACTTTCACATTTATAATATTAGTATGATTTTTAATAACTTATGTACATTTTTATTTCATTTATTACTTACACATCAAACATTCATAACAATCTATTAAATGTAAATCATTGGCATTCATTATAATTTGAATCAGGGGTAGTCCTGACTCATGCCATAATGTCACTAAAAGTTATACGGAATGACAAACTAGTTTGTAGAATGTTAGAATGGTAAAATAGTTTTTTCAACCATAATTATGTGCTATTATAGGCGTGGCCTATACTAATAAAGAAAAGCTGAATACAATTACATATTATTAAGCTCCCAATTTATGGTGGACTAGCTGATGCCCAAGATTTTGTCCGCGCGGTTTAAGTTTTTTTTTGATTCCTGCTAGCCTATTTGTTATTCCAGAATATAATCTATCTCTGTGCCAAATTTCGTCCAGATCCGTTCAGTCGTTTTGGCATGATTGAGTAACAAACATCCTTAATTCCTTACATTCTAATTTTCACATTTATAAGATTAACATTATGACATCACTCTGATAATTAAAAAATGGTACTGATTATTAAAATACATAGATATACTTAAGGGTATGTAACCCCATAAACCGACATTTTAAGAACTCTTTATGAGCTTTGTATCTTTACCGACCTATGTCGTCTATGTGTGAGTGCAGCCTAACGGTCTACTGTGCGATAGATGGCGAGAATACGGGCCCTTAAGGGACGATATGGATATACCACACGAACATAAACATTACAATATTTAAATTGTTTGTGGGATAACAAAAGTGTTATTTTAGTTGAGACACTGCCAACTACACATGCAAACCGAATAGGTGTTTAGAATAACAGTTTTGGAACGAAGTTCCATATGGGACGAAGCGGATGGGTACCCTAGCCGGCAAAAAACGTCCGTAACAAAAATGTGTTGGAGTAAGACTTTTATGTATAGTTTATGTATGTTCACTAATCACTATTCAGTGTCTAATCACTAATGTACAGCCTACGTGATGACTGTTATTATTATTATTTCAATTTGCTATTATTATTATATATTTTTATGAATCATTGTGAATAAAATAAAAGTTTTAAGATAATTTTGTAAAGTAGTTTTTGATTGGTTGGGCTTTAGTATAGTAACCCAGAGGGGGGGGGGGAGGGGGGGGGAGGGGGAGGTGGGGGGGGAGGGGGTCTACTCCCCCTCCAAGCCAAACTTGGAGGAACCTAATAGTTTTCGAGATATTAATTTTTTTTTAATTTTGAGGTTAGGTTCTCAAATTGGGTAAAATTTAGTATCGTTTGGCAGGAGGGGGCTGGGGGGGGGGGGTTGGGGGAGGAGGGGGGTGCCCCCTTCCCCCGACACTACTCCCATTACAAGGTAATGCACCGTTTTTTTTCTATGAATTTTTAAAAATCGTAGTGGTAGTGGAAAAGGTTAATTTCTGAAATGGAATGGGCTACGCCAGAAGACTCGCTTCGTCGCCCCTGAATGAAGCTTCGCCTACTCGACCTTCGTTTCGCTGCGGAGGTCGCCGGCTCGCTTCGCTCGCCACCTCCCCCCTTCGCTCCACTCGACCTCGTAGGCTCGCTTCATTCAGGACCTCCTACGCGAGCTTCTGGCTTCGCGCTTAAAAAAAACACTCTAGGGGCAGGGCAGACAAGACTGCGTGGAGTCGGGGCGTGCCGATTCGGTTTTGTGATCAAAAGTACCTAAATAAACATTTAATAACTTAACTTTATACCTTTTTAGTTAATTCGTAATTATACCTATAACCTTTAAACTCTGTGTTTTATACATGGAATTAGGAATTACCATAGAAATAGGAAGATAATTCCATTGGAATTACGACTATAGTCTTCCTATTTCTATGGTTTTATTCGAATGATTAGAAAAAAACGTCCATAGAACGGATTTTAATCACAGATTAGGTACTCAAACGCCAACGAGTCTATAGTCTATGGTACAATGTATGGCAAATGTCGTACGAAATAGTGAAAAGTGGTGAAGAATAGCGAATTTTCAAAAAATTATTTCTCGAAAAGTATTAGTTTCCGACGTAAAATATTTAGTTTCCGCCCTATAATATCTAAGTGCAAAGCTTACCACATCAAGGTCTTTCTGTAAAAACAAATGTGAACGTCCAACTCGTGGGTTACTATACTAAAGCTGAGCCTTTTGATTTTTATCAATAAAAAAATCATAATAAAAAATGTATACCTGAATAACTATTTACTTTTTACCTAGAACTTGACATTAATATTTATGTAATAAGGAACTTCGTTCCTATCTGGTGTCCCACGACACTATACGTTTTTTTACTTAATTAATAAGAGCAATAGATACACAGCTCGATAAATGTTATCTAATTAGGATAGAGATCAAAATAGGTTGTCAAAGTACACATTAAATGCCTTCCAAAGACAAGCACATCTCCTCACTATAATAAAGAGTTCTATAGCATGATCATTGATCAATTGTATGATAACAATTGTAATACTTCATCAAATCATTCTCAGTCCTCACTCTCGCTCATGCGTTCACATTCACGGCAAACACTTGGTATTTTGCACAATAATGAGCCAGTTAAATTTGGCTGTAGAGAGTAAATTATATGCTATTTGATATCAGCTTCAATATCATCGGCCATGATGTATTCATAAATTGTTTTGATCAGTTCCACCGACTTTACATTAGCCCAACCCTCTGTTTTAGTGATCAACTTTGCTTGGCCATCTTTGATGAATTCTAGAGTCAATCTTTTGAGTATCTTAGCAGAATGTAAGTCAGCTAGTTGCAACGTCTCTATAGCATTTTCCACTGTCAATCTTTTGTGCAAGGCTTCCTCGCACAAGCTTTTCAGTCTGCTCAATTGATAGTAATCAGCAGCAGCCAATAGCCTTTCAGGGATTTCATCAACTCTCGGAGCTTTGTCACTATAAATAAAATTCAATACTTCTACGAGAACTTCAGCCTCAAGTGGAGATTCAACTATATTTGTTTGACATTCAATAGTGTTGTGCTCGAAATGGGCTTTTAGTACGACACTACGACTAGCTAATACAGCCTTATGAACTTTATACTCATCTCCTTCAGCAGACTTCATTGTTACATCGGAAAACATTCCATTGTTGAGTAGGTTTTCAAAATCACTGCTCAATTGTGTCTCAGGAACGTTTGACCTATCTACCTTTATGTCGTTTGTGATCATAAACTGGAACTTAAGCCGTAGGCTACCATCGCTTAGAAGGAATGTGTCACGACCATCATAACTGGCTATATCGCGTTTAAACAACGTAGCCAAGTATTGCCATTTGTTTCCTTGCACTGTATGATATTCTTTTATAACTATGGAACGCTCTTCGAAACGTTTCAAACATATTGTAAGTATCGATTTTAGGAACACAGGATTTGGGGACAAAAAGTAAATCTCGATAATGTCATTGTCTCGGCCCAAGAACTGCATCTTTAACTGAAACCTGGAATCGATTGATTCCGCGGAAGCATCATTAAGTTTTTCAGTCCGAAACTCTCTCCTAAATTTGTCTTCGAGTAAATTGATGAAGTTGGGCACGGTCCATATTAATGTGTTGATCTTTGTTTGGCCTTCAGTACGGGTTGAATAGTTCATGTTAGACATGGTGCCTTTTTAGTTTTCACATATGATTTAGCACTACGACTGCACGACACTAAAAATTACCTGCTGATGAATACAAATTACAAAATATTTAAACTTCAATTTCAAACAGAGAATTTAAACACCGACCAGAAAAAGAAGAAAAAACATACTCTGTGAGTTGTGACCAGAGTACTTTCCACCGACCAGAAACAAAAGGTACTTTCTCCACGAAATACTCCTAGCGGAGAGTTTCAAAATTTCAAATCCACATTCTATCGTTGCTAGTTTACGAGGCTAGATGTAGAAAGTAGAAACTCGTGTTGAGTAATAATTATTCTCTTTCTCTGTCTACATACGAGTAGAAAAGAAAAAATTACTCTGTGGTTGCAAGCCTACTTGTGCCACAGATTTAAATATATTGTAGGTCTGTGACTGGTGCAAGCCAATGACGAAGGAAGTTACTCATTGGTGCAATCACCAGAGACTAGTAACCAGAGAGGCAAGCACAGATGACAGAACACAATTTATTATACTCGGTGCAAATCAAGAAAAGGAAAACAAATATCGTGCCTCGCTTTGTGCATCGATATTTATTCTCATCTCATCAGTGTTTCCACAATGAGGGGAAATTCCCCATTTGAGGGGAAATTAGGGTCCATAGGGGAAGAAAAAGGGGAAGACATTAAAAGGGGAAATTGCGGGAAATTATGGGTAAAACCTAGCTTAAAATATTGCGGTAAATTTCGGAACTATTTTATAAGGACTCTACCGTGGACTAGCGTGTTGCCGTTTAAGTTTATGAAACAGTGACAACACGTGCAGGTGGCGTATACTTACCCTTATTTCCATTCTGTTTAAGGCCTAAAATATTATTCTGTGCTAAAATATATGTGCTGATTGCGTAAACTGACTTTGAATAAAGGTGAGTATACAGCCTCAAGTTTTATAGATTTCTGGTGAAGCTATAAATAAAATACGAATCTACATTAATCTACGAAAAATACATTGAGTGTAAATAATATTATTATAGCATATTATCACCAGAGGCGTGGGCAGGATAAAGAAGAAAATCGATAGACTTTTTTTTTTTAGTTACTACACTAGGGCCAAAAGTAAAAACTACAGTAGAAAAATTTTTGAGGGGAAAAAAGCTCTGAGAAGGGGAAATTTGAATTGAGGCGCGGGGAAAGGAAATCATTAAAGTGGAAACACTGCATCTCATTCGTTTCCACTTTCTTTATCGTTTTTGAAAACTATTCTCAAGTGAAATCAAGCTATTTTACTCTTGCCTCAATAATGCGCGTTAAATTTATTATTCGTCAATAGAATATCAGCATGATATCTCAGTGCAATGCCTGTCAATTCACTAAAGCGTAACAGTGGCTGGGGAGATAATTTATTGTAATTCTTTTCCGCTTTAATGTAATTTAGTGCTTACAATGGAGGATTATAAGTTTCTGTTTAAAGTTGTGTTGGTTGGAAACGCGGGGGTTGGGAAGACCTGTCTCGTGAGGAGGTTCACACAAGGTCTGTTCCCACCAGGCCAAGGTGCGACGATCGGTGTTGACTTCATGATTAAAACCGTGGAGGTAGATGGAGAGAAAGTGAAGGTGAGCATGATATTACGCATACACGCACATAATGGAGTAGCCACTGCTATAAATGGCATGATGACCTGTTTGGAATTGTGTTTGCTCAAAATATTATGTGTATCGCGAAATAATTTTCGTGGGTATTTTGCAGAGCATTGCGATTCAAATGATTTATTTGAGATATTTACCGCTAAATGATTGATAACAATTAATGCAATAACAAGCATATTAATGCTTAAAATTATACATAATTATACCTATGTATAGTATTATTATAAATGCGAAAGTTTGGATGGATAGATGTTTCTTACTCAATCATGCTGGAATGGCTGAACAGATCTGGATGAAATTTGGCATAGGGATAGATTATAGTCTGAAATAACACATAGGCTACTTTTTATCCCAAAAAATTAAAGAGTTCTGGCAGAAACCAAAAATCCTCAATCCACACGGACAAAGCCACGGGCATCACAGCTAGTATACTACATAATCTGGTTGCCAACATCACAAGAAAAGTTATTAGTAACACCTCATACCATTTTGATAAATGTGGTAATGTAGTGTTAAAACCATTACATTCTTGTTACTAAGCCCTCAGCCCCCCTAGCATGGGCCGAGACAATTTTCTCCCCGAGGAAAGGATAAAATTTTTATTCCTAAATAAATAAATAAAAACGCTAAATAACAGTGGATAAATAGTCCCCCGAGTCCCCGTGAAATGTCAAACGGTGATAAACTTCTCCTCTCCCCTGTTGCCGTGCTCTGAGAAGTGGATAAGTTAATTTTATCCCTTGTCAGTGGATAAAATCGGGGGATAAAATTTATATCTCCGGCCCATGCTAGCCCTGCAGTAAAGTTACTTATATTATTGAACAAGAAATTCTTTATGTTTGTAGTTGCAAATATGGGACACTGCGGGCCAGGAGCGCTTTCGGTCTATTACACAGAGCTACTATAGATCAGCACATGCTCTAATACTGGTGTACGACATATCTTGCCAACCCACATTTGACTGCTTGCCTGATTGGCTAAGAGAAATCGAGGAGTATGCTAATAATAAGGTTTTAAGAATATTAGTTGGTAAGTAAAAACAATAATATACTTATTTATATTCTAAGAATGATTTAGGTGTATGGATTACTTTTTGTTAAAATCTAACATAAGAAAACATTTCTAGTACAAGTTGACACACGGTATAAATTGAATATTTAATTTTAAAATTGAGGTAATGAAATGGTTTGTATTTACATCACCTGTGGTTATGTAATAAACATATTATTATGCCTATGCATGAACATAATTTTCTATGTATTTACTCATAAGGTACCTCTTTATCAACTGAGAGAGCTTAGTCTTATTTTTTCGTGCCAAAACTTTACAACTTTACAAGGTGCTAGTACTGAATTTAAGTGTTGTGGTGTCTTACACCATTAACACAGTACAAAACCAGTGTCTGAAGTCATAGGATACAAGGTGTTCTTTCTTTGTTCCTTCTGGACAGTTTTCTGTCCAGAAGGAACAAAGAAACAGTTTTAGTCTGTTGTGGGTGATGCAAGGTGTTAGTTCAGGACACCACAAATAACATGAAAAATGTATATTTTCAGGTAATAAAACTGATAGAGAAGACAGGGAGATTCCCCGACATATAGGGGAGGACTTTGCGCAAAGGCATGGCATGTATTTTTTGGAAACATCGGCAAAAGAGGCCGAAAATGTTGAGCGACTATTCATGGAGATAGCTGTTGAATTAATGGAGGTACAATTTTGTCTTTTTCGTTGCTGATAAGATAGCTTTTGACTGCAATAAAGTTTGAATACTAAAAGTTATTATTGGTAGTTTGCTTGGTGTGCACATCACTACACAAATCATATTAAATTTGCATGTTTTATGGCCACAACTTGCTACAAATTGTCAAAACTAAAGTTAACTAGAAGTTGTGTTTATTAAGTTTTTTTAATTCTCAGGGGAACTCCTTTATTTTCCAGGATAATATAGCTATATCCTTACCCGGGATGTAACCTACCTTTATGCCAAAATTCATAAAAATTGGTTGAAAATATGGGCCGTTAAAGTGTAGCAGACAGATAGACAGATACACTATCACATTTATAATATTAGTACTTATCATAGTACAACTTGAGTACTGAAGGCAAGTGCTTATACAAAAATAGTACAACTATTTTTGTATAAGCACTTGCCTATTTACTCTTGCCTTCAGTACTCAAGTTATACCAATGGTACCATAAATTAAAAGTTTTTATTTCAATTCACAGCAAGCAAAATGTAAGGAGCTGCCAAAGTACGACGGCAGCTTAGGTCCCATCAATGGGAAATCTTCATCTGTTGGTGACAGTTCATGTTGTCTCCGTTCTTAGACTTAATGAGTTTATATTGGATAGAAGCAGGTGTTACTATGCGGAAGTCCATGATAATCAAAGAACTAGAACTTTAATACACTACAATCCGCCACAGTAAGTAAATCTATGTTGTGTGTATCTTGTACTTGTAGCTTGCGATATCACACAAATCTTACAAATTATTCTCAACCACTCAGACAGAGTACAGAGGGTATCTTGCACTTGTAGCAATCTTTACAATCGTGCATTGTTGAGTCAACATCTCCTGAAGATGCTCCGGTGTCGGAGTGGTTGAGAATAACTTGGAAGATTTGTGTGATATCGCAAGCTACAAGTACAAGATACACACAACATAGATTTACTTACTGTGGCGGATTGTAGTGTATTAAAGTTCTAGTTCTTTCATTAATGAGTTTATCTCAAACATGGCAGTACTACTCGTAATTCGGTGGTTAATTATGTTGCACATAATTTCTAAACTAAATTAACAGGTCTTTTAGTGCTGCAGTAATAATAAATATTAGTAAATTAATTGCCATACCTTTTATAATGCAAGGGCATTATAAAAGCTATGGCAATTAATTTACTATTCAGACTAGTAATAATTAAAGAATTTTAGTGTGTTTATAGATTGTGTACAAGAGAATTAGCCACAGTTGTATAGGTACTTAACCTAAACCCTTTCTGTTCTTCAGAATTAGCACTGAATTACATAGATGTATAGTGTTTACTAAACTTATATTAATGTGTAGTGCTGACTGTACCATTCCATCACTATTAAGGTCTTATTTTTAAACTAAAACACTATCACGATATAATGTGATAATATTTCATTTCATTCTGTCGATATTTCTCTAATGTATCGACATCGTAACATCACTGAATATTATTATGTAAATAATTTTTAATGCAATTAAATTAATATAGACATGTAAGTTTTAAATTTTTGTTTGTTTCACTATTTTACAAAAGGTTTTATTACATAATACTACATATTTCTGTTGGTATTAAGAGTATGGTATTATTAGTAATGGTCTAGCGATGGGACACAAATTTATATCGATATTATAAATAACATATTGTGGCAAGGATTATCAAAGCACGGTGAGACTGATCAAATTTACGGCTAAAGCTCACACGATACTTATAACGACGGTAGGGCGAATTGGCGTCGAAGTTCGAACAACTCATGGGTTGCATTTGAGAGTGGTATACCCAGGACCGACTCATGTGCTCTGGAGGGGAGACTGACTGACGGACTGTACCGGTAAGCGCAGTGTAAAACAACCTTTACCCGCTTGACTAATAATAACCTTTAGGCGTCAGGCACTAAACTAGCGACGGCCGAGCGTCGGCGACAGCGGGGCGATGTGGTCCGAGAGCTGGCGACGAATTTCGGGAAGGTCCTTTAGGCAAGCTGAAATTGTGAAAAAATATAATTTCGTCAGTTGGCGAATCCAGTCCTGCCAGTCTGGTAGAGCGTTTGCGCTTATTTCGCTACTGCTCAGCATATAACATTTGCAAAAAAATCAAAAAAACATTTTTTTATCTTTAAATTTAGTACGTCTTATAGAATTCGAAAAAAAATCCCAGACGTTTTTGTCGGTTATAAAGACCAGACCTCTTCAAAATTCTTCCCGAAAATCGTCGCCAACTCTCCGACTAATCGCATCACCCCGCTGTCGCCGTCGAGTCGCTACCCCGTCGCTAATTTCGTGCCCGTATACTAAGCAATTAATAGTTCTGAAAAGCGATCAAACCGCCACTTGAAACAATCGCGTGTGCTTTGGCCTTAAGTTTACGTGCTCGTGCTCTAGCTTAGAATTTTGCTGTTAAAATTTTTGTTGTATTTTTTATATTAATTCTGTTGTATTATTGTTAGTATCTCATAAAATTAAACTAATAGACTATGGTAACGATTCCGTTGTTCACTAAAATTAACTTTAGATTAACTATAATTATTAAACATTTTTTAGTTTTTATTTAAAGAGCCTATTTTGAAATTCAATCCCTAATAGTACCTATTTGTAGATACGGCTATGGCTAAATTTCAATAAGCTTTTCTCTACCACTTCTTAAGTAGTAGAGAAAATCTTATTGAAATTTAGCCATTAGTTTAGTGTACGACGGTATTAGTGTGACGTTTTTATTGATAACGATATTGTTAGAATAATTATTAATACGTCGAACTTTACTACATTTAGCATAATTTTCATGGTATTTAGATAAAAACTAATAAATTTAAAGACGCTTTTACCTTTTGCATGCAATAATGGTAAGTATTCTTTTAAATATCTTCGACATTGTGGCCGATTCTGTATAACACAATCTCTAAACTAAACTGGCAGCTTTAAATCTAGTTCTGTCCCTTTCCGTAGGGAGTATTATGAAAGGGTTAGCAATATTTGTAATGCTCTAATTTTAGTTTAGTTTAGAGATTGTGCACTACAGAATCAGCCCCAATGTTGTCTAACTACCATGATAGCTGATATTGTGTTAAATCGGTTGTACACAAATCGGTAAAATAAATTGATTGGTTCAAATGTGGAAATTACTGTTAAACATGTTTTCATTTTTATATATTTTCATCATCCACACCACTACAGCCCATTAACGTCCCACTGCTGGGCACAGGCCTCCACTCTCATAGGAGAGAGGGAATTAGAGCTTAGTGTGGTGGGTACCACGCTGCTCCAATGCGGGTTTCTGGGTCCTATAAATAGACCTGCCAATTTATTTTAGAGATTCTTGAACACTGTACTACCAAATTAGCACCAATATAAGGCTAGTTTGCACATGCAACATTAAGCCTTTTGTTTGGCTGTGAATTTACGCACTTCATAATGTATGTATGTGTAAACGACCCTTTACTGTTATACCTAACTTTTCCGAATTACCAAATACCGATTAGCATCGCTAGAACTTCGGTGCAAACATATTTTTTAATGTTACACACTGCTCCGTAGTAACTAGCATCGAGCGGAAAACTGTGCGCAGAATTCCGCTCCATTGAAATCTAGCGAAAATCCGCGTATCCGCTCTAATGTGTCATATTGAAATTTGAGGAGAGTGCCATGTCAGCGCCGACAGTACTATGTCGCGAAACTAATTCCGCACACAGATTTCCGCTAAAGACTTATGCGGAATTTTGGGAGATTTTATTTTGTGCTACTTCAAAATTCCTACTACCAATGTTGTACAACAAGCGAAATTTTCGCTTAAAATAAATTGGGGTTAATGCGGAGTTGTGTAATGATGAAGTGTGCTTACACCTTTACATTAAATCGGTTAGTGTGAAAATCTT
Source organism: Erebia ligea (assembly GCA_917051295.2). Taxonomy (NCBI): domain Eukaryota; kingdom Metazoa; phylum Arthropoda; class Insecta; order Lepidoptera; family Nymphalidae; genus Erebia; species Erebia ligea. The sequence continues at coordinate 12,469,821 of OU785241.1, read as the reverse complement.
TAATTTTAATGTACATACATCACATAATTTAGGTGCAACTAATTTTATTTTTGATGTATATTTCATAATATTTTTTTATTTTTTTACATAACTAAATAAAAATTGAATATTGTTGTTTTATTAACTAAAATGTTATTGAGTATTATAATTATATTTATTGCAATTTGTAGGTGCCTAGTTTGAGAATAATTAATTAATTAGTAGATATTATATTGCTGTATTGACTCTAAAATACTGCTTTTAATTTGACATGTATGAAATTGTAGTAATTTGACATGTGTAATTGTTTTTTCAAATATCAAATCATGGCAACACTTTTACTTCTGTCAACTCTTATGAAAATTCTTTTTTTTTTACGATTTTATTTACTATTGATCATAGATTTCGCATGCAGCGAAAACGATAATAATTCGAAAATCAATAAAAAAGACAATATCTGTGGCCCGACAATCTTGCCAAATAAATTCAGCCACTAACTGTTGCGAAGAGTACCAATCAATGCTTCCAAAAGTACAGGGGTATGTTTTTTTATGAATTTGTTGTCTATGGAGTATGGCATATCACAATGATATTTTGTGCACTTTGGTGTTAAATTGTTTACAATTTTTATGATTACATATTAATTAACTGTTGTATAAAGTATAAAATGTTTCCAATTGAATATTTGCTTTAATTATAATTATTACCATTTGGGTAGTGTAGGGTCTTACTGAAAATACCAATTGATCATTGTATGAATATTAGCTGTGACCAATCATTAAAATCTACGTCAACACAAGCGAAACGCATTTTTTGTTTTCGAAAAATGCGTTTGGTGCGTTTTAGCGAGGTAACGATTTTAATAAAACCCTAGGCAATTGTTATTATAAAAAGTCCTGACAGATAACGTTCTTGAAAAGTATGTACACTGGGGCTGATTATGTTGTACACAATCTCATAACTAAAATGACAGCATTAAAAATATAGCTAACCCTTTCTAATACTCTCTGCAGAAAGGGGCAGAAGTCAGAACTAGGTTTAGAGGTGTAATTTTAGTTTAGTTTAGAGATTGTGTTTAAATACGTTTTTATTAAACTAAGTAAGTATTAAAATGTAAAATTCAATATTACATTTTAATACTTACATAAGAATTTTTATACTTACCTACTTAACAATTTTAGATAAATTGTTACCATTACCTACTACAAAATCTCTTCAATTCATCGATCATAGAAATAAAACATCACCAAAGAAACTAAATTTTTGTAATACTCGCAATAAATTAAATGGTCACTCACGATACTGCTGTTGTTTTATTTTCATAAACGACCGATATAGCGGTCGTAAGATGTAAGAAAATAGTGTAGGTACCTATTTTCTTACATTTTAGGCCTGATACATATTTTCTGAAAAGAAAGTCTAGTCCTAGTTATTGACCGAGCGAAGCGAAGGTCTCTGAGTCTACTTTAATGAATTTGCACTTGTCCGTCCGTCCGTCTGTCAGAGCCTTATAACTTCTGAATTACTGAACGTAATTTTACTTCAAATTTAAATATAGGTAATATGTAAACCGATGGCTTCCAGCCGAATATGGCTTAAAAAGTTATAAAAAAATTATTTCAGGGGGGCTCTCATAAAAGCGAATGCGAAGTAAAATATTTTTTATAGCATTACATAGGGTTGCGGTATATCATTTTAAAGATAATTAGGAATAGAGGGTTTTCAAAGTGGAGATTTTCTAACGTCCAAAGTTGACCTCAGAACTCTCAATTTTCTGAAAGGCTAAGCCTAAAACTTGATCAATTATACCCGTACCCGTTATATTATACCCGTACTTGAACAACAAATACTAAAATTAGATAAATATAAGGAAACGAAATTATTTAATTTTTAATGAGCTTCAGTTTTTTTAACAGAACTTCACAATGATGTCAATAGATGGCGCTCTGTAAAAGTTTATTCGTTTGTGCTTACAAATAATAGACGTTAGCACCATCTTACGTGGAATTAAAAAATAGTCTACTGATAGTACTGATGTCTATGAACGTAAAGATCTTATGGATACCGCGAGGTCTCAGTTCGGGGCGAACCACTAGTAATATAGTAGTATAACTATGGTCTAGTGACTAGTCTAAGTTAGGTAAACATCTTACACAAGAGATCCCTTATACTACCATTATTATTATTATTATTATACTCTTTATTTGCACCAAAAAACAAAAAATAGAAAGAAATACCATTATAATTATTACAAAATTACTTTCGTAATAATTAGTTGACTCGACAATTTTTTTTTTTTTTTTACAATCGCGCATTGTCGAGTCAACATCTGAAGATGCTCCGGTTTCGGAGTGAAACGTACGTTGAGAGTGATTTGGAAGATGTGTGGTGTGGTGCTGTGCCGGTGCGAATTGCTGGGTGGTGGGTGTTCGCATGCTATTGGTGAAGGACACGCACTGTACCACATAGATTCGTCTACTGTGGCGGATTATAGCGTATTAAAATTCTCGTTCATTCATTATTATGAACTTCCGCAAAGTAACGCCTGCTTCGATTCAATAACTTTTTCTTTTTATTCCATTACTCCCGCATTACTTATTCCTGCGGGGAACGGGATAACCGTTCCGCGGAAATAAAAAATTTAAACCACGCGCACGAAGCTGCGGGCATCAGCTGATCATAGAGGAGTAAAAGGGTAGAAGAGGAAAGTTATTCAATAAAACGCCACCGAAAACTCTTAAACATTATTTATTTGCATCACATTTGTCCAGTACATCGAATATCGTCAGCGATTCCCCACTCGGTATCCCATAGCCTCTCTCCAGGCCGTGCGGGTTGGACGGCGTCGCGCAACACGCGCTCGCCTCTTTCCGCAACACCTGATCGACCTCCACCGATGTGAAGAACGCCACCGACATTGGCAGATCGTGTATACCCACCCTAAAACAAAAAAAAAAATTGCCGATAGAAGTGAAATAGTTATTTGTTATACAAGAGTGAAAAGTTGTTTTTTAACCGCGTGCTCAATTTTGATGACTGAGCAAGCGAAGGATTCTAAAATTGAATCACGAGCGGAGCGAGTGATTCAAAAAATTAGAATCCTGAGCGTCAGCGAGGGAATCAAAAGAGCACGAGGTGAAAAATCTTTTCACTCGAGTGCAACACGTAACTTTTCATCCCACCTCAGCGAGGAAATGACTAAATGCAAAAAAAATCACAAGATTAAATTCAATTCTGTTAATTTCTTCGTTACTAGAATCACTCATTTTAGGTTTTTCACTTATTTTCGATTTTCTTGTTTTTAATCGGTTTCAATTTTTCACTTATTTTCAATTTTCTTGTTTTTAATCGGTTTTAATTTTAAACAATATGACGTGAAAGAAAATGGTGCGCGCAAAGCAAATGAAAAAAGTACACCAAGAAGGTTACGAGTGTGAGTTTTTAACAAATTAAAAACGATTGTATGGAAATTCGGCACCATAGAGGTAGAAGTAAATAGGTTTTAATGATGTTTTGAATTCACAAACTTCATAGACGAGTGATATTTACTAACGTGCATACGATGTTCTAAATTCAATTTACTTTATCCTAAGGATAATAACGGCTTTTACCTTCAGATATCGAATAGTAAAAATACTCTTTCCGAGATGGTGGGATGAAAACGATTTTTTTTTTCAAATAATTAAAATATAAACCTTAAAACTAAGGGATTAAAGTTTAATTACGAATTTAGTATATTTATATTTAAGACTTTTTGTCTTCGTAACAACGCGAACATGTCGGTAACGCGAATCCACAAGTTTACCCCCTACCAAAAAGTGCTCAAAGCGGCTAAAGAAGTTCTCACTTCAAAAAACCGGTCAGGCGCGAGTCAGACGTGTAAAGATACACATTGCGTGCGGTAGGCCGGAACTTGGCCTGCGCACTACCGTGCGCCTCGATGACATTGTGTGAGTTTCAAGTTTATAAGTTAAACTATTTGAGATACAGAGAACAGAGTTTCTTGCTGGTTCTTCTCGGTAGGAATCAGGAATGGCATTCCGAACGTAGTATATTCACTCGACGATTCGAGAAAAGCACTTTTAATAAGTATATCTACACTAATATTATAAAGAGGAAAGATTTGTATTTTTGTATGTAACGAATAAACTCAAAAAGTACTGGACCGATTTTAATAATTCTTTTTTCATTAGAAAGCTACATTATCACTGAGTAACATAGGCTATATTTTATTTTCAAAAAAATTAGAGATCCTTCCGAAAATTGCAATATTGTGAACCAAGTCGGAAAAAATCGTCTCTTTTGAGAGCTTACGTGGCGTGCGCTGCGTAAATAGTTAAAGTTACACGAAAACAATGTATGGGGAAATTGTTCCTCTAAAAAAGTTCTAAAAAAAAGTCCGCGACAGCATGTATCTATCTTTTAAGGTTGACTCACAATAACCATTTCTGTGATTTTCAAATTTGGTCTTTACCAATGCTTTACTTGCGAAGGTGTTTTTACCGACATAGTATGAATCCTTATCAAAATAAATATGTTATTCATCTCAAGTATCTAATTAAGATAAAAATTGTCCTGTACATCATTTAATTTAGATGAATATCTTATGAGATATCATAGAAATAATGTAACGTGCAAGGGAAAATGGAATATAATAATCTGAGGGCTGGCGGCTGTGGTGAGGAAGGGGCGTACACTCTTACAATGTTATATTGAAATGTAAAACCTGCCCACTGCCCACTGGCTATAATAGGTATAGACTATTAGGATTACTAGTGCTGCCCGTGCGAAGCCGGGGCGGATCGCTAGTATTTTAATAAAAAAAAAGAGTTTGAGTTCGAAAATTGTATGAAACGGGATCTCTTATTCACTCATCTAAATTATGAAGCACTACGTAGAAAAGTGATACTTGGTTACCTACCGAGTATCAATTTTCTTTAAGTATATATTTTTATTTATCATATTTTACTTTATATTTTGAACATACCTTTGTGAACAAAAAGCCCTTGTGAACAGGTTAGTGATTTGTAAGGCGAGCGCTGTTTCATATTTGTGGTCATCCGGCACCAAGTATCTCACTTCATCATGGAAGCTGAGGCAGAATCTGAAAGAGAACAACAATATTCACTTCAAACATAGACTTCGCTCAAAACTTTGTTACCCACCAACAACAGTAGAGGTCGTCCATACTAATATGTAATATAAAATGTGAAAGTGTGTCTGTCTGTCTGCGGCGCTTTAGTGGTCCTTTCTTTTCAACCGTTTTTGATGAAATTATAATATGGTATAGATATATTATGTTGCGTCCCGGGGAAGGACATAAACTACTTTTTATTCCAGAAAATTACGGAGTTCCCGTGGGAAAAAACTTAATCAACGCGGACGAAGTCGCGCATCTAGTTAAAATAAAAACTAAAAAGGCATAAAAAAAATTGGCAGTCATAGGGACTGCCCATAAAAGTGAAAACGAATATTTAAAATAATTAACCTTATTTATTATTTAAATATAAACCTTATGTTAACCACTGAGCAATGAGCACCTTCAGGAAAAATAAATTCGTTCCGAAGTTCACACTTATTTCGATATTTTCCGAAAGCAGTTATGGGAGGTTATCTGAAGATACAGGCTGTTATTTTTTCTGCACTAGTGGGTTGGTATTCTAAAAATAGGTACGTGACTAACTACTTGAGAAACTCGATTTAGATTAATCTCCCTTTATTATTTATGACTTTTAGTCTTCACAATAATAAATCACTTCAATAATTCACTATTAATTTACTTCACTTTTTATTTCCTTGCCTTTCTTAAGGGACCGGCGACCGCCGCTCGCAACTTCTACTCGAACCGCAAATATAAATTTGCCGGTATATTGCTATCCCTATTTGGCTGAAGACACATGATCGCGTGCAAGCGCGATAGCAATATGAGCGTACAGAATTTGTTATACATTTAGTCTTGTTCCGTGAATACCAAAAATGATGAATGAAAAATTGTTGTGTTTTTAACTTCGTGTTGTTATTCTGTAACTTGACAATATAGGCTATGTTCCTGATCAATTAGTACGTGAGATATCATTGGTTTTAATATGAAACAAATAAGGAGAAAACATGTCCTTTATGTCGCAAAAACATGCAAAACGCAATGTGCTTACATTTAATTCTGGGAAAGTATTTTGGAAAAATAATTATCCAGGGACCTAGATAAATACAAGTTCAATCTTAATAATCGCATAATATGGAGGAAATATGCTCGAATTACTAATTATTTTGGTATTACGTTTGTATGAGCAATTAGCCCTCCGCTGGCGCCTTAAGAGATCACTGGGGCTGATTCTGTAGTGCACAATCTCTAAACTAAACTAAAATGGCAGCTTTAAATCTAGTTATGTCCCTTTCCGTAGGGAGTATTATGAAAGGGATAGCAATATTTGTAATGCTCTAATTTTAGTTTAGTTTAGAGATTGTGCACTACAGAATCAGGCCCAATGTATAACTAACTGACTTGCACAGTCGCTCGAAACGTCCGCTTATATTATATGGCTCGATGCTATACCTGTCTCTTATTTGCACATATATCCGTCTCTTTCTTTCATGCATCGAGATCTAACTGGAAGGTTATACTAGTAGGTATATACTGGAATAGTCTCGAATTCGGTCGGCATTTTGTGACGCCTAAAATAACGTAATTCGGCCTTGACTCCGCCCACAAACGTTCTGATTGGTGTGCATGACTGCTTCCAGAAAAATCCGACGAATCGCGAGGCTCGTTCCCTTCTATGTACTATTTATCTACGTATATGCGTTGTATTCGCGATCTTTGTGATTGGTTGTTGCGCGCGCCTTACTATTTATTTATTTTATCTTATATTTACGACTCATCGCTAGCACCTTAAAACTAAGGCATTTAAGTTTAATTACGAATGTAGTATATTTATATTTAAGACCTTTTGTCTTCGTAACAATGCGAGCATGTCGGTGACGCGAATCCACAAGTTTACCCCCTACCAAAAAGTGCTCAACGCGGCTAAAGAAGTTTTCACTTCAAAATTAGTTCCAATTTTGGCCACCGGGTCCAGATAAGTATGTGGGACTGTACACACCTGGCCCTGGGAGCGAGGTCGGCCATGCTGACGAGCATCAGATGCAGGAAGTCCGCGGCGGCGCTCTGCACGGCCCAGTTGAGGCGCGTGCCGCCCCAGCGCCCGCCCGCGCGCTCCAGCGCGCGCGACAACCGACCCGACAGAAACGCCGTCGCGGGCGATTCCGAATCTAAAAAAAACAATGACTATAACTAATTTGCTCAGAACTTAAGCGCAAAACCCACAAGGAACGAGCGCAGGTCGGGTCGGGTGCACGGCGGGTGTAACTCCTTGTATTTATATATGGACGACAGAACGCGGGCGCAGGTCGGGTGCGAGCAGGGTGCGCCCGAACCGCGCGCGCCACGACAGACAGCGCGCAGGTTGAGCGGGTAGCGAGCGGGCGAAGCGTCGTTGATTTCGTCGTAATACCCTGATTACCTATTCTCCGATAGGCTTTCATACTGAAGTGTGCACGGGTCGTCCGCGGCGCGTGTCGGGAGTTTGCTTTGTATTTATTTACAAAACATAGTTCGTTTTGATAATGGATTTGAATGAAAATATTACAGAATGTGTTCGTAAAACTGTAAAAATACGCTTTTGAAAGCAAGAATATGGCAGCAGATTGATTTCAAATTTCAGTCAATATGTATGGCGCTGTCGCTGGCAAGATAAGTCCGCGCCCGACCCGCCATCAACCCGCGTCCCGCGCCCGCTTTGTGTAACCACGAACATCGCGTCTCACGCGAGAACCCGACCCGATGCGCGCCCGTCCCCTGTGTGTTTTGCGCTTTAGACCTCGCGAATCGCGTCTTTTGAGTTTGGACCTACCAAAAGATGTCCGAAAAAACATTTTTTTTTCCACAGTGTCCCGCAATATTCTACTATCTTTTTAAATACATTTGAATAATTTTGTACTGCCCCAAACAGAGGCACCACCAATGAAAATTACCAATATAGTGTCATCTATGAACACAATCGTAAAGATTTTATCAAACGATAACTTGCGCTCGTGTGTTAATTTTATTTCTTTTTGATATGAGTATTTTTGATTCTAGCAATTAACTACAGGATATGTCTAAAACTATAGGTGAGTTACCGTTTCTGAGATAGAGTCGCTGAGACAAAATTGGTCTGAAAATAGCAACATTGCTAGCCACACAGATCGTCAATTTTAGTAGTAAAAATTTGTGAAAAATATTCTGTTTTAAAATTTCTATTCAACGAAACCCCTAGGCCTCTAGGCCACCAGTCATCACTTTACGTGCGGTATGTGGGAGGGTACTGTATTTTTTTTTACCGCTTTGTCTATGTGATTTATATATGCCAAATTACAGCTTTCTAGTACTAACAGCCTATGAGCTAAGCCGCGGACGGACATGGCAATGCTATAAGGGTTCCTCGTTGACAACGGAACCCTAAAAACGTGTTAGAGTAGAGAGGACATACCAGCGAACTCCTCCAGTTTATTGAACATGTGCGACTCAGTCCCTCCGACCCACTGTCCGCGCTCGAACATGTCCTCTAACTTCTGTCCACTCAACTTGGCAAGGCGCGTCGCTTGGTAGCCGGACATCTCTAATGGCTGAAAAGAACGACGATTTTAAACCTAGCACAGCGCAAGTATATTATAACTAGCTGATGCCCGCGACTTCGTCCGCGTGGATTGAGGTTTTTTGGTTCCCGCGGGAACTTTTTAATTTTCCGGGATAACAAGTAGCTTGTATGCTATTCCAGACTATAATTTATCTCTGTACCAAATTTCAGGCAGATCCGTTTTGCCGTTCTTCCGGGATTGAGTAACAAACATCCATCCATCCATCCAAACTTTTGCATTTATTGACCGAGCGAAGCGAAGGTCTCTGAGTCTACTTGGGTGAATTGGCACTTGTCCGTCCGTCCGTCCGTCTGTCCGTCTGTCAGAGCCTTATAACTTCTGAATTTCCGAACGTAATTACTTCAAATTTAAATATAATATGTAACCCGATGGCCTCCCGCCGAATATGGCTTAAAAAGTTATAAAAATCTTTATTTCAGGGGGGCACTCATATACTCATATCATCAAATATTATAAGGAAACGAAATTATTTAATTTTAAAAGATGATGATATTTTTAACAGAACTTCACACTGATGTCAATAGATGGCGCTCTGTGAAACCGCGAGGTCTCCGTTCGGGGCGAACCACTAGTAATATTATAGTATAGATAGTATAGATTATCCAGTGGGTCGATGCCCATACAAATGACATACCCGGCTACCATGACAGTTGTAGCATCTAAAAGTACGGGAGCGGTATAGTCATCTATGGTAGAGAAAGGTAGAAAACTGCATACTATTTGGGTATTTGACTACCAGTCAATTCTTTTTTAATGATTATTAAATAGAGGATCTCACAAAAGTCTTAACATCCACGTCCCCTGTTAGTTTTATGTTGAATAACCAATTTAAACTATCGATTAAAGTAAAAAAGTGCGTAACTTAGATGACGTCACAATTAAATATTTCATACAAAATTCCATATTGAGCACGTGTTTTGACGTTTGAAAAAAAGTTATGTCAAATTGGGTATTTGACAACTATTCCTGATTTGACTACTATTTGACAATAGAGTGACGGCAATTCTGCCGGTTTCCTCCGTCAGGTCCTTGTCACACGCAGCGGACCCCGCAACCAGTCTTAAACCCTAGTGGTTTAGACTGGTTGCAGTTGGTTGTTAGGAAAGATCGTATCTCCTTAAGACTGTGCTTTATCTAAATCCTATACCCTTCCAGATACTATTATCTGGAAGGGTATAGGATACGGATATGCAGCCGTACAAGATTGAAGCTCTAATAATAGTTTCAATTTTGTATGGCTGCATCAACATTTTCCATGAGATGTATCTACTCGTATGTATATGATGAGATGATGTATTTAAGTCAAATGCTTTTCATTAAAAAAAAAATAGCCATAGAGTAACTAAGGGACCATCAATATAATCACATTAAACAATCTTGTTTTGGACAATTTATCTATTGCGTAGTACAAAGAGATGATTTGAAGTTTCTGAAAAAAAAAAACTATCAAAACTAACCTGATCTCCGAAGTCCTCATCCATAAATCCTTCCATAAACTTGGTCTTCAAGCGATACACTCGTCTGCCTTTGGTCGTGGTGAACATTTTGGCGGCTTTGCTCTTGGCTTCCGATATGGTCATCGTTGGGTTGAACTGCTTCAATAGACGCTCGGCGAAATTCTGACCGGCACCTGTTGATGAGATTTAAGCTGTTGTTTTTAACAATACAAAGAGGTACGAAACAAAAGAAACCCTCAACCTTCGTTTCCCGTATGTTCCTTATGGGACGACTGGGTACCCTAGCCGGCAAAAAACGTCCGGCGTAACGCGTACCTCCGTAAATGCATGGAGTAAGATTTTTTAACGAAGACAAAAGGTCTTAAATATAAATATACTACATTCCAAATTAAACTTTAATGCCTTAGTGTTAAGGTTCATTTCCAGATGTAAAATTGCAAGATATGTGACGTCACACTAGGGAGAGGGGGGGGGTCTCACAAATGTGACCAACTGTGACAAGAACGGGGGAGGGGTCAAAAAATCACGAAATTAGTGTGACGTACTTTATGGATGACCCCTATGGTGACATCTTTGGTTTTGTAAGCTTTAAGAGCATGTAGGTTAGTACCTTCTTTCTATGAAAGGGTGAAAGAAAAGTTGGGCGTCTGACTTGTAGGGCGTGCCCCTCGCCTGTATAAGCCTGTCCCTGTCCCCGCCATAGCGCTGTCCCGCTTTTCATACTAGATGGCGTTAGTAAAATAAGTTCATATTCTTTGTTTGACAGGCGTCTATGTAACTTGAGATCGTCGTTTAAGAGACGACTTCGGATCGCCCTTACCATATATCCTGGCGTAGTTAATGACCTTGGCGTGGTCCCTATTGATGTCCGCGGCTCTAGCGGTGAGCGAGTGTAGGTCCGTGCCGCACCGCTTGTCCCCGGCGAGGACCGCCCAGCCGAAGGCGGTGCCCCCGCATACACCCATACCGCTGTCCCCCAATAGTGCCGCTATCCACAGCTCCTGTTACCATTTATACTTTACAATCGTGCATTGTTGAGTCATTTAGTCATATTTTTTAAAAAAAATTTTTGTACCAAGTAGTTATAAAATAGTTATGTAGAAAAACAGAAATATAGTGGACAAGGAAACACTTATCTCTATAAGAGATCTCTACCAGTGACCCTTGGCAGTGAGAAAGGTGGTGAAGGAAGAATAGGTATGAGATATGAGATGGAGTGAAACGAGATATCTATATATGTATACAAAAGCGAAAGGTCACTCACTGACTGACTGACTCACTGACTGATTCACTGATTCATCACGAGATCTCAGGAACTATAAAACATACAGACTTGAAATTTGGAAGGTAAGTTCCTTCTATAGTGTAGACGTCAGCTAAGAAACGGTTTTGAGAAAATTTAAAAGTCTAAGTAAATTGTAATCATTTGACTGTTTAAGGAGTTTATACATGCTTTTTGACGTGCAGGCATCTATGAACTCCTTAAACAGGTCGAATTATCCGTTGGACAAACGATTACGATTACGATTTCCTTACATAATCAGGGGGCAGATCTGGGCCCCAATCATGTAAGAATGGCCGATTAAACGTTAAAGATTTTCGTCAAAGTAAAATAAACCATAACTGGATTGAATTAGAGCTCATTTTCGTCTGCCCATTCTTATACGTTTAGGTATGTACGATACCCTAAACGTATAAGAATGGGCAGACGAAATTGAGCTCTAATTCAATGCTGTCATTGTTTATTTTACTTTGACGAAAATCTTTAACGTTTGATCGACAATTCTTACGTAATCGGGGGGCAGACCGGATTGGATTCTTGGCAGACCATTCCAATCCGGTTCAGACCGGTACTATACACACAATTTTAGTAATTCTCTCTAATCTCTCAGTTTTTAGTCTAGTGCTTTGGTCTGCAAAATTGAGGTGTAATTTTAGTTTTTTTAAAGGCATTAAATATATATATGCAAGCAAATAAATACCTGTGAATCAACATCGGCGCCTACAAACTTATACCCCGGCGGCGCCTGCACCATCGCTCGCAGTTCAGAGCCGATGCGTTCCTTGTGCGCGTTGCTAGCTGTCATCCACGTAGGCTCGGACGCTCTATACGACCAGTAGGTATTGTAACGTTTAAACTATCGTGAGTGATATTCATTTTAACTATACATAACTCCGGTTAAACTCACGTGTCATGTCGGAATTGCCCCACTAGTTTCGCACCCCTCGCAGAGAGCTTTACGGCACGCAGCCCGCAGTCTTTCGGCGACCGCGTCGCGCGAACAGGCTTATGAATAAGAGCCCCGGATGAGTCCGAAACTAGTCGGGCATTTTTCCGACATTACACTTGAGTTTAACCGGAGTTATGTATAGTTAAGACCAGTAGGTACTAATATATAAATAAATAAATAAGGCGGCGACCTAGCCTAAGTTTCCATCTCTCGCACACTCTAACATTTTCAATGATTGTAGCAGCACAGAATAACTTTGTGGTACCTTTCAGGTAATATACCTAGATTTTTAATCAGAAAAATATTCACTCATTTTTGAAGTTGTTTAAAATATTATGACATTATAAACAACTGGCTGATGCCCGCGACATCGTCCGCGTGAACTCCTTAATTTTCCGGGACAAAAAGGAGCCTATGTCACTCTTCAGTTCCTCAACTATACCCATGCCAAAAATCACGTCGATCCGTTGCTCCGTGCGGTGTGATTGAAGGACAAACAAACACTTTCGCATTTATAATATTAGTAAAGTCCTGCCGACCGAATTTTGGCCACGGCGGCCTATCTCCAGGGAGATTAGCCATCTGCGCGGGAGATATTATCAAATAAATATTATAAATGCGAAAGTTTGGATGGATGTATGGATGTTTGTTACTCAATCACGCTCCAACGGCAGAACGGATCTGGATGAAATTTGGCACAGATATACTCGTAGATTATAGTCTGGAATAGCACATAGGCTACTTTTTATCCCGGAAAATTAAAGAGTTCCCGCGGGAACCGAAAAACCTCAATCCACGCGGACGAAGTCGCGGGCATCAGCTAGTAGTGCACAAGCGCATACACAGGTGCACTCTCTGTTCCTTTACTCTCATAGCCCGATAGGTCGGAAACCGACACACCGACACGACCGGAGAGAGATCAGGCGCAGGACCGACAGCTTTACGTGCTCTCCGAGAACGGAGGTGAAACACCACCAACTTCCTTACTCCGGGCTAGACATAGAATTTATAGTCAGAAAAATCCAATATCTAATTATGACCCGACCCGTGACTCGAACCCGGGACCTCGTCTACCCCCACCACCACTAGGCCAATGAGCCAGTTACTCCTATAAGAAGTTTTTTTTTAAACTATGACAATAACATGACAATATAACAATACCGTCTAGTGAGCGTCCCGCAGACCACCACCTGCGGTACGATGGCGCCGTACCGACGTACCGAGCGTCTCAGCGGGTTCGGCAGAAGCCTCTCAGGCAGCCATACTACTTGCTGGCCCATGACTCGCTCGCGGTTGTTGCGCCAGTATGACATCATACGGCCGAATGACAATACCTGACCGAATTTTTTTTTTAACCACTACAAATTAGCCCTTGACTGCGATCTCGCCTGATGGTAAGTGATGATGCAGTCTAAGATGCTAGCGGGCTAACGTGTTAGGGGAATGGCAGTTATATTAAATCCTATTCGGTTTTTACACGGCATCGTACCGGAACGCTAAATCGCTTGGCGGCACGTCTTTGCCGGTAGGGTGGTAACTAGCCACGGCCGAAGCCTCCCACCAGGCCAGACCAGGGAAAATTCAGAAATTATAAATTCCCAAATTGACTCTGCCGGGGATCGAACTCGGGACCTTTCACGTTAAGACCACAGCGCCCAACACTGCGGTAGGTAGGTCGTCAAACTCTTTGATTTTCCGGGATAAAAAGTTTATGTCGAGTTTCTTGCTGGTTCTTCTCGGTAGGAATCGCATTCCGAACCAGTGGTAGATACATTCGACTATTCATAAGCACTTGTAAAAAGTCTATTTAAATAAAAAACTTTTGAATTTTGAATTTTTTGAATTTCTTCACTCTCCAGAAGTGTTATTGTGTAAGAATATCGTATTCATTTGAACTCAAAACGATTGGTTTATTTATTGACTATGTTAGTAACAAGACATCTTGCTTGTTCTATATAGACTTTTGATGTTGATTGTACTCTTACTGTAAAGTCAATGTCAAAACCATAGAAGCTTACCTTCTCAGCGTCATTGCCCTGAGCGGAGAGAACATTCTGACTGAACATGTTGAGGAAATCCTTGGCCAGAGGGTTGCCCACTTTGTACTTTGGTCCATCCTTATGCGGCAGCCGGAGGAAATGACAACAACCTACAAATAAAGCATTAAGATACTGAAATAATTCAATCAGATGACTTCTCACTTATCATACTCATATTATAAACTAGATGATGCCCGCGACTTCGTCCGCGTGGATTGAGATTTTTTGATTCCCGCGGGAACTCCTTAATTTTCCGGGATAAAACCTACCTCTATACCAAATTTCAGCAAAATCGGTTGAAAAGATGGGCCAGGAAAGCGTAGCAGACAGACAGACAGACAGACACACTTTCGCATTTATAATATTAGTATGGATGCCAAAGTGTGTTTGTCTGTCTGTCTGCTACGCTTTCACGGCCCATCTGTTCAACCGATTTTGATGAAATTTGGTATAAGGATTTGTATCCCGGGGAAGGACATAGGCTCTTAGGCTTTATATCCCGGAAAATTAAGGAGTTCCCGCGGGAATCAAAAAGCCTTAATCTACGCGGACGAAGTCGCGGGTGCGCAGTGGTAAAAGAGACAATTTGAATGAATAAAACCATTAGAAGGTATGTTTCCAAACAACGCCTTCTCAAAACGCAAGCTACAAATTCGCTATGTGTGCTGTGTTTACTTGCCTCGTAAACGCAAACATAATGTTGCCAGTTTAAATGTTTTCTCCCTTATAGTTGGGTAAGTAATTGGTTAGTTTGTTTGTAGCATTGTAGCTTCTAAAACTAAGTTAACCAGCTTTTTTCGGACTGCGCGAGCGTCGTACGATGCCATTTATGGCACCAAATAAACGGCTTACATTTCGCGAGTGTACTAGGTTTCTATAGGTAGTTATTCTAAGCCATTTACCCTGTATTTGTACACCGCACCAAACACCTAGCCCGTGGTATTGGTTGGCCGCCGCCTGCTCGTCCCTTGACTTTCTGGCATAATACGCTCTTCGTCCTAAATCTTCCTAAAAAGTGGAAATTTTTGACTGGGCAAAATTTCAAAATACTAATTTCTCTAAAAAATATGTTTAAAAAATACTAGAAAGCGAAATTTGACCCCCAAACACACTTAAAAACCATTAGAGTGAGTTATTTTGGTTCCCGCGACAACTCTTTAATTTTCCGGGATAACAAGTAGCCTATGTGTTATTCCAGATTATAATCTATTTCTGTGCCAAATTTCATCCAGATCCGTTCAGCCGTTCTGGCGTGATTGAGTAACAAACACCCATCCATCCAAACTTTCGCATTTATAATTGACCGAGCGAAGCGAAGGTCTCCGAGTCTACTTGAGTGAATTGGCACTTGTCCGTCCGTCCGTCTGTCAGAGCCTTATAACTTCTGAATTACTGAACGTAATTTCTTCAAATTTAAATATAATATGTAAACCGATGGCCTCCCGCCGAATATGGCTTAAAAAATTATAAAAATCTTTATTTCAGGGGGGCTCTCATAGAAGCGAATGCAAAGTAAAATATTTTTTATAGCGTTACATAGGGTTGCGGTATATCATTTTAAAGATAGGTAATTAGGAATAGAGTCCAAACGTATTTTTTTTTATTTTTCCCCTAAAATTGACGAAATGGGGGGCTTTCAAAGTGGAGATTTTCTAACGTCCAAAGTTGACCTCAGAACTCTCAATTTTCTGAAAGGCTGAGCCTGAAACTTGATCAATTATTTGAATTATATCCTGTACTTGAACAACAAATACTAAAATTAGATAAATATAATAAGGAAACGAAATTATTTAATTTTTAATGAGCTTTGCAGTACTTTTAACAAAACTTCACAATGATGTCAATAGATGGCGCTCTGTGATACCGCGAGGTCTCAGTTCGGGGCGAACCACTAGTATTAGTATAGATGGAAGAGTAAATGTTATCCTCAGTAAAGAGGATTACAACCACCTACCTCCACAGTTTTAGGCAGGATATGTATATCTGCCTCAAATTCACTCTCCTTGCAGTTCAATAAAGGGCAAGTCTCCAAGAGTTTGTGTAAAGGCACCGCTGGTTCGTCCCTAGTGTCATCTTGGGTTCTACTGTAGGGCACAAGGAACCCCCACCCTTCCGACTGCAGGTAGTGGAGGGGGTAGCCTTCCCAGGATAGACGGAGGAGTTTAGGGGTTATCTAAACAGAACGAACATAGAACTTCAATTTAGGGTCGCAATTAGGTATTTGACAACTAGTCAAATCAGCAACTTTTATCCAAACGTCAAAACGCGTGCTTAGTATGGGATTTTGTATGAAATATTTAACAGTGACGTCATCAAAGTTAGACGCACGTTTTTACTTTAATCGATAGTTTAAAATGGATAGTCAAAATAAAACTAAGAATGGACGTGGATATTACGACTTTTTGGGGATCCTCTATTTAATAATCACAAAAAAATAATTTATTTGACTAGTAGTCAAATACCCAATTGGCCACATTATGATACTTTGACAGAAAATAAATACATAAATAGCTAAGTGAATATTGGAGTGAGTATAAGTGAGTATTGGCTTAGTGCACGAGAACTAAGAATGATCTAGGAAAAAGTACAAGAAAAATTGTGCTTCTTACATTTTTAATTTTTTTTTTTAAATTAGTGAAATACAGTTTTTCAGTAATCAGCACAGTGAAATGTAGATTTTACAATAAAAACAAAAACTAAACAGGCGTAAAAATTAGTTCCAATTTTGGCCACCAGGTTAAATAAGTTTGACGGGCTATTAAATCAAATTACCCCCACCTGCATACTCGTAGTAACATTGTTAGCTCCCGGCGTCCAATCGCGGTCTTTTCCAGGTTTCGTACATAATTTCCTATACCAAGCGGGATACCCAGCTAAATACGGCCTTTTTACCGGCAAAGACTTTCCTAAATCATATAAATTCTGGAATTTATTGCTCAATTCCTCTACATCTTGATCTGAATCAAACTTTGGTTTCAAACTTTCTATGTATTCATTGTTTAATATTTCGAAATTTTGACTAGTTTTTTCAGTTTTAACAACTATATCCTGCTTTAATTCATTGTTCAATTTTTCATTCTTTTTACTTTTAGCGATACTTTTTTTCAATTTTAAAGTTTGTGTCGACCAATCTTGGTCCCACATCCAAAGATCCTCTTTATAAGCTTGATTTTCCATAAGGCGACATGCCTCGTCAGCTTTCGCGGATAAAATCTGTCGCGATTCCAGTTTGAGATCTTCGAAAACGGTCTCTGCGGAATCTATGTATTGCTGCCAATTTGAGTTCACTGGTAGATAGGCCGACCCTAAAAAAAAGATTTTAAAGTAAAGCTTCCGCCTAAAGTGAGAGGCCTTTTCCGGCTGAAAGAAATGCTCAAACGACTCACCAAAATAGCCACCAAACAGGACAGCTGTTTAAATGGCGCGACTTGAAAGTAACTCTAAACTTTTTTTTTGACGGAAATATCAAATAACGTTCAAAACGTCACTTCCGCTAGGTTAACAAGCAAAACGACTGTTTTAAGACCACCATCCATATTAATATTATGAATGGGAAAACCAGTCCCACCAACTTATCTGGCCAGGTGGAAAAAATTGGAACGAATTTTTATGCCTGTTTCGTTTCAGTTTTTATATTATTTTTAATGACACTGGGTCAGATAAATTTATGAAACTATACTCACCTAACTCCAACATACCAGCCAACGTGACCGGATGCGGGAACCTCTCCAGAAACAACGGAAGCAGCTCTCTGAGTACGTTGTGCGTCGCGATGACGTCACCAGCGCAGTACTTCATCAGCTTCTGGAAGTTTCCGCGCACGTCCTCTAGCGTTCCTTCGACGAAAATATCGCGCGTCTCCTTGTCTATTGCCACGCCGCAGTACAGGTTGTGGACCTATGGAGATTAAGGAAAAGGGTATCGCCATTTTTCGTCAAAAATTAGTCAAAAGTATACTGTTTCAGTATACTTTTGACTTTTACAATCGTTGAAAATGTTAGAAAGAGAGGGAAAATCTAGAAACCCCGCTACCAAAAGCAACAGACTAAAGATTGAACAGAGTACGCAATATCCAGGGAGGACATACAAAAAACGACGGAATCATAATAATAAACATTTTCAGTGGGGAGTTGGTCTTTAGGAAAAAAAATTTGTCACTATTGGGTGTAATGTACCTAAATTGCAGCTTACTGTAACATGCGCGAAAGCAAGGACAGGGTAACTCGTCACCCCACTGACACAAGTGTGATAAAGTCCACTCAGTCAGTCAGTATACTCACGTCAGTCAAGCTGTTGAGCGAGCTGATCTCCATCCAGTCATCGTCAGACGGGTGCGGTTCCTTGCTCTTAGCCTTCAGCACGGTGCGCTGGTAACTCGTCACCCCACTGACACAAGTGTGATAAAGTCCACTCAGTCAGTCAGTATACTCACGTCAGTCAAGCTGTTGAGCGAGCTGATCTCCATCCAGTCATCGTCAGACGGGTGCGGTTCCTTGCTCTTAGACTTCAGCACGGTGCGCTGGTAACTCGTCACCCCACTGACACAAGTGTGATAAAGTCCACTCAGTCAGTCAGTATACTCACGTCAGTCAAGCTGTTGAGCGAGCTGATCTCCATCCAGTCATCGTCAGACGGGTGCGATTCCTTGCTCTTAGCCTTCAGTACGGTGCGCTGGTAACTCGTCACCCCACTGACACAAGTGTGCATTGACATAGTGTCCATAAAACGTACACCTAAAAAAATTGAGATGATGTTTATGTCAAAAATAAATTATTTCTTACTGATTAACAAATAAAGAATCTTCCAAAAGACCTAAAATTCACATCCTCAGTCAGTTTTAGTTTTAAGTTTGATAACCATTTTAAACTATGGATTAAAGAAAAAAAGTCTGTTGAAATTTGACGACGTCACAACTATGTATGTATTTCATACAAACTTCCGAGTTTTTAAGTTTGATAAAGAGTTGCTGATTTGATTTAGTTGTCATCATCCCTATCAACCGCGTTCGTTTCTCAAGCGGTCGAATCGTAGTATATATTACCAAGGTATGGGAAACCCTTAGCACGTAAGTCAGACATTTGCATAGTTATTTTAAGCGAAACTTAACGAAATTGTTGGAATTTCGACCTAAAAGGTAATAACTATAAAGTACAAACAGCACCATGTCTCAGTTTGTCTTACCAGTCTTATTCAACCAGTACTGCTCCTTAATTTTGGCTCTATCATATGACACGTTATGGCCCACCACTATCCGGGGCCTGTTTAGATGAGATAGCTCAAGTATAAATTGTTCCGTGCCATCCGTTTCCAGAGGAATCAGGTCCTCATATCTTACGCTGTCGTATTTCTTATGTTCCTCTTCGTTTGCTAGGGGCTCGCTGACCCAACCATACCTAGTTAGAAGAAAGAACTTATGAAGTTGTTCGGATTATTTGTTTGTACGGATATGGCCCTATGGGCAGCTTTGAGATATATTTTCAATCAAAGTTCCTCAGTGCCTGAAGACCGAAACCTTCGAACCTTCTGTTCGTAAGCCGTCGAACAGTACATGTTACGGTGATGACATATAGGACCGAAACATGGTCGCTAACTTAAGGCTCCATAAGAAAGGTCACTCAGGGTCATTCTTTTTTTTTTTTATTGGTGATAGGCTTGCGCTTGACGACAATCATGCTTAGTGCAAAGCAATGATGAGGTCAAGGTTGGAACGCGCTTGCCTAGAAGATGCCTATTCACTCTTGCCTTGAAGGTACTTAAGTTATAATTCAAAAGTAAATGGAATGCAGCTATGTTCGAAGTTTCAGAAAAATCAGAAATGAGGAGATCAATAGAAGAACTAAAGTAACGAAAAGGAAGGAAGTTAGGAAAAGGAAGACGTTCGGGTTCCAATCATTCTGGAAAGAGGGCGGAGATGGATAACGTAACACGAGTCGTCCATTTAAATTTTAAACTATCTACTAAAGCAAAAAAGCTTGTCGTAATAATTAATGACGTCTCAACTTCTCTTTCTTTCTTCTCGATCTTTAATAAAGTGTTACTGATGGGCCTGATAAGAGGGCTCAGGGTCACTCGGCGGGTGATGGAGAGAGCTATGCTCGGAGTATCCCTGCGTGATCAAATAAGAAATGAGGAGATCTGTAGGCGAACCAGAGTAACTGACATAGCTCGAAGAGTCGCCAAGCTCAAGTGGCAATGGGTGGGGCACATAGTTCGTAGATCCGATAGGCGTTGGGGTCCCAAAGTGCTTGAATGGCGGCCTCGCACCGGGAAGCGCAGCGTTGGACGACCCCCCACTAGGTGGACGGACGATCTCAAGGGTGCAGCTGGGAGCTGCTGGAAACAAGCGGCACAAGACCTTGCACTGTGGCGATCCATGCAGGAGACCTTCGTCCAGCAGTGGACGTCTATGGGTTGAGACAACGATTTAATAAATTAGCACCTTCCCTATTCCAGGTACCTGTCACTGATTGTACTAAATAAGAAGGTAAGGAGATCATACCAAGCATCTGGAGACACTGCACAAGCAAGAGTGGGCCTCTTTCCAGCTGTCATCAACACTTCCACATCAAGTATTAGCGCAGCATCAGGTGGAAATGGCACTAATTCCGTTTTTTCTGATGTGTATCTAGTCCAACCTCGTTGATTCAACCATTTCTGTTGATAGGGTTAGTAAGTCATTTTTTGGAGTCAATAATAATTATAATCTAAGGATTTACAAGAAACCTAAATACACATGGACCAAGTCGTAGGCATCATCGAGTATTGAAAGTGTTTTGTCTATATGTTATATTTTCAAGGCACATCTGCAAACTGATTTTGACAAAATCTGGTATAGCATAGTGACTAAAGCTCATTCTCCTTTAACCAATTTTATATCGATTGTGAATTTGTGATATCAACAGAAGCTTTTAAGTCAAAATTGGGCACAGAAGACATTCCTCTCGAACGAATTTCAGATTTCAGACAGTTGACAATATGAAAACCCAGTACTTAATTATATCCATACCCAGGAATCCAACCTGCCCCCCAATCATGTAAGAATGACCGATCAAACGTTAAAGATTTTCGTCAAAGTAAAATAAACCATGACGGTATTGAATTAGAGCTCAATTTCGTCTGCCCATTCTTATACGTTTAGGGTATCGTACATACCTAAACGTATATAATATAATATATAAATTCTTTATTTGCTAGATTTTAGGTACAAATATTAATATTAATAATAAATCCTGAGAATAAATCTATCTAATAATTAATAAATTACATACAAATTAATGCAGTAAGAATACAGAGAAAATTGGGTTGAACCAGCAGCTAACTAGAATCCTACAATCCTGTGTTTAGCTGCTGAATCTCTTCCAGATTGAAGGTTTCAGAATTGCATTTCAGAGAAAGTTATATTAATTACAAATCGTACATAATAAGATTAAAAGTTTGTTTAAATGCACATTAGAATGATTCTGAGGTGCATGTGCGTTTGTGCATATGTGTGTGTGTGTGTGTGTGTGTGTGTGTGTGCGTGTGTGTGTGTGTGTGTGTGTGTGAGTGTGTGTGTGTGTGTGTGTGTGTGTGTGTGTGTGTGTGTGTGTGTGTGTGTGTGTGTGTGTGTGTGTGTGTGTGTGTGTGTGTATGTGTGTGTGTGAGCGGGTGAGTTAGAGTGAATGAGCGTGTTAGAGAATATAATATTTACTGCGAGATTATAATTAGTGTAACATACAGTAGTATATTAGAAGGAGAAAGGCACAATATTAAATTTTCAAATTTATTTTAGAATTCTTAATAATTTTTCAGTTTTATCATAATCAAGTGTCTGAAGCCAGGCCTTTACTTTTTCTTTACAGTCGTGTTTTGACAGGGAATAGATATGTATTTCTTTGCTAGCTGCGTTATATAGATACTTGCCTAGAAAAGGTTGGTGTTTGTGAGCAAAACAGGTTCTGAAAGGTGGGACATAGCAAATTTTATCTTGCCTTCTCTTTGCAGTATAGTTTTCTTTAAAATCATTTTTAATATGTTGATGCAAGATGCTTTTATAAATAAATAATTGTCGAACCGTTAGAACTTGGCATTGTAAATAGAGATCACGAGTGGGATAGTCATAAGGCCTACCAGTGGCAACCTTCAGAACCAATCTTTGGGCTCTTTCGAGTGGAAGCATGTGCGATGTACATGCTCCTCCCCAGGATGTTATACAATAAGTTAGTATTGATTCACATAGAGCAGTGTATACACTTTTTAGCGTCTTTGCATCAACAACGTGCCTAATAGTTTTAAATATAGCTGTTAGTTTTCGAACACGCTGCGTGACAGCATTTATATGAGGCTGAAAAGAAAGGTTTCTGTCTATAGTAATCCCCAAGTACTTGATTGTATTAACTTCTTCCAAAGCAGGGCAGCTACAAGGTTTACCGTTGCAGGACGTTATGCATAATGATGAATGAGCAGTTAGTTTGAAAGAGACTGTATCAATTTTTGTGGCGTTTTTGATGCTGAAAGTGAGATATTTAGTTTTTAGTGCATTAAGAGTCAACCTATTTTGTGATAGCCATTTAACAACTTTATCCAAACCAGTTTGTGCCGCATCAAATGCCTTTGCCCAGGTGTTAGCCTTAAAGATAATAACTGTATCATCGGCATAAGTTATTATTTTACCTTTTTCCAACTGCAAGCCACATAGGTCATTAATAAAGGTCAAAAATAGGGTTGGGCCCAACATGCTTCCCTGGGGAACACCAAAATCAATATTAATTTCTTGGCTCAATGTACTACCTATTTTGACACATTGTTTTCTATTTGTTAAATAGTCACTAAACAGCTCAAGTTGATTATCACGAATACCAAGCCGTTCCAATTTACGTACAAGAAGTTGTCCCGAAACGGTGTCAAAAGCCTTGGCTAAGTCTAAAAAGACGGCTATGACCTTTTGTTTCTCATCCAAAGCCCCGACTATATGATCGGTGAGCTTGCCAACCGCATCAGAAGTAGACAAACCACGACGGAAACCAAACTGACTGTTTGAGAGAAGTTTTTTAGTTTCTAAATAATTCGTGAGTCTTTTGTTTAGCAATCGTTCTAATATTTTTGATAAAGTAGGTAAAATAGATATTGGACGATAATTATTTAGTTCCAATTTATTGCCAGATTTGTGGATAGGTACAACAATAGCTTTTTTAAAGACGTTAGGGAATTTACCACTCCTAAAACTAAGGTTACAGATATAAGTCAGAGGGGAAATCAAGATATCCTTGAAATGTTTAACTAGTTGGGCTGAAATATTATCCCATCCGACTGAGCTATCGGCCTTAAGGCAGTCAATTAGGTTTCCGATTTCTGTTTCGTCTGTTTCTAAAAGTACGAATGAGTTGACGCATGATGGCTGATTCTTATCAAATTGAGAGACATTTTCGATAAGGCTATGATCGTTTGATTCGGCAAGTAGTTTACCAACCGAAGCAAAATGAAGATTGATCTGATCTACAGATTCGGCCTCAGAGCTAGATAGTTTTAGCAGGTGAGTTGATGGTGAGCTTTTATTTTTATATTGCGTTAAATCATTTACAAATTAACACACAAATCATTTACAAATGAACACACAAATCATTTACAATTACAACACAAGGAAATGATATTTGCACGGCATTCAACGAATATTTTCACTCTGTTTTTATTCCACATAATAATAATCATAATAATGCTGTAAATAATTTCCCTATTCACTGTGACTATGCCCCTCTTGTGGAAATTAATTCATTTAACCTGAATGATGATGTTGTATTAAAGGAGCTTAAATCTGTTAACACTCGCAAAGGAGCTGGCCACGACAATATTCATCCCATTTTAATTTCTAAATGCGCCGAAGAACTGCTAAAACCTGTAGCTATTTACCGCTTATCTATTAATACAGGCGTCTTTCCCAACATCTGGAAACAAGCACTCGTAACACCTATACCTAAAAACGCACAAAAGAACTTAATTACTCAATACAGGCCTATTTCTAAATTATGTATTCTAGGAAAGCTTTTGGAAAAAATTGTCACCAATCAACTATCTTTAGTCATGAAGAATCATTTTACCGAACATCAGCACGGTTTCATGAAGTCACGTAGTGTTGAGAGTAACTTAGCTGTTTTCACTGACTTTTTATCTCGCTCTATGGACAAAAACATTCAGGTAGATGCTGTGTACACCGATTTTTCTAAAGCCTTCGATAAAATCAACCATGACTTACTTCTTGAGAAACTTTGGAAACTCGGTGTCCACGGCAATCTGCTCAGATGGATAGAATCTTATATCAAAAATCGTAGCCAAGCTGTTTGCCTAAAGGGTTACATGTCGAAATATTTGTCTGTTCCTTCTGGTGTTCCGCAAGGTTCCCATTTGGGTCCAGTACTTTTCTCATTGTACATAAATGACATAGGAGATTCTTTGAATAGTAGTAATTATCTTTTATATGCGGATGACACAAAAATTTTCAGAGCTATTACGACCTTTGAAGACTGTCATAAACTACAAATGGATCTTGATAATTTATTTCACTACTGTGCTCGCAATCAGCTCTTTTTAAATTCAGACAAATGTAGTGTTATATCTTTCACCAGGAAAAAATCCCCTATAAAATTTAATTATAATCTTTGTAATAATACTCTTAAACGTGTCAGCCAGGTTCGCGACCTAGGTATAACCTTGGACGATCATCTAACTTTCAACTTACACATAGATAAAATTGTCCTACGCGCGTTTAGAAATTTGGGATTTATTAATCGAATAACCAAACCGTTCAGTAAGACCATTACACTAAAAATTCTATATTTTGCTTTCGTTCGTTCAATATTAGATTTCGGCTGTGTCATCTGGAGCCCCTCTTATAAACATCATATTAATAGAATCGAAAAAGTCCAACGAAAATTCATTAGAATCCTAAACTTTCGTTGTAATCACCATAGTAACTCCTATGACAATTCCTTAGCATATCATCGCATATTGAGCCTTCATAATCGTCGGAAACTGTTCGATATAGCATTCCTACACAAGATAATTAATGGTAAAATTGATTGCTCTGTATTACTATCCAAACTCAACTTTTTATGCCGTACTAAACTCCCCGTTCGTCCCAACCGTAAAATAAATCTATTCTCGCCCCCTATTCTACATAAAAACTACACACGCAACTGTTACGTTTGTCGTTCGACTACCCTATATAACAAGGAGTTCTCTGATCTAGATCTATTTTGTAGCTCACTAAAAGGAATTAAAACTGCATGTATTAAAAAACTTATATAATCATGTGTACTTAATTGTAATATTCTTGGTATTCATTGTGACTATATTGCAAAATTGTTAACACTACGTAATTATAATATTTGTATTGTATGCCTTAGTATTAATTATATGATAAAAATGCTGTTTAGTGTTGTAATTCTAACTTTGTTTTCTGTTCTGCTCAATCTGTAAACTTAAATGTGACTTATCTCTACTTTAGAAACTTTTCGGCACTGTTTGTCTACTATTTCTTTATCCTGTAACCATTTAATTATTTCTGTAAGTAATGACTGTTTGTTGCCAAAATAAATAAATAAAAAAAATAAAATAAAAAAAATTGCCAAATTTTCTTAGAATTGTTTCCAGCTTTTAAAAATTCCGATCTATCATACTCTTGTTTTAGTTTTTTTATCAATTTATTACAAAAATTTCTATACCTTTTGTAGGATATCCTTAAGATTTCATTTTCAGGCTGTTTTTTTAGTTTCCGGTGCATTTTATCTCGGTTCCTAATACAGCGCAGTAAGCCGTTTGTCATCCAAGGTTTTAAAATACAATTGCGTTTAGAAGTAGCCTTAAAATAGGAGTTTTTTTGAATTAGTATATTAATCGTATTAACAAGGTAATCAGCTGCGATGTTACAGTTATTCGCTTCAAAGATAGGAGAAAAGTCAGTATTATATATATTGTGGCTAAATCTATCATAGTTAATTTTAAGGATTGGTTGATGGTTAATTTCAGGTTTTAAATTAGGACCTAAACATAAGAGAATTGAATCATGGTCCGTAATTGAGTTTTGGATAATTAAACAAGTTGTATTCGCTTTATATTTCAAGAAAACATGGTCTAAACATGATTCACCTCTCGTTGGGTAAGTGTATGCAGGAAGTAACCCGTGCGAAGCAAGTAAATTTAAATAGTTAGCTGCATTCGCATCAGAGTTGTTGTCGGCAATATTTATATTAATATCCCCTACTAGTGTGATATTTTTGTATTGATTTAGCGATTTCAGTAGAACGTCCAAGCTAGACAAAAAATTGTCTGCCTTTCTGTTAAATGGAGGTCTATAAATTGAAATTATAGCGGTATCGCAACCAATTTTGGTAACGAGACAGTTTGCATCGGTTAATGAAGGTTCATACGTTGAAAGTTCGATATTGCACTTTGCATATAATACCACACCATCGTTTTGATTCAGAATTTTTAATGTATAAAAACTAGTGTAACTATTTATAATCGGAGGGGTATCAACGGTGGATAGCCAACATTCAGTTATGATAATAATATCCGGCTGCACTTTGATTCTAGACAAAAGTACGCTTAAATTAGATATATTTTTCTTAATGCTTCGAATATTTTGCACAAAAACTTTAAGGCAATTTGTTTTATTCAGCAGTAAAGAAGGACAATCTTCGGGGAAACATACCTGGGGGTCTACTCTCTTTCTCTAAAACGAAACTTCGCAAACAAACGAACGAAATTTCGTTAACTCCTCTCCTACATAATATTATCTCTATGCTCTTCTCTATTTCGTTTTCGTACACGCAGACGAAGTACGGATCCATAGAAAAATTTCGTGACCGATTGGATTGAACGGTTTTGTGTGGGTCTAATAAGCGACTAATTACGTTCGTTTGCGAAGTTTCGTTTTAGAGAAAGAGAGTAGACCCCCTGATATTGGGCTGCTGTATTATCAAGTTCATTAAGTAAATCGCAAAAATCAACCATTGTGTATTTTTGAAAAGAGGGTGTCTATAAAAAATATTACCAAGTATGACTTTTGGTAGCAAGCGAAAGCGAGCCCTAATGTTACACAGTAAGCACTAAACTTCTTTGCATTTCCTGATTCTTTACGGCTGGTAAATCGAAAGCTAAGAGTCCAAGGAATTGCAAGTAACTTCAACCGTGGTAAGATTAGCCCATTCGCTAAAATAATGTGCACCTTTTCCGCAGATGGTAATAATTTTGTCTTGTAATAAGAGTAATAAAGTGTGGAATACGATGTAATGTGTATATTAATGTATAGATAAGTGTAAGATGGTGTGTTGTCATAACAATTAATTAAAATAAAATATAATTTATCATTCCTAATCCTCTCTAGTACTAGTCAGAACGAGTATTGTTGTTTTATCTCCTGTAGTTGCTCCTCGCTACGAACATGGATAAGTTGCGAGCCGTCTTCCTTTCTCAGATAAATTCTTCCATTGACAGTCCAACAGTATTTGAAAAATCTATTCTTATTAAGTTCTCTAGTTAAATAGAAAAGCCTTTTCGTTTTTGGAGTGAGGAGTTCTGAAATGTATATAGGTTTTTGCGGCCCAGATAGTCCAAGATGACTTGTACTTAGCTTATTATCTTTACATTGCGAGTTAAATTTTTTCACTGACTGGAGAAAATTATGTCTTGAAATTGGAGTTGTGAACTCAACCAAAACAGCCCTGTTATTCTGAGATTTAGCTGGCAATCTCTGTACATTGTGAATCTGAGATGACATATTATCTAATTTTAATATGGAAGAGATTGTAAGGACTTTTCCTAATAAATCTTGTTGAGTCTCCTGGTTTTCCATAGGAACGTTTTTTATTTCAATCTTCGTTTGAAAATTTTGCCTAGTAATATCTTCAATTTTAGTTTCTAGAAAACTTATTTTTGTCGAATAATCCTTGCACTCTCTTTCGAGACTGTTAACTTTTGAACTCAGCAGAGCGATCGCGTAGTAACTGCATCAATCATTAAAGGACTGCATCAATGTCAAAACAGGGTTTTGGTTTCACGTATCACTGAGACTGTCCGTAAAGGATCGTTGAGGACAAAAAAATGTTTTGACATTGATGCAGTAACTATCGTGACGTAAGACTTTTGAAGTAAGATGTCGTTTAAAAATTAAAAACTTCCCGCGGGAATCAAAAATCTTAATCCACGCGGACGAAGTCGCAGGAATCATCTAGTTATTTATAATTAAAATTAACGGTAAAAAAGAATTAAGTTATGTAGGTACCTAGGTACATAGTACGTACTTTAAGTACAACTTTTTTTTAAACCTTTATTGAAAACAATACAATAGAACTTAAAGCTAGAAACATGCCCGCGTGGAATGGTGGCAAGAATGCTGGCTGCATTTCCTCGTTGGACCTTCGTTGGACACCCAGGCTTATCCTTTGCGCATTAAATTATAATCAGCTGTGATTAAAATGAAAATATCCATAGACAATTTCGGTATCTCGAGATATCTCTGGCTTATGGTATCTTTGATTGCATCGTAAAAAGAAAATCTACTAATTTAGGCGCATCGCTTCTTACTATTAAAGTATTTTGTATTATATTTATTAAAAACCAAAAGCCAATTAATAAATAGAAAATCACAAGAAACCACAGACTCTAAAATATTACTTAGTTAGTTAAGTAACGCAGTTAAATTTGGAAGACTGTTATGTCTACTTAAATTGCTAGATTACCATACACATTCAAATTAGTCAGATTATAAATAGGTCTGCACTACCAAAATATCGATAATCAGAGTTTGTGACTAGTAATCTGTGGTTTGCGACCCATTGCTACAATCCTGAAAAAGCTTACGTGAAGCCGGCTATAAGGACTGTAACAATGGATATCCTTTAGGACATTTTTGGATGTGATATTGCGACAATAATTACCCGATCGCTCTGCTGATTTTCATATTGAGATGACATAAACTCCAGGGATTTTTCAATATCGATGTTTGTTTTCCGAATTTCGGTCATTTGATTCTTTAAAATATCCATGTCATTGTGTATCTGAGTCAATTTGCTGTCTTGATCCTCTTTCCATTGTTGCAGCATGGACTTTATCTCACTTTGAAACGTTTCCAGATTTTCATGAATCATGTTATCGTGTTTCCGTTTCGGTCGATTTGTTGTATATGACGTGTGATCCATTTTCTGGTCTTTATTTGCATCAGTTCCTGAACCCGAGAACCCGGTAGGTGGTGCTCGAGACATATTGTATGTATATCAAAAGCTGCACTCTTGTGTATGGAACGGAGTATAAGTCGCCTCACAGTAAGTGCGCTCGGGCATAGACTTGCATGAATCCACAGAATTAAAATTTGGCTTTTGGAAATATTACGAAAGAATGAAATCTAATCTTGTGATTAAGTCTATTTTCACTTCACTTCGGCACTACACTTATTTTAGATCTTATAAATTTAGTGTTGTTGAGGAATTAGAACGATTAATAAAGGACTTGACCAGCGCAACTATGGGAGCTTGCCTAGATATCAAAAATTAATGTGCAGCAATGAACTCTTTATTATTGTAATTTTTATATTTTATAGTTTTCAGATTAAAAAGCTTCAGGAGTCTGAAGGCTCTGAAAACTGAGAAAATAAATAAAAGAAGTTTCACCAAAAAACTGCTTTCCCACACTAGATGGCACTAGTTGTTGTGGTGAGCGAGTCTAAAAAAATATTTTAAGTATTGCTTACCACGTTTCTCAGGAAAATAATTAAGCTTTGCATTATTTGAGCATGGATGAGGATAATACTGGAATAATAAAACTATATTTGCAATAATTATGTAATTCCTTTAAAAATCACGCTACATTGTACTGCTGCTACACTAGATGCCGCTAGCGAGTCTTTTCAACTATTCGACAACAGATGGCGCTAAACGTTTTGGTTAGCGAGTTTGTTCAACTATTCGACCACAGATGGCAGACAGATGCAATGCCAGAAGGCGTTACGTTCCTTTAAACGCATTGGTTATTTGAAAATGCTTTGTTCGTTTGAGGCCTGTCAACTAACAAAAATAATAAAAACAAAACATACATTTCCTTTTCATTACTATTTAATTGATCTAAAATAAATTACTCATAATATAGTGACTAAGGTACTTATATGGTATTCAAGGAGGGTAACAAGATTATTATTAGGCATGGATAAAACGGAACGTCAAAATGGAGTAGTGCTTAAAGAGGAAACCGGACGCTCAAGATTTAAACAATAAACGTATTGTTTTTATAGACATTTTAACCTTGACCTTATTTGGAATAATAAATCCATAGTAATTTCGGTTTTAATTTTTAAACCTTACTGTAAAAACGGAAATCCTGCACATTGTCCCGAATCGGAGGGCAGTTACTGGTCATGTCCTTTAGCTAGAAACAACAAAGACACGTCCGCTACGTACGACAATCCGGGAGAGAGGAGAATGGGCAGACGAAATTGAGCTCTAAATCAATGAAGTTATGGTTTATTTTACTTTGACGAAAATCTTTAACGTTTGATCGACCATTCTTACGTAATCGGGGGGCAGGGACCCCATATCCCCAGATAAACATGCTTACTACTACACCAATAAGACAGTTACATTAATAAAAAGATAGCGAACAGTGATTTCCACTTTATTTTTATCTTTAATCTAAAACATTCACTATACATGAATACCATATTATCATTTTACATGAAATATCATACATTTCCATTCTTATTTTATAATTAACAAGCTTTTGCCCACAACTTGCCTGTGTGGACTACACAAATTTCAAACCCCTATTTCACCCCCTTAAAGGTTGAATTTTCAATAATCCTCTCTTAGCGAATGTCTACATCATAATATCTACATGCCAAATTTTAGACTGATTCATCCAATGGATTGAGCTGTGCATTGATAGATCAGCCAGTCAGTCACCTTTTCCTTTTATATATAATTATAACTGACTAATGCCCGCGACATCGTCGCGTGTATTAGGTAGATAGGTTATTGGTTCCCACAGGAACTCTTTAATTTTCCGGGATAAAAAGTAGCCTATGAGTTATTCCAGGCTAAAACCTATCTCTGTGCCAAATTTTATCCAGATCTGTTCAGCCGTTCTGGCGTGATTGAGTAACAAACATCCATCGATCCAAACTTTTGCATTTATAATATTAGTACAGATGTGAAAGTGTGTTTACTTTCAATCCGGCTGTAACATCACAACAGATTAAAGTGAATTTTGCATGGGTTTAGTTGAGGATCTGGAGAGTGATATAGCCCACTATATTGGGCTTCAATTTTACTGGAAAATATAAGATACTAGCTGATGCCCGCGACTTCGTCCCCGTGGATTGAGGTTTTTCGGTTCCCGCAGGAACTCCTTAATTTTCCGGGATAAAAAGTAGCCTATGTGCTATTCCAGACTATAATCTATCTCTGTGCCAAATTTCATCCAGATCTGTTCATCCGTTGGAGCGTGATTGGGTAACAAACATACATCCATACATCCATCCATCCAAACTTTCGCATTTATAATATTTATTTGATTACATTCATAATCTTGTGAGAAATAAAATCACAGCAGAGGTGATAGGTTACCTTTGGTAAAGCAGGAAGCATGCATGTTGACAAAACCTTCAGAAGTTCTTTATATGGTGCGCTTTGTTTATTGCCTATACTATAGAAATGCTCAAGAATATCCTTCCCTTCTATATGTGGTAATTTCAGCTCAACGTCTGGTATGTGAGTGATGTTGTTGAAGTCTATGCCATGCCTTTGGAGATCATCTTGACAGCTGAAACATTTCAGATAACTCATTTAAGCATTTATTTATATACCATTTTTCCAGAAAAATAAGGAATTAGAACTATGTTCCATCAAATGAATCTAGTGTTTAATTGCCTATAATGTACATAACTCCTAAGTTAAAGGTACTCAAAGTCGTAACCGTAGCTATTACTACTACAAAGAAGTACAAGAAGGTATATTTAGAGAACAATAAGTTTAAATTAAGCTCTGATCGCCAGAAAATCAAAATCATACTAATATCATAAATGATGTAAAATATCAAAAGTATGTAACTTGTTTGTTGGTTTGTCCTTCAATTACGCCTCAACAGAGCAACGGATCGACGTGATTTTTCGCATGGGCATAGTTGAGGACTTTGAGAGTGACATAGGCTACTTTTCATCCCGGAAAATTAAAATGTTCCCATGGGAATTAAATAACTTATTCCACCCGGACGAAGTCGCGGGCATCAGCTACCAACCAATGGACGTAATAATTCTGAGCAGCTTATTAAATCTGCATAGATTAGGTCGTCGAGTCAACTTAGAAAGAAAAAGTATGTAAACAATGCAGAAATAACTTTACCTTTTAATTACATTAGGACTAACATTTGAAACTGGATTTTTGAATAGTTGGTCATAAATGTTCTTTGATATCATTTGTATATTCACATCATTAACTCTAAATTCTTTAGAGCTAGCACTTTCTTTAGTATTTACTTCTTGGAGGTTAAAGTTACTTGCCAGCTGTTTTTTTTCTTTTTCATATTTTTCCTGCTTAATTACTTTGATTTCACTTGTAGGCAACACATCGCTGTAACGTCTACGGCATAAAAGGCACATTTTTTGAGCGTTTTTCAACATTTTGTTGATTTTTCTCATCCGAATATTTAAAAACAACTGACGCAAAGCAAAAATCAAAACCGATCAAAACAACAATACAACGGCTGTGTTCCGAAATACACTGCGAGCACTGTAAGGTGTGACGTCACTTTAGTACACTGCGAAGCCGTTCCTTTATAGTAAGGTATACTGCCGAGCAATCGCGTAACTTCTGCATCAATCATTGTTACAGTATCAATTGTTGTAATTGGCTGAATTTATGGCATTCTTGCTGCGTCAATGGATTATGTCCAATAGTGGAAGAGTGTTAACCAATCAGAGGTGATTGCGATGTATCAATGATTGATGCAGAAGTTACGCGATCGCTCGGCTGGGTACTGCTTATAACGGAACGCTGTCAGCACTCAGACAATCACTGAGAGCACCTTACCTCGAAAACGCCAGTGCTCACAGTACAAAGATGGCGTCGATTAATGACGTCATATATTTCCCTAGGATACTGCAGCAGTTTACTGTCAGTTAAAACGGAACGAATTTCTCCACAGTAAAGAGCACTGAACAGTGCTCGCAGTCTATAACGGAACACAGCCAACATTCGTTGACTGCGTTCGATATGGTTGACAGGAATTGTCTATGGTCAGCAACATTTTGATAGCTACCTACCCCTGTGACCTACCCACAATACTTTTTGCTTCCCCGACCGAAGCGGCGAAGCCGAAGGTTTGTGTCAGACTCAGAGACTAGGTTTGTGTTCCCATATTCTATGTTCAATGTTTTTTTTTATTCCTGCGGAAACTCCTTAATTTTCCATATTTAGCTTCCTTCCTTTAGACTATGTCACTCTCCTTTGAAGGTCACTCTCCAGGTCCTCCACCTATATATCCATGCCAAAAATCACGTAGATCCGTTGCGGCGTGATTGAAGGACAAACCAACAAACTTTCGCTTGTATTATATTGTAGAGTGTAAGAATATATAAGGCGTGTATCCACTATAATAAAGACAGTATTAATCCAACGTCCCGTGTTTCATTACGCCTCCAAGATCCCGCCTTACATGGCGACCCTGCCTTATACGGCAGCCGGACCATCCGCGTAGTAACATCATGTGTGAATCAAGTAATAAAGTGCTATTGGACATTGATCGATTCATTAAAGACTGGGCTATAATTTATCTAATTACTGCGTTAATAATAGTCCTCATAATAGTTATATTATCATGCTGCGGACGGCGACGTTAAAAACACGTTAAAAGACTGTTTAAGGAAAGGAACAGAAGAATGGGTGCAGGAAGTACAAAAGAAGAGGTCATAATCGCCCAAAACGCGGGCGGTGGATCAAATGAGGCATCCGTCACGGAATTGAGGATGCATATTAGCACCACGAATATTATTTTGATCGCAATGTTAACTATAATGTTGCTGGGAGTACTATATGCAGTGTACAAGCTGTACAGAAAATGCCATCTTCAGTGGATTGACCAGCAATTCCACCATCACACCCTGCGGCGTTCGTTCCTACGTGCAATTCCGCAATCACCTAGGGACAACGTGGAAGTGTAAAAGTGAAATAGTGCAAAATTATTTGAAGGGTCATAGGTACAGTAACATTATTCCATCTACGTAAACGCGTGAAGAACTGGTACGTGTATAATTAGCTACAGATACTTTATTATTCGTGCATTGAACTGGAGAGACAATCACGCATCAAATTACGGTATGGATACTTTGGTGTAGAATTAATAAAATGTATTCGGTAGAGATAAACTGCGTATATTATGTTATTATTATAAGTTATGGCATCGACTTTAGAATTATTATGTAATGAAATTAAAGAAATAAGAGTGTACTTGATTAAAGTAGGTCCAAGTCGTAGAACTGAGAGTTTACTGAATAAAAAATTAAGTGAAGCAAATAATATTTTTATAAGATATACTAATTATGTATTTCAGATATCAAGCGATATTGAGAAAGGCAAAGTATCAATTAGCGATTCTGAGTTAATTTATAAGTATATTGAAAAGTTTCGGAGTACATACACTGACGTAATTGAGCTATGTAAACTGTGTAAAAGTAAAGATAGTGTAACAATGGCTCTTTTCGACATTAAAGTAGCGTTAAATTTACTGCCACTCATGACTGATGAGGAGGCTAATACCAAGCAGCTAATTGACGGGATTGAGTATTATAATTCTGTACTAACTACTCCAGAGTGTAAGAAACAATTGGTTAATTTTGTGGTAAAAAGTAGACTATCCCAATCTGCAAAATTAGAATTATCCCCCGACTACTCAGGCGTGGATGAGTTAGTGGGTGACATGAAAAGGGTTTTACTACCTCAGAAGTCAGCAACTGCCATCCAGACCAAACTTAACACAATAAGACAGAATGAATTATCAATAAAAGAGTACGGTAGTCAAATATCCGACCTGTTCGTGAATCTTACGGTGTCACAGGCCAAAGGGAATACCGAATGTTACAATGTTCTCAAACCAATAAATGAACAGCATGCGATAAAAAAATTTGCCGATGGCTTGCGAAACCGAAGGATGAGCACTATAATAGCATCAAGAAATTTTAGTTCCCTCAAGGAGGCGATTCAGGCGGCACAAGATGAAGAACTGTCTTCATCCGCAAGTTTTGGCGAAGTTCTTGGTATTTACCATAGTAATAAAGGTTTCAGGCAGAATTTTACAGCAGGACGGCGAGGATACGCGAACACAACATATTATCAGCGTAGGCCTCAGCGAGGAGCAGTTTATAACAATAACGGACGGCGCGGTGGATGGAACGGGCCTCGCAACCAACACCAGCAGCAGGCGCAGTCGTCCCGCGGACGGTCATACAGAGGTAGGTCATACTATCATAATAATAATAATAGAAATCAAAGGATGGGCAATAAAAACGTTTATGTTTTGTCAGAACCGGAAGCCAAACCGGAACAAACGAATGCAGAAAAAAAATTTTTTCGTGACTAAAATATTGTCATGTAATAGTAATTGTTCAATTAGTTTATCTCTAAACAATCATTCATACAATTGGTTACTCGATACGGGAGCATCGATCTCAGCTATAAAGTATAAACATGTTCTAGAAAATCAAATTTCATATTGCAAAGAAAACATCACCATAACAGGTGTAGGAGGTACGATTACAACTCTTGGATATTGTTATTTAAACTTAGATGTAAATGGGCATCAATTGAAGAATAAATTTTATATATTTAATTACTTGCCAATTAGAGCGAATGGCATCATCGGACAAGATTTTCTGAGAAAATATAAAGCGGTATTAAATTTTAGTTTAAATAAAATAACATTGATTACTAGTAATAATAAAATTAATTTGTCAATTAATATAGTAGACAATAAGCGTTTGGAGATACCACCGAGATGCGAGTCGATTCATTATATACAAACAGACTTTACAGATGATTGCGTAGTCTGCGCGTCGAATATCAATGACGGGATTTACTTAGCAAGTTCGCTGGTTAAACCAATATACGGCAGAATACCTATAAAAATATTAAACACTACGGAGCATCATTTTACACTGAATGAAATCAAACCAATCATTCATAGAGCTTGTGATTATAAAATATGCGCTTTTACGAATTGCGAATCGAATGCCGATCGTGTTAAGAAATTGTTTTCATCGTTGCAATTAGACCATCTAAATAATGAAGAGCAGGTTTCTGTAGGGAACCTATGCGCAAAGTATAGTGACGTATTTTATTTACCAGGGGATAGATTAGCCACTACTAACATTTATAAACACTCGATAACTGTAAAGCCGAATGTGTCTCCTATATTTTCTAAACCATACAGATTACCTCACGCTCAGAAAAAGGAAATCGATAGACAGATAGGAAAAATGTTGCAGGAAGGAATTATAGAAGAGAGTGCAAGTGAATGGAGTAGCCCCGTGTTATTAGTTCCAAAAAAGCTTGACTCTACTGGCGAGAAAAAATGGAGGTTAGTAATCGATTATAGGAAATTAAACAACTGTATTCAAGACGACAAATTCCCTCTTCCAAATATAACCGAAATACTAGATTCTTTGTCAGGATGTATTTTTTTCAGTCATTTAGATTTATACCAAGGTTTTCATAATGTTGAACTTGAGAAAGACAGCCGGAAATATACAGCATTTTCTTCGGGACGGTACCAACTGACAAGAATGCCTATGGGGTTGAAAACCAGCCCTTCTTCCTTTTCTCGTATGATGACAATGGCTATGGCGGGTCTTACATATGAAAAATGCTTAGTTTATCAAGATGATTTAATTGTTTTCGGAAGAAATTTGACAGAAAAATCGAAAAATTTACAGGATGTGTTTGAGAGATTACGCAAAGTCAATCTTAAGCTTAACCCCGCAAAATGTGAATTTTTTTAAAAAGAAATTAATTACTTAGGACATGTGGTCTCAAAGGAAGGAGTCTTGCCGGATCCAGGGAAAATAGAAGTTGTTAAAAATTATCCATGTCCAAAGTCTGTTGACGAGGTCAAGCGATTCACAGCCTTTGTCAACTATTATAGGAAATTTATACCAAATTTTGCGGAAAAGGCTTATCCATTACATAAACTGTGTAGGAAAAATGTCTCTTTCATTTGGGATAAAGAGTGCCAAAAATCATTTCAAACTCTGAAAAGTTGCATAGTTTCTCCTCCAGTATTACAATACCCAGATTTTTCAGACGCTAACGAGTTTATAGTACAAACAGACGCATCGGGTTACGCGATAGGAGCCATACTATCGAATTCGGACGGTCGTCCAGTAGCATATGCTAGCAGAGCTTTAAATAAAAATGAGCAAAATTATCCTACGATTGAAAAAGAACTGTTGGCTATAGTTTGGGCGGTAAAATATTTTCGTCCATACTTATATGGTCGTAAATTCAAAATTGTTACGGATCATCGTCCATTAATTTATTTGTTCAATATGCGAGATCCATCAAGCAGGCTTATGAAATTTAGGCTAGTACTGGAAGAATACGATTTTACTGTAGAATACGTAAAAGGTTCAGATAATGCAGCTGCAGATGCCTTGTCTCGGATTTCTTTTACGTCGGATGATTTAAAAAATATGAGCGAATGCACTATAAACGTAACTACTAGGGCACAGGCGAAAAGAATACAACAACAATCTCCGTGCGATATGATTTCAAATCACAGTTGGCCTGATCAACCAAAGGTGATAGGAAGTCATAATAAACCAAGAAAAGCGGTAGAACTTAGATTTATAGAAAAAAATGAATTAGAAAGTCTTAGAAGACAACGTAAAATTACTATGGAAAGAAACGCGTTTTGCTATGTAGAAAGTAAGTTGACAATTTTTATTAATCCCGCTTTCCAATCACAATTGACGCGAGCCGCATTTGTGAGGGAGTTGGATAATCTCTGTAAACAAATACACGTCGACGAAATATATATACTTAATAAAAAATAAAAGTAATAAAATATTCATTGAAAAATTGTCAAGTGAAGTTAAATCGTTACAAAATAAGTGCGCGACACGATTTTATATATTAAATGATGTACAACGGATAGAAAATAAAGATGATAGAAGAGTGATCCTGAACGACTTCCATCTCTTGCCCACAAGTGGCCATGCGGGTATGAGAAGGATGTTAAATAATATTAAAAAATATTTTTACTGGCCAGGATTACAGAAAGATGTTAGAGAATTCGTTAAAAAGTGTGAAAAGTGTCAAAAGGAAAAACATGCAATACATATCAAAGAACCGATGGTAATCACCTCAACAGCTACAACAGCATTTGAGAAGGTCTACTTAGATTTGGTAGGTCCACTAGATAGCGATAACTACGGCAACAAATACATACTTACGCTGCAATGCGAACTAACTAAATATATGGTAGCACATCCTTTAATTTCTAAAAAATCTGAGGAGGTAGCTCAAGCTTTTGTAAATAGCTTCATACTTCTCTACGGGCTCCCACGGGAAATTGGGACTGACAGAGGGTTGGAGTTCCAGTCTTCACTGTTTAAAGAGGTTTGTAAGCTTTAAATATTAATCATTTAAGTTCCACAGCATACCACCATCAAAGCATTGGTGCATTGGAAAATTCTCACAAACACCTAAACTCATTTTTACGCATACAAACAGATAACCATCCTGAAACTTGGAGCCACTGGCTCCCCTTTTGGTGTTTTTCGTATAACACTTCAGTCCATTCTGAAACTAAATTTACTCCGTACGAGCTAGTATTTGGAAAAATCTGTTCACTTCCTAGTAATTTAAATACTAAAGAGGTAGAACCATTATACAATCATGAGAATTACCCATGTGAATTAAAATATCGGTTACAATTGTCGCAAAAAGAAGCAAGGGAAAATTTAATCAAAAGCAAAGAATTTAGAAAATCAATTTATGATAAATGTACCTATTAATCCTATAGTGTACAATCCAGGAGATTTAATTCTGATAAAAAACGAAAATTGTAGCAAGATGGATAGTGTTTATTTAGGTCCTTACAAAGTGGTCAAAGACATGCCACCAAATGTGCAGATTAATAAAAACGGTAAATTAGATATAGTTCATAAGAATCGTACAAAATTGTTTAATCTTAGTGAGTAAGTTTAATTATTAAGCTAACAATGTATTTAACCAATATGTATAACAAAAAAAAAAAAAATTATATTTACATACTAATTTTTTTAAATAAAAGGATGGGAGATGTAGAGTGTAAGAATATATAAGGCGTGTATCCACTATAATAAAGACAGTATTAATCCAACGTCCCGTGTTTCATTACGCCTCCAAGATCCCGCCTTACAATATTTGTATGATAAAATAAGTAAATCACATTTTGAACTGAATTTCTGGTTGTTTCGGCTTCGGTCGAATGTTGTGGTGATAGATCTGCTTCAGTCGGTTAGACTTAAGTATCCTAGTAATTTGTTGTTGGGCACTAGCTGTTATCATTTCACACAATATCATAGAACCCTCAGAATAAAAAATCTAGCTTCACTGTAGTAAATATTCTAAGCGCCTGTTTTATAATCGCCAAATTAAACCCCACAGAACAGCCCCTTATATCTGTATTGATGTATAATTTTAGTATGGTAGCAACCAGTAGAAACGGTCAACTGCATTAGCTGTCCTTGCAGCCTAAAATATTTTCATCACTTTCCATGGAAGAGTCCATGAAAAGTGATGAAAATATTTTAGGCTATTGGGAAATGGGTACTGCATCCTCACACAGAGAGTTAATGAACTCGCTCAAAACTTCCCCATATCTATATCTTAATATGACTAGTGGTTCGCCCCGAACTGAGACCTCGCGGTATCCATAAACTTGTACAGAGCGCCATCTATTGACATAATTGTGAAGTTCTGTTAATAATACTGAACCACATTAAAAATTAAATCATTTTGTTTCCTTATAATATTTATCTAATTTTAGTATTTGTTGTTCATGTACAGGATATAATTCAAATAATTGATAAGTTTCAGGCTCAGCCTTTCAGAAAATTAAGAGTTCTGAGGTCTACTTTGGACGTTAGAAAATCGCCACTTTGAAAGCCCCCCATTTCGTCAATTTTAGGGGAAAAAATTAAAAAAATATATTTTTGGACTCTATTCCTAATTATCTTTAAAATGATATACCGCAACCCTATGTAACGCTATAAAAAATATTTTACTTCGCATTTGCTTCTATGAGAGCCCCCCTGAAATAAAGATTTTTATAACTTTTTAAGCCATATTCGGCGGGAGGCCATCGGTTTACATATTATATTTAAATTTGAAGGAATTACGATCAGTAATTCAGAAGTTATAAGGCTCTGACAGACGGACGGACGGACGGACAAGTGCAAATTCACTCAAGTAGACTCAGAGACCTTCGCTTCGCTCGGTCAATTAAAAGAACACTTTCAAACAAAACTAAGAATATATTTGGGATTATTTATTATGGGGTCAAATATTTCTTACAATAATACTCAAAAATACAATTATGATAAAATTGCAAATACATAATGATTGAATTCTAGGTGCAACTTATAAATTAAAAGGAATGTAACAAAATAACAAGTCATATTTTAGTTAGTTCTTAGTTGATAATCACCATTCTGTGTAATATACCGGACCCATGGTAGAGCTTGGTAGCCACTCTTCTCAATGATTTTGAGATATCTAACTTGTATTCCAGAGGTTGTGAAGTATGGGATTTCAAATTTGACTTGTATCGGTGGCTTGCCATCCGTGTCCTCACATTCTACTGATGGTAGACCAAAGTGGGCTCGCATTAGGTACTCTTTACCTCCTGGAAATGATTTAATAGACCATGTAATAGCATTTTGTTCTGGAGTATACTTCACACTTCCAATAGTAGTCTTGAATTTAGGTGAATCAGCATCAGCTGGGACAGGAATAATAATCTCGACATTATTAGCAGTGGAGCGTCTCTTGAACTGGGATTTAGCTTTGATCATATATTCAACTCTTGAGTGTGCATGACGTTCTATCACAGACTCAATCCATATCAGAGGTTTTACATGTGTATTAAGTCTGTATGACATAAGTTCAAACTCTCCATCGGGTGGTATGAAAGAAATAGTCCGATCATTTTCAAACCTTGACAGTCTAACACACTGATGGAATTTCACATCTTCTAATTCAACAGACTTTGATTTTCCCCTGCCCGTGCTTTCAAAGAGCACTTTATCATTCAATCCAAGTCGCAACTCTGGCATACCAGATAAGTAAACTCTCATTTTGATAGCACCAACTATTTCACTCCTGAGAACATTTCCATTAGAGTTAGCCAATAAGTTTACAGATTCAATGACATCGAGGAACACTTCATTTTTCCTGTATTTAATGCCTTCAGACCTCCACGACACAGCATTGGTGACTGCCATTGGGATTCGGGGCTGCATTTCTAACTTATGACCTTCTTGCGTTATGTACTCTTGGAGGATCTTGCTATCAGTAGTCTGTGGGTAGCCAAAATCCAACAGTTCATCCAGCAACTCGTAAATCACGACAAAGTTGTCGCGAATACTCTCCTCCTCTAATTCTTTGAAGTATTCAGTCATTACTTCAACTATTTTATAGAGGAACACAAACACAAGGGCAATATTGGCGTTTTTCTTTGTAGTAGACACAATGTAGAGGTTGTTTGTCTTGATGTAAGCAAAAGTACACTCACTGGTCTGCAATAATGGTGTCAACATTCCCTCTTCTTCCTTCTCCATTAGAAGTGGCATAAACTTATCTATGACAGCCATATCGACATCTCCGCGGTAATTCCTCGATATGAGAACTTTACCCTTCACATCTAATATGTACATCGCCGACGAAGACATCCTGTTACCTGAAAATAATACCTACATAACATAAAGCAAAGAATTGGATTACCTGTTCAAGTATCAGATAAAAATAAAAATAAAAATAAAGGAGCTAGAGTAAATATTATATTTGTATAGAATACATAATATAAGAAAATTTACCTTGATGCCCTGTACTTGCTTGGAAATTAGTGTTTTTAAATAAATTAATTCATCACTGCTTTACAAAATATAGTCGTGTCGTGATCAGAGACAAATGTCGTGATGACGCAATTGACATTTCGTAATTAATGTCAAAGGTGTCAGATAAAGGGTATGTTCGATTAACACCTGTGATTAACACTGCGAGCATAGCAGGTATATTACTTTACTCTATGGAGCATAGTCTCTGGCGAGCATTTTTCAATGCCCTTACTCGGGAGAAATTCGTTTCGTTATGGACTAACAGTATTATTCCTTGAACAGTATACTGCCGCAGTATCCTTGGTTACTGGTCTCTGATCCTAGGGAAACATAATATGACGTCATAAATCGTCGTCATTTTTGTACAGTGAGCACTGGCGTTTTGAAGGTAAGGTGCTCTCGGGTGTGTTCCGAAATACACTGCGAGCACTGTAAGTCTCCAGTAAGAGCACTGTACAGTGCTCGCAGTGCTTATATCGGAACACCCACTTTGTCCGCGTGGTTTAAGTATTTTAATTCCCGCGGGAAATCCTTAATTTTCCGGGATAAAAAGTAGCCTATGTCACTCCCCAGGTCCTCAACCATACCCATACCAAAAATCACGTCGATCCGTTGCTCCGTTGCGGCGTGATTGAAGGACAAACCAACAAACAAACACACTTTCGCATTTATAATATTAGTATAAAGTATGATTGTTAATTAGAGCTAATTAGAGTAGTTTATTAACAAATATATTAATAATTAAAGAATAATTAAGCCTTTACAAAGCGTTTTCAGCTTAAGGTTTTCAGCATAAAGGTTTATATAGACTGTCTAAGCTAAGTCTGCAGCAGTAAGAAAATGGTAGAATTTGAAAATCTGTTGATGACAACACAGAGTGTAATGCGAAAAAACGCACTTGATACTTGTGTTTTTTGTTTTCAATCTGCTTTCCTGGGAGTGTGGTCATTGTTCGTTTTAGTACCTACATTTCAAAAAGTAAAATGTATATAGAGGGCACAATTTTGACAGCGTAATAAGGTAGAGCATACATGATCCCCGTATTTATATAAATTTTATATATAATATTTGCCGTGAATTAGTCTGGGTGGATTTCGGCTATAAACTCACGCAGAAACCATATGTTTTTGTTCAGGGGATGAGTCAAAAAAGGTAACAGACAAACGGTTACTTTCGCTAACTATTCTTCGCTACTACTAATATTAGTATGAATCTACTGACGCTAAAGATTCACAACAAATTATTACTTGATCAGGGGAGATCTTTTGAATTACTTAAGGAGAGCATAAATGAATTAAAACATAAAATGAAATGAATGAAATATTCTTTATTGTACACCAAAGACATAACATTAATAATCAGAATCAATAAAACAAAAAAATAAAATAAAACAATAAAAATTATCAATATTGACTTTTGTTTCCCGTGCTGCACGCTTTTTGCCGGGAGTCCTCCAGATTCCCTGATTAGTTTGGCCCTCATTTTTAATAACTCTTATGGTTCGTTCGCTTACACCTGGAAATAAATGAAAATAATTTATTTTTTTCGCATTTTCGGCAAAAAATAATTATGTTGGGGATTCCGTCTACTCTCTTGACCCCTCCTTAGACGCGACAGCTTCTGATCAAGGCAGCACGTTTATAAATCTAAAATCCCACCCAACTTATTCCAAGTTTCTGAAGGACATCCTGGAGATGAGGCTTTAACTCTTCGCTTATTCCACCTTGAATTTATACAATAATTAATAAAAAGTATAAAAACTTTTTATTAATTATTGATAAGATTTTGCTGTCAGTTTTTTTCGCATATTATCCATCATAATTATACGATATGAACAGGCGAATATAAACCGTTTAAACGTTTTATATAAATAATCTAGTATTGTATTCAAAGATCGAAAGGCAAAATATCAAAACCGTTTGGTCAACTTACTTGTCGACTCTTCAATTTCTTGTAAACATTGTTGTTTTTGGCTTAGGACAGCATCGTGATCTTCCTTTACTTCTTAGAATTTAAGAATCATGTTATAAAATAACTCGCACACATTATTTTGAATAGGTTTATCCATTATTTCACTATTTTCACTTTTATTTTTGAAATATTAAAACGA
Source organism: Erebia ligea (assembly GCA_917051295.2). Taxonomy (NCBI): domain Eukaryota; kingdom Metazoa; phylum Arthropoda; class Insecta; order Lepidoptera; family Nymphalidae; genus Erebia; species Erebia ligea. The sequence continues at coordinate 12,425,197 of OU785241.1, read as the reverse complement.
ACAATAACAACCTGATGGCTGAATTGACAAATCAGTGACAAATGTAAGAACACAGATTAGACGCATGTTTTTACTTTGTTTTAAGTGTTGCCCTTTTATTCCGTGGCAGAGTTAGCGTGGCCAGACTCTACCTCTATCGTTTTCAGTAATTTTGGCACTCTGTAACCGGCAGCTGATATGGTAGAAGTGGGTGGTAGAAGTACTGTGTAGAAGTACCAATTTACCATAGAGGTAAAATATTTTGTTTATGTACCGTGCACAGACATATAATATAGTTATAACTCTGTGGTACCGTGTTACGCGTGTTACACACGTATAACCACAGCGTTTAACTCTGTGTCACACCGTACCCCAAAGCCGTACCCAATGAAGAAAGAAGATAATACCCACAGATAATACCACACCAAGAACCTATAAAACGTTGATAAAAGGTTCTTGAAAGGGTTCTTGTACCCACAGAGTTATAAAGAGAAGATAAAAAGAGTCTTCTATTATTATGTCTGTGCTTGTACCACACTCGGCATAAACATGGCAAAACCCATAGTAAGTCGTAATTCCTAATTCTATGGCAAAAACCGTGCAAAAACCTTTTACAATCATCATGTGCAATCGTCCGTAAAACTTCCATGGAAGATAAAACTGGTTTTTCCCAGTTTTTCCACCTGCTGGACCATCAACCACACAACCTGGACCAAAGACCTGGACCTACTAGACTACGGACTATATAAATGATATGTCAGAACCCAGAGCTAAGAAGCCATTTGACGGAAAGAAAAATTGTCATATAATGACAGTTCGTATTTCGTATTTTTTCTGTGTTTTGCGGTGTTTGGGGTAGGTCGGGCGTTAGAATTCTGTTTTTTACTTTGTTTTTGTTTAGTTAAATTAACTCAACGGCCTTTACCCATGGGAATATTGATGAATTGGTCAATTATGGTGCTGTCTAAATCTAGCTGTGTAATTAGTTTCTTCTAAATGGCACGTGTTCTGTGATACGTCGTTAAAATGATAACTCAGCAAAAACAAAGAAACCCTTTAGTATTTCTAGATATTTCAATCGATGGCGAGAAAGGTTAGTTATTTGTTCATTATAATTATAATTACAACATACTCTTATATGCGTTCAGGGTACGTTCATCTTCATACTTAAGCTGTATTGTAACTTACTATGGGTACTTGTAGAAAATATGTTTTATTTTAAGATTCAGTCATTCAAACGTTTGAATTTTACATAAAATATATATGTGGGACAAGGTCGCGCTACCTACCTATCTCTCTACCTACTATAGTGTTTCTAATGCTGTACTTTTGATACTAAAAGCGAATATATCAAGTAAAATAAAGGTAGGTCAATTGATGTAATGAGCATAGGTCAGCAACATTGTAACATAAATATCAGTCAGAGTTACTTACTAACGGATAAATGAAGGTTGAACAACTCAAATGTACCTACCGATTGTATTTAAATTGATAATTTGATATTGAATTTTAATGTATTTAAATTTTCCTCACTATTGTTTGAATGTGGATATTTTTTTGGTACCACAGGTCTGAATGAAAATATGAATTATAAATGAAAATTTTCTCTACTTATTTTTTTTAAATCCATTGTGTTCAATATCCAATCTGTCACCCTATTCTTATGAACCGTTTGTGCTAGATTTGCAGCTGACGGGAGGGGCGCGCATTTGACATAGAGGCAACACCTAGCATGAACGGGTAGAGTCTGTTGTATAAAAGTCAGTTTACATGGGTAAATTATAAGGAAATTAAAAAATAGTACAGCAACACTGTGTAAGAATTCTAGATGAATCAAACTAATGTGACAAACAATCCAACTCTTCACAAGTACTTGACAGCAAAATAATGGTGTTGTCAGAATGCAATTTTAATTTTTCTCTAAAATTGCCATGTAAACTGATTTATTTGACAGACTCTAGTAGAAATTACTGTATGGATTTTCAAATGAATTTCAGAATCCCATTTTATTTTGTTTTGTTGGTGGCTTCACCCCTCCCCGCTTTGAAAAGTATGCCATTTTGCAGATTTTCTAGATTTACAAGAAAACTATACAAGCTAGGACAAAACTGTGAAAGTAAATAAGTTCATAACATTTATTGTGATAGGAGTTATAGTTTACAAGCTATGGTGCAATAAAGTTGACTCAAATTCGCAGCTCAGTAAAATAAACCTTAAATTAGTTCACGCCATAACTATGCCTATGTTGGTTTAGGTTTTATTAAAGTCCCTGGGGAACTCTGATCGCAGGTTAAAAACCCATGCTCATCCCCAGGATGCAAGCTACTACTTTACCTTTAAGTTAAACTGACGTTGACCTGCACAGAAGAATCTCACTAATCTGGCACTATTAAAAATCATAGGGTGCCGGATTATTGGAATGTTCGGATTATTGGATTATATTATAGAAAAATTCATCATATTTTTCCATATTAATATTATAAATGCGAAAGTGTGTCTGTCTATCTGTCTGTCCGTCTGTCTGTCTGCTATGCTTTCCCGGCCCATCTTTTAAACCGATTTTGCTGAAATTTGGTATAGAAGTAGGTTATATTCCGGGGAAGGACATAGGACTTTTTATCCCGGAAAATTAAGGAGTTCCCGCGGGAATCGAAAATCTTAATCCACGCGGACAAAGTTGCGGGCATCATCTAGTACTTAATAAATAAAATAAAGAATTTAATAAAGAGAATATGATAATATATTTGTAATAATGTTCTAAACGTCTTTTTTGTAACTGTAACTTAACTCGCAACTAAATAATTACGTAGTTTTAAAATAATCCTTGATTAATCAAGTGTTTTTGTGCAACTTGTAGTCCTATAGGCGAGGGAGGCGCGGGCGGAGGGTGCCGGATTATTGGACGTATCGGGTATCGGTCTATTGAAGTGGCGGATTAGTGAGATTCTACTGTACGTATTACGGCCATCCACCCAGCAGCAGGGCTAGCATGGGCCGGAGATAAAAAATTTATCCCCCGATTTTATTCACTGACAAGAGATAAAATTAACTTATCCACTTCAAAATTCAAAATTCAAACGTTTTTTATTCAAATAAACTTTTACAAGTGCTTTTGAATCGTCAAATGAATCTACCACTGGTTCGGAATGCCATTCCTACCGAGAATTCACTTCTCAGAGCACGGCAACAGGGGAGAGGAGAAGTCTATTCCCGTTTGACATTTCACGGGGACTCGGGGGACTATTTATCCACCGTTATTTAGCGTTTTTATTTATTTATTTAGGAATAAAAATTTTATCCTTTCCTTGGGGAGAAAATTGTCTCGGCACATGCTATGGGGGCTGAAGAAAGCTAATATTTCTTGCTGGCTATTCTCAGTTGGAATACCATTTCAAACTATTGGTAGATTCACTTGATCATTCAAAAGCATTAGTAAAATTTTATTTGAAAAATAATCACATTAAAATGCTAAATTTTATGGAGTAAAGTTCAATAAAAATAAATTTTATTCCAGCCGGTAGAATTGTCATAGAGTTAAGATACGATGTGGTGCCTAAAACTGCAGAGAACTTCCGAGCTTTATGCACGGGGGAGAAGGGGATTGGAGTGTTTGGCAAACCCCTGCACTTCAAGGGATGTAGATTTCATAAAGGTAATTCACCAATTTTTACTTTTATGTAATAACTTGGCTGAGATCTATTAGTAACTAACTTTAGCCCGCAGCTTCGCTTACGTCAAGTTTGATTTTCATACAAATTTCAAAAGTACATTTCTTTTTTTTCCACTACAAGTTAGCCCTTGACTGCAATCTCACCTGATGGTAAGTGATGATGCAGTCTAAGATGGTAGCGGGCTAACCTGTTAGTGGTATGGCAGTTATATTAAACCCATGCACCTAGTCGTTTTCTACACGGCATCGTATCGGAACGCTTAATCGCACCCTACCGGAAAAGGCGTACCGCCGTACGCCTTTGCCGGTAGGGTGGTAATATAGCCACGGCCCAAGGCTCCCACCAGACGAAACATAAAAGCCCTGACATAAAAATCTGTATGCCAAATTTCAATCCAATCCAGTGGTTTGAGCTGTGCGTTGATGGATCACCTTCGCGTTTGTAATATTAGTATGGATTATTAATTGACGTGTTTTTTGCAGCGATATCGCAGTTCATGTTGCAAGGCGGTGATATCATTAACAACGACGGTACAGGCAGCGAGAGCATCTACGGACCGACATTTGAAGATGAAAACTTTAAAATCATTGTAAGTTAACTTTCCAATTTTTTTTAAACCTGCGGCGTTTTGCTTACGACGCGCCCTGATATTATCAGACCTACTTGGATCTGTTCAAAATGTTCAACACAAACTAAAATAATTACTCTTGGTCTAACTGCCTCTTTAGTCTAGTGGTTAGCATGTTCAACTGCGGCTGACGAGGTCCCGGGTTCGAGTCCCGGGTCGGGCCATAATTAAGTATTGGGTTTTTCTCAGTCCTAGCCCGGAGTTAGGAAGTTGGTGGTGTTTCACCCCCGTGCCTCGGAGAGCACGTTAAGCCGTCAACATGATAATAGTCGTTAAAGCCCGCCAACCCGCATTGGATCAGCGTGGTGGGTCTAAGCTCTAATTCCCACTCCCCTATGAGAGTGGAGCCCTGTGCCCAGCAGTGGGACGTTAATGGGCTGTAGTGGTGGTGGTGGTGGGTCTCTCTCCATCTATACTAGAAGGCGAGTGACAAAGTTTAATGCATTTTTGTCACTTAAATTTTTTCCAGCTCAGGTTCTAATAAATTATTCAAGCTTTTTACACAATTGCCCAAAAAGAGGAGTGTAATGTTTTCAGGGTTCATGTATGTGTGTATGTATGTCAGTTTCTTTATTCCATTATAACTTATAATTGCCTGAACAGATGTTGATGTATGGAGTATCATTAGATTCAAGATTCAAGATTCAATTCATTTATTTAATATAGGTACACTGTACACTTATTGACGTTAAAAATTACTTACTTATAAAACATGATGGTGATAATCAGTTACGGTATCTTAAAACTAAAGCTACGAGGGTTCCAAACGCGCTACATAGAATCCTTACATGCTTGATGCTACCCAGTGACACTGCCTATAAATGTTTTTAAAAAGGTTCAATATGGCATGGCAGTTATGTTTTTCAATCATGATCACTTGTTTACCCCTATATGTCACTGGATTATATGTTCCATAGCATGATGCAGGCGTGGTCAGCATGGCTAACGCAGGTCGCAACACCAACGGCTCCCAGTTCTGCGTGACCACCGTCCCGTGCCCGCAGCTGGACGGCACCAACGTGGCTTGCGGCCGCGTGCTGGCCGGCCTCGGCATCGTCACAGAGATACAACAACTCGCGGACGACGGACAGCTTACAGTGGTCAGTATCCCACACGAGCGTGTCAGTGTGGCCGACGCAGGTCGCAACACCAACGGCTCCCAGTTCTGCGTGACCACCGTCCCGTGCCCGCAGCTGGACGGCACCAACGTGGCTTGCGGCCGCGTGCTGGCCGGCCTCGGCATCGTCACAGAGATACAACAACTCGCGGACGACGGACAGCTTACAGTGGTCAGTATCCCACACGAGCGTGTCAGTGTGGCCGACGCAGGTCGCAACACCAACGGCTCCCAGTTCTGCGTGACCACCGTCCCGTGCCCGCAGCTGGACGGCACCAACGTGGCTTGCGGCCGCGTGCTGGCCGGCCTCGGCATCGTCACAGAGATACAACAACTCGCGGACGACGGACAGCTTACAGTGGTCAGTATCCCACACGAGCGTGTCAGTGTGGCCAACGCAGGTCGCAACACCAACGGCTCCCAGTTCTGCGTGACCACCGTCCCGTGCCCGCAGCTGGACGGCACCAACGTGGCTTGCGGCCGCGTGCTGGCCGGCCTCGGCATCGTCACAGAGATACAACAACTCGCGGACGACGGACAGCTTACAGTGGTCAGTATCCCACACGAGCGTGTCAGTGTGGCCGACGCAGGTCGCAACACCAACGGCTCCCAGTTCTGCGTGACCACCGTCCCGTGCCCGCAGCTGGACGGCACCAACGTGGCTTGCGGCCGCGTGCTGGCCGGCCTCGGCATCGTCACAGAGATACAACAACTCGCGGACGACGGACAGCTTACAGTGGTCAGTATCCCACACGAGCGTGTCAGTGTGGCCGACGCAGGTCGCAACACCAACGGCTCCCAGTTCTGCGTGACCACCGTCCCGTGCCCGCAGCTGGACGGCACCAACGTGGCTTGCGGCCGCGTGCTGGCCGGCCTCGGCATCGTCACAGAGATACAACAACTCGCGGACGACGGACAGCTTACAGTGGTCAGTATCCCACACGAGCGTGTCAGTGTGGCCGACGCAGGTCGCAACACCAACGGCTCCCAGTTCTGCGTGACCACCGTCCCGTGCCCGCAGCTGGACGGCACCAACGTGGCTTGCGGCCGCGTGCTGGCCGGCCTCGGCATCGTCACAGAGATACAACAACTCGCGGACGACGGACAGCTTACAGTGGTCAGTATCCCACACGAGCGTGTCAGTGTGGCCGACGCAGGTCGCAACACCAACGGCTCCCAGTTCTGCGTGACCACCGTCCCGTGCCCGCAGCTGGACGGCACCAACGTGGCTTGCGGCCGCGTGCTGGCCGGCCTCGGCATCGTCACAGAGATACAACAACTCGCGGACGACGGACAGCTTACAGTGGTCAGTATCCCACACGAGCGTGTCAGTGTGGCCGACGCAGGTCGCAACACCAACGGCTCCCAGTTCTGCGTGACCACCGTCCCGTGCCCGCAGCTGGACGGCACCAACGTGGCTTGCGGCCGCGTGCTGGCCGGCCTCGGCATCGTCACAGAGATACAACAACTCGCGGACGACGGACAGCTTACAGTGGTCAGTATCCCACACGAGCGTGTCAGTGTGGCCGACGCAGGTCGCAACACCAACGGCTCCCAGTTCTGCGTGACCACCGTCCCGTGCCCGCAGCTGGACGGCACCAACGTGGCTTGCGGCCGCGTGCTGGCCGGCCTCGGCATCGTCACAGAGATACAACAACTCGCGGACGACGGACAGCTTACAGTGGTCAGTACCCCCACACGAGCGTGTCAGTGTCTCCGACGCAAAAATTATAATATATCTGTACAAAAAAATTGTAGAGATGACAGATTAGTAGATTTATAAAATTGGTAGATGTTATTTCTTTATTGGCACGAGTTATATGGGTGACTAGCTGATGCCCGCGACTTCGTCCGCGTGGAATAAGTTTTTGATTCCAGCGGGAACTCCTTAATTTTAAATAGTAGCCAATGTCACTCTCCAGCCCCCCAATCATGTAAGAATGACCGATCAAACGTTAAATATTTTCATCAGAGTAAAATAAACCATAACTGCATTGAATTAGAGCTCAATTTCGTCTGCCCATTCTTATACGTTTAGGTATGTACGATAACCTAAACGTATAAGAATGGGCAGACGAAATTGAGCTCTAATTCAATGGTGTCATGGTTTATTTTACTTTGACGCCGAACCTTTACCATTTGATCGACAATTCTTACGTAATCGGGGGGCTTGTCCTCAACTTTTTATACCCATGCCAAAAATCACGTCGATCCGTTGCTCCGTTGCGACGTGATTAAAGGACAAACCAATAAACCAACAAACCAACACACTTTCGCATCAAATGAATATTATAAATGCGAAAGTTTGGATGGATGTATGGATGTGTGGATGTGTGGATGTAAGGATGTATGAATGTATGGATGTATGGATGTTTGTTACTCAATCACGCTCCAACGGCTGAACGGATCTGGATGAAATTTGGCACAGAGATAGATTATAGTCTGGAATAGCACATAGGCTACTTTTTATCTCGGAAAATAAAGAGTTCCCGCGGGAACCGAAAAACCTCAATCCACGCGGACGAAGTCGCGGGCATCAGCTAGTTTATACTATTAGTATGAAGTATGATTTTGTAACTGTTTTACAGGAGTGCCTGATAGAGGATTGCGGCGAGATCACCGATGAGAGCTGGCACGTGTGCTGTCGGGACGGCACCGCCGACCACCTGCCCGAGCATCCGGAGGACTTGCGCGTCAATCTGACGGTAAAGTTAATAGAATAGCTGATGCCCGCGACTTGGTCCGCGTTTATTGAGGTTTTTTTGTTACCGCGGGAACGTTTTACGTTTCCGGGACAAAAAGTAGCCTATGTTTTTTTAAAATTAAAAGTATGCTTTTGAAAAAAGCTTATAATGTCCTCTCGACCGAATTTCGGCCACGGCGGCCAATCTCCAGAGAGATCAGCCATCTGCGCGGGAGATATTATAGTGCACAAGTGTGCGCGCAAACACAGGTGCACTCTCTGTTCCTTTACTCTCATAGCCCGATGGGACGGAAAATCCGATACGACCGGAGAGAGATCAGGCGCAGGACCGACGGCTTAACGTGCTCTCCGAGGCACGGGGGTGAAACACCGCCAACTTCCTAACTCCGGGCTAGTACTGAGAATTTCTTGTCAGAAAAACCCACTACTTGTTGTGACCCGACCCGGGACTCGAACCCGGGACCTCGTCGGCCGCAGTCGAACATGCTAACCACTAGACCAACGTGGCAGAAAAAAGCTTATTATACTGTTGAAGATTACGTAAATGAGAAAAGAGCATTTGTCTCGCTCCAGCAATGCTAAGGACAGCGGTTACTTATGTAAAGTATACATTAATTAAATTGTAAATGATGACTTTTTTTCAAAAGAGCAACCGCCGAGTTTCTTGCTGGTTCTTCTCGGTAGGAATGGCATTCCGAACCAGTGGTAAATTCATTCGACGATTCGAAAGCACTTGTAAAATTTTATTTGAATACAAAACATTTGAATTTGAATTTTTTTTTTTTTTTATTGTGAGATAGGCTTGCGCTTGACGACAATCATGCTTAGTGCAAACCAATGATGAGGTCTAGGTTGGAGCGCGCTTGCCTAGAAGATGCCTATTCACTCTTGCCTTGAAGGTATCTAAGTTATACGTGGCAGGAAACACGTGCGCTAGGGTGTTCCACACTCTAGCGGTTCGGATCAGAAACGTCGAGCAAAAACGTGTTATTCTACACTTTAATCTTTGTGCCGAATTTCATCCGAATCCGTCCATCCGTTCTGGGCGTGATTGAGTAACAAACATCCATCCAAACGTTCACATTTATAATATTAGTATAGAAAAACCGTTATTAGTTTAATTTCTTATTTGCATGATGTAGCTACCTGTATTGTAATTGAATTGCGTGTGCACCTAGTGCCTAAACCACTTAACATTCTGTATACCTTTTACATGTAATTCTGTTAGTAGTTCAAATAAATAAATAAAAATTGGCAATCATACCGATAGAAGATAAACGAATATTTAAAAACAATTAAAAAAATAATTAAAATACATATAAACCTTAAAACTAAGGCTTTAAAGTTTAATTACTATAGTATATTTATATTTAAGACCTTTTGTCTTCGTAACAACGCGAGCATGTCGGTGTTCGCGAGCATGTCGGTGACGCGAATCCACAAGTTTACCCCCTACCAAAAAGTTCATCGCGGCTAAAGAAGTTTCCGCTTCAAAAATTCCAGATAGAGGAGCTAATGCAAAGCATTCGAGACGTGAAGAAAGTTGGCAACTCGCTATTTGGAGCAGCGCAATACAAGACCGCGGCGAGAAAGTATAACAAGTGCTTGCGGTTTCTGTACCACGCCAGCGACGTGCTCGCTGAGGGCATGAAAGGGCACGGGGACGACTGTGAGTTCATTATTACATTATGTTTCTAGTGCGCAAAGCTGAGAATTATAGCAGACCATTATTTTTCTTCCAACCATAGAGACTAGCCTCACAGGAGATATTATAGTGCTTAAGTGTGTACACAAACAGATTATAGAGGTGCACTCTGAGTACATTATTAGATTTTATGCCCCTTGTGCGCAAAGTAGAGAATTATAGCAGAGCATTATTTTTCTTCCAACCATAGAGACTAGCCTCACAGGAGATATTATAGTGCTTAAGTGTGTACACAAACAGATTATAGAGGTGCACTCTGAGTACATTATTAGATTTTATGCCCCTTGTGCGCAAAGTAGAGAATTATAGCAGAGCATTATTTTTCTTCCAACCATAGAGACTAGACTCACAGGAGATATTATAGTGCTTAAGTGTGTACACAAACAGATTACAGAGGTGCACTCTGAGTACATTATTAGATTTTATGTCCCTTGTGCGCAAAGTAGAGAATTATAGCAGAGCATTATTTTCCTTCCAACTACAGAGACTAGACACAGGAGATATTTTAGTGCTTAAGTGTGTACACAAACTAGTGCGGAAAGTAGACAATTTTGATAACCTAACCACGAGGATTTTAAGTAAATTTTAGTATTCAGCTAATCATCAATCATTACAGTAAGCATGTAAACGTAAGTTGTAAATGCATTAAAGCACGCATTTACAACTATATACATAAAAACTTTCGAAAGCCCACATATTTTTATCAGGAAGTTCCGCAGTTTACTGCTACCTTATCGAACACTATCAGATGCCCGCGACTTCGTCCGCGTGAAATATGTTTTTTAAATTCCCACGGGAACTCCCTAATTTTTCGGGTTAATATAATATAGCCTATGACACTCACAAATAATGTGAATTTCTATTGCTACCAGAATTTTCAAAATCGGTTCAGTAGATCCAGAGATTACCCCCTACAACCTCACAAACTTTACCACTTTATAATATTAAATAAATATTATAAATGCGAAAGTTTGGATGGATGTATGGATGTATGGATGTCTGGATGTATGGATGTTTGTTACTCAATCACGCTCGAACGGCTGAACGGATCTGGATGAAATTTGGCACAGAGATAGATTATAGTCTGGAATAACACATAGGCTACTTTTTATCCCGGAAAACTAATGAGTTCCCGCGGGAACCAAAAAACCTTAATCCACGCGGACGAAGTCGCAGGCATCAGCTAGTATTATAATATAGATGGAACAAACTTATGCATTGATATAGCGAGTTGGAAATCGGAATGTTAAAATTGTATTTGTTTTTCACAGATTATGAAGAGATAATGACGTACAGAGTTCAGTGCAACCTGAACCTCGCCGCCTGCTACTCTAAGACACAAGACCACAAAGCTTGCATCAGAAGATGCTCTGAGGTATGTAACCATTTATACACTTTTGACGACCTCCGTGGCGCAGTGTTGAGCGCTGTTGCCTTAACGTGCAGAGGTCCCGGGATCGATCCCCGGCAGGGTTTGGAAATTTATAATTTCTTAATTTTCCCTGGTCTGGCCTGGTGGGAGGCTTCAACCGTGGATAGTTACCACCCTACCGGTAAAGACGTGCCGCCAAGCGATTTAGCGTTCCGGTACGATGCTGTGTAGAAAACGAATAGGGGTATGGGTTTTATATAACTGGCATGCCCCTAACAGGTTAGCCCGCTACCATCTTAAACTGCATCATCACTTACCATCGGGTGAGATCGCAGTCAAGAACTAACTTGTAGTGGATTAAAAAAAAATACACATTTTTGAAGTAAAACTCCTTACGTGCGACTTAGTGACTGAGACCTATCGGACAAAAGTAACATCAACAATTACGTCAAAAAACAATTTCTTCTTTTAAGTTCATCAAAAATCCACATCATAATTATAATTTTTAGGGAATCAATTTTTACATACTTATCTGACCCGGTGACAGCGTCGCTATAGTATATATTATTATTAAAAATAAAATATAAACAAAATCTTTACAGGCATAAACATTAGTTCCAATTATATTGGCTGTAAGCATTAATCAACTGTCAAAATTATTGTCAATCGCCCAATAATTTTTAACTGACTCGTGTTGTCATTTTGACAGATTTCTGATACAAATACTGTGAAACGTGGAATTTAAACAGTTATACCTATTTGGTGGTTAAAAAATTGGGATCTAAAACGATTCACACTTTTCTAGGTACTACGCATAGACGCTCAGAACGATAAGGCCCTATACCGTCGTGGCCAAGCGAACTTCGCCCTTCAGAACTACGAAGCGGCAATATCCGACCTCAAGCGAGCCGATAAAGTGTCGCCAAAGAACAAAGCCATACAGAAACTTCTGGAAGACGTCCGCCATTCCTATAAGAACTACAACGATATACAAAAACAACGGCTGTCAAAATTTTTTCGTGAGCACAAGGAGAACTGCGCCGTCGTCGCCGCCGATAACTGAGATCACGCTTGAAGTTATGGTTTATCAGATCTTTTGACAGCTTATTTAATTAAAAAAAATAATTGGACGAAATCAAAAACCGTTAAGGCCGGATTGCTTAAATTAAAATATTATATAAGCAAGATGGAAATAGTTATTTATATTACTAGTGCGCAAAGTATACATTTAAAGTTGAGTTGCAAATTCTAATGCCATTCCAATTTTTAGTTTTCAAGGCGCACGTGTGTTACACTACGTTTTACAATACATTTGCAAGTAAAACAATAATAGTATGTGATCAGTAATACACAGTAAGTTCTATACTTTTTTTTTTAGCAAGTTTCTTTACAGTACCTCTATTATTAACATAACAACTCTAAAACATAGCGGCCTTAAATATAAATTACCGCACGATCACTGTAAATGGCAAACAGCTGTGTGGCAATATTTTATAATTTGCTTACTTTGCAACTTTTCTAACAGACATGTAAGAGTACTTTATACATAAACCGATGGATGATTTTAAAGGTTTTTGACTTATTAAATACTTATTTTTTAATTTTGAGGTCAAGTAGACTATGTTGGTTCACTTCCAAATTTATTTGTGAAATGAAATCGCTTGGACCGTGCAATGTTATAAAGTTATGATGTTTTTGAAGAAATTATCTCAGCTAGTGAATTCATATTTCAATCGGCTGAATGTTTCTCAATAACTAAATTGGTAATAAACAAATTTCAACCGAAATTCGGCTAAAATTCGTCTTCGAAACATGTTTTAGACGAATTTTCGGCTGAACTTATGATCTACTTTCGGTCAATCTTTTGTAAAAACCATTAAATCGACTGTATGATTCCCTTTTGAAGGGTCATGGACATGTCTCAATAAATACTTATAGGACACATAAAAATCATGATGTTAAGCCGCGTTTACATTACGCAAGTTCTTGCGTGCAGGCAGGTATGACGTCACATTTGCGTGCAAGTTACTTGCAATGAAAACATGGTTTACAACGCACGCAGGGTTTGCAAGTATTTGCATCAGAGCTTGAAAGACGGTTTGCAATTTGTATGACACTTGCAAGCAAGTGATATGCAAATTGCAAAAGAGTTACTCATTTTGCTTAGGTTAGGTTTAAACAGTTCGCTTCCCAAAAATAACGAAAGTTAACTTACAAGAAAAACTTGTGTTAACATAATTGTTTTGGTGAATAATAACTTACAAGAAAATCTTATTAATAATATAATTTTTTTGGTCAATAATAGTTCTGTGGCCTAAAAAGATAAATAACCTTAAACAACAAATTCACAAACTTGTTTTTACACTGAAACGCAGGTTTACAATTTACTTGCATAGTGTAAACACGGCTTTAGAGCTTAAAGCATGAAAAAACAAAGTTAAAATGAACGTAATATGTCAAAAAATTACTAAGCTAAATTTATAATATTTTTTTTTTTTAATTAGTGTACACTGCCATTAATTATTATTATTATTGATAATTCGTTACGTTGTAGGAATCGCGTTTTTGCTAAATTGTTAATAAGTTACTATGATACAATCCTTATGTTTAGCTTGAAATAATTGATTTAGGGAAATTTTTTGTTAGTCAATTTTGGCGGTGACTATTTAATAAGAAACAGTAATTTTGTTGTGTCCTTCACATGAGCACAAGGTAATATAAAATTATATAAAACACATGGATATTGGATAAAATACATTTACTGGTCTTCTTTTTAGTCTAGGAAAGGAAGCTAGTGGACCCATAATATAGCAATTCTTTAAGCAACGAAACTTTACAGTATGATTAAATATCATGAGTTAAGGGGCCGGCGAACACCACTCACAATTTCTATTCAACCCGCAAATATAAATTAGCCGGTATATTGCTATCTCTATTTGGCTGATGACACAAGATCGCGTGCAAGGGCGATAGCAATATGAGCGCTCAGAATTTGTTATACATTTAGTCTTGTTCAGTAAATACCAAAAATGATGAATGAAAACTTGTTGTGTTTTTAATTTCGTGATGTTATTCTGTAACTTGACAATATATGCTATGTTCCTGATTAATTAGTACGTAAGATATCGTTGGTTTTATTAGGAAACAAATAAGGAGAAAACATGTCATTTATGTCGTAAAAATATGCAAAACGCAATGCGCTTACATTTAATTGTGGGAAAGTATTTTAAAAACATTATTATCCAGGGACCTAGATAAACACAAGTTCAGTCTAAATAATTGCATAATATGGTAGAAATATTTTCGAATTACAAATTATATTGGTATTACGTTTGTATGGGCAATTCACCCTCCGCCGCCGTCTTAAACGTATTTTATAAATTAAAATTAAGAAAGGAAGTTAGGTATTTTTATATTGTACCCAATTGTTTAAGTATGAAGGTACATTTTCGCGTAAATGCAGTTTAAGTTTGATAATAATATGAGCAAATTAAATATTGATGTTATGATGATTATTTCTGTTGATGTTTCGGTTTTGAGTGTAAATATGACTTTGCTCTCACTTCCACATTGATTTTTTTTTGGATATTTTTATATAAGTTTTGGTTTATACCATACTAAAACCCTACCAAGTTTCAACGACTGAGGATTTAATGAAGGGGTCTCCATACAACAAACCGCTCTCCTTCCTAGACTATTTGAATGACTAAAAAGTCGCCCTGTAGTTAAAATTAAAAATCTTTAAGTGCCATGTGAAGTGAAGTAGCTTTCAAACTTATTGGCCGCTGAGAAGTTAGTTACAAGACGTGTACTTTAGGTCACAGATTTTCCGTCACTGTTTTTCCGTAATGTACCTACCTGCGCAGATCCACTCTTGTAGCTAACTTATCAACCGCCAAGAAGATTGAATCGAGCTATACCAACGTTATGAAAAGACAATAAAAGTCTCAATTTGATATTCGGCTTGTTAGATTAATAAAAATTAGGTTATTGTTGTATAAGTTAGAAAAAAATTGGTGCTTAGTTTGATTTAATGTTTTGTTATTGATTAATTATGTGAATTGTGAGCTAATCGATTGGGAAAGTATGCCGTGAAGACCTGATAATAATTATTGGTAGTTGATGATCAGGTATAGTGTGTTAGTGAGAGGGAATGATATAAGGTCGCAATTTTTTATCTTATATCTCTCAAGTATACTAAGTAACGAAGTAAAAGCACACACACATAACACTGGAATATTTTAGTGCCTACCTGGTGGGAGGCTTTGGCTGTGGCTAGTTACCACCCTACCGGCAAAGACGTGCCGCCAAGCGATTTAGCGTCCCGGTACGATGCCGCGTAGAAACCGAATAGGGGTATAGGTTTAATATAACTGCCATGCCCCTAACAGGTTAGCCCGCTACCATCTTAGACTGCATTATCACTTACCATCAGGTGAGATCGCAGTCAAGGGCTAACTTGTAGTGTACAAAAAAAAAACTCGTTATACTCATCTAGTAATTACCGGTACGAATTTACTTTTCAAAATAGTCACGAAGCTGCAACGCAAGCTCTCTGGATTGTCCTTTAAGCACCACACATCTTTGGCGATGGTTGGTTTCTATGACCTGACATGAATCGTCAAAAGTCCATACATAGCTTAACTGCTAAAACTGTGCAAGCAACCTGAATCACTTATCCACACTAACATAATCTGTCCAAAATAATTTGCCTTAATTTAACAACATTAGATTCAAACTATTACTATTGTCTATTCAATACTACTTATAACAACATTAGATTCAAACCATTACTATTCAATACTACTTATAGTCCTCGCGCCAGCTCTGAGAAATCGGGGGCTGAGGTAGCGGGCGGGTGCGGCCCGCGCCCGACCGTCGCTTCATACCCCGCACACTCCCATACTAGTACTTGACGCGAGAGTGCGCTTTATCGAGTCCTGTTTTTAATTTTGCAATAGCAGGGGTATATCTATCTATATATATATAAATCTCGTGTCACAATGTTTGTCCTCAATGGACTTCTAAACCACTTAACCGATTATAATAAAATTCGCACACCATGTGCAGTTCGATCTAACTTGAGAGATAGGATAGTTTATATTATATAGATTAGGATTATTAGTGCTACCCGTGCGAAGCCGGGGCGGATCGCTAGTTGTACTATAAATAGTACAATACTTAAAGTTTCTTTGTCTGTGCAAATAGCTGTTTAATTTTTAAATTCCTTAAAGTACTGATTATTCTGATTGCGACAGATTAATTAGATTTTACGTTCATTTTCAGTTCATTATAATTTTTTATGATACAATTTGCTTTTTATTCCTTATTGCACTTAATATCCTCATAGAATTATTATTTCATAATTAATTAAGAGATGACGTGTTAGTATCGATAACGTAATATCGACTAAATCACAACTCTATCTCATTACGTCAACATTCCTTAAGATTCCTCGGACCTCGCGCGCGAACTGTACATTATTGCTATAAATTGTCAACAATTATTGTCAACCTAAAAGATGAATAGTATCTAAATAAGTTTAAGAGTGACTTTGTATCTAACAAGCCATCTGATTTGCTTATTCTATATGGACTTTTGACGTCGACCGTACAGTACGCTTCGTCAGAGTGTAAGTTAAATGCAAATTCGATTGATCGTTATTGACCGTTCGATCGCATTGGCGTGAAAGTAAAATCTCTTGGGTCGTTGTATCATGTAGTTTTAATAATGTTTTAACTAATTACTTTGCAATATTGTTTTTCAATTCGAGTAACGTATAATTCGTTGATCTCTGTTCTTAATTTGTATTAATTAACTTAATTATTGAAATAAAATTAGTAATTTGTATTTTTGTAACAATTATTAGGAATGAACTACATATTTTTATGATTATTCTTATTTTAGTTGACTTAGATGTTCCATTTTAGCGTAATTATATTATGTATCCGAAAATATTCCTTAATGAGCTTCGATATCTATGCGAATGTACCGATGCAAAAACCCCCAGCAGCTATTTACTATTGTAGAATTTGTCAAATTAATATCGGCTTAGGGCCAGTGGCATATCAGGCGATTAAAGTGATGTTACGGTTAACGTTACAATTTGAATATCCATTGTAAGGTATACCGGCTGCACATGTCAGGTTTCTTGAATTACCGGTACGTATTAATAAACCGCTTGTGACCATAGTCTCAAGAACGATCTCATTTGATAACTTCCCAAGATTGAGGATCATACTGATTGAATTCGTCTTAATAATAATTCTTTTTTCGTTTCCACGGATACAAGTTTCTTGGTCTTACCCGAGGTCTCAAGTGCCGGATCGACTATACTCACCCATCAGGATCTTAAGACACATTTTATGTCGTGTTAATGAGACCTGAGTGTAGTTTATTAATCAACTTTATCTCAGCTGATAATCGCGTCTCAGTTACAACTTGCGGTTGGTTTATTAATTAATTATCAGTCATCATCTTAAAATCGTATCTTGAACCCATGTTCTTACTTGATGTCGGTTCGTAAATACGGGCCATAATACTGTCTTGCTAACCAATTGGTTTTTATTGGCAGTAACTTTAACCGCTACATATGCAACTGGCCCTTCGTTCATTAACTAAACATTACCCTTCTGGTACGATTGTACCGTGTAATGTGGGTTTGTTGGTATGTGTTTCTTACCCGATTGGGTAAAAAAACAAACTAGAAACATTTTTATATACCTACATACTCATTTAAAGGTTGCTTTCAAATTGAAACGCGTTATAACTTGTATGATGCAATGATATTATAATATTGTTATGTAAAAAACGTAGATTCGGTACACAATATGCGTCTCTAGTGAAGACTAAAACTACCGCATTTGAGTTACATTCGTATATAGCTGTCCCTTCTACTCTCATGCAATTTTAATCTACTGTCTTACTCGTGTAACATATCTATGGTATAATATCATTGGTAGAATGTATATGCAGCTTCGAGGTAGAAGATTTGAAGGCAGTCTATTACTGTTCTCATACAAAATTTAATTCAGGTTAAAAAGGTACCTTTTTAAAGGTAAACAAAATGCAAGTTGCAAAATCGCGCTTGAATTCGAAACTTTGAAACTCGGAAAAAATAGTTAACTTTTTAGCCAAGCTAAGGAAAAATAGATGATAGTTCTAGTACATGATTTTACTTTTGTTTATGGCTTTTTAGTCTCGCAATATTTGTGAGCCTAGCAATATAAGTAAATTATACCAACCTTATGGCAATTTTTTGAAAGTAGTATACCTACATATTATGTCTTATTTTTAGTAATAATTTTAATATTATATTTTTAATTATTTTATTAATGAAACAAGAATTTAATTAAGTTGTAAGCTTTAATTTAAGTTAAACAGCTTATTTTATAATTAGTAATACTAATTTCACTGTTCTCATGATTTATTGATAAGAATTGGCGCCAGTGTCTTTCATTTTCGTAAACCTTTTTTAAATATTTTTGTATTGAATTTCTTATCAAGTGAAGATAGTCCGTGCGTTCCGTTATAGACTGAGAGCACTGTTCAGTGCTCTTTACTGTGGAGAAATTCGTTCCGTTATGACTGACAGTAAACTGCCGCAGTATCCTAGGGAAATATATTATGACGTCATTAATCGACGCCATCTTTGTACTGTGAGCACTGGCGTTTTCGAGGTAAGGTGCTCTCAGTGTTTGTCTCAGTGCTGACTGCGTTCCGTTTTAAGCAGTACCCAGTATACCTAACTATAAAGGAACGGCTTCGCAGTGTACTAAAGTGACGTCACACCTTGTAAGGTTGCTCGCAGTGTATTTCGGAACACAGCCAAAGTCTGCTCTTATTCGACAGCTGTCAAAGTTTGATATGTGATTGTCACATTGCATCATTCAAGGTACCATCAATTATTATGTCACTGATTTAGGGGGGTATTTATAAATAAAGTATGGTAAGATTTAAGGGAGGGATTAATCTTTAACGTTTTAATTTTCTTTTTGTTATAATACTAATATCTCATGCACAAAGCTCATCAAAAGCTCTTAAAATGTCGGTTTACGGGGTTACGGACTGTTAAGAATAGGAGGGTACAAGATATTCAAGTTATGATAAAAATTAACTGTGACAGAGAATACAACAACAAGAAAGGGGTCATGCGAATTAAAAAAATCTGTGATTTTTTATGTAACGGTAAGTTATAGGGGGGTGGAATTGTGTGACAAAAGGTTGATGGCGCTTTAATATAATACCATTGATACATTTTCCTGTTAAGTAATGATCCTATGTTTATATTTATTAATATCGATCTTATATCTTCCTACTAGTATCTGAACATCCAATAAAAATTGTAATAAATCAACTTTGTAAAATGACTTTAGGTAGTTTTTTTACGTTCAATAAAAAGTTATCATTTTTATATCTCTTGCGCATACTAGCATAGTTTTAAATTTATAACGTATTATATAAATATTATAATGTATCTTGCTAAAGTAATAGGTAACTAGAAGAAGATATCCAATCGGTATTAATGAAGTTATCCATGTTTTGATATAGGTCTATTAATTGATATTCAATAGTTGGCAAAACCTAGAGTACAATTTAGGATAAACTGGTCGGTCTTTTATCGAAAAGCAAATAGGACTTATTTAGCTGAAACTCAGAGTAAACCTGAATATCTGAATTTCCAGTTTAATTAATATTATGTCTCTTAGTAACTTTTTATCCTATTTTATATATGTATGTATAGCGAGCAGGCGGGTCACCTGATGTTAAGTGATCACTGCCGCCCGTGATCATTTGCGGTACCAGAGCAACCGCCAATGTTTGCCGCCAATTTGTTTATCGGCCCTTTGAAGAGCCTCATATTATTATAATTATGAGGGAACACAAAGCTGGTTCTATAATTTGATTCAAATATTAATCAATAGGTAGGTATTCTACTAGTATCAATGTTCATTTGAGTACTAAAATCCATTAGATGGGCCCTTTCATAGAAAAAGTTGGGCATCCAACTTGTGGTGCATGCCCCTCACCTGTTTAGCACCACCCAGGGGACACGTGCAGGGAGGTAGAAGGTAGTTCCTGCGGACGTGAGCGACGGGGCATCCCCCAGCGCGCTCCACACCTGAATAAGCCTTGTCCTTGTCTTCTCCTTGTCTCCGCCATAGCGCTGTCCCGCTTTTCAGACTAGATGGCGTTAGTAAAATAAGTCCACATTCTTTATTTGTCAGGGTCTATGTAAATTGAGGTAGTTGCTAAAATCGTTGCTAAAGTTTAACGACTATGTATGCTACCTTTACTTGATGTAAAAAGTAAAGGCCGCCTCTCACCCTCTATAATATACTCTACAATTAAATAAGAAAATATGCCCTATTTGCTTTTTAACAAATCGCCGTCGCGAGTATAGAATATACAACGTGTTTATGAGCAATTCCTATAACTCTAGGGTTAGATTCCTTAACGAAAAGTAATCAAAAATGGCTAAGGAACATGTGTTCTAAAATGGATATTTTCGGAGAAAATAATTTTTCTTTTATAAATAGATCCAAAATTGTTTCCCATATGCCGCATCCTTGTTTTTGCGACGTTGCCAAACTTAAATCATTGAATAATATCCTACGGTGTAACTAGTGATGTGCCAGTAGAAGCTATCTTGTCGGCATCGATAAAGTCTTGCCGCAAACGATAAAACATAAATTTTCCTCAGATTTATCTTTTACAGTTTACAGTTTGGCGATATTGAAAATCTACTACCTGATAATAAAAAGACTACACCGCTATTCATAAAAGGTAGGTATTATACCTAAGTAAAAAATGCTGACTCGAAATTAAATACGATTTAAATTCACTCAAGCTTAAATACCGGCGTATTTACCATACTCGAAATTAAAAACATACACACAAGTCAATAGTAGGTACAATTCCGTCAATTTTTTTGACTGCGCAAACGTAGGTCAGCAAGTTCCTACCTAATTAATATTTCGCTTTTATGTTTTGTAATACTACTAAACTTACTTAACTACTTTTCGTTTAATCCCTTGTTTGGTATTCGAACCGGAACCCAAGCTCGTAGACAAATTCTATTCCTAACCGTAGTCCCTAAAGTTCATAACTGGGTAATTAGGTAAAAAATTAAGTCCATCAGTAAGATTCTCCTAGCTCGATATTGTTAAAAATAGCAAAGGCGCACCGCAATCCCTTAGTAAAAATGTTGCGACGTTGTCGCTTTTTACATAAAGGTGTGTATAACATAAATAGTCGGAAATATTTGAATTACTTTGTATGAAAACTGTGTTTTTTTTTTTAAATATTAAAAAATATTTCTTATGCAGTTCGATTCTTTTATGTGGTCTGCTCAATACCTCGAAGTTATAGGAATTGCTTATAAACACGTTGTATAACGTAGTACTGTTTTATAGATGTCGGTTAAAACCACAGACATATATTAAAACTTAAAACAAAGCACGATGTTCAATCATTGTCAGTGTATTTTGTATAATATTATACCTACTGATTATTATTAAATAAACGGGATTTTTTAAGCAAAATAATGTACTTTTCATTCAGTATCCCTGTACCGATACTCATGTGCTTCACTTTCACATTGAAATATGTAGGTATATTAGATTTATATCCTACTTACAATGGGGCTGATTCTGTGTAACACAATCTCTAAACTAAACTAAAATGGCAGCTTTAAATCTAGTTCTGTCCCTTTCCGTAGGGAGTGTTATGAAAGGGTTAGCTATATTTGTAATGCTCTAATTTTAGTTTAGTTTAGAGATTGTGCACTACAGAATCAGCCCCAATATATTCTACGCTATACAAGTCGTGACGGACTGTGGCCACGTGTAGTTCGCGCACGAGTTGAATGCAGAGCAAATGTATGGTGTCACATACATTTACTCTGCATTCAACTCGCGCGCGACCACGCCCGCGCCCACCGCCATACCTAGTCACCGGACGCTCGCTCTGGACGAGGCCTGAGGCATAAATTGTAGCTACTAGGGTACTTAATTTAGAGTAGCCTGTGGTTCGAACCTCAGGCAGATAGAAAATCTAAAGTGTAGAGGGCGCAGACAGAGGAAGCTATACTCTACTAGTTGATGCCCGCGACTTCGTCCGCGTGGTTTAAGTTTTTTTGATTCCCGCGGGAATTCCTTAATTTTCCGGGATAAAGAGTAGCCTATGTCACTGGTCTTCAACTATACCCATGCCAAAAATCACGTCGATCTGTTGCCCCCAATGACCTTCTATACACGTCATTGGTTGCCCCGTTGCGGCGTGATTGAAGGACCAACCAAGAAACCAACACACTTTCGCATTTATAATATTAGTATGATGCTGGGGGTCACGGGTGTCAAAATATGTCAGTTTAATCTATGGGCCGGCGCAAATGAGACTCAGCGCAGAGATTCTCTGCCACACCATTATCATCTTTGCATACCTTGAAATAACATCAAAAATCAATTGGCACGCTTCATATTTATCCCCGAGAGCATCGAAGCGACTTGAGGCGAAAGGTAGCGCGCAGTAATTTCTATATTACTTTTACGATAGCAAAGTCGATAATGGTTTGGCAGCGAAAAATGCGCTGCGCGTCGCCAGATATGAGCTGACTGAAGATGACGCTTATAATAAAGTAATTTTTGCGAAATTGTCTGTCCTTTGGTCCCAGTCAATGAATAAAGATTAATTTAAATACTTCCTGCAGGTACTCCCTTAGTCATTGGTCCCAGTAAGACGTATATCCTACCTCTATGGTATGTCCATTCCTTTTTACGATCTCAGAAAAGCCTTCAGAAATAATATCTTGGATTTATGCTACTTTTTATCCTGAAAAATCAGATTTTCGAAGATCTAAAAACAAACATTATATAGCTTGTTATAATATCCACCAATATTTTTTTATTATGGTTTACCTAATAAGTGACGCTTACTTCTATCCAACTTGTTTACCTAATGCTGGTTTCACACTTGGGCGGAGCAGCGAGGCATTGTAGTGAGCAAATCGTCTGCTAAAGCCTATGGAACAGAAGAGTACTGTTTTGCTCACTACTCTACCTCGATGCTCCGCCCGTGTGATAAGCATAAAGCTTTACTTAACGACTAGTTTATGCCCGCAACTTCGTCCGCGTGGACTACCTACACAAATTTCAAAACCCTAATTTACCCCCTTAGGGGTTGAATTTTCAAAAATCCATTCTTAGCGGATGTCTACGTCATAGTAGCTAAGTGCATGCCAAATTTTAGCCCGATTCGTCCAGTGGTCTGTGCGTTGATAGATCAGTCAGTCAGTCACCTTTTCCTTTTATATATTTAGATTCCTAAAATGAAGTCGGGTGTTCAAAAGAAACAACATTCTTCTTTTTAAAATGATTTTTATAAAACACAATAAATACAGGCTCTAAAGTAATGACAACGAATAAGGTGGGTACGCTTTATAATTGAAGTATGGTTAGGACGGCAAGTATTTTTGGTGAACCATTGACTTGAGTCCGCTCTTCTTCACGGGACTGTGAACGCCGCGAAATAATGTAGGTATAAATAGTGTGGTTGGCGTCACGGTTTCGTGACGTTCGCCATTCGATGTCGGGGGGTCTACTCTCTTTCTCTAAAACGAAACTTCGCAAACAAACGAACGAAATTTCGTTAACTCCTCTCCTACATAATATTATCTCTATGCTCCTCTCTATTTCGTTTTCGTACACGCAGACGAAGTACGGACCCATAAAAAATCAATCAAATCGGTTACGAAAATTTTCGTAACCGATTGGATTGAACGATTTTGTGTGGGTCTAATAACCGACTAGGTAATTACGTTCGTTTGCGAAGTTTCGTTTGAGAGAAAGAGAGTAGACCCCCGGTTTTGTTGTCAGTCTATCGCATTTACACACACTGTTTCACGCGTTCGCGGTCTCGTGGAGAACGGGCTTTACAATATTTACTTGACAGTGGCCAATTCTGTTTAGAGCAAGATCTCGCGACGATCAGACCTTCGTTATTTTATTAAAGCTGAAAGTTTCTCTATGCAATTACTTATATAAAGTCAACATCTAGGTATAGTTTATGCAATTCACGAATGCGCGTGGCTCATGGTTGTGTTAAAGCCCTATCTGTATACATTTGTATACGTGTAAATGTGTGCGTGCACGTGATTGCGCGTACGACTTGGAGGTGGTTAATATAACACGTAGCGCAATATCATAGCGCGCTATCTTTCCATAACGCGGATAGCGTGCTATGCATAACTACTAGCAAGGTTCTCGCGCGCTCGTGGATTGCATAACCATGGTACATATAACAGGACATCTGCCAGGACACAGGACAAGTGACAACATTACAATGTTAAGTCGCAATGTACAACACGCCACGTACAATCGACAATTACAGGCACCACTGTCTACATTCATTTATGTTCGAGTCGAATAGAAACATAGGTACGTGAACTAACTTCTAACATTTAATGATATGGAATATATTTTCAATCAATAGTGGTTAGCATGTTCCAATGCGGGCGACGAGGTCGGGCCATAAATTAAGTATTGGGTTTTTCTGACTAGAAATTCTCACTACAAGCCCGGAGTTAGGAAGTTGGCGGTGTTTCACCCCCGTGTTTCAGAAAGATCTCTCCTATGCGAGTGGAGGCCTGTGCCCAGCAGTGGGACGTTAATGCGGCTGTAGTGGTGGTGGATTTAGTGTCACCACAGAAGACTTTGAAATGAATAGAAGCGTAAGTAGGTACTTCATAGTCTTAGCAACATTAAGTTACAGTCCCGGCTCGGTGGCAAAAATTGGAACTAATTTTTATGACTGTTTAGTTTTTATTTTTAATATATAATATTAGCAACTCTAAAAGCGACGCTGTCACCGGGTCAGGATAAGTATGTGGGACTATACAAGGGCAAGAACAATAAAATAAATAAACTAGGAATGAATTTGATGTTTTGACAATTACTGTAGTTTTACAGATCAAGTGTGCGTTCCGAAATACACTGAGAGCACTGGAAGTCCCCAGTAAAGAGCACTGCCAGTGCTCGCAGTGCTTATAACGGAACACACACCAAGAAATGTGTTTTTCTAGATTCTAGGTAATACTTACGCCGTATTAGTGAAGACAATTTGTCGCTTGCAAACGTCTGAAATAATTGTTTTTATTTGACTCGAATATAATACAATTAAAGTTTGTGTACTATACTCCTTAACGCTAAACATTTTAAAATTATTTCGCGTAAGCTTGAAGCGAAGCGCATATTGTGATCTAACTAACATGATTTTCTACTTGTTTTTATGCAAAATAAATTAAAAAAAAAAAAATGTTATTTTCCAACTTAGCTATGAGCTATATTTTTATCTATGACCCAAGCACTTTCAGTATAAAAAAAACTTCAGAACTATTTTTTTTAAAGATATCTCGTATTTGTTATTAACTTTCATGAAAAGTTATAACAAATCGGGAACTAACAGAGGTTCATACACAATCGACAGTTCGTTAACTGTAATATTGTACGTGATTAACTGATTCAAAACAGAAGCCCAATCGTAATCATTTGACAGCGTTAAACGTAATTACTCGAACTGTTTCTCAACAAGTATTATATAAGGATATATGTACAATAATTTAATAGTAATTGGACGTTAGTGACATATTGGACTTGATTGGATTATATGTAGATTTTTACACGAAGGAAATAGTTTTTCCTGTATTTTGCGTGTAGACAAAGATTGGAATTAGTTAATATTTAGTCAGTTTTGTAAATATGCTTGAATATAAACTTAAATACGAATGCAACCTAACTTAGGGTTAGTCCATATTGCGAAATTTCACCACAAATTCCTGTGATAAGAAGCGTTTCCGTTACGCATAGTGATTGACCAAGCCTTTTATGCCTGAGTATAGTATTAATATGAAGACGTGTTAAAAATGACTAGGGGCAACCACATAGATAGACTAAAAATTTTGTTTCTATAATTTCAATAAAAACACTAAGATTTATTGAATTTACCAACATTCCTTAGGGCTTAGAGTCAACCAAAAAAACGACTCTACTATCGATAATTTTTCTATTCGCTATTCTAAACGAATGTAGTTTTATCGTTTATCACATAAACCATACTAATAATTGTATGTAGAACCCATACGGCTTTAAAACTTATTTTACTTATAAAAAGAATACAAAGAAATAAAATGAAGCGTAGTAAGAGATTCGGTGTTGCTAACACCACACTAAAAACTAAATAAAAAGTGATCAAAAATAAAGCTTTACATACAAGGCATGCTTTGCGCTTAAAACATAACTTATTAACACTAAAGCTTTACACTACACTACACCGGTCCATACAATGAACGAGATATGAACGTATCATTCGTTTTCATCAACGACCTTAATTTACATAGACGGGCCCTGTCAAACAAAGAATGTGGGCGTATTTTACTTACGCCATATAGTCTGAAAAGCGGGACAGCCCTATGGCGGGGACAAGGACAGGCTTATACAGGCCGGACGACCAATTTTTTTCTATGAAAGGGCCCATCTAGTACCTACATATCGATGGTTTTCCTACGTGAACCCATTGTCCTAGCGATACGACGCTATAGAAAATGACAGACGTATCTACGCGACAACACAGGCCACGTGAAGGGTCAGCTACTATTTGATACTGTTGCGTCGCGTCACATCGCGTCGCGCTGCCGCGTTTGTCGCTCGCCCGTTGTCCTACGTAAGCGTGTAACGCAACACCGCGACTTCATACGACGCGAAGCTGACAGTATCAAACAGTAGCTGACCCTTTTAACGTGGCCTACGTTGACGCGTAAATAGTAAATACATACGTCTATCATTTTCTATGGCGATTTAGCGTTCTGGTACGATGCCGTGTAGAAACCTAATAGGGTTAAAAATTTTGTCGATACGGCTACGGTCATGGTACGCAACGCTGTAGTGGGCAGGTACTAACAAATGAACCAATATTTTAAAAAAATAAAAACAAAGAGCCTTCGGCCTTTATTCAAAGAATATTTTTCTTAAATATCCATATTTAAAAAACAATAAAAACATTTTGATACTGCCAATAAAAAATCATAATGTTGCATACAATTTTTTTGACCTCTCCATTTCCCCAAAACGTTTTTTTATCAACCTTAAACTAGTTTTAAAACAATTTATTTAGTCCTTAAAAAATCATAGCCACAAATAAACAAATATATCAACTAAAAACCTAGACTTGCCGAAGACTCCCCGAAAATGCTCATATACAAAAATCACTTACAAAATTAGGTCTTAACTTAACAATCTACAATCTAATGAAATAATTTAAAGCTATGCTAACATTTACTGGATCTAAATAACAGAATAGGTTTGCTTATCACAATTTGGTATAACAATACTAGATGGATAGGTATATCTCCGCACACTACATAATGAAACATTGCTGCAAGTTTCCAGCTGGTGTAGAAACCATGCAATAATGGTTTACTTTCAGCTGTATATTTTGAAATAGCTGGAAAATATAACAGCTGTTATGATGTCGCCATCTTTTATTGATGTGTTTAAGATTATTTAAGAGATTTCAATATAGAATGCGCAAAATGCTACTTTCCCGCCCTAGGGAGAGAAACTATCGGACCGATCTATGGCGGACCGATCACTATTCCTCGAGTGTGTTAAAGTAATAGTGTAGTGGGCGGAGATTTTAAACTAAGGTTTGTTATGATTAAAGCCTTACATATAAATAATTTGTTAAAATTAGTCTTTGTGTATTTACATGAGAAGCTCAGTTATATACGACTCTTGACATTGGTCCTTCGCACCGGATATTGTGATGACGTCATTTTACACTTCCATCTAATATACTATTGTGAATATGATATATTGGTTCAGTGGATCGCATAATAACGATTTTTGATTCGATAATATTGAAGTCAAGACAATCGATTTTCTATTATATCGATACTGGATCGAAACTAAGAAAATTGTAGCCACGTTCATTTTTACCTTAGATGACCTATACAAGAAATACCAAGCCACTTATTAGCTGCCATTTTGTACTGCTGCCCAACGATTTTTATGAAATTGTAAAGATAAATTTGTATTCAAAATGTGTAAATAATAAAACTTTTATTTTTTAGCTTACTTCATATTTAAGATCGATTGTTTCTTTATAGTATTAAGATGGCAGTGTCTGTAAAGTTGTTTAGTTTGAACGAAAATACATTGCCATATTATGTCATTGCTATAAATTACTTGTTAGAAAAAAAAATTAAAACTTAGCATAGTTTTTAACTAAATCTATGGAAAATTCGTTACAAAATTGACAACCACGCATTAAATGAGTTTGATTACGGCATTAAATAACAACGCCAACTTTGGCTTACATGTACCAATTTAAAAAAAAAAAAAAAAATAGCGAGCAAACGAGCAGGCGGGTCACCTGATGTTAAGTGATTACCGTTAAATTTTTTTCAGGACAGCCGAAAGAACTATGTTCTAATAACATTTTAAAAAAGGGCAACGCAAAACCAGCTTATGAATATTAGTTAAATAGTAGCAATAAATAACTTAAAATTAATGTCATGTTCATGAACTTTCAACTTACAATCTATGATTGCAAAACTTATAACTATTTCTGACAAAGGTTTCAAAAAACTGTTAGTAGTTAGTCATTTTTTGGAATATGAAAGTTTGTTTTTGTCCTAAGGCATATATACAGTCCACGCACGAACTCCGAGGAATCGGGGTCTGAAGAAACGACGGCTGTACGCCACCCCCGATCGTCGCTCCATATCCAGCTCGCTCCCAGCACTAGTTTCGAGCTTGACGCGAGTAAATTAGCGATAGCAGTATTGTTTTATACTTTAAACAACTCTAGGCATTACTTTAACATTCCATAGGATTCCTCGGAGCTCGCGCGCAGACTATAGTTAAGTTGTCTTATTTTCGCTTCATATTAGAATTTTGTGTGTATGTGTTTTGTGTTACATTTGACAAATTAAATAACGGCCTATTTCGAAACAGCATAGGGATGTCGCCTATGTCAAAAACAAATTATTTCATGTTTTTACTCTTTTCATTAAAAAAAATGTAACCCTATGTAAATAATATACAATACATACTTTGGCAATTCGTTGGCCACATCCCTATTCGCAATGATCCTTACGTTAGCCATTGACGGTAAAGTCGTTTGACTTAAGCCGCGATAGAAAACCAAAATTTTATCTTGGTGTGACGATTTTGGCGCGAAGCCAAATTACGGAAATTCCATACCCACCATAATCCACAGCTTTTAAGTCATTTGGCATCATGACATTTTGACCGTGAGGACCAAATCCGTGCGCCATGGTATCAGCCCACGTGGACAGTGAGTACTCTAACGGTGGAAATTATATAAACAATTACCTGTAACCTGTCGATATGTCACTTAGCAACTTCGTTATTTGTCATAAGTTATACGGTCCTTTTTGTCATATAACTACGTTGCTAAGAAACTTATCGGCGGATCACGGATAGATTGATTATTAATTTCGGCCGTAAGAAGGCCACGTCAACCGAGAAATGAAGTCATTCGGACTGATACTGTGAGTGGGCAAAAAATTGACATAAGTTAATAACTTTATTCAAGCCATTTAAGTCTTATGAGTAAATTCCAATATTTGACTTTAGTCAAATGACTTGTCGTCAATGGCCAGCTTTATGGTGCATAAGCGGCAAGCCACAGACTCAAATCCATAACATTCGATTTAAAATTGTCCCTGCGTGCATGCGCATGCGCCGAGCTAAAGCGTGAATGTTTATCAGTCGGCGATGAGCTCTCGTTCGGTGAGGTCGTCTATGCTGGGCTCTTCGATCACTGACTCGGTGCGCTCAATGTCTAGAGCGTCTACCTCGGCTTCTTTTACACTGAAAATTATCAATTTATTCATCCAATAGGAATCAAAGCTGGTAAAATTGGGTGCCAAAGTTGCTATTTTAGACCAATTTTGTCATGGGGGCCATCTATAAAATGACTTTACATCAAAATCTGTTACTTTTGTACAAATTCAGGTATATCCTGTAGTTAAACAGCAAATACTGATATTAAGTAGTCAATCATCAAACAGAAATAAAATTAACCCACTTTTTTTAGCACAAGTTATTTAACTTATTCCACGCGGACGAAGTCGCGAGCATCGGCTATTGAAATGAAATGAAATGATTTATTACATGTAGGACAACTTGTGCCACTTATATAAGTAAGCCGTAAGAAGCCGTAAGCCGTTATATAAGTCGTAAGAATCTACCACCGGTTCGGAAAGCTGATTCGGAACTGAAAACTGAAAAATTTTTTTTTTTTTTTTATCCACTACAAGTAAGCCCTTGACTGCGATCTCACCTGATGGTAAATGATGATGCAGTCTAAGATGGTAGCGGGCTAACCTGTTAGGAGCATGGCAGTTATATTAAACCCATACCCCTATTCGGTTTCTACACGGCATCGTACCGGAACGCTAAATCGCTTGGCGACTTCCGCACGTTAAGGCTGTACAACTTACTAAAACTAGAAACTCTTATTGGGTGAATAAAAGTCTTACGTATGTTCGTTATGGTGAGTGGCGGCCGGTACTGTAGCTGAGATCGCCAACGACTGCGGCCTACGCAGCCAGCCGCATCTCTCCTCCTGTAACGCACGATCATATTATGGCTGTGTTCCGTTATAGACTGCGAGCACTGTTCAGTGCTCTTTACTGTGGAGAAATTCTTTCCGTTATAACTGACAGTAAACTGTTGCAGTATCCTAGGGAAATATATGACGTCATTAATCGACGCCATCTTTGTACTGTGAGCACTGGCGTTTTCGAGGTAAGGTGCTCTCAGTGTTTGTCTCAGTGCTGACAGCGTTCCGTTTTAAGCAGTACCCAGTATACCTAACTATAAAGGAACGACTTCGCAGTGTACTGAATTGACGTCACACCTTACATTGCTCGCACTGTATTTCGGAATACACTCTAAAATTTTACTTATTAGTGACCAAAAACTTACTTACTTGACTTATTAGTGACTAGCTGATGCCCGCGACTTCGTCCGCGTGGATTGAGGTTTTTCGGTTCCCGCGGGAACTCTTTAATTTTCCGGGATAAAAAGTAGCCTATGTGCTATTCCAGACTATAATCTATCTCTGTGCCAAATTTCATCCAGATCCGTTCATCCGTTGGAGCGTGATTGAGTAACAAACATACATCCATACATCCAAACTTTCGCATTTATAATATTTATTTGATGATGCAGTGTAGAAACCGAATAGGGGACAACAGGTTAGCCCGCTACCATCTTAGAATGCATCATTACTTGCCATTAGGTGAGATCGCAGTCAATGGCTAACTTGTGGTGGATTAAAAAAAAATACGTGCGATTATCTCTCTCTGCGTCGTATTCCTCATTGCTGAGGATCGTGACCCCATTCCATTAATCACGTAATGGCAGGGGTTTTTTGGTATAATAATGCGGTGGGAGCCCAGGTCTTTCCGCATACGCGTGGCTCAACTAAGAGTACTATTTCAATTCTTAGGTTCAGATGTTATGTTCGATTATTATCAGATGTTAGTGATAATAACCGGGACCGACGGCTTAACGTGCTCTCCAAGGCACGGAGGAAACGAAAAGGCGAAATTCGGATTTCCAAATTCGGTCACCCCTCCAGTTACCAACTAGGGTCAACGTTGCTTTACAATCGCAATCGACTGATATGACGTGTTGTCTCAACTAGGCAAACTGGTTCCTCTATATTCGCGCGTTCGGCGTGCGATGATACCATTTGAAAGAAAGAAAGAAATAAATCTTTATTTGGGCATAATACAAGTACAAGAAATAACTAATAATAAAATAAGACTATATAGAAAAAGAAACGTGAAATGTGACTTGATCCCCAAAATGGTCTTCCCTCAGCATGTGCTATATCTGTTGGGATATACCGCTGATCTTCCGTGAAGCCAATATGCAATTTGCATTATTTTATTGGTGTCCAAAAAGTTTCATGCGGTTTTCATGAATCAAAACTGTGTAGA
Source organism: Erebia ligea (assembly GCA_917051295.2). Lineage (NCBI taxonomy): Eukaryota > Metazoa > Arthropoda > Insecta > Lepidoptera > Nymphalidae > Erebia > Erebia ligea. The sequence continues at coordinate 12,392,987 of OU785241.1, read as the reverse complement.
TTTATTTTTAAAACGAAAATACAAACAAGAACTTGATGTTCGTCTATTATTATCAAGTCAATCCTAATAATTAGAACACATCCCAGAGAAGACAACAAATATCATTAAACACTGATGACAAAATATTATGTCAAATAACATCTTTTACTAAACATTTGCTCATAATGTTACTCAATCATGCCAGAACGGCTAAACGGATCTGGATGAAATTTCGCACAGAGATAGATATATTATAAGTAGTATGGCATGACATACGGGCTACTTTTTATCTCGGAAAATTAAAGAGTGCACGCGGGAACCAAAAAACCTCAATCCAGGCGAACGAAGTCGCGGGTATCAGCCAGTAAAGGAATAAATAAAAAAAGTGTGTGAATACACACGGCAGAAGTGAAAAAGAAAAAGAAGTGAAAAGTAGCCTACGAGAGAATGAGTTAAATATAACTTGTATTCAATCTCATTCTCTCGCAGGTTAAATCAAATAATCAATCATATCAATATATCAATAATATTATAAATGCGAAATCAATCAATAATATTATAAATGCGAAAGTTTGGATGGATGTATGGATGTGGATGTATGGATGTTTGTTACTCAATCACGCCCGAACGCCTGAACGGATCTGGATGAAACAGAACAGAGATAGATTATTATTATCTGGATTAACACATAGGCTACTTTTTATCCCGGAAAATTAAGGAGTTCCCGCGGGAACGAAAAAACCCCAATCCACGTGGACGAAGTCGCGGGCATCAATCAGCTAGTCCTATATATGTGTCTCTCTTTCATTTTTTAGTTTCGTTGAATTTTCAAATCACAACGATTCTAAAGAAGCTTCACTTCAATAAGGGTACAACCCACCTGCGGTGTACTAACGGCGACAATGTCAGTCTGTGTTGCGACGGGCTCCGCGCGGTTTCGGCTGCAAACCGCGCGCAACACTTCCTGCATGCAACTCTGTAGCTCGACCACCTGTATGTAACATAACAAGTGAATATAACTCATAGAATTAAACAAGTGTGAGTCGGACTCGCGCACCGAGGGTTCCGTACAAACCTGTAGTAAGTTTTAAATTATAAAAAAAACTACTTACTAGATCTCGTTCAAACCAATTTTCGGTGGAAGTTTGCATGGTAATGTACATCATATATTTTGTTTTTTAGTTTTATCATTCTCTTATTTTAGAAGTTACAGGGGGGGGGGACACACATTTTACCACTTTGGAAGTGTCTCTCGCGCAAACTATTCAGTTTAGAAAAAAATGATATTACAAACCTCAATATCATTTTTGAAGACCTATCCATAGATACCCCACACGTATGGGTTAGATAAAAAAAAAATTTTTGAGTTTCAGTTCTAAGTATGGGGAACCCCCAAAATTTATTGTTTTTTTTCTATTTTTGTAAGAAAATCTTAATGCTTACCAAGTTTCAACAGTATAGTTCTTTTAGTTTCGGAAAAAAGTGGCTGTGACATACGGACGGACAGACAGACAGACAGACGAATCTATAAGGGTTCCGTTTTTGACAAATTTGGCTACGGAACCCTAAAAATACGACTGCCATAGTTAAATGATATTTTTTTGTGAATCACTGGATATTGAAATATAGTCTTATATATTTTTGGAATCTACTTAACATTTTCTTGATGATGACAATATAGTTAATCTCATTTTGGAAAAAGAAAATTCAACTTTAGTCTTTGATGCGGGACCATGGTCACCCTATCAATTTTTTTAAAAATTTTACTACATTATGTCACCCGGAATAAGCTAAGGATTCTAACGATACCTCATTCAACAAAATCCGTTCAGGCGTATAGAAGTAATGGTGGAATATACAGACTCACATACATACATACGAGTACTTACATGAACCCTGAAAACAATATACTCCTTTTTTCAAGCAGTCGTATAAAAATATCAGACAAATAAGCTATCTCTATGCCAAATTTCATCCAGATCCGTTCAGCCGTTAGGGCGTGATTGAGTAACAAACATCCATCCATACATACATCCATACATCCATCCAAACTTTCATTTATAATATTTATTTGATTACTACTGATTACAATACTTGTGATCTGTAAAGATCTGTCCGTACAGTCTGTACTTACCTGAGCTTGTAAATTGACACAGGTCTCAGTCAAATGCCTCAAAGCCTCCGAATTGTCTTCAGAATCTAACTCCCTGCTTTTTGAATCTGAAAAAAAACATAAGTTTGTTTTTAACGTTTAAACTATCGTGAGTGATATTCATTTTAAATATACAGTATTCCCAAATTAATAATGCACATGCAGATCTTCGCTAATTGTCGTATTCCCGGAAACACCCGAATTATTGAATCGTAAGAGCCCTAAATAATGCACTTGCATTTTGCACCTTGTTCGAAAGAAATAGGAGTCAATATCATGTGTAAACAATCGTAAACAATTCGGGCTGTCGGCGGCGCGGCGGTCGCCGGTCAGTCAAAACTCAAAGGTAAATCAGTCGTCTTTATATATTGGTGGTGACTGCACGTGTTCTCTCTGTGTGGAATTATATGGAGCTGCTATTACACACCCTTCAATCAATTCTACAAAGATTGTAGCATATTCGCAATCGTGTGATTTTCTTCGCTGTTTACTTACATGGAATTATCGAATCAAATTTTGTTACTGATAAGTCAATATTTATCTCTTTTAGCACAAAACACATAATTCTACTAAATTATGCATGAAGAAAATGCACTTAACCACTCTATATACATATCGTCTTCCGATGCTCGGGGAATACGACCTTTGCCGAACAGTGACGAAGATTTCTATGCGCATTATTAATTTGGGAATACTGTACATAATAGGTTAACCGGATAAATCCATGTGTTATGTCGGAAATGACCGTGAGTTTATCCGCTTATCTATACTAATATTAATAAAGAGGTACAGTTTGTGAGTTTATGAGGTTGTAAGGGGTAATCTCTGGATCTACTGATCCGATTTTGAAAATTCTGGTACCAATAGAAAGCCACATTATTTGTGAGTGTCATAGGCTATATATTAACCCGAAAAATTAGGGAGTTCCCGCGGACGAAGTCGCGGGCATATGCTAGTTATGTATATTTAAAATAAGATTTTTTAAACAGAGTTCTAAAAAAACCAATTGCAATAACATATTATCTGTGATGAGATGAACACTACCTGTATTTTGCAAAGTGGACACTTTCTTCCAGAGCGCGTTGATAGCTTGCATCTGTAATTGTTGTATTTTTCTCTCGCTTTCTAGAGCTGCCTTCGTTGCTTCCATGTCACATGTTAACCGTCTACAAAAAACATTCCTTTCTCAAAATCAGGCCAGGGAAAATAATGTTACATAATCATTTAAACATTTTAAAAACAAGCATTTATCATCCGCCATATTGAATTTAGTGTGACGTCATTTTATTTTTCGTATTCTCATCGGCAAACCCTTTTAATTGATACCCTTTAAGTAAGTACCTTTCAATTGATACCTTTTAATTGATATCATGGGGGAGCATAAAAAATAACTAGTCCGTCATCTTTGGGAGTCCGCCATATTGGATTTCGAATGACGTCACTTAGCTAACTATGCATTGTCATCCAAACTGCAAAATTTCAATTCAACCGTTTGGAGATAAAATTAATTTTGTTTTAAAATTAATTTGCAAGATTTAACCTAAACAAACACACGAACATTTTAAGTTAAATAAAAGCTTGTAAACATAAGTCTTATCATCCTCACTTTCGGCTCCGGATTCTAACTGTTCTAGAACCCTTGAAGAGGTTTGAATTTAATTTATATAAGCTGATGCCCGCGACTTCGTCCGCGTGGTTGAGGTTTTTTGGTTACCGCGGGAACTCTTTAATTTTCTGGGATTAAAAGTAGCCTATGTGTTATTGCAGACTATAATCTATCTCTGAGCCAAATGTCTTTCAGATCCGTCCAGCCGTTCGGGCGTGATTGAGTAACAAACATCCATCCAGACTTTCGCATTTATAATACCACTAGCTGATACCCGCGACTTCATCCGAGTGGTTTAAGTTTTTTTGATTCCTGCGGGAACTCCTGAATTTTCCTAGCCCGTCACTCTCCAGGTCCTCAACTATACTCATGCCAAAAATTACGTCGATCCGTTGCTCCGTTGCGGCGTGATTGAAGGATAAACCAATAAACAAACAAACAAACACACTTTCGCATTTATAATATTAGTATGGATTAGTATTAGTATATTAGTATTAGTATATTAGTATTAGTATATTAGTATTAATATATTAATATTAGTATTAGTAATATTAGTAACTAGCTGATGCCCGCGACTTCGTCCGCGTGGATCAAGGTTTTTCAGTTCTCGCAGGATCTCTTTAATTTTTCGAGATAAAAGTACCCTATTATTTAATCCGGACTTCTAACTTTACGTCTGCAAAATTTCAAAGCAATCGGTTCAGTAGTTACGGCGTGAAAGCGGAACAAACATACAAACAAACTCACTTTCCCATTTATAATATTAGTAAGGATTAGTATTAGTATAGAAGATAGATACTAGCGACGCTGTCACCAGTGTGCTTAACATGCGCGCAACGAAATTATCTCGCGACGAGAGAGATGTTGTCGTTGCCGGCAAATTTTTCATTTACCCTATAACATGCACAAAATGCGGTATATTACAAGAAAAAAATAGTCGACATGTAAAGGTTCGTAGAGAAAAATATTACTTTTATGTCTACTTTTGACGTAACGAGACAAGTAACCATGTTAGCTTCGTTAGACAGAGAGAGATAATGGGTAGACATAATTTTACTCGTAGTGCGCATGCTAGCCATACAGATCAACTCGCCAACAAACTATGTGTGTAGTTTGGCGAGATACATAATATTGTATTTGAAAAAAAAAAAAAAAAAAAAAAAAAAAAAAAAAAAAAAAAAAAAAAAAAAAAAAAAAAAAGTTAGTGGAACTATACATATCGACTCACTGTATATGCTGCCTCGCCCTCGCCGCCTGTATAGCATGCAGGATCCTCAGGGTATCCTTGTTAAGGTTCCGGCTGCGGTAGCCGCGCCACATCTTCTGTATAGTGATAGCGGCCATCGTCTCCACGCTCATCTTCTTCTGGCGCCGCTGGTTGGACGCGAGCTTTATCACTTCCAACTTGTCCGGGTCGATTTGCTCGGGGGTCTCTGTTGTCATACCTGCAATAAAGCCAAAGTCAATCTCAACAATATCTATACTAAAATTATAAATGCGAAAGTTTGGATGGACAGACAGATGTATGGATGGATGGATGTTTGTTAGTCAATCACGCCAGAACAGCAGAACGGATCTGTATGAAATTTGGCACACAGATAGATTATAGTCTGGAATAACAAATAGGCTTCTTTTTATCCCGGAAAATTAAAGAGTTCCCGCGGGAACCGAAAATTCTCAATCCACGCGGACGAAGTCGCGGGCATCAGCTAGTAATTATATAAAAAGAAAAGGTGACTGGCTGACTGACTGATCTATCAACGCACAGCTCAAAACACTACACGGATCGGGCTGAAATTTCGTGGATTTTGGTGTATTTGGAGTGGTGGAATTACGTGGACATACGCTAAGAAAGGATTTTGCGCTGTATCGTGATCGTGATCAATGGGGATCCACAGGCAAAGCTGATCTTAGCGGGCGCCACTAGCGTTCGGCTCTGTCAACCGTTGAAAATGTATTACTTTGCTAGTACCAGTTATCTAGGGTATGTTCCGAAATACACTGCGAGCACTGTAAGGTGTGACGTCAATTTAGTATACTGCGAAGCCGTTCCTTTATAGTTAGGTATACTGGGTACTGCTTAAAACGGAGAGTACCTTACCTCGAAAACGCCAGTGCTCACAGTACAAAAACGGCGACGATTTATGACGTCATATAATTCCCTAGGATACAGCGGCAGTTTACTGTAAGTCCATAACGGAACGAATTTCTCCACAGTAAGAGCACTGAACAGTGCTCGCAGTGTATTTCGGAACACACCCTTAACTAGTTGGTAGTCCGCCATATTGGATTTATATTGACGTCACTTATCTAACCATGCCACTACCACCACCACCACTACAGTCCACTAACTAAAAACACAAAAGAAACAGATAACAAACCATGCATTACCATGCAGAGATCTAACCATGCATTGTCATCCAATCTAAACGTGTATGCGAAATTTCAGCTCAATCGGTTGAGGATAACTGTTTTAATTTAAAATTCAGTTGCAAGATCTGACCTAAACAAACCCACAAACATTGCAATTTAATAAAAGCTTGCAAAAAGATTGGAGACACATTTATTACAATCTAGAGCTGTTTTTTTTTAAAAAAAGTGACTTACCATTAATTTTCTTATCAATTTCAATTTTCGACAGACTTCCTTTCCGTTCCATTTTGGTTTTTAACTTGGGGGAGGAAGCAGCACTTTTGGTTAACTTCGGCGAGCCTTTTAAGCTTTTATTCACTGTTTTCCGTTCCTCATTGACACTGCCATTTGAAGATTGTGAGGATGTATTCGAGATGGTTGAGTTGGTCTTCGGTATAGTTTTATGTATATCAAATATGGGGTCTTGATAGTCTGGACTCATCAGGGATTCTGGTACGGGGACCATTTTCGAAGCTGCTTCTAATGAATGGTTTATTACTTTGGGTTGCAGCTGTTGCTGCAGCGTTTGGTCTGAAAGAATAAGAATATTTATTTCCGTCATACACGTAGTACATACATAGTGACTGCCTCCTTGGTCTAGTGGTTAGCATGTTCGACTGCGGCCGACGAGGTCCCGGGTTCAAGTCCCGGGTCGGGCACTCGGGCCATAACAAATATTGGGTTTTTCTGACAAGAAATTCTCAGTACTAGCAAGGAGTTAAGAAGCTGGCGGTGTTTTACCCTCGGAGAGCTCGTAAAGACGTCGGTTCTGCGCCTGATCTCTATCGGATTTTCCGTCCCATCAGGCTGTGAGAGTAAAGAACAGAGAGTGTTTGCACTCACACTAATGCGCTATTATATCTCCCGCGTAGATCTCTCTCCACGCTCCCATCTGCGCGGGAGATTCCCGTGGCCGAAATTCGGTCCGCAGGACATTATTTATTAGTTTACATACAGTATTAGTATGTGATTTTTTTAAGAAATCATTTCAATAACAGACGTGGTCTTAGTTAGGGGCACACTACTTATGAGGCAATATTATATAGTGTGTGGTTGACATGAATATATTTTAACGTTGAAACTATCGTGAGTGATATTCATCTAATAATCTATACTAATATCATAAATGCGAAAGTTTGGATGGATGTATGGATGTATGTTTGTTACTCAATCACGCTCCAACGGCTAAACGGATCTGGATGAAATTTGGCACAGAGATAGATTATAGTCTGGAATAGCACATAGGCTACTTTTTATCCCGGAAAATTAAAGAGTTCCCGCGGGAACCGAAAAACTTCAATCCACGCGACGAAGTCGCGGGCATCAGCTAGTAAATATTATAAATGCGAAAGTTTGGATGGATGTATGGATGTATGGATGGATGTTTGTTACTCAATCACGCTCCAACGGCTGAACGGATCTGGATGAAATTTGGCACAGAGATAGATTATAGTCTGGAATAGCACATAGGCTACTGTTTATCCCGGAAAATTAAAGAGTTCCCGCGGGAACCGAAAAACCTCAATCCACGCGGACGAAGTCGCGGGCATAAGCTAGTTTAAACTATTATTAACTACCAGTTAAACTCACGTGTTATGTCGGAAAATTGCCCGACTAGTTTTGAAGCAGTCTGGGGCCCTTATTCATGAGAGTGCTCGCGCGACGCGGTCGCTGAACGACTGCGGGCTGCCTGCTGTAAAGCTCTCTGCGTAAGGTTTTCCGACAAGTTTGACGACCTCCGTGGCGCAGTGTTGAGCACTGTTGTCTTAACGTGCGGAGGTCCCGGGTTCGATCCCCGGCAGGGTCAACTTGGGAGTTTATAGTTTCTGACTTTTCCCTGGTCTGGCCTGGTGGGAGGCTTCGGCCGTGGCTAGTTACCATCCTATCAGCAAAGACGTCCCGCCAAGCGATTTAGCGTTCCGGTACGATGCCGGGTAGAAACCGAATAGGGGTATGGCTTTAATATAACCGCCATGTGCCATGCCCCTTCTTTCTTTGTAACCAGAGATTATTTTCCGCACTTGGGCGCAGGCGTCCGCTGTGCGTTTGCCATGCCCCTAACAGGTTAGCCAGCTACCATCTTAGACTGCATCATCACTTATCATCAGGTGAGACTGCAGTCAGGCATCTTGTAGTGAATAATAAAAAAAAAGACACGTGAGTTTAACTGGTAGTTACTTATAGTTGATATGAATATAAATTACCTGTGAGTCTGTCCTGTCTGTGGGAGTGTTGGGGGGTGTCAAAAGTGGATGGCGGCGTGGGCAGCTCCCCAGAACACGACATCGACATCGCGCGCGAGGGCGAGCCCGTCCTGTGCAGCCCGCCGTGGAAGCTCGAGCTGAGCCGGTCCGGGGACCTGCCCATGTTCCTTTGGGACATCCTCGCTGAAAAGTGTTAGGTTTATTATCTCGATAAAAAACCGGCCAAGTGCGAGTCGGACTCGCGCACCGAGGGTTCCGTACAAACCTGTAGTAAGTTTTACGATTTATGACGTATTAAAAATAAAAATTACGTTTGTTGTATGGGAGCCCCCCTTTAATATTTACTTTATTGATATTTAATTATTTATTTTGAAAGGTAATATACAAGTTAATATTCTGTGAAAATTTGAACCGTCTACCTGTTACCGTTTTTAATATTGAGCAAAACAATACGAAAAAAACACGTTTATTGTATGGGGACCCCCCTTAATATATATTTTTTTAATTTTTAGTATTTGTTGTTATAACGGCAACGGAAATACATCATTTGTGAAAATTTCAGCTTTCTAGCTATCACGGTTTATGAGATACAGCCTGGAGACAGACAGACAGCGGAGTCTTAGTAATGAACGAGAAGTTTAATTCGCTATAATCCGCCACAGTAGACAAATCTATGTGGTACAGTGCGTGTTCTTCACCAAAAGCATGCGAACACCCACCACCCAGCAATTCGCACCGGCACAGCACCACACCACACAAATCTTCCAAATCACTCTCAACGTACGTTTCACTCCCAAACCGGAGCATCCTCAGGAGATGTTGACTCGACAATGCACTATTGTAAAGTCACAACACTTGTGTTGTATTGTTGTACAGGTTGTTTGTGTAGTTGGACTTTACAATCGTGCATTGTTTCATTCATTCATTCATTCATTATCATCAAGTACACCTGCTTCTATCCAATAAGCTATGGAAATCAAGTGTTTCTATTGGTGGGTTTGGCATATATCACATTGCAGCACATTTGGTGGAAATGCACCTTAAGCTATAGTTTTACTTACACTGCATTCTAGGCGACTGTATCCTAGATTTCACCGGACTATGATTTTGATCTTTAAGTTGTTGCTGGTAATGCTGTGCCTATAGCAGAGAAAAAGTAATTTTAGCATTTTTACATTCAAAATTATCATATGTTGTACTTTATTATCTTAAAAATAAGGTAACAATTCCTCTGATCAATTCAGAACATAATTTTCAAACTTCCTAACGTTGTTGAAGTGAAACTTCTTTAAAATCGTTGTGATTTGAAAATTCAATGAAACGGAAAAATGAAACGAAAAAGCGACACCAAAAAGAGACAAACATATATATAGGATTTAGCCTGCGAGAGAATGAGATAGAATACAAGTTATACTTAGGCTCGTAGGCTACTTTTCTGAAGTCTGTGCACTTCTGTCGTGTGTAAATTGCACACACACACTTTTTTACTGTATACTCATGCTACTTAAAATTTACAAACTTAGGAAAGGATGTTAAACTTTACCTTACTGAGAATAAGGCGCAATTTCCTTTGATCCTCGGTCTCCAAGGCGTCGGCAGTCAATGGGCACGTGGAAGCGAGATATTCGCACAGTTCCCTTTGCTGGCCCGTGTGGAAGTGCCGCCCTTTGCCTTGACTGTATAGCCATTCCGCTTTGAGACTGAAAGCGAAATGTTTGTAATAAAACAGTTCTTTTTGGGACGATAAAATAATAGGACCTGGCCTGGAAAAATCATTTTTTAAAAATTCATTATAGGCTTACGCTTGCCCACAATCACCTGAGTGATGATGCGGCCTAAGATGGGACGCGCTATGTGACAAAAGAGCGTTAATGTCTGTCTCTCTCCCTCACGCATAGATGGACAGAGACAGAGTAAACAAGCTGTAAGTATTCATTAAAAAACTGTAAAATGACTAGGGATTATAGTAGAGGTATCACTTTTTTCGACGTAACATCCGTCATACTAATTTTGCTGTAGTAAAATGTAGTATGACACCCGGATCATCATAACAAATCGATTGACATCTCATTCATCAAAATGGGCTCAGCAGTTTAGGCGCTACGGTGGAACATACATAAATACAAACAAACATACATACATACCTACATAGACTGCTAAAACTGCTAAAATTAAAAACCCTTTGCTGTAGTTGGTTAAAAAGAGCCGCGTCGCAGATGTCGCAGGTTCGAATCCCACTCACGAAATTCGCACATTCATGTTATTAAATATTTTTTTAAAAAGAAGATAGCGAAACTATGTTCTTACGGGGTATCCTAATAATAATATACATAGAAAAGTGTTTCATGGAAAAAGCTATAGAAGTAGTCTGTAGTCTGGACGACGACTACTTCTGAGTTCTGACTCACCTCTCTATAGCGCTCACAATAAAGCCGTCGATGGATTTGACGCTCATGATCCAATTCAGAACGAATGGACGATAGTCAAAACCCCTGGTTGCTAAGTTAAGAAATTTTTCACCTTCAATTTGAAATTAATTTGTGTTGGTCTTGGACTGTTAACAAGGTAGAATTAATTTGTGTTATGCAGGTGTCTTGGACTGTTAACAAGGAAGAATTAATTTGTGTTATGCAGGGGTCTTGGACTGTTAACAAGGTAGAAAATAGATGTCCCGACTCGAGGATGTGAGGTCTTAGGGCTCGTTCAGGGAAACGCGGGGCGTTGCGCAGCGGTGTGATCTTGATGCGTTACGGTACGATAGTGAAAGCTACACAAAAGGATACAGTTTGTCCTTGCCCGCCACAGCTACGCAGGGGTTCCCCTGTATGGTGAAGCTGTCGAGCTGACCCAGGTGCACCAGATGAGAGACCTCGTTAAGGTCCTGTATGTTGTTGTGCGCGAGCCCCAAATGAGACAGTTGTGGCGGTAGGTACCGGTCGCATTGCCGCAGATCCATTATGCGGTTGCGCTCGAGGCTCAGGTGCTGCGGGAATATGCATGTGATAGTTCTGAACACGTAACCTACTGGAGCAGGCCCAGGCCCACAAAGGGCTGTAGCGCCGATGATGGGATGATGACTTTTATATACCACTAGCTGATGCCCGCGACTTCGATCGCGTGGATCGAGGTTTTTCGTTTCCCGCGGGAACTCAAAGTAGCCTATGTGTTATTCCAGACTATAATCTATCTCTGTGCCAAATTTCATCCAGATCCGTTCAGCCGTTGGAGCGTGATTGAGTCACAAACATCCAGACATCCATACATCCATCCAAACATTCGCATTTATAATATTTATTATATTGTTATATACCATTAGGCGCGGGACATACACAAGAGGCAACATTCACGGGCGAGGTGCCGGCGCGGCGCGGGCGTGAATCCCCTTCTATCATATTTCATAAAAATAGTATACAAGCGACGCGACGGGACGCCAGGCATACAGAGGCGGCGAGGCCGCGCGCGAAGCCACTGCGTTTCTCGTATATATCACGCGCCTTAGGGTGGAAACCTAGCTAGGTTAACTAACCTAGGAATGAAAAAAACGGGATAAAAAGTGCCTATACCTATGTCATTCCCCGGGATATAACCTATCCCTCTACCAAATTTCATCAAAATCGGTTGAATAGATGGACCGTGAAAGCGTAGCCGACAGACACACTTTCGCATTTATAATATGAGTATGGACTGTTTTCGTGGGCAAATAAATCATTTATCTATCTAACATGACGATAATACACCTCATTAAATTAAACGAACGAGAAGATAACATCCCATTGACTGGGTAACGCGATCTGTTGCCGAAATAAGTGAGATGGGTATACAAACACATGTACGAAATAAAACCTATGCAGAGACTAACAATTTTGCGCTCCCTGCGCTTGTCCTTAATATTAAAATCTGAAGATATAAATAATTTGTTAGACGTGTACGGCCATTTGTCTTGCTGGCCCCCGATTGTGTAAGAAAATCCTAACGTAATCGTAAACGTTTGCCAAACGTTATTCGAACTATTTAAGGAGTTCATAGTCTATGCCTGTATGTCAAAAAGCATGTATGAACTCCTTAAACTCCTTGATTACGATTTTCTTAGATAATTGGGCCCCTGGTCTCATGTAGGAAGGTATCCTGTAGAAAAGTCTTACTTTGCTTAGACCCAGCGGCTCTCTATGAACACTGCATTTACTACTGCAAGGTTTCTATTCTAGCATCTTAGGCCCCTTACTTCTATCAGGGGCCATACTGCCAATGCTTAGCAATATTACTTAAATATGCAATACTTAAGCAATATTACTCAAAATAACAGTTTGTTTTCACGTACCTTGACGTTCTTAAAATAAGGCTTATAATTCTAAAACACGAAAGTCAACAATGATGGAACAATACGGCTTTAAGTATTGGCAGTATGGTCCAGTTCATCAAACTAAGTATACATATTTACATATTAAACTAAAAATTAACTAATTAGTGCCCTCGTAATAATTTGATTTTGTCATAATTGTTGCCAAAAAAAAAAAAAAAATTAACAACATACCTTCAAATTCTTCAAGTATGAAATGTCAGCGATGAAAGATATCTGATTGGCGGAGAGGTCCAGATGCTCCAGGTGTATGTTGTGATTCATATGCTCTATCGACTTTATGTTATTACCTTGAACAACAAAAGTAGCACTATGTTACTGTGCAATTAATATATTAATGGAGAAGGCCTATTCCCAATTCCCATGGGCATTATTATTTTATATATTAATACCTATTTTTATCTTACGTATATGTATCATACTAATATTACAAATGCGAAAGTGTGTTTGTTTGTTGCTTTGTCCTTCAATCACGTATTGACGTGATTTTTGGCATGGATATAGTTGAGGACCTGGAGAGTGACATAGGCTACTTTTTATCCCCGAAAATTAAGGAGTTCCCGCGGGAATTAAAAAAACTTAAACCACGCGGACGAAGTCGCGGTCATCAGCTAGAAATGAACAATTTTATACATTTAGGATGTAGATTAGGTAAAAATAGCAGCATTTGATAAACCCGAATCTTGATTCTACTGCACCATTTTTAAACAAAATCAAACAGAATAACAAAAAGGGAACAGACTTCAATATTGAATTATTTACACAAAAATAGCACAATATTATAGTATGTATAGGTAAATGAACAGGTAGTCTATTGTAAATTAGATTATGCCTGCAACTCTTTAGCATGGATTAAGGTTTTTTGATTCCTGCAGGTACATACATTTTTGGGATCAAGAGTGGCTTATGTTCTTCTCCAGGATGCAACCTACCTCTGTACAAAATTTCATCAAAATTGGTTGAAAAGATGACAGGCACACTCGCATTTATAATATTAGTATGGATATTCGCATGGATTGAGTAGGTAATAAATTATTTACAAGAACAAAGTATGCACTCATAGAATAAATCTATTGTTTTGCTTCATTCGCTTATATGGTAAATGTCATACATATTTATTGAGGTGCAATGATTAATTGCAACCAACAACACCATTAACTTTAGTAATAACAATTTAAATCATCATATTAAATGTACTCTAGAGATGAGACTATGACATGTGAAAATACTAGATGATTTCTGTGACTTCACCTGCATGGACTTGACTGATTTTCCAGGATAGAAATAAGACCCCCTACAGCTATTGTTTATTAAAATTCATTATAGGCTTATGCTTGACCACAATCACACCCCTAAAAGATGCCTATATTCACTCTTGATTTAAAGATACCCGGATTGAAATTGGTGGGAAACAGTTTTTTGATAGTGTTCCAGCCCGAAGCCATGCAAATGAGGAATTAAGAGACAAAGAGTTTTGTATGTGTGCAGTGTGGATGTAATGTCGACAACATAAAGGTGGAAACTTGCACGGTGTCTAGTAGAAACGTGAAGGAGGTGTGATTAATGAAATGAGTCATAATCTTAGTAATTATACTAATATTATAAATGCGAAAGTGTGAATGTTTATTGGTTTGTCCTTCAATCACGCCGCAACGGAATAACGGATCGACGTGATTGTTATAATGGGTATAGTTGAGGACCTGGAGAGTGACATAAGCTACTTTTTATCCCGGAAAATTAAGGAGTTCCCGCGGGAATCAAAAAAGCTTATACCATGCGGATGAAGTTGCAGGCATCAGCTAGTAAGGAATATATGGAGAAAAAGGTTTAATCGGCAACAGATGAATAAAACTTACCAGCAAGTTTTAACACTTTTAAATATATCATATCTTTGAGTCCCTCAATCTGCAGGATACCATTGTTGTTGAGGGCTAGGACACGGATGTTGGTCAGCCGAGACACACCATGCATTCTCACTAGAAAGTTGTTGCATATCGACAACTGAAACAAAACAAAAAGTGTTTTGTACAAATGTGAAAGTAATTAACCTAGTTATCTGCTGATGAATCCATACAATTAACTTGTAATATACACATTTTAGATGGTTTACTTTTTAGAATACAGAATTAGCATTAACATTTAACATTTTCAAAAATGGTGTTGTATGCTTGTTCTTAAACCAGGATGTGGTTTGCAAGCAGAGAAAATTCTGGTGAATCCATTAGGTATAACAAATTCTAGGAGAATCATTTTATTGTTCAAGTTTGGAGCAGTACCTATATACTTTTAATTAATGATAATATTGTTAAGACTACGTAGGTATGTGTAGTATGCATACCTCTATAAAAATACCTATCTACTTAGTTTACATATCCATCATTATCACATAGGTATATCTTCTAAAAATCGTCCAATAGATTGGCGGATTGAAAGTGGGACACACTTGACTTTTCAAACTTGAATTTTGTGACTTTAACTTGAATTTTGGTTACATTATTGGATATTAGCACGAATTCTAGGCATATCAATCAAAGCACAAAGGGAAGGGAGGAATCTTACGTTTTCGACCCGATTGTAAGTATCGATGTTGTCAAGCCGCTGGAGCTCGTTCTGGTCAAGGATGAGGTTAATGATCGTTTTGGCTTCATCTGCAGGCGCTTTTTCGACCTTCTTTAATCCACGCCTCGATAAATCTAGAGTATCATTCTTTGAGTCGTCTGCAATTAAAACATTGAACGATAATAGATTCTTAATAGACATTCGCAAAGTTGAACCGTTCCAATCTAATACGACTAAGAACTCACCCATTTTTCAATAAATTTTCATCCTAATTTTCAATTTATAAAAATTCAAACGCTTCGCAGTTCTTCACAAACACCGTTCACAAAAATCAACATTGTAAATTATCGTTCAAAATCGAAGCCAACCAAAACAAACAACTTGTCAATTTATTAAATTGATTTTCGTTTAATTACTTTGCTACTAATTTAGACTGATATCTTTAATAATAGCAAAATTGTAACAATTTACGTACATTTTGTTTTATTGTATACGAAAAATTGATACGCCACACCTTTTTAAATAGATTTTAAAACCATTTCGGAACTGTGGCAACTGGCAATGCATGACAAGTGCGGCAGTGACATCCATTAGTGACCCTGACCAATGACGAAGGAAGTACGACATTTTCTTTGACACAGTAATGACAATCAGTGAGGGCAGTAATGTGACATCACAGATGACAGCATCGATTAATCGTAAATTATACAATTTCTTTGTCATGTAGGATTATCGCTGCCCTGGTTTCTGGTTCAATTAATTATTAGAAGTACGATTTTGAATGGTCTAAATTCTAAAATTACAGTAGAACCAGTAATTATAGATTATACATAATTTTTATCACATATGAATCGCAAATTATACATGATAAGAGAGTGACGCGGTGACGCTTATAAGTTATAACGTACGCAAGGAAGCGCAACACTACGATTTCACCGCGGTGGTTTAATAATATTTTTTGGCGAGGTTAGTGTTAAGTTTATTTCGAAATTATTGTTTTCCTCATTAAATTGTAACAAAGAAATGATAGAAAATGTTTTAGAATTAACAGTTAAATGCTTACATACAAGTTTTTTGTAACATAACGGCAGTGTTCATTCAGCTTTAGCGATAATTAAAAGGACGCGTTATTTGACAAATTCCTGATAAACTAATTTTCGGTGTTGAGAGTAGTTATTATGCGATATTCTAATTAGATTTGTGAGTTTTTAAAGTTAATTAATTGTAGTTTGTTAGGAAAACAGGTGCTCGATGAAAAGCCGGGCGTGTTATGGAGTTCTATTTATAGATGTTAATATGTAACCTCTTTTTGCTTTTTTTAGGCGGGAGAATGGTTTTGGCAAAGGGCCTGAAGCCCACGCAGGTCGTAGCCGTAATATTGGCTGTGCGGATCCTGTCGGTGTTCCTGGTGCAGACCTGGTTTGTTCCTGATGAATACTGGCAGACCCTGGAAGTGGCCCACAAGCACGCGTTTGGATATGGAGTCCTCACTTGGGAGTGGCAGAAAGGGATCAGAAGTTACTTGTACCCAAGTGTTATAGCAGTTCTTTACACTATACTGAAGTTTACTGGCTTAGACTATCCAGAAGCTGTGGTGTGTAATACATTTACTTCCTTTCTTTTTAAGTAAACATCATATAAATATAAATCTGCCTAATTCTTACCTTTAAGTAATTAATTCAACCAACAGTAGGTTACAATAAGTTGTATTGATGGTTTTACACAGGCTTCTGACCCTTGGGAGATTCAATTTTTTCTTCAGCACACAGTCAAATTACCTCTATGCATAATCTGGCAACAGTATATGGCATTGATCCCATGGTAAATTCAAAACTATACAGCCTTATTCCTTATATATGTATATATATATTAATATTCCATATTGTATGAGTTTTTATACCTCGCAGCTCTGGTTGAGTTACACCAAACGATCCTTTAACACCCTCAGAGTTCAGTACAACAATGCCCTCCACATTTTATTAAAAATGCCGAGGTAGTGCAGCGTCGGGTATGTTCGCCTATGCTGTCATAAACAGAATTGCGGGTTTCTGGGAAACTGTTCGCAATTCTAAAAATTGTTATGATTAGTATCGTCGCTCAGGCATCCCCTGACAACGTTTTTTTTAAACACTGGCTGAAAGTGCACCAGACTCAGAACACCAAGTGACATAATATTATACCATAAGGTATTATTATTGTAATGTAGTTCTAGTTGTAGCTCTAATTTTATAATTTTTTACATCTTTTTATTATTTTGTAATTTTAATTTTATATTATTTTGTAATTTTAATTCTATATTATGGGACCCTGCCTGAAATAAAACGATTTTATTTATTATTTATCTATATAATAAAAAGAATTTTGTACTAAACTTCAGGTATATAAGTCAAACAGCTTGGGCTAATAGTTGATGAGTCTTATCTTTTTACCACTACAGCCTATTAACGTCCCACTGCCGGGCACAGGCCTCCACTCTCATAGGAGAGAGGGAAACAGAGCTTAGACCCACCACGCTGCTATCTTTTTACATTTTAAGATTTTCTGCTAGTGAAGTAATTAATAAAGATATATTTTATTTATAGATATTTGTTCCCCGAATCCTCCAAGCGATACTAAGCACAGTAGCAGACTACAGTTTCTATAAATGGACGGGAGGCAGAAAGTGGGCCTTGTTCCTCATACTAACGTCTTGGTTCTGGTTCTACACATCGGGCAGGACCTTACTGCAAACCTTGGAGACTGTGCTAGTTACTGTAGCTATGTCCAAGTTTCCCTTCAAGGCAGGAAGACTGCCACAGTATGAAAAAGGTATGTTTACTTACCATTCCATACTATTTTTGAAGGTGTATAAGGAGGATAATGAATTTGATAATAAAATAAGCACTTAAAGACAAAGCACAAGATTTGATACTATCCTATTATAAAATATAATAATCCATACTAATATTATAAATGCAAAAGTGTGTCTGTCTGTCTGCTATGCTTTCATGGCCCATCAGTTCAACTGATTTTGATGAAATTGGGTATAGGGATAGTTTGTAGCCCGGGGAAGGACATAGGCTACTTTTTATCCTGGAATATTAAAGAGTTTGACGAAGTCGCGTGCATCACGACGACGTTTGGACGACCTCCGTGGCGCAGTGTGTAGCGTTGTTGTCTTAATGTGCAGAGATCCCCGGTTCCATCCCCGGCAGGGTCAATTTGGGAATATATAATTTCTGAATTTTCCCTGGTCTGGCCTGGTGGGAGGCTTCAGCCGTGGCTAGTTACCACCCTACCGGCAAAAACGTGCCACGATGCCGTGTAGTAACCGAATAAGGGTATGGGTTTAATATAACTGCCATGCCCTTAACAGGTCACTTACCATCAGGTGAGATCGCAGTCAAGGGCTAACTTGTAGTGGTTAGAAAAAAAAATCACCTACTAATAAAATATACTAATTTCAGAGGACAACAGTTGGCTCTGGCTGGCTTGCCTGTCAGTATTCGTGCGACCAACCTCCGCGCCCCTATGGGTAGTGCTTGGGGCTTACAACCTGGCCACTACCAACCAGGGTCGCCCGCAACTACTCCTGAAGGCCTATGTGCCTATTGTGTAAGTATTTAACTGTATTGTATTTCTGAGAAATTCCTTACAGGCTCACTATTGACCACAGTCACAATTGATGGGAATTGATGATGTGGCCTAAGATGGTACACAGTTACCTATGCCTATTAGTCCTATTCACTCTTGATTTAAAGTATATCTGGATGAGGGATACACATCCATCCATCCATCAGCCTGTATGCATCCACTGCTCTGGACATAGGCCTTTTCGAGATCTGTTAACGTCGGAAATGTCATTATCGAAGTTGTTCAGGAATACAACTACCTTGGCCAGATTATACAACTTGGTAGGAACAACTTCAACAAGGAGGCTGACAGAAGAATTCAGTTGGGCTGGGCAGCATTTTCAAAACTATGTTAGGGATGTTAGGGATACACAGATTCCCTCCAATTATATCTTTGGGTTTCCAGAACCCTATGTGTAATGATTCTTCGAACTATTCACTTATACTATGATTTCTCATATCTTTCAGGCTTGCATCAAGCACAGCCCTCATCGCCCTGGACTCATTCTTCTATGGAGGTCTGATTATTACACCCTGGGAATTCTTCAGGTTCAATGTGTTGCAGGATATCTCCTCGTTCTATGGCAAACATCCATGGTAAGTAGATAGATAGAAAAATTTTCTATTGCCACACTCATAAAAATAACTTCATTATAAACAGAAAACTACGCGTAAGTACTTTTTTACTGTCAAACCTTCAAACACAATATGATGTAGACACCAGGTGAGATTGCAGTCATGGGTTAAATTTGGCACATAGATAGATTATAGTATGTTACACATAGGCTACTTTTTATCCCCGAAAAATTAAAGAGTTCCTGCGGGACCCAAAAATCTTCAATCCATGCGGACGAAGTCGCGGGCATCAGCTAATTTTGAGTAAACTTGTTTTGACTTTGACTTTAAATCAGTATTAAGTTATCTGTTTGTATTATTGAAGTGAAAACTTCTTTAGCCGCGTTGAGCACTTTTTGGTAGGGGGTGGACTTGTGGATTCGCGTCACCGACATGCTCGCGAACACCGACATGCTCGCGTTGATACGAAGACAAAAGGTCTTAAATATAAAATATATACTACATTCGTAATTAAACTTTAATACCTTAGTTTTAAGCTTTATATTTTAATTTTTTTTTTTTTTTTTTTTAAGTTTTCATTTCTATCGGTAGTCCAACTGCCAATTTTTTTTATATTATGTATTTGTAGGCACTGGTACATAACGCAAGGTTTGCCGGCCGTGCTAGGCGTCAACGTTGTGCCGGTTGTATGGGCCATCATCACCATACTGAGGAGACCCAAAGAGAACAGGATCGGAGTGGTCTTACTTGCGGCCGCCGCTCTACATGTCGGGGTACATAGGTAAGAGAATAATAATGATGCAATTTATAAGGTAATATCATCATATAAGGACAACAGGTAGAATTAAACTTCCAAGATTTTTTTACTTACGGAGTTACAGTTAGAGGGGAAAGTTTTATAAGAGTGTTAAAATCGAAAATGAAAATTTTCCCTGGTGCAAAAATGAATTATTTATTAGATTAATAAACAGACTCTTTTAAAAGACTTAACATGCATTTACTATTTAAGTACTTAACATTTAACTTAATATACTGTGTATTCTATTTTTAGCTTCATACCACATAAAGAGTTCCGTTTTGTTCTGCCGTTGCTGCCCATTCTCCTGTACCTGGCCCAAGATGTGTTGGTCCCGTGGAGCAGGAAAGCCTTAAAGTAAGGGACATGTTATTTTTGACAGACTTCAAAAACTACCTACAGTATAAGTTTTGATTTTAGGACCATTGCCTAAGGGCTGGATTTGGTAAATTAACAGTGTGGGTGAAAAGTGCAGGTGTTAAATGATTAGTAAAATCAACGTGTAAACAGCCACAGTGTTAAGTGTGAAGCGCGAGTGTGAAGTGCGAATGCGAGTAAAGTGATTAGAGCACCGTTCTATTTTTGCTGTAAAGTAGCCTCCCCCGCACACGCGCGAACTATACGTACTCATAGCATCTCCCGAACTAAACAGCACTAAGCAATGTGTGAGTTGGTTTGACAAGATAAAAGTGCAACCTGCACTGATCACTAATCGCTGTGTGAATATTTACTTTACACTTAACACCATAAAATATGTTAACTAATCACTTCACAAATCGCTGTGTGGACAATGAACATTTACTTTGCACTTAACACCATAAAATGTGTTAATGTGCACTGCACAACTGCGCTTTTTACTTCACATAGTGTAATCCGGCCACAAGAGTAAATTAGATGAAAGTACCTAATAATTAGGGTTACTAAGTGAAAAGAGCTTGAGTTTTTTTTAATGTTTTTAAGGTCAGTCCTAATTTCGTCAAAATTTGTTGAACAGACTGGCCGTAAAAGCGTAGCAGACAGACAGACACACTTTTGTATTTTAAGTATTTTGTATATTAAGTATTTAATTTGATTTTTGTTCTCAGATGGCAATTATACCTGGTAGCATTGGTCCTGCTAGTTGGCAACCTGGTGCCGAGTCTATACTTCGGTATGGTGCATCAGAGCGGTACAATTAAAGTGATGCCGCTTCTACGAGACTCTGTATCCGACAACCGCTCCTCCATACTCTTTATGATGCCTTGCCACTCTACGCCGCTTTATAGGTGAGTTAATAACGCTAAAAAAAATCAGTTCACCGGAGGTTTAATTATGGTTTGTCTCATTTAGGATGATAATTTTGACAGAAGAGAGGTGTATAGCAATAGTGAAGGACAAGAGTGAGACACAAGCAGTACTATGCAAACGGCATCTGCCAAAATTATCATCCTAAATTAGACAAACCATAGGAAATCAATATAAATATGACAGTTAATGTTTGTTTGACCTGGTTTGTTTCATATGTGTTCCTGCCACTCATCCAGTTGAGCCTAACTTTCCGTTTACAGTTGATCTTGAAATTTCCAGGATGACTTAAATTGTAAACCGTGGTTAGTATACTGCTTAACGTAAAATATGGGGCGCTTGAGTCATACATATAAATAGGCATTGCGTCTCTTACTGGGCATTAGTCATTTTATGTCCGTGCATAGTTCATCCGATTAGTAGTGTGAAACTTTGTACAGTTGTTGTTGGAGTGAAGTTTCTAACATGATACAATAGTTGTTTAAGCAAATTAAAAAAGTCATGGATCAAAATTTTTGAGACCTGCCCCCTAGCCAAGTTACATACGTTTCGTGGCTATTCTCTTTCTATAATCGTTAACGCTTTGGCGAAAGCACAGGCGAAAGATTCAAGATTCAAGATTCAATTCATTTATTCAATGTTGGTACACTGTGGGTACAATTATTGACGTTAAAAATTACTTGCTTATAAAACATGATGGTGATAATCAGTTACGGTATCTTAAAACTAAAGCAACGAGGGTTCCAAACGCGCCCTGGTCTGAGAAGAACCTACAACAAAGTCAGCCGGGTTTTTATTAAATTTTATTATCACCATTAATTAAAACTAACCATAGTTCACTTTTTTTCTCTCCACGGTATAAGAGGTAAATCGTTAACGATTATGAAAGAGATTAGACACGAAACATATGTAACTTGGCTAGGGGGCTGTTGCCAAAAATACTTATTTTGGCGTGACAACGTCTTATAAATTGGTTTGCCGGGTGACACTTCAAGAAACTGCGTTACGCTCCGCTCACGTTATGCGCTCACAATGAGAGCGAGTGAGAGGCACGCGTCCCTTCCACTCGGGCATGGTTAGCCCGCCTAAGAGCGAGAGAGACAGACATAAAAAGTGAAAGGCACGCGTCCCTTCCACTCGAGCACAGTTAGCCCGCCTAAGAGCGAGAGAGACAGAGCGAGAGAGAGAGAGTGAGAGAGATTTCATCCTTCTTCCTACTATACGAATGAATATTCACATTAAAATTATTTTACCACTCAAAGTCGTTGTCACGTAAAACTTTCGCCCGTATACCGACTTTACAGGCAACCAATTTTTTTTCTATTCATCAATTGCAGTCATCTCCACATAAACGTTACAACCCGCACCCTAAACTGCGACCCCCCGCGCAGAGGAGAGATGCACGAAGCAGATGCCTTCTACAACAACCCCCAGCGCTGGTGGCGGCTGGAACACTCCATCAAACAACGCCCCACACTACTCGTACTCTTCGACGTGCTGCGGGGGAGGGTCGAGGATCTTCTGATAGGGTACAAGCTGATACATGAACTGCCCCATACACAGGTAAATACCGTTCTATATTTCGTCAAACTTATCTGGCGCGGTGGCCACAATTGGAACTAATTTTTGTGCCTGTTTAGTTTTGGTTTTTATTTTATTTTTAACTAGCTGATGCCCGCGACTTCGTCCGCGTGGATTGAGGTTTTTCGGTTCCCGCGGGAACTCTTTAATTTTCCGGGATAAAAAGTAGCCTATGTGCTATTCCAGACTATAATCTATCTCTGTGCCAAATTTCATCCAGATCCGTTCATCCGTTGGAGCGTGATTGAGTAACAAACATACATCCATACATCCATCCATCCAAACTTTCGCATTTATAATATTTATTTGATATATACTAGCGCCGCTGTCACTGGGTCATATAAGTTTGTGGGACTTTAATAATAACGTCGTTACGTCAAAATTGACACTTGACAAAATGTGCGTCAAAATCAACACTTGACAAAGTGCATTTTAAAATCAACAAAATACTGGCAAAACACAAGTCATCATCATTATCTGTCAAAATGGTACATGAAAGCAGTGCAAAGCATGACAAAATCAATGCCTGACACAACGATTACAATTTGCATGGTAAGTTAAGTGACGTCATTCTAAATCTAATATGGCGGACTCCCAAAAATGGCGGACTAGTTGTTTTTTATGCATCCCCATGATATGGCTATCAAATAAAAAGGTTTGCTGAAAATAATACGAAAAATAAAATGACGTCACTCTAAATTCAATATGGCGGACGATAAAAGTTTGTTTTTAAAAATATTTTCTAAAAATTTAATTTTTATGCAATAGGGAACATCATACTTCATACTAATATTATAAAATAAATAAATGCGAAAGTGTGTTTGTTTGTTGGTTTATTGGTTTGTCCTTCAATCACGCCGCAACGGAGCAACGGATCGACGTGATTTTTTGCATGGGTTTAGTTGAGGACCTGGAGAGTGACATATGCTACTTTTTATCCCGGAAAATTCCCGGAGAGTTCCCGCGGGAATCAAAAAAACTAAAACCACGCGGACGAAGTCGCGTGCATCATCTAGTACATACTAAAAGTCCCCTTGGGTGGGTGATGTATGCCAGTTTTTTGGTCTGATGCGTTTAATTATCCCATGCTATATTTGAATTTCTTGTTTCAGTTCCCGGAAGGCGAGGTCGGGGAGAAAGTGCTAGTCTATCAGAAGATAGAAGCGCAGCGAGCCCAACCGGCGGACGAGATCGTGCAATGATACGCCGCAGACTGACAAACAAACTGTTAGTTAAATGTATTAATATTACAATGTTCATGATGTAGCATTTGTTTTCACATCTCAGATTTATCGGTTTTCAATTAATTTAAGCGATTGATTCAATTTTTTTTAAACTTGCAAGAGATACTATACTAATATTATAAATGCGAAAGTTTGGATGGATGAGTGTTACTCAATCACGCCAGAACGGCAGAACGGATCTGAATGAAATTTGGCAAAGAGATTATAGTCTGGAATAACACATACTACTACTTTTTATCCTTGAAAATTAAAGAGTTCCGGCGGGAACCAAAAAACCTCAATCCACGCGGACGAAGTCGCGAACATCTAGTTTTAAAATTATCATAACCTCTTATGGGTAATTTCTGTGTGTAATAGTGTGTTCAGTCAATGGTGCTTGACGAAACAAAACTAAATTAAGAGAAGTCTAAGCTAAATGCCATCCTTTTTTGCAAAGAAGGAAGGATATGAAAGGGGCGACAGGACTTTACATCTGTCAATTTTTGTTTAGTGCTTATATTTTAACCAGCTCATAATATTCAAGTGAGGAATAAATTTTCTTAACTTTTGAATTTATTTGTTGTTTAAAGTTTATTTCGTGATTTAAAAAATCAGCTCTTACTCTATAATTAATTTGATACATTGATTTAAAATAATACAATAGGGATGACGCCTATATCAAAAAAATAAATTTAACTAACTGATTATTAAATAGAGGGTCTTCCAAAAGACCTAAAATTCACATCCTCGGTTAGTTTTAAGTTTTAAGAAAAAAAATTATGACGTCACAACTGTGAATTTCATACATCATCCATACTAGAAGTGCGTTTTTAAGTTTGATAAAGAGTTGCTGATTAATCTTATACGAAATCAGAAATTGTACGCGGACGAAGTCGCGAGCGTCCTCTAGTTATATTATAAAATTTGATTTATTGACATTATTTGACAAATTACTTTTTATGAAAATAGTAAGGCTTTTTCCACAACAATATGACATTTATCAGTGTAATATTTTTAATTTTTACCCCCTAATGCATTTTTATATTAGTTTTACTGGAGTATTTTTATCTGTAAAGCACTCTACACACCAGAACCGTCGGCTTAACATCATATAGGGTGCGTAGTTTATAGATAACTTTTTATGATAACTTTTGGCACAGACAATGCCTCAATTGTAGGTTTTTTTTCCATTCAAAATCGCGTTGCACAATGAAACTCGTTTTGTTTTGTGGGCTACAAACGAACAATAACTTTTAAATAACAAGTGTCACGTTGAGATAAATGTTCGTAATGATTGCAAAAGAATATATATTATTACTAGCTGATTCCCGCGACTTCGTCCGCGTGGATTGAGGTTTTTCGGTTCCTATCTCTCAAGTTAGATCGAACTGCACATGGTGTGCGAATTTTATTATAATCGGTTAAGTGGTTTAGAAGTCCATTGAGGACAAACATTGTGACACGAGATTTATATATATTAAGATTTTTTAATCTTTATTTATTTGGGACTTTTGTCCACACGGACACGCCAGCTCCATCGATTCCCATACTTATATTTAACATAATGTTAATTTCTTCAATACTCAAGCGCATTTTCAGAGACGCTCTTATTATGAAATAGGGCCTGTCTAAATACATCGATCGTCTCATGCCTCCGGTTTTGATGTGTCGAGTGCCGGAATATATTATACAAAATATAATATTTTAAGTATAGATAGATATTTGTACAAATACATTTAGAATTGTGTCCAGTGTCTTGATTGATTAGGTTTAGATTTAGATATAAAATACAAATCATTTTGACTGTCTATCAATTACGTCAGACATTATTTTGACTTATCCCTGAGAGCTTAATATAGGACATTAAAAATAATTTAGTAACGCTGTACGCAACTAAAGCTAGCACAGACGTTGTCATTATGACATTGCAATAGTAGCAATTGTTATAATTGCCAGTATTCATTCGGGCATTTTTGCTGCAATATTCATGCCTATTGCAATCCTCATACGGTCAACTCTTCGTACACACCCATATCTACCCGTTATCCTAGGTGAGCGACAGAAGCGACGCGATACGACGCTATAGAAAATGACAAACTAGATAAGTTTGTCGCGTGACAACTTAGGCAACTGCTTTTTAGGCTGCACTCAGCTGCTGTTTGATACTGTCGATCGCGTCGCGGTGTCGCGTTTGTCGCTCACGTACGACAATGGGTTAGCCGACGATTTCAGTTGCCCAGGTGTATGACGTAATCAATACATGGTCTCTTGTACTAGAAATGAAAACCGCTCGGTTCATTTATGTTTCGTACTCGAGGTATTGTAAGTTTATGTTTTGGAATTTTGTTTGGTAGATGATTTCTAAATTGGACAATCATTATTTTTGAATTTAAAGATCAGGAAATTAAAATGTTGTTTTCGCAAAATGTTAATATACCGGTATAAAATTGTCCAGTTCTAAATTATGTTAATTCAGACCTATAAAAAATCCATTACTTTTTAATCGTTTACTTGGTTATGTTATTACAAATGTTTCTAATTTCGTAACTAATAAACATCTGACCTTGCCAAAGTTAAGCAAAACATAGATTAGACATAATTATATATTTTATATCGTAGACAAATGATAAAAAGTGTGAGCATTTACTTTACACTTAACACCATGAAATATGTTAACTAATCACTTCACATCTGCACTTTTTTCTTCACAAAGTGTAATCCAGCCTTTAATTACGGCTGAGAATTTGTCCCTAGAAAATAACCACGCTCTCCTATATTGCTACCACCGAAATATTCACAATAGATTTTAGAAATCGCCACTTCCGAATTTTAGAATTAGTATACTAAAATCGTTAAGGTTTCCGCCCGTTTTACCGTCTGCTATCTGTCTTACAGTTATGAAAAATAGGGTTTTTATATTAACTCGAATGCTATTCAAATATAGTGTGCTGTCTTGATTGGAGTTCACAAACGTACTAACTCCTACCTTAAAGGCGGTTAAGTTTGTAGTATTGTACTAGTTGAAGAATCAACAATTTACTTTCCGGCGTTGTAGCCAGGGATAAATCTAGCGAAATTCGGCGTGCGGAAAAACGTGTGCGGATTTTTTTTCGATGTTTTGTCCGAGCAGGTATGGTGCGACCCTAAAAGCTGTTTTGCTCTGGAGCTGATGGCACCTCTACGTGTCATTGGCAAAATGCATAGTGCTTGTGTTGCACTAATAAAAGCCATAAAAAAAAAAAAAACAAAATGGCACGTTGCGGCGTGCTACGGAGGAAAAAATTTATTTTGAGGCCTTGAGTAGTATACAGCAGTCTATTTTACATTCAAACAAAATCATATTATATAATAATTGGAATGTTGCAGTATGACAATCAATGTTTCTTGCTACTCTTTAATTGTATTATCATAAGGTCCCAAGTCCTCAATGTTGCAGTGTTGTACGGGCATAAAACAACCTTAATATTTCAATATGTGATATTGCCGCGGAATACCGCACGCGTTTTTCCGCTCGCAGAATACGGCAAGATTTGATTTGCCATTTTGAACTGGCTATCAAAAGTAACCTAGTATCTAAATAAAGCCTTGAAATGACAATAAAAATACTAGATACTTTAACTTAACCGACTTTAAGAAATTATAAATAAATAAATAAACTTACAGAATGATAAAGAAAAAGTTAGCACACAACAAAACAGAGGACATACCTTAGCTCATTTTGTTTTTGATATTTTAAATTTTTCTAGACTAATTTTCAAGGCTATTTTTTAACGCTTATATATAAGTTATATTTTTAAAAGAATAAATGTAAGAGTCCTTTTGTGCGTATGAATGCGACTCATACACACAACGCGGTACAAACGCAGAAATCGAATCACCATCATCATCTTAACCCATCGCCGGTCCACTACCAAGCACGATCCAGTTTTAATCTTGAAGTCTTCAAATCAAGAGTGAATAGGCTACTTCTAGGCAAGCGCGTTCCACCTTAGGCTACATCACCACTTGCCAGCAATATAAAAGCGAAATACCAGTCATTCACTTACTGCCTAATAACGATATCTCAGGAACTAGGTTTAAGCATTAAGTATATGCCACAATACGCTGCCCAATTAATGATGATTGGCAGAATTCAAAACTATTGGTCATAATATTATGTGCCGGGTCGTTTTGTTGCACAAACGCACTGCTTTCCGTACTGGTGCCAGTATTATTTCAAAATGACAGTTTTATGTCACGTACCTTGACGTTCATAAAATAAGGGTTATTATTCTAAATCACTTCAACAATATTAAAACTATACGGCTTTAAGGGATGGTAGTATGTCCCATGAAATTTCGTTTACGTTAAATACGTTGCGTTCATACGCACCCAGGAACTCCTTTAAGGTGTGTCAAAACATAAAGCGGCAATATTCGGCTGCCGCGCGCCGGAGGCCGAATGCCGGGCTGTTATTGGACGTCTGCCGGACTATTATATTCGTGCGTATAGTCCTCAAGTCCTTAATAAGACGTGGTAGAATAATTGAGTCCTGCAAAGGCCGCGTATGGCTGCCGCGCCCTTTTCGCTCTGTTTGGACACACCTTAATAATGTTTCTCTTCGAAGACAATGACTTTAGATGGATTTTAAATTTTAATATTTTTTTTAATGTTTGTTTCTTGTATGTGGGATTATATCGTATTGTAAGATGATATTGGGGCTGATTCTGTAGTGCACAATCTCTAAACGAAACTAAAATTAGAGCATTACAAATATTGCTAACCCTTTCATAATACTCCCTACGGAAAGGGACAGAACTACATTTAAAGCTGCCATTTTAGTTTAGTTTAGAGATTGTGTTACACAGAATCAGCCCCATTGTAATTTTAGCTAAGCCATGGCGTATATAAAGAGGTATAGGGGAGGGGCCTTAGCGTCCGCGTCGTAACACTTTGATGTTAAAGTAAAATCAACCTTAACTGACTTGTTTTAGAGTTCAAGTTTGTACATCCACTGTGGACACTGGAAAAATAAAAACCCTGCCCTCCCCTATCTGATAATGTGATACGCCATGTCGATCTTGCTCAACACGAAAGACGACTATTTTAAGATCTTATTGTCTTTTTAACAACTGGATTAATATTTACAAAGTATATTAATTAATTATTATATTAGGTGTAATATTTATACCTAAGCTAATATCGTGTTCATCATTTTTACTAACGGTTTACATATTTTAAATCGAGAAATCGATTTTTCTGATGGAGGCTAAACGGGTTCTCTCCAGGTCTTTTTTTAAAAAAAATAAGGTCTAAAATAAATTATTTCTTACTGATTTTATTAAATAGAGGGTCTTGCAAAATACCTAAAATTGACATCCTCGGTTAGTTTTAATTTTGATAACCATTTAAACTATAGATAAAAGAAAAAAGTTTCATTTTAATTATTTTTTTATCCATTACAAGTTAGCCCTTGACTGCGATCTCACCTGATGGTAAGTGATGATGCAGTCTAAGATGGTAGCGGGCTAACCTGTCAGGGGCATGGCAGTTATATTAAACCCATACCCCTATTCGGTTTCTACACGGCATCGTACCGCAACGCTAAATCGCTTGGCGGCACGTCTTTGCCGGTAGAGTGGTAACTAGCCACGGCCGAAGCCTCCCACCAGATCAGACCAGGGAAAATTCTGAAATTATAAATTCCCAAATTGACCCTGCCGGGGATCGAACCCGGGACCACAACAGCGCTCAACACTGCGCCACGGAGGTCGACAAAGTAATCCCCTTAGCACCCTTTAGGTACGGAACCCTAACAATGATTTCATTTCATTACGTTAACAGATTTGAATACGTAAACCGTTTTCGTAAATTATTATTAAGAACAACCATGAGCAATAATTTTAATTACTTGATAATATTGTTTTTTGTGTATGTAAGTAAAAGATGTCTTCTATTTGAAGTGTGAATTTTAATAAAGATTTTATTTTTAAAAAGTTTTGATTTCTTTAAATATCATTATTATTATCCCTTAGGACCAACGACCTCAATTTACATAGACGGGCCCTGTCAAACAAAGAATGTGATCTTATTTTACTAACGCTATTTAGTTTGAAAAGCGGGACAGCACTATGGCGGGGACAAGGACAGACTTATACAGGTGTGGAGCGCGCTCCACAGGTCGGACGCCCAATTTTTTTCTATGAAAGGGCCCATCTAGTACCTATATATATATATCGATGTTTGCAACCACTTCCTGCTGTGTTTTAGTAGTCAAAACTACTATAATTTAAATTAAATCGACTCAATATAAGTCTGGTCCCCAAACGCGTTATTAGTATGTTTCGAGCCTAAAGAAGTTATATAACTGACAATTTTCCTGGAAAGATAAATCGCTACTTAAGTTTTGTTATTATGCCTTGCATCTTAACCCATATTGATAAATAAGTCAAAAGGTTACAGATATAACTCAGCTAACCTTATGGGTATACTGTCGGACTTCCTACAAATCGGGCGTGAACATGTTCCAAATTTAAAATGGCCGCGAATTCTATTGTTTTTTCTTTTATTTTTTTAAATTTATTTTTTAAATGTGGAAGATTTGAAGCTATTCAGCCTAGTGAAAAGTTGTTAAATGATGGGAAAGGAAGTTTAGTGTTCGTTTTTGATACCACGGGGTCTATGTTCAATGATTTGAGACAGCTAAGGGAAGGAGCTGAGCTGATCCTGCAGACAGCTATGGAAGAAAGTAATATTATAGCTGACTTTGTGTTTGTGCCTTTTCATGATCCAGGTATGTCGAATTCCTTACATTTGTACCTAAAATTTGTATTGACCGTATTGTAATTGACCGAGCGAAGCGAAGGTCTCTGAGTCTACTTGAGTGAATTGGCACTTGTCCGTCCGTCCGTCTGTCAGAGCCTTATAACTTCTGAATTACTGAACGTAATTACTTCAAATTTAAATATAATATGCAAACCGATGGCCTCCCGCCGAATATGGTTTAAAAAGTTATAAAAATCTTTATTTCAGGGGGGCTCTCCTAGAAGCGAATGTGAAGTAAAATACTTTTTATAGCGTTAGGTACATAGGGTTGCGGTATATCATTTTAAAGAGTTTATAGATACCGCGAGGTCTCAGTTCGGGGCAAACCACTAGTCTATTATAGTTTAAAATACATTGAGGTATCTAGGTACCTACCTAACCGATTTTATGGATAGAGTCATATAATCTTATTACAAGTCAATGATGATGATATTATATAACAGTTTCATCAAATACGGCTTAGGAATCTGGATCAAATTTCAAATGCGATATAAAACCAGCCCCCCTAGCCAAGTTACATACCTACGTTTCATGTCTATTCTCTTTCTATTAATCGTTAAAGCTTTAGCGAAAGCTATTAAAAACGCTAACCATAGACTATTCAATATTCACTTATTTTTTTCTTTCCGCTAAAGCGTTAACGATTTTCTAAAGAGAATAGACACTAAGCGTATGTAACTTGGCTAGGGGGGCAGATCGTAAGTAAAATCTCAGTAGATTTCACTTACGATCCATCCATTCCAATCAGATATAGTTATCTGATTGGAATGCAAATCCATAAAAATGAATATGAAGCCAAATTTTGGCGCTCTACTACACCACGGACGCGCGGCACAAGATCATGTTCTGTGGAGATCCAATATCCATGCAGGAGACCTTCGTCCAACTGTGGACATCGATTGAGACGTTGACGATTACGTCATGAAAGAACCTTATTATTTTTCTCCAGGTGTCGGTCCAGCAACGGTCACAAAAGACAAGGAAGTCTTTAAGAAGGCGTTAGCAAGCGTCGGTCGAGTCTACGGCGGCGGGAACTGCCCTGAGATGACGCTGAAGGGCATACAACTAGCACTGAACGTCAGTCGGCCTCGCTCCTTCCTCTATGTGTTCACTGACGCTTCTGCGTACGATCATAAGCTTGTTGGGAAAGTTCTGGATGCTGTACAGAGAAAACAGAGTCAGGTTTGTTATTTCAACAATAACTTCACTGTCTTGTTATGGAAATGTAAATATCAATAGTAATAATATTAAGAATTTTAAGCGGTAATAGCCTAGTTGTAGAATATAGGAAGTTATCCTAGGTGGCACAAGAAATTACTAGTCCACCATCTTTAGGAGTCCGCCATATTGGATTAAGAATGACGTCACTTAACTCATACTAAACTTAGCTTATACACGTCGTCCAAGCTTAATGTGTATTCAAGTTTTCAGCTCAATCGGAAGGGGTCTGCTCTTTTAAAATACAGTATTGCAATTTGACCAAAACAAACACAAACAATATTGCAAGATAAATAAAAAAGCTTGTCATAAAATAATGTTTAACAGGTTGTTTTCGTGTTGACTGGCCATTGCAACGATTTGGACAAACCAACCTACAGGGTGTACCATCAAATCGCAACTGCCAGCTCGGGGCAAATTTTCAACCTGAATAAAACCAGTGTCCATAAGGTAAGCCTGAGGCCCAACTGTCTAAGCAAATCGTTATCATTTGACAGCTTATAACGTATTACTCGAACTGTATAAGGAGTTCATACATGCTTTTTGACGTGCAGGCATCTATGAGGACTGCCTCGTTGGTCTAGAGGGTTGGGTTTTTCGGACTAGAAATTCTCAGTACTAGCCCGGAGTTAGGAGGTTGGCGGTGTTTGTTCATTTTTTGTTCATTTGACCATTTTTCAATAATATCCATACATGCCGCTGTAGAGCGACAGCATACAGATTGGTGACGGCTTAGACCGGCCCATCACCACGACTGGTTAGCACGGACTCACCACGGCTGTACCCCCGTGCCTCGGAGAGCACGTTAAGCCGTTGGTCCCGGTTATTATCACTAACATGATAATAGTCGTTAAAGCCCGCCAACTCGTGTTGGAGCAGCGTGGTCGGACTAAGCTCTAATTCCCTCTCTCCTATGAGAGTGGAGGCCTGTGCCCAGCAGTGGGACCTAAATGGGCTGTAGTGGTGGCGATAGGGGCATCTATGAATTCCTTAAACAGGTCGAATTATCTTTTTGACCAACGATTACGATTACGATTCACTTACACAATCGGGGGGCAGTTAATTTTACTAATTTGATAGAGCTATGATTATATAACGCCATGAAATCTAGTAATCTTATTGTGAACTTTTTTTTTTCTACAATTATCAGGTGTTGGACTTCGTGCGAAGTTCTATAAAAGGTAGGACAGTCAACCTCGCCTCTGCCGTCAATCCGCCCGGCTACAACTACACTCAAGAGGTAATTTTAGGTTAGATTAAAGCTAACCATTAACTGAAATAATGTATTGGAATCAGAAAAGCTTTGAAGAGTAAGCATATCACTAATAAACTTGGCATTATCGTGTTGAGTATGTGATCCCTTTGAAAACAAATGCTTTGAGGAGAACACTGATCCTTGAGGCTGCATTTTGGCCTTTATGGACCGGATCAGCTCCAGGTGAGTCTTCCATCCCTTTTATTCGCGCTTGTTCTGCAACTTTAATTAAGTAAATACAGCTGTTATTCCTTACATTTTTGTTAGATACTTAAAGTAAAATCTAACAATGAACAGTTACAAATTCAGCATTGTCGTCAATGCTCGACAAAAGCATTGAATACAATGCTAAGCGCTGATTGTCTGTTTGACTTCAATCCGTTTAAGGACTTATCTTGGTTAACCCCATTTAATCATGGAAGTTTTGGCTGACTGATTTCTATGTGAGGCTTGCCTCCGAGGCTTCCTTAGCCAGTCAAAATTGCTTTTTATTTATTTGGACAGATTAGACTAGACATTAACATTATTATTGACGTGACAACGTCTTATAAATTGGTTTGCCGGGAGACACTTCAAGAAACTGCGTTACGCTCCGCGCGTTATGCGCTTACAATGAGAGCGAGTGAGAGGCACGCGTCCCTTCCACTCGGGCATGGTTAGCCCGCCTAAGAGCGAGAGAGACAGACATAAAAAGTGAAAGGCACGCGTAAGTCGTTGTCACGTAAAACTTTCGCCCGTATATCGACTTTACTGTCAACCAATTTTTTTAAGACGCATACAAATCATACTAATATTATAAACTAGCTGATGCCCGCGACTTCGTCCGCGTGGGTATACCAAGTTTCATCGAAATAACTTGAGAAATGACGGACTTTTATACAAACTTTCAATCTCTATTTCACCCCTTTGGGGGTGGAGTTTTGAAAAACTGTGAAACACGTATGTTTTCATTTCTAACCCGCTGCTCATATACCAAGTTTCATGGATATAACTTGAGAAATGAAGGACTTTCATACAAACTTTCAACCCCTATTTCACCCCTTCGGGGGTAAAATTTACGAAATCTGTGAAACACGTATTTCTTCATTTTTAACTGGTAGCTTGTACACCAAGTTTCATCGATATAACTTGAGAAATGAAGGACTTTCATACAAACTTTCGACCCCTATTTCACCCCTTTGAGGGTGAAATTTTGAAAAACTGTGAAACACGTATGTCTTCATTTTTAACCCGCAGCTCATATACCAAGTTTCATGGCTATAACTTGAGAAATGAAGGACTTTCATACAAACTTTCAACCCCTATTTCACCCCCTTAGGGGTGGAATTTTGAATAACTGTGACACACGTACTTCTTTATTTTTTACCGTAAGCCAAAATAAAAAGTTTCGTTGATATAACTTGTAAAACATCTTGAGAAACGAAGGACTTTCATACCAACTTTCATACCCTATTTCACCCTTTTGGGGGTCGAATTTTCAAAAACTGTGAAACACGTTTGTCTCCATTTTCAACCCGCAGCTCATATATCAAGTTTCATGGCTATAACTTGAGAAATTAAGGACTTTCATACAAACCTTCACCCCCTATTTCACCCCTTCGTGGGTAGAATTTCGGGATAAAAAGTATCCTATGTCCTACCTCGTAGTATAGGCTCAAATCTTGCCAAGTTTCGTTTGAATTCATTCAGTAGTTTCGGCGTGATGCGCGGCCAAGATACAGACAGACAGACAGACAGACAGACAGACAGACAGACAGACAGACAAAAATGAAAAAAATTACAGATTTGGCTTCAGTATCGAATAATGAGTGCCCTCCAAAAAAATTTTTCAAAATATCTTCAATGTACAGAATTGGACCTGTTACAGTTTTATTATAAGTATAGATGCGAAAGTGTGTTTGTTAGTTGGTTTGTCCTTCAATCACGCCGTAACGGAACAACGCGTCGACGTGATTTTTGCCATGGGTATACTTAGTTGGGGACCTGGAGAATGACATAGGCTACTTTTTATCCCGGAAAATTAAGGAGTTCCCGCAGGAATCAAAAAAACTTAAACCACGCGGACGAAGTCGCGGGCATCGGCTAGTACATGATAAATAATCAACCTATTATATAGGCTATCACAACATGCACAACTAACAATAATATTGATATTATTACTAAATCAATACAATTTCAATTAAAAAAAATACAAATTAAAAAAGTAAGGGTTACTAAATGCTATAATTGCAGATTCCAGTTGATACGTCAGTGGGTGAAGTGACAGTGTCAGTATCTGGTGCCAAGCCACAGATTCGCGTCGTGAGCCCTAGTGGTGAAGAGTTGACAGGTCTGCCTCGACTGGTCACCACCTTGGACTTGTCTGAAATTATGGTAAGTACCTATAATCACTTTTATTTTTCACAGATGTATGTACAAACTGTTTGAAATTACTAGCTTTGCAATCATTAGCATGCTCCTACCTAAATATTTAAATCTTTACTAATATTATAAATGCGATAGTTTGGATGGATGGACTCGATGGTTTGTTACTCAATCACGCCAGAACGGCTGAACCTGGATGAAATTTGGCACAGAGATAGATTATAGTCTGGAATAACACATAAGCTACTGCGTATCCCGGAAATTTAAAGAGTTAGCGCTTAATAATAGTACCGGTGGAGTACTGAACTTTTGCGTTTTCTGGTATCTTCACAGTTTCATTGTTAAATTTAAAGTTCTTGATAATATTAACCGTGATCCTAAATAATCATTTTCAGTAATATAATTGTCAGATTGTCAAACATGCAACAGTAAATTAAATTCGAACGCCTATTGTTGTCACAGATAGTGAAAGTACTAAAGCCAGAGCCTGGCAACTGGAGCATAACAGTGGGGAGTGAGGAAGAGCATTCGGTGAGGGTGGTTGGGTTGTCCAATCTCACCTTTCAACAGGGCTTCTCTGTCCAACCGCCTACATCCATGGTGGAGACCAGCTATCGACCTTTAAAAGGTAAAATCGAAGACTATCTTTGGTCGACCTCCCTGCCCCCCTAGCATGGGCCGAGACAATGTTCTCCCCGAGGAAAGGATAAAATTTTTATTCCTAAATAAATAAATAAAAACGCTAAATAGCGGTGGATAAATAGTCCCCCGAGTCCCCGTGAAATGTCAAACGGGGATAAACTTCTCCTCTCCCCTGTTGCCGTGCTCTGAGAAGTGGATAAGTTAATTTTATCTCTTGTCAGTGGATAAAATCGGGGGATAAATTTTTTATCTCCGGCCCATGCTAGCCCTGCTGGTGGAGTGTTCAGCGCTGTTGGCTTAACGTGGGAGGTCCCGGGTTCGATCACTGGTAGGGTCAATTTAATAAAAGACACTGAGAACCCAATTAAGTAAAATATTTATTGAATATTTATATAACTAAAAGACAACGTTACAACCATTTTGCTCTAAGATTTTCTGCAGAGTGTCATCTAGAAACATCAATACAAAAAATGGAACATTAACTTTTTTCTCTCCAGCCTGTTTCTAGTCTTGATGTAATGAGATTAAATACTATTTCCAATACAATTTGGGAATTCATTATTTCTGCTCTGGCCTGGTGGGAGGCTTTGGACGTGGCTAGTTACCACCCTACCGGCAAAGACGTGCCGCTTAGCGATTTAGTGTTCCGTTACGAAGCCGTGTAGAAACCGCTTAGGATATGGGTTTAATTTAATTGCCATACGATCTCGACTGCGATCTCGCGTGATCGTAAGTGATGATGCAGTCTAAGATGGTAGCGGGCTAACTTGTTAGGGGTACGAAAGTAATATTAAACCCATACACTTCTACACTTCATCGTACTGGAACACTAAATCCAATGATATTATTAGGTATGGCTAAATCGCTTGGCTGTACGTCTTTGCCGGTAGGGTAGTAACTAGTTACGGCCAAAGCCTCCCACCAGGCCAGGGCTTCAAAGTCCAAACCTTTCAAAACTCATAGAAGCTCTAGGAAGTGAACGGTCCCCTATGTCAATTTGCAGTGAAGCCGTACAAGCGTTCCAATGTCTAGCTGCTAAGTTGTCCAACAAACTGAGCGCCAGGTGAAACTTTGTTCTTCGACTTTCAGTTCCCGTGTCACTTTATAAAGAGGGATCGGGAGTTCACTAATATTTATTCTAGTCTTATACAGACCCAGACCAGAGAAAATTCAGAAATTATAAATTCCTAAATGGTCCCTGCCGGGAATCGGACCCGGGGCCTCCCACTTATAAGACCAAAGCGCTCACCGCTGCGTTAGGGAGGTGGTCAGAAAGAATAATCATATTTTTCAGGTACATACAACCATATGTTAATATCGCTGAATGGTGCCGATGTACCTTTACATATGGACCAAGTGCAGCTTTTGAGTATGGATAGTAAACCAATGTTTGAAGTGCCATTGAAGGAAGTTGATAAAGAGCTCAAGATATATCAGGCGGACGCTTTTATACCACCGGATGAATTCTTTAATGTAGCTGTAAGTACGTAGTTAATATATATTTTTTTTAATTGGCAATCATAGGGATTGCCGATAGAAGTGAAAACGAATATTTAAAATAATAAAAAAAAAAAAACAACATATTTAATTTGAATAGTTGTCAAATACCCAATTAAGTCTATTTAGATAAATTGGGCTACAAATTATTCGTAATCGCCATAAGACAAAACATTGTCCAGATTCAAAATGGCGGGTGAGTTGTTCAAAAGAAAAGAGTAGGTAGTTGTTTATTTAAGGTATTTGAAAGAAAGAAAGAAAAAGCGTTTATTTGGAACCACAATACAATAATTATAGTAGAGAGACATGAGACAAAAATATGACAATAATTTGGATGTAGGTACATAACTCTATTACAATAATACTTAATGAAAACCCTTTGCAATAAATAAATTTGAAATTTGTTTGCAAAGGTTGTTATACTTTACCCTTTTTTAAATCTTTGTATTATAGATTGTCGGCCGCGATGAAAATGGTCAAGAAATCCGAAGGTTAGGTTCCACTGCAGTTCAGGCAAAGCCTCCAGGTAATTTTTTTTTTCAAATGCACTTACCTAAACTACATATTTATATATACTGGGTACTACAATATAATATAATTTATACTAATATTATAAATGCGAAAGTGTGTCTGTCTGTCTGCTACGTTTTCACGGGCCATCTATTCAACCCATTTGGATGGAATTTGGTATAGAGGTAGATTGTATCCCGTGGACGGACATAGATTACATTTTATCCAGGAAAATTTAGGAGTTCTCGTGGGAATTTAAAAAAAACACGCGGACGAAGTCACGGACATCATCTAGTACTATTTATACATACTCACTACCAGAAGTTAAAAATATATACTCAAACTACAACTTTCAATTAAGTTCCCTACTTGAACTTTTAGTATCGCTGAATTAGAACCTAACCACAAAATTTTATATTTATTTCAGATTCACCTTATTTATTGGTGACCAAGAAGGTAATATAAAATTTTAAATTCGAACCTTTAGTGTTTATTATTTATTGTTCTTCATTGGTTGTATTTTAATTGTGGTAATTTATTTAATTTATTCATTTTATAAAATAACTTAAAATGGGCGCCTAATTTGGGACTCATGCCCCATATTGGTGTTAGCAAAGAACCTGTACACATTGGCACCCAATTTGTGCGCACATGGTGCCCCTACATTGAAAACTTCTCAATTTGGCACCTTAATTGTTTTTTAATTTAATTTTTTGTAATTCAAAAACGTATAAAATACTTAGAACAGAAACATAGTGGACAAGGAAGCACTCTATAAGAGATCTCTACCAGTGACCCTTGGCAGTAGGTACCTTTACAAAATGGCGCCCAATTTAGTACGACATATTGGCGCCCAAAGTGGGAGTTCAAACTATATTATAATTACTTTAATAACTTTGAAATGTTTATGTATGTGCGCAGATAGAAGCGAGAGCACACACTCAGGTTAAGCTTACGTGTCGCGTAGAAAGTCTGGTGCCGCTATCGGTCGTGTGGACCAAAGATGGCGAGCAGCTTCAGTCGAAAACTCAAGCTTTGTGAGTATAAAACTTATTTTGTATTTTCTATCATAGTGAAGTTTCTAAACTACTCTTAAATACATATAAAAAATTGCGGAACCGGCAGGATTTGAACCTGCGTCTCTCTGGGATACTGCAATATATCGCTACTAGATGGCATTAACAGTCGCGTAGACTGGATTATAATAGAAGCATAACTCACTGACTGCACTCACGGCTAAGTGAACCTTGGCCAAGTGGTCAAAGGCGTTCCGGACGCGATTCCCAGAGAGACGCAGGTTTAAATCCTGCCGGTTCCGCAATTTTTTACATGTATTTAAGAATAGCTTGGAGTATAATACTTAAAAAACATTTTGTGTAAAACTGACCAATTTTCGGTCACGGCCTATTCTTTTGACTTTCAAGAATTAGCCATCTACATGGGCGTTGGCACATGTGTGTAAAGACAAGTGCATTCTCTATTCCAATAGGACAGCAATCCGCCACGACTGAAGAGAGATCAGGCACAGGATCGTCTCAACCCATTTACTTGAATTGTTATCAAATAAATATTATAAATGCGAAAGTTTGGATGGATGTATGGATGTTTGTTACTCAATCACGCTCCAACAGCTCCACGGATCTGGATGAAATAGATAGGCGCAGAGATAGATTATAGTCTGCAATAGCACATAGGCTACTTTTTATCCCGAAAAATTAAAGAGTTCCCGCGGGAACTGAAAAACCGCAATCCACGCGGACGAAGTCGCGGGCATCAGCTAGTAGGCCCATACAAATTGCAGACCACAAGCTTAACACCTACATCGTCAGATACACCTCCGAGCTGCATAGGTACTAATTTTAAAAGACTGAATAACTGCCAGCTTGGAAATATCTTCCCCCATAGTTGATAGAAGCAGGCTTTACTTTGCGGAAGTCCATAATAATCACGGACCAAAGCCAGCAATTCGCACCGGCACAACACTAAACCACAAGAATCTTCCGAACTATTCTCAACGTTTCACTCTGACACTGCATCCTTAAGAGATCGAACCAATCAAATCTCAAGAATCAACCATCAAGCCCCTGTCATCCCCCAGCGTTGCTCTGCATAAAGGTCTCCGTTTAGTGACTTTTATTATCTCCTCAGACCACGGCTATAAAAACTTCCCTTAAACCTTGCTTAAAATTATTATTTTGTTATAGACAGAGCACATCAATCGAATACGTTATAGAGGACATGGTGGAAGAAAACGTGGGAACATATGAATGCGTCGCCAGCAATGCTGCGGGGGCGTCCAAAGCTACGACTGTACTAAATATGATTGGTGAGCTTCATTTACTAGCATTTAAAAATCTGTTTCAAGATTTTAAAAAAAAAACGTCAATACGATTTGAAAAACTCTGAAGGGATCTGTAGTGTACTAGAGGGGAGAGCTTGTAGATTTCAGTACTACAATCTGTAGAACCCCCAGTCTTGTCCCGACCGCCGAGCGAGCAAAACGTCCATAAAGCATACATTGCTACACAACGTGAAAAACCGGCCAAGTGCGAGTCGGACTCGCGCACCGAGGGTTCCGTACAAACCTGTAGTAAGTTTTAAATTATTAAAAAAACTACTTACTAGATCTCGTTCAAACCAATTTTCGGTGGAAGTTTGCATGGTAATGTACATCATATATTTTTTTTAGTTTTATCATTCTCTTATTTTAGAAGTTACAGGGGGGGGGGACACATTTTACCACTTTGGAAGTGTCTCTCGCGCAAACTATTCAGTTTAGAAAAAAATTATATTACAAACCTCAATATCATTTTTGAAGACCTATCCATAGATACAACACGTATGGGTTTGATGAAAAAAAAATTTTTGAGTTTCAGTTCTAAGTATGGAGAACCCCCAAAATTTATTGTTTTTTTTCTATTTTTGTGTGAAAATCTTAATGCGGTTCACAGAATGCATCTACTTACCAAGTTTCAACAGTATAGTTCTTATAGTTTCGGAAAAAAGTGGCTGTGACATACGGACGGACAGACAGACAGACAGACAGACAGACATGACGAATTTATAAGGGTTCCGTTTTTTGCTATTTGGCTACGGAACCCTAAAAATGACTTTTGTATCGCGGCAGAGCATGCGATAGGGTCTAAACTTGCCCCATTATTTAAAGA
Source organism: Erebia ligea (assembly GCA_917051295.2). NCBI lineage: Eukaryota > Metazoa > Arthropoda > Insecta > Lepidoptera > Nymphalidae > Erebia > Erebia ligea. Next base: position 12,351,190 of record OU785241.1, on the reverse strand, counting down.
TTTTATTAGATTTTATCAAAGAGTTATTTCTTGTTAAAAACGGTTTGACTCTACACGTACAGTTGGTGGATAATCTCAAGCGAGTAGACCTGTGGAGACCTTTGTCCAGCAGTGCATCTGCCCTCCAATTGTTTAAGGAAATCGTAATCGTTTGTCAAACGTATAATTAGACCTGTTTAAGGAGTTCACAGATGCCTGCACGTCAAAAAGCATGAATGAACTCCTTAAACAGTTCGAGTAATACGTTTTAAGCTGTCAAATGATTACGATTTGCTTAGACATTTGCGCCTCTGTTGAGACAACGATGACCATGACGTAACAAGTTATTTATTTTCCCCTCCTCTTTTAATATAGGTACCTACCTTCAAATCAAGAGTGAATAGGCATTGTAGTGGGGCTAGATGCTAAGTTCAGTAATAAAGGAACCTTTGATTAGTACGCACGTGTATTATTTATCAGACGCCTTAGAACCACGTCATTGCATGGCGACCCTGCCAGCGCGCGCGACGCTCAGTATGCGCTGGAAGCGAGCTAAGGCCACGCGGTAACAACTCGAACGACGCGTTCTAGGCAAGCGTGTTCTACCTTAGGCTGCATCACCACTTGCAAGCAAGTTCGATTGCAGCCAAGCGATATCCTATGTATTTTAAAAAAACCTTTCTCTTCTCATATGCGCAGTGGAACCACCGCGGGTGACTTTATCGCCAATAAACCTTACACTTATTGAGAACGACACCCTGACTCTAGTGTGCTCTGTGCTCAGCGAAGCTCTGTTGAAGCGTACTCAGATCGTGTTCAACGGGACACTAAATAATTATGGTAAGATAATATTTAAATTGTTTTTACATTTTCTTACATTCGGAGTATTCACTCATGTGCTTGTGCGTGCAGTTTGAAAGCATAATTTCAATACTAGATGAAGCTCGCGACTTCGTCCGCGTGGATTAAGATTTTTTGATCAACGCGGAACTCCTTAATTTTCCTGTCCTTCCCCGAGATAAAACCTACCTCGGTACCAAATTTCATCAAAATCGGTTGAACAGGTTGGCCGTGAAAGGGTAGCAGACAGACAGACAGACACTTTCGCATTTATAATATTAGTATGGATTATAAATGCGAAAGTTTGGATGGTTGGATGGATGTTTGTCACTCAATCACGCCAGAACGGCTGAACGGTCATGCCTGGAATAACACATAGGCTACCAAACCAAAAACCTCTATCCACGCGGCCGAAGTCGCGGGCATCAGCTAGTATTACTACAATATTGCCGGGCGAGACATGCTCAAGAGTGAGATGTCGCCCAAATCAGCGTTTATTATTGCCTAAATTTTTAGCTAAAAAATTGTATTGTATTTTATTTTAATCGCATGGCTTAGTTTCTACATGTCATCAGATATCCCTCTTGATCATTTCTATGGGTGTATCGATATTTTCAATACGTTAAAACCCTAATCAATCGAAGCTTGGCATAATTTCACCACGTCCATGTATACCTACTTTTTGATACATTCATGCTAGAAATGATTGTGCCAAGAAAGTTTAGTTTTATATTTTCTTTTTAGCGACTAATTATGACTTGGAACCATCTATCGACGGATATTATGTGTTTAACCAGAAGATTCAAAATGTTAGCGAGAAAGATTCTGGAGTGTATACATGCGTCGCTTCCAATCGAGGTAAGAGATCGAGGTGTAATATTTTCTGTATAAAACTCAAACATTTTTATTTAAATAGACTTTGACAAGTGCTTTTGAATCGTCGAGTGAATCTACCACTGGTTCGGAATGCCGTTCCTACCGAGAAGGACGAAACCAGCAAGAAACTCGGTGGTTGGTCTTTGGGTATTTGACAAATAGTCAAATCAGCAACTTTATTTCAAACGTCAAAACGCATCCTAAGTAGATTTATATGAAATTCTGAAATGTGACGTCATTAAAGTGCGATGCACTTTTTTACTTTAATCGATTGTTTAAAATGGTTGTTCAATATTGAAGTACATACTGTACTATGTCTGTACTATGTCTACACATAGATTCTATGTGTAGACATAGTACAGACATAGTACAGTACTTCAACAGTATAATAAGTTTGTTTTTCAGGATCATATACTTTTAATGGATTTCTTAAACTTGTGTAAAGGCAAGTTAAATAGTCTTTCGGTTGGAGACGACTATAATTTGCTTAACATTCGCTAGAAGTTGGAAAACAGGTTTTGTATTTACATGATTTGATCTGTCACTGCTTAATTATCAAAATTGCATATTTCAGGTGGCACAGCAAACGAATCCTCCTATATAAGGGTACAGTTACAACCTAAGGCTCGAATAGTGGGTGAACATACACTAACCAAACTCATACATTCAGACATACAAATAACTTGTGCTGTGGAAAATGCTGCAAGAGTACAATGGCTAGACTTAAATAACAATATTGTTATGGATTATGAAGTAAACGGAAGCTATTCCGCCTTGTTGGATATTAAGAATGTCACAGAAGATGGCTTTTGGACTTGTGTTGCTATAAATAATGCTCTTAAAGGCAAGTTTATTGAGGCAAATGGTTTACTTAATCAATATATCTATTCTAATATTATAAATTCGAAAGTTTGGATGGATGGATGGATGTTTGTTACTCAATCACGCCAGAACGGTGGAACGGATCTAGATGTTTGGCACAGAGATAGATTCGTTTGGAATAACACATAGGCACTTTTTATCCCGGAAAATTAAAGAGTTCCCGCAGGTATCAAAAAACCGTAATCCACGAGGACGAAGTCGCGGGCATCATCTAGTGAAAAATATTTTTTTTAAAAACTCAACAGGCATAAAAATTAGTTCCAATTTTGGCCACCGGGTCAGATAAGTTGGACGGACGTAGATATTGGCTGTGTTCCGAAATACACTGCGAGCACTGTAAGGTGTGACGTCACTTTAGTACACTGCAAAACCGTTCCTTTATAGTTAGGTATACTGGGTACTGCTTAAAACGGAACGCTGTCAGCACTGAGACAAACACTGAGAGCACCTTACCTCGAAAACGCCAGTGCTCACAGTACAAAGATGGCGTCGATTAATGACGTCATATATTTCCATATGATACTGCAGCAGTTTACTGTCAGTTATATCGGAACGAATTTCTCCACAGTAAAGAGCACTGAACAGTGCTCGCAGTCTATAACGGAACACAGCCCTAATTTCATATAATTTTCATGACGTTTAAAATTATCATTCCAGCATCTGACAGTGTAAATTTGACAGTTGTAATAAAACCGCGAGTAACAATCGAAGGTCCGAAGAACATCACCATTCTAAATGGTACAATACAAGAGTTAACTTGCACGGCGGTTGGGAAACCGGCTCCTGTAAACATTACGTGGCTTCTGGAACCAGCAACAAGGATCGTGCCTTTAACTGTAAGTTATACCACTATAGCCCACGTCCCACAGCTGGGCACAGGCCTCCACTCTCTTAGGAGAGAGGGAATTAGAGCTCAGACCCACCACGCTGCTCCTATGCGGGTTGGCGGGCTTTAACGACTATTATCATCCACCACCACCACCACTACAGCCCATTAAGGTCCCTGCACTGCTGGGCACAGGCCTCCACTCTCTTAGGAGAGAGGGAATTAGAGCTTAGACCCACCACGCTGCTCCAATGCGGGTTGGTGGGCTTTGACGACTATTATCAACCACCACCACCACCACTACAGCCCATTAAGGTCCCTGCACTGCTGGGCACAGGCCTCCACTCTCTTAGGAGAGAGGGAATTAGAGCTTAGACCCACCACGCTGCTCCAATGCGGGTTGGTGGGCTTTGACGACTATTATCAACCACCACCACCACCACTACAGCCCATTAAGGTCCCTGCACTGCTGGGCACAGGCCTCCACTCTCTTAGGAGAGAGGGAATTAGAGCTTAGACCCACCACGCTGCTCCAATGCGGGTTGGTGGGCTTTGACGACTATTATCAACCACCACCACCACCACTACAGCCCATTAAGGTCCCTGCACTGCTGGGCACAGGCCTCCACTCTCTTAGGAGAGAGGGAATTAGAGCTTAGACCCACCACGCTGCTCCAATGCGGGTTGGTGGGCTTTGACGACTATTATCAACCACCACCACCACCACTACAGCCCATTAAGGTCCCTGCACTGCTGGGCACAGGCCTCCACTCTCTTAGGAGAGAGGGAATTAGAGCTTAGACCCACCACGCTGCTCCAATGCGGGTTGGTGGGCTTTGACGACTATTATCAACCACCACCACCACCACTACAGCCCATTAAGGTCCCTGCACTGCTGGGCACAGGCCTCCACTCTCTTAGGAGAGAGGGAATTAGAGCTTAGACCCACCACGCTGCTCCAATGCGGGTTGGTGGGCTTTGACGACTATTATCAACCACCACCACCACCACTACAGCCCATTAAGGTCCCTGCACTGCTGGGCACAGGCCTCCACTCTCTTAGGAGAGAGGGAATTAGAGCTTAGACCCACCACGCTGCTCCAATGCGGGTTGGTGGGCTTTGACGACTATTATCAACCACCACCACCACCACTACAGCCCATTAAGGTCCCTGCACTGCTGGGCACAGGCCTCCACTCTCTTAGGAGAGAGGGAATTAGAGCTTAGACCCACCACGCTGCTCCAATGCGGGTTGGTGGGCTTTGACGACTATTATCAACCACCACCACCACCACTACAGCCCATTAAGGTCCCTGCACTGCTGGGCACAGGCCTCCACTCTCTTAGGAGAGAGGGAATTAGAGCTTAGACCCACCACGCTGCTCCAATGCGGGTTGGTGGGCTTTGACGACTATTATCAACCACCACCACCACCACTACAGCCCATTAAGGTCCCTGCACTGCTGGGCACAGGCCTCCACTCTCTTAGGAGAGAGGGAATTAGAGCTTAGACCCACCACGCTGCTCCAATGCGGGTTGGTGGGCTTTGACGACTATTATCAACCACCACCACCACCACTACAGCCCATTAAGGTCCCTGCACTGCTGGGCACAGGCCTCCACTCTCTTAGGAGAGAGGGAATTAGAGCTTAGACCCACCACGCTGCTCCAATGCGGGTTGGTGGGCTTTGACGACTATTATCAACCACCACCACCACCACTACAGCCCATTAAGGTCCCTGCACTGCTGGGCACAGGCCTCCACTCTCTTAGGAGAGAGGGAATTAGAGCTTAGACCCACCACGCTGCTCCAATGCGGGTTGGTGGGCTTTGACGACTATTATCAACCACCACCACCACCACTACAGCCCATTAAGGTCCCTGCACTGCTGGGCACAGGCCTCCACTCTCTTAGGAGAGAGGGAATTAGAGCTTAGACCCACCACGCTGCTCCAATGCGGGTTGGTGGGCTTTGACGACTATTATCAACCACCACCACCACCACTACAGCCCATTAAGGTCCCTGCACTGCTGGGCACAGGCCTCCACTCTCTTAGGAGAGAGGGAATTAGAGCTTAGACCCACCACGCTGCTCCAATGCGGGTTGGTGGGCTTTGACGACTATTATCAACCACCACCACCACCACTACAGCCCATTAAGGTCCCTGCACTGCTGGGCACAGGCCTCCACTCTCTTAGGAGAGAGGGAATTAGAGCTTAGACCCACCACGCTGCTCCAATGCGGGTTGGTGGGCTTTGACGACTATTATCAACCACCACCACCACCACTACAGCCCATTAAGGTCCCTGCACTGCTGGGCACAGGCCTCCACTCTCTTAGGAGAGAGGGAATTAGAGCTTAGACCCACCACGCTGCTCCAATGCGGGTTGGTGGGCTTTGACGACTATTATCAACCACCACCACCACCACTACAGCCCATTAAGGTCCCTGCACTGCTGGGCACAGGCCTCCACTCTCTTAGGAGAGAGGGAATTAGAGCTTAGACCCACCACGCTGCTCCAATGCGGGTTGGTGGGCTTTGACGACTATTATCAACCACCACCACCACCACTACAGCCCATTAAGGTCCCTGCACTGCTGGGCACAGGCCTCCACTCTCTTAGGAGAGAGGGAATTAGAGCTTAGACCCACCACGCTGCTCCAATGCGGGTTGGTGGGCTTTGACGACTATTATCAACCACCACCACCACCACTACAGCCCATTAAGGTCCCTGCACTGCTGGGCACAGGCCTCCACTCTCTTAGGAGAGAGGGAATTAGAGCTTAGACCCACCACGCTGCTCCAATGCGGGTTGGTGGGCTTTGACGACTATTATCATCCACCACCACCACCACTACAGCCCATTAAGGTCCCTGCACTGCTGGGCACAGGCCTCCACTCTCTTAGGAGAGAGGGAATTAGAGCTTAGACCCACCACGCTGCTCCAATGCGGGTTGGTGGGCTTTGACGACTATTATCAACCACCACCACCACCACTACAGCCCATTAAGGTCCCTGCACTGCTGGGCACAGGCCTCCACTCTCTTAGGAGAGAGGGAATTAGAGCTTAGACCCACCACGCTGCTCCAATGCGGGTTGGTGGGCTTTGACGACTATTATCAACCACCACCACCACCACTACAGCCCATTAAGGTCCCTGCACTGCTGGGCACAGGCCTCCACTCTCTTAGGAGAGAGGGAATTAGAGCTTAGACCCACCACGCTGCTCCAATGCGGGTTGGTGGGCTTTGACGACTATTATCAACCACCACCACCACCACTACAGCCCATTAAGGTCCCTGCACTGCTGGGCACAGGCCTCCACTCTCTTAGGAGAGAGGGAATTAGAGCTTAGACCCACCACGCTGCTCCAATGCGGGTTGGTGGGCTTTGACGACTATTATCAACCACCACCACCACCACTACAGCCCATTAAGGTCCCTGCACTGCTGGGCACAGGCCTCCACTCTCTTAGGAGAGAGGGAATTAGAGCTTAGACCCACCACGCTGCTCCAATGCGGGTTGGTGGGCTTTGACGACTATTATCAACCACCACCACCACCACTACAGCCCATTAAGGTCCCTGCACTGCTGGGCACAGGCCTCCACTCTCTTAGGAGAGAGGGAATTAGAGCTTAGACCCACCACGCTGCTCCAATGCGGGTTGGTGGGCTTTGACGACTATTATCAACCACCACCACCACCACTACAGCCCATTAAGGTCCCTGCACTGCTGGGCACAGGCCTCCACTCTCTTAGGAGAGAGGGAATTAGAGCTTAGACCCACCACGCTGCTCCAATGCGGGTTGGTGGGCTTTGACGACTATTATCAACCACCACCACCACCACTACAGCCCATTAAGGTCCCTGCACTGCTGGGCACAGGCCTCCACTCTCTTAGGAGAGAGGGAATTAGAGCTTAGACCCACCACGCTGCTCCAATGCGGGTTGGTGGGCTTTGACGACTATTATCAACCACCACCACCACCACTACAGCCCATTAAGGTCCCTGCACTGCTGGGCACAGGCCTCCACTCTCTTAGGAGAGAGGGAATTAGAGCTTAGACCCACCACGCTGCTCCAATGCGGGTTGGTGGGCTTTGACGACTATTATCAACCACCACCACCACCACTACAGCCCATTAAGGTCCCTGCACTGCTGGGCACAGGCCTCCACTCTCTTAGGAGAGAGGGAATTAGAGCTTAGACCCACCACGCTGCTCCAATGCGGGTTGGTGGGCTTTGACGACTATTATCAACCACCACCACCACCACTACAGCCCATTAAGGTCCCTGCACTGCTGGGCACAGGCCTCCACTCTCTTAGGAGAGAGGGAATTAGAGCTTAGACCCACCACGCTGCTCCAATGCGGGTTGGTGGGCTTTGACGACTATTATCAACCACCACCACCACCACTACAGCCCATTAAGGTCCCTGCACTGCTGGGCACAGGCCTCCACTCTCTTAGGAGAGAGGGAATTAGAGCTTAGACCCACCACGCTGCTCCAATGCGGGTTGGTGGGCTTTGACGACTATTATCAACCACCACCACCACCACTACAGCCCATTAAGGTCCCTGCACTGCTGGGCACAGGCCTCCACTCTCTTAGGAGAGAGGGAATTAGAGCTTAGACCCACCACGCTGCTCCAATGCGGGTTGGTGGGCTTTGACGACTATTATCATGTTAGTGATAATAACCGGGGCCGACGGCTTAACTCTCCGAGGCACGGGGGTGAAACACCGCCAACTTCCTAACTCCGGGCTAGTACTGAGAATTTTAGTCAGAAAACCCCAATACTTAATTATGGCCCGACCCGGGACCCGAACCCGGGCCTCGCATAGAACCAGTACTAACTTTTTTAAATGCATTTTTCATCATACCTATTCGAAAAACGCATATTGCCTTCAGAGGATAGCGGGAGCAAAGTGTAACTTGTAGGCCCATGGGACTTTTCATTTCTCTCTTCTGATTGGTCCGAAGTCACGTCATGAATTTGTTGATTGAATATACGACTTTGCATTTCTCTGTTCTGATTGGTCCGAAGTCACGTGATCAATTTGTTGATCGGATATACGTTAAATATACGTCTAAATAATGTCTATACAATTACATAGAAGGTTGATAGGAGTATCTTCTGATTGGTGCTTAAACGTGTAGGTAATGTCCATACATAGTAGGTTGATACTCCTAGCTTTTTCTCATACGTAATGATGAAAAATAGTGTGTGTCACTCGGGGCCAAATTTTTTGTTCTCGGGCGGCGTATATTGAATTCCTCGCTACGTTCAGGATTCTACTTTAGAACCCCTCGCTACGCTCGGGATTCTACTATAGAATCTTTCACTTCGCTCTGAATTCAAAATAGCGCCCTCGGGGAACAAAAATTTTCTTTGGCCCCATGTAACACAAATAACTATTTGGTTATACAGAGGAGTTACGCAGCCAGCGTTCTGGGCACATTGCCTCATTGCAGCGGTTTAGATGATTTTTTTAATGTTTAGTTTTTAATGTATTTCATAGTTTTAATTTGATATTTTGAAGTAAAAACTTCTTTAGCCACGTTGAGCACTTTTTGGTAGGGGGTAAACTTGTGGATTCGCGTCGCCGACATGCTCGCGAACACCGACATGCTCGCGTAACGTTACGAACATAAAAGGCCTTAAATATAATACTACATTCGTAATTAAACTTTAATGTCTTAGTTTTAAGGTTTATATTGTAATTATTCTAATTTTTTTTTTTAATTTTTTTAAATATTCGTTTTCACTTCTATCGGCAGTCCCTATGACTGCCAATTTTTTGTTATAAGGATTTAAAAAGTATTTAAACAATGCATTTGTTTTAGCTATCGAACCCAGAAGCAAACGTGTATAAAAGTGCAATATCATTGGACAGTAAGGAAAAGTCTGTGAACGGCACCTATTCCTGTACTGCCTTCAATTCCGGAGGAAGTGATAAAGACAGCATCACAGTTTTATTGAGAAGACAGATGACGCTATTGGAAGGATTTTCAGGCACGATTTTTTTTAGAGTTGAAACAGTTTTATGGAAAATTATACAACAGAACTTAAAGCTAGCTAGCCTAACCTAATTACTGTATAAATCATGCCCGCGTGGAGTGGTGGCAAGAATGCTGGCTGCATTTCCGTGCTGGACAGCCAGGCTGATCCTTTGCGCAAAAAATGAGCCAGCCCTTCTCTCACCAGATGAGGCTTAACCGCGGTGAAATTTATCTCGCAATAAATTGTTGGCACTAATATACCGTAGAGACCCTCCACGGTAAACGGAACAAATACGCACGATTTGATTTTCTGTGTCAAATAAAATTATAGTCCGTCAAATTTATGTGGCCCGGTGGCCAAACCAATTTTTATGCCTGTTTAGTTTTTTGAAATTTTATTTTTCACTAGCTGATGCCCGCGACTTCGTCCGCGTGTTTTAAGTTCTTTTTTGATACCCGCGGGAACTCCTAAATTTTCCTCAACTATACCCATGCCAAAAATCACGTCGATACGTTGCCGTTGCCGTTGTGGCGTGATTAAAGGACAAACCAACAAATCAACAAACAAATACACTTTCGCATTTACTATGATGATTTCGCAGTATGATATCTACTAGCGACGCCGACATCGGGTCAGATAAGCTTGTGGAACTATATTATAAATAGTTTGTTTTTTAAATAGATAGAGTTCAGAACTTACCGGCAAAGACGTGCCGCCAAGTGATTTAGCGTTCCGGTACGATGCCGTGTAGAAACCGAAGGGTATGGGTTTAATATAACTGCCCCACCCCTAACAGGCTAGCCCGCTACCATCTTAGACTGCTTCGTCACTTACCATCAGGTGAGATCGCAGTCAAGTGCTTACTTGTAGTGGATAAAAAAAAACTTCAGACTCGGCGGTTCAAACCTCATCTGTTGCACTATTGACGTATACTCATAGTTGAATGATTAATTTGAATTTTAATTTAAGGAAATTTAATTTCACTGTTGAAGAAATCCTCCTATTTTATCATCAGTTTCCAGAAGCGTGTGTCTTAGAAATAAAAAATCTGCACAAAAGGGGTTGAACTGTCATACTAAATTTAAAACAATGTTTTGTCCAAGTCTTGAACGCTTCAGATAAAACTAATATTGACAAGTTTTATAGATCTTCTCTTGAATAACCTTTTACAGATACACCGGCTGAATTATATTCGCAAATCGATTTTCACTGTTTGATCGATTCCGATCCTTTACCAAATATAACCTGGTACCATAATGGTACTACGTTAAATACAGATAACATCAACATATCGGATGATAATACTATAATTAACATACAGAAAGTCGATTTTAATGATTTGGGTCTGTATGCTTGTGAAGCAGATAATGGTTACGAGAAGATGACCGTTAATGGAACATTGAGTGTTATTGGATTAGGTAAGATTATTTTTTACTCAAAAAGTGACGATGTTTATAAAATTATTTGTAACAGATTCAACTTTTGAAATGAAACTTCTTTAGAATGGTTTGATTTGAAAATTCGAAGAAACGGATGTTGTCGCCACGGTACGAGTGGCGCCACCGGACGAACGTGTATACAAAGCGTTCCATTTTTGTAATTTTCTGTTTGATTGTATGTAGCAGTAGAAAGTCTGATTTGTTAATTGCTTTTTATGTTTTATTTTAATCCGCCTCTGGTTGATAAAATGAAAAACGAAACGAAAAACCGACACCAAAAAGAGACAAACGTATTCATAATAGGATTTAGCCTGCGAGAGAATGAGATAGAATACAAGTTACATGTATCCCATTATCTCGTAGTCTACTTTTCTGAAGTGTCACTTCTGCCGTGTGTGAGTTGCACACACTTATTTTTATTTTTAATTATTTGAGCGTGGGAGAAGTTTTCTTAGCTAAGTTGCCAACTGGGAAATTAATTTTCTTGCCTTTTGACCTAAGATGATTTTAATTAGTTTTAATGTTTACTTTCAGAAAGGCCTGTAATATCTAAGGAAATTGATAAAATTTCAACGATTCAGGGAGAATCGGCCATAATGACATGTAGGTGAGATTTTATATTCTTAATTTAAGTTTAGGATTTCATATTCCAATAAAAAAATGATTTTTGAATAACCATTGATTTTTTAGCTTTAAAAAAACTTATTTTATTTTTGTTTACAGAGTTCTTAAAAGTAAGCCAGAACCAAACATCAAATGGGAATTTAAACCTAAGTTATCTAACAATTTTACATCTTTGCCACAAAATATTGAGATTGACGAAGAAAATGGTATTAGAATTGAAAAAGTCCGAAAACAAAATGCAGGCGTGTATAAATGTACAGCGGAGAATATTATTGGAAGCGATGTGTATGATGTAGAATTGAGTGTACAATGTAAGTGAAAAATGCTTATGTTTAAGGGAAATTTAATAGATTTTATGATTAAAGAGATTGATTTAAAAAGGACTGTAGAGGATGGATTTTCAATTAAAAGACTGCTTTTCTCGGTGATTTGGCAGATATTTTTATTTCTCTACCCTTCTTTTAAAAATTGACAACCAAAGATAGAAATAAAAATGATACAAATGACACAGTAAACAATGTTCGCGTCGCTTACAAGGACGATGATATAAAATCAACGTAAGAAACTACTTTAACTAGATTATAAAGTTGAGTTTTGTAGAGCCCCAACTAAAATAAATTTAAGTGTAGTAACAGATAATCTCTACGGGATACTCCACAAAGGTTGGGCTTTAGTATACTACCCGCGAGGGAGGGGGGGGAGGGGAGGGGGAGGGGAGGGGGGGGGGGAGGGGGTCTACCCCCCCTCCAAGCCAAACTTGTCGGAACCTAATAGTTTTCGAGAAATTAATTTTTTTTAATTTTGAGGTTAGGTTCTTTGTTTTAGGTAGTGGAAAAGGTTAATTTCTGAAATGGAATGGGCTACGCCAGAAGACTCGCTTCGTCGCCCCTGAATGAAGCTTCGCCTACTCGACCTTCGTTTCGCTGCGGAGGTCGCCGGCTCGCTTCGCTCGCCACCTCCCCCCTTCGCTCCACTCGGCCTCGTAGGCTCGCTTCATTCAGGACCTCCTACGCGAGCTTCTGGCTTCGCGCTTACAAAAAACACTCTAGGGGCAGGGCAGACAAGACTGCGTGGAGTCGGGGCGTGCCGATTCGGTTTTGTGATCAAAAGTACCTAAATAAACATTTAATAACCTACCTTTATACCTTTTTATTTAATTTTATAACCTTGAAACTCTGTGTTTTATTCATGGAATTAGGAATTACCATAGAAATAGGAAGATAATTCCATGGGAATTACGACTATAGTCTTCCTATTTCTATGGTTTTATTCGAATGATTAGAAAAAAACGTCCAATAACGTCCATGGAACGGATTTTAATCACAGATTAGGTACTCAAACGCCAACGAGTCTTTAGTCTATGGTACAATCTACGGCAAATGTCGTAAGAAATAGCGAAAAGTGGTGAAGATTGCGAATTTTCAAAAAATTATTTCTCGAAAAGTATTAGTTTCCGACGTAAAATACTTAGTTTCCGACATAATATATCTAAGTGCAAAGCTTACCACATCAAGGTCTTTCTGTAAAAACAAATGTGAACGTCCAACTCCACGGGTAGTATACTAAAGCTGAGCCCTCCACAAATAACATACCTACTTAGCATACTCTAAAATTGTATTTTAAAATGATTAAATTGGAAACGTAATATGTTAGATCCACCAGAATTCAATGTGCCTCAGGACACTCATTCAGAACTGGAAGATCTGAAAGAAGTTAAAGTTGGTGAAAAGATACAGTTAGAATGCAATGTTACTGGGATTCCACCTCCTATCATTACTTGGACTAAAGATGGATTTCCTGTTATTTATTCTCGTAATAGGTATGTATCAACGATTACTAAGTATACTTTAGCAAGTATAATATTGTACGTAGTCCACGCAGGTATCTCAATTATGTAAAGGCAAATAACGCAGTATTTGCCTTCACTTCTTAGTCTTACCAACAGTATACAGATTTAACAATTTTGGTCGTATTAGTCTACACTGAGTGACACCTCATTCAAAACAATATGATAGTTATTTTTATGTCGTACTTGAAATATAATATCATCATCACAACTCATCCGCGTCTGAGTATGGGTGAGAAGAGACAAGAATCTCATGCTGAGATCTTTAGAGCGTACTTTGATTTGGCTCAGACTTTACTTAGAGTTAAAACGAGATGCACTTATGTGAGTAACATGAATCTGTCTCGTTTTAACCATGTCTTAAGTCTAAGCAAAGGCAAAGTTCGCTCTTTAGATCTCACACTTAGAGTGAGAAGAATTTAGGCCATAGCCACCCACGCTAGCAGATTTTATAAACCCTTGAGAGCAAATATGATGCTTAATTTAATTATTTTTTGCTTTTGTTTGCAGATACTTAAGCGATGACAATAGTTTGGTAATAGAAAATGTAACAAGATTCGATTCGGGAATGTACGCTTGCAACGCAAGTAGTACTTTGGGATTTGTTTTGAAAAATTTCACCATCACAGCGTATCGTAAGTTCATAGTACAAGCACTATTTTGATACAGGTAGAAGTTTCCATTTTGTCCAGCTTACATTTTTGTTATCATTTTGGACAGAGTCTCCAGAAATAGTGCAGTACGGAAAACCTGAAACAGAAGTAATAGAAGGTAGACTAATAGAACTGCCTTGCAGTACTCAAGGTGTTCCAACACCGGAGTTGAAGTGGCTGCAGAATGGACAGGTTATAACGGAGGCTAGGAAATATATTGACGAATACGGTTTGAGGTATGCAAAGCCAGAATATCCAACAACTGTCTATGAAGAAAGAAAACTACTTCAAAAATCCATACTAATATTATAAACGCGAAAGTGTGTCTGTATGTGTGTCTGCTACGCTTTCACGGCCCAACTACTCAACCGATTTTGATGAAATTTGGTACAGGGATAGGTTGTATCCCGGGGAAGGACTACTTTTTATCCCGAAAATTTTCCTTTGAATTCCCACGGGAATTAAAAAACATCAATTCACGCGGACGAAGTCGCGGGCACCATCTAGTCATCAATAACTATAAAAGGCTTTGTCCTGAGTGACTGTCAGACAACCTACGGCTGAATGTAGAAATTTTGTAATTTTCGGGAAATATTCCTTGAGGAATTTACGAAATTCCACCCCTAAGGAGGTTAAAAATAGAGTTATATCCATGAACCTTGGTATTTTTATAGCGAGCAGGCGGGTCACCTGATGTTAAGTGATTACCGCCGCCCATGAACATTTGCAGCACCAGAGGAACAGCCAATGCGTTGTCGGTTTTGAGAAATTTGTTTTTTATGAAATTTATTTTGGTGCTTTCGGTGAAAAATGAGGAATTTTATTTTTTTCACAGTTTTTTCAATTTTTTTTCTTTAAGAACCTAATTCCACGCGTACGTGAAGTCACGGTCAAGCGCTAGTTATACTATAAAAAATTATATTTTACGTTGTTTAAGATTTGTGGCAAATGTAAGTGATTTTGGCGTATACACTTGCCTGTCGACCAATGGCTATGGGAACGCTTCTGTAAACTACACCGTTTTAATTTGGGGTGAGTTATAATAACAGTCTGAAGATTTCATAACGCTTGATAGAACCGAAACTGTACTCTGTCTCGCTCAGTCATACGGGCAACAGTATGTACTGCCGAGCCAATGATGTGTGTGAGGTTTGTTGCCCAAGCGACATATAGGTTCGCTTCAAACGTATACGGTCTATTCGATTCTCTGATGCAGTGTTGAGCGCTGTTGTCTTAACGTGTGTTGTCTCTAAATCTCTCGATAAATTTTGTGGATTTCTTTGTGATTGTATATATTTGAGCTTTATATTATTCTGCATGTCTCAGAGCTTTGTTCCGGGAGAGATGAAAATACTGCCGTTGTACCGCCGTGGAATATTAGTGAAGGAACTAAAAGTTTAGTTCGCTATACTCCGCGACAATAGGTAAATCTATGTGGTACAGTAAAGATTGTCGATTGTAAAGATTGTCCTTACAATCGTGCATTGTTGAGTCAACATTTCCTGAAGATGCTCCGGTGTCGGAGTGAAACGTACGTTGAGAATAATTTGGAAGATTTCTGTGGTCTGGTGAATATCGCGGGCTATAAGTGCAAGATACACACTGTACCACATAGATTTACCTATTGTCGCGGATTGTAGTGAATTAAACTTATACCATCTTATTAATAAACGTGGAATAGCGTGGAATAGTTAAAACCTGTTTTGTCTTTTTCCTTCGAATGTCAAATTACTGTTGACAAACAAAGACAAAACAGGTTATAACTATTCCACCGCTATTCCACGTTTAATAATAAGAGGGATAGTGCCTTCATTATCATGGACTTCCGCAATATAACGCCTGCTTCTATCCAATATGTGGAATAGTAGGTCAATATGATTATATTGAATTTTTCAGTACCACCATCCATTGAACCCCCTTTAGAAGTGTTTGTGGATGTACAATCCGGCGCGAATGTAAGTGTCGAATGTAACGCTGTCGGATTCCCAGTACCGACCATTGCGTGGGCGTTCCAAGGTGACATCCTGAATTATAATACCACAGATTTGAGGTGAGCGGAGTTCCCTTTTTGAAGTGAAACTTCTTTTGAATCGTTCTGATTTGAAAATTCGATGCAACGAAAAAGCGACACTAAAATGAGACAAACATATTATTCATAATAGGATTAAGCCTGCGAGAGAATGAGATAGAATACAATTTATATTTATCTCGTTCTTTCGTAGGCTACTTTTCTGAAGTTTCACTTCTGCCGTACTTCAATCCGTGTCTGTGCAATTCACTGCCTTCTGTGAATTGCACACACACACTTTTTTTTATTTAGTAAATAAATAAGTATATTATGTTTGTCGTTTATGACAATCAACTTTAATTCGGTACGCAGCTAAACAGTCAGATATGACTCAGCTCGCGAAATCGTTAAAAAGTAGAGTTTTCAAAGCATCCATTAGCAGTATATGCTACGACAAGCGCGCGAAAATATGAAATACGCGACGGTGGCGCCGCGCGGGCGAAGCGGGCATGTCTGGTGTGAGAGGGGATAGAGTCAACCTCTCGATTTGTGTTTTTATCTGGTGAACACACCTCGCCTTAAGATGTCCGTTAAATAGTACTAAGTAATAACACTTTGGATAGGAATAAAAGTTATTCGCCGAAATATTTACAAAATTTTTAGATAGGCTTACGCTTAACCACAATCACACGTGCCCCCCGATTATGTAAAAATTGTCCATCAAATGGTAAATGTTCAGCATCAAAATAATATAAACCATAACTGCATTGAATTAGAGCTCAATTTCGTTTACCCATTCTTATACCTAAACGTATAAGAATGGGTAAACGAAATTGAGCTCTAATTTAATGCTGTTATTGTTTATTTACTTTGCCGCAGAACTTTAACGATTTCATCGGCCATTCTTACATGATTGGAGAGCTGATGGGAAGGGACGATGCGGCCTAAGATGGGACGCGCTTGCCTAGAAGATGCCTATTCATTCACTCTTGATATAAAGATACCCGGATTGTTGTATATGATGTACCTAAAGTTTTTGTTGCTTTTCAGTTTTAATGATTACGGTAATCTGAATTTGACAAACGCTACCATCAAAAAGGAAGGATCGTATGATTGCATAGCTGAAAATATAGCTGGTACTGCCAAGAAGACGTTCTATGTTAGTGTGAAAGGTAAGTTATGTGACTTGACTCCAATTCAAAGCTTTCTTGTCTAACACCTCCGTGGCGCAGTGTTGAGCGCTGTTGCCTTAACGTGCGGAGGTTCCGGGTTCGATCCCCGGCAGTGTCATTTGCGAATTTATAATTTCTGAGTTTAACCTGATTTGGCCTGGTGGGCCGTGGCCGTGGCTAGTTAATACCGGCAAAGACGTGCCGCCAAGCGATTTAGCGTTCCGGTACGACGCCGTGTAGAAACCGAATAGGGGTATGGGTTTAATATAACTGCCATGCCCCTAACCTAACAAGTTATCCCGCTACCATCTTAGACTGCATCATCACTTACCATCAGGTGAGATTGCAGTCAAGGGCTAATATGTAGTGAATAAAAAAAACATTTTCTTTGCTTCTTTTTTTTTGCTCTATTAATCAAGCCACGTACCTTCTATACACTAACCATCTTATATCCGGCTTAACTTTGCCGATATTTGAAAACGTTATAAAACAGTCTTGAAGGAAGAAAAAGTGGACAAGGTTTCAACTTTTTTGCTTTTCATAATCATGAGATATTACTCATACAAATTTCAGAACCGCCAAGAATCCTCGAAGACAATTCCACGGGACCCCGTGTTGCGTTGAGTTCGGGTACTGCACTGGTTATATCGTGTAAAGCTGAGGGCCACCCGAAACCTTATATCGCCTGGGTTAAAGATGGATTTTATCTGGATACAGGTAAATGCAAGACCAACAGTATGTGTTTTGGCTATTACCCTTTCAAGTTTCAACCCCTGCACCGATCTTGACTAAATTGGTTATTAATTTGACTGTACGTTATTCAAAGTGGTAGGTGCACACATACCTACATGGATGACGTAAAACATGACGCAGCCACGTTAGCCAATCACGTACCGCCGCCTGAATCACGATTACGAAGTTCTTTCGGAATTTTACTATATTATATAGAACTTTCAACCTACAACAGTTGGCCCAGCTGGGATCCCCGAGGATGACATCGGCTCGGAGGAAGATCTTCCTATTGCCTCGGGAGCATATACCATTGGCTCCCGACAAAAGCTTTAACTTCTTGGGATTCAATGGTTCCCCCCTTTATACATCTATCTTTTTCTACCATATAGTCCCTTTCTAACCCAACCACGAGACAGAAATTTCTTAACAATATTTTACCCAATTTAAATCCCAGCAAATATTTTTAAATCCTTGTGGACAACGTCGTACTCAAAATGTTATGACACAAAATAAAAATTCTGCAGATTTTAGCAGTGGAATTTAGCTTTGAACCCTTACCCGAACTCTATTGTACCTACTCTTTTTCTGTGCCTTGTTCCTCTCCAAGTTCCCTTATCGTGACCCCGAAAAATTCATGACATTCGTTGTCACGTCATCAAATCTCAACGCACTTTTTTTCTTTAATCTATATTTTAAAATGGTTATCAAACTTAAAACTAACCGAGGATGTGAATTTTAGGTGTTTTGGAAGACTCTCTATTTAATAATCAGTTAGAAATAATTTATTTTTGATACTATTATTTGGTCATCATCCCTTTTATTTGATGATTTGTGTTGTAGACAGTCGTTACGACATAGGCTTGGATGGCACTTTGACGATCAAGTCCCCTACCGAGGATCTAAGCGGAGTTTACACTTGTGTCGCCAAGAACAGCGCTGGAAACGCCACCAAGGATATACACGTCAACGTTTATTGTGAGTTTATATTTTAGAACATAGTTAGTTCTTTTTTCCACAGTAAAACACGGGAAACACAGTAAAACCTGGAAAAATCCTACGTGACAAAAAAGCGTTCAACTCTGTCTCTCTCACTCTTGTATAGATAGAGTAGGTATACCTGCATCATGTATGAAATTATTTTAGCTGTGTCAAATTTATTTAGGTTAAATCTTGCAACTGAATTTTATTTCATTTCATTTATTTATTTGTGAATACAGTAGTAGGTACGGTACAAAAGGTGTTACAATTATTATAAAAGTTTCTTGTATTCTACCACAGTGTGGCGTACAAATAATATGCGTAACATGCTTTAACATTACAAAAAAATATAATGGTAATGATAACATGGAGTATTTATAATAATATAACTTTCAACAACCAGACTTACAGCATACACATTTAAAACAGTTAACCCCAACCATCCCCAACCGATTGAGCTAAAATTTTGCATACAAGTTTATTTTGAATACATGGTTGGCTAAGTGATGTCTAAATCCAATATGGTGGACTCCCAAAGATGGCGGACTAGTTATTGTGTATGAACCCCCATGACATGGATATTTGGAACCAAACTTGAATAACAGCCTCTTGGTATTTTCGCAATAAAGAATAATTTATTACTTAATTTCGAAATGTTGGCAGAAATATTGGTAGATCAGAGATTTTCCTACAATTTGGTATGAATAAGTATTGAGTTATTGCAGTAAAAAATAAAATATCAGGGGAGCAAAAAAGCTAAATAATGAACTAAACCCTTGCAGCGCAAACGAAAAGTTTTAAAAGGGTTTGCTAAGACTACGAAAAATATAATGACGTCACACTAAATTAAATATGTCGGACAGTAAAAGCTTGTTTTTAAATGTTTTTCAATGACTTAAAATGTTTTAATGTAAGTATAGTTGGTAAAATCTACACTTGTATTATTTCAGCTGTACCCGTTTTGATGCAAGATGAAGGATTACCCGCAGTGACCGCGGCGGTGGAAGGCAGGGATGTTATCCTGGAGTGCCCTGTGCGCGGGATCGATTACACTGTCAAATGGTATAAGGTTCGATACAATGTGCATAGTATAACGCGACCATAAATATTTTACCTTTTTTGATCGGACTCGGACCGAACATATGATTATGTTCGAGCGAAGCTAAGCTCTCTCCGGTCTACTTGGTTGTCCGTCTGTCCATCCATCCGTCCGTCTGTCAGAGTCTTAGAACTTCTGAATTAATGAATATAATTACTTCAAACTCACAAATTATAAGTAAATCGATGGCCTATAGCCGAAAATGACTTAAAAAGTTCTCCGCGTCTTATTCCTCATTACTGAGGGTCGTGATTCCTTTCCATTAATCTCATAATGGTAGGTTTTTGTAACAATTATTATCAGATGTGTTACTGATAATAACCGAGACCGACGGCTTAACGTGCTCTCCGAGGCACGGAGGAAATGAAAAGGCCTAATTTCGACCTCCAAATTCGGTCACCCATCCAGTTACCGACTTGGGTAAAAGTTGCTTAACAATCGCAATCGACTGATATGCGATGTCACAACTAGGCCACTTGTCCCTCAACAGTAACTACACACAAAGTCTTTTAAGATGTTTGTCTGCTACACCATCATACTAATATTATAAATGCGAAAGTGTGTTTTCTCACCTCCGGGCGGAAAGCGTCAATTTTCCTCCCGCTGCGCTAAACGAAAATGCCACTTTCCGCCTCCGTCGAGGAGAAAAATAGTATACACACCACGGGCAGTAAATAAGAAAGCCTCAGATCACATGTTTATTGACCTCGGCTTCGCCTCGGACAACAATTACATGTGATCTGAGACATTTCTTATTTTACTGCCCTAGATGTGTAATATACTATTGTTTGTTGGTTTATTGGTTTGTTGGTTTGTCCTTCAATTACGCAACGGAGCAACGGATCGACGTGACCTTTAGCATGGGTAATGGGTATAGTTGAGGACCTGGAGAGTGACATAGGTTACTTTTTATCCCGGAAAATTAGGGAGTTCCCGCGGGGATCAAAAAAACTTAAACCGGACACGCGGATGAAGTCGCGGGCATCAGCTAGTTTTTGAATAAATGCATTTTCTTTCTTTCTTTACAGGACACGTTACTAATCTCCAACGGATCTCTAAACTTTCCAAACGTGTCCCGTACCAACGAGTCCACGTTCAGTTGTGTAGCGAACAACACGGCGGGTTCCGTACGCGCAACAGTCGCGCTACAGGTTCAATGGCCGCCCAACTTCTTGACAACTTCAAATGATAGTATAGAAGTTGTTAAAGAGGATGATTATACTTTGGATTGCAAGACCGATGCGAAACCTAGAGCTAAGGTTAGTTTTTAAACATCAAAGCAAACAGAAGGGTGGTTTTTCAATTCTAATGTTATTGAACCGCTCGACGGAAAAAGAGGGGTTAATTAAATTCAATTCTTATGTTATTGAGCCCCTCGACGGAAAAAGAGGGGTTAATTCAATTCAATTCTAATGTTATTGAGCCCCTCGACGGAAAAAGAGGGGTTAATTCAACTCAATTCTAATGTTTTTAACCCCCGACGGAAAAAGAGGGGTTAATTCAATTCAATTCAAATGTTTTTAGCTCCCGACGCAAACAAGGGGTGTAAATTCAATTCTAATGTTTTTAACCCCCGACGGGAAAAGAGAGGGGTTGATTCAATTCAAATGTTTTTTTACCCCCCGATGTATAGAGTTGTTAATTCAATTCAATTCTAATATATTATAACCCCCGAAGGAAATGAGGGGTGTCAATTCTAATGTTTTTTAACCTCCGAAAAAGAGGGTTTTATAAGTCTAATGTGTGTAGTTTGTGCATCTGTGTGTCTGTCTATGGCATCGTAGCTCCCAAATGGCTGAACCGATTTCGATTTAGTTTTTTTTGTTTAAATGATGACTTTATCGAGAATTCCAGGGTGTTCTTAATTCTATGTTTGAAAAAAATCCGTTCAGTCGTAAGATAATCAGCTGTTTGAGTTCGTTTTAATTTGTCGGGGATTTTTATAAATTCTTAATTTATATAATTACAGACAAAATGGCTGTTCAATTCAAAACTTTTACTCGGTGAGGATAAAAATGAGTTGAAGTTATATAACCTGAGTTTGAAACACAGTGGAATTTACAAATGTATTGCCTACAACGTACACGGAACGAGACAAAAACAATATAATTTGAGCGTGCTGGGTATGTTCTGACTTCGGTATTTGTATATTTTAAAAGAGCAACCGCCGAGTTTCCTGCTGGTTCTTCTCGGTAGGAACGGCATTCCGAACCTGTGGTAGATTCATTCGACTATTCATAAGCACTTACATATAAAGTCTATTTGAATAAAAAAACTTTTGAATTTTGATGACAGACATTTTTTAATCCACTACAAGTTAGCCCTTGACTGCGATCTCACCTGATAGTCTACAGTCCCTTGGAGCTGTAAAAATCAAGCTGTTAAGATAACGCTTTGCTTCATAGATTAATCTATACTAATTGACCGAGCGAAGCGCCTTCGACCTTTAGACACCTTTCTCTGAGTCTACTTGAGTGAATTTGCACTCGTCCGTCCGTCCGTCCGTCCGTCTGTCAGAGCCTTATAACTTCTGAATTACTGAACGTAATTACTTCAAATTTAAATGCAATATGTAAACCGATGGCCTCCCGCCGAATATGGCTTAAAAAGTTATAAAAATCTTTTTTTCAGGGGGGCTCTCATAGAAGCGAATGCGAAGTAAAATATTTTTTATAGCGTTACTTGTACTTAACTTATATGGTACTTATAGGGTTACTTATAGGGTTGCGGCATATCATTTTAAAGATAATTAGGAATAGAGCCCAAAAATATATATTTTTTTAAATTTCCCCTAAAATTGACCAAATGGGGGGCTTTCAAAGTGGCGATTTTCTAACGTCCAAAGTTGACCTCAGAACTCTCCATTTTCTGAAAGGCTGAGCCTGAAACTTATCAATTATTGGAATTATATCCTGTACTTGAACAACAAATACTAAAAGTAGATAAATATTATAAGGAAACGAAATTATTTAATTTTTAATGAGCTTCAATATTTTTAACAGAACTTCACAATGATGTCAATAGATGGCGCTCTGTACAAGTTTATGGATACCGCGTGGTCTCAGTTCGGGGCGAACCACTAGTATTATAAATGCGAACGTTTGGATGTATGGATGGATGGATGTTTGTTACTCAATCACGCCACAACGGCTTCTGGATGGCGACGGGATCTGGATGAAATTTTGCACACAGATAGATTATAGATTAAAGAAAAACCGGCCAAGTGCGAGTCGGACTCTCGCACCGAGGGTTCCGTACAAACCTGTAGTAAGTTTTAAATTATTAAAAAAAACTACTTACTAGATCTCGTTCAAACCAATTTTCGGTGGAAGTTTGCATGGTAATGTACATCATATATTTTTTTTAGTTTTATCATTCTCTTATTTTAGAAGTTACGGGGGGGGGGACCAACATTTTACCACTTTGGAAGTGTCTCTCGCGCAAACTATTCAGTTTAGAAAAAAATGATATTAGAAACCTCAATATCATTTTTGAAGACCTATCCATAGATACCCCACACGTGTGGGTTTGATGAAAAAAAAATTTTTGAGTTTCAGTTCTAAGTATGGGGACCCCCAAAATTTATTGTTTTTTTTCTATTTTTGTGTGAAAATCTTAATGCGGTTCACAGAATACATCTACTTACCAAGTTTCAACAGTATAGTTCTTATAGTTTCGGAAAAAAGTGGCTGTGACATACGGACGGACAGACAGACAGACAGACAGACAGACATGACGAATCTATAAGGGTTCCGTTTTTGCCAAATTTGGCTACGGAACCCTAAAAAAGTGCGTTGAAATTTGATGACGTCACAACTGTGAATCTCATACAACTTCCATTCTACTTAGAAGTGCGTTTTTAAGTTTGATAAAGAGTTGCTGATTTGATTAAGTTTTCATCATCCCTATTGTATAAAAACCTCGACCCAACAAGTGTTTCTTTACGGCTTTTTAAATAATAACTGTAACATTTTCAGAACCACCCTTCATATCCGAGTTTGAGTTACTTGATGTCCAACTGAAGGCCGGCGTAAACGCAACGCTAGAATGCAGCGCCCGGGGCACCCCGACACCTACCATATCCTGGATATTTAAGTAAGTTAAGTTTCTCTTTTTATCATCGAACTAACCTAACTTTTTATCACTAACCTTTTTATCATCGAACCGCAAGGCATCGACAAGATCTGCTCCCTTTTTTCCCCATTTTTTCTCCCTTATCTATGACTAAACTATAACATTATTTTCTTATGACTAAACTTGAGTACACAAGGACTGCACCGATTTACTTCCTCGTTCCTAATTCGAACCGCTAGGATATGGAATGCCCTTCTGACTTCCGTTTTACCCTCCTCTTTTAATATAGGTACCTTCAAATCAAGTGTGAATAGGCATCTTCTAGGCAAGCGCGCTCCACCTTAGGCTGCATCACCACTTGTAAGCAGGTCTGATTGCAGCCAAGCGCTAGCCTATATATTTAAAAAAAAACTACAGCAAAGCCAAAAGCAATCTATGTATACGTATGTATTTATGGATGCTTCGTGGTTGAAGTCGTTTATATTTATACTAACTGATGCCCCCGATTTGTCCGCGTGGATTGAGGTTTTTTTACAGGTTCCCGCGGAATTTTCCGAGATAAAAAGTCTTATGTCTTATTCCAGACTGTAATCTATCTCTGTGCCAAATTTCATCCAGATTCGTTCAGCCGTTATGGCGTGATTGAGTAACAAACATTCATCTATCCATCCAAACTTTCGAATTTATAATATTAGTATAGATGTATCGTGCCTGTAGCTTCCTGGTTGAAAACTTGTATTTTTATACGACTGCCTGAAAAAAGGAGTAAGTACATTGTTTTCAGGGTTCATGTATGTATGTGAGTTTGTATATTCCACCATAACTTCTATACGCCTGAACGGATTTTGATGAATGAGGTATCGTTCGAATCCTTAGCTTATTCCGGGTGACATAGACTAATAAAATTTAAAAAAAAATGATAGGGTGACCATGGTCCCGCATCAAAGACTAAAGTTGATTTATTTTTTCCAAAATGAGATTAACTATATTGTCATCATCAAGAAAATGATGAGTAGATTCCAAAAATATATAAGACTACTAGATGATGCCCGCGACTTCGTCCGCGTGGATTAAGGTTTTCTTATTCCCGCGGGAACTCTTTAATTTTCCGGGATAAAAAGAAGCCTATGTCCTTCCCCGGGATGTAACCTACCGCTATACCAAATTTCATCAAAATCGGTTGAATAGATGGGCCGTGAAAGCGTAGCAGATAGACAGTCAGACAGACAGACGGACAGACACACTTTCGCAATTATAATATTAAGTATGGATATTTCAATATCCAGTGATTCACAAAAAAATATCATTTAACTATGGCAGTCGTATTTTTTAATTCTTTGAGTTGTTGACTTTTTAATTCTTTGACTTTGTTATGTGTACGTCTATAGCAATACAAACTGGATAGTCCATAACTCGACCCTAACATCCACAAACATAAGCACTCAGTCTGAAGGTAGTTTCCGCTGTGAGGCGAGGAACCAAGCCGGGGTCGCTCATCTGGTGTACCGGGTACTGGTCGTGTCTGGAGCGAAGATCGAAGATATTGTGATGTTTAAAGATGGAGTCGGTATCGACGTTAACAAGAGCTTGGATCTTGTCGTAAGTACTTTTTTTACTAGCTTTTATTTAACTCGCAATGACCTGTGGGTTTGTTTTGGGTCAAATCTTGCAACTGAATTATAAAAAAAGTTATCCTCAACCGATTGAACTGAAATTTTGATTACTTAATGCATGGTTAGCTAAGTGACGTCATTCTAAACCCAATATGGCGGATGCCCGAAGATGGCGTACTAGTAATTTTTATGCTTCTCCATGATATGGGTATCAAATATCAACTAAAAGGGTTTGCTGAGACGAGTGCGAAAAATAAAATGACGTCACTCAAACCTATATGTAATTAGTTTATTTTGGATAGTTGAAATCTTCCACATAGTTAGTGTGAGAGCTACGTAAACAAGCACTGGCACCTTAACTCAGAGATAACTATTTGATTGGCGCTAATTATTTCATAAACTAATATTTTTTTCGTAAGCTTCGTGAAGCATCAACACACTCACATTACCGTTACAGTCTGTCAAATTTATCTGACCCGGTGGCCAAAATAACTAATTTTTATGACTTTCATGTTTTTTTTCTCAATATATACTAGCGACGCTGTCACCGG
The DNA here is from genome assembly GCA_917051295.2 of Erebia ligea. NCBI lineage: Eukaryota > Metazoa > Arthropoda > Insecta > Lepidoptera > Nymphalidae > Erebia > Erebia ligea. Next base: position 12,324,992 of record OU785241.1, on the reverse strand, counting down.
TCAAATAAGTTTGACGGACTATTCATCCATCCATCCATCGAGCCTGTATGCATCCACTGCTGGGCATATTGTCTTTTCGAGAGCGCGCCACCAAACACGGTCCTCTGCCTTCCTCATCCACCCGCTTCCCGCCACCTTCTTTAGGTCATCGGACCAGCGAGCTGCACCGCGCTTGCCGGTACGCGGTCTCCACTCTAGAACACGTCTGCCCCAACGGCCATCGGTTCTACGACAGATATGACCCGCCCACTGCCACTTCAGCTTACTAATCCTCAGAGCTATGTCAGTCACTTTAGTTCTTTTACGAATTTCCTCGTTCCGGATTTTATCCCTGAGAGAGATTCCCAAAATAGGGTCACTGGTAGAGATCTCTTATAGAGATAAGTGTTTCCTTGTCCACTATGTTTTTGTTTTTCTACTTATTGTATAACTTTTTTGGTACAAAAAAAAAAAAAAATAGCACGCTGAGCGACTTTTACATCCATTTAAACTCCATACGTCATTACCGGCAGGACCCACTCGTTGAAGACCTTGGTCTTTAGGCTTTGCGGTATGGACGAATAGAAAACCTGACGTAGTTAAGAAAATGCTGCCCAGCCCATGGACTATACATCTCATTTCAGCTCAACACTAACGTTCGCCTCGCGTGCAATGCTTCCGGCAGCCCGCAACCGATAATACAATGGATAAAACATGGCAACACTATTAGCGAGAACACTGATGGTGTCAACTATGCAGATCTGATGCTTAACAATATTAGCACGAGCCACGCAGGGCGTTATTCCTGTATTGCCTCCAACGAAGGTGGAATAGAAGAGAGGAGTATAAAAGTTAATGTTTTGGGTACGTAGGTACATATTTTGTCCACCACCACCACTACATTAACGTCCCACTTCTGGGTACAGGCCTCCACTCTCATAGAAGAGAGGAAATTAGAGCTTAGACCTTTAACGACTATTATCATGTTAGTGATAATAACCGGGACCGACGGCTTAACGTGCTCTCTGAGGCACGGGGGTAAAACACTAGTCAATAGTAATACACTTGTCTTTTTATTTACTGTACCACCTTTGTAATATTAGGATGTGTATCAATAAATAATTATTAATTGTGTGTGTGCAATAAATAATTTCTGATTGTGATTCTACAATTTGTGATGCCCCTGCACTTTATAAAATTATATTCGCATTAATGTTTCGGAATTTATTTTTAGACCCGCCACGTATCTTCCAAACTCTTTTCCACAACGCCAACACGTCACAAAACTTAATCGAGCTAGAAGTAATTTCCGGTCAAGCATTCTACCTCCACTGCCATCCGTACGGCAATCCTCCGCCGGAGATATATTGGTTCAAAGATGGTCTACCACTCAAGCTGTACGATGACACGATGGTTTCTAAGGAGTTCGGAGAAGTCTTAGTATCCAGAAGGGCGAAGTATGACCAGTCGGGGAATTACACTTGTGTCGCGAGGAACAAAGTCGGTGAAACCAGTGTCGTTTTTCTGGTTGATGTTTTGGGTAAGTTTCTTATCTTGTCCATATATATACTTATACTAATATTATAAATGCGAAAGTGTGTTTGTTTGTTTTTGCATAGGCATAGTTCAGGACCAGTATGGCTAGCATGCGCACTACGAGTAAAATTATGTCTACCGGTTATCTCTCTCTGTCTACCGAAGTACGTTGTCTCGTTACGTCAAAAGTAGAGATAAAAGTAATATTTCTTATCTGGTGGTATTTACCTCTACGAACCTTTACATGTCGACTATTTTTTTTCTTGTAATATACCTACCGCATTTTGTGCATGTTAGGGCAATTGAAAAATTTGCCGGCAACGACAACATCTCTCTTTCTCGTCGCGAGATAATCTCGTTGTGCGCATGCTAAGCACACTGAAGAGTGACATAGGCTACTTTTATCCCGGAAAATTAAGGAGTTACCGTGGGAATAAAAAACTTATTCCACGCGGACGAAGTCGCGGGCATCAGCTAGTCTTTAATAAGTAAGTCTTAAATCATCATAAAAAAACATTTTTAAAAACAAGTTTTTATCGTCCGCCATATTAAATTTTGAGTGACGTCATTTTATTTTTCGTATTCTTCTCAGCAAACCCTTTTAATTGATACCCATATCATAGGGGTGCATAAAAATAAAGTCATCTTTTGGAGTCCGCCATATTGGATTTAGAATGACGTCACTAATATGCTATCGTTCTGCATTCTAGTGCCTCCTCCAATGCATAAAGACAAAGTGAAGCAGGCAAGCTCACTGCAAGGTGAGACGTTAAACCTGACGTGTCCCGCGGAAGGGCGGCCAATGCCCTTTGTTATGTGGCTCAAACATCCCTACACAGAGATTAGCGAGGGCGAGAGGATTCACTTGCTGAATGATAACTACACTTTGGTAAGTCAAAAAATAATTGACCGTGCGAAGCGAATGTTTCTGAGGTTTCTAATTGGTTCCATTAGAACTTGTCTGTCTGTCTGTCTGTCCGTCCGTCCATCTGTCAGAGCCTTAAAACTTCCGCGTTAATGAACAAAATGAGTCCACATTCACATTACATAAAATGATGGCCTAAAGCCGACACTAGTGCCCTTTTACCAGCTATCTTGCCTTCGAAGGTCAACCGCAGAAATTCATAGAGGGATCCTCATTGCAGGCGACAGAAAAAAGCAATCTTCCTTCAACCTTCAACATAGTGTGTAGAAAATGAAATACTTATAGATTATTTTTTACTTTGCAGTGGCTTTGGAAGACAGTTTTTACTTTTCTTTACAAACATTTCTAATACAAGTTATCCTTTGGCCAAATCTTTTCATTCGCGCTGCATGGGCAATTTTCAATTCTTGTGGCTCTATTTTTACTGTATTTCTATGGGTCTTCGTTCAGGTAAAACTGTCAACATTTTTGGACAATATCTTGATAACCTGGTGAAGTCCGAGACGTATCAGTATCAGGCACTTTTAAATACATTTGAATAGACACGTGAGAGCCCGTGGCAGGTCCTCCAAAGCTTTCAGCGGAGTAATAAACGTATATTTTTGAATTTGGGTTTTGTACCTAGGACCATAAAGTAAAGAGACGATAGCTAATAGACAAGACAATAGTCCATACGCCTTATTTACACCTTGAAACATAGTTTGCCGCGATTTAAGTTCGTGTACATATTGGCCGCCTACGCGAATGTATTGGCGTTAACACTATCATTATATCCATCTGCCAAGAGCAGCTTGACAAATCCAAGCTGTTTATTCAGCATTTGAATTATTTTTGCTACAGATAATACCGAAACCAGAAGTATCAGACAGCGGTAAATACTCCTGCATAATGTCAAACAAAGTGGGGACTACAGAGCTAGTGTATGACGTCACCATAGAGACACCGGCGTCTATAGTGGGCAATGTGGGCAATGATACGACCGAGGACCTCGTGGTGCCGTTGAGGCGGAGTGTTGTGTTGAAGTGCGAGGTTGAGGGAAATCCGCCACCGAACATAACCTGGTTTAAGGTAAGTCTTTGAATCGCAAAGACCTCGAACTAAGAACAGCTCCCCGATTTTGTTAGAACGTCCTAATCCATACTTAATACTTAGTATTATAAATGCGAAAGTGTGTCTGCCTGCTACGCTTTCGCGGCACATCTGTTCAACCGATTTTGATGAAATTTAGTATATCCCGGGAACGACTTGACTAAGAGAATATTTATTGGATAGAAGCAGGCGTTACTTTGCGGAAGTCCATGATATTGAAAAAACTAGAAGTTTAATTCGCTATAATCCGCCACAGAAGGTAAATCTATGTGGTACAGTGCGTATCTTGAACTGGCAGCCCGCGATATTCTCCACACCACATAAATCTTCCAAAACAACCTCAATAACCTAACCTTTTTTTTTTTAAGAGAATATTAACTCTTAGGTTTTGTAAACGATTATTATCAGATGTTAGTGATAATAACCGGGACCCACGGCTCTCCGAGGCACGGAGGAAATGAAAAAACCAAATTTGAACCTCCAAATTCGGTCACCCATCCAGTTACCGACTTAGGTCAACGTTGTTTAACAATCGCAAACGACTGATACGCGTTGTCACAACTAGACCACTCGTCCCGCAATTAATAAGGTAAGAAACGATCTATCTTACGGATTAGCTAAAACTGAATCAAGTGCCAACTTATAATAATTCTCAGGATATCCAACAACTGAGCAACAGTCTGCCCAACATCCAACGCGTGTTGGGCAACAGTCTGATAGGGCTGTGGAGCGTCAACGTTGGCGACGCGGGCCAGTACATCTGTGTCGCGGAAAACAGCGTTGGCACCGCGCATCGACGGTACAACCTCGCTGTGCAAGGTAACTTCAGCTGCAACTTATAATAATTTTCAGGATATCCAACAACTGAGCAACAGTCTGCCCAACATCCAACGCGTGTTGGGCAACAGTCTAATAGGTCTGTGGAGCGTCGACGTTGGCGACGCGGGCCAGTACATCTGTGTCGCTGAAAACAGCGTTGGCACCGCGCATCGACGGTACAACCTAGCTGTGCAAGGTAACTTCAGCTCATAATCTACTCGTGCCCAACATCCAACGCAAGTCGGGAGAATGACTTCATAATGTTCAACACGTATTGCTAAGTAACTAACCTTAAGGTTAGGAATACCTTACAGTTAGGATTGTACCTACTATCCTTTCGAATGGATATCGAAACAAAACAATACAAAACACAGAACATTTTTATTAGGGTTCCGTACCCAAAGGGTAAAAACGGGACCCTATTACTAAGACTCCGCTGTCTGTCTGTCTGTCTGTCTGTCTCCAGGCTGTATAAAACCGTGATAGCTAGAAAGCTGAAATTTTCACAAATGATGTATTTCCGTTGCCGCTATAACAGCAAATACTAAAAATTAAAAAAATATATATATTAAGGGGGGTCCCCATACAATAAACGTGTTTTTTTCGTATTTTTTTGCTCAATATTAAAAACGGTAACAGGTAGACGGTTCAAATTTTCACAGAATATTAACTTGTACTTATATTACCTTTCAAAATAAATAATTAAATATCAATAAAGTAAATATTAAAGGGGGGCTCCCATACAACAAACGTAATTTTTTGATATTAACAATAAACCTCTACAAACAAAGTTAGTTTTGCGGTTCATTTCGTCTTGTTTTTAATAGGTACGTCATAAATCGTAAAACTTACTACAGGTTTGTACGGAACCCTCGGTGCGCGAGTCCGACTCGCACTTGGCCGGTTTTTATTATCTTCTAACAGTTCTAATTTCATCTATAATAATATAAATAAGTAAGTTTGGATGGATGGATGTTTGTTACTCAATCACGCCAGAACGGCTGAACAGATCTGCATGAAATTCGGCACAGAAACAGATTATAGTCTGGATTGGCACAAAGGCTACTTTTTATCCCGGAAAATTAAGAAGTTCCCGCGGGAACCAAAAACCTCAATCGCGGACGCAGTCGCGGGCATCATCTAGTGAAAGATAAATAAAAGCTTGTAAAAAGTAAACATTGTGTACAGTTCCTGGTAAGTGGAGTGCGTGGTCGTCGTGGAGTTTCTGCAACGAGACGTGCGGAGTGGGCTCCCAGCACCGCACCAAAGTGTGCCAGTACATCGACGACTACAATAACACCATAGGTAAGATAGTAACCGCCTCTTGGGGCTCTTGGTCTGGTTAGTTAAGTTAGCGGAGTTTCACCCCCGTACCTCGGAAACCACGTAAATCCGTCGGTCCTGCACCTTTTTGTTTTCTTTTTGTTGACGGGGGGGAAATCTTAAGATACGCGACCTCCTACAGGGGAGACCGGGTTATGTGGGATTTGTACCCACTAAAACCCCCTCGGTGACCATCCTTAGCGCATGATGAAAGGCTCCGGGAACTCTTAAAAAAACTTGCGCCGGAACCTCCCTTGCGGCCTTGCGCCTGGTATCTCTCTGGTCGTGTCGGAGTTACTGTCCCATCGGGCTATGAAAGTAAAGGAACAGAGGGTGCACCTGCGTATGCGCACCCCTGCCAATCTCTCAAAGTAAAACTAGATACTCAAGAGTATTGTGTCCGTTTTACTTTGACCGTTTGACGTTAGATGTGATCGAACGCTACGATCAATCGAATTTGATATGTAAAAACTTAGACTAACTACAGCTAACGCTCCAGGGGGAAGCTATATTGCAATACATTGTTTTAATATGTGCAATAAAGAATTTAAAACAAACAAAAAAGTCGGTGGTACTGTACTGAATTATTGACTTTAAAGTAATGAATTTTAGGTTTATTTTACTTTAACATTATTGCTTTTAACTGGCTCACCAAATCCTTAAAAAGTCGGATATTGGCAGTTTTTCTTGGTATTTCAAGTTTAGTCAATTTTAATAATTTGTTTCAGATAAGGACAGTCAACCAGATAAATTGATACTAGACGAATCGGCGTGCAAAGGCCAGAGTATAGCCAGGAGGACTTGTAACATGCCGCCATGTGAGGTAAATTGACAAAAGCACTTCTAACAAGACAATTTTTTTAAGTGAAACCTCTTTAGAAAAAGCGATACTAAAAAGCGAAACATATTAATAATAGGATTTAGCCTGCGAGAGAATGAGACAAATATTATGTCTTGTATTACAAGTTAAGACAAGTTATTATTATTTATCTCATTCTGTCGTAGGCTACTTTTCTGTAGTTTCACTTCTGCCATGTGTGAATTGCACACACACTTCTGTTAATGATTTACTACCATTTCAAGGAGGATGATACCACGTCAAAATGGTCGTCGTGGTCGAAATGGTCGCGCTGCTCAGTGTCGTGCGGGTCGGGCACGCAGGCGCGTAGTCGCCGCTGTAGGGGGCGCGCGCCTTGTGGAGGGGATAACGTGCAGGTAACACTATACATACAGGGAGACTGACAAAATGGCCGTCCTGCCGAAATACCACTGTACTACTGTATTACCGCAAGGCATCGACAAAGTCTGCACCCTTACGCAGTCGAAATTCCGCGGGCTCGTACGAAGCGATTTGCTTCCTCGTTTCTAATTCGAACCGCTAGCGGCTAGGATATGGAATGCCCTTCCGGCTTCGGTTTTCCCCTCCTCTTTTAATATAGGTACCTTCAAATCAAGAGTGAATAGGCATCTTCTAGGCAAGCGCGCTCCACCTTAGGCTGCATCATCACTTGCTAGCAAGTCTGATTGCAGCCAAGCGCGCGCCTATAATTATATTAAAAAAATTAAAAAAAGGGTCTTCCAAGTTCCATGGCTGTCTTTTCCGATGTGAGGTTGCCATTTGAGCACGTTGAGACCCCAGAGTGTATCGACTCTTATAGCTTTACCTCAATTACATCTTTGATCTTTTTAAATGACACAAAATATACTTACGATTCTATCTTCTGTCTTTCAAAGCAACAGCAAATGTGTGATGCATTGATAAAATAGTGTTGCTTATCATTTTATTTGTCTTATTTCTCTCCCTATGCCAACAGATAAGAAGGTGCCCAGGTCTACCCAAGTGCAGGGTCAACAGGCGGCATTCTGATGAAATGCCGGAAGACTTCAGTGATAATATAGTAAGTTCCTCCACTACAGCCCATTAACGTCCCACTGCTGGGCACAGGCCTCCACTCTCGTAGGAGGCAGGGAATTAGAGCTTAGACCCAACATGCTGCTCCAATGTGCGTTGGCGGGCTTTGACGACTATTATCATGTTAGTGATAATAACCGGGACCGACGGCTTAACGTGCTCTCCGAGGCACGGGGTAGAAACACCGCCAACTTCCTAACTCCGGGCTGGCACTGAGAATTTCCTAACTGAAAAATCTAATACCTAACATTTTTATGCCCGACCGCGAATCGAACCCTCGTGATCCGCAGTCGATCATGCTCACCACTAGGCCAACGAGGCAGTCTATAATAATATAGTAGGTACTTAAGTTAAATGTGTTTAAAAATAACCGCTTTATTATTCAAAAACTTATGAAATCAGTGTGATTTGCTTCAGAGATTTTTTGTTTAACAAACTTTTAAGCATATTAATCATATCGCATCTATTAATTTTCTTACAGTCCCACAAACTTACTCGTATCTGACCCGGTGGCCAATATTGGAACTAATTTTTATGCCTGTTTAGTTTTTTTTTTTTTTAACATAAACTGTTACCGGTCAGATAAGTTTGTGGGACTTAGGGTCTGTTTCACAATCGCCAAGTAGAGGTGTACTTGACACTTGAATCTGACGATTAGAGATGTGTTTTGACAGATGTTGTATAGGAATCCTGTCAAAATTTCAAATTTATTTGTCAGTTGAGGTTTACTTGAGGAGTTTGAAACAGGCCTTTAGTCTAATTAAATTATTTAAAGGATAATAAATTTGATTATCCTTTCTTAGGACCCAGAGTATATTCCCGAAGCTACCATCGAGATGTCATCAGAAAGTCCAGAGAGATTGGATGTGAAAATATCTACGGAAATAGACGACGATTTTTATATTCCATCGGGTAAGAAAGCGATATTTTTGAATATTTCACTACAGTCTGTCCGCGTTTAGAAAATTGTCACTCATCACTGTCGGCAGGATAAGTCGCGCCTCCAGCAGCCTTAGCATGCGCACGAGATATCTCGCGACGAGAGAGAGAGATGTTGTCGATGCCGGCTAATTTCTCGTTTACCTTAACATGCACAAAATCCGGTATATTACAAGAAAAAAACTAGTCGTCATGTAAGGGTTCCTAGGGAAAATACCATTGTTAAGAAATATTACATTTATCTCTACTTTTGACGTAACGAGACAAGTAACAGACGAGACAGTCTATACTTTTAAGATACTTACTACCTTCAGGTTTGAGGTTGTTAATCATAAGTATAGGGTTACCTACGCGATTTTGCTCCAGTGTGTAAATGTGTATCTGCGTGGCATCGTAGCTCCCAAACGGATGAACCGATTTTGATTTAGTTTTTTCGTTTGAAAGGTGACTTGACCGAGAGTGTTCTTAGCCATGATTCAAGAAAATCGGTTCAGTCGTTTGAAGGTTATAAGCTCTTTTGTAGTTGATAAAATTGGTATCCTGCTACTTCCGTAATATGTCGGGGATTATTTTAATTTTTTAATTTATATACTTGTTTATTTCAGGGTTGATGCATTCATTCTACAAGGTAAACGTAACTAAAAACTTGGATGGAAGTGAAATGGGCCCGTGCGATCCGGGGTACACTCATAATGTTACAAACGACACGTGTTCAGGTTACCTTGTTTTCTACAATCATAGACACTTTATTCTTTATTCATCATCATAAATTCTTCATCAACCCAATGGCCCTCTGCTGAACTTGAATCTCCTCTAAGAATGAAATGAAATTCTTATGTGATACTAGCTGATGCCCGCGACTTCGTCCGTGTTGTTTAAGTTTTTTTGATTTCCTCCCTCGGGACTCCTTAATTTTCCGGGATAAAAAGTAGCCTATGTCACTCTCCAGGTTCTCAACTATACCCATGCCAAAAATCAGGCCGATCCATTGGTCTGTTGCGGCGTGATTGAAGGACAAACCAATAAACCAACAAACAAACACACTTTCGCATTTATTATATTAGTATGATGTCAGGACTCTACCACCGATTCGGAAAACAGATTCTACTGAGAAGAACCGGCAAGAAACTCAGCAGTTGCTCTTTTAACGGACTTCTTACAAACGAAAACATGTTACAATATGTAAATCTATACTTCTATACTTATAGATGACTAGCTGATGCCCGCGACTTCGTCCGCGTGGATTGAGGTTTTTCGGTTCCCGCGGGAACTCTTTAATTTTCCGGGATAAAAAGTAGCCTATGTGCTATTCCAGACTATAATCTATCTCTGTGCCAAATTTCATCCAGATCCGTTCAGTAGTTACGGTGTGAAAGCGGAACAAACATACAAACAAACTCACTTTCCCATTTATAATATTAGTAAGGATTAAACGAACTTACCTGTAAGTGAAGTTCTATTCCAATTATATGAGAACGTTTCATTCGAAGATATTATAATTTATAAGGTCTTAATATCTGAAGAATGAAACGTACGAAATATAATAAGTATATGAATTATAAATGTGAAAGTTCGGATGTATGGATGGATGGATGTTTGTTACTCAATCACGCCATAATGGCTAAGTGAATCTGGATGAAAGGCACAGAGATAGATTATAGTCTGGAATAACACATAGGCTACTTTTTATTGCGGAAAATTAAAGAGTTCCCGTGGGTCCAAAATACCTCAATCCACCCGGTCGAAGTCGCGGGCATCAGCTAGTATCTACATACGTTGTGTAACAAGTATTACACTTCACCAATATTGAAACGGTCTGGCTTTTCTTCTTTGCCTGCGTCAGAAATATGTCTTACGACATCTTACTGCGGGGCAGAGCAAATGCAATCCAAACTATTTACAAAACAAAGGACATCATCAATTTTGGTCCAAAAGTAAAAAGTGCCGGCCAAAAAAAATTTTTATTGTATTTCGCTAGAACATGTCCACCAAACATTTTTTATTATTACACCGAAGCTGTAGAACGATTGCTCTTGGTTTTATTTAAGTTTAAAAATCTATATTTTTTCGATTATGTAAAATGTTTCTAAGCTATTTTTTTCTTTTTTGGAGTTTTTTATTTTGTTTTACAAAAAACATGAACCCCAAAAACGTAAAATTATGTCATAATAAAAAAAAAAAAAAAAATTGGACAAGTTGTAACGAAATACAGCAAAAAAATTTTTTGGCCGGCACTTTCACTTTTGGACCAAAAATGTATGAATCGTGGATGTCCTTTACTAGTTTGAAGGGAATGCTGGCCAAATATACATTCTGAAGAACTCTAAGGCATGGAGATTTTCTCATGATGTGTTTTCTTTTAGGATTAAAGCAAACATCGACTTCAAAAAATCAGATCTCAATCTGAAAGTTTTTTTTTTTGTTGTCAGATATCGACGAATGTCTACTGGACAGCAACCAGTGCCATTTGACGCAAGTGTGTGCCAACTCGCCCGGTGGATACACTTGCTCCTGTCCTGAAGGATACGCTTCGTTGGGAGCCGGACAGCGGTGCTTAGGTGAGATATGAGAATATGCCTTGGCAAATATGGAATTGGCCTTGAATAGGCAAAGGGGTTAAAACCCCTAAGGGTATGGGGGGGGGGGGGGGGGGGGGGGGGGTCTGGACCCAGGTAGATGCCTTAGGGTCAATTCATACCCTAAGTCAAATTCTTCACAATTAAAACATCAGCAAAACATTGGTTTTGCTTTGCTCAGACGCACGAATTCTGTCGAATGCGCGGGAATTCGCGCGTCTTCTTTTTATCTCAGAAGGAATATGTGCATTACGCTGTGGAGATAAGGGTGAATTTGCTATGTCAAGTTTCAGATTGACGCTTCGATGCGCTTCGACTCTGCGCTAGTATGAGTTGACCCCTAGCGCCTTACATACAGTAGATCGCAGTTTACACCGTATACCGTCTTCACCCTCAGACGTGCGATATTACGTTTGTCTCACTCCGCGATCCAGGGTATCATCGCGTAATGAAGTCACCCATTGTAATTATTAGTTACTAGCTGATGCCCGCGACTTCATCCGCGTGGTTTAAGTTTTTTTCATTCCCGCCAGAACTCCTTAATTTTCCGGGATAAAAAGTATATAATATAACCGACCTCTATACCAAATTTCAGCAAAATCGGTTGAAAAGATAGGCCGGGAAAGCGTAGCAGACAGACAGACAGACATACACACTTTCGCGTTTATAATATTAGTATGTATATGGATTTTTTTTTTTGAAGACATAAACGAGTGCACGCTAGACACGCACGGGTGCGAGTACGCGTGCGTGAACGTGGCGGGCGGGTACGTGTGCGCGTGCCCCGCGCTCATGCGCCTGCATCCAGACCGGCATCGCTGTGTGACGCGTGAGTGAACACTTATCATAGCACCACAGTATACTAACCACAGAGTACATTATATATGTACTAACTTAGTCTATGTTATCTACTGCGTATGAGCAATCAACGTAGAATCGAATTTCTAAAGTCGTCATGTAACGATAATATCAAAACAACCTTTTTTAGGGTTCCGTAGCCATATGGCAATAAACGGAACCCTTATGGATTCGTCATGTCTCTGTCTTTCTGCCTGTATGTCACAGCCACTTTTTTCCGAAACTATAAGAACTATACTGTTGAAACTTGGTAAGTAATCTGTATTCTGTGAACCGCATTAAGATTTTCACACAAAACTAGAAAAAAAACAATAAATTTTGGGGGTCCCCATACTTAGAACTGAAACTCAAAAAAAATTGTTTCATCAAACCCATACGTGTGGGGTATCTATGGATAGGTCTTCAAAAATGATATTGAGGTTTCTAATATCATCTGTAACTTCTAAAATAAGAGAATGATAAAACAAAAAAAAATCTATCATGTACATTACCATGCAAACTTCCACCGAAAATTGGTTTGAACGAGATCTAGTTAGTAGTTTTTTTTAATAATTTAAAACTTACTACATGATTGTACGGAACCCTCGGTGCGCGAGTCCGACTCGCACTTGGTCGGTTTTTCTAACGTCAAAACGTACGCAAGACGTGCATATTACGTCTTTTGGGAGCTACCATAGAAGAATTAAGAGCTACCTACTCTATTTTATAATTTATCAAAAAATAATTTATTTGACTAGTTGTCCAATACCCAATTATTATACGATAGACAGAGTACTAATTAGAGAAGTTTTTACTTCGTTTCGTTCTTCGTTTAAATAGAACAGCAGCATATTTAGTGATCTTAATAGTAAATTGTTTTATTTGTTTCAGCATCGATGTATCGCAAACCGAATTCATATGAAGATTTGGAGGTGGAAGATTATCTCAGCACGTCATTTGAATAGGTCTCAACTTGTAGTGAGGTTTTGTGAGAAAATCGTAATCAGCCCCCCAATCATGTAAGAATGGCCGATGAAATCGTTAAAGTTCTGCGGCAAAGTAAATAAACCATAACAGCATTAAATTAGAGCTCAATTTCGTGTACCCATTCTTATACGTTTAGGTATGTACGATACTCTAACGTATAAGAATGGATACACGAAATTGAGCTCTAATTCAATGCATTTATGGTTTATATTACTTTGACGCGGAACCTTTACCATTTGATCGACAATTCTTACATAATCGGAGGCCAGTTACGTTTGCATTATTACCTACCTACGACGTATTCCAACAGTGTGCCTACTGGGAGATTTTCTTCCCTTTCGATCGTGACAGCGTTAACAACGATTTAGTATGGAATTGTCAAGCGCTTGGCATCTGGCTGGTATCTGACTACTATTTAAATAATTTCTTTTTTTAGTGATTATTAAATAGTCTCCCAAAAGTCGTAATATCCACGCGTCCCCTGTTAGTTTTATGTTGAATAACCATTTTATACAATCGATTAAAGTAAAAAAGTGCGTCGAACTTTGATGACGTCACATTTCAGAATTTCTTCTTTTCTTGGTTTTAATGTCATATTTAAATCCCATACTAAGGGCGCGTTTTGACGTTTGAAAAAAAGTTGCTGATTTGACTATTTGTCAAATACCCATAATTCTATAGCATAAATCGTGGAGAACGTTGTCGCTATCGAATACGTGAAAAAAACTCTTACTCATATGTATAGTTATATGTATGTTTAGTATAGCTTATGTAATAAGTTTTAAGGTCTCAAATGATTACGATTTTTTTAGGTAATGTGATAGGTAAAATAAAAGATTTTTAATTTATTGCATTAAATTATACTTATTGGCTACAAATCCGTGTGTTTCATTAATAAGGCCTAAGCGTCGACTGCAAACGAAAAGCTATAATTATCAATCATTGCTAAAATCTCAATTGTTGCTAAAATCAAGGTTTTTAAATATTATTAAACATGGCCCGCTTTAATTATGGCAGTATGGTTAGTTTTAATTACTATGGCAAACTAATAACTAGGCTCGCTTGCAGAGACGTCGGGTTACGTTTAACCCAGAAATAAATTTGAAATTTTGATAAATGTGTTAATACACAATAATTATACGTATAGCAGCTAACTCTGGGTTATAGGATAAAGTTCTGCAAGCGGGCCTTATTGAGTTTAAGAAAGTACAATCGTTTACTTATAATAATTTATTCAATTCTTTTATTTTTACCGAGTGTTTCTTAGTTTTTACCACTCAAATTAGAATTACTACAATTATTTAATTTGTCGATATAGTATTTCTCTAAGTCATGATAAGACATTAGATACTACATTAGACTTCTGACACTTAAGTACTGATTGGAGGTAGCCTCTCGTTGTCAAATATCTTCTTGATGGGTCCGCGCTTCGGATCCAGGACTCTCTCGTCGTTCTTGCGGGGGACGTGTCTGGAACAGTTGTTAAGATCATAGAGATAGTTCATAGTTGTTTAACATCATAGAGAGTAAGCATTTAAAACTTTTAGGCTACGTTCGCACTGCGAGGAATATTTCCGCGAATTTTATTTTCCGCAAATAAAAATTTAACGTAAAACGTAAAAAACTTAATTTTTTGAGTTGTGAGTCGCATTATTTAGCTGCTACATTCTCTTTCATATTATGAAAGAGAACTGCCACACGTGAGTTTGAGTCGTCGTGTCGCCTTTGTCTACAAGCTTTTAATTAAACTTGCAAATTGCAATGTTTGTGTGTTTGTTTAGGTCAAATCTTGCAACTGAATTTTGAAACAGTTATCTCCAATCGATCGAGCTGAAAGTATGCACGTTTAGTTTAGATGACATGGTTAGCTAAGTGACGTCCGCAAAGTACATTTTGGTGATAACCTATGAGATGACGTCATTCTAAGTCCAATATGGCGGTAAGACAAAATTAATTAATATCCTGCCTATCTTAGAAAAGTGAAAAGTGAACTTACTGCCAGTAAGACCCATTTCTTTGAAGTCGCATGATATTGTTCTGGCATATCATGAGCTCATTTTGCAAATACGTCCTTTGATCGTTGACTCTAACGAACAACTACAAATAGAAAACACTTGAGTTGTGTAGGTTTAGCGATTAATGAACTTAAATTAATTAATGTCTAATAATTAAACATTTTAATAATAATTTAATCAATAATAATATACAAATGTGCTCAAAATCGATAATCTTCGGTTAATACCGATTCTTAACGCACAACACTATCTTAGTAGGTACGCATATTAACAGCATAGTAGGTATAGCAGAAATACGAAATATGTACCTAAGTAGTTTAAAATATTTTGTTCGTTTGTCAAAAAAATCTCTGACGGCGCCGTTATGAACTTTGCTCTGCTGAATACATTAATTTAAAACCGCATTCTGTCAGAATTTTTAGTTCTTCTGCAGATCTCGTCGTTATTATTTTGGTTTTTTGAGTAATATGTAAATATTTATAAAAGAAATACCTTTGACTCGGAATCCAAACGCCACTCTTTACTTCGTAACGTACTTATTAAGTCTGTTTTGAGTCTCTCGAAACGTTTAACAGTACGCAATATTTCAGCCTGAAAATACAAAACTACTTAGTAGACACTTGATAGTGATACCATGCCATTGGTAGTTACCTAAATTATCTCAAAAATAAAAAAACTTACTGGAGTGAGGATGTCTAAGTTGATGTTGAGATCATCGTGTTTTAATTTACAATCTGAAAACAAAACACAATATACTTGATCACTATAAGTAGCTAAGTATTAAGTTATATACCTACCTAACTTACCAAAAAATAGAAGGTGAAAATACTTCTGAGTTCTACGTCTAAGATGTAGGTACATTTTTCTTCTTGGTGTCGAGTTTTCACCTAAAGCATCCAATTCCAAACGAACAAAATATGTCACTTTGATAAAGGTACCTTGTACCTTACTGTACTAAACTTTTTTTTATCCAGTACAAGTTAGCCTTTGACTGCGATCTCACCTGATGGTAAGTGATGATGCGGTCTAAAATGGTAGCGGGCTAACCTGTTAGGGGCATGGCAGTTATAATTAACCCATACCCCTAATCGGTTTCTACACATCATCGTACCGGAAGTCCGGAACGCTGTGTCGCTTGGCGGCACGTCTTTGCCGGTAGGGTGGTAACTAGACACGTCCGAAGCCTCCCACCAGGCCAGACCAGGGAATATTCAGAAACTATAAATTCCCAATTGACCCTGCCGATGATCGATCCCGAGACCTCCGCACGTTAAGACAACAGCACTTAACACTCCGCCAGGGAGGTCGTCAAAATTGAAATAACTTTGTTCTTAAAAACGGAAATAACTATAATAAAAAAACTGAAATTACTTGGTACTTACCTAGCCCACAAATCTTAGCACCCTTAATTTTATCTTTCAAAATAGGCAACTGCTCCTTCAACGTGTCGATTGCTTCAAGTAACTGCTTATGTTTAAGACTTTCCTTCTGCAAGTCGAGGTCGGAATCCCATGGGTAGTCTGATTTACGTAGTTCCTCCTGAATGCATACTATTTGTTTTTCTAGTTCACCATTTTGCCAAGCTGCAGATTCCCTGGTGGTTTAATAAAAAGGTTTACTTTAAAGGAATTATGTACTTTATCTTTTTAACAAGAACAACACTAATATAAACATAGGATCCAATTTTTTACCTGCAATTTTTTTCGTGTTCTAACTCAGTTTTTAAATTTTCTATTTCTGTATCATTCATCTTGTTATTTAACGTAAAATATTCCCACTAAAAAGTAAAATTACCCTGATACGGACAATGGAATGCTAAGTAAAAATATTTGTCCTTGAGAATTAATAAATTGATTATACGATCCCTAGCAACCGATCGTCATATTATCACTTCCTTCTCGACGACCTGCCCTCCATAATTAGGTTATACAAGTTTGAGTGTTTGGAGGTCGCAGTCTTTTACATTTGCATTTAAAGCCAACCGAAACAATTGTAAAACCCAACTTATGCCCGTATTCAACAACAATGCCTTTTAGGGCACATCTAAGACCAGTTTTTGCGTTCAATAACTGTCAGCTAGTGCTATAGCTATTGTGTTCCTTAAAAGGCATTGTTGGTGAAAACTGGCATAAAAGTAATAAAAACATATATATAGGTCTACCAGAATCTGATGGCAAAAAGTATACTGGTACTTTTAAGTGTATTTTTTGCCATCAGATTCTGGTCTTGTAAACTTTGGAAAAGGCTTGAATTCAAATGACAATTCGTAAAATAATTGGTCAAGACAAGGATTTTAGTTGGTCCAAGGGACGGTCACGATAGGGCCTCAAGTATTAATTGTATCAAAACTATGAATCGATAATTATACAAAAATGAGTATTTTGTTTGTGTATAGCTCATAGGTATAGCTCGTTAGTGACATCCCTAAGTTTCGTCTATGATTAGCTGTCACTAGTATCTTTGAAGTGTCAAAACTCAAAACATTGAAATTCAAACGCCTCTGCGTCAAAGTTTCAAACGTGAAACGTATTTAAAACTTGTGTTATTTCTTTTGTTTCACTTTAATTTTTTAATGTTTTTATTTAATTACCACCGCTGAACTTAGTTAAATTCCAAGATTTAAATTTTAACTTTATAACGATGAGTTTGACTGAAGTTTTGCAAGAGGCGAACAAAGTCAACACAAATGATTTGAAAAAGTGCCACGATGAACTTGTTCCTAAATTAAAAGATCTTACAGAGAGAGTTCAAATGTTATCCTGGTCCCTACACCAAAATTTCATAGATACTTACTTCAACTTTGCACCAACAAAAAGTATAGAGCAGTTAAATTACAAAAATCGTAAAGCGAACATACTTTCAGACTACGCCAAGTTTCAAGAAGACGTACAGTTTTTTCAAGAAAAGTCCGATAAAAAAGAAGCAATCGAGGAATTCGACAATAACTGTAAGAAATTAGCGAAATCTATGGAAAGCTTTCACGATTTATGCACCGTAGTCGAAGGTAAAACCATACTGGATAAGGCAAATCATGAATTTGGCAGATACAACTACACTGAAGCGATGGTAAGCGTAAAAGAGTTACTAAAAAAATTGCGCCTGCTTAAATTTGACGGAAATGGTGTTAAGGCACTGGCTAATCTAAATTCCCAAGCTGAGACCCAACTTGCCCTATATACTGCTCAGTTGAGCATAGAAATGGAAGATATATTTACTTGGTCACAAAAACGAGGCGGTAATTTCCTTACGTTCTCGTTATCAGTCCAACAGAGTGACCCAACTTTAATACAGAAGATATTGAAGTCCTTGTATGTTACGGAAAGAATGAATGCTGAGCTCGCATTATTCTCACATTTTTTTATAGACAAACTACTTCATAATGTCATAAGACACAATTGTGATATTTTCACCGAAGATTACATAGGAGCACTTGTTTTTAACATAAAAATAGATTTAAATGAGCGCAAAAAACCTAATTTCCAAACAATATTTAACAATTTAACAGCAATTTTTGAATTCCTACAATCTACATTAGGATCACAGTTTGAAGCAGATAAAACATTTATTCAAGTATTTTCAGACAGTATTTGTGATAAATTCTTTAACAAAATTATTGAAGATTGCATTAGAAGCAACTTACCATCATGCGATAGTAGCTACCAGAATTACAAAAACATTGTTTTCGAATTGGATTCTTTTAATAAATTTTTGGTCGAGCTAAAGTTTGTTGAGGCAGACAACTCCCCATTAAATAAATATATAAATGACACAGAATGTGTTTTATATAACAAGAAATGTGATAAATTACTATCAGATGTACGTAATTTACTGAATCAGAGTTTATCGTATGGAACTATAGTTGTGGGCACTAATTTTGATATCCATAATGAGTCTTTGGACGTTACACATAAAGAAGCTATATACGATCTGAATAATCCACTCTTTATGCCTAAATGTGTGATCTCTCAAAACGTCAAACGTATAATGACCATGATTGTGGAGCATTTAGAGGAGAGTGCTAAGCTGCCAGAGAAATATAGCAACCAATTAGTTATGTATGTAAAGGATATAGCAGTAATGTATCAATGTATTGTGCCTAAGAAATTTAAAATTAACTTGGAATGCTGCCCTCTGGATATTGGTAAGATTTCTTCTAAACATGCAGGAAAAGTATGCAAGCAATATGCACTAATACTATATCACACCACACTAATCTTCCACAGTACTCTCACCATACATTTCACTCGGGAGATGCACAATTATTGTAATTACTACCTGATGCCCACAACTTTGTCCCTGTGGATTGACGTTTTTTGGTTCCCGCAGGAACTCATTAATAAACTATTAGGGATAAAAAGTAGCCTATGTGTTATTTCAGATTATAATCTATCTCTGTGTCAAATGTTATCCAAATCCGTTCAACCGTTCTGGCGTGATTGATTAACATCCATCCATCCAAACTTTCGCATTTATAATTAATATTATAGTGTCTGAAGGGCGAGAGTGGGGAAGTTGTGGGCATCTAGTATCTAAAATATATAAAAAGAAAACGTGATTGACTGACTGACTGATGTATCAACACACAACCTAAAACCACCACCACTACAGCCCATTAATGTCCCACTGCTGGCACAGGCGGGAATTAGAGCTTAGACCCACTACGCTGCTCCAATGCTGTTTGGCGGGCTACTACTACTACTATTATCATGTTAGTGATAATAACCGGGACCGACGGCTTAACGTGCTCTCCGAGGCACAGGGGTGAAACACCGCCAACTTCCTAACTCCGGGCTAGTACTGTCAGAAAGCCCCAATACTCAATTATGGCCCAACCCGGGACTCGAACCCGGGACCTCGTCGGCCGCAGTCGAACATGCCAACCACAAGACCAACGAGACAGTCCAGATCATCGAGGCAGTCCCAGCCTAAAACACTTGGCTATTACACGGCATTGGCTAAGAAAGGATTTTTGCAATTCAACCCCCAAGGGCATAAAACAGGGTTTTATTTGTATGAAAACGAACTTAATGTGAAGCAGTGGGCTAAAGCTAGTACAGTATATATTTTTTTTTTTATCCACTACAAGATAGCCCTTGACTGCGATCTCAGCTGATGGTAATTGTGATGAAGCAGTCTAAGATGGTAGGGGGCTAACCAGTTAGGGGCATGGCAGTTGTATTAAATCGCTTGGCGGTATGTCTTTGCCGGTAGGGTGGTAACTAGCCACGGCCGAAGCCTCCCAGCCAAGACCAAGCAACCAAGCCAGACCAGGGAAAATTCAGAAATTACAAATTCCCAAACTGACCCTGCCGGGGATCGAACCCGGGACCTCCGCACGTTAAGAACAGCGCTGCACACTGAGCTACACACTGCGCCACGGAGGTCGTCTTTGATGTTTGTCTTGTTTGGTTTCCAGCATTATTCTTCAACAACTGCTTCTACCTGGCGCACAGCCTTCTCGGGCCTCCGTGGAAGAACACCCTGCCAGCACTAATAGCTGATCATCTGAACACCACCCTCCTGGAATGCATACAGGATCTGAGGGTCCTGGGCTTGGAGAAGATATCCTTGTATCTGCAAACACAGAAGAATGTCATACTGCAGAAGAGTGAAGCTAATGGTTATTATTTTTTTATTCCACTAAAAGTTAATTCTTGATGGGCTAGCTAACTAGCGGGCTAACCTGATACGAGTATTGTAGTTGTATCAAACCCATACCCACAATTTGTTTCTACATGGGAGTGTATTAGAACGTTAAATCGCTTGACTGTAGTTTGCACTTCCTTGGTAGGGTGGTAACTAGCCATAGCTGAAGGGCGTCTACTCTCTTTCTCTCAAACGAAAGTTCGCAAACGAACGAACGAAATTTCGTTAACTCCTCTCCATAATATTATCTCTATGCTCCTCTCTATTTCGTTTTCGTACACGCAGACGAAGTACGGACCCATAGACAATTTTCGTGACCGATCGGATTGAACGATTTTGAGTGGGTCTAATAACCGACTAATTACGTTCGTTTGCGAAGTTTCGTTTGAGAGAAAGAGAGTAGACCCCCAGGCTTTGAGTTTTGTAGTTGGCAAAATACAACCAAATTGTGGACCTCCTCCTTTTTATGAAGTCAGTTAATTTAAAACCCCTTAAAGTTTTGTTCAGTTTGTCTGTGGCAGTCATTTTAAAAATAAATTATTAAAGAATTTGGGTTAGCTGTGGAAACTTGTTATTGCTGAATCTTAATATTTAAAGAGAACATAAATGCCCAGCCCAAAATCCTCAGACTCAGAAAGCTAAAATTTTGCACAGAGGTTATCTTTATAATGTAGATTTTTCGAAATTTATAGGCCAAAGACTGCAGATATGCAATTTTTGACAAGAAATGTTTTCAGGGTATTTCTGGCCATCAAAGTCGAATACACATATCCCGGTGAACTTGGGTAGCTATTTGACAAGTAGTCAAATTTTTCAAACGTCAAAACGCGAGCTTAGTGTGGTATTTTGTATGAAATACTGAATTGTGACGTCATTAAAGATAGATTAAAATGGTTATTCAACATATTGGAACTAATTTTTATGCCATTTTAACGTTTAAACATCCGACACCAGGTCAGATACGTTTTTGGTACTGTAACATTATTTCTTGTCAATTTCAGAACTGCCCTGGAGCCACGATTCCTATGACACCCTAGACCGAGCCATCAACTACGCAATAACCCTGATGCAAGATCTCAAAGCGGCGTGGCAGAATATTCTCCCGCCGCGCATGTATGAGCTGGCGATATGCACACTGGTGCAGGCTCTGTGCCAGGCTATGCTGGGGCGGGTGTCAGCTGACACGAGGCCCATTTGTGAGGACCTCGTATATATGCTGGCAGTTAGATTTGACGACACCATCGCTGACATCATGACTTTGTTTGAGGTAATCTTGAATCCATACACTTTATTATAATCATCATAATTTTAATATTGTAGCCTATAATAATTTTGCACGCCAAACCTGGCAGGATATGTGGATACTATATATTTATTAACACTTATGTAAAAATGATACATGTACCATATTCTGGCAAAAATAAATGATTATGATTATAATAAAGAGATGAATTGGGAAACTGTTAGGTCTTTGTCCTATCAATAAAATGAAAAGTAAAAATTTTTACCTATCATTGGCTCACAAAAAGATCTATAATTTTCTTAAATTAAAAGCCAAGTCAAACACCTCCCAATTTTCTTACTCCAGGCTACTGAGAAATTCTTAACAGAAAATCCTATAAAACTTACATAAACCCTAACGTAAAAATAAGTTTTAAAGCATTTTTAAAGATAAGGGATCGTCCGCCATATTGAATTTAGTATGTAATTTTTTTTGTAGAGTCCGCCATATTGGATCAAGAATGACGTCACATAGCGTCACTAAGCATTGTCATGATGTCATCCAAACAAAAAGTGTACTTTGCAGAATTTCAGCTCAATCGGTAGGGGATAACTTATAAAATTCAGTTGCAAGATTTGACCTAAACAAACCCACAAACATTGCAATTTATGTAATAATGCACGCGGCGAGAGGGCCCAGTTTTATAAATTCTGAGGCCCGATTGTCTAAGCAAATCGTAATCATTTGACAGCTTAAAACGTAATACTCGACCTGTTTCAGGAGTTCATACATGCTTTTAAACGTGCAGGCATCTATGAACTCCTTAAACTGCCCCCCAATCATGTAAGAATGGCCGATCAAAACGGTAAAATAAACCATAATTTCATTGAATTAGAGCTCAATTTACTGCCTCGTTGGTCTAGTGGTTGGCATGTTCGACTACGGCCGACGAGGTCCCGGGTTCGAGTCCCGGGTCGGGCCATAATTAAGTATTGGGTTTTTCTGACTAGAAATTCTCAGTACTAGCCCGGAGTTCGGAAGTTGGCGGTGTTGCACCCCCGTGCCTCGGAGAGCACGTTAAGCCGTCGGTCCCGGTTATTATCACTAACATGATAATAGTCGTTAAAGCCCGCCAACCCGCATTGGAGCAGCGTGGTGGGTCTAAGCTCTAATTCCCTCTCTCCTATGAGAGTGGAGGCCTGTGCCCAGCAGTGGGACGTTAATGGGCTGTAGTGGTAGAGCTCAATTTCGTGTATCCATTCTTATACGTTAGAGTATCGTACATACCTAAACGTATAAGAATGGGTACACGAAATTGAGCTCTAATTCAATGCTGTTATGGTTTATAAACTTTGACGAGGAACTTTAACGTTTTGATCGGCCATTCTTACATGATCGGGGGGCAGGTCGGATTATCCGTTTGACAAACGATTACGATTTCCTTGTACAATCGGGGGGCTGATTCTGATTCTAAAATTGTGTTTCACAGGAACCAATAAAGCTGGAAACCAAAGTGGACGTATGGAGCAAATTCGAGAAGATGCCGAAACTTCTGAAAGCGCAGATGTTAGAAATCGCCGACCTCTGGCGGCGGGACAAGGAACTATCGCAGATCTACGCGTGCGAGGAAATCAGACTCATCGTCAAAATGAGGTTCCCCGATGACAAGTACAGGTTGAAGATTTTGAAGGAAATACAGTGATTGTAAAAGAGAAATATAGTATTTTTTGCTATTTATTGATGCGTTTTATTTCGTTATTCGAAGGGCCTATAATCCCGTATTATTAAACCGACATCAACTAAAATAACACGTTCTCAAGTATCGGCCAATCTAAGCGACCGATAATATTGCGAGTTGAGAAACTGTTCTAATAAACTGATTTCTACTGTAGCAATGTTACCCAAACTCACTGTGCCCAAACTTCGCCACGCCATAGATTAAATTTATGGCCACACAACATATTAAAGTCCGTCAAACTTATCTGACCCAGGTGGCCAAAATTGGAACTAATTTTTATGCCTGTTTTATTTGTTTTTTAATAGAACTAGCGACGCTATCACCGGTTGATTCTAGGAGTCAATGGTCATGTTGGCATGTCGGAGTTTAATAAACTACCGGAAGTAAGTGAAGGGCTAAGATCTTAAGGTGGATTACACAGGTCTGCCCGCGAAATTTAAATTTAAATTAGTTTTTTGCAATTTATTAACTGATACGACAAAGTAGGCTTATGGCATTCCAATTGCGCCAATGGCAGTATCATCTTCACAGGGTTATATAAAAATCTTTATTTGAAAGTGTCCAGTTTAAGTAATTAATCAGATTATCGACTAATTTGTGAGTAACTCACATCCAACTCGATAGTCTAACTAATTTCTTAAACTGGACACTTTCAAGCTTAGAATAACTACATAGCCTACTTTGTCGTATTAGTTTATAAATTGCAAAAAACCATTTTAAATTTGAATTTCGCGGGCAGACCTGTGTAAACTCGCTGGTGCTGCCAGGGTCTACAATATTATTTTAAATTCCACTTATGGAAAAAAGTAAAAACTGAGGGACGAGTGGCCTAGTTGCAACAACGCTTATCAGTCGATTGCGATTGTTAAGCAACGTTGACCCAAGTCGATAACTGGATGGGTGACCGGATTTGGTAGTCTGAATTTGGCCTTTTCGTTTCCTCCGTGTCTCGGAGAAGCTGTCGCTCCCGGTTATTTTGTCATTTGTATTCACAGTTGAAAAACTTTTTTTCAATTTTAATTGTTAAACTATGCGAATAACAACCGATTTGATGCACGAATCACGATGCATACTGTCCAAGGTGTCCCTGTACATAACTATGAAAAGAATTTTTCATCCCATGTATTCGAAAAGGACGACTTGGTTCGCCTTTATGTGCGCCCAAAGGTGGTGTTTTCTATAAGAAACTTTTAGCGGGCAGGAATGAGTTTTTAATCCTCTTTATACTCGTAAGTGCGCCGCAATTATCTTTGCCGCGCACTTATTGAATTTGGAACATCTTAGTGTTCAGCGCCAACGCAAATTGACGACCTCCGTGGCGCAGTGTTGAGCGCTGCTGTCTTAACGTGCGGAGGTCCAGGGTTCGATCCCGGCAGGGTCAATTTAGGAATTTATAATTTCTGAATTTTAACTAACGAAAGGGCTATATGGATATACTAGTATGGCGCGTGGCTGCGCGGCCCGCTAAAGCGGACCGCGTATAGGGGCGCGTGGTCCACTGTCTACTTACTCGCTGTCCTACTATCCTGCCCCCCGATTATGTAAGAATGGCCGATCAAATCGTCAAAGTTCGGCGTCAAAGTAAAACAAACCATAACAGCATTAAATTAGAGCTCAATTTCGAAACACGAAATTGAGCTCTAATTCAATGCTGTTATGGTTTATTTTACTTTGACGCCGAACTTTTACGATTTGATCGACAATTCTTACATAATCGGGCAGCTGGTTTACTGTCTACGTGTTCTGATCTGAACACACTGCTATGCTAGTGAGCACAGTGGAAGCGCCAGCACGCCAAGCGTCCGACGTAAAAGAAAATTCTCATAAAGGAAAAACATAAAACAAAGACCACCAACCCCCCGCCCCTCCCTTTTTGTTTGGGCAGCCCCTAAGTAGGTACCTATCTTTAATACCCTGACCGTGCTCCTCACCCATCATCCGAACCTTCGATCATCATCTCTCTCCATATTTTTTTCTCCGAACCATTCGTCAAAATGAGAATTCTTCCATAAAAACAAATCTTGAAAAGAAACCGTAATCTTGCATAGTTTTTCTATGAAAAAATAAATTCCGCCATCTTGAATTTCTTTCCTGTTCATCAAGTAGACCTTCATGTCCTGATCATCTTTTGCCAAGAAACCACTCTTCCATCTTTTATACTCTCCGAGATAGACACCGACGGAATTTGTATGGCGGCCATCTTAAATCCGCCATTTTGAAATTTTTTTTCAGCTCACTGTCAATTGGATGAAGTTTCGAGTGACATTTGGTCGAGCACCCCCCACCTATCTTCAATATCCTTTTCTATGGAAAAATAAATTCCGCCATCTTGAATTTTTTTCCTGTTCATCAAGTAGACCCTCATGTCCTGATCATCTTTTGCCAAGAAACCACTCTTCCATCTTTTATACTCTCCGAGATAGACACCGAAGAAATTTGTATGGCGGCCATCTTAAATCCGCCATTTTGAATTTTTTTTCAGCTCACTGTCAATTGGATGAAGTTTCGAGTGACATTTGGTCGAGCACCCCCCACCTATCTTCGATACCCTGGCCGGTGCTCTTCATCCGTCTTCGAAATCCTCAATCATCAGCTCTCTCCGTATTTTGCCTCCGAATGAATTTTTGTCTTCTATACGAAACGATGAGTGAAAAAAAAAATGTTCATACAAAATTTTACAGGAGAGGTGATCAATGAGTGAATCAGCACGAGCAGCTATATATATATAAACTAGTATGGCGCGTGGGTGCGCGGCCCGCTACAGCGGACCGCGTAGTGGACCGCGTGGTCCACTGTCTACTTACTCGCTGTCCTACTATCCTGCCCCCCGATTATGTAAGAATGGCCGATCAAATCGTCAAAGTTCGGCGTCAAAGTAAAATAAACCACAACAGCATTAAATTAGAGCTCAATTTCAAAACACGAAATTGAGCTCTAATTCAATGCTGTTATGGTTTATTTTACTTTGACGCCGAACTTTTACGATTTCATCGACAATTCTTACATAATCGGGCAGCTGGTTTACTGTCTACGGTTTCTGATCTGAACAACACACTGCTATGCTAGTGAGCACAGTGGAAGCGCCAGAACGCCAAGCGTCCAACGTAAAAGAAAATTCTCATAAAGGAAAAACATAAAACAAAGACCACCAACCCCCCGCCCCTCCCTTTTTGTTTGAGCAGCCCCTAAGTAGGTACCTGTCTTTAATACCCTGACCGTGCTTCCTCACCCATCATCCGAACCTTCGATCATCATCTCTCTCCATATTTTTTTCTCCGAACCATTCGTCAAAATGAGATTTCTTCCATAAAAACAAATCTTGAAAAGGAACCGTAGTCTTGCATAGTTCTACACTTGTAGCCTCTTCAATATTCGCCATACATTTTCTATGAAAAAATAAATTCCGCCATCTTGAATTTTTTTCCTGTTCATCAAGTAGACCTTCATGTCCTGATCATCTTTTGCCAAGAAACCACTCTTCCATCTCTGATACTCTCCGTGATAGACACCGACGAAATTTGTATGGAGGCCATCTTAAATCCGCCATTTTGAATTTTTTTTCAGCTCACTGTCAATTGGATGAAGTTTCGAGTGACATTTGGTCGAGCACCCCCCACCTATCTTCAATACCCTTTTCTATGGAAAAATAAATTCCGCCATCTTGAATTTTTTTCCTGTTCATCAAGTAGACCCTCATGTCCTGATCATCTTTTGCCAAGAAACCACTCTTCCATCTTTTATACTCTCCGAGATAGACACCGTCGAAATTTGTATGGCGGCCATCTTAAATCCGCCATTTTGAAATTTTTTGCAGCTAACTGTCAATTGGATGAAGTTTCGAGTGACATTTGGTCGAGCACCCCCCACCTATCTTCGATAACCTGGCTGTTGCTCTTCATCCGTCTTCGAAATCCTCAATCATCAGCTCTCTCCGTATTTTTCCTCCGAATGAATTTTTGCCTTCTATACGAAACGATGAGTAAAAAAAAATTTTTTCATACAAAATTTTACAGGAGAGGTGATCAATGAGTCAGCACGAGCAGCTATATATATATTAATATATTTAAAAAAAAAAAAAAAAAAAAATTATAATTAAATAAATATTATTATAAAGGCGAAAGTTTGGATGGATGTGTGGATGTATGGTGGTATGGATGAGTGTTACTCAATTACGCCCGAACGGCTGAACGGATCTGGATAAAATTTGGCACAGAGATAGATTTCAAAAAAAAAAAAAAGATTATAGTCTGGAAATAGCACATATGCTTTTTATCCCGGGAAATTAAAGAGTTCCCGCGGGAACCAAATTTTCTCATACAGGGTGATGAAAAGTAGAGTGTATCATTCGGGCGCAAATATATTTTTGGCTCGGGCGACGTACTTTGAATCCCTCGCTTCGTTCAGGATTCTACTAAAGAATCCCTCGCTACGCTCAGGATTCTACTCTAGAATCCCTCACTTCGTTCTGGATTCAAAAAAGCGCCCTCGCCGTAAAAATATTATTTTGCTCCCTTATAATACAATCTACTATTGGTTTGTTGGCATTGTATTTTTTTTCACACGCAGATTTAAAACATAGGTTTCATCATACCTCCGCAAAATTAAGGAGTTCCAGCGGGAATTAAAAAAAAATTGACAGTCATAGGGACTGCCGATAGAAGTGAAAACGATTTTTTTTTTGTTTTTATTAAATATTTAAAATATAATTAATTACTTACGAATGGTAGCCGGTACAAACTGGATGACAATGGCAAGGGATAGGGACGCGTGGAGACAACTGGGAGCGAGGAGGCGACTTTTGCCACACGGTAACAAATATGTAATTGGTAAGTATATAGAATAAGGAATAAGTGGTAGTAGAAATAAAAGGCTTTTTGATTTATTTTATTTATTTTATTACTTACGAATGTAGTATATATTTTATATTTACCCCCTACCAAAAAGTGCTCAGCGCAGTTATAGAAGTTTTCACTTCAAAAAACTTAATGCACACTTTCGAAGTCGCGGGATCATCTAGCAGATTGATTATAATATGCTATAGCTTGGATAACATGGAATTCCTTACGTGTAAGGAATGTATTTACAATGTTTGCGTGCGACTGTTCACGATTGCATAAGTGCACACACACGAATTGCGCTGTTATAATTATTTGCGGAACCGAAGGGCGGAAATAGGAAAGAAAGTAATATGGATAAGTAGACCCTGCTGATAATCAGTTTAAAATCAACATGAATTAAGTACATAACGGTTTGTATGAATGACAATATTGTATGGAAGCACAGTCCCACAAACTTACGAGTATCTGGCCCGGTGGCTAAAATTGGAACTAATTTTTATGCCTGTTTAGTTTTTGATTTTATTTTTCACTAGCTGATGCCCGCGACTACGTAAGCTTGGTTTAAGTTTTTTGATTCCCGCGGGAACTCCTTATTTTTCCGCGATAAAAAGTAGCCTATGTCACTCTCCAGTCCTCAACTATACCCATGTCAAATCGCGTCGATCCGTTACTCCATTGCGGCGTGATTGAAGGACAAACCAATAAACCAACAAACAAACACACTTTCGCATTTATAATATTAGTATGATTACTTACGTACACTAGCGACGCTGACGCGTTTCAATAAGTAAACATGTACCTACCTAAGTAATAAACGATTTTTTAGGGTTCCGTACCTACCTCAAGAGGAAAAAAGGAACTTAATAATTTAGGTTGCCCGTCTGCCTGTCTGTCTGTCAACCATCTATTTCTCGAGACTTTTTGTCAGTCAGTTATTTCACAGCTGATTTCGTGTTGTTATATATGACATCTTACTTGTTATTTACTAAAGTAATTTATATTGTGTGGTGGTACGGAACCCTTTGTGCGCGAGTATGACTCGCACTTGACGAGTTTTTTTTGTCTAAATAACGGCCACTCATAAAACCTGTATGAATTAATGGGTGCGTTCCGAAATACACTGAGAGCACTGGAAGTCCCCAGTAAAGAGCACTGCCAGTGCTCGCAGTGCTTATAACGGAACACACACTATAGCTAGCGTTAATACAAGAAATTATTATGTGACACATAATCTTCGGCAGGTTTCCGAGATATAATATACTCGTACCTACCCTACCAAAGTTATACTCTACTCTACATAATATAATGGTACGGCACCGAGTGGCGGTTCGATCCCCGGGCATGCACCTCTAAATTTTCGAACGTTAAGAAATTAATACACTTGCTGCTTTGAAGGAAAAAACATTGTGAGTGAAACTGCATTCCCGTAGAGTTCTTCTCTTAACAATGCTTTCAAAGATGTGTGATATCAATTATCAGCTAACCCATAAGTACTTTACTAAAACCTCCTCATTTTGAGAGATGAGTGATGACTCATCATGTTGGTGTTAAGTGATGAGATGGTAGTTAGATACGTTGGTAGATAAAGTTCCACTAAACTAGATCAAATAATTTATTACAAGGTCGTGACTTCGAAAACGTGTTTTCTGGGTATACCGTAGGTATTTTTTTATCCACTACAAGTTAGCCCTTGACTGCGATCTCACCTGATGGTAAGTGATGATGCAGTCTAAGATGGTAGCGGGCTAACCTGTTAGGGGCATGGCAGTTATATTTAACCCACCCCTATTCGGTTTCTACACGGCATCGTCGGCTAAATCGCTTGGCGGCACGTCTTTGCCGGTAGGGTGGTAACTAGCCACGGCCGAAGCCTCCCACCAGGCCAGACCAGGGAAAATTCTGAAATTATAAATTCCCAAATTAACCCTGCCGGGGATCGAACCCGGGACCTCCGCACCTGACAACAGCGCTACACATTGCGCCACGGAGGTCGTATTTTTGTAGTAAGAAAAAATTGCCCCTCTCTTCCCCTGCCTGAATCCTGAAAAGAACCATAATTCGCTCTATTTATATAGCTAAGTAGCCCAAGTGCTCGATATTGGCATTTGGCAATGGCAGAGAAAGTGAGCAGACAAACACGCCAATATAAAAGCCACTGTCGCTTCCTTGCTCATATCATTTGATAAACACGCATGCGCGCGAGCTGCAACCGCCACACAATATGCAACACTTACCGGTAGGTACAACACTACGGCAAAAATGCGCGGCAAAAAAAAAAAAAGTGAAGTGTTAATATGTGAAAAGTGGATGTGTCTATGGTGATTAGTGATGTTGATCATGAAAGTGATGGGTTTTAACGGTTTTAAAACTTTGAAATTCGGGTAATGTACAATCATGGAGCTTTTTATTAGAACAGGCATATAAAATTTAAAAAAAAAAACATATTTTTAACCTTGAGTGACGAATCTCATTATTAATACATATTAGGAAATCTTATATAATAGGTGGATTCCATTGAAGTATAAAATCATCATTGCCTTCATTGGTATCTAGTCTGTTCAGCAGTTTACTTTAATTGTGTTGCAGTATTTTAGGAAAAAAATCACATTCTGAGGTCACCATTATTTTGCTTTCTAGTACAGGTAGTCCCACAAAGAAATAAAATAAAAAGAAAAACATAAAAATTAGTTCCAATTTTGGCCACCGGGTCAGATAAGTTTGTGAGACCTCTTTGAAGAGTTGGATTGTTTCTCACATTTGTTTGAATTCGATGATTCTTTCACAGTGTTACTATTAAATATTTTCCAAATTATTACCTTGTAATTTACCAATGTAAACTGACCTATTGAACAGAGTATATTATTCTAAACTTACATACATATCAAAAAATTTCGGAACCGGCAGGATTTGAACCTGCGTCTCTCTGGGAATCGCTTAATAATAATTAATTAAAATTATATAATTATATTATTATATTTATATAATTAATAATAAATTTAATAAGTTTAGAAACATTCCTCGTGTGTGAAGCACTGTAATAAAATTATAAAAAAACCGGCCAAGTGCGAGTCGGACTCGCGCACCGAGGGTTCCGTACAAACCTGTAGTAAGTTTTAAATTATAAAAAAAAATTGCTTAAAAATTACGCTTGTTGTATGGGAGCCCCCCTTTAATATTTACTTTATTGATATTTAATTATTTATTTTGAAAGGTAATATACAAGTTAATATTCTGTGAAAATTTGAACCGTCTACCTGTTACCGTTTTTAATATTGAGCAAAAAAATACGAAAAAACCGGCCAAGTGCGAGTCGGACTCGCGCACCGAGGGTTCCGTACAAACCTGTAGTAAGTTTTACGATTTATGACGTATTAAAAACAAGACTAAATGAACCGCAAAACTAACTTTGTTTGTAGAGGTTTATTGTTAATATCAAAAAATTACGTTTGTTGTATGAGAGCCCCCCTTTAATATTTACTTTATTGATATTTAATTATTTATTTTGAAAGGTAATATACAAGTTAATATTCTGTGAAAATTTGAACCGTCTACCTGTTACCGTTTTTAATATTGAGCAAAAAAATACGAAAAAAACACGTTTATTGTATGGGGACCCCCCTTAATATATATATTTTTTTAATTTTTAGTATTTGTTGTTATAGCGGCAACGGAAATACATCATTTGTGAAAATTTCAGCTTTCTAGCTATCACGGTTTATGAGATACAGCCTGGAGACAGAGAGACAGACAGACAGCGGAGTCTTAGTAATAGGGTCCCGTTTTTACCCTTTGGGTACGGAACCCTAAAAAAAGAGTCTATATTCATTATATTTTTTAAAATAATGGTTGTAAGTGTGTCCGTCTGTTTATTACCAATGCGTTCGTTCGTTCCTTTAAAACTTTGTACAGTTGTGGCAGCGACTTGCATAAAGATTTCTGATAAATAGGTACATTAATAAATAAGGAAGCTACGGGAGTCAAAATACTACGCATGGAAGCTTATTATAAGCATTATAAGCATAAGCAAGTTATAAGCTTTTATTTTGTCTATAGTTTTTTTTAATTTGTAGTGTTTTTCTTTAATTTGTGTAGTCATTTATCTAACCTACCTTTTTAATTTTAAATTAAAACAGTATAAAAACGATGTACCTATGTATAGACATAGTCCCACAAACTAACATAGCTATCTGACCCGGTGACAGCGTCGCTAGTTAATATTTAAAAAACCGGCCAAGTGCGAGTCGGACTCGCGCACCGAGGGTTCCGTACAAACCTGTAGTAAGTTTTAAATTATTAAAAAAAAACTACTTACTAGATCTCGTTCAAACCAATTTTCGGTGGAAGTTTGCATGATAATGTACATCATATATTTTTTTTAGTTTTATCATTCTCTTATTTTAGAAGTTACAAGGGGGGGGGGGGGGGGGGGGACACACACACAAAAAGTGGCTGTGACATACGGACGGACACACAGACAGACAGACAGACAGACATGACGAATCTATAAGGGTTCCGTTTTTGCCAAATTTGGCTACGGAACCCTAAAAAAACTAAACATGCATAAAAATTAGTTCCAATTTTGGCCACTGGGCCAATTTAGTTGGGGGGAATGTACAAAAATATTCTTGCTGGTTTCCACCTTTTACTCCACACGTAAAGGGTAGGTAATTTGCCTGCCAGATAAAACATTAATTTTTCGCGGGCAATTTAGGTAGGTAGGTACTATATATACCTAATGTTTGTATTTGACATACTTATCATCTTGTACATGAAAAATCGTAAATGACCTACTTGCCACTTGCCAGCCAAACGAGACCCATTATTATGCATTATGTGAGGAAAGTAAATGAAAACTCTGCCGTTTTTGCAAAAATTAATAAATTAAACCACAAATCATTAAGTGTCAGGGGAATTCGAAGATGAAAAAAAAAACGTGAGATGGATACACGCAACTCCGTTAACTAGTTGGCTAGTAAGAAGTATTAAAGAGTAAAAGCTATTTAGAATATGAATCGTGTTATGAAATTATTAGGTAGGTACTTAATACTTATATATCGTTACTTATAAAAATAATTTTCTTTTAAATGAATTATGAAATTCTTAGGTGCATTGCACTAACAATAATAGGTATAACAGTTATACCTATTATTGTTAGTGCATTGCACCTAAGAATTTGGATTCTGGATTTTGACTGGAGAGTGTCATAGGCTATCTCGGAAAATCAAAGTCGCGGGCACCATCTAGAAATTTAATAAAATACCAAGGCTTATGGTTAATTAATAGAACTTGTAAGGATAATAACAGGAGTTAAATTTGTTTTGCAGGCGGCACTCCTAGTCACAGCGTTAGCGATCGTCTTCAATGACCGCGCTGTGGACGCGTGGATGCCAAATGTCACCAGCACATACCAGGTGGCAGCGGAGGCCAAGAACAAGGCGGTCACAATCGTTGAAGGGCCCAAACAAGAGAAACCGCCCCAACCCATCCAGCCGGTGATAGTCAACCAGACGAACAGCCCAGAACTCAGGCCCCCGAGCAAGCCGCCCATCGTATCAGCGGACCAGTTCTTCCTCAACCTCCCCAAACCCTACTACAGCCCGGTGCAGAAGCACCAAGCGCCACCGGTCCATCGCCTCTACACCAAGGACCAGCTCAAGCAGTTCAACTCGGTGTACAGGCCTGCGTACCCCAGCACGAGGCCCATGCAGCGCGGCAACCTCTACTACAGCAAGCCCCCGCCCCGACAGCCGCTCCTCTTTGCCGCGTCCACCGGCAAACCGACAGTAGCACAGACCCCCAAGTACAGCATACCAGTCCAAACCATCAACGGCATCCGCACGGACTTCGTGCGACCACCGCACTTCGCCAGCACCACCACCACGACCACGACCACCGCGCAAACACCGACGACCACAAGGAAAATTCCACGAACGAAACGGATATGGCCGAAGAGGATCCTAGAAAAATATAACAACACATCCCAAAACAACACTGAAAAAAATAACGATACCAGTACAAATGACCTGGCTTCATCTTTTAATCGTCTGAGTATCAGTTTCCCAGACAAATCTGTGTCGACAACCACTTCTCAAACGACTACAAGAGGTTATCGCCGAGTTACCAGGACGTCTAAAGTGAAATACACGACACCAGCGAGCCTCAGTCATGATATAGAACAGAACGACTGGGTCCCAATCCTGCCATCACACTTCGCCAACCGAAAAACCTTTCAAACCCATAGGGCTCATAGGAGCAGACGATCAGACAGATACCTCGATAGCGAAGTCTCAGAGTCGAATGGGAAAAATCTACTGTACCTCCAATCATACGGTCTACTTCCAGTGAGTCATTCGGAACAGAACATTGGGCCGGGTGTACCGGGGAGGAATATGGTTTTGTTTCGTAAAAAGAAAAGACAGTCCAGTCCGTACGCATTTCCTTCCACGCTACAGCAGCCTCGGTACGCGATTTCAGCAGAGAACCGACCCAGAGCAGTTTTCAACTCGCCGCCGACGCACGCGCCCGGGTCCTACCTCTCTCCTCCTTTGAGTTACAATAACCTGCAACCGGAAGAGAGCGTCCCGAGTAGTATCACCAAACCGAACCCCGCAACGAAGGTCAAGCATCACCACCACCATCACCATCACCGGTACGTAAAAACTGTGGAGAAGCCTGTCGAAGTACCCGTTAAAGTAGAAGTGCCGAAACCTTACCCGGTAGAAAAGAAAGTTCCGGTGCCGGTGCCCGTGGAAAAGGTCAAAGTTGTGGATAGGCCCTATCCCGTCCAAGTTGAAAAAAAAGTTCCTTATCCCGTCACCGTTAGAGTTCCGCAACCTATTCCGGTTAAGGTGGTAGAGAAGGAGTACGTGCCAAAACCGTTCCCTGTAATCCACCACGTCCCAGTGGTGCGACACGTCCAAGTGAGGGTCCCGCATCCTGTGCCCGTGCAAGTGGAGAAGAGGGTTCCATATCCCGTGCGTGTCCCCTTCGCGGTAGAGAAAAGAGTTCCTTACCCAGTTACGGTCGAGAAGCAAGTTCCCTATCCGTATCCCGTCAAAATCTACGTACCTCAGCCCTACCCAGTCGAAAAGAGAGTCCCCTACCCCGTCGAGGTCAAAGTAAAAGAGCCCTTCGAAGTTATCAGACACATAAAAGTACCAGTACTCAGGCCTTACGCTGTCAAAGTCCCCCACCCTATACCTGTCACTATCGAGAAAAAGGTTCCCTACCCGATCAGAGTTGAAAAGAAAGTCCCCTACCCCGTCGAAGTGTTGGTTCCTCAAAAGATCCATGTAGAGAAAAAAGTCCCTATTTATATCCCTAAGCCGTATCCAGTAGAGAAGAAAGTTCCCTATCCCGTTAAAGTTCCTTATCCCGTTAAAGTTCCGTATCCGGTGAAAGTGCCCGTTAAAGTTCCGGTTGAAGTCCCCGTTCAGGTGCCTGTGTATATCCACCATCCTTTTCAGATTTTAAACCAGCAGGAGAGCGAGGCCGGCAGCGAGAGTCAGTACTACAACTCCCAGTATTCCGGGGCGTCCGAAAGTCCGTATTACAACGACGGAGCGTCGGAGAGTTCGTATTACGGGGATGAAGATGCCGACAGGATCGGACGCTCGGGATCCGAAAGGGCGACGAGTGCGCCGCTCCACTCTGCAGTGACGGTCCACACGTCCGGCAACACCGGCTACAACGGGGTTATAGCGCGCTCTGACAGCGACTCCACTACGGTGCATCCTGTGCCTACCACGACGCCGCCTACAAAATCGTAGAAGGTACTTCCAAAGACTGAACACTAATCAGTGGCAATAATGTATAGATAGATAATTATTTTGTGCGAGTGGCTAGGTGTAGTGAAAATGAGTGATGCTGTGATATTTGATGAGTTATCGTTATGTAGCGAACAATTTTTTTCTTTTATTTAAGTATTTAATTTTTATTGTACGATAGTTGTTTACCGCCAAATGTAAATAAGTTGTATGAAAGTTGTAACAAAAAAGCGTGCTCCTTTTTGATGAAATCCTTTAAATTATAATCGGAATAAACTGTATCAATTTTTTGCTACCGCTTTAATTTATTAAAAACTAGCTGATGCCCGCGACTTCGTCCGCGTGGATCGAGGTATTTCGGTTACCGCGGGAACTCCTTAATTTTCCGGGATAAAAAGTAGCCTAATGTGTTATTCCAGACTATAATCTATCTCTGTGCCAAATTTCATCCAGATCCGTTCAGCCGTTGGGGCGTGATTGAGTAACAAACATCCACACATCCATACATCCATACATCCATTCAAACTTTCGCATTTATAATATTTATTTGATTATTTGACTAGCTGATGCCCGCAACTTCGTCTATTACGTGGATTAAGTTTTTTTCCCCCGACGGAACTCCTTAATTTTCCGGGATAAAAAGTAGCTTAATAAATGTGTTATTACAGACTATAATCTATCTCTGTGCCAAATTTCATCCAGATCCGTTCAGCCGTTCTGGCGTGATTAAGTACCTAACAAACATCCATCCATCCATACATACATCCAAACTTTCGCATTTATTATATTAGTAGAGATAGTAGGCATAGATGCATTGCGCAGTAGAACTCATGCACGATTGATTGAAAAAACAATCTTCCGGCTTTTGGACAGTCACAGTTTTATGAATAAAAGAATATATATTTTTTGCGCAATCGTCAGCGATGCGTTATTTTATATTAATTTTAATTAATTAATACCGGAATTATGTACCTACTTGATAAAGTGACAACCTACATAGTGTTACAGTCGGTACGCGTGACGAAATGTAAATAGGTAAGTAAGTATTTATGTTTTTACACTAGTGATCGCCCGCGACTTCGTCCGCGTACAATTTCTGATTTCCTATGAGATTATGAAATTTTCCCGCTGCAAAAGGCTTACCTATAGACACTATAGAGGCTATAGGTACATAGGGTGACCCAAATAATGACGTCCAAAGAAAAAAAAATTGATTCCTCGTACCTTAGACCTATCAGACCCCATGCACAGAGTACCCATGTATGTTCAGCGGTTTTACAAGTCAAGTAAGAAGACAAGTCGGAAAATTTTTGGTCGTAAGTGAAAAATTTACGTTCGACCAAGGTAGAGTCGAATTTTCAACTTT
This sequence comes from Erebia ligea, assembly GCA_917051295.2. Classification (NCBI taxonomy): domain Eukaryota; kingdom Metazoa; phylum Arthropoda; class Insecta; order Lepidoptera; family Nymphalidae; genus Erebia; species Erebia ligea. Next base: position 12,287,479 of record OU785241.1, on the reverse strand, counting down.
AGATTAAAAATATCGATGTTAAAATATAAGTAGTTATTTACCACAAAAATAATCGATTTTTTGAAGTGAAAACTTTTTTAGCCGCGTTGAGCACTTTTTGGTAGGGGGTAAACTTGTGGATTCGCGTCACCGACATGCTCGCGTTGTTACGAAGACAAAAGGTCTTAAATATAAATATACTACATTCGTAATTAAACTTTAATGCCTTAGTTAGGTTTATATTTTAATTATTTTAATTTTAATTTTTTTTTTCAAATTTTAATACTAAAATTCTAAGTTATAAGTTTTCACTTCTATCGGCAGTCCCTATTAATGGCAATTTTTTTTAATTGAGTGCCATCAGGGAAAGTGAATTACGCGAAAGTTATTTGGCTTTTTTTAAGGTTTTAACAGTCATTAGGCAAAAAAAACAGAATTACACTCGGTCACAAAATTAGCTTTATCCTTGTATCCTTCTGGCAATAAAGTATAGCTTTCCGTTCCTACATAATTCTTTACCGGCAATACTTACTTTACAAAATTGGGTATTTGACTACCTACTACTGAAATAAATTATTTTTGGGTGATTGTTAAATAAAGGATCTCCCAAAAGTCGTTATATCCACGGCTCCTGCTTATGTTGAATAACCATTCAAAACAATAGATTAAAGTAAAAAAGTTCGTCGAACTTTGATGACGTCACAATTCAAAATTTCATACAAACTCCCATATTAGCTAAGCACGCGTTTTGACGTTTGAAAAAAGTTGCTGATTTGACTAGTTGTCAAATGACTAATTGGACCTACTTATGCAAAAAGGAACCAATCCACACACATGCCAAAAATAAGATAAGTACCATACAGAAAGCTTTTAAAATGCACCTTCTATCGACCCTGGAAAGATCAAAATGATCTGACAATTTTGACATTGTGTGACCAAAATTGTCAGATCATTTTGATCTTTCTAGGGTCGATAGAAGGTGGATTTTAAAAGCTTTCTGTATACTTATCTCATTTTTGGCATGTGTGTGGATTGGTTCCTTTTTGCATAAGTAGGTCCAATTGACCTAATGCTGCCGACAAAAGCAGGTAAAAAGAACTTGTGGGAGTGGGAATTCCTACAAGTTCGCACACGGTCCGAGCGGCTTGATGTCACAGCACCCATGGTCTAATTTTGGCTTCACATATGGCCATCTTTACCTGTACGCGGTCTACACTGCACTATTTACAGATCGGGAAGGTATTCAGTAACGCGTTTACGTTTTAATAATTGCTTTCGCAGGTCGCGCCTATGAATGGAGTCTTCGATGTAGCGCGCCCACTCGTCTGTGACTAATTAGCTTTCGATGTGTTTCTGTGCTTCCTATTCCGTACGGAGTATTTGTTTTTGTAAAGATCTCCTCAACCTTTTTACCTGTGTAGACATGGTTTTACCTGCGGAGACCTGGGACATGTTAATTGACTTTTTCCCCATTGTCACCCATGGAGACAACTGGGAATATAAAATCCGTAAGACATACCGACAAGTCACATTCCTGACATGTGACTAATTAAAATTATGGGGTCATCAGTCAACAATCCGATTGGTCCACCCAACCCATCTCCGCTCTGCTTCAATGTGCCAAACAGCGACGATGTGCCAAACAGGCCAATCATGTGCCTGACAGGGTTTTCTTTTCTCCAGCCCCCCTAGCATGGGCCGAGACAATTTTCTCCCCGAGGAAAGGATAAAAAATTTATTCCTAAATAAATAAATAAAAACGCTAAATAACGGTGGATATATAGTCCCCCGAGTCCCCGTAAAATGTCAAACGAGGATAAACTTCTCCTCTCCCCTGTTGCCGTGCTCTGAGAAGTGGATAAGTTAATTTTATCTCTTGTCAGTGGATAATTTTTTTATCTCCGGCCCATGCTAGCCCTGCTGTCTGTTTGTGTCTCGGCAATCTGTCTTGCGATATTAAGCCGTGCGGTTGTGGGTGGCGGATTTGTTTCAGAGCAAGGTATCCGTCCACTGACGGAAGTCCCTATTTGCTGAAGAATCTACGGGGCAGGTCCGAGACACTATGTTTCAATCTGCAAAATCGGAGGCTGCCTTCTCCCTCCAATTTATATACCAGGTCGTTGACATGAACCGCGAGTCCCTCCTGATATTTTCTACTATTGGCCGCAATTTCTTCTCTGACGGTTTTGATGATTGCCTCACAGGTGACTCGAAAAAATTAACGAGTCATCGGCCAACAATCCGATTGGTCCGACCGACACATCTCCGCTCCGCTCTGCTTCAATGGACAGACACCCTAATACTCTGCCTCGTATGCGAGTGGGCAAGGATCGAATCCCAGGCGAAATCTTTATCTTTTGGAGTTATGACAATTAAATGAATGTACTTTGCTCTATTGGTGAAGGAAAAATTTATGAGGACACCTAAATGTGTGAGAGTTCTCCATAATGTTCTCAATCCAGCCACAGCGTGATGAACTGTGGCCTAAATTATTATGAGAGAAGACCTGTGCTCAACAGTGGGTTGGCGGTGGGTTGAAAGATGATGATGATGGTGATGAAATAACAACGATGTAATATAAATACCTTAACTTTAATCTATAAAATTTCGCAAAGATCTAAAAATATGTGATGAAAATTAACATCAATTATTATACTGAACCATTTTTAACCAATTTCCAAAAATGAAGGAGGTTCTCAATTCGGCGTGTATCTTTTTTATACTTTACATCTCTCATATTCGGTAAGTAGGTCCTTATTACCCCCAAATGGAGCTTGTAGGTGACCAATTAGCGCTCTAGGGTAATAATGTAGCTAGAAAAGCCCTCGGGCGGTAAGTAATTAAAAAAAGTATGATGGTTAGATGTACGCGAACTTTTTGAAAGAGTGAAGAGTTTTTTTTAAATTACTTACCGCCCTAGGGCTTTTCTAGCTACATTATTACCCTGGAGCGCTAATTGGTCACCTTCAAGCTCCATTTGGGGGTAATAAGGACCTACTTTACCTCACAATCGAGATGTAAAGCAGAGTAGTTAGCTCGGGTGTAAGCATCAATTGCACCCTCGAACTATAGGCGCCCTCGCTGTGCTCGTGCGCCTAAATATCTCGGGCTGCAATTGATGCCTTACAGCCCTTGGCTACTAATCTACTATTAAAACATAATATGAAACACCAAATCAGACACTCAAATTTAGGTGTCAAAAAAATACTTACTTAAAAATATTTGCCCTGATAATAATATACAGATACATTTTTTTGACCGAGTGAAGCGAATATTTCTGAGTCTAATTGTGTGAATTTGCACTTGTCCGCTCAGTTCGGGGCGAACCACTAGTCATTTTGGTTTCAGTTCAAATATCTTTTTACAGCTATTGAGCATTTAATTTAAATTAGCCTTACGTTCACTTAGAATTATACAACACATCACTTTACTTGACTTTAACAAACTGCCACTCTAGTTCATAAACTCCGACCGAGGTTTTGTTCTTTTCGTCGTAGTCTACCCATTCCTTTTCTGACAAATCTATGTCTTCAAACTTTTTGCCTGAAAAATGGAAATATATAGCAAATTATTATCAATTATTTCATCTCTTGGTCAACTTATAGTTACTGAAGATTTGGATTTAGGTTGTGTAAAAATCCAGTGAAATATATATTCCAGGATAAAGTTGGTACTCAATCATGTCAGAATGGCTGAACGGATCTGGATGAAATTTGGTACAGAGATAGATTATTATAGTCTGGAATAACTCATAAGGCTACTTTTTATCCCTCAACTCACGTGGACGAAGTCGCAGGCATCAGCTAGTTATTCATAACTAACTTTCATAGAAGTTATCCAAACTACTTTTTATCCCTCAGGAGAACAGGGTATTGTTTTTGGGGTAAGTCAACAAGATAAAAAAGGTTTCAAAAGCTTTAAATAGTACATAAATAAAATAATAACAAATCGATTGAAACCACATTCATCAAAATCGGCCCAGAAGTGTAGGTAAAAATTATTGCAGTAGTCATTGTTGCCCTTAAACAATAAACATCCACTGCTGGACGAAGGCCTCTTGCATGTATCTCTTAAAAGCATACTTTTATCTTGCTTGTAGTAGAAAAAAAGGCAAAATAAAAATATTTAAAAATACAGGTGGAACGGTACCATAATCCTCGGCCTCAGCTATCCAGCCGGACTTGGGCTCAAAGTCAACGGGCTCCACACCACGGCAATCAAATGTCACTATACTCTTGTATTTACCGGCATCATTGTTTGAAAATGCATCTGGAATATACAAAAAAGATACATTGAATACACATAAGTTGAACTTTTGTAGGATGATGGGTTTCAGTGTGTTATTAAAGGAAAAAAGGTGTAAAAGTTGAACTATGCATCACCCAAGAAGATTCAGTTTAAAATGTAAATTAACCTGTCTTGTCCAGCACTACACAAAAACTACTTAGCAGATTTTAATATTATTCATAAAAGTATATTTCGGGATTCAGAGCTATACCTAGTCTTTGTTTCATCAAAATCGGTGCACTATTTAGGCAGGTAAGTATGTATCTACTATTAAAAATCATGTAAGGGATCGTGTTTGGCAGGATTTCACCAGTTCTAGTCCCAGTTTCAACAAAAGCCTAGCAAAAAACTTGGTCTCAAAAACAAAATATTAAAAATGTCTCCAAGCCAACAAAAGCCTAGCAAAGAATTGGTCATAATTTTGACCTCAGTACTTTAAATGGTCATTATTTTTGATAGGCAGTTAACCATATACTTTCACATTATTATGTTTTTTTGGGAAGCTTAATTTACATTCAGCATAGGAGTAAGGGTGAGACAATGGAGACAGGTCAGGTGCAGGTAGGGTTACCATATGACAGGCGTTTGCCGCATTTGACAGGCATTTTAAGCTTTAGACAGGCGTGCGGCCGGCATTGGTCTGAGACAGGCATTTTTAAATTTGGCATTACAGAATTCATGAAAATCTGCCAGTTTGTGTTCTCTATTTTGGCACACAATGCGAACGTAGAACGTACGTTTGCTCTCGTCAACGCCCAGTGGAGTAAAGAAAGAAATCATCTGACAATTGAATCAGTAAAAGCAATATTGATTACACAGGAAAATTACAAAACTGTATCCTGTGAAGATTTTTACGTTTATATATTAGAAAAGAAAGAACTATTAAAAAAAATAATATCCTCTGACAAATATCAGTAATAAATATCCTTCTTCATTATTATCTGTTGGCTTTTACTTATTAGGTACCTACAGCGTTTTGCTTTAGACAGGCATTTTTCTGAAAATTCAGGCATTTTAGGTACCATAAACAGGCATCCCTCTATTTACATATGGTAACCCTAGGTGCAGGTCTCAAGGCTTTACATGCTGTCTGAGGTACACCAACTGCAACACAGTCTGCTTTCTAATCCTGGGCTAGTCTGAGAATTACTTGTCAGAAAACCCAATACTTAGTTATGAATATCAAACCCAGGACCATATCATCCGCAGTCGAAGTTCGAACATGCTAACTAGACCAACGACGCAAAAACAGATACAAATTACAATGTGAGTGTGATACAAGTATGTGAGTAAACAGGCAACATACATAAGTACTTATAGCATTATATTACAAAGAAAGAAGAATGCGAAAGGTTATGTCAACATACCGTTGCTTCCTTCAACAACTTCAATGCTGTTCTCCCTAGAACAGAGTTTGCACTTGATAAGAAGGTTGGTCTCCGACCTATTGTGCTTCTGGGGCACTTTATCAGCCTCAGTGAGGTCATGAAACTTCTCTGAAACTTCGCCGCAACTACTGCATTTTAGTTTCAAGAACCATTGGTAATGTGGATGGTTTGTGTATAACTTCTCTATTGATTCCAGCGTCGCTCTTAACTGTAGAGATATTTTCACCATTTTAAAGACTATTTGTAACGTAAATTAATAGGAACTACGAATAGAAAAACCAAAACAAGTAATTCCGATCACCAAGACCACCGACCAGAAACAAAAGACCAAGACAGCAGCAAATCGCAAAAATGTCAATTCAGTGTCAATTTGACATCGACTCACTTATGGGTGCGTTCCGAAATACACTGAGAGCACTGGAAGTCCCCAGTAAAGAGCACTGCCAGTGCTCGCAGTGCTTATAACGGAACACACACTATGTTACAGATTATCAATAGTCCACTTTTAGGTAAATCATCTGTGTTCGCAATACATCAGACGATCCAATTTTGTTGGTGCCAACCACCGACATGGAACGAACAGTGTGGAGTAAAGATTGGACCATAGATAGAAGAATCAAGATGAGATGCCCATGGGACAATAAGCTACACAAACACCCATGAGCTAAGAAAGCTTTTCATGGGATTGCCTGTCCCTTCTCTCAGAAGACGCTATGCCTTAACTAATATCCAGGGAGTAATGCCAAAGTAAACGAAAAAACTGCATGAATGGCAATGTGGAGCACTGTTGCGGACTGTTTGTCCATGGAAGCGGAGTGGAGCTAGGACGAGTCATTCACCGTTTTCTGTTCCGCGTTTTAAAATTTCTAATGTTTTATCTAACTTCGCAAATCCATCTCCATTGAAGCTGAGCGGAACTGAGATTAGATTTTATGCAATTCTACTGGTCATAAATTACAATTCATTGCACAGCTCAATTCCTCTCTTCTGCGAACCAGTGTACATGCAGCCTAAAGGTTTAAATAAAATTACATTGCGTGTGTGTACATTGCTTTTATTGTACCAATATTAAATAAATCCTGGATAACACATGATTTGTTCATGAATCTTGTTACTAAGTAAACAGTTTATTTTAAAATATAAATATTACTTATACCTATGTATATTAACTTCCGCCCTTCAATGGTACCTCAACCTGCTTTATATATGAATGTAACATTTTGGAAATCAATATCATAGATCAATATCAATGTATCAGTTTCTAAAAAAAGCGCAGAAACCTTCTCATTCAAAGCCGGCGAAAAAAAGTACATAGTAGTCAAATATTCGACTGCAACCAACATTTTACTTGATTTATAGATTACTTTGACACTTATCTCTTCATTATTATCGCTAGGAATAGAATATCACATAGAAAATATTAATAAAGGCTCACTAAACCATGACCATGGCTGAAACTACACTGGGTCAACTTTTTTAATTTCTCGGCAAAGGCGCAACCCTGATAGAGTTCCCCTGTGTGTCCGTGTGTAGTGTGAGACCCATTTCCTGTAACACTTCGTTGTCTATGGGGCCTCGTAGGGTCATTTTTGAGATTACCTCCTGAAAAAAAACGCGAAATCATTTTTAAATTGGTTATTGAGACCAGTATTCACCAAAAAATACCGTAAGGTCATTTTCAAAACTAATTTTACTGCAGCGGGCTAAGTCGCAGATTTGTTACCGCGTTAAAGTTAACTCGACTCGACTCTTTAGCGATTGTTATGGAATCGAACAAACACCGCCTCCGCTCATCTCTTTCATTCTCTTAACAATCCCATACAATTCGTAGATAACTTTAACGCGATCGAGTAGGTAAAAAATCTCACACTAGGCCTAGGCTAGGGGTGAACCATAAAAAGATTTAGTTTTTTTTTTAATTTAAAGTATAGCTAATTGTGGCCAATTTTGTATAAAACAATTTCTAAACTAAAATGACAGCTTTAAATCATTGATTTAAATGTATATGCTATAAATCTAGTTTTTATTCAATATTTTCAATGTCAATATTTTTCATGCTGTCATTACTCATTTTAGTTTAGAGATTGGGCACTACAGAATTAGCCCCAATGTCATGCATGAGTTGCAATGCGACTCGCGCGCCACCTATTGTACGTTGACGGTACAATGTCAGAAACAATCACGCAAGTGCCAACAACTGTGCTTTTTGGTTTAAATAAGTATGAAGAAGATAAAACGTGCATACCTGGTTTTCAGGACAGTTTTCGCAGAGATTCCTTACAGCGAATATTACCCATTGCATTATTACTGTTATATTAATAAGGAACTTCAAAGTTGAATAATTATTAAAAAAAATTAAAACAGGATCATACTCAAAGGTTTAAATACTTGACTGACTAATCTAAGAAAATATAAATTTAGACGAACAAAACTTAGTGTGGAATCAATCCATACAAATATTATAAATGCGACAATGTGTATGTCTGTCTGCTTTTTTTATTACACTACAAGTTAGCCCTTGACTGCGATCTCACCTGATAGTAAGTGATGATGCAGTCTTAGATGGTAGCGGGCTAACCTGTTAGGGGTATGGCAGATAAATAAAACCTATACCCCCAATCGGTTTCTAGTTTCTACACGGCATCGTACCGGAACGCTAAAGCGTTAAGCGATTAAGCCGTGTAGAAACCGACTAGGGGTATGGGTTTAATATAACTGCCATACCCCTAACAGGTTAGCCCGCTACCCTCTTAGGCTGCATCGTCACTTACCATCAGGTGAGATCGCAGTTAAGGGCTGAATTGTAGTGGAATTTAAAAAAAAGTCAAATTTCACCCCGATCGATCCAGTGGTCTGATCTGTGCGTCGATACATCAGTCAGTTAGTCACGTTTTCCTTTTACATATTTAGATTAAAAGGATACAAGGATTGCGGGCATCTATGTTACAGCAGTCGAGTAAAACCGGGATAACCTCCAGCTCGCGCATCTGAAATGAAGCACATGCGAATTAGTGTCTCTCATTAACCCCGGGGATCGAACCCGCGACCCCATACAGGAATTGCGAAAAAAAAATCGCGCGAATATTTTTCGCAATTCATGTAACCCATTGCTGGCTCACTAATCAATCGTACTTAGTACAGGAAATGAAGTATTTTGGCTCGCAATTTTTTCGTCCACCATTGATTTACTTGAAATTTTCACAGAAGGTAGGGAATAGCTCAAGGATCATTTTCTATATCATGCCGCTGTACGCTTCTAGCCTTGGGGGTGGTTTCCACCCCATCTCGGGGGTGGAATTTTTTATTACATTTTAACTATAGGAATCGACGGAAAAAGTAATTCGAAAAAAATGTTATATATACGTTTTTTGTTAAATATATAGATTAGTATTTACTACTAGAGGGTAAATGAACGCATTTTTTATATTACTGAAATCATGCTTGATTTTTATTAATTATATAATTTATATTCATCAAAATACATTACATAGTCATGGAAACATAAAGTCAATAACGTAACGGAGAAAGTTTGATTTTACTCCCCATAAATTTTCATACCCGGGCTTATATATGCAAATCGATTCTAAAGGAGGGAGGTATATTCGCGCGAATATTTTTCGCAATGCGAACGTAGCCTTAACATTTTGATACCTCTAGAACCAGTTACCAGACATAAGTACAGTATAGTGTATACCTGTTTCTTGTTCTCTTGGTTCTTCCAGCACAAGTTGGCGAGAGTCCTAACGAGGGACGCCTTGAAGCCGAACGCTACGTGTCTCTCCACCGTCTCCACGCTTGTCACGGTTTTCTTTGGCGTCGTCATGTCTATTGCTCCCAATCTGGAAGAAAAACCAACCTTTTTTGAAGTGAAAACTTCTTTAGCCGCGTTGAGCACTTTTTGGTAGGAGGCAAACTTGTGGATTCGCCGCGTCACCGACACCGTCTGAGACACCGTCACCGTCACAGTCACCTCGCGTTGTTACGAAGCCAAAAGGTCTTAAATATAAATATACTACATTCGTAATTAAACTTTAATGCCTTAGTTTTAAGGTTTATATTTTAATAATTTTATATATATATATATTTTTTTTAATATTCGTTTTCACTTCTATCGGCAGTCCACTTTTTATTTGACATATTTATATTAAGAGTGGAGGGGAAAACGGAAGCCAGAAGGGCATTCCATAATCTAGCTGTTCGAATTAGGAACGAGGAAGCAGAACGCTTCGTACGAGCCCGCGGAATTTCGACTGCGTAAGGGTACTGGGGGTCTACTCTCTTTCTCTAAAACGAAACTTCGCAAACAAACGAACGAAATTTCGTTAACTCCTCTCCTACATAATATTATCTCTATGCTCCTCTCTATTTCGTGTTCGTACACGCAGACGAAGTACGGATCCATAGAAAATTTTCGTGACGTGAGAATTGAACGATTTTGTGTGGGTCTAATAACCGACTAATTACGTTGGTTACGAGTAGACCCCCAGACCTTGTCGATGCGGTTTGATGATAAAAATGTGACAGAGGAACCAGATCGAATAGTTCTTGAGCACTCTCTCCGAAGTATTTGATTATTTTTATATGGTAAATGGAAAGCTAGCTGAACTTTATTCTAACCATCTTACCTAGATTTCTGACTTTCCGGCGAGTCAATTTTCACCAATGGCACTTTGTTTGCAATATTTTCCTCCGATATCTTCACTTCTTTAACCGGTTCGGATTTCTTCTCAGCGTTGCTATCAACTCTCGCCTTTTCCGATGAAATCCCCAAAATCTTCTGCAACTGTTCACTCAAATCGAAATCTGTGGAGAGATTCTGACTTTTCTTCACCTCTTTCGGAGTGTCAGGTGATTGTTTTTGGGAATCCGTGTCTTGTTGCATTTCCGCTAAAGGGGGTGAAATTTCGCTGGGTGAAGCTTTTACCTCCATGGTTTCGGTTTTGGGTACGTGGATTTCTGTCGGGGGATCGTTTGGCGAACTGTCTTGAGAATCGGGCCTGCTAGTTTCCTGTGAAAGAGAAGTAAAAAGGGTGAATCATTAGAACGGGCGTCGTATGGGAGCTACCATATTTGTATAAAGATAGGGTATTAAGAGTTTTTGAAAACAAAACAGATATGTAGTTATAATAAGAAAAACTCTTAAGTTTCTAACCAATATTGAGCCACAAAACTACTGATGAGCTACTCTTGAGGAATAAATTATAACATTGTATGGACACATTTTTTAAAACTTCACTTAAGTAATATACCTTCTTCTGTTTCTCTTGTCTATGGCTTCTTGTACTGCGATTAATGTACCTTATTTACGCTGAGTTGCACGAAACAAATACAAAAATTTAAGTGGTACTTAGACTAATTTAATCGCAAGAATCGTATGGAGTCTTGTGATTAAATTAGTTTAATCAACACTTAAATTTTTAAAATAGTTTTGAGCAACTCAGAGTAAATATGGCAGTTTTATTAAACCAATAACATTTATCGGTTTCTAGGCAGCATTGTACTATTTGTACAGTCCATTTTCATTACTACTTTAATTTCTTTTTTTATCCACTACAAGTTAGCCCTTGACAGTGATCTCACCGGATGGTAAGTGATGATGCAGTCTAAGATGGTAGCGGGCTAACCTATTAGGGGCATGGCAGTTATATAATCTGTAAATACTTGCCTGTAACTCAAGTCTAGGCTGCAACCCCACAGGAATCATCTCCGCTATAGTATTCATACTGGCCGTCGGTGATTGAGCATCAATAATCAAAGGCGGTTCATTGTCATCACCGATATCAATCTTATGCTCAAGGCTGATCCGTCGAACCGGTAACGGAATACGATCGTCCCCTTTAGGGACAGAACTGCTCCGTTTAAACGCAACTTTGGTTAATTCGCTATCAATTCTAGCGTTGGAAATCCCTTCGGAGGAGCTCCGTACATCTTTGTCGTGCACATCAAATTTTATAGGCATGTTTTCTATAGGGTTGAAGTTGTCTAGCTTGTCGATGTATGGCGAGTTATCATTGCATTCGAAGTATTGTTCGCTGCTCTCTGATTCCGTGCATTCGGATGTTGTTTCATTGCATGACAGCATGTTATCGGCTGAGTCGTTCTTGCAAAGGGGGACTGGAATTATTAGGACAGTATTAAAAAAGTAAATCAGGATTCTATTCCTGCCTCTTCCTTCAAAATTCCTACACCTGATTATTCAACCACTGACTGAACACTAGAATTTTTCAAAATTTTTGCTAATATTATAAAGAGACTAGCTGATGCCCGCGACTTCGTCCGCGTGGATCGAGGTTTTTCGGTTCCCGCGGGAACTCCTTAATTTTCCGGGATAAAAAGTAGCCTATGTGTTATTCCAGACTATAATCTATCTCTGTGCCAAATTTCATCCAGATCCGTTCAGCCGTTGGGGCGTGATTGAGTAACAAACATCCATCCATACATCCATCCATCCAAACTTTCGCATCCATACTAATATTATAAATGCGAAAGTGTGTCTGTCTGTCTGTCTGTCTGCTACGCTTTCCCGGCCCATCTTTTCAACCGATTTTGATGAAATTTGGTACAGGCATAGGTTGTATCCCGGGGAAGGACATAGGTTACTTTTTATCCCGGAAAATTAAAGAGTTCCCGCGGGAATCAAAAAACCTTAATCCACGCGAACGAAGTCGCGGGCATCATCTAGTTTATAATATTTATTTGATAAAGTTTGTTAGTTTGGGAGGATATAATTTTATAGTATAAGTTTAGGTTAAAATAATGTTACTCATAGGCTAGATCGTAACTTTAATAGAGTATTAACTGTTGTTAGTACTTTAAATATATAAAAAAAAAAGTTTGTGAGGTTGTAGGGGGTAATCTCTGGATCTACTGAACCGATTTTGAAAATTCTGGTACCAATAGAAAGCCACATTATTTGTGAGTGTCATAGGCTATAATATACATTAACCCGAAAAATTAGGGAGTTCCCGTGGGAATTTAAAAAACTTATTTCACGCGGACGTAGTCGCGGGCATCTGCTAGTAATTAATAACAGCACTTGATCTTGAGTGATTCCTGATTACTGTCTTCCAGTGGCGTGCACAGTATTCGAAGCCAGGGTAGGCATTGGTTAGGTAGATACCTATTTTCAGGCAGGGCATGATTAAAGGTAAGCATTAAGCTTATATAACTAGGGTAAAAAATGCTTTGAGGAACAAGTGGCCTAGCTGTGACAACGCATATCAGTCGATTGCAAATGTTAAGCAACATTAACCCGAGTCGGTAACCAAATTTAGAATTCAAACTTTACCTTTTCATTTCCTCCGTGCCTCGGAGAGCACGTTAAGCCGTCGGTCCCGGTTATTATCACTAACATCTGATAATAATCGTTACAAAAACCTAAGACTTTAATACTCTTGGTCGAGTCGTATGCAGAAGGACGTGGGAACCCACCGCATTATTATCCCAAGAAAACTGCTACCATTCAGCAGTGGCGTGCGTGTCATAGAGGCATAAAAGCACTGCTTACTCTAGTTGTAAAACCTCAATGCCTATTTTTCTTTATGCACTGCCAGTAAGTTGGTTCCTACCCAAAGAATGCCTACCCTAACTTCTAAACTTGTGCACGCCCCTGTACCATTGTGATTAATGGAAAGGGGTCATGACCCTCGGTATCCATACTAATAATGGGGCTGATTCTGTGTAACACAATCTCTAAACTAAACTAAAATGGCAGCTTTAAATCTAGTTCCGTCCCTTTCCGTAGGGAGTATTATGAAAGGGTTAGCAATATTTGTAATGCTCTAATTTTAGTTTAGTTTAGAGTTTGTGCACTACAGAATCAGCCCCATTATAAATGCGAAAGTGTGTCTGTCTGTCTATCTGCTAGGCTTTCCCGGCCCATCTTTTCAACCTGAAATTTGGTATAGAGGTAGGTTATATCCCGGGGTAGGACATAGTCTACTTTTTATCCTGGAAAATTAAGGAGTTCCCGCGGGAATAAAAAAAAACTTAACCACGCGGACGGAGTCGCGGGCATCAGCTAGTTAGGAATACGACGCAAAGAGTGAGAGGGGGAATTGAATTGAACGACCAACTCACTCTCAAGTGGTATGTTGACGGCTGGCATGTCTTCATCATTGACCAGCTGTTTGCCCGTCGCTGCATACAACTTGTTGATAGATGAGAAAAAGTTGTTGCTTTCCTTGCCTAGCTTGTGTATTGCTCTCAAGAGAACTGAAATTAAATCAAAATCAAAGTCTTAATAATCTTTATTTTTAAAGCCATACTAATATTATAAACTAGATGATTGCCGGGACTTCATCCGTGTGGATTAAGATCTTTTGATTCCCGTGGGAACTCTTTAATTTTCCAGGAGAAAAAGTAGCCTATGTCCTTCTTTGGAATACAACCTACCACTGTACCAAATTTTATCAAAATCGGTTGAACGGATGAGCCGTGAAAGCGTAGCAGACAGTCAGACAGACACAATTTCGCATTTATAATATTAGGAGGTATGGATGCGAAAGTGTGTCTGTATGCTACACTTTAACATCTTTTCTAACAATTTGGACGAAATTTGGAATAGGCACGTGGTGCCCTGGGGAAGAAAACATTTGAGTTTGAAGGACATCTAAGGCTACTTTAATCGAAAATGTAAGAGTTCCCGCAGGAATTCAAAACCTAAATCCGCGCGGACTAAGTTTCGGGCATCATCTAGTCAAATAAATATTATAAATGCGAAAGTTTGGATGGATGGATGTATGGATGTATGTTTGTTACTCAATCACGCTCCAACGGATGAACGGATCTGGATGAAATTTGGCACAGAGATAGATTATAGTCTGGAATAGCACATAGGCTACTTTTTATCCCGGAAAATTAAAGAGTTCCCGCGGGAACCGAAAAACCTCAATCCACGCGGACGAAGTCACGGGCATCAGCTAGTTAATTATAATTTACAAGTTATTTTGAATTGTCAAGTGAAACTACTGCTTCAGAAATAAGACTACCCTTCTTAATGAGAAGAACCAGCAAGAAACTCAGAGTTGTATTTATTAGAATAGATTAAAATGTTTGTTGTCTTTTATTGGATTTTACCAGGAGTTAGGACTATGAAAGCATGACTACTCAATGCAATAACTTTACCTCTTCCAGGTCACATCTGGCAATCTAAGACTGAGAGAGCGAAATAACAAAATACAAGATCACATATTACCTTAGTATTGAAAAGATAAAGCAAAAAATATTTAATATATATTTTGTAGCTCATTAAAACAGTAAAATAAATAAACTATAATTAGTTTTAAGAATAAAAAAACATGACTGAACTGCCAAAGTGTTTTTTTTTTTCAAAAAGTTTATAGTCCGTAAATGATGTACAGTAGTAAATTTATAGTCTTATACTTCAAATAATGAACGGATTCTATTATTACCCCATACTGTTCAGGCATTTAGAAGTTATGATGGAATAAAGAGATTAGAGACTTACATACATACATGAACCTGCAAACATTACATTCTTGTTTTTGAGCAGTTGTGTAATAATATAGGTACTTACAAGCACAATTAATAAACAAAGATGCATCACTTTGCAAGCAGTCCATGTAAGTGTCCATACTCGATGCAGTAGCTATGATTTCCAACAGAAAGACCACTTCTTGCGGCTCTATAGTATTCACATACTTATCAACTGTCTTCAGTATACAATCTGATTTACTTTTAAACTCATGTGCCATAAACTTCACAAAGTTAACAGATACATTTATATCTTGCATTTCCGTAGACATTAATATGTTGTATGCCAAGTTTAATACAAGCATGCGACATTCGGGATCCAATTTTGAGTATAATTTCTCTATATAAGTATTCTCAACTCCGATAAGATATTCAATAATCAAATGAGGGTATTCCGAGTTGCCGCTGATATACATGTAAGCCAAAGAATTTAGCAATGTGATATCATCTGGTAAGACATTTGGTTGACCTAATAAAATATTATAAATTATCATAGCCGCAGCTGTAGCTATCTTTTCATTATGTCCGATTAATGAATTAAGGATGATTGTATCAAATTTA
The DNA here is from genome assembly GCA_917051295.2 of Erebia ligea. Lineage (NCBI taxonomy): Eukaryota > Metazoa > Arthropoda > Insecta > Lepidoptera > Nymphalidae > Erebia > Erebia ligea. The sequence continues at coordinate 12,271,769 of OU785241.1, read as the reverse complement.
TTCCATATCATAATTTGGTTAAAGGGATTGTTAACTACTAAATTTCCTAAAGTTTGTATCAGTATTGTCATACAGGATTCATATTTCTTCTGTAGTTCTTCATTTATTATATCAACACTTGGATGTTGGTATTCGGTTGCTAGAATCAACATGGAGTCTAGTATGGACAGTTCTTTAGATATGTATGTCTGCATTTTGGTGCCTGCCGCTGCACAGGAGCGTACTAAGCGCAAGCATTGTTCTGCTACAGCTAAAGTGCTTCGATTATATGAGGCTTGTTCGACGTCCAACCTCATTATATGTAGAACTTCAGCTATAAGACGTAGAGTATATTCAGATGCTTTTTTACTAGAAAAGTTAAAAAAAAAGTTTAGGTAACCTTGTGCCGGTGCGTAAATATGAACATTTTAAGAAAACAAGGAAAGCATGCTCACGGCCGCAATCTACCGGTTTCAGCGTCTCGGGAAAGCTGCGCTTCAGCACGCAGCATTTCCTCCACGGCATCCCATTCACCGGTCTCTAATTGGAAGTTAATAAGTTTGGCGTCTAAAAGGATCTCCTCCGCAAACCACACACTTTTATCTCGTGACATATTATTATGATATTGGAACTTTTATGCAATAAAGATAAAAGAATTTCAACTTTTTGATTTTTTCGCCGTGATTGTTGTCTGTTGACGAACGTCAACACGGTTGTCAACGTCATCAGAGCATATGTCAAGATGTCAACCCCTATATTCAAAGTACTCTGCACCGACCAGAAACAAAAGTGAAAAGGTACTCTGTGGTCGTTCTGTGGTGGTCATAGGCGTAGGTCATACTTAGGTCATAGCATGGAATTAGGAATTACGACTTACGTGGTCATAGGTCATAATCCATCAGCAGAGGTGATTGCGATCCTTTGTGTACCTACATTTTGTGTATAATCAAAGTTGCGACACTTTTATATTTTATTAATCTGTGTCTATATGCATAAAACGATGGCCCTTTGGTCTATGCTTTCTATAAATACTTACTCTATACTTACTCTATGGTGCTTGACAAGTGTGAGTCAAAATTCGCCACAAGGGTTCCCCATACAGGTTTTTTTCTAAACATTACCAAACAAAATTACAAGAAAACGAAGCCTCTCAAAATAAAAGAAAGTTTGTTCAAATAAATTGATTCTACTACAAAAGGGAATACCTATCATATACAAGGGCGCAAAAATGATTTCTGCTTTGTATGTACCTACGCGCTAATTTCAGAAACTTCTCAATGGGTCTGACAAACGTTTTTGACTTTACATGCCAAATAAATCTACAAAAAATTACGAGAAAAACTGTGTTTTTACTTTTTTCATATCTTAAAAAATGGCTGAGATATTTACGATAAAGTGCGTAAGTAATCCGGCTGAAGGTTTTTAAACAGCCGATGACGTCAGAATCCTAGTCGCTGCGCAGTACTTAAAAATCAAAATTATAAAGTTATCTGTGGTAAAAATGGAAAAAAATACTGTATTGTGCTTTGGTGCTTCAATTCAACAGTTAAAATACCTGATAAACTCTTTTTTATGTGCCCGAGGACCCAAAAATTAGTCATAACCGTGGGTGTGTCGTCATAGTATGAGCGCGCGTAATCTCGGAAATTCAAAAAACGGCTGAAACTTCTCGTCGTTATAACTTCGGAAATACTGCATGTCACAGAGTACATTATATCTGCATGTATTGAAGTGAAATAAAAACTAATGTAATGATTTACGCTCCGATTTTAGGTATACTTGATAATCATATTTTGACCCTTTTATGTTCTCCATTGATTTTCATACAAACATTCACACATCCAAGAATAGACGGATATTCGAGAGCACATCAAAAATTTTTACGGCATTGTTATTGAAGCTCACACTAGGCGCACAAAAAGCTAGTTATTGCTAGATTTGCTACTCCCACATTGGAGATTGAATTACGGAACCCTAAAAATGCTTGTTCCCGTCTCCGCCTCACCTGTCGCCTAAACATGGGTAACTCACCAAAAATTCGTGCGCTGACTCAGTAACTCTAACTCAGCGCACGGAGTCAGCTCACTGAGTCAACTCACTGAGTTAGCGCAATATAGCGCCATGGCGCACCGAGCAGCATAGCGCATAGCCGCACACTCGTGACTCGTCACTCAGTGCGTACCTACTGAGTTGGTAGCTAGTTGGCAGTTCGTAAATGTTAACTTTGGTACTGCGTAATTGCGTATTGCGCGAGTGTGCAATGTGGATGTGCCCTCCGAAGGTTGATTTTTAATAATAATACCTATTAGAACTTTAACGCAATGCGCATTTAAGAAGAGACCAGAAATTTGGATTTTGGCTTATGGATGGCGCTAACCCATCACCTACCTAGCCACGTTTCAATTTTGAACAGGTTCCTAAGTAAGAACATAAAAGTATGATCAATCAGCGCGAGCGAACTGCGAAGTCGTAGGATTACATAGTTACACTACGACTTACGAGTACGAGAGTCACGACTCGCGGTTTTGAAAATACCTACAGTTACATTCTACTAGTTATAACTTAAAATACAATCCATCGGATCGTTTAATTAGTATTCGAACACATTGGCGTCAAATTCAAAAGCAAAATACTAAAATAGACCCAATAGCCGAAACTTCAAGGACAACAGAGTTTTATTAGGAATCGCATCGAATTGAATCGAAATTGAGCTCTAAATCAATGTAAATATGGTGCATTGTGCGGGCCCCTGAGGTATCGGTATTGTGTCGGTCAGTGATTGTCTATAAGTACATAATATTAAAAACTTATAAATTATGTAAAGACAATCCATCGGCAAAGTAAGTATGTACATACTTTTACTATCAATCTTTTATCATTAACAACGAAGTTATTCAAATCATACTTATACCTATAGGTACCTACTAGTGATTATATACTCTTTGATCTATACATTTTAAATGCGTAATATTGTGTTAGTTTGTTGGTTTATTGACTGGATGATACTTTTTAAGTAAGTGCCTAGGTATGTCAAATAAAACAAATATTTTCTTAACTTTAATAAAAAACAAAATGATCTTCACATTATTTGAGATGTTTAGTAGGTATGACACAGAGTCCGAATAAAGTACCTACCCAGCGCAGACGCCCGGCCCAGCCAAACCACATACTCCACAGATAGACCAGGGTAGAAGCCTTTAAAAATAATAAAAAGTGAAAAAAAATAATAGTAGGATGAAACCCATTAGAAAAGGAGGGGAATATTATAAAAATGAAAGGAAAAATAATTTACGGGCGATCTGAGGTCGGGAAGGGGATGGGGGGGGGGGTTTTAAGGGTAAAAAACGGTTTTTCTCGATTTCCGGCATAACTAAAAGTCCTATCGAAAAAAGTCATATGGCAAAGTTGTAGGTAATAAAAAGATCTAAAACTTTTGTATTTACACTTTTTTCACATAACCTCAAAATTTATGTGAAAAATTCAAAAAACCAAGTTTTTGATTTTTTATTTTTATCTTTTACAAATAATCTTTTTTTTTAACGAAATTTGGTGAAAACTTACCTTTTTATGTCCTAAATACGCTGTAATTTATTTGAGTAAAAATATTTATTTTTTCACCTTATTTTGAATTAATATCGAAAAAGCACCCTAATTTTCAATCGAAAATTCACCCGTCAAAATATCAGCTTTTTTCAAAAAGTTGGTATGTTTTCTGTTCGTTGAAATCTCTACTTTCCGATGGTGAAAAAAAATATATATGTTACAATAGTAAATCTTCTCAGAAAATGCAAAAATCGAAAATCGAAAAATCAAAATCGAATTTTTTTTTTAAAATATTATAAATCATTTTGAGCTATTTATTAAAATTTACACTTTAATTACTCGAAAAACGTTAGATTACATGTTAAATTGATAAAAAAAAAATTGCAAATCAAAATATACTACTATAATTAACAAACAAATAAGTTAATAAAATTAATATTCATGTAATCTAACGTTTTTCGAGTAATTAAAGTGTAAATTTTAATAAATAGCTCAAAATTATATATAATAATTTAAAAAAAAATTTCGAACTCGAGTTTTCGATTTTCGATTTTTGCATTTTCTGAGAAGATTTACTATAGTAACATATATATTTTTTTTCACCATCGGAAAGTAGAGATTTCAACGAACAGAAAACATACCAACTTTTTGAAAAAAGCTGATATTTTGACGGGTGAATTTTCGATTGAAAATTAGGGTGCTTTTTCGATATTAATTCAAAATAAGGTGAAAAAATAAATATTTTTACTCAAATAAATTACAGCGTATTTGGGACATAAAAAGGTAAGTTTTCACCAAATTTCGTTAAAAAAAAGATTATTTGTAAAAGATAAAAATAAAAAATCAAAAACTTGGTTTTTTGAATTTTTCACATAAATTTTGAGGTTATGTGAAAAAAGTGTAAATACAAAAGTTTTAGATCTTTTTATTACCTACAACTTTGCCATATGACTTTTTTCGATAGGACTTTTAGTTTTGCCGGAAATCGAGAAAAACCGTTTTTTACCCTTAAAACCCCCCCCCATCCCCTTCCCGACCTCAGATCGCCCGTAAATTATTTTTCCTTTCATTTTTATAATATTCCCCTCCTTTTCTAATGGGTTTCATCCTACTATTATTTTTTTTGGTTTTAAAAATTATCGACCCTGGTCTAAGAGACAGAGTCAGAGTACTTTTTTATAAAGCGCTCAGCAGACTCAGCGCTTGCTACATTGCACAGCGCCCGGCAGCGCTAAGCTGCGCTACCACTGAGTCGTGCGCCATGACTCTTTTGCAAAAGGAGTCAGAGCACCCAACTCAGTAAAGTGAGTTAACTCAATTGAGCGGCGTAACTCAGAGTTACCCATGTTTACTGTCGCCTCGCCGCGCCCGCACGTCGTGACTTGTTCGCCTGTCGAAACTTCGAAAGCGTTCGACGTTGTTCGGTCGAAATTCGAACGAACAAGCAAGCGGTGAGAATGGCATTTGTGCGTGAAATTGTTTTAGTTTTTGTGTGAACAAGTGAATTTTCTCACAATATTAACCGCCGGATAGTGCTCCCGTGTCTGAACTCTGAAGTGTTTTGGTATTAAAACATCCCGCTACAGTGATGTGAAGTGATAAAAGCTTGTCTTTAATAATGTGAATTGACTGGGTGGACCACGGATTTGGTTGCTTTTACAATGGACCGACTTCCCGCTAACGAAGGAATTTAAAACATACGGTGAGTCATCAGCGTTCCTGAGATATATCGCATTCGTTAAAAGATGCACTTTTTGATATAAAAGAGTAGACATGCAACTCATAAACTCAACTCGTTATGTCGCATTTCACTTACAAAATTACAACACTTACATGTTCGGAATTCAAAATTGGTTTTCCATTTCTGTATTTGAATTTCAAAATTTAAAATACGGAAACACTTGCGATTTTCAAGCATTCGAAATTCCGAGAAAGTAAACAACTTATAAACTAAATACTTGGAATGCTGGCAACTGTCCAAGTTTTGATTTCTTTGAGAGCTATGGAGAGGGCTATGTTAGGAGTTTTTCTTAAGGACAAGATCCGTAAGAGAACCAGGGTCACTGACATAGCCCAACCCAACCCATTAGTAAGCTGAAGTGGCAGTGGGCAGGCCATGGCTGTTGAAAGAGTGATGGCCGCTGGAGCCGGAAAGTCTTAAGAGTGGAGACCGCATACAAGTAAGCGTAGTGTGGGGTGCCCTCCAGCATGATGGGCTGACAACATTAAGAGGGTGGCTGGATGAGGAAGGCTGAAGACCGGGTGTGGTGGCGTTCTTTGGGAAAGGCCTATGTTCAGCAGTGTGGACGTCCGCAGGCAGAGATGATGATGATGAGATTGTCTTGCCTTTTTAAATCATAGGTCGCGGGTAATAGGTAACTAAACTCATATTATGATATCTTGCATAGTATCTCAAGCAAGCATATTATCTCACTGGTTACTCATTGGTAATGGTAAGTAATAGACAGCTATTGATAGTTATAAAAGATTATTTCAACCCTTCCATCAAGTCTTACTACTATTACATTAACCATCAATCAACTTATTCTATTGTCAAGAGTCAGGACTCTGGACCCCTAGAATTAAATGTTACTGTCTTTTACTGCTCCACTTTTCATGCTAAAGAATACAGCTTTAGAGCCAAATAATATCTGTCTGAAAAAATTCTAATATGCTGGAAGGAGCTTTACTAATATGTTTTGTACTGTAAGCCTATTCAAAATGAGCTACATCAATCATTGGTACAATATCTATTGTTGTGATTGACTGAATTTATGGCATTCACCACTGTTATGATGCATTTTGACCAATAGTGAAAGATTGTTAGCTAATCAGAGATGATAGGAAAAGTTACATATAGTATTAAGTAAGTAGTTGGTGCAGATTTTAAATAATTAGGCTGCAGTTTTAAATATACAGACAACAACTTAATATAGTCCCACAAACTTATCTGGCATAAGTAAAACTATATTATATATAGTTACTATGCTATGCGATGCTGTCACCAGGTCTTACCCAGACCTCTGACCCAAACCTACTTAAGTAATTGATTATTTACTCATTTATGACTCATTATAAACAATAATAAACAATTGAATTGATTGAAGTTGTACTTATCTTAAAAGATAAGTGAAGGCTGGTCAGCTGTTATTGTCATCAACAACTCTAAAACAACTTGTGCTGATGCATTGCAAAGTGAAAACATTATTATTGGCTACTAGCTGATGCTCGCGACTTTGTCCGTGTGGTTTAAGTTTTTTGATTCCCATGGGAACTCCTTAATTTTCCGGGATAAAAAGTAGCCTATGTCACTCTCCAGGTCCTCAACTATACCCATGCCAAAAATTTCGCCGATCCATTGCTCCATTACGGCGTGATTGAAGGACAAACCAACAAACAAACACACTTTCGCATTTATAATATTAGTATGATACTAAACAGTGAAAATGGGCCTGACTATTTTGCTATGGACTGTAAAAGGATAATAGACAGAAGTCTGTCAGTCTTACAGCCCACGATGACGTGATTCAAAGGCGGAGTTTATCATTATATAACTACCAAGAGATGAAGAAATATGGATTGTGATAGGTCTGACAAAAACAGATAGAGATACAAATAAGATTGCAAACTAAAACTAGTTTGTTAGTCGCTGATGCCTACAACTTCGTCTGCGTGGATTGAGGTTTTTGGTTTCCACGGGAAGTCTTTAATTTTCTGGGATAAAAAGTAGCGTAAGTATGTGCTATTCCAGACTATAATCTATATCTGTGTCAAATTTCATCCAGATTCATTCCGCGTTTCTGCCTTGATTGAGTTCCAAACATCCATCCATCCAAACTTTTGCACTTATTTTATTTATTATTTATTTTAAATATACTTTCGTTCTTAAGGCGCCAGCGGAGGGTGAATTGCTCATACAAACGTAATACCAAAATAATTAGTAATTCGAGCATATTTCCCCCATATTATGCGATTATTAAGATTGAACTTGTATTTATCTAGGTCCCTGGATAATTATTTTTCCAAAATACTTTTCCAAAATTAAATGTAAGCACATTGCGTTTTGCATGTTTTTGCGACATAAACGACATGTTTTCTCCTTATTTGTTTCATATTAAAACCAACGATATCTCACGTACTAATTGATCAGGAACATAGCCTATATTGTCAAGTTACAGAATAACAATACGAAGTTAAAAACACAACAATTTTTCATTCATCATTTTTGGTATTCACGGAACAAGACTAAATGTATAACAAATTCTGTACGCTCATATTGCTATCGCGCTTGCACGCGATCATGTGTCTTCAGCCAAATAGGGATAGCAATATACCGGCAAATTTATATTTGCGGTTCGAGTAGAAGTTGCGAGCGGTGGTCGCCGGTCCCTTAAAATAGGTACATTTTAAAATTACATTATAATAAAACTGATACTTATAATGTTACTTAGTATAGAAGTACAGACTTGTACTGATAGTACAGATAATACTTTAGGTACATCTGAATTTACAAACTGCAACTAAATTGGATAGCAATTGCAATATAGCAATAACAGTATTACATAATAGGGGTGCAGGTAATATGCTTGTATGCCAACTCAATTTAAAGATAATAACTGTGTCAGAGTGCCCATTGAGTATATTGAGTTCAAGTTGATGAAAATGCACCTCAGACTCTTTGGTCCGTATCTTTTGCACTGATGTGTCTTGTAGTTACTGAAAAATAATAAAAAATTTGCTTAGTTCTGAAATACACTATAAATTGTAAGTACTTAATTATTAAGTAAAAAATTAAGTATTAAGTAGTAAAAAGTTAAATGTAATTATGCAAAAAACTTAACTTTGAAAATTTTGCGTCCTTAACAAAACCGTTAAGAAAACACCGCGCGCGTGCACTCTCACTCACATCATTTACTAAAACTCACGTCATTCAAATTTTCGGTTAGGAACGACGCTATAAGTTTTTGGCCGTGCGTCATAGATGGCTTTAGGTGTCTGTAAGTTCAATTGATTTTATTCTATGATAAATATTGATCTTAATTTTTGAGGTTTTATCTGAAAGTGTCATCCTTTACTTCCCTGTCGGCCATTAGTTCCTTTACCTTAAAGATAAGTAGAATTAATTATTTGAATAGGATCATATGCGGAAGAAGCTGGGAACCCACCACATGATTATCTCAAGAAAACCCCTGCCATTATGTGATTAATGAAAAGGGGTAACAACCCTCAGATTTGAATAGGATCATATGCGGAAGAACCTGGGAACCCACCACATGATTATCTCAAGAAAACCCCTGCCATTATGTGATTAATGAAAAGGGGTCAGAACCCTCAGCAATGAGGAATACGACGCAGAGAGAGAGGATTAATTAATTTGAAATCAAATGTATTTATTTACTTAGGTACTTTCTAAAAAATCTGTAAAGTATAAATTGATTGAGAATACATTTACTTAGTAAGTACTGACTTACCTAATTAATATTGAGTTCAAAGATTTCATTGCTATTTTTCTGCAGAACAAAAGCATTGTTTTGAAAATCCATCGTCTGCACTACTGCAGACAATACCTATGACATGGTAATGTGTGATACACATCTCATGAGATTTGTATGGATTCATAATTTTGCGATGTAAGAAATATTTGAATGGATTAGTAACTCACCCGAACTAAGGCCTTGGATCCTGTGATTTTGGAACTCTTTGTACCTTGTTATTGGTCCAAGACAGCACGACACAATGTATTTAAACAGGCCATGTGTTGCCATTAGACATCCCAAAAGAACATAATTACTTTCGCTATATTTTGTAAGAGTGGTAGAACCTGCGAAATATTGCCAAGATGATCTTGGGCTTACAAAGTGGCTCTTTTCCGACTGAGCTAACTACTAAGACCTACATATTTAGAAGTGTTCAAAATGTTAAACGCTAACTAAGATAATAGGGATGATGCCTATATTAGAAATAAATTATTTCTAACTGATTATTAAATAAATAGAGGGTCTTCCAAAAGACCTAAAATTCACATCCTCGGTTAGTTTTAAGTTTGATAACCATTTTAAAATATATAATAATAATAATATAAGCCTTTATTACTGAATTTTTACATGGTATACACACAATAATTATTGTTATTAAATTCTCTTATAAATAGATTAGGTAAATAAATTAAGACACTAGTAAATACCCTGTTTTATTTATTCAGTTTGCACATGGGCATAGGACCTTTAAAATATAGATTGAAGAAAAAAAGTGTGTTGAAATTTTATGATGTCACTTCCATACTTCCAACTTCCATACTAGAAGCGCGTTTTTTAAGTTTGTTAAAGAGTTGCTGATTTGATTGAGTTGTCGTCATCCCTATTGCATACAGGCACTCTATCTATACTAGAGGGAGAGAGCGAAAGTTTAGCGCTTTTTTGTCACTTATTATGATTTTTGCAGCGCAGGTCCCTGCATATTATCCTGCCAAATCGAACTGTGTGCTAAAAATCTTAAATTACTAACCAGTTTATTAATTATTGCACATGTTCTACGAGAAAGAGGAACAGAGACAGCTCAGTGCCTTATTTTGTTTACATAAACTCTACCTGACTTGGTTTTCAAAAACATATTGTGTTGTAGTTTCCATATTTGTTGTTTATTAGTTGCAAAGGTAATAAAAATAATTAATAAATTAATAAATACGTTTAACAAGGTATAAAACCGTGGTCCAAATTCAAAGAGCGTGAAGATCTATAGCTAACGGTTCTACAAACTATGTGCCCCATCCATTGCCATTTGAGCTTGGCGACTCTTCGAGCTATGTCGGTTACTGTGGTTTGTCTGCGGATCTCCTCATTTCTGATTTGATCACGCAGGGATACTAGCTCTCTCCATCGCCGGCTGAGTGACCCTGAGCCTTCTTATCAGGCCCATAGTTAAGATCATCCGTCCCTCTAGGTGGACGATCTCAAGCGTGTAGCTGGGAGCCGCTGGAAACAAGCGGCACAAGACCGTGCTCTGTGGCGATCCATGCAGAAGACCTTCGTCTATAGGTTGAGACGACGGCGACAAAGATATGGCTTGATGACAATAATGATTTATGCAGGTTTTAATAATAGAGCTACAGTTGTCCCGTCTGAGTTAAGCATTGCATATATAAATTTCCAGGGGCCGACCGGAATGGATGAGGTTCTACTGAATGACCTACTGGAGTGCTCAGTGTGCCTGGAGCGGCTCGACACTTCCTCCAGGGTGCTGCCGTGTCAGCATACATTCTGTTTGAAATGCATCAAGGTAAGCCTATCATAATAATGTCCTCACGACCGAATTAAATAATGCCCTGCCTGAAATAAAACGATTTTATTTATTATTTTTATTATTACGGCCCGGCGGCCAATCTCCAGAGAGATTAGCTTAGCTATCTCACGGGACATGTTATAGTGCACATGTGTGCGCCAACACAGATGCAATTTCTGTTGCCCGACTCTCATAAACCGATGGGACGGAAAATCCGATACGACCGCAGAGATATCAGGCGCAGGACTCTCGAAGGAAACTGAAACACCGCCTACTTCCTAACTCTGGACTAGCACTGAGAATTTTTAGAAAATTGACAGAAAAACCTTAGCCCAACCTGGGAATCGAACCTAGGACCTAATCATCCGCAGTCGAACATGCTAACAGTAGTAACAACTAGACCAACGAGTTCGATTTTCATACAAATTTAAAATCCCCTATTTTATCCCCTTAGCTTAGGGGTTGAATTTTCAAAATTCCTTTCTTAGGGTATGCCTAGTGCCTACGTCATAAAAGCTATAGTGCCAAACAGCCCGGTCCGTCCTGTGGTTTGAGCTGCGCGATAGATAAATAAATAAATTGATTGATTGAGGTGGATAGATAAATAAATAAATCTTTATTTAGGATTTCAAATAACACAGAAAAACAAACAAAACAAACAAATTACAAAACTAGAAATAAAAAGAAAATAAAACTAGACTAACATTCTGTGTTGTAGAAAATCCCAAAAAGGGTATCAAACTCAGCATAATGCTGATAATACTCGTAATATGGTGTAGATGCACCATATCAGCGCTGATTTTCAGTTGACGCCTATAAAAGCTAAACATCAGTCAGTTAGTAAGTCAATCAGTCACCTTTTTCTTTTATATACCGACTAGATGATGCCCGCGACTTCGTCCGCGTGGATTAAGGTTTTTTGATTCCCGCGGGAACTCTCTAATTTTCCGGGATAAAAAGTAGTCTATGTCCTTCGCCGGGATACAAACTATCCATATACCAAATTTCATCAAAATCGGTCGAACAGATGGGCCGTGAAAGCGTAGCAGACAGACAGACAGACAGACGGACAGACAGACAGACACACTTTCACATTTATAATATTAAGTATGGATTTAGATAATGTGCTATCACCGCCATAGACGAGAACCCATCCGCTTTTAGTTACTATCACGCCTTTAATTTGAGTAAACTTATCACTAAATGAAGAATGTCATACAATTAATTTTACAGTACAATTTTTGATATGTATGTAAGTTTAGAAACTTTCCTCGTGTGTGAAGTACTGTAATAAAATTATTAAAAAAAATTAGTTTAACTCAAAATATGTCATTCCTCGTTCAAAGAGTTCCATCGAATATGGGCCTTTGAAAGTAGTTTCGATACTGCAATGTGTCGCTACTGGATGGCATAAACAGTCGCGTTAAAAGACTGGATTGAAGATGCATATATCTCAAATTTCGGCACTGGCAGGTAAGTGAACCGTGGCCGAGTGGTCCAGGCGCTCAGGGCGCGATTGCCAGAGAGACGCAGGTTCAAATCCTGCCGGTTCCGAAAATTTTGATATGTATGTAAGTTTAGAAACTTTCCTCTTGTGTGAAGCAGTGTAATAAAATTATTTAAAAAAAAATGTCATACAAATAATGCTACCTAAATGACTTACGAGGACACACTTGAGTCACTAGTCAATCGAGATGACTCAAAGCAAATGCCGTTTAGATTAGACCAAGCAATGAACTAGTGTTTAATGTTTATTTACGATGCCCGGAGGATGGGCCCTGTTAAACGGAGGATGCCAGGATACAGTCGGCCACAAAAATTGTTGACGTTTTTCTTTATAATTTCTTATGTTCTTACTAGCTGATGCCCGCGACTACGTGCGCGTTTCCGCGGGAACTCTTTAATTTTCCGGGATAAAAAAGTAGCCTATGTGCTATTCCAGACTGTAATCTATCTCTGTGCCAAATTTCATCAATTTGGCAGATCCGTTCACCCGTTTTTTCGTGATTGACTAACAAACATCCATCCATCCATACATCCATCCGAACTTTCGCCTTTATAATATTAGTATAGATAGTCTATACTAGTAATTTTTGACCCAAAAGAGCAGTGTTATAAGTTTAACCTGTTACTGTGTGTTTGTCTGTGGCATCGTAGCACGCCGTTGTCGTGGCATAACCTGTGGGCATAACTGATGAACCGATTATTCCACGCGGCCGAAGTCGCGGGCATCAGCTAGTCAAATAATCAAATATAAATCAAATAATCAAATAAATATTATAAATGCGAAAGTTTGGATGGATGGATGTATGGATGTATGTTTGTTACTCAATCACGCTCCAGCGGATGAACGGATCTGGATGAAATTTGGCACAGAGATAGATTATAGTCTGGAATAGCACATAGGCTACTTTTTATCCCGGAAAATCAAAGAGTTCCCGCGGGAACCGAAAAACCTCAATCCACGCGGACGAAGTCGCGGGCATCAGCTAGTATTATAAATGCGAAAGTTTGGATGAATGTATGGATGTATGGATGTATGGATGTTTGTTACTCAATCACGCTCCAACAGCTGAACGGATCTGGATGAAATTTGGCACAGAGATAGATTATAGTCTGGAATAGCACATAGACTACTTTTTATCCCGGAAAATTAAAGAGTTCCCGCGGGAACCAAAAAAACCTTAATCCACGCGGACGAAGTCGCGGGCATCAGCTAGTATTTAATAAGCTGGATGGCCCATAGTTAAATACTTAAGTACCTAATTTTATCCGTTATCAAGAATAATATTAGTAGGTATAGTTCTATGATCTATTATCAGATAAGATTGTTTACTCTCGTTACAATAATATTCCGCGTAGTAAGAAGTAGTAATCGAGGGATGAGTGGTCTAGTTAGGACAACGCATCAGTCTATTGCGATTATTAAGCAATGATGACCCAAGTCGGTAACTGGATGGGTGACCGAATTTGGCCTTTTCAACCGTCGTCGGTCCCGGTTATTATCACTAACATCTGATAATAATCGTTACAAAACCCTAAACTTCTTATTAATAAACGTGGAATAGCGGTGGAATAGTTAAAACCTGTTTTGTCTTTTTCCTTCGAATGTCAAATTACTGTTGACAAACAAAGACAAAACAGATTTTAACTATTCCACCGCTATTCCACGTTTATTAATAAGAGGGTAAGAGTTTAATGCTCTTCTTAGTCGAGTCGTATGCGGAAGGACGTGGGAACTCACCGCATTATTATCCCAAGAAAACTCCTACCATAATGTGATTTATGGAAAGGACTCACGACCCTCAGTAATGAGGAATAGTTACGTAGTAGCTAGTAGTTATGTCCCCCGTCCTAAATGTGTCCATAATTACAATTACCTGTGTCACCAAATAACGTAGAAATGTTCACGATTATATCGGTTAAAATTTAAAATCCTGTAAGAATGGCCGATCAAACGTTAAAGATTTTCGTCAAAGTAAAATAAACCATAACTTCATTAAATTAGAGCTCAATTTCGTCTGCCCATTCTTATACGTTTAGGTATGTGCGATACCCTAAACGTATAAGGATGGGCAGACGAAATTGAGCTCTAATTCAATGCTGTCATGGTTTATTTTACTTTGACGAAAATCTTTAACGTTTGATCGACAATTCTTACGTAATCGGGGGGCTGGTACTTGTAGCTCCTATACACAACTACTTCATTCCGAAAGAATCAACGATATAATATGCTGAATATATACCATTAAAATACTTGTATGTAGACAGCAGTAAGTTTTGGAAAGTGAAATTGGGGCCATACCTTTGTAATTAACTGAGTATTTCTACGAAGCACTGAGCCGGTCGATTCAATCGATAGTAAACCCGTCCGGAACGTACGGACACGACACGTCGTCGTTCGAATCGACAAGGAAGCAATCATACTAATATTAAAAATGCGAAAGTGTGTTTGTTTGTTTGTTGGTTTGTCCTTCAATCACGCTGCAACGGAGCAACGGATCAACGTGATTTTTGGCATGGGTATAGTTAAGGACCTGCAGAGTGACATAGGCTCTACTTACCTTACTTTTTATCATGGAGTTCCCGCGGGATTATAAAAATTTAAACCACGCTGACGAAGTCGCGGGCATCAGCTAGTTAATTATAAGTCATACTAACCAACAAACCAATAAACCAACAAACAAACACACTTTCGCATTTATGATATTAGTATGATATCATACTAAAGTGACCGGCCAAACTTATTATTAAGGTAAACATAAACATTATCTATCTTATGTGTGTACATTAATTATGTTGTCGACTGTACCTGGTAGTTGTTTATACTATCCGCCCCAATTTGGTAGGAGACGAGAACCTGCTGTTTTAATATTCCGTAGCAGGTAATCAAGTACCACGCCTAGAAGAATACATAAAGCGCCCGATAGAATAAGATCAGCTTCGTGGCGCAGTGTTGAGCGCTGTTGTCTTAACGTGCGGAGGTCCCGGGTTCGATGTCAGGGTCAATTTAGGAATTTATAATTTCTGAATTTTCCCTGGTCTGGCCTAGTGGGAGGCTTCGGCCGTGGCTAGTTACCACCCTACCAGCAAAGACGTGCCGCCAAGCGATTTAGCCGACGATGCCGTGTAGAAACCGAATAGGGGTAGGTTTAATATAACTGCCATGCCCCTAACAGGTTAGCCCGCTACCATCTTAGACTGCATCATCACTTACCATCAGGTGAGATCGCAGTCGCTGATCACAGATCAAATCCCCGGTCTCCCCTACTCTGACATACACTAATGCATATCGTCTCCCCCTCTAGAAGATAGGCCGTTTTGCTTTTAGTGACATACGCTTTTAGCCGCTTACAAAATACTTGTAAAGTTTACACACTTTATTAATAAAGCCGAAGATGAATAATACATCAGTTTTAAATTACTTCAGATCGCGGGCGAAGCGAGTTAATTGACTGGGCTTTATTTTTGGAGATTTTCCAAGTCTCTGCAGGTATAGGTACAATGTTTCGAAGGATTATAATTCTGAAACAAGAGCGTCAACAATTTTAAAATAATACTGCTTTAGCGACTAAAGAAAGCCCTGGCTACTCACGCAACATGGGGCATAGCCCTTGCTATTCGAATTCAAAACATACAAACAAACAACAAAATAGTGGTGAGACTGTGGGTTATAGTTTGCGCATAGGCTTGGTAGTAACAAAAACAGCACCCTTTTTAGGGTTCCGTAGCCAAATTTGGCAAAAACGGAACCCTTATAGATTCGTCATGTCTGTCTGTCTGTCTGTGTGTCCGTCCGTATGTCACAGCCACTTTTTTCCGAAACTATAAGAACCATACTGTTGAAACTTGGTAAGTAGATGTATTGTTATATATTTGGTATGTATTTAAAAAAAAATACATTGTATTAACGCTAACCTTCGAATCGATCTGGGGCCAGACCGCCAAGGCTTTAAAGCCATATTGTTTCATTATTGCTAACTTTCGTTTTGTATAATTATAATCCTTACTAGCTGATGCCCGCGACTTCGTCCGCGTGGTTTAAGCTTTTGTGATTCCCGCGGGAACTCCTTAATTTTCCGGGGGGTCCTATGTCACTCTCCAGGTCCTGAACTATACCCATGCCAAAAATCACGTCGATCCGTTGCTCCGTTGCGACGTGATTAAAGGACAAACCAATAAACCAACAAACAAACACACTTTAGCATTCATAATATTAGTATGATTTTAAGAGTGTTAAGATACGTGACATCAAACTGTTTTGAGTAATATTACTAAAGTATTGCTTTAAGCATTGGCAGTATGGCCTCAGACGTGAAAACTGAAACTTGTACAAGTTGACCTTCAGTTGTATACCTTCATCAACTAGAAAACAGCTAAAGCTCATCAAACTGCGTAACAGATTTTCTTGAAATAATATAGCTAAGAAAACTCTCAATCTAGTTACTTACCTTATAAACAAGAAAGTTTACATCAAAATGAAAAACCGGTAAGTAACACCCCTCTGTTTTTGTCGGGGGTTAAAAGTTTTTCGGTGGTTAGGCGATTTTCTTGAATTATAGCTAAGAAAACTCTCGATCAAGTTACTCGTACTTACCTTATAAACAAGAAAATGTACATCAAAATGAAAAATCGGAAAGTAACACCCCTCTGTTTTTGTCGGGGGTTAAAAGTTTTTCGGTGGTTAGGCGATTTTCTTGAATTATAGCTAAGAAAACTCTCGATCAAGTTACTTACCTTTTAAACAAGAAAATCTACATCAAAATGAAAAATCGGTAAGTAACACCCCTCTGTTTTTGTCGGAGGTTAAAAGTTTTTTAGGCGATTTTCTTGAACTGTAGCTAAGAAAACTCTCGATCAAGTTACTTACCTTAAAAACAAGAAAGTTTACACAAAATGAAAAACCGGTAAGTAACACCCCTCTGTTTTTGTCGGGGGTTAAAAGTTTTTCGGTGGTTAGGCGATTTTCTTAAATTATAACTAAGAAAACTCTCGATCAAGTTACTTACCTTATAAACAAGAAAGTCTACATCAAAAAGAAAAATCGGTAAGTGACACCTCTCTGTTTTTGTCGGGGGTTAAAAATAGTAAACGTATTTTGCTAGAAATGCCAGCTTTCATGATAATTCAGCGTTCAGAACGACAAAGTTGAGCTACATAAAAGCCACTTTTCCAATCTACTTTGCCCGTATTTGAGTTGCAAGTAGGTCGGGCAGGTGTGTTTAATTTTCATAGCGATTTGTGCTTTACATTTTTAGGGTTCCGTAGCCAAATGGCAAGAAACGGAACCCTTATAGATTCGTCATGTCTGTCTGTCTGCCGTATGTCACAGCCACTTTTTTCCGAAACTATAAGAATTATACTGTTGAAACTTGGTAAGTAGATGTATTCTGTGAACCGCATTAAGATTTTCACACAAAAATAGAGAAAAAAAAAACAATAAATTTTGGCGGTCCCCATACTTAGAACTGAAACTCAAAAATTTTTTTTCATCAAACCCATACGTGTGGGATATCTATGGATAGGTCTTCAAAAATGATATTGAGGTTTTAATATCATTTTTTTTAAACTGAATAGTTTGCGCGAGAGACACTTCCAATGTGGTAAAATGTGTGTCCCCCCCTCTGTAACTTCTAAAATAAGAGAATGATAAAACTAAAAAAAATATATGATGTACATTACCATGCAAACTTCCATCGAAAATTAGTTTGAACGAGATCTAGTAAGTAGTTTTTTTTTAATAATTTAAAACTTACTACAGGTTTGTACGGAACCCTCGGTGCGCGAGTCCGACTCGCACTTGGCCGGTTTTTTTATGTAGGTATACCCCACAACATCCCAGTGTAAACGGTAAAGCCGTGTAAATACAAAGGAAGGAAAATGAAAATTAGGTTGTAGGTTTAAACATAGCTTAGGATTCACGCGTAATTGAATTAGCGATTATTCTTCGCGTATAATATACGCTCGTTTTAAGAGGATCGTCTAGTTGTAAATTTTCATACAAAAAGGGATAACGTTTTTCTTCCCGTAAATGTTGTCCAATTTTCATAATTTTTAGAAATGTTGCAGATGCAATGAAGAACTATGCTCGTACGTTTTAATTTTAAAGAAATATTGCTTAAGTTAAAAGTTATTAGCGTCTAAATATCCATATATTTGACCTAAAAACATCCTCGAGCATTTTAATTTTTTAACTAAACTAAAATACTAAAAAATAAAACGTACGAGCCTAGATTAAGGTGTACTGAATCTAATGTAAACGTTTCGGGGGGTAAAAACGTTATCAGTTATCACCCGCAACAATATTTCATGAATAAAATGTAGGCATATATATTCCTACTGGACTTGCAACTCTCTCTATCGCACGATACGGAGAAGGCAGCGAAGCGTTGTGAAACAGATAGCATTATTGAAAATACCTACTCGCGTCGCGTTTCGTCACTAGACGATCCTGCGCGCAAAAAATACGCTTGTTTGAAAACGACCTTACTAGCGAAGATTCTGCATAAGATACATAATGTATGAAAACTTGCCAGCTATCTCAGATATCCGAGAATCAGACTAGCTGAGAATATCTGCAAATAAAATAATTTAGAGGTATAGGTAAGTAGATTATTTTAAAGTCGGATTCGATATAGTGAAATAGTTGTAGCCCTTTTCTTGCTGACTGTACTTAGTTTTCAAACTCATGAATGCATATGAAAATGTTGTGTGGGTGCAATGTTATGAATTTAATAACGTGATCTCTCCCCCGGGATGGGGCTTCGCAGACCATTTTCACCCCGAAATATTTAAGTAGGCTGGGCGCACTTTGGTTCTAGCAGCCATAGTACCTCAAAGAGAATTTAAAGCTATTCAGAAAATATTCCCGTTTGGATGACTAGGCCGCCTCCAACCTTTGAGCGGCCTAATGAAACCCGAAAAATGTTTTTTTTTATCAATATTGATTAGTTTGCAAAACCATCCAACTTTGATTCGCGTTGTTCAAACATCTCCCTCGCTCGACTTGGAGCGTCTATGGAGATTGGAGAGTACCTACTCTTAACTCATTCAAGTATGGCGTATCTATACTAATAAAGAGGTAAAGTTTGTGAGTTTGTGAGGTTGTAGGGGGTAATCTCTGGATCTACTGAACCGATTTTGAAAATTCTGGTACCAATCGAATAGCCACATTATTTGTGAGTGTCATAGGCTATATATATATATATATATATTAACGCGAAAATTTAGGAAGTTCCCGTGGGAATTTAAAAACTTATTTCACGCGAAGTCTTGGTTAAGTCATAAGTCATAAATATTTATTCAATTTAGGGCTAATTTTTCAATCGTCAGATAAATTTTATCGGAAGAATAAATTTGACATTTTGGCAGATTTTCAATACAAAACCTGTCAAAACGTCAAATTTATTCCTCCGATAAACTTTATCTGACGATTGAAAAATCAGCCCTTAGGTAGATACACTACACTTATTGACGTTCAGTTACATAAAAATATGCAGATGGTGATAATCTGTTACGGTACTACGAGGCTTCCAATTTCCAAACGCGCCCTGGGCAATGCGACTTCGTTCGATCCATTTATACACTGTAGTCTGTGGTTCGATCACCGGCAGGGTCAATTTGGGAATTTATGTTGGTTTATTGGTGGGAGGGAGACTTCGGCCGTGGTTAGTTACCACCCTACCGGCAAAGACGTGTTTTCACTCACTTTTCTATTCTTTTGAAGGTGGAATCTATACTAATATTATAAATGCGAAAGTGTATCTGTCTGTCTATCTGCTACGCTGTGTATTTAACCGATTTTGATGAAATTTAGTACTTTTTATCCCGGAAAATTAAGGAGATCCCGCGGGAATGGAAAAAACTTAGTCCACGCGGACGAAATCGCGGGAATCATCTAGTTTAACTATAAAGATAACAG
This sequence comes from Erebia ligea, assembly GCA_917051295.2. Classification (NCBI taxonomy): domain Eukaryota; kingdom Metazoa; phylum Arthropoda; class Insecta; order Lepidoptera; family Nymphalidae; genus Erebia; species Erebia ligea. Next base: position 12,251,548 of record OU785241.1, on the reverse strand, counting down.
CTTTCAGTTCAAACGTGTATAATTAATAACTGGTCATGCATCCGAACCTACTGTAGTTGAATTGTATGCAGTGGGTACTGGAAGTCCATCGTATTATTCAATAAAAACCAGCCAAGTGCGAGTCGGACTCGCGCACCGAGGGTTCCGTACAAACCTGTAGTAAGTTTTAAATTATTAAAAAAAAACTACTTACTAGATCTCGTTCAAACTAATTTTCGGTGGAAGTTTGCATGATAATGTACATCATATATTTTTTTTAGTTTTATCATTCTCTTATTTTAGAAGTTACAGGGGGGGGGGGACACACATTTTACCACTTTGGAAGTGTCTCTCGGGCAAACTATTCAGTTTAGAAAAAAATGATATTTGAAACCTCAATATCATTTTTGAAGACCTATCCATAGATACACCACACGTATGGGTTTGATGAAAAAAAAATTTTTGAGTTTCAGTTCTAAGTATGGGGACCCACAAAATTTATTGTTTTTTTTCTAGTTTTGTGTGAAAATCTTAATGCGGTTCACAGAATACATCTACTTACCAAGTTTCAACAGTATAGTTCTTATAGTTTCGGAAAAAAGTGGCTGTGACATACGGACGGACACACAGACAGACAGACATGACGAATCTATAAGGGTTCCGTTTTTGTCAAATTTGGCTACGGAACCCTAAAAAATCACTCGTAGAGACATTACTTACATAATACCTATTAGGTATTTAGCGTTAAAAGGTTAAAGCCTAAAAATAAAGGTACGATATTATTTGACTTTGACAACCTCCGTGGCGCAGTGTGTAGCGCTGTTGTCTTAACGTGCGGAGGTCCCGGGTTCGATCCCCGGCAGGGTCAATTCGGGAATTTATAATTTCTGAATTTTCCCTGGTCTGGCCTGTTGGGAGGCTTCGGCCATGGCTAGTTACCACCCTACCGGCAAAGACCTGCCGCCAAGCGATTTAGCGTTCCGGTACGATGCCGAATAGAAACCGAATATGGGTATGGGTTTCATATAACTGCCATGCCCCTAACAGGTTAGCCCGCTACCATCTTAGACTGCATCATCACTTACCATCAGGTGAGATAATAGTCAAGGGCTAACTTGTAGTGGATACAAAAAAAATTTTAGCGCCGAAATGTCTATCTTTATAAATGGGTAAAGCATTTGAAGGCCTCGCCTTTTGGCAAATGCCTCGGTCATTCGTCCACTGGGACTAGGTCGAAACGCGTCGGCTGTCGTCTAGCCAAAACCATAGAGATGCTACTAACTATAGAGGAACAAATTTCTCGCATCAGATGTAACTAAATTGTCAAATTGATTCTCTTGCCAAAGGAGCGCTGGTAGGCTTTTTCGGCATGGCTCTCTCAATGATACGATCAAAAGGGCTCTTGCCACCATAGATATTCCTGCGCTCATTGAGCCGGCAGGGATTAGTCGAGATGATGGCAAGAGACCTGATGGATTGACGCTGGTTCCCTGGGAACGGGGACGGGCGCTAATGTGGGACGCAACATGCGTAGACATAACACATTGGCCCCGTGTCATATCAGGGAGACAGCATCAAGGCCGGGAGCCGCAGCAGAAAAGGCTGAAACCGGCAAACGGCGGAAGTATGCCTCTCTCATAGAGAGTTACATATTTGTTCCGTTTGCCGTGGAGACCCTGGGGCCGTGGAGTCTTAGTGCCAAAATTTTTTTGCGAGATATTTCACCGCGGTTGATTGCCTCATCTAGCGGCAGAAGGGCTGGCTCATTTTTTGCGCAAAGGATCAGCCTGACTGTCCAGCGCGGAAATGCAGCCAGCATTTTCGCCACCATTCCACGCGGGCATGATTTATATAGTAACTAGCGATCCGCCCCGGCTTCGCACGGGTAGCACTAATAATCCTAATCTATATAATATAAACTATCCTATCTCTCAAGTTAGATCGAACTGCACATGGTGTGCGAATTTTATTATAATCGGTTAAGTGGTTTAGAAGTCCATTGAGGACAAACATTGTGACACGAGATTTATATATATATAGAAGAAAGATTAGGTTAGGCTAGCTAGGTTTATTGTTTCTATTGTATTGTTTTCAATACATTTTACCAACACTAAATTGTTCCCAGATACAACATTGTCACAAAAACTTGGAAGTTGGAACTAAAGCCAAATGGTGTATTTCGACTTACCTGAGAATTCAGATACCTATAGTTAAAAAGTTATGGTCTGTAAGCTAAGTAAATCGGTATCGTTTTAAGTCCTCTATTTCAGTAGGTCAGTATAGTTTTAATTACTTAAGGTCATTATAATTTTTCACATTTTATAGATAGTAGAGACGCGCCTTCTATTGGATTCGACTGCGCCAAATGCCAGTATAGGTGCCTTGAAGGCTTAAACTCACTAAATTGGCTTTGTTGGTATTGTTTCAACTTATAATGCCGTAAAAGTTGTGTCATAAATATGCTGAAGATAACGATATTATTGACCAAGTCACAACAGGTCCAACGCGACTTTTCGAAATGATAAATCACGTTCACTACATCACAGGTTTAGGCGTCAGACACGAAACTAGCGACGGCAAAGCGACGGCGACAGCGGGGCGATGGGGTCCGAGAGCTGGCGACGAATTTCGGAAAGATGAAATTGTGTAAAAATATAACTTCGTTCATTGGCGAATCCAGTTCTGCCAGTCTGGTAGAGCGTTTGCGGTTATTTCGATACTGCGCAGCATATAACATTTGCAAAAAAAAATCCGAGCAAACATTTTTTGCCAACTTGATTTTTTTATCTTTAAATACATATACATATATTGTATCCTAATCTTTATACTTATAGGATTCGAAAAAATAAATTTTTGTCGGTTATAAAGTGTTACCAGACCTCTTTCAAATTGTTCCCGAAATTCGTCGCCAGCTCTCCGACTAATCGCATCGCCCCGCTACCGCCGTCGCCCCGCTACCGCTAATTACGTGCCCGTAAACTTAGGCCAATTTACTATTGGACACATTAACGCAGGGAATTTGCACGCTCTAGTAAAATAAGTAACAGCTCTATGCAGGGTTTTGCACGCTCTAGTAAAATGAATAACAGCTCTATGCAAAAACCGTTGGCCTTTTGTTTTTTAAGCCAATTGTCTTGCGAGTGAACGCAGATCTACCTGTGTAGGGAGAGACAGGTTCTATAGTGGACGCAAAAAATGGATAAACCACGGAATCCAGTGGTATTGGTTGAAATTGGCGTTCGAAAACGAGTATTTTTACTCTGTATTTACCGAAACTAGTTTACATATATTATGTATGAAGATTATAAAAACAGCTATAAAAAATAAATTCTTAAGCCTGAGGTACACGGGTAGAGTAAACGGTAAAGTGAACTAGCATACTACTCTACCACTTCAGAGTACTCTACCAGTTTCAATAGAGTAAATGTTTACATGTGTTTCGTACAGTTTATTATAATCGACTTTGATACGCGTTGGACTTTGAGTTTACGAGTAACTATGCAATAATGCTTGTAAACTATGCTTGTTCAATTCAATTCAATTCAATTTCAATTTCGTTTATTTGCGTAAACATTTGTGTTCATAAAATAATATGATCTACGTTCTATAAAATGGATAATTCCCTCCATACTGGTACTAAGATACCTATTTAGCAGACAAAAATTAACTTATAGTTGCAAACTAACGGACAGACAAACGCATTCTGATACTACTTGGTAACTACAGGGGATGAAATTTAAACGAAGTCATGAGAAGTGACTGAAGCATAAAAGGGGGTGCTATTTACGTCCAGCTAAAAATACTCGGATCAACTGTTTGTTACTGGGACATTTTAAATCGATACACAGTCGAGAGTGACGACAGACGTTGTACTTGTAGTCTAGGCAACGGGGCGGTTCGTTGTATGGAGACGTTGTATGGCATTAAATCCGCAGTCGTTGAAACTTGGTAGGGTTATAATATAAAAAAAAATCCATGCGGAAGTTAGGTTTTTATACCTAAAACTTAATATTTATGACTGAATATTTTCTCGATTTCCATTTAAGCGGAGCGAAGATGTGGAAATCGGCCAATCAGATTCCTGAAAGGTTAATCGAAAAAATTATCGCGTCATCGATCAACAATCCTATTGGTCCGCCCGACACATCTCCGCTCCACCCCGCTTCAATGGACAGGCACCCTAATTAGCGGGCCGGTGCGGATGGTTTTAGATGAATCAAAACCGCGCGGGAAGAACTAGTAAGTAGTTCGATGAGGATTTTCCAAAATACTCAAGAACCTACGTATATAATATGTGCCCTTCGATTGATAATAAATATAGTTGTGCGTTTTATCCTTTCTTTACTGGTAGAATAGAAGTTTGAGTACCTTGACTCACATTCTAGATAATATCAGATAAAAGATTAGATATATTTACATGAATTACTAATCAATATATACCTAACTTGACAAGTATCTAGCTAGGTACCTAATTTAGTCATTTGTTTATTGGCAGTCGAAGGACCCGAGAGTTTTCATGATGTTCTCAAAGGTGTTCCAAGTCTACTAATCCGCACTTGGTCAGTGTGATGGGCCATGGCTGAAACCGCTCTCATTGTGAGAAGAGATTTGTGCGCAGTAGTGGGCCCGCAATGTTTAATCCTTAGGTTTAATCTGTGTGGGAGACTTGAGATGACGATAATTCGCATTTCTTTAATTTGATCCTGTATGGTTGTCGTTAAAGTAGTCATAAATACTCAATTGCAGTTCCTGTACACATTGGCCGTTGCCAATGGTGTAATGACCTGAGGCCCAATTGTCTAAGCAAATCGTAATCATTTGACAGTTTAAAACGTATTACTCGAACTGTTTAAGGAGTTCATACATGCTTTTTGACGTGCAGGCATCTATGAACTCCATAAACAGGTCGAATTATCCGTTTGACAAACGATTACGATTTCTTTACACAATCGGGGGGCAGACGCTGATGCGGATTGCGGACGTCAATATTCCTGTAACGGCGGTGTTTACTGTTTGTATTTGAAACTTGATTGACGTCATTTCTACCTCTGATTATGATTTTACCATGAATGTGCATTATTTGCATATTAATCACACCTATACTGAGTTATAGTATGAAAAACTCAGTCGTTTGCGGTTTTAGTTGAAAACTGATCTATCAACCGACTTTGCTCAGTTGGAATTTCTGAAAATCAATCCCTAACCTTATTGAAACCTAATCAAGGAACAAGACGCTTATAAATAATAAAATAAAATAAAATAGCTATTTATTCTACTACCACAATTTTACAATAGTTGCATGCAACACTCACGATAAATTAAATTATATAGTAGACCACAACAATTTACATTACATTACACAAATTACACATAGACAATTACAAAATTATACATTTAACAAACTGTATTACATTATTAATATTTAAATAAATTGTCAACACAACAATAATAATAATAAGATTAATTAGAAAATGTCGAGTTTCAATAAAATAAATAACAATTAAGTAATATAACAATAATTATTGATAATTTAAAAACACTATGTCAAAATCACTGGCAATACTAAATAAAACGATTTATTTAATTATAAAACAACAATAACTTAATTTGATAGTCATTTGGGTAGTCTGTAATATTATTTATATATATTTACTAGTATGGCGCGTGGTTGCGCGGCCCGCTGCAGCGGACCGCGTAGTGGACCGCGTGGTCCACTGTCTACTTACTCGCTGTCCTACTATCCTGCCCCCCGATTATGTAAGAATGGCCGATCAAATCATCAAAGTTCGGCGTCAAAGTAAAATAAACCATAACAGCATTAAATTAGAGCTCAATTTCGAAACACGAAATTGAGCTCTAATTCAATGCTGTTATGGTTTATTTTACTTTGACGCCGAACTTTTACGATTTGATCGACAATTCTTACATAATCGGGCAGCTGGTTTACTATCTACGTATTCTGATCTGAACAACACACTGCTATGCTAGTGAGCACAGTGGAAGCGCCAGCACGCCAAGCGTCCGACGTAAAAGAAAATTCTCATAAAGGAAAAACATAAAACAAAGACCACCAACCCCCCGCCCCTCCCTTTTTGTTTGAGCAGCCCCTAAGTAGGTACCTATCTTTAATACCCTGACCGTGCTCCTCACCCATCATCCGAACCTTCGATCATCATCTCTCTCCATATTTTTTCTCCGAACCACTCGTCTAAATAAGAATTCTTCCATAAAAACAAATTTTGAAAAGGAACCGTAGTCTTGCATAGTTCTACACTTGTAGACTCTTCAATACTCGCCATACATTTTCTATAGAAAATAAATTCCGCCATCTTGAATTTTTTTCCTGTTCATCAAGTAGACCTTCATGTTCTGATCATCTTTTGCCAAGAAACCACTCTTCCATCTTTTATACTCTCCGTGATAGACATCGACGAAATTTGTATGGCGGCCATCTTAAATCCGCCATTTTGAAATTTTTTTCAGCTAACTGTCAATTGGATGAAGTTTCGAGTGACATTTGGTCGAGCACCCCCCACCTATCTTCGATACCCTGGCTGGTGCTCTTCATCCGTCTTCGAAATCCTCAATCATCAGCTCTCTACGTATTTTTCCTCTGAATGAATTTTTGTCTTTTATACGAAACGAAGAGTAAAAAAAAATTTTTTCATACAAAATTTTACAGGAGAGGTGATCAATGAGTCAGCACGAGCAGCTATATATATATTAATATTTCGTCGCTTCATTCTTCAGATATAATTTTTACATTGTAGTTTCCTCAATCATGCAGCAACAATCGCACGATTTTTAGAGATGTTTTATTTTAGTATACTTAATGATAAAATTCTCCCGCTTAAGGCATCCCTACCTGGTTACACATTCAATATTTGTTCGACATTCTTTTTTCGTGCGTAGCAACGATCGGACGTTCCCACTTTCAACAAAGTTAATATTATTATTTTATATCTAAATAAAAAATATTGAAAAAGAAACAGCCGCTGCCTCTTACAGGAAAACGGTGAGTCTTTCATCTTTCAATTTCAGCAATTTATTTCATGCCTGACAGGCTTAAGAAATTATACTTAAATTATATTTTCATGCAGTGTCAAATTACACTATGTTGTATGTGGGTACTTAAACAAAACAGTTCTGTCACTTTTATTGTGGCTCTTGCGTATTTATTACATTAATAATTATAATATCTAACTCACTAAAGGTTTTCCTAGGGTTTACCCGAGAGGTAACAACGAAGGAGAGTAAACTTTTCAGCATAAAACACGCTTATGAAATTATTCTTTTATGCAGCGTTTAATTATTCTAAATGTCCATCCGGCGGGTTGCCCAAGAGGCACCATGAAGAAGGTTAAGCCCTTCAGCATGGCTCGCCTAAGTAATTATAGTTACTTAGTACTTACACGAAGTACGTGTTAAAGTACGCTAATCCACTGGGAGGTTACTAGCGAAGTAACACGACGCAAATCAAACCTTCCAGCTAGACACTCCTAGTGACAGCAGGATAAGGAGAAATATTGGCGCCCGTTAGACTCGTCTGATGACGAGAACTTTGCAGGTTAGTCGAAAATTCTATTACTAAGTGTTAAAAAGTGTTTTTAACTCGGGATTGACTGCGAGTCAATTGCGAGATCATAATTGGCTGCGAGCCAATTATGAGTCATATTCTTATGACACTCATGCAGTGAATATGTGCCACCTTGACTAGATAATATGCACATTAACTGCAAACTAAAAAAGTGTTTTTAACTCGGGATTGACTGCGAGTCAATTGCGAGATCATAATTAGCTGCGAGCTAATTATGAGTCATATTCTTATGACACTCATGCAGTGAATATATACTTATCACCTTGACTAGATATGCACATTAACTGCAAGCTTTTGTCCGCGAGACAAAATTAACGCAAAATGCGTACATACTCGTACATACTACCTCCATATTCGTCCGCTCACTTATTGTATTCTTTAGAGATACAAATGAGGTTGAGCACCATGCACAAGACGAATTCACCATTCTCTGAACAAGGGGGAAGTCGTGAAGAGTCAAAGACGACCAACTATATCAGATTCGTCACTAAGGACCGGCTTAGCAAGCCTAACACAAATTGATTTCGTTTCGTTCACAAATACTCGAGAAGTATCCGGAACACAGGTAAATTAATTATTTACCTACTTATAAAGAAGGTTACTTTTTACTCTTATTATATTTTTTTCGTGCGACGTAGCAAACGCACGTGCACTGTTTGTTAAAACTTTTAAAAGTGAATATTTAAGTGAAATGCCGAAACAAAACGCGAACAACAGAAACGTAATCGTCGAAGGATTATTATAGAATCCTCATCAGACTCCCGGTATGCATTCATAATTCAACCTACCCTCGCATAAAAATAATTTTTCACTATCATAATATTGCATTAAAATACAGCTAAATTATATCGCTTTCAAAGCAGAAAACCGGCTTATTCGAACGTACAAACGCCTGATGGTTCACTAAGAGTTAAAACGATGGCCGTCTACCTTACTTTTCATCATACCTGTGTAAGAAAAACATACAACAAACATTTTTCTCTAGAAATCACAAATCATTGTGTAACTGAACAACCTGGCGATTCACAGAGTGTTAACACAAAGGTTTCACAGAGACTAAAACTTTATAGTCTCGTACCTACATTTTCAGACTGTAATATTATGTAACAGAACAACATGGCGGTTAACCGAGAGCTAACACGAGGGTTTAAATACACGCTAAAAGTTTCGTCTTGTACCTACGTTCCATACAACAATGGGGTGTAGGCGAACAACCTGGTGGTTAACAGAGAGTTATCACGAAGGTTTAACAGAGGCTAGAAGTTACGCCTTGTATATTTCATACGATAATATTATGTAACCGAAAAACCTGGCGGTTAACCGGGGGTTAACACGCAGATTTAATAGATGCTCTAAGTTTGTCCAGAGCTCGATCCAGAACTCCTCGGGGTACTCAGAGATAGAAGAGACAGGAAATGATCCAAAATTTGGTGAAAAATATAATAAATGAATAGACCTGAAAGAAATGTAAATCATTCAGTGAATGAAATAGTCAAGATCTCAGGTTCAAAATTTCCAGATGTAATTGTTCACAATATAAAACCTCTCAGTATCAAACGTACATACACCGTCAGAGAGGTAACAAAAGGTCTGAGATAATGAATATATCCTTTTTATCAGTTATCTAGGTACTTTAGCGTTATATAAATTCAATTTATTTACGAATACTGTAGATACAGAAAACGAAAATAAAAGCGGCTAGTATCTTGCCTCATAGTGGTGTGCAAAGAAAATTTGCAACAAAAATGTGTGGTAAAATTGCAAAAATTACCCACAAGTTTTACGTTTTTCCTACCCACATGTTCTTGGGCTCAAATCTCTAGTTTTATATCTCCATCGTGCTGGAAGCATAATATATCATACATCCGATGACGCGTAAGAATGGTTGACTAAACTTAGAAGACGGCAGAAAAATAAAAACCTAATTGAGAACCTTTTCCGTTTTGGAAGTCGGTTAAACGGCGAGTATTTTTACGACCGGAAGTAGACTTCGTATGATGTACCTAACAATGTAAAATTTTATCGTATTATTGTTTTTTTTAAAAAGATTTTTCGCGGGCTAGCGGGCAAGCATTACTGCAAACTCAGGATAATGCATAGTTCATGCTGCCCGAAGCGGGATCTTAACTTTAGTATCTATGCATCGTCCATATATTGGAAACAATCTTTGAAAAACCGTCATGACACTGTCGTTATTATAATACCTACATCGTTATCACTCGTGGAAAACATACGATTTACTCCGCCTTAACATACTCCATAATAACTTGCTTAATGCAAAATTAAAATACTTTGTTTTTTGTAAAAAGAGTAAAGAGTATAGATCCACGCTCTCAGCGCGTCTACCTTAATAATTGACGGAGGGAAATGATTTAACGCATTCATTCAAAAATAAGTAGGTACTTATGAATATTAAATAATTTATAATGACTGATGACACATGTTTTTAGCGACATGAACAACTAGGTTGTCCATTGTTAAAAAAGTATAGTAGCCTGATATCTCACTTAATTTAAAGCTTCTAACGTCAGTGGGGTTTAAAGCCCAAACCGACCGACTTACACCTCCAAGTCGACATTAATACTACCTAGTAGTCAGTGGCGTAACTATACCATCTGAGGCCCGTGGCAAATTTTTCGGATGGGGCCCTCCGGCGTCCCAGTAAAAATAGTCACGTTAGAATTTAATTTTAATAAACCACTGATGTTATTTCTGAGCTCGTGGCCTCTTGGGCCGGGGCCCTCTTTGGTCGGGGGCCCGTGGCATTTTGCCAGTCCTGCCACCCTATAGTTACGCCACTGCGAGTAGTCTATCACAATATCGACCGAGTATATTCATCATTTTTCATTTATATTCTGCGGGGAACTTATACACAAATAGGTATTTGTCGTATTCCATAATCTTGATTATGGCATAATTTTTTGACAAACATCATAAAATGGTACCATTATTAATAATTTTATTAAATATGTGCCTGTTACTACAGGCACATAATTTACCTCTACAACAATAAAGGACCTCTACGACAGGACCGGAATAACCCGTTCCTTTTCCGCCGCGTTTTGAAAAATAATAATTTTCTCCCCCCTTCTGGGTAGGTTTCCAAACGTTCAAACGTCCCATTGGACGTCTGTTGTGTGTAAATACAACCAAGTACTGGGCCGGCTAATATACTTTTGATTAGATTATAAATCTTGCAGCATTAACATCAATAATTATTGGTTTCATTTGCTTGCATCCAACCTGTAAGCTTATTACTCAGGCGCTGATGTAAAAAGCGCAACATTGTATTTCTAAAGTAAAATGAATACTTAAGAAAAATCTTAGACTCATGAACTATACATATGATATAACTATACGTAGATGAGAATATCAAGAAATCCGCACATGATTCCAACCTTAAGCATAAAGCTGCTTAAAACATTACGACTCAAATAAGAGATTGAAAAAAAAAATATTGACAACAATAATTAGTATCTATTCAACATGGATACAGTTCTTGCAAAAATAGATATTTTCTGTATCTCTAAACATCTACAATGTAAAAATTATATCTGAAGAATGAAGCGACGAAATATAATAGATATAAACGAATATAAACGAACTTCCTGAAGTGAAGTTCGATCATTATTATATGAGTCGCTTCATTCGAAGATATATAAATAAATTCCCAACCCACCCAACCCGAAATATATTTTTGCAATAACATTAGGTACTTATATATCTCTAAAAAGAATGACGAACAAATATTGAATGTGTAACCAGGTAGGGATGCCTTAAGCGGGAGAATTTTATCATTATACTAAAATAAAACATCTCTAAAAATCGTGCGATTGTTGCTGCATGATTGAGGAAACTACAATGTAAAAATTATATCTTCGAATGAAGCGACTCATATAATAATGATCGAACTTCACTTCAGGAAGTTCGTTTGATCATCTAATATATATAACCTATCTCTACTATATATTATATAACCTTTTAATACTTAATAATAATAGTCGTAAGATCTGTTTTCATGTTTTGTTTTTATCGGTAGAAGTCGCCTCATTGGCGTAGGCCTCCCCCAGCTTTCTCCATGTCCATCTTTCCTTTGCATTTCTCAGCCACAAAGGCCCATTGACCTGAACAAACTCATCTGTCCAGCGCCTTCTCGGTCTTCCCCTCTTCCTTTTTCCGTTGCGTGGCAGCCATTCCGTCAGTATTTTGGTCCATTTCGTGTTGTTCTCTCGGCTAATATGACCCGCCCAATTCCATTTCAGTAACCTTATCTGTCTGATGGCGTCACTAACTCCTGTTCTTTTCCGAATTTCTTGGTTGCTGACCTTGTCTGACAATTTGATGCCCAACATGCTCCGTTCCATTTTCCTTTGACAGACTGCAATTTTCTCCTCATCTGCTTTCCTAAGTGCCCATGTTTGGCATCCATAAATTAAGCATGGGAGTATAGCGACGTCATATAATTTTGCCTTTATCTTGATATTTATATCTCTGTTTTTCATTATTTCCTTTAGGCTCCAGTATTTTTTCCAGGCTAGGGCGATTCGTCTTTGTACCTCCTTTCCCATGCGATCCTCGAATGATACTAGTTGACCAAGGTAAATGTATTCATTGACGATTTCTATTTCTTCCTCTTCTACTATTATCTGATGCTGTTTGTCACCGTTTGTCATTATTTTTGTTTTGGATTTATTTAGTGAAAGTCCTACTTTCTTGCTTTCCCTCACTAATTCTGATATCATCTCATTGAGGATATTAGGGCACTCTGAAAAAAGCACGATATCATCCGCGAATCGTAAGTGGCTCAGATATTCTCCGTTTATCTTTATTCCTCTGTTAGACCAATCTATATTTCTGAAAACGGTTTCTAAAACCGCAGAGAATATTTTGGGCGATAACGGGTCACCCTGCCGTACACCTTTTTTGATTGAGAATTCTGGTCCTATTTTTTCTAGCTTTATTTTTGCTGAGCTTTTACTATATATGCTATGTAATATTTCGATGTATTCCTTCTGAACACCCTGCTGCTTTAGTGATTTCCATATTTCTGAGTGTTCTATTGTATCAAATGCTTTAGTAAAGTCTATAAAGCAGATGTACAAAGTGATTCCGTACTCTTGTGCTTTTTCTAGAATCTGAGACACAACCTGAATGTGGTCCGTAGTGGACCAACCCTTGCGAAATCCCGCTTGCTCGCGGGGCTGGTTTTCTTCTAGGGTTCTTGTGATTCTATTTAATACGAGTTTTGCGAACACTTTATATAAGTTTGTCATCAGGCTGATTGGTCTATAGTTGGATAAATCACTCTTGTCTCCTTTCTTGTAAAGAAGAATTGTTGTTGATTTTGACCATTGCTCTGGAGACTTTCCTGTTTCTAGGATATTATCATACATTAACTTCAGTGCTGGCTTTAAGGGTTCACAGAGAGATTTCAATAGCTCGTTTGTTATATTATCTTCACCCGGTGTCTTGTCTTTTTTTTGTGTACTAATCGCGTATTCTATTTCCGATAGTAGTAAGTCACGTAAGTCATTATCTTCAGTTGCGTTGTCACTCTCTTTTTGGTCCGCATATTCTGTACGAGGAGAAGTATTTTTACCCGATGAATATAGCAATTCATAGAAATCTGTCGCTTCCCTCAGAATATCTGGACGTCTACTTAATTTTTTCCCTGTTTTGCTTTTTATGTTTGCTGCCCATTCTGTTGTGCTTCTCAATTCTTTAAGAGCTTTTTTGATAGCTCCTGACTTTTCAATAAATTTTACGGATATCTTCGTCCTATGTAGCTTTTTATCTGTACATAGGCTTTTGTTTATTTTTTTACTTATAAGAGTTATTTTCTTTTTTATTTTACGTGTTCTTTTTAATTGATTGATCTCAAATAAGCACTCACACGTATCAGTTACTTATGGAGAGAAAAGCCCTGTATCAATTAAAAAGAACAAGACGCTTAATTCGCTATAATCCGCTAAAGCAGACAAATCGCTTGCGATATTCACCCCCCAATAAGCTAGCAATTCGCACCGGCACAACACCACACCACACAAATCTTCCAAATTATTCTCAACGTACGTTTCACTCCGACATCGGAGCATCCTCAGGAGATGTTGACTTGACAATGCACGGTTATAAGTGTTCCTTGTTGACTACAGAACCCTGAAAAAAACATCAGTATATAACCCTTTAAATTAGTTTTCGACTCTTGATTCCAAGTATTTTAAACCAAACAAATCAAAAGGTGTGAATTGTCTTTTATCTTCACAAATTTTCATGTAATTTTTCAGGTGATAGTTGAATCCCACAAGGAGCTACGATGTCCGGAATGCCGGGTGCTTGTGGAGGTGAAGGTGGAGGAGCTTCCTCCGAACGTGCTCCTCATGAGGATCCTCGAAGGCATGAAGAACTCCGCGCCCAAGAAGATCAGCGGACCCAGAGCTAGGAGTGGCCTTACGCAGGTAAAATGAAATTAATTATTTTCATAAGAGCTAGACATTTGGAATTTTTCACAGAGTGTGTATTTATTTCTATTGCCGCTATAACGACAAAATATCATACTAATATTATAAATGCGAAAGTGTGTTTGTTCGTTGGTTTGTCCTTCAATCATGCCGTAACGGGGTAACGGATCGACGTGATTTTTTGCATGGGCATAGTCCAGGACCTGGAGAGTGACATAGGCGCGCGGGAATTGAAAAAACTTATTTCACGCAGACGACGTCGCGGGCATCAGCTAGTACTTAATAAAAATTAAATTAAAAAACAAAGAGGGTACACTTTTATGGGTACTCTATACAAGAAACGTGATTTGTTTCAGGGTTTTTCGCTCGACTTTAACAATCGCTGTATCTTTTGAACCGTTATAGCTAGGCACATTCAAAGAGTGAGTGATACCATAGCTGATAATATAACAACAAGTAATAATAATGGGGGGGATGGGAGTGCACCACCACTGACCACCACCTTGTTTATGTGAGGGAGCTATAGATGCTTAAATCATTTCATGATCCTTCATGTGAGCATCCTTAACTCCTTAAATTAGTAGGTATTAAATTTGTTTTTGGTTTTCCTTTTGCACGTTTTTAAATTTTGTTTAATTTTATATTAAGTATTAAAGTATGAAATTGTGAGACGGTACTTATTTATTGTAATTAAATAAGAGCATGATCCCGTCAACAAACTGCCATGCAGTTTGACGGAATAAAATAGAATATTCTGTACTGTGTTTACTATGGTTAATAAATAAATTAAAAAAAAAAAAAAAAAATTAGCGCTCCAAATTCCAACCTCACCTGCCCGGTACCCCTGCCGATCAACGATCGAGGCTCTGGCGACCGAATAATGGCGGTATAACCATTCAAACGTGCTAAACTGGAATAAATGGCACAGACCTGTGTCGGACAGCAGCGACACCGTTGCAAGCAGTCTAGCCCTGCGATGGCCAACGCTTGACTGTGGACTCACCTAATGGTAAGTGACGATGCAGTCTAAGATGGTAGCGGGCTAACCTGTTAGGGGCATGGCAGTTTTATTAAACCCATACCCCTATTCGGTTTCTACACGGCATCGTACCAGACCGCTAAATCGCTTGGCGGCACGTTTTTGCCGGTAGGGTGGTATAACTAGCCACGGCCGAAGCCTCCCACCAGCCCCCCTAGCATGGGCCGAGACAATTTTCTCCCCGAGGAAAGGATAAATTTTTTATTCCTAAATAAATAAATTAAAACGCTAAATAACGGTGGATAAATAGTCCCCCGAGTTCCCGTGAAATGTCAGACGGGGATAAACTTCTCCTCTCCCCTGGTGCCGTGCTCTGAGAAGTGGATAAGTTAATTTTATCTCTTGTCAGTGGATAAAATCGGGGGATAAAATTTTTATCTCCGGCCCATGCCCAGACTAGAGAAAATTCAGAAATTATAAATTCCCAATTTGACCCTGCCGGGGATCGAAGCCGGGACCTCCGCACGTTAACACAACAGCGCTCAACACTGCGCCACGGAGGTCGTAGATAATGAATAATAATGCATTTAACTATGTTTGCAGACGCAAGCACAGCTACAGTCTCTGAGTTCGGTAGGCAAGCAACTCCCGCCGCACGCCCGAGCCATGCACGACTACATATCTAAGGAGTTAGGGTATGTATACTTTATCTGTGTTCTTTTAGGATTTCGTAGTAAAACAAGGTGCGAATTTAAATGCAGTTAAATCTAGCGTAGGTATAACATTTAGAATAACTAACATTTTACATTATTATTGTACTAATTTTTTTTTAGATTATACTTCTTTTTTAATCCTGATAAAACTAAGGCTAGGCATATTATTTTAAATAAAAAATAAGAAATAAATTAAAATCTAGATTAAAAAGCTAATTATATTTACAAAAAATACACGTTAAATCTTGTTTAATCCATACTAATATTATAAATGCGAAAGTGTGTCTGTCTGTCTGTCTGTCTGTCTGCCACGCTTTCACGGCCCATCTATTCAACCGATTTTGATGAAAGGGAAAGGTCCCCGGGAAGGACATAGACTACTTTTTATCCCGGAAAATTAAGGAGTTACCCCGGGAATCAAAAAAACTTATTCCACGCGGACGAAGTCGCGGGCTTCATCTAGTAAGTCATTATTATATTTGTCAAAATCTTAGGTTAGGTTAGGGTTCGACGTACATATCAGGACAGGGCTGAATACCCTTTTAAAATCATAATGAGCGTTTTTGGGAAAATACTACTAACCGTTCATGAAATAATGACGATAAAATTTTCCTACCCTAATATTTAGTGTGTGCTGACATATTGTACTTTACCCATCGATATATATGTAGGTACTAGATGGGCCCTTTCATATAAAAAAGTCGCACCATAAGGGTTCCATTTTTACCATTTTGGTACGGAACCCTAAAAAGTAGGGCGTCCGACTTGCGGTGCATGCCCCTCACCTGTATACTCCTGTCCTTGTCCCCGCCATAGCGCTGTCCCGCTTTTCAAACTAGATGGCGTTAGTAAAATAGGTCCACATTCTTTGTTTGACAGGGCCCTGTATGTCTGTGTAAATTGAGGTCATAGACTTTACCATTTATGTTAATTTACGTATTATTTTGTTTCCAGTGACCTCTCCTTCAAAAAAGGTGAGACGATCATCCTGCAAAAGAAATTGGACGCGTTCTGGTACCACGGAGAGTGCTCCGGTCGGTCCGGAAAGTTTCCCATCACTTATGTACAGGTAACGACAAACTGTATGACACACCTTTTTACAAGCTTGTTTGTATGTTTCCCACCACTACAGCCCATCAACGTCCCATTGCTGGGCACAGGCCTCCACTCTCATAGGAGAGAGGGAATTGGACCCACCACGCTGCTCCAATACGGGTTGGCGGGCTATTATCATGTTAGTGATAATAACCGGGACTGACGGCTTAACGTGCTCTCCGAGGCAAGGGGGTGAAACACCGCCAACTTCCTAACTCCGGGCTAGTACTGAGAATTTCTAGTCAGAAAAACTCAATACTCAATTATGACCCGACCCGGGACTCGAACCCGGGATCACGTCGGCCGCAGTCGAACATGCCAACCACTAGACCAACGAGGCAGTCATGTATGTATGTTTGTTTAGGTCAAATCTTGCAACTGGATTTTAAAACAGTTATCCCTAACCATTGACTTACCAATACCTTAGACGCACCATCGAAACGCAAAAAACGGCACGGTCAAATTGTGCACAAATAGATATTGTGAACATTTTTCGCCTCAGTCGCGCAAGAGTACACTAGGCAACAAAATGTCGTATGTGTCGAATTGTTATTACAAAATTGAACCCTAAACATAAAGCTATATGTTTGGTTTTTGTGAACCATTTGGTGTCTCAGTCTATATTATCTATAGCTGTGTTTGTATAAGCGATTGTGGACGCTTTTTGAGTACTAATTTGTAGGTAATGTTGTATCCTTAGTTGGTAAATCGATGTCCCTAACCGATTGAGTTGAAAGTTTGCATATATATGTTTAGTTTGGATGACAATTGAGGCCAACTATCATCTAATCATACCCCTAACAGGTTAGCCCGCGACATCTTAAACTGCGGTGGGATTGCAGTCAAGGGCTAACATAGTGGCGTAAAAAAAGCGAAACTAAAATTACAGCTCTATTTATATTGCTATCCCTTTCAGAATACGTCCAGCGGAAAAGGCCAGCATTAGATTTAGAGCTGTCATTTTAGTTTAGTTTAGAGATTGTGTAATACAGAATTGGCCCAAATGCATGGTTGGCTAAGTGAAGTCATTCTTAATTTAATATCACTATATTGAATTGGAATCCCAACGATGGCGGACAAGTTATGTTTTTATGAAGGGCTGGCTCATTTTTTGCGTAAAGGATCAGCCTGGCTGTCCAGCGTGGTAATGCAGCCACCATTCTTGCCACCATTCCACGCGGGCATGATTTATATAGTAATTAGGTTAGGCTAACTAGCTTTAAGTTCTATTGTATTATTTTCAATAAAAGCTGAAAAAAAAAGTTTTATGCACCCACATGAGTATCAATAATTAATAGGGAGAAGAATACGAAAAATAAAATGCCGTGTGACGTCAATTTATTTTTCGTATTCTTCTAAATTTAATATGGCAGACTATGGGACTGATTCTGTAGTGCACAATCTCTAAACTAGACTAATATTAGAGCATTACAAATATTGCCTAACCCTTTCATAATACTCCCTATGGAAAGGGACAGAGCTAGATTTAAAGCTAGATTTAAAGCTGCCATTTTAGTTTAGTTTAGAGATTGTGTTATACAGAATCAGCCCCAATAAAAGCTTGGCTAGCTAAGTGACGTCATTCTAAATCCAATATGGTGGACTCCGAACATTGACCATCATCCAACTTCTACCATAAAGGTTACACAATAATGTATTTTTGAATTTTTATTCCAGGTGATAGTACCTTTACCAGTGTCCACAGCGCTATGCAAAGCGTTGTACGACTTTCGGATGTCAGCGCCCGATGAAGAGGGATGCTTAGCTTTTGACAAAGGTTTGTTCAAGTATCTGTGTAGTGAGTAGTGAACTACTACGCGCCGAATTGATATCCTCCGAATAGGGGTATGGGTTTAATATAACTGCCATGCTCCTAACAGGTTAGCCCGCTACCATCTTAGACTGCATCATCACTTTCCATCAGGTGAGATCGCAGTCAAGGGCAAGTCAACTTAGTAAATAAAAAAAAAAATATCCTCCTTTATTTTTGAAGTCGGTTAAAAATAGATACAGACTTAATGACACAATTCAAATGAGCCAAAGAGTTCTTAGAGCACTACTCCACCAGGCAATCACCAGTCTCACCTTTTTTTGATTCTCTTTATTTTTTAGACGTTTTGCCAATACTGGGGCCATACTACCAACGCTTAAAGCAATGCAATATTACTCAAAATGACAGCTTGATGTCACGAACCTTGACGTTCCTAAAATAAGGATTATAATTCTAAAACACGAAAATCAACAATAATGAAACAATATGGTTTTAAGCGTTGGCAGTATGGCCCCTGACCATGTCACCCCCATAAGATCAACAACGTTTTCTTTTTACACACAAACAAGACACACATAGAAAACAACAAAAAATTTAACATTAACACATTCTACTGACTGACCAACCGCGCCTCCTTTGACATTGGGGCAGTTAGAAGGCTATTGCAAATACCCTCACTACAATGGGGATGATGCCTACATTCTGTCAAAAAAGTACCAGGAATTCATCATTTGTTTCTAATTCCAAATTCAATTCAAAAATTCTTTTTTGTCGCTAAGTTGGCACAACTGTTGTTAAGTATTTATAATATTTTAAATACGTATTAATTTTATAGGAAATGACAATCCGTTGATTTCATTCGCACTGACATATATTTCTTTAATCATCTAAATCTACTATAAAATACAAAGAGGTTTTATACCTATACAACATTCCTCCCTTCTAATTTGCATTATAGTACCTTTAAACAAAACAATAAAACAAAAACATGTATTCTTACAAAAATAAAACATATACCTACTCCTTATAATTAATAGGTTTTCGTGGACGAAGTACCATGTTTGATGGACCTACAGTATCAACAGCATCATGAAATTCATTTTCAACAACAGGATCTACAACATTACATTCTTCCTCCCTGCTATTATTTTCAACATGCTGATTGGAATTCTCGTCCACTGAAAAATCCCTTAAAGATATGCTATCATAATCTATTTGTGGCACATTATTTGTATATCTGTTCAAAACTATTTGATTCTTATGTTTTTTAACACAATCTGCTGACACAATGTCCTTAACTAAATAAACAACTTTACCCAATTTCCTTACTATGACCCCTTTTTCCCATGAAAATTTATTATTACCTTTAAATTTTTTATACAAAATATTATCACCTTCTTCAAAAAGTTCCTCATTATGCCCTTTATAATATTTTGCCTGTAACAATTGTTTACTTTTTACGTGATCAGACAGATCATCTTCCAAAGAAGATGAATTTGGTTTTAACAAATCAAGACGTGTTCTTAAATTCCGCCCAAATACTAATTGTGAAGGGGATTTTCCCGTTGTAGTATGGATGGAGTTCCTGTAATCAAAAAGATATTTTAAAAGTTTGACTTTCCGATCAGTTTCACCGTTGCTATTGATGAAACACGATTTGATACCTTTTTTTATAATCTTAACGAAACTTTCAACTTGTCCGTTGCTAGCTGGACTATATGGTGGAGATGTAATATGAGTAATACCATTTGAAAGACACATTTTTTCAAAAATATTTGAAGAAAAAGCCATGCCATTGTCACTTACGATGGTAAGTGGCGTTCCAAATCTAGACATGAACTCAAAAAGCTTTTCGATGACAGCTTCTGAAGATGTTGATTTCTTCATGTTATAAATTTCTACCCATTTTGTATGAGCATCTACAATTACCAAATACGAACAATCATATAAAGGACCTAAAAAATCTATATGAATTCTAGTAAAAGGTTCAGCAGGGTAATTCCAAGTTGCCAAAGGCGCTCGTGCGGGAGTTGGACGAAATTGTGAACATATTTCACATGACCCTATAAGCTCTTCAATTGCTTTATCAATACCAGGGAACCAAAACCTAGCTCGAGCTTCTGCTTTTGTTTTTACTATACCTAAATGAGATTGATGAAGATCCTTTAACATACGAAATCTTAATGACTCCGGTATAATGACTTTATGACCACGCATTAAACACCCATTTTCATATGAGAGCTGATTTCTACATAAATAAAATGGCTTTAAACAATTATCTGTCACTTTTGAAGGCCAACCCGTCAACACATACTTGGTGACTGTAGAAAAAGTACCATCATTTTTTGTCTCTTTACGTAACTCCTTTAAAGTTATCGGTAAACTGCCATCTACAACAAAATTCATATACGTTGCTAAATCTTTTTCTGCCTCGTCACAACCTATATTTTCACCTTCCCGTTCCTTCGATAACGTAGAACGTGACAAAAAATCTGCATTATTATGAGCACTTTTCACATATTCAATAATAAAATTATAAGCGTTCAAAAATATGGCATATCTCTGAAGACGATTCGCTGAAATTTCCGGTATACCATGGTATGGCCCAAATATTGACAGGAGTGGCTTATGATCTGTTCGCAAAATGAATGGCGTTGATCTACCATACAAATATTGGTGGTAATGACGAACGCCATAAACAATAGCCGTTGCTTCTTTCTGAATTTGCGAGTAGTTTTTTTTCGGCTGCATTCAGGGTACGAGAAGCATAAGCAATAGGTCTTTCTATACCATCTTCTGAAATTTGTGATAAAATTGCTCCTAACCCATATGGCGATGCATCAACTGTCAAAATTATTTTAGCCTCCGGATTAAAATGCACCAACACATTATCTGAACATAATAGTTCCTTTACTTTATTAAATACCTTTGTGTGTTCTGATGTCCAACGCCATTGCGTAGATTTTTTAAGTAGGTTGTAAAGTGGACTCATCAAACTAGAAGCATTAGGAATAAAGTTGCGATAGTAACTGACCAACCCTAAAAATGATTGCAACTTATTAAGATTGTCCGGAATGGAAGACTCCATAACAGCCCTCACTTTGTCAGGACATTTCCTTAACCCATTCTTATCGATAATATATCCTAAATAAGTCACTTCATTTTGGAAAAATTTACACTTTTCCCTTTGTAATGTTAAGCCTGCATCTCTTAGTCTATCTAAAACAGCATATAATCTTTCACAATGCTCTTCCTTCGTTTTACCAGTAATCAAAATATCGTCCAGAAGAACAAGTACCCCATCCATACCAGCAAGCAAACAATCCATAGCTCTCTGAAATATAGCAGGTGCACTAGCAAGACCAAAAACTAATCTTGTATATTTAAAAAGTCCACGATGTGTATTTATACATGTAATGTTTTGTGACTCTTCTGCTAGAACCAACTGTGCATAAGCCATCGATAAATCTAATTTCGTGAATTGCTGACCGCCGTATATTTTTGAAAATAACTCCTTTACCGTTGGTAATGGGTACTGTTCAACAATTAATTGTTTATTTATGGTAATTGAAAAATCAGCACATACTCTGATAGAGCCGTTTGGTTTTAAAACTGGAACAATAGGTGATGCAAACTTAGAGTGATCCACACCTTGTATAACTCCTAAATCTAGTAAACGATCAATTTCTTTGTCTACTTTTTCTTTTAAAGCAAAGGGTACTGGCCTTGCTTTACAAAAAATAGGTTTAGAGTCCGGTTTTAATTGTAAACTCACCTTATATTTATTAAAAGTTCCTAACATATCAGTAAACACAGCTGGATATGTGCGTTCCAAACTTACTTCGATTTCATTTTTTTCCCTTTGGAACTTTATGGGTAACAACTCCAAATTAAATACCGCAATAAAATCTCTACCTAACAATGGCGGTCCTCCACCTTCAATAACAAAAAAAATTAAACCGTGCGTGTTATCTAAGTAAGATACAGACAAATGTATTATCCCAACACAGTTTATTATACTACCTGTATAAGTTAATAAACGCTTCTTAGTAGGTGACAATGGCACATGACTGAAATGTTTACGATATGTCTTTTCGATTTTCTTTTCTTTTTTTTTTTTATCTAAATCTACTATAAAATACAAAGAGGTTTTATACCTATACAACAACTGTCGTCTATATTGCCGCGAAGTTTGAGCGTCAATTGTTATTTACTTTGTTTACAGTGCGCCATTTTGTCAGTTCATCTCAATAGTGTTTTGCGATTTTTACAATGATTAAAAATATCGAACAAAGAGTTTGTCTCAAATTTTGCATCGCAAATGGAATTTCGTGTTCAGAGTCGCTGGAAATGTTGCAGAAAGCTTACGGGGAATCGACTTTATCAAAAACACGTGCATACCATGCATTCAAAAGTGGTTGAGATGTGGTGGAAGATTTGCCCCGCTCTGGTCGGCCATCAACGTCTTCAACTAAAGTTAACATCGCTAATGTGAAAGAAATGGTGACTGAAAATCCTCATTCAAGTTTGAGAGAGATAGCTGCTGAACTTTCTGTGTCTCAAGAATCGATTCGTATCATTTTAAACGACGATGAAGGCCAGATTTGTGGAAAGAAAATTCTTGGATGCACCACGACAATGCGCCATCGCACAAGGCCATCATTGTGAATGAATTTTTGACCAAAAACTCAACAAATACCATCGAACAACCACCGTATTCACCGGATATGTCTCTGGCCGACTTTTTTCTCTTTCCAAAACTCAAATTACCACTTTGTGGCACCCGTTTTCAATCGATAGAAGACATAAAAGAGAATTCGCGGCAAGAACTGAAGTCGATTCCGAAAAATGCCTTTAAAAAATGCTTTGAAAATTGGATTATTCGTTGGCTTAAGTGTATTATTTCCGAAGGGGCCTACTTTGAAGGAGATACAATAAATTTGGAATAATAATTAACATTTTGTGTATTATAAACACCTTTTCCCGATACTTTCTTGACAGAGTAGTATATCAAAAATAAATTATTTTTAAGCTGATTATTAAATAGAGGGTATTCCAAAATTCGCATCCTTGGTTAGTTTTAAGTTTAATAAACATTTTAAAATATAGATTAAAGAAAAAAAGTGCGTTGAAATTTTATGACGTCACATCAGTTCACAATTAAGTGAATTTCATACAACTTCCATACTAGAAGTGCGTTTTTAAGTTTGATAAAGAGTTGCTGATTTGATTGAGTTGTCATCATCGCTATTATTCTTTAGGAGATGTCTCACCTCCATTATGACATCAGCTTGGTAATATCATACAAATACTATTGTGCTAAAATTAAATACCCTTATGTTATTTATGAGAAGTTTCAAGTTGTTTGACTATGGAAGCCTAATAAGTGTTGAAAAAGCTAAAAATCCTCATGTTAAATTTCAGGTGCAATAATCTCTGTCCATCGGCGAGTGGACGAGAACTGGGCGGAGGGCCGTCTCGACCAGCGAGTGGGCATATTCCCCATCGCCTTCGTCGAGCTCAACCAGGCGGCTAGACAACTTATGAACACGTATGTATATGATGGCTCCAATTCTTCTATACTAATATTATAAATGCGAAAGTTTGGATGGATGGATGGATGGATGGACGGATGTTACTTAGTCATGTCCCAATGGCTGAACGGATCTGGATGAAATTAGGCACAGAGGTAGATTATAGTCCGGAATATGTTTCTGATGTATCTGAGTAGCAAACAAAATGAAAAAAAGAATAACAATGAAATTAGTTTGTCAAACATGGCACAAGTATCAAATTTGTTTAGACATACTATACTGCAATGCTGACCACAGAGCACATACTTTTGACAGCTTCATAGAGTGTAGGAGTGCTAGAACTAGAGAGTGCTAGGAATTTAAAAAATGGCATTCATAGGGACTGTCCAGGACTGCCGATAGAAGTGAAAATGAATATTTAATTTTTTTTTTAATTTTTTTGGAGCAAATCAAAAAATTAAAAACAAAAATTAAGGCATTAAAGTTTAATTACGAATGTAGTACTTATATTTATAATTAAGACCTTTTGTCTTCGTAACAACGCGAGCATGTCGGTGACGGTGACGCGAATCCACAAGTTTACCCCCTACCAAAAAGTGCTCAACGCGGCTAAAGAAGTTTTCACTTCAAAAATTAGTTCTAAGTATAAGACGTTTTTGCCAAGCTTGTATTTGGCGTTTTCTTAGGAAGGTATCTGATAAGAAGATACTATTCATCTGTGCCTCTGTACATCGGCAAGTGGTCGAAAGAAGGTTGTCTAGATTCTTTTCTTTCTAGAGTCTAATTTAGACTGAAGTATCTAGTATCTAGACTTAAAGTATACTTCAGTCTTCATGCACCTATTTTAACTTTTTTTTTTTAATATTTCAGGGCACCTTTAAATCGACCTGTCCCAGCTGTACCAGACCACACAAGACCTGGTCATTCTGAACATAGACATCATGCCCAGGTAAGATTTAATAGCACTACTATTATTGTTAGGCCACAGCAAAATCTATGTCTTTTTATACGACTGCCTGAAAAAAGGAGTACATATATTTTCAGTGTTCATGTATGTATGTATATATTATTATGTATGTATGTGAGTTTGTATATTCCACCATAACTTCTATACGCCTGCAGGGCTAGCATGGGCCGGAGATAAAAATTTTATCCCCCGATTTTATCCACGGACAAGAGATAAAACTAACTTATCCACTTCTCAGAGCACGGCAACAGGGGAGAGAAGTTTATCACCGTCTGACATTTCACGGGGACTCGGGGGACTATTTATCCACCGTTATTTAGCGTTTTTATTTATTTATTTAGGAATAAAATTTTTATCCTTTCCTCGGGGAGAAAATTGTCTCGGCCCATGCTAGGGGGGCTGAACAGATTTTGATTAATGAGGTATCGTTAGAATCCTTAGCTTAGTCCGGGTGACATAGGCTAGTAAAATTTAAAAAATAATTGATAGGGTGACCATGGTCCCGCATCATAAGACTAAAGTTGATTTCATTTTTCCAAAATGAGATTAACTATATTGTCATCATCAAGAAAATGATGAGTAGATTCCAAAAATATATAAGACTATATTTCAATATCCAGTGATTCACAAAAAATATCATTTAACTATGGCAGTCGTATTTTTTAATTCTTTGAGTTATTACTTTAGCACTTAAGGAAAAAAGGGTTTTAAAATACATTTAAAAGTTTTGCCTTATTATTTGAATGAATGAATCAGTCAATCATTTTATTTTATTATTCAGACTAAAGAAGGTCCATATAAGGGTTAGTAACTAACTAGACTTATCCTATGTTAGTAATAGTAATTACATAAATAATCCATATACTAATATTATAAATGTGGAAGTGTCTCTGTCTGCTACTCTTTCATGGCCCACCCGTTCAACAGATTTTGATGAAATTTGGTACAGGGATAGGTTGTATCTCGGGGGTGGACATAGGCTACTTTTTATCCCGGAAAATTTACGAGTTTCTCAGGAATTAAAAAAACTTAATCCACGCGGACGAAGTCGCGGGCATCATAAACAATAATATTATGTGTTAGTTTGTGTGTGTTATGTGCGAACCGCAAGGCATCGACAAGGCCTGCACCCTTACGCAGTCGAAATTCCGCGGGCTCGTACGAAGCGATTTGCTTCCTCGTTTCTAATTCGAACTGCTAGGATATGGAATGCCCTTCCGGCTTCCGTTTTCCCCTCCTCTTTTAATATAGGTACCTTCAAATCAAGAGTGAATAGGCATCTTCTAGGCAAGCGCGCTCCACCTTAGGCTGCATCACCACTTGCAAGCAAGTCTGATTGCAGCCAAGCGCTGGCCTATAACATTTAAAAAAAAAAAAAAAAAGTAAGACAGGCTGGGTTGCATCAAAACATTTTGACGGACATGTAAACTAGTATGGCGTTAACGAACGTAAGTCTAAGAAGGCGTTGATTCACCAGTTTTATCATGAAGCGATACTAGAAATTTAACAGACGTTAAAGTTCTTACGTGTGGTAAATTTTAACGAACGTAAGTTACGATAACCAATGGTTTGAATCAACCGGCCCTTATTCCATGTTAGTTAATATAATTAATACACTTAGAAACTAAAGCTGACATCCAGTGCGCTTTGTAAGAGCTTGTCTGTTAGCTATCACCTTCAGAATAATATTGGAACTGCTCTCCAATCTACTTTTGGTTGAGGCGACCTTCTTCAGTATGATTGCGATTCATACCATATTCCGCAAACTACCAACACTGCAATACAGAGGCAGTTCCATTAATTTAACTTACATGAATAATTAGCTGATGCCCGCGACTTCGTCCGCGTGGTTTAAGATATTTTGATCCCGTGGGAACTCCTTTTCCGGGATAAAAAGTAGCCTAGGTCCTCAACTATATCCATGCCAAAAATGACGTCGATCCGTTGCTCCGTTGCGGCGTGATTGAAGGACAAAACAACAAACAAACACACTTTCGTAACACACAAGTATGATTAAGTAATAGCTTTTCTTTCAATTATTTGTTTCAGCAGCAGCCAAGATACCTGCCGCTCTCCTTATCAACGGCGATCGGGGTCCAAGCCAACAACCAGAACATAGCAACCATGAGCCAACCCTACCCCAACCCCATCTTCCCCACAACCACTCAACCAACCCCAATACTCGTCCCGCAATCCATCAACCGTCGGATCTCAACCATAACCCACAGCTCACTGCTGTCAACCGCCGATGTACCCAGTAACATTATGGAACCGATCACAAAACAGTTCGACCTGATAAATTTCGCCAATATGCACAGTAAGACGTTCCGACTAAGTACCATAGGACCACAAACCGATCATATCGGTGAAAACTATGACAGACTCCGGACAGTCAAATTCGATAACTACAACTCAACGCCCGTACACAAAGAAGAAACAACATATCAAAATGTACGGACGCACGACCATTTCCCCGTTACATCAATTAGTTTTACGAATAACAGTTCAGACTCAAGTTCGAGCGTGAACACAACTTCGGCTGGTGTTGTAAGTTCTACCACAACACCGAATACTAGTTCCAATACTAGTACTTGTGAAAGCGCTGAGCCTAGCTTACCAAGTTCACCAGATAACGCTGACCGGGCTAATGTAGTACCAACGAGTGATGCTCAGAATGCTCAAAATACTCAGTCTACAGAAACAGACGCTCAAGAAGCTCAGGAAACGTCTTCGTTAGGGGTCTTAAATCTAAATGAAAGTTCCACAGCGACTAATACCTCATTGAACGTTAGCTTACCACCATCTGAGAGTCCAAAATTGAATGCGTCATGTGGGAGTAATTCGCCACAAAACCAAGCCGAAAATCAAGAAACTACAACCAATAGTGAGCCTTCTAGACTTGAAGTACCGACTTCTAGTAAAAACGTTTTGAGGTCTAGTGGTCCGGATTCAATTTTGATGTTCGGTTTGGGGTTGCAAGCTGCTTTGTCCCCTTCCCATGGCAAGGAAGGGAATTATATGGCGAGAGGGCATACGGATCACCACCATAGAGAGAGAGAGAAACGACATAGCTTGACCCCTTCGACTCATATGCATGGGAGAAATGCACAAAATAGGTAAGTCGAAGACTCTTTACATATATTAGACTGTCTCATTGGTTCAGTGGTGATCATGTCAAAACATAATAATTAATGCTGTTATATGCATGACTTAGATTTAGCAATAAGCATTAGTAACGTTAGTAGCATTAGTTCCCTCGTAGCTTTAGTTTTAAGATACCGTAACTGATTATCACCATCATATTTTTATGTAACTGGACGTCAATAAGTGTAGTGTACCTACCTAAATTGAATAAATATTTATGACTTATGACTTATAACACAGATTTCACAGATATTTAAAAAAACCCCGGCTGAGTTTGTTGTGGGCTCTTCTCAGACCAGGGCGCGTTTGGAACCCTCGTAGCTTTAGTTTTAAGATACCGTAACTGATTATCACCATCATGTTTTTTAAGTAAGTCATTTTTAACGTCAATAAGTGGTACACTTATTGACGTTAAAATAGACAGTGTACCTATCCATATCCGTACTAATATTATAAATGCAAAAGTGTGTCTGTCTGTCTGACTGTGTATCTGTCTGTCTGACTGTGTATCTGTCTGTCTGTCTGTCTGTCTGCTACGCTTTCCCGGCCCATATTTTCACCCGATTTTGCTGAAATTTGGTATAGGTAGGTTATAACCCGGGGAAGGACATACTCGTAGGCTACTTTTTATTCCGGAAAATTAAAGAGTTCCCGCGGGACTCAAAAAATCTTAATACACGCGGACGAAGTCGCGGGCAGCATCTAGTGTTGGAAACACAATGTCGTTCATAGTTCATTCACCCTGTCAATGTATGATATTAGGTGAACTGGAACGATCTCTTCCTCACTAACTGCCACAGGAATAAGACGTGTTATGTGTATCTCCTTTATATTAAATTGCTGTGCCACGAATCTCGTGTTTTGCCTTTAAATCTCTAACAGTCCATTACAAAACTCCCACATTGATCCGGTTCGAAGGACCACGAAGAAGAACATAACACGTCTTATTCCTGTGGCAGTTAGTGAGGAAGAGATCGTTCCAGTTCACCTAATATCATACATTGACAGGGTGAATGAACTATGAACGACATTGTGTTTCCAACATCTAGTATTGAATAAATGAATTGATTGAATGAAACCCGTTGTAGGCACTCGGCAGAGCTGATCCTAGCGACTAGTCTCCTGGACCACATGACGAATAGAGAAGGAGACAGACCGGAGAGAGAGAGAGAAAGGCGCAGGAGAAGATCGAGGAGCAACGAGAGACCGTTGCCCGCGGCCTACATCGCTCTGTACCCGTACAAACCGCAGAAACCTGACGAGCTGGAGCTGAAGAAAGGAGGTAAATCTCATCTGGTATCATACCATTATTATAAATGCGAAAGTGTGTTTGTTTGTTGGTTTGATAGATAGATAAACTCTTTATTGCACACACTTAGAACAAGGACAATAAACAGAAAGATTAAAAGATACAACAGAAGGGTGCAAAGGCGGTCTTATTGCTAAAGCAATCTCTTCCAGACAACCTTTGTTTGTTGGTTTGTCCTTCAATCGACGTGATTTTTGGTATGGGTATAGTTGGCTGGAGAGTGACATAGGCTTAGACATAGACTTTTTATCCCGGAAAATTAAGGAGTTCCCGCGGGAGTAAAAAAAACCTAAACCACGCGGACGAAGTCGCGGGCTAGTCTACTATAAGACGAAACACTGGTTCTCTATTTTAATCAACTTTATTTCGCAATTCATACGAATCATCCTTTCAGAGTCAACCATAGATGATAGATCCCTCTGTCATGCAATCACAGAGTACCATACAATAATTAGTCAAGTGTCAGAGCGGTACAGTAATATTATTATCTGTCTCACTCAGTCTAACACTACTTAAGTTTTTTTATGCCACTACTAGCTGATGCCCGCGTGAATTAAGGTTTTGTTGGTTCCCGCGGGAACTCTTTAATTTTCCGGGATAAAAAGTAGCCTATGTGCTATTCCAGACTATAATCTATCTCAGTGCCAAATTTCATCCAGATCCGTTCAGCCGTTGGGGCATGATTGAGTAACAAACATCCATCCATACGGCCATACATCCATCCAAACTTTCGCATTTATAATATTTATTTGATAGTATAGATGCGCAAAAGATGGGGAGCCCTGGTGTTTCTTTCTTTCTTTCATATAAGTGGGTCATTGCTGGGTTATATCTAACGGAATATAGCACAGTGATGACTAGTATTTAGGTTTAGTTTAAGGTTTAGTTATCAGGTTTAGTTTTAGGTTAAGTACTAACATAGGAAATAACTTGGAGCTAATAACTAAGGACTTGTTATATTGCAGGGGGTGTTCAAAATTAATGTATTATACCTACTAATATTATCTGGATCTATCTAATATTTTGAACCCTCGTAGCTTTAGTCTTAAGATACCGTTGTTAATTATCACCATCAATTCTTACTTCTTTATAAACATGACGTTCAGAAGGTGTACTTTGTAGGTACCAATTTTGAATAAAGATGATTTGATCTGATTTGATTTGGATAACATTTGGCACAGCGATAGATTATAGTCTGGAATAACAGATAGAAACCTCAATTCACGCGGACGAAGTCTATGGCATAAGCTGAGGGCATACTGCCAACGCTTAAAGCCATATTGTTTCCAATCAGCATCTTCAGGAGATGTTGACTCTACAATGCACGATTGTAGAGTCAACATTGTGGAGAATATCGCGGGCTGCCAGTTCAAGGATACGCACTGTACCACATAGATTTACCTTCTGTGGCGGATTATAGCGAATTAAACTTCTAGTTTTTTCAATGTCATGGACTTCCGCTAAGTAACGCCTGCTTCTATCCAATACCATATTGTTTCATTATTGTCGAACTTCGTGTTTTAGAATTATAATCCTTATTTTAGGAACGTCAAGGTACGTGACATCAAAGTGTAATTTTGAATAATATTGCTTAAGTATTGCTTTAAACGTTGGCAGTATGGTCCCCGGTTTACATTATTTTCAGAAAAAAATCTAATGGTTTTAGGGGTGTACCAAAGCTGCGTTTAGCTGGATGTGTTTAAAATATTTGTTATTTTGACCAAAAAAATCTATTGTATTGCAGGGTTGTACAAAGTTTTTTTTGTTCATTACAGGGGTGTACACCGTGACAGAGAGATGCAGGGACGGCTGGTACAAGGGCTGCTGCGAGCGCGCCCAGCGCTGCGGCGTGTTCCCCGGCAACTATGTGGCGCCGCTCACCCCGCTGCAACCATTACAGCCGAGGCTCAAACACGAGAAGGTGACACACGTATAGATAGCTCAACCCAGCAGGGGTGTACACACAGAGAGATGCAGGGACGGCTGGTACAAGGTGCCGCCTACAGCTTTGCTTCTTTCCTTACAGATTTTTTGCAATTCTCTTAAAAACCTTTGTACAAAATTTCAGCTTTCTAGGTTTACCAATTTTACTTTGAAACCAAGTAAAATCGATTGAATAACAAAAAATTTAGAATCAAAATAAAATGGCAGAAAAAAACTCGAAAGTGACCTGGAACCAATAGTAATAACTCACAATAGCTTCGGCCAGCTCAAACGTGCCGACTAGTTTATGCTGTTACGCTCGAGAGCTTATTTTGCTATTAATTTAGTAATAAAAATTCTCACTAAAAACATAATGAATCGCTCTCTATTTTGTAGGAAGCGCGTACGATTCTATTAGTACCTATTATGTCTTGTGAATTACTATTGTTTCTCACGCTTTCGAGTTGATGAATGTAACATTTCAATACCAAAACACATTTATTTTTAAGTTTGTGACTATGTTTCGATAGAACTACTGAAGACAAGTCGCTCTACCGCGGGAATACAACTATTAAAATTTCACTCTGTATAGTACAAATTATTTCCGTGGGTGTGGGTATAAAACTGGATGAGATTGCAATAGGGATCGATGATGCATATTATATCAAAAATAAATTATTTCTAACTGATTATTAAATAGAGGGTCTTCCAAAAGACCTAAAATTCACATCCTCGGTTAATTTTAAGTTTGATAACCATTTTTAAATATAGATTAAAGAAAAAAAGTGCGTTGAAATTTTATGACGTCACAAGTCACAACTATGAATTTCATACAACTTCCATAGTAGAAGTGCGTTTTTAAGTTTGGTAAGTTGCTGATTTGTCATCATCCCTATTATGCACTATTTGTTTTACCTCAGAGCGCATCGAGCGCTGCGACAGCGAGTGTGAAGTCCACTGCAGCGGGGAGCGCGAGCGGCTCAAGCGCTGTTAGCGCTTTAGGGCCACCCGACGCGCCGCCCCGGGCCACCAGCCCGCTGCTTTCCACCGGTAAATATATTAGGCCCGCTTGCAACAACGCCGGGTTATTCTTTAAACCCAGATTTATCTGCTACTTTGACAGAATTAATATAAAACTTCGGTCAAAATTAAAAATTTATTCCTGGGTTAAACGTATCCCGGCGTCTTTCCAAGCGGGCCTTACTATGTCCATACCAGTTGTTGTGCATAAATTATCAAAATATCTTTAGTAAATTATCACCTAGTTGAAAAATCCAAATAGAATAGCCACAAACAAGTGAAAATAATTAAAAAAAAATTAAAAACACGACTGCTCTGCCATATTGTTTTTTTTTTTTCAAAAACTTTATAGCCAGTGTCACTCGGGAGAATATAAGGATCCTAACGATACCCCATATATCCAAATCTGTTCAGGAATCTAAAAGTTATGGTGGAATAAAGAAAAACATACATACATGAATCCTGAAAACATTACACTCCTTTTTTTGGGCAGTCTTGATAAAACTATAATAAATTTACCCGAAATATTTAATTATGTACTTAAATAAAAAAAAACATATTTATTAAACTCGAATTATTAAAATTTGAGTTTAATTAGTATGCGTTTGACAGCTCAGTGTAGCCGGTTCGCTCATGCGCCACCTGTCACGATAAATTGGTGCGCACGAAAGCGACGACCTATAAATTTATATTATTCAAATCAAAATTAGTTCTATTTATTTCTATTTTTAACCAATTTGTATTTTTCATTTCAGTACAACCGTTAAATCCATGGCATTCTCCCTTTCAAGTACAACAAGGCACCCCAAGATCTGAAAAGGTAGGTTTTGTATCATTTATCCGAATGAGTAAAAATCCTTAATATTTTAACACTCTTTTATTATATACAGTTCGCGCGCGAGTTGAATGCAGAGTTAATGTATGTGTCACCATACATTTGCTCTGCATTCAACTCGTGCGCGAACTATACATCTGTAACTAAGAAGTTAAAAACATTTTAAGTACACACAAACAGAAATGATACATACTACGTGACACAATCTACAAGTTGTTATAGCCTCGTGGGAGGCTTCGGCCGTGGCTAGTTACCACCCTATCGGCAAAAGACGTGCCGCCAAGCGATTTAGCGTTCCGGTACGATGCCGTGTAGAAACCGAATAAGGGTATGAGTTTAATACAACTGCCATGCCCCTAACAGGTTAGCCCGCTACCATCTTAGACTGCATCATTACTTACCATCAGGTGAGATCGCAGTCAAGGGCTAACTTAACCCCCAGGACCTCATGATCCACACTCGGCCATGCTAACCGTTACCAACGAGGTAATTTTATTGACACAGATTTAATATGATATTCCAGTCAAAAGACAAATCAAAAGCGGAGAAATCATCCATATCGACGGGCGTGAGCCTCATGAAGCGTCTGGCGGCCATGAAGAAGTGCAAATCGCCCCCCCCAGCCGGCTACAGTATGGACAACCCAGTGTTCGACGACGGGCCGTCCACATCGCTCGTGCTGCCCAGCCAGCCGCATCACGTGCGGTCAGTATCACCCCTTAACTGACCCCTTTTACCCGATCCCCTGGGGGAGAGTGCGGGTGATGTGGGAGTTTTAAACCCCCCACTAAAACCCCCTCGGTGGCCATCCTCTGAGCATAATGGGAATCAGTATGGACAACCCAGTGTTCGACGACGGCCCGTCCACATCGCTCGTGCTGCCCAGCCAGCCGCATCACGTGCGGTCAGTATCACCCCTTAACTGACCCCTTTTACCCGATCCCCTGGGGGAGAGTGCGGGTGATGTGGGAGTTTTAAACCCCCCACTAAAACCCCCTCGGTGGCCATCCTCTGAGCATAATGGGAATCAGTATGGACAACCCAGTGTTCGACGACGGCCCGTCCACATCGCTCGTGCTGCCCAGCCAGCCGCATCACGTGCGGTCAGTATCACTCCTTACCTGACCCTTTTTTACCCGATCCCCTGGGGGAGAGTGCGGGTGATGTGGCAGTTTTACCCACTAAAAACCCCCTCGGTGGCTATCCTCTGAGCATAATGGGAATCTCCGGGAACTCTCAAAGAACATGCGCCGGAGACTCCCTTGCGCGATGCGTGATGAAATCCCTAATTTCATGCATCAATCATGAATCTTAACTGACCCCTAACCAGAAGTACCCCTTGTACCCTAAAAGGGGCAAATTGGGTATTTGACAAATAGTCACTAACTTTTTTCAAACGTCAAAACGCGACCTAAGTATGGGATTTATATGAAATTCTGAAATGTGACGTCATTGAAGTTCGACGCACTTTTTTACTTTAATCGATTGTTTAAAATGGTTATTCAATATAAAACTATCAGGGGCCGTGGATATTACGACTTTTGGGAGATCCTCTATTTAATAATCCACCACCACTATTTAATAATCACTAAAAAATAATTTATTTGAATAGTAGTCAAATACCCAATTGTAAAAGGACTTACAACTCGTCTGAGGATAATTTGAGTGCAACATAAAAAGCCCCTTGTACCCTCACTCATCCTGTACTTGCGGGTACAAGTGGTACTGTTTTGTATCGCTAGTACCCTTAATGGTAATAGTTACTGACTTGGGTCAAAGTTGCTTTATCGATCGCAATCGACTGTGTTATCGCAACTAGGGCACTCGTCCCTCTTGAGGGTACAACATAAATATTGGCTAATAAAGCTATTGGACCCCAGCAATAATTCCACAGGCGACGAAACTTTACAGTATGATAAAGTATCATGAGTTAATAGTTATTTGTTATACAAGAGTGAAAAGTTGTTTTTTAACCGCGTGCTCAATTTTGATGACCGAGCAAGCGAAAATTAGAATCCTGAGCGTTAGCGAGGGAATCAAAAGAGCACGAGGTGAAAAATCTTTTCACTCGAGTGCAACACGTAACTTTTCATCCCACCTCAGCGAGGAAATGACTAAATGCAAAAAAAATCACAAGGTAACTTTTCATCCCACCTCAGCGAGGAAATGACTAAATGCAAAAAAAATCACAAGATTAAATTCAATTCTGTTAATTTCTTTGTCACCAGAATCACTCATTTTAGGTTTTTCACTTATTTTCAATTTTCTTGTTTTTAATCGGTTTTAATTTTAAACAATATGACGTGAAAGAAAATGGTGCGCGCAAAGCAAATTAAAAAAGTACACCAAGAAGGTTACGAGTGTGAGTTTTTAACAAATTAAAAACGATTGTATGGAAATTGGGCACCATAGAGGTACAAGTAAATAGGTTTTAATGATGTTTTGAATTCACAAACTTATAGACGAGTGATATTTACTAACGTGCACACGATGTTCTAAATTCAATTTACTTTATCCTCTAGAGGATAATAACGGCTTTTACCATCAGATATCGAAGAATAAAAATACTCTTTCCGAGATGGTGGGATGAAAACGTATTTTATAAATATCCAATAAAAAATCATTAAGGAAGTAAGGTTTTTTATGCTATACCCAATTGTCAAAGAAGGAAGGTACATTATCGCGTAAACGCAGTTTAGGTTTGTGTATAAAATCGGTTTAAATATCAATGTTCTGCACGATTATTTCGTTTAATATTTCGGTTTCGAGTGTAAATATACTACTTACTATTATTTTAAAAAGGAATCGAGATTATATTCAGTCATAAATATTAAGTTTTAGGTATAAAAACCTAACTTCCGCATAGATTTTTTTTGACATTTTTGTATAAGTTTTGGTTCATACCTAACTACAACCCTGCCAAGTTTCAACGACTGAGGATTTAATGCGGGGGTCCTCCATACAACGAACCGCTCCGTTGCCTAGACTAATAGCTAAAACGCGTTTTCGTGGCTTGAAGAGGACGGAAAAACGTTGCGCCTAAAGAGGTTTAACTTAGAGGTTAACTGGTAGCAAGCATAGTTACCTAGCCTTATCCCTGTATAAAGGCATAATCACTATAAAGGTAGTCTACCCTATCACATGCATAGAGGTCGTCTAGTCTAAAAATGAACGCGCCTCCAATGATTTATGCTCATATGCAAAGGAGTGTAAAGCAAAACATATAAATTGGACATCGATTGGTCGTTCAGTCACCTGCTAGATAACGGGCCGTGCGGACTTTTTCTCTCTCTCGCACATCCTAACATTTTCAATTATTGTGAAAGTCTCAGTATACTTTTGATAAAATTGTGGCCGATCCAAACTTTACAGTAAAATTACGAACATTTTAGACCATCGATATATATGTAGGTACTAGATGGGCCGTCTATTAAATGTGGTCTATAAATTGAGGTCTTCGTTTTAGACATATTTTTATTATAATAGTTTTTGATAGAAAAAATACTATGTAGATGTTTTCCCCCTAACTATAACCGACGATAACCGAATCAAGTGACGTATAACTAGAAAGGCGCGTTCATATTTAGATTAAACGACCTCTGCCATTGTGTGTGCACCTCGCATGTGTTTGTGTTAACTTGTGTTACCCGTCTGCCGACCCCCATAACATCACTGACCCATTATTTGCATTGTGTGTCTGGGCATTAAGACATTGGTTTGTTTATAAAATATGAAATTTTGTTCCTTACTTCCACCATACACACGTCCCTTGACGCGTCGCCTACAATTTTACTCCAAACAAACCAATGTTTTAAAATAATAGCATTATGTAATAATTAATCACATTGAATGTGTACATGTGATCGTAATCAATAATGACGATTAAATAATCAATTCGTAATAAAAAAATTAAATGAATAAAAAAAAAAAATTCAAATAATTATGATCTATATAATTGATTGAATCGCATGTAAACTAAGTAGTTCACGTAAATGACGACTATTTCGCGAGAGAACTTGAGAAATGCTTAGAAAGTCGAATTATGGAATTGTATCTTTCAATCATCTCAAAACATTGCCCACTTCCCCCATTAATCACATAATGGCAGGGGTTTTCTTGGGATAGTAATGCGGTGGGTTCCCAGGTCCTTCCGCATATTATGATGACTGTATTGCCTGACCAAATGAATAAAAAACCTGCTCGGGGGCGCCCATATTGCAATTATTGACCGAGCGAAGCGAAGGTCTCTGAGTCTACTTGACTGAATTGGCACTTGTCCGTCCGTCCGTCCGTCCGTCTGTCAGAGCCTTATAACTTCTGAATTACTGAACGTAATTACTTCAAATTTAAATATAATATGTAAACCGATGGCCTCCAGCCGAATATGGCTTAAAAAGTTATAAAAATCTTTATTTCAGGGGGGCTCTCATAGAAGCGAATGCGAAGTAAAATATTTTTTATAGTGTTACGGTTGCGGTATATCATTTTAAAGATAATTAGGAATAGAGTCCAAATATATTTTTATTTAAGTTTTCTCCTAAAATTGACGAAATGGGGGGCTTTCAAAGTAGAGATTTTCTAACGTCCAAAGTTGACCTCAGAACTCTCAATTTTCTGAAAGGCTGATCCTGAAACTTGATCAATTTGAATCCTGTACTTGAACAACAAATACTAAAATTAGATAAATATTATAAGGAATCGAAATTATTTCATTTTTAATGAGCTGCTGTATTTTTAACAGAACTTCACAATGATGTCAATAGATGGCGCTCTGTGATACCGCGAGGTCTTAGTTCGGGGCGAACCACTAGTTATTCATGCGTCAACATGGCGAGGTTTTCTAATTCTGGTCAGGCATATCAGGCAAGTTAGTGTTCTCACACGCTCTCGTGTTGTATAACGTCGTATACGTGCACGCCGCACCGGGCGCGGTGACGGCGCGGTACCGGCACGGTATCAGCGCGGGTAGTAGAGGCTAGTGCACACGCAGG
Source organism: Erebia ligea (assembly GCA_917051295.2). Lineage (NCBI taxonomy): Eukaryota > Metazoa > Arthropoda > Insecta > Lepidoptera > Nymphalidae > Erebia > Erebia ligea. The sequence continues at coordinate 12,213,233 of OU785241.1, read as the reverse complement.
TCGGGCTCGTGCCCCTCGCAGCTGCTGCGCTCGCTGCCCGCGCCGCTCGCCGCGCACACCGTCGTGCAGGCCGCGCTAGCTGCGCGCGCGCAGCGCCACCACGACCAGCGCGACCACAGGTTTGCGCACGCACACGCACATGATACAGCACAACACTTACATATTATCTACATACTACAACATACAAGGCGTCAGACACGAAACTAGCGACGACCGAGCGACGGCGACAGCGGGGTGATGGGGTCCGAGAGCTGGCGACGAATTTCGGGAAGGTCCTTTAGGCAAGCTGAAATTGTGGAAAAATATAATTTCGTTCATTGGCGGATGTAGTTCTGCCAGTCTGGTAGAGCGTTTGCGGTTATTTCGCAACTGCGCAGCATATAATATTTACAAAAAAAAAAAACTGAAAAAACATTTTTTTGGCAACTTTATTTTTTATTATTAAATTTTGTACTTATAGATTCCAAAAAATAAATCCCAGACGTTTTTGTCGGTTATAAAGTGTTACCAGACCTCTTTCAAATTGTTCCCGAAATTCGTTGCCAGCTCTCCGACTAATCGCATCGCCCCGCTACCGCTCATTTCGTGCCCGTACACCATGCGTCCTACACATACGCATTACGCAGTATCGCGCCCGCGCTTAGTCTAGCGCCGGCAAATTCACACACAGATTTGTGCACTGCACTGACATAATAGGGATGATGACAACTCAATCAAATCAGCAACTCTTTATCAAACATAATCGCTTCTAGTATGGAAGTTGTATGAAATTCACAGTTGTGTCGTCATAAAATTTTAACGCACTTTTTTTTCTTCAATCTATATTTTAAAATGGTTATCAAACTTAAAACTAACTGAGGATGTGAATTTTAGGTATTTTGAAAGACCCTCTATTTAATAATCAGTTAGAAATAATTTATCTTTGATATAGGCATCATCCCTATTGTCTTTTTTTTACGACTGCTCACTCAATCACTAATCATGAGGGAACACAGAAGATGGAAGCTGGTTCCATAATTAATTGGTTCAAAAAACTCAGCATTATTACTTCCTTTACTGTAAATGATTTCACTTCTAGAAGCATGCCAGTACTTTCATGACTAAACTTTTAACTAATATATAAACTTTTTTTCGCTAGCTTTACTAGCCGCAATTTTATCAATCTAAAAAAACTGCACATTCTTCAAACATATCCATTTGCACAGTGTTTGTTTCTTGTATGTCTTGCTTGATCACCATTTGGTTGCATTGAATCAGTCACTTGCCTTATCTTACTTTGCGACTACGGGTATGTTCCGATATGCACTGCGAGCACTGTAAGGTGTGACGTCAGTTTAGTATACTGCGTAGCCGTTCCTTTATAGTTAGCTATACTGGTTATGGTTTAAAACGCAGTCCAGCTGTTGATCGCGTTATCAAAGCACTGAGAGCACCTTACCACAGTACAAAAATGGCGACGATTTATGACTGACGTCATACAGGGGCGGCCTTAGCCATTGCGAGGCTCTGGGCGGTAGATATTTGCGAGGCGCGAGATTCGGCTGTAGCGCTGTTGGGCAAGAACGCGATGTTTGGTCCCAAATTTGATAATTAAGATTTCTAACTAATGAATTCATAAAATCATAGAAGACAAGGAACTAGACTGACGCTATGATATAATCACACTATCCATTTCACACTAGTGGATTTATCCTATTTCCTTCTCATTCTAATTCATCCTCCAATTGCATTTATGCATTACCTGATTCCTTTAATTTCCGCTCCAAATTGTCTCTGCAATCGCACCTGTGGAAGACATTTCAGTTCTTCGCAAAAACGCTCGCGACGCTCACGCATCCTTATCGTGCAAAATCTACCTACGACGACGGGACGCCATAGTAATCGAGTGAATATCGACACGTGGAAAACAAATCCGTGATAATCAAGGATTAAAGTGATTTGTTATGTGTATAAATATATACTAAAGCTGCGGCCGCAGAGAAAACAATCAAATAAGGTGATATTTTGAAGTGAAGTGATACGCAAAGAGAACTTCTTGTAAGAAAGGATTTTTCCATCTTAACCTGTAAGTTTTTCATATCATTTTCCTTTATATCATAAAGACTGACCAAATATATAACAAAAGGGGAACGCCCTATATACAGTCCACTAAATTACATGCTCCACTTATATACTTACTCATTATATACTTTCAACCCGGTTATGAGTAGGTAATAAATTTTTCCCCAAGTAACTTCGCACTTTTACCTACCATAATTTTGGTACTTACGAACCGGATTTTTTGAACTAATTCTAGTAAATTTAAACATCATTTTGAATTTACAAATCGATTTTGTAATTCAAACATATTTTTTGGTCAAATTAATATTCATAATATTATGAACAAACGCCCCAATTATTGTACTGTGTCGTAATATTGCAGAATTGTTGTATTATACTTACGTAATTCTATCGTTTAATTACTAGGTAAGAAGTAATAAGATTTATAATTTATATTTTCTATTCACGCACTTATTACTTCATATATTTAAGTATATATACTTAACCCCGCATATCTAGTTAATATAAAACGAATAGACGGTAGGTAACATTCTACAACGACATCGAACAATAGGCATCATTAGTTAATGACTCCGCTCGGCTGCAGTGTTTTTGTGTCGATATTTATAGTCCGCGCGCCATCGGTGTGTTCTCTGTAGGTAGTTAAATACTATTAATTATATTTTCTTCGGAACTCAACGCATTATATTAACGCTAACAAATAATAGTGTTTGTGTGTATTTTAATATAAAAACTGCAAACACATATTATTATTTGTATCTTACGCATATAAAAAACGTTATATCTATATCTCACGCATTATTTACGCTATATATAATAAATAAACGCTATTAATTATAATAATTTCATATCTTTATACTATTAATTTTGTTGTTCTTTCAAGATGAGTAGATCAGAGGCTTCCCCGTCTTCTAAACCATATAATAAAGACGAGTGTACATTGTTGTTATTAGAGAGTAAACGAGATGTTATGTTCGCAAGAATGCAACGATTATACGATATCGCAACTCAATTAGAAGTAGATAAATCGAAACTGTCTTCTTTAATTACGCAGGCTTCCAATTTAGAAACTTTACGCAAGGAATTCGAAAGAAATTTAGATCTATATAATGAAGTTCAATTCAAAGTGAATCCAAAGGCTACTGTTAATTATCAGTCATGGACATCATTTGAAGAAATGTTTTGCTATGTCAAACAAACTTTAACGCTTAACGATAGTAGTAAAAATTCCGCCGGCTCTGAGCACGACGCTTCTCGTCCTATCTCGAGTTATCCAAAACTGAAATCACACCTTCCACCTATAGATTTGATGAGTTTTGATGGAGAAATAACTAAATTTCCCTTGTTTTATCAACAATTTAAAAGCATGATTCATGACAATCCTAACTTATCGAATAGTGAAAAGGTTTTTTATCTAGTTGGTCGCTTAAAGGGCAAGGCCGCCTCTGTCTGCGCTGGGTTGCCAACTACTGCGGAAAATTATCCTATTATATGGGAAAAGTTGATTCAAAAATATGATGACCCTCGCTCGCTCGCCTGCGCTTATTTGAATCAATTATTACAATTTAAACCGCTCGCGAACACTAGTGGAAATGCGCTAGATAATTTTATAAATACTTTCGATTCCTCCGTAGAAGCACTTAACCAGTTGAAAATTGATTTAACTGATTTTATATTTTTCCACTTAGCTACGCTTAAGTTGGACGCAGAGACAGTCAAGATGTTCGAGATTATTAATCGCAAAAAACAAATTCCGACTTATAAAAATTTAATAGAATTTGTTAAGGAACAAAATAAGGTGTTAACACGCTCCATCGATAAAGGTTTTGATACTCAACAAAATAAAAACCGCAGCAAGGCTACTTTGCCTCCAAAGCCGTCAACGAAGAGTTTTGTTAACACTGAATCTCTCAGTTCTTCTGACAGTAAGACTTGTGGTTTATGTAAAAATGATAAACACTTACATCTCTATTCTTGCCCTTCGTTCATGAAGTTATCTCCTCAAGATAGGCATTTATTTATAAAAAATAATTCTTATTGTAACCGTTGTACTTCAATTCTCCACCGCACAATGAACTGCTTATCAAAAGGAATCTGTTCCAAGTGTTCATCGTCTTCGCATCATTCATCGATACATTTTGAACGAAAGAACAATAATAATAATAATAGTTCAAAAACGTCCCAACCTAAGTTAGATAATCCGTCTTTAACTTCAAACGCAATCGCATCGCCTCGCGTATCCTCTGTTAGTACTACAGAACCTACGCTCTCGTCTTGTGATAACGTTAGTAAAATTAAATCTAACTCTAGTAATACGAATAATACTTCTGTGTGTAACGTATCTTACGATTCTGTAGACCGCTTCGCTACTACGACGCTATTAGGTACTGCAAAAATAAGATTGTATGACAGTAACAATCGTCCACATTTCGTACGGTGTCTAATAGACCCAGGGTCGCAAAACGATTATATATCTATCGATTGTTGTAAAATGTATTCACTGCCCATAAACTCTCAAAACCGTTTTGCTGAAGTTCAAGGCATCGGCGGAGCTTCGCAAAAAATACTTGGCATTTCCGAGTTTAAATTTGAATCGCGGTTTGACGACGGGAAGGAATACTCGATACGCCCTCTGGTGGTAGAACGAATCACTTCACAGCTGCCAGACTCGCATGTCGAAATAGCGGCATTTAAAGATTTGATTAAAAATTTACCACTAGCTGATGACAACTTCTCTGAACCTGGTCCGATAGATATGTTGCTAGGGGTTAATGTTTACTGTAAAATCGCATTAAGTAATAAAATAATCGGCGATGCAAATACGCCTTCCGCTTTCGAGACCTCATTAGGTTATTTAATTATGGGCGATGCACCTATTATTTCTAAAAATCTTAAATCGCGCGCTTTGTGTTTTTTCACAAGCGAACCTTTAGATGGATTATTAGAAAGGTTTTGGACTATTGAAGAACCCCCCTCGCGCAAGTATTTAAGTCCCGACGAACAAAAATGTGAAGATATATACGTTTCTTCAACCATCCGCAATCGGGACGGCTCATACTCAGTGAATCTCCCTTTTAATACTGATCCCGATGTTTTAGGAGATTCATACAGAACCGCTAAGAAACGCTTTCTTAATCTAGAAAAGAGATTCAATAGAGATACTGAGCTTCACTCTAGATATAACGATGTAATTAGAGATTACATAGATAAACGCATACTTGAACGCCTGCCACCTGATGAGCCCATCTCATCAGGCTATTATTTAGCGCATCACCCAGTGATTCGTGAGGACAAGAGTACGAAAGTACGCATCGTTCTAGATGGCTCTTGCCCCACTGAGTCTTCTCTTCTCAATATAGAAGAATTCTCCTCTGATAAAAAATTATCGCTAAATGATATTTTGCATACTGGTTGCAATTTGCAATCAGATATTTTTAACATTCTTTTGAATGTTCGCATATTTCGCATCGCATTTTTTGCCGACGTTAGGCAAATGTATTTATGTATTTATGTAAACGCACCGCACCGCAAATATCAACGTATTATTTATCGCTTCGCACCCGAGGACCCGCTCGAAGTGTATGAATTTACTCGAGTGACCTTCGGTCTACGGTCTTCACCGTTCTTGGCAATGCGTACTGTACGGCAGTTGGCCATCGACGAGCGCCACAGATGGCCGCTTGCTGCTTCTGTTGTGGAGAGAGACGTCTACATGGACGATTTAGCTTCTTCTGCCTCATCTCTCGATGAAGCAGTAAGGATAGCACAGGAGCTAATAGAACTCTTTAAAGCTGGTGGATTTGACTTAGTAAAATGGACCAGCAATTCAACTGAATTGCTTGGTCACATTCCTATGTCTCATCGCCAGTCTGAGTCAATCTCTCTCGACACAGATAGCACTTTTAAAATTCTAGGCCTCCATTGGCTTCCCGCTTCCGACGACTTTAATTTTAAAGTGTCGCAACCGCCTAGTGCTTGTACAAAACGAGCCATTCTCTCCGCTACCGCCCGTCTTTATGACGTTTTAGGCCTCGTTGGCCCAGTTATTCTATCCGCCAAATTAATCATTAACAGCCTTACTAATAAACGTGGAATAGCGGTGGAATAGTTATAACGTGTTTTGTCTTTGTTTGTCAACAGTAATTTGACATTCGAAGGAAAAAGACAAAACAGGTTATAACTATTCCACCGCTATTCCACGTTTATTAGTAAGAGGGTAAGGATTTGTGGCTTCTGAATATGGGATGGGATGACTCTCCGCCTCAACACATAATTGATAAATGGCAGGATTATATATCCGAATTGCCTATTATCTCTAATCTCAAGTTTCCTCGCCACATGGGCATTGAGGAAAATTCGCAAGTTTCACTTCTGGCATTTTCAGATGCCAGCGAAAAGGCATATGGTTGTGTCGTGTATTTACACGTCAAAAATGAAAATAAATCGCCTATAGTTACACTGATGTGTTCAAAATCGCGTGTAGCGCCCATAAAGCCCACGGTAACACTAGCTAGACTAGAGCTGAATGGAATAGTATTACTTGCTCGTCTAGTAAACTCAGTGTATTATACGTTGTCTTCTCGCATAAAAATAAATGAAGTTCTCGCGTTCTCAGATTCAGAAGTCGCCCTCTGTTGGGCACTCTCCTCGCCACATAAGTTTAATACTTATGTAGCTAATCGCATCTCTCAAATTCATACGTTATTGTCGCCGCTTAATGTAACTTTTTATCATATCGCCGGAGTGCAAAATCCCGCTGATTGCATCTCTCGTGGCCTTATGCCCGCTCAATTCTCAGAACACGCACTTTGGTTTGAGGGACCCTCATGGATTTCCTTACCATCGGAAGAGTGGCCTATAACCAAATTTTCACCTCGCGACAATTCTTCTTTACCAGAGAATAAAACTACGACTCACGTAGTTATTTCAGAGGACGAGCATCCAATCATTACACTTGGATCAAAATGTTCTTCTTGGACTAAATTTGTTCACGCTGTGGTTTATGTACTCAGATTCATGAGAAAGCTTCCGCATAGAGACAGAATCACTGTTGAAGATATCGAAGCTGCTGAATTAATGATTATTCGCGCAGTACAACGTTCGGCCTTTAAGTCTGATATAGACAATATTAAAAATAATAAACCATGTTCATCAAAATTACAAAAATTATTCCCTTTTGTTTCTGATGACATTTTACGCGTGGGTGGACGCCTCTCTCAATCCACTTTGGATTACTCACATAAACACCCAATTTTATTACCCAAGAACGGACATATAATTGACCTCTTAGTGGACCATTATCACCGTACACAGTTACACGCTGGCCCTCTGTTACTCACATCCATATTAAGGCAAAAATATTGGATATTATCCGCTCGTCGTGTGGTACGCCACCGCATTCATAAATGCAACGCATGTTTTAGGCAAAACCCTAAACCTACTTTTCCGCTTATGTCGGATCTTCCTAAATGTAGAGTCGAAAAAAGTAAAGCCTTTTTACATACTGGCGTTGATTATGCAGGACCGCTCTACATAACATTAACTAGAAAACGCGGCGTACGCAGTCAGAAGGCATACATTTGCTTATTTGTCTGCCTAGTCACAAAGGCTATTCATATAGAGTTAGCATCTGATCTTAGTTCCGCTACCTTTTTAAATTGTTTAAAAAGATTTCTCTCTAAAAGAGGAACCGTCGAAATACTCTATTCCGATCGAGGAAGTAACTTCATGGCATCTAAAGCTTATTTGAGTGAGTTACAATCCTTTTTACAATCTGAAGATTACTACAAAGAGTTTAGCTCAGAATTAACAAGGAATCGTATTAACTGGAAACCAAACGTGGCTCTAGCTGCGCATTTCGGCGGGTCCTGGGAAAGTCAGGTAAAGAGTGTAAAGGCGACCTTATTTCGCGTGATAGGCAAACAAATTTTAACATACGAAGAGATGATTACCGTACTTAGTCAAATTGAGGCTGTACTGAATAGTCGACCTCTCTACATTTTGAGTTCAGATCCTTCTGAACCCACTGCGTTAACGCCATCACATTTTCTCTCGACTCTACCATTGGAATTCATTCCAGCTCCTGATGTTACAGGAGAGCGCGCTAACCTTTTAACTAGGTTTTCTTTATTAGACTCGCTTGTCCAATCGTTTTGGAAACGGTTTAAAACGGAGTATTTACATAATTTACAATCGCGTGAAAAATGGAATACGCCAAGTAATCCAGTTACCGTAGGGACTATCGTATTAATTATAGTTGAAAACGCACCTCCATTGCAATGGCCGATAGGAGTTATTACCAAAGTAATGCCTGGCAAAGATGGAGTCGTTCGTGTCGCTCAAGTTCGAACTAAATCTGGAACTTATGGTAGACCAGTTGTAAAACTTTGTCCGTTACCAACTCAATAAATTTATTTATTTATTATATTGTATTTATTTACTTATACTTAGTTTTTTAGTTATTAAGTAATTCACTGCAATATTACGCACCTGTATGAGGTAGAGCTTTGTTAATGAGTTATGATCTCTTGTCCCCATAACTCTATCTTTTAATTAAACTCTATGAAGCCAAAGACTTCATGCAGGCCGGGATGTTTGGTCCCAAATTTGATAATTAAGATTTCTAACTAATGAATTCATAAAATCATAGAAGACAAGGAACTAGACTGACGCTATGATATAATCACACTATCCATTTCACACTAGTGGATTTATCCTATTTCCTTCTCATTCTAATTCATCCTCCAATTGCATTTATGCATTACCTGATTCCTTTAATTTCCGCTCCAAATTGTCTCTGCAATCGCACCTGTGGAAGACATTTCAGTTCTTCGCAAAAACGCTCGCGACGCTCACGCATCCTTATCGTGCAAAATCTACCTACGACGACGGGACGCCATAGTAATCGAGTGATTATCGACACGTGGGAAACAAATCCGTGATAATCAAGGATTAAAGTGATCTGTTACGTGTATAAATATATACTAAAGCTGCGGCCGCAGAGAAAACAATCAAATAAGGTGATATTTTGAAGTGAAGTGATACGCAAAGAGAACTTCTTGTAAGAAAGGATTTTTCCATCTTAACCTGTAAGTTTTTCATATCATTTTCCTTTATATCATAAAGACTGACCAAATATATAACAAAAGGGGAACGCCCTATATACAGTCCACTAAATTACATGCTCCACTTATATACTTACTCATTATATACTTTCAACCCGGTTATGAGTAGGTAATAAATTTTTCCCCAAGTAACTTCGCACTTTTACCTACCACGCGAGGCCCCTGCAAGAGCTAGGTCCCGGGCGGTTGCCCTGCTTGCCACCCCCTAATGCCGCCACTGACGTCATATATTTCCCTAGGACACTGCGGCAGTATACTGTCAGTCCATAACGGAACGAATTTTTCCCCAGTAAGAGCACTGAACAGTGCTCGCAGTGTATATCGGAACGTACCCTTTAATACAGCCTGGTTTCGTCACCATATTATCTTCAACTGAAGCCTAGGATTATTATTTATCGATCAAATGTTTATTTAGCTTTTTCCATCTACTTTTGATCTTTTCGATAATAATTGAACTCTTATTTGTTGGTATGATAGTGCTAATTTGGTTGTACGCAATCTCCAAGCTAAGCCAAATTCAAGCGTCCAAGCTATTTGATAATTAAATCAATTCTTTATTTTTATTTTTTATTAGCAATCTTTATACTAAGAATATTCATTCAATATATATATATATAATACTAAGATTCCCACTAGCCCAGTACAATGAAATCCTGACTCCTAAACAAGGAAAACCCGTATTTTAGGGGCCAAATTAGGGATATGGGGTTAATATAACCATAGTACAATACATCTTATTTTACTATGATATAACTGTCATATCCCTACTAGGTTAATACTCTACCATCATAAAATAATCATAAGTTACCATTCAGGTGAGAATGCAGTCAAGGCCTTACTTGTAAAAGAACAAAAATAACAAAATAGTAATCAAATATATCTATTATTTTCTATTTTTGTTTATAAATATCTTTTATAGTCTGACCGCGATAAGAAAATGGTGCCACATCACTATCGGCGGGCTAAGCCACGCCCCCCGACCAATCAAGTTGCAAGAAATCAAAAAGCTTTCTGCTTTCTTGCAACTTCATTGGTTGGGCTTAGCGTGGCAGCCTGACGAAAGTGATGATTCACTATTTTCTTAACGCGGACATGCTATAGTTTGGAGTTTGTTTACAACCAAAATAGCACTAAAACCAATGTGCAAATATTGAAAAGATATAGTATTGTATATGACAATGTTTCTGCATTTCAGCAGAGGTTCAGGGGAGTGCGTCGAGTGGGCGGGGCACAGGAAATCTGCGTCCCTTGACGTCACGGCTCGCAAGGAGAGACATCACTCACAGACCGTGAAAGAGAAGTAAGCATTGTTTATTGATTTATATGTATTTACTAGCTAGGTCCCGCGACTTCGCCTGCGTGGATTGAGGTTTTTTGGTTCCCGTGGGAACTCTTTAATTTTCCGGTTTTCCTATGTGCAATTCCAGACTATAATCTATCTCTGTGCTAAATTTTATCCAGATCCGTTCAGCCGTTTTGGCGTTATTGAGTAACAAACATCCATCCATTCATCCAAACTTTCGCATTTATAATATTAGTATTAGTATAGAATATAGACTATTCCATTATTAGGGGTTTAGCCCGCCAACCCGCATTGGAGCAGCGTGGTGGGTACAAGCTCTAATTCCCTCTCTCCTATGAGAGTGGAGGCCTTTTTATTTTATTTTTAGGGTTCCGTACCTGAAGAGGAAAAATGGAACCCTTATAGTTATAGGATCACTTCGTTGTCTGCCTGTCGGCTGTCAACCACCTCTTTCTCGGGTACGCCTATCAAATTGAAATGAATATCAAATTTTGGCTTTTGGCCTGAGGGCATAGTGTGCCGTCGCTATAGGGAAGCGAGAGAGAAATCCCTACCAAAGTAATATTTTTATATTGTATTTACCTAACCTACGTATAGTGTTTTAAGATTGTATTTTATTTTATATTGTTTTTTTTTTTCAAGTATTTTGTATATTTTATAATATGGACCTTGTTGCCTGAAATAAATGAATAATAATAATAATAAAATACTTAAGTCTACGGTCCCTTGGAGCTGTAAAAAACTTTTTTTTAACAAACTTTAATTAATTTAACTTGCATTTTTTGTGGGTTTGTCTTGCAAATCTTGAAACTGAATTTTAAAACAGTCTTCCCCAAACGATTAAGCTGAAATTTTGTACACACGTTTAGTTTGGATAACGATCTATGGTTAGCTAAGTGACGTCATTCTAAATCCAATATGGCGGACTATGCCATGCCATGCCATTCAAAAAACCAGGCGGAGTTTGTTGTGGGTTTGTTTGATACCGTCGTTTATATTACCATCACGTCTTATACTTTATATACTTGACGTTCAGAAAGTGCTAATACCAATTTTGGATAAACATACTTTGACTTTGTTGAAATTCCAGGTTTCGCTGCATAGTGCCATACCCGCCCAATTCGGAATACGAGTTGGAGCTAAAAGTTGACGACATTGTAATTGTGTGCAAGAAACGCGGCGACGGCTGGTACAAGGTATTATTTTTTCTACGTATTGAAAGAAAGAAAGAAAGAAAAACAGTTTATTCGACGATGGTATCACAGACAAAACACAAATTACAGATGTAACAATTTCGTCTGTGACACCACCCAGAATGGGTGTACAGCTCAGCTTAAGCCCTGCATTGTATGCCAATAAATTACATACAAAGCAGGGCGCTGATTTTCAGCTGTGACCCGGGTGACGTCACAGTAACAAAAATTATTAATTTAACAAAACAAGAGTAAAAAGTAGTAGAAGTAGAAGAAGAGTATTGCAAAATACGAGCAAAGTGAACGGCAATTATGCCCGTTTTCATCAACAAATGGGGCCAATTCTGTTGTCCCCATCTCTAGACTAAACTTTAAATGACAGCTCTATTTTTATTGCTATCCCTTTCATGATACTCCCTGTGAAAAAAGGGACAGTACTAGATTTAGAGCTATCATTTTAGTTTAGAGATTGTACTAAACAGAATTGGCCGCTTAGGGAACACCAATACATAACATACGCAACATAACAACAAAAGGGTTGTTGTTATGTTGCGAAATTTCCTCAAAATCGGTTGAGAAATAGGCCGTGAAAGCGTAGCGGACAGACAGACAGACACCGTTTGGTATTTATAATTATGAGCAATTGGGTATTTGACAACTAGTCAAATCAGGAAATTTTTTTTTGTTTTGTCACTAGACCCAAGACATTTTTGTCACTAGACCTAAGACATTTTTTTTTTCAAATTTACAATTGGGTATTTGACAGCTAGTCAAATCAGGAACCTTTTTTTAAACTTAATTGTGACGTCATCAAAAGTCAATCCACTGTTCTTACTTTAATCGATAATTTTAAATGGCAAACAAAAAATTTACAATAGACAAGGAGCTATGGCCAAAAATACGTCTCAGACGATTTGCATCTGATAACCATTTTCAATGGTAAAAGATGACTTTGACGCACTATACCAGGTTTTTACACATGTGTTTAATACAGTTGTTCTTTTCCAGGGTACGCTCCAGCGCACGGGTCGCACGGGACTCTTTCCCGCGTCCTTCGTCCAGAGCGTGCCGCCCGACTGACATTACACACACACTGGCTTCTACAGTGCGTTCTACGATTATTACAGGACGAACAATATATAACACGCAACGTATTTGGTGTGTTATTATGTGTTATTCTAAAAATAAACGGTAATAGGGATGACAACGACCTCAATTTACATAGTCGGACCCTGGTGGACCTATTTTACTAACGCCATCTAGTCTGAAAAGCGGGACAGCGCTATGGCGGGGACAAGGACAGGCTTATACATGTGTGGAGCGAGCTCTACAGGTCGGACGCCCGATTTTTTTCTATGAAAGGGCCCATCTAGTACCTACATATATATCGTTGAGGGATGATGACAAGTCAATCAAATCAAACTTATGGCCACTTGCACAAGGTCATTTAAACTGATTTAGTTAAATTTTGTAATGCTGTCCCTTTTTGGCAAATGCATATTGTAGTTGCCAGAAAGGGACGGCATTGAAATATTTACGAGTAACTGAATCAATTTAAGAGTCCTTGTGCATGAGGCATCATTCTCTGTCCAATCATTTATTTTACTTTTGGCAGCTGGATTCAATGATGTTCAATGCGTTACTGATTCGATTTTTGATAACAATCGACTTTATTTATGTAGAAGTTTTATTCAGTTTGACACATTGATATTTATCTTTGCTCAACATTTTTTCATTGTTTTATAAACATACCCAAGCGTTTAAATGACTTAAGTATATTAATGTATGTATTAAAATAAATCATTTATATACAACAGTACAGGAAATGTACATGAATCAGTCAGGTCATAGAAACCATCCATCGCCAAAGTAGTGTGGTGCTAGGAACTATCAAGAAACTAGTGTTGTAACTTGTAGCTCCCTGACTATTTTGAAAGGGAAAGTCGTACTTGTAATTACTAGATGAGTATACAAGTTACGAAATGTCGGATAAAAGGACATCTCGCTTCATTATTGTCAAAAAAAAAGATTTGCGTCCATGGAGTATTGCATTTTTTTTGTCGATGGTTGCCTGTCAATAATTATGTAACTTCATAGCCGTGCTTATGTCAAAAGTAAAATAAATGATTGGACAGAATAAAAAAAGCGCTTCTAGTATGGAAGTTTGTATGAAATAGCATAGTTGCGCACTCTTTTTCTTTAATCTATAATTTTATTTTTAAAATGGTTATCAAACTTGAAACTAACCGAGGATGTGAATTTCAGGTCTTTTGGAAGACTCTCTATTTAATAATCAGTTGGAAATTATTTATTTTTGACGTACGCATCATCCCTATTTAGCAATCATTCAGGTACCACACTGCCAACGCTTAAAGCCATACTGGGGCTGATTCTGTGTAACACAATCTCTAAACTAAACTAAAATAGCAGCTTTAAATCTAGTTCTGTCCCTTTCCGTAGGGAGTATTATGAAAGGGTTAGCAATATTTGTAATGCTCTAATTTTAGTTTAGTTTAGAGATTGTGCACTACAGAATCGGCCCCATTGTTTCATTATTGTTGGCTTTCGTGTTTTAGAATTATAATCCTTATTTTAGGAACGTCAAGGTACATGACATCAAACTGTCATTTCGAGTAATATTGCTTAAATATTGTATTATGCGTTGGCAGTATATCCCCTGTCCTATTCAAATACTAATGGTCACGTGATACCTACTAATTTAACTTCATTTAAGCTGCAATTACACTTGTAAGTTTTAATCACGTAAGTCACTTCCAAAAGTGTAATTACGGCTTTAAATTAAAATAGTGCAAGTTCAAGAACTATAAAGTTGCACTTGCAAGGACAATTATTATTATCTAGTTGTGTGACGTCACACTAACTTAACAACCGACTATATAAAATCGGATTTAAAGAAAGAAATGGTGTAAACTGTAAAGTAATGAGGCGTGACTTAATTGGACCGAAAAGGACTAAATATGTAAGTTTTAGTACACTGGGTATGTTCCGATATACACTGCGAGCACTGTTCAGTGCTCTTACTGGGGAGAAATTCGTTCCGTTATGGACGGACAGTATACTGCCGCAGTATCCTAGGGAAATATATGACGTCATAAATCGTCGCAATTTTTGTACTGTGAGCACTGGCGTTTTCGAGGTAAGGTGCTCTCAGTGCTTTGATCACGCGATCAACAGCTGGACTGCGTTCCGTTTTACACAGTAACCAGTATAGCTAACTAAGGAACGGCTTCGCAGTGTACTAAATTGGCGTCACACCTTACAGTGCTCGCAGTGTAAATCGGAACATACACTGTATTGTAAAATGATGTCAAACTCGAGTAAGGGACCGCAATCGTTGTACGTTAAAATACTTAATCTTAAAAAGTTAATTTCTCAGTCGTGTATTGGTGGATTTCAATATTTTTTTTCACTGATTTATCAGTTTTGATCTGTATTTTAAGTGACACCCACTGTGTGCACACGCGTGACAATCTGACAGTAAATTTGACAGATTTTCGATGCCAAAACATCAACATATAATATACAAATAAAAGGATTATTTTGGTTTGAATATTTTGGTCCGTTCCGCCATTTTTATTTTTTTTGCGAAATAGCAGCAACTCATAAAACCTGTATTAATGTATAATATTATGTAGTTGGCATTAATACATGCAAGTATTATTAAAAAAAATTAAAATGGTGGAACAGTAGGTAGGCCTGGCTCCATACTAAAATATTCAAACCCGACTATAATTATTATGATTTTAAAAAATACTAAGCGATTTGAAAACAATTAAATTTCGTTAATTGTTGATAGTTATTCAATATTTTTAAATAAAATAGTAAAACATAGTGTATTCGATAGAAAATTTTACAATCGGTTGACTTTTTTAAATCTTTGTTTGATAAAAACGTCAAACACTTAAAACAAATAGTTTAAATTAAAAAAAAAAAAAAAAATCTGACTGAGTCTATATCATGTCCTTTTGATCCTTATGAAATCCGATTGCTTTTATTTCCATCAAGTCTTTAGTTCTAATCCCTGAGTATGTCTAAATATATTAAAAAGCGTTAGACTTGCGTTGACAGATAGTCAATAATTGTCCCTCTTATTTTTAGTCTTAGCGCCTAGTACACTATTTTCACAGAACTGTAAGTAACTACAATTTTTATTGTTATAGTAAAGTAACTATGATAATAAAATGTAATGCCATGATGACTTTTAAATTTTAATCCTTTAAATTTAGTTCAGTTTTAATATGTGCTACCGAATTAGAACTATTTTGTAGATTATTTATATTATTAACTTTAGGAGAGTGTTTAAAATAAGAGATATTCTGAATTAAAATTACGCATCGCAACTTTACAAATAATTTACTTTCAAACTATTTTTTTTAATACTGGATGATTCCCGCGACTTCGTACGCGTGAATTAGATTTTTTTGATTCCCGCGGGAACTCCATAATTTTCCGGGATAAAAAGTAGCCTATGTCCTTCCCCGGGATACAACCTACCCCTGTAAAAAATTTCATCAAAATCGGTTGAACGGATGAGCCGTGAAAGCGTAGCAGACAGACAGACAGACACACTTTCGCAGTTATAATATTAGTATGGATACTCTAAAACCTTTTCCTAAGCTTTTATTTGAATACTAGATGACGCCCGCGACTTTGTCTGCGTGGATTAAGGTTTTTTGATTGCCACGGGAACTCTTTAGTTTTCCGGGATAAAAAGTAGCCTATGTCCTTCCCCGGGATACAAACTTTACCAAATCTCATCAAAATCGGTTGAACAGATAGACTGTGAAAGCGTAGCAGACAGACAGACCGACAGTCACACTATCGTATTTATAATATTAGTATGGATTTGAATAAATAACTAACTTTGGTGGCCTCCAATAAATTGAGTGACTAATTTTGAAGTTAGCTAATGTCCAAGTTAATTACTTTTAAGGCCACAATTACACTTGTTAAGTTTTTCTCACTAGTAACATAATGATATGTATATGAGTAGCTTAATGTAAACAGTCTTGTAACTTGTATGTAAATGTTAGTTATGTAAGTCACTTACGTAAACATTTACAAGTGTGATTGCGGCCTAAGACTTAGGGGTTTTAGAGGGAAAGTTTAGGTACCCTACCACGTATAACTTAAGTACCTTCAAGGCAAGAGTGAATAGGCATTTGCTAGGCCAGCGCGCTCCAACCTAGATCTCATCATAGCTTTGTATTAAGCATGATTGTCGTCAACCGCAAGCCTCGCAATAAAAAACTAATAAAATCACCCTGCCTTAATAACACCTTGGTAACTTTTTACATCTGAGCCAATAACTATAGTTCGCGCGCGAGTTGAATGCAGAGCTTATGTATGGTGACACATACAAAAGCTCTGCATTGAACTCGATGTTAAGAACCTCTTAATATTTGAGAGAAGTTCTTAATTCGGTTGTGTGATTTTAATTCAGAATATCCCGGAGAGATTTTGATACGATTTCAGTGAATTTATTTTTATAAGATGATACGCTTATTATGTTAATAACAGTTTTTTTAACACTCCTGTGTTCCGTTCCGAGTTTGTTCAGAATCTAAAAAAGGAGTTTTTAAATTCGGCTGTATTTGTTTTTTAATTTCAGTTGTATATCTGACCAAATTTTTAACGATTTGGTGAACGAATAGTTAGGGATGATTCACATTGGACCGCGTCGTGGATCGAAACATTGTATAAAAGTGAAGTGCGATTAATGTGTTCTAAGAATAGGACTGACTTGCCGCCATATTGTGACCGTCTAAGCTTGAAATCGATTTTGTAGTAGGTACTTAGACTAAATTAAATAATATAGAAAATATCATTATGTAGATTTTTCCTTGCAAACACTAATTTTAAAGCGACAGTTGATAAAGTTGAAGTTTATTGACTTTCCCATTCTTACTTTGAACCATGGAAGTAGAAATATTATCTTTGAACGCGTTGTATGAAATCATCCCTTAATTTTAACTTCTTAGCGTAAGATAATATTTTTAGCTATATGTTGCTCAACAGAAGTTGCTATACCCCATTTTGTATTGGAGAAACATCTATGGGCACCATGGTGACGTCATAACGACACGACAAAAAGTCGTATCGACGACAGACAGGACAAAAATCGTGAGATCAGAGATTTTTCATCAAGATTTTTGTCGCTAATATTATAAGGCTGATCGCATATTACGAAATGACTGACCACAACGTATTTTTCATTAGCATAATATATCTTACGACCGTTTAAAATTATTCGAACATCGAAACTTAATAACTGCAGAGTAAAATGGACCTACAGGCCCAAGATTTTAAATTGAAAATTGTGTACTACCGATTATAATTTCGCATGTATTCCGCTCGACCGTTGGCTGTAAATAAAATATGTGGATGCAATCTTTAAAACAAGGCAGTTAGGGTTCATTTTCCTTTGACGTTTTCTGATATTTTATGTTTTAAAAATCGTTGTGTATGCAGCTTTTGTGTCATAATATCATGGTATGCGATGAACTTGGTTTCCTTCAAATAAATAATACAGGTTAACCTTTTGTTACAATAAAGTTAAACACTGCCATATTAATGAATATTTCGTTAAAATTTTAGCAATTTACTTCGAAATGTTTTCAAAAGTTTTTTGAAACTTTTTTAAAAATCTGTAATACTAATAACTTATCCCGTTTAGCGTATTTGTCATAAGTGTCCGATCGATGTACTTATAAAGAATTGGGTATTTGACAACTAGTCAAATCGGCATCTTTTTTTCAAACGTCAAAACGCGTGCTTATTAGTATGGGTTTTTGTATGAAATATTGCATAGTGACGTCATCAAAGTTTTGAAAGACGCACTTTTTTACTTTAATCTTACTAGAATAGTTATTCAACATTAAACTAACAGGGGACGTGGATATTACGACTATTGGGAGATTCTCTATTTAATAATCACTAAAAAATAATTTATTTGAATAGTTGTCAAAACCCAATTAAGTCTCCACACTTGTTATTAAGGGTAGACGCACACGAGATTCTGTTTTCGCAACAGTTTTGTCTTCTATACTAATTTCGAGAAAATTCGTCCGCGTTACCATAATTTGTGTCTATAATGTGCCCTAAATATCATTTTAATTTATAAAAAACCCAAAAGCCCATATTTCAAGATTAATAAATACTAGCCTAATTATTAATTAAACGATGAATAATATAAATTATTGAAAACAGACAGACGGATAGACATAGTCGAACCATAAGGGTTCCTTCGCACAATGAGGGTTCCCTTTTTTATTTTTACCATTTGGTACCGAACCCTTAAAAGTTTTGGTTTTATGCAAAATTTCAGCATTCGGCAGCTTACAAAGCATTTTAAATTTCATTATTATTTATTTATTATTAACTTAAATGACATTTTCTACAAATTACGTTTTTTTATCCATTACAATTATTTTAAAATAATTATTATCGATCGGACACTAATTTTAGTGTTAGGCCACGATTACACTAATAAGTTTTATTCACGGAAGTCACTAAATGAGTAACTTACGAAATGTAAACCGTGTTGTAAGTATAGACGCGAATCGTATGCAAATGTTAGTTTTGTGATTAAATTGGGCATTTGACATATAGTCAAATCAGCAACTTTTCAAACATCAAAACGCGTCCTAAGTATGGGATTTATTTGAAATTCTGAAATGTGACGTCATTAAAGTTCGACGCACTTTTTACTTTAATCGATTGTTTGAAATGGTTATTCAACATAAAACTATCAGGGGACGTGGATATTACGACTTTTGGGAGATCCTCTATTTAATAATCACTAAAAAATAATTTATTTGAATAGTAGTCAAATACCCAATTACGTACGCTACTTACGTTACGTGAAAACTTACAAGTGTGATCACGGCCTTAGGTTAGAAAATGTGTAGATATAC
Source organism: Erebia ligea (assembly GCA_917051295.2). Taxonomy (NCBI): domain Eukaryota; kingdom Metazoa; phylum Arthropoda; class Insecta; order Lepidoptera; family Nymphalidae; genus Erebia; species Erebia ligea. The sequence goes on along the minus strand of OU785241.1, from coordinate 12,193,615 downwards.
CTACGTTATAACCTTACATTTTTCTTACAAAATATATGAAATTAAGTAAGCAATTATTAACAAGTAGTTTTTAAATGTTTTTCAAAAAATTGTTTAGAGAATTTTTAATTATAAGACTGTATTATAAATGATGAAACTTTTGTCATACTTAGTGTAAAGTTTAATCAACTTTGAATAATGTATAATTAGGTGAATATATTTGATACTTTCGTTTCTTAATAGTGATAAACCTATTATAGAATTTAGATATTATACTCTAAGTAAGTTAACTGTTTTTTAGTAGTTTTTATTATTATTTATTCTGAGCGGTGTGACTTTTTACTTTTTAGCCATATTTTTTTAAAATATTGTGTACCTAATCATTCTGAATAGTCGAACTCTTTTTCCTATTGTTGTAAGTAAGCATTTGCCGGCATACATTTTAAAAATAAACTGAACTTAATAAAAAAAGTAGAAGGTCGTCTATATATTGATGAAATATAATCAACAAAGCCTGAATCCAGGGCGAGTTCGTTAAAAAAATATGATAAAATAAAACGCTCAAATTTTTTATTAATGTATATCAATTATTATTTATCGACGTGTAAGCAATTTTTTGTGATTTTTTAAACTTGATATTTATTGTATTTTAATAACTTTTCAATGTTTGGTTACTAATTCAAACACAACTTTTCGGTTAAGTTCCATCGTCAAAAAGAACTGAATTTAATTAAGTATTTATTTGAAATTGACTTTTTTTATTCGTTTTTGAAAATTCTTTTTTTAATGTATTCCTATTATACTGTATGTATCCAAACAACGAATTTTTAAAAATAATTACGAATCTGACTACCCATGATACTCAAGAACGTTTTTTTGGATAAGTATTTAAATGAATATTAGTTGTATTAACAATTGGCACAAATTGAAGGATGTAAATTTTTTACTCGAAAATTGACACGTTTGAATTACTGAATATAATATGCATTATTGTTATTCTTTTTTGTACCCTTACAAAATCGTTTTTAGGACAATTTTATAAAAAAAAAATTCTGTTGAAATATCAGCAAAATTTAGAAAATTTGTGTGTAATTTTTTTTACATAAAATATAAAAAAATAAAAATCTGAGGGTGCGTTCGGACTGACTGGCATATTTTGTTTGATAAGATTTTTATAATATTATTTTTTTAAATGACTTCGTCCATCGATTTATGGTTTTTTGGGATTTAAAGTAGCCTATGTCTTTCTGCCATGGTAATTGATAGTCATAAGATAGATGGTAGAATTAAGCAGTAAGTTAGAAAAGACGGTGCCGAGAAAATGGCGCTTCGAGTTTTGATTTTAAGCACCATTTTCCCGTAACCGTCTTTTCTTACATATTGTACCCCGATTTACCAAATGTCGTCCAAATGGGTTAAGCGGATGGACCAGACAGACAGATAGTCTCGCTTTATGATTGAGTATTTGACAACTAGTCAAATCAGCACCTTTTTTTTCAAACGTCAAAACGCGTAATGTACCTACTAAGTATGGAATTTTGTATGAAATTTTGAATTGTGCCGTCATCAAAGTTCGACACACTTTTTTTTACTTTAATCAATAGTTTAAAATGGTTATTCAACACAAAATTAGCAGGGGACGTGAATATTACGACTTTTGGGAGATCCTTTATTTAATAATAACTAAAAAAATAATTTATTTCACTAGTAGTCAAATACCCAATTATTATATCTGTAGATAATAATTCCATAGTCTCCATAGTCTATGCTCTATACTATAGAGCATAGACTATGGAGTGGTATGGATCAAACAGTATGTAATCACTATGGTATGGATTTCATAGCTACTTTCGCTGGACTGGGAAAGTTTTTGTAAAACGAGTAGGTATTTATTTAAAAATTTAGTCTGTCTGCACAAGTCTTCAGATTGAGCATCTATTTTTCCTTAGGGGTCATCCATAAAGTACCTGCGTCACATGTCTTGCAAGTTTACATCTAGAAATTATTAAATTAACACAGCACTTCCGAATTTAGTTTTATTTCCATTAGAGACAGATAGAGATGGAAATATTTTAAAGATTTTCGTGAACTGTTCTGTTCAGGCATTTTAACACTGATGTTTAAGATTTTGAAATGCGACGTCACGATACTTAGGACCCCACCCACCCCTTGTCACGCATGTCACACTTCGTTGACCCCCTCCCCCCCTTTAACGTGTGACGTACTTTATGGATGATCCCTTAGTTACTTAAAAGTTAAACAAATCACACACACCGTAGGGTCTCACCACGTCTATCGACGCGGAACTATTTTCATGTATATAATATGTTACTAGCTGATGCCCGCGACTTCGTCCGCGTGGTTTAAGGTTTTTTTTTATTCCCGCGGGAACTCTTTAATTTTCTGGGATAAAATATAGCCTATGTCACTCTCGAGGTCCTCAACTATAAAACTACAAAAATCACGTCGATCCGTTGCTCCGTTGCGGTGTGATTGAAGGAAAAACCAACAAACAAACACACTTTCGCATTTATGAAATTAATTATGATTAAGAGTGAAAAAGTCATCGCCCGCCGCGGCAAACGCGACGCGACGGCTAGCGACGTGCGACGCGGAAACGTCCTTTTCCCGAGTTTTGACTTTTACTGCCATATAAGTACATGCCTAGATCCAAGAGTGAGGCATCTTCTAGGCAAGCGTGTTCCAACCTAGACCTCATCATTCACGCAATAAAAAAAGAAAAGAAAAAAAAGGTTTTGTGGCCGGCTAAGTCGGTTCCGTGTCGATAGGTTTGGTGAGACCCTTACGCGTAAGCGACGCATTAGCATGGCGTTTCGACGTTTATAATTTATATATAAGATTTTCCACTTCTGTCGTTGTATTGGTTTGGTAAGAAAGTTTGAAGCGCCGTGCTTATCGTGTCGCTTACGCATTTCTGCGAAAAGCGATGTTTAATTTTCAAGTGCTAGAGGAAAAGTATGTTACAAATAAATATGTAACATCAGTTAAAACACTGGGAGTCAAATAGTCGGTAAGAAAATAAAAGAAAAATACTCCATAATTTAGTTGATACTTTAAAGTAGCTAAATACGATACTGCTATGTAACTAAGCTTTGTATGATAAGGAGACCATATCGGAGAGTTTTAGTTCACTTGTGGAGAAAAATAAAAAGTTTCTTCCGTTATGCGATTTTTATTTTATCCCCTTTGTATCCTTCAAAATACCAGAGATTAGCGAAATATAGTCTGTTCCGTTCGGTACGGTATGTTGAAATCTATTAAGAGGTGTGAGTACGTACGAGGTTAACCCGCTACCATCTTAGACGGCTAAATCACTTACCATCTGGTGTGATCGTGTAACTTGTAGCGGACAAAAAAAATATCGAGCCAATGTCTGTACTCGGTAGGTATGTACTTAGAAATAAAATATTTTGATGAAATAAAGACAATAGATAACAGAAACGACTTTACTTGTACCTTATCAACTTCATTAAAATTACCAAAAAACAAACTCAAAAATACCATTTAAAAAGATAAAAATGCCTCCCCGGCGGGGAATCGAACCCCGGTCTCCCGCGTGACAGGCGGGGATACTTACCACTATACTACCGAGGATAGTGACGGCTGTGTTCAAATTAAGGTCTATCTTCTACTTTCAAATTCATTTGTGACTTTTGACGTCACACTTGAGAATACGACCGTATTTTCGTATAATTCTATAATAATTATAACATTTAACATTATAAATATTTTTAACCGAAAATTTCTAGGGCATATAGATAGGTACCTACTATATAATAGGAGCTATAAACTGTCGACGTATAAACCATATTAATTATTATTATCTTATAATAATCTTTCCATCCGTTAAAAGAATTGGGTATTTGACAATTAGTCAAATCAGCTACTTTTTTTCAAACGTCAAAACGCGTGCATAGTAGGGGATTTGTATGAAATTTTAAATTGACGTCAAAATGCGACGCACTTTTTTACTTTAATCGATAGTTTAAAATAGTTATTCAACATAAAACTATCAGGGGACGTGGATATTGCGGCTTTTGAGAGATCCTTTATTTAATACATAATCACAAAAATTATTAAATAAAGGACCCAATTAGAAGGCAATCACGAACTTCCATCACATTCGCAAAGATGGCCGCCGATCGCGATCTCTACAAGTCTTATATTATTCCGGTCCGGTAATATTATAAATGCGAAAGTGTGTCTGTCTGTCTATTTGTCTGTCTGTCTGTCTGCTACGCTTTCACGGCTCATCCGTTCAACCGATTTTGATGAAATTTGGTACAGCCCCCCTAGCATGGGCCGAGACAATTTTCTCCCCGAGGAAAGGATAAAAAATTTATTCCTAAATAAATCAATAAAAACGCTAAATAACGGTGGGTAAATAGTCCCCCGAGTCCCCGTGAAATGTCAAAAGGGGATAAACTTCTCCTCTCCCCTGTTGCCGTGCTCTGAGAGGTGGATAAGTTAATTTTATCCCTTGTCAGTGGATAAAATCGGGGGATAAAATTTTTATCTCCGGCCCATGCTAGGGGGGCTGGGGTAGGTTGTATCCCGGGGAAGGACATAGGCTACTTTTTATCCCGGAAAATTAAAGAGTTCCCGCGGGAATCAAAAAATCTTAATGACGGCGACAGCGGGGCGATGGAAACCGAGAGCTGGTGACAAATTTCGGGAAGGTCCTTTATGCTAGCTGAAATTGTGGAAAAATATAATTTCGTTCATTGGCGAATCCAGTTCTGCCAGTCTGGTAGAGAGAGCGTTTGCGGTTATTTCGCTACTGCGCAGGATATAACATTTTCAAAAAAAAATCGGAAAAACATTTTTTTGGCAACTTGATTTTTTTGTATTTAAATTTTATACTTATAGAATTCGAATAAATAAATCCCAGACATTTTTGTCGGTTATAAAGTATTACCAGACCTCTTTCAAATTGTTCCCGAAATTTGTCGCCAGCTCTCCGACTAGTCGCATCGCCCCGCTACCGCTGTCGCCCCGCTACCGCTAGTTTCGTGCCCGTACACAAGGTAGGTACAAGGTTGTAACTTATCGGTTTATTTTTTTCTTTTTGGTAATAGATGATAGTAGGTAATTATAATTAAGTTAGCCCTTGACTGCGATCTTGACTGCGGTAAGTGATGATGCAGTCTTAAGATGGTAGGGGACTAACCTGTTAGGGGCATGGCAGTTATAATTAAACCACACCCCCTAATCGGTTTCTATACATACCGCTAAGAACGCTAAAACGCTTGGCGGTACGTCTTTGCCGGTAGGGTGGTAACTAGCCACGGCCGAAGTCTTCTAGGCAAAAACTACTACAGAACTAAACTAGAACTAGACCAGCCCCCCGATTACGATAGGGTATCGGACATACCTAAACGTATAAAAATGGGCAGCCGAAATTGAGCTCTAATTCAATGCAGTAATGGTTTATTTTAGTTTGACGAAAATCTTTAACGTTTGATCGACAATTCTTACGTAATCGGGGGGCAGAACCTCTTTTTCGAAGTCGTTTAAAATTATTGTTATATAGCGCTATGAAAATGTTACGTAATGTAACGTGACTTTAATTGTTATTCTGTCGTAATATTTGTCTCGCAGACAAGCAAAATAATATGCCAGATTAATATTAGGCTGGAGCTCTCTCAGGGATTTTGAATAAACACGTAACTGACAAAATTTCTTCTACCTAAGTAGTTGTAATTAAATAAGTTGGTAGTACTTACTTATGTGTTTTTAGTTGTGCTATGTTAAAAGTTAAGGGATAAACTTCTTTATTTTTTTCTTTATTCACTCAGTGACTATGTCGCTCCGTAGATTACAATCGACACAATCACATACCTAACTTTAAAATATTTTCGGACTAATTTAAACAATAATTTTGATATAACGCACACAGGAAATGATGGAAAGCTAATACATTATGAAGGAAGTACAAATTTAATTTGCTATAATCCGCAACAGTAGTCAAATATATGTGGTACAGTGTATCTTGCACTTGCAGCTTACAATATTCACCACACCACATAAATCTTCCAAATTATTCTCAACGTACGTTTCATTCCGACACCGGAGCATCTTCAGGAGATGTTGACTCGACAATGCACGATTGTAAAGATAATACAATCACAAATACTTAAACTACTATCAAAAATATTACATAAACTTATACTCTAAATGCTTCATTCCGAACACACTCCAGCAATACATGGTAAATATCTTCAATTACTCCACAGGTGGAGCAATTGGGAGATTCCGATTTTTTAATAAGGAAGGCAAATTTGTTTGTCGCAATGTGTCCGGAACGAAGCCTTAATGCTATGATGAGGTCAGAGCGATTGAGGTTATACTTATCGAACCAACAAAACCTCCAAGGCTGGGACCTGGACGTCCTGTGAAGGGTATATGCCCCCCGATTACGTAAGAATTGTTCATCAAACGTTAAAGATTTTTGTCAAAGTAAAATAAACCATAATAGCATTGTATTAGAGCTCAATTTCGTCTGCCCATTCTTATACGTTTAGGTATGAACGATACTCGAACGTATAAGAATGGATACACGAAATTGAGCTCTAATTTAATGCTGTTATGGTTTATAAACTTTGACGACGAACTTTAACGTTTTGATCGGACATTCTTACATGATAAGGGGGCTGGTACAGGACGATGGAGTCCCAGCCTTGGAGATTTAATTGAGTTAACCGAGCAGGTTGCTCTACATAATCAGGGTTAGCGGGCATTAATATCTTCTAAGTTATTTCTGTCTTCTAATATCCTATTTAGTTATCAACTCGCTAGATGATGCCCTGGTCCGCGTGCATCTAGGTTTTACTTGCACAGCAATTAAAAATCCAGCTCACAGACTGTTACGGCTGTTATTCAATTATTATTTTCAGGTCTGATAAGTCATAAACCTCATTTAATAGATAATTAGAGTTACTTATGTAAATCTGTTACATAATTATGTAAAATCTGCATCATAAAATTTGTGACGTGACCAAAGTAGGTACTAGGTAGATTCCCACTTCCCAGGCTAACATTTTTTTATTTTTATTTTTATTAGTCCTCAAAACTGACTACAAAATTGTTCATGAAGCTATTTAAGAAAACATGATAAATTAAAATATTAAATATACAATTGTGTCTTCTGGATGAGGACATGGCATGCACAGAAGGGCACCTTAACTACAGCGAAAAACATTAACAAAACCAAAAACAAAGAAAATAAAAAGTAAATTACTAGCTTAATTTGTGCATTGAGTTTATGTTTGACAGTCATGCTGTCACAGAAGATAATATATAAAGCATCTCTGTAGTTACAGGGCAGGTAAGTGTTAATAAATAAATTAATAGGTACTTAATTAAAAATAGATACCTACTAGTGCCTACTAAAGTAAAAAAAATATTAAATATAATGTAATATTTGATAATAATTGAAAATTATTATTAATTATTTTTTTATCAATAATAATTAATAAACTTTATATTATGTACCTATAGCTTGTTTTGACCAGGACTATACCGGTTACCTTACATCAGGCTCTAACCGCGCTCTCTCCGCCCTCTATCTCGAAAACGATTCAACGTATAAAAAATTTTATGAAACAAAGGTTGTAGGGAATTTAATTCTCTACAATATTGATAATAAATACAAATAGCGAAAAACCCATAGGAAATGAGATACAGTGGATTTCGGGTATAACGACGATGAAGGGACCACTTTATTTTCGTCGTTATATCCGGAAGTTGTTACAGGCAATGGTAAAGAGATACAGACACGTACACATGTATAGTTTATATTCATTTATTATTGAAAATATTTGCACACATTAACTGGTACATTTAAAAAAATGTGTAATAATAGTTTGTTTCAATTTACCTCCGAAACGTACGCGCTGCCCTACCTACTTAGCTGATATCTATAAACAAAAGGTAAAGGTCTCCCATTGAATTATTATGTATAATTCCTCAAAGAGGTCTCCACACTTGCTGACCATCTGTGTGGATGTAAACAAAAGATAAGAAATGTTTGTGAAAGAAAGAAATCTTTTGTGTCTTTGGCGGCCGACTCCGGTCGCAATATCTGCATGGGATTTCTAGGAATTTGTTACAAATGATTCATTAAAAAACAGTCTCTACACCCGAACTCGGCGTTACATCCAAAGTCGCTATAGCCACATGAATTTTGTACTAAAGTATGCTTTAAATTCAAGGGACTTTAGATTTAACGTCGCTATAGGTAAATGGTCGTTACAACCAAGGTCGTAATAAATGAAATCCACTGTATTTGCAAAAAATATGCAAAAAATTGATTTTTGTGACCTTTGACCTAAAATTTTAATAGACGCGGACACCCTTCCATATGTAGGTTTTGAGACAACTTTTAGAATGCCAAAATACAAATTTATACAAATATTCAGCTGGGTATCTCAAATTCCGAGGTGAACTTACTAAGATGACTGGACTACGTGGGTCGAGTGAAATGTGAATGCAATAGGCAATGACATGGTCGATGGCAATGACGAATAGAGCCGACTGCGCTCGACGCCGACGGAGGTTGGAAAACGGGAAAAACGACTCCCCACTCCCAGTTTATTGCAGACCGGCAAGCGGGCAGGACCTTTCGCGTGTTGCACGCTTTTCCACACCGTGGACTGTAAAATGCCGACCGATATAATGCCATCTTGTCACACAGAACATTTCGGGCCCAGTTTCACTAAAAAATCTTGCGATGCGGAACAGAAATCGGGCTTTTTAGTGCTGCTAGGCGAGAGCGGCGTGCGTAAGGATGTGCGTGTGATCGTGTATAGAACCTCCTTGGAACATTTCGCTGTTATATATCCTAGAAAGCGATTAACGAAACCTCTGTGTGTTGTTAATTTGAGGAACACTGTAGTGGAGCGAGACGAAGCGAGCGGGTTCTTTGTTAGACAGAAGGGTTACGACAATGCTGTGTCCGCGAGGTTTCGGTGCTCCAAGAGGGATATTGAAGCTTGGCTGGCGGCATTTTCTGCGCACAATGATAGACAGACATATCAACATCAGTCGAGTTTGCCGGTGCTAGTCGAGACGGAGGAGAGCTAAGCCACCGATTCTATGTCATCTGGTTATGTTTTTAACCCTCGGAGGTTTCTCACGAAACCGCGAACGAGGTTATAGTTTGTTTTGCAATGATGCGAAAGTGAAAGTCGCCGATTTTTTGCGAGTGCGGTGCACGACAGTCGATCGCACCCACATGCCAGACTGAGCTTGAAGTTCTGCGAGCTTTTGTGTGAACAAAGTCACATGAAAAAAACTTGCATCAGTCGTTAAGAACATATTTTCTACCTACCATTTTCAAAATGTCTCATAAATTTTTCTTCCTAATTTGATATTAGTGACTAGGATAACTGTTCTAAATCAAAACTTTGTAAGCGACATTTTTTTAACATCGCAATAAATTAACCTACTTATTAGGTAGGTATATTATATTTCGTAATACTAACTTTATTGATGAAATAAAATAAATATACTATGTAGTAATATAACTATCTTATCTACAGACAAGGTAAACCTATAAATTTTTTTGCATAACTTGTAATTTAATTAACAAATTTCCATTTTGTGATCAAAACTAAGTAGTTTGAAGTGGCAATTTGTGCACGATAAGAACTTCCAAGGCAAGGCAATTAAAAAAGAAATGTTAAATGGATTGTTTTTTGGAATCCTTTTTTAATTTAACTAATGGTTTTTGACTAGACACTTTATTACATAATTATGATAATTTTAATTGTAATTTACATTAGAGGATTTATAGAGATGTGATATAATACAATTTGGTATTATAATAATTAATGACTTTTTTTTGGGAGGATTTTCTCTAAATTAGTAGCATTTATTAGGTAAAGAATTAAAGATAATAGGTTAGGCTCGGACTTTGTTGATATCATACTTACTTAGTATGATAATGCGAAAGTGTGTTTGTTTGTTGGTTTATTGCTTTGTTGGTATGTTGGTTTGTCCTTCAATCACGCCGCAACGGAGCTACGGATCGACGTGATTTTTGGCATGGGTATAGTCGAAGACCTGGAGAGTGACATAGGCTACTTTTTATCCCGGAAAATTAACGAGTTCCCGCGGGAATCTAAAAAAACTTAAACCACGCGGACGAAGTCGCGGGCATCAGCTATAGATGTTTATATACATGTCTTATAACTGATAACCGAATGAGCTTGTGAAACTAAAGGTATCTAATGTATTAGAAACAAAATTGTAGCAATCTGTTTGTATTGACTAGAGTAAATGTGAGTAATAATGTGTTCTTCATCGATATATACGAGTAGGTATGTACGAGACCTAGATGGGCCCTTTCATTGAAAAAAATTGAGTGTCCGACCTGTAGAGCGCGCTCCACACCTGTATAAGTCTGTCCTTGTCCCCGCCATGTAGCGCTGTCCCGCTTTTTAGACTAGATAGCTGTAGTAAAATTAGTCCACATTCTTTGTTTGACAGGGCCCGTCTATGTAAATTGAGGTCGTTGGTTCAATTTAATTCTAAGATGAGACCGGTGCTCAATAGTTCGCTGGCGATGGGTGAATAGGCGATGGTTGAAAAATTTCGTAAACCTAAAATTTATTACTGGGGGAAGGCCAAAAACAATAATATTCCTATGTTGTACTTTATAGTAGTTGACCCAATAAATAAATCATTTTATGTGTGTATTGGGAAGTCTATCTTCTAAATATATAGAAGACAAAGGTGACTGACTGATCTATCAGCGCACAGCTCAAACCACTGGACGGATCGGGCTGTTCAGATAGCTTTTATGACGTACACATCCACTCAGAAAGAATTTTAGAAAATTCAACCCCAAAGAGGGTAAAATAGAGGCTTAAAATTTTGGGTGAAAATCGAATTTAACGTGAGCGGGCAAAAGCTAGTCAAATATAAATGAAAATGAATGGCCTAATTTTAGATTTTATTACTTGAATTGTCACTTACTTATTTGTGAATATTTGGTATTTTGTGTTCAATTTTGAGTAATTTATAGGATTGTGATAGAGTCATAGATGAAGTTTTGGCGGTAGAAAATAAATTATGTATCTAAAGATGTAAAAAAAATTATAATATTGATTAGTTAAAAATCTTAACAACTTTGCATTTATTAAGATTCCTATATATTTTATGTATATCATACTTCTTTTTAAAGATGAGAAAAACCATTTTGTGGGATAATTCAATTCTGTATTGACCTTAAGTAGAAGGCTAGTATCAAAGGGGTTTGAAGATTAGAAGCCTTTCACCTGAGCGTTTCTAGCAATTTATTTAGAGATGGTGCGACATCCATTTTAGAAAAAATCTTGTACGGCAGCTGACCATACGCCACCATCCACACTATAATCTTCGATACCCTTTTGATCAGGTATTTGAATCGTATTAGTATTTGAATAATATTTAGGATTATAAATTTAATCATTTCACACCTTTTACGATTAATATAATTACTATATATAGCATTATTAACTTAATGGCTTAGATAATGACCAATGTTGTAATGTAATAGGTACCTATTCTTGTTCTAGTATTTTTGGTAACTAACTTGGTATTTCTAGTTTCATAGTGGCATAAGTGTATAATAACCATTGAAATATTGAATACCCGAGATTTTATGGATAAATTTAAATAAATTGGCAAATAGTAATGATACTTATTGAAAACTAATAAATAACATTGTTTTAAAATTCTAATATCCTACCTAGTTAATCCAAACATTTATTGAAATAATGTAACTATTTTTACTATACATTTTTTATGAAACCAATAAGAAGTAAGTACCTAATCAATATTCAACTCCTATTTTTTATTATAAGTATTTTTTATTATAAGTATTTTATTATCTTATTTTATTCCGAATGTCCATATGACTAACAATCATTTTAACGTTCTGTATCGATAATTAAGTATTTTACAATACTCTTAAAATTGCTCTAGTTCTCTGTTGATGATACTTATTTATTTAAAAACATTTTGTGAACATAATATAAGTTGTAAAAATAAATGTGAAGAGAAACAAAAATAAAATTGTTTTTATTCCACACTGACTGTCAGTCTGTAATTTTTTCGATATTTTCACTTTTTTTTAAATCTATATAAAAAACTTTATAAAAAAGAGAAAAAATCGCTAGCTACAACATTCACCGCTATCGCTCGACGCGCGGAGCCACTAAACAAAAGAATAAGAAGAAGAACATTCACCGCTATTAAAATAAAAACTATAAAGAGGGCTTTTGCCATCCTTGGGTGATAAAAATAATAAAAGTAGGTACTTAATTGATATTTTATTTATATTTTTTCTACAAAAACTTCATTTTTGTACCTACTAAAAAAAATGCCATATATTTACTTTTACTTTAATCCTAACATTAACAGTCAATTTAAATTTTCAATCTCATTAAATTCTGGATTCTATGGAGTTGGTTTCAGAATACTGCATGAGCATGAGACTTATGAACTGATCTTATGAACTAAAATATCCAATAGAAATTGCAAATGCTGTGTGTTGTGATTGTGTGAGCTTTGTGTGCGGGACACACGGACGCGGATGAAAATGTAGGGGTTCATTATTTTACTACGGAGCAATAAAATATACTAACAATTTCATATCACTTATACCTAACTCAATGTAACGACTAACGACCAATTAAGCAACAGTAGTAAACCAATCCGCAAACCTTACATAATAAAGTAAGTATGAAATAACAAGCCAACGTTCAACAACGTGAAAATGTTTCGCAACCTCACGAAATTCAGTACAAAAATGGTATTTTTAACAATACTTTCAATTTACATCGTGCTCGCATTCAAACCTCTAACAAAAGAAGAACAAATGGACAAATACAGCAAAATGAATCAAGAAGTGGAACCGTTTAGAAAGAATTTAACGGAATGCGCTCGCCAAGTGAGGGCTTCAATGGTGGACGTCGAAAATTTCTTAAAAAGGATCCCTCAGTCAACTACGCAAGGAAAATGTTTCGTCGCCTGCATATTAAGACGAAATAACATAATAAAAAACAACAAAATATCCGAAGAGAATCTTCTAGAAGTAAACAGAGCAGTTTACGGAGAAGATGATGAAGTTATGTCGAGATTAAAATCTGCGATCGACGAGTGTTACAAAGCGGTTGAAATGATTTTCGAAATATGCGAGTACGCGTCAGTGTTTAACGATTGCATGCATATGAAAATGGAACACATTTTGGACAAGGTTACCATGGAGAGGCGGATGGAGGCTTTGGGTCAAATGACGTCCGATCCCGATGTTTGGACAGAAGATGAGGATGAACTTTTGAAACTGGTTAAAGATGAATTATAGATTGCATGTTTTTCGGTTTCCGAGCAAGAGTCCCCGTTAGGTTTCCTCTAGTCTGTTCAGAGATAAGAATAAGTCTTAAAATAAAATCATTGTAGTACAGTCCCACCAACTTATTTAACCCGGTGGCCAAAATTGGACTTAATTTTTATGCCTGTGTTTTTTTAAAAAAAATATTTTTCACATCTACTAGCGACGTTGTCACCCGGGTCAGATAACTTTGTGGGACTCGACGACTTAGTGGGACTATAGGTTTTTATAGGTGTTTTAAAACATACGAGTGGACTCATGTCACATGTCATGATCATCGTCACGAGTTTGATCAAACCCGCCCGTGTATCACGTGTGATATACGGGCGGGATTTTTCAATACATTTGTGAGCAGTGGCGGCCTTAGGGGCGGCAAGCAGGGCAACCGCCCAGGGCCTCGCTCTTGCAGGGGTCTCGCGCTCTTGCACAGCAGCGCTACAGCCCAAGTAGAAAAAGTCATTATGTACTAAAACAAATGTGTATTAGAATCTCGTGCCTCGCAAGTAGGTATCTCCCGCCCAGAGCCTCGCAATGGCTAAGGCCGCCCATGTTTGTGAGAAACCTTGGAAATAAAACTTCGCAATACCAACTTTATTTTTTGTTAACAAGAAGGAATTAAAAAAAAAATACATTAAGAACCATAGACATTGAGCTGTACGCACGTACGTGTAGGTGACGATGGGTAACATTAGCACATTGACGCATACTTACATTCAACAAAGGATTGCGTGCAAATTATTTCAAAAATGGAACATAAAAAAAGTCCTAGATGTAAGTACGGTACTGCATAAAAGACATTAGAGTGATAGAATTTTGTATTATAAAAATTCTGCTAGTTTCATTCGTTACGCCCCTATCACCCCGCCGCTTTGCTTTGTCTAGATGCCTTCGTTGAACGACTGGTAGAAAAGAACGTACCTATCTTATTAGACTGTGGGTATGTTTAGTACACTGCGAAGCCGTTCCTTTATAGTTAGGTATACTGGTTAGTGGTTACTGCTTAAAACGGAACGCAGTCAGCACTGAAAGCACCTTACCTCGAAAACGCCAGTGCTCACAGTACAAAAATGGCGACGATTTATGACGTCATATATTTCCCTCGGATACTGCGGCAGTTTACTGTCAGTCCATAACGGAACGAATTTCTCCACAGTAAGAGCACTGAACAGTGCTCGCAGTGTATATCGGAACACACCCTGTGTCTGTGACATTCGTTTGGGCTGTTGATATTAACCATAGACTATAATTTTTTACTACCCATTTACTACTCGCCAGCAATTATTAAAAAAAAATTACTTTAATCCCTAGACCCTAAATGCTAACTTTAGTCCGCCTACGCTAAGCTTTAATGACATCTTTTTAGAGCATGAGAGGTGAAAAAATCTTTATTTCATCCCCTTTGTATCCCTCAATACAGAAGAGAAACAATATGCAGATTCCGGCGAAATCGAATGGGTAACCACTTGAGCTTTGAACGAAATTCGGAGACGTGCTCATATTTGCGCAAACCAAATATAAACCTAATAGCTATATTTAAAATCTTTATTTGAAAGTGTCCAGTTTAAGTAATTAATCAGATTATCGACTAATTTGTGAGTAACTCACATCCAACTCGATAGTCTAACTAATTTCTTAAACTGGACACTTTCAAGTAAAGATTTTTTTAATACAGTTGCTCAAAAAGTGGCGTATTGCAGGGACGTATAGCGTTCGGGATGTGGGCTATTACATACTCGTGCTTTTTTTTTACCTTTCCCGAACTCGTGCGTTCTCTTTCCCAACTGTCAAAATAATGTCTATTAAAAAGAAAAACCAACCATGAAGTTTTTACTAAAAAAATTCATAGAAGTTTTTATGATTCATGCAAACGTATATATTTCTGAAAAGAAGCTACTAATTTGTTTCAATATCAGATTTAATGATTTGATTGAATGAGTTTGGTTAGGTTTCATTTCATTTCATCTCATTAAATTTCATTTTCATTTCATATCAATAAAAAAATTCTACTGAAGACTTGGCTGTATGGGCATAGTTCCCTTTGCCTACCAGATTGGGTGAAGAAAAAAAAACTCTGCTTATATTCTACGGTTGGCGCCATTTTTCAGAAATTTTCTTTGCGAGTTTAGTTGTTTGTTGCACAAAATGAGTAATTTCGACCCTAGTTTTTTTGAATTAACACCACCGGAACTCAGTATAATTGCACAAAATGCTTCGGAGAACATTTTACCGGAAAAGTCAAAAAGTCGCTACATATCTACATACGACGAATTTATTGAGAATTTATTTGAGAGTTTGAGTTAATTTACTGAGAGAAGGGAAAAAAGCAAATAGTTTTTCAGAAAATGTTATGTTGGCATACTTCTCCGAACTCTCCAATCCACTCCATTAATAATTTAAGGCCCAGTCCGTCTCCTTCACATGTTGCAGAGAACGTTCGTCCATCTACCTTCGTTGATAATGATAATTCATCAGATCCAACTCCATCAACTAGCAAACGCCATTGTATGACAAATATACATGAACAATCATACGAAATTAATAATAGTTTGTCTCAAACAGTAAATATGCAACCTAAAACTTCCCCAGTTACTTAGTATAAAAAACTGTACCAATTTCAATGTAATATGTGAATTATAACTTTTATAAGAAATAAATGTTAAGTTAGTTGAGTTTATTGTGTTTTTATTATTTTATTAAATTGCTTCATTTTTTCGCAACTGTATTAAAAATAGTCGTTCAGTACACGTGCGGAACCGTCATTGCAACTTGTTCCGACTGTCAACCCTCGCTTTCGGCTGCGCCTCGGCTCGGGTAGACATTTGTCGGAACTCTTTGCAATGACAGCCTTTCCACACTTGTAATGAAATATACTATTATATAACCCTGTGAAGATGATACTGCCATTGACGGAATTAGAATGCCATAAGCCTACTTTGTCGTATTAGTTTATAAATTGCGAAAAACCAAATTAAATTTGAATTTCGCGGGTAGACCCGTGTAGTCCACCTTAATAATTTCTATATTATTCTCTAATTTTATGATGACCTGCGTGCGAGAGGAATTCCAACTCTTTTTCCAACTCGTCAAAGTGTTCTCTTTCAAGACAACAATGTTCTGAGGCTGGCTTGATAGATAACACTTTTACGAGTTGGTGTCCCTCTCGCACGCTGGTCTACTGACATAATATTATATACTTACTCTGAGACTAGGCAACACTTTTTATTATGTTTGGTCAGCATGAACTAAAGCCGGGTCTGCTGCGCGTGTTTTTCCAGAAACACTACTCAAAAAAATCTACATAGAACAGCGCTCGTCTTCATATTTTTGTGGTTTTTTGTGCAGGTACATATATCGACAATGTTTTGTGCTTTCCGTTCTCGTTGGAAATCATCTGACACATTTTGCCCCGCGGGGATAGAGGGGCAGGTTTTTTTTAAACTTGCGCGGATGTCGCACGTGTTTTTGAGTAAATCTGATAGTAATCATAGTAATTGGTTAAACAGTTAAAACTAAGTAATTCTTTGAAATCAGATTCTGAGCAAAACGACAGATTAATTACCTATATAGATAGACAGAGAATAGAGGAGGATTAGACGAGGATTGTTTATAAAAAAAAGAGCAACTGCCGAGTTTCTTGTCGGCTCTTCTCAGCATAATCTGCTTTCCGAACCGGTGGTAGAGTCCATGGAATTAGGAATTACGACTTACGGTAGAGTCAAAATATTATGCCGTAACTTAAGAGACATGACATGTAACATGAGAGCGGCAGTCGTAATTCCTTCTTCCATGCATGAGAGAGTCCTACTGTATGTTTTAAATAAATGAAATGAATAAATGATTTAAAAATTCGTCTTGTTGTTAAAACGGTTACCTGTTAACGGTTAGTGGTTAAGACACCCGACCTCCACTATGGGGTCGCGGGTTCGAATCCCGGGCACGAACCTCGAAGGTATGTGCGTTTTAATTGAATCCAGGGCCGTAAAGAAAGTTTGGCCGTTTCCGTTCTCACAGGATGTTCATTTGACAGTTGACAAACTCATTTTGACATTTAATTTCACTATGGCCAAACCTTGGCCAAACTATGGTAACTTATTTTACTAACTTTTTGGCGTAGACCGTAGACTGAGTAAGATATATAGACGCCGCCATATCTCCTTTTCACTCCCACATGAAAGAGATGCAGTGTTGGGATGTTACACAAGATAGAATGAGAAAAAAATATGTGTTTTTCTCTCCCTTTCTGCGTGTCACGGATTTTGTGCCTATTGCATACAAACAAACCATATATTGTGCCGACGTTTATATGACGTTTGGGAGGTGTTTCATAGTATTACCTATCCCTTTCGGTTACACGCTGACCCTGATTCTAGAGATTCCTTCTTCTATGGCGTAGACAGATAATGGGGACTATCGTTTCTTTGCTCACCAGTTGGCGCCACTGTTGACTAAGGTCCAGAGGTATAGCTGTCAAAGGAGACTTTATAAGATCGGCGCCGAAACAAAGTTTTAAATCTTGAATCTCATTATGTTTATTAATTTATAACTATCATCATATCGAGTAGCTAGTTCCGCAATGTTGAGCAGTTCCGTTTTGTTCGGAAAAAAAGGAGAACACATGTTTCCAAAAGATAAAACTGTTCTAAAACAGTGGCTAGTGGCTTTTCGCAGGAATTCGCAGGATTCTGAGGAATTAATTATATAGGCACTTAATAAATAAAATAAAAATAAATTAATTACTTATTAAACTTATATTTATCCTTCCCTTTCCCTTTAAAACACACTGCTATACAAAAAAATATTAAACATTGTACTTAAATCCATACAATGAATATGATACTGAAAGATGGTTGAGTTGTTAGTTGAAACTACTAAACAATGGTAGATACTAGATTAAGCTGGAAAATTTTCTAGCAATAGCAGGTATCATGTATGTATGATAGTAGGGGCTACTTTCTTTCAAGCAATAAGTATTCATTATTGATCATTTTTATGTGCTTATAATAATTATCACACTGATAAACTCATCTTATATAGAGAAAGTACATTTCACTTCCAATACTGTTAGTTAGTTCTCCAATTAATCCTTCTGGAGAAACCTGAAATGAAACATCTAATATTAATCAAGAGAAATACCTACTATTATTAAATTCTGGTCATCTCACACATAGTAATCTGATCCCAAGATAGGTGTGTTCTCGTTAGTGATACCTACTGTGGGTACATAACCAGAGACATAGGTATATTTCAATATCATGTAGTAAAAGTGTGTCCTTGATGTGCATGAAACCCATAACCTTTCATGCAGAAGTCTTAGTAAGTAAATATATATACTACCTATATTAGGTAAATATATGTAAAAAGAAAAAACATAGCTGTTACCTCGGCAAACAAGCATACTTTTGGCAAAAAATAAGTTTGTAAACAGTAAACAAACTAACCTCTGAATTAGCTGCTCTTTGAGGCCGCCTATTTTTGCGCCTCTTTTTCTTAATTCCGCTTTCAAAGCGTTCACATTCATCGCCAAATAATCCATATTTGCGATAATTTCACGAAGGAGATCACTTTTCAACAGGTAAATTAAAGAAATTATAATTTATGTCACGAAGCCCGCCAAAACCAGTGAAAAGTGAATGATATTGGACCTCACGCGACACCAGCGCCCCTAGCGGCAAATTCATACGCGATAGCCCCCATTACTCTATGCTAGAAGGTAGTGATCATGGAATTAGGAATTACGACTTTGGTAGTGATTTTAAACTCTTTGGTCATGGCTTGAAGCCTCAGATCAATAACCTCACCATAGAAATAGTATGTATTACAACTAGAAGGATCACTTAGCGCACGAAACGCGAGCCGAAAGAGAGCTAATATTTCTCGCGTTGTCTCTTTCTTACCGCTACACTGGCATGACACCATAATTATTATTAATTGCACGAGACACAATAGTGAACACGAGAGTGAACGAGACGCGCGAAGAAAAAGTGAGTCCTTGTCGAGACCGAAATTCCTTATGAGTGAAAGGTAATCTAAATTGAACTTTATTATTTAAGGAAAAAGGTGTGAATTTGTTTAACAAAAACACATAGTGATCCTTCTAGTTGTATGAATATACATACTATTTCTATGAACCTCACATCAATAACAGAGAATGAGGTTATTGATCTGAGCTTGAAGGCTGTGCTTCGTAGACAGAGAAAGAGATATTATCTCTATTATAGTTATAACACGAGTTATAATTACTCTATGCTGTGCTTGAAGCAAGGAAAATTACTAAATTGAAGGCGTAGCTTGAAGGCACAGCTTGAAGGCACTTGAAGGCTTTCTTGAAGGGCTGTCCTTTCTCCACAGAACACTAATTACCTTTTACTGTCTACGGCTGGAAGTTGGAACCCAGAGCCGTAAAGTAAGATTTACTTGTCTCTGAACCGTAACAGAGACAAGTAACATAGAGGTATGTAACCATAGAAGAGAGAACCGTAGAAGGAACCTCTAGAATCAGGGTCAGCCTGTAATCTGCCGAAAGGGTTAGGTAATACTATGAAACACCTCCCAAACGTCATACAAACGTCATAATTTGTCTGGCACAATAGTATGCAATAGGCACAAACCCCGTGACACGCAGAAAGGGAAAGAAAAACACATATTTTTTTTCTCATTCTATCTTGTGTAACATCCCAACACTGCATCTCTTTCATGTGGGAGTGAAAAGGAGATATGTCGGCGTCTATATATCTTACTCAGTCTACGTATTGTAACATAACTGGCAATGGATGGCAGAGACCAGTATATATAATGTACTCTGTGGCAGAGACTTATAATGTACTCTGTGGCAGAGACTGGCAGAGACTAGTAAGTAGTAACCCCGCTATGGATAACCTTTAATATTCTATGCTAGTAATATTATTGTGTTGAATATTTCTCTGCAAAGTTTAGGTACGAGATTAATGGCTGAGGACTGAGGACGGTATGCATTTTCGTAGATCTCGCGGTTTTCTGCAATCGCATGGAGTCTTAAGTCATTTCTATCTGATAGGTTTGTAATTATAGTGACTTCTTAGAAAGGGCTAGGTACTAGAGTACCTAATTCGGTCTCAAGCTGATGTTTTTTTTGTCAGTAACAGCTGTATGAAACTTATAAATTACTAGCTGATGCCCGCGACTTCGTCCGCGTGGATCGAGGTATTTCGGTTCCCGCGGGAGCTCCTTAATTTTCCGGGATAAAAAGTAGCCTATGTGTTATTCCAGACTATAATCTATCTCTGTGCCAAATTTCATCCAGATCCGTTCAGCCGTTGGGGCGTGATTGAGTAACAAACATCCATCCATACATCCATCCAAACTTTCGCATTTATAATATTTATTTGATAATCAGAGCGTTTTGTGATTGTCCCATTGGCTAGTCCATTGTTGTCTTATTATTGTTGTCCTGTCCAGTTCTGCAAATGATTTCTGGCGCTGGTTTTTTCGGTGTCCAATTCCCGGTTTTATTTTTATTGTATTTGTGATATTTTTATCTACCTAGCTATACATACTATAGATAAGTTGGCACATGACTTACCTGCAATAGTTTAATTATATTGTCCACCTTCAGATGTTGATATTCATCCTCCATATTATGTTAAGGTATAATTATATAACATTTGAAGGGCACAGAGGAAAAACATGCAATATTGTCACTAGAACAATGAACTGAGATATTGTTAAATAAATTAATTAAAAAATTTAAATATTGTTAAAATTTTGATTCCTGAAAAAAGTTACATTTAAGGTCAAGGGGAGTAAGAGAAACGGTGGGGTAAGAGAAACACAAAGCCATAACTAACAAACTATGTAGTTTAACGATATTTGCTCTCAGTCGGTACAACAGTATTGACGAAGTGGTTTAAATTTTTTAACATAGATGTCGCTGCGATAATTCTACAAGGTTATATTAAAGAAAGAAATTTGTCATTTTTCAAAACTCAAAACACGAGTTAGACATGCTTTTATTTATTGCTTGTTTTAAAGTGAATTCATAGAGTTTTCAACAGTGTTTTGCTGTAATTACTTAGAATAATGTATAGATTTAATGTTCCAATTGTTTTTCTGTCTAAAACAGTTCAGTTTATTAATTTAAGACATGGTAAAGATTCTAGTCACTAAAAGTTCCGAGTGGGAAAGTGAAACAGAGATGAGCGGGGTAAGAGAAACATATGTTTCACTTCCCTCATTTCAGAGATTACCAACCTTCTTTTAATTATATCTTATTTTAAAAAAACTACTATGTACCTATTTGATTATAGGTCATCTTGTGTCTGCCACACCAAACTTATTAATTATTAGAAATTATAAAACTATTGTTAGTCTGTTTGTTCAAGCGTCATTCAAAAACAACTGTACTGATTTTGATAAAACTTATCACACATATTCGTTATATAGAATATGTTTTTTATTAGGAGTCATAGTATATTATTTAATTTTATTCCCATAATTATTTTGATAACATTTGAGGGAGCTACTAGCTATAAAATTGTTAATATATTAAATATATAAAAGGAAAAGGTGGCTGACTGACTGACTGATCTATCAACGCACAGCTCAAACCACTGTACGAATCGGGCTGAAATTTGGCATACCGATAAATATTATAACGTAGGCATCCGCAAAGAAAGGATTTTCGAAAACAACCCATATAGGGGTAAAATAGTAATAGGTAAAATATAAATTTTAAAATATAATTTTAAAATTCAAACTATTGAATATTTATTGGTGAATAGAAGAAGACTTACAAATATTGTAAACATGGTGTTAGCTATTTTATTGAACTAAAAAATTAATAAAAATTTAGAACATACTCAATTTTTGTTTTAGTTTTACTACCCCTGACTTGGCGACTATGTTTCACTTACCCCATTTTCAGTTTTTTCATTTTATTTAAGAAATTAGACCATATAGCCATTCACTGAGACTCGTAATCGATTGAGGCAATTATAGATGCCATTTTAGTTGTTAAAATAGATCTATAGGCCTCATATTTACCGAGTTCTGATCATAGTTTCACTTACCCCATTTCGGGGGTAAGTGAAACAAAACCATAGTCTACTTTTAATTAGTAATTTCATCGTTATTTGCACGATTAGAAAGCTTGAAGACCATGTCTTATGAAAGCCGATTTAATGAAGAGTATATATCATTTATCGTTATTCAAATTGACAATCATTTTACTGACTTACAGGTCATTTTATAGAAAAAACAGTAAAGTATGTTTCACTTACTCCCCCTGACCTTACATAAGGGTAATTCCATGTAACGGGTGTTATAGTTCGTACACCTTTACTTGCCAAAAAAACACTAAATTATTAAGAAAACAAGGCAATTTTATAGCATGACTGCACTCCACGTACTGTTAATTTTATTGTTTTGTATTGAATTTAATATGACTATTGGCAGTACAAAGATATAGAACTATTTAGGTGCGTAAAGGGTGTTACACTATTTGGTCTATGTGTCCCAGATCGCACTAAATAAACGTAAAATTCTGCGAATTTCGTTACGTTAAATTTAAAAAACATTTGTGGACTGAAATTTAAGTAACTACTTGATACTGTAGGATACTTTCAGTAAAAAAATATATGTATAAATTTTTTAACATGGATTTCGTAATTGTAACGGGTGTTACAGCTTAGTGTAATGGGTGTTACGCGTACAAATCCTTAACAATATTTGCAGTATTAAGTAAATATTAAATCATATATTTGGTTGTTATTTATGGTGGCAACACTTGAAATAAAATATTTAATATTTATTATGAATTTATTGTTCTAAAACATCAACAGTGGACAAAAAACTGTAGTATGTACGGTCTCCTTTTATTTTCAGTTCGGGAGTAGGCAATGTGCAGATAATGTTCGTAAAGAGAACATCTGAAACATCATTTTCATTGCTAATGAATGTATTTGCAGTGACTTTCTTTAGATACATGACCTGCACGTCGCCCTCACATACTGAACTTTGGCACACAGCAGCATATCTGAACTCTTTTTGCTTTTTGCCTTCAGTGACTATTTTCACTAGAATGAATATTCCCAGTTTTATGTCCCGGACCGATGCACTGTTGCATAAGTCAGACTCGTCTTCAGAATCTGTATACACTTCATTATAGTGCAGTTTTCGTTTAATATTGAGAACTGCCCCTAGCATACCAGACGAGAACCTAGCTGGCAGAAGATTCAGAGGAGCTCTACAAATAAGTCTTTCAGCGCTATTTAATGCTCTTTCCCTCCCTACTTCTTTGTTTGTTTTCTCTCTTTCTATTTCAATCAGCTCTTCTTTGTCCTCTTTCCTAGATTGCTTCTCTATGTCTTTATCCTTTTTAGTGTTTTCTTTCTCTTCATCTTCTACGTTTTCTATGTCGTCTTCTGTCATGTTTTCATTTTCGAGTACATCTTTTAAAATAGCGAGTGGCAGTGAATCTACACTATCAAAATCAGAGTCCTTGTCTGAATCCATCGTAGCAGCAGCTTGTACTTCAGTGTCTTCTTTTATTTTGACAACAAGTGGATTTGATTTAAACGTTCGTGCTACTACAATAGAAACATCGTCCACAGCTTCAAAATGATGTTGAATTTGAATTCCTTTAATAGGTAGAACGTGTTCCCAGAGACTATCAAGAAATTTTTTATCGTCCTCAATGTCAGTTTTGGATACAAAAGCTACGTGTATGCCTTTTACTTCAGTTTTCACATACATGTAGAAGTCTTCTGCGGAATTCAAGATCACTTTTCTAGCTTTTACACCTGTCCATGCTACTCTTTTTACTGTCCCGCCAAGTCCATCCACTGCTCCTTTTCCGTGAGAAGCAGCAAAGAATTCCCATTGGAGTTTGTCAAGATTAGCATATTCTTTCAAATTATTAAGAAGAGCCAACGTATAACGATTCTTAAATTGCGCAGCGCAATTGTCGCTGAAAATTTTTACGGTCGTTATGGAATCCTTGACCTCTTGCAAGTAATCGAATATCCTGTTTGTTGAGGCCAAACGCCACCACGTTGGCCCAGCTCGGTCAACGAACAAGAAGTGCGTACCGACGGGCCCATAGGTCGATATTTTCACTTCGTTGACCCAGCTTAGGGAGGTTAAATAATTGAGTAATTGCAGGCGGCTCTCTGTTCTTACAATCTAATTAACTGGTTGTTATCTAGGTATGCTAGGTACTTACGTGGCAACCACCTCCTTACAACCGCTGGCCGAATCACGTCGTTCGTCGCCCAGGCGAGGAGTGGTGATATTGTAAGGTGTAAAGGTGTTGTGTGTGTATATGTGTAACCTGGTACGACAGACGCATAGGATATCGCAATAATCCTGGACACTGCACTGGTATTTCACGTGCACGTGTTTTCAAGGCGCCACCAGGTAATATCGGAGACTCGGAGTCACAATGGACGGTCACAATCCACGCACACACTGAGTTCAATTCTATAGTTAACGCTACAAAGCCCACCTCAAACGGACCCCATAATCCGGTGAGCACGTAAAACAATATATTTTCAAAATCACAAGGACCGGCTCCCGAGAGCTTCAACAAACGGCCATTTTTTTTTCTTATATATAAATCAAGACAAACGCACGCGGCCTCCCAGGACGGCGTATCGAGGCGAACAGCACTATCAAATTTACTAGTCAAATCACAGGCACGGTCTCATCGACCTTCAGGAGCCTGGTACGTCGAATTCACGCGAGATGGCGTGAACAATCTCCCCCTTAGTGGACGCCAGGACATAAGTCCACTAACAATTGGGTAACCTTGGCTGCAGAACGGACCTCCGACCAAGCTTCAATTTTCCAACAAACAAGCAATTCAAATCCAAGTAGCTTCGCTAATAGCGCGTCGGAGGTGCGTCCTTGCGATCCAAACAACAAGCCAAGTCTTATCGCTAAACAATTAACAATTAATCTTAGGGATCTATCTATACACAATCAATACAACAATAGGTCCGGACCGGTCAGGCAATCCTCGACTATCAACAAATGTAACTAGCGTAGCCACAAGTCTCAGTGCAGGAGGCACTCACCAATTCAAGAGACCGCTCTAGTGGCTAGGCGCACAACAAATTCAAATCAAATTACAAAATCACAATATCAAAGTTAGCAATCGGTGCTAACTACCGGCAAAGGGTCGAGGGCCTAGACCGGGTCGGGAGGCAAGTCACCCACTATCGGTTGAGTGGTGCTGGCCTTTCAACATAGCAAACTCACCGGACCACATGGTCTCCAAACGGCGAGGAGGTAGACCACAACTGGACTAAGGCTAAAGCCGAAAGTTATGTGAATAATACAAAAGCCATTGGTCGGCAACCTCACTTCTCAAAACAAAATAGGACTCAACACGTCGGAACAACAGGTTCGGACTAGTGAGGGTTCGCAGGGGTTAAATCCGGTATTGCTGTAACCGCTGCGGCAATTTTCAAAGGCATCAATGCCTGTGCCACGACACTCGCGTGGACTTCAAGGGGGGCCCTAGCCTTCCCACCACAAGCAAGCGACACCGCGGTGGTAGGAGCTAGGGCGGCAACAATCTAATATTGCGCGCCCTCACCGCCCGGATTCACCAACCGGAGGTCCACTACCGGTCCAGCCGACCAGACAGGATCCGTGACGCGGTAGTGCTGCTGTCGCCCCAATCCGTCGGTTGGGCGGCGCTCTAGGCGCGGCCGTTCGCGCAGAGGGGGCGAGCAGCGCGAGGGACTTCTCGTCGCCGGCGGTGCAACAAAATTTTCAAGGTGGCGTGAGGGCGGCGAAATCCGCCTACGGGGGGGAGAAATCCGCCCACGGGGGGGAGAAGTCCGCCCACGGGTGGGAGAAATCCGCCCACGGGGGGGATCCACGGGCAACCGGCTAACGGCGCTCGCGGCGTTGTCAGGACGCGCGCCCCCGCCCTTGGGGGGGGTGCGCGCACCGTTGTCCTGACGACCAACACAAGGTCCAATTGCGCACAAAATGGCCAAGTGGTTGCCATCGCAATGTGGGCACGGCCGCGACTGATCGGGGCAGTTCCGCTGCAAATGTGGTCCCAAGCAAGAGTAGCACCAGCGCCGTGTCCTTGCAATGCCTCTTCGCTGCTGCACCGGTTTAGATAGGAAGCGAGGACATGAGGGAATCAAATGGTCCGTGTGCCGACAATAGTCACAGGGGGGCGGCACTGTGGCCGCAAGTCCACTGTACTCTGGCATCACTCGACGACCCTTCCCTGTCTCACTAACTCGCACCTTCCTATCCAGGACTCCTCTGCGGACCTGATCGGACTGGCCACCCTTCTTTGCCTGTTTGGGAGACTCTGGGATCCTACGAGGACCAGCAACTCCAGAATTCTCCGCCTGCAGACTCTCCTGCTCCAAAAACTTCAAAAGGTCAGAGAAGGGGGGCAAGTAGGTTGCACCGTCCCCACCATACCGCTGCTCAAACCGCAGCCTCATCTCTAACGGTAGGCGGGACAATACAATGTGCAACAGCAAGAAAGACCACTGGTCCACTGGTAGGTCCAAGCGGCGCAGCGCATTGCATGCAACCACCACTGGGTTGACCAAATCCTCACGAAGGTGGGTCACCTCAGTGACGCAAGGCAGGGCCAGCAACTGGGCTACGTGGGCGTCTGCTAAGCGGCGCACGTTGGCGTATCGCTTAGTCAGCAGTTCTATTGCGCTATCATAACTCTCGTCGGAGAGGTCTAAGTGTTTACACAAATCCAGGGCCTCCCCCTGCAAGGACGAGAGTAAGTACGACAATTTCTGAGAGGGGCCTAGGTCCTTCCTAGCATCTACCAAGCTGTTAAACAGCGCGAGGAAACCTGGCCACTCCGTCAATTGGCCCGCAAACTTGGGCAACTCGATAGTGGGCAGCTTGCCCAACAACTCCGGCTGAGTGGGAGGTCTACACGGCGACCCCGGTAGCGAGCTCAGCCGAGCCTTTTTTCTTAATCGGCTAGCTTCTTCGATCATGCTGTCGGTCAACTCCAAGAATTGATCGTAATCATTGTTGACCGACTTCAAAGCATCAGGTGGGCAGTCTAACTCCAAAATTTCACGAAATGATTCGTCGACTGAGGCCTGCCTGACCGGAATTTGTTCGGTCCGCTGCAGCAGGGCGGCGGTTCGATCCTCGCGGCCGATCAATGCTGCGGCGGAAGCCGCCCAACGAAGCTCCGACTGAATTCGGCTTACAATTCTTTTGTGGTTTGCCATTTCACCAATTTACTGAATTACTATTTTAGCTACAACAATGGCAACTTCCAATAAACCACTTCAAACAAAACAACAAAGAAAAAAGTGTAAGCCTTCAAATCAAATGACAATAATTAATTTCAACAACAATTTAGTTACAAATTTACAATACAGCTAAACAAATCAAAGAATATCAAAACAACGAAAGTCACGGCAAAAAACTATATTCGAATGACGCCTACAAATGGTAGGCAAACAACAAAGTCATTCACGAAGTTAGCTGTTTCGTAATAATATTGGTTACAATATTCCGTAAGTACCTACATAAGTTACACAAAATAATATTATCAAAGTTAACTAGGTACGGCAAATAAGGTATAATACGACAACTCATCAAACGGTATAATTCTAAACTATACTACGATTGCAATTATGATCGGCAAGTAACCATCATCAAATATTAAATAATTAATCAAAAAAAAAAACAAAGGCAACGCGAAACAAAGAATGAATCGCCAACAGAGTTGCCGGCAGTTAAGCGCCGATTACAAACATAGTCGCAGTATCAAACAAAAGGACAAAGGTCAAAGTTACCGCAAATTCCTTTTTTCAATTACAAAGACAAATACACAATGACAACCAACAAGGTTAATTGAACAGAGAGCGGCCTTGTTGCAAATTCAGTTTTTTCAAATTATTATATGTGTTAATATATAATTATTATATTACCACTCAATTATTCAATTATTAGGAATAGGCAACAAACAAACAAACAAACAATTTCCCGTTACCGGGTGGGACATCAAGTACCTACTGCTTAAACAAAAATAATTAACAACAACAATGTACCTAGTACTTGAATTCAACTGTCCCGGTTGCAATCGCTATCTCGATATGCAATACAAACCCAATTTACAATAATATTGTGAGACTTAACTGCAATTCAATTGCTCAGCAATAATTCAATTCAATGCCTACTACGAAATCTTTAGTGGTCCGTCAAAACCACGCTCTGTGCTACCAAATGTTGAGGCCAAACGCCACCACGTTGGCCCAGCTCGGTCAACGAACAAGAAGTGCGTACCGACGGGCCCATAGGTCGATATTTTCACTTCGTTGACCCAGCTTAGGGAGGTTAAATAATTGAGTAATTGCAGGCGGCTCTCTGTTCTTACAATCTAATTAACTGGTTGTTATCTAGGTATGCTAGGTACTTACGTGGCAACCACCTCCTTACAACCGCTGGCCGAATCACGTCGTTCGTCGCCCAGGCGAGGAGTGGTGATATTGTAAGGTGTAAAGGTGTTGTGTGTGTATATGTGTAACCTGGTACGACAGACGCATAGGATATCGCAATAATCCTGGACACTGCACTGGTATTTCACGTGCACGTGTTTTCAAGGCGCCACCAGGTAATATCGGAGACTCGGAGTCACAATGGACGGTCACAATCCACGCACACACTGAGTTCAATTCTATAGTTAACGCTACAAAGCCCACCTCAAACGGACCCCATAATCCGGTGAGCACGTAAAACAATATATTTTCAAAATCACAAGGACCGGCTCCCGAGAGCTTCAACAAACGGCCATTTTTCTTATATATAAATCAAGACAAACGCACGCGGCCTCCCAGGACGGCGTATCGAGGCGAACAGCACTATCAAATTTACTAGTCAAATCACAGGCACGGTCTCATCGACCTTCAGGAGCCTGGTACGTCGAATTCACGCGAGAAAGTCCAAACTGCATATTTAGTATGAGATGTATCATCGCTCACAAGGACTATTGGCTTTATTTCTTGGTTAGACAGCCAGATGCAACAAGTGAAAATGGATACTTGATCATGGCTCCAGAGCGCTCTGAACTTCGTCCTGGCTCACCAGAGCATAATTTTCGGCAAAATCTATTTGAATGATTGCTTCGCCATCTTGCAATTTTGTTTTCGATTCTTGGAAGTACTCAGACTGTACTTTTTTTATATAGCAATGAATTTTGAACTTCTCCATATTCTCTTTTAGTTCTTTAACTACCGCTTTGGAAGACATGGTCTTTGTTTCTACTTTTGGGCGGCCTCCTAAATTGGTCCATTCTTTCCAAGAAATATTTTTTGTCAAGCTTTCATCATCCTTAAATCTGTTCCAGAAGTCTTTTGGGCAGTTTTTGCAGGAGGAACATGACGGCTAGGTGAAAGTTACCAGAGCAAAAAATATAGCCGCATTTGGTAGAAATTTGTGATTATCGGAATATACCGATTTTCGTAATTAGCCGAATGCAACTTACTTAATTTCTTAATTAATAACTAAAATTAATTTCTTATTTAATAACTAAAATTAACTAACCTAAGTACTTAATTTTTTTTAGAATAGAATAAAATAGATTATAGAATATGGTTTATTTGCTGAACCAACACATGTAGTAAACAAAATACAAAAAGTTCTTAAAATCTAACTTAACTTAATTATCGCCTAGAATGTGTCTTTTAAACTATAGGTTTTTTTAACTGTCACAAGATATCTATGGTTTATATGGAGTCTCGAATATTGGCATGATCTATCACATAAGAATTATGGAAAGAAGAGTTTGTGGCTGTAGAACCTTCGGTGGATATTGTCATTGTTTCTGTTAATCCTAAGTTATTTTCTGTAGGAGTTAAAATATAATTTGTATTAATAATATCATCCATCACATTAATATTTAGGTTAGGCCGTTATCGGATTTACGATATTGAAGCAGTATATAGATTTGTGACTCACGTGTTTGATTTATCTGATTACCTTGAGAGTAATGTGCCTCAGTTACCTCATTTACTGTTGGTTTGTGCAATAATCCAGTTACTTCATCAAGATATATTTTTGGAGATAAAGCAATATTAGGTGAAGCTGTTTCACTATCAGACGAGTGAGAGGACATATTTGGTTCGTGCACCAATTCAGTAACTTCATCTAAACATTTTTTGAGAGACAAATCATCACTAAGTGGAGGTCTTTCATCACCAGACGAGTCAAAGGACAGATTATCATTTGTGGGGCTATAATTTGGGTCGCTATCAGATGCAGGACTGAAATCTCTTTCTCCCTGCTGGCTTGAAACAGAACCCACTAAAAGAAGCATATCCCCAGGAGAACTACTAACGGCATCCAATTGTATATTTCCACTTGCTAACGAAGATGGAAATGAAGAAATATGACTTGGTACATCGTCTGTCGGTTGATCTACATAGTCAGTTAAAACGGAATTTGGTAAGCTCCAGCTTGTTTCGGTGGTAATTGAATTCTGAAATGACGGCTCTTTCGTCAAACATGAAACAGTATATTGTTTTATACTGTCATCTTCTGGCTTTGCCAATTCATGCATCAGCTGTTCCATCATAACAGGGTTACTCTCTGGTATTTCACGACACGGACTTGAAGCAGAAGATGTTGCGCAGTTATTATTATTAACATGTTTAATTTCTGTTTTTTTTGTATTGATCACACTGTTTTCACGGTTATTAACCTCAGTTCTTTGGTCCTTGCTTAAAATCATATCAACCAACAATCGACCACGACTATCCATATTGCGCTAAAAACATTAATTTTCTAAGATATGAAACATATATAAAGAAATGGACTTTTTCTTAATTGATTACATTTAACATTTAAAGATTGAGCAATAAAAGGAGAGGCTAGACTTGGTCGGTTTTAGCATCAAAAATGAGCTATTTTGGTAATTGATCTCATTTGACAAATTTTAATTTCGAGCTTGGTCTCACTGGGACACTGGGGATAAATTCACCTGCTGCATTTAGTTATATACGGCTGTTGTAGTTAGACCCCTTTCTCCACTTGGTGTTTGCCTTTTTGAACTGTGGACATTGTAATTTCATCCACGTTGTATATTCGGCCAGCAGTAAACTTGTGTTTCTTCATACTTATCAAAAAACTCATTACCGCGGTCTTTATTAAACCCTTTACTTCTGGCCATCGATGTTGCCTCCGGAACACGCAAGGACAAAGTAGGATGTTGTTTTATAAATCTGTAAAACCATTTTTTACCGACATTTTCTTGTCTTTGGAAGGTTTGTGAACTGTGGACATTGTAATTTCATCCACGTTGTATATTCGGCCAGCAGTAAACTTGTGTTTCTTCATACTTATCAAAAAACTCATTACCGCGGTCTTTATTAAACCCTTTACTTCTGGCCATCGATGTTGCCTCCGGAACACGCAAGGACAAAGTAGGATGTTGTTTTATAAATCTGTAAAACCATTTTTTACCGACATTTTCTTGTCTTTGTTGAAGCGATGAGGTACCTAGTTGATATTTTTCGGCAAGTTCGTAGGCAAGCTTTCTTTCAGTAATACCGGGAAAATTATTCGGTGTACACCAGAAGGGCTGTTTGTTTTCATCTGGTAGCTGAACAGAACCCACTGCGTTATGTTGTACCAAATGTTTTGACCGGCTAGTATTTGGGGGATGTGTCCTATTTCCTCTTCGCAGTTATATACGGCACGATGAGTGCTGACCTGACTACGGAGTGTTCGGTTCTAGGTTTTTATGCTCACCGCTTGGGGAAACGGTGTCATCGAGCCTATCCCTTTTTTCGTCTGTAAGTCTGTCCGTTTGTTGTTGTATTCAGGACCTTTTTAGACGTGATCGTGGAGAGTCATTACTGGTACTCCAAATTTCTCTGCTGTTTTACGTAATTTGGAGCCCGCGTTTACTTCTTCTATAGCGAGTCTCATTTTGCGGGGAGACCAGGTAAGCTTGTTTCCTCGAGGCATCTAAAAATAAAGATAGAATAGTAAATAACTAAATCAAATCAAGACATGCGGGTGATACCGTACAAAAATGTACGAACCGACCCGAACCGACCCGAAGCCGCACACTGCACAGTGAAAAAAACTTTTTTCACTGTGCAGTGCAGTGTGCTCCCTGTGAAAGTCAATTCCCGTAAAACACAAACAGGTAAAAGAGTCGAAGAAAAACACTTCACACTGTCCAGCTATTCAATTACAAACGCAAGTCACAACAGCTCGTGTCTTGCAATTTCGAAAGCGAAAATAATTTTAATTTTCTACTGCGGCTCGATGATCGCGGATCAGGGACCGTCACCGGGGTGCCGGGCTAAAGTTAAAGGGTTAAAGTTTAATCTTGCAAACTGCAAAGAAACGCTTGACCAATCACAGCCGCGGGTTCACAGATTAGTTATTTAAACAATCTTATTGAAAACAAAACGTAAACTGAACAAAATCATATTATTTTTTCACTTATATAGTCCCATATTTAAATAAATACCCAAACTTATGTTACAAGTTGCTGAAGTCCTTAGTAACAAAATATAGCTATTTAATTTAGTACAAAATTACCAAACATCAGTTAAATCTTTCGGTTTAGTTACTATTTGCTAATTCGTTGAGCTAATTCAACTAAACAATGTAGTACCTATCAAATTACTGAACTTTGGCTAGGTAGGTACATATAAAATGGTTATTTTTATGGGAAATGCGCAGTCAAAGTTTTAAGTCACAATATCAAATTGCAAAATTATTTTGACAAATATCACATTTGAAAGCACCAATGCCAATATACGCTGTACAATCTTCATGCCACCATTCTCCACAATCGGAACAACCGATCCAGTCCTCAGTAATTGGTTCCTT
Organism: Erebia ligea; assembly: GCA_917051295.2. NCBI lineage: Eukaryota > Metazoa > Arthropoda > Insecta > Lepidoptera > Nymphalidae > Erebia > Erebia ligea. Next base: position 12,160,398 of record OU785241.1, on the reverse strand, counting down.
GTATATTTCATTGCAACTGACACAATATGACCAATTTTTTTTTTTTTTTGGGCTGCTTTGCTGGTGTTTTTGTGGCCTTACTATATTCCTTCTTAATCTTTTTTATTGGTATATTTTTTTCTTCACTCTCCTTTTCAAGTGGTAGTTTATAGGGTGAACTGCTTAGTATTTCCGACTTTTTGTGCTTCCTCTTATTATTTCCCACTTGTCTTATGTCTGATTTAGGAAATGGAGATATATCTGTTATTTTAATGATATTTGGATCATGTTGTATATAGCTACAGGATGGAATAGGTGAAGGAGCTGGAAGAGTTTCATCATGACTGACTTCTGGAGGTGACACAAGCTGCATTTCGTGAAGAACGTGACTTCCAGATTCAGTTTCCTTGAGCACTGAAGAATCTTCAAGAAGATGTCCGGCTTCTGTTTCATTAGTTTGAGAACTTTTTAGACCTTGAGACACTTGTAGGCATTTCCTCTTGAACCTCTATTACATTAGATGAGGAAGGGTTACCATCCATTTCTCTTTCAGTTACAGAGCAAGGCAGAAAATCTGCTTCAGTAAATATGTCTGGATTATATGGGTATATCCCAGAGACTTTAAAACATTCCGTAGCGCAGGCAACTGTCGCGGAACTGAGCTTTCAATTGCTATTATCCTAGGCTTATACGATTCAGGCAGACCGGAGACCAGGGGGTCTACTCTCTTTCTCTCAAACGAAACTTCGCAAACGAACGTAATTAGTCGGTTATTAGACCTACACAAAATCGTTCAATCCAATCGGTCACGAAAATTTTCTATGGATCCGTACTTCGTCTGCGTGTACGAAAACGAAATAGAGAGAAGCATAGAGATAATATTATGTAGGAGAGGAGTTAACGAAATTTCGTTCGTTTGTTTGCGAAGTTTCGTTTTAGAGAAAGAGAGTAGACCCCCAGCATTGTCCCGAGCCACTCATCGTCCACTGCAAAGCCTATATTTCTCAACTTGTGAGCAGTTGTAATAATTTTGCTCACATATTCCTCTATGTTTTAGCATCGGTCAAGTGTTGTTGTGCATAGATCACGCAGCAGACCCACTCGGTGCGGCAGCCCAGAGCACAGACTACAGTGTATGCCCGGAGTCGTCGAAGGCCCGCGATAAGTTGTCCCAGGCCTCCTTAGCCGTGCGTGCTTCCTGTATATGAACATAGTTCACTGGATCCACTAGCAAGACAATTTTAGCTTTGGCTTTTGTGTCTCGCTTTACGTCGACGGCTACAGAACTTTCTATGCAGTCCCACAATTCTTCGTGTTGGAGGTATGTTTTAACTGCAAACCTCCACGTCGCATAATCATAATCATAAATAATCATAATCATAAATATTTATTCAATTTAGGTAGGTACACTACACTTATTGACGTCCAGTTACATAAAAATAGAGATATGATGGTGATAATCTGTTACGGTATCTTAAAACTAAAGCTACGAGGGTTCCAAACGCGCCCAGGTCTGAGTAGAGCCCACAACAAACTCAGCTGTTTCACGCGAAAACATGTAATATCGAGCTTTTCCGTCGTAACGGTTTTCTTCATCACAATACTTATAAAATCTTCCGACACCACCACTCTCAGCAAATGCCCAACCATAAGGCTTAACATCGCCGGAAATAGCAGTGCAAGCGAGATTGTCATAAAAGAATACACCTTTGGTGGCAAGTCTTCGCAGAACATCCACGTCAGGTGTACCGGTCCTCATTGCGTTCATGTAGTGTTTCTTCAATTGTACTGCCAACACACTTTGCGCAAAAGTCGACGTATGCAAAAACTCAATCATACTGTTCTTGTAACGGTTTTCCAGTAGATTATCGTCCAAAAGTGCTGGACACCTTATCAAACCTAAGTCCTCGTCGGTTAACTGCGGGAACAGTTCGTTATTTCTATTTCCAGGATATAGGTACGGCGAACCGAAGGCCCTTCCGCGCGTATATTGGTTATGAAGGTATAAAACCATCACCAAATTCTTCTTTATATTGCTCAATTCAATCAAACGGAAGCAATCCACGTCATAATCCTTACACACCAACACGTCCACAGACACTCGCAATCTACTCTCCAAGCACTCGCTAATCCTAGCCAAAACATGCAAAAGAGACTCCTCCAAGATGTTGATTGTTGGTAAAACTAACAGCATGATACGCACACCGTTCACAGCAGTTTGATAAACATCAGTTCCGTTGGATATGTTGGCTATGAGATGCAATGCCCTCGCTTTCTTTTCTTTGATTTCAGACTCACCAAATAAATATTTAAAACATTTAGACAATTTCATAATTTTCACGTCCTGTTAATTTTTCGATTAATGCAAGTGGATTCACGACTAGAGAAGTGATTAGACGTCATCTTGTAAAAGCGCGGCGCACGTTTTTTCGTTGAGGTTATAATTTTCTACAATTGAAATATTAACTTCTGATTAATTATTTATATTATATAATCCAAGGCTTTCCGGGCCCTTAACCTAATGATTTAGAATAAATAATATACACTTTATATTTAAAAGTCTACGAAATTGCAACAGACTTGAAATATGCCAACAGACACATGAACAACAAGAGAGAAAAATGTCAGCGACAACTGACTGCTAAGAATAGTGTTACAGGCGCGAAATTTAAATTTGACATTTATATCTAACAATGGGTATTTACATTGCTACATATAAGTAGGCTACTTACATTGCTTGTCTAGTAATAAAACAGCTAAACTGCTTGGTTAAAGCTTACGGTTTTGTAATCTATAATCTATAATATATATAAAATTCAAAGTCCTGACTGACTGACTTATATATCAACGCACAGCCTAAACCGCTGGTCCTAGAGTCATGAAATTTGGAGGGTGTGTTCTTTGTGAAGAGTAGGTATCCACTAAGAAAGGATTTTTCGAAATTCCACCCCCATAGGGGTAAAATAGGGGTTGAAAGTTTGTATGAAAGTCCGTCATTTTTCAAGTTATATCCATGAAACTAGGTATTTGAGCTACCGGTTCAAAATGAAGAAATACGTGTTTCGCCTATTTGAAAATTCTACCCCCATAGGGCTGAAACAGGGGTGGAAAGTTTGTATGAAAATCCTTCATTTCTCAAGTTATAGCCATGAAACTTAGCATTTGGGCTTTAAATTAGATATGCAGAAATACGTGTTTCACCATTTTTGAAAATTCGACCTCCAAAGGGGTGAAATAGGGGATTAAAAATTCGATGAAAGTCCTTCATTTCTCAAGATATTTTTCAATTTATATCAACGAAATTTGGTATTTTGGCTTTCAGTAAAAAATAAAGAAGTAACTACGTGTGTCACAGTTTTTCAAAATTCCACCCCCAAACGGGTAAAAAAGGGGTGGAAAGTTGGTATGAAAGTCATTCATTTTTCAAGTTAAAGCCATGATAAACTTGGTATTTGAGCTTTCCATTAAATATGAAGAAGTACGTGTTTCACCATTTTTGAAAATTCAATCCCCAAGGATAATATAGAGAGTTTGTCCTTCAATTATGCCGCAACAGAGCAACGGGTCAACGTGATTTTATGCATAAATATAGTTGAAGACCTGGAGACTGGAGAGTAACCTAGGCTATCGGAATTATACCGGAAAATTAAGGAGCCCCTGTGGGGATAAAAACACTATGGACATAATGGACAAATGGATAAGTGATATGGACGTATAGTGTGTATGGTGGTGTGTGCATGTATGTTGTGTGCGTGCATGTGGAGTGTGCTCCTTGTTGTCCGGGGTCCGAAGGACGACCTGCGATCCGCAACTCTGCCGACCCGCCCGGTTGCATGAAGGGTGATGCTGGAAGCCGCTACGGAGAACCGTAGCGGGCGTTGCATTCCAGGTCATTGAGTAGCTCTGCTGCGCCGGGTTATCATGCTTATGGTACCAGATCTGGTCTGGCTTTTCAAGCCATCGGAATGTGTTTTCAACGGGTTCTTATTTCAAAACTGTTTTCGTGACCATTCTCAATCTTACTAGGAAGATTTTCTATTCCTGTCAGTATTGTCAACAGTTATACTATGGGGAATCTCCATTTCCGTCAGTCAGACAATTTTCTCTAGTGGCAAATCGCATTGTGCCATTAGAATTATTTGCACTTCTTGAGGCAACCTCCTCATTTACAGTTCCCTTATGATACCCTCATCGCTGCAGTTTGAGCATGCGAGGGAACGCAGGTGCCTGAGAAATGCAGAGGGTTTACGGTCCCCCAACTGTACTTCGCTCAAAAGTTTTCTTACTCGCTGCTCGTTTGAAGCGGAGAATCGAGCAATAAGCTCTCGCTTTAAATGCTCATATTTATTTTCAGCTGGAGGATTCGCAATAACATCCTCAAACTCCTCAGCCATCCTCGCATCCAGCATAGAGAGGACATAACAATACCTTGTTGTATCTTGTTTGATCACATCAAGCAACCAATTAAATTCCTATAATCATATTTACCTGACTCTTCCTCAATTCTATCAAGTTTGAATCCAGTCTCCATTGGTGTCTTGACTGATTGGAATTGACATCGTTCTGAGAAATAACAACAAGATTTTGTTGTTCTACATTTTCCTCTATGAAACTCACATTTCTTGCCTTATCTATTTTTGTAGGATTTTCAGGATCAATTAGTCTAAATCCTTTACTGTATCCACAGTACCCTACTAAAATTACCTTCTTACATCTCTTATCAAGCTTTTTACAGCTTGTGGTAAAATTTTTAATTTTATCACCTGCCTGACAACCAGAAATTCGCAAATGACTTAAGGTATGATTCCGAACTCGGCAACAAGCAGCAGTGCTGTTGCCGCAGTGCTGCCACTAAGGTGCTGCCCAGCAGTGCTGCCTGCCACGCTGATTTCGAGCAAGGCGGCAGTGTCGCTCTGTTCGTGGTGATGCGTTGTTGTGTATTCGTTAGTTTACTTTGAGTTGACAAGATGTCGATTGATGATCAACTTTTATTTATACTATTGGAAGAGAAAGAAGATGACGACCTTCGACGACCTCCGTGGCGCAGTGTTGAGCGCTGTTGCCTTAACGTGCGGAGGTCCCGGGTTCGATCCCCGGCAGGGTCAATTTGGGAATTTATAATTTCTGAATTTTCCCTGGTCTGGCCTGGTGGGAGGCTTCGGCCGTGGCTAGTTACCACCCTACCGGCAAAGACGTGCCGCCAAGCGATTTAGCGTTCCGGTACGATGCCGTGTAGAAACCGAATAGGGATATCGGCTTAGTATAACTGCCATGCCCCTAACAGGTTAGCCCGCTACCATCTTAGACTGCATCGTTACTTACCATCAGGTGACATAGCAGTCAAGGGCTAACTTGTAGTGGATAAAAATAAAAAAAAAAGACAATGATTTGTTGTTGCTTTATGCCAATAGTAAAAGAAAAGCAACAGATTCGTTTTATAAAAGCAGATAACGGGAAGGATGTTACAAGACGCTGATTAAAAACCATTTGATAAGTGAAGACAAATTCAGAGAGTACTGTCGTTTAAATAAAGAACTGTTCAGTTTTATTCATAGTTTAATTTCTGACAAAATTGAAGCAAAAGTTTCTCGCAAGGAAGTTATCAACGCTGAAGAAAAATTATTCATAACATTAAGGTGAGTTAAGTTTATAAATTAAAAAAGTCTTGGAGACTATCAGCGGTGTCTTGATTAGATGTACGTAAATCTGTAGGTTCTGGTGATGATACATGTCCTGGTGATTGAACATCCGTAATAGGAGAATATGAGTCAGTAATATGTTGAACAGGGCTTTGACTAAGTATTGATAGATGATGTGTATCTCTAGGGCCTGGAGATACATTCGTTGAAGACTCTGACAGACCCTTCTGGTGAAGATGTGTAATACGAGGAACTCAGCGTATATGATCTCTCCGTTCCGGTCGTAATTCTTGCTGCCAAGATTTCATAATCTGATACAACAGAGCTAATTTGCCTTTTCGCTTCAGCCTTTTGTAAAGGCGGTAAACTTCGTAAAACGTTACCAATATAATTGCAGAAAAGTTGTACGTCATCATCCTTGCGTTGGATAATAGTCTTCATTAAATCTTGCCTTTTTTAATTTCTTTCTTTCCAAATTTTTATATCGTCGCTATGTTAAAAACGTTTTACTTTGATTGGAGTCTCATTTAGAACCAGTGATGTTTCCGTTTCCTCGGTATCTTGATTTTGTGATTCTCTTTCTAGGTGATCTGAATCAACACTATCCTCATTATCAGTGACATTCGAAGGTGAGGCTATTATATTCGTACCCCCCGATCTGTGTTCGGGAATATTGTCTAGGAACGACAACTGTTTGTACCTTTTGTCTTTTGCGTTTTTTGCTGCGGCTGACCCAGTACCCGGCTTATTTTTTTTCCTATATCTTGTGTAGGAATCGCGTATCATTTTCCATTTTTTCTTGCAGTCATCACCTAAAACCAAGACCTTGAGTGAGGTATGTTTTTTTGGATGAGTGTGGTGTATCGTACGGACCTAAATACATAACTACATCAAACTATACTAGTATTGTTTAGATATTTAAAGAAAGGTAAACAATCTTTTTTTTTTTTTTAATCTACTTTTTAAAGGTCCCTATCTTGATGTAACTTTTTATGCAAAACACATTTCTAACAAATAAACTACCTGCCTAGGCCCTAGACTATTGTTGTACCTATTTAGATTGGTTATTAGCTGCATTTCATTTACTGAGCTTTAAAAATTAAAAAGAAAAAAGCAACACATCGAGATAAAAAGTTTAGTTAAATACCTAAACAAAATGAGTAAAGGATTTCATCATGTCCCTCACTTTGTTAAATCATTATTATTATTATAAATATCAAAATAGTATTATGATTTTTACAGGTTCATGGCCACCGGTGAAAGTTTCAGATCTTTATCGTATTCATACCGTATAATATCTGAGGGCTATATATCACGTATCGTGAAACATGTATTGAAAGTTTTAAGGCAGGAATTAGTACCTCTCCTAATGGAGCCTCGTCGTGTTTACAGTCGTTGAAACATGTTTTTGGCATAAATGGAATATACCTAATTGCGTTGGAGGAATAGATGGCAAACATGTTCGTATCAAAGCTCCAAAAAATAGTGGATCCCTCTTTTTTAATTATAAAGATTACTTTTTGTCTTGTTGGCTATTGTGGATGCAAATTATAGCCGTTGATGTAGGTGCTTACGACAAAGAATCTGACAATGGCATTTTTCAAAAGTCAAGAATAGGCAATGACATAGCAAATGAGAGATTTCATATTCCACCTCCTAAGAATTTGCCTGGAACAAATGTAACTCTACCCCACTTTTTAATTGGAGACGAGGCGTTTGCTCTTAGTACCTTTATGATGAAGCCATACCCAAGAAGAACAGCGAGATTGTCTAGAGACAAAGAAATTTATAACTACAGATTATGTAGAGCTCGGAGAGTGACAGGAATTGCTTTTGGTCTTTTAAGTCAAGTTTTCAGAGCTTTCTATTCGCCTATCGGTATATCGACAGAGGTGGTTGATGACCTTACTAACAGCTTGTTGTTTGCACAATTTACTTCGAGATGGTTACCTCGAAGAAAATAGCATTCCACATTATCAAACAAATAGTGACAATCTCCCTGACCGAAACATGTGGCTTCAGGTGGGTTTTCGAATAGCAATGGATTCGAAGTCAGAGACAAATTAAACTCACTTGTTATTTACTCACTTGTTTTATTGATTTTCTTCGATATATCCTTCCAGATATTTTCTTTTATTAAATTATTACGATAATTAGTATGACTGCTATCGTAAAGGGCTGGATATAAAGTCACATAGTTAATTAACTGTTCCTCTTCTGAATCAGAGAAATTCATCCTTTTGTTGTCAATTTACTTGTCAACATTCACGTAGGTACTCTTGCTGCGGCGGCAGACGCGTCACTACTGGTCTGTCGCGGCGGTGGTGACATTGACGCGCAGCATGCTGCCGCTACATTGCTGCAGCGACATTGCTGCCTAGCTCGGAATGTAATCTCATATACTCATAGCTTATAGAGATTGTATGGGGGCCAGTAGTGCCGCGACAGCACTGCTGCGTGCAGCGTGGTTCGGAATCATACCTTTACGTTTACTTTCTTATTGGTCCACTTTTCTTCAGAGGTCGCTCCCATCACAGCCTTGGTTGGACATCTGTTATTTAGGTATACTGCCGTGTTGACAGCTTCTGCCCAATATCTCTTGTCCAAGCCAGAGTCCATGAGCATACACCGAGCTTTCTCCATTATGGTTCTGCTTCCCTTTATGTGTTTTCTTCTTATTTAGTGGGCAATTCCGGGAAAAATGTCCTTGCCCCTTGCAACGGAAACATCTGAGTACCTTTTTGGTAGCCAATGCAGCTGCTGATCCGCCATTTTCATCCCTTCGCAGGTTCTCTTGAAGTAACTTGCCTTTTACAATGTCACTCTGTAGTCTGACATTTGAGTTTTCTAATGCGCTGGCTGGGTAAAATGATGAGTAAAAATATAATCATGATGCAACGCCCCCGTGTTGGCGAGCTTTTATAATCTGGATAACTGTCGACGGCCATTTTGTAGCAACTGGGATTCAGTCTGATTCTCAACTGGGTTCCCACGTGGCTCTTGTTGATTTCTTTCTGCTTCGATATCTGCAGGTGACAGCTCAGGTACAGGAAGCCTAGCTCTATTGGCCATGTTGTGGAGGACACAGCATGCGTTGATTATTTTTGCTACTGTATGGTGGTCATAATGCAGCACCCTATGAACCAGCAAAAACCCCAACGGGCCTTCAAAACTCCTATGCATCGTTCCACACTGTTCCTAGTACTAGAGTGAACATTTGTATAGTATAGTGTTCCTCGGGAGTTTCAGGATCAGCATTGACAATGGGTGTCAAAAGCCAAGGCCTGAATCACCTGCAAAGAAAAAAATTACATTAAAAATAAATAATTTAAATTTTGAGCAAATAATTATAATAATGTACAAAAAGATACACAGTTGTGTAAATATGTAGTCACCTGAATCTATCAACTTAAAATAATATATTAAAATTATTCTAATTATGGATGTACAGTCGACTGCAAAAGTCCATACATAGCTCTAAGGCTAAAACCGCTTGCAAGCAATGCTGTGAATAACTCACGACGTGCTCACTCACACTGATAAACATAAACTGTCAATAATATTATCAACCTTAAATCAACAACGTAAGGTTCAAACGATTTCAGTTCAATACTACCTGCATTACCATAAACTGTCAACAATATCAACCTTATGTCATTAGCATTAGGTTCTAAATATTCCTATTCAATCACCTTGTCTATTCTGATTGTTTATTTCATTATTTTACAGTAAGCACTCCCAGTGTCGTGATAATATAGTTGGTATACGAGTTACGACGCATCATATGACCTAGGTTCGAATCTCTTACAGCAGTTTTTATTTTGTTTTGAATACAAACAAAATTTATGTTTTGTTTATGTGTTTTGTGTCTGTTTGTTATTCTTTATTATAATATATCTTTATTTCCATTTATAAACGCAAACATTAATTATAACAAGATAATACTTAAGGACAAAGTTAGTTATTTTGGGAGGAAAGCTATAACTATGTTAGTGGTGTCAATTATTGCTTATTATGAGTCAATAAGTAATAAAACAAACAAAATAAATTGGAAGAAACACTTTTTATTAGATAATCGACTTTATTTTAATTTATTTTCATTGTTATCATGTTACATTTTCTCAAAAGTAATAAATAACTTCAGCTACTTTTTCTATCATTTTTTAAGGTTATAGCTTAAGTAATCGTTTTCATAAAGAAAAGAAAATTGAAGCTAAACCTTAAAAATCTAGTAAGCAAAGGGCGGCGCTGCTTTTTTGTCTGTTAATTTTGATAAGATATACTAATAATAATTATTACAAGTTAGGAAAAGAATAAACGTTATGTTTCATATTTAAAGCCTTAAAAATTAAATTTTATATAGCTTTAAAAGTATTACTATTCAATAAAACCTCCACTTTTTTCAATAACATCAAGCAAGCGCCGCCGGGTGAATCCGTTTGTAATATTAGGATAGATATCCGTTATTCTAAATATATTCTCCCATAATTCCATACAGTGAGCCTCCGTTTCCTCTGCAGTCTTTTCATTTCACATAACCCACCTTTGCACCATCAAACCTCATAATATTCTCTATGATTTAAGTTTGGTGATCTTACTGGCCAGGGAATAACTGTTGTCTGGGTTTCGATTAAACCAATTACGCACTATATGTGATCGATGCACAGGACAACAATTATCATGCACAAATGATAGTTGTGGCACATCAACAGCTGGACATCACTTCCATGTGTTATAATATGCAGATTTGGCGCTGGTGTTTAAGTATCGAACATGTTCGCGAACTCGACAGTTGGTATGCAGATATTGTTCTCATATTGTTCATCTATAATATTATGTCTTCGTTGTGAAGCATTACTCTCTTCGTCAGGATGCGACACCCAACACTTGGTTGTCCACTAAAAACCAAACAGCGAGATTAAAATAAACACTTTTGAAACTACTAAGTATCTTGTCTAGATATTTTACTAATAAAACGTTATGTAACTAATCCTAAGTTTATGAACACACATTTTTTAACAATAAAAACAATACTCACAGTGAAACCAGTTTCATTGCAAATTTGAGCTAAGTATATTGTATCCGATATTATTTAGCTCAATAATATGCATCCTCTTCTGCATATTAATATAAGCCTGCATTATTGTTGAAGATAAGAAACAGCAAAACTTAGTAAATTATAATAATTTTGTAGTATTTGCTAATAACGACTAACGAGTGTCAAATCTTCCGTCTCCGTCAGTACTCAGTGGCCATATCTGTTCAGAGATTTTTTAAACTACCCGCATATGCTATTGCTGGTATAAAAATATCAGTCATCAAATTAAAAAAGTAAAAAAAACTTACACGGGGTCGAGATTTGAACCAGCAACAGTTGCGGTGTGCAATCCAAGTAGTTCCACACCTCGCCATTGAGCTCACTTACTTGGGGTGTGAAATTATCGATATTACTCGGCTATTACAATACCTACAAGCTGAACGACTTATATTATACTACTGCAAGTGTGTGGGTGTCCGACCGCATGCAAAGCAACTTATTTGCTTATTCTATATGCAATTTTGACGTCGACTGTACATAAAAGTTGAATGGAATATGAAAAAATCTGCCATTATTTGTACCTACCTAAAAGCCAAAGTCTCTTCGCTTGCCGCCGCACCCGCGAGAAGCACACGCCGCCGAACGTTCAACTACGCACGCCGCACTTTCGGTCGCGTCGCGTGTGCGTCAGAAATTCAGTAGATGTGTCAATAGGTAACTTAAAAAACATTGCGAGCGTATTGAGCCGAACTTTCGGCGCTGTACTTTCAGCAGGTGTGTCACTACACTAATAGGGAAAATCCATTAGGGCTGTCACAAGGTAGTTAGGTACCTACCTACCTAAGTAGGTACTTGGCTAAGTACTTACTTTAGTAGTAAATTATGGTAAAAAGTACCTGATACGTAGGTAGTAGGTATAGGTAAGGTAAGAGTATAGGTACTTAGAATTTTACAAACATAATATTATTTATATTTCAATATAAATGGATTAATACAATGCCAGAGTCAGGATCTTATTTATAATCACATAATAATCATATAATGATTAGAATCCTTGTTAGGCAAACTAAAAACTACTTTTTTTAATAATTAGATAAAATAAAAAAGACAAAAATCGACAACAATAAAGTTAATCTAAAACTTTACTTATACAATGTAAATATTTACATTTTAGTTATCATCTATGAGATCACGTAATATTTCTGTATCATTTTTATAATACTTTGGCCATTACATATAAGTCAATGACTTTGGCTTATTAAGCTTAACAGGTACCTAGTATTTTATCAGTTAAGCAAATCTTATTCAATTTATTTATTCTGATCTTTGGTTTATGTTCCTTTATGATTTCCTCTGATATTATGTTTATCTTTTTATTTGGAGAAACTGTGTTTTCTTTATTGGCCTGCACACCAATATCCTCCACTGTTGTAAAAGTAGTAAAAGAGTCATCAAAAATAGGTATAGGTAGCGTATTTATATCAAGATCATTGCTATAGAGTCTATAGAGTCAGGGTTTCTTAAACTTATTGCAGTCACGGACCGCTCTCACAGTTTAAGAAAATCCACGGACCCCTGTCAAAAAATATTCTAGGAAAAGAAAACAAGCCTTAATCATATTAAAATAAAACCGGCCAAGTGCGAGTCGGACTCGCGCACCGAGGGTTCCGTACAAACCTGTAGTAAGTTTTACGATTAATGAATTTAATAAACCGCAAAACTAACTTTGTTTGTAGAGGTTTATTGTTAATATAAAAAAAAACTATGCTAGTTAGAGCGTTGGTTTTATTTTTCCTGTAAAATATACATAAGCTTCTATTGACCATAATTATTTCAGATTTTTCAATTGGTAAACTTCGGAGACAAGGGGGGGGGGGGGTATTTTTTTCGACATTTTTCCCGATAAATCCAAAACTATTATGCATACAAATAAATAAAAATCGGTTTTAGAATGTAGAAGTATAGCCCTTTCATATGATATCCCACTCAGTATAGTTATCATACTTTGAAATTTCAAACCCCCCATTTTGCCCCTTTTTTAATTAAACTAAAAATAATTTTCGATTTTTTTTTATTTTAATGATGTTAGGCCACTATTATACACAACTATTCCTAATTTCATGTCGATAGCTTTAATAGTTACTGAAATAATCGACTGTGACAGACGGACGGACGGACGGACGGACGGACGGACGGAGAAAGTCGCACCATAAGGGTTCCATTTTTACCATTTTGGTACGGAACCCTAAAAACACTTTTATTGCAAAATTTGATTTTGTATATAGGAGAAGATATGAAATATTAAATTAAATTTGAAGCTTCCGGTCACATAAAAATGGCGTTATGGGCGGAGCCTAAGCGAGCACTAGGGCTGGAGTATCGATACTTAAATAATCGATAATATAAAATTACAACACAAATATAAATAATAAATAATTACTTACTCAAACATAATATTCTGAAAAACTAGTATTTGTATTTTATAATGAACTAGCTGATGCCCGCGACTCAGTTTGCGTGACTTAAGGTTTTTTGGTTCCCACGGTACCTCTTGAATTTTCTGACTGACTGATTGACCAATTGATGTACAGCGAAAACAGCTTAGGTATTCTAGAAAATTAAGATTTTGCAGATTTAAGATTTTTGTAAGTAGTGATAATGTATTTAAAAAATTCCACACATGCGAAATACGGGCCAGTTAGTCAAGAAATAATATGCCCAAATGTTTCATACAGTTTGCCAAATGTAAAGAATATCATAATACAGTTAGTACAATTACTACTGTAGTTGAGAGAGTACACTATTGACTACACTAATACAATGTTATTGAACTCCTGTGTAAGGCGATTCCATGTAGCTTTTTTAGTTGCTGCATCCCCCATAGTTGTAGCCATGGAGTTTAATTTATACAGGGTTAATTGTAAAATACTAACAACCTTCTACAGGCAAGTTCTATGCACCAAAGTAAATAACTTTTGTTCCACGACTTTTTGAAATTCCTAAAAAAAAAAAAAAAATTTTTTCTTACAAAAAATATAAATATTTATTTTTTTGTTCTAAAATTTTAATAACTCGTCGCGGTACGTGCCAAGGGGAATGGCGGTACGTGTCAAAGGGAATGGCGGCGCGCGGTAGGTATGGTAGGTACGTAATGACTGTCCGACACTTACGTCTGTCGCCGCGAGAAGTTTTTTTAGTTTTCACGACAAACGCTAGTGTAGGAAGAAATTATTGACCTGCAGACGATAGCTCAGCCCGATGTTAGTAATTTACGTCCAAAGCATTTGTAAATACGACAGAGAAGCGATAACTTCGGACGTTAATTATTGTTGCGCGGTTAGTAGTCGACGCTTCATCACGCAGGTGTGGAACGGTCATTACATAAATTGACCATAGATTTAGAAAACTGACAGACTTTTTAACAAAAACTTAGAAATTTTTTTTTGGTTAATTTATTGAGCTATGTGAAAAGTCGTTGAACAAATGTTGTTCAGTATCATGTATAGAAGTTATATGTGGGAGGTTGTTGGTAAATTAAAATTAACCCTGTAGGTATATTAATATCAGCTCTTGCAGGCAGATCTTTTCACTTTCATCAAAAAACTGTCTCCCAGTTCCAGACATTTCAACAATTAAATATGTTCTGTAGCAATTAACAATAAAAAGGACAACACAAGTCTGAATACAGCGAAACACTATGAACGAAATATTTTTGTTCCCAAGTCAATAACTTCACAAGTATCACAATATTTTTTACCCAAATCTTTTCTATTTGTCTCAAGTGGTTAGGTACCAGCTAAAATGAAAATTGGCTTGTTTTTATGGTTTCTTGTGTTCGCTTTCATATTTCTTACACTTGACACAAATATGTGACACTTGAAATTGAAAGCCAGTTCAAATAACGTTTAAAAAAGTAAGTTTAACCACCATAACAAATGCAATATTCCTCAAAATTATGACGCAATTGTTGCAGTTTACCTCGACTCCACTCGACTTACACTCATTCAAGGAAACTCATTATTTCCTTAGCTTTACGACTAAGAATATCAATTTCGAGGGACGTTTGAGGCCTTCTTTAATGAACCAAATAACTTACATTAAAAAAGGGCCAGGATGCTCTATCATTCCCAGAAATTTTATTGTGGTCCAGAATATTCTTATATGTCCGCTTCAGACCATTTATTTTTGATTGGCATTGTAAAAGCCTGTTACAATATATTTTTCATTGACTTCCTTCATTTTCCTACCTATTTCCTCCCATATCTTTTTATGCCTCTTGGATCCATTTTTAAATTCTTCCATTCTGTCCTCATAAATATTCAAAAGGAGAAGCACGCACTGTGTGTTCCATAAAAATAAGGAATTTTCATTTTCTGTAATAAAAAATACAAATTTAATGTGGCTCATAAACCTACCACTGCCTTTCTGCTAAGCAGTATCACACTGATATTATTATAAAAGGAAGTTTGTATGTTTTTTTTTGTTTTATTATAGATAGGCTTGCGCTTGACTACAATCATGCCTGATGGAAAGGGATGATAAGATCTAGGTTGGAGCGTGCTTACTTAGAAAATGCCTATTCACTCTTCTCTTGAAGGTACCCAAATTATACTCGTACTTAGCTGGGAACATGGAATATTCCATGTGCCCAGCCAAGGTGGAGGGTGTTCCACACCTTTCCACACAAATCAGAAACGTGGAAAAAAAACGTTTTGTACGAGTTGGCTGGATATCAACTACCATGTGTGTGTTTGGTACTACGATACGGTTGCTCTAAGTTTAGAGAGATCGATTATATCCTGGATGATGAACACAGGCAACTTTTTATACTCAACCTACATATTATTTCTGTATGTAGGCTCAGCTCCAGCAGGAACAAGTGCTGGCGGTAATGGCGGCACCTCTGGAGCGCCGGCGGGACGTCGCGAATTTAAGACTCTATTTGCCGTTACAAGAGGCGAAATATAGCACTCGTAAACATTGTGGTTCTCAGGAGTTATGGGACCAAAAGACCCAGAAGGTATCGCACCATCAGCAGGTTGTGGTATGGCGACGTCTGGTAGGTTGAATTTAATTTCTTCTCCGTTGACCGTAGTTGTGTTTCCAATACTAGCGAGGTAGTGGAATAGGTTGTCGGGAATGCACAAGTCTTCCGGCAATAGATCCTGACATTTGGCAGCATCCAACTTCCTCTCACCATTCTCAAGCGTCAAATCAAGTAAGTAGCAATTCAATATCGTGCACATAGAGTGCTGAAACATACTAAAAGGCATACGGCGATCTAGCCTAGGGTCCACCCCCCTTAGAGCCTCGTACGTTCGCTCCACCTGATCCAGATACCCACCGAATTCAAAGTTTTGTGAGTATACCTCTTGTACAGGGATCGAGCTAGTGTGCGGGCCCAAGTCGTAGAGCGGCTTATCCACTGGCGCCGTTTCTTCTTTAGCCCTGAAATCATATGCCGCGGCGGAATCCGTCTTCACCCCCGGCTGCTGTTGTTTCTCTGCCTTCTTGGCTTGTTGTTTTTCTTTCCAATTTTTACTACGCGCCGTAGGCCCTCTTGGTTTTTGTGGCCTCTCTTCAAAATCGCGCACTTCGTTCCAGTCGCGTTCAAAATTTTGCCTCTGTTGAAATTCGTAGGCGCGTCTCTGATTGCGGTTACCACCGCTATTACTTTTTCCCTCACCACTAGCGGGCTGTCCACGCTGAATTGGTTGGGTGTTACGTCCGTATACACGGGGATCCATCCTGGCTGCTTAAAATTGCAAGTATTTAGTTATTAACTGTCGAAAAACGACATAGCTAAGTTGAGCAGCAGGATATACATACGTTCATTGTTAGGATTTTCTGTGGTGTCCATTGCAGTGGCATCCTCGATGGTGTCAAAGCTTGCTGTATGCTCCGCCAGGTGACTATTTACAAGATCTCTTAAATAAAGAGAGTCTGAAATGCAATGAATAAACGATGAGTTTCAGGACAGAACAGAAAAGTAAGTGTGTCCTTATAGGTATTATATGGATTCATAATCCTGTGCGACAAGTCAACTACACCATCATGCTGCCGCCCTATCGAAGAGTGCAATAACTAGGTTTTGACTACTTTCGAGATATTCGCGGTTAAAGATTTAATTTTTGTTTTGTGTGTATCTTCGTAACTATAAAAGCTATTGGTTTGAAACTTTTACTAAACGACAGATAAAATAATGCTTAATTTTATGTAGTATATTATATTTGTACATTAGTTTATATATACACTAAAAACCGCAATAATGTATTTATCATTAGGACTTATGAATCGTTTTGATATAGCATTCCTAATCATAACTGCAATAACTACACTACTTATTACAGTTTTTGTTAGTAAACCGACATATTGCTCTTTTGTGTAGCACAAACTATATGATGCCCTATAGTTTCTTCCAACCATATGTGCAATAACTGTCCTAGTTATTGCGGTTTTCCTTAGTGAAATATTTTAATTAGATGGTTGATTACAAGAACATAATAAGTTTTTATGAAAATATATTAAAAAAAACAAAGTTATTTGGTGTGAAAATATTTATTTATAAAGTTCAATTATATGAAAATGTAAAAATCTAAACAAAATTGTTCTCAATGAAATCACTTTAAGCGTTTTCTTACTTACATAATACTTTCAACAATTAATAGAAAAAAAAATCTTTTAAAAATCAACAAATTCTCTTATACATCTTCTCTTTTACAAAATTTTTATCTATTTCCTTATATTAAGAACAGTATAAAGTCTATATTTAAAAAGGCACATTATGAGACCAATCTTTAAATCAGTCTTAATTCAATTAAAGTACCTACTTACTTAACCTAAAGCAAAATTATTGCGTAAGAAAATATTTATTAATAAGTTATTTACTTGCTTATTGCAGAAAATATTTAAACCTAAAAAATTACCTCTTGAAAATAAAATAAATAAGTGTTTTCTTTCCTAATAATTTCAACAGTTACTTCAATCAAATCACAACTTAAAATCTTTGTATTTACACATATTAATAGTAATAACAAACTAAACAATCTTTTGAATACTTTTCTCTTTGCTTATACCAAAAACATTAACACTTAATCTAATAAGGCACATTATGAGATCATTCTTTAAATCAGTCTTATCGCAACTTAAAAAGCAGTTTGTTAATCTTAATTTAATCTATGTTTGACACTTGCGAAGATACTGGTAAGTTTAACCAAAAACTCCTTCTCGTCTCTGGCATCAGAGGCAACAATTCTGATATTATTCTTTCTTTTCGATCTTTTGTTATACCTCTGAATACAGTTTTATTTTTAATATCTGGAAATTTTTTATTTTTCATAATTTTCATTTGTAGGAAATCTAATTCTCTCCAATCAGCTGCATGTTTTTCTTTGACTTTCAATGAAAATTGTCCCCTTTCAGCCTTGACTGCCAAAATATTTTTTAAGTATATCCTTGGTTGTGTGTTTCTTATTTTGTGCTGAGACTGATAAAGTGATGATGTAGTCATCACTTTTACCATGTTTTTCTTCGAATTTGACAATTTTACAGCATCCACAAAATCGTCAAAATCATAAACTTTTTGTTTATTTTTTAATGACTTTTCAACTTGGTGGTGAAAATGGTCAGCCGACATGAATGTGTGGCCGGGTTCGAAATATTTTATTGTAATAGATTCAGCAGCAATCAGATGACTATTAACTATGTTTACTAAGAAAGTCATGAACGACCAATTTTTATTCTGGGCCGCACAATTATCAGCCCATAAAACAAAGTGTTTGACATCACGATTGTATACAAAAAATGACTGATTTGTAGAAATGATGTCTTCTTGATTCCGTCCGGAGACGGTCTCGTTCCACAATACAGCAAAAGGCACATTTGTGCCAGAACTACTTCCAAGGGGGACAAAACTTTCGTTGAAAGCAATAAGGCGTGGGCAAAATATGGCAGACTTGAACTGATCCATTCTTGGCAGCATTATTACTTTCTGTAAATCTACAGAATAGTAAATGCAATCCTCGTCAGTAGAAAATGCTTCCTTGTCGTTCTGGTATTCTTTTCGCGTTTTCTTATAAAGCAACTTATGTTTATTATATTGAATACACAGTTCACAATTTTCTTCAGAGCATTCACTATGTGATTTATGCAGAGCACATTGCTCGCATTCCTCATTGCCGAGATGAGCAAATGAAATATTCATTTCTTTTAAAACTCTGCGATATGTCTCGAGAGATATCTGCATATTGGTATATTTTTCTATAAAAAATTGGTGCATCATCGTAATATTTAAGTCACTGGGTAAATAAAACTTATTGAAACTTGTTCGCGGCGATAATGTGATATGGTTGGATTGAAACTTTGAATATGTTCTTTAATTATGTTTTTGTCAAATACATTTTTACGTACGTAGCTTCCCCGTTTGTCTCTTAGGTCATCAATTTCCTTACTGAGTGCCAAATGAATGTGTCTATTATTTGTTGGATTATATCCGAGCGTTGTCAGAAAAAAAACCTGACAAACTTCAATTTTTTCATTGTCAACAAAAAAATGATATCGGTAAGAGACATTCCTTTTTTTGGTGGGTACGCTATTCATATTTGTTCGGGTTTTTACGGTATATGGTTCAACCATGCCTTTTATAAATAACCCTCTTGACTCCCAATTCAAATTTTTGTAGCGGTCGTTGATATTTGCTCGTGTTTCTTCTGTAAACTTTGTCGTACACTTTTTTCTACATTTGTCAACACTACAAGGTGGTTTTAATGCTAATTTTGCATCAGCGCTTTCTTTTTTTTGCTTAATACGTTCTCCTAATTTAATATCATATGCACGCCTTTTCCTTGGTTGGCCCGATTTGGTAAATCCTTTTTCAGTTACAGGTAATATTATAGATGGTGATTCTACTTCCCCGTTTTCCCGTTTTCCGGTTTCCGTATTTTCTTTTTCCCGGCAGCTGTCATTGACCGATTGCTCTTCTATCTGTTCTGTTTCTTCATTATCTATTTCTTTTTCGGCTCTATTACTAACACATTTTTTTGTATTTTCTTCATTCACTGATGCAATTACTTGACTTGTACTAGCTTCAGGCAATATATCAAGATCCTTTTGTATTTTTTCTAATTGATTTGATGCATCTGGTCTATTTTTTTGGCTACCGTGATTGTATTTGGGAGTATTAATTGTTTGATTATTGTGAAAATCTGCATTAAATGTTATAATTCTTGGAGCAGGTTCACTGCAATTGGATAAATCTGAGTCGGAATCCGTGGAGCAATCAGGTGCATAATCTTTGTCTTTGACGCTATCATCAGAATCTTGGAACATGTTAACTTTATTGCCGGCACAATCATCTTCGTCGGACAATGGAAGCTGTTCATAACACTTCAAAGAATGACGAGTAACAATATTATCTTCTATTTGTTGAGTTTTAGAAACAAGATTATTTAAGTCAATATCTGAAACTATGTTAAAGGAATTACTATATTCATTCCTAAAATCAAAAATCGTCTTAAAATCGTTGTAATCTAGAGGACGGGACCAAAGTTTATTTATATCTGTAAAAATTGGTTCTTTTTGAATATCAGGCAACGTCACTGTATCAGCGTCAGAATCTTGGATTGAGATTGAAGATTGAACTGGCAGAGAATGAGATGCTCTTGGTGGACGGAACTCCGTAAGCGCCATAGCAATAATTTTATCTCTTCTAGACATTGTGATATCTGAAAAATAAATGACAACCGCGTATTTCATTATTAATACCATAAGCAAAACACGTTTGTTGTATGGAAGCCTCCCTTAAATATTTATTTTATTCTGTTTTATGTATGAAATATTATAGCGGCAACAGAAATACATTATCTGTGAAAATTACAACTGTCTAGCTATAACGGTTCATGAGATACAGCCAGAAGGCCTACAATATTATTGTAGGTTTGAGTGGTATTGCAATACCATCATCGTTAAGGCGGTGCATGTAAGATGTGAAATAACAATATTTAAAAATACGAAATATACCTTACCGGGAAATTTAGCCGCACACGTCGCCTCGCCTCGCTGGCTGGTACTCGTCGAGTCGTTCGGCCCGCTTCGTGCGCTGCCACGAATTACTGTGCCGAGCACGGGCGCGTTTCACCATGCAATGTCCCAGGCTTCCCCTCGCACCCCTCGCGGCCTCTTTACTACTTGTAACCGCAATAACTCGAAGATAAATTGCGATTTTATTTGTATAAACAATTTCGAAACGTCTGTTTTTCCTTAACATAAGTGCAATAACTTTACCTTGGTATAATACATTTAGTAAGCTAGACATTTTAAGTAATAAGTTTCCTTATGATAACTGCAATAACTCTTAGGGCGCCTTCAAATTTGCCGCAAAGCGTAGCGCGGCTGCAGCGCGGCTGCAGCGCTGCGGCCGCGCTCCTGTCGCGAGGTTCGAACATCATAGGGTTGTACCTATATTTATTTTCACGATGGACTCTGACGAAGAAACACTGCTCTGTGTTACTATTAATACGAAACTATAAAGTAGTAGTGTTAACAATACATAATATTATACTTACATGCTTCATTTTTTTTCACTTGGAGTCTTGTTTGTGAAATTGTCAATAAATTTAATGCATATTTCTTCCCAAGCCTTTTTCTTTTCGATTTTATTGCTGTACTTGTCGGACTTCGAATCCCATATTGCTGGACGACTCTCAACCTCATCGATAAATTCTTCTTCCTGATTTTTGTCCATGTTTAGACTTGAACAAAAATACGTGCGCAGTCCCGTCACTAGTCGATCGATGAACTGATGCGCGGCCGCAGCGCGGGTGCAGCGCTGCAGTCGCGTGTTTTTTATTTATATGGATTTACAAAGCAGCGCGACCGCAGCGCTGCAGCCGCGCTGCTTCCGCGCGGCACTTTGCGGCAAATTTGAAGGCGCCCTTACTTGTTGCGCTTATGACTAGTAATGTGCTAGTAAATTTATGAAACGTACTGGTCATAAGTGCAATAACTGGACTTATTGCGGTTATTTTATGTAATATTACAAAATATCAAAGCTATCCAAGTCATAACTCAAGATATTTCGATTATGATTAGCTACTTAAAAATCGTAATATAAGATATTGCAGTTATGATAACCAACAGAACCGAAACTACTGAAGATACAAAAAAGACGTCTAAGACGAAAATATGGAGCTCATTTTCCTGATTACGGATATGGTCTTAAGTCAATTTGCCCAAAAACTCGACTTATTGCACTCTTCGTTAGGGCGGCAGCATGGTACAAAAGTGAAAAATACCACGAGCAACTCACCTATGGTAGCCCTATCCGCTTCTTCCCTTGTCAAATTGAGGGTCAAGACTTCGTTTAAATCTTCACAGAAGACTTGGAGTTCAATTAAATCCATATTCACAAAAAAAAAACAGACTTGTTGAAATAAAACGGTTTCAATCCAGCAGTTGATCTGACTGATGTCAGCTGAGTGTGACATTAGCGCACACGCTGCACTACCTAATTTAGCGCTGTGAGTACGATAAAATGGCGTCACTCATGAAGTATTTTAAACAGCCGATGGTTTAAAGCTCTTGCTCTGATGAAGGTAATTATTTTGACACATGTAGACATTACTTCCTTCAAAAAAGTAGGCAAAGTTCGTGAAGCGAAGGCCTGTCGATGTAAGAAACAATGGGTGATTGTGACTTGGGGTATCTCTTTCTTGACCAAAGTCGCAAAACCAGATGTGTTACCAAGCATAGCGGGAGCTCCATCGGTGCATATACTACCAAGTTTAGTCTTCCAATCTACATTTTGTTCGATAAAAAAACGTTTTATCATCTCAAACACATCTGAAGCCTTTGTAGTCCCCAAAAGGGAGTTGCAAAAAAGAAACTCTTCTTTAATACTACGCGTGTCATGTTGTACGTAACGGACAAACACCAAGAGTTGGCTACATTGTGATATATCCGTGTTTTCATTCAATTGCATACTAAATGGAAACGGCGAAGCATTCAATTCTTCAATAACCTGCTTTAAAACATTTGATGACATTTCAACAGTTCTAGAATGAATAACATCGTTCGATAAGGGAACAGCTTCAACCATCTTTCTGTGATCCTTACCACACACAAGTTCCACAATATCTAGTGCGCAAGGCTTTATTAATGTTTCCGCTATAGTGTGTGGCTTCTTTTGCTGAGCAATACGGTAGGCAACCTTGTACGATGCCTCAAGACACGGTTTTTGTGTCGGGGTGAATCCAAGTTTAGGTAAAGTGCCGGATTTTTCAAACCGATTTCTTAGTACGAAAATCTTCAATGCTGACAGATGTATTTCCAGGGTGGACAGTTTGAAGATGTTCTGACAACTTCGCTGGCTTCATACTTCCATTAGCAAGCACTTTACCGCATAAGAAGCACTGCGGTTTTTGAGTTCCATCGCGTTCAGTTAAGAAAGTAAACCCAAACTTGACATAAGAATCATTATACTTTCGTTTTTTTGACATTTTCTTGAAAGAGCTGAAACAATGTAATATACAATTAGGTACTTTATTACACAGTTAGTAATTAGTTATATAGAAATATAACTAATTACCGCGTATACCGAGCGTGCTGATGTCGCACCGCTGCTGTTAGCGGCCTTAAATCCGTTTGTATATGAAATTAAAAATAATATCAATTGTTTTGTTACATACCTTTTAATTTCACTAACAAGTTAAAAAAATAATGCAACTCTGTGAATGCAAGTTATGGGCGCGCGCAGCGTAGCGTAATAAACTCGTCTGCTTGAATCGCGGGTGTGCGCCGGAATGAACAAGCGGGCGGGCACGGCGCAGCGGGGGCGCGCTCGGCGCGAGACATGTGCGGGACGCGGGCGGTTGCAGCTCGCGCCGCGCGCGTAAGCCGTAAACAGTGAATTCGTCGGCCGACGAGGACGATGCTTGGCCCGTGGCCGAAACGAGAAATACCAAGTTTACTTTACAATTTCCTAATAAATTTATTAAGAGTTAACTGACTTACTGCGGACCCCTGATAAACATGCTACGGACCCCCAAGGGGTCCGTGGACCCCACTTTAAGAAACCCTACTAAGCTGATGTTGTGTGATATTTTTTAAAGCAGTCTTCCACACACGATGGCACGTCGCACTCGTCGCACTTAAAGGGCGTCTTTTGCAATTTCCGACCTTCTCGGAAGCAAACGGCGCACTTTCGTCGGCTTGTCGGTTTGCCGCCCGGTCCGTTTCAGTCTGAGGAAGTCGGACGGGACAATGTGTCTGGCGGACTAGAGGAGTATGGGGTGCTGCACTACGTGATGATTCCGGTCTGCGGTCTACAGGGATGAGTGAGTGGTGATGTGATAGAATGGCATGCACTAATTCGAGCCGGAATTTAAGGTTGTCCTGTCGGGCCTGCAGGGAAGACTCCAACAGAACACGTGCATTGTGAATCGAACAATTAAGCAAGCGTTTAAAAAGCTTGAGATACCACTTGGCACACCGCTTCCGCTCGAGCAGGTACGGCTCGAGCATTTGATCCTTCAGATCAACACCGCCCATGCCGCGATTATAATCAAGGACCGACTGTGGCTTGAATTGTTCCGGACGAGCGGGTGGACGGGACGTGACATGGCACAGCCCAGTAGCTGACCCATGACAAGTCGAAACCATCGTGAACCGCTTCTTGTCCATCCAAGACAAGACACAGACGTCCCCTGAGTGCCTCGTGACCACCTGGCCCTGTCTGAGCGGAGCACGCATGTGGGAACGTCTACGCGAGACGGACGTAGGGTACCAACACAGTCAGTACCGTTGCGTTTGAGAATGCCAGCGAGCAAGGGAGAGTTGAACCAGTTGTCCATAAATAATCGATTAAGTAAGGGTCGAATTAACTTTAGAACGACTGCGGTGCTTTTCGCGATTACAACTTCGACTGCATTCTGCTTCCCTGTGAATACTAGGAAAGACCAGAGATAGCCCGTAGCGCACTCGCAGAGTTCGAAAGTCTTTATCCCAAACTTGGCAGCCTTCGACTGAATATACTGTCTGAACTTTAGCCTACCTTTCCAGAGAGTTAAACTTTCATCAATGCAAATGTCTTTCGACAAGACATAATTTGCTTGGAATTTGTTATTCAGGTGATCAATAATTGGCCTCAAACGGTGCATTGGATCGGAGCTTGCAGTGTCATTGTTGGTTGGGTTAGGGTCAGTATCGCTGGTATCAACAAAATGCAGAGCCCTGTTGAGATAGTTATACCTCTTTAGTGTTGTGATTCGGGTAAAGACCTCCGTTTTCAACAACGAGTTATTTGAAAAATAACTGCGAATTGTTGGCATACGGATGATACCGGTCATCATCCAAAAGGCAAAGAGGCACAACAACTCGTGTACATTTAATGGATGCCAGCCCGCTTGGAAGGTGGCCGATTAAATTCAGCTAGCATACCGATTCGTTTCATCCACAATCACCTGTAAGATGTTATCGTCCAAGAAAGACCGAAACGCATCATACAAATTTGTGTAAGATGAAACAGAGCCGGCACTCTCTGGAACAAAAATTTCTTCGACACCTCGAAAAGTATCCATCGGAGACCATTCGAAGTGGAGATCGACACCTTCCAAAAGCGGTTCCCTTCCATCAATGGCGTCATAAAATACGTCGTCATCTTCCCTCTCGCTATCAAGCTCTTCGTTCACATTATCACTAGCTCTAGCTCTCGCTCTTCTTGCTTCCAATGCCTCCACTCTCGTCTGCCGCCTCCTTACTACATTCCTCGCCATTTCACGCAGCTCGAGAGGGGCATCGTCGTCTGTCATCCAGATTTCTTCCAAAGGATGGCCTGGCTGCCAATCACGACGACGACGACGCCCCCCGCGACCTCGGCCCTGCCCACGGCTTCCCACACGCCCTCCTCGTCGACCACGCCCTCTACCTCTCAAACTTCTTCCACGACCGTTACCCCTTTCAACACCCAAACGCTCAGCACTCTCATAAAGGGCGTGTGGGTCCGAAACACTCTCCTCTCCTTCCTCCGCCAGCCGGTTGCCGGCATCGTCAAAAATGACAATGCGCCTGAAACAAATGCACCGTTATTAGTAGGATTATTTTTCACTTCTTGACTAATTTATAAAAGTAATACGTACGATAATGACTGGAGCGGTGAGCGCGACCGGCTGCGTCGCGCACTCGATCTGTATAGAGATAAATTCACTATTGTCAGTATATGTATATTCTGCACTTCTTGACCGAAGTAAATTTTCGATATAGTGCGGAAAGAATGTCTATGGACGAGGAAAATGAGAATTCCGCACGTGCACGAATCTAAGTGCACTACTGCGCCAAGAAGGTCGTCGACTTACCAAAAACCCCTTTCGTGCATTTGAATATTATTGCAGAAGGAAACAAAAGTAATGCACAAATAAAAGTAGTAGTTTATTGTGGTCCAGAATTTTCTTATATGTCCGCTTCAGACCATTTATTTTTGATTGGCATTGTAAAAGCCTGTTACAATATATTTTTCATTGACTTCCTTCATTTTCCTACCTATTTCCTCCCATATCTTTTTATGCCTCTTGGATCCATTTTTAAATTCTTCCATTCTGTCCTCATAAATATTCAAAAGGAGAAGCACGCACTGTGTGTTCCATAAAAATAAGGAATTTTCATTTTCTGTAATAAAAAATACAAATTTAATGTGGCTCATAAACCTACCACTGCCTTTCTGCTAAGCAGTATCACACTGATATTATTATAAAAGGAAGTTTGTATGTTTTTTTTGTTTTATTATAGATAGGCTTGCGCTTGACTACAATCATGCCTGATGAAAAGGGATGATGAGATCTAGGTTGGAGCGTGCTTACTTAGAAAATGCCTATTCACTCTTCTCTTGAAGGTACCCAAATTATACTCGTACTTAGCTGGGAACATGGAATATTCCATGTGCCCAGCCAAGGTGGAGGGTGTTCCACACCTTTCCACACAAATCAGAAACGTGGAAGAAAAACGTTTTGTACGAGTTGGCTGGATATCAACTACCATGTGTGTGTTTGGTACTACGATACGGTTGCTCTAAGTTTAGAGAGATCGATTATATCCTGGATGATGAACACAGGCAACTTTTTATACTCAACCTACATATTATTTCTGTATGTAGGCTCAGCTCCAGCTGGAACAAGTGCTGGCGGTAATGGCGGCACCTCTGGAGCGCCGGCGGGACGTCGCGAATTTAAGACTCTATTTGCCGTTACAAGAGGCGAAATATAGCACTCGTAAACATTGTGGTTCTCAGGAGTTATGGGACCAAAAGACCCAGAAGGTATCGCACCATCAGCAGGTTGCGGTATGGCGACGGTTGAATTTAATTTCTTCTCCGTTGACCGTAGTTGTGTTTCCAATACTAGCGAGGTAGTGGAATAGGTTGTCGGGAATGCACAAGTCTTCCGGCAATAGATCCTGACATTCGGCAGCATCCAACTTCCTCTCACCATTCTCAAGCGTCAAATCAAGTAAGTAGCAATTCAATATCGTGCACATAGAGTGCTGAAACATACTAAAAGGCATACGGCGATCTAGCCTAGGGTCCACCCCCCTTAGAGCCTCGTACGTTCGCTCCACCTGATCCAGATACCCACCGAATTCAAAGTTTTGTGAGTATACCTCTTGTACAGGGATCGAGCTAGTGTGCGGGCCCAAGTCGTAGAGCGGCTCATCCACTGGCGCCGTTTCTTCTTTTGCCCTGAAATCATATGCCGCGGCGGAATCCGTCTTCACCCCCGGCTGCTGTTGTTTCTCTGCCTTCTTGGCTTGTTGTTTTTCTTTCCAATTTTTACTACGCGCCGTAGGCCCTCTTGGTTTTTGTGGCCTCTCTTCAAAATCGCGCACTTCGTTCCAGTCGCGTTCAAAATTTTGCCTCTGTTGAAATTCGTAGGCGCGTCTCTGATTGCGGTTACCACCGCTATTACTTTTTCCCTCACCACTAGCGGGCTGTCCACGCTGAATTGGTTGGGTGTTACGTCCGTATACACGGGGATCCATCCTGGCTGCTTAAAATTGCAAGTATTTAGTTATTAACTGTCGAAAAACGACATAGCTAAGTTGAGCAGCAGGATATACATACGTTCATTGTTAGGATTTTCTGTGGTGTCCATTGCAGTGGCATCCTCGATGGTGTCAAAGCTTGCTGTATGCTCCGCCAGGTGACTATTTACAAGATCTCTTAAATAAAGAGAGTCTGAAATGCAATGAATAAACGATGAGTTTCAGGACAGAACAGAAAAGTAAGTGTGTCCTTATAGGTATTATATGGATTCATAATCCTGTGCGACAAGTCAGCTACACCATCATGGTACAAAAGTGAAAAATACCACGAGCAACTCACCTATGGTAGCCCTATCCGCTTCTTCCCTTGTCAAATTGAGGGTCAAGACTTCGTTTAAATCTTCACAGAAGACTTGGAGTTCAATTAAATCCATATTCACAAAAAAAAAACAGACTTGTTGAAATAAAACGGTTTCAATCCAGCAGTTGATCTGACTGATGTCAGTTGAGTGTGACATTAGCGCACACGCTGCACTACCTAATTTAGCGCTGTGAGTACGATAAAATGGCGTCACTCATGAAGTATTTTAAACAGCCGATGGTTTAAAGCTCTTGCTCTGATGAAGGTAATTATTTTGACACATGTAGACATTACTTCCTTCAAAAAAGTAGGCAAAGTTCGTGAAGCGAAGGCCTGTCGATGTAAGAAACAATGGGTGATTGTGACTTGGGGTATCTCTTTCTTGACCAAAGTCGCAAAACCAGATGTGTTACCAAGCATAGCGGGAGCTCCATCGGTGCATATACTACCAAGTTTAGTCTTCCAATCTACATTTTGTTCGATAAAAAAACGTTTTATCATCTCAAACACATCTGAAGCCTTTGTAGTCCCCAAAAGGGAGTTGCAAAAAAGAAACTCTTCTTTAATACTACGCGTGTCATGTTGTACGTAACGGACAAACACCAAGAGTTGGCTACATTGTGATATATCCGTGTTTTCATTCAATTGCATACTAAATGGAAACGGCGAAGCATTCAATTCTTCAATAACCTGCTTTAAAACATTTGATGACATTTCAACAGTTCTAGAATGAATAACATCGTTCGATAAGGGAACAGCTTCAACCATCTTTCTGTGATCCTTACCACACACAAGTTCCACAATATCTAGTGCGCAAGGCTTTATTAATGTTTCCGCTATAGTGTGTGGCTTCTTTTGCTGAGCAATACGGTAGGCAACCTTGTACGATACCTCAAGACACGGTTTTTGTGTCGGGGTGAATCCAAGTTTAGGTAAAGTGCCGGATTTTTCAAACCGATTTCTTAGTACGAAAATCTTCAATGCTGTCAGATGTATTTCCAGGGTGGACAGTTTGAAGATGTTCTGACAACTTCGCTGGCTTCATACTTCCATTAGCAAGCACTTTACCGCATAAGAAGCACTGCGGTTTTTGAGTTCCATCGCGTTCAGTTAAGAAAGTAAACCCAAACTTGACATAAGAATCATTATACTTTCGTTTTTTTGACATTTTCTTGAAAGAGCTGAAACAATGTAATATACAATTAGGTACTTTATTACACAGTTAGTAATTAGTTATATAGAAATATAACTAATTACCGCGTATACCGAGCGTGCTGATGTCGCACCGCTGCTGTTAGCGGCCTTAAATCCGTTTGTATATTAAATTAAAAATAATATCAATTGTTTTGTTACATACCTTTTAATTTCACTAACAAGTTAAAAAAATAATGCAACTCTGTGAATGCAAGTTATGGGCGCGCGCAGCGTAGCGTAATAAACTCGTCTGCTTGAATCGCGGGTGTGCGCGGGAATGAACAAGCGGGCGGGCACGGCGCAGCGGGGGCGCGCTCGGCGCGAGACATGTGCGGGACGCGGCGGTTGTAGCTCGCGCCGCGCGCGTAAGCCGTAAACAGTGAATTCGTCGGCCGACGAGGACGATGCTTGGCCCGTGGCCGAAACGAGAAATGCCAAGTTTACTTTACAATTTCCTAATAAATATATTAAGAGTTAACTGACTTACTGCGGACCCCTGATACACATGCTACGGACCCCCAAGGGGTCCGTGGACCCCACTTTAAGAAACCCTGGCCTAAGCTGATGTTGTGTGATATTTTTTAAAGCAGTCTTCCACACACGATGGCACATCGCACTCGTCGCACTTAAAGGGCGTCTTTTGCAATTTCCGACCTTCTCGGAAGCAAACGGCGCACTTTCGTCGGTTTGCCGCCCGGTCCGTTTCAGTCTGAGGAAGTCGGACGGGCCAATGTGTCTGGCGGACTAGAGGAGTATGTGGTGCTGCACTACGTGATGATTCCGGTCTGCAGTCTACAGGGATGAGTGAGTGGGGATGTGATAGAATGGCATGCACTAATTCGAGCCGGAATTTAAGGTTGTCCTGTCGGGCCTGCAGGGAAGACTCCAACAGAACACGTGCATTGTGAATCGAACAATTAAGCAAGCGTTTAAAAAGCTTGAGATACCACTTGGCACACCGCTTCCGCTCGAGCAGGTACGGCTCGAGCATTTGATCCTTCAGATCAACACCGCCCATGCCGCGATTATAATCAAGGACCGACTGTGGCTTGAATTGTTCCGGACGAGCGGGTGGACGGGACGTGACATGGCACAGCCCAGTGGCTGACCCATGACAAGTCGAAACCATCGTGAACAGCTTCTTGTCCATCCAAGACAAGACACAGACGTCCCCTGAGTGCCTCGTGACCACCTGGCCCTGTCTGAGCGGAGCACGCATGTGGGAACGTCTACGCGAGACGGACGTAGGGTACCAACACAGTCAGTACCGTTGCGTTTGAGAATGCCAGCGAGCAAGGGAGAGTTGAACCAGTTGCCAATCGATTAAGTAAGGGTCGAATTAACTTTAGAACGACTGCGGTACTTTTCGCGATTCCAACTTCGACTGCATTCTGCTTCCCTGTGAATACTAGGAAAGACCAGAGATAGCCCGTAGCGCACTCGCAGAGTTCGAAAGTCTTTATCCCAAACTTGGCAGCCTTCCACTGAATATACCGTCTGAACTTTAGTCTACCTTTCCAGAGAGTTAAACTTTCATCAATGCAAATGTCTTTCGACAAGACATAATTTGCTTGGACTTTGTTATTCAGGTGATCAATAATTGGCCTCAAACGGTGCATTGGATCGGAGCTTGCAGCGTCATTGTTGGTTGGGTTAGGGTCAGTAGGGTCGGTATCGCTGGTATCAACAAAATGCAGAGCCCTGTTGAGATAGTTATACCTCTTTAGTGTTGTGATTCGGGAAAAGACCTCCGTTTTCAACAACGAGTTATTTGAAAAATAACTGCGAATTGTTGGCATACGGATGATACCGGTCATCATCCAAAAGGCAAAGAGGCACAACAACTCGTGTACATTTAATGGATGCCAGCCCGCTTGGAAGGTGGCCGATTAAATTCAGCTAGCATACCGATTCGTTTCATCCACAATCACCTGTAAGATGTTAACTGAAGAAAGACCGAAACGCATCATACAAATTTGTGTATGATGAAACAGAGCCGGCACTCTCTGGAAACCTGTAAGATGTTATCGCCACAGAAAGACCGAAACGCATCATACAAATTTGTGTATGATGAAACAGAGCCGGCACTCTCTGGAACAAAAGTTTCTTCGACACCTCGAAAAGTATCCATCGGAGACCATTCGAAGTGGAGATCCACACCTTCCAAAAGCGGTTCCCTTCCATCAATGGCGTCATAAAATACGTCGTCATCTTCCCTCTCGCTATCAAGCTCTTCGTTCACATTATCACTAGCTCTAGCTCTCGCTCTTCTTGCTTCCAATGCCTCCACTCTCGTCTGCCGCCTCCTTACTACATTCCTCGCCATTTCACGCAGCTCGAGAGGGGCATCGTCGTCTGTCATCCAGATTTCTTCAAAATCAATCAATAAAAAAACAATCAGTACCTCCTCTTCAGCCAATTCGTATTCCTCAGCCATCGCCCCTTCGTCCTCCCTTCCCGGCTCCATCTACAAAAAAGTCAATAAATTTTAATTTCTGTAAAACTTTGGAAAAAAAATAAATGGAATCAATCAATAAAAAAACAATCAGTACCTCATCAAAAAAAAAGAAATTCGACGTACACGTCCTCCCCAACGTCATACTCTTCTCTCTCCTCCCACTCTTAAAGCTCCGCCAAAAAATCACCTATTTATTGCACAAAACACTGTACTTACCTTGATAAAAATTTTTTCTAAGACACTGCACGCAGCGAAAGCACTGATCACCGCTGATCACAGACTAGTTTCAATTACCTCGTGTTTTTTTTAATAGGAACGTCATCTTTTGAGTGTTGCAAAGTATAGAAAATTTAATATACTTCTCTATGATCAAAAGTTGTTCAAACAAATATAAACTCTATCTATAAGAAAATTCAGTTTATAATCGTTCGGACCGGCCGGGCCCGCCGGCGGGACCGCGCCTGTATCGGCGATTATCGTTTTTAAAGGCGGTAAGCGGTAGTCACTATGGACGGTATATCGTGTATGGTCATTGGTCTACCAGCCCCGCTAGCATGGGCCGGAGATAAAAAATTTATCCCCCGATTTTATCCACTGACAAGGGATAAAATTAACTTATCCACCTCTCAGAGCACGGCAACAGGGGAGAGGAGAAGTTTATCCCCGTTTGACATTTCACGGGGACTCGGGGGACTATTTACCCACCGTTATTTAGCGTTTTTATTGATTTATTTAGGAATAAATTTTTTATCCTTTCCTCGGGGAGAAAATTGTCTCGGCCCATGCTAGGGGGGGGGTGATTGCGCATCCAGGAAGCACATGCACTCTTAACAGCTTTTTTCAAAGGTCCGTTGACTGACCTATCAACCGGCTGCAGTTTGTGGGTGCAGTGTGGAGGAAACGACAGCATAATTATACCATTGCTCTTGCAGTAATCCAAGGCTGCTATCGTTATGTGGGACGGATGGTTGTCATAACGTTAGCAGGACTTTATGTTCCAATGATGCATTCGAATGGAGTTTAAAATGTTTCAAAAACACTAAAAATTCTCTCTCTTCCATCCAGCCTGATTTATTTCCCGCTCCAATACATCCCACAGGGCCATCTCGTACAAAGTGAGGATGGTAATTCATCCTTGGAAATACAAACATCACAGAAATAGCGTTGCCTATTATAGCGTTTGCTGCAACTGTGATGGTCACCAACGTACCACGTTCACCTGACGTTAGTGCACCTACCTGTCGCATGCCTTTTCTAGTTACGACGACTCTATCTGGCTTGTGCGCTGTTGTTATGCCTGTCTCATCCATATTGTAGATGTCCTGGGGTTCTAATTTATAGCGGTCTAATATGGTGGTGAGGTTGTTGAAAAATGGTTCAACATTATTTTTGTTAAAACTTGTGGCCCGTGATAAACTAGTGGCTTGCGCAACCCGGATAGATAACTCTGGGTGTCTTGTCATAAATCCAGAGAACCAGCCTTCACTCGCTGTTTCATTCTCGTCCCATCATGATATTGGTCTTGAGATTTGGTAGTATTTTGCCAAGTTATAAGCTAACCTTTTCACTTCTTTTGGGCAAAGCCCAAAATACTTACTCTGGCCATAAGTTCTGTTACAAATGAAAATGCATTCATTTTTTTATGGAGTGATGTAATTTTAATAAAACTTATATGTACGTATTTATTGAAGTCTGGGCAATAATCAATATAAATATTATAAATGCGAAAGTTTGGATGGATGTATGGATGTATGGATGTATGGATGTATGGATATTTGTTACTCAATCACGCCCCAATGGCTGAACGGAAATCCAGAAACGCCCAGAAATCCATTTCACACTTTAAAAATTACACGAATTCTTACCTTGAGCGTCGAAAAAACAAAATGGCGTACAGCAGGTGACCGCCTCGCGCGCCGTCGCTCGCTCGACTGTTGCGAGTGGGATACGTCTAGAAGTGTTAGTACACGCACACACGCGAAAATGCAACAAACGGATTTTCAGAGACAATGTTTCAACTGTCCCCTGTTACTTTTGCCTCCGGTCTACCAACTCTGTGGGTCTACCCTACGTACTTATCTAAAAAAAAATAGTAAGGTACTTATTAGCAGCGGGTCTTGTTTTGTTTCGTCTTAACTCGTATAGGTTACTGCACGAATGGCCTTTAGTGCTTGTACACCTTTAGTACACATTAGGCGCTCGGCGTTGCGTTCAGCGGGCGTTGGTAGCGTACACGCACAGTGCTCAGCACGGCGTTTTACGAGCGCGGTCAAGGTATCCATAGTGGCCCATACTACTGGCTCAGTTCGAAAATGGACGTCGAAGAGATTGCTTGTGTGTGGCTCCTATACTCCTTGCGTTTAAACTTGTCTTTAAAATATCGAGTATTTGTTTATCTACAGCATTAATTTTTGTTTTTTTCTTGGCCCTTCAATATGATTATTAAGAGGAGGGAGGTTATTTTATTCCTTTTAAAAATTGTATAGTCTGTGCGCCGAAATTCTTATTATAAGTACCTGAGGGTATTAAGGCCTAGCTAAGGGAAATCCTTACTAATATTATAAATGGGAAAGTGAGTTTGTTTGTATGTTTGTTCCGCTTTCACGCCGTAACTACTGAACCGATTGCTTTGAAATTTTGCAGACGTAAAGTTAGAAGTCCGGATTAAATAATAGGGTACTTTTTATCCCGAAAAATTAAAGAGATCCTGCGGGAACTGAAAAACCTTGATCCACGCGGACGAAGTCGCGGGCATCAGCTAGTTTGTAATAAATGAAAAATATCCAACATAATCAACAAGTTTTATTATTAATCAGTCATGTACTTAAATTACTACAGAGTTTAACCAAAAAATAGCTTCTCTAGCTTAAAACCAAAACAATATATAACTTTTTTAAAAACGCAGTCTGTAGGCCTTGTATTATACTAGGGTAGGGTAAAAAGGCCTATACTTTAAACTATCCAAAAATCAACTTATACTACGTAAATTGGTATTCTTGAGATCAATAATCATTAACATAAGGCAATAGGAAGCATAGTGGTCTTAGAAAATTAAATAAATTGCCTTTATTCGCATCCATCAGGACATTAAAAGTCATCAGTATCTTCTGCAGTCAAACCGACACACTCTTCGTGGCACCACTTGGAGCATCGCGAGCATTGCCTCATTGCATCGTCCATTCTATCTTCTTTGCAGGCATGACAGTACCAACTCACTTGTTTTTGTGATTTACCTTTGACGATAGAAAACTTTTTTGCAGATACGATTTTAGCTTTCATAGGAAAGACTTTCTTAAAGTCTTTTTAAACTTCTTTTTTTCTTTTCTACCTGTTTTAACATCAGTAAAGTTTTCGTCTTGTTTATTTTTCTTTCTTTTGTTACCTACCTTTCACTTCTTTAATATTTATTTTCTCTTGATTATATTTATCAAATAGGTCTTTTGTGATTGGAGTACCTCGATAATTATTGGCTTTTCGTCTTCGTCTAACAGTCGGTGTGTTTCAATGTGTTTTGTTAGTAATGGGTCAAACTCTGCTATTAATTCCAGAAGCATAATGTAATTTCCACTGTCATGCTGGTCACCAAATTTTTTATTACTTCCTCTAAAAGCGAGACCTCTAGAAGCTAATCCTTTTATTACAGCAACAACCCTCTTTAAAATGTTCTTCTAGTAAGAAATTTCTTCGTTAAGTTGGGCAGTTAAAGAAGATTGGATATTGCCGTGAATCATACCTCTAGCTCTTAATGCGAGAATGCAGGATTTATGATTTAGAGAGTTTTCGTTCGAGAGTTTTAGAGTTCGAGCTACTCGAATTTCTGCATTCTTCCAATCATTGAATCCTTGGTCGTCAAACTGTGTCCTGTTCTCAATAGATCCAAAGGCCAAACAGGGTCCGCAGAATACCGAGCCTTTGCTTTCTGAATAGACGAGCCAATTCCTTTCTTTAACATCATTATTGTTCGTTTTTCTGTAAAATATATTTTTTGGTAAATAACGGCGATGATCGGAATACATTCTCCCACTTTTTGTGAAATCACAGGATTTGTTTTGTTCGAAACCATCTCTTGCAATAATATCTCTCGTTAAATCGTTTATTTTCCATAATGCTGGATCTGTGTTTAGTTTTGTGGTTGATTGAATTTCAGTAAATGTCGCAACTATAGCCACTTCTTCGCTATTTGACTTTAAATTACTGCCACTTGTTGAAACAAGAGGCAAAAGACCGGTGTCAGAATCAGGAGGATGAGCAGGTTTTACTGAACACGACTGATCTGACTGATTGCAACGGTACAGATTCTTCGCCTCAATCGAAATAGAACCTGGTTCATATTGATTTTCCATATTACTACTAGTTCCCGAGTTCTCTTGTGCAATACGTAAACCGTCGTTGCTGTTTTCACTTTTAAAAAAAGCTTCTATTTTCCTGGTCTTCTGAAGTGCATGTTCTTGTTCATCTTTTTTTATTTTGGTCTTTTTTCTGTACTCAGCGCCACTAATCTTCCTTCCATCACTCATTTTTCGTCAGTTTGAGAACGTTAATAAATATTACATACAATCTGCAAAAAGGAAAAGGTAAAGTCTATAAAGTGAAAGATACTTTAACGGTTTCAATCGCGTGATAAAAATACCTATGTACTTTAGAGTATTACTTACTATTGATTGTGTAGCACTTACCCTATGTTAATAGAAACTGAAGCTTCCTCTTAATTCAATAACAAAGTAGGTAAGTATATTGAGAATCACTGTGATTTATTCTTCAGTATTCGTTACGTATTTTTTTAGGTACGTAGGTATTTGAAGACAAGTAAAGCGCGACGACTCGAGTGTAGCGTGTGCGGTCGATGCTTGCAAATCAAACACTGCCGGCATTGAGGTACAGTCCGATGCAAACTTTATGTCCCGCGGAAGTTGGCCGCGAGTGAAGTTCTCGCTGGTACAGTCAACTAAAGAATGATTTGGCTACTTTTTTACTGAGACGCCTGTAGCTAACGCCGTCCTTTTTAGGAAAGACTTCAGTGGAAGTTGCAAACCTTCTTCACTCTCCTTTTTCATAAACTCCATGACCATAAATATCATTTTTCTAGCTTGTCTGCGTAGAATAGAATAACGCCCGTGGGGCATTTTTATAATAAAATAACTGCACAACCAGCAAAAGTCAAAAGTGTAACAAAAATAATTAACAATTGAAATTAAACAGTAGATAAATACTAATGAAAACTTAACCAATTAATAACAACAAAAAACTTAACGTAGGTAACAAAAACTTAATAATGAACAGCAAATTAAGAGAACGACTGTACTTTGACAGGATCGTGCGCGTGTATTTCAGTATACGGACGTTACTCACACAGAAAGCCAATACGTTCAAGACGAGTGCGGGTGCAAGACGGGCGGCGGGGGGACGCGCGGTGTAACGCCCCGCCTCCGCATTCCTCCCGCGTCCCGCTGATACCTAATATTGTACCTAATATTGTGCGCATGGACACGCACGAAGTTCGCGAGGACATAAAGTTTGAATCGTACTGTATTATGTACTTGTACATATAATGATTCAATGACTGCCGGTCGCTTTGTGTCGCTTTGCGCGGGCGGCGGACCCAGGCGGCTCGGTAGTGCGGGGGGAAGCGGAGATGGTTACGTTGAGCTACTGCCAGCCGCCCGCCGCTCACATCCATCACTCACACAGTAATATAGATAAAATAGGTAGGTACAATAACAGTAGGTAGGACATACATAATATAAGTCAATGGGTAGGACCTAGGATTTACAATTTTCGATAGGAATGAGTTTCTATAGGGATTTAACGTAAGTATTAGTTTAAAAACCATGAGAAAACCAGTGAACTTGTTTGACTTTTATACTTAAATCGAGTGAGCGTCCTCTGAAATCTGCCGCCCCTAAGAGGCTGCCGCCCATAGGCGGCGGCCTATACGGCCTATTTACAAATCCAGGACTATTTTTATGCAGTATTCCACCACCATCACCACCACTACAGCCCATTAACGTCCCACTTCCGAGCACAGGCCTCCACTCTCATAGGAGAGAGGGATTTAGAGCTTAGACCCACCACGCTGCTCCAATGCGGGTTGGCGGGCTTTAACGACTATTATCATGCTAGTGATCATAACCGGGACCGACGGCTTAATGCAGTATTCAATGTACAAAAATCATCCGGTTACAGTTTTATGATAATTTTTAAGTATAGATAACTCTAGAAGAAGTATATATTTGGCAACATCAAGCATCGAGCCGAGAATACAGTAGGCCAAAAATAAGAACAAAAGCATATAAATAACACTATGTAAAAATAAATCAGATTATTTATTTTGTATCTTCTATACTATTTTCATCCTGTTGTATGAAAACTGGTACATACTCCAGCAGATTGTATTGCAGCTGCTAGGTTTCAGCTTAGGTCTCTCATAGCACCTTCAATATTATCTGATGCAGTACCAACCTATTACCTACTTCCCTTAAAAGCCGATTATTTTGATTAAAACTTTCCACTGAGTTACTGTTGACTGGTGGGCGGGGACGTTGTCGGAGCCCTCTTCTCCTATTGGTACGCCTAGTGATGACATTTCTAGGTGATGAGCTTGACCGTCGATCTTCCTCATCGTTTAGGTATGGTGTTAGGAAAGAGAGTTCTTGGGAGAATTTAGGAGGTTTTAGTTTCGATGTTGCTTGGCCGCTTTTTGTCTTGCGCAAATTCAAAGCCTTCCTATGGTTGTCTCTGATTCTGGTCCATCGCTCCTTGTATACATTGCCTGCAACAACAATTTTTTTTTTTGTTTCGGGTTCTTAGCACTGGAACTATTTTCGATCACTGTCATTTTCCTTCAGGATTGGCGAACGTAGATACACTGCGAAGAATCGTGTATTCAACCTGCGAATCCATTATTCAAGTCCTACAGTCCATAGTGATGCCAAAACCTTCTGAAGATACGTGGATTGTATCAGAAAAAGATTTTTGTGACTAATGGAATTTTCCCAACGCAATCGCTGCCATTGATGAAAAACACGTGCTTATTCAAGCACCACCGCACAGTGGTTCAAATTCGGGTAATAATTTCGGGTCGGGTAAAAAAAAGTCAGACCAAAGCGCATGCACGAAGACCATGCGCAGCCACCGTAACACTAGTAATACGTTCAAAATAATGACAATAGTTACCTGTTGCAGATGTAGAACGTCTGACGATGTTGACACACGGAAATGTAGGAATCGCCTTCAACAATGATCTACAGATGCCTACAGTGATGTTACACGTCGTTATACTTACATCAGGGCATATATTTTTTCCAGTTAGGTAATCATTGCATTAATGCCTCTGTAAATACTTTTTTTGAAACCTTATCATTTAATTTTTTCATGTTGTATGTGATCCAAGCATTTACCAACGCCATGCCAAACAAAATATATTCCATACCCAATTTTCTGAACCATTTGAGCCCTCTTTTTAATGGAGAATGGTATGAAGACATTTGGTCGCTAAAGTCAACTCCTTTTATTGTAGGAATTGGTTTTTATATTTAATTTAAATAAAAGCACTTTAAATAGAATCTTGGAGTATATATTATATAAAGAGAATGTTACATCGCAAAATAAATTTTATAACAGAGAGCGTAGACGGATTACGGATATCTCACTTGCCAGTGTCACCTGTCAAGAACAAGGTGCGTTCACTATAAGCTAGCTTCCATCATCCTGTCCTGAACGCAAACCCATTATAGCCGAGAAGCAGAAGGTATGCTTGGTATGAGGCTGCCCCTTGGTAAGTACATCAGCGACCATTGCATCAGTGCCCTTGTAATGGATAGTAATTTCACCACTGAACACTTTTTCCCTTATGAAGTGGTACCTCACATCAATGTGCTTGCTCCTGGAGTGATAGACGTCATTACCCGAAAGTCAGCCTAGTGTCCTTATCTATCATACTTTTGAATATGTTAATAAACGGGTAATAAATGAACTAGAAGTTTAATTCGCTATAATCCGCCACAGATTATAACGAATTAAACTTCCAGTTCACTCATTTTAATTCATTTATTTAAAAAACATGTAGGACATGCAGGTGTCTCTTATGTTACGTCATGTTTTGACTCTACCACCGGTTCGGAAAGCAGATTTTGCTGAGAAGAGCCGGCAAGAAACTCAGCAGTTGCTCTTTTTTTTTTTTTCATACAATAGTCAATAATATAATACATTACGTAGCTTAGTGTAATAAGTATGTAAATTAAATACAATATTGTATGTTATTATACTGTCCTGTGGGGAGCTTGACCCATGGACTCATTATCATGGACTTCCGCAAAGTAATGCCTGCTTCGATTCAATAAACGGGTAGAGGAGAGTAACCAAATATGGGCTACCATTTTGTTTTTGCCTCAAAAATAAAAAACTATTACAAAATTAACCATTTATTGACGTCAAAATAATCACACATACCTACATTTTTAAAGAGCTAAGTAACAATCTTATGTTCTTAATATTATAATATATTATTAAATTGAGCATTAAACAAAATATCAAAATAGACGCTAAATATGGAACAGGTACTCAAATATGGGCTACAAATAGAAACTTATAATATCTTGTACGAAAATAACAATTATAAATATATTTATCTTATAAGATATCAAATTACATTGGTAGATAAAAGAAATCACATAATTTACTTACAAAAATCACATATATCCAGGTGTCAAACTCTGGCCCAGCACAGTCATTATGTGCCCAGAGCTTACACCACAGGCATAGCCCATATTCGAAATTCTTTACTAAAATCAACTTGATCGTGTACTTTACAAATCATATATAGCAAGCAATAAATCGACCGAAAATCATAAAATTAAACTTATATTCTGCAATAAAACACATAGTTACAGTATTTAGACCTAATTTTCATTAATTAAATAACACATTGATACGTACCGCAGAAAGTTTTTCGACAGCAACAACACAAGTATGGCCGACACTGGCGACAGTTCGCGCTTGGCTGACGAGAATGAGTGAGTGCGATGTTAGAGGGAATGAATGCGATAGACGATCGTCGTTTGTTGCGTCTTTCGATTGTAGGTTTTCGAGAATTGTCACTAGCCCATATTAAAGCACTAGCCCACATTTGCTTACTCTCCTCTAATATTCTTCATCCTTTTTTGGATGGTAATTTTAGGTAATTGGACAAATGCCTTCTTTTCGACTTGCACCTGTACCTCTTTGGGTTCCTCCACCAATTCTGAGAGTTTGGCCAAAGCGATCAGATATTTTTCTTCGTAGGCCGCAAAGGTGTCTTCAGGGTCACTTGGGTTGCCCCCTGCCTCCCTCGCCACGATTTGGCTATTAAGCCCTTTATATTCTTGGTAGGCGTCTACGAGGTGCTTAATACGCACTCTGAGCAGGCTTGGAGTGCTTTTTTGTAGTGCCGCATCATCGTTGCCATATGAGATATCTTTGTAATTGTTGATTTCGCTTGACCCCTGGCCGTAGTGATCGTGGGCAAATTCCCTTGATCCCCCCGGCGAGGCCATTGCTTTTTCAATCGTAATTTAGGTAGGTCATAGATTTAATTTGGTCTCGCTGCAGCGGATGATAAATCTATGAGGCAGGTATACTACCTACGATTATAACTAACGAGCACTTTAATACTTATTTTATACATATTATACACTGTATAATTTTATACACTGTAACATAATATGATTGTACATGAGAAAATTAAATTAAAAGCAACACTTTTCACTTATTATCTACGTTTTATCACTATTATGCTATACAAGATGGCCGAAACGAAACGAAGTCACAAGGCAGGCGCCCAGGCGGCGGCGTTCGGCGGCGTGGCGTGGTCACGTGGTGTTTCGATGGCGCGCGCGGCTGGCGCATGACTCGCGACTTTGCGACTCCCGGAGAACAGCTCTGAAGCACGCACGGCGACCAACCACGCAGCAGATTCGTCGGCCACGTTCACTAATCTGTGACCTGTGTGTTTTAACACTACTTTTTCTCGCTGCAAAAGCTGATGCAGACATTGCCGTGTAGAGTGTAAGAATATATAAGGCGTGTATCCACTATAATAAAGACAGTATTAATCCAACGTCCCGTGTTTCATTACGCCTCCAAGATCCCGCCTTACATGGCGACCCTGCCTTATATAGCAGCCGGACCATCCGCGTAGTACCATCATGTGTGAATCAAGTAACAAAGTGCTATTGGACATTGATCAATTCATTAAAGACTGGGCTATAATTTATCTAATTGCTGCGTTAATAGTAGTCCTCATAATAGTTATATTATCATGCTGCTGACGGCGACGTTAAATTCACGTTAAAAGACTGTTTAAGGAAAGGAAAAGAAGAATGGGTGCAGGAAGTACAAAATAAGAGGTCATAATCGCCCAAATCGCGGCCGGTGGATCAAATGAGGCATCCGTCGCGGAATTGAGGATGCATATTACGAGAATATTATTTTGATCGCAATGTTAACTATAATGTTGCTGGGAATACTATATGCAGTGTACAAGCTGTACAGAAAATGCCATCTTCAGTGGATTGATCAGCAATTCCACCATCACACCCTGCGGCGTTCGTTCCTGCGTGCAATTCCGCAATCACCTAGGGACAGTGTGGAAGTTCAAAAGTGAAATAGTGCAAAATTATGTGAAGGGTCATAGGTACAGTAACATTATTCCATTTACGTAAACGCGTGAAGAACTAGTACGTGTATAATTAGCTACAGATACTTTATTATTCTAAGTGCATTGAACTGGAGAGACAATCACGCATCAAATTACGGTATGGATACTTAGGTGTAGAATTAATAAAATGTATTCGGTAGAGATAAACTGCGTATAAGTATTATGTTATTGTTATTATAAGTTATGGCATCTACTTTAGAATTATTATGTAATGAAATTAAAGAAATAAGAGTGTACTTGATTAAAGGTCCAAGTCGTAGAACTGAGAGTTTACTGAATAACAAATTAAGTGAAGCAAATAGTATTTTTAAAAGTCTGCAACTGCCATCCAGACCAAACTTAACACAATAAGACAGAATGAATTGTCAACAAAAGATTACGGTAGTCAAATATCCGACCTGTTCTTGAATCTTACGGTGTCACAGGCCAAAGGGAATACCGAATGTTACAATGTTCTCAAACCAATAAATGAACAGCATGCGATAAAAAAATTTGCCGATGGCTTGCGAAACCGAAGGATGAGCACTATAATAGCGTCAAGAAATTTCAGTTCCCTCAAGGAGGCGATTCAGGCGGCACAAGATGAAGAACTGTCTTCATCCGCAAGTTTTGGCGAAGTTCTTGGTATTTACCATAGTAATAAAGATTTCAGGCAGAATTTTACAGCAGGACGGCGAGGATACGCGAACACAACATATTATCAGCGTAGGCCTCAGCGAGGAGCAGTTTATAACAATAACGGACGGCGCGGTGGATGGAACGGGCCTCGCAACCAACACCAGCAGCAGGCGCAGTCGTCCCGCGGCCGATCATACAGAGGTAGGTCATACTATCATAATAATTAATAATTATAATAG
This sequence comes from Erebia ligea, assembly GCA_917051295.2. Classification (NCBI taxonomy): domain Eukaryota; kingdom Metazoa; phylum Arthropoda; class Insecta; order Lepidoptera; family Nymphalidae; genus Erebia; species Erebia ligea. The sequence continues at coordinate 12,117,154 of OU785241.1, read as the reverse complement.
AAATCAAAGGATGAGCAATAAAAACGTTTATGTTTTGTCAGAACCGGAAGCCAAACCGGAACAAACAAAAAATTTTTTCGTGACTAAAATATTGTCATGTAATATAGTAATTGTTCAATTCGTTTATCTCTAAACAATCATTCATACAATTGGTTACTCGATACGGGAGCATCGATCTCAGCTATAAAGTATAAACATGTTCTAGAAAATCAAATTTCATATTGCAAAGAAAACATCACCATAAAAGAGGTGTAGGAGGTACGATTACAACTCTTGGATATTGTTATTTAAACTTAGATGTAAATGGGCATCAATTGAAGAATAAATTTTTATTTAATTACTTGCCAATTAGAGCGAATGGCATCATCGGACAAGATTTTCTGACAAAATATAAAGCGGTATTAAATTTTATTTTAAATAAAATAACATTGACTACTGGTAATAATAAAATTAATTTGTCAATTAATATAGTAGACAATAAGCGTTTGGAGATACCACCGAGATGCGAGTCGATTCATTATATACAAACAGACTTTACAGATGATTGCGTAGTCTGCGCGTCGAATATCAATGACGGGATTTACTTAGCAAGTTCGCTGGTTAAACCAATATGCGGCAGGATACCTATAAAAATATTAAACACTACGGAGCATCATTTTACACTGAATGAAATCAAACCAATCATTCATAAAGCTTGTGATTATAAAATATGCGCTTTTACGAATTGAAATATATATTATTCATGTTCAATTCAATTCAATTATTAGGTATATTTAAGAATATATAAGGCGTGTATCCACTATAATAAAGACAGTATTAATCCAACGTCCCGTGTTTCATTACGCCTCCAAGATCCCGCCTTACAGCCGCTGCATCCTTCATTCTCTCCTCCTCCACTAGAAGACGTGCCACTAGGTTTTCATATGTTTGTTTGTCATCTGGAGCTGACTCCCACGCAGACACAGAATGTTTATACTTCTCTGATAATGACATAAGCACCTTTGTTATTAAAAAAATATCAGAGATCTCCTCTCCCATTTGTTTTAAATTACTTTGAATTTCTTGAATTTTTGACAGAAACACGGCCATATCTGTACCTTCTATAAACTTAACAGTCCGTAAACCCGTAAACCGACATTTTAAGAACTTTTGATGAGCTTTGTGCATGAGATATTAGTATTATAACAAAAAGAAAATTAAAACATTAAAGATTAATCCCTCCTTAGTAGACTGTTGCAAATAAAAATTTAATTTTATTGAAATATAATAGTGAAATTCTCATTCTTGCAGAATACGTTTACCATTTTTGCACTTTTGGGTGACACTTTTCACCCATATAAATCCACGAAAAATTATAATAAATCACTTATAAAAAATACTAATATGATAAACACGCTCTTAAAATTGGACTGTTGCAATTCGTTTTTATACGTTCTATACAAAATTAGTTAATAAAAAAATCAAATCAATGTGCACGATTTATCAAAATTTACGCGTCACAATAACCTGTATTTCTTAAAAGTTTGACGAAATTACTGATAAAATAAAATTTACCATGAATGTTTAGTATTTATATAACACAAGTTGTGTAAAAATAAAGTTCTATAAAATACCTATATGACCAAAAAATATTATCAAAGTCTGATCAAATTCACGTGTAAAATGGTACTGCAGATCGTACGACCGCACGTACGTACGAACTTGACTACGCAAAGTATCAAAGTATCTTTACTGGCCTATGTCGTCTATGTATGAGTGCAGCCTAACGGTCTACTGTGCGGTATACCTACAGATTCCAAAATTGACCGTTGGCGAGTATACGGCCTGGGCCCCAATCATGTAAGAATTGTCCATCAAACGTTAAAGATTTTTGTCAAAGTAAAATAAACCATAAATGCATTGAATTACAGCTCAATTTCATCTGCCCATTCTTATACGTTTAGGTATGTACGATACCCTAAACGTATAAGAATGGGCAGACGAAATTGAGCTCTAATTTAATGATGTTATGGTTTATTTACTTCGCCGCAGATTTTTAACGATTTCATCGGTCATCCTTACATGATAGGGGGGCTGATACGGACTGAAAAAAACGTTGCCGTTCGATATGAATGTTAGTCTCACATTTTTGTTCAAACACACATTTTAATTTACGCCACATCTCAGCAGCCGAATTACACGTAGGGGAGACTGGGTACGACTGAAACAGTTTTACTTTAACTGCGCGTAGAAAAGTATGTAGGTACTCTACTGAAAGACATGATATTTTGGTCATAACAAGTACTGTTATCTGGCTTTTGATTAAAATATATTCTATAGCTCTATCTAAACGAACTACTCCGCTATAAGCTAATGAAGAGGACCGGGAAAAATGGTTCAATGGGGAGGGACACTGCCAATTTATCCCGCTAGGTGTCGCATCGTCGCTGGTGTTGTTGGTGTGTTCGTGTTGCTGTCAAACACCATATATTTTTTAAGCGATAGTTTAATTTTCTTAGATTAGTTGATTATGATGCCTAAATGTTGTGCATTCAAATGCGATAATAAAGGCGCACACCGTTTTCCTGCTGATGTGAAAAGAAGAAGACTATGGGTCAAAGCCTTGCGCCAACAAAATTGGAAACCCAGTTCATCGGCAAGGTTATGTAGCGTTCACTTTAGACCTGACGATTTTTATGACGAGAGCGCATACACTGGTTAGTATATTTGTCTTGAAAACATTTACATATTTTTTTTTTTTTTATTTTTTTCTTAAACAAGTTTACAATTATTAGGCTTACAAAATAACTTTTATCCTACAAAACTGTTTTCACAGTTTGACTGTAGGCATACAGTCTCAGTTACTATAATATAATATAATACTTAATACTATACATCATAATAATTACTTAATACTTATTACTTAATACTAAGTATACTATACTTAATACTTACTTATTAATACTTATGCAGGTAATGTTTCTAATAGGTACTTTCTTAGTAATATTTTAAATCTAGACGTTTTTTTCTCTGTTCTTAAGTAGGCTGGCAAGCTGTTTAACAAATATGGGATGCGTTTTTGGAGGGTTCGGTCCCCGTAGTAGTTGCTTACCCTGGGCACAACATATTTACTCGCTGTAATGGACTTGGTACAGTGTCCGTGACTATTAGACCGGGAGATGGTCGTAGGTGATAGTCTCCCATTTTCTACTGCATGCCTTTTTAAGAGTTGATAACTAACCCTAAAGTATGAAAGATAGAGGGGTTACTAGCCCTTGCGCGCTTGCACGTCATAAACAAAATGGCTTCTCTTTGTGACAGAATTTTAGTTTTTGTCGTGACATTCTACTGCATGCCTTTGTAATATAACGTAGTTGGAACAAATTTAAGCTATAATAATTGATGGCATGCAATTCGCAACGGCCGACGGGGCTCAAACGGTTACGTAGAAATGTAAAAAAAAATAGAACATTTCCGTGTTTACAAATTGCATGCCGTTGTAAAAAATTACTTTTATTATCTCAAATATACTCTACGAAAATTGGCATGCACCCCTCGTATGACCAAGGGTGGAAAATATTAGGAAAATGTTGTGAAAATTCAATACAGCTTTTCCGTGATTTCAAACTGCATGCCATTTGAACAATACTTAGTTTTTATAATTACTTGACGTTAGCAAATTTGGCATGCACAACAGAAAGTTGTAAATTAGTGGCATGCATGACGAAAATTGCAAAAAACGCTGATATAATTTCCGTGACTTTATTTTGCATGCCATTCAATATTTCATTAAAAAACATTATTTTAAGTTGATAAAAAAAATGGCATGCATATTACACAAGCCTGACATAAAAAATGTGCAGAAATAAAATTAAAAAAAGGTTTTTTAACGAAAATTAAAAATAAAGAACATTTCCCTGTTTTTTTTTGCGCCCATTTGAGCCCATACTACGAGGTAGGACATAGGATACTTTTTATTCCGAAATTCTACCCCCGAAGGGGTGAAATAGGGGTTGAAAGTTTGTATGAAAGTCCTTAATTTCTCAAGTTATAGCCATGAAACTTGATATATGAGCTGCGAGTTGAAAATGGAGACATATGTGTTTCACAGTTTTTGAAAATTCGACCCCCAAAAGGGTGAAATAGGGGATGAAAGTTGGTGTGAAAGTCCTTCGTTTCTCAAGATGTTTACCAAGTTATATCAACGAAACTTTTTATTTTGGCTTACAGTAAAAAATAAAGAAGTACGTGTGTCACAGTTTTTCAAAATTCCACCCCTAAGGGGGTGAAATAGGGGGTGAAAGTTTGTATGGAAGTCCGTCATTTCTCAAGTGATATCGATTAAACTTGCTATACAAGCTACCGGTTAAAAATAAAGAAATAAATGTTTCACAGTTTTTCAAAATTTTACCCTCAAAGGGGTGAAATAGGGGTTGAAAGTTTGTATGAAAGTCCTTCATTTCTCAAGGTATATCGATGAAACTTGGTATACAAGCTACCGGTTAAAAATGAAGAAATACGTGTTTTACAGTTCTCGCAAATTTTACCCCCGAAGGGGTGAAATAGGGGTTGAAAGTTTATATGAAAGTCCTTCATTTCTCAAGTTATATCCATGAAACTTGGTATATGAGCTGCGGGTTAAAAATGAAAACATACGTGTTTCACAGTTTTTCAAAATTCCACCCCCAAAGGGGTGAAATAGGGGTTGAAAGAACTCCTTAATTTTCCGGGATAAAAAGTAGCCTATGTGTTATTCCAGACTATAATCTATATCTATGCCAAATTTCATCCAGATCCGTTCATCCGTTGGAGCGTGATTGAGTAACAAACATACATCCATACATCCAAACTTTCGCATTTATAATAATATGTTTTTATGAAATGCAAAACGGCATGCAAATTAAAAACACGGAAATTTTTATTAAATTTTTGCAACTTTTGTTATTATTTAAAATATGACGGTGTTATTTAATACGCATGCCATTTTCGGTATATACTTAAAATAATATGTTTTTATGAAATACAAAACGGCATGCAAATTAAAAACACGGAATATTTATTAAATTGTTTGCAACTTTCATTATTATTTAAAATATGATGGTATTATTTAATACGCATGCCATTTTCGGTATATACTTAAAATAATACGTTTTTATGAAATACAAAACGGCATGCAAATAAAAAACACGGAAATGTTTATTAAATTTTTGCAACTTTTGTTATTATTTATAATATAATGATCATGAGCAACATGCATGCCATTTGTATTTCAGAATTATTTGGTCATTAAATTAATGTTTATCTTTATTAGAAGTAGTTTGAAATCACGGAAAAGCTGTATTGAATTTTCACAACATTTTCCTAATATTTTCCACCCTTGGTCATACGAGAGGTGCATGCCAATTTTCGTAGAGTATATTTGAGATAATAAAAGTAATTTTTTACAACGGCATGCAATTTGTAAACACGGAAATGTTCTATTTTTTTTTACATTTCTACGTAACCGTTTGAGCCCCGTCGGCCGTTGCGAATTGCATGCCATCAATTATTATAGCTTAAATTTGTTCCAACTACGTTATATTACAAAGGCATGCAGTAGAATGTCACGGCAAAAACTAAAATTCTGTCACAAAGAGAAGCCATTTTGTTTATGACGTGCAAGCGCGCAAGGGCTAGTAACCCCTCTATCTTTCATACTTTAGGGTTAGTTATCAACTCTTAAAAAGGCATGCAGTAGAAAATGGGAGACTATCACCTACGACCATCTCCCGGTCTATATGAGCGACTAATGAATAGCGCTCGCGACTGCCATGATTGTTAACTAGTATTAGGTATTTATGTTTTAGGGTAATTGGGAGGATTTTACATATTTTAAATAATTTTCTGTAGTCATTTTTACATTTATTTTTCGTTTTCTTGTTCACAAGCAGCTTCAAAAATCTAATCTGTATGGCTTCCAATTTTTCGATGTAAGTTTTAAAAGTAAGACCATAGCAGTCAAGAGCATAACTTAGTATGGAGTCCACTAAACATATATATAAACACTTATGAGTTCCAGTAGGAACTTTAAATTGTAAATGGTAAAACTTGCCTAATAACATTCTAAGTTTATTACATAAATAATCTATGTGAACTGACCAAGAGAAACTCTCATCAATTCTCATACCTAGGTACGTGACTGACTTATTTCTTTCAATGGGTTTACAATCACAATCGATAAAATTGTTATGAATACATGTGAAACTATGAGTGTATATAGGTGGATGAAATTCAGGCAATTTATGATAAGGAGAGCTAATGATTAAAAAGCTGGTTTTGGCAGCATTTAAGACAATTCCATTGTCATGAGACCATTTAACCACTGCATCTATGTCTTGCTGAAGCAAGCGACACGTGTCGTCCAGGTCGGTGCCAGCGCGCAACGCGCACAGATCGTCTGCGAACATGTACGCCGAGCTGTGTCGCAGCACGCCGCACAGGCTGTCGACGTGCATCAGATAGCATACTGGGCCTATATATATATATAGGTATATTGTTACCTATATTGCAACTTATTTTTGTACTTATCCTTTTAGGCTTGGAACATCAACGTAGAAATTTGAAAAAAGCAGCTGTGCCTTCAGTATTCTGGTTTTCGAAGGATGAGGGATCAAAGTCTCGAAGACATTTAAGATATGAAGCGCGAAGTACGCGAATAAGTCCAATCTAAGAATCTAATCCAAGTACAGGCTTCGCAAATATAGAACCAGAAGTAGACAATGTTCAAATTCCCGACATAGGCTGTGAAATTAATATAAAAGAACCTGTAAAGGAAAACTTTGATGAGACACTGATCAAGAAATCGTCTGTGTCAGAGAAGTCCACTCAAATAAATAGAGAACATATATTGGCTCTGTTGGTCGCTTTCAAAATAATGATAAAGCTATATTATATTACACAGACTTTGAGTCCTATAACAAGTTCTTTTTAGTTTATTTGACTTTAAGCCGAGTGGAAATACATCTTCAGTATTTCAGTCACCACATCTTAAATATATCGCATGAAGACCAATTTTTTTTAACACTTATGAAACTGCGGCAAAACAAAACAATTTTTGAACTTTCAATTTTTTTTGGTATTTCTTGCTCTACTGTTTCTAACATATTTATTACATGGGTTAACTTCATGTACCAAATGTGGAATAAACTAAATATTTGGCCTAGCAGAGGTTTAGTGAATTTTTACATGCCAGAATCTTTTAAAAAATATGACAAAATGGTGCGTGTAATATTAGATGGCACAGAATTTCCTGTGCAAAAGCCAGGAAATAACATTGCTCAACAAGCTTCATGGAGCACTTATAAACACTCCAATACTCTGAAAGTGTTGGTAGGGGCCACCAGGGCCCTGGTACACCAGGGGGGTTGTTATCATTTTGCTCTCCTGCATATGGTGGGTCTACAAGTGACAGACAGACAATAGAGCGCAGTGATCTGTTAACAAAGTGTGAATTAGGAGATACAATCTTAGCAGATAGAGGTTTCAATGTCCAGGACATTTTTATTTCAAAAAATGTTAAAGTTAACATACCAGCTTTTCTAAAAGGTAAAAGTCAGTTACCTGGTTTGACTGTTCTCCATGATAGGGAACTTGCAAGTAAAAGAGTTCATATTGAAAGGCTAATAGGGCTTACAAAGACTTACAAAATTTTGAAAAGTGATCTTGATCACAGTTATGTTCCACTTGCAAGCAAAATATTTTATGTTTGTTTAATGTGTTGTAACTTCAAAGAGGGAATAGTAAATTAAATATATTAAAGGAAAAGGTGAGTGACTTACTGACTGGTTATGATGATGAAGAAAATAATAAAAGCATTTGTTATTTATTTTTTATTTACATAATAATAATATAAGTAAAAAAAGAACAAAAAGTAAAAAACATTGGCTAATAAGTAAAATTAGTAGTAAAGTAGCGAAGTTGCGGGCATCAGCTAGTAATATATTTTGGTAACTTTAATCACACTAAGATATGTAAATTGTGATAATTAATTAAGTATTTGAATAAAAATAAACATAATAATTTGGTAAATGTTTTTTAATTAAGTCTGATGGATTGCCTAGTCTAAAGGCAAACCTCCATATCACTAATATGGCTTTTAAATAAATAAATAAATAAATAAATAAATCGTTTATTTGCTTGAAACATGGTACATGGTTTTGGCTAGAAATTTTGGCATATACAGATTGGGCTGAAAATTCATTAGGTAAAAGCAAAAGTTTTAGCAAAGTCAAGCTTCAATACTTTTTGAACATCAAGTACCTAAGTATAAAATGTGATGGTGATAATCAATTAAGGTATCTTAAAACCAAAGCTATGAGGGTTCTAAACGCGCCCTGGTCTAAGAATAGCCCAAAAACCAAGCCAGGTTTTTTTTCATTATCACCATCTCACAAATCATCTTAAACTAATGAACTATAGTGAAATATACTGCCAAGCTTCCTTGTCATTAAGTAATCCTTTACATTGTAATAGAATTTTTCAATAAGTTTCAGACATCAATAAGTGTAGAGTGTACCTAAATGAAATAAACAAATATTGATTTGATTTAATGATCATGATTTTCCTGGAAAATTATAATTTTTATACAAATACTTTTCCAAAATCATGACTTTAAAATGATTATAGTAAAAGTCACTAAGCTTCTCAACCATATCTTCAATAAATTTCTTATCTTTTTCTACTGTGATAATTTGTATGTCTGTTATTGTACCTAAACACTATGAATATACATAACTAGATGATGCCCGCGACTTCGTCCGCGTGGATTAAGATTTTTTGATTCCCGCGGGAACTCCTTAATTTTTCGGGATAAAAAGTAGCCTATGTCCTTCCCCAGGATATAACCTACCCCTATACCAAATTTCAGCAAAATCGGTTGAAAAGATGGGCCGGGAAAGCGTAGCAGACAGACAGACAGACAGACAGACAGACAGACACACTTTCGCATTTATAATATTAGTATGGATTTTCTTTCTGTGCAAAATAGTTGTCCTTGAATTTGTGTATAATATGGGTGACTTTTTTTTAAACATAAATCACCATTATTTACCTCTAAATATGGTACATTATTTGGAGTAATTACTTGAAGCTTGGCAGTATATGGACATTTTACTTCTACAACACAATCATCACCTAAAAGTCCATCTGGAGATGCACCAAGATAAGGGTGGCTTACAGAAAGAAAGAGTCCACATTTCTTTACCTGTACAGCGTATAGTTCTTCGAATTTTTTTATCGCATTTGGCTCTTGAACTTGCCCATACACCGTGGCACGAGTATTAAATTGCTTTGGTGCCATTATTTTTTGTGCCAAATGTCTTTTATTTATGGGCTTGCAATGGCATACATTAAAATAAACACTTGCTGTTATGTGCGTTTTTCTTAACATTTTCCACTCTTCACAACTATTTTGTAGTTGAGTCCTTTCTTCTATGTCTGCTACCATATCTTTTATTGTTATTGTTGACATTTTTTAATAAAAGGTCTTTTAAAATTATGTCTTCTCCTGTAGTACTAAAGTAAAAAGAGTGGTCCCATTCAACTGCATATGTGTTTGCAGGAGGAATGGTTTGCTTTATAGGTGCCTTTGTTTGGCCAAAATTAATAAATAATTTTTTTACATAAGTAATCGTTGTATGATTCCGGTATGTGTTCTTCTTTTATTGGGTCATAATTTATTTCCTTTTGCCTCTTACTAATTTTGTGACATTGCATTGGTGAGGCATAAAAGGGTTTAGGTCTTTTGAAAACCATTAATTGCTGAGTACATACTTGAAATAAGGTAATACATTTATGTCGGACCATTTCTTCAATACCGAACATTAAAATAAGCACATGTTTGCAATGAGCTTCAAGTCCACTGCCAGCAGCACATTCACAATGCGTTTCTTCAACAGAACACATATTGTCCGCCTGAGAGCCACAAATGGATTGGACCTTAAGGTCTACAACATACATAATCTTCTTCATTGAAGCTTTAACCTGTCCTCTAAAGTATATGTATTCCCCTGATACAGCTACCTGGGCTGTCACTAAATGCCTGTTTTCATACATCTGCTTTGATTTTTTAATAGTCTTGTTGTACCTGTAAATAAATATCTATTTAACATGCTTTCATATGCATAAGTTAGAATGAAATATAAACATTACTAGATGATGCCAGCGACTAAGTACCTACATTAAGATTTTTTAATATTCCTGTGGGAACAGCAAAATTTTATGGTATAAAAAGGATACCTACTATGTGCTCTCACCCTACCCTATCTTCGTGCCCATTTCATCAAAATCAGTTTAAAAAATGGCCCTTAAAGAGTATCACATACTATAGAAACTTTCGCATTTAGGAAAGTAAGTAGTATGAATAAGGATTTGTAAACTAGTCAAAACAAAATAGGGCCCACTATGCTTTTACACTATAATCTCAAAATACTTAAAATTCTATATTTGTTTTAAATTGGTATGTTTAAATTAGGGAATAAGAAACGTGAAAACACAAAATTGTTTAAAAAAAAGTTTATTTTTGTTGAATTACAGACAAAAACAAGAAAATAACAATTAGTCTACAAAATCGTAATCGTTAACCTAACACTGATTTTTAAACTCTTTCATTTAATCCTTAAAAAATTTAGTTTTTAATTGCGGGTAGGGCCTCCTCTGCTTCGTACACACTCTCTGAGCCTGTTTGGGACACTCTCAATCAAATGGACTACATTTTCCTGGGGTGTCCTATCCCAACAGGCTTTTAGAGCATTAATCAGCTCCTGCTGGTTATTTATGCTAGTGTAGCTCTCTTTTAAATGTCTCTTCAATTGGTCCCATAAATGTTCAATTGGATTGAGATCCGGAATCATAGCAGGCCAGGGCAAATGGGAGATATTGGCTTCCGCGAGAGCCCTCTGGGTGATCCGAGCTGTATGCGCGCGAGCATTGTCGTGCATAAAAACAAATCCATCACCCACCTGCTGTGAAAATGGGATCACATGGGGTTGAATTACACGCTCAATGTAACTAGCAGCGGTTACAGTTCCCTCGTCAAGAATTACGAGCTCGGTTTTACCTGCTAGGCTAATTCCGCCCCATACCATCACACTTGGGCCCCCCCAGCGGTCTGTTTCGTGGATGCATGGTTCTGTGAAACGTTCGCCTTGTCTTCTCCATACCCGTACTCGTCTGTCATCATTAAAAAACTTACTTTACACTCATCACTAAAGAGTACAGTCCTCCAGTTGTCCATCGTCCAGTTCAAATGCTCACGTGCGTAACTTAAACGTGCCGCACGATGAGCTCTGGTAAGTTTCAGCCGAACAGCACGCATTCTGGAACGTTGCCCGTCCTCATGGAGCCGGCTTCGAATAGTTTGGTCACTGACTCGGGTACCAGTGGATTCCCGTAGTCTGTTTTGTAAGAGCCGGGCGGTTAAGGTACGATCTCGACGTGCAGTTAATCGGATGTACCGCCACCGGTCCTCTTGGGTAGTTGTGGCTCGAACTCTTCCTGATCCACGTCTCCTAGCCACACTGCCTGTCTCCTGGTAGCGTTCCCACACATTTCGGATGGCTCGGCGAGACACACCGAGGCGCTGAGCTACAAGGTCTCTGTGACTCTCCCTCCTGAAGCAAAATTAAGACGCTTAAAATATTAATAACCTCAAATGTACGCAAATGCAAAGAGAATATAAACCACCGAGAATATCACTACGGCTGTGTTCCGTTATAGACTGCGAGCACTGTTCAGTGCTCTTTACTGTGGAGAAATTCGTTCCGTTATAACTGACAGTAAACTGCTGCAGTATCTTAGGGAAATATATGACGTCATTAATCGACGCCATCTTTGTACTGTGAGCACTGGCGTTTTCGAGGTAAGGTGCTCTCAGTGTTTGTCTCAGTGCTGACAGCGTTCCGTTATAAGCAGTACCCAGTATACCTAACTATAAAGGAACGGCTTCGCAGTGTACTAAAGTGACGTCACACCTTACAGTGCTCGCAGTGTATTTCGGAACACAGCCAAAGTCGCAAATGAACCTGACAGTTAGGTACCAGCGAGGGTGGCGCCATCTGAGATTAGCTTTGCCTGTCCCTCCCCATTGACCCCATGTTATGGACGGTTGAAACAGTACGCAGTGTTAATTGAAACAAGTTGGATATCTTTAAAATTATTAAACTTTTTATTACGTTTAAATGGTTTTCTATAACTACACAAGTATTCAAGTATTCAATTTTTGGATAATCTTGCTGTCGACTCAATATCAGCGCGCCAAAGATGGGCTCTCAGCCACAGTTCGAGGACGAAAATATTGTCGAGTGTAAAAGATGATGAGGATTGTCGCAAAAAAGTATTTATGAATTAAGTAGTATAGGTGCACAAAGTTACTTTTATTACTTTTATTTTATTAATTCACGTAGGACTGCTCTTAATGACGATCTGATTGAGTTACTTGAATTTTCTTTGTAAATCATCAATAAGTAAATATAAAACAAAGTCCTTGAAAACTTGGTTTAAGTTTGTCCTGTCTATGAGCCATAATTTCAGAATTGAGAAACTAAGGGATTTTCATTTAAAGACGAATCTATGGTTACATTAGGTATACCTACTATTCATGTGACGCTCAAAACCGAATCTCTCATATGAGCACTGCTCTTATAACATTTTTAAAGTCAAATGATTCGAAAAATGTAACAGAAATAACCCAAAAAATCTCTGAACCCGGCCATCGAAACGTTCAAGAGGTGGATGCAGTCCACAGTTTGATTGAAAGAAACCTAAGACACCAAGAAATATACAGTCCATTATCTCTACTACGTGCCCTACTAATAAAATCAAATGTTCACTAATTTTCACACAAGTGCAGGATGCCTATTTTTTGTCATTTCAGTCTGAAGCTAGAAAATTTGGTTTCCATCAGATACCTTATAAACAAGTCAAGTCAGACTTACATATTCGAAAGAAGAGTGGTATATTATAAAATATCAAAGGACATGACCAGTAACTGCCCTCCGATTCGGGACAATGTGCAGGATTTCCGTTTTTACAGTAAGGTTTAAAAATTAAAACCGAAATTACTATGGATTTATTATTCCAAATAAGGTCAAGGTTAAAATGTCTATAAAAACAATACGTTTATTGTTTAAATCTTGAGCGTCCGGTTTCCTCTTTAAGCACTACTCCATTTTGAGGTTCCGTTTTATCCATGCCTAATAATAATCTTGTTACCCTACATGAATACCATATAAGTACCTTAGTCACTATATTATGAGTGATTAATTTTTGATCAATTAAATAGTAATGAAAAGGAAATGTATGTTTTGATTTTATTATTTTTGTTAGTTGTCAAGCCTCAAACGAACAAAGCATTTTCAAATAACCACTGCGTTTAAAGGAACGTAACGCCCTCTGGCATTGTATCTGTCTGCCATCTGTGTAGTATGGCATAGTTCCGAATAGTTAAACAAACTCGCTAACCAAAACGTTTATCGCCATCTGTTGTCGAATAGTTGAAAAGACTCGCTAGCGCCATCTAGTGTGGCAGCAGTACAATGTAGCGTGATTTTTAAAGGAATTACATAATTCTTGCAAATGATAGTTTTATTATTCCAGTATTATCCTCATCCATGCCCAAATAATGCATAGATTAATTATTTTCCTGAGAAACGTGGTTAGCAATACTTAAAATATTTTTTTAGACTCGCTCACCACAACAACTAGTGCCATCTAGTGTGGGAAAGCAGTTTTTTGGTGAAACTTCTTTTATTTGTTTTCTCAGTTTTCAGAGCCTTCAGACTCCTGAAACTTTTTTATCTGAAAACTATAAATTATAAAAATTACAATAATAAAGAGTTCATTGCTGCACATTAATTTTTGATATCTAGGCAAGCTCCCATAGTTGCGCTGGTCAAGTCCTTTCATTTTCTGGAGCAAAAGAAACAACTGACATAAGAAAAAAGAATATCACTATTTTGAGTGAAATTATCATAAAAGAGGCAAATAATGTAGCTGCCTTTATACACACGCTCTTTAACGCGTGAGTCGGCTTTCGTGCGGGAAAGAGCGAGCATGTAAAGTTGAGCGAAGGAGAAAGGGAATGCGTGTCCGCGCCGCTCGCTCGCGCAATTTCACTCGTGCTTTATCCATCGTGCAAGTCTGTGCGCGTCAAACACCTTTAGATGCCCGTTTTTTTCAATACTCTCATAAAATGACGGACATTAGATTATGGAGCAAGGATCTTATTACAGAGTTTTTGGAAATTTATAAATCTCACACATGTCTTTGGAAAATTAAATCTGATGAGTACAAAAATAAAAATTTAAAAGAAAATGCTTACAACAAATTGGTTAAATTTTGCATTGATAACGGAATGCCTCATGCCAACAGAGATTTTGCGGTAAAGAAAATTCAAAGCTTAAAAGGATCATTTCGAAAGGAGTTAAAAAAAGTATCAGACAGTCAGCGTAGTGGAAAAGGCACTAATGATATATACAAACCTAATTTATGGTATTACGAACTTTTATTGTTTACAAAAGATCAGGAAACACCCACGGATAGTTTTACAAATATAGATGAAACTGAAGAGTTGATTGAAGAAGAGGTTATTGAAAACACTTCCACTAATGTAGAATATCAGCAAAACACTTCCACAAAATATGTCGAGGAACAGCAAGGCACTTACACAAATGTTGAGGGCGAGAAAAATGAGCAACAAAATAAAAAAGTAAGTTTTTTGTACAAAATTTAATAGCTGTAGGTATGCTGTATTTAATTTTTCCCAACTACAAAAAAATAAACAGGTTTACGATCTAAGCAAAGTATATTTAGACTATATACGTATATGTATAGTCTAAAGTTCTATACACATACGTATTTAATACAACTAAGGTTTTTTTTATTTATCTACAAGTTCGCCCTTGATTGCGATCTCACCTGGTGGTAAGTGACGATGTAGTTTAACATGTAAGCAGGCTAACCTGGAAGATTTATGGCTATCATTTTTAACTATGATCGGTTTCTACATGGCATCGTACCATAACGCTTGGCTAGGCGGCACGTCTTTGCCGATAGGGTGGTAACTTGCCACGGCCGAAGCCTCCCACCAACACAGGCAACTTAGAAGAGGCGGCGCGGCGTGCAGTTTCATTGGTATATATAATCTTCATTACATATACAATTATACATAGCTGAAAAGTACGTCGTTTGTACTCATTTGCACGAGTAAAAATCGTACGAAAACTTATCATGCGCGAACGGCCTTATAGTTGTGAGGCCGCCTATTTGACGAAGACAAACTAATTTCAGTCGTACGAAATATAATATATATAATTCTTGAAAAGTCGGTATCATTCACGCTTGCTTCGCTGCCAGTCGTAGCCGGTGAATTAAGATCACGTCTTAAGTTTACTTTGACGTATATATATTTGAGGTACATACAGAATGTAAAATACAGTAAGTTTGTCTGATGGAGCCTAGCTATTTTACAATCATCAGGTCATATTTGTTCGTATCCATTGCTGACTGTAGTTCTTTCTATAATACCCCTCAGCTAGGCTCGTCCACTTGCAATCATACAGTCTTGCCACTCCACTTTTCCCTCTGAATTAAAATAATTTTTGTAGTTTTCCCTATTTTGTTTAGCTTCAGATGTTATCTGAACATGTTGACGTCTTTGTAGATTAGTCAATTGCTGAGTAGTTTGTCGCCATTCTCCTAATTGAACAGTTCCTGTACTCACATCTTCTTTATCTACGTTAGCACTAAAATATGAACTACTTTGGGCTCCTAAAAAATTGTGCAAAGCACAAATTGCAAGCACGACGACGTAACAAATATTTTGGTGTTTAATATTTATAGCTGTGTGTAATACTCTAAATCTAGATGAAATTATACCAAAAGCATTTTCAACAACGTTTCGAGCCCTAGATAATCTATAGTTGTATATTCTTTTTTCATAATCTAATTCTCTCTGTGCATATGGCTTTAAAAAATTCTCTTCAAGTGCAAAAGCTTCGTCGCCTACGAACACAAAATTATAATTATTAACGGTTTCATAATTCTCAGGCAAATTCAGGTGCTTCATTTTTAGCTTACGATTGAATTCAGTATATTCAAATACTCCCCCGTCTGAAATTCTTCCATTTTTTCCAACGTCAACATAAAGGAATTCGTAATTAGGGCCAACTAGAGCCATTAAAATGATACTATAAAAGTTTTTATAATTATAGAAGGTGGCTCCGGAGTCAGGTGGTGGTACAATTCGAATGTGTTTGCCATCTATTGCTCCTCCGCAGTTGATAAATTGCCATTTGGATTGAAATTCTTCTGCCACCCTTTTCCAGTCTTCTTTTGTAGACGGCATCTGGACATGTAATACAATGATGAGTTAAATTTATTCTTTTCAGGTTGACCATACACCAACAAGAAAAAGAAAATTGCCAAGTAGTTCTCAATCAGAATTTTTAAAAGTGTGTGCTGACACCATTAAGGCAAATTCCAAAGAATTGACAGAATTTGATGTTGTTGGAATTAACATGGCCAAAAAAATGGCTAAAATGGATCCACTACAAGCTATTTATGCTGAATCCATAATAAATAACGTGCTGCGCAGAGGTTTGCTAAGTAAACTAACGGAAGACACTAATTTGTGCGATGGATGTAGACGTGTTGAGACTCCATCGTCTGTTCAATCATACGTGTCAAGTGTCAATAGTCAATATACTGCTGTGCCAAATGCCAACACTTATCGAAGTCTTACAGATACACAAGTGTATCCAAATTCAGAAGCACAAGAGGAAGCTAGCACTGATTGTCTACGTTCATTTTATGAGCAGCAATCAACATTAACTTTAAACTGATTTTAGAATTTTATTAAACTCGTACCTACATAAAAAGTATTTATTGTTTACTTGGACAATATTGCTCTTCCTATTTCCCTCACTTGAGACATGGCGTTAAGTTATAGAAAGGAGATTATAACTTATTACCTACCTTGAGATAGTCCGGTTGAAGTTGGGGCAATATGGGATACTTAAGACAAAATTCGTTATATTTAGTAAATACACTCGTTTAATTTAAAATTTCCTCGACTTAAACAACAATCATTTCAATTTGTTTCATATTGTTACAGTTTAATTAAAATTATCAGTCATTTTTTAAAGATAAAAGGAAATTAGTTACATTGGGTAATTTTCCCGTTTTGCCCCACATGTGGGGCAGAATGGGATGTGCTACGGGGCAGAATGAAGTGAATAGCTAATCCGGCAAACAGTGTGCACAAGTGTGAGGATCCTCGTCATCTTCATCTACACCAGCACAGGAGTTATGAGCCCACTCACGACATTGAATGCACATAACCCATCCTTCGTTAGATTTTGAATACAAGTACCCACAATACAAACAAACACAATCATCGTCTTCGTCAGTCGATGAGTCAGGATCAGTTACGTCTTCATTCTTTCGTCTTTTAACCCGAGTGTTTCTCTTTGGCTTCTTCTTTTCATACTTTTCTGTCTTTTTTCGTTCTTTGTTCTGTGTCCTTTTAAAGTTCGCTTTTTTTTCTTTCTCATTTTTAGCAGCTTTTTCTTGAGAGAGTTGATTTTTGTACGGAGACTCTGTTAATATTGCACATTTTCCTCGTTTCCTTGTCTTTCGTTTCTCTGTTCTTATTTCTTTGGGTATTGTAAGGATGCTATCTGGGCTTACTAAAAATGATGTTGTTGATTTTTGTTTTTCAGGCGTTTTTTGTCTTTCTTCAAAGGATGTTGAAGGTACGTTATATTGTTCTACGTTATTGGTTGTATGTTCTATGAGTGTTTCCGTGTTTCGGGTTTGCAGTGTTGAAGCTTCAGGCTCCAATGTTAATTCAAAATTAGATATAACCACACTGGTATCATCAATTGCAGTGTTTGTCGTTTCGGCAGCCAAAAAATCTGCGTCTGTGAAGACATTTCTATCTACAGGCCATATTCCACATTTTCTGAAACCATTTATGGCAGTTGTCATATTTGCTGCTTGAAGGTAAGCTCTTCCAAAAAGCAGTCCCACTTGGTAAGAAGTCACAACGCGTCCTGGATGCTCACGGAGCCATTTTTTTACTTCCGCACTGTAGTAAGTACTTATTGGTTTCATAAATGAAACATCCAGGGGCTGCAGTTTGTGAGTGCAGTGTGGTGGCGTGCATAGTAATACTACATAATGCTCCCTCGCGTACTCGATTAGTTCCAGATTTTTGGTGTGAGACGCATGGCCATCTAGGAGAAGTAGAACTGGTTTTTCTTTTGTGGGCTTAGTAAATTCGACAAATGATTTGAACCAGTCAAAAAATATGTTGCTAGTAATCCATCCATTATCGCTGCATGTTCCCCAAAACGTTGCAGGTGCTCCATCAAGAAGCTCATTTTTCATGCGTTTTCGAGCAAAAATAAGCATTGGTGGGACATAGGTTCCTGTTGCACTGAAACAAATTTCTGCTGTCACCAATTGACCTCTTTCACCTGATGTCAAGCACCCAACTTGTTTCTGTCCTTTTAGTGCAAGTATTTTAGACTGACTTTTGGGAACAGTGCTGACTCCAGTTTCGTCGACGTTATATATTCGATCCGGGGTAAGGGCATGCTTGTCCACAACCTCTTCAAGCAAATCAAAAAAGGCATTCACTGCCACTTTATTAAACGCCATAGCTCTGGCAGCTGAAGTCGGCTCAGGACGTCTATAAGATAAATCAGGATGCCTTTTCAAAAAGCCATCCAACCAGTCTTGACCAGCCATACCAGTTTCGGAATTATATGGATTTTTAATATTGTTTTTTTTAGCCAACTCAAAAGCCAGTATGCGAAGCTCCTTACCCGTAATCCCAAAAAGCCTTGCTTGCATAGACTTCACGTGTTCAACTAACTCATCCTCCTGTTGTTTAGAGAAAACTGTTTTGAAATGTCCCAGTTGTTTTCTCGCGCAGTCGTTTTCTGAGTCGGTGTCGTCATCAAGTGTATCTCGAGCTTTTTTCACCCGACGTTCTAAGGTTGATTTTGGAACTTCATAAGCGGCCGAGGCCCTTAAAAATCCCATGTGGCCAATGAGTACAGACCTTACAGCTTTTCGCATGTTTTCCTCATCCCATTTTTGTCGGTCTGTTTTTCTGACGTAATTACGTACCATGATTACTGCAAACAAAAAAAATAACCCTTAGGAGAGTGGAAAAATTCAGGGGTAAAACGGGATACCATACCATTTTGCCCCGACCATTATGCCCCACGTGGCATATTTCCGTTATACGTTTGAAAGTTTTTAACTTGTTTGATTATTCCGTGTCATAGTTACAAAATATATTGCCAATACAATGATTACAAGCTGCATGCAAGACAAATTGACT
The DNA here is from genome assembly GCA_917051295.2 of Erebia ligea. Lineage (NCBI taxonomy): Eukaryota > Metazoa > Arthropoda > Insecta > Lepidoptera > Nymphalidae > Erebia > Erebia ligea. Next base: position 12,097,785 of record OU785241.1, on the reverse strand, counting down.
AACTTACACACTTACCTCTATGCTCATCGATATACAATTGGAAAATTATTTAAGAATTAACGTATAAACAATGTTTTGATAACTGCGGCGTCATAACAATTAAAAACACGTTCGTCGCGCGGACTCGTGCGAGGCAACTGACAAAGCGCAGAGTGGCAACGTCGCACTCGCACTATTGTATAAACTTAACACACACATTCAAGTTTCCCGTTCTGCCCCGAACCTCATTTTGCCCCAACTTCCCCTAAATAGCTCGACACGTTTCAGGTATTATTTTAGAAAGTGACGGAGCTGATATACCAGTACTGTATTTCAGATCTTCAAATGAGCGTCCTGTAGCTAAATATCGCAAGGTGGCTGCCAATCGGGCTTCTGCACCTATACTCTGCCTCATAATAGTATCTTGTTTTGTGATCTTATGTTTAATTTTATTCAATAATAAATAATAGGCTTCACTATCCATTCGCAAATAATTTTTAAAATCATCAGGATGATTTTCACGTAACTCTTGAATCAGAGGCAAATGACCAAATTTTTCTCGATATTTCTTTACCCATACTGATCTTCTTTTTCTTATTTTTATCACGCTTAAACCAGCAAACATAACTGCTTGTGTAATATTCCTTTTAGCTCTTTTGTCCATTTCTCAAGACAAGTAAGAACACGACTTAAATACATACGCGCTTAATAAAACTGTGTGATTTTCACACACTCCTGGACACGAAAGAATCCCGCAGTTAATCGCGCGCGATTAGCCTTTACACGAGCACTCTTCCCTCTCGGATGAAAATCACGCGGACAATCGCGCGCGAATGATTTGACAGTCAAAAATTGCTCATAAATAATCACTCGTGATTGCGCGTTCAAGCTTTCTCGCGTTCAATCTTGCACATTCCAGATCGCGAGCGAAAGAGCGTGTAGTGTAAAGGCAGCTAAATTAACGAAAAAGAAAATTGACGACATTCGGTGCATGTTCAAATATATGCCGGTAGAAGACAAAATGTATATGGAGACTCTTACTAAAAAAGCTGTACGATGGAAGGACGAAAAAGGAAATCTCGATGCGAATAAACTCGCAGATGAAAAAGAATTAAAAAATAGGAAAATAAACCCATTTGCAAAAAAAAAACTGGCACCCAAAACTTTTTTGTACAACTATGGAAATCTTAAACAAAAGAGGTTTTTTATGCATTCAATTAATTAGAAACAATTGTCTACGTATTAAAAAGTACTGGCAAGTAAAATAAAATGTTCTAAATTTAAAAAGTTATTTAAAAATATTCTATTCGATTCGAGCAGTTTGTGTTTAGATATTGTGCTTTAAATAAATAAATAAGGGTTTTTTGTTATTTTAATGAATTGATTATGATGTAAAATTGTTTAAATTGGTTTTTCGTGACAAATTTTATACTGTAATATGGCAGACAAGACAATTATCGCTGGTAATATAGTGACTCTTCTTCAAGAAGGCTGTACTCAATGTTATGTATCGGAACGGTTTGGTGTCAGTCGTTCCACTGTTCAGAGGACCTGAACTAGGTTTCAAGAAACCGGTTCTTTGAAAAGAAGCCGGGATCAGGAAGAAAACGATGTACTGAGCCCAGGGACGATCGATATATTGTGAGCCAAGCTTTACGAAATCGGAAGTCTACCTACAACAACATCAAAAACAATCTTGAAGATGTTAGAAATGTGAGTGTTAGCGTATGGACTGTCAGGTCGAGACTTCTAGAAGTCGATATACACAGAACACCAGGAGAGCGTTTTGCAGAGGTATGTTTTGAAGAAATTACGCCGTACGGTGGGGGCTCTGTCATGGTTTGGGCTGGCATAACTTTTGAAGATCGTACAGAGTTAGTTTTCGTAGAAAATAGCTCTCTAAATGCACAACGCTACATCACGGAACTCCTAATTGCTCATGCAAAACCAGCGTTAGCTGTTACAGGAAGTGCTGCTGTGTTTATGGACGACAATGCTCGAGCACACCGAGCGGACGACGTAGACGCTTACTTATGTGAGGTCGGGATCCGCCGTTTAGATTGGCCAGCACGAAGTCCCGACCTCAATCCTATTGAGCAACTATGGGACTTTCTAAAACGACGTGTTAGAGCTGTACACCCAGCCCCACAGAATATCCAAAAATTCAAAATTCAAAAATCAAACGTTTTTTATTCAAGTAAACTTTTACAAGTGCTTTCGAATCGTCAAATGAATCTTCCACTGGTTCGGAATGCCATTCCTACCGAGAAGAACCAGTAAGAAACTCGGCGGTTGCTCTTTTGAAAAAAAATATCAAATACAATTTAATTAATGTGTACTATACATAAATACCCGCTGTCCTTAGCATTGCTGGAGCGAGTCAAATACTCTTTTGTCATTTACGTAATCTTCCACAGTATAATAAGCTTTTTTCAAAAGCATACTTTTTTAATGGATTTCTTAAACTTGTGTAAAGGCAAGTTTAAAATAGATTGTGGAATTTTGTTATAAAATAGAATGCTCATTCCCACAAACGACCTTCGGACTTTTTTGAGGCGGAGCGATGGAGTCACGAGCTTATGGCAGTTTCTAGTTGGCCTATCGTGCAGATCGCAAATTCTTTTGTAATTCTGAAGGTGCTGTTTCACAAAGATTAAATTACTGTAAATGTATTGCGAGGCTACTGTAAGAATACCTATTTCCCTGAATTTCTCTGTAAGGGATTCGCGCGGTTTTAAATTATAAATTATTGCACGCACGTATTGCCCTTTTTTGTAATACAAAAATTTTTTGAATATCTGCCGCTTTACCCCATAGCAAGATTCCATAAGACATAATACTATGAAAGTAAGCAAAATATACAATTTTTGCAGTTTCTACGTCAGTAAATTGTCGAATCTTTCTGACAGCGTAAGCAGCAGAGCTGAGTTTGCCAGCCAGAGTTGATATATGGGTGCCCCATTGAAGCTTTGAATCTAAGGTCACCCCCAGGAACACAGTGGTCTCTTCTAATTTTTAAAATATCATTATTTACAGTTAAATTCATGTTTCCTGTGAACTTGGTATTTGGCAATGCGAATTCAATACACTTGGTTTTCTTTGCATTTAAAAGTAAATTGTTTACAGTAAACCAGTTAGTGACTTCAGAAATTGCATTATTTACGTCGTCATAATTGTCCTTATTTCTATCGACATTAAAAATCAAGGACGTATCGTCAGCAAATAGCACAATATCGCAAGTATTTTGGACGTAATATGGTAAATCATTCATATACACCAAGAACATGAAGGGACCCAGAATGGAGCCTTGAGGAACACCCATTAGTGAGGCTGATCCGGACGACTTCACATCGTTGACACATACCATTTGAATGCGATCACTAAGATAAGACGAAGGGGAGTAATTTTTGTAAGAATGTAGTTATATGTAGATTCATCCATACGCAAATAGGTTCTGTAACAGTTTTTATCCTCAATTCGAAGTTCCTCGAGTAAGTTTGAATGAACCCCTTTTGATGGCCACCGTGAGACCCACGGGCGGATCCAAATTGTTTTTTTACTCCGTAGTAGCAGTAGTAGCAGCAATAATTGCACTCGTATCAGCCTCCATTGTAATTAGTAGCAAAGAATCCATACTAATATTATAAATGCGAATGTCTGTCTGCTACGCTTTCCCGGCCCATCTTTTCAACCGATTTTGCTGAAATTTGGTTTCCCAGGGATAGGTTATATCCCTGGGAAGGACTTTTTATCCCGGATAATTAAGGAGTTCCCGCGGGAATGAAAAACCTTAATCCACGCGAACGAAGTCGCGGGCATCATCTAGTATATTATAATCACTTGATCTTACCAGTAATTTGTGGATTGTACAAGAATTTGACCACCATTGAAAATGCTCTGGAAACAGATATAGGCAAAATGTTTTTCTCGTCAGTAAGGCGAAATATGAGCAGTAGGCTTTTGGTATATGAGACAAGAACTGTTACGCTAATTCATTCTGCAGATTATGCCAGGAATCCATTGAGACTCCGCTGCACATTATCTGCCAATGTCCTGCTTTAATGCATAAACGATGTGTCCATCTGGGCAAACATATTATTGACCTAAAGGACGCTTCCCGTATTCCAGTCAAGAAAACGCTGCTATTCCTGGCGGAAACAAGTATTGGCGAGGAAATCTGAAGCAGAGGTGATCACAATAGATCGGAGACGGTCGCAGTGATACAGGTCGAACGGAACTGGAGCCTCAACAGCAAAAGAAGAAGAAGAAGTTACGCTAATTTCAACATACTTACATCCGATATTGAGATCTGGTTTTAAGCATTCGGAAAATATGTTATCTGCAAAAGAAATAGTAAGAAAAGAATTATCAAAATTAATAAAGGATTCGGGAACCAGTGCAACGACTTCAGAACAAGCCTCAGTGGAGACAATAATTGAAGAACATAAAAAACCAGGACTTTTAGACTTTTTAAAAACAAGGAAAACAACCACCCATCCAACTGCGTCCGCAGTTAACATACTGCGGATGTATTTGGAGACAGCCGTTGAGTACTGAGCAGTTCAGTATGTTGCAAACTGAATTTGCAAACGCGGCTGAAAGTGCTGGCACTTTTTGGAGTCACAATAAATATTTAGCACGTTATATATTGAACGTTTTGGCGCTTAAGTATTTATCGGTGCCCGCAACGTCTGTGCCTTCAGAAAGGATGTTCTCCAAATCGGGATACATCCTTTCATCCAGAAGAAGCAGATTGCAAGCGGGTGCTGTCGATCACATCTGTTTTCTTAATCAAAATTACGACTTATGCTATTAAATAACTAATTGCATAGGTATGTCGTTATTTTGATTTACGTAGAAATTATTTGTATTTTGTATACTTTATTTTTATTTGCTCGACTTATTAATCCTGAAGTTATTTTGATTTTAATAAAGGAAACTTATTAATATTACAGAGGTTTATCACGTTAACTATTTTACCCTGTTATAATAACAAAAATAGCCTTAACTGAAAAACATCTGGTTCAAAAACATTAAATAATGATACTCTTGTGTCTGGCAACAACACAGTTCCAGTTTCACTGGAATTTTATGACGTTTATGTCAGAATATGACCAATAGCAGCAATATGGTGTTCTTTTGATTTGTTGTTGTGAGCGTCAGTTTCGCAAAGCTCTGAGTTTTGAAGTTTTTTGAGATTTGTAATATGGTTCAAAGTTGTGTTGTGGGAGGGCGTAAAAGTGAATCGTACCCGGGAGGTGAGTGAATTTTGTAATAAAAGGATTAGGGTGCCCTGTGGTTATGGCCATCGGTTCTGCGACGGATATGACCTGCCCACTGCCACTTCAGCTTACTAATTCTCTGGGCTATGTCAGTTACCTTTGTTCTCCGGCGGATTTCCTCGTTACGGATTCTATCCCTCAGAGAAACACCCAACATAGCCCGCTCCATAGCCCGCTGAGCAGACGCGTTCTGGAGTGGAGACCGCGTACCGGTAAACGCAGTGTGGGACGACCTCCAGCCCGCTGGACCGACGACCTTAAAAAGGTAGCGGGAAGTGGGTGGATGCGGAAAGCGGAGGCTGTGACTTCACCCTACCGTCTACCAGAGCTGGTATTCTAACCGATCCACCGAACCCGCTCCGCTACATATTTTCTATCTTCAGCCAGAGGTTCTTCGACAACGACCACTCTGCGTGCCACACTGAACTCAGCTGTTGCTGTGCTCACCGCCTGCAGAGAATTCAAATGAATTCGGGAGAGAAATCAAATTCAAGGATAATTAACAAAATATAATGAATTAATTATATTAAGTTACAATTTCTAGGTTAGTAGAAGTGACTTAGTGATATTAGCTTGGTCTAGGTTCACTAAGGCTGAAGGCCTTATAAGTGGGGTTCTGCATAACACACAATGCATAATTCCACACTCACATTCACACATACACCCACCCCCCGTTCGTCACCTCCGGGCTGTTCATTATCAGATGGGACTTGGAAGGTATGTAACGAACTTATAAGTTAGTGATTAGTGTATATAGGTACGCCTGACGGGAATTTGGGTCGTGAGTTCTTAGCCGAGTTCTCAGTTAGACAATTCGACGGCCCCTACGTAATTCATCGAAAGTCGAAATTGGCGATTTTTTTTTATTGGTTAAATTGGCTTAAATTAAGCTATATTTTACCCCCCACTAATAAAAAAAATCAAATTATAGATATTAGCTGAGATTTTATTCGTAAAACATCGAAAGTGACACTAACACTCCGGGCTATATCATCGAAAGCCCTTGATTCGGTCAATTACGCCGGAGTGGTCTACGTGCGAGCGAGACGAAACTGCCATTTTCGAGGATTTACGTAGTAATTCAGTTTAAATTTTTATCGAAACTGGTAGTTTCATTTTTATACTTCGGAGATGAAGCTCGATAGTAAAACAAAACAAAACGAAACTACCAGTTTCATTTTTTTACTGCGGAGTTAAATCTCCTTAATAAAACGAAACTGCCAGTTTCATTTTTTTCCTGCGGAGTTAAATCGCCTCAATAAAACGAAACTACCAGTTTCAATGATTTAAGCGGATATATTTTTTATTTCTTACGTTGTTTCGATATTATTTTCTTTAATATTTTTGGTCTTTTTGGCAAAAAATTATTTTTTTAACTTACCTGTTAATTTGATATCAATAGTTTTGTATATGTAAATGAAAACTGACAACTCCAACCACAATTTTACTAATTCCTACCAAGTTCCATCAACATCGGTATTGACTGAGAATCAATAACAACTTACGCCTGTCGAGTGTTGATAGTCCGTACCTAGCCAATTGCCAGCGTAGGCTTTCTTATAACTGTCTCGGAGTGTGATTCCCCTAGCACGAGCGTTACATCAAAACAAAAGAGAAAGACTACGTCTAAAGAAAATTCCGGAAAGAAAAGCTTATTGATGCCTGTGTATAGCTGGTTCTCGATGATCCCGTGTAAAGGATGAAACTTATTTTCACCGCTACCACGGGAAAACCTGTGGACCAACATGTTACACCGCACCGCCAATGCCCTACGCTCCCTTCCTATATTTACAACATCCTTAAGGCCATCAGTAATCACGTGTCCCAGATACTTAAATTGTTTAACACGCTTAAGCCGTGCTTCATTTAACAAGATGCTATGCTCGACGTGGCCCTCTTTCTCCGGTATACCTGTTGTTCTTAAGGTGATGTAAATTCACTCTTATTTTCATTATATAAATCAGCCCATGACTAGATGCGTACTCTTGGCACGTTTCCAATAACTCCCTTACTGACCTAACCATTGGACCCAGCAGAACCATGTCGTCCACGTTTACACAGACGTTGTCTATCCAGCAGCCGACGTGCCTCCCGCTGAGCTTAAGCTAAAGAAGAGTGGCAAAGACAAACCTCATTGCCTAACATCACACTCCAAATTATATGCGTGGAAGAGCGCATTACGTCACCCATGAATGTGAATTCCAAAATTTTAGATTCTCCTAATCCCCAATGGTACGCCCGCTCTCTTATGCTTATCCCAAATGACATTATAAGACAACATGTCGAATATCCTTGAGAAGTCCAAAAACAAGCGTAGATAGATAGGTGCTCGTCTATCTTTGTTATATTGGACAGCCTGCTTGTCTTGATTGCACTCTCCGTAGATAACCCGCTTCTAAAACCGAATTGACCATTATGGAGATGCAAAATCTGTTTCAGTTTGTTGTCAATCAAACTGTCCAATATTTTGGCTATAATGGTAGCCAACGTAACAGCCTTTTTATTATTTTTATCCAAAATGTCTCCAGCCTTGTTCTTCGGAATAGGCACTATTACTGAACGCACCATGTCATGGATATAGAAGCGACTTAAACATAGAGAGTAAAACATAGCCAACAATCTAGTCAAGTGAACTCCGTTTAGGTGCTTTACACTAAGGCCATCGTGCCCAGGAGATTTTCCTCTACTCATGTTGATGACAATTCCAGTTACCTGCTAGGCTGAAAAACGTGGAACTTCTCCCTCACTAACTGGCTCACCTAAACTTGACGATCCCAGAGAGGATGCATCATGCAACATCAAAATGGACTCTAAACATGTTCGCTATGTTAAAAGGTGCAGCATCGTTTTAACTCTGTTATTACTTGTAATAACAGAGTTTATTATTTTCCCACGTCTTCTTGAAGACGTGGGAAAATAATAAATATTAAAAATAACGATGTCTCATCATTGTTATTTTTAATATTTATTCATCGTGATGATGGAAAACTGCTCTTGCCAAAGTGCCATTCTTATAATACTTGTTTATTTTTATCCGTAGTTTTTTTGCTTTCTTGTTAATTTGATTTACTCAAATTGATCTCAATGATTTGTATTAGTAAGTTAAAGTAATATTATTAATGCGTAATTTCAATGAAAAGCTTTTAACAAACCGGTTGTTTTTTCCAAGTGACTTTTAATCGCTACGGAACTGTTTTTCTTTAAAACGTAATTAGCTTAAACCTTACCAAATTATATCGAAACTGGTAGTAGTAAACACATTTCATTTCGGCGTAACTCATCGAAACTACCAGTTTCATTGAATACTTCAATAATATATTTATCGTAAATTATCGAAATTGCCAGTTTCGATCATAACTTCAAAAATATTTCCATGCTACAAAATTGAAAGTGGCAGTTTCGATAAAAATCATTGTCAAAAATCAAAAATATTATGACGTAAACTATTGAAACTCGATTTTCTAGAAAAGTATTATATATTTTCACAAATATATATATTTGAATAAATATATAAACTAAATAATTTATGATGGATACCAAAGTTTGGAGGTAATTCTTTAAAAAAACAAAATATAACAAAAACAAACTTTAAACGGCTCTGGTGAAAAGTGCCAATTTTGACTTTCGATGAATTACGTAGGGGCCGTCGAATTGTAGAATAGTTCACATTACCAACCAACCAAAAGCATTTCGGTTTTTACAAATCATTTTTGTCTACCTCATCCGTCAACACTTCGCCGTCTATTATCTACTCATAATTGTAACGCGGGTTTTATATTAGAAGTTTTAAGCTTCCTAAAAAAAGAAGCGGCAGAAAATAATAATGTAAAAAATGTAGCATTAATTTTTGATACTATGTCTATTAGGGCTGAACTAAGGTATGATGACACCCACAAAGAAGATGGCAGTCTCCTTCTCCGAAGAGCAGTTCGCCTCGTTGTTGAATACCCTTTCAGGCCAACAACGACGATCGTTTGCCTCTCTCTCCGCCTCCTATGATGGCACAAGGACGTCCGAGGCGGTGGAAAATTTTCTGTCCGCCGCTAGGGTTTTTAAGAACATTGAAGGAATCAACGACGAGCAGGCTCTTGACGGCTTGCCCTTACTACTGAAGGATGAGGCCGGCACTTGGTGACAGGGCGTTAAGACCAACATCCACACGTGGGAGGATTTTGAAAACAAGCTGCGTCATGCCTTTGCATCTCGCAAGCCCGCGTATGTGATCTACCAAGAAATTATGAGCGACAAGCAAGCAAACAATATGGCCACTGAAGTTTTTATCAGCAAGAAACAATTGTTATTCGCGTATTTACCTGAACCAAAGCTCACCGAGACACAACAAATTGACATGTTGTTTGGGCTTCTCCATATTAGCATCCACGAAAAGATGCCAAGAGAGTCAGTCAAAACCTTTGACGAACTTTTGAAGGTTGCGAGAGGCGTAGAGCGTACCTTAGCGGAAAAAAAGTTGCTCACCGATGGTAAACCTGAAAGTAGCGCAAATACACCATCAGGAACAAATAAAAAGCCACGGAGTGCGGTTTGTAGAATTGTGGGTCAAAGTGTCGAACAGTGCCGTAAGCTGCAGAAAAAAGAGAAGACACAAGGCAAGACCGCTAAAATTGAAGCCGTAACTCAAGCACCTTCACCATCAACTCCCAACTTTTCTCGTTATGGTTGCGGTGCCCCGAATATAGTCCGCAGTAACTGTACTAACTGTCACAAAACGAAAGTCGATTATATGGGTTCTGTTCGATTAACACGAGGACTGATGCAAGAGCCAGACCAGTCGTCTTTATCAATATCGAAGGGATCCAAGGAACCGCCTACATTGATACGTGCGCTAAATCCAGCATCGCTTCCTACAGTCTGTACACGTTATTAAAAGAAAAAGGATATGAATTCGACTAAGAAATTATGACTCTAGTATTGGCCGAAAATGTGAGGTTATCATTTATTTACGGGGAAGGGGAGGGCAGCAGCAGCGATTCGTCTTAGGGAAATAAGACTAAGCCTGTAACCCCGTATGTAAAACTCGGGTGTATACATTTGCAATTGAGTCAATTATTAGTGTATAAATTTGCAAATCGTGCTAAAGTTGTAAATTTGTAATCTATGTGTGTCACATTATAAAATTGTAAATCGAGTTAATATTGTAAATAATTAGGATAATTACTTTCGGATGCCTGAGGGACTCTGTAAATAATGTAATGTAATCTTGTGTAAACCTTTGTAACCAAACTTGTTTTAGACGGTAATGTAGTAATGCTGCAAATAATTATCTTAAAATTGTCTTGGAAGGGAAAAAAAAATATTTAGAAATGTAACATGGTGTAAAACTCGTTTGTTTAAACTTGCAATTCTGTTCATTATTTGTGTACAAATGTAATTGACTTGTTCTTTCTAGACTCTAAGGTAGCACACACAGTAGGTGAAACAATTAGATGTAACGCAATTTTGTATAAAACTCGGGTTATAAACTTGCAATTCTGTTAATCAGCTGTAGATTATGTGTAGACTGTGAAAAAAAAAAAAATTTTTTTTATATATTTAGTAAGGTGAACCGAGGCTATTGTAACTTCGGGGCTATTGCGTCTTATCATTTTATCTTCCTTCACAAATAGATTTACGGGAAACGACATCTATTGGTGGATAGACATGTTTACTAAAGGGGATCATAGAGTGTGCTTGTATCGCGCCTACTGTTTTACCGACGGCGTCTTCTTTTTTAGTCGGCCATTTTTCGTTGAGTGTGCTGGAAACATGGTGTGATATTTTATTCGACAAAAATTTACTGTGAGCCTTTTGGAACAATATTTTACGGTAAGTACAAATTTAATGAATAAGTCCTTGTTATTTGATAATTATTTTCTTTCTGTGTCGTAGTTATCTAGAGTTATTAGTAAAAACACATTAACCCCACTAAAATTGTGACACGGGGCTATTGTATCTACAAAGAAAGACACAATAGCCCTGTTGATTTTAGTATGGAAATAAAAGTACTAGTGATGCCAACGTATTTTTTTATCGATAAAATAAAAAACAGAATTTGTAAGAAAATAAAAGGTAAAAGTTTGGACTCGAGCCACCTCCACCGAGGGTTGAGAGGGGTAGCGGGAGAAGGGGAGGGTATTTGTTCTCGCCTCCCACAAATCCAACTAGCCGGAGACGTGTAGTTTTTTTATTTTTAGTTTGATGTAATTGTGGATCAGTCGAATCCACAATTTTACCCCCTACCAAAAAGTACTCAACGCGCCTAAAGAAGTTTTCACTTCAATAACCAGCTAAATGCCAGGACCACTGTGTGTGTTTTTACTAATATTGGCTAAAATATTAAAAACAATATTGCTCCTATGGCAAAAAAGATTCGTAGGAAGGGGAAATTACCCTTTTTCCTTAACAACCCTTCTCCCCTGTACCCTTCTCAACCCTCACAACACGATACAAAACTCTACTTAATTTATTAAATAATTTCAACACCTTTTATTTGCACTTATGATGATTATTATTCAAACTAAACCTATCAACGTAATTATTTATAAGAAAGATTTGTTTTTAGATGGTGCGTACATACAAAAGAAAACGAGAAAAAACATACTCAACAGAAGACCTTTTTAAAGCTCTAGAGGCAGTAAAAACAAAAAAAATGAACAGTTATGTCAGCCTCGAAAGTATTTGGTATTCCGAGGTCAACCATTTCCGCCCGGATAAGCGGTGCGCGTGGCGCAAAAAATTTTGTTTTGTGTTTGTCGTAAGACAAGACCAAAACTATTATGCTTATGTGATTTCTGAGCATTTAATTAATAATAAATACTCAAAACGATTGTGATCTTTAAAGATTTTGTGATAGTAACCTAATTTTTGGTAGTGGAGAATTATTTTAATTTTTAGAAGGTATTTTTTTAACATAATATTACTTTAAATTTCGTCCTTTTAATTTTATTTCATTAATAAAAATATTACATAAATGATATATGAAAACGTGTTTCATTCAAAATATTATCGACAATCGACACAGCACAAATTATCAGGCATAATCCAACACTAAAATTTAAAAAAAAGCTACAATAGCCCCACTTATATCGAACAAGTATTTTTAAAGAGAAACTAACCTTCTTACATTGAGATAAGTCTCAAATTCATTCCAATATGCCTCTGTTTATCATATTCAGTGAGTTTGAGCATAATATCTCTTCGAGTTTAGGAATTAAGAGTGATAGTAACATTAACCCCCGATACGGGGCTAATGTAGCTAAAATCAGTCCTTGAAATTAAAATCAGTTTTAATAAGAATATAGTGGTTGTTTTCTAACGCAAATGGGTAAAAATAAGACTTTAGGATCTAATCATTCAAGATATTAAAACAGTTTTTCCCTAAATTATTTTTTAGCAGAAAAACAGCTCCTTCAACACACCTCGGTCAAAAAAATTTCAATTTTTAGATGCAATAGCCTCGGTTCATCTTATATTTCTATTATTACTTATATGTTTATACATTTATACACACACCACACTACACTTCATGCGCCACTACACACTCACGACCGAGACTTACGGACTACTGACTACACACGATAATTACCCGGAGTATACCGCTAGCACCGGGTTATTATGACTTTGACACGCCACTGGGTTTTAGTGGGTATTCAGGTTCGCCTGCGAGTCCCACATACCCACCCAATAGGGGTGGGATGCGTAAATGCATTTTCCAGTGGCTTAAAAAAAAAAACCTACACTGTATATTAGCATATAGTCGTGCACTCAGTTTTGTTTGTTACAGCAACTTCTAAGAGAAATAATACGGCCGTATATGTCGAAAATCGAAAACAATGATTTGTCGAAAAATACAAACAAGGCCAAAATTAATGCTTGGACAGAAATCACAGAAAAGTATGTACCTATAGGTAAACTTTAGTGACTCAAAACCTTGGCTGTGTTGATGAAACAAAAATGTTATTTTTCAGGTTCAATACAGCTAATATTAGACCGAGGGACAAAAGACAGCTGTTGAATCAGTGGAAACTTATTAAACTCTCCTCCAAAAAGGCGCTGTCCCAGTACAGACAACAAATAATTAAAACTGGGGGTGGGCCAAAACCACCGTCCCCTTCGGCAGAAACTTTGGAGGTCATTGAACTGATAACTCAAGAGTTTGAAATAGACTCAAATGAATTTGACTCTCATGGTATCAAGGTATAAAACTAATAATAATATTGATTTATTAACTAAATCTGCTGGCTTAGCAACTCGAAAGTAAATACGAGTATATTGCCCATTACCTTCCTATAGTTAATAGTAATGTTATTAAATGATGAATGAGGCCTGGTCCTGATATGGTCTGGTGATGATAGGTCCTTCCTTAAACTGGCTTCTTACAATTAACTATAAAAAATGAGTGCACTACTAAGTGGAAGCGTACCTAATATAGTTATTAAATTGGTTTTGATTTCATTATTCAGGATATGGGAACTGCAGCAACTGCATCTAAAGTCGTATTTTTAATTAGACGAAGCCAACTGACAGTAGCTAATGTCACTTTGTAAAATAATGTTGCCATATTTAAAGTAATAGTGATGCGTTCAGTTCTCGTTCAATCAGATTAATTTACAATGAGTGTGAATAGTTAATCATTTCAAACTACAGAAGAATATTATTTCTATTTTACAATAAAATTGTATAAAAGTGCTCTGATATAAGTTACTAGTAGTATGTAACTACAATCAGTTTTTTGACGGCTTATTACAAAGCGCGGTGCGGCGACTAGTGCCAACACCGATCAACGCCGCGCGCGTCGGTCGCCATTTTGTTTGTAATTCGGCTTCTAACCTCTGGTTTGATAGCACGAATGTTTTTTCTGCACTCACGCTGTTTAGTTATTGTTTTTGTTAAGTTTTTCGTTACGTTGTGTTTGTGGTAATTGTTGTGTTTATTTGTTGCTATATTGTTTCGTACAAACGATATGGATCCTCAACCAAGCACGTCAAGCCAAAGCTTGTCTCCAAAAAAGAAGAGACCACGGATTGCTTTAAGCGTTACCGAAAAACTTATGATACAAAACGTCTACAAACACGTATTTGAGGAGAAAGCTAATATAGCTTATAATAAGATTTAATTTTTGTAACTGTTTTAAGATTGTTACAGTAATATTTATTAACCCTAGACACCTAACCTTCGTCGAATCGACGAGTACGCCGCATTAATATCGCTATATCTTTTCGGCACGCGCACCTATCACCGAGTCTTCACTTGTCAATTCAGTGTTCGCCGAGCTCTTCCGGGTGGCGACCGCGCCTGGCGGGTAAGTACTTCTCTTTTCGAAATATTACGAAAATAGTCGTCGTTTTGACGAATGGTTAGGGTTTGTGTATAATATTTTTATAGTGTTTGCTTTTGTTTGTTCATAGTGCTTGCTCTTTTTTGCAGCTTTTACCATGGCTTCCAAACGATGGTTGACTGAGGAAAATATAACGCGTCTGTTAATGGATGAGGAAGATCCCAGTGCGTTAGAGGAGTCATCGAACAGCGAAACAGAAGATTATTTAGAGGTGGATGATGCACAAAGTGACGCTCAAGATGAGGTTTCCGACCATGAAAATATTTCGTCGCTTGACCTGCACGACAATGTACCGGAGCCAGAAATACCTCCGACTCTATCTGAAGAAGGCTCAGGTAATAATTCAGTTATCTTGACCTTACCCCAACGAAATATTCGAAGTCGGTCCCGTCATATTTGGACTACGAGCAAAGGTCGTACTTCGAGTAGAGCAGCTGCAATAAATATAGTGCGTGTTGCCAGAGGCCTACTCGTGGTCTAAGGGGTATAGGGGATCCTTTGCTGTTGTTTGAACATTTTATAACTATGTAATCAGATACAAGACGATATTGTAAAATGGACAAACGCTGAAATTACAATAAAAAGGCAAAACTATGACCAAAATACATCAACTCAGAATGATACAACCAAAGAAGAGATTAGAGCTCTCATAGGTATTCTTGTCTTATCTGCAGCTCTCAAAGACAATCATCTGTCTCTAGATGAATTGTTCAACACCGAGTTTTGCTGGCTCGGCTGATTTTATGAAGAAGCTGCATATGCAACTGGTAGAATCGTGGCTCAAAATCCGTCTGGAAATTCCTACTATGCCAAGACACGTGAAGGACAAGATAAAAAATGTGTTAGGAGTGTCCATCGAGGAAGGTCAAGGTCAGCCATCATCATCTAATAATGATCTTCAGCCAGTCGAGGCTGCGAACAGAAAAAGAAAGATCTGTGGCCTATGTTCATACAAGAAAAGACGCATGACAAAATGTTACTGCTCAAAATGCAATACCGCAATTTGTGGTGAGCATAAAGTTGATTTTTGTGTACAGTGCGCTTCAAAATAATTAGTTTTTTTTGTGTTTTACAAAGTAATAAGACTATTATAATTTATGTTTGCCAAAGAAAAGAAGGCTATTTTTGTTATGTTTTTTAAAATTTTATATATAAGTAAGTGGCTTTATAATTGATCTCAAAAAGTCTAGTGTTTTGTAACTTTAGTATAAAATAAATATTTTCTTACCAAACTACAAATATTTTGTTTTATTTTACTAAAATAATGTATCATTTACTTAATTAACTATTAAAACTACCGAACAAATACATATTTATATAAAATGACACGGCGCCAAAATCTGTTCGACAAATCGACGAATGGTTAGGTTATAAGGGATATATTCAAAGGTTAGGTGTCTAGGGTTAATGTTGATTATTTTGCGAGAATACCTAAATGAAGCTTAAACGTAACTTGAAATTTTGTTTCACGTGTCCTGGGTTCAATTCAATAAGACAGTGTTTCAAGTCTTTATCTTAATTACGTTTAAATTTTATTCAGGGTGTCATTGCGACGTGTAGTATTATTATATCTGTGGCGAGACATTTGAGTTCCTTTTATTATTTAAGATATAATTTTGTTTTGAGTTTGTTTTTGTTTATTTAATACGAAACGGAAGTTTCAAATTGATATGCCTATGTTATGTAATTTTGAAAACAATCTAAAAAAGTTTATCATATTCTAAAAACATTTTTTATTTATTTCCTTAGTAATAGTATCATGTGAACCTAGATATGGGAGACTTGATCCCCCAGGATCAAGTCATCCAGATGGGGGGATCAAGTCTTGCGTATATACGGGACACTTGATACCATTCCCTATTTTTACTTTTAGACAAATAACTATTAAATTTAGACACTTATATCTTTGGGTCTTACATCAATTATAGGCAAATAAATTTCACGTATTTCAGTACCAATATCTTTTAAAATGGATAGTCACTAAGGAAATTAGGGATGAAAAACTTTTGTTTTTCATCCCTAATTTCCAAGATCAAGGAGGGGATCAAGTGTCCCCAGGTTCCTATACATTAACTAGCTATTACCCGCGACTTCGCTCGCGTGGCTCGAGGGAAAAATAACTGAGTTTTTGTTATAATACTTGTTGTCGCAATGATTTATTTGTTTACTAGCTGATGCCCGCGACTTCGTCCGCGTGGATTGAGGTTTTTCGGTTCCCGCGGGAACTCCTTAATTTTCCGGGATAAAAAGTAGCCTATGTGTTATTCCAGACTATAATCTATCTCTGTGCCAAATTTCATCCAGATCCGTTCATCCGTTGGAGCGTGATTGAGTAACAAACATACATCCATACATACATCCATCCATCCAAACTTTCGCATTTATAATATTTATATTTATATGGATTATTTTTTTTGAAAATTTGCGTTCCACCACCACCACCATGGTCGGTGTCCTACTGAGTAGGTTTCCTAATATATATACCTAAGGTCCTCGGCTATAGTCTACCATGTTGGCAAAGTTTATATTGACAGACAAAGAGCATACTATTCCGCAGGAATTGTTTGATTTCCCGGGGTAAAAAGTGGCCTATGTCACTCTCCAGGGTCCTCAAATATACTCATGCAAAAAATCATGAATGATTGAAGGACAAACAAACACACTTTAGCACTTATTATATTAGTATGGATAGGTATTATTGGATCCCACTACAAAATAAATAGAATAAAATCTGTGAACAGATTCCAGAAAAATATTTTTCTATATAATAATTTTAATAATTTTTTTTTTTCTAATAAAATATATTTCACTACAGACCCTTTTATATCTTTATTTTTCCTCTATAGACAAGGGTTGCCTGAAAGAGCTTTATTTATTATTTTTTTATTGCTTACAGTAATAACCTTTGCCTTTGCACCTACATAAGTTAGTGTTAGATATATAATAACAAATATGTTTTTTTCTTTTCTGTAACTATTTTGGTGTGCAATAAAGTCTATTCAATCATTCATTCAATGTTGCTAATAGTCTAAGATCCGAATCTAAATCGAGACCTACCGGTTTGATAAGAGAATCAAATTTATTTTATAATAAATTTCATATATTAGAAAATAAATTAAAAATGGGTAGACAACAGAAATCCTGGACAGAATATTTTTATTATTTTTTGAAAAATGATTTTTCATAAAATGTTGCAAAATGAAGATAATAATAAAATTTTATACTGGACTTAAAGTATAGAGCATATAGAATGTGCAATCGTAGGGTAGACTATTATTTACCTGCCGAGCGATCGCGTAATTTCTGCATCAATCATTGATACATCGCAATCACCTCTGATTGGTTAACACTCTTCCACTATTGGACATAATCCATTGACGCAGCAAGAATGCCATAAATTCAGCCAATTACAACAATTGATACTGTAACAATGATTGATGCAGAAGTTACGCGATCGCTCGGCAGGACGAACTACTGGGTAGACAGGTATAAACAGGTATGTCAATACTAGTTACTTTCACTAGATTCGATAATAGAAAAAAATTTATATCAGCATAAGCGCTGTTTTATTCTGAACACGATGATATAGGGTAGACTGCAAAAAATTTGGTCCTAATAGGGGTATACAAATTTTAAAAATTTCAATTTCAACGCGTCCGGAAATGAGTGACAGAGAGATCCGAGGTAAGTATACTGTGTGATAATAAAGGACCGAACATTGCTGTTGTGTCTCATGGGATCGTGAATATAAGAAAGTGCGCATGCTCGGTATGTAAACTTCATAGAAAGTAGAGGTACCTCTGCTATCCTCCATATTGTAAACAGTACATGTTATTTTGGAGTAGCTTATATCGCGTCGTAAACACGTTGTCGTTGTGATCGTTGTGATAAAAAATGGCTAAAAAGTGTTTTTTGTGTGGCTTGGACGATTCTTTAATTGATTTTACAGATGAAACTTTTAAAAATTGTTCGTCAAAGCTAGCTTTTCGTAAAAAGAAAAACTTTAAATATCAAGAAGTTGAACTAACTAAAGCAGCACTCGATTTTGTTGGATACCATACCACGTGTTACAAAAAAATAACTGCTTTACGAAGTAAATACCATGATGATTATAAAAATTTTCTTACAGAGTATTCAGTAAGTACATAATATATGATTCTTTCAATTATTATTTAATAGAATTCGAAATAGCACAATTTTAACGTTCGTTGAATTCGTTGTTATCAAATAAATAATTTGAAAAATAATTTTTCTGAAAGACCTCGCCTGTTTTTTTATTTTTCAATTTCTACCTTTTTACGTTTTTATAATTTTTTAATTTTTCCGAAGAAAATAAGACAACCTGCTTAACCTGCTTAACCTGCTTATCATGCATTCACAGGTTGTGACTACACTGCGGCATTTTATAATAAAGGAAAGGTCAAACCATTTAAAATATTTTCAAAAAATGAGACGTATCAAACTATTTTTGCGTCATTAACTGATGAAGCTGATATTTTTATCGATGAAAAAATGAATGCTGTTCAAGAGTTTACAGCACAAATGTATGGGTATAAAGCACTGTCAATCAGTTAATGATGCGAGAATTCGTATTTTTATGAAGAAGTACGGGGCAAAAGAAGACAACGAACAATTTTTAAACAAAATTAAAAGTTTTGACTCCAACTTTATACCGCCTTGTTGGATTTTCCTACTACAAAAAATTTTAAGAACAATATATGTAAATTCTATGTGGCTTAATGCAACTGATTATATATGTGCGAAGTTAAACCCTGTAAATTACGGTTGGCATATAGACGGTTGTTTAAAACCAACTGGTTTTGTCGGAGATCAAACTCCTTTGAAAATCCAGGACATTATTGAAATAGAAGTTAATGAGAAAGAACATGATGAGTCAGATGAATTCGAGAATAATAATTTCAATTCAGATGAATCAGATATTGAATAGAAAATATTTATTAAAATATATTCTTCGTTAATATTATTTTTGTACGTTTGCTGTTCTGTAATAAAAAATTTAAAAATCATACAAGATCAGTCTATCTTTTTGTTATTTTTTTATTTGAATTTTCGACAGTCAACTTTGCTTACCTTTAACTTTTTTCAGAAAGAGCAAAAAAATTTCTAAGTAATTAATATTTTAATTAATTACGTTATCATATTTTCAGTCACAAAAACATTTCTACTTTAGATATATTATTATACTTATAAGTTAATATATATGTATATATATATATATATATATATATATATATATATATATTTTTTTTTTTTTTCAGAAAGAGCAAAAAAATTTCTAAGTAAGTAATTAATATTTTAATTAATTACGTTATCATATTTTCAGTCACAAAAACATTTCTACTTTAGATATATTATTATACTTATAAGTTAATATATATGTATATATATATATATATATATATATATATATATATATATTTATTTGTATTAGAAAATATTTGTTAATAATTAACAAATCATTTATTAGAGACCACTTTAGTATTAAACAAATATTTCTTAATATTTAAAATGATTTGTTTGTATTTAATAAATCTGATATTCATTTATTAAATATTAATAAATCTTTTTAAATAATAAGATATATTTATTAAGAACTAAAAAGTGGTCTCTAATAAATTATTTGTTATAACTTAATATATATTTTTAACTATAAAAAAAACCTTTTATCAGCGTACATATACATATATTTATATATATTTATTTGTTTAATTTATGTTATATTATTTAATATTTTTGTATGATATTAAATATATTAAATTGTTATGTATTTAATTAATTAATTTGTTAGCAACATTTTTTCAGTTGCTCCGAAATAACGCATATTGAATTCAAATGTCAGTTGCTCCAAAATAACATGTACTGTTTACAATATGGAGGATAGCAGAGGTACCTCCCAAGCGTCACAAAAAAAAAAGTTGACTTTTTGGGAGATTTTCTTTAACAAGAAGTCAGAAATTTATAATTGTTAACTTAAATTTAACAAAACATTAACAAAAAAATATTTGTGCCGCTTGGGCTCTACTCTCTATAAAGTTTACATACCGAGCATGCGCACTTTCTTATATTCATCCCATGAGACACAACAGCAATGTTCGATCCTTTATTATCACACAGTATACTTACCTCGGATCTCTCTGTCACTCATTTCCGGACGCGTTGAAATTGAAATTTTTAAAATTTTTATACCCCTTTTAGGACCAAATTTTTTGCAGTCTACCCTATATCATCGTGTTCAGAATAAAACAGCGCTTATGCTGATATAATTTTTTTTCTATTATCGAATCTAGTGAAAGTAACTAGTATTGACATACCTGTTTATACCTGTCTACCCAGTAGTTCGTCCAGGTAAATAATAGTCTACCCTACGATTGCACATTCTATATGCTCTATACTTTAAGTCCAGTATAAAATTTTATTATTATCTTCACTTTGCAACATTTTATGAAAAAACATTTTTCAAAAAGTAATTAAAAATATTCTGTCCAGGATTTCTGTTGTCTACCCATTTTTAATTTATTTTCTAATATATGAAATTTATTATAAAATAAAGGAGATGACCAGTAACTGCCCTCCGATTCGGGACAATGTGCAGGATTTCCGTTTTTACAGTAAGGTTTAAAAATTAAAACCGAAATTACTATGGATTTATTATTCCGAATAAGGTCAAGGTTAAAATGTCTATAAAAACAATACGTTTATTGTTTAAATCTTGAGCGTCCGGTTTCCTCTTTATGCACTACTCCATTTTGACGTTCCGTTTTATCCATGCCTAATAATAATCTTGTTACCCTACATGAATACCATAAGTCTTGAAGTACCTTAGTCTTATGAGTTAATTATTATGAGTGATTTATTTTTGATCAATTAAATAGTAATGAAAAGGAAATGTATGTTTTGTTTTTATTATTTTTGTTAGTTGACAGGCCTCAAACGAACAAAGCATTTTCAAATAACCACTGCGTTTAAAGGAACGTAACGCCTTCTGGCATTGCATCTGTCTACCATCTGTGGTCGAATAGTTGAACAAACTCGCTAACCAAAACGTTTAGCGCCATCTGTTGTCGAATAGTTGAAAAGACTCGCTAGCGCCATCTAGTGTGGCAGCAGTACAATGTAGCGTGATTTTTAAAGGAATTACATAATTCTTGCAAATATAGTTTTATTATTCCAGTATTATCCTCATCCATGCTTAAATAATGCATAGATTAATTATTTTCCTGAGAAACGTGGTTAGTAATACTTAAAATATTTTTTTAGACTCGCTCACCACAACAACTAGTGCCATCTAGTGTGGGAAAGCAGTTTTTTGATAAAACTTCTTTTATTTATTTTCTCAGTTTTCAGAGCCTTCATACTCCTGAAACTTTTTTATCTGAAAACTATAAAATATAAAAATTACAATAATAAAGAGTTCATTGCTGCACATTAATTTTTGATATCTAGGCAAGCTCCCATAGTTGCGCTGGTCAAGTCCTTTGATTCTCTTATCAAACCGGTAGGTCTCGATTTAGATTCGGTTCTTCTACTATATGGAACATATTCACAGATTGCAGATAGGTAGAATATAGAAAATGGACTTATAGGTACAATGCTTTTTTTAAACCTTCAACATTTCTAAGTGATAATTGAATAAGTTATGTTTCTAATTAAAGATAATTAATAACTATTGATTTTATTTGTTACAGGAAGAAACGTAAGAGCTAGGGTAATAACGGAAGAATTTGACTTGAGAAAGGAAAATTACAAACGACCACAAGAGAGGGTGGAGGAGCTCTATAAACTGATAGTAGACGAGAAGCAGTGGCTAGCTAAAGCTGCCCAAGAAATTTACAAAAAGGCACTTCTCAGATTTACTCGCGCCAAACGCGAAAAAGCAGTAGTTATGCTTGGTCTTAGAAAAAATAAAGTGAACAACAATTTTATGATTTATCTTTGTTTTATTGGATAATGACTCTTAAATATGCAAAATAGAAATAAAAATCAAACAAAACAAATAAACAAATTATACAAAAAACTATTAGCTAGATTACTACTATTATAACTATTACTAGCGGACGCCCGCGACTTCGTTAGCGTGGCATAAGTTTTTTTAATTCCTCCAACAGGCACTCATTCATTTCCGGGATAAAAAGAAGCCTATGTCACTCTCCAGATCCTCAACTATGCAAAAAATCACATCGATCCGTTGCTCTGTTGCGCCGTGATTGAAGGACAAACTCTCTATTTAACGTCCTTGGGGATATAAATTTCAAGACTGTGGAATACGTATTTCATAAATTTAAATCGGAAGCCCAAATACCAAGTTTCAGGGCGATAACTTGAAAAACGACGGACTTTCATTCATAATAATACTTATACTTTGCTTAGAAATTCTAAAAAGGTACTGCAAGCTTGTGTAGGAATCTCCAGTGGCCAAGAATCGTAATGTCAAACTTAGTTCATTTTCAACTGAAATTGGTAGCCTAAAATGCGTTTCCTTTTTAGCAATCTTGAAACTAACCATATATAGTAGATTTTGATATAATTCTGGTGACAATTTTAAAAAATTTGCATAGTGTCCGCTTAATTGATGGCTTTTCAACTCCGCTACTATATTCTGTTTTCTTTTAAAAATAGGATTTTGCCACCAACGCCGTTCTCTCTTTTTTTCCGTTTTATCAGTAATATAATTAGCTAATGATGCAGCAATTATATTAAAAGCACTAGTGTCGTCCGACATCTTCGGAAGTACTGAGCCAGTAAACGGAACTGTAAGCGCGAGAATTGAGTGCGCGCAGATCGCGCGCCGCGCGCACGCCTTTTACGAGCCTTGCATGAGTTGCGCCTAGAGGCGCACCAAACCATTGCCGTGACTGCACGCGTGCAGCTCGCGGGCAGCTCGCAAACGGCTCGCGAGCTGCACATTCGCGGCACATTCGCCAGATGTGGACGCACCCTAATAAATACAAGTGAATTATATTAGTGCGTTGCGCAGCAACGGAGATAGTGTCAAAGCCAAAGAAATCTTAGAGACTGCACAAATTGTAGAAAGCCTTGATCGACTTTTTGATTGCACCAATGGTCCCTCGTCCAGAAAAGACATAATCAGGAACAAAAGAGAAAATGTCTCCAAGAAAACTAACCATTTTGAATTGTGGAGAAATTATAAAAAAATGATGAGTACAATATATTTCCTCAAATCTGATAACTTTCTGAGACTGAAGAACGTAAGATGCGTCCAGGGATACGTTACTTCGCTGTCATCGTTGGAAGATATTTGGAAGTATGTCGAGTCGAAAGGGTTTAAATACTTAAATCTTCGGCAGTTGAATCAAGATTGTTTAGAAAACCTTTTTGGAATGATACGACAACATTGTCCTACTAACCTATTAACAATAACCCAACTTTTCATCATTTCACAGCTGCTTTAAAATCCAACATTTTGACGAAATTAAGTACGCCAGTTGGTAGAGGGGCAAACTGTGAAGAGGATTATAGTGAAGCTATTATTGATTGCGAAGATTTCTTTAGACAAATTGAAAATTCAAAAGCCGTTCAATTTGAAAACCAGTCTCCAGAAAAACTTTTAGAACAAGATACTGAAATTCCCGTTCTACACCTACACAAAGTTGATGATGCTTTCCTGCCTGACGATTTCGATTTAATTTTTTCAATTGATTTATTGTACCAGCTTTACAACAATAGTCAGTAATGGATTCCGAAATTGTAAGTACTTATATTTTGTTATTTCATAAAGTGACGCCTTCCGTTGTTATTGAATTGAGTCAACTACAATTTTGTGATTTTATATTTAGCTATCTTTTCTCATGTGGCTAAAAATTTAAGTACGGCATTTATGACATACTAATATTGATATTAAAAATCAAGTATCAAAGTACCTAATAGATTAATGAGATATACAAAAAAGTTTGAAATAACTATGAGTGGATATCATTCAGATTCCTATTACATTAAAAATAATATACTAATTGTGTCAATTATTTGACAAAAAAAATTGTTAGGTGCCACCATAATTTTTTTTTTATCCACTACAAGTTAGTCCTTGATTGCGATCTCACCTGATGGTAAGTAATCATGCAGTCTAAGATGGTAGCGGGC
Source organism: Erebia ligea (assembly GCA_917051295.2). Classification (NCBI taxonomy): domain Eukaryota; kingdom Metazoa; phylum Arthropoda; class Insecta; order Lepidoptera; family Nymphalidae; genus Erebia; species Erebia ligea. The sequence goes on along the minus strand of OU785241.1, from coordinate 12,073,071 downwards.
TAACCTGTTAGGGGCATGGCAGTTATATTAAACCCATACCCCAATATAATATAACTAGCTTATGCCCGCGACTCCGTCCGCGTGGACTACACAAGTTTCAAACCCCTATTTTACCCCCTCAGGGGTGGAATTTTCAAAAAACCTTTCTTACCGGATGCCTACGTTATAATAGCTATCTGAGTGCAAAATTTCAGCCCGATCCGACCAGTGGTTAGAGCTGTGTGTTGATAGATTAGTCAGTCAGTCACCTTTGCCTTTTATATATTTAGATAGAAGATAGATGATGGAAAATGTATACATTAGCCTAATAATACATATGTTCTCATTTTTCAGGGACAAAGAAAATATCAAGGCAAGAAGAAAGCAGGAGTGCCAAGAACACTGCCATAGCTGAATATTTCTCAGCGAAAAAACAGTGCCTGGAGGCAAAATTAAATAATATTTTTTCAGAGACTGAAAATTATAAATTAAGAAATGCGCAACTAGTTTTAGAGATTGGGAAATTAAAATTAGAGTTAGAGAAATTGAAGACTAATGTATACATTAGCTTAATATTATGTTCTCATTTTTCAGGGACAAAGAAAATATCAAGGCAAGAAGAAAGCAGGAGTGCCAAGAACACTGCCATAGCTGAATATTTCTCAGCGAAAAAACAGTGCCTGGAGGCAAAATTAAATAATATTTTTTCAGAGACTGAAAATTATAAATGAAGAAATGCGCAACTAGTTTTAGAGACTGAGAAATTAAAATTAGAGTTAGAGAAATTGAAGAAGTTATAGTGCTTATAGTCCACAGTGTTGTCGTAGAGCATTCATCGGCATCATCATCGCCCACAAGCCAGGGTAATATTTGTAATTATTTTAACTAATCAAAACCTAACTAATAGAGGCTAGGTACTTTGTAAATATAATATTTTAATTAACCTAGAAATAATTATTGAGCACCTACTAGAAGTTCTTGTGATAATATTAATTAAAAAAAGTGAATCTAAAGATATTTATTGTTTATTAATTTTTTATTACCCATATAATGTTATTTTACCAATATGTATTACAAAAGAAAAAGCTACCGAAAATAATTATTAATTAGGACTGCTCTTTCTTGAGCATCTTGGACTTCACTACTGGAACTCATTACATCTTCAGTGCTATCATCTGGTGTTAGATCCGCTTCTGCAGGAACTAACTGCACCTTTTGTCAATCTAAATCTACATCAACAAGAGTCTGCATGTAATTTATTCTTCTCAATCTACGTGCACTGGCCCTCGGCGCTACATCTGCATCACTGTCGTCGGAAGCCAGCATCAGGTCCTCCAAATCACTACTATCACTGCTTGAAGATACGGATATCGCCATTTTTCCACAGTTAAACCGAGAAATTCGTAGGTTTGCAAAACATGAGCCGAACTAAACGTCAAAATTGAAAGATTGGATAATGATACGCCCCAGCTGTCGTTTTCAAACAGAGGAAAATCCGTAATCTGAGACCTCCCGTCGATTGCTTGATTCTCTGGATAGAATAAACAATCTTTGGATTGTTTATAGATACTACACATAAACTCAAAAATGGATTAGGATCTCAATCTCGGATAGGTAAAATTGGATTAGGATTGATTATTAATTTCGGCCGTAAGTAACGCTAGGTTTAAGCCCTCACACGAGGGGCGTGCATGAGTGCGCAATTATTTGGTGTAAATATTTATAATAGTATTTTGTTATGTGTCAAAGATTGTCGCATTATCAATAGTGACAGGTAAAGTTGGACCGCTGGTGGTTTTAGTGGGTAGTCCGGGCAACCGGGAGTCCCACATACCCTGCCGGTGGCTGAGCTCTCATCTTATATGAGAGTACGGCATCCGACAGGGATGCGTAGAGGCATTTCCACCAGCGGGACATAAAAAAATATATTATAAATGCGAAAGTGTGTTTGTTTGTTGGTTTGTCCTTCAATCACCCCGCAACGGAGCAACGGATCGACGTGATTTTTGGCATGGGTATAGTTGAGGACATGGAGAGTGACATGGGCTACTTATCCCGAAAAATTAAGGAGTTCCCGCGGGAATCATAAAAACTTAAACCACGCGGACGAAGTCACGGGCATCAGCTAGTATAATATCTATAAAAGGAACGCTGATAAGTGCAAATCTGATATTGATCAGTTGATAATGAATTTATTTTGAAAGGATTTTCAACCTTTCCGAATTCTCGAAGTTATAGGATTCAGAGAAATACTTCAATCTGCTTTCGCTTTTTATATAATCCCTACTCGAAAATATTTTGCTAATAATTTATTACCTAGCCGTTACGAAAGTTTACGTGCTATTAAAATGCAAAAGGTTGAAAATGAAGTGGAATCGATTTGTATTACAGCTGATGTATGGACTTCTACACTTGCGAGCAAGCTAATCGACTCAACACATAGGCGCGCATAAATACATGGATTTTTCGAAAAATGTACGACTTTTGTATAAAAAACATATACTTATCATTTAAAAGTTTGAAATCTAGGCTTTAATTTGATACCAATATTGTCATAATTTATTCAGTACATTTTAAATTAATGTTATCTGGATGAGAAGGGAGGGAAAAAGGGAATTTAGGAAAATATGTTGTGGTCACATAAAACAAGAAATGTAAAAAAACTTGAAGTTATTTATTAAGTCAATACTTTGTATTGCCGCCCCTAGCTCTAATCACAGTTTGCAGTCGGTTCTTCATGGATCTTATTAATTTTTTGATAGCGTCTTGAGGAATTCCGTCCCACTCCTCTAATAAGGCTACCTTCAATTCATTGATGGTCGAAGGGACCGGATTTCTGGACCGGACACTTCTCTTGAGCTGGTCCCACAAGTGCTCGATGGGATTTATGTCTGGACTGAGCGCAGGCCAGTTCATCACCTGTATATTAACTTCGTTCAGGAACTCCTGAGTGACACGCGACGTATGACACCGGGCATTGTCGTGCATCAACACGAAGTTTTCACCAACAAATCCTGCGTAAGGAACAACGTGGTCAAGGAGAATGTCAGTTATGTATCGATCAGCTGTCAGCCCTCCTCCTCGTCCTCCCCCGGGCACGAAAACAAGTTCTGTTTTTCCCTCCAAAGATATACCAGCCCACATCATGCAAGAGCCACCGCCGTATGCTGTCGTCTCAGCGAAACAGCACTGCGCAAAACGCTCGCCTGGACGCCTGTAGACCCGGCCTCTCCTGTCACTGACATGTAGGCACATCCTGCATTCGTCAGTGAACAAGACCGACCGCCATTGCGCAACGCTCCAATTTAAATGTTCTCGTGCAAATTGTAGACGAATTTGCCGGTGGGCTGCAGTCAATTTCGGGCACGTGGCAGGTCGTTTTGGAGTGAGGTTGGCTTCCCTCAAGCGTCTTCTTACTGTCCACTCACTGACAGTCACCTCCCGAACACGTCTCAATTCCTGCTGCACATCAACGCCCGTCAGGTGCCGGGTTCGCAGTGAGGTTGATACAATGAAACGGTCGTCTCTCTCTGAAGTACACCGTTGGCGGCTGGCTCTTGGTCTCCGATTAAAGGCTCCAGTCTCTTGAAACCTTCTGTATACCCTTGATACAGCAGACTGGCTCAAGTGCAGCTAAGCAGCGACTGTACGCTGACTGAGTCCTTCTTGTAAGAGGGCAACAACTTGAGCAGTTTCTTCAGGCGTAGTATCCATAGTTTTGTCCAAACAATTAATGAAATTCCCGGAGATGTGTACAGGTCAAGTTCTGATAAGCTAATGATAAGAAAAACCGGTTATGGAGGGTTTTATAGGGGTGTTAGTAGCGCAACTCGTTGGTACCGTAATGAGTCAGTTTGCCTATATGCCTATTTAAACTGCTTACTTAAGAAGTACGGAATATTTTCTCATGATAATGGTGTCAATTTAAAGCTTAAGTCTCAAGCTTTACATAGGCATATGTTTTTTTTAAAATAAAATATGTAGATATTAAAAAAACAAACATAATTGCCCAGTAACTGATTGAGTCGATTAGCTTGCTCGCGAGTGTAGTATTAACGACTCATATATGGCTATCACTGGACACTACATTGATAAAAGGGAATGTAACTTAAAATCTTTGTTATTAGAATGTGTTATTCTCGAAGGCTCCCATACTGGCTGGTGCAAAGCCGCAGAATTGTTGCGCGTCACTGATGAATGGAAGGTGACTCCGAAAATTCTATTGGCTGTCACCGATAATGGAGCTAATATAAAAAGAGCTGTCAAAAAAGATTTAGGCTGGAAGCATTTTGGCTGCTACGCTCACACTAAATTTAGCCGTCCAAGAGGCACTGAACAAGTCAGATGAACTAACTGTTAATAAATAAAGTAAAAATGGCCGTTGGATATTTTAAAAGATCTGCGCAAGCATGGGAGAAGCTAAAGAAATTTCAAGTGCAAGCCGGTAAAACTGTGAAAAGACCGCTACAAAATGTAAGCACAAGATGGAATTCTACATTCTACATGCTGCAGAGGTTTGTAGAAATGAGAGAAGAAGTCAATAGTTCGCTCTGTAATTTAAATGCGAATGCTGTCGCTAACAAAGTGACAAAAGAAGTCAATGCACAATCACGGGCTATAATAGAAGTGCAGAGATATTTAGAAAGATAAAATAGTGATGCCAGATGAAGATATAAGACCACTAGTCTGGTGGAAACAACACAGAAATGCTTACCCCAACTTGTATAATTTAGCAGTTATATAGTTAAATGCAATGGCTACAAGTGTGCCTTGCGAAAGAATATTTTCTGCATGTGGGATTCTGCTAAACGATAGGAGTACGCGACTAAGGTATAGAAAAGTTCAACAAATAATGTTTTTAAATCAAAATTTATAAATATAAGTTAACCAAAAAAAAAACAAATGCAGAAAAAGGAAAAAAAAAACTAAAAAAATATCTAAAAAACAAAACCAAATTGCACCAAAAAAAAAGTGAAATAATTGTAAATGTCAAATTTGTAAATAGTGTTTTAATGAATTGAAATCTTTTAAATACGCCATCTTGTGGAGTGCGCCGACTTCTGCTTAACCGATCGCGATGTTTAGGTAATCGGCTGATTAATCTTCAACACCGTTTAAACAACCGCTTAAATACATATTTACTGTTCACGACGTTATTTTGAACGACGATCAATCAACCACGAGATAACCGGTTATTCACAGCAAATGGACCTGAACTGAATGAATGATAAAAGCCAACACATTTGTCACATTGTTTTAACTGTTCATCTTGACGTACTGTGACGTTTATATTTAGTAGTATAAAATAAAATGCTATCAACATGAAAAGTAGAACGACACCATTGGGGAGGATAAACTACGCTGATGATCCGACATGATGATCGGAGACCTTTGATAGCTGACATGGCTTCAAGTTTTTTTTTTGCCTTGCTCTGTTGAACGAGAATGAGCTGCTATGTTTTTTTTATGGTTCTCTGTTTTGTGTTATATTAAAATTTTGTAAATATGGAAGGCCAAAAGAAGCGCACTGCCAATTTTACAAGCGACGAGAAGCGCATTATTTCAGAGTTGGTATTAAAATACGAGTACCAAACTATTGTAGACAATAAACGCACTGACGCTACGACCAATTCTGAAAAGTTAAGAGGGTGGATCGGTATTGCAGAGGAATTTAATTCCATCAGCACGCATTGCCATCGAACTCATACGGCATTAAAATGTTGTTGGGAAAACATAAAACAACAGACCAAGAAAGATCGAGCAAACAGGAAGAAAAAGTTATTTTCACCCCACCATCTCGGAAAGAGTATTTTTATTCTTCGATATCTGATGGTAAAAGCCGTTATTATCCTCTAGAGGATAAAGTAAATTGAATTTAGAACATCGTGTGCACGTTAGTAAATATCACTCGTCTATGAAGTTTGTGAATTCAAAACATCATTAAAACCTATTTACTTGTACCTCTATGGTGCCGAATTTCCATACAATCGTTTTTAATTTGTTAAAAACTCACACTCGTAACCTTCTTGGTGTTTTAATTTGCTTTGCGCGCACCATTTTCTTTCACGTCATATTGTTTAAAATTAAAACCGATTAAAAACAAGAAAATTGAAAATAAGTGAAAAACCTAAAATGAGTGATTCTAGTGACGAAGAAATCAACAGAATTGAATTTAATCTTGTGATTTTTTTTGCATTCAGTCATTTCCTCGCTGAGGTGGGATGAAAAGTTACCTTGTGATTTTTTTTGCATTTAGTCATTTCCTCGCTGAGGTGGGATGAAAAGTTACGTGTTGCACTCGAGTGAAAAGATTTTTCACCTCGTGCTCTTTTGATTCCCTCGCTGACGCTCAGGATTCTAATTTTTGAATCACTCGCTCCGCTCGTGATTCAATTTTGGAATCATTCGCTTGCTCGGTCATCAAAATTGAGCACGCGGTTAAAAATCAACTTTTCCCTCTTGTATAACAAATAACTATTATGACTGGTATGTAATATGTATATTTTATACCATCACGATTGACGTGGTCAATCGCTCAATGTTAGTTATTTTACATCATAACATGTACATAATCTTTATTGTTGACTCATTTCAGGTGGTTGGTTACGTTAAACAGCCGATCAAGCGTTGTATAACCAGTGGTTAGGTTGTGGTGAACAGTAAAAAAGATTTAATCAGCCGATTATCTGATAATCAGCAGATTAAAAAGACGGTGAACTCCACCCTAAATATGTGCCATTCCGATAAATTCTTGGTCCGACTAATCTGAGTAGATTTTCAAATGTCGTTGGAGTCATCCTTGTGAAATTTTGAAATTGTCCGGTTAATCTCATGTCGACCATTAATTTTGCACCAGCTCTCTGACTGTACAGCTCTGTACGCCACCAACGTCGAAGTCTTCGGCGTTTTTTTATCACATGATTCATTATTAATTATGAAGCACAGACAATCATTGGAGCCAGTAATTGGTCGTCACGATCCATTCTCTTCGCGTGTTCTCGGCAGACAGCTATGTTCGCCGCGCGCATGCCGGAAACAGATGCGTTTTACAACAGTCTGTACCCGCCTTTACATCTGTAGCCCTTCGCAGTCTCCCAGTAGTTACGCGCAAGCTCCCACGTCGTTGCTGATACGAAGAATAAATCATCGTGAATCTCCATATTCTTGCGCTTCCACATCATATGATCCAAACCCTGACACTTCACCGACCCCCAATAGTTCTGTGCGAGCTACCGCGTCGTCTCCGATACCTCACACTACAGAAGAGGAGAATTGCACAGAACCCATAACTGCGAATGTGACAGAAGCTCGACGGCTCGACGGCACAACCGGATCACTTAAATTCCCTTCGTCTGCGAGGAATCCGAAACCCACAAGTTCCGTCGAGCATCACTATCTTAGCCGCAACGCAGCGTTTAGTCGACCACGGGCAATTCCGAACACCAGAGCAAGGTCGAGGTCGTCCGCATGTACTCGCCGGAACTAGACGAGGAAATCCTCTAATACTTCGAACGCGATCCTGGGCGGAGCACCCGAATGGCTGCAATTAGGTTTAACGTGAGCCAGTATTACGTGTGGAAGTTGTTAAACTCAGAAGGCTTACATCCATACCATTTTAGGCGTGTACATGCACTTCTCGAGAACGATGGGCCAGCTAGGATTGGGTTTTGTCAGTGGTTATTAAACAATCGTGAATTAAGCATTCTGTGGACTGTCTAGTCAACTTTTACTCGTATTGGAATTTTTAACCAGAACAATAAACATTTTTGGACCTTTAACAACCCCCACGTGATCCGCGAAAGTGCTCGAATCAAAGAAAGTGCGTAAATACGTGATTGTAAAATTTAATACCTAAAATAAGTGAACCCACCTACCTCGTGAGCTGTAAATAACCTGCAATGATGGTGTAAGTACTGCCGCCTTAAAACTTTTATCGAAACTTTACCTAATGTTAAACAGCTGATAGCCGTACGTAGGTGAGCGTTTGGCTAAGTACCAGTTGCAACAAAATATGCAACCCAAACGCTAAGGCGTATAAGTACAAGACGTGGATACAAGTTGGAATTTCACGTTTTATATGTTAAGCAGATTTTTAGAATTAAAAGAAGCAGTCCGCTCTACAATGGCTCTGGTGGATCGGGACTTGCCGCAAATCACTAGCGAAGATTGGAAAACAATGTCTCAATTGATCACCGTTTTACGCCCCTTTGAAGACCTAACCAAAGCAATGAGTGGCGAAAAATATTTAACGGCAAGTTCTGTCATTGTTATGACCAGGTGACTTAAAGAGGCATTAAATATAACTCTAGAAAAGATTGATCAAGAAGCAGTCTTAGATATAATAAGATTATTAAAAACCGGAATAGCTGAATGGCTTAAGAATATAGAGCAAAGTGGTACATTATCACTTTGCACATTCATGGACCCAAGGTTCAAAATGCAAGCATTTGAAGATCAGAATGAGGCATTAAAACCAAAGACCGAATAAAGACGCTAAAGAGAAGTGGCGGAAATCATAGGCAGAGAGCGAGCTGACGAACCGCTATTGGAATGGCATCAAGAACCACAGCCCCATGATGATATAAGCCCTTGGGCAAATTTGGATAAATTAGGGCAACCTACTGGGCAAGGCACGCCGCTATCTCGAGCCGTCAAGGAAATTGACATGTACCTATCTGATGAGAGGCTACCTCGGAAAAACGCAGCTGAGAAGTGGAATTGTCCATTAGAGTGGTGGAAAACTCACTCTGCAGTATACCCACACTTGGCCAAACTATATATCCGCCACTGCAACGTTGTAGCAACCTCCGTCCCATGCGAACGTATGTTTTCCAAATCTGGGTTAATAAAATTATTCAACGCAGGACAAGGCTTACCACCAATAAGGTTGAGAAAATCATGTTCCTAAATGTAAATGTCTGAGGAACGGTTCACTGGATATATGTATGTAAAAACTAACTTTTACGTCAATTTTAAGATTTTAATAACCAAAAGTCATCACCAAAATTTTTAGTCCATATGGTTCAACCAGGAGACATTATTAAATTTAAAAAATGGTGGAAGACCTATTATAAAAAGTCATGTCTGTCAGACTGTTCCTATGGCAGAAATGTTTTAAAATCACAGAAGATAACATTTTTGATTTCTAAATACTCCCAATTCATTCACTCTGTGCAAAATATTGGAAAGGTGCAAGCAGGAGAGTTCATTAATAATGAAGTAAACAGGTATTTTTTTACTTTGCGAATTTCAAAGCAAAGTAGCTTGTCAAGTCAATAGTTTTCCCAACAGAATTGGCATATTCATCAAAAAAACCAATCAATGTAAAAAAAAGATTGAAGATATCAAGAAGTTAATTTCTTACATCCCAGACACACACACATATTTTTATAATGAAATTTTAGAATGGCCTACCACAAGTGTTGAGAGTGTGGATGAAGTGGGAGATGATGCATAAGATATAGGTATTTATATATGTAAGATTAATATTACACTAATAAAAAATAATATAATATATAAATATATTGAGTTTTATTTACTTTCCTAATCACTACACCTACACTGATAGCCTGATTGAGTATCATAACAACATAAGTCACAGGTTGAGTGTCAAAACCACAAAAGTGCAAAAATTTTAGAACTTATTTATTATTATTTTAAACAGTCTAGATTCCTCCAATAAAATTTATTATTAGATGCTAATTACAGTAATATTTAAATAAACATTAAAATTTTGTCGATTGTTTCCATTCATAAAATAATATTCAGTTTTTTGTGTCTCCTGCACATTTTCATTTTTTGTACTTATGTTGTTTTAGAAATCATCGATTCAGATTATATATGTATATAAAATGAAATCAACTTAAATACGCCTGGTGACAAGAACAAAATATGTCCCCAGCCAGTCCTAAAGCCTGGAAAAAGTATGAAGGGAAGTTCGATTCATACCTACAGTTAAACCGTTTCATTTTTATTTGAAATACATATTTGTAAGGCACTGCAACCTTTTCGCTCAACGCTTCGCTAATTCTGTTCTGTAAAAGTGTTTCAAGTTTCGTTTTACATCAACTCTCAAACCGGTTGCGACGAAGACCGTTTTCTGCAACCGTTTTCATCGTCGGGAAAACGGTTGCGTTTCGTCCGTCAAAAATTCGACGACGACCCACTACTAGTATTTAATGTACTTAATTTGATAAGGATTAATGCTGTATTACTTAAAATCGCTTCGTAAATAAGCCATTATTTCTCGTAAAAAGTAAAGGATAAAAAATGGTTATTGTGGGTTATCCCTAAGATATAGACATATACTATCGTGAACTAGACCTTTTTAAGGTGTACAATACTGTAGTACATTATTTTGATATATCTTGTAGGGTTCAGCCAGCGTTTCCAATGTAAGCGCAAAAAAATTACTTTATTTACGACAACACATTAGAAACCTATAAAATTATCAGTGTTTCTCTACTACATATATTATGCATGTATTATACATATAAACCTTCCTCTTGAATCACTCTATCTATTAAAAAAAAATGCATCAAAATCCGTAACGTAGTTTTAAAGATCTTAGCATACATAGGGACAGACAGACAGCGGGAAGCGACTTTGTTTTGTACCATGTACCTACCTAGTGGTAGTGATTTCATCTATGTATTGAAAATTAATTAGGTAAAAGATCCGTAAAAAAAGGAACGGATACGGATCTTTCCTTTCCCTCAGATATCCGCGGATACGGATACGGAAATTTCGTCTCCCTTGGGTATCCGCGGATATCCGGCTCATCACTTATATGTACTAGGTAAGATTTAAAAAATACAAGACTTGAAAAAATATTGTAACTATGAAAGAAAGGGACGGGAATAGCATCGATCTATAATATATAAGCGGACAGTTCGAGCGACTGAATAGGTGGGATCAGAAGTACCACAGGGAAGCTGCCTCTCGCCGGTATTATACTCCTGCTCCACCGACGACATACCCACAACACCGGAAACCACCCTCTACATACATATATGTGGACGGCGCTGCATATCTTGCAAAATCCCTGACCAATTTCAATGGAAATTCAATGGAATTTGAAACAATTTGGAAGAATTCGAATAGTATGGATCATGATCATAGGTTACTAGGTGAAATTAGAGCGAGAACGCAAGGCGCCGAGGAATATGTTCATATTTATTTTGCTGTTATGTTTTGTATGTTTTCGAGATTATCTGATCCACCTTCTGAAGAACAAAAGTTAAAAATACTTATGCATGATATTCGTCCTTTTTACTCCGAGCAATAAGCTCTTGTCAAGATTGATTCTGTTTGTTTTGAAGGAGAAATGCCGAGAGAAAGAAGCCGCGAGGCAACGTTCTGCTTTGTTTTCTGAGCCTACAAATAGTATGCAACCTTGAGTTCGGAGTTTGTCTATAAACAAAATACTAAACAACTAAACACGATTTTAAATTCAGAAATGGGTAAGAAACTCGAAAGTTCGAAACGCAATAAAAATATCCTGACGGTGCGTTTTACAACAAATATTAAATAATCCCGAGCCAGTAAAAGCGTACAAGACTATAATACCTATTTTGAAAATTTGAAGACTTCACTGCATAATGTCAAACCAGAACACATAGTAAACTATGATGAAACAAATTTTTTATATGACCTGCATTGAAAGTGCGAGTTTCAATGCCTGTTGAGCCACCCGAAACTAGTCAATTTCAGACAAATGCTACTGTTCCCGGGCAGAAACCAATCGTATTCTGCCCGAGGGAAGTAACCGATGATTTTCTGCCCACTGAATGACGTTGCAGCCCTGCTTTCGATCCCGTCAGAGTATCTTTTGTTTATTTCAAACCTTTGTAATCATTGTCATTTTAACCATCAACTAAACTGACTTCTATCATTTCCTGTCTGCGATAAATCTAAATCATTGTTGACAGAAAAAATAAAAACAAGAAATTATAGACTGGTTAAGAGAAAAAAATATTACGTTTGATGAGGATTTACTTAAAAGAGAACTGTTAAACATAGTTAAGCAACACAAACAGCGATACGAAGCACGTGTTGTAGATGAAATGGCAAAAGCTAAAAATTAAACTGTTTTAAGACTTCCGCCGTATCACTGTGAATTAAATCCAATTGAATTGATTTGGGCCCAAGTTAAAGGTAAAGTTGCCGCTGAAAACACAACTTACAAAATGACGGAATTAAGAAACCTTTTGAATAATGCGATTCAAAATATTAATGCCCAAAAGTGGCAAAATTGTATCAAACAAGTACAAGAAATAGTAGAACCAAAAATGAACGCAATGGATAGGAATGTGGAAATAATGACTGATAACTTCATAATAAATGTAGAAAACGATAGCAGTGATACGTCGTCGGATAGTGATTAATACACGAAGAAATTTTTGTGGTTTTAAAGCCGCGGCGAGTTTAATCGCCTTTAGCAGTACTATCGACTCAATTTTTTTAAATTTTTTTTTAAGTACTTACTTTTTTGAGTTAGATTTTTTTTTCGAAATAAACTCGAAACTGTGAGAAACATTAGTAGTGGTACGCGGCGAAGTTCAAAGAAGCTAGCCGGCGCGAGCGGCGTCTTGACGTCAATCATCGAACCGATTCGGGGTTTAAAAGCCCCGCCCCTCAATCCTTTGAAACGGCCCGCGCGCCGCTGACCGCTCGCGGCTAGCCGACTTCCGGCCTCAGTTACGCAAAACACTTCACACGTGCCGTAAGTGGCGCTAATTCGTTTCAAATACGCGCAAAAATGGATCGCCATTACGAATACTCCAATTTGGAATACCTAAGTAGGTATGGTGCAAATGTACGCCATTGCAAATTACAATGCGACAGAAGCTCGACGGCTCTACGCACAACCGGATCACTTAAATTCCCTTCGTCTGCGAGCATCGTCTGCGAGGAATCCGAAACCAACAAGTTCCGTCGAGTATCACTATCTTAGGCGCAACGCAGCGTTTAGTCGACCATGGGCAATTCCGAACACGAGAGCATGTTCAAGGTCGAGGTCGTCCCTGCATGTACTCGCCGGAACTCGACGAGGAAATCTGGAATACCTACTTCGAACGCGATCCTCGGCGAAGCACCCGAATGGCTGCAATTAGGTTTAACGTGAGCCAGTATTACGTGTGGAAGTTGTTAAACTCAGAAGGCTTACCATCCATACCATTTTAGGCGTGTACATGCACTTCACGAGAACGATGGGCCAGCTAGGAATCTAGGATTGAGTTTTGTCAGTGGTTATTAAACAATCGTGAATTAAGCATTCTGTGGACTGTCTAGTCAACTTTTACTCGTATTGGAATTTTTAACCAGCACAATAAACATTTTTGGGCCTTTAACAACCCCCACGTGATCCGCGAAAGTGCTCGAATCAAAGAAAGTGCGTAAATACGTGATTGTAAAATTTAATACCTAAAATAAGTGTACCCACCTACCTCGTGAGCTGTAAATAACCTGCAATGATTATGTAAGTACTGCCGCCTTAAAACTTTCATCCAATCTTTACCTAATGTTAACAGTTAAACAGCTGATAGCCGTGGGTACGTAGGTGAACGACCAGTCGTGCGCCGCTCGGTTCAAGCGTCACGTGACTCGCTCAGTCAGCTGGCGCTACTAATTGAACGCAACATTTTCGAAATAATAATTTCTCGATTTTTTATTTTTTATTTTAATACTTGGGTCAGGATAAATGGTAGAAGTAAATTGTACTGTTAATTTCGAATCACCTCTCAGGGGCCTTAAAACCACTAAAAATTCAGCTTGTATATTTTGAATTATAATAACTACGTAAATTGTAAAAAAAAAACAAGTGTAGTCGTGGGAAGAAAGCTAGTTTAATTTAATAGTAGCGCAGTGTGTACGTACATTCAGAATGGTTTACGCCCACTGACTTCTTCTGTCTTTGTCATTGGTATGGGATTACGTGACAGAGAGAGCGCTATATTAACTAGTCTCCGTGGATAGAGTATAGTCGTTTTCTCGCCGGCGTTCGGACCACTGCCAAGCTCCGTTTTTTTATATTTTTCTTTGGAATAATATCAGAAACCACGTTGACCATTGTCAGACACCTAGTGCGATTGAAAACCCCTGTCAGACACCCTGTTGTTTTATAATTTAAGAGTGTCTGACACTCTGTTACTGTACTCGTTAGGTGTAATCAACCCGTTATAGCTAGTTTACACAGTGCGAGCTAGCATGCGAGTGAGCCTGCCGAGTAGCTCCACTGCAGTAACTGTACTGTTTGGACGTAACTTACGAGTATCTCGTACATGCGAGTTGGATAGTAGCTCGCATCCGAGTTACTTCAACATTTTTTGTTTTCATTCGCCTGGTCGCACGGCAGCAACTCGCATATGGCAGCAGCTCGGTCTTCACTCGCTTGGACGCGTTCGGCAGTAGCTCGCCAGTACCCGCCGGACAGTTGTGAGTGGAACCTGCGTTTTTTGTGTGCGCCGAATTTATCGAAGCGTTTATCGAATTCAAAATGGCTGCGGAAAGATGGTCTCCTGATAATAATATTTCATTCATGAAACTCTACAGAGAACAAGAAAACCTATGGAATTGTTTTGATAATAATTATAGAAATAGAGTGTAGTGTAAATTCATTAAGACCAGAATAATAGGTAAGAAGTCACCCTTAGTCTATGTTTTGCAAGACATGACTGGAAAAGACCTAGGTAACTGGCATATAAAAGACCTAAAAATTAATAGGTAAATATTAAAGTCAAGTCTTGAATATTACTATATACTTATTTAATATTATTTTTATTGTTATTAATCTCCCTGTATTTAACATCCTTTACGCTTAGTTTGTACAAGAGTTTTTGGTTTTATAATACCGTTAACTCTGTCGTGATAGGATGCGTCAGTATTTTAATTTAGTACTTACTGTTGCTTATATTGTTTGTGAGATGTGTGAAAGATTAAGAAAGGATAGGTTGAATGGATTAATGTACTTACGCCTCAATAGCAGTTAGAATTTAGTGGATTTTATTTTGAGGAGAATAAAATCCTTTCGTATGAGAGGGGGATATGTAACGTAGTAAAATACCTTTACCTACTTAATTCTAAATTCAAAATTATTTTACAACTCGACGCGCGACCTTGCGTGCGGACAGCCGATGCCATCCCGGTCTCCCTTCCCCCGCGTCCCGCGGCGAGGCCGGTTTCTTTTGTAAGGA
Organism: Erebia ligea; assembly: GCA_917051295.2. Classification (NCBI taxonomy): domain Eukaryota; kingdom Metazoa; phylum Arthropoda; class Insecta; order Lepidoptera; family Nymphalidae; genus Erebia; species Erebia ligea. The sequence continues at coordinate 12,057,898 of OU785241.1, read as the reverse complement.
ATCGATGCGCTCGCGCAGGGCACCGCGGCATTGCGTTTCTTATGCTAGCACTTCACGCTGGGACGAGGCGCTCGGGCGCGGCACTCGGCGAGTGCTGCCGAGGCGCGAGGTACCTCTCCACACGCTCGGGTACCTCATTTGCCGGCAAACCTTCGAAGATGCAGGTTGACACTGAAAAAGTCGCTGCTGCAACAGCTTTGTGCGCGCTTACTCATTATAAATTATAATTATGTGCGTACCTATTGCACAAAAAAAAATTGAAATACATATACTTCTTCATATCTAACTGAAAGCCCAAATGCTAAGTTTCCTGGCTATAACTTGAGAAATGAATGACTTTCGTACAAAATTTCAACCCCTATTTTACCCCTTTGGGGGTAGAATTTTGAAAAACTGTGACACACGTATTTCTTTATTTTTTACTTTAAGCCAAAATACCAAGTTTCGTTGATATAATATCTTGAGAAATTATGGACTTTCATACAATCTTTCATCCCCTATTACACCCCTTCGGGAGTAGAATTTTCAAAAACTGTGAAACACGTATTTCTTTATTTTTAACTGGTAGCTCGTATACCAAGTTTCATGGATATAACTTGAGAAATGACTGACTTTTATACAAGCTTGAACCCCCTATTTCACCCCCTTAGGGGTGGAATTTTGCAAAATCCTTCCTTATTGAGCGCCTACGTCACAAAAGGAACCTACTGTCATAATTTCAAGTTTCTAACCCCAGCGGTTTAGCCTGTGCGTTGATATATAAGTCAGTCAGTCAGTCAGGACTTTGAATTTGGTCCGTGCGCACTCAATTGGTTTGCTCTGAACACTGACGACACGAGCGTATGGAAGGGCCGCTCGCGCTGGCCACTCGTCACTTTGATCTTTCGTCGAAAAACCGCCCATCAAAGCGAGCGGCGGCGAGGCGAGGCGAGAGCGCACGAGACGACCCGAGCGGGCCTTCTTCACACTGGCGCTCGCCGCCGCTCGCCTACACTCGCCCAACGTGAAGAGCCGGCATTACGACTGAGACGACAGCCCGTGCTCACCTTTTAGTATCAAACATTCATTCGCTGTCGCATTCCTAATAACCAAATTTAAAATACGTACTTATTCAACCCCGGAATATCGGGGTCTCATAGTACGAGTCCGACCATACGAATTCCTCGTACGTACTTTACGCACTACTTCACGCACCCTGCCCCTGCTGCGCCACGACACCACTTCTTTGTGTCGCCTTACTGCTTGCTGCTGAGGCTTCGGGACTCGTACGCCGTGCCCACTTCTGGCCTGCGCACCTCACGGATCATCCTTCGCTTGCGGCCTACCACAGCAACCAGACCAGGGGAGTACATGGTCCGCTGCAAACAGGAAGCATATAATCGACGGGCCCCTAAAACCCACGGCCCTCTCTGTGTGTGTATTTTTTTTCAAATTAATATATCACTCTAAATAATTTGTGCTAACGTTTCTTATTTCTCTCCAACTAATTAGAAACGTTACAAACTACCTAACCGCATCGAAAATAGGCACAACCCGAACGATCTAGCTATCTCCCTCTCTCCCAAGGCGATCGAGGGTGATCGCTACCGCGTTCACCCGAGCGCTGGGGGCGCAGTAGTCGGGTCCGAAAAGTCATTGAATGCAGGCGCGCGCGCACTAGTTTTTAACCGCATCCTAAGGGATTCTTTTTCAACAGGCTCTGACCTGGTGCCAACATCACGTATAAATTGTTCTTGTTATAGAGGAGCTCTGGTACTTAATCCAGCCCTTACCTATCCGGATTTTACCGGTCCCGATTCACCGTAAATTCTCTCGTTTCCTTAGGCACGCGCGCGCCTGGACGATTTTCTAAATAGGTCGGAGTCGATCCCGACTCCATTTTGTTTTTTTCTTTTGGCAAAACCATAAAACTAAAAACGTGGAATCGTTTGAAATGTGTGTTCGTAAGCATCTAAGCATGTAAACGCGGCGTCTAATTTAAGTCAAGTGCGCGTCTAGTGTGCCGAGTGAAAAATAGTAAAACCAGTGGTGACGAAAGTGCCTACCTACGCGTCTTCCGGCGATACCTTCGCTGGTCGCGGGACATAGTCCCGGCGACTCGTGATAGGTGGTTGTGAGGCCTTTCCACGCCCCTTCACCGGTATTGTGAGTGACTACCTATGTTTGCGGGACAATTTGGTCTCTTCGTGATAGACCCGGTTCAGTGAGTTAAGTTCGCCCATCTTCCCCGAAAGTTCAACGAACCTTCCGCGCACGGTTTATTTGTTATTCTCCCTAGCGCTAGTACAACCTAGTTAAGTAAATTCAACCTTGTGGAACTTGAATTAAATTTTATGTTCTATGTTAATGGCACTACAGCGATTTCATTTCCACGCGAAAAACCCTTTAACTCCCACTGCTGGCGCGACGGAGTGCCTGCTCGGCCGACTACTGCCCTTTATCCAGAAGTTCGATTCTCCAGCCCGACTGAACTCTCATAGGTAAGATTCTAACCTACACGTGGTGTAAAATAACCTCCACAGGGTTATTTCTCTTTCATCTTACACTACAAGAGATATGAGAAAAGCATCTTTGGAACACATTGCAAAAGAAATGCATCTTGATAACACCAGTGAGGTAACTAATAAAATAAAAAAAATTACGATCTACCAACCAAGAAGTCAAAAAAATTGAAAAAACTAAGAAGAGTGGATCTGGCGCAGAAGATGTGTACAAACCTTCCATAAAAAGGTTTGATATAATGGATTACATAATGAAAACAATTAATTAAAAAGAAAAGAAAACAACAAGTAATCTGGTAAGTAACTAATACTTTATTCCACTGATATAGTTGGTTACGTTTAGCTATTAATCATATAATTTTGCCAGGAGACAGCACCCTCATTACAGAAGTAATTTTTATATTTTTCTCACAGTTTTTCGGCCACGGCTTTTGGTCTGTTATTTGTTCGGGAACGAGCGATACTTGGTAACGCATTTATTTCTGATTCCAGCTTCCAAGGTTCGTAGTGAAATTAACAATATCTTCATAATCTACACTACCAGATGGAGTGTAGGAATGTGGTGAAGATTTGCGTAACCAGTTGTGCAGTACACATGTAGTTCGAATTATTTTTATTACGGTTTTCTCTTGCAACTGGATAGGTTTTCCCAAAACACGGAATCGAGATACTAAAATACCAAATCCATTTTCTACTATGCGTCTTGCCATAGTGAAACTATAATTGTAAGTTTTTTCAGCAATCGTGGGCTCATTGGGATAGCGTTTTAATAAGTATGTCTTCAGAGGAAAAGCATCATCTCCCACTAGTAATCCACCTTCTGGCAATAATGACCCATTTTCAAACACTGGATACAATGAGGAAGCTTGGAAAACAGCACCATCGGAATTTCGCCCATATGAGCCTATGTCCACATATTAAAAACAGTAGTCATGATCCACGACCGCTAGGAGGACCAAGCTGTTAGTTGCTTTATAGTTGTAGTATTCACTACCACGATTGGGGGGAGCTTGAATCACCACATGTTTGCCGTCGATGGCTCCACAATATCATGGAAAGTTCCACCTGTGGTGAAATCCTACTTGCATGCCTTCCTATTCCTCTCTGTTTGGTACCTGAAAAAATATTCATTTCGTATTTTAATTGCAGAAGAACAATACACCGTTAGACCAAATTTGAAAATCATTAAAATGGTTATTGTGAGTCAACCTTGAAAGATAGATATATATGCTATCGCGGACTTTTTTTAGAACTTTTTGAGAGGAACAATTCCACCATACATGTATGTTTTCGTGTAACTTTAACTATTTACGCAGCGCACGCCACGTAAGCTCTCAGAAGAGACATTTTTTTCCGAGTTAGTTCACATTATTGCAATTTTCGTAAGTATCTCTAACTTTTTTTGAAAATTAAATATAGCCTATGTTACTCGCTGGTAATGTAGCTAGCTTTCTATAGGTGAAAGAATTTTCAAAATCGGTTGAGTAGTTTTTGAGTTTATCCATTACAAACAAACAAACAAATCTTTCCTCTTTATAATATTCGTTTAGATATATTATCATATTCTATCTGTTATGACGTTATTGTTGTTGAGTTTAATTTTATCTGTACACTCGACCCAACACTCCTGTCAGCATACGAGAGATTGGCACAATTTGCCTAATTGCCGATAATTATTTATGGAATCACCACCATAATCGGTAACAATCGGAAAAGCTGACGTCCAGCCTCCCGATTATGTAAGAATTGTCGATCAAATCGTAAAATTTCGGCGTCAAAGTAAAATAAACCATAAAACCATACACGAAATTGAGCTCTAATTCAATGGTTTATTTTACTTTGACGCCGAACTTTTAGGTTTTGATCGGCCATTCTTACATATCACTATCAGCTGGTTCTTGGATGTTAATATGCTTTCCATCTAGAGCACCACAACATCTAGGAAAGTTCCAACGGTTAGTTAACCCTCTTGAAATAGAAGTCCACTCTTCAGATGTCTTAGGAATCTGTAAATAAAACTATAATAATTATGAATTTAATAATTTTTTTCAGGCGGATTCAAGTGATATTCCAGCCAATCTTTCACCAGATATAACACCCAACCATTCACCAGACATACCAGCCATGCCGTCACCAGATATACCAGCTATGCCTTCATCTGACATACCCATCAATCCTTCACAAGACATATTAGCAAATTCTTCACCAGACTTAACAGCCATGTCGCCTATACTATATATAACAGCCGTGTAACAAAATATGTATTTTTTTACAGATCGAGTCAGCCTCCGATCGGAATGAGATAAGCTCTCCAGAAATACCGGCAAGTCCATCTCCAATTATACCACCGGAAGGTGCACGGGAACATAAAGTAGAGGAACCAGTGTTAGCAGATACTTTTAGTTCTGTAGCAACAACAGAAGTAGTAGCACCCTCACGAGTTTCACCAGCACTAGCTTCACCTTCACTTTCACAAGGTCCCTTTTCAAAGCCCTTGAATATCAAGACCAAGAAACGAACCAATGTAGACCGTATTTAAAAGTCAATTCAACACCTTCAGACTATAAAAGACCAAGTATTATTTGACAAGAGTGACAGAAACAAGGAATTAGGAGATGAATTTTCTTACTTAGGTAAGAATATCGCTAGTCAAATAAGGCAACTTCCGAAAATGGATGCTCTAGATTTGGAATCTGAAATTTTGGAGTTAGTGAAGCGAAAGAGAAAATCCTATTTGGAACGAGAGTCTTCTTCGGCAAGTACCGGTGATGGAAGCTACACAATTGAAATACCCGAGCATGTATTGCACGGTGTTTGGTCACAAAATGATGTATCATACGAAACCATCGAAGAATCTCAATCAATTTTGATACCTCAGACACAGGCACCACAACTAGGAGACAATACATTAGACCAAGCTATTAGAAGCATTGGCGGTTTTGTTCAACCAGCAGAAGAAAGATTTCAGTTGTAAGAATGAAGATCCGCCGTCGTCAGCTTGGATTGATTTTTTTAATAAACTTTGATATGAGATACGTATTTGGACTCGCTCTTGGATTCTACGTCGCGGGGACGTAGAATCCAAGAGCGAGTCCAAATTCTTCTCCTTTTGCCTGATGCCTTATCTTTTTCCCGTCTTAGCTCTTCGATTAACGAGTTGCGACAATATCGATACTAATTTCGCACAAATCCGACATTGTTCGGTGTTGACTGTGAAAAATAATTGGAGAATAAAGGAAATGATCCGAGGGAACTCGTATGTTAATGTCAACAGCTATCCCATTACACTCGCATGAAGCTTCCTCCTACGAGTCCACTCGGTCCGAGCATACTCTGACCGTGTCAACGCGGCTTAAACGGCACACAAACACGCCTTTGCTTGTGTGCATAGACATACCGGCCGCCATGTTGCTAGCGTTCGTACGCGTACGAATGCTCCCTTTTACATTTTATTAACCACCAGAACATCAAAATTAGATTTTTATGAAATAAAATATATGTAGTAATCTTTTAAAATTATCGCGCAGACAGCGCAATACCATATTGTTCCTTTTATGAAGCATTCTACTTCTAACAAAATGATTTTTCTTATTAAATTAATATTTTATTGCAGAATCATGGTGCGAAAATATAAAAATTTCTTCTTTCTTTCTTTCGTATAGGAAAGCCGCGTTGAAATATAACATCAAGACATCGACGTTGGAAAGCAGAGTCACGAACATTTCATTCTAAGTTCACAAGTCTTCAAGTCTTCTCCTTGGAAGAAGAGACACGCTTAAATGACTACATTATTAATTGCTGCAGAATGCATTATGGGCTAACAATAGTACTAATTCGCAAACTTGCGTACGAATACGCGAAAGCGTTATAGTTATTTATGCAACAGTTGTGTAATAAGGGGTATTAAAACACGAATGTGGGTATGATAATAGTATCATATGAGTGTTTTAATACCTAATTATCAACTGTTGCATACAAGACTTTATCTACACTCATAATATGAATCCTCTATAACAGATTCTGAAATAGTTAGCTTACTGCTAACATTAAACATCCAGTCATAGTAACCTAATATCATCAAAACTCAAAACATGAATCGCTCATTTTTTTTTTTGTAATTTTTTTTTTTAATTTTTTTTTTTTTTTTTTTTATTTTTTTTAAAATTTTTTTTTGTTAACTTTTTTTACAGCGCGAGGCGTTCTGGTAAAGAAACGCGCGTGTATGACAATGTTCTTTTTTTGAAATTCGTACAGATGTTCTTTTTTTGTAATTCATACTGATACCACGCATCGAGCAGATGTGGCAGGGGTGTTGTAATGAAATTCAGTACAACATTACATCACCCGTTTGGATGATGTAATGGTTATTAGGACATTGGGTGTTTTAATGTTGGCAATTTGCTAACTGTTTCAGAACCTGTTATTGAGGATTTATAGCATGAGAGTAGATAAAATATTATAGGAGATAACTGCACTTTTGGTAACCATCGCCTGAAAGGCTGATTCAGTGTTAGGTGGATGTAGGGCTCTCCACTGATCACAAAAGTTACAGTCTGCTGCATGTGGATGGGCCTTTCGCTAGATATGGCCGTTCAAAGACGGTTTATTGACTTTGGCATTGATATTGGACTTTGTCACCTGTTTTTTCGCGTGTTTTCTGGATATTGGGTGTGCGTTTTGTGGATTTTTTACGACGACTTTGGCATTGATACTGGACTCTGTCACCCGTTTTTTCGCGTGTTTTCTGGACATTGGGTGCAATTGCTGATTTGGTGTACGACCAAATGGACCAGCCATCTTGTAGTTAGCATAATCCAACCGATCGAATTAAGCATGGAGGGGGGCTGGGGGGGGGGGGGGGGGGGGGGAGGGGAGGGTTGTACCTTTTTAAATCACTCCCCTCTGCCGGCGCCTCTTAGTTTTTTTTTTATGAATTTTTAAAAATCTCATTTTAAGGTTATGTTTTCGTACATAATCCCCTCTTAGGCTTAAGATAGGTTATAGGACATTAAAAGTACAGTCTTGTCACAGAGAACACGCTTTTACTTCAATAAGAATAATCTGATAGAATCTGCCACGGAATATTCAATGTGGCTGCAATGTTTAATAACGGATTTATCGCAGCGGAAGTTCGGCGTCGGAATTTCCGTCAAGTGTAGCGTAGGCCTAAGACCCCGCCATCCCTCTTCGTGGTTATTTCTTTTTAAACCACCCAGAAAACCAAAACCACCTTTTCGGGCCTCCGTCGACCGGGCCCCGTTGCATAGTGGATCATCGGGCAAGAGGTATTTTCCCTTCCTCCCACTCCAGAGTGATATAATAAGGTACTACCCGTCCTCCCCCTCCGCCCCTCCACTCTATCATACTTAGGTTCTATGTAAATGTATGAACAGATCCTTATTGTATAAAATATTGATTTGACAAACTCATGAAATGAAAGAAAAAGGAAATCATGGCGTCAACTTCTGGGCAACCTAATTTAAAAAAGGAAAGCTGCAGACATACTTGTTGATCCTGACACCTTGAAAGCAATAGAGGATGCGAAAAAGCCAAAGATAGATCTGAATGCAGACAAGAAGTATTCCTGCATCGCATCCATAGTAGACATGTACAACCAAATTATCAATTTTCTAACAGGTGGGAAACATCTTTTGAAGGAAAAGAGGGCCAAAATCGGTTCTGAAATGGAAACCGACGAAACCGATCCTACAGAGGACTTGTTTGGTGTGGAAAACAGTATAACAGTAGGAAATCACATCATGAGTATCATTTTCACTATCCACAATGTTTTTAGACAATCAATCAAAGGAAAAGATTTCAATATTATCAAGAAAACAAAGACTACATCTTACAAAATACACTACAAGGGAGAGGACCACAACATTCCCAATGAAACTGTAGAACGTCTCTGGTCTGATGTATTAAAAAAAGCATGGCTTGGAATATAAGGATTTTGAAAATGATGATGAAAAAGCATGGTATGGTACAATGGGACCCTATCTAGACATGTTTTCTGCCTATCCTCTAAGAGTTAACGAATTACGACTAGGACATAACAACATGCCTATAACGAAAGTAGACGGGGTACATAAAAGCTTTCCTGTGTCCAAATATGGATTATCTGTGCCAATGTAGTATACTCGAATAACAACACAGTATAGTTTGTAATGAGTATACTCAATAATCCTTGGTGTAACATCCTGCGTCTCACTTTATACACTTCACTATACACTAGTTTACATATACAGGGTTAATTGTAAAATACCATCAACCTTCTACAGGAAAGTTCTATGCACCAAAGTAAATAACTTTTGTTCCATGACTTTTTAAAATTCCTAAAAATAAAAAAATAAAAGTTTCTAACAAAAATAAAAATATTTATTTTTCTGTTCTAAAATTTTAAAAACTCTACGCGGTGCGACTCAAAGGGAATGGCGGCGATTCAAAGGCGCAGGTCAATTCAGTCGCTTTCAGTCGGTCGCACGCGCCGTTATTTGATATTCGCATAGGTTTATTAGGTACTGTGTTTGCATAGGTTCTGTTCTGTGCCTACTGCCTAGCGCTTATAGGATGGTGTTAAAGAATACTTCATAGCGCCTATTGTTGGGCCTCATTAATGTCCTGGGCGTATGTTTATACTTTGTCCGATCTTGCGAGTTGCGTAGTTATTAGTAAGTACCTATTAATGGGCCTTTGTTTTAGCGACTAGAGATGTTTATGTTATACGTTGAGATCGCGTTCACAGTTCGGAGCTGTAATTAATTATTTCCTTTGTGAATTGTGATTACATATTTCGGCTTAGTGTAGATACGTTTTGTTTAGGTTAACTGAAATATGATTATTGTAACTTGGGGCCGGTGATGTTGTATTTGGACTTGGAGTGACTCAATCCATACCTTTTGTAACACTCGTCCTGAGCACAGCTTGTACGTATTATAAATTGTGTAAAGTGAAATACGAATTAATTACTGTAGTGTTTTCATGTAGTGTATCTATTCAGTAGATACTAAACACTGTTTCACATTATACCAGCTTATAGAGATATCTATCAATGACAGTCTGAGGCCGGTGCTCGACACGGTCGGACGTGTCACTTAAAGGTAGCTGGGTATAAGTGGTGAGCCAGTGAGAGCTGGAGTTCAACCTTTACAAGTGGCGACGACGGAAAAAAAAGGTCAGTAAAAAAAAATATATTAAAAAATAAGGAAGATTATGGAATTAGATTGTAAAATTGTAATGCGTGCTGCGCGATTTATTACCACAAGTTATATATTCTTATATTATTGAATACGTTTCCAATATGGAAAGCCATGTACCTACCAAATAATAATGATTAATGAATGCTAATTTGATCGAAATTACCTGTAAAGTTAAAAGTGTTATAGAATACTCTCATAACGCCTATTGCTGGGTCTGGAACGATGTTTATACCATACCCGATCTTGCGTTATTAGTTGGTAGGTACCTATTATTTGTTTTAGTGACTAGTGATGGTTAAATGTTCAATGAGAGATTGCGTTTGTTATGTAACCGTAATATGATTATTGTTGCTTGGGCGGTGCGTTTGTATTTTGAGTGGCTCAGGTCAAACCCTATATAACACTCAAGTCTCGACCTGAGCATAATTTCTAAGTGATATAAAGTTTTCGAAGTGAAATACATATTAATTAATTATTTTCCATCCTGACCCACCTGTATTACAAAAGTTTACGGGTACCTACTTTAAAAATTATGTTACAGCAGGTCAAGCGCACATCGAATTTTATCTATAAGTTTGCGGTAGGTGGTTGCGTGGGCGTTCGCCCGCTCGCATATCCAATACTATAGGTACCTATAATAGGTATTAGGAGTTGTCCTGTTGCGATTGAAAACTTTGTTGTGTCGTAGCTAGGAGTCGCTAGTTGTTTGAATGATTTTGCAGAATGAATCCTTCGTCTTCTGTACCTGTTGCATGTATTCTAAGGATACACATAGGCTTCTCCTTTACTAACAAAATCAAACTATTTGATAAACAGCTGTTGTGCATAAAATATTTGATGACTCATCTTATCGGTACAAACACGGCCCATTAAGTTTTCACCATATACCTTACATGAAAGAGTACTAACTGACAAGTTGTGCTCAGGGTACCGCATGGATTAATAATCATGAATTATTATTATTTATTTTTATTTATTTATTAACCTGTTGACACTATAAAAAAATATCAATGGTTAGTTACCTATTATAGTACTTATTAGTATATTATAATACTTGTGATAATAAGCGCTAACACATTCGCTGTCGGGGGGCTAAGTATTGAGCGCCAGATGCTAAAACTTTTGTTGTAAAATTAGAGATAAGTACAACCGCTATAAATTCTTGCAAGGGTGAGCGGTTGTGCTGGGTACTGGTCATTTAGAGTGCTATATGAAACTAGTATTGTACCTACTTGTTTGTTGTACGCGTTGGCAGCGAATGTGTAAGTAACGCCTATATGTGTATTAGGGTAAAGGAAGCAAGTTTAAATCCTGACAAAAATCTACTTTATCTCATATCTTCGGATTTCCATTAAATTGGAAGTAACTCCGGATTTCCATTAAATTGGAAGTACATAACTTCGGATTTCCATTAAATTGGAAGTAACTTCGGATTCCCATTAAATTGGAAGTATCTTCGGATTTCCATTAAATTGGAAGTATATTCGGATTCCCATTAAATTGGAAGTGCATAGCTTCGGATTTCCATTAAATTGGAAGTAATTTCGGATTTCCATTAAATTGGAAGTAACTTCGGATTTCCATTCAATTATTGGAAGTAGGATTTCCATTAAATTGGAAGTAGCTTCGGATTTCCATTAAATTGGAAGTAGCTTCGGATTTCCATTAAATTGGAAGTAACTTTAGTTATTCAGGGGGATGTATTTTCAGGTCGGAAATCATGGCAAACCAGCTACCACCACCTGAAAAATTGGACCATGAAGGTGACAGCACGTCGGTAGGCTTGAGATGGGAAAAATGGAAACGATCCCTACAAATTTACATCGAAGCCGTCGATATCACAAATCCAAGTAAACAGAGAGCTACGTTGTTAGTTCTGGGCGGAACTGCACTGCAAGAAATATATTATAATCTGCCTGGAGCAAATGTAGAGCCGAGTGGCGATGTTAATGTTTTTGATGTAGCTATAAATAAGCTTGATGACCATTTTCTTCCTAAGCAAAATAAGACCTATGAAAGGCATATCTTCCACCTTATTAAACAGGACGAAGGTGAAAGCTTTGATAAATTTCTTATAAGACTAAGAAATCAGGCAGCGAAATGCAAATTTGATAAACCAGATGAGCATATAATCGACCAAATAATAGGGAAATGTTTATCATCAGAATTACGAAAAAAAATGTTGACAATGGGTGAAGAAATTACGTTAGATAAAGTAATGACAGTAGCAAATACCTTAGAAATTGTGAACTACCAATTGGAAAGCTATGAAAAAAAAGAAAAGACCGTGAGTAATGAAGTGAATGCGATTCAAAGTAGAAACAAAGATAATACGAAATATACTAAGCGGGGAAAGGAATATAATGAAGAAAAGAAGACTAGGTGCGGCAGATGCGCAGGGCCCGTTCATATCTCACCAGGTTTCATATGTCCGGCACAAGCAAAGAAATGCCATGGATGTGGAAAATTAGGTCATTTCCAAAGATGCTGCAGGAGTAAATACGATCAACAAAAACGTAAATTAGAACGGATGCAGGAAGGAAACAGGAACAACTATAAACGACAACGAAAGGAAACTATGGTTAATTCTCTGGACGATAAAGAAGTTCAATATATATTTAATTTGAACGAGGACGCGACAATCAAATGTGAAGTAGGTGGAGTAAATTTAGAGATGTTGGTTGATTCAGGTTGCAAATTAAATCTCATACCTGATAAAACCTGGGAGTATTTGAAGAGCAACAAGGTTGTGTGTCACAAGCAAGTGAAAGGAACAAATAAAATACTAATGGCATATGGGAGTAAAACGCCTTTAAAGATCAAAGGTTCCTTCGAAGCGGTTATAAAAATAGGCAGGAAGGCGGAATGTAGTACTATTTACGTTATTGAGAATGGATCACGGAACTTACTTGGCAAAGACACAGCGATCCAATTGGGGGTATTGAAATTGGGTGTGGATGTAAATCGTATTGAAACAGAACCACTAAGACCTTTCCCAAAATTTAAAGATACTCTTGTCGAGATCCCTACAGATCCATCAGTAAAACCGATCATGCAATCCTATCGAAGGATACCAATTCCATTGGAGGGGAAGGTAAATGCGAAGATCAAAGAATTGCTGGATCTAGATATAATAGAAGAGGTAGATGAACCTTCGCCGTGGGTATCCCCTATAGTTCCAATCCTCAAGGATAATGGTGATGTACGCCTATGTGTAGATATGCGGCGCGCTAATACAGCAATTTTAAGAGAAAATCACCCATTACCCTGTATGGAGAACTTGTTACCTAAAATAAAAAAAGCACAATATTTTTCAAAACTTGATATAAAGAATGCTTTTCATCAAGTCGAACTTCACCCTAATTCGAGACATTTGACTACGTTTATAACGTCTAATGGCCTTTACAGATACAAAAGACTTATGTTCGGAGTAACATGTGCTCCAGAATTATTTCAAAAAATTATGGAGAGGATGCTGATAAAATGTGAAGGAGTAACAAACTTCATAGACGACATTTTAATCTGGGGATCTGATGAAACAGAACACGATTTACGGCTTTCTAAGGTGATCCAGGTATTAAAGGAAAACAATGTTTTATTGAACCAAGAGAAATGTATTTACAAAGTGGGGACTGTTCACTTTTTGGGACATGAACTGAAATCGGAAGGAGTGAAGCCTTTGCCTAAATATATAAAGAGTATATCCGAATTTAGAGTGCCAAAAACAATAGACGAGTTACAGAGCTTCCTAGGATTAGTTAATTACATAAATAAATGGATTCCTAATCTGGCTACGACCACAGAACCTCTTAAACAAATACTGAGACGGAAATTAGGAAAAAAAGGTAACATCGAGGAATATTGGAAAGACGATCAGAATGACGCTTTTAAAAAGTTAAAGACGATGCTATCAGAGATAAAATCTTTAGGATATTATGATGTTAAAGACAAAACGCAGGTAATTGCGGACGCAAGCCCTGTAGGACTAGGGGCAGTCCTAGTACAAATTGACAATAAAGGACCAAGAATCATTGCATTTGGGAATCGAACACTCAGTCAATGTGAAAGGAAATATAGTCAAACAGAAAAGGAAGCCCTCAGCCTAGTGTGGGCTATTGAACATTTTAATATATTTCTTTTCGGTAAAGAATTTGATTTAATAACGGATCACAAACCCCTAGAATTTTTATTTAGCCAAAAATCAAAACCATGCGCCCGCGTTGAAAGGTGGGTTTTACGGCTACAGGCGTATCGTTATAATATAAAATATAAACCGGGTAAGACTAATATTGCGGACCCACTATCACGGTTATGTAATTATTCAAATCAACCAGTCCAGTCATCAGTGGGGGACTACGTTCATCAAATAGTGGAACTTGCGAGACCCTGTGCAATCTCAATACAGGAAATAACCAAGGAATCCGAAACCGATCAAGAAATAAGCAAAGTAAAAACGGGAATATATAACCATCAGTGGCATGAATCTGTGAAGCACTATAAATTATTTGCAGACGAACTGTGTTTTTATGAGAACATACTTTTGAGAGGAAACAAAATCGTAATTCCACTAAGTCTAAGGAAGCAAATATTAGATGCAGCACATGAAGGTCACCCAGGAGTGGTGGCTATGAAATGCCGCCTCCGATCAAAGGTTTGGTGGCCAAAAATAGATAAGGACGTTGAATCTATAGTAAAAAGCTGCAAGGGTTGTACCCTAGTCAGCTTACCAAATCCCCCGGCGCCGATGAAACGCCGAGAACTTCCATCTGAGCCCTGGGTGGACATTGCCATGGACCTGTTGGGTCCATTACCGAATAGCGATTATATTTTGGTAGTTATTGACTACTACAGTCGTTATAAAGAGGTCAAACTTACCAAGACCATTACAAGCTCCCAAATTATTAAAATCCTAAAAGAAATCTTCAGTCGATTGGGCTATCCTATGTCTATTACTGCTGATAATGGACGGCAGTTCACTAGCGAGGAGTTTAAGAGTTTTTGTCGTGGGTGCAATATTAGGCTTTTCAGCACGGTACCATATTGGCCACAAATGAACGGAGAAGTAGAGCGCCAAAACAGAGACATACTAAAACGACTTAGAATAGGGGCAAGTGAGAAAAGAGATATGAGAGAAACATTATACGAATATCTAATGATGTACAACTCCACTCCTCATTCAGTTACGGGAAAAACACCATCGGAACTGTTTTTCAAAAGGATGAACAGGGATAAAATTCCTATGTTGAAGGATATAAACGAAACGGAAAATGACGCTGAAGTTAGAGACCGTGACCGGTTGCAAAAAGAAAGAGGAAAGGAATATGGAGATCTTAAAAGAAGAGCGGGTGATTTGGGATTAGCAGAAGGCGAGAAAGTGTATGTAAAAGAAATGGAAAAGACCAAGCTCTCTACTCATTTCAATCCTACACCACATATAGTAGAGAAATCACTAGGGGGCGATGTCACCGTAAGAAACGAAGAAACGGGGCAAGTGGTACGGAGAAATGTTATCCATTTAAAGCGGGTGGAAGGGCAATGGAAGACAGTGGAGGACGAAAATTTATCAAAGGAAGAAAATTAAAATCTAAATAAATAATATTCTATGTTAAAACCAAAGCTGATTGTTACTTACTTACTATCAAGAAAAATTATAATAACTAATTTAAGATATTGATTGTAAAATAAAGTATCGAAATAAAATTTTGTTAAAATGAAAGGGATGTAGTGTTTTCATGTAGTGTATCTATTCAGTAGATACTAAACACTGTCTCACATTATACCAGCTTATAGAGATATCTATCAATGACAGTCTGAGGCCGGTGCTCGACACGGTCGGACGTGTCACTTAAAGGTAGCTGGGTATAAGTGGTGAGCCAGTGAGAGCTGGAGTTCAACCTTTACAATTACATTCCATCCTGACCCACCTTCTACATATTACAATGGCTTATCGATATTCTAACATTGAATACACGGAAATGGTTCGAGTGCTCGCGATATGTGGTGATAACGTTTCGGAAGCTTGCCGCGAGTTTGCAAGGCGATCGCGAACGCAAATAGGCCAAGCCGCGTGACGATGCTGGCTACCACACAGCGATTAAGGGATCACGGACAATTCCATCCTAGATCTAGGGATCGTGGTCGGCCACCGAGGCACACAGTGCGTGAAGAGGAAAACATTTTACAATTTTTTGAAGATAATCCAGCAGCAAGTACCAACGATGCAGCCCGAAGGTTTACTGTGTCGCAGTACTTTGCTTGGAGCGTCATCCACAATGAGGGGAAATACCCTTTTCACCTGCATCGGGTCCAAGAACTCACCGATCCCCATAAACCAGCGCGGGTTGCTTTTTGTAACTGGCTGCTAGCAGAGAGGCCCACAGTTTTATGGACCGATGAAGCTACATTTGGTAGAGTTAGACTCTTCAACACTAGAAATGAACATTTATGGTCGTTTGAAAACCCCCACCAACCTAGAGAGCATAGTTTTCAACACCGTTTTGGTGTTAATGTGTGGGCAGGAATTTTAAATACCACATTACTGGGCCCAATATTTTTAGAAAGATTAAATGCCGAATCGTATGATACGATACCAGCGTTGCTGGAGGATGTGCCCCTCGCCTCCTTACGCGGTATGTACTACCAACATGATGGGGCGCCGGCGCACTATGCTCTCCGGGTCAGAAACCTTTTGAATAGGGAGTACCCAGGTCGATGGATAGGACGCGGTGGGCCTAGATCTTGGCCCCCAAGGTCACCCGACCTCAATCCTTTGGATTTCTATTTGTGGGGACACGTAAAGTCCATGGTTTATGCTGGTGGCGAAATCCCTAGCCGCGATGTGCTTATGCAAAAAATAATTTCTGCGTTTGAACTTATAAAAACAAATTCTGCAGTGCTGTCACGAGTTGGTTAACAGTTAATTTTTAGGTGTGGTCTTTGTGTTGGCTGTGAAGGTGACTATTTTGAACGTTATGTACGTGATTCTCACCGAAATCCAAGGGACTTAAACCTGAGACGTAATGTTGAAACATAAAAACATTAAAACATACCTAGTTACCTGTTGTAAATAATTATGAATACACCTACACCGGACGCTAGACCAGTGAATAGTAATTTAGGTAAGCAAAATTTCAATTTTAATTCAGTAATAATTTCAGTAATAATAAGTTTTAAATAGGTAGGTTCCTAGGTACTTACGCCTAACAATTAGGTAAAATAAATAACTGGCCAAGTGAATCTTAAGTTTCGATTTCCATAAACTAACGTGGGAAAAAACGACTGTATGTACCTACCTACCTACTAAGTTGAATTTGATTCATGATTCCTTTTTTTTTCAATACATCGAACTCTAAAATGAGTAGGTACTTATAATAATTTATCGCAATAATTTTTTATGCAAATTATCACTTATTTTAAGAAGTAGGTAAGTAGTAAGTACTAAGTACCTACCTAATCAGTTTTACTACACGCCTTTGTTTGTTGGCTATAACGGCATAACTCATAAACCTGGAAAGTAAGTAGGTACTAGGTACATAGTACATACCTACCGTAACAATTATGAAGAATTGTGGGATCAGACAATTCCAATTAACGACTTAAACTCCCAGCTTAAACTCATAATAGGTAGGACTAGGTAAATAACTACATACCTACCTAAATACCTATCTTCACTTTTTATGAAATAAATTGATAAGTACATTTTTATTTAATTTCAATTGACTGTAGGTACCTACTTAAGTAGTCTCTCATTACGTACGTATTGGAATAAATTACGCGGCGGGAATAAAAGAAATGGTAAATTCCAAGTACCTACCTATACTACTCGGGCGCAAACTTTCTGCGCACGGAACAAACATTTCTCGTATTTTCATTAGCGGCCTGCGGCCGGGCGGCGCGGCGCGGCGGCCTTTGAATTCGATCTTGTTTAAGTCACTCGCCGCTCTAAGTAAGTCTCTCTCTTAAGTCTCAATTCTGAATAGTACGTAGGTAATTATACCTAATCAGATAGACTATCATTATTCGAAAACGTCCTTGTTCGAATGCGACAGACAAAGAGAAGCCATGACGTACCTTCAAGATTAATGTAGGTATTGCCCAGTTGTAAGTTGAACATGTGAACTCCGCAATACGCATATCAGCTGATTCTGCTGGTTGTCAGTTGTCACGTTAATTCGGACTAAAACCGGGCTTGGAGGTCCGTTTAAAGACCTACCTATTTTTGTTTCTTCGATGACTCGGATAGCAAATCAAACTTAGTCTTGATTTTTATCACTAAGATCTGATCTGTAAAATCGCTAATAAATCGGCATTATTTAGGTAGGTAAGTACCTATGTAGGTACACTTTGTTGAGCCGTATGGGAAAGTACCTATTTGGAAGTGGAAACTGGGAACTCGCCGCATTATGATCCTAAAGAAAGCGTTTCGATTTATGGAAATAGTTCACGACCCTCAGCAATGAGGAATACGACACATACAGAGATGCTTCAACACTACCCGTGTGGCTTAAATTCAAGTCTCGAACAGATACCTACTTAGGTGTTAGAATTGTAGGTAAGTAACCACATTACTTCAAAGGTAAATAGGTACTAGGTACCTAGTTAGGTGACGCGTTAGGTAGGTAGGTCAAATGTTAGGTACCTACGCAGGTTATGTGTGTATTTTATGTGTTGGTTAGATAGGTTAGATTAGTAGGTATCTGAGGCATTGACTGTTGAGGGTTTTGTAGGTACCTACCTAGGTTAGGTGTGAAGAATGTAGGTAGGTAACTAGGTGAATAAACTAATAAGGGATTGATAGGTGGTAATTTTGCCCTTCCGTAAAAAGCGCGGGAAATTGCCAAGTAAACAACATGCTAAAGCCGCATTTTCATTAGGGGACATTTGTAGCGCGACTCTGTCGCTCGACACGAAATTCACGTGTCTCGCGCGATGTCGCCCGACGTCGTCCGACGTCGCTTGGGACATTTACGGGTCGCGCAACTTGTCGCTAGTCGATGGTCTGCGAGCGTCGACGCGCGCGACTTTCGTGTCCCTCGACAGTCGCCGGACAGGCTTTGAGTGGTGAAAACGTGTGTCGCTTTGTGTTGCGAAAATGGCAGTAGTGTGGTCCAACGAGAATATATTGACCCTGATCGAGATGTATCAAAATTCGCAATTATTGTGGGACACTTCACATCGTGATTATAAAAACAAAATTAAAAAAAATGATGCATGGGAATCTATCGCGACTACATTAGATATACCTAGAAAAGACGTCGAGGGAAAAATGCATAACTTAAGGTCTCAGTTTCTCAGGGAGAGAAAAAAAATTGCAAGCTCAAAATCCACTGGAAGTGGAAGTGGGGATGTTCACAAAAGTACCTGGTTTGCGTATGATTCGCTGCTTTTTCTAGTAAAAGGGTCGACAAGTTCAGGCAGTATGGACACTATGAATACTCAGGTAAGCTCCCGTTAATATTGTTTCTATTTTTTTTATTTTGTACCAGTTTACAAATCATTTTTGAGTTAAACAATTTGACAGAAATGAAACAAAAAATTAGGGCTAATTCGGGCGTATAGTATTTTTTGTTTTGCACGCTTGTTTTACTAGGACTGTTATAAATCTGTATCTAGAGCCACGGTCGTCAAAGTGCGTACCATGGGTTACCATTTCAGGATTTGTTCTGAGATATTTTTGTTTATTTTACTACATAATTCCATGAAATCTAAACCGATTTTAATAATTCTTTTTTTATTTGAAAGTGCACCTCACATATAATTTTTTTTCAATTTTGGTGAAGATCTGACAAATAATATCAGAGCTAGAGGATGGAACTCTTAACGGATAACAGCAATTCACTCGCATAAAGGTTAACGATCTTATTAAATGCATTTCATACATATTTATGAGGGTCTTGACCATCTATAATTAATATGGCTTCACCAATGAACTCCAGTTCTTCAATCTTGATGTTGCTGGCTACTAACCACCTAGAACCTGAACAGTGGATATTGAGGGATTTTCGATTGTGAATTTATATTATAGGTAGGTACCAACTAAGAACTAATACACTAGTGGTTCGCCCCGAACTGAAACCTCGCGGTGATTCAAACGGTATCCCGTAATTATTCATAAATATATTATTGTTATATATTAGTACTTGAAAATAATAATACTTGATGTAAAAGTATTTTTTGCAATAGTGAATGAGAGCGCCATCTATTAACATCATTGTGAATTGAAAATACTAAGGCTCTTTAAAAATGAAATAATTTTGTTTGTGTATAATATTTATCTAATTTTAGTATTTGTTGTTCAAGTACAGTTTAAAAGCCAAACTTTGCGTAATTTTCATGTTTTAAAGTATACAATATAGGCTCCACCTGTAAGTACGGTGAGTTTGTTTTGTAGCTTACCCGTGCGAAGCCGGGGCGGGTCAACTAGTTTTCAATACAAGAATTAACGAAAATTACTTTTCGAGAAGTACGACTGCAACGTATCGATATTTTTAAATGATATTTTTTTTGTGAATCACTGGATATTGAACTATAGTGTTATATATTTTTGGAATCTACTCATCATTTTCTAGTTGATGATAGTATACTTAATCTCATTTTCGAAAAATTTTTTCAACTTCAGTCTTTAATGCGGGACCATAGTCACCCCATCAATTTTTTTTTAATTTTACTAGCCTATGTCACCTGGAATAAGCTAAGGATTCTAACAATACCTCATTCATAAAAACCGTTCAGGCGTATAGAAGTTATGGTGGAATATAGGAACTCACATACATACATACATACTTGAACCCTGAAAACAATATACTCCTTTTTTCAAGCACAATATACTCCTTTTTTCAAGCAGTCGTATAAAAATACAGCTTATATTCTATAGATAATCTTCCTTTGGTAATAAATGCACAATTAAAATCTCTGTAGTTTTTTATACAATTTATTTTTATTTCTTGTCTTTTGTTCTTCGCCTGCGAAACTGTGATTTAATGTTTGTTTTACACTGATTTTTTCCTTTTATAGTCATCCGAAAGTTCGGTGGCACTCGAAGAAATACCAGTGGCATCGCAAGTATTAACGCAACCACCAGAGGCATCAACGTCGCCGCCATTACCAACTCAACCAATACCGGTGCCGCTTCCAAATACTCAAAATAAAAGGAAAAAAGATGATCTGAGTGAGGTATATGAAATAATGAAGAGCGCAAAAGCCAGGATGGATCAACCAAAAGACGAATTTCAAGTTTACGCCGACTATGTAGCTTCTGAGTTAAGAAATATAAAGAATGAACATGCTGTGCTACAGGCGAAGTACTTTATTAATAATATCTTATTAGAGGCTAGGATGGGAAAATACAACTATGCAGAATACCAAACGGGAAGTAATTCAAGCCATACTCAAAGTTATGGATACCGTTCTGCTCCTCAACAGTCATCCTATTCGACAAATTATGTTAATGATGATATAGTAACTGCTAATGCTTCTCATGTTAATAATGATAATGAAGCACCAACTGCACCAACTTTCACAGAATTACGACAAATTGAGAATATTGAAGAACTAGTTTCCCACTTTGAATCAGAAACGCAGAACAAAGAATAATTATAATACTTATAATAATACTAATAACGTTGATTTTCTGTCACTTAAACATAGATTTTTAAAAAATAATAGTAAATAAATACTTAAAAATAATGAAAACTTATTAGTTAGTAGTTTTTTTTATATGATGCTAAGTTTATTATCATTTATTCCTTGGTCTTTAGCCCAAAGCTATAAAAAACATCATTCAAATTTCTTGCAGCCTATGATTGAATAGTTTGCCATGGGACACTTCCTTGAGCACTGCAGAAATATTCAGCAAAGAGGTTTCTTATTGTCTGAGCGGATTGAGGAGGAGGTCTGCCTTGCCTACTTAAGTTCCTCATATTATTATTTGTCAACTCCCTTCGCCACGAACCTTCCACAACATTATGACCAGCGTCTTCCAAATCAAATGTGGTATTTGGTGTATACCTCGCGGTTGAAGTTGTATTACGTCTCAGGAAATTATGTAGGTACACGCAAGCCATTACAACTAATTCAGCATTTACTGGACGTAATGGGATAGCTTTACGAAATACGCGAAACACTACAGACATACTGCCAAAAACATTTTCAACAATTCTTCTTGCTCTTGACAGCCTGTAGTTGAAAATCCGCTTTAAGCTTCCCTTTTCATGAATGCCGGGGTAGGGCCTCATCATGTTTTCAGAAAGTGCAAATGCACTATCTCCCACTAGAACGTATGGTATTTTCGGACCACCTTGGACCAGTGGCTCAGGATCTGGTAAATTCAGTTGCTCTTCATTAAGTGCTTTATAAAATGTAGTCTCCTGGAATACTCCACTGTCAGACGACTTCCCTTTTGCACCACAATTAACATATACAAAGTTATACTCAGCATCCACAATTGCTAAGAGAACTAAGCTAAAATTCTCTTTGTAATTATAATAATCACTGCCAGAATTGGGTGGCGCTTCTAGTAACACATGCTTTCCATCTATCGCTCCGATGCAGTGAGGAAAATTCCATAATATTTCAAAATTACGAGATTTCTCTTTCCATTCATTTACATCGGTTGGCGTCTGAAATACAAGAATAATATTAATAAATTAACATACAATATTTTTTTTTTTTTTTTTTTTACTTATTTTAATTTTTTTTTATTAAAATGTTACAATAAAACTTATAGACTAAACTAATCTAATTACTATACAAATCATGCCCGCGTGGAATGGTGCCAAGAATACTGGCTGCATTTCCGCGTTGGACAGCCAGGCTGATCCTTTGCGCAAAAAATGAGCCAGCCCTTCTGTCACCAGATGAGGCAATTAACCGCGGTGAAATATCTCGTAAAAATTTTTTTGCACTTTGACTCCATGGCCCCAGGGTCTCCACAGCAAACGGAACAAAAATGTAACTCTCGATCAGAGAGGCATACTTGCGCCGCTTACTGGATTCAGCCATTTCAGCTGCGGCTCCCGGTCTTGATGCTGTCTCCCTGATATGACACGGGGCAATATTAAGTATCAATATAAAATTTAAAATACCAATATAGTTTACCGTAACCCTTACTTACGGTAAACGTTTATGGTATTATTACTGTAAGTAAGGGTACATGAGATTAAATAATATTAAATACTTACTTTAACAAAAGAATTTAATGCCTTTATCAATTCTTTGCAAACTTCTGGTATAGTATGACAAATTACTGATTTTGACACTCTAAAAGTATAGGACAATGAACCATAACTATCGCCAGTTGCCAAGTATCTCAATGTTATAGCGAGTCTGATGTGAGGGTCGATAGATTTCCGAAACTTTGTATCTTGCTTGACTACGGCCGGCCCAACCATATTTAAAAGTATCTCAAAATCGGTTCTAGACATTCTAGTAAAATTTTCGAAAGATCCATCGCGCATTCGAAGACTGGTTATTAAACTTGAACTTTCCCTTTGGAGCAAATATTCCCGGACCCACCACCTCTTTTTTTTACGTTTTGCTAATGTCTTCCGAATAATTATGTAAGCTGCACTGAACAACACTACTTCCTCGGGCGACATACTGATCACGACTGGCCAATGTGAACGAGTCATATGTCGCGGGACATTGTCCCACAACTTTTGCAGAGACAACTACGTGAATGTCGAGCGACAAGTATCTGCGACATGTCGCCTAGTGAAAATGCGCCTTTATCATGTGCGCGTATGGTAGGTACTTAATGACTGTCCGATACTTATGTCTGTCGCCGCGTGAAGTTTTTTTGGTGTTCACCACAAACGCTAGTGTAGGAAGAAATTATTGACCTGCAGACGATAGCTCAGCCCGATGTTAGTAATTTACGTCTAAAGCATTTGTAAATACGACAGAGAAGTGATAACTTCGGACGTTAATTGTTGCGCGGTTAGTAGTCGACGCTTCATTACGCAGGTGTGGAAAAGGCATTACATAAATTGACCATAGAGTTAAAAAAACTGACAGACTTTTCAACAAAAACTTAGAAATTTTTTTTTGGTTAATTTATTGAGTTATGTGAAAAGTCGTTGAACAAATGTTGTTCAGTATCATGTATAGAAGTTATATCTCGGAGGTTGTTGGTAAATTACAATTAACCCTGTATAACACTTGCGATAACACTGAGGTGCATAGCCTCCGGCTACTGAACACTGACTGCAAATTGTGAACGGTACCACAATTTATCATATCATATCATTATTATACACTCGGCGTCAAAAAAATCGCACCTTTCAAAAAATCGACTTCAAACAACTGTAAACCTTATTTGACATCAATAATAAGGGTCATGTTGGATATCATTTGAAAGGCGATGAAATGGAGAGCACAAAAACAATTCAATTTATTATTTTTCTTTTATTGGAAAAGCACAAAAAAAATAAGTATATAAAACAGTAAAAGTCCTTAATTAAGCCTTAATTTAAAACAGATTAATTACACAAAAAAGAATACAAAAATGATCTTAAAACTAATCTAAAATCTAGTGTTACCCTCCCTTGCCCTGATGACGGCTTCCATACGATCCCTCATGGATCTTACCAATTTTAAAATTTCTTCTTGAGGGATAGTGTCCCATTCCTCAATAACGGCATCTTTGAGTTCCTGGAGAGTCGTAGGAGCGGGATCACGAGACCGAACCTTGCGTTTTAAATGGTCCCATAGGTGCTCTATCGGGTTCAGGTCTGGACTTCTCGCTGGCCACTGCATGACAGAGATCCCAACCTCTTGAAGGTAGTCGCGCACAATAATTGCAGTGTGAGCGCGAGCGTTGTCATGCATCAACGTGAACCCCTCGCCAACAAAACTGGCATAGGGGACCACATGGTCTTCCAGGATCTCTGTGATGTACCGGTGAGCAGTCAGCGACCCTTGCCCGCGAGCACCTCGAGCCCGGGAGACGCAAACAAGGTCGGTTTTGCCGTCGGCCGACATGCCGCCCCAGAACATACAAGAACCGCCTCCATATTCCACCGTCTCCTGGATGCAGGCTTGGGCGAAACGTTCACCCTGTCTTCTGTACACTCTTTTGCGTCTGTCGTTGCAGAAAAGGCACACTCTCGTCTCGTCTGAGAAGAGAACAGCTTTCCATTGTTCGAGGGTCCAATTGACGTGTTCGCGAGCGAATTGCAAGCGGGCTCGCCGATGCTCTGCGGTCAATTTTGGACCTGTAGCAGCTCTTCGCGCCGCTATTTTCCTCTCCCCCAGTCTTCGTCTAACCGTAGACACACTCACGGTTCTTCTGTTAGCTGTCTGGAGCTGCTGTCGCAACTCAACAGCATTTAAGAAGCGATTTCTCAAAGACGTCGACACGATGAATCGGTCGTCTCTCTCCGAGGTGCAGCGACGTCTACCAGACCCATGTCTTCGGACGTAGCCACCGGTCTCCAGGAAACGCTGGTACACTCTTCGAACCGAAAAACGGCTCAAGTTGAGTTGCCGAGCGACATCACACTGCCGCATGCCTGATTGCAGTAGTACAATCACTTGGGCGGCCTCATCGACAGTGGTATCCATTTTCAAGGGTGTTTTTCTTGGGAATGAGCTTCTCGTGTGTCCACTTCAACGGTTGGATAGCGAATGATCCCGATTGAACCTGTATTGACCCTTTTATACCTACAAAAGGTAGCGCAACTAGCGGCTGTTTTAAGGAGCAAAATTGTAGGTGTTTTCTTCTTCTTTTTTTGTGCTCTTCCAGTAAAAGAAAAATAATCAATTGAATTGTTTTTGTACTCTCCATTTCATCGCCTTTCAAATGATATCCAAAATGAACCTCATTATTGATGTCAAATAAGGTCTAAAGTTGTTTGAAGTAGATTTTTTGAAAGGTGCGATTTTTTTGACGCCGAGTGTAGTATTCTAGCATTCGTAAGAATAAATAACTTGTATTTTGTACTTGTAAAAAAAGGTCTACAACTATCGGAAATATATAACTTGACTGGCTGACAAAGCTCAAGACTAACGTCAATCAACTTTTGCGTGAACACGCCCTCTAATAATGTCTTTATTTTATTTTATGACGATTACTATATATTTGAATAGTTTAAAATTATACTTGGCTTCAGAAATGCATAACTATGACAACTCCTTGAAACATAAATTTAAGAGATTGCGGAAAATTACTTCTCAGAGTTTTATTCGTCTTCTTTATAGTCGATTACACATAATAAAAGACGGTACTCCAGAAATTATGTTATGGAAGTTATGAATAGTTTGAAATAGTTGTATGTATCTGTTTGATCTTGATCACAAAATACCGGAATGGCTAGCTATACTTAAGCATTTTTATAACTGTCACCATGAATAGTAAATACTTTTATTGTACAATAAGAACGGGACCTTATAAGTATGAGATTTAAATAATTATTTAAAAGCTTTAACTGGTAAATAGGTAACTCTAGGTAGGTAACTCTTTCCCAATCAATATGATTTTACTTGAATCACTGTAGTTTAAGCACTATAAGCACTATATCCGCTCCTTTTTTTTTTTTTTTTTAATTTATATACCTGTATACCTGTATACGTATATACATTTTTCATTACTATTTATGTATTATTTACTAGCACTAACTATTGAGCAGGCCATTAACTCTACAAATAATGATAATTTAAATGAAAATAAAACTGTATTCGATGTTCGATGTTGGAATGACACGTTATTACTCCTCCCACCAGTGGAAATATTACGTTGGCATTATTGAGAATGTTAAAAAGCCTGAAAAAGTTCATTCAGTTTCTTATTATAAGACAAAACGCCTCGCTAAAAGTGTTAAGTTTGTAAAACCCAAACGTTAAGATAAGGATTCATCACTGCCTGAATCTTGCATTGTGAAATCAATTAAATTGCTTCAATTGCTTAAATTGCTGCGAATATCAGAAAATCCGAGTATCTTCCCTATCATGACGAAGAAATAATTTATTTTAATAGGTAATTAATATTTTGTCGTTGTGTATGATTGTTCAAACCACCATGCAACAAATTTTACAGTAGACAAACTTTATCGTATGAATATTACAAATCGCGCTTCTAGTGACATATTTTATCTTTGTAAAATAGGTCACCAGAGGCGTGATTTCAAAGAAAAATATACAGAAAACCTGTCTTCTATAAAAGGACATGACCAGTAACTGCCCTCCGATTCGGGACAATGTGCAGGATTTCCGTTTTTACATTAAGGTTTAAAAATTAAAACCAAAATTACTATGGATTTGTTATTCCGAATAAGGTAAAGGTTAAAATGTCTATAAAAACAATACGTTTATTGTTTAAATCTTGAGCGTCCGGTTTCCTCTCTAAGCACTACTCCATTTTGACGTTCCGTTTTATCCATGCCTAATAATAAAATCTTGTTACCCTGCATGAGTAAGTACCATATAAGTACCTTAGTCACTATATGAGTGATTTATTTTTGATCAATTAAATAGTAATGAAAAGGAAATGTATGTTTTGTTTTTATCATTTTTGTTAGTTGACAAGCCTCAAACGAACAAAGCATTTTCAAATAAACACTGCGTTTAAAGGAACGTAACGCCCTCTGGCATTGCATCTGTCTGCCATCTGTGGTCGAATAGTTGAACAAACTCGCTTACCAAAACGTTTAGCGCCATCTGTTGTCGAATAGTTAAAAAGACTCGCTAGCGCCATCTAGTGTGGCAGCAGTACAATGTAGCGTGATTTTTAAAGGAATTACATAATTCTTGCAAATATAGTTTTATTATTACAGTATTATCCTCATCCATGCCCAAATAATGCAAAGATTAATTATTTTCCTGAGAAACGTGGTTAGCAATACTTAAAATATTTTTTTAGACTCGCTCACCACAACAACTAGTGCCATCTAGTGTGGGAAAGCAGTTTTATGGTGAAACTTCTTTTATTTATTTTCTCAGTTTTCAGAGCCTTCAGACTCCTGGAGATTTTTTATCTGAAAACTATAAAATATAAAAATTACAATAATAAAGAGTTCATTGCTGCACATTAATTTTTAATATCTAGGCAAGCTACCATAGTTGCGCTGGTCAAGTCCTTTGTCAGATCGTAGTTTTATTAAACAAACATTTTAGTGAGGATTTACTAATATTAGCTAGTGTTGTTATACCATTTTCATTCGTGCCTTTTTAATTGTACCAAATATTAAACATAAGCAAAAGTACCTACTACTATTAGTAATAAAGTATACCATTTTTATTCGTGCCATTTCAATTGTACCAAATATTAAACTTAAGTAAAAGTATTAATATTTTGTGTAAGACATTTATTTTCCAGTAAATAATTAATATTATTTTGAAACCTGCCGAGCGATCGCGTAACTTCTGCATCAATCATTGTTACAGTATCAATTGTTGTAATTGGCTGAATTTATGGCATTCTTGCTGCGTCAATGGATTATGTCCAATAGTGGAAGAGTGTTAACCAATCAGAGGTGATTGCGATGTATCAATGATTGATGCAGAAGTTACGCGATCGCTCGGATTTTTTTCTGACAGCCCTATACAATATGAATGATTTGTATTCAATTAATCAGAAACAATTGCCAACGTATTAAAAAGTACTGGCAAGTAAAATAAAATGTTCTAAATAAAATAAATAACAGTTATTTAAAAATATTCTATTCGATTCGAGCATTTGCTCGCAGTTTGTGTTGATATTGTGCTTAAATAAATAAAAAAGGGTTTTTTGTAATTTTAATGAATTGATGATGAAGTAAAATCGTTTAAATTGGTTTTTCGTGTAGCCATTCTCATCCGTTTAGGGTATCGTACATACCTAAACGTATGACAATCGATACACGAAATTGAGCTCTAATTCAATGCCGCTATGGTTTATTTTACTTTGACGCCGAACTTTGACGATTTGATCGGCAATTCTTACACAATCGCACCTCTGGTCTGTACCGGACACCCACTTATTTATGCAAGCACCTTTAAATTAGAAACCGCCTACCTTTCGCATTTTACGTGCCTTGTGCTGCCCATTCATTAAAGGACTTGTCCAAGATTGGGCCTTGAACATGAACCAAGATGATTTTAATACACGTGAATAGAGATCCTAAAATATGGCTTTTAGAATTATTTACACATTTTTAAAGGACCCCAATTTGGAGAAAAATATATTTTTATTTTGTGGCTTTTTTAGATCTTTGTCTGAATTCCAATTTATCAACAATTAAAAAAAACTTGATTTTTTTTGTCACGTATGTCATTGGGTGTTTGTCAAATGTCACTGTCAGTTTTGTTTATCTTAGTTTATTGGTGATTTATTGTTGTCTAATAATTATTTTACGAATGTCTCAAATACTCAATTATTATTTATTAATCTTATAATGTTGTATGTACTACCTATGTAGTGGAAAATGGGTAGTTTATCGAAATGGAATATTAATAATCACAATTAATGCGCATTACCCAAGTTTTAGTGTTGCCATCTATTGAAAAATATTTTCTACAAACGATATTTTTCATAATTATTTTTAAAAAAAACGGGGTTTTCTAAAATTATTATTTAAATGGCGTTTAATGTTATATTTTTTTCTCTTTCACGTGATGGCAGTTTGGTTCTGGTTCATTGACACTCAGAATAAAAAACCACCCTCCATACTGAACTGGGACATGTCCTTTAGTTGCAACTGCGGCTGCTGAATCGTGTCCTGAAGCTTGTCGATTTTTCATGACGCTACAAGAAATTTACATTTTTTTTGTAAGCTCGACACAACGCTGGGAAAAACTAACCAATGCAATCGGAAAAGGTAAAACCCTTAAGAGAGTGAATCTGACACGTTGGTCGGCTAGAGAAGAAGCGTGTCAAAGCCTACGAGATTCTTGGAACGAAGTTCTGCAAACCTTAGGATCAATCAAGGATGACAGTTCCGAAAAGCCTGTAACGCGACGCGAAGCGGCAGGAATACTTTTGAATTTGGAAAAACTTGAAACGGCGTTAATGGTTGTACTATGGAATGTTTGTTAGTTTTTGTTGAGAATAAACAAAGTGAACATTGAAATCCAGTCGTGCACTGTTTGATTACCGTTACGAGCCTTTATGATTCACTTTCTAAGTTTTTCTTAACAGAAAGAGAGAATTTAAATTATTACGAAGAAAAGGCGAAGGCTCGTTACTTGTTGTTACAGGTTCTTCGAATGTAGCGAGGAAGGTCCGTTCCCCATCCCCCCACCCAAGCGTGGATGACGTAACATGACGCGGCCACGTTAGCCAATCACGTGCCGCCAGACAGAGGAGACAGACAAAGGAGTCACCGATCCTTCGCTGCCCAGAGGGGCTGTTGGTTTCTACTTCAAAAATATATTAATGAACATTATACTATGTCTCTTGACCAAACAACTTTTTTGCCCTCCTTGACATTTGTATCAGCTCCAACATGTCCCGTTGATCAAACCCCTATACTGCTTGCTATATCGGCTGAATGTCTAAGAAACAACACAGAAGAGTCGATCCGGTGGATAAAATTATTCAGGAACATTCGGGAGTATCTCATGGATCAAAGAAGACTCTCAAAGGGGACACAAATGTTGCCATTATTACTAAAAGGACATATTCAGAACTTATTCGGATCGGAGGCTGAAGAAGGACATCTTCTCAACCTAAACTCTCAGATAGGAGGATACCATAATATCCATATCGACTCCTATTGCAAATTATTTCCCATCATGACATTGACTTTGGACACTGCATCTGAATCAACACCAAATGTGTTGAAAAAGAAGGTTAGAGAGATCCCTGTTGGAACATCTGTATCATTCAAACTGACCTTGAATCATGATTCTAGATGTATTAGCTATCATCACAACCGGGAAGCCGAAAACCCAGAGTGGAAGAATCTCAAAGATCACACCCTTTGGTCGTCCAAGATCTCGACATTACCCTCCTCATCGTGTTTCAAATTGTTGGGAATATTGAGGGATAACTTATACTTATTACCGGAGCAAGTAAATGTTGTGGCGACTTTGGCGGATGGGGCTGGGGGGTTTGCTTACTCCTTTGGCAAACTAGACAGCAATTGTCAAATAATCTACAACACTCTGAAAATACCGACTGATGAAATTGAGCAGAATCCTATGCAGACCTATATCCCCGCTTTAGTAAATCAGCCTCATATCAAGAAAAGAACTCTCTGTCTGGAATTACTCGAAGAAGGAATCACCAACCTTTTAGACAACCGATTTGAAATTCAATTAAGGAGATCCTTTGGTGGTAGGATCGATATCCTAACGTGTGATGCCGAGGCAGTCTCTAAAAACGGGTTCATACAACTCAAATTGGTCAGCAATGTTATTCGGTTAGGGGGATTATACGGGGCCGACTTAACAATTGTTAAGTTCTATTATGCTGACATCACCTTACTTTCTGAGGCAATACTGGTAGTCGCCACAATATATGAGGAAGTTAAGATTTGCAGATCAATGTTATCTAACCCCACCAATACAGAGGTTTATATAGTGGGATTCCACTTGAAAAAAGATATGGTGGAAGACATGCCAGTGTGGGGAGAAGAGGAGATTTATATTCTTGATCTTCCAATCGATGAGATATCTGATCAAATTTATGATTTCATTCAGGGGACCGTGCTGACGGCTGAGATTAATCTAGACTATCTAGGGGGAGCCTTGTTAACGATGATTAAGCTTCTAGAAGTTGAACCCACCAGTGATGGTGATTCATTTTTATCTCCTTTGAGTGCTGTCTTCCTCCACCTAAATCTATCTAAGAAGTGGCAGGGATCTCTGATGTCCTGGGTTTCCTACATGCTGATGACTCCAGAACAAAGACTGCTGCGGCGATCTGACATTAAGAAAATTCGCTGCTCAGGTTCAAATCTTGTGAAGATTCTCAATCTTTGGCTAATCATGTTAGGAGGATTCACTAATGTCCCGATGTCTTACATTCAAGACTTGCTTTATAACGGAGTCTTAATACTATACATAACATCAGGGGACTACATAGGATCATTGTTGACGCTACGGTCAGATGTGAGGAATACCAACCTGGGGAAAGGTGATAGACAGTTCCATTTAAAGGATTTCGTCGCCCAATTAAAAACAACCAGGATATTCCAAGAGATTGGCAGATTGAGGGTGTTAAGGCCAAAACATCAAGCGTCTGAATCGTCGGATGATGAATCTGATGATGGATTTCAATCAGTCATGACCCCATCCTCTAAGTTTGATCTCCCGGCGAAATGGTGGCCTAAAAATCTAGATACTCTGTTTTATCTCATACCTTCCGATGATGAGTGGAATCAAATCAAACAATGGTACGAGGAGAAAGCGACCGCTCATTCCGAGTCAGTTCGCTAAAATATTTATGGGTTATCACAAAGAAAATTTATTGTCTCATCTTCATAGGGGTGATAAGCTTGCTCATCAATACCTCAAAAGGAACCCCACTTCACCATGTGTTACATTGACAGATCCGCCTGCTGAAACAACCAGAAAAAATAGAGCCGTCACCTCTATTAGACGATCTAAAAAGAATTTTCCATTTGTTGACTCGAGAAAAAACAAGCACACAACACATTCAAGTGGGAATCAACGAGCATGATGCACTAAATCCGATAGCGAGAATCAGCAAGTCATTCCTTAGAAGGTTCCATGGAAAGAGACCTAATCTGGTCCAGTGGGACAACCGACAAATTTTTATGAAGGAAGGAACGGTCTATATATAGCGCTATTCTCAGAAAACTTCGATAGCGTGATTTAGGATTTGTATGTAACTTATGAGTTTTCAGTCGGGTATCTTTATTCTGTGGTGTCGATACAATTAGCGCCATCTAGTTCACACTGTGGTAACCGCTACATAAGCATGCGGTTACAGTTTTCTTTTTCGCTTTGCTTCAGGTATGGTTCTCCTGGTTTACCAATTGCACCCCATTGTTCTCACAATAGTAAAGCTTTCTAGTGCAAGTCACTAAAATCAAATGATTTTTTTTACTTCCAAAAATCATTTTATAGTAATAAAACTAAACAGCAACAAGAGAACATGCTAATAAAACACTGTAATGTTATGTAATTTACTAGTCGTAAGCGACCCACGACTTCTACTAGCTAGAGCAACAAAAACATTAGCGCTGAAGTATTTTATACCAAGATATAAAACTGGTAAATGAATTCCGGTGTGCAGGGAAACATTCCTCAATATTCTTCGATTGAAAAAAGGTAGGGTGCAAAGAGTCATGAAAATATATTTTGGAAACTTACAATCAGCTACTGAAGGACGAGGAGGTAATAGGAAAAAACACCTTAACGCAGCCAAACGTGAAGCTGTTCAAAATTTTATTAAAAAATTAAAACCACTGGAGATCCATTACTCAAGGGGAAAAAATACAAACAGACTATATTTGCATAATGACTTAAATATGTAACACAAAATGTGAGTGATGTATAATGACCAAGCACATCCCGATTTCGGTGTCACTAGAGGCTTTTTCAGACTTGTATTCAATACAAGCTTCAGCATAGGCTTTGGTAGTCCTAGACAAGACGTGTGTTCCACATGTTAACAATTTTCCGAAACATTGAAAACAGAAAAGGATCCAGCAAAAAAAGTTTACATTATGACCCAAGCGAGGATACACAAATTGCGAGCAGCTGCATTTTTTGATAATTTAAAAGAAGACCGCGACGATTTATTGACATTAAGCTGACTGCCAGAAAAATCTTCCTTTATCGAAGATACCCGATCAGGCAACTTATTATGCAAGAACTGTATATTTATAACTTTACCGTGGTTATAGGATCATCATCACAGAAACTGACTAAAGATAATTTCCATGCCTACACTTGGACAGAAAACGAATCTTTAAAAGGGTCAAATGAAATTTGCAGTTGTTTGTTTCACTGTTTAAACAATAATATTGATTTAACTGGAAAGACTGTCGTTAAAATGGTCACAGATGGATGCGGCGGACAAAACAAAAACATGATGGTTGTGGGAATGACTATGAAATGGTTGGCAAATGCTCCCAAAAATATTAAAACAGTGGAAATAATTTATCCTGTAATGTGTGTGGGCATTCGTTCCTACCGCCGGATTGAGTCTTCGCATTAACAGAAAAGCAAATTAGAAAGCTTGAAATCATTGTTCATCCAGATGAATACAGGGCTATATTTTCGAACCACGCTACTGTGCATAACCTTTTCTCTAACATACCTGTGTTGGACTGGAAGGAGTCATGTAAAGACACTTTAAAGCCAACACAAAGTTGGGATTTCCAAATCAGTAAATGCAAACTGGTTATCCTTACAAGAAATCAGAACACTGTTTTAGTAAGAGGCGAAATCTCATACAAAAATGATCTATCTGCAAGCAAAAGCATTATAAAAAAAGGAAAAAGAATCCAAAATATGAACCCGCGAACTGTTCCGCTTGGAGTTGCTATAAAACCAGCAAAATTAAATGATGTGGAACGGCTGTTAGAAAAGCATTATGGAGAAGACTGGCAAAATAAGTATGAAAAATTAAAGTACTTAACAATTAATGTGAAAAGGACATGTCCCAGTTCAGTATGGAGGGTGGTTTTTTATTCTGAGTGTCAATGAACCAGAACCAAACTGCCATCACGTGAAAGAGAAAAAAATATAACATTAAACGCCATTTAAATAATAATTTTAGAAAACCCCGTTTTTTTAAAAATTAATTATGAAAAATATCGTTTGTAGAAAATATTTTTCGATGGATGGCAACATCCAATACTTCCATACTAATATTATAAATGCGAAAGTGTGTCTGTCTGTCTGTCTGTCTGTCTGCTACGCTTTCCCGGCCCATCTTTTCAACCGATTTTGCTGAAATTTGGTATAGAGGTAGGTTATATCCCGGGGAAGGACATAGGGTACTTTTTATCCCGGGAAATTAAGGAGTTCCCGCGGGAATCAAAAAACCTTAATCCACGCGGACGAAGTCGCGGGCATCATCTAGAAAGATCTATCAAAGATCTCGCAGTGTATATCGGAACATACCCTATGTACAAAACTGACAGTGACATTTGACAATCACCTTGACATACGTGACAAAGACAATCAAGTTTTTTTTTTTTACTGTTGATAAGATTCAGGTAAAGATCTAAAAAAGCCACAAAATAAAATAATATTTTTCTCCAAATTGGAGTCCTTTAAAAATGTGTAAATTATTCTATAAGCCATATTTTAGGATCTCTATTCACGTGTATTAAAATCATCTTGGTTCATGTTCAAGGCCCAATCTTGGACAAGTCCTTTGAGGAATGAAGAAGAAAATGATGACTTAAACAGTGTAGAAGAAATTTTAGATTTTGTCTAAATTTTACTGTGGTTTCTCTTCATTTGTTCTATTTTTCTCATTAAATTAAACTCTTACTCCCTTATTCATAACCGTGAAATAGCGGTGAAATAGTTATTCTGTTGTCTTTTTCCTTCGAATGTCAAATTACTGTTGACAAACAATAAGAGGGTTATTTTGTATCTATACGTTTTATTTCTGCCAACCCTGAAAACGTTATTATCGTTGTGTTAAATCGAATTCAACCAACTCCATCTTACGAAAAATCAAACGTAGCAAAATCATGCAGGTTTAAATGAAACATGGCTAAATCTAAACTAATATCCTTATATTTAAAAAACTAAGGCATTTATAACTGATTTGGTTGCTTTAATAATAAATAATATACATAAAAATTAATACCCTTACTTACTTAAAAAATAATACTTAATAAATATGTAGTAATGTTCAAGAAACTTCGATAGTGTAATGCATGCGTTTTTGCGTTTTTAGTTAACATGGACTTGGCATGTTTGAAAAACTACTCACTTCTGGTATGATCATACTTATAAATTGGTGTGATATTTTGAACACATCTCCAAGACTACCATAACTGCTACCGGTTGCTGTAAACCTTAATGTAACAGCTAATCTTTCTGTATAATACATATATAAACTTTCTCTTATTAGTATCTTTTTTAGAAATTCTCTTTCCTACCAAATTCAGAAGAAATTCAAATTCTGAACTGTTCATTCTTAAAAAATCGTTCAAACAACTAGATTACCGACTTATCACTCTCGCAATTTTGAGAAATCGAGACCTTACTGGGATTGCAATAAGGCAGCGTCTGCGAACGGCAAAATGGCTCAACGTTAGTGAGCGGACGATAAAGTTCTGTGGACCGATGAATGCAGAGTGGCCTTTAAGCCTAGTTCGCATTATGCTAGTATTTTAGTCTAGTAGCGAGTAATTTAGTAGCTAAACGTGTCTGAACACCAAAAATTTAGTCGAGTAGGTTAGTAAATTATTTAGTCGAGTCGATCCATTTTATTCTATTTTTATTATCGGGCGAGTAGCACCTCCCACCACGCGTCCGTGCTCACTGGTTCGCCGGCTAAACAAGTCCGAACCTGTCGAATTAGTCGAGCTCTTTAGTTGCCGAAAAAATGTCGTTTCGCTGGAGCGAAGATATAACTTTAAAATTTGTTTCCCTGCATGTCCAACATGAATGCTTGTGGAATTTTAAGTCCCCGCAATATAAAAATAAACACATTAAACAATCCGCACACTTAGATTTGGAAAACAAAATGAATGTGCCCGGATTTGGGGAAAAGGAAATTAAATTAAAAATTAAAAACATCAGCTTAGTGCATAATTTTATTATTTTTTTAATAAATATATTACGATGATGCAATAAACTCTTAATTATTATTACTACTATTGTTGTTAGAAGTAGTTTTACCTAACGAAATCCATTCCTTTTTAGATCGACCTACTCCCAGGAATTAAAAAAAATAAAGGACTCCAAAAAATCAGGCGCTGGGACTGACATGGTTTATATTCCTTCAGTAAAATGGTTCAGCTTCTTTTTATTAATCACACAAATTTCGTCATCCACCTCTTCTAAAATAGCCGTTACGATTAGCTTAATTAGTTTATTTACTTTATTGCCGTTTATTGTCGTTTTTAGACATAACTTTCAAGTTTTTAATTGCATTGTCAGCCAGGATGGCCACTACCCGTGAAAACGGACGAAACGCTCAGCCAGTACAGGCAGGAAAGCCGACTAGTGGTGAGCAAAGGTACAATCGTAATCAGAGAAGAGCATACGAGTACCAACAGAAAAAGAACTTCGATACTGACTGGAATGGAAGTCCGTGAGTTCGAAGACCGCCCACAGAAGCCTAGAGGGCGTACTGATCGTAGTGCGGCATGGAAGAATAAGAACCAGGCGAAAAAAGAATCAAAGACTGACGCCGCCGTATCCTACGACTTTAGGCCTAAAGACGAAACAGCCCCAACTGATGAGCCACTGTATGATTTGGGTCCACATACTAGTGCTATACCAGTTCAAGAGGTATATTCCCAGAATTTTGAGTTTTCCGGGTTCATAGACCAAGTTGAACGCACATATGAGTCACTACGCGGCATAGATCCGCGACTAGACAGAAGACTATATTCGATGTTTCAACACTCGATGGACACGGTTCTCAACTGCTACGAGTATGTTCACGATGTCGCCTTAGATAATGGCGAAAGGAAACTAGGTGCCACCCGATGCCAGGACCTGCTCCCGGAGGACCTTTGTATTCCAGATAACTTATTTCACTACATAGCAAGTATCGGCAACACCACAACTGTAGGAGGCGAAGAAATCAAATTGCGTTGTAGGCTGTTCATCTTGCAAAACACCAAAAATTTTGTCCAGTAGTTTAGTAAGGAATTAAGTCGAGCCGATCCATATTCCGAGCCTATTTTTATCGGGCGAGTAGCACCTCCCACCACGCGTCCGTGCTGACTGGCGCACCGGCTAAACAAGTCCGAACCTGTCGAATTAGTCGAGTTCATTAGTTACCGCAAAAATGTCGTTTCACTGGAGTGAAGAAACAACTTTAAAATTTGTTTCCAAATATGTAGAACATGAATGCTTATAAAATTACGCATTATAAAAACAAACAATTAATGAAACAATTCGCATACTTGGATTTAGAAAATAGAATGAATATACCCGGATTTGGTAAAAAGGAAATTAAATTGAAAATTAAAAACATCAGACTAGTGCATAATTTTATTTCAACAGCATATTTATACTATGATATAATAAGCTCTTAGTTATTATTAATACTATTGTTTTTAGAATTAGTTTTACCTAACAATATCCATTCCTTTTTAGATCGACCTACACTAGCATAATGCGAACTAGGCTGACTGAGCAGGACTTGTGCTTAGGCACGATTACCGTTACAAATTGCAATATTGCTCGTCAGTAGTCACCTACGGGATTAAATGATGTTTATCAGTTTGCGGTTTGCCCATGACGTCAGACTGAATTAACCTACTGTGTGGTTTAGATACAGTCTTTGTTTTTCAAATTGTTACCTAATTATTTTACCTAAATAGCTTATCACATGTGCGTCAAGTTAGAAGGAAAAAAGTGTATTTATACCTGATCCAAAATAGCAACCTGTCAGTTAATCTCAGGTCATACTTCATGCTGCATGCTGAAAACTTGAAGAAAACAGATACCCAGACGCGCCGTGCTTTGCTGATTCTACAAAAGGACGAAATATCTGGGAACTACATTAACGCTAGTTACGTTGATGGCTTTAAGCATCCTAAGAAGTACATCGTAAGTCAGGCGCCTTTAGAGGCGACAAGCTCAGATTGGTGGAAGATGAGATGGGAACAGAAAAGTGAGCTCAGCGTTATGTTGGGTAAGCTTGTTGAAAACGGCAAGAGCCAGTGCTACCGCTATTGGAGCCCAGTTGAAGGAACAAACCCTCGAATTTGGAAATCTGAAGGTAAAAACAATCGAGGGTTATTCAACCTTTGAGAATTACAAGTATTGTCGTCACACACAAGAGTGGAGGTCACTTGAGACTCCCTCATTTTTGGTATGAAAAATGGCAAGAACATGATATTTCTCCTGTAGAGCCTAAAATAAAATAGATCTACGTACTCGTACATCTAAATTTTGGCGAGTTTTTGATATACGAATATCTAAGGAGATCTAACCTGTAATGCACATGTATAGTTGTAGTTGTACGGAGATGTAAAAAAACTTTGCAGGTTATAGGGAGATCGAGATCTCGTACGTATAGCAACAACGTACATCTAAGTAGATTTACGGAGATCTACGGAGATAAAAAAAATGGAACGTTTCGGCAACTTTCGTCTGAAGATAGAATGCTGATGTGTGGTAATTTCACTGTACTCGATAACTGTGTTTAAATTCGATACTGAAAACAATACGGAAAATGGCAATAAATTACGCTGGAGATATCACTGGAAGTGATTATCATGAAAAAACCCCAGTTACTAACTACATAGTAGATATCATCGCGGAATCTAACGAACGATCCCTTGTGGAAGGATTATTTTATTCTTGATGGCGAATTTAGTTGACTTGGAATACAAAGCGATCACGGATGTTGACAAAGCCTATGCAAATCAATATTATGCAATAGTTCCCAAGAGAAAGAGATACGCAGATTGTGCGTTATTTTCACCGTCGCGTCAAGCTCAGAAATAAGGAGACAATCCTGGATGCAAGTTTTGTCGATGGTTATGATATCGAGCGGAAGTACATATGCATCAAAAGTTTGCAAAAGGATGACTGCGACAAATTTTGGCAAGCTGTGTGGAAATATAAAGTGCAAATAATAGTGTTAATGAATAGATTAAGACTTAAGTGATAAAACGAGTTATCAATACAGGTCCCCGAAAGTGGGATGTAGAATAGTGAGTGATAAGTTTGAGATTAAGACCTTGGAGATTAGTATCAAGCCACATTATAATTTAACTTTGTTAAGTCTGACTGACGCGTCTGGCCAGGAGCGAAAACTATCGTACTATCAATACAACGCTTGGCCGTGGGATAACTTTTCTTACCAGTCGGATGAATTCATAGATTTTTTTGCCATGTTAAAGACATGTGCCTTCAGTTAGAGACAAACGGCTGACAAAAAAAAATTGCTCCCATAATTGTGCACTGCCATGACGGATTAGTAGCTCCGCTATGTTTTGCGTATTCGACATAATATGCGTTGCGCAATTTGACAAAACAGGAACCCTGTCACCGCCTAGTGTTCTCAAAAAAGTTCGCCAGAAAAAGTATGGGTTTATGAATCATTTAGATGATTATGTCTTGTGTTATCAATTACTTGAAGACTATGTTAAGAAGAAGTTGATTCTTAAAAGGAGCCCACTTCAACTCAAAAAAGATGTCGGTCTTATTCGGAGATTCGGTCGGGAATATTAATTAAGTCCAGTAGATGATGATGCAAAACCGGTCGTTTTAACACATTTTTGCGATGATAATTAAGATTCACTGCACACCTTAACAAGCATTTATACAAAACAAGGCACGCAACTGCCTGAAACAACACTATGTGCCATTACCATAAACTAGGCAAGTTTTCATTTGCCCAGCGACAGCAAAAACTATCATAACAAGAAAGACAATCGAGAATTTTGTTACAAATCGGCCGCCTCAGTATCAAAAAATTCATAAAGAGCACAAAAAGCTATAAATGAACCATATTTGTTTATTTATTATGTAAATGTATTAATGATAATGACCAAGAATACGACACAGAAACTGTAGAGTTAACTATCGACTTTGACAGTTCATTACCAAGTACACCAAAGGTTGACGGCTTCAGTCAAACCGACCCTAATCAATTCAGAAAGACAAACACAAACACGTACCCCTACTATAAAATGGGAACCTCATGTGACTGTCATATATAATAGACATACAGTGATATAATAATTAGAATGTATCTAAAATGTAATAACATCATAAAATCAGAGTAAAATAACACATCATCGAGGACCAGAGCTGGCGGCATAATATTAGATTGACGACGAGTACCGACCATAGCCCAGATACCATAAAATGGTCACAGCTCACAACGTGTGAGCTACATCCTACAGGGCGCAAAGCAACGATACAGCTGCATCAATTAATAACTAATAAAAAACTAGTGTCTCAAAAGACACTAGTTTTTTTTTAAAATATTCTATAATCTTTATCGTAAAAGAAGCTAGCTCAGTCAATTATGTAGTCTCTGTGAGCGTCTAAGACCTTTGGACAACGATCGGTCAAAGTTTGGATGCTTTTCGCCCAGAACTCTGGTGGCCGCGAATCGAAGAAGTTGTCTAGCTGCGATTCGTCATCAGGTATTATCATGAAATTGTTTATCCATCTAATAGTTTTTCAAGGCTCTAAATAGATAGTATTCTGATGGGGCGATGTCTGGGGATTATGGTGGGTGAGGTACCGTCTCCCAGCCCAGGTGTTCCAGCTGTTGGAGAGTGGTAGATGCGACGTGAGCCGCAGTGGCCTAACAATTACTCGTATAGATTATAGAGTTCGAATTTTCCGCTCGTCCATTTTTTTAAACACTAAGTTGTTAAAATATCGCAGTAGCGCTCATATGTAATCATAAAGCCAAAGTGTCTGGAACTGTGGATTCAGTATTTGAACTTCATCTGTACGATATATTGAAGCTGAGAGACTAGGTAACTGGAAACCGCATTTATATTGCGTTCGAAGTATGTTATCAGTTTATCATGCCGCTGGGCATATTAATTATACGTCAAAGCTATTCAAATATACTTGCAGCATCTGCTGCAAGTATATTTGAATAGCTTTTAATGTAGGTACTCATCTGAGTACCTACATTAGAAGACGTCATGGATCCAACTGAATTTCGATTATTTACTGAGAAAGAACACCGTTCGGAGAACTAATTAAGCTTGGGCATGAATGTGGACGGACATGACAATTAAACAGATGCTGATGCGTACCATACACACTGGAGCTCAAGGATTATCACATAGTCGCAGTATGACGTCAGGTGTAATGACACAGTTCTGCCGTGCCAATCCAAAAGACTGTAACTTGACTTACAGTGTTTTAGCTTAACAAAGTCCAATCGGTTTCTTTTAGTCTGTTTTATAGACCGAGTCAGTTACTTTATCATTTCAATGTGTATTTTGTAAGATAAGGCAAGCGAAAAAACACTGTATTATGTTCAAATTAAGGTTTAAATACGACGAAAAACTATATCGAGGCTTACAGTATTTTGCCATAGCAAACTACGCGCAAGCTGAAGTACACAAATAAAGTGTTTTAGGCCGGCGCTATACGTATTCGGCGGCAGGTAAATGCCGTCCAAACAGCTGGGTATAATGTAGGACTTGAAAATATGATTGCTATCTCGCTCTTTCTTTCGTCGTTATAGACCTCCCGCCTTCTCAGCAAGTTTGAAGACGGTTAAAGCCGGGTCCGCTGCACCATGTTATCGTGTTTTGCTAACACTAACGTGTTATTATAACCAAGGTCATGCTTTTTGGGGGCGTGGCCTAACTGTTTTGAAAGTGTTTTTGTTTGCCGAGTCGGATGGATAACATCCCCGCGTTCGCCTGCGGGGGGGCCGGGGGGACATTAAAATTCATTTCGTTATTTGTGCTCGCCAGAGACACAACTCATCAAATCATTTAGTTTATCGGTTTAATGGATTGGAATAAGGAGAATACTTTGTATTTTATACAATTATTATTTACACAAAATTATGTATTTTATAAATATTTTTTTTTACTCAAATATGTCTTCAATTTGCAATTCTTGATACAGGTTGAAATAACGTTGCTCTAGGTAGGGTCTAACACGAAATCTATTTCTGTTTTTTCTTTCAAGAACTACCTAAATCCACTATTGCCAAAACTGTGAACACGTCTTCCTTGTCGGAACTCATTTTAAAAAGATATGTTACTAACTAAAATATTCTATACTCGAAAATCGCAGTGGACGGCCTGTTCGATAATTATGTTTTACTAACGTGTTAGCAAAACAATATTTTGTTCGTAACAATGCGCTGCGGACCCGGCTTAAGTTTACGTTAGTCGTGTGACATGCATGCATGCCCCGCGGCAATTGTGTAATTTATTGTGAGCCTGGATAGGTATTCGCCTATCGTATTTTTTTTATTTAGCATGATTTCATTTAACGTAAGATGAGTAAGAGTCGTAGTAAAATGTTGGTTAGATTATCGCAAAAAAGTTTTATACACTACAATAACACAGACTCAGTTACAGTGGCGTACAGTATGTTAAGACTTAAGGGGAAGATTTGTTTTGTAACTTAGAACAAGCGCTAGTATCAATGCAATTACCATGGGAAAAATTAGTAAGTGTAACAACTGACGGAGGCAGGAACATGAGTGGACAAAATAAGGGTTTGGTAGGTAGAATTAAAACGAAACTGGCAGAGATAGGATGTGACATCCCATTATTTTTTCATTGCATTATCCACCAAGAAGCGTTATGTTCCAAAGTCGTATCATGGAAAGAAGTAATGAACATCGTGGTATCGACTGTAAACTACATCAGAAAAAATTGATTGACTCATCGTCAATTCCGGCAGTTTCTGCCAGATACGGAAGCACATCATCGAGATGTTGTTTATTATTCTGAAGTGGGATGGTTAA
Organism: Erebia ligea; assembly: GCA_917051295.2. NCBI lineage: Eukaryota > Metazoa > Arthropoda > Insecta > Lepidoptera > Nymphalidae > Erebia > Erebia ligea. The sequence continues at coordinate 12,014,690 of OU785241.1, read as the reverse complement.
GTAGAGGTGCAGTACCGAAAAGATTTTTTGGTCTCAGAAAAGAAATCAACACTTTTATAAATGAAAAAGGCAAATCTATTCCAGAGCTCAATGACTCAATGGAGACTCAATGGTTAGTAGACCCCCTGGTGTATTTCTCCCACCCCAAGGCTCACGCAGCGTCCCAGGCGGCCTAAAACGTAAGCTTCAGTCCGCCATGTTGCACAGAAAAAGCAAGACGCTTTACGGCCGCTCCGTTAAAAAATATCCAAAAAGTAAGTTTTTACAGACATATTCAACAATATTTTATGACATTTCCTATGCTTCATAACTTATATGCATAATAACTTACGATTATTGTTGTGATACTTGCAAATCGATCTCATAAAGTACGATTAAGGAGTACATGAGTACGAATTAAGACAATATAATCTTAATTCGTACTTTTGAATTAATTTTATTTTGTATTGTTTTCTCAAGAAGTTTATTATTTTTGTTACTTTGTGTTACAAATTATGTTAGAAGAATAAACACAGTTTTCATTTATAGTGCTTTTATTATTTGAAAGCTTGCATTATTCCTACGACAGCCATTTTCCCTTAACGGGTACGATTTAGGCAAGTTTACCCTACTAATAATAATGTTTCGATAGATGAAGCACCTATGAAATATCCCGGTGAAATATTCTTGGTCTGTTTGTATTCAGGTTGTTCTACAAGTATTATTGTTATTAGGTGAACCAAATCAAATTGGATACATAAATAGAATCGGTTCGATTAGTGTTAGGTACGGAGATTTCAAATTTTTTTTCAAACCAGCGCGTACAGAAACACTATGAATATCTTATCGTTGCTCGGTAGATGTAATGACTATACTGTCGAATCGTTAAGATGGTCGATCTAAATCAGCTTCAAACGTAATGCGTAGTATGAGTTTAAAGGTTTACACATCAGCAGTACCATTGGATAATTGGAAATATAAATACTTAGTGTTTAAACAATCTAAGAAAGATCTACTGAAGAAAGCCGGGTATAACGTGTCGACGATACACGAATATCAAGGCAAGCAAGCAGCTAATATTTTCGTTGTAAGAACGTCGACTAAACCGTAGGAAGAGATTTACTTATCAAAATCTCATTTATTGGTAGCTATTAGTAGACACACAGAAACTTTCGTTTATTATTCACCTGTGCGTGATGACTTGCGTAAAATCTTCGAAACACACCAAGGTGAGTAACCGTGGAGGTGCTATCGTTGATATCGTAAAACATAGGCCTTCAGAGGATTCGGTGTGCGTGTATGTTAGTGACATGATACTTAAAGCGTTATGTTCCACCGAACTCATGTTAGAGATTGAGAAATGCTTTGAATCAACCATTTATTCGAATGTTAAAAACACTGTCTGCGCGGACGTAAATTCTTATTATTTCTTATTATTATTGTATTAAAACGATCTTTTACTTCCTGGTAACGCTTTCCACAACATTATTTAGTCTCCGTGAACTTATTAAATAATGATATCGACGTAGATTTAGAGGATTAGTACTTACTCATAGAATCAAAAGACCTTATAGAACTTTGATGCCGACATCCAGACGACCATCACAAATTGAGTCAATAATAGCGTTAAATAAGAGAAATATGACTGTGCCGGAACTAGATGGTTTGATAGATCCACACGCGTTGGGAGAGAGATTATTGCATCAGTTCATCGAGGCGTATGTTGAAAAGGAAAATCAATGGATGCTGAATGAATACAAGGCATGTACAATCAGGCCTAATGCAGAACTTATCGAGGATTGGTTACTGACCCAAGATCCTTCTGTGAGAAAAATGTTAACACCACCTGTGACCTGATCATGACATAACAGAATGGGGTTGAAATAAATATAATTTCATGATTAAACCAACCGTAAAACCGACGTTAGATACCACTGCACCATACGTGAACAATGCATTGCAGACTATTGCGTGTCAAGAAAAGTCTCATAATGCTGTTTTTGTCCCATTTTTAACGAAATATATAAAATATTAGAATCATAGTTTTTACGAGAACGAATAATGATGATTTCACTGCTAAAATGACATTAGTGATACCACCGCAGAAATTCGAAGATCTAATAGCGTCTGGTGCCAGAATGTTGGAGATTTTGATATATCAAAATACGACAAAAGTCAGGGAATAGCCGCTTTGATATTCGACTGTTTGATAATGGACCTTGTCGGTGTCGATAAGTTGTATATTAATTTGTGGTATATGGCGCATGCTCACACAACTCTAACAGATATCGAAAACGAAGTTAAGTATAGAATCAACTATCAGCGAAAATCAGGTGACGCATCAACCTTTTGCCAGAATACGCGTCTCCTTATGGCACAATGTTCAATATGGAGGAAGTCCATTTTGGTATGTTCGCCGGTGATGATAGTTGGCTGCTAAGAAGTCAGAGTTCAAACATATAAATGCATGGTGTGCAACTTTACTAAATTTAGAGTGAAAATTCTTTAAATATAACACAGATCAGTATACTTCTGCTCTAAATATTTTGTTCACGACGGATACAATAATTGGTCCGTCGTGCCCGATCCAATTAAACTATTAGTAAAATTAGGTCGAAGTGACTTAGCCAATCATAGTCATGTTGAAGAATACAAAACTTTTTTGATCGATTTAACCTTAGTATATGATAGGGTTGATATTACTAGGATGTTGACGATGGCAATAGCCGAACGATACAGTGTCAGTTTCAATGTCCAAATGTTGATCGGAAGAATTAGAAATACGATATAAGACAGTGATTCGTTTCATGCGTTCTATTTATTACTCACGATCAGATGATGATCATCCTACGTGATGATCCAACTACTAGTAAAGAATACTTAAAATTCCTTGGGTCAAAGGTTTTATACGATAAATTAGACAGAAAAGAAATCATACACTTTTTACTTAAGATATTCTTTTAAATTTAAAAATAAAGAGGTAAGGAAGATATTATAAACAATGAATGATGGAAAAAGGCAAATCCGTTACTGAAAAGGGATCGATAAACCTACCAACAGAAATAAGTTGCCAAGGCTCTATGGCCGAGAATTGGCGTTTCTTCAAGCAAAAGTTTGAAATATTGATTATTGCATCCCCACTACAGCCCATTAACGTCCCACTGCTGGGCACAGGCTTCCACTCTCATAGGAGAGTGGGAATTAGAGCTTAGACCCACCACGCTGCTCCAATGCGGGTTGGTTCCAATGCGTGCGGATAATTACATCAAGTGAAGGAAAAGGCGCAAAAATAAAGACAGCATCGCTATTAAATGCCATAGGTGATCGCGGCATTAAATTATATAACACATTTTTATTTTAAAAAGCGGACAATCACTATGACGTAGAAAAAGTAATAAAAAAATTTGAAGAGCACTTTAATCCAGAATAAAATGAAACTTATGAGAGATATAAGTTTTTGACACAGATCAAAAAAATTTCAAATAAATAATTATCTGGATCCGAGATGCATTTTATTGTTGGTGAATCTTTTTTTAGTTTTGTTTTAAAATTAATGTGTAGTCTTTTTTTGGTTTCAGAATCGGAAAACAATGACTGTAACTCCAGCTCAAGTAGCTCAAGCTGTGTTGCTGCGCAATCAAGGGCGCACGCAGCGAGAGATTGCTGAATTTTTAAATGTACCGTGTACAACCCTCAGATACGCTTTAATCTACCAGATTACATAAGAAACATTGAAAAAGAAAAAGAGTTTATAAACACACACACAAAAACTATTTAATTGACAAGTACCACAATAAAACAAACAAGCGTAGCTAAGCAACGCTTGTTTGTTTTATTGTGGTAGAGTCAAAACATGACGTAACATAAGAGACACCTGTATGTCCTACATGTTTTAAATAAATGAATTGAATTATTCCGATCCGGAATATCGAATCGGGATTCCGAACGCAGCAAATCCATATTAAATCTATGGGTCTATCACACACGCACAGTAGTTTTCCGTTCGAATTTATTTCCGATTCGGAATACACAACGGGAGCCTGTGCGTTCGGAATTCCGAACGGCAAAAATGGCTAGCGCACTCGTAGACCCAGTAATGGCGACGTATTTTCTTCTTCTTAGCCAGATACAGCAACAATGTAATCGCTATGAGAAAATCGTCTTCCATATTCGCTAACAGAATATCTGAACTCAGAGCGTATCCCAACATCTGAGCCTTGTTATTCCGAACGGAAATAAACGTACTCGTATGTGTGTGATGTATGTTTGGAATCCCGATTCGATATTCCGAAACGGAATTCCGAATGTATGTGGCCATATGTGGTATTTCCCATAGCGGTGCCGGTTGGACAGCATTTAAATTCTGACAAACATAAAAATACCGACCATGCCGCCGCTTCAAGTTCTTTAATGTTTAACTTTTTTAAGAAATCGGACGCACCAACTTCAAAATACCTACTTACAAGAAAACAACAGTTTTCGCTCCAGTGAGTGTGCGTCGAAATTAATCCAATCATGTTTCGATCAGAAATTTAGGCGCGCCTACGAAAACAGAAGCTATTGTAGTAAATGTTTTGGCGCGTACAGCGATCAAACAGTTAAAAGAGGATCTTAGAAAATACAACTGTATTACAATTTCAACCGACACTTCAAACCACGGTAACAAGAAAATATATCCTGTTCTGGTGCGCTTTTTTCAACCTTACCAAGGTGTCCAAGTAAAAATTTTAGACCTCCAAGACCAACCAGGTGAGACTTCTGATATTATTGTTAATTATTTAGTCCAAGTGTTGACAGATAATAGTTTGACTGCAAAAGTCGTGGCATTTTGTGGGGACAATGCCAACGTCAATTTTGGGGGCGTAGCTAGGCGAGGAACGAATGGTAGGGGAGGCAATGATGCTAAATGTGGATTTACTCGAGCGTCGTGGAGTCCTGATGGATTTTGAAGATTAGATGGTAGACAGAAAAAAAGGTTATATGAACCACCTTCACCTGGAAATGAAACCACATCCTGGAGGATGAAAAGGTCCTTTCACCGGTGGGGAGAGCGTCTACAGGTTTCTTTTCTTCATATCATCAGATTAAGAAAATACCTTAAGATAATCGTCAGATTATGGGTCAGCACGTTTGGGACATGAAGCTGAACCGTCTATATGATAATCTGATGCTCTCGAGTATTTCAAAATGGCAATTTTTTCGCATTTTCTTAAACCCTAGCGACTTTGCGTTACTTCATAATCGTCAGTATTTTGAATAGGAGCTTCCTTTGGGTCCACTTAACATCTCCTCTGAAAATCTGACGCGCTCGAATATTATAATTTTTTTACCAATTTGTTTTACTTCCGTACGACCAACCCCACCATGCAAACCGGCTAATATACATACAGGCGATAACAGAGTACGAGTAAGAACCGCCAACAATGTACTCTCGGTATTTCTTAAATCAGAGATTGAATAATTTTATTTATGTTCTACGAAGATGAGGTTTACCCTATTGTTAAAATTCTCATCCAGTCTTATTTGCCTCTTGGAACCAAAGTTATTCTCTTACAATATGCAAGGAACAATAAGTGTAAGTCAGAAAGTCAATCAAAAAACTTGTTATTCCTTGAACAAAGACTAGTTGGACTTAGATTTCTGAGCAAGCTTGTAATTAATATACAAGGACTTTTACTGTGTGAGAACAAAAACACAACGCGATAGAAACTTTAGCAAGACAAACAACAAGAACCGACAAGAATGTAGTCTCCCGCAATCCTAAAATGAGAGATCGAACATTTTATCCAAGTTCTCTGAAGATATGAACTTCACTCCAGGTTTTTTTAATGTACTCACTCACCCAATGTTATTTGCTTTTACCAACCAAAGTTCTTCTAAGGAACCAAAGTTTTCTGTTAAAATATACAAGGAACAATAAGCTTTATTTTTGTGATGATTCGATATTTAAAATATTTGATTGTTAGCCGTCAAGTCTAATGCGTCAATCATTATAATATTATTTACTAGGCTATTATAATGCTGTATTTTAATTTTCAATAAAACCTAAGTTACGGGTATCTATTATTTCAATTTATTGAAAATTATTATTAAATATGGAAAAATATTTACGTCCAGACCGTTTTGAAGCAGATCCTTCCTCAAGCAAGGATCAGTCTCAACAGTGATTATTTGGAAAACTGTTCAATTGGCTCTGAAAAACGAAGATCTTCCTATTACGAAGTGGCAGCATGTTTTACCTCAGGCTTTGCATTCCATCAGGTCTCTATTATGTACTGCTACAAACTGTACTCCGCACGAACGTATGTTTTCACATCCCAGAAGATCATCTAATGGACAAGCTTTACCGTCATGGCTTGTACCTGGGCCAATCTTAATAAGAAACAATGTAAGAACTAACAAAAATGATCCCCTAGTCGAAGAAGGTAATCTTTTGGAAGTGAATCCAAGTCATTCTAGAGTAAGACTCTTAAGCGGCAGAGAGACGATCGTGTCAAACAGACACCTAGCACCAACAGGCCGAAACCTAGCAGATGAAAGTGACGAGGACGAGGAAGATATAGTAGAACCTGCATCTTTGACGGATGCACAGGGAAGCGACGAAAACGAAACGAGCAATACTGAATCTCAGTCTGAATTTGAACCTCGGCGTTCGGACAGAGGCGGCCCCCAACCTACCTTACAAATTATACAAGCTAGTTTTTAGGCGGGAAGAATGTGATGATTCGATATTTAAAATATTTGATTGTTAGCCGTCAAGTCTAATGCGTCAATCATTATAATATTATTTACTAGGCTATTATAATGCTGTATTTTAATTTTCAATAAAACCTAAGTTACGGGTATCTATTATTTCAATTTTGTTAGAAAGCTTGTTATTCCTTGTACAAAGACAAGTTGCGCTGTAATAACGGAACAAATTTTTAATTATTATACAAGGTATTTTCTTGCTTGTGAACGAAAAACACTATCTGCCTTTTTTCACAATGTACTTTCCGCTTTATTTTATTTTATATGCAAGGAACAATAAGCTTAAGTCGGGCAGAAAGCTTGTTATTCCTTGTTCAAAGATTATCTTGTTACGCTTACTTTTATCAGCAAGCTTGTAATTATTATACAAGGACTTTTCTTGCTTGTGAACGAAAAACAGAAAGAGATGGAAACTTTGACAAGATTAACGACAAGAACAACACCAAGAACCGCCAACAATGTACTCTCCGTAATTTCCTAGATCAGAGATCGAACAATTTTATTTAAGTTCTATGAAGATGAGGTTTACCCTATTGTTAAAATTCTCATCCAGTCTTATTTGCCTCTTGGAACCAAAGTTATTCTCTTACAATATGCAAGGAACAATAAGTTATTCTCCTACAATATGCAAGGAACAATAAGTTCAAGTCAGAAAGTCAATCAAAAAACTTGTTATTCCTCGAACAAAGATCAGTTGCACTTAGATTTCTGAGCAAGCTTGTAATTAAGATACAAGGACTTTTAGTGTGTGAGAACAAAAACACAACGCGATAGAAACTTTAGCAAGACAAACAACAAGAACCGACAAGAATGTAGTCTCCCGCAATCCTAAAATGAGAGATCGAATATTTTATCCAAGTTCTCTGAAGATATGAACTTCACTCCAGGTTTTTTTGAAGTTCTCACTCACCCAATGTTATTTGCTTTTACCAACCAAAGTTCTCCTAAGGAACCAAAGTTTTTCTGTTATAATATACAAGGAATAATAAGCTTTATTTTGTCAGAAAGCTTGTTATTCCTTGTACAAAGACAAGTTGCGCTTTAATAACGGAACAATTTTTTAATTATTATAGAAGATCTTTTCTTGCTTGTGAACGAAAAACACTATCTGCCTTTTTTCACAATGTACTTTCCGCTTTATTTTATTTTATATGCAAGGAACAATAAGCTTAAGTCGGGCAGAAAGCTTGTTATTCCTTGTTCAAAGATTATCTTGTTACGCTTACTTTTATCAGCAAGCTTGTAATTATTATACAAGGACTTTTCTTGCTTGTGAACGAAAAACAGAAAGAGATGGAAACTTTGACAAGATTAACGACAAGAACAACACCAAGAACCGCCAACAATGTACCTACTCTCCGTAATTTCTTAAATCAGAGATCGAAAAATTTTATTTAAGTTCTATGAAGATGAGGTTTATCCTATTGTTAAAATTCTCATCCAGTCTTATTTGCCTCTTGGAACCAAAGTTATTCTCTTACAATATGCAGGGAACAATAAGTTCAAGTCAGAAAGTCAATCAAAAAACTTGTTATTCCTCGAACAAAGATCAGTTGCACTTAGATTTCTGAGCAAGCTTGTAATTAAGATACAAGGACTTTTATTGTGTGTTGTGTTGTTGTGGACTTTTATTGTGTTAACAAAAACACAACGCGATAGAAACTTTAGCAAAACAAACAACAAGAACCGACAAGAATGTAGTCTCCCGCAATCCTAAAATGAGAGATCGAACATTTTATCCAAGTTCTCTGAAGATATGAACTTCACTCCAGGTTTTTTTTAAGCTCTCACTCACCCAGTGTTATTTGCCTTTACCAACCAAAGTTCTTCTGTTACAATATACAAGGAACAATACACTTTAGTTTGTCACAAACCTTGTTATTCCTTGTACAAAGACAAGTTACGTTTAAATAACTGTAAAAGCTTGTAATTATTATAGAAGGACTTAAGTTATTTATGAGCAAAAAGCAGACCCACTATGACGGAGCTAAAATAACAATAACATATTTTTGTAGTGAATCAGCTGAGTAGAAATATCTCAATAACTAAATACTGAAAGAAGCAAATTGCTTTAGACAACATATTGTCATGATCCTTAGAAAAAACAAGTACATTATTTGCTAGGTAATTTTTTTTAAGTGAAGAATGATAATGACTAAAAGATGCCAATGCCAATGCCAGACCAACACAGAACACTCTCAGAATCAGATGAAGGAATCGCTTATCTTTAGGAGATTTCAGAGTATTTACTTATCACATACAGCTTAGCATTTCAAAGATGCGATGAAAACACCCTCCACATCAATCATCACTGTTAATCACTAGCAATCTATGCATTAGTTTGGAATGCAGTAAGAATATGGAAATTGAAAACATTTTAACCATCAAACCATGCTAAAAGCGAATGATTGTTAAAAATCAAAATATTGTCAAGATACTGCTATTTATTGGAGTCGATAAGTATTTATGTTTTTACACCCACATTTCTGCAGTCGCTTCACAAACTTAACAAGCGGGTCCATGTTGAATCGGGACATCCAGAATCCTTTAATGTTATATTTGACAAATAGTTTTCTTGACAAGTATGTAATGTTGTCCAATGTACATATCCAGCAATCTAATGTAGGTGTTCTAACTTCATTTCCTTCATTTGCAACAAATATCATACTATTTATTATTATTTTAGATTTACTCCATTCTTTTTCATGGATACCTTTAGGAGTTACGAGGCCAAAGAGGGGCTCCTCATGTTTGTGATGATACCATTGGTGGTACTCTCCATTCATAGATGTAAACGGTTTTTCAAAGAACTGTAATAGAAGGATTGTGTCAAAATACTTTTCCGGAAAGACGTCCATTTCTGAAAAAGAAATAAAAATATGTACTTTCAGGATTATGCATAGTTACAAAATAAACAATAACAATTTATCAATTACAAAAAAGCCCCTGCTTTTGAGACCACAGATTAAATTGTTGATAGACGAGTGATTAAGGAGCTCGGCATTCTTTTTCAGGGGTCAGGCTTTGATCCCTGGGCAGGCATCTAACTTTTCAAAGTTAGGTGTGTTGTAAGCAATTAAATATCACTTGCTATAACAGTGAAGAAAAACATCGAGGGAACCAGCATGCCTGAGAGTTCTCCATAATGTTATCAAAGGCGTGTGAAGTCTGCCAATCCTCACTTGGCCTTGGTGGCCCATTTGGACTATGGCTAAATCCCTTTCTGTTCTGAGAGGAGACTCATGCGCATTAGTGGGCCAGTGATGAGTTGATGATGATGATTAGTACTACATGATGACCACAGATTTTTAAAGTAAGTTAAAAGAAATTTACATTTACCTAATTAACCAAGTAAATTTAAATACCATATGGGAATTCTCTGATATACTGGGATAAAAGGAAGCCTTCCATCTCCAGAATGAGAGCTATTTCTATGACAAATTTTGTGGAAATTGGAAGACAGACACACATACACATTTAAAATATTATTACAGCTGGACCTCTTTAATCCGAACACATCTGTAATCCGAACGCCCCACCACCGCTTTTTCACTCGCCGCGCAGTCTCGCCAGTTGCTTACTGAATGTCGAGTAGGTGTTGCGCATTTGATAATGTTACTCGTCCTGCATTTTGTGTTGCCATTGCGTCGCTCGTGCATTTCGACAGTTATTTGTGTTTTTACATCATGGCTTCGACGTCAAAGAAAAGGAAACACGTTACCCTGACTATTTCTGAGAAATGCGAGATTTTGGATCAACTCAAGGAAGGTATTTCTTTTAGTTTTTTTGCGCAGAAATATGGTGTGTGCAAATCTACCATTTTTGATATTAAGAAGAAGGAAGAACAGATACGATCTTATGTTGTGAGAACTGAGAAGGGTCCAGGTGCTCGAAAGACATTTAAAACGCCCGAAAAGCCACAACTTGAAGATGCTTTCTTTACGTGGTTTATTTCTAGAACAACGACGAAAAAACGTTCCCTTGTCAGGCGATATTTTGATGGAGAAGGCGAAATACTTTCATGAAAGGCTTGGGCGAGGAGAGTATTTGCCAGTAAAGGTTAATTGGAAAAGTTTAAAAAGAGACACGGAATACGTCAAATCAAAATAACCGACGAGAAGTTGTCAAAGAACGAAGACGCTGTAAAACCATTCCAGGACAAATTCATGGATATTATCAAGGAGAAAGATTTATCTGCAGAGCAAATCTATAATGCGGATGAGTCTGGTTTGTATTGGAAAACAATACCAGACAAAACACTGGCATCTGACTTAGAAGTTAAGAGCCCCAGGTTCTAAAGTTTCCAAAGAAAGAATAACATTCATGTCCTGTGCGAATGCTGCTGGGACGAACAAACTGCCTTTGTTGGTCATTGGCAAAGCACAAAAGCCCCGTGCCTTTGTATCTGTACGAAGGCTACCAGTACATTACATGGGGCAAAGAAATGTATGGGTGACGAGACCTATATTTCTAGAGTGGCTTAAAGGATACTTTATCCCTGAAGTAAAAAAATTCTTATCTAAGAAGAATCTACCACTGAAAGCGATATTGCTTCTTGATAATGCGCCAGCACATCCACTTGATGAAGACCTGCGATCCATTGATGAAAATTTCACAATTTTATACATGCCTCCTAATTGCACAGCTCTCATCCAGCCAATGGACCAAAATGTTATTCAAAACATTAAGGTGAATTATAAGAAAAAACTTTTGCTTCAAGTTTTTGCACAACAGGAATTGGAATTTGAATGTACCGTATCCGATGTCCTTAAAAAGACTACTATGAAAGAAGCTGTTTTCTCATTGGCTGAAAGTTGGCATCAGTTGAATGCGAACCTAATAAAAAAATCTTGGTCTCCCTTGTGGCCTCAATTAAACGTCGAAGAACATACAGACGATGATTTTGAACCTAAAGACGAGATTCCTTTAGCTTTTTTTGGTAATAGAGGCTTTTCTGAGGCTGAAATTAATGACTTCTTACTAAGCAAATGATGACCTAAATGAAACTGAACCTCTTACTAATGATGAAATAATAAGGCAAGTAGTTCAGGAATGTGAGAGCGAAAGTGAAGAAATGTCGCACATTGAACCAGTAGCAAGTGTTTCCAATACAAACGCGGTGTCTGCCTTAAATACATGTCTCGAATGGGCTGACAAAGTGAATATTTCTTTGCCAGAAAAAATGCTTTCACGTAAATTGCGAGACAAAGCTTTTTATTTGCCATTAAATACAAATAGTAAACTTAAATGTGACTTATCTCTACTTTAGAAACTTTTCGGCACTGTTTGTCAACTATTTCTTTATCCTGTAACCATTTAATTATTTCTGTAAGTAATGACTGTTTGTTGCCAAAATAAATAAATAAATAAAAATAAAAAAAAAAATAAAAATACCTCCCAACAAACTAAAATATTGGATTTATTTAAAAAAGTTCAATAAATATAACGTTTATAGATGAATATACAGTCAAAACGTCACAATACTATTCGTTTTATTTCATAAAATATACCCTATAAATTCTATGTACTATAATCCGAACGCTCCACGAATCCGAACGGGGGCTAAATTATGGGAGTTCAGATTAAAGAGGTCCTGCTGTATATATGTAGATTAACTTACTTGTCATAATTCCCATGGATGAATAGTATTTGTCAGTGAATATGCGTGTTGCATAATATGCTGCATCAATTTTATTGGTTTTTTTTTGGTACAACATGATATTTGGTGACATTCTCCATACGGGTGCAGCGATCTGAGCGACGCCTATATCGCTCAATAACATAGTAATTTTAAAGAATATGATCCCATTTTGATATATTGACTGTGTTTTTTAATCTGAATTTTAGATATTTACTAACTAAATCATTTCAGATTCCTTTCATTAAATGTGGGGCGTCAGAGAGTGGCACAATTTCTTTTCCATCTACAATACATATGTCACGCATATATATACCTCTTCTTCAGTCCTAAACAATCTTCTTTTGTATCCCTAATTAGTTTATTCATGGCACCAATGTTCCTTGTGTCCTGATCACAAACTGTGGCTATGACCTTAAGTCCACAGTTCTGTAAGTCAGATATCATGTTCTGAATAAGTAATCATTTTTAATTCAACTTCACTTATTCTTTGACAAGAAAACTTGTACGCAATTGGTTGATTTTTCATTTTGAATATGTCTAATCCTAAAAATTAGTGCATGGTGTGCAAGATCACTTTTTAGCTTTCTATCATTGACTAAGCCATCTTGCTTTCCATTTCTGTTCACAATAGGGCCGATAGTTACTTCATCAAACAGAAGAAACCCCCATTCTTTCAGTTTTAGCCGTTCTTTGTACCCTTCTTTTTAATTTTGAATACATTCTTTTACTAAGTCCTGTTTCCTTACCAATCTTAGAAGTCAGTTTGTGTAGTACATGACAAGGAGGTAATGTAATAATTTTACTTAACAACTGGTATAGTCTTGAATCCTTTTTATACATACTTAACGCCATATGATTCTCTCTATCAGAAAATATTCATTTATTTGCCAATTTTGCTCTTTCTGTATTCGTTTATTTGTTAATATAGAATTAAGTAAATGAACAAAATTTAGTTTGAAATTTCAAATTTTCTGATAACTTATTGGCTTTCTTTAATCTTATCACATTTAAACTGTCTTTCCTAACTTTAGATTCTTCCTTATTGGCCAGTACATTTCCCATTTTTTTCTGAACTGCATCCTAAGTTCTTTCAAAATATGCACTGTGCACTGTGTTAAATCTGAAAAAAAAACAACCACAAGCTCAGAATAACTTAGGTACTTAGTTATTCTAAGACCACAAGTAAAAAAACTGGTTGACATGACAAGTAGATTATTATCAATAATTATTGTACTTATGTAGCTTTTCTCATTACATCAAGGGACAAGTCATTACTATTAGGCATATAATGAATAGTTCCTACAAAGGATAGGAATCGGTTTGCTTGTGCAGGCAAATCTCCGGACAGTAACATCATACTTAATATTATAAATGCAAAACTGTGTTTGTTTGGTTTGTTGGTTTGTCCTTCAATCACGCCGCAACGGAAATACGGATCGACGTGACTTTTGGCATGGGTATAGTTGAGGACATGGATAGTGACAATCTACTTTATATATCAAACAAAGAGCACAATCTCTAATTAACTGGTTGCAGTATAGTCCTTCCCCAGGACACAACATAATTATTGTCTGTATCGATTTAGACTATTGGTATGATTACTACCTACGCAGCTATTTATCATAAGTACCTACCCAAGATAAGATAAAAAAAATATTTTACAAACCCGAATGATGCCGACAGACAACCAAGTGCACTGTGCACAGCCCCGCCCCAAACCATTCCATCCACAAACTTGAGTCAATGGTGTTTTAATAATAATTATCCCTGCGATCAAATGAAAATCTCTATTATAGTAGGTAAGTACCTACAAAAACAACGAAGGAAGTAGTAGGTATGTTCCTACCTTTTGATTTTGTTTCGTGCACGGTGCAACTCAGCGAGTGTGTCACAACTCTCATTAATACATTAGCCTTCTCTAGTATTAAAAGGTATAAGGATAAGTTAGCCTGGCAGCGGCCATTTTGCGTATCCCACAACAATCACCGTTTTAAAATCTAAAGATCTTCTCATGAACACATTCATTTCAGTATGAGTAATGAGACCAGAGACAATGAGACTGTCCGTAAAGGTAACAAAAAAATGTTTTGACATTGATGCAGTAACTATCGATAGAAATAATTGCCGAGCGATCGCGTAACTTCTGCATCAATCATTGTTACAGTATCAATTGTTGTAATTGGCTGAATTTATGGCATTCTTGCTGCGTCAATGGATTATGTCCAATAGTGGAAGAGTGTTAACCAATCAGAGGTGATTGCGATGTATCAATGATTGATGCAGAAGTTACGCGATCGCTCGGCAGAAAATAATTGGTATCACACAAGACTTTTGAAGTAGATGTCGTTTATGGACCATGACAAACGTCACGTCGAACTAGGCTTTCATCATAGAAATAGTATGTATACAATATATTCATACAACACATACTATTTCTATAGCTTTCATGCTTAGTGCGAAAAAATTCTATGTCTATGGAAATAACATGGAATTAGGAATTACGACTATGACGAGCATATGACGATTGACGACTACGTCGAATTTAATAGGTATTTTTTAATGTCGTTGGCATGAATGTATTTGTGGATATTTGACCTTAAAAATCGGAATGTTCCATGACATTGGCTTTGTAAGGTCTTGGAGACTTGGGCTGTGTTCCGTTATAGACTGCGAGCACTGTTCAGTGGTCTTTACTGTGGAGAAATACGTTCCGTTATAACTGACAGTAAACTGCTGCAGTATCCTAGGGAAATTTACGACGTCAATAATCGACGCCATCTTTGTACTGTGAGCACTGGCGTTTTCGAGGTAATGACGATTGACGTGCTCTCAGTGTTTGTCTCAGTGCTGACAGCGTTCCGTTTTAAGCAGTACCCAGTATACCTAACTATACAGGAACGGCTTCGCAGTGTACTAAAGTGACGTCACACCTTACAGTGCTCGCAGTGTATTTCGGAACACAGCCTTAGTCCTTTGCATTTGCGGGCTGTTTTAGTCTTTTAAAATATGCAGACCACTGCGAGGGACAATAATTACAATAATTTTTCGCACTTCTCTTTCGATAACAGCATTGAACTGTATCGACAGGCACGAATGTATGGCCCGGGAGTAAATAGTGCATTTCAAATGCAAAATGACCTCCAAATTAATTGCTGATTTTAGGAAATGGTCCACGGCAGCCAATACGGGGCTGGGCTTTAGTATATTGACCGCGACGGAGGGGGAAGAGGAGGGGGGAGGGGTCTACTCCCCCTCCAAGCCAAACTCGTCGAATCCTAAATAGTTTTCGAGATATTTTTTTTTTTAATTTTGAGGTTAGGTTCTTAAAATTCTTGCATATCTCTGATAGTTAATTTCTTAGAATGGGCTACGCCAGAAGACTCGCTTCTGGCTTCGCGCTTAAAAAAAACACTAGGGGTAGGGCAGACAAGACTGCGTGGAGTCGGGCCGTGCCGATTCGGTTTTGTGATCAAAAGTACCTAATTATACATATAATAACCTACCTTTATACCTTTTTAGTAAATTATACCTATTATCTTAATACTCTGTGTTTTATTCAAATGATTATAAAAAACCATAGAAGTAGGAAGACTAGTAGTCGTAGTGGTAATTCCCACAGTGGGTAATATTCCTAATTCCACGTGAAAAACGTCCAATCGTCCATGGAACGGATTTTAAGCCTTTATAACTCTGTGTTTTAAGCGGATTTTAATCACAGATTAGGTAGGTACTAGTCTATGTAAAACCACAGAGTTTGAACGCACAGAGTTGTAAAACGAAACTTTAGCACGCCAACTAAACGTCAATGAGTCTGTAATCTATGGCAAATGTCGTAAGAATTAATGAAAAGTGATGAAGAATTGCGAATTTCAAAAAATTATTTCTCGAAAAGTAGGTATTAGAAATCGACGTAAAATATTTTAGTGCGAGGCTTACCACATCAAGGTCTTTCTGTAAAAAAATATGAACGTCCAACTCCGCGGTCAATATACTAAAGCTGAGCCCAAGGTTTTGTTATTGTTCTGGCCACTACACGAATCGGCAATCGCAGTACATCAGCATGGTTTTACGCCCATTTTGTCCTTTTCTTCAAGATAAGTTTTATTGTATTGTATTTTTATTGTATTTGTATTTATTGTATTTTCATTAAGCAAGTTGTAATTTCGTTGCTTCCTCTCTTACCATCACATTCTCCCCACGTATTAACAATTATTAACATGCTGTGTGCGACTTTCATAAATGGTGAAATTGAACACCGAATATTTTCTTGAATAGTATAATATCATAGTTACTTTGTCCATGCGGTGTATTCAGGACTTTTTGTAAGTCAAAACTGCAGGTTACAGTTTCATTGTAGGGTGAAATAAGGGTTTGATACTTTTTGTAAGTCAAAACTGCAGGTTACAGTTTCATTGTAGGGTGAAATAAGGGTTTGATGTATCATAATAGTAGACACCAAGGGGATAAAGCACTGTTTTATGTCACGGGCGCTACATTGAATCCTGAACGTAACGAAGGACTCCAAATTTAACTCCCGTGCGCAGCGAAGGTCCAGAGTGCAGTGAGTGATTCAAGCGCCCAAGAAAAAAACAGTGTTATCCCGGTGGTGTATACTCTACTTTTGTCACTTTATGCGAGACAATAAAAAAACCAGGCTTAGTAGATAGTGTTTATTACAGCAAATTAAAAGTGCAAATTGATATTGGAGACATTAGTCCAATTATGATGGAAAGATCACGTTATATTTTTATTTGGTACGATTATCGAGGTTGAGCTAGAGTTCATTTGAGTTGTGTTCAAGGCTTCGGACACTTGTGTTTGAGGGTCGAGTTGTTCCGTAAAGGTTGGAGAAGGTTGTCTCTGATGCAGTGGGCTTGATGTGGATGTGACGTGTTTTGAGGAAGATGACTGTGGTGGCAGAGGCATCCAAGGATCATCAATAGTAGACGATGTTTTCATATTTATCTTTTCACCAATACGATCTTTCTTTATTTTTTATAGAATTTTCTGCCACCTCATCGGACTTCCAGCCAGCCAGCCAGTTTTATTTGGGCCATGTCGGCTCCTGAATCTGCCAACAGACTCGCAGATGTTCGGCTAAAACAATGGCCTGTGTAAAGCTCGCGATTTTCCAATTTCAGGTATTTAGCAATCTCTCTTGGCATGACACTAATTTTATTTTTGCCAATGACTTGCCTTGTACATTTCCCATTGTTGTAGCCTACAAAAAATCTGTTGGTGTTTATATTAGAAGGGTGTAAGGCTTGGTACTTTTGGACTATTGTGGCATGGTTTTCACGAATTACAAATGACTGTTCTCTACTTATTTGTTTTTGTGTCCGGCAATTTTACTAGTAATAACTCTGAATGTTTTTCGATATCATTGACTTTTATATTCACGAGTTCATTTCCACGACAAGCACCATTCACTCCAAAAATCAACGCCACCTTAAACAAAAATTTAAAACCTTAACTTGACATTTTATTGACTCTAATACTGGAGAGGGAGTTTTATGTGGCCTGTTTGCATGTTTTCCTCTGCCATCCATATGTAAAATCCTCATATTTAAAATTTTTTTTTGTAGTGTGCATAGCCGCGCCCTGATTATACCATGTATGTTCATAAAAGCCTTCATACATACTTGAATTTCTTCATGAGCAACGCGCACTTTATATGAATAAGATACCTCATGTAAAAAGTCATCATTATCATCATTATCGTTGTGTTCAAGTCTCGGTCTTCTTTGTTTGACTGGCTGATAAGATATTCATCCTGCAAGATAACCATCCCGGTCATCTTTCGTTTTATTACGGTAAAATGATTCAAATATCTCCTGCCGTTGATCCAATGAAACTTTGGTATAACATTTTAGTCTCAAACATCTGCATCAATCAAAATAAAACTAAACTATTCATTGTCTTACGATTGCTACGTAAAAGTAAAGTAAAATATTGATCAATAGAGAATGCAACTAGAAAGTATGTACCTGCAGTCTTCTCCGATTATAGATCCACTTATCCACGTCCTACATGGTTGAGGTGAGGCTCACCAGCAACTTTCCTGTGTTTTATAATATCCCTTTTTCACTCTTTTTTTCTTCTTTTTCAAAGTCCACTGGACACTTGAATTTACATCCCGTGGTACCTATATCATTACTATTCATGATTTTACTGATGAAAAGAAAAGGCCAAAGGCGATTAAAAAGTGAATAAAAACTAGAGTCTGGCTAACGAAAGCGTGACCTGAGAAAACGCGGAAAATTCAAAAAATCTTTATATGGTACATTACTAACTATAGTAGGGGAAAAATGTTTTGATACTTGTTTATTAAATTAAAACAAACGTTAAAAGTATGTAGATTTATTTATTTGTGTACACAAGTAGGTAAAATATTTATACTTGACATTTAGTTATGTTTAATCATCATACTCAAAATCAGAGACCAAAAATTCAACCTCGAAAGATCCTTATGTATCAGTGGAGTCATCATCACTTAAGGCTCATTTAGACGGTACCATTTTCTTGCCTGTTGAATACAACAATTGCCAAGAAATAAATGACTTGCATCGTCTGAACAACACGTCACATTCTTGCTAGTAGAGCAAGCAAGGGGCAAGTTTTCCATTCAAAACTGTTCTTGGTTTATTAAACAGCATATACAATTATTTCTTATGCAAATTTTGCATTCAACTGGATTTCGGTTTTCATTTGCAAACATGAGGGCAGTCAGTGAGGGTGTATTGATTGTTGCTGCTCTACTAAGGCAAGAAATATTGAGAAAACGTCGTAAAAGAAGCTGTTGGGTCAAAAAATGGATAGCAAGAAGAGAGGTTCTCGGAGCATCTAACAATCTTTGTGTGGAGTTACAGACAGAAAATGAAGATGACTTTAAGGACATGTTTCGTGTGAACAGAGCCCAGTTTTCTTATTTATTAGATAAAATTGGTTCTTCAATACAAAAGCAAAATACAACAATGCGTAATGCTATTCCAGCTCGAACGAAACTAGAAATAGCATTAAAATATTTGGCTACTGGAAATTCATTGGGTACACTTTCACAATTATTCAGGGTACCTAAATGTACTATAAGTACTTTTTTGGTTGAAGTACTTGAAGCTATTTACTCAGCATTGGAAGATTATATAAAGGTATGTAAATGAACCTGATTTTAGAATAGAATCATTTATTTTCAGTAAATAGAATCAAACACAAATTAGAATTAAACACAAGTTTAGAATTAAATACAAATTAGAATTAAACACAAATAAGAATTAAACACAAATTAGAATAAAACACAAAAAATTACGTACAGTTCCACCACGTATCTTCACTGTATCGAATATGGAGATTCTGGCATAGGAGTAGAGTTTTGTCGTTCTTTTTGTTTAAGATCCCGCAGTTTATATTTAGATAATATGACTTGTATTTCATCCTGAGCATGTACCCTATTTTCAGTATTTAGTATCCGCAATGAGGACGAAACATATTTACCAAAATTATCAAATTCATCGTCGTTTTTCTCTAGTCTCGCTCGTTTTTCAATATTGTCCAATTTATTTAAAGCTGATTATATATAACCAGATGTTTTTTTAGTTGGTCTTTTGGGCAATGTAGGTATGGAGTTGTCGAGATCTTGCATAGTTGAGTTTGTTAAATTTTCGATATTATCCGTATTTTCAATATAGTCTAAAAAAGTGATATCTTGTCTTGCGGGGGAAGTGTCATTCTGAACAACGATATCATCTTGTAATGCCAGCGAAGCGCCATTCTGAAATTATATAGAGGTTTTTCAATAAGATGAAATTTTCCAAATTGCATTGGCGCCATTCTTTTTTTAGTGCCGTCACAATTAATTCCATATTTTCGTGTTCAATACAAAGACAGGTTTCACGCTTATTTACGTCAGGTTTCAAAATCCAAAACGGTCGTTTTTTGCAATAACTGGAGTAACTTATTTTGCTTTGGGGATTTGTTAGCTTGAACTTGGTATGTAACTCTTTTAAAGAATCATTTAAGTAGCGTCTTTGTTTTTTATTCTTTTTCTTGGTAATGAACTCTTTCCTTCCAGAACACATACGACTATTTTCATCTTCCTCAAGAAAAGTCTTAACATCATCTTGCACGTTATTTTTAATTTCTTTTATAGCATCTGATTCACTTTGTTTTTCTATGGCTTCAGTTTTGTTTTTAACTATAGGTAAATATTTTCTTAAATCAGCACACTGGTGCTTTAATCTATATACCTGTTTTCGGTATCTTTCGGTCACAGTTTTTAATTTATCATATTTCTCTTTTTGAAATTGAAGCATTTTTTTCATACGGTATTTAAGCCTACGTACGATAACTTTGGTTTTTAGTTTCTTCTTGTTAGCAGTTGGTGTTACAGGAAGGTTCCTTTCAACCACAAGATCTGATAATCGTGTACATGGCCTTGAAATTATACTTACGTCACTAGACGGACTCAACGGTGCTGACGATTCTCGATAAGGCTTAATATGCTGTGATTAGGGCATGAATACCGGGATCCCGGGATCTCGAAATCCCGGGATCTCGGTCGATATTTCCGAGATTCAAATACCGGTATTGAACTAGGTGCAATACCGAAATACCGGTATTGAAAAAAATATACAGACATTTGCGAAATTCAATATTTAGCGAATATTTATATATTCTAGCAACATTCTTCTAAATAAGACTGAGATTTTTTTTTATGAAAATGTAGATGATTTAAAATGAACGATAACACAATATTATTCGAGGAACTATAATATAATATCGATTGTTAGTGTTTTTAATTAAGATTTTAAATAAACACAAGATTGAAATTTATTAAAAAAAAGTGTGGTGTCGTGGGACACCAGATAGGAACGTAGTTCCTTATTACATAAATATTAATTTAAAAAAGTCAGCGCCATTTTGAAATTCTTTGTTATTGAACCGATTTCGTTCAAAATCGATATCTGAGAATCCCTAGGATCACAAAACATCTATTCACACCTTTAAACTTCGACTGAAACAGCACTATTTATCTACTCTATCATAATTATAAATTAATAATATGTATCTGTTAAATCATTAAGTAATATATGTTGGTATGTATATTGGTATGTATGATATATATATCTATATATATATATATATGTATGTATGTTGGTATGTATTTATATATTTATGTATATATTTATGTCATTAGTATGTATATTCGTGTAAGTTTATGATATAGTTTATATCTCGTTTCATTCCATCTCATATCTTGTTGTACCCATTCTTCCTGCACAACCTTTCTCACTGCCAAGGGTCACTGGTAGAGATCTCTTATAGAGATAAGTGTTTCCTTGTCCACTATGTTTCTGTTTTCTATGTATTGTATAACTTTTGGTACAAAATAAATTAAAAAAAAAAAAAAAAAAAAAAAAACAGGAAACTGGTAATAAAATTTAAAAAAGTCACAGTTTCCTTTTTCGATATTTTGAACGAAATCGGTCAATAACAAAGAATTTCAAAATGGCGCTGACTTTTAAATTTTGGTAACAGTTTCCTGTTTTGTGATCCTAGGAATCCTCAGATATCGATTTTGAACGAAATCGGTACAATAACAAGGAATTTCAAAATGGCGCTGACTTTTAAATTTTGGTAACAGTTTCCTGTTTTGTGATCCTAGGGATCCTCAGATATCGGTTTTGAACGAAATCGGTTCAATAACAAAGAATTTCAAAATGGCGCTGACTTTTTTAAATTTTGGTAACAGTTTCCTGTTTTGTGATCCAAGGGAGCCCCAAATATCGAAACTCAATAAACACTTGTTTTCATTCAACACTAATCGTAAACACACACCAACCGCCATTCGTCTTTTCGAGTCAACTAAAGGATTCTTTCAAAAGCCTCTTAGGTGCGTCATCTCACTCATCTGACATTTCGTTTCTTCTCTCTCTGAATACCTCTCAACTTACGTTCCACATACTAGGTTCGAAATTTAAACTATACATAAAAATCTTACGCATTTTCGGAATTACGCATTCGAAATTGAACTTTAATTCTTTTATGTTAAGGTTTAATTTCGAATACATTATACTTAAATTTTTACTCTCGGTCCGGACGTTTTTTGCCGGCTATTTTCCCAACCGCATCGTCCCATAAGGAACTAACGTTCCAAAAACGTGTTTTTATTTAAAATATTCAAGTACAAATTGAGAACTTCAATACCGGTATTAATACCGGGATCCCGGTATTGAAGTCCAATACCGAAACCAATACCGGGATTGAAAAAAATCCGAGATTTACATGCCCTAGCTGTGATAAAGGAGATAAAGTGACAAATGAACTTGTTGATGGTAAGCAACTGGCGTGAGTTAAAAGAGGTGGTTTTTCTTTTGGTGGCATCAATTTTAATGTGTGTGAAAGTGAACTAGCCAAAGGATCATCAGTTTCGTCGGGTGCTTCTGATATAATTAAATCCTCTTCAAGGCACCTCATCTCCTTGCGCCTTTTTTTCAAATTATGTTTGTTGGAAGAAACTCGACTTTTCTCCCTTACGATTCGCTGTTGGCGAGGATCTAATGCGCTCACTGGTTTAACCTTTCCTTCATTCTTCCTTTTATAGTACCGTTGCCTATCTTTCTCTTTGTGAACTGCGTAAAGCTCTGGATCACTTTTGATTTTTTCTTTCCGACGTCTTTCAGCCAATCTTTTTTTAACTTTGCGATCGTCTTTCGTCATAGTCACAATACTGAAAAAAGTTAAGATTTGGTAAATTTAAGGTCTTAAATTGTAAAAAAGAATTACCATTTGATTTCGGTGATTTTAAAATTGACTTCGGTGCATCTATTTCCACCGAAAACACCGAGATCAATCCCACTGAAATCAAAATAATGAGCTATATCCCAGATTTTTACAAAAGTATCCTAAATATATAATAATAACCTCCTTAATTGCAATCTAGCTCTCATACGATATACGTTTGTATAAATTAAATAATAGTAGTTTAAATAGATATGGATAGAACAGTTCCACCGAAAGCGAATACTTACCTTAATAAAAGGGACACACAGAGAGGCACAGACGTGTTGCCTTTACCACCGATGCGGCGCGACTGATAGTTTGTCTTACTCTTACAACTATTCTCGCAGCTATTAAAGAACACAAGTTATAAAAGAATTGGAGCGCGCCACCGGTATCAACTCTAAACGTCGGACGTGAAAACAATTTGTTGTAAGTTGTCAACTAAGGCCTACTATTGATTATAAATATTATAAATTGAGCAAGTAACTAACTAGTTTCTTGTAAGCACCTGCCATATAGTGGCATATTTTACAGAAAAAAAGAAAAAAAATAATTTTCAACGCAATATGGGGTGTGGGACACGGCACCGAGGTCAATATTTCCACAGTTTTCTTTTTTTAACTTAACTTACATTAAGTTTACCTAAGAAAGGACAAAGGCCTCCCTAATATTTTGATCATATTTACCATACATAAAATTATCAAGTGGTTAGCAATCTATTTCATAGAGGTTTTCGACCCGGACACGCTTTTTTGAGCCGTTTGGGAATGACCACAGAACATATAATAAGAGGTTAGAAAGGCCCTAGTGCAAATTTTGTACGGAAACCGCTGTCGCCGTTTTGATCCCACCATTCTTCACTACTACTAATCTAAACGAATACACACGAGAGTTCCCATGTGTGCGTGAGGCAGAAAAAAGCGCTGCCATTGGCGAAGCTACGCACACTAGTGAAACTTTAAACTTGCGCGTGTTGTCGTGTAAAACAGCAGCATACGCTAGGGATTGACTAAAATATTTTTTATCGATGTTTATTTTTCGTACGGTCGACAGCATGTCAATATTCATATTGTTAACTTAAGTTGGACTCTATGTCTGTAGATTTTACTATTTTATTTTAAACTAGCTGATGCCCGCGACTTCGTCCGCGTGGACTAAGTTTTTTCGATTGCCGCGGGAACTCATTAATTTTCCGCGATAAAAAGTATGTATGTATGAATGTATATTCTTTATAGCTGATGCCCGCGACTTCGTCCGCGTGGAATAAGTTTTTCAGTTAATTTTCCAGGATAAAAAGTATCCTATATTACTATCCCACGGTATAATCCCCCTATAATGGTGAAACACGTACTTCTTCATATTTTAACGAAAGCCCAAATGCTGTTTCATGGCTATAACTTGAGAAATTAAGGATTTTCATACAAACTCTCAAATTCCTATTTCACCCCTTCGGGAGTGGAGTTATGAAAACTGTGAAACACATATGTTTTCATTTTCAACCCGCAGCTCATATACCAAGTTTCATGGCTATAACTTGAGAAATTAAGGACTTTCATACAAACTTTCAACGCCTATTTCACCCCTTCGGGGGTAGAATTTCGGGATAAAAAGTATCCTATGTCCTACCTCGTAGTATGGGCTCAAATCGTGCCAAGTTTGAATTCATTCAGTAGTTTCGGCGTGATGCGCGGCCAAGATACAGACAGACAGACAGACAGACAGATAAAAATGAAAAAAATTACAGATTTGGCTTCAGTATCGAATAATGAGTGACCTCCAAAAAAAATTTTCAAAATATCTTCAATGTACAGAATTGGACCTGTTACAGTTTTATTAAAAGTATAGATTAAAAAATGTATGGAGACATAATGATATTTCTTTTGCTAATAACTACTGTTTCTTTATAAGAAATAAATAAAATAAAAAAACAACTATGGTTTTCAAATGGTTTTTATTTGAATACATCAACAATAATTAAAACAACAAAACCAACAAACACAAAATACTATAACAATATTTCAAACATTTATGATTAAAATCTAAATCTGTAACTATCATTAAAAGTTCATAATAATAAACTCAGAAACAAATAAACTATTTATCGATACGGTGGAAAAATGCTACTCAGCCCTATCGACAAGTTACTCTTATTGGGTAATACCAGGTAACAAGTGGAGTTGATCGTTCATACGCACTACGCTTTACATTGCCGCTCGCGTACATGACTTTGTTGGAGCGCGTTGTTCGCACCAGCGATGTACATACAAATTTGCGATCCAGTCACACTAGTGAAGGAAAACATAATGTCTTTAGTATTTTCAATTAAATCATTTAAAATCAAGGTTAAATGTACTTACCGATGAAAAGATATCTTGCCATTAGTCACATTGACATTTTGGCTTCTGGCTCTGCTGGTTATTACCGTGCAAGAAGGCATTATAAATACTTTTTTGCGCGTAAAACTTCCCAAGACAGTCCGCGGCCGACTGAGGTGTGTTTTTGGTACGTTTGAACCATAGATGATCGTTCGCTCAACATAGTGGCGCGCGTGACCCGCCCACATCGCCTTTCTAACCTCTTATTATATGTTCTGTGGGAATGACCCATGTTTCCATGTTTTTCTTAGATAATATCTAACTATAATTGTGTCATTTATGTTAAAAATAAAATCAGTCTGCATATTTTCTCCACTTTCGTCTTCTTCTCTTTCTTGAGTCTGCATAATTTCTCTAATCTCATCTTCTCTTTCTTCAATCTGAATATTTTCTCCAGCCTCATCTTCTTCTGCATGTTTCCTTCTCTCTATTTCTTCTTTTTGAGCTATATTCAATTTTTTGTTGTCACTTTTATCCTCCAAAATATTCTCCATGTCGTTTTTTGTAAAATCAGTTTCATTTTTTTCTCTATTTTCAGTCTTATTTGTATCACTGTATGTACTTTTTAATTCAGTCATTGTGCCTCTTTTTCCAAATATATTGCTCTCTCCTAAGTCATAACTAGCAATGTTTTCCGGAGCGGTCCTAATTTGAGACAGAATTGTCACATAGTTATTTTCTAGAATATGTTGTTTCACGTTCACATCTACATTTACGTGGGTCACTTTCTTGTTTCTGTATCCAACTTTACTTTTATCTTCTTCTGCTTTATTTCTTTCTTCCCTGGCTCTTTTCCTGTCTACTTTGGCTTTATTTTTGTCGTCTTTGGTTTTATTTTCACTTTCTTTAGATTCTATCTCTTTTTTAATTTTATCTGCGTCATTATTGCTTTGGTCATTATTTTCACTTTTCGCTTTCATGATTATTCTCGTAGACAAAACATTGATTTTTTTATTGGGATCTATCCTTTGCTTTAAAAATCCAGTTTTTTCATCCAAATCGAACGTATTTGCTTGTTCTTCATTATCTTCTTTTCTTTCAATGAGGTCGACATCAACAGTATCCAAATTATCTTCATCATTATCTAAAGTCTCTTCTTCCATATAACATGTTTCGTCACTATCAGCATACTCAATATCCATGTCCGTACTATTTTCGGACGATGAACTTACTTTCCGATATTTTCTTGTCCTTTTTGTTTTTTCACGATAGTCCACATTTTCTTTTTCACTTGTCTTCCGTTTTTTGCCTTTAGTCTGTGTTTTGCTTGTGTCTTGTCCAGTAGCTGTCTTAAATTCATGTATCATAGGAGAATAGCATTCACACATACCGTTTAAATCATTGCAAAAACAACTTAGGTTTCTGTATTTAACTTTTAAAACGCTGTTTGTCATTAATTGGTGGATTTTCATCGTTCCAGGTAAGTATGCTCTAAGGGTTTAATATTATCCATTGGAATGAAAAATATTTTAATTTCTGTATCTGACATGTTCAGTATATTAAAAGCAGTTTCAGCATTGGGGATATCAATTCCTTGGGCTATTTTCGCATCAAGCTTACGTTTGATGGCCCCACCAATGCCATCAGCTGCTCCTTTTCCATGGGCCGATTCAAAGAAGGACCAAGTTCCGCTTTCAAATCCATATTCGTAAATATTTTTGCTAAAAAGAAAAAAGTTCTTATTTTGCCGGTACTGAGTCGTCGGCCCGACTTACGATTGCGGCAGCTGGGATGGGTTGACGGAAAGAAACGAAGACTTTTGATTAATACTAATTTTACTTTCAAAGTACTTAAGCCTAACTTATTCCTGCGTCAATCTTAGAACACAGATCTAATGACAATCTTACACTAAAGCTCTAGCTTATATATTCCGCCCTCCACCACTATTACCCATGTGGTGGCTCCATTGTAGTCACGTTCGTCGACGTGAAAATATCTGCTTGTACATGATCGCTGAACGCTCATGTATGCGAGGTTACTCTCCTGATGTGCCTACAGCTGTTTGGAGATATTATCACGTAGGGCTATGTAATTCCTCCACCCCCAGAACGGCGACTATTGTAGTACTCTTGACGAAAATGTCGCCGGGACCTCTTCAGAGTTTCCTACTCTTATGCTCGGAGGCGGCCCTGGCTGGACTTTTCCTGGTCTTCTCTTCAGTAGGTATCTTCGAAGTAAAATGACGGGTGCTACGATGCCTGCAGAAACCAGTGTTGCATAAAAGGTATGGTTGTGTGGTATAACGGATGCGCCATAGTCGGGTTTTGTGCGGAGTTGATGCGTAATTACTTTCTTCGGGCATTCTGCCTCCATGTGCAGGAATGCGCTCTTGTATGTTGCAATAAAGGGAATGGAATAATGGGGATATAGGAGCCTGTTAGTTTTTATTAGGAACAATCGCAAATTTGTATAGATAAAAGTTTTCCTTGGAAACTATAAGAAACTTACACACGAATACCTACCACTGAAATAATATGCCGGGTTTATGATATCCTATCCCGATCCTGTAATAATTTAGCTGCCTTAGGAATGCGTTTGAGTCTAACTTTTGCTACGGGGCTACGCTTCCTGGACGTATAAATGTGAATAGGGAGATCAGCTAGTACTGTATCCTGCGTATATCTTGGGGTGGTTTTTTGTCGGTCATTCAAGGGGTTCTTCATGAAAGCCTGCTGGTTTGGGACATACGAAGCTTCGGTTTCGCGATTCTTATTCCTATTCTTAAGAGAGGATGAGTTAACAATGTCATAAACCTTCTTCATTTGTTCCCTATGCGTTTGAACATAATGCTGCATTAGTTTTTGAGTATTATCAATGTCAAGGCATTCCCTCGGGTCAAAGTGTCCAGTCAATACGTCAAATGGTCTACATTTTGTGAAGCTATCTATGGAATTGTTATATGCTATAATCGCGTACGACATCAGGTTTACAATGGGATTCGATTTATGTTCCAATTTTAACATCCTTAAGTGTTCTAATAGGGTTGAATGAAATCGCTCCACATTTCCATTAGCGTTTGGGTTATGAGCTAATATTCTGTGGTGGTTTATCTTGTGAAGCCGGGTAAACTCCATGAAAAGCTGGTTGGTGAACTCAGATACGTTACTCGTTATAATGGTTAATGGGACACCATGATGAGTACAATAGCGCAAGACTGCCTGTACTACACTGACAGCTGTGCCATCCTGTAGATGATAAGCCTGCCCATACTTCGAGAATACGTCAATAAATGTCACGTATTTTTCGCCTTCCACGGTGAATAAGTCCATATGAATAATTTCAAAGGGCTTGGTGGCTGGAGGAACTAGGTTGTATTGGGGTTTAATCGGATTTTGATCATGCTTGGCCTGACCACATATAGTACATTCACTTATAAATTTCGTTATTTGCTCTTTCATCTTGGGCCAATAGTACTTATGAGATAAAGCCAAATAGCATTCGTTGATACCTCGATGATTGGTTTCTCCCTCGTGGTTATTGCGAATTATTTCTTGCTGACGAAAGTAGTCCTTAACATTTTCTATTTCGGATTTGGACAGTACAAGATCCATTGACGAATTTCTGAATCTGTTTTGCAGAATGGGAATAATTTTGTACATTCCAAGAGGTGGATCGATAAGTAAGGCTGTCTTGACCTTTGGACTCACGTACTCTTTGATTGCATTTACTAGGTCTTCCTCAAGATTCACCTCCGATAACTGAATACTTATACGTGTATGAGTGTCAAATGGCTTGGTTATGGTTACCCTCTTCTTAACATTTTTAACGATTACTAAGTGGATCTGCCTATGGAACTTATTAAAAGGATCATCCGTTATAGGAATTTCCAAAATCGGGTGTTCGTCACTTGTATGTGCGGTGTCCGTAGATGAATCTGCTCGATTAGCAACTGTTTGCGATGGATTACCCATCAGTGAGCTAATATCTTCGCCTTCCTCAGATAAAGTATCTAATTCCCCAACATGAATTTCCACCCGGGAAAGACCATTTACGTTACTGTTCGCTCGACCCTTCTTATAGACAACGGTAAAATCATACTCGCTTAACTTCAATCGCCATCTCGTTAGGCGTGAGTTCGGTTCCCGTAAGTTCATGATCCACTGCAAAGGTTTGTGGTCCGTGCAAATCTTAAACTTTCGGCCAAAAAGGTAGGGTCTGAAATATTTTATAGCCCAGACTATAGCAAGAAGTTCCTTTTCTATCGTGCTATAATTAAGTTCATTATCACTCTAGAGTCCTGGATGCGTAACATATGGGTTTATCCGATCCTATGTGGCCTTGAGATAATACCGCACCGATGGCAACATTAGAAGCATCTGTTGTGAGAATAAATTCTTTACTAAAATCTGGGTATTGTAATATGGGGTCGTTGGTCAGCAGAACCTTGCATTTCTGGAAACAGCTAACATACTCTTTGTCAATGACGACCTTTTTCCCCTTTTTCAGACACTGAGTCATAGGTTTCGTAATACGGGCAAAATCTGGAATGAATTTTCGATAATACCCGAGAAGGCCCAGGAATTGCTTAATTTGCCTAGGTGTCTTAGGAATAGGATATTTTTCTATAGCTGATATTTTATCAGGATTTGGCTTGATTCCATCTCTACTGATGATATGGCCGAGATAAGCTGTTTCAAGCTTCAAAAACTCCGACTTATCTAGCTGAATTTTGAAATTGGAATCCCTGAGTCTCTGAAAAACTTTCTCAAGATTAACCATATGCTCCTGAAGGGAAGCGCTAAATACTATTATGTCATCCAGGTAGACAAGACATATACTATTCTGAAGTCCTTTAAGGACGTTATCCATTACACGTTGGAACGTGGATGGGGAATTTTTGAGTCCCATGGGCATACGGAGAAATTCAAAATGACCATTTTCTACATTGAAAGCCGTTTTCGAGATATCCTGAGGATCCATCTCCACCTGATAAAATCCACTTGCCAAATCCAGGGTTGTGAAATACTGACATCTTCCTAGTTTATCAAGAACATCATTAATATTTGGTATGGGGTATTTGTCGTCAATTGTTTTTTCATTCAATTTCCGAAAATCAACCACAATACGCCATTTTTGTCTGCCAGAAGCATCTAATTTTTTCGGTACAACCC
This sequence comes from Erebia ligea, assembly GCA_917051295.2. NCBI lineage: Eukaryota > Metazoa > Arthropoda > Insecta > Lepidoptera > Nymphalidae > Erebia > Erebia ligea. Next base: position 11,984,055 of record OU785241.1, on the reverse strand, counting down.
AGATAGGTGAACTCCATGCAGAGTCCGATGGCCGTATAATACCTTGCTCCAACATTTTCGTTATCTGATCTCTAACTTCCTGACGGTGCACGAATGGGTATCGGTAGGTTTTGGTATGAACTGGTACTTCATCGGTGGTTTTGATACGATGTTTGATCTTGTTGGTAAAAGTTAAGGCTTCCCCTTCCATATAAAATACGTCCGAATATCGTGAACAGAGAGTTATAAGGTTCATTTTTTCCTCTTCGTTTAGATGACCAGTACGCAATCGCGATATTACCTCTTGTGTCCGCGCCCTTGGTTGCACATTGCGCACACATTCTGTATTAAATATCTCGGCACGCGCGGGTCGCTCAAGCGCGAATATTACATCACTTGAAGTAGGGTTCTCAACCTCCACGTATCCATGATTATCGATCACAGTAGTGATACACTCATGTATTATACAGTTACATGCGACTTGTTCCCTTACATGAACATTACCATAAGAGATAGTGGTAGGAACCCGGACGATTCTGGAAGTGCCTGCCGGAATGATATCCTCATATAAATTCATTTTACGTGATTTGTACATCCTAATTGGGTTTGATGCAGCGCGAGTAACTAATTGTCCATCCTTTAAATCAATGCGAGCTTCCCATTTACCTAACAAATCTAACCCAATTAATCCGTCAAAATAATCATGGAAATGGTATACGAATAACTTTATATAATCGGAATCATTGAACTCTGCAAAACAGGGCAATTTAATAGAATAATTATTTCTGCTTGTCGCATGTATATTCGTGACCTCAAACGGATCAAACGTTAATGGTAAATGAGGATAGTATTTCTGAACGGCTACAGGACTTATAAAGGATTGATTAGCTCCTGTGTCTATCAGTAGTTTTAACGGGGGATTCGCAATTCGTATATACGGTAATTGCCTTTTCGTATGAAGGTTTAACTCTATCCGGGTTCTGATGACGTCGGGACATTCCGAAAATCCTCCTCCGGGTTACCAATTGGCACTTGTGGTGATGATATCTCGGATAACTGACCTCCATCAATCATATCATAATGATACGTCGAATCATAGGCAGAGTCACCGGTATAGTCATTACTACAGCAATTATTATAGTCGGAACTGAAATCTGAGTCTAGGTTGCGGTCATAAAAATTGTAATCGTAAGCATTATAATCCATGTCGTTGGCCGTGCATTGATTAATATGCATTTCGCGGGTTTTGAAATAATTACTTGACGGTGGATTTCCGTGTTTACTCCAGTCGTGACCTGTCATCATTTTAGTATGTGGCATAGGTTTGGGGGCGAATCTTTGAACTCCACTCATAGGCTGAGACTGATTCTGTGGCGGGTTATTCCGCGGGGGTAACCTAAATATGTTACTCCGTGGGTTATAATTAGGTGGAGGTGCACCGAACACTCTCTGGGTATTGGTCGGTACATTGTGTTGGTTCCAGACTGGTTCATTGAATCTGAAAGGCTGAGGAGCAGATCCCGCGGGACGCTGACCAACCGGAACTGGCCAATTAGGCACAGGAACCTGTGAATTCTGTATTCGCGAGGATGGAGCCGGTACTGCTGGTAGTTTATTTAATCCGTAATTATTCCTATTGACTTGATGGTTCCTTAGGGATTCATCATGCTGCAAGTAAATTGTATTTAATTCCTCCTGCACGTATTCCAAAGCCTTTTCCATAGTCTCAGGCCTCATACATCGTATACGGGAACCTAACGGTTCTGCTAACCCACGTACAAAAGCCTGCATAGCTACTTTTCTATAAAGATCACGTTTTGCCTCTATTGTTGTAGGTATCGTCTCATGTAATGTCACTTAAGTCATAATAGTGCTGAACAAAGTCTGGCAATGGTCATAGAATTGCTGCGGTGTTAGGCTACCCTGTCTCGCTAAAGAGAGGTCATGATACAAGGCTGTCTCGTCCCGTTGGTCCGAAAAATTATTAATTAATGCCGTCCGAATACCTAACCAACTGTCAGGTATTCCATTGGAATTTATAGTGCATGCCGCGGTACCTGTTATCTTGTTAAGTATCCCATTCAATAAGCATACATTAGTGAATTCACTGCCTGGCGCCGAACTTAAATATTGTGCCGCTAACTGGTCACATACTTTAATAAATCTAGTTAACACATTCGGATTCCCATCAAATTCTGGGATAATCCGTATGGCCTTAAATACTTTATCAGCCAGATCTTGAGCCATTTCGGAACAATCTATGTAGTATATCCCTATTACTATCTACTATCTGTCGGCGGGCCTGCCTTAGCTCAGGCTCCCGATCCCTAGAAGCCCTAGGGTGATAAATTTTGGAGGAAAAAAAAAAAAAAAAAAAATTACTACTACTGACTAACCTAACATTTACTAATACCCTATCCTACTACCACTACCATAACCCAATAAAACCCAAAAGGCTCTTAAATATTGGAATGGTATAAAGGAAAATATATAGGCTAAATTAGGTATAGGAAATAGCGGAATCAAGGAAGCAACATAAGAACGATTCTGATGCACTCACATGAAATCCATTCCCGTGGTTACTCCGCTTCTTCCAGTCTTGATCCGAAGTTTGGGATCCCCTCCTGTTTCTGCCGCACGCAGGTCCTTTAAAGTATCCTTCGACTGTGCCACTTACGATTGCGGCAGCTGGGATGGGTTGACGGAAAGAAACGAAGACTTTTGATTAATACTAATTTTACTTTCAAAGTACTTAAGCCTAACTTATTCCTGCGTCAATCTTAGAACACAGATCTAATGACAATCTTACACTAAAGCTCTAGCTTATATATTCCGCCCTCCACCACTATTACCCATGTGGTGGCTCCATTGTAGTCACGTTCGTCGACGTGAAAATATCTGCTTGTACATGATCGCTGAACGCTCATGTATGCGAGGTTACTCTCCTGATGTGCCTACAGCTGTTTGGAGATATTATCACGTAGGGCTATGTAATTCCCGTCAGAAAAAAAATGTAAGATGGTAAACTAACGTTTGGGTAACCCGCTTTAATATATTTAAGTATGGGGTCTAGGTGTGCCCATATGGCTTCTGGACAGTGTTCATTGTTGGGAGATATCGAACAGAAAGATATGGGTCTTTCATTAGTTACGTATAAAACACCCGTGTGTAATGTTATCTGGTCTTTAATGAAATGCATGGCTTGGACTTCCTTATAGTATTTACATGTAAATTTTCGGAAAAATTGATATGTATTATTGCTTCATTGTTTTTTAAGTTTTCTTTGCAGTCCTTGTATTTATTAAACTGATGATAAAAATTATATGCATGAATTTTAAATTTCGTCATTTCTGTATTAAATTTGTGTAGTAAATCTTTCAATGTAGTTTTCATCATTCTTTTTATTTGTTTCATTTTGTCACCCTGGCCATATGCATGCTCTTTCATAGCCCACTCGAACCATGTAACTTCTATTTCTTCCTGATCATCACAACCGAATAGTTTTCTATCTGCGCAAATATGGCATTCTCCAAACATGCATTCTTTAGACTTGAAATCACAAACAAAGTCTGAAGTGATGTCATTTAAACTCTCCTGGAGGAAACCCCGTGACTTCAATGCATCCACCAAAAATTGCATATTTGAGTGCTTCACACAGGCACATGTTTCACAGTTCCTTATTTTGGGAGGTAAGACGTAAAAAGGCCTGTATTTTTTAAAAGTACTTAAACTAATTTTTTCCACCTCAGCCGTGTACTTTTGGTGGAGAATTTTCAGTTTATCCAGTTGATATCTTATTTGACGAGTCACTTTTTTGTATGTTCTATACTCCTTCTTACCGGCGGTCGCACGAGTTACGTCGTCTCTGTTAAAAAAATCCTCTATTTTATTTCGTAACTGAATAGCCTTACGAATTTGAGCCCTGGTGTATTTTTTTAAACTGCCTTTAAAACCCAAGGACAGCGTTAATTTTGTTTTTTGTCTATACTTCTCGACCAAATAAATTATTATTCAAAATTTCTTTGAATGTTCTTTTTTCAGTTTGATTTGAACTTTTCATTTCTAACTTAAGTGCTTCTGTCAAAACATTATGTTCCAGTAGTTTTTGTTTAATAACTTCTTTCTTTGGTGTTTGAATATGAGGAATGTTTTCACTAATAAATTCATCAACTCTCTTCCTTGGAGTGTATTCAGCTGTATTTTGTCTCATCACACTGGCTTCTTCACTCTCGGTCGATGTTTTACTATTTTCTAGTTGTTTAAGTCTAATCATTACATTTTTTAAATTTTCATTCGTTTCATCAATTTGTTTTTTGTATCTGTAAAGACTTTTTTGCAGATTTTTAAACCTTCTTGACAAACTAAATAAATCTTTTCGTAACCTCATATTTTCTTGCTGAAACTTGTATTCAATACGACGTTGAATGTTCCGTAAATCTACGGATTCTTTGTCTTCTTGTAGTCTTTTGCTGCGACGTTGATGGCATTTGTTCTTTGGCTTTTTTTCTATCTTCTTTCCATTTTCGTCTTTGTTCTTCTTTTTGGTCTTCTGTGTAATTATCTCTTTTATTTCTATAATACTTCAAAGCATTTTCTGCAGCGTTCTTTTTCATCTCCTCATATTTTTCTGGATTATTAGCTTTAAGCTTTTCTCTGTACTTTTTTTGCTTTTCCGTCGGCGTTATTGGCATCTATAAACAATTAAAATATTAACACTTTTAATAAACTCGAAAACGGGAACTTTCATTATGGATGCTATCACGCCTTAGTACTCCCTAAATCGTACCGGGACTCGTCTCTCAGTTTTAGCGGCGCACACTAGGCTTGCCAACCGTACTTCATAATAAAGTCAAAATTCAAAAAATAGATGATAGGTTTTTCTTCCGCTCGTTTAGCAGAAATTTCTCGAAGATATCGATGTCTCCAAGCAGATTGCTGCTTGGAGACATCGATATCTTCGAGAAATTCAAATCAAAACGTTCGACAAGAACCGTTCATTCAATTTTATTTTTCTTAAACTCATACCCATTAGATATTAATATTTTACGCAGTTTCTCTGCATCCACTAAAATTAATGCTAGAACGTAGGTCTTCTAACAATATTCTCAATGTAGGGACTTCCTTTCTTACAACATAAAACTCATTGATTTTATTACGTATTGCATCAATATCGAAGCTGTCTAAGTCCGACACTGAATTGTTATGGGGCGTTTCTTTCCTGGAGTGCTCCACATCCCTTCATTCACAGATCCTTCTTTTTAATTTTTTTTAGTGTCGTGACACCAACCCCTGCAAAACAAAGTATAAAATACATATATAATGATGTAGGTACCAAAATAGTTATACATATGTAACAATACTTTGTGAAATTGAAAAAACAAATAAAAACACTCCAAACCAATGCAGGTACATACCAGTTAGTGAAGATATTTCTTCTAAGTACTTGGTCTGAGTTTCTATTAAAGATTTTTTCTGCCTTCGAACTATACTTTTATAAAGCATTGACAATATCTTTGGATCCGCTCCCCAATGAACACCTGCTAGGGATTTTAGAACATTTAGCCCCCTCATGGCATTTTTACATAAATTGTTTATATGTTCTTGAAAATTTAACTTCTGATCTAACAGTAGGTATTCCTAAAAACTTTTTTTTTATTACCCAACGTAGTGGTGTATTATTATTATACATTACAAAAGTATCACATGGTATCATTTTTTTGGAGAAGATAAGAGCTCCACTTTTACTGGGACTAATGTTTAATTTTAATTTATTTGAGTAATAATTATGGACTTGTCCTAAGGCTAAATTACAAACAGCTTTTACATCTTTATTTACAGTATATACAAGAAGATCATCAGCAAATTGCAAAATTACGTTTTTGTCTTAATTTGTTTTAATTTATGTTTTTGTCTGTAATATATACTTACTTATTAAACATATACATACATATATATACATTATATAACAAGGGAGATATAGTAGCACCTTGCATGGTGCCTTTATATACATTTCTAGGGCCATGTATGATATTATTAAAATCCATTTACACACTTTTCCAGGAATACCAATTTCGCACAGAATACTACACAATATTGAAGGATCTACATTGTCAAATGCACCTTGTATATCAATAAATGCACAAGCTGTGGTTGCATGACTCAAAAGAGAATGATTTATATCTGAAATTAGAGAAGCAAAACTCTCCGCTGCACTTTTTCCCTTTCGAAAGCCAAATTGCTGTTCAGGTAAAATACTATTTGTTTCTATGTAATAGTCTAGTCTATTCTTTAACATGTATTCAAATAATTTGCCTACACAAGAAGAAAGCGAAATTGGTCTGTAAGAGTTGAAGTCATGTTCTGGTTTATCTGGTTTCAAGATTGGAATCACACATTGTGTTTTCCAAGATTTTGGAATACATTGGTTATCCCAAAGCAAATTAAAGATTTTTAATAGAATTTTTTGTCCACTAACATGCATGTTGCTAATAAGTTTATATGGAATATCATCCAATCCAGGAGTGGAATCTCTCCTTGATTGAATGGCTGCTGTAAATTCATGCCAGGTAAATGCTTTTAAAAGAAAAGAACTATTATCACTACCTGTCTTATTGAATATTGAATTTAAATTCGTAATATCGATTTCTTTTTCAGGTGATGTTATTATTGGTGCATATTTATCTAAAAAAGATGGAATCCATTCATCATTTTTTGGTGGCTTATACACAGGTACTCTCTTAAACCTCCTAATATAATTCCAGATATGGGTTATCGGTGTGTATCTATTAAAAGTATCACAAATTCGTCTCCAACATAATTTATTTTTTTCACTAATTAGCCTCTTTTTGAACGCATCAACTTTTTTATATTCTATATAATTTTCTATTTTAGAATTTAATTTATAAAATTTTAAAGCATTTTTGCTTTTCTTTACAGCTTCCAAACATTCTGCATCCCACCAAGGAACTGGTTTTCTCATAACAAAGGCCTTAGGTTTGGAAATAATAGGAACATATTCTTTTCTTATTTCTAGTAGTGTACTACAAAAGGTTTCATATGTAGCAAGAATATTGGAAGTATCAATTACAAAACTCTCAAACCTTTTTTTTGTTTCAGCATGGAATTTTGACCAGTCTGCTTTGTTATAATTGAAGCGTTCAAAAGGTTCCCCTACATCATATTTTTCGGCACAAGTATTTATGTCTGTTATGGTCGGATAATGATAACTACCCATTGGATCGTCATGTACATGCCAATTACATAACGGAGCTAAAGAAGGACTAATACAGGAAACGTCAATTGCAGATTGACTAAAGTTAATGGTTCCTACTGTAGTAGGAGAGCCATTATTTAATATGCAAAGATCACATTCATCTAACTATTCTAACATGTTATAGATATCAGAGCCTCTAGTCTTCGTTGTAAGACAGCCAAAAGCAATATGATGAGCATTTAAATCACCTGAAAGCAAAACTGGTGCAGGAAGACTGTTAATTATTTGTTTTAATCTTCTGACCTTAAAACGACCCTCTCTGGGTGGAGCATAAACACATAAAATAGACAAATTACCTAGACTAGTACTGAGGGTTATAGCTATCGACTGTAAGTAATCATAGGATATTGTAGGAATAACAAAGTATTTGTAACTACTTTTTATTAAAATAGCTACACCACCACGTCCATTTTTTCCATTCTGGTTAATGAAATTGTAATTAGGAATGTTAATAGATTTATTTTCTCTCAGCCATGTTTCATTTAATAAACAAATATCTATATCATTCTCAACTAAATAATTAATGAGCAAAGGTTTTTTATTATTAATAGATTAGTAGTAGATATAGTCTGTAATGTTGTCCATTGTTTTCGTGTCACAGTTTATGGACAATAACTTTTTATATGAAACTTTTATGTCATCTATATACATTTAAATTCATTTTAAAATAAAATTACACCCACTGTAGTTAAATTATAAACAAAAATGTGTTGTGAGGCATAATGCTACAAGATAAAAATATGTCACCTGAAAAAAATATCAAACTAAGCGTACAAAATTAGAGAACTTTTCTTGATTATGAAAAAAGTGGCAAAATCTACGGCCTTACCCATATTGAATTGAGATATTCTAATAAATTGTTTAGCCATTAATTGTTTTTAAGGTTAGTAATAAGCATATCTTTAATAACTGATGTAGTGAGTTTACGGCCTGAGTTACCAATGGCCACCAATGCTCCAATAAGTCCTTTCAGAATAGTGTCATTTGCTATAATTTGTTCAATAAGAGTTTCAGTGCTAGTTTGAGGAATTTCTATCTTAAATTTCTGTACTTTACAAGTGTCATTAGAAGATTTCACATATGAATGATCTACAGAAACTGGACCCGTAGGCGTTTTTTTAGGCATACCTAGAAGGGAAGTTGTCATCGTAATTTCTAAATAAGTTTTGAGTTTGCTGCGTTTGTAAAGCTTTCGCATAGGAAGATTTATTATATTTTTCACTAATTTTTTGTTGTTTAATTGGACAATCTCTAGAGATTGCCAGACGAGAGCCACCACAGTTAGCGCACTTAATGATTGCATTTTCAGGGCACTCTGTGTACCGGTGCTCCCCTGCACAAATTGAACATATTTGAGCCGATTTACAAAATTCTAACCCCATGATTAAATTTGAAACACTTAAAGCATTGTAGCAGAGGGGCAACATATTCATCGACCCTATACTGAAACAAATCTAAGTGAACATAGTCTGGCAAGCTAGTGGAGAGAAAAGTAACACTCACTGAACTAAATGGCTTGACCTGTCCGTTAACTTTTTTAGTAAAACGTCGCACAGCGACAATCTCAGGATGATAATTTTTTGAACAATTCTTCATTATCGATACTAACTGGTACATGTCTTAACACACCCGTAATCTCTACAGCCCTCGCCGGAATAAAAGCCTTGTAATCAAATTTGTCCAAAAAGGTTTCATTTTCCCTTCTTTGCATGATTTTTTCTGTTTTTGTGAATTAAATCAGGCTGATGTAATTAATGCTCTAGATTAATGGAAAAATATTTAAAAAAATCCTAATATAAATAAATAATATGAAATAAGTAAAAAACAATATGATGGAAATTTCCATCATCATGCAATGTCACAGTTTAGCTCAGTACTAAATAAATAAAAAATAGAATATCTTTTGTACTTTCTTTATTCTTGGCGATAATTTAAAAAACAATTATTATTTTTATTAAGGCACAAATTAACTCCACATTTACTACATGATATTGTGGAATAACCTTTGCATTTAGGATATTTGCACCGGAGTGACCCACCTACTTTTGGCAAATGTTCAGAACCATCTTTCCTTATATCTTTTGGAGGTGGAGGAGCTGGAGAACCTTTTCTTTTTTTTGACAGCAATTCTTTTTCGAGGATACTGCTGCTAGGACGCCCTCTTTTAGCATCTTTGGTGGTTCCTTTGTTGCACAGCACAAAGGCCAATTCATTTCTGAATTGCCCCATTGTAAGCAGACTCTTTTTAGGTTCACCCCTTCCCTGAGCATTTTTTTTATAGATAATCCACGAGTTTATTACTGCGAGATCAAATAAATGAAAAAAAATACGCCGGTACCACTTTTTAGACCTCATTGTTATATGATTTCTGCCCAAAAAGCTATCCATGAGGTCTACTCCTCCCATGTGTTTATTGTATTCTTGGACAATAAACAGGCAAGTAATATCAATTTTTTCTTTTTTTGCCTTGTCATATCTATTGCCTATAGTCACAGGCAATGCTCCAGCATAAGTAGATAACAGGGTTACTACCTTATTATCTTTCCAAGCTACACAACTCATGTCTATACCATCAAGCATAGAAACTCTCTCTTCATAACTACCTCTGGGCACCGATTTCTTCATGAAATATTTTTTTTTGGTAATTTATTATTTGGAATCCTGTTTTGTTGCACAGTTCCCACAGTGTAAATTCCTGCTTTAGCTAAAAAATATACTAATGGCAAAGAGGTATAAAAATTATCAAAGTATATGATGGTTTATAGCATTCTTGGCACTCCCCGAAGCAAACGTACTACAACATTTCCTGTTGCACCAAGATCTGGTTCATCTGGGAGTTTTTCCGAATTCTCTTGTCCAGAATATACCTCAAACTTATGGGCATATCCCATCAAATCACAAAGAACATATAATTTGAAGCCCCATTTGTGGGGCTTATTGGGCAGATACTGTTTTAGAAAGTGCCCTATTTTTGTAGAACACATCTGTTCATCCACAGAAAGTCTTTGGTCCATTGGCACTGTGGCAAACCTCTCATTGAGGTGCTTGATTACAGGGCGGATTTTATAAAGCCTGTCATGTTCTGGATGTCCTATAGGTTTATGAAGATCATTGTTGTTGAAATGCAATGATAACTTTATTTTCTCAAATTTGTTCAGTGGCATTGTTGAAGAAATGGGGTCATAGCCAAACTTTGGTGACCAGTATGACCTTGTGCTAGGAAATTTTTGTACAGACATGTATAAAGAACTTATACAAATCATCTTCTGTAAATGTTATAGATGAACTGGGATTACTTTGAATTATATATAAATTTGTCTGCTCCACTAATCTATTGATAAAATGTTTTGTGATGAAATGGTTGAAACATTGATATGGGGTTTCCAGGTGTGATATATCATCTGGAGCAGCACAACTCCCCAAGAAAGTAATTTTATCTGCGACATACACCAGATTCCTTTTTTTCCAAATCAAGCTTCTTTTATCAAATGAAAAACTGGATGAAGACTGCAAATTGGATGAAGATGACGAGTGAGAGGGTTCCTGGTCTTCTATAATGACTTCTTCTACAAGAGGAGGATCAATGTCAGCAGTTTCAACTCCCACATCATCATCACCATTTTCCTCCAACAACACTCTTATTTTATCAGCATCGCGATACTCATCGTCGGAATCTTCGTCATCAAGGCCATCTTCCGAGAGCCAACCGCCGTCTAACTGACTCAAATAAGCTTCAATATCCCTGTCATTCATGTTTTCCTACAAAAAAAAACATAAAATAAAGATTTACTAAAAAACATTTTCGCCATACCTACATTACAAGTTACTGCACAGTGATGTAAATTTCTGTCACATGGTTTGGGGAATTTTATTCAGGGTATTTCGATATAAATTTCACATAAAATAACAGTAACACTAAAAACAAACCTTTTTTCACTCATTACCACTTTGATTATCAGATAAATCTCAGATTAGTTTCATAAAACAACATAAAAAATCGCTCGTTTCTTCCAACCACAACAAACAGCAGAATGACAAGTTCAAGGCCTGCTCTTTGACACTGACGTTTGTTTTCTTTTTTGACAACTGCGTTTCGTTTCACGCTATGGTCGTGTAAAAAGTTGCCAGCAACAACCAATTTTATAGTACACCGGTTTTGTGTACTTTTTTTCCACTAAATGTTAATGACTTCTTCAGGACATGCAAATGAATGGTATAAATTCGTGGCAAACCATTTTCAGCAATTATATTTCGCTTTTTCTGTACGCGTCCTGGGATAGGTAGAGGTACCAAGAATACCTTTGATTTATTGCATGTTATACTTTGAAAAGTCAACGTTTTCAAATTTAAATGTTCCTCGACGTCCTTCGCGTGGGTGTTGCAGTACCAACTCGACATCTGTATTCAGTATAAAGCTAACATCATTTACGTTGGGCCAATAAAAAAGATCCTCCTTCCTCTTTCTCATAAATTTTACGAGCATGCCCGAACCTTCGGTAAATTCCAAAATTCTTCCTACATAAAACTTTTCTGTTTTTGGTCCACGAAATTTAACTAGAACGAAACTGTTAATTTGTAGATCAACCTTTATTTTAGAACTTACAGCATTTTCGAAACCATATTGTTCATTTTGTGCTTCTATAAAGCTTTCATCTGATTCAGAAATAAAATTTCCCTCATCTGACGAATCTCTTAAAGAATATTCATCACTGTCATCAGTTTCTTCTAATATATTTTTATTTTTTGGAGTTTTATTCCCTTGAGTTAATTTTCTTTTACTGGTATTAATGGACGACAATCCAAGCGATTCCGCAGAGGTCGACGGTAAAGGGTTGTTTAAGTCTGATGATCTTGGGTCATTTTCAGTAGGCAAGCTTAGGGGTGAAAATAAATTGTGAGATGGTTCTATTTTATGCAAATTAAGATTACTTACTCTCAAATTTCTGTAAGCGCAATTCATCGGACTAAATTTGATCTCAGATAATATGGTTACTTTTTTAGAAGCCGGTTTTACAGTAGATTTCATTTCAGTGTTAGACTTGGAGTTGGTAGGCGTCTCTATCTTAGGCATAAACGGACAGTGAATATTATCTTTTTCAAGTTCAGTTGGAGAAGCGATAGGCGTTTCAGGTTCTGGTCTAATATAAATCGTTTCTATTTCAGTTTCCGGTATAGAGACAATTGAAGAAAACGCATCATTTTCAGATACGTGACTCATATTATTTGTTGCTTAAAACAGTGAATGCCTCATCACAATCTGTAGCGTAGGTAAAGCGGTTTTTTTATATATCTAATGATTCCTATTTTTAAACTATTTATACATATTATTAAGGGTTTACAGCAATGAAAATCAACGTTACCTTAGAAAAAAATATTTTATGAGGGTTCAAGTGGATAAATCAGAGCAGAGCCACAAGTAGGTAATTTATAAAACATAAGCAAAGGTTTTTAACATCTGCTTTGAGGAAAGACCGGCATATGCCGGTGTTGCCTCGGGTGGTCTAGACGGACTTCCCCACTGTTCGTTTTTAGGTTAGAAAACCTTGACACCATATTTAATCAACAACTAAAGTAGTTTTCGGAGAATCAATACAGTAAATCGGTTTAGTAAACATTTAATGATAGACTCACCATAATCTTTGTGAAAAATACACATAAAATCACCCCAAAATTATTATTTTTCCAGAGCACGTGTAAGTCGGTGTAGTCTTTCAAAACTTCACTAAACTTGTAAGTCAGTTTATTTCCAGCAAACGCATCGCAACGCCATCTATCTTAGCTCACGAAAATTAAAAATTGATTATTGTTTTACCGACCCAATAGTAAAACGCGTAGAGCTGATGTAGGCTGCAAAAAGCAGTGTGTACGGAGTTCCCTCCTAGACGGTCTTTCCTAAGTTGACCTTATCTAAAAAACTGGTAATATAATATAAGCATAGAGGTATAATATTATAGATATTTTAATACCCCTATGAATATAAGGTATGTAAAGAGAAATAAGGATTAATTAAATTGTAAAGTGGTTTTAATCCATTCAGTGAGCAAATTTATATAATTAGATTAAAGAAAATATAGAGTTCCGAGCGCCAGCTCACCAAATATAATAATAGGTAGGTACCTACCAGCGAGGCACCAATGCTCCAGATAATTCAGGCGGTAAAATACCGAACCATTAATCTCAAGAGAGGGCTTTTCCAAAAGGTATTAATAGAGTTGTGCTGTTTTAGTTAGAGATTAAATTAAAAAAAAAGATATAAATTAATTAAGTATGCAAAATATAACATTTATTCAAACAAAAAGAGGTTAGTTAAGCTGTGTTTCTTGTTTACATGAAAAAAAAACTAAACTAATACAATACTACTACGACAATTCTTATACTAAATAATATAGTTTTATATCGTCGGGTGACAGGAAAAACTCAGTAACGAATAAAAACAATGGAGTAGGGTCGTTGTGGCAACAGTGGGTCGCCCATTTTTAACCGACTTCTTCAGAGTAATATTGCTCCGAAACTAAGCAAGCTAGTGATGTCAAACTCTAATGCCCGGGATACACGAGGCTAGTTTTTCAAGCTAGGATAGCAAGCTAGTACTGTCCTGGCTTGCTGACCTGGCTTGGAACATGCTAGTTCTGTTGACATGAGGCTAGGATTATTTTAAGCTAGTACTATTGCAGTGACTGAGGTGACCACACGTCCAAAATGAGCTTGCTGCGAAAAAAAAACACTATTCGACTGAAGGAGTTACTTCGAAAACTGTGCCAATTCGCACTAGACGAACTAGAAGAAGAGTTACAAAAACGGGTGTGGACAAGACCGTGGATTTTAAGAAGAGATGTACGTGGATCATCTGCTTTACTATTGGAAGAATTTCGCAATGAAGATTTAGACGAATATAAGAGTATTTTGCGAATGACGCCTGATTTGTTTGATATTCTGTTGAGTCTTCTAACGCCAAAAATACAACGAATGGACACTATTATGAGACAGGCGCTAACAGCAAAAGTAAAACTGGAGATCACACTAGATTTCCTTTCTTCAGGCATTAGCTACAGGAGGCTCAGTCACATTTATCGAGTTGCAAGATGTTCTATATCCAAATTTATACCGGAAGTCTGTGTCGAAATCTACAAGGCATTGAAAAAATACATTACGGTTTGTATTATGTTTAATTATTATAAAATCAACTATCATTAGACAAGTAAGCAAAAAATCTTATTCAACGCGGCTAATCGGAATAGTTAACTATGCATTTTTGAATGCTGTGTTAATCAAATCAAAATCAACCATCGAAGTTTCTTGTACGTCATAATCAGTAATTGTAGGATTCGTGTTATCTTGTACTAATTGTATAGTACTACTACCGATAGTCGTGTTTGAAGAGTCGTCGTGACTAAGTGTCTGGTATGAAAATGTTGTATTATCCAAATTTAAATCTGCCATTCGACAACGAGATAATACACTATTGATTCCGTCTCGAGCAATAATAGCCTGTAGAGGTGATAATATTTTAAGTTGGCTAGCTACAAATGCTCCAAAAATATCATGCTCATCTTGTTGAGACACTGATCCACATGCAGGTGTACGATTTAAATCATTCTGGATCGACCGAATTTCATTGACCAGTGTTGCCACTTGCGAAATTTTTTTCTTCTTTGTAGCTGGTGCATTCGACATTTCGGTAGACGATTTTGCAAATGGTGCTGTAGTTTTAGCAGATGTTGCCGCGGACTCGTTGCGTTGCATCATATCATTTGATGTAGACGTAGATGGTTGTGTTGACAAATTTTCAACATTTTCATCATTATTAACATTATTAATATTCTCGTTATTGTTGTCAATAATGTCACAAGTATTTTCAGTATTGGTTTGTTCCTCTGCTTGACTGTCCTAAAATAAAATACAATTTTACTTATTATAAAAACCATATTTTTACAGATCCCAACTAATGACGAAGACTGGAGGAAAATAGAAATGGGATTTCGAAACAGATGGAATTTTCCGTTATGCTACGGTGCCATTGATGGCAAGCATATTCAAGTTGTAGCACCTGATAATAGTGGAACTATTTATTTCAATTATAAAAAAGTGTTCAGTATTGTGCTAATGGCAATAGTGGATGACGACTATTGTTTTCGGTACATAGATGTCGGCGCTTGTGGAATGTCATCAGATGGAAGTGTATTTAGAAATTGCTCCTTATATAATAAACTGGAAAATAACCTTTTACCAAATGGTGGGGTCATAGTTGCTGATGCCGCATTTCCTTTAAAACCATATCTTTTAAAACCATATCCAGGTGACAACTTAGAATGGTCACAGAAAGTTTACAACTACCGACTATCTAGAGCCAGACGTGTAGTGGAAAATGCCTTTGGGATATTGGCCAGCCGATTTCGTGTATTTCAAAAACCAATAGCAGCTAATGTAAATACCGTGGATAAAGTTGTATTAGCAACGTGTGCTTTACATAACTGTTTGAGAAGTGAAAATCGAAATACTTATATAACCAGCACTGATATAGACCGTGAGGATATCGAAACAGGAAATACCTATTCTGGTTCTTGGAGAACAGAAAGTTTAGGATTACAAAGTTTATGTCACCAAGGAAGTAACCATTCTTCGGTTTCAGCAATCCAGAAACGAGAAACCCTTAAGAACTACTTTAACAACGAAGGTGCTGTGCCTTGGCAATCAAGAATGATTTTGTGATTACAGTTAACATTAATTTTACATTTCAAACGGACAGGGAGACAGACAGACGGACAATAAATAGGTAGTAAGTAATAATAAATAAACGATTGCAAATATCTTACCGTTGTTTTTCTTTTCGTAGGTACATTTTTAATGAAACTGTGCATTTCCTGAAACCAATTTAGCGAAGACTTATATTCTTCTTGAGAACCAGCTCCAGACCGGGTTGATTTATCAATTTTTGTCAGTTCTTGAGAATACGTTGCTCTTAAATTTTTAATTTTACTTTTTACGTCTTTAGTAGTCATGTCAATACCCACTGTCTTTAATTCGCCACAAATTTTTTGAAGTGCTGAATCACGTTTAGATTTATAACTTGGAAGGGTGGCGTTCCACAGACATTCATGGTCACGGTACAGTTGTACAAACTTTAAATTAATAATATGTTTGGGCATCTTAAAATCTCAAAAACACGTCGCGGTGACAAAAATAAACAAAACGCGTGGTTACTGCTTACTAGCCAACTGAAAACTAGCTTCGCCGGCTGTAGTGTAGCAGTAAGTAAAGTAGTAATAAATCGAACCTAGTGAAGAACAGACGTGTCTCATTTAATCCCAGTACGCCCACCACATGGCGACCCTTGCCATGCGCGTTCCGCGGTGTCGGATGTCGGCCGGTTAGATGCGGACGGTGCGAATTCCTGTGTGCCTCGATGCCTCATTTGAAGAAATAAGTTTTAAAAATGATTGAAGCCAGTCCTGAAGTTCTGATAAAAATAGATAAATTTTTTAAAGCCTGGCTGATGGACTTTACCATAATCGGTTCAGCAATTCTTTTTATTATTATTTTGTTGATCTGCTACGGACAGAGGCGATAAATCCGAAATATAAGTGCTGGAAATGGGGAAATCATATTCAATCATACCAGGATGTGACACGAAAAAGAAGAAAAGCCATCTATTGAAAAGCCTAAAAGTCTAAAAGTATCAAGGTTATAAAATAAATACCAAGAAAAAAAAATTGAATATTTCACCATGGGAAAAGAGTGTTCGAAATGTGAATGCCAAAACAAAGAAGTTGTAATTCAAGACGGCAATAATTCGGAGATAAACATTAACAACGTGCTATTAGCTTCAATTTTGGCGATATGTGGTATTGCGCTAATATATGTGAGCATCACTAAATATAAAAAATGCCACCAAAATTGGGTCTCGGAAGGAGTCCGCGCTGATTTTACGAGAAGGCTGCAGCAACGCTGGTCAGGTCGTGCAGGAGGAGGAAACCGAGGAGAACACGAACAGGAGAGAGTTTAAGAGTTTGAAGAGAATTCATCCCTGAAGTTAAAGTCAAATTGTGCGGTTTAGTGTTTCGTAAATAAAGTGCGTGCGGTAATAAATGTTAACAAGTGCAAAGTGCCTGCCTGAAGGATGAGTGAATTAAATAACTTTTAAAGGACTTTTCTTACGAACTGTTAAGTTTTCTTTTTTTTTAAATAAAATTATGTTTAATGGAAATACAATTAAAAAGATTTTATAATGAATTAGAAGATATAAGGGTAAGTCTTAGAAAATTAGGTCCTAATAGGAGATTAGAAGAAATAGGGAAAAGTAAAATTAAAAAGGGCATAGAAATATATGGAAAATATAAAATATATATTAATACGTTGCATTCTAAAGAATTATCAAGTGATTATTCAGAGTTAATTATAGAAAATTTATGTAAGAATATAGAAAGTAGTTATCGTAAAATATTACTTTATAGTGAGTCTACGGTATCATCAGACAACATGGCAAATTTTGATTTAAAAACAGCTAGTATTTTAATTCCTGTAATGGATGGAAATGAAGTGACGACTGAAAAGATAATACAAGGCATAGAAATGTACGATTCTTGCTTATTAAAAACGGAAGACAAGAAATTGCTGATTTCTTTTGTACTCAAAACTAGATTAACTAAAATAGCTAGATTAAAATTACAACCTGATTACAAGACAGTAAATGATTTGACCTTAGATATCAAAAAGTTTTTACTAACGAAAAAATCAGCAAATTCTTTATTGATTCAATTAAATAAATTATCTCAAAATGAATCAACTATTGGAGATTTTGGTAATAAATTGGAGGAACTTTTTGTTGAGTTGACGATTTCCCAAGCAGATTCCAATGATACAGCGAGTGCGATTTTAAGACCGATTAATGAAAAATTAGCTGTAAAACGGTTTGCAGATGGACTTCGTAACAGAAGGCTAGGTACCATCATTGCAGCTCGAGACTACCAGGAGTTGAAGGACGCGATTCGTGCGGCAGAAGACGAAGAATCGTCTCTACCATCCGGTCAAGTAGTGATGAACATGAGAGGTAAGTCGAGAGGAATAGGAAGATACCAACACTACCCAGTTCGCGGAAGTTCTTCGAACAAAGGTCAGTACTATAATAATACTCGTATTTACCCAGGTACTTCCTACTATAATAATTACCGTGGTAATAATAACTCGAATTACCGTGGAAGGTACAATACTGCTCCAAATCGTTACCGTAACCACTACACCCGTGGCTATTCCCGTAGAATTCGAGGTCAAGGTCGTGGCGTAACGCAACATAAAGCATATGTTGGTGAAAATCAGATTGACTCAGAACAGAAAAATAGCGAGTTAAATGATAATTTTCAGTTTTTTCGAGCATAAGATATTAACTTCGTGTGACGGTCTAGATATTTTAAGGTTTAGGTTAGGTAGTGTAGAGTGTTCATTTTTATTAGATA
Organism: Erebia ligea; assembly: GCA_917051295.2. NCBI lineage: Eukaryota > Metazoa > Arthropoda > Insecta > Lepidoptera > Nymphalidae > Erebia > Erebia ligea. The sequence continues at coordinate 11,965,353 of OU785241.1, read as the reverse complement.
CAGGTGCAACCCTATCTGTCATACATAAGGATAGATTACCTAGTAACATAAAGTTATATAGTAACGAAACCATAATTTGTGGTCTAGGAGGAAAAATAAGTTCACAGAAAATAGCGTGGATAGATTTAGAAACACGTGCAAATGTATTATTCCATCATAAGTTCCATGTATTGGACGAAATGCCGTGTCAGGCGGACGGAATTATCGGATTAGATTTCTTGCGAGCTTACAATGCAAATATCAACTTACGAACGAATGAGCTAACTTTGTACACTCGAGGACAAAAGTGTTCGATACAAATAAATAAAAGTAGTGGAAGTCAAATTTATTTAACATTGCCAGCTAGAAGTGAATCGATACATTTTATTTCGATAGATAAATCATTTGTTTCAGGAAATGAGTATGTTTTGAACGCGAAACAGTTTTCAGAAAATATATATTTAGCAGGAAGTTTAGTAAAAGTTCATGATGGCAAGGTGCCAGTTAGGTTACTTAATACATCCGAAAAGGACGAAAAATTAAATATATTTAACCCAGAATTAAATTCATTAAATGATTACAAGATATGTACATTTGATAAGTCGTACAGTTCAGTAGAAAGAGTTAAAAAATTATTACAAACATTGAAGTTGAAACATTTAAGTTCATACGAACGAATCCAGGTAGAATCCATATGTGCTAAATACGCCGATGTATTTTACTTAGAAGGGGATACGTTAGGTACAACTAACATAATGGAACAAAGTATCAGCATAAAACCGAACACGAAACCTGTTTATGTTAAGCCATATAGAATTCCCGAGTCATTGAAATCGGAAGTGGATAGGCAAATTGAAAACATGTTGAAGGAAAATATTATAGAACCGACAAATAGCGATTGGAATAGTCCAGTACTTTTGGTTCCAAAAAAGTCTATAGACAATAACAAAAAATGGAGATTAGTTATTGATTACAGAAAAGTAAACAATGTAATTCAGGATGATAAATTTCCTTTACCAAACATAACCGAGATATTAGATTCCTTATCAGGTGCTATGTATTTTAGTCATTTAGATCTTCAGTCTTCATACTACCAAGCGAGTTTAGAACCTAATAGTAGAAAAGTTACAGCATTTACAACGAATTCAGGACAATATCAAATGATGCGTCTTCCAATGGGACTTAAAATAAGCCCCAGTGCTTTTTCCCGTGTCATGTCTATAGCGTTATCAGGTCTTACGTGCGATAAGGCATTTGTTTACATGGACGATCTAATAGTATATGGGCGTAATTTAGAATCTCATAACAAAAATTTAATAGATATATTCGAAAGACTTCGAAAGGTAAATTTAAAGGTTAATCCACAAAAATGTGAATTTCTAAAGACCGAACTTTTATATTTAGGTCACGTTGTTACATCAGATGGTGTTTTACCAGATCCAGAAAAGGTTAAGGTGTTACAAAATTATCCAATTCCAAGAAGTACAGACGAGGTGAGACGTTTTGTAGCGTTCTGTAATTATTACCGAAAATTTATACCAAATTTTTCTGAAATAACTGTACCATTAAATAAACTTTGTAGGAAAACATCAATTTTTGAATGGACGAATGAATGTCAAAAAGCTTTTGAAAAATTAAAACAAGGTCTAGTATCTCCACCCATTTTACAGTACCCAGATTTTTCTGAGAACAACGAGTTTATTTTACAAACCGACGCGTCCGGTATAGCTATCGGATCAGTTTTGTGTAACAGAAATATGAAACCCATAGCTTACGCGAGTAGACCATTAAATAAAGCCGAATTAAATTATCCGACTATAGAAAAAGAGTTGTTAGCAATTGTATGGAGTGTTAAATACTTTAGACCATATTTATTTGGCAGAAAATTTACGATTATGACAGATCATAAACCACTTATATATTTATTTAGCATGAAAGATCCCTCTAGCCGATTATTAAAGTTTAGATTAAAGCTTGAAGAGTATGATTACAATGTTGTTTACATTAAAGGAAAAGATAACGTAGTAGCGGATGCATTGAGTAGGGTAACCATTACTTCGAACGAATTAAAGGATATCAATCAAAAAATTATGGTAATGACGCGTGCACAGAGAAGAAAATTAGATAATAGTGTTGATAACAGTAGCTTAGGAAACCCAAGTATACCTAATGTTTCTGACAACGATAGGTCAGGCCAACCTAGAGTAGCGGAAATATTGCGTATTCCCAGTGGTTCCGTGGAAATGAAGTTTATCGAAGGTAAATGGATAGATAGATTACGAGTAAAAAGAGAAATAACTGAGGAAGATCAATGTTTTGCGTATGTAGAAAGTCAATCAATTATATACATTAACCTCAATTTTATGTCGCAATTCACGCGAGACGTATTTGCGAATATGTTGAGAGATTTTTGTAATAAAATAAATGTGAAAGAAATATGTATATTAAAAGACGTATACAACACGTTATTTTTAAAAGAGTTGTGTGAAGAGATAAAAAGTAGAAATATGTGGACCGGTCCCCAAATTCATATATTAAGAAATGTTAAGAGAATTACGGATAAAGACGAGAAGACAGTTATATTAAATGATTATCATTTATTACCTTCGAGCGGACATGCAGGTATTCGACGAATGGTAAATAATATTAAGAGTAAATATTACTGGCCAGGACTAGAAGCAGATGTTAGGAACTATGTAAGTAAGTGTATCAAGTGTCAAGTTATGAAGCACTCTCCAAGTCATAAGGAACCTATGGTAATAACAACAACTGCCAGTTCAGCGTTTGAGAAGATATTCTTAGATCTCGTTGGTCCATTAGATAAGGATGATGCAGGTAATCAATACATACTTACCATCCAGTGTGAGCTTACCAAGTATGTGGAAGCATACCCATTACCATCAAAGGAAACTAAGGTAGTAACCAGTGCATTAGTTAGTAATTTTATATTACGTTACGGCGTTCCTGACGTCATCGGTACAGACAAAGGAAAAGAGTTTGTATCGTCTACAATGGCAGAAACATGTAAGTTATTAGGAATAGAGAAAATCCATTCCACAGCTTACCATCATCAGAGTATAGGTGCGTTAGAAAATACCCATAAAAATCTAAGAAACTTTTTGCGTATACAATGTGAGGAAAATACTTACACATGGAGTCATTGGCTACCATTTTGGTGTTTTGCTTTTAATACAACCATACATACAGCAACAAAGTATACTCCGTATGAATTAGTCTTTGGTAAACAGTGTCATATTCCAAGTCGATTGAAAGGTGATATTATAGAACCATTATATTGTGCAGACGATTATGCATTACAGTTGAAATATAGATTACAACTTGCGCATAAAGATGCGAGAAAAAGGTTAATTGATAGTAAGATAGATCGAAAATTAACTTATGATAAAAATAAAAAACCAGTTCATTATCAAAAAGACGATTTAATTTTAGTTAAAAATGAAAGTAAGAATAAGATGGATCCATTGTATAAAGGTCCATATTTAGTCATAAGAGATATTGAACCTAATGTTGAAATAATTAAAAATAACAAAATTTGAAGTTATTTATAAAAATCGTACGAAACTTTATAAAACATAATTAAAATTATATAATATAATACAACAATAATGTTTGTTATATTCTTGTTTACGTAATTTTTTTTATTGTCGTACAATTTATCGAACATTGAATTCATGTCAATTGTTAGAATACCTATTTACTACTCTATGTATTAGACAATAAGTATATTAATAATATGTTCTTATTCAAAAAAAAAAAAAACAAATAGATACCCTTTTGTTTTTTTTTTCATTTAGGGGAATGATGTAGTGTAGCAGTAAGTAAAGTAGTAATAAATCGAACCTAGTGAAGAACAGACGTGTCTCATTTAATCCCAGTACGCCCACCACATGAAGCTAGTACACAAGCCAGGATAGTAAAATCAGTGGTGGGGGGCGCTACTATCCTAAAAAATAGAACTCCATCCTATTAAAAACTATCCTGGCTTGTCAACTAGCTTACTAGCTTACTAGCTCAGAAATGAAGCTAGTTTGGTCTACACGAAGCCAGAAGTACTAGCTTGCTAGCTTACTGACACTAGCTTGCTATCCTAGCTTGAAAAACTAGCCTCGTGTATCCCGGGCATAAGTGAACATAGTCTGGCAAGCTAGTGGAGAGAAAAGTAACACTCACTGAACTAAATGGCTTGACCTGTCCGTTAACTTTTTTAGTAAAACGTCGCACAGCGACAATCTCAAATTTGGATGATAATTTTTTGAACAATTCTTCATTATCGATACTAACTGGTACATGTCTTAACACACCCGTAATCTCTACAGCCCTCGCCGGAATAAAAGCCTTGTAATCAAATTTGTCCAAAAAGGTTTCATTTTCCCTTCTTTGCATGATTTTTCTGTTTTTGTGAATTAAATCAGGGTGATGTAATTAATGCTCTAGATTAATGGAAAAATATTTAAAAAAATCCTAGTATAAATAAATAATATGAAATAAGTAAAAAACAATATGATGGAAATTTCCATCATCATGCAATGTCACATGTTTAGCTCAGTACTAAATAAATAAAAAATAGAATATCTTTGTACTTTCTTTATTCTTGGTGATAATTTAAAAAACTATTATTATTTTTATTAAGGCACAAGACTCTTTTTAGGTTCACCCCTTCCCTGAGCATTTTTTTTATAGATTATCCACGAGTTTATTACTGCGAGATCAAATAAATGAAAAAAAATACGCCGGTACCACTTTTTAGACCTCATTGTTATATGATTTCTGCCCAAAAAGCTATCCATGAGGTCTACTCCTCCCATGTGTTTATTGTATTCTTGGACAATAAACAGGCAAGTAATATCAATTTTTTCTTTTTTTGCCTTGTCATATCTATTGACTATAGTCACAGGCAATGCTCCAGCATAAGTAGATAACAGGGTTACTACCTTATTATCTTTCCAAGCTACACAACTCATGTCTATACCATCAAGCATAGAAACTCTCTCTTCATAACTACCTCTGGGCACCGATTTCTTCATGAAATCTTTTTTTTCTGGTAATTTATTATTTGGAATCCTGTTTTGTTGCACAGTTCCCACAGTGTAAATTCCTGCTTTAGCTAAAAAATATACTAATGGCAAAGAGGTATAAAAATTATCAAAGTATATGATGTGGTTTAGCATTCTTGGCACTCCCCGAAGCAAACTTACTACAACATTTCCTGTTGCACCAAGATCTGGTTCATCTGGGAGTTTTTCCGAATTCTCTTGTCCAGAAAATACCTCAAACTGATGGGCATATCCCATCAAATCACAAAGAACATATAATTTGAAGCCCCATTTGTGGGGCTTATTGGGCAGATACTGTTTTAGAAAGTGCCCTATTTTTGTAGAACACATCTGTTCATCCACAGAAAGTCTTTGGTCCATTGGCACTGTGGCAAACCTCTTATTGAGGTGCTTGATTACAGGGCGGATTTTATAAAGCCTGTCATGTTCTGGATGTCCTATAGGTTTATGAAGATCATTGTTGTTGAAATGCAATGATAACTTTATTTTCTCAAATTTGTTCAGTGGCATTGTTGAAGAAATGGGGTCATAGCCAAACTTTGGTGACCAGTATGACCTTGTGCTAGGAAATTTTTGTACAGACATGTATAACAGGATACCAAAGAACTTATACAAATCATCTTCTGTAAATGTTATAGATGAACTGGGATTACTTTGAATTATATATAAATTTGTCTGCTCCACTAATCTATTGATAAAATGTTTTGTGATGAAATGGTTGAAACATTGATATGGGGTTTCCAGGTGTGATATATCATCTGGAGCAGCACAACTCCCCAAGAAAGTAATTTTATCTGCGACATACACCAAATTCCTTTTTTTCCAAATCAAGCTTCTTTTATCAAATGAAAAACTGGATGAAGACTGCAAATTGGATGAAGATGACGAGTGAGAGGGTTCCTGGTCTTCTATAATGACTTCTTCTACAAGAGGAGGATCAATGTCAGCAGTTTCAACTCCCACATCATCATCACCATTTTCCTCCAACAACACTCTTATTTTATCACCATCGCGATACTCATCGTCGGAATCTTCGTCATCAAGGCCATCTTCCGAGAGCCAACCGCCTTCTAACTGACTCAAATAAGCTTCAATATCCCTGTCATTCATGTTTTCCTACAAAAAAAAACATAAAATAAAGATTTACTAAAAAACATTTTCGCCATACATTACAAGTGAAGTTACTGCACAGTGATGTAAATTTCTGTCACATGGTTTGGGGAATTTTATTCAGGGTATTTCGATATAAATTTCACATAAAATAACAGTAACACTAAAAACAAACCTTTTTTCACTCATTACCACTTTGATTATCAGTTAAATCTCAGATTAGTTTCATAAAACAACATAAAAAATCGCTCGTTTCTTCCAACCACAACAAACAGCAGAATGACAAGTTCAAGGCCTGCTATTTGACACTGACGTTTGTTTTTTTTTTTTTTGACAACTGCGTTTCGTTTCACGCTATGGTCGTGTAAAAAGTTGCCAGCAACAACCAATTTTATAGTACACCGGTTTTATCATCATCATCATGTGGTGCCATCTTCAAACTGAAGCTCGGCGGTCAGTCGGAGAAAACTTTTGCGGTCACGTTTTACACCGGTTTTGTGTACTTTTTTTCCACTAAATGTTAATGACTTCTTCAGGACATGCAAAGGAATGGTATAAATTCGTGGCAAACCATTTTCAGCAATTATATTTCGCTTTTTCTGTACGCGTCCTGGGATAGGTAGAGGTACCAAGAATACCTTTGATTTATTGCATGTTATACTTTGAAAAATCAACGTTTTCAAATTTAAATGTTCCTCGACGTCCTTCGCGTGGGTGTTGCAGTACTAACTCGACATCTGTATTCAGTATAAAGCTAACATCATTTACGTTGGGCCAATAAAAAAGATCCTCCTTCCTCTTTCTCATAAATTTTACGAGCATGCCCGAACCTTCGGTAAATTCCAAAATTCTTCCTACATAAAACTTTTCTGTTTTTGGTCCACGAAATTTAACTAGAACGAAACTGTTAATTTGTAGATCAACCTTTATTTTAGAACTTACAGCATTTTCGAAACCATATTGTTCATTTTGTGCTTCTATAAAGCTTTCATCTGATTCAGAAATAAAATTTCCCTCATCTGACGAATCTCTTAAAGAATAATCACCACTGTCATCAGTTTCTTCTAATATATTTTTATTTTTTGGAGTTTTATTCCCTTGAGTTAATTTTCTTTTACTGGTATTAATGGACGACAATCCAAGCGATTCCGCAGAGGTCGACGGTAAAGGGTTGTTTAAGTCTGATGATCTTGGGTCATTTTCAATAGGCAAGCTTAGGGGTGAAAATAAATTGTGAGATGGTTCTATTTTATGCAAATTAAGATTACTTACTCTCAAATTTCTGTAAGCGCAATTCATCGGACTAAATTTGATCTCAGATAATATGGTTACTTTTTTAGAAGCCGGTTTTACAGTAGATTTCATTTCAGTGTTAGACTTGGAGTTGGTAGGCGTCTCTATCTTAGGCATAAACGGACAGTGAATATTATCTTTTTCAAGTTCAGTTGGAGAAGCGATAGGCGTTTCAGGTTCTGGTCTAATATAAATCGTTTCTATTTCAGTTTCCGGTATAGAGACAATTGAAGAAAACGCATCATTTTCAGATACGTGACTCATATTATTTGTTGCTTTAAAACAGTGAATGCCTCATCACAATCCGTAGCGTAGGTAAAGCGGTTTTTTTTATATATCTAATGATTCCTATTTTTAAACTATTTATACATATTATTAAGGGTTTACAGCAATGAAAATCGACGTTACCTTAGAAAAAAATATTTTATGAGGGTTCAAGTGGATAAATCAGAGCAGAGCCACAAGTAGGTAATTTATAAAACATAAGCAAAGGTTTTTAACATCTGCTTTGAGGAAAGACCGGCATATGCCGGTGTTGCCTCGGGTGGTCTAGACGGACTTCCCCACTGTTCGTTTTTAGGTTAGAAAACCTTGACACCATATTTAATCAACAACTAAAGTAGTTTTCGGAGAATCAATACAGTAAATCGGTTTAGTAAACATTTAATGATAGACTCACCATAATCTTTGTGAAAAATACACATAAAATCACCCCAAAATTATTATTTTTCCAGAGCACGTGTAAGTCGTTGTAGTCTTTCAAAACTTCACTAAACTTGTAAGTCAGTTTATTTCCAGCAAACGCATCGCAACGCCATCTATCTTAGCTCACGAAAATTAAAAATTGATTATTGTTTTACCCACAGTATATAATTAGATTAAAGAAAATATAGAGTTCCGAGCGCCAGCTCACCAAATATAATAATAGGTAGGTACCTACCAGCGAGGCACCAATGCTCCAGATAATTCAGGCGGTAAAATACCGAACCATTAATCTCAAGAGAGGGCTTTTTCAAAAGGTATTAATAAGGGGACCCTAGACGGTCATGCGGCATGACATGCGTTACGTGCTGTCATGCATGCATGACCGTTTAATTGTATTGATTGATGTGAATGACATGCAAATTTGCAAATTTGCATGCAAATTTGCATGTCATTCACATCAATCAATACAATTAAACGGTCATGCATGCATGACAGCACGTAACGCATGTCATGCCGCATGACCGTCTAGGGTCCCCTTTAGAGTTGTGCTGTTTTAGTTAGAGATTAAATAAAAAAAAAGATATAAATTAATTAAGTATGCAAAATATAACATTTATTCAAACAAAAAGAGGTTAGTTAAGCTGTGTTTATTGTTTACATAAAAAAAAAACTAAACTAATACAATACTACTACGACAATTCTTATACTAAATAATATAGTTTTATATCGTCGGGTGACAGGAAAAACTCAGTAACGAATAAAAACAATGGAGTAGGGTCGTTGTGGCAACAGTGGGTCGCCCATTTTTAACCGACTTCTTCAGAGTAATATTGCTCCGAAACTAAGCAAGCTAGTGATGTCAAACTCTAATGGAATCGAGGTAGGCTAGTTAGCTTACTTTGATCAAAAAGTTATCTACATAAGGCTTCGTCCTACGTAGGCGATTCAAAGCGAACGCGATTGCGAAGCGATTCGATGCGGTGAAACGCGATGCGGTGCGATGCGGCAGCTTTGTCCTACATGCGCGCGAATCGTCCCGCACCGCTGCCGCCATTCAGTCGGCACTGTAAATTTGTCATGGAGCAGCCGCACAAGCAAGAGAAAACTTTAAACTGTATTTTGAACAACATCCTATACAAAGAGTGTAAATAACAATAATAAATAAAATGTGTTGTACTTACTTGTAGTCCCAGTTATTTTGGCAAAATTCTCCCATTCACGGTACGATAATAACCGGTTGTGATAATTTTTGTTCCTTTTATCCCATAATATGGGACGTTCTTGGATAGAATTAATAAAAAATTCTACATCCATTATTTAAAACAAATAAATTATGGCACCGCAACCAGTCCGCGCGAAAATATCAAACCGACTGATCGCGTTCGCTTCCTTTCGCGCCGCGCCGCACCGCACTCTACGTGCGTTTGGTCACGTATGCCACTTACATAGGTATTGACTGTTTGTTGTTTTCGCACCGCGCCGCGCCGCTTCGCGTTCGCGTCAAGATCGCTCACGCAAGACGTCGCGTAAGTCTGACGGTTTTTGAAATAAATATATTTAAAAAAAAAATGGGAATTGACCCAGTGTGGGGGAGTACACAGTGAGTCAGCCCTAGGGACATAGTGGGTCAGGAGGGTATTTTGATATAATATATATTTTGATTCTATAGGAATGACCTCTTTTAAGTGTTTAACATATTAATTTGTAAAGTAAATCAGCAATAAAACAAAATGGAAATCTCAAACAAAATAATGAATTCTTTATTTTTTTATTGCCTACCTACTCTATGAATCACAATTATTGAGATCTTTGTAACATAATATTTTTATGAACTTCGACATAATATAAAATCAATCTCAACTAACGGATATCAATTTGGGAAAAGTCAACATTGAAATAGTAGTAAGACTGTTGGCGTAAGGTGCTTCCTCCTACACAAGGCTTAGGCAATATAAGTTTTAAATCACACTCCTTAACGTATGATAAATCAGGATTACTTGGCATGTGGAACTGATATTTGCGATTTACACGGAGGAAGCTCACGTAATATTCTAAGTTTTCATTACGGTCTTGCAAAACTTTTCCTACAAAATAAATACTTTTCCTCTTAGTTGAAAAACGAACGAGAACGTAATCTTCCTCCTGCAGAACTCGAGGCAAGACATTGAGCTGTAATTTTAGATCAGTTAGAATTTCAATTTCGTCTTCAACTTCGTCTTCCTCGCACCAATCGGAGTCTTCGTCGTCAAGAGAAAAGTTTTCAGCGTCATCTTCTGATTCACTCTGCAAGATTTTCTAACCGCTTTTTTATTTGGTTTATTTGTATTGTTTTTCTTCGGTAATTTTCTTTTTTTGATTGCCGATCTTTGTAGTCTAATATTTTCCTTCTCCGGTGTATCCGTGGCGATTAAGCTGCGGCCAGGTTTTCTTCTTCTTCTATGTTTTCCCTTGGCATAGCTTTGAGGGGTTGTCTAAACTGACTTGGGCTAACAAAACCACCTGATAATAGCGATGTATCTTTTGACTTAGAACACTGAGGCTTGGATGGTTCTTGGGGTTGTTCTCTCTGTGACTCTAAAGGTTATTGTCGTGAGTCATGCTGAGGCTCTGATGGGTCTTGCCGTGGATCGAACGAAGGCTCTGGCACTTGCTGAAAAGTTGGAGAATGTACTGATGGCCCAAGGAGTTTTCGTTTTCTAGAATTGTATTTTGCTCAATTTCGCTGATATCTTGGAAAGATACGTTAAGTGAATTTTGGGGGACATTAGGATTGGGACGATCAGTCACAGCGCTCGGTAAAAAGTCTTCTTCTGTGAAAACATTCCTATCAAAATGATGGATCCCGGTCTTCTTAAAGGCATTAATAATATTCGTTGGCGTCATGCTCCTGATAAATGCGGTCCCTATCAGCTCAGCTGAATCATATATTGTTACAGCTTTTCCTGGATTGTTTAGCAGCCATGATTCCATAGCGGCGTTGTGGTAGCTTTTAAATGGAGAATAAATGCCCACATCCAAAGGTTGCAGCTTTGCTGACGTATGAGGGTATAGTGTCAATATTGTCACACCGTTTTCCTTTGCTATATCTAAGGCTTCAATACACAAATGCGACTCGTGGTTATCCATAATTAATATTTAAGGGTTTTCTTTAGAGGTCGAGGTGTGTTTGATGAAGTGTTTGATTGTGTCGACAAATAACTCGCTATTCATCCATCCAGATGGTGTAGCTAGCCCTAATGTTCCAGGGGGAGCACCTTTAATCATGTGATCCTTATAGTTTTTCCTTGGGAAAATAAATACCGGTGGCAAAGCTTGTCCAGCTGCACTGATAATGCAGCAAGTTGTAACAAGGGTGCCTTTTTCGCCACTTGTTGCTTTCCCGATATTCTTACCTTTAGGACCTATTACTTTTTGGGGTTTCTGCACTGTAACCGTTGCCGTCTCATCAAGATTGTACACTCTGGTACCATCAGCAAATGCAGAATGTCTTTTATAAACTTCTTGCAGATTATCGAAAAAGACCTTCACGGTTTCCTTGTTGAAAGCTGTTGCTCTAGCCAGACTGCAAGCTTCCGGTTTGCGTAAAGAAAGTTCATTATGACGCTTGCGAAAAGATTTTAACCAGTCGATACCTGCCATCTGGTTAACAATCCATGACTGTGGCATTTTAATTTTGTTTATAACAGCCATTTCATATGCAACTTTTCGACAATCTTTTGTTGTTAGGCCGTAAAACAGAGGAGCGCAGTTTTTATAATATTCAGTAAGTTAACATCATAATTCGGAACAAGTCTTACATTTTCTGTACTTTTGGATGCTTTTGACTGCTTAACGTTGTAGCGTTGAAAATGGAATTCTTTTATCCCTTGCTACAGCACGTATCTTTTTTCCTGACTCAATTTCTTGAAGCGCTTCCTTCATTTGTTCTTTTGTGTGATTACCAATTTTTCTACTTATCGGGCGTTTTTTTGGCATTCTGTAAAAGAAAAATAGCTATTGTAGTCATCTGGCCGATTGTATTTAGAGACGCCTGGTGATAGGTACACAGTGGGTCGACTCACTGTGCCGCCTTTAGAAACGACCCACTGTGTACCACTCACAACATTTTAATTTTATGACGCAATAAGAAAAACTTTAGCTGTGCTGGCAATCTCTATTTATTGTCAAATGAGACCTTAATAAATACTTATTACGTACAAATAATAACTAAGTAGATAAAATTAATAGCTACGAGAAGAAAACAACAAAACTTACGTGATTTTTTTACTTTTGTAGTCTTAAAACACAAATTAACGTATAATATGTCGTACACCACACTACCGAACGGCGCACCGACTAGCGTGAAGCGAGTCACGTCTGAACGCGAATCTACTGTGAAAGAGACGCAGCTATTGCCCTACTCTTTTTGCCCAATATGGTGCCGACTCAGTGTGCCCACTTGACCCACTGTTGCCACAACGACCCTACCTAATAGTTTTTTTGATGTCAAAATTTTATTTTATTTGGAGATGGATAAAATGTTTCGATCTACATATCTATGATGCTTTATAGTCTACATTCTATAACTATAAACCAATTTTATACTTAGAAATATTGTTTTATTTAAGAACTAGCTGATGCCCGCGACTTCGTCCGCGTGGATTTAGGTTTTTCGGTTCCCGCGGGAACTCTTTAATTTTCCGGGATAAAAAGTAGCCTATGTGCTATTCCAGACTATAATCTATCCCTGTGCCAAATTTCATCCAGATCCGTTCATCCGTTGGAGCGTGATTGAGTAACAAACATACATCCATACATACATCCATCCATCCAAACTTTCGCATTTATAATATTTATTTGATTATTCATTATAAAGTAGGTACTTAGTGAGTTTTTCCAGGGAATAAAAATATGAATAATGGGACTTGAAACAATAGATATTATGTATTTATGTAAATATTTAATAATTAAATTAGGCAAATTGACAAAAATAGCAAATTAACAGTATTATAACCATTTAACATTTATCTTACCTAACAGTTACAATATTACTCATTATTTATGCTATTTATGGGCCATTCTCAAAAACGGACCTAAAATTCTGAAAAAAATTAATCTTTTTATAAATGATCCGAAGTAGTCTTAAATGAAAGATGCAGTGTTGATATTTTTCAGTTTTGATCCGAGCTATTTTCACTGTAGTTTCCACGAAAATTAAAAAAAAAGAAAGCCTCTTTCCACGGAAGTGACACACACCCATGGAAGTGACATATTTAAATAATATCAGTAATGCGATTATAATTTGTTGCAGAATTAAACACATTTTTTTATTTTATTATCTTTATTTATGTGTCAACTAGCTGATGCCCGCGACTTCGTCCGCGTGGATTGAAGTTTTTCGGTTCCCGCGGGTTCTCCAGCGTCCTCCTGTGACTATTGCCGCCGTCGTACCCGAATTACCACGAGACGACGTCGTGAAGCGACAATAGGCACAGGCGAACTCTTGGCGGACGCTGGCCGGGTGTGTTATATAGGCCAGCGTGTGGGGGTTTGCGGTGGGGACCGGCGTGTGCGCTGCTGCTCGCTGATTGGTCGGTTTCCCTCACGCCATTCTCGTACGATGTGGCGCGGCGGTCTTCGAGAAGGTTCTCGCGTGTTTGCGCGCTGAGTCATGCATGTGTCGGTCTTGGTAGGTATTGTGACGACTTCGTCACATTGTGCTAGTATTACTTGAATCACTTAAAAGACTCGAGTTATTAAGTCTTCTAGGTGAGTAATTTGCCAACAAAGATGGAGATAACTCTCTGCGAGATGATGAGCATCGGGATGAAAAGGAAGGAGGGTGTATTTGCCTAACCGGTTGATTTTCAGAGTCGCTGGAAGGTGGTGTATCTACGCGCAGACGGAATAGAAGTCGTTCTGTGTATTTTCTGTTTTCTCTGCATTTTTTTTGTCTCTGATGCCATTCCTTTGTCTGTTTTCTTTGTTTTCTTTCTGACATTTGATTTATAGGTAGAACTTTCTTTTCTTTTTTTCGCTTTCTATATCGTTCTCTTTCTTTAGCCTTAGCGTCTTCGTAAAGTTGTGGATTGGCCTTTATTTTTTCCCGTCGTCGCCTCTCGCACTCTTTTTTCATACGTCTAATCTGTTCTTGACTTCTAGATGGTGCCATGATTACCTAATACCTACCAAGAACGTAAATTTCAATAATTTAGTTATAAAATGTCGGTAATATACTCACTTCCATGGACACGTGTCACCTCCGTGGATAACCAGAATCCACGTGACAATGAAATACCTTGAAAATGGCCACAATTACGTATTGTACGACGTTATTTAATGGACCTTTATTAAATTAACACTTGGTGATATGTAATCCACAAAAGTGACCGTAATAGCATATTAATTTTTAAAATATCTTACCTTAAAAGTCAGTGCTCCGAAATTGTTCCCCCAGAAAGGCAAACTGTCAAAAACTTGCAAGATGGCGATATATTCATTGTCTTTGACCGTTCAAAAACTTTGTTTACCTATTCAATAAATTATGGCTGCGTTCAATATGTTTATCCATGGAGGTGACATTTCCACAGTGCACAAAAGTTATGAAATATTTTAAAAATATTATTTTACCGCTGTTTAAATTTTGTAATGGTTTTTAGAAATATTATTCGATATATTATAGCAAAACATTATGCACTCGTTTAATTACTCAAGATTTGTAACTTTTATTTTTAGTTAGATTGTCCTGAGTGATTCTTGCACACGACATGGAGGTGACATTTTCGACACTCTTTTGATGATTATTTAAATAATTATTTTAATTCTGTCATGAAAATAACAAATCCTATAAATATAAACTACTTCGAGAAATAGTACAAGAAAATTATATAAATTATTCAAGTATTTCTCCTTTTAAAGCACGTGCACAAAAAAATCCCCGAAATGATAATGGCCCTTATAGGTAATTATCATCATCATTATCGGCCTATTATAACGACCCACTACAGGGCCAGGGGTTTAGCCTATGTGGCTTCAGATGACGAGGTCCTGGGTTAGAATCCTGGGTCGGGACAAAGAAGTATTGGGGTTTTAAGCAGCGTGGTGGGTCTGAGCTCCATATCCCCTCTCCTATTTATAGGTACTATGTTATTTCTATTCATTTTCTGAACCTTTTATTAAATGGTAAATGTTTGTACCACGACACTACTACTACCACAGTACTACTTCTGGTATATGTCCAGCATCTACAAGCTTAACAATGTCAGCCTTTTTGGCCTCAGATATTGGAATCATAGTTTTATAGGCAGGTTTTAGTTCAACTGCACCATTCCTTTTTCGACCTTCACCAGCAACATTATTTTTTTTATAATCAGAATTGTGGTCATATCTATGAAACATTATGTCTGGGTATTCTTTTTGAAATTTTATACATTTTATCTTTAACCACGATACTAAATCACAATTTTCATCTTTATTTCTATTTTCTATCGTAGCAGATGCCAAATCATGTAAATGATAAAAATCTGTGTACTTTATAGGCTTCAATTTCTTCTGTGTTTGTGTTCTTTAGGATTTCGAGCAGATTTAAAAATTTCTACCCAATCTTTCATAGTGAAAGCAGATTTGTATTTTTTTGCAGCCTCGATAGCAGAATGCATCGAATCACATTCCATATTATGAGAATGGCCTACCTCTAATTCATGAATTCAGTACCTTTAGATAAGATACTATACTTTGTGTTAAATGATTTCAACTGTTTTTCTCCTGTTTTAGAGACATAAAAGAAAACAAACAGCTCAAAGTTTAATTTAACACTTTGAAATGTTTTCAAAGAATTATTGATAATTTTAATAACATATTTCTCGTTATATATTAGGAACGCCTCAGGTGTGAGGTATTCCTCAAAAGGACTTAATTTATAACTTATTATTCTATTTTTGAAAGCTGTGGAAATTATTGTAAAGTTATTATATCTGGTATTCAATAAACAGTTCGACTGTAAATTAGTTCTTATGTGATACTAGCTGATGCTCGCGACTTCGTCCGCGTGGATTGAGGTTTTTTGGTTCCCGCGGGAACTCTTTAATTTTCCGGGATAAAAAGTAGCCTATGTGCTATTCCAGACTATAATCTATCTCTGTGCCAAATTTCATCCAGATCCGTTCAGCCGTTGGGGCGTGATTGAGTAACAAACATCCATACATCCATACATCCATACATCTATACATCCATCCAAACTTTCGCATTTATAATATTTACTAGCTGATGCCCGCGACTTCGTCCGCGTGGATCGAGGTTTTTCGGTTCCCGCGGGAACTCCTTCATTTTCCGGGATAAAAAGTAGCCTATGTGTTATTCCAGACTATAATCTATCTCTGTGCCAAATTTCGTCCAGATCCGTTCAGCCGTTGGGGCGTGATTGAGTAACAAACATCCATACATCCATACATCCATACATCCACACATCCATACATCCATCCAAACTTTCGCATTTATAATATTTATTTGATTTGATTGATATCTATTTTCAGGTATATCAACATCACAATTTTCACATTTCACTAACTTGATCTGACTTATCTTCGGTGCTGATGTGACTGTAAAAAAAAAACAACAACATAGTTACAATACAAGTTTATTAATTTCTACATGTTTACAATACAATTTTTCAAAGAATATTATAATAATAATAATAATTTCTAATAACAGTTGCTGATAAGGTGGGAGTGCACTTTCTACTATTTTCGAGTCGCTATAATGAAGTTTATTAAGTGGCGCCATGCCTCAGTATCTTCATTCGTGCGGTTTTTCACACATATGATGGCATGATGCCACCTATTTACGGGCTGGTCATTATCAACCTCGTCACATCGGTACACTTTCAGGTCGATGAAGTGCGTTCCTGTCTTACCCTCGAAAGATTGTCTTGAGTGACCGTTAGCTAGTCTTCTTGTTAAATACGAAACTAAAGGCTATATTTTTTTACCCGTAGCATGTGTAGAGCTTTCAGGCATCTTCACTATCCATGCCGAAAAGATCGTTTGCATTGATCTTTTTTGGTGGCGATGCGGTGGGATTGATAACTAACTTCATCGATTTCTTCGAAGTACGCGTCGGTGCGGGACTTGATGGTTCACCGGTTTTTGATTTGTCGTGCGTCCTTTTCTTGGATTTCTTTTCAGGCTCAAGCTGCGGCGAAAGCTTCATTGAGTCATCTTCTGATGGGAACAACGTTTCAGCATTCTGTCGTGACCTGTAATAAGAAAAAATAAAAAATTAGATTACTTAGCAAGTCAGTATTCAATTGTGTCGACAAATTAATATAAACCACACGTCATTAATTAGAATCAATTCAGCGACATGTTACGAGTCTAACATCTCGCACAATTGCTTAAATAAAGCGAAAATGATTTGTCATGAAAAATCCCTAAAGGTTCCTTCACACTAATACTCGCTTTATGATGATTGTTGATACAAATCTATTAGCAGGGATTCTTGGGAGTATTATCTTCAAAAATATAATACCTCTCGTAATTCACTATAAAGTAGATTTGGATAGAAGCAGGCGTTACTTTGCGGAAGTCCATGATATTGAAAAAAAAAAAAAAACTAGAAGTTTAATTCGCTATAATCCGCCACAGAAGGTAAATCTATGTGGTACAGTGCGTATCTTGAACTGGCAGCCCGCGATATTCTCCACACCACATAAATCTTCCAAAATACCCTCAACGTACGTTTCACTCCGACACCGGAGCATCTTCAGGAGATGTTGACTCTAAAATGCACGTTTTTTTTTTTTTTCGATAAAGTAGATTTGTTTCTCCCGCCTTCTTACGAGTACTTGGTCATACCTACTTTACTATTAATATAGAATTTTCAAATATGCTAAATTATTCTAAAAAATATCGTTTATGAGTTATGAGTGAGCACATCTGTAGGATCAAGAAATCGACGGGAAGTCCGATCTCAGATTACGGCTTGATTACGGATTGTCTTCTGTTTGAAAATGACAGTTGGGGCGTATTATTGGGTATGGATGGACAAAGGGCGAGGAAACGGTAGAAAAAAGTCACCTGGTTCGATGTGACTCCGCGGCTTGATGTTTATGCGCGCTGGTAGCTTAAACGTTCTCACACAGGGCGCGATGACGTCCTAACTTCGTACATCCGAGGTGAAATAATGCTTCTTGACACTGCACGGTTTATTGCACTAACAACGGGCCCGTATGACACTGTTTATTTGCACTCTCGACGGGACAATCACTCGTACGTCCGGAAAATGCGCGCCCGCCTCATCAGCAGCCGTGAGCAAGAGAGTGTGTCGTAGGTGACATATGTCAAGGAATATGAAAGGGATGGGATTTGATTAGGGTTGTGACGTTGACATTGCATTCAATCATACACAAATATCTATCATACCGCCCCCCAAAGAGCGCCTAAGTTCTTTAAATAAAGATAGTAAAAATATGTAAAATGTAAGTAAAAAAGGTAATCAAAAAAAAAATGAAGCAAAAAACGTTAAAAGTAAAAATAAAACTAAAAACTAGATTCGCTTATTTTAAATTTGATCCCTAGTCCGCAACAGGCAGCAGAGGGCAAACCTTAACAACTGGCCTCAGCAGAGTGCCGGAAGAAGTTTTTAGCTCTACAACCCGAACTGTACCGTCAGAGCCCGGAAAAACGCGTAATGTGCGTGCCTTTTTCCAATGAAGTGGGGGCAAATTTGGGTCTTTGATCAAAACTAGGTCTCCAACTTGTAGATTTGGAACCTTGTTCTGCCATTTAGAGCGTTGTTGCAAGGTATGCAGATACTCAGCTACTTTTACTTTTAAAAGTTTGATGTTTGACGATCCGACGAGCGGACAAAATCCTATATTTACGTTGGAGTAAATTTAAAAGAGTGCTGATACCCGGGTGTAGATATAAGCGGTGATAGTAATCCACGATCAAATGAGTCACTGGATGATTTTTTGGGAGCAAAATTGGATGCTTGGCATCGTAATTTAATTGAGATTTATTTAGTCTACCACCTACTCTTATTAGACCTTGTGAGTCGAGAAAGGGATTAAGACGCTTGAGACTATCAGTGAGATGTTACCGGGGACAGGGGACAGGGGACAGGGGGACCGGGGACCGAAACTTTTATTTGGAGTATGGGACCAGGGACCGGGAGACCGTGGACCGGGGACCAGGGATAGGGGACCGGGGACCGAAACTTTAGTTATTTAGAGTATGGGACCAGGGGACCGGGGACCAGGGACCGGGGACCGGGGACTCTACGTGCATTACTACTATTTACACAATATACACTCTGTCCTTATATTTCTAAATTCCTACTACTACGTTTCTACTACACTGTACTATTGTTGTGGCACGAACTATCAAACATTCACCTTTCGGGTTGTACACCTTCACTGAGACAGTCGGCAAAAGAACGGTCTGACAGACGGACTGCTGAAGATTCTCAGGAGATGTGACTGTGGTGGGGGCTAGGGCGGCGACCACCTAACATTGGTCGCTTTCATCAAACCCGTCCTCGAACCGGGGAACCTCGAATCGAGATTCAAGGGGGACCTCTATAGGTGGAGGAGACGGACCTCCATTTGGGTAAATCCACGCGTCATCCCGCTGCGGTAGCACAGGCCTAGTCAAGCGGGCAGAGGCCGGCACACCGTAGTGACGTTGGCGACCCATACGAGGTGGGCGGCGCTCTAGTCGCGGCCACTCGTGAAGCGGGGGTGAGTAACGAGTAGGACGGCCCGTCGCCGTGGTTGAAATCCCCCCGGGCGGGGCCGAAGTCCGGACATACCGGGACACCTGACACGGCTTAGGAGAGCGACGCAGACCAGCAGACCAAACGCCCCCGCGGGGGGTGCTCTCCTCCACCCTCCTCGCTTTTGTTGGCACACAAGGTCGCCAGGTGGTTGCCCTTACAAATAGGGCATGGCTGCTGATGTGGGCAGTCTCGCTGCATGTGTGCCTCCAGGCAGCTATAACACCAGTGGCGATCCCTGGCTATGCCCCTCCTGTGCTTGATCGTCTTGTCCAGGAACTGGGGACAAGAGGGTACCCTGTGGCCCGGACGCCTGCAATAGTTACAGGGGGAGGCCTCAGTGGTAGCAATGCCCCTGTAGACTGGCATTGGCCTTCGGTCAGAGGCCACCTTGCCAGGGCTGCCAATCTGACCCCTTCCTTTCCTCGGCTGGGCAGGTCGCTCTGGGGTCCTTGAAGGACCAGCAACGCCGGAGTTGTCAGCCTGCCGGCACTCCTCCTCGAGGAACTTCAGCAAATCTGAAAAAGGGGGCAGATAGCTGGCACCGTCCCCACCATACCTCTGTTCAAACCGCAGTTTTAATTCGGGAGGTAGGCGGGACAACACTATATGCAGCAACAGAAAAGACCACTGGTCCACCGGGAGCTCTAGTCGCCTAAGTGCATTACATGCTACTATCAACGGGGTTAACAAAGATTCCCTCAGGCGAGCCACCCCTGAGACACGTGGCAGAGACAGAATTTGCGCCACGTGCGTGCCTGCTAATCGGTGCACGTTGGCATACCGCCGCGCCGGGTGAGTAGTTCCCGGGCGGTAGTATAGCTCTCCTCGGAGAGATCTAGGTGGCAGACAACACCCAGAGCCTCGCCCTGCAAGGAGGAGAGCAGGTAGGTCAGTTTCTGGCAGGGAGACAGATCCCTCCTAGCATGCACAAGACTGTCAAAAAGACCCAGGAAGCCCAACCACTCACTCAGGTTACCAGAGAACCTAGGCAGATCGATGGTGGGTAACCTACCTAGTAGCGCAGGTTGAGTCGGAGGTCTCGAAGGAGACTCGAGAAGAGAGCTTAGTCTCGCCTCCTTCCTAAGCTTAGAGCCTTCCTCTACAAGGCCGTCCGTCAGTTCAAAGAACTGCTCATAGTCTCGCTGAGCAGACTTGAGCATTTCCTCGGGCGGCTCCAAAACCACGAGGTCCCTAAGCGCCTCCTCGACAGTTGCCTGCCTGGTCGGCACTTGTTCACACCGCTGGAGCAGTGCGGATGCTCTGTCTTCCCGACCTATCAAGGTATGAGCTGTAGCCGCCCATCGGAGTTCAGCTTGTATCAAGCCAGCGAGCTTTTTATGAGCTGACATCTTGTACGCAAATAGGTATTACAATTTATCTTATACTGAATTACATTACTTAATTAAGTCTAGGTAAAACTACTGTCTTCCTCTGAATTTTGTATATTAATGTCATTCCCGTTCCCACATCGCGAGTCCTGCGAATTACACCGCGTCAGCGGTGGCAGCGTCATGTTTCCGTGGGAAACGGTATGGAGCTCGCTCACTTGGCGTTAGCTGGCGACTTCGCCTGCGTAACACACACAACAACAGCAACAAACAACAACAGCAAATAAACAATGTTCAAATTCAAGTTGTAAACAATGAATTCATATGTTAGGTTGTTACACTGTTGATTGCTACAATAAATCAAAATAAAAGAATTAAAAATAAA
The DNA here is from genome assembly GCA_917051295.2 of Erebia ligea. Taxonomy (NCBI): domain Eukaryota; kingdom Metazoa; phylum Arthropoda; class Insecta; order Lepidoptera; family Nymphalidae; genus Erebia; species Erebia ligea. Next base: position 11,943,724 of record OU785241.1, on the reverse strand, counting down.
TAAGAAATAAGAACTACAATTAAAAGAAAGTTAAATTTACCTAAATGAAAATTATCAAATTATCAGGGGTTAACACTTACAGACAGACATACATGTAACAAAACAAGTTATGTATATTGTTAACCCGAGACAAACAACAATATGTAATTATGTATAATAATTATGGTATAATATTAAAGCATAAGCAAATTAAAGTTCTCAAACAAATTGCAAAGACAGGTAAAGATGGGTGCGCAACTATATGTGACTGACAACACCATATAATCAATAATTACCATTTAATAATTAAAATTAAGTTTTTAATTTGTAACCAGTAGGGTATCCCCTACTGGTTACAAATTAAAAACTTAATTTTAACCAAGAGTAGTGGTTAAATTTACAGAATTAATTGATACCATGTAGCTAAACAATTTAACCAACTAAGATATTAAGTAACTTAAATACAATTAGGCACCAAATGTGTAAGCGAGGTTACACTGTACTAACCAATAGGAAAGATTTAATTCAATAAGTTTAACTTAATTTATATTAATAAGTAGCAAATTTATTCTATTATTATTATACCAAGCTACCAAATCAAATACAAACAAAACCCATTCAGTACCTATTAAGTAAGGACTAAAGATAAAGTTACTCGGTTAAGTCAGACTAAGCTATCCGTAGGGTTTTACAGTAACCACGCTCTGCTACCAATTGTTAAGGCTTCAAGCCAGCTCAGCAATGGCAGACAGAGGTCTCCTGATCCGGGCCCATGAGGAACCAGGCGGCCCCAGTTTGCTGAGTTCTGTGCCTGATACGGGTAGAATTGTATGATTCAACGTAGGTAACTAAAGAAATGATAGGTTTATGGCTAAGCACTAAAGGCTATATTACACCGGGGCAACACTGTGGCAACAGTTGTTGGCAACAGTTGGTTCAGCTGCGGCAATACCCTGCGAACTAAGGGAGAGGATGGCAATGGGGTTAGGACATGAATGGAGAGTTGGGTACTTCTGCTGGTCGGCCAGTAGCTTCTGGCGTCAACGACGAGCACAACACTTGCACAGCACTAAAGTTTTGTCCAAATTCACTTAATTAACTTATTACACTAGCTAGTTATACAGAGTTCGCCCGGCCACGTGGCTTCAACCTGGCTTGAAAATTCTATTCGACATTATTCTTGTCGCGTAACCTGTCGTTGTAACCTTTTTAAAGCGTTGAGGCGAGTATCACCTAAAGTTTTATGACTTAGAAGATCAAGGATATGGTGGCCATGAACGAATTAGTACAGAAGAAAAATAATTGGCTGATTTCTTAAGGTAAGTTTATTTTGTAGGTAATCAATTAAAAATTAAGTGGAACAATTAAAAGCACAATAATTATGGATTTAATAAGAAATTTAATATTAAGAGTTTGACGAGTGCGCAAACATATTGCCAGAACTATCTATTTGTAGCAAATTCAGTTCACTTCCCTGAGTGATTATTATCGGTGATGTCTGTGTCTGTAAATATTCCTGTGGTTGTTCTGCAGGAGAAGGAGTATATGATGAATAATATGTTCTTGTATCACTATTCTGTGAATTTGTAGAATGTGGACGAGGCGAATACTGCACTAAGCTTTTAGCTTCTTCCTGGGACACCAATGAAAATATGTTTGTTTTTATATTATGTTGAGATAATGGCGGCAATCTTTTTGTAGTTTCGTACATACTAATGAAAAAATGAAAAAGTGGATCATTTTTAACATTACTTATGGTGAAATCATTTGTGGTGCTAACACCACAAATGTTTTCGATAGCATTTAGGCGCTCTCGTTCTTGCTGTCTATTAGCTGCTCTGCGTTCATGATCCTCAATCGATTTACTTAGTAAGTCATTTAAAGTGTTTCTTTTGTGTCGTCTTCTTTTATTTCCTTGATCAGCGGATGAATCAGTAGATTGTGATTCAAGGGTTTGATTAGTTTCTTCATCTCTTGATTCTTGATTATCTGTGACATTGTCTTGAGTGTCATTTTCTAGTAGTAGTAGAAAGATGGTTCGTTATTTAGTATGTCTCCATTAATATTAGTGCTACTTGACCTATTTGCATTATGCGGGATTAAAAATGCCATATTTTTTTGAAAACGCCATGACTTTATATTGATAGCTCCTGATCCACTTTTCGGTTTCAAAATTTTCTGACGACGAAGCGCATCTCTGTGATTGTTTCTCAATTTTTCCCAAGATTTCTTGGCTTCACTTCCTGCAATGAAATTAATAATAAGTAATAATCATGGCTATTTAAAATGTAATAAATATATATTTTTCTCTTTTCAGATTTGTTGCTAGTGGTAACTCATATCGGAGTATTGCTTATAGCTACAGAATGGGAGAAAGAACTGTCTCAAATATTATTACCAAGGTATCTTCAACTATTTGGACAAACATGCAACCTATTTACTTGCCAAAACCTACACTTGATTTGTGGGAAAAAATGCCGTTGATTTTCGTAATATGAAGTATGAGATTGCCGATTTGTACTGAGAAATTGAAATTCGTTTTTTTTATAGTTTAACATATTTATTTAATCAAAATAATTACTATTATTATCTAGACATTGTTGCCATCTAATAGGAAGGTCATTTATGCCTTTGCGATAGAACTCTGGTGATCTAGATTCGACAAACTGTGTGAAAGCATTTTGTACTGCCTCCATAGAAGAATACTTTTTATCACGTAGAAAATTGTCCAAATCACGAAAAAAATGGTAGTCCGTTGGAGCAAGGTCTGGCGAATACGGAAGGTGACGAATGGTTTCTAATTGCAGTTCCTGTAGAGTTAAAACGGTTTCTCGTGCTGTATGAGGTCTCGCGTTATCATGGAGCAATAATAGTGAAGATCGATTCATGAGTCGGGGCTGATTCACTGCTAGTTTTGTTATCATTGTTCGGAGAACTGAAAGTTGATAATCGAATGTTGCACATTTTTTAAAAGAAGAACCAATTCCAGTTCCCGCTGGAACCGAAAAACCTCAATCCACGCGGACGAAGTCGCGGGCATCAGCTAGTAAAAAATAAATCAGTCTGTTAACTTCACAAAATGTTAAGTTCTAGTAGTATTTTAATTTGCACTAGCCAACTTTAATAAACAAAAAATCTTATACTTGGTAATAAAAAAATCGAAAACTGAAATGAGTACGGAAAAAATCAACGCAAATTCAATCGAGAAAGGTCAAGATTGAAAGGAGTTGACCAGCGCAACTATGGGAGCTTGCCTAGATATCAAAAATTAATGTGCAGCAATGGACTCTTTATTATTGTAATTTTTATATTTTATAGTTTTCAGATAAAAAAGTTTCAGGAGTCTGAAGGCTCTGAAAACTGAGAAAATAAATAAAAGAAGTTTCACCAAAAAACTGCTTTCCCACACTAGATGGCACTAGTTGTTGTGGTGAGCGAGTCTAAAAAAATATCTTAAGTATTGCTAACCACGTTTCTCAGGAAAATAATTAAGCTTTGCATTATTTGGGCATGGATGAGGATAATACTGGAATGAAAAAACTATATTTGCAAGAATTACGTAATTCCTTTAAAAATCACGATACATTGTACTGCTGCCACACTAGATGGCGCTAGCGAGTCTTTTCAACTATTCGACAACAGATGGCGCTAAATGTTTAGGTTAGCGAGTTTGTTCAACTATTCGACCACAGATGGCAGACAGATGCAATGCCAGAGGGCGTTACGTACCTTTAAACGCAGTGGTTATTTGAAAATGCTTTGTTCGTTTGAGGCTTGTCAACTAACAAAAATAATAATAAACAAAACATACATTTCCTTTTCATTACTATTTAATTGATCAAACATAAATCACTCATAATATAGTGACTAAGGTACTTATATGGTATTCATGTAGGGTAACAAGATTATTATTAGGCATGGATAAAACGGAACGTCAAAATGGAGTAGTGCTTAAAGAGGAAACCGGACGCTCAAGATTTAAACAATAAACGTATTGTTTTTATAAACATTTTAACCTTGACCTTATTCGGAATAATAAATCCATAATAATTTCGGTTTTAATTTTTAAACCTTATTGTAAAAACGGAAATCCTGCACATTGTCCCGAATCGGAGGGCAGTTACTGGTCATGTCCTTTATAAACCTGTTGTTGTTGTTTGGTTCCACCAAAGAAGGCGAGGGTAAAATCAATTTACACACTTCTCTGTCGCAGTCTTGGCTTTTTCCTAGATTTATTATTAATCTTTTCATGCTTATACCTTCTTCACTCGAGTCAGACAGTAAAATTTTTTTTAGTTCTTTTGATCTCTGTAGTGTTATGATTGACGGAGAAATAACCCCGTGGAGGTTATTTTACGACACGTGTAGGTTAAAAACTTACCCATGAGAGTTCAGTCGGGCTGGGGAATCGAACTTCTTGATCAAAGGCCGTAGTCGGCCGAGCGGGCACTCCGTCGCGCCAGCAGTGGGAATTAAAGGGTTTTTCGTGTGGAAATGAAATCGCTGTATTGCCATTAACATAGAACATAAAATTTAATTCAAGTTCCACAAGGTTGAATTTACTTAACTAGGTTGTACTAACGCTAGGGAGAATAACAAAAAAACCGTACGCGGAAGGTTCGTTGAACTTTCGGGGAAGACGGGCGAATTTAACTGAACCGGGTCTGTTCGGTCTAGGACCTTGTTTAAATGATAGAGTTGATTGATAATTGATTTATTGACTACTAATAATTATAACTATTTTAATAATTATAAGTAAATGATAAATGCTATGATAATGCTATGTATGAGTGGCACGCGTGCTGGTCGCGGTAATGATTTGCGCACTGATTGATTGTTAGTTGGAGTGAATAATGAAAAGTAGGTTAATGCTGATGGAGCAAAATGTTCGGTTGGACTGTGGACCGTACAGGGTCTATCACGAAGAGACCGAATCGTCCCGCAAACATAGGTAGTCACTCACAATACCGGTGGAGGGGCGTGGAAAGGCCTCACAACCCCCTATCACGAGCCGCAGGGACTATGTCCCACGACCAGCGAAGGCACCGCCGGAAGACGCGTAGTAGGCACTTTTGTCACCACTGATTTTATAATTTTTCGTTCGACCAACTAGACGCGCACTTGACTTAAATTAGACGCCGCGTTAACATGCTTAGATGCTTACGATAACGTATAAATTTGCACGTCGGCAAAGACGAAACATGTTTGTTCTATATAATTGGTTTGTCATCTTAACTGTACAATGTTTCTTGCAAATAAATGATTGATGATTGATGATTGATGATTGATGATACGAACACACATTTCAAACGATTCCACGTTTTTAGTATTATGGTTTCGCCAAAAGGAAAAACAAAATGGAGTAGGAATCGATTTATCCGACCTATTAAGAAAGCCGTCCTGGCGCGCGCGTGTCTAAGGAAACGAGAGAATTTAGGGTGAGTCGGGACCGGTAAAATCAGGATAGGTAAGGGCTGGATTAAGTACCAGAGCTCCTCTATAACAAGAACAATTTATACGTGATATTGGCACCAGGTCAGAGCCTGTTGAAAAAAAAACCCTTAGGATGCGGTTAAAAACTCGCACGCGCGCGTGCGCACTCAATGACTTCGTGGACCCGACTGACGCGACAGTCGACACCAGCGCTCGGGTGAACGCGGTAGCGCTCGCCCTCGATCGCCCTGGGAGAGAGGGAGATAGCTATATCGTTCGGGTTGTGCCATAGCCGTCTCTATCCCCTGTAGGGAGCCATGAAGTGGATTTGGCAACGTCGCAATTTACTGTCATAGGTAGGCCTATTGGGTAAAATGAAAAATCTGTAGGAATGTATAGCTCAGTTTAGACTTCGGTGTGGATAGTTACTAATTAGCTGCTTTATTTTTATGGCGTCCACATGAATGAGAACTAACATAATAAATAATTACATAATTTTCTGTTTTTAGAAAAATCGAAGAGTGAATTGAAAAAAAGTTACAATGTAAACAACATTATGGTACATAATATCTTTTAAACTACTGAACCGATCTTGATGAAAGGATAATGCCGGTTTTTGTTAGAGATTTCGGCCCCACTTGCGTCTGGATCGAATTAACGGTAAAACATAGGAAATATACTCAGGATTATATAATAAAAAAATCATTAAGATATTATGTGGGAGTTTGGAGTAATCTCACTTTTAATTTTGAAGCTAGAGTACAAGTGGTGCCATCTAGGTAGCACAAAGTAAACTAAATTAACTTATACGCAAACAATTATTTTAATTAAAGCTTAGAATAAAATAATTATCTATATTATATATATTTATTTACGTATTTCGGAACCCTGCATGTCGATAAATATATTATACATTAAGTTAATTTAGTTTACTTCGTGCCAAATAGATGGCACCACTTGTACTCTAGCTCGCGAATGACTCGCGTAGCGCGAGCCAGAGTACAAGTGGTGCCATCTGGGTAACACAAGGTTAACTGAATCAATTTATATGCAAACCATTATTTTAATTATAGCTAAGAATAAAATAATTATCTATATTATAAATATTTATTTACGTATTTGGGAACCCTGCATGTCAATAAATATATTATATATTAGGTTAATTTAGTTTACTTTGTGCCAAATAGATGGCACCACTTGTACTCTAGCTTAAAAACTTAAAAGTGAGATTACTCCAAACTCCCACATAATATCTTAATGATTTTTTTATTATATAATCCTGAGTATATTTCCTATGTTTTACCGTTAATTTCATTAAGACGCAAGAAGGGCCCACTTTCCGTCATCATCCTTTGCTCTGTTCCCTAAGTTATAAGATTCTTAAAACAATTAAAACAGATTTTTAGATAAAATAAAGTAGGTATATCAAAAAATAAAATAAAACTTCTTCAAAAAGCGAATATTCTCTTTATTTAATGGTTTCTTATTATTCAGCTTGTTTTTATTTCATTGCCTTTTTAAGAAGATTATACCACTGGTTCGGAATGCTGCTCTAACCCTAGCTAGAAGAACCAGCAAGAAACTCGGCAGCGTCTATGCATTATTACTTAAAAGAAAAAACAATATTTAGTATTTTCAACTTCAACATAATTTAGACTACTTTATACAATCACTGTGAAATAGCAGGTTTTTATAAAAATTGACCACCTATTTAGTCAACAAATAACTTTTTAAAATCTCTATCTAATTACCTACTCTTTTAGGTAAAACATAATCATTTCTAATAAAAATAGTCAAAGCAAGTACATTTACAAGCAAGTACAAGAGTAATCAACCTATAACGAACACAATAACTTTTTAAAATCTTTATCTAATTACTCTTTTAGGTAAAACATATACATTTCTTATAAAAATAGTCAAAGCAAGTACATTTACAAGCATTTACAAAAGTAGTCAACCTATAATCAACACAATAACTTATTAAAATCTCTATCTAATTACTCTTTTAGGTAAAACACATACATTTCTTAAAAAAATAGTCAAAGCAAGTACATTTACAAGCATGTAGGTACAAAAGTAGTCAACCTATAATCAACACAATAACATTAAAATCTCTATCTAATTACTCTTTTATGTAAAACACATACATTTCTCATAAAAATAGTCAAAGCAATTACATATTTTACAAGCAAGACATACATTTCTTATAAAAATACAGACTGACTTCAAAAACTTCAATTTATCATCATCCCCATGAAATATTGGCGTACAGTTTTGTTTTCTTAATGCTTGACCTTTGACTGTGTTTTTCACATTTAATATATCCCACCAGTCCCTAATAATTTGTAGAAAATCTGATGTTTCCACATAACCCTCAGATTTTACAGCAGCGATAGTGGTATCATGAAAAATATCATGACATTTTGTCGTTCAAATGTATTAGGATTGATAGATTTATTGTTTAATTTAAAATCTTTTTTACATAACTTATTTTTTTCAGTCCTATATAATTCTCGCAAATGAAGAAAGGATGCTCTTTTTGTAATATTATCTTCTTGTAAGTCAGGATATGTAAAAAAAAACGAGATAGTATATTTTCAAGCTGTGACGATCTGCTAAGCTTAAGTTCACTAGGAACTTAGAATCCAGCTTAAATCTTCATGACGCATTAAATGTCCTTTTACATATACCTGAATGCTTAGATTTTCATCCACCAACACACTATTACTTTCACATTGCCGTCACTGTCACCATTATCACTTTCAATTTCAAGATTTAACAAATAGAAATACAGCCTCTTATTAGGTACCACTCGATATAACCACTTAGAGTCTCCTAACTTTTCTTGGACTTTATGCACTAAGTCTTCGAATGATGCAATTATGCCACTCTCTAAAAATTTAGACACCTGCTCCTCATGAAATTGTTCAGCTCGTTCTCTCCTTTTTTTGGGCTTGCTTCTTGGAGGTGGAGTGCTCTTCGACATGTATGATGGGAGATTATTGAATATATGGGGTATTGCACCCTCGACTAAACGTGGGTATTTAAATTGCTGTCCGTCACACTAACACTGTGTAACACTTGTCCGTCACTTCCAATGACAATTTCCTCAGTCTGGATTTCATGGGTTGGAAAATGGTTGCTGCATACAACTGAGTGTTTTGTAGGTACCCAGTCCATTCGTGGAATCGCACGTAACCATGCTTGAGAGAGATGAGCATCTTTCGGGAAAGAAAATGTACTTTTAGCTCCTTTTATGCGAATTACACTGGCGTAATTTGATTTGGCACACAGCATTTTCTTGGCATCTAAAACAGCAAATAACTTTTATAAACATAAACAAAATGAAATAATGTAAGTATTTGTTTTGTAGGTTAATATGTTTGCAAACCTAGATAGGTACTTATTTAAATTATGAGTCTGCCACTTAATTTTAAGTTACTACACATCTTTATTCGAAAATATCTTAATTTGTTACATTAAAACATATTGACAGTTGTTAAGTATTTATAATATTATAAATACGTAGTAATTTTGTAGGAAATGATAGTCCGTTGATTTTATTCGCACATCTTATGCAGATGACTTTTGGTATTACATTTTTTACACGTATATTTAGCATACCAACAATTAGTTGCTTTGTGATTCATGCGACCACACACCGTACACCTGTCTTGCTTGACTTGACCGCCTAAACTATCCCCAGAAGATTTCTTAATATTCAGCAACAGTAGTAGTCAGTCAGTAATAAACCTTTCTTACCTTAGCAACATTTTTTGCACTTTGCAGTCGATATAAAGTTAACCACGAAAACGGATTTATCTCGTCAAACTGATGTATTTTTAAAAGGTTTCTATCCACCTTGAGTGAAACCGTACATTAAACATCAAAATTATTGTAACTTTTGATAAATAATTATGATTTAAACACAAATTAACACGACGCGAAACAAAACCAAACACAAACTTGTTGACTCACTGAGCCATAGACATCCCTTAGTTGGCCGATCACCGGCCTACCTGCGACGTTGCAAGACTTCTACTTCATGGCTCCTTAAAGGGGATAGAGACGGCTATGGTTGTGCCTATTTTCGATGCGATTTATTACGTATCAATTAATGTAAGGAGAGGTGAGGTTAGGTAGTTTACACTACATCTCTTGCTGATATTGTTTTTTCTTGGTGACGTTTCTCTACTTCCTCTATATTTGGCGTGTCTGTAGCTATCATTATCGCAATTTTTTCTGGGAGCAGCTTTTGGAATCCCTCGAAAATCAAAGGGACTTGAAAAAGTTTTCACTTGACCGTCTGTATTCTGGAGTGGCCGTGATGGAGTCGCTACACTTTTTTGATCAAACGGTGCATCATTATCGACACTTTTGGCAATCAAGCCTGTCGTTAATGACTCCGGAATTAGGCGACCTTGTGGTGCAGAATTGGCAGAGTAATCGAAATCATCGGTATGTGGTGACAATCATTGACAATTTTTCATTTGTCAATTCCAAATATTTCAACTTCTGCATTGTTTTTTTAATTTAAAATACTCTGCAATTGCAAGGTCTTTTGCACTTTTGGTTCTATCTCTTATTTGCCTCTTTTTACCTGTTAAATAATATTGTAAAATGTATTGTATTGTATTGTAAAAATACTACTGTTTTTCTAATAAATTTTATAATTAAACCTATTAAACCTATGGATTTATAAGTTGTTTCTTATAAATCCATACTTCCATATTACTATTATTGGTTTTAAATGGTGCAACCACAGAACCAATTTTGACAAAATTTTGCACAGATAGCTTGCACCTCGATAATGGACATTAGATACTTTTTATCCCGGGAAAGTGAGGGATTTCTGTTATTTAAAAAAATCCTAAACTTAAGCCGCAGGCTCGGTGTTTCTTTTTTAGAGACTACTATTTTACTTCAACTAACATAAAATAAAAAGTAATAAATTATTTTAATATAAGTAATGATATAATAAATATTCCTACTAATATTATAAATGCGAAAGTGTGTTTGTTGGTTTGTCCTTCAATCAAGCAGCAACAGATTGCCGTGATTTTTTTGCATGAGTATATTTGAAGACTTGGAGAGTAACATAGGCTACTTTTTTCCCGGCAAATTACGGAGTTCCTGCGGGAACTGTAAAACTTAAACCACGCGGACGAAGTCGCGGGCATCAGCTAGTACATTTATATATCTAAATGTAATTACCTGAATATGGTTCATTCTTATTTTCGCACTCCGTTTCCGAGAGTTCTTTTTTAGGTTCTCCCATTTCAATCTTAACTGCTGTGATGATTACTACGTGGATATTTTGTAGCAGTTGCATTCAGGTCAGTTAGGGTAAGAGGAACATACTTTATTTTGAGCCAGATGTTTTGAACTCTAGGGAGAACAGACAATGTTTTGTGAATTTTGAGATACACTAAACTTGCCTTTGTTTATCAACTTTCCATGTTTTAAGAATCATAACGCTAATTTTAGTACTTACGACAGTATCGGCCAAAATCGTTTAGGTTGTGCTGACGTTTCTCTTCCTCCACATCTGGGGTTAGAGAAACACTCGTCGTATCTCATAAGAATGTCATGTATATTTAGATATACCTATTGCTACTTTTTAAGTAACACTAATTCGATCGAATTTGTTCTTAAAGTAATATAAGATCAAACGAACTTAGTGAAGTTCGATCATTATTATATGAGTCGCTTCATTCGAAGATACAGTTTACGAGGTAGTCCTTTTAGCCAATAGGCACTATTCGCACGTTGAGAGATCCGATTTGTAATCGATACTTTTTTTTTCTCAGTTCTGCGGATATCTTGATTATGTCAGGTATCAAGATTTTTATACCTGAGGAGGTTTTGTTAATATTGGTGATTTTTATTAAAGATATTGTTTGTACTCGGTGAGAAGTACACAAAGCTAATAAAATCGCTACTTTTTTGGCCAGTTTAAATAAGCCTGCCTATATTACCATTCGGGTACCATGTGGAAACATGGTCGAGTACAATTTTTGGATCCCATGTCGTGGTGTATTTAGGACGGGATGGTTTCTGCCTATAAATAGCTTTTAACAAGCGTTTGACACGTTAGTCTGACCCTATGTTATTTCCTAGAAGTAATGATAGGGCAGATCGATGACTATTAAGGGGACCCTACGAGGCGCCCTTATTGAAATGGTCGACGAGAAACGTTATTACTGCCGATAGTGGGGCGTCAAAATTATTTATGGAGTTCTCTGAGCAAAACGACCACCATAATTTGTAGGTCCGAAATCGATGCCAGCATCAAATCTAGTGCAATTTCCGGGGTGCCTAGTTTGATAACTTGCTGATGCTTCCCTGAGAGCATCGCGGCCCCCAGGGAAAGGCTGCGGTGAAGTCGGTGACACGATCTGTAATTTGAACGTAAAATATCCCACTTAGGTTCAAAAATAACAATATCTGAAGTAAGCATTTTCTTGAGAAGTGGAACCCAAGGCTGCCCTGGCCAGTACGGGAAGACTAGAATGCCCGTGGCTTGATCGGCAATTATCTTTCTCAAGCATTTTAGGATTAGAGCGAACGGTGGAAATGCATAGAAGAAAACGGAGTGCCAGTAATTGTAAAGTCGTCGACATACTCGTATATTACATCGGGATCGGGTTTCCATGAAATATAAATATATGGCAAATAAATCGATTTGTGGTTTTCCAAAAGATTGAACTATCCTCTGGAATGCCCAGTCTGATAGTTCCCACTCAATATCCCAATTGGTTTTACTGGTGGGGTTTAACGGACTTTAGAAGCAACTGTTCAAATGTAACTACAGGTTGGTTGTCAAGAATCTGAACTTTTGAACGTTGTTGAACATTGCCAATGTTTGCCAATAGTGCACCTTTTTCTTGACTTCGTTTATTCAAAACATCATTTATTGAATTTGGACGGACGTTTTCTAAAGTTATATGTATTGAAATAGGTTGAGAAGCTACTTGTGCCTCAAACAATATTTTATTCACAGAAGACAGTGCTATTTTGCTCAGTTTATTAGGTTTTTTGACAGGTTTATCCGTTGAGGTTTCTGGTCTGTCGCTCATCCCTTCGTCTGTCTTCTTTGTCAATTCCGTGGATCTCTTCCATTCCGCTAATAGAATTGGATCAAATTCTAATCAATATTAAATCTAATTATGATTTAAACTAAATCTGGAATATGTACGAATCTGCCCCAACAACGGGGCACCTATATAGAGTGTTGGGGGTACCTTCGTACGCTGTGGGGTAGTTCCGTACGTGCGATTAAAACGACACCTATAAATCAAAATTATCTAAGATAAGATACTTTAAATTCAGTCTGACTATAGTGACCGACATCTTTTCCTACATAGTAAATAATGCTTTTTTTCTTAGGGAACCTCACTAAAATAAACGAACCGTCTCCGTCTTTAATATTTTCTGGTATTAATTACATCAACATTTTCGTGCTCGGTTTATTCTGTTCTAAATTTAATATAAAAACTAAATTAAATGTACTTGATTTTATATGCAATGTCATTCGTTTTATATCCATCGACGGATCAACATTAAAGCCACTAATTGCTTAAGTTAGTGTTTTATTTGCCCCATTGTGTGCCTAAACACATATTTTTTTGTGCAATATGTTAATAAAATTTGTTTAGTGATGTTTTCACATTGCACAAAAAAGTCAAATGCTTTCCTGGTTGGGTATGTCCAGCCAGGTTTTGTCCGAAAATTCACTTATTTTAATAAATTTGTGAAAATTTTCTATTTGATCGCTTTCTAAATTTCTTTCGACATCTATAGATGACTGACTCATAATTAGATTTTCTGTGTTGATAGAATTTATAAATAAATTTTCTTCTAAGGGGGGTGTAAGTTGACTTTCAGAGTTTGAATTTTGGGCCCTATTTTGAAAAAAAGTCTTCTAAATTGTTTAATAAATATGAATTTGCATCTTTCTCACAATTTGCACCAGCAGAGTGGGCCGAAGTCATATTATTTACTACTAAGGTCTTATAAGAGGACTGAAACTGATTAGCGCTGGGCATAACATTGACAGCCTTGAGCATTTGCTTGAGCTTTTATCAGTGGCGTACCTAGCGTGAGTCACTGTCGCCCGGGGCGGAGTCATAATTTGCCGTCCTTTTGACTTCGGTCGTCGTAATAATAATAATAACTAGATGAAAACCCGGCTTCCCTCGGGTGAAATGTGACACATAAAACACATGTAGGTGGGTCAATCAATTTTTAAAGGTCCCGAGCATAATTTTCTCCTATTTTTTTTTTTGCTTCATTTTCAGCATTTTACTATTTCATTTAGAAGAGGATTCTTCGTAGATTAAGATTATATAAGCAGCAGTGATGTTGATTAAATACATTTGTGGATTTAACTTCACTAACCGATCTTTTCACGGGAAATAATGTCCTTTGGACAACTTACCCAGTAGTACTTTTTTAAATGTTAAATGCCCTTAAGAATTAAAACAAATTCTTCTAATATTAAATAATAAATAATATTTTGATATTTGTTCTATGTACACCCAAAATACGAAATATTTTTATTAAAATTGAAACGAATGATGTCTTTTGGACAACCAAATTATGTTTCATATATAAAAAACATTAAGTAAAGCGAAAATAGTGATATTTTTTTACAAAAAACTATTAAGGCAAGGTTGTTACGTATTGTATTATTGATTTTACTAAATTAAAATGAACTGATTCTCGATAAAACTGAATGAATGAAGTATAATGTGATTTTCATATGGGGACATCTTAGTTGTCCAGAAGACATATTTGGTTGTCCATGGGACATTATTTGTTTGTCCAAACGATAATGACCACCTTGAAATATTATATTATTAGAAGGTAATTATTGTGTTGTATGAAAAACAATATAAAGATACCTAATTTACTTACATTTGATATGGTTTTCAGGGTCCACATTTAGAATTCAAAATAAAACAGCTTTTTCTAATCAGTCAAATAGTTTACTCTCTTATCTATTGTATTACAGTCTTAGACAATCTCTCTTAAGTTTTTCTTGAGATCCAAATGTTAAAATTAATGTACTTTAAATCACAAAATATTGTGGTGGGCGTACTGGGATTAAATGAGACACGTCTGTTCTTCACTAGGTTCGATTTATTACTACTTTACTTACTGCTACACTACATCATTCCCCTAAATGAAAAAAAAAACAAAAAGGTATCTATTTGTTTTTTTTTTTGAATGTGTACAATAATTACTTATATGGTAATAGAAAATGAAATTCTATAAAGAACATATTATTAATATACTTATTTGCTAAAAAAAAATAGAGTAGTAAATAGGTATTCTAACAATTATTGACATGAATTCAATGTTCGATAAATTGTACGACAATAAAAAAATTACGTAAACAAGAATATAACAAACATTATTGTTGTATTATATTATATAATTTTAATTATGTTTTATAAAGTTTCGTACGATTTTTATGAATAACTTCAATTTTGTTATTTTTAATTATTTCAACATTAGGTTCAATATCTCTTATGACTAAATATGGACCTTTATACAATGGATCCATCTTATTCTTACTTTCATTTTTAACCAAAATTAAATCGTCTTTTTGGTAATTAACTGGTTTTTTATTTTTATCATAAGTTAATTTTCGATCTATCTTACTATCAGTTAACCTTTTTCTCGCATCTTTATGCGCAAGTTGTAATCTATATTTCAACTGTAATGCATAATCGTCGGCACAATATAATGGTTCTATAATATCACCTTTCAATCGACTTGGAATATGACACTGTTTACCAAAGATTAATTCATACGGAGTATACTTTGTTGCTGTATGTATGGTTGTATTAAAAGCAAAACACCAAAATGGTAGCCAATGACTCCATGTGTAAGTATTTTCCTCACATTGTATACGCAAAAAGTTTCTTAGATTTTTATGGGTATTTTCTAACGCACCTATACTCTGATGATGGTAAGCTGTGGAATGGATTTTCTCTATTCCTAATAACTTACATGTTTCTGCCATTGTAGACGATACAAACTCTTTTCCTTTGTCTGTACCGATGACGTCAGGAACGCCGTAACGTAATATAAAATTACTAACGAATGCACTGGTTACTACCTTAGTTTCCTTTGATGGTAATGGGTATGCTTCCACATACTTGGTAAGCTCACACTGGATGGTAAGTATGTATTGATTACCTGCATCATCCTTATCTAATGGACCAACGAGATCTAAGAATATCTTCTCAAACGCTGAACTTGCAGTTGTTGTTATTACCATAGGTTCCTTATGACTTGGAGAGTGCTTCATAACTTGACACTTGATACACTTACTTACATAGTTCCTAACATCTGCTTCTAGTCCTGGCCAGTAATATTTACTCTTAATATTATTTACCATTCGTCGAATACCTGCATGTCCGCTCGAAGGTAATAAATGATAATCATTTAATATAACTGTCTTCTCGTCTTTATCTGTAATTCTCTTAACATTTCTTAATATATGAATTTGGGGACCGGTCCACATATTTCTACTTTTTATCTCTTCACACAACTCTTTTAAAAATAACGTGTTGTATACGTCTTTTATTATACATATTTCTTTCACATTTATTTTATTACAAAAATCTCTCAACATATTCGCAAATACGTCTCGCGTGAATTGCGACATAAAATTGAGGTTAATGTATATAATTGATTGACTTTCTACATACGCAAAACATTGATCTTCCTCAGTTATTTCTCTTTTTGCTCGTAATCTATCTATCCATTTACCTTCGATAAACTTCATTTCCACGGAACCACTGGGAATACGCAATATTTCCGCTACTCTAGGTTGGCCTGACCTATCGTTGTCAGAAACATTAGGTATACTTGGGTTTCCTAAGCTACTGTTATCAACACTATTATCTAATTTTCTTCTCTGTGCACGCGTCATTACCATAATTTTTTGATTGATATCCTTTAATTCGTTCGAAGTAATGGTTACCCTACTCAATGCATCCGCTACTACGTTATCTTTTCCTTTAATGTAAACAACATTGTAATCATACTCTTCAAGCTTTAATCTAAACTTTAATAATCGGCTAGAGGGATCTTTCATGCTAAATAAATATATAAGTGGTTTATGATCTGTCATAATCGTAAATTTTCTGCCAAATAAATATGGTCTAAAGTATTTAACACTCCATACAATTGCTAACAACTCTTTTTCTATAGTCGGATAATTTAATTCGGCTTTATTTAATGGTCTACTCGCGTAAGCTATGGGTTTCATATTTCTGTTACACAAAACTGATCCGATAGCTATACTGGACGCGTCGGTTTGTAAAATAAACTCGTTGTTCTCAGAAAAATCTGGGTACTGTAAAATAGGTGGAGATACTAGACCTTGTTTTAATTTTTCAAAAGCTTTTTGACATTCATTCGTCCATTCAAAAATTGATGTTTTCCTACAAAGTTTATTTAATGGTACAGTTATTTCAGAAAAATTTGGTATAAATTTTCGGTAATAATTACAGAACGCTACAAAACGTCTCACCTCGTCTGTACTTTTTGGAATTGGATAATTTTGTAACACCTTAACCTTTTCTGGATCTGGTAAAACACCATCTGATGTAACAACGTGACCTAAATATAAAAGTTCGGTCTTTAGAAACTCACATTTTTGTGGATTAACCTTTAAATTTACCTTTCGAAGTCTTTCGAATATATCTATTAAATTTTTGTTATGAGATTCTAAATTACGCCCATATACTATTAGATCGTCCATGTAAACAAATGCCTTATCGCACGTAAGACCTGATAACGCTATAGACATGACACGGGAAAAAGCACTGGGGCTTATTTTAAGTCCCATTGGAAGACGCATCATTTGATATTGTCCTGAATTCGTTGTAAATGCTGTAACTTTTCTACTATAAGGTTCTAAACTCGCTTGGTAGTATGAAGACTGAAGATCTAAATGACTAAAATACATAGCACCTGATAAGGAATCTAATATCTCGGTTATGTTTGGTAAAGGAAATTTATCATCCTGAATTACATTGTTTACTTTTCTGTAATCAATAACTAATCTCCATTTTTTGTTATTGTCTATAGACTTTTTTGGAACCAAAAGTACTGGACTATTCCAATCGCTATTTGTCGGTTCTATAATATTTTCCTTCAACATGTTTTCAATTTGCCTATCCACTTCCGATTTCAATGACTCGGGAATTCTATATGGCTTAACATAAACAGGTTTCGTGTTCGGTTTTATGCTGATACTTTGTTCCATTATGTTAGTTGTACCTAACGTATCGCCTTCTAAGTAAAATACATCGGCGTATTTAGCACATATGGATTCTACCTGGATTCGTTCGTATGAATTTAAATGTTTCAACTTCAATGTTTGTAATAATTTTTTAACTCTTTCTACTGAACTGTACGACTTATCAAATGTACATATCTTGTAATCATTTAATGAATTTAATTCTGGGTTAAATATATTTAATTTTTCGTCCTTTTCGGATGTATTAAGTAACCTAACTGGCACCTTGCCATCATGAACTTTTACTAAACTTCCTGCTAAATATATATTTTCTGAAAACTGTTTCGCGTTCAAAACATACTCATTTCCTGAAACAAATGATTTATCTATCGAAATAAAATGTATCGATTCACTTCTAGCTGGCAATGTTAAATAAATTTGACTTCCACTACTTTTATTTATTTGTATCGAACACTTTTGTCCTCGAGTGTACAAAGTTAGCTCATTCGTTCGTAAGTTGATATTTGCATTGTAAGCTCGCAAGAAATCTAATCCGATAATTCCGTCCGCCTGACACGGCATTTCGTCCAATACATGGAACTTATGATGGAATAATACATTTGCACGTGTTTCTAAATCTATCCACGCTATTTTCTGTGAACTTATTTTACCTCCTAGACCACAAATTATGGTTTCGTTACTATATAACTTTATGTTACTAGGTAATCTATCCTTATGTATGACTGATAGGGTTGCACCTGTATCTAATAAAAATGAACACTCTACACTACCTAACCTAAACCTTAAAATATCTAGACCGTCACACGAAGTTAATATCTTATGCTCGAAAAAACTGAAAATTATCATTTAACTCACTATTTTTCTGTTCTGAGTCAATCTGATTTTCACCAACATATGCTTTATGTTGCGTTACGCCACGACCTTGACCTCGAATTCTACGGGAATAGCCACGGGTGTAGTGGTTACGGTAACGATTTGGAGCAGTATTGTACCTTCCACGGTAATTCGAGTTATTATTACCACGGTAATTATTATAGTAGGAAGCACCTGGGTAAATACGAGTATTATTATAGTACTGACCTTTGTTCGAAGAACTTCCACGAACTGGGTAATGCTGGTATCTTCTTATTCCTCTCGACTTACCTCTCATGTTCATCACTACTTGACCGGATGGTAGAGACGATTTTTCGTCCTCTGCCGCACGAATTGCGTCCTTCAACTCCTGGTAGTCTCGAGCTGCAATGATGGTACCTAGCCTTCTGTTACGAAGTCCATCTGCAAACCGTTTTACAGCTAATTTTTCATTAATCGGTCTTAAAATCGCACTCGCTGTATCATTGGAATCTGCTTGGGAAATCGTCAACTCAACAAAAAGTTCCTCCAATTTATTACCAAAATCTCCAATAGTTGATTCATTTTGAGATAATTTATTCAATTGAATCAATAAAGAATTTGCTGATTTTTTCGTTAGTAAAAACTTTTTGATATCTAAGGTCAAATCATTTACTGTCTTGTAATCGGGTTGTAATTTTAATTTAGCTATTTTAGTTAATCTAGTTTTGAGTACAAAAGAAATCAGCAATTTCTTGTCTTCCGGTTTTAATAAGCAAGAATCGTACATCTCTATGCCTTGTATTATCTTTTCAGTTGTCACTTCATTTCCATCCAAGGAATTAAAATACTAGCTGTTTTTAAATCAAAATTCGCCATGTTGTTTGATGATACCGTAGACTCACTATAAAGTAATATTTTACGATAACTACTTTCTATATTCTTACATAAATTTTCTATAATTAACTCTGAATAATCACTTGATAATTCTTTAGCATGCAACGTATTAATATATATTTTATATTTTCCATATATTTCTATGCCCTTTTTAATTTTACTTTTCCCTATTTCTTCTAATCTCCTATTAGGACCTAATTTTCTAAGACTTACCCTTATATCTTCTAATTCATTATAAAAGCTTTTTAATTGTATTTCCATTAAACATATTTATATAAAAAAAGAAAAAACTTAACAGTTAATAAGAAAAGTTCTTTAAAAGTTCTTTAATTCACTCATGCTTTAGGCAGGCACTTTGCACTTGTTAACATTTATTACCGCACGCACTTTATTTACGAAACACTAAACCGCACAATTTGACTTTAACTTCAGGGATGAATTCTCTTCAAAGTCTTAAACTCTCTCCTGTTCGTGTTCTCCTCGGTTTCCTCCTCCTGCACGACCTGACCAGCGTTGCTGCAGCCTTCTCGTAAAATCAGCGCGGACTCCTTCCGAGACCCAATTTTGGTGGCATTTTTTATATTTAGTGATGCTCACATATATTAGCGCAATACCACATATCGCCAAAATTGAAGCTAATAGCACGTTGTTAATGTTTATCTCCGAATTATTGCCGTCTTGAATTACCACTTCTTTGTTTTGGCATTCACATTTTGAACACTGTTTTCCCATGGTGAAATATTCAATTTTTCTTCTTGGTATTTATTTTATAACCTTGATACTTTTAGACTTTTAGGCTTTTCAATAGATGGCTTTTCTTCTTTTTCGTGTCACATCCTGGTATGATTGAATATGATTTCCCCATTTCCAGCACTTATATTTCGGATTTATCGCCTCTGTCCGTAGCAGATCAACAAAATAATAATAAAAAGAATTGCTGAACCGATTATGGTAAAGTCCATCAGCCAGGCTTTAAAAAATTTATCTATTTTTATCAGAACTTCAGGACTGGCTTCAATCATTTTTAAAACTTATTTCTTCAATTGAGGCATCGAGGCACACAGGAATTCGCACCGTCCGCATCTAACCGGCCGACATCCGACACCGCGGAACGCGCATGGCAAGGGTCGCCATGCGGTGGGCGTACTGGGATTAAATGAGACACGTCTGTTCTTCACTAGGTTCGATTTATTACTACTTTACTTACTGCTACACTACAATATGCTTTGAGCTTCATTAAATTACTAACTAGAATCACAATATTTTCAGTAGAACCTCTATTAACTTACTTGAGATTATATAAAAATTCTTACTTAAACCTAAGAAGACACTTTTTAACTCTTAAAAAACAATAATATAAAAAAAATGCTATCCTTCTAGCTAAAACTGTTTAAATGAAAACGTAGTTAAAATCTAGCTAAAAAAGAAAACAAAATTTCTTAACGTAAGTTTATAGTAGGAGCAACTCGTACTGGGAAGCAAAAGGTTGAGTTTCGGCGTCCTGTTCCGTTAATTTTAGGTGCTGGTAGAATCATCTTGATTTCCTTCAATTCAACACTTGCTAGATCTGGCTCTAAAGGCATCCGAAACTTCATAATGGCTTTATTCAGAAGCCGCATAAATGACACTCCATAACAATCATTGCCCTCTATTTCAATGATCTTTCCGACGTAATAAACCTTGAGGTTTTTTGCAATAAACATGACTAAAACGTAATCATCTTCGGCCGGTCTTCTAGTCAGCTTTCCGAAATTTCCTCTTATTACTGAGAAGTCCTCATCATCTTCATACACTTCGTCCATAACACTTTTGTCATTAGATGGTTCGGGCATAATTCCAGTCTCTTCTTCAGTCGTATATTCATTAATATTATTTTTATTGAAACTCCTTTTTATCTTCTTCTTGGGAACAATCTTTTTTTCTTTGTTATCTAAAATCGCTTTACGTTTGACCTCCATAGCTTTCGCCTTATTTTCCTTGCCCTCTTTCTTATCATTCATACTTTCGGTCAGAAAAGTAGACGCATTTTTATCGACTGATGAATTTCCGATTCCAGGTAATTCACAATTTTGTCCTGAAACTGATGGCTGGGTGGTATTGGTTTCATCATCAGAATCCTCACCATATACTCTCTTGTAAATACTAGCGCGTCGAGTGTCATGCAGATTGGTGTATGAAAAATCACCTTGTTTTGAAGATTTTAAGTTGATAAGAGGTACGTCATCATCGCTAGAAACGTCTTCACAAAGATTTAAGTTTAAAGGTATCACAGGATTCAGTACCACGTTGTCGATTTCAGGTTTGTCTTCACAATTATTGTCAGAGGATGAAGCGTTTCTTGCAGCTTGTGAAGGTAAGTACATCTTTGGATGCAAGCATTCGCAGAATGCTCGTGAGCAGAAACAGCTCAAATTTCTGTGCATTACTTGACCACGAATCCTTGAAAAGATTTGGTGAACATCTTTGGTTCCAGGCAGAGGGATGAGATCATTCGGAATACATCTCTGGACGTTGTCAATATTTTCTTTGGTGATGTAAAACAACTTAATCTTACTTGATTCTTGAAGAATTGTGTAAAAGCCAAATGCGTCAATAATGTCATTTCCAGTAGCCACCTTTTTGTCGGCTTCTCGTTTTAAATATCCTCCTATCCCATCAGCTGGACCCTTGCCATGGCCAGCTTCGAAAAATGACCAGCTGAAAGCTTGAAACCCATAATCAAATGTCTTTGTGCAAGCCAAATAAAAATTTGCCTTTTGGCGATACTGTGAAAACGGGCCGTCAGAGAAATAATGAATAGTGTCGATGTCCCCGTAATTTTCAATTATATGTTTCAGTATCGGGTCTAAATGCGCCCATATTGCAGCCGGTTGATGTATATTACACGGTGATATAGTGCAAAATGGCAAAACTTTGTGCTTTTCATCACTGTCATATACATACGCGACAACAGTGTGAAGAGTTATTTGTTTACGTGATCCACCAAAATGATGCGCTTGAATTTCTTCACTACATTTAGCGTTGTAGTTTTCGCTAAAATCAACCAATATTACCGCTTCATTTGGTCGAATCTCGTCAATACTTTGCCGGAAGTTCTTGTTCTGTGTTTTCATATTAAAAATATGCTTTTTTAATGTTTTCAGATCCCCTTTAAAATTCTCGAGCATATCTTGTATCGTGTCTTCTATCAGTTTTTTTACATTCTTTATAGTTTTAATTCGTTTCCCTTCTTTGAAATAGATTTCCTCTTCTCTCACCCATTCCAACCATTGTATTTTGCCTTTAACATTTTCGCTGTTAGTTTCTATTTCTTTATCATGACACTGAACACAGACTCCATACATACAATCTTTTTGATTGCTGTTGCAAACTGTTTCCATTATCAGTGCGCCAGTATCTATTGCATTAATGACTCCTTTTCGTCTTAAAGCCTTGAACTTATGTTCGGCATTTGTGTGTGTTTTACAAAGACACATGTCTCTTCCATTTACTGTCGGTCTAAGTATGTAGAAGGGCCGGTGTTTTGTAAAATTGAAGTATGAACATTTGACGCCCGGATTCTCAGCCTTAAAAGCCTTGAATAAATTTTTTAACGAGTCCAAAAGGTAACGTTTTTGTACTTTCTCTTGGCCCCTAGTTACGGTTTCTTTTTTTCCAGCGGTATTCCTCGATACGTCATCCCTCAAAAAGAAACATTGAATTTTTTTTCTAAGTTCTGTATCTTCTCTGCGTCCTGTTATCTTTGCCTTGAAATGTCCTTTTGTGAACCCCAAACTGTCCTTTATAATTGTTGTCTTTTGCCGTGCATTTGTAATGTTGTCAAATATATTCTTCACCGTATTTTTTTCTTTTCTATTCTTTATATTTTTGTATCTTTCTTTTATAGCGTTTGTTAGGGTCCTGTATTTAATTTCTTCTCTGGCTTGTTTTTCTTTTGCTTCAAGTGCTTCTTTAGCCTTACGATGAGCTCTTTTCTTATATTTTTCATATTTTACCTTCCACTTATTTGCTTCATTTTTTAGTTTCAAGTTTTCTTTATATAACTTGGTTCTATCTCTTCGAATTTTTTTCTTCCTCTCTTTTTATGTATGGAGTTCAAAGACGCAGCAGGAGAAGAGGGAGGTGGAGTGGATTCATGTTGTTCATGAGGTAAATTGATTTCCTGCAAAATGGATGGAGAGCTGGGAGGTGTATCGTTAATGATATTACGGACAGCTTTTGTTCGTCGTCTTTGTTGTTGTTTGCGCAATTTCCAAATTATTCTGGAGTTATTTTTTTCCTCCGGCTCCATATTCGCAACCAACTTTTTATTTTTGTGATAACTTTCTCTTTTTTTTCTTTTCCGTTCAGCCAATTTATCTGGGTCTGCTTTAAGCCTTTCTCTATAGCGTCTTGACTTTTCTTTCTCCGACAATCCCATTATCTTATCTAAAAAATGTAAAAATTACAATTAAACTAGACATAAAATCGCGTAATAAAAATGTATTCCCGAAACAGCCGAGTAATAAACAAAACATGAACTATTTAACTGCTAAAGTAAGTTTTAAATAATTATTGTCCTAGGGACAACCAAATTGTCCATGGGACAACCACTTTGGTTGTCCAAGTGACTGGTTGTCCGTGGGACATTTTTAAAATTTTGAGTCGCCAAGCAAATACTATTGTTATTTTATATATTAATCTCAGCTCACACTAAAATATAGGCGAAAGCGCATCTCGTGTAGTATAATTGATGACAATGCATCAAGTACTTACGTTTTAATCACAGTTGTCCGACGGACTGACAAAAAAGCCACCCACACTCACCAACGTCGCTCGGACGACTGTCGCCGTAATTTTATACAAATCAAAATGGCGTTTGAGCCCGACAGATATCTATTGTGTTTGGCTTGTTGTTTAGGAGTCTACCGCGCCACCTGTGTTTTGGTTCCATAACTAAATTACGGTTGTCCGTGAGACCTGTGCCATGTAGGTGATATATGGGGACAAAAGTAAAATGCCTGAAAATCGTATTATATCCAATAAAAAAAAATTGTTTGTATGTTTTGATGTTAATAATTATGAACTGAAACAAGAAGTGAACTTGGTATTTATGTTCGTGATAGTATGTTTTTCGTGATGCGAAGTTTGTTAATGCACTACTATCACATTTGTCCCCAAGCCACAATGGCTTGGGGACAAATGTGATAGTACTGGAAAATTGCATTTAGTCTCTTGGACAACCATAAAACTACGCACAAATTAATAAAACAAGTAAAATATTGTTCACAATAACGCTAGAAAATATTAAAAGGAATATAATTAAAACCAATTTAACTCTTTATGATTTAATATTTATTAATTATCGTTCAGGGACATGATGAGTGTACCGTCGGACCAATAAAAGTTGATCGACCCAGGTACAAAATGTAGGTAGATATTTCTGTAGTTATCGGTTCTCAAGGTATATTAAAGGCAAAGCAAGGCATAGATTCATAGATTCATGCATCGTTCATTGTGTTAAATAAACATAATATAGTAATTTAAAACTGCAAAAGTTTTTAAATGAATAATTTTAATTTTAAATCAACTTTCAAAATAAACTAACAAATCAAATAGCGTTTAAGGTTTATTCTCTGTAACCCTCTCTGTTTTAAGCACTCTGTCTTTTTCTTTATTTTGGTAGGTACCTAGGTAAGTACTTACTACTTTTGAAAATAAAAAATGAAAATGTTTTTTATACAAATTGGCTAAATCAAAAATAATATTGAGAAGCCAAGTAAAACAATTGCAATTTTGCAATGAGAACTCACCCGAGAAGTTGGCAAAGGTACTTACTTATTAAGAAATAATCATAAATAATAAATAAATTGTTTATTGCTCCGAAGATACATAAGTACAATTACAAAAACATTTCTGCATTTTACAAGGCAAAACTTAATAATATTCTAAATTGTAGTTACAAAAACAAAATAGGCACGTAGACATACAGAAAACCAACTGTCCCTAAGATAGGTATAGACCTGTGTTTTAAAGTAAAAAAATAAATATATTCTCTATACATCACAGGTTGATTTTTCTCTATTTACTTATATAACATTATTCGTTAAATATTTATCACATTTCAAGCCTAGTTTAGTGGATAATTTGGATTTTTACATCATCGAATCTTCGAACTCGAGAGAAGGCAACATAGAGTTGGCCATGGGTGAACACAGGATTAGGTAAAAATAGACCGATTTTGTCGAAAGTTTGTCTATATTAATATCTATATTTCTATTGCTATCTAAATTTTCCCTACGAGACTGCCTAGGAGATGCAGCTCTAGGGTAGTAAATCTATATTGATATCTATATTTCTATTGCTATCTAAATTTTCCCTACAAGACTGCCTAGGAGATGCAGCTCTAGGATATAAATAAAATTTCTGGGATGGATAATTTTGTATTAGGTAGGTACTTAGGCACTAGGATCAACACAATGGGTAATTTTGTGTACTTACATTATTTTCCGGATATTTTTTTTTTCTTGTCTCGAAATCCGGAGACGCTCCACCTGCGACTCTTCGGGGTTCTTGAATAATATATTCGACGAAGGCTTAAAAGCCAACCAGCCTCGCGGGGCTAGATTTTCCGGAAATTTTCCGGATATTATCCGAATTTCTCGCACCGCGGACTGTCCCGAATATCCTACTACACCTACGCCAATTATGAAGGCCGGCAGGTGGAGGTTCATGAAAATCCGGAATTTTCTTATTATTAAAATTTACTTAATAATTTTACAGTTAAAATTCTTATAATTAGATACTTAATTTACGTGCGAACTACTCCGAGGTAAGGATAATAGTCTACCGTGAGAATACTAAATCTTAACACTTTCACTTGCTGTAATACTATATGCTGACGAAGTGCAAACGTAATCTAAAACCCGTAGGGCTGGCGCTATCTTAGAGTCACAGGGTTGTCACTGTAACACGCCTGTAGACACGTAATAAGTCTTTATCTACTCCCATGCTATAAATCCTCTATAACAGGTTCTGAAACAGTCAGCTAATTGCCAACATTAAAACACCCAATGTCCTAATAACCATTACATCATCCAAACGGGTGATGTAATGTTGTACTGAATTTCATTACAACACCCCTTTTTTTTTTTCGATCCCCTCTGCGCAAAGGGTTTACTCAACAGACAGCCACATCTGGTCGATGCGTGGTATCTGTATGAATTACAAAAAAAGAACATCTGTACGAATTTCAAAAAAAGAACACGCGCGTTTCACTACCAGAACGCCGCGCGCTGTAAAAAAAAGTAGGTTATTAGAATTTTCCCCGCCATTTTTCTTCGTTTTTTATATGCGCCGCGATTTCGAAAAAAAATCAAAATGCTATGCCAGATAGGTTCAATCCCCTTACACTTGTATTCTGGGTTCAGTAAGTTAGTTGGTGTGAGAAAAGAGTACTTGACATCCAGCTCGTGCAGTTGCTGAAATCTGGTCTTGATTTCTTGTATAATTCTATCCACCGATTCGAACATTTCTTGCCTTAACCGATTTTCATAAGTTAAACCAGCATCAGCAGCGTTTTCGCCAGCCATATTTTTTATCTTTCTTGTTCATCGAGGAGTTATTTCAATGGCAAGATCTTCACATATATTTTTAGCATAATCAAGTCCATCATTGACCAGAACATCTCGATTGTCGACTAGAAACGATTCCAAAGCATGAATTTTCATAGCACATTGGTGCACGTTCAGTCCTTTTGTCTGAAGATATAATTGTGCATCATTTAAATCGCGGATAACTCGACTCCATAGTCCAAGGAAGGCTAAAAATGATAGCAACTGGAGAGCAGTAAGCAATAAACCAGCGTCTGATCTTGTATATTAAATAGGAGGATGCCAAATTAATTGCGTTAAAAAATTCCAAAGCTACTGAAACTTTTGTACAAAACATGAATGATCTTTTTGATGTATTTAACTCTCGTAATATGAAGCAATTACAAACAACCTTTGAATAGTCGCAATAAAGAAATGATATATAATTTTTTAGATCGAATGACATCTTATATACATGAATTAAAAATACTACAAAGAGAAAAATCAAGCAAGATTTAGAATGTGCGAGTAAAACTGGATTTATGGGGATTCTTATATGTATTGAGAGTCTGAAATCACTATACGAGAATTTAGTTGAAATTGACTAAATGCTTGTATTTATACCTACGTATAAATACAGCCGGGATCGCTTTTCGGAATGATACGAATGCACGGGGGACATAATGACAACCCAAATGCAAGACAATTTAAAGGCGTTTATAGGAAAGTATTATGCCATCTAGAGCTAAAAGCCTCCGATAGCGGCAATTGCATACCTCTGGAAAACATAGGCATATTAAATTGTTCATCTTCGACTAAAGCAATTAATTTTTCCGCGCATTCACAAAGATTTGAAGATAACGATCAGCTTTTAATGAAATTCCAACAGCGTCTATTGAAGAAAATGGTGGCAGTATTGCAAAATTATTGTCTTCCGCATTGTCCGAGTTACATGATTTGACAAAATATAGCGTAGGTTATAATAGCGGGCAATGTAACTCATTATTTAGTTAAGCCTATAAAATGTCAATCTTGTATAGAAGCAATGTTAGCATCTGATGTAGAATGGTTTCACAAACTTATTGGTTTGAAGAATAGAGGTGACCTTTGCTACCCTTCACAGAGTATTTATGATCTCTGCTGTATTTCCGAAGCACATGTCCGAAAAATTTCAAATGAAGAAATTGTAATTAACTCAAATTCTCAGCGGCTAGCCATAGTTATATCAATTTATAAGAAATTCATCGGTAAAAATAGCATACTTCCAGTGGAGGATAACCACGTAAATGGACAAAGCCATCGAAATAAACTTGTGAAATAAACTTGTGACTTGTGATTGAAAAATATCTAGACATAAGGTTTCATCATTTGACTAAATGTAAATCTCTGTTAATAAGCTCTAATTCCAAAAGACAATATTTTAGAATTTTAGAAAACTTACTCAGCAAAAGGGAAATTAGTATTCAAAATTCTTTATTTGCAGAAACATTTTTTAATATTTTTTTTTTACAAACATCGATCACAAATATCACTTTTGTGTTGTTTTTAGGTCGAATAACTTAATGTTTACTTCCCATGCAATTTTCGTTGAAATTTCCCAAAATATCAATAACAATAATAGAAGCGTTCTCAAAATATTATGGATTAATTTCTTCCCCTGAATCAATACGGGCGATACAAATCGCAAACGAGTCAAACGTTCCATATCTGCTTTTCGGAAATTTCCATAGTTCCATATAACTGCTTTTCGGAAATTTAATTAAATGGGGAGGGTCGATAATTGGCACAATTTTCGACCTTTGCTGTTGTTGTCGCGAGGCCGACGCGCGAACATGTCAATTAGCGCTTAATATTTATTATCTTCCTATCTATTTCATTTTTTCGCATGGAAATATAAATAAACAACAAATCTACACTATCCTGAGTGTTTAAAATAATTGAGGCGTGGAAATTATTAATGGGCTAAGTGCCAAAAATAGCAAACTCAACATTTATGATGTCAAATGTGCTACATTGGGCGGCTAATCCATTTCAATAGTGCAAAGTGAAATATGTACATAGTTTATTCTAATTTTGTGACTTTATCTAAGAGTGGGTGTAAGTGGATGTAAGTGCCAAACATTTTTTCTTTACAAATGTCTCTATAGTCTGAGAAATAAATTATTCATTCATTCATTCATTCCAAAATAAGTTGTTGTTTCACTCATTTATTTGTATAAGTACTGATTTCTATATAATTATTCCTAAACATGTTTCACATAAATATATAAAAATACTACACAAAACATCTTGAAAAAGAATTCAAAACAAATTCCTGTAGGTAAAGTTTCTTTCAGATACCTTAGTACCTACCCGTTTTGCACATTTAAAATGTTCTTCGCCGTAGTAATTATTAAATTGCGATACATAACTAACGGCAAAAATTATGTCTGGCCTAGTAACCACAGCAAGAAACATCAATGTTCCAATTAAGTTCTGATATGGTATATTTTCAACTTTCTTTTGTTTTTTATCTAATTTTAATCTTGCTTCTATGGGTGTACTGACAGGGTTAGACTCCTCCATGTTTTAATTACAAAGAACTTTCTTTATATAATATTCTAGCGATAGCTTAATTTTTCCTTTTTCAATTTTAACTTGTATTCCTATAAATTCAGATGGTTTACCCAAGTCTTTCATATCCAACTTTATTGTAGGATTTTCATTATATCAAATAATACACCTACATGATAATATTGAAAGCTGTTGTTTATTTTTGTTATAAAATGTATCGTCAACCTCTCTAACCTCTCTACTTGAGCAACTTTGTCGAGTATCACTTTCCTCTATGATTTTTATTTTTACATCGTCAGCGTCCCTTGACTGTATCGCTTTCTACAGTTTTCATAAGAGGTTGGTAAACTATAAAGCATCATAATTAATACTCAGCAGTTCTGGGTGAATACTTATTTCCATGTTTTGCAATTGTCCATGAAATTACTAAGGTGATCCCCAACATCTTCATTCGCTGACATCTTTTTAACAACTAATTGTTTCAACAAACCTGCTTTTCGCGCAGGCCCCGAGCTTTGGTGGATATATTTAATTTGTCCCACACCTCTTGAGGTCGGGCAACCATTCACTTGTTTTAGCTCATCTGGAGACATGAGAAGCAAAATTTTTGCTCTTGCCACTGTATCTTGTTTTTTGTCGGCAACATCACCGGTAACATATTGCCACAATTCATTTTTTATTAGTATGGCTTGAGCCTGAACACACCATGTATCATAGTTGTCTTTTTTCAATGGCTCAATTAGATTAGAAAGCTCAGAATTATATCGTTAATAGTATTAGAAATTCACAACTTAATATTAAAATATCGGAGAATACGGCATACAAAATGTCAAAGAAATTAGATAATATGTGAAAGGATGTGCAAACAAACTGTTATTGAAAAAAAAATTACTTGATACAATGAGGACGGAGATCTTTTTAAATTTTCCCAAACATTTAAGAAACTAATAAACGAAGAAGATAGGCTCAATTACTAATTGTTAAAGTTACCCGAAATTTTTTCTCATACATGACCAGCTGATGCCCACGACTTCGTCCGCGTGCTTTAAATTTTTCGATTCCCGCGGGAACTCCTTAATTTTCCGGGATAAAAAGTAGCTTATGTCACTCTCCAGGTCCTCAACTATACTCATACCAAAAATCAAGTCGATCCGTTGCTCCGTTGCGGCGTGATTGAAGGACAAACCAACAAACAAACACACTTTCGCATTTATAATATTAGTATGATATTGTGGATGCACTGCCCAAATCAAGTCAAACCACCGAATATGTAAAATCAAAATTAATATTAGAGTGCAAGAAAACTGAATCTGAATATCAACAAGCTTTTAACAGTTATCATGGACATTACTCACAAGGTCAATATTAACGTGGACAATATTTTGCAAGAAGGCCAAATTATACACCAAGAGGAAGAACACAGTACACAAACGGACATAATAACTATGCAACTGGAAAATATACGAGGACAAATATATAAGAGGACAAAACTATTCAAGATACATCGAAGTAGAGGATTTAGAAACTTTCGAGGACAATATAATAGAGAAGTCAGAAATCAAAACGAAGATGCCTTCATAGTAGAAGTAATAAATTCAGCAAATCAGTCAGAAGCAGCAACGACGACGAGTTGGCTATTACGTTGACGAGTATTTAGTTTTTATTGTCTATAATGTTTTGTAAAAGTTTGTCACCTGTCTCTTTTACTGAAAAAGATACATAGATAGATAGATAGATAATTTCTAAAATTAAATTGGTGTATAATATTTTAGGTACCGTAAAATGCTGCAACTTTGCCTTATTTTTAGAGTAATATGCATGTATGTATTTTGTCTAGTTGGGGATAAAGCTTAGTTTACTGGGCATCGAAAGTGTACTTAGAACATAATTCAATTTATTTAACTGTCTAAGTAGGGTAAACTTACCTAATCTGGTGATACACCTAATTAAGTGACAATTTGTTCCAAATCAATTACTGAATAAAGTGTGTAAGTTATACACTTCTAAAATGGACCTTATCGAGGGGAAACAAATTACGAGTAGCTTTTCCTCTGTGAAAAAAAAAGTTTGGAATCGAGTGAGTGAGATGACAACAAATGACGTTTTTGTCGAGCACGGCATAGTTTTGCGCGAGGCGCCACCAGTAAAGTTTGTGGTTATGATAATTTGTGTTTTAAAAATAGTAAATGTGCACCGATTTCTCTGAAAATTACAAAGTTTGATGCTACATCGAAAAGTTAACGATTTTTGTGGTTTTGAATCAAAGTCAACTCGCGGAATTAAAGGAGCTTGGTATGATTTTTGCACAAAACTGGGTTAAGAAATAAGTTTTTATATGGTTTATTATACAGGCATGCAGATTTAGGTTATTTGGAAGAGAATGTTCAATTAACGTAATATTAATTCAACATTTTTATTTTTTTACCACTGAATTAAGTGAGATGTATTTTTTAGATTTATATAATTATTATTGTTTACATTTAAAATGGAAAGCGAAGAAATCGTAAACAAAAAAAAACAGAAGATACACAGAATCATCTTTAAAGGCCGCCATCGATGTTTTACAATCAAATATGACTATAGTATACAGAGCATCAAAAGAATTCGGAATTCCAAGGATCTGCTCAATTTGCCATGGCTAAAATCGGAAAACCGTTCTGACTTTCAGCTGAGTTGGAGCTAAATTTAGTAACATATATAATTCAAATGCTCGCTAGGTTTCGACCTCACAGTGAATCAAATAAGACAATTGGCGTTTTCTTTAGCAAAAGCGAAAAACCCCAAGCACTCGTTTAGCTCCAATAAAGGTCATGCTGGTTGAATTTGGTGGGTCCACTTTAAGCAACGCTACGGCTTATCCTTACGAACACCCGAAAATTTGTTTGCCGGGCGAGCTACTTGTGCTAATCCTACTTTATTAGCAGATTTTTATGAAAAGTTAGAAAAGAGTATGATGGATCACAATTTATCGAAATCTCCAGAAAGAATTTGGAACTGTGATGAAACAGGACTAATGTTTATCAACAAATCTTCCAAAATAGTTTCAAAGATCGGAAAAAAGTACGTTTATAACCGAACATATGCTGAAAAAGGCATAACAACTACCTGCAGTCTTAGCTTGCATTAATGCAGCGGGACATTTTCTTCTACCGATGACAATTTTTAAGGGTGTACGAAATATACCAGAATTAAGTAATAGCAGTCTACCTAATAGTTTAACACGGCTTTAATCCAGCCCTTTGGATTAACGCTGATCTGTTTTTGGAATGGTTGAAATTTTTTGCCGAAAATATTCCCCCAGCAAGGCCGGTATTGCTGATAATGGATTCTCATGCCAGCCACATTACCCCAAATGTTTTGGACGATCAACGCAGATAATATTATTCACAATGCCTGCACATACAAGCCACATTTTGCAGCCACTTGACGTTGGGATCTTTCGACCATTCAAATTGCGATGAGTTAGCGTGGATGCATAGGCAGTGCAACCTCCTTCATAACTCTCAAGAAGTTCAAGATGCAGATTATCATCGTGATCAGATTGATTACTCCAAAAAAAGAATTGAGATATTAAATGCCAAATTGGCGAAGGCACTAATGGATGCCCCTAAGAGGGCAAGAGACATACAGCCCTTTGATTTTGATTACTGGGCTGCCTTAAAAGGTTATAAAGGATGAGGTGTATGGAAGGAGAAATGAATTGTCGTTGAAAAATTATTTATCATTAAAAGAACGTGTCGAACTTATCAGCGATTATCAAAGTGGCTTGGCGCGCCGAACTGCAAACATTTAAAACAAATCACCCTAGTTCCATACCGACGCGTTTTGACTTTCATAAGTTTATGACACCAGCATTTGAAAGAAGTTTCACCCAAGCGAATATAAAAGCAGGATTTGAAAAACCTGGAATTTATCCTTTAAACAGAAATGCAATAAGTCCAGAACAAACCGCACCCAGCCGATTCACAGACAGACCTCTTCTTCTTCGACCTTGCTGCTGGAAGAAATTCGGATTTAAGAAAATTTTGATCTCTCAACCCCTCACGTAGATATTGCGATCAACATTGACCCCCTCCATAATACCTCCACCGGAAATGATGTGTTTGAACCGTTGTCTGATTCTTTTGTTTGTTCTTCAAATATAAATAAAAACTTATCTGCATCAAACATTGCACCTCAAACTGAGACAAAAAAGAAAGTTCAAATAAACGATATTCTCATTCTACCTAAGTACACACCTAAAACAAGGTTGGGAAACCCTGATCTAGATAGTCAAGAAATAAGCAATATCTATAGGATCGGTGCGCAAACCAACAAAAATCGCCCTGTGGTTGTTACTTTAACGACAACATGGAAAAAGCATCAAATACTCTAAAATAACTGCCTTGTTGGTCTAGTGGTTCCTACGTTCGACTGCGGCCGACGAGGTCCCGGGTCGGGCCATAATTAAGTGTTGGGTTTTTCTGACTAGAAATTCTCAGTACTAGCCCGGAGTTAGGAAGTTGGCGGTGTTTCACCCCCGTGCCTCGGAGAGCACGTTAAGCTGTCGGTCCCGGTTATTATCACTAACATGATAATAGTCGTTAAAGCCCGCCAACCCGCATTGGAGCAGCGTGGTGGGTCTAAGCTCTAATTCCCTCTCTCCTATAAGAGTGGAGGCCTGTGCCCAGCCCCCCTAGCATGGGCCGGAGATAAAAATTTTATCCCCCGATTTTATCCACTGACAAGAGATAAAATTAACTTATCCACCTCTCAGAGCACGGCAACAGGGGAGAGGAGAAGTTTATCCCCGTTTGACATTTCACGGGGACTCGGGGGACTATTTACCCACCGTTATTTATCGTTTTTATTTATTTATTTAGGAATAAAAATTTTATTCTTTCCTCGGGGAGAAAATTCTCTCGGCCCATGCTAGGGGGGCAGCAGTGGGACATTAATGGGCTGTAGTGGTGGTGGTGGTGGTTCACTGGGCAAGGTGAGCAATAGATGACACACCTTGTCGTTTTCCTTCAACGTTGCACCTGTTGATTCTAAGCTAGCAATGATATTATCAAACTTCAGGAAATGATTCTGCAGTTTTTCACTCGATGTTGCTTTCATTGATAATAGTTGTTTCCTCAGATACAACTGATTGAACACACTTTTTCTTTCAAATATTTCTTATAAATTTTTTATCATTTGTGCTGCAGTTTTGCAATTTTTAATAATCTCAATATATTTGTCTGAAATACACAGTGTTACTAAGCTACGTGCTTTTATATCTGTTTGTTGATTATCTTTAGTTATCGCTTCCTTTATTGCTAGACCTCTCTCTCTTCTATTAATAGATCCACTCTAAATTTCCAGGTTGAAAAATTTTGCCCATCTTGTAGCTTGGGTAATACGTTTGATGTAGTTGTTGAACATAACGACATCTTGTGTCTTTTAATTGTAATTGTTCTTTTACCTTTTTAAATAACAATTGCGCAGTGGAAGCGTCTTAAAAAAAAATTTGTTACTATTCTTCTTTAAACCCACCATATTAATTAAAATGCCTTTTATTAAAACACGCCATCTTTTCTTGTAGACTTTTGACGTGGATACGTCTTTAAAATTGCTTCCATAGGGACGCAATTCAACTATTGATAACAAAATCGGGGGATACAGTTTAGTGTTGCAGCTACATATCTATCATCCCCATCCAAATTTCAATTACACCACTGGATAACTAAAGAATCAAAGAATTTATTACGCTAAGTAAGGACTGTAACAAATCGCGCGCGGCGGGAAGGGGAAGCCCCGCCATTTTGAAGGTAATTCTGCTGCGTATCGAGATTTCCATTTAGTATAACTTTCGACTCGGTGAAGCTACAACGTTCATTCAAGTTTCGATCGTCAGCTCTCGTCAAAATCTATCGATTATATCTAAAACATTAGTGTAAAATTGTGACTGTGAATAAAATAAGGTGTTAAAATAAAAAAATATATTATGTCGGCCTATACGCCTCGAAAAGTCAAATCGAAATACAGAGATCGTATACGGTTGGAAAGGGCATCTCAAAAGCAATCGAATGGTACCAATAAAACACTATATAGAAACTATTACCCGTTACAAGACGTATTCACGTACAACAAACGGTCTTGTCCATAACACAGCCACACCCCATTTTTTATTTTTTGCAGAGAGTAAAGCTCAAGACATACTATCAAAACGCGCCGCCACGCCACGCCATCCGACGCGTGTCAGTACTAATCTTTCCCATATATTTAATACGTTCAGAAACATAATATATACTCGTAAATCACGCCATGTGATCACACGCGCCCACACGCGGAAAAATCCAGTCGAGCTAGATCGGCGTGTTGCCAGGAGAGGGGGAACACACGCTACCCGACGCGTGTCAAGCAGTGTGTTTCTAGTTAACACCCGACGCCACGCGTCAGTTGCGCGGGAACTTTCGTGGTGTATGAACGCTATTTAAAAAACGACTGATGAACGTAGATAGAGCAAGATATCTATGCTGATGAACAATTAATAGAACTATTATAGTCAAAAGATACCCAGTATTATATGACATGAGTTCGGTCCAATATCGGGATCATAATATCCTAAATAACGCGTGGGATGAAATTGCTGTACAATGGGGACTATCGTTTCTTTGCTCACCAGTTGGCGCCACTGTTGACTAAGGTCCAGAGGTATAGCTGTCAAAGGCGACTCTCTAAGATCGACGCCGAAACAAAGTTTTAAATCTTGAATCTCATTAAGTTTATTAATTTATAACTATCATTATATTTTATTTTATTAAAAGGTACACAAAAGGTACATATCGAGTAGCAATGCCGCAATGTTGTGCAATTCCGTTTTGTTCGAAAAAAAAAGGAGGACACATGTTTCCAAAAGATAAAACTGTTCAAAATCAGTGGCTAGTGGCGAATCGCAGGAATTCGCAGGATTCTGAGGAATTATATAGTTAGGCACTAAATAAATAAAATAAAAAAGAAATTAATTACTTATTAAACTTTCATTTATCCTTCCTTTCCCCTTTAAAACACACTGCTATACAAATAAATATTAAACATTGTAAATCCATACAATGGATATGATACTGAAAGATGGTTGATTTGTTAGTTGAAACTACTAAACAATGTAGTATACATTAAGTAATAAAATTTTCTAGCAATAACAGGTATCATGTATGTATGATAAAAATCAGTTATTTTTGATAGGTATAATAACTTCTGAAATAAGCTTATCATTTCTATTTACATAAATTCTCGTTTCATCTTTTCATGACCTCTCATTGTTCGTCATCAATATTATTAACCATCATTTTCTTTTTTTTTTGCCACCAACCTTTGGGTTTTAATTTCAAATGCCTCAAGATCTATTGGACCTATCGTATTTGTCACTGTCTGGCTTCCTTCAAGTTCTTTATTTTCTATATATTCCATTATAATCGCTTCATTTTCATCAGATCGCAAATCCAAAAGATCCGAATCGCTGTGTATACTCATTTCTATATCACTGTTACTTGTTTCATCCTTATCTATTTTCTTTGTCTTTTTCTTGGATTTTTTATTTTCTTCGTTTTTTGTACTCCTTTTTCTTATATTTGTAGTGGCAGAGGTGTTAGTGTTTTTCTTTTTCTTATTCACGGATTTGGCATGTTTCGTCTGTTTTTCCTTTTTTATTCTAGCAATAGCTTCTTTATGAGTAATTACTTCTGCACCTCTCCCGATTCTTTTCTTTTTAATCTGTGTATTTTGGTCTCCTCGAGAAATAGTCTGCAATACCAGTTCTTCAAAAGTAACAGTAGTATTAAAAATATGTTCTTTGGTTTCATTGGTTTTATAGTGGTTGGCCATAGGACGAGTTGGCTCGACTGTGATTGAATTTTGTGAATTTGGTGTTCTTATTATTTCATCTTTTAAAATTACAATTATTTCTATATAAAAATTACCTAAGATTGATCAAACTAATATTAAGTTTCAAAAGCATAATGCACTGCATGATGCTTAAATTACCATGATCAAAAAAAGTGAACAAATATTGAGAACACCGCTAAGTGTGAACCGAAACAGTACAAATACAATAGTACAAATGTGTCAAAATACAACTAACAAAATCGAAAATGAAATGAATACTCAAGATATGTGTGATGTGGTTTTTTCTTAAACAGCTCCAAATATTATTCAAAACCAAACCATAAAATATCCGAATACTTCCTTTTATCTGAATACAAACATTGGAACAGTAAATGCACAAAATTCCTATTTTGTTGACCGACTCACTAAACTCCTCGCCCACTGCCGCTCAGAGTATATTAAAAGACAATGTGTTCAAGTGCAATGTTTCATTTGAATTTAGACACATCACTGCTAAAGATAATTTGAAAAACTTTAAGTTATGTAAAGAAAGCAGACCATACTACAGTACTAGCATAAAACAGACGCACACGCAGTTTCTTGTGCATCACGATAAGTTGTTTTCTTTTTGTAGATGTCGTTTTTAATAAAGTAATGTAAAACTTCAAATTGGGCTTCATTCATCCGAAAATATAAATTATATCTTTCGCTATCTTGGAGAAATTTTCTATAAAGGGTATGATATTCACCGTAAGTATTTCTCTGTAGATTTATTTCATGAATCCAGTATCTTCTACGTCTAATACGTTTTTTCTTATTCAACTTTTTCTGTATAATATCTAATCCCAAAGGCCCTTCGCACACGGTGTCGTAGCGTAAGCGTATCGTAATCCGCGCGTACGGCGAGAGCAATACGAGCATGAACATGTTCAAACAAGTCCGCATACGAAGCGGTGTTGCAGCGAATCGTAGGAGGTGTTTATTGTCATTACGATAGTCGGAGCGTACTGGCGTAAAAACACTAGCGTAAAGAATTAACTTTTCATTATTTTCTTTAAAAAATACCTGAATTTAACTGAATTTTAATTTCTTATGACTTTTTACTTTCAATATGACTGAAAATATAATTGAATTCGTCAAACTGGTTGAAGACTATGACTGTCTTACGCCCGAAATTAATAATGTATCTCCTATCCAAGATTAAAAGCAATCTTGGATTATTGCGGAGGAGTTTCAAGGAGACCTTAGTTACCTTAGAGTCACTGGGTGTCAAGATCCCATCGAGCATGGCAGTCACGAAAATAACATCATCACTGCCAGCACCTTACAAGCACTTTGTCTCTGCCTGGGAGTCCGTCCCTGTAGATAGGCAAACGTATGAATAATTATCCTCTAGGCTTTTGGTAGAGGAGTTGCGCATGAAGGATAGTAAGAGTTTGTCCTTGGAGGCTTTTAAAGCAGTGAACAAAGGAATAAATAAAGTGTTTTAAGTGTGGTATTGAAGGTCATAATAAAAGTGAGTGTGTTAAAGGTCAATCTACATATAAGAAAAATAAGTTTTGTAATTGTTGTAAACGGTCAAATCCATAATACTTAAAGTGAATGTTGGTTTAAAAATAAGTCTAAACATTCTAAAGTAGCATCTCATGATATCGAAAAAGGTAGTAATGCATTTCATGTAAGTATGTCCCCAGCCTTGACTGCACAATGTCAAAGTAGGGATTTGTGGATCATGGATAGTGGCGCTTCAGAACATATGTGCCATAATATATATGAGTGTTTTACGAATTATGAAAGTTTTTCATTGCCTAAATAAATAATAATAGGAGACGGTACAGTCATTCATGCAATGGGTAAAGGTGATATATATTTAGAGGCATATAATGGTTCTGAATGAATAGAAACAAGCTTAAATAAATGGTGCTTTATATGTGCCAGACATGGAGTTTAATTTATTCTCTGTCAGCTCGGCTACAGATAGGTGGTTGTGCAGCGCCATCTCTGATATCTTGGACGCTTTATTGCCCTGGCTCATCTTTTGGGAAAGACAGCCAGCCGCTTGCTTTGCCTTTAGGTAATTTTTCATTTTTCCAAAGATGGAGCTACTAGTCCCAACGATCGGCTTTCGCGATCGTTTTTTCAACGAACAACGCCCTATTGAACGAGCAGACGCTTACACGCCGCGGACTCAAACGCACGCGCTAATATCCTTTCGCACAAGCTAATATAGCCAACGCAGCAGCCAATCCAGAATACCTCCTGCAGCAGCCGCCTGACCTAGCCGAATCCCGGATAACGAAGAGTTCCTGTAATGCAGGCAAGTGGTTGTATTTTCCTAGTAGATACTAAGATCTAGGGCATAACTTGTGTTCTGGGATTCTGAGATTTCACTGTACGCCATTAACGCAATTTGACCTCTCGTCAAATTAAATTTACTTATTACAAGTAAACGCTCACGCACCCCCTAAAAGGTGATAAACTATTAACACGTTTATCAACCATATTTTGGTATAATGTTCTCTAAATGATCAAGAGTATTTGGACGAATCAGGATGTTCTCAGAGTTTGAGTGGTCCAGAAATAGAAGAAAATATCCAGAAGGAACAAGAAGTTAGTAGGCCATCAAGGAAGAAGGTTAATCCACAGTGGCTTAATGAATATGAAACAGGTCTCGTGTCATTATATAATGAACCATTAACATATGAAGAGGCTATGACAAGGGATGATAAAGATAAATGGAAAAAAGCTAAGCCGTCCACAAGAAATGGACACATTAATAGTGAATAATACTTTTACAGTGGTGAGTGAAATGTCTAAGGGTCTAAACGTGATATCTACCAAATGGGTTTTCAAAATTAAGGATACTGATGAAGGGAAATTGTATAAAACTAGGTTGGTTGCCCGTGGATTTGAACAAAAAGATGGTATTTCAAATGTGTATTCACCCGTTGCTAAGTCAGGGACATTTAGGATTTTTATGGCCATGGCAAACAAGTTAAAACAATCGGTATATCAGATGGATGTAGTAGGTGCTTTTCTATATGGTGATATAAGGGAAACAGTATATATTAAATTACATACAGGAGAGATATGCAAACTTAACAAATCTCTATACGGCTTAAAGAAAGCTCCAAAATATTGGAGTGAGAAGTTTAGAAATAGAAATATAAATCTTTATTATCAAATAACTTAACAAAATACAGTGCATTCCTGG
The DNA here is from genome assembly GCA_917051295.2 of Erebia ligea. Lineage (NCBI taxonomy): Eukaryota > Metazoa > Arthropoda > Insecta > Lepidoptera > Nymphalidae > Erebia > Erebia ligea. The sequence goes on along the minus strand of OU785241.1, from coordinate 11,903,115 downwards.
CCCCTAAACTAGGAGGACCCGTATCTTAGGGGCCAGTTCCTTCCCAAACGTTTATTAAAAGTAAATATTTCTCAAAATGTGCTGAGATTTCTACTAAGGTAACAATTTTCCCTTATTTTACGTTTGACAGCTTTATTACAAAACAGGGTTTTATAAGGTCTAAAAATGATTCATGTTTATACTTTAGAAAGATAAAAGGTTTTATGTATGTATTACTGTATGTGGATGATATTCTATACTTTGGATCAGATCAGCAGGAATTACAAAGATTTAAGGATCAATTATGCCAAACCTTTTAGATGAAAGATTTAGGATTGGCATCTAATTACTTAGGTATGAAACATTAAACAGGAAGGTGGTATAACTACTCTTAACCAAGAAAAATATTTACTCTCTATATTAAAAAGATACCTACCAAATGTTAAATTGCAATCCTGTTTCTACCCCAATAGATCAAAACTTTAATTTACCAATATTACAAAGATAACGGTCTGAAAGTAGTGAAATTGAAACAAAATGTAGACAGATAATAGGTTCTTTATTATATTTAGGTAGTTTGCGGTACAAGACATATGTGTCGCAGTGAGTTTCTTGAGTAGATTTCAACATTGCGCCAGTCAGTTGTGATATAAGTGTCTGAAAAGAATATTAAGGTATATTAAAGGTACATTGCAACTTTCTCTAACTTACAACTAAACGAAAAAGATCAAGAAATTATTATTTATAGTGACGGCTGCACATATCAAAACAGGTTAATTTTACGTAATGTATCTGCTTATAATCTTGTAACGTAGCAAGGGGGTTGAGGTCCGCAACGTCCTTACTACGTACATGAGATAGGGATTTCTACCTGAATTATCGGCTAACTGGGAAGTCTCTAAAGTAAACACGGATTGCACACAAATAAGATGATCCTTTATTTACACTAAATTAACAGTCTTATCCCACATAGACTTATATACATGACCAAGCTTACAATCTACTATAATTCTATACGCGGCGGGAAGTCTTATCAAACGCGGGCATTTGTACACGGTTACCGATGGTAGGTATATAACGCGGATAGCGTCGCGGACGGCGGAGGAGAGCGGGACGCGCGGGGGGGACGGACGGTAGGCTATCGCTACCGGAGTCTCTCGACCTCTCCACCCGGTCGAGTAGCGAGGGTAATCACACCGACCGAGAGCGAAGGCGCCGAGAGACTGTGGAACTCGTGGCTGCTGCCGTATTTATAGTCTGGGGGGCGCGGCTTCCTCGGTGGCGTGATCGCTCGGCTGAGGTCGCGGGGCTCGCTGATTGGCCGTTCGGGTCGTCGAGTCGGTGGCGTTTTCGGCCGTGGAACGTTCGAGAAGTTTCCGTGCTGGCTGGATGCGCGGTCTCCGGGCTTCCTCCTGTTTGTGACTTCTTCGTCACAATCTGTCTAATATTTTTACCTAATTGTCCTATCTTCGGCTTACGAGATTTAATGATATTTCACTTTTAAGTAGCCTCCGCTACGCTACAACCCGCTCGCACATAGTTTAGCTTCATAAGAAAGAAAGAGATAGCATACTCCGTATCTTGTCTAGCGGCTATGCCTACAACAGGCCTCATTCGTTTTCGTGCGCGCACGACCGCCTAACGCACGTAGTATTAGATAATCAAATTATACTTTTTAAAAATTTTATAACTTCTAAAACATTTATTATTATATATTAATGCCGAAGAGGAAACGGGATGATAAAAGAGAAAAAAAGTGGCGCAAAAAGATTAAAAAATATGAAGAAAAGTTACTGCGTAAACACCGTCATTACGACTATAAATCGTACAGCGAAGGTTTGTTACGGATTTGTATATTTAATAATCACCATTTCTCTGATCTAATACGCGATATTAGACCGTAGATTTAACAAAGCTTCGAGTCAATACGCGATATTGACCAATAGCAAATTTAAAAAAAGAGTTAATACGAGATATTAACCATTTATTTTTTTACCGATCTAGATGATCAGGAAATGTGTGAGGAATCACTACCGCCTTTGTACCCGTCCCCGCAATCACCGATGCTATTGCTAGAATCAACTGTTGCGAGAGTTCCAACATCGCTGAGACAGGACAAACCGAGGTGTGCGATGTCGTATCGCGGTCACCACCACTTACGGCAGAAGCACCTGTTGAACCTGAAGCAACGATGACTACACCTGAATCGACAGAGATTAATAATGTGCCTCCTGTCGATCCAGAGCTTAATTACTGGCTTTGGGGCTTTTCGAATGAGTGGGGTCCCGACATATCTGGGGACTTGGTGAAAAGATGGGAACCTATTCATAGAGAAGGAATTAAAAAGGAAGTAAGAGAGGAGTTGATGAAAAAATACCCGTACCCTAAAAATTGTCCTCTTGCGAAGCCCCACGTCCTCAACCCGGAATTAAACACTATGTTGTATGTCGGTTCCGCCCGGAACCGAGATACAAGATTTTGAGAAAACAAAGCCAACTGGCGTGTGCCCTCACAACTCTGGGCAGGACAATGTTATATTTGTATATTTGTATATAAATATTTATTCTTCGCTTAGACTTATAAAAAACGCTTACGAAAGTCAAATCGATTAAGTACGAGTACAAGTACGAGTTAGACATATTAATAAGTCAATAGACACACCGGCCATCCTGCGGAATCTCTCGGATACCGCCAAATTAATAGCGGTCTCCCATTATTCCGAGACTGAGACCAGACGTTCGCTTGTGACACATATGGTTGATAAAGCTTTTATCGAATCATTTAAGGATCGAAAACGGGATAGCCACTTATTCGGTGAAAAATTGGGAGATTTCATCAAATCTTCACGTGGCATTCCGAAGACACCCAACTAACATTTTGGTAATAATAATTGGTGATTAAAGAGTTCTTCATAAGTGATTTCGGCAAACCAGAGTCATACAAAAGTTTTAGCGATTAGTGTTAGAGCACGCTCTAACCCCTTACTACCATCTCATCTCATACTTACTGCCCTCGATTGGGCACCATTTTTTAGCGCTATAAGTAATAAAATTGGTTATTATTTTCACTATTTTAACACTGAACGTTACATAACTATAGAGTAATTATAGAATGGCGGTAGTTGCGACTAATTTCTTGTTTCTATAATGGTGGTACAATATAAATCTTGCCATCTGAAGCACCTTAAAGTTTGTACTATGGTTAAAATAAAAACTATTGGTGGTATACAAGTTCTAAAGTCTGTTGGTATAATTTTTATGTTTAAATATATTAGTTCTTTTTTAGGGCCATTTATATCTTGGATTTGCTTTACGTATCTTGATCCGTGTTGAGTAGCAACTCAGGGCTCTAGCACGTTTAATTCCTCTATTACTTCCTGAAGTGTTACTTTATTTCTGTCATTATTTAATTTGGACATTGTTCAAATTAAATAATGACATTTGTTGTTGTTGTGGATTTGGATTATTGTTTCAATATGACGGCGAAAGTGAAAGTGAATAACAAGTTACGGATTGTTTATAACTCGGTAAGTCAAGTTTGATTCATACCTAAAATTTATTGCGAGGGTTACTTTATTGAGAGAATCATATATGTTTTGCATCTCAATTTTGCAGGGACTTGAAATTTCAAGTAAAAATGATTTGTATTTTATCAGGAGGGGTATACACTCAATCTACATTTAGATAAAAACGGCCTATTGGATTTGTCGTTTATAGTAGTTGTGTATTTTAGTAAATATAATTAGTTTTAAAATAAGCATATGATGTAAAAATTGCGTTTTAAACTAGTTTTTTCTTAAATTACTTTAAGGTTATGTTTGAATTATCATGGCGTCTATTTCTAATTACCCTTTCCTATTATTACTATTTATGAACGAGAAGTGCTAGGTAGGTTGTAGTTAGAACTATTGTAGCAGTTGTTATACCAGAATAGAGTTTTAAAGGTAATAAGAGAACAAGTTTTAAGCGTTTGGTTTTACAATGGTTCGACTTAGATGTAAAGGTAGTAGTATTTTAGGGTTACGTTTTTCAATTGATAAAACCCTTCCATCAAGGAAGGGAAGTAAAAACGTATAAGATTGAGATCAAATGAAAAAAAAAAAAAATGAAAAATGATTTATTTCCAAAAATACATTTTTAACAAATATTTGTGGCTGAGGCCTTCTGTTAAGCATAAGAATACCTGTGCCAGAAGGCCTAGCTCTTCCAAATTTAACAATTACATTATAGCATTAACAAATTTTTTGAGACAATATTTAATTATTTAATTATCATCATGCAAGCATGCAAGAGTGATAGCAAGTGTGTGTGTGTGTGTGTGTGTAGTGTGAGTGTGTGTGTGTGTGTGTGTGTGTATATATGTGTGTGTGTGTGTATTGTATGAGTGTGCGCATACATGTATATTCCAGTTAAAACCACAGTTACACCTATTGAACAATTTGCAGAAGAGCCTCCGTTTCATCAAAAGATAGTGCTTTTAGCCAGTTTTTAAGTGTTCTTTTACAGTCATGAATTTTCTTTGGGTAAATATTCAGAACTTTGTTAACTTTATTATACAAGTAAGTAGATTTATGTTTTTTTTTTTTTTTTTAATAATCGGTATATTCCAAATGCCTCCGACTTGGTGGTCAGAGCCTTTGTTATTCTAATTGTTTTTTAGGGTTCTTTCTTTCTTTTCTTTACCTTTTTGTTTATTCTGTATAGTTTACTGTATTATCTTGCCAATATTTTACATTTTATATTTTATTTAATGTTCACACATTCTTTTGTTGTAGTTATAATTTCTTTTTGTTTATTTATTTATTTTTTGAACTGTTGAGGCCCATTAATCATGGGCGCCAACATTCATACCATTTTTCGGCTCTTTGAATTCTGTGTTTTATAACACGGGATCAAAGAGCCATTGTTCTTCTAATTTTGAATTCCTTTTTTGTAATTATTTTGTATATTTTTATATGGCCACAATACCATTATTGCGGCTGTCTCATTTTAGATGTGTGTTTTACATTTTATCTTGTAAAATGTATATTCAAGATGAATATCCATTTTGCTTGTTCTTTTGTGTACTTATTTTTATTCATTTATTTTTTATTTACTGTTGTTGTTACTGTTATCTTTGTTTGTTAAACTATGTTTTTTCCTTAATTTAATAAACTATGTTTTATTTTCTTTAATTACTTGTTCAGCTGTGTTTGTACAGAACTTTAGGAAGTATTTTCTCTTTTCTTTGTTATCAATTAATTTACTTATTGTTTCGATATTTATAACTTCATCCAGAATCATTTCGGTCTCGAACCTTTTTCTGGCAAATCTTGGGCAATCCAGCAGTAAATGCAGGATATCTTCTGTCGCTGCTGGATCGCATTGACACGAAGGGCTGGTTTTACACTTGTATTTATTAAGGTAGTGTCCGAACCCTCCGTGTCCCGTTAAAATTTGAGTAGTGACTGAGTTAATTTTTATTTCACGCATTATTTTATAAGCTTTTCTCACATCCGGCAGAAAAGCTTTAGTGGTATTAGCAGTTTCGCCCTCACTATATCTTCTCTGCCAGATGTCGAGAGTGGCTTGTCTAATGTGTCTCTTGACGAATGAAATTGGGCAGGCTTCATAATCGGGTCTAGTCTTTTTAGTAAGTGCCGCTTGTTTTGCCAATTCGTCGGCACGTTCGTTCCCTTCGATGCCGACATGAGCTTTTATCCAAAACAGTCTTATTTTCTTCCCTTCATAATGGAGCTTTGTGAGTTTATTCCTAATTTCGAATGCCAACGGATGGGATGACCTGTGGCTTCTCAGCAAATCCAGGGATGATCTGGAGTCGCTGAGGATACACACGTCCTCCTCTCTGCACTTGGATGCTTCATCTATTGCTTTCTTGAGCGCATACATCTCTGCCTGAAAAACGGTGCAGAAAGGCTCCAGTCTTAGCTTCCTGGACGCCGTCTCCACACCATTCTTCCATACAGTGATTGCTGCTCCAACCCTTCCTTCAATCTTACTCCCATCGGTAAAAATGAGGGTGCCATGTAAGTTATGTTCCTCGATGGTTTCGGATTGAAGATCTTGTAGGTTGGAGTAGTCTATGGTTATAGATTTTGCTGGATGTTCGACCTCCAGAAAGCTAATCCTATCTTCTAATTTTCTGTCTTCAGGTAGGCATCGAAGGGGGCGACCCCGTTTGGCTTCATAGAGTTGGGCATGCTCAGAGATCCGCAAGTCCAGAGGAATCAGGCCGGCAAGAACTAACGCGGCGTGTAGGGATACTGTCCTGTAGGACTTGCTGATCTTCTGAGCAAAACCTCGCTGTATGGTATTTAGCTGCTTCTGGATAGTGATCTTATGGGCGGCCTCTGCCCAGACACTTGCTGCATACATTACAATTGGCTCGATTACTGCCACGTACATGGTTCTAATTATTTCCGGGTTTAACCCCCATGTCGTTTTAGCTGTTCTGGCCAATTGTTTGTAAATATTGAGCGCCTTGACGGAAGTGTTTGCGACGTGTCTATTAAATAACAATTTATCGTCAATAGTTAGACCTAATATTTTTATTTCCTTTACCAAGTTTATTTCTTGTCCGTCCATTTCTAATTTTGGTGTGTCATATTTTAACTTTTTTGTTAAGACCATTGCGTGAGTCTTATGAGCAGCAAATTTTAGTTTATTGCGTCTACCCCATGCACTTACATGAGCTAGAGTTTCATTTGCCTTAATCTCTATATTTTGTGAGGCTTTCCCGGAGAATACTAATACGACGTCATCCGCAAAAGCCTGACAATATACGTCTTTGCGGTCCAAATCGTTGAGTAGAGGGTCCAATAGTAGGTTCCAAAAAATTGGTCCGCCTATTGAGCCCTGTACGCAGCCCTTTGTCGTAGATTTTGTATGTAATTTGCCTCCGTAGTGCACCTGAACCTTCCTGTTTTCTAGGTAACTATCAATCAGGTGTCTCAAGTTGCGCGGACAATCCATTTGGATAAGCCGGTGTTTTATGGCAGGCCACCAGGCGCAGTCGAAGGCGCCCTCTATGTCTAATGATATTAAAATTACGATGTTCTTTTCCTTTATTTGGTCTTTGATATAGTTAGTTAGATCACAGAGGGCGTCCTCCGTACTGCGCTGGGGGACAAAGCCGTATTGCCGAGTGTTAAGTTTCGGCAGAAGATGCCATTTCAATCTTGTGACCAGCATTTTTTCTAAAATTTTGCCCAGAATTGATAGAAGCCCAATGGGTCTATATGATTTGGGGTGGTGGTAATCAGTTTTGCCTGGTTTTTTCAGGACTACCACTGCGGCAACCTTCCAAGGACTCGGAAACAATGCCAGCTCCAAGCATTTGTTGGCGATGCTCAGGAAGAGCCCCGGGTCATGGTTGATAGCTGCGGTGCAAATATCAGCTGTGAACCCATCCGGTCCCGGTGCCTTTCCCGAGTTGAAGCTGTTCACCACTCGCCGTAACTCCGTCTCAGTGAATGACGGGTCGTCACATCCTTCATTGTTTTGGGTTGCTGTGAGTCTTCTTATTTCTGTATGCTCCGGCGTGTCTTCGAGCGGGTTGTCATCAGGGAAGAAGGTCGATGTTAGATACTCGACTGAGTCTGTGGGATTTAGCGCGATACCATCTTTGATCATCGGTTTGTCATCTGTTTTCCTTTCTGTAGATCTTATTACCCTATACACACCATCCCACAGACTCTCCCTATCTTGTTTGGTGCAAAAGTTCTTCCAGCTGGTGGTTTGGGAGATTCTTGCTTCTTCCTCATATTTTTCTTTGGACTCGACATAATCTTTTATTACGTAAGGGCGACGAGAGGGAGCCGCACTTTTGATCCTTCGCTTTTTTGTGATCATTTCTTTTCGTAGAAGTTCAAGATGATTTGTCCACCAAGGAAGTTTATAACGTTCTTTCGGCTTTATTTTGGGTATTGATTTTTCGCATGATTTTGTTATATTATCTGTATATATATTTACTATTTCATCTAGGTTGTTTTTGTTATTTATTTGTTGTACTATTTTTTCATTAATGTTCGTCTCGGTCAATTGTTTGTCTAGTTCCTTTTTAAATTTAGTCCAATTTGCTTTTTTAGTATAATATTTTCTTGTAGTGTGTTTTTTATTGTCTAATAATTGTTTTTCTAGTTGTAGTGTAAACTTTATTGCGTTATGATCAGAACTAATGCATCCCTGGTCAATACACCATCCATCAATTTTATCTAAGAGGTCTAGGCTACATGATGTTATATCAACTCTACTGCTGTATAATTTATTGTTCCTTACTGTTTGGAAAGTGGGATCGCTCCCCTCGTTCAATATTTGTAAATTTAGCTCTTCTAGAAAGGAAGCCAGCTCTGCTCCTCTATGATTTTCTTCGGAGCTTCCCCACCAGGTGCTCCAGGCATTGACGTCTCCAGCCAGTATGATGTTCTTTTTTCCAACTTTGTCGTATATCATTCTTATCTGGTCTAAGTAGGGTTCCAGGGGCCTGTCCTCCTCGAAGTAAACCGATATTATGTTCACTGTTCGACTTTCCGTTATTATAGCAGCATAGGCGATATTTTCTGTTGTTTACGTAGGGTCTTCGTGTATTGCCATGTTCGAGTTGTGGACCATAATAGCGGCTTTTATCGGTTTACTTCGGTTTATCAGTTTTTGTATCACTTTCGTTCCTGGATAATGGCCTACAACCCCCCCCGCTCCTACATATGGCTCTTGTATAAGGGAGACGTCAATGCTCTGGTCCCCGGCTTCTTTTATAAGCTCCTGGGTGGCAAGCTTCTTCCTTTGCAGATTTGCTTGTAACATAGAGATCCCCTTGACAACTTCGGCTTAGCAGTAGGACACACTGGACCGCGCTATCGTGTCCCACCTTTTTCTAATTGGGCACTCCATGTCGAAAGCACTATGGTCTGTCCTGTCGAGTTTTGCAGTATAGCAGTTCCTGCAGCAGGCCACCTCGCCTACGGTCCAAGATGGGCAGGTCACACGGAGGTGAGGCCCGCCGCAGTGACTGCATTTATCTTCGGTTTCCTTGCAGAGGCGGCGACTATGACCGAATCCCAAACACTTCGTACACTGCATGAGGGGAGACTGGTCACTTACAGCACAGCGCTGAAGGTCGACGTGGACTTTGCCCACAGATGTTAGTCTCTGCCAAACCTTCGGAGACACCTGTACGATTGCGTGGCACTCGTGAGGATTCCTCGCTGGACGGCGGTACCTCGGTACCACTCGATACTCGTCCTCTGGGATGTCCTTGAGTGTTTCCGTGTTTTGTGATCTAATGGAAGCCACGATGTCCTCGTCTGTATTGTAAGAGAGCAAGTTTTTTATTATTATAAGAGGGTCCTTGTTTTTAGCCTCACTGACTTGCAAGTTTTGGTCGATCTTTAATCTGTGGGTCAGTTGCGCCAGCGAATCCTTAGTCTCACAACTGATGACGACCTTTTGATTCCTGGCTTTGCGGATTCTCTCGACTCTGACTCCACTAGATTTCGCATCTGCAGCACACCTTATCTTCTTCAGCACATCGTCGCTTGTATCTCTAGCGTCCTTTGATGAAACGATGACAGAGTGGTTAGCATTTGGCAGTATTTTGGGCTTCGGGCCGGCCACTGCCTCCGCGTACGTCGCGCTCCTCTTGCTTTCCTCCACCAATGCTACTAGGTGGCTGCTAGCTTCTTTGAGCTCTTTAACGATTTCTGCAGCCTGAGGGAGTGGATGCTGCTGCGCTGGGTTTGGTTTTGAAATAGCGTCCAGTACGTCAAAAAACACGATCTGCCGCAGCGCTTTCACCTCGTTTAGCACCTCCGCAATAGGGGCTCTCACGTCCACCGCTTTTACTCCTTCCGCCAATTCCGCGAGCCGTTCTGAGTGCTCCTTTTCCAGGCCCAGCGCTTGGGAGGACATCTGGGAGCGGGCTCTCTCTAACTGTAGCTGAAGCGTTTGGCGAGACTCACTTAGCCGCAGGACTACTTCATATAGTCCGGCGAGGTTCTCCAGAACCTTCTCCTTAATGGAGGTTTTGAGATTGCCAGACTGCTCCATCTGCTCCTTAGCCTCTTGAAACAGGCGGTTTGCCACAGCTGGTAGTGTAGCTATGGAGGGCTGTGAAGGGTCACCAGTAGATGCCCTGCTGGAATGGCTGGACGCGCTCGTAGCGGTTGGCGTGGGGGCGTCGATAGCGGCTGGCTTTGTTTCGTCTGCACTTACTGAGCGAAGCAGGACCTTCTTGCCGATCGGGACCATCTTTTTCGCCTTCCCAGAAGTGCTGGGTTGCGACATATTGAGATTTAAATTGACTTTAATTATTTATTTATTTATTTATTTTGAGGGTGATGGAGCCTTCTGTCGGTGGATCCAAATGTAAATTTTTGCTAGTTAGTAGATTTATGTTGATATTGATACCCAGCAAAAGCAGATCTTGTGTGTACTAGTTCCACAACAGTATTATTTGTTCTTTTATTTAAGATACTTGGGTCAAAATATAGGGTTTTGTGTAACTTTAGGATAGCGAAGAGAACATATAATTGCCTAACTGTAAGTACATTACTTATTGAATATAACATATCAGTATGGTATCGATAAGGCTTAAAATGTATTACCTTCAGTAAAAAACGCTGTGCTCTTTCTGCTTCAATGAATCTAGTCTTTGCAGCACCTCCCCAAACTGGTATACAGTAAGTAATGATTGATTGGGCAAGAGCTACGTATATTTTATGTAGTATGTCAGTTGGGGCGATATGTCTTAGCTTCTTGAAGATCCAGGTGAGTTTCCTCACCCTACTTGCCACAAGTTCTATTTGAGGATACCAGGACAATCTTTGATCTAGGATAACACCAAGATATTTAGCAGAAGTTACTTTATTAATAGATGAACAAGAGCAATTTTGACTATAGGTGTCTCCACAATTATGTATCTTAACAGTTAAATCATTATTTGGTTGCATATTATTCTTAATCGAAAAACTAATATAATTAGTTTTAGTTACATTAAGGGTTAATAAATTTGAATTAAGCCAAGCAGATATCTTTGCGAGGCCTTCCTCACTCGTCCTCTGTACTTCTTCCCAGGAGCTACCAGAAAACACAATAGCGGTATCGTCAGCGTATGAGAAGATCTGACCATTATTTAAACCAAGGTTACATAATCCATTAATGTAAACCAGAAACAGGGTCGGCCCCAGAACACTTCCTTGAGGGACTCCATAAGCTATATCTGTCTCAGCACTAACATGTTCCCCTATTTTGACTCTTTGTTTGCGATCACATAAGTAACTGTTAAAAAGTTTCAGTGGTGTCCCTCGAATTCCCATTCGTTCCAGCTTGTTCACAAGGATGGTGACAGAAACGGTGTCAAACGCTTTTTTTAAGTCTAAGAATACACACAGACACTTTTTCTTTTGGTCAAGTTTCTCAACAATTTTAGAGGTTAAATTAATAATAGCATCTTCGGTAGATTTTCCCTGTCTAAAGCCAAATTGAGAAGTAGAGATTAAATTGTATTTGTCTAAGTAGTTAATCAACCTTTTATTCAAACATTTTTCTAGTATTTTCGAGATTGCTGGAAGGACAGATATTGGTCTGTAGTTGTTGACATCACTTCTGTCACCATTTTTATAAACTGGTGTGATAATAGCTTGTTTTAAGGGAGACGGGAAAGTACCACTTGCAAAACAAAGGTTTGTAAGGTGACAGATAATCGGAGCGACCTCATTTCTGGCCAGTTTTAAGAAACTAGTCGAGATGTTATCCCACCCTGCTGAACTGTTAGATTTAAGGCCGGAAATCACGCTGTGTATTTCGTGGACTGAAGTATCCAGAAGAACAAAGGACGAGAGTTGGGGGTGAGATATTTCTGAATTAATATTAAAATTAGACCTATTGCCTGAAATAATTTCCTCTGCAAGGGATTTTCCAATATTCGCGAAAAAATTATTTACGTGGTTGACAGATTCGGTAGGGGATGGCTTGATATTTAATAATGGGGTATTATCTGATCTATTTGAAGTTAAATAAGTTACATTTTTTATATTTTTCCAAAGCGCTTTAGAATTTCCTGAAGATTTAACTAACTGGTCGCTTTCGTATTTATGTTTAAGTTTCTTGATAAGACTATTACAGTAGTTACGGTAACGTTTGTAAGATATTTTTAAAGTTTCATCCAGTGGATTAATTTTTAACTTTTTTTGCATTTTATTTCGGTTTCTAATACACCTTAGGATACCTGTTGTAATCCATGGTTTAATAATACGTTTGTTTTTAGGGATTTTAACTGTTTTAGTATTTTCTTGTAAAGACTCTGTTATTTTCTGTATTAGCTGTTCAATTACGAAGTTAGGATCATTACTAAAAAGTAGCAAAGGAAGTTTTTTGTAGCAAGGCTATTTAAGGAGTCATTAAAATTTGTTATAGTTTTAGTTTTTGGGACTTGGTTTTTGTTTTTGACCGATTTTAAATTAAGAAGAATCATCAAATGGTCTGTGATTGTAGTATTTAGGACAGCTATATACGCAGATACTTTATTTTTGTTTATTTTCAAGAAGACGTGATCTAGACAATTAGCCTCTCTTGTTGGCAGTACGTGACCAGGTAATAATCCATGGGTAGAGAGCATATTTAAATAATTCGACCTGTTGTTTCGTTCGAAACTTTGTTCGGTTAATTTTGGGGTAATATTTATATTGATATCTCCAGTTAATATTAAATTTTTATGCGTCTTGAGATTACCCAAGTAGCTGTTTAGGGAATCGATAAAAGTATCTGCGTAGGGGTTGGAGGGTGAGCGATAAATCCCTAGAATAATGTTTCTGTCAAGTTCTATTTGCATACATGAGGCATCAGATAATATTATTTCGCTAGGATTAACAGTAAGTGATTTTGTTGCATAAATAACGACGCCATCATTTTGGTTTAAGTGCTTTGTTGTTGCAAAGGAGTTATACCCCTGTAATATTGGTATGGGTTTATTAGTGTTTAACCAGCATTCAGTTAAGACAATAATGTCCGGATCAAAATTAAGAGATGAAAGAGTAATTTGTAGGTCGTCTATGTTACTATAAATGCTCCTAATATTTTGAGATATTACGGTAATATCATGTTTTTTAATATGTAAATGTTTAGGTAAATCCTCAACATCACACTGTAATGACTGCGAGATCTCTGAGTTGTCAATTTCATGCACATTTGTTAAATTGCTATCCATTTTATTTTATGAAAAAAATTTATATGATCGAGAAAAGAAGGGGACCCAGAAGAATTTCTATCGATATTTCTTAAGAGAGATCTTCTTGAAAAAAATATGTTATATGCGAGCACATTCAACAGCTCTTGACTTAGGGTAGTGTAAAAGTGACAATGTAAAGTTTGTGGTATTTGAGAGTAGATTAGACGTGTGGAAAATTTTATGTATAAAGCTAGACATTTTACAACAGAATTTGATAATTGGCAAAATATGATAATAACGGTTTGTGTAAAAGTGTAGATTACAAGCATGCATAAAATACAATAATAATGAAAAGTAATCCTTGCATAAGCTAGTCATTTGACTTCCCCGCCAACTAGGTTTGTAAGGCTCTGTTCGGACTTAATATAAATAAAGGGAGCCCCCTCCCTTTTACGCAAGTAGACTTTTCCATACGATGTCCAACAGAAACTATAATCGTTTGCTTTGGCAAACTCTCGTGCTTGGTAAAAGAGCCTTTTAGACTTAAAGGTGAGGGCTTCCGAAATAAATATGGGCTGGGAAGGACAGTCAAGCTCTAGGGTTTTTGTACACAGCCTATCACTGCCTCGGTGTTCCTTGTTATAGTTTTTAAATGCATGTAAAACTTTTTCTTTTGTAATTACAGAGGAGAATTCTATGCTTATAGGTTTATTTGCTTCAGGCTTAGTGTTCACCCTGTAGACATCGCGGATTTCATAGCTTTCCAGGGGCACTTTCAACGCCAGGCTTAATTTTTGCGTCAGATCTAGAAGATGTGACTTATTTTCCGATTTCTTGGTAGGGATGTTTCGAATTTCTAGGCAGGGTGACTTAAATTTTTTCTCTAAAAACTCTATCCTCTCTTCAATCTGTTCTATGTTGTAACTAAATCCTTTTTTCTCTTTCTCAATTTTTTCAATTTTCTTCTGTATGTCTTCGTATTGTTTAGATAAAAATTCCATTGAGGATCTAATTTCCCCATTTTGCTTTTTAATATCCTCAATCGTAACGAACAGTGAATTTTGGAAAGCCCTGAAATTCTCTTCCTGTTGTGATCTAAATTCCTGAAACATTTTCTTCATATCTGTCATAAAAACACTCAAATCGTCATCATGTTGTCTCTTCCGTAACCGTGGTCTGGACATGGTGGCTGGGTTCGTAGTCTCTTGTGTGTCGGTGTCTGTCATCGCAGTGGAACTTAAGTTTGAATCAGAGTCAACTTGTAAGTCTGCCGATGGCAGAGCGAGAGTTTTCTTTTGTGGCATGAGTAAAAAATTAAGCAATTCTTCTTCAAAGTAAGTTCATAAATGAGCGAAAACAAGGTGTAGGTACTGTTGCCACTTGCCGGGTATGCTGTTCGTTGATACAAGTAATATATTTTCGAATTTGCAGGTTACTGATAGTATGCAAGGATCTTAAATGGTTATTAATAAGGTTCAGTATTAAAGCGCAGCTGAAAGATTCCGTTAGATGCACTTGTTATTACGTATTTATCAGAAAAAACACCAGGCAACACTCACTTTTATGGTTCATACGAATAGAGTCCAAATTTGTAGAAGCGCTGAGCAATGCACGACTGTAACAAACTCGATCACGTGAAATGAAGATGCGTAAGCGCCGACGTCTCGTTGTCTCACTCGTTCTCGACACGCAGCGGCAATGTAATCAAGCTCAGCTCTCCTCTGGGGTAGCGTGACCGCGTGCATTACCGTAGTAAGTGAAGGCAATACGTCACATAACGGGCTGTAGTGTAGTAAGACAGGGATGCAAGCAGCGCATACACAAGCATCAATCTGCCTATGTGTGCAATCTTCAATACCGGTTAACTCTTCGTTTTTATATGCTCCTGGTACACTCGCGTTAATTATTTGGCCGAATTTAAGTAAAAATGATAATAATTTAATTAAATAAACGGAATAAAACACATTTAACACGTCTACTCTGTGCCGAGGGTCCGGAGGAAGAGGAATTATTAATAATGTAGAAATAATAGGCACTACCCTGACCCTGATAGTATTGTTATAATTCATTCAAGAAGTGACACCAGGACTTTATCTGTCACACACCATCATTACATAGATGTTATGACCAGAAAATTGTTTTATTGGCCCACCAATCCATCTCATGTTCTTATTAATGGTAAAAGATTTGTAGTAAATTATTCAAAAACCTTAGTTAGTTATTCAATTCATAATAACATGTTACAAATAGGTAGATTACCGACTATTTTTTCAACTGAACCTTTGGATTGTGGATTGCCAGTTCTTTATAGTGATACAGACTATATATGTTCTGTAGTGACAAGAAGTGATGGTAGTGGCAATTATGTATTAACAAAGTTTGGTGAAAATGTTACGTTTTCTATTCCAAATTGTTCGCTAAACATTAAACAACCCAAAAGTTTATATACATATGGTAGTCATGAATTTAATACAAAACAGGAATTGGTTAGCTATTTAAATAAACCAGTTAGATCAGGAAACAAGATCACTATTTGGGACAGACAAGATCGTTGCTTTGTGAGTGTTGAATGTAATGGCATTGAAGTTTTGAAAGTGCGCTATGTAACCTCACTAGCAAAACAACCCCATAGTAAATCCAAAAAGGAGGTAAGTAGGTCTTTAGAAATAAATAAGGTTACAGCAGAGTTAGCTTATTTGAATGAACGAATGTCAAATTTGTCAATGCACACTAAGAATGCTACTAACTTGGATAAACAATTAACTGGAAAAACTACAACGAGAAAGAAAAGAAGGAATTCAAAGAAGACTGGAATAACAAGCAGAATTGTTAAAGCAACAACTAGTATGTTACAGATAGTTTTTATTATGATGTTGTTCTTCAGTTCAACACTTTGTCAAACGATTAAACCAATTGATATAAAAGGCTCTGTCGCTACATCGGTAGATATAAAGCCAAGCTGTGATGATATTGTTACATGGAATATGCAAGGAATAGGCATTGATCAACTTAAAAAGTATAAACATTGTTCAGGAGACATTAAAAATTATATTGAAGTCATAAATGCTGAGTCTAAACGATCCACAACACTAAAAGTAAAAATACACCCTAGAAATTATAATGAAGCAATTTATGTCGCTAAACAATTTGAAGATTACAAGGTTAAGTGTGGATCTAGGTGTAACGGAGTAATGGATTCAAAAGCTACAACTGTCTGTCTACATCATAGATGTTTCAATCATTTTTAAATAATGTTTTGACAATTGATCATGAGCTTGTGCCTTGTGGCAGTAGATAGTACTAAAACTGAAGTTATGTTTGCCCCACACACTACACCTGTATATTCAAGTAATACAAGATTTTTTTTATCAATTTCAGAATGTCTTATAAAATAGTCCAGACTTGGGAATACAACAAACATAGATTGTTAGCAGTACCATCAACATGGGAAGATAACAATATTCTAAAATATCCGAGAAAAAACATAACTAAGTACTTGAAAATTGGGACATCAATACCAGAACATGACTGGAAACAAATAAAATGTGACGTTAAAAGAAGAGAGCTACCAAGCTACGAGACAGCCGAATACGTCCTTCAAGAAATGGTTAATCATACTGACACTGAAGATGATACCACAAATTCAGCTACTTCTAAGCAGTCCAAACCTGAATTAAACATGAATATCATCGCTGATGACATCGTAAGTTATTTTTTGTTGTTGATATTTTAGATATAAAAGTCAATAAAATACATATGTTTCATACAAATACAAAGTTGAGCCCAAAATCAAAATTGCCGGCTAATAAAAAACAGGTTTTTACCTATTTAGGACATCTTTTTGAGTATGTAACAAATAAAGCTATGCTACGTTCATTTGTGGTTATAATTAGTAAATGGTAATTTTTGATAAATAAAATGTGTTTGATTTATTAAAAGATAACTAAGACATTATAGAAACGGGAACTCACTTTACATCTTTTTTCAACGTTGGGATAATAAAAGTATAAGTATGAGCCATTTTTCCCTCTTGAATACAGTTCTTTAACTGTCTGGGTTGTAAAATCCAGAACTGATCTTACAAGCCCTGTTGACAGAGTTGAGCCGCCCAAACGCCTGTCCTGACTTAGCTCGTACATGTAACATACAAATACGTCGACGAAGCTTTATAACGAATAAATTAATAGCTCAACTATTCATCGGGTAAAACTAAGTCATTACCTTTTCTTGCAGGTTTTCGGACTCACGCGCCGAAGGGTAATAATTCTGTACTAACTTTAGTATTTATTTATTTAAAACATAAATTATTTTGCAAAAATGTAGGTTATTCTGAACATACCTAAACTATAGTAGATTTAGGAAGAAGTAGGTTATTTTTATCGTCATACAAGCGCGCCGCGATTCTTTTACATGTGAGCGCGCTGTTACGCACGCACACAGAGATAAAATGCTTAGAATGAAGCAGCGAGCCGCGAGCCCGGCCGCCCACCCGCTCGCCCCCCGCGCTCTTATTGCTTCTTGTGGGTTCATAAAATTCAATCTTTAAATTGGAGCTGTTCAGAATTTGTGTTAAGTCGTTTGTCAATTTATTTGATTTTAAAGTTATTATGCGAGTAATTTCCTACTGTAGTGCATTTTAGACAACCGTGCTTTCCATTGAAATTGCAAACACCTGTAAATAATTAATAAATACGATAAATATAAAATTAAGAAAACATTGTTGATGAATGTAAAAATAATGTACAATACAAGAAATGGAATAACTGAAAACCTTAAACATCTTCAGCAATATTTTAAGATTTTTCTATTTCGTTTAAACATTAAAAATTAATATATAAAACCTTTTGAGATATTTGTATTTTTAGGTTTCAATTATCACAAAAATATGTTTACTTATAGAACTAGATTTTATTTACCTATGATAATAATAAAATGGCTAATTAAATGACACTACTCTATGTATGAAAGTTACTCACCTTTGATAAAAGCGCGAGCAGGGGAATCACATATAAAACCTCTTATTTTGATGTTTACTTTAATGCCGTTTACACAAACGCCTTGCTGTAAAACTGTAATACTCTCATTCACAAAATCTTCTAAAAAAAGATTTAAATTTTTCGGTTTTCCTTTTCCATAATAAATACCAATAATGAACGGGTCATCATCAATCTCGTGCATATTTGCCAATATAGGCCAGAATTCAAATTTAGAGCTTTTGAAAATAGGTAACCCATCTAAATTAACATTCAAATATACATTTTCGGGCACAAACTCCAAATTATGAAGTATTTTTGTCAGTGGAATAATGATTCCGTTGGACTTGTGCCAATATTCACCACCGTCGATACTTTTGAGACATATTTGTGTTGGAGTTTGCAGAATCGTACGAGGATCAGATGGTAAAATATTTACAAATCTTTTATTCAAAATTGATATCAAGTCTTTGAAGGCAGCTTGGCTAATATTTTTTTCTTTCGCTTATATTCTTATGTCATTTTTAAAATTCGAATTTTTTATATATTCGCTTTCTTGCTCTTCATCTGAGCTATGAGAACTACTAAGAGGATAAGTAGATAAAGAGGCATCTTCTGTAAAATTAAATTCACGCTGTACCGAACCCTCTCCTGTAAAATTAAATTCTTGCTCTACAGAACCCTCTTCTGTAAAATTAAATTCTCTTTCTACAGAGCCCTCTTCTGTAAAATTAAATTCTCTCTGCACAGAACCCTCGTCTGTAAAATTAAGCTCTCGCTGTACAGAACCCTGTTCAATATCTTGCGTTTCACCATGTTTACTGCTCACATACATATTATGATTTTCTAGTCCTGTGAAAAATAAAATTATTTGCTATTATAATCCTATAAAATAACCTATAAAGTACTCACCAAAATAAATAAAAAAACCTGTACGGAACCTTGTTGAAATTCCCGCACTTGACCGACATTTTCGATGGAGTTTCTACGACAGTACGAACATTTTCTTTGGCATTTAAGCTGCGCTGGATGAACAAATTCGTTGCAAAAACTACTACAACCCAGACTAGCGTCATCAATAATTCTCTTCAACGAAGAACTATGATGCTGAACTGCATCAATGGTCACTGTTTGCAGTTTGGTGGTTTTATCGCAGGATGACACTGATTGATTTGATCTGATTATTAATTTGTATTCGTTTGATATTTTTCTTTTGACTCCTCCACATCTTTTTCGTTTTTTCCACGCAAAAATCAAGCAAGCAAGAGCAAACAGACTTGAGAGCAAATCAGACTACACACATATACACAATTTTGAGGTTAGAGACATTATACAGCTATAAAAGTAGGTAATATTTTATATGTTTTATAATTTCAAGTGAAAATTAAAAGTTACAACGTCTAAATTGTATTTTCATATTGCTTAGAATAACATAAAAGTAAATTCGAACACCGTTGTAAAGAACAGGGCTCTAAAAATAACTCCATAATACCAACTAATATCATATATAGTGGTTTCTGATTTCTAAATTAAATTGCTGTAAATAAGTTCCAATTACTTCTTTTGTAGCAATTTAGGTGATAAAAATATTTTGTCAACTATTTTCAAGAGCTTTTGTCGGTTGAAAGAGTTATTAGAAACTATAATATTACTTTAAGTGTTTCGCGTTACTTGAATTTATATAAGAGTAGGTTCTATGATGGTTGTGACTATAACCTTCATACCTTCTTAAGTAATATTACGTTTCTAGGCAAGTTAAGTGGTATAAAACATTTACTTAGCACTCTTAAAGAACACTTGGGAATAGTAAGACTTACTAGAAACCTTATTACTACTTAAGGTACTTATTGTTACTTGAGGTTACAATACCTAGCGTTACTGTGGTTCAGCTTAACTCTTTTATAACTTCTTAAGTCATATTATGTATTATTGTTACTGTTACTCATCTTAATGAGTTATTTAGTTATATTCATGACCATTAAACCAACAAAAGTTTTACTAGACACTTTTATATACCCGTTAAAACAATACAAACGATTAGAGTGGTGAAAATTAGCGCCAAAATGTTGGTTGGGCAGGACCTTTCAAATGCTTCCCTTGCGTTCATTGAATGATTTCAGTAATGCTGTTCTTTCAAACGCTATTCTGAACTTTCGCATAGAGAATAACATAATTGTAACTCAAAAATACCTGGAGAAGGGCATACGCACATGGAATGCGACAGCATGCATTCGGTAATAGAAAAGGCTAATAAGACATAAAAAGATTAATGTACCCGCTGATTATGCTTATTGTGCTAAAATTGCTTGCAAAAAAAGTCCCTACCATTACCTATCTGTATCACGATTTTTTTAAAGATATTGAGCATGTAAAATTTTTATAAATCTATAAGCCCTGGCAAGAGAGTAGGTGATCCGGCTGTAACCGACTTGAGGGCTTTGCGGTATAATCCAAATGGAACCATTTTATACAAGTTGAGACATCCGGAAACATACAGAAGTCTCCCAACAAGAGTACTTAGATTTAACTTACCGAATACCATCTGATAATATACCAAAACTCTATTCTGCAAGAATTCCAATAAAAAACAAAAAATATCAACACCTTCAAGAGTTACAAAATACTATGGAAAAAGATTACCACAATTTTTATGATAATTTACCACATCTTAAGTTCTTTTCCCTATTTAGAGTGTGAGTGTTCTATGAGTAATAATAAACGGTACCTATTTTTTAAAATAAAAACTTAGAAGCTTATTTTAGTATGTAATAATACGTACTCGTATATTCATCCAAAATAAAACTGTTTACTACATAGGTAAAGATACCTAACTTCGTATCTCCAAAAAACTTCGTAAGTCCAATATACAAGTTTAAGAAATACACCCAAGTCCATTTATAAAATCACGTTATCAGATAATAAATCATAATTACAACAAACCTAAGCACAATTAATATTGTATAAACGTAAATAAAACTGTTTGTCTCTGTTTTTATTGATTCTTAGTTTTAAATAAAAAAGTTTTTTCTTCCTCCTGTAAAGTTTGATCAAGGGAATATGCATGTATTTTTTTTTAAACTATTCTTTAAGTGATTATATAACCGGAAAAAAATTTAAGACTTACACAATTTTATTAAATAAGCTAAAAAAAATTAATTAAAACTACTATCATTTTCGGACGATTTAAACGTTCCCATTTTGGCGCGCTCGTTTTGTGACGTCACCGTGCACTATGAATAACCATAGTAGAAATGGAAATAACTATACATACAGTACGCGCGGCGAAAGTTTGGCTTTGACCGTTATTGCGCAGAAATCAGAAATTGGGTATCAACGGGCAATTAGCGGGGTGTGGGGCGGGTGTGTAGGCGCACGCGGTGCTCTGATTGGCGCTCCAGTCGTTCCCTGCCTCTCGCATCGATACGACGTACCACGCACTCCTGTTGTACAATCACGTTCACAAGTGAATTGCTATTTTCGTTAATTGTTTATTGTTGTCGATTGTTATTATTTGTTGAGTTTGTTTGTTTAAGTTTGTCAGTTAAGTTTTTTTTGTTAAATATTAAAAAGTGATTTGAAAATGCGTAAAAAAAACATTGTTTTAAAAAGGCAAGCACGGAAAATGATATATGACGTGAATTGTTTTTTAAAGAAAGAAGCTGACGAATGTGTCGATTCATTGAAGCAAATTCGAAGTCAGATTGAGGAAGTTGCTTCTTTACTCAGTCAGTCGGAGAATAACCAAACTATACAGACTATGCAGGTAATGAAAACGGAAACTGTTTCTAAATTAAATTGTGTAGTCAGTAAATTAGCTAAAATTCAAAAACGGACATCGGAGGCCACTAAGACTTCAATTGGAACTGTAAAAAATATCGCAAATCAAGCCAAGAGTTCCGATTTGCTAATTACTTTCAGAACACCTGGAAAAAAACGTCCCAGAGCTAAACCAGTTACGAATATTGATAATTTTGACCAAGGTATTATAAAAAGATGTATACACAATTTTCACAAGACGAATAATGAACTTCCCACCATTGGGAAACTAAAAAAGAAACTTGAGGAAGATATAAACTTTAAAGGGTCAGAAACAAGTCTTCGTGTAATTGTAAAGGAGTTAGGATTTCGCTGGAAAAAAACAGAAAACAACCGTAAATTACTAATAGAAACATCGAATATCCGATTACAACGCATTGAATATTTAAGTAAAATAAGAAAATATCGACAAGAAGGAAGACCCATTGTTTACACAGATGAATCCTACGTAGATTCATCGCACTCAACAACCAAAGCCTGGAGCGATGGCCCTACGGAAGGACTAAAAAAACCCATTTCTAAAGGACAACGAGTCGTGATAGTCCACGCAGGATCTGAAGCTGGGTTTATACCAAATGCTTTATTAACTTTTAAAGCCGGCACCAAAACAGGGGACTATCACGACAACATGAATTACGAGAATTATGAAAAATGGCTTAGGACACAATTAATTCCCAACCTACCACCCAATTCTGTAGTGGTTGTCGACAACGCTTCATACCACAATAAACAATGGGATTTAGCACCGTCCTCCAATACCAAAAAAGCCGATATGCAGAATTGGCTAACTGATAAAGGCATACAATATGATTCAACAATGCTCAAGCCACAATTGTACAACTTGATAAAAGCTAATAAAGAAAGATTTAAAACTTTTTCAATAGATCAAATTTTAGCAGAAGCAAACCATAGCATATTGAGATTACCGCCTTACCATCCAGACCTCAACCCCATAGAAATGGCATGGGCTACTATTAAACAATATGTAGCTAGCAAAAATGTTAAATGGAATTTACAAGAATGTACCAAACTTATCAAAGAAAAAGTATCCTTAATGGGTGCCCAGGAATGGGGAAAAATATGTAAAAAGGTAAAAGATACAGAAGAAGAGTACGTCAAGAGTGACCATGTAGTTGATTTACTTACCGAGCAATTTATAATTCGCGTCGATGATAGTTCCGAAGACGATGATTCTGATGATGGTTATGAAGATGATTATGATGACAACTGCAACCGAGGAAGCCCTGAACCCGGACCCTCAACAAGCAAAAGACGTTGCACAATTTCGTGTCGCGGCAGCACCACTGGACCATGCGGTGATTTCATAGAAGGCGTTAAACCTTTAACTGATTCAGAATCTGAATAGCACTGCTGCTAAGACTTTTTTTAATGTTAACTTTTGTATTTAATAATTATTTTAAGTTTTCTTTTGTTTGTATGTACCAATTTTACATGTATCTTGGAATAAATAATTTTATTAAAAAACAATTATTTAGAATTTTCATCGCTGTCTCTGTAAACTTTAAAAGGAAATAAACATTTTATATAAGTAAAATAACTATCAATAGTTTTAATAAATGAAGAAGTTTATCTATTTCGTATTATTTTCTAGCATTATTACCACTGTACATGAATTTTGACCCACTCAAATATCCAACCTGGTACATAAAAAAGGAAAAGTATTGTGTGCGTGACAGTACCCATGCGCAGTAATCCCCTCCACCCGAAGGTCAAAGCCAAACTCTCGCCGCGCGTACTGTAATATCCGGATAAACTCACGTGTTCCGTCGGAAAAATGCCCGACTAGTTTAAACGTTAAAACACTGAATAAATTAACAACGAAGTGTTTGATTCCCAGTTTTAATAAAAGTGAGTGAAGTAAAGCGTAAAAGATTAACTTATTGTGATGGAAGAGCACCCAAAAGCTTATTATAAATATTGTATTGTCCCTATGTGCAAAAATAATATTAAAACTGCACCTGACAAGATATATTTTCATATGCACAAAGATGCAAATATAAGGAAAAAGTGGTGTTTGGTGATGAGAGAAAATGTATCGTGCTTGAGTAGTTTATATTGTTGTGAAGATCATTTCGACGTGAGTATTAAATATGTATGTACTGAAACGACATCTCAGAAAGGGTTAATTAAAATGAAAACATAAGATTATACTGACAAAATTACACTGTTTATTCTGATAGGTATATTAATTAATAGTTGGTAGGTTTTCTTTACAAATTACTCTCGATATTCAATATTTATGATATTTGTATGAATTAACAATGTATCACTCTTTATAATTTTTCTAATAGTTTACTATTAATAAATATCCCTATAAATTACATAAATCTCAGTTTTAAAAATATTACGCACCCTTTTACAAGACTCCACTTTCATATCTGAATTTAAATATGGCGGCAACCGACTAGCACAATATTCACAGACTACATGATAACCACAGAATACACAATAACACGGATAGTACGCGACATAGAGCAATAGTGTGGTGTTTAATTAAATATAGTGTTACAGTACCTACCTACTAAAAAAGCTTTTTCATTAGGACTTGCATGGGACTCGCAAACAATATAAATAAACTAACCTAAAAATTTAATTACATGTTCATAAAACTATTATGATTCCCAATGTTTTACTTATTTATTAATGTTACAAAAATATTATGATTTTCATTGGTCAACAGCTGGCTACCAGTGTTGATTTTGATCACAATACGTTATAACTAGGTTTTTTTGTTTGCACTGTTGATAAGTTCTATTGGAAAAGAATTTCTCAGTTGTCTTGACGAAAACAACCTAGTTTGTTAAAGTTCATAAAAAATATGTTCTCAACATTTAACGTTCCTAATACCTACATATTATCTTTGATTATATACTAGCTTGTAACGTGGTCACGAGTCGGCGGGGTCACTGGCTGGAGACCACGTACATAGGGGATCAGGGATTCCTCGACAATTAAACACGGATAACTTTGAACTTGGCCAGTGGCCTTTATTCCTTACAATACTCGAATACTAAAATACAATCCGCTTCTTAAGTCTATACACCGACCGGGCGGCTCTGAAGGAGCCGGCTAAAAGAACACTAATTATTCTATATCACTCGCGGGTTTAATTCAGCCGTCGCGTCGGTGGCAGGCCTTAGAGCGTGTCCACATGGCGCGTTGCGTTGCGTTGCGTCGTCGCAACGCAAATATTTTGACGCATAGCCGGCCACACGGGCGCTGCAGCGTTACTATGACGCAGTCAACGTTCCGTCGGCGCAGCGGCGACGCACAGTTGCGGCAAGTATTTTGAAAAAAATTCGCAGTCAGTCTATAGCAAATCATGGATCGGAAAAGACGTCTAGCATTGCTCCTATTACTACGTCACCGCCGAAATCGACGCAAGATCACAAGACGGTACTGGATCAGTCCTTTCATTTCATTAAGAAATCGTGATGGACAGTTTTTTTTTTTAGAATATCGGGAGTTGCTATTAGACGAAAAGAAGTTTTATAATTTTTTTAGAATGAGTGTATCCAGCTTCGAATGTTTATTGAAGTCCTTAGAACCACACATACGAAAAAACTATACTAATATGAGGAATCCAGTGGAACCAGTAGAAATGCTGGGAATCACTTTAAGGTAACTATATAAATATATTTAAGTAATAAAAATATAACAGTTTTTTTGGTTTGTTTAATTAGTAATCAACTCACAAATAATCAGCAATTGTCATAATTTTAAATTTAGACATTATTTAAGAGAGTAATCAACTCACAAATAATCAGCAATTGTCATAATTTTAAATTTAGACATTATTTAAGAGAGATATCATCCAGTAATTACAAATTAGAAAAATCGTATTCAGTTTCTTCACTTGCTTGAGATGTTTCTGGAGATGTAATTGAATTATTAAAATCAGAAATGTATGTACTTTGAAAATTTGCTGTTTGATACCCATATGGTGGTTGGTGAGACGTTGATGGGCCACTCACATATGATGATGTTTGTCCATACCGCATTTCATCTATAATTTGTATAACTTTACTTTGGAAACGGAGAGTTTCTCGGTCGGAAAATTCTTGAATAGATGGCAATATAGCTCTGAAAAAGGACATATGGCGATTTTCCGGCTCCTTGAGAAGTTTTAGTCCTTCTCTTTCAAACTCATCCATTTGCATTGCCCTTTTGCGCGCGACTGGAACATAGCGCGGAGTGTTGTCTGTGGTAATGTCATCATTTGTAGACGTAGATTCATTGTTGATTTCTCTAGGCGAGTCTAAGCTAGATTCGGTGGCATTTTGTTCCACTTTTCTCAAAAAAAGGAGTTGATTGTATAAATGATACTTCTTCAGTTTCGTAGCGCCCGAGCCCGATTTTGATGCTTCTTTTAATTTTTTTGAATATCTGAAGTAATTATCTTTTACACTTCTCCATTTTTTTATTAAATCATTACCTGCAAAACCAATAGTAAACATGATTTAATAATTTATACATAGTGAATTTCTCGATAAAATTTAATGACATATTCAGATATCGTTAACAAACACTATGTGACCGACTCTGGAATCGTGAAAATATAACAGCTGTTACATACAAAAAGCAATACCTACTGAATCAAAATGTATGCAACAGCTGCTATTTTTTTCGCGATTCCAGAATTAATTGGTTACATAGAGAAAGTTATTTGCTATCGATGTCTGAATATGTCAGTATTTTTTTTCGGGTATCTATCTATCTCATAAATGCATATTATAATAATTATTTTCTTTTCAGATACCTAGGAAGTGGAAATTCAATAACTGATTTACATTTCAAATTCAAACGGGGAAAATCTACTATTGCATATATAATACAAAGAGTTTGTCGTGCTATATGGACCAATCTTCTTCGAGACAACATCCCTGAACTGACAACTGAAAGTTTCCAAACAATAGCGAGGGGTTTTGATGTAAAGGCAAATTTTCCTCAATGTGTTGGTGCCATCGACGGCAAACATATCCGCGTGTGTAATCCTGCAAATAGTGGCTCACTTTTTTTTAATTATAAAGCCTTTTTTTCGATTGTGTTGCTAGCTATTGTGGATTCAAATTACAAATTCGTATTTGTCGACATCGGTGCATACGGAAAAGAATGCGATTCAACCATATTACAAAATTCTAAACTGTACGAGCTAATGATTAACAACAACTTACCACTACCTCAACCCCAGCCACTCTCTGGTAGCAATATACCAACCCCGTATGTATTTGTGGGTGACGAAGCTTTTGGACTGAGCAAACATATTATGCGTCCATATGGCGGTCAAAATCTCGACTTACAACAAAAGGTTTTCAATTACCGTCTAAGCAGAGCCAGAAGATATGTCGAATGCGCTTTTGGGATTATGGCTAACAAATGGCGCATTTTTCACAGACCGATAGACGTGTCCTATGACTTCGCTACTGACATTATAAAAGCATGTTGTGTATTACACAATTTTGTCGCTGATCGAGATGGTTTTAGACAAAGAGATAAATTTGCTATAAGTGTTGATGAATTTCTCCCAATACAACCCGTACATGAAGAACAGACAGCACCGAATGTCATAAGACAGCAATATGCGACCTATTTTATGACTAGAGGAACTCTGCCTTGGCAGCTAAATAAGGTATAATTGTATTATGAGGGTTTTCAAGATTTTCTTGCACCGCCAATTCCGCGATCAGTAAAAAAATAATATTTTATACCTACTCAGCGTAGTCTAGGTTAGTTTTGAGCTAAGTAATAAAATAGTACTCACGCTAATCTAAATTCCCTAAGTTTTAAAATTTTAGAGTGTCGAGATATTAATTTTGTACTGATCGCGGAATTGGCGGTGCAAGAAAATCTTGAAAGCCCTCTTAAATAAAAAAAACATAAATATCTGTACTGTGAACTCACCAACTTTATTTTTTCGTTCAGCTGTGAAATTCTCGTAATCAGGAAATAAAACTTTTGATATGTCTTCCCAGGCTTTTGTTTTTAAATTTTTATTTTTAAAATCTACGTTTGACTTGTCCCATATAATTTCCCTTTCCTGTATCAATGTAATCAAGTAATCTATGTCAATTTCTTCAATGGTATTCATTTTACCCTGCAAATAAAACTAATTACCCTGCAAATAAAACTAAATACAAAAACGTAAACGTAAAACGAAATGAGCTTCCGTGTATCCTCTCTGTCAACGCACAAGCAACTGAGCGCTGACGCTCCGACGTCGCACGAGTACACCCCCTCCCGCTTCGTCTCGGGGGCTGCTGTCCGTCATGTGTGCGTTGCGACGACGCAGCGCGCCGTGTGAACACCTTGGTTATTTGTATGTAAAACAACGCAGTGGTAGCGCTGCGTCGACGCAACGCTGACGCAACGCGCCGTGTGGACTGGCTCTTACGGACCACACACGCGTGAGGCGCGTGCGCGGAAGGGAGAAGTGCGGAGGAACGCGAAGGTTTCGGCGGTGCTGGGTAATTCCGGCTAAAAGCCCTGATGTGACCAACACCTCCAGCGTCCTCCTGTGACTATTGCCGCCGTCGTACCCGAATTACCACGAGACGACGTCGTGAAGCGACAATAGGCACAGGCGAACTGCTGGCGGGCGCTGGCCGGGTGCGTTATATAGACCGGCGTGTGGGGATTTGCGGTGGGGACCGGTGTGTGCGCTGCTTCTCGCTGATTGGTCGGTTTCCCTCACGCCATCCTCGTACGATGCGGCGCGATGGGCTTCGACAAACACCGTGAGTTGTTTGTTAGAGAATTTTATATATTAGATGTGGTACCAGTTTTTATTCCACTTATTTAAGAAAGACACATAATATTTGAAGTAGTTCAAAAGTCTACCTATTTGTACTCACATAATATTATTTTTTTCAGATTGATAAAGATACACAAAATTATATGAAATACAAAATAATGACATTGGAACATGGACAAAAAGTGTCACTATTATTTAAAAAATCCGGCCAAGTGCGAGTCGGACTCGCGCTCCGAGGGTTCCGTACAAACCTGTAGTAAGTTTTAAATGATTAAAAATATTTTTAATAAATGATGTAACTAAAAATTCATGCTTTTCGCAATTTTTCCTTTAACTGTGCTATAAGACGTTGCTTCGTACCAAATTTCAAGATTCTGAGTTCACGGGGAAGTACCCTGTAGGTTTTGATTCCCTTGGGAGTGTCGTAAATTTGCATAAAAATATTTTTATTATAATAATGCTTTTCGCAATTTTTCCTTTATCTGTGCTATAAGACGTTGCTTCATACCAAATTTCAAGATTCTGAGTTCACGGGAAGTACCCTGTAGGTTTTGATTCCCTTGCGAGTGTCGAAAATTTGCAGCATAAACAGCTGTATCTTTTGATTGCGTTGGCTTAGAAGTTTGATTTTTTCAGGGACAGTAGACCTGAGTATTTGATATGAATTTCAGCTTGATACCTCCATCCGTTCCTGAGAATAATAGTGTATTTGTTTTAAATTAAGTTATTGATAAGTAAACATTATAATTAGGTACCTAAATGATGGGATTTAGATCTAACTATATGCGAGCCTATATAGGCTTGTGATAGCTAAACAAGC
This sequence comes from Erebia ligea, assembly GCA_917051295.2. NCBI lineage: Eukaryota > Metazoa > Arthropoda > Insecta > Lepidoptera > Nymphalidae > Erebia > Erebia ligea. Next base: position 11,873,594 of record OU785241.1, on the reverse strand, counting down.
TGATATATATTCCAGTTTGACAAGAAATATTTCCAAAAATATTATCAATTTGTGTGCCTCCTCGCGTAGGTGGACAAGATGGTAATAACGTCTTGTATCCAGCGTTCTGCATGAATGATAATATACAATTGTCTTGTATGTGTTTTTTCAAAGACTGTACATTATGGTACATAATCTGTGTGAAATTATGGCGCTCTCTAAGAAATTTAAAAATTGGTACGAGTACTATTGGTTTCTCACGTAACTTTGCCATTTCTTTTACAATAGCATCTTTACTAGTTGGAGGGCGGGGTGCTTTGAATGATTCAGTCACTATAAATAGACCTTGCGCTGTAGTTGCACGAGAACAAGCGACGTATATCATAGACCTTTGAATCGTAGGTTTTAAATGGACAACTACTCGTTCTAATGTTGTACCCTGACTTTTGTGAATGGTGATGGCTTCTGCTGGAACTAATGGGTATTGACTTCTGCGAACTTGTAAATGTGATGATTTATATCTCTTTATTGTGTATGTGACCGGTTCTAACGGAGTCCATTTTCTATTTAATATATTTTTATACCGACTTAGTGAACTAGCAGCCTTATTTCTTTTAATTTTACCAATAATAGCTTCATCGAAGTTCAACCAAATCCGCAACGGCCGTTTTTCACCAGATTTTTTGTTAATTGCAAAATCAATAGCTGTTAATACTCCAGTAGAACCGTTAGTTAGACCATCAGCAGTGTCTATGTTAATTGTTAACATATATTTTACCCCTACCTTCAATATTAAACTTTTAGGAAGTCCATATGTTTGTTGAGTTGACAACCTAGAAACAGTTTCTAAGGTGTAACCCGGTAAATAAATTAATAAATAATAATAATATTAAGAATTTAATAAATTGCATTTTGATGTCATTAGCTTTCTCCAACAGCGACATCTTTTCGGAGTCGGGAGAGTTTTAGGAAGAGAAGCTAGGTCGGAACGCTAGATGGCGCCGCCCTACCTAAATCCATATTGAGATATTAATAATTTCAAATCAAGTCATAACAGACACGTAAATTTATACAAAACAAAATTAGTAATTGGAGATAGAGTAAATCAAATAAACCTTTTTTTAAATACTTTCTTTGAAAAGGAATTCTTTAAAATGTAAGCTATGGTTTAGAACGGAACGTCAAACAGCTAACAGTGTTGCTAGGAAAACCGTTCTTCCCGTATTAAGATGGATATTTCGAAGGAATAAATCTTAGAAAAACCATAACCTTAGTAAATAAAAGGATAGTAACTAAAAATATAAAATAGGAGTCCGTGGACTGAAAGACTAGTCATTCGTACCACATCAGTAACAGGAATTTTTAAATATTATACATTGTTTGTTCAGACTTCTTTTCTGGAAATTAGTAGGAAAAAAGCGGCATCCCAGATGATGAGGCGACTTGGTTCTTTCGGCGGAAAAGTTCTTTTTTTTCTTGGACGGTTGATTGGCAGCATCCCAATATGCTAGCGGAAAATATAAGACAGTGTGAAATAAAGGAAATGTAAATTTGTAAATAGAAATGCACCTAAGCAAATAAAACAAATCGATGAAATGAGTAAGTAATTAAGTTTGCCGTTCCATAAATTTTTGCCTCTTGCATTTTTGCGACAAAGGTCTGACAGCCATCTTGTTGTTCTTACGTTGTTTTAGCCCGTATTCGAGGATGTATTATATAAGGAAGTAATAACTAAATAATGGGAGGATGCGGGCTTTGATCAGAATAACTGGTGAGTTACATACTAAATGAACATTACATAGATGTATTGCGTGTTGTCGTCATAGAACCGCATGGCCGTAATTTTAAAATCGTGTTTTTCTTCTCAAATTACAGGTCAACAGGGAACCTAAATAAAACCTAAATACAACCTAAATAAAACCTAAATAAAACCTAAATAAAACCTAGAATCTAAATTGAACCTAAAATGAACCTAAATTAAACATTAACTTATAACACATATGTATTAACATGCTGTGAGCAGAAAGTTGTTCTTCACTCCAAATGTAAGCATTTGTGGAAGTAAGGACCTCGCTCATACCCAGGTGAACTCTTTGAATTATTTCGTTTGGAAGCTTTGGAGCAGTGCCACACCTGGAAGAGTTGATGATTTTCATCAAGTTCCATAGTAGGGAATCCTAGCATAGTCTAGATATAGTGATCTTGTGCGAACCCACATAACTGTAAAACTGTGTTAGTGTTTAAGCCGAGCATAAGTTAAGCGTTGTAAAAAAAAATAAAATGTGCGTTCAGTTCTAGGCAGCTGTCTGACCTAGAACTTGCCGGACAAGTTATTGACCTATCGGCCTGTACTAAATGCTAGGCCCATAAGTGAACTAAATTTGTAATTACCCTAGGTTAGACCAGATTATTAAATAAATGGATTTTTTTATACCTTGAGCAACCAACAACATTCTTTTATTCAATAAATTAAAAATCTACAATTTATTATATTCCCACTCTTACTTTTGTGAGGAGTCCCTCGCTCATGTTAACTATTAATATTCTGAGTAAGAAATTCAAGATCACTAAGCGAGAGGGACCACCCTTACAAAGGCTTTCTCCTTCATAGTGACATTTGGTTCTCCTGAGACAGAATCGATTGCTAATGACAAAGCACCTTCACTATCCATAGTCGACAGAACTCTACTGTTATGGTCGTCTACTTCTCGGTTGCTAGCGTACAAATTGACAGCGCCTCGAGCATCATCTGGTAACGTAGAATGACTAAAACAACGACTTCTAAACAGTTCTATGTCGTCACTCGTCATAGTTCCACTTGCTAAATTATTTAAAGCCGTAGCAAAGGCAACATCGTCCCTCTGTCGCATTATTTGGTTTAATTCAGTAAGTAGAAATAGATCCCAAATAGGTGTCCCCGAAATTTCGGCAAGAGGATTTCGTGAATTAGGTTGGAACACCCAATTATCACCAACTGGTGGTAATTGTCTTAAGTCACCTACAACTATAACTGATATTCCAGCAAATAAAACTGATGTATGAAAAATTTGCTGCAACCGGCGGTTTATTTGGTGAAAAGTTCTAGACCCAAGCATTGAAATTTCGTCAATAATGATTAATCGCAATTTTGATAATTTTGTTGCAAGTGTATTGGCAACACTTGGTGAAAGTTCTGGTAAAATACTTCCTGCTTGTGAAATTGGTAAACCTAATGCACTGTGAACAGTTTGGCCACCTATGCCAAAAGCAGCTTTTCCAGTAAAAGCTGTAAGTAATATCTTCAAGTCATCTGGGTTAGAACCAGGTTCTCTATTAAAACTAAGCGTCAATGTTTGAAACAAAGCTCTTATTAAAACACTTTTGCCGACTCCAGCTCCACCGCTCACAAACAGATAAATAGGACAAGACGAATTAGATATTTTGTCAGTAACGTGAAACAATATACGTCTCTTTGGTCAGAATTAAGTTTTCTGGTTAAAGTCATCTTCAGTTAATTGTGGAGGTAAAGCTATATAGTTGCAACTGTCACCGCATAGCTGTCGTCCTGGATTACCACCTGGTATCACGTCTTCAGCGACGTCTCCTACTTGGGTCTCAACGTCAAAGTCATTAAAAGGATTTTCATTAAGTCCCCTTCCGATAACTTCTTCTTCACTTTCTTCAATAAGCTATGTATTTCTTGTAGCTAACAATAAAGTTACGAATTGCTCTGGTCCTCCTAATTTATTAAATTGTTCGCTCTCAAGTTTTATTTTTTCCTTCATTTCTATAAATCTGTCTTTTATGTTTAGGTCTGGATTAGTTAATTCTTCTTCTTCGTTTCGCCATGAAATATACAGCATAAGCTGCTCTCTATAAAAATTAACTGGATCGTCTAAAAAACTGAAACGTCTGAAACGAATTATCCTTGGTCTTGCTTTTCGTCGTATAAATAGATTGTCTTGTAATGACCACCACTTACCAATCATTTCATCTGTTTGGTTTTGAGAAGAGTTACTATCTGGACTATTATTTGGTTGTGTTACTGATATACGTGGACGACGTTTCGAATAAACAAAATAGGCTGCAAAATAAGCTAAACTAATGTCTTCTAAGGCGTTGTCCTAATTGGCGAAGATCGCACGATGACACGATGCGGTCTCGTCGTGCGATGAGTTCAAACATACAGATTTCATCAGAGTGTCCTATTTGAACCTCGCAAGTAATCGTGCGAGCACATTAAATGCTTTAATAACGATCGTACGATGCGTTTGATCGTGCGATCATGTAATCAAAGCAACAGATCTCTTTTGAGTGTCCTAATCGGTTACTACGCGATGCGTCGACGCGCGAGGGGCGCGGGACGAGAGGGGCAAGGGCCAACACTTGGAGTGACACACAGCACTCGGGCCTCGGCTCGCTTGCGGCCGGAGGCCATTTTGTGTTTTCATTGTTTGTGTAAAGCGTTTGGATATTCTGTTACATACAAGATGACATTCGAAGAAGATTTAATTAACCAAGTACGTTTACATCCTGTTGTTTGGAATAAACAGAGTGAGGACTATAAAAACAGGTTGAAAAGTGAAAGAGCATGGGATATAATTGAGAGGAACGTAAATAAAACAAGTAAGTAGATAGTAATTTGAGCTTAGTTTTAATCACAACCAGAATTGTATAATGACACACACACATACCTTGGCTATATATCTACTTAGTATAGTTAGATATAATTTGAATCGTAATCGTAAATCGTACCTCCATTTATTATAGAGATTTTGACATTTTTGTATGAAGCCTGGCATAGTGATTTCACCCATGAGGAGCCCCACTATGGGGAAAAAATTGTGAGAGCCAATGATGAAACATGTGTCAATCGATAGATTATTAAGATACAAAGCGAAAGTATTCTTTACTAAATTTTCGTAAGTGGTATACTTTAGAAGATATGAGGGTTTGAATCGTCAATATATGTATTTTTTTACATTTTTATAATTTTATTTTCCCATAGTGTAAGTTCCCTAAGTTTGGTAACTTAAATGTGTTACAAACACATTTAAACAAATTCTTCGCCAAACTTATTAGTAATGCCTTGTTTTGACAGTTTTCTTATCGAATTTATATGCCACAATCTTCCACAACAACTACAGGGATGAGTAAACCCTTCTTTGATGTTTTTATAATATTTTGTAGCAGTTTTTTCCCAGGACGCCTTATTATTTGATCGAATTTCCTGCCGTGCTAAGGCATCACGTGCTTGTTCAATTTGTCTGTATTCTTCATTTTCTCGAACACTTCGCCTGCCTGAGTGTCGCGTTCTTGCTCCACCTGCCTGTATTCAGGGTCGAGTCGTGCGACTTGGTGAGCCTCAGTGTCGCGCTCTCGTTCAGCTTGCCTGTATTCAGGGTCGAGTCGTGCGACTTGGTGAGCCTCAGTGTCGCGCTCTCGTTCAGCTTGCCTGTATTCAGAGTCGAGTCGTGCGACTTGGTGAGCCTCAGTGTCGCGCTCTCGTTCAGTTTGCCTGTATTCAGAGTCGAGTCGTGCGACTTGTTGAGCCTCAGTGTTGCGCTCTCGTTCAGCTTGCCTATATTCAGGATTTAATCGAGCAACTTTATGAGCTTGAGTAGAGGTGGGCATAACGGCTTAAAATGATAAGCAGACTTTTTCGTTATATTTTTTTTCAATAGTCACTTTCAATAACTGCTTAATTGCTTATTTGCTATTTTCATTTTTCGTTGTTTGCTCAAATTAATAACATAACAGTTATTGAGTTCGACTATTTCAATGAACTTTCCTTCGTACTTTTCAGGCTTAGGACTGTCTGAATACTATTTTCAACTGAATTACCTACCGAATTTTGTTTGTAATTCTAAATCCTAAGTCCTAACTAGTACCTACTTAATTATATTATATTATTATAATGCGAATGTGAGTTGGTTGGTTTGTTTTGCTGGCCCATCTTCCAACCGATTTTGAAGAAATTTGGTACAGATGTAGGTTTTGTCCCGGGGAAGGACAGGCAGGTTAGAACTTTATATCCCGGAAAATTAAGGAGTTCCCGCGGGAATCAAAAAACCTTAATCCACGAAGTCGGACGCGGACGAAGTCGCGGGCATCATCTAGTGAACTTATAAGTACGACTGAATATTAACATTATTCATTAAAATAATTTGAATATATATTACGATTAAGCCTATGACCTTCCCCGGGATATAACCTACCCCTATACCAAATTTCAGCAAAATCGGTTGAAAAGATGGGTCGGGAAAGCGTAGCAGACAGACAGACAGACAGACACTCTTTCGCATTTATAATATTAGTATGGATTGATTTTCAACGTGGCATGTCAAAATAATTGATAATTTCTGGAATTCGCGAACAGTCAAGTAACGACAATCGGCAATGTTTTCGCCAACGCGGAAAAAACGTAACTGAAATGAATAATTTTAATCTAGAAAATTATTAAAACGAAATAGAAAATAATTAAGCAGTTAGTTAGTTTCGTTAATAATCTCAATAAGACGCAAAACAAATTCAACCTTATTGTTCTGGAATAAAGATCTGTTTAGGAACTCAGTCCTTTTGCGTTTATGATGTTATTATTGGCCGAAATGTTGCATCACGTTATTTTATGCGACATCTGTCGGTGAAGTGGTAAAACATTTCGACTCAAAACTGCCAAAGTATTGCTTAAGACTAGATGGCTCTGGCCTCTGATATCAAAATACTAAACTGAAATAGTCTTTCTTCATAGTTAGAACTGTTTTTCAACTAAACACGATTTAGGCGCATAATTAAATTCTATTGTAGAAACTCTATTTGTTTAAGTTGACGATAAAAACTGCATCATGCCATGCGACATCTGTAGGCCGGTACTAAAACCATTTAGATACAGTCTCTTGACTATTGACTTGTCTTTAGGCTCTTACTTCTTAGTTCTTAATAATATCAAATAATTGCTCGAGATGGCTCTGATTGCAATGAATGCTAGACGTATTACAAATTAAAAGTTGAAAAACCAGCAATCAATATGATTAAAGTAGCAGTCAAAAAATAATTGACTTTTTTTAACTAACGTGTTAGAGTGTTAGTTTTAAAAAACGTGTTATATTTTTAGCTATTCGTTATAACGCCCACCTCTAAGCTTGAGTATTGCGCTCTTGTTCAACTAGTCTGTACTCAGGATTTAATCGTTTGCTTCGTCGAATAGAATTATTATTTTCCTTTTCCGTTAGCTTCTACCGTTTATTACTCCTTATAGAATTGATAGCCATTTTATTTCTCTTTTTTTCTCTTTCGGCAACCTCAATATTAGATCTTGAAATCCTTTTCCTGTTCGCATTTTTTTCTTTAATCTCTTGTACATCCAGTTTAAGTATTTTACTTGTTTCCTCTGCAACATCATTTTCATTATTTTTACATATTGGTACAGCATTTTTTTTCGTACTTCGCTGTCTTTGTTTCTTCTCATTTTTCTTTTCATTTTGCGTTTCTAATTTGAAAGCTGTGCTATCAAAAAGATTAACGGGCGGACGTCCAGGAACAGATCTAGCTGTAGAAGATGGAAAAGGCAAAAAATCGTTGCTCAAAATCATACAGCGCAAATGAGCTCTCATCATTTCTGGTACATAACTGTGTAGAGAGGAATTCATTTTAGGCGCTAAAGAAGTGGCAAAAGCTATTGCATAAAGCCCGCAATCTATTGCATTGCAATTGCATTGTTTTTATTATTTTATCCCATTAATTTTATCCCATTTGGTATCCAAAAATATCCAGATTCTAATTTATTGGCACTGATGACAATAATTGGTTTTTTTAGAGTTGTTGTTTTTAGGTGTTTATTTTGTGCATTTAATATGAGTGGACCGCTAAATTTTGTATGATTATTAAATAAAAGTAAAAAATACAATGGTTCCAAATTTTGGCCCCTTGCCAACCGCGAAATTACTAATTATTGACACTAGGGCCAATAATTAGGCATAATTGGCGTCATCTAGCCTACGATTTTTTTTTAGACTATCCGATTTATCTAAACATGAAAGCAAAAAACAAAACTAAGAGCTCTAAGAAAAAACCCAAAGATATACGCCGGCGTAAGATATACAACTCGGAAAACTTAAATAAGGCCCTACAAGCTGTTAAAGAAGGAATGTGTAAGAAATTGGCAGCAAAGACCTATCAAGTGCCGCGGGCTACTTTGCAATATAGGATTAAGAACCCTGAGCACCAGTCACGTCCAGGCCCTCCTACAATTCTGACAGAAAAGGAAGAAAAAGATCTCGAAGATTGGATTTTACTTTGTAGTGTGGCAGAACACACTACCAAACTTTTGTTGCTAAAAGTTACCCACCCCGCCTAATCCGCATTAAAATATGCTATAGTCTGTAAGTCGATACCGACTAGCGAATAAAATAATGGCAACCCAAGTCCCTAAGTGTGACTACCAACATAAGAGCGAGCGCGCATGCGCGATACGGGAAAGCAGAAAGCTATCCTTCTCGCACCCGCAATACTCTATGGCATCTGTTTCATTCACCACTACCACGACGGACGGAAGATGCGCCCGCGCGGCGTGGCAGTCAGTTTCCAAGTCTTGAGCTGCGTAGGCGTCGAAGCCACGTGACTCCGAGCATAGGATGTGAGCGTCTCTCACAAGATGGCTGTTCTTCAGCAGCCCTAGTTTTTTATTCTCCTCGTACAATCGAGTTTTCTGTCTCCCTTTCGGGATTTCATTTCCTTTTTTTAACGGGACCGGCTCCGGCTATCTTCAGCATTTTAGCTGCTAAGTTTATTTTTCGTATATTTTCCTCCGCCATCTTGGGCGAGTAAAATGAACCTATCTTCGTGGAATATTTTCGTCTTGATGTAGTATCCATGTCTAGACATAAGGCGTGCGAAAGTGTAACGTCACAGTGATACAGTGATCGTGCGATAACGCCCTAAATCGGGACAGCGATCAGCGGTTGTGTGCCTCGTGCGTCTTGCACGAGCTTCACCAGCTCAGATGACGATTCTTCACGTCGACAGCGAGCAACAGGGAGGCGAGCAGTGTAAATGCCGTCCCCTCTCCAAATCAACACTTCGAGTCTCCGCCGCGGCCATCAGCCGCGTATAACAAACATCCCCTGGATGTAGCGATGAACCTTCGGCCACGTGTCGGTATTCGGAAGCAAGGACTTTGATTCGAAAGTAAAATAAGGGTAGTAATAATTAGATAAGCTCTCCCCTTGAAGAACTATGATTAAAAAGTTTATTTTTTTGTAACCATATTACTTAGTTGCTTTCATTTATCTTCGCATTCCCGAATTCATTTGTCACGAACAGAGAGAATCCCCGATCGCCGGTACGGCCTTTGAAACCCAAAGGTCCGAACTCAAGCTGGCTGAACTGTTGCGGCATCCTACAAGAACGATAAGTATCAGGCAACAAAGCCGTAAGTATTCGTTCTTGAGAAACCTTATATTGTCATACCAGGAAACATATTGCCTGGACAAGCAAGCTCTCTGTCTGTCCAGTAGCAGGCTATCTCTTTCTCCTCATACTTATGTGCGCGATATAGGTTTCCTCAAGTTGGTATCACTGACATTACAACTCTCATTGTCCACACGACAATTGGCGCCCGAACAGGGACCGAACAGTTGTAGAAAAGGTTTCCCAAGACGCGAAAATGATTTAATCAGTAGTGTATCGTACTTTCTGAAAAATAGTAACAGGGCTAGCATTTTTAGGAACGGCGAAAAGTGGTATAAATTGTTTCTTCAACGACACCCAAACATTTCTGTACGCACACCTGAGGCAATCACAGCAGCCAGTGCTGCTGTGTCAGAAAATGATGTGAGAGGGTGGTTCAGTCAAATCGAAGATTATCTTAGAGAAAACGATTTATTTGATATAGGTACTCGCAGATTCGTCCCGAGTATTTAATGGCGATGAGACCAACTTCCTTCTTTGCCCCAAAATGGGAGTTGTATTGGCTCGTAAAGGCGAAAAAAAATGTCTATGAGGTAGACAATGCGCTCGCCACTGCCTTGACCGTAATGTTCACATTTTGAGTGCAGATCTAGTTGGAACGAAGTTGAATATTTAACACTAGATGATGCCCGCGACTTCGTCCGCGTGGATTAAGGTTTTTTGATTCCCGCGGGAACTCCTTAATTTTCCGGGATAAAAAGTAGCCTATGTCCTTCCCCGGGATATAACCTACCTTCATACCAAATTTCAGCCAAATCGGTTGAAAAGATGGGCCGGGAAAGCGTAGCAGACAGACAGACAGACAGACACACTTTCGGATTTATAATATTAGTATGGAAGTATGGATATGACATAGAAGAACAGGAAAGCCAAACAGACACAGAAACATTAATACACGAGTACTCAAAAGATTATTTTAAAAGTAAGTTCTGATATCTCCCCGGCCTCGAGGAGACGCCAGGATTGAAAAAATCCTGATGTCTCCCCGAGGGAGCCAAACAGGGGAGACACGAGTCCGGCGCCCATAGATCAGAGATTGAAAATAATTGGAACGAAACAAAGTGGTTAGAGTCAAGTTTGTAGCGGGTTCAAAGAAGTTGTTTTTTAAAAAAGGTATAAGCACAATTTTGTATAGCAACAAACTAATCTTACAACTTTTATTTAATTCTCATCGTTAATTATTGTAGATAATATTATCGTTGTTCTAATTATTTTTAATATTATTTTCAAACAAATAAGTTGTGTATTTGCATTTTTTTGTTACAGTTTTGACGAGCCATACACACAATTGGACTTTCTCGTAAATATCCAAGTAATCAAGATTCCCCGAGGTATTAAAACATCTAAAAAGGACACTATCGTTAAAAAATTGGTGCCCCTTATGCCAGAAACCAGAAGATTTTGGTGTGAAATGCCAACTAACGACATTTCTCTAGATTTGCAAACAGAAGGTCAAGTTTTGGAAGAGCTATAGCTTTTTGTCTTTTATTTTCAATAAATTAATTTCTTCACATCATATCGTTATCATTTAACTATTAATTTTATCTCGAATCGGGGAAGGTTAGGTAAGTCAAACTTAAGTAAAACTTTTAATAGGTTTTTAATGGCGAACACTAGTTCGATTATTCCAATCGTCCAATTTAAATTCCTAGTAAGTGACCATGCTAGGATTTAGATTTTGGTTCTTGGATAACAATCTAAAAAAAATTACGTAGTATGTCACATAAAACGTTTATATGTAACAGTTTTTAGTATTTTATAATCTCAATTAGTAAAAAATAGTCTATCAACAATTAATCACGAGTGTATAGTTCATCAAAGTTCATACTAAGTACTTATTAGGCACATATTGTTTTGCTTCTCCTGTAAATTTTTCACAATGGTTCTTACTAGGTTTTGGTTTGGGACAGCCGAAATGTCAATAACAATAGGAATGTGCAATGCTTTGCGCCTTATCGATAAAGTACTCAGTCCGCCTTACCGCGGCGGGCAAAACTACCTTCATTAAGGAGCCCATACACGGGACAATTATCGTAAAGATTCGTCGTTCGATGTTAAAATCGAACGACAAATTGTACGTGTGTGGCAATATCGCATCCGATTTTGTGGTTGAACGATCGATTGGAGATCTCAACAGGCAACCCCGAAAATATCGATTGCGATCTGAACATCGTTCGATATATCGCACGTGTATGGCGAAATTGGTGCAGAAATCACGGTCCGCAGAATCACTGGACGTCAAACAAATCGGCCGAACATTCAAACTCAATCAGTTGAAGAATATTACCGGCTTTCAGTATATATACCTTTTCTAGACTATTTACTAAATGAAATGACATCCAGATTCCCTAGCGCTCCCGTGCAAAATATCGGACAGTTACAAAAGTTGTTGGCATCTAACTTCAGCGATGAAGACATAGAGGATGTTTTACAAGGCGCTGAAAAATATAAGGAATACCTTCCTTGTTTTTTAGCTTTGAAGGGAGAGCTAAAAATTTGGCAACAAATAAAAGAAAATATCCCAAAGTGTCCAGCAGATGCCTACAAACGTGCAACGGTGCTGCCGAACATTAGAACTCTGTATCAATTGCTGTGCACGTTTCCTGTAACTACTAGCACTGCCGAGCGATCATTCTCCACCTTACGCCGGTTAAAATCATATCTTCGCAGCGGGATGACAGAAGAGCGTTTAAATGGACTGGCTTTAATGCATATCCATCTGGACATCGCCAGAAACATTAACGCTAGTGAAGTGCTGGACATCTTTAGCAGGAAACACAAAAGAAAACTATCTTTAGTTAACATGTAATTTTTCTATGTACGAAAATAGAAAAATTCTGGGTCCGAACGTAAGTGCTGACGGTCGTGCGTTTAATGAAAATAAATAGAGGAACAATTTCGTGATTGAACATGTTTACTGATTTTGTATTAAAAATAAAACTATTTAGATTTATTTATGTAAATAGTGTTCTGTTTCAACAAAAACGCCGAATACCTAGTACCTACCTAAAAGTAAGTACCTTTTTATACGTACCCATCGTACCTGTACAATAAAACTAGGTACCTAATAACATTGATCGAAATAATAATTGAAATAATTTCGTTTCTTTATAATATTTGTCTAATTTTAGTATTTGTTATTCAATTTCAGGATATAACTGAAATTATACATTATTATAAAACTATATAATATTTTTATTTTTTCCTTAAATTGTTGACATGCATCAGGTGACAACCCTAGCAGAATAGGTGTACATTTTCGACTTACTTCATTCTGAGTGAAATACTCATTTAAATTATTTCCAATGTTTGTTATTTCTCAATTACTTTATCAATGCATGGTAAAATGGTAATTGGCCGGTAATTGTTAGGATTGTCATAGCTACCTTTCTTATGTATAGGCCGAATAATACCTACTTTTAGAGAGTCTGGATATGTACATTTTTCTATACACTGATTGATTAAATGAGTGATTAGTGGTGTGATTGTTTTATTTATATATTTTATATGGTTTGCTCTTATGTTATCCATCCCAGCACTCTTATTCTCGTTTAATTTTTTTATTATCACTGATATACTATTGTTATCTGCTTTTTTAAGCCTAAAACATACTTTAGGTTCGTTTATATATGAACTGTCTACGAGGATATGTGTGCTGCATGATGTACATGTGCTAGTAACATTATTCTGAAATTCTGTTGCAAACTTATTTGAAATTAATTTGGCAGACATTTTAAGCCTATTTATTAAATATTGAATATCACTGGTATATTGGTTGAATATCACTGTTGATTAAACTAAGTACAAATTGAAATTGAGTTTTATTTAGTCTACAGTAACCCCTGAATTTCTTTTCCTTTACATTTAAGTGCCGTTTTATCAGGATTTGATAGGTGCCTTCATCAATTCTAGACGTATATAATGAATCGATGTTATTCCTCTTTGATGATAGCAAGATCAACATTATTTCATCATCCTCTTCTTCGTCTTCTATCAGTCTCTTCACGAGTTCTCGCTTTCGTATATTTAAATAGTCAGACATAGTGAATATTTTATACACGACTGGAATGCACAAGCGTTCACACTGAGTGCTGTTTGACTACTGCACGTGGCAGTCGCTGCCCGGGTCACGGACGCTGCTATCCGTAAGCTTCAAGCAGCGCTGCACAGCAGCGACAATGGGTCGCGGCAGCTGGTCGCCACTGCCGGGTCGCGGCTGCCCAGATCCGAATGCTGCCTTAAAGGAAGCTTCGCCTCTGATTGGATGTATACTCGTGTGGTGCGGCCGCTTTGTTATTGGACAGGCGGCGCGGCGGCATGCTTTGAGCTAGTGCCGCCGCGCCTTTGAATTAACCGACTATCAGACGTTACAAACTTTTTTTATGTGTTTATTTTATTAGTTATTTTGCCAAAAATGCTAATCAAAAAGGCCATTATTAATCAATGTTTTACATTTCCAAAACCATTTCTATGTTCTATGATAAAGACGTTTCTAATTTCTAAGACTACAAGTTTATTTTTAACAGTTATTATTGGTTATTTTTGGCCGTCTGCCCCTTGTGCCGCCGCCTGTGTGAGAAATTAATGTTTTTAAAAGATCAAGAGCAGCCATATGGAGCGACAAGTAGATCAATAGATACAGTAAGTACACAATGTTTATTATTTTTATATATTTATTATTTCTAAAATTATTAATAAAGTCCTAAGAAGTTGTTCAGCCAAGGTACAGATCCGGCATTATTAAAATAGTCTACAAATAATTATCTTACTTGATTAACTGTATCGTTACTACGTAATGATCGCCTTCGGAGTCCTCACACCGGAGGAATAGTTATTAACAATATATTTTTGTTTTTAAATGAATTGAAAAGTGATCCCGCAAAAAATATCCTAGCTTTATTTCAATAAAACACGGGAAAATGTTGCGTTTATTTGTGGTATTAGCATAGCGACAGTTGATCGAATAAAAACGGAAATATCTCAATCCGGCGGCCCAGCTAAAACGAACAACAAGGAAAAGTTTTAAAAAACCAACTACAGTTACCAATATTGATAATTTCGACTAAGTATGCTAAAAGGCACTATTATCTACTATGTATGTGGGCTATTCATAGACAGTGAAATATCATTCTTAGCAGCTACTCCTGATGGCCTGGTTGGAAATGATACTTTCGTAGAGATAAAATGTCCACTATCTGCGTTCAAAATGCCTATCAGGGAAGCTGTTGAGTAAATTTTGGCACATGAAAGATAACACTATGGTCATCAACAAAAATGATTCGTGGTATTATCAAGTACAAGGACAACTTCATATAACTAAAAGAAAGCTGTGTCTTTTTGCAGTATGGTGTGGTGAAAATCAAATGCTGACCGTTGAAAAAATCTTGCGCGATGATGACGACGATGACGGGAAAAAAAATGGCTGGTAAGCTTACCGAATTTCACATAGAACATAAAACAAGAAACATGGCACTGAGGCAGGCCTGTGTCACTCCGCGTGTAGGTATTAAAAACATACCTACAGACGGCGGCCATTGCGCAAGGGCCAATCTAGTAGGCTGCCGCAAGTGAAAAAAGACACACGCGCGCGCGCTATTTGTTCGACCACGTTCAACTTTCTCGATAATTGCAAGATGGACACAAAACGAAAAAAAGCAAAAAGATACTGTGCAGTATTTAATTTTTATTAATTACCTAGTACTAGTTATTATTCTGTGACTGAGGCAACCAATCATTACCAAAAAACGTCCATGTGAACAATCTACTGAAGCTGGACCCTCAAAAAAACCTACATTAACGCCCTCCAAATTGGAAGACTCCTATTCTATAGATTTAGCTACTGCTGGACCCTCCAATTATATAAAGCAAAAAGTGTTGTCCATTGCAGAATATTGATAAATACATAATATTATTATGACGAAGTAGGCACTAGGCACGGTCACCTGTAAAGAAACTTGAGATTTTTATTTAATTTATTTACCTTCTTTCTTCTTCTTCTTTCTTTCTTCTTTTTCTTCTTGGTTCTTATTGACCATAATTATTTCAGATTTTTCGATTAGTAAATTGTGGAGATAAAGGGGAGAACGGTATTTTTAATGACATTTTGTACGATAAATCAAAAATTATTACGTATAAAAATAAATAAATAAGAATCAGTTTTAGAGTGTATAGGTAAAGCTCTTTCATATGATACCCCACTTGGCATAGTTATCTTACTTTGAAAATTAAAAGTACTAATTATTTGTTCATGGCCACATTTTAATTTGTTTTTGTGATGTAACCACAAATTTTTCCCTTCATTTGTGCTATAAGACCTACCGACCTGCCAAATTTCTTGATTCTAGGTCAACGGGAAGTACCCTATAGGTTTCTTGACAGACGTACAACGAAGTGATCCTTTAAGGGTGCCTAAAAATACTGTTAGTATTAATGTGTGTTAAATAACCCTAAAAAACCCCATAAATAATGAAAGATATAACTACCTTTGTGTATTTATCAGCATCAAAGAATATGTTTAGGGTTCCGAAATGAGGCTAGGTGATCCGATATGCAATATGCACTTGCTGGTTTTTATCTGATTATCTTACCTATACTATGCACCAAAACACAAGAGCGCCCGAGACGGGGCAGCCATTGGGCGCTCGGGCACGCTCGGATGTACCCGGCACCGCGTAGGATTTGAGTCATGACGAGAGCGGGACGCGTGAGGCGCGCGGTTGAAATCTGATTTTTTGCTCGCTTTGTACCACCGCGTTGGCCACCGCGACAGGCTCGCACAGAGTCGCCCGAGCGAGACGACGTTCAACGAGTATTCTCGCTGTGCACAGACCGATTTTAACTCTTCGATGGTCTGGCACGTTTAATGTAATAAACGTCGCCTGACATCGTAGGGGAGCACCCCGAACGCCTATGGTCTCACGAGCAAGGTCACACTACTGCGCGCTCTCCCAACCGAACAGGATGTAGATGTGGCCCTGATTAGTGAGACCCTATTAACACCAAAAAGGACTCTATGCTTCCCCGGATACCACGTTTATCGGCAAGACGATCCCATACCCCCCAGGGGCAAGAGAGCGACCAAAGAGAGGCCTCGCGGTCCTAGTACGCAGACGGATCGTGCACCAGGTACTTCCTTCGCCCCAGCTTAGCTCTATGCAAGCTCTAGGCATAGAGCTACTGATTGCAGGCCAACCGCATCGAGTATACGCAGTGTACAGACCTCAAGGAGTTATCGATCTCACGGATGTTCACAAATTTCTGGACTCCGACCTCCCAACGGCGCTTGCAGGAGACTGGAACGCCAAAAATCCAGCATGGAATTCCAACAGGACGTGCCATAACGGACGACGTCTCCTGCATGACGCCGAGTCCAGAGGGTATCACATCGTCGGACTGGAAGCGCCCACCCACTACCCTTTTTACGACGCCCATATGCCGGATGTCATAGACCTGGTTATATCCAAAAACTTACGACAACCTCCCTTACTCGAAGTACTTAACGACGCCATGGGATCGGACCACGTACCGGTCCTGGCCATCTTTTCTCCACACCTAGACCGAGTCCCTCGAGTTGCGCACCGAAAGGCGGTAAATTGGAAGGTTTTTACGGAGCGCATCGGTCGCACGATACTATCTAATCTAAATCTACCTCAACAGCAGAAGACGTAGAGACTCGCCGAAGATCTGACGACCAGCATTGGGGTAGCGCTGGCCGAGTCCACAACGGCGCTCCAAATTAACAAACCACCGCTGTCGCGAAGACTCAAAGAGCTAATAGAACAAAAAAGAAGAGTCCGCCGGCAATGGCAAACCACACGATGCTCAACCCTAAAAGCCCAGCTCAACCAATTAGTGGAAAGGGTAAAGGCTGAGCTGTATGAGAAGGCCGCCGAAGATTGGGACGCCAGGCTCGAGACGGCGTCAGAAGAGAATACATCACTCCATACCCTGTGTCGACAATTATCTAAATCACCAGCCCCCATCCGACCTCTACTACACAACGACGGTACCGTGAGGTATCGAGCGGAAGATCGAGCGGAAATACTGGCCACTCATCTGGAAAGACAGTTCCAGCCTTTTCCCGAAGAAGACCCTACACATTCGGAGATGGCATTCTACACATTCCCCCGTACCGGCCGGAACGGATCCCATCTTCTTTTCACCGGGCATGGTCACACGCGCCATCGCTAGATCCAAACCCAAGAAGGCTCCCGGCGCGGACGGTATCACAAACACCGCGCTACGACACCTACCGCGTTCAACAATAGCGGCACTAACCCGCCTATACAGGTCCAGATACACACAGGCGCAGAGCACTGTGCGCCCGGAGTGCTCCCGGAGTGCACAAAGTGCTCATCGGGGCCAGTCCGTGGTGCACCACCCGGCGGCGGAGGCGGAGATCCTGACGACGGAGGGTGGGGAGTCGGGCGGGGTGGCTGGGGGGGCGGAGCCAGTGGTGGTGGGGGATGGAGACCCACAGGACAGCCGCGGGGCTGGACTGGGGTGGGGGGCGGGACCGCGGGTCCCTGAGCGTGGCGCGGGGGTGACTCCTGCGCTGGGGGGGGCCGGCTGCGTGGGCGGGGGGGGGGCCTCGACAAGGAGTGACCAGGAGGCTGTGGGCGGGGTGTTGCCCGGACGCCGCGGGGCGACCGGTACACGGAGCGTGCATAGTGAGACCACGGCATCCCCCTCCTGGTCGGAACAAGGGTCGATCGGGATGATCCTCCCCCCGGGGCCATGGGGCTGGGCCAGGCCCGTAAGGGGGGCACCCAATGCATTCTGTGCGGGGAGTACTTCGTAAGCGGCAAAATGGCGAGGCATTTCGCGCGCCGCCACCCTTCTTATTTGGGAGGGGCGCGCCACCGCCACCCAGATTACCCGAGGAGGTTCTACTATAAAACGCTGGCTCCCCGCGCAACGTGCCCTCGCAGTCTCCGCCCCGGCAGGGCCTCTCTTGTCGGGGTGGAGAATGTGAGGATGGGATTTGTTTATCCGCCCTCCCCCTCGCCCAGCCCACGTAGCGAGTATGACTAAGTAGGTGTAGTTAGTATTGTATTGTATTGTAGTAAACAGTGTATAGTATGTAAAAAAAAAAAAAAAAATATATATAATATAATATATAGCTATATAGCTATACATAAAAAATAAAAAAAATATAAAATATATATATATATATATATATATGTATATACACTGTATACAATGAATAACATAGATTTAATAGACTTAATTTAGATGTAGAATAGATAAGCAGGCAATAAAAATAAGTAAGCTAGGGGCGCGATTCAGCGCGCAACTTTACAGATCAAAATTTTATATAGTAGTTTATCTTTTTGTAACAAGGATGTCGCAAAATTAATAGCGACAGGTGGGGTAGGACCGCTGGTTGGTTTTTAGTGGGTAGTCCGGGAAACCGAGAGTCCCACATACCCACTCGGAACCTGCGCGGCCGCCTTATGCGAACGTGCAGCTTCCGAGTGGGATGCGTAAAGGCATTTTCCACCAGCGGGATACAAATAAAATTAAAAAAAAAAAAAAAACCCCGCCTATACAGTCTAGCTGAGGGGAGTAGAGAATATCAACTGGCGGTTTGTGTCGGGGGGACAACCGGAGGCCTCCGGAGGGGGGGCGGGGGCGGTGGGGCGGCCGATTCCCAAAAGGAAACTGGCCTCGTCGTCCTCCTCCGCCTCTTCCTCGGATTCGGAGAAAGCGTAGCGGAATAGTCTTGGCTCGGCTCTGGTCCGTCGCTTGTCACCGGCGGCAGCGAGACATTTATGTCATCGGTGACGGGTGACGGTTAGGATCGTCGGGGGGCGGGACCCGGGACTCGTTGTCGGCATGGCCGGGGGTATGTAGTAGTTATGTATATATAATATATATTGTATATTTGTATAGTGTCTCAACGTTAAAAAGTCTTACTGATAAAAAAATCGCCTGTCGCCGGTGGTGGCGGGGATACTGATGTCACCTGTCACCGGGTGACATTGGTGACTCCGCTGTCACCGGGGCCAGATGACAGTGACAAACGTGATATTGTAAATATTTGATTATTGTGATTATTGTGGTATAGTAGGACGTAGCTGATCTGTGGGGGAGAAGAAAAAAAAAAAAAAAATGTAATGCATAATCTTAATAGAGTAAGTCATGTACATAGTATTCTGTAAGCGGGGGTGCGCAACTAATAGGTCCATAATAAGATAGGTTAAGTTTCTAGGTTCAAAGGTTGCTGCATGTGTCATAGCAGCAGGATAGGTAGGACCGCTGGTGGTTTTAGTGGGTAGTCTGGGCAACCAGGAGTCCCACATACCCTGTCGGTGGCTGCGCTCGCATCTTATATGGGAGCGCGGCATCCGACAGGGATGCGTTAACGCATTTCCACCAGCGGGATATTAAAAAAAAAAAAAACCGCCTATACAAACAGTGTGAATCGGTATATCAGCGTTATGGAGGCGGAACTGAGATTCGCCCAGGGGGCTTTAAACTCCGCTCACAGGTGCCCGAGCTGCGCGATTCTAAGAAAGAACGTGGAGGTGTCAATAAAAGAAACATATAATTTAAGGGGGCAGGTCGCCACCCTAATTGAGGCGAACGGCCGACTGGCGGAGACCGTACTTCTTCTTCTCAAGGAAAAGAAAGAGGCAGGGACACAGGCGTTTGTTTATAGCACGCCTCTCACTAGACCAACGGCCGTATACTCGGAGCCGCATGGGGTGTGGACCGCGCCGGGGGCCGGGCCAACGCGAGCGGACCCTTCTGGAGGCTCGGGATATGCGAGCGCGGAGGCGGCGCGGGCGGCGTGGGAGGAGGTAACCCCGACTGCGACGCCGCGCCTCGAACAGAGCTTGGCGGCGGAGCCGGGCGTGCCCTTGGCGGGACCTGCTGAGACCGGGGGCGCTGGTGCTGAGTTGGTGCGGGCGGCGCGGGAGGCCGCCTCATCGACGGCAGTGGCGTCTCCCCGCGCGTGCTCGAAGCTGCGGGGCCGGAGGACCCGCTTCCCCAGTTGTCAGAAGCGGAACCAGGTAATAGAGGCGGACCCCCGATGGTCCCATCGCGGGAGAGGGCGGTGCGGCCTTTAACGTCGCCGCACCGCGCGCCGGGCGCGGTGACGGGGGCCGGCTCGTCGGGGTCGGGGTCGAGCGAGCCCCACGGCGCCATCGCCTGGATCGACCGGCGGGCCGGGAGTGAGAGTAAAACACGGGGAGGTGGGGCCTCGGTCGGGGGCGGTTATCAATGTCTGCTGTGCGGAGAATTCTGCGCCAGCAGAAATATTGGGAGACACATCCGGAGGTTCCACCCCAGCTACCATTCTGGTTTCCGTAGGGGGTACCCTGGATACCCTGACAAATTCTTCGTCAGAACTGTCCCCGGGGCTTTCGGCTCACAGCTGAAGAGCTGAAGGGCGTCGAGAATGTTAACTGGCGGGAATGTCATCCTTGAATGAATGAATGAATGAATACACTTTTATTGTACACCACAAAGGAAATTATAAAAAAGAAAACTTAGCTAATAACAAAGTAAGTATACAATTTGGCGGCCTTATCGCTACATAGCGATCTCTTCCAGGCAACCAATGGTGTGAAAGGACATAGCTACAAATGCAACCGGTAGATGGTGCTGAAATAAAAAAATAAATAAAAAATATTTATATAATGCTACAAATTATAATACATATTATATAAAATAAATATAATATAAATACTACAAATATAACATATAAATATTCATATCATATACTCACAAATAAATAAATATATAAATAACTAAACGTTAACCTCATAAAATAAAATATGGGACAGTAGGTATCAAAATATAAAAAATAAATAAACTACTATACAAATAATATTATTATTGCGACAAATAGTAATTTTTTACAAGCCTTTTAAAGCTATTTATCGATTGAGCCTCTCTGATTTCAAGAGGCAAAGCATTCCACAACTTAACAGCTTGTACAGAAAAGGATTTATGGAAGAAAGAAGAATTATGTGTAGGCGTCCTTAAAACAAGTTTCCTTGTAGTACGGAGAACTTCTCCTGGACGGCCAACGAATTCAAATTTCTCCTTTAAATAAGGTGGAGATGAAGGATTAAATAACACACAGTACAGAATAGAAAGGATATGCAAGTTCCGGCGAAAACGGATGGGACGAGAGCCGAGAACGAAATTGAGATACATGGTCATATTTGCGTAATCCAAATATGAACCGAATGCTTATATTTTGAAGTCTCGCAAGTTTATTTAACTGTTCTTCAGTTAAGTTAATATAGCTTGCGTCAGCATAATCAAGAATAGGAAGCAGTAGAGACTGTGCCAACATAATTTTTGTAGGAATTGGAAGAAAAGATCGCAGGCGACGCAGAGAGTCTTTCTGCGGATGAGTCTTTTCTTCCTCGCCTAGCCCGCGAAGCGGCAACTAATAATTTAAGGTATAATGTATAGTAGGGTGTGCGTGCGTATAGTTGTATAGTTATAAAGTAAATTTTGTCGTAAGTGATAACGCAGCCAATGTAAAAAAAGCAATCGTAGATTTGGGCTGGAAACATTATGGATGTTATGGGCACACACTCAATCTCATAGTACAAGACAGTTTGCGACTTGTTCAAGATAATCTTGATAAAGTTAAAGCCATCGTTCGTCATTTCAAGATAAGCACTAGTGCTCTGGAGAGATTATTGAAAGCTCAAGCAAATGAAAAGCCTAATGAAATCCTGAAACGGGTCATACAAGATGTACCTACAAGGTGGAATTCAACTTTTCTCATGGTGAAAAGATTTGTAGAGCTCGAAAGTTATATACGTGCAACCGTCGCAATTTTAAAAAAAGATTTGCCCATAATAACTAACGAGGAGGGGATAATGTTCGGAGAGCTGTGCAAAGTATTGAAACCCTTTTATGAGGCTACTAAAGCAATGAGCGGTGAAAATTACATCACAGCCAGCACTGTCATTGTTATGACACGATGTTTGAAAGGGTCTTGTGATCAGCTCATGTGTGAGAGTTTTATGGAAAGCACCAATTCAGTGCTACACAAACTTTATTCTGGCTTGGAAACGCGTTTTGATGGAGTGAAGAGAAGTGGTACATTCACAGTATGCACATTTCTGGATCTCCGCTATAAAATGAGCGTATTTTCAGACGTAAATAAGGCTACTCAAACAAAGAAAAAACTGGAGGATCTGGTCGCGGCTTTAATCAACAAAAGCCAACTAACTGATGTTCATACACGTGCTGCAGAACCCGTAGTTAGAGATAAGTTTTCGCCTTGGTCAATTCTTGACACGATTGTAGGGAAACAACAGCAGGCCACTGGATCTCCTCTTTCTCGAGCAATCAGAGAAGTGGATGCTTAAGTCAAAGACGAAACACTACCAGTTTTTGACCAAACTGGACAATTCAACTCGCCCATGGAATGGTGGAAGCTGAATCGTCATATTTATCCCAACTTGGCTATTTTATTTAGGAGATACGGTAATATAGTTGCCACTTCTGTTCCAAGTGAGCGGATTTTCAGCAAAACTGACCTTACTATTAATGACAGTCGCACCCGCCTTACAACGAAAAAAGTGGCACAGTTAACATATTTAAATGTAAACCTGGATCCAAATAGATTTAAATTTAACTAAAAATTGCATATGTATATATATACTCAATAGACCTACTTAAATAGTGTAAAAAAACTCTAAACCTTAAAAGCTTAAAACTCTAAACTCTATACCTTAAAAGCTTAAAACGTCACTTCTGCGAGGGTTGTAATTTTTAAACGTTTATATTTTTTTAATAGTAATTAGTGAGATGTTTGCTTTTACTTTAAAATGAAGTTTAGTTGTAGTTTAAATTTATTAAGTATCATTTTATCTGTTTAGCCGAGAAAACTATACGTTGTATTACGAGTATGATGTTGAATTTTCAAATGCTTCTCCTGAAATATTACATCATTTGCATAAGTGACGTTATAGCACCGTATGTGCGATATGTCAGAGACAAACAAAGGCCCGAATCAGTAAACAGCACCCGTAGTTCAGCGGCCTCTTCTCCAGGACCTGCATTTATAAAACGTCACAAGCCTACAGTCCCTCAGGAAATTCTTCTAGAATGCAGTCGCCATCAACCTGAGAGAAACACTTCGAGAAGATGCTGCAAATGTAGCACTAAAATATCTCCAGTGCGTACTGTATGGCAGTGCAATACATGTAAAGTGCCCCTTAGCATACGCAAAGGAAAAACATCTTTTCCAGATTTTCATAAAAGGTGTTTAGATAATATGCACACTTCTGAGAAGTTCTAATTATTTATGTATTTCATTGTATGTTTACCACCACACTGTACACATAAGCTTCAGCCACTTGACGTCAGTCTTATGTATCCATTGAGCATTTATCATAATCAGTCACTGGAAACTTGGATGAACAACAATCCTGGCAGACCAGTGACTGTGTTTCAAATAGCCAAAATTTTTGGAGAGGCTTATTTAAAAGCAGCTATACCATTAAAGGATTCGCTAAAAATGGAATATATCCTTTCAACCCGGACACGTTCACTGAAGCAGATTTTATTGCTGAAATGGATTGGGACGAAGATCCTGGAGTTGAAGATGGAGCCAATACCATTTCTGTTGAATCAATTGCAGAACCGCCTCTACCAACGGAACTTTCACCAGTACGAGACATTGAAGCTTTGAGAAATAAAACACCATCACCTTTAAATGAAGAGCTGCTGTTAGTTCACAGTCCTCTATCGCCTTTGCCATCCACAAGCTACGCACTGAACCGAATTGTGCCACCATCAATCCTTGATGATAGTCAGCCTGAAGATTTGGTTATTACACCGGCCCAAATATTACCAATACCAAAAATAGTGGGTAAACGAAGTAATTTTACAAGAAAACGAGTGGATACTTCCATTTTAACAAGCACACCCTATAAAAACTATCTAGTAGACGAAAATATGAAAAAGACTAATAAAGAAAACACAAGATCACAAAAAGACCATAATGTCAAAAAAACGGTTTCACAAAAAGTTAAAAAAGGAAAAGGAATGGGCAAAGGCACATCGAATAGAAAGAAGAAAAATACCTACATTCCCGATTCTGATTCGTCTGCCGAAGACACTGAATGTCTTTTTTGCACGCAGACAGAAAGATAACAGAGGTGAAGGGTGGATTAAATGTTGCGTTTGCCAAAAATGGGGTCATGAAGCTTGTGCATGGATAGATAGCGACGATGCTGACGAATTTACTTGTGATTTGTGCATCAGAACACCGGGCAAGAAACGCTTGAATTTCTGATTTGAAAAAAAACATTACATTACATTGTTTTCTGATTTTTATGGTTATGTTTTTGACATATTTAAGGATTTTGTTTTTTTATATTTTAGAAGAATCTTTTTGTTCAAGCTTAATATTAAGTATTTAGTTATTATTGATCTCTTGAAAAATGATTATTAAGTACAAACATTAAGATTATTTTCCGATTTTTATGGGTATTTTTTTGACAGATTTAAGGTTTTTTTTACTTAATTAGAAGATTATTTTTTGTTCAAGTTTTATATTATGTATTACTTATTATATATCTTATTAAAAGATTATATATAGAAAAGATTTTTAGATTGTTTTTGTTTATGTTTTAGAAGTTTTTTTTTTGTTTAAGCTTTATATTATGTATTACTTATTATAGATCTCATTGAAAGATTATATATAGAGAAGATTATTGCAATAAGTGATTTTGAGACTGACCAAGATGACCAAAATAAACACTTTTAACCCTAACAACTTGTTGTTTTTATTTCATTGGAACGAAATCCAGACCTTTTCCATAACAGGTGTAAGATGATCCCCAGGGATCATCTTGTCCATACCCTAGGAATCATCTTGGACATACGGGTGTACAAGATTACTAAATTCACTGTTTACATGCATTATGTCACTTAAAATTAAATTAAAGGGAAACGCCCATTTTTGGCCAAGGAGCAGCCAGCAATGTAATGAATATCATAAAAAGACATATCTAATAACTAGTATATTCCAGTTAACTATTTGTGCGTAGCACTCGGGAATAATTAGTTAGTTTAAAAGAGAAACTCAGTCGACATTCTATATTTTCAAACCACTTCCGTGGCTCGTAATGTCAATCTTGACAATGTAGGGACTGCAATCACCATTTCGTAAAGTCGATATACCAAAAATCGATAATCCGAGAACGATATTTAAAAAAAAAAAAATTAAAGCAAAGCTTTTGCGCTTCAGCCCCCCTAGCATGGGCCGGAGATAAAAAATTTATCCCCCGATTTTATCCACTGACAAGAGATAAAATTAACTTATCCACTTCTCAGAGCACGGCAACAGGGGAGAGGAGAAGTTTATCCCCGTTTGACATTTCACGGGGACTCGGGGGACTATTTATCCACCGTTATTTAGCGTTTTTATTTATTTATTTAGGAATAAAATTTTTATCCTTTCCTCGGGGAGAAAATTGTCTCGGCCCATGCTAGGGGGGCTGGTTATTTATTGGTTTTATCGAAAACCTTATTATATATAAATAAACATTAATCGATTTATAGACATGCTAGATCAATCAATTGAACT
Organism: Erebia ligea; assembly: GCA_917051295.2. NCBI lineage: Eukaryota > Metazoa > Arthropoda > Insecta > Lepidoptera > Nymphalidae > Erebia > Erebia ligea. The sequence goes on along the minus strand of OU785241.1, from coordinate 11,847,592 downwards.
GATTCAGTGAATGTACACATCGATATAAATCGATGTACGTAACATCGATTTATTGTCATTGGCTCACGGCATACATCTATGATCTCTATGGCAATAGACATTATTGACATTGACTTATTGTTTTATCTCTATAGTCTATTCTCTTTATTCGCGTTCATCGTTTGCTACTGTTGTTGTGTTTCGTAATCGTGATTTTCTTCCTCGGTTTGCTATATTTTACACCTGACGACTTTGCTGCTATTATGGACTCTGCCGATGCTCCCGATGACGACCCTGGCTTTACTTTGGACTCCGTACCCGCTTCTCATAACGACCCCGGCTCGCCAATGGATACCGTACCTGTTTTACGTTCGTCCGAGTTTTACGTTCAAAATAGTGTTTGTTTCTTAATCTATGATTTCAATCCTTAAGCCTACAATTTGTTTCATTGATGGCTGCACCTTGGCCAAAACCCCTTAGTCAACTGGGCGTTTCCCTTTAGTTAGCTACTTGAGAACTTAATGCGTGTAAATTAGGCTTAACACATGGACACCTCACCCGCAGAAGCCGCTCAAGTGGTGGCGTTGCTCGATTTTGGGTTTAGTCAGCGTGTTGTGGCTGCAAGATTGCATCTAAGCCTGTCATCTGTTCATAGAGTTTACAAACGATATCGAGAAACTGGATTATTCACGCGCCGTCCAGGATCTGGTAGGAATCGGGTCACTTGTGAGCGAGATGACCGGTTTATTACAACAGTTTCTTTGCGAGATCGACGCCTTAACGCTTTCCAACTGCAGCAGCAGCTCCGTGTTGTTCGAAGGGTGGCTGTAAGTGACTCCACAATTAGAAGAAGGTTGAAGGAACGTGGACTGGTACCACACAAGCCAGCAAACGGGCCGAAATTAACAGCAGACCATCGAAGAGCGCGCCTTTATTTTGCACGTGAGCACCTAAATTGGTCATACATACAGTGGAGCAAGATTCTCTTTTCTGATGAGTGCAAAATTATGCTGTATGCTAACGATGGAAGGAACAAGGTACATATACAGAAGAGAAGGAGAACGCTATGCACAATGCTGTATTGAAGTAAAAGTAAGCTATGGCGGCGGTTCGTGGACAGTTTGGGGAGGCATTAGCACCGTCGGCAAGACAAAGCTTGTCTTCGCGATCAAGACCGCGACTGCCTGCACTAACTAGTCATCGATACATCGAACAATGTCTTGAGGCTCATGTAATGCCCTATGCACATTTTAATAGCGATATCTTCGTACTCATGCACGATAACGCCAGGGCTCACCTCGCGGCCATCGTAAAGGATTACCTTACTGAAGTTGGTATCTCTGTTATGGAATGGCCAGCGAAAAGCCCTGACATGAATCCAATAGAACACCTATGGGATGAATTAAAAAGACGAATTCGAGTAAGAGATCCCGCCCCAGAAACTCTTGGCCAGCTGCAAAATGCAATTCAAGAAGAATGGGATAACATTCCTCAACACGTGATCGTGACTCTCATCCGATCAATGAAGAACCGTATGGCAGCTGTAATAAGAGCCCGGGGAGGGAATACAAATTATTAAATAAACCTTTTTTAAACTTTTATTTCATTTACATGTATTGTTTTTTCCATTTCCCTCATATTCCTTAATCCCCACTCTCCCAACTCCCCTCCCCTCTCTCAAATATCTCGCCGATTGTGCTTTAAATTTTGAATAAATTAATATAACTTTAAGATATATAATAAGTATAGCATATAATCTAATGCCCCCTTTTTTATGCTTAAATGACTGGATTACAAGTGTAACAATGGCGGGAAATGTGTTGTCTAGAAAACTGGGACTGGAAAAAAAAGCAACTTTTTTCGCCCATACATACTACAAAGTCACCTGACCACCAAGTTGATCTGATGATGGAACCAGAAGGTGGATAGTGGAACTCTTCAATGATTATCAGTAAGCCCCTCGAGTATGGGCTCAATTGGTTTGTTTTAAAGATTCCAAGCGAGTTTTTGAACTAATTTAAGGCTTATTTTACTGAGCAGCGAATTTTAGTCAACTTTAACGCACCATAGCTTGTGGGGATCGCCCGGTTGTGGGGAGAGTTGTGTTTTTTTATAAAACAGCAGTAGTTTCAAACAATTATAAATTTTGCCGTTTTGCCCATACATTGAAATCTAGATTGAATGGACTATGTGGGAAAGTTCATTATAACTGATAATATTAATAAATAATGTACATAATAATTCATCATAGTTTCGTTTAGACAGTTTTCTTTGATATGACCACCATGACTATTGATACCTACATGTGATACCTCATTTCTCGAAAGCCATAATACCTACATTTTTTTCCTATACCTAATCAAATAAATATTATAAATGCGAAAGTTTGGATGGATGGATGTATGTATGGATGTATGTTTGTTACTCAATCACGCTCCAACGGATGAACGGATCTGGATGAAATTTGGCACAGAGATAGATTATAGTCTGGGACATAGGCTACTTTTTATCCCGGAAAATTAAAGAGTTCCCGCGGGAACCGAAAAACCTCAATCCACGCGGACGAAGTCGCGGGCATCAGCTAGTATATAATATATTTTAGTTGTGAATGATGCTAAAACTAAAATATTCAAAATAGTTCTTACCTAGTGTAAGCGTCACTGAAAATCAAAGAGGTAAAGGATCGCCGCTGAAACAATGAATTATGAAACTATCTCGCAGTCTGATACCATCCACGCATCACTTAACTTCATTTTACTTTTATATTTATACTAGTACATTTCCGCGACTTCGTCCGCGTGATTTACGTTTTGTTACCCACAGGTTACTCCTTAATTTTCCGGTATAAAAAGTAGCCTGTCACTCTCCAGGTCCTCAACTATATACAGGTACTCATGCAAAAAATCAAGTTGATCCGTTGCTCTGTTGCGGCGTGATTGAACGACAAACACTCTATTTAACATCCTTGGGGATAAAATGTTCAAAAACTGTGAATCACGTATTTCTGCATATCAAACTGAAAGCCCAAATGCTACGTTTAATGGCTATAACTTAAGAAATGAAGGACTTTCATTCAAACTTTCAACCCCTATTTCACCCCTTTGGGGGTCGAATTTTCAAAAATTTTCAATTTTTTACTAGTAGCTCATATACCAAGTTTCATGGATATACCTTGAGAAATGACAGACTTTCATACAAACTTTCAACCCCTATTTCACATTAAAATTTTGGAAAATCCTTTCTTAGAAAGCGCCTACGTCACAAAAGGAACCTACTGTACAAATTTCAAGTTTCTAACCCCAGCGGTTTGGGCTGTGCGTTGATATTTATGTCAGTCAGTCAGGACTTTGAATTATATATAGGTATATAGATTATAATAAAACCGGCCAAGTGCGAGTCGGACTCGCGCACCGAGGGTTCCGTACAAACCTGTAGTAAGTTTTACGATTTATGACGTATTAAAAATAAAAATTACGTTTGTTGTATGGGAGCCCCCCTTTAATATTTACTTTATTGATATTTAATTATTTATTTTGAAAGGTAATATACAAGTTAATATTCTGTGAAAATTTGAACCGTCTACCTGTTACCGTTTTTAATATTGAGCAAAAAAATACGAAAAAAACACGTTTATTGTATGGGGACCCCCCTTAATATATATATTTTTTTAATTTTTAGTATTTGTTGTTATAGCGGCAACGGAAATACATCATTTGTGAAAATTTCAGCTTTCTAGCTATCACGGTTTATGAGATACAGCCTGGAGACAGACAGACAGACAGACAGCGGAGTCTTAGTAATAGGGTCCCGTTTTTACCCTTTGGGTACGGAACCCTAAAAACTAGCTGATGCCCGCGACTTCGTCCGCGTGGATTGAGGTTTTTCGGTTCCCGCGGGAACTCTTTTAATTTTTCGGGATAAAAAGTAGCCTATGTGCTATTCCAGACTATAATCTATCTCTGTGCCAAATTTCATCCAGATCCGTTCAGCCGTTGGAGCGTGATTGAGTAACAAACATCCATACATCCATACATCCACACATCCATACATCCATCCAAACTTTCGCAATTATAATATTTATTTGATTCCAATTATTAATATAAAGATAGGAATTAATTTTTATTTTAGCTTGTAAGTATTAATATTTGTACACCCATACTTCTGAATTCGCTTCACAAACTTAACCAACGGGTCCATGTTGAATCGGGACATCCAGAATCCTCTTATGTTGTATTTGACAAATAGTTTTCTTGACAAGTACGTAATGTTGTCCAACGTACGTATCCAGCAATCTAATGTAGGTGTACTAACATCTTTTCCTTCGTTTGTAATAAACTTCATGCTGTTTAGTACAATTTTAGATTTAGTCCACTCCTTTTCATGGATACATTTAGGTGTCACGAGGCCAAAGAGAGGCTCATCCTCTTTGTGATCTTGCCATTGGTCGTAACTGCCATTCATTGATTTGAACAGTGTATCAAAGAATACTAGTACATACACTGTGTCTAAGCTCTCCTCGGGAAGTGAACCCAATTCTGCAAAAAAAGCATTGATAAGTTCTTCTATAGGTACTAATATTATAAATGCGAAAGTTTGGATGGATGTATGGATGGATGTTTGTTACTCAATCACGCCCCAACGGTTGAACGGATCTGGATGAAATTTGGCACAGAGATAGATTATAGTCTGGAATAACACATAGGCTACTTTTTATCCCGGAAAACTAAGGAGTTCCCGCGGAAACCAAAAAACCTCAATCTACGCGGACATCAGCTAGTCAGCTAGTATTATAAATGCGAAAGTTTGCATGGATGTATGGATGGATGTTTGTTACTCAATCACGCCCCAACGGTTGAACGGATCTGGATGAAATTTGGCACAGAGATAGATTATAGTCTGGAATAACACATAGGCTACTTTTTATCCCGGAAAACTAAGGAGTTCCCGCGGAAACCAAAAAACCTCAATCTACGCGGACATCAGCTAGTCAGCTAGTATTATAAATGCGAAAGTTTGCATGGATGTATGGATGGATGTTTGTTACTCAATCACGCCCCAACGGTTGAACGGATCTGGATGAAATTTGGCACAGAGATAGATTATAGTCTGGAATAACACATAGGCTACTTTTTATCCCGGAAAACTAAGGAGTTCCCGCGGAAACCAAAAAACCTCAATCTACGCGGACATCAGCTAGTCAGCTAGTATTATAAATGCGAAAGTTTGCATGGATGTATGGATGGATGTTTGTTACTCAATCACGCCCCAACGGCTGAACGGATCTGGATGAAATTTGGCACAGAGATAGATTATAGTCTGGAATAACACATAAGCTACTTTTTATCTCGGAAAATTAAAGAGTTCCCGAATTAATTCATAAAAAAAATTATACTAATAACACAGTCTAAAGTTCTTCCCTACCATCTATCATACCTGTAGAGAGAGCAAAGCATAAGTTTCAATACGGAATTCAGTCACTCTAGTCAAAGAGCAATGTCAAACTAAAGACGTGCCGCCAAGCGATTTAGCGTTCCGGTACGATGCCGTGTAGAAACCGAATAGAGGTATGGGTTTAATATAACTGCCATGCCCCTAACAGGTTAGCCCGCTACCATCTTAGACTGCATCATCACTTACCATCAGGTGAGATCGCAGTACTACACCACCCTACACTTACCCCCTATACTTACTTACTTTTACATACTACTTTTTTAGGCCACTACAAGTTAGTCCTTGACTGCTATCTCACCTGATAATAAGTGATGAGTCAGTCTAAAATGGTAGAGGGGTAACCTGTTATGGGGTATGGCATTTATAATAAGCCCATACCCCCAATCAGTTTCTACACAGCATTGTAGTAACTGGAACTGTAAATTGTTTTTCATTATACCTATTCGAAAAACGCATATTGGCTTCAGAGGATAGCGGGAGCAAAGTGTAACTTGTAGGCCCATAGGACTTTTCATTTATCTCTTCTGATTGGCCCGAAGTCACGTCATCAATTTGTTGATCGAATACGACTTCGCATTTCTCTGTTCTGATTGGTCCGAAGTCACGTGATCAATTTGTTGATCGGATATACGTCTTTACATTTTATTTAAACTTTAAATATACGTCTAAATAATGTCTATACAATTACATAGAAGGTTGATAGGAGTATCTTCTGATTGGTGCTTAAACGTATAGGTAATGTCCATACATAGTAGGTTGATACTCCTAGCTTTTTCTCATACGTAATGATGAAAAATAGTGTGTGTCACTCGGGGCCAAATTTTTTGTTCTCGGGCGGCGTATATTGAATTCCTTGCTACGCTCAGGATTCTACTTTAGAACCCCTCGCTACGCTCGGGATTCTACTATAGAATCCTTCACTTCGCTCTGAATTCAAAATAGCGCCCTCGGGGAACAAAAATTTTCTTTGGCCCCATGTAACACAAATAACTATTGTCGTTAGGGGGTTACAAGCTATGGCCAAAGTCTCCCACCAGTGACCAGACCAGAGAAAATTCAGAAATTATTAATTCCCAAATTGACCCAGCTGTGAATCAAACCAGAGACCTCCTACTATAAGACCACAGCTCTCACCACTGCACCAGGAAGGTCATACCAAAATGATAAAAGCTTAATAAAAGGTAAATTTTAAATGTTTTAATAAGTACATAAAGTAATTAAGTCCTTCTAAAGCCCGTTAGGGTCAGATAGTCAAAAAATATAATCAAAAGAATCTTACTTGCTGAGAATCCCATAAATCCAGCATAATATTTACGGTTTAATGTTTGTATTGCATATGATGCATCAATTTTGTTTATTTTCTTCGGAACTACATGGTATTTTGTGACATTAGGCAAACTCATTGACCCTTTTTTCTGAAGGTCCATGAAAAATTGCAAAATGTGGTCCCATTTTGCTATTTTGACTGTGTTTTTTAATGTGCATCTCAAGTTTTTAGTTACTAGGTCATTCCGGATTCCTTTCATCAAGTGAGGTGCATCAAAGAGTGGTACAATTTCAAACCCATTCACCTCAAATGTGTCATGAATGTACTTCTTATTTAGTCCTAAATATTCTTCTTTTGTTTCCTTAATTAATCTATTAATGGCATCAATGTTCCTTTTGTCCTGATCACAAACTGCAGCCATGACCATAAGTCCACAGTCCTGTAAATCTGATATTATTTCCTGGATAATTATTTTTAATTCTTCTCTACTTATCCTCTGACTGGAGAACTTGTATGCAATCGGTTGATTTCTCCTTTTAAATATCAGTCTTATCATAAAAACAAGTGCATAGTTTGCCAGACAACTATTTGTGTGTGGTTTATCGCTACATAATAAACCTGGTCTCATCTTCCTATTCAAAGTTGGAGTAATTGTAACTTCATCAAAAATAAGCACACACATTCTTTCAGTCTTAGCCATTCTTTGTACTCTTATTTTCAACTTAGCATAAATTCTTTTGCTTAAGCCTGTTTCCAAACCATCTTTAGAAGTCAATTTGTGTATTAGGCGACAAGGAGGTAATACAATCATATTAGTTAACAACCTGTATATCATTGGATACTTTTTATAAAGACTAAGAGCCATAAGTTTTTCTCTATCAGAAAATTTTGTCAATTTTGTCACTTTCTTTATTCTCTTGTTTGATAATAATGAATGGAACAAACGAAATTTTGTAATAAATGTCAAATTTTCAGATAATTTGATGGCTTTCCTCAACCTTGTTACATTTAAACTGTCCTTTCTGACTCTTAGTTCTTCTGTGGACTGCTCATTTCCCATTTTGTTTTTTTTTAAGTCTAGGTTCCTGCTACACAGCTTAGAAGATTGAACTTTTCAAATATCTGAAATTAAATAACCAGAATCAGTAATGTTTTAATACAATAAAACTAACTTGTTGCTTGTAGACAAGTTAGTTATACCTACTTCATACTAGATAATGAGGCCAATTCTGTATAACACAATCTCTAAACTAAACTAAAATGACAGCTTTTTTAAATCTAGTTCTGTCCCTTTCCGCAGGGAATATTAAGAAAGGGTTAGCAATATTTTTAATGCTATCATTTTAGTCTAGTTAAGAGATTGTGTACAACAGAATTGGCCCCAAAATGTTTCTTACTAAAATGTAGATGATGGTACAGTCTAAGATGGAAACAATATTATAACACTAGCTGATGCCCGCGACTTCGTCCACGTGGATTGAGGTTTTTCGGTTCCCGCGGGAACTCTTTAATTTTCCGGGATAAAAAGTAGCCTATGTGCTATTCCAGACTATAATCTATCTCTGTGCCAAATTTCATCCAGATCCGTTCATCCGTTGGAGCGTGATTGAGTAACAAACATACATCCATACATCCAAACTTTCGCATTTATAATATTTATTTGATTAAGTATGTCACAGTGTCAGATGTGAAACCATGGTGCTAAGCCCAACAGGGCTTTACCATTCAAAATATAAAAGTTGCAAATGACCCAGTTATTGTGATTGACTGAATTCATGGCATTTTTGCTGCAACAATAGATTTTAGCCAAAAGCAAAGAGTATTAGACTAGATGTGATTGCATTTGTTTACCGATTTACAATCAGGTGATCGTGAATTATTGGTCTAAAGAAGTGACAGAAATGTTTCAGCAGTCTGCAAAAAGGTAGGTTTACTTTACCTTCTTAAAGTGTGTGGGAAATGATAGGTTGACAAAGCTCAGGTCTTCTGTTCCCCGATTGTGTAAGGAAATTGTAATTGTTTGTCAAACGAATAATTTGACCTGTTTAAGGAGTTCATAGATGCATGCACAACAACAAGCATGTATGAACTCCGTAAACAGTTCGAGTAATATGTTTTAAGCTGTCAAATGATTACGATTTGCTTAGACTTATTGGGCCTCTGATCCAAATGCAAAACTCTGTGATAGGTAAGTACATAACTGTTACATTATGCATTACATGAGCAACTTAGGTTCTGGTCTGTTGTTCCATCGAAGTACCTATGCAATTGCATGCGGATGAGTGCAGACTCAGCAGTGAAGAAAGTGAGTGAATAAGTCAAGATTGCATTGGAGCTGCACCATAACCTTGTGCATTACAATCAAGAGACCCTAACATAACATACAAAATAAACAGCTACACTGCCAACCCTGCCTTTCTTCGTACCACCGAATCTTTATCTAAATTATTTTTCTTATGTACCTACCTATAAAATACATATGCAAAAGTTCGTTTCTCGGTGTTTCAATAACATATCGACGTGATTTTTCGCGTGCGTAGTTATATTTGAGGACCAAGGAGACGACAAAGGCTATTTTTTAACCCAGAATATCATAGTTCACCCGGTAGAATAAAAACGGACACGGCCATCATTTAGCAGATGAATAAATAACCTAGTACCTACTGCACAGGTTTTTGAGTCAGATTTTCATTTAGGAGGCACACATTCACCTCAGCTCGATCGCGCCACGCATGGGTACGGTACTGTACTTCAATGGAGAATATCAAAATTATCGTACCCGGCGTACGGGTTAAACGAAGTTCGAACATGTCTTCCTTCAATATTATGTAAGTACCCTTGGACGAAGTGATATTTCGTCCAAGTAAGTACCTAATATTTTAATTTTTAATTATTTACATTGATATATGTTTATTATGGTAATTAATGATAGTGTAACAGTACCTACTCTGTAAAATGTATCATTGTTATAGTCAGAATTTGAATGTATTACCTGTTTTGACTAGTAGAACCCAGGATTTTTAATTTCACTGCAATGGATGAAGACAGTAATATATTCTTTCAATGGCTGTCTCTTCTGGTGCTTCAGTCCCACAGGCAGACATGCAGTTGTTTTGCATGCAGTTTTGTGAGTTTGTCAGTAATTTACGATCAGAGACAAACTTATCGAATGATTTTAACGGAGTAATTACTCTATGGTATTTTTATTGAACGAAGCCATAGACCAGTAGAAGCTTTCTAAAAGCTACAAAAGCATTGATGACAACAGCAGAGCGATCGGCTAAAAATTGTCGCAATATCACATCCAAAAATGTCTAGGATATCCATTGTTACAGTCCTTATAGCCGGCTTCACGTAAGCTTTTTCAGGATTGTAGCAATGGGTCGCAAACCACAGATTACTAGTCACGAACGCTGAATATCGATATTTTGGTAGTGCAGACCTATTTATAATCCGACTAATTTGAATGTCTATGGTAATCATGTGGTAATCTAGCAATTTAAGTAGACTTGACAGTCTTCCAAATTTAGCTGCGTTACCTATTTCACTAAGTAATATTTTAGAGTCTGTGGTGTCTTGTGATTTTCAATTTAATATTTGGCTTTGTCTAATAGTAAATATAATACAAAATACTTTAATTTAAGAAGCCATGCGCGCATGTTAGTAAATTTTCTTTTTACGATGCAATCCAGAGACTAGTAACCAGAGAGATGCAATCAAAGATACCATAAGCTAGAGATATCTCGAGATACCGAAATTGTCTATGGATATTTTCATTTTAATCACAGAATAAAATTGAATGCCCAAAGAATCAACGCGGAAGGAAATGCAGCCAGCATTCTTGCCACCATTCCACGCGGGCATGTTTCTAGCTTAAAGTTATAGTGTATTGTTTTCAATAAAGATTTTTAAAAAAAAGTAAGTAGGTACAGTCGACGGCATAATTGCATACATAGCTCTAAGGCTAAAACCGCCTGCAAGCAATGCTGTGAATCACTCACGTGGTCACTCACACTGATAAACATAAACTGTCAATAATATTATCAACCTTAATTCAACAACATAAGGTTGTTTACGATTTCAGTTCAATACTACCTGCATATTACCATAAACTGTCAACAATATCAACCATAAGACATTAGCATTAGGTTCAAAACATTTATATTCAATAAACTTGTCTATTGTGATTGTTTATTTCATCGCTTTATCAGTAACCACTCCCAGTGTCGTGGTAATATAGTTGGAAATTGATATACGAGGCATCATATGACCTAGGTTCGAATCTCTTATTGCAGTTTTTATTTTGTTTTGAATAAATGACTGTTTGTTATTCTTTATTATAATAGATCTTTATTTACAGACATAACATCCATTTATAAACGTTACTTACTATTTGTAACTATGTTAGTGGTGTTAATTAATAAAACAAACAAAATAAATTGGATGAAACACTTTTTATTAGATAATCGACTTTATTTTCACTGTTATCATGTTACATTTTCTCAAAAGTAATAAATAACTTCAGCTACTTTTTCTATAATTTTTTAAGGTTATAGCTTAAGTAATCGTTTTCATAAAGAAAAGAAAATTGAAGCTAAACCTTAAAAATCTAGTAACCAATGGGCGGCGCTGCTTTTTTGTCTGTTAATTTTGATAAGATATACTAATAATAATTATTAATAATAATAAAATACGTTATGTTTCATATTTAAAGACTTAAAAATTAAATTTTATATAGCTTTAAAAGTATTACTATTCAATAGAACCTCCACTTTTTTCAATAACAGCAAGCAAGCGCCGCCGGGTTAATCCGTTTGTAATATTGGGACAGATATCCGTTCCCCTAAATATATTCTCCCATACTTCCAACAGTGAGCCTCCGTTTCCTCTGCAGTCCTTTCATTTCGCATATTATCCCACCTTTGCACCATCAAACCTCATAATATTCAATAGGATTTAAGTTTGGTGATCTTACTGGCCAGGGAATAACTGTTGTCTGGGTTTTGATTAAACCAATTACGCACTATATGTGATCGATGCACAGGACAACAATTGTTGTGGCACGTCAACAGCTGGACAACACTTCCATGTCTTATAATGTGCAACTTTGGCGCTGGTGTTTAAGTATCGAACATGTTCGCGAACTCGACAGTTGGTATGAAGCTATTGTTCTCATATTGTTTATCCATAATATTATGTCTTCGTTGTGAAGCATTACTCTCTTCGTCGGGATGCGACACTCAACTTGGTTGTCCACTAAAAACCAAACAGCGAGATTAAAATAACCACTTTTGAAACTACTAAGTATCTTGCCTAAATTTAATAGTTATTTACTTATAAAACGTTATGTAACAAATCCTAAGTTTATGAACACACATTTTTGAACAATAAAAACAATAGTTACTCACGGTGAAACCAGTTTCATTGCAAATTTCAGCTATATTGTATTCGATATTATTTAGCACATTAATAATATGCATCCTCTTCTGCATATTAATATTAGCCTGCATTATTGTTGAAGATAAGAAACAGCAAAACTTTGTAAATTATAATAATTTTGTAGTATTTGCTAGTAACGACTAACGATTGTCAAATCTTCCGTCCGTCAGTACTCAGTGACCATATCTGTTCAGTGATATTTTATACTACCCGCATATGCTATTACTGGTATAAAAATATCACTCATCAAATAAAAACAGTAAAAACAGCTTACACGGGGTCGAGATTTGAACCTACAACAGTTGCGTTGCGCAGTCTGAGTAGTTCCACGCCTCACCATTGAGCTCACTTACTTGGGGTGTGAAATTATCGATATTACGCAGCTATTACAATACCTACAAGCTGAATGACTTATATTATACTACTGTAAGTGTGTGGGTGTCCGACCGCATGCAAAGAAACTTGTTTGCTTATTCTATATGCAATTTTGACGCTGACTGTACATAAAGTCTACCTACTTACTTATTTTTTTTTTTAACGATAACTTTAATTTTAAATAACTAGAATCTAGATGATTCCCGCGACTTCGTCCGCGTGGATTAAGATATTTTGATTCCCGCGGGAACTTTTTAATTTTCCGGGTAAAATAGCGGGTAAAATCCTTCCCCGGGATACAACCTACCCCTGTACCAAATTTCACCAAAATCGGTTGAACAGATGAACCATGAAAGCGTACCAGGCAGACAGACAGACAGACACACTTTCGCATTTATAATATTAGTATGGATGTAATATTATTACATAATATTAATGAATAGCATTGGTATATGTATTTGGTCGTACAATTATTATATTTTTTTAATAGCGTGAGTTGGCAATACTGCCAATGAAAATATTTTATTACCTAGACTTATGTCCGGTATATACGGTCTAATAAAATATTCCTATAAAGGTAAATTGTCAATAGACTGTCTTAAATTAAATAACATTTTGAAGCCATTCCAATATAGCATACCTACTTACTTGAAATAATAGTATTTTCTATTTTTACCAAACAAACAATCTATTCGAGCTTTTTAATCCTTACCTATATTATATTTATTTTAGTTATTAAAGAGTCGTAAAACGATTATTGGACACCTTATGTCACCGCTAAAAACACCTCCCACCATGTATCAATGAAAGCCTAGTTTGACGTCACTTTTGTCATGGTCCGTAAACGACATCTTACTTCAAAAGTCTTACGTGATACCGATTTTCAGCAATATCCATACATTAATTCTATCGATAGTTACTGCATCAATGTCAAAACATTTTTTTGTCCTCAACAATCCTTTACGGACAGTCGCAGTGATACGTGAAGCCAAAACCATGTTTTGACATTGATGCAGTCCTTTAATGATTGCGACAATTTAGTTATAGCCGATCGCTCTGCAGCAGAGAAAAAAAAAATCCAGTGTTGCTCTTCCGGCTTTTCTGTCCTCTGTGCTTAGTATAAAAGAGCTCAGTTCTCAAATTCTTAATTCTAGTTCAGTTTCATTGACCTATGCCACAGAGGCCTTAGAGAGTTGGAAGGTCAGGTGTCCCAATGACGACATCCCGAAGGAATGTTTCACACCCTTGGGATGTGCCGTTGGTTCGGCTGACACATAGGTACCTACTTGCTTGAAATAATAGTATTTTCTTTTTTTACCTAACAAACAATCTATTCGAGCTTTTTAATCCTTAAATTATATTTATTTTAGATATTAAAGAGTCGTAAAACGATTATTGGACACCATTTATGTCACCGCTAAAACACCTCCCACCCATGTAGCCTAGTTGACGTCACGTTTGTCATGGTCCTTAAACGACATCTTACTTCAAAAGTCTTACGTGATACCAATTGTCAGCAATTATTTCTATCGATAGTTACTGCATCAATGTTAAAACATTTTTTGTCCTCAACGATCCTTTACGGACAGTCTCAGTGATACGTGAAGCCAAAACCATGTTTTGACATTGATGCAGTCCTTTAATGATTGCGACAATTTATAGCCGATCGCTCTGCAGGTTACTAGTCTCTGATGACAATCGCTGACAATAAATGAATACAGCTCTTTCTCTGTCTACGGAATACATACTTAAATGAATACATACATGTATGAAGTAATCCTGTAACTGTATTCTAATCAATTTGTACTTTTACCATGGAATTAGGAATTATGACTTACGTCTCCTATTTCTATAACTTTTATTACCTACCTGACTTGATGCCACAGAGTTATAATTTATATGTCTGTGCTTGATGCTTACTCGTTGTCTCGCTTGTCTCCAATCTCCATGATCCATCTTGTCACTTGTCACTTGTCAGTTGTCGGCTGTCGCAGCACCGCAGGGTCCCCGTTATGCCTCCGCTACACTATGCTCCTCGCGCTGCCGCGTAGCACGCCCTCGCTCTGCCGCGTTGCTGCCCTCCGTGGCCACACACAGCTCTCCTCGCGCGATTAATCGCGACGCTCCGCACTAGGTCATTTGCACTTGCTACACGTAACACACAATGGAGGTTGAAACTGTGGCTGCGTGCGCGCTATGCTTGTTTAGCATATTTAATTCCTTCAATCACGTCGCAACAGAGCAACGGATCGACGTGATTTTTTGCATGGGTATAGTTTAGGACTCGGAGATCGACATAGGCTACTTTTTATCCCGGAAAATTAGAGTTAATATATCAATGGTTCCCGTGGGAATTAAAAAAACTTATTTCAAGTGGACGAAGTCGCGGGTATCAGCTAGTACTTTTAAAAAACAAGCTTCTCTATACTAATAAATACTAATACTTATGGAATAACATAGAAGCTAATTTATATCCCGGCAAATTAGATTTCCCGCGGGAACCAAAGAACCTCAATCCACGCGGACTAAGTCGCGGGCATCAATAGATTATAGTCTGAAATAACACAATATAGGCTACTTTTATCCCGGCAAATTAAAAAGTTCCCGCAGGAACTTTTTTAATTCACGCAGACGAAGTCACGGGCATCATAATGTAGGTATAGGTACCAACATAATAATATATTTAAAACATAAAACATCGGCTGGCGGCGGCGGCGACGGCATGATTGCGCGTGCTTCTGCTACGAGCGCTTGATTGCGAATGAGTAGCGGGCAGTGTGTGGCAGGTCTCTCGCGCTTATATCGCCAGTCCTTTCCCCCCTGCCACACACTGCCCGAGTGACGTGGGAAGTAGCGTGGGACGGAGGCAGAGACGTCGTGTGGCAACGATACTCGCCATGCTCTCGCCACGCTCCTCGTCCTCGCGCATCGCTCCCTGTTTTGTCGGTTTTTTGGGCGCGAGTCAAAGGACTGGCGATATGAGCGCGAGAGAGCTGCCACACACTGCCCGCTACTCATTCGCAATCAAGCGCTCGTAGCAGAAGCACGCGCAATCATGCCGTCGCCGCCGCCGCCAGCCGATGTTTTATGTTTTAAATATATTATGTTGGTACCTATACCTACATTATGATGCCCGTGACTTCGTCTGCGTGAATTAAAAAAGTTCCTGCGGGAACTTTTTAATTTGCCGGGATAAAAGTACTCTATATTGTGTTATTTCAGACTATAATCTATTGATGCCCACGACTTCGTCCGCGTGGATTGAGGTTCTTTGGTTCCCGCGGGAACTCTTTAATTTGCCGGGATCTAAATTAGCCTCTATGTTATTCCTTAAGTATATTAGTATAGAGAAGCTTGTTTTTTAAAAGTACTAGCTGATACCCGCGACTTCGTCCACTTGGAATAGGTTTTTTTATTCCCACGGGAACCATTGAAATATTATACGAGAACTCTGTAATTTTCCGGGATAAAATGTAGCCTATGTCGATTTCCGGGTCCTAAACTATAGCCATGCAAAAAATCACGTCGATCCGTTGCTCTGTTGCGACGTGATTGAAGGAATTAAATATGGTAAACAAGCATAGCGCGCACGCAGCCACAGTTTCCTATGGTTTCAACCTCCATTGTGTGTTACGTGTAGCAAGTGCAAATGACCTAGTGCGGAGCGTCGCGATTAATCGCGCGAGGAGAGCAGTGTGTAGCCACGGAGGGCAGCAACGCGGCAGAGCGAGGGCGTGCTACGCGGCAGCGCAAGGAGCATAGTGTAGCGGAGGCTTTTGACTCGCGCCCAAAAAACCGACAAAACAGGGAGCGATGCGCGAGGACGAGGAGCGTGGCGAGAGCATGGCGAGTATCGTTGCCACACGACGTCTCTGCCTCCGTCCCACGCTACTTCCCACGTCACTCGGGCAGTGTGTGGCAGGGGGTTATGGTTACCTATATTATTCCAGCCGAGCGATCGCGTAACTTCTGCATCAATCATTGTTACAGTATCAATTGTTGTAATTGGCTGAATTTATGGCATTCTTGCTGCGTCAATGGATTATGTCCAATAGTGGGAGAGTGTTAACCAATCAGAGGTGATTGCGATGTATCAATCAATGATTGAGGTCCGCAGGTCGCTAGACGGCAATAGACGCTACAGGTAGCGTCTATTGCGTCAGGGTTGGATTCCGTAGTATAATTATTCTACTATTTGTACCATAATTATAATTTTATGTTGCGTAGTATATTATAGTATCGTAATGCTTGGATTGTACGCGAAAATACCATAATTTTAATACCCAATTATTTATTTAACATTTACCCCTTACACGGACTTTTTTCCGAATGGCTACATCAAATGAAAACGAGAAGTAATGACAGGGTTAGAAGGGCAAGAATCCAGAGCCGTAAAACTCTATATTAAAAAAAACCGAGAAGCATTATGCACGGGGAATCCTTGCAATGTTTTGCTGCTTAGGTCATTTTGTGGGAAAGGGATGGATATATTATTTTCTGCTTGAGTAGGACTGAAATGAATGTATAGCAACAAATTTCTAGCGCGAGCCGAAATTAATCAATTTATTCAGAAAAAAAATTGTTTCAAACTGAGCGGGAAGTTTTGTCGTGTTTGGCTAAAAGAGTGCTCGTGACAATTTATAACAATGAGTGAAAGTGATGATGAAGGACCACAGTGAAGGACACTCGAGTGTTTCAACTCCAAAGAAAAAACGCATTGAAAGGGGAGATTTAAGCAGTAAGAAAAACACAGGCCACAGAAATATAGAGTGGAATGGGAAAGTGAACCAAAATTTTGTAAGTGGCTTACTCGTGATCATCAAGATATTTTCAAAGCACGATGCAAAGTTTGCAATGTTTCCAATAATAGTGAACCGACGCTACTCGCTACTCGCTGTGCTGATGTGCTGAATGCTGCCAAAATTCAAATCAAGATTCAAGTGTTTTGTTTTTGGAAATAGGAAGTTTTAGAACAAGCCACATTAAATTATCACTTAATCACTAACCATAGGCCATAGCTAGTAGTACTTTAATCACCAAATTGAAAGAGTATCGGATGAACTAAAAATAGGTAAGTTTATTTTGCTTCGGTTGATTTCATTCAACAAACTATAATTCGTCCGCGTGTATTGAGGTTTTTTGGTTCCCGTGGGAACTCTTTAATTTACCGGGATAAAAACTAGCCTTTGTGTTATTCAGGTCATTATCTAATTTTCAGGTTATACATTTCTATGATCTAGATCCGTTCAGTCGTTCTGGCCGCGTGATTGAGTAGTTAACAAATTAATAACCACCATCCATCCTTTCGCATTTATATTATTAAGTGGCTGTCAATTGTAAATGAATAAAAATTCTTTCCAAAAAACCGACTTCCAAAGCCACTGTAAAGTAAAAAATGATTTTGATTTCTACACACTATGTTGAAGTCGGGCGAGCCTGACGCGTCAACTTTGCCTATCTTTGTTAAACTCGCCCGACTTCAACATAGTCCGCGGCACATATAAAACACAACCAATTTCTTAGTTTGAGGTTAGGTTAGAATACTAATTTTCTCGGGAATGGTCCATTACCTTGTAATGAGAGTAGTATCAGGGGTGAAGGGGCACTTCCCCTTGTGCGTAGGGATACTAAGTTTTAACCTCACCCCTTATTTAACACCCCTTGGAGGTGGTGCTTCCTTAGTACACCTCTAGGGCGATCAAGGACTATTCTCTCAAAATTACATTGCAAGTTTCAAGCCAATTGGTCCTATTACTGTGTTGTGATGTGTGTAATTTCGGCGGAAATCACTTACCATCAGGTGACCCGCCTGCTCGTTTGCTCGCTATATACCTAATTATATGTAAAAAAAATCTACATAACTAATGACCTTGAAATATTTACTGGATATTTTTTTCCACAGGTTCACTAAAATATTGGGCATCTTCAAACCAGGGTCAGTCATTGTCTTGAACTGTGCAAAACACCATTCACAAAGAGCAGGACTCATCCCAACATGTGGTGGCTGAAAAAGGACTATAAAGTCCTTTTATGGATGGCTAACGGAGAAACAGATTCCATACTCCGAGGGATAAAAAACATAAGGAGAAGTAATTAAATATATCAATCATGTTGCACAGGAGAAAAATGTTACCATTTCTCAAGTGCCGCCGTATTACAGCCAACTTAATCCCATGGAACACATCTGGGCCGGGGTTAGTGTAGTCACTAACCCCTGCCACCACATGACCACAAATGGATTTCTGGTCATGTGCCATATTGGTGTTTCTGAATTAACATCTCTGTACTATTGGTGAAATTCTGTTTGCAACGCTTCCAAATGAGCTGATATATCAGTTTTCATGTGTCGTTTAGAAACAAAAGTGGTCAAATCCATTTGGGAGTATTTATTTATAATCACCGACTTTTCGTTCTGATCTCCCTGCACAAGCTGTGTATAGAGTTTGAATCCTTAAGGCTTCACTTAGGTTAGTATTTCTGATTTAAAAAAAAAACATTCATGACCACAAACCTAAAAAATCAAAATAATTAGGATATTAATTTGGATTTGACCTATTTCGAAACCATGCTATGGATTTGACTAGTTTTGTTATTGATCTCGTAGTTGGATTTGACCATCTTTGATTCTTATCACCATGGATATGGCTGATTCTGATTAGCGATGGGCGATTATGAGTGATTTCATTCGAACTATTCGATTATACAAATCGTTCGAATCATTCGAACGATTTACCAAAATTAGTAACTAACTTGCTCCACTACTAATTTCATTCGATTATTGAAAGCTACTAATTTGGTTCGATTATTAAATTAGTAGCCACGTGTCAATTTTGAAATTGAGTCTTATTTGCAAAGATATAAGGTTACATTTCAATTTTCAATAATACCATTAAAATAATTTAAACCTTATTAATCCACCTGACAATTTTGAAATTGAGTCTTATACTTAAGAAAATAAGGTTAAAATTTCAATCGTACAACTGAAAGCATAAGCTAAGTTACCCACTTCTAACATAGCGGCGAAAGATTCCGAGAATTGAGTCGCCAACAATCCAAATCGAAAGCGAAACACCTCTACGAATTAGTAATTACTAATATTAGTAGTGCAGTCAAACCCGAGCGGCGAATGATTCCGAGTCGCGAACAATGCAGTCGAAACGCGATTAGTAATTACTAATTAGTAGTCGTCATTCGATTATGAGCATTAGTATATTACTAATATGCCATTCGAAAGTGTTCGTTAGTAGTGGTAGATTATTCGATTATTCAGATCATTCGTAATCGCCCATCGCTAATTCTGATGCTGATGATTCATGTCAGGGGTTCTCAATAGTTGGGTAGTAACAATAAATATAAACAATTTAGTACTTTAAAATCAACCTTGCTTTATTTGAAAAACCTTCATTTATCATCACTATACAAGTATATATAATCAAAGCTATTATGTTTTTAAATTTCTTATACAACTAAGTATAGCTGGTAATTCTTCAGAGAAATCACAGTTTTCAACAACCTGTTCATGAGTAATAGATGATTTAGGTCTTGACAGGACTTGTTTATAATAATTTAAATCTAAGATTTCATCCCACTTCTCTCCAAAATGTGTGATTAGGTAATAACTTCTTCACGTCATTTAATTTTTCTTGTTTAAGGTACAATTCCGAGACGGGCCGCAGACCGCAACCGCAGGCGACACTGTGGCTACCGGCTGCGGTTACCGCAATGCTGCCTGCGGTCGCTATTCCAACTGCGGCTGCATGCCGTGGCTGCACAATGCACAGAACCGTGCCTCAGTTGTTCCAATAGCTTCATGCGGGACAGAATGTTAGATAACGCTACCGATAGTGTTCTAATGTGTCTTTTACTAGAAGAGGAAGATGATGATGACTTGTTGTTATTATATGCCAAAAGAAAAAGAAAAGCACCTAATCTTTTTTTTAAAAGTCGAACCAAAGAAGGAAGTTATTCTATTTTGATTAAAACCCATATAATTAGTGACGAGGAAAAATTTCGAAAGTATTGTCGGATAAATAAAAACCAATTCGATTTTATACTCAGTTTTATTAGTGACTAGCTGATGCCCGCGACTTCGTCCGCGTGGAATAAGTTTTTTGATTCCCGCGGGAACTCCTTAATTTTCCGGGATAAAAAGTAGCCTATGTGCTATTCCAGACTATAATCTATCTCTGTGCCAAATTTCATCCAGATCCGTTCATCCGTTGGAGCGTGATTGAGTTACAAACATACATCCATACATACATCCATCCATCCAAACTTTCGCATTTATAATATTTATTTGATGACATCCAACCAAAAAATCGACACGCCATTACTGCGGAGGAAAAATTATATCTAACTTTAAGGTAAGCTAATCAAATCAAAATATTCTTCATTTATTTCAGACGGTTCATGACGGCTTTGATTCGCTTGATTAGACAAATCTGTGGGCCCTGGTGAATCGGCTACGGTACTTATTGGAGACTAGGGGCCTGTCTGTATATTATGAACAGGACCTGGTAATCGATACTGATATTGGTCATGTAATTGATACTGATATTGTTCATTATGTCGCGCACTGCTTGGCCTAGGTAGATAAACAGGATCTCGCGGCAATGGTACGTGTAGCCCGCTGCTTGGCCCAGGTTGAAAAGGATCTGACGACAATATATGTGGCGCGCCGCTTGGCTTATTTTGACTACTGTCAGTGGGTCCTGGTGAATTTGGTGTAGGCGACAGGCTATAGTCAGAAAGTGATGTAGAAATTTCTGAATTATCAGTTAAAGTGGGTGAAGAGTTGGACAACTTTTTGGCTGCCATTATCTCGTACTCTGAAAGGACTTCATATAAATGTTTCTTAGCTTGAGCTTTTTCCACTTGTGGCAAATTTCTCAAAACTTCACCTATGTGACGAACAAACAAGTCTATGTCATCATCCTTCTTTTTCAATATTGTTTTAATCAAACTCTGTCTTATCTTTCCATACTTTTAAATTAATAGAATCATCTTTTAATACTTTTTTGTTGAAATCTACATTTCCCTTCTGTTTATTTTCTGTTTCAACTTTAGTTGTGTCGTCATTGTCACTATCTTGCTCGGCATAAGACATGACTCCATCTTTGGATCCTTCTTGTTCATTTGAACTGAGTAGATTGTCCACACTATCCTCCTCATTACTCTGTGGAGCCCTTGGTGACGAAGGTATATTTGAGCCACCCGATCTGTGTTGAGGAACACTTTCCAGAAATGATAGCAGTAGATGTCTTTTGTCTTTCGAGTGTTTAGGAGCAGCTGAACCTGTACCTAATTTATGTTTTTTCTTGAATCTATGATATCCATCGCGGATAGCCTTCCATTTCTTTTTACATTCGTCACCTGTAATAAACAAAAAATTATTTGTTACAGATTCTTGGCCACCGGTGAAACATATGAATCCTTATCTACTTCAGTCCGTATATCAGTGTCCTACATATCCCGAATTGTGAAAAGGGTACTTAATGTTATGAGACAGAAACTAGTGCCAATTTTAATGAAAACACCCACACAGGATGATTTCAAACGCATTGAACAAGATTTTTGGCAAAAATGGAATATACCTAATTGCATTGGTCCAATCGATGGTAAACATGTGCGTGTCAAATCAACCTAAAAACAGTGGATCGCTATTCTTTAACTATAAAGATTACTTTTCTGTTGTGTTGTTAGCAATTGTGGATGCAAATTGTAAATTTGTAGCAGTGGATGTTGGTGCCTATGGCAAAGAATCCGACAACGGTATATTTAACAAATCGATAATGGGAAAAAAAATTGCAGAAAACAACTTTAATATCCCTCCATCGAAACTTCTGCAAGGGACTAATGTAATGTCACCTCATTTCCTGATTGGAGATGAAGCCTTTGCTTTAAGTAAATTTATGATGAAACCATATTGTAGGAGACAAGCGCGTTTAGAAAGAGATAAACTAATTTATAACTACAGATTATGCCGAGGTCGTCGAGTAACAGAAAATGCTTTTGGGTTGCTATCTCAAGTATTCAGAGTATTTTATACGCCTATAGCTGTGGCGCCGAATGTTGTAGATGATTTGATATTATCATCTTGTTGTTTGCACAATCTTCTTCGAGATGGTTACCTTGAGCGACATAACTTGCCATTTCATGTTTATGATGCTACTGATAGGCCCCAGGAAAATATGTTAGAGATTGCAGGTTCCAGTGGATTTGCTAATAGTGACGGATTTCAACGTCAACGTATAATTTAATTACATCTGGGTTTATAGCAGAAACCTTCTTTTTTCCTTTGCAGATATTTTGATACTTATTTAAAGTATTTTGGTAAGACTCTTCCGCTCGAATATACACATTTTCTTTGTCACAAGTCCTTTTAAAATCTTTTCGATTTTTTTATTGAAAAGTGCATATTGGTTGTAGTTTTTAAGACTTCAGATGCTGATCGTTTCCAGTCGTAAACTTTTATATCAATTACAAGTAGTACACGGTTCCATGACGGGTGAAAATTTCGTAATAATCATCAGGGCTAGGCATTACCTCTCGATTTTTAATCTCTTTTTCAATTTTTGCGAAAACTCTATCTGGTGGCAAAAATGAATGGCCAACAACTGGAAACAGAATTTCTAGGGCCCATAATGTGTACAGGTGCATAGTCTTGTAACCATTTTGCTGCCATACCAAGAAGAGATTGGTTTTTATTTTGGCCGCTGCACCCATCTGCTACTAAACGAATCTGTGTGATATGGTCTAATCCGGGACTCAGAAAAATGTTGTTCAAGCAATGAAAAACAGCGCTAGCAATTTCATTCGATGCTTTCGGCAAAATATCTTCAGTCCAGGTGTAGATGAACGTGTTGTTAATAGTTAATGGTGAGTTTGAATTTCCGATTACCACCGTAAAATTGTACACATACAACTGCCTCGAGTAATATGCACTTTGATCGGGAACTTTTGGACACGGTTGGTTCTTTTGGCAGTCAAAACTTAGAATTAAAATATTTTCGGTGCTGTCTTTTAATAAACCATAGAACGCTTTGGCTTTCAATTTGTGAATTCTATTCTCAATCATTAATTGATTTTTTACCTCATTGGTTTTTTCATGTTTTAGTCGTTCTTGTAAAACTATACAAGTGGAGCACATGTCTGTGCGAGGGGATCCAAAACCTATGTTAAATTCGTTTTTGAAAATTTCTCTGAAGTAAGATGCCTTAATACATTTATGTTGATCCTCGGTTTCTGCGATAAACATTTTGTAAAGTTTACTAATGCTGAGCTCCGATGACAAATACTGTCTACTTTTTATTTTACTTCTACAGTAATGTATTTCTAAGGGCTCAAGCTTTTTGATAAAGTCTTTGACAGCTTCCCTCTTAGGTGCATATTTTTGAGTTTTACGCCGGCCTCCTCTATTCTCTTGTGCAGATCATCCATGGCTTTGAAATGTCGACTAATTACACCTGTCACTCTTCCTTTCTTTAAAAGCTAAAATAGAGAGAAAGGTGCGTTTGCAAATTGGAATCAGGACATTGTGTCGTCGTCGTGCAAAGTACGTTACCGCCATTTCCTTTTTATTCCCACATTGATTTACTGGCCTATGTCGCTGAGTAGTTAGTCCAGTCATCTTAGTAGTTCACCTCGGAATTTGAGATACCCAGCTGATTTTTTGTATAAACTTGTATTTTGGCATTCTAAAAGTTGTCTCAAAACCTACATATGGTAGGGTGTCCGCGTCTATTAAAATTTGAGGTCAAAGGTCACAAAAATCGATTTTTTGCTTATTTTTTGCAAATATCTCATTTCCTATGGGGTTTTCGCTATTTGTATTTATTATCAATATTGTAGAGAATTAAATTCCCTACAACTTTTGTTTAAAAAAAATTTTTATACGTTGAATCGTTTTCGAGATAGAGGGCGGAGAGCGCGCGGTTAGAGCATAATGTAAGGTCAACCGGTATAGTCTTGGTCAAAACACGCTATATAAAGTTTATTAAGTAATTATTGATAAATATATAATTAATAATAATTTTCATTTGTTATCAACTATTACATTATACATATTTAATCATTTTTTTCATCAATTGAATCTATCTATTCAATAATACTTACAACCCATTCCCAAATCAAAAAAATATTATGGGACAAACTTTAATTACATTATAATTATATTCTCATTTCCACTAATTATAATTTAAGTAGACAATAATGAAGTACAGATTGGAGTAGCATCTTCAGGAGTAGTATCTTCAGGAGTAGCATCTTCAGGAGATGTTGACTCGACAATGCACGATTGTAAAGTCTTTACATTCGTGCATTGTAGAGACCACACCATAGACCACATACACACATTGAGGCAGATTGTGCAGAAGTCCTATGAGTACAAACAGCCTCTGTGTCTCGCTTTCGTGGACTATGAGAAGGCCTTTGACTCCATCGAGACCTGGGCTGTTCTGGAATCCTTGCAGCGATCCCAAGTTGATTGGCGATACATCGAAGTTTTGAAATGAAATGCCTATATAGCTCGGCATTTATGTCTGTCCAAGTACAGGGTGCGTCTACAAGACCTATACAATTGCATCGCGGGGTGAGACAGGGGGATGTTCTGTCCCCGAAACTGTTTTCTAATGCTTTGGAAGATGTCTTTAAAACGCTTGACTGGAACGGACAAGGCATCAACGTGAACGGAGAGCACATTTCACACCTCCGCGCCGCTTCGCTGATGATATCGTCATCATCGCAAGTTCGCTGCAAGAGCTGCAGAAGATGCTCGATAGCCTTCACGCTGCCTCCCGACGTGTCGGTCTCCGGATGAACTTTGACAAGACCAAGGTTTCATGTTCAATGAATTGGTCATTCCGGGGCCGATTACTGTCAACGGATCTATGCTCGAAACTGTCCAAGAATACACATACCTTGGGCAAATTTTGCAAGTAGGAAGTAACAGTTTCGAGAAAGAGATAGAACGGAGAATAAAGCTGGGCTGGGCAGCATATGGCAAACTCCGTCGAGTCTTTTCGTCGCCTATACCGCAATGCCTGAAGACCAAAGTCTTCAATCAGTGCGTCCTGCCGGTTATGACTTACGGTGCCGAAACGTGGACACTGACATCGAGGCTAGTCCACAGACTTCAAGTCGCTCAACGCGCTATGGAAAGAGCTATGCTCGGAATTTCTTTGAGGGATAAAATCCGAAACGAAGTAATTTGCCAAAGAACCAAAGTAATTGACATAGCTCTCAAGGCTAGCACGTTGAAGTGACAGTGGGCTGGTCACGTTTGCCGCAGGACTGACGGCTGCTGGAGTCGCAAGGTCCTAGAGTGGAGACCGCGTCTCGGCAAACGGAGTGTGGGGCGCCCCCCGGCTAGGTGGAGCGACGACATCCGGAGAGTGGCTGGCATCAAATGGATGCTAACAGCCAAGGATAGGCAGCGTTGGCGCAATCTTAAAGAGGCCTATGTCCAACAGTGGATGCATATTGGCTGATGATGATGATGATGATGAGTTGATAACAAATGAAAGTTATTATTAATTATTTATTTATCAATAATTACTTAATAAACTTTATCTAGAGTGTTTTGACAAGACTATACCGTTTGACCTTACATTATGCTCGAACCGCGCGCTCTCCGCCCTCTATCTCGAAAACGATTCAACGTATAAAAAAAATTTTTACACAAAAGTTGTAGGGAATTCAGTTCTCTACAATATTGATAATAAATACAAATAGCGAAAAACCCATAGGAAATGAGATATTTGCAAAAAATATGCAAAAAATCGATTTTTGTGACCTTTGACCTCAATTTTTAATAGACGCGGACACCCTACCATATGTAGGTTTTGAGACAACTTTTAGAATACCAAAATACAAGTTTATACAAAAAATCAGCTGGGTATCTCAAATTCCGAGATTCTTACCTAATTTTGACTAAGATGACTGGACTAAGTAGTAACTTTCGTACTTATGATTAATCATAAAATTATCCTGATAAATTTTGTCCGATTTTTTGTAGAAAGCTTTATTAAATGCTATTATATCAGCATGACTCAATGAAGTGCACCTGTATGCTTTGGTGTAGTGGTCACATGGAAATCTTAAATTTGGTGGCTCTTTTGGAGTGTACCTAAAATAAAAACAATCATAAATAAGTAAATATTATTAAAAAAAACGAAATCCATTCGTATAATTTTTATTAAGCTTTCAATGGGTCCACACTCCCACATGCTTCGTCTATAGTATTGTTTGTATGTTTAGGTTTAGATTGGACACTTGCGTTATCAAGAGAAATGTAACGACGCATAATTTACCGACACCGGTTCAGCCGTTTAATAGTTACGAGGGAAGATAGGAATGGACATACATAAAAATATTATACTGGCTACACAAATCCTTCCTTTAGGGCTTCACCGTAGTCAGAAAAAAAATACTTCATGCCGTATAAGTAAACAAATTGCAAGAAAATAGTAAATTATTCAGTAGCTGATCCAAAATAAAACCACCACGTGTTTAGCACCACTGACCACGAAAGGCAGCGTGAGTAATCAAAGCAATACAAACATACCTTTCCTTCTTCAATTTGTTGCATTTCCAAATTCCAGTCCGCTTTTTGTTGTGTCCTTTTCTGTGACAACTGGGGAGTAGTTTCCCTTATTAAATTATCCATTTTATTGTAATGTAACACTAATTTTTAATAAAAAACGGCGACGAATACACAAAACCACGATCCATGCGCTCGTCACTCCGCAAAATGGCCGCCGGTCGGCTGTCAATTTCATACATAGTTCTGGCTTCTGATTGGCTACGCGTTAAGACCGATTTCGTTTCTAAGCTTTAAAGGATTTGACTCTTTTTGATACTGAGCAGTCATTTCGAATCGATTTTTCTACGAATTGGTTTGGATTTGACTCCTCTTGAAACCAGTAGCGAAAACAAGATTTTTCATTGAAAAAAATGGCGTACTCTGTTCCAAAACCTTAATTTTTGGATTTGACCAGTTTTGTTTCTAACCGACATATCTTCGTCCAGTTCTTGATTTTTAATTATTTCTGGTAGTCGAGACAGAGATAGCACATTTCCGGCAATTACCCTCTGAGACCAAAGTTGAAGCTTAGATATAAATCCCTGAATGTGGTCGTAGTTACTTAACAAAGTGCCGTTTTTGCCCTGTAGCTTTAAATTTAATCCGTTCAAGGCTTCAAATATATCACTCAAATAGGCCAACATCCAATAAAATTGTTAATTGTTGAACAATGACATAAAGTTGTTTTTTTCTTGAAACTCAAGGACACAGCTCAAGGAATATCAACTCAACATCTTACCGATTGGAACTAGGTGGCGCGACTAAATCTGTTTGTGTTTTAAATAATAAACAATGATAAGTAATTAGATTAAAATATCCGAACACTTCATGCCCCCCCCTAAGAACTCTCTACGCCCCCACGGGGGGCACGCCCCACCGGTTGGGAAGTTCCGGTGTAGTGGATGTTTTATAATTTTTTCATTCGGTCAAACTTAAGTATCATACTTAAGTATACACAGAATAATAAATTAATAGTACACTTCTCATCAGAAAAATCGAAACACCTCGTTAGTTTTATGTTTCGTAAGGATTGTCAGAAAAATATTTAGTTTTAGGAATAAATATTAAATGTCGTTTAAGTAATAGTGGGTAGTATGAGGTTTTCAATCCCTAATGTTAATGTTCCCAATTCAAATTAAAATTTTGATGAACTTCGTGTTTTGTTTAATGAGTCATTTTTACCCGGTATGGAATATGAGGGAAATGGGAAAAAACAATACACGTAAATGAAATAAAAGTTTAAAAAAGGTTTATTTAATCATTTGTATTCCCTCCCCGGGCTCTTATTACTGCTGCCATACGGTTCTTCATTAATCGGATGAGAGTCACGATCACGTGTTGAGGAATGTTATCCCATTCTTCTTGAATTGCAAGCTGGCCAAGAGTTTCTGGGGCGGGATCTCTTACTCGAATTCGTCTTTTTAATTCATCCCATAGGTGTGCTATTGG
Source organism: Erebia ligea (assembly GCA_917051295.2). NCBI lineage: Eukaryota > Metazoa > Arthropoda > Insecta > Lepidoptera > Nymphalidae > Erebia > Erebia ligea. The sequence goes on along the minus strand of OU785241.1, from coordinate 11,819,051 downwards.
ATTCATGTCAGGGCGTCTCGCTGGCCATTCCATAACAGAGATACCAACTTCAGTAAGTTAATCCTTTACGATGGCCGCGAGGTGAGCCCTGGCGTTATCGTGCATGAATACGAAGGTATCGCCAATAAAATGTGCATAGGGCATTACATGAGCCTCAAGACATTGTTCGATGTATCGATGACTAGTTGCTGTTAATTTCGGTCCATTTGCTGGCTTGTGTGGTACCAGTCCACGTTCCTTCACCCTTCTTCTAATTGTGGAGTCACTTACAGCCACCCTTCGAACAACAAGGAGCTGCTGCTGTAGTTGGAAAGCGTTATGGCGTCGATTTCGCAATGAAACTGTTGTAATAAACCGGTCGTCTCGCTCACAAGTGACCCGATTCCTACCAGATCCTGGACGGCGCGTGAATAATCCAGTTTCTCGATATCGTTTATCGTTTATCGTTTAAACAATAAGATTCGTTTGTAGATAGAAATTAGTTTAAGGTCACCATAATATAAGCATAGTTTAAGTATTATTATTGTTCTCATGTAAGTGAACTTTGTTCTTGCTTGAGAAATATATATCTTTAAACCTAAATTCTATGAACAGATGCAATCTTGCAGCCACAACACACTGACTAAGCCCAAAATCGAGCAACGCCACCACTTGGGCGGCTTCTGCGGGTGAGGTGTCGCATGTGTTACAGAAAAACCTTTTAATAAGACGTGACAAAGCACAATGCACAAATAAAAATCAAAGAAATTACTTATTGAGGTTAATTTTTGTTTCTTGCACGATAAAATTATGTACTCTAACTCACTTTGTATCAAAACAATGTCATCATCATCGGATAAACAATTGAAAATCTAATTTTGAATTTAGAATTTTCGTACACCATAGCAAAGACCAAACTGCCAGCTATAAAATTATGTAATTTTTTTTATGGAATTAATTCTCTTTTTTTATTTAATTATCACATGAAAAAACAACAGGGCGATGGTGAAGCATGCGAACACTGCATACCTACCAAATTTCTTAAGAAAATTAATATCAAAAGATTAAAACATACCTCATAAGGTGTTTTATTAATAATAAAACACCTTATAGGTGTGGTGAATGTAAAAACAACTGTGTTGACAGCTTCATCCCAAAAACGTGTAGATGTACCTGTAATTAATGTTCTTGCAGCTGCCATAATATTCTGGTCCTCACGTTCTGCACGGCCATTCTGTTGAGCGGTGTAAGCTACTATTCTCTGATGGTAATTCCTAAATTATCTAACATGGTTTTTGTATCAATGTTACAAAATTGTATTTAAGAGTTGTCAGTTCTCAAATATTTCATAGAATTTAATGTCTGATTTTGAATTAACTTTATGCCATTTTGTTAATGTTTTACTTCATGTGTTCAAGAAAGTAAACAAATCTATAACACATGTCATCCATAAGCAACAAGCTGAACATTCCAAAATGTTCCCTGTTCATATCAAACATGGTAGCGACTACCGCCATAAGGAATCTGGTGTTCTGACATTCTGTCGAGTGTCGACGCATCACCATATTTTCGCTGATTGTCAATGGTCAACTCCTATGAGAGTGGAGGCCTATGCCCAGCAGTGGGATGTTAATGGGCTGTAGTGGTGGTGGTGGTGGTAGTGGAGCATGGGCTTTATACCACAGGTTGATGTAGAATCTTTCAACATCAGTGATCTCTAATAGTAAACAGTCGAAAATCATGATCGCCAAACTCTGACTCTTGTGATATTTATATATTATGTCGATCGCAAGTATCTTCGCTCCAGATTTTATAAGATTTTCAAAAATTTCCAGATTTGTTCAGTCTTTCGGAATTTCCTATCATTCGTGATGCGACATCTTCGTTCGTTGGGCATGTGAAAACTCTAAATCGATCGTGATACATTGACTCAAACCGTCGTTCTAATTTCTTAAAAAAAGGGTCAAAAATAGCATTGAAGAATTTCTCCTGACAAGCTATTGTCTGGAGATCAATATTGGTAAATGGAGCTGTTGTGTCGAGTTTTGGTTTGACCGTTGGTTTTATCACGAACTTGTATTTATCCCATGACCCACAGGGTGATTCGTGGTCGGGAGCTGTTAGCATTTTTCTTACTGTCGAATCCTGCGATAATAACCAATCCTTCTGAATTGGTTCTTTTTATACTCTTCTAATAACCACAAATTCGCCTTATCTACGTAAGCATCAAGAACTTGGTTTATTAAAGCAATCATGGATTCAATTATTTGTGACGGCCTACGAGAACTAAGATCATCATCATCATGGTTCTAAGAACTGGTCTCAATTTATCAAATTATACTCTTTATTTGTACTCCACAACACAAAAATATAAAGAACATACCAAGAAGGAAGTAGAATACAAAAAAAAGTGTGTGTGCCATTCACATACGGCAGAAGTGAAATTTCAGAAAAGTAGCCTACGAGATAATGAGATACTTGTATTCTACCTCATTCTCTCGCAGGCTTAATCCTATTATGAATATGTTTGTCTCTTTTTGGTGTCGCTTTTTCGTTTCGTTTTTCGTTTTATCAACCAGGGGGTCTACTCTCTTTCTCTCAAACGAAACTTCGCAAACGAACGAACGAAATTTCGTTAACTCCTCTCCTACATAATATTATTTCTATGCTCCTCTCTATTTCGTTTTCGTGCACGCAGACGAAGTACGAATCCATAGACAATTTTCGTGACCGATTGGATTGAACGATTTTGTGTGGGTCTAATAGCCGACAAATTACGTTCGTTTGCGAAGTTTCGTTTGAGAGAAAGAGAGTAGACCCCCAGAGGCGGACTTAAACAATCAGAAAAATACAAAAATGGATCGTTTTGTATACACGTTCGTCCGGTGGCGCCACTTGTAGCGTGGCGACAACACCCGTTTCGTCGAATTTTCAAATCACAACGATTCTAAAGAAGTTTAAGGCGGCCTTATCGCTCAGTAGCAATATCTCTGCCAGGCAACCTTAGGATTAGGAGAAGTTGAGGAGATTAACCTGCGGGTGGTGTATTAATATAAACATACAAACAAATACCTACATACTAATATATAAACCATTTACACAAACAATATGTTACTTATAATAAATACGAGTATATGAAAATAAACTAACATGTATCATGAATCGCTAATATTTAACATTAGATAAACTAAATAACAATTAAAACTAGTTGTCTGTATTAAGATGATAAAAATAGAAAGTCTAAACAATTTTTTTTAATATTTCCAGTGACTTTGATTGTCGTATGTTTAATGGGAGAGCATTCCATAATACAACAGCTTGTACTGTAGTCAGTGGTCTCGCCAGAGTTAATGACAGAGCGTTTGAGTACGTGAGCATAGTCAAAACAATATCACACCACCGTCGCATAGATTTTTCAACATCAGATCGTTGACGTAGATACATGTGTCCTCCTTCGGTCGTTGTTTAGTGATCTCGACATTTGCGCCATTGAGAACTTTCGTAGATTCAATGTCTTGGTCTGATACGCGTATCTCGAGGAGTTTACGCATCTCATCGCGAACAGGGTGTGTAGTAAGACAACGATTCTGTATGTCTGCTGAAGACTGCTTGAATACCAAATACATACTTATGGAATAGAACGGGGAAGTACGTACAAAACGGCATACAGTTTTATATTTCTTTCATAAATCTAGAACAGTAAAATTCTACTAACATAAACTTTAATCCATGAGGGTGACATGTTCAATGTTGAACAAACCCTCTTTAATAAATTAAGATCCAATTAAAAAACCATTTTATCCGTCCATACGGACAAAATGGTTTTTTATTGATCTCTATTATGGACAAAATGATACACACTTGGATGAAATCATATTAAATGCATATTGCACATGTAAACTGTCTTGGTCTCTTTGGTAGATCAGCACACTAAGGCATCTTTTCCATTACACGGTTGTTCAAACGTACGGTGTGTAAGCCGTACGGTTGAAAAAACGTGCTAGCTTGTACATGATACGGCAAAATCACCGCGCGAGACATTGGTAAGTACTGGCTAGTAGCGCTTTTTACTCGGGCTGTGTAGGACGTGCTGCGTCATGAATTTTCTTACGAAAAAAAAGATTATAGTTGCTTATTACATATATAGGAAAAAGAAAATAGAAAAAAAAAGGGAAGTAAGGTTTTGGATACATCCGATTTTAGAAAAAAGGGAGGAATATGGCGCGTTTCATACACTTGTCAAGAATCAATTGAGAGAAGATGAAGACAAGTTTTACAATTATTTTAGAATGCAGAAAACTACATTCGACAACTTGCTCCAAAAATTATCCCAGGAACTAAAACATCAAGATACTTTTATGCGAGAGAGTATATCGCCCGCAGAAAGATTGGCTGTAACTCTGAGGTAAGTAGGTACAAAATTAAATGACATATTTTAGTTTAAAATTGTTTATTGCACACAAACAAAATTATTACATGTAATTGAATTTTAATAATTATTAATTTAAGAACAAGTAAATCAAAAAATACACTACGCTGAAAATGCTACTCAAGTGCGGTACTAAAATCGAATTCGTCTTCAATAGAAACTTGAGAATCTGCCGAGATACTTTCCGCATTTACACTATGTACAGATAATTGTGATTCGGGTCGGTAGTGGATTGGCTCTAAACCAGAACCGTGTCCAAAATCATGAGAAGACGTCTGTGGACGACTTATTCCATAGCTCGATCTAGCAGCTGTAGAATATCCATATGTTGACGATTGCGCATTTGAGGATGCTGTACCACTTAAATATCCTTGATGGCCTTGATCCCATTGGTTTCTTGATGTAGGTATATACTGAGTACACTGTCTTTGTTGAATATTTTTAATTATTGAAATTACTTGAAACTGAAAGTCTATCATATTTTCATCACTGAACTTGTCAACTCGATGGGTGCCGGGAACAAAGCCACAATCGACAAAACACAATTTTACAGGAAAAAAGATTTAGTGAAAATCTTGAATAATTACTAAATTACGAGGCGCATCAAAACGGTTTGTATACCAAACGATGCGTTATTTTTTTTGGAGTAACATATAAATGTACACAAGATTATAGTGCGTAGGAAAGACCTAAAAAACTACAAAAACGATATTGCCGCTACAGATATTGAAAGATGTTTCCGTAAGAGTCCATTGTGGTTATATTCCGGTAAAAAGTGCGAAATCAATCAAACAGCAATAGTCTATTGCAACGTTGTGCGCTGTTCTGAAGTATGTATGGCGAATACAGTAATAGCGTTTTGCAGTGATATTACATGAATTTTGATGATCGACTAGATGATGTACTCGTGAATGCTGTGTACATTGTATGAATATTGTTGTACTGGAATGAGTACATTTTTATTGAATATTTACGTAAATATCTGTAAATAATGTAGTGTAATTATATTTAATTTGTTAATAATCATAATAAATTATATTATTGGTCCTGTATAATATAATATATAATATAGTTAGTCTTTGGTTATTAAAATGTTTGTACGATCTAAAATTTGTACGACGGTGACCCTTTTACATTTTTCGCTCTCATTTATTTCTACAGATTTTTATAAAATTATTTCTAAACACGTTTTACATAAATATATAAAAATACTACACAAACACATTTAAAAATAATCCTATAAAACTTCCACCCACTGCGGGGCCTTAAAGACCCAAGCAGCCAGTGGTCAGGGCTCCAAAGAGAGGAACTTCTCACAATTCGCGCCGTCTCAAGAATAACTGCCTTCTGTATCCGACCCTTAATCCAACAACCAAGCGAAAGCTTCTGGAGGTGTTGATTGAAACTTTTCGCAATAAACTGACCGTTAACAGATAAAACCATCGGTACAATAATCGTTGAGTCAACATTCCACATGGCGGTAATCTCGTGAGCAAGGTCCAAGTATTTCGATACTTTTCCCTTTTCTGCTTTCACCAGGTTATCATCATGTGGAATAGTAACATCAACGATTAGTTATTGCTCGGCGCGCTGAACGGTCGACTAACACTATGTCAGGTCTATTGGCAACAATAAACCTATCAGTGATAACTGACCGATCCCAGTAGAGCAAGGCACTACTATTTTCGAGAACTGACACAGGGTTATATCTATAGTATGGTACCTCAGTATCAATAAGACCGTACTGGAGAGCCAGTTGTTGATGGATTATTTTGGCTACTTGATTATGTCTGTGCAAGTACTCTCCATTAGCAAGATGAGAACAACCGGAGACAATATATGTCTGAGGGACTCCCCAGGAAGGTGACACGCACGACATATGTCAACAGTGCCATCTTTCATTAGGTATGTGTCTCCGATAGTTATTCGTCTTGATAACTTCATCCATAATTACACACACAAAACCTTCGGTTTTCCCAAAGAGGTCACCGAATTGTAACCAAAATATAGATGCTATTGGATCTACATCCGCCCTAGGGCCTTGTAGAATCTACCATGCAACTCCTTGCTCTCCCATACCGTCATGCGATCCGAAGTATTAAGTACTATTGGTTTGCGCCAGTTCTCTTTGCCTAAGGAAAGCGGGGTGAAACCCTTATCAACTGCAACCACATCCCTATGTATACCCACGTTCACCTTGAGAAAATAATCTCTGAGTTTGCAGATCTCACGATTATGGAGGTTCTTGATATTCAAAAAACCACGTCCTCCATACTTGCGTGGGATGTACAATCTCATAACAGATGAGCGCGGGTGATGCATACGGTATGTGGTCAACAGTTTTCGAACCTTTTGATCCAGGGTATCCAGTTCAGTTTGGGTCCACTTTAGGATGCCAAAGGTGTGTGAGTAAAGGCATAACCCAACCATTAAAGGCACTTACCTTATTACCACCTGTTAAAATACTATTATGGACTTTTTTCATTATTATTAAGGGTTGTAATATTGTTTCTGTTTTAAATTACGTGAGACTTTGATAATAAATCATTATCATAATAGTAAATTATTAATATTATAATAATTCATCATCAGTCTCATGTAAATTAAACCAGAAACAATATTACAATGTTGAAGTATGTATTAAAAATAAATAACAACATTATTGTATTTAATGTAAGGAGATCATTCTCAAGAAGATACACCATCTTATTAGTGAAAGTGAAAAAAATATATATATATTTGTACAGCAATGTTGATTATGAATCGACATACAAAGTTTATTTCCGGGAACAAAGCCAGAATGGCCGTTACTTGTAGAAGGTTGAAAAAAAACTTGTATCATTGGACATAGTACGATTATTCCGGTAAACAAAATTCGAATGATGAACGGGAAATAACGAAGCAATAACCATAGTGATTTTGGTAAATCGGCCAGGTTTCATTTTAAATTTCTGAAAAAAATTCACAAGGTGTATTGGGGTCCGTAGATTACGAAAATGGCTTGATCGGAATACTGCTGCAATGGATATTGCGGTCTTGTTCCAGGGACCCATCGAACTGTATCAGCGATTCCCATAAAAAAGTTCATACTACGGCTTTTCTTTTTCTCATCTCGTTCTGCTGAATCCATAAACTTCATAAACCTAATGTCAACTTCACTTAGTTCATTTTTTCTTTTTTTTTTAGCCCTTTGCGTCTCACTCCGTTCAGTGTATCCCGAGCTTGATTGATTCGGGACTGCACTATCAAAATTTTCATTACTGAGGCTAGAATCATGAACATGTTCAGTCATGTTAGAATCGGTCTTGCGATGCTCAACATTTTTTTTTAGGAACATCATTTCATCATAGAACATATATTTTCTTATTTTTTTTGCTGAAGAACCAGACTTACATTCATTAATTTTTTTGTCATATTTTATCCAGCTATCTTTCATATTGGTCCACTTCTTCATCACCATTTGCCCTGAAAATAAATAAATAATAATTATTAAATTCAAAATTTATGAAAACCCCCGACCTAAACTGAATCGACCCCGACCTAAAATGGGGTTTTAGTATTTGAACCTGAACCGTTTTGTTTTATATTTCAGGTATCTAGCAACAGGAGATACCTTTACTGACCTATACTACAGCTATAGAATTGGAATAAAAACCATAAGTTGCATCGTACGTGAAGTATGCCACTACATTTGGTTAGAACTGTATAAAGAATATATGAAAATGCCATCTAAAGAAGACTGGCTACACATTGCAAGCAAATTTCAAGAATCTTCCAACTTCCCGCTGTGCTTAGGAGCGGTCGATGGAAAACACATCAGACTTATTAAGCCAATTGATAGTGGCTCGATGTTTTTAAATTACAAACATTTTTTTTCTATAGTTTTGATGGCAGTAGTAGATAGCGATTACAACTTTATATTTGTTGACGTTGGCGCCTACGGAAAGGAGTGTGATTCCAGTGTGTTTAAAGAGACCCCATTTTGGAAAAATTTAACAAACAACGGATTAAATCTACCCGATGCAACACGTTTGCCTGGAATTGACTACGATTTGCCATATGTGTTCGTTGCGGACGAAGCCTTTGCTTTGCATTATCACTTGCTTCGTCCATTTGGTGGTCATCAGCTTGATCAATTAAAACGTACATTTAACTACAGACTCACAAGAGCGCGAAGATTTGTTGAATGTGCGTTTGGCATTTTATCCAATAAATGGCGAATTTTTCACCGGCCAATGAATGTGTCCATCGATTTGGCAGTTGATATTGTGAAAACATGTTGTGTTTTGCAAAATTTTATACATAAGCAGGAAAACTTTCAGTTTCACAATGCGAGTGAAAATGAGTCCACCCTTGATTCAGAATCGGAACTAATCCAGTTACCTATCACGAATGCAGTTCGCGGAAGTTTGGCGGCTAATGAAGTTCGCAACAGATTTGCACAATATTTTGTATCTAACGAAGGTCGCCTCTCCTATCAAAACAACTATGCATAAGTAAAAAGTTAATAATTAAATATCTGTAACTTACCAAACTTGTTTTTCTCATCACCACTTAAATCTTCAAATGTGGGCTGGAAATGAATAAATATTTCTTTCCAGGAATCATATTTAAGCCGCTTATTTTTATAATCGTCGATGGTCTTATCCCATATTACAGGCCTTTCTTGAATCAACGTAATTAATAATTCTTGATTTATGTTCATTTTATAATAAAATCGCGAAACAGCGTATATAAGCGGTCACGAATCCGTGCGTACGTCCGGCACCGTCGACACACCCCGATAGACTGCCATACAACACTGGTGAAAATCACGCCGTGCGTAGACGCGGCGCGCCGAGGGGCAGTCACGGCGCACGCGGCCGCGGCGCCGTGCCTTGGCGCCACCGTGCATGTCGACAAGCTCATATAGTGATCCATACCACTGACGACTGATTCTGACGACCGTGCCTACACGCGGCGAATTAACCGTAGATTTTCACGGCGAGAAACCGTGTAATGGAAAAGAGGCCTAAGCATGAGCCCAATGAGATCTAAGCATGTACTGCCAGCCTTCTCCGGGTTTTGAGCGCAATTGCAATAAATACAAATATGTACAAATAATTGAGATAAACATTAAATGTAACATTTAGAAAGAAAATAAAGGAAATACACAGTACATCTTAAAATTACTTACCATAAAAGAAAAGACTTCCCTCTTCCACCACGAAATTACATTTCTCCCAAATTCCCTCATTGGTTTTTATCTCCCATTTGTTCGTCCCTGCTTTCATCAACTTTCCTTTTTTCCTAATAATTCATCTTTTAGCTTCTTCAAAGCATACTGCAATTGTGTAGGCTCACTCGTGAAGTTTAATACGCTTTTGCCTGTGCTTATATACGTGAGAAACTCTTGTGTAAAGTGGCGTTTGCGAAATCCTGTAAAGGAGGGCCTGCTTACAGACATTGGGTCAATGTTTCCCAAAGATTTCGTTAGCAATGCCTGTGCCATTTTGGACACATACTTAAATATAATTGGTCGAAAAAGTACTGATTCTTTTTCACTCCTCTTTAAGAAGACACTGTTAAGTTATTTCCTTGTGTGCCACTTGGATTTATTTGTAATTTTCTTAAGAACGTTCAAATTCTCTAGATACGTCCCGAACATAGCATGGAATACGACTTCAGAAGTCTTCAAAGGGTCTGCTCCACTCCTCATGATCAACTTCACATCTCTGGTAGAACAGAAATCACTATAGAATTTCAATGCAGCTGCTCCTGAAAAACTCCATTGAACATTTCCCTTGTTCCTCCACAACATCATGAACAATAAAAGAGGGAAATATGCTTTTTGTGTTGATCTGGCAGTGGTTAATAGTAGGATGTCTCCTAGTTCCTTCAGTACGCCCGAAACATTCCCATAATGTGTTGCTTCCTTTATGGCCATTATGATTTCTGCAGCCATTGGCAACATCTGAAGACTATGAATGCTGATTTGAGTTTATCAAAAAATTTGTCCTCCATCACTAAAAGAACTGCTTGGGTCAAAGGGCCTATACTTCGTTATTCCAGTCCTACGTTCTGGAGCAAGTGTTATTCCTTGTAATAGCGCAATATAAATGCAAGCATCTTGTGTGTGGGTCTTAAAAGGTGCTTCTTCACTGCCAGAATCAAATAGATGACTTTTCAGGTGAATTTTTAGGAGCAGCCTTATTCTTAATGACCTGCATGTTTGGAGTCGACGTCAAAATTCTGTGTGACTTTTGAGTCTTTGTTATTCGTTTGCCCTGGCCACTAATAAATCTTCCTTTTGGAGCAGGCAACAACATCCAAGGGGAAAGCTAGAAGATGGACTGAAAGAGTTGTTATCTGCTGCTGTTGTTATCCCAGACACTTCTTTTGCTATTGGTATGTTTGTGGTCTCTGCAGGGGCAAACATACTCGTATGATTAGGAAATATACCCAGAATCCAGATCCAGGCCTGCAAATCCAGATTATGGATTTGCAGGCCAAAGTACAATGGATTTAAATCGTTGCTGTTTTGTATAGTTGCTGTCTTTCCATATGCGTCATTAAATAAAATAAATAAATAAATGAGCTACTGATTTGTAAATGTGTCACAACTCTTCCTGGGTGACCTCTATTTTTAACCGTTTGGATATTTCTTGACTGAAATAAACTTTGAGCGGTCCGTAAAACTAAAAAACACACATAAAGAGGTTGCATCCTGTGGGTGCAATGCGCACACAGGTGGCAGACAAATGATTTCAATACCATTTTCTTTAGCAAAGTTTAAAGCATCAATCCTTTTGTGGCTAGCGTGACCATCCATGATCAGAATAACTTTATCTTCGAGAGTCGTTTTATTATAGCTTTGAAAATGCTTCAACCATTTCTGAACTACTTCTGTAGTCATCTATCGAGACTCTTGAGCTATACCAAAAGTTCCAGCAGGAGCTTCGTCAAGGAGTTCGTTCTTCATATTTTTCCTGGCAAATATTAAACCTGGTGGGACGTATGAATCACCAGCACTCAAACAACAGACCACAGTGACATAAGATCCACGTTCAGCGCTGGTTATACTACCGACTTGTTTTCTTCCTGTCGTAACCAGTGGGACGTTAATGGGATGTAGTGGTGGTGGTAGTGGTGGTGGATACCTACCTTACCATTTTGTTCGTAGAGGGTTATGAAATCATGACATTCTAAAAATTATACAAAAACTTGTTTTTTCCATCAAAATAAAACACCATAGTTAAGATAAAATGTTAAGGAATTGTATATACATTTTTGTAATATTATGAACAATAAATACATTTTGAAAAAGTTTTGCCATGTCAGTCCGTGTAATAGATATGTGCGCCGATGCCAAAATCTTCGGCGGCGGCGTTTAGGTAAAATTTAGTCGGCGGCGGCGTAAATGGCGGCGTAAACGGCGTCGTAAATGGCGGCTTACACTACCTAGTCTACTAAATAAAACCATGGAGAAACAAATGCTTAATTAATTAAAAATGCCTTAGTTGTCATCAAAATTTAATAAAGCTACTCTTAATTAATACTAGAACAAATACCAATTTACTTTGTAGTATCTTGTACAGATTGTTTGCACTTTTCGTAATTGTCGTGAATAAAAATTATTTTATTGATATTTCGCCCAGACAAACGTGATCTTTTCGCTGTAAGAGTAAGGCCAGCTACCGAGAATACACGGTAATAAAAGGACAACATTGAATGAATGGATTACACGGCGTGTAATCCATTCATTCAATGTTGTCCTTTTTCAATATGGACTTCATTTTCTCAAACTTTTAATGGGCCAACCTTTGATGCCAATCATAAACATCCGTTGAAACAGTCGTCCCGGGCCGACTCCCACCACCACCACCACCACTACAGCCCATTAACGTCCCACTGCTGGGCACAGGCCTCCACTCTCCTAGGAGAGAGGGAATTAGAGCTTAGACCCACCACGCTGCTCCAATGCGGGTTGGCGGGCTGGGCCGACTCCCATGCTGATATAAAATGCCTATATTGTTCTGGTAGGGACATTCATAATTTAGTAATGACTAATTTGTCTGATACCTTCTCCCATTTTTCGCTGTTTGATTTGTATTTTCTGTATTTCGGATAAAAAACCGAAATGTCCGTCTTCAAAGTAAAACTGAAACAAACGCTACTGTAATTTATGGATGCTGGTTTTCGTCATTTGCTCGAATACGCTTTTAAGATTACGCCACATTTCCGCTGCTGTGGTGCATGTGATAATATGTAACATAATCTCTTCTGTAATTCTAGTAACATGGATTGTGTGTGCCTTCGCTTCCTTACATTCCCAAGCCTTCCTTTGGGTAGTATCTTCCGGCTGTAGGCTAATCCATTCAACATCGTATAATCCCTGCCCTTATTACAACACCGTTGTTTGGAATTTCCAAATATTCCAGTTTTTCGTGCCCTCCAGTTGTATCCACCACTATCCAATTTTGTTTGTCCTCCAACCGATTTCAAGTGCAGTTTGTTAACTTTATTTAAAATAGTCCGTCCGAGGATCCCGAATATCTTTTTTGCTTCTCTACTTGACATCCTGTTATTTTTAACGAAGTCAACTGCTAATTCTATGATTCCCTATGAATAACTTCTATTATAATATAGAGATGGCACGGTGCGGATCGTCTAGCTAGTTGTTATGTGATTGAATTAAATGAAGGGAAATTTCTTAAAACATTACTTTGGAATAAAATACACTTCGGTACCTGGCAGTCATCTGAAAATTCGCGAACCCCAAGAGGAACGGGTACGCACGTTCAGGCTTGGGCAGTACAATACTTTTGATAGACAATACGGGCTACCATTCCATTCTATAGTTTTTGTCGAATAACATCTAAATTACAACACACCACCAGAGGGTAGTGGTCCGACCAGTAAACGTCATATTTTACATAAATATTAGTGACACACTGCCACGCCGCACTACTTACAAGACAGTGGTCTAACCACCGCCTACACCCGTGAGCCTCACTAATAAAAGTATAGGTATCTATACTCAACTTATTTATGTCCGCACAAAACCAGTCTTGTTCATCCGCAAAGTCAAAAATTTCTTTATTAAAACGCTCACCTGGATGCGCATTGAGGTCCCCAAGAATAAATACCGATTCAATGCCCGCCTCCTCTGCGATAGCACTAATGGAGCTTAGGCAATCGGTGAGTTCTGGTATATTTTCACTACAATCGGTAGGCATATACACGCTGACAACCAAAATAGGACGACCGCACGTTGTAATACGAATCGCCGCTATGCGAGGGTTTGCGCACTGAATTACCGACACACACTGAAACACAGACTTACGCCACAATAAAGCGACACCACCATAAGGCCTTCCTTTGAGAACACCAGCACTCGTATCTACCGCAGAGGTTCCTGTACTTCCAAATGACAATGCCGGCCTGTTAAAGTTTGCCCTATAACCTGAACTACTCTGACGATAACCTCGTCCTCTGGTCGTATTTCCTCTAGTACTCCACCTATTTGTTGAAACGGTTGCGACAATAGGGCGTGCCAACGGCGACCCGTTATACCGCCTTCCTCTAAAACTATTCTCTGGTCGTATTTCCTCTAGTACTCCACCTATTTGTTGAAACGGTTGCGACAATAGGGCGTGCCAACGGCGACCCGTTATACCGCCTTCCTCTAAAACTATTACCAGAGACAACTCTCGCAACTTCCCGCGGTTTTTTTATTTTTTAATTTTTTTTATCCACTACAAGTTAGCCCTTGACTGCGATCTCACCTGATGGTAAGTGATGATAGTCTAAGATGGTAGCGGGCTAACCTGTTAGGGGCATGGCAGTTATATTAAACCCATACCCCTATTCGGTTTCTACACGGCATCGTACCGGAACGCTAAATCGCTTGGCGGCACGTCTTTACCGGTAGGGTGGTAACTAGCCACGGCCGAAGCCTCCCACCAGGCCAGACCAGGGAAAATTCAGAAATTATAAATAATAATACTAATAATATTATAATTTCTCTACAACATTTTGTTCTATACTTCTGAGAAACTTCTCATGATACTAACTTCCTCGGTTCTAGTAAACCATAATCGTTGTATATCAATCGCATAGTGCCGCATAATAGCATTTACTAAATCACGTTTGTTGAACGCAATAGTTAACGATTGCATCGATTCGACCTGTGCAGCAAAATGCTCAGACATCGTCATTCCCGAATTGCTTGTATATACCGCATTAATCAACCTATGCCTCACAGACTCCTGAATCTGCTCGGTCCAATAAGTGCGTCTAAAATCAGTCTCAAAATCAGCGAACGTAATCCAATCCTTCGAATATAATTCCATAACCTGACGAGGGGGCCTGTGACGCATCCTAACGCTATATCAATCTCGCGATCCGATCCATTTACCGCCCTTGTATACTTTTTTAATCGCTTTAAAATGCAATAGGATTTGTGAATGGTTTTCCATCGAAATTCGGCTTGCTAACCGATGGTTGTACCACATAAATGTTCCGAGTTTCGGAAGACGCTACAGTAGAACTAGCAGACTCAGATCTAGATTCCTGCCTATCAATCCTGTCACTTTCATTACTTATTACCCCAGCCGACTCGTGTAAAGAAACACTCGCGTTTTCATTTGGTACCTGACTAACATTCGAACTCAACTGCTGTAATTTTCCTTCGAATTCACTGATTTTTTGTAAAATCAACTCTAACGTCGTGCTCCCTAAGGTTTCTGTTTGCTCGTCCGTTCCTATCGCACTAACATCGGGTCGTTCCGTTGCTACCCGCTATATAATTATACTGTATTTATATTATTATTTTAATAAAACAACATTTTGGCTTGAAAAATTAACGCATAATAATGTATACAATATATTGTGTGTACTTTTACTTAACAGTAAAACAACAAAGTAAACAGTTTAACAGTAGGTAGTACAAAATGAAAGTAAAAGAAAATAACTGTTTATCTCAGTTCTAATTTAATGTTGAAGTGACAGCCCTAATGTTAATATTTTTGTGGGCAGTCGAAAAAGTGATTCAGAAAAAATAATTTGACTGCCCACCAACATACACTCGGCGTCAAAAAAATCGCACCTTTCAAAAAATCGACTTCAAACAACTGTAAACCTTATTTGACATCAATAATAAGGGTCATGTTGGATATCATTTGAAAGGCGATGAAATGGAGAGCACAAAAACAATTCAATTTATTATTTTTCTTTTATTGGAAAAGCACAAAAAAAATAAGTATATAAAACAGTAAAAGTCCTTAATTAAGCCTTAATTTAAAACAGATTAATTACACAAAAAAGAATACAAAAATGATCTTAAAACTAATCTAAAATCTAGTGTTACCCCCCCTTGCCCTGATGACGGCTTCCATACGATCCCTCATGGATCTTACCAATTTTAAAATTTCTTCTTGAGGGATAGTGTCCCATTCCTCAATAACGGCATCTTTGAGTTCCTGGAGAGTCGTAGGAGCGGGATCACGAGACCGAACCTTGCGTTTTAAATGGTCCCATAGGTGCTCAATCGGGTTCAGGTCTGGACTTCTCGCTGGCCACTGCATGACAGAGATCCCAACCTCTTGAAGGTAGTCGCGCACAATAATTGCAGTGTGAGCGCGAGCGTTGTCATGCATCAACGTGAACCCCTCGCCAACAAAACTGGCATAGGGGACCACATGGTCTTCCAGGATCTCTGTGATGTACCGGTGAGCAGTCAGCGACCCTTGCCCGCGAGCACCTCGAGCCCGGGAGACGCAAACAAGGTCGGTTTTGCCGTCGGCCGACATGCCGCCCCAGAACATACAAGAACCGCCTCCATATTCCACCGTCTCCTGGATGCAGGCTTGGGCGAAACGTTCACCCTGTCTTCTGTACACTCTTTTGCGTCTGTCGTTGCAGAAAAGGCACACTCTCGTCTCGTCTGAGAAGAGAACAGCTTTCCATTGTTCGAGGGTCCAATTGACGTGTTCGCGAGCGAATTGCAAGCGGGCTCGCCGATGCTCTGCGGTCAATTTTGGACCTGTAGCAGCTCTTCGCGCCGCTATTTTCCTCTCCCCCAGTCTTCGTCTAACCGTAGACACACTCACGGTTCTTCTGTTAGCTGTCTGGAGCTGCTGTCGCAACTCAACAGCATTTAAGAAGCGATTTCTCAAAGACGTCGATACGATGAATCGGTCGTCTCTCTCCGAGGTGCAGCTACGTCTACCAGACCCATGTCTTCGGACGTAGCCACCGGTCTCCAGGAAACGCTGGTACACTCTTCGAACCGAAAAACGGCTCAAGTTGAGTTGCCGAGCGACATCACACTGCCGCATGCCTGATTGCAGTAGTACAATCACTTGGGCGGCCTCATCGACAGTGGTATCCATTTTCAAGGGTGTTTTTCTTGGGAATGAGCTTCTCGTGTGTCCACTTCAACGGTTGGATAGCGAATGATCCCGATTGAACCTGTATTGACCCTTTTATACCTACAAAAGGTAGCGCAACTAGCGGCTGTTTTAAGGAGCAAAATTGTAGGTGTTTTCTTCTTCTTTTTTTGTGCTCTTCCAGTAAAAGAAAAATAATCAATTGAATTGTTTTTGTACTCTCCATTTCATCGCCTTTCAAATGATATCCAAAATGAACCTCATTATTGATGTCAAATAAGGTCTAAAGTTGTTTGAAGTAGATTTTTTTAAAGGTGCGATTTTTTTGACGCCGAGTGTATTTCTGAAACTAAGAGAGCTTCCGTGCTGGATGATCGATCATCATTGTTTATTTGTTCCCAACTAACTGTGGTTAAAAAAATTCTCACCTGCTGCAATTGCGAAACGAGTTTAAGTTCTTCACATGAATTTTGACCCGCAAATTACATCACCAACTTTAACTCGTGCTCACTGCCAACTGAATTGAAGTTGGTGACAGTTGCTTAAGATGTGTTGCCAGACATATTCAAATTTTTACCACAGATTGAATAATATACGCAACTAACAAAGGTCTCCATATTTTTCAACATTTGTAAAAATACCCTGCTGGGCAAAATCTGATTTGTTGGGCGATCTCGTAAGGTATTACGGTAGGTACTAACAATTACAACTATTCTAAATGAAAAATGATAACAAGTAGGTACTTACTATTACAATAATATAATAAACTTACTTAACAGTACATACTATATCACTTAGGGCTAATTTTTCAATCGTCAGATAAATTTTATCGGAGGAATAAATTTGACGACGCAGATTTTCAATACAAAACCTGTCAAAACGTCAAATTTATTCCTCCGATAAACTTTATCTGACGATTGAAAAATCAGCCCTTAATGACAATATGAATATAATAGTAGTTTGTGATATAAGGGCGGTAAATAGGTTTTTACATACGAGTTGACTAATGTCAGCCCGATGACGCCAGTCGAGGGCTGACCATCGTCACGAGTTTGTTAAAACCTTAACGCCCGTGTATCATACAATATTTTTCAATACATTTGTGAGAAAACTTGAAAATAAAACTCGAGTAGGTAGGTACAAGGTACTCACTAGAAAATGGTTTCTCACGCCCGTACTTATTTCGAGATTTTTGGCGGTTATTAATAGCGCGATTTTTTTCTTTCATCTAAAATACCTAATTGTTGATTTAATTTTATTATTCCACATCACCCCACTCATATTATTTATTACTTAATATAAGAAAAACTCAATGAAACTTTTAAAAATAGCGCGCACAGATTATAGATTTCTGTATCTACGGCGCGTTGTTGTAATCGCGTTTTTTTTAATTGGCTTCATGGCTCCAGGTTCTAGCTCTTAACTCCCAGCCTGGACTATTCAGCCTTTAATTTTTTGATTTATAAAACTTAAAACAATTTTAATTAATTATATTAAAGACAATTTTTTATTTCATTAATTAATTTCATTAATTCACATCTAAATGTCATTATTTTTTAGGTTTTCTACATACAAAGTCAATATCATTATGAACCTTCTTGCGAGAAAACTTTTTATTTAGAAGTAAAGTGGTCTTAGAAAAATTAAAAAAAAACTGCAAAGAAGAACGGCAAGACTCCATGTGTTTTCAGTGTCGCACTTAGACTTCGCGTATATTAATACAAATACTTGGAAATAATAGATCTTAGGATTACTAAAAGAAAAGTTAATTACAGCATATTTTTTTAAAATGGGATTTTTATGAAAATCGAAGTCAAAGACCCATATTGTAGGTTAGGTTACATACCTACTTTCCTACTAGGTAAGCATTTATAATGCAAGTAGTGAGCTGGGGAGCTCAATCTGGAATGTGTGCGTTTAGTATTGTTATAAGACTTTGGCCTTCAAGGCCTACAAGGGGTTCAGAGTTCGAATCCAAAGGCACACAGTACACCTGATTTTTCGATTTGCGTTATACTATTACCTATTCTGTGGTATATGCAATTGAGTAAATATTACTGGCTTTAACAGTGAGGCCCGCCAATCCGCATTGGAGCAGCGTGGTGGGTCTAACCTCTAATCCCTCCCCCTCTCTCCCAGGAAGTGAGAGTGGAGGCCTGTGCCCAGCAGTGGGACGTTAACGGGCTGTATTGGATTGGTGGATTAATAGTGAAGGTACTTAATCATCGTGAGAACCCTGCATGCCCATGAGTACCTACTTACTGCTTAACGTTCTCATAGGCACAGAATAGAATATAAATATGTATCAAAGGAGTACTTATGGCAT
Organism: Erebia ligea; assembly: GCA_917051295.2. NCBI lineage: Eukaryota > Metazoa > Arthropoda > Insecta > Lepidoptera > Nymphalidae > Erebia > Erebia ligea. The sequence continues at coordinate 11,799,946 of OU785241.1, read as the reverse complement.
AGTCTATTAGTTGTGATATTGATGATAATATTATGATGATCATGTTGGAGATGAAATCAGAGGGGGGAGGAGGGGACCCTTTATAGGCAAAATGCATATCAAGGTTCGATACTGACTGTGCAACTATTACTAAGTGTCAGTTGGTGATTATGTTTAAAATGAAACGTTCTAGTATGTAATTAAAAATTATTTATTTTACAATATTATAAAAAAATATATACATCATATCTTCAATATAGCCAGGCAATATTGCGAGGTGAGCTGTCGACTGGAATCCTCAGGGAAAAAGAAAGTGGTCGACCCAAACAAACTTGGCGGCATACGGTTCTGGCAGAGGTTGTGAGGATAGGAATGACGTGGGATGAGGTCGAGGGTGTAGTTTCTGACCGCTCGAGATGGTGCAACACTGTAAACACCCTCTGCCCCACGGGGGGGACATAGGACATTAACACATATCTTCAAAATGTCCTATGTATTAGAGTGACTCGAACGGTTTTAAGATGTGCAAAGATCATTAAATAAGTATCTTTCTTCCCATATGGTAACTGCATAATAATATGTGAGTATCCCTCGGTATATAAAAGTTGCAGTCACTGGTTAGTGTACAACATCAGGAATATGGTTCAGGATTCCTGCAACCGACATGCAGTGTAGTGTTGTGTCAGCAGCTTGCCTATGTCTGGCAGTGTAATATTATACCGTTGCAGTGGTACTTCATGGTTTCCCTCTTGCTGCACTGCTCTACAATCTACATCTTCGAGTCTGAACACAACCTGGTGATTAGCAAGTTCCCAGGAATCTTCAATTTCCCCATGTTGCAACTTCTGCTTCTCAAAATGGCGTCCACAACCAACACAAACATGTTGATGGTCAACTTGTCTTTCCAGTGCAACTACTTGAGTTTGCATGATTTGCTAGGTCCCAACAAGCCTGGCATACCAAGTTAGTATCAGTTATCTGCAAGAAACACAATAATAAATATCCGAGTGATAAATACCTGCCTAACCAATACAGAAAGTATAATATTTTACTACTGAATACATAATCAATGTGATTCAAATCAATCTAAAATGAAACTATTACCCAAAATCGAATTGCAGCAGTAGTAATTCTAGTTATTTTGGATTATCTCAGCCATTAACTACAATAATGAATAACAGTAATTACCTAAGTAGGTAGGTACTGCCTTATGGAATCTGGGCCAATAAAATATATTGTTTTGACAAGAACTTGAATATATATTAGGTAGGTAGGTAGTTTGTATGATTATTGAATAAGTGTTACAAACCTGGATATGTCCATAGCCTATACAAGGTCTTCATTTTGGTCAGAAATTCGACGACGCGTGCGCGTCAACCGCACGCGCAGGGAACTCTCAAACTCCAAAAGGAAGCTCAACTTATCGCGGATTACAACAAAAACTAATAACAGCAACGAGAAATAATATAAATCACTTCATTAGAACCGTAACGCATCAAAATGCAGCTTTTCAGTCCCTCCTTCACAGTTCAACTTGTATTGACAGTGACAAGTGACAGTGACAATACGGTGACAATAGTCAATATATCAATTCATTTGAATGTTGCCAGGCACAATCTCTACAAACATACCATTATAATATAATATATTTTTGAAATTAAATATACACGAAGAATTTTTTGTGGTTTTAAAGCCACGGCGAGTTTAATCGCCTTTAGCAGTACTATCGGCTCAATTTTTTTAAATTTTTTTTAAAGTACTTACTTTTTTGAGTTAGAATTTTTTTTCGAAATAAACTCGAAACTGTGAGAAACAGTAGTACTACGCGGCGAAATTCAAAGAAGCTAGACGGCGCGAGCGGCGTCTGGCGTCCAATCATCGAACCGATTCGGGGTTTAAAAGCCCCGCCCCTTAATCCTTTGAAACGGCCCGCGCGCCGCTGACCGCTCGCGGCTAGCCGACTTCCGCCTTCCGGCCTCAGTTGCGCAAAACACGTCACGCGTGCCGTAAGTGACGCTAATTCGGATTTCAAATACGCGCAAAAATGGATCGCCATTACGAATACTCCAATTTGGAAGACCTAAGTAGGTATGGTGCAACGCCATTGCAAATTAGATACAATGCGACAGAAGCTCGACGGCTCTACGCACAACCGGATCACTTAAATTTCCTTCGTCTGCGAGGAATCCGAAACCCACAAGTTCCGTCCAGTATCACTATCTTAGCCGCAGCGCAGCGTTTAGTCGACCATGGGCAATTCCGAACACCAGAGCATGTTCAAGGTCGAGGTCGTCCCCGCATGTACTCGCCGGAACTCGACGAGGAAATCCTCGAATACTTCGAACGCGATCCTCGGCGAAGCACCCGAATGGCTGCAATTAGGTTTAACTTGAGCCAGTATTACGTGTGGAAGTTGTTAAACTCAGAAGGCTTACATCCATACCATTTTAGGCGTGTACATACACTTCACGAGAACGATGGGCCAGCTAGGATTGAGTTTTGTCAGTGGTTATTAAACAATCGTGAATTACATTCTGTGGACTGTCTAGTCAACTTTTACTCGTATTGGAATTTTTAACTAGCACAATAAACATTATTGGGCCTTTAACAACCCCCACGTGATCCGCGAAAGTGCTCGAATCAAAGAAAGTGCGTAAATACGTGAGTGTAAAATTTAATACCTAAAATAAGTGTACCCACCTACCTCGTGAGCTGTAAATAACCTGCAATGATGGTGTAAGTACTGCCGCCTTAAAACTTTCATCGAAACTTTACCTAATGTTAAACAGCTGATAGTCGTACGTAGGTGAACGACCAGTCGTGCGCCGCTCGGTTCAAGCGTCACGTGACCCGCTCAGTCAGCTGGCGCTACTAATTGATCGCAAAATTTTCGAAATAATAATTTCTCGATTTTTTATTTTTTATTTTAATACTAGGGTCAGGATTAATGGTAGAAACAAATTGTACTGTTAATTTCGAATCACCTCTCAGGGGCCTTAAAACCACTAATAATTCAGCTTGTATAAATCTAGTTGTTTGATATAATTAACAAGTCGGAATTAAAATAATATTCTGCTTTTGTTTTATTTAGTAAAATAAAAATGATTTTGGAACTTTCAAAAAAATAAAAGCGAGTTTCAGATCAAAGTCTATGCCAATATTCTACTAATTGGTAGTTTGCTATTGAATATGGTCTATTTTTCGTTTTGTTAATGCTACTTGTTTAGGATTACACAAAATATTTAAAAACCATTTAATTTCCTTATCCCATTAAATAAAAAAAAATTAAAGCTATTAAAATAAAGTACTTTAATCGTTCTTTAAAATAACTATAGTTTCATTCATTGTCGCTTCTTAAATTGTGCGACACTGGTTCTGCCGTTCTTCTTTACTGCACGAGGGCAGTAAATTCTGCAAAAAAAAAGCACGAGGGCAGTAAATTTAACTTACAAGCCCTGTTTACTGCCTCTGTAAGTGCATTTTTCGAGCAAGTGTATTGAAAAAATAAAATAAACATAATATAGTATACTCAAATAAGAAATATGATATCATAAACTTACTTACACGAGCTTTACATAGATATTTATAATTTCATAGCAATTTAAGAAGACGTTTAAAATTTGTCAACGACACAGACTGTCGGACTGTCTTGGCTTTATTTCTTTGTTGGTTTTCTTCCTCAATTGCGTTTTTTTCGGGTGTGTCCGTCAATATTGCCGTCTGACGTTGTTTACGTCCTTTATTAGTTACAGTCGTCGGACCTGCTTGTGGTAAAGGTCTAAGTTCTTTAGGTGTGAAATTAAACGAATGAGAAGAACTTGCTCGTTGTAGCCCGCTAGGTCCTCGTACTGGCGAGTAAGATCTTCGATCAGAAATTGGAGCTAGTTGACACAGAATCAGTATCAATAGAGAATGGATCCGGTAAATGTTGAGTAGAGGATGATTTGTTATTATTGTATGATTGTTTTGGCAAATCGTTACCATCTGTACGCTGCTCACTTGATGTTGGAAGATCATCAACTGCAGTATTCAGATCGACTTGGATGGAGGATGTTGCATCACAAATTGTCTTCACTGTTAACTTGTAATGAACGGTTAGTCACATTCGATGGTGCATAGTCAACGGCAGTAAATATATTTCTATTAAATGGACTTATACCGGTGCAGGTAAAACCGGCAATTATATTTCTCTCAGTGACAGAAAGAGGAAATGCTTCTCTAACAATCCTAGGAATGTAATGGATGTTCATCGTTTGACCAGGATAATTTCGTATCCAGTTATCTGTAGCTGTGTTTATCATATTCTTGAATGGTCCAAATACTTCTCTATCCAGAACAGGGGTTCCCAAACTTATATGTATCACGCCTCCCTACTGCATAAAATGAATAAACCCCCATGCTAAGTTATAAGTTGTAAAATAAAATAAGGGCAATTAAGTCCAAAAATACATTTTCAGATGTTTTATTATAAAAAATATTGTTTTCACACACTTGTTTTAAGAAGAGTCAATGTGACGGATGAGCTTGCATGTTTTTGATAAGATTTCCAATTCTAGGTTCAATAGAAGACAGTGCACAACGTAGATCACTAGCAATATCTAGTTTGCTTCTGTACTTTGTTTTTATTGCTACAACTGCTGAAAACGCTGTTTCGCACAAATAAATGCTTGAAAAAAGTAAAAACAATGTTTGTGCTTGCTCTGGTGTGCTGGGATAAACTTTGAAATATTTCATGAACCCAACATCCAGTGGTTGGAGCCGGTGTGTGCAGTGAGATGGAAAGCACAATAAAGAACACCATTTTCGCGAGCCAAATCAATGACCTCCAAAGATTTAACATATTGTGTTGCATGACCGTGTAGCAATAAAAGTGCTGGATTATCTTTGGTGGAATGCGACCATTCAATGAATCAGCCATCTTTAGCCAGAGGACAAACAAGGAACCCTGGATCCACCCAGATTCGTGACATTCTCCCCAAGACCCAGCTGGTGCCCCATCAAGCAACTCCGGTTTCATACGCGTCCTTGGAAATATGAACATTGGCGGCATATATGTAGTTGCCAACTGCGCTGAAGCAGAGAATTGTGGTCATTAGTTTTCCCCTTTCTGCGGAGGTCAGTGTTCCTACCTGCCTTTTGCCACAAGTAGCAAGGATTTTTGATTGGGCACTGTGGACACACCTGTCTCATCAATATTGAAAATTCTTTGTGGAGTAAGCTTATGTTCATCGTAAAACTTTTCTAAAAGTTAAAAAAAACTTTCAACAACTACTCTATTGATACCCATAGCTCTAGCTGCTGATGTTGGTTCAGGGTTTCTTTAGCTAATATCTGGATGTCTTTTAAGGAATCCTTTTAACCAATCTATACCAGCCAAACCACTCTCTGAATCTTATGAGGAATTCCAGTTTTTAAGCCACTTCAAATGTAAGTTTGCGCAGGTCACGTGAAGAAAGTCCATGAAACCGTGCTTCCATCAGTTTTATGTAATTAATTAGTTCTCTCTCTTGATCGGGACAAAACACGCTTTGGAAATGGCCCATTTTCTTTTGAAAGATGCTGTCGTCTGGATTGCCCCGATATTTAGAAACATAACGTTCTAATGTTGTTTGTGGAATTTTGTGCATATTTGCTGCTTTTCTGTAGCCCATTTCTCCGGACACAACACTGTGTACAGCTTGTTTCATAGCTTCCACAGATCATCAATGCTGTTCAGTCTTCCTCTTAATAATACGACTTGCAAATAAGTCTACTTGAGGTGTACCAAGAGTTGAAACTATTTCCTGGTATGCCCAATCGGCTAGTTCCCGTCTTATATCGAGATGTACACGCCTGGACTCAGCATCTGCTGTTTTGTTATCTGATGATTTTATATAACAAGCAATAACATACAAACTACGGCATTCACACCATTGCCATATCTGTCTAGTAACATCAGTTAGGTGAGGAAATTGAATTCCATTGGGTTAATATAAGAAATAGCGATCGCGTCGTGTTGTCAACACGGAGTAGAATTTGACAATGTTTATATTTATATTATTATATTTTATATTTATATTTATTTATATGGACAACCAAAAATTGCAACATTAAAAAAACCTTAAAAACTAGACACATTTAGTACACTTGTTAAATGAGCAATTTATCAAAGGTGCCACATCATTCACTAAAAAAATAAATAAAAAGCTTATGCGCGTAAAATTAAAAGTAAAAGTAAAAAAGTACACTACAAAAAAATCTAAACTTATACAAAAATACAAAAATTATACAATTTAAATTTTATGAAAGAGAAAAAAAAAATTATTGATAGATAGTTGAGAGTTGAGACAACTTAAGTCGACCTTAACAATCTTAAAGTTTCTTTTTTATATTTTGGCAGCGTATCATGAAAAATGTCTACCTCTGTACTAATGGAATTATACATTTTTGTTATTCTGGATATGGCTGAAAATTGTTTGAGATTAATTCTAGCTCTGGGTGGGTGTAAAAGGCCGGTTGCTTGACGGGGAACTCTATGTGGGACTTTCAAATTGATTATTTGTAGGAGTGGTGGTGGATTTTTTAAATTCTTGGCAAAAAAATTTAAACCCAAGAAATCTGGAAATTTTCTGTTTGGAATCACGGAGATTTTCTCTTCATTTATTATAAAACCGAGAGAGGTACTCGTAATTAATCTTTTGGTTTGTATTGTGTTTTACAAACACGTATCATACGATTGCCCCAGTAACCAAAAGTCGTCCAATTAGTTGATATTAGTACGGCAGTACGAAGTAAGCGGACAATAGGTAGGCTTCATCACCTTAGTGAATATATAGGGTGCGGTGCATAAACCAAAATAATGGTAATACATTAAATTCGTATAATTTTTTATCAAACTGGAATCTTAAATATTTTTTAGAATCATTATGTATTTTTAAAAGATAATAGGCATCTTTTAAATCGATCTTTGTCATAAAACAATTTCTTGATATCAATTTTAATACAGTACTTTAATCTTAAAATGAAGTCTCAATGAATTCGTTCAATTTTTTTTTAAAGTTCAAAATGAAACGAAATTTACCATTTGGCTTTGGTACCAAATACACGCTAGACAAAAACTGGCCGTCAGTAGGCTCACATCTAGAAATAGCTCCAATAGATAATTAATAGATTACTATCTATCGCTTCAATAAATAATGTCTTCGCTGTGTTCGAGTATGACATCTCAACTGGAGGATTTAATTGGTTAAATCACAGGGTTAAATAAACGGAATTTTATAACCTTTGATACAAGATTTTTTTTTTCTGGTTGAGGAGGTAAACCTTTTATACAAGTTTTTTTTTTTTTCTGGTTGAGGAGGAAAAAATCCCTACGGACTTCTACTTGCTGACAGGGTGTGTCCGGCTTGCACGGACTAAAATAACCTCCCCTTGTCTGCGAGATCAGCACGGAACCGATTTACATTACATCGTGCTGACCCTCAAGTTGTTCCCTCTTCTTTTTTCTTGTTTTTCTCTCTCCTCTCTTCTCAACATTATGGCCCTCAAAATCTGACTGAATCTGTGCCACTCGTCCTCACTCGACAACATGCGACTGATTTGATACAAGATAGAACCAAAGAGTTATTAGTAATTTTTAACCACTGTTTATAATATGAAGGCAATCTGCCTTTATATACAAACCCATCTAGCGGCGGCTGCGTGTCGACTGTTGTCGCGAATGTTTCGATAAGCTCGATGGCCGATTGTTGGGAGGCGGGCCCTTCGTCTCGGATGAGTCGTCCTCGTTTCCGTGAGACGTAGGGGCTCTTCCAGTCTAAATTCTTCGATGTGGTAGTCGCCGCTGGTGGTTTCTTATTAATTTCCGGTAACTTAGGCAATGTGTTCTTCAAGTCTGCACCAGGGCCAACGTTTATAGCAATACTTAAGCAATATTACTCAAAATGACAGTTTGATGTCACGTATCTTGACGTTATTAAAATAAGGATTATAAAATTCTAAAACACGAAAGTCAACAATAATGAAATAATATGACTTTAAGCGTTTTCAGTATGGGCCCAGACCTATTAATTGCTTTAGCAGTCTTTATTGTCTCCAATAAATTCTGGCCAAACAATAAACTGTATGATTTGACTTGTGTCTTATTTCGATACTTTTATCTCGCTTAGCATTCATATCGGAAATCGCCGCTGTTATTCCGCTAATGCCGGGGCATTTATTAGTTTGCAGTTCCAAAGCTATCAAACGAAGTAGAATCTTCACCCAATATATCGAGTATCACGCTGTCAGGTATCAACTGCGCAGAATCTGTCTCCTCGCAAGTAATATCTGGTAAATGACTGGCAGTCGCCTTAGTGATTGTCAGTTCAGCAGTGGTACCGGTGGCTGTAGTAGCCTCAGGTTCTGTATGGACTGCTGCTACCTCTGCGTCAGAGTTCACGCAAATTTCTTGCTCTGGAGCGGTGCTTCCATCAAGCATTTCACAATTATCCTTCTTAGCAAACCCATTAATCTCTTTAGCAGAGTCATGTTTTTGTTTTGAAATCCACAGATTTTTAAATATCAGTATAGAAAACATAACCAGTATACTGTTCGCAAAATTAATAATATCGGGTAGTACAGCTCCAAAGAGAAGTACGCAAACCCTGATCGGTGAATCCGTATACTTGTGAAGTGATGACCTTATGTATTCCAAAACATTTTTAAATGCTCGTGTGCGATAGGTAAGACCAGACCAGACCAGAGAGGTTTATGCGTTAAGAAACAGACCAAAGTACTGTTCGCAAAACACGTATATTGGGTAGTATATCTCCAAAGAGAAATACGCAAACCCAGATCGGTAAATAATAATCATCTTAGATGTCTGTTTATGCGTTAAGAAACAGACCAAAGTACTGTTCGCAAACACGTATACTGGGTAGTATATCTCCAAAGAGAAATACGCAAACCCCAGATCGGTAAAAAATCATCTTAGATGTCTGTTTATGCGTTAAGAAACAGACCAAAGTACTGTTCGCAAAACACGTATATTGGGTAGTATATCTCCAAAGAGAAATACGCAAACCCAGATCGGTAAATATTGCCTGCCACCTTGCTACTTGTAAGCATGTATTTTAAAAATATTTTTACATTGTAAATTCTATAATATCTGCGCATTAGTTTATGAAACAGTCCTTAACTACTGTTCGCAAAACCAAATAGTTGGGTAGTAACATCTCCAAAGAGAAGAACGCAAACCCGCAGAGATAAGGAATAGGTACTCGTATTACGCAATAATTAAAAACTATTATGTAAAAGGTAACCAAATAGTTGGGTAGTTACATCTCCAAAGAGAAGAACGCATACCCTCAGAGATAAGGAATAGGTATTAAGCAATAATTAAAAACTACTACCTACGTGAAAAGGTATTAAGTAAACAACGCAACTAACCTTGCCTGTCCGGTAATTCGAAAAAACTCGATGATCGGCTACGCCAGACAAATCACAGAAAATACCAATAGCATTCTGTGATTTCTCCCATGCATCGAATATATGCTTTAGCAGCATTGCGCCCGCATCGGTTGTTGATCGGCCTTTAGTAAAACCATACTGCTCAGAGTGAAGTAGTTTATTTGAGTTAAAGTGCAGAAGCAGTTGGTTGAGCATAATTTTTTCAAATATCTTGCTGAGTGCTGGTATTTATTTATTTTTTGGGAAGGGAAAGAGTTTCATGAGATCCTAATCGATTGCCTACGGTTATTGTGGGTAGCCATGGCACTTGCTATGGCTAGAAGGAGGTCTTATAAGTTTCCTCCAGCAATTTATTTGCTGCTACGGCAGCTTGCCTCCAAGTGGAAGTGAATTCTTCACCTATCATGATACCGAGAGTCACACACCATTTTTTACGTTCCTCTTCCATATACAAGGCCGAGTTGAAAGCATTCAACTGATATGCTTTAGTGGTGTTGGCTTTAGCGTTTTCCGTCAAGGAATTCCATTTCTGGTTATTTGTGTTGATGATTTCAGAGATCAGAATGTTACAAACCAGAAACACATTCAATATCTTCATGGATTAAGCATGTCCTTTTGGCAGGAAGCAAGCCAAGGCAGGCTGACGAGCTAATGAGGGGTAATCAGGGGTCTTGAGAATCTCCCTGACATCTTCTATGCGGCGTAGAGCACCAGGAATTTCTGGGCACTTGTTCAGTATTACAGCAACTATTTCAGGGAATGATATTGCGACTCTAGAAAGAGTCACTGTCTGCGTGCGACCAGCAGCTTTTGCTTTGATTGAGAGCTTAGCAACCAGTTTCTTCAAACGCTCAACGACCTGAGCACTGTTGGTTGAGTCCATTATTCTGGGGGCATTATTACCCCTCACCAAGAAAATGATTATAAGGAAAGCTAAGTCCTCAACGGAATCTATTTTCTTGTGGATTAGGGCTCTAAATGCCATTATGTCAAATCCTGCGTACCCAAAGTGAGTGATGATCCATTCTTTGCAGTCACCTAATTTATCGAAGACTTCCAGAACCTGATTATAGATGTCTCGGCTAGTTTCAGCTAGCCTCGTGGAGCCACTCAATATTTCCCATTTCGGGTCATTGCTATCACTCGCCATACTACTTTGAGACATACCTAGTATTTGTCGATGCAGAGGTGGATACAATTCTGTGTGACCTGGAGACTCCTTCAGCTCAGACCCCAGTTTAGTTTTCCTCAATAATGGTTCTCACTATTACAAGGTGAGAATAACACACAATTAATAATTAAATTGAAATATAATAAAAAGTTAATACCCTTAAGATTATTAAGCTTATTTTATAATAGTTCCCACTATTACAAAGCGGAAATAACACACAACTTATAATTAGGTAAAGATTGAGTAAATGAACAGTTTATTTAAAATCTTATTATGGCTTAATTGGAATTATGTGAAACAGAATTAATCTAAATAAAGTAAATTAAAATAAAGTGATATAAAATGAGATAAAATAATATGCTTGGTTAACCTATCTAACCTAATGACCTAATACAAATAATCTCAAATAGAGAAAATATCGTCAAATGCGATTACAACAATCTAAGCACACTATGTCAGTCAACAAGGATATATTCTGATTTATCAAATTGTTTCACTGACTTTGTGTGTGTTTCAATCATACATAAACATAAGCTTAATCTGACTATTGAAAAGTGATCCTTAAGATTATTAAGCTTATTTTATAATAGTTCCCACTATTACAAAGCGGAAATAACACACAACTTATAATTAGGTAAAGATTGAGTAAATGAACAGTTTATTTAAAATCTTATTATGGCTTAATTGGAATTATGTGAAACAGAATTAATCTAAATAAAGTAAATTAAAATAAAGTGATATAAAATGAGATAAAATAATATGCTTGGTTAACCTATCTAACCTAATGACCTAATACAAATAATCTCAAATAGAGAAAATATCGTCAAATGCGATTACAACAATCTAAGCACACTATGTCAGTCAACAAGGATATATTCTGATTTATCAAATTGTTTCACTGACTTTGTGTGTGTTTCAATCATACATAAACATAAGCTTAATCTGACTATTGAAAAGTGATGCATGTTTAAACCAATATATTATACTTTATGCTTTAAACAGATTAAGCTTGTTATAAAGCTGTCTTTTAGAATCAGTATTTATTACGGCGGTTTCTTTTTTACAAAACATGTAATCCTCACATCAAATTTTTCCTCAATTGCCTCTATCTTTTTTGAGGAGGTTCAATGTAGATAGATGGCTGCGACGGAATATTATTTCCATTCGCGGATGATGACGGCTGAGTACCATTCTTGTAACGGCTCATTCTGTGGCCGGTTTGGGATTCTCAAATTTTCCATTTCATTACTCACAAATAGTGACATTTTCCCCGCAGACTTGAAATCAATAGTCCCGGATACCAATTTTGGGACGTGTTTCTGAAGTTTAATCAAAAAGGGTTGGAGCATTCGAATTTCTCTCTGAAGCTCATCAAGATTATAACCCTCAGAAATTATCTCATTAGGGTTTTGCAATACGTGGTTGACATAAGATGCCCCAGGTATTGGGTTGTGTTGCCCAAAGTATGTTCTCACGTGCTCAGGAGTAGCCGGATTTGCCATGGCCACAACGACATCCCGAAGATTTGAAAACATTACTGTTTCGGGCCGCGGAACAAAATTACCCTCTCTATTAACCGCATTGTCCATAACAGCGGGAAGGTATACAACCCCGTCACGCTTTAAAATTCCAACAGCGTTTATCAATTTTACAATGGGGGTTGGAGCAACGGTGACTGTCCGTGCAAGATGCTGGAGGCGCGAACTCGCGGAATATGGAAAAGTAAGCGCGGAATCGCGGCTTACTAGTGGGTAGTCAGCCTTGAGGCTTTCCATTTTTGCCTCAAATGTCGCAAGGAAAATTCGGTACAAGCTATAACATGCTGGTGGGACGATGTTTTCGTTGATGGATATAGCTGTAAACATTGTCTGGGTGATTCCAAACCCAATTGCTCTGGTTGTAATACTTAACGTGATAGCCCTAAGCTGCTGGGTCTACGCGTCTACGACGACATTACTTGGGTGCTTCTTTTTAATGTGATTTAATAACGTGCTTGTATTTCCCACATATTTGAATGAATCGGAACACTATTTACACTTAAAACGTCCACTCACTGGCGTTTCAAATACGTCCCAAACAAGAGATTTCCTCTTAGGTCCCGGCATTTATAAAAATATAGTAGGTACTTGAAACAAACAATAACAACCTCCTCCTCAAACCTCCTCCTTTAACCTTTTTAGACCTCAAACGTCAAATCTGCAATATTGTAATATTTGTGACAACGAACGAATCGCGCTCTCGCTCTTTCGCTTGATTCTTTCACCACCAGCCCAAACACGAGTTAGGGAGAATTCAACTCGAGTTAACTCTAACTTAGCACAACTCGAGTTAACTTGAGTTAGTAAGTCGAGTTGACACATCTCACACAAACAACTATTTGTGAAACCATAATTTTTCTCAGCTTATAAATCTATTTTGCAGTCCTCACAATTAATTTTTTTAACTGGGGTACTCTCTACAAAACCAGAAATGTAACCTACTATTTGCAGGACAATATCTAAACTCTGAAGTTTGATTATAATCTAGTTTTTCACTAAGTTCAGTTTCTCTGTTTTAATTTTTCTCCTCGGTTCCCTCAAAACGTTATCCTATTGACGAGCTATTGATTTTGTTAAGAGATGTTGATCCAGATAGAATAGGTGTGTTTTCTATAGGTATACAATTTCCAGTAGAGCTCTGTTCCAAATGAGACAACAACTTTTTAAAAGTGACTTTAAATTGTCTTGTATTTGGATTGTTATTGTATCCACCTTGACTCCGTATGTTACTGAAAAATAAAAATATTTTGCGCTGTAAAACGTAAGGAGTGGACGAATTTGACGAACATTACTGAGCACAAAATAGATTTTTTCGAACTATATAAATACGAGGATGAAGAAATTATAAACTTAGACCTCGACAACTCCTAGCACGAACCAGCACGAACTGATCTGTTCAACAGTCTTCCAGAAGATAAAGTGAGAATATTGTCGTCTGGTGGGGATAATGCAGCGATCTATAGAAATAGAAAGGGCTACTTTTCTATAAATACTCATTGTGAAGCTGCTACTAACCTATCATTTCTAGATGTTGTGGTCAGATAGCATCAATCAGCACATGACTCAAATAAATGGGACAACTGTAAAATAAAACGCATCATCAAAGTCCAGTAACTACATATATCCCGCAAGTAATAATTTTGATAGTGTGTCTATTCCACTATCTGCTTCATTTGTTGGTTTATTCATCCAATCATTTGCATTGGACTCTATTTGTTGGACATCTTCTTTGAGATCGGAATCCTTGTCGAGTTGTGCTAGCTTAAGTATACTGAATTCTAGCTGCTGCAGCTTTGGCTTCGACCCTTTCGATTTCTTTCTTTTGACGTGCTAATCGAGCTTCAAGTTCTGCGCGTTTACTTTGGGATGCGCGTGAGCCCGTTGCTTTCTTCTCATGTGGTAAGAAGGAAGGTGGAAGGTAAGTTGCTTGTGACATTTACTGGATTCCTCATCACATTCTTCGAATGTATCGCGCTCGTGGTTTGATCGGTACTAGCGGTTTGTTCGGTGATATTAGTTCGATCTATGCTCCTAGTCTGTTGGGAACTACTTGACTGCCCAGTCTTGGATGAGCTCCCAGATTGTGACGTCGGTGACGGTAACGCAAATCCATAAGTTTACCCCCTACCAAAAAGTGCTCAACGCGGCTAAAGAAGTTTTCACTTCCAAAAACGACCAGATCAATCCTGCGCCTGATCTTTCTCCAGTCAATTGACAAACTGAGCATTCGATACAGTCTTCTTTAATAGGTTCCTTATACATTTCTTGACATCCAGGACACGTCCAAACCTTCTCTGGATTACATTTAATCGGAGCTTTCAAGTACTTTTTTGGTTCAGCTTTCTGCTTACTTGCTGCTTCTAATTGGGATTTTTAAGATGAACTGCTAATTAATTATTTCAGATTTCATAAGCTTTCTTTGGGTGCAATTATGTTTTTGTCTAAGATTTAGGGAAAGGTTATAACATTTAGAATTTTATGAGAGACTGACATGTGGTGTGAACATTCTACATTTGTTTCGGTTGAGGTAGAAGGTTTCATTATAAAATAAAATAAAATAAAAAAAAAAGCCTTTTATTTCTTGCATGTTTACAATTTACTTAAGATTATCTTATTTTTAATGGTTAGTTGGTTAATATTACAGTCTTTGTATTCTTCTTCTTTGTATTCGGTTTTAAAATTATCATCTAACCAAATTGGATTGAAGTAATTAATGGTCCTTGGGGCCATCTTACAGTCCAATGTTTTACAAAAACACTTGTAGTTGCTTTAACTAATTTACTGGTTACGCTATTTTTTTTTTGTTATTCCTCTTTTCTTTTTGATAGTAATTTTCCCTGTTAATTGCTTATCTAATTCAGTTGCGTTTTTTGTATGCATATTTAAATTGGACATTCTCTCATTAATATAAGCTAATTCTGCGGCAACTTTATTAATTTCCATAGATCTAGTTATTTCTTTTCTTGATATTATACTGTGTTGCTTTGTAGCGAGAGCTGTTGAATACCGTGCTTTAAATATTTCTAAACCAGAACACTCTACACTTACAAAAACTTGAGTGCGTTTGTCCCAAATCGTAATTTTGTCACCTGAATCAATGGGTTTATTAATATAATCAACTAGCTCTTGTTTGGTATCAAATTCATAACTTCCATATGTATACATAGATTGTGGCTGCTTAACTTCCAAAACATTTGTTTTGATATTTTGTCAACACATATCTACCATTGCCATCACTTCTTGTTATAATTGGTGTCGTTAAAGATGACTGGAGTCCCACAATCTAAATGTTCCTGTGAAAATATAGTCGGAAGTTTACCAAGTTGAAGCATGCCATTATGAACAGAATAACTAACGAGTGTTTTATCTTATTCAACCATATATCGTTTGTTAGCAATATAAACAAAAACAGGGTCTTTTGGCCAATAAAACAATTTCTTTGTTAAAACATCTATATAGTGGTGATGAGTTGCTGACAGGTTATCTGTATCGTTTCTAGCATGTATGATTACTATGTCATCAGGATCATTTTCAATTTCCCATTGTGCTTCACGCTTTACAAATTTATCACCTGTAGTATAATACTGTCGTCTCACTTCTTCTTGTACACTTGAGTGGTATCTATTTGCCCATTGAATTCCACGCTGAGACTTCCAGCATACATTGGAAACAGCAAACAAACCGTTACCATCTGAACATGTTATAATACTACACAATTGACCTATATCATTGTAAATTGGTGTTCCTGAAACTAAATCGTTTTGATGGTATTGAAAAGCTCTAACACACCTATTAGCATAAAGTCCATTAATCTTATTGGCTTCTATATTAATGTACTTATCTACTTGAATTTCTTCGCCACCAGGTTTCCTTAAATAACAATTTTTTGTAACATGTGCCAATCTGAAACTATCGCTTGAAGCTATATCTGGATACTTACAGACTGGTCTAATTTTGTTACCTGAAGAGTCATACTGATCAGAATTCATGTTTATTAAGCAGTGTGCTGGCACACAATGTTGATTTAAACTATTTTTAACTGAAAACCAATTAATATTATTACAAAAACCAAATCTCTTATTAATTTTATCTGTGAATTCAAAATTTGGGTCACGGCTTAAAATTTCTTCCTCACTAATTTCTAAGGTCAATGTATTTGGAATCAACATACTGATGTTACTTCGCTCACAATGAGCATTTACGTCACAAAGAGTGACTAAGTTGGTCGTAGTAGCAGCAGTAATATCAATTAGTGGTATTTTTACAGTATTAGCTTAGCAAGTTGTTGCTTTTTAGTTATTTTATCGTTCGTCACTGCTTTTTTAGCCAGCTTACCCTTACGACGTTGATTTTTCAACTTATTTACAGCAAACTTTACTTTAGTTTTGAATAAGTTTACTTCTTTTTCGTTATAAGCCTTCTCAACCTCTGTAGTTTTCAATTTGTAGTCTATCAAGGTTTTAAACTTTTCATTGAGATTAGCTCTTTTAACTCCCTTTATTTACATATTCATCATGAAGGTTTCATTATATCCGTATTTGTACTAGGAACATAATCAGAAATCGTGCAAAGACTCGATTGGGGAGATTGGGCATGAACAATGGTTGTCTGAACGGTGACTTGATTATTGGGATGGAGATCTTATGATGTACCGGCTTGGCTAATTAGTTGTATCGTGTTTCCTGCGAAATCATACGGATTTTCCTTTTCTTTAACAGTAGGTACTGGCCATAAAATCGGCATTGCTATAAACATCTGGATTTCAAGGCCAAATTCCTGTGACTCTGAAACTATCCATTCGTTCTTTGCCTGCAAAGTTATCGAATGTGTTATTTGTTTCATTGTGTCGTTTTTGTTATTTTTTGAATTAAAGGTTTTTTTAAATTTGTTGAGGCTTTTTTATTGAAATTAAAACATCTTTACTTACGAGATGATTGACGCTCCACCATCTTGTGACCCGCCTCGATGCTGGCGGAGGAGACGCCCGGGAAAGGGTTGCGTAGAAATCCAGTTTATTAAAAATAATAGTGAAAAAACCCACCACCAATAAAAAAAAATAAAGGAACTTAAAACTATTTCTTTATATTTTCTTGTCTTGAAAATGTTGCAAGTTTTATTAACTTGTAGCAGCTTAATGTATGGACTTGTTTGCCCTTAAAGAATAGACAACTTAAAGAATATTAAAAAAAAGTTTTGTAGCTGGCTCTCGACGTGAAAAATCATTAACATCTCTTAACTAAAGCTCCAGGGGCGATGCATTTTATGTTGTTGCTATATATGTAATATAGATGTCATTTAACTTAAATCTTTTGAATCGTTTACTGTGACTTGCAGTGTACGATAGTTACCGTTAAATTTCGTAAATCCTTATCATCCAGTGATTGGTTGGTGACTCGTGCGCTCTGTAGGCTGCCGCAAAGGGTTCCAGCGTCACGGCCGCCTGCAGAGGGTTATATAAGCACGACTCCCGGGATTCTTAGCGACCTTGTTCGCGTTTGCAAGCTCAATAGTTGTGGGGATGGAATTAGCAGCAGAAAGCGGGTTCTTCAGCGCTGCAGGTGCATAACTTGTAGGTCAGTAGTCATCAGCGCTGCAGCGCGGCGGCGGGGGGCGCGGCGGCCACTGACGGGCTCATTCCTGTCAGCGGCCGCGTGGTCTTCTCTTTTTTTGAGGTCTTTACTCGGAGTCGGTTTGCCGGAATAATGTAACAGAGAATCTTCGCAAGGTCGTGGAATTTTTATCGCTCAGAAAAAAGCATTAACCTAAACCATTAAGTGTGCAACGGAGTGTGGCTTCCCCCCTCCCCGCCTTGAAAGGGTCCCATTTTGCAGATTTCCTAGCTTTTCAAAAAACTATACAAGCTACTGTCAAAGAGTACATTGTTCCTTAATAAATTACCTACAAATAAGTTGTAACATTTATCATGATAGGAATTATAGTTTACAAGCTATGGTGCGCTAAAGTCGACTAAAAATCGCAGCTCAGTAAAATAAGCCTTAAATTAGTTCAAAAACACGCTTGGAATCTGTAAAACAAACCAATTGCGCCCATACACGAGAGACTTACTGATAATAATTAATCATTGAAGAGTTCCACTATCCACCTCCTGGTTCCATCATCAGATCAGCTCTATGCTGGAGCTGGTGACTTTCTACTATGTATGGGCGAAAAAGTTTCTTTCCAGTCCCAGTTATCTAGACTCAACATATTTCCTCGCCATAGTCGCACTTGATGAAATGTATGCATTGAATGTTGATGGGCTGCACGCTGTAGCTGAAGAAGAGGGTAACTTGGATAGTATGACTGTGTTGTTTTTATGACTAACGTATTTATTAAATGAAGGTACCATAACTCGGCAAGACTGTTATCGGTTTGTGTAGTCCCATACAAAGCGACAATAAATCTTTCTGCTACTTCTTTTACTTCCTCCTGAACGGCATCCATTTTGTAAAAAAATATTATGATTCCATGCGAGTTAATTTGTTTTTGGAGCTGAATAAACTGAGCCTTTCCTTTACCACAAAATGCTGACGCAATATCACAGCCACTTATTACATGAAGAAAGAGGACTGATTCTCCTCAGTTTTGTATTACTTCTCCATCAATTAAGCCCTGAACGCTCTACAAGTTTTTCTTCACAATTTTAAGCCTCTTTTTACAAGTACTTTTCACAAGGAAGCAACCCTACGTATTTTATAAATTTTCGCCTCGGAGGCCCCAAGTTTAAGTCAGGATATATGACTTAAACTTGGGGCCTCATTACGGTTAAAGTGTAAGCACCTGCTCAGCAGCTGAAACCTCCTGAGAGTCATGTATGTCTTAAAATTGGGTGTATAAAATATGTTCGAAATTGAGCTCCAGTATGACTCCATGCGGGCTTTAACAACACTCCCCATCTCAAGAACAATGGCGAGATACGTATACAATTCGTCAATTGTCGTATCACGCCATTCCCTAAGGCGGCTCTTGTTTGTTTTCAGCCTGGAGCTGGGTCAATTCTCGAGCATATTCATTAGTCTCCAAGACTACACGGCGTCAAAAAAATCGCACCTTTCAAAAAATCTACTTCAAACAACTTTAAACCTTATGACATCTTCTCTCTCCTAGTTTCTCTCCTCACTTCTGGTTGGAGTGGAGGATTTGGAAAGTTCCTCCATTCAAAATCGTATCAATTGGGGCCTAGTTTATGTCCACATGCGCCTCCCGATGCGTCGGCTGGAATAATAAAGGCTGGACCGCACATCCATTCGAGTCGGATTTTCTTTCGGTTAAAAGTGATTAATTTTTCTCGGTAAACCAAATTAAATGTTGTTAACTTTATAACAGGTAAGGGCTATTACGCACTGTCGACTAGTCGCCGGCGACTCAGTCCCTCGGCGGCCGAAACATGGGAAACTATAGTTGGGCCATTACAAACGTGCGAACTGAGTCATAAATCATTTTTATCAGATCTCTCTTTCACACTTATAGGCATATCGGAACTCTCGCTCGCACTTCTAGTGTTGTGCGTAACAACAAAGAAGGGATTTGTCGATAGTCAATAGCAGGTAATCAAGAAAGGTTAAGGAAATAATGCAGAATATTTTTTAGGATGTATTTTTAATGTCTGCTTTTAAAACATACAATATATTAAATATAAATTAAGACGAAGTCGCGAGGGCAACAGCTAGTATTAATCTATGTCTATGTCATCGTCGGAGGAGCTATCGCTGTCATCTTCATGTAAATTTATTATCAGATGCTGTACTCTCTGATCTCTTAAAATAGCCTTGGCTAAATCGCGATCCTGTAACTCCTCTGCATGCCTCACACATTTTACCCAGTCCTCTTTGGATACATTCTCGATAGCTTCATGTAAAAGGATCTCGACATCTGCTATTTTAAAAGTATTGTTTTTTGATGCCACTTCGCCCTTTACTTGTGCCCATACCAATTCAATGGGATTATATTGGCAGTGATACGGTGGCAGCCGAATAACTTCGTGGCCATGCTCAATTGCCAGTTGGTC
This sequence comes from Erebia ligea, assembly GCA_917051295.2. Lineage (NCBI taxonomy): Eukaryota > Metazoa > Arthropoda > Insecta > Lepidoptera > Nymphalidae > Erebia > Erebia ligea. The sequence continues at coordinate 11,779,821 of OU785241.1, read as the reverse complement.
AATGGCATAAATCTTTTTTGGGTTGCTTTGTTTTACTTTAATTATTAATTCTTCTTTTATGTCTGCATTCGAAAACAGAATGTTTTTCTGTTGGAGCCATTCCTGTATGTTACTTTTCTTCCAAGACATTGTCGGTATGGGTTCTAATTGCTTGGTATGGTAACTGGCATTATCTAAAATGATAATCGATGGTTCCTCCAAAACTAGTAAAAAGTCCATAAACCACGCAATATATGTTTCCGCGTCCATTTCAGTGTGGTAATCGGCATCTTTGGATTTCACAGCTAAAACTAATTTTGCTTCTGGTACGAAGCCTGTCTTAGCGGAGCCGGCGTGACATACAATCAAACGTTGTCCCTTCCCCACTGGTTGATTTTTAAAGCCACCTTGATCATTTTCTCCAAGCCACATTCGTTTTCTGCACTGGTTTTGATTGACCCAGGTCTCGTCCAGATAAAACCGCGGACGGGTATCGTTTGTCTTCTTTAATGTATCAAGTTTTCTTAAAAACTCCATTCTAGCGCAGACAATATCAATTCGTTCCATTAGGTATTTTCGGCCATCCATGTTTTTTTTGAATTGGTAACCTATTTTCTTTAATATTTTTTTCAATGATGACTTGCTGCACTTAAATTCAGGCATTTGTTCTTTTATTTTCGCTAATATTTTAGCCACTGTTGGGTATTCACCACTGTCGTAAAATGAACAAATGGTGCGTTGCAACAAACAAACATCGAAATTATCGATATTTGTAACTGTTTCTGGTTTTACATATGTTTCTCTTGGTGTACATGGATGGCCAGATTGAAGTATTTCTTTCTTGACTTTGTCTACAGTTCTCGTACTAACTCCACAAAGAAGCGCCGTAATATGTCGTGGGTTATTTAAATTTAGAGAAGATATTTTTACCGGGTCACTTTTCAATTCATTAAACACTGTCAACACATTATAAATAACCGTACGAGTTTGGGCGTTAATATCGCCCTTTAATTTTAACAAAGTTAAGTTGGAGAATAATGCGTCCATGGTTCGCTTACGATTGTCTAATGATAACTAACACAATTTTCACAAACACCTACATTTTACCTTATTGCATTAGTCATCAACGACCGCGTCGTTTATAGCTACCTGCGTCCGAGCGGCATCCCTTTATCGATATCGAGTTGTGCAGCATCGTCACATTCCTTTGACGTCATGTTTTATGACTCAGTTCGCACGTTTGTAATGGCCCAACTATATAGGGCCGGAGACCGAGCCGAGCGACAGTATTCCAAGTACATTCGTGCAGAATGGACGTTGAAGAACTTGCAATAGTAGCGGCGCTACTAATTATAAAAAGAAAGAAAAATAAAAAAAAATCAAAAGAGTATTGGGTGCATCCTTTGTTAGAAGAACGGAGGTCAAAGGGAATGTTTAAAATATTTTATGAAGACGTTAGAAAATATCCTCGTAAATTTTTTAATTATGCAAGAATGTCTGTGAGTTCGTTTGATGACTTATTGTGTCTTCTAAAACCACATATAACTGGCATAGATACAAATATGCGACCATGTATTTCTCCGGAAGAAAAACTTTTTATAACACTAAGGTAAGTGACAATTCAAATAAAATTCATTCCTAACATTTATTTTTTACGGGATTTTAACACAATTTACATTACATTCCCGGAGACATCTACCGGCCAAACCTAGTGTTTAAAGTGTTGACAATCCCTAGCTAAAAATAAATGTTAAGTGGTGCAATAAGTTTTTATGCAGTTTTTTACGAAAACGATGGCCAGTAAATCAGCTTCACACCTGCAAAAACTTATTGCTCCTCCTAACATTTATTTTTAGCTGGTCTCCAGTCAAAACTTAAAACTCAAGGTTCAAATAGATCCAAAATGTCAGAATCTTGCGAGGCATTTGAAGTGACAGTAGAAAATCGCGACTCTGGGCGTTCACGTTCTGAAGGAGTTGAAGTTGGTAGCGTATAATAATGTTGTGCTTCAGGGCGTGATTGTTGACTTGGTGCTGTTGAACGCCCGGCCTCCGGTGTGAAGTAACCACGCTCATACTCGTACTCATTAAAATTTCGCCACATTGTGTTTGGATATATATTATTTTGAGTAGAGGATCGGAATGATTCGATTACACTGATTAATTGAATTTTCGCAGCTGACTTTTTGTGCTCCGGAATTGCCCTAAATGATGATAATAGGGACATCAGGAACATTCTCTCCTCATCTTGTTCCAAAATATCCTCCTTATTTTTGCGAGTTTCAATACACTTGTTTAATGTGGTTAACAGTTCGCTTGTGCCATCATCTGACGTTTTTTTCTTTTTTCTTCCGACTATATTTTCTCTCGAGTAAGGTCCTAAAGGTTCTTGATCATTTGTCAAATGTTCTTGTTCAGCAATGTTACTCTCTGTGTTCAAATTACCAACGGTATTCTTCAAAAATAACAGCTGATTATAATAAATATAGGGAGTTTTATGGGAAGCAGCAGATCCGCTTTTAGTATTTTTTAATCTTCGTACTTCTCGCGAAAAGCAGCTTCTTATATTTTTCCATTTTTTTTGAAGTGAATGACCTGTAAATAATGTATATATATAAATTATTTTTTAATTCCAGATATCTTGGAAGCGGTTGTAAATTTGTAGATTTACATTACTCATACAGACTTGGGATTTCAACTATAGCTGAAATAATAAGAGAAGTTTGTCATTTTATATGGGTTGTACTAAAAGACATGTGTTTACCGCAACCGACAAAAGAAAATTGGTTAAAAATCGCAAAAGATTTTCATTTACGGGCCAATTTTCCAAATTGCATAGGTGCCGTAGATGGTAAGCATGTAAGAATTATAAAACCATACAACAGTGGATCATTGTGTTATAATTACAAACACTTCTTTTCTGTAATTTTGCTTGCCATTTGTGACTCTGACTATAAGTTCATATACATAGACGTTGGTTCCTATGGAAAGGATTGCGATTCAACTATATTTACAAATTCAACGTTTTATCAAAAGCTAATGAACAATGATTTGCAAATACCCGAACCTAAGCCCATTTCATCGACAAACCCTATACCAGTACCGTTTGTTATTGTGGGTGACGAAGCATTTGGACAAACTGACAAAATTATGCGACCGTTCGGTGGATCAAATTTAACAACAAAGAAAAAAATATTTAATTATAGGCTTTCTCGTGCACGACGCCATATTGAATGTTCATTCGGCATATTAGCAAACAAGTGGCAGATTTTTCACAGACCTATCAACGTGAATTTAGATCTAGTATCATGCATCATCAAAACATGTTGCGCTCTTCACAACTATGTCCGAGAAAGAGACGGATATAAATTTGAAGATACCCTGAGCATTCCTGGCTTTGAAGAAGTCCCAAACGGTTTCCAAAGAGCTACGCGACGTGGTGCATCATACAGAGATGTATTTGCTGATTACTTTACAACTGAGGGTCAATTATCTTGGCAGATGAGCAGTATTAATTAATAAAAAATAAATGGCATTTCTTACTTACCTGAGTTTTTTTTTTCTTCGTTTGATAATTCTTCACCTCCAAATAACTCCACTATTTCTTCCCACTGTTTTTTCTTCAAATCTCGATTAGCATATTCCTCACTTTGTAAATCCCAAATAGCTTTTCGGGATTGTATTTCCGATATAAATTTATCCGTGTCAAAACTCATTGTGCGCGGCCGTCCGGTCGTTACGACAGTTGCTCGCAGTGTGAATGCTTTCATTTGAAACCGTGCTCCTATTGGTCGCCGGCGACCGCAGTTGCCTGTGCGTCGCCACTGCGCGGCGAGTCGCCGAGTCGCCCGGGCAACCGGTGACTAGTGCGTAAACACCTATATAGACTATACAATATTACAGTCGTCGACAACTGAGTCGCCGGCGACTAGTCGACAGTGCGTAATAGCCCTAAGCGGGCAGTGGGGGCACTTTCAGTCGGTTTATGTACACTGTCTAGGTTAGGGTAAGCCGCCGATATAGCTTCCAGCTGGTTGCAGACTTCCTCTGCCTCCCTGAATCTGGAGTCATAGCGGAGGATCTGCTCCGAGTCATTATCATCGAGTTCATTTAACACTGCTTCATAGCTACTCGTTAGCATCTCATATTTGTCCTGAAGCCTCCGTAGGCGTGCCGAAATAACTGCTGAAGACTGCGACTTATAATTTACCATTTCTAGTGTATTCCGAAACCAAATCATATTGAGTTTTGAATTTATTCAAGGATGGTTTTGACATTTTGGCAGATGAAGTACCTACTTGAATAAGTCGAACTAAAAACGATTTTCCGAACCGAGATCAGAGATTTTACCGATTTATCAAAATAAAACGAGTGAAGTTAGTAAATAATTATATTATAACTAAAAATTACCTAGGTTATAAATACCTATTACTGAGAAAAATTAATCACTTTAAACCGAAAGAAAATCCGACTCGAATGGATGAGGATGGAGTGCGGTAAGATGGGTGTGCTGTGCTGTGGTGTTCTGTGCAGCTGTTTCCAACTCGGAGATCTTGTCGTGAGCCTCATCCAGCTGCTGGTGCAGTGTAGAGATCTTGTTAAGTGTTGCCTCGTACTCAGCCCGGCACTCATAATAATTAAATTCAGTCGTATGTACAGTATACAATATTACAAAACTGCACCTGGCGAATTGATGATGATACATTTATGTTGTGTTATCTTCGATAAAACAAAACATATCACATGTCTCAATTAGCACGCGCTAAATCGCTCATGTTACAAAGTTTTAAAACAATATGATAAAAGTATCTAATATCAAACAATAGGTAGGTAACTAAGTAAACTGGATATAAAAATGTAAAATATAAAAAGATTGGTGAACAATTAAATTGTAAACGATCAAATTAAAATAAACAAAAAATTACCGAAGCTATGCATACTGGGCTGGGTTGGATTGACTAGTATTGTCAACGGCAACCTGATTCGCAGTCATGGCAGATAACATTGTCTTCCGTGCCCAATTTGTTATAGTTTTGCTGCAATGTTTGTACAATATAAATATAATATACCTATGCACTAAATATTATGTTAAGGAGGAAGTAAAACGACGTATGGCGATAGCAAGAAAATATGGAAGAACAAGGAACGTAACAAAACCTACAAAGACCCGGCACGTTAAAACGCTTGTTTTCCCCATATCATTTGGTTCGAGATTTGTCCACGGTTACCAAATGGATGCGTTTTAAATCACGAATCCCCAAAATAGGACTTCCAATCATTATTATTTCATTAAATTATCATTCCGATTGGCGTTTGGGGCCGTTGGTATCCTGATGAGAGCAGTGAGCCTCTTCTTGCGGTGAAACTATATCACCGATTTAAGCTACCTGAGGTTCATGCAATTGGTGTTCTTTATTATTTTCCGAAGCAAAATATTTGTCCACCAGTCCTTGCAACTTTCACCATCGTCGAGAACTGAATAGGAGAATCCTCTTCCTGGCACCTTTCCCCTTCATAGTGAGCCGATTTCGCATAAGCTTAGCTCCGGAGCCGTATGTCAAAGCCGGTCGTCCTGTCAGTAGCGGACAGATTTCTCTTTCGTTTTCGTTGAACACATCATCCATATTCGGCAGCAGTGATTTTCAACGTTCCTAAAATTCCCTTTCACGTTTGCTCATTTGTGTGTGAATATATTTGTGAATGGAATTTACCGTAAGGGTAATTCTTTCAAAGCTGCGGCAATCCACAACACGGATGGTCAGGTGTGGGCCGATACAGATCCTGATCAGGTAAATCGACATCAGCTACATATTTGATTCGATTAGCGAAGTTTGGATTACGTTTTGCTTTCTGAATCACTGTTGATGGTATATTTCCAGCGACCTCGATGTCTTCTCGAGGGTTGTCCACGGTTAGCAAATGGATGCGTTTTAAATCACGCAATCCCCAAAATAGGACTTGCAATCTCTACATCATTATAAATAAAAATATTATTATTAACTAAATTATCATTCCGATTGGCGTTTGGGGCCGTTGGGATCCTGATGAGAGCAGTGAGCCTACAAATCTTACCGGCGCGGTGTTTTAAATACGACCTGAGCGTATAGTTATATGTACGGTCGGTTAAAATCTTAACCTAACTTCGAAAAAGCGTATGTTATCGGCTTATTATTGGTTTAAATTGTGATCTGACGATCTTCAAATATGTAGTACCGAAAATGTTTTATTGTCATGTAAATGACTAGTCATGGGCGTTTTTGATATTTTTCACCATCGTTGCTCAACGTTGTTTCGATGCCGTCACCCGTTGTCAACATCGTTGTTTCCGACAACGGTGTCGGACATCCAGCTAGCGCTATGTAGGTAACATGTATGGTTATTGGTTGGCGTTTTCATAAACGTTGTTACTTGTTAAATTGAAGTGCGATGCCATCTTACTTCAACGTAATGGACTTATTTATGAAAATAATAGTAAATAAAAGTGGTGATGTAATGAAATAGACAAAATGTTTTTTTTTTATATTTTTTTTAATTTGTTAAAAAATATGCGTTTGCATTTAAAAAAATTAATTGCTCAAGTTTAGACGTGGTAAGCCGGGTCCTGCGTTCATTTAAAATATACCTAGCTTTGGAGAATATACGTTCACACGGTACGGATGTTATTACAATGTTGCACCGTGTTCGGTATATTGCCGCCAAAGTTGGGTATATTTTAGAATGGCGTAGCCACCATTCAGTTGGGTCGTTCCACTTCCCATCATTGCTTTGCCGAGGCAACATCTCATCTTCCAATTTGCCAGTTGTTGATTTATAATTAATATTTACACTGCAATATTTACATATTCCTACAGTTTCGTCCTTTTTGTCAAAATGTTCCCAAACTGGATTTGCTCCTCTTTGCCTCCTTCGCGACATTATTACTTACGCTATTTATTTACATTAAGATTCTATTAATTTATTTACAATAAGATTCATATGCATCTATACACAACTACTGAAACTGACGACAGTAACTTTTAAAGATCGAGCGCGAAGCCGCGAACTATGAACTTCGTTTTCGTAATGAAAAAATCAAAACAAACATAGCCTTGAAACAACCGTCAAATTGTTTTAACGTTCGGCTGCCATCGTCGTATGACATCGGTCGTTGTCGGTTATTGTCGGCACTCGGCATTATTCGGTGTGATCGCGTTGAATTTCTGTTAGTTGTTAGTTGTTACCACAGACACAGAATAATATAATAGTACTAACACAGAGTACTTTGTTCGGTGTTGCTCCCATCCGTTGTTCAACATTTCGGCAACGGATGCCAACATCATATATTAACATCGTTGGTGAGCAACGTTGCTTTAAAAACGGCCACCTCTATAAATGACCAATATTCGCGATCGTAAGTGTAATATTTTTGCTGAACTGTAGTCGACTTTTTGGAGAAAAATCCTAAAGGTTCCCAAATGACCTGCACTTCCTGTTGCAAAACAGCCTCTACGCAAAATTCAGAGCTGTCGGTGTTGGATACTTCGATAGCTAGTGGTTTTTAAATGTAATTAACTCACCGTCACAGGCCACGTGCAATTCGCTCCTTTCGTCGCAGTTTTATATTGGACGTTTGTATAGAAGGAAATATCACTCGTGCGCACCGGATTTATTGTTATTCTTTTAGCACATCACTTTCACGCTCTTGCACAGTCCTTTGTTTTATAACTTTGCACTTGAAACATGTATTTTCGAATTTTAATGTGGATAACGAGCTTACTCGGCTTCTTGTGTTTGACGTTGCGTCCAGAGAGAGACGACGGGCGGCCGCTTGCAATATGGCGTCCATCACGCGGCCGATTCGTGTCGAAGGCACACGAGCCATTTGTGGCGGGAGTTTTAAACCAAAACCCTACAGACCGACTGTCATCAACGCGAGCGTCAATGAATTTAATAATAATTAGGATTTTTAATAAGTAGATATTACGTACCTTGCGATGGAGCTACACTGCTATAATCAGTCAAACGGGAATCGGCTACACTGCTATAATCAGTCAAACGGGAATCGGAAAGGCGCGGTGTAGTGTTTAGAATATCATCTGTAAAAATAATAATTGTTAATAGATAACAGTTACAATATTAATGTTGGCTTTTATAACAACACACACACATATCGCACCTTCATTCAAATAACGAATTAACTCAAATAATTTTGTGGGAAAACGCATTTAAAGTTTGACATGGTTAGATTGTTGAATTCAAATAATCATAAAAAAATTAAGAACTCGTTTAAGTGAACTTCAAAACTAGGAATAGGTAGTGTAACTAATAATGTATTTATTAATGTAGCAATATATCACAATTAATTACAGGAAGTATTTTTATTTTAATTTTTTTTAAATTGTTCCTACTTATTTCACTTTTTGATAAAAAATGTGATTATTTTTTTTAAATACAGACAAAGTAATTTCAAATGTTGCAATTATAAAATAAAATAATATTGAAAATAGATGAATTATTTCGATTTTTTGCAATATTATACCAATCACCTTAAAGTGTATGAGAAATATTACGTATAATTGCTATTTATAAAATTTTATATACCTAACATTTAAGCGTTTCTATAATTAAAAAACCGTGTTATAAGTTTCTTATTAATTATCACAAATTGTTTACAATATTTTTGTATTATCTACTTAGGAACTATAGGGAATTATAATCATAAAAATTTCTCAAATTATTATTTTTCTATAAAAAAATGACAAAACAAAAAACAATATTCTTTTACAAATTAGCGTTTCTTATAAGTTATAACAAAAAAAGTACTTTTCTTAATCAGTCTTAGATAATTTAAGTACTTATTTTGGTTTATAATCACAGTTTCCCTAAATTATGGAACATAATTAATAAAAAAATAAAATTATTATTTATCTGAAAATTATTAAAATTATTATACTTAACAAATAAAAGCTAGTTTAGAACTACTCATAATCAGTCTTAGGTAATTACTTATTCTGCTTTATAATCTTACTTCTGTCTTAAACTAGCTATGAGATCTGTCAAAAACATAATAATATAAAAAAAATTAAAAAATTAGATAATTGAATTATAAAACCCTGCATAAAACGAAGGAATCAATCCTTTATTAATTAAATCTTTCAAATCTTTCTTCTTGTTTTCGCTAATTTCTTGTTTAGTGCTATAGGCAGTTTGAAGTGTTATTTCTTTTATTGATGGCATTTTCTTCCTCTTGTTTCTCACATTAACCTCCTTGTAGTCTTGATCCTTGTAGGATGTTTTATATAAAAAATTGGTTTGACTTTGATTTTCTTTGCTTACTTTTAAAATTTTTATTTCATTCCAATTGACGGACTCACCATCTACATTAGTCGAGTAGTTATATCCCCATTCCTCTTGTAATAATTTTAAATCATAAAATGAGTCAAAAGTCATCTCGTGCACAATTAAAGGTGGTTGAGATTTTTTGGCGTTCTTAATCAAGGCTATGTACTGGTCGGGTGTATAAATTGGACCAGATTTCAAATTTTTCTTAATTTCTTTTTCAATGAGACTATGCACGCTATCGGCTTCGTTCTGCGTGTGACCTCTTATTAAAAATTTGTGCGTAATAGTACTGATATTTAATGTTTGCACAGCATGTAAATAGAGAGATGTTATGTATTTATTTTTATTCTGTCCGCAACAGTTGTCGGAATAGAATATAACTTCTTTCAAATGGTCGCCATCATCACTTACACTTTTGAGATATGCCCATATACATGATCCGATTTCTATGGCACCACGTTTTGCGTCACATTCGGACCAAAAATAGCAGTTGACGTTTTTATAGGCTACTTTGGTTTCTTTGGATGTCAACTCAGTTATGGTGAAGTTATATGAATTCAGCTTCGACTTGTAATAAAAAGAGGAGCTGTCGCCTCTAGGGCACTGCAAGACCGCCTGTAAATCGTAAACGGATACTCTTACCTTTTCACTAACTTTGTTGCGATCGTCAACCTTGTGAATCCTACTGCAATTCTTTTCTTCTAGATGTCTTAAATATGTTTCTTGTAGATCATTATTTTGAATATTAGCATTATTATAAGAGTTGCAAAGATCGCACTGATCTTTTTTGGGACTGAAAAAGGATAAATTAAATTCCGATGTAAATATTTTGTAATATAAGGAGTATGTACCTGCTTCTTTATTATTTTGTTGCTGCTGTGCTTTAAAATCTTTGAATAAATCTTTAATTGTTTTACCACCTTCAATGTATTCCCTCGTAGAAGAAGCGCGTAGATAGTGGGATTCAACTTTGGGGATTGAATTAATATGCTCCACAATCGCAGCTCGTACTTCGGGATTAATCTTCTTATGATTTTTGTGACATCCTCTCAAATCTTTTAGTGAAAAGTTATTTTCGTTAACTTTGGTTTGTACAGTAAATATCATCCGATCAGAAATGTCTAACGTGGCCCTAAAAAATGTTTTACAAACCCTTATATACTTGCCATCAATTATAAAATGAAAAGCTTTGTTATTGTGCCTGGGTGTCTCGGCATTCGTATACTTGTATCTAGGCTGAATATCAGTCATACTTGTGCTTATGTAAGCTCTTTGCTTTTCCAAATCTGCTAAATCCCAAAACCTTCGAAATAGTTCGTATCTAGTGTCTGTATTTATCATTGTAGTGCATTTAAGCCTGCACTTTTCAGTACATGGTTGTTTAAGGCATCTTGCTGAAACCTTCTTCTTCGACATGGCTACATAAGATTTACCCTTGTTACGCAAACGCTTAATTTTATTCTGCTTCCACTGAGAAGGATTACTGACACGCTTGCGCCCCCTTTTTGGTGCAGATTTTTTAGGCTTATTTGGTTCAGTTGAACTGGTGGAAGATGAGCTGGATTGATCAAAAAAGTAATTCCTCTTTCTTCTAGGTTCTATGTTTGTGAATGTCGGATCTGTATCGCTGAGGTTAGCCTCACTTTCGTCACTATAAACTGGTGAAATGTAATAATTGTGATTTGTCTTTGAAATCCTGGGATGATGCTTATGTACTTTCTGAAAAATGAAATTATAACTAAGTTGTAAAAAATATAAACTAATACGTAGATATTATACCTATTATGTTTTGTGCAGCACTTTACTAACCTGTTGTTGCGGAGGTGTATTTTCAATAACTTCATCGTCCGTTGTTTCGTTAACAGTTATGTGGGTAGTCGGCAATGGGTGAGGATTTAATTGTTGTGTAGATTGGCCACTTTCCGAGTCCGAAGAAGACGATGACGAGTTAGAAGACGACGAAGAGCTAGAAGACGATGAGGATGATGAACTGTTTGATGAAAGTTGAGAATGTTGGTGGTGTTTTTCATTTTTGTCATCAGCCGCCATAATGAAGTTCTTTGGTGGTATATCGTCATTTTCAGACAATGTGCTGTCACTGTCATAATAAGGTACAAGACTGAATACATTGGCTAGTGAGTTTTCAGTCGGAAGTTTCTGAAATTAATAATAATAGGTAAATTAATTATGACATGAAATGTATAAGTCAAATGATATTTATGAGACTTTTCTGTTGTGGCAATATTAAATAATTAATTAAATACTACATATTATATTATATTGCAGTATATATATATTTTTTAAGATTTAGTAGAAGTAATTATAAAATAAGCAACTAATTAAACTTATGAGTACTTTAAATTAATTTTTGCTTACCAATATAGTTACTTCATTTTCTTTATCGACATAATTCACCGATTCCGTCATGGTTCTACCCTCTACTGTAGATTCATTTTCCATTTGAATAGAGACACAATTTTCATTTAGTAGCTAAAATAATAAGAGGTCTATTGTAATTTAAAATAATAACTAATAACATTTATTAACCTTACTATAACTTATTTACAAAAATACTGAACCGAACTTTAGACAGCCTTCGTTGCGTAGTGGGTGATGAGCGGACTTCGAAACGTAAGGTCGTGGGTTCGATCCCCACCCAGGATAAATATTTGTGTGATGAGCATTTTGTTCTGTGTCTGGATGTATGCTATCTGGTTACCATAGTACAAGCTCTGCTTAGTTTGGGATCAGATGGCCGTGTGTGAATTGTCCAGGTATAATATTATAACTATATATTATTTTAATAACTAACCTCATGGCTGGCGTCATTGGTGTCATTATTTTTGTGTTTATCACCACTTATGGGTACTGTGTCGAACTCATAATTCGTTGTTGTATTTTCTACAACTAATTCCAATATTTTTCGTGCTCTCCTAGCCATCTATAAGAAACATAATGAAGATTTGCCGATCAAGTTATTTTTACGTGCACTGCAGTAGTAATAATAAAGTATAATTTTATTTATTATCATCATCAGCTCAGTCAATAAATAATAACGTCTAAATAATTTTAACTAAGAATCCATAAAAATACTATTAAATTTATTAAAGAGTAAAATATCTCTAAATACAACAAAAAAATATACGTTTAAATAAATAATAAACAGATACAAAACATATAATGTCAACGGTTTTTATAAATTATATTGTAATACTGAATTAATACTTGATAACTCAAATTTTGCTTAAATATTTTATTATAAAACTGCATCAACTTAAAATATTATTGTAATAATATAGATTATAATTACTACAAAACAGAAATAAGTCATAATGTTACAAAAAAAAATCTATCTTATTTTCTAGTAGAGTGAAGTAAGTCTAAAAGAATGCACTCTTTGAATAAATTTAGATATAAAATATAGTTACCTTATAGCAAATGACAGATTTATTTCGATTTATTACGTTATTTTTACAATCTGCTGCGGTCTCACTTTAAAGAAAGCCGGCGCATCACTGAATTTGATCACTATACAAGTATCAACCTGTTCACATGATTTCGTAAAAAAGAGAACGACGTTCATCTATCTCTGTCATTTTCGTCGTAAAGTTTTGGCTGTTGGATTGAACGTATTCCTCTCGCAAAGTTAATTCGCTTTATGGTTAAAACTCGTAACATGTAAATTTTGAGTTAATTCGTTATTTGAATGAAGGTGCGATATATAAATGTTGATTTACTTTACCTCTCCCTGCCAAAGACTCATTTAAACTTTGTGTTCTGGTCTCAATAGTTGCAGCCGAAACTTCAGGTGTATCTGGCAAGATCAAATGTTCCATTTGCAATACTGAAAAAAAAATAATTAATATTAAAAACATACCAATTAGAAAAAGCTGTATCTGTTTAAATTCTAGCTGACGCCCGCGACTTCGTCCGCGTGGGTTTAGTTCTTGAAATCTCTCGGGAAATCTTTGATTTTCCGGGATAAAAAGTAGCCTAAATGTCACTCTCGGTCTTCAACTAAACCCTTACAAAAATCATGTTGATCCCTAGCTCTGATGCGGTGTAATTGGTGAACAAACCAACAAACAAACACACTTTCGCATTTATAATATTAGTAAGGATGTCAATGCCATTTACCTTCACTAGAAGAAATATTATCACTGTCAATTACATCTATTAACTCAACATCCGTTTGATCAGCAAGAGCATCTTCTGGTACTGGGGCTAGGCTAGAGGCGCTGGGTGATTCAGGGTTAAACGCTCCAGCGCCTGTTCTCATTCTTTCCCTTTTTTCTTGGGCCAACATAGTTTTACGCCTTGTTTTCATATTATCCCAACATTTTTTAAGTTGAGCTTCAGTTCTCTGAAAAATAATAATATAGGTACACATACAATATATTTCAAAAGACAACACAGCCTAAACGGCTGAGGCTAGATATTTGAAATCTTGATGAAATCGTATCCAACTTTTCCCCCAAGAAGTTGGGTATCCTTAGATTTGTCCATCTATGGAATGATTTAAGGAAATTGTACACGTATGAATTTGCGGCTATAAGCTAGTCTATACATAAATAATTGTAGGTAAATGGACTGTCTGATTGACCAATTGATGTACAGCGAAAACAGCTTAGGTATTCTAGAAAATTAAGATTTTGCAGATTTAAGATTTTTGTAAGTAGTGATAATAATGTATTTAAAAAATTCCACACATGCGAAATACGGGCCAGTTAGTCAAGAAATAATATGCCCAAATGTTTCATACAGTTTGCCAAATGTAAAGAATATCATAATAATATTATGAACTATGTGGTTACAGTAGGTACTTACTTTTGAATTGGTTTCAATGGTATTGAACTCCTGCGTAAGGCGAGTCCATGCAGCTTTTTTAGTTGCTGCATTCCCCATAGTTGTAGCCATGGAGTTTAATTTATATATTAATATCAGCTCTTGCAGGCAGATCTTTTCACTTTCATCAAAAAACTGTCTTCCAGTTCCAGACATTTCAACAAGTAAATATGTTCTGTAGCAATTAACAATAAAAAGGACAACACAAGTCTGAATACAGCGAAACACTTGTGACCTGGTAGGCCGTCACAGAATAAAGAAAAGAAGAAGTAAAGAAAAGCCGGGCGTAGGTTCTAAGCCGTTTAATTTCTTTTCCTCCTATTCACACTGTAGTTTCGAGTAGAAAACGGGCACTGGCCTGAACACTAGGCGGAAGTCCGGGGTAGCTCCAGGGCTCCTGTCGCAGGCGTAAGCCGGACGCAGTAGGGCGTCCCAAGGCTCCCGAAGGTGGATCGACGGGGCGTCTTCTTCCCGTCCTTGAAAAAGTTCCTAGGCAGTCCTTGGAACAGGATCCGGTCCTCGGAACCTGGAACCCCAGAGCGGTAGGCGTTAGGGACGTGGTATAGAACCCCGTCCGCCGTAGATGCCCTTGTCCAAGTCCAGCGACCGTGGCAAAGCACTACAGCGGCACAGGATAGCGTACAGATAAGATATTAAGCTACCTACTTAAGCTAGCACTAGTAATTATTGCAACTCACCCCAGCGGGTTTGATAGGCAGCCAAATGAGTAAAAGCGGATGTCCACGTACCAGAAGTACTTAATGGGAGGCACTAATTTACACCGTCCTCTAGTAAGTGCAGATCTGGAATGGCGGCGCGGCGCGCTTGCAGAAACTTCGCGACCCGAGCGACCGGCCGAACCCGCCAACCGGTTTCCCAGTTAGGGTTGCGTGAAAACGCTAGTATGTAAGATGAAATGGTCATCGGAGTTACGAAGCCGCAAGGAATGCGCGCGGTTCCGTAGCATTATTTTAATTATATTTGAAGTTTTAATTAGTTTTATTTAAGTATATTTATTATGTATAATTTATCTATTTTTTCTAATCTTTATATAGGTAGTCTTAAGATAGTTACAACGTTACACACTACGAACGAAATATTTTTGTTCCCAAGTCAATAACTTCACAAGTATCACAATATTTTTTACCCAAAACTTTTCTATTTGTTTCAAGTGGTTAGGTACCAGCTAAAATTAAAATTGGCTTGTTTTTATGGTTTCTTGTGTTCGCTTTCATATTTCTTACACTTGACACAAATATGTGACACTTTAAATTGAAAGCCAGTTCAAATAACGTATAAAAAAGTAAGTTTAACCACCATAACAAATGCAATCGACTCGACTCCAATCGACTCACACTCATTCAAGGAAACTCATTATTTCCTTAGCTTTACGACTATGGGTCCCCGAGACGAACAAGTGCACTTGACAAGTCTCACGTGATTGACGATTTCACTTGACGAGGGACTTGACGCGACTTGAAGGTGCCATCAAGTTCACGTTACGCAGTCGTTCGCCCTTTGCCCAGGAAAGTGGTCGTCGCAAAAATTTATAATGGTTTCCAACGCAGACAAGGCATTCCTTGCTATAACTCTAGCGGTATCTATCACAAAAAAAGAGAAAAGAAAGAGGCGTTGGTGCATGGAATGGTATAAAATGAGATATCGATTCACGCATGAACATTTGTAAAGAACTCTTCAAGCAACTGAGCCGGACGATTATAAAAATTTTCTACGAATGGACAACGATTCATTTGAAACATTGTTGGAGTTGATTCGACCCAATATTGAAAAGCAAAATACCAATATGCGACAAGCTATTCCTGCCAGCCAAAGGCTCTCTATAACTCTAAGGTACTTAGTCACTGGTATGGACTTGGAAGATTTAAAGTTTATGTGTGCTGTCGCTCCTCGTACTTTGGATTTACTCGTAATAATACAGGAGACGTGTGAGGCTATAATTCAAAAGTTAAAAGAAAATATTCGGTTAAGTATGATATTTATTTATTTTCATTTATATTCATCTTAACCTAAGCAATCATAACAAAAATTAAATGTGATTGTGAAATATGAGACAGACAAAACAGAAAACTTTGTAATGGTTTCTTGTATTTTATCTTGTATGTATGTATGTATATCTTGTATGGCTCGGTTGTGCAACCGATTCATACCCAAAAAATTCTCAGTTTGGTCTATATACGTAGTCTCTCGATTCGTTTAAGAAGTTACTAAAAAGAATAGAAGTGTGATAAGAACTTAGCCGCAGTATGTGATTCTTCTTCTTCAGTAGTTGTTCTGGTATATGAATTACAGGCCGTTCATGAGACAGACTTGGCGCCTGCATAGGTTGAGATGGCACAATTATGAGTGATTTGGCAGTACCATGCACCGGTGTCTTGCTTATGACTTGTGAGTGTGACTGATGTGGTGCGGGTGATTGGTATGTCAAAGTTGAGTGGTGCCCACTTGGTGATGGTGACTGGTATGTCAAGGTTGAGTGGAGTGCATTTGGTGATGGCACAGGTGATGGTGACTGATGTGGTGCGGGTGACTGGTATGTCGTAGTTGAGTGGTGTACATTTGGTGATGGCACAGGTGATGGTGACTGCTGTGGTGAGGGGGATTGGTATGAGTATGTGTACATGGGTGAGCTAGCAGGCAAGATCTAAACTCCGTTTCTTGACAGTGATCCCATTTCGCCTTCGAATAAAACATCATTTATTATTTTCTCCGCATAGCGTCTTTGATCGGCTGATAAACGTTTGAGTTTAAGAGCCCAGCTCTTCGCAATTATATCCGATCCAGAGTCATCAGGTTTATGAAATAATGCGATGCTATATCTATCAGTTCCTGCTGTGATGTGTTTTTGCTTTTCTTTGGTTGTGGCATCTCTTTTTGATAATTGGATGACCCGGAAGCCTGTAAGAAAATTAACCAATGTTTGTACTATTTACAGGTACCGAGAACAACCGAGGACTGGAAAAAATAGCCAAAGAGTTCGAGAGACGATGGAATTTTCCCAACTGTATAGGTGCTGTTGATGGCAAGCACATCGAAATAGAAAAACCTTCAAATTCTGGATCTTACTATTTTAACTATAAGAAGACATTTAGTATTGTTCTCATGGCTATTGTTAACGCCAATTATCAATTTATGATGGTTGATATTGGTGCAAATGGGCGGATGTCAGACGGTGGAACGTTGAAAAATACAAAGTTTTGGCAATTGTTTTCTGAAAGTGAAAACAAACTTAATATTCCGGAGTCATGTGAGTTACTAGAAAGCGATAAAAAGTTTCCGTTTGTACTGGTAGGTGACGAAGCTTTCCAACTGACTCCAAACTTCATGAAGCCATACAACAAAGCCGTCTTGACAGATGAAAGACGGATTTTCAACTACAGATTATCAAGAGCCAGGAGCGTGGTTGAAAATGCATTTGGCATCCTGTCTTGGCGATTCAAAATATTTAAAAAAGACATTGGACTGCATCCCGATAAAACGCGAAAACTTGTTTTGGCTGCCTGTCATTTACACAATTATTTGTGTGAAAAAAATAAAACAAATATATTCAACCAGGAGATGTTGACATAGAAGAACCAAATACCACAATCACAAGAGGTGCGTGGAGACAAGGACGCCAATTGTTAAATATAGAGCGAGTACGAGGAAACTCGGCAAATGAGGCAAAAAGAGTGAGAGATGACTTTTGCGAGTACTTTAATGGTAATGGTTCAGTTCCTTGGCAAAATAATTGCCTAATTTAGTTATTTAAAAACAAACTTAAAAGTAAAATGTATCTTTGAATAGAAAATAAAAAATGTTTTACCTCACTGCTTAAACTGCTTTCAGTATCACTTATACACATTTGGTCTGACAGAAATAACAGTTCATTGTAATAGTAGAGTGACGGTTTTGGTACATCATCGGAAGAGGCGCCAGACCGTTTTGCTTGTTCAATCTTTTTTCTTTCTTTGTTGAAGTTGGTTCTTAATGCATTAATTTTTTTCTTCAATAAATCTTCAGTGTAGGTAGGTTTATATACTCGAAGTGCTTTGACTATGCTTGTTAAAGCAACCGACCTTTTGTTTTTATCCGCATAATCCTTACTTTTAATTTTCCACAGTGCAGGATAATCTCTGTAGAGAGATATTAATAATATCACAAAATCACGCTCGGTAATTAGGTCGGCACTTGCCGCCAAGGCCACGTCTCGGTCCGGTTCGTCGTCCGCCATCTTCGATGTTCCGTTCGATATCCTCAAAAGATGGTGGAAACGACATACCATCTACATATTTTTAAAACTTTTGAATAATGAGGATATGAAATAACTCTATTACAATTCTTATTGGTTGGATACATATGTGCTAATATACTCCACAGAAAACACTTATCATCATTATTTTTAACATTTACGCAAGATTTAGTTTTCAGGATTTTTATTGGTAGCGGGATATAAGAGCCTGTTCTTAAAGGATTGTATTTACTAATGTTTACTTCTAAATTATTCAAAGAGTCAAAAGACCAACCTGATTCTGAATGTTCAAACTCTGATAATTTATTAAGTAGACTTTTTACACTCTCTAAATATATATTATTTATGTTTGTGGATTGAAATATTTGCATATATTTAGTGTTAAATGATTTTAAAGATTTTTCATTATTTTTTGGTAATATGAAAGTCGCAAATAGTTCAAGATTTATTTTTAAAGCATTATGCTCGTCAAGACTTCTTTTTACTAAATTACATATCGTATTCATAACTTCAGATAAAAATTGTTCAGGCAGTAAACATTTTTTTGATGGGTATACACGATAGCTAATTATTCTGTTCTTAAAAGCAGTTGCAATTATTTGAACATTATCGAATTCTGTGCGAAGTAAACAATTAGATTTGTGAATATAACTTTACTTGTGTGAAAAGTATTTTGACACAGTAATATTACAAATATCACAAAACATCATTATGAGATTCCTTTATTGTTAATATATATGTAGATGATTAATCAAAGTAATTATTATTTAAAATTTGGTAGAATACTGTTAAATGTTTATGCTGGATATAGTGCGGGTTTAACACCTTTAAAATCTTCCTTAGCAGCTGCAACCAATCGGTTCGCTGCTTTCCAAATTTCTGAGTTGGTATCCATACATGACTTGTAAGTAAAAAGAGCGTGACGCCATCAATTACCTGGGCTTATTTTTGATGCTTCGACCGCGTCATAGATGCGGAGTTCGATGTAATAATCCCCCTCAGTTATTAATTTTTGTTCTTGTTTGCGCTGGGTAGAATAACCCGATGCTATTTTCTTAGTGATAAAGTTTTTAAGCGGTTCAACCTTTTGCACCACTTCTTCTTCTTCGTGCTAAAAAGGAAAATAATATTTTTAGTTAAAATATTAACTTCGGATTATTGCTGAGAATTTTTTTGTTGAAAATCCTAGTAAGTATCTAACATTTTTTCTGAAAATAAAAAATCGTGCCTGAGACCTTGTGTCCTATATTCAAACTTGCTTACCTAATACTTATAATACTCGAATTGTTAAACTGCTACCACTACATTTGTTAATATTATATATTTACTGTAGAAATAAACTAAGTATAATAACTCACCTCAGAATCCCACGAAGGACGGTCGACAGTCTTGATAGGTCTTTTCGGAAGTGCTTTCTTACGTTTTACAGGTGGATCCGGCTCAGATTCTGTATCTGACTGTTTTTTTTTTGATTTCTTTAATTTGAGTGATTTACGCTTCGAAGTTGAAGCTATAGGTAACTCATCATCCGAATTAAAAGGATTATTACTGAAGTTGGAAGCCCTGTCATAGAAATAACATATTTTTTTAAATGTTGTCACATCAACGCATTAACCACTTCAGGAACAGTTACTGATTTATTTTAATAATATGAAATTAAAACATTAGTGTTACTTTGAAAATACGATTGCATAGAAAGATAATTTTAAACAATATTTATAAAAAAAATTTCATTGAACAACTCTTTCATTAATTAAAATATATAAAAATAAAATTAAAAAATACATACATACTGGAGCTAAGTTGCTTATTTGAAACTTTAAAAAATTAAATTTTTTTAAGTGTTGAGTAAACGTTTACTCGTTTGAGCGTTCCGAAAAGAAATGTGTAATGAAAAATGTGCTTACAGAAGTGAGAAGCTAGCGTCTTCTAATAGTCAATCAAGAAAGTCAAAAGTTCATAGTATTATCATAGAATAATAACTCTTAAGTATAAAAGTAACTAGAATGAGATTTATAGGTCTCTTATTACATACATACGGAAGATGCTGCAGGCATTGTTTAGGATTCCTTATTAGGAAACCAACTGTAAATATGCAATCCTATACAAGACAGAAGATGTCTGTTTTGAGAGCGGATAAAGCCCTCGATCTCCGCGTCCGTGTGGTAGGAGAGGACGTCCTTTACCTTGGCCAGAGGATTGTTGACCTTGGGCACCTCCGCCTTTAGGCCTTTGTGTGATTTTAATTTGTTGTGGACTGTCTCCAGATCTTCTTTTGTGTTTCAGTTCGGAAGGGGAGGGGTTCCTGCCCTTCCGAACTCGGTCTATCTTGGCCCCAGTATTCTTTAGGTCTAAGGCCGTTCTAATGTTTGCAATGATGTTATCCCCGGTCTTCTGGGGATCGATAGCCGTTACGATAAGCGTATGGTTCGGACAGGGGGTGCGTGGTTTCTGGGCCACCTGCGCGTAAGTGGGCTTTGGTGCCGGACCTGCGCCTCTGGGCAGCTCCGCCGCTGCGATCTCCGCCCCTATGCTTATCGCAGGGGGCGGAGTTTTGTTCCTCGCTAGGTAGGACTTAAATAATTATTTTAAATCTTGACTGTACCCTCGATGCTACTCGCCGTGGCTGCGGTCTTGATTTAAATGTTTGAATGTTTATCTTGGACTGATAATCAGTCTTCGGACTATTGCGTTTGTGCGATTCCGCTGTGAATCGGAGATAGATGGTGATGGATAGATGGTGATCTTTCTATGTCCAAACCAGCTGGAAGCGCTCTTCTCGCGTTCCGGTTCGCAATCCATTCTGGAGGTATAATCCATGGATGCGCGTTGGTCGTCTGTTCTACACAACACCAATTGGCGTTGCTTTGTAGTACAGATTCCTTGTATAGTTGGAACCCCATAATGTATGAGGCACCAAATGTCGTTGTCGGGCTTGCATTAGCGGACTTCGGTTTAACAATCATGTTAGTCCATCTCGCTGCCTGATCGACGTTCTCATTAGTCGGTGTTGATCTAATAAGTTGAACTCCGTCTCCTTCAACTGTAAGCGCGTCTAGCTTTACTTTCTCATTTCTGAATGTTGGACATCCAATGAGGTAGTCGCTGACTTTTTGCATCAAGTTGATGTTGAGTCGTGTTCCACCTACCGTTTTGTCGAATTGATTGGCCGTTACACCTATTGAATTTAATAGGATGCGGACTTCTTCTTTTCGAGCTCCGACAGTTCCAAAGTTCCCACACAATGCGCGGGTCGCTCTGGTGTGCTGGGGAAGTACACGGAAGTTTGGTACAGGTTGTACCGCTTCTGAGGCTTCCGCCATAACGGTGTCTCCGCAGATACCCAGGGATGGGACCTCTTCGTACAAGATATGGCTCGCTGCGTCTATTGTTTGGGGAACGAATTCTTCTCTTCCTATTGCCGAGATTCCAGTGCTGGTGAAAGGAGCCAATAAACCTATAACTACAGAGGCTGCGAGATCTCCTGTATAGTCCACCTCTGAGGCTATCTTCACTCCTCCACAGTTTTACCTGTCGGATCTTGTACCTCTCCGATTCCTTTCAGGAACACATAGATTGGCTGTGGTACGTGATATTCATGCTGCATGACTGCTTTGCAGAATTCCAGCTCTTGGAAGGTTAAGTTTGTGTTGCCACGCTTAGCCTTAATATCCAATAAGCGTGCCCATAGTAGTAATGTAGAATAGTACATCAACATACCTTTGGTCATTTGCTTATTCAGATTTTGGTCGTCTCCTCCAATTGAGGAGTAGACTTCCTCGACAATCTCTGGAAGTCTCGCAAATGTTGGCGATACTTCCTGATTGACGTTTAGCCCTCTGACGGCTACGTCAATCCCAAACACTGAATCAGCCCATAATGGGCTGTTCTTCGGCGGGGTTGCCGACACAAAAAAAGAAGTTAATAATTTTTTTACCTAAAACATAATATTTATGACTGAATATTTTCTCGATTTCTTTTTAAAATAATAGTAGGTAGTATATTTACACTCAAAACCGAAATATCAAACGAAATAATCATACGAACATTTAAACCGATTTTATTATCAAACCTAAACTGCGTTTACGCGATAATGTACCTTCCTGCTTTAACAATTGGGTATAGCATAAAAACCTTACTTCCTTTCTGATTTTTTATTCGATATTTATTGGATATTTATTTTTATTGGATAATTCATTATAAAAGCTTTTTTAACTTTTTTAACTGTATTTCCATTAAACATATTTATAAAAAAAAACTTAACAGTTCGTAAGAAAAGTCCTTTAAAAGTTCTTTAATTCACTCATGCTTCAGGCAGGAATTTTGCACTTGTTAACATTTATTACCTGTAATGAATAAAAGATGGATTATGTGTGAGACGTGAAACGTGCGACTAAGAGCTTACCGTTGACGTGTACTTACGAATCCAGATGCTCCGGATAAAACCATCGGTCTTGAGTCGAACTTCTGGTTCAAGAGCCGATCCGAGCTCTAGGTTCATTCTTGATCTCACTTGCAGGCAGGTTGGGATGTTAATGGGAACGTATTAAAGAAAAGAGATTTTACATACATATTTTGAAATGAAATGATTTATTTATTTCACGTAGGACAACTTGTGTCACTTATTAAAACTTACTTATGAAACGTGACTCTACCACCGGTTCGGAAAAATGATTCTACTGAGAAGAGCCGGCAAGAAACTCAGCAGTTGCTCTTTTCTCAAAAAAGAAAAAGGTTACAATAAGTAGACAATACAACACATAAGTTACAAATATTACACTGACTTGTGGGTCGCTGGATGCGAGGCCGGTATTATAGAACTATCTAACTTTTAATGAAAATTCTTCAAGTAAAAAAAGGTTCTATCAATCTAACTAGAGATATGTTCACTCCAAAAGTATTTGTTTGGTTTACCGATCTGTCCAGCGTTGGGAGGTTCCCGTTGAGGCGAGTTGGTGAAAGGGCGCGCACAAAACCGGCTAACGACCCTTTAATGCTCTTTGTCAGCTGCGCCGGAGCAAAGAACTCTCAACGCACGGTATGGCCGAACGTCGTATCGTGTATGTGGCATATAATGCTACATACCGCACGCACTTTATTTACGAAACACTAAACCGCACAATTGACTTCAATTTCGGGGATGAATTCTCTTCAAACATTTAAACTCTCCTGTTACTGTTCTCCTTGATTTCCTCCTCCTGCACGATCTGACCAGCGTTGCTGTAGTCTTCTTGTAAAATCAGCGCGGACTCCTTCCGAGACCCAATTTTTGTGGCATTTTTTTATATTTAGTGATGCTCACGTATAGCAGCGCAATACCACATATAGCTAAAATTGAAGCTAGTAGTACATTGTTTATATTTATTTCTGAATTGTTGTCATCTTGAATTACAACTTCTTTGTTTTGGCATTCACATTTTGAACACTCTTTTCCCATAGTGACAAATATTTCATTTTTCTTCTTGGTTTTAAGTTTATGACCGCCACTCACACTCGGAGGTGACCAACTTGTTGCCCAGTCGGCGCACGCGCACCGACTGGCAGGGTCGCCAGAGGTGTGTGTTGATAGGATTAAAATGAGACACGTCTGTCCTTCAATAGGTTAATTACTGCCACACTACACAGGAGTCTATTGCAGAGTTATGCTGGCCATACACCATCAATTATACTGTCAATGTTGCAGCGGACTTGAAGCGGCATCCAGTAAAATTGAAGGTGTATGGCTAACTGCAAGCATGACCAGTCAGTCGACTTGACAGTATTATTGATGGTGTATGGCCAGCATTATAAAATGCAAGGCGGTTAGTGGAAAGCGCATTTGAAATACTTGCAACTCGTTTTGGAGTATTTCAAAGATCATTTTATTTACACCCTGTAAAAGTACAGAAGGTTGTTCTAGCTTGTTGCTATCTTCATAATTTCTTGAGAAAATCCACAATATGTTTTTCTTACAACTTAATTCCTCATGAAGATGTAGATACCGGGACTGTACATCCACCAGCCGAGAAAATAACTGTGTTGACTCCCTTGGAAAGTTGTAACCAGAAAAATTCGCTACAGATTGCTAAGCGAGCAAGGGACGACTACTGTGAATATATTAACAACGAGGGTGCAGTTTACTGGCAGGATAAATTTGTTACTATGTAATTACATACTTTTCGAATAAAATGTTATAAACATACCGTGTTTTGTTCCACATCATCTTCAACAGAATTTTGTATGTCAGAATTTTGGGTAATATCTGTAGAAGATTCAGAGTCACACGCCATTTCTTGATCATGTAAAAAGTTCATGTCACTGTAGTACCCCAACGTTGGTTCATATATAGAATCAGCACTTGCCCCAGATTTCATAGAATCCATGTGTTTTTTTAATTCTTTCCGATAGTTTGTTCTCAGAGCATTAAATTTTTTTTTCAAGTCGTCTTTATTTGCTTTAGGAAACATCTCTTGGTACTTGCTAAGCAACAAATCATAAGCCATACTCTTTTTGTCCCGGTCATGGTACAATTTACTTTCAACATTCCACAAAGCAGGTAAATCACGATATAATTGAATGCACTCGATAATGAATTCTCGTTACTTTTCTTTCGCTGAAGTTTTTTGTGCCATTTTCGCTGCAAAAATACACTCGTGCGTACGCGACCGCTCCGAACTGTAGACTAAAAAATATTGGGCAATATACCATACACAAGACACAATAAATAAATATTGTGCAATATAATTTAAAAGTCCTCAATCTTTTACTCAATCATTGCGCAATCTTCAATACTACCCCTATATGTTCAATAATATTGTGCAATCATCAACATTGCGCAAAATTATTGTAGGTGTATGGGTCGCCTAAAACGGCGCGTGAAGGCCCACGTCTAGGGGTTGCATTTTTGCAGTCGTATGTGGATGGAGTGTTAATATCGTAACTCCCGAAGATTTTGCCAAGTTTAATGCTTCTATAGAGGAATGACTTTCATGATTGTCTATTACTAAGAGAGCAGGGTTGTCTTTAGAGGCTGATGAATGCTTGATAAAATGTTACATGACATCAGTAAAAATTTCGGCGTTCATCCACCCAGAAGAGGCGGCCAGTCCTAAAGTACCAGGAGGTGCACCGTGTAACATATGCTGCTGAAAATTTTTACGCGGAAAATCTATAGCTGGTGGTAGTGCCTGCCCAGACGCATTTACTATTATAATTATAGTCCCTACCGTTGTTACTAACGTACCACGTTCTCCGCTTGTTATTTTACAAGTACTTCGCCCTTTTTGTGCCAGTACTTTTTGAGGACGTTGGACAGTAGTTGTAGATGTTTCATCTAGATTATAGATTCTACTCCCATCTGCAAAAGTAGGATGCCGCTGTAAGACCTTTAAATTATTATAGAATAGTTGCACATTATTTTTATTAAAAGCAGTAGCTCTTGCTAGGCTGCAAGCTTCGGGTTTTTTTATAGATAATTGGGGATGTCGTTGTTCAAAAGATTGAAACCAATCTTTTCCCGCCATTTATTTGCTGACCAAGTCAAAGGCATTTTTATATTATTAATTTTGGCTATTTGATAGGCCACCATTCTGAATTCTTTTGACGAAAGCCCGTAAAATTTTCTTGCACAATCAACAGCATATTATTCTTGTAATTCATTTTCTTGTTATGTCGTAAAAACAGAATTTACTTCATAATTTGGTTCTAAAGAGCATAAATTGTCAGTAAGG
The DNA here is from genome assembly GCA_917051295.2 of Erebia ligea. Lineage (NCBI taxonomy): Eukaryota > Metazoa > Arthropoda > Insecta > Lepidoptera > Nymphalidae > Erebia > Erebia ligea. The sequence continues at coordinate 11,753,719 of OU785241.1, read as the reverse complement.
TACTTTAGCACGTATCTCCTCAAAGTTGGCTAAGGGAGTTTGCATTCTTGAGCACTTTTTCTAATACTTAAACCATGTAGGTGAAGATCTATGGCTTTTTTCATTTCAGCTGCTGTATGGCCTTTCTTTCCTTTTTCCTTACCGACTGTTTTGCGACCCATTCTGAAATAAGTATACATACACGTAAGTAGTACAAGCTTAACATATGTGGGGCACTATGAACCAATTTTTAGTTTACAGTGAACCATGTAAAGGTACGTTTATATCTACAGACACAGTGCGTCACAGACAAGTAGCCTGGCAGACACCCACAGACACCGTTTATTTACATATAGCGTGCCAGAAGTGTCGTGTCACACATCGACTTATACACTGTAGTCTGTGACATCGACAGACACCGTCGTCGGCGTCGGACGCGGCCGCTCTCACTGGCACCGAATAGCTTGCAGGAAAAGCACGTTTGTGCTTGATACAAAATGTTTAGACACTTCTCTGTGGAAGATTTAGTAGTAATTGCATTGTTACTAGAAGAAGAAGACAGGAATAAAAGTAAAAAAAGAGCAAAACGCATGGCAGTCCATCCTATGCTTAAGAAAAGAAAATTAGAAAGAGAATTTTGGACACTTTATAAAGAACTTATTGACGATGAAGAAAAAATTTTCAGATATTTTCGTGTGAGTCGGTATCAGTTTGACATTTTACTAAATAAAATTGTGGATCTTCCACTCCACCTGCCATTGGCAAAGTGCATTGTGCTGGTGCGGCACTAATAAACGCCATAAAACAAAATAAGAAGAAGAAAATAAAACTGCTGATAACCAAACAAGATACAGTTTTCAAGGATGCCTTGTCACCAAAAGAAAAACTAGCAGTATGTCTCAGGTAAGATTTATTACAGAATAATTTCAGTGTATCATATAATATTGTTTATGTAAAGCAGATTCATTCATTAATGCTATTGTAAGTGCTCATATGTCAGTTCCTCTGTATTTGGTGAAAAATATCCTTGACCAAAATCCTCTATTGTATCTGGCATAGGAGTATTTCCTGCATAGTTCATGTTATACGATGATGGCGTGGATACCGTAGAATTACTTATGGATGGCCTGCTCAGAATATCTATTTCCATACGAGAGACTATTTCAAATATCTTGGCTTTTGCAATAGCCCTGTCTCGTGGCGGAAAAGATCGCAAGGTATTTGTAATCCCCAGCCATAAATAGTTCAATGTCATCTGGTGGTGGAATATTTTTCTTACTGTCTATGATGTATTTCATTAGTACTGCGGTAGGTGTTTCATCAGTTCGTTTTTGGCCTCGTTTAGTGCGCTTTGGCTGAGGGTAGTTTTCAATTGTAGCTTGTGATAATGTAGTAAGCAATGGTGTCATTTGTTGACTAGCCTCAGGTGTAGATGATAGTGTGACAGTATTTTGCTCACGTTCAGGTGACTGAGCAATATTCTCTTCTTCGTTAATTTTTTCGTCACTATCAAAAGCTGGTACTGTCGGAATTGGACATATTATAGTCGGTCTTTCCTTCATGTACGGTAACAAAAAAGACATTTCATCTTCATACTTCCATTTTTTGTCAGGAATACTAGCCTGGCCACTTTTGGTATCTTTTTAATAGAACGTCTGAAGGCATCTCGCAGCAGTGCCCATGCTTTCTTACATTCTGTTCCTGAAACAAGGAAACAAATATAATAATATTATGTTTTTCTTTGCAGATTTTTGGCTACTGGGGACTCCTTCGTTTCTATAGCATTTAGTTATAGACTAGGAGTAAGCACCGTGCACAAGATAGTGAAAGAGGTTTGCAGTGCAATAATAGAACTAATGATGAAGGAAACAATGCCTGTCCCTGCAAAAGAACAGTGGCTAAGAATCGCAGAGGGGTTTTGGAATACTTGGAATTTTCCAAATTGTATAGGAGCTATTGATGGCAAGCACGTTGTAATAACTGCTCCAGCAAACTCCGGATCTTAGTTTTTTAACTATAAAAAAACTTTTTCAATCGTCTTGATGGCTATTGTGAACGCTGATTACAATTTCATATGTGTCGATGTCGGTGCTTATGGAAAAAACAGTGACGGAGGTATTTTTTCAAGTTCAAACATCGGAAAAGCATTAATGTCAAACACATTTAACGTCCCGGAGAGCAAATATTTACCTGGCACTGAAATTACAGCGCCACATGTTATCATAGGAGATGAAGCATTCCCTTTAAGAACCTATCTAATGAGACCATATCCTAAACCTATATAATATGTGACCAAAGAAAAAACACATTCAATGATAGACTATCCCGTGCAAGAAAAGTTGTCGAAAATGCATTTTTAACACAATATTCTTTCGTATGTCCAAAATTAGAGGGCAAAGGGGTAACATGCGCCTATAAAATACTAGACATGTTTTTAACTAGGGAATTTTTGTGTAAATGCTCTTGGACAGGGGGGAGCAGGAAGAGCGAGGAGACCAAATTTGGTTTGAAAAAATACAAAAACTTCCTTAATTTTTTCTTTGAACTTGTAAGGTCCTGGGATGACACTTACACCCTGACTGATAACGAACATTTTTTCAAGTCTGTGTTAAAAAACTCTGGCAAGAGGAAACTAAATAAGAACGAAAGAGCCTCTACAAAAAGAATAAGGACAAAAAAAACTGGACCACGACAAGAAAACAAAAATTCCGAAAATCAGGAAAATCAAAGAGCTGGAGATCAAGAAAACCAAAACGCCGGAAATCAAAAGGAAATACAAAATGATATGGAAACGAACGAAGAAAGCTCTGAAAATATAGCGAATGACGCAGAACATATTGAAGAAGAGGAGGATGAAGAATCCCTTTGTTAATAGATAATAAAATTGTTTAGCTATCTAAATCGGTTCAAAAAACGTAGAGTTAAGTTGTTTTAAAAACACGTAATCTCGTGACTGTGATTTTCTTATGAGACAAAGTAGTAATTAAACTATTATAAATTAGTATATTATAAGACTGACGGAATGGAAAAAAAAACTGTTAAGCTAACCTATTTTTTAAGAAGATACATAATCTTGTGACTGTGATTGTCCTTAAGACAAAACATATACCAAAACTTATTCTATAGTCTTTTACTTAGTATGTTAGTTTAATACTTACAAAAACACATAAGTAACTACTAAAACTTCACTTCACTAACTTCACTAACTTCAAACTAAAAAAAACTTAAAAGCCTTTAATTTAAATACTTAGCTAATTAAAAATGAAAACTAAACAATTTTCCCCTGAAAACATACGTAAAATTCAGGAAGTTTCTACACTCTTTTTTACACCCTGTATAAACCGTGAAGTTTTAGTTATTAGTTATTAGGTTCCCTTAGTGAAGCAATTTATATTCATGATTATGAAAATCTTTTACTTTGGGACTAGCTCTAGCTCATATTCAAAAGCCAGCTGTTCGATTACAATATATGACATTCTTACTTATATCAATACTTATTCGACTAATTTGTATGAAACAGCTTTTTTTTTCAAGATAGTAAGTAGGGGGGCCTACTTACACTATCTTGAAAAAAAAAGTGAAAGTTGTTTATATTCATGGTTCTCCTGACAAACGGAACCTAATACTTAAATTTCACGTTTTATAGATAATATGTAGAAAATTACTTTGCAATGAGTATTGCAATTGTATTTGTATGACTATTAGCGAAAACTGATAAAAAATAAAAAATCTATATAAATCATAACGAATTTTATTTCTCTATCAAACTGTGTGCAAAAGGGGTATAAAATATAATTGGTTTTTATGTTCTATACATACTAGTTTCATTTTTACATCTTCAGGATTAACAATGGTCTCAATTTGCCCAGAGGCATTCAATTTGGCTTTGAATATATTCAAATATGACGATTTTATTGGTGATTCAAAAACTTCTGCTAAGTCTGTAATTATAAGAGCGCATATTTTTATTTTTTTCTCAAGCATATATATTTTCTTTACCTCGAGAACCTGACCATCGTTGCATAAAAAATATTTATCTTTCGATTTTGGTGACAGTTTATAGTCTTTGAAATGTAGTGCAGTTAGTTTTTTATTGTTAGTACTTACAAAGGGTTCATTAAATACGATTTTTTTTCTGCTCTGTACGATTTCTGAAGCTACTAAATCTTCGCTAAATCTTTTCGCCACTTGAGCAAGAGGTTTGTGTCCGTGCCTAAGCATCCTTTTAATTAAATAAAGCTTGTTCTCGAAAGGATATGCGCTGAAAGTATGAAGCGAACCGAACCGTTGTACTTCATCCACGACGTGTGCCACATTGTGAACGTTACTTGTAATATAATCTACTCCGTAAAAGTCTTTAAAATGTTCAACAAAATACTGTAGGAACTCTTTTGCCAACGGAAGTAAATGAACATAGGTTTTTACTAGTACATATTGTTATACCGCAAAAAAACGTCAAAAAATGGCATAATGCGTCATGTGACATCACATGTGGAAGTATAACAATGCATAAATAAAGCAAGAATGATCGATATTCAGATGCTTTCCAATGGGAAAGACAATCTAGTCCTCTCACTGACCGATGAATTTCAGATGGCAATTTACATTCAGAAAGAAAATTAGAAACTGTTTCAATATCTTTGGCACACCATTTAGTTATTTCCATGGATGACCATTGCTTGAGATTTGGGTTACGACGCTGAGGTGCATAAATTGTCAACTGAGTGTAAACTGGATGCTAAGACATGTTGTTGCCATTGCAATAACCTTGTTTGGGCCTACTTCGCCCTCGAGTTGAGAGGCCCTGACACTGGCCGGCAGGTAGCTAGAGACACGTACAGACTTGAACCGCACAGACAAAATATTCTTTCCGCGAATATTGGCCGGGCGCGGCCCGTGTCTGTCGGCGTCTGCGCGGCCGCGTTACGATAGGTATAAATACGTTAATAAACACGGTATAGAAGAATATTATTTTATCTGCCACGGCACGTGTCTGGCACGCTAAATGTATGTAGATATAAACGGACCTTCATTTTCTGTAGTTACATTCCCCGTTGTGCTATTGACAGTTACAGTATCTTTTAAAAATAACAAAAAACATATGAAGTCTTTTTTTTTGCCGCTGATCCGCTCTTAGTCTCTTTCGCTTTATGGGCCTTCAGAAAACAGTCGCGAATATTTCTCCATTTTTTTTGAATACTCAAACCTAAAAAAAAATATTGTTTCAGATATTTGGCGTCAGGCTGTTCATTCGCAGAATTGCATTATATGTTTAAGATTGGAATTAGTACTATCGCCGAAATAGTTCGAGAAGTATGTGCAGCTATATGGTTTTGCTTAAAAAATATATGCCTACCACAACCAACCAAAGACATGTGGCTTCAAATTGCAAATGGTTTCTCTACTAGAGCACATTTTCCGAACTGTATAGGTGCTTGTGACGGAAAACATATTAGAATTATAGCACCTAACAATAGTGGATCAATGTGCTTCAATTATAAAGGATATTTTTCTTTGGTATTGCTAGCAATTTGTGACAGCAGCTACAAATTTGTGATGATTGATGTTGGAACATATGGAAGATTCGGTGACTCAGCAATATTTCAAAACTCAAACTTTTATAAAAAAATTCAAGAGAACCGCTTGAACATTCCTGAACCAGCACCTATTTCAGGAAACAATGCAACTTGTTTTCCCTTCGTTTTTGTAGGAGACGAGGCATTTGCTTTAAGTACGAGTATGATGCGCCCTTATCCGAGAAATAATTTAAATATTACAAAAAGAACATTCAATTATAGACTTTGTGTGGCGTTACATTGAATGTACTTTTGGCATACTTGCGAATAAGTGGCGCATTTTTCACAGACCAATTATTGTTCACATCGATTTAGTTAGTGATATTATTAAGTCTGCTTGCATTTTACACAACTTTGTAAGAGACAGACGGATATTCTTTTAGAGACTCATTAAGTAATCCACTAACTGAAACTATTACTCGAGATAACGTGCGAAGAAACAATAGAACTGCTTTCGGATATCGAGAATTATTTGAAGAATATTTTATGCATGAAGGGAGGGTAGAATGGCAGGATAATTACATTTAAATAAAATGATTTTGATAATTACCTAGTTTTTGTTTTTCCTCCTTTGTCAATTCCGTACCGTGATAAATATGCACTAACTCTTCCCATGCTCTTTGTTTTAATATTCTATCAGAATTCTCTGGTAATTTGGTGTTCCAAATTGCTGGCCGACTCTGGATTTCGTGGATACATTTTTCGGTATCGAATTCCATTTTACCAGACGTACCACGTGCACACTCAATGGCGGGCAGCCGCAGACTGAGCCGCAAAGTGCGTATAGCAACCGTCCGGGTGGCCGTCACTCGGGCCGCAGCCCTCTGAGCGACCGGAGCGGTCTGCGGGTAGCCGCATCGCAGTGCGCATAGAAATGAATATTACGTACATAATTTTGCTTGCGGTTAGCCGGACGGCTAGCCGCATTGCGGGTAACCGCATAGTGTGTATGAACCCTAAGGGTTGCCCCTCGCCCACTGTGATCTTGTATTGATAAGTAAATAAATGACAATTTAACATGGGGCGAGGAACAGTTTAAAAATAAATAAAAGAATTGAGTTGGTGTCTCAAAATAAGTATTTATTTAGGAATCAACCTAACCTGGAACCTGGTTCTCAAATTCTAGGACGGAACAGCCGCGCCGCCTAGAATTTGAGCGCAGTACACTATTTTTATTCTAAGTACTTAAGTCTATGCTCGGCTTAAAACTCTAATCTCAGAAATATGTTTACATAGGTTCGAACAAGATCACTAATTCCTTTCAATAGAAAGTTCCGGTCAATTGAACTTGACGAGATAAACGAACTCTTCCAAGGTTCACTACTCCAAAATTTTAAGTTCAATATAAGAATTTATGTTTGTATTTACATTCGAATAAATTGTCTAACAGTCCTGAACTCACTATAACTAGTGGTTCGCCCCGAACTGAGACCTCGCGGTTTCACAAAAGCGCCAGAGCGCCATCTATTGACATCAGTGTGAAGTTCTGTTAAAAATATCATCATCATTAAAAATTAAATAATTTCGTTTCCTTATAATATTTATCTAATTTTAGTATTTGTTGTTCAAGTACAGGATATAATTCAAATAATTGATCAAGTTTCAGGCTTGAGAGTTCAGAAAATTGAGAGTTCTGAGGTCAACTTTGGACGTTAGAAAATCGCTACTTTGAAAGCCTCCCATTTCGTCAATTTTAGGGGAAAAATTCAAAAAAAATATATTTTTGGACTCTATTCTTAATTATCTTTAAAATGATATACTGCAACCCTATGTAACGCTATAAAAAATATTTTACTTCGCATTCGCTTCTATGAGAGCCCCCCTGAAATAAAGATTTTTAAAACTTTTTAAGCCATATTCGGCGGGAGGCCATCGATTTACATATTATATTTAAATTTGAAGTAATTACGTTCAGCAATTCAGAAGTTATAAGGCTCTGACAGACGGACAGACGGACGGACGGACGGACAAGTGCCAATTTACCCAAGTAGACTCAGAGACCTTCGCTTCGCTCGGTCAATAATTAAAGTTAAATATTCTTTTGTTTGTTACGATACGATGCTCGGTCAATAATTAAAGTTAAATATTCTTTTGTTTGTTCTTTGGATGTTACGATTTCGAAAAGAATGGTTTCCTTAAAATATCTATCCCAAATCCAGGCAGAACTGGTTTTAATATAGCAATACTGAGTTAATGACTGACTCGGTGGAATTAGATTAATAATTTCCATCTTAGTTGTCAACTTCGCCGCTTCGGGTATTTTTTTTAAATCTTTTACTAAGAAAATCATAAATAATCTGTCATTGTTGTCTTCTAGTTGTGATTCACGTTCTATTCTTGAATTTATGCTTTAAACCGAAACAAGATCTTCTCTTTCAAAATTATTGTCTTCCTTTTTCTTCTTTAATCTTTGTTTGATTGGTGTTTGAGAGACTGATTCGGGGGTGGGATCCACATCATTTAAGTTTGATTTTGTAGTATTCGGTTCCAAAGTAGGTTTAAGGAACATCAGGTGTTGAAAATATACATAGGAAGATTTACGTGTCGCTGCTGAGCCACTTTTTGCGCCTTTGACACGTCGCAGCTCCCTGTGAAATGAGTCTCTTATGTTTTTCCATTTTTTTGGAGTGAAATACCTGAAATTGCAAAAAAAATAAAATTACACGAAAATGTAGTAGTTTTGAATGTACTCATTTATCAAAATTTTAACAAGAAGAGCCATCATATCATGTTTTTTTGTTCCAGAATACCTGCATCTGGATGCTCCTTCAGAGAACTAAATCATTCATTTCGCATTGGACACAACTGTGCGGGAAATTGTATTTGAGGTTTGCTTCGCTATATGGCAAAACATAAAAGATTTTGCCTTTCCACAACTCGATAGAGACATGTGGCTAGAAATAAGTGAAATATTTAGGAACAATGCGCAATTTCCTAACTGTATTGGAGCTGTGGACGGAAAGCACATAAGAGACATTCAGCCTACTCACATAGGCATTAGGCTCAGTATATTACAACTACAAAAACTATTTCTCTATTGTGCTGATTCCGTACCGACGACGTCTGTTTATCATAACACCATGTAGTTCATACATTATTTCTTCCCTTTCAAGTTTAGGGTATTCCTTTATTTGTTTTGCCAACATTTTACAAAATAAATCACATTCGTCTTCTTCTTTTGCGCGTTCTTGACTGGCCAATGCACTATTTAATGTGTTTAAAGCAGTATTCATTTTTTTACTGGCTTCCTGCAATTCAGGCGGGTTGAGAGCACGACGTTTTTGTGCTTGAATATTTGGGTTCTTTTGAGGGGTAGCACCGTAGCAGGGACGTCGGCGTCGTCTTCGTCGCCTTTATTAGTTTCTGGTAGGCTGTTACTAGCCTGTACATCGGAAATGCTAGCCTCTTCATACAAAACAGGTTGTGTCTGGGAAAGAAAAAATACAATAAAAGAAAATGTAAAGAAATTACAATAAAGAACTATCTAGCAAGGTTATAATTAATTTAGTCAAAATAAAGTGTAAAATATAGTAGTTTGTGATATAAGGGCGGTAAATAGGTTTTTACATACGAGTTGACTAATGTCAGCCCGATGACGCCAGTCGAGGGCTGACCATCGTCACGAGTTTGTAGAAACCTTAACGCCCGTGTATCACACGATATTTTTTAATACATTTGTGAGAAAACTCGAAAATAAAACTGGAGTAGGTACTGTACTCACTAGAAAATGGTTTCTCACGCCCATACTTATTTCGAGATTTTTGGCGGCTATTAATAGCGCGACTTTTTTCTCACATCTAAAATACCTAATTGTTGATTTACTTATTTTTATTATTACATATCACTTTTTACCACTCATATTATTTAATAATTTATAAGAAAAACTTTTGAAAATAGCGCGCACAGATTCAAGATTTTAATAGGGAGATAATAAAGGCGCGTTGTTGTAATTGCGTTTTTTTTTAAATTGGCTTCATGGCTCTAGGTTCTAGCTCTTGACTCTCAGCCTGGACTATTCAGCCTTTAGTTTTTGATTTATAAAACTTAAAACAATTTTAATTGACTAAATTAAATACAATTTGTATTTTCATGAATTCATTTCATCAATCCACATCAAAATGTTATTATTTTTTAAGTTTTCTACATACACAGTCAATATCAATAAGAACATTCTTGCAAGAAAACTTTTTATTTAGAAGTAAAGTGGCCTTACAAAAATTAAAAAAAAACTGCAAAAAAATAGCACGAGGGCAGTAAATTCTGCAAATTTACCGCACGCGGGCTGTAAATTTAACTTACAAGCCCTGTTTACTGCCTCTGTAAGTGCATTTTTCGAGCAAGTGTATTGAAAATACTTTTATTTTATTTTCAGTTGCCTAAAACTACGGATGAATGGCTTTCAAAGGCAAGAGGATTTAATTTTCCTCATTGTATCGGCGCTTTGGATGGAAAACATGTCATGATTCTACCGCCACCTCTTAGCGCTAGTTGATAGTGACTACTGTTTTATGTTTGCCGATATAGGTTGCCCGGGTCGGATTAATTAATTATTTATTAATAATTAATTAATAATTTAATTAATAATAATTATTAATAATTTAATTAATAATTAATAATTAATTAATAATTAATTAATTTCTTTTCCACCTATCCACACTGTAGTTTCGAGTAGAAAACGGGCACTGGCCTGAACACTAGGCGGAAGTCCGGGGTAGCTCCAGGGCTCCTGTCGCAGGCGTAAGCCGGACGCAGTAGGGCGTCCCAAGGCTCCCGAAGGTGGATCGACGGGGCGTCTTCTTCCCGTCCTTGAAAAAGTTCCTAGGCAGTCCTTGGAACAGGATCCGGTCCTCGGAACCCCAGCGGGTTTAGTAGGCAGCCAAATGAGTAAAAGCGGATGTCCACGTAGCAGAAGTACTTAATGGGAGGCACTAATTTACACCGTCCTCTAGTAAGTGCAGATCTGGAATGGCGACGCGGCGCGCTTGCTGAAACTTCTCGGCGACCTGAGCGAGCGGCCGAACCCGCTAACCGGTCTCCCAGTTAGGGTTCCGTGAAGGCGCTAGTATGTTAGATGAAATGGTCATCGGAGTTACGAAGCCGCATGGAATGCGCGCGGTTCCGTAGCATTATTTTAATTATATTTGAAGTTTTAGTTAGTTTTATTTAAGTATATTTATTATGTATAATTTATCAATTTTTTCTAATCTTTATATAGGTAGTCTTAAGATAGTTACAACGTTACAAGCTCTAGTATAGAGTTCCGCACAAATGAGTATAGGGTTGTGTTCAGAATCGCATACTCTACACGCACACAAAATTTCATTCAATTCGGCCACTTCGGATGCGTGGACTTCCCTTGTAAGTCTTGTACTAATAAACGTTATAAGTTGTAACTTATAACAAATAAAACTTTAATAATGTTAACAAAATATTTCAGTGTAGCTATGTCTTATTTAAGTAACTAGCTGACGCCGGCGACTTCGTCCGCGTGGTTTAAGATTTTCCCGCTTTTCTGTTGAAATTTTTCCTGAATTTTCTTTGCTATAAACCTCACGGAGCCCGAGACCTTTCCAACGAATGCAAAACCGTGGAAATCAGTTCGTGCGTTCTGGAGTTATAGCGTCAGGAAGGAAAACCCGACTTATTTTTATATAGGTAGTAGACTAGCTGATGCCCGCGACTTCGTTAGCGTGGTTTAATTTTTTTTTATTCTCGCGGGAACTCCTTAATTTTCCGGGATAAAAAGTAGCCTATGTCACTCTCCAGGTCCTCAACTATACCCATGCCAAAAATCACGTCGATCCGTTGCTCCGTTGCGGCGTGATTGAAGGACAAACCAACAAACCAACAAACAAACACACTTTCGCAATTATAATATTAGTATGATTAGAAGCCTCTCATAAATTCTTAAATTCTTCGAAAATCAACAAAGTTCAACAAAATTTTCTTTAGCCTCAACGTAGAAAAAACAAGGGACGGAATCCTGTATTACTATTAAACTGAAGCACCATAGTAAGCTCGGTACACGTTCACACCCACACACACAGATCATAGTAAGCTCGGCGTCTGCCATTACGCTGCTAACGTTGATATAAGGTGGGGCGCACGTAATAAGTAAGTAACCTGCGTCGTAAAATTTTGTTCCCGTAGCACTTTACGTGATAAAAAGGAACAAGGAATCACTTTCCACATGTAAGTACAGTCTTTAACGCTTTATTTTGATTAATTTTAGCAGCGTAATGGCGGACGCCGAGCTTACTATGATTTGTGTGTGTGTGGGTGTTAACTACTATGGTGTTAATTACCGAGCTTACTATATGGTGCTTCAGTTTAATAGTACACGGGATTCCGTCCAATGTTTTTCTACGTTCATGTTAGTCTCATTATGATTACAGTAAAGTAACTGTTTTCAACTTGAAAAAAGTTAAAAACCATAAATTTATCCCATTATAAGGTACGAAAAAAGTAACCGCATTTTAAATCGCTTAAAAATCAACTAAAACTAACAAAAATTTCGCACAATATCTTAATTTAAGTTACCTGTGTTAAGTCGGATTTGGTTGCGTCCGAATTGACACCAAGATCAAAATTAAATACCCAGGAACTTATTTACAAGAAGTTAGTAAAAAATCTGTTCATTTCAGACAAAAATTTCCCCTGTAACATCTTCGTCTTCTATCTCGTTACCAGCCGATTGTTTGTCTATTGGAGGCTGCTTAGGAGGCGTTTCGTTTGGTACCTGTTTTTCGGAAGAAGTTTCTTTGACGCTTTTCTTTCGTCTGCATTTTTTTGTAGAAACTCTTTTTGGATTGATTTTGCACCGCTGATCGGCATTGCGCAAAATTGTTTTAAAAAATTTATGACATTCGGGTAAATTAAACGACGAATCTAGCTTGTGAATTATATCAAAAAAAAAACTAATGGTCTGAGAGAAACTCTTAAAACAGATCTTTTCCGTCGATTCGTTTTGGGAACGTGAGGCACCAGTCCATGAGCAAGATTTGAAAAACTTTTTTGTAAATCTTCTCCAACTCAGAATCTCTTAATTTAATTTCGAACTCTTCTAAATCCTTTAAATCTTTAATTGGTTTTAACAGCAATGAGTGATTTTGTTTCTCTGTGATAGTTTTTTAATGAATTCTTCATTCATAACCTGTAGTTCAGTAACTTTTAACAAAAGAGATTGAAGTGTATTATGTAGTACGGCTTGATTATTTAGTGTTGTGTTCAGGGTCTCCCTTATAGTCTTCATATCGTCATTAATGGATTTTATGTTTGTTTTAATAGTGCTGATATCGGCTTTCAAAGATTTTAAGTCGCACTGTTCTTCCGACAAACTTGTTTCTGTATTAATGTACGAGTATATTAATGGCATGTCCGATTGATTACTTTCGGGTATAACAACGTATTTTTCAATATTTTCTGGCGATGCGTTTAGCAGTGTTTCAGATGGAGTTGACTCTGCTGGTGTAGTGATTTCGTCATTATCCTAAGCAATAAAATATCTTGAATTAGCCAAATTAGACATTAAAAAGGTTATTTTTATGTAAGCAAAACTTTAGTTAGTACAATACAGTGAGCTTTCGTATAGGTTCGGACGGTAATACACTAATAGTAACGGTACATTTCACCGTGTTGTTAGATAGCAACAAGGCGAAATGTGCCGTTACTATTAGTATGTACATCATTTTCTTCTGCCAATATATTAGTGCTCTGCGTAATGACAACTTAAGCTCTGGGGGGTTATTATGTAAGAATCCCGGCTCAGCCGTAGCCATATAAAATTTTGATTGACCTACAATTTTATGAAATTCATTCATAAAAATTTTGAATGAATGTCAAAAAATTGTAAGTCAATCTAAATTTCATACGGCTCTACGGCTGAGCCGGGATTTTTACATAATCACCCCCCTGATGTCTGTGATCGCCATGAAAGCCAAAAAAGTTATGTATTTTAACTTACCACCATTACTTGTTGGCCACCTTCAGTCGTTGAAGCATTATTGTCGAAGAGCGTTGTTGTCGAAGAAGCATTATGCGTATCATTCTGAGAATAGTATTTATTTAAATATTTAAAATAATAATCGACAAAAACTTTAAAAGCAAACGACTTCGCTTTTGTGATACCACTCTGATAATCTATTAAACAAAAAGAAAATCATGGAAAATCGATTCACAATCTGTGAAAATATCATGTGACGTAATTTTGCATTACTTAGGGCGTAAGAGAAATCAGTGGTGAGCTTGTTTTTGGTGAAGGTAATTGCATTACACTTAGGTAAACTTAGTGTTAATTTATTTGTTTTGCAGTATTCCGACAAGCGGTGTAGGTATTCTTGTAGTAAATGACAGTCTGATTCCTTTTTGACTTCAAGAAAGATTTTTAAGTCGTCGGCGTATAGTAAGAATTTTGAATGTTTAAAACAGTGCTGAATGTCGTTAATAAATATGACAAATAGTAAGGGCCCTAAAATTTAACCCTGTGGCACGCCAGATGTTACAGTTACAAGGTCAGACTTAAAGCCGTTCACCACAACGCGTTGAGTTCTGTATGCAATGTATGATGCGAACCAACGCAGGAGATTACCACGAATACCGTTGTAAGCAATCTTTTTGAGCAATAATTCGTGGTCTACTTTGTCGAATGCTTTACAGAAGTCAGTGTAAATTGCGTCAACTTGTATCCCCCTATCAAGACTTTCAAAAAGGTGGGTAGTGAATATTAGTAAATTGGTAACGGTAGATTTGTACTTCACAAAACTGTGTTGTTTTCTAGCTACTAGTTGGAGCTACATGGTCTCCTTCGACACCATGTCCTATATCAACGTGCCCATGCAACTTTTTACCGTCCCATTCTATACGACGACGAATTGCCATTTCGTCTATTGTCAGAGCTGCAATTATTTGATAGTTTGTACTTTCCACTTTTATTTTTAATGCCTGAATTGATTCCGAAGTAAAGCCAGGCTCCCCTCCTATATTCTGATACCATTTTCTTAAGGTACGGCGGTGCGGCAAATAAGTATCAAAAGTTTTGCGTACGTATTCGTACGCCTTTGGTGAATAGTAGTTGAGTGTCAACGCAAAACTCCGGAGAGCTGGACTGTACTTTTTGGTTGACTGCCCACCAGTGGTTTTTGTGAAGATACGCTTTGTCAATTCTTGTACCTGTAAAAAAAATGAGTACCATGAGTTGATACCATTGTGAAGCGGCAATACTTCTGCCTTCTGTTACGAGATCACTGTCTCACTTCAAATATTGAATAAAAAAACATCGTAAGGAAGCTCGCATACCTGAGAAGGTTACGTGTTCTCAAGGCATGTGAAGTAGAACAATTAGCAGGACGTAGGACCTTTAACTCTTCTCATTCCAAAAAGGGTAAACCCCTTTTTGGTCGATAGCCTACCGCGCAATTTACCTAATAGACCAGGGTAGAAGCCTTTAAAAATAATAAACGTTACAAGTATTTTGCCGTATTTGACGGTCAGCCAGTGCGGCAGCTCGTTTTCCTTGTTTTGCGCACGGTGCGGGGGTGATCTAACTATGTTCCCGTACATGTAGGAAAGAGACAGTGATTGTTTCAATATGGTTGCTTTTAATATAATGATATTGTATACTAATAATGTACGGCAAAATAGTTGCCGTAACGCACAGCAAGGTAAGTATTCAGTCAGTGCGGTACGGCAACTATCTTGCCGTACCCCCCCAACCCCGCGCCTCACTGCATGCGTCCGCGCGGCCTCTCAGATTGCATTAGTGTTGGCCGTAAGTGCTCGATATTTTTTATGCAAAAAACTACGCGACGAGACTTTCACGTAAAAAACATGATATGAGTAAGGGAATTACCTAGTTTTTAAAATTTATTTTATTTCGTTAAAGTTCCTAATATTATCTCATCATAGATTAAAAATAAAAAGTAATTATAATAATTTGGTACCCTAATATGAATCAAAATTTAAAAAAACCTATTTGTATTTATTATTATTTATTTATTAATTAGTGTATTTGTACTAAGTACTGAGTGACTGCTTTTTATTTTAATTTTTTTTATATTTAAATATATTTTTTTAAATTGGCGATAGGAACTTGTGAGAGTAATTATTATGTTGACTAATTATCAAGAATTATGTTGATTTATACACTGTTAAATTTGTTGTGTCTTTAATAAAGAATATCTTTAAAATATCGATTGTCATTTCAGAAGTAAACCCATCCCTAGCAATTTTTTAACTTCCATGCTATACGGCATATATATTGCCGTAAATGACTGATTTTGAAAAATCTCTGTATCTTTCGAAATATCATAGAGAACCCGGGGCTACCGCAGCTAGGTATACACGAGGATGTAGCCTATCGGTTTGTTCAAAAAAACCATTGATATGGTGAGTTTCCACGTCTCCATGGACTTTGAAAGTCAGGTTCCGGTACGGCAAAATAGAGGTCGTAACGCATATCAGGAAATATAGATACGGGCAGTATTTGTCTCGTACCGCACGAGCCGTAGGTTTAGGATCCAATGCTGCCGCAGCGAATGTGTTAGCATCGGAGTTCAGATCTGTTTTTTACTATCTTAGCATCATCATTCTGCCTGACGTATTGAGATCAAATGCATTTTCACACTTTTTGATGCTCTACTGCGGAATAACCATTTGTTCCAGTGAAGCTTACCATGATTTTTTACCGTTGGCAGAACCACTTTTGTAAATTAGTTTGTATTCCTCATAAAGAGTATCACTACTTCATTCCACTATTACATACTATATGGGTAGGTACTATTTAAGAAATATAAACTGCTTTTATGATTACTTTGTGGCTTTTATTTCCATTCATTTTCCACATAAACAATAGACAATAGAATAGAAAAGTTTCATCTACAATAACATTTAAAGTTATTATTACTAAGTTAAGTAACTAGTAAGTTACATTATTATAAGTAATTAAAAAGTTTCTTCTAAAAACATGAAAACTCAAAAAATAACCGGTTATTCCCAGTTGTCACCTGCGGCAATGTCACCCCTGGGGACAATGAATAGGGTGACAACTGGGAATAACCTAAAAAAATGAGTTGTGTGTATGTGTGTCACCATCCCTCACTGTGCCACTGCGTCATCATCCGTGAAAGTCATAAGTCATAAGTCATAAATATTTATTCAATTTAGGTAGATGCACTACACTTATTGACGTCCAGTTACATAAAAATATGATGGTGATAATCTGTTACGGTATCTTAAAACTAAAGCTACGAGGGTTCCAAACGCGCCCAGGTCTGAGAAGAGCCCACAACAAACTCAGCTGGGGGTTTTTTTTTTTTTCATTATCACCATCTCACAAATCATCTTAACTAAGGAACTATCAGAGCCATTAGAG
The DNA here is from genome assembly GCA_917051295.2 of Erebia ligea. Classification (NCBI taxonomy): domain Eukaryota; kingdom Metazoa; phylum Arthropoda; class Insecta; order Lepidoptera; family Nymphalidae; genus Erebia; species Erebia ligea. The sequence goes on along the minus strand of OU785241.1, from coordinate 11,736,796 downwards.
CAAATTATTGCCAAGCTTCCTTGTCATTTAAGTAATCCTTCACATGGTAATAGGATTTTCCAATGAGTTTACGTTTTACTTTAACTTTGAACTTATTCAGAGACATCTTCAACATGTCTTCTGGGAGCTTATTGTAGAAGCGGACACTCTTTCCAACAAATGAATTGCTAGTTTTACTAAGCCTAGAAGCAGGCATTACAAGTTTATTTTTATTTCTAGTATTGACATTATGACAATCACTTTTCTTCTTGAATTTATCAATGTGTTTATGCACGTATACTAAATTTTCAAATATATATTGGTTGTGCACTGTCATAATATTGAATTTTTTGAATTTATCTCTTAGTGACTCTCTTGGTCCCATATTATATATGGCTCGAACAGCCCTCTTCTGCAGCACAAAAACAGAATTAATATCAGCAGCATTACCCCATAATAATATACCATATGACATAATGCTGTGAAAGTAACCAAAATAAACTAATCTCGGCGTTTCTATATCTGTCAACTGGCGAATCTTTTTAACCGCGTATGCAGCAGAACTAAGCCTGTTCGACAAGTCATTTATGTGATGGCCCCATTGGAGTTTAGCATCTAACGTTATTCCGAGAAAAACAGCGGTATCCACTAAGTCTAATTCCTCATGATCAAGTTGTACAGTGGTTTTTACCTGTTTGACATTAGGTAATGTAAATTTGATACACTTTGTCTTTTTTCCATTGAGGAGTAGGTTATTAGCTTCAAACCACTGTACCACTTTAGTGAGAGAATTGTTTACTTCGTCAAAGAGTTGTTTCGTAACGATTTATTTTAAACAAAAGTGATGTATCATCAGCAAACAATACTATTCCATGATTATCTTTGGCAAGATAAGGAAGATCATTAATGTAAATGAGGAATAGAAAAGGCCCTAAAATTGAACCTTGTGGAACCCCCATTTTTACAATCGATCCGGAAGACCGCTTTCCATTGACGTCTACCTTTTGCATCCTATTTTTTAAGTAGGAATTCATCATATCCAGTGCCCCTAATTCCATAATGGTGCAGTTTTCTGACTAATGTTTCATGATCAACACAATCAAAAGCCTTGGATAAATCGCAGAAAACCAAAATTTGAAGTATCCCTCAAAATTAATAAGAAACTCAAGATAATACAGGCAATAGATAATGGTTTGTCAAAGCTAGCCCCCGGAGTAGTAGGTGTAGTCCTGTTGTCCCCATTAATGGGGACAGCGGTACTTATGTACTTATGTATGCGGTACTTACTATGTGTATTAGCATCTCTATGTCGCTAGTGTTATAGCTATCAGGACTGCATTGTTTGTCGCCTGAATGTTCTTCAGTGTTTTCAATTCCAACATTGTTACTTTTGCGGGTTCGCTTTGTTGATTTTTTTAACCCTTTCATGGCTTTACGTTTTGTTGCATTCCTTAGGATAAGCTTCAAAAATTTAACTGCGTCATCATCCGTGAAGTTAGAGTCCCAGGAATGGACCAATTCAAAGAAAAAATTCCTGAAATTTATGAAGTTTTTGACAGGAATTTTAGAAGTTTCCCCCTTACTGCCGCCAGACCATGAACATTGACAAAGAAAATAATGACATCCAGTAGCTTGTATGCGCTTGTGGTACCACCATCCGATGAAGATGAGCACAACATTGACAACATCTTAAAAAGTTTCTTTTTTTTTATTTTATCAGCTAAGCCTATCTCAAACATTTCAAAGTCTTCCTGGTTTTCTATTGGCTTTATATTAAAGCTTTCACTTTCTTCTGCTCTCACGTCTTGCAGCAGAGTAACATTTACTGGCTGCTCATAGTTCTGAGTAATTGAGGTATTAGTTTCTTCCACTTGTACCGACAAGGAAGCCACCTCAAGGGCCATTTTTTTTTGATTATCTATGGCTGTATTGAGTTTATCCAAAATTAAAGCTTGATTCGCCGCGATCAGTGCGTTCATGTTCTCCGAGCTGATCACTTGTACCAGCTGCTCTGCTGCTTGTTGCTCTTGCTGCGAGCCGAATACATTTGCACTTGAAGTGCAAATGTCGAGTGAGTCCAGTTGTGAATTACCCTGAGAAATAAAGTTATAATGAGTATTATATAAACTAATGACGAATTGGTCCCGCATCTTAAAAAGTGGGCCCGGCAGACGTTGTCCTGCCTTGAACCTAGAACCCGATTGCAGCGCCCCCTACCGGGTCCAATAGTGATTATATACCATCCCAGGGCCCATAGATATTATATAGATAGAAATCCTTTCTTAGTGTACTCTTATGGTAAGTACTCAAACAATATTGTATATTGTATTAACAATATTGTAATTGTATATTGTAACGTTAAAAAGACAGATTGTTACAATAAAGATGTTGCAATGTGGGATGCCAGATTGTAAGATGAAAAACCCTTATCGATTAGAACTTACCGTAGGGGTATACTTACTTAATCGAACTTTCCGGATCGAGCAGTCGGTCGAGAAGTGAACATTTAGATTTCATTTTCATTTCATTTCATTTATTTATTTGTGAATACAGTAGGTAAGTACAAAAGGTGTTACAATTATAAAAGTTTCTTGTATTCTACCAGTGTGGCGTACAAATAATATGCGTAACATGCTTTAACATTACAAAAATTATAATGATAATGATAATATCTAACATGGAGTATTTATAATAAAATAGCTATCAACAATCAGACTCACAGCATTAGATCAAGAGATCATTAGATCATTAGATCAAGAGCCGTACCTTGCTCCAGGCCCGCTCTCGCCCTCAGCAGTAAGGTTAGGATTGTCGTGGGAACATATTAAAGAAAAAGATATGTTTACAAAAATAACTAACTTTAATCTAGCTTCTTCATTCGAGAGAAAGTTATGCTAATTAAGAATAAGTGTACCGCAAAAGTCTGTCAATTTTAGATACCGATTAGTCCAGCGTTGGGCGATTCTCGCTGACACGAAAGTGGTGGAGAGGTGCGCTGACAATCAGACAACAACCCCTCGGAGCCAAGTCGGCCGCACCCCCTTAGAGCCTGGTTGCTTCGAGGCATGGATTCTTAGACACTCCTATGGTCTATCCGCGGACACGATAGATTTCGATCACACGACTCGTTTGGGCGATTCACTGATTCTCACTACTTACGTTATAATCTACATAAGGAAATCACATAGCGAGAACATTTCATAAATGCAAGGAAAAAATCCTGCGTAATACGACACGCGCGTTATTCACGACATGGCGGAGAATGTTAATAGATTATAAAAAATAATAAGGGAGAATTTCATTTTGAGAGGTTTGAGTCAGCCCCACTAGGATTTGGGCCTGCTGACTTCAAGGATGGCATGGATGCCTCCGGCTTATCGGTGCTTGGATGACAGCTACAGTCATAAGGATTCCTGCCAGGCCGAGCTGTGTGACGTGGATGGGTGCGGGCTTCCGCACCACAGAATGCTGCACTATAAGAAGAAAACGCCAGAAGTGGCTGGTGTAGTGAGAAGTGAAAGTGAAAATGATGGGCAATCGAGTGCAAGTGAAATAAAAGTGCAAACCGAAACGGTCGCTATAATAGATAACCCCTCATGCGTTTTACTAAAGGTAGTGCCTATAGACATTCATGGACCTTTAGGTATAGTAAGTACGTATGCCTTGCTCGATGACGGAGCAACAATATCTCGTATCACTGGCCGAACATCAACAATGCGACTACGCGGAGCATTTAATTCTGAAATAACTTGTAATTCTGAAATTATTGATTGTACTATTTCTAGTAAAAATAATGTGAAATTTAACTTCAAAGCTAGAAAAATAGCTGAATTAGACTTACCTCTGCAAAAATTGTCAAATGTTAATTGTAAGAAATACAGTTATTTAAATACTATTGCTAATTTGTATACCTGTAAAAATGTAAAACCCAGTGTTTTAATAGGCCAAGATAATTATGACTTAATTGTTCCTAAGAAAATAATCTTTGGTAATAATAATAACCAACCTGTTGCCACATTAACAGCGTTAGGGTGGTGTGTTCATGGTGTTGTGTCTGCTCATCCTTCTGTTCCTAGGTCTAGCATTCCAATAGAAGACGATGTCCTGGTCACTACGCCTGCCCCCTACACTGAAGAGGTGAACCCTGATGCAGATCTCCACGAATTGGTACGCCACTCATTCTCCTTCGAATCCATAGGCGTACACAGCCGGCCCAGACAGAAGAGCTGCGCGCTGTGGCCATCCTGGAGGAGACCGCGCGACTGGTTGATAGTCACTGGGAAGTTGGTTTACCCTGGAAGGGTGACAGCCCTATGCCTAACTCATATCCCAATGCGTTCAAACGACTTAAGTCAGTTGAAAGAAAAATCTACGCTGACAAAGACTACGGTAAGAGGTACCATGAACGTTTAAATAATTTATTTACAAATAATTATGCCCGACAGGTCGATGACCCTGAACCTGGTAATCGAACCTGGTACTTACCGAACTTTGGAGTTGACAACCCTAATAAGAGAACTTTTACGAGTGGTTTTCGACGCAGCCGCGACCTCTGCTGGTAAGAACCTTAATTCTTATTTGCTACAGGGGCCGGATTTACTGGAATCTTTATTGGGAATTATGTTCAAATTTCGAGAAGGATCTATCGCTCTAATGGGTGACATAAAGGATTTGTTTTTTCTGCATAAATATAAAAAAAGAAGACCAAAATGTCCTACGGTTCTTATGGAAAGACGACGCTTCGCAACCTATTAAGGAATATGCTATGTCTTCTCTAATTTTCGGCGCAAATTGCTCCCCATTCATAGCGCAATATGTAAATAAAAAAATTTCAAAAAAAAATAAAAACCGACTTCAAAAACCACAAACACTAAAAAGTAAAAAATAATTGAATTTATTATGTACTAGCTGATGCCCGCGACTTCGTCCGCGTGGATTGAGGTTTTTCGGTTCCCGCGGGAACTCTTTAATTTTCCGGGATAAAAAGTAGCCTATGTGCTATTCCAGACTATAATCTATCTCTGTGCCAAATTTCATCCAGATCCGTTCAGCCGTTGGAGCATGATTGAGTAACAAACATCCATACATCCATACATCCATACATCCATACATCCATCCAAACTTTTGCATTTATAATATTTATTTGATACAAGAGTTAATGTAGTTCTATAATAAAATTTTTTGGAGTCGGTACCAATTAGCCGCATGAACCGTCTACCTACTCTTCATTATTGTTGACGTGACTCCACATTGGCACCGACTCCAAAAAATTTTATTATAGAACTACATTAACTCTTGTAGGTATACATAATATATTAAATTATTTTTTACTTTTTAGTGGTTGTGGTTTTTGAAGTCGGTTTTTATTTTTTTTTTGAATTTTTTTTATTTTACAACTTTTAGTGACCCCACTGTTTTAAAATACAGGGTGTAACCAGAACGAGATATACTATGCATAGTTACAACATACTGTTGTAACTATGCATACCGGAGGTGCTTGAAGAAACCCCAAACGAAGTCAAATCCGTACAGTTCAATATTAGCATAGATTAATCTATGATATTAGTAATCAGCTGAAGAGAACGCTCGTATTACTGTGGAGTCCGACCGAGGACACGCTATCGATCGACTTGACCCTGAAACGTATTCCGAGCGATATTTTAAACGTCGAAAGAAAATCTACTAAACGTGAAATGCTAAGGATTATAATGTCTATTTTAGATATTTTCGGATTTCTTAGTCCAATCACCATTAAAGCTAAAATGGCATGGCAGAAGATATAAAAGAAAGGCAGCTAAGAGAGGCTGGCCAACCAGTCTATATTCTGACAATGGAACGAACCTGAGAGGAGCTGATGCAGAATTAAAGAAGTCGTATTTGGAAGTTGTTAATGACCAAGGGTTGCATGAGCAACATGCAAACAGACTAGTCAGCTGGAACTTTATAGTACCAGGAACGCTGCACATGGCAGGGGCCTGGGAACGGCTCATCCGGAGTGTAAAAACAGCCTTAAAAGTAATTCTTGAAGAGAGAGCACCACATGAGGAAACTCTGCTAACTTTACTAGCTGAAGTGGAAAACATGATCAACAGTCGCCCACTGACTCACGTCTCGGTGGATCATCGTGATCCTGAGACCCTAACTCCAAACCATTTTTTACTCGGCTCATCTTCGAACTTACCTCAGCTTGGATCTTTCACCGATGATGAACGTAACAACCCGCACCACACGACACCACCACACTGTACTATAAGTAAATACAGCAAAAATGTTGTTAGATGTGTTAGTAGTACATTTTTCTTTTATCCTAGGTCAGTATAGTTAGTATTACTTGAATTGTTACTAGATATGAGCCCCTTTACGGGTTTAGGCCTCCCCCAACCTCTTCCACTTTTCTCTGTCTTTGCCCAGATTCATCCAGCCTTTCCCTGCAGTTTGGACTATCTCATCAGTCCACCGTTTATTTGGCCTTCCAACCTCCCTTTTTCCTGATGGTCCTCTCCATTGTGTGGTCTGTATGGTCCATCTATTATCGGAGTAGCGTGAGATGTGTCCAGCCCATTGCCATTTCAGTGTAAGAGCTTGATTAAGTGCATCAGTCAAGTTTGTTTTTTCTCTAATACTGGCGCTTGAAATTTTATGTATTTTTCTTATTTTCAGTATACTCCTTTCCTCTCCTTTGCTCTTTGGGTTGATCTTATCTTGTATTTTGCTTTATATGTGAATACCTAGGTTTGACATCCATAGAGTAGACAAGGAAGGAGACAAGTATCTATTAGAGGTGAGCATTAAAAGTTATAACATTTAATTTAACACAATATTTTTTTTTAATTTTTAACTTTGTTAATAAATATTGAGATGTTCGTTAAAAGTTATAACTGTATCGCGTATAGATTTATTGACAACGATCGTTGTGTCTTTTACAGTAAATTGCATAGAAGTTTAGGTGGCTGCCAGACGATGACGCTGTTACAACATTCGGCCAGCAGACACTTACACATCATGTACTGCTTTACCTATTTGTTATTTTTTACAAGGAGTTGTGAGCCTTATCTCAATAAAAATAACTTTTTATTATTGAATTTACGTAAAAATAACTTTTTAACGTTTAATGATTTCAAGCAAACGTAAACCATTATCAAACTTCAGTTGTTATTGAAATGTGTTATGAATGTTATACCTATTCATTTAATGGAAGTAAAATATTAAGTTTTTAAGCATAAAGTTGTAAAGTGTAACCTTAGTTTAACACGAGTTCAAGGCGGAGTATTTAATGCCGCAATTTGGAACTATTTTGAAGTGCTGAACTCGATCAACTTAAAAACACTTTTCAATTTCAAACCTATTTCATATTGATGTTTTTAAATGTAAAACAACTCAAAAAAACGTTTGATTTCCGAATCCAGTTGCATCTTTGCAGTAGGTAAGTAGGCCTATTAAACTACGGCCGTTCAGAGAATGCGTTCCTGACACGTCGCGATTGAACTGACGACGTAACTTTGTAATGGCGTTGCAGTTACGATAAAAATATTATTGCTGGTTGTTTACCGTTTTAACAATTGATGAGCATTAAAACAACATTATTATATCAATAATCAATTAATGTTATAATTTTGTGCCAAACTGAGTGTCAAATAACTTGGTAAACAATATTTTTCTAAATCTAAACTGCGCCATTACAAGGTTATGTCAGCGCTTTATATTGAAACTGATAGGTATAAGGAACGCATTCTCTGAACGGCCGAATTATAAGTTATAAAAAATATAACATTCATTCCATTGAACTTTTAACGAAACGAATTAATAACATTAAAATTTGACAACTTTTGAATATTTGTTATCCTTAAAAGTTATAATTATAACTTTTAATTTAACGTGTTAATTTTTTATAACAATAACGTTTTAACAATTAATCTTTTATAACATTTAATCACAACTCTAGTATCTATCACTACTTTCTTAAGGTTTAAACTGTAATTTCCTTTTAGAATTTCCTTGAGTGCCCAGAATTTTTTCCAAGTAATATTTATTCTTCTTTCTATTTCTTCTTCGTTACTGGACTTGGTGAAAGATACTTGTTTACCTAAATATACGTAATTGTCAACATAATCAACTGTATTTTCATTTATAACAATAGGTGTTTGGTTGCTATTGGTCATTACCTTAGTTTTTGTCGCGTTCATTTCTAAGCCTATTTTGGAACTTTCTTGGACGAGAGATTGTATCTGAGCTTCTAATTCTTTAGGTGTCTCAGCTAGCAAGACAATATCATCTGCGAATTTGAGGTGACTTAGATAGCGACCACATATCCTAATGCCTTTTTGTGACCAGTTTAGCTTACTAAATATATTTTCTAGCACAGCGATAAATAGTTTTGGCGATAGAGGGTCGCCTTGTCTAACTCCCCTTTCTATTCTAAATAGTTCTCCTCGTGTCTCTAGTTTTACCGTGCTCATGCTATTTCCGTATATGTTTTTCAGTATGTTTATATATTTTTGCTCTACTTTACACAATTTGAGTGCTTCCCAGATAGCGTCCCAACAGGGTTAACTTCACTTTAGCAGTGTTTAATATTATAACAATTATTATAAAGTAGCTCCATCGGTCGTCGGTCGAGAGCGCGGCAACGTGTGAATGATACAGAGAAGCCGCGCTCTCGACCGACGACCGATGGAGCTACTTTATAATTGTTATAATATTAAACACTGCTAAAGTGAGGTTAACCCTGTTGGGACAAGGCTTGCGTCGCATCCCAAAGTCCCGAACTGTACTTCGGTATTGATTTATCTTTTTGGAGAAGCTTATTACTTGCCATATTACTTGTTTGTTGTTTCAGATAGCACTTTAATTAAACTATAAGTCCCAGCTGCTCATGTTACCCCTGTAAAAATTCAAATGGCAATTTCACACATATAGCCATTGATTTCGATGATGCCCCCTATGTAATATTTAATTACTTATTTTTACCTATATTTTGAGTTACATTTCTTTTGCGCCGGGCCTGGGTTTTATTCTCATACTTCATGAGCATTCTCCTTTTATTAAGTTTAAATTCATTCCTGGCTATTCGCCAGAATTTGGCGGTCTGTGGGAAGGGGGCAGGGGTCAAGAGTGTGAAATCCCACTTTAAGAGAGTTGTCGGGGAACTTTGCCTCACTTTCGAAGAGCTATATACAGTTGTGACACAAATTGAAGGTGTTTTGAACTCGAGACCATTGCTCCCTATGAGTCAGGATGTTTCTGACATGACATATTTGACTCCTGGACACTTCCTCATAGGTGCTCCAATTACAAGTCTTCCTGAAACTGACCTGACCAATGTTAATATTAATCGATTAAAATTCTGGAATGTTTGTACCAAAATTTGTCAAGATTTCTGGAAAGGTTGGTCAAAAGATTATTTATGTCAGTTACAGAATAGACCAAAATGGAAATATCCTAATGATAATTTGAAAGTAGGAGATTTAGTTATAGTCAAATATAAATAAATAAATATGACCATATGACTCCATTACAGTGGTCTATGGCAAGAATAGTGAAAACCATTCCCGGCCAAGATGGTAAGGTAAGGGTGGTTGAATTGAAATTTGCCAATTCTGATAAAACTTTCAGCCGTTCATATCAGAAAATATGTCCTCTTCCTGTAAATGAATAAATTTTAAAACTTAAAAAATAAAGATAACTCATAGCAGGAACCTTTATTAAAAAAGAAATAAATGGTAAATCTGAGAGGATGAATCGCACTATTTTTGGTAAGGCAAGAACTATTTTGGGCGAGTCAAATTTGCCCAAATATTTGTGGGGCCAGGCAGTTTTAGCAGCCACATTACTGATTAACCGATCACTTTCTAAAGCTATATTTAATGAGATACCTGCCCTAAGATTCTGTAAAGAAATGATGTTAGATAGAATAAAAATATTTGGATGCAAAGCTTGGGCAGTAATCCTACCTAAGCCAAGTAAATTGAAACAGGGCAATAGCGACAAGATTGGTTGGTTCCATCCATTCCATCCATACATCCATCCAAACTTTCGCATTTATAATATTTATTTGTAAGAAATTCAGAAAATATGAGAAAGACCAAGAAGTCCAAAATGATGATACACAAAAGACAATACTAGATCAAAATGAAACAGATACAACAGAAACTGTGACAACTACAAGAAGCGGTAGACAAGTCAATCTACCAGAACATCTTAATGATTACCATCTTAATTTTCAGGCATTTTGTTTATTCAGCGATGACCCAATTACATATGATGAAGCTATAACAAAAGGTTGGTCATCCCCAATAAATATGGAATTAGATGCGCTTAAAAGAATGAATACTTGGACAGAAACTAAATTACCACAAGATAAACAAGCAATAGAAGCTAAATGGATATTCAAGACAAAAGAGAATGGCGCTAAGAAGGCAAGGTTAGTAGCAAAAGGGTTTCAGATAAAAGAAAATCAAGAATTTGGAAATAACTGTTAAAGAAAAGAGTTTGTTCGTTTTGTATTTAGTTTTTATTTATAATATTGTCTATTATATGATATGTCACTTGCTGTCTTCGTAGGAAAAATGAATATGGTTGAACATTGATAAAATAATAAATTAGTTATTTATAATACAAATGTGTTTTAAAAGAAGATATCCAAGGCCTCACTTCAACATGGTAGCAGAGCGAATGAAACTACGTATATGAAATGAATATATTGAAATGGTAAGAAATGTAAAATAAGATATAAAGATGTCGTACTGATAAAACAATTGAAAGAGGCGAAAAAATTTAGAAAAAATGGATAGTAATAAAGACGATTTTAAAATCCCTACGTTTAACGGTGATAATTATGAGTTATGGAGATTCAGAATTAAATTATTTTTGAAATTAAAAAATTGCGAAGAGGCCATTTTAAAGGAAGAAGTAAAACCGGAAATAGATGTAAAAGCACAGAACTACATAGTAAATAGTATAAGCACTTCACAGCTCAATATTATAATACAAGAGAATACAGCATATAAAATGTTAAAGAAATTAGATGATATGTATTTATTGACAGGATGTGCAAACAAACTATTATTAAAAAGGAAATTACTTGATACAAAATTTAAGGAAGGAGATCCTGTTGAATTTTTCCAAATATTTGAAAAACTAATAAATGAATTAAAAACTGCCGGAGAAATAATTACTGAAGAAGACAGGCTCAATTACCTATTGTTAACGTTACCAGAAAAGTTTTCTCATATAGTAAATATTGTGGATGCACTGCCCAAATCAAGTCAAACCGTCGAATATGTAAAATCAAAATTAATATTAGAATACAAGAAAAACGAATCTGAACATCAACAACAAGCTTTTAACAATTATTATGGATATTACTCAAATGGTCAATATCAACGTGGACAATATAATACAAGAAGGTCAAATTATGCACCAAGAGGAAGAACTCAGTATACAAGAGGACATAATAACAATTATGCAACTAGAGAATACACGAGAGGGCAAAACTATTCAAGATACATACATCGAGGTAGAAGATTTGGAAACTTTAGAGGACGATATTATAATAGAGGAGTCAGAAATGAAAATGAAGGTGCTTTCATAGTAGAAGTTATGAATTCAGCGAATGAGTCAGAAGCAACAACGGTAACGAGCTGGCTGCTAGACAGCGGTTGTACTCACCACATTATTAATGATGATAAACTATTTTGTGAGTATGAAACATTAGATAATCCAGTAAATATTAAAGTAGGAGATGGGTTTGCTTTAAAGTCAGAGAAAATAGGTAAAATAATTATTCATTGTAAGGTTAATAACAATGTAAGTCAAATTAAAATTGAAAATGTTCATTATGTACCAAGTATGAAAAGAAATCTTTTAAGCGTGTCATGTATTGTTAATAAAGGAAATATGATTAAATTTCAAAATGAGGTAGCACTTATATTTAATTCGCAACATACTTTATTAGCTGTAGCTAAGAAGAACAATAGATTGTATGAACTCGAAAGTCAGGTTATAGTTAATGATAGAAGTGTGTATAATGTAAATGAACAGCTTACATCAATGAAAGAAAAAGAGAAATGGCATCGAATATTAGGTCATGTTAATTTTGCTAAATTAAAAACTATGTGTAGGTATAAACTGTTAGATGGTTTACCGGAAAAACTAAATGAAAATTATGTTCAATGCGAAATTTGTTTGCAAAATAAAATGACAAATTTACTTTTTGAAAATAATCGAAGAAGGGCAACAGAAATATTAGAAATTATACATACAGATGTAAACGGTCCGATTACTCCAATAGGTTATATTGATCAAAGATATTTTGTAACATTTATAGACGACTATAGCAGATATGCAGTTGTATGTGTGATCAAGAATAAAAGCGATGTATTTGATTGCTTCAGAACGTACGCGAATGCAGTTCAAAATCAGACAGGGAAGCGAATAAAAGAAATTAGATGCGATAATGGTTCTGAATACCTAAATAGAGATTTTTATGAATTTGCTAAACAAAATGGAATTTATCTTAAGCCAGGACCACCTTATACTCATCAATTAAATGGAGTTGCTGAAAGATATAATAGAACAGTAATGGATCGAGCTAGATGTTTGATGACGGAAGCTAATTTGGACAAAAAGTATTGGCCTGAATGCGTATTAACTGCTACATATCTAGGTAATAGAATTCTTACAAATACAGTCGAGAAAAAGAGTCCTTTTGAAATATTTTTTAGGAGGAAACCAGATGTAAAAAATTTGAAAGTTTATGGTAGTAAATGCTTCGTGAAAATACCTGAAGAAAAAAGAACGTCAAAGTTGAATCCAAAAGGAATGAAAGGTACTTTAGTAGGTTATACGGATACCGGGTATAAAATTCTAATAGAAAATAAAATAATTATAAGTCGTCATGTAATATTTATAGACCCTGAAGCAGAAGTAGTAAGGTTTCAAATGTCAGATGAAGAAGAGAAATGTGAAGAAAACAGAATTATTGAAAAAGCTAATAAAAATGAAATAAAGAATGATGAAAATAATAAATTAAAAGAAACGTTTGATAATGAAAGTGAAGAATTTTATGACACTATTGAAGATGAAGAAGATATAAGAAACAAACTTAGAGTTGAGGAGGTGAGTGGACAAAGCCGTCCAAAAAGAGAAATAAAATTGCCAAAAAAATTTGATGATCACGTAGTTTATGTGAATGTCTGTAATGCCACTATACCTGAAACTTATGAAGAAGCTATAAACAGTCTAGAATCAAATAAGTGGAAGAAAGCGATGGATGACGAGATAAATAGCTTAAAACAAAATGAAACATGGGAAATTGTTGATGAACCAATGGATAAAAATGTAATTGAAGTTAAATGGATATTTAGAATAAAATCGAATGGAAGATATAAAGCACGTGTTGTGGCGAGAGGTTTTCAACAAATTTATGATGAAAATGAAGAAATATATTCACCTGTGGCTAGAATGATAACAATGAAAATTTTAATGTCGATTGCATGTGTCAGAGGTTGGCATATAGAAAGTATGGATGTAGAAACAGCTTTTTTAAATGGAGTAATTAAATCTGAAGTTTATGTTTATCCTCCAGATGGTTATGAAATTGGAGATAATAAAGTTTGTAAGCTAAGAAAAGCTTTGTATGGATTGAGAGAGAGTCCGAGAGATTGGTATGAATGTTATAACGAATTTATGATGAGCATTAATTTTGAAAGATCAAACTATTATTGTTTGTATACAGGATGTATTAATAAAGAAAAAGTCTATATTTGTTTATATGTGGATGATATTTTAATTTGTGCAGAAAATGAACATACAATTAAAAAGGTTAAGCAAATGCTCAGTAATAGATTTCGAATGAAGGATTTAGGAAAAGTAACACAATATTTAGGGATTGATATTGATTATAAACCGGAACTAAAGAAAATGACTTTGAGTCAAAGCAAGTATATAGAAAGTTTGGCAGAAAAATATAAAATAAAAGATTCTAAGAAATATGAAACACCAATGGAACAGAATTTATCTATTGACTCAGGAGAAATAAATAATGATAACTTGAAATATAGAAATTTGATTGGAGCTCTTTTATACATAGCTAGTGGAACACGTCCAGATATTTCTTATAGTGTGAACTACCTTAGCCGTTTTCAAAATACTTATGGTGAAACACATTACAAATATGCATTACGAGTCTTGAAATATTTGTATTACACTCGTGTATTGAAGTTGAACTATAATTCAGAATATGATGAATGTGTAGATGCTTTTGCTGATGCCGACTGGGCAGCTGATAAAAACGATCGCAAATCAACGACTGGAATCATTTTAAGAGTATACAATAATCCAGTAATGTGGAAAACACAGAAACAGAAAATTGTCACACGCGCATCAACGCACGCGGAATATTATGCATTGGCTGATTGTGTTACAGAGGTTTTACCAGTTAAAGGAGTTGTTAATGATTTAGATATTGATATTAAAAATCCAATTAAGATATATGAAGATAATAGTGGTGCTGTAGCTCTTTCTAAAAATGGTAAATTTTGTAAAAATTCTAAACATATTGATGTAAGTTATCACTTTATAACCGATTACGAGAAAAAAGGTGTTATATGTGTTACAAAAGTTAATACTGCTGATCAATTAGCTGATATTTTAACTAAGGCTTTAGGTAAAAATAAATTTCAAAACTTAAGATATTTAATTAATGTTTACTGAATAAAGAATTAGAAGTTTTATTTTATTATGTATAATATAATTGAAATGTGAATGTTATTTGTTAAAATGTATTAAGTTAATATTGTAGGAATAGATTAAAAATAATTATCTGATATAATAAATTAATAAATTAGAAATACAAAACTCAAGGAGGTGTGTTAAAGAAAAGAGTTTGTTCGTTTTGTATTTAGTTTTTATTTATAATATTGTCTATTATATGATATGTCACTTGCTGTCTTCGTAGGAAAAATGAATATGGTTGAACATTGATAAAATAATAAATTAGTTATTTATAATACAAATGTGTTTTAAAAGAAGATATCCAAGGCCTCACTTCAACAATAACAACTATACACCGGTAGCAAGAACTTCGACAGTGAGATTTACTCTAGCAAAAGCAGTGCAAAATTCATAGCCAATAAGACAACTTGATGTACCGACAGCATATTTAAATGGAATATTAGAAAAACATTATTACCAACTACTTGTACTCCTTGCGGTGGCTTGAGATATATTTCTATATATCTCAAGCCACCGCAAGGAGTACAAGTAGTTGGTAATAATGTTTTGAAGCTTTTAAAATAATGGATTATACGGGTTAAGGGAAAGTGTAAAATGTTGGAATCAGAGATTAAATAATTATCTAGAAGAAAAAGGGTTTGAAAGATCAAGAAATGATTTCTGTTTATACAAAAATACTATGAAAAACATATGGCTCGTACTATGTATATGTAGATGACGTCTTAATTACTGGTGATAAAAATAATTTGGAAGAAATAATAATAGAATTACAAAAGGAGTTCAAGGCAAAATATATGGAAGAGATTAAATTATTTATTGGAATGGAAGTAACTAGGACAAATGATACATTGAAAATTACACAGACAAGACTAATTGAAAAAATGATAAAAAAAATTGGAATGGATAATTGCAATTCATGTGAAACACATATGACAAAGGGCTATCAAGCGGGTATAAATGATGAAATTGTATATGACATACCATATAGACAAATAATTGGAGGACTAATGTACATAGCCACTACGTCATTACCAGAAATATCTTACTCAGTATCTTTATTATCGCAATATTTGGAAAAGCCAACAAAAGGTTTACGGGTACAGGCCAAGAGAGTTCTACGATACTTAAAAAATACTAAATCTCATGGATTAACATATAACAAAAATAATAATAATGAAAATCTCATAGAACATATTCAGATGCCGACTGGGCGGGAAATGAAGACGACAGAAAAAGTGTGAGTGAATCTATCACCCTATATTATAATGGCAATATAATATCATGGCTATCCAGGAAACAAAACTGTGTGGCCCTCTCGACAGCGCAGGCGGAATACATTGCCGCAGCAGTGAGTGTTTGTGAATTAATTAACGTGAAAGGACTTTATTCAAACTTTAATAGTGAGAAAAACAATGAAGTGAAAAATATATTATATATGGACAATGTAGGCGCTATTGAACTCTCTAAGTCTTACGAAAACTAGAAATTATGGTTGTGTATAGGAAAACTGGATGAAATCTGTTTGGTTTTGTTGATGCTGATTGGGCATCCTGTATATTAGATAGACGTTCATATACTGGGTTTTGTTTCATTATGTCATTGATTTCTTATGAAGCTTAAAAGCAAAAAACAGTAGCACTCTCCAGCACAGAAGCGGAGTATATGGTCTTATCTGAATCCTGTAAAGAGGCAATATATTTAAAGAATATAAATAGGTGAATTGATTGTGTTAAATGAAAGTATGCCACTATGCTTGTATAGACGATCTGTGCGCGCTGCGCGCTGGCACCGACCTGGACGACACGTGTCGCTTGCTTCAGCAACACATAGATGCAGTGGTTAAATGGTCTCATGACAATGGGATTGTCTTAAATGCTGCCAAAACAAACTTTTTAATCATTCGCTCTCCTTATCATAAATTGCCTGAATTTCATCCACCTATATACACTCATAGTTTCACATGTATTCATAACAATTTTATCGATTGTGATTGTAAACCCATTGAAAGAAATAAGTCGGTCACGTACCCAGGTATGAGCATTGATGAGAGTTTCTCTTGGTCAGTTCACATAGATTATTTATGTAATAAACTTAGACTGTTATTAGGCATGTTTTACCATTTACAATTTAAAATTCCTACTGGAACTCTTAAATGTTTATATAGGAGAGTCCCACAGTACCGGCCGGCATACAGTACCGGCCAGTTGTAAGTTCTACAAATCTACAATAGATGGCGCGGTGAACTTTAGCGGCCATAGTGCAAGACACTCGCTTATGTTCATGCCCTGCGCGGTGTCGACCTGCAGCGACAGGTTTCCCTCTAGTGCCATGATTTGTGTTGCGCGTGATAGACGTACGCTGCGTAATTAAAGTTCTGTTGGTGATTTTCAACATTTATAGATCCAGTCTAAAACAAATAACTCCTGGTATGTATCTATGTATGTACTTATATAATTATAAAAAACTGTACTTTAAATCAATCTATGTGCGTTTGTTTTTACGTGTAAACTTTCGTTTCTTCCAGTACCGGTCACAGCTTTGTCCTGCAGTAACGGCCATTAACTAAGTTCGTTTTTAAAAGATTAGTTTTTCCTACGGATACGCAAAATGCCAAAAATGCAAAATAATGTTCCTGTTGGGCAAAAAAAGGGCACCTGGGATCCCGAGAACATGCGTAAAGCCGTGAAAAAGGTACTGAATAATGAGATGAGTGCACGTCAAGCTGCAGAACGCTATCAGGTACCACGAACTACATTGAATGACAGAGTAAGTGCTATTAAAAATAATAAAGAGATGTCCATTGGACCAGTTATGGGTCGATTTCACAATACTTTTTCTCCCGAACATGAAGAAATATTGGCGATACATGTTAAAGACTTGGCCAATAGGCTAATGCCTTTAAATAGGCAAGAATTTCTACGTCTTGCTTTTCAACTAGCAGAGAAGTTGAATTTACCTCACCAGTTTAATAAAGAAAAAGAAACCGCAGGGAAAAACTATTATTATTCTTTTATGAAAAGACATAGTGACTTATCATTGCGGAGTGCTGAATCAACGAGCTTAATGAGAGCAGTTGGATTTAACAGACCCCAGGTTGAGCGTTTCTTTGAAAGTTTAGAGACTTTGATGCTGAGGTTTAAATTCACTCCCTATAAAATATGGAATTGCGACGAGACCGGTGTCAGCATTGTCCAAAAACATGCCAAAGTTTTAGCTACTAAAAACCAAAGACAAGTAGGGAAACTAACTTCAGCAGAACGTGGTAAGAACGTGAAGTGCGAGCGAGAGTTCCGATATGCCTATAAGTGTGAAAGAGAGATCTGATAAAAATGATTTATGACTCAGTTCGCACGTTTGTAATGGCCCAACTATAAGTTATGCTCTTGACTGCTATGGTCTTACTTTTAAAAGTTACATCGAAAAATTCGAAGCCTAATTCTAATACAGATTAGATTTTTGAAGCTGCTTGTGAACAAGAAAACGAAAAATAAATGTAAAAATGACTACAGAAAATTATTTAAAATATGTAAAATCCTCCCAATTACCCTAAAACATAAATACCTAATACTAGTTAACAATCATGGCAGTCGCGAGCGCTATTCATTAGTCGCTCATAGTCACGGACACTGTACAAAGTCCATTACAGCGAGTAAATATCTTGTGCCCAGGGTAAGCAACTACTACGGGGACCGAACCCTCCACATCCCATATTTGTTAAACAGTTTGCCAGCCTATTTAAGAACAGAGAAAAAAACTTATTAACTTAAAATTACTAAGAAAGTACCTATTAGAAACATTACCTGCATAAGTATTAATAAGTACTTAAGTATTAAGTATAGTATACTTAGTATTAAGTATTAAGTAATTATTATTATGTATAGTATTAAGTATATATTATATCAGCGGTTCCCGAATTATTATGGCTTCGGAACCCTTTTTGTGTCACCATTTTTCGGCGGAACCCTAGCTTAAGTAAGAAGTAAACCAGCAACATTGTTTTTTTTTTCGTGAAATCACACCATCTGAGGCTTTTTGGATTGGTGTCCGCAAAGTTTGATTTTAAGGGAAAGACTTTTTAAGATAAAAATATTTACTTAGAAGAAAAGGTAATTACAAAAATTTTAATGTGATGAATGAAATCTCTTCATAGTTTTCCTTAAAATTACATCGAAGTCAGGTTTTATGTCCGACAATTGGATGCGGAGGTCTAGTGCAGCATTCAACGTACTCCTGAACTTATTTTTCGTGTAGGCGTACGCTGAAAACCCAGCCTCGCATCTGTAAGTTGTCACAAATGGGAGTAATGCTATGATAGCTTTTTCAGCAATGCCCGGGTATTCGTTTTTCAGGCCAATCCAAAATTGGCTCGGGTCCATGATAGCTTTTGGTTCAAAAAGTTGTTGGAGTGTGGATGAATTTTTAATATCAATTAAATTTTCATATTCCAATGCAGTCAGTGTTAAAGGTTTGGTACTAATCCTAAATGGATTTCGGACCCATTCGATTTTCCCGAAGCTTTTCTTCTGGAAAATATTCCTCCAAAGATGTTTTCAGGTTTGTCAAATGTTCACGTATACTTATCTCTACGTCTGTAGTGATTTGAAGATGATTATTTTTGAGAAATTGCTCAAGTAGTGGAAAACACTCATATCTTTTTTGTCCAAGACATTCAATCCACAAGGCGATTTTCTCTTTCAATGAAGATACTTTGTCACTGTAAACATGGTTATCATTCTTCCCTGCAAAGAGCTGCTCACTGTGTTCAGTTTATCAAATATGTCAGCCAAATAAGCCAATCTCATCAACCATCGCTCGTCGCACAACAGTTCAAGATAGCTAGCACTTACAGGCGAAGGAAGGGTCTGTAAGAAAACTTTCAGTTCATCGTGCAATTCGTATAATCTGTTTAAAACCCTTCCCCTGGAAAGCCACCTCACTTCCGTGTGTAGAAGGAGTGATTGATGCTGACTTTTCATGTCTTCACACGTTTTTTTGAATAGCCTTGACTGCAGTGGACGTGTTTTCACAAAATTGACGATTTGTACGGCTTGATCACGGACTTGTTTTAAATCAGATGGCACTCTTTTCACGGCAAGAGCATGACGATGTAAAATACAATGACTGCTAGTACAATTTTGCGCAACAGTTTTAATTCTTGACACTGTTCCTTTTACTTTACCAATCATGGCTGCAGCTCCATCGCTGCATTGTTTCAATCAATTTTGTTTTTTTTCATGTATTCATCAATAACTTTAAAAATTTCTTCTCCAGTTGTATTGGCCTCCAAAGGAGCACAGAGAAACAAATCTTCTTCGATAGATTCTCTGTATGGATATCTGACAAAAACTAGCAGTATTGCTAGTCCGGCAACATCCGTACTTTCGTCCAGTTGCATTGTAAATGCATTGCTCTCTTTCAATCTATCAATCAATTCATCTTCAATGTGGTTTGAAATCTTATGAATACGGTCAGATGCACGAATGTTGTTCGGACACTGTACCGTTGGCACTTTCTTAGCTGAATCCTCTCCAAGCAAGCAGGCAACAACTTCAGTCATGCATGGTTTCAAAAAATCCTCGGCTATTGTGTGAGGTTTTCCAGCTCGTGCAATCTTATAACTTAGCATGAATGAGGCTTTCGTGGCGTTTTCATTATCAGTTTTTGCATATTTTTGTAAAGCGGTCACACCTGCTTAATGTACATCTCTTTGTCTTTCAAAAAAACTAATGTTTATATTTTTGAGGTGAGGATGATTAGTATCAAGGTGACGCTTAAGCTTTGCAGGTGCCAGGGAGCTATTTAACAAAATCTTGCTGCAAACAACACATTTTCCATCAGGATTTTCAGCATTCCCTATCGGTATAAATCCATAGGACAGATAGGACTCCATCATATTTTCTCTTTTTTTAAGATGTTCCCGCTTGACGTTCAGTATGGTCGGTAGTAGATGGTGTCACTGTGTTTTGCTGATTTTGTTCAACAAAAGTGTCTTCCGTACTAATTCCCTGAAAAAAAAATGCAATAAAAAGCAGTTCGTATAAGCGCGGACACATACGTGTAACTTTAACAAATTGAAATAAATTATAAAAATAGAATTAAGTTCTTACTGAACAACTAGCACCACTAGTAATTTCCGTTTTTTTTTCAATTGACTCTCCTCCTGGTGAAGGTGAGACTTGGTCAAAAGCTTGATTAGATTGATAAGTATTAACATTACTGTCCAAAAAGCTAGCACCACGTTTCCCCTTAGCAATCCCAGGTTTTAGGCATTTATCCATCGTGCACTGTAAGTAAAACACAGCAATATTTTAGGCAAAAACGACCTGTTTTTGTGAAATTATTATAAGTAGGATTTGATTTATCATTATAATACGTAAAAATAAATAAAAACATACCTGCTTAAAACAGTGCTCGTAAAACTATAAACAATCACTATCTATGGAATTTATTCGTAGCTTATTTTCGAGTTTTAAAAATTTGGTATCTAAAACGTGATCACGTGCAGTCCTAGTAATCGTATTGACTCAACTGAATGGCCGCAAGCCGCCGCGGTATGCGCGGGCGGCGGGAGGGCGACGAGCGGCGCGAACGGACGACGCGACACATGACACGCACAGCACACTTCTAGCCCGCTGCCGCCGTGGCCTTACCCCGCCGCTCGTCGCGAACTCGTACTTACACTCGCGAGTGGTACCTACCTACATGGTGCCTAAATGGAATTTTGGAATGCAATGTTTTAAAACAAGTTGATTGAAAATGAATAATAAATTACGTCAATTTAATATTATAACCTTTTGGGAACCGCTGTATTATATTATAGTAACTGAGACTGTATGCCTACAGTCAAACTGTGAAAACAGTTTTGTAGGATAAAAGTTATTTTGTAAGCCTAATTGTAAACTTGTTTAAGAAATAAAAAAAAAATAAAAAAAAACTCCACTCCACTCCCGTGCCTCGGAGAGCACGCAAGGCCGTCGGTCCTGCGCCTGATCTTTCTCTGGTCGTGTCAGATGATCCGTCCCATCAGGCTATGAGAGTAAAGGAACAGAGAGTGCACCTGTGTATGCGCACACACTTGTGCACTATAACATCTCCCGCGCAGATGGCTAATCTCTCTGGAGATTGGGCGCCGTGGCCGAAATTCGGTCGGGAGGACATTATAGCGACAACCAAAGTTCTATTAATTCTTTGTTTCATAATAAGCGCACCAAACATATAGACATAAGGTATCATTTTGTAAAAGAATGTGTTTCAGAAAAGCAAACAGAAATTATATATGTATCAACCTTAGAAATGCCAGCAGACACATTTACAAAAAGTTTAAGTGAAAATAAACATTACACAGATGTAGTACTAAACAGATACCGCGCTCGGAACACGGAAGTGCGGCCAAAATTTATTCGAGTGTGCGTGACAGCACTGTCTGAACACATGCATCAGTGTGCGTGAAATGTTGCCAGATTAATGAAAAAGTGCCAAATTAATGAAAGAAAATGTATTTGTTGGTTCTTTCTTTATGCCTTACGATTTCAACGACATATGGTAGGAGAATAGCTTGTATCCTGGAAAAGGAGATGCGCATATTACTGTTTTTTTTTATCCACTACAAGTTAGCCCTTCACTGCGATCTCCCCTGATACTGTGGTGGTACGCTGGCTACTTTGGAGCTACGCTGAGTACTTTAGCGGTACGACGAATACTTTCAAGATATACCAGTTAAATTGGTGGTACGTAGACTACTTTGGAGGTAGGCCGACAACTTTAGAGTTACGCCGACTACTTTGGTGGTACGTAGGCTACTGTTAAGGTATGCCAGCTACTTTAGAGGTACGCCGGCTACTTTGGTGGTACGCAGGCTACTTTTAAGGTACGCCAGCTACTTTAGAGGTACGCAGGCTACTTTGGAGGTACGTAGGCTACTTTGGTGGTACGCAGGCTACTTTTAAGGTACGCCAGCTACTTTAGAGGTACGCCGGCTACTTTGGAGGTACGTAGGCTACTTTTAAGGTACGCCAGCTACTTTAGAGGTACGTAGGCTACTTTGGAGGTACGTAGGCTACTTTGGTGGTACGCAGGCTACTTTTAAGGTACGCCAGCTACTTTAGAGGTACGCCGGCTACTTTGGAGGTACGTAGGCTACTTTGGTGGTACGTAGGCTACATTTAAGGTACGCCAGCTACTTTAGAGGTACGTACGTACCTCGTACAGCTCTGCGTACCTCGAAAGTAGCTGGCGTACCTTAAAAGTAGCCTACGTACCTTAAAAGTAGCTTGCGTACCTCTAAAGTAGCCGGCGTACCTCTAAAGTAGCTGGCGTACCTTAAAAGTAGCCTACGTACCTCCAAAGTAGCCTGCGTACCTCTAAAGTAACTGGCGTACCTTAAAAGTAGCCTGCGTACCACCAAACTTGCCGGCGTACCTCTAAAGTAGCTGGTGTGCCTTAAAAGTAGCCTACGTACCTCCAAAGTAGCCTGCGTACCTCTAAAGTAGCAGGCGTACCTTAAAAGTAGCCTGCGTACCACCAAAGTAGCCGGCGTACCTCTAAAGTAGCTAGCGTACCTTAAAAGTAGCCTGCGTACCACCAAAGTAGCCGGCGTACCTCTAAAGTAGCTGGCGTACCTTAAAAGTAGCCTACGTACCTCCAAAGTAGCCTGCGTACCTCTAAAGTAACTGGCGTACCTTAAAAGTAGCCTGCGTACCACCAAACTTGCCGGCGTACCTCTAAAGTAGCTGGCGTACCTTAAAAGTAGCCTACGTACCTCCAAAGTAGCCTGCGTACCTCTAAAGTAGCAGGCGTACCTTAAAAGTAGCCTGCGTACCACCAAAGTAGCCGGCGTACCTCTAAAGTAGCTAGCGTACCTTAAAAGTAGCCTGCGTACCACCAAAGTAGCCGGCGTACCTCTAAAGTAGCTGGCGAACCTTAAAAGTAGCCTGCGTACCACCAAAGTAGCCGGCGTACCTCTAAAGTAGCTGGCGTGCCTTAAAAGTAGCCTACGTACCACCAAAGTAGTCGGCGTACCTCTAAAGTAGCTGGCGTACCTTAAAAGTAGCCTGCGTACCTCCAAAGTACCCTACGTACCACCAAAGTAGCCTGCGTACCTCGAAAGTAGCTGGTGTACCTTTAAAGTAGCCTGCGTATCACCAAAGTACCCTACGTACCACCAAAGTAGCCTGCGTACCTCGAAAGTAGCTGGCGTACCTTAAAAGTAGCCTACGTACCACCAAAGTAGCCTGCGTACCATCTGCGTACCAAGCAGCTGGCGTACCAATAAATTAATCGGCGTACTTCGAAATAAGCCGGCAGCGTAGCTGTTTCACAAAAAAAAACTATCTACTAACAGCCCATTTACACCTTCTTTAATTTAAGGGAAAATATTTCAACGTAAATTAGCAACACTGATAGATATCGTTGAGGTTTTGTGTTTCAAGTCATCAGCAATTAATTATCATGGAAAAAAAATCTAACAGAATGAAAATATAAATTTTTGCCTATGAAACGAAACACCATCTTCCTTTTTTAATTTTTGGTAACAATTTTTACAGTGTTTCAAGACACAAGACGGCATTATTTCGAGAAACTTGTCTACACACACGTCACGTCAAAACTTCTCGACGCGTCGCATCCAACTAACTGAGAATTGTATTTGCTTTTCGTTTTGTATTCGCTTTGTTGGCGCGTCTGCCGTGTTCCGAGCGCGGTATCTGGTACTACATCTGTGAAACATTATATAGTAGAAGATCCGAATCTAAATCGAGACGTACCGGTTTGTTAAGAGAATCAAATTTATTTTATAATAAATTTCATATATTAGAAAATAAATTAAAAATGGGTAGACAACAGAAATCCTGGACAGAATATTTTTAATTACTTTTCGAAAAATGATTTTTCATAAAATGTTGCAAAATGAAGATAATAATAAAATTTTATACTGTACTTAAAGTATAGAGCATATAGAATGTGCAATCGTAGGGTAGACTATTATTTCCATTATTTATCCAGGTAAATAATAGGGTAGACTATTATTTCCATTATTTATCCAGGTAAATAATAGTCTACCCTACGATTGCACATTCTATATGCTCTATACTTTAAGTCCAGTATAAAATTTTATTATTATCTTCATTTTGCAACATTTTATGAAAAATCATTTTTCAAAAAATAATTAAAAATATTCTGTCCAGGATTTCTGTTGTCTACCCATTTTTAATTTATTTTCTAATATATGAAATTTATTATAAAATAAATTTGATTCTCTTATCAAACCGGTACGTTTCGATTTAGATTCGGATCTTAGACCAATAAGTTTTAAAATTAATTGGCATGTCTGAAGTTTAATTATAATATTAAAAGGTTATATAAGGTCGTAGCAACTGTCTTATTTTAAGAGCTAGGTCATTTTGTTAGGACAGGATGTTATTTAAGTATAATAAGTAACAAAATAATCCTATTAAAACTAGTCCCTCATACTCTGTGCTCATACTTTATATAAGTCTATGATAGATAATATGTGGCTACAATGTAATATATTTATGTTATCTGTGTTAATAAAAGTATTCAGTTATAACCAAACGGAAATCATATTTTATTAATATTGATGTTACATTAGGGCTAGTCAATGGTGCCATAGGAAATGTCGAAAAAGTAGAGTGGGACCCGAGCAATAAATAAAAAAAAATCAAAAAATAAATAAAAACCGACTTCAAAAACCACAAACACTAAAAAGTAAAAAATAATTTAATTTTGTTGACATGACTCCACATTGGCACCGACTCCAAGAAATGTTGATCTTCCGATTATAGTGGAGAAGAAAGTGGTCAAAGGAAAAGGAATCGGAAAAACAGCTGTATACCGCCGGAAGAGAACAGTACAAGCATCAGGCTTTTTCAAGTGGCTCAAAAACTATTGGGACAGTGACAGCACAATACTCCTGATGGGTCGCTTTGTGACAAAACTCAAGACGTTTTCTCTACACAATCGCCGCCCGGACATTGCGAAATTGGTACGCCCAATGAATCAAATAATGAAAGCGTTTATATTGAGTTGCGAGAAGCAGAAACTGAGTTTAAGAAGAGCCTCTTGGGACAATTTTGAACAGTGGGTCCAGGATTGTCCACGACCTTTGGGAACGTCCAGTCGATGGACTGGGGCAAAGATTTCGACGAGACGCTCTACAATATATACGGGGAGGTGTATCTTCAATCCCAGGAGAAAATTCAACATACGGGCAGTTCGGACGAATATCCGAACGAGGACGAGGCGTTTTTATCATTGCAGAACACAATGACCACCTCCACGTCATACACGACTGCACATACTCGGGGGGAAGTTGCCGATGCAGACATATGCGATAAATCTCGGAATACACAACGTGGGACAACCAAGAAAGTTAACATTCTCCAAGAAGAATGGACCCAAATTGATCGAGCCCTCAACGTCGAAATCCAAGATGAGTACGAAAAACTTGAAGTCGGTCTTGGAGAAGCCTGCCAAGCGGCGACCAGTAGTAGAGGAAATCGACCAGGAGTCCGAGGACGAGGCGTAAAAGTACTAGAAAAATTCCTCGATCACTAATATCCAGACAAGTATTCGAAATTTAATTTTGTGAGGGGAACTTATATTACATATGCAACAAAAGTCTACCTAAAAGAAATTGTATGTTCATACTTGGTGAACCTAATAGCGGAAAAAATTTCTTTTTCGATACAGTATGTCATGCTTTTATCAACTTTGGATGCATGGGCAATTTTAATAAATATTGTAATTTTCCGCTACAAGAATGTGTGCAGAGACGCGTCATTCAGTGGACCGAGCCAAATTTTGAACCCGGATCCGAGGAGACATTAAAACTTATTTTATTAATAGAGCTTTCGTCAATCGCGAGCAATTCCCAATCCATAAAAGCCATTACCGACCATAAAAGCCAAGGGCTGAGTTTGAACTTTGAATAGTGCTCTCATTGATATTGGGTCGCCGACGTTCTCTTGTAGACAGGCTTATGTGGCACTTTCAAGAGGGGTGATTAATTTGAAAGGGGTTCATCTCATAGACCATTGATTTTAGTAGTATCAAAGCACAATAGTCACCTATCGTTGAATACAATCTGCTAAAAATTGAGTACCGCCCTGATTTACCGCTTGTTACATGTAGCAAAGAAACGAAGAAAAGAGGCAACGATAGGGAGTGGGCCATGAAAAAAGGAATAGCTGAAGTGCAAGAAATTGAGCTAAAAAAAACTAGGGCGCCTGCCAAAAAGAAATGAAATCCCACCAAAAACATTTCATGTAAATTTGGTTGCCAAGACTCACAAGTGCATGATTTTACTGTTATAAAGTTATGAGATCTCCAGTAGAGCCAAGCCCCATGTTGAGCTCCTGTTTGTGCTGCGCATCATAACCCACGGGGCCTGTCTGAAGTCCAAAGTAAAGTTCTAAGTGCTCTTAACTGTGTACCACATTAATAATATTAAATAACACACGGAAAAAAATGATTTAGTTGTGGTAGCTAAACTCGTTTTGCTGAAATTTCCTTTGCTGCTGCATACAATTTCTTAGCAACGGTAACAAAGCCGTGTCTATAGGAACTAAAGCCATTTCGTTACACTTGCTAACGATATTTAGTTAAAAGAATTTCAAATAATTTGCTACCGCTACTAATTGATTAGCATGTATGGCTAATTTCTTTATCCGTATCAACAAAATTTAATTAGACATTGCTGTTAGCTATGACTGCTAATAATTCTTAGATTTAGTAGACAAAAACTTTGTTACTATTGCTAATTGTACATGCATAAGGCAGCAAAAACGTGTCTTTGTTGCATTTGATACCGTAGATTTATCCCAAATTTTTCACATTACGTTGCCCCATTAACTAAGTTAACTAGTAGTAAAAAGAATATTAAAACTAAGTTTATTTGGAATGATGAAGCAGAGCAGTCTTTCAACTACCTTAAGAATGATTTGATGTCAGCTCCTGTACTACAATGTCCTAATTTCGACAAACCTTTTTCGATCCATTGCGATGCTAGCGGCTACTCAGTTGGTAGCGTTTTAATGCAAGAAGATAATTCTGGTCAGCAACATCCCATAGCTTATTTTTCTAAATTATTGTCTAAAACCGAACAAAATTATAGCGTAACAGAGAGAGAACTTTTGGCAGTATTATTATCCATAGAGCATTTTAGACCTTATGTCGAAGGTACAGAATTCACTGTAGTTACAGATCACTCCAGCTTGAAATGGTTGCTGAATCTAAAACCAACCCTTCCGGTAGATTGGCTAGATGGTCCACACGTTTGTCCCAGTTTAAATTTAACATCATTCATAAGAAAGGCAGTAATCATACCGTCCCTGACGCTTTATCTCGCATAGAAATTTTAGAAATTATAGCATGTCCAGAAGAAATTCAAGATCCTTGGTATGCAAAAGTTTTCATAGATTGTCAGAAGTATCCTTCAAAATTCAAAACCTTTACAATAGAAAATGATATATTATATAGATATGTAAAACCTAAAACTGTTCTAAATCAAAATTTAGCCTGGAAGATAGTGATACCCAGAGAAAATGTTTTGGAGACTATTAGTAGCAATCATGATAATGTAAATTCTGGTCATTTTGGCATACATAAAACTTTAGAAAAATTAAGAATGCATTATTTTTGGCCTAAGATGTTTCGTGATGTAAAAGACTATATAAACAAATGTGATACTTGTAAAGCTTACAAGCATTCTACTTCAGCTCCTTTAGGTTTTATGTCAAATCCCAAGTTAATTGACCGTCCCATGAAAATGTTATCTTTAGATATAGTAGGTCCTTTACCTAAATCTTATTCTGGCTATGTTTATATACTTACTGTGGTTGATGTGTTTTCAAAATTTTGTTGGATCTTGCCTATGAGAAAAGCAACTACTAAATCAATCACCAATTTATTACAGAAAGAGATTTTCTTGAAATTTGGCACCCCGATGATTTGCATCTGTGACAATGGAGTTCAAATGACATCCCACTCTTTTAAGCGTTTCGTTAAAGAATATCACATTCCTAAAGTATTTTACAATACACTATATACACCCCAAAATAACCCTGTAGAGCGATTCAATAAAACAATAGAAACGTGCATTTCCTGCTATGTTGAATCTGATCATAGGACGTGGTCCAGGTTTCTGCCACATGTCCAAGCTGCTATCAATGGCACAGTTAATTTAGTGACTGGTTACACCCCAAATTTCCTTATGTTCGGTAGAGAGGTCCTTCTTGATGGCTCTTTACACAAATTTTCTTCAATATCTGACCCTTCAGAGCTAACTATAGGGAGTCGGACTGATTATTCAGCCGCCCTTGCTACTTTGGTTGATATTTTTAATAAAACTATTAATAATTTGGCCAAATCCTATAATAGGAATGCCAAGTATTATACTAAGGGGAGAAAAGTCATTTCTTATTGTGTTGGAGACATAGTTTGGAGGCGCAACTTTGTGCAATCCCATGCTGCGTCGTTCTTTTCAGCTAAATTAGCTCCTAGATTTGTTAAAATAATAAAGAAAATTTCAGATACTGTTTATATATTGAAAGATTTGGCAAAGAATAGTACAGGTAGATACCATATAAAAGATATTCTTAAAATTTGACAAAATTAAAACTTAAAATTAATTTTAATTTGAAAAGGATTAAGCAGAAGCTAACACAATAAGGACTAATTATTTTGAGTAGGATTCTTTGACACTCTTTGTCAGTCCTACTGATTTTATAGGATTTTGGCTATTTTGTCAATCTTCCTTATCCTTTTGTAGCTTGCGGCTATGCAGTTGCCCCGCACTACCTTATGTGTATATATTGTACATTTTATCTTTGTAGTTCTTTTATAAGAGCTCATTTTGTATAGGATTTTTGGCTTCTTTGTCAATCCTATACTTATTTTTGGTTGCGGTTGTTTTTGTTTGCACCGCGTTACCTTATTTTGTGTATATATATATATATATATGTACAGATTTTACAGATTTTGGGTTTTCGGTTAGCCATTGCTCCGGATTATCCCCTACTTGTGTCCGCCATTGTGAACGGGCAAGTAGTTTGTAAATATGTACAGATTATTTTGTGGGTATTTAGTTACCCATATTTTTTGTGTGTGGGTCCTTAGTTACTCATACCCTGCTTGTGTCTGTCATTGTGCACGGGCAAGTAGCCTACTTGTGTCCGCCGTTGTGAACGGGCAAGTAGTTGTTTGTAAATCTTGTGTCCGCCTTTGTGTACGGGCAAGTAGTTTGTAGATATGTATAGTTTTTGTATTTTTGTTTTACAACCATAGCCTTGTCTCACCCTTGTGGACATGTATGCTAGGTCCTTTTGCCCTTGGCAGGACGTTGGGTTGGTGATGTTTGTTCTTATGTAACACATCATTTTGTCTTACATGATGTTTGTTCTTGTGTAACACATCATTTATTTTGTTTTGTTTTGTTTTGGGTGGTTCATCACTTCACGGCGAGGGTGCTTAGTGTCTTGATCGGTTGTATACCATTCCAAACACCTCTTCTAGATTGGTTTGTCATTGTGCGGCGAAGGTGCCCAGTGCATTGATCAGTTGTATACTAATTCTAGAATCTATTTGTTTCGGCTTAGTTGAGTTAGGTTGGTTTATCATTTCACCGCCTTAGTTGCTTCGTGACTTGATCAGTAGTATATCAATCCTAATCACACACTCTATATAAATTATATTTCCCTTCTTCGTTAGGTAGATTGGTTTATCAACTCACGGCGTTGGTGCCTAGTGTTTTGATCAGTAGTATGCCAATTCTATGCAAGCTTAGTTTAAGTTATTGTGATTGTCATAGATTGCTTTTCAATCTATTACAATTTTTTTTTTATGTAATTAGTAGTAGGTATAATTGGGGCATCTGGATCACATCCTTTCAAATAGAGGATGTGACCCAGATACCCCAATTCTACCTCCTACTTTGAAAAGAGGAAATGTCTCTATTCTAATAGATGAAAATGCATTCATTGAAAAGGTGTTCTATTTGAATACAACGCATTGCCTCTATTTGAAAGGTGTAGTTTGGCTATTTAAATATATGCAAGTGAATAAATGATACTAATAATTGTATATTCAAATAGATGGAAATTAATTAATGAAACAAAATATGACTAATAAAAAATACAGCGACATATATTTGAAAGATGTAGTTTGTCTGTTTAAATATAGGTATATATCTAAATGAAATGGTATTAATTTCATATTCAGATAGGTGAAAAGTATTGATTAATCAAAATATGTCTATATGAATACGACGTATGTCATCTATTTAAAAAGATGAATTTTGTCTATTTAAATAGGTGAGAATGAAAATTCATTATATATTAAATATATTATTATGTTTTAATAGAATACAACATGGTGCTTCCTTTCCGATGATGTTAAATGAATACCTACATTAATTTGGATACATACTCTAATTAAAACTTTATACATTCGAATAGATTAAAATTCATATAAAGAAATTCTGCAGATAGGATTCCTTTATAATTAAAATTCCTATTTCAAATCAAGACTAAACATCATTTAATCAATGAAATTTTAATTGATAAAACTCAAGTAAAAATAAAGATGAATGGAAGAAATAAAAAACATTTGCAATATTTGAAAATGTATGTAGGTATTAAATATATTAATGTTACATTCTATTAGAATATAACATGATGCTTCTTTTTGTTTATGTAAATGAATACATGACTTTGAAAACATACTTAATACTTCGAAAGATTAAAATTCATTTATCACTTACAGATATGAAAAGTACCTGAATTTATTTTATAAATGCATCATAAAAATAAATTCCTACTTTTCATATCAGAACTATACATAATTTAATCAATGAAATTTTAAAATGGAAGAAATAAAACATTTGCATGATTCATCATCATTTATTGTAATTTAAATTAATTCTACTACATATTATTTACTTATTGATTTTCCTAAATCTTCATGAATTAAGTTTACAATTTCTTTCATTTTTATATACACATCATCAAAAATAATGCTTTTTACTATGTGTTGTGCTGAAACATTGAGCTCTAAATTGTTGTCCTTCACATCGTATATTTCAATTTTTATAATCTTCCCACCACGAGCAGGAACTTTTACATAATTGTAGTTATTATCGTCTTTATCAGCTTCTTGATGAGATCGCTTTCGGCTCGGCTCAGTCCGCGCCCTTTCAACGAAATTGAACAGATCCTGATCCTAAAAGAAAGTAAGTATTCATCAGTGAAATAAAAATAATTGCTGAATTATTTGTGATATAGCCCAATAATTAGAAAATCTTGATTCTTACGACTTTTGGAGATATATTTGTTACCTATAGAGACTTTATAGTTTTAACTAGCTGATGCCCGCGACTTCGCCCGCGTGGTTTAAGTTTATTCGATTCCCGCAGGAACTCCTCAATGTTCCGGGATAAAAAGTAGCCTTAGTCACTCTCCAGGTCCTCAACTATACCCATACCAAAAATCACGTCGATCCGTTGCTTCGTTGCGGTGTAATTGAAGGACAAAACAACAAACAAACACACTTTCGCATTTATAAATATTAAGTATGATTTTAATAAAAAATAGTTTTAATAAAAAATAATCTATGACCTTTAAAATAAAATAAGAACACTTAATTTAAGTACATAATATTTTATAATTTTGCTTACTTACCGAAGACATCACAACACGTCCTTTCAAATGAAATGAAATTTAAAGTAAGTACCTGACAACAAACAATCATACTAATATTATAAATGCGAAAGTGTGTTTGGTTGTTGGTTTATTGGTTTGTTGGTTTGTTAGTTTATCCTTCAATCACGCCGCAACGGAGCAACGGATCGATGTGATTTTTGGCATGGGTATATTTGAGGACCTGGAGAGTGACATAGGCTTCTTTTTATCTCGGAAAATTAACGAGTTCCCGCGGGAATCAAAAAACTCAAATCACGCGGACGAGGTCGCGGGCATCAGCTAGTACAAAATATAAGAGTTTTGATTTCGTAACATTTCTCGATTCAGGCTAAATGGCAGAATAAGCTATTTTTGTTTACACATGCATTGTTTCGTCGAATTGTCGCCTAACTCGATGATTTCGACCACAATTTCGACACCGTTTAGCACTTACATTATTAACATACAGCTTGATTGGATACGTTTGTCTGTACATTGAATATTTTGTGAACTAATTAATTGGTAACTAATTTCAAAATAGTGGCAAGCAAATCTAGCTGCAAATCATATTATAAGCGCTACATTATTGCTAAAGTTAATCGATGGGTTTGTTAGTTTGTTTAACATCCACGAACCTAATAAATGTGAAAATGTGTTCGTCCACCCGGCTTTTGCTAATTCATACTTAGTTGATGAAATTTGGAACAAAGATATTTTTCAAAATATGTATTCCATAATTCAATATGTGAATTCAGGTATGAATCGCAAAAGGTGGAGTCGTGAGCGAAAGCTAGTAACGAGTATTGTGATAGCTTCAGTGTAATCGCTGTATGAAAGTCGGGAAAATAGTTATTTAATCTTTTACTTTAACGTCATTATTTTAAGGGTTATATTTAGTTTTCTTTTCGTGCAAAGATAAGCTTTTTCTTATTCGCATACAAAATATCCCTCGAACAGCAAATCGAAAATCCGTGGAAATGGGAATTCACTTACATGCAAAAGCTACCGCAAACAATAGTACCCTGTACGTTTAGTCTTAGTTTTAAGATTGTAAATTTCGATTCGATTGATCGGAATAAGGCCTCAAAGTAAAATGGATGCAAAAACCTTGATTTAGAGTCGCAAATTGAGTACAATCACTTTTAGTTTTAATACGTTTTCGTTGGAGCTCTGGTCGTGAATGTATACACGAAATTGAACTCTAACAAAATGCGATTAATGTTCATTTTACTTTGACGCTAATGTGAACGCTCGATTACGATCAATCGGATTTGCAATGTTGAAACTTAGACTAACCGTACTGAGATGAGCTTACTATAAAATTTATACGAGTAAAAGGGATAGGGATGTCATAAGTAAGATATTATAGACAGCAATATTAAAACCTTGTAAGTGACATTTATCAAAACGTGTTTCCATATTATATCTTCTTTAGAATCGAGTATTAGGTATACTCGATTTCAAACTAAGTCTTATCGAATTGAAAACACTCGCTTTTTATCTTCGCCTTCACTTGAGTTAAAATGTGGTTAAAATTAAAGTTAAATTAAAATATGATTAAAATTTTGGTGGTCATTAGGTTAACAAAGATTATTTTGGAGTCATTTGCTTGGATGTATGGATGTGTGGATGTTTGTTACTCAATGACACCCCAACGGCTGAACGGATCTGGATGAAATTTGGCACAGAGATAGATTACAGTCTGGAATAACATATAGGCTAATTTTTAACCCGGAAAATTGAAGAGTTCCCGTGGGAACTAAAAACTGATTCCACGCGGGCGAAGTCGCGGGCATCAGCTAGTTTGAACATAAAATACCATCGAATAAATAAGATAATATACATTTTTAAGGATTACCTTAATTTATGGTTTTGTTCGTTTACATGGTTTTTGTATTGCACAGTCGTATGGTTATTTCCAAATCAATGCCTTGGGGTTTCGCGGAAACTGTCCATTGTCCAAAGTGAATTCAACACCGTTTACTAACACCAACAAATACGCGATACATATTTATTGAGATAATAGCTGTGTACGTCTGTTTATTTAAAATTTTATCATATAAACTTCATCGATTTGGTAGTAAGAAAAGCCAGGGCGAGATGTAGTATAAATTGTTATAAATTACGCATATTCTTACCCTGACCTTATTATTTTCACCTTAAGAGCTAAATTTGAAAATCATATTTTCATTTTGTGTATATGTATTGCTAAGAAAGAAAATTTTATTCACACATTTACACGTTTCCAGTGTTATATTTTGTCATTAAAACGTAGGAGGCTTATTCCCACCGCTACTGTCGCCACACTCTGAAGTCCTCAAGTGCTCCAGTTTTTCGTACAAATATCTCCAATACAGTCTACGTCTATTACGAGTACTACAACCATCAAAATGTAAGTACTTTTTTAATTATCTCAATTATTTTAATATGTATCCCCATGCAAATAGATGTAGGATTAATGTGCTAAATTTAGTAACTTTTATGCTTATGATTTTGAAGTAGTGTAAATAATACACTCTAGTGGAGTAATTTGTAATAAGGTCATTTGAATTAGTAATTTGTTTATTTATTATTAGATATTATAGACTATTACAATAAATAAATAGGTACATCACTGCTGTATTTCATACTAATACTGGTATATAATTCTTATATTTGACCCATTGGTGAAGCGTTTTTATTATACAAATAGGAACATTGTTAACTTCGTTATAACACAGGTACATACGAAATTTAGAACCTGGTGGAATTCGAACCCACGTCTCTCTCTCTCTCTCTCTCTAGCTATTGCACCCCGAGTTCTGTATTTGAAATGTATTTAATTTTATTGTTGTTTACAGGTCTGAGAACGCAGATATTCTTTTCCCGAGCGAGTCATCATCATCATCATCATGCGTCTCGCGGGATAAGAAAAGGAAGGCGGACCGCGGCGCTTCATCTTCAAACAATATTAAGAAGCCCACAAAAAGTACGGCTGTCGAGCTGTTCGGCAGCGACAGCGAGGAAGAAGGTATTGAGAAGACGCAACCCTCGAACAACAAGCCGCAGCTGACTAGCTGCGTCACCCGTCGCGTGGCCAACGGCCACGCGCGTCAGATAAACGAGCACAAAGTTGGGTCCCACTATGTGGAGATAAAAATATATAATTGCAACGAAATTGAAAATACTCCCCCAATGAATAGATGGCGTCAGGCCGTTGTTGCTGTAAAAAATCGCAGCAATACAGATACGGAGGCCTGGCGCCATCTTTCTCAATATATATCTGCAGTAAGAAAAGAATTCAAAGAATGCCCACCTAGCTTCATTAATTCTTATTTTTGAATAAACATTTTGAACAACATTATTCAAAATAATGTCAATTACTTAATGAAAAATTATAAGTAATTATATATTATTATATAACCATATCATTTTTTATTATTATAACACGTATTAAACTCCTTTTTGTATCTTAGTTTTAATAAGTTCTTTTATGGTTATGTTAATATCTAGGTATATTTTAATAAAATAATATTTCATAGTTTTTAATTTTCGTTTTATTTTTACAGTTACTGAAACGAACTTCGTTGAACCATATGAACATAGAGAATTTAAAAATGAGATAAAGATGATTGAATGTGAAAAATGCAATATTTTAATACCGAAAAATAAAATGTCACATCATTTGAGAACAACATCTCACAAATCTAAATGTTTAGTCCGAACTGATATTGAGAATATTGAATTAATAACTACAGCTTTTAAAAACCGAATTGTAACTTATCGTCTAAGTATCCCGCAGAAAAAGGAGTATATTGATCCTGATTCCTTTCTGTGTGATAATAAACTGAAAATAATAAATCTGATAAGAACTACAATAAATGAGCACAAATGTATTAAAATTTATTTTGAACTATTTGCATATTATACTTTACCCGACACTCAAGAGCTAGAAATCAAATCATTTATTACCAAATACGATACATTGTTTTGTAGCACAGATTTATCTTATTTTTATAATAATCTTGTTAATACGCTCACCAGTAACATGTCTGAATTCGAGCACAAAGAATCAGGCTGGACTTTTCATTCAATAAGTCACCTAGAAATAAGTATCAATAAATACAATCCTTTACGAGGTGGAATGTACATTGACTTACCTGAAAATATTAAAAATACGAAGAGTTGTTTAAACATTAAAAATAATGATAATTGCTGTTTTCTATGGTGTGTAATGGCTGCTTTGTTTCCATCGAAACGCAATGTATGTCGTACTACTTCTTATCCACATTACGCAAATATACTTAATACGAGCGGAATGACTTTTCCACCATCGTCAAAAGACATAAGTTTATTTGAAAAAAACAATAGTAATATAAGTATTCAAGTTTATGGCTTAGACAATAAAAATAATGTGACTGGACCTTTGTATGTTACTCAAAATAGAAAAATGAATCATATTAATTTATTATATATTGAAAAAACTGGTATCGGGCACTATTGTCTCATTAAAGATCTTATGCGCCTAGTTCGGAAGCAGAATAGTAAGCATAAAGGAAAAATGTTTTTGTGTGATGGGTGTTTGCAATTTTATCATAATAAAACTAAATTTAATCAACATAGCTGTTCAAAAATACTTACTGAATTACCTGATAAGAACAGTAAACTGAAATTCAAGAATTATGAGAGAAAACAAAAAGTACCATTTGTCATTTATGCTGATTTTGAGAGCATATTGCTTCATGTTGATGATGCTGATGAAACATCTACCGAGCGCACGCGCAGGATAAGACGACATCAAGCATCTTGTTTTGGATATTATATATGTTGCTCATATGATTCAAGTTTAAATAAGTATGTTTCATACAGAGGTTCAGATTGTGTGGAAAAATTTGTACAATACTTAATTGAAGAGTTATTAAGAATTTACTACATTTTATCGGATAAGAAACCAATGATACCTTTGACGAAAACACAAGCGGATGAATTTAAAAATACTGTTAATTGTCATATTTGTGACCAATTACTATTCGATGATAGAGTCCAAGATCATGATCATGTTACTGGACAGTACCGAGGTGCAGCCCATTCTTATTGTAATTTATTGTATAAAGAGTGTTCATTTGTTCCAATTGTTATTCATAATTTGTTGGGATATGACAGTCACATGTTTATTGAAAAATTAGCTGAATATCCTGGAAAAATTGAAATTATTCCGAAAAGCAAAGAGAAATATCTTTCAATAACAAAATTTGTGCCAGTTCACGACCATGAGACCTTAAAAATGAGATTTATTGATTCATTTCAATTTTTGCATTCAAGTTTAGAAATACTGAGTAACAACTTATCAGAAAACGACCTTACTCATTTTAAGAAAGAGTTTCCCTGCAAAAAACAGTTTAATTTGTTAAGAAAAAAAGGAATTTACCCCTATGATTACATTGATTCATGGAAAAAATATGAAGAATTTCAGCTGCCGTCAAAAGAGCACTTTTATAATAGTTTAAAATTAGAACATATCAATGATAATGAGTATGAACGAGCTATAATGATATGGCATATTTTTGATATCCATTCGCTTGGCGAATACACAGACCTATATTTAAAGTGTGATGTTATCTTGTTATGTGATGTGTTTGAGAATTTCCGAAAAAATTGTTTGCTTTATTATAAGTTAGATCCATTGTATTATATGTCTTCACCTGGCTTAAGTTGGGATGCGATGTTATTATCTACTGGTATACAATTAGATTTGATAAACGATTTAGAAATTTACGAGCTTCTTGAAAGAGGTATTCGAGGTGGTTTAGCACAATGCTCACTTCGACATGCCGAGGCTAATAATAAATATCTGCCAGATTATAATGATTCCAAACCAAGTACATATTTGTTATATCTCGATTGCAATAATCTTTATGGCTATGCTATGACGAAAAAATTACCGATATCAGATTTTCGTTTTTTATCTCAAAAGGAAATAACATGTTTTGATCCTAGAGATATTTCTGATGATTCTGAATTTGGATATATTTTAGAAGTGGATCTTATGTATCCGGATATTTTACACGATGTTCACAAAGACTTACCATTTGCCGCTGAAAAGTTTACACCACCGGGAGGAAAGACATCAAAACTAATAGCTAATTTATATGACAAATATAAATACGTCATTCACTACACACATTTAAAAGAATGTCTAAAAAATGGTTTGATATTAAGAAAATGTCATCGTGTATTATGTTTTCGTCAAGATAATTTTTTAAAAAAATATATTGATTTGAATACACAATTACGAAAGTCGGCTACAAATGAATTTGAAAAAGACTTTTTTAAATTATTAAACAATTCTATATTTGGAAAAACTATTGAAAATAAACGGAAACAAGTTGATGTTAAATTAGTCACGAAATGGAATGATAATGATAATAAAACAAACAAATCCCTTTGCGCAGAAAAATTAATTGCTCGTCCTAATTTAAAAAATATTTTGGTATTCTCTGAAAATTTTGTAGCAGTTCAATTAAGTAAAGAAAAAATAATTCTCGATCGACCGATTTATATAGGATTTACAGTTTTAGAATATGCGAAGAAACATCTTTATACATTTCATTACGATTTCGTTAAAAAACTTTATTCTAAAAGAGCTAAACTTTGCTATACCGACACAGATAGTTTAATGTACTTAGTTGAAACAAAAGATGTTTACGAAGATATTAAGAAAAATATTTTTAATTTTGATACAAGCAACTATCCGCCATTAAATATATTTGATATCCCAAAACTGAATGAGAAAGTACCCGGTCTTTTTAAGGATGAATTAGGAGGTGACATCATAAAAGAATTCATTGGTTTAAGGGCCAAACTTTACTATATCCATAGTATAAAGTGTGACATAAAGAAAGCGAAAGGTATTTCAAAAGCTATAAGTAAACGTTTAAGTTTGAATAGGTATAGAGATGCTTTGAAAGAGGATAAAGATTTAAGGTGTAAAATGAATATAATACGATCTATAAAGCATGTGTTATATACGCAGCAAATAGATAAAATTGTTTTGAACAGGAATGATGACAAACGTCAAATTTTGACTGATCAAATAGAAACCTTGCCTTGGGGTCATACAAAGACTATTTTTTAGAATGATTATGAGTACTATTTGTTTCTGAAACCTATTATTAAATTTATCAAAAGGAATATTTACTTACACTTGTTTTAATTAATTAAATTAGGCATATTCTCACTTGTCTGATGAACTAAATAAAATTCTTATTATTCATATTTTTAGATTTACTAATAGGAATAATACTATAATAATGTAATAATTATTGTACTAGTAATAATTATTTTGATAGTAAATTATTTATTTGCAATAATACATATATTTTTTACACTTATATAGATTTTTTATTTTTTCACAATTGAAGCACCTATAAATACTCTGGATTAATTGATTATGAATCAAATGGCATAATGAAGTTAATTAAACAACCCCTTTCATTGGATATAAATGCTATAGATGTGTGTGAGAACAAATCACGTGTAAAACATAGTGAACTTCTACCCAATTCTATCCGCTGTATAATTTGCGGTCCATCGAATTGTGGCAAAACAAATGTTATGCTAAGTTTGCTGTTGCATTCTAATGGACTGAAGTTTAAAAACATATATTTGTATTCAAGAACCGCTTTTCAACCTAAATACACATTTCTGGCTGCTGTGTTAAAAAAGATTCCAGAAGTAAAGTTGTTCATATTTGATGGTAGTAACATTATTCATCCAAATGAAGCTTTACTGAACTCTATAATTATTTTCGATGACGTAGTCTGTGAAAACCAAGCGAACATACGTAACTACTTCGCGATGGGAAGACATAAGCAATTAGATTGTTTTTATTTAACACAGACTTATTCCAAAATTCCCAAACAGTTATTGCGTGACAATGCGAATTTACTGATTTTGTTTAAGCAAGATGATGTCAATCTAAAACATGTATTTGAAGAACATGTTAATACAGACATATCTTGGCATAAATTTAAAGAAATATGTACAACCGTGTGGAAGAAACCCCATAGCTTCTTAGTCATTAATAAAGACTGTGAAATGAATAAAGGAAGATATAGGAAAGCTTTTGACACTTTTATAATGTTAAGTTGATGTCTTTATATAAATATGAGAAAACATACAAAGAAATTCATTTGTACACATCATTGTCTTAACTAACATACAGGAGTTTGGGATAATGGAGCAAAATATTAAAAAACAATTATTACATTCAGTTGATGCTATAAAAAATAAATTAAAACATATGCGTGACGTCGATGACAATGCTAATTTAACCCTTAACAAAATATTGAAACCAGTAACAGAACCATTGAAAATATTAGTTGATAATCGCAAACCTATTAACAATGATGAGAAAGTAAGTACAGAAAAAAATGAATCTCTCGGTAATTTAAATGAGCTTATACTAAAAGAACATTTTACTGGAAAAAATAATGAATTTATGAATGAAAAATATAATAATAATGAAAAATATATTAATAATGGTGAAAATATTGTCAGTTTTGACAAATCAAAAAATACCGATCTAGACATGTCATTAGAAAAAGACGATATTATCGATATTTATGACAATATGGATATTCCTTTTGGAATACGAAAGGAACATGATAAGAACATAATGATTGGAAATTCTGAGGTACAGTTTACTAAAAATGAAAACTCTATAACGGGAGATAAAACTATTATAGCAAACATTGGTGGGCGATCATATGAATTAACTCCAGGCTTAAAAGAACTATTATTACGAAAGAAACCTGATTTGTCACTGATACGAGATAAAGATAAACTTGTATACAAAGATATATTGTATCACACGAATGCGCATAAAAGGGATTATCATACTCATGGACAAATTAAAGGAGATAAAGGTGTAAAGTATCGAGAAATAATAAAACCATTATTTTTTGATTCTAAAAGTAACCCAAAACTAGGCGGTGAACTATCAACATTAAAAAAAAAATTTAAACCAAATACAGATCTTATTTATTGGGATGATCCCAATGAATTGGTTGATAGATTAAAATTGCTTATAGCTTCAAAGAATGCTGGCAATACTAGCCATGATAATGAGATAATATCAATAATAGAAGAACTCAGAGAAGCTGGTATCATTAAAGAATAAAAATAATCGTACATATCACAGTTGTTTAGTTTAAAGTGAACACTTCAACATGAACGTTGATAAGTTTGGGCATTACTTGAATAAAAAATCAAAATTTCATGATACTGGAGTTATTAATAACTGTGCTCTTAGGGTATTAAGTAATGGAAATTTAGATGCCGAAAATAAAAGAATAACAAATCTAAATATCCCCTTAAATGCTGCTGATAGTGTTACGAAAGAATACGTTGATAACTTAACCATTGACTGCAATAAAAAAATTACAGCTATAAATGACTTAGTCACAACGGTATTATGCAGATTAACTAATCTGGAAAATCTGATTGACTTTGCCAAATTTAAGAAGAAGAATGAGCAAAGTAGATGTGATAAACGAAATACATAAATATGCTAGGATAAATTTCCCGAGAAGGCAAGTTTTAATGAAAGATATAGATGACCTATGGCAAGCTGATTTAATTGATATGCAATCCATTTCTAAAGAAAATTCAGGTTATAAATACATTTTAGTCATTATTGACACCTTTTCAAAGTATGGCTGGGCTTTCCCGCTCAAATTTAAAAAAAAAGACGTTGTGTGCAATGCGTTTGAAAAAGTATTAGACAGAGGTCGAAAACCTATAAACTTACAAACTGACTTTGGTACTGAATTTTATAATGATAAATTTAAACAATTAACTAAATCGTACAATATAAATCATTATTCAACTTATTCTACAAAGAAAGCATCGATTGCAGAACGATTCATTAGAACATTAAAGTCTAAGTTATATAAAGAATTTGCTGTAAAAGGAGATTATAAATGGGTCGATGGTACCTTAGATAAAATTATTAACGATTATAACAATACTATTCATCGTACTATCAATCGGAAGCCAAGCGAAGTCGATGGAAATAATAAGAATATTTTATTACAAAGATATAATCTGCAAAAACGTAAGTTTCATCTAATAAGTCGTTTGAGGCGATTGAAGGTTGGAGATTCTGTGCGTATAAGTAAGCATAAAGGAACATTTGAAAAGGGATATACACCTAACTGGTCAACAGAAATATTTACCATCACAAAAGAGAATAAAACCAATCCTGTTACATATTTACTAAAAGATATGAGAGGTCAACCTATTTTGGGATCATTTTATACTCAGGAATTACTGAAAACAAAACATCCGGACATATATCTTATTGAAAAAGTATTAAAAAGAAAGGGAAATAAAGTGTTTGTAAAGTGGTTGGGTTTACCTTCTCTTGAGAATAGCTGGATTGATAAGACAAATATCATTCTCTAAATTGAATACTTATTTAAGGGGTTCATTCTAACAAAATATATTTAGTATATTTAAGGACATGGTCAGGAGTAGTGTCTTAAATTGGTTTATTAATCACTTACCCGTTGAGCTTCATCTACCTGGATACAATTATTGCGGACCTGGTACGAAATTAGCTGAAAAATTGCATAAGAACAAGGAAGGAATCAACCAGTTAGACGAGTACTGTAAGGCGCACGACATAGCCTATCAAAAATCTTCAGCTTTAACTGATCGTCATAAAGCTGATATAATACTGATGAAAATGGCGAGAAACCGCATAACGGCACCTGATGCCAGTTTAGGGGAAAAGGTTGCAGCACATATTGTTAACAAAGCGATGTTAGCCAAAGTTAAAACCGGTGCAGGTTTGAGATATTATAAAAATAAACGTGCAAAATCTAGTTCTGGAACGGGTTTAAAACAAAACTTGAAGTTCGTGATTGCACATGCAAAAAAACATCTACATAAATTAAAACCTACATGTAAGAAAATGGCAATAAAATTAGCAGTGGAAGCAGCTAAGCAACTAGCTTCAAATGCGGATATAACAATTCCTCGCATCATTCCTATTCCAAAAACAGGTGGCTATATGCCCTTAGTTCCTATTTTCGCTGGGTTATCTGCTAGTGGAAATTTAGCTGGCGGTACTGCTGGCATCTCTAAAGCTATTAATGATTATAAAATTGCGAAAAGACGCTTGGAAGATTTGAAAAGGAAAAATAAAAAAGTTGAATCTCTATCTTTTGGAAAAGGATTGACCATCGAGTCATATAAAGAAGGTTTTGGAATAAATGTATCTGATAAAAAAAACTGAAAATGCGGCTACCCAAAAGGGCTCTCACCAATATAGATATTATGAATTATTCAAAAAAGTATATACCTCATTTTCGTGGAGTGTTTATGAGAGATAAATTACCAAAGTATCCTTACCAAAAGGAATGTGGTATAATTAATTTAGATGATTCAAAAAATCCTGGTACTCATTGGGTAGCCTACGCGAAATATAATAATTATATTGAATATTTTGATAGTTACGGTAACTTAAAACCGCCAAAGGAATTAATTAAATATCTTGGATCAAATATTTATTATAACTATGACAATATTCAGCAGGATCATCCTTTTAATTGTGGACATTTAAGTTTAGACTTTTTGCATAAATTTTGGTATAATTGTAATAATGATTAGAATTAAGAAGTAGTTAGGGCGAGTTAAACGTATTTTGAGACTTCATTATGAGTAAAGTAATAACATTCACCAGAAAAGGGTCCCTTCTGGAATCACATTTCCAACCTCCTTTAAATATAGAAGATAATAATTATGAGTGCGGGTTGATGTACTTCTCAGTCATTAATTCTATACCAAACATAAATCATAGTAACAATACTTTTGCTTATGGAAAAGATAAAAAAATCATAATTCCTGACGGTGCTTATGATTTATTCGACATAGCCGACTATCTTATAAGCAAAGCAGTGGATTGTGATATAAAAATAAGACCCAATAATAATACTTTAAAATGTTTAATATTTTGTACTAGTACTATAGATTTCGATGTAGAAAGCAGTATAGGTGGTGTGTTGGGTTTTAAAAATATTAAATTAGAAGCAAATAAATGGCATGAATCTGATAACTCAGTCAACATTTTATCCCCATCCGTGATACGAATCGAATGTGATTTGATAAACGGTTCATTTACTAACGGGTCGCCGTCTCACGTTATATACGAATTCGAACCTTACGTGCCCCCCGGATATCCATTCAAAGAAGAGCCCCAAAATATTATTTACTTTCCAGTTAATAAAAATATCATAACATCGATAAATATAAAAATTGTTGATGAACACGGTAAGAACATTGACTTCAGAAAAGAGAATATTCATTTACGCCTACATTTACGAAAGCAAAAATGATGGTATTTAATAAAAACTCAAATAACGTAATAAAACGTACTACTACACCGCGAGTTGTGAAAGATCGTAGACGTATCAGATCCTGGAAGACCAAGAGGCTTACAAAAAGAAATAAAGAATTTCTTCGCTCCATTGGATATAAAATATG
Source organism: Erebia ligea (assembly GCA_917051295.2). NCBI lineage: Eukaryota > Metazoa > Arthropoda > Insecta > Lepidoptera > Nymphalidae > Erebia > Erebia ligea. The sequence continues at coordinate 11,691,866 of OU785241.1, read as the reverse complement.
AATATACTGAAGATCGCTGAGTTACCGCACTATGATAATTCGATCGAAAGCTACGAAATTCATACTTACAGCCCTTATAATAATAGTTTTAAAGAAAATGATGAAATTCGGATTCCCATACATCAACAAGATATTTACATTCTACCATCCGCCAGTTCTTTAAACATAGAAGGAAAAGCAGTGATTATTGGTAAAGATCATAAACCTCTTAGTGCACCTATAGAGTTTACTAATAATGCAATTATGTTTTTATTTCAAGACATCAGATATGAATTAAACGGTATTGAAATAGACCGGGTTAAGAATGTTGGAATAACAACAACAATGAAATCATATGTATCGATGAATGTGGGACAAAGTAAAGTTGCAGCTATATGGGGTTGGAACTTGAATGGAATTAAAAGTAATGACGGATGTTTTAATGTTGTTATTCCATTAAATAAAATAATGGGATTTGCTGAAGACTATAATAAAATCATTATGAATTGTAAACATGAGCTTATTTTGAATAGAAGTAACTCTAATATAAATAGCGTTAAAATAGACGATACTTCTAATGTACAATTCACAATAAACAGAATACAGTGGCGTGTACCACACGTCAAAGTATCAGATCGTGAAAGACTTACATTACTTAAACTTTTAGAAAAAGATAAACCTATACAGATAGCGTTCAGAAACTGGGATTTATATGAGTATCCCTTTTTACCTAAAACTACAAAACATTCTTGGTCAGTTAAAACAACTTCTCAATTGGAAAAACCTCGATATGTTATATTTGGTCTTCAATCCAGTAAGAAAAATAATAAATCGAAAGATAGCTCCTCGTTTGATCATTGTAAAATAAATAACGTGACACTGTTTCTGAATTCACAATACTTTCCATATGAATCTCTTAATCTGAAATTTGATGAAAATAAATATAATTTATTATATGAAATGTACACTAGATTTCGTCAGTCTTATTACAACCTTCCAGCGGATCCGTTGCTTGATTTGATTACATTTAAAGAAAAAGCTCCATTATTTGTTATTGATTGTACAAGGCAAAACGAAAACATAAAAACTGGGCCGGTGGATGTACGAATAGAAATAGAAAATTCTGAGGATATTCCTGAAAATACAACGGCATTTTGTCTCATTATAAACGATCGACTCATAGAGTATAAGCCATTAAGTAATATAGTTCGAAAATTATCATGAACGCTATAGTGGATATCCAAGGCTTTAAAAATGATAACAATGAATTTATTTTAAAAGAACTTGCTATTATTTGTAATAACCACATTCAAAGCTTTTTAATCAAACCACCATTTCCATTTTATGATTTAACAAAAACTGAACGAAGACATGTAAGTTGGATTGAAAAAAACAGAGGAATATACTGGAATCAGGGTTATATACCACATCACAATTATAAGAATATCATTCAAATGATTTTAGATGGTAAATCTATATATGTTAAAGGACTTGAAAAACGTGAATGGTTAATGAAGATGTTTAAAACCAACGCTGTTTTTAATTTAGAAGATAAAAACTGTCCTAGTTTAATAAGTTTACATCAAAAATATATGTTAAGCGATGATTTATATTGTTGTATGTATCATTATGATATTTGTGCTGTTAGAAATGTAATATGTTTAAAAAAATGGTGTTTAGAAAATAAATTAATCAATATTAAAGTATATAGTACTAAGTAATTAGAATAATTATTATGTTTTTATTAGAAATAAACATTTTTATCAATCTTTTGTTTTATTTTTAAAATCTTCGAGCATGTGAATCACATAAATAAAAATTGAATAAAAAATAAGTTCCTTAATCAATTTTATTTCATCTATTCAATTACATTTATGCAAGATTTAAATGGGCCAAACACATATTTCAAATGGAACTAATGTGTTGTATACTAATAGAACATTTATTTAATAAATAAATTTGAATCTATTAGAACAAACAAATTTCATCTATTCATTTACATCTGTCAAAATATTATACAAAATGCATCTTTCAAATAGATGGCATGCGTTGTATTTTAATACTCATATTTTGTTTAATTAATAAATTTTCATCTATTTGAATATACAATTAGTTTCCCTTATTCATTAACATATATTTATAAAGAAAAACTGCATCTTTTCGAATAGAGGCAATGCATTTTATTCAAATAGAACACCTATTCAATAAATGATTTTCATCTATTAGAATAGAGACATTTCCTCTTTTCAAAGTAGGAGGTAGAATTGGGGTATCTGGGTCACATCCTCTATTTGAAAGGATGTGATCCAGATGCCCCAATTATACCTACTACTGTAATTTTGTTTTGATAACTTAATTTAACTTTTAGGTAAGGAAAGAAAAAAAAATTCTTTTTTTTCTTTCTCCTAGAAAGGGGAAATTGTAACGCGTATTTTCAATTCTCGTTACATAACCTCGAAAATTTGTTTGTTTACAAAATATTATTTTGACAATGTTACTTGTCATTGTCAAGTTTGACGTTTTAGTTTGCAAGGGTGGTGGATTGAGCGAAATGGAAATATACCCGGATAATGAATAATCTACCACCTTACAAAGATTAGAGGAAAAAAAAAAAAAATTAATTGATTGATCTATCTACCTAGTAAGAAAAGAAGCTAGCTGTCGACTCCCTTGTAATGTATATGAGGTGTTATAAATGAAATTTGCTAGTTGTTAGGCAAAATTGTTTTTAATAATTCTTTTACCGGGGTCGCTTAACACCTAGTTATTCTAGCTTAATGACAAGACTTAAATTTAGATACACTAGAACGGCTTAGATAGATAGTCCATAAAGTCTATATTTTAAATTTAGTTTACCATAGGCATGGAATAGAAAAAGATACAGAAAGGTTCATAAAATTTCTTTTTAGCTCAGTAGCAAAGACTGGGTTCAACTAGCGGACACAAACACTAAGAACACAACACTAAAACTGTTCCAGGATACTAAAACTTTTGCTTACTTGTATCGATAAGCCGGAGTCCATGGAACGATGAATGCAGTGAAGCTGGGACGTCACAGGCCAAAATCCAAAAGGCAATTTACTTGATTCTTCCAAAACCGAAATGTTACATTACAAAATGATTTTTACCAAGTTTTCATCGAATGGTTCTTACAGGAACAATCAAAATTTCTTTTCCATGAACTGAGATAGTGAACCATTCTTCATAAGAAAATTAAGTGGGTTTAACGAATAAAGTAATCAGATACATAAATGATTACACAAATAATCGAATGGTAAAAACCAAAACGTAACCCATAAAACCCTGGAACAAAGGAAAAACAAGGTTATAATTTGAGCTGTGTGAAAAACCCACGTGTATGAATTTTCCAATCAAACGCAACTTACCTATTGAACTCCTGGCCACTAAAGGTTTCAGGAATCCACCCACAAACCCAATAGCCTCATTTATTTGGAAAGTAAAAACAGGAACTAAAACAAAAATCATGAAATTAGATTTTTTTTCCTAACCACAACCGCCATTTTGTCGAATGCAACCTGGCGTCACTCGATATTAACTTACCATAATTGATGAAAATATGAAATATGTTAGGAGGACTAAATTGACAACATTTGTGTTTTCCCAGGCGAAGCCATGCAGGAAAGCGAATTTGATTTTTCCTGAGAAACAATTTAAGATGTTCACATCATGATCACCAAGAAAAATCTGCCCCATAGAGAGTATTATGTTCTGTGATCTGCCCTGACAAGTCGGTGTTGCCAGCAGCAACCCGAGTGTGGCCGCCTCAATTAGCTCTGGCCATAAACCAAATCGTGTCCGAATATACAAGCTGAATTTTTAGTGGTTTTAAGGCCCCTGAGAGGTGATTCGAAATTAACAGTACAATTTGTTTCTACCATTAATCCTGACCCTAGCATTAAAATAAAAAATAAAAAATCGAGAAATTATTATTTCGAAAATTTTGCGATCAATTAGTAGCGCCAGCTGACTGAGCGGGTCACGTGACGCTTGACGCCGAGCGGCGCACGACTGGTTGTTCACCTACGTACGACTATCAGCTGTTTAACATTAGGTAAAGTTTCGATGAAAGTTTTTAAGGCGGCAGTACTTACACCATCATTGCAGGTTATTTACAGCTCACGAGGTAGGTGGGTACACTTATTTTAGGTATTAAATTTTACACTCACGTATTTACGCACTTTCTTTGATTCGAGCACTTTCGCGGATCACGTGGGGGTTGTTAAAGGCCCAATAATGTTTATTGTGCTAGTTAAAAATTCCAATACGAGTAAAAGTTGACTAGACAGTCCACAGAATGCTTAATTCACGATTGTTTAATAACCACTGACAAAACTCAATCCTAGCTGGCCCATCGTTCTCGTGAAGTGCATGTACACGCCTAAAATGGTATGGATGTAAGCCTTCTGAGTTTAACAACTTCCGCACGTAATACTGGCTCAAGTTAAACCTAATTGCAGCCATTCGGGTGCTTCGCCGAGGATCGCGTTCGAAGTATTCGAGGATTTCCTCGTCGAGTTCCGGCGAGTACATGCGGGGACGACCTCGACCTTGAACATGCTCTGGTGTTCGGAATTGGTCGACTAAACGCTGCGCTGCGGCTAAAGGTGCCCATACACGGGACAATTATCGTAACGATTCGTCGCTCGATGTTAAAATCGAACGACAAATTGTACGTGTGTGGCAATATCGCATCCGATTTTGTGGTCGAACGATCGATTGGAGATCTCAACAGGCAACCCCGAAAATATCGATTGCGATCTGAACATCGTTCGATATATCGCACGTGTATGGCGTGATCGCATGCGATCATCGTCAGTCTACCTCTATCTTTCGCGCGAGTAGCACGTACGGTACCTACCTGTAAATTTTTTGCGATGTCGTGGAGCAAGGATTTCTTGTTGGAATTTATAGAGTTACTCCGAGAACACGAGGTTTTATGGAAAATAAAACACAAGGACTACCATAATCAGATGAAACGAACTGGATGCTATGAGGTATTACTTAGAAAAATGAAGGAAGTAGATCCCAGTGCGGACATAAGTAAAGTGCAAAAGAAAATTAACAACCTGCGTACTGTTTTCCGTAAGGAACTTAAAAAAGTAGAGTCTTCTCATGCATCGGGAAGTGGTACTGATAACATTTATGTACCAAAGTTGTGGTACTATGAGAAATTAATGTTTTTAAAAGAGCAAGAGCAGCCATATGGAGCGACAAGTAGTTCAATGGATACAGTAAGTACACAATATTTATTATTTTTATATATTTATTATTTCGTATTATGTTTTATACATTTATAAAATTATTTATTTACTATTTCTAAAATTATTAATAAAGTCCTATGAAGTTGTTCTGCCAAGGTACAGATCCGGCATTATTAAAATAGTCTACAAATAATTCTCTTACTTGATTACCAGTATCGTTACTACGTAATGGTCGCCTTCGGAGTCCTAATAAATCACACCGGAGGCCTTCTTCAAATTCATTATTTTCAAAGTTCTCTCTATCAAATACAGTTAACGGTGTATAGGTGTTAGGACTATTACGGCGTAAGTAATTATGCAGAGCACAGCAAGCCATTACGATTTTTTTTATGTTGTCTAAATCCATGTTAATTTCTGTTTTTAATATACCAAACCTGGCAACTAAAATGCCGAATACATTTTCTATTATTCTTCTTGATCTAGATAAACGGTAATTAAAAATTCTCCTTTGAATGTTAAGTTGTTTTTTATTAAAAGGTTTCATAAAATTATTCCTTAACATAAAGGCTTCATCGCCTACGAAAACATAAGGCAAAGTCTTACCATTTACTGTAGTAGGATTTGGTAATTTTAAGGAATTATTTAAGAGGTTTTTGTAGAAGTCCGTTTCATTTATAACACCACCATCCGAGACTCTGCCGTTTGTACCAAAATGAAAATAAATGAACTCATAATTGGCGTTAGCAATGGCCATTAGGACTTGACTATGAAAATGTTTATAATTATAAAAATAAGATCCAGCTCCTGGAGGAGGTCTTATCCTTATATGTTTCCTGTCTACAGCGCCCAAACAGTTAGGAAAATCCCATCTATTTTCAAAGTTTTTCCCAATTTCGATCCATTCGTTCTCGCTTTTTGGAAACTGCAACAAATGAATAATTATTTTTTATTAATTGTTTCAGCAATCTGATGACGAGAGTATTGAAACCACCAGAGATGAAATCGCTTCACCAGGATCAGATATCGCATCAGTTGAAAGGTTTAGTGAGCCTCAACAAGATCGTAGTTTTAAACGCCGGAAAAACCTGTCAGTTTCCCAACATGTAGATCGAACGATTGAAACTATAGGCAATAAAATATGTGAAATAACAGCGGATGACAAGTTTGATGCCTTCGGTAAAAACGTGGCACATAAGTTGCGATCTTTGCCTACAAATCAACGCTTATTTGCGGAAAAAATTATAAACGATGCTCTATTTGAAGCCGAATTGGGTAATTTAAACAGACAGTGTTTCTTACACCTTCCCCCTCAATCCTTTCCTATTTGTCACTCACAAAAATTACAACCACTCTCTTCACAAGAACTCAATTTTCAAGCACGTGAGCCACTCATACTACAGCCACCCACACAAAGATTCGTTCACACAACTCAACCATCCACACAACAGGATCTCAACTTTCATACACGCGAGACACTCATAGTACAGCCACCCACACAAAGAATCGTTCACACAACTCAACCATCCACACAACAGGAACTCAACTTTCATACACGGGAGCCACTCATAGTACAGCAACCCACACAAACAATAGTTCATACAACTCAACCATCCACACAACAGGAACTAAACTTTCATACACGCGAGCCCGAAAAAGAATCTCCAGTCCATGTTCACATACCAGATGACGCGCAAACATTTTATAATACTTTTTCTGTTGAGTGAAAGTAATTTTAGCCAATATGTTTAAGATATGTTATTATGTAAGATGTAAAACAATAATTTGTCGATAATAAATGTTTTAAATATATTTATATTTCATTATACCTAATTATCATCACCAACAGCGCATTATAATAAACTGCTATGGTAAATTATACTTGCCTTACAGTAATCCTTTAATGCATAGAAAATGGCTTCGCACGTTTCTGGAATGATCTTTCCCAAAGACTGTGGTGAAATCAACGTTGTAAATTTTAAATCTTCGTAAGTCCTTCCAGTAGCCAGGAAACGCAGTGTTGCAGTAAGACGTTCGTGAGGAGTAATAGCTTGCCTCATATTGGTATCATTTTTTATTATTCTGGAAGATACCTTATGCAAAAGCTCTAAGTATGTTTCCTCTGACATCCTAAGGTAGTTATGCCAATCTTTAGGATGAAAACGTAATTCCTCAAGAAGATTGATGTGAGAATATTGATGTCTTTTCAGAAGCCATCTCTTAGTCCATTCTCTCCTAGTCTTTCTTTTATTTATTGTAGAAAGTCTTTTTTTATATAAAATGAGCGCCAATGCGCTTAAACGAAGTAGTTGCGACTTCATCGCTCACCCACGTACGTGCTACACGTTTTCACTCCGCACAGAGACTGAGAATCGTACGATCACATCGTTCGTGTGTGACGGACGGAAATCGAAGGATAAAATAGTACGATTTTCTTGACGATCGATCGAAACAACAAATTGTCCCGTGTATGGGCTCCTTAAGATAGTGATACTGGACGGAACTTGTGGGTTTCGGATTCCTCGCAGACGAAGGGAATTTAAGTGATCCAGTTGTGCGTAGAGCCGTCGAGCTTCTGTCGCATTGTATCTAATTTGCAATGGCGTTGCACCATACCTACTTAGGTCTTTCAAATTGGAGTATTCGTAATGGCGATCCATTTTTGCGCGTATTTGAAAACCGAATTAGCGTCACTTACGGCACGCGTGACGTGTTTTGCGTAACTGAGGCCGGAAGTCGGCTAGCCGCGAGCGGTCAGCGGCGCGCGGGCCGTTTCAAAGGATTAAGGGGCGGGGCTTTTAAACCCCGAATCGGTTCGATGATTGGACGCCAGACGCCGCTCGCGCCGTCTAGCTTCTTTGAACTTCGCCGCGTAGTACTACTGTTTCTCACAGTTTCGAGTTTATTTCGAAAAAAAATTCTAACTCAAAAAAGTAAGTACTTTAAAAAAAAATAAAAAAAATTGAGCCGATAGTACTGCTAAAGGCGATTAAACTCGCCGCGGCTTTAAAACCACAAAAAATTCTTCGTGTATATGCGGACTAAGAAAATATATTATAAGAACGAATTTTACTAATGAATTTTCATTAAGTTAAGCGATACTATCGTCTTTTATTTTATTTAAATACGACCTATCGACAACGAAGCGCCATCTATTGTGAACTCGAAAGAAACTCTGATGTTTCTGACATCGAGCCACGCGTAGTTCTGCACCTTGATGCTAGGTGGCGCTAACGTCCTTTGAACAAGAATAGATTTTCGATAAATACGAGAAGCTAATTAATTGTTCCAAAATTTACAACGTCACAAGTTGTTCCTCTCTAGTTTTTGGTAGTGTTTGGTCACAGATACATGTTAGTCTATCGATTTCTCTAGGTAAATTCGGTGTTGGAGTCGATTGAAATCTAAATATTTTTTCTTAAATAGGTTGTCTGTGGCATTGTCTTTAGGCAAGCTTGACTTTTCTCTTCTCGCTTCCTTGTGATGGATGTAATTTTGAAAATGTCTGGAAAGATGGCATAAGTTTGATTCTTTTGAATCGCCTGTAGGCGATTCTATTTGTTTAAAAATGCGGCGTCATATTGGCGGTAAGTCCTAACATATAATTTTCAGAAATCTTGAATTCCCCCAAATTTTGTATTAGTTTGACACGCGTTTTTTTTGTTACAGCCTTTCCCTTTTGACTTGAATTCTATTTCATCGTATGAAATGATGCTTGATATAAACCTTGATTAAGGATTATATTCATAATAAATATGGATTGATAATCATCCACCTTTTCTTGATACAACATGGAGGTCGCAGATAATGGCGTTTCCATAACTTAATCGGTCACCATCTGCGCGTAATTTGAGTGTATGGCGATTTAACTTTAAAAAATTAAACATAAGATATGTTGCGGTTCCTTAATTGGATTGTATTTTGATGGATTTTATCCAAAATTGTAGCCAAAGTTGACAAGGCAACTTTTGGGTTATTACCTAACAATTTTTTGTTATATTTAGATCGGTAGAAATATGTACTTATTATAATTAAACTTAACTGAATATTGTAAAACAATGTCCTGATGTGACACTATGTAAACATGTAACACGATGCTAACCTTTACTCAAAATTTTTGGAAATAAACACTTATATTATACTTTGCTTATTTAATTTTATCTTCTTTAGTTGAAGCCTCCAACTAGGATAGCACAATTATTATTATTACCTTTTGGAAAGCCCTCTCTTGAGATTAAAGGTTTGGTATTTTGCCGCCTGGGATATCTGGTGCTTTGGTACCTGTCTGATAGGTGCTCCTATAATTATATTCGGTGAGCTGGCGCCCGGAATTTTCTATTTTTTTATAATTAATATTTATAAATTTGCTCACTGTATCAATGAAACAACTTGAATAGTATGAATTCCATTTATTTCCTTTAAATTAATTTTATTTCCCTTAATAAAAAACATGTTTTTCTTTTTTTTTGATAAATTTGTGTTTGTAATGAACAAACACAAATTTTTATATTACAATATGTACCTATATTTTATATTCCTATATATTATTATTAGTCTAGATTTATCTATTAATTTTTTTTTTTAGATGAAGGGATTGAAATTTCCCACTTGAATGTATTGACTGAATATTCGCTTGAAAAACTCTTTCCAAAGATTGGTGAGAGATTAACATTCATGCAAAAAATTACAACTCTGCTAAATCAGGTAAAACTTTGTTCACTTATACAAATAATTGTTTCTTTTAACACTATAATTATTATAGTGTTATTATAATTTTACTATACAATCGTGATCTAGTATAGCCTGTGTAGCAATTTCATTTTAAAATAGAAAATCTATCTCTTGGTAAAAAGGTACGGCTTGGCCGTTTCGTGTATGTCGCACAAACTACTCCTTATGGACTTAAATGTTATGTCACGTAATATGTAGTTCGACGGACATTAATAGAATAGAACAAATAACAACAAGATATATGCTAAAGAATAGCATATACTATCGCGGACCTTTTTGATCTTTTTGAGAGGAACAATTCCACCACACATTGTTTTCGTGTAACTTTTATTTACGCAGCGCACGCCACGGAAGCTCTCAGGTCAGACGAATTTTTCCGACTTAATTCACATTATTGCAATTTTCGTAGGAATCCCTAATTTTTTTGAAAATAAAATATAGCCTGAATAATTATATTATTATTCAGGCTATATTTTATAAGATAAAATATGCCTATGTTACTCGCTGATAAAGTAGCTTTCTATAAAAGAATTTTTAAAATCGGTTGAGTCGTTTTAAAGTTTATCCATTACAAACAAACAAACTAATCATTCCTCTTTATAATATTATTATATTAAGAGAAATTAACCGAACACGAGGCAACTCAAATGCACAAAGAGTGGTTGATTAAGTGGAAAACTCGAGTACAACAAATGAAATCATGCCATTGATCATACAAATTGATCAAGACATCGAGCGAGTAATTCACACAAAGAAAAATGGCAACAGATCCTGCGTATAGTTATGGATGCTGTATTGTATCTATCCACAAACTGTCTTTCTTTTCGTGGGCCCCACGAAACCCCTAGCGATCTCAACATACAATGTCCTCAGCCTTGTCAAGGAAACTTCTTGAATTTAACTTTCCTGCTCGCCAAACATAATTCAACTCGAGTTTCAATTAGAACACTTAAAAAAGGGACAAGTATCATATTTATCAAAGACAATACAGAATGAAATTATTGACATAATGGCGACATATAAGTTAGAAATAGAATGAGTACTAGAAACAGGGTCACGAACAAAAAATATCGCAAAAATTTCCCAATTTACACACACATAAACATTTGTGTTTCTGACTGGGAAATGAAGAATAAGGCATTATATTAGCAACAACTTCAGTTAATTATGCACCTTAAGATTAAGACAAAGCTACATTAGGATAGGCCAAAACCCTTCAAAGAAAAGCACAATAGTAAGGAACAAAAACCATCAATTAAATATTGCAACATACAATGTCATGCACCAGGACAGCAAAGGATAGGGACAAATGGACATCTTTGGAGGAGGCCTTCACCCAATCAGGGGTTCTTGCATAAAAAACATTACTTACTAACAAAATTTTAAATAATAATACTGTAAAATTAACCAACTAACCTTTAAAAATAAGATAATCTTGTGTAAATTGTAAATATGCAAGAAATAAAAGGCTTTTTTATTTTATTTTATTTTATTACATTAGGATTAGAAAATATTAATTTTTAAGACGTTCTGTCATCAGAGAAAAGAAATAACCTTTAAATCCAAAATAAAAAGTAATTTTTAAAATATGTACAAAAATAATGATTTGAGACTTATTTCGTGGTTTGAAAACATTATTATGTATCAATTAATTATTATTGTATGTACAAATCACTGGATTGAACTCCACAATCCCCAAGTTCTTTCCACAGACCGCCACTACATACCTAGATTAGTGCGCGAAGCGATTGAAAATCGCAAACACCATAATTTCAATCGTGGGGATGGTTTTAAGCTAGCCAGTATGTGGAATCCAGTGGTAGAATTATGCAAACCGGGACAGAGTCGTACGAAATCTAAAGTGAAAAGTGACGTTGTGAGTGTATTTTGCCGAAATTTTCGAGAAGTTTCTGTAAAAAGAACGAGAAGGAGGGTAGTTCGCTACTGCCCGTGACAGCTCCAGCTACACACCTCGCAGCACCGCAGTCCCGTCGTAACCACGATCCATGTAACTGGGTCGAAATATCGACAAATAAAATCATTGTTTTACATCGTGGTATGTACCCGTTATAATACATAATAATGTACAAAAATCTTCATTATTAAAATAAAACTTAATGTGTGAGCAATAAGGTACGTCATACGTTGCCGAATTGGTACCTTTGCACTATTTTGGAACTAGACGCAACTCTTGGCATCTTATTGTCAATATCAACAACGTCAATTTATTATAGAAATCTGGAATAAGTCTGATAGACCAGAAACGTAGAAATTTGAGCTGGATGGGATTGCTTTCTCATTAACTGAGAAAGCAGATGTCGCTAACGACATGCTGTTCCTAATTACACTGTTCCTCACTAGGGGCAACAACCTAAGAAAGATCCTGGCTAGCATTGACAAAGTGGTCAAAACACCATTAATGACTGTATTTACAGGCTTATGGGATAAGAAGCGATTCAGATGAGGAATCCGCACGTAGACGTTTACACACTTTGTCTATTATTTATTCCGAATATTATTTTGTCCCATTCGGTGTCGAGACCCTTGGTCCGTGGGGTCCTAGCGCTATAATGCTTTTTAAGGAAATAACAAAAAGGTTAGTCGACATCACAGGAGACCGAAGAGCTGGCAGCCACCTCGGGCAAAGAATTAGTCTAGCTATTCAAACGGGGAACGCTGCCAGTATCTTCGGAACCTTGCCTAAAGGGACTCCTTTTAATAATATATTTTAGTTATTATATTATATTTTTTAAGGTTATTTAGTTTTAGGTTCATTGTATTTATATTAGTTTCATTTTAAGAATAGAATATTAAATTATATTAGTATGGATGCTTTTGTAAAAATGGACATTTGTGAATTTCATTGGTCAATATCCAGTTATTTATTATATACCTTAAAACTTAGCATTTAGGGTCCGTTCACACAGACCGGCTCGGAGAGGAGAGCAGATTTTTATCACGTTGGAAACAGTGTTTTGAGTGATTGTAGTAAAGTTTATTTTTGCATTTGCACCTTTTTTTTTGTCATTAAAAATGCCTGAACGCGCTTCGTGTGAAGTAATAAAAGGAGCCGACCGGCTCCGCTTGCGTGCTCTTTCTCGCTCGCGCAGCCGATCGGCTCTGATTGCGTGCTCTTTCTCGCTTGCGCAGCCTGTCGGCTCCGATTGCGTGCTCTTTCTCGCTCGCGCAGCCGATGGGCTCCGATTGCGTGCTCTTTCTCTATCGCGTAGCCGATCGGCTCCGATTGCGTGCCCGCTGCGGCCGCGCCGACCGCCATTTTGATAGCAACATTTGAACGTAATAGTTGTGCGTTACTTGTACGAAAAGATGAATGATGAAAAATTAATAATACTCGTGTCAAAATATGAGTGTTTATTTGACATAACCAAGCCATCATATAGCGATCGGATAATGAAAGACAATGCATGGGAGGAAATTAGCAAATGTCTCGGAATAAGTGGTAAGTAAGGTTTTCATTGTTTTACACCTACCCCCAGATACTCAAACGAATTTTAAAGCAAGGGCTTCTTAAACTCGTGCTGCGACGTGTTAGATTCAAAGTCAAAATAGGAATAACATGAGTTTAAATGCGCCCTTACTTTAAAAACTCGTTTGAGTATCTGATCGTTAGAATATACTTATGTAGTAGACAATTTTTATTAAATATAACTTAAGAAACTCGCGTAGCCACTTGATCTTGCCAATCTAAAGCACCACTTGATGAAAAATAATCCTTAAATTTATTCCTTGTGGTTAGAACTGCGTCGCTATTAGAACTGTTTTCATTATTATTGTCTGTTATTGCTGTTAATAAATTTATATTGCTGTGAAATTCATTCTCTTGTCCTGGCGTCCGATTTTCTATTAAAAAATTATGTAAACATGTAGTTGCTAATATAATTAAATCACAGTACTTCGGCTGAATTTTCATTCGTTTTTGATAAATTTCAAATCTTTGAGTTAGCATTCCAAATGCACATTCTACGACTTTTCTTGCCCTGCTTAAACGCAGATTAAATACTTTTTTTGATAATTCTGTTCTTGCTTGTTCTCTTGGATACGGCCGCAATATATTATTGCTCAAAGGAAATGCCTCGTCTCCTATAAAAACATGTGGTAAGCTTTCAGTGGTACTAGGTAGAGGTTTATTTGGGGGCAGCTTTAACTTATTGGTGTTGAGTTTTTTCCAAAATTTTGAATTCTGTAAAATTCCGCCGTCGCTATTTTTACCATATGATCCGACATCAACAATTAAAAAACTGTATTTCGCGTCGACCACAGCTAGTAACACTGTACTGAAAAAGTTTTTATAATTATAGTATAAGCTTCCACTATTATCTGGTGCCTGTATATTGACATGCTTTCCGTCTATAGCGCCCAAACAGTTAGGAAAATTCCAAATATTAAAGAAATCACGTGAAACCTTTTCCCACATTTCTTCATCTGGCATCTGCATAACTATGGGCATCAAAACATCACAAATTACTCTGATTGTCTCATGAATAATTGAATGAACTGTAGAAATTCCCATTCGAAAATTAAATGACAAGTTTTTGAAACTGCAACCAGTGATGAGGAATCTGTAAAAATAAAACAAACACACAAAATAGAAATATAAGACTGCCGTACCAAAACGAACTATAAAATAAAAAAGAGTTATGTTATTAATTTTTCATTTCTGTTCTTTCCAGTGACGCAGTGCCAGGATCGTTGGAAGAAACTGCGAGATAACTTCAGAAAAGCCTATTATAACCGAAAAGGCAAGAGTGGCGATGGTGCAACAACGTCCAAATTGATAAAATTTGAAAAAGAACTTTCTTTTATAATACCATTTTTTCGCAATCGAAACCAAATATCTAATGTAACATTATCATCGGATGATTCAGAGCCTGGCACACCAATACCACCACCATCGACATCATCTAAACGTTCTGACCATTCGGAAGTTGAATCGCTTGCAAGTACTTCTGGCTCGAAAAAGAGACCACGCTTAAGCAAAGATGTTGCTACGGTTTTCGAAGAGTATCTTGAAGAAAAAAGAAATACTACACCCCGTGACAAGGCATTACGTAATTTTTTTTTGTCTATGTCAGATACAGTGGAAACATTCCCAAAAGAAGTCCAAGCACGAATTAAAAGGCGCGTGTTTAACATTGTTAATGAAGCTGAATTAAGTCTGTATGAAAATAGTACAGATTTGAATTATTCTTTGTCTATAAATTCAGCGCCATCGACTAATCAATCTACTTACCTAGTGTCAAACGAAACCTATATTCCTCAAAACTATCCAGATCAGACTACTTACGGGTACAATACCAGCACACAAAATACAAAATAATAAACAATCAAAAACAATAATAATTATAATAATAATAATTAAACACACACAAATCTGTACTATTTAATTACATTTCATTAACGTAAATAATGCTTAATAAATGGAGGGCTGTGATTTTGTGATCTATTTAGATGTTTGTGTTATTTAACATGATTAGTATAAGTAATTTACATTTCATTAACGTAAACAATGCTTAATAAATGGAGGGCTGTGATTTTGTGATCTAAATAACATGATTAGTATAAATAATTGTTTTTTATTTACCTTAAAGTTACCGTTAACCTTTCTTCGGCTGTAATGGTGCAACGATAATTTGTAGTCTTTTTTGTTATATGTACTCTTAACAAATCTGTCAATTTCAAAAATTGCCAATATTCCATACGATAATACTCATAAAATTTTAGGCTATCTCTCTTCAATTCCTCGAAAATGGTGTGAAACTCCCCATGGATTAGTCTGTTTTTCCAAATATGTTTTACCCATATTTGTTTCCGCTTGCGCTTACGTTTCCTATGTTCTATTTCAAGTAATCTTGCTAACAAATATATTTCTTCGTCGGAGCTATCTAAATCCATGTTTCGAAAAGCACACGTTAACACACCGAAAACAAAACTTAGACTGCGCGGAATACTGGCACTGCCTTTGTAGTGTATCCACCCGACTCCGAGCGCATCCGACCGGCTCCGAGCACATCCAACCGCACCCGCTTTCAGATCTCTTCCAGCCGGTCGATGTGAAATAGTTGGCGGCTCCGCTCCGGCCAATTCCAAGCGTATACGACCCGGTCTGTGTGAAAAGAAAAAAGCAGGCCGATGCTCTCCGAGCCGGTCTGTGTGAACGGACCCTTAAGTTTAATTACGAATTTAGTATATTTATATTTAAGACCTTTTGTCTTTGTAGAAAGGCAAAAACAAAAAAATCAATGGAACGAAATTCAAATAGAACAATGGAGACATGAGAGTTGCAGAATATTTTTTGTTGTGTATGGTCGTGTATAATATATTTACGAGCTAGCTTACGCGCCCCAGCAACTCACTTAAGTGTTATACTTGTACAGTATGTTTTATTTATCAAAATAAAAATCGATACAGTTATGGTGGGTAGCACTGCGAAAACCCACGTAGGTTTAAATTGCGTACTCTTTCCTCTTCTATCAATATTTATAACTATACAATGCTATGATCGCATTAGTAACTGTGTACAAACATGAGGAAACTAAAACTAAACTACCTAACATTTGTTTAAGAAGTAAGATTTTAACTCATATTTTAAACTAGAGATCGCCCGCGACTTCGTCCGCGTACCATTTCTGATTTCCTATGAGATTATGAAATTTTCCCGCTGCAAAAAGTCTATCTAAAGAGGCTTTATATAGCTTAAGCAGGTGTTTATTATTTAAAACTTATAACCTCAATCCCGATTTTCAAGTCTCTAACTTCAAAAACATAGAACTTTCATACAAACTTCCAACCCCCATTTCACCCTCTTTGGGATAGATTTTCGGAAAATTGCTTATACAGGTTGTTATTATTATTTAAAACTAATAACCCAAATCTCGATTTTCTAGTCCCTAACTTGAAAAACTTAGAACCTTCATGCAAACTTCCAACGCCCAGGTTGGAAGTTTGCATGAAGGTTCTAAGTTTTTCAATGTTTTTTGAAATGGGATTTCACCCTCTTTGGGGTAGATTTTCGGAAAATTGCTTAAACAGATTTTTATTATTTTAAGCTAATAACTTAAATCCCAATTTTCATGTCTCTAACTTCAAAAACAAAGGACTTTCATACAAACTTCCAACTCCCATTTCAACCCCCTTTAGTGCCGGTTTTTTGAGACATAGTTAAGGCAACCAGTAGTTAAAAGTAACAAATAGTTAAATTTCGGGAAAAAACGTTTTTTGAGACAAAGGTAGCCTAACTAATCAAATCAAATAAATATTATAAATGCGAAAGTTTGGATGTATGGATGTATGTTTGTTACTCAATCACGCTCCAACGGATGAACGGATCTGGATGAAATTTGGCACAGAGATAGATTATAGCCTGGAATAGCACATAGGCTACTTTTTATCCCGGAAAATTAAAGAGTTCCCGCGGGAACCGAAAAACCTCAATCCACGCGGACGAAGTCGCGGGCATCAGCTAGTGGTCAATGTTTAACTTTTGTTACAACATCTGTTCTTTTCAACTGTTTTTTGCTTTAAACAACATTTTGTGAACATTATTCGTTGAAGTGAGATTATATTCAGTAGAAAAAATTGTTTTTGCTGATTTTATGATGAACAATATTACCAGATATTTTGAGAATTCTGAGAGTTCATCTGATGATGAATTATTCACGGAATACGTCCTAATGAGAACCTAAAGTAGAGACCTAGAGACCTAAAGTATTTAGACCACAAAATTCGCCGCTGGACCATTGGGATGACGTCGATTTTTTTGAAACGATATCGGTTATCTAAAGAAACTGTTGCCTGGATAGTCGAACAAATAGGTTACAAACGTCCACTACAAGAAATCATGCAGAACTACCCCTTGAGCAGTTGCTTACTTTAAATAGAATACAACGAATCATACTTTACTAATATTATAAATGCGAAAGTGTGTTTGTTTGTTGGTTTATTCGTTTGTCCTTCAATCACGTCGCAACGGAGCAACGGATCGACGTGATTTTTGGCATGGATATAGTTGCGGACCTGGAGAGTGATATAGACATAAAAACAGGCTACTTTTTATCCCGAAAAATTAAGGAATTCCCGCGGGAGTCCAAGGCATCTTACTGTGAATATAAGCCATCTGAAAACAAGTGCATTTTGTATATGCATCAAAAGATATTTAATATTAAAAAATAGAGAAATGGGGGATGAAGAAATCAAAAAATCTCTTGAAAGAAAATCAAAAATATTAAAAAATAAGTGAATAAATATTATATATGACTAAACTGATTGATTGTTTTATTAACGTTTAAAAATTACCTATTCAATTGCAATAACTTACTAATTAATCTGTATGTGTATAAAGTACAACTTCTCTAATTTAATATTTTGTGATAAATTTTAGATAATTCGGTGATTTTTCCATCGGCGATTATTCATGTTCTAAGGATTTTTTGATGTTACGTTAATTTTTTTACTGGAAATATGTTAAAACTCAAAAGATCTTTAGTTTATTCGGCGATTGAAAAAGTAGCACCGAACTTGGAGAAGCTGTACTGAATATAAATACAGATTCCTTAGCCATGCCTATCTATAATAGATAAATAGGTAGTAGGTAGGTATGCATACCTCTACAGTTTAAAATTTCCCGCCCAAACCGGTTTTCCATGGCAAACCGCAGTGGCGCTAGCGTGTTCGTGTATAGAAACTGTGACGCATTTCAGTTCTTCTCTCGGTAGAGACTAGTATATTCCTTGCTCTCGGTAGTAGCTTGTTCACATGAGGTCGTGTGACGCTACGCGTGTAATAGTACTAAATGTCCTCCCAGAAGACATATTGGAGATGTCTCTCAACAAGTTAAAAGTTTTTGTAAAACGGAAACTAATAGAAAAGTCATATTATAGTGTAAAGGATTATTTGAATGACAGGCAACCATGGGTATGGATTGTTCCAGCGGCTAATTATGTTATATTATAAATATAATTTAGTAATTTAAAAAAAACCCGACTGAGTTTGTTGTGGGCTCTTCTCAGACCAGGGCGCGTTTGGAACCCTCGCTTTAGTCTTAAGATACCGTTGTTAATTATCACCATCATTTCTTATTCTTTATAAACATGACGTTCAGAAGGTGTACTTACTACTACTGGGAAGGTGTACTAGGTACTACTGTGTAGGTACCAATTTTGAATAAAGATGATTTGATTTGATTTGTCGGGGTGTGTTTTTAATTAACATTCGAAACATTTAAAAAGTGGATGGGATTACACATCACACGTAAGTTAGAGACTTCGTCTTTGTGGAACTAGATGTTCCACTTTAAAATTATGGTGTTTATAGCTTAAAAATTTATGTATTATTATATTTTAAGGTTTCCGAGTCAAACAGATATAAGAGAAAAGTGGATACGTCTAGTTCAATTAGAACGAAATGATGAATATTGGTTACCGCTTAAAGGTTCGAGAATCTGTTCAGCTCACTTCAATGAAGGCGACATATATTTCACGCAAAAGGGACGACGCTTCTTGAAAAAGCAGGCTCTGCCTTCTGTTGGGGTTGGTTTAATACTTTGTAATGAGGTTTTGACTCTAGTGTTGTCTTAAAGTGAAGTTTGACATTACTTTATAAAAGATTTTTTGTACATTTTATTTGTCCATGAAGCTTTCCCAAATGTCTTTATTTCTGTTCTTTTATTTTTCTTAATTTCAGTTGGGGTCAACATCACCAGGAAGAGAAAACGCTTCTTCTCCCGCTAGCTCGATTAACTTTGGAGGGAATTCGGATTTAGAGTCTTTATAGACAACCCTAGAAACATTGCTCTAAATAAAAGAGTACGAAAATTGACTAATTTAAAATGTAAACATTTTGCTAAAATTAATGCATTGCAAAGAAAAAACCAACGACTTAGTAAAAAATGTAATACAATCCTTTGATTTTATACATAATCAAAGATACAATCAAAGAAATACAACATTTTCAAATGTTCCTTCAGGCAGGGAATTTTTTCGATGCTTCCAATTTATCTCTGTTAGCGCCAAAACCAGAAGTTAGTCAGTTGTTCGATATTTACCTAAAGAAGCTTCACTATCAAAAGAAAAATAAAAAAATTCGGCCATCGTATCCCCCCTTTTGTAAAAAAAAGTTTGCACTTACATTACTATTATTCACCGGCAGCATATAAATATGTAAGGGATGTTTTTGGCAAGGCTCTCCCTAACCCAAGAACCCTGGGAACCTGGTATAAATCTGTAAATGCTGCACCAGGATTCACCACGGAAGCTTTCGAAGCTTTAAAATTAAAGCATACGGCTGAGAAACAGAGATTGATGTGTTCCTTGGTCGTCGACGAAATCCATATTAGACATCAGAAAATTTGGACGGGAAATAAGTTTGTGGGTGTGGTTGATACTGGCAACATGACAAACGACGAAGGATCCAAAATTGTCACTGAAGCTTTTGTTTTAATGGTAGTATCCTTAAACCAAAATTGGAACTACCTATTGGTTATTTCCTAGTCAATGGTTTGCCTGCTGAAAATAAAGCAGACTTTATTAAAATAGCGCTACACCAGTGTCATGTTGTTGGTGTTGACAGAGCAGCAAATATATTGGGATGTCAATTAAGTGACCAAGACAATCTTAGCACACCATTCAAACATCCTTCCACCGCTCAAAAGGTGTACGTAATGTTAGACGCATGTCATATGATAAAATTAGTCAGGAATCCATCAAACATAGCACAAGCATTCAAAAAAACGGGAATTTTTCCTTTTGATAGACATGTCTTTAGCGAGGAAGACTTCGCGCCCAGCAGTGTTACTGACAGACCCCAAAATGCAAATGAGTCCATTGTCGAATCTGCGATCATTGGCCACCATCAGATTTTAGAGGTAGAAGACAACTCACTGGATCTTCGACTAACTGAGGCTCCAAGACCCTCCAACAGCACTGCTGAAGAAACATCTAGAGGTCAAACGAGTCCATCTTTGCTGGAAAAGTCATGTGGCACTTGAATATTTAGCAACATCTCCCATGTCAGTTTTTACCACTCCAGAAAAATCTGTTCCATCTAATGTTTCGCTTCTCCCTGTTAATGATTCTGTAAGTCAATCTAATGTTATTATACCCAGAACTGTTAATGAAAGTGGCATTACTAGTCCATCTGAAATCAAGGCTTTCATTTCGCCAGATCATTATGCAGAATGACTAAGTCTTATAACGAATGTGTTGGCAATATCGACATATTTTCTACTCGCGTAGGCTCTTTCAAGAGGTTGCTTATGGATTATCTTAATAGGAATATGAAACTGGAATAAAGGGAAACGCCCAGTTGACTAAGGGGGTTTGGCCAAGGTGCAGCCATCAATGAAACAAATTGTAGGCTTAAGGATTGAAATCATAGATTAAGAAACAAACACTATTTTGAACGTAAAACTCGGACGAACGTAAAACAGGTACGGTATCCATTGGCGAGCCGGGGTCGTTATGAGAAGCGGGTACGGAGTCCAAAGTAAAGCCAGGGTCGTTATCGGGAGCATCGGCAGAGTCCATAATAGCAGCAAAGTCGTCAGGTGTAAAATATAGCAAACCGAGGAAGAAAATCACGATTACGAAACACAACAACAGTAGCAAATGATGAACGCGAATAAAGAGAATAGACTATAGAGATAAAACAATAAGTCAATGTCAATAATGTCTATTGCCATAGAGATCATAGATGTATGCCGTGAGCCAATGACAATAAATCGATGTTACGTACATCGATTTATATCGATGTGTACATTCACTGAATCAGTTCAATTGATTGATCTAGCATGTCTATAAATCGATTAATGTTTATTTATATATAATAAGGTTTTCGATAAAACCATTAAATAACCAGAAGCGCAAAAGCTTTGCTTTAATTATTTTTTTTTTAAATATCGATCTTGGATTATCGATGTTTGGTATATCGACTTTACGAAATGATGATTGCAGTCCCTACATTGTCAAGATTGACATTACGAGCCACGGCCCACGGAAGTGGTTTGAAAATATAGAATGTCGACTGAGTTTCTCTTTTAAACTAACTAATTATTCCCGAGTGCTACGCACAAACAGTTAACTGGAATATACTAGTTATTAAATATGTCTTTTTATGATATTCATTACATTGCTGGCTGCTCCTTGGCCAAAAATGGGCGTTTCCCTTTAGATCACAGAACAACTATTAAAATTTAAATATTTCAAAACTATATTAATATAAAGATTTAAAATTACAAATATTGTATTATGGTCACAAAATAATAATTAATAATTTGGTATGTGTAACTTTTATTGTATTTTATAATTAAGTAATCTGTGGTTAACGCAGTTGGTAGCATGTTTACCAAATATTTACTGTATAACTATATTATGTTTGTTTAATGTACTGTGTGCTACTGTTTGTTATCCCAAATAAATAAAAATAAAAAATAAATAAAATAGTTTCGGAAACCACTTAAGGCACCTGCAAAACCAGGAAAAAGGAAGCCTAGAAAGCTATGGAAGTCTTATAGCTACAGACACACCTGAGAAAGAAGCCATAGCAGAACAAAAGGCATCAAAAAGGAAGAAAGAAATGAAAACTAAAGGAAGAAAAGCAAAAAAAAGAAGACGAAGATGACATCATATTGAACGACGAAACAGACTATGAAAGTGACTGGGTGGAAATCGAGGAGACCATTATAACAGAAGATCTACTGAGTAAGCCACTTGTACGATTACCAAATGAAGGTGAATATGTATTGGTACAATTTTGTTTCAAAAACCAGAAGATATTTTTTGTAGGCAAGGTTCTTGAAGAACGAGAAATCTTAGTTCTTTGGAATTGTATGTATTTGTCTTTTTTAAGGTACAAAAAGGGTGTGATGTTCCGGATTTATCATACGTGAAAGAAGATGATATTAGGCTCATTTTGCCCAAACCTAACGTTAGTGGAAGTACTGCAAGACAAGTCTTACTATGCATTTCCTGTAGATCTAAGTCTCATTAACATACGTTAAGTCTGTTTCTTTTTTTTGTTATTGTTTTATTAAGATAGTTATTACTATTACTATTGAAAGGAGTGACACATAATGCGTCATTTAAATTAAGAATTGTTCTTGTTTTACTATTTTATTACAGAACTAGCTGATGCCCGCGACTTCGTCCGCGTGGATTAAGGTTTTATGGTTCCAGCGGGAACTGATTTCTCCTGAATAAAAAAGCCTTTGTGTTAATCCAGACTATAATCTATTTAACCCGCAGCTCATGACAAATCCTGCACAAAGAGCAAAAGCCGATGTAAGAAACAGAGCCGTAGTTATTCTTGAAAAACTCAGCAACCCATTCTACAAGCATTATTTCTGTTTCCTTGAATGGTCGCTCCCTTTATTTAATAAATTCAATCTGGAATTTCAAAGCGAGTAAGTAGTTGTTCACAATCTACATGAGAAAATTCGTACACTCTACCAGGAAATCCTAATGCGTTATTTACAACGCGAATATGTCATGAGGACAAATCTAGGTGAAATAAACCCTGAAAGCCAGCAAAATCAGCTCCATGACGCTGCATTGTATCTAGGCGTCAAAGTGTACGAGCTCTTGAAGCATCCAGATGTGGTCAGAAAGCCTGCAGATATTACTCAGTTCTTCTCATGCTGCAAAAATTTCTACAAAGTTGCAGCCACCGAAATCAAAAAACGGTACAACATAGAGGATCCTATCTTGTCCAAGCTACAAGTTTTTGAACCTGCGTCAGCGCTCTCCCACAATTTCAGGAGCCGTTTCCCTACACTTATGCCTCTTATTGAATTGGTCCCCCGTATAATCGCACCAGCTGATAATGCAAAGAAACAAGTCATTGATGATCAATGGAGGAATTTGCCAAATGCAAAAGCTCGCCATCCTGAAGGGTTGAATGAACTAAGTGAGCCAGATAAGTTTTGGGCCCAATTACTGAAAACAGAGGACTATTCCGAGCTGGCTCATTTTGCCTTATCTACACTGTCTCTACCTCACGCGAATGCCGATTGCGAGAGGGTTTTTAGTAAAGTCAATTTAATAAAAACTGACATAAGAAATCGGCTAACTGTGGAAACTGTGAATGGCACACTTCTTGCTGCAGAGAGCGCAAAAGGTCCAACACGAGCTGGAAATTGCATTAATTTCGAGCCAACGAGAGAGATGTATAGCCAAATGACTAAAGAAATAAACGGCACTAAAAATATTAAAATTAAATACAACAGCTGATCTATGGTTAACTGACATTGACAGTTGTCTACATCGCTTCTGTCACTTTTACGTCTTGTCTCTGTTCTATTCATTACGAAACTCTGTGTACGCCCGCTGTTTGTAAAATATAAAATCCATTATTAATTTTATAATACTTTTATTTTCACTAAATAAAGTCAATAGGTTATGGCCCAGCTGGCCTTAATTGCTAAAAGTAAAGTTGTAATTCATTATACAAATTCAGTTAGTGGATTCAGTTCGATATTTCGGGCAGACGCGTGGTGGGCAAGTTTTTCCTTTTTTCAGCCAACTCAACGAACATGTCGAATAACCCACTTGCACTTATTGAGAAGCTCAACGGACGTGAAAATTACTCCACATGGAAGTTTGCAGTAAAAACATATCTTCAACATGAGGAGTTGTGGGATTGTATAGAATCAACACGTGCCGTAGATGACAAACGCGACACGAAAGCAAAGGCTAAAATAGTATTACTGGTGGACCCGATAAATTATGTCCACATTCAGGATGCGCGGACGGCAAAAGAAGCGTGGGATAACTTAGCACGTGCCTTCGAAGACTCTGGCCTGTCACGCAAGGTAGGGCTTTTAAGGGATTTAATTAACACCAATTTAGACAATTGTCCCAACGTGGAAGAATACGTTAATAAGGTGATGTCCACAGCACACAAACTCAGAAACATAGGTTTTGCCGTAGATGATGAGTGGTTAGGCACTCTGTTACTCGCAGGTTTGCCGGAATCTTACAAACCTATGATCATGGCGATGGAGAGTTCTATTGTGTCTATTAGCGCAGATTCTGTAAAAACAAAAATCCTACAAGATGTAAAGTCCTCTGAATCCTCCGCTTTATATACTAATACTAATAAAAGGAATATACACAGGTTTAACAGGAGCAAGGGTCACAGTAGGGGCCCCCGGTGCTTCGCATGTAATGAGTATGGCCATTTAAGTACTTTTTGTACATCAAACAAGAAGAAATCTAATAGTAAGAGTAAATCTAAAAGTAATGATTGCAATTCTGGATTTGTAGCTGCTTTTTCTGCTTTTTCAGTTGATGTTGACGATGCTGGGTCATCGACTCTGGTGCGAGCGTTCATATGACGAACCGTGATGATTGGTTATACGATTTCGACGATTACGAATCGATTACGATTAAGTCAATAAAAAAGAACGAAGAGAGTGAGGATGTTCCTGACATCATATTTGAATTTGAAACATAGGCATTAGGCAAAGTAAAATGGGTCGATTTGTGATTAAATATTATTTTTAATACCTACAAATGATGTTTTATTTAGTAGATAACTTGAAACAGTATATTTCATTGTTTAAAATGTCCTAAATTCAAGTCATTTCGGTTTTACAACCTTTTATTGAATGTACGAGGTTTGCAAACCAAAATACGAGATTTTGAGCAGCTCGTGTACGAGGATAAAAATTCTAAGGTTGGCAACCCTGCGCGCCGCCCGGCGCCGCGCAGTACGTAAGTATGTTGCAACTACACGCTCGTCTCACCCCCCGCTATACTTTTCAGCATACATACGTAGCCGGTAATTTTACCATAATATATCTACCGTATTTACTAGCTTTTTCGGTAAAATTACGTAATTTTCCAACCGTACTCACATCACGGTACCTACCGCTACCCCCGCCTCTTCCCCGCTACGCCGCCGTCGCCAGTAATTCAATATAGGTTAGTGTACGCCATTCCGCGCTATTGAGCAGACGTGTGCTTTACGTACTTACTCAGTTAAAAAAAAGGTATATAACTTAATGCTAATTACTGGTTTTGGTACAAGTAATTTTTTTTGGCTAACATATAAGCAATTAAACCATAAAGTGGTGCTTTTTTATATAAAAAGCACAACTTTATGGTTTAATTGCTCGAATGACTATTTTATAACTAGTATTTTTTGTTGTTTTAGTCACTTTTTTACGAAGATCGCTGACAGGCTTTACAATAAATTTTATTTTTACAGAATATGCCTTTTAAGGTTATACAAACAACAGAACGAGTAAAAATATGCATATCGGCGGTCCCAAGTGGTTGGGAAATGAACGGAGTGCTTTCGTGGCCTCCAAATTCGCAACTTGGTATGATTCGCGACGAAAAATCAACACCTAAAAGTACATGGAAACATTTACCTTGCATTGTTAAAAGACATTTCTCAACATATGAGGAAGCTTCAGATGAAGCAAATAAAATGGAATCAGAAACAGATACTGATCAAGAAGAGTCTAGAAATACAATCCAAGAAAGTTATGTGTTTGACGATTTCAAAAAACTCAAAAAATTACGGTCTATTTTGTATATTTATTATTTTCCAGTCGACGTCACAAAGGAAAGGAACTGTGATGTCCGCAATGGAGAACTCTCTACTGCATCACCTCAAACTGTGTCTTGAGCGTCTCACGGCCAAGTAGAGTTGGTCGAAGCTGAATGCGCCACAGGCATGCAAGACTCTAGCCTAAAACGGCATATTATTGAACTTAAAAACTTTCTGGAAAAACTTGACACTGAGTGTTAATTCTAATTGTAGACCGAAAGCGGTGAATGAAGAATTACTGAGTGATTGTATGGAGAGACAGATCAAGGCTGAAGAAATCATCACCACACAGCGGCATGCTACCACATCTACATTTGCAAACACCAAACTGTCAAAGTTGGAGCTTCCGAAGTTTGATGGGAATCGAGTTAAGTGGAATGAGTTCTGGGACAGGTACACAACAAAAACCTCCCCGAGTCAGACAAGTTTTCTTACCGGTTGTTTGGAGGGGGAGGCTACCAAAGCTGTGGAAGGCCTGAATATCATGAACGATAACTACCACTTGGCGTTAACAAAGTTAAAACAAAGATATGGGATAATACAGAGCAAGTGATTGGCGCTCACTACAAAACTTTGTCGGCCTTACCACAAGCTTAGTCCCAGGCAGCTGAGTGTAGATAACAACTGGACGGGACAGAAACCTGTGACATATTGAGGGTATTGCAAAATGTCGTAGGTTACTAATGTCATATAGAAAATAAATCAGTCTTGAGCTTGATGCCATTCGTGTTTTACTTTAACATCTCAACTGGCGCAGTTTATCGGTACTTAATTGTGTTAAAAATTCATTATGCCGTTCGGAAAATTACACGAATTCGATATCAATGGTGGTGCAAAATGGGACTCATATGTGCGGCTCGTTGAACAGTTCATCTTATTAAATGCGATTGGACCGGAGTTACGGGTGGCCACGTTGGTTACACACGTGGGCCCGGCTACGTACGAACTAATGTGCGACTTGTGTGCTCCAAATCATCCGGAAAACAAGAAGTTTGAGGATCTAGTGACGCTAGTTCGCGAACATTTGGAACCTAAGAGGTCCGAAATCGCCGAGCGGCACATATTCCGACAGCGACGGCAGACGGAAGGTGAAAGCGTGGGCGTTTTTCTTCAAAGTCTTAAACATCTTGCGACTCATTGCAACTTCGGTGCGCTATTGGAGGAAAACATTAGGGATCAATTTGTATCCGGCCTGCGAAGTGAGGAAATGCGCTCGCGTTTGTTCGCTGAACCTACGTTGGATTATAAGAAGGCGGTGGAGTTGGCGCTGGCGTTAGAGGCGGCTGACAGGCACGCTGAGGTGGCGGCCTCGAGCGGCAACGCAGTCGCGGCAGCGCCGGGCTCAGGAAGCTCAGGACCCGGGCAGCTCGGGGACGCAGTGCATCGCGTGACGGCGGCGGCGCGGGGCGCCGGGAGCAGTGCGCGAGGGCAGAGGTCCATTTGCTGGCGATGTGCAAAGTCGGCGCATGACCCTAGTCGGTGCAAATACAGGTTCTATTCCTGTAATCGGTGTAATCTCGTCGGGCATTTGGCTGTCACGTGTAAAAGTGCTAAAAATAGTGCTAAAAATAGTGCTAAAAATGGGCAATATAAGTTACAAAATTATATAGTGCAAAGTGATTCTGAAAGTGATGCAAGTGATGGATTACATCATTTCTCAACCGCGGACGCTAAACGTAAGGACGATCCATATTATTTAAAATTGAAGGTCGAGAATTATAATATATTATTCGAAGTTGATACAGGTAGCAGAATATCGGCTGTATCGAAGCAATTCTATGATAGTCATTTTTCACATTTGCCAATAATCCAAGATAACGTCAAGTTTCGTTCATATTCGGGGGATGAAATCGTGCCTCTCGGTCGTGTCGATGTCCGCGTCGTACGAGAGAGCGAGAGCGCGGTCCTACCGCTATTCATTATTTGTAACGGTGGGCCGCCGCTTATGGGGCGCTTATGGTTACGTAAATTGAAATTAAAATCAATAAACTTATTTAATATTTCAAGTGAAAATGACAACGTCATTTCTAATCTGAAGCAGGAATTTCCGGAAGTTTTTAGAGATGGTATTGGCACGTTTAAATCCAAAATTAAATTGCAATTGAGAGATACGGAACCGATATTCTGCAAAGCTCGTCCGATCCCTTTGGCGCTGCGAGTACCCGTCGAGCGCGAGCTACAGCGGCTCGAAGAGGAATCCATCATTGTTAAAGTTGATAGGTCCGATTATGGGACGCCAATAGTACCAATTATAAAGAGAGATGGGTCGATTCGCATATGTGGCGACTATAAAGTAACAGTAAATAAACAATTAAAAGATTTTCATTATCCTTTGCCACGCATTGAACAATTATTCGCAGCGCTGAGCGGCGGCGAGCAGTATACTAAGTTAGATTTAAAAAATGCTTATTTACAATTGAACTTGCATGAGTCATCTCAGCCGCTCACTGCTATTACTACACATGTCGGAATTTTTGTGTATAAAAGAGCACCTTTCGGTTTAAAATGTTTACCAGAAATTTTTCAAAAATTAATTGAAGAAACTTTGTGTGGTATAGATAATGTGGTCTGTTTTATTGACGATATTTGTATAACTGGATGCAATAGAACAGTTCATATGAAAAATTTAAAAGCTGTGTTAACTAGACTTACAGAAGCAGGATTGCGCATTAAATTCGAAAAATGTGAATTTTTTAAAGACGAAGTTTGCTATCTAGGATATAGGATAAATCGACACGGTTTATATACGGATAGGGATAAAGTGGCGGCAATTGCAAACTTACCTGTGCCACAAAATGTGTCTCAACTAAGGGCCGCACTGGGGCTAATGAACTATTACGCGCGTTTTTTGGTCAATATTAGTAGTACATTGCACCCACTTTATTCCTTGTTGGCTAAGGGCGCCCGCTGGCGGTGGACGGAGGCGTGTCAGAAAGCATTCGACCAAATAAAAGAGCAACTAGTGAGTGGGCCGGCATTGGCGCACTATGACCCGCAGCTGCCGCTGGTGCTCGCGGTGGACAGCAGCGCGTACGGCCTGGGCGCCGTGCTGTCGCAGCTGTACCCGGACGGCAGCGAGCGCATCGTGAGCTGCGCGTCGCGCACGCTCAACGAGGCGGAGCGGAAATACAGTCAGATCGACAAGGAGGCGCTCGCGATAGTGTACGGAGTCGCGCGACATCATCAGTATGTATTCGGTCGTAAATTCACCTTGCGTAGCGATCACAAGGCACTCACCTACATTTTTGGCCCGAAACATGGAATCCCGCAGACAGCCGCCAGCCGCCTGCAGAGGTACGCAGTACGTTTGGCTGCGTACGATTTCGATATAGTATTTGTATCCACGGATAAAAATGGTAACGCCGATGGATTGTCTCGCCTGCCTCTGTCCGCGATAACTAAAGGTAAAGTATCGGACGGCGAAGAGGAGGCGGCCTACGTGCATTACGTAGAGGATAGTTTTCCTCTCAATCATAGGGACATAGCGAGAGAAACCAAGAAAGACGTCATTCTATGTAAAATTTTTGCATACATATTAAGCGGGTGGCCCGCACAAACGGAAGTCGAAAATGAGAAACCGTACTTTCACCGTAAAGAAGATCTACAAATCGATCACGGTTGTATCGTCTGGGGTTACCGAATTATAATTCCTATGAAACTACGTCAACGAGTGATAGAAGAAATCCACGAGGGTCACGTGGGCATTGTACGAATGCAGCAAATTGCTCGAAATTTTGTATGGTGGCCACAGCTAGACGCAGACTTAGAACAGCGCGTGCGATCGTGTACCGCATGTCGCCAAGCACGCGATGCCCCGCCCCACGTGCCGCTCGTGCCGTACGCCTGGCCGCAGGAGCCATGGGTAAGACTACACGTAGATTTTTTATATTTTAAAGGTAAGCACTATTTTCTTGTAATAGATGCTCACTCAAAATGGATCGAGGTCGTGGCGATGAATACTGGGACGTCAGCTGCGTTAGTAATTAGTAAGTTACGTGGTCTTTTTGCCAGATTTGGTATTCCTAAGCAGCTGGTCTCCGACGGAGGACCGCCGCTGACGTCGTCCGAATTTGAGATGTTTCTCAAAAGAAACGGTATCCAGCATATCCTCACTGCACCCTACCATCCATCAAGTAACGGGGCAGCTGAAAATGCGGTCAAAACAATTAAAAAAGTACTAAAAAAGGCTACAATAGATGGAGAAACTGCTGAAACTGCTTTACATAAGTTTCTATTACAATATCATAACAGTTCACATAGCAGTACCCAGAGGGAGCCCGCTGTGGCTATGTTCGGTCGGCGGCTGCGCACACGCCTAGATCAGCTACGTGCGCCCTCGGCGGCTCAATGCGTTGAGGCGGCTCAGAACCGGCAGGTGGCACACGCCGGAGGCACGCATCGCGAGTTCTCACAGGGAGACCCGGTATTAGTGAGGGACTTTTCGAAACTGGGAAACAAATGGAAAGAGGGAACTATAGCTGATAAAACGGGCTCAGTCACTTATAAGGTAAGGATGGACACGGGAGGCGTGAAAGTGAGTACTAAACACGCCGATCAATTGATTTCAAATAAATCGAAACGTTATTCATGGGCAGCCGGCGTTGGATGTGACGCTACTGGAGTTGTGGAGGTAGGCTCATCTCCAACTAATAAGACGCCGGGCGCGTCACCGAGTTCAACTAACACCAGCACTTATGAGTTAGCCGAGGCCTCTCCGGCATCTCCGGTACCACAAGCAGGCTCGCCCGTCGCGGCACCGGTGGCGGCGGTTGAGCCAGCTAGGCAAACACATACGTACACCCTCCGTCCACGAACCAAACGGGCTAATTAAAGAGCCGAGTCGTACCTAACCATCAACGATTCTATTTTGCAATACATAATGTAATGGATATAAATATTTTTCCTAAATTAGTCATATGTAACGATTCTGTTAAGTTACTGGTTTTTAATGATGTAAGTAGTTCAGTTTGATTAGCATAAGAGATATCTAGTTTAGGTATTTACGTGACTTAGCAATACTTTTCCCTGTTTCTTATTATTATTTAGTTAAGTGGTATTTGATTTAGTTGAGTTGGGTTAAGTTATTTAGTAATAAATTTTTTTTTTTCTTTCATCCCTCTCTAGTCTAAGTTCTCTCATTTGTGCTACTCATTTTTCTGGTCTGAGAGGGAGAGTGTGACATATTGAGGGTATTGCAAAATGTCGTAGGTTACTAATGTCATATAGAAAATAAATCAGTCTTGAGCTTGATGCCATTCGTGTTTTACTTTAACATCTCATCTGAGGGTTCTTAAGTCACTAGGAGAGGATGTAGAGAGCAATCACTTAACAGTCCGTAAACCAGTAAACCGACATTTTAAGAACTTTTGATGAGCTTTGTGCATGAGATATTAGTATTATAACAAAAAGAAAATTAAAACATTAAAGATTAATCCCTCCTTAGTAGACTGTTGCAAATAAAAATTTAATTTTATTGAAATATAATAGTGAAATTCTCATTCTTGCAGAATACGTTTACCATTTTTGCACTTTTGGGTCACACTTTTCACCCATATAAATCCACGAAAAATTATAATAAATGACTTATAAAAAATACTAATATGATAAACACGCTCTTAAAATTGGACTGTTGCAATTCGTTTCTATACGTTCTATACAAAATTAGTTACTTAAAAAATCAAATCAATGTGCACGATTTATCAAAATTTATGCGTCACAATAACCTGTATTTCTTAAAAGTTTGACGAAATTACTGATAAAATAAAATTTACCATGAATGTTTAGTATTTATATAACACAAATTGTGTAAAAATAAAGTTCTATAAAATACCTATATGACCAAAAAATATTATCAAAGTCTGATCAAATTCACGTGTAAAATGGTACTGCAGATCGTACGACCGCACGTACGTACGAACTTGACTACGCAAAGTATCAAAGTATCTTTACTGGCCTATGTCGTCTATTTATGAGTGCAGCCTAACGGTCTACTGTGCGGTATACCTACAGATTCCAAAATTGACCGATGGCGAGTATACGGACTCTTAAGAGTGACTATACGCGAGAAAATCCCTGATACGTGCTCTATCAAGTGAACCTTCAGGTTAGGCAAGGAGCCCTCAGTCACATTAGAGAGGCCCTAGAAACTGTTGTATCTGCGATGGAAAAGTCCGGGGTCTACGACAGAGGCTTTGCATAACAGAGAAGACCGTAAGGGGAACTAAAACCGAAAAAGAAAATTTACACATGGAAATGGAGAAAGAAAGAAAATCAAGAGACCGCGCAAAGAATTTCGGTGTGTATGTTTTCATGGTGGTCACTTCTCCGATCAATGCAAAGTCCGCAGCTTGTAGGAGAGAAAACCATTGCTACCGTTGAATTGCTTCCGTTGTTTTTAAACTGGTCATGGCATTAAAGCTTGCAGAAACAAGAGGAGGTGCTTTCACTGCCATGGTGACCACAACCGTGTTCTGTGCAAGACATAAATTGATAAGTAGAGGGGTAAAAGTGGGGGAGGTAGAGCAGTAAACATATTTAGTGAAAGTCCAAGTACTACTGCTCTATCAACCATTTATCGCCTTCCATTCTTACAGACGGCAGTGGCAATGCTGGCCAATAGAAGGGTGAGGCTCCTTCTGGACTCTGGCAGCCAGAGGAGCTACATGAGAAGCCGAATGGCGAAAGACCTTATTGTGACAGGTGAAAAAACTGATAGTACACTTATACACAGTTCCACTTTTTCCGGCACCCACGCATATTATTGTCTTCGCTGCTTACTTTCGCCATTTTTTAAAATTAATCTAAAAATATTTTTTTAATTGGTCTTCACAAAATCTTGGCGACAGAGCGATCACCTAGAACCTAGAGACCACGCGGCTGCTGACGGGGTGACCCCCGTCAGCGGTCGCCCCGCCAGCGCTGCAGCGCTGCACGGGTCGAGCGCCCGCTGCGCCGCACTCTCCGCCGTCGCGCTGCAGCGCTGATGACGCCAACATGCTGCACATGCACGAAGCATCCAGCGTTACATTCGGCTGCTGCAGAGCTACAGCTCTCTGAAGTCGATCACTCACACTCTCACACGGAACGATACGCATTATGTGCCTTACACATAATTCTCTTGGACAACTCGCCTCTCTGCAGGCGGCCGCGACGCCTGACCTGACCTTTGCGGCAGTCTACATGCGCATGTTTAAGTCTTATAATTTTTATTACAGTGCTTCACACACGAGGAAAGTTTCTAAACTTACTTAAATATACATATCAAAAATTTCGGAACCGGCAGGATTTGAACTTGCGTCTCTCTGGGAATCGCGCCCTGAACGCCTTGACCACTCGGCCACGGTTCACTTACCTACCAGTGATGAAATTTGAGATATGCATCTTTAATCCAGTCTTTTTACGCGACTGTTTATGCCATCCAGTAGCGATATATTAAAGTATCGAAACTACTTTCAAAGGCCCATATTCGATGGAACTCTAATCTAATATTGGATGGATCGATGTTTAAGTCTTCTTTTATAAAAAAAATACATATTTGGGTCAATAAACCAAAAGAGAACAAAGCGAAAGAAACAAAGCGTGGAGTTGTAAGGAAGGTACAAGTACATTTTGTGTCCCACATTACCCATTGAAAATGGCTGTCAGATGCAAATCGCCTGAGACGTATTTTTGGCCATAGCTCCGAGGATTTTGGGAGGATCGAGATGAATAGTACCAAGAGTTGAGGAATTTATCGAGACACGTGTGAGTGTTTGAGTTTTGAAAAGCGGCTGGTAACTTTTTTTGGCATTTTGAAAAATGTAAAAAAGTCGGGTATTTTGGGGGTGTTTGTTTACTAAATTGTAAATATTTCGGAAAAAACCCGACTTAAGAAAAAATTAAATAAAGTGTCTTAGGGTAGCTACAAAATGGCGAAAAAATTTTGAAAATCGGTTAATAAATTTTGAAGAAGAGATTTTTATTTTTTAATAATCAACAAAAGCTGGAGTGATTATAGAACGATCGTCATGGTAATGGCGTTAAAAGATGCGGACGCAGACGAGAAGTACATTCGAGTTGGAATTTTGAAAATCGGTTAGTAAATTTTTGAAAAAAAGGTTTTACCTATATTTTTTCAGAATCACCAACAGTTGGAGTAATGTGACATATCATTTGAATTTTTTTATAATTAAGATAGAGTGAATTGTTATTACAGTTTTGAAAAATACAAAATATTATAATATATTTAGCTGCAGAATGCGTAATACAGCCACATGTGCTTGGCAGATGGTGACTCAGAGTTTTCATAGTCCAGATTCGGGTCGGCCGGTAGTTATTTACTATTGCGACAGTACAATGCCGTATGCTAAGAAGAGAACTCTAGCTACGATCCGTGCGCGCATTTTGAATTTGAGAAATATGAATCGTGATAAGGACTATGGGCCGATGGATGAGGATGGGACAGATATGGACGGTGCAGTGGACCAAGTGTGCGTGAATGTGAATGAATCTCGACTAAGGTCGCTTCGTAAAACTCGTTTGGTAAAATTTATACGATTAATGGACAAGAAATTCTTCAGCGACACCTTGCACGGCTACTGTCACGTGTGCGACAGAATATGGTGGAGCAGCATGTTGAGGAAATTGAAAGTAGACAGTGTGGAGTGGTTATTCTCTGTGTTGTGTATGTTATAATTCGACTTGTAAGTAATGAAGTTGTGTAATTTTAGGGAAGTAAATCTCAATAAAAATGTCTTATTATTCAACTTGTAATGAGTTATTCAAAATAAAATAGGGTAATTCCGGTAGATGGCCGTACGGGAGAGATGGCCAGTAGAAAAAAGTTCAAGTAATAATTCATAGATGACACTATTTTAATTCCTAATTCGATTTGTTTCTGCACGGGCAACAAGTGTTAGTGGATTTTTTGTGAAAAAATTATGGAAAGGTGAGTAATTTAAATAGTCACAAAAAAGTTTTGAAAGATTAGTCCGTATTTATGCTTTCTTTGTAAAGTAAAAAACTTTCTCGTGTTCTAACCTAAAAATTAACTACAAAATTGAGAAGTTGCTTTTATTAAGTAATGTGGCCAATCTCACCCGGACAATCGGGGAAGATGGCCATAGTAATTACGGGAGAGATAGCCATAAAAGGGGTTGTTTCATCTTGGGCCAGGTACTTGTACAGTATTCCAAAAAATAGTATAAAATCAAAGAAAACAAAATAAAATATACTTTTTGGCAGTTTTACAGTGATTAAGAGGTACAAAAATAAAATGTTTAATTAGGTACATTTGTAGAATAGCAACTCTCGCAGCGCATCCATCGATCAATCTGACTGCTGTTGGATATTTTAAGGTTAATTCACATTTCCCAGGTAATTTTATGTCAAATGTCATCATGACACGTGTAATATACCTACGTCAATGTCAAAATGGACGCATGTTGTTGCGCTTTTATTTTGCAAAATAATTTCGCATTGTACCTCGTAAATTGAACTTTTTAGTAAGAAATAAAGAAAAAAATGTTACTATTTTATGACCCCGAACATTTTGAAATACCGTACAAATACCTGGCCCAGGCTCCATATAAATTTGAAACAACCCCTTTAATGTCCTAATTTAAATCTATTTTTAAAATTCAATATTTTCTAACCAATACGTACGTAAGGCGGCTGCTGGACGAGGTGCCTGGAGCGAAGAAGACTTAAAAAATGCTATGTCAGAAGTACAAAGTGGAGGGATGACGGTTTATAGGGCCTCTTTTATCTACCATATTCCAAGAAAAACACTAGAAAGAAGGTTAAAATAAAACAACTGCACTTTGGACTTATGGGACCATCATCAACCTTTGCTGCAGACAACGAAAAAATACTGAGCAAGCATATAAAAGACATGCAGTCGAGAAACATTGACTATCGATGATTTAAGAAGAATTTTATTCAAGCATGCTGAGCAATTAGGAATTAAACACAGGTTCAATATGAATTCTGAGAAGGCGGGCTATGATTGGGTGCAAATGTTTTTGAAAAGGAATTTCGATATTTCATTAAGAAAATCAGAAGGGGTGTCATATGCTAGAAATCAAGGGATGAATAAAGCAGAAGTAAACGCCTATTTTGGAATACTTGAGAGCATTCTTAGTTGCAATGTAGGCTTTGTGCCTCCAACTCTAAGCTCGGTGTAACACCTACTTATGCCATATCTGCTGTAGTTGCACTATGCACATTATTTTAATGTCACTCAATTGATTATTACACGACCTGCGCTCCATAAGTACAGACGCCTTTTATTTAATCCCACCACCACCACGGCACACCACATGGCGACCCTGTGCTAAGGAACCTCATTGAAGATGGGCAAGAAGTACTCGAAAGAATCGAAAGAAGAAACTGTTATAGTGGCACAGAATGCCAACGACGAGGCGACCGCTAGACATATTTTTCAGAATATGATTTGAGTGATATATTGCTGATAGTGGTGTTAACAATAATGTTCTTCGGTATTATATTAGGTCCTTAGGTACATATGAAATTGGCGTTTTGTCGTACTGGCCACTTTGATCTCTAATAATATCTCCTCTTTGGTTTGGAATTCCAATTTCAAAGGAGAATGGGCAAAGCACCTACTCGACTCAAATGAAACCTATTGCAATGAAAAGCTTATTTTTAGTACTTAATTTTATTATATGGAAGCAAAGGTCTTGGTTTGGTCTATTAATTAAATTGTTAATAGAACAACTTATATAGAAATATAAATTATTTTTAAAACATTTCTTTTCAAACTTCTTTTACGAGTAGGTACGAGTTCCATCGTAGCACCAGTGCTGCAGAAACGGCTCGAAGGATTAATGATGTGTTGTCGTACGGAGTGGAGTGATAAGTGGTGTAACGACAAGTTAAGCCGGAAGGTTGTCGGCTTGGGGCGTCGAACCTCCTCGGCTTTGCTAAGTTAGGTTAGGTACCCAAGTAGGTACCTACGATATTTTTTTTTTTTTATCCACTACAAGTTAGCCCTTGACTGCGATCTCACCTGATGGTAAGTGATGATGCAGTCTAAGATGGTAGCGGGCTAACCTGTTAGGGGCATGGCAGTTTTTGTTAAACCCATACCCCTATTTGGTTTCTACACAGCATCGTATCGGAACGCTAAATCGCTTGGCGGCACGTCTTTGCCGGTAGGGTGGTAACTAGCCACGGCCGAAGCCTCCCACCAGGCCAGACCAGGGAAATTCAGAAATTATAAATTTCCAAACCCTGCCGGGGATCGAACCCGGGACCTCCGCACGTTAAGGCAACAGCGCTCAACACTGCGCCACGGAGGTCGTCAAATATATACCTACTTACTCCGAAATACTTACGGGTTTCCATGGAATGCCGAGATGACTTAATCAGCTGGAGGTCAAACCTTTGTTTTCAAGACCGTACCGAGCGAATGTCACGAACCCTCTATTCACGGCGGACGGGTTGGAAGGTCGAATTTAAATAATATTAACTTAACTTAACAAAAATCGATAAACAATCGCGATTTATGTGTATGTAATCATAGTATTGGTGTGCCAATTAAAGACTAAATTATTGATTTTTATTTAAATAAATACATAATTATTCATAATAATTATTTATTAATTAGTAACCGCTGCTTTATTTTATAAAAAGTTAATATTTTTGTTTTTTATAATTAATCTGTTATTTATTATAGTTCGGTTCTGAATTCAACGGGACGGACAAGACTACTACTACTAAGTTTACTCTTATTATTTCATGGCTTGTTGATTGGGAAGTAAAGAGTAAAGACTAGTTGCAGTGAGAAAATTCATATTCTTATCTACCTGGCCGCTATAATGTACGAGTTTATTTTCCTTGCAGAATGAGTAACAGAACACAAAGAATTTTAAACATGGTGCTTCGTGAAAACAACAATTTCGTCCATTATTTAAAAAGAGCAACCACCGAGTTTCTTGCTGGTTCTGCTCGGTATGAATGGCATTCCGAACCAGTGGTAGATTCACTTGACGATTCAAAAGTACTTGTAAAAGTTTATTTAAATAAAAAACATTTGAATTTTGAATTCACGAAATCAAAAGCCGGACCAAAATTCCGGCCGGTGAAAATTCATCCGTTCATTTGCAGAAGCATGATAATCATTATTCGTTCACCTGTGAACTGACTTACACGATGATTCGTTTGATACAAATTCCATACCAGATAGTCAGATTGGCTATGGTAATATCGATTTGTCATCTGATGATACAAATGAAAAAGATTCGGCATGTCCTAAAAGACCAAAGTTATCGAAAGCAGTAGCTTAGATTCTGACGATAACTCCAGCTCAAGTTCTGATAGTGATTTTAAGAGCTCAAACAGTACGGTAGATCCTTTTTCATCAGACGACAGCGTAAAAGATCCCGACTACCAAGTTGATTCTCCAGCTGAGTCAAATTCAGATAATGATTCGACAAGCCCGATTGAAACACAGGACGTTTTTTCACCAAAGCCTATCTACAAAGTACGGTAGATCCTTTTTCATTAGACGACAGCGTAAAAGATCCCGACTACCAAGTTGATTCTCCAGCCGAGTCAAATTCAGATAATGATTCGACAAGCCCGATTGAAACACAGGACGTTTTTTCATCAAAGCCTGGGACTTTTTAG
The DNA here is from genome assembly GCA_917051295.2 of Erebia ligea. NCBI lineage: Eukaryota > Metazoa > Arthropoda > Insecta > Lepidoptera > Nymphalidae > Erebia > Erebia ligea. The sequence continues at coordinate 11,652,738 of OU785241.1, read as the reverse complement.
TACGTATCCACGTATATCGGATAAGCAACAACGCTTAGTTTAGATCAAGGTAATATTATATAGGTAACTTGTTTTTCTTAATTTTTCAGGCAATATTGATATGGGAGCTCTTAGCTCTGACAAGCAGCCATACAGCATAGCTAACCAGCTAGCCGGCAACAACATTCAACCAACCAATGTTGATAGCCAACCAACAAAGTTGATAGTTATATTTTAAACTGTTATTTAGTAATTACCCGATTACTCCGACATAGCTCGAAAAGTCGCTAAGCTCAAGTGGCAATGGGCGGCGCACATAGTTCGTAGAATCGATAGGCGTTGGGGTACCAAAGTGCTCGAATGGCGGCCTCGCACCGGGAAGCGCAGCGTTGGACGACCCCCCACTAGGTGGACGGACGATCTCAAGCGTGCAGCTGGGAGCCGCTGGAAGCAAGCGGCACAATACCGTGCTCTGTGGCGATCCATGCAGGAGACCTTCGTCCAGCAGTGGACGTCTATAGGTTGAGACGACGACGACGACGTATATAAAAATTGCTATTATTTTAAGTGAAAATCACCAGTCAAATTACACTATTACTACGATTATTAACAGGATGGGAACTGTTGGAAATGGTAAAGTGGCGTATAATAAACGTAAAAAAAAAAAATGCGTGAGCAGGGGTGTTTCCAGATATACATGGGGGGTGAAAAGGGGTGGAATTTTGGATTATTGCGATTTCCGGCGAAAGTTGAAGTCGGAGAGAAAAGTGTACAATAGAAAAGTGGTAGATCTATAAAAAGATCTACAACTTTTGTATGAATAATTTTTTCACATAACCTCAAAATCTCCGAGTAAAATGCGAAAAACCGCTTTTATCGTTTTTTATTTTTCATTTACACAAAAATAATTTTATTTTGACGAAACTTGGTGAAAGTATACCTTTTTGTGTATATTTTATTGTCTATTCTTTTTCTACCTATATCCACAAATTTTTTCAGATAAAAATATTAGGAGACTTCCGAGATAATCACGTTTTTCGGCCCAAAAAAATATTTTTCAAATTAAAATTCTCCTTAGGAAAATTGTCGTAGGGACTTCTTTCAGGTCGCAATTTTTTGTTTTGAGTTATACTTTCTTGTGAAATAATAAAAACATACAGTCCCCATTTAGAAACATGCTCAAAAATTGGAAAAATGAAAAAATGAATTTTGCAATCATCCTTTTTTTATTAAATGTTAATAATTTGTTTGAATTTTCAAATAATTCTTAAAAACTAATTGCACTATTCAATTGTACGGAAAAAATACAAAACATCCAACATAATAGTTTTATTATTTGATAAAAAACTTAATTTTATATTTACATTAACAATTACCTAAATGAATATTTTTGTTAACTTGCTCTGCGCAAAATCAAAGGTCGCGCCAGTTAAAACAGTATCGCTCGCTCGCTTGGAATTATGCGCCGCTTATTTGCTCTCTAAGTTGGTACGCACTGTTTTGACAAATTATGGTTCTCGCATTAATATAACTCGCACATGCGCATTCTCCGACTCAACAGTCACACTGAATTGGATTAATTCTAGCCCACATAAACTCAAAACGTTCGTTGCTAATCGGGTATCCAAAATTCAACAAAATTTAGCACCAGAAAACTTTTTTCATGTTTCTGGGAAAGAGAATCCAAGTGACTGTCTATCTCGTGGTATAACTCCCGCACAACTTATTTCGCACCCTTTATGGTTTAACGGCCCCGTATGGATGAAGGAAAAATGTGAAGATTGGCCCGTTAAACAATTTATTCCGAATTTAAATGATTTACCCGAGACTAAAACTGTCGCATTACATAACGTGATAACAGAAAAGCCACTTATACTGGCTATCGCAGAACGCACATCTAATTGGTCGAAATTGTTACGCATTCTCGTCTATATTTTGCGTTTTTCTAAACGCTTATCGACGCGCGGTTTAATAACTGCTGACGATTTAAATACCACAGAATTGTTTATTATTCGCTTGCTTCAAAAGGTTTACTTTGCTGAATACTTAGAAGCCTTAAACAAAAATACCGCTTTACCGCTAACTATTCGGAAATTACGCCCTATATTAGTAGATGGAATTATACGCGTTGGTGGACGTTTATCGGCCTGTAATGATATTTCGTTCGACCATAAACACCCTATTTTGCTTCCTAGCAAAGATCATATCGTCAGTCTTATTATTGAATATGTCCATCGCATTAGTTGTCACGCCGGACCTCAACTTACTATATCTTTGTTACGCAAGAAATATTGGATCCTCTCCTAGGAGGATCGTTCGCGCTCGCATACACGCCTGCGTCCCTTGTTTCAAGGCTCGTCCAACGCCTTATCAGGCACCGATCATGGCGGACCTTCCAACATGTAGGTTAGATATTTCTAAACCTTTCGCTCACACTGGGGTGGACTATTGCGGTCCCCTTTACATAACGCTCACTAGAGGACGCGGTATTAGAAGCCAAAAGGCTTACGTTTGTATTTTTATTTGTTTAACAACGCGAGCTGTCCACGTGGAAGTTGCGCCTGATTTAACTACAGAGTCTTTTCTAAATTGCTTGAAAAGGTTTCTAAGCCGACGCGGCCCGATTCAGAGGCTCTGGTCAGACCACGGGGGCAACTTTGTTTGCGCCAAATCGTATTTAAACGAAATTTACGATTTTTTGAATAGAACTTACGACGACGCTTTTAAAAATGAACTCGCTCAAAATCGCATTTCCTGGACTATGATCCCACCCAATGGGCCGCATTTTGGGGGGGGGGGGGGGGGGGGGGGGAATCAGCGGTCCGGGGATTTAAGAATCACCTGTTCAGGGTCATAGGTTCGCAAATATTGAAGAGTTACAGACAGTATTATGTCAAATTGAAGCTTTACTTAACTCACGGCCTCTAGGAATGCTTAGTGAGGATCCAACAGAGCCAGCTCATTTTTTGAATACAACGCCTTTGCATGCTTTACCAGCTGTTGATGTCTGTAATGAAAATCCGCATTTACTTTCGCGCTTCTCGCTCTTAGATAAATTAGTTCAATCATATTGGAAACGCTGGCGAGAGGAATATCTGCAAACATTACAGGCTCGAGCGAAATGGAATACGGAGACTCGCCCTGTAGAAGTTGGCACAATAGTTCTAATAAATCAAAATTGCGCACCACTGCACTGGCCATTAGGCAAAATTGAGAAAATTTTTCCGGGCCCTGATGGCCGTATTCGCGTTGCTTTGGTCAGAACAAAAAATGGTACACTCAAACGACCTGTAATTCGTTTATGCCCACTCCCTATTACTATTAATAATATTAGTCCTTTAAAATTATTTCTCATTATCGCTTCTCATTAATCGCATTCTCATTTTATATTCATTTTAATTTACTTTAACTCATTTTAAGTATCGCTATCGCATTAAAAGTAAGGTTCTTCTCTCTCTTTCTCTTGAAAGGATCTTTCAAGGCCGGGGGCTTTGTACGCGCCAAAACCATATTCCTTATCAGTTCCCTCCCCTTCACGCCTCCGTCCGACACCCCGCACCGCACCTCCTCGAGAGACTCCAACGCAGCAAAATTCGCCATGCGCTTTCAGTCCGAAAACCGTGCCCCGAGCGTCTTCACGTCACTCCGCTCCGCGACCGCATAGAATAAATCACGCGAAAGTCTCGCAACGCACAAAATCTGCTCCAAATTTAATAACGCAAAGGTGGTGAAATTAAGTGGAAAACGCAAAATAACAAGCAAGTGAACTCAAGTGCAATTCAAGAAAAATTAACACTAGTGTTGTGCAAATAAATCAAACCCAGGACACTGAGTGAGTACCTACCTATAATTTTCCTACCTAAAATCACAATTCCCTACGCCACGCTACGCCCCGCGTCTTTGCTTTCCACTCATCTCTTAATAAAATTTACAATTCGCACACACACACGTAACATCAAAAACGTTTACGGAGAGAACTGTACGAACGAACGCACAACCCGTTTTCCCGGTTTGTTCTGGAAATTTTGACTTGAAAAATTAAGCTCGTGGTCGTCCGGAGACTTTGGTCAACAATAGTGAATTAAAGGCGATTGTGGAAGCTGACGAAATCTACAGCTGAGCTAGCAGCAGCTTTTGATGTAAGCATCAAAACAATATTGATCCATTTGCGACAAATTGGCAAGGTAAAAAAGCTTGATAGATGAGTGCCCCACGATCTTAACGATCGCCAGCGCAACGTACGCGCCGAGACCTGCCTTGCGCTGCTCAACAGGCAAGGAAATGAAGGAATTTTGAAACGAATTGTTACGTGCGACGAAAAATAGATTCTGTTCGACAATCGAAAGCGCTCAGCAAGTTGGTTAGATCCTGGTTCAGCACCAAAGCAATGCCCTAAACCAAAAATGACCCCTAAAAAGGTGATGGTCACTGTTTGGTGGTCTAGTGCGGGTGTGATTCACCACAGCTTCTTACAAAACGGCATGAGCATTACTGCACATGTGTACTGTGAAGAACTGGAGAGAATGATGGAGAAGCTTGCACATCTGCAACCAGCTTTGGTCAATCGGTCGTCCCCACTGCTCCTTCACGACAACGCGCGACCCCATACGGCGCAACAGACAGTCTCCAAGCTGCAAGAGCTGGGGTTGGAAGCTCTCCCTCATCCGCCATACTCACCAGACCTTGCACCTACCGACTAATACTTTTTCCAAAATTTAGACAACTTTTTAGTGGGTAAAAAATTCAATTCCCAAGAGGCAGTACAAAATGCCTTTGAAGAGTTTGTTGCCTCCCGTCCAGCTGATTTTTACAAGAAGGGCATCAATAAACTGCCAATGCGTTGGCAAAGATGCGTCGATTGCATGAGTGATTACTGATTACTTCGAATAACAGAAATAAAAAAGTTTGAAAAAATAAGTACATTCACTTATTCCATACAAAACGGCAATTTCATAGGTAAAGACCTATTAATATACATATCTATCTAACATCATACATCATTTACAACAATTATTATTATTTTCAGGTCAAAGATTCCAATCGAACTGGTGCTGGCGCGGACGAAATATATGTTCCAAGTCTTTATTATTATGATGCTTTAAATTTTCTTGGAGCGTACAGTGAACCATGTCGAAACACTAGGGATACATTAGAATCAGAGGTATTGTTAGTTTTGTATGTATTTATTTACACAGCATAGTTTACATAGGTACAACACCAACCATATCATTCTGGAAAGAAACACTGGGGCTGATTCTGTAGTGCACAATCTCTAAACTAAACTAAAATGGCAGCTTTACATCTAGTTCTGTCCCTTTCCGTAGGGAGTATTATGAAAGGGTTAGCAATATTTGTAATGCTCTAATTTTAGTTTAGTTTAGAGATTGTGTACTACAGAATCAGCCCCACTGCCTTCCGAATTAAAATAATTCAAAAATTTGTTCCGGACATTTGTTCCTTCTGCACTCCGCTGACTCTTCAATTGTTGTAACGATGCCAAAGCATCGTTACTACGGCGCCAATCTCCTTGCTGGAATGACAATATGGTGATGTTTTCTCGATCGACGCTGTGTGATATGTATGGTAGTGATTTTTTTCTTAAAAAATTATGCAAAGCACAACACGCCAAAACAACAGAGTCCACATTATCTATATTCAAGTTTAATGGTCTTCGAAACACCCTAAATCGAGCGGCTAAGATGCCGAAAGCATTTTCAACTACTCGTCTTGCTCTAGACAGGCGATAATTGAATATTCGTTTTTCATGGGTTAATATGAAATGAAATGAAATATTCTTTATTGTACACCAAAGATAATTAAATAACAGAAACAATAAAACAAATACAAATCGGTACAATTGGCGGCCTTATCGCTTTTAAGCGATCTCTGCCAGGCAACCAAGTCACATAGTAATTAAAACCAGCGAGAGAGGGAATGGGAATGGTTTCATAAAATGTTTATCTAGGCTAAAAGCGCTGTCGCCTAAGAAGACATATGGCACTGATAGATTTGAATTTGGCAATGTAGATTCTTGTGGTAAAACTCCCGCTCATAAGTTTCTCGTGAAAAGTTGTGCTTTTGAAAATTGTTCCGTCAGCAACAGAGCCATTTGTTCCTGTGTGCACGTAAATGAACTCATAATTAGCGTTCACAACAGCAAACAAAACCACACTAAAATATCCTTCCTAGTTGTAATACAAAGATCCACTCCCTGACGGTTTTTCAATGGCAATGTGCTTTCCGTCCAAGGTTGCCAACCGTACGAGGTTCCTCGTACAAATACGAGATTTGTGGTCTTCCGTACGAGGTACAAGGACACTGTCAGCCTCGTACAATTGTGTACGAGATTTTGACATTAGGGAAGGATATAGCCATACTAAACTTGTAAATTACGAACACACCAACAAAATGTGTGCGCATTTAAGTTTGGACTGAACGCATCCTTAACGCGCCCCGTTTGAACGCGGTTTTTGTCTATTGTTCGGTAGCTATCCCGTCAACCGAAAATTTCCCGAAAAATCTAAATTTCGTTCTTCCGACTCTTCCGTTCTTCACATTAGCCGTCTCTATCGCACAAAGCGCAAATGTTAGGTACTTTCTCTGTTCCTTACATGTAAGTAAAGTGCTGTATGCATGCTTATACGTGTCTTGTTTAGTTGTACTACGTAAATGCGTGTGATAGCCACTGCTTACATCCGACGCTCGATTAGACGTAGTTAACCATAAGACCATAGGAATAAGGACGTAATTAAGCTAAGTAAATGTGTAAGCTAGACTTAAGTCCTTTTGCCAGTTGGTCGACCAAATGATGTAATGTGCCCCTATAATAATGTAGACTAAGAGAACAGTTCCGATTAGAGAGCTTGTGAGCAAAGACGTGGCGTTTTATTTAAATCCTGAATATAATATTAATTAATTAACCCATTCTATGATACATTTTGCTATCATCAGAAGTGGGATGGAATTCGCGTACCACAGTTTAAATAAAAGGCAATAAATAGTGATTAAAACAAACAATAAAATAAAGTTTTATGAACTGTGAAAATGAGTAAAAATAAAAGAAGAAGGAATAATTGAGACAATACAGTGAGTGAATTAGTGTTAGAGACACCATCGTTTTATGATTCAAGAGTGAAGTTATTTTATTGCCAACTTTTGACCCAAGGGCCAAGTATTGGAATTCGGAACTATAGAAAGTATACCTATGAGTTACTTGTGCACTCAAGCTCACACTCGAAGCTTTGGCATAAACTTTAATGGGAAGAGGTCGGAACTCGGAATAAAGCGAAGGAATTATGTGTAAAGAATAGACTTTAGGCAATCTAAACTGAGTAGTACTTAAATATTGTGTTTTCATAATATGGAGATCAGTACACAGAGATTTCAAGATTGCTAAAAAATATTGATAGTTAACAATTCGTTAAAGTGTCGAATTATGCTGCAAAAATAAATATCCTTAAGTAGTTGAGATTTAAATTCGAAGAGAGTAGAATAATATAATGTATTAAGGGAGATACGTAGATTTCACGTTTCCAATCAGTTTAAATACAGAAAAGAAAGGAGAGAAAATGTTATATTATTGTGTGATCAAACGAGGAAACGACGACCTAAAATTAATGAGAGAATGAAATATGAATGAATGAAATATTCTTTATTGTACATCAATACAAGAAACACATATAATACACAGTAGAAATCAAGCAATAGCGGTGGTCTTATCGCTTTGAATCAATCTCTACCAGGCAACCATAAGAATAAAACAAAGAAAGTTGCAACATACTGCAAAGAATGTCCAAATGAACCATATTTTTGTTTGGCTTGTTTTAATAAGTTTCATCGTTATGTTTAAGCTTTTTAATTCGATGTTTTGTTAATGTTTCATGTTATTTTAGTTCCTACAATAATTATGCCAAAGGATAGTTAAAGTAATTTTATGCCAAAAAAATGTGTTTTGTTTATAATTCATAAGTAAAAACATAGAAGATGTTGTCGCAATGATTGAGTCCCGCACGGATAACTTTGATAAGGCTTTAGCTAGTACTCAGTCTTCTATAAAATCACCTAGCAAGTAACTCTAGCAGCCTGGCAGCGCTGTCTACAGAATTCTCGACCTTCAAAGATTTATTCTGGAACACACTGGCCATGCTCCACCAGCAGCTACAGTTGCTCACTCTTGGCCTTGATGAGCATGAAACACATTCAAGGAGGAAGATCTTACTCCTGCATGTTGTACCAGAGGTGAACAATGAGCAAGTTGAAAACTCATTTGTTACATGGTCCATAATCACTTGAAACTGCCCAGTATAGACAGCTCCAGAATAGACATCTGCCATAGAATCGGTGTTAAAAAGGACAAGCCGAGGCCCATCCTTGTGCAACACACAACAACAATACAATAAAACTCGAAAACTTAGTGTGTGATAGACTTCGAAAATAAGTCTTAAAGGCAGCGGTTTTACAATCACCGAGTTACTGACGAAGCCAAAGCAAGAATTGTTTGTCTGTTTGAATTAAATGTACTAAGCCAGTATCCCTACTCGTACTCTGGTAACCTAGAATAGTTACTTACTTACTTTTTCTTGAAATTTGAACCCGCAACTCTAAACTTCTTCTTGGAATCGGTGTTAAAAAGGACAAGCCGAGGCCCATACTTGTGCAACACACAACAACAATACAATAAAACTCGAAAACTTAGTGTGTGATAGACTTCGAAAACAAGTCTTAAAGGCAGCGGGTTTACAATCACCGAGTTACTGACGAAGCCAAAGCAAGAATTGTTTGTCTGTGTTTGAATTTAATGTACTAAGCCAGTATCCCTACTCGTACTCTGGTAACCTAGAATAGTTACTTACTTACTTTTTCTTGAAATTTCAACCCGCAACTCTAAACTTCTTCTTGGTATTGCGTACAGCCCTTCTCTTACTACAGGGTCTTTTCACTCAGTACATTTTATCTCCAGTACAAAATCGTTTAAGGCATATTGACTCGAACTTAGCTCGACAGATGGCACTACTAGTAATCAGACTTAAAGGAATTTTAATCTGTGGTCAGCTACCTGTTGTGCCTGTCAATGTCTGTGGTCACACTTTTTTACTAAAATTATTAAAATTTAATTGTTTATTTGCGATTTTTCCCGACGACTTGGCTTGGACTTGGATATTATGGATTTTGGTGGATCTTAAATATTTTATTGACCTGTGCTTTGTTTTGGACTCCGAAATCTCTGTTTTATGTTTGACCCCGGCTTAGTTTTATGGACTACGATTTTCTATAATGGCTACAGTAAAAAAGTGTGGTGTGCCTGGTTATGGTGAGAAGTTTAAACTAATATTGTAGCGTTTTGTTAGAATAAATTTTACTGCAGTGTAGTTAATTTCGTAATAACCTTAACTTTCACCAAAAATTTGAGTAAACAACACACAAGAATGATAAGTTTATTATGCATTTTCAATCCCATTCTTGACAAAAAAAGTTGAAAGTGTTACAAGTTGCCCTGATCATCACTACTTAATAACAAGAGTTTACGTAATTTATAGTAAAGTTTTGACTTGTTGAGTTTTTAAAAGATGCTGATGAAATTTATTTTTGCTTTAGTTGGTTAGTGAAATTCTTTATTTCCTAATCCCAATAGAGACATTGATCGCTTTAGGATCTGGATTTATAATGTTGGAGGTGACAAATTGGGAAAAGATAATGAATACATTTATAAATACCGAAGAGTACCTATGTCACTTACATTTTGAGGTTAAATACCACAACAGAAGCAAAATGCTTAGTGCTAATGCTGTTCCCACACTTAAATGAAATGATTTAATGAAATGAAATGACTATACATAATATCCGGATAAACTCATGTGTTCTGTCGGAAAAATGCCCGACTAGTTTCGAAGCCGTTCGGGGCCCTTATTCATGAGCCATTCATATGCTTATTCATGGCCATTTTTCAGACAGAACACGTGAGTTTATCCGGATATTATGTATAGTTATAATGAATATCACTCACGATAGTTTAAACGTTGAAATGAAATGATTTATTTATTTCACGTAGAACAACTTGTGTCACTTATGAAACGTACCACCGGTTCGGAAAGCTAAATCTACTGAGAAGAGCCGGCAAGAAACTCAGCAGTTGCTCTTTTCTCAGAAAAGAAAAGGTTACAATAAGTAGACAATACAACACATAAGTTACAAATATTACACTGACTTGTGGGTCACTGGATGCGAGGCCGGTTGCTTCCATGCAACTTTGTCATTAATAAAATCATCGATAGTGTAATACCCTCGACTTAATAAAATATGCTGTTTTAAAACCCCGTTTATACACTGTAGTCTGTGGTTAAAACATTACATGCGCCTTCCGCGCTCTATTTTGGCAAGAATAGGAGGCACTTGCCGTCACCTCACTTAGTCGCGCACCAGACAGCGTCGTGGCTGGCCGTCAATTTAAATGACTTGATTCTCGCAAAAGTGCTTTCAATATGCCTTCATGTGTTTTTAGACGTTGCAGAAATTATACAGTAACCGTCAGGAAAAAAAACATTTCATTTCATAAATACTGTAAATTAATTGATTGTAACCGAAAAATATTGTTACTTCGTATATTTTAATCGGTAGTTTTTAATACGAACTACGAAATATGTGAGCGAGATATGTAGTGTGTCTCGTGCGTGAGAGGGAAAGAGAGAACTGTACAGCTGTAATGGCGGTCGCTAGCCGAGCAGCCGCTACGAATAGCCGCTGCTAGGGGAAGTTGGGTCAACTAGTATACACTAGTGACTAGATGATGCCGGCGACTTACGTAAGCTGCAATTTAAAAATTATAATTTGACTCGAACAAATAAAAGTGCGATAATATACAGCAAATTGTGTTAGAACTACAAAAGAAAAAATATTTTACATTAGACCAATTTAATGAGTCAAATCTGAAGCGGTAGAATTTACAAATAGATTGATTAAAAAAAGCAAGTTACAGGGATATTGTAAAAAATATACACCAGCGTTAAGAAAGTTTGCAGTCACTCTTCATTATTATTCTGCCGCTGCCTACAAATATTTAAGGCAGACATTCAATAGACCACATCCTCGTGTGATTGGTAAATGGTATGAGAACAGTTCTGGTGATCCTGGATTCAATAAACAAGCTATGGATATCCTTGAAAAGAAAATACAAAAATAGTGGTCAGAGAATATTGTGTACGCTAGTTGCTGACGAGATGGCTCTTCGCCACCAAACTACTCGTACATGGACTGGAAGGAAGACCGCAGGCGTTGTAGACTTTGGTGCAGGTTCGGACAAATCATGCGAAGTTGCTACCCAAGCATGTTTCTTACTAGTCTGTATGAATGAAAGTTGGAAAATTCCTGTGGCCTATTTTCTCGTAAACGGATTGTCTGATGAAACCCGGGCAAATTTATTAAAAATATGCTTAAGTGAATGTCATCGTGTAGGAGTAGACATTGTTGCTATCACATTCGATGGTTGTGCTGCAAACATAAACGCAGCCTGTTAGGTTGTGATCTAAAGAATCCAGCATGTCTTAAAACAACATTTAAACGTTCCGAATGTGATTTACAGGTAGCAATCATGCTAGATGCTTGCCATATGATAAAGTTCTTGCGAAATTCATTCGAAGAGATTATTTTTTAACGAATGTAGGAAAGAGATCCGTTGGCAGTTAATTGTTAATTTAGTTAAACTGCAAAAAAATGTGGGATTCAATTTTGCTAACAAAATTACCCCCCGTCATATTCATTTTAGAAACGAAATAATGAAAGTTTAATTAGCATCGCAAGTTATGAGCATGAGTGTTGCAAATGCACTCAGATTATGCAATGAGATTGCGACGTCTGCTCTTTTCATTGACACTGAAATTACTGACTGATTAAATTCGAAATCATCAGATTTATACGGCTTGAAAAAACCACTTTCGGAACAAAACGCCGATGAAGTAATATCATACCAGGAAAAAGTTAAACAATATATTATACTGGGTCTTAATATATTTATAAAATACAGGCGTAATCTTCGTGGACGTAATATTACAATGAAAGTACCTAATAAAGAAAAAAATAGTCGAATCAAAAAACAGAACAGGTTTTCTGGGCTTTCTTATATGTATAGATAGCTTAAAACACCTTTATTCGACTTTGGTCGAAGGGCAACGCTTACAATACATTGCAACTTATAGGTTGTCTCAAGACCACATAGAAATTTTATTTGGTGCCATCAGGCGTCATGGGGGTTATAATAACAATCCCAATGTCATACAGTTCAAAGGAATTTTCAAAAAAATCCTTCAGCACTTGGAGTTGAAGCACAGAATAGGTAATAGTAGGTTGAAGTCCTCGTTCTTGGTTAATTGCATACCGCTGGAAGAAATTCCTGCGTTGACGTGCTCATCTGCAGTAGAGAACATTAATTGAGGGGTATAGAATCAAAGGCGCCTATATCCACACTCTGGGCTGTTATAAACTATGAATGTCATTTTATTCTTAGTCAAGATTCATATACGATAAGAAAATATTTTAGTATCAAAAGTAGCTAAAACCTACAGAAAACTCGTGATAAAAAGTGGGATTAGAAACAAAAATAGCTATATATCCCTATTGTTTAGAATCAAATACAGCTTAAATCGCAGCTGACCAATCAGAGCCCTTTATTTCCGTTTTTCAACATGGCGTTTTCTTACAAAAAACGTGCGTCCGCGTGTGCTGATTTTATTCGAATTTAGCAGTTTTGGTCAGTTTTAACAGAAAAAAAAGGTCTAGCAAAAAGTGAAATGGAAGAGTCAGTAACAGAAGCTACACCCGGGAGAGGAAGAAAACGCAAAAGAGAGCCGGAGAAATGGAAGGCAAACAGGGCGAAAATTGCTAGGTAAGTACAGAATAGTGATAGTGATAAGTGAATAGTGATGTGCGCATTGTAATGCAAATTCGATAAAATCTTAACATAAGGTTAAATTGCTGATAATGAATGAAAATTTCATACTTAAAATTTAAAACCTAACTGAAACTTCTATTTTACTTTAAATATTTTTTTAGATAATTTTCTGCTTAATATTATATTAATTTTGGCTGTCCAACTTAAAAACTAATCTGTGGTACGGAAAAAAACGGTAATTTCATAGGTAAAAACTTATTAAAAACGTCATATTTAAATTTATTTGCACATTGTTCATAGGTACTCATCACATTCATTGCCTGCAAAAATTACGTGCAATCACAACAGCAAAAGTTTTGCATGTAAAAGCCTTTGTGTTCGTGATTTACTGAATTTCCACCGAGCTTTTTATGCTACACCGTTGAAAAAGAATCAGCATGCTTTAATATTGAAATGTTGTTCGGCAAACAAAATAAACAGAAAGCGACCAACGAAAAATGTGAGAAAAGGCAGAGTTTGCTATAAAGTATGCAATAAGGTACCTGAGGTAAATAAGGCCCAGGGGGTAATAAGGCCCATATTTCAAATTTCGCGGAAAAACATTTCTATGACACTTCACTGTTTACGCACGCGTACACAATGTCGGTGTGAATGTTACCGTATTGGTCCGCAGTCGCTAGCGCCGCCATAGTGCCAGTGACGTGCGATGCGTTGATGAAGTGACTGGCTACTGTGCAATTTTATAATTTTACATACCAAAAAACTGTAAGTATTTTACGTTTAATTCAATAATTGACTGATAACGCTGTATTTATTATCGTAAATATGTCTTGTACAATACAATGGATATGGTTTTTCCTAGCTAGAGAAAGATTTTTTAGGTTTTTTAGGTTATTTTGTAAAAACGTGGCATGAGGTTAATAAGGCCCATTATAACGGTACTTGGGCCTTATTGGCCTCTATTAAGAGGCCAATTATTTGAGTATCAGATTGGATTTTTTTGTGTTGTAGGTCAATACTATGTGAATTTTACTGACAATATATGTGTAACATTGTTACAGATTTTGATTAAAATGCCTCCAAAGAGAGCTCAGTGGACAGAAGACAATTTACGGGCCGCTTTGGCAGCAATAGAACGAGGGCAGCTGACGCAACGAGCTGCAGCTGAACGTTACAAGATTCCAAGACGAACTCTCCGAAATCACATAAATTCCAAAAGTACTATTAAGCGCTTAGGTCGTAGTTCCATATTGACAATCGACCAAGAAAAAGATCTTGTACAACGCATTATACGATTTGCTATCATCGGTGTACCTGTTACTCCAAAAGTCATACGGAGACAAGCATTTTTATTTTGCGAGAATTATAATATTAAGAACAATTTCAATAAAGACTCTGGCATTGCGGGCAAAGACTGGCTTAAATTATTTTTGAAAAGGAACCCAGAAATTTCCAAAAGAAAAGCCCAGTTTATGAATCCAGGCAGAGCACAGAAGTTAAACCGTCCTATTGTTGCTCGGCATTTCCAAGAAGTAAAAGACCTATATGAAGAATTAGACGTTCTACAGAACCCGCAACGACTCTATAATATGGATGAAAAGGGGTGTAGACTCACAATTCATCATCAACAAACTGTTTTGGCGCAAAAAGGAGCTCGTCGAGTTCATTTGATTGCACCTGAGCACGCCGAAAATGTAACGATTGCGATGTGTGTTAATGCTATTGGTACTGCTATCCCACCTATGATAATTTTTAAAGGCCAAAGACAAAAACCAGAATATAGTGATAACTTACCAGCTGGATCTCTCGTAAAGATGGCTCCAAGAGGAAGTATGACCACGGAGTTATTTATAGAATTTATCAAGCATCTAGGAAAGTATAAAACGCAGGGGAAAGCCTTGTTAATCTTTGATGGAGCGTCCTCGCACCTGGATTATACAATTGTTGAAGAAGCAGATAAGCTTGATATTGTGCTTTATTGTTTGCCTAGTAACACAACCCATGAACTTCAACCCCTAGATAAATCCGTCAATAAGTCTTTTGAGCATTACTGGGATCAAGAAGCTATGACATACATGTATCAAAATCCTGACAGACGCTTGACGAAATCGAACTTCAACAAAATATTCTCAAAAGCTTGGTCGAGGGCATTGACTCATGAAAATATAATAAATGGATTCAGGGGTACTGGATTGATTCCATTCAACCCTGATGTATTACCAGATGAAGCATTTGCACCAGCGATCTTGACCGAACATCCTCCTCCACAAACTTCAACTATTATTGAGGCAAACATAGAGTCCCCTGAAGTAACGGCACGTAATGACACTGTTTCACCGTCAATACTTAACAACGAAGAATGTACTATTGCTGACATTGTTACCCCAGAAAAGCAAATTGGTGTAAGGGCTTTAACTGATATTGCTACATCAACTTTTCCTGTGAAAGTACCACAAAGCAAAAATACAAATTGCAATGCTTCAACTCCATCGCCAAAAAAATCAACATCTGGTATTGTGAACAGGCAGTGGGCTCGTCGAACTCGTCGTCAAACTCACTGTCCATATCACTGCCGTCACCTTCCTTAGACCTAGTGGTATGGGTTGCTACCATCCCATCAGAATATAATTGTTATTGTACAAGGAATTAACACACAAGGCACATAATACCTATACAAAATAAAAGTTTACCTGATGTTGAAGGTGTAGCAGGAGGAATATTCAAAGGTTGGTTAGTAATGTCAATCAGGGGGTGCTTTTTAACAAGAGCAAACTCTGTAAGTAAAAATTATGACATTTGAGGCCAGTCTTTGGGACAATATCTCATTTAAAGTACATACATAAGTTTGTTTTTTAATAAGAAGTGAATTCATATCATAGCATATATTCATATCATAGGTGAGGCATATATCCTGGAAATGCCCAAGTTCAGGACCCTTATGTCCTATAACCGCTTCATCTTGCTGAGCAAATTTCTGCACTTTGTAGATAATTCTGATGTGAGTCAGAATGTATCGCATAGTGAAAGGGACAAGCTCTCACCGAGATTAGCGAAATTAAAGCCAGTGATTTTGCATCTCAACGAAAAATTTTCCTCCCTTTACAACATGGAATCACAAATTGCACTCGATGAGTCCTTGACTTTATTCAAGGGCCGCTTGTGCTGGGTCCAGACAATAAGGACAAAGGCTGCGCGTTTTGGCATAAAATCTTATGAGCTCTGCGAGTCACGTAATGTAATGTAAGTCGCGCGGGTAATGGCCGCCTCGGTCTCGTAGTTTTTTGTGAATTGCAAAAAGGTGTTTGGTGTGTAATAAACCAGTTTCTAATCAAACAAAAGGTAAATATCTATAGGTGTTAGTTTATTTTATGTAATTTAAGTGCCAGTGTTCGAAAATATTATCACAAAATTAGTGAAAAGTGAGGAAACATGGCGAAGTTTATGGTGTGTTTTACCAATTACGATTTTATTATCGTAAATATACTTTTACTGAGCTTTTACGGAGATCAACAAATTTATATTCGAGTAAGTAGTTTCATAACGAACAAAACGTTATAAGATACATGTAAAAACCTTGCAGCATAATCGAGAAATATGAAAATTACAAAATGTATGCAAAAAAGATCGAGTCAAGGTCGACACCCCGCGACGCTCAAAGCACTCGCTGCTTATCGGGGCGCGACGCTCGAGGGGTTAAGAACTAACGACTTTTCGTCCAGATTTTTTGTACATTATTGGTGTAAGTCCACGAATAAATTATAATTTATTGGTGGTCTCCACAAAGATTATGACTTGCAAGACTCAATACAACAAGAAGATGTAAACTATTGTAACAATAGGAGAAAAAAATAAATGATTGTTATCCCATTTCTGTGTTTTATTGAAATTATGTCCTATTATGGAACCAAACGAAATGCGAGGAGTACGCTATACATACGGTGGCTTCGGAAGTGTGATTATAATATAGCATCTTGTAGTTACAACTTAACTCGATAGATGGCGTTAAAAGGAGATAGGGACTGATGACTCTATTATTATCTATTATCTCATTTTCATTTTCATTTTTTTTTCATTTACATTTTTCTATGACCGTGATCTATAGAGTAATTTACCATTTCCATTAAAATTTAAAAGCACGGTACCATGAAGATTTAAGTCAATACGCTCCAAAACTTCCAATAAAGCGTAAAGTTAGACGTAAGAACAGAAAAAGAAACCGGCAAGGTTTTAAGCTTTTTAAGCCTAAAATATATTCTGCAGGATATATGCTGCAGGAACGGCCACCTGATAGTCCATACATCAGCGTGGGACCTAAAGAACGAAAAGTCGTAATATCAGAGCCACCGAAGCCACCATCACCGATAGCATCACTGCCGGCAACACCACCACGAGCCACTACCACCACCACCACCGCCACCGCCGCTTCTACCACAATCGTTTACAATTTAGTGTTTTACGCATCGGAGACAACGAGGCATACATCGACCCCGCGCGCGACGCACAATACCCTAATATAGGGTAGACAGGGCAGGGGTTTTTTATACCATTCATTATTTTCACTTATTTTTTCATTTAGCTTACTAACGTATAATACTTTTGAAAGTGCAATACTTTTTGACCAATTCTGTTGTACACCACTTACTACCAACTTAACTTACTTACCAACTTAACTAAATTGATCGCTGTATTTACATTGCTATCCCTTCCTTAATACTCACCGTGGAAAGGGGCACCACTATAGCTCTCAAAAATGGCCGCTCACATCCTTATAACTTGTATTATAAGTAAGTTTGAGGGTGACTTTGTAACTAACAAGCCATCTTGCTTGCTTATTCTATATGGACTTTTGACGTCGACTGTACATTCGACTGTGGAAACAAACTACAGCGTTGTGGGGTGCGTTTTTTAATAGGCCGGCATGATAAAAAAACCATCGTAGTTGACACACGGGAAATACATGTTAACGGCGACGATATATCGCTGTCGTGTTGGTTAGTGTAAAGGTGTCATAGTTAGTTCCATACGTTTCTATGACCCGATATAATTAAGTGAGCCTATATCAGTCTCTAAGGTGTCGCGTATTTATCCTCATAGCTACAATACAACTATTATGTAGTGTACAATACAACTGTATAATCTAAATATATAAAAGGCAAAGGTGACTGACTGACTGACTGATCTATCAACGCACAGCTCTAACCACTGGTCGGATCGGGCTGAAATTTTGCACTCAGATAGCTATTATAACGCTAACGCATTCGCTAAGAATGAAAAGTCCACCCCTAAGAGGGTGAAATAGGGGTTAAAAGTTTGTATGAAACTCCGTCATTTCTCAAGTTATATCCATGAAAGTTTACAAGCTACTGGTAAAAATAAAGAAATATGTGTTTCTTTTGAAATTTCTACCCACGAAGGAGTGAAATAGGGGATGAAAGTTCTCCATTTCTCCAGATATATCAACGAAACTTGGTATTTTGGCTTAGTTGTGTCACAGTTTTTCAAAATCCCACCCCACGGAGTAAAATAGGGGTTGAAAGTTGGTATGAAAGTCATTAATTTTTCAAGTTAAAGCCATGAAACTTGGTATTTGAGCTTTCAGTTAAATATGAAGAAGTACGTGTTTTACCATTTTTGAAAATTAGATCCCCGAGGACGTTAAATATAGAGTTTGTCTTTCAATCACGCCGCAACAGAGCAACGGATCAACGTGATTGCATGAGTATAGCTGTTGAGGACCTGGAGAGTGACAGGCTACTTTTTAAACCAGAAAATTAAGGAATGCCTGTGGGGAAAAAACTTGAACCACGTGGACGAAGTCGCGGGCATTAGCTAGTGTAATGTATACAAACTTATCTGACCCGGCGACAGCGACGGCGCTAGTAGATATGAAAAATATAATTTTAACAAAAACTTAACAGGTATAAAAATAAGTTCCAATTTAAGCCACCGGCTCAGATAAGTATGACGGACTTATAATTGGGTATTTTGACATCTAGCCGAAAAAAATTTTTTTAGTGTTTATTAAATAGAGGACCTGCCAAAATAAGTAATGTTATATCCACGTCTTCTGTTAATTTTGTTTTAAATTGACAACCATTTTATATTATCGATTAAAGTAAAAAAAGTGCGTTGACTTTTGATGACGTCACAATTCAGTGTTACAAACAAAATCCTATACTAAGCGCGCGTTTTGAAGTTGAAATGAAATTTATTTATTTGCTGAATTTTGAAGTTAGAAAAAGTACCTGATTTGAGTAGTTGTCAAATACTCAATTGTAGTAACACGGTAATTTATAATCACCTTTAACAGTCCGTAAACCAGTTAACCGACATTTTAAGAACTTTTGATGAGCTTTGTGCATGAGATATTCGTATTATAACAAAAAGAAAATTAAAACATTAAAGATGAATCCCTCCTTAGTAGACTGTTGCAAATAAAAATTTAATTTTATTGAAATATAATAGTGAAATTCTCATTCTTGCAGAATACGTTTACCATTTTTGCACTTTTGGGTCACACTTTTCACCCATATAAATCCACGAAAAATTATAATAAATGACTTCTAAAAAATACTAATATGATAAACACGCTCTTAAAATTGGACTGTTGCAATTCGTTTTTATACGTTCTATACAAAATTAGTTAATAAAAAAATCAAATCAATGTGCACGATTTATCAAAATTTACGCGTCATAATAACCTGTATTTCTTAAAAGTTTGACGAAATTATTGATAAAATAAAATTTACCATGAATGTTTAGTATTTATATAACACAAATTGTGTAAAAATAAAGTTCTATAAAATACCTATATGACCAAAAAATATTATCAAAGTCTGATCAAATTCACGTGTAAAATGGTACCTACTGCAGATCGTACGACCGCACGTACGTACGAACTTGACTACGCAAAGTATCAAAGTATCTTTACTGGCCTATATCGTATATGTATGAGTGCAGCCTAACGGTCTACTGTGCGGTATACCTACAGATTCCAAAATTGACCGATGGCGAGTATACGGCCTCTTAGCCCATGTCAACAGATCGAGTGGCGAAGCGTCGTCATAAAAAAACACTAATTTCTAAAAATCAAGCAACATCGTATATTGCAAAAATATAAGGACGCTTTACAACAAGTTCGGTTTGGTTCGGTTAAGGCAATTACTTGTGGTGAAACAAAGGCCAACTTAAATTACGTGTTTTTTACTCATAATTTTACACTAATGGAATTTTGATTGTGAGAAAATTGACAGGATTAAATTTAAAAGAAATACAATTATTTATTTGGTGGTACGATCACAAACTTTCAAATATTTCAATATTTCGGCTTGGGAGTTGCTGTAAGCGCTTGCTACTGATCCAACCGAGTAACGGTTTGTCGTTCTGCACTGCACTTGCTCAGGTATCCATACTATAATATTATAAATGCGAAAGCGTGTCTGTCTGTCTGTCTGCTACGCTTTCACGGCCCACCTATTCAACCGATTTTGATGGAATTTGTTACAGGGAGGGATAGGTTTTATCCCAGGGAAGGAAATCGGCTACATTTTATCCCGGAAAATTAAGGAGTTCCCGCGGGAATCCAAAACTTAGTCCACGCGGATGAAGTCGCGGGAATCATCTAGTTGGTAATACTTTTGAGCTAACCACACGCTTGAGAGGTCACTACAAAATACCTAGAACCCTCCCAAGCGTGTCGATGCTCTATGTAAGGCTTGCCTGCACTTGGAATTGGTACAACTTTTGGTCGTGTCAATTTAGGCTTGGATCACATTTTTCAGCATGCTAGGAACTGCATAATTTGTATAAAGATGCGTGCGCAACGTAAAGTGGCACGAGTACGCTTCTTCATGCAAAATAGCTATCTTTCAATACATAAAATACGAATCAATGCCGAAGAATGTGATTTAAATACACAAATCATATCAGAATTGGTACTAACTACTCACAATAATATAACTAACACTTTTATTATGTTCGACAAATCCATTTAAACTAGAATTCTTTCAAAAGATCACAATCACACGCGAAATTATTCACAATGTCCAGGAGTTTGAGGTTTACTTTCGTATAAGTATCTAATATTTTGTAACAACTTCACACACGAAATTGTTCACAATGTCCAAGCGTATAAGGTCTACTTTCGTATACCTTATCTCCAATATCATTGCTTGCCCCGCTTGCCGGGCGGTTTTTGGAGCTGGAAGCTGGACTCGGTCTGAGAGGTGCCGAAGGTCGGTACGTTCAGTGATGTGTTAAGAGGTGGTTGCGGTTGGGGTTGCCAGTTCGATCCTAGGAGACAAAAAAAAAAATTATTTGTGTCACTTATGATATGTAAGGAGTCTACTTCTGAGATCTATTTAGAGCGTACTTTGACTTTGCTCAAGCTTTACTTAGAGTTAAAACCGGATGGATTTATGTGCGTCTCATAAATATATCTATCAGTCTTAAGTCAGGGCTAAGTCAAAGAATGCTCTATAGATCTCACACTACGACCGATGGATTTCTAAAGATAATATTAGTTTAATAGTGAATTTAGGTTTTTTTTGAATCTCATGAGGAATCGGTCAAATGGATGGTGACAGACAGACGGACAACTTTCGTATTAATAAACGTATATTGCTACGATAATTTTCAAGTCCTGTAGGTAGTTTTTAGTAGGCGGAAACACAGTGGAAAATTATTGAGCCATTCAAAATTCAAAATATTCAAATGTTTTTTATTCAAATAAGCTTTTACAAGCGCTTTTGAATCGTTATAATATGACTACCGCTGGTTCGGAATGCCATTCCTACCGAGAAGAGCCAGCAAGAAACTCGGTGGTTGCTCTTTTCCATCAAAACTTACAATCATCATAATGATACAAGTAACTGCAGTCCCACGCACAGCTGGAGCGAATCAAATCCACGCTTTTTTTTATCATTTACGTAATCTTCGCTTGTATAGTAAGCTTTTTTCACGAGCATACCTACAATATTCAATACACGCCAAGACTGGCAGACAGAGGCAGCCCCATTTCCGACGGTGGCACCCGTTCACGAGCATGACGCATGATCCAGCCATTGCTTCGCTCAACCATATTTGAGGGAACGTAACAATCTTTATTACGATAATCTTTGTCTTATAAGCCAAATTGTAATAGCCTAATAGGTAAGTCAAGGCCAATACAGGTCCGGAAAGCAGAGTATATTGAGGAGAGCCGGCAAGAAACTCGAAGCAATGAAATTGAGAACGAGTGCCTAGTGGGAGATTTTCTTACCATTCGATCGCGACAACGTTAACTACGATTTGTATGGAATTATCAAGCGTTTGACAGCTGGTGCTTGATAAAATTAATTAAATTTTTAACACTTAAGGACTCACTACTGGGTCCAATGGACCCAGTCCTTCGTATTATGTTCAATAACTTTTAAATTTTGATATTTGTGACGTTGCCGCTCTTATAGTACCTTCCAACGATAGTATAACACAGTGGATAACATTCTTTGTCGTCAGTTAGCACGTTGCGTGGGAGTGTTATGGCCGTAAAAGGTGTGTATGGGTCCGTTGGACCCGGTAGCGACTAAATAGGTACGTAAGTGTTTTTTTCATCATTATTACTATTTATTTACCTTTTTTTTTACTTTATTTCATAGAAAATGGCTACCAGAGGGTTTTGAAGATCTGATCTCTAAATATATAAAAGGCAAAGGTGACTGACTGACTGACCGGCTGACTGATCCAACCTGTCCCCATCATATGGACGAAAAATGCGTTGCGGTCTATGTGACTGGAAAAAAGATCGAAAAACCAAAGTTTTTTGCGTAAAATGCAATAAACGTATATGTAAGGAACACATGAAGCACGTGTGTGTAAATTTTCATCACTAAATTTGATATATAAAGAGACTGTACAATGTTAGAAAGTGATTTTATCCCAAAGTAAATATTTTAATTATGTTGATTTTCAAAGCGATTATATTTTTTTAATATAATGATTGATCTCTTATTGTTATTTCGATTTAGTAGGCACATTATAGTAGTGTAAGAAAATACAGCAGACTTTTGTTTTAAATAAGTAATAACAGAAATTTTATTAATTTAGTCATAAAAGTATGTTAAAAATCTTAAATTTTTGTAGTGACATCTTAATTAAGTAAAAACAATAAATATTAGGATTTTATTGAATATTGTTTTTCTTTATTGACCTATTATCCTGAAAGGAAAGTAAGCAATCACTTTAGTTGATGGGGTTTTGATAAAACATATGATATTAGACTGGGTCCAGCGGACCCGGTAGCGAGTGCGTACGTTACAAAGGCGTGAGTCCCTAAGTGTTAATGGTAGCTAACGTTGTCGCGATCGAATACGTAAAAAACATCCACTCGGCCTAAAGAAACACACGCGACTCGAATTAATACATTAATGATAATAATTAGATATAACTAATAGTAATGTTAACATTTAGCAACGCCCTGACAGGGCCTCATGTCCATGCATGCTAACTGCTAATTAAATTAAGAATATTGTATTAGTATGTAAGACATGAAAGCTATTAATAAATAAATGACTAAATGACTAAATGAATTTCGAATGGATACTTGTTATTCATTACATACATAATTTATTATGTATATATGTTTTTTTATCCACTACAAGTTAGTCCTTGACTGCGATCTCACCTGATAGTAAGTGATGATGCAGTCTAAGATGGTAGCAGGCTAACCTGTCAAGGGCACGGCAGTTGTTTAAATTAAACCCATACCCCTAATCGGTTTCTACACGGCATCGTATACCGGAACGCTAAATCGCTTGGCGGCACGTCTTTGCCGGTAGGGTGGTAACTAGCCACGGCCGAAGCCTCCCACCAGGCCAGACCAGGGAAAATTCAGAAATTATAAATTCCCAAATTGACCCTGCCGGGGATCGAACCCGGGACTTCCGCACGTTAAGACAACAGTGCTGCACACTGCGCCACGGAGGTCGTCAAAAATTCTCTCCTACGAAAGTGGAGGCCTGTTCCCAGTAGTGGGACGTTAATGGGTTGTAGTGGTGGAAGGCAGTAATGCATCACGTCGATGATTATTCAATACTTTTTTCTCACCTGTGTTATCGGCGGAGGGGAATGATGGGATGGTGCCTCCCAAGTACGTAAACGGCGTCGGTCCGGCCAACTGCTGTATGTTACCTGTGGGAATTACTTACAGTTAGGGGGCTGTCCACTAAAGGGGAGAGGAGTGGAGATATGTCAGACCAATCACAATTGATAGGAAAAAAAATTGCGTCATCTATCAATCATTTGATTGGTCTTGCAACATTTCACAGCTCTGCTTCATTGGACAGGCACCCTTAAATTAATGGCATACATAAATTACTTAATTGTGTTGCAAATAATACGAAAGTCTAACGTAACGTCTCCTCAAGAACAATAGGGATGATGCCTATATCAAAAATAAATTATTTCTAACTGACTATTAAATAGAGGGTCTTCCAAAAGACCTAAAATTGACATCCGCGGTTAGTTTTTTTAAGTTTGATAACCATTTTAAAATATAGATTAAAGAAAAAAAGTGCGTTCAAATATTATGACGTCACAACTGTCATACAACTTCCATACTAGAAGTGCATTTTTAAGTTTGACAAAGAGTTGCTGATTTGATTGAGTTATCATCATCCCTATTAATGGCATACACAGATTACTTTTCAACACACTTGCTCATAAAGTGGCTCTAATTTCACCGCAATTAGGCACATAATGACAAAAAAAAAAACTTTTAAATATTAGTATTTCAAACGGAGTGACTATCACACAGAAGTATTTAGAGCCTGGCCACACTCAAATGGAGTGTGATGCAGTACATGCTGCTATTGAAAGAAAACTAAAAAATAGGGAAATACATCTTCCCAGCGATTATATAACTGTGACAAAGGAGGCACGACTCGTGCCTCCGTTGTCTCGTGCCGCACGAGTAAACCCTGCCCCCTATGAAGCGATTCGAATAAATTATGATTTCGTAAAGGACTACAATAATAGATAAACGTGGAGGTACAGCAGCATAAGACCCGGACGAAAACCTGGAGATCCTGTTGTTGTAGATATGCCAGCCATCCCAGCCATAACCAGAAGGAATTATTACCTATAAAATTAACTTTGACGATGACTGGTCTGAGCTACCTTCTGAAAATTACTCACCGCTGCACACTGCGCCAACTCCAATAGCGTCTACTAAATTTAATCATCTCCAGCAATTGCCCTTCAATTTTTGGAAAAACAACCATAGTCAGAAAAAAACGAGAATGAGATTTTGATGTCTATGGACGTATTGAAAGAAACGCAAAGAGACCTTATCATAGGATTTTTGAAAAGCAACCTTAGTCACAAGATATTCCCTAAAAATGTTTGTATGATTGTTTGGAATAACAACCTTTGCCACTCGCTGCTTGGAAAAAGAACCATTGTCACAAATGTCTGTTTTGACTTTGGCGGTTTTTCCATGACAATCTGTCAGTTTGACTTTGAGGTTAGATTACGTATTTTTTCGCGGTAACGAACTCGTTTTCAATAAAATTTTGTTTTTGGCGTGAATAAGTTACAGCGTTTAATTATTTTTAAAGTAAATATGGACAATATCCAAAGAGACAGCCAGTCAAATGTGCAGTGGGCCACAAAGAAAGTGAAAAAGATTTCAATGCGTGAATCTATAAAGAAACGGAAAGTCGCTGGTGAACCGCATACTAATCACGTCGGAAATTCAGTAAGTGGCGCTACTACAGGACCCGATTGCCGGTAATTATGACGAAATACTCGTACTTATTTAGCTATATAGGCTCAAGTTAATGTTATTTACCTAAACTGCGCCTTGACTTTAAGTAGCTCTAAAATACTTACCTGCCTATTAAAAGCATGTTGTTTTCTATTTTACAGATGTTCGCGCCTGCAGTGCTTCTCTAAAATAACACCAGAACAGAGGCAGGAGATACTTAAACTGTTTTATAAATATCCTTGCAAGAATGACCAAGACGCACATCTCTCAGCTCTGATGGGCTATCAAAACATAAAACAACAAAGACCGCGTACAGAACGAGATGATAGTGATTGTGTCTTTCAACATGAGTTGGCATACTCATATAAAGTAAGAATAATTAATGGTGAAGAAGTACCTATATGTGCTAAAGCTTTTATAAGCTTTCATGGTATTACACGTGGACGACTGCGCACCATTCAGACCAAATTATTATCTGGGCAGTTACCTAAAGACCAACGCGGCAAACATGAATCCAGGCCCCACAAAGTACCTGCTGAGATAACGGAATTAATTAAGGTGCATATTAAAAGCTTTAAAGCTCGTCAGTCCCACTATTCCTTACGGGATAATCCTAACTTAAGCTACTTACCTAAAGAGTTGTCTGTATCTAGAATGCATGAGTTATTCTTAAAGGAAGTGCAAGTAAATATACCTTACAAAGTATATTACAATGTTTTCAAGACAAATTTTAACATCAAGTTTGGTTTTCCACGATCAGATACATGTAGTGTCTGCGATGAACTCAATTTAAAAATCAAATGTGCTTCTGATCCAGTAGCAAAGTCTGAACTCATCACTCAGAAACACTTGCATTTAAACAAGGCTAAAAAGTTCAGATCCCTAAAAAAAACTTACAAAGAAAAGGCACAAAGAGGAGAATGCATGCTGCTTTCCTTCGATTACATGCAAAACTTGCCATTGCCGCACATACAGACTAGCGATGTATTTTACTCTCGCCAAATGTGGTACTACTTATTTGGTATACATGATTTAGCTACTGATGCTGTTTCTATGTACTGTTATACAGAAACAACTGCCAAGAAAGGTGCATCAGATGTGACGTCCCTGTTATTATATTATTTAACTAACAGAGAGATAACATCTGAAAATCTTGTACTATTGAGCGATGGATGCAGTGGCCAAAATAAAAACCACATCATGGTTTATTTCCAGTACTTTTTGGTCCACGTCTTGAAGCTTTTTAAAACAGTTACACACATTTTTCCTGTAAGAGGACATTCTTACCTGCCTAATGATGCAGACTTTGCCCTTATAGGCAACAAGAAAAAAAGACATTCTGCAGAGGTTCCTTCAGATTGGGACAAGATAATTTGTGAGGCCAGAAAATATCCCACACCATTTAAACTTGTATGTGCCACACAAGATAATTTTTTTAACATGAAGGAGGCACTTATGCCATACTTCTTGAAGCCCCAAAACCAGCTCTCAAGTTGCGACAAGCACGAATTATCAAGGTCAGTGATAAGTACCAGTATATAAAGGTGAAGAATACATTCTCAGGGCCTTCATTCAAGAGTGAAATACGTAAGCGTATAAGCTTACCAAATGATCTTGTCATGGATCCCTTATATGTTTCTTTTATAGAAATGACTGTTGGTAAAAAGGCTAATTAGATAGCTCTTAGTAAATACTTAAGTACTCCTGAGAACCGAGACTTTTATAGGAATTTATGCTCTGATGATAATGTGGAGTCCCATGATGATAATGTGGAGGTGGATGATGATGACAACAGTGATGGGTGTGAAGAACAATAATGAAATATATAATAGTATTTAAGTTAAAATTATAGTTTATAAGTAAAATATTCAGAAATAAATTATCTATCTTAATAAATTTTCTTTTATTTCATTTACCTAGTACCTGAAGAAATAATTTTCTTAAAATTTTTTTGGAAAAACAACCTATGTCTCAATTTCTCATATAGATTTGTGGAAAAACTGCCTTTGTCAAACTAATTTTCAGGGATATTTCTAATATACAGGCCAAAATTGGACTAAACCTATGCATAATGCAAAGGGGTTATTCAAACCCAGAACATACAGTAATTATTGGAAGATTTGATAATGGCGTTATTATGAAAACCATTTTTTGCTTCTAACACAAAATGATATGAATAAGACAATGGTTGTTTTTCCAAAACACCCTTCACCTTCTAAAAATTACTCACCGCTGCACACTGCGCCAACTCCAATAGCGTCTACTAAATTTGATCATCTCCAGCAATTAAAATAAGTATTGCAAAGAGATTGTCACTTATTTTATGACACTTTACCCCACGAGTGATCAGTTGTCGAATCTGTTACATTACATGCATACTTTTCTGGTTTCCACTGATTCCAAGATATTGAAGAAGACCTTGCAAAAGTCAGCAGAGCAATGGACGGTTTGGGAACAGACGACTTAATCATCGGGGGAGACATCAACGCCAAGAGACCCTGGTGGGGTTGCGATGCCGAGGATGGAAGGGGGGCGAATGTGGCGCAATGGCTTGCTAGCACAGGCTTGGAGGTACTGAATGTAGGAAGGACGCCTACATTCCACACGATCAGAGGAGACACAACGTGCAGTAGCATCGTAGACGTTAACACTTTGTTTTGGGAACCTTTACGAGAATGTCACAGGATGGCGAGTGGATCCGGACTTAGTCACCTTATCAGACCACAGGGCAATCCAATTCTCAATCCAAGGAAATAGAACTCTTCTGGCAAAGGCACCAAGGAAAACAGCCCGGAAATATAACACGGCAAAGGCCAAATGGGGCTCTTTCTTGGACAACCTCAGGGAGGAGCTTGCCACCAGAAACGTCACACCTGAACGAATAAGATTACTGGATAAAGAAGAGGATCTTGAAGAAATGACTAGAGAATACATTACGTGCATCATAAACTCCTGCGACAGTAATATACCAGCCATTTCTAACATCATAAAGCTAGGAAAAACAGAATGGTGGACAGACGAGCTCACTACAAAGAAGGGAATTATGATCCGTCTCAGGAGAAGAGTAAAAAAGGCCAACCCAGCGAGAAATCAGATAGTAATCCAAGAGTACCTAACGGTGAAGGATGATTATAAAATAACCATGCTACAGGCGATAACCAATAGCTGGAAGGACTTCTGCACCCGGCAAGACGGGGAATCCATGTGGCAGAGCATCTACCGCATCACCGTAAAGAACCTACGTCACGCTGATGACAAATTACTGAGGTCCCCATCTACTAATGCAATTATGACGCCACAGATTCCTGTGGCTGACCTACTTGCCCGTACCTTTTACCCCCAAGACGACCCAAGTCTACAATGAACAGAAGGCGACTAGGGATAGGGTCAGTGTGCAATTACGAGACATCGGAGGAGTTCACGACTTAACCTCAATAGCGTTCACACATCTGGAGGTGGATAACGCACTCATGCATATCAGCCCGAAAAAGGCTCCTGGGGGGGATGGTCTTACGGCTGATATCTGTCAAAAAGCTTACCGGGGGGCCCCGGACGTTTTGCTGGCTTTATACTCGTACAACCAATGCCTCAATATTGGCCATTTTCCCGGAATATGGAAGAATGCAGTGGTCAAGATTATTCCCAAGCCAAACCGCGAAGTCTACGCAATACCAAAGGCATACAGACCAATCGGCCTACTCCCTATACTAGACAAAGCTCTTGAGAATCTATTCACCAACAGAATCTTGTGGCAACTGGGCAGGGAGGGGTCTTTAAACAGTAACCAGTTTGGCTTCATGCCCCAAAGGAGCACTGAAGATGCCCTGTATACGGCAACAGAAAAGATCAGAGAGGCAGTCAATAACAAAAGAATAGCAGTAGCGGTGTCACTCGATATTGAAGGAGCGTTTGATAATGCTTGGTGGCCCGCTATTCTACACCAGTTGAAAAAAAAGAAAGTGTGCGTACCCCTGATCAATTTGGTAGCCAGCTATCTCTAATCGAGAAGCGTAACGGTGCGATATGCAGGAGAAGAATCCGTCAGAGATACCAATAAGGGCTGCATTCAGGGGTCCACCTGCGAGCCGCTTTTATGGAATATCCTTTTGGACGGGTTTCTGGAGAATATGGAGTACCAGCAAATTCACGCACGCGTCCACTTCGGCTGCCTTTCGTGCAGGTATAAGCGTCGATGTCATTCGAAAGACAGCCGGTTGGTCTGATCAATCTGCAGTGTTCGCCAATTTTTACAACAGGCCAATTATAAATTCGACACCTAATCTATTGAATTTATAGGTTCTTGATCATAACTAGATGATTTAAAATTGATTGATTGGTTTAAAAACTTTATTGTTAAAATCAAGCCTCAACTGTAAGAATTAAGTTTATTTTCTTTTTTTATATTACAATAAAAATAAAATTGTAAGTACGTTAAAAAACTATTTTCGTGGTCATATTGTATTCATCCCGCGACATTGAAATTAATTTGGATCTCTAAACATCTACATGGTCATTATACAACTCGCAGACGAAGTCAAGATAATTCAATGATCAAACGAACTTACCTGAAGTGAAGTTCGATCTTGATTATCTTGACTTCGTCGAAGAGATTTAAGTTCCCTCCCATCCCTTCTCCTTACAGTCCCCCCTCATTTCAATGTCGCGTCTTATTGCTCTAAAATAATGAAGATAAAACGCGAGAAGCAACGACTCGATAGTGTAGGAAAGAAAGAGACGTGATTAGTTGACCTTTTCTTCTACACTCTGAATGCTTGTGTGGTTAAAGCGTAGCAGGGCTACTACTACATGGTCATTATAAATCTCGCAGACGAAGTCAAGATAATCAAGATCGAACTTCACTTCAGGTAAGTTCGTTTGATCATTGAATAATACAGTGTGGGTATGTAATTGCAAGAGGAAAAAAAGAGGACGTCGATGGACTTTAGAGCAAAAATAAAATTTCGCTAATGTTAGCTGACCTAACCAGTTCCTTTGCAGTTTTACTGCAAGGGCAATTGTTGAATTGCAAGAGGAAAACCGAGGACGTCGATGGAGTTTACAGCAAAATTTTCGCTAGACAAAATCAGCAAAACCAGGTAGGTCAGCCGAATCAACACCAACCAACACGCATGCAACAAACGTTCCGAGCGCCGCCTCCCAATTACAACCCCAAAAGTAATTTATTTAGACTTGCCCCTAGGAATCGGAACCAATTCCAAAAGCCTATGAGTGGAGTTGTTAACTATGTACCCAAGCAACTACCAACCACGAATTTTAATACCCGTGGATTCACACAATCAAGTAGCTATCCCCCGAGATGAATGTTCAATGTTCATGAATTTAATTTCTACGAAAATTATTATGACGACTCTCCTGAACAGGTACCTACTATTGCGACCCAAAACCATACTTCTATTACCCTACATACAATGACTATTCCGAAACCGACAACGATGTTCGACTTTAACAGTAACTTTAAAATTTCTATTTCTATCTATAAGGGTCTAATAAAGATTTTTCTTTCTTTCTTTCTTTCTATTAGGTGAGTTCATACCTGCCAATTCCATTCAAGCAGTCCATTATAATCAACAAATTGGTGTCACTTCACCAAGGCACATTTGTGTGGTATAGAATTAAATGCAGTTAATTAACATAACAAAATACAGAGTAGAATATGTAATTGCCAATTTCTTTCGTGAAGGCACGAGTCCTGTAGAGAGAAGAGGCGGAAACCATAGACGACACTTATTTGAAAGGAAGCGTGAGGCGGCAATAAAGGCTTATATTTTGCTCATAGGGTAATTCCGGGGGTGATGGCCGTACGGGAGAGATAGC
Source organism: Erebia ligea (assembly GCA_917051295.2). Taxonomy (NCBI): domain Eukaryota; kingdom Metazoa; phylum Arthropoda; class Insecta; order Lepidoptera; family Nymphalidae; genus Erebia; species Erebia ligea. The sequence continues at coordinate 11,621,302 of OU785241.1, read as the reverse complement.
CAATCGAAATATTTCAGCAATTACTCGCTAGATGTCGCCCGTCACGGCTCAGTTCGCTTAGCGTCGTGCGTGAGTGCTAGTGGAACGCAAAATTATTGAGAAAATAAAACGAAAAGGTAAGTAATATACTACATAATGTTTTCTACTCACAGTAATATTTCTGTAAGGGTGTTGTCTTACTATATTACGATTTTGTTTTTTAAAAATAAGGGCTGTTTTTACATTTTCTAAAAAGTTCATTTGCGCAGCTATATTATAACCTCAAATGTCTTCACGTATTAAATATTCTTTCTTTCTTAATAGGTATGGCCATCTCTCCCGTAAAATTAGGAGAGATGGCCATGAGAAGTTGGGGATAGATAGCCATATGGCCGTCATTCCCAAATCGCATTTTTTAAGCATGTCCATGTTCTTACCTATATATAAATCATAATTTTGCTGCTGAAATCTGATGTCCGTAATGAACTTGCAAGCGGATTGGAATCTACCGATGAAACATCAATCCCTCCGGATTGTTTTGAAGAACCTGACAGAGTTTCAAATTACAGCCCGGAAATGATACCTCGTAAATGTAGTAAAAAGTCAAGGTCAAGAAGAAGAAGGACGAGAAGAGGACAGTAAAAAATATAAAAACAGAAAGAGTCCAAAAAAAGATCACAAACCGTGCTGCAAGAAGAAAAAAACCAATAATAACAATATCTGAGAGTAGTGATGACGATGAAGAGCCATCACTGCACGATTTTTCAGATGAGAATTTAACAAAAGAAGAGGATAACTGCGTAGGGTGTGGAGAAAACTTCTACCTAACTCGCCTCACTGAGGATTGGATCCAGTGTGTCTTGTGCAATTTTTGGGTTCATGAAAATTGTACAGAGTTTGACGATAAGTGCTCAGCATGTGGGAAAAAGCTTAAAAAAAACATTAGAACCAAAAAATAAAACCAAAGAGTAAGAAGGACTACGGTCATGGTGCAGAATAACACTGGCCATCTTTACCCTACTCATATGGCTATCTCACCCAGAGATGGCCAATCGTGATTTTAAAAAAAAACGTAATTTTAAGGTTGATCTCATTTAATAAATACATAATTGTGTTGATTTTGTAAAAGTTTAATGTTCAATTTATAAAAATAAATAAAAGTTATTAAGATAATGCATTTATTTTCATTTTGACACAGCCTTGTAAAAACTATGGCCAACTATCTCGGACTTACCCTATTCAATATGGCTTATATTCATTAGTTGCTTAGAAAGTCACTATTGCCGCGGTTATAGCGCAAGACGGTATTTGCCAAGCATGCTCAGTATAAATAAACTTTGCAAAATGTTTATCCAAGAAACTGGAAATACTTTGAAAAAGGATCCTATTTTCGAAAAATTTTCAATACACATTATAAACTAGGTTTTGGATTTTTTTTTACGGAGAAATTAAAAATTGAGAAGGATGAATCGAAAAGAAATGATCTAAAAATACAGCAAAGACACCAAAATCTACATCTTCAACTGAGAATATAATAATATTACGACAATATTTACAAATGCCTCTACGCAACGACAAGCCATCCTCTATTGTATTGGAAGAGCATGAAAACAAATTACCCGCATTTGTACAAATTACTTGGATGCACGAATATTTCATGTATTTAAAATATTCGTGCATCCCGGCCACCTCCGTTCCCCCGGAGAGAATGTTTCCCAAAGCAAGGAACAGCCTGCTGCCAAAGCATCTTGATTACATAATTTTTGAATTGCTAACTAAACACTGATTGGAAATTGATGACTGTTTGATGTGTAATTTTTTTTTTTTAAATGAATGAGTGAATATATATTTAATATCTATCCTTTCCCAGGTTGGCATCCAACAAGGAGACCTCCTAGGGCCGCTCATCTTCAGTCTCAGTATTCAAAAAGTTCTGAACGACCTAGAATTACCTCTGAACGTATGGTACCTCGATGAGAAACGCCATTTTAGAGCAAGCAAAACAAACACGTCAGATTTTTGATCAATTTGTGCACAATCGTTTACATTTTTAACATAAATCCGTTTGTCAATGTATTGGAACAGTGAAGTGCAACTAATTGATTAACAACTGGTATATTTCTCAACAACTTTAATTAATTAAGTGCACCTAAAAGGAAAAAGGGGGCTTGGGCCCACTTCAAATGCAGGATGCATTAGAAGCAATGTTAATAATGGGAGGAAAATAAAGGAAGAAGCACGATCAATTATGCTTCCAGAATCCTCAATAAGAGATCGATTAAAAAAAGGAGAGTACTATAACCCTAGGCTTGGCCGAAAGGCAATGTTGTCAAAAGAAGATGAAAAGAAGTTATCTGACCATGTTGTGACGTTGGCTAAAAGATATTTTGAAATCACACAACAACAGCTACGAAAACTGGCTGTTTAAGTTCGCTGTTGCAAAGAACATAAAACACATTTTTTCAACAGAGAAGGGCATGGTAGATTAATACACGGTGTATGTTTTTTGTACAAACTTCTTTAGAAATATTGTGATTTGAAAATTCAATGAAACGAAAAGCGACACCAAAAAGAGAACCTATTATATAGTATATTTAGCTACTTTTCTGAAGTTTCACTGCCGTGTGTGAATTGCACACACACACTTTTTGAAGTGAAACTTCTTTAGAATCGTTGTGATTTGAAAATTCGATGAAAGGAAAAAGCGACACCAAAAAGACAAACATATCATAAAAGGATATAGCCTGTGAGAGAATGATAGAATTCAAATTATATTTATCTCATTCTCTCGTAGGCTACTTTTCTGAAATTTCACTTCTGCCGTGTGTGAATTGCACACACATACTTTTTTTTAAGTGAAACTTCTTTAGAATCGTGATTTGCAAATTCAACGAAACGAAAGAATGTAACGAAAAAGCGATACCAAAAAGAGACCAACATATTCATAAATAGACCTGCGAGAGAATGAGATAGAATACAAGTTATTGTTATCTCATTCTCTCGTAGGCTACTTTTCTGAAGTTTTACTTCTGCCATGAATTGTACACACACACACACTTTTTTTTGTAGATTATATTTCGTAAATATTTTAATTAATTCATTTCTTTTGGCAGGTAAATGCTGGGTATATGCGTTCCTAAAAAGACGTCCTGTGATCTCTCTGCGACTTTCGGGGCCTACGAGTGCAAGCACGAATAGAGTGTTGGGTTTTAACAAAACAGAAATTAAATTACTTTTTTCAAAATCTGGAAGAATTGACAGAGAAGAATGCTTATCGAGCCAAAATAATTTTTAATGTTGACGAAACAGGCGTTACCACAGTTCTTCTTCTTCTTCTTGTTGTCGAGGCTCCAGTTCCGTGCGACCTGTATCACTGCGACCGTCTCCGATCTATTGTGATCACCTCTACTTCAAATTTCCTCGCCAATACTTGTATCCGCCAGGAATAGCAGCGTTTTCTTGACTGGAATACGGGAAGCGTCCTTTAGGTCAATAATATGTTGGCCCAGATGGATACTTCGTTTGTGCATTAAAGCAGGACATTGGCAGATGATATGCAGCGGAGTCTCAGTGGATTCCTGGCATAATCTGCAGATATCCGTGTCCCTAAGCTTAAGGTTAAACATGTGTCTGTTCAGACCACAGTGACCTGTTAGAGCCCGCGCTATAATGCGTAAGTTTTTCCTGCTGAGCGCTAGCGCCTCGGAGGCGGCCTTCTTGTTGAAGGTTTTAACCAGCGCCTTGGAGTGGTTTAGACCACTTAGGTTTCTCCAACGAGTGAGTGTTTCATAAAAGCAGTAGGTAAGCAGGGTGAGCTGCACCAGGCTTTTAGGTATGCCGCAGACCGGTTCTGGTCCAATCTGCCTGTCCTTGGCGCCCGTTTTAGCCAGAATGTCGGCATTCTCATTGCCGACTATTCCCATATGCCCAGGTACCCAGCGAAGAATCACCCTGTTACAGCGGGCCAGGGTGTTTAGTGTGTCCCTGCAGCAGTCAACCAGTCTTGAGGTGATTACCTCTGATGACAGGGCTGATAGAGCTGCTTGGCTGTCTGAGTGAATGTAAATTATTTTGTTGGCGTAGTTCTTCTGCAGGATAGTTTCCGCACAAATTATAATGGCGTAAACCTCCGCTTGGAATATGGAGGAATGGACACCCAGATTACGATAAATCTTAACCCGTGGTTTCTCTCCAAAGATTCCACATCCTACGTCCTTGCCCGACTTCGAACCATCGGTGTACCATTTGAGGCTGCCCGATGACCAAGTGATTCTGTTATTTATCCAGTCATCTCTATCCGGAATTTCCACCTTATAGGGCCTGTGGAAGTAATGTTTTGGGACCATCATGTCAGATGGCATTCCCAAAACCGGGATCCCAAGCAACGAGTTATGAAAGTCCCTCAGTGCCTCGGAGCTCCAGTTTGCCTCCCTTTGGCAGGTGATCCTGTACATACTCATTCTCGCCTCCTTCCTCAGAAATATGTGGAGAGGAGGTAAATTGAGAAGAGCTTCCAGGGCTGCTCCTGGTGATGTGTTCATAGCTCCAGTAATAAGCAGGCAGGCCGTTCTTTGTAGACTGCCAAGCTTATTCTGGGTGGTGATCTGTGTCGTTTTGCCACACCAGACTGCTGAGGCGTAGGATACCATTGGCCTCACCACTGCTGTGTAGAGCCAGAAGGTGACTTTTGGTTTTAGTCCCCATCTGGCCCCTGCCAAACGACCACAGATTCCTAGCGCCATTTTGGCTTTTTTGAGTACACCGTCAACATGCGCGTTCCAGGTTAGTTTCTGGTCCAAAGTTATTCCCAGATACTTAACCTCTGTTGAGAACGGTATACTTTTATTGTTCAGCTTAGGCGGCTCGAGTTTGTCGAGTTTGTGCCTCCTAGTGAATGGTACTATAACTGTTTTCTCCGCATTCACAGTGAGCTCGTTATCTCTACACCATTTGTTGATGATGCAGAGTGCCCTCTGTATAAGGTGCGAGATCATGCTTTGGCAGCACCCTCGCACCGTGACTACCAGGTCGTCGGCATATCCCTGAGTGTCAATACGAAGTTCAGCCATCTTCTGCAGAAGCTGGTCCACAGCAAGAGTCCACAGCAGAGGCGATAACACACCCCCCTGTGGGCATCCCCTCGTCGTGAGCACCTCCGCAGAGACGTTGTTTAGCTCAAGCTTGGCTATGCGATTTGAGAGCATTGCCTCCACCCATCTGATGGTAGTCGTGTCGGCCTGTTTGTTGGCCAGCCCGCCCACCAACGTGCGGATTGGAGTATTATCAAATGCGCCTTCAATGTCTAGGAAGGCCGCCAGAGCGATTTCTTTGTCCTCCAGAGCCTTTTCAATCTTGTCAACAAGGCTGAGCAGGGCAGTTTCCGTAGACCGCCCTTTGCAATAGGCATGCTGGGTGTGATGAATGGGCCTCTCAATGAGAAGCGCATCCCTTAGATACCTGTCGAGCACCTTCTCCATTGTTTTTAATAGAAATGAGGAAAGGCTTATGGGTCTAAAGGACTTTGGCAGTTCATAGTCCTTCTTTCCCGCTTTCGGTATGAAAATGACTTTTACATTAGTCCATGAGTCTGGTATATATCCCCAGGCGTAACTTGCCCTGAAGATCTTGACCAGGAGTGGGATTAGTAGGTCCACACCTTTCTGCAGGAGAAGAGGCGTGATGCCATCCATCCCACTGGATTTGTTGGCGTTGAAGGAGTTGATAGCCCACCTCACAGCACCAGGTCTGAACACAATGGCAGCCCTCCTCCAGTCCTCTGTTCGAGGTCTGCTGTGAGTACCCGCCAGAGCGTTCCTGTCTACCAAAGGAACAGCCCCTGGGAAGTGCGTTTTGGCTAATAACTCTAGGGTTTCCTTCTCGTCAGAGGTGAACGATCCATCTGGTTTTTTTTAAGAGTCCCAGAGGATTAGTGTTGGCCTTAGCGAGCATTTTATGGAGTCTAGCTCCTTGAGGTACTTACCACAGTTTAGAGACCTAGAAAAATGTATGCGCCTAAAGGAGTTAAGCAAGTGGGTAAAATTACAAGCGGGGAGCGTGGGCAAAATGTCAGTTGTCTGTGCCATGAATGCATCAGGTTGTTCATACATTCCACCCATGTTTATATATACATATATATACACGCCAAAGAATAAAGCCAAGTCTTAAGATTGGAGGGTCCATTGGAGCAGCATATGAATGCTCCAAATCAGGGTGGATAAATGAAGAACTGTTTGAGAAATGGCTTCGTCACTTCGGCAAACATATAAATACAACCACTGAAAATCCCACTCCACTAATTCTCGACAATCATGCCAGTCACTTGTTATTGAAAGCTTACCAATATTGCTGCGAAAATGGGATCCATATGTTATCTTTACCTCCGCACACTTCCCACAGGATGCAGCCGCTGGATGCCACTTTTAACGGTCCACTGAAGACAGCGTATCACAGAGAGTGTGACTTATATATGAAAAAATCACTCATGACGTTTTGGCTTCTATTTTCAATAAAGCATATTTGAGAGTGCAGCGAAAGGATTCGAAGTGATTGTTATCCTATAAACTCCCTGTCAACGTTAATTTGCATAGGCGGCCAATATGTACACGAACTTAAATCGCGGCCAACAATGTTCGGAAGTTTAAATTGTGCTTATGGGCTATTGTCTATTTTTCTTTGTGTATTATGTATCATCTTAGTGTCTATGGTCTTAGGTATAAAGCCGAATTTCAAAAATATACGTTTGTACTCCACTGGAAGAATTTGTCATTAATTGTCACTCCTTTCCACTTACCTACAAAAAATTTAGAGGACCCACTATCGGGCCCTCGCGTATATTTTCTCCACTCATCCCTACCGTAGGGATAGGTGGAAAAAAATTCCACTCTTCTCCCCCAGGGGGGATACGTTGGTAGGGACTAGTGGAACAGGCCATTTAAATAATAGCCACCCCCACGTGCTCGGGGACGATGACTTTATATCAGACCCAATTGTTGAACTCTAACTTCCAGTGATGAAATGGAAATAACTGCACCGGAAATTTCAAACGAGGCGCAAATTGCGCAGGATGGCCTTTTGCCGCCTAAATCTCGCGAGAGGTACATGGCGGCACATGGTAACTTTATATCATGGAAAACTCAAAAACAAGCCAAGTCATTTTCAGAAAATGTTTTATTGGCTTGTTTCCACGAATTAAATAGCAAGTATAAGCCAACATCGTTGTGGTCGATATACTCAATGCTTAAAAGCACTTTAAAGTCAAAGGATAATTTGAGCTAAAACATTATACCTGCGACGTCCTCTTCCTTATTTAATGAAAATGAAATTAATTATGTTAGCCAAACCATCAAACTTCCGAAAAAGCAAATTTCCTTAAAATTCAATAATTGCTCTAATATTACATTAAATTTTCATAATTAGATATGTAACGCCAAGTTTCAGAACGCATCTTTCTGGTTTTGACAGCCGTCCTTAATAGGTATACTTAACCTGTTTCGATAGTGAAATCCACCATTTTCATAATTATTGTAATTATTAACGAGAATAAAATTACTAACTCAAGTTTTCCTCGAGTTTCAATAATACAGTGGCGTCCAACTTCGTGGCCTGTCGAAACGAAACAATGCAAGCCCCGCCAATGACACACTCACAGAAGAAAGCGGAGAAGAAAATGTGACCGTTCGCAAACAGACTCGCACCCCACGAATACAGTTGTCGGAAGATCAACTGTCCAGTATAATTTCAAAAGTAATGCGCGCGACGTGCCATGCCCGGCGCCCTATTCCGGTAACCGGCTGCGGTGGACCAGACGCGATCGAATCATCGAAGCCGTAGAAATCTACATGGAGTGCTCCAACGTGAGCGACGCCCACGCATTGCGAGGTTGTACGTCACCCTTGATGCCTCTCCACCAGGTCGCGTCGCCGTCCGTAAGAAGCATTGCGTTCTTACGGAAGGCGACGCGACCTGGTGGAGAGGCATCAAGGGTGACGTACACATTTGTCAGGAGGCGAAGGCAAAGATGCGAGGGATGTATGGAACTCCACACCCTGCATACAAAGTATTACGGACGATCTTCGCACGTGAGCAAAATAGTGAAAGTGTCGAGGGTATAAAACCCTGCATTAGAGCGCTTATCGCCAAATTACCTTACAGACTAGAGATGTGCTTACAGTTAGATATAGTTTATGGATAGTAGATCGTAAGATAAGAAAATATGTCCCACGTAACACAGAAAGTGACTTAGATACATTGTTAACAAAAGCGAGAGAGGTGGAGGAAGCTAAGGCCGAAATAAGCAAGCCGCAGCAGTCTATGAGTAAGAGCAATAATTCTAAGATGTCTGTAGCGGAAGCTACTGTAACTAGCAAAGACCTCAATTTACATAGACGGGCCCTGTCTGTCAAACAAAGAATGTGGGAGTATTTTACTAACGCCCTCTAGCGGGAACTTGCTTGCAACATATTACAGATTGAAAACGTCATTCATAGATAATATAAGGTCATAGTTATAGAAGCCGAAAGGCCAGTTAGTAAAAAAATAAATATCATACAGTTTGCCGCGGAAATTAAATGATTGCGTAATGGATAAAAATATTAAATAGGAAGATTAAATAACGTTTTTTTGGAAATGTATAATTGTGAATTGAAACACTCACCTTAAAATAAAAATTATATATATCAGAGCGAATTTTCTGGACGACGCAGATGATAGTAGGAAGGTGGCAATCTACTACAATTTATCGGAGCAGAGGCACTCGAAATATTCTCGCAGGGTCGACGTAGATGATGTCAAATTTTCAGATTTATGCGATCAGTTCACTAAATATTTCACCCCTGAATTAAACATAACAATAGAAAGACACAAACTATATTTTAGCAGAAAGCAAAACGAAAATGAATCCATTGATTCTTATGTCACAGATCTAAAAAATATCAGCTACACATGTGATTTTGAGAAAGTATTTTGCGAGATATTTTTAGTTGTAATTGCAACAACTCGTAATTTGTATTATTGTATTATTTGTCCGTTTAGGTATGTACGATACCCTAAACGGATGAGAATGGATACACGAATTTGAGCTCTAATTCAATGCTGTTATGGTTTATTTTACAGAAATTCTCTCAATTAATTACACCACCTCAATATCGATAATTTGACCTAGGACACTATGGTTGCGTTAGTCATAACTCTATTATGCTGTTTAGCGGGGACATTAGGAGGTTTCATGGAAGGCTTTTATGTTGCAAATGAAACGGTAAAAAAGATACCCACACTTCCGCAAGTAACAGCTAATCATGTAGTAGTACTTGGGGCGAACGACACAGACGTTTACAAGGATAGAGCTGGTATTTGACCAACCCAGCTTGCTTTCTGTTGTAGAAGTCACTACTGAAGAGAATAATAACATACCCTTAAATAAAGGACTATTAAGTCAGTTGGGTGGTCAATTAACCCAATCAATTGCATATCGAGAACCCAAATCTGAATCTCAAGATACATCACAAGAAGACACCCCCAATGTTTCCCTGAGAGCCTCGAATAAAAGAATATAGTGGGTATGTCTACATCCCAACTATTTATCATATGCCCCAGTTAGCAGATTTAGAGCACAATCAGTTAAGTCCAAAATGCAATATCGTAATAATGCAAGAGCGTCTCATTATCGATCTTATGAAACAGAAGATTGGCAACATCGTCCCGAAAACGTCAAGACGTCTGAAGCGTTTTATCGCTACGATCCTATTAGGCGGTGTTACAGCGTGGAATAGAGCATGGTCCTTAGATCATTCAGTATCTGCGTTAGAATCTCAATTGACAGAGATAACAAAGCTTGCTATTGTGATTGATAAAAGTGTTAATACCCTCATTAACAATAATCACGCTATTTACCATGCAGTAGACCGGCAAGCCCGAATATTAAAGAATTTCATTGAGACCTCAACTTGTGAGTCCTTACAAGAGAGCTACTTTCAAGAAGTTTATGCAACTTGGCTATCAATTGCTCCTAACGACTTTGCTAGGGTGGTTGATAGCACTCTAGCAGGCCGGGTAACACCTGACCTTTTGCCAGCGACAGATGCTATGAATGTGCTTTCTAAGCATCCGGCCATGAAACGCACGGCGTACACTGAAGATCTGACTTTATTGTATGAGCTCGGGAAATTCGCGCTTCATGGAGTTTCGTATGATCCATATCCTATTGTGACTGGTATTATGGTTTTTCCCAGGATTTTACCTGCGAGATCAGCCGCTGTGATGAGAGTCCAAACTACACATCTTCTGGTAAATGGATCCTTAGCTCGTCTCTCTCTCCCAAAATCAGTCGCATGCAGAGAGCATACTGGCTGTTGGGAGATTCCTTCGTTATCGTGCAAGGAATCACTAACACTAACATTGTGTGCGAAAGTGACCAGCCCGTCGCTCAATAGTTGCATTAACGAATTGGTGCATGATAAAAGTGTCAAGCAGGCTTCTTCCTGTACATGGGAATTGAACAATGATCCGGGTCTCGACATACTGCAGTTTGACGGAGGGGTAACCAATAAGACCGGAGAAATATTGGGATCCCAGGATGACGAGCTAACTGTTCTGAGGCAAGTGCAAGTATCTGATGAACCTGGGGTACTGACTGCGGAAGATGGAGATTACTTCCATGTAGGAGACCAGTGGTGCCAACTAAAACAGGAGACTTTAAAAACAGGCTATGTAATCAAATTGAATACTTCGTTACCTGTCTTGAGAGAAAATCTTGATGGAGTTTTCGTGACGGGCTGGATTCCCGAATCTCAGATTCCGCTTCTCAGATCAAAACCTTGGGAATCTCCATCCCATTATACATGGTGGATTGATCAATTGGTGCACTATCGATGTTCATTATTGCATGCGTTGCGATAATAGTCCATCGCTACAAAGTCAAGAAATTAAAAACCAAAGTTAAAAACGAGGTAGCTGGTCCTATTCCAACAGCATCTGCTCCACAGAAGATCCCCCACACAATCGCTGCCGTATCCATCTCAGTTGATAGTATGATTTCAACTGATAATCTATCTAGCTGTACGATAGAAATAATAATCGCATTTAAAACCGTATATAAATCAAAGTAAAGCCAACACATTAGATTAGATTTTACTTTGACGCCGAACTTTGACGATTTGATCGGCAATTCTTACACAATCGCACCTAAGGTGCAAAAGCTTATAATTTTTTGAAGAAAAGATTTGTTATGCCATCCAAACGGAGCCTTCAAAAATTACTAAGCCGTATTCCTTTAGAGCCAGGTATAAATGAAAAAGTGTTCCAACACTTAAAAAAAGCAACACTTGTCAAAGGCTTAACGATAGAAAAAGGCTTTGCACTTTAATTTTTGACGAAGTGGCCTTAGAACCAGGGGGTCTACTCTCTTTCTCTCAAACGAAACTTCGCAAACGAACGTAATTAGTCTGTTATTAGACCCACACAAAATCGTTCAATCCAACCGTCACGAAAATTTTCTATGGATCCGTACTTCGTCTGCGTGTACGAAAACGAAATAGAGAGGAGCATAGAGATAATATTGTGTAGGAGAGGAGTTAACGAAATTTCGTTCGTTTGTTTGCGAAGTTTCGTTTTAGAGAAAGAGAGTAGACCCCCTGGTCTTTATTTCAATAAAGGCAAAATAAATGCTTTTGAAGATTTTGACTTTAAAAACTCCAGACATATTGCTGACCACGCATTAGTCTTTATGATAAAAAGCATTACAGGCAAATTTAAGCAACCTATATGCTACACTTTCTGTAGAATTTGTACTAAAAAAGAGAATTTGAAAAATTTTATAAAATTATTAATACAAATAATAAACGAGACTGGCTTAAAAATAATTGCAACAGCATGTGACCAATCACAGACAATTAATGTAGGTGCAATAAAAAGCCTACGAGAAGAAACAAAACGTAACCATTTAAGAAAAGGGTTGGAATACAATTCTTGTTATTTTGAAATAGAGAACAATAAAATATTTCCTATTTTTGATACTCCCCATCTATTGAAAGGAATGCGTAATAATCTTTTAAAAAAAGATGCGGTATTTGTTCAAAATGGGATAGGAAAAACAGCTAAATGGGAACATTTAAAGATGCTTCTTAGGCCACGTTCCCATGACAAGCGCTTAACGCGCGTTTTGGTAACGCGCGCTTACAACTACATGCATTTTGTATGCTAACACGCGTTACCGTCCACATGCTGACGGGCGTTGTAATATGGCGCGCGTTGTCAGCGCACGTCAACGCGCGCTTTGAGCTCATTGGTTGTCTATGTTACCGTTCAGTTGAGAGCGCGCTTTTGACGCGGATAGATGTATTTTAGGTTTCGCTCAGTTCATCCAGAAATCGTCCGAAATGGAAACGGAAGCTAATACCGAATTATTTATAGATGAAATAGAGAAATGTCCTGCGATATGGGACATGACAAGTAGCGTTTGTTCAGATAAGAACTTAAGGAGACGGGCTTGGGAAGAACTCGTCCTCATATTCTGTGAAGGAGATGACAATGAAGAAAAGAAGAAATCACCGTTAAAACTGTTTCTACGTCCATCTTCGACAAATGTAGAACTCAAACTGAACCAGGGTGGCCGAGGCAACGCGCGTTCAACGCCTGACAAGCGCGCACCATGTGAACACTATGCAAAAACTTCATGAACGCCTGTCATCGGAACGTGGCCTTAGTGAAGATGTTGGGGAACATGAACTAAGGCTTGTTAATAAATTAACAGAGTCCCATGTAAGTGCAGCTAAACTTCCCAAGATGAAAGTAAAATATGCTGTGGAAGTGTTCAGCCAAAGAGTATCATCTGCTATGAGATTTTCAGCACGTAAGTACTATCAATGTAAATATAATTTGAATTACAATTTCTTAACTGACCGTTTAATCACTTTGAAATCAATTTTTATCTTTGCCAAGGTAACACAAGATGACACAAGATTATTTATATTCCATTTTATCATCAATCTTTAAATATATCCAAAACCTTAACAAGTGCTAAGAATTAACAGCTGTTATTTTTTTCAGATCACAAAATAATACCAACAGAATGTGGAGACACAGCTGACTTCCTGCTACTTTTCGACAAATTGTTTGACTCATTCAATTTCTTCAATTCAATTCAATTCAATTCTTTCATTCAATTCTGAGAGGGTGCCTAAAATATAGTTCACCCCATGTGAAGTTTTAGACAGAAGTTTTGCCAATTTTAAATACCATAAAGTATAAATCCACAGTAAAGAATAAAATTGGTACTGAAAAAAAAAATTGACAAAGTACCATCTAATCAGTGAACTGAGCGAGTAGTATTGAGACGTTTATGGAAATGTGGGAGGTGCTCAAAAGAGCATCAAGTTACACTTCCAGTCAGTTATGCTTACTCGAAATTTCAACCAGGACCCATTGGAAAATTTCTTTAGCAGTATATGTAGTAATTGGTGTCCGAAACAATAACCCAACCTGTGCTCAATTCGCATATATAAAACACTGATAGTGAACAATCTAAATTCACCACATTCTGTGAACGCAAACTGTGAAGCTGATAATAATAAGTGCTTATTAAAATCACTGACAAACCTTTTGAAAATCAGAAATTCATTCAAATGTGGAAAATGTTACATTTAACATTGACAATTTTATGGAATATTTAAAAAATACAGATTATGGAGGCATCCAAGATGATAAAATTATACATAGAGAGACAAAACGGTATGTCGCAGGGTATATAATACAGAAATGTCAAAAAAAAGTATTTAAAAATTGTCATACTTGCAAAAGTAATTTCTAGGATTTAAGATTCCACAAAAAATCTTTAGTATATGCTAAAGATGACTTTGTAGATCTTTCTAACGAAATATATGAAATAATAACATCATGTTTAAAAGATTCGCCTCACGAAAGACAATTAAAAGAAAAAACTACACACTTGATAGACATGGCCGTTAATTTCAATATTTTAACTTGCGAAGCACATAAACCTGTAATCATTAAAGGTATGGTTAATATAGCTATTAATATTATCGTACACAGTTGGTGTAAGTGCATTAATCAATTTTACTACTAGCGACATCTCTGAGGCAGCAGAGTAAACTTGATTCCTTTTCCTTGTAATATAGTAGGAGTTGCTTATCTATACCCGTATATAGTATATTACCTATGGGTTACGAGGTATCTGCAACAAGAGTAAACACCAAGCTGAGGCTAGCTCTCCGGCTAGTTTTAATATTAATTATTAAATCCATTGAAACTGTTCGCAGCGATCTACCAATTGTGTCTGTATCCATTGGCTGGTAAGCAAGGCGTTGCTGTTGCAACAGCGGGGCAACACAGAGCCTGGCCAGCCCCATCCTATACAGGGTTTGGGGGTTTGCAGGGGTCCAGTTTACTCGAGTCCAGCGAACATTAGGTCTGTTATCTGTGGTATTTTTCTCTACGAATCCTTAGATGCCGTCTATTTTTTTCTCGAAATATGCCTGATTTTGTGCATGTTAGGGTAAACGAGAAATTAGCCGGCAACGACAACATCTGTCTCTCTCGTCGCCAGATATCTCGTGCGCATGCTAAGCCTGCTGGACACTAATGAATTATGAATTATGGAATTTAAAAAAAAATCACTAACCTAACGCGGCCCTCGGGTCGGAGAGTACAGCACTTCCTAGTCCAATGTCCGAGAGGTTTCCCGATTTTGTGTTTTTCCTTGTGCCTTCCGCATCGCGTAGTATCTGGTCCAGGCTTGTACTCGCTATAACAAAAAAAATATTTAAGTGTCTGCCTGCTCTGTTTCCGCGGTCCACCTTGACATGTGGAGATTGGGCTGAAGAAAACAAAGAAAGGGAGGGAGAAGAGAGAAAGGGGAGAAGAGAGAGAAAAGAGGAGAATCAGAAAAGGGAGGCGTAGACTCAGAAAAGGAAAGGAACCAGCCTCATTCCTATGAGGTGTGATTAAAGATAAAGATAAATTTATTTCCATTATACAGTGTGGGACAACGAAATAACATTTATAGCCTTACAACTAGGATAAAACTAATACAGTTGACACACAATTTAAATATTATTGTGCACCTGTTTTCCGAACTAGTCAGAACTGTCTCGGAAAACAGGGCTTCCAACTCAGAGACACAAGAAAAACAAGAAAATTATCCCATTCAATATACCCCGACCATTATGATTGAAAAAGTTTATGGTCCACAGAGATGAAAAAAATAATATAAAGTCAGAGAGGAGAGAAAACAAAGAGAGGGGAGTCAGAAAACAGAGGGGGAGAGGGGGAGAAAACAGAGGGGAGTCAGAGACAAAAGGGGGGGGGGGGGGGATCAGAATAGAAGAGGGATAATAGAGATCAGTCAACTCACTGTTTGGCGTGTCGAACACATTGCTAAGGTCCTTGAGGATGTACTTCCTCAGGTTGAGGTACTGCTCCTTCTGCGCCTCCACCTGTGTGTGTACGGCCTACTGGCGCAACCAGCGCTTGAGTGTGACACTGCATTATTATCCCATTCAATATACCCCGACCATTATGATTGGAAAAGGTTACGGTCCTCAAAAAAGGAGAGTCAGAGAGGGAGAGAGACAGAAAACAGAGGAGTGACAGAGAAAACAGAGATAGGGGAGTGAGGGAAAAGAAGGTGGATAATTAATCAGTCAACTCACTGTTTGGCGTGTCGAACACATTGCTGGGGTCCTTGAGGATGTACTTCCTGAGGTTGAGGTATTGCTCCTTCTGCGCCTCCACCTGCGTGTGGACGGCCTGCAGGCGCGCCGCCAGCGCCACCAGCGACTCGTGCATGCGCCGGATGCCCAGCGTCAGCTCTGGAAATTGTTAAGTGTAACAATCTATACTATCTATACTAATATTCGGATAGATGGATGGATGTTTGTTACTCAATCACGCCAGATCTGGGTGAAAGGAGACGGTTCATATCTGTACAGGGCAAGGGACTGCTGCTGGGCGACTTGATAGAGAGAAACGGAAGAGGTTGGAGGAGGCCTTTACCCGAAAAAGGGGCCCATATCTCCTATAAATATAATTAACTTAAATTAAAAATATGTACATTATCCATATTAACTTCAAATGACTTGAAACATAAACTTCATATGTACCTACTAACAATTAGCATTTTAAGAATACTATGTTTCAACTAACAAAACTAACAACTTCCAAATTGTAAATTAGTTTAATGGGAATAAATGGCTTTTTTATTTTATTTTATTTTATCTTGTACCAGTAGTGAAAAGAAAGAAAATAAATATTAAACCACATTTGATTGTTTAAATCCACGAATTCATCCTACTTTCAGTGGTGAAATTATTTAATCTATCCACGATTAACAACATTTAACATGAGTACGTGATAAAGGTGGATTCATATGTTTGACGTTTTTATCAAGTGTCAAATATTATGCGGTCCCCGATAGGCACTGTTGCTTAGTGAAAGAAAAATAACATGGTACTAAGTGTGTGTTCCGTTATAAGCACTGCGAGCACTGGCAGTGCTCTTTACTGGGGACTTCCAGTGCTCTCAGTGTATTTCGGAACGCACCCTAAAACAGTGAATCACGTCACTTTTCAAGAATGACATTTGACACATGACATTCGCGCCTACTGCCTTTGACTTAGAATGTAATGCTAAATTTAAATCCATTCTTGAACAGGACTGGCCGGATTTTTTGGCGATTTACACTGACGCTTCAAAACTCTCTGCAAATGGGTTCGTAGGGGCTGCTTGCTGGCTCCCCAAATATGGTATAATCTTGTCTTTTAAATGTCCCCCTCAGACATCAGTCTTCACTGGTGAAGCTGTGGCAATATTGGAGGCAGTTAAATATGTGGAGTCTCACAACTTGCCAAAAGTCATGATCATCACTGATAGTCTAAGTGCCCTGCAGGCTATTGCCCAAAATCCATTTCGCTCTAAAAGTAGATTCCCACTGATACTGAGGATTCGTGAAGTTCTGTTACTCTGTCAACAAAGAGGCCTTCAAGTCATATTAGGATGGATCCCCAGTCATAAAGGTATTCATGGTAATGAAACTGTAGATTCCTGCGCTAAGTCTGCCACCCATTCGGGTGTACTAGACAACTTTCAAAATTATTCACATGATCTGATCTCAACTGCCAAATCTGATCTTTATGCCTCTTGGAATAAAAGATGGGCTATCTCAAGATTATTGAAGGGTAAACACTATGGAGATATCCAGGAAACGGTTCCCTCTCAACCCTGGTTTGTCCGTCATAGAAGTCTTCATCGCAAAATTATTTCGGTAATTTGTCGGCTGAGATTAGGTCATTCTTGCACCCCAGTACATTTAGCTAAGCTGAGGATCAGGGACAACTCTATTTGCGAATGTGGACTCGATGAAGGTTCTGCTGACCATATATTTTTTAATTGTCCAAAGCTCCACATATCTATGCATGATTCCCTTCCCCCTAACTTCCCTCGTCCTACTAACATTAAGTCTTTACTATCTCTTGTTTTTGGCCCCTTTGCTAAATTTTTAGGTAAATTTATTGACTATAACAGGATAAAAGTCTAACTGTGTGATCTAGTTCACCTTTCCTGCACAGTATATTATATAATATAGTGTGCTGGAAACATAACCAATAATTAATATTTATAAGTGTTCATTATTATTAGTACCTATTTAATAATAGTAAGTTTAAAAAAAAAAAAAAAAACTATGTATTGTATTAAAATTATCTTATTTATGTAGTTTTCTATTTGTGTTGTTGTAGAACTAACCACTAACTCAGGCTGAACGCTAGCAAACGCGAGACAAGGTCACGGGTTTCTCCAGTAGTGTGTACTCTCCTTCAACGCGACATTGGCGGAATATTTGTGCCCAGTGCACGAGTAAAGCCATTCATATAAGAAGTGAAGTGAAGTGCCTTCTCTATGGCTGAAGGGCGCCATCTTGGAAACATATCGAAAATGTTTTAATTCTTGCATGTGTTGTTAGCTATTCTATTTTATTTTATTTTTAATAAAATCTATGTATTTCCTTCTATTGATTATAAAGTGTACAAGACTACACACGAAATGAACCTTCTCTTTTGGCACTGAGATAGATTATAGTCTGGAATAACACATTGGCTACTTTTTATCCCGGAAAATGAAAGTGTTCCTGCGGTAACCAAAAAACCTCAATCCTCGCAGACAAAGTCGCAGGCATCAGCTAGTACATTTGATAAATAGACACTTACCGCACTTGCGCGATAATAATTATTTATGGTACAAGGGCAGCACGGCGATGGTATTCGCAGGTGAATCTGCAGGTATATCATACAATACTATACTATACATTATTTTGATCGTAAACAACTATAAAGTCGTTATTTTCATTATTCCAAATAAGGCCGGTACTATAACAGCCTTAACGCAAAATAGCTATTCCGACGCCATCTATATTGCTGTGTTTTCAGTATCAAGTAGAATATATTTTCGCAGTTTCTAATTAACTGTAACATGTACCATAAAATATGCCCCTCAAATATCACACTTGTAACTTGTAACCAAATAACCATTGTCAATACATTTCCTCAATAAAATTTGCACCTCGACTATAATTTTCTACTTTGCGCACTAGCAATATAAATAATGTTTAAATGAAAAAAAAAATAGAATACAAACCTTGTTCAGTGAGCAGTTTTGGCGACGACTGCATCTGTTTGTCGGCGACGTCCATCTGTCTGCGGAATGTTATCAACTGATGCTCTAACTCCGCTATCAGGTCCTTGATGTATGGCGGCGGAGACAAGCCTTCTGGGTCCGCGCCTAGGTAAGAAATGAAATGATTTCAGTCGATTTAATAAGTCGACAAGACTCTACCACTGATTCAGAAAGATGATTCTTTTCTGCTACATGGGTAGCATCTCTACTTAGTCTGTGTATCCATGTTATGGACCCCTCTCTCTGATCGCCTTGCTTCCCATGATCTAACCCAAATTCGTCTTTTATTTCTAGTTTTATATTTCACACTTTTTTTTAATGCAATTAATAAAATTGCACTCAATGCAATTAATAAAATTGCACTCAAGGAAAACACGGCTAAATCGTTATCCATCTTGATAGTATATGACGTTTATATGATCTTATGTGGATCAATCCATACTAATATTATAAATGCGAAAGTGTGTGTCTGTCTGTCTGTGTATCTGTCTGTCTGCCTGTCTGCTACGCTTTCCCGGCCCATCTTTTAAACCGATTTTGCTGTAATTTGGTATAGAAGTAGGTTATATCCCGGGGAAGGACATAAGCTACTTTTTATCCTGGAAAATTATGGAGTTCCCGCAGGAATCAAAAAACCTTAATCCACGCGGACGAAGTCGCGGGCATCATCTTGTAGTATAATATGTAAAAATGAAGAACTGCATCATATAAATATGATCATAGAACTTGACAGATATGACATCATATATATATGATGAATATATGATAGTGTAATATCAGCCTTACACTGACTTGTGGGATGAATAAGATAATAGTAGATTATACACCAAGGGGATAAAGCACTGTTTTATGTCACGGGCGCTACATTGAATCCTGAACGTAACGAAGGACTCCAAATTTAACTCCCGAGCGCAGCGAGGGTGTTATAAGTTAATTCCCGACCAAAGGGAGGGAATTAAGATTGAGTCCTGAGTGCAGTGAGGGATTCAAGCGCCCAAGAAAGAAACTGCTTTATCCCGGTGGTGTATACTCTACTTTATACTTCTACCATAACAGTAAAACAAACTGTAACGGTTAGATATTTATTGCAAATCATAGTAAGTAGGATACATAGGTCTAGTAAATTATAAAAAGAAAAGACAAATTAAAAGTGATTGTTGATATTCAAACTTTTTGCTTTTCATGCTGCCATTGTTTATGCAGGTATACATGCTCCTTGGTTTAAAAACTTTTATGTCAAATGGTACGGTCGTTTGGTCGACCAGTCTGGAGCCTAGACTCTGTTGTGCATATTTACAGTATGGGGTTGGTCAACTAGTTGGGCGATCGATCGACTAGATTACGGCCCTAGGGCATGAAGACTGACTTTAGACCCGCAAAAGTATGATTAAAACAGTAGTAAAGGTATGGTAGAAGTATAAAATTTGTTTCATGTGAGAAAATTTGTGCCATTTATGATGTCTTTTAAAACTGTTTTTCATATATTTTTTTTAACTATGTTTATTTCTTAGCAAATAAAGGCTTTATAATAATGATATGTCAGGACAGTACTCCAGTTCGGAAAGGAGTTTCTTCTGAGAAAAACTGGTAAGAAACTAATAAGATAAATTAAATATAAAGGTTATTTACCTGGCGAGTCCCTGGCTGCGGTCTCCGCAGCGGCCAAGGCGGACGCGGCTGCGGCGCGAAGGCGGAAGGATTGCGCGCGCGACCGACCGCACTCGCCGCGCAAAGCCAATATTGCACGCAGCATTGTATCCGCTTCGCGACCCACCTGCAATATAAATAAGCTTTAATATTGAATCGAAGCAGGCGTTACTTTGCGGAAGTCCATGTACTACACGCACCATCGACCACACAACCAATAGACGCCTAATTACTATGCTTTCGTAATGCAAACAATTCAGTCAAATGACTCAAGTAAGCGGGCGCGGGGTACTAAACGCTGATTGGTCTACTCAAGGTCAAAAAAATCATAAATCAAATGGGATGGGGTCCTAACTCCTAATAATTATTTATCGATAATTAATTACCGATATACTCTAATTAATATTTAAATAACTCGGTAGGTTTTGTTACAAGGGCGTGGAATTATATAAGACCTATTAAGTCTGATGTGTTGTCTGAAAGTGTTCGCCCTATATGAGGAGTCTATTAGTTGTATGGTCGATGACACGCACTGTACCACATAGATTTGTCTGCTGTGGCGGATTATAGCGAACTAGCGGATGCCCGCGACTTCGTCCGCGTGGATTGATGTTTTTCGGTTCCCGCGGGAACTTTTTAATTTTCCTGGATAAAAAGTAGCCTATGTGCTATTCCAGACTATAATCTATCTCTGTGCCAAATTTCATCCAGATCCGTCCAGCCGTTGGAGCGTGATTGAGTAACAAACATCCATACATCCATACATCCATAGATCCATCCAAACTTTCGCATTTAAATAGTAGTATAGATTAAACTTCTGGTTCATTCATTAATAAGCTTTAACATTGCGAAATTATACTAATACTAGCTGATGCCCGCGACTTCGTCCGCGTGGTTTAAGTTTTTTTGATTGCCCCGGGAACTCCTTAATTTTCCGGGATAAAGTAGCCTATGTCACTCTCTAGGTCCTTAACTATACCCATGTCAAAAATCACATCGATGCGTTGCTCTGTTGCGGCGTGATTGAAGGACAAACCAACAAACAAACACACTTTCGCATTTATAATATTAGTATGATTATAAATGCGAAAGCGGGTTTGTTTGTTGGTTTAATGGTTTGTCCTTTTAGCACGCCGCAACAGAGCAACGCAACGACGTGATTTTTTGCATGGATATAGTTGAAGACTTGGAGAGTGACATAGGCTGCTTTTTATCGCGGAAAACTAAGGAGTTTCCGCGGTAATAAAAAAAAACTTAAACCACGCGGACGAAGTCGCGGGCTAGTATACGATAATATTAACAAGTAATTATGTAGTACACAGAGTTTCTCAAAGAAGCTTTTCTTACACTGCTATCGGTCATGTAAATTTGCGATAAAGTGCATCGCACTAGTGCGGTAATGTAACCCTATTCTAACACTAACTGGCTTTGATTGAACACTTTAACCCATCATCAGTTGCCATCATGTTTTTTTTTTTTTTTATCCACTACAAGTTAGCCCTTGACTGCGATCTCGCCTGATGGTAAGTGATGATGCAGTCTAAGATGGTAGCGGGCTAACCTGTTAGGGGCATGGCAGTTATATTAAACCCATACCCCTATTCGGTTACTACACGGCATCGTACCGGAACGCTAAATCGCTTGACGGCACGTCTTTGCCGGTAGGTATGTGATTACAGTCAAGGGCTAACTTGTAGGGTAATAAACAGAGGTAAGTAAATAGAATAAACCTGTATTAAACTTTATCTATACTAATATTATAAAGAGGTAAAGTTTGTGAGTTTGTGACGTTGTAGGGGGTAATCTCTGGATCTACTGAACCGATTTTGAAAATTCTGGTACCAATAGAAAGCAACATTATTTGTGAGTATCATAAGCTATTAACCCGAAAAATGAGGGAGTTCCCGTGGGAATTTAAAAAACTTATTACACGCGGACGAAGTCGCGGGCATCTGCTATACTGAATATTAAAAAAACTCTTTTTTTTTTATTGCAAGATAGGCTTGCGCTTGACGACAATCACGCTTAATACAAAGCAATGATTAGGTCTAGGTTGGAGCGCGCCCGCCTAGAAGTGCCTATTCACTCTTGCCTTGAAGGTACTTAAGGCCCGGCGCCCATTATCGGCATCGGCACGACTGAGGATTTTAGGTGGCAAATAGCAATATACATTAACATAATGACAATAAAGTAGAAATTTCCATTATATATGGTCGTAATAACAAAAATACCGCTTCGGTATGCTCGAGGCTGCTGTATCGGCAGCCTTAAGAATGCTTCGGGATGCTTCGGCATCCTTCGGTACGCCGCCGGCGCCGAGGCACCACTCGGGGATAGCTTGCCCGGACGTATATCGTTGCTTCCAAAGGTTGTTCACCCAAAATCTTCTTGATTGATTAGATTTCTCTTCTTCTTCAACAAGAGCTGCTATGAGCACTAGATCCCAGTCCACCATATTAAATACAACTCAGACAACTAGCTTGTAACAACTCTGAGACTGTTTTGACGAGAAATACGATATTGAGACGCTTCGGCAAGCTACAGGACGGTGCGGCATGCTAAAGGACGCTTCGTCATCCCTAAGAACGTTGCAGCATGCCAAAGCATAGTTTCCGACAGTGTGCGCTTGCATGTAGGATGCCGAAGGATCCTGTTCCTTGCCGATGCCGATAATGGGCGCCGGGTCTAAGTTATACGTGGCAGGGAATACATGTGTTAAGTTATACGTGGCAGGGAATACATGTGCTGGAAGGGCATTTCACATCCTGGCGGTTCGAATCAGAAACGTAGAGCAGGCCTACAGGTTGATTTTTTGCTTTTATTTACATGTGTACTGAAACATGTGTCCAAAATAACCCTTTAAAACCCTGGCCTGTAGCTTGGGTATTTAAATTTGCTCCTCGTCGATAATTATCTACTTTGGGCACTAGCAACGTAAATAACTATTATACTACTTAGATGACCTAGTAAAAAATACATACCTTGTGTAGTGGCTTGATGTTGACTCTCATTACGTCCGAACTGAGTGACTTTTGCTTCTTCACAAATTCCTTAAAAGATTCCACTGTTGTGGATATTTCATTTGGCAGCTTGGTTTGCTTTGGTGGCTCGTCTGAAATATGAATTACTAGACTGTGACTGTGTGTTTTTTTTAAGTACGGACTTTTACGACTACCCAAAGAAAGGAATAATGTTTTCAGGGTTTCTGTGAGTATTTGACGACCTCCATGGCGCAGTGTGTAGCGCTGTTGTCTTCTAAAGCCGACTGACTTCTAGACCTAGCAATTTGAAGTCAGTCATTTTTTTCTTTGATATAACTACTAGTTTGTTCTCTCGTTTTCGTCCGTGCGTTATAGGTTTTCTAAAGTCATAAGTCTTCATGGTGGGGCTGGAAGCTTCCCAGTCCTAACTTTTCAATGTTAAAAAAATAAAAAATATAGCTCACAAAGATGCTACAAAATACATAGTAGCAGAAAACACGATATTATATTAAAAAAAAAAACTTTTCAATGACCTTTATTAGTACGGCTTTACATTAAAGAGAACTCTCAAGTTTCTTCACAGAGTTTGAGCTGTTTAGTATGCCAGCTATCATATGCCTGGCCTCTAGAATAGTCAATCTGTATTTTCTTTTATAGTATAGAAAAAAATACTGAATTAAAAAAAACAAACTCACTCTTGCCATCTGCGTTGGTTGTGTTAGTAGTTCCCGGTTGAGACACTCCACCGAGGCCCAAGCTTGGTGCAGCTGGAAACATTATTTTTAAAATGTTAGTAACAGGTAATAACTGGAAGTAGATTTTTTTTTTTTTTTATACACTACATGTTAGCCCTTGACTGCGATCTCACCTGATGGTAAGCGATGATGCAGTCTAAGATGGTAGCGGGCTAACCTGTTAGGGGCATGGCAGTTATATTAAACCCATACCCCTATTCGGTTTCTACACGGCATCGTACCGGAACGCTAAATCGCTTTGCGGCACGTCTTTGCCGGTAGGGTGGTAACTAGCCACGGCCGAAGCCTCCCACCAGGCCAGACCAGGGAAATTCAGAAATTATAAATTTCCAAACCCTGCCGGGGATCGAACCCAGGATCTCCGCACGTTAAGGCAACAGCGCTCAACACTGCGCCACGGAGGTCGTCAAAAAAATATGTAGTATAAACATGAAGGAAGGTGACAACCTCCGTGGCGCAGTTTTGAGCGCTGTTGTCTTAACGTGCGGAGGGCCCGGGTTCGATTCCCGGCAGGGTCAATTTGGGAAGTTATAATTTCTGAATTTTGGTGGGAGGCTTCGGCCGTGGCTAGTTACCACCCTACGAGCAAAGACGTGCCGCCAAGCGATTTAGCGTTCCGGTACGATGCCGAGTAGAAACCGAATAGGGGTATGGGTTTAATATAACTGCCATACCCCTAACAGGTTAGCCCGCTACCATCTTAGACTGCATCATCACTTACCATTAGGTGAGATCGCAGTCAAGGGCTAACTTGTAGTAGATAAAAAAAAAAGAAAAAAAAAAGGTGAATGGTATCTCAATAATACTTTTTCTATTCTATTATGCATACTAATAGACAAATACTATAAAACAAACATATTTTCAGTCGATAAAACTTACTAAGTATAAAATTCCCAAAAAAAAAAAATTACATACGTGATATTAATGCCTTACAGTAACAACAATATTTTACAATGATGACTTTTTAGTTATTTTATTCCATAATACCTAAATCGGGTTGCATTCCAGTAAAATTAGAAGTTTCAAAGCCATTATCTGTAAAGGTAACTTACATTTATCTTTCCTATAACTATTCTATGAATATCTGTCTAGTGAATGTTGTGAGTGGATTATTTGACAGTAGCTGATTGCCCGCGACTTTGTCCGTGTTGATTGGGGGTTTTTGGTTCCCGCAGGAACTCTTTAATTTTACGGGATAACGAGTAGCTAATGTGTTGTTCTAGACTATAATCTATCTCAGTGCCAAATTTAATCCAGATCTGTTCAGCCGTTCTGGCGTGATTGAGTAACAAACAAACAACACACCTAAAGTTTACACTTCAACAATTTGTTTCTTTTACATGACAAATACAAATATGTAAATAAATATAAGTAAGAACTGACTTATGCTGAATTTTTCTATCCAAGATTGTGTTGTCAACGTTAAATTCGTCCACCAAAATGCTACCAAGGGAGTGAGTGGCATTACATCTATTTATAAAGATTATAAGTCGATTACATATTAAAAGTAGAAGAAATTATGTAATCGTAATGAAAGTAGATGAAATCAATGATTTTCTGAACGACAAAGTTGCTTGGAAGCAACCGGCCTCGCATCCAGTGACCCACAAGTCAGTGTAATACTTGTAACGTATTGTATGTGTTGTATTGTCTACTTATTGTAACCTTTTTCTATTTTAAGAAAAGAGCAACTGCTGAGTTTATCTCGCAGACGGCTCTTCTCAGTAGAATCATTTTCCGAACCGGTGGTAGAGTCTTAACGTATCATAAGTGACACAAGTTGTCCTATGTGAAAAATAATCATTTCATTTCGAAACCTGGGGGTCTACTCTCTTTCTCTCAAACGAAACTTCGCAAACGAACGTAATTAATCTGTTATTAGACCCACTCAAAATCGTTCAATCCAATCGGTCACGAAAATTTTCTATGGATCCGTACTTCGTCTGCGTGTACGAAAACGAAATAGAGAGAGCATAGAGATAATATTATGTAGGAGAGGAGTTAACGAAATTTCGTTCGTTCGTTTGCGAAGTTTCGTTTTAGAGAAAGAGAGTAGACCCCCTGAGCTGTACGACCCAAAGTGGTTGTATTTACGTAGTCATATTTAACAATAACTATAACCATCAATGGTGCAATGAGTAATCGACCCTTAGTACTCACATGTAGGTGTTAAAGTACGATAGGTGTCCCGTCTAGCACTCTTAAGGGTGTAGCGCATATCTTGTTCATCTGTGCATTTGTTCTCAGTCAAGGGCGGGATTATTTGGAAGGTTTGGGTGAACGGGATGAAAGGGGAATCTGGGGATTGCTGGTACGGATGCATGGCGCTAGAAAAAGGGATTTTAGGGTAAAATGGAGTATTTTTAACTTTTTCTATGCTGCCTATTTGTTGAGGCATGCTATACACACATATGATACATTTTACCTAAACCAAACTCTTTGTATTTTTTTATTTCACTCAATATGTTCAATATGTTATAACTACATGAATATACTTTACTAATCATTGCAATGTGAACTCGCCATCCTCGCATAAATGTTAAAGTTTATTGACCGAGCGAAGCGAAGGTCTCTGAGTCTACTTGAGTGAATTGGCACTTGTCCGTCCGTCCGTCCGTCCGTCCGTCTGTCAGAGCCTTATAACTACTGAATTGCTGAACGTTATTTCTTCAAATTTAAATATAATATGTAAACCGATGGCCTCCCGCCGAATATGGCTTAAAAAGTTATAAAAATCTTTATTTCGGGTGGGCTCTCATAGAAGCGAATGTGAAGTAAAATATTTTTTATAGCGTTACATAAGGTTGCGGTATATCATTTTAAAGATAATTAGGAATAGAGTCCAAAACAATTTATTTTTTTAAATTTCCCCTAAAATTGACAAAATGGGGGGCTTTCAAAGTGGAGATTTTCTAACGTCCAAAGTTGACCTCAGAACTCTCAATTTTCTGAACTCTCAAGCCTGAAACATGATCAATTATTTGAATTATATCCTGTACTTGAACAACAAATACTAAAATTAGATAAATATTATAAGGAAACGAAATTATTTAATTTTTAATGATGATGGTATTTTTAACAGAACTCCACAATGATGTCAATAGATGGCGCTCTGTGATACCGCGAGGTCTCAGTTCGGGGCGAACCACTAGTAGAGGATGGCTAGTATATATGTACATATAAAATTAATGTATGTTTATCTTAACCAATAAAAATAAAATAAAAAAAAGAATGTTGGTAAGTATCACCACAGACTCACAAAATCTTTCAATTAATGTGGGTTTGAGAAGAACAAAATACTTCAGTACGGCCAAGTGATAGCTTTGTCATTCATTGGAGATCCTGGAGATTTCAGTAACCCTCACCAGGATTTCTGTGATGGCTGCAATTTCGCCCTTCGACCCGTCTTCTCTTTCGTCCTCATTATTTCTTTGGCCAGCCCAGCATGATTTGGGGTCAGCCCCCCGATTACGTAAGAATTGTCGATCAAACGTTAAAGATTTTCGTCAAAGTAAAATAAACCATGATAGTATTGAATTAGAGCTCAATTTCGTCTGCCCATTCTTATACGTTTACGGTTATCGTACATATTACCTAAACGTATAAGAATGGGCAGACGAAATTGAGCTCTAATTCAATGCAGTTATGGTTTATTTTACTTTGACGAAAATCTTTAACGTTTGATCGGCCATTCTTACATGATTGGGGCCCAGCTTTGTTAAAAAACATCAAATCAAATGTGCAGAACCGAATGTCTATAGCATGCCATGTTTCCTATAGTCTTTGAATACAGTAAAGAGATTCTCACCACTAGTGGTAGTCGCGGAAGTGGTGGCGCCAAATAGCCCGAAACCCGACTGAGGTGTGGTGGTTGTCGCGCCAAAGCCGAAACCGCCCAGACCACCAAGCCCCGCACTAGTTGTGGTGGTGGTGCCAAATGATAGACCTATAAACAAATGGTGTTTAATAAGGTGTACAAAGCAATTTTTTTTAGTATATAGTTCTTTTTGGCCATGAAATCTGGCATAAGAAACAAATGTTAAACTCCTCCTTTATTATAGTTGAAAAAAGACATGAGTACCTGTATATAATTGGGAATTTGACAACTAGTCAAATCAGCCACTTTTATCAAACGTCAAAATTTTTTTTTTTTTTTTTATATATATATAGCGAGCAAACGAGCAGGCGGGTCACCTGATGGTAAGTGATTACCGCCGCCCATGAACATTTGCAGCACCAGAGGAACCGCCAATGCGTTGCTGGTTTT
Organism: Erebia ligea; assembly: GCA_917051295.2. Classification (NCBI taxonomy): domain Eukaryota; kingdom Metazoa; phylum Arthropoda; class Insecta; order Lepidoptera; family Nymphalidae; genus Erebia; species Erebia ligea. Next base: position 11,592,995 of record OU785241.1, on the reverse strand, counting down.
TGAGAAATTTGTTTATCCGCCCTTTGAAGAGCCCCATATTATAATCATTAGGGAACACAGAAGATGGAAGTTGGTTCCACAATTTGCAGGTACGTGGCAGAATATATATGACAAAATAGTTTAAAATTAGTTATTCAACATAAAACTAACAGGGGACGTAGATATTACGACTTTTGGGAGATCCTCTTTAATAATCACTAAAAGATAATTTATTTGAATAGTTGTCAAATACCCATAACTATAATAAATTATTATAGTTATGGCCTTACAGGGAGTCACCACACAGCTTTTATATTCTGCTACAAGTCAGCCCTTAACTGCAATCTCACCTGATGGTAATTAATGCAGTCTAAGATAGTAGTGGGCTAACGTGTTACGGGTTTGGCAGTTTTATTAAGCCCATACTGCTAAGAGTATGCTAGACAAAATGCGAAAGTGTGTCCGTTTGTTTGCTATGCTTTAACGGCCCATCTGTTCAACCGATTTTGATGACATTTGGTACAATGATAGGTGACATAAACAACTTTTTGATACAATGAGCTCTTTGGAATACCGAATAGACCCACTATTAATAACGTAACTTATCTCTATTTAACCAGATTTTCACTCACAATGCTTTGGTTTTTACCCAACTATGGCAAAGTAAAAAGGAAGGGTTATGATATTAGCAGTCTATGAATGCATGTATGTGTATATAAAGAGGTGTCAATCAAATTCCTTATCACTGCAACACAGTTTTTAACTTTTGCAGGATGATCGTTCATATTATGTTTAAGTCCTAGGTAATGTTTCAAAATAAAGTTTTTATTATATATTATTATTTATTTATCATGTCCGACATGGTGACATAGGCTACATTTTACACGAACTAAGTCAATATGATGGATTTTACATCCAAAAAAGTGGGTGCCTCTGAAATTTTTTCCATGATGGGGTCACGGTTTTTTAATAAATACTTATTGCTCGTTTATTATTCTATACCTGTTGAAGCAGCTGTACTAGTTCCGAAATTGAGACCACCAGTTCCAAGGCCAGCCCCGAATGATGTATTTCCAGCACCAAATGCTGGGGCAGTTGTACCTAAAATGTTTTTTCATATAAATCAAGTTATTGTTTATATATGTCAGAAGATTTTTGTATTTAAATTAAATGCTTCTGACCAATTTGCTCCAATACTGCAAATTCTGTCATGAAAAGTTAAGGAACCAGCAGCACTACATTAGAGCTGTTATTTTAGTTTAGGTTAGACAGTGCTAAACAGAATAAAATTGGCCACAATATCAAGAAAAGTTTAGGACAAGTTATGTAGGTATATTACTAGTATTTCATGGATATTTTTACTAGTATTTTAGATATGAGTTTAGATAAAATAATGTATAAAACTCCACACAACTTATAGGTATTATGCTTCAGTTTCAAAAACTAGGTACTATTTTGAGTCCAAATCATTGCATTATTTTTAGTTACTCACCAAAAGCAGGTGCCGTAGTACCAAAAGCAGGTGGCGCAGCAGTAGCACCAAATGATAAGGACGTTGTTCCACCGAACGCGGGCGCGCTAGTGGCTGCACCAAAACTTGTGTTCGCACCGAAACTTGTGTTAGCACCAAAGCTAGTGTTAGCTCCAAACGCGGGCGCCGCTGAGGTCGCTCCGAACGCCGGGGTTGTAGATCCTGTTGAATCCGCAAGGTGAAATAACTTAAGTGAAATAAAATAAAAGACAAAATTCAAAAATCAAATGTTTTTTCATTCAAATAAACTTTTACAAGTACTCTTGAATCATCAAGTGAATCTTCCACTGTTTGGAATACCATTCCTACCAAGAAGAACCAGCAAGACACTTTCTCAAGCTGCTGCATTATATCATAAAATCCACAAAAACCACACTTTGACCAACATTTGGAACAAACCAAGGATGAGGTGATGTCAAGCTCCGTAAATGAGTTCAAGAATGAGTTGACCTCTGTGGCGCAGTGTTGAGCGCTGTTGCCTTCGCTTGCGCAGGTCCCGGGTTCGATCCCCGGCAGGGTTTGGAAATTTTTGATTTCTGTATTTTCCCTGGTCTGGCCTGGTGGGAGGCTTCGGCCGTGGCTAGTTACCACCCTACCGGCAAAGACGTGCCGCTAAGCGACTTAAGCGTTCTGGTACGATGCCGTGTAGAAACCGAATAGGGGTATAACAGGGCTAACAGGCTAGCCCGCTACCATCTTAGACTGCATCATCACTTACCATTAGGTGAGATCGCAGTCAAGGGATAACTTGTAGTGGATAAAAAAAAAAAAAGAATAGACTAGTCACTAGACAATCACCTGAAGTCAAAGCAATCCTTGCACATCTTCAAATGTCAACTTTCTCTATGCAATTGAGTAGAATGTAGTATATCAAATATTATGTATAAATAGTTATTTCTGATAGATATCTATAATGTGTATTATTAGTATGTAGTGTACATGAAGTCTATTTTATTTAAAATTGCAGGACCTAAATTGCATGCCACATAACCCATGATTTCGCAATTCCTATCACCAAAAGCTGTCTGCGAGAGATCGCTTTAGCGATAAGATCGCCTTTACACACTCTACTATTAGATTGAGCTTCTTTTTATGTACTTCCGTGTTTCTATGTTTCTTGTGCAGTTAATAAATACAATAATCCATACTTAATATTACAAATGCGAAAGTGTATCTGTCTGTCTGCTACGCTTTCACGGCCCATCTGCACAACCGATTTTGATGAAATTTGGTACAGGGGTAGATTGTATCCCGGGGAAGGGCATAGGCTACTTTTTATTCTGGAAAATTAAAGAGTTCCCGCGGGAACCAAAAAAGGCATCTGGGCATTAGCTAGTACTTAATAATAATGAAAATTGTAGTGAGAAAAGCTAGTGAAAAAATTGGTATGCTCTAATTTATAAGTCCAAGTTTTTCATTATGTACCTTAGAGTTGTTCAAAACTGTTATAAATCCATAACACGCTACGGACTATAAACTATAAATTTTTAACATGCTTTTAAATACGTTAAGTTATAACGCGCTTGTTATGTGAAAACGTGGGGGCAGGCGCGATATGTCTTGTAGTACGCTAAATTTCGTAACACGCAAAGATGACGTTCACTCACAACAGCGCTAAAAAGTACTCTGTGACAGCGCGTTACGCGAGACTTACCATCGCGTCGGCCGGCAGGCGGGCGCCACAAGTGCAACGAGGCGCCGCGCGCGATCGCGGTATATTCATAACTCCGTAGCGTCATGGCGGCTCCTCACATAACATGTTATCCCGTTATGGAACAATAACGCGCTATCATATTGCGTTACATGTTATATTAACCACCTCTAATGTACCTACTATGTATTGTATTATATTAATGTAACAGTGCAATACCAAAGGCTGGTGTTGTTCCAAATGCGGGTGTAGCTGTACCAAAGGCAGGAGCGGTAGATGTAGCACCAAATGCAGATGTGGACCCAAAAGTGGAGGTGCCAGCCCCAAATGCTGGGGCAGAAGTTGCAGGTGTACCAAAGAGACCAGTTGAGGGCTGTGATGTAGCGGTTAAGCCAAAACCTGGTGTTGCTGGCCTGAAAGTTATACAAAATGGTTTTAATACATAAAGTTTAGCACCTATTAGAATGTATGTTTATGTAATAATTGTATATTATGTAATAATTTTATATTCAAAGCAATGTCCCGTCTCACAACAAGTACGGTCAATTCTTGTAGGTTGCCTGGCAGAGATCACTTTAGTGATAAGGTCGCCTTTTGTTTGTAATTTTGTAATAATGTCCTTTGTATAATGTCCTTTTCTTGATGCAATAAAGTTTTTAATAATAATAATAATAAAGTTTTAACAAAAATTTAGGGTTTTACTTAATTACATAATGATGTTTTTCCAGTCATTTGTTGATTCTTTTCACTATAAGTTCAGTTCAGTTCAACTCTTGGTTTTATGGATTGTGTTTGTACCAAATGGGTACAATATACCTCGCCAATGATGCGTGGAATGGAGGAGACACACTTTATAGGTGATAGCAGGGAGGTTCTAATTAACTATAGGTAAGTTATTGTAGTAGCTAGTATTTAGTGGCAGCAGCAGTAATTTTGGTAAAAACAATAAAATATCCTTGACTTCAGGGTGAAAAGGTAACGCAGGGACACTTAAACTTTATTATTAGCATTAAAAATAATGTACACTCTTCAGAGAAGATTTCAAATTGTTAATTTAAAAATATGCATCAATCAACAGAATTGTAGGCCGGTTTAAAATAGTGAACAAAAATGGTATACTTAGTGTAATAATATTAACTACTACTATAAATATACAGGCAAAATTTGATTACACTTATGAATTAGAGCTTAGTTAGATCTAACTCGGTAAATAGGTAGACTCAAATTCGTGGTACATTTGGGTTGTTTTTTTCTGGTACGGATTTCAATGCCGTATTGTCATCAAGGGAAGATGACAGATTTGCAAAAAGTTTAGTTGAGTTTTGAGGTTACATTCTTATAACTTAGCACTTTTATTTTTTTGCTGGACTTAGAGTGATTGTAGGATTTTGACTACAAAAATTGAAAGTTATCTTACTTATTAGCGCCAAAACTGAAGCCAGTGAGCCCTGTCGAAGCCGGGGCGCTGGAAGGCGTTCCAAAGGAAAAAGACATTTCAGATCTTAACTTTAAAACATAAAGAACATACACTGATGTATGAGATAAAACAAAGTATTTTTAATTTCTTTACACGACTTGTAAAGTAGAAACCAAGTCTCAGTGTTTTTTTTTTCACTTTTGAAATTCAAACCGCAAAAATCATTGGACTGGCATCATTGGGAAAAAGAATAAAATTAAAAGCCGTGCCTGAGACACCAACAGACACAGACCACAGACCAGCAGAGACAAAAGCAGAGACAAGTAACATAAAGGAATACAGACCAGTTAACCACAGACCAGCCACAGACTATAGAGCAGTATAGAGCTGAGAGCACACAGAGTTATAAAGAGAAGCAGAGGCAAGATAACGTACAAAATAGCGTGGCAATTACAAACACACGAAAACTTTACGCACACATACACAAAACACAGGGCCGAACCTTGTTGCTGCATAAAACATTATATTAATATGAAGGGTTAGGTTGCGTGAAAAAAATTGACCTAAAGACACCTATCATTTGGAAGCTATAATTTGTAAGGATTTTAAAAATAATTATTATTGGTACTTTTATAATTTCCTCATCACAAGCGATCACAACTGCAATATAGTAACACTAGTAATGGTAATCATCACCACGTGCGGGACTGCAATATAGTAACACTAGTAATGGTAATCATCACCACATGCGGGACCCTAGTCAATGTGGTGAATATAGATGTGAGCTCCGCGCTGCGTGTGATATCGTCACCGTCGCGCGCGGAGTTATAGTTCCTGTTACAACTCAAATCCTGAGGACCCCGTCAGTATCATGGCCAGTGGTTCTCGCGTCGTTCTCGCTCTGCGTCGACGCGCAGGTGATGGGGATATTATTTAGAAGAACAGTACCAACGGATATCGTGTAAATACCGCCAGATTTTAGCTCAAAGTTCCTATTGACAATAATTTCTTGGCAGTAAGCCAAATAAATGTTGTTAAACAATCGAATCGAATCGTTATTCCAAAAAGAGGTTAAATAGAAAATTACAACAGGTGTTTTAAACTCACATGTTTTTTATTCAAATAAACTTTACAATACAAACCTTTAGAATCTGTATTGAGGTTTTCAATAAAAATTAATGAAATTCATCCACTTATTGGAAGATAAGGTAAATTGGTACCTACTTAGTATAAGACCTCAACTAACTTTTCTTTGAAAATGGTCGGTATTGCACCAGGAGATAGAATTGTACGGAATATATTACGTTCTTAGATTATCTGTAAAATGCTTGGAGCATATAGCACTCCATGAGTTGGTCTGCCAGTCTTTTCTATTAATATTTTTATGCATAGGTCTCTCAGGTATTCATCCTTTGGAAACCTGAAATTAAAAGTCGAAGTTATATACTTAAAATAAAAGAGTCGTCGAGTCCGGCCCTGTAATTTGTTAAAGTTCTCAAGATGTCAAAAAAGATTATTCAACAACTTAAAGCATGTATTTCTACAGAAAACCATAATATTATAGTTTTAATATATGCATGGCTACATATTTCGTCATAACAACTATAAAATATTAGATATCTTAGCCTTGATACGATGCGATACGAAAACATTCCAAAGCTACATGATAGCATGAATTTTACTTACCGATTGAACGTTACTTCTGGGGTTTTCCTGTACGAAGCGTTGTAACACAGGGGGACACAACACTTCACCATTTTATTTCAGTAAATATTCATATAAATCTCCAAATTTCACAAAAAACTTATGACACCCAAGACAACACAATGTAAACAAACGCCATAGGTCTCATAGATGTCTTATAATGACTGCCACGCATTGAATTTTTGTCAATGTGTGCGTTGGTGTAGCACGGTGTTGCAGCAAATTAATACATACACATTTTTGCTTGCAGGGACACGGTCACACTCAGTCACACTGATTCACATACACTTGTCTATGTGGGTGTGAAATTTATGTTGAGTCTGCTTCTATTTATATGTCTGTGTGAGAGCACGTAGACAGAGAAAGGAATATAGACCAAACAGACCAAACGTAGACTGAGTAAGATATATAGACGCCGCCATATCTCCTTTTCACTCCCACATGAAAGAGATGCAGTGTTGGGATGTTACACAAGATAGAATGAGAAAAAAATATGTTTTTCTATCCCTTTCTGCGTGTCACGGTTTTAGTTTGTTTTGTGCATAATGCACATTATTGTGCTAGACAAATTATGACATTTGGGAGGTGTTTCAAAGTTATTACCCCTTTCAGTTACAGGCTGGCCTTGATTCTAGAGGTTAATTATTCTATGTGAGAACATTAGTTTTTAACAGGTGGCGACAAGGCTCTGGGCTCTAGCCCATTTGAGCTTACACACCTATAATTTTGAAAACGCTGCAAAGATTATGCTCTACTCATGCTAGAAAGTCAACAAACGTACATAATATGATGATGGTATTTTTTATTTTCTATTGACATTATAATCAAGTGTGACATGGATAGCAAGTTTCGAGAATGTTTTATTTTATTACGGTAGTAAAGAACATAATATAAATGAGAGAAAGAATAGAGAAGTAGTACGATGTACGTAGCACTTAATAATTCGATAGATTAATATCCCAACTTCTTTATCTGCCACAGATAATAATTATAAATTTATTTTATTTTTAAATCTCATTGACATTTGACATTATTAATTCGATTCGTCATTCGTTGTGTTTAAATCTTAATTTATCAATATTGTTGTTAGCAAGCTTTGTAGAAAAGCGAATAATTTGAGCGAACAAGGGAAAAAATATGAATTTCCTAGCCGGCGGCGGTAACCTTATTAATTACTGTCAAGTTGTTTTCAAAACGACCCCTATAGCAAAAAATATTTGCAGTGAAATCAGAATCTATCCAGCACCACCTCCTAAGTTGCTCTACAACCCTAGTCAATTGATGGAAAAAATATATAAAAACCTTGTAACTGGGAACGTTCGAATCGCAACTGGATATAGCTATGAAACAAGGGTTATAAATACGGTGTTGTAGTCTAACTCTAACCAGAATATGATAGATACCATTAATATTAATAACTAGGTACTTAACATAGTTTGTTTGAATAAATTTTTGTTATGATTTTGATTGTGTGAGATCCATACTATCCATACTTAATATTATAAATGCGAAAATTTGTCTGTCTGTCTGTCTGTCCGTCTGCTACGCTTTCCCGGCCCATCTTTTCAACCGATTTTGCTGTAATTTGGTATGGAGGTAGATTATATCCCGGGGAAGGACATAGGGATAGGACATTTTATATCAAAAAAACTTAAACCACGCGGACGAAGTATATTTCATCTGGTTAACAGATCGGTGAAGGTCGTGGTATATCCGGCTCTCGGATCACTAGTGAAGCATCAGTGCTGGTTTACGGATTCAAACAGACTCATTTTCATAGGCTTACAGTTGCATCTTGCATCCCGGAGACGGACTTAGGCTAATTTTTATCCCGAAAAATCAACGAATTTCCTCAGGATTTAAAAGAATAGGTTATTACAATAAGTAATCACCTTTGGATGAACCAAAGGTGATTACTTATTGTAATAGGTACTAAAGTCTATTCACGGAGTGAACCATGCAAAGCGCTTTCTCTGTCCCACATTTGCATACAAATTGATAAAGACAGAAAACTGTCTAGCTCCGCCCAGGAGCGCTTGCGACCCGTTTGAAATCATAGGGCGCGTTCATATAGATAATGCTTTAGTAAGGAATTTTTATACCTATTATTGATAAGTAATTTGAAACAGATTTTTTTTATAAATGAAATAAGAGCTACCATGTGATTTGGTCTTTATTTGTAATAAAATAAAATCAACATTAAAGCAATATAAATTAAAAAATAATATAAATTATTCATTCGCTTTCACTTTCCAACGTATCACTGTCATTTCCTACATTAATAATTTCACTTAACCCTTCAAAGTTATGATCCATTTCGTTCATTTTTGGTTCTATTATACTTTTTCTACGTGCTGCACACATTTTTTCCATTTTTCAGTTGTAATTTTTTGAACAGCTGAATAAAATATTTTTTTAGATCAACCATTTTAAAGGTCATGTTACGGGAAGCGACGTGTCCTTTTATTTGAGCCCATATTAATTCAATCGGGTTAAGTTCGCAGTGTTAGGGCATCATATCACATAACACATATTGTGAGGGAGTGTGGCGTGCTTTCGTTCTGATCGGGGACTTCAAACGTACATTGGCTTGTTGTTCCTTCACCACTTTATAAACTGAACACCAGTTTACACCTAATGATGATGCAACTGTTTTACAAATCTCGTTGTGGGAAGCAGTCGGTGTAGCAATTTTAAAGGTGTTAAACATGTTACACATCATAACCTTTTCAGTTGAAGAAAAGGCCCGTTTAAGCCTTTTTTGCACTCTTCCTTCCGCCATATTCACAACAACCAATAAACTCGCCAAGTCGTTGGGTAAGCAATCAAACGGAATCCAGTAGACAAGCCAAGTTCACACAATGAGCACAAAACAACAGTCCGAAAAACAAGCCAGGTCAAAGATAAATAGATATGATCGCAATTCGCAACTAAGCAGGTACGCGGGAGACGTCTGAACGGTACGCAGGTATATTACTTTACTCTATGCGGTACGGAGTGTAACGACAGACTAATTATAACTTGCATTGTGATCACGGCCTAAGCGTCCCTATCTGCCAACCAACCAACCAATCACGTGGAAGTCCAAATTCTCAGTGCTTGGTTCATTCGGCGAATAGACTATAGCTGATGCCCGCGACTTCGTCCGCGTGGTTTAAGTTTTTTGATTCCCGCGGGAACTCCTTAATTTTCCGGGCTAAAAAGTAGCCCATGTCACTCTCATTCTCAACTATACCCATGCCAAAAATCACGTCGATTCGTTGCTCCGTTGCGGCGTGATTGAAGGACAAACCAACAAACCAATAAACCAACAAACCATTAAACCAACAAACCAACAAACAAACACACTTTCGCATTTATAATATTAGTATGATCTAAAAATCGGCGTATTTGATATCCTAACATAGAATGTTATTTTGAAAATATTACGTCTTTATGATATGATTTCCAATCTTTTCTTAAATGCTGTGGTCGTATTCCTAAAGTTTTATTTATTTAGCATCCATTAGTATTACCTAACTGTGTTTCGAATAGGAAAATCCTGAGGGAGCCACTGAAGTTTAATTGACTTCCAAGATTTTTAATTATACACCTAATAAAATACACACCGAAGGAACGAAGACGGGGGATATAAGTACTTGGACTTGGAATTATATTATATATTACAAAACTTCCTTTTACAATATACGACACACGACATTTTGTTAGCTGGAATAATACATAGATAGAGGGTTTTAATTTTTTTTATTTCAATCACAATTTTGAGTTGCGACACCCGTGCTACCACCGGCTTCACCTACCCAGTGGGTGCAGGCCGGGAGAATTTCTGTTTACCCACCCACCCACGCACTTCAATATATTGGTTGGCGGTGAAACTTCATGACATTACAATTTTCGAACAGTAAATGCCACAAATCCCAGCTTGATTTCTGCATAAAACAGCCAGACTGATTCTTTTCGAAAAAGTACAAGCCATGGCATTAAGATTGAATGCAACTTTTTCGAAATGGGGGTTTTGATCGATTCCACACCAGTAGTACAACAGTATCTTGATCTAAATGACCTCTTATATGTAGCAATATAGCAGCGTCGAGATTAATATAATGAGAATAAAATAATTGCAAACTACCACAGAATACCAGAGGCGTACCTAGGATAAATCGCAACAACTAAAATATAGTCGCTTTGCGACGCGGCCAAGTATAAGAAAGTTTCCTGTCTGTTTGTCTTCTGTCTGTCTGTGAAATTTTTTCTCTAGGAAATCTCAGTATAAACTCTATGGATTTAACTTTAGAGTTAGGCATCATCGATATATAATATTATGTAGGTACTAGATAGGCCCGTTCATAGAAAAAAGTTGGGCGTCCGACTTGTGGGGCGTGCCCCTCACCTGTAGAACCCTGTCCTTGTCCCTGTCATAGCGCTGTCCCGCTTTTCAGACTAGATGGCGTTAGTAAAATAAGTTCACATTCTTTGTTTGACAGGGCCCGTCTATCTAACTTGAGGTCTTTGTTGGGCATAGATTAACTTATACTTGGAGTTAGTTTTACAATGACCGTGGGTAACTTTAAAAATGCGTCCAACGATGCGTCAACTCATGATGAGTTAACGCAACGGTGAAACACTGAATAAGTACTTGGAACCTGCAAACAATTTTAAAATAAGATAATCGTGATAAAATGTTCTTTTTTATTGGGTACAAACGTAAAAGAAAGTTTCCATAATGAATCCTCTCTCTTGTCCCATATTCAACCAATTTCCATTGATGGATGTATTTATTCAGCTTTGGACCATTGGTACATACTACCTATAGTATGATTATTAATGTATAGGTATAGTACATTCAATATTAGCTGGCGTCTTTCCACTTGAACCTAAACAATAGGGGTAATAAACCAAACACTCATAGAGTCCATTCATTTTTAAAGAAGCCGTTTCAGCCTTATCTATTTTGTTGCAAACCAACCAGTGTTGATACTTTTGAATAATCATAGAATAATTTTAAAAAATTACGTACCTACTTACAGGTATGTTAAATAAAATACAATTACAAAAATTATTTATTTATTCTAAAGTAATAAATCAAAACATGTGGTTTTTAAATCTCTCACTGATTTCTTCTGATTCCGAATTATTTTCCATGGTTTCATTGTCCGATGAGTCGCTTCCAACATTTATTATAAAGTAAGTGCATGGTGTTTTTAAAAATCCTTGTTCAATTTTCTTACAGTGATTGTAAGAATTCCTCCACAGAATCGGATCCGAAGTATTAATAATAAAAGGAAGTTAACATAGGGAAAGTATCAAAAACGTTTGAAACACCGTTTGAACGCCGCACGTGTTTTGTAATACAAAGAATTCACCCGCCACGACTTAATCCTATTGTTATTGCTAATGACGGTCTCAAGTGGAAAGACGCCAGCTAATATTGAATGTACTATACAATATAGATCATTGTAGGTAAATGATTTGTACATTATTTGTGCAAATTCACTTATGTATACTCGGAGATCTCGCTTCGCTCAGCCAGTAATGGTCCAAAACAAAGGCCATCAAGGAAATAATTTCTAAAACCGACAAATTCATAAATGCATCGCATCGATCGCTTGCAGACGCGAGCCGCACAAATAAAACAAAATGCACCCCGGAGTCTAGTCGCTAGACAACAAAGGGTGGCCGAACAAGCTTATGACACCCCCCGAATTAGCCAAAAACACCCTTATTCGCAAACAATTTAGAGTTGGACGACGTGAAAATGTAAAATTGTGCTGTCCAGGAAACGATGTGTTATGCAAAGGTTAGGTTTAATTGCGTTTACCGATTTCACGGTAGGGAAGCTGGTCATAGACAATATGGAAACAAAAATATAGTGTATCATTTCCTCTTTGTTTTTGTCTGTGGCCGTTGTGCAACGTTGGGATGCAGATTGCAGACGGAGTACGGACCTATAAGTTAAAGGGGCAAAATAAATAAAAACTTTATTGCTTACACTAAATTGTTATGTGTACAATAAATGCACTTATCCTATGGCTGTGTTAAAACCTAACAATAAGCAATAGGTAGCAAACTCAGCATTACCGAGCATTGACAATATAATAATGCTCGGCGCTAGTTTTCAGTTTGCTCCATTAATAGGTACATAATCATTCAAAAAATTTGGCCCCGCGCCCTTTACCTTATAAATAAATATAACTATATCTAGTGCTTTTAAATATAAGTAAGCTATAACTTTTAAAAACAAAAGAAAAAAAAACACAAACTTTCTGTAGGGAATCTTTATGTAGGGAAGGGAAATATAGATTAATTATCATAGAATATCATTGTCTGGCGGACAAAAAGTCCGCGTAATTTTAACTGTAAGAGCAAAATACTACCTACTCCTAAGTCCTAACTACTGAACGAGCATGACAAAATATCATTGGAAATGTCCGCGTCGTATGAGAAACAAGTTTCGTCGTGTCGCGCAGGTCTGTGCAGACTGCAGGTCGCGAGCCGACGTGATCCGCTGACTAAATTTTGTCATCATGTGTGATTTTGCTCTTATCCGCACATACTAGCGCGACAGGATAAATCGTTTTCCTCAGATGCAACGGGAACGATTCGCGTAAACGTTCTATCCCGTCCGGTCATTAGTGTGTTTTCGCTGGTAGATTGGTCATACAACCGTGGCCAATCAGCTATCAGCTAAGAGCGATTTGCCACAAGTGGGAATCGAATCCCGCACCAGCTAGGTACAGTTCGCGCGCGAGTTGAATGCAGAGCAAATGTATGGTGATTGGTGACACATACATTTACTCTGCATTCAACTCGTGCGCGAACTATACTTATAAGACCATTGCGTAAGGAAGGTCGTCAAAATGCTTGTATTAAATTTTATATTAAATTATAATTTACTAGATGATGCCCGCGACTTCGTCCGCGTTGATTGAGTTTTTTTTAAGTCCTGCGGAAACACCTTGATATTCCGAGATAAAAAGTAGCCAATGTCCATCCCGGGGCGGGATAAAACCTACCCATGTACCAAATTTCATCAAAATCGGTTGAATAGATGGACTGTGAAAGCGTAGCAGAAAGACAGATAGACAGACACACTTTCGCATTTATAATATTAGTATGGATATGAATTATTTATCATCATTTCATTAAGTCTTGTAGCATCGTAAAATAAAGTTATAAACTATGTACCAAACAACCAACGCACGCCATTCTGTTTACTTCAAAGGGGAGACACGGCTTTGCTATAAAGCCAAGTCGACGCGTCTGTACAGACTCCGCCATACACGCTGTCAAAGCACGATATTATTACTTATTAGACTCACTTTCCCACTGCATAGTACAGGGGGGTTACAACCATCGCTGAAACCAGTATTACTTCAAAATCACAGTTGCTACCTTGTACCTTGACGTCCCTAAAATAAGGATCATAATTCTAAAGCACGAACGTCAACAATATTAAAATAATATGGTTTGCGATGGCAGTACGGCTGGTGCAGGGAAGTCATAGCGTTTCGGCGTCGCGACGGATCGATCCACACCTGTGGGCTTTTCTGCAGACTTCCCCGACGTAGAACGTAACTTTGCACGACATTTTGACAAGTTCGTTATGCTTTAAACTTTTACTGGTGCTTTTGAATCGTCATGTAAATCTGCCACTGGTTCGAAATGCCATTCCTACTTAGAAGAACCAGCAAGAAACTTTGCGGTTCTCGATGAAGAACGTAACTTTCCATAACTTTTTGGCTCTAGTTTAAGTACCTATTATTTTAAAGAAAATAACTTTTACATAAGTGCTTGGAATCTACAAGATTCCAAACATGCATGATTCAATTATGCAGTCCCGCGCAGTGTCTGTCTGTCTGTCTGTCTGCTACGCTTTCACGGCCCATCTGTTCAACCGATTTTGATGAAATTTGGTATAGGGATAGTTTGTATCCCGGGGAAGGACATAGGCTACTTTTTATTCCGGAAAATTATAGAATTCCTGCGGGAATCAAAAAACCTTAATCCACGCGGACGAAGTCGCGGGCATCATCTAGTTACTAATAAATAAAGAGTTATAATAATGGTCGTGACTCGTGACCTATAAGATGGTCGCACCCATCAGCTTCTCGGGATAAAAAGTAGCCTATGTGCTATTCCAGACTATAATCTATCTCTGTGCCAAATTTCATCCAGATCCGTTCAGCCGTTGGAGCGTGATTGAGTAACAAACATCCATCCATACATCCATACATCCATCCAAACTTTCGCATTTATAATATTTATTTACCTAGCTAATGCCCGCGACTTCGTCTGCGTGGATTGAGGTTTTATGTTTCCCGCGGGAACACTTTAACTTTCCGGGACAAAAAGTACGCCTTTGTGTTATTCCAGACTATAATATACCTCTGTGCCAAATTTCATCAAGATCCATTCAGCCATTGAGGCGTGATTGAGTAGGTAACAAACATCCATCAATCCATCCATCAATCCATCCAAACTTTCGCATTTATAATATTAAAGTATAGATTATATTCTTTCTTCCCACGTAAACGTTTACGTATTACGCGCGCCAGTCTGCATTTTTATTGCATTAGCCGATCCTCCGAAGCAAACGTTTTCAGTGGGAAATTTCTCAGACACATAAATTACTAGCACTTTAGCCGGTTTTCTGAATAAACCATCTAGACTCCGGGGCTAATTAGTTTAAAAACATTAGCGTTTATTCGACCAAAGTTATCTTTACGTTGAGCGGAGATAGCCTCTAGTCGTTTATGCGGGTATTCGGTTCGATCCTGGGGCACGCAATTCTAAATTTTCGGAGCTATGTATGTTTTAAGTTATTAAATATAAGTTGCTTTAAGCGGCGTGGTAACCAGCCCCCCGATCATGTAAGAATTGCCGATCAAACGTTAAAGATCGTCGTCAAAGTAAAACAAACCATAAAAGGTAAACGTTTAGGTATGTACGACACTCTACCGTATAAGAATGAATACACGAAATTGAGCTCAAATTCAATGCAGTTATGGTTTATTTTGCTTTGACGAAAATCCATTCTTACATGATAAGGGGGCTGACTTTTCGCCTCTCTATTTAAACTTTTGACAAAATATTATGTAACTGATCCAAGTCTTGACAGTAAAATAACTTCGTCTACATAAGGGATTCCCAAACCATTTTAGGCGAGAGACCCCTTTTCCAAAATGAACTGACACCTCAGACCCCCATATCCAAATTACTTTAAAAATCCTATCTCTAGTTTTTTTCCTGTTGATAAAATATACTTACTGTAACCAACCGCAAAGTTTTTAAATTGGTAAACTTGACATCATTTTCTCATCAAAATTTAACAAAATAAATAGACATATAATTTAGTAAATATCAAGTTTAATTAATAATTAATTAATAATACAAATTATGTAAAAAAAAAACATTAAAATAGGGGTCGATTTTTAGACCTCGTCAACCCCCAAAATAAGTTTTCGTTCATGTCGACCCATCATCTACATTCTACTACATCATGCTACAATATACACTTGTAAGTTTTACTCATGTAAGTCGCGTTATATGAGTGACTTACGAAATGTCGAAATGTAACAGTCTTGTAAGTCGGGTATTAACTTTTTTAATAAGAATAAAAACTTACAAGAGTAATCTTAAACTCCAAACTTCATTGCTTTTTTTAAATTAAATAAATCGAAAGCACCTGTAATAGTTTATTTAAATAAACTATTAATTAATCTAATTTCACCAACTAAATTTAAAGAAGGAGGAGCAGCTATATTTGAAGATATTATTATAAATCACCACAATCTTAATGAGGGTATAAAATTTATTATCCCCCTATTTAAAAATAATCTTCGACTATTTAGTCGTTCATAATAATTAATATTTGATAAACAAAATATACCAGAGGAACATAACATACTCGTACATAGAGGAACATTCGAAGTAAAAAAAAAACCTGCGGACTGCGGTAGATACACTCTTAAAATCAAAGGATAGGTACACTAGACTCCAGTGAATCTACCGCAGGTTTGCAATGCCATACCTACTTGTAATATAAACTATTGGTCTACACTCTACAATCTACATCAACGACGGATGATATTATTCAATTTGACAAAAAAAATATTACTACCGGTCCGGTCCCACTTGGCATCTTTTGCGTGCTGAACCCTAAAAATAACATAAAATTGAAATGCTACATTGAGCCTCAGGAAATAAGACCATTACGTACTGCGAAAACCATTTTACTTGAATCCAATAAAAACAAAACTATTATATCGACATCAACAGTATGATATTATTTTTGTCGATATTTTGTTTTTGCTATTTTTCTTTACGCCATTGAAGGCGAGAGATGGATTGTCTTTCTAAATAAAGGTAATGCCACATTGGCGGTGTTAAAAACGCTTTTATATCGCTCTTCTGGAAAATGCCTCGTTGGTCTAGTCACTAGAACAGTCGGCCGCAGTCGAATATGCCAACCACTAGACTCTAGTGGTTGGCATATTCGACTGCGGCCGACGAGGTCCCGGGTTCAAGTCCCAGGTCGGGCCGTAATTAAGTATTGGGGTTTTCTGGCTAGAAATTCTCAGCACTAGCCCAGAGTTATGAAGTTGGTTGTGTTTCACCCCCGTGCCTCGGAGAGCACGGTAAGCTCTCTGTCCCGGTTATTATCGCTAACATGATAATAGTCGTTAAAGCCCGCCAACCCGCATTGGAGCAGCGTGGTGGGACTAAGTGCTAAATTCCCTCTCTCCTATGAGAGTGGAGGCCTGTGCCCAGCAGTGGGACGTTAATAGGCTGTACCTGTAGTGGTGGTGGTAGTGGTGGTGGAGAAATCAGAGGGAGGCCTTGGCCCAGTCGTCGGACAGTAGAGGCTAATTAAGATTCGATTAGATGGTAGTGAAGCCCAGAGGTACACGTGTAGAGTAGGTATTTAATAGTACCTATTGCTCAGTACAAGATCCCATGGTTTCTATCCGTTATACTCATTTTGTTAATAATCAGCGCTCGCAGAAACAAGATTCACTGATCACTCTACTATACTAAGTAGAGAGAGAGAGAGGGAGAGAGAGAGAGAGAGGGAGAGAAATTTGAGTTCCGGTAGAGTAGAGTCAACGTTTAGGTGGGGAAGGCTAGCGGTAGAGTGAATTGCCTCCGCTGCTAGCACTCAGAATTACATTGGAATAGTTATAAGAATAATAATTGTACTCTACTGGGCTAGTATTTTACATGATTTTACTCTACACAAACACCTGAATTTAGTCGCAAATTTGCAAAACGTTACTTCACTAATCTGGGTTTAATTTGTGCTGTCAAGTAATTTCATTTACTATGTTAAATGTGGGTTTTCAGGTAGTATAATTTAGTTTTAATTTAAAGCTTTACTTCGACTAGGGGTAAAATTGGGTACTAAAGAGCAAACGTTCAACAACTAAAAGACCTTTTTCACTCATTAAAACTTGTATTGTAATTGTATTTTTTTGGATAAAGACTAGTTTTATTTATGCCAGTTTAGGTTTAGATTACATGCAGTATAATCGATGTTGCGTAGAAACCGCGTAGCTTGGACCGTCATTGTGGTAACGCCCTTAGTTTTACTGACTATAAAAGGAAAGTGGTTTGTGATGTACATATCGGAAATGTTCTTTTATTATAAAAGATATGATATAGCAATAGTACATTGTTCACCGAGGGGAGAAAGTGACCGATTACTATCGAAGGTGTAGTTTGAGGCCCGAGGCGTAGCCGAAGGGCCGCAATACACGCGAGGTAGGAATCGTACTTTCTACCGAGTGATACATAGTGCTTTATACTACACCTGCGAGGAAAATAAGCGATAATTAGTGATTAAACGAACTTACAAAGGTTTAAAATAATAAATAAAATCAATATTTTTTATTTCAGGCAATTTTACAAACCCATATTCAAAATACAGAAACAAGAAAAAAAAAAAGAAAAAAAAAAGGTTTAGGTTAATAGTTAATAATAGTTAATAGTCCTTAATTAGGTTAGGCTAGCTAGCTTTAATTTCTAATGTATTGTTTTCAAAAAATTTAAAAAAAAAATTAAAAAAAAAAAAAATGACGTTCTATCATAACTATATGAGTCGCTTCATTCGAAGCTTCACTATCACAACTAGACTACATTTTGAGGATTATTTCAATATACATTTCGATATCGACAATCGACATCGATATCGACAATCGACATCGATACCGACAATCGACATCGATACCGACAATCGATATCGATATCGACTATCAATATCGGATATCGATATCGACTATCGATATCGACTATCGATATCGATAATCGACGTCGATGTCGACAATCGACATTCACCATATTATTTGACTTTTCTAGATGTCAAATATGGTGAAGCTGCTTCTAATATTTTATTTCCTTAAGGTAAGACATCCAAATTCTCAACGTCCATACCATATTTACTTTAAAATTAAAAAACAACAGCGCGTTAGAAATGGATTTTCATACAGTTTTCTCCCCGCTTAGCACGTTAGAAATGAAATTTCATACATCTTTTCCTCCCGCTTAATTGGTTTGTAGCAATGACGTACTTTCTACCTCGTTTTGACAAAAGCAAGAGGGTACTTTCCGAGCGGGTGTAGTATAAAATATTTTTATAGGTCTTCTGAGCTCGTGAATAAATTTTTTTCATCATTCATTTCAAGAGTTTTCTTTTTTTTATAATAATTTTATTACAGTGCTCCACACACGAGGAAAGTTTCTAAACTTACTTAAATACATATCAAAAATTTTTCTCCTCCCTCCTCCCGCCGGTTCCGAAAAATTTTTGATATGTATTTAAGTAGGTAGGTAAGTTTAGTTTTCTTTTTCTCGTTATTCGCCAGTTTTTTGGGCACCATGCCTATTAACGATCACTTGGACGACGTGTATTTTTTGTTCTTAAATATAATTATTAGTAAGAGTTTTTTAATTTATATTCTATAATTAATTTTTATTTGGTTAAATTAAAAGTTCTGTATATTTACAAAAAGAAAATCCCTTTAATTTTGACTGCAAAAGTACCTAATAGTTTTAGCTATCTGATCAATCAGAGGCGCAATTGTCTATAAGCAAATCGTAATCATTTGACAGCTAAACGTGTAACTCGAACTGTTTAAGGAGTTCATACATGCTTTATGACGTCCAGGCATCCATGAACTCCGTAAACAGGTCGAATTATACGTTTGACAAACGATTACGATTACGATTTCCTTACACAATCGGGGGGCTGATTCCTAGACGACTATGCTGGTTATCTAACATCAAATGTGTACCCCGCTTTACCTTATTCATTTGCAACATAAAGAACTTCATCGTTTGCAACTATGTATTTTAGAATGGTAGATGAATGAATCGTGATAATGAAGGACGGCAAAATAATGTCTTAAGAGGGAGTTGAAGTTCGTATTTTCTCATTTTCCCTCGTTTATCAGAAAGTATCCGGCGCACAGATGCAAAGGACGTGTTGCCAGTTTAAAATATGTCGTAAATATGTCCGAATTTCACCCTCGGCAACACCGTGGAACGCTGTTAAGCGCGCATTATTTATGTCCGAGCTACCGACTGCTCAAGAGAGGAGTCAAACGGGGTGAAATATATTGTTTGTTGGGACGCTGAGCTCATATACGCTAAGAAGAACTGTAAGGGCACTGCAATACTTTGGTAGGGCCAGTTTTAACACGACTTTGAATTTGACGACCTCCGTGGCGCAGTGTTGAGCGCTGTTGTCTTAACGTGCGAAGGTCCTGGGTTTGATCCCCGGCAGGGTCAATTTGCCTCGTTGGTCTAGTGGTTATTATGTTCGACTGCGGTTGACGAGGTCCCGGGGGTCATTAAGTGTTGGGTTTTTCTGATTAGAAATTCTCAGTACTAGCCCGGAGTTAGGAAGTTCGTCGTTTCACCCCCGTGCCTCGGAGAGCACGTTAAGCCGTCGGTCCGCGGTTATTATCACTAACATGATAATAGTCGTTAAAGCCCACCAACCCTCATTGGAGCAGCGTGGTGGGTCTAAGCTCTAATTCCTTCTCTCCTATGAGAGTGGAGGCCTGTGCCAGTGGGACGTTAATGGGCTGTAGTGGTGGTAGTGGTAGGGTCAGTTTGGGAATTTATAATTTCTGAATTTTCCCTGGTCTGGCCTGGTGGGTGAGTGCACGACTGAGAAGAAGAAGAATTATAGAGTCCCGCGGGCATCATCTAGTATATCTACATACTCATGTATAATACACTGCACTCCTTTTTTTGGGCAGTCGTGTAAAAAGCATACAAATGTGGGTAAACCATTAAGCTATCACAATATCGAGCGTGTGCGGAGGTCCTCGGAAGAATGGCCGGTGCAGTGTCGTTAAGTTTAATATAAACAACTACCGTGCCGGCGGATATTTATCTACTCAATTATCTACCTATTTACCTCTCTTCACACCTCTTTAAGGTAAGTAATTTTTGTAGTGAAAAGTTCTTTAGCCGCGTTGAGCCCTAGGTAGGGGGTAAACTTGTGGATTCGCGTCACCGACACCTCGCTGCCCCATGCTCGCGTTGTTACGAAGACAATAACTATAAATATACTACACTAGCTGATGACCACGACTTCGTCTGCGTGGTTTAAGTTTTTCGATTCCCGTGGGAACTTCTGATTTTTCCGGGATAAAAAGTAGCCTATGTCACTCTCCAGGTACTCAACATCGATGCCAAAAATCACGTCGATCCGTTGCTCCGTTGCGCCATGATTGAAGGACAAACCAACAAACCAACAAACAAACACACTTTCGCATTTATAATATTAGTATGATTCCTAATTAAACTTTAATGCTTTAGTTTTAAGGTTTTCGTTTCGTTGTCACTTCTATCGGTAGTCCCTATGACTGTATACATTTAAAAAAAAAAAAAACCGTAAATATGATTATCTGTCATGTTTTATAAGTCACGGACGTCAATAAGTGTAGTGTAGGTACCCAAATAGAATAAAAAAAAAAATTGGACGGAAAAAAGAAATTTAGACGGTAGCTCAAAACCTAAGCTACGATACTCGAGACCGCGTTCTTAGTTGAAAACGAAAATTAATTTTTTTTTAATAAAAAAAATATTTAAAATAATTGAAATATAAACCTTAAAACTAAGGAGTTAAAGTTAAATTACGAATGTAGTATATTTATATTTAAGACCTTTTGTCTTCGTAACAACGCGAGCATGTCGGTGACGCGAACCCATAACATTTTCCTCTACCAAAAAAGTGCTCAAGTTTTAAAGAAGTTTTCACTTCAATAAATATTGATTGATTGATTGATCGATCAATCTACAGTAAACCAGACCAGACCAGTTGATAACCTGTGTCTCTTCAAACTGAATTGTAGTACACCTGACGTCTAGACTCGTCAGGTGCAAAGTCTAGACATGTGAATCACCTCAGGTAAATTTGATATTTCTGCTTGAACCAAATCACTGAGCAGCCGTATATCACTCAGTCGAGACGTGGCAGTGAGAGCCGCATGAATTATTTAGTTTTAATTCGCATTCGACAATACAAAAAATCCAAAGCAGAGTAGAAACATTGCGAAAAGATCAGCCCCCCAATCATGTAAGAATGACCGATTAAATCGTTAAAAATCTGCGGCAAACTAAATAAATCATAACATCATTAAATTAGAGCTCAATTTCGTGTACCCATTCTTATACGTTTAGGTATGTACGATACTTAAACGTATAAGAATGGATACGCGAAATTGAGCTCTAATTCATTGCAGTTATGGTTTTTATTACTTTGACGCTGCTCCTTTACCATTTGATGGACAATTCTTATATAATCGGGGGGGCAGATGCGCCATTTTGAACAATGACGCATCTGGCGGCCTCTTCGTGGGTGGTCCCAACGACATCGCCGCGCGCTACTCAAACTATGATTCTCTTGTTTTTGTAATAGGTCCTACCTCTAGATGATAGTCAATCAAATCGTTATAAAATAAGCTACAATTTAATGTGTATTATTTTAGTACATAATACCTCAATGGTATTATTATATTAATGTGTCTAAAGCTAAATCCCATGTAAATATAGGGAGAGATAAAGGACATGTCCCAGTTCAGTATGGAGGGTGGTTTTTTATTCTGAGTGTCAATGAACCAGAACCAAACTGCCATCATGTGAAAGAGAAAAAAATATAACATTAAACGCCGTTTAAATAATAATTTTAGAAAACCCCGTTTTTTCAAAAATTAATTTTGAAAAATATCGTTTGTAGAAAATATTTTTCGATGGATGGCAACACTAAAACTAGGGTAATGCGCACTAATTGTGATTATTAATATTCTATTTCGATAAACTACTCATTTTCCACTACATAGGTAGTACATACAACATTTTAAGATTAATAAATAATAATTGAGTATTTGAGACATTCGTAAAATCCATACTAATATTATAAATGCGAAAGTCAGTTTGTTTGTTGGTTTGTTGGTTTGTTGGTTTGTTGGTTTGTTGGTTTGTCCTTCAATCACGCTTCAACGGCGCAACGGATCGACGTGATTTTTTGCATGGGTATATTTGAGGACCTGGAGAGTGACATAGGCTACTTTTTATCCCGGAAAAACAAACAGTTCCTGTGGGATAGCATGCTCTTTTTTTCGCATTTTTCGTCAATTAGGCGGCAACGGCGCAACGGATCGACGTGATTTTTTGCATCGGTATATTTGAGGACCCGAAGAGTGACATAGGCTACTTTTTATCCCGGAAAAATTAACAGTTCCTGTGGGATATAATGCTCTTTTTCTCGAATTTGTTTTTCAATCACGCTTTAACGGCGCAACGGATCGAAGTGATTTTTTGCAAGGGTATATTTGAGGACCTGGAGAGTGACATAGGCTACTTTTTATCCCGGAAAAACAAACAGTTCCTGTGGGATAGCATGCTCTTTTTTTTCGCATTTTTCGTCAATCAGGCGGCAACGGCGCAACGGATCGACGTGATTTTTTGCATCGGTATATTTGAGGACCCCTAGAGTGACAAAGGCCACTTTTTATCCCGGAAAAACGTACAGTTCCTGTGGGATATAATGCTCTTTTTCTCGCATTTGTTCTTTAATTAGGCGGCAACGGAGTTACAGATTGACGTGATTTTTTGCACAGGTATAGTTGAATAGCTGGAAAGTGATTGTAACTTTTTATCCCGTAACCAACAATTCCTGTGGGATAGTATGCTCTTTTTCTCGCATTTGTTTCACCGTTCCCACGTTCAGGTTAGCCCACGTTCAGGTTATCATAACCGTCCGGTTAGCCGACGTTCAGGTTAGCCGACGTTCAGATACACCGTCGTTTAAGTTAGCCGACGTTCAAGTTATCCGACGTCCAAGTTAGCCCACGTTCAGGTTATCCCACGTTCAGGTTAGCCCACGTTCAGGTTAGCCCACGTTCAGGTTAGCCCACGTTCAGGTTAGCCGACGTTCAGATACGCCGTCGTTTAAATTAGCCGACGTTCAAGTTATCCGACGTCCAAGTTAGCCCACGTTCAGGTTAGCCCACGTTCAGGTTAGCCGTCGTTCAGATTTATTTTAGGACCAGGAAAGTAACATGTGCTACCTTAGTAACATCCTATAATCCTAATATCCTAATCCATACTAATATTATAAATGCGAAAGTCAGTTTGTTTGTTGGTTTGTTGGTTTGTTGGTTTGTTGGTTTGTTGGTTTGTCCTTCAATCACGCTTCAACGGCGCAACGGATCGACGTGATTTTTTGCATGGGTATATTTGAGGACCTGGAGAGTGACATAGGCTACTTTTTATCCCGGAAAAACAAACAGTTCCTGTGGGATAGCATGCTCTTTTTTTCGCATTTTTCGTCAATTAGGCGACAACGGCGCAACGGATCGACGTGATTTTTTGCATCGGTATATTTGAGGACCCGAAGAGTGACATAGGCTACTTTTTATCCCGGAAAAATTAACAGTTCCTGTGGGATATAATGCTCTTTTTCTCGAATTTGTTTTTCAATCACGCTTTAACGGCGCAACGGATCGAAGTGATTTTTTGCAAGGGTATATTTGAGGACCTGGAGAGTGACATAGGCTACTTTTTATCCCGGAAAAACAAACAGTTCCTGTGGGATAGCATGCTCTTTTTTTTCGCATTTTTCGTCAATCAGGCGGCAACGGCGCAACGGATCGACGTGATTTTTTGCATCGGTATATTTGAGGACCCCTAGAGTGACAAAGGCCACTTTTTATCCCGGAAAAACGTACAGTTCCTGTGGGATATAATGCTCTTTTTCTCGCATTTGTTCTTTAATTAGGCGGCAACGGAGTTACAGATTGACGTGATTTTTTGCACAGGTATAGTTGAATAGCTGGAAAGTGATTGTAACTTTTTATCCCGTAACCAACAATTCCTGTGGGATAGTATGCTCTTTTTCTCGCATTTGTTTCACCGTTCCCACGTTCAGGTTAGCCCACGTTCAGGTTATCATAACCGTCCGGTTAGCCGACGTTCAGGTTAGCCGACGTTCAGATACACCGTCGTTTAAGTTAGCCGACGTTCAAGTTATCCGACGTCCAAGTTAGCCCACGTTCAGGTTATCCCACGTTCAGGTTAGCCCACGTTCAGGTTAGCCCACGTTCAGGTTAGCCCACGTTCAGGTTAGCCGACGTTCAGATACGCCGTCGTTTAAATTAGCCGACGTTCAAGTTATCCGACGTCCAAGTTAGCCCACGTTCAGGTTAGCCCACGTTCAGGTTAGCCGTCGTTCAGATTTATTTTAGGACCAGGAAAGTAACATGTGCTACCTTAGTAACATCCTATAATCCTAATATCCTAATATCCATACTAATATTATAAATGCGAAAGTCAGTTTGTTTGTTGGTTTGTTGGTTTGTTGGTTTGTTGGTTTGTTGGTTTGTCCTTCAATCACGCTTCAACGGCGCAACGGATCGACGTGATTTTTTGCATGGGTATATTTGAGGACCTGGAGAGTGACATAGGCTACTTTTTATCCCGGAAAAACAAACAGTTCCTGTGGGATAGCATGCTCTTTTTTTCGCATTTTTCGTCAATTAGGCGACAACGGCGCAACGGATCGACGTGATTTTTTGCATCGGTATATTTGAGGACCCGAAGAGTGACATAGGCTACTTTTTATCCCGGAAAAATTAACAGTTCCTGTGGGATATAATGCTCTTTTTCTCGAATTTGTTTTTCAATCACGCTTTAACGGCGCAACGGATCGAAGTGATTTTTTGCAAGGGTATATTTGAGGACCTGGAGAGTGACATAGGCTACTTTTTATCCCGGAAAAACAAACAGTTCCTGTGGGATAGCATGCTCTTTTTTTTCGCATTTTTCGTCAATCAGGCGGCAACGGCGCAACGGATCGACGTGATTTTTTGCATCGGTATATTTGAGGACCCCTAGAGTGACAAAGGCCACTTTTTATCCCGGAAAAACGTACAGTTCCTGTGGGATATAATGCTCTTTTTCTCGCATTTGTTCTTTAATTAGGCGGCAACGGAGTTACAGATTGACGTGATTTTTTGCACAGGTATAGTTGAATAGCTGGAAAGTGATTGTAACTTTTTATCCCGTAACCAACAATTCCTGTGGGATAGTATGCTCTTTTTCTCGCATTTGTTTCACCGTTCCCACGTTCAGGTTAGCCCACGTTCAGGTTATCATAACCGTCCGGTTAGCCGACGTTCAGGTTAGCCGACGTTCAGATACACCGTCGTTTAAGTTAGCCGACGTTCAAGTTATCCGACGTCCAAGTTAGCCCACGTTCAGGTTATCCCACGTTCAGGTTAGCCCACGTTCAGGTTAGCCCACGTTCAGGTTAGCCCACGTTCAGGTTAGCCGACGTTCAGATACGCCGTCGTTTAAATTAGCCGACGTTCAAGTTATCCGACGTCCAAGTTAGCCCACGTTCAGGTTAGCCCACGTTCAGGTTAGCCGTCGTTCAGATTTATTTTAGGACCAGGAAAGTAACATGTGCTACCTTAGTAACATCCTATAATCCTAATATCCTAATATCCATACTAATATTATAAATGCGAAAGTCAGTTTGTTTGTTGGTTTGTTGGTTTGTTGGTTTGTTGGTTTGTTGGTTTGTCCTTCAATCACGCTTCAACGGCGCAACGGATCGACGTGATTTTTTGCATGGGTATATTTGAGGACCTGGAGAGTGACATAGGCTACTTTTTATCCCGGAAAAACAAACAGTTCCTGTGGGATAGCATGCTCTTTTTTTCGCATTTTTCGTCAATTAGGCGACAACGGCGCAACGGATCGACGTGATTTTTTGCATCGGTATATTTGAGGACCCGAAGAGTGACATAGGCTACTTTTTATCCCGGAAAAATTAACAGTTCCTGTGGGATATAATGCTCTTTTTCTCGAATTTGTTTTTCAATCACGCTTTAACGGCGCAACGGATCGAAGTGATTTTTTGCAAGGGTATATTTGAGGACCTGGAGAGTGACATAGGCTACTTTTTATCCCGGAAAAACAAACAGTTCCTGTGGGATAGCATGCTCTTTTTTTTCGCATTTTTCGTCAATCAGGCGGCAACGGCGCAACGGATCGACGTGATTTTTTGCATCGGTATATTTGAGGACCCCTAGAGTGACAAAGGCCACTTTTTATCCCGGAAAAACGTACAGTTCCTGTGGGATATAATGCTCTTTTTCTCGCATTTGTTCTTTAATTAGGCGGCAACGGAGTTACAGATTGACGTGATTTTTTGCACAGGTATAGTTGAATAGCTGGAAAGTGATTGTAACTTTTTATCCCGTAACCAACAATTCCTGTGGGATAGTATGCTCTTTTTCTCGCATTTGTTTCACCGTTCCCACGTTCAGGTTAGCCCACGTTCAGGTTATCATAACCGTCCGGTTAGCCGACGTTCAGGTTAGCCGACGTTCAGATACACCGTCGTTTAAGTTAGCCGACGTTCAAGTTATCCGACGTCCAAGTTAGCCCACGTTCAGGTTATCCCACGTTCAGGTTAGCCCACGTTCAGGTTAGCCCACGTTCAGGTTAGCCCACGTTCAGGTTAGCCGACGTTCAGATACGCCGTCGTTTAAATTAGCCGACGTTCAAGTTATCCGACGTCCAAGTTAGCCCACGTTCAGGTTAGCCCACGTTCAGGTTAGCCGTCGTTCAGATTTATTTTAGGACCAGGAAAGTAACATGTGCTACCTTAGTAACATCCTATAATCCTAATATCCTAATATATTTTATAAATGCGAAAGTGTTCTTGGAAGTTGTTCTCATTAAAGTAAAAAACAAAGGCATTAACCCTTTAGTTCGCAGGTGAAAAAAAATCAAAAATTTTCTTTTTTTGCTTTTTGGGGGGTAAATAGTAAGTATAAGAATGACTAAAAAATAGAAAAAAATCAGAGTGCAGTGTTCAGAGTGAAGAGGTCAGAGTACAGAGTGCAGAGTGCAGAGGTCAGAGTGCAGAGTTCAGAGTTCAGAGTTTAGACTTCAGAGTTCAGAGGTCAGAGTGCAGAGGTCAGAGTTCAGAGTGCAGAGTTCAGAGTGCAGAGTTCAGAGTGCAGAGTTCAGAGTGCAGAGGTCAGAGTTCAGAGTTCAAAGTTCAGCGTTCAGAGGTCAGAGTGCAGAGGTCAGAGGTCAGAGTGCAGAGGTCAGAGTTCAGAGTTCAAAGTTCAGAGTTCAGGGTGCAGAGTTCAGAGGTCAGAGTGCAGATGTCAGAGTGCAGAGTTCAGAGTTCAGAGTGCAGAATTCAGAGTTCAGAGTGCAGAGGTCAGAGTTCAGAGTTCAAAGTTCAGCGTTCAGAGGTCAGAGTGCAGAGGTCAGAGTTCAGAGGTCAGAGTTCAGAGTGCAGAGTTCAAAGTTCAAAGTTCAAAGTTCAGAGTTCAGAGTGCAGAGTTCAGAGGTCAGAGTGCAGAGTTCAGAGTGCAGAGTTCAGAGTGCAGAATTCAGAGTTCAGAGTGCACAGTTCAGAGTGCATAGTTCAGAGTGCAGAGTGCAGAGGTCAGAGTTCAGAGTGCAGAGTTCAGAGTTCAGAGTGCAGAGTTCAGAGTGCATAGTTCAGAGTGCAGAGTTCAGAGTTCAGAGTGCACAGTTCAGAGTGCATAGTTCAGAGTGCAGAGTGCAGAGGTCAGAGTTCAGAGTGCAGAGTTCAGAGTTCAGAGTGCAGAGTTCAGAGTGCATAGTTCAGAGTGCAGAGTTCAGAGTGCAGAGTTCAGAGTGCAGAGTTCAGAGTGCAGAGTTCAGAGTGCAGAGTTCAGAGTGCAGAGTTCAGAGTGCAGAGTTCAGAGTGCAAAGTTCAGTGTTCAGAGCGCCGAGTGAAATGTCTTCAACGGCGCAACGGATCGACGTGATTTTTTGCATGGGTATATTTGAGAACCTGGAGAGTGACATAGGCTACTTTTTATCCCGGAAAAACAAACAGTTCCTGTGGGATAGCATGCTCTTTTTTTTCGCATTTTTCGTCAATTAGGCGGCAACGTCGCAACGGATCAACGTGATTTTTTGCTTGGGTATATTTGAGGACTGGAAGAGTGACATACAAACTTTTTATCCGGGAAAACAAACAGTTCCTGTGGGATATTTTTCTCTTTTCTCGCATTTTGTTATTCAATTAGGCGGAAACGGAGTTACAAATTGACGTGATGTTTTGCACAGGTATAATCGAGGAGCTGGAAAATTATATATATTTCTTTTTATCCCGGAAAACCCGACAGTTCCTGGGGGATATTGGTATGCTGCTTTTAACACATTTTCCCTTTAATTATGTGGTAACTGATATCGACGTGATTATTGTTTAGGACCTGGAAAGTGACATAGGCTACCTTTTTGTTCCGGAAAAATTAACAGTTCCTGTGGGTTCATTATCATTCATTCATACGGCAACGGAGTAATTTACATCAACGTGATGAACCTGGAGAATGAGAGGCTACTTTTTGTCCCAGAAACACTAACAGTTCCTGTGGGATATCATGCTGATTTTTACGCATTTTTCCTTCAATCATACGGCAACGAAATAACAAATCAACGTGATCTGTTCGAAGGAAAGTGGCATGGGCTAATTATTATCCCAGAAAAACAAACATTTCCTACGAGATAGAATGCTATTTTTAATCAATTAGTCCGTCATTTATATGGGAACGGAGATACAGATCGACGTGATTTTTGTTTAGGAAAGTCACATAGGCTACCTTTGTCCTGGGAAATCTAATAGTTCCCGCGTTCATTATAACATGACGTCACTTTTCACCCATCTGTCCTTCAATTACGCGGCAACGGAGTTAAGGATTTGTTTGCACTGATAAAATATAGTTGAGGTCCTGGAAAGTATCGTAGGCTACTTTTCGTCCCGGAAAATCAAACAGATCCCGCAGGATAGCATGTTATTATAATATGGAATCTATATGCCAAAAATAAACAAAAAAAAATTGCTTCAAGTAGTCAATAATCACTTTTTAAATTAAATTAAATTAGGCACTTGCCTGTAAAACCCATTTTGAATTGTATTAATTCCCATAAGAATTATAGATGGCACTGTCTGTTATTACAACGCGCTAGCAGTTTGTTTTTCTGAAGAATCATAAGATCCCTCGAAAATGTGCGTTTCATCTTATAGTGCATACGGTACCTATTTTCTTTCTCGGCTTTTATTCAATATCTTTACATTCTTTGACTGCTTTCGTTATTGGTTTTGTCTGATTTGCTTTGTGATTTGGCTTTGTTGATTTTATTTCTTTCATTCATTATCTTTATGTTCTTTGACCGCTTTCATTATTGCTGTTTCTGATTTGCTTTGTGATTTGGCTTTGTTGATTTTAATTTTCAATTAAATCTGACCGTGAAAGGATTGTACTGATTGCACTTTGGAATAGATTTGTTGAATTGTAGCAGGTGTTCACCTGGAAAAACCATGCTTCTCTCATGGTCAGCTTTATGTAGCGTGCTCGCGTGTATCTAATGCCCAAAATTTACACGTATTGGCTCCAAATGGAAGAACTTACAACATTGTTTACAGTAGCGTGTTAAAATAATGTTATGCCCTGTGTCACCTGTGGGTGTGTGTACACTGTGTGTGTCTGTCATGTGTGTGTGTGAGCTTTTGCCACTCGATGAAATACGTCAATTCTGAACGTCTCAGTATTCTTCTCCATGGCGCCCTCTTGCATGCTAAATTGCTTGCAGTTTTTCTCCACTAAAATATCAAGATCTGAGTTCTTGGAAATTGTTCTCATTAAAGTAAAAAACAATTACCATTTTCAAGAAAATAATAAACCAAGTATTCTCAACAAAAACTCAGTTATTGTTCCCCTGAGCCACGCGAAGCGAAGCCGCGGGTAATAGCTAGTTATATATATTTCTTTTTATCCCGGAAAACCCGACAGTTCCTGGGGGATATTGGTATGCTGCTTTTAACACATTTTCCCTTTAATTATGTGGTAACTGATATCGACGTGATTATTGTTTAGGACCTGGAAAGTGACATAGGCTACCTTTTTGTTCCGGAAAAATTAACAGTTCCTGTGGGTTCATTATCATTCATTCATACGGCAACGGAGTAATTTACATCAACGTGATGAACCTGGAGAATGAGAGGCTACTTTTTGTCCCAGAAACACTAACAGTTCCTGTGGGATATCATGCTGATTTTTACGCATTTTTCCTTCAATCATACGGCAACGAAATAACAAATCAACGTGATCTGTTCGAAGGAAAGTGGCATGGGCTAATTATTATCCCAGAAAAACAAACATTTCCTACGAGATAGAATGCTATTTTTAATCAATTAGTCCGTCATTTATATGGGAACGGAGATACAGATCGACGTGATTTTTGTTTAGGAAAGTCACATAGGCTACCTTTGTCCTGGGAAATCTAATAGTTCCCGCGTTCATTATAACATGACGTCACTTTTCACCCATCTGTCCTTCAATTACGCGGCAACGGAGTTAAGGATTTGTTTGCACTGATAAAATATAGTTGAGGTCCTGGAAAGTATCGTAGGCTACTTTTCGTCCCGGAAAATCAAACAGATCCCGCAGGATAGCATGTTATTATAATATGGAATCTATATGCCAAAAATAAACAAAAAAAAATTGCTTCAAGTAGTCAATAATCACTTTTTAAATTAAATTAAATTAGGCACTTGCCTGTAAAACCCATTTTGAATTGTATTAATTCCCATAAGAATTATAGATGGCACTGTCTGTTATTACAACGCGCTAGCAGTTTGTTTTTCTGAAGAATCATAAGATCCCTCGAAAATGTGCGTTTCATCTTATAGTGCATACGGTACCTATTTTCTTTCTCGGCTTTTATTCAATATCTTTACATTCTTTGACTGCTTTCGTTATTGGTTTTGTCTGATTTGCTTTGTGATTTGGCTTTGTTGATTTTATTTCTTTCATTCATTATCTTTATGTTCTTTGACCGCTTTCATTATTGCTGTTTCTGATTTGCTTTGTGATTTGGCTTTGTTGATTTTAATTTTCAATTAAATCTGACCGTGAAAGGATTGTACTGATTGCACTTTGGAATAGATTTGTTGAATTGTAGCAGGTGTTCACCTGGAAAAACCATGCTTCTCTCATGGTCAGCTTTATGTAGCGTGCTCGCGTGTATCTAATGCCCAAAATTTACACGTATTGGCTCCAAATGGAAGAACTTACAACATTGTTTACAGTAGCGTGTTAAAATAATGTTATGCCCTGTGTCACCTGTGGGTGTGTGTACACTGTGTGTGTCTGTCATGTGTGTGTGTGAGCTTTTGCCACTCGATGAAATACGTCAATTCTGAACGTCTCAGTATTCTTCTCCATGGCGCCCTCTTGCATGCTAAATTGCTTGCAGTTTTTCTCCACTAAAATATCAAGATCTGAGTTCTTGGAAATTGTTCTCATTAAAGTAAAAAACAATTACCATTTTCAAGAAAATAATAAACCAAGTATTCTCAACAAAAACTCAGTTATTGTTCCCCTGAGCCACGCGAAGCGAAGCCGCGGGTAATAGCTAGTAATTAATAAACAACAATAAATCACCAATAAACTAAGATAAACAAAACTGACAGTGATATTTGACAATCACCCAATGACATACGTGACAAAAAAAATCAAGTTTTTTTTTTACTGTTGATAAGATTCAGACAAAGATCTAAAAAATCCACAAAATAAAAAAATATTTTTCTCCAAATTGGGGTCCTTTAAAAATGTGTAAATAATTCTAAAAGCCATATTTTAGGATCTCTATTCACGTGTATTAAAATCATCTTGGTTCATGTTCAAGGCCCAATCTTGGACAAGTCCTTTGCCTTCTCTTGTTGAAAATTTTTTATTACTAAGAGTAAAACCTCAAATACAAAACCTTTTTGTCTATGTACAGCTTACTAATACAGATTATTTCTAAACGCATTTTTACACAACAACCTTTTTAAATCACTTGCCCCGTGTGATGACTCACAAACAGGGTCATGTTTATGCTTTTTTTTTCATTCTTTTTGGTCAAAAGGTACGCCGGAAATGTACCATAAAGCATTATGGGTCTGTGACGGTGGTTGACACATTGTTGGAGAAGGCAGGGTATAGTTTTTATTAAGTAATAGATCGAAACAAAAAAAAACGATTCACGGCGGGAAGGAAACGCCCGCTCGTTACGTTCCGCCAGTCGACGGCTTTTTGACAGGCCCGAAGCGGGCGTCCCGCCAACGTAAGGGAAGATTATGAAATTTTCCCGCTGCAAGAGGCCTATCCACAAAAGTCCTACCGCTAGTAGGTAAATATCGCGACTTCGTAGTTCACAATTTTTTATTTTCTATGAGATTATGAAATTTTCCCGCTGCAAAAAGTCTATCTGAAGAGGCTTTTTATTATGCAGGTGTTCATTATTTAAAACTTATAACCTAAATTTCGATTTTCAAGTATCTAACTTCAAAAACATAGAACTTTCATACAAACTTCCAACCCCCATTTCACCCTCTTTGGGGTAGATTTTCAAAAAAGGGCATATTATAAAGGTTTTTATTATTTAAAACCAATAACCTAAATCCCGATTTTCTAGTCTCTAACTTCGAAAAACATAGGACTTTCAAACAATCTTCCAACCCCCATTTCACCCTCTTTGGGGTGGATTTTCATAAAACTGCTTGCACAGGTTATTATTATTTAAAACTAATAACCTAAATCCCGATTTTCAATTCTCTAACTTAAAAACAAAGAACTTTCATACAAACTTCCAACCCCCATTTCAACCCGTTAGGGGTGAATTTTTTCAAAACCGTTTCTTAGCTGACGTCTACGCCATAGAAGGAACCTAGCTTGTCTGTATGTTTTATAGTTCCTAAGATATCGTGATGATCAGTCAGTGAGTCAGTGACCTTTCGCTTTTATATACTTATATATAGATTATAAACGCGAAAGTGTTTTTGTTTGTTCGTTTATTGGTTTGTTGGTTTGTCCTTCAATCACGCCGCAACGGAGCAACGGATCGACGTGACTTTTCGTATGGGTATAGTTGAGGACCTGGAGAGTGACATAGGCTACTTTTTATCCTGGAAAATTCAATAGTTACCGCGGGAATCAAAAAACCTTAATCCACGCGGGCGAAGTCGCGGGCATTATCTAGTAAGGATTATTTATTCTAAAACACGAAAGTCAACAATAATGAAATAATATGACTTTAAGCGTTGGTAGTATGGCCCCTGAATAAGGGTAAAAAAGGGTATAAATGGTAAAATACTCGTCAAAACACTACCATAAGTTGCTGTATTTTTTATATTATAAAGCTTGAATTTCTGTACGTTTAAAATGCTAGTTATGTAACTTAACTTTAAATTTAATATTAGGTAGGTACTAGACGATGCCCGGGACTCCGTCGGCGTGGATTTAGATTTTTAATTTTCCGAGATAAACACCAAATTTGTCCTTTCCCGTGATACAACCTTTTTCTGTACCAAATTTCATTCAAATCGGTTGGAAAGATGAGCCTTTAAAGCGTAGCAGACAAACAGATTCGCATTTATTATAATATATATATAAATGTATGCATTTCGAATCCAATCAATTCACGCAATAAACTCCGTAAACTGCGATATCAACGCTCGCCACTTCAGCTCGATCCACTAATTTGCACTCAACTCGTATTGGCGTCGCGTCGCGGCAAATTATGCCGTTGTGTGTTGACATTCCATTACGATTTGATTGCTATAATGGGTATGGGAGCGGTTTGACCCGGTACAAATGTCGCGTTGGTTTACGTACCTCTAATTTCGCACTATTGTGATTTTTTGATAATTTTATCAGGCAAATATTATAAAAATGATAATTATTGTCCGCGGTATTAGGTGCTTACTTAATTATGTACCTAGAGTGGGATTAGCTCCAGAGTCTATCATACTAGGCCATTGATCTAAGAAGGGGGCAGGAAGTGTCTTTATGAAGGTAGTCCGAGTAAGGACTCGAGGACTATAATATGATGTACCCACGACTGTACCTAATATTAATGTAGGATGTCCGGCAGCAACGCACCAAGGCACGATTGCTTTGTGTTTAGACACGTCTTTAAGGTTATTTTCGCACTGTATCCGATCCGAATCCGAGAATTCTCGGTCCGAAGATTTTCGGATTCGAATTCGAAACGGAATAGTACATTACGCATCTAGGGCAGTAAAATAAGAAATGTCTCAGATCACATGTAATTGTTGTCCGAGGCGAAGCCGAGGTCAATAAACATGTGATCTGAGGCTTTCTTATTTACTGCCCGTGGTGTGTATACTATTTTTCTCCTCGACGGAGGCGGAAAGCGGCATTTTCGTTTAGCGCAGCGGGAGGAAAATTGACGCTTTCCGCCCGGAGGTGAGAAAAAGATTATTCTTATTAAAAACACTGTAGAGGTATAATAAGCACATTTATAAGTCCGAGATGTACAAGAAAAGTTGTCTGGCGCACGAAAAAATAAATTTGGATCTAGTGTGCAATCACAATCAATGGATGCAGTGCGAAAAGAGCCGTATGATATGTGATAGCGCGTAAACGTGTTGATTATAAAAATGTCATAGGGTCGTAGTATAATAATTTGTTCCGAATCGAATCAAATCACGCAATAAACTGCGATATCAACGAGAGTTCGCTCGCCACTTCAGCTCGATCCACTAATTTGCACTCAACTCGTATTGGCGTCGCGTCGCGGCAAATTACACCGATGTGTGTTGACATTCCATTACGATTACAATTGCATTAGGTACTTGATTGCTATCATGTGTTTGGCGGAGGTTTGACGTGATTTCGATTTTGAATTGAAATTGCGTGCTGCTGCCCAAAAAATTAAAGAAGAACACGCTAACTAGCGCTAGTTCGCATCGGAGGGGAAGGGGAGCAAAGTTTTGTCCTGTCGCCAGTGTCGTGCAGTTCATAGAGACTTAAAAGCACTGCTTACCCAAGTGGAACTTGCTCAAAGCTCATCTATACTAATATTATATAGAGGTAACGTTTGTGAGTTTGTAGGGGGTAATCTCTGGATCTACTGAACCGATTTAGAAAATTCTGGTAAGTACCAATAAATTAAATAGGAATAGGTAATAAATTAATAGGTAAATTCTGGTGGTAATAGAAAGCCACATTATCTGTGAGTGTCATAGGTTATATATTAATCCGAAAAATTAATGTATATTATTATTATATCGTCATCGTTATGTAATGTAATAAATGTAACTGTAATAGAGAAGCTCATAGTTATAATCAAAATAAATAATAATATCGCTTTGCACGCCGGCTCGGCTAATATGTTGGACTCTGTTCTACAATTAACCATCTCTTATGTACACATATTAATGCAAATAAAGTATCTGAATCTGAATTGGTGTAACTAACTAATTCCTACCCTTGCTTCAAACCCTGTGCACGCGACTGCGTAGGTTTCAGAATTGTTTTTGTCCTACATCACGGACCTTTACAGTGTTTTAATAAGAATAATCTTTTTCGTTTTGTTCCGCCCAGCAACCGCCGTATCCATGGGTGCACTCCCCATTTAAATGCAGATATTTTGACGGGATGCAAGAGGGTCTCGTCCCCAGGCCCTCCCAGACAGGGGTATTGATTTTTGTTTCACCCTCACTATAGGGTTGTTGTTATTAAATATAAATGGCGGCGAAATGTCATCACTTGAAAATGTTGAAATGTTTTTCGTTTGGTAGGTACAAGGTGGGGAAAATTGATGGTTATGGTTAGTTTGTTACCCCAAAGTTATCCCTAAATTACCCTACGTGCCCCACCACACAAAAAGGTCAAAAATATATCAAAATCAATTTATTTACTTCAACAAGTAAACAATTTACTTGTTGAAATAGGTACTCAGGTAAGATTGCCATCTTTTTTTCGATAGTGTTTCGATGTCATGTCGCTAGGCGTACAAATATATAGGTCTTATAATAAGTAGGTGTGAATAATTAACATAATATTATCAACACAAACTTACTAATTAACATTTTTTTAATATTAGTTTTATACCTAAAATTTTTAACAATTATTATCCATTAATGTAAAGTTTTTAATTTTTAAACACTGAAGGTCAAAGTCAAATAATATTTATCTACACTAATGTTATAACATTCTACTTATGTTTCCAATACTTGACTTATAATTACTACTGTTATAGCGCAGATAACAAAACACTCAATTTAAGCAATTTCACATGATGGTATAATATCCACATCGATATCGTAAAATCTCATTATAACATCAATAAAACGCGACCAATTAACCTGGCGAGCCTTATGTCAAAATCCTCATACAAGTTGTATAAAATTTTGATATTAGGCTGACTTTTGAAAACAGTTGGGTTATACGTGAAAACTTCGTCGAAACTACTAAACTTACATACACAAAACTCTTTGGTAAGATCTTGTGCCAATTAAATAAAAAACGAACAGCGCGCGCTCGCTCCTGATTGGCCCTGCGCGCGCAGCTGCGCTCTCATTGGTTAGATTTTAATGGCGGCAAGTTCACTGTGACAATACACGTACGCGATAAACTATTGTCAGCTTTTACTCTTGTTGTTTGATAAATTGCATTAGTGAAGATAAAGTAGTGTATGCAACTGCATATAACACGGGTATTAAAACACTCGTTACTATTATGAAACTCGCTGCGCTCGTTTCATAAACTCACACTCGTGTTTTAATACCCTTCATTATATGACAGTTGCATAAACTACTATTATCCAATTTAAGTAGGTACACTACACTTATTAACGTCCAGTTATTTATAAAATATGATGGTGATAATCAGTAACGGTATCTTAAAGTTAAAGCTACGAGGGTTCCAAACGCGCCCTGGTCTGAGAAGAGCCCACAACAAACTCAGCCGGGTTTTTTTTATTATCACCTTCTTACAATATCGTAAATTACTTTTAGATTTATAACTAGCTGATGCCCGCGACTTCGTCCGCGTGGATTGAGGTTTTCCGGTTCCCGCGGGAACTCATTAATTTTCCGGGATAAAAAGTAGCCTATGTGCTATTCCAGACTATAATCTATCTCTGTACCAAATTTCATCCAGATCCGTTCAGCCGTTCGGGCGTGATTGAGTAACAAACATCCATCCATACATCCATACATCCATCCAAACTTTCGCATTTATAATATTTATTTGATAATTATAACAATATGTTATATACGATAGTCCAACTTTCATAATTTCTCTTAATTGTTATCGATAGTTATTATTCAATTATTAATTGTGAATTCGGCTCTGCGAACCAAATGTTATCTTTTAATATAATAATCGCTAACAGCTAACAGCTGCAAACGAAAATAAATCTTATTTTTTAACATTCAAGGAACATAATAAGTAGAAAATTATATACGAAATTGGATTATATAACTTTGTTAAGACGTTTACATATGCATCTAACGTTTTACCATGTTAATTTAGGCGTTACTTTACAGATTTGTTTACCGATTTTGGTCACTGAATCGTTGTAGTAAGGGTGGTTAAGGAGCTTTTCGGACGGTGAATATGAAATTTGCATTGACTATGTATTATGCGTGGAATAGCATTACCGAGGTCCACTCTTCAATCCAATTACATCGTCGAGTGGATGAATATTAAGCCGATCGGCGATGCAAAATCGATTATAAAACAATTTTGCGGGATAAAAACATGACGTAAGCGTACCTATTTATACCTGCTTTGTGCGTATAATATTTCCATTAAATACTTGGTAATGTTAAAAAATTCGGGGAAAATTCATTTTAGAAATAAGACTTTTTGACATAATATAAGTAATTAAATGTGGGGATCTTGGCTGGATAAATCGTATGTGACAAAATAGCGTTAAACTTTATCTCTCTCCGTCTTTCTCCACCATCTCTACTCCCTCTAGTATAGATGGAGAGAGACCAAGTACTTAAAACAGTATTTTGTCACGTACTAGTTACGACTTTTATAGATCAGAGGCCCAAAAAGGGCCCAATTGTCTAAGCAAATCGTAATCAATTGACAGCTTAAAAGGTATTAGTCGAACTGTTTAAGGAGTTCATACGTATTGCTTTTTGACGTGCAGGCATCTTTATACTCCATAAATAGGTTGAATTATACGTTTGACAAACGATTACGATATCAATCGGGGGGCAGGTCCTCGCGTTTTATCTTCCCAAAAGGAAAGGTAACCACCACCACCACTACAGCCTAATAACGTCCCACTGCTGGGAACAGGCCTCCACTCTCAGAGGAGAGAGGGAAGTAGAGCTTAGTCCCACCACGCTGCTTCAATGCGGGTTGGCGGGCTTTTACGACTATTATCATGTTAGTGATAATAACCGGGACCGACGGCTTAACGTGCTCTCCGAGGCACGGGGGTGAAACACCGCCAACTTCCTAACTCCGGGCTAGTACTGAGAATTTCTAGTCAGAAAAACCCAATACTTAATTATGGCCCGACCCGGGACTCGAACCCGGGACCTCGTCGGCCGCAGTCGAACATGCCAACCACTAGACCAACGAGGCAGTAAAGCAGTTAAAGGTAACTAACTATGTTCTAAAAAAGGAAAATTGCAAAAAGGATATTGTCCACCATTAAAGTTGTACCTAATTGCCCTGTCACCGCCGTATCCCAGACAGACATAATATAGGTATGGTTGTCTGTTCCCTCGTATACACCGAGCTCAAAATACTAATCGATACGCCACTGAACCTTCGAAATTTACTGGCGTTACGGTCAATTCACACTAGCGACATACTCGTACAGGCTTAAATTAAAAAATATACTAACCTCTTAAGTGTAACATCCATCGATATATTTGTAGGTACTAGATGGGCCCTTTCATACAAAAAAATTGGGCGTCCGACCTGTAGAGCGCGCTCCACACCTGTATAAGTCTGTCTTTGTCCCCGCCATAGCGCTGTCCCGCTTTTCAGACTAGATGGCGTTAGTAAAATAGGTCCACATTCTTTGTTTGACAGGGCCCGTCTATGTAAATTGAGGACGTTGGTCTACTAACATCACTACTACTGAATTACTTTAGTTCATAGAACTTTAAGAATTAAGAATGAACCATTTTTTTTTCATACGAAAATGACGACCAACCTGATGCAGTGATGAGCGCTGTGATCTGTGGCTGTGATCTTATAAGTGGGAGGTCCCGGGTTCGACACCCGGTAGGATCAATTCGGGAATTTATAATTTCAGAATTTTCTATGGTCTGGCCTGGCTTCGGCCGTGGCTAGTTACCACCCTATCGGCAAAGACGTACCTACTGCCAAGCGATTTAGCGTTCCGGTACGATGCCGTGTAGAAAACGATTGCGTGTATGGGTTTAATATAATTGCCATATCGCCAACAGGTTAGCCCGCTACCATCTCAGACTGCATCATCACTTACCACCAGGTGAGATTGCAGTCAAGAGCTAACTTGCAGTGCATTACTCCACGCTACGTGATGCCGGCGGACAGGTAATCGATCGATTACCCTAAAAGCCTTTTTTTAACCTTTTTTAAAAGATTAGCCTTACTAAAAATAAAGAGCTGAATAATGTCTAGAGTGATTTTGGCGAATAAATTAAGTTTTTTTGAAAAGCTGTTGTGCATACATAAGTTATTCAGTATAATGTAGGGAAGTTACCCTAGAGCCTATGGTTATTAGTATTTCAAAATTAATATTATTATTATTAACGCAAAAGTCTGTCTATCTGTCTGCCTGCTAGGCTTTCGCCTACAGACAGACAGATAGATAGACAGATAGATATACAGATAGACAGACAGATAGACAGACAGATAGATAGATAGACAGATAGATAGACGGCCCATCTGTTCAACCGATTTGGATGTTTGGTATAGGGATAGGTTGCGTACCGGAGAAGGACATAGGCTTCCTGAAATCCTGGAAAATTAACGAGTTCCTGAGTTAACGAGGAAAATTAGCGAGAATCAAAATAACTTTTATCGACGAGTAGCTGATGCCCGCGACTTCGTCCGCGTGGTTTAAGTTTTTTTTGATTCCCACGGGAACTCCTTAATTTTCCGGGATAAAAAGTAGCCTATATCACTCTCCAGATCCTCAACTATACCCATGTAAATCACGTCGATCCGTTGCTCCATTGCGGCGTGATTGTTGGACAAACCAATAAACCAACAAACAAACACACTTTCGCATTTATAATATTAGTCAATATGATATCGCGGGCAACATTTTTTTTAATAGTTAACCTGTAAAACGACATAGCACAGTGTGGATCCATCCTTACCGTCACGTTTTGTGGATTTTCGAACGTTGCATTTTAAATTATTCGCTGCGTACGTGGATTTTTTTTTACCTATACCTGTCGAAAATGTTCCCATATTGTTAAAACTTGAATTTCAATTATGTAAATAGATATATGTACTATTGTGTGTACTATAGTGCTATACAGCCATCATGGGAGGCTTACCTGGGCCCCAATCATGTAAGAATGGCCGATCAAACGTTAAAGATTTTCGTCAAAGTAAAATAAACCATAACTGCATTGAATTAGAGCTCAATTTCGTCTGCCCATTCTTATACGTTTAGGTATGTACGATACCCTAAACGTATAAGAATGGGCAGACGAAATTGAGCTCTAATTCAATGCAGCCACGGTTAATTTACTTTGACGAAAATCTTTAACGTTTGATCGACAATTCTTACGTAATCGGGGGGCTGATGTACCTACTAAAATAAAAAAATACTTTTAAGCTATTGCATAGCTTCTATCGCGGGCCTTGAGCGTGGAGACCGAATCCAGAAATTCCGTAACGAAAATAACCTAACACCCCCCACTCTGACCGGCTCCGACTCGATGAATAGGACCTACTTATGCAAAAAGGAACCAATCCACTCACATGCCAAAAATGAGATAAGTATACAGAAAGCTTTTACTCTCCACTCCAGGGTCGATAGAAAGTGCATTTTAAAAGCTTTTTTTTTTAATTTGAGAATTTATAATTTCTGAATTTTCTCAGGTCTGGCCTAGCTACCACCTGGCTAGTTACCACCCTACCGGCAAAGACGTGCCGCCAAGCGATTTAGCGTTCCGGTACGATGCCCTGTAGAAACCGAATAGGGGTATGGGTTTATCACTTACCATCAGGTGAGATCGCAGTCAAGGGCTAACTTGTATTGGATTTTAAAAAAAAAGGTATGTATACTAAGCACATGAACGCGTGCTTATAAAAATGAGTTTATTATTTTTTATCTGGTCTCCCCACACTGGCTGACTCAATTAAATCCCCACATCAGGCAACCTATTAGCGGACCTATACGCTAAAGTACGTGTCATTTTATGCTGCAGTCAAGTTAGAAAGGCATTTTAGTAATTGACTAGTCTTTATTTATAAAGAAATGTATAAAGTATATATATATATTATATATAGTAGTATGTGTATAGTAGTTTATGTATAAAGTTGGTCTAAGAAAAACAACGTTGGTAGCCCCCCAAATAGTAATATTATTTGGCAATGTAACAATATAACAACAACTAGATCCATAACTACTCGCAATCAAG
Organism: Erebia ligea; assembly: GCA_917051295.2. Lineage (NCBI taxonomy): Eukaryota > Metazoa > Arthropoda > Insecta > Lepidoptera > Nymphalidae > Erebia > Erebia ligea. Next base: position 11,550,733 of record OU785241.1, on the reverse strand, counting down.
GTAAAGATAGGTCTACTTTCTTGACACTTGCTACTCAAGGCAGTGTGTTTGTTTGTTGGTTTATTGGTTTGTCCTTCAATCACGCCGCAACGGAGCAACGGATCGACGTGTTTTTTGGCATGGGTATAGTTGAGGACCTGGGCCCCAATCATGTAAGAATGGCCGATCAAACGTTAAAGATTTTCGTGAAAGTAAAATAAACCATAAAAGCATTGAATTAGAGCTCAATTTCGTCTGCCCATTCTTATACGTTTAGGTATGTGCGATACCCTAAACGTATAAGAATGGGCAGACGAAATTGAGCTCTAATTCAATGCTGTCACGGTTTATTTTACTTTGACGAAAATCTTTAACGTTTGATCGACAATTCTTACGTAATAGGGGGGCTGGAGAGTGACTTAAAAGCTTATTTTTATCCCGGAAAATTAAGGAGTTCCCTCGGGAATCTAAAAAACTTAAACCACGCGGACGCAGTCACGGGCATCAGCTTGTAATATAATATTCTAAAGCAGTATTGTGACGTCACGCCGTTAAACATAGCAGGCGCTCCTCTGATTGGCGGAAACCACGCGTAACGACTGCGTTGCCACACAACAGGGGGTCTACTCTCTTTCTCTCATACGAAACTTCGCAAACGAACGTAATTAGTCGGTTATTAGACCCACACAAAATCGTTCAATCCAATCGGTCACGAAAATTTTCTATAGATCCGTACTTCGACTGCGTGTACGAAAACGAAATAGAGAGGAGCATAGAGATAATATTATGTAGGAGAGGAGTTAAGGAAATTTCGTTCGTTTGTTTGCGAAGTTTCGTTTTAGAGAAAGAGAGTAGACCCCCAGGTCTAGCGCCATCTGTAGTCATCGAGCGGCGCTAACATTTGTAGTAACAGTTTAAAAGTGCATACTGGGACTCTGTATGGATTTTTATATCTTTATAAGTAATTGTTGGCTTTAGGCCATCGATTTACATATTATTTCTTAGTTTGAAGTAATTATTTTTAAAATTATAGTTATAAGGCTCTAACAGACGGACGGACGGCCAATTCACCTAAGTAGACTGACAGACTTTCGCTTCGCTCGGTCAAAAGTCCCGGCTGACTGCTTTGATTTTCCGGGATCACAACTAGCCTGTGTCACACTCTATAGATTACTGACTATTTCCATGCAAAACATCGCAACAATCCATTGCTTCGCTGCGGCATGATTGAAGGAAAAACCAACAACCAAACACATTTTTGCATTTATTTATTAGTATACCTACGGATTATTTAATTTATTAAGGTGGTAATGTCAGGAAGCTATTGTCGAAATCAATCAATCAATCAATCTATAATTTAATAAATTTAGGTACGTACACTACACTTATTGACGTTCAGTTATTTATAAAATATGATGGTGATACACAGTGACGGTATCTTAAAACTAAAGCTACGAGGGTTCCAAACGCGCCCTGGTCTGAAAAGAGCCCACAACTAACTCAGCCGGGAAACCTGAAAGAACCATAGGTACTCTAGTACTTGACCGATAGGGTAGACATAATGCTTGGCTTTGTTTAATGCAAATAATATATTGATGCAGACATTGTCAACATTGACTAATTTAACACAATGCCCGCAACATAAACACGGGAGGGGTGTGCGAGATCGATAGTTTTCCCCTGGGCAATGCCGGGTCGATACCACCCCATCACACACACACACACACACATCTGTCTATGTATGTTTATTTGTTACATAAGAATACGATAACACAGTTTTATTTTTGTAGAGTACCTGTAATCGTCAGATAGATAAATGTCAGTTTGCTATGTACTTTATGCGTGTGAACCATTGACTTACTAATACCAGACGCACCATCAAAACGCAAAAAACGGCACGGTCAAATTGTGCACAAATAGATATTGTGAACAATTTTCGCCTCAGTCGCGCATGAGTACACTAGGCGACAAAATGTCGTATGTGTCGAATTGTTTTTACAAAATTGAACCCTAAATATGCTATATGGTTGGTTTTTGTGAACCGTTTGGTGTCTCAGTCTATATTATCTATAGCTGTGTTTGTATAAGTGATTGTGGACGCTTTTTGAGTATTAATTTGTAGGTAATATTGTATCCTTAGTTGGTAAATCGATGGTGTGAACCCCAAAACATCGAAGGGTGACGTCATCCAGTAGGTACATCATGGAGACGTACCAAAAACGCAGAAGGAAGTACTTACATCTGCAGAAGGAAGACCAACGGAAGAAGTGCAGATGAACCTGGTAGAACAGAAGTCGAGTAGTACAACCTTTTTTAACTCCTTCGTACAAAAAAAATTTAAAACGAAACGATAAGATAGTTAAGGTCGACTTAAGTTTTCTCAACTCTCAACTATCTGCTAATATTTTTTTTTCTCTTTCCTAAAATTTAAATTGTATAATTTTTGTATTTTTGTATAAGTTTAGATTTTTTTTGTAGTGTACTTTTTACTTTTACTTTTAATTTTACGCGCATAAGCTTTTTATTTATTTTTTAGTGAATGATGTGGCACCTTTGATAAATTGCTCATTTAACAAGTGTACTAAATGTGTCTAGTTTTTAAGGTTTTTTTTAATGTAGCAATTTTTGGTTGTCCAAATAATGTTCCGCCCACAGATGTAGTACTAAATCTGTGGTTCCGCCGTTCCGGCTTGGTGAAAAAATGTGTACAATGCGGAGTTTTGGCCTGAGGGCATAGTGTACCGTCGCTATAGGGAAGCGAGAGAAAAATCCTTACTTTATAATATGCGCCTTGTCGCCTGAAATAAATGAATAATAATAATAAACAATTGTTATATAAAAAAATAAATAAAATAAAAATAGTTTATTTTTCTTCAACAAGATTATTTTTAACACGTAAAAGGTTGGAGCCTTCTTTTAAGAGTATTATTACCCCTGTGGCAGTAGACTCCGCTCTTAAAAATAAACAATACTTTATTAACAGAACATGTATAAGTATTATGTGGGTACAAAGATTATATTATTTTCGTTAACTGCCTGCGTTGGTCTAGTGGTTAGCACGTTCGACTGCGGCTGACGAGGTCCTATTATATTTGGTAGGTATTCCACTACATGTTAGCCCTTCACTGCGATCTCACCTGATGGTAAGTGATGATGCAGTTTAAGATGGTAGCGGGCTAACCTGTTACCCCTATGGCAGTTACATTAAACCATATTCGGTTTCTACACGGCATCGTACCGGAATGCTAAATGCTTGGCGGTACGTCTTTGCTGGTAGGGTGGTAATTAGCCACGGCCGAAGCCTCCCACTAAAAACCGATTACCGAAAATTTCGATTACCGGCTCGGGCCCAGAATAGGTAATGTATTGGGATTTTCTGTCAAGAAATTCTTCTACTTACAATCTAATACTAGCCTGGAAAGCGGTTTTCACCTTTGCTTTTGAAGGCAGCAGCAGAAATACGTTGACACCTCCGGAGGTCCCGGGTTCGAATCCCCGGCAAGGTCAATTTGGGAATTTATAATTTCTCAATTTTCACTGGTCTGGCCTGGTGGGAGGCTTCGGCCGTGGCTAGCCGGCAAAGACGTGCTGCCAAGCGATTTAGCGTTTCGGTACGTTGCCGTGTAGAAACCGTTTAGGGTTATGAGTTTATAATATAACTGTCATGCCCCTAACAGGCTAGCCCGCTACCATCTTAGACTGCATCATCACTTACCATCAGATGAGATCGCAATCAAGGGCTAACTTGTAGTGGATAAAAAAAAAATTAGCAGTTTGTCCTCGGTCCAAATTGTAGAGTCCGAACCTACGATCTATCGGCATTCTTCCTCTCTTATTAAGCTATTGGGGTTTAATTAAACACAACAAGTTGGTGGAAGGTTATCCAAGATGGCGGCGCAAATAATTTCCAATGTAAACATTTCGCTAGAAAACATTTCAAAGTTCGACATACTCCTTTTAAGTAAAAGTTTACACTTCAAACGGGAGTCATGAATTTTGGAGGCCGCGTCCCGCGCCGTACTTACCTACCTTCGTAAGGGATTTGATCCACTGAAGTTTAAATCATCGGTACCCTTACTCTGAGATTGATCGAATTTAAAATACGGTCTCACTAAGTGAGGTGAATCACATTTGCGTCAAACTAAAATGGACCCAAAAACTCTTGATTTAAAGCCACAAATTCAGTGCAACCGATTCAAATTTCGAAACGTATCGTTTGGAGCGCTAGCTGTGAATGCATACACGAAATTGAGCTCCAAATTAATAAGATTAAGATTTTAGTTTGATGCAAATGTAATTCACCTCACTTAGTGAGACCGTATTTTAAATTCGATCAATCTCAGAGTAAGGGTACTGGTGAAAGAAGGGCTGGCTCATTTTATGCGCAAAGGACCAGCATGGCTGTCCAACGCGGAAATGCAGCCAGCATTCTTGCCACCATTCCACGCGGGCATGATTTATCAATACCTATAAGTACTTATATTTTAAAGAGGTTAAAGTTTGTGAGGTTGTAGGGGGTAATCTCTGGATCTACTGAACCGATTTCGAAAATTCTGGTACCAACAGAAAGCCACATTATTTTTGAGTGGCACAGGCTATTAGATATATTGACTCGAAAAATTAGAGAGTTCCCGTGGGAATTTAAAAAACTTATTTCACGCGGACGTAGTCGCGGGCATCAGCTAGTACCTAGTACATAAATAATACGACTTATACTAAAACAAAATCTAAGGACTTACACAACGCGCCAGCTGGATCCAGTTGCTCCCTGCCCTCCTAGCATGGGCCGAGACAATTTTCTCCCCGAGGAAAGGATAAATTTTTTATCCCTAAATAAATAAATAAAAACGCTAAATAACGGTGGATAAATAGTCCCCCGAGTCCCCGTGAAATGTCAAACTGGGATAAACCTCTCCTCTCCCCTATTGCCGAGCTCTGAGGGGTGGATAAGTTAATTTTATCCCTTGTCCGTGGATAAAATCGGGGGATAATTTTTTTATCTCCGGCCCATGCTAGCCCTGCAGGAACTCCATGGACGTCGTTCGACCACCCACGTGGGGTCTGCCAACGTTGCGCTTTCCGGCGCAAGGAAGCAGTATAGATATAGTCATGAACATTGAACGGATATAATTGTTATCTCATAGTCAATACGCTATGTCGTATCGGATGTAGTGTTAAACGGTCCTTGCATAGCCGTTCCGTTTCTCTCGATGCTTTTATAGCTTTCAAATTTTAAGACGTTATAAAATATTTCATGATCCATATTCCGCAGTCTATTGACTGCCTCACTGTAGGTCCTGTTCGTGACTAAAGTAAGTACTTATTTTGTACTAGCTGATGCCCGCGACTTTGTCCGCGTGGATTGAGGATTTTTGATTCCTTAATTTTCCGGGAAAAAAGTAGCCTATGTGCTATTCCAGACCTATCTGTGTGCCAAATTTCATGCAGATCCGTTCAGCCGTTCTGGCGTGATTTAATAACAAACATCCATCCCAACTTTCGCATTTATAATATTCAATTCAACTTCTTGGCAACACGTAATTTCAGCTGTGGAATAACGGTAGAGCATAGAGGTATAATATTATTACCTCTATGCGGTAGAGCCTGAAAAACAATTTGATACTCCACGAGTACCTACCTACGGAATACAAATTAACGATTTTAGGATTTATTCCTATAGATACTTACTTGTTGTGTGACCTTACTTACTGCTAAATTTCATGATTCTAGGTCAACGGGAAGTGCCCTCTAGGTTTTGATTTAAAATCTAAATTACTCAAAATATGCTTGACTTATATTGCGTTGACCAAGAAACTTGATTTATTTACAGCTCCAAGGGACCATAAACCTTAATTAGTTCAATTCAATTTCAATTTATTTATTTAAACCATGTAGGAAATACGTGTGTCTCTTATGTTACGTCATGTTTTGACTCTACCACCGGTTCGGAAAGCAGATATTAAGCAGTATTTGATATTAATTCAACTTGATACCTCCACGCGTTCCTTAGAAAAAGGGTGTAGACAGACAGAAAACGAAGTAATCCTATAAGCCATAAGGGTTCCTTTATTCATTTTGAGGTAAGGAACCCTAAAAATACGCTACGAACCCGGAGACGACGTTTTGACCGGTCGAGTAGAGTGCGCGCTGCATATAAAAGCGAATGACTCGGACATTTTTGGTTCTGCCCTGCCCCTTGTACGAGTATGTTATCGCTTTGAGCTGTTAGCATTTGTTTTTTTCATTTCATTGCAATCTTGAAGTTTAAGTTTAATAAGTATACTTACTATTCACTTTATCTTAGATCTTCTTTGACTCGTAGCTTCTCGTAGCACCTCCTCCTAATAATTTACTACGCGTTGAGACTAAGTACCGACCTATTATGTAAAGCAATCATTGTTAGCCTCAATTGATGATTGGCTGGATTTATTGTATTCTTCCTGCGACAAAAAGTAGCCAATGTCCTTACCCGGGATACAACCTATCCCTGTACCAAATTTCATCAAAATCAGTTAAACTGATGAGCCGTAAGCGTAGCAGACAGTCAGACACACTTTCGAATTTATAATATTAGTATGAAAGCATGGATTCATTTGCGTTAGTGTGTCCTACCTACTGTAACCTTTTCACGGCAACCAATTTCAACGAAAGTTATAGAGATTGCATCCCACATGAGAATCGGACATCGGAAATATGTCTCTACGATATTTGGAATACCTAATTCCATGCGGACGAAGTCTCGGTCAAATTCAATACATCATCATCCTCAAATTTACTATATTTTTAACTAGATGATGCCCGCGACTTCGTCCGCTTGGATATTTGTATGTAGGTTTTAAAAATTGTGAACGAACTCGGATTTTCCGGTATAATTATACCTATGTTGCCTTCCATCTTAGACTGCACCGGCAAATTTAAAAATCTATCGTAAAAATATATCGTTGTCTTGTGTAGTCGTACCTAAGTGGATTAAAGATCCAGAATAAGGCCTTTTGCGCATTATAAGAACATTTCTTGTACCTGATGAGTAATGTCTTATAAGAAATTCAGGCGCACTCGCAATGGTTGCTGTATGAGACCATACATATTACAAGATATTTTTTCTTGTGTCAGATCAGACACGCGCATAAATAAAAAATAGACATCTCATAAGACACAAGACATTTTCTTATAATGCGTAATAGGCCTAACAAACTATTTAGGGAATCAAAATAAATAAATAAAACGCACGTTTTTCAAACCACTTTCTTTATTTCGTGTTCATCATTTTAATACAACATACAAGTAAATTTATCATCAGATATTATTTATCAATTCTTAATCACTAAATCTTAAATATTACCAGAATAACAAATATGTAAGAGTATTCTTTTTTTTATTACGTCGTCATTCCCTAATGGGGGTGGGGGGGAGTTGGAAAGGAATTAGGAAACGCGTAGAAGACGTCCAACCCACACGTTTTTACGTAAATATAAATGAAATAACAAATATTATTCTGTGTACACCACAAAATTGAATTGGAATGTCAAAATCAATTCCATTAATCGAATTATGGAAATGGTTATTATTATTTAACGTTTTTTTTAAAAAATACACTGACGAGCAAAAAATATGTATCAATCCAAAATTCAGACCGCACGCTTGCATTTAAATGTTACCAAAAATGGTCTCAGATCGTGTATTTCAATTAATTATGTCCGGAATTATCAGAGTGTCAGTGCAGACCGCAAAATGTATTCAAAAAGCCGTAAATGACTGCAATGCAATTAAATTACTGCATCACATAAAATTCTATCCATTTTTCAAGTGAAACTTCTTTAGAATCGTTGTGATTTGAAAATTCTATGAAACGAAAAAGCGACACCAAAAAAAGACAAACATATTCATAATAGGTTAATAGGATTTAGCCTGCGAGAGAATGAGATAGAATACAAGTTTTTTGTAAAACGGAAACTAATTGAAAAGTCATATTATAGTGTAAAGTAAAGGATTATTTGAATGACAGGCAGCCATGGGTATAAATTGTTCCAGCGGCTAATTATGTTATATTATAAATATAATTTAGTAATTTCCTATATTTGTGAGATAGTGATAATAAAAAAAAAAAACCCCGGCTGAGTTTGTTGTGGGCTGTTCTCAGACCAGGGCGCGTTTGGAACCCTCGTAGCTTCAGTCTTAAGATACCGTTGTTAATTTTTTTATCATCATCAACTCTTATTCTTTATAAACTTGACGTTCAGAAGGTGTACTTTGTAAGTACCAATTTTGAATAAAGATGATTTGAGTTTGAGTATATTTATCTCATTCTCTCGTAGGCTACTTTTCTGAATTTCACTTCTACCGCATGTGAATTGCACACCACACTATTTTTTTGTTTTTACTTCTGTTCTAACAGTGGCACCACAAACGCTATCTTCCTTGAAAACCTTCAGGCCCCGATTGTCTCTCAAGCTCTGCTTTCAAGTTTGTCGGACAAGCTTGATTGAGCTTAGCAATACTCAACGTTGCGTTTAAACTAGTCTTTTTTGCTTAAGTTAAATTAAAAACAATATGATACTTATTATTGTACAACCAAACAGTACACTATTTTGTTTATCTTAATGAATATATTTTTTGCCCGCAAGTGTAATTTAAGGCAAATGACAGAAATCTTTGTTTGGTAATTCTGCTTAAAGATTTTATCAAGCACCTAAGTTTGGATTCCTACAGTGCGACGATTACAATCACTTTTGATAGACTGTCTCACTATAGTCAGTATACACTGCTGTTTAGCAATAATATTTATATCATAAATTGAGCCTTTCCGATTATGTGTGAAAGCTGTATGATTACAATCGCTCAATATCACATCGCGTCAGGTATTAGTTGTATGATTCCAGCATTAAATTGATTAAAATTCTGTTGAGCCCCAGCCAAACATTTCCATCAAATGACTCCATAAATACATTAAAATTATCAGAACACATTTAAAATTATCAAAATAGACAAACACAAATGACAAACGCACGAATACACACGAGGGAACAGGCAAATCAACTAAAATCGGAAGAATTTTAAACTAAAAAACTAAACTTACTCGTACGTAAACAAAACTTAAGAATTTTAGTCAATACAGAGATTAAAGGAAAAAGATAGACAGAACCCTTTTTAAAAAAACAAGTGAAACGTGACGCCAATTGTGCGTATGTACTAGTGTTGAATTGAGCAAGCTTTCAGAGCTTAAAGTTAAGGAGTGGGGTTAAACTGACTTGAGTTTTAAGAACTGATCAAATTGGTAGTCTATAAAAAGATAAAACCAACAGATGGGTTTACTCCAATGTTAAACTAGATTTACATAGATAGCGGTAGCTTTGTCCATTTTTTTTTTATTGCAAGATAGGCTTGCGGTTGACGACAATCACGCTTAATACAAAGCAATGATGAGGTCTAGATTGAAGCGCGCCCGCCTAGAAGAGGCCTATACACTCTTGAGCCATAAGCCATTTATTGGCTATCGATTTTCTGTCTATGTTTTCCCCCTACTCTGTGGACCAAACAAAATAATAGCCATTTTAGTCCAAGTTTCTGTTTAATTAGAAAAAATATCACCTCACATTATTTTCGAGAAGGGTCGATCACGATAATTATCTACACATCAATCATGTTGCATGTTGGCCAGCGTTTATGATACCGACAATTAAAAATGTACATTAAGCACATTAAGTAGGTGGAGTACCTAGTAACTGCTGTCTATTTATAAAGCCAAACTAATTTAGTGAGTAAAGAGAATATGGATTTTCCAAATAATCCATAGAGACAAAAAGAAATGCAAAATCATCCGTACTCGAAGGAAAAATCGGCGCTGTTCTTCGCTCTACATCATTTCGGTGTCTTTCTGATACAGATATTTTATATGGAAAACCTGTACTGTACTAGTTACTTCGTGATCGACCTTCAATAGGACAACCAAGAATTTTTACATTATTTAAAAAAATGTAGTCAGTGTTTAGAAAACTATAAAATTGAGAAATCATCAGATACAATTAATTCTATTAATTGTTTATAATTGGACCATTACAAGTACCTCAACTATTAATTATATTTCCAAAAATGCAAAAGGCTTTATTGAAATGATAATACGAAAATTGATTTTCATTCCATACAGGATTGAACCGGAAAATAGCTACTGATTTCCACTTCACAAATACAATATTCAATTGTCATAACAACGCTTCACCACTGATGTTGAAAATTTTACATCAACTGTTTTACTCGTAAATTATCCAAAACTACTTACTAAAATCACTTTTCGAATCATAATTAACTTTAATGATAAAGAATTGCTAGTTTTATTGAAACTAAGTGTATATTTTGATATTTTTCATCTATTTAGGCTTTCTGAACTATGAACTTTACTTTTTATGTTTCCGAAATAATTGTCTAACATATAACTTTATATCCTAAAGCTTTTTATACGAATATATTAGAAATCACAAATATCATTATTCCAACGGCATTGAAGAAAGTCTGTGCGTTTAATGATTGGCCTAATTTTATGAGGTCACCTAAGCAAATGAAAGTCAGGAACGTGTAAAGTTAAAAACCGTCAGCTGTTTGGGTGTTCCCTTAAATTTAGGGATTGTCAATGAAATCGGCCATTAATGAACTTAGTCGATAAGTAATAGTAACGCACTATTCTCGATAGGGATATTTTGCATATTTAGGTATACAGATACCGCAGAAAAAGTGGGTAAGGTTCTAGGTTGACTTGACTTGTTTAAAATAAGGACAATGTCAAATCAAGAATCAAGAATCTAGCCAATTTTTTTTAACGGCGTTTGTTTAATTTACATTTCGATGATTTTAAAAGAAATAATTGACCTAACTGTGGTTTTAGGTAACTAGGGAGGTAATGATCCAATTATAAATAATTATAACTAAAACTGTCAGCTTATAGGATTATTCGCTAAGGGAAAACACATATAGACACATAACCTTAGAGTGTCGAAAGTTCATGACTAGAGACAGAAGTATTACAACTTCAGGAAAACAAAATTACTGAATAACTCCTTAAATTAAAATTAGCATAAGTACCATAGAGTTATGCTCCAAAACTATAAGAGACTTCGAATTTCAAAACTTGTAGCGACAAGATTTTTTGGATATTTTTTTAAATCACGTTAAGAAGAAGTATGTGTTTCAGCGTTAATATTGCAATTACAATTCAATTGCAAAATTAATAGGTATGTCAGTTCGTACCCAAAGTTAACCTAGTCGCTACAAGGTAACCTAATCCAAACATCACTGACTAGCGTTGTAAATATAATAAATTATTAAGTTACGATTAAATTAATAGCAATAAATTAGAAATTAACAATTAATTATAAAAACACACACAATCGTTTAAATTTTAATCGTAATGTAACATTATATGTTAAAAAAGACGTGCTAAAGGGTGCAAATAAATTGTATTTTGTCGCATCAGACGCTGCGTCAGCACAATTTGTTTGCACCTTAATATAAAAGTGGGTTTGACGTATTGAAATGTGCTTCAAAGGCGGAAACAAGTGTTTGGTTCTTAGATCGACGGAACTCCCAAATACAAGCTAACGTAACATGAACACTAAACAACTAAATCATTTGCCACGATTTGTCTGCATATTTTCCTTCAGAAGTGAAACTTCTTTAAGCGGAGTTTGATTAAAAAAAATGTGGAACGTTAACATGTAATGTAACTGTTAAGTAACGGCTTCAAAATGACCGAATGGGACCCAATCGGACTTGAGCTTTAGATTATTTATAAAGTACAAACATTATATGAGCATAAGAATATAAACTAAAGAAGTTGCACTTCTTTTGCATGTTGTTACATTCATATAAATTACGAATACATGCATCCATTTTGCTATATTTTTTTAAACATTTCATTGTTGATAATTCCAGTTTCTAATCGAATAGAAACTTCGAGAACCCTCTCTTCTTCTAACACAGGACCTAATCGTGGCAACGATATTTTTTATACCACACGTTAAATTTAAATTCCTACACAGATATAAACCCTAAGTATCGATTAGCATTCAAGTTCTTTATGAAAAAATATATCATTGGAAATATTTTTCAACTTCTCTCCTTAATCTCAAAACCACCCAAGAACAACTTAATTATGCATGTGACAACCGATTTTTATAACTACACGTTTATCCCTAACAACACTTTGGCAACAAATAGTATTTTTCTCTTTTTTCCATCAATTTTAACAGTAACGTCAACATATTAAAAGTTAACATTACCTTGGGTTTATTCCATCTTCACCAATCTTTCATCTTTTTTTACCATCGTCATTTGGAATAGAAGACAGGAAGGTATCGAAAGTTGATAGGACAGCGCAAGTTGACAAAGTAAATTCTCATTCCTTTAATTTGGCTATCGATTTACTTAATAATATACTCTACCAAATTTAGTTTGTCAACTGCTGGTCCAAGTGAAATGATAGTCTACCTAAGTAATCAATGAAAAACAATTATACAGGATTCAAGTTGTCTTTTTTTTGTATTTTTTTCTTTTTTCTGTGATCAGTCTTAAAATTGAGTCATACGATCTAAGTAAGAAATGATGAACTCTTAAAAATACCTTAAATCATTGCTAGGCCAGAACTAACACGGATTATGCGTGAGGTTTCAGTGGTAAACTGTATTTGAAGAGGAAGAATAACTAGAACTATTTCAAGGATATAAAAAGGTATAGAGTACGTTAGTTTAGTCGACGACTTAATTATTAGATCTTGCAGTAGTTCCTTTGTGTGATATTATTGCTGAGGTCGGAACTGTACCGTACTCGTTCGTTTTCTTTCTGTGACGTTGTCCACAATGGTCGTACACTTTTATAATTAAATGGGAAGTAGGAAAGATTAACTTTCTAAGGAAAAGGCTTCTCCACTAGTAAGGCTCTCGGGGAAACTAATTATACCATCCTTAACACATACGTTATTGGTTTTAGAGTAATCAACATTGAATAGTTCTTTTATAATTATCTTAACACTAAAGAGTACAAAAAATAAAGGAAATATTACGAATATATGAAAAACAACAAGTTATCGGCGAATATCATCGCATCTCTTATAAGAACAACATCGTTTTTGTTACAGTAACATTAATTGTATTATCCACACTTATGAAGTAGAGATGAGAACAGGTCATCTAGACGATGATACAACAAGTCCACGAAGACCTCTGGGAATCCGGGTGACTTCTCGAAGGGCTCCGAAAGTACCCGGCACCGAATTTAATTGTTTATCTACAATACAAGATCGTTTCCCTTCGATTATCCTCAATGTATCAAAAATATCTGCTAAAACAGCCCTTTCCCTTAGAGAAAACTCGATAGAGTACATTTTGAACAGTCTCGAAGTAACTAATGTAGGTAACAATATCAAAAGTGTTGGGGATATGCACGAATCGAAATATTGAAATCAACGACTAAGATTACATTAGGATATAGTTAAAGCGATACCTACAGAACGCTACGATAACATCTATCTATACACGGGCACTACGAGTTACGAGATAATATTAGTACTTATGCTAGCAATGGTACCATATGCATGAATTGTGTGAAACACGGAAACATTTTAAGACTGTACAAAATTCAAATGAGTTTTTTCATTATTATTCTTTTTTTATAAAAGGAATAAAACATCCCCACAAATATAAGGCCACGGCGCAATATGGTGTTTCAGTAGTACATATAGTAAAGATTACTGAATTAAATTTACCTTTTACAGATGCCATTATTCTAGTGACGGGCCTTATGTACAGTGTTGAAGCTCTCGGTGCAAGCCCCTTTGTTCGGTAACCAGCTGGGCTAGCACCTAACGATAGCGACAGTTGCAATTGCTCCGATTAACTGACACTTTCCCACAATTGGTTAAAATACGTAGATTTTTATATTAAGAGTAGCACAAATTCAGCCAATAGCAGCAATCTCAATGATCTCACGTTTGATGCTAGACTGCAGTAAACCGATCACAATCAAATGAAAATGCAGTGCTGAACGATATCAAGAAGTGTTCTTATTCTAAAGTGAAAACACTAATTATACGAGCATGGGATGAGGTCGATGTACTAACGATACATTCGTAAAAAATATCGTGTTAGACTGTTCGAAGCTCAAGGTGTCTTAACCACTAATCTAACATAGACAATGCGATATCTAAAAATACACACTACACCGTACGCTAAGTAGGATATAATATAAATTTAGTTCATCATAAGCATTGTGTTTTTATTATATTCTGGCAGGATGGCATTAATTATGTGTGTAAAATCGATTTGTGTGTGGACAATTTAAGCGTCGTACAACTAAGTTTAAACTTACGTGCATACACCTATTACAATAACATTTAATTTGATCTAAAAGCGATTTCTTTGGCGACTAGCTCCAGTGAGAAAGATTCCAAATCGTCCTATACCCCGAACCTTCATTGAAACATCCTATCATTTCCTAACGTAACCCGAATTTGGACTATCAATTTAGTCTATCAGATGACACCACTATGTGGATGATATGTCACGTTTCAATCTGAAACAATTCCCTATTAAACCTTTAATTTTTAACATGTGAAAAGTGCTCCATATTGTCAGTAGGTCAAACGTAATACACAGCAATATCTACACTTCACTAACCATTCCCACACGTTCGCATCCATAGCACTTTATTAATAAGAAACATTACTTTGATATGTAATTTGCTACCATCTTCTAATTACACAGCGTCACGTAGTTTGGAATCTTTCCGCTTATAAAACTTTATCGTTAACTAAAATCACACACCTTACAACTACACGTAGTACTACCTAACACACTTTGAGAAATTAAACTTATAATGGATCGTGATATTACATTTCATAAGACCTCCTTCCCTCGCACTCGCGAACCTTCAAGCCCGAGTCAACAAATGAGCAACCCCTACGAAGACGTGTTACGCACTACCTACAGACTGCCACGGAACGAGAAGGAGCAAAGAAACGCATAATACCTTTATGTAGATACCGTTATGCCTAAATCCAATAATTTAGTAGAATCCATATCATACAAAACACCTTAAGAACTCCAAAACGCTTTAAAAAACACTGGGAAAATAAATACTATTTATTTGCAAACGTCTCAACTAACATAAGCGATAGTAAAATATTTTTATTTTTTTACAATAAAATGTATCATAAATTCAAACGTGAGTTAATCAAAACATTCAGCGTAGTAATCTTTGAGGATGGATGGTTTGTGCTCATATGCGCTTTGTTACTTTCACCTTAACTTACAACAATCACAATTTCGACAATCTGTGTACAAGCGGAAGCATCTTTTCCCCGGGACACTACCCCATACCTGAGGACTCTGTTCCGCCTTACACTTTGTCCAAGAATTCATTTTTTCACTTTAAAACTCAACTTCAGTCATTAAAATGCAGTAAAATCATTGCATGCATCACATTTAAGAAAAATATCTCAAAAATCAAGTGAAACACCAACGTTCTGTGCACAATTCACTAAATTATTATATCGATTAGCGAATTAATGAAAATTCAACAATGATTACAACATCGCCGCTTAATATAATTTCTTAGAAGCGATGGTAGAAAATATCGTAAATTATCAAAATACAATGAGAAAACCTAATGCAATTCCTGAGCAATTGATCGCGCTTGCGGCCAGTGCGGTACACCCTGTGAAATAACCAGTGATGCCAGTGGTTTTATAACTCGTAACGTTGATTTCTGAAAAGGATCCCAAAAGTGTTCCGATTCTTGTTAATTGGTACTTGTACTGGCAGAATCACTGGATGTACGCAAACCTATAAGACCAGTTTGTAAACGAACGCAGAAGCGACAATGTTATTTACAAATTCGTATTATACATATCAACGTATCGTTAAGTACTATAAAATTCAACGACGTTCTACTAAGTAATTTAAGGGACCAAAATTATTAACCACATACAATCTGACAAGCTAACATTGATACATTACTCTACCATGATGAATACATTAACAGGTGTATTAATTAACTGGTATGAACTTATCGTTTTCAAACAATGCTTTAAGAGTATGTCGATATGGTTACTGTTAAACCTAATAAGACAATTCTAATCCCTTCGAATTCGGATTCCATATCAGTTTTGCTTCAGCAAATCAAGCTTTTACCAATCGCGTGGATTGCTCTCTCTCTAATAATATATCTTCGAGTCTAAATAACGTCTTAGAAATACCTATCGTCGAATCATAATTTTCGTTATAAAAATACACACTTTATCATTCTTACCCAATTTCCGAATCAAGTATTCCCACGTATCCAACTTGTACACATCCCGGCATTCCCTATACCTACAAAGTATAAGTATCAACGTAATAAATCTAAATGTATTTACATTTTTTACACACTTCCTGGGGATTTGTGGTTGTGGAGATAAATTCGCTAAATAAAAAAGAAACGGCATGATGGGAAGCTCGAAATTTCATCAATGATCATTGCCGACCTCTCGGCCTAACTGTCCATGAGTAAGATACTGAAATTACAAATTCTCGATTGTCCCATGAAATACGAAGTAAGAGAATGTTGTCTACAATATGAGAAATCGTTACATCACATTTAGGCCTCTTCATCTTCATAAGCAATGTCAAATAATCGTAGGCAAGTAAAGAGGATGAGGAATGTAAATAAAATAGAAGACAGTATATCAGCAATAACAGTGAAATTTGATACTACAATAGTAAGTCATAAGAATGATACTTTTTATTCAAATGCCAATATTCGTTACACTAATAAAAGATTATTTGATGATTCCAATAAAAATCAATGAACGAATTTAATCTGTCTTTAAAATCTTAATTTTAACCTTAAGAAAATTGCTGAGTATAAAATTATAAACAATCTTTGTAAGCCTAAGTAGTGCTTACGTTACACTAATAGGTGCTAGTAAGTAGTAAAATGTTCCCTAGAGTAATTGACTTGGAAATATGTAGTGGTTTTTGGTTAGCAATTCATTTTTTAACCTCAAAAGCAGTGCTGCTGAAGGGAAATGGAAAACTGGATACGTTAAGTCCTAGATCGGTCTCAATAGCTACATTCGTAGAAAAGTAAAGCTTAGGTCGGGATATTACAGTTACTTACTTTAGAATACAATTAGACCTTAAACACGAAGAATTATAGCCTACAATCATAAGAATATGTAGTTTTAGAGAATGTGTGTTATAGAAAGATAATATGAATTGTTGATTACCGCCTAAATCCACTGAGAATCTACGCTGATCCAAATATGGCTGTATTTTATTTTGTGAAGCAAATGTTTTGTGCAAGAATATTCTAGAAGAGCAATTATTTATTGAAAAGGGTGCCTCTCTAGTGAGTGTGTAGCGATTAAAATCTAAAGCAATACTTACAAATCTCATGCCAACATTTGTTCCCCAACACCAACTGTTTAAGTGAAGTCTTATAAAAATGCACACACACATGAATTCAAAATGTACATAGCACACACACACGCTCATTGGACCTATCACCACACTAAGGTTTGTGCTAAAGATCCTCTACCGACATACAGTACCCCTAGCAGGAGTTTTTATGGTCTTCAAAAACTAAATTCAATTTAGAGTTCCTCCAAATTCCATATATTATTATCTACAAGACAGCGCCCCTGGCACAAACTAGAAATAAAAATAAGTAATTAGATTGTAAAAGGCTAATTTTTAAATCATAGCTTTAGGGTCCGTACTACTCTGACAGTATGATAACTAAAATCGGTGAAAATGAACAAAATTACCGTTATATGCAAACTCGTTCTAGGGGTACAGTTGAACCCTAAAGTAGTGACAAAACGGAAGCTAATATATAAAAATCTGTGCAGAAAGTTAAGTGAAAGATCTTTATAGAAAATGTTTTAAAAATTTGAATATTAAGGCACAGACTGTTTTAGGCGTTAAATTTAATTGGAGTCATTAGCACAAACTTTTTGTATAATTATAAGTCAGTCATAACTAATTTAGAGCCATTCTAAAATAGTTGTGACCGATATGCTACGCTACTTGGGCAAATAAATAATAAATAAAATAAAACACACAATATAACTGCAAAGAACTGGTATTATTATAAAAAAGCAAGTATACAACAAAAATAATTCAAAACAAAACGACGTACATTAATTTAAAGAACAATTGTTTATACAAATAATTAAAAAAATATAATAGTTATAACAACAAACATCGACAAAATATATTTAAAGACAAAACATGTTTCAATTTTAATCAGTCCACGAGCTTTAGAAATGCAATTTTTAAGAATGAATTGTTTTTCATAATATAAAAAAATACTACTAATAATTATATTATGCAAAAAGGTAATTGTGTGAACAAAATCAAACAAAAATTTACAGAAATCCTTGCACCTTTATGGGTAATAACTAATTACTGTATTAATCGATAAAAACAAAATAAATTGGATTAAGTGAAAAACGAACGGAGCAGTTGTCATATTTGCAATCCTTACATAGAATTCCGATACACTATACTATAGGTACTTAATACAAATATAATACGATGAAAATTCTCAGTTAAGTAGAAGCGTATTTTTTGACCAAAATTATACCATTCGTTCAAATCAGACCGTAGCAATTTCTAACGAATGACATTTTGGATTGTAAATTCTAAGTAATCAGCCCCGATGTTTCTAGCGTAACATCAGATTCTGAGGGGAATGTAGCTAAACGTCGCATGATCTTATGAGGATCACACAAAGCACTTCGATATTGAAAGTGTATTAAGACGAAATGCCACGGCGGTTTCTCCATACAAACATATTCATCTGTTTTCTCCGTGGACAATAGAGAAAATATTCTTGCGCCATAAAATTCATAGGTATCCGTGCCATGTCCCTATGTTTTCCTTTTTTCGATAAATTAATAATTTTAAGAACATGGAACCTTCAATAATTGCAAAAAATGGCCCAGTTTTCGCGCCATCATCAGACATTCCGCAAAGAAAGACGAATACAATCAAAAAAAGAAAAACATACCGACATAGGCGGAGTCCTTCTTAAATTAATCTTGAAAAAAATATATTAAAATCGGTTCAGTTTTGGAGGAAACAGGAGAATACGAGAGTAAGAGTTGGACTGTTTTTCATAGGTATAATCGGTCCAAGCTGCAGTTGTCCCTATCGGGTGTTATGGGACTCTATTCGAGGAGCAGCGCGACAGCAATATAATTGTTAAATACCTATTCTCAAAGTTTCCCGTTGATGGCAATTCCTCTTAAAGCAATACATTCACCCAAACAATCTGAAGCAAAGCAGACATTGCGATGGCAAAAAAAAATCAATCATTACACAGCTAAGAAATAGATTACTTTATTATCACAGTAGATTAAGTGAAATACAACATTTTATCCGATCTTACGAAAGACAATAATTTACTAGGAACAGGGCAGTCTATACATAAAATCATTGGCGATTCATCACTGAAATTTGGATACTAAGGACTGGACAATAAATTCTACTTCACCTAATCTAGTGGTCCTACTGATGAATTATATGCGATCGAAGCCAAGTCGGTACGACAAGCAATCTGAAGCACTGTAAGTTGCAAAATGCAAAAGAATATAAATCATTAAGAGAGTTCTTAAACGTTCAATGGTTAGCGCGAGTAATCAGTAACATAACATAAATGGTTATTGAAATAATTCATGATGGGTCAATAAAATAGAGTAACAAAAAAAATTATAACTCATGTAATTCGATGAAATTCATTGAATCGTTATCGGAAATTACCTCGCACTAACAATTATAAACGGTGAAAATGTCGAAGAGTATCGGGTGGTTTAACTTATGATTAATTTTAATAAATCAGCAGATTATGGTACATATTTACAAACAACACTAAATATCACTTATTAAATCACAACATGGTTTTATGGCACATGTTACGCAGGTATTGCAAACGAACAAGTGGTGCCCACAGCTGCGATCGTTACTGACGTGGCTTCAATACGCGATCCATATAAATATATAAAAACAGATAATTTAATTAAGAGCATAGGAATATCACCAAATTGTAACGCATAAACTAAATGATAAACTTATGCAGATCAATAATTAAGAAAGGATCTCTCTGGACCCGGATCACGGATCGTGTCAGATCTCTTTATTGTCATTATTTAAGATTCAGCGAATAAAAAAATACTTAAATCATTATTAACTAAAGAAATCAAAACTAATGAAATCAAACTAAAATAATTCTGCTAACACACTCAAACACACTGTAATGTAACTAAAAAAATAATAATAATAGCATAATATTCATAAAATACAAAGAAAGTAAACGTTACACATGCACCGTATAATACTACTGCTACAAAAATAAAGTTGTTTCCATATAAAAATATCTTACCAGAATAACAAATTGTATAATTATTTTGTATACCGAGCAAGCTATAATACTCTAATAAGTAGCAAAACGCAAAACAGCGAAATCGCATGGTGCTCTAACGTCTTAGAATCTCAGAAACACATATCAGTAATAAAAAAAGTCTAGCGAGACGACCATTTGCTAAAGTGCTCTACTGGTTACTACCGTGTCCGATTACTAGCAAAAAAAACAAATTCAAATACTTACTTTAGATTTGTATAAAAACGAACAATATTAATTATTATCAACCAAAAGTTACTAATAATTGTTAAACTAAAACAACGTAATTGAGGAATTTCTGTATCCGTGGGCTCTCAGTGACTAGGCGGTAATGACGTCAACGGTCGAGATAATCCGAGAATAAAACTACAATCATCGCTATTCGTTAGTCTAAAATGCTTTATAATACTCAAGGTCGTCTTAGTCAAAAGACACCGGCGTAACTTAAACTTTTCGGAACTGATTGAGGTTTATAAAACATTTCCGATCACTTGCCACCTTGTGATGCTAAATGTAATTCGGTTTCGAGCTCAACGATAAGTCTTATAGCATTGTCTTCTAAAGCACCTATCGCTGAACGTGCCTAAGGAACGCCGCAGTCAACTTTGTCATTGATAAAACCCCTACCATCACATATCCCTAATAATTTTGTAACTACATCAAAAGGGGTAGTAACTAAAGATTGTCCTTATTAGCTCAATCAATTTAACACTTACCTAATAATAATGTAACAACTTCTTACTTAGGTTCATAATCATGTTTCCATCGACACAGAATAAGTGCTAATCAAAAACAGGAAGTGCCATTGTGCCGAAGAATTTTCTTACAACTAACAACAATACCGCTCGATGCTCTCTTATTATAATAAAATCACACGCTTAACGCCTAACAATTTTTAAGTAATAATAGTTAAAATATTGGTCCAACAAATGGGCTAAATAATACAAACGCCCTTAATATTCATCCCTAATTTAACGATGTGGGATATGAAAAAATATTATTCAATAGATCAAAAAATGATAAGGGTCGAGAACCTTTCGCTTTACTGGATCGAGCCAACGGAATAATCTCTATTCTTCAAATAGGTACTCTTATAACAATGTCAATACTACAACTAATCTCATTACAGTTTCGTTAAGACATTATGTTTGGATTTCGCTTAGAGACACGATAGATTCCCGTAGATCACATCGAGACAGCCGCAATCATTGTACCACTCGCACAAAACATTGTAGTTCCGTTTGCCATCGAGTCATCACTTCACCTAGTTCCGAATTGACACTTACGGTTAGAATATAATCAGTAAGTTATTTACGTTTTTGAGTGTCGATTTTTGGCTTATAGTTCGTCGGTCATTCCGATCTCCTGTGATCCGCTCGGGAGGCTCACATGCCTATAGGCGGGACCTGCACGTAGCGATAGATGTAGAGCCTGTAGTCTTTGCTGGCGAGCACGACGGAGCCGTCGTCCATCAGTGCTACGTCGAAGCACTGCGCGTGTTTCACCTTGCTCTCCAACGCCGACACCAGCTGACCGTCTTGCGTGAATATCGTCAAGTTAAAGTTGTTATGATTGTCCGCAATGAGAATATCTCCAGCAGCGTTAATCCCTACACCGATGGGATAGTTGGTCACACCCTCACCACCGATCTGGCGTAAATAGATACCCTCGTAGTTGAAAACCTTGACACAGTGCGCCCGGTTGTCACTAATAAATATCTCCTGTTTATCGTTAACCACGACTCCGTTGGGGAACTCGAGGTGTTTTGAGCAGCCGAATTTCTGTAGAACGTTACCGACTTGGTCGAAAATAATGACGCGCATTACTTTGCATTCCACGACGACGATTCGCCCTTTGTTGTCGACTGTTACTCCGCGCGGGTGCTGTAGAATGTTCGCGCCGAATTTCCTTACAAATTGGCCGTACTGGTTGTAAATCTGTATCTGGTGTGTTGGTGATCTTTCCGTAACTATGATGTCACCTGAAGTGCGCACTACGGCCACTCTGTTCGGGTATAGCAACTGGCCATCACGTTTTCCACATTCACCGAATTGAAATTTGAAGCGCCCTTCTTTGTCGAATATCTGTATTCTGTGGTTGTTTGTGTCGGCAACAATGATATCGTTTTGAGCATTAACGGCCACTCCGCTGGGTTCAGTAAACTGGCCCTCCATAACACCGAATTCACCAAATTTGCAGTGATAAATCATCTTTTGTCGTTTTATTTGAGACTTTGGAGGGAAAATGGCAGTGGAAATCAACTTGTTCGTCAAATCGAGAATGGGGTCAGTGTGTGCGGCACTCGTGAGCGAGTAGGGGTCCGTGGTCGCGGGTGGGAAGAGAGAGTCGCATCCACCATTCGACCATTTCTCGTAGGGATTTATTCCGTTCAAATTAATGTCTCCAATGGCTGTGGAAAACGGGCCAAGACTACACGGGTTATTGAATCTTTTCGATATGATGTTCGAATCGAACGGAGATGTCGATTGGCTAGCTGGGCCGAGTAACCCATTGGAGTACGGGCGATCTAGTACGCCGTTAAGTCCTGTGGGGAGGTGAATTCCGCCGTTCAGACTCCCAGAGCTTCCGTTCACACTGCTACTACTTGAGGATGAACCGCCATTCAAAAGAGAGCCATTTGTTGGGCGCGCAATAGGCGGCTGTTTAGTAGGACCAACGTTCGCTTCTGAACTAGAGCGCGTGTAACTGTAGCGCACGTATCCAAATGTGTTTCTCACACCAACTTGTATCGCTTGGTAGTTTGAGACGAATTCTAGCTCGCACGCAGTCTTTACGCTCTGTTCTGGATTAGTACTCATCAACGATTGCAACTTTGTGTCTAATAACTTTCTGAACATCAGAATCTCAGCAATGTTTGCGCATTTTGTCAATCTCTCCACAAAGTCGCATGTCTGGTAAATTTTGTCAACAGTTTCTTGAGCCTTCTGCCCGGCCACGGTTAGGGCTATTTGTTTCGTAGAGAACACACTTTCGAGCTCCTTGAGTAGCTCTTGTTTACGCTCTTCTAGCATAGAGCGGTAGAATTGGAAAGTGTCATTTATTTCGTTTTGAGCTTTGTGGTATTGTACTTGTAATTTTCCCGCGGAATGCTCAACTGTTTTAACGACGTGCCTGATTTCCGTAGCACGGGTTTTAGCTTCGTTGACCGCCTGTTGCATTAGTTCCAGTTGTTTAGGACCAGCGTCTGATAGATGTTCGCAGTCGTGCAAGGCGGCAGGATGTTCGATAATTGTACACTCTTTGCAAACCGGCACGGAGCATGTGCGGCAGAAGTATTTAAGGATATCGTTTTTGTGCCTGGGACAAAATGAGGTTTTATCCCCGCTGGCGGTAAGCGACGCGAGCATGCCTTTGTCGTCTTTAAGGTCTGTGAAGGAAAGCACGCGGTGGCCTTCGAAGCAGTGCATGAATTGGTGTGCCATGACGCAGTTGGGGCAGAGGAAGTTCGCGCAGTCAACGCAGCGCGCGACGGCGTCAGTTTCCTTGGACTTGCAGCCGGTGCAGCGAGCTGACGGCGAGCTTGTCTGGCGAGCTGTAGGGAGGAGGTCTGCGTCCTGCTCTACGGCAGCGGCGATGACGAGGTTCGTTAGCAGTCCGGGTACACCGGCGGGCGGCAGTTGACTGTCTACGCGACAGGTGACGCAGGTAACTTTGTCGGGGTGGGTCTGCTCTCTCTCTAGGCACCCACGGCAGAATGTGTGGAAACAGTTGAGTACTTTGGGGTCGACGAATGTCTCTCGGCAGATCGCGCAGGTTGTGTCGAGTCCGTCGAACTCGCGGAGATCACATACAGCGGAGTCGCTCGCAGGGGGCGAGGATCCGCTCAAAGTCAAAGGCGATAAGGAGCCACGCTCCAGCGAACCTATAGAGTTGGCACCGGGCAGCGACTCAAGGGACGGGGTGCGTGAGGCCATCTTCAGGAAACCAGCATCCCTGGAAAGAAGAAAAAGGCATGGTTAAACATCATTATTACCACAGCTCTACAAATAATAATCAATCTGGAACATGGATCTATTCAACTGTTATGTCTTGAAAAAGAGTGTTCCATCTCATACTGTATCTAGCTGATCATTAGATTTAATTGAGTCAGCGATTTCTTAGCTAATCCATCTAGTCTTATTAATTAAGTAAAAACTCAGATCCTATTAATAACATCGGACATCATCGAAAATAGTACGCGAAACATCTCAACATGAATCAGAAGGATATGATACCATTACGCTACACGCTCCACAACATATAACAACATATTACAGTATATTTCTATTTATATACAGTGAGGAAATAAGTAATATTTCGACGTGGATAGCTTCCTCGCGCTATGGAAAAATGGATACCTAAATACCTGGAGAGCGAAGGCGAAAAGTGTAGGTACTGACATAAGAGCTGTATTTTAGCTTAATATCCTGTAGGTATGTCATAATATTGGATGGTATAGGATTACGTTTTTATATCCCTTTATTTGGTTTTGTGCTCTCTGCTATATAACATTGGCCTGGTAATCAGTTTAGGATGAACTACTCGCAGTTTATAAACATTCATGCTAATTAAAAAAAAATTGGTTTATTTTTTAGTTGATAAATATTTAAAAAAATATATAAGTTACCTTTTACCGTTACTAAAAAGCTCATATATAAAGGCAAATATAAGTTTTTTAGTCTTAGTTTCATATAATATGTTATTTTTGATAATAATATAGATATGTTTAAGTATACGCTTAAATATATACGAAAAATAAGTAAGCTAACAACTATTTATTTTAATTTCATACGTTTGAAAATAACCCTGTGCATTCCGTAGGCGGGACAAAAGATGTGAGAAATTAAAAAAATGATATTGACGTATAGGATTGGTAAGGTAATGGAGTAAGTATGTTTATTTCACGTAGGACAGCTCGTGCTGCTTATGATTGATCTATATGATCAAGACTCTACCACCGGTTCGGAAAATGGATTCTACTTCTAATTCTATGATTCTATTTACCTATGTTTATCTTGTACCTATTTATGTTGGAAAATACATTTTCGTCGTGTACAATGCCTTGAAGACGTTCGAATATCGCGTAAAAGATACCGTGTGACGTAACATGTTGGGAGAATCACATTTGTTTAGGGGTAGCTTCTCATGGGACGTATAAGTTCGAGCCGCAATGCCTCTCAATTTATGCATCCACCAACAAATTTTGCGCAAGTCTATGAAGATAAAAAAAATCTAAACTAAACTAACCTAACTTAGAAAATAACTTTTTCGATACAGTGCTTATGACTGATGACTGTCACGACACAGCCGAGCGATCGCGTAACTTCTGCATCAATCATTGTTACAGTATCAATTGTTGTAATTGGCTGAATTTATGGCATTCTTGCTGCGTCAATGGATTATGTCCAATAGTGGAAGAGTGTTAACCAATCAGAGGTGATTGCGATGTATCAATGATTGATGCAGAAGTTACGCGATCGCTCGGCTGGTGTGTGTTTTTCGGAATAAGAACTTTTTGCGAACAAGTAGGATATATTTTCCTGAACGCAATAACTACTTTGCGAGTCATATTTAGCAAGGCTCGGGGTGGCGAGCATTAAGCACAAATAGCAGCTATATGATTGTCATGGCATATTATGTTTGAATTTGCATGTAAAACTAAAACCCGATTCAATTTATTTATATACATACAGGTGTCTCTTAAGTTACTTCATGGTTTGACTCTACCACCGGTTCGGAAAGCATATTCTACTGTGAAGAGGCGGCAAGAAACTCAGCAGCTTGATGATATCAGTTGGTGCGACACGGGTGTAGCTAGCCGAGGTTCGCAATATCACGAACCGTGGGACGCCACCGTTACATGTTTCATGTTTCACCGAGTCATATTTCTCTCTAAACGGAAGTCAGTTGTATCTCGGAGCGGTAATATTTCAAAAGAGTCGAGATTATGCTACTACATTAGGAGTACTTCGAATTTTATGTGGATTTTTCAGATATTCTAGTCACTATACAAACTTCCATACTAGAAGCACGTTTTTAAGATTGATAAAGAGTTGCTGATTTAATTAAGTTACCATCATCCCAATTAGGTAGTAGTAGTAGGCAAAAGCAAAAAAAAAAAAAGTAGGCATAAGCAAGAGCCGGTAAGAAACTCATCAGTTGCTCTTTTCAGAAAGCAAAATTTTTACATACATAATATACCTGCACCATAAAGTACTGTTAGTTATTATACTATACTATACTGTGGAGCGCCGTCTGATTTTGACGAAATTTGGCACTGACGTAGTTAGCATCCCGGTTACGGTCAAAGCCTTAAATCCTTTCATACATGCATCTATACTACTTCTATACTATCAAATAAATATTATAAATGCGAAAGTTTGGATGTATGGATGTATGTTTGTTACTCAATCACGCTCCAACGGATGAACGGATCTGGATGAAATTTGGCACAGAGATAGATTATGGTCTGGAATAGCACATAGGCTACTTTTTATCCCGGAAAATTAAGGAGTTCCCGCGGGAACCGAAAAACCTCAATCCAC
Source organism: Erebia ligea (assembly GCA_917051295.2). Taxonomy (NCBI): domain Eukaryota; kingdom Metazoa; phylum Arthropoda; class Insecta; order Lepidoptera; family Nymphalidae; genus Erebia; species Erebia ligea. The sequence continues at coordinate 11,523,782 of OU785241.1, read as the reverse complement.
GCGGACGAAGTCGCGGGCATCAGCTAGTAATATTATGAATGTGAAAGTCAGGATGGATGGGTGGATGTATGGATGGATGGATGTTCGTTACTCGATCACGCCTGAACGGATCTGGATGAAATTTGGCACAGATATAGATTATAGTCTGAAATAACACATATGCTACTTTTTATCCCGGAAAGTTAAAGAGTTTCCGCGGGAACCAAAAAACCTAAATCCACGCGGACAAAGTCACGGGCATCAGCTAGTTCGTACAAAAATAAAATAAACAAGAATCACTCGTATAATCTTACTCTATTTTATACAACTCACGTAATACTTTCATGCAGTTGGAAGTGGGAACTGGGGTCTCACAGAACGTTATTAATGTGTTGCGTGCACCCCCGCACGGTAGGACCCCATAAAACGAGGGTAGGGCACGACCCATCTCAACGGTGAATATCGATTCACCTTCCCATTGGAGAGGGTCTTTCTACCAATTGTAGTAAACAAACGATATACCTAAGTTAGTAAGCCTGTGTTCAGTAACTCGTAATACTTAGGTACCTTTATTAAATTAAACCTGAGGCTCAATTGTGTAAGCAAATTGTAATCATTTGACAGCTTAAAACGTATTACTCGAACTGTTTAAGAAGTTCATACATGCTTTTAGAAGTGCAGGTATATATGAACTCCTTAAACAGGTCGTATTATGCGTTTGACAAACGATTACGATTTCCTTACAAAATCGGGGGGCTGGTTATAGTATTGAAAGTGGCTTTTTCTGTATAAAAAAAAAACTTACAAGTGCTTTTGAATCGTCGAGTGAATTGACCACTGTTAGACGACCAGTCATCTATAAAGAAACTGACTGACTGACATATCAAAGTAGGTACAGCACAAGCCGCTGGAAACTATACTAGTATAATATGTTTTCTAAATTTTTTTTTACCCTTAACTAGTTTAAGATGGTAGCGGGTAAATCTGTTATGGGTACGGCAGTTATATTAAACCCCTAATCAGTTTCTAAACGACATCCACCACAGAGTGAGGTCGTCAAACCCCGTTTTAGGAGTCAAGTAGACTGATGTTTTTTAAAACAAAAGTAAAAACTTTTTGTAAAACTAATTGAAATAGTGTAAAGGGATTATTTAAATGATAAAATAAAACATGGGAATGAATTGTTCCAGCGGCGAATTATTGATTATAGTTCTAATTAGATTGAAATCTAATTGTTAATTATAGTTCTATCAAATATACGATGTTTGTGAGATGGTGATAATAAAAAAAAACCCCCGGCTGAGTTTGTTGTGGGCTCTTCTCAGACCAGGGGGCATACTACCATCGCGTCGGTTAAATCCATATTGTTTTAATATTGTTCTCGTTCGTGTTTTAGAATTATAATCCTTATTTTAAGGACGTCAAGGTACGTGACATAAAACTGTCATTTTGAAGTAATAATGCTGGTAGTAAGTAGTAACCTCCCAGGGCGCGTTTGGAACTCTCGTAGCTTAATTAAGATACCGTAATTGATTATTATCGCCATCATGTTTTTTTCAATACACTTGCTCGAAAAATGCACTTACAGGGGCAGTAAACAGAGCTTGTAAGTTAAATTTACTGCCCTCGTGCGGTAAACTTGCAGAATTTACTGCCCTCGTGCAGTAAATTTGCAGTTTTTTTTTAAATTTTTGTAAGTCTACTTCACTTCTAAACAAAAAGTTTTCTTGCAAGAAGGTTCTTAATGATATTGACTTTGTAAGTAAAAAAACCCTACAAAATAATAACCTTTAGATGTAGATTGATGAAATCAATTCATGTAATTAAAAATTGTATTTAATATAATTAATTAAAATTGTTCTAAGTTTTATAAATCAAAAAAGTAAAGGGTGAATAGTCCAGGCTGGGAGTTAAGAGCTAGAACCTGGAGCCATGAAGCCAATAAAAAAAACGCAATGCAAGGCGCCGTAATCTATACTAAATCTATAATCTGCGCGTGCTATTTTTAAAAGTTTCTTTGGGTTTTCTTGTAAATTATTAATAAATACGAATGGTATAAGTGATGTAGGATCATAAAATTAAATCAACAATTAGGTAATTTAGCTGTGAGAAAAAAATCGCGCTTGTAATAGCCGCCAAAAATCTCGACTTAGTATGGGCGTGAAAAGCCATAGTACCTAGTGAGTACCTCGTACCTACCTACTCGACTTTATTTTCAAGTTTTCTCACAAATGTATTGAAAAATATCGTGTGATACACGGGCGTTAAGGTTTCTACATACTCGTGACGATGGTCAGCCCTCGACTGGCGTCATCGGGCTGACATTAGTCAACTCGTATGTAATAGTTATTTGTGTTACATGGGGCCAAAGAAAATTTTTGTTCCCCGAGGGCGCTATTTTGAATTTAGAGCGAAGTGAAGGATTCTATAGTAGAATCCCGAGCGTAGCGAGGGGTTCTAAAGTAGAATCCTGAACGTAGCGAGGAATTCAATATACGCCGCCCGAGAACAAAAAATTTGGCCCCGAGTGACACACACTATTTTTCATCATTACGTATGAGAAAAAGCTAGGAGTATCAACCTACTATGTATGGACATTACCTATACGTTTAAGCACCAATCAGAAGATACTCCTATCAACCTTCTATGTAATTGTATAGACATTATTTAGACGTATATTTAAAGTTTAAATAAAATATAAAGACGTATATCCGATCAACAAATTGATCACGTGACTTCGGACCAATCAGAACAGAGAAATGCAAAGTCGTATATTCGATCAACAAATTGATGACGTGACTTCGGACCAATCAGAAGAGAGAAATGAAAAGTCCTATGGGCCTACAAGTTACACTTTGCTCCCGCTATCCTCTGAAGGCAATATGCGTTTTTCGAATAGGTATGATGAAAAAACCTATTTACCGCCCTTATATCACAAACTACTAATAAGTTTCGGACGTCTATAAGTGTACAGTGTAACTAAATTGAATAAATAAATATTGATTGATTAATAACTTAAATCCATACGCATGAATGCTACACCAGCATTAGCATAGACCGCGGAGCGTAAAAGTCCCTACAACTCACAAGAGACAGGAGCAGTTATAATACTACTAGATGACTTAACGTTATGTAGTAATCATAGAGCTAGGAATTACGATACGTCTTACTGACGTAAAATATCTTTGGTAATAATCATGCATCTAGAAGCAAATAGAAAAACTCAGATAGGTATATGACTAGTTCGATGCACTTTAGGGCACGGTTGCTAGGCAACAGGGCGTCTAGTGAGGGGATGCTCGAATTAGGGTGAGGGTGTATATATTTGGTGATGTTTGAAGAAGGGGAGATATTATATTAGTGAGGTGAATGGCCGGCAATGGCGGTACCTTTTTAGGCACTCCGATTTCGTAATAGAAGAGGACCTCCATATAGGACCCGTATGTTGCGATGATCTCATAAATCAGTGGTATCTTGATAATTTTTCAATATCAAAATCTAATTATATGGTATACTAGCTGATGCCCGCGACTTCGTCCGCGTGGATCGAGGTTTTTCGTTTCCCGCGGGAACTCCTTAATTTTCCGGGATAAAAAGTCTATCTCTGTGCCAAATTTCATCCAGATCCGTTCAGCCGTTGGGGCGTGATTGAGTAACAAACATCCATCCAAACTTTCGCATTTATAATATTTACTAGATTTGATACTATATACTTTAAGAAAGGTTTTAGTATATGATCCTAGTTATCAACTAAATGTGCATTTATGGCCCAATATTTTTATAGTACACCGATTTATCCGAGATTACCTACTGGACCGATTTGCGTGATTTTTATCCTATATGAAATTATAACCATGGACCTATGAAATTGTGGTTAAAGAGGACGATTCCGCATTTAGTTCCATGTTCAATATTGGGTTATCAAATAAATATTATAAATGCGAAAGTTTGGATGGATGGATGGATGTATGGATGTATGTTTGTTACTCAATCACGCTCCAACGGATGAACGGATCTGGATGAAATTTGGCACAGAGATAGATTATAGTCTGGAATAGCACATAGGCTACTTTTTATCCCGGAAAATTAAAGAGTTCCCGCGGGAACCGAAAAACCTCAATCCACGCGGACGAAGTCGCGGGCATCAGCTAGTTTTAAATAAACTTTTGGGTCTTAGCTTACAACTAGTATTAGCTTGACGACCTCCCGGCGCAGTGATGTCTTATCGTGCGGAGGTCCCGGGTTCGATCCTCGGCATGTCGGTTTTGGAATTTATAATTTCTGAACTTTCCCTGGTCTGGCCTGGTAGAAGGCTCCGGCCGTGGCTAGTTACCACCCTGACAGTAAAGACGTGCCATCAAGCGATTTAGCGTTCCGGTACGATGCCGTACAGTAGAAACCATTAGCTGAGATCGCAGCTAAGGGCTAAGTACCTACTTAACTTGTAGTGGATAAAAATAAGCTAGTTTGTTAATTAAGTTTCAAATAAGACTAAAGCCGCATAGTATTTCAGGCACACGTATGTGTTACTAGTTGATGTCCGCGATTTCGTCCTCGTGGATTGCTTTTTTTAATCCCGCGGGAACTTTTTAAATTTCCGGGATAAATAGCCTATGTCCTTTCCCGGAATACAACCTATCACTGTACCAAATTTCATCAAAATCGACTGAACAGATGGGCCGTGACAGCGAAGCAGACAGGCAGACACACTTTTTCATTTATAATATTAGTAGGTATGGATGTAGAGATGTAGAGTAGATATATGTAGAGGATGTAGAGTTTCTGGATTTGCCATTACATAAATTTAAAGACTGTGTTAAACAGCACTTGCTAAGTCGAGGTTATTATACGATCGATGATTTTCTGAATGACACAGTTGCATGGAAGCAACCGGCCTCGAATCCAGTGACCCACAAGTCAGTGTAATACTTGTAACGTACTCATAATGTATGTATTGTATTGTTTACTTATTGCAACCTTTTTCTTTTTTAAGAAAAGAGTAACAGCTGAGTTTTATGTCGGCTGAATCACCTTTCCGAACCGGTGGTAGAGTCTTAATATATATTAAAACTTATTATAAATGCGAAAGTTTGGATGGATGTATGGATGTGTGGATGTATGGATGTATGGATGTATGGATGTTTGTTACTCAATCACGCTCCAACAGCTGAACGGATCTGGATGAAATTTGGTACAGAGATAGATTATAGTCTGGAATAGCACATAGGCTACTTTTTATCCCGGAAAATTAAAGAGTTCCCGCGGGAACCGAAAAACCTCAATCCACGCGGACGAAGTCGCGGGCATCAGCTAGTATATCATAAGTTACACAAGTTGTCCTATGTGAAATAAATAAATCATTTATCATGTACTGGAAGATAGGTAGGTTTTGGCACATCTTAATTTACATACATCGAACTGGAAACACCTAGCAATATATCACGGAGGCCTATCCGTCTAACTTCGGACGGGTTGCAAGTTTGCCAGAAAGGCAAATACTCTAGGGTTGACACTTGTGCCACAAAAGTTATTTATTGCAAGAAGCTGCTATGAAATAAACATAATACACTTGCTTTTATCGGATTACAATATTATGTATTTTGTAGCTAAAGTGTTATGCCAAAGGTGTTATGGCTATGAACATGAGTTTTAAAATCTTCTCTTAAAAAAAGCAGTTATTTGGAAATCACGGACACATCAATTTTATTTCAAATTTCAAAAAGTTTGTTACCGATTTTATGAGTTACTCGACTTCATCTCAATCCATCGCCACTACTGAGTAAAGGTCTCCTCTCAGAATGAGAAGGGCTAGGGTTATAGTCCACCACGCTGCCTTAGTGCGAATTGGCTGACTGCACACGTCCTTGAGATTATTCGATTGATACAGGTATGTATTTTATAGGTAGTTAAGTATTATTTTATAATTTACCAGATGATGCCCGCGACTTCGTCCGCGTGGCATAAGTTTACACATTTTTTACATTTACACATTTACACGGGAAATTCTTAATTTTCCAGGATAAAAAGCCTATGTCACTCTCCAGGTCCTCAACTATACCCATGCCAAAAATCACGTCGATCCGTTGCTCTGTTCCAGCGTGATTGGAGGACAAACCAACACACTTTCGCATTTATAATATTAGTATGATTCATGTGTATGTGCCAACCCTAGCTGGTATGTGAAATTTACGTGATAGATGCAAACCCCGCAATGCATTACTCTAGGGCAGTGACGGCCCGATTGAGCTGTGCGTTAATGCATACGGAATGCCCAATGCCCGACACATGCATAGCTTACACATAACATGACTTTACAACTGGTACATACAGAATAAACATACAGACTTCGGGGCGGAGGCGACCTGGATTGAAGACGGGCTAAGAATAGGGATGATGACAACTCAATCAAATCAGCAACTCTTTATCAAACTTAAAAACGCACTTCTAGTATGATAATTGTATGAAATTCACAGTAGGTAGTGACGTCATAAAATTTCAATGCACTTTTTTTCTTTAATCTATATTTTAAAATGGTTACCAAACTTAAAACTAACCGAGGATGTGAATTTTAGGTCTTTTGGAAGACCCTCTATTTAATCATCAGTTTATTAATTTATTTTGACCTAAACCTATAATTTATCTTATGTACTAAGAAATTGTCCATTCATGCATCTGTCTTTCTTGACAAACTTAGACACTTTATTCACGCGTTCTTTTAGGTATCGCAGACTAAGAAGATTTTTTTCTTTTCTACCAGTCGTTCGATGGAGACGTCTAGAAAGAACAGCGCTACGGGGTGACAGTGAAAAGGCGGGGGAGAGTGTCTCCAAACTGGCAGAACGTGACATTTTCAGAATGGGGCCTTTTGCGAATGGGACCTTTTGCAATCGTGACCCTTTGCGAACGGGACCTTTTTGTAAAGGTGGGACGTTATGCGTCCTAATCGAATTTTCGGTACAAAATCCGCATAACTTGTACCAATTTTTAGACGACTTGAGCTGTTCTTATGATTGTTAAAGACATGCTGCCAAGCGCCGTGTACCTAGAATCCGATTAGGGGTATGGGTTAAATTGAATTGACATTCTCCTAACAAGGCTAGCCCGCTACCATCTTAGGGCCGACGCACATATGGCGGAGCGCAGCGCAAAGCATTTTTCATAGTCAAAGTATTATCGACATTGTCATCATTGAAATAATATCTAAAATAAATTAACACAAAAATAATTCAGAAGAGCATCGAAGCGACTACATGCGAAAGGAAGCGCGCAGGAACACGACTGCCCGAGCATGCGCGCTACTCCGCGCGCGTCCTCTTCATCTGGTCGCCGAGCCCGCCAGCAACCGACGACGCCGACGCATGGGTGACGGGCGAGAGCCGCCATTTTGTTGTCAACACTCGTAGCGTACAGTACTTTCGTTTAGTGAATGCGACGGTTATAAAAAATATGGACGACGAAAAATTGATATTACTAATTCAAGCTTATGATTGTTTGTACAATGTCGAGTCACGCAATTACAGTGATAAGCTTATGAAAAGAAATGCGTGGGAAAAAATTTCTAACGAAACAGGGAAAACAGGTAGGTAAAAACATCATTAAATACTTTTAAAATTGTATCTTTTATTATTTTTAAACTATACTATTACATTTAACGAGTATTAACATCGATCTATGATATCATCTTGCCAGTTGATACACCCTTCTTCTGAAAAATAATCCTTCAATTTTTCACGTGTAGTCATTGGTAACAAAGCACTATCGTCGTCATGAGGCTCGATATTTTCAAAAATTGTGCTGTTTGATGAGTTATTTATCACATCCGCGTATCTTAAATTTTCGCCGTCTATTATATAATTGTGCAAACATGTAGTTGCTAGTATTATGTTATCTAAATAATTAGGCTGTATTCTTAGACTTCTATCGAAAATTTCAAATTTCTGCCTTAAAATTCCAAACGCACTTTCTACCATACGTCGAGCTCGACTTAATCTATAATTAAATATTTTTTTCTTCCGGTCTCCTTCAATTTGGTTTCCGGGATATGGGCGCATTATGTTTTCCGTCAAGGCAAAGGCTTCGTCTGCTACAAATACGTGCGGTAAAACTTGGTTTGTTCCAGGCAAAGTTTTATTTCGTGGTATATTTAGCCTGTTTGCTTGCATTTTTTGGCCCAATTTAGAATGAGACATTATACCACCATCACTGTTGCGCCCATATGCACCAATATCAACAATTACAAATCTATACTTTGCATCTACAACGGCTAGAAGCACTGTACTGAAAAACTTTTTATAATTAAAATACTGACTTCCGCTTTTTATAGGTGCCCTTATTCGAATGTGCTTGCCGTCTATAGCGCCAATGCAATTTGGGAAGTTCCAAATATTTTTAAAATCTTCCTCAACGGCTTTCCATAACTCTTCCGTAGGTTTAGGCATAACTATAGGTCTGAGTACTTTCCAGATAGCCGCACACGTTTCATGAACGATTGATCGTATAGTACTATATCCCATGCGGTAATTGAAAGACAGAGCTTTGAAACTGGTACCCGTTGTTAAGAATCTGCAAAGCACATAGGTATTATAAGTAAAATCAGTGATGAAATATTCTACAAATTTATTTTATTTTTTCAGTTGAAGAGTGTCAGAAAAAATGGAAAAAAATACGGGATAATTATAGAAAAGCAGTAAAAGCCCGAACAGATACTAGTGGCTCTGCTGGTGGTAAGCGCCGCCCTATTAGATATGAGAAAGAATTACAATTCTTGCGACCTTTTATTCAAGAGAGACAACAAGTTTCTAATTTAGATTCATCTACAGAAGAAACAACGCAATCAGATCAAACTACGGATATTTTGTCACCTCGGCCACAATCAGAATTATCAAACAATTCAAGACCATCTCTTGAGCCAGTTTCAAAATCAGCGGAGTTAATAGAAAGGTTTTTAAACAATAAGGAACAGGAACAAAAAGATCATGTACAAAGTTTCTTTATGTCAATGGCTGCTACTGTTAAAACCTTTCCCCCATACTTGCAAACTAAAATAAAACGGGATGTTTTTAAAATTATAAATGACGCAGAAGAGCAATACCAAAATGCAATGTTTAAAGATAATAATTCATATGTGAGCAACAGTCACTTCGATTCGCCTGAAACTTATATACAATTAACCCAGAACACATATCCATCCAACCAAAATTATAATACAAGAGCAACTTCTGCCACTTATGTACCATCGAGGATTACAACATCGACATCAACCCAGAACACATATCCATCCATCCAAAATTATAATACAACAGCAACTTCTGCAACTTGTGTACCATCGAGGATTACAACATCGACACCTACATACAATACATCCAATGTAACACAAGTAATCGATGTCGATCAAATCCAGACACAAAATACTTCTGAAAATTATGATTAGAGCCGCAAAATTAGATACTGTCCATTCTTTTGTTACCAACCAAACTAAACCAAACAAAAATTAAAACGAATGATTAATTAATTGATTATATTTTATTTCTTACCTTAGACATACAGTTAGTCTCTCTTCAATCGAAATGGTAGAACGAAATTTAGATTTTCGTTTTTCGACATACGGGCGTAAAAGATTGACTAATTTTTTAAATTTTTCAAAATCCATTTTGTAATAGTCATAAAATTTTACGCCTTTCAAATTAATACACAATTTATGAAATTCACCATCTACACATCTTGACTGCCAAATTTTATCTACCCAAAATCTTCTTTTTCTTCTCTCTACATTTCTTCTCTTTTTTAATTCCTCTTCTTCCTCTTCTGCAAGTAATGTGATCAACAGCACGTCCCAATCCATCATTTTATCCTCGGATATACACGTTTAGACTCTCGAAAAACTGCGAAATGAGTGACGATGCTGAGTCGAGTATGCGCATACTTGAGCATCCGTGCGGATACTCGCGCATCCGCGCGCAGTCCCGTGCGTGCTCGCGCATTCTCTGGTGGAAATTCGCGTAATGTGTCACACGACTAGAAAACTTCACGGGCATGCTCTGCGCTGCGCTCCGCCATATGTGCGTCGGCCCTTAGACTGCCACTCTCATCACCTGGTGAGATCGTAAACTCAAACTCAAATATTTTTTATTCAAGTAGTCTTTGAATCGTCGATTGAATCTACCACTGGTTCGGAATGCCATTCCAGCAGCAGTCAAGGGCTAACTTGTAGTGGAGTAAAAAAACCTAAGCTTACTCCGGCGACTAGTAATGTACCTACTCACCTGTCACTGTCTTAATCTAAATCAGCCTTAACATCAAATTATCTTAAACGATACAACACGTACTGCGACTCGCATTAATCGCCACAATCAATACAATAACACAGAAACTAATGAACAATGGCGTGGCATTATCTGTGGCTATAGCTCCATGCATGATAGACTCTATTGCTAATAACTATAAAGGTAATAATGGTGTGCGTTATCTGTAATGTCCATTAACTATGCTACAAGCTTTGTCTACGAGGCAATTTATTAACTGGTCATATATTGTTCTACACACGAGATTTAAGGACGTAGAAACAATTTGCTAGCTTACTCTCTTTGTATAGAACTGACTGACTTACATTTTTTTTAAGCACAAAGTTATTTTTGTCAGGTTAAAATGCGGGTATCTGGGCTGGAAAATACCTACGTGATAGGTAAGTGCTGAACTCTCTCTCTCTAGTAAGTAATAGGTATAAAGTAGGTCTTAGTAGCTCAGCCAGAAATGAGCCATGTCCGTAAGCAAGATGTCGCAGGTTCGAATCCATAGCGAATGTATATTTTTCAATATTAATTGTTTCTAACCTGTTTCATGACAATTAAAACAGAATAAGGTAAAAAAAAGCCCTGTTAAGCTATATAAAGTCTCCGATAACCATGTTGGAGGATTCCTAGCAAAACACAAATTAAAAAAAAAAAAAAAAAAACATATTTTTTAAAGTAAAATTTACTTTAACCAATTTACTTTCTAATTGGTTCTTACGAGGTGTCCACCGACACCAGGCGACGACAATCATGCATAAGAAAAGCAATGATGAGATCTAGGTTGGAGCTTGTAGTAAACGCCGAAAGGAAATTCAACTGTTTTATTATTTCAAGTACGTACTCGTACATTACATTTCAACATAGCGGTGCTCTTCTTACTTGGAACGCATAGTAACTGAAACCGGTTTGGGCACAAAAGAGGAGAAGTGCTTAACATCTTAGAGCAAGGACACCCAATTTAAGTCTCTCGTTCAGATTGGCTCGTAGCTCGTACCTAAGGCGATGCGATGAAATGCAATTGCGAAAATTGTGCGCCATTGTTGCTCTGCAGGTCTTTGTTGACGTTGGAATGAAGAGAAAGGAAAAGGAAACTTTACTCAGGTTACTTTTTCACTTTATGAAAGTTTATATGTATTACTATGTTTTATAATAATAATAATAATAATAAATCGTTTATTTTCAGGCAATAAACCCATAAGAAATACAAAAGATAAATTTACGAATAAAAAAGTCATATAAACGTTATCATAACATAAAATTAAAATTGTAAAATAAAATAAAATGCCCTGATGTGGCACGCGTCCATAGTGCACAATTTAAACCTATTTGCGGTTCCTGTCACGATGTACAGCAAGCCAGTACCTTACGATGGCATTATCCGGGCACCCAGAGCATACACTGAGGATCTCGTTTCCAGAGGTGCGAATGCGGGACCAAAACGCCGCAACCCGAGATCTTATAATTGCAAAGTAATCGGGGACTCTGGCGTCGGCAAACATGCCCGACGCACTGCAGTATTTAGGCAGTCTCATCAGAATACGGTATGCGTTATTATACTGTACTCTGATGCTGCTACGTGCACTTTTGGTGTAGTTGACCCAAAGCTGACCCGTGTAGAAGCATTGACAATATGCTCTAAACAGCGTCAGCTTTGCCTCAGCACTACACCTCGCAAACCGGCGTGCGAGCATGTTACACCTAACGGCCAGAGCCCTCCTTTCACGTTCAATATCCTCGTTATCGCGTAGATCCTCAGTTAGAATATGCCCCAAGTACCTGAATCGCTCCACCCTTTCTACCGGTACTCCATCTAGGAAAACCGATGGGATCCTCTCCGGACCCTTACCCGCGCGGAAAACCATCATCTGCGTCTTTTTAACATTATACTTGAGACCGTGACTTCTTGCATAATTTTCACAGATGTTTAGTAGCCGCCTAAGACCATTGATTGAGGGACTTAAAAGTACCATATCGTCAGCATAGTTGATATTATTTATGCATGTTGTGCCTATATGACATCCTACTCTAGCACTTCTAAGTTCCTCAATCAGATCATTTACATATAAGCTGAAAAGGTCCGGAGAGGTTAGCCCTCCTTGACGAACGCCACATTCTAATCTAAAATCATTAGAGGTGGCGTCGCCCCATTTCACAAAATTCGTTTGGTTTCCGTACCAGTATCTCAACAGATCTACAGTCTTTCGCGGTACATTGGACGTAATGAGTTTTTGCCATAGCAACTGGTAATTTACTAAGTCAAAAGCTCGGCTTAGGTCTAAGAAGCATGCGTATACGGAGGTGTGCCTATTGGTATAGTAGTTGACCGTAGATTTGAGGCTGAAGATAGCAGAATCTGTTGAGAGCCCGGGACGGAAACCAAACTGCGCGTCATCGATTCTAATATTCTCATTTATGTCAGAATACATTAACCTTTCCAGTATTTTGCCTATAATAGTCCCTAAGGAAATCGGCCTGTAGTTTTTGAGGCTGGAAAGGTCACCGGTTTTATTTTTGGGGACAGGAACCACCACAGTCCTCATGAGGCTGTTTGGCAGATAACCTACGTTTACACATATGGTAAACAGTTCTGCCAGTATATTAAACATGTTGTCACCTGCATACAAAATGTGTTCCAAACTCAGCCCATCAAATCCTGAGGCCTTACCTCTTTTCATTTTCATCACCACACTAGCCACATCGCCGGCTGAATAGCGGTGAGAAGTTTCGTCATTTATGTCCTTTTCACTAAGAAAAGGTGCACATTCTGCGCTACGAGCGGGTAATGGATCCACTTTGAAGTGGTGCGAAAATAAGTTGGCAATTAGCTTCGGGTCCTGGACGTCATCGACGCTTACTGGTAAGTTAGTTTTATAGTTAAGGCGTTTGGTAGCCTTCCAGAATTTAACAAAATTTCTGTCAGCCTGGTGTGACGCTAATATGTCCATCTTTATCTGATCCTCGTTATTTTGGCACCACTTCAATTTATTTTTGAAAACCTTACGACTGTCCGCCATTTTATCATAGATTGCACCAGATTGCGGTCTACCATACCATAGCCAACAGTTAAAGTAATACCTCGCCTTTTGATGACTCTCACGGACGTGGTAGTTCCACCCCAAGACTTTCTTATGCCTTGCTGGTACATCGTGACAAACACTATTTTTAGCACAGTCTTGTAGAACCTTAACTATACTGTCATAATACTTATCCAATAATGTTAAATGGGCATTACATATCTTACAATAATTAATATTACAATCTGTACAGTTTAAAAAATGACTAGATAAATTGAAAACACTTAAGCTATCACAGCAATATCTATTATATCGACTAATTTCTTCCACTCCTCTGTTACCCCAGTGAACACCAGATAGTGGATTACTTTCTGTAGAGATTGTAATTTTCTTGGGGATGATATCCATTTTGCACTTAACTAGAAGGGGATAGTGGTCTGACCAATAAACTCCAAGATCCACACAAGCGGAGGTAACCGTCGCATGCGCAGCAGCCGTCACAACGCAATGATCTAACCAGCGCTTAGTCCCACTGCCATCGTTTACATGTGTAAACGAGTCCGGAGCTAGAAATTCAGTATCAGCACACACGAGTGAGTGGTCAGCGCAGAAGGCCACTAGCTCTTTACCGAATCTGGTACCACAGTGTGCATTATAGTCGCCTAATACGTAGACAACCTCAACGTCGTTATCACTGATGACGGCCTCAATGCTTCCCAAACAACTTATGAAGTCTGTTAAGCTGTCTTCATTTCCATCATCATATGGTAAATAAACGCTCATGACAAGGATATGGCGTCCACCAAGATCAATTTGTACGGCCGCCAATCTGTCACTGGTACAGTCTATAATGGATACACAGGGAAACAATGATTTACGCCACATCAACGCAAGTCCACCGTATGGTCGGCCTTTTAGAACTCCAGCCGAGGTATCAACCGCCGATTTTGCGAAGCAACTAAACAGCTGATTGAGCTCATTTACTACACCTAGATCATGGGGGAGTAGCCAAGTTTCCTGCAAGGCCAAAATGTCGACAGTCTCAGTCAATTTTCTAATTTGTTCGGCAGATCGTTTTAAAGAACGACAGTTAAAGGTAGCTAAGGTAATATCGGTAGGTGTACTTCCCATATTAATGTTTGTTATTTAAAGCTGTACGTAACTGTCGTTCCTTAAAACGCCGGTATACAAGCCCTGCAGGCCAGAACTTCGCATCTAAAAATTTATCGATCTTACATGCATGTATTCTAACCTTGAAAGAGTTAAAAGAGGTTTCTCTGTTTTGTGCAAGTCGTTCAACACTAAGACACTCCTCCCCCATGTCATGTATATGCTCCTCAATATTCGTTTCCGAAACAGTTTTTAAGGCGCGAGAAATATATATCGAGCATACTGGCTCTGCGACCTGAATTTTACATTGGCCCACCGAGGTTCCCCTCATATTACAATTTTTAGATTTACGTTTTTTATATTCTACTATTTTAAACAACGAGTCATCGTTTGAAGGTAGTTCCTTAGATTCAGTCGGTACATCGCGCACAACTGTGCAGTCCTCAGCTAGGCCAATATCACCCGAACATGAGCTCTGCGTACGGGTGCTTTTCGGTTGGCGCGAACGATCCTTGTCTTGCACGATGTCACGATAAGTCGGAGTGTGCGAGCTCTGCGTAACTTCTTCATTCACAAGAATGGGGCGCGGTGCAGTCACAAGCGGTAGCGGGGTCCGCTGTATGGGTGATTTTTTCTTCTTAGGAGTCGTCATAGTCTGAGATGTGCTGACACCACGTTCGTTCTGCGAGTTCAAAGAGCACCGAAAATCCGCCAGCTCAAGGCTGAACTTCGTCTTAAAGTCAGTTAATTCTGCTCTCATCATAGACATGTCCTTCAGTAGGCGGGTTACGTCCACATGATCAAAGGAGACAGGTGGTAGACGATTCAAATCCCTCGCAACAAAGATTGGAGTCACATCTGGGTCAATTTCTTTCAGAAGTTTAATGACGTCTTTAATGTTTTTCTTCCTCTTATCCTCCCCTTTCCTCTGTATGTTTCTGACCGCGCCGTCACCACACGCGCTGTATAGTGCTTTCTTGCCTTCTTCGATCTCCAAGTCCGTAAAGTTTGTAGCACAGATTTGCACAATACTTAACTCATCTAAGACATCTATCTTATTTTGCACAAAAGTTAAGAACTCATTGATAACAATAGTCTTAGTCGCCATAGTCTTACACTTAGACCATACACAACTTTTTTAATACGTCATATTGCACTGTACTGCACTGTACACGTCCGCTCGCATCGGCGACGCGCGACCGACCCTGTTTTATGTAGTGAAGCAAGCTAATCTAATCAGATGAATTTAGTCCGTTTGTTAGAGCTTCAGAACCTTAGAATTACGTGTAACGCAGGTAATCACTTCAAATTCACAAATAACATCATGTTCATTTATGGCATTAATTATTTTAAGAAACTGACTTTAAATAAGTATCAAAATTGAATTTTACACTTTTTCACGGAGCGTCAGTCCGATTTCATTCAAATTGCAATTTTGTTTTGAATTTGTTAGATGAAATTAATTTGACCGTTATCAAGGTACAAAACAGTACCCTGTATCCAATTATAAATGATGTTATTTTACAACGTAGCTGTCCTCCCAAGGCAAAGTACGCGAATACACAGAAGAAAACAATATGTAGTTTCAGTATAACAAGCAGATCCTGTTTAAAATACCAGGGCCGCAGCCGATAACGGAGGTAAAGTACTAAAGTAAGGAAAGGAGACCAAATTTCAGCCGCTCGATAGAATCAGCTCGTTTCTTAGGCGACGACAATTGCGAAAATTGTGCCCCATTGTTGCTCGACGAATTTGCCAAGGTGCTTTGTTGGCGTGGGAATAGAGAGAATGGAAACGTGTTGTTTATTAACTGGAAGTTTTTAAGAGTAATTTGAGTTGCTTTGATTACTTCATACTTTGGTTTTACTTTAAGAAATTACATAACATCAAGGGACCGTAGAGTTTTCTGTAAATTGCAATTCTTAGAAAAGGATTCAATTAACATAACACAATAATAAGTAAAAACAGTTTTTATAAAATGTTATGTTTAAGAAAAGCGAAGTCATTATACAACGACATAATAAACAACAAGATAAAGACGATTGTTAGATCAAAGTTGATCAAAGAAAAAGCAATTTTATTTTCCGAGAAAATAATATTATAATATTACCCGAAGGATTGCAAACAAAGTAATAACTCATACCAGTAACATGAAATATTTAAACGGCTGCTTGCCTTATAATTCAAACGATACGAAATTCGAAAATGAAGGTCCCGCATTAACTCTAAAAGTTCCACATACATTGCTTACGTTTTACGTTACACGAGTGAATATTTGTACATAATATATTAAATTTCCGAACGACCGAACTGACCTTTAACCGACTTGCAATAAAGAAGGAAACTTCCCAAGTTTACGCGAAACTTCGTCGCGCGTTCCCTCAGGAGCTAGCAAAAGCCGACCACACAGACCCGTGTCAACATTGCAAACTTGCCCCGATTTTCCCTTACCAAGCTCCTGTGGGAAAGAGGGGTTTGGAATTTTCAGGAATTGTTAACACGTCCTGCGGAGTTATATCCGTGTACTGCGATAGTTGTTCTACAGGGACCACATTAATTGCTATCGGGATTCGGGCCGAAGCAGATTACGGGACCCCCCGAAAGGTTCCCGAACTGTTGTAAATCAGAAGAGGGATTAAACGAAAATGAACTTTGTATTTCAGGCGTTAGGGTGGTAAATCCCTCTGGGGTGGAGCCGGCAATTGAAAGAGCGCCGAATTTCAAGCTGCCAACGAATTGTGGTCATCCCAAAGACTTAAAGGGAGCAAGTGGCATTATTTCAGGGTAACATATACTAATTTCTTTCCATTACTTATTTTGGAAAATAAAATTGGATCCCCGCTACGCTCGTTCGAGGGTGGAACAAATGATAATGAACAAATGGATTTTCTTAGTTAGCTCTCGAAATGTACTTTCGGGGGATCTTTATTGATGAGCCGGATTCCATTTAGTTTATTACACGAATTATAGAACGAAAGTAACGCCATAGTAATATTATAAATGCGAAAGTGTGTTTGTTTGTTGGCTTGTCCTTCACATCGAAACACAGCAACGGATCGACGTGATTTTTTGTAGTTGAGGACCTGGAAAGTGACTACTTTTTACTACTTTTTATCCCGGAAAATTAATGAGTTCCCGTAAGAAATTGAAAAAACTTATTCCACGCGGACGAAGTCGCGGGAATCAGCTAGTATAATATATGAGCAACGATATTGAACGGACAAGTTCAAACTGAAATATTTTTTTTGTGTCATGGGTAAAATACTGTCATATCGAAAAGTATAATAGATAAACAAATATTTTACACATTTTCCTATTATTAATTGTTCGCCATAACCGCCGGTAAAATAAATAAATAATTTTTAATAACGAATTATTCAAAAGACAAGATTTTTTTTTAATTCTACTGAGTTAGTCCCTGACTGCAATCTCACCTGGATGGTCAGTGATGATGCAGGCTATCCGTGGGGCCTACGACATTTATTTTAAACCCATCTCCCTAATCGATTTCTATATGGCATTGTACAAGTTCGTTGATAAAATAAAGAGTTTGAACTGAGAAAAACACCTCATGCAAAAAGAAAAGAAGAAAGGCCAAGGAAAAGAAAACATTTTCATTTTTCAAACCATTGTCAACCCTAAAACTGACATTACACATTATATAATACCCTGTTCTCGAAAATTCAAAGTTGCCAGTTGTAATTCCGCACAGCGCGGGGTAATGTTTAAATTCACAAGGAAGTGGCGCAGCCGTGAACGTAATATTTTTCTCTGGAAACACAGGCGCTTACGAGTATGACGTCTCGTATTAAGTTAATGCATGTAGCGGTTTTGGGGGCTAAGGATCAACTCACATTGGCTGCGAAGTGCGAAGCGATACCCAAAATTGTAATATGCACGAAAAGCGTTATTTAACCATAAATATAGCCCACAGTATACATATAATTTTAAACCGATTTGAGATGTTTTACGTAGCGCAACTTTTTCGTTTGGGGATGGATAGGAATATGACTGGATGTTCGCCAACTTCCGAGCGGAAAGGCACGATAAGAGCAAAAAGGGCAATTTCATAAGGACCATACGTTGTGCGTACTAAATAGCAAAAACTAAATAAACAAACAAAGTTAAAAGATTTTCTAATTGAAAAAATACTCTTGCTATTTGAATCGTCATTAAGAAAAAAGCAATAAGTACATAATGAAATTGGCATGCGTTTTACTTTTTAAAAGATTGGCATTAGATGTTACACTAAGAAAAAGTATATTCGATTCGTATTTACTCTCTTCTAGGTTTTTCATGAAATAGATAAAAATGACATGCGACATTTAAGAACGCCATTCATTGAGATCGTGAACTTCGTTTTAAATTGCATCGCATCGCTACACCGGTAATGTGACCTGATCCTAATGCATACGGCAGTTGTAGCGGCTTAATGTGCTTTTTGTTTGTTTCTTCTGAGTTCAGTGTGCCGCCACCTCGCATGAATATGTAATCGGGATTAAATTTTCAACGTTAAGGATTTGGATAGGCCTCAAAAGTGAGTAGCAGTTTGGAGTGGTGCAGTGTTGAGCGCTGTTGTCTTAACTTACGGAGGTCCCGGGTTCGATCCCCGGCAGGCTAATTTAGGGAATTTATAATTTCTGAATTTTCCCTGGTCTGGCCTGGTGGGAGACTGCGGCCGTGGCCAGTTACCACCCTACCGGAAAAGACATGCCGCCAAGCGATTTAGCGTTCCGGTACGATGTCGTGTAGAAACCGATTAGTGGTATCGGTTACTTATAACTGCTATGCCCCTAGCAGGTTATTTTTAAATTTCCCGTGGAAATTAAAAAACTTATTCCACGCGGACAAAGTCGCGGGCATCAGCTAACAAAAAATAAAATATATAAAAACCTTATAAAAACTAAACAGACATAAAAATTAGTTCCAATTTTGGCCACCGGGTCAGATAAGTTTGTGGGACACTATAGTCTATAATTACCTACATCACCCTCGCCCGCGAGGGTCTTCTATAAAGCGCGTGGGACTTTCCATGCTAACGCTGCAAGTTTTATTGCTAGTGGACACTTGTTTTACAGCAAAATGCGTCGTTGGCGTGTAATTAAGCGACCGAAATGGCGCTACATAAATAATGCCCGCCTGGCCTCAGCCTAAGCAGTAAGCACATAAGGGCGCGTTTACATTACAGTATGTACATGTGAATGTAACCGCGAATGCGTCGGCCCAACGACCCTGTCAAACAAAGAATGTGAACTTATTTTACTAACGCCATCTAGTCTGAAAAGCGGGACAGCGCTATGGCGGGGACAAGGCCAGACTTATACAGGTGAGGGGCATGCCCTACAAGTCGGACGCCCAACTTTTTTCTTTGAAAGGCTTTTTTCAACATATCCGTTTAACCGGGGTTAAAAGGATTTGTTGACCGAATTGGCATGTTAACAATTAACACTAAGTCAGTGACTGAATGCGTCAGCCGTATTCGGTTTTCGTCCAACAGAAAACTTATATAAGTCAATTATGACCGAAATGGCCGAATTTGGCCAACCGTCACAACTTTTACACTAGGTCGGTCACCGTAAACGGGCTTCGACCGAATGCGGCCAACTGAATTACAGTTTCCAGTACTTAGTCGCTGACTCTGTGTCTGTGGTCTGTGGCGTGCATGTCATAGAGGCATCAAAGCACTGCTTACCCTAGTTGAAATATCTCAGTGCATATTTTTCTATGACCTGCCAGTAATCTAGTGCCTACGTCAAGCTACGTGCTAGTAATCAGCGTTGCAGTATGATAAGTAGATACATATATATACCTCTCATGCTGTGGCACGGGCTGAGGAGGTGGCCCATTGATCACACGTACCTAGTTTATGTTTAAGTGGTGTAAGCTAAATGTATTTGTAACAATTGTAGTGTTGGTCAATAAACTTTTATTTATTTATTTATTTATTTTATTTACGTATCAAATGCCTACCCAGGCGGCTTCTAATCCTGTGCACGCCACTTGCTGCAGTCGAATACGGCCCAATCGACCTAATGTAACCGCGCCATTATAGAGTAACTCCCATTCTGTATTTAATGTAAACCGCCTCCGTTCCAGTCACGAAATAAATCGGTATTAATTTGACGAGCTCCCCAATCCCTAATAAACAGAGGGGGCTAAAAATATTCTTTTGACGGCGTCCGACACCGTATAGCAACCATACAATAGGACAAGAAATATACCAACGTACGCTGCGCATTTTATTTTAAAATCGGAATTTCATAAGCTTTTATTACTTGACGCTGCCCGCAAATTCTTCTGCGTGAAATTAGGATTTCTTTATCTGCAAATGAGATTAAGATCGGTGTGAAAAGGTACAGACATCACATAAGTTTATATTGGTTTGGATTATTTGTATGTATTGGCTAAAGATATTCAATCCATACAATATGTAAATAAATCCAAGATCCCAAAACTAGAGCGCCGATAAAACTAAGCGCCTTGAGGGATATGGGATTTCCTATTTTCGTGGTATAGATATGATATTGATGGTCGGTTAAATATTTGAATTAATTGTGGCTTTCTATCCATAGTCACACAAAATATTATTATGCCCTTACTGTATGCTAGTTAAACTGTGCTGACCAACTAGACATAATAATAATTGTGGCAGGGGTTCGTTATATTTAAAGTTTCTGTTTGTAGAAGGATAAAATACCCCTTTGAAATAAATTTTTAATTATTTTCCGCCGTTAAACTTTAAACGATTTACTCAATTTGTTAGGTATATGTTATAATAGATTGTCAACATAATACTAGTGGTATTATGCTAACAATCGAGTACTAATAATGCTCGAATTTCTCGCACTTTTGCCCTTTGCACTTTTTTTGGGTGGTTTGCCCATCTGAATTTCGAGAAAATTTAGTTCAATAAAATCAAAATTGGGCCAACAAAATCTATATTATATAAGCGTATAAAAAGCGTGTGATGGCGAGAGAAAAAGTAAGATCTCAGAAAAAATCTCAGAATTAAGTAGATGTAATCAAAATAGTTTAAATATTGGATAGAAGCAGGCGTTACTTTGCGGAAGTCCGTGATTATGAAGGAACTAGAAATTTAATTTGCTATAATCCGTAACAGTAGGCAAATTTATGTGGTACAGTGTATCTTGCACTTGCAGCTTGCGATATTCACCATACTACGATAAATCTTCCAAATTATTCTCAACGTACGTTTCACTCCGACACCGGACAAAAGAGCAGAAGAAGACCAAAGAAAAGATGGATGGATTGTGTGAAAGAGGATATGCGTGTAAGAGGAGTTGGATAGTGAGTTGACTAATGATAGAAGAGAGAAAAAGCCGATTCCACATAATAATACACGATACGAAGGATAAAACGCAATTTTTCATAATATGCCCCGTTTTAATCAATTTTAAAAACAAACTTAAGAACATTTTGGCAAAAAGTTTAGTTTTTTTTTATCTACTAAAAGTTAGCCCTTGACTGCGATCTCACCTGATGGTAAGTGATGATGCAGTCTAAGATGGTAGCGGGCTAACCTGTTTTATGGGGTCCAAGACAAAAAACACAGCTAGTGTTCAAATATTTAATGACAAAAATGTGAAAGTTGTCCAATAACAGGGATGCAAATCTCCGTCCCCCGTATAAATAATGTATGAAGGCGGGTCCAACTTCGGGTATTACTGAGTGAACCTAAAACATCAACTTTTTGCAGCACTCTTTGTCTTTAGCATATTTAAAATGGGGCTATGAAACTTTGAATTTTTGTTTCACTTAATGCTAAGAAGGGTTGGACGGATGATGTACGGAGTATATTTGGGTGTTTTTTGAAGTGACACTTCTTTCGTTGTGATTTGAAAATTCGATGAAACGAAAAAGCGACACCAAAAAGAGAAACATATTCATAACAGGATTAAGTGTACGCGCACGAAATTAGCGGTAGCGGGGCGACGGCGGTAGCGCGGCGATGCGATTAGTCGGAGACCTGGCGACGAATTTCGGGAACAATTTGAAAGAGGTCTGGTAATACTTTATAACCGACAAAAACGTCTGGGATTTATAAAATTTAAAGATAAAAAAAATCAAGTTGCCAAAAAAATGATTTTTCGGTTTTTTTTTGCAAATGTTATATGCTGCGCAGTAGCGAAATAACCGCAAACGCTCTACCAGACTGGCAGAACTGGATTCACCAATGAACGAAATTATATTTTTCCACAATTTCAGATTGCCTAAAACACCTTCCTGAAATTCGTCGCCAGCTCTCGAATTCCATCGCCCCGCTGTCGCCGTCGCTCGGCCGTGCGCGCCCTCTTATAGTATTAATTTTCAGTAGATACTACTATCGTATCCAGCCCGCAAGATCTTCAACGATAAATAATTCCACTCGAAAATTAACGGTTATTACTCGCAAATTTATTCACAGGTAATCTACAAAGTTCTGTGATACTAACGACGCGACGTACAGCTACAGAAGTATGAATTAGCGCCGAACGAATTTAAAGTACTGTAAATTTGTAATTTGCACCGTGAATTTATGTCTAAGGCCCTGTCCTACGTGAGCGACAAACGCGACGGTATCAAACAGTAGCTGACCCTTTGCGTTGCCTACGTAGTCGCGTATATACTCGTAAGTTCGTCATTTGCTATGGGGCCGTATCGCGTCGCGTTGCGTTGCGTCGCTGACCTAGAAGTTGTTCTAGTTGTTGTTGTTGTGTTGAAGATGTTGTTGTGGGTTAGGCGCAACGCACAACGGCAGTGTAGTGCTGAGACTTTCTTCATAATAAAGCCTTCGAATCTTTTCCATGTTTTGTGTTCTGTATGCCAATGTTCATAAAGTTTTAAGTTGTTATCAAGAAGATTCTGTTTTAGACCCAGACTGAACGCGCGACGGAAACTGCTCGCACTGAGTGCGCGCGTACGCGTGTTAAGTCAAAAGTAATCTGTTATTACTTTTCTGTCCACTTCCTAGTGCGATTTCGTTCCAAGCGTAAACACAGACCGGACATGACAAAACGTTCACACGACACTATCGTGTCAGAGGGGAAGGATATTTTGTTCTGTCGCACCAGTGTGTGCGACCCCATATAAAAGCGAGTAACACGTACTTTTCATTCGTTAAGGTTTATCCCTAGTGCAATTGCACTCTAAAGCTCAGGCTTTATGAATTAGCAGTTAGCACCGTCTGAGGTATTAAGTTACTGAAAATTCCTGGAAATTTCATAATTCCTACCGCGTACCTAATTAGGATTTGAAGGCATTTAGCAGATAGTTTAATTACCCGACTAGGGTGATACGAACGAGTGATTTGCATTTCGTGTTTTGTTTTCATAAATCCTTACTTATAGTAAATAGTATTTAGTTGATACACAATTTTAGATTAATATTAACTAGGTGTTTAGTAAAACACGTATATCATTAACCTATATATAGTAAGTATATATGTTTGTCTGATACAAAAACACTATTGTTACTGCTAGTTAAGAACGAAAACACGCTACGTACCTACCGGCCAATATAAAAAACATCCGCGTCGGCACTTTTGCATAGACTAGCGCGACAGGGCAAAACGTATTTCAAAAGAAGTTTTTTTTCGCCATATCCTACTGTGGATTTTGGCCTAAAAAATTTAACGTTGAAAAAAAACAAAAAAAAACTTGTGAAGCGTCTAGCGTAGCTGTGTGCATTCGTAGCACTAAACGGTGTAGCCTTCGTAGCGAGACGTAGACACGTAGTAGCTACGATATCTTACCGCTACAAATGTGTACAAATATACTTGGAACACGTTATCGTCCTACTCAAACTCATTTTTTTATTCAAAAAACTTATTAAAAGTGCTTTCGAACCGTCGAGTGAATCTACCACTGGTTCAGAATACTCCTGTATGTTGTACTCCTACGTCCTACCCGTCGCAAATCGCAATGTCTGAACCAGACGACTGAAGGTTATAATATGTTTTCTTCATTCCTTTAAGCCAAATGAGCTAAATTTGGAATGAAGATTACTATAGATTCAGGTAATAAGATACTTATAACTAGAATTAACACATACTTCCCGCGGGAACAAACACGCAGTCGAAATCGCGTCGTGTTGTGTCGAATGCTATAAAGATGCTTCCACCATAATTTTATTCCAAAGCAATTACCTCAGCCATCTAGAATCTTCAAGACAATATCCGTTAATGAAAACCTCCGGAACTTACCTGCAAAGAGAGAAAACAAGAACATGAAAATCCATTACAAAAAGCAACATATTAGGTACACGTGGGTATTAAGCTACATGTACACGAAGCATTAAGCGGGCGTCCACAAAGGTGCCTTAGAAAATGGGTTTTATCACAAAAAGGCTTTATATGTATTATGGTTTACAGTAGCTTTGGGGTGGTCGTGAATGAAAGACACAAATGAACTCTTCTCTACTACTTATCTTTCTACTTAGCCTGTCTTTCGTTCACTAGCCAGTGACCTGTTTTAACTTTTAACCAACTTGTATCAACGCTTGAGTTGCCATAATCTGAAGTTTAAGAAATACTAGCTAATGCCCACGACTTGGTCTGCGTGGTTTAAATATTTTTGATTCCCTCAGGAACTCCTTAATTTTCTGGGAATAAAAGTAGCCTATGTCACTCTCCAGGTTCTCGACTATACCCATGCCAAAAATCACATCGATCCGTTGCTCCGTTGATTGAAGGATAAACCAACAAACAAACACACTTTTTCATTTATAATATTAGTTGATGATAGTATGATTTTTGATATGTTACAACATATTTTACTACAATAATTATTATTATTTGATATAATACTTTTGATGTCGACGATTATCGCATTGTAACTCCTGATGTGCATAACTTAGGGCTGGCAAAGCTAGCCTGAAAATTGATACTATCACAATGAATTTTCGCTTTTGTTGTAACAGGCCCCACCCCAACACCCTCATAGACGCCTCCAACTGCATGTACATACTAATTTTGTGCTAGAATGCCAGAATTTTGCTATGAAAACTCTACCAGATAGATATAGATCTGGAGATAACCTCCCTTCACCCATCTCTTTCGTTGCTTTGTCTAGACGTCTGCGTCGGAAGGAAAGAACGCATCTCTTTAGACTGTGCTATAACTATGCATTTTTGTCAAAAATAATAGTATTGGCTGTTAAACATTGCATTAAGCACGATATTTTTTATATACATATAGGTAGTAAGTAGTTACTTTTATTTTATTGTATTCAATTTTTATTTACTTATTGTATATTTGTATTATTTGTATTGTATACTGGGCCCTTTTGCCTTTAATAAAAACTTTTATTATTATTAAACTGTATTTACTTGAGTGTTCGGTAAGATTGATGCAGCTCTTTGAACCAAAAGATCCGTATCTCTTTTTTCAGTGAGCGGTTTGGCGCAACTCTATAAATGTATAAAATCTTTATATATTTTACAACCTTTTTCAAATAGCCTCCCACTGAAAGACTTGAGTTATTAAAAGGGCAGAGGGAAATAAAAAATTTATTATTCCAATTCATTTGAATCAGTTTAGCGGCCTCTCTTTTCTTAATGTTTGAATACGCAACCTTTTTGCAGTGTTTTATAACTTTATTGTAATTTTTAAATACTTCTTTTAACGAAGGCGCTTTTTTCCATATAATTTATTTATTTTAGCATGATATTTTCAAAAATAGCATGGGTTTTGTTGACATATTTTAACATCGACTTTTTCGACGTCAAATATTTAAGCGAGTATTCCATATTTCGTAAGTAGTAAAAAGCTACGAGTATATTTAAACTAATATAATAACTGTGAAAGTGTGTTTGTTTGTTGGTTTGTCCTTTTTACGCCGCAACAGAGCAACGGATCGACGTAATTTTTTGCACGGGTATAGTTGAGGACATGGAGAGTGACATACCTAGATTACTTTATCCCGGATAGTTAAGGAGTTTCTGTAGGAATAAAAAAAATATATTCAACGCGACTCGGCATCAGTTGGTTAAGAATATCAAAAAAATATTTAAGTTTATTGGACGAAAAAGTTTCTACTCTATAGTGATTTAAATATAAAGTTATATAAATTAGTAAATATAAAGTTACAAGTGTTACAACTGAGGCACAGAAGTTCAAAAAAACTTTTTCGTAGTCACGTCCTTCCTGTTTAATTTTAATTCGAAACTCCTCTATAAAACTTCTACTTAACTAATTAATCTAAACGACTAATTAAGGCAACTTTTAAGAAACTCACTTTGAGACTTTCCATAAGAAATTACTGAGTCTATCAAGACTTTTCGTAATATTAATTAATTAATTTTTCGTATAATTTTCGCAGTGCGTAGGCCGTGAAATGTAGGTGTATCAAATAACTTAGTTAAGTAAGATTTAATTTATTTAATAGAAATATGAAGATACCAACTATAAGAATTTGATATCATTAAATATTGTGTCCTTTTGACCGAGTTAAATACTAAAATTGCATGAAATGAAACTTTAACATTAAAATAAGCCAGAATGATTTTTCATTTCATATCAGATAAATATTATAAATGTGAAAGTTTGGATGGATGTATAGATGTATGGATGTTTGTTACTCAATCACGCCCCAACGGCTGAACGGATCTGGATGAAATTTGGCACAGAGATAGATTATAGTCTGGAATAACACATAGACTACTTTTTATCCCGGAAAATTAAAGAGTTCCCGCGGGAACCGAAAACCTCAATCCACGCGGACAAAGTCGCTGGCATCAGCTAGTAGAAAATAAAAATAAAACGTCGTAATATTCATTCGTTTAATTGCGACTTCTTAAAGTCAGATTATATTTACACAATGATTTAATCAAAAATAAACGTACGAAGACAACTTGTATAAATAAGACAGGTAGGTACTAGGTACCTAGTTGCAAAAATATCATGCTTAATTTTCGAACCATAATTTTTACATCGGCCTCGTTCCTTGACAGCTTAATTAGTTGTGAAAATGATTAGCAAACAAAAAACGCAACACAAAGAACTCATTAGAGGGTAGGGGGAACGGAAAATGACTAGACAGGGACGATTGTAAAATTCAGAGGTGGTTGTGTAGCTACTAAAACCATGGAATAATATAAAGTATAGTATACTTAAGTCTATCTAAAACTGTCTGTCGGTAAATTTACCTTTAAATGTGGCAAAGAACTTTTTAAAAAATTGTTGGTCAAATGCGTGTAAAAACACGTACTCATGCTAATTTGCCAAAAACTTATCCTTTTCTAAATAAGTTTTTAAACGGATTAATGTTTCCAAAAATCGTTCTTAAAACCTCATAATTATTTTAAAATACCTACTATTCAACAAGGTATCACTCGAAACCAAACCAGATTTTAAAAAATAAAATAATAAAACTTTTTTACGACTCTCGCGCTCGCTTTTCATGCAACTTTTTTAATATTTCAAAATTAGTACTTATTGTAACCATACCATAGGTAATCGTACAAAATGATTAAACGCATCTACATCGAAACATAACAAACGCACAGATGCAATACCCATTACACTAACGGCTATAGTAACATAACATAACGGCAACACATTTGCCATCCAAAACAAATTGGGACGATGTATCGTTAAAAAACGAAACAAATCATTCGAGACCGTATCGAAAAAATCGTTAGCCATTCGATTAAATAAAAAAAATTAAAAAGAAATATGGCGCCGGGTGCCGCCAGCTGTTTCCGAACAGCTGATCGAGCGGATATTGGCTGAAGTGACGGGTACACCCTTGACGCTTTTAACGAGTTCGTAGAAGCCATGCTACCTAAAGCACCTTAATGTTAATGACGTCCTGTATGGCTAGCTAGGTGACGAGTAAAATTATATCTACCCGTTATCTCTATTTGTCTACCGAAGCTAACATGGTTACTTGTCTCGATACGTCAAAAGTAGAGATAAAAGTAATATTTCTTATCTGTGGTATTTTTCTCTACGAACCTTTACATGTCGACTATTTTTTTTCTTGTAATGTACACTGGTGTGGCTTATACATTGCAAGAAAGCCAAGTGGTAGTCTAGGGTTGGATTCCCGTCAATTTGGGAGTTTACAATTTTTAAATTTCCTTGGTCCCTAAATCTAGTCTGGTGGAAGGCTACAGCCGTAGCCCTCTCTCTCTCTGCGTCGTATTCCTCATTACTGAGGGTCGTGACCCCTTTCCGTTATTTAAATAGTGGTAGGAGTAATCTTGGGATAATAATTGGTTGGGTGCCCACGTCCTTCCGCATGTTAGATGTATCATTTCTGTACGGGGCCGCGTAGAAAGAGAAATCCATACAGATAAGTTTTATGAAACTATACTTTACTTAAAACATAGTAAAGGATTGATGGTTCGTAATTTTTTTTAAATACCAGCTGTTTTGTACAAAGGCGAATTTGATGCCTAGTTATCACTCCTACAATAACTTAATACTAATCTTAGGATCTTTAGAGTTCCTTGTCATCCAATAAAAAGGCTTGAACCAGAAATGTCTTCTACAAAGTCCTAAGAATCAGAGTGTAAGTAAGTACATCGCAATTATGTAGTAATCAGTTACGTATGCACCGATACTTCGAACTGTAAGGATTTCATAGATGCATGTCGGAAATCATGTATGAACTCCTTAAACAGTTCGAGTAAATGATTTTTTTTTTTTAGACTATCGGGCCTCAGGTTTGAGCATACGACCATTCGCTTTTATTCCATTAAACAAATGGAGCTAAATAACTGCAAAATGACGCATACTAATAACGAAAGTTGGCGACATATTTTGAAAACTTTTCCAATATTTCAACAACCTATGTAATTTAAGCTCCTGATTATTCGTAACACGCGATCTGGTGGCACGCACAAGTTTTAATTAATGTAAAACCAAATATTTTAAAAACATTATCGTTTAACTATTATAAACATGATTCAAGGGAAACATTACAAGAAACAAGAACAAAGACCTTTTTGTGTTAGCAACGACGATAAAACACTTTACTAATTAAAATATTAAAAGATCGTTATTCTTCAAGGTAGTGTCAAAATATTTAAGTTTTATATGTACCTACTACTTCACCAACTAACATGAATTGATTTGCTTTTTCGACGAAAGAAAAACAAAATCGCCCAAAAAATTAATCTCAACTCTTCCAGAGCCGTAAAATAAATTTAAAAAAAAGTCTTAACTCACTCATCAACACTCAGCACACACACACAAAGCCTAGAAAGCTGAAATTTTACACAGCGACAGAGGTTTCCTCTAAAATGTGTTTAAACATCTTTGTTTATAAGTCCGAACTTTTCGAAATTCTGAAACTTATCTCATAAGTATGTACTTTTAATACGAATTACTTCAGACGGGAAAAACAGAGCATAAACAGTTGGCAAAAATTTAAAATTTAGCAAAGTTACAAAAAGCAAATTGAGAAGAAATCCTATTAATCTAACATTTGTACCAATCTCTTAAACCAATTAATTAACACGTTCAAATAACGAATTAGTTCTATTTGCTATCCAATTATTTAGCCACATCTGCTTTCGTTGGAGAATTATTATGTACCCATTGTTTTGATCTTTTCATAGGAATTTCACTATTATTAATATTAAATTAAGGATCAATATGGCGTGTATTTAGTTATAATTGAATTTACGTAAAATTACGTCACAAATCCTGGTAGCTGCCTGGTAGCTGCCGTGAGTTGAGAAGTTTAAATATTAAATATACAATGAATACCGTTAATGAATTTGATTTTAATTTAGATTCAGGCCGAGACAAAGGAAGTTAATGGATTGTTTGTATTAAAGTTTCGTTAGACTTTTACTGACGTACATCTTTGACGGTTTGACGTAAAAGTTTTGATGTTTAATCGGTCAAATTTTATTGAAAGCAAAATTATAAGATAATGGATAATAAATAAACACAATTTACGCACATCAACCAACTAAAAACTTTATTGGAGTCCAGAAACAACTTTGCTCGAAGTAATTCTCCATAGTTACAACATTTATATTCATCACAACACACTGCATAGAAATCCTAACAAGATATAAATCTGGACCGATTTTATTCATAGTCCTGTTTACAGAAAATCGGATCAATGGTGATCGGTAAAATCGGTGGAACATCCTAACAAAATAAAAAAAACAGGACCGATTTTGTTCGTAGTTCTATTTAAGTACATACAATCTGATCGGTCAATTCGGCGAAACACTCTCCTAAATATTCCCTAAACTAATACACGTTGAGTTAGAATTTAGATAGCATTTACAGAACAAAGGTTTCCCCGAGTTTTGTACAAACAAAGCAAATCTGGTCATTAATATATTTTCCAACATAATATTGTTTTAGGATGGCCACTGAGGGAAAATCGGATGATCGACGCTAAATGGATTTACTGAGAATGAATATTCTTTGACAATTATTTTGTTTCTCAGAAGAATATTTTTGGCATGTTTTATTTATTTGAATATTTATTTAGATGATGATGATGAAGGAGATAGCTTATAGATATGATGATGCATCATACCTATAAGCTATCTCCTTTTCAAATTTCAGCTAAATCGGTTCAGTCGTAGTGACGGGATGGACTAACAAACATCCAAACTTACACGACAGTTTGGATGTTTGTGTGTCTACTTATTGTATGTAAAGTAAATTCAGTTATAAATTTAAGTAAGATTAAATCAAATTTATGGTAAAAGTTAGCGTTAGTATAATGAACTTAGTAAAAAATTTATACTTAGACACTTTTTTTAGTTGAAAAATAGACGCAAGATTTTTGTGAAAATATTTAATCTGAAACGTAGATACGTTACGAAAATTTTATTGCGCTTTTAAATACATTCTTGTGCAGCCATTTTATGTTTTGTATATTTCCATTTTTAAAATTCGCAATAAAACACTACAATGTTGCCACCTTACAGATAAACGGCTCGTAATATTACCCAGCCTGATGGTACGGCGACATGAAAACATTATGCCAATTAAACTTTACACCCCCATTCGTTGTAAAATGAACTTTATTATGTGAGACGTACACGTTACATTAACTGCACACTAATTACATAATACCGTGCATATTAGGTACTTAATTATTTAGCCGTAAGATACTTAAGGCTTGTCTACACGAAGCGGGACAGCGTCAAGGATGACTTAACACTTAACAAGTTTTTTTTTTTTATATATATATATATATATAGCGAGCAAACGAGCAGGCGGGTCACCTGATGGTAAGTGATTACCGTCGCCCATGAACATTTGGAGCACCAGAGGAACCGCCAATGCGTTGCTGGCTTTTGAGAAATTTGTTTATCCTAAGTTAAGTTGTTAAGTAACTGCAGTTACATATTAATCATCCAAATTGAAGTATTATGATCCTCTAAAGTCAAAACACCAGCACATCACGATTGCCCTAGGCAATATTCCGGTATCCTGGAAGTGCGTTGGCCAAAGCCAAACCTTCTGGGAAAGGTGTCGGTTAATCCGTGGACTGCCCAAATCCTCAGACCAAAGCCGAAACTCAATTTTACCAATTCTACTTTGGACTACGCCTAAATTTTGTAATTATTTGGATACTAGATGATGCCCGCGACTTCGTCCGCGTGGATTAAGATTTTTTGATTCCCGCGGGAACTCTTTAATTTTCCGGGATAAAAAGTACCTAGCCTATGTCACTCTCCCAGGTCCTCAACTATACCCATGCCAAAAATCACGTCGATCCGTTGCTCCTGCGCCTATGTCCTTCCCCGGGATATAACCTACCTCTATACCAAATTTCAGCAAAATCGGTTGAAAAGATGGTCCTGGAAAGCGTAGCAGACAGACAGACAGACAGACAGACAGACAGACAGACAGACAGACAGACAGACACACTTTCGCATTTATAATATTAGTATGGATGTTTACGTTAAGACTTTG
This sequence comes from Erebia ligea, assembly GCA_917051295.2. Lineage (NCBI taxonomy): Eukaryota > Metazoa > Arthropoda > Insecta > Lepidoptera > Nymphalidae > Erebia > Erebia ligea. The sequence goes on along the minus strand of OU785241.1, from coordinate 11,491,491 downwards.
AATAAAACATACATACAGCTCGCGCGCGAGTTGAATGCAGAGTAAATGTATGTTTCACCATACAACATCGTCCTTTTGAACGAACAAATGAACAGTTTCTCGTTTAAGAACTGCTTGGATTAACTTTAGACTCATGGAGAGATACGTGGCGCGTTATGTGTGACCAAGCCTTTAAACACAGGCGACTCTGTGTCGCTAGAAACGAAGGTAATGGCATGTAGTAGGCAAGTCCAACATATCGTGATAGTGGAAAACGGCCTTAAAACACAAAGGATTATGTAAAGTTGACGTTTTAATACTAAATGAAAATTTTGAACTATAAAAACTGAATTGAAAATTTCTGTTGTAGTAGGTACATGAATTATTTTTAATCCACTTAAATAATTTATTAGCTACAAGTTGAACTACATATTAATTATGTAAGTAATGTAAGGGAGTAAATATATGAAACCAGATGATGCCCGCGACTTCGTCGGCGTGGATTGATTTTTTAAATCCCGCGTGAACTCTTCAATTTTCCGGGTTAAAAAGTAGCCTATGTCCTTCCCCGGGATTTAACCTGTGTCTGTACCAAATTTCATCAAAGTCGGTTGAGTAGTTGAGCTGTGAAAGCGTAACAGACAGACACACTTTCGCATTTAAGCTTATTATACTGTTGAAGATTATGTAAATGATAGAGGAGCATGGATTTGTTCGCACCAGCAATGCTAAGGACAGCAGTTACTTATGTACACATTGATACCTATAATAATTATTGTAAATGAATTATTTAAAAAGAGCAACCAACGAGTTTCTTGCTGGTTCTTCTCGGTAGGAATGGCATTCCGAACCAGTGGTAGATTCACTTGACGATTCAAAAGAACTTGTAAAAGTTTATTTGAATAAAAGACATTTGAATTTTGAATTAGTATGGATCGCTTCTACTGGTACAATCTGGCCAAAATACGAAGGTCTGACACTAATTATATTTATATATATATATATATATAAAATATATATATCTTAGTATATAGTTAAGTATGTGTTGGTATAAGTGCAATAGACTGTAATTAGTGGTTTAGTGCTAGTTTTATTATTTATAATTATGGATCCGTGGCGTCGCCTGCAACAAGGTTCCGGCTGAAAATCAGCGCTGCATGGTTTTTATATTGCCTTTGTGCATATTCGAATCATGCAGCATTATGCTGAGTTGGGGCCTTTTTTCAGGTTGTGCCACACATGACTCCTGTTGTCCCGGCGCTTGTGTCACCTTGGTAGTTTAGCACATTGCTGTTGGTGGTGGTGATGGAGGCGCCGGGGTAGCATACCTTTAAGGTAAGGGCATGTGTGGCAGAATTGGAAAATAAATGCTTTTTCTTTCTTTCTTTCTTTCTTTCTTTCTTTCTTTCTTTCTTTCTTTCTTTCTTTCTTTCTTTCTAATTACACAAGGAGAAATTGATAGTGTGCGGATAGATGAGTCTTGGACTAAATCCACCTTTAAGCAAAGCTAGGGGTGGAAGCTATGACGTGTTATGTTAAATCCACCCTATCATTAGGAGCAACAAAGGTACAAATTGGTCGCGTGTTGCGCCCGCATTGCAGTGAGTGCAATGTACATCATGTACATGGCATCATTATATTATCGTTCTTTTATTTTAACCTCGTTTCTATAATAATCTGACGACCTCCGTGGCGCAGTGTGTAGTGTTTTTGTCTTAACGTGCGGAGGTCCCGGGTTCGATCCCCAGCAGGGTCAATTTGGGAATTTATAATTTCTGAATTTGCCCTGGTCTGACTTGGTGGGAGGCTTCGGCCGTGGCTAGTTACCACCCTACCGGCAAAGCCGTGCCGCAAAATATTCGCGCGGCAACTCTTTAATTTCCCGGGATAAAAAGCTTGTCCTTCTTCGGGATGTAACTTATCCCTGTACCAAATTTCATCAAAATCAGTTAAGTAGTTGGGCCGTGAAAGCGTAGCAGACAGACACTTATCGCATTTATAATATTAGTATGGATTTAAAAATTCCCGTAGGAATTATTTATTTTCCGGGATGAAAAGTAGCATAATTACGTTCTTTCAAGGGATGCAAATTGTCTCGAAATTGTGTCAAAGACTGACTCAAAAGATGTGTGAAACCACAGACCTTATGTAGCGTTTATAATAATATAAATATCGATTTAATTCAAACAAGTGTACTTTAATTAATGTATAACCGATGTCCTTCAAGTATATGTAGATAATAATAGATAAAGCATAGTTACTTGCAAAACGATTAAATCGAAAGGGCATAAGTCACGTATTGCGTGAGCGCATCATTCAAATCTCGAGATAATCACGTAATGTGTTAAGTAAATCGATTCTGCACTCGCAAACAATACAATCAAACGAATCATGATCCGAGAATCGATCAAATCAAATCGTTTGTTCGGCAAATAGAACTCGGCATTGTGCTCCGTTCTTGAGAAATCGATGTCAAAATGCCTTTAGGCGTTCTACGTTATTATACGATATACTGGTATATACAATAAATTGATAGACTAGGCCCCTAGCCTTAGAGGTTAAGCCATCGGCCTACTAGTCAAGTGATTCGGGGTGGGTTCCGGGGCGGTTTTATCAAAAATCGTCACTTTATGCAATATTTAATTGGTAAATAGTAAAGTGAGGAGAGACTGTAGAGTGTAGGTATAGGCCTAGACCCTAGTGGGAGATTTTTACACGTCCGATCGCGATAAACTTAACTACGACAGGTGACAGACGACGCAACGCTTACTCAGTCGCATATACAAATCGCAGTTAACTTTAACGCGATCGAATAGGTACCTGTGGTATTTTAAGTTACAAATGAAGGCACTGACATTAATTAGATAAAGCCCTGCACAGATATGGGGTATAGCAAAAAATAATCGCACTTCCGTCTCCCATTACGGAATGACAAATAGAGCATGTGTGGATGCACCTTTGCCCCGAGGGTGATGGGTACAAATGCTCTCCACATCTGCACACAACCCGACTCTGAGCTGCCAACGGGGGTAATAACATTTGATATATTATTTGACAGCTTTATCCCCGTTGCTATAATAAAGTGGCCCGAAAACGGGCTATTAAACTTACAGTTAAAATTGCATCTTGTGTATTGATTATTTATTTATAGACTAGTGTTTGGTTGCAATCACACTTGCTGGTAAGAGGTGAATTGGTGATGCAGCCTGAGGTAGAGCGCGCTTGAAGATACCTTTTCAAGTCTTGATTTGAAAATACATACATTTACGGCAAAAACTCAATACATAGGTAGGTTTTTTACACCAATGGCTCCGGCTGACACTGTCTATTCTCATAGAATGTTCAGTTACGTCCAGTACCACAATGTCCAGTGTTTTATGATGACTAGAGTCCTGTGTCCACTATGTCATGTCTGCTAAAAAGTCTAGATGCTAAAGTGCCCAGTGTCTTACATCCAGTCCCACAATGACTAGTGTCTAATCCATAGAAATAGGAAGACTTAGTCGTAATTCCTAATTCCATGGTCTAACCAATGTACCAAAAATCAGAATGATGTCAAATGTTAACCTAGTTAAGAAAAGATTTATTTAATATATTTTGCTGCCCCATAAACCTTCGGATGACCGAAATAAATTTAGAAAAAACTGGTTTAACAGTGCGTGACTAAAGGCATTTCGCCGTGCTATAAAAATGATATAAGCAGACCACGTGATTCGGGAATTACAGGTCTTTATAATATCTGGTTGGTAGAGTGTCTAATTTTTTTTATTTTGCTAATGTTTCGCCCCGAGATAAGACATCACGTCTTATTAATTCATAAATAAGTACCGTTTACTACGCAGGGGATAATTTTGAATATTTAAAATTCGTTTTTGAGCCTACCTTTGGATTTTATGTGGTTCCAACAGCGGCATTGACGGGCCCCTAAATTAATTTTAAAGTAAATGTAAAAAGTACTTTCTACATTTATTTAAATTAAAACACCGGATATCAAAAGATTTTTCTTTTAAACGCGATAAAAGCTTTCCTTTGTCTATTAGAAACCAGGGAGTTCCTTATAATAGAAGAAGAGAATTAAAAATAAATAAATTCCCAGCGCGCCTGAAAATTAAATCGTAAAAGGGGAATAGTATAATAACTTAATTGGGGTTTAATATCTTCGTAATTACGCCACTTGCAGTATTTGCACTCGACAGTCTTAAGCTTAGGCTACACTTACTAGATTATAAAATAGACGATGCCCGCAACTTCACCTGCCCTAGCATGGGCAGAGACAATTTTCTCCCCGAGGAAAGGATAAAAAATTTATTCCTAAATAAGTAAATAAAAACGCTAAATAACGGTGGATAAATAGTCCCCCGAGTCCCCGTGAAATGTCAAACGGGGATAAACTTCTCCTCTCCCCTGTTGCCGTGCTCTGAGAAGTGGATAAGTTAATTTTATCTCTTGTCAGTGGATAAAATCGGGGGATACATTTTTTATCTCTGGCCCATGCTAGCTCTGCTGCGTAGATATAGGTTTTTGGAAAAGCTTCTGATTTTCCGAGTCTAGCCTATGCCCTTTCTCGGGATGCAATCTACCTCTGTACAAAAATTAGTTGAGCAAATGGGTCATGAAAGTGTAGCAGATGTCGAGACAGACAGACACACTTTTGCATTTATAATATTAGCAGGGATACGAAAGTGTATTCTGAGATTCCACTTAAAAAAAAATTGGCAAATAGACAGCCTTCATCCCCGACACGGACATAATCATTTTGCTACTCTTTATCGTTGAATGTCAAAGCGTGCCTAAATAATTCTTAAACCCCTAATCGACGCAATTGAAATTACTGGTAAAGCTAAATAATCCTAGTAAGGATATTATTAAATTAAATTTCAAACTACATCTAAAATCTTTAGATTATTTTACGTATGACTAGTAAAATAATTCGAAATTAAACTGAAATTTCATAGTTCAGGTATAATTGCAGAACCAATTGTGCTAATGTGCACTCGGCCTTAAAGTTACCTAACGTTTTAACATAACGCTACTTGAGGCAATCACTTGCAGATGCGTTCACCCCCGGGTGGGATATTGCTCCGGGGGCATATTATTTCGCACTAAACCCGGGTATACTTTACGCAAATATAGCCCTTAATTAGCCTAAGTTTACGGGCTATTATCCTGTATAATGGAAAATATTAGTACGTGGACTGTACTTATGGTAAACTTTAGGATTCATTATTATATTATTAATTTGAAGAGTTCATAGCTTCAGTCGTGGAGCAAATTGAAATTGAAAGGTCCTAAGATCAAACCCGATGAATTTTATAGTTTTACTGTCGTTGAATCGCTCGATTGGATATTCAAGTTATCTAATATCGATTTTGTTTTATCGATTAAACTAGCAGGGAATGTTATCGATAATATGGGTCTAGTGGTTATTGCCAGATAACACTGTATAAAGCGATAATTGTAGAAGTAGATGTTTTATTAGTGTGACTTTTAAAAAAAAAAAATTTATGTAGATGATACCCGCGACTTCATCCGCGTGGATTAAGGTTTTTTTTGATTCCCGCGGGAACTCTTTGATTTTCCGGAATAAAAAGTAGCCTATGTCCACTCCCAGGGTGCAAGCTATCCCTATACCAAATTTCATCAAATTCGGTTGAAATAATGGGCCGTGTAAGCGTAGCTGACAGACAGATAGATAGACAGACAGATAGACACACTTTCGCATTTATAATATTAAGTTTGGATAGTATGGAAAGTTTTTTCATATTAAATCAAAGCTTCGGATTCAATCTTCACCAAATTGATTGATTTTCAAGACTACTGGACCGCGGTAATTTTTTAAGACCCGCAACTATCTGGCCCATCTAATCGGATTCTTGCGGTATCGGATCGGTGGTGACCCAAACCGAAGTAGTTAAGAGCAATTTAATTAATCAGTGCTTATAATCCAATTTCGATCCAAACTGGGCAACTCACTGTAGTCCAGTTGTCCAGTAAGAGTGTCCAGTAAGAGTTTATATGCTTCACGACAACGTTGATGGATTTCGAGTGTGTAGACAATATGACGTGAATATATTTACATTAACTCTCTAGGGTTCGTCTGAATCTACTGAATCTCATGCGTTGCGTTTCTCATTGCTGAAGGTCATGAGTCACATACTATGACGACCTCCGTGGCAGTGTGTAGCGCTGTTGTCTTAACGTGCGGAGCTCCCGGGTTCGATCCCCGGCAGGGTCAATTTGGGAATTTGTAATTTCTGAATTTTCCTTGGTCTGGCCTGGTGGGAGGCTTCGACCGTGGCTAGTTACCACTCTACCGGCCAAGACGTGCCGCCAAGCGATTTAGCGTTCCGGTACGATGCCGTGTAGAAACCGAATAGGGGTATTGGTTTAATATAACTGCCCTCCCCTAACAGGTTAGCCCGCTACTATCTTAGACTGCATCATCACTTACCATCAGGTGAGATCGCAGTCAAGGGCTGACTTATAGTGGATAAAAAAAAATAAAAAAAATACTGGAATGAAGTATCGAGACATCTATCTCCGAAGCACGGAGGAAACAAAAAGGTCAAATTCGTACATACTAAGTCGGTCATACATCCATTTAGAGACCCGTTGCCAGTCAGCGCATTAGAGTCACAATCCTAATAGTAAGTATATACCTACGTCTCCCATCTATTAAATAAACTACTTGCAAGCTACTTTTAGAGCTATTTTCATCTGAGGCTATAGAGTTTGAATACTCGAATTCGATCGAAACTAAATAAATCGTATCGTTACTATAGATGTTTACTTGTACTAAGGGTTCAGATCCAGGCCCGACGTAATCCCTTAACGTTTTATTGGCTTTCGGTCCCGAAACTTCTGAATTCCTTGCGACAATCCGATTTGGGTTAGCCCTCTGATTGCGAAAGCCTCTATTGTCTTTTATTGGACCTTGGTTACAACTTTTCTTGCCAATTTCGTAATAACTCGTTCCAGAAAAACTCTATCAATACTCGTCATCCTATGTGCACTAAATGAAACTAATAATTAAAATTATAATTAAGTATCAGGTTATATAATGTAATCTTTCAAGCAAATAGCAAATAACTCGAAAGTATCCAACACTTATTTTTAGCTCTATAAACCTATATAAGTAAATATATAAAAAGGTGACTAACTGACTGATCTATCAACTCACCACTGGACGCATCGGGCTGAAAGGAGATTGCTCTGTCCCCATACAAAGTTCGCCTAAGAACCAACCGTAATAAAACATTGATTACTGGGTTCAAATTAATACCTTTTTATACTTGAGAACAGATTAAAACAACGGACACTTAGCTGAGAATTTACTTATTACCAAAAATATTTTTAATTTTGAGGTAATTTCAACTTTAACAATCAATCTGCTTGAACAAATAAATAAATTCTTTATCCAATTGTAATAGAGCTGTAAACAGTATGTAGATAAGACAAGATTCGCCGTAGTTCATAAAAAACATCACAGATGGCGTTATTAATAAGTATGTAGGTAAGAGAAGTATCGTTGTAGTTCATCGAGAACTTCACAGATGGAGTTAGAAATGTTAAATTATTGTACTTTCAATAGATGGCGTTGCGAGATTCAGAATACTAACGCACTTAGCACTTTAAGCTGCTTTTATCTTGTTTCTTACGATACGGATCCAGCGCTCAAGCGGTGGTATTGTATATTATTTTAACCTGCAAATTATTGATCTGTGGTTAATAATAGACGGACGGTTAGGACGGAAACGTAGAGTAATCAATTTAATACCCATTTATTTATTGTTTCATTAATTTGAAGTGTCCGTTGAATTCTAATATTTGGAATAAAGGTTATAAAATAAGCTGAGAATTACTGTATATTTCAAACGTATGTTGATTCTTAGGCGAATTTGGGCAATGTCCTTTGGCATGCAGTATGACGTAGACATCAGCTAATAAAGGATTTTTGAAAATTCAACCCGTAGGGAATAGGGGTTGAAATATTGTGTGGTTTACGCGGACGACGTCGCGGGCATAAGCTAGTTCCTTATAAAACTTTAGAACATTCACTTTTAAAAAAACATTGGCAAGGTACTGGAGTTTTACACATTCATCCGATACGGCCACTCGTCCGTTCACGCTTTAACCGTCCGGGCCCCGGATTCAATTTAATCAGTTAATTTACTTTTTGGTTTACGACCGGTCATACTACGACTCCCTTTCAAAAGGCCGGAACGAATTTATACCCCCTGTATAAAACTACTTCCGTCAAATAATAAACGCTGAAAGGGTGGTAAAATTTAAAAGCTACGATATGCCCCAATATTTATAGTTTAAATAATGAAAAAAGAGCTATCGTATTTAGAAATTTATTTGCATTCCGATTATATTTTTCAGTGTTATAAATAACTGTAGTAAATTAGGGTTACCGACCTTATGCGTGTTCTGACCAGTTATTTTACTTTAATCAGGTACAAGTGGCTCTTGAATGCAAAACAATATGTGATTTATGATTAAATGACATTACTATATACATATTATAATCCGTACTAATATCATAAACGCGAAAGTGTGTCTGTGAGTCTCTCTGTCTGTCCGTCTGTCTGTCTGTCTGCTACGCTTTCACGGCTCATCTGTTCAACCGATTTTGATGAACCGATTTGGTACAGGGGTAGGTTTTATTCCGGGGAAGGACATATTATATGCTACTTTTTATCCCGAAAAATTAAGGAGTTCCCGCGGGAATAAAGAAAACATAACCCACGCGGACGAAGTCGCGGGCATCGTCTAGTTTTGAAATAAAATAATTCTCAAACAGTCCACAAAAATTCACAAAGATATCATAATAATATCGTATCTGGTTCGCGTTTAATAAATCGTCCGATTTCCGAACCGATAACATCGATAAGAGGACAATTTCGAAAGCAATCCAACAATAGGGGGATCGGAGCGCTCAAAGATATTCGCTTTTAGCGAAAATCAATTGGCAATAGTCGAAAATTCGTGCTCAATCAATCATTTTATATCATCCATCAACACTTCGAGCGATCAACAAGTAAGAACAAAACTGTTGTTGCAGACTCGTTGGCTTTTGCCTGTGTGCTTTCTTTGTTGGTGTGCGTGATTGTTTGCGTGTCTTTCTCTCTCTGCATCGTATTCCCCATTACTGAGGGTTGTGACCCCTTTACATTAATAATGGTAGAAATTTTCTTGGGACAATAATGCGGTGGGTTCCCACGTCCTTCCGCATACGACTCGACTAAGAGTATTTAAACTCTTAGGTTTTTAACGATTATTATCAGATGTTGGTGATAATAACCGGGACCGACGGCTTATCGTGCTCTCCGAGGAACTATAAGGAAACGAAAAGGCCAAATTAGAACCTGCAAATTCAGTCACCCATCCAGTTACCAACTTGGGTCAACGTTGCTTAATATTCGCCATCGACTATTAAGCGTTGTCACAACTCGTACGTGTAAAGGGCATGAAATGCTCCTCTTTTTTTGCAAATGACCAATGACCACTACAATACGGCACTTTTTGGCCCACTGGCCACTACTAAGCCTTAGCACCTTCAAGCTCAAGTTATATGTGATGATAACCAAATAAGTAACCTAAGTATCTTGAATAAAAAATTATATATTATTACCTAATCATTTCCCTGTCAAAAATCACAAATTAAACGAATTTATGTATTCTAATTTTTATATTAACAAGATCAATATCCAATCAAACTAAAATAGAATCACACAATGAATGGACGAAATATTATTCGGAAAAATGATAAAAATCTATTGACAGCACATCGACGTTGATGGCCAATCAATCATCCTGGATCATCAATCAACGCGCTCAACAAGTAAAAACAAAACTTTTATCGCGGCCCTGTGGCAGCCCTGACAAGGTAGCAACACCCTTTGATTGTGTGTTCGCTTTGCGTTGGTGTGCCTAATTGTTTTTCCGACATAAAGTTCACTACACACGGAGCATTCATTTATCACTTATAATTTATAATATAATGTCCGCCGACTTCATCCTCGTTGAACTAGGTTTTTTGAAGTGAAAACTTCTTTAGCCGCGTTAGGTACTTTTTGGTAGGTGGTAATTGTGGATTCGATTAGATTGAAAAAAAAAAAAATTTAGAATAATTAAAAAAATATTGTATATTATTTTAAATATTCGTTTTCACTTCTATCGCCAGTCCCTATGAATGCCAATTTTTTTTTTATCCTTCATTCATACAAAAATAGGTTTTGCAAATTACAACTTCACGTCCTTGAACTCTCATAAGTTTATCTGGACGTTGCACATTCCTCTTAAATAACTACATAAAAAGAGCTTATATACAGATCAATACCTAAAACAACACAAAACATAATACTTAAAACATAGCTAAAAAAGGGAACTATTTAATTTTCCATAATTTAGCCATGTCCGTCATCGTCATGCAAGCTATCTCTGCACCAAATTTTGTCAAAATCTGTTAAGCGTAGGGGAGACCGGGGTTGGTTGGCTATAGGGGCAGGTAGACTAATCAACAATAACTCGCCACTATCACGTGTTTTTCATCAACCAATTATGAGTGACGATGCCTCCCCGCGACCCGCTAACTTGTGCGAAGTGAGCCGCCGCAGTCGCGCGGGGTTCGTGAGTGGCATCACATTTTGTCTTTTTGGCCTCGGTAAGTGACATTTTTCGTTCTTACTTTTTTTGTTATCGTGTAAGAATCTGTTAGAAACAATGTAGTTGTTATGCCTAATGTAAATATGATAGTTTTATTCTATATTACACTGTATTGCTTCCATGTTAGTGCCAGAGTTTGCATATGATACGCAGGTAAAATTCAAAATGGCGCCAGGGGTTGGTTGACCAATTTTTTTCGGGGTAGGTAGACTTATTAGTATAGTTATTAAAAAAAGTTATTATTTATGTGTGGGCTAATGGTTATTGTGCATCATCAATGTAAACACTATTATGGTCTCTCTCACATACTAAATTACAAATGTATTTTTACAGAAAATGAGGACGTACATAAGAAAATCTGAAAGGGGTGATGTACCAAAAGATATCCTAGAAAGAACTTGCCACGCAGTAATCTTCGATAGTAATAGCATAAACGCCACATAAAAGAAATACCAAATTCCATACAAAACGTTGCATCGTAATATTACTAAACTGAAACATAAGCTAGAAAATAATCCGAACCTCAGGAGAGCAGATTTGACCCTGGACACTGCGGGGTACTAAAAATAAAAGTTTATGATAGTCACTAATTTATGTTAAGTAAGTAAGTAAGTTTATGAAGTACAAAAATTAATCTTACTTATTGTAAAATTAAGTTTTTTTTAAATAGTTTAATGTGACTGTTACCTTTAGTAAAGTTCTTTATTAACCGAGAATGGATCTCAAATTTAAGTTTTTTTATAATTAAATAAAAAGTTTCTATCATTTAGTACATTTTAATGTTTTATTTTATACTAGCTGATGCCCGCGACTTCGTCCGCGTGGATATACCAAGTTTCATCGAAATAACTTGAGAAATTACGGACTTTTATACAAATTTCAACCCCTATTTCACCCCTTTGGGGGTGGAATTTTGAAAAACTGTGAAACACGTATGTTTTCATTTCTAACCCGCAGCTCATATACCAAGTTTCATGGATATAACTTGAGAAATGAAGGACTTTCATACAAACTTTCAACCCCTATTTCACCCCTTCGGGGGTAAAATTTACGAAAACTGTGAAACATGTGTTTCTTCATTTTTAACCGGTAGCTTGTATACTAAGTTTCATCGATATAACTTGAGAAATGAAGGACTTTCATACAAACTTTCAACCCCTATTTCCCCCCTTTGAGGGTGAAATTTACAAAAACTGTGAAACACTTATTTCTTCATTTTCAACCGGTAGCTTGTATACCAAGTTTAATCGATATAACTTGAGAAATGACGGACTTTCATACAAATTTTCACCCACTATTTCACCCCCTTAGGGGTGGAATTTTGAAAAACTGTGACACACGTACTTCTTTATTATTTACCGTAAGCCAAAATAAAAAGTTTCGTTGATATAACTTGTAAAACATCTTGAGAAACGAAGGACTTTCATACCAACTTTGATCCCCTATTTCACCCTTTTGGGGGTCGAATTTTCAAAAACTGTGAAACACGTATGTCTCCATTTTCAACCCGCAGCTCATATATCAAGTTTCATGGCTATAACTTGAGAAATTAAGGACTTTCATTCAAACTTTCAACCCCTATTTCACCCCTTCGGGGGTAGAATTTCGGGATAAAAAGTATCCTATGTCCTACCTCGTAGTATGGGCTCAAATCGTGCCAAGTTTCGTTTGAATTCATTCAGTAGTTTCGGCGTGATGCGCGGCCAAGATACAGACAGACAGACAGACAGACAGACAGACAGACAGACAGACAGACAAAAATGAAAAAAATTACAGATTTGGCTTCAGTATCGAATAATGAGTGCCCTCCAAAAAAAATTTTCAAAATATCTTCAATGTACAGAATTGGACCTGTTACAGTTTTATTATAAGTATAGACTTATCCTCTTTTGTTTACACTAATTACTGCCTAGGTCAACCTACCCCATGCTTATGGTCAACTTACCCCGGATATGGGGTAGGTTGACCAAGCGTCAAGGGTTTACAAAATCGACTAAATAAGTATTATAATGATACATATATAGGTTATAGATTAGTATTTTAGGTACCTGAATAGCTCTTCTATCTGTATCAACTGTTGTTTTTGTTATATTAAGTTAAAAATCAGAGATATACGAGCTTAAGTGAAAAGTTAGTCAACCATCCCGGTCTCCCCTATGTAAAGCGGAAAAGGCAGACAGAAAGTCTCCCTTTTGAATTTATAATATAAGAATTTTATGTTTTTTCATATACATAAAAACATGTTAAACATATTGTATACTAAAATAAAATATTGCATAAAATATTGTAACTACTTTATGTTTGAGTAATGATCGAGGCTATAAGATAAATGCGAAAGCGTGTCTGTCTGTCTGCCTGTTTGGCACTATGATAACTATGCATGTTTTGAGTACATGGAAAAAGGATAATTTTTTCCCGGAAATTCAATGAAATCTAGGAATTATTACTAGATCTAAATTCACGAGGACGAAGCTGCGGGCGTCAGCAAATTAAGTATAGTAAGTTTGTAGTAAGTACTTTCACAAAACAAAAACGACGAATTACCAAAATTTCAACGTACTCGTAAGTACGCAGTTTAAATTTTTAATGCGTAATGTAACCCTTAATAAACTACCATTTCAGATTTACCGAGTCATTTCCTCGCGGAGCTCAAAACGCATCATCATCGACACGCGTCCCGAACGACCCTCAGTCTGTAGCCGGTTTAAACTCATTCATGTGTGCGTGCCAGGAACTAGGGTTGCCACATTTTTACTAGATTTCGGCTTAAGGCACAGACCACAAAGATTAGAAGGCTAAAGGTTAGAAGCCATAGTTCGGAACAGTGCATTGAATTTGAAGCCAGGCTAGGCATTACAAAAAAATCTGCTTTCTCGTAGGTCAAAGTGAAATAAATAAACACTAGAGCTTTAACTTTTAATAGTCATGGGGAAGCAGTGCTAATAATTACGCGCACTGGAGTATGTTCTAGGAATCCGTATGTTACAAATTCTATGTTCATAAATATTTATTGCATGAAGGCGAACTTGTGGCTCTTATAATATGATAAGACTGCCCGAGTTGACTTTGCTTCTAAAGAATCTGCTTTCAGAATTACCTTTTGCTTTAGAAGCAAAAGGATATTTTATAGCATTTGCTTATTAGATTTTTTAATCAAAAGACGACTGACTAGCATTTTAACTTAATAAGAAAACTCTGTTTCAGTTGTAACTGATATTTACATGAACATCACAACATAAGTTTGCTATAGGATATTACGTAGATTTGGATAACCCACAAAAAGGAAAAATTATCAAGCCAAAATATTCAACCTTTTAAAAAATCTACGGGAACAAAGTCGCGGATTCTGATCGAGTATAAAGCGGAGTGTATTTCAGTGAAATTAAGTACAACAGTTTATTATCAAGTGCCAACGGGTGGCAAGTTGGCAACCCTAATTCAACACGGCAGATGTAGTGAGGTTGCAGCTGTCATTCCCGGGGCGATATATTGTATTTTATTGTACTTATGTAATATATAATACGGCACGCGCCTTGCTTTCTCTAAATTATGCGTTATTATTACGCTTTTTACTATCCCATGTAGTTGCCATGCCGATCAGTTGGGGTGCGCGAAAAGTGTAATCCTTTTGATTAATTCCGTTTGAGTGATTTGGATTTAGCTATAAGGGATTAAGTATTATTATTACTGAGACTCATTTTTGAAGTGAATCGTTGTGATTTGAAAATTTGATGAAACGAAAAGCGACACCAAAAAAGAAAACGTATTCATAATAGGATTTAGCCTGCGAGAGAATGAGATTGAATACACGTTACATTTATCTCATTATCTCGTTGGCTACTTTTCTGAAGTTTCACTTCTGCCGCGTGTGAATTGCACAGACACACTTTTTTTTTAATAATACTTATTACTCCATCTTATCCGAGATACAGGTTTTTTCAAACTTACTTCAGGGTTTCCGACAGAATTGTGAAACGACACCTATGTTTAATGAATAAATTTCATTTTCATTTTCATTATCAATCCTTGCCGGCTCACTACTGAGCACGAGTCTCTTCTCTGAATGAGAAGGGTCTGGCAATAGTCCACCACGCTGGCCAATTGCGGATTGGCAGACTTCACACACCTTCGAGAACATTATGAAGAACTCTCGGGTGTGCACTTCACGATGTTTTCCTTCACTGTTTGAAGTAAGTGACATTTAATTACTTAAAACGCACATAACTTCGAAAAATTAGGGTGGGTGCCCGAGGATCGAACCCGCGACCCCCAACAGCAGGTCAGGTGCCTTAACCACTAGGCTACCCCACCGCTTCCATATTCTTTTACTTATTAATTATTAACTAGCTAATGCCTGCGACTTCGTCCGCTTGGAAGTGAATTTATGTTGATAAAAATCCCGTAATCCGGAACTTCAAACATGCAAAAAATCACGTCGATACGTTGCACCCTTTCGGCGTGACTGAAGGACAAACCAACCAAAAAACAAGCAAAGTTTCAAGCAATTCCTTCCTGACCTACCTGGCGCAGCGGTTTTATAAGACAGGACTAGATCACCACTTACCACCAGATGGGATCGCAGTCAATGGCTGACTTGTAGTGGAATAAAAAAAAATCTGTAAGTATTTCAAGATATCAAAACATCTATGTTTTCGAATTTCGATCGAATAACAAAGAGACATGTCCGATACAACTCCAAAAATCGCTGTTAATATTTGTTTTCCATTTCGTACTGCTAATTCCGAAAACGATTCGCTATTACTAATCAAAACACATTTTCATTTCATGTCGGTCGCGTATTACGGATAGAGCCATTACGTGTGATTGGATCACGAAGGGACAAATCACAATGTCAAAATATATCGCAGACCTTTCATACAACCGCTATATTTTTTTACAATACCTTTTAGTGATCAGTACGAAAAAGAAGTACGCACTTAGGAAATCACAAAAATATAATATACCTACTAGATGATGCCCGCGACTTCGCCCGTCCCGCGCGAACTCTTTAATTTTCCGGGGTAAAGTATAGTGTATGTCCTTCCTCGGGATGCAACCTATCTCTGTACCAAATTTCGTCAAAATCGGTTAAAAAGATGTGCCGGGAAAGCATAGCAGACAGGCAGACAGACAGATACACTTCTCATTTAAATCTTCGGACGAAGTCACGGGAAAAAGCTATTCTCTTGTACAACAAATGCAGGATTTCATACAATCCTGAAATGCACAGTTGTACATACACAGAAACCTATAATTTAACTCCCTGTAGACTGTAAGTTACCCCTATTTTAAAATAAAAAATTCTATAGTATTAGTCATGGCTAGACCCATTACGGTCTGATTAGATCACGAAAGGACAAAATTAATAATGATGTAATTATTGTACTGTGAACTTACCAGTTGTTAAATCGATGATATGAATAAGTAATATGGAAATTGCTAGCTGAACCACCCGGTTTTGCTTGTGTAGACTTTTCTTTCTTATGCAAGTTAGTTATCATATCGTCCGAAAGACTGCCCAGCACACTATCGCACGAATTACAATGAAGTCAATCCATTTCTAAACAAAACTTAAATGACCACCACCACCACTACAGCCCATTAACGTCCCACAGCTGGACACACGCCCCCATGTGGGAATTAGAGCGAGACACCAACTTCCGAAATTCAGGCTAGTACTGTGAATTTCTAGTCAGAAAACACCAATACTTAATTATGGCACGACCCGGGACTCGAACCCGGGAACTCGTCGGCCGCAGTCGAACATGCTAACCACTAGCTAGACCAACGAGGTAGTTATGCACTAGATTTAGTTTAGTAAAGAGATTATGTTACCTAAACAGAATTTACCACAATATCAGTATGGATATTGCAATTTGCAATGACATAGCAATTTAACACACTAACTCAATACTTAGAATTATGGACAAAGCATAAAATATAGAGCTAAATAATGAAACTTACTATTACTCTACAAATATAAACAGATACTGAACACCACGGTCCAAGTTTAACCCTCAATTTACACGAGGAAAAGTGCCTTATATACTCGAATATCACATGTGGGGGCGGTCTCATCCGCACCCTAACACTATCGAGTTACAATCGATAGCGCCAAATGGACGCTAGTGTCAACATTCAGCCGTAGGTACAAACCGGCAGTTTGACAAATTGATTCCGTCAAATCTATGTTCCAAATCGGAACTTTTGTGTCTTAAAAGCGTATCATTAAATGCCAATTTTTCCCGAAATGGTCATTGTTTTCAAAAACAGGAGAATAATGTTTTCAGGGTTCATGTATGTATGTATGTATCATGCATAAATTATGTACTCGTAGGTATGTTAGTTTCTTTATTCCACCATTACTTTTAAATGCCTGAACAGATTAGCGATTTCCTTACATCATCGCGAGCACAGACCATACAACAAATTGCAAGTGACATTGGCTATAATTTTTTTATTAAATCAATGTCTGGCAGGCGTTTTTTAAATAATTTTAATCATGTACCTACCTACACCCTACACTTGTCATAAAACTTAAAACTTTAGAATAATAATTGATTAAAGCTTTTTCAAATGATGATTATGAAAATAATGTCATTATATTATTAGTTTTGCAACAATGCAAAACTAATGACGCACAAATTGACCCTAAAATGAAGATGTTTCATTCAAGGGTTCTTGTGCACTCAAAATGTTTAATTTAGTTAGCCCGTAAGTTTCATATAAGTGAATTGTAAATTCCTATGAAACAATATTTATCTTAAACCAGAATGGTCATAGCTTGCTAAATAAATATAATTTTACCATAAATAATAATGCCTGGCATTGACAATGGATAGATTAATAGACATCTGGTAATTTTAGACCTACAACAATAAAAAATACCATATAATCAGCGTAATAGATACATTTATAATTATATGGAGAAGCGAATAAAATATGTAATATTCCACAATGCTCCATAATACTAGACAACACACAACAAGCGTTCTAATACTAATATTATAAACCCACATAAAAAGCATGAAACATTTCATACCCCTTAACATCTTCCATACAAAAGCAGTAGGTATCTGATCCATAACACGGCATAAAACAATCCTATCAGCAGTCAACCGCACCAAACAAAAACAAAGGAATTTACGATTTACGCAGTCTATTAATAAACGTCATCTTAATTTATAAAAGCCAAGTTAAATGGCGCGCAATAAATCGTGTAATTCCCGCGAGCCGCCATTTTGAACCCGAGCTGTCATTCCGGGCGGCGTTTCTGACGTTTTATTGTGCGTTCCGTTGCGCGTAACGTGCGATTTGCGAGATAAGCCGTCCCTTTTGTTAGGGATCGTTCCGTTTCACGCTTTGAAATACATTTTTGCTTAGTCAGCCATCAAGAAAAAGTCGTAACTCCGGCCGAATTGTTCCGCTTTTGAGGAATGAGTTACTTGATTTAATAAAGTAATTGTTTGTTTGAGAAATGATTTGAAGAGTAAGCAAAAGCAAACGAAGAAAAGCCATTTGAATTATTTATAGGAAATGGAAGATTTCTTTCATTAATGACTTGTTTAGTACCTATTCGTTCTTTTTTCTTTTTTTTTTCATAAAACGAAATCGGGAATCGAAACTCGCGACATATCGTGGTGAACATTAACACCGCTCAGAAGGGTAAAATATATCCCAAAAACCATTACCTTAGCAAATTATACTGCATCTACATAACAATGGCACCCAAAACAGTTAGATTCTAACAAATAAAGGATTACTATTAATCATACCCTGGTAATCTATGCTTTTGTCCTCCCTCTCTTTTACTCTCCAGTGAAATTGCAGGAGAGTGAAAGGGAGAAAATGATGTGTGACAGTGACATGTACATGGGGTGAGTTACCCTAACACGTGCCAAATAGGACAAAGGTTTCGACTAAATACGAATAGCCTAGGGGTCTGAGCATTCGGTTATAGGTAAATAAAAGATTAAACTCTGTTTTATTAAAGGGGGTGCAACGGACGCTTGTAGAGGGCGCCACATGTTGATAATATGTCTGTATTGTTCTTTAGGATTACAAGCAGATGCACTCGGCTTTGTCTGTATTATGAACACAGTACTTTAATATTATTTCATTCGGAAATTCAGAAATAATCTTGTCAAACACTTTAAATTGGCAGAATTTATTTTTCATCATCTTAGTGAAAACAATACAATAGAAATTAAAGCTAGCTAGCCTAACCTAATTACCTACTATATAAATGAAGCCCGCGTGGAATGGTGGCGAGAATGCTGGCTGCATTTCCGCGCTGGACAGCCAGGCTGATCCTTTGCGCAAAAAATGAGCCCTTCTGTCACCAGATGAGGAAATCAACCGCGGTGAAAGGACATTGCCCTGTCCCCATACAAAGTTCGCCTAAAAACCAACCGTCAAACCACATTGAATACTGGGTTCAAAATAATAACCTTTTAATACTTGAGAGCAGATTGAAACAACGGACACTTCTGAGAATTTATTTATTACCAAATATATTTTCAATTTTGAGGTTATTTCGACTCAATCTGCTTGAAAAATAAATATCATCTTTATCCAATTGTAATAGAGCTGTAAACAGTATGTAGAAAAGACAAGTTTCGTCGTAGTTCACCTAAAACGTTACAGATGGCGTTACAAATATTAATTTATTGTACTTTCAATAGATGGCGTTGCGATATTCAGACTGCTAGCGCACTCAGCGCTTCAAGCTACTTTTATCTTATTTCTTTAGTTACGGAACCAGCGCTCAAGCGGTGGTAATGTTTATTATTTTTACATGTAAGTTCAATAACTTATCTGTGGATAATAATCGAGAGGCGGAAAAGGATGGTAGTCAATTTAATACCCATTTATTTATTTTTAATTAATTTGAAGTGTCCGTTGAATTCTAATATTTGGAATAAAGGTTAAAAAATAAGCTTAGAATTACTGTATATTTCAAACGTATGTTGATTCTTAGGCGAATTTGGACAATGTCCTTTTTGCCACTAAGACTCCACGGCCCCGAGTCTCCACGGCAAACGGAACAAATATTTTTCATAGGGTACTTCCCGTTGACCAAGAATCATGAAATATTTCAAGAAGCAAGGTCTCAAAGCACAAGTATAGGAAAAAATCCAAGAATCGTTAATTAGGGTTCCGTACTCATGGATTTCGAATTGTTTGTCAGGCGCTACCAGTTTAGCGTCATAATATTATGTAAGCCAGCTATTTCACAGATGATTACGTGTTGCTAAGACATCTTTATTTTTATTTACTCAAATAATTAATTTATTATGTGTAGTGGTACGGAACCCTAACCTGGCTTAACACATACGCTACATTTTATTCCGGAAACTTAAAGAGTATCCGCGGATTCAAAAAAACCTCAATACCCAACAAATGTCACGGGCATTATCTATTTCATCTATTAAATAAATATTATAAATGCGAAAGTTTGGATGGATGTATGGAATTTTGTTACTCAATCACGCCCCAACGGCTGAACGGATCTGGATGAAATTTGGCACAGAGGTAGATTATAGTCTGGAATAACACATTGGCTACTTTTTATCCCGGAAAATTTAAGAGTTCCCGCGGGAACCGAAAAACCTCAATTCACGCAGACGAAGTCGCGGGCATCAGCTAGTTTAATAATAAACTATTCTAATGTAGGTATTTTATTTATTAGCATCAATAATAACATAGCATACAAATAACTTCTAGATTAGTTAGTTGCGGATTTATTAACATTAATAATAATAACATAAAAATAATTCCATATTAGTTAGTTGCGGTGATACTCCGGGCATTCCAATAATGTACTGCACTTAGAATAACTACCTAAAGAAGGTATGTTTCCAAACAACGCCTTCTCAAAACGCAAGCTACAAATTCGCTATGTGTGCTGTGTTTACTTGCCTCGTAAACGCAAACATAATGTTGCCAGTGTAAATGTTTTCCCCCTAAAAGTTGGGTAAGTAATTGGTTAGTTTGTTTGTAGCATTGTAGCTTCTAAAACTAAGTTAACCTGCTTTTTTCGGACTGCGCGAGCGTCGTACGATGCCATTTATGGCACCAATTGAACGGCTTACATTTCGCGAGTGTACTAGGTTTCTATAGGTAGTTATTCTAAGGTACTGCATAAATAATTCACAACTGAAATGATTAATTAACATCTAAACCTGTAAATAATAGAGCAGCTATTTTGATCAAATGCTTCGCAATAGGTACATTAATCGTCTAACAAAACAACTATTACCGTAATATCAAAACAGATTAGCCATGTTAATCAGAATTGTACAGTAGTGGTAATAATAAAAGTAGATTAAGCAGGGATTTAGCTTTCTAGTTTTAGTATAGATATAGATAAAATTATAGAACTAATTAATTGATGGTAATTAGTTGATGGCCTCTCAGACCAGGGCGCGTTTGGAACCCTCGTAGCTTTAGTTTTAAGATACCGTTGTTTTGTCACCATCACACGTCTTATACTTTGTACCTATGTAATATGTAAGTACCAACTTTGAATAAATATATTTTAACTTTGACTTTATAGTAGTTATGTTGGTGCCGTGCGACGCAAAAAGACTAGTTCTATAATTGGATCTTTTTGACAACTAGTCAAATTTGCGCCTTTTTTTCAAACGTCATAACGCGTGCTTTGTGTGGAATTTTGTTTGAAATACTGAATTGTGACGTCATCAAAGTTCGACGCTCTTTTTTACATTAATCGATTCATTATTCAACAACTAACAAGGGACGTGGATATTACGACTTTTGGGAGATCCTCTATTTACTTAATAATCACTAAAAAAATAATAAATTTGACTAGTATTCAAATATCCAATTTTGACCGCTTTGTCTGATATTGTCTACGGCGAATGAATAGACAGTTTTGGATGAAGTTTTTTAATAAGTAACTGTCTAATTGAAATCTAAGTACTTATATAAAAGGCAATGGTGACTGACTTAATGATCTATCAACGCATAGCTCAAACCACTCGAATATCCAAAAGTCGAAAAAAAAAAAACTGATTGTTTCTATCGCATATTAAATAATGCAGATGGTTCAGGTAACTAATATTATAATTTTTTCAAGCGCTTAAATAATAACCTACCAAATCAGTTGTTTTCCAATAGTGTGTCATATGGCAACACTGTCACGAGAAATAAACAGATGTTACAAACATTTCATTACATTTACATGTGCGTAATCGTGAACAACATCGGGTTTCTACTCCCTGGGGGGTACACAATCTCGTCTTGGATCAAATCATTCGAAAATAGCACCTATTGCAATGCAACAAGGCCCCATGATTGGAAGGGAGTCCCGAAAACGTGATTTGATTACATAATTCCTTCTTGAATATGGATCTGGCGGCAGAATTGCGTTTGCAAGGGGAATTTGTATACCTACCTAACTAACTAATATGGAAATGCATCAGAATTCAAAAGTAACTTTGATTGAAGTGTTTGTGAAACATTAAGAGGAAATCAACCAAGAGATCTATACTATCTATACTAATATTATTATAAATGCAAAAGTTTGGATGGATGTATGTTAATCAATCACGCCAGAACTACTGAACGGATCTGGCTCAAATATTATATATTATATGGATAGATTATAGTCTGAAATAACACATAGGCTACATTTTATCCCGGAATATTAAAGAGTTCCCGTGGGAAATCAAAAAATCTCAATCCACGTCCAAGTCGCGGGGATCAGCTAATAAATTTATAAGGAAGGAACACAGTATTTTAAAAACATCAAATGAGGTACCTAACTAATCACTTCAAAACATTCAATCACGTTATCCACCTCCCAACACCTCCACGTAAATCTTTGAGGGCATTCGATGGTTATCAAGTCTAGCGATTGAAAGTAAGCCAAACCAGTAAATACACCTTCAACTCTGTCAATAGAAGGAATAAAAAGATTCCCGTCGTATTATCCGTGAGCACATTAATTTTCTGCCTACTCAAATTGTGGGGCGTAGTGCAAGGGACGCGCGTAGGACTTATGGTGATATATAAAAATATCTATCTGTCCGTCTGTTATCTTTTCACGACACATCCGGATATCCCAAGTTTTGTACAGAGAGACTACATCCTGGAGACCGACATAGGCTCCTTTTTATAATTTCTAAATCGTCTCTGGTCTGATCCAGTGGTACCCGGAAAACAGTCCTGAAAAAAGCTTATTATACTGTTGAAAATTATGTAAATGATAGAGGAGCTTGGATTTGATCGCTCCAGCAATGCTAAGGACAGCGGTTACTTATGTACCTACACATTGATATAATAATAATTGTAAATTAATTATTTAAAAAGAGCAACCACCGAGTTTCTTGCTGGTTCTTCTCGGTAGGAAAGGCATTCCGAACCAGTCGTAGATTCACTTGACGATTCAAAAGTACTTGTAAAAGTTTAGTTGAATAAAAAACATTTGAATTTTGAATTTTTGTGTACCGCTGTGATTTTATCATTCCAGTAGATACGTTCAGGGCTATGTGTTCAATTAAAACTCTTCCTTTTCCCTTTTAGCACACTATCTTATTATCTTATTATATTAGACTGTATAGTCCCTTACAACTAGTTAAGAAGCAAAAGCTATCTTGTCTTCGAGTTTTAAATAGAACTGGGGGTAGAGTCCCGACTTATCAAGTAACACATGTTGTCCTACTAATATTATAAATCCGAAAGTGTCTGTCCAACTTATCAACTGATTTTGATTAGGTTACATACCGGGGAAGGACATAGCCTACTTTTTATCCCGTAAATAAAACATTTGATTTCATTTCAAAATAGTCCGCGGAAGTCTGTAATTTGCTCCATGAAAATATTCCTTTTACCCCGCCGCGTCGGCGACAGAGACTCTAGAGCCTATCTTCTTAACCCGTCTTTAACATATTGAATATTGGGGGCTTTTAGGAAAAACGCCCCGTAATTTCACCCAAAATGTGTGTTCCCTACACAATCAATGGGGAAGCATTTTCTCGATTTTTTCGTTACATGTCACCTTTAGTGAAGATATTTTTAAGTACATGTCAAGTAAACTAGATTCATGAGGTATAACGCTTTAAAATTAATTTAATCACCATAAACAACTTCCATTAGCAAAAGAAATTTTTCTTATTACTCGGACCACCTATCGCTAAGAATACTTAAGTTTTGAAGTGAAAACTTCTTTAGCCTTGTTGAGCACTTTTTGGTAGAGGGTAAACTTGTAGATTCGCGTCACCGACACCGACATGCCCGCGTTGTTACGAATACAAAAGGTCGTAAATATTCTACATTCGTAATTAAACTTTAATACCTTAGTTTTAAGGTTTATATTTTCATTTTTTAAATATATTTTTTCCAATTTTAATACTTACTAAAATTCTAAGTTATATGTTTTCACTTCTATCGGCAGTCCCTATGACTGCCAATTTTTTAAATTAAGTTGTAATATATAATATAGCCATAATCATCATAATATATGGTTAACAAACAGTGTAATATTAATGAAACGTCACCAATTCACGAAATGGTCGACCACTCCCTGAAATGATGCCATATTGTGGGTCCAATATATTATTATGTATTAATTTGGAAATGGAACATGACATAGTTGCTTATCTGATATTTTAATACGTATACAAACCGTATCTTCAGGATTCTTCTGGAAGTTTATTCTCTTTAATCATATCAGCAATTCAGCTACTTACCTGTAAAAAAGAGAATGTTTTGTTAAAAAGAGAAATTGAATTCAATAAAGAAGGGGTATAAATTGCAAAAGGGAATTTATAAATTATTTTCGACGAAGTAACAGGAGAAAATCGAAAAGAGCTGCAGTTTATCTAGAAATATTTTAGAAGCATTTTGAAATATTTTAGGCAATCCAGAACATTTTATGAAAAGCCGTTGGATTTTTAAATAGTTTTCAAAATAGCTCTTCAATGCCTATTTGTACATAAAGATCTATAAGAACTGCAGGTTTAAAAGAAAATATATCTCACTAAAAATTTTCTTCATGATGGTGATGATTTGAAGATTTTCAATTTCAATAATACACTTATGTGGTTGCAACTTGCAAAGGTGTAGTACGGCACTTTAGCTTTATTACTTGCAGAAACCAACCGAAAGTCGGATTTCAAGGAAAGTGGCAATAAAGGGCTGGAAAAACAAATCGCGCGACGGCAGCAGCAATACAGGACATCACACTGAACGTGTGTACTATTTCATAAATGGAAGTTTATGGAGTATCGTACACTGCGAGATGTGATGAAAGTAGGCGACTGTCGAGTGTCAATGCTTTCAGTTTCTTGTTATTACAACTTCTGGAGCCAGATTGGATAGGTAACCGTCGCGCATTATATGCCCAATCCTTGCTTAAATAGTGAAGCGATTTCCAAACCTCTGGCGATGAGCCAAGAGCATCCGTCTATATCTTTACACTCTGGAAGAAAACGTAAAAAGAACGCCAATAGGCAGAAAATTCTTATCGCCAAAAGCAACGAAACGTGAAATGTTTAAATAGAGAACTTCATTTCTTTGAGCATGTTTTACGCAAGAGCGTGCCTTTATGAATAGGCGAATAGGCAGTGGAAAACTTGGAATCACCAAATTAAGAAGCTATCTAGACTTACTTTGAAGAAAATTGTGCTGAGAAATCCGAAATTGCAAATACGATGGAATTTTTATCTTCACCCCCACATAACATAATTATGCTCGTCTCCGACTAGAAATATACGAGCACTCTGGACAAAAAACGAGTATTAGGTACGATACGAATTTTGATTATATTATGTTATTGCATTTTTGAATATGCTAAAAAGTAAGATAAATATTCATAGCCATAAAGCCGAGAATGCTAGAAGCCTAAACGTTCAAAGGCTTTTATAATATAATAACCAACAAAAAAGTTCTTCTGTAAAATAGGCATGAATACTTGAAGTACCTAATTAAGGCGGGATCTTATAACATTAGTGAAATTTTAAGCTACTTAGCTCAAACCTACTGAATTCGAAGTTCTAGAATTAAAAAATACTAATAATCAAAGCCTTGATATTATGAGAAAAGAGGTGTATAAGAAAACTAATAACTTACTCATAAAAGAAAGTTAATCCTTCCTTTTAAAGGCTAAATAGTGAATTGTGTTGTCTTGGCACAAATAAAAGCCAAAAAACAAACTAAGAAATAATAAGATACAAAATAGTAGTAATAAAAAATATGTTAAAAGAACCCTTACAAACTTCATGCTTACTGGTTGATTCATTCAAAAAAAAAAAAAATTATACATTTAAACTAATATTATATACTTAAACCTACCTAGTTATATAATAAACATAATGTCAAATTAGTCTCTGCGCAAAAACCCTGCGCGGTTTATGCGGAGGCTTTTACAAGTATTTAAAATTGTAACAGTTCCACTTTTATATTGAATAAAGAAGAATAAAAAAAAAAAGAAGAAAGACTAAATAAACTAATTAAAGAACGCAATTTGGTAAGTAGAATACAAATCTACTTTAATGTCTAAGCCCGCTAAAAATTTAGTATTTCCATTAAGAAGCTAAACTAGACAAAATACATCAGTGACAATTCGGCAAACAGCATAAGCTTCTATTGGGAATTTCTCAGCTTTGTTACTTTCGAGAAACCGCCCGAACGCTGTGAATGTATCCAATATTCCCGAAAGAGGAACCATAAAGAATCGACTCAAGGCTTAGAGGCGATATTGCGATCTCGCGATTGTTTGCCGATAATTGAGTATTACCATTTCCAACAGATCATTAATGATATTTTTCCAGTAATTATCAATACTGTATTATTATTTATCCTTTGCTTTAATTCGTATGTAATTTTTAAGGGACGTGATCTATCTATTTAAGCTTTTAATACAGTTCCATATGGAATGGATATCAAAATTTCTGCGTCGATTCTGTGATTTCTTATTGTTCATAGATATATATCGTTGGCAAACTCCTATTTATCGATGGCTGCCCGAATTTTTAAATGTTCAGATTTTATTACATGATCATTTTACTTTTACTATATCAAAGCCAGTTTCTAGAACTTAGTCATTTTAAATAAATAAATAAATTTCCATAAATTAACTTAAATAGTACCTATGTACTCCACTTAATTTAAAACTATTTCCATGATACTCTAGAAATAGGTAGGTAGTAGATACGAATTAATTAATTAGTTATGTGTTTCTAAGAACACGAAGACCCAGACGTGTCATTCTATGTAGTTACACTTAATTGAAATCGAAACAACAAACCTTTTTACAGCGAAGGTATAAGGACCAGGAAACACGGCGGACAAGCGCTTACAAATTGGCAGACTGTCGACGACAGATGGAAATAAAATTCAGCTTGCATTAACGGGGCCTTTCGCGAAAAAGTCGCCGAGACTCAATTTGTCCCCTCCGGGGCATTGCTCGTCACAATAAAATACCTGATAAAGGGGGAAATTGAAAACAACTTCGCAACAAGCAATATATTTTAAAGGTTGTGTCGCCCTTTTACAATTCACAATTATCGGGGGATCTGAGTCTGTGTTTTATATTATCTGTGACAGGATGCTTGATTACGGGCTCATCTTGAAATAAAATTGATCGTAAAAGGGTTATATACTCGTAGCTGTGCTTTAAAGTTCAATGATTGTTAATAACTTTCGCGCTAGCGATGGTAACGGCTACAGCAAAGTTTGAATTGCCAAAAATTGCAAGTTCACTCTGTGGTAATGTAATACTCTCTATGGGTACTTATAATATTTGCTTATCCGATGTCATTGGTGATCTATACATAATATTATAAAATGCGAAGTTTGGATGGATGGATGGATGTTTGTAACTCAATCACGCCAGAACGGTGAGACAGATTATAGTCTGGAATAACACATAGGATACTTTTTATCCCGGAAAGTTAAAGAGTTCCCGTGGGAACCAAAATCAAATATAAATCAAAGGTACGAGTAAAGACTTTACAATTCATTCACACGGTAAAACCATAGGTTAAAACCATTTTGACCGAAATATAAGGCATGGAATATGTGAGCATAAATAAGCAAAGTAGAATAATGTCGCGAAGAATAAAATATGAAGTCCCACAAAGCAGAAAAAGATGTATGTAAAGGTCACTTTTGTACCTCGTGGCTGTTAAACGTAAGTTAAAAGAGAACATGTAGAAGTAAAAAGATTCGCCTGGCAGAGTTGAAACGGCAAGTCCAATGTTTTTAAAGTGCAATTTCTGAGCACTTTGTGCCGTTTAGACAAACCGGAGTAAAAAGGAAATGGGAAGCGGTTGAAATAGTGGCACTGCAGGCAATAGGTGGAGGAACTTGCGCGAAATCACAAACTTGTTGGCGTTTTTGACGACCTATCTGATAAAACGGGTGCTCTTGAGATTTTTTCTTTCTAGGTTTCGATTTGAGGATGGGTTTTGGAAATTAAGGTTTCTGCTTTTAGCTTTATTGTGTTAGCCGACGGAGAAAAGGTTTAAATATGCATGAATAGTACCTACTATGTTTTCAGAAATGAGAACCTATTTACTACACTTTTAACGTATTTACGAGAAGATTGAAATAATATCATCGACAATGGTCAAACATTTCAGACTTAAATGTACCTTTAAAAGAACATGAATAACGAATGCCCCGACATCCAAAAAGGGTCTCATTAGGTCTTTTATCAATACCAGGCGAGACCCGAGACACGCTCAAACGTAAAATACACACACACAATGAATACACAGAACGTGATCAAACGAATATAAAAGAGCTTGTCTCATGTAAATAGGTTGTAAAAAACAAAACGTAATAGACTGCTCGGATTCAATGCATTGCCGAAGAGCTGGTAGACAAATTTTGGGGGGTGCTTGACAAAAACGAAGTTTAGAAGATCGACGATGATCTTCTGCGATATGTTCCTGAGTACGTTTATCTCATCTAAATGTTTTTTGGAACTTATTTGAAAGTTAACCTAGGCCCGTCTCCAGGAGGTTACCTACAGGCTGCAAGGCTATTTGTCATGTAACAAAATCGATTTCATAAAAATGTAACAAATATACAGAAAGACAACTAACTGAATCATTAAAACACCCTTGAGGAAATTCCCTGGCAATACGATTTAGAATCACCAAAAAAAAGAATGACCAATTAATCACGGCTCAATTAGATCATGGTAATTTTATATCATACTTAGACAAGACAAAACCACCAAACAAACTTTCAGCTAATATCAATCACCTCCTCAGAATTTCCCACAAGCTCTCAAGCCAGAACCAGCACAGCTTTTTATTAGATTTCGCCTCATTCGACGCGGCACCTGCGTTATGGGACTCGATTGAAAGGGAAATGCGGGACAGGTAGAACTCTTGACAATATTTCTATATTTGAGAAAGGATCCTTTGTTTTGCAAATACATAATTTATTCAGGACAAAGAGGTGTTGAATAAAACTGTTTTATCTACGCTCATATTGTAAATATCTTAATATGAATTTAAAATAGTGGTTAAGCCACTATTTTTAACATAGATTTATACACGTTTTAATAACCCCTACTCTAGTCACCCATTTCATAATCTACTTTCAGATATTTGATATTTTCGATAGTGAAAAAGAGGACAAATATTGGTGACATTTACGTGCCCATAGAAATGAAAACTAGATGTATAAACTAAAACCTTCTTGAAAGTATGGAGATTACGTTGATTAAGAAATTGTCAAAATTGGTTAACTAATATTCGAGATAATCGTAAAACAACCTACACACATAAGAACACAGAACCTCTCTTGAAGTCGGAACGTAAAATAGATGTGTGAGGTGGAGTAATTTACCACTGCGCGCGAAATACGTATTATTAACATTTTTAATTTATTCTATGGCATTAGGTTGAGTGGTACGTACGACGGTACAGACTACTGACTACCCACCGCGATTCTTTGCTTCATACAGGAAAAAAGGTCCAGAGTAATATATCGAACACTAACTGTACCGATAAATTCACGCAATATTATCGTATCGTGAAATATAGACGAAAAATTCGTCGTAACCAATTTCATGGCTACATTCGCAAAAAGATGTTAGCGTATACCGATCAATTCGTACATTATCATATTTCGTGACCCAAAAACATGACAAACATCACAGGGCGAATCTATAAATGGCCGCTGGTTCAACAAGTGTGTCCCAATTGTTTGCCACCCGCGACGACGCGCCTTTGTTTGTCCACGAATTTCGAAAAAAACGTGTCAGTTTAAGGCCGCTGCTCGCTCTTATTCTACCCACAACTGTGTGGTGTCAGGGACGGGGCCATGGCTTAGGGCGAAAGCACACTACGGACAGGCAGCACAGGTCAAAAAAGTCAACATCATTCACCTTTACATACATGGAGCCCACACATGTGACAGGTGTCTGAATAAAACGTCGTTCCCCTATGACTTGGAGGTTAAGCGCGGACGATTTATCCCGTCCGGCCCGTAGTGTGTTTTCGCTCTTGCCTGCAGTCAGTGGCGTGCAAATCATAGATGCATAAAAGCACTGCTTACACTTGTCAAAATAGTGTAGCGCTTAGTAACTAATGCTCAGCCTAGCTTAGAACCCTGCACTGCAGTGCGTGCCACCTGCACCGGCAGAGAATTAGTCCTATAACAATTTGTTCTCGCGACCTTCGCAATGACAAAGCGTTGCAAAATTCACGAGAAGCTTTACCGTACTGATTATGCTTGGACAAACCCAAATATAGCTCGGGTTCTCTATGTAACATGGACCCCAGTGGCGAGGGTAAGGCCTAAGCATGTTAGGAGCGTTATATTTGAGGCGCATTTAATAACGTAACTCTGCCTTTAGGCACACAGTTTAATCATTTACTTGTATGTAGGACTGTAGGTAGCAGTCGGGTCCTATTGTTATAGGAGACGTAGCTAATTGAAAATTACTAATCCTGAACTGCGGGCCGTCCAATCTTGCACGGATAAATTTTATATTACCTACCTAGTACAATAGACCGGTAGGTGTGGCGAATGTCTAATGGGTATCTACTCGTACTTGTAGTTCAACGTCCTACGCGCTATAGTTATACGGATAAGTATGTATTATGCCTACGCAATGGACATAAAAACTAACGAGAACCTAATAATTACGTGTGACACAACTCTTATACGGTAATAACAGCTTTTAAACGAAAATTTACTTTATTTTATAAGTTAATAAACTGTTTTTATTTGTCCCTGTGATGCCAAAAAAAGATTTACTCATTTAAATATTATACTTGACTTTACTAGAATACCTATGAAAATGTTAAGTATTGAGTTAAGTATGACATCTATTAAACTTATAATGAAATAGCTAGTTCAAATTAGCCATTAAGTATATTTATAGTTAAATTTGTGACGTTATGTTGATTCACACCTACTAATTAAGGCCAATATTTGTACCTACACCTAGCGACATGAAATAATGTTTCTAAAAAAATTAGCCAACATATACTACTTACCTACCTATTTCAACAAATAAATTGATTTTGATTTTAGCCCCCACCCCCCTTCTTCTGGCCGTTACAGGTAAATTACGTATACGGTATAGATACGGTATAGGAGTAGTCGAATACCCACCCTTGCCTTCCGACTTTCAAGTCGTAAAGTAAACCAACTTTGTATTGTGGGAACTTGATTCGTATTTTATTATATCATATGCCCGTATACCCCAAAGTTAGCAACTTCAAGTCACGTTCGCATAAAGCATTTAACTTGAACTTATGGGGTAGCTAGATATAAGATATTTCGAGGTGAAACAGCGCCTATAAAAATTGCTGTAATCTTAAGCTTTTATGAATAGCGTGACATCCATACTAGGTAAGTAATATATCACAAATGCAAAAGATTGTCTGTTTGTCTGCTACGCTTTCCCGGCCCATCTTTTCAACCGATTTTGCTGAAATTTGGTATAGAGGTAGGTTATATCCCGGGGAAGGACATAGGCTTCTTTTTATCCCGGAAAATTTAGGAGTTCCCGCGGGAATCAAAAAATCTTAATCCACGCGGATGAAGTCGTGGGCATCATAAAATACTAGATATTTAAAATATGGGCTACACGTATAAAACCATTTCTCGTTTAAAATCGATTTATCCAATTAAAACGAAAAATACCAATTTTTAACAAAACATATTTCGATGAAAGGAAAATCTTTTTTTGGACCACTGCAATTTTATACACCGATCATTAATTGAAAGCCTTTAAAATATTCCAAAAGAAGGCTTTAATTCTTTTTTTAGTTAAAAATACTACGGCTTTATTCTCTAAGGGTTGTTGAAAAATATTTCAAAGAAAAGATTTCACTTTAATTTCTAAAGTTAGTAACTGGATTTATTCAAGCATTAAACCTGGTTTTAAATGCAAACGATTTGGAGGCAACAGATTAAATCTAACGCTCGATGGAGCTTGAGGAACGAGCAAATGGTGCTGAAAACCTTTCCACACATATTGGAACCAATATTGGAGATTTACAAGTTGGTGAATTAAACGCTTTATATGATCCACATTTTTCAATACAAGACTTTAGGTTTAGGTTTTTTTTTAATTCCATGAGAACTGTTTAATTATCCGAGATGTAAAGAGGCCTTCTCCGGAATTCATCCCTGCAAAAAATTTCGTCAAAACCGTTTGAACATTATATCAAAAACGTAGCAGACAGAAACGCACTTTTTAGTTTATTACTATTAAGCGATATACAAATATAATTATGAAATCCATAGATTAGGTACAACTCACTTTCATCATTTGTTATACGCATATCCAAACTCTTATAAAACTACGGTCTTGTGCCGCTTGTGTCAAACGGCTTCCCGAACCCTGAGTCCCGAGACAACTCTTCATTTATTAGATATTACTTAACATTAAAATAATATCATTTTTACAAATTCTGGTTACACAATAAGTCGCAAGTCGAAGTCTGTGAAAACAAATGATTGTTTCACTCAAAAGTTAAATATCTTCCGTCTCTCCCGGTTTATTTCTAAGAAATAAACTCCTTACAATCTGCCATTAACAAAAGTAGGTAAGTATAAATAACAGAAACTCATGCATTTTCACAGAACACCGCAGCGTTTCCCGAAAAAAATAAATTAATGAGCTTCACACAATCGCACCGACTTCCGCGGCCATTTTAAAATGAAACACGGCCAAATATGGAACTGAAATTGACCCATAATATTTCTCAAACGTCCCATTGACACCAGAGCCATTTATTTGACAGTTCAAGAATAATTGGTTTTTGGCGGGAAGTCGCCGACGGTTTACGAAGCACGATTTAAATACTGGCCGCCATGTTTTATCTTTCATTTCTTTCATATCTATCGTGAGTTGTGACGTGACAAAAGCGATTCAGGTTTGAAAGAAAATATTGTTTCACCTTGTTACTTTGTTAATTATGTAGTTTTGATTTCGATGTGTAGTTTTAGGGTTGCAACTTGCGACGTCAATTAACTCTAATTAATTAATTTACTTATTTAAGCCAACGACCTCAATTTACATATACGGGCCCTGTCAAACAAAGAATGTGGGCGTATTTTACTAACTCCATCCAGCCTGAAAAGCGGGACAGCGCTATGGCGGGGACAAGGACAGGGATATATAGGTGTGGAGCGCGCTCCACTGGTCGGACGCCCAATTTTTTTCTATGAAAGGGCTTATCTAGTACCTGCATATATATCGATGATTTATATTTACTATTTAATATCCTCTTCAATTTAGTAAACAATTTTAGGGAGTTGTCGCTATTATATTTAAACGTTCCAATACTCTGTGGTTGTGCGTGTATGTGAGGTTGAGTAGGGCTGTCACGGTCATAGTTTTAAGCTTTCCTAGTAGGTAATGCAATAGTAAATTTGACGACTCTTTATAATGAATGTTATATTTTAGATTGCTCTACTAAGCAAGTCAGTCAACGAACGCCTTCAATGTAGGTAAGGTTCGAAGGTAGGTAAGATCCTAGATCTTAATTTGTATCAGATTTCGTACGTGATTAGGTACGTATGTTATCAAAAATCATGGCTTACTTTATCATAGGACCAGTCTTAAAATAAATCTTCAAATCATTTCCTCGACAAAAAAAAAGTTTAAATCCCAAGGGGATCATAAGTTCTTTTTTCTAATAAAATTTCGTCTATTCTTTTACTACACATTTTTGAAAGCGAACAAAGTTATAATACACTTAGCAACTTTACCAATTTACTTACAAGACACAACAAAAGCAATCAAACTGTATAAAATTTATATTTCGGCATTTGTTTTCGGAGTCGGTAATAATATGATGTGAGATTCGTCGGCAATGAGTGTTTTCTTTGTTATATTAAAAGAAGATAAAAAGTTAGTAATAAATTCTTTATCAAGTTTTTAGAAAGCTTTTAAAAGTGTAATATGTATTGTGTACAATTTCAAGTCTATAGCATTATTTTATGTTACTGAAAATAAGCGGCTTTGACGGACGGACACAGTCGCCACCACAAGGATTTTATTAAAATGAGGATAACTATAGACCGTCTGTGTGTCTCAGGCATTTCAAAACCAACTACATATAAGTGCTGTAAAGTTGACATATGGTAAAATTAAAGAAACTGTTTATCGATTAATTGGTAATTAATTGCATTAACATTCTGATATTAATACTTTTTAAGGGTGAAGGCTGAAAATATTTTTTTTATTACCCTCTCGGGGTCATCGTGTGATACTTCGTTGAATGGGTTTCGTGAAGTCATTAATACTTGGACGTTTCGTTGACGGATAAAAAATCCTGCTGTTTACGAAATAATGACCGTCAAAGTGTTCGGCAAACAGCGTGACTACGGAATCCTACTTATTACTACGGACTTATTTTGCGTGTTCTGACACGCACCCTGACCAGCTTTGACTTTAGTCGCAGGACCGACGCGACGACTACTTTACGTGCTCTTCGAAGCACGGGGGTGAAACACCGCCAATTTCCTAACTACGGGCTATGAAAATTTATTGTTAGAAAAACACATCACTCAATTATGACCCGAATCGCAGCCGCAGTCGAACATGCTAACCCGCAGCCCAACGAGGCAGTTGCTAAAACAACGCGCAGATAAAAAAAACTAAGCTAATGCCACCCCTGCGTTAAAGCACCTAATCCGAAGCCAACAGGCTCATTTGCGCCACTGTCTCTGATTACATCGACTATCTTAAACGCCGGAGCCTTAATAAGTCGAAGGCGAGGCGAGACTCCGAGTGTCAATTTATCTTGGCACTTCCAACGTTTGCCGGAATTAAGTTATAAAGGTGATAACTTATTTTCAACAGTTGGACCTAATGACATTTGAGCACTGATAGCAAAATTCTTTATTTTTATCTCAATAGACGGAGATTTTTCAGATTTTACGAGTCATCCATTACCAATGCGCAA
Organism: Erebia ligea; assembly: GCA_917051295.2. Classification (NCBI taxonomy): domain Eukaryota; kingdom Metazoa; phylum Arthropoda; class Insecta; order Lepidoptera; family Nymphalidae; genus Erebia; species Erebia ligea. The sequence continues at coordinate 11,456,425 of OU785241.1, read as the reverse complement.
ATTTCATAAGTGGGATTCGATCCTGCTACATTTTGCTTACGACAGGGCTCTTTTACCGCTGAGCTAGGGAAATCTACTTGGAAATATTAAAAACTATCACCATACATAAGCTCTGCATTCAACTCGCGCGCGATCAATACATTAATTACGTACAGGTACTCTCTCTTTTCGTCTATTACTAGAGGGAGAGAGAGAGATTAATAACAAAAGCAAATATGTTTACCTGAATTGTACCTACCCAATGCCAAAATGATGACTACTTGATACTGGATGAATACTTTATAATCCTTTACCGATCTTTTAATAACATGGTTCGAAATCAAAGAAAACTTGTTGAACAGCTGTTTTACCCGGCTTCAAAGGACCAAAGTCGGTTTCGTTTCGTAAAGCTGTAGAAACCGTGTTCGGGTAAGATAGGGGCTTCAATTAAAATCTTCACAACGCTATCGGCCGTGTCCTTTAGGAATTGAGCTTATAATTCGGGTGAATTTAGATTAAAACACGTTCCTGAAAGATCTTCCTTTTTAGGGTTCCGTACCCAAAGGGTAAAAACGGGACCCTATTACTAAGACTCCGCTGTCTGTCTGTCTGTCTGTCTGTATGTCTGTCTGTCTGTCTGTCTGTCTGTCTGTCTGTCTCCAGGCTGTATCTCATAAACCGTGATAGCTAGAAAGCTGAAATTTTCACAAATGATGTATTTCCGTTGCCGCTATAACAACAAATACTAAAAATTAAAAAAATATATATATTAGGGGGGGTACCCATACAATAAACGTGTTTTTTTCGTATTTATTTGCTCAATATTAAAAACAGTAACAGGTAGACGGTTCAAATTTTCACAGAATATTAACTTGTATATTACCTTTCAAAATAAATAATTAAATATCAATAAAGTAAATATTAAAGGGGGGCTCCCATACAACAAACGTAATTTTTATTTTTAATACGTCATAAATCGTAAAACTTACTACAGGTTTGTACGGAACCCTCGGTGCGCGAGTCCGACTCGCACTTGGCCGGTTTTTTAAAACACTTAAAACGTTTAATGAAAGGTTTTCGATATCGAGTTACAGGGGGCATACTACCATCGCGTTAAGTTGTATTGTTTTCATATTGTTGAAGTTCGTGTTGTAGAATTATAATCCCTACTCGACGATGCCCGCGACTTCATCCGCGTGGATTAAGGATTTTGATTCCCGCGGGAACTCTTGAATTCTCCGGGATAAAAAGTTCCCTATGTCCTTCCCCGGGATACAACCTATCCCTGTACCAAATTTCATCAAAATCGGTTGAACAGATGGGTCGTGAAAGCGTAGCAGACAGACAGACACACTTTCGCATTTATAATAGATATTATATATATTACCTATGGATTTTAGGTACGTCAAGGTACGTGACATAAGACTGTCATTTGGAAATAATACTGCTTGCGATGGTAGCAGGTATACCACTTTTATAAGTTACTCCGTTAAGCCTGCGCAGAAATCCTATTTTTTAATGGCACCGATGCGACCTATAAAAGTGGTGTACCTGTATTAATTTGTTGGTTAATCTGAGGCCCTATGCCTAGTGTAAGGACGGGTTCACACTACACAGGTGTTGCTGGACACTGGCCGACTCTTTCAGTCAGCGGCTGATGTGAACACACAATAACTTTTCAAGTGGCATGGTGCTGTCATACGTTGAAGTCGTGATTTGACAATTCAATACAAGATTCGCCGATTTATGTGCTTTAAGTAATGGTAATAAACTGATAACCATGATAACCACATTGAAATTCAATGATGTTTAAAAGTAATAAGCGACTACACAGCCAAATGCGGACGGTAACGATTTTGTCTTATACTGTTCAAAGAAATAAAATGAACCGAGAAATTGTTATTCAACAAGATTAAAAATATAAATTGGTAATTTAAGGCATCCTACACCCGTCGACACCAAATCCCCATACTTCTAAAAATATGATCCTAGAAAGACGTTAAAGAAAGCTCAAACCTTAATTTATTTTTACTTCATGAACTCCATTCGGGTAATGGGCAAAACTTGTTAACGGCGCTTTTTGCTTAAGAATTTTATGTTCACATAAAGATCTTAAGGACTCGTATTCTGATTTCTCGTTGAATAAAAACCATTGTATGATAAAAAGAGTGATGAAGTCGTTGACAAAGGTTCCATGTTTAATGTGGAACCGTTATAAATAAACGCTGAGACTTGCTTGGGACTAGAAAATCTTTTGTTTGGGACTAGAAAAAGTCACCTGACCGTGTGAAAAGATTTGAGGGGGGGCACTCTTCTCACGTCTTGGGGTGACAGGAATAATAGTTTAATAGTTCTAACGGTTAAGACATGGATATGGGGTCGAATACTTTATTACGGACATTATAAAAGTAAATTATGCAAGCGTGAAAATATACCAGAGCTTTGAACAATAAAGCTGTGAATCATTTGCTCGGTGCATAAACGGCCTTAAATATTTAGTTTTCTTTCTTCTTTCCCTTAATTTATACAGGTTTGTAGAAATATTATATGCGTTTTCTGGACTTACCAAATTTTATGCAGATGAGTAACGTATTTTTTATCGTACATAATCCTACTTCGTGATAATGCCAATGGGAATGTCTCACTACAGAAACGATCAAAAAGGTTCCAAGTATTTGATGACCGTGGAAATTTCTATTGAATTATCGACTTTTAAGAAGGTACTGCAATATTTTTACTTCAAGCTGCAATTCAGTCTTATTAGTGTCAAAATAAGTACGAAACAATTACTTAAGTAATTAAAATTGCAATTTGTTTCTACATCTACGGGTTAAGCGAATTATATTTGGATGAAGTAACATAATTCATAGAGATTGCGCACGTACTAGACAAGTGTCTCTCAGACATAGTAAAATTGAGCAACCGTTATCTTGTTTGTGGGCGGCCTTAGATGTATGACAAATTTAATTTAAACGCGTTTTCTGAAATTTGTCTCGGTTTATGAGAAATTCAGGACTTTATTAAATAGTTTCTTTGCAGATGCAAAAGTAACATTTTTCGGAATGTTGGTGATGTTTATTTTTAGACAATTTGCTACCATGTACTATGAAATTTTGTATTATTCTTTTGAGCAATTATGTCTTCTTCGTGATATTTTGCAACAATCTTTTGTATATGACCTACATCTGATTCTTTGAAATCTCTAAGGGCGTCCTCCGTTTACAGACTTTTTTTATCTAGCTTTTGGTCCAAGTGTTTGGCCTGGGCGTTGAATCATGATGAGTCAGCCAGTGTGTTAGGACTTCTTTTGAATATTTTTAAGAAGGTGTAAATTTCATGAAGATTATGATGAATGAATAGTTCGGAGACGGAGAGTGGAGCTCCCCACTTCAGATCAGTCACGATCACTGTAATACCCGAATAAAAAGTTGATTTTAACCAAATATAAGAGATATATAGCTATATAGCTTGGTTAAAGCAACAGAAGTTGCTAGTATGTGCGCGCCCTTAAATGGTAAACAAAATTTTAGTATAATCGGGTTTACTGCACACGGCGTCAAATGTGGGTTAAACCTAACAAAGTTCAAGCAAGCCTGCCCTAAGTATATTAAAGCTCTAATCTACTTTACGTTGTAGAATAACTTATGAATCTTTTCTTTTTTAAGTTTCTTACCGAATAATTTTAGTGTTGGTTTATCTGAGTTTTACTAGAAGCGAGGAAATATTAATATTCTACGTCAAATTACGCACTCGATCAAATATTAATATTCTATGTCAATTACGGCGTAAGCTTTTTTGCCTAGTTCACTTCTTTTTGAATGAACTTTTATTTATTACCTACTAACGGATAACCGGCGCGGCGTGTGCTAATACGCTAAAAAAATGAAAATTTAAAAATAATTTTAGTGGTCCACCACTGTGTCCACCACCAAACCATCTCTGCCGAGCCTCAAAACCTCCTCCTTGAATAATTACAAAGTTTATAACGAACATAGGTAGAAAAAAAATTGTGTTTTAGATATACTGATGAAAATAGCAAATTAATCCATTCTCTTTTTAACCGACTTCAAAAAAAGGAGGAGGTTCTCAATTCGTCGGAATCTTTTTTTATTTTTTATGTATGTTCCCCGATTACTCGAAGACGCCTGGACCGATTTTGAAAATTCTTTTTTTGTTTGAAAGGGTATACTTTCGAAGTGGTCCCATATAAATTTGGTGAAGATCTGATGAATATCTTCGAAGATAGATAATGGAACTCCTCAACGGATAAGAGTAAATTGCTCGCGATCAGTGTGATAGTCTTGTAAACAGTATGTTTTAACCATGCATAGCATATCTCGTTCTGGTTACATCCTGTATTTTAAAACAGTGGGGCCACTAAAAATTGTGAAATAAAAAATTTTCAAAAAAAAATAAAAACCGACTTCAAAAATCACAAACACTAAAAAGTAAAAAATAATTTAATTTATTATGTATACAAGAGTTAATTTAGTTCTATAATAACATTCTTTGGAGTCGGTGCCAATGTGGAGTCACGTCAACAATAATGAAGAGTAGGTAGACGGTTCATGCGGCTAATTGGTACCGACTCCAAAAAATGTTATTATAGAACCAAATTAACTCTTGTATGCATAATAAATTAAATTATTTTTTACTTTTTAGTGTTTGTGATTTTTGAAGTCGGTTTTTTTTTTTTTTTTTTAATTAATCAGAAATCGAATCGAGGACTTGCTCGTGAGTTTAACCTACATTGCAAAAACTAAAATTTTTTTCCCAGCGAGCGGTATGAAGTGTTCGATGTCAATGAAGAATGATAGTATTTAATATACATAGAAAGTACGAAAGATTTGTTAATAGAAAAAATAATAGCATCGCAATACATAGCCTATGAAGTAAGCAATATTACTGCGACAAGTGCAAATGCCGCAACAGTAATTACATACAATTTCCACATCAAATTGCCTACTTTAATCTAAAAAAAAAATCACACACATGTCACAATCCGCAACCCGATTACGTGTCGCTATAGGTTAGTCGTAATTGCATTATTCCACTGCAGAGGCGATAAAGTGTGTCGTCACGACACATCAGAAATCAATACTTGTCAAGATGACATTTCCGTAACTGCCGCTAGTAGCCATTTGTGTGGTACGAGTGATAAGAGAATAAATAGAAGTCAGCACTAAAGTAATAACAAAATACGTCCAGGAACTAAACAGCCTTTGGCTAGTAATCCCAATTATTTGACTGTCAAAAATAAATGAATTTAAGATTTCACGTAACGCAACTTATGACATTTATGATATGTCAGGACTCTACCATCGGTTCAGAAAGAAGATTTTACTAAGAAGAACCGGCAAGAAAAGATACTAACTTAACTCCTTCAACGAATACCTTTATCACTGAGATGAAAATAGACTAGGTACTTTCATCAAGGAAAACTTAAGAGTTGCGACGCGAGTCGCGGGCCACGTTGAGCACTAAATATGCGCAGGTTTGCGAAACATGAGCGTGGTGGGAAAGTTTGTCCATATGGTGTAAGCTTACAATAACTAACAAAGAGGTAGCGCTGAGATTTAGAGTTTATGTAAGTACAATTCCCCTTTTATTTGCAATATAATAATGCCAGTAACGAAAGGTTTATATCGTAAACTTCCCATTGCTAAAAATTAAACGAACTCGCTCAAATCTTATGCCTTGCTCACCAAAGTCGACAGGCTCTTTACGCGAAGAAATGAAAGTAATTAATTCCATTAATAGCGAGTGGCAGCCCTGAGGAATGTCTGCTATGAGTAATGGAGGTTTTTTTGCGCCACCATACATCCTGAATCTTTGTCTTTTGAACGCTGGTTGTCGTACAGATATCGAGTTGTACAGACTTAAAAAAATTATTGAATAGGAGTCTTCCACTTGTTATAAACGTTCTCTAGTATCGACTAGATTACTTATACTAACTTACGTATTTATAGATTACTTATAGAATTGGTTATGTTTACTTAAGGCTTTAATCGTTAAGCCTTAAGTAAACATAACCAATTCGACCATATAGGTAGGAGTGCTGATGGAAAATCAAAATCAAGCGCATTTTCCGGAACCTTAGTTTATCCAAATAAACTTTTACTTTTGAATTACCCTTCCTACGTATCAGTACCAGTTAAAAACGCGGTTGCCTTGTATTTATTATTAGAAGCGTAAGCGTAACTGAATTCTGAAAGCTCTATTCAATTAACGAAGTATTTGTATCACAATATTATTCTATCTAGATCCATATATCATAATTTAATAATGAACTATAGGAACTTAACTAGAGCGTTGGTGAAATGAAATATGGAATTATGCAAGCCCTATCTATCTATCTATCTTGATTGCTCTGATTGTTATTAGACCGAATGTCCTCTGAGGAACTTAGGATTGAGGCTCCATTGCATAAGCATTGCGGTCAAAGAAGCGATATTTTCAAAACGGAAGTTTATTGTATTTAGATACAAGTTAAGTCAAACATATTCACATTATATGTTTTTGACTTGTATTTTAGTGCCAATTTAACACATTGAATTTCTCACGTATTATTGAAATAGAATTAAAGAATTTTTCGTACACTATTAAGTTGTCATATGCTGCAAGAGCCGGTATCTTGGAACAGATTATTATTGGTTTCCCTTTTGTAATAGCTTTAAAAATACTTCACTGCTTTCTTGCTAGATTGCTCTCAGTTAAATTTGCATTCAAAAATTTTTCTTAGTCCTAACATGTCGATGCAAACGTAAAAATCATACTAATATTATAAATGCGAAAGTGTGTTTCTTTGTTGGTTTATTGGTTTGTTGGTTTGTCCTTCAATCACGCTGGAACGGAGCAACGGATCGACGTGATTTTTAGCATGGGTATAGTTGAGGACCTGGAGAGTGGAGAGTGACATAGGCTACTTTTTATCACGGAAAATTAAGGAGTTCCCGCGGGAATAATAAAACACTTAAACCACGCGGACGAAGTCGCGGGCATCAGCTAGTTTAAAATAAACCATACTAACCCGTTGTCCTACGTGAGCTACAAACACGACACGACGACAACGCGAAGCGACAGTATCAAACAGAAGCTGACCCTTCACGTGACATACGTTTTCGCGTAGACAAGTTTGGCATTTTCTATTGCGTCGTCTCGCGTCGCGTTGCTTCTGTCGCTCACGAAAGACAACGGGTAAGTAGCTCACCAAAGTGTAAACTGTAAACCACTTCTAACCATGGTTCTAATATCAAAATCGCCCTCCGCTATGTTCATCCAATCGTCGCACCCTTATCTCAGAGACATTCGAGATTTGGTATTCAGATTTTAGTCAGTCGTTAGATTCGATTTGATTTATGACCGTGAGGGATAGCGAACTGCTTCCGCGTCGTGCTAAGTGCAGTACCATTGTAGACCACCGTGTACTGTGCCCTAATGGTGGGAATGAGTGAATGACAAATGGTAGGTACGCTTTGATATTTCTCTTGTATTCCTCATTGCTGAAGGTCGTGAGTCGTGAGTGAATGACAAATGGTAGGTACGCTTTGATACTATACTTGTATTCCTCATTGCTGAAGGTCGTGAGTCGTGACCCTTTCCAATTATTCACTTAAATAGTTTTCTTGAGATAGTAAATTGGTAATGAGATGGTCTCCCAGATTGTCAAAAGATATAAATTTTTTTTTTGCTTTTCTAATAACACAATCAAAAACCGTAGTTGCTTAAAACACACATAGCTCTGAAAAGTAAGAGGTGCTACTGCTAGCACGAGATTCAAACCACGGACACCCTCAGAAGTGGAGGCTACATTGCTACTACTATTGAAGCTATATTCTCGTGAAAAAACTAAATTGCGTTTATTTGCGTGCGATGCGTTTTATTTTTACTTATTTTCGCGAAAAATAGTTTTTATGCTACGTAGTTCCTAACACAAATTAAGTAACAGTTGTATCCATCCATTTAATAATAAAACAATAACCACATTCGTGGTATGAAAACGAAAAATCCCCACACCCCTAACCAGAAAAGTGTAATTTTTATTCATTATTTTCTTTGTTCCCTCGGCGCCAAAGTTGTAATGCGGTCCGGGGGAAAGCGTTCCCTTTGTTTCCTAATCAATAAATATATTCTCACCTGCAAAAATATCTTTGCTTGCTTCGCAGAAGGCTCTACCTGTCGTGTTAGGGTTAAGACAACGCGGGGTAGCATTGTCCCTTCTTATTTTTGTTACAATCCATCAGGTAGAATGCGGGTTGGTAAACGAATACACCTTACCTTTATGTTTATGATATGGTTGCTGGCGCCTTCGTTATGGCATATTGAAGAGCCATCGCAAACAGACGGATATTTGATTATAGTATAAACTCAGCTTTTAGCTAAGTATACACTTTTGGGTGATTACACGTCAGCAAACGATTAGCAGTGAAGAGAGGACCATTGAACTTAGGGGCAACGCACATCGAAGTAGTGTTTTGTTAAAAACCAAACTAAGCTTTATGCAGCTTGACATACCGTTCAATTTAGTATACTGAAATTAAACTGAGGACGCGTGCATCACTTGGGTTGCTGCCGGTGCGCTGTTATGCCTGAGAAAATAAAGCTTAGTTTGGTTTGTCTAACGCCGCGCCTCGGTTTTCCAGTGTGCGTGACTCAATAGATATTATCTGTCCACCATATGGGATCTACCCACACTGGTGCAAGGTACCCCATTCAAGCACTAGTGGCCCCAACAACGTCTGTTATAGATGACTTAGACACAGTTAAACTAGTAGACTAAGAGATAACTGTACTTTTGGTAACTAATACTATCGCTGATTCAGTCAGTTTCCCAGCCGCATGCGGGCAGACCGTCACTATTCACACCAGAGGAGAGCCCTACACGCACCAAATACGGAATCAGCCTTCCTAGCGATAGTTACTAAAAGTACGGCAATCTCCTACATTATAATGGAGGTTCTGCATGCAGTCACTCTTAGGCCCCTAGCAGAAACGCCGGGTTATATATTTTTTTTTTAATCTCATTTTTTTTTGGGGTTTTTATTCTAAAAGATATGTCAATCCCATCGCGACATTATTTTAAATACATTGAACAAAAAAAAAATCTAAACATAACCAAAACAAGAAATAAAACTATCACTTAACATACGGCGGTCACCGATCCTTGTAACCCAGAGTTAAAAGCTACTTTGATTCGTATAAAACTTCAAATTTATTCCTGGGTTAAACGTAATCCGGCGTGTCTGCATGCTAATATTTACGTTTAAGTTTGTTTTTGCTTGAGTTATCTGTGGTTTATTTGTATAATTAGTTACGTCTCGCATAGGTACCTACATATAAAAAGGGGGCCGCCATGTGTCCGTCGCATGACTAAGTACGTGATTACGTACCTACTACCTACCTACTATTTTCCGAGAATCTGCCTGTTTACCAGAGCGACGCTCGCAACAATTAGTCGATTCTGGGAAGTTCTTGGACGATGCATTTATATGTACCTACCTAACTAGTAACTACCTACTTATATTATCAAGATTTGGTATCCCGGGAAACGCTGCGAGTTGTGAGAAATACATTATTCCTCGTTTTTGGAGATCCGCAGCAAAACGAGGAATCCTTTTGTTTCGTCCGGTTTGTCTTGTATGTCTTTTTGTGTGTCACCAGCTGTATAAAGTTCTTAATCTCTCTGCATAAGATGAAAAAATTACATTTATCAGCTAAAATAACCTGTTAATTCAGCACATAAATTGCGGGGTGCCTGGTGAAAAATAGAAGCTAGAGCCGAAAAATAGGTAAATAATAAATAAATCGCTGAGAATGTATTTTAAAATCATTGTGAGGTATTCTCCGACAGTTTTTGGTAAACATTACTGTTTACGAAATAATGACCACCAAAAGTTTTGCAATTAGTATGCCTACGGAACCCTACCCTGCGTGTTCTGAAACGCACTTGACTATGTAGGTAGTAGGGCTTTCGAATACCGGTTTTTCTCAATACCGGTATTAATACCGGAATGATTTTTTTCAATACCGGGATCCCGGGATCCCGGTATTGGAAAAAATTTAAAATGTGGTAGATGTTTTTTATTTTAAAATTAGTCTTTTCTGAAGCAAACGGCACCATAAAAAATAGTTTTTTCATAAAAAAATTTTTTCACCAAATTAACTCAAAAAAGTGCCTTTTCTGCATAAATTCAGTGAAGAAAAACTGTTAAGTAACTCCTTCACACTACACTCCTTCGCTATTTTATATCATGCAATATTTTATGAAATTGTAAGTAGGTACCTACTCTCTTTAAAAAAAATCACCAAGTATTGATTTTTAGATTTATTTGTATTTTGAGTATTGAGGTTATTTACGCGTTGACTTAATTCTTACGAAACTATCATTTGTTTCATGTATGAATAAAGTGAAAGTTACGGACCACGTAATGTTCTGAAACTCCATCACATCATTTTAAATACAATCTTATTAAGTAATACTTATATTATTATCAAATAATCAATTTCTTATTCATATCAATCAGAATATCAACTATATGATTTTTAAAATAGAACTATTTTTGGATGAATTCTTACCAAAATATATATTTTTAACCTCCATTGAATTTTGAACTTTTAATAAAAGTACACACAAAATTAAATAAATATGGCAGGGAATTTTAAATAATTAGTGAAATTAGTGTCGAAGATTGTAATTTAAACTACTCGTCGTCGTCGTCTCAACCTATAAACATCCTGGACGTAGGTCTCCTGCATTGATCGCCACGAGCACGGTCTTGTGCCCCTTGTTTCCAGCGGCTCCCAGCTACACGCTTGAGATCGTCCGTCCACCTAGTGGGGGGTCGTCCAACACTGCGCTTCCCGGTGTGAGGCCGCCATTCAAGCACTTTGGGACCCCAACGCCAACCGGTTCTACCAACTATGTGCCCCGCCCATTGCCACTTAAAGCTTGGACTCTTCGAGCTATGTCGGTTACTCTGGTTCGCCTACGGATCTCCTCATTTCTAATTTGATCACGCAGGTATACTCCAAGCATAGCTCTCTCCATTGCCCGCTGAGTGACCCTGAGCCTTCTTATCAGGCCCAAAGTTAGCGACCATTTTTCGGAGCCGTAAGTCATCACTGACATCACGCACTGTTCGAAAACTTTCGTCTTCAGGCACTGAGGAATTTTGGACGAGAAGATGTCGCGGAGTTTCCCGAACCCTGCCCAGCCGAGTTGGATTCGGCGGTTGACCTCTTTCTCGAAATTGGACCTACCTAACTGGACTGTATGTCCTAGGTATATGTATGTACTCATCAACAATTTCGAGTGCAGAATTCTCAACTAACACAGGTTGGGGCTGAACGTGTGCATTAGAAATGATCTTTATCTTGCTCATATTCATTTTAGGCCCACCTGTTGAGGAACTACTAAATGAGTAATAAACGATATTTTTGTAAGAAGTCTATCGAAGTCGAAGAAAACGATAATTTTGTCAAAACACAAATTAATCTAAAATTCAATAGTTATTATTTAAAAGAAAATAATATACCATAATAAAATATGCATTAGACTTTATAAATCAGATTTCTGAACGTTTTGAGAGAAATAGAAATGCCAAGCCACAGGGATCTAAATTCAAACACTAATTTTTCCCTCTGAGTGAACAAAAACGACTTTTCTTCACTGGTTTTAAGCAATAAAGGCGCTCTTTTTGAGCTAATATGCTTAAGATACAAGTTTTAAACTTAGCCGAATAAAAAACAGTGGCATCTACCAAGAAATATATGCAATAGTCACTGTTTCGTTTATAGTGTCACCAATACCGGTATCCCGGTATTAGACATTTCAATACAGGTATTGAAAACCGGCGAAAAAAGTCCGGGATCCCGGTATTGGCCAATACCGGGATCCCGGTATTGGAAGCCCTAGTAGGTAGTTATTTTAATGCATTTTCAGCTTGCGAGTTGCGATTGACCATAATCTTGCCTGGTGGGCTGATATGATGAGGTCTAGTTTGAAATGCATTTGCATAAAAGGTGACTATTCTTGCCTTGAAGGTACATAGTACATACTACAAAGTCATACGTGGCAGGAAACACGGACGCCGTATGCCGTGTTTGGACGTAACTGCTTATACATAGAGGTAGGTACAGGTATTATAATATAACCTTGATGTTATAGAAATGTCCACCTGAGCAAAATATAGCTTTATTTATCACAACATTGAAACATTGAAATCTAATAAATTGATCCACAGGACTGGAAATTTCTGATTGAATACCTAAATGTTTTTAAAAGTAAAGGCAAAAAAAAATAGTTATTCACTCCAAAGTCCCATATTATTATCAGAGCGCTTGAGCACAACTATTAATAATACCTATTACAATATTCACTAGTCACCTTTTGATTTCGCAATTATTACGAAATTTAAGGAAATTGTTAATATTAACTTTTCTTATCTACAAGTAGGCCAATTACCTTAGCCTATGATCTTATTTCATAACATAATATGTTATTTTTGTTGAAGATATAGTTACGCAAATAAGTCTTGCCAATTATTCATTAAATTAACTGAAATAATGAAAAAAAATCTACCATTATTAATGTTATTTATGAAAAGTATACGCTGTAAACATGTATATAAACAAATACTTATTGGTAATAATAGATATAAACGTATAAATATATACCAACCTACATAGTTACTAACTACCACAGAGACAGGCAAGATATTACAAAAAATATCATCGTAAAGAGAGGCAATTAAGAACCAAAAATAACATCGTAAGCTTACAAAATCGGAAGGCAATTTCTCTAAAAGGCTTCCCTAAGAACATACTGAAGGTTCTCGTATAACATGCGAACAAATGAACACCGAATTGGATTAAACTTGTTCTCCAAATATGTATTACACAATATAGGTAGCTACACTACCTTACTGAACAAAGAATGCAATAACAAAGCTGCAAAGCATTTATTACTTGACCTACAATTTATATATGAATCATACTAATATTATACCTAAATGCGAAAGTGTGTTTGTTTGTTGGTTTCTTGGTTTGTCCTTCAATCACGCCGCAACGGATCAACGGATCGACGTGATTTTTGGCATAGGTATAGTTGAGGACCTGGAGAGTGACAAAGGCTACATTTTATCCCGGAAAATAAAGTAGTTCCCGCGGGAATCAAAAAAACTTAAACCACTCGGACGAAGTCGCGGGCATCAGCTAGTTTCATATACATGTATATTATGTAAATGAAAAAGTAAGAACCTAATAACATGTATAGTTACATGTATTTTGTATAGTGAAATTTTCAATAATCAACTGTTTTTTTTTAAGTTACTTATCTCTGAATGTAAGATTTTTTAACGACAATGTTAAAACTTATAAATAAGCTAGCTAAGCTATAACTTTTATGATTGTACTAATCATGTCCACATGAAATGCTGGCTGATTAGCCAGGCTGATCCTTTGAGAAAAAAATAAACTAGGGCTTCTGCCACCAGTTAAGTAAGTAACTGTCAGAAATATTATATTAACTTGGAAGTTTCAATGAAAATGTGACGTGTGATATTTAAGTACCTACCTTTAAATGTATTTAAAAAGAAAAAATACCAAGGTTTTAAAAATCCGTAGGTACCTAACCCATACACTAGTGTTATAATAATTTGACGACCTCCGTGGCGCAGTGTGCAGCGCTGTTGTCTTAACGTGCGGAGGTCCCGGCTTCGATCCCCGGCAGGGTCAATTTGGGAATTTATAATTTCTGAATTTTCCCTGGTATGGACTGGTGGGAGGCTTCGGCCGTGGCTAGTTACCACCCTACCGGCAAAGACGTGCCGCCAACTCCAAGCGATTTAGCGTTCCGGTACGATGCCGTGTACAAACCGAATAGGGTTTTGGGTTTAATATAACTGCCATGCCTCTAACAGGTTAGCCCCCTACCATCTTAGACAGCATCATCACTTACCATCAGGTGAGATCGCAGTCAAGGGCTAACTTGTAGTGGATAAAAAAAAAAATTAAAAAAAAATAGTCATTTATTTATATGATCATATTATGATGTGAGCAAAAACTGGTAGTAGGTACATAGTCAAGGGCACACGTCTAAGGTTAATCAACTTAAGGTGAACTCGTAAACTTGGCTTAAATTTAGTGGTCAAAGAAACCAGTCCATGTGGAGACAACATGTGCCTACCTACACGCCTACCAGCAGCGTTTCAAGTACATTTCCACCGTATGAAACCATATTCCTGACGTAGCATATAATACGATATGAGAAAAATGCAAAAAAGTCGCTGTGTTATGGTACCTAGTTACTTGTTGAGCAGAAATTCAATACCTACCTATAACATTGTGTTTTTGAGCGAATTAAGTACGTCGCATCTAATTGGCAGTCTAATAAATTAACAAATTATTACACAATACCACACAAAATTATATTTTTACCGGAGTTTTTATAATAACAAAAAAAAAAAAAAGATTTTCACTAAATTTCGTGGAAAACGCGTGAATTTTACGAAAATAACAAGATAGAGTTTTTATAATAACAAAAAAAAAAAAAAAGATTTTCACTAAATTTCGTGGAAAACGCGTGAATTTTACGAAAATAACAAGATAATCTTCTTGGAAGTGAATATTTACAGGATCTCAAAATAAAACAGGAAAAAGCTTACCAAATAAGATCAAATCCGTTCATTAAAAAATCAGTCTTCAATTTACCTACAATTTTCAAACACTTTGCTAAAAACTAAATTAGTACTAAAACTACTTTAGAAACCACTACCGAACTCGCTACTAATACTACAATTATAAAATTTTGGAAACAATGACTAGATCAAAAAGAGCACACGAGCACAACCGTCCGCGTCAACGGTCGAATCATAACTGACTGAGGGGGTCAAGTTTTCGAAAAAAAAAACAACTGCAGGCAAAGGCACCCATACGTTACGGCCGAGATGACTACAACAAAAAAGAACCCTAAATATTATCGCTCCGAAAACGTGCGCTTCCCAACATTTTGATCCTGTTTTGTTTCATTTAATTTTTAAACCATTATTTCGAAGCAGTTGTCGGTCAAAATCACGCGTGTTTTATGAGACGGTGATGTCATCGTCTTATAAAATAAAAGCGGTTACAACCGTTTTTTTCCTTTTGCAATGATTTTCACATTCAAGTTTTCAAGGCGATCCGCCTCCGTTCATTGTACCCAAATTTTATAACGTTGTTAATTCAAATTGCTTGCAAATTTATATAACCTAACGTCATTTTGTTCACCGGTTTTTTTTCAATTAAATATCGCGATTTCAACGTGATAAAAATGTATCCCACGTAACAACTATAATAATCCATACTTCCATACAATCCAATATTCATGCTTAATATTATAAATGCGAAAGTGTGTCTATCTGTCTGCTACGCCTTTAACGGCCCACCTTTTCAATCGATTTTGGTGAAATTTGGTATAGAGGTAGGTTACATCCCGGGGAAGAACATCGGCTACTTTTTATCCCGGAGAATGAAGGAGCTCGCCCAGGAAATAAAAAACTTAATCCAGGCGGACTAAGTCGCGGGCATCATCTATTTTTATATAAGTAAATTTTATTGTTTGCCGTGTTTCTTGTTGGTTCTTCTTGGTAGGAACGGCATTCCGAACCAGTGGTAGATTCATTCGACTATTCATAAGCACTTGTAAAAAGTCTATTTGAAAAATAAAATTGAATTTTGAATGTTTGAATTTTTCAATCCCGGGTTTCAATTATTTAGGATTTTTAACACCACTATGTCCCCGGCACGGTAAAATAAATTAGGCCCTGCTCGATGTTCATATTAAAACAGGCTTACGATGGCGGAATAATAATGTATTAGGTACCTAAGATCTTTCTACTAAAAATAATTCAATGATTTCACCAACATATTGAATTGATAACTTTGAAGGTTGGAAAAATCAATGAAATTTTTGTTGCCAAGCTATGTTTTTACCTATAATTTTCAGAAAATAATATTATGTAATAGTTAAAGTCCATACCCATACTAATGCCATATTAATATTCCGTACTATAATATTATACTTGCGAAAGTATATCTGTCCATCTATCTGTCTTTCTGTCTGCCACGCTTTCACGGCCCATCATTTATCGACCAGTTTTTATGTAGTTTTGTATAGAGATAGCTTGTAAGTTGTATCTCGGGGAAGGACATAGGCCACTTTTTTATCTCGGAATATAGCTCCGTATCTAGTAGCTTAACATCGAGAAACATAATCACATTATCACACATGTTCGCGCAAATATGTAATAAAATAAATATGTTAATAATAAATAAAATTATTATATAGATAAAATATGTAATTAGGATTTAATTAATACTACACAAAAGCAGTTAGTTTGATACAGTATGTCACACTCTGGTACTGTTAATAATAAAAAGTTTGGGAACCTCAGTCCAGTGTACAAGTTTTGCAGCTGCCGTTCCCTTCTGTTGCACACATGTGAAATGCGTATACAATAGGGCTTTCTTTACATGTGTGAGTTCATATAGGGTGTTTCAAGGGGGGGTAATGATTATTGTTTTTTTCTTTGTACCGAGATAGATTGGTTTATTGGTATTATTATCGAGTGACGTCGGCCTTTTAAAGTATTTTTTGTTCCACTTTTGCCTATTTGTTCTGATGTTATATAGATTTATTTATAAATATAACGACGTTTGTTTGATATGTAATTTTTTTTTAATCCTCTACAAGTTAGCCCTTGACTGCGATCTCACCTGATGGTAAGTGATGATGCAGTCTAAGATGGTAGCGGGCTAACCTGTTAAGGGCATGGTAGTTATATTAACCCATACACCCCTATTCGGTTTCTACACGGCATCGTACCGGAACGCAAAATCACTTGGCGGTACGTCTTTGCCGGTAGGGTGGTAACTGGTAACTAGCCACGGCCGAAGCCTCCCACCAGGCCAGACCAGGGAAAATTCAGAAATTATAAATTCCCAAATTGACCCTACCGGGGATCAAACCCGGGACCTCCGCACGTTAAGACAACAGCGCTACACACTGCGCCACGGAGGTCGACAGAATTACTAGCATTTTAACGAGGAATTTATTTCGCGCGGATAACTCAAATAAAAATTTTTATAGTACGACTTAACGATTTGAGCTGTACGTAATGTCAGTCAGTTTCACCTTTTATATTCATATATAGTATAGAAGGTAATGCATAATACAAAGTTAGCAAATCGTGTCAAAAGCCAACTGCCATACTTACACTTTCACTGTACACTTTATGATAATGCAAAACGCAAGTATGACAATTCTGCGGTAAGTACCAATTTTATTATCAAATAATCTTTGATTAATCATTAAAATATCGATTTAAAATAATAGGGTACATAGTACATACATAAATAATAAATTGTAACCATTAAATATTTAACGGAAGTGCAAATAAATGTAGGAACGAAGGTAGTTCATGTGTTTTGTTTTCAAGGGCCCTATTACAGTAAAATAATTGCAACGGTATAACGATCCCAATGCCTTCTGAGGCCCAATTCTCTAAGCAAATCGTAATCATATTTTGACACCTCAACACGTATTACTCGAACTGTTTTAGGAGTTCATACAATGCTTTTTGACGTGCAGGCATCTGTGAACTCCTTAAACAGGTCGAATTATACGTTTGACATTCGATTACGACTACGATTACGATTTCCTTTCACAATCGGGGGGCAAATTGGCTAACCGCTAACGTATGCTTTCGCTGTAAGCCAAAATCCATTGTCGCAGCAAAAATAACATAAATTCAGCCAGACACTACAGTTGAGATGACTAGCTGATGCCCGCGACTTCTTCCGCTTGGAATAAGTTTTATTTAATTCCCACAGGAATTCCTTAATTTTCCGACATATTATAAAGTAGCCTATGTCAATCTCCAGGTTCTGAAATATAACCATGCAAAAAATCCGCTACTCAGTTGCGGCGTGATTGAAGGACAAACCAACAAACAAACACACATTCGCATTCATTTATAAATAGAGCGACAGACTACAAGATTCCGAGTATAATGAACAATCTGCATGAAGCAGAGTTTAGGAAATTGTCGAAACGACTCACCTCCACTCCGCCTTTTGCGTCGGTCGTCAACATTATGATGATAAAGACTATGTTTCACATTTCGTCATTACACCTAATTAATTATTATTATAAGTTGCCTCACATTTCCTGCAATACGTGCATTATACGCAGTAATCAAGTGTCAATGTCATAAGCATTACGAAGTATGTTACTGTGCCAACACATGCGTAAGTATTTTTATTGCTTATCGCAAACATATCAATTACTTTCTTCATATACCTACTAACGTGATACAGCTCCCGATTACGAAAAAGCTGCATCAACCATTGCTATTTGCTGCAATCTCAATTATTGTTGTTATTGACTGAATTTAAATAGTATGCTTCATATGACAATGAATTTTGGAAATTAAGGCTTGTACCCAACCGAACATTCGGTCTCGGTTTTGGGTTGTTTCGGTAAAAAAGCTGCCATCCGGCCGAAACCGAAACTGCATTCGGGGGATTTGGCGCGGCGATCGGATATGTTCGATGCACTGAGCTTCATCGTCATTTTGCCGCGTCCGCCGTCCGGGCTCACAAGCGTGAGTCGTGTCATGACTTGCATGTTATAATAAAGGCTGATTAAGAGAAATGGTAATATTTAGTTTATTTTCCCCCAAGAAAACATGACCTTATAAGGGAGTTTCGGTTTCGGCCGTAAAAACTAGTTTCGGTTGGACACTACCTGTAATTAACACTAATTCTGTTGTACACGATTTATAAACCATGCATATAATATTATGCAGTACTTAATTCTATCAAGTCTATGCTCTGAAGTTTAGAGCATTAAATTTCATGTTGTTTTAAGAGTCTAGTTAATAGTAGATTGTATTATTAGGGAGCAAAATTATATTTTTACGGCGAGGGCGCTTTTTTGAATCCAGAGCGAAGTGAGGGATTCTAGAGTAGAATCCTGAGCGTAGCGAGGGATTCTTTATTAGAATCCTGAACGTAGCGAAGGATTCAAAGGACGTCGCCCGAGCCAAAAATATATTTGCGCCCGAGTGATACACTCTACTTTTCATCACCCTGTATGAGAAAATTTGGTTCCCGCGGGAACTCTTTAATTTCCCGGGATAAAAAGCATATGTGCTATTTCCATAATCTATCTCTGTGCCAAATTTTATCCAGATCCGTTCAGCCGTTCGGGCGTAATTGAGTAACAAACATCCATACATCCATACATCCACACATCCATCCAAACTTTCGCCTTTATATTAATATTTATTTAATTTTTTTTTTTTTTTTTTTTTTTTTTTTTTTTTTTTTTTTTTTTTTTTTTTAATGTATATATTCACTACCTTTACTAGTTAGCCCTTTCGTTAGTTAAAATTCAGAAATTATAAATTCCTAAATTAACCCTGCCGGGGATCGAACCCGGGACCTCCGCACGTTAAGACGGCAGCGCTCAACACTGCGCCACGGAGGTCGTCAATTTGCGTTGGCGCTGAACACTAAGATGTTCCAAATTCAATAAGTGCGCGGCAAAGATAATTGCGGCGCACTTACGAGTATAAAGAGGATTAAAAACTCATTACTGCCCGCTAAAAGTTTCTTATAGAAAACACCACCTTTGGGCGCACATAAAGGCGAACCAAGTCGTCCTTTTCGAATACATGGGATGAAAATTAAATTATATTGAGATTTCTAATCTATTGGTGGTCTCTTTGTACGTCGTAAATTATCACATGAAAGGGATAGTAAGTAGCACATGAAGAGTATTTATTTTAGATAGTTATTTATTTTAGTTTGTTAATTTTAAACATTGTGTACAACAGAATTAGGAACAATGTTTTGTTAAATCAGGTCAATGCAAAGTGATGCGTAAAATTAAGTGTTAAAATCCATCGGTCAGCTCAGCTGGTAATCAAAATAAAATGTTAATTAATCAATTGTTGTTAATTCGCGCTGGGGATTACTACCATCGCTTAAAGCAGTATTATATCAAAATGATAGTTTTATGTCATGCACCTTGACGTCCCTAAAATAAGGATTATAATTCTAAAACACGATCGTCAACAATACTATTAACAATTAAAACATTACGGCTTTATGCGATGGTAGTTGGCTCCCTGATCAATTTGACGGATTAATTAACAATGATCTATTACTCGAGCAAGGGCCGCTTATTTGGGCTATCGGATTAATCAGCGATAATCAAAACATTTTCGATATAATATCATTATTATTTATATATTTTTTTATTCCACTGTTAGCCCTTGAAGGATCTCACCTGGTGGTGGCGATGAAGTCGACTGATGATCACCAGTCTAAGTTGGTAGCGGGTTATCTTGGTAGGGTATTGCAGTTATATTAAACCCTGGGGGACTGGAGGCTTCCACCGTGGCTAGTTGCCCAACCGGCAAAGACGTACCGACAAGCAATTTAGCGTTTTGGGTAACTAATACATACTAATATTATAAATGCGAAAGTGTGTCTGTCTGTCTGTCTGCTACGCTTTCCCGGCTCATCTTTTCAACCGATTTCGCTGAAATTTGGTATGGCGGTAGGTTATATCCCGGGGAAGGACATAGGCTACTTTTTATCCCGGAAAATTAAGGAGTTCCCGCGGGAATTAAAAACACCTTAATCCACGCGGACGAAGTCGCGGGCATCATCTAGTAGGTAACTAATATTTCATCTGTGGTTCCGGTACGATGCCGTGTAGAAACCGAATAGGGATACGGGTTTAATATACCTAACTGCCATGCCCCTAAACAGGTTAGCCCGCTAACATTTTGGACTGCATCATCACTTACCATTAGGTGTGATTGCAGTCAAGAGCTAGCTTGTAGTGGATAATAAAAACGTGAACAACGTCTTGTAAGTCGAGTATCGCTCATGTTAGTTACGTAAGTTACTTACGTGCGTATGAACAGAAGGGAAAACGGAAGCCGTGGTTAATATGTACTTAGCATAATATTATTTTTATACATTGGCATTCTATATGATTTCATAGATCTTATGGCATAGTGATAAAGGTTAAATTGCAATATTTAGATCCGACCTACCCCAATAGGGTAGGCTGGTGGGATAGGGTTGCATGTGCGGTGTATACAAATATAAAAACGGCGGAAACTATATGCGGGTGGAAATTGTCGCAAATTATTCACGGTTGGCCTGTAATTATATCCTGTAGCTGTAGATACTTACTATTAATGCTTTGTTACTATACCTACCTATGACTTGACTGCCTCGTCGGTCTTGTGGTTAACAACGAGGTCCGGGTTCGAGTTCCGGGTCGGGCCATAATTAAGTATTGGGTTTTTCTGACTAGAAATTCTCTCTACTATAGCCCGGAGTTAGGAAGTTTGCGGTGTTTCACCCCCGTGCCTCGGAGAGCACGTAAAAATTTCGGTCCTGCACCTGATATCTCTCCGGTTATGTCGGATTTCCCGTCCCATCGGGCTAGGAGAGTAAAGGAACAGAGAGTGCAGCTGTGTTTGCGCACACACTTTTGAACTATAATATCTCCGGCGCAGATGGCTAATCTGGATGGAGATTGGCCGCCGTGGCCGAAATTCGGTAAGGAGGACATTATTAACTATGACTAGTTGAACTGCCCCGGGTTCGTTCGTCATTTGAAACGATAGAAGAACACTAGTGGACCATGTATCGCTCATGATCATTAGCAGCACCAGAGGAACCACCAATGCGTTATTTGTCTGGTGAGAGGCTTCGGCCGTGGCTAGTAGTACCACCCCACCGGCATGACGTACCGCTTAGCGATTTAGCGTTCTGGTACGATGCTGTGTAGAAATCATACAATATTATAAATGCGAAAGTGTGTTTGTGTGATGGTTTGTCGTTCAATCACGTCGCAAGTAACAGAGCAACGGATCAAAGTGAATTTTTGGATGGGTATTGTTGAGGACCTGGAGAGTGAAATAGGCTACTTTTTAACCCGGAAAAATAAGGAGATCCCGTGGGAATTAAAAAAAAGATTACACGCGGACGGATTCGCGGTTTTCAGCTAGTTGATACTTGACAGTGTCAAGTTGACACTAACTGGAGCCGAAAGCAAAAGAGTGAAAACATACTGCACCACATACACAAAACGTCTACGCGAACTCATTTTCATAAACTGCACAGGCTATGGCGACAGGACAAAACCTGTTTCCCTTGTTACCCTTATGTCCTAGTCCGGTCCCTAGTGTGTTTTCGGCCTTAGTGCCACGTTAGTAGTCAGTACAGCCATAAGGCACAAAGGTCAATAGCCGTGTCAATGACCTCGCACCGGGCACGAGACGCGGGCATTTTTATACGCGTTGAATCATCTTGCGGCTACAGATGATCGACTGTGACAGGGACAAAGAGGTTCCACATACTTATCTCCGAGCGATCTGGATGTATTACTTTCTAACATTTTTTTTTTATACGAGTCGGTGTAGGATGATTCAAAATATTGGTTACTAGATGATTCCCGCGACTTCGTCCGCGTGGATTAAGATTTTTTGATTCCCGCGGGAACTCTTTAATTTTCCGGGATAAAAAGTAGCATATGTCCTTCCCCAGGATACAATCTACCCCTATACCAAATTTCATCAAAATCGGTTGAGTAGATGGGCCGTGAAAGCGTAGCAGACAGACAGACAGACAGACACTAACTACTAAGCAAGAGTCTAGGAGAATGAGAAGGGTTTTGCCATAGTTCACCACTCTGGCCAAGTGCGGATTGCGACTTCACACACCTTCGAAAACATTATGAAGAACTCTCGGGCGTGCTGGTGTTGGTGGCTCACGATGTTTTCCTTCACGGTTTGAAGCAAGTGACATTTAATTTCTTAAAACGCGCATAACTTCGAAAAGTCGGAGGTACGTGCCCGGGGATCGAACCCGCAACCCCGTATAGGAGTCTAAGCCACTTGTGCGACAAATTGCTTCTGTGCGGAATCGAACTCAGGACCGGACACAGCGTTTTTAAGCATTGAAAATCTTTACAAGGCCTACTCTCGTACCTTGTTAGTTGTTACCTACATAATACATTGGACTGCATCTAGCTTATCAAGTAAAAAAAAAAGCTTGCTTCTTTTACGTAGGTAGATATATTATGTTATAAAGTATTAATAGTTCAAAGGCCTACGTTCGTACCTAGTTACCTACATTAGACTGCATATAACTTGTCGATTAAAAAAATATAGAAGCTTACTTCTTTTATGTATAGGAAAGTGATATAACAACATTTGCGCCATACAGGCCTTCCGTTTAGTGTTGCGTTACACCGCATCGATACCGATGGCCGTCACTCGATACTCTTGCGTCACAGACATCGATTCCGGAGGATGTCGAGGCGAACTAGCTCCACACTCAGGAAGGCTGGCCTGTGAACCAGAGGCCCAATTGTCTAAGCAGATCGTAATCATTTGAGAGTTACAACGAATTACTCGAACTGTTTAAGGAGTTCATACATTCTTTTTGACGTGCAGGAATCTATCAGCTCCTTAAACAGGTCGAATTATCGGTTTGACAAACGATTACGATTTCCTTACACAATCGGCGGGTTGTTCTTGTACATAATGTGGTTCTACGGAGACTAACCAGATGCAGGAAATATAAGAGTGCAAGTTACTCTCTATTCTCTCTCTTATAGTACGATTGGTTCAGTGTATTTTGACAACGAGTCAATTGTAGACCGTAGTCGATCGTTGAACGTCGTCATAAAGTAAAGAATTTGAAGGAGATTTCTTTGGTGGTTGGTTGATTGTAAAATCCCATCAACTTATCTGCCCCGGTGACAGCGTCGCTAGTAAATATGAAAAATAAAATTTAAAAAAAACATTACAGGCATAAAAATTAGTTCCAATTTTATGCCTGTAATGTGTCTCGGGTCTGCCCCGAAGATTCTTCAGCAAATTGGGAATTCCGTCAGTGGACGGATACCTTGCTCTAAAATACAAATCCGCCACCCACAACTGCACGGCTCAATGTCGCGAGACAGATTGCCGAGATTACAGTACTTATTAGAAAGGGGGGAAAAAAACAGGCATAAAAATTAGTTCCAATTTTGGCCACCGGGTCAGATAGTTTGACGAACTATGCTTACTTGCCTATTGGAAAAGCAACGTTGACCAAAGTCGGTAACTGGATTAGTGACTTGTCCTAATATGGCCTTTCCCTTACTTTCCTGCCTCGGAGAGCACTGCCGAATTACAATAACTAACATCTGATATTAATGACAATAAACGTAAACATATATGAGAGCCAAAATTGGTTTTTTAGTAGTCATTTCGTTACAGCAATTTTAGTCTAATTTTATTGAGCCTGCAATTGTACCACGACTGGGCAAAGGCCTCCCTCCACACCACACCATTTCTCCACATCTCACTACTTTGTACCTCTATGGACCACTCAACTGAGAAATTATCTAATTTACTCAGAAACTAATAAAGCTGCAAAGTTCAAAAGCTCAATCATTTAAACTGGTTACCATTACATAAGCATGTAGGAACTAGATCTAAATTATTACGACACAAATACTTGTCCAGTTAGAAAATAGAAGTACTTACTTCCATTTTACGAGAGCGAAATACAATAATCATTTATCTCTTTCCAACAAACGTCCACACATCCGGTGCGACAAAGACAGATGTAGGTATGAGCTGATCTCGAATGCATTTCGTTCCGACATTCGATCCCGAAAGTTATTTCCTTCAAATATCGAAAAATCGTGCAGTTTTCCTCCTAAATCTAATATTTTAAATCAACTGACCAATGTCGCGGTCTTGTTACCCCAGGCCATGGCTTTTAGGAACTGGCGATTTGATCAATCAAAAATTTAATCAGCATGGAACGACTCGATATCTTGACTGACATCGACTTTCATATTTCACACATTTGATATCAAACTAAAAAGTTTTTTGATCATAAAACATTCAATCTTCCCCTTAAAGCCTCATTAGGAAACTTAAGATTTTCACATTAGTAATGCATATTACGATCTCATAAACTATTGGCTGAAGTCATGTTATTGCTTCAATAGTACGTTTAGCTAAAAGTTATTCAAATAGTGTCAACTATCAGCCAATCGCATGTGATGCGATATTCATAATGTTTATTTAGTTTTACTGCGATAGGCCACAAGATCAAGGAAAAATTTAACTAAAATTAGTTAATAATTAACTAAATTATCAAGGTACACCTTAATTATTAAAGTGTTAGTTTTTGGTAAAAAAGAGTACAGTGTACCTAATTTGAATACCTAACTAAATATTGATTAGATAATTGAGTAATGTTTAGTTTTATTTAAATATTATTTATTTCATTTAATTTAAGGATTCCCTTGTATGTCTTAAATTACAATGTACTAAGGTGTTTATTTTTAATACCTAACGAAGTCAGTACGAATCAATAGAAGGAACAATAATAAACAAAATCGGACGAAACTCAGGGCTACCACGTTTCAAAGTTCGCTAAAATCGTGGCCCAGCGGTTGGAATAAATGTACCTACTAAGTTAAGACTGATCCGAACATGGAACACCGAACATCGAGATACTTGATGAGTAAGGAACTTACTCGACCTTGTCCAAGTTAACTTGAACTTTTCGTAAGATTTTTCTTACAATTTATTCAATTAAGATTGTTTGCAGAAATAGAATGTAAGTTGTGGGTAAGTAATAAGGTTACAGAAGTTGTTTAGCAAGCTCAGAATTATAATGTAAGTTGTGGGTAATAAGGTTACAGAAGTTGTTAGAAACTAGTAAGTAGTTTGCTCATTGCTGCCTATATAGGAGTAAAGGAAAGTGGAATCCTTCAGGGGCCAATTAGTGATGATAGGTTCTGAATTACTCAATTCCGTTAAGTGATTCAAATATGATCAACAAGTATGAAATACTTACTCAATAATATGTTTTAACTAATATCCAAGTAATTTTGTTGTTTATTAGGCATAATATTATATTGTATATTACATCAATTACATCAAATGTATACTAAGACTAGAGGATGCTCGCGACTTCGTTCGCGTGGCATAAGTTTTTTTAATTCCCACAGGCATTCCTTAATTTTCCGGGATAAAAAGAAACCTATGTCACTCTCCAAGTCCTCAACTAAGTAGGTATACCCATGCAAAAAATCACGTTGATCCGTTGCTCTATTTCGGCATGATGAAAGGATAAACTCTCTATTTGACGTCCTTGGGGATAGAATTTTCAAAAACTGTGAATCACATATTTTTTCATTTCAGACCGAAATCCCAAACACCAAGATTCATGGCTACAGCTTGAAAAATGACGGACTTTCCTACAAACTTTCAACCCCTGTTTCAGCCCTATGGGGGTAGAATTTTCAAAAATGGCGATACACGTATTTCTTCATTTTAAACCGATAGCTCAAATACCAAGGTTTCATGAATATAACTTGAAAAATGACGGACTTTCATACAAACTTTCAACCCCTATTTTACCCCTTTGGGGGTCGAATTTCGAAAAATCCATTCTTAGTGGATACCTACTCTTTACAAAGAACACACCTTCCAAATTTCATGTCTCTAGGCCCAGCGGTTTAGGCTGTGCGTTGATATATAAGTCAGTCAGTCAGGACTTTGAATTTTATATATAAATAATATAGATTATTAGATATAATAATACATGTTCTAATATGTAATTAGGGTAGCCATGCCCTGACAGGGCCTCATGTCCATGCATGCTAATCACTATAGTATTTTAAGTAATAGGTATAATGTATTAGTAAGTAAGACTATGAAAAGCTATCAATAAATTACTGTTTTGTGAGGGACCAATTGATGACCGCGACTTCACGTGGTTTTCGTTTTTTTTGAGAACTTTTTGATGTGCCGGGATAAAAAGTAGCCTATATCCTTCCCCAGGATACAACCTTATCATGGTCATTTCAACCCATTGTCGGCTCACTAGTCACTACTGATCACGAGTCTCCTCTCAGCCCCCCTAGCATGGGCCGAGACAATTTTCTCCCCGAGGAAAGGATAAAATTTTTATTCCTACATAAATAAATAAAAACGCTAAATAACGGTGGATAAATAGTCCCCCGAGTCCCCGTGAAATGTCAAACGGGGATAAACTTCTCCTCTCCCCTGTAGCCGTGCTCTGAGAGGTGGATAGGTTAATTTTATCTCTTGTCAGTGGATAAAATCGGGGGATAAATTTTTTATCTCCGGCCCATGCTAGCCCTGCAGAGCGAGAAGGGTTGGTCATAGTTTATAGTCTTTTCGGAATGGCCATTCTATATTATACAGCCATTATGTATTAAGTTTTTTCAATTCCGCGGGTACTCCTTAAATTTCCGGGATAAAAAGTAGCCTATGTGATTCCCCGGGATACATCATACAACCTATTCCTGTAAGAAATTTTATCAAAATCGGTTGAACAGGTGGGCCGTAAAAGCGTAGCAGACAGACAGACACTTTCGCATTTATAATATTATAGTACGGATTTTATTCGATGGTTTTACTATGGCCAATTTTATAGCCATATAAAACCATCGTAAAATTCAAAATTCAAATGTTTTTTATTCAAATAAATTTTTACAAGTGCTTTTGAATCGTTAAGTGAATCTACCACTGGTTCGGAATGCCATTCCTACTGTTATTGATAAAAACATATCTACTGAGTTTTTTGCCAACTTATAGAATTAATAACATCACAAAAGAGACTAGTAACAAAACGGTAAGTCGAAAATAATAAGATGGAAATTTATTTTAATCTGACTTCGTATGAGAAGCGTAAGTAAAAGAGTAGAATTACATGTCGAACACAAATTATGCCTGTTCTAGGGTTGTCACAAATCCACATTTAATTTATAATAGGGATGTTGCTAAATGTAAAAAAAAAAAAAACTTAAGTGATAAAAAAAACCGGCAAAGTGCGAGTCGGACTCGCGCACCGAGGGTTCCGTACAAACCTGTAGCAAGTTTTACGATTAATGAATTTAATGAACCGCAAAACTAACTTTGTTTGTAGAGGTTTTCTGTTAATATCAAAAAAACTATGCTAGTTAGAGCATTGGCTATAGTTTTCCTGTAAAATATACATAAATTCCTATTGACCATAATTATTTCAGATTTTTCGATTGGTAAACTCCGGAGATAAGGGGGGGGGAACGGTATTTTTTTTGACTTTTTCCCCGATAAATCAAAAACTATCATGACTAAAAATAATTAAAAATCTGTTTTAGAATGTACAAAGTAAACCCTTTCATATGATACCCCACACAGTACAGTTATCTCACTTTTAAATTTCAACCCTCCGATTTTCCCCCCTTTTTAAATAAGAACAAAAATAATTTCCAATTTTTTTAATTCCAGTGTCTTTGGGCCACTAATATACACAACTATTCCAAATTTCATGTCGATAGCTTCGGTAGTTACTGAAATAATCGAGTGTGACGGACGGACAGACAGACAGACAGACAGACAGACAGACAGACGGAGAAAGTCGCACCATAAGGGTTCCATTTTTACCATTTTGGTACGGAACCCTAAAAATACTTTAAGTGAGTTACCAAAAGACGGAATATCCACGTCCTCTGTTAATTTTCCTTTTATATATTTAGATAACCATTATATAATTACTATTATTGATTGAAGTAAAAAGTGCGTTCGATCTCATCCT
Source organism: Erebia ligea (assembly GCA_917051295.2). NCBI lineage: Eukaryota > Metazoa > Arthropoda > Insecta > Lepidoptera > Nymphalidae > Erebia > Erebia ligea. The sequence goes on along the minus strand of OU785241.1, from coordinate 11,427,760 downwards.
GATTCGATTGATTCTTCCGATTGATTGAATGAAGGCTATGTTTTATAAGATGATACATTCAACGAATTTAACCAATTCAAATCTTTTGTGATACAAGAGCGGTAATTTTTTTTTAAATGTATTGTGAGTATGACAACCCTACCACACGTTATTATACCTAGAATAAAAATGAGCGAAATTCTTTTACGCATAAAAGGTGACGGGAATACGAAAACAGAAAACGGGGAAAATTTTCTGAAGACTTTGATCTTATTTGTTGGATCTCTTATTTATTTAGGCAATTTCCCATAGCTATACCTACCTAGTACCTACCCACGACTAATACGTATTTCAAGGCCAAATTACAAAGATTCATACTGGGAATTTAGCTTAGTATATATAATAATTGAGTACAATAAATTATTATAAACTTATGTGGACCATTAGATTTAAGGAGCGAGTGGCCTAGTTGTGACAACTTATACATATAACTCGATTTCGATTATGAAGCAACGTTGCAATTAAAAAATTTACGAATCGACACCTGCAAGGAAGATCATTATATCGCAGTTTTTGAAGATCTTGAGTTTTATCATAATGATGATGTCAAAATTTAAGATATAATCGTTCTTCGTTTTATACATAGCTATCCGATCAGCATTTGTCTCGTACAAAACCAGCAATAATGAGAACAGTTTATACAGAAAAAAATGATTTAGCCTCTATGATAGCCATTTAAAGCTTAAATAAAGCCGTTGGTAAGTGAATAATGAATTAAATGACAAGCATAAAACAATAAAGCGGCGTAGGTACGTATCTATAGTGGTTGGATAGCGCGTCACAACAGGGGCAGCGCCCTGCAACTGGGGTCTCCATGGGTGTTCAAAACCATGGACTGTCCGAGTCATTATTAAACATCGACCACACAACCAATAGACGCCTAATTACTATGCTTTCGTAATGCAAACAATTCAGTCAAATGACTCAAGTAAGCGGGCGCGGGGTACTAAACGCTGATTGGTCTACTCGAGGTCAAAAAAATCATAAATCAAATGGGATGGGGTCCTAACTCCTAATAATTATTTATCGATAATTAATTATCGATATACTCTAATTAATATTTAAATAACTCGGTAGGTTTTGTTACAATGGCGTGGAATTATATAAGACCTATTAAGTCTGATGTGTTGTCTGAAAGTGTTCGCCCTATATGAGGAGTCTATTAGTTGTATGGTCGATGTTATTAAAGCTATAAAATATTCAGACAAAATGAAATTCTACCTAATTTTTATTTCATAAATACGCAATCATATTATATTCGCCACCATCTATATGATGATAAAGATGATGCTTATGGTAATTTCTCTATCTTATTATTATGCCGGCGGCTCTCTTCGCTCGCCAACTATTCCCTCTGTTCCATTCGGCCTCGTGGCTCACTTTAGCTAGGACCTCCTGCACGAGCTTCTAACTTCGATGATGGCACATTCCGAATAAGTAAGTGGGGTAAGACTAGGGTAGGGTAGGGTAAGAAGTAGGGTAGTCAATTTTATTTATTTGAATTAAAAGGTTTTGATTTTGCCCTTGATCGCAATCACACTAAGGGCCGCTTGCACAAGGACATTTAAACTGATTTAGTTAAATTTTGTAATGCTGTTCCTTTTTGGCAAATGCATATTGTAGTCGCCAAAAAGGGACAGCATTAAAATATTTAACTAAATCAATTTAAGAGTCCTTGTGCAAGTGGGCCTAAATAGCAGCTGCTGAATACTGAGGCAGCCTGTGTCTGCCTGATTGGTTGGTTGGCCTATTCAAAATTTAGATATTCAGTTTTATACGGTGGTTTAAAAAAATGTAAAACAGTGAAGTGGGATATTTTGTGCACGTTTTATTTAAGTAATAACTATTATTTTTACAACGCTATGATTTTTTTGGCCGAAATTGCATTATGTATTGCCATAACTTTCCTGGTACACTTACAGTAATAAATCTATCACGTTAATATACTCACGATACTCACGTTCTTTGCATCGCTTTAAGCAATGTTTGCTTGGTTGAGAAAAATGTTTCTCTACCAAAATGTCAAAAACAACTAGTATATTTCCTGTGACTTGGATTGGGCACATTTTTCAAAAGTACTACTATTATAAAAATCCATACTAATATTATAAATGGGAAAGTGTGTCTGTCTGTCTGTCGGCTACGCTTTCACGGCCCATATGTGAACCGATTTTGATGAAATTTGGTACAGGGATAGGTGGTACGGAGAAGGAATATTTTTAACCCGAAAAATTAAAGAGTTCCCGCGGGAATCAAAAAACTTAATTCACTCGGAGGAAGTCGCGGACTAATACGCGGAATACAATAATTGAAAAGGGTGATTGAGGGGGAAAGGGAAAGTTAAAGCCGCCTTTAAAGTGCAGCATGTCCCGTGGTGTTGATGGTGTCAGTAGTGGGCGCGCCGTTGCCATGGCGACCGCCGTGTTTGCCGCCGTATCGATCGCCGCTTCCCTGTTTACGTCCCGTGCACCGGCACCGACGCGACGCTACGGATACTGTCTACTGACGCTGCATTGCCGTTGCTCTATAGTCATAGTTTGTTGTCATTTTTTTACTTTACTGTCATCAGAATATATTATAGGTATGTAACTATGAATACCTTAGATATGTTTAAATAGGTACCTAAGTAACTAAAGTACCTACCTTCAAAGCAAGAGTTTTTAGAGATAATAGGCATCTTCTAGACAAGCGCACGCCAACCTCGTAAACCGACATCAGCTAAGAAACACGTTCTAGGTAACTTTTAAAACCTGTCATGTCCAGTCAAAGATTGACCGATACTTTAAGCTGTTCTGATGTCGGTTTATAAATACGGGCCCTAGACCTCATCATTGGTTTTCTTGGAGCATGATTGTCGTCAAGCGCAGGTCTATCTTGCAATAAATAGAGATTCTTCTTGAAGTAAAAACTTATTTAGCCCCGTTGAGCACTTTTTGGTAGGGGAAAATCTTATTATGGGTTTGCGTCACCGACATGTTAAGCGTGAAAACTTCTCTATATACTGTACATTGTGCAAATAGTGTTTGCAGATTGATGTTGATAATTTTAATTTAAACATTATGAAATTTCAAATTTTAATCCTAAAATTCTAAATTATAAGTTTTCACTTCTATCAGCAGTCCCTTATTGTTAGTCGACAATTTAATTATCATTTTACTAAATGATCTATAGATTATTCATTAGCAGAAATACAAAAGTATAGATTTAATTTAAAAAATATGTGATTGACTCAATAGCTACCTATGTCGTAAACGCGCCATCTTGTAGAATTTGTATTAACACAGGTACCTATCGTGCATTGCGATTTACGCGCTTCTCTCAGTACAGGGCGCGTATGGAAATCTCGGAGCTTTAATTTAAATATAAATAAATATCACTATTACTGGTACTCATTTGTATAATATTAAAAATGGAACTGTTAATTAATGGAACATTCCTGTGGTAGTAGGTACCAACTGAGAAAAACAAATCTTCCGAATCTTAATGGAAAAATCTCTTCATTATTAAAGAGCCATTAATAATATCGGTGTTTAAGTTACAAGTCGGCTGAAACGTTCATTACGAATTTCCGATTGGTCTCGAGCGGTTCGATTTGCTTTGAAAAAGCTTTGACTTTCCCGCAAGGTCTCGTTTTCAATCCCCTCTGTGTTTGCACGCGAAATGACGGATCGCTCTCGATACCTACTCAAATGTTCAAGGATTTGTTTACACAAATCTACGTTTTAGGAAGATTTCGCTCGAGAAATAAACAGTGATTATTTAGGTAAGTATATTTTTTTAAGATAAGATGAAAAAATTGCGAAAAATATAAAGTCATTATTTTACGAGCCAGGAAGTTTTGCAGACTAAACTGACGAACAGTTTACTACAGATTCATATTTAAACTAATTTAAGTACCTATGTATACAATACTAGAGGATGCTCGCGACTTCGTTCGCGTGGCATAAGTTTTCTTAATTCCCACAGGCATTCCTTATTTTTCCGGGATAAAAAGAAGCCACTCTCCAAGTCCTCAACTAAGTATACCTCTCTCTATAAACTCTCTATTTGACGTCCTTGGGGATAGAATTTTCAAAAAACTGTGAATCACATATTTTTTCATTTCAGACCGAAATCCCAAACACCAAGTTTCATGGCTACAGCTTGAGAAATGACGGACTTTCCTACAAACTTTTAACCCCTGTTTCAGCCCTATGGGGGTAGAATTTTCAAAAATGGCGATACACGTATTTCTTCATTTTGAACCGATAGCTCAAATACCAAGTTTCATGAATATAACTTGAAAAATGACGGACTTTCATACAAACTTTCAACCCCTATTTTACCCCTTTGGGGGTCGAATTTCGAAAAATCCATTCTTAGTGGATACCTACTCTTCACAAAGAACACACCTTCCAAATTTCATGTCTCTAGGACCAGCGGTTTGGGCTGTGCGTTGATATATAAGTCAGTCAGTCAGGACTTTGAATTTTATATATATAGATAAACTACGTCGTACCTACAAACGTTGTAGGTGAAAAATATTTCTAATCTCTTCTGAAAAACTGTAAAATTATAAGATAACTAAAATGTTCGTGCTAACTGCTAACCTTAGGTGTAAGATTCCTTTCACTATCAGGAAAAAACTAGCCCTTGATTGTGATCTTTCGTAATCGAAAACGTTTGATAGAGTTAAAATATATACCTACAATATTCTTACGTATGACTCGAACTGTTTAAGGTTTTCATAGATGGCTGCATGTCAAAAAGCATCTATGAACTCTTTGAACAGTTCGAGTAATACGTGTTACTTTTAAGCTCTCAAATGATTACGGTTTTCTTAGTAAACTGTGGTAAAACATTCGACTTATCATTATTTCGCGAAATTCTTCTTCACTAATCCGTGTTTATGAGTAGCTACTCACTCAAAGCACTTCCTTGAAAACTCAGCATTACTTACCTGAAACAAATGAAAATGTTAATTATTAATTTGCTTAGAATGTACTAGCCGACTTGCCTTCGTTTATGTGGAATTTTGAAAACGTTGTGTGTTTAATATGACAGTGATCAGTGTGACCTCTTCTGTTGTATCTATACTAAAATGACAGAAGGGTCTACTACACTCTACACAGACAGACTGCATTAGGAATGCACGCCGACTGCAACTGCTTCAAAACTGCAATTTTGTCGTCGGCGTGCAGTCCTAATTCAGTCCGTCATTGTCTGTTTATACCCTTAAATTCTTCTTCACTAATTGGCGGTGTTTCACCCCCGTGCTTCGGAGAGCACGTTAAGCCGTCGGTCCTGCGCCTGATCTCTCTCCGGTCGTGGCGGATTTTCCGTCCCATCGGGCTATGAGAGTAAAGGAACAGAGAGTGCACCTGTGTTTGCTCGCACACTTGTGCACTATAATATCTCCCGCGCAGATGGCTAATCTCTCTGGAGAGTGGCCGCCGTGGCCGAAATTCGGTCGGGAGGACATTATTATTATTATTATACCCTTAACACAGTAAACAGATACAACCAGTACGGAAACTACCTAGAAACGTTCGAAACAGCTCACTCACACAAACACGCATCCACGACACGTTATGACGCGGCACTCACTACTGACGGTACTGCGACGAGTGCTTAGGGGTCTCGTCGATGCGCATGTTTGTGTGAGTGAGCTGTTTCGAACGTTTCTAGGTAGTTTCCATACTGGTTGTATCTGTTTACTGTGCCCTTAATCTAGTGCGATCCCTTTCCGCAGAGAGCATAATGAAAGAGGCGGAAATAAAATTATTACATGTCATTTAAGTTTCACTCTTTCAGTCCACTTTACACAATTAGCCACAAATACCGCCTGTTATACTTTCTTACATTACCCATGTGCATATCTAATGAATCGTATGAAAAAAGCAACAGCCCCGCAGGTAAAAAAAAAAGTGAGACAAAACGAAGTTCTAATACTTATCCCCAAAAATACGTCTTAAAAGTTAAAACCATCGTCCATTATACCATCCTCTTTGTTTCCCCTCACAATGCTGGTCTTTCATGGGATTAACGCATTAAATTCTATGGGTGTCCGACGATGGATTGTAGTCAGTGATAAAATGGTTAACTTTAACAGTTCCAATTAATGTTTCAGTGTTAAATTGGTGACGTTCATGAAGATTTACGGTGGAACCGTCTTTTGATACTCATAAAGTTTTTTCTTGTAGAAAAATACTTCAGTAGAGACTCATGCTGAGATCTATAGAGCGTAGGTACTTTGACTTGGCTCAGACTTTACTTAGAGTTAAAACGAGATGAACTTATGTGAGTAACATAAATCTGTCTCGTTTTAACCATGCCTTAAGCCTAAGCAAAGTTCGTTCTATAGATCTCACACTAAGAGCACTGTCCGATCCTATATCGTTTCAGAAGTAATGATATCGGATCGGATGATAGACTTAACATAATAATAACTAGGTCGGATAATAGGTAAATTAAGACTGCTATTATCATGCATTAGATTGGAATTTTTAGTGTTTCTGCGTGGTGGGTTATGGCCAAACCCTTCTCGTTCTAAGAGACTTATGCTCAGCAGTGGGCCAGCGATGGGTTAATGCTGATGGTAGTGTTTTTTTCACACATAAATCTTCCAATTGATGGATCGATCACAAATGAACTTATAATAATATACTGAGACTTGAGAGCTCTAAATTGTACTAAAATATGCGTACTACTATCTAAAATCCTTCACCGCAGGCAAAACTAATTATTAATCAAAATGAATCTTAACGTTTAACAGATAAAGTTAAAAGTTTTTTTTTATTTTTTTTAGCGGGCTAACCCTGTTAGGGCCATGGCAGTTATATTAAACCCATGCTCCTATTCGGTTTCTACACGGCATCGTACCGGAACGCTAAATCGCTCAAATCGCCTAAAGTGCGAAAATTTGTTTGAAATGTCGTCAGACAGTCGGATCCGACAGTCGCAAGTATGTGGGCCGTCGCCGCGGCAGCTCTATGCATCTTGGCGTAACTATAACTTACACGCTAGAATGCATGCCGGCCCCTTCCACACGTGACGCAGGCCTAATGTAATTGGGACAACGAAACATCGTTATAGACCGGGAGATGGTCGTAGGTGATAGTCTCCCATTTTCTACTGCATGCCTTTTTAAGAGTTGATAACTAACCCTAAAATATGAAAGATAGAGGGGTTACTAGCCCTTGCGCGCTTGCACGTCATAAACAAAATGGCTTCTCTTTGTGACAGAATTTTAGTTTTTGCCGTGACATTATACTGCATGCCTTTGTAATATAACGTAGTTGGAACAAATTTAAGCTATAATAATTGATGGCATGCAATTCGCAACGGCCGACGGGGCTCAAACGGTTACGTAGAAATGTAAAAAAAAATAGAACATTTCCGTGTTTACAAATTGCATGCCGTTGTAAAAAATTACTTTTTTTATCTCAAATATACTCTACGAAAATTGGCATGCACCCCTCGTATGACCAAGGGTGGAAAATATTAGGAAAATGTTGTGAAAATTCAATACAGCTTTTCCGTGATTTCAAACTGCATGCCATTTGAACAATACTTAGTTTTTATAATTACTTGACGTTAGCAAATTTGGCATGCACAACAGAAAGTTGTAAATTAGTGGCATGCATGACGAAAATTGCAAAAAACGCTGATATAATTTCCGTGACTTTATTTTGCATGCCATTCAATATTTCATTAAAAAACATTATTTTAAGTTGATAAAAAAAATGGCATGCATATTACACAAGCCTGACATAAAAAATGTGCAAAAATAAAATTAAAAAAAGGTTTTTTAACGAAAATTAAAAATAAAGAACATTTCCCTGTTTTTTTTTGCGCCCATTTGAGCCCATACTACGAGGTAGGACATAGGATACTTTTTATTCCGAAATTCTACCCCCGAAGGGGTGAAATAGGGGTTGAAAGTTTGTATGAAAGTCCTTAATTTCTCAAGTTATAGCCATGAAACTTGATATATGAGCTGCGAGTTGAAAATGGAGACATATGTGTTTCACAGTTTTTGAAAATTCGACCCCCAAAAGGGTGAAATAGGGGATGAAAGTTGGTGTGAAAGTCCTTCGTTTCTCAAGATGTTTACCAAGTTATATCAACGAAACTTTTTATTTTGGCTTACAGTAAAAAATAAAGAAGTACGTGTGTCACAGTTTTTCAAAATTCCACCCCTAAGGGGGTGAAATAGGGGGTGAAAGTTTGTATGGAAGTCCGTCATTTCTCAAGTGATATCGATTAAACTTGCTATACAAGCTACCGGTTAAAAATAAAGAAATAAATGTTTCACAGTTTTTCAAAATTTTACCCTCAAAGGGGTGAAATAGGGGTTGAAAGTTTGTATGAAAGTCCTTCATTTCTCAAGGTATATCGATGAAACTTGGTATACAAGCTACCGGTTAAAAATGAAGAAATACGTGTTTCACAGTTCTCGCAAATTTTACCCCCGAAGGGGTGAAATAGGGGTTGAAAGTTTATATGAAAGTCCTTCATTTCTCAAGTTATATCCATGAAACTTGGTATATGAGCTGCGGGTTAAAAATGAAAACATACGTGTTTCACAGTTTTTCAAAATTCCGCCCCCAAAGGGGTGAAATAGGGGTTGAAAGTTTGTATAAAAGTCCATCATTTCTCAAGTTATTTCGATGAATCTTGGTATATCCACGCGGACGAAGTCGCGGGCATCAGCTAGTTATATTATAAATGCGAAAGTTTTGATGGATGTATGTATGGATGGATGGATGGATGTTTGTTACTCAATCACGGCTGAACGGATCTGCATGAAATTTGGCACAGATATAGATTATAGTCTGCTAAGTATACAGAATAGCATAAAGGCTACTTTTATCCCTGAATATTAAGGAGTTCCCGCGGAAACGTGGCTAGGTAGGTGATGGGTTAGCGCCAAAATCCAAATCTCTGATCTCTGTTTCACACTGGAAATGGTTCACATATTTTATGAAACTTTCATTATTATTAAAAATACGATGGTGTTATTTAATACGCATGCCATTTTCGATATATACTTAAAACTAGCTGACGCTCGCGACTTCGTCCGCGTGGATCGAGGTTTTTCGGTTCCGTTCTTCGGTTCCCGCGGGAACTCCTTAATTTTCCGGGATAAAAAGTAGCCTATGTGTTATTCCAGACTATAATCTATATCTATGCCAAATTTCATCCAGATCCGTTCATCCGTTGGAGCGTGATTGAGTAACAAACATACATCCATACATCCAAACTTTCGCATTTATAATATTTATTTGATAATATGTTTTTATGAAATGCAAAACGGCATGCAAATTAAAAACACGGAAATTTTTATTAAATTTTTGCAACTTTTGTTATTATTTAAAATATGACGGTGTTATTTAATACGCATGCCATTTTCGGTATATACTTAAAATAATATGTTTTTATGAAATACAAAACGGCATGCAAATTAAAAACACGGAATGTTTATTAAATTTTTTACAACTTTCATTATTATTTAAAATATGATGGTATTATTTAATACGCATGCCATTTTCGGTATATACTTAAAATAATACGTTTTTATGAAATACAAAACGGCATGCAAATAAAAAACACGGAAATGTTTATTAAATTTTTGCAACTTTTGTTATTATTTATAATATAATGATCATGAGCAACATGCATGCCATTTGTATTTCAGAATTATTTGGTCATTAAATTAATGTTTATCTTTATTAGAAGTAGTTTGAAATCACGGAAAAGCTGTATTGAATTTTCACAACATTTTCCTAATATTTTCCACCCTTGGTCATACGAGGGGTGCATGCCAATTTTCGTAGAGTATATTTGAGATAAAAAAAGTAATTTTTTACAACGGCATGCAATTTGTAAACACGGAAATGTTCTATTTTTTTTTACATTTCTACGTAACCGTTTGAGCCCCGTCGGCCGTTGCGAATTGCATGCCATCAATTATTATAGCTTAAATTTGTTCCAACTACGTTATATTACAAAGGCATGCAGTATAATGTCACGGCAAAAACTAAAATTCTGTCACAAAGAGAAGCCATTTTGTTTATGACGTGCAAGCGCGCAAGGGCTAGTAACCCCTCTATCTTTCATATTTTAGGGTTAGTTATCAACTCTTAAAAAGGCATGCAGTAGAAAATGGGAGACTATCACCTACGACCATCTCCCGGTCTATTACCCGTGGCTGACTGATTGAGACGCATTAGGCCGTTAACACACGCAGCGACAAGCTTCCCTTAAATATGTAATTATAACAGTCATGGTATTTGGATTTGTTTCTCATTAACGTATTAATAAACATTGACCGCTTGATTCATAAAGTAGTCGTCACATATCTATGGAGATGGCTATGTTAGCAGTTTCCATCTCCTAACATAGAGAGGATAGGATTCGAAACGAAGAGATGAGCAGGAACAATTAAAGTGACCGGATATAGCCCAAATCATCAACAGGTTAAAGAGGTAGTGGAAATTTTGCTCAATGGTCATGCTTGACGTTGGAGCCAGAATGTCCTAAAGTGGAGACCACGTGAGTAATAGTAAGCATTGCGTGACGCCCCCCTAAAAACAGACATACGACAGAAAAAGGGTAGCGGGGAGTGCCTAGATGAGGAACACTAAGAACTGTGTTTAGTACTAAGCGGTCAATGCGAAACCTCACTGTCCAGCATTGGCTATCCACAGGCCTTTTTTGGCCATCAAACGTCAAAAGGATTGTAAGGAAGACATCCACAGGGCTGCTAGAATGGCATAAAATAATGACGATGATAAATAAAAAGGGGGACTTTTTGTCTTGCGGACATCAGTACTTTAAAAGTTAAATGGTTGTTTTTCGAAGTTCTACACAAAGAAACGCTAGGCGAGTTGGCATCTACTAATTAAAAGTACCTACTTAGTCTGTAAGTGACTAGAGCGACTTGTTCTTAGATGTTCTTTGAAACTTGCATTGACTCGTTAGAGTTCCGATGTGTAACCCCACATGTGTACTTACCTACATTACTTTCTCTTTAAAAAAAGTCGGTTTCAATGTGTCGTCATGCAATCAATCATCGAATCATGGCTAGAAATGGTAAGATTACAATGTATCGAAAATGTATGCGTTATATCGTAGATTTTGGTATCCGTTCACAATTTTTCTTTAGTTTGCAATCTGGAGTTTATTATACAATGGTGCCAATTCTGTTCTACACCATCTCTGATCTAAACTAAATTAAGACAGCTCTACAGCTAGTGATATCCCTTTCCGCAAATAAAGAAAGAAAATAAAGAAATAAAGAAAGAAATAAAATATTATTTAAGGGATAGCAATATAAATAGAGATGATTTACAACAGATGGTTTACAACAGAGTTCCTCCCCAATGACGATGGACCCACCACTACACTAGGTGGACTGAAGATCTCAGGTAAGCAGCTGGAAAAAAACGCAAGCAGCACAAGACACAAGTGTTCTGATGGAGAATCGGAAATCCTTTTAGAAGACTTCTTCCAGCAGTGGACGTTTTTCGATACGCGTATACAATCGCTACGTCTGTAAGCACCCTAAAGCACAAATTACGTTAGGTGTCTACACTACACTTCCCAAGGGATGGCGTAATGTAACGCTTGTGCCTTTTAGCACTCCACAGAGATTTCGCATATATTAAGATTTCATTTTAAACCACTTTGATTAAATTTATAATACCGTATACGACTAAAACGTGTTGTGGTAAACTCACTTAGGATTTTAAATGGGATTTCGAAATACAGGTAGTAAATTTGCTAAAATCGAATTTACTCAAAATGGGAATGGAGGCGAAAAAAGTATACTAATAAGTATAATATATAAGTATATCGTTTATAAGTTAAGTATATAAGTTTATATATATATGGCATATAAACTTTAGCAACGTAATCTCAATTTTTTTTTTCCACTACAAGTTAGCCCTTGACTGCGATCTCACCTGATGGTAAGTGATGATGCAGTCTAAGATGGTAGCGGGCTAACCTGTTAGGTAATCTCAAATCGCTACCGAGTTTTTTTAAAGTACATATTTCAATAAAGGCTTGCGCTTGACGAAAATCACGCAATGATGAGGTCTAGGTAGGAGCGCACTTACATAGAAGAAACTTATGCTACTTCTACCACCGATTAGGAAAGAATACCTAGTCTACTTAGGAGAGCCAGCAAAGAACTCAACCGTTACTCAAGTTTCAACAAATAACGTCCATGCAGCTTTGTTATATTACCGATAGGCTATTGCTGCCAAAAGAAAAACGTCTAAGCTAAATAAACAAAGATAATTCATAAATTTACTCATACGGGGAATCGATCCCGATAACATATTCTTGCAAATCGTTTCGCACCGCCACGCTACACGTAGCGTAATGTGATAATAAAAGCATTTTCTTATCAAGATTTTAACGACTTTATATACAAAGTGCGTACAATAACGGTAGGGTTGGCAAAACATCCGAAAAAATAATATTGAAAATAGGTGAAGACTTTTGTAAATGTCGCAACTGGCGACGGCAAATCGAGATAAAAATTGTAACTATAGTAACGTATCTAGATATGATATTTTAATTTATAATTAAGAAATATTCAGATCAAATTATGTATAGCTGTGATATCAACATTGAATGAGGTTTTTGTTTATTTGATTAAATACACGTATTGTATTTACGTCAATTTTTACGTACTTAGCTTTTTAAATCTTAAGTACATTACTACAGTACTAACATAATATAAATACCTAAATATCTTATTCGTGCTCAAATAAATTGGAAATATAACAATAATAACAATTCCAAAAAATATGATAAAATCTAAAATTTTCAACTGCCAAAATAAAAGCAGAAGACTCTATGCAAAATACCCACTTCCGTAATTTATTCCATACTTGGCAGCTCTAAAAATGTGGCCGTTGGTAACATTTGTGTTACGCGCCAACCGTGTTATATTTGCTTACAGGTAATCGCTTTTTGATGAATTATGGACTTAATAACTTAGATATTAAGGTTCACTTTGATCCGTATTGATGTTTTGGGGGTAACGAATGTAAATGGCCACGGAATAGGTAATGGAAGGCACCTGTGGCTCTTTTGAATGCGCGCCATAGACATAGATTAACCGAAGATAGTTCGATTTGCCGATAGACGTTAGCGTCTCTGGGTGCCGGAATAGGGATGATGCCTTTACTTATGGAAAATAAATTATTTCTAATTGAATATTAAATAGGTCTTCTAAAAGACCTAAAAGTCACATCCTCGGTTAGTTTTAAGTTTGAAAAACATTTTAAAACATAGATTAAAGAAAAAAAGTGCGTTGAAATTTGATGACGTCACAAGTCACATCGGTGAATTTCATAAAACTTACATGCTAGAAGTGCGTTTTTAAGTTTGATAAAGAGTTGCTGATTTGATTGAGCTGTCATCATCCCTATTGCGACGTCGCACAGTTAGCAAAACCTGACAGATGACTTCAAAAGAATCGCAGGAAGGCATTGGATACAGGCAAGGCGTAAGGAAGGACGTATAGAAAGTGGCAGAAGGAACTGGAAGAGGAAAGAACTTATTTTATATCATTTAACAATTTAAAAAGAATTATAGTAATAATAAATAAATTTAATCGAAATCGGTTGAAAAGATGGGATGTTATAGCGTACCAGACAGACAGACAGACAGACATGCATAGAGACAGACAAACTTTCCTAATTCAAATTTTAGTATGGATACTTAATATGTACTTGATTAATGGGCGTTTTTATAACGGAGCTTTCAGAGGTTGCAATTTATTTTCTACGAACCTGTGTATCGTGTGGCTAGGTACAATATCGACGGCGGTTCCCTACAGTTTTTGCTATAAAATGTGACCTCAGGGTGAACTTAATATAGAAGTTTATGGGTCCTTAACACAAAACGTGATTCAGAAACTAAGTAAATAAGGATTTCGGTGAAATACTGTTATTATCATTATGGTTTCTTGTTGGATTGAGTTCGGTATTATATTCAAGGGAATTTTCTTATGAAATCTTTTATTTATTATGAAAAAAAGTACCGTTATCTTGTGATTAAATGTAAATGTTGAGTTTATGTACTAAAGCTTCGAGTAACGAGGCTTTGGAAAAATACAATTTACAATGCACCACCTCGATGTTGCAACTTAAACTCAGCTTTATTTACTTATAAATACGGTACTACGGAAATTGGTCTATTAAAATGTAGATACATAATATACTATAAGTAGACTCGCTGATACCCGCAACTCCGTCCGCGTGGAATAAATTTTACAATTTCCACAGGAACTCCTTAATTATAGATTAAAGACTCGTATTATGTAATCACATAATATCTACTAATTAGTACATAAAATAAACGGAATCCCTTTGTAAAACTTAATTAAAGCAACTCCTAAAAATTACCATCTCATTCAATATCATGAATAAAGTATAAGCAAGTATGAACTTAGTCGCCGTGTGTGCTCATCAATCAATAAGCAGCTCGTATAGGAGTTGACAGCGCTTTTCCGAATTAGATAGTAGATACATCATGAGATTGAAGTTAGCCCTAGTGTACCTCCTACTGATATCACCTTGTCTGGAAGGGGTATGTCAGTGTAACTAACTGAGTGCAACCTTTAATCCCTTGGCGGCATGGCTTTGACAGTAGTAATGTATCAAGAATTCAAGACACAGCCAAAGTTACCCATAGGTACACCGGACCCTGTTATTCCCTGGCGGGTCTAAAAGGGATCCGAAGTCTGGTGCAAAAATATTACATGTTCAAAAAATAATCTTGTAAGTACATAATTTAAACGCTTGAAGAATCTAGGTAGCCAAGCAGAGAGCAGCTGTATGTATAAATATTATACTTCTATTTTGCTATTTATTAACTTAATTGGCTACAAAACTGAAGAGATACTAGAAAATCGATATAATCCGCCCACACTAAGCTCTATAATATCTCTCTCTTCTATTGATAGAGAACACTTTTATCCAGTAAATTACAAACTTTAGAAACCATGTATATTGAGAAATCATAATTCAAAATGGAACACACTACTTGAAATGACCCAGCGGTCCTATACTTTGGAAATGGGAGTAAACAAAAACGTCGAATAGTCTCCCCATATAAGAAAGGAGTTTCTGGGTTATGCTAATTTATGTCTTAAATATGTATATTAATTAAGTCGTGTTTGCGTCGCGCCACGCGGCGAACTCACATGAATTTCACGCCCTAAGACTCCCCGTTCCGTGCCGAATTTCCTGACTCCTTACCCTTAGTTAAATGAGATAATCTTTACCGGTATGATAGCTTGGAAGATATGATAAATATGGACTAGTTATAACTCCGCAACGAAAGCAGTTCTTCAGAGTGGCATTTTCTTCTAATTATTTCATACTGGCAGTACGGTCGTGCTGTGCTAATCGGTGATAGCCTAGTGGTTAAGACGGCATCCTGCTCAGGTGGTTGGGGTTTCGATCCTCGGGCACATCTCTCTTTTCTAAGTAATTTGGGTTTGGTATAACGGTAAAGGAAAATGCTTAGGTATAGTTGAGGACCTGGAGAGTGACATAGGCTACTTTTTATCCCGGAAAATTAAGGAGTTCCCGTGGGAATTAAGAAAACTTATTCCACGCAGACCAAGTCGCAGGCATCAGCTAGTAAGTAGAACACAAAGTCAGTCAAGTATTCTACCACTTCAATTGCACAACAACGTAGGTAATTTTTGAAAATGCGAGCATTTAACTCAAACCCTTTGTACGCAAGCTGCCCGGATACGTTTTACAGTTCACAAAAACTGTGAGTGGACAGATCGAACTGCAATTTCGAAGAATTCCATGTGAATCCGAATTCCGTGTTTAACCGAAATTGCAATTTTAAACATACCAGTGTCCACAGTGTAACTCTATTTAAGTATAGGTCTATGCTACGTGTCCAAGGTTCTATATAAATAAATAGCTTTTGCCCGCGACTTCGTTAGCAAGGACTACGCAAATTTCAAACCCCTTTTACCCCCTTAGGGGTTGAATTTTAAAAAATCCTTTCTTAGGGGATGTCTACGTCATAATAGCTATCTGCATTAGCATGCTTAATTCAGCAAGCTAAATTTTAACCCGATTCGTTCAGTGGTTTGAGCTTTGCGTTGATAGATCAGCCAGTCAGTCAGTCATCTTTTCCTTTTATATATTTAGATACCCATTGTGGCATTCCATACCAGGAGTAGATCACACGTGAAACTGAACGACATACAAATCAACGTGTAAAGCCCAAACCGTCGCGGATCTAGAAACTTCAGATACCCAACTAAGAAAAATATAGAGAATTTTCAGTTTCTATAAAGGTAAAGCCCACGCAGACGAAGTCTCGGTACAAGCAAGATAAAAAGAAAAAAAGAAAAAGATAGTTCCATTTGCTCGAATATGGATTATCTATATATATAAAATTCAAAGTCCTGACTGACTGACTGACTGACTGACTGACTGACTTATATATCAACGCACAGCCTAAACCGCTGGGGTTAGAAACTTGAAATTTTGACAGTAGGTTCCTTTTGTATTGTAGGCGCTCACTAAGGAAGGATTTTTCAAAATTCCACCCCTAAGGGGGTGAAATAGGGGTTGAAAGTTTGTATGAAAGTCCGTCATTTCTCAAGTTATATCCATGAAACTTGGTATATAAGCTACGGGTCAAAAATTAAGAAACACGTGTTTCACAGTTTTTGAAAATTCTACCCCCGAAGGGTTGAAATCGGGGATGAAAGTCCTTCATTTCTCTAGATATTTCTCAAGTTATATCAACGAAACTTGGTATTTTGGCTTTCAGTAATAATTAAAGAAGGACGTATGTCACAGTTTTTCAAAATTTCACCCCCAAATGGGTAAAATAGGGGTTGAAAATTGATACGAAAGTCCTTCATTTCTTAAGTTATAGCCTCATAAACTTAGCATTTGGGCTTCTGATTAAATATGAAGAAGTACGTGTTTCACCATTTTTGAAAATTCGATCCCCAAGGACGTTAAATAGAGAGTATGTCCTTCAATCACGCCGCAAAAGAGCAACGGATCAACGTGATTTTTTGCATGAGTATAGTTGAGGATCTGGAGAGTGACATAGACTACTTTTTAAACCGGAAAACTAAGGAAAACTAAGGTCTAGTAGTCTAGTATTATTAGTAGAATAGTAGTAGTAGTTATTAGTAGAATAATAATCTCATGACAAATAAGCGGAAGCTATTTTCCACCGACTGTTAAACTTCAACGTCGACACTTGACTCCTATTAATATTAAAAAAGTAAAAAAAAAAACTACATAAGAAGTTTTCAAGACCCGCTCGGCTACAGGCAGTCGGCAAACTTGAAGTAAGTAAGTAGCTCAAGTGTATATGTGATACATTCTCTAGGAGTAGCTAAGTTAATTTTTTAGTTCATTTTACAAGTGCCGCATCTGCTTTTTACCCGACTGCGGAACGCACAGGGTTATGTGTTCATCAGTCTATATATGTATATTTCCTTTGTGTCGCACTACAGACAAAACGGCTGAACCGATTTTGATGATACTTGCACCACTAGATTTGTCTTAATTTTCCGAGTGTCATAACGGAAGCCGAATTTGAGAAAAAACAAAATGGCGCCCACTAGAAGCCATATTGTAACAAATTTAAAAATGAAAGTCAATAAACTATGGCAAGTGGGGTATCGATGAATAGGTCTTGTAAAATCAGAGTTAGGTTCCCTAGACCATTTTTTCATTTTAACGATCATTTAGGATTTACGAGGTTTCAAAGGTTCATTTTTAGTGTATGCCTTTGTGTCGCACTACAGACAAAACGGCTGAACCGATTTTGATGATACTTGCACCACTAGATTTGTCTTAATTTTCCGAGTGTCATAACGGAAGCCGAATTTGAGAAAAAACAAAATGGCGCCCACTAGAAGCCATATTGTAACAAATTTAAAAATGAAAGTCAATAAACTATGGCAAGTGGGGTATCGATGAATAGGTCTTGTAAAATCAGAGTTAGGTTTCCTAGACAATTTTTTCATTTTAACGATCATTTAGGATTTACGAGGTTTCAAAGGTTCATTTTTTGTGTATTCCTTTGTGTCGCACTACAGACAAAACGGCTGAACTGATTTTGATGATACTTGCACCACTAGATTTGTCTTAATTTTCCGAGTGTCATAACGGAAGCCGAATTTGAGAAAAAACAAAATGGCGCCCACTAGCAGCCATATTGTAACAAATTTAAAAATGAAAGTCAATAAACTATGGCAAGTGGGGTATCGATGAATAGGTCTTGTAAAATCAGAGTTAGGTTCCCTAGACCATTTTTTCATTTTAATGATCATTCAGGATTTACGAGGTTTCAAAGGTTGTAATCCTTTGTGTCGCACTACAGAAAAAACGGCTGAACCGATTTTGATGGTACTTGCACCACTAGATTTGTTTTAATCTTCCGAGTGTCACTATGGAGGCCGAATTTGAGAAAAACAAAATGGCGTCCACTAGAAGCCAATTAATAAATGAAAGTCGATAGGCTATAGGCAAGTGGGGTATCGTTAGATAGGTCTTTTAAAATCACACCTAGGTTCCTTAAACCATTTTTCCGTTTAAATGATAATTTAGGATTTACGAGGTTTCAAAGGAAATGTTTAAAGTTCCTACATAAATCATCTATCTATCAAACTAGGTATGATACCTATTATAAAGAGAAAAGATTTGGATTATCTCAAAAACTACTCAACCGATTTTAAAAATTATAGAAAGCTACATTATTAACATGTAAAATAGGCCATATTTCATTTTTAAAAAAATAAGAGATCCCTACGAAAATTGCAATAATGTGAATTCAGTCGGAAAGAATCGTCTCATCTGAGAGCTTCGTTGCGTGCGCTGAGTAAATAGTTAAAGTTACACGAAAATAATGTATGGTGGAATAGTTTCTCTTAAAAAGTTCTATAAAAAAGTCCGCGATAGCATATATCTAACTTTTAAGGCTGACTAACAATAAACATTTTTATGATTTTCAAACTTGGTTTAAAACTATGCTTTACTTGTGAAGGTGTTTTTACCGACATAGTATTAATCCTTATCAAAATAAATATGTTCGTCATCTTCAGTATTTAATTAAGATAAAAATTGCTCTGTACACCATTTAATTTAGATGAATATTTTATGAGATATCATAGAAATACAGTAACGTTCAACAGAAAATGACGCGGCCGGCAGCGGATAGAAAAGGGTGAAGGTGGGGCGCGTACCTACTCTAGCACATTATAATATTACGGTAGTAACTTAATATCATTGTAAAAGCTTAATGTGACGGCATAACCAGTCTCAAAAAACTTGATGATTTGTACTCCTTCAATCGATCAGTCAAAAAATCAATAAATTCATCAATGCCATATGCAGCGCATATTCGACTTACATAACTTACGACTAAAATTTTTAATGTCTATTAAAATATTGGTTCCGACTTTGCTACGTACTAAATACGTACAAATTGTGTTTTTTGAAAATACTTTTTTTGCATTGTTCACGGGCATTTTCGTAAGTGGCCGACGTTCATTGGCTTACGAAAGCGATTGGACGCGGTAAATGCCGAGGTCTCGTGACGTCGCGTCGCTGCGATAGGACTCTCGAAAATTAATTCACTCTCTCTGTCGAAAAAATAGCAGATTTATATTAGCATTATAACATATTATGCAAATTTGATGATGGTTATGGTGATCACCATGGTAGTCATTACGAATAAATGAATCCGCTGCTTATTCACATGCTCTAAAATGCTACCACAAAATCTATAATAGTACCTTTGGTACAACTTCGGGCAGAAAAAACGTCGCCTGTTTACAATAAATACTGAACTAAAAAGTTTGAAATAAAAAAGTAATTTAATAAAACAAAAAACCCGACTGCTTGGATACCAAAAAGTATAAAACAAGACATGTATTGAAGTATTTCATTATTATCAATTTACATCGTATAATAATATTAATAAAATTTATCACGGCGCAGTCGCACGTCCAATAGCTAACATTTACCTTAACGTGCGACTGCGCCTTGATAAATTTTATTAATATTATTATACGATGTAAATTGATAATAATGAAATACTTCAATACA
Source organism: Erebia ligea (assembly GCA_917051295.2). Classification (NCBI taxonomy): domain Eukaryota; kingdom Metazoa; phylum Arthropoda; class Insecta; order Lepidoptera; family Nymphalidae; genus Erebia; species Erebia ligea. Next base: position 11,407,607 of record OU785241.1, on the reverse strand, counting down.
TGTCTTGTTTTATACTTTTTGGTATCCAAGCAGTCGGGTTTTTTGTTTTATTAAATTACTTTTTTATTACAAATGTAGAGAATTGTAGATTGTAGGCTTTTATTAATGCTAAACGAGCGTGCTTACATAAAAAGGTTAAAAAATTATTATTTCGATACTAATATTATAAATGCGAAAGTGTGTCTGTCTGTCTGTCTGTTACACTTTCACGGCCCATCTGCTCAACCGATTTTGATGAAATTTGGTACAGGGGTAGATTGTATTTCGGGGAAGGACATAGGCTACTTTTTATCCCGGAAAATTAAAGAGTTCCCGCGGGAATCAAAAAAACTTAATTCACGCGGGTATCAGCTAGTGCTCAAATAAATTAAAATTTCAAGTACATGGGTATAGAAAATTGAGATATTGCATGCTGAAACATTACATTGATATTGTCAGTCAATAAATATCTCCTATTACAGAGCTTACAGCCACAATTTAGAACACAATTTCAAGTTTAATAAACTGCAATAAATATTCGCGCCAAAATCCGCCAACAGATTATAAAAGCAGATGTCAAGTTCCGTCAGCATCGTTCGGAAACAGCCAATGTCGCGGCGGCTTCCGAATTAATTTCCGATTTTCGAACGAATTTATTGCGCTCATTCATTTCATTCAAATCTAAATTGCCTAAATGAAAATAAATCAAAATTCTTGATTTGGTGTCGTTTATTGTTAATAATTTACTGTCACTGACAATATATATCTAGTCCAGAGGCGGGGGCATTACAATTTACAAGCAAAAGGTTATAGATATAGATATAACGATTGGGATGGTTTCAGTGGACTCCACATGCCACATGGCGGAAACCTCGTGAGCCAGGTCGAGATACTTTCGTTTTTTCTCCGTCTCAGGTCTCACAAGGTTCTCGTCATATGGAATTATTTTATTATTATTATTCATTTATTATTTGGGATTAACCCATTCGCATCTGCGAATGGATTAATCCCAAATAATAAATAATCCCAGTCAGCCTCGCCCACCATCTGAGGCGACTGGGGTTCCGTGGCAGTTCGCTCGCAGCCAGGATGCAGAAAGCGGTGTTGCTAGACTCGGCTAGGATAGTCCGCCGGTTTCTCAACCTGCCCTCCTGATCCCCGGCCGTCTGGTCTCCCCTGCCGGGGTGTCATCTTCCGCCCGCTGCAACTATTGATTTGTGTATTTGTGTGTGTAAGTTTATTATAACTCTTTTGGTCATATATGTATTTATTTTGTATGCGGGCGTGAGAGTAAGATATATACCGATAATAATAGCTCAGTCAGTCATAAGCTTTGATATAGTTTCTAGGCACCTTGAATTTTCGGAGTTGTGTGTGACTTTTTATAAAGTAAAAACAAAATACATGTGTAAAGTCTACCACCCTTATTCCAAGACGCTGTTGTGCTGAGTGGTGGTCTCTCTCATTCTGAAGGAATGCCCAGGCCTATACAAGATATTGATGATGATGACTCTGATTTGTAATTTCATACGAAACCGTTATGTTAACGCCACGCTGTGATGTGATCGCAACCTGCCACGCTTCCGTAGGTACGAGAAAGGCGAAAACACTACGATAAAAAAGCTGCACAGACTACTGCGACAGGACGAAACTTGTTTCTAATACGATGTGGGTATTTCGCGCGGGCGTTTTGTCCTTAGTGTGTTTTCGCCCTAAAACCATAAACTGTTCATGAACAGCTCCGATATTATAATTTTAATTATTGTCAATGGAAAGAGCAAAATTGAATTCCGAACGATCGTTTTACTATAGAGAAGAGACAAAGGCCTTATCGGGGAGCGTTAAGTGCTTCGAAAATAGAACATGTCATTCGAAACTTGAAGTATTGTCGTTAAAATGGCGTCGCCGCCGTCGAGGACGTCTTTCGTAAGCTGTTTAAATTACTTGTCTATCAGTCCTATCTCCCTTGTTTGTTTCACTTAGCGCCGAAATTTTATACGTTCGGAAACCAAATTGGCTTGTCTGTTAGTATTATTTTAACGGAACAACCGATTTGGTAATCGCTACTGATTGGAGTGCCAACTCCCAAGGTCCAACGAACAGCAACCTTGGACCAAAAAGCACTGAGGTGACGTTATCATCAAGCGAGTAGCAGGGAGCCGCTGTAATCTGACAGCGCAAGACCGCGGTATGTGGAAGTACCTAGTACCTACCAGGGACATAATATAATGCCCAGCAGTGGACGTCTATCTTTTCAGACGGTGGATATTTTGAAATATAATTTCCACTAGCTGATGCCCGCGACTTCGTCCGCGTGGATTGAGGTTTTTCGGTTCCCGCGGGAACTCCTTAATTTTCCGGGATAAAAAGTAGTATGTATGTAGTGGTAAATAGTAGCCTATGTGCTATTCCAGACTATAATCTATCTCTGTGCCAAATTTCATCCAGATCCGTTCATCCGTTGGAGCGTGATTGAGTAACAAACATACATCCATACATCCATCCATCCAAACTTTCGCATTTATAATATTTATTTGATATTTGATAAACGTAGACCTACATTAAGAGCGATCTCACAAAACAACGACGTCAAAGTTTTGGAATTTACCGGTACGTCGGCTATTCCGAAATTCCACCTATAGCTAAGCCGGGATCCTAAAGTCCCTCGACCCGGTTTGTCAGTCTATGGCCTATGCACGCTAATCTCAGAACAGTTTCTGAGATTACATCAGAGCAGTTTGTAGGGATTTTCATCCGATATTCACCAATAGAAAGATGTTCTAGGGGCGGATCGCTAGTATTACAACGTACTACCTATTACCTATTCTGTGGTATTACTAAATAACGATAGTTCGCGCGCGAGTTGAATGCAGAGCTAATGTATGGTGATACATACAAAAGCTCTGCATTACTAATACTCGTGCATAGAAGAACACTTCTTGCGTAACTTCATACAGAATGAGTTTTCCAAATGAATCCTTTGAAGAGCACTTGTACATTAAATGTTTAAAAATGAAATGTGCACATGTAAATAGAAATGTTAACGTGTATTTCAGTGGGCGTTTAGTCTACTTGAAACTTTTCACTGTAAATAAGGGTTACCAAGTTTCATTTTTCTACTAAGACTGTCCTGGATCAATGTTTTTTGAAGTGAAACTTCTTTAGTATCGTTGTGATTTGAAAATTCGATGAAACGAAAAAGCGACACTAAAAACAGACAAACATATTCATAATAGGATTTAGCCTGCGAGAGAATGAGATAGAATACAAGTTATATTTATCCCATTCTCTCGTAGGCTACTTTTCTAAAGTTTCATTTCTGCCGTGAGTGAATTGCACACATACTTGTTTAACTCAGAGTAATAAAATAAAGTACCTAATAGTTACTGAGGTAACAAGTAGGGGATTTCTTTAGTTTTTCTTGATAAGAAATATAATAAAGACTTAATTTTTTTAACTTGCAAGTTTATTTTATTCTATTACGTCAAACTAGCCCTTGACTGCGGTCTCTTGTGGATCGTAAGTGACGATGCATTCAAGATGGTAGCGGGCTAACCTGGTATGCAGTGTATTAAACCTGCACCCCTAAATGGTGTCTATTCTGATAACTAGACATCACTGAAGCCTCCCAGGCCAGCAGACAAAATCGTCGAAGAATTGTATGGCGAACATGAATGTAGTGTCATGTCCTATTTTTTTATACGGTAATTATTAATGTGTCCATATAAATGTGTCCATTTATATGGTAACCCTAACGTGTGCAAACTAGTATGTTCGCTCTATACTCAATGATTTTATTCAATTCGCTCGAATTTAATATAATATACTTACTTTAGAAATAGGTGTTCCAGAAAATGTAAACAGTTTTATGAAAATTTTACATAATACTTAGTTGTTTAGTGCTAACATTTTCGCCAATTTGCTGTTTTTTATTAATATACAGGAAACTCTCTACAGATTATATTATTTACATTCATTTATAATGTGTGTATTTATTTTCTGGGATAAAAAGTGGCCTATTGTACCAAATGTCGTCAAAATCAGTTTGGGTCGTGAAAAGGTAAATAAAAGACAAACAGACAACCTATCGCATTTATAATATTAATATGGATTATCTCAATTCCGGCCCACTATTGATTGACCACGGGTCTCCTCTCAGAATGAGACGGGTAAAGGCCATGATCCACTAAGCTTGCCAAGTGCGGATTTTCACACAGTAAGTATCGGTATGGTATATATATCTATGCTAATATTATAAATGCTAAAGTTTGGATGAATGTGTGTATGGATGGATGGATGGACAGATGTTTGTTACTCAATCACGCCAGAACGGCTGAACGGATCTGGATGAAATTTGGCACAGAGATAGATTTTATAGTCTGGAATAGTACATGCTTTTTATCCCGGAAAATTAAAGAGTTCCCGCGGGAACCAATAACCTCAATCCACGTGGACGAAGTCGCGGGCATCAGCTAGTAAAATAATATGTTTTTGTGTTCTAGTTACCTATTGCTTGTGAAAAGTATAGGTAACTATTCATTTAAGCCCATTTTTTTCGAATCACTGACCTAAATAATAGAGATAAGACAATTTGGGCGTAAAGCCATTCCGATGGCAGTTTTATGATGTGATAAATTTCACATGAATATCTGATTCAATGAAATGTTAAGTCAGGCCTTCAAATTCTAGGAGCGCAAAAATAAATTGGGAAGGGTATACTGAGAAGGGATTTTTTTAAGCGTAGATAATGCCCTTTTCTCTCCAACCAAGTGCGAAGCTGACATTGGTCGATCAGGGGCCATACTGCCAATAATATTTATTTATTTATTAAATCTTTATTGCACACAAGAACACGAAAATATATAGTGTTACTCCAAATGACAATTTGATCTCACGTTTCCTAAAATAAGGATTATAATAATTCTAGAACACGAAAGTCAACAAGCATGAAACAATATGGCTTTACGCGTATGACCCCTGAACTATTTGAACACAATAATATAATCGATCAAAATCTCTCTATCAATCATATCATACTAATATTATAAATGCGAAAGTGTGTTTGTTTGTTGGTTTGTTGGTTTGTCCTTCAATCACGCCGCAACGGAGCAACGGATCGACGTGATTTTTGGCATGGGTTTGAGGACCTGGAGAGTAGTGACCTGACGCTACTTTTTATCCCGTAAAATTAGGGAGTTCAAACATAAACCACGCGGACGAAGTCGCGGGCATCAGCTAGTACATCCATAATTCATAACTACTAACATTATGCGAAAGTGTGTCTGTCTGTGTCTCCTTCGCTTTCACGGCTCATAGTTCAACCGACCCGAAAGGGGGCCCACAGGAATGAGCTATCAGGATATATCCAGATGTGGGTGCTAAGAAACCATAGAAATGTGAAAAATTCTATGTTAGTAAATAAATTGAAAAAATAATAATTTGGACGCCCTCTAGACCCGAGGCCTCCCCCGCCACCAGAGCATAGAAATGAAATGAAATGATTGAAATGAAATGATTTATTTCACGAAGGACAACTTGTGCCACATAAGATAAGTCGAACTACCACCGGTTCGGAAAGTGCAAGAAACTCAACAGTTGCTCTTCTTGTAAACAGATAAATGTTACACTTTGTAAAATATATACAATGCATACGTTACGTAACAACTTAAGAGGATCGTCTAGTTGTAAATTTTCATACAAAAAGCGATAACGTTTTTCTTCCCGTAAATGTTGTTAATAATTTTCATAATTTTTAGAAATGTTGCAGATACAATGAAGAACTATGCTCGTACGTTTTAATTTTAAAGAAATATTGGGGCTGATTCTGTATAACACAATCTCTAAACTAAACTAAAATGGCAGCTTTAAATCTAGTTCCGTCCCTTTCCGCAGGGAGTATTATGAAAGGGTTAGCAATATTTGTAATGCTCTAATTTTAGTTTAGTTTAGACATTGTGCACTACAGAATCGGCCACAATGCTTATGTTAAAAGTTATTAGCGTCTAAATATCCATATTTTTGACCTAAAAACTTCCACGAGTATTTAAATTTTTCATAATTCATAATTCATAATTCATAATTTTTATTTTGCCAAATTGTGGGTAAAACAGTTTTTTTACTAAAATACTAAAAAAATAAAACGTACGAGCCTAGATTAAGGTGTACTGAATCTAATGAGACCAAAATAGTCTAATTTCGTAAACGTTTGCGGGGGTAAAAAGTAAAAACGTTATCATCCGAAACAATATTTCAAGAATAAAATGTAGGCATGCCTACTGGACTTGCAACTCTCTCTATCGCACGATACGGAGAAGGCAGCGAAGCGTTGTGAAACAGATAGCATTATTGAAAATACCTACTCGCGTCGCGTTTCGTCACTAGACGATAGTCTTAAACAAGGTTTACATTGACTTGTGGGGTGCCGGATGCGAAGCCGGTTGCTTCCATGCAACTTTGTCATCGAGAAAATCATCAATAGTATAATAACCTAAAAAAAATAGCAACGTATTATAGTACACCAAGGTCGATAACTTGAACTGTTCTGATGGTATCTGAAGTTTTATTGTTATTTGCTAAGCAGTTTCGTAACGCGTTGCGTTCTAGAGCTGCCTATTGCCTATTATACCGACGCCTTCGGCCTGTATCGAGTACGCGATAAAGTTTTACAGCTCGTGCAAATTAATGTATAGTTTTGTTTTACTGTTATTGTTGTGAGTAAATAAAAATAACGGCTCCTTCTTACATATTTACACAAGCTATTTTTTATAGTTTATGGTCTTTCTTTTACGCCACTAAAGTTACTGCCATTGCAATCTCGTCTGATGGATAATGATTATGCAGTCAAAGATGGTAGCGGGCTAATCTGTTTAGGGGCATGGCAGTTGGTGAGGTCGCAGTCAAGGGCTAACTTGTAGTGGATAAAAAATAAAAAATAAACTTCATAGTGTGAAGTTCACACACCTTTGAGAACGTTATGGATAAAGTTAGGTCAGGTAGGTATGGACACTATGGAGGTATCTCACGATATTTACCTTCACCGTTACAATATTTAATTAATAAAAATGCACGTCAACAACAGTAAACTGCCATGCCCCTAACAGGTTAGCCCGCTACCATCTTAGACTGCATCATCACTTACCATCAGGTGAGATCGCAGTCAAGGGCTAACTTGTAGTGGATAAAAAAAAAAAAAAAAACGTATAAATTCGAAAAGTTAGAGGCTTGAGGTGGTGAAATTGGGAGTATATGAACTAAGAATTTAAGGAGAATGACACTTAATTGCTCCGAGAACATGGATTTTTTAATCTATGTAATTAGGTACTAAAATTCTACATCAATGTGTATATAATCCATACTAATATTATAAATGCGGAAGTGTGTCTGGCTGTCTGTCTGCTACGTTTTCACGGCCCATCTGTTCAACCAATTTTGATGAAATTTGGTACAGGGATAGGTAATATCCCGGGGAAGGACATAGGCTACTGTTTATCCCGGAAAATCAATGAGTTCCCGCGGGAATCGAAAAAACTTAGTCCACGCGGACGAAGTCACAGGAATCATCTAGTAATTAAATACAAAATAAAAATTAATTACTGCGCAAAAATTAATTAATTCCTATAATTCAGAATGGTACAAATGATAGCACAGTTTCTAAACGAGGCCATCTATCATCTAATTACATCACATAAGCTTATCAAATATTCAAACCGCGCTTGATGAATTCATTAACAGTCCGTAAACCAGTAAACCGACATTTTAAGAACTTTTGATGAGCTTTGTGCATGAGATATTAGTATTATAACAAAAAGAAAATTAAAACATTAAAGATTAATCCCTCCTTAGTAGACTGTTGCAAATAAAAAATTGATTTTATTGAAATATAATAGTGAAATTCTCATTCTTGCAGAATACGTTTACCATTTTTGCACTTTTGGGTCACACTTTTCACCCATATAAATCCACGAAAAATTATAATAAATGACTTATAAAAAATACTAATATGATAAACACGCTCTTAAAATTGGACTGTTGCAATTCGTTTTTATACGTTCTATACAAAATTAGTTAATAAAAAAATCAAATCAATGTGCACGATTTATCAAAATTTACGCGTCACAATAACCTGTATTTCTTAAAAGTTTGACGAAATTACTGATAAAATAAAATTTACCATGAATGTTTAGTATTTATATAACACAAATTGTGTAAAAATAAAGTTCTATAAAATACCTATATGACCAAAAAATATTATCAAAGTCTGATCAAATTCACGTGTAAAATGGTACTGCAGATCGTACGACCGCACGTACGTACGAACTTGACTACGCAAAGTATCAAAGTATCTTTACTGGCCTATGTCGTCTATGTATGAGTGCAGCCTAACGGTCTACTGTGCGGTATACCTACAGATTCCAAAATTGACCGATGGCGAGTATACGGACTCTTAAGCGAGCAAATCCGAACTTCGCCAGTTAACGAGTTTAACGCGTATAGTTTACAACTTCGACTCTGGGGTGATACATTTTTTAATAAATGGGTGGAAAAGTATGTTATAGCGTGTTTTTAGGGTCACTAACCACTATGCTGCGGTATTTAATTTACAATTATTTTGATAATAGATGACGCCTGCGACTTTGTATTCTGACCTCTTTTAATTTAGGGCTTAAAAATCCTTCTTTGATTTTCTCTTTGATTATCCGGGATAAACATCACGATTATTGGTTGTTCTGTTGGGGTGTTATTAAAAGACAAACCAACAAACACACTTTTGCATATAAATATTATGGATAGTGATAAGCGATTTTATTAAACTCAAGGTAAGAGTTTTGCAGCATCGAAGAGTTGCACGCCACTTGCACCTCAACTACCACACTAACGCGGGCGACGTCATAGGCAAAAGCTAATAAACCTAAATCTTACCGATTAGGTACAACATGGTTGCCCTACTTACACCCTTATGGCAGTCATTATGGATCCAGTACTGTTCCCTATTAACAAATAAAGGGGAGGTCACGGTCAAACTAAATTTGTTTTGGCTAAATAACAAGGTGTAGTGTTTGTTAGGTCTGGTTTACATGGCTCTATCTGTTCTCCTACGTATTCGACCTATATTCGGGGGTCCAGGATTCGCGTCCCGGGCACGTAACTCTTTAGTCTTATCTTTATAGAGTTATGAACGTGGTCAGTATTCCAATATCACTTGCGTGAACAATAAAGGAACATCGTGAAGAAACCAGGGTATATAGGGTATCGTACATACCTAAACGTATAAGAATGGGTACACGAAATTGAGCTCTAATTAAATGTTGTTATGGTTTATTTTACTTTGAACCTTCACCATTTGATCGACAATTCTTACATAATCGGGGGGCAGCATACCTGCGAGATTTTCATAATATTCTCAGAGGTCTGTTAAGCTTGCTCAAAAATATAATAATATAGAACTATCAACTACGTTAACTTTTCTAAATATAATATACTAGCTGATGCCCGCGACTTCGTCCGCGTAAATTTAGGTTTTTCGGTTCCCGCGGGAACTCTTTAATTTTCCGGGATAAAAAGTAGCCTATGTACTATTCCAGACTATAATCTATCTCTGTGCCAAATTTCATCCAGATCCGTTCAGCCGTTGGAGCGTGATTGAGTAACAAACATGCATACATCCACACATCCATACATCCATCCAAACTTTCGCATTTATAATATTAATTATATATTATATAATATTATATTATATGTTTGATTCGGTAATACATTAAAAATTTTAATAAATATACTTTGACTTTGACGTTACTATTGAGTATTGTGTCATAACTAGCAGATGCCCGCGACTTCGTCCGCGTGAACTAAATTTTTAAATTTCCACGGGAACTCTCTAATTTTTCCGGTTAATATATAGTCAAAAACTAGAGGATGCTCGCGACTTCGTTCGCGTGGCATAAGTTTTTTTAATTCCCACAGGCATTCCTTAATTTTCCGGGATAAAAAGAAGCCTATGTCACTCTCCAAGTCCTCAACTAAGTATACCCATGCAAAAAATCACGTTGATCCGTTGCTCTATTTCGGCGTGATTAAAGGATAAACTCTCTATTTGACGTCCTTGGGGATAGAATTTTCAAAAACTGTGAATCACATATTTTTTCATTTCAGACCGAAATCCCAAACACCAAGTTTCATGGCTACAGCTTGAAAAATGACGGACTTTCCTACAAACTTTCAACCCCTGTTTCAGCCCTATGGGGGTAGAATTTTCAAAAATGGCGATACACGTATTTCTTCATTTTGAACCGATAGCTCAAATACCAAGTTTCATGAATATAACTTGAAAAATGACGGACTTTCATACAAACTTTCAACCCCTATTTTACCCCTTTGGGGGTCGAATTTCGAAAAATCCATTCTTAGTGGATACCTACTCTTCACAAAGAACACACCTTCCAAATTTCATGTCTCTAGGACCAGCGGTTTGGGCTGTGCGTTGATATATAAGTCAGTCAGTCAGGACTTTGAATTTTATATATATAGATAATATGTGCCTTTGTAAAAAATAAAAATAAAAAATCTGATAAATAACAGTAAATGGAGAACTCAGAGTTCTAGTCTGTTGGCAGCAGAGTCCCTTTTCAATCGGTAATCGTATTCGCGGTCACCTATTTCAAGGCGATAATGCCACCGCTAAGCCAGAGTGGTCCTCAAATTGAATCCCCTTTTTTAATTTTTCAAAACAATAAGACAAAATTAAGCTCGCTTGATAACTCGGTCCTCTTAGCATAATCACGTTACGCGAATGCAAATCAGGGCTCTAATCCAATTTAATTAAAGCACAAATTCGCTTATCAGCCGCTGTACAATCAAGTCCTAAACAAATATAGAATCCAGTAACGTTTGTTATAACGTTGTAAGTATCAAAGACTAGAGGAATTAAATAGACGCAGTTATCTCAAAACAGTCGTCGATATATATGTAGGTACTAGATGGGCCCACTTGTGGTGCATGCTCCTCACCTGTCCTTGTCCCCGCCATAGCGCTGTCCCGCTTTTCAGACTAGATGGCGTTAGTAAAATAGGTCCACAATCCTTGTTTGACAGGGCCCGTCTATGATGTAAATTAAGGTCGTTACAAACCATTGATGTAGAATTTTAGTCTCATTCTATTTCAATGTTGCAAACAGTCGATGAAAGTGAAGCTTGTGTAACATAATTATTTTGTTCTGTACAGTTCAGAATTTCTAGAACTATGCTCAAAATCAATGGAGTGCACAGTATTCAGAGCCAGGGTAGGCATTGGTTAGGTATATACCTATTTTCATGGCAGGGCATGATGAAAAATAACCATTGAGCTTTTTTAAATAGGGTAAGCTATGCCTTTATGCCTCTATGTCATGCACGCCAATGCTCAAAATAATAATATAGAATCAGTGAAAAAACATAATATTCTTTATCCTCTGAAATCAGCATTGAGCCTTATTTATAAGCAAGCATACGGTAATTCATGCGACAAAACGTGTATTTTTTTTCTCCATTCCGCGTTAGTTGATATACGGCTCAGGAAAAATTTCCTAGTCCTAGTACACAAGTCAACCCGGAAGCTCTTTATTTATGAGTTACTTCACATCAGGGCAACAAGGTCGTCAGCGTCCGAGTGAACTCGTACTGTTTATAACATACGAACATACGACGTCGAGGACCTCCCTGACGCAGTGTTGAGCGCTGTTGTCTTAACGCGGGAGGTCCCGGATTCGATTCCCGGCATAGTCAAGTTGGGAATTTATAATTATTGAATTTTCTCTGGTCTGGTCTGGTGGGCGGCTTCGGCCATGGCTAGTTACCACCCTACCGGCAAAAACGTATCGCCAAGCGATTTAGCGTTCCGGTACGATGGCATGTAGAAACCGAATAGGGGTATGGGTTTAATATAACTGCCATGCCCCTAACAGGTTAGCCCGCTACCATCTTAGACTGCATCGGCACTTATCATCAGGTGAGATCGCAGTCAAGGGCTAACTTGTAGTGGATAAAAAAAGGGCCAATTTAGGAATTTATAATTTCTGAATTTTCTCTGGTCTGGTATGCGGGGAGGCTTCGTCCGTGGCTAGTTACCGACAAAGACATACCGCCAAGCTTTCCGGTACAATGCCGTGTGGAAACAGACTAGGGGCATGGGTTTAATATATCTGCCACACCCCTAACAGATTAGGGCTAACCTGTAGTAGATAAAAAAATACAGTACTTAATAAGTGACACGTGTTTTATTTAAGGCTTATTTGATTCGACAACGAATTTCTTTAACTGTTGGACAAGTTAGCCCTTGACTGCGTATTCACCTGCCCCCCTAGCATGGGCCGAGACAATTTTCTCCCCGAGGAAAGGATAAATTTTTTATTCCTAAATAAATAAATAAAAACGCTAATTACCGGTGGATAAATAGTCCCTCGAGTCCCCGTGAAATGTTAAACGGGGATAAACTTCTCCTCTCCCCTGTTGCCGTGCTCTGAGAAGTGGATAAGTTAATTTTATCTCTTGTCAGTGGATAAAATCGGGGGATAAATTTTTTATCTCCGGCCCATGCTAGCCCTGCGGGTATAGTTATTATGGATGGCAGCAGTCTTATCTGGTAGAGATATGGCAGTTAGTTGGTATCTACGCAAAACCCATTTGGTTTTTGGGGTGGTTTCAGAATAGCGTTTTTCGAAGTCGAACTCGCGGGCATCATCTAGTCATACTAATATTATAAATGCGAAAGTGTGTTTGTTTGTTGGTTTATTGGTTTGTTGGTTTGTTCTTCAGTCACGCTACAACGGAGCAACAGATCGACGTGATTTTTTGGATGGGTATAGTTGAGGACATAGGCTACTTTTTATCCCGGAAAATTGAGGATTTCCCGTGTGAATCTAAAAAAACTGATTCCACGCGGCCGAAGTCGCGGGCATCAGCTAATAATATATTTAAATTATTCAAAATAATACATACGTTTGATATCGTTGTCAGCGATATCTAATTCATGGTTGGCGGCCAGGGCGCCTCGTCCGCTCGATTTGCTTCACAATCTGTAACAAAGAAAAGAACACACCATCTGTATTTTGTGTACAAGTAAATCATATTTTATAGTCTGTGGCAAACTCAAAAAATGATTCCGAAAATCATAAATTATAATTAGGCCAAGTGCTAGGCCCGTTTATGGTATTGGGACCCCTAATAATTTAATAACTTTACTAGCTAATCCCTGCGAGTTCGTCCGCGTGAATAGAGGTTTTTTGGTTCCCGCGGGAACTCTTTCATTTTCCGGGATTAAAAGTTGCCTATGTGCTATTCCAGTCTATACCTAATCTATCTCTGTGCCAAATTTCATCCAGATCCGATCAGCCGTACTGGCGTGATTGAGTAACAAAAATCCATTCATCCATCCAAACTTTTGCATTTATAATATTACTAGCTGATGCCCGCGACTTCGTCCGCGAGAATAGAGGTTTTTTGGTTCCCGCGGGAACTCTTTGATTTTCCGGGATAAAAAGTTGTCTAGGTATGTGCAATTCCAGTCTATAATCTATCTCTGTGCCAAATTTCATCCAGATCCGTTCAGCCGTTCTGGCGTGATTGAGTAACAAAAATCCATTCATCCATCCAAACTTTTGCATTTATAATATTAAGTATAGAAGTATAGATTCCGAACTAATTTCAGTATCTAACGGTTTAAATTTGCAACATACATAATATATCGAAAATAGTAACCAATCAAAATTTCTCAATAAGTAAACACACGAAATCATTCGTGAATTATAATAATTATGTAGTAAAACTCAAACATTTCAGTTGAAAATTGACTCATTCAAACTATAAAGTTATATTGAAATTCTAAAGTTACATAACATAATATTGTATTACTAGGGTCGTTTTTATTACATTTCCATTCAAAGCCTTTACAATTTTCTAGTTCAGTAAATGAATCCAGTGGAAAAATATATTTCTCTTATAAAATGTAAAACCGCTCGAACACCGCACTCAGCTGTTTTTCATTCACCAGTTGCATAACTTGTTTTGAAAAAAAAATACTGCCTAGAGTAAGTAATAGGGCAAATGATTTTTCATTTTATCGATACCACAAATGAAATAGTAATCAAATCAAATCTTTTTTATTCAAATAAACTTTTACAAGTGCTTTTGAATCGTCAAAAGAATCTACCACTAGTTTGGAATGCCATTTCTACCGAAAAGAACTAGCAAGAAACTCGGCGGTTGCTCTTTTTAAATCAAATAGGTACGTCATAATATAAAGTATACGTATTATGTAACCGGAGTCCTGGAGCGAGTCAAATCCACGCTTTTTCATCATATATTATAAATGCGAAAGTGTGTTTGTTTGTTGGTTTGTTAGTTTGGCCTTCAATCACGCCGCAATGGAGCAACGGATCGACGTGATTTTTGTTGAGGACCTGGAGAGTGGCATAGGCTACTTTTTATCCCGGAAAATGAAGGAGTTCAAGGAGTCCGCGGGAATCAAAAAAACTTTAACCACGAGGACGAAGTCGCGGGCATCAGCTAGTCATTTATAAAATCTTGTCTTGAGTAATAGTTACTCGATACGAACTGGAAATAATTTCGGTAAATTAAAACTTTATAACTGTTTTAAAAAATATATCACCTACGTTCGTATTGAAAACTATATCAAAATTGTATAACTACTCGTAACATATTATTATCATAATTATATGGCTCAAATTTTCTAATATATTAGAAGAAAATGTTTAATCCCATTTAAAAGTTATAAAAAATTAACCTATTTTCTTTGTGTTAACACTAATATTGACAGCTCACGTAAGACAATAATTATTGTTTGTAAAAGAATAGCTATATTTTATCTACGATTCGAGTACTGACTGTTCTTGGAAATGTTACTTTCATTTTTTTTAGTACCTACTTTCCTAATTTGTCAAACGCAACACACTGTAGGTATTACATGTAAGATAATTATTGCATTTTTATTGTAGGGTAACAGTTACCGGTTTTGCACAATAACGCAACAATACAAAACAAATTCCAAATGGGTACATAAATACTATGTACGCATTTTTTTAAGTCCCAACAATAAAGCCTTTCGTTATCAGGTGATTTTCAATAAAATCAACGTTACAATAATTATAACCTTTATACTTAATTCCTTTTTTATGTCGCAGCGGGGTTTGAAAAACGGTTGGATCCATTATGTGGGTTCATAAAGGTGATCGCATACCTACTTACACACGACCGCAAAATTCGCGTAAGCAGAAGTCAACGCTGATGTGACCTCGCTTGTACCTTCATTTTTAACGCACAAGAGTTGATTTGCGCATTAATTTCTTTGAAAAAAAAAAAGACTTACGTTTTGTTGGTCTTATCCACTCCTGTTGATTAAAATTAATGCTCGAAGGCACATAATATAGCAGCGCTGACATTTTTGCCCTTTGAGCCGCTGATATTACTTCTTTTTTTTACGTTTAGTACGCTTCTGCTCGAAAATTCGTTATGTTTTACAAAATTTGCCGATTTCCCGTGTAACTAAGATATTTTGTCTGCCTCCGAGATGCACGCAATCTTATCTTACCATGCAATATTCATGTTAGGTCTTGAAAACGTGACCTCTAGAAACATATTCGCACTAAAATAATAATATAGAAAATATGGATATACGAGTAGCAGTATGAAGTAAATGTGTATGATTTTTACAGATTTTTTTGCAGGTCTGGCTGTTTTTGCGGGTTTGACAGCTCTTGATACCATATGCGATCTCCTTTTCAGCGCACCGCGTCTTTGGCCTTGGTTTTGAAAAAAAAGGAACCCAGGTAGCAACGCTCCGAACCGTCAAACGAGGACGAATGGTTCTCGAGGCGACCGAAATGATAAAGGAACATGATAAGAAAAAAACTTCATGAGTCATTCTTAGGGTATTTATTTATATCTGTTGGCGGCATTGGGCAGGTTGAAATACATATTATTATATTATGTATTTCTTATTAAAGAACTTCAAAAAAAGAGGATGTCTATTTAGGGTTCCGTGGTAAATTACCACGGAGTATTGAAATAATTTTAAGAAATTCCAGAGCTCAGCGTGTCAAAAATAAAAACCTAAGTAAATTGACCAAATCTGGATTTGAACCCAAGACACGAGGGCACTCACTTGCAGACCAAGCACTGCACAGTGGTTAGGGCTTAGGAGGTACCTAGGTAATAAACATGAGGCATTTATCCGCAGCCATTGTCGAAACTAATACCCCTTTTACTAGCTATCAAAACAGCGAAACAAAATGGCAGTTACACGAAAACGCCGAACAATTATACAAATGCGGCTATTAATTACACATAACAATATACGACGGTGAATGATTAATTTCTGGCCGTTTGCGAAATTGCTGAGTGTTGAGGCTTGGGCAGACACATCGCGGCACGCCACTCGGCAGTGACGCGTGACAGCGGACTATCAGCACAAGAGAAACGAGTAAAGATGACTGCTCAAATGCAACGGAATAGCCGACCAACAGCCAAAAATATTGGCCCTGATACATCCAACCTAATACTCTGAATTAAAAATATTGGTGTTGTTATCCTCAGGGTATTTATATTGTGACAAGGATAACATTATTTGTTTTGGGGCTGTACAGGTCCTTATGGTTCTGTATCATGTGTTTTATACCCCCGATCGCGGCTTATAGCGAGAATTCGATTTGTCACTTCGGCAGGGGCCAGGGAGTCACACCAGCGAATCTAGTCAGTCTAGTGGTCTCACGTACATCGAACGGACAGTTTCGACTCAGGAAGAAATAAGATAGCATGGCAGACCGTGACATTGAAAGCGTATTCCTTTCGCAAGCATGTCACACTTCCAAACGCGACGTTAGCGCTGCAATTACTGCTACATCATCTTACAAGGGACTTTCTTGTACTGAATAAAGCCACATCAGACAACGCGCGTTGTGTATGGTCAAGCCTTTAAAGCCCGACCGAATTAGAACGGACCTTGTGGGTGGTAATGAACTATTAGAATGCTATCGTTTAACCTTCCTTTCGCCCAACGCTTTAGTGCTGGTCTTGAGAAACATCACGAATAATGAATATTTGGCGTACCTTCTAGTCTCTTCTGAGTTTCGTCCCTTTTCGGGAACTGTTGGTAAATTGATTAGATTTTTCTCATCTCTAATACTTAGCCGTTTTTGTATTACGTAATATGTAACTTAATTAAGTATAACAACAATTTTATACCTAATATTTCGCTTGCAGAGAAAGCTTTATATAAAGCTATATCAAAATCCAAACTAATATTATAAATGGTGCGTCCAGTCTGTCTGTTACGCTATCACGGTCCATATTTTCAACCATTTCATCGACATTTAGCATACTGATAGGTTACATCACGGGGAAGGACAAAGGCTACTTTTTATTCTGAAAATTCAGTAGTTCCCGCAGGAATCAAAAACCTTAACCCCTTTCGATCTAACATTAAAATTATTAAAATGTCCTTCCGTGCTCAATAATAAAATAATTAATTATTTCAGTAATCATGGTTTAATTCCAACATCAAATAACCCTAACTTCAATAGTGTGAAGAATGAAAACCCGAAGTATGTAGCGTTAGTTGTAGGTAACTTTCATCCATCACTTTCATCTTATGATTGCTAAGGTCTTCGCAAAGGCGACTGAACTTGATTTTGTTAGAATTCATACTCAAGCTCAAGTCAAAACATCTTAATTATGCTGTCAAGTTGATTAAAATTGTTCATAAATCTGTGCTCGGATGCCGCTACGTAGCGCGTCGTACAAAGTTACCCGCCCTATGCGCCCTTAATTTGCCTTTTCGGATAATTTACTGATGTCACTTTTGTATCGGAATTTTCATTAAGAGCGAGTCCCATACAGTTTGGTATTTTACATATTTTAAAATGGGACTACGTGGATAATATTGCGAAATGTTTATCTAAAGGGCTTTGGAGATTAGGGGTCCGCTAAATGGTCCGGACGTCATCGTGAATTTCCATCAAAAAACTGTGTCAATCTGAAACCTATTTGAATTTAAATCGATAGAGATCGATATACCTACCTAGACAATCAAAAAATACTAAGTATGTCTCAATTCTTTGTCTTGTCTTTTATCATAGGGTCATTTAGTCATAAACTCATAACAGCGCCGCTTATAGATACCTACATATATTAATTACAATATAAAATAAGAAATATATATATCAGCTGAAACTGGTGGTTTAAACACAAAATGATAACTATTAATAATTATATTTTACATCTCTCATATTCGGTAAGTAGGTCCTTATTACCCCCAAATGGAGCTTGTAGGTGACCAATTAGCGCTCTGGGGTAATAATGTAGCTAGAAAAGCCCTAGGGCGGTAAGTAATTAAAAAAAGTATGATGGTTAGATGTACGCGAACTTTTTGAAAGAGTGAAGAGTTTTTTTTTTAATTACTTACCGCCCTCGGGCTTTTCTAGCTACATTATTACCCTAGAGCGCTAATTGGTCACCTACAAGCTCCATTTGGGGGTAATAAGGACCTACTTTACCTCACAATCGAGATGTAAAGCAGAGTAGTTAGCTCGGGTGTAAGCATCAATTGCACCCTCGAACTATAGGCGCCCTCCCTGCGCTCGTGCGCCTAAATATCTCGGGCTGCAATTGATGCCTTACAACCCTTGGCTACTAATCTACTATTAAGATCATCAAGCTTTCAAGAAGTGTCAGCTAAATTGAAAAACAAATAAAACAGGTTAGCGGCTTACCATAGGCCACGTTACTCACTAAAATTAAAATCTTCAAATCCTAATATTTGTGACAAATAATAAATGATGTTGCATCCTAACTCCTAAGACAAAGCCTAGTCTAGTCTAGTATAGTATAGGCTACACAGCACAAATAAGTACCTTGGTAGCTAGTAAATTTCAAAGATTAGTTCATTTTAACGCCACGCCGCTGTCAGATGGGATATAGTGTGCTCTCGGCCTTATGGGTTTATATTTAGAATTCCGTTTGAGGAATACGTGTACAGCCGGTAGAGTGACGTAATATCCTGGCGTAGACTAACTAAACACTCCCAAGTTATACGTTTAGTTTACATAATGTAGACCTCCTTGGCGCTGTGGTCTTATAAGTGGGAGGCCCCGGGTTCGATTCCAATCTGCGTATTTTTTTTATACCAGGTGAGTAGTAACAGTTGGTAGGCTTTAAATAGTCCGTGGTTAATTATCTAATTAACTAAGCCGAACCCAGGCCCTCCACTTAGAATACAACAGCGCTAACCACTGCATCATAAAAGGCGTCTTGAAACATTTTGCACAAAGAATTTCTTTGGTAATAGACCTAGGTACTACTTACTAACTACTAAGAATTTTTCTACTATTCACACGGGAGTAACCGAGGACGTACGCTAGTTTTAATTAAATTAATAGCTTCGGCCTTTCTACTTTAGAAGGCAAGGCAAATAAAATAATTGACTTAAGATGCATAACAATAAAAGAACCTATTATTATAGCGAGCCGTTAAATCGGACACACTCAATAAACCATGCCCGGTCAAGGACCAGACGAGCGCAAACAGCTTAATACATGCAAAGTTACCCGCATTGACTGTTGACGAGGGTTGGCCATTCTGTTCGCGAACACCTTACATCCAAGGTCACACGCACTCGAATAAAAAAAGGTTTTGTGTTACTAGCTGACCCCGGTTTTGCTCGAATGTAACTCACAGAAATTGCTTAACAATGCAAACTTATGAAGAAAATACCTACAACGTTTTTAAATCCAGATTGAGTTGTACGTTGATAATTCAGTATTATTAACTTGTAGCAAAGCCCGCGATTTCGTCCGCGTGAATTTTGGTTGATAAAAAAAACATGGGAACTATTTAATATTCTCTGATAAAAAGTTGTTTGTCTACGAGATGCAATCAATCTATCTCTGCTTAAAATTTCGTCAACATCGGTTAATTAGATGTGCCTTGTGAGGTTAATTATTACGGACAGCCACATACTATTCATATTTATAATATTAGTATGGAATATAAATTACGGGTAGTTTGTTCTGCATTGGGATATTCCCAAACGAAACTTTTTGATAATTATTATTAAAAAAAACTTTCTGACATTTCACCTCGGTCAATTGCCTCATGCGTCAGCCCTTGTGGTTGGCTAAAAGTAATATATGAAAAAAATAAGATAATTTTTGTCTCAAGATTTAACACGTCAGTGTAACTTTAGTAGCACTCCATTTGGGTTAAGACAGTATTGAATTTAATGACCATCCGTAACAATAGATGTCTAGATAATGAAACGCTCTCTATCAACTCTAGATAAGATCTACTATATTGGTGTTCTACACAGAATACTAATTTTATAGTATATATAACTTACTATTGAATATGTCTAATAGGAATTGAAATACGGATTTCGAATTTGTATAGGAATTTGTACTTGATTAACTTTGTACGCGTGAATTTGGGATTCATGATATATACATATGTATAGATGCTAAAAATCACGTCAATCGGTTGCTCCGCTAATATATTCTCACTTTGGGGAAATTTCACTAAAAATCTAAATTAAGTTTGATCAGGGGTTCAGTCAGTGTAAGCGATGCTGCGAGCAAAATCATTATTAAACACTAGATGATGCCCGCGACTTCGTCCGCGTGGATTGAGGTTTTTTGATTCCCGCGGGAACTCCTTAATTTTCCAGGATAAAAAGTAGCCTATGTCACTCTCCAGGTCCTCAACTATAAGCATTTTCATGCATACTAAATTTTAGCAAAATCGGTTGAAAAGATGGGCCGAGAAAGCGTAGCAGACAGACAGACAGACCGACAGACAGACAGACACACTTTCGCATTTATAATATTAGTATGGATATGGAAGTATGGAAGTATGGATTGATTTACAATCTCAAATATGATGTGAATTAACATTTTCATTGTAAGATTCCTTTGAACGGCTTAATACCACAGGTTAATACGTAATTAGACGCTCGGATTGAAAACGTTTGCTTCTGTGAAAATCTATTAATTAATATTAAACAAAGTCATACAACCCGTTAACAATGAACCTTACTAGATTGTAGACCACAAAACAAACATCGGTATGCAAAACGCGAAGACATTTAAAAGTAAGCTTAGTGATAGATAGGACAAGCCACGAACAACACGAGTTAAAAGAGATTATTTCGTTTTATCGCCTTCTAGTTTTAGTGCCTTCCAAGAACTGATACAAATTGTCCAAGGTATACAGAAGGAAGTAAGTGTATATTGTCTCATAGTGATTGTAATAAAAGTATTGATATATTTTTTTTAATACAAGTTGTAGAATGTAGAGACCTCGTCAGACGAGTTAAATTACTAGAAATTAGTATAGGAAGCTTTGTTATATTATGCAGTCAAGCTGTACCTACCGCCAAGCGATTTATCGTTCCGCTAGGTCACACCGAGTGTCGAAGCCGGTAAGAACAAGGGTCTTTGGGGTATTAAGCTGCTATTTCCCGTCTTATTTTAGACAACTTCGCCTGGAGACTCATTATAGCAGTCAAGCGCTAATTAGTCCTCTACTCTTACATTTATTTCAAGACCCATAAAAATCCTGAAGTGGTTTGATCTGTTCTAGACCTCATAGACTTTTCAGAGAGAAATTTTCATATAAAAATGTGTCAAAAGGTTTCTTTAAAATTCCACTACAAGTTAGCGCTTGACTGCGATCTCACCTGATAGTAAGTGATGATGCAGTCTAAGATGATAGCGGGCTAACCTGTAGGGTATGGCAGTTATATTAAACCCAAACCCCTAGTCGGTTTCTACACGGCATCGTACCTCTAGGTCGCTCTACGCTTTAGGTAAATCTCCATGGCATACATGAACACCCCCACACCGACCGTTGACGAGGGTGCTATTCTATTTGCGAACACCTGACGCTAGCTCGGAGCACCTTAAAACATTTGCTCGACTTAATTAAGGAATTTAAATATGGAACGACGACGGTTACGTCTTCATTTGCATCTGTTGTTTTTGCATGTACTACCATTTTAATATAACAGCGTATTTGATTTTTATTTCAGCCAACATTTTGATTTTAGATCTGATCGAAAAACATTTTAACATTTACTCGACTTAATTACGGAATTTAAATATGGAATGGCGACGGAGACGGTTTCGTCTTAATTTGCATCTGTTGTTTTTGCATAAGTATATGTACCTACTACAATTTCAATAATAATTATTTCGAATTTGATTTTCATTTCAGCCAACATTATTATTTCATTCTCAATTTATACTAACTACTTTTTATACCATTTTAGGATAACGGAATGTCAACTCGACGCAAACTTGGTAAAAATAATTCCAGTCCGAACTAAGACAGCAAGATAATAGAAGTTCCCCAAACAACTAGTTGAAACAAATAAACACGTACATTACACAGGAACTGTAACATATTTTTATCCTTGCCGGCATCAGTCCTATTCAGTAAACCAGGAACCTTATGAACTAGAACATAAAGACTATATTGCTATCAAAGTCGGTGGTTACTTCCAAGAGCTAATGAATTGAGACCGCATTGTTACTGCCTTTCTGGTATGCTTTCCTGGTACTTCTTTTCTTACAGATTGAAAGATCGCAGTAAGTGTTTATTTATGAAGAAAAAGTTAGTTAGTGTTTCTTGTCTCCCAAAGACAAAATAAAAGTCACCAAAGTGAGTAACTAATAACTGATAAGTTGAAGATAAAAGAGCGTATATTTGACTCGCTCCAACAATCCTTTGGACTGCAAAATACTCTTCTACATCTAATGGTGACACATACATTTACTGTGCATTCAACTCGCGCGCGAACTGTAGTGTAGTTTCTTGTTTGCTCTTCTCGGTACGAATTGCATTCTTATCCCACCAACAAATAAACACACTCGCATTTACAATTTTAGTATGATTAATAGGCACTAATAAGTATATAAGCTGTAGCCTGTACTTTATTTTACATTTAACAGAAAGGGTATCTCTGCCAAAAATTGACACTTTTTGACTCTAGGACAGTAGACCATTGATCGAAGAGGTAAGTATTGAGTATATCATTAATGAGATGACATGATGTTGAAGCGCGAGGTAAAACACTACAGCGCCACCTATTGGTAGCTTTATGGTTTCTTTTCTGTATGTTTTCTTTCCTCGAGGCCCTATTTATTAAATACTAGAGGTCGCCCGCGACTTCGCCCGCGTACAATTTTTGATTTACTAAGATTATGACGATGCTGGACAATGGTCTCTTTGTAAAGACAAACATTAAAACCAAGTCACGAGGGTTCCAAATGCGCTCTGGTCTGAGAAAAAATGAGATAGATTCCAACTTCCAGTACTTACATGATATTATGTGATCTGATTTACTTAATTGATTAGGTAAAACAAGGTTATACAAATAAAAAATTAATTCTAATTGCGTATAGGAGAGAGATTCAACCACAGAATAATAATAACAACTCACAAAGCGAAAATCGCGAAGGTAGGCGTATACCAAAGGGTTTAGGTTAATTACTAAGGGATGGGTGCGGAACGCGCATGTTTCAATTAATATCCCAATTCCCAACCCGAATTTTAATAGGTTATCATTTTTTTAAAAAAACGACTTCCCTTAGACATTAGCTGTATATACGAACAGCTCAGAT
This sequence comes from Erebia ligea, assembly GCA_917051295.2. Taxonomy (NCBI): domain Eukaryota; kingdom Metazoa; phylum Arthropoda; class Insecta; order Lepidoptera; family Nymphalidae; genus Erebia; species Erebia ligea. The sequence goes on along the minus strand of OU785241.1, from coordinate 11,383,969 downwards.
TACTTAATATGATAAATATGAGTGTACTAGCTGATGCCTGCGACTTCGTCTGCGTGGATTTTAGAGATTTCATCCAGGTCCGTTCAGCCTTTCTTGTCCAGCCAGCAAGCGCATTTATAATAATGGAAGTATAGATGCAATTGTTTGTCCTTCAATCACGCTGCAACGGAGCGACAATCGAGGTGATTTTTGCGTGGCTGCATATCGTAAAAGATCTGGACCTAGGCTACTTTTGATCGGAACAGCGGAAAGTGACCAAAATAGTGCGGGATTCTAGGGTTACTCGATATGATCACTTCAGATTCAAAATTTGGTTTAGACTTTAGGCGCAGTTATTATAGTCAAATTCGTGGAGAGCTGGATGGTCCAATGGTCCAATTTGCATGTGGTCCTTTTCTTATTACATTTGTAACTCTATTATGTACCTAATTATTTATTCCTTAGTTTAAAGAATTGAAAATTTGTTTTGCATTAGAGATATAACGAAACGCACAGATTAATAAACTTTCATATCGGAATTATAAATATAAATCAATAAGAGATTATTCTGGTATCCAAATCAGCACCAATATTTACAAAAAAATTAAGATAGAACACAAGACTTTCTTTTAATGTCACTAAAAAATGTTCATTACAAAAATACAAAAAAAAAAACTCGTTACCCAAGGAAAACGCGGACCCAAATTATATCATAAACCTAAAATCGCAGAGGTAAGGGAATAAATGGGATGGGGTTAATTACTTCAGGGCGAAAAGGGCAAGGCAAAGTGATTATTTAGGAAAAATAAAGAATACATGGTAAGTTTTTTTGTTAACGAAGGGAAAATCTTCCCTCTTCAAGTATTTTTTTTATACTTATAGTCCCACAAACTCATCTGACCCGGTGACAGCGTCGCTAGGAGATATGAAAAAATTCCGTACAAACATGTAGTAAGTTTTACGATTTATGACGTATTAAAAATAAAAATTACGTTTGTTGTATGGGAGCCCCCCTTTAATATTTACTTTATTGATATTTAATTATTTATTTTGAAAGGTAATACATATACAAGTTAATATTCTGTGAAAATTTGAACCGTCTACGTGTTACCGTTTTTAATATTGAGCAAAAAAATACGAAAAAAACACGTTTATTGTATGGGGACCCCCCTTAATATATATATTTTTTTTAATTTTTAGTATTTGTTGTTATAGCGGCAACGGAAATACATCATTTGTGAAAATTTCAGCTTTCTAGCTATCACGGTTTATGAGATACAGCCTGGAGACAGACAGACAGACAGACAGACAGACAGACAGACAGCGGAGTCTTAGTAATAGGGTCCCGTTAGCATAAAATTAGTTCCAATTTTGGCCGCCGGGTCAGAGAAGTTTGACGGACTATACATAGTACCTAATAGTAGACTTCTTACGTAAAAAATCTCAATGCACAGTTGACAAAAGAGTGTTAAAATTATAACTATTTTGAGAAGTGACTGCTTCCCCATGATACCTACTTTACTACCGCAATATAGGGCTCATTAATCAATGAAAATTTAATCATTTGGTCGCGTCTAATAACATATTATCGCGCGTAGTATGGAACGGACTTCGACAGTTTGTGTGAGAGCTACGCAAATAAGCACTCAGCTCAGAGACGACTATTTGATTGGCGCTAACTATAATACTTGGGACTTGTACTTGGGACGCCCACAAGCGTGTAGAATGTAGATGGAATGCATTTCGCCGGCCCACTACTAAGCACGTGTTTCCTTCAAGAACGAGAAGGGAGAACGAGGTTCGTTCGTTCGTTCGTCTCAACCTATAGACGTCCACTGCTGGACGAAGGTCTCCTGCATGGATCGCCACAGAGCACGGTCTTGTGCCGCTTGCTTCCAGCGGCTCCCAGCTGCACGCTTGAGAACGAGGTACAAAAAAAAATTTTGAAATCGGTTTAGGAATCACATGCACCGACATACATTTAAAAAAAAAATACGCGCCGAATTGAGAACCTCCTCCTTTTTTGGAAGTCGGTTAAAAATTAAAGACTACTTCGATACGCATTTTAGCGTCTTGAAAGACAAACATCGTCAGGAAGCTGCAAGCCAGAGCTTGCATTCATAATTTTCCGTTCTCATTCGAAAAGGAGACCCGTTGTACTGACTCCGTTGTCTTGAGGTGTACCATAGAAACGCTTGAGGACGTCCGAACGGAAGTAAAGTTTTTTTTTTTTCTACCTATATGAGCTGCCGATACTATAAAGAAGCTTGAAGCTTCTGTATCTTTGGTTGTTATTTGCATTGAAATCGGCACATAATGTTGCGGGTCAAAGTTTATTGGACGACTATTACATAAGTTCAGAAACATTAACATAAAAAATATGACAAAATAATTAAAATTAGCAACTATTAACTATCACATTTTTATATATTTTTCATGTAAACGATAGTTAGTATTTCCTCGGTTTGGGAGGCTCAAACACTTTAACGCCTTTTAACTCCTTCGCGAACTCCTCAACGCACTGGGTAACCTTTTCTTCGGTGACTCCGGTCGCTTCAGCGGTTCGTTTAAGTATATTGGACAGGGGGCTCAAATCACCCGTTGGATTTATTGATCGAAGATATTCATACTCCATTCCTAGGAAGGCATGCACCCGCGCGACGATTTTTCGCTCCTATGACAAATAATTATTTAATTTAAACTTATGTTACTTTAATTAAGTCCCATATTGTATAAACAATGTTGAGAGTAATCTGAGGAGGAGAGGAATCTAGTGCAGTTATTATATTGGGAAACTGGCGACAGTTGAATTACAATGCGCATAACTACGCCTTACTTATAGGTCTACCAGAATCTGATGGCAAAAAATACCTTTGATTTTATATACATATATAATCAATGTAAAATACACCTAAAAGCAATGCGTGTAAGTACCAGTATACGGTGTATACTTTTTGCCATCAGATTCTGGTAGACCTATAGTTAATACGACAGAAGCATGCAGTCATATAACTATACTGTATCGACTGAAACCGCTAAAGAAAAGAGCGCTAAAATCACAATTTATGATCAAACGACGATATTACGTCGGAATTCGGAAGTGATACGTTAATAATTGCGAAAAAAATAGCTACATTTTATACAAGCAAAATTTTCATAAGCAACTTATCATTAATAATAGTGAATTTTTACCTCAAAAGTAAGCTCTCTATTTACGTCTGGCTCTGGTAATACAAACGCCATAGTTTTCACACTACCGTGATAAGAACATAAAGGAACGTGTGGTTATGCCGAGTGTTTGTTCGCGACTGAGGTGAAGAGTGTGGGGGCAGGGGTCCAAGCGAAACTGGTGGGAGGGAGGCGCGTCACGCACACAAATATACAATAATGCACACAAAACCGCGTTAATACAGACAGATACAATTATAAACAAAACACTGTTATTATATTCGTGTTGCGTAGAAAATAAGGCGAATGCGTAAGAAAAGATGTAACATTTTCAATTAAATATAAGCAGTAATTAAATGAAGTCATGTTATTATGTAAAGCAGTATAGTATTCTAATATGAAACAAAATGAAGATTTATTTACTGTTGACAGAATTAAATACAATCACGAATAGAAACTATTTATTTGCCATTGATATTTGATACTCCCCTAGGACGAAAATTTAATTGAAAGCCAGTTTAACGTTCCCAATTCCCACACTCTCATTAATTTTAATTGGGACACGACAAATTTGTAATACCACCAATATTATTAAATATTTTAAATAATAACGATAATGAACTGTGAAATATATCAAACTAAATATTGATATTAATTAATTTTTCAGCGTACCTTTTATCGCCTTGTTTCACCTCGCATCCGTGCCTGTCGGTTCTGCCCTTATTTATCTCCAGTCATGTCGGATTTTCCGTACCATAGGGCTATGAGGGAATAGAGAGTACACCTGAGGTGTGTGTAACACATACTTTTACTTATATATATTACACATAATTTCCTATAATATGACTTATCTTTGAAGAGATAGGCCGCTGTGGCCGAAATTAGGTCGAGACTCAAGAGGACATAATTACATTGAGGTAAACGGCGATTATACCAAGGCAAGGAATTTGAAAAGAGATTAATCTGCAATGAGTAATGCGACTATTGAGTATGATGAGTATTGACTATCCTTTTTCCTCAAATACGAATCAAGTCACTTGTTATCTATGTATTACACTTCATTTAGCAACATTAAATATTCAATTCTTATCATAAGAGTACATTCTCTTATGAAGTACATTCCCAATTTCCTTTCATCCAACTTCGGGAGCCATTTTCAAAACTGTGCTAAGGGAAACATAGAGTAGCTTTACCATAGAGCTAACGCAATTAATATTTTTAAATATTAATAGATAACGAGTAAACGAGCAGTTGGGTTACTGATGTAAGTGAGTACCGCTACCCATGAGCATTCGTAGCATCAGAGAAATTGCCTGAATACTAATATTTTGAATCATCAGATATTACCTGAACTGAGCCTATCTAGTCAAATCAAATTTTGTTCAAGTAGACTTTTAACAAATTGCTTTTGAATACACGAGTGAATCTACCACTTCAGTCGAAGCTGAGAGTCGGGTTTTTACACACTTACCTACCATATATGATAAGTATAAGCCCTTGACTTAATCTGTAGTCTTTCTTATGAAAAACTCAATCGTTGTGATTGATTGAATTTATTTATTCTTGTTGCTAGAAGATTTCAGCCAATAGGCAAAGAGTGTTAACCAATCAGTACATTCTCTTTTGAAGTACATTCCCAGTTTCCTTTCAGCCAACTTCGGGAGCCATTTTTAAAGCTGTGCTAAGGGAAACAGAGTAGCTTTATCACAGAGCTAACGCAATTAATATTTTTAAATATTAATAGATAACGAGTAAACGAGCAGTTGGGTTACTGATGTAAGTGAGTACCGCTACCCATGAGCATTCGTAGCATCAGAGAAATTGCCTGAATACTAATATTTTGAATCATCAGATATTATAACCTGAACTGAGCCTATCTAGTCAAATCAAATTTTGTTCAAGTAGACTTTTAACAAATTGCTTTTGAATAGTCGAGTGAATCTACCACTTCAGTCGAAGCTGGGAGTCGGGGTTTTACACACTTACGTACCATATATGATAATAAGCCCTTGACTTAATTTGTAGTCTTATGAAAAACTCAATCGTTGTGATTGACTGAATTTATTTATTCTTGTTGCTAGAAGATTTCAGCCAATAGGCAAAGAGTGTTAACCAATCAGGTGATTGCGATCGTCACTCTGTAGCAGACACTACCGCGGTCTGCCAGTTCTTGCCGGAAATTCTGAAAACCCTTTCTTAGTAGTTCTTAGTATACTTCTACATTATAGAGAAAACCTAAATCCAAAATTGCATTTCAAGTTTCTAGAACCAATTCAAGCTGTTTTTTTTATGTCTGACAGTCAGAGGTTCTCCTTTATTATCATCATCATCTTCCTCGAAGTTTGGCGGTCACCCGCGAAATGCATCTCTATTAACAAAATTTGATGTCGCATATTTTAATTTAGGATAATTGTTTTCATCTGTGGCGATCTGGAGCCAGCGATCCTTCCTCATAACACTAGTCTTGGGAATGAGAATTTGGCTAGCTCTGTAGATTCCCAAAGAAAGCAAGTTTTCTCCGCACAATAGCGGAGATTTCTGTTTTTGTGGATTAGGTTATCCTTTAAGAACCTACTTATTTACTCGTGCAGCCTCTGAGTTGTTATTACACTGCGCCCTTCACCCTCCCGTTCACCCTTCGTCCCAATCTTTGTCCCTTCGAGTTTCGGCTAAAGCTCAAAGCGCTAGGCGAGTCTTCCCAAATTGGCAACCATGATCACCCATCTATGAATATCAACGGAACAAAGATGTCTCGTTAGTTTAAGCGAAAAGTTTCGCTTTGATACTGACAATTACCCTCATCCAACTTCGAACTCAACCCCACGCTAATAGAGTTTAAAATTGCCCGGATAGTTTTACGCAAAGTTATTCCAGCGTAATACAAATATGGGGCTGAGTTAAATTATTTCATAGTAAAGATTGTTCAAAGACGATTTTTACTAAGAACTTGTCTAGTAAGTACTCTGTCTTGTAAGTACATAATTTAGAATTATTAATGTAAACTCGCTTCTGGGGGTTTATTACCATCGCTTAAAGCAGTATTATTTCAAAATGACAGTTATATCACATACCACATCCCTAAAATAAGGATTATAATTCTTAAACACGAACATAAACAATATTAAAACAATATGGCTTTAAGCGATGTTAGCATATCCCCTGTAAGAATTCGAGCAACGAAATAAAATTACTAAATCTTTCTGTCTTTCTATCAGCGCCGTTGGTGAGACGTAAAATTTTATAAGTTCTACGTGGTTCTACTTACTAACCATACGGGTTTTAAAATAACTCCTGTCATTAGATACCATAAATAAAAGCAGGGACTAACGAAGACGAATACATTATAGCGTCTGATACATACGGTATATACTATATATCAACATCATCTTAATACGATATCTCATTAAATATATTTTAGAGGGTATTAATATTATAACTTCTCGCGTTACATCCAATCAACGGAGTGATTAAGCTGTCGTGAGATATACTTACTCGGAAATATCGAATGGGTAAAAGGTATAACTTGTGTTGTTTACAACAGACGTGACGTGAACGATTCGATATTACCCAGATTTGGTGAGATATTTGGTATACAGAGTTCTAAAAGGACCGGCGATTATAAAGATGATTACGGGAAGCGGCTGAACGACGAAGGTCTAAGGACCACGGTGTGGTAGAGTTCTTTAGGAAAGAAGTATGTGAAAACCCACAAGTTGACGTTATGATGAATTGACATCACACCACGCGAACGCGGTGTTTTTCGTTTTTGTCAATATTGATTGTAACTTTTTAATAATAAAAATCGGAATAATATTAACTGTATTTATTGAGAAATTAAAAATCCTGAGATTTCGAAAATCCGGCCGCAATCCTGTCAAGAGTTTTTAGTTTCAGGACAAATCTTTTTAGAGAGACATTTTATACATATAATTAGGTATGTTTATTTATTAATTTATTTACTATTACTTAAAACACTTAAATATATCCATCCAATGTTATTAAGACAAGGAACCTTTATTCATTGTTTATCTTACCACTTAATCAAATAACAAATAAACAAAGTTAAAATGTGTGCTACATAATATGTATTTATTTTTAAAGATCTCTGCATAAAATAGTCGTGCCGTAGTCGTGGAGTCGGGTGTAACTCGTCACTAATCCTGCATGTTATTTTGTATTAGAGCCTATTCAGAGGTGCACGTACAAATTAATAAGGCAATCTAAATTCTACTTGGTTATTAATAAAGGCATCTATATATTATTTTTATTATTATAATAAAATATATGGACTATCTATTGATAAATAAATAGAGGGTTGTCAACACAAAATACTAGTGGTTCGCCCCGAACTGAGACCTCGCGGTATCACAGAGCGCCATCTATTGACATAATTGTGAAGTTCTGTTAAAAATATCATCATCATTAAAAATTAAATAATTTCGTTTCCTTATAATATTTATCTAATTTTAGTATTTGTTGTTCAAGTACAGGATATATTTCAAATAACTGATCAAGTTTCAGGCTTGAGAGTTCAGAAAATTGAGAGTTCTGAGGTCAACTTTGGACGTTAGAAAATCGCCACTTTGAAAGCCCCCCATTTCGTCAATTTTAGGGGAAAAATTAAAAAAAAAAAATTTTTGGACTCTATTCCTAATTATCTTTAAAATGATATACCGCAACCCTATGTAACGCTATAAAAAATATTTTACTTCGCATTCGCTTCTATGAGAGCCCCCCTGAAATAAACATTTTTATAACTTTTTAAGCCATATTCGGCGGGAGGCCATTGGTTTACACATTATATTTAAATTTGAAGTAATTACGTTCAGCAGTTCAGAAGTTATACGGCTCTGACAGACGGACGGACAAATGCCAATTCACCCAAGTAGACTCAGAGACCTTCGCTTCGCTCGGTCAATTATTCGAATAACAGTTAAAAAATATTCATATAGTTACTAGCTTCATCCGCGTGGAATAAGTTTTTTTCTCCCACGGAAACTTCTTCATTTTCCGGGATAAAAAGTATCCTATGCCACTATCCAGGTGTTCAACTATACCCATGTAAAAAATCACGTTGATAAGAAGTATAAATCAATGACTTAAATATCATAGGTATACATATTTTTATTGATTGCTACTATTAATTGGAATGTATCATACAATATATCAAGACAAAAAGCTCAAAATCGCGTGTCATTCACCTGAATATGCCACATCCATACAATTCTGAACTTGTGAACACTTGTGAAGACATGACGATACGGGCACCCTCTGTGAGACAATTCATTCATTAGCACAACTGCATTTAAAACCCAACCTTATGCGTGAACTCATAAGGTTAACATTCCAGTGTGTTGCAACAAAGGATATGAACAAAGAATTCAACAGATGGCACTGCGATAGAGTAGGTTGGGGATTAGCTGTATTCATTATGAAAATAAAGGGTCAAGTATTACTTGATGTGGTAATTTTCCCTTGACAAGGGGAGGTTGGGAAATTGGGTGCTGGTTCTTAGGTCGATTTACATAATGTTTACCTAATTTAAAGGCCGGGACCAACACGATGGTGGTAAAACACGACAAATTGAACGCGCGCGTACGTGTGAACAATTGGTTATGGCTTTGTATGAAGGCGTAGTGCTGGGAATTATTAAGTACTTGGAAAATTCAAACTATAGGCATGTCAATAGACTGCGGATATTTTAAGTAAATAGCTATGAGGCAAAATGATATTTTTTCACATTTTCATGTAACTATGTACTCAATAATAAGTCACTTTGGAATAGACCGGATCTGCCATCTGTTCTGGAGGGGGATTTAGGGTTTAAAAAAAGTAATGTTAGCTACGAAACTAAAAGAAAAACTTTCTCATCACGTCTAAATATTTAATCTAAATACGGTGAAACTTGCAGGTTTCGTACTCTCATATTCTACTCCCACAGAATTCAGAAAAAGTTATAGAGGTGTTAGAGGTAGGCATTTTTTTACTAGTTTTAAGGGCAAAACACACAGGTCACGGGCGCGGGCGTTGATTGCAAAATTGCTGACAAGTGACAATGCAGCGGGTGGATGAGCTCGCTTAGAAGAAGATTTTTTTACTCATGCTTTCAAATTGTACCGACCTATATTTAAAAGGTGGTTTGGAGCGGAAAAAGCATTCTATATAACATATTCTACCGGTTCGAATTGGGTTGACAACTAGACAAAATATCAGCAGCTTTTTCCAAATGTTAAAACGCGCGTTATATACCTATATTTTCAAAAGTCAACGCATTTTTTTACTTTAATCGAAACTTTAAAATAGTTATCAAATAAATATTATAAATGCGAAAGTTTGGATGGATGTATGGATGTGTGGATGTATGGACGTGTGGATGTATGGATGTTTGGATGTATGGATGTTTGTTACTCAATCACGCCCCAACGGCCGAACGGATCTGGATGAAATTTGGCACAGAGATATATTATAGTCTGGAATAACACATAGGCTACTTTTTATCCCGGAAAATTAAGGAGTTCCCGCGGGAACCGAAAAACCTCGATCCACGCGGACGAAGTCGCGGGCATCAGCTAGTCAAACATAAAATTAACAGAGGACGTGGATATTACGTCTTCTGGCAGGTTCTCTATTTAATATTCGCTAAATAATAACTTATTTTCGACACAGGCAATATCCCAATTAGAAACGAGGGAGCAAATAACTTCGTACGTGTCCCTAGAATTTCGATTAGGAACGGTTACTGTAGAATTCAGCGTCTACGCCTATAGCCTCAAAAAGGGAGACACGGAAACGGGATAAAAAGACCAGGTTTTATGTGAATGGGCCTCATTAATAATTCATTCGTAATCCCTCAAGTTGGACCCGAGGTGTATTTTACGACAATCGTCTGTTTTATACGTTCGCGGCGACTTTTAATGAAATTTGAAAATAGGGCAGAGGCTTTCGTTCACACTTCCAGTTTCGTCAAATAAAACATATAGAATTAAACTATTCTTAAATATATATCATATAGAATTAGCTACTAGTTAAGGCCCACTTCGTTTTATGTGTTTTTTAATTGCAGCGGGAACTCCTCAATTTTTCGGGATAATAGGCATATTGAGTACTTATCCTTCTTCGAGACACGACCAACGAGTATGTCTGTATCGAATTTTATCAAAATCGGTTGAAAGATGGGCCGTGAAAGCGTAACAAGTAAACAAGCTCACATTCGCTTTATAAAATTAGTTAGGAATTTTTCTACTTCTTTTCATTTAATAAGACCAGGAATTTAATACAGCTTTTAGCCGTCAAAATACATGTTTTTATCGCGCAGAATAGTTTCTTAAACAATTTCTGAATTTTTGCTTACCTTTGCAACTTGCAAAATGTTTGAAAAATATAAAATTGGGACAAATCCTTTGAAATGGCGGCTCCAGGAAACGCGATTTTCAGAAATCAGGTCTGAGAACCCACTGTATAAAGGCTCTAAGCAAATCGTAATCATTATTATTATTATTATTATTATTAAATTCTTTATTGCATAAAAAATGGACATATACAAAGAACAATATACAAAAATTACAGACAAAAGGCGACCTTATCACTAAAGTGATCTCTGCCAGGCAACCTACGTGAATGGATCGTAAGTTTGCTGTGAGACGGGAAATTGAATAAAACATAATTACTTAAACATACATTCTAATACGTACATACTATAAACAGATAAAAATATTACACATAAATAATATAAATATATAATTAAATATAATAAGTACATAATATACATAAATATTAAATTAAATATGATTAATTTAAAATACCTAAACACAAATAATAATAATAAGAATAAGTTTACAGCGATAGATAATGCTTCTTGACACGACCTTTAAAGGCCGCTAGAGATTTTGATCGTCTGATATCAGCTGGGAGCGCGTTCCACAATAAAACTGCTTTTAGGGTGAACGAGTCAGCGTATCCCTCGGCGTTACGTGTGGCGATTTTAAGTTTATTGTCACTGGAAGACCGCAAGGTATGCTGAATTGGGAAGGAGCTAAGGAACCTGAATCGTTCCTTTAGGTAAGGGGGCGACCATGGGTGGTAAAGAGTGGCATAGAGAACTGAGAGGACATGGAGATTACGCCTTTGTCTGATAGGGAGCCAGTTAAGTTTCCTTCTATATTCCGAAACATGATCGTACTTCCTTAGGCCGAAAATAAATCTAATGCACAAGTTTTGCAAGCGTTCTAACTTATTTAAAAGGTCTTCGGTCAAGTCGAGATAACAGACATCGGCGTAATCAAGGATGGGAAGGAGAAGTGTATTTGCTAACAAGATCTTGGTCTTTATTGGTAAAAAGTTTTTCCACCTTTTAATAGATGCATAAGCGCCAAAGATTTTCCTACTAACCTCAGAAACTTGCGATTTCCATGATAGATTGCTGTCTATGATAACTCCAAGATTTTTTACAGTATGACTATAAGCTAGCGCAGAACCATCAAAGACCACAGGTGGTAAAGTAGAGTAATCAAGTTTAGACATTTGTCTGGAGTTACCTATGATAATGACCTGTGATTTACTAGCATTCACTAGTAGACCAAAGGACTCACTCCAGCTGCAGACAATATTAAGTTCGTCGTTTAATCGTTTAACAGCTTCAGAGATCTGATCAACAGGAGTGGATATGTACAGTTGGAAATCATCAGCATAAAGATGAAATGGCAAGGAAAGAAGATTAGTAACAGTATTTATGAAGATGGAAAAGAGCAGAGGAGAAAGGACACCACCCTGTGGAACACCAGCACGGAGACGGCAGTAGGAGGACAGTTTTCCTCTAACACGTATGCATTGCGACCGGTCACATAGGTAAGACTTGAACCAACTGATAGAAGCAGAGGAAAACTTTATTGATTCGAGAATTGCTAACAGAATATCTAGGTCGACGGTATTAAACGCGTTAGAGAAATCGAGCAATGCCAAAATGGTTACTTGCTTGTTATCGATTCCAAACCGTATGTCATCACACACCTTGGTCAGTGCCGTAACCGTACTGTGCCCACGGCGGAACCCAGACTGAAAAGAACTAAGTATATTATTTCTATTCAGGAAAATTGTGAGTTGGGAATGGACAATGCGTTCAAGGACCTTAGATAAGAAAGGAAGGATAGAAATGGGACGGTATTGGGAAAACAATAATGGATTAGAAATTTTAGGTACAGGAATGACCTGAGCAATTCGCCAGCCACTAGGAAAGGTATTAGAAGAGAGGGAGTAGTTAAATAGGTGACACAACACATGTAGGATAGAGTCTAGACTTAATAGAATCATCCTGCGGCTAATACCATCACTACCCATAGCATCTGATTTTACGGCAACGATTTGCTTTTTTATTTCACTCGGGCTGATTGTGCTAAAATTGAAGAAGTCGTAGCTAGGTTTTGGACGCAGGTTAATGGAAGAGAGCGTTTCGGACTTCTTCAGTATATCAGTGGTGACGTTAGTGAAATGGCAGTTGAGGGCATCAATGTCTACATCATGAGATACGCCCTTTTTTATTCTTCCAATACCCATAGACTCCAAGAATTTCCACACCTTTAATGTATTTTTGCCATCAACAGACGAGTGTATGTAATTACGTTGAGCATCTCTGCAGATCTTATTACAACGATTACGCAGCTGTTTATACTTCAGCAAATTCGGTTCAGTAGGTTTTAACTTATATTTTGATTTGGCAGCATTCCGTTTATTCATTAGCAACTTTATATCGTGAGTAAGCCACGGCGCAGGTAAATGTTTTAATTTAATTGGGCGAAAAGGAGCATGGATATCAAACAAACCGGTTAAGAGAGAATTAAAGATATTAAATTTGTGATCTAAAGTAGGAGCATTGAAAACGGAATCCCAGTCTATGTTGTTTAAATCACGCAAGAAGTTGTCATTATTGAAGTTTTTAAAGCTGCGTCGCATAACAACTGTTGGTTTGATCTTAGTTGGGCGCAGTTTATATGATAAGTATACTAAATCATGGTACGAAAATGCTTCAGCAGAGAATTGCCCATGCACATCTACATATTCCTTATTAGAGACGATCATGAGATCAAGTTGTGAAGGAGTACAGTTTGGAAAGTAGTGAGTTGGGTTCGTTTGAAGCAAAGTCAGATTTGAGCTATTGATTATATGTTTAAGTTTATGCGCCCGCGAGTCATCTTTAACTAGGCAAGTATTGAAGTCACCCATAATGATGATGTGATCGACATTTGACAGCTTAAAACGTATTACTCGAACTGTTTAAGGAGTTCAGCAGGGCGATTATGTAAAACCTGTATCAATCATTGTTACTGTCTCAATTGCTTTGATTGGCTGAATTTATAGTCTTTTTGCTGCGTCAGTGGATTTTGGCTAATAGTGTAAGAATGTTAACCAATCAGAGTTGATTGCGATCGTTACACTGTAGCTGTCTTTTTTAGACAATCGCCCTGCAGGTCGAATAATCAATTTGACAAACGATTACGATTACGATTTCCTTACACAATCGGGGGACAGGTCATTGCACTATTACGAGAAACAACCCTTACAGCTTACGCCCTATACTATACAATATAGTAAACCCCGGTCGTCCCTGCCTAGTTCCTAACATAAAACATACATTATCCTGGTTAGTAAGGAAAAAACGAAGCCGTTTGAAGGGTCAATAGGATGCAATACGCAATTTTTCAGACACACGTCTACTAGAATTGCCGACCCTCGGGTTCGGGATGAGTTTATCCGTCCACATATACCTCTGACTACTCCAGACTCGATAATAAATGGAAAAAAGGAACAAAGTACAAACGTTCGTACTATTTGACTTTTTTGTACTGTTCGACTTTTACGTAACACTCTTCAAGGTTGTGTACCGAATTGTAAAGTATGGAGCAACGTTTTTACTTACGGAAAGAAAAGTTACCGCTTTACAGAAACTTTCTTTAAAATTGCGAAACTACCCAAATAAGCAGAAGCAAAGATGCGAAGTGTCAACTCAATCAAATCAGCAACTCTTTATCAAACGTTATCACGCGTATGAAATACATTACTGAGACGTCATCAAATGATGCATTTTTTTCTGTAATCGATAAAACTGAAAACTAGCAGAGGTCGTGGAACCTATAGGTCTTTTGGAAGCTCTCTTGATCAGTGAGAATTAATTTGATTAAGAGTTAATTTACTTATCCACCTACTAATGATTATCTTGGCTTTGTCGTTTAGTATGGCAAAAAATATCTTCCATAAACAAACCAGCCAGCATACTCTAGCTAGCTAAAAACAAGGGTGTTCGTAACAAGATGGGGGCTAAAATAAACACTGAGTTAGAATTTTTTCATCAAAATTTTGACTCACACCATCTGTTCCCGGGGATTGGGTAAATATTTGAGCCGTCCCGGTTAACTGTTAATTTATTATGGAACTGACTCCGGAGTCATCTTGCTACAATTTTTAATTTTACGACGTCGTCTTCGCCGGAGCAATTACTTTTGGGTAAATAAAGTTAGATTTTTATTAGATAACAAGATTTTGCGCTTGGGTAAAGATATTATTTGTATGACTACCTATTACCTAGAATCGTAGCCTAAATTAAATATGCGGGCTGCTGAAAAATTAAGTTGGAATGTACTGCCTTTCTGTCCGTCCTTCACTTAACGTCGGTAAACTATCGAGGTTTTAACACAGACTTAGAACTTTAATTAGACGCTTTATGGCAATGTTGGCTAAGCCACGTCGACCCGGGGCGGTAACTAGATGTGTATCCCACTTTGGAGGTCTGAATTTGACGATTTCGTGTCCTCTTTGCTACAGAGTGCTAGTCAAACTGTCTGGTTATTATCACTAACATCTGATAATAACAAGCGTTAACGTAACTAGTTATATATGAAAGATCATAGTTAGGTAAACTTTAATTCGACCTATAGAGTCAAATTCCGAGTCGAAGTAGAGTCTAACTCTAAGCGGAAGGGTCTGGGAGCTCACCGCATTAATATCCTTTGAGGACCCCTATTATTATGTGATTATTGGCAGAGGTTACGAGCTTCAAAATGAGAAGAAATAGACGCAGGCTCCTTAAGAAAACCCTTACAATTATGCTATGAATGGAAAGGGTTACGAATCACGAGCCTAAGCCATAAGAAATAAGATTGCAGGGAAATTAAGTAATTTTGTAAGTTTGTTTATCTAATTAGTAGTATTTTCTGCAAGTTTCATTATCTATACCCACCACGATATCATTACTTTGCGCGAAGTTCTCAGAAAGTAGTTTATTAAACTAAATTAGTATCATCGGGGGGCAAGAAGTTAAAAGTTCGTATTTTCGGCAGCCAGCCAAGTCTCGGATAATTTTCTCTTCCTTTTGACACAGTTTCGCTAACACACAGTTCAGAAAGTTACGCCACCAACGCGTCTGGAAGTAGCCATAATACCACCATCACCACCACCACTACAGCCCATTAACGTCCCACTGCTGGGCACAGGCCTCCACTCTCATAGCCAATACCAATATACCAATACCAATATGCCATAATAGGTACAATGAGTTTTATTTGACGTATAAGTTTAATTTATACGTTCAAAGTTAAGTACCTATTTTTGTAAGTATATGTTTATGAATATCTAAAGTTACTCTAGTCAAAAAACAGCATTCCAGTAAAGTCATGTCAAATGCAAATTTCAAGCAGGGTAAGTAGGTAATTTGTTGACCAACTCAATGAAAGACTACTATACGTATTACATACAATCTACAATAGAAAAGTGCCCCATAATTGGCAATAGATAGAACATCACATAAATATTTCACGCATGTTTCGATTTCGCATCGATTCAATTTTTTAGCCTGATTGGTCCGATACTGACGCAGTTCGTTGTTATAGCGCTTCTTCCTTCATGAAGGGGTAAAACTAGAACAGGCATCATTGTATTTCAAAGACTTTATGAAATGCTTGAATATGAAAGAGATCATACATGAAAACAGTCCAGACGATGACTGTTTCCAAACTGTATGTTCGCTAAACTGTGACATAGTTAAGGCTACATTTTACAAGGTTTTATCCAATTTTACTGGTTAGTAGTTTGGTGGCATCGGGTAAACTCGGAGTTTGGACAGTTTAAAACTATTACTGGTTTAGATTATTACAATAGTTGGTTATCTCACGAGCTCTGTGGGTTTAGGGTAAGTACTTAGTTTAGGGCTAATAGTTTTCTCAAACTTTAGATTAGGTGCTTAAAACCAATGAATACAGAAAATGTATAGAAATGGTAATAACGCTTAATAAGCTTCTTAACACATCATAAGCACTAGATACCTTAACTTTCTTTAACTTTTTTAACCGCATACTGATTCGTAGCTTACCTGCAAAACAGAAAAAAGAATTAAACAGTTATTCCTTCTACAAACATACCGGTACAGACGGGCGGACACATAAAACTATGAATATAAAATATCATACAACAAAGTCTTCGTCCAAAAATACGGCGAAACTAAACAGTACCAAAAAAAAAGCGATCTCGCGACGCAAAAAATCAAAGCCATATTACTCATCCAACCCACCCACTTGTCCAGAGTAAACAAAAACCATTCACGGGAATATTGCTTTAAAATAGAGTTAAATAAAGGTCATAATCGGTTGCTGTAAATAGATTGTTGGGTTGTAAATAACCTCACGTGGTGGCACACACGGTCTGCACAGAAATACACGTAAACACAACATGTTGGATGGAACACTTGGTCGGATCCATTAATAGATAAATAAACGCCCCGTTCGAGATGTTTTCGAAGACCTTTTTGGTATAAGGCCCCGTTCATACACATCCGTTCTTCAAAATATTTTTTATATTGTATTGTACTCGCACGGGATAAGTCTTTACAGTTTACATGTTGGTTTCATATTGTAGCAAATTCTGTCGTACACAATCTATAAACTAATTTGTCAGGACTAAATCTAGTGATGTCCGTTTTCACACCGATAATAATTACTAGCAGATGCCCGCGACTTCGTCCGCGTGAAATAAGTTTTTTAAATTCCCACGGGAACTTACTAATGTTTCGGGTTAATATACCTTATAGCCTATGACACTCACAAATAATGTAGCTTTCTATTGGTACCAGAATTTTCAAAGTCGGTTCAGTAGATCCAGAGATTACCCCATCAAAGCTGACGTTTTTTTTCACGCCATAGAAGTCTCTAAAAGTCAGCGTAAAAACGCACAGTATGAACTAACCCTAACGCGGGTAATCTTGAACTTGCGTGCGTTCCCTTTGTAGATCACGGGTAACATTCTAAAAGCGTACATAGTAATAAAATAACATGTTTGTCCGTTGCTTGCAGCGTACGGTGTGCCTACTGTTAAAAACTAATGGATTCCTTCACCCTGGCTCGTATTACTTGTACTGGAATCAATTGATATTTTTCGATTCCGTTGATTTTTTGTTGAATCGCCCTGGCTTCACAGTTCATTCATGTTCAATTCTGAAACTGCATTCTTTGTCGGGGATAAATATTGTTAATCTCGATGCGAAATATCTATTTTCTAGACCAAGTGGTTTGAGCACTGCGGTGAACAATACATACGCTGATTCTGACGGTTTTTTTTGTTTGTTTTTTATCCACTACAAGTTAACCCTTGACTGCGATCTCACCTGATGGTAAGTGATGATGCAGTCTAAGATGGTAGCGGGCTAACCTGTTAGGGGCATGGCAGTTATATTAAACCCATCCCCCTATACCGGAACGCTAAATCGCTTGGCGGTACGTCTTTACCGGTAGGGTGGTAACTAGCCACGGCCGAAGCCTCCCACCAGGCCAGACCAGGGAAAATTCAGAAATTATAAATTTCCTGCCGGGGATCGAACCCGGGTCCTCCGCAAGTTAAGGCAACAGCGCTCAACACTGCGCCACGGAGGTCGTCAAAATGATTGTTACATTGTAACGATCGCAAAACTTATGGGGAAATGAAAAAAACATTGAAATCGGTCCATTGGTTTCCGAGAAAATTGCGAACCAACAAACAACATATATTAAAAGATATAGAAAAGATTACTCATTTCTATTATTTCTATCATCATACTTACTAATATTTTAAATGCGAAAGTGTGTTTGTCTGTTGGTTTGTCCTTCAATCACGCCGCAACGGAGCAACGGATCAACGTGATTTTTGGCATAGGTATAGTTGAAGACCTGGAGAGTGACATAGGCTTTTTATCCCGGAAAATTAAGGAGTTCCCGTGGGAATTTAAAAAAACTTATTCCACGCGGACGAAGTCGCGGGCATCAGCTAGTACTTACATATATAATATACAGGTCGAATACAGAACCTCCTTTTTGAAGTCGGTTAATACCTCCGTATTTCAATGAAATCAAAGCAAACAGCTGTTGTGTAAATAGACATACACAAATAAAGTCCGAACTCCGAAGTGATTTGGGTTCGACCGATCTCAATGTCAAGCGCAACTCAGGGCAATGACTATAATATACGGTCTGACCCCAACATATAACATACCTACCTTATACCTACCAACTTGATGTATGTCTGTCAGTTAACCTTTAATGTGATACTCTAACGGCCGAAATTAATAATGTAGGTATCTACAATCCACGATTAAAAGCAATCTTGGATTATTGCGTATCTGTCGATCGATCTCTAATCCGCATACCAATAACAAAACTCTGCAGTCCGATCTTTTTAGGGTTCCGTAGCCAAATTTGGCAAAAACGGAACCCTTATAGATTCGTCATGTCTGTCTGTCTGTCTGTCTGTCTGTGTGTCCGTCCGTATGTCACAGCCACTTTTTTCCGAAACTATAAGAAGTATACTGTTGAAACTTGGTAAGTAGATGTACAGTTGTGGCCATTTAATTAAGAACGATTTGAAGTTCCAGATTTTTTAAATCTAAATCATGTCATGTGTAGTTATGTGTTCCTTCTTAGAAGTAACTAGCTATTTTATGTAATAGTTATATTAATAGAGCAAACAAGATTAGGAATCTAAATATATAAAAGGCAAAGGTGACTGACTGACTGACTGACTGACTGACTGATCTATCAACGCACAGCTCTAACCACTGGTCGGATCGGGCTGAAATTTTGCACTCAGATAGCTATTATAACGTAGGCATCCGCTAAGAAAGGATTTTTGAAAATTCCACCCCTAAGAGGGTGAAATAGGGGTTGAAAGTTTGTATGAAACTCCGTCATTTCTCAAGTTATATCCATGAAACTTGGTTTACAAGCTACGGGTAAAAATTAGGAAATATGTGTTTCACAGTTTTTGAAATTTGAGTGACATAGGCTACTTTTTATCCCGGAAAATTGAGGAGTTCCCGTAGGAATTTAAAAAAATTGTCCACGCGGACGAAGTCGCGGGCATCAGCTAGTATAGAATAAAATTGCTAATTATTTTTTTTACAAATTGTATTTAATCTCTATAGTAACAAATTCAAATAGTAATGGAGCTGGACAAATAATTAAGAACGATTTATTAAACTGCTCGAGATTTGTTTTATATGAAACTTAGATTAAATTAAGCACATTATTGTGAAGTGCGTAAAGAAAAAAAGCAATTTAATACATTTTAAACTAAAATTATTAGTTAGTTGCATGTCCATGGCTTTTAATACTGCTTTACACCGGGGGGTCATTGACTCTATCAATTTTTGATATTTCGCAAGAGAGATAGAGTTCCATTCTTCTAAGAAAACGTCGTACAGCTCTCTTTCATTGCCTCACTGTCGATTTGAAACCTTCGTCTTGGCTTCGCACCAAAGATGCTCTATTGGGTTTAGATCTGGGCTGTTAGCGGGCCAATCTAAGACAGGAACTGATTGCGATTTGAGAAATTCCTTAACGGTGCGTGCAGTATGCTTTGGATCATTGTCGTGCTTGAATGTCCAAATAATCGGAAGGACTTCAGAATAAGGTAACATTGTTTCTTCCAGTATTTTTATGTGGTGTGCTTTTGATCCATGTTTCCTTTTATCAGCTTAACAGGTCCAACGCCATGTCCAGAAAAGCACCCCCAAATTTTCACATTTCTCCCACCATGCTTTAATGTCACTTTTGTGTACTTAGGGTCGAATGCTTTATTTGAAGGGCGTCGTACATATCGTTTTCCATCAGAAAATACCCTGTTTGTTTTTGTCTCGTCAGAAAAAGAACATTTTTCCTCTGTCTAACTGTATACAGTGTCAGTTTTCATACCTTATTGCAAGCTGGGCTTGCCTATGGCACCATTTCAACATGGGCACCTTCCTTGCTATCCTTCCGAGCAACTTTTCTTCTACCAAACGCCTTCGAATAGTACGTAGCGAGATTGCTGAGCGGTTGTTTTCAACAAAATATTCTTTTCTCAGCTCATTAGACCCTTTAAAAGGATTTTATTTTGCCAAACGAACGATATTTCGATCATCTCGATGAGATAATTTTCTCTGTTTAGGTACACGCGGAACATTTGAAGTAGTTTGATACGTGGAAAAATGCTTCACAACATGGAAAACCATCGTTTTTGAGCATTGCAGATGAATGGCTATCTTTTTATACGACCAATCCCTCTCGCGAAGTTGTAGTATTACTTTCCTTGTAGATTTATCACAACTTTTATTTTTCCCCATTGTTTTCATATGAAGCAATCACCTTTAAGACTTTTAGAGCACTAAATGGCGCCAAAATTATACGAATAGTGACCTACAACCACAGAGCCACAGTGTTAAATTTGAATAAAAAATAAACTATTCAGCGTTCTTAATTATGTGACCAGCCAGTAAGTAGTAATACTAGGTTCAGATCTAATGTATAAAGTTTATCTATTTATTTTTTAGCCAATCATGTGTATCAAAGAATGTACCGCTAGTATGGAAAAGTTTTGCGATACCGAGAGAAATACAAAATAATACATGCAATTAGATAAACTTGTTAGTTTGAAAAAATCTTTCCTTTAAATAAGCGTTCTTAATTATATGACCACCACTGTATTTCTGTGAACCGCATTAAGATTTTCACACAAAACTAGAAAAAAAACAATAAATTTTGGGGGTCCCCATACTTAGAACTGAAACTCAAAAAATTTTTTTCCATCAAACCCATACGTGTGGGGTATCTATGGACAGGTCTTCAAAAATGATATTGAGGTTTCTAATATTATTTTTTTCTAAACTGAATAGTTTGCCCGAGAGACACTTCCAAAGTGGTAAAATGTGTGTCGTCGTCCCCCCCCTGTAACTTCTAAAATAAGAGAATGATAAGACTAAAAAAAATATATGATGTACATTATCATGCAAAATTCCACCGAAAATTAGTTTGAACGAGATCTAGTAAGTAGTTTTTTTTTAATAATTTAAAACTTACTACAGGTTTGTACGGAACCCTCGGTGCGCGAGTCCGACTCGCACTTGGCCGGTTTTTTTTGAAGCCGGATCGCTAGCGATCCTTTCCTCTTGACCGTTCCGTTCTTAGCAGTATGTTTGATTATACAATGCGTTTGACTCGTATGTTTTTAATTTCAAACCAGTTTTAAAACTATTTAAATAGTACCCAAAATATTTTTCATGCTAAAAATTAGTGATCTTTGTCTGAAAACGTGTAAAATTTCTACTGGAAATAATATTAAATTAATAGTTAAAATATCATATCAAGTGAATACGTTAGCAGAAATGGAACGTGTGCTCTAGCCTGTGGTCGTTACCGGATTTATTTAACTACTAGATGATGCCCGCGACTTCGTCCGCGTGGATTGGGGTTTACTGTTTTTCGTGGGAACTCTTTAATTTTCCGGGATAAAAAGTAGCGCTCCTACGAGTTATTCCAGACTATACTTAATCTATCTCCATTTTAAATTTCAGCCAAATCCGTCCAGTGGTAACTTATCTTATTCAGACAATTGGGTTTATTCAAATAAATTATTTTTTAGTGATTAAATAGAGGAATTTCCCAAAGCATCGTAATATCCACGTCCCCTGTTAAGCTATCGATGGAATGAAAAAGTGCTTTCATACAACACCCCATAAGCGCGCTTTTTGACGTTTAAAAAAAAGTTGATGATTTGACTAGTTGTCAAATACCCAATTATGTTCACAATCACTAAACTAATGAAGAGTCCCTTTTTCTGAAGGAAGCACTTTAAAAGAGATAGTACACCTTTTAACTTAGGACTGATATAGATTGTGTTCAACAGAATCTTCATCTTCGAACAGCTTAAAAGTATAAATAGTTAATAGCCTGAATGACAAATAAACCCACAGATAATAAACTCTTTTTCGTGGTTATGAGGATAGGTATTTTAATGGATACAGTGACGTTTATAAGCTTATCTTTAAATTACTCATCAAAGTCGATATAAATATGCGACAAATAGATAGTAGATAATGTAGTTAAATATGTGAATTAATAATAAAAGTTTGACACGAAAATTACATCTTTATGTATAACTAGCTGATGCCCGCGACTTCGTCCACGTGGTTTAAGTTTTTTTGATTCCCGCGGGAACTCCTCAGTCTTCCGGGATAAAAAGTAGCATATGTCACTCTCCAGGTCCTCAACTATACTCATGCCAAAAATCACGTCGATCCGTTGCTCCGTTGCGCCGATGCAAACCAACAAACCAACAAACAAACACACTTTCGCATTTATAATATTAGTATGATTTTGTAATAGTTTCTTTAGGGTCTTCACGATAGAAAACTCCCGGAGCAGTGCAGTGGTACATGCCGTAATTCGTTAGTATAACCCTATAATATATAACCTTATAACCCTTAATTCGCTTACTATTTGGACGCCTAATTGAAATGCATAAGCAATTGCGGAATTGAAAAATGTAAAGGCCAGAAAATGTTAAATTCCTCAAAGCTATCTCCGCAACTAACCTAAGTATAAAACAAGAAAAGCAACGATATAAGTTTAAGGCAGAACGCCTCGAAGGCATTGCACCGTGTAAAAAAACTAACACGTCCATAGAACCTTTGTTGTGGTGGTCAGTGCCTCCGCGAAACAAAATAAGACAAAAGCGAAACGGGACGAAACAGGTCTCGCCTTCGAACCAGTTCTACAACTACCATTCTTGGATCCCAACATGATTCAAACAAAACCAAACCTTATCACAAGCCCCATAAAGTACTAATTGAAATGGAAGTGTACGCCGAAGACTATTCAACTACCACACTTGGCGCATAACCCAATTTGAACAAAAAACAACCTTATCCAAAACTTGTTTATAGTCCAAATTAGAATATCATAACGATGCAGCTATGATTTAAGGCATTTCGATTTCCTTAGGAATTTTGGATCGCGGGCCACGTGATTGTGGATTTTAGGGACGATTTTCTTGGAAATTCGGTTCGGTTTTTTGTTGGCCGTCTGCGTTTCTGAGGCAGAGAGGTCACTGGGCTCAAGGCTACCTGCATTGTAGACCAGTAGGTATTTTTGTATGCAATAAGGCTATAAAGTTTCGTCATTCTGGGAGGTCTGGCCGATTTAAAACTGAGTGTTGTAGGTATAATAAATTAATTAAGGCCCACCCACCTTATTTGAAAATTCCAAACGAATGCGTTGTTAGCAAGATAAGCATTGTTTTCTGTATTTCAGCTCTATCGGTTGGGGATAGCTGTTCTATAATTAAGTTGCAAGATTTGACCTAAACAAAACCACCACATTCATAAAAGCTTGTAGCTTAGGTCGTGGAGATTCAGACATGATCTACTTTTTAACAGCTGACTCCCAAAAAGTAGGAGGCTGTCAATTCCCCGGTTTTTTAGGTATAAGTACATACAATAATAATTGTAAATAAACCAATTTTTTTCTACGTTTTAGGGTTTTTTCTTTGAATGGCTTAGTATTAAGTAAGACTAAACAGATGAAGGCGCATATTGCTATAATTTGCTACACACATAAAACTACCATCATAACTATCCTTCTATAGGTACATAGAATCTCAGTTAAGGTACCTACTAGAATACTAGATAGATCCAAGCGACATAGTAATGCATAGGTACTCAGTATTCAAATGGTGTAAACGTGGCATCCTATCTGTGACGTCAGCGCCAGGCTGCGCCCGCGCAGGTAGCTACGAGCTATTCTCGTTCATGGTCAGTGACCACGGGACCTTTCCTTGGGGTGACTGTACCACCAGCGTACAAAGACCCATTCAAAATCAATTTTATATCTAGGTACCTATCTACCTAGGTTTTGCTGAGGTGCAGTGGTAATCTAGAAATTTATATGTGAATAAAATTGATTGATTACAAATAACTACACGCACGACGTTGGGGGCATAACTAGTATACCAATAACTTTAAAGCTCGTTTTAAACTGGTTCATGCAACCAGTCCAATTAGGCCCAGCAAAGTTTCTTACATCGAAACAAAGGATAAAGGATGGCCTTCTGTCCAGGGGTCAAGTTACATTGGCAACGTCTGTCGCATTTCTTTTTCATGCCATATGTTTTCCGATTATGTATATGTAAGTCTGTCCTTGTATAATGGATGCCTTTAGAAGTTATTTATAGTAAGTCCCTCGTATGAAGTGGGCGGTTAATTTCAACAAGTATTTTGCCTGAAACACAAAATTAAATTAAGTTATGGCAGTTGTAATAAATTTGACGACCTCCGTGGCGTAGTGTTGAGGGCTGTTGCCTTAACGTGCGGTGGTCCCGGGTTCGATCCCCGGCAGGGTTTGGAAATTTATAATTTCTGAAATTTCCCTGGTCTGGCCTGGTGGAAGGCTTCGGCCGTGGCTAGTTACCACCCTACCGGCAAAGACGTGCCGCCAAGCGATTTAGCGTTCCGGTACGATGCCGTGTAGAAACCAAATAGGGGTATGGGTTTAATTAACTGCCATGCCTCTAACAGGTTAGCCCGCTACCATCTTAGACTGCATCATCACTTACCATCAGGTGAGATCGCAGTCAAGGGCTAACTTGTAGTGGATTAAAAAAAAAAACTCCCAGACAACCACGAATTAAATTGAAACCCAAAGTTCAACCAACCCTTAATTTTTATCCCCATGTGCCCTATGAAATCACTATCTCACTAGTCACTAACCATTACCATCCATAATATTATAAAATATGCAAAAGTTTGTTTGTTGGTCCTTCAATCACGCCATGTCAGAACAACGAATCGAAGTGATTTTTGCAAGGATAAATAGTTAAAGTTAATGTTTTCAATGTTGTGTGAAGTCTGCAAATCCGTGCTTGGCCAGCATGGTGGACTATGGCCCCACCACCATCACCACTACAGCCCATTACGTCCCACTGCTGGGCACAGGCCTCCACTTTCATAGGAGAGAGGGAATTAGACCCACCACGCTGCTCCAATGCGGGTTGGAGGACTATGGCCAAATCCATCAAATTCTGAGAAGAGATTCGTAGGTACTTATTAATAAGCCGGCAATTAGTCGAAGTTATTATGCTGATCAATTAAAGAGCTGAAGTGACATTACCATTTTTATTTTTTATACCGGGAATTTTTTAAGACTATGTAACAATAAGCTGTTGGTTTTCCTCAATAAATAAAATAACATTCTCATGGGATTTTAAAACTAAATCCACGCGAACGAAGTCACAGACATCAGCTAATCCACACAAATATTATTAATGCAATAGTGTGTCCGTCTGACCGTCTGCTACTCTTTTACGGCTCATCTTTTTAACCGATTTTGATGAAATTTGGTACAGAGATAAGTTGTATCAAGGGGAAGGACAAAGGACTTTTTATGACGGGAAATTAATGAATTTCGCGGGATTACAAATCACTTAATCCACGATGAAGAAGTCGCGTGCATCAGCTAGTTTACAATATGGGATAAAGGCAACAATTTCATCATGTTATTGGGTCAGTTTACAATATTAAGTGATCAGTTAATGATGCTACACACTCCTACGTAACAAATCTTACATTATTATGATCATGCAAACGGAAGTGTGTTAAATAGGCCGAATGTGTCTGTAAGTCATATTGAACGTCTAAACACATGTCTCACATTTCTGAGATGGTTTGTATCAATGCAATCTAGAACAATGAACTGAGTATTAGTCTCATATTTTACGTTATAGCACGGTATAGTATATAGTTACGCTATCCATACGTGTATCTCCATCTCTATCAAAACGAATATAATAACTAATGACTAATAGATTAACTTCACCTTTAACTAAGACATTGCGGCCAATAAACACAATCTCCAAACTAACCCCGGCTGAGTGTGGGATATTCTCAGACCAAGGCGCGTTTTGCGCGTTTGGAACCCTCGTAGCATTAGTTTTCAGATATACCGTAATTGATTATCACCATCATGTTTTATAAGTTTCGGACGTAAATAAGTGTACAGTGTACCTAAATTGAACAAAGAATAAAATAGTAACAGTATTTGCTTAACCATTAAATATTTGCTAAACCTTTCAATACTCCCTACGGAAAGGAACAGAACTAAAGGAGAAGGTTCACCTTCGGTGTACTCTTTGTACACTCTACCATGAAATATGAATAGAGGAAAATACACAGATTGTATTAAAAATATAATAATTTAGAATATTAAAGTAAATAACGAGAAATAAAATAAAATGTATTTCAAGTTTTCGATACGTTTCCAAGATGGCAACCTTTAGCCATAGAGATGGCAGTAGGCGCGAAATGTATCAAATGTGAATCTCTGACAGTCACTGTCAAAATAACGTGTTTTTCCCTACGGTTTTTCCGGTGTTGTGTTGACACTTGACAGAAAACGTCAAAAAATATGAATGCGCCATTGTTACCCGCTCCTGTTTAGTGTTGCTTATCATGGAAAGATTAAATAATTACACCACTGAGATTACGATGAATTCGTAGATTTGAACGATCAAAACTGGTTTAGTATTTTTTCTTTCATTTCTCTACTTGTAAAAGGACCGGACCGACGCTCCATACAAATCTGGACCGTCTTCTTTAGAGCTGTGATTTTAGTTTAGTTTAGAGATTGTTATACAAAATACACCACAGAACACTTAATAAGAGGTTAGAAAGGCCCTAGTGCAAATTTTGTACGGAAACCGCTGTCGCCGTTTTGATCCCACCATTCTTCACTACTACTAATCTAAACGAATACACACGAGAGTTCCCATGTGTGCGTGAGGCAGAAAAAAGCGCTGCGATTGGCGAAGCTACGCACACTAGTGAAACTTTAAACTTGCGCGTGTTGTCGTGTAAAACAGCAACATACGCTAGGGATTGACTAAAATATTTTTTATCGATGTTTATTTTTCGTACGGTCGACAGCATGTCAGTATTCATATTGTTAACTTAAGTTGGACTCTATGTCTGTAGATTTTACTATTTTTAACCAACTTCAAAAAAAGGAGGAGGTTCTCAATTCGACTGTATGTTTTTTGTTTTTGTATGTTTGTTACGCGATTTCTCCGCCAATTATGAACCGATTTTGATAATTCTTTTTTTGTTTGGTAGGTCATACTTCAGAGGTAGTCCCATTTTAATTTGGTGAAGATCTGATAAATATCTCCGGAGATGGAGAACGGAACTCCTCAACGGATAAGAAATAAATTGCTCGCGATCAGTGTGATAGTTTTGTAAAAAGTATGTTTTAACCATGCATAGCATATCTCGTTCTGGTAAAAAGAAACAAATAAACTATTTATCGATACGGTGGAAAAATGCTACCGGCCTATCGACAAGCTACTCTTATTGGGTAATACCAGGTACCAAGTGGAGTTGATCGTTCATACGCACTACGCTTTACATTGCCGCTCGCGTACATGACTGTTGGAGCGCGTTGTTCGCAAAGGTATAAAACCAGCGATGTACATACAAATTTGCGATCCAGTCACACTAGTGAAGGAAAACATAATGTCTTTAGTATTTTCAATTAAATCATTTAAAATCAAGGTTTAATGTACCTACCGATGAAAAGATATCTTGCCATTAGTCACATTGACATTATGGCTTCTAGCTCTGCAGGTTATTACCGCGCAAGAAGGCATTTTATACACTTTTTTGTGCGTAAAACTTCCCAAGACAGTCCGCGGCCGACTGAGGTGTGTTTTTGGTACGTTTGAACCATATATGAGCGTTCGGTCAACGTAGTGGCGCGCGTGACCCGCCCACATCGCCTTTCTAACCTCTTATTAAATGTTCTGTGAAATACACAGTAACACAATAGTCCGGTCCGCCCAAACTAAGTCTCACCAAACCTATCGACGCGGGACCAGCTTGAGCCGATCAGAAAAGCTTCATGTGAGCTTTATAATATTATGTATACTGCATTAAGAGTAAAAGCACGGCAAAAAACCGTTTCCGCGTCGTCGGTAGGCGTTGCGTCGCGTCGGCCGGGGCGGGCGTCTTTTTCAATCTTATTACCGTATAAATAAAGCTTTTTCTGACACCGATTCAACCCAGTTCCGCGTCGATAGATGTGGCGAGACCATAAGTCGGTTGAACCAGCTTCGTTTGGGTGGTAGATATTCTTCGTCATATCACCCACCACCGGTCCACTACAGCTGAGCACGGGACTCCCCTCAGAGTGGGGTGGATTTAGACCGTAGTCCAACACGTTGGCCAAGTGATTGGCAGACTTGCCCTACCGGCAAAGACGTGCCGCCAAGCGATTTAGCGTTCTGGTACGATGCCGTGTAGAAACCGAAAAGGGGTATGGGTTTAATTAACTGCCATACCTCTAACAGGTTAGCCCGCTACCATCTTAGACTGCATCATCACTTACCATCAGGTGAGATCGCAATCAAGGGCTAACTTGTAGTGCATAAAAAAAAACTTAACACGCCTTTGAGATATGGAAAGCTCTGAGGCGTACAGGTTTCCTTATGCCTTCTTATCAGGCCCATAATATTTGACAGTTGAGTAGGCTTGTAAGTTGAAAACTCAACTTTATAAAGCTCGGCATACACAGGTAATGCGTTTTAATGACTGACACGGCGTATCCGGTTAATTTTGTCCCGGTAATTCAAGATAGCGACGGGAAAGACTAATTTCACGCCGGGGTGACCGCGCACAATAGGTGGATAGTAATTTATTATGTAACATCGGAGATATCGCCTCATTTGAGGAAAGGGGTGACCGTTTCAGTAGATCAGTTGATTTTAACTTATCATATTATGTATTGTTTAACGCGGTAATATATTAGTGGTTTAGACGCCCGGATCCCTATTCAGGTTTTCGGCCCTATTCAGGTTTTCGGGGTTCGATCCCCGGGCACGCACTAAGATTTACCTCTAAGATTTTCGCGGTTATGGTCATTAAAAAAAAAAAATTGGCAGTCATAGGGACTGCCGATACAAGTGAAAACGTTTTTTTAAATAAAAAAAATCCGGTTATTATGTATAGTTATAAATAAAAAAAAATTTATATAAACCTTAACAATAAGGCATTAAAGTTTAATGTCGAATGTAGTATATTTATATTTAAGACCTCTTGTCTTCGTAACAACGCGAGCATGTCGGCAACAATTTTACCCCCTACCAAAAAGTGCTCAACGCGGCTAAAGAAGTTTTCACTTCAATAACGGTGATGGAAAAAATCGTGAGGAAATCTGCATGCTCGAGGGTCCTTCATAATGTTCTTTGCCAATCTGCATTAGACCATCGTTGGGGACTATGATCCAACTTCTCATTCTGAAAGGAGACTTGTGGGTTGCAGTGATGATGATGAGGTAGTTACCTATACAATATTCACACGTACTGACCATTCGGTATACTAAATCACGTGTAAGGGTGTCTTAACAAGTTCTTTAAGAAATACGGGCACGTAAAGTGTCCGACGTGAGTATAGATTTATGAGGGAACGAAATTAACCTAAAGGTGTCACTAGAAGATTTATATTGAGGAAATAAGGAGTATTTTTAATCCCCCAGCGGTTTATGTTGGTTCAGTGTAACAAGAGATCAAAGATGTTTTATTGGAATACCTGAAGATATTGAGGGAATTTAGAATAGTTATATACCCATTTTATATTATCAGGTATGTCTTTTCTATAGTAGGTATTCTTAAAATTCCATTGGGCGAAAGAAGTGACAAAGATTTCCGAAGTGAATTAAAGTTGTTTTTTATTTTATTTTATTCCACTACAAGTTAGCCCTTGACTAAGCCCTTTTTAAGTGCTTATGCAGTCTAAGTTGGTAGCGGGCTAAATTGTTAGGGGTACGGCATTGGATTGAAGCAGGCGTTACTTTGCGGAAGTCCATGATAATGAAGGAACTAGAAGATTAATTCGCAATAATAACATATAATAACAATAGGTAAATCTATGTGGTACAGTGTGTATCCCGCACCTCTAGCCCGCGACATTCACCATACCACAGAAATCTTCCAACGTACGTTTCACTCCGACACCGGAAAATCCTCAGGAGATGTTAACTCAACATCTCTTGCAGTTAATGTAGACGCACTCTATTATATATGTTACGCTCAAAGATCGAAAACGCTCATTGAGCGGAAAAATAGCTCACAACGCGATGTGGTCACAGTAAAACATCCACATAGCGAAATTCGTGTTATGGCTCTAATGAAAACGCGCACGACGCGTTGTGGCAATCACAGAAAGACCAAATAGCGAAATTCGTGTCGTGGCTTACATAGGGTTGCCAACTATACTGTTTTAAACAGTATTATACTGTTTTTCACTAAATTATACTTTTTACTGTTGAACAAAAATAAAGTATACAAAATACTGTTTTCAGCATCAAAATGCAAACACATTAATTAAGACGGCAGCGGAGAGTGAATTGCCCATACAAACGTAATACCAATATAATTTGTGATTCGGAAATATTTCCACCATATTATGCAATTATTTAGACTGAACTTGTGTTTATCTAGGTCCCTGGATAATAATATTTTCAAAATACTTTCCCAAAATTAAATGTAAGCGCATATTTTTACGACATAAATGACATGTTTTCTCCTTATTTGTTTCATATTAATAACATCACGAATTTAAAAACATAACTAAAATTGAAAAAAAACACCACAGAATGTAAATCTATGTGGTACAGTGCGTATCTTGAACTTGCAGCCCGCGATATTCTCCACAGTCCACACCACATAAATCTTCCAAAATACCCTCAACGTACGTTTCACTCCGACACCGGAGCATCTTCAGGAGATGTTAACTGTACAATGCACGATTGTGATTTTCAATATCATGGACTTCCGCAAAGTAACGCCTGCTTCTATCCAATATAACTAAAATTGTCTCATATCTTCTTTCTGTTCCCGCCACCTCAGCATTTACTGAAAGAGTTTTTTCAGTAATGAATGCTAAGTGGCGGGAGGATAGAAATAGAGCATCTATTAATTTAATAAAAAATGAGCTCCTCATTTATTTTAATTTCAGTTATAATTGTGATGAGGCGTATGAAGTTTTTAAAAAAGATTGTAAATTAGTAAGTTGTGCGAGAAGCTCTAAAAAATATGTATTTACTCGTAAAACAATAAATAAATAAAATACTGTTCATTTTTCTAAAATACTGTTTAATATTCTTCATAGACCTGAATATACTTTATTTCTTGTAAAAAAAGTTGGCAACCCTAGGCTTACATGCTATTCGATCTCAACGCGTTGTGGCAATGAAGAAAAGCCATGACGCGTTCGGAGCATTCATTTTGTTAACCATATCACGACGGACAGGTTGTAACTTGTCGGTGTCGGCTCGGGTGCAAAGACGCATTGAAACATCAGTTTTATTCATTTCTTTTCTGTTTATGATAGTGAACAGACTCCTTTTTCTTTTTAAGAAGTTGAGACTGTTTTGTTTCATTATGTAACATTTCATATTTTTCTGTAGGTAGTCATAATAAAACTGCGATCAGTGCTTGTTTCCACAAACTCACGTAATTTATCGTAAAACAATTCTTTTTTATTCGTCATAATTAGCGCTGACATTAAAATTCACTCTCATAAACAGAAAAGAAATGAATAAAACTGATGTTTCAATGCGTCTTTGCACCCGAGCCGACACCGACAAGTTACAACCTGTCCGTCGTGATATGGTTAACACAATGAATGCTCCGAACGCGTCATGGCTTTTCTTCATTGCCACAACGCGTTGAGATCGAATAGCATGTAAGCAACGACACGAATTTCGCTATTTGGTCTTTCTTTGATTGCCACAACGCGTCGTGCGCGTTTTCATTAGAGCCATAACACGAATTTCGCTATGTGGATGTTTTACTGTGACCACATCGCGTTGTGAGCTATTTTTCCGCTCAATGAGCGTTTTTGATCTTTGAGCGTAACATATACACAGAATAGTCTTTGTATCCATGTCCCTAATTGTTTTATTCTTTCTACACAGCTTGGCGGCTAAATAGCTAGGCGGTACGTCTTTGTAGGCAGGGTGATAACTAGACACGAACCGAAGCCTCCAGATAAAAAATCTAGCCGTTTCTTACTCTTCATTTTATAAAAATTGGATTATGGAATTCTATTGGTCCCATATATGTATATAGCATACCGAAACTTTTAAGTGTATTTAAATATTTTGAAGTTTCGGAATCCACCGCCTAGAAACGTAAGGAAATAACCGTAACATATAACTAATGTACGGGTTAAAGTCTTATATCAGACAACGGAACACCAAATTTCTATTTAGGTACCTTTACATAAAAAATCAACCTAAAACGTGTATTTGCATGAACACCGGATGAATGAATGAACGGATATGGTTATTTGGCATAATGAATTCGGCGAAAACCGCGCGGTTTCGAGCGTTGCCCCCCGGCAGGCTTTGTCAGGCTCTATGTGATGTTGGAAGGATTATTTGCGAGCAACTTTGTAATTAAATGGCTTAATTTGTTAATTGGGTGATGGATGGCGCCCTCGGGGTAACCACGATCGCAATTTAAAAACTTTTCTCGTTGACGCTTAGTTACTTACTTACCTCTTTTTTTATCCACTACAAATTAGCTCTTTGGTGGTGGTAAAATGGCAGCGGGCTAACCTGCTAAGGGTACGGTAGTTAGGTATATATTAACTCTAATCGGTTTCTACAAGGCATCGTACCTGAACGCTAAATCAGTGGAAACGCAGCCTTAAAACCCCCATCGCAAGATAAGATCATCGTTTGTCATGACCTAAAAATTTGTGCCCAAGCGACAAGCAAGGCGAGCGACGGGTTAAAATGACAAGAATACCACATACAACAAAAATTAGCCCTTCACTGTCTACACAGTACACACCCAATGACACAGCCATTTTAAAAACATAAACAGAGACAATGGGAGCCAGGGTTGATTAATAACCCAAAAGGTTTGTACTTCTGACAGGTTAAAAAAAAGTACTATCATCCCAGAGCCGAATCAGGCTCTATTCATACAATGGCCTGTGGTCATAGAGTTAATGAAAAAGTAGACAGGAAACGTGCTACAATAAATAAAATCGGTTGGAAAGCTGAACTATTATTGTAAGTAATTTTTTTTTGGAGTGCGAATGATTGTGCAAGGAGTTGTGAAGCTCAAGCTAGCTAGGCTAACCTAGAAGGGGTTGTAGCGGTTAGTTTAATAATGTTTGTATTAAAAGTTAACATACACGGCATCAAGTTATTAGAACGCGTGATCGCTTCGCGGCACGGATTTGTCAGTCGATGGAAAGTAGCTACATAATATAAAGCCTGCCCACAAAGTAACACAGGCACAAAAAAAATGCGCCAACGCGGAACACTTTTAAAGGAGTTGCATCATCCTATTTCAATGCAACGCGAGGACTCCGTCCATCTGTTGTCTATAGTCTGTGAGTATGCCCTTAAAAGGTTGTCCTACCGACTTTATCACAAGGTGGTATGGTCGAAACGCTCTAATTCCCCCCAGTTTTAGCTACCATTTGATTTTGTACTCTATTTTTGAGTATCAAGGTATGTATTTGTTTGTATCCTATAGGAATTCAATATGGCGTCAAAGAAAGGACAGGCATGAAAAAACTTTTGGTTTGAGAGCCTGCAGGCAATTTTGAGGAAGAGGAAAAATACTCAAAGTCCATGTTAAAATTTATTAAAAGTTGTTTTATTGTACAAAAATTATTTTTAATTAAAATTGAAAATTTTATTAATATTATAATACCTGTAACTCTACTACTCTACTACCTGAAACTCTTTAAATTGGGGCATAATATTATTAAAGTCTAATGCTGAGATCTGTAGAGCGAATTGTGACATGGTTAAAACGAGACAGATTTATGTTACTCAATTAAGTCCATCTCGTTTTAACTCTAAGTAAAGTCTGAGCCAAGTCAAAGTACGCATTATAGATCTCAGCCTAAGACTATATCCTCATTTATCAGTGATATCGTATTCAAGGGCCAATTTATAATTAAACAAGAAAATACCCTACAGTACAAATAATAAATGATTTATTTATTTCACGGAGGACAACATGTGTCACTTATGAAAAGTCAAAACTACCACCGGTTATGAAAAAAAGAAACTCAGCAGGCAAGAAACTCCTCAGTTGCTCTTTTCATAAAAATAAAAATGTTACAAAATGTAAATAATATTCAATTATACAATTCTCACCTTTTATTTTATCCCTAGAATTTTCCCATGCGCTCTTGGATTATATTCTGATCTGTGTGGGCGGCCCGAAAGCCTCTAAAACTCATATTTGTAATGGAAAAAAGATATAGGTAGGTATGTGGAATTTATTTACGTGTTACTTACCTCTACTAGAATCGAATTCTTAGGTAGGTACTCTATTAAACTGTATCGTTGGTCTAGCGGTTAGCGGTTAGGATGTTCGACTACGGATGACGACTGGTCCTCGATTCAATTCTCGAGTGAGTCGGACCAAAATAGTTGTACCTTTTATAAGTCTACTACTCAAAATTCAAATGTTTTTATACAAGACTAGATGATGCCCGCAACTTCGTCCGAGTGGATTTAGCTTTTTTGATTCCCGCGGGAACTCCTTCATTTTCCGGGATAAAAAGTACCGTATGTCCTTCCCCGGGATATAACCTACCTCTATACCAAATTTCAGCAAAATCGGTTGAAAAGATAGGCCGGGAAAGCGTAGCAGACAGACAGACAGACAGACAGACAGACAGACAGACAGACAGACAGACACACTTTCGCATTTATAATATTAGTAAGTTAGTATGGATCTTTTGAATCATCAAATGAATCTACCACTAGTTCGGAATGACATTCCTACCCAGAAGAACTAGTAAGAAACTAAGCGGTTGTTCTTTTTTAAAAAGTTTAAGTATTAAATATACTTACTATGTATTATGTAACCACAGTCCCACGCATAGGCCTGGAGCTAATCAAATCCACGCTCCACCAGACCAGAGCAGATTATTATTATTTTTTTAAATTCCCAAATTAACCCAGCCAGAAATCGAATCCAGGACCTCCCACTTATAATTTCCACTTCAACGTTTTTGGCCACTAGATCCACGGTGCAGTAACGTACACAATACAGTACTTACATAGAAATACAGTTCCTAGTAGTCCTAGTATCATAATGTAGGTATGACACAGACTAAGCAACATCACCAGGCGATATAATTATAATATTACGCATCCATTCTTGTTACCGTGTGACGATTTTATACCTATAGGTAAGTATATATATCGTATTACAATAACACACTACCATTATTTTTATATCCTTCACTTCCCAGTATTTTATTCCGATAGTTTTACTAAGTCACATCATCGTTTCTTCTATGTAAACAGGATAACTTTCTGTCGAAGTTTGTTTGGTAGCAAGCTTCTGCCGTGGCTAGTTACCACCCTACCGGCCATGACGTACCGCAGAGCGATTTAGCGTTCCCATACGATGGGTTATGGGTTTAATGTCGAGTCTCTACGCGGAATGAGTCGGAGTCTCCACGCGGGCCACGTACGGATTGGCAGACTTCGGACACCTTCAAGAACATTATGAAGAACTCTCGGGAATGCATGTTTCCTCACGCACATAGCTCCGAAAACCTAGACGTACGTGCCCAGGGATCGAACCCGCAACCCCGAAGGTATATGAGGTCGGGCGTCTTAACCACTAGGCTATCACCGCTTCTATAATAGTTGTTTATGTTAAAGTAATCAATCATAGTATCACATATTCAGAGAAACGTATGCGGAAGCGAGGAGAACCTTGGTTTAATGTGACTAACTTGTGTTGTTAATAGGATGTAGATAGAGGCATGTCCTGACTAGCTTAAAATCCATATCCATACTAATTGACCGAGCGAAGCGAAAGGTCTCTGAGTCTACTTGCGTGAATTTGCACTTGTCCGTCCGTCCGTCTGTCAGAGCCTTATAACTTCTGAATTGCTGAACGTCATTACTTCAAATTTAAATATAATATGTAAACTGATGGCCTCCCGTCGAATATGGCTTAAAAAGTTATAAAAATCTTTATTTCAGGGGGGCTCTCATAGAAGCGAATGCGAAGTAAAATATTTTTTATAGCGTTACATAAGGTTGCGGTATATCATTTTAAAGATAATTAGGAATAGAGTCCAAAAATATATTTTTTTTAATATTTCCCCTAAAATTGACGAAATGGGGGGCTTTCAAAGTGGAGATTTTCTAACGTCCAAAGTGGACCTCAGAACTCTCAATTTTCTGAAAGGCTGAGCCTGAAACTTGATCAATTATTTGAATTATATCCTGTACTTGAACAACAAATACTAAACTTAGATAAATATTATAAGGAAACGAAATTATTTAATTTTTAATGAGCTTCAGTATTTTTAACAGAACTTCACAATGATGTCAATATAGATATAGCTCTGGAAAAGTTTATTCGTTTGTGCTTAGGATACCGCGAGGTATCAGTTCGGGGCGAACCACTAGTATTATAAATACGAAAGTGTGTCTGTCTGTCTGCTATGCTTTAACGGCCCATCTTTCCAACCGATTTTGATGAGTTCTTTCACAATCATTTAAAATGTTAGAATGTGCAAAAGAGAAAGAAGGTTAGCATACTGCGCCGCCTTTAATTGATGAAAGGAGCTCTCAAATCTCAGCCTCTAGCGAGGTATTAAATAGGATGTTTTTGCCTTTCTGAGTCTTGCACAATCATTGAAAATGTTAGAATGTGCGATAGAGAAAAACCTCGCCGGTTCCCCGAGAGACACGCTCTTACAAACTGATTCTCCCACTGTCAAAATTAGTACTGCACATGTCAAATATAATTTATTTAACAATCTGCCAGACATTAAGAACAAGAACAAGAAAAAGAAAAAGAGTTTAACAGCACGCTAAAAAACTGATCAGATTGAAAAATGTTACTACAATATTAATGAATTCTTAAATGATTCAACGCACTATTTATTACCTATTCAGCTGTAATGATACTTCAAACACTAATAAAATCGGTCTTCCTACCACCATGCACTATTTATTCTGTTGCCACACCCCAAACCGGGTATCCATAGCATGTACCTTTTTTACTAATGACTATAATATGTTAATTAAGATGTAATGCTACAATGGAATTTCAACTAAGGGGTCATCCTTATAGTACGTCACACTAATTTCGTGATTTTTTGACCCCTCCCCCGTCCTTGTCACAGTTGCACACTCCCTAGTGTGACGTCACATCTTGTAATTTTACATCTAGAAACATCTAGAAAACTCGCTAACAAAACAATTTAAAAACCTTACAGATACAGAATACCTATAGAGCTGGAAATATTTTTAAGGTTTTTGTTAATAGTTCAAATTTGGAATTTTAACACTTAGATGTATAAAATTTTGAAATGTGACGTCACGAAACTTAGGACCCCTCCCACCCCTTGTCACACAATGTCATACTTCGTCGACCCCCCCTCCCCCCCTTAACGTGTGACGTACTTTATGGATGATCCCTAACAAAGAATTGAAATTGAGGAGGATCCTGGATACTGCGCCGCCTTAAATGGTAATGTATAAAGGGAGCTCTCAAATCCCACCCTTGACTGTAAGGTATTAAAATGGGATGGGGGCAGGTACTTAGCCAGCCGATATTGTATTTACCTCCGATTGGCATTGCAAACAGCAATCAAGCGGGTCTGACGGTACCTGGAACAGAGGACAAACAATGAAACGATTGCGCCGCGCTCTTCAAGCGAATATTAACTAATTAAGCTGTTTTTTCCTCTTTTGTGTATTTGTTTATATTATGATGCCCGCGACTTCGTCCACGTGGATTAAGTACTTTTGATTTCCGAAGGAACTCTTTAGCCTATGTCTTTCCCCGGGCTGCAAGTTGCAACCTATCCCTATACCAAATTTCATTGGCCGTGAGAGCGTAGCAGACTAAAAGACATATATACAACATATATATGACATATACACGTTCGCGAGTTTCTTGCTGGTTCTTCTCGGTAGAAATGGCATTCCGAACATGTGGTAGATTCACTCAACGACTCAAAAGCACTTGTAATAAGTTTATTTAAATAAAAAAATGAGTTTGAGTTTGATGCTATGCAAAATTAAAGCTATATCGAGGATTCTATATATAGGAAAATTTAACTTAAACACATTTAGCGGCCTTGCGCAAGTGGGCCCAAGTTTACAAACAAGTTAATTTCGAAATACAACACAACCTTGAGTCCTAAACACATAAATTCTACTAAACAATAGAAGCTTAAAGTGAACTCACTAAAAAGTCGATTTATCATGTCGCCCCCCACTAAACCTAGTAGGGGGGGGGGGGGTTGATTAATAACCCAAAAGGTTTGTACTTCTGACAGGTTAAAAAAAAGTACTATCATCCCAGAGCCGAATCAGGCTCTATTCATACAATGGCCTGTGGTCATAGAGTTAATGAAAAAGTAGACAGGAAACGTGCTACAATAAATAAAATCGGTTGGAAAGCTGAACTATTATTGTAAGTAATTTTTTTTTGGAGTGCGAATGATTGTGCAAGGAGTTGTGAAGCTCAAGCTAGCTAGGCTAACCTAGAAGGGGTTGTAGCGGTTAGTTTAATAATGTTTGTATTAAAAGTTAACATACACGGCATCAAGTTATTAGAACGCGTGATCGCTTCGCGGCACGGATTTGTCAGTCGATGGAAAGTAGCTACATAATATAAAGCCTGCCCACAAAGTAACACAGGCACAAAAAAAATGCGCCAACGCGGAACACTTTTAAAGGAGTTGCATCATCCTATTTCAATGCAACGCGAGGACTCCGTCCATCTGTTGTCTATAGTCTGTGAGTATGCCCTTAAAAGGTTGTCCTACCGACTTTATCACAAGGTGGTATGGTCGAAACGCTCTAATTCCCCCCAGTTTTAGCTACCATTTGATTTTGTACTCTATTTTTGAGTATCAAGGTATGTATTTGTTTGTATCCTATAGGAATTCAATATGGCGTCAAAGAAAGGACAGGCATGAAAAAACTTTTGGTTTGAGAGCCTGCAGGCAATTTTGAGGAAGAGGAAAAATACTCAAAGTCCATGTTAAAATTTATTAAAAGTTGTTTTATTGTACAAAAATTATTTTTAATTAAAATTGAAAATTTTATTAATATTATAATACCTGTAACTCTACTACTCTACTACCTGAAACTCTTTAAATTGGGGCATAATATTATTAAAGTCTAATGCTGAGATCTGTAGAGCGAATTGTGACATGGTTAAAACGAGACAGATTTATGTTACTCAATTAAGTCCATCTCGTTTTAACTCTAAGTAAAGTCTGAGCCAAGTCAAAGTACGCATTATAGATCTCAGCCTAAGACTATATCCTCATTTATCAGTGATATCGTATTCAAGGGCCAATTTATAATTAAACAAGAAAATACCCTACAGTACAAATAATAAATGATTTATTTATTTCACGGAGGACAACATGTGTCACTTATGAAAAGTCAAAACTACCACCGGTTATGAAAAAAAGAAACTCAGCAGGCAAGAAACTCCTCAGTTGCTCTTTTCATAAAAATAAAAATGTTACAAAATGTAAATAATATTCAATTATACAATTCTCACCTTTTATTTTATCCCTAGAATTTTCCCATGCGCTCTTGGATTATATTCTGATCTGTGTGGGCGGCCCGAAAGCCTCTAAAACTCATATTTGTAATGGAAAAAAGATATAGGTAGGTATGTGGAATTTATTTACGTGTTACTTACCTCTACTAGAATCGAATTCTTAGGTAGGTACTCTATTAAACTGTATCGTTGGTCTAGCGGTTAGCGGTTAGGATGTTCGACTACGGATGACGACTGGTCCTCGATTCAATTCTCGAGTGAGTCGGACCAAAATAGTTGTACCTTTTATAAGTCTACTACTCAAAATTCAAATGTTTTTATACAAGACTAGATGATGCCCGCAACTTCGTCCGAGTGGATTTAGCTTTTTTGATTCCCGCGGGAACTCCTTCATTTTCCGGGATAAAAAGTACCGTATGTCCTTCCCCGGGATATAACCTACCTCTATACCAAATTTCAGCAAAATCGGTTGAAAAGATAGGCCGGGAAAGCGTAGCAGACAGACAGACAGACAGACAGACAGACAGACAGACAGACAGACAGACACACTTTCGCATTTATAATATTAGTAAGTTAGTATGGATCTTTTGAATCATCAAATGAATCTACCACTAGTTCGGAATGACATTCCTACCCAGAAGAACTAGTAAGAAACTAAGCGGTTGTTCTTTTTTAAAAAGTTTAAGTATTAAATATACTTACTATGTATTATGTAACCACAGTCCCACGCATAGGCCTGGAGCTAATCAAATCCACGCTCCACCAGACCAGAGCAGATTATTATTATTTTTTTAAATTCCCAAATTAACCCAGCCAGAAATCGAATCCAGGACCTCCCACTTATAATTTCCACTTCAACGTTTTTGGCCACTAGATCCACGGTGCAGTAACGTACACAATACAGTACTTACATAGAAATACAGTTCCTAGTAGTCCTAGTATCATAATGTAGGTATGACACAGACTAAGCAACATCACCAGGCGATATAATTATAATATTACGCATCC
Source organism: Erebia ligea (assembly GCA_917051295.2). NCBI lineage: Eukaryota > Metazoa > Arthropoda > Insecta > Lepidoptera > Nymphalidae > Erebia > Erebia ligea. Next base: position 11,342,908 of record OU785241.1, on the reverse strand, counting down.
ATTCTTGTTACCGTGTGACGATTTTATACCTATAGGTAAGTATATATATCGTATTACAATAACACACTACCATTATTTTTATATCCTTCACTTCCCAGTATTTTATTCCGATAGTTTTACTAAGTCACATCATCGTTTCTTCTATGTAAACAGGATAACTTTCTGTCGAAGTTTGTTTGGTAGCAAGCTTCTGCCGTGGCTAGTTACCACCCTACCGGCCATGACGTACCGCAGAGCGATTTAGCGTTCCCATACGATGGGTTATGGGTTTAATGTCGAGTCTCTACGCGGAATGAGTCGGAGTCTCCACGCGGGCCACGTACGGATTGGCAGACTTCGGACACCTTCAAGAACATTATGAAGAACTCTCGGGAATGCATGTTTCCTCACGCACATAGCTCCGAAAACCTAGACGTACGTGCCCAGGGATCGAACCCGCAACCCCGAAGGTATATGAGGTCGGGCGTCTTAACCACTAGGCTATCACCGCTTCTATAATAGTTGTTTATGTTAAAGTAATCAATCATAGTATCACATATTCAGAGAAACGTATGCGGAAGCGAGGAGAACCTTGGTTTAATGTGACTAACTTGTGTTGTTAATAGGATGTAGATAGAGGCATGTCCTGACTAGCTTAAAATCCATATCCATACTAATTGACCGAGCGAAGCGAAAGGTCTCTGAGTCTACTTGCGTGAATTTGCACTTGTCCGTCCGTCCGTCTGTCAGAGCCTTATAACTTCTGAATTGCTGAACGTCATTACTTCAAATTTAAATATAATATGTAAACTGATGGCCTCCCGTCGAATATGGCTTAAAAAGTTATAAAAATCTTTATTTCAGGGGGGCTCTCATAGAAGCGAATGCGAAGTAAAATATTTTTTATAGCGTTACATAAGGTTGCGGTATATCATTTTAAAGATAATTAGGAATAGAGTCCAAAAATATATTTTTTTTAATATTTCCCCTAAAATTGACGAAATGGGGGGCTTTCAAAGTGGAGATTTTCTAACGTCCAAAGTGGACCTCAGAACTCTCAATTTTCTGAAAGGCTGAGCCTGAAACTTGATCAATTATTTGAATTATATCCTGTACTTGAACAACAAATACTAAACTTAGATAAATATTATAAGGAAACGAAATTATTTAATTTTTAATGAGCTTCAGTATTTTTAACAGAACTTCACAATGATGTCAATATAGATATAGCTCTGGAAAAGTTTATTCGTTTGTGCTTAGGATACCGCGAGGTATCAGTTCGGGGCGAACCACTAGTATTATAAATACGAAAGTGTGTCTGTCTGTCTGCTATGCTTTAACGGCCCATCTTTCCAACCGATTTTGATGAGTTCTTTCACAATCATTTAAAATGTTAGAATGTGCAAAAGAGAAAGAAGGTTAGCATACTGCGCCGCCTTTAATTGATGAAAGGAGCTCTCAAATCTCAGCCTCTAGCGAGGTATTAAATAGGATGTTTTTGCCTTTCTGAGTCTTGCACAATCATTGAAAATGTTAGAATGTGCGATAGAGAAAAACCTCGCCGGTTCCCCGAGAGACACGCTCTTACAAACTGATTCTCCCACTGTCAAAATTAGTACTGCACATGTCAAATATAATTTATTTAACAATCTGCCAGACATTAAGAACAAGAACAAGAAAAAGAAAAAGAGTTTAACAGCACGCTAAAAAACTGATCAGATTGAAAAATGTTACTACAATATTAATGAATTCTTAAATGATTCAACGCACTATTTATTACCTATTCAGCTGTAATGATACTTCAAACACTAATAAAATCGGTCTTCCTACCACCATGCACTATTTATTCTGTTGCCACACCCCAAACCGGGTATCCATAGCATGTACCTTTTTTACTAATGACTATAATATGTTAATTAAGATGTAATGCTACAATGGAATTTCAACTAAGGGGTCATCCTTATAGTACGTCACACTAATTTCGTGATTTTTTGACCCCTCCCCCGTCCTTGTCACAGTTGCACACTCCCTAGTGTGACGTCACATCTTGTAATTTTACATCTAGAAACATCTAGAAAACTCGCTAACAAAACAATTTAAAAACCTTACAGATACAGAATACCTATAGAGCTGGAAATATTTTTAAGGTTTTTGTTAATAGTTCAAATTTGGAATTTTAACACTTAGATGTATAAAATTTTGAAATGTGACGTCACGAAACTTAGGACCCCTCCCACCCCTTGTCACACAATGTCATACTTCGTCGACCCCCCCTCCCCCCCTTAACGTGTGACGTACTTTATGGATGATCCCTAACAAAGAATTGAAATTGAGGAGGATCCTGGATACTGCGCCGCCTTAAATGGTAATGTATAAAGGGAGCTCTCAAATCCCACCCTTGACTGTAAGGTATTAAAATGGGATGGGGGCAGGTACTTAGCCAGCCGATATTGTATTTACCTCCGATTGGCATTGCAAACAGCAATCAAGCGGGTCTGACGGTACCTGGAACAGAGGACAAACAATGAAACGATTGCGCCGCGCTCTTCAAGCGAATATTAACTAATTAAGCTGTTTTTTCCTCTTTTGTGTATTTGTTTATATTATGATGCCCGCGACTTCGTCCACGTGGATTAAGTACTTTTGATTTCCGAAGGAACTCTTTAGCCTATGTCTTTCCCCGGGCTGCAAGTTGCAACCTATCCCTATACCAAATTTCATTGGCCGTGAGAGCGTAGCAGACTAAAAGACATATATACAACATATATATGACATATACACGTTCGCGAGTTTCTTGCTGGTTCTTCTCGGTAGAAATGGCATTCCGAACATGTGGTAGATTCACTCAACGACTCAAAAGCACTTGTAATAAGTTTATTTAAATAAAAAAATGAGTTTGAGTTTGATGCTATGCAAAATTAAAGCTATATCGAGGATTCTATATATAGGAAAATTTAACTTAAACACATTTAGCGGCCTTGCGCAAGTGGGCCCAAGTTTACAAACAAGTTAATTTCGAAATACAACACAACCTTGAGTCCTAAACACATAAATTCTACTAAACAATAGAAGCTTAAAGTGAACTCACTAAAAAGTCGATTTATCATGTCGCCCCCCACTAAACCTAGTAGGGGGGGGGGGGGGGGGGGGGGGGGGGGGTTAACACAGCATAACAGTAAGGGCCTAAACACACAGGGCTGCATTAAGCCTCGTATAATCCCTGGTATCCGTCGAGAACATTACGAGGATTCGCGGTGACCCGACCACACACGACTGACTATAAATTTATAGTACTACGTCCTTTTGGAAGTCAAGACTAGGGTTGCCAACCGTACTCTTAACTGGTGGGGACAGGACAGGATAAAGCGTCCACGCGAAACCTCAGTGTCTTATAGACGTTTCATCCTGTCGGGCTAATCTGAGCAGCTCCATATAACAGGGCGCACGCGGACTAACTATCTATACTAAAATTATAAATGTGAAAGTGTGTCTGACTATCTGCTACGTTTTCACGACCCCCCCATCAGCCATCTGTAGGTCAATCAATTTGGACATCTGGTACAAACTCCAAAGATTGGTTGCATCCTGGGAAATGTAATGGAAAACAAAGAACTTTCCACAGGATTTTAGAAAAATCCGGAAAAACCACGCGGACGATGTCACAGGCATCATCTAGTTACTATAAGTTCGTTATAGGTACCTAATGTGTTTTTTCCATACAGATGCTATTTATAAATCTGTAATTGGTATTTCAGATTATTATCTATACTTATTATTCAATTTCTCAGAATTCTTTCTAGAAAACTTTCTAAAAAAAATCCTATAAAATATCTCATTTTGAAGCAATAATAATAATGATGACAATTTTGGCGTAACCAAAATTGGGAATTTAATTCTTTTTACAGGGTATTTCTGGAGGTTTCGCAGGAAACGGTTCCAAGTTCCAACAAAAACGAAAAATACCTTTTAAAGGAAAAGAACTTTACACCACATTTAATGGTATTAAGAAGGTTTTCGCCAGGAATTCCTTTCGCGCCAAAGTAAATTCCGCAAACAATGCTATAAATCTAAATAAATATGCCCGAAAAAATTCCCAACGCGATAATCCCACCTTCCGCCTTTCGGTTAAGACCCCACTGTTTTACTCGAATTGCTTATTGCTTTCCGAGCTTGTAACAAAGATGCTTTGTTTTTGTATTTCTCATTCAGTTATGGATCTAGGGCTCGTATTAATAAACCTACATCAGATAAGAACACGTTTTCAAGTCTCGGTCAATCTATGCTTTTGACCGGTCAGCATGGATTGACCGAGACTTGAGAACCTGTTTTTATCTGATGTCGGTGTATTAATTATACGGGCCTTGGAGTCCCATGTTAGAGTCTCGGGTTCGAATCCCAGGTCAAGCCGAAGTTTTTAGGTTTTTTACATAGTTCGGTTTCTAGGTCGCTTCGGCAAATATTTATTGACCTCTGTAATTTGATTTAACAAATAGTTTCAAGTGTTCGATTCTCACAATCCGTACATGGCCATCGTGCAAAGGCCACGATACCCAGAGGGATGCAGGTTGAAGAGAGATGATACATCATCCCCCTTCAACCTCGTCCCTCTGGGTAATAAATTATTTCTTACTTTCTGTTTTCCAAAAGACCTAAAATTCACATCCTCGCTTAGTTTTAAGTTTGATAACCATTTTAAACTATAGATTAAAGAGAAAAAAAGTGCGTTGAAATTTGATGACGTCACAAGGCACAACCATGTATTTTATACAAACTTCCATATACTAGAAGCGCGTTTTAAGTTTGATAAAGAGCTGCTGATTTGATTGAGCTGTCATCATCCCTATTCCTGCCGGTTCCGCAATTTTTGATATGCATAAAAATATCAGGTTATCACTAAGATAATGCCCCCGATTGTGTAAGGAAATCGAAATCGTAATCGTTTGTCAAAAAGATATTTCGACCTGTTTAAGGAGTTCATAGATGCCTGCACGTCAAAAAGCATGTATGAACTCCTTACACAGTTCGAGCAATACGTTTTAAGCTGTCAAATGCTTACGATTTGCTTAGAAAATTGGGCCTCTGAACCCCTAATAATATTAGATTTTCAGAAAGGACTTATCTGATACTCTCAGCAGGAATAAAGTGTAGAGAGGCATTCAGAACCAAGTTGTTTATTCCCACATCAATTTACAATACAAACACAAACCTACGTAGGCGCAGTAAAATCCCAAACACAACAATTTTTGTGTTCAAGTGGGTAAATAGAAGATTTCCTCAAAGATAACGAAAATCTGGATCCATAACCGAGAGCAAATATTTGCGACGCGTGTACCCCTATCTATAATCTAAGATTTGCTGACGAGTTTGTTGATTCACATCCTTGGAGCATATAACCAGAACATCCCTTAAAGATGATGAGCTGTCGATACTTTTTTATTTTGCACTAGCTAATGCCCGCGACTTGAGGTTTTTTTGGTCTTTAATTTTCCGGGATAAAAAGTAGCCTATGTGCTATTCCAAACTATAATCTATCTCTGTGCCAATTTTCATGCAGATCCGTTCAGCCATTCTGGCGTGATTGAGTAACAAACAGCCATCCTTCCATCCATCCATCCAAACCTTCGCATTTATAATATTAGTATAGATGATACATAGTATTAATATCCTCTCGACCGAATTTCGGCCACGGCGGCCTATCACCAGAGAGATTAGCTATTTGCGCGGGAGATATTATAGTGCACAATAGTGTGAGCGCATGCACAGGTGCACTCTCTGTTAACTTAGTCTCATAGGCCGATAGGACGGAAAATCCGACACGACCGGCGAGAGGTCAGGCGCAGGACCGACGGCTTAACGTGCTCTCCGAGGCACGGGGATGAAACACCGCCAACTTTTTAACTCCGGGCTAGTACTGAATTTCTTGTCAGAAAAATCTAATACTTGTCATGGCCCGACCCGGGACTCAAACCCGGGACCTCGTCGGCCGCAGTCGAATATGCTAACCACTAGTGACTAGACAACACCGGTACCGGTATATGCGACAACGAGGCAGTCGCATATACTGGTTACTTGGTACATGATAATTACACTTATTATGAATCGCAGTACTGCACCAAAGGTCATTAAACTTTATCTAAAAGATAAGGTGGATATATAAAACCGGCTAGCTATCAGTAAATCTAAAAGGCAATACTTGTAAAACTAAATTTTAAACGAAAGATAAGATAAGTAGAACAAGATTAACATCTACTTCCTTAATCGCTAGGCGGTACGTTTTTGCCGGTAGGGTGGTAACTAGCCACGGTCGAAGCCTTCTACCAGACCAGACAAAATTCAGCAATTATATAAATTCCCATATTGAGCCTGTCGGGAATGTAACCCGGGACCTCTTACTATAAGAGCTATTTATGCGATAAGGCCGCCTGTTGTGCCATGTCCATTATATTATTATACTTGTAGTATTTATTTTTAAGGTGTACAATAAAGTATATTTTACTTTTACTTTTTACTTTTACTTTATAAGACCACAATGCTCACCACTGCGCCAGAGAGGTCGTTTTTTTTTATCCACTACAAGTTACCCCTAGAGTCTAGACTGTAATCTCACCTGATGGTAAGTGATGATGCAGTCTAAGATGGTAGCGGACTAACCTGTTAGGGGCATGGCAGTTATGTTAAAGCCAATACCCCAACCAAACCTCAATCGGCATTCGGCCAGCATGGTGAACTTTGACCTACGTCCCTTTCAATCTGGGTGTTCTCAGGCGTTTATGGGTGACGGTAACCCATCCAGTCATAGTCCTGGATTCACGTTTCATTATCATCATCATTCTCAACCGATAGACGCCCACGGCTGGACATAGGCCTCTTGCAAGGATTTCCACACGCCACGGTCTTGCGCTGCCTGGATCCACGTTTACTTTATTATTTTGATTCACGTTTACTCAACGTTTACTCAATTATTTTCATATATTATTACCTACGCTCCTAGACCGCATTACAACAGTACATTACTTACTATGTATATGTAAATTTAAATAAACGCGATCTTCAGCCATTAAAATAGTACAACCGAAGTATTAAATTATTATTAGGAAAATGATTAATCACTCCGCAAGAATTCCCCTCGGGAGGAAAGAGGGTTGGGGCGTAATTCGAATATAAATTATTGGAAATATTCATATTGTCAGGTGGTTAGTTATTCCTTTGTCTGCTTTAATGTTATTGAAAAAAATATGTAAACTGAAACGTAATTATGCTAAGAGCGAAAACAGTTTTAAATGGAGTAAGAGTACTGGCGCGTTTGAAACCCTCTTAGTTTCAGATTTAAGTTTACTTTAACTTCACCTAAGGACTTATTAGACTTTCAAAAAGTGTAAATTGATGCCATATTATTTGCTTCAATGATGATGATGATACGCTTTTATAGACTAGGTCACTCGCTCCAGCTTCTCTTGCATGGAATTTCAGAAAATCCTTTCTTAGGGCGACACGATATGACAAAAAATCAGCGTCGTATGGAAAATACGTTTCGTCTTATCGCGTAGGTCTGTGAAGGCGCGCCGTCGCGACGTGTCGCGTTTGTAATTCCTGTCCCGTCAGTAGTGTATTTTTACACTGAGTGGTGGATCTACGTCTTACGTGGATATACGTAAAATAAAAAATAATAAAAATCAGTTTCTCGTGTTAAGCATATAAAATTATTCATCCAATAAGAAAAGATTTAAAAAACCCAACTGAGCGAAGCCGGGTCGGATAGTTTGACAATAATATTACCAGTTAGTAAAGGAAAACTAAGTTAAGGGGTGTGCGTGTCAAGTTTAGTGCGCTCCACAATTTATCGATAAACTTCGAAGCGTCAAGCCTCTTCTTACCCGTGTAAGTAAGTAGTTCGAAAACAAAATACGTAGGTAGGTATTCTCAATAATTTATACAATAACGTGTATCGACGTCAACGGCACCTGTGCTCCTAAGAGACTCACTCCATTGTTCGCGAGTGTGTTTTGACAAACTTATCAAGTTATTACATAAATCATATTGTTATATGCAGGTAAAACGCGAAAGGACTCTTTCTCTAAACAAAACGGCAGAGTTTATTAATGTTGCAGAGAATTATTATAATAAGGTACGGCTATCGTATTAAAGTCAAACTCGAAGTATCTTTTTGAATGTCAAATAGTTCAATAATTTCGATGCTAGTTAGTGATATTTAAATTTAGATAGTGAATTAAAACTTTACCTACGAGGTTTTAAAAGCGATCTTAAAACCAGCCAGGTGTTCTTTTAAATTTGTGATAATAATTATCTTGAAACTATTGTTATTATTGCAACTAGTTATTGATTGTAATAATCACGATCTTCAATGAAGATAACGAATATCAATAACGCCCACATAGATAAACCAAGACCAACATTTAAAGAAAACTGAAGAATTAGTTGATTATTCAGGGAAAAGACACAGTAGGTCTGACAACATATCATCAGAGCAGTAAGTAACAAAACTTTATCAACTAAGTTTACCATGAATTACAATGAAAACCATTTTTAAAACATGAGCATTAGGATGTGTTCAAATCGTCCCATTAAAGTTTCACCGCACGTGAGAGCAGACCAGATTTCGTACAAAACGAGGAAAAAGAAAAAAAATACTCAACCAGCCAGACCCCGGTCCCGGTTGAATATTTAAATAACGTCTGGCCCAAACAATAGTTGGAGGCCGCTTTGTTATGCTAAAATTGAGGCCCGATCCGTCAAACGTATCGATAAGTGTCGTGGACCCATTGTTTTCCCATCCCTATTATTCGAAGTTCAGTATTTTGTGGGTAAATTATGCCGGCTTTCGAAACAAAAAACGTGCCGCGTTTGAAAATGGAACGTCACATGCATTACCATGTTGAAAGGATGCTGTGAGACGCAAATATTCTTTACTTACATCTTAAAATTGTTACATTGTAACCACAGAACAGATCAACTCACTCGTTAAATACTAGAAAATGACCCCGACCTATTTCAAATCCCGTGGGAACATTTTAAATTTTCTGTGAAAAAAGTAGGTAGTCTATGTAAAAACCACGTTGATTCGTCGTTTCATTGTTGGGGCGTGAACGCGATTGAAGGAGACACGTGCAAACTAACATGCAAACACATTTTCGCATTTACAATATTTATGATAAAATTCTACATCATCATTTCATCCCATTACCGGCTCATCATGGCTCCGGATTGAGCACGAGTCTTCTCTCAGAATAAGAAGGGTTAGGCCTTTGTACCATGCTAGCCAAGTGCGGATTGGCAGACTTCACACACCTTTGAAAATATTATAGAGATCTCTCAAACTCTCAACCAATCTATACTAATATTATAAATGCGAAAGTTTGTATGGATGGATGGATGGATGGATGGATGTTTGTTACTCAATCACGTCAGAACGGCTGATCTAATCTGGATGAAAGGCACAGATAGATTTATAGTCCGGAATAACACATAGGCTACTTTTTATCCCGGAAAATTAAAGAGTTCCCGCGGGAACCAAAAAAACTCAATCCATGTGGACGAAGTCCGAAATCATCAGCATCAGCTATAAAAACGGGCTATAAAAACAGATTGCCAAAATTCTTCATCGATATAATTAAATAATATCTAGTTACATTAGACAACCCTATACTTAAGCAATTTCCAGTGAAACCATTCGCAAAATTACGAGCGAACGCACATCCCTACATCATTAATTAATTGCTAAGAGCTTTATGAGGTATGGTAATGGAGCAATATCCACTCCAGCCACTTTTCTGAAAGGCTCGCCTTGGTACCTAATGTACTTTGAATATATTTAATGGTGGAGGTTCCTAATTGTATTCCATTTTGATTTTACACGCTAGCGTATAATATGCTCGACATTCGTTAATAATCAAATCAGCAACTCTTTTTCAAAAGTCAAAACACACACTTACTTAGCATAATGTAAGTGTGCATGAAATACTGACTGACACGTCGATTCGACTTTTTTTAATTTAAGTACACTATATAAATGTATATCAAACTTACCTTATACAAATAACGTGCATTTTACGTTTTTCGGAAAACTATGGACTAGTCTTCAGTAAAAGTTTTTTTTTAAATAGGTAGACAACAACGCTATTCAATGATTCGCACGCTATCGCAAGTAGCAACAACAATTGCACTTACTGTTTTTTACTGATTCGCGAACGCATAAAATAGGAACACACAAAAATTCATATTCACACTTATAAAAGTAGTTAACTCTACAGCTGATGGCCGGCATGCGTTGCGATCTATGTCTGAAAATTACCCGTAAGTCCCAAAAAAATTTCATCCGACAAAATCTAGAGTCAGCTTCCCCTAACCCTTATAAGGTATATTTGCACAACTTCAATGAAGTTTTGAATATATAATAGGTATAAGATAATCTTCCAAAACTTCCAAATCTTCCAAAACTTAGTACCTAAGTACTTAAGCTAATATTCAAAGGCGTTTTAGAAAATCTAAGTCGTTAGCTTAAAGTAAGCTCCAATATAAATCTATTCAGTCGTTCATTATGTCGCCTTATTTGAATTTTATCTCCGTCCCTTTGTCTCTCGGCTTCACAATCATTGGCCAAGGTCGACACTTTCTTTCATTCGTTTCAGATGTTTAAAATAAATAATATTTTTTTAAATCATAGTTGTTTTTTATCTTAAATTTTTAGAACGTAAGTTCTTTATTCGGACGGTAAAACAGGGGTTAGGGCTGGAAAAGTCGTACGTGATGTAAATAGCGTTAAATTCTGTCTCCCTCTAGTATACATTGAGATAAATAGAGTACTTGTATGTAATTATTTTAGTTAGTGTTGAACATTTTGAATACGATTACGAACTGGTTAGGAGCCGCATCGTAAACAAGATGTTGAAGGTTCGAATCCCACTTATGAAATTTGCAAATTTGTAGATTTTTTAAAAATGTAATCGGATCGTGGCTCTCCAACTCATTAAATTCAACAAGTTCAACGGTCTCAATTCTATAAATCTATTCAAAGTCAAAGGATTTTTATTCAAATAAATTTTCACAAGTGCTTTCAAATAAGAAATTTGAAATTATCAATTCAACAGATTTGTGTAGTGAATTGTGATAAAAAAACTGTCTCAATTTAACTCTTTCTCAAGACTGATCAAGTTCAAAGTAACCTCTATAAATCCCGGCTTAATCAATCTATACCTACCTACATTAACAAGTGGATATAACTCAAAGAATTAAAAAACCGGCCAAGTGTGTGAGTCGGACTCGCGCACCGAGGGTTCCGTACAAACCTGTAGTAAGTTTTAAATTATTAAAAAAAAACTACTTACTAGATCTCGTTCAAACCAATTTTCGGTGGAAGTTTGCATGTTAATGTACGTCATATATTTTTTTTAGTTTTATCATTCTCTTATTTTAGAAGTTACGGGGGGGGGGGGGGGACCAACATTTTACCACTTTGGAAGGAAGTGTCTCTCGCGCAAACTATTCAGTTTAGAAAAAAATGATATTAGAAACCTCAATATCATTTTTGAAGACCTATCCATAGATACCACACACGTATGGGTTTGATGAAAAAAAATTTTTTGAGTTTCAGTTCTAAGTATGGGGACCCCCAAAATTTATTGTTTTTTTTCTATTTTTGTGTGAAAATATTAATGCGGTTCACAGAATACATTCACTTACCAAGTTTCAACAGTATAGTTCTTATAGTTTCGGAAAAAAGTGGCTGTGACATACGGACGGACAGACGGACAGACAGACAGACAGACATGACGAATCTATAAGGGTTCCGTTTTTGCCAAATTTGGCTACGGAACCCTAAAAATACGACTGCCATAGTTAAATGATATTTTTTTGTGAATCACTGGATATTGAAATATAGTCTTACATATTTTTGGAATCTACTCATAATTTTCTTGATGATGACAATATAGTTAATCTCATTCTGGAAAAAAAATGCAACTTTAGTCTTTGATGCGCGACCATGGTCAGCCCATCCATTTTTTTTTTTAGTTTTACTAGCCTTTGTCACCCGGAATAAGCTAAGGATTCTAACGATACCTACCTCATTCATCAAAATCCGTTCAGACGTATTTCAGAAGTTAGGTATGGTGGAATATACAAACTCACATACATACATACATACATGAACCCTGAATACTCCTTTTTTCAGGCAGTCGTATAAAAACATGGTTTACTTAAATTATTTTTAAAACGCAGGCACCAAACCCATTTTTCGTTATCCGGCGTTGAAGCTAACCCTCTTCGAAGGGCGATGGGTCGTATGGACCCGGCGTCATCCACACGCATGTCATATGTAGGGCTGTCAACTTCAATAAACAAGGTCTCATTGTGGACATACTAAAATGGACATAAATATAGGTATGTCACTCTCATTAAACGTGACCCCGCTTTCCATTGAACTAAGGGGCGAATAACTCTATTCGCTACTGTGACGACTAACAACGATGAGATGACACCTTATAGCTTTGAATGATGATGATAGTGAACTGGGTTACGAGACTGGTTAACGTCATATGCAAGTAAACGTAAACGTGACATATTCAATTATAAAGTAAACATTGATACAAAAATGAATGTTGCCACATCCTACTCTTGACCTTCGTTTTCGTCTAATACTAAGATTTCTCTTACGACGACCAGTATGTATATTTAATCAAATAATACCGTCTGCTAAGCTTATGACTATCACGTTGGATGATTACGGTGATTAGAGGCTATCAAAACTAAAAAAAATCATACCATAAAAAATTAAAAGAATAGAACTTGACAGCCCTACGTGTCACGTCTTAGTATTGTGATTTAAATCAACCCTTGAATTTAAATCGGTGTTTAAGATTTGAATTAAGTGATGTATGGAAATCCTGTCGAGTTAATAGGTGTTTTAATATGCATGAGCTTAAATTGAAATGATTTTTCAAACTTGACAGTCTACAATACTTATTTTATTTTCATTATGATAATAAATAACTCAAAGATTTAATGGTAAAAGTATCTATCTCCAAGGATAAGGCTACCCAAGGCCAGATCATCCTTTTTCATCTCGTGATAATATAGCAGTCAAGTGCAGTGTCCATAAAGTTTAAAAAAAAAACTTAACGAATCAAAAAATATGATAAATATTTAATTGGTCAATATTGCGCCATACAAGGTTGTTTGTAGATTTTTACTCGCTATTTTAGAGGGTTGAAAAAATATTTTTAGTCAATTTTATTTATTGAACAGATATTTTGAGAGTGCACGCATCGATTTTTTCATGTTTGAACCAAAAAAAGGTAAAGGTGCACTTCAATTAAACTAAAACACATGAAAAATCTACAAGTTTAATTCGCTATTATCCGCCACAGAAGGTAAATCTACATATCGCGATATACTCCACACTAAGTACATAAATCTTCTAAAATACCCTCAACGTACGTTTCACTCCGATACCGGAGCATCTTCAGGAGATGTTGACTCTACAACATGATGCACGATTGTGAAATCATCATGCGCGGGCTGCAAGTTTTAGATACGCACTGTACTACATAGATTTACCTTCTCTGGCGGATTATAGCGAATTAAACTTCTAGTTTTTTCATTGTCATGGACTTCCGCAAAGTAACGCCTGCTTCTATCCAATAAAACACTTGTTCGAAGTTTCAAAACTGAGAGATGGGTAAAGAAATTATTTGATGTAGAGAACACGTGCGAACACTCGATATGGCGGACGTCCGCCGGGTCGGTGTTCTGTGGTTATGTATAAAGGTCGATGACATTCTCATAGGTATATTTTCCACATCAAAGTATAGTCCCACAAACTTATAAACGGTGGCTAAAATTGGAACTAATTTTTTATGCCTGTTTAGTTTTTGTTTTTATTTTTCAATATATATACCTACTAGCGACGCTGTCACCGGGTCAAATAAGTTTGTGGACTTGTAAAAAAATTGATGAGAGGTCGATTTCATATTTTTTACATCAAAGTAACAAAATAACTCCTAAGTATTTTCCCTGGTCTGGCGTGGTGGGAGGCTTCGGCCGTGGCTAGTTACCACCCTACCGGCAAAGACGTGCCGCCAAGCGATTTAGCGTTCCGATACGATGCCGTGTAGAAACCGACCCTTATGGGTTTTATATAACTTGTCATGCCCCTAACAGGTTAGCCCGCTACCATCTTAGACTGCATCATCACTTACCACCAGGTGGGATAGCAGTCAAGGGCTAACTTGTAGTGGTTAAAAAAAAAAGAGCCACGTCGCTTAAGTGGGCCCAGCTCCATACAACCTTATACTGTCATACATAGAATACTTGCTGTTACGTGCCGCGTCTCTGTGGTGGGCCTTTATTTAACGCGCATTGGTTTTTCGATCTCGGGAAACGTGTTACTTTACCAAAGCCCGCAGCGGAAGTCCTCATAAAATATGTGGGCAAGCAAACCCCGTCTGAGGCTCGTACAATTTGTTTAAACAACTAAAATAGCGCGGCAGTTTCCGCTCCCCAGCGAGGGACTGTTTAGATTCCGAATGTCTTTGTGAGAGTTCATTGCGACGGAATATTTCGTTTACGGACAATTCAATTTGCTGTTTGACGGATGAAGAAAATAATGTCTTTTTTATTAATTATTGCCAATTATATCTACTTTCATATTATCTTAGGTTTTTTAGAACAAAGAACCCCTATTTAGTTACGTCCAGTTCGACTCTGTATCTTTGTATCAAGATATTTTAAAAACAAACTACAAATTAATTTATATGGAAACCTGTAACCGATGCACAGAGGCATATATTTCAATTTTGATGAAGGTGTTTCTTCCATTGGCAAAATTTTATAATATTGGAAACAAATACCAATAGTGAAAGAAAACCCAATCACAGGATTCAGAGATGATGGCGAAATAATATCTACTTTATAGCTCTCAAACTTTGGTGCTGAAGTTTAGTTTAGATATAGAAGGTCCTTTTTAATCGTAAGTCCTGAATAGTTTTTTTAATGAAGAAAATAATCAGACTGTATTCAAAACAGTCACAATTTTAGAATGTTAAAAAGCATGCTCGTTACATCAAAACGCTCTTCCGGCTCTTTTTGATTTAAGTACGTTTTGTCATAGAATAGGAGCATAAAAAAAAATAACGAACAATATAAGAGAACAATGGCCTATTAGTGATCCAGTGTAGTTCCCGCGTAACGACTACGGGATAAAAAAAGTGGATGCGGGAAAATATTATACCGAGGGACTCAACTTCATTTACTTCGGAGCCGGTCGCAGTATGCGGGTTAGATTATTTGGTGTGACCCGAGACTTAGACAAAAACTTTCTTTTTTTCTAGAACTTAGGATGGGTATATTTTTCTTTTTTTCTAACACCTAATAGAATTTCTATGAGTAAGGTTTGATAATGAACTCCTGATCCTTTGTAATATTATGTGTATCATGAAATAAATAAGTTCTGATTCTGGTCACAATCGATTGGAGAACCGAAAAGATTGCGTTGTATTTGGAAGGTCCTCACGATATTATTTTTCCTTCACCGTTAATGCAAGCTACATTTCCAATAGCGGGTGCATATTGGCTGATATCAATGATGATGATAGTCGATTGCTTGATTGAGTCATTACCTCAAAACGTTTGACTATCACAATTAGATAAAACTAGCTGATGCCCGCGGCTTCGTCTGCGTGGTTTAAGTTTTTTTGATTCCCGCGGGAACTCCTGGATAAAAAGTAGCCTATGTCACTCTCTAGGTCCTCGACTATACCCATGCCAAAAATCACCTCGATCCGTTGCTCCGTTATTGAAGGACAAACAAACAAACAAACATACTTTTGCATTTATAATATTAGTATGATTAGATAGAACTTTACAAATCAAATTCAATGAATTGATAACCAAGAATCGAACTGGAGGTCTCTCGTTTGTAAATTAGGAATTTCCCCGCACGAATGATCGTCAAATAGAAAAAATAACTTGAAAAATAATCGAGAAATCTCCCGATTGGTGGAGAGGTGATTGTGCGAGACATTACTGAGCATTGGGGAAGGCGAGAAAATTAATTTTAGATAGCTATCGAGATTCCTACGAAGGGACGCGCTTAGGGAAAATGAGTTTCTGTTATGTAGGGGATCAGACGGCTGTGTCGCCGGGTTTACCGGTGGGTTACGATTACTGGGGACTGATAATGTCATATTGAGTTTATTATTATGTCTTACCTAAATAAAATAATAAATATAAATACAGTTTTGTATCCTCAACATAGCTGTTACACACCTTTTAGATCATTATGAACAACTCTCGAGCAAGCTGGTTTCCTCATGATTTTCGAATTCTTCACCGATAAAGCAAGTGACATTTAATTGATTTAAACGCTGAAATGGACTAGTTAGGTGCCCTTAGATGGCAAATTCTCGTTTTATGAGATACTAGCTGATGCCCGCGACTCCCGTCCGCGCGGTTTAAGTTTTATTGATTCCCGCGAGAACTCCTTAATTTTCCGGGATAAAAAGTAGCCTATGTCACTCTCCAGGTCCTCAACTATACCCACGCCAAAAATCACGCAGATCCGTTGCTCCATTGCGGAGTGATTGAAGGACACACCAACAAATCAACAAACAAACACACTTTGGCATTTATAATATTAGTATCAATATTAGTATGATATGATGAGAGATATTGTGTCTCTGCCACAAAGCTAAAATATGAAGACTAGATACAAGAAGACAAGAAACTGTTGACGTATGTAGTAACTAGAACTATACATCATTAATCATTATCTACATGATTATCAACCCAAATTAGGCCTGCTTCAGGCCATAATCCACCGCGCTTGCTAAGTGGGTATTGGCAAACTACACACACCATGGAGAACATTGGAGAACTCTCAGACATGCAGGTTCAATTGTTATTAAATTGCTTAAAACTCACACTACACCGAAAACTTAGATATGCATGCCCGCGGATCGAACTCCGGAAAGAGCTGGAGGTCTTAACCACTAGGCTTTTTTTAAAAATATATAGGCTAGCGCTTGGCTGCAATCAGACTTGCAAGTGGTGATGCAGCCTAAGGTGGAGCGCGCTTGCCTAGAAAATGCCTATTATATAAAGCTATCACGGCTAGGCAATAGCTAGTGCTTTTTCCTACACCTAGAGGAATAGGAGTATAACTATAGGTGGAACATAAAGTCACCTCTCCAATACCGAGAATGCATCGGATCCACGTACTTCAGTGGAAGCGTCGAATGCGTCTCGAGTCTCGACTCTCGGGCACGTGAGAGCTCGTTATCTTTAACGAGAAACGAATCAGATACCGCGGTGATTCTTCGTTATGTCACTTCTATGAACACCCCTATGGCAATATCATCCCAAGAAAATTCCTACCAATGTCATTTATAGCATTTATATTCAAATAAACTTTTGACGAGCTCCCTAGCGCAGAGGTGAGCGGCTAAACTTAAAACCCTTGGTTACCTACTCTAGAGTCTAGGGGAAAATTTGATAACAGCTCAAGGTATTTTAGGACTAATGCTGAGATTTATACTCAGACTTTGCTCAGGCTTTATTTAGAATTAAAATTTGATGGACTTATGTGAGTGTCATAAATCTATCTCGTTTTAACTCTGTCTTTAGTCAGAGCTAAGTCAAAGTACCTACCTACGCTCTATAGATCTTGGACTAAGGGCCGCTTGCACAAGGACATTTAAACTGAGTTAGTTAAATTTTGTAATGCTGTCCCTTTTTGGCAAATGCATATTGTTGTTGCCAAAAAGGGACAGCATTAAAATATTAAACTAAATCAATTTAAGAGTCCTTGTGCAAGTGGGCCTAAATGTAGGTTTTGACCGCGGTTTCTCGTGTGTATTTTCCCTTCGTATTTAATTCAACAGTTGATAGCGATCAAGTTTTTTTTTATAGGCTAGCTAGCTATCAAACCTGCGATACAGGCACAGCCTAAGGTAAAGCCTTGCCTAGACGATGCCTATTCACTCTTGAACTAGTTAAGAGTGGTAAAGTTGAACTGATGGTAGGTACTATTTAAAAGTGGAAAAGACAATGAAAACCAGAAGGGCATTCCATAACCGTAAAAGTAAAGGAGGAATCCGTCGTAACTACATACTGAAAAAACTCTACTAAATAATAAGTAGGTACATTTTAATGAAGATGCTTATGAAATTTTTGGGCTACCATTTTAAAGTTTTAAACCAATCACTAGAAAAAAAAAACATTAGAACAGGCTCACTTGTACGGTGTATCCTTGATAATCCGTAAACCTGATTCACCCTTAAGGGATGCTCAGGTAACCTACATAAAAACAGCAGGTAAAGAGCGCAAGGGACAACCTTACACCATTCTCTTTTCCCCTCGAATTATCCGGTGCTATCATGAATATCTTATCGAACTTTTTTTCTAAAAAGCACAAACGATTTTACAACCTAATTTATAACGTTTAGAGTTCAATTTCCATTGTAGCGGTTAGGTATTAAAATAGTAACACCATAGTCATATAATTCACACTCGAAAACAAACATGGCCCCGACTTTTCATAAACATCACTTTGTTTCCTCAAGACTTGGGGTCATTGACACACCTGCAACCGATTGCAACACAAAGAATATGCAAAGACAATAGAAGTACCAATTCATAGGTACTCGTATATAAATGTTAACTAAGTTAATAGAGCGATATTAGGAGAGAACTAAGTTAGAAGAGCTGTTATAGGCTTAGTGGTTTGGACTTTCGGGCACCTAATCGGTTGGTCGGGGGTTCAACTTCAAACATTTGTACACACACGTTTTTTTAAAATTATTTTTGTACTAAATATGTATTTTAGCTAACAGATAATAAGTGGACCAAGGTAAAGCTTATCTTTCGAATAGAAATTTCTTCTATCTTTCCTTGAAAGTGGGTAAGGATTATTATGAGCGTTTTAAGAAATTCAAACATATCATTGCTATAACGGTGAAGAAAAGCCTCGAGATTTCATCAAGTGTTCTTGAAGATTTGTGAAGCTTACCAATCCGCGCTTGGCCAGCGTGGTGGACTAAAGCCAAACCCTTCTCATTCTGATAGAAGAATCGTGCTCAATAAACTGGAAATGGGTTGAAATAATTTTTTTTAACCGATTTTGATGTAATTTGGTAAAGAACTACAGACAGTTTGTGTCCCGAGCCCGACTCCCGGGGAAGGACGTAGACTACTTTTATCCCGGAAAAGGAGTCCCCGCAGTAATTAAAAACAAACTTAAACCACGCGAACGAAGTCGCGGGCAACAGATAGTACATATAATATAAATTTAAATTTTATACACACTAAAACATTTTATGCTTTGATCATGTTATACGACCATTAAATATTAGGGACCAATTCTATTTTATTAACATAAAAAAAGGCTTTATTATACTTCTAACAATGTGTGCCTCCACCATGGCTCGACACAATGGGGTATGTACCAGACGAGTGATGGACAAAAAAAAGAATTATTCATAACACCGGTTAGCAACCGTACAGTTTAAATAGAAGTTTAAGTTGTGCAGCTACTACTGTTTCAACAGAGGGCTTTAATAGCGGAAACTTTTTCGTAATATATACATCTAAAGCATTAGCAAGCAAATACTAATACATAAAGCACGGTATTAAACCGATTTATGCTAATTTTACGTTTAACACCAGTGACCACTGCACAAAACTGCCAAAAAAACTCCACTAAATTATCACTTAAATTTGCCAAAATTTTTGACATTTCGTTAGCTAATTTATTTTGCAATAAAGCATTTTAATAACGCTCTAAGTTTCCCCTTAAAAATAATCTAATATTTTATGGTTTCACAATGCTTTTCCACTATTCAAATGGACCTCACGTAAGCATACAGAACATTCTAAACACTCGTCAGCGTTCCCTACGAACTAATCCAGTTTATTCTTCACACAGCTATAATATATTTGGTGTCTGAACTGTAGGTACATTAGCTAGGCTTTGATTTTATAATGCGTATAAAAACGCGTTCAGACGACACGGCGGGGCACGTCCGTGGGTCCCCGGCCAGATAACGTGAATTATTATTATATTATTACGGACTCACGTTTCTATGAAGACAGACTACGTAGAACATTAATGATCCACGACGTTTTTATCATTTTTCATTGCTCTATTGGCTATTACTATTTCATGGTCGGAATTTCACTGTCAAGGGCACACTATTGTGGTTTTTTCTATGCTGTGTTCGTCGCTGATTTAACTATTATAGAGACTAGATGGAAACATTTAACACTAACTAAGGCCTTTATTTCATCGTCGTAAAGCTCTAGGTTTATTAGACAAATTGTAAACAAGTAGACTAAAATTTCAGATCTCTTTCTGCCTATCACTGAGGGTCGTGGCCCCTTCAATGAAGAATGCTTTAGTGAACAATGCATGTCATGTAACTACAGGGCTTGGTAAACATTGCTAACTAGCTGATGCCCGCGACTCCGTTCGCGTGGTTTAAGTTTTTTTTATTCCCGCGGGAACTCCTTAATTTTCCGGGATAAAAAGTAGCCAATGTCACTCTCCAGGTCTTCAACTATACTCATGTCAAAAATCACGTCCATCCGTAGCTCTGTTGCGGCGTGATTGAAGGACAAACCAACAAACAAACACACTCTCGCATTTATAATATTATTGCTAATGAGAATTGTGCGGATTTGATCTGAGAAAAGGTTTTTGAATCTTCCAAAGGAGGTTCTCAAATTGGCGCGTATTAAATAGTTATTTGTGTTACATGGGGCCAAAGAAAATTTTTGTTCCCCGAGGGCGCTATTTTGAATTCAGAGCGAAGTGAAGGATTCTATAGTAGAATCCCGAGCGTAGCGAGGGGTTCTAAAGTAGAATCCTGAACGTAGCGAGGAATTCAATATACGCCGCCCGAGAACAAAAAATTTGGCCCCGAGTGACACACAATATTTTTCATCATTACGTATGAGAAAAAGCTAGGAGTATCAACCTACTATGTATGGACATTACCTATACGTTTAAGCACCAATCAGAAGATACTCCTATCAACCTTCTATGTAATTGTATATACATTATTTAGACGTATATTTAAAGTTTAAATAAAATGTAAAGACGTATCTATATCCGATCAACAAATTGAGCACGTGACTTCGGACCAATCAGAACAGAGAAATGCAAAGTCGTATATTCGATCAACAAATTGATGACGTGACTTCGGACCAATCAGAAGAGAGAAATGAAAAGTCCCATGGGCCTACAAGTTACACTTTGCTCCCGCTATCCTCTGAAGGCAATATGCGTTTTTCGAATAGGTATGATGAAAAAAAAATAACGTCATTTCTAACATCAAAGAAGAGCCAAAAACAAATGTAAAGGCACAACGGGTCCCAATCACCCGACCCCATCCGAGGCCCGGGAATGATACACGAACAAGGAATAAAAATGTTTTAATAACGCATCTTTACGGCCCGTGATAAAACATTGCCCGCCCAAATTGAGTCGTTTTATTATTAGAAATACGATTTTGACACTCGTAAACGAGCGTTATTATATCGGGTTTACGATTTTGAAATATCACAATACAGGGGGGGGTGGGCACCAGTGTTAGATGGGGGGTACTGAAGATAGATGAAAAAAAAAGGTACTTTTTGCCTTTTTTTCTTTTTTTTTTATAAAGTAGTGTAAAGAGGGGTCTTAATCATATAAAGTAACCTTACTTTTACAAAATAACGTGTGTAAAGTAACATAATGTATTACAATTTTAACTTCAAAATAACTATTACCGTAAAATATTTAATGTTGTAGTTATAATGATATATATAAATAACTTAATTTCGTCAAACTATAAATTCACAATGAATTATAAAATAAAGAATTTATGTAACGTTAATAAAATATAATCTGTAGTACGTACCTAAGTAATAATTTCCACAATAAGTTGTTATCATCAAATACAATATTTCATTACGAAAAGAAATACATATGGAACCAACCATTTAAAAATGCAATTTAGTAATTTTATACTGCATTGGCCTGATTAAAAGTTATTGAAATATTTTACTTACTTACTTAAAGTTAATAAAATTGAAATAAAAAGATATTAGCTTAGTATTCAAATGCACCTGATTTCGTTTTAGTCGTGTCAGATTGCCGTCCCATGACCCATCGGATTAAGCGAGTGAGGGAATAAACAGTGCACCTGTGTTTACGCATACGCTTGTGCACCAGGCCGCCATGGTCGAAATTCGCTCGGGACTCGGGAGGACGTTCAGTCAGTAGTATGCAGATTTCAGACCTAGCATGAATTTCAGCTTATCGCGAACAAAATTGAACAGGTATCTACTAGAGATATACACCTTAGTATCGTCTATCGTCGTCGTCGTCGTCAACCGATAGACGTCCACAGCTGGACATAGATCTCTTGTAGGGTCTTCCACCAGCCACGGTCTGCGCCGCCTGGATCCAGTGGCTTCCTGCTACTCGATAGATGTCGTCCGTCCACTGTATGGCGGGTCTGTCAACGCTACGCTTACCAGTGCGGGGTCGCCGTTCCTTGGGACACACAATTGTAAAGACAATACAATCTATATAAGACTTTACAATCGTGCATTGTCGAGTCAACATCTCCTGAGGATGCTCCGGTTTCGGAGTGAAACGTACGTTGAGAATGATTTGGAAGATTTGTGTGGTGTGGTGCTGTGCCGGTGCGAATTGCTGGGTGGTGGGTGTTCGCATGCTATTCGTGAAGGACACGCACTGTACCACATAGAATTGTCAACTGTGGCGGATTATAGCGAATTAAACTTCTCGTTCATTCATTAAGGACTATACCTATTGTATTGATTAATACTCGCAAAAGACTGGATTAGCTCAAATCGTGTTCACAGCTTAGGAAAAGTGTGCCACCGAGCAATGCCTTCCGTTTTCCGCGTTTAATCGCAGCCAATGTCATTGCCGTTCTCTTTCGCAAGGTCGCCGGTTGTCATGCCACAGAGCTGTGCTATCACGCGATATTTCGCTACATTAAAGGTCATCCATCCATCCATCAGCCTCTATGAGAGAGCACTCTATCCATAGCGCTACAGAAAGTTAGAAAGCAAGAGGATAAGGAGGAGAGATATATACATATAATCTTCCTCCTTCCTCATCCATCCACTTTCCGTAACCGTTTGAAGGTCATCGGATCAGCGGGCTGGACGTCAGTTTGGTAGTTGGTATAGAGACAGGTTGCATCAAGCAAGCTGGAAAGCTGCTGTTTTAAATACCCGAAAATCGCGCACACATTCTTTTTTCCCATAAGCTACTCATGCAAAGTAATACTCTTTTGTGGCGTGATTGAAGGACAGAACGACAAACTTTCGCATTTATAATATTGATATCTAGAAGTATTTATATTGTATATGTAGCATATACAATATAAATACTTCTTCTACATTTCTGTAGAGTAGGTAGTGACTAACTAGGGCTACCGACCATATGTTTTGGTATTACATTTATTACACGGTTTTACATAATTTTCACATTATAATTCACATATAATAGAGAATAACATGCTATTTAAAGTTTAATCGAAGCCAATATCATTGCCGTTCTCTTTCGAAAGGTTGTGTCTGTTGTCACAGGATGTATAAAATGATACTTGTTAATATTTAAAAACAATAAATCAACTTTCTAGTACCTTCGAATTGAGATTTCACCAAGTGGGAATTTGGGTTTTCAGAGTTTCAATAAACGAGTAACGACAGAGTGAAATTAACGATGAACCCTGGTTAAGAACTCTATATTGAACTGAATTTTTAAAAATAAAAAAAAACGACTAGATATACCCATAAGACTTGACTCTAGGGTTAACGATCAACGATATAAGCGAATCCCAACCATCCTTATTCGCAAAGTACTTTGTGCAAATAGTCTTGTTACTTCTAACCTTTAAATAGGTAGGTACATTGGGGTATGCCATATCTGTAGCAGATAATATGGCCGCTATCGGGTACGATATTCTGGAGTACAAAACTGCAAATAGTTCCATAGGACAACTTCACCGCTGGACCTACCACATTAAGGTGGAACTTGAAAGGAAGTGCCTGGATACGATGTATCCATCCGGTGACTGGCCCGACGGAACTTGTGAAATCCAATAGTTAGTGGGTGAAAATAGGCCGTAAATCATGATGTAAATAGCGAGGTTGGCTGCGTGCATTAAAGAAGAACTCATGTCCGACTTTTTCCACCAAATATTTGAACCGAGAGGAGGTTCTCCATTTCAGGCGTATTTTTATTTATGCAGAAACAGATGGGAGACTTGAAAAGAGAATGGTACATACTTTCGTCTAGAATCCAAATCGATCAGTTTAGATCTTACAAGGTTTCTAGATACACAAGAATGTATGAAAAGTTGAAAACTAGAGCTACGTAATATTGTTTTAAGCAGCCCTATAATAATTCAAGGCGCGGTCAAAAGATGGCAGCTCCGGTATAATTGGTGTGAGAGCTCGGCGCGTCGCGTCTGAGCACGTCTGAGTCATGTTTTTTTCATCTGTGACGCAGTTTTCCTGTCGCCCGCCGCGTGTGGCCGTGACATTTGTTGTCTGACCGATTGTACGGCCTTCGCTCTCGGTCATCAACTCCGCGCGCGAGCTGGTATATCTACTTGGTACTATTTTTTTTACATGAATAGCAAGAAAAATATAGCAATCGAGCGCCGCCGCCCATGAACATTTGCTTTACCAGAGGAACCGCTACAGCGTGGCTTATAGGTAATTTCTCTAACCACCCCTTGAAATAACGTAGCTTATAAGGAATTTCTCTATAAATTCTTATATTAACTAACGCAGTTTTTGCTAGATAAATAATTCTAGCCAAGAATATATAGCACGCCTTGTCCGCACCCAATTATTATAATAGCGATGGCAGACTACGGAATAGAAAAATCTGCCTGGCGGACAAAAATCACTCTTGTATGTACACACACTTTTATATAGAGCGCGCACTAGACGACAGGACAAAACGTAGTATCGTTCCCCTCAGACGCGGATGTTCTGGCACAGGACCGTCTACAGGGCAGGTAAATTCAATTGGAAGATTGAAATTACCTGATTTGTGCTAAAGGTACTTACTTTCGTACGACCCAAAATGGTTAAAGCCAGAGTGTAGTTAGTTATGTCTTACTGTTGCAGAGAGCAGAATATGAAGTAATTTGTAAAAATTGGTATGCATCTGTGCCGAAACAACACATGTGCTAAAATGTGTAAAAATTCATATCAAGGCGAGGATCCTTGCAGTTGCAGGAGACCTTCGTCCAGCAGTGGATATCTATAGATTGAGTCCATTGACGAGGTTTTGTATGAGCACGAACATCTTAACAGTGAAGGGGGGTTAAAGATCAATATACCTAATATGTATTTCCGTGGTATCGTTACCTACATATTCATCGTCGTCTCACCTAGACGTCCACTGCTGGACGAAGGTATCCTGCATGGAACTCCACAGAACACGGTCTTGTGCCGCTTGTTTCGCTACACCTATTCGCTACAAGGTAAATGCATGATTGCCACTTGCTAGAAGATATAAAAAAACAAATATTTACCTGATGACATCTACAGGTTAGGTAGGTAGTAGGTATTCGTACGTGATCTTACCTGAAACAAAAAAAAAACCTTTTAACATTGTTTTTCGCTGGAGTTCGGGTGAGCGAACGAATAAATAAATAACCTTTATTTAACATCTATGTCCCACACGATTGATTCGTGGTCCGACCGCGAATGTTATTGCGGAGTGCACTCAATGACTTCATGAGATATTTTAAGAGGAAACCGCTGGTTATATTATGATGTGGTAGGCACTTTATATGTATTGGTTACCTACTATTAAAAGTAAACACTGGTTGTTCACATAACTATATGTGAAGATGTGTGAACTATACTTTAACTAGCTCTCACCAGAACTCTTTAATTTTCCGGGATAAAAAGTATCCTATGAGTTATTCCAGACTATAATCTATCTTTGTTCCAAATTTCATCCAGATCCGTTCAGCCGTTCTGGTGTGATTGAGTAACAAACATCCATTCAACCAAACTTTCGCATTTATAATATTATAGTAGGTAACCATAGTGTCCCTAGCCTAGAGTCAACACACATAGAGGCAAGAAGGCATTGTATCAACTCGCTTAATTTTCATCCTAACATTGCGCACGGGTCTCCTCAGAACGCGAAACGCTATTAACAGCCCACAATTTTACTTCCCCGGGCGGGACAAAAGTTCACAACCTATACCAAAATTTCATCAATATCGGTAGAAAAGATAGGCTGTGAAAGCGTACCTAACAAACACTTATTCTCATATTTTATAACTAGCTGATGATCGCGACTCCATCCGCGTGGTTTAAGTTTTCCCGCGGGAACTCCTTAATTTTCCGCGATAAAAAGTATAGCCTATGTGATGATAAAAAAACCTGGCTGATTTTTTTGTGGGCTCTTCTCAGACCAGGGCGCGTTTGGAACCCTCGTAGCTTTAGTTTTAAGATAGGTACCGTAACAGATTATCACCATCATATTTTTATGTAACTGGACGTCAATAAGAGTAGTGTACCTACCTAAATTGAATAAATATTTATGACTTATGACCTATGTCACTCTCCAGGTCCTCGACTAGGTATACCCATGCCAAAAATCACGTCAATCCGTTGCTCCGTTGCGGCGTGATTGAAGCACAAACCAACAAAGAAACACACTTTCGCATTTATAATATTAGTACCTAATATAGGTACATAGGAGATGATTTGCAATTTATTCGCCCAGTAAAGTTTGCCATGCGTTGTTTATTGTTACCACCGAGGTCTGTGATTGTTACGTATACATATACTATCTACTATAGGTACCTTCCCGCCGCCATAACGCCATAACAGATAAGCAATAAATAAAGCCGATTGCAGTATTATTAACGAGGAAGTTTCATATCATCAAGGTTGCCACTTGCCGGTGAAGGTGGTTCGCATACTTGTGAAATGTTTCTCATTGCTGGGTATTGCGTTTATATACGAAGACTATAGGGTTGTCGCTTGCAGAAACTTATTTACTAATTTAATTTTTTTTTTGAACTATTGACTGAAATATCGACGTATCCACTGAGAGTTCACAGTACTTATACTAAGTGTCAGCAAAAGGACAACAACTGTCATTGGTCTTCTTAAGTCATAATTATTAGAAGAAAGTCCAGTAACTATAAATACGTAAATCGAAAAAGCATCATTTTATTTGTATTAAAAAGAAATGATAGTTTCTCTGAATCGATTGATTATTAAAATAATGTAATCACGATATTTAGGCGTTAATGAATGAAGGTCACGCAGAAGGTCATTTCTGTTTTTGTTCGTTACAATTATAGCACGAATTGTTACAGGGAAATTTTGTACTCTTATCGAGTTATCGAATTATCTTAGTTGCATTAACTTAATGACTATTTAATACAGCCCCACGTTTATTTGCGAAAATTATTAGTGTCAGCCCTAAAACTGACATTGTTGGCAAGTAGCTTGAAAGGTAACTTGCTCGTAGTGTAGCTCTTGCAACTCTACATGTAACAAAGTTTTTTTACAATATTTAACTTATACTTACTTACTTGTAGAAAAGTTTGTTATTTTTATGCTACTTACCTGTACATGGTTCCATTTAAATGGCATTGTGCCATTATAAAGTTCTTACTTCTTAGACTGATGATCAAAAAAAAATTGGCAGTCATAGGGACTGCCTATAGAAGTGAAAACTTATAACTTAGAATTTTAGTACTTAAGTATTAAAATTTGAAAAAAATAAATAAAATATAAACCTTAAAACTAAGGTATCAAAGTTTAATTACGAATTTAGTATATTCATATTTAAGACCTTTTGTCTTCGTAACAACGCGAGCATGTCGGTGACGGTGTCGGTGACGCGAATCCACAAGTTTACCCCCTACCAAAAAGTGCTCAACGCGGATATAAAAGTTTTCACATCAAAAGTTTTCACTTCAAAAATAATTAATTACTTAATTAACAAACCGATAATTCAAATATGTACATGCATGGCAACGTGGCAGTAGCACCTCGCAAGTTTTTAAATAATGGTACGCAAGAATCCGCTGGAGCCTTAACACAAACTGATGCATCGGATGCATCTACAACTAGGTATCTACCAAGTGAATATAGGTAACTCAAAGAATTAAAAAACCGGCAAAGTGCGAGTCGGACTCGCGCACCGAGGGTTCCGTACAAACCTGTAGCAAGTTTTACGATTAATGAATTTAATGAACCGCAAAACTAACTTTGTTTGTAGAGGTTTTCTGTTAATATCAAAAAAACTATGCTAGTTAGAGCATTGGCTATAGTTTTCCTGTAAAATATACATAAATTCCTATTGACCATAATTATTTCAGATTTTTCGATTGGTAAACTCCGGAGATAAGGGGGGGGGGAACGGTATTTTTTTGACTTTTTCCCCGATAAATCAAAAACTATCATGACTAAAAATAATTAAAAATCTGTTTTAGAATGTACAAAGTAAACCCTTTTATATGATACCCCACACAGTACAGTTATCTCACTTTTAAATTTCAACCCTCCGATTTTCCCCCCTTTTTAAATAAGAACAAAAATAATTTCCAATTTTTTTTTAATTCCAGTGTCTTTGGGCCACTAATATACACAACTATTCCAAATTTCATGTCGATAGCTTCGGTAGTTACTGAAATAATCGAGTGTGACGGACGGACAGACAGACAGACAGACAGACGGAGAAAGTCGCACCATAAGGGTTCCATTTTTACCATTTTGGTACGGAACCCTAAAAATACGACTGCAATAGTTAAATGATATTTTTTGTGAATCACTAGATTTTGAAATAATATAGTCTTATATATTTTTGGAATCTACCATCATTTTCTTGAAGATGACAATATAGTTAATCACATTTTGGAAAAAAAAATTCAACTTTAGTCTTTGATGCGGGACCATGGACACCTTATCAATTTTTTTTTTAATTTTACTAGCCTATGTCACCCGGAATAAGCTAAGGATTCTAACGATACCTCATTCATCAAAATCCGTTCAGGCGTATAGAAGTTATGGTGAAATATACAAACTCACATACATACATAAACCCTGAAAACAATATGTAACTCCTTTTTTCAGGCAGTCGTATAAAAAAGAAAAGACTCCCAACTCCACAGAGATCCTATTTGAAATATACCTAGCCAAAGACTGGCCGTACCTACTTTTCGATATTCCCACAGGAACGAGGCCGCGGACGGTCGGGAGTTCAAATATATTTTAATCATATGGCTTTTGATTCTTAAGCGTATTATATTATACTAGATACTAGGTGGTTCAAAACAGTTTTAGACGTAGTTTGTATAAAGTTCGGCACTCCGTAAATAACGTGTTTATCTTAGAAATGTATCCATTCAACATCCATGCCAAGAGAAAAAACGTTTTTGGCATCGCACCGATCACGCACATACGAGGAAAATAAAACAAACCACATCATACTAATATGTATTATAAATGCTAAAGTGTGTTTGTTTGTTGTTTTGTTGGTTTGTCCTTCAATCACGCCGCAACAGAGCAACGGATCAACGTGATTTTTTTGCATGAGTAGTGGAGGACCTGTTGAGTGACTTAGGCTACTCTTATCCCGGAAAATTAAGAAGTTCCCGTGGGAATTAGTTTGAGTTTGAGAGATCCTGCGACCTTACCAATTTCGGTCCACTCTTTTGTCTTTACTGTTTGTCTTTTGTCCCTCCTCTATCGTTTGAGACACCAAAACCCCCGCTTCCGTTGCAATAACATGTCAGAATCCTTCACGGGAGTGTCAAGAAAACCTGTTAAATATTACAACTGACTCAAATGAACTATTGGACGAAAAGATAGATAGGCAAGGAATTCTAACTAAGCAACGACAGCGGATCAGCGAGCATAAATTAATTTAGTAGAAGAAAACGAATTAAATTGGCACTAAAAGCTGTGTATCTCAGTACAGTTAAATAGTAAAGAGATAATTTCATAAATGCCTTTATGGCAGGTCAAAGGTCATTCGTCTGCAGGGTTGCCAACCTCCGACCTTGCGGTAAAGTTGCCGACCTAAGAATTAAGATTGCGAAGTAAATTGGCTAAAATACGTTCGTACCTACTAGATATAAATTAAAATGATTAACTAACTAATAACGAGCTCATAAACAAGATCTTGTTTTAATTGCAACTTTTTTTTTGGAAGAGTAGGTAATATATAGGTACAATATGTACTTATGATAGATTTTATCGGTCATTTTTTTTTTTATCCACTACAAGTTAGCCCTTGACTGCGATCTCACCTGATGGTAAGTGATGATGCAGTCTAAGATGGTAGAGCGGGCTAAGCTGTTAGGGGCATGGCAGTTATATTAAACCCATACCCCTATTCGGTTTTTTACATGGCATTGTACCGGAACGCTAAATCGCTTGGCAGCACGTCTTTGCCGGTATGGCGGTAACTAGCCACGGCCGAAGCCTCCCACCAGGCCAGACCAGGGAAACTTCAGAAATTATAAATTCCCAAATTGACCCTGCCGGGGATCGAACCCGGGACCTCCGCACGTTAAGGCAACAGCGCTCAACGTGTGCCACGGAGATCGAAACAATAAATAACTTGAGTATACAATAAATAACTTGGTCAAATGTTACAATATCATAAGAGGTAATCGAAAGTGTGTCTGTCCGTCTATCTGTGTGTCTGCCTGATACCCATCAGAACAACCGATTTTTGGCCGTTTGGTACAGATACCTATAGGTCTAACCCAGTGAAGGACAAAGGCTGATTTTATTATCTAATTTATTCCCGGGATTTTTTATATCTAAATTCAAGCGAAACGAAGTAGGTATAGTGGACACAAACTTATCTTGACCCGGCGACAGCGTCGCTATTATCATACAGCGTTGCTAATAAATATTAAAAAGAAATAAAAACAAATACTAAACTACCTAATGTTATTTTTAGTAATCCATACTAATATTATAAATGCGAAAGTGTGTCTGTCTGTCTGTCTGCTACGCTTTCACGGCCTAACTACTCAACTGATTTTGATGAAATTTGGTACAGCGATACTTTACATCCCGGCGAAGGACATAGGCTACTTTTTATCCCGGAAAATTAAGGAGTTCCCGCGGGAATCGAAAAAACTTAGTCCACGCGAACGAAGTCGCGGGGCATAATATTATAGTAGGTAGTAGGTAGTAGGTACTAGGTAGGTACCTATGGCGTAACGGCAGACATCTTAGTGGAATTGATAGTCTAAATTATTGAACTGATCTCATTTACACTTATCATACTAATATTATAAATGCGAAAGTGTGTTTGTTTGTTGGTTAATTGGTTTGTCCTTCAATCACGCTGCAACGGAGAAACGGATCGGCGTGATTATTGCATGGGTAGGTACCTATAGTTGAGGACCTGGAGAGTGACATAGGCTACTTTTTATCCCGAAAAATTGAGTATTTCCCGTGGGAATTTAAAAAAACTTATTCCACGCGGACGAAGTCGTCGCGGGCATCAGCTAGTACCAATAAAGTAAGAAGAAGACGCAGCCTAAAAAATAAACAGAAGGGAAATAAAAACGGTGTCTTTATCGTTCGTTAACATAAATATTTACGCACACAGTAGGTAGGTATAGTTTAACAATTCGTAATCGGAGTAGCGCCCGTATGCCGAACTGCCACTACCTACTGTCTGCCCGGCAGCAGCTGTGGCGTCTGGTTTTATCTTTCGTCACTGATCTGGTTACTCATAGTCATTACGCTGGTATTCGGTTAAATGAATTGATTCTCGACGGTCGTGCTGTTATCTGAGTTCTACTATTCTCGCTACTGACTTCGTTCGCGTGTACTAAGTTTTTTCGATTCCCGCGGGAACTGCTTAATTTTCCGGGATAAAAAGTAGCCTGTGTCCTTCGCCGGGATGTTAACTATCTCTGTACCAAATTTCATCAAAATCAGTTGAGTAGTTAGGCCGTGAAAGCGTAGCAGACCGATAGATAGACAGACAGACACACTTTCGCATTTATAATACTAGTATGTAGTATTTAAATGAATTGATTCTCAACGGTCGTGCTGTTGTCTGAGTTCTGCTATTATTTAAACTGTGGTAACTTTAATAGACTGAGACTTGAGTGGAATAGAAAAGTTTTCCATTAAACCTTAACTAAGTACCTACTAGCTGATGCTCGCGACTGCGTTCGCGCGGATTGAGGTTTTTTGGTTCCCGCGGGAACTCTTCCATTTTCCGTACCAAATTTCATCCAGATCCGTTCAGCCGTTCTGGCGTGATTGCCTGACCCGGGAATCGAACCTCGTCACCCGCAGTCGAGTATGCTAACCACTAGACCAACGGCACAGTCAAACATCTATTCATAAATTAACGAGACATTTGAATTATTAAACACGTTTAGTCATCGTCCATCTCGATCCATTTACAAATGTAAACCCATTTCAACATGGCATCGTTAAATACGTCGACTCCAGGGTAAATGTTAACGTCATGACGAATCGACGACGCCGCACAAAGAACTCGAGTGACTAATACCACTCGCCTTCCGACTCAGGCGAGTACTAAATGAGTTTAAACGGGGCACAGTAGGACCAAATCATAAGAATAAGAAGCAAGCTCTGTCATTATCGAATTTAAAAAATTATAATTTTGGATGGTTAAATGGCATTTTATATGAACTGGATTCCGTTTCAGCTAAAATCCTAATTAACTTTTAAATTAATAGTGTTAAAATAGAATAGATACTCGTAGATAGAGAATTACAATTTTTATAGAGTAGAGTAGTCAATTACTTGTTAAGTAGTAAAATAAGTAAATAGAATAGTTAAAATAATGGATAACGTACGATAGGACTGTCATATACATATTTTATAAAATCGCTGTAAAAATAAATAAAGATATTAAAAAAAACTTATGAAGTGTGTCTGTCTGTCTGCTACGCTTTCACGGCCCATAAGAAAATCAGAGGTCATTAGGCTACAAGGGAGCGCAAACACTGACTTAGCACTCTCAGGTTCTTAGTTAAACCGACATAATAATCTAAGAGCACGTTCTCAAGTATCGGTAAATCTATGCTTAAGCATAATATATTGGTCTTATATGGTCTTAAGCATACACTGACCGATACTTGAGAATCTGTTTTAGCTGATGTCAGTTTTTTTTCTCTCATATTTTATTTGTGTACTATTTTTTTTAATATTCCTAAACAGGTTTTACATACAAATATATAACAAACAAACATGTAAATAATAAACATTAATTGTAATTAATTAACACGAACGGTGAGAGCTGAGAGTTGAGACCTCAGTCACAAGACCATCGCATTATCTTGCTCTACGAGGCACGGGAGTCTTACACACTACACAGAACATCCGATAACTAGAGTTAAGAGACTCGATCGCCATATTTGCAGCAATGCCGTATTGACGCCTCACAAAGAACTCCAAGTGTGACTAACTCCACTCGCCTCATGACTCAGGCGAGTAGTAAATAGGTTTAAACGGGGCACAGCCGAGAATGCGGCAACGACGCATTCATGTTAAGGCCGTTGTAAGAACAACTGATAACGATAAAGGGACATAAAGACCTGGGCAGACACGAAGCGTGACGACATACAGTAGCAGTCACCACGTCGACTGTATCCCTACTCCCTAGTCCCTATTCCTACTCAATATTTTTAATTCGAAAGTATCCTTGTTGGTTATCGTTTCTACGCGGCATCGTACCGGAACGCTAAATCGAATGACGGATTGGCGGCATCTTTACAGGCAGAGCTAAAGATTTTTAATTCCTCTATAAGTTAGCGATCCCTTGACTGCGATATCACCTGGTGATAAGTGATGATGCAGTCTTAAATGGTAGCGGGCTAATCTGTTAGGGGTATGCCGTTATTCCCGTATGACAGACATAATAAACCGATACGCCTAATCGGTCCAATACACGGCACCGTACCGGAACGCTAAATCGCTTGGCGGCATGTCTTCGCCGCCATAAATTATAAATTCTCAAACTGACCCTGCTGGGCATCGAACCCGGGACCTCCCACTTATAAGACCACAGCTCCACTGCGCCAGGGACATCATCAATGCATGAAATGTAGCATGAAAAACTGAACTTTAAGTCTAATTTGCATTCCCTCTCGCGATTGTTATAAATTATAAGTTAAGACGTATAACATAATGGTATCAATGTGAACGGAGGTTTTAAAGTGCTTGTATATCGTTACGCTCTTTGGGTTCTAAACAAAGGAAAAGGGCCGGTCAATAATTATATGGCCTGAGAACTAAGAAATATGTACAGACTGAATATAAACTGAGCCCGTTTTGTTGTTTGCCAGAGTGATCAGGCGCCATACTGCCAACGCTTAAAGCCATATTGTTTCATTATTGTTGACTTTCGTGTTTTAGAATTATAATCCTTATTTTAAGATCATCAAGGTTGGTGACATCAAACTGTCATAATATTGCTTTAGTATTGCTTTAAGCGTTGGCAGTATGGCCCCAGCTGTTATTCGCATGCAGGGTTCGGTACACGAAGTTTTGTTATTGAAAACCCAATTGGGTATTTAACAACTAGTCAAATCAGCAAATTTGTTCAAATGTCAAAACGCGCGGTTAGTATGGAATTTACTTGGTATTATGTAATACTTGCTTGTGAGACTTCATAAAAATTCGACGCACTTTTTTAGTTTGGGATCTTGTATAAAATAAGTAAGTACGTGTAACCTCTATATATAGCGACACTGAAGGTACTGCGCATTTTATAGCGTTATTGAGAGTTGACATACCTAGGTCTCTTCAATGCCAATCCTTTTTTTATATACCTACATAAACATATAGTGAGCAAACGAGCAGGCGGGTCTCCTGATTTTAAGACACTCTTGAAAGCATATTATTTTGTCCGCGTGTTTTTTTAATTTGACGATTGAAATTTCATTTTTTCCCTAATAATCTTAAGATCCCTAATACCTGCTCTACAGCCCTATTCTCTATCATATTTATTATATTTTTTTATACATTGAATGTTTCCTATGCGCTGTACCTAAATAAATTCATAGCAAACCTTCAATGGATAAAAGATATTTTTTAAATATGTCAGTGGGTTTAATTTTTTTGCTAGCCACTGAGTCAGAGAATAGTGGGATAGAACATCTTTAAGCCTCGTTTAAATTGCCTCGTGAAATGCCATTCGCATGTACAACCACTCGACTCGGGTATCCTTATTCCTTTGGCTATCCACGTCCAACCCTTAATGGCTCTGCAGTTAATTGACCATGAAACAGACGGATAACGAAGTAGACTCTTAAGCCTTTTGAGCTCTTTGAACCGGCTTAACGAGCGTGATTTTTAGTAGACGTACTTAATAGGTACTTACCTAAACATACGAGAAGGTCCATAAGATCTCACGAAGGACCTATTATTATTATGTCAATGCAACAGACAAAAAATCTGGTGAACACATAGAATGACGTCACATCGCAGCGCCACAACAAAAAGTCCAGACGGTCAAAGCCGGGAGCATTTTTTTTTCTGTTTATTTTGTCGTCCATTCCATTTGCATTATTGAAATACCTGTTTCATATAATCATACTAATATTATAAAGTGTGTTTGTTTGTTGGTTTGTCCTTTAATCACGCCACAACAGAGCAACGGATCAGCGTGATTTTTTGTATGGGTTTAGTTGAGGGCCTGGAGGGTGACATTAATAGAAATAGAAATAGAAATGATTTATTTCATGTAGGACAACTTGTGCCACTTATGATAATTAATTATTAAGGTAAATTAAGGAGTCCCCGTGGGAATAAAAAACTTATTCCACGCGGACGAAGTCGCGGGTATCAGCTAGTCAGACACATAGAAAAGAAGGGTTAAAGTAAAAGGAAATGCAATAATGGCGTCGCTTCCCATGTCGGCCATTCCTCACTAGTTGATAGCTGTGCATCACATTAATGATGTTACGCTTGGTGATCACTCTTTTTTAACCGACTTCCTATACATCGACATGTAAACTAGGTTTAGAATAGCGACCGCGATCTCCACCAAATGGCTTTTAAAGTCATATTGTTTTAAGTAATATTGTTGACGTTCCTGTTTTAGAATTATAAACCTTATTTTAGGGACGGCAAGGTACACGTACCTAACTACTTACGTACGTATGTCACAACATAAACTGTTATTTAGAAACAATACTGCTTTAAGCGATGATAGTAGGGCCATGGAAGAATCCGGAGCTTCGTTCTCAATTATTAAGACTGAACTGAGCTATAGCAGAGCCTATCTGAATTAAAATGCTTAATTCGTACTTATCAAGATTTGGTAAAAAAAAATCTTAACTACTTATTGCAAATGCGCATTCAAGTAAATAATAAAATATTGTAATCGCGACCGAATCTAGGTCAAGGCGACCAATCTCCACAGAGATAAGCCATCTATCTGCGCGGAGATATTATAGTGCACTAATGTACGGGGAAGGACGTGGGAACCCACCGTATTATTATCCCAAGAAAACTCTTACCATTATTTGATTATTGGAAAGGGGTCACGACCCTCATTAATGACGAATACGACGCAGAGAGAGAGTGTGTGCGCAAAACAGAATATGCACTCTATATTCTCTTACTCTCAAAGCTCGATGGGACAAGTGATCACTGAGAATGATAGCCAATCGAAGGCGATTGCGATCGCGACAATGATGCGTGTGCTGTTAAAGTTTGGTATAAATAATCACTATTAAAATTCAAATACATAGACCACTAATAATATAATTGAATAACGAACAGAGTGAATAATCTAAATTCAAATAGACCACTAAGTAATTGAATGACGAACAGACTGACATATCAAATCAATGTACAGCTCAAACCTCTGAGTGTAGAAACTTGACAATTTTGCATGTTTGTAATGTTTGTGCCTGGTGGGAGGCTTCGGCCGTGGCTAGTTACCACCCTACCGGTAAAGACGTGCCGCCAAGCGATTTAGCGATTTAGCGTTTGTAGAAACCGAATAGGGGTATGGGTTTAATATAACTGCCATGCCCCTAACAGGTTAGCCCGCTACCTTCTTAGACTGCATCATCACTTACCATCAGGTGAGATCGCAGTCAAGGGCTAACTTGTAGTGGATTAAAAAAAAAAGAAATTACTATTATCGACATTTACTTCAAAGTTAAAACTAACCCACGTACTAACTAGTAAATGGAATGATTGCCGGTAATTAGGCCCGGCCATTTGTGAAAACGCCGAGGATGTGGTTAAACCGCCGCGCGGGAATACGCCGGGGTGGGTGGTTGCGTAAAATTATACGTTACCAACGCACCATAATGTGACATAATGATACAAAGAAACGCGTGGGTAAAACTTACAATAATTATACGGTGGGGCTAACGTTATAGAGATTCGGTCAGGCAACGCGCGACGGCGGCGGCTCCTACAGTTGATACTTGCGCGGTAGGCGATTTATCAATCTATTTGAACCTCCAAATTATAATTAACACAACTACTTACCTAATTCAAGTTACGGCAGCAGGATAGTAAGTACTAAGTACGTCTTAACAAGTAAAACTTAACGAAACCGGTCATTATCACTAAAATTAGGTAAATTGGGGGGCAAAATCACGGATTCCTAAAAAAATTATAAAAGCCGTTCCAAAATGAATTATATATAGGTACGTAACTACATATTTTGATAAAATGACCAACCGTGAATTAAATCCGACCTTTTAAATACGCTTTCAAGATTTTTTATAATTAAGTACCAAGACAGGTTAATCCAACTATAAACCACCAATGTGACAAACCTGACAATTTCGATCCCGATCCCGACAGTCGAATTACAATCGCTT
Organism: Erebia ligea; assembly: GCA_917051295.2. Classification (NCBI taxonomy): domain Eukaryota; kingdom Metazoa; phylum Arthropoda; class Insecta; order Lepidoptera; family Nymphalidae; genus Erebia; species Erebia ligea. The sequence goes on along the minus strand of OU785241.1, from coordinate 11,305,043 downwards.
CACGAAATAAACAAATTCACTTCGCCATTGAAAAATCAACTTTACTGCTTGAAAAATTACATCTCATTTTAATTGAGTTGTACGTATAGGAAGTCAAATCGAGTTTGAATTGAAAAATGAACTCTACGAAACACGAAATAAGGTCTGGATTACTTTGTGGGTAATAAAGCACTTGCATTCGAGTCCGGAATCGGGCGCGATGCCAGATGACCAAAGTGACTGACCTTGCCCAATATGTTAATACCCAAGCCCGTGGGTTTACATGTGGGTTTTAATATTGAAATGGGCTTATATTTTAAGCCTTATATAAAACGCTGGCTAGCGTATGCTGTAAGTTGTAACTTTGTCCGATTAAGTAAATTGAAATGGTTTTGAAATGATTTTACAGGATCATACACGTACTAGTAAATAATATTATCAATGCTAATACCACAGTCTTAGCAGGGGGCATACTAGCTGTTAAGATGATTTGTGAGATGGTGATAATGAAAAAAAAAAAAACCCCCCAGCTGAGTTTGTTGTGGGCTCTTCTCAGACCTGGGCGCGTTTGGAACCCTCGTAGCTTTAGTTTTAAGATACCGTAACAGATTATCACCATCATATTTTTATTTTTATGTAACTGGACGTCAATTGTAGTGTACCTACCTAAATTGAATAAATATTTATGACTTACGACTTATGACTTATAGCATCGCTTAAAGCCTTATTATCCGTCAACAATATTTCTTTTTTATCCACTACAAGATAGCATCTCACCTGATGGTAAGTGATGATGCAGTCTAAGATGGTAGCGGGCTAACCTGTTAGGGGCATTGCAGTTATATTAAACCCATACCCCTATTCGGTTTCTACACGGCATCGTACCGGAACGCTAAATCGCTTGGCGGCACTTCTTTGCCGGTAGGGTGGTAACTAGCCACGGCCGAAACCTCCCACAGGGCAGACCAGGGAAAATTCAGAAATTATAAATTTCCAATTTGACCCTGCCGGGGATCGAACCCGGGACCTCCGCACGTTAAGACAACAGCGCCACGGAGGTCGTCAAAATGTATGGATATCGAAGTATATTATATGCCTACTCTATGTACAAGCCATTGAGTACGTAGAAGCTTACAAACCCAGCTTGGAGGTCTACTTAGATAACGCGCCTTCCGTTTCCGCCTTGCTTCGTACAACGTAGACGGCATTAAATGGAAATACCTATCTAACAGTCAAGTACCTATACCTACTGATCATTTATCAGTTATCACTACTAACTACATAATATTATAAACTAGCTGATGCCCGCGACTTCGCCCGCGTGGTTTAAGTTTTTTTGACTCCCGCGAGAACTCCTTAATTTTCCGGAATAAAAAGTTAGTAGCCTATGCCACTCTCCAGGTCTTCAACTATACCCGTGCCAAAAATCACGTCGATCCGTTGCTCCGTTGCAGCGTGATTGAAGGACAAACCAACAAACAAACACACTTTCGCATTTATAATATTAAGTATGATGGATGATGGATGCCAGTTTACTTGTTTGTCCTTCAATCACGGCCCAACAGAGCTTGGCATTGGCATAGTTGAGGACCTGGAGAGTGACAAAGGTTCCCAAGAGTTCTCAATCCACGCAGACGAAGTTGTGGCCATCGCCTAGCAATAGAATTCCCGGCATGCATCTAATCTCTCCAATAAATTTCGTCAAACTGGCTATGGGGCTCTTCAAAGGGCGGATAAACAAACATCTCAAAAGCCAGCAACGCATTGGCGGTTCCTCTGGTGCTGCAAATGTTCATGGGCGGCGGTAATCACTTACCATCACACGGTGACCGGCCTGTTCGTTTTAAATATATTTAAAAAAAAACTGGCCAAGTGCGAGCCGCGTTTTTTTTTCTATTTTTGTGTGAAAATCTTAATGCGGTTTACAGAATACATCTACTTACCAAGTTTCAACAGTATAGTTCTTATAGTTTCGGAAAAAATGGCTGTGACATACGGACGGATAGACAGACAGACAGACATGACGAATCCATAAGGGTTCCGTTTTTTGCCATTTGGCTACGGAACCCTAAAAAAGAGTTGTAAAAGCGAATTAGACAGACGGACACTAGCATTATTATATTAATACATAAGCTAATGGATGGAGTATGAATATATGTGCATTTACGTAAATAATCTAAAATTACATTCAATTTCACACCAGTTGTGTCTACGGCTGACGGCACAAGGTCAATGTCACTTTGTAGTACACGACCTCAGAAATTCCAATAATTCATCATGCTGTTTTTGTTTGCCTTTTCACCAGCTGTGGGTGCTTACGTAAGTACTGGAAAAAAAGAAACTAGTATAAGAAATACCCACCCAGTTACAAACGACTTACTTACAATGATTAAAGATATAAAGCAATTTCGTCTCATAATTTTACTAACTACTTAGTGCTTACAGAGGCCATGCTTCCATCGCTTAATAGACTAAGAGATAACTGCACTTTTGGTAACCATCGCCAGAAAGGCTGATTCAGTGTGAGGTGGATGTAGAGCTCTCCACTGATCACAAAATTTACAGTCTGCCTGCATGTGGATGGGCCTTTCGCTAGATATGGCCGTTCAAAGACGGTTTATTGTTACCAAAAATGAACAATAACTAGAAAAGCTGATTCTTGTACAGTATTAAAGTATGCGCAGTACTGATGTAAACAGTATAAAAACTGACGCATGTGGATGGCTCTTTTACTAGATATCACCTTTCAAATACGTTATAAGCTATACTTACTATGCGTTCCTGTAAAAAAATATTACCAATTATTATGTCGTCGTTGATTCCTATTAAAAAATTTTAACAGCAATAAACGGGACGACATAATCTTTCGTGTTTAAGAATTATAATCCTTATTTTAGGAACGTTAAGGTTCGTGACATCAAACTGTCATTTTGAGTAATATTGAGACCTTTTGTCTTCGTAACAACGCGAGCATGTCGGTGTTCGCGAGCATGTCGGAGCGAGGTGTCGGTGACGCGAATCCACAAGTATACCTACCCCCTACCAAAAAGTGCTCAGCGTGGGAAAAGAAGTTTTCACTTCAATAAGTTTATTCGTAAGTTTCTTACGGAAGCGTAGCGGGGCAAATGACACTTGATATGTGTGAAAAAGTTTCATCTGCCCCGTTAAACGACTACGCCGAGGCTAGCGGGGCCGATGGCACTCTTTTTCACAACTGCCCCGTTAGCGGGGCAGAGCCAGCGGGGCAGATGGGACCAAGTCATATTGCTTAAGTATTGCTGTGAGCGTTGACACTATGGCCCCAGTACCTTACCACTTTTATGTACCTGCCTGCGCAGAAATCTTATTTTTGAATGACGCGAAAATATCTCAGCCAATCATTGAAAAAACTTAATCCACGCGGACGAAGTCGTGGGCATCATCTAGTTTACAATATAGAGTGGGATGTCAAATGAAAGAGGAGAAAATTCTAAGTTTTCTTTACTTAATATAAAATTCATTAATGTAAGTTATATATAGGAAAATGTTATAGGTACTAAGCGACCGAAAAACCATTTTACATTAAGTAGGTAATATTACTTACTTATCCGTAGTCGAATTACTTAAAGGTTTTTTAAACTTTTTATCTTGTTATTTTAATTTTTACCATTACTTATTTTAGCCCACGCAATAAACTTGTATTTAAAAGTACATAGTCTTAATCTTGTACGATGGTTCGGACTACGGAAGTCGGAACCCTTCGAATGCGAGTCCGACACGCACTTGGCCGAATTTTTAAAATATTTTGGTTTAACTTTATTTCATTAGTGAACAACGTTTTCATGATGTACGATGAACTCACACTGAGCGTAGGTAACTAACTATTAATTTGCTTTTAAGTACATACTTACCTATATAATAATATTAAGTAAGTATAACCTTACTCCACTCTACATCCTTCATACTAAAGCTCTCGGCAAGCTACTTAATTGTCATTTAAAATATTCCATTACTTAAGCCTTTAAAAAATGTCAACATAATCTCCACTCCAGGCATGAAGGCACGTCCACACAATAATCGGTCCGGACCGAAAAAAAGGAACCAAATCCGTACCGAATTTGATAGAATTTGCCGTGATCAAAGCCAGACCGTGTGACAGTGAATGAAAGCGCGAATGGAAGTCGAAATTCCATGTAGATTTCAATAGACCTTTTTGCCTTTTTTTGGAGACCGAATGGATTTCGTTGATGTGTTGCGCTTGCAAGAGTTTGATTTTCGTTTTTCGAGAATGCAGGTAAAGTTAGAATTGAAAACGAATGCTCTCGAGCTTAACCTAGCTTTGTTGGCGATACCTATGGATATCTGAGCTATTATTTACAAACAAGTTCATACTAGGCAGGTATGCGTAATATCTATTTGAATAACGTAGAATCAGATTAACTATTATAGTATTAAGTATGCCATTTACATAAGTGATTAATTCAAATTCAAATGTTTTTTATTCAAATAAACTTTTACAACTGAATGAATCTACTACTAATTCGGAATGGCATTCCTACCGAGTATTAAGAGCTAGCAAGAAAGTCGGCGTTTACTCTTTTTAAAATATCTAAAATTAAGTACAATAATTAAATACCTACTTAATTGAGATACATATTATGTAACTGCAGTCCCAAGCATAGCTGAAGCACACGAGTATATTATAGTAGGTACTCTAGTGGCTGGAGCGAAATCAAATCCACGCTCTTCTCTTATTCTTACAATGTTAGAGTGCCTAGTGGGAGATTCGATCAATCCATACTTAATAATATTATAAATGCGAAAGTGTGTCTGTCTGTCTATCTGCTACGCTTTCACGGCCCATCTGTTTAACCGATCTGGATGAAATTTGGTACAGGGGTAGTTTGCATCCCGGGGAAGGACATAGGCTACTTTTAATCCCGGAAAATTAAGGAGTTCCCGCGGGAATCAAAAAATTACTTAAACCACGCGGACGAAGTCGCGGGCATCAGCTAGTACCATATAAATAGTAATTAACGTTAACGCGAATCGTGAACGAATACGTAAAACAACTCCCACCCAGCCTGCAAGATATATGCGTTTTGTGACAAAAATTTCAAAACTTATAGGCTTTCAAAGATGTGAAACTGAATCGCCATCTATTTGATTAACACCATCTTATAAATAAAAAGTACAAGTTACCTATGACACGAGCAAAGAAAGGTGCAAACATTAGCACAAAGAAAACAATGGAGCTGATTATATGATACAGTTTAGCATTAGTAATAGATTGCATAAACCGTACACCGAGTCATATGCAATAGGAGCTTTCATAATATTGTTGCTATCTCGAGGTTTATAATATTGGAATCAAAATAGAGAGGTAGGTATAGTAGGTGAATAGTTAATGCAACATTATGTATTGATCATTTAGTAATGTAATAGCTGTTTTTGAGACTTCGTTCGTGTGCATTTTGACGCCTATACTTACGTTTATTCAGTTCAATTCAATTCAATTTATTTATTTGTGAATAGAAGGTGAAATCAGTATAAAAGTGTTCCTATTCTACCACGGGACGTTGTGTTGAGCGCAGTGTTTTGTTTTTGATTTTTTTTTATCCACTACAAGTTAGCCCTTGACTGCGATCTCACCTGATGGTAAGTGATAATGCAGTCTAAGATGGTAGCGGGCTAACCTGTTAGGGGCATGACAGTTATATTAAACCCATACCCCTAATCGGTTTCCACACGGCATCGTACCGGAACGCTAAATCGCTTGGCGGCACGTTTTTGCCGATTGGGTGGTAACTAGCCACGGCCGAAGCCTCCCACCAGGCCAGACCAGAGAAAATTCAGAAATTATAAATTCCCAAATTGACCCTGCCGGGGATCGAACCCGGGATCTCAACACTGCGCCACGGAGGTTGTCAAATGGAAAATTAATGGAAAGGTTCCGACTTCTGAGAATCATTGAACCATACTAGTCGTTAGGTTACGTAGGACGTAATGCGAAGGTCAGGACTCAAGACGTACCTAATTCATTAACCTGCTCTTAAAATATTATTACAAGTACTAGAATCTAGTACTTGTAATAATATTTTAAGCCGCGTGCATCATCTAGTAACTAGATGATGCACGCGATTCGTCCGGGTGGACAAAGGTTTTTATTCCTGCGGGAACTCTTTTTTTCCGGGATAAAATGTCTGATAAAAAGGAAAGAAAAGGATAGGTATATAAGCAAAGCCCGCCATGCATTGGAGCAGCGTGGTGGTCTAAGCTCTAATTCCCTCTCTCCTATGACAGTGGAGGCCTGTGCCCAGCAGTGGGACGTTAATGGGCTGTAGTGGATATAAGCAATCTCAATTCCAAATTTCTGCCAAATTAGTTCAGTCCTTGTTGCGTGAAGGAGCAGCAAAGAACAAACATCTAAATCTACAAACATACAAACTTTTACATTTCTAATAGGTATTAAGGGCGTATTTCCGCAAATCCGTTAAAATATATTAGAACTGTCGGTACATTTTGTGACTAAGTCGGACAAAATAAAATGGAACTAAAAATTACTACACATAGATAGATCCTTTATCTCCAATTTTTGGAAATGTCATTGTTAAAAATTTGTATTTAAGTATAATATGTAGGAAAGAGGATGTAGGTAGTACTGACTTATAATACTTATTTTCTCATACCTACGTAAAACACCAAAACCACGATAGTTGTTTTAACAGATCCTAAATAAATAAACATTTGTAAACAACCCAGTTTTCCGTTTATTTTTAGGTAGTTTAGGTACCTACCTACTTACTTAGTAAGAAATAATTGTTCATCTATAAATACCTACTAAACTATAAGAATAAGTAGGTAGGTATTTAGTTAGTCATTACAAAACTGTTGATCCTGACCCTTCATGGAATGGAATTATAGTTATTACGAAATTTTCCACTAAAATCAATTTCATTGATGTTCGTAATCAGTTTTCCGACACGTGAAATAAAATTTCCATTAAACTTTGACATACCTTACTATAGATAGATAGGTAAGTAGGTACTAGGTATTATTAAAAGGTTTTATTAAAATATTTTGAAAGCATTTAGCAATTTACTTACAACATACTAGTGGTTAGGTCATTCTAGAATTAAAACAGATCTGACCAATCCTTATGCAACGTGTTTTATTTAGCCTTTAACCCGGCGCTTTAGACGTCCTACAGTTTGATCTTTACTTGCAACTACTCAAGTCTTTTTTAGGGTTCCGTACCCAAAGGGTAAAAACGGGACCCTATTACTAAGACTCCGCTGTCTGTCTGTCTGTCTGTCTGTCTCCAGGCTGTATCTCATAAACCGTGATAGCTAGAAAGCTGAAATTTTCACAAATGATGTATTTCCGTTGCCGCTATAACAACAAATACTAAAAATTAAAAAAATATATATATTAAGGGGGGTCCCCATACAATAAACGTGTTTTTTTCGTATTTTTTTGCTCAATATTAAAAACGGTAACAGGTAGACGGTTCAAATTTTCACAGAATATTAACTTGTATATTACCTTTCAAAATAAATAATTAAATATCAATAAAGTAAATATTAAAGGGGGGGCTCCCATACAACAAACGTAATTTTTATTTTTAAAACGTCATAAATCGTAAAACTTACTACAGGTTTGTACGGAACCCTCGGTGCGCGAGTCCGACTCGCACTTGGCCGGTTTTTTTTTCCTTACGAGAAAATTTTATCAATTGGTTTCATTCAACGGTAATCAGCTGGAAGTTGGAACGCGTTAGAGACGCCCATTGACGGCGGATAGTTGTTACTTGGAATGAACTATGAAATGAGAAATTTTGATAAGAGTGATAGGTAAATGTACATTTACCTAATAATGTACATTATGTAAATGATAGAGGAGCATGGATTTGATCGCTCCAGTAATGCTAAGGACAGCGCCCAGCGGTTACTTATGTACACATTGATATAATAATTGTAAATTGAATTATTTAAAAAGAGCAACCAGCGAGTTTCTTGCTGGTTCTTCTCGGTAAGATGTCATTCCGAACCAGTGGTAGATTCACTCGACGATTCAAAAGCAATTGTAGTAATAGGTATATTAGGTACCTACTATAATAGAACTTAAAATTTGATAAAACAGCCTCAACTTATTTCGACATAGGTAGGTAGGTCATCGATATAGGTATAGGTAGGTACTAGATGGGCCCTTTCATAGAAAGAAATTGAGCGTCCGACCTGTAGAGCGCGCTCCACACCTGTACAAGCCTACCTTTGTCCCCGCCATAGCGCTGTCCCGCTTTTCAGACTAGATGGCGTTAGTAAAATAAGTCCACATTCTTTGTTTGACAGGGCCCGTCTATGTGAATTGAGGTCGTTGAAGTAGGTAGGTAGATAGATATACTTAGGTAGACATACCGCGGGCGGTGGTTTAATGCACTTTGAAAGTAAATTATCTAGTGTTACACAACTTGTAGATGCTTTTGTCTTTTGACATCATTGCATGCAACATTTTCGAAACACTGCGTTCGTGCAACTTTTTATGAATCTAGATTACGAATAAAATATATGATTATTAATCTATGTACTTATCTAGAATGTAAATTGGTTATGATAGATTGTAGGTATAAGTAAAGTAAAAGTAAAACATACATAAATGTACACAACAAAAACCTACTTACATACCTATAGGATTTCTACCTATATCTTAAATTGACAGATATCTCAAAATAGTGGTAGGTATCCTTTTCAGTGTTCCTGAAGGAAAGGATAGCAATCCATTTAGACCTGCAAAGCGACCACCATAAAGTAGGTAGGTACCTAACTACCTAGGTATTCCATGAAGGTAACAGATCCGTGAAGTTACCTATGGACTACCTATGGTAACTGTGTAAATTACCATACTCCATAGGTATTCTAAATTCTTCAGGGATCGGAATTCGGAACAGCTTGAGTTACTTACTTATATTATATCAAAATATAGGTAATTTTATAACAAACGCTTACAATAAACCTGTCAAAAAAAAAAATTATAATTATTAAGTTAGTAAGTAATCAATTTAAAAATAGCTTGGTCAGGATTTTGATAGGCAAGCTATTTTAGGCGTAGGTAGTACTTATCTATTATTAAATAAAAATATGTTTCATCTGGTTAACAGATCGGTGAAGGTCGTGGTGTTTCCGGCTCTGAGTGTGAGATCTACCTATAAAGCGAACTTTGCTTAGACATATGACATGGTGAAAACGAGACAGATTTATGTTATTCACATAAGTCCATCTCGTTTTAACTCTAAGCAAAGTCTGAGCCAAGTCAAAGTACGCTCTAGCCTCTATCTAGGTATAGAGCCTGGTGAGACTGCTGGTCTCATGCTGAAATCTATTGCATGAGACCAGCAGTCGTCACTGACAACTAAAACTGTAACTGTATGTTCCCACATGGCGCGAAAAAGTATCCGGGTTTTGCGCGCTTTTCTTGTACTTAAGTACCTACTAACGAGCGTTGTATTGTGATAACTAAGTAAAACCTAAATTACTGATTACATACAATAACAGATTAACGGAGCTGACAGTTATTGGACCCCTGGGCCCGCCGCCAAACCTGCATCAATCATTGTTACAGTCTCAATAATTGTTTTGATTCGCTGAGTTTATGGTGTTTTATGTATTTTTTCTGCGTCAATAGATTTTCGCCAATAGTGGAAGAATATTACCCAATCAGAGGCGATCGTTAACTGTCGCTGTCAATTTTAGCCAATCGCCCTCTTGTCAGTTCAGTTTTTGGAATTGTGTAGGTACTAGGGGTGCGTTCCGAAATACACTGCGAGCACTGTAAGTCCCCAGTAAAGAGCACTGCCAGTGCTCGCAGTGCTTATATCGGAACACCCACTAGGTACAACCGAATTACCACCAGGTTTTTTTCTGAATGAAGTATTGTAAAAATTGCGTGAGCATGGATTGGAGCAAAGCCCCGTACAGCCCTAATCGAACGTTGTAGAACAATAACGATAAGAAAAATCGAAGTGCACGTTTAGCGCGCAACAGGTACCCACCAACAACGTAATGTAGCTCGACCGAGCCCAAACAAACGCGACAAAGGTAATAGAATTATATAATTATGTATTCACGTCCCTCGTTACACGCTTTAACGCTTTATTTTTTGTAATTACACACCAATTACGTAAGACAGGTAATGCGGATAGCACAAAAAATCCTAACCGACAATAAGATACTATGATTATGACAACGTACGGAACGAGGTCGCTGACCTACAATAGGAAAAAACCGTCATTTATTCAAGTTGAACATCGCGGAAACCCAAAATCTGTACAAAATCACGATTAGTCACACATACGCGCACAATAGCAAGTAACAGAGGCGTTTGAACGCATTAAACAAATACTGTTCAAACATTATTAACATACCTTATGTTTGAATTCCAACGTACGTTCACCTTAAAACTAAGCCTTTGTTCCCACAAAAGTCAACGGCTTCCGATCATACAGAACGGTTTAATCTGAAAATAGAAACGAATTTTATTAAATGTGCCGCCTTTAACACTAACTAGCCGGCCCTACGGGAGGAAACAAGGAGCGATCCGCCATGGAGGCGGAGTGTAAACACTATGTATCTGAGCCGTTTGTAACTTTGTATACGCACCGATAAAAAGAACACGTTCACAACAGTTTTTGTCCACAACGCACAGAATAGCCGGTTGTTCCGAAGCAAAACTAGTTTATTTTTCCGATCGCATTCTAACAAACGAAAGTCGTCCGTCCTCACTGGCGGTCGGCGCGAGACTGGGCGAGAGTAGCGCCCTCTCAGTGCGCCCCGTATCGCGCCTGTGTGCGTTAATTTTCGTCTCTGTGGGAGTGCACCCTGCGCCTCCTCCACAACGGTTTATTTATTTTCGAATACAGGGTGAATAGAGTCTGTGCAGTCAGCGATGGAAAAATTGAATATAAATCGGTATCTCTGGAAAATTGGAAAACAACGAAGAACATCAAACGCTATTGCGCGTCGTTTCTTTTCTTGTAAACGGCCGTGAACCGACCCGTCAGCCGGTCATTGCCACGGACGGGTATGAATATACTACGTCACATCATCTGAAACTTATAATTTTTATTGAAAATACTCTAAATATGGTAATCGTATGTCAACACAAATAGTATAAGTACAAAGTTTATTGCCACTGGAATATTTTAATATTCCAGTGGCAATAAACTTTGTATTGACTTTTGAGTGTTGTTAAATTTATTAACTTGCCTACCTAGTCTTGAAAATTTTATGATATTGCTAATCAGACTGATCAACACAAGATTATTAATTAAATTGACACTTATTGTCCACAATGAAACTCATGGTGTCTTTTTCTACAAGGAATTGTGTGAAAAGGATGCCTTCTATCCATCCTGTCTATTTTGATCCGTCAAATCTGCACTCACTCAATAATGTGTGTGTTCCGTTATAAGCACTGCGAGCACTGGCAGTGCTCTTTACTGGGGACTTTCAGTGCTCTCAGTGTATTTCGGAACGCACCCAATATTTATCTGCTCAATACTAACCTTTTCATTAGATAGGTACCTATATTGGTTAGCCTAGTTCTATTTAATCCCATGAACTAAATAGACGAATATTTACTTCCACGATTGTAGATTATGTACCTACGCCTGGTCGGGGATCACGTACCGACCACTGATATTATTGGTACCGGCAACCTTTTTTTTTTGTTTTAAGTACCAGTTGTTGAGTTCTACTCAACAACTGGCGCAGATTTCAGCCGGGCTACAATAATGTCTTCTTTTTCCCACGCTGTTTCACGCATGAAAAGTACCAAGGATTAATTAAAAAGAATAAACTATTTTCTATTCTAGACTCAGACTGTTCCATGAAATCGGTCGTGTAGATAACACGGTGGATAATTGACATTATGTGCGGAAGGGTCTATGGAACGCAGCGTCATAATCACAGATAAGAGAATCAAGGGAGATATGTTTTATGAACCAAATTGTATAGAAACCTGCTGTCGCCAGCTTATCCCTACCACTCGCTACCAATACACATGCAACTAAATAAAAATAATAGATGAAGTCGCACTAACACACGGATACCGATAGGTAAGTGCATGAAGCACGAACCAATATACACTTTATTGTTTACTATACAGCTTTCAATTTCAATCACCGTGCATCTTACTCACACAAACGTCAAACGTTGTCGATGTGCTGTGCAAAATTACACTTTATTGTTTAGCATACAGCGTTCAATTTCAATCACCGTGCATCTTACTCACACACAAACGTCAAACGTTGTCGATGTCCTATTAGTGGTTGACTAAAATGGATCTATCGATGCTCAATTTCTTAATATTTGGGTTTTTGACAATGACTACCTATTATGAAAAGTGATATATTACATGTATATGTACCAAAAATAATACTTAAGATGTAAAAAATCGTTTACATATTAGATTATTCTTAACCGACTTTAAAAAAAATGAAATGGTTGAAAGCACTTTGGCTCAAAGTGAGACGAGCATATTGTGCTATTTTTCGTAGGAAACCAGCTTGGACCCCTTCCTGTAGCATTTATCCACTTTTCTTTTCTTTCTGCATTCTTCGGGTATCTTAAATATCAATATTAATGAGTGATATTAAATATATCCTTATATGAGTAATGAGTATCTACGTAAATTGACATTATATTAATTCACCTAGTATATTTTTATACGTTTCGTCAGCTAAGTAAGTTGAGTACATTAAAAATAAAACCGGCCAAGTGCGAGTCGGACTCGCGCACCGAGGGTTCCGTACAAACCTGTAGTAAGTTTTACGATTAATGAATTTAATGAACCGCAAAACTAACTTTGGTTGTAGAGGTTTATTATTAATATCAAAAAAACTATGCTAGTTAGAGCGTTGGTTTTATTTTTCCTGTAAAATATACATAAGCTTCTATTGACCATAGTTATTTCAGATTTTTCAATTGGTAAACTTCGGAGATAAGGGGGGGGGACGGTATTTTTTTCGACATTTTGCCCGATAAATCAAAAACTATTATGCATAAAAATAAATAAAAATCTGTTTTAGAATGTAGAAAGAAGTATAGCCCTTTCATATCATATCCCACTCAGTATAGTTATCATACTTTGAAATTTCAACCCCCCGATTTTCCCCCTTTTTTAATTAAACTAAAAATAATTTTCGATTTTTTTTAATTTTAATGATGTTAAGCCACAATTTTTTTTTTATACACTACAAGTTAGCCCTTGACTGCGATCTCACCTGATGGTAAGTGATGATGCAGTCTAAGATGGTAGCGGGCTAACCTGTTAGGGGCATGGCAGTTATATTAAACCCATACCCCTATTCGGTTTCTACACGGCATCGTACCGGAACGCTAAATCGCTTGGCGGCACGTCTTTACCGGTAGGGTGGTAACTAGCCCCGGCCGAAGCCTCCAACCAGGCCAGACCAGGGAAAATTCAGAAATTATAAATTTCCAAACCCTGCCGGGGATCGAACCCGGGACCTCCGCACGTTAACAGCGCTCAACACTGCGCCACGGAGGTCGTCAAAACATACACAACTATTCCAAATTTCATGTCGATAGCTTTAATAGTTACTGTGATAATCGACTATAGATAATCGAGTTATAGATAATCGACTGTGACAGACGGACGGACGGAAAGTCGCACCATAAGGGTTCCATTTTTACCATTTTGGTACGGAACCCTAAAAATGGTAATAATTATAACTAAAAATATAGTTATAATGAATATTACTCGCGATAGTTTAAACGTTAAAATAGCAATTATTGTTTACTAAGTAGGTACTATTAATTATTGTATCACAGATCATAGTTTGGTTGTTAAAATATCGACAACAATGTACTCGTATTTACATCGTCACATCTCTAGGGTACCACGGAAATTTATCTATCGTGCTAGTGAAAGAATCGGTAAAGAACACATAACCATTGCGTCGTAAGACCGGCCGATTCATTGATAGACTTCTACTAAGCAAGCAATGGTTTTTGTTCATAATGAGATATAAACTTGTCACTTTATTAAATTTTGTTTATAAATAATGTTTTATTGGTTTTTATGGGTAATTACAACAATATACTTGTACTTACGTGTGAAATGAGATGCCATCTTTCATGTAGTTCACTTTGCTACTTGAATTTTTACAAACAACCACTGAACTGCACGGCATTTTGCTAAAAACCGAGAGAAGTGAAGCGATCGTTGAATGACGTCCGATTAAAGACAAAAACCGAAATTATGTCTATTTTAGAGGTGAGCATTAAAAGTTATAACATTTAATTTAACACAATATTTTTTTTTAACTTTTAACTTTGTTAATAAATATTGAGATGTTCGTTAAAAGTTATAACTGTATCGCGTATAGATTTATTGACAACGATCGTTGTGTCTTTTACAGTAAATTGCATAGAAGTTTAGGTGGCTGCCAGACGATGGCGCTGTTACAACATTCGGCCAGCAGCCACTTATCATGTACTGCTTTACCTATTTGTTATTTTTATAATACAAGGAATTGTGAGCCTTATCTCACTAAAAATAACTTTTTATTATTGAATTTACGTAAAAATAACTTTTTAACGTTTAATGATTTCAAGCAAACGTAAACCATTATCAAACTTCAGTTGTTATTGAAATGTGTTATGAATGTTATACCTATTCATTTAATGGAAGTAAAATATTAAGTTTATAAGCATAAAGTTGTAAAGTGTAACCTTAGTTTAACACGAGTTCAAGGCGGAGTATTTAATGCCGCAATTTGGAACTATTTTGAAGTGCTGAACTCGATCAACTTAAAAACACTTTTCAATTTCAAACCTATTTCATATTGATGTTTTTAAATGTAAAACAACTCAAAAAAATTTTTGATTTCCGAATCCAGTTGCATCTTTGCAGTAGGTAAGTAGGCCTATTAAGTTATAAAAAATATAACATTCATTCCATTGAACTTTTAACGAAACGAATTATTATATAACATTAAAATTTGACAACTTTTGAATATTTGTTATCCTTAAAAGTTATAATTATAACTTTTAATTTAACGTGTTAATTTTTTATAACAATAACGTTTTAACAATTAATCTTTTATAACATTTAATCACAACTTTAGTCTATTTATGACCTGATGAGTTCGCACGCACCACGCCCCCTTAGCATATCTCCCTTGATTCTCTGATCTGTGGTCATAATATTGTATTGTCTGTGGTTACCTAGTTTGACGTTTGAGGAGTTGGCGCGTAAATTGCCACCAACACTGACCCGGTGGTCAAAATTGGAACGAATTTTAATGCCTGTTTACTTTTTTTAAATTTTATTTTTCATATCTACTAGCGACTCGACGATGCCACCGGGTCAGATAAGTTTGTGGAACTAGGTATATACCTATCTACTCTTAAATTTTCAAGGTATTTTCAGGTCTGGATGAACCTGAAATACATTTTTTTTATTAAATTTTATCTCAAGCTTATAGGTGAATTTTCATGAATACCTATAATTTGAAAACTGGTGAACTTGATAGATTACCGACGCTTCATCGGCGGATAAGAACATTATATTTTGTCAGTGTTCAAGCCTAATAGGGACACAGAAAATGACTTTATTACCAAAGGCACGTCTAACATACTTGATACTAGTACCGCTAGTACGACGAGTTACGAAGCCATTTGCGCTAAAATGGCAATGGGTGGGACCGATGGCGGGACACAGTTCTAACAATCGATGGACGTTGGAGTCCCAAGGTGCTGGAAAGACGATTTCGTACCGGAAAGTGTAGCGTTGGCAGACCCCACACTAGAGGGACGGATGACATCAAGCGAGTCGCAGGGAGCCGCTGGATCCAGGCGGCGCGGCGCAATACCATGGCATGTGGAAGTCCCTACATGGAGACCAGTCCTGGAAACGTGTATCGTTTGACAACAACGACAAAAGACATGATCTTCTATCTATTCCCCGTTCTATCTAATCCAGGATAGTTAGATTATAAATAAATAAATAAATAAATAAATA
Organism: Erebia ligea; assembly: GCA_917051295.2. Classification (NCBI taxonomy): domain Eukaryota; kingdom Metazoa; phylum Arthropoda; class Insecta; order Lepidoptera; family Nymphalidae; genus Erebia; species Erebia ligea. Next base: position 11,289,041 of record OU785241.1, on the reverse strand, counting down.
AATAAAAGCTTTATTGTTTGCATTATTGCTAGTGGTTGATCACAATTTATCTTAAAACTAAATAAAAATAAAAATAAAACTAACAACAAAACAATTGGAGACAACCTCAGCACTGCCGAGCATTGGCAACAATGCTCAGCGCTGGTTTTCAGTTTGCTCCATTCCAGAATGAATCTATATATTGCGCCGCGCCCTCTGCCTTATATATATTTTCCTAACTGTTTTTAACTAAATCTACAGTTTTTAGATGTAAGTAAAATATAACTAAAGGACAAAATTTAAAATAAAAAATTTAAATTAAAAAATAATAATAATAATAATACTAAAACAAAACTAACTTCCCTTCCATAACTGAGGATTAAAAATATAGATCAAACTATCTTAAACCAAAAAATAATAAAAAATAATAATAATAATAATTTTAAATGTAGCACATAAAAATAAGCATATTTAAAAAACACGGAATAGTTTTTCAATCCAATACAGATAATAATATTTACAATTTATTTAATTTTAATTTAATTATTTAGAATAGATAAATTTAGCTGCCTCTATCTGGGCGTTTAAGTAGAAGTTTCTTAATTTATTTTTTAAAGTAATCTCGCTAGTAAGTTTATTCCATTCGCGAAGCGGGGGAGGCAGATCATTCCAGATTTTCGCCGCAGCAAATCGAAAACAACCCCTAAACCCTGCCTTTCTATGAGAAGGTATAGCCAGTTTTTTTTTCTGGTGCAGACGAGTCGTGCTTCTGTCTTTACGCCAGTGTAACCGCTCATATAAGTACGGTGGTTGCTTATTATACATAACTCTGTGTGTCATCATTGTGAGGTGTAAGTTTCTACGCGACTTCATGCTGAGAATTTTATGATTATTAATAACTGGTGTTATATGGCCTCTTCTTGGAACATCAAAGCAAAATCTAGTGCACGCATTCTGTATTCTCTGAACAGCCTTTTCAGTTTTTTTGAGTAGTCTAGGCCCATACACAGTGTCGCAGTAGTTGAAAGCTGACAGAATGAGAGACTCCACGAGTAGCTGGCGAACTTTCTCCGTCAAAAAACGTCTCACACCGTATAGTACTTTTAACTTATAAAATGCGTTTCTTATTTTGATGTTTAAATGTTCAATGAACCTTAGGTCTTCGTCCATGTATAGCCCTAAGTTTTTCGCGATAGCCACACTCTCAATAGATTCGCCATTCATCATTATGGTTGGACTCCTAGCCTTTATGTTAGCTCGTTGATGTTTGCTGCCTAGAACCATGAACTTGGTCTTTTTGACATTAAGAACCAGCCTATTTTCTTCCGACCATTTGGCAATGGCAGTCAAGTCTTAATTTACCACTTCTACTGCTTCAGTTGTGCATTTCGGGTCAAAATGGTAGTAGATTTGAGATTATTGAGTATTAAATTTTTATTATTATTGAGTAGATAATTACCATTGAATGGAAAACCTTTATTCAATAAAAATACACAGTTCTATAACTAAACTAGCTGATTCTCGCGACTTCGCCCGTGTGGATTGAGGTGTTTTTGTTTTCCGCGGGAACTCTTTAATTTTCCGGGATAAAAAGCCTATGTATTATTTAGGACTATAATCTACTAGCTGATGCCCGCGACTTCGTCCGCGTGGTTTAAGTTTTTTTGATTCCCGCGGGAACTTCTTAATTTTCCGGGATAAAAAGTACCTAGCCTATGTCACTCTCCGGGTCCTAAACTATACCCATGCCAAAAATCACGTCGATCCGTTGCTCCGTTGCGGCGTGATTAAAGGACAAACCAACAAACCAACAAACAAACACACTTTCGCATTTATAATATTAAGTAGGTATGATATGATATCTGTGTCAATTTTCATCCAGAACCGTTCAGCCGTTCAGGCGTGATTGAGTAACAAACATCTTTCCACCCATCCATCCATCCATCCAGCCAAACTTTCGCATTTATAATATTAGTATAGCTAGGAGATGTAACAAAACTTAAATAAGTAGGTAAAAGTACTAATATATATTCTGTGGTAGTAGGATTGCACAGAAGAAGTTACTGGAAAGTTAAATTAAAAATACAAGTTCCAAGGGTGGGATCTATTTATAATTTTACGAAGGCAAAACCACTGGAGAGATGCTTCCGAAGCGAGTTTAAACAAAAAATGATAACTTTTTAGGGTTTCCTTCTGAAATAAGGAACCCTTATTGCTTCATCCAGTCCGTATGTCTGTCTGTCCTGTGTCATTGTCATTTGTACAGAAATCCTAACTGATAGTGAGTTACATACTTGTTCCGTTTGCCGTGGAGACCCTGGGGCCGTGGAGATTTAGTGGCAAAATTTTTTTTTTCGAGATATTTCACCGCGGTTAATTGCCTCATATGGTGACAGAAGGACTGGCTCATTTTTTGCGCAAAGGATCAGCCTGGCTGTCCAACGCGGGAATGCAGCCGGCATTCTTGCCACCATTCCACACAGGCATAACTTATTAGTAATCAAGTTAGGCTGGCTAGCTTTAAGTTCTATTGCATTGTTTTCAATAAATTTATCTATAGTTTACTAAGTAATATTATAAAATATGCGAAATTGTTTGTTTGCTACGCTTTGACACGGTGCGAAATTTAAAAAATATGCGACACGGCCAATCTTTTCAAACCGTTTTGATGAAATTTTGTTATGACATATCTAAGTGGTAGATTCACTTGACGATTCAAAAGTACTTGTAAAAGTTTATTTGAATAAAAAACATTTGAATTTGAGTGGTTAAGGCACCCGAACTCCTGAACGGGGTCGCGGGTTCGATCCCCGGGCACGCACCTCCAACTTTTCGAAGTTATGAAAGTAAGAAATTAAATACTTAGGTATCACTTGCTTCAAATTTCAAACGGTGAAGGAAAGCTGCATGCCCGAGAGTTCTTCATAATGTTCTCGAAGGTGTGTGAAGTCTGCCAATCCGCATTTGGCCAGCGTGGTGGACTACGGTCAAACTCTTCTCATTGCGACAGGAGACTCGCGCTCAGTAGAGAGCCGGCAATGGATAAGAGAGACAGAGATAAAGCAAGAGTACTTATAAGCATTCGAGGGACGAATGAACTACCTGTGACAACGCATAATATTATCAGTCGATTATGATTGTTAGCTTGACCAAAGTCGGTAACTGGATGGGTGACCGAATTTGGACGTTTTTGGCCTTTTCGCTTCCTCCGTGTCTCGGAGAGCACCTAACATCTGATAATAATCGTTACAAAAACTTACTTGAGTCGTATGCGGAAGGACGCGACGTGGAAAGTGGGAACCCACCGCATTATTATCCCAAGAAAACTCCTACCATTATGTGATTAATGGAAAGGGGTCATGACCTTCAGTAATGAGGAATACGACGCAGAGAGAGACTTATAACTACATAACCAGCTAAGCACCTAAACACTAGATAGATGCTAGATTGTTCATCAAAGTTAGCGCGATCATGAAGCTATTCCAAACTGCATCGCACTTGTATACATACCTATACGACCTATACCTGATATTGTTACCGACCACAGCGCCCCCTAGTCTGGACGTCTAGCCGTCTGGCGTTTCCCCATTGTACCTAACACGTAGGGTTGCCACTCGTATAAAAAACGATTTCGGATATGAGTAGATAATAATAAGTGATAATCGATGTACTAGAAAGCGTCATAAGCTTGTAATAGCGTCATATTGTGTGCGCAAGGTGCAGAAAACCTTCGTGTGGTCGATTGTACTCTTTTATAACATGGTTCCAAAAGGGTTTCTGGATTTGCCATTGCATAAATTTAAAGATTGTGTTAATCATCTTATAATACTATTGATGATGACAAAGTTGCATGGACGCAACCGGCCTCGCATCCAGTAGCCCACAAGTCAGTGTACCTACTGTTAGATTGAAAGTTAAATACAATTTATGTATGGTATCCCTGCTATGGTTTTGTAGAGTGGCAACACTGCTCTAGAGGGGGAATGACGATGGCGTAACGCTAGTGACGTGTGTCTGTGTAAATAATTGCTAATTAAAGTATTAAAATGGATAAACCGTGTTTGGATTTAATACTACCTAATACTTAAAACGTAACGAATGTGTTGTGTATTGTTTTTAGAACTTCGCTATTGAAACAGGCTTATAGGTATGTTGTTTTTTTGTAGTAAGACAAAGTATAGACAAAGTCACGTGCCATTGGAGTGTTGAAACGTTGTAGTATTTAACTGATTGCCACCACATACTTAGAGAAATGATTTTCAGTGTCAAAAATAGATAGAGGAAAATAGAATTGAGAGTGAATTTGAGACCAGGGCACGATTGGAACCCTCATAGCATAGGTAGTTTAAAGATACCGTAATTCATTACCACCATTACGATTCACTATATAGCTACTAAATAAAAAAATTACGTCAAACTGTGCTACGAGTATCTCAACAAATTGCCAACCCTAACAATAAATAAAATCATGTAATAAACATAACCTTAACGCAATGGAATAAGGGCTATAATCAACAATGGAATTGGGAGGATTGCAATATTTGAGCTCTACCGCCTCTTCATAGAGCCGAATCTAACCGTGTTTTATTATGTTGTTTTGTCACCTTATTTTAAACCTTATCTCTTTGTACTAGAGTTTAAAAACTCAAATGCGGTAACGGATGTTCTCCCGACTACTCGTGTAATTTTTAAGGATATCCGGGTACCCTGGGAAGGTTCTGTAGACCTCGACAAAAACTACCTTAGTATCCAATATCCACACTATTATAAAAGTGAAAGTGTCTCTCTGTCTCTTACAATTTCCCAGTTCTAATGGAATACCTAGTACTTTCCATCTCAATAAAGAATTCCCACTAGAATTTACAAAAACCAATCCGCATTACTTACGAAAAAATCAAATATAGAAATACGTTCATTGTTTACGCCGTATTTAAAAGTTTTTTTAGCCCTGGCTAGTTACCTTAGCGTTCCGGTACGATGCTGTGTAGAAACCGAGTAGGAGTATGGGTATAATATAACTGCCATACCCCTTGCCAAGTTAACCCGCTAATCATACCTAATCACATAAGTACCTCCAGATGGGATCGCAATCAAGGGCTATTTTGTAGTGGACTGTAGAATAAAAAAACTGTGACCGATGGATAATTTTAGACGACCTCCCTGGTGCAGTTTTGAGCGCTGTTGGCCTTACGTGGGAGGTCCCGGGTTCGATTCCCGGTAGGGTCGATTTGGGAATTCATAATTTCTGAATTTTCTCTGGTCTGGTCTGGTGGGAGGCTTCGGCCGTGGCTAGTTACCACCCTACCGGCAAAGACGCACCGCCAAGCGATTTAGCGTTCCGGTACGATGCCGTGTAGAAACCGACTAGGGGTATGGGTTTAATATAACTGCCATACCCCTACTAGGTTAGCCCGCTACTCATAATCACTTACCTCCAAGTGAGATCGCAGTCAAGGGCTAACTTGAAGTGGAATAAAAAAAAACTGTGACCGGTGGATGATGGTTTATTCCTAAAGGCACCTATTAAGCAATGTCTATTTCTAGGAAACATAACAAGCCTAGTTATATGGCTAGGTATACCTAGCCATAGGTCTTGCATTGACTCATCAGTGCTTTGAATTTGACGTTATTTGGGGTGCACAGGCTGTAACCAAAATTGGTATTTACGACAATGTAATCAGAGTCGATAATTGCGCCCAGCGATGCAATTTGCAAGATAATTATTCCTCTTTTGAGGGTGATATTGGAGCCGTGAGAGAGGCAATCGATTTGGCGGGACAGTCATCCGATAGTATTGATGTTTTGGACAGCCTGGATATTGTGTTACGGCTGATACGCGGAAAACTTACAGCATGTAGGCAGCTATATGGGTAACTAACTACACTGAGAAAAATTTCCTTGTTTACCTTCCGATTTTTACCTTCTAAAACCGATTCCTTCCAAAATTGGGTCTTTTCCTTCCATCGATTACCTTCTGAATTGGGGAACTGCCAAATTCCTACCGATATTTAGAAGGTCAAGGCAAAGCAAAAGCACGCTCCGTATTCGCCTTCGCCTTAGGTAGGTAATATTATGTCTTTACCTTCTAGATTTGGAAGGTTATTTATATTTACCGAACAAATATGACCAAGTATGTATTTACCGTTATTTATTTTCCTTCCAAAAATTACCTTCCCTTTTGACTCAGTAGGAATTTCCGACCGAAATTTGGAAGGTACGTATTACCCACCAAAATAGAAGGCAGATTGTTTGGAAGGAAATTTTGGACGGTAATAATATCCTTCCAAGTTGAAAGGTAAATTTCCTACTAAGTCAAAAGGGACGGTAATACCTTCCGTATTTCGGAAGGTCTTTTTTCTCAGTGTAGATGATGCCCGCGACTTCGTTCGCGTTGATTGAGTGTTTTCGTATTCCCGCGGGAACTCCTTAATTTCCCGGATAAAAAGCCTTTTTCAGGATGTAACCTATTCCTATATCAAATTTCATCAAAATTGGTTGAAAAGATAGGTCGTTTAAGCGTAACAGACAGACAGACAGACAGACACACTTTCGCATTTATAATATTAGTATGGAAGTATGGACTATTTCAACTCTTACGTTACTCTTCTCTTACAACAATTATTATTATCAGATGTTTGTGATACTAACCGGGACCGCCAGCTTTACGTGCTCTTCGAAGCACGGAGGAAACGAAAAGGGTAAATTCGGACATCAAATTCGGTCACCCATCCTATTAACGACTTGGGTCAACGTGGCTTAACAATCGCAATCGACTGATACGTGTTGTCGCAACTACGCCACTCGTCTCTCCATAACACTTTTTTTAATCCATTAAAGTTAGCCCTTGTCTGCGATCTCACCTGATGGTAAGTGATGATGCAGCCTAAGATGGTAGAGGGCTAACCTGTTAGGGGCATGGCAGTTATATTAAACCCATACCCCTATTTGGTTTCTACACGGCATCGTACCGGAACGCTAAATCGCTTGGCGGCACGTCTTTGCCGGTAGAGTGGTAACTAGCCACGGCCGAAGCCTCCCACCAGGCTATCCCAGGGAAAATTCAGAAATTATAAATTCCCAAATTGACCCTGCCGGGGATCGAACCCGCACGTTAAGACAACAGCGCTGAACACTGCGCCACGGAGGTCGTCAAACACTGGTCGTGAAAGTTTCCACGGATCCGAAAAGCCCTCGAGTGGAGATCGTGGAAACCACTCGTGGAGTCGTGGAACGCCCTCTGGTTAAGGAGCGGCGATTTGTAACAGACGACTGGGCTTAATTGGGCATGGAAACCAGACGGGCATTTCAAGACTTGGGCAGATAGAACGCGCGGCGAAATATGTCAAATGTGAAACCAATAACTTGTTATAATAAGGCATGGTCTTACAAACTTATCAGACCGCGTGATAGCGTCGCTTGTAGATAAGAAAAATAAAATAAAAACAAAATCTCTTTAATTTTCCGGAATAAAAAGTAGTCTATGTCCTTCCCCGGGATACAAACTATCCCTATACCAAATTTCATCAAAATCGGTTTAACAGATGGGCCGTGAAAGCGTAGCAGACAGACAGACAGACACACTTTCGCATTTATAATATGACTATGGATTTTCACAATTTTCGAATTAAACGACACATTTTTGAATTAAAGCTCGCCGCCGCCGCACATCAAGTCGGATTTAATGACTATCCTCATTCCATTCGGGATGGAAATGAATCCATATGCAAAACAGCGCGGTCTTTATTTACAGAGCGGAATACTGCTCATGGAATTCGGTTAAATAAGAAGCCATTTAAATATTGAATAGAAGCAGGCGTTACTTTGCGGAAGTCCATGATAATGAAGGAACTAAAAGTTTAATTCGGTATAATCCGCCACAGTAGACAAATCTATGTGGTACAGAGTGTATCTTGCACATGCAGCTTGCGATATTCACCGCCCAGTAAGCCAGCAATTCGCACCGGCACAACACCACACCACACAAATATTCCAAATAATTATTCTCAACGTACGTTTCACTCCGACATAAATAGGGAAATAGGGAATAGGTGTATCATACTTATAATATTATAATTGCGAAAGTGTGTTTGTTTGTTGGTTTATTGGTTTGTTGGTTTGTCCTTTAATCACGCCGCAACGGAGCAACGGATCGACGTGATTTTTGGCATGGGTATAGTTGAGGACTTGAAGAGTGACATAGGCTTCTTTTTATCCCGGAAAATTAAGGAGTTCCCGCGGGAATCAAAAAAACTTAAACCACGCGGACGAAGTCGCGGGCATCAGCTAGTGGGTTTAATATAACTGCCATGCCCCTAACAGGTTAGACTGCATCATCACTTACCATCAGGTGAGATCGCAGTCAAGGGCTAACTTGTAGTAGACTAAAAAAAAAAGACACCGGAGCATCTTCAGGAGATGTTGACACGGCAATACACGATTGTAAAGTTGTTGTGTTGTCTTTAGTTAGATGGTTAAAATCTACCATAATCAAGGAATGACTTAGCTAAAGTCATACCTTGATTAAGTGGGTAAATATACTAGGGATAAAAAAAATGTGTGGCGATCAGAATGCAACTTTTATAACGCGACATGATAAAGCATATACCGACTCCAAAAAATGTTATTATAGAACTAAATTAACTCTTGTATACATAATAAATTAAATTATTTTTTACTTTTTAGTGTTTGTGGTTTTTGAAGTCGGTTTTTATTTATTTTTTTGAATTTTTTTTTTGTTGTATCGTTCTAAATAAGATAATCGAATCTAGAACGCCCTTTACCCTTGTGCCTGAGCACTTTTATAGCAGAGGGTATCTTAACTGAAATATGCATACTTCCATACAAACATTATAAATGCGAAAGTTTGACTGTCTGTCTGCTACGCTTTCACAACCAATACGTTCAACCGATTTTGATGAAATTTGGTACAGAGTTAGGTTGCATCCTAGGGAAGGAAATAGGCTAAATTTTATCCCGTTATCCCGGGAAATTAAAGATTACCCGCGGGAATCAAATAACCTTAATCCACGCGGACGAAGTCGCGGGCATCTTCTAGTTTAATTATATTTTCACTGAAAACTCTCCCACAATATTAATCTGAAATTTGTTGATTACCATTTAATAAAATTAACCTTTGGCCAGTATCGAATTAATTAATGCAAATTAATTATCTCTTCAATTCAATGATCACTTCATTTCAATTTTGATATGACATTGTATTTAACTTTTTATTCGTTGAGAACATAATAAAAAGTAGGTATTGACTTCACCGTCGTGAATATAGGATTTTCCAAAATCCCGTGGGGACTCTCGGATCTTCCGGGATATAAAGTACCCTTATATCCCTCCGCAGGATGCTAACTATCTGTTTACCAAATTTCGTCGAAATCGGAAAGACAGATGGGCCGTCAACAGTGGCGTGCACCGCTTTCGAAGCCAGGGTAAGCATTAGCCAGATACGTTAGTGTAGGTACGGTACATAAACCCGGTTAGGCCTAAAAAGTAGGTGGGTTTTACGTGCTCTTCGTGTTTATGCATGGGTAAGCAGTGCTTTTATGAGTCTATGACTTGCACGCTACTGGCCGTCAAAAGGTGACAAACGGACGGACCCATTTTTGCATTCATACTTTGCCTATAGACATTGCCTACAATTTTATTTTGTTTACGGGGGGTGAAATCTTTAAATAAGAATATATACACCTGAAACCACAATATTTACACCTTCGGGTACATCTCCAAGCTGGATACTAATTTTGTGCCAACTCGCTTCAATAATTTTATACAGAAAATAGGGATGATGCCTATATCAAAAATAAATTATTTCTAACTAATTATTAAATCTAAATAATGCATCGTGTATTGTAATAGTACGAGTAATAGATCTAACCACGTGAACAATGTATATATGCATGTATTTGAGAAATAAATTGAAATTGAAATTGAATTGAAATAGAGGGCCTTCCAAAAGACCTAAAATTCACATCCTCGGTTAGTTGTAAGTTTGATAACCATTTTAAAATATAGATTAAAGAAAAAAATTGCGTTGAAATTTGATGACGTCACAACTGTGAATTTCATACAACTTCTATACTAGAAGTGCGTTTTTAAGTTTGATAAAGAGTTGCTGATTTGATTGAGTCATGTCATGATGTCATCATCCCTATTCCGCTAGCACCAGCACCCTTTCAGTTTCACCCCACAGTCCGTCTACACTTCTCCGACGGTTATCTCGTAGTGATATTTAGTATGCAGGATTCGTTTGGATATGGATGAAATGGTTTCGTCCTAGTTTATTCCAAGAATTTTATCTATTTATCTTTAGTAACGGAATTTCCTATACTGTGTGGATAAGTGGCTATTACTAACAATAACTATTGTTTTTTGTACTTACAACACTTATTAACATAATAAACGGTTGTTTAAATACACGTCATGTAACATCTGTCGATCTTACTTTGTTTACTTAGTCGTTAAGTGACAGATAGTGACGTGAAAAACTTTTATTTAGCGATACTTTTTATTATTAACTATCGGCTGTTATTGAAACCGCAAATGCTTTCTACATCGTATTCCTCAAGGCTGAGGATCGTGAGTTGTGACCCCTTTCCATTATTTACATAATGGTAGGAGAGTTTCTTTAGATAATAATGCCTTGGTTTTCCCATATAATGCGTTCTAAAACTCCTATAAAACTCTATAGTACATCGATTGTGAGTATCACTTATAATCTTTATAAGCAAATAAGTGATACTCACAATCGATGTACTAGAAACCGCCATAAGCTTGTAACAGCGTCATATCGCGTGCGCAAGGTGCAGAAATCCTTTGTGGGGTCGAGTATACGCTTTTATAACATGGTACCAAAAGAGTTTCTGGAGTTGCCATTACATAAATTTAAAGACTGTGTTAAACAGCATCTGTTAAGTCGAGGGTATTATAGTATAGATGATTTTCTCGATGACAAAGTTGCATGGAAGCAACCGGCTTCGCATCCAGCAACCCACAAGTCAGTGTAATACCTACTTGTAACGTAGCGTATGCATTTTATATTAAGTATGTATATACAAATTGTTACATTTTTCTGATTTTGAAAAGAGCAACTGCTGAGTTTCTTGCCGGTTCTTCTCAGTAGAATCAGCTTTCCGAACCGGTGGTAGATTCTTACGACTTATCATAAGTGACACTAGTGGTCCTACATGAAATAAATCATTTTCATTTTCATTTTTCATTTTATATATTCCTCATTCGATCTTCTCAATCAATCCAATTTAAAAGTCTTCATAAAATTTATAATATCAAATACAAGTATTTCTAAGAAAAATAACTCGAAGAGGAAGACTAATTATAACTAGATCTCAGTGCAATAGAGATCTGGCTTATCGGGTAAAGTTATATTGGAGTTGTGATGAAATTGTGAACAAATCGTGAACATTCCGTACGTATTTCAGTGCTGAATAGATTTGTTATATAATTTTCTCCTTTGAATCCTGTTTCCACTGTTTAACTAATAGATTGAAAGTTTTTAACTGTCGATAAACTTCGGCGGAGTCTGGGTTTTAGCAAGGAAAGAAAATAAAACTGCAATTTGAAAGATTTCTTAAATCAATATCAAATATTTATTTTCAAGATTTGATATTATGAAAATTTTATTTATTTGGATTCTGACTGTTTTTCTTATTCACAATCAGGGGCAGTTCATTAACGGCCCACAGTTGTCAAATGTCAATATTGGTAAGATACCTAATAATGACGTTGCTATGCAACTTATCCTAGTTCAAAGATAGATTGATTACAATTTCGTCTGATAATGTATGATTTTCATTTGTCTTTGGGAATTTTGATCTAACTTCAACAAATATTAAACAAAATTGAGAAGGTTGTCCGATTGGAACTAAGTATTTCCTGCGTAATAATTGCTTTTCAAAGCGCAAAGGCAACCTAAGCGGTTTAATTTTGTATTATTAGATACAAAACTTCAGCCATCTATCCAATTACCAACTTTAGTAAGAAAGCCCGACCTTTGGCCTCGTTTCCATAGTTTTACGTTCACAAAGGCGGCGTCAACGACGAAACTATTAATAACAATATTACCAACGTATATTAGATAAACTCCGAACCAATTTCCTGTTTAACAATCTATTAACCCGGCTAACACTCCAGAGCCTAAAGTATCATTTTAATTAAATCCGCGTACAATTTCGAGGCGACATAAAATCGATAATCAAATTATCGATAGCACTCCATCACTAGCCAGATCCGTTTATAAGGGAGCCATTACCGACCCATTCAACGTCCGCGGCTAAACAAAGCGTCTATTATCTGTGCCCGCATAAAAATATAAGTATTTACCGCCATCTTGGTATACGGTGACGTTTATGTAAGTGACAGTTTATGCTTATGTATCACTACAATACTAACGTGATATCCGATACATCCAGACATACTGGGCTTTTAACGTAGTTCGATGAGACGACCTAAAGGCTGGAATGAAATATAATAAATTCATTTATTTGCTTGAAACATGGGTTACATTACAGATAGTACATACTTTTATTTAACACAATTTTTCATACGTGTCATATTTTTTTAAAGGCACGTTCTCATAACTAACCGATCATAAAATAGAAGCAAAAAGAAAACGTAAAACGGTCACGGATCGGGGCCTCCGAATGTCAAACCAATTTTTAACGTTCCGATTTCGGAAAAATGAAAAATTCAAATATGAAATTCAAAAACAAAACTAACAGCTGGGCGTTCCGGACGGCCGAATATTGAAGCAAGTGCATCGTGGTATAACACGGGTGCAATCAATATAACAGGTAAAACCATGCACGCCAATTAAGCTTCAAGTAGGTAGCCTTTAGAGGTTATTCTTGCGTGGTGTCGTTTTTGTTTTGTTGGGGTGTACGAATGTAAATGTACGGTCGTTGAATGCTCCCATTATGGCCGCTAGTCGGTGGTGTTTGTTTATTAATCATTTCGGCCCTTATCGTTAGTGAAACGAAGGAAGCATAGAGAGACAGAACAGGAAATGAACTGGGATATCTTTAGGAAATGATGCGATTCATTCTTTTTTTCCTCTTTGATATTGTTTATGGCTGTTCTGTATCATTGTTGTGAATGTCACTACTCTATTACGTGATGCCACTAAAGCTATAAGTATAAATGAAGGATGCAGATGAATAACAGCAGCTGTAAGTTAATAATCTTAGGCCGCGATACGTTAATTCTTACAAGACGTGTAATCATAACCGAACTTAGGTAAATCTTTTCCTAGGCCTATTGCGCATTATAAGAAAATTTCTTGTCTTATTAGAATTAATGTCTTATAAGAAATTCAGTCGCAATGGTAGTTGTATGAGACCATACAATTTACAAGATATTTTTCTTGTGTCGGATCAGACGCGCGCATACAAAATATAAGATAATAGCTGATGCCCGCGACTTCGTCCGCGTGGTTTAAGATTTTTTGATTCCCGCGGGAACTCCTTAATTTTTCGGGATAAAAAGTAGCCTATGTCACTCTCCAGGTCCTCAGGGTATCTTTTTTTCAAAACTTTTGATGCATTATAATTTACATCGTAAACGGTAGTAAGTTTTACCTATTTTCACTCTGAGAAACCGCATTTTTATTCCCATATTATTATTATTTCCCGCCTGTAGACTGTAGTGTCCCAATCTTGGGCAAAAGCTCCTATCTGCCTTACATTTATCACGGTCCATAGATATTTGAGGCCAGTACTCCATGAGAAACCGCATGCATAAATGCATTTTCGTACCACTTGCTCAAAAAAGTGACATTCTATGCCACAAAAAGCGAACATAACAATAGTCATTTTTAATCTGTTAAAAACAGGGAAAGAAAATTGTACTGAATTTCATTCATCCTCTAGGGGGAGAATGTGATTTAAATTTGGAATACTTACCGAAATTTATACTGAACTACATCTGTGTTTACACCATTGAGTTTGTATTATACATCTTTTTGAAAAAGGAATACGCATTTATTATGCAGTTATGATTATTAAATAAAATGACGAAAGCCGACAAGGCCGTATGAGCTTGATGCCTTTGCTTTTCCGACAAAAAAATATTAGTCTAGGAATTTGCCGCGTTTTTGTTTTCTTCAAATACTTATACGTTAATTTTATTTTAATTTATTTTTATAAATAAGTTTTCTAAAAATACGTTACGATGTTAAATCAAAGCGACAGTGACAGTGAATTGTCGGATTCCATCAGTGCAAATGCTGCCGCAATTATAAATAACTAGCTGATGCTCGCGACTTCGTCCGCGTGGATTTAGGTTTTTCGGTTCCCGCGGGAACTCTTTAATTTTCCGGGATAAAAAGTAGCCTATGTGCTATTCCAGACCATAATCTATCTCTGTGCCAAATTTCATCCAGATCCGTTCAGCCGTTGGAGCGTGATTGAGTAACAAACATACATCCATACATCCAAACTTTCGCATTTATAATATTTATTATTTGACTAGCTGATGCCCGCGACTTCGTCCGCGTGGATCGAGGTTTTTCGGTTCCCGCGGGAACTCCTTAATTTTCCGGGATAAAAAGTAGCCTATGTGTTATTCCAGACTATAATCTATCTCTGTGCCAAATTTCGTCCAGATCCGTTCAGCCGTTGCGGCGTGATTGAGTAACAAACATCCATACATCCATACATCCACACATCCATACATCCATCCAAACTTTCGCATTTATAATATTTATTTGATTTGCTTCCAACAAAATCCAAGGAAAATTATTTAAAAACTATAAATGTACCAAACAAAAATGTAACTCTCTCTATCAATAATTGGACCAATGTTTCGAATGTTAAGTAACTTTTACTTTTAATTGTCATTATTTTTAATAAATGCTTATCTCATATTATTATTGTGTTAATTTTTTCGCAAATGGTACGAAAAGGAGAGTATTTTCCTCGGTGATAAAGCTGTCTTAGTCTTGGGTGAACTTAAATCCCTCGCTACACTCAGGACTCGTCTTAAATCCCTCGCTTCGCTCGTGATTTAAGTTTTTAACACCCTCGCTACGCTCGGGAGTAAACCTCGAGTCCTTCGTTACGCTCGCGATTTAAATCGTCACCCGCGACAGAAGACACTGCTTTATCCCCTTGGTTAATAATCTACTATTATGTTTAAAATAACGAGGTATGGTCACCTCTCTCTAAACACGTATAGGTATAGGTAAGTACCTATTTTAGATCTATCTAACTTATAACTCTTTATAAGAAAAGTGGAGTAGGTAACCAGAAAGTAGGAAAATACTAAAGTTACTGAATTATGAATGCAGGGGAACATGAATGTGGGGTTCCGCAGAATGTTCGGAATGACAAAATTACGGCGACGGTGTTCCGTGCGGGCGCGCGCGTTTGGGGCGACGCGGTTGGGTACACGCACGGGAACGATGGAAATAGGGAGGACATTATGTTTAGAACATTTTTTTTTTATCCACTACATTTACAAGTTAGCCCTTGACTGCGATCTCACCTGATGGTAAGTGATGATGCAGTCTAAGATGACAGCGGGCTAACCTGTTAGGGGCATGGCAGTTGTATTATTAAACCCATACCCCTATTCGGTTTCTACACGGCATCGTACCGGAACGCTAAATCACTTGGCGGCACGTATTTACCGGTAGGGTGGTAACTAGCCACGGCCGAAGCCGAACCAGGCCAGACCAGGGTAAATTCAGAAATTATAAATTTCCAAATCCTGCCGGGGATCGAACCCAGGACCTCCGCAAGTTAAGGCAACAGCGCTCAACACTGCGCCACGGAGGTCGTCATACCCCATTTTGGAACGATAAGACGCGGGGACCTGGCTTGTAGGGCTAGCATGCGCACATCGAGTTATCGTAAATTATATCGGCTCGTTTACTATATTAGTCTACTTGCTGGTTGCTTGTCTCGTTACGTCAATAGTAGAGATAAAAGTAATATTTCTTATCCGTGGTATTTTTCTCTGCGAATCGAATATGCCGATTATTTTTTTCTTGTAATATACCGGATTTTGTGCATGTTAGGGTAACGATCGTCTGCATTGTCGAGTCAACATCTCCTGAAGTTGCTCCGGTATCGGAGTGAAGCGCACGTTGAGAGTAAGTAGTTTGCAAGATTTCAGTGGTGTGGTGAATATCGTGGGTTATAAGTGCGGGATACACACTGTACCACATAGATTTACCTATTGTCGTGGATTATAGCGAAATAAACTTCTAGTTCCTTCATTATTTTATGAATTAAGGCGAACATAGCTAATTTGGCTAATTAACCGACTTTTTTAAGTATTGCCATCATGTGATTTTAAGAATCAGGGGTTTCTTCCATAAGTAGAAGTTAAAAAAAAAAGTTATTAAGTCACAAGTAGGTATAATTTAATAGGTATATCCTTAATAAAGCTAGCGTTGCACATAAGGGGATACGGTTCAAGTTCAAAGTTAGCCGTGTGTTCGAGATAATATCATATCTATTGAAGCATAAGCTCTATTTGAAAGGCATTAAGGTTGGATTTACTTACTCACTCTCTATGAACAGATAATAATATTATGTAGGAAGTTTTACATGAATTAATTGATATAAAAGTTAGATGATCAGAGCAGAATCTAATAATACTTCGTTCTATAGACATTGCTTCTGTGTTCGTTATTTATGTGGTAGCGCATCGTTAATCCGAGTGAATTGATACTTTGTACAGTTGTTGTCGTCACTTGCGCGAAGCTTTCACGTACAATATGTTGCGCGCGAGTAATATTGTAAGGCATGTCAGGTATCACCTAGGAACTAGGAAGAAACAAACTTACCAAATTCTTAATGCGCTTACCTGTAAATAGAAAAAAAAAAGAATAATTATTAGGTATAAAGCAATCCTTTTATTAACATAACACTTTAAGACAATTGTTGGAAGAACGAATACTAAAATCTCCCTGGCCTCATGGTCAGCCGAGAGGTCCTGGGTTCGATTCTGAATTTGATTTTCGATTGTGATTTTAGAATTAGTTCGGATTAGGTTTGGTTGTAGGCTAGTTACTACCCTTTAAACTCTATGTTGTCAACCCTGGTAGGGCCGATTCCATTCTATGAGTTTTCCTTCGATGTAATCAGCCCCACTTAAACGAAAAAGTGGGGCAAAGTCTATTTTTTTTTATCCACTACAAGTTAGCCCTTGACTGCGATCTAAGTACCGCGATAGTTATATTATTTAACCCCTATTCGGTTTCTACACGGCATCGTACCGGAACGCTAAATCGCTTGGCGGCACGTTTTTGCCGGTAGGGTGGTAACTAGCCACGGCCGAAGCCTCCCACCAGGCCAGACCAGGGAAAATTCAGAAATTATAAATTCCCAAATTGACCCTGCCGGGGATCGAACACGGGACCTCCGCACGTTAAGACAACAGCGCTACACAATGCGCCACGGACTTCCGTGACCGACCATCACCATAGACGAGGCCGTCTATGGTGAAATTTTAACAATTGGACTCTGCCCCCTGGTGGGCATCTTGCTGAGGCAAAGTCGATGCACCCTCTGGCAGAGCCGCTGCCAGATCTCAAGTGTATGGAGTATATAGACCCCGCCCGCGACTTGGTCCGCGTTGATTTAGGTTTTTCCTTTATTCTTAAATCCCGAGTGAACCCTTTCGTTTTCCGGGGTAAAAAGTAACCTATGCGACTCTCCAGTCGGATTAGCATGCGCACAACAAATAAAATTATATCTACCCGATATCTCTATTTGTCTACCCAAGCTAATAATATTATGGTTCCTACTTGTCTTGTTACGTCAAAAGATAAGATAGAGATAATAATAATATTTCATATCTGTGGTATTTTTATCTATACGAACTCTTACATGCCGACTATTTTTTCTCGTAATATCATTACCTATTCTGTGGTAATATTGGTAATATATCGGATTCTGTGCATGTTAGGATAAATGAAAAATTTGCTGGCAACGAGAACATCTCTCTCTCTGAAGTCACGAGATATCTCGATGTTAAGCCTGCAGGTCTATATCCATGCAAAACCCCATGCAAAAAGCAATGGATTTCATATGAAAAGTAAACTCTACCCGCAACCGCGAAGTCTTACAGAGCGGAGGCTTTGCAGACTGCAGGATGTGGTTTAATTAACAGTGGAAACCTGGAGCTCTCAAACTTACTCGTAATGGCGGTTTTATTTCAAACTTGGATACCAACTCTACAAAATTCTAAACTTACCTAAGTCTTAATTAGTTAATTAAATATTCTGGTTAACTATACAAACTACTTTAGTTAATAACTCAGGCTTCGCTAGAGTGGAACTCCTTAAAAACCTTCCTTAAGGCAAAACAGTCAATGAAAAAAAATTTGTCTGGCAGACGAAACAGTTACAACAGGTTAGCCTGCCACCATTTTAGACTGCATTAGCACTTACCATCAGGTGGGGTTTCAGTCAAGGGCTAACTTAGTAGGTAGTGGCGTAAAAAACAGTCGTCGGCGCACTTTTATGTGTAGCTGCACAGACTACCGCGACAGGATTAAACGTGACTCCTATAAGATGCGGGCGTTTGTCGCTCGCTACGCCCTCGGGACGCGAAAAGAACTCTAGCAAATTGGAGGTTGCGAATAGAACTTTAACAAAATTGACCCAAAAGAACTTTATTTAAAGTCACAAATTCAGTACAACGATTTTAATTTCGAAACGTTTTCGTTTGGATCGCTGGTTGTGATTGCACACACACGAGCTCTAAAACAATACGTTTGCGATTCATTTTGCTTTGTCGCTAATAAAAATCGTGATCGAATGCTCGATTACTATCAATCGAATTTGCAATGTTAAAACTTAGACTTAGGGTACAGGATTCACTGGTGAAAATATAAATCTATGTAAGTTCGTGATATAAACCACTTTGCGTACAGGCGCTTTCAAAGGACCCATATCCTTTACCTATTTGCAAGTAAGTATTTGGTGAGACCAGATGCGGTGCAAACTGGATGAAATCTGTTTTGTCCTAGACGGAACTAGGTCTTGATTGAAATCTTCTTTCAGTCGCAAGTATAAGTCGATAAGGCTTCTCTGATATTCAATAATATAAAATCATACTAATATTATATAAATGTGAAAGTGTGTAGGTTTGTCGGATCGACGTGATTTTTTGCTTGGGTATTGTTGAGGACCCGGAGAGTGACATAGACTATTTTTATCCCGGACAATTTAAGGAGTTCCCATGGGGATTAAAAAACGATGTCGCGGGGCATCAGCTAGTAAACTATTACTTATAGTAAAACTTAAATACTTAGAACTAGAGACTAGTACAGATATAGTATAAAAAAATCTTCTTTCTCTTATAATAAAGAGAAAGAGAAGAGTCCAAACTGATTCACTAACTAGTAACTAACTCATCAACTAGCCCAAAGTTTGGGACCTAGAAAGCTGAAATTTTGCATAGATGTTCCCGTACCTATTATGTAACTAGATGATGCCTGCGATTTAGTCTGCGTGGATAAGGTTGTTTCCGTTCCTGTGGGAACTCTTTAATTTTCGGGGATAAAAATGTTGATTCAGATAAAAGCGTTAAAGGCATTGTGTCAATCAAATATCAATCGAATTGAGTTTAGGGTAACTACAGTATTATATTATTATATTGTTGTGGGACGCGACTTGCGCCTGTACTTTGGCACTAAGCCATCTTAGCCGTACGTCACGGTTAGCTGGTGCCGCTGCAGAATCCGCTGCCGTGAGGAAGAAGGCCAAGTATACACCACTCTTGGGCCAATATTTATTTGTCCCACTGGCGGTGGAGACGATGGGATGCTGGTGTGGGAAAGCATAAAATTTTATAAAAGAGATCGGTCGTCGTTTAAGGGAAAGGGGCTGCGACCCACGTTCTGGTTCCTACCTGGTTCAAAGGTTATCCATCGCCATTCAGCGTGGCAATGCTGCAAGCTTGATGGGTACCTTTGGCCCAGGGACAACCAGAGGTGGTCTTTTTGATTAGGGGTTTATTTTTATTTTATTGTTAGTAGGTATATGTATAAGGATTTGTTTTAAATTTATTTTATAGTTAGTTTAATATTTAGTTTTTAGCATTTTAATATTGTTTCTTATATAGTAAGTATATCTTTAATTATCTAATAAATTATAATTAGATGCATAATTTTTAAGGGTTTGTTTATGTAAAATTCCCGAAATAAATGTCGTGTCCCAAAAACTGGTCCACGCCTCTGGTGACCAAAGAGCTGGCGCTTATTTAGCGCAACGGCTTAGCCTTGCCATTCAACGATGTAATAACACCAGTGTTTTGGGCACCATAATTCGTTTTTTAATTTAGATTTTAATTTACTTCTTAGTTTTATATAACATAATATGCCTAGCCTTAGTTTCATGGAGTAAATTCCCGAATGATAGTTATTAATTAAATTATTAAAATTCGGAAATGTTCTTGAAAAATACAATCAAAATGAAATCTGTGCTACCCCTGCTAACCCGGTGCTGATAAGTGATAATATAAAACGAAGATCAAAACATATTTTATGCCGACATTAAAATCACTTAGCGGCTCCACGATTAAAATCGCCCATTAAAACTAGATCAATTTAGAACTTAACTGAGCTGTGGAAAACCTATAAAAACACGATAAAACGGCGAACGAAGTTCTGCTTCTGAACTTTACTCAACTGGAAATTAAAGAAAGAAAGACTGACATTGGAAATAGGGGATTTATCTTATTTTTTGGGTAATAATAATAAGTAGTCCAAGAAACTAAAAAACACGCTTTACCAAATTATTGTTCCTATTTTTTTAATCAAACAAACCAAATGAGCCTATTTATTATTAATTTACTAGTAGCCATTGTCAAGTGTCTCCGAAAGTATGTCTGTCTGTCTGCCATGATTTCACGGCCCGTCTGTTCAACCGATTCGAAGCCACGCGGACGAAGTCGCCGGGATTATCTAGTCTTCCATAAGATAAAACGTTTAAATACACTAATATTTTAAATAATTTTTCTAAATTTCCAGTTCGATTTAAACCTAAGACGAGAAAATTCCCCACAATTTTTCAAAAGCATATTAACACTTAGTGAATCTCTCGATTAATGTCCGACATTAAAACTCGATCAGCCCGAAACTGCCGAGCCACTGGAGGCAATGGGATGAAACGCGGAAAACATATTAAAATACGATAAAACGGAAAACTTCCTAAGCTGCGCTTGAAATAGAATCGTTGAAGTCATTGACCAAGTTTCGGAATATGGAAAATAGTTGAAGAAGTTTTCAAGTAGGGAAATATAAACAAAATATTGGCCCGTTTTATTTTCGCCGGAAGATAACTAATCTCGTACTATTAAATACGAAAGTGTGTTTGTTTGTTGGTTGAAGAACAGTTCGCCCAGTCATGACAACGCTTCCGTCAAATGGGATTGTTAAGCAAGGTTTACCCAAGTCGGCAACTGTATTGGTGACCGAATTTTTAGGCTCTTTGGCCTTTTCGTTACCTCCGTGCCTTTGGTCCCGGTTATTATCACTGATAATATGAGTCGTATGGAGAATAACCTGGGAACCCTACATTAATTATTATTCCAAGGAAAATCCTACCATTGAATTAAATTGTGTGTGTATGTAAGGCACAGAAATTGGAATCCCCTGGAGAAATCTGACATATTATGTCACTTTTCAACCTTAAATATGTATTAAGGTTGATAAGACTAATTTTTTTTGGTGTTTTTTAAGGTAAATTGTGTATTAGGTACGTGAAATTTAATTTAAAAAAGTAAATTGGGAACCATGTACCTACGTGAAATTTATTTTTTAAAATGTTTGCTTGTAACCCAAAGAACTTATTACCTGCATTAAAAAGCCAATTAGCAATTTTAAACTGATGTTCAAAGAAATATCGTCGAAACTATAAAAACACGTTGAAACGGCAAACTTCCGAACTCAACCTGCACTTGAAAAGGATTAATGAATTCATTGGCCAAGTTGGCGAGCGTTGGCCAAGTTTTCCTATTTTATTATTTGGAATGTTTGTTTTGTTTCTTAATTTTTTCTGTCCTTCACGATTCGTGGAACAGAGCCCCGATTGTCTAAGCAAATCGTGATCATTTGACATCTTAAAACGTATTACTCGAACTGTTAACACTTTCGCTGCGTTACGGGAAGTATTTTGCCGTATTTGACGGTCAGCTAGTGCGGCAGCTCGTTTTCCTTGTTTTGCGCACGGTGCGGGGGTGATCTAACTATGTTCCCGTACGTGTAGGAAAGAGACAGTGATTTTTTCAATATGGTTGCTTTTAATATAATGATATTGTATACTAATAATGTACGGCAAAATAGTTGCCGTAACGCACAGCAAGGTAAATATTTTTATTCAGTGCGGTACGGCGACTATCTTGCCGTACCCCCCCCAACCCCGCGCCTCACTGCATGCGTCCGCGCGGCCTCTCAGTTTGCATTAGTGTTGGCCGTAAGTGCTCGATATTTTTTATGCAAAAAACTACGCGACGAGACTTTCACGTAAAAAACATGATATGAGTAATGGAATTACCTAGTTTTTAAAATTTATTTTATTTCGTTGAAGTTCCTAAATTATCTCATCATAGATTAAAAATAAAAAGTAATTATAATAATTTGGTACCCTAATATGAATCAAAATTTAAAAAACCTATTTGTATTTATTATTATTTAT
Organism: Erebia ligea; assembly: GCA_917051295.2. NCBI lineage: Eukaryota > Metazoa > Arthropoda > Insecta > Lepidoptera > Nymphalidae > Erebia > Erebia ligea. Next base: position 11,266,387 of record OU785241.1, on the reverse strand, counting down.
TTATTAATTATATATTTATTTGTATTTATTATTATGTATTTGTACTAAGTACATGAGTGACTGCTTTTTATTTTAATTTTTTTTATATTTAAATATATTTTTTAAAAATAGCGATAGGTAGATACTTGTAAGAATAATTATTAAGTTGACTTAATTATGAAGAATTATGGTGATTTATACACTGTTCAATTTGAAAGAATATCTTTAAAATATCGATTGTCATTTCAGAAGTAAAGCCATCCCTAGCAATTTTTTAACTTCTATGCTATACGGCATATATATTGCCGTAAATGACTGATTTTGAAAAATCTCTGTATCTTTCGAAATATCATAGAGAACCCGGGGCTACCGCAGCTAGGTATACACGAGGATGTAGCCTATCGATTTGTTCAAAAAAACCATTGATATGGTGAGTTTCCACGTCTCCATGGACTTTGAAAGTCAGGTTCCGGTACGGCAAAATAGAGGTCGTAACGCATATCAGGAAATATAGATACGGGCAGTATTTGTCTCGTACCGCACGAGCCGTAGGTTTAGGATCCAATGCTGCCGCAGCGAATGTGTTAAGGAGTTCTACATGGTATTTGACGTGCAGGCATCTTTGAACTCCATAAACAGGTCGAATTATCCGTTTGAGAAACGATTACGATTACGGTTTCCTTACACAATCGGGGGGCTGTTGATTAAAACGCTATATAATATACCTATCTTATGCAACAATTGAGATTTTTAGCTAAAGCCTGGAACACTCATGATCGCAACTACTAAGATAACTTTAGTATACCTAACCAGTAACCTAAATATATTATGTATTTGTAAGGTTTTTTATGAGTTTAGAAATTTTGAACACATCAAAATTGGCGACCGGACATCGACAGGATTCGAACTTTGTGTCTTGACTCTTGGGCTTCGTAGCCTGAGCCCCTTGACCGCTAGGCTCACTTTTTTAACTCAATCGTTAGGTGTTCCAATTTTGAATTAAAATTTGTTTCGACATTGTCTTGAAATGTAGGTAACTAAGTTTTTTAATTAAAAAATATGAATATTTTCTTGTATCAGTGAGGTTCGTATTCAGTAAAGCTAAACAAATGCGTTTAATTAATACATATTACGTCAGAGGCGAATAAATAATTATAGGTATACAAGACGACTCCAAGATATTAACTAATTTCTTTCATTTAAGTTAAAAATGAAGCTTCGAGCCGACTTAATGAGTCCGGAACGAGGTCGCTACCAAATAAGACTAGACACGAATGAAAAGCAATTTTAAACACGAATTGCTACTAACGAATCGCGCTCCGTTTTCGTGTTTCGTATACTTTTAATGCCTCGCAGTTTCTTTTGCGAGGCGTAAAATAAATAGGGGATTATAATAATGAGTGGAGTTTTGTGCGGGGTGCAATGAAAAGCGGTTAATGTTGAAAGAAAAGTTGCTTTTTAATTAGATAAAACATTTACTGGGTATCTTTCGTACAGTTTGAAGGTTGAAAGCTATTTTCGTTTCGAACTATTTTGACAGGGAGAACTATGACATAAATATACTATTACTAGCAGTATGCTATATCAAACATCCGTAGATTCGCTCTCATGGAAATTTCGAAAAATCTGGCCTTATTTCTTGTCCACATTATGACCTCTGTGGCCTGTGCAAAATTTCAGCTTTCTAGGTCCAAGGGCTTGCGCGTCGAAGAGTCACTCAATGAATGATTGAATGAGTCAAAACTCTTCTCTATGTCGTATGAGATCATTGTATTATGTCCTCAATGAGAAAGTGTGTTTGTCTGTCCGTCTATTAACCTGTCACTGCTCGGTCTCAGAAAAACAAAGAGTTCCCATGGAATATTTGAAAACATCGTGGATGAAGTCGGGGGTATCATCTAGTAAATTAATTAAAACTGTAATATTAATCTAAAGTTTCTATCTGTGAAAACTTGGGTTATTTTTCTTCATATAATATATTTATCTATCCACATTTTTCTTGTATGTAGCTGTTAGTTTTCGGAACAAAATAAAAAAATAAAAATTTAATTCATGACATTAAAAACACCCAAACCGTTTTATTCCACAAACAGACATGATATAATTTAAAACCACAGCATGCTACTAAACATAAAATACACATAAGTAGAATTTCTACAAAACAGTTTTAATAGTCAGAGTAAATGCATGCCTTTTTAAATGAAACACAAGTGTTTCATACAATTTCATTTCACGACACATTTTATAATCTGTGTCGTATTTTTTTTTTTCATGTGAAATAATGATGACGCATGCGACATCATATATTCAGGGACACTCGAAACACTATTTCCGGTGCGCCATATTGGCTCGGATAATCTGACGTGAAAATCTGGAAACGTTTATTTTAAAATTCGTACGTAAAGTTTTAAAATGTAACCGAATATTTTATGGGAATCATGAATGGGTGAAACGTGTAAATAAAGTGTATTACGCTTTGGTTATTGAAAAAGACGAGTATCGGTAATATTAAATACAGCTAGTATTTAAAAGGAATTTACGGTTTGAAAATAAAATAATAATATTTTTTATATCGAACAGCACCTAATCTCTCCTGGCAGATTGTAAACGGGTTAAACTTGTCTGCTACGCCCATATTTTCAACCAATTTTGATGTAATTTGGTATAGGCTAGAGATACTTATGTTGCATGCAGGGGGAGGGAATACAATTATAGGGACGATAACAACTCAATCAAATCAGCAACTCTGTATCAAACTTAAAAACGCACTTCTAGTATGAACGTTATATGAAATTCACAGTTGTGACGTCATAAAATTTCAACGCACTTTTTTTATTTAATCTATATTTTAAAATGGTTATCAAACTTGAAACTAACCGAGGATGTGAATTTTTATATCCCTCTTTTTTATAATCAGTCATAAATAATTTATTTTTGATAAGTATATAGGCATCATCCCTATTAGATGGGGAGACAAATATTTTTAGCCCGGAAAGTTGAAGAGATAAACGAAAAGGCCACCCATCCAGTTACCGACTTGGGTCAACGTTGCTTGATAATCGCAATCGACTGAAATGCGTTGTCGCAACTAGGCCACTCGTCGCTCTTATTAAACAGTAAATTGCAAGATTAAACAGTAGAATTTGAGGAACAATTACAACAAGCTACAAGCAGGTAACGTGGAAGCAATTTAACGCGTATTCAAGTTCACTTTGTGACGCGCTTTGTAACAAAAGACTGAGTTAACTCGACGAAACACCGGTTACAACTACAGAAAATTGTTTTCTGCTTCTTTTTTACCATATAAGAATAACCATACTTGGTTTCCCAATGCGTTAGAATACCTCTTTCTTTTTTCATTACAATTCTCACGTGTGCAACATGCAACCTTCATGCAACCTCTCCTTTTATGTAGGTTGCCTGGAAGAGATCACTCGCAGTGATAAGGCCTCCCCCATGTGTACATAAGAGATGGTTATTTTTTGTACAGAGTCCCAAATATTAGCCGAGTCGGCGTACAAAATAATATTATTTAGATAGTGTTTCACTATTACAGTTACGTTTATTACAATTACATTACCTAATTTTTATTCTTAATTACGCATTTCTAAGTTAAAGATTGGATGGTACGGGGCAGGGCAAGATTACTATTACTTATTGGTACCTAGGACTAAGAACGCATAATATCCACTAATTGTGGTGGTTGAGCGTCTTTTGCTCAAGTCGGTAATTGGGTGGTTGAAAGAATTCTAAAGTTCGAGTTTGGCCTTTACCTAAGACCTCCCTGCCTCGGAGAGCATAATAATAGAAGCTACAGTTTTGGTGCGAAAAAATAAATGGTCGTTAAATAAATGTTTTTGTGATGACTCTCCAAAAGGTCCTATAGAATTCATTTGACACTAGGTGCAAAAATAAAAAGAAATAAAAACCTTTGCGTGAGCCCATGTACCAACAAAATACGATACACATAGTACTTTAAGGGTAAACACAATCAAGCAACTCGCCTGAGAGTAATCATGATTTCATTTCATTTCATTTCATTTATTCATTGCATTCATGTACATACAATAAATTGAATTAATTATAATGACATGACACCCCGTCAGGGTATTGCAATTTTAGTATTATATATTATATTATATTATATTACATATATAGTTAACAATTATACAATTATAAATTAACAATTTCAGTAAGTCTACTTTTATAATATACCTACGTGTACAATCCAATTACAATAAAAATAAAATAATGTCACATTGTCAATCTCACAAGCTTGAATTAAATATTAATTATAGTAATTTTAATAGATATGTCATGGGTCATGTCATGTCAGTTTAGGTAGTCAAATAAGTAATATAAGCAATATAATATTTGATTTGGTCAAATGAGATTATAATTTAATTATTTTTGTAAACACAGTCAATTCTTAGTCTAAAGAAAAGCGCTGTCGTGCAATTGAGGTCGTATAACTGTTTCATGTGATAATATTTAAATACACCTATGATTAAATTTGGAACAATTCCTTTACTTCGTAAAAACATTGTTTTATTAACCAGTCTTTGAGTTTACGCTTGAAAGCTGTTTCTGTCTTTTCTTCTGTGATAGCTTTTGGGATTTTATTATAAATCATGGTCGATCTAAAGAGCGGACCGCGGCTAGACATATTAAGTTTATAACGAGGGTACTCCAGCCTGTGCTCATTGCGCGTGCTCATGCCGTGTGTCTTGTTATTTCCTACGGTTTTGTAGAGGTGGGGATGCTTTCTAACAAATAGGACCGTTTCCATGATATAAATTGAGGGGAGTGTTAAAATTTTTTTGTTTATAAAGTGGGGTCTGCAGCTTTCTCGAGGTTTGATATTTACCAGGATACGCATGCACTTTTTCTGTAGGATGAAAATATCCTCGGCATTGGTGCTTTCGCCCCAGAGGATTATCCCATACCGAATCCATGAATACGCGTATGCATAGTATGCCGAGAGGGCGGTTTCATAATTTGTGTTTGCTTTTAATATGCAAAGAGCATATATGAAACGCGAGAGTTTTGCACCAAGATTTTGCACGTGGCTTTTCCAGTTAAGGTGAGTATCTATAGTTAAGCCGAGCAGAGTAAAGTCGTTAACTTCCTCGATTTTTATTTTATTAGTGAGTGGTTTTAATTTTAAGGGCTCTTTTTGGTATGGGCGGAATTGCATAACCTTAGTTTTGTTTAAATTAATTTCTAAATTGTTTGATTCTAGGTATTTTTGAATTAGGGTTAGATTTTCAATAATATATAATTCACTATCCGTTGCGTTCGAGCACATGGATAGTACGGAGACATCGTCCGCAAACATGGTGCATCGCGATTGAGGGCTGATTATGTTCAATAGGTGATTTATGTATACCAGGAATAGGATGCATCCGAGTACGCTTCCTTGAGGGATGGACCAGTTCGTGACACGTGCATCTGACTCGATATTGCTTATTGTATTTGTCAGCTCGTCGTAGTATTGCACTTGCACGAACTGCTGTCTATCCCTCAAGTATGATTTGAGCCACAAGTAAGCATTTCCTCGTATACCTAAGTCATGTATTTTGTTGAGTAATATTTTGTGTGACACTTTGTCATATGCTTTTGTCATGTCTAGCAGAAGTCCGACGGCATATTTTTTTTCCTCTAAGCAATTTATAATGTCTTGTATATACTTAAAGACGGCTAGCGTAGTTGAGCGATTTTTCCTGAAACCATACTGATTGTCATTTAGTAAATTAAATTTTTCCAAGAACCCATAAATACGATTCGTCATTGCTTTCTCAAAAATTTTTGAAAACGTTGGCAGTAGGGCTATTGGTCTGTAGCTACTTGGGTCATTTGATTTCCCGCCTTTTTTAGGAATAGGTCTTATTTTTGCAATTTTAAGTTTATCCGGGCAGTATCCTTCGTCAAATGATTGATTTATTAAATACGTCAAGGGAGGAGATAATTCATGTATACATGTCTTAATTAATGTCGGCGGAATGTCATCTGCACCGAAGCTGCGTTTATTTTCTAACCTACGAATAATGTTAAGGGTTTCTTTTACTGTAACCGGCTCTAGGAACATAGAGTTAATAGTTCGCGTTTGTTGCTGAGTGCAATCGTATGAGTTACTGTTTGACTGCACTGTCCCGTCATCATTCGATGACTTACCAACAGAAATGAAATATTCATTGAAGATATTTGCAACTTTTTGTGGTGCTTTAACTGTGCCCGCTTGCGTAGATAGGGTTATATTTTTGTCGCTTGTTTGTTTGGTCTTATTTGTTACGTCTTTTATTATATACCACATGGTTTTTGTTTTATTTTTTGATTTACGCATTTTATTTATATTGTTTATTTTCTTTGATTGTTTTACGCATTTTTTTAATATTTTACTGTAAGTTTTATGATGTCGTTTTAGAGTGCTGTCGTTCGATTGATTTGATAGTATTTTGAGTATCCGTTTATGGCGGCACGATTTTTTAAGACCGGTGGTTAAGTAAGTTTTTGTTTTCGTTTTCATCTTAAGTCGTCGTTTAGGTATGCAGGTATTAAGGATTTTGGTCAGATGTTGAATAAAACTGTTGTAATTTTCGTTGACGGAGCTATTTCTTGTTATTATATTGTTCCAATTTACATTTGATAGCATTGCTTTAAATTTTTTTATAGATTTATCGTTAAATATTCGTTTGGTTACATAGGATGACGCGTTTGTGATCGATTTTTGATTCGCCGTAAAGGTACAGATGATGCCTTTATGATCAGAGATACCATGGTCCTCAACTGTGAGAGCAAGATCCCTTTTATTGGTAAACAACAAGTCTATACATGAGGATGTTGTTTCCGTTTCTCTGGTCGGTTTGGTAATCACTTGAAATAAATTTAATTCCAACATAATATTTGAAAGCCTATGGTAGTCTTTCGATTTTGCCGTGGTCAGGGCATCGATGTTAAAATCTCCTGTAATTATTATTTGTTTGTTCAACGTTTTAGCACTTAGTTTCCTAAGCAAGTTCTCTATGCAAGTAAAAAAGACCTCAATTTCACGATCAGCTCGATACAGAGTTATAAGTATTAGATTCTGCCTGGGCAGTTCTATCGCACAACATTCAATTACATATTCAGTTGATAAGTCCGCTATGTCCTGTCTTTCGATGAACTCTACTCCATTTTGCACAAGAATGGTAACACCACCTCCCTGGCGTTTTTTACGGTGGAAGGATGTCGCAAAGGTGTATCCGTCAATCAATACTAAGTCTTTTTGGGATTCAGAGATCCACGTTTCCGAAACACAAGCTACGTCTATTTTATGCTGGCTAAGGAAGCTTGATAATATATGTGATTTATTTTTTAGACTCTGCGCATTCTGTACTAAGATGCTGAAGGTTATGCCAGTGCTTTTGTTATTATTTCCGAAAGGTATCCAAGATTTCCGAATTGGTATTTGGTTTTTGCGCGGGCCTGTGAAAGTTTGGGCTTGTATTATCGTTCCGCGACTCTCGCGACTCGTTAATTTGGTGAGATATACTTGCTCTTGTCAGATCTTTCCCGTCAATGAATAGTCTGCTACCACGCAAAGTTGCTCGCCTTCCATCTTTTCGGGCATTTAAGTATTCTTCCCTGAGCGTATTCCTCTCTTGTAATGCTTTTCCGGTCAAGAAGGGAGTTACGGCAAATCCTGTATTTCTGAAGCACCGGTCATTCTGCAATATATATTTAGTCATCCTTTTGCTGATGAGTTCGATAACTATTGGCCGCCGCGGGCCTCTCTTTCCGATGCGATTTAAGTCTTCAATATAACCATGCAGATTTATGTTTAGTATATCGCCAAATAGGTTGATGATCCTGTCATTCAACTCCATCTCTGTTTCGCGATGATATTCATTTAACCCGTATAGCACAATTTTCTTACTGCAGTCGATTTCAACATTGTCAGGTTTCAATCTGGGTATGCTCTGCTCCGATATTCTATTTATTTCGCTTTTTAATTTATGGTAATCCAATTCCATGGTTTTTATTCTATCATCTAGTTCTGTTATGGTTTTTTTCATATTTGTCTGTTCTTTAGTTAAGATGTTAGTTTTCTGTGTCCATTCTAGTTTTAATCTATTTATTGCCGAGGTTATTTCGCTCTGAATTGTCATTTTAATTTCGCTAAGAATGGTTATTTTATTTTCGTTTAGTTTTGTGTCTAGTAGCTGGCTTATCTGCTCTAATGTGATATTTGAATTATTTAATTGTGTAGGTGCTGATGGTTTTTGGGTTGAGTCATCTGCAGTCATTGTGTCGCTAAGGATGCTGCGATCCTCGGCGAAGTGGTCGTCTACTGACATGTCGGTGTCGTTGATGATTGAATTTTCAATGTTGTGACGCACTGGGGTGTTGTCGTTTCTCGAGCGGCGAGTAATTTGCTGGCATTGCATACATCTCCAAGAGCGCCTTAAGTCGTTTAAATGCCCCTCAAAATGCGATTTTGTGATATTAAGGCACTCATAATGAAAGGCGCCCCGACAAGAGGTGCAACGCAGCAGTTCGCTTGCAGCGATCTTTTGGTCACAGGCCACACAGTTCATATTGGCATGCACTTGCAGTTCGACGGTTAACTGTTACTCACGCGTCGTAGATTGCATTAGTTGACTGTCTGTGAGGCGCAGACACGACAGAGATGCAGCGCTGGTTCCCCGACGTGCGAGGGGGACAGTTGCTCCGTGCGCCGAGTTCAACGACCTGCGGTCGTTGACCGGCCTTGCCGACCTTGGTACACTTATTAGCTGTTATGAGCAATTAGCAAATAAGTCACTGCGGATTTCAAATTATTTCGTGTAACTAAATAATTGGCACTATTTAATTATGTTTAAGTCAGTTATTTGATTAGAGAACACTTTTATTTGCACTTCACTTTTAATTTTGGGTTGATATCAGCTGATTTATAGCACTTGTTAATTTTTTATGCGACAGCGTCGTGGGTTTGCTGTTTACCGATCCGCGCGCGCGGGGGGACTCGATTTCGTCACTCAATTATCAAAGTACGCAGTCCTACCTCTCTGAACCATCAAAGGTGAGAGTACCGCCGAACTTTCCAAGCTACAACTGTCATGGTAGCCGGGTCTGTCATTTGTATGAGAGACGGCCCACTGTATGAATTTAATATACTTAAGCAGTTCCTATAACTATCATGATTTATACTAGAAATTATAACGCTGCAAAAACTTTTAAAACTTAGGCACGCGTTGAATATTTTATCCCGGAAAATACCAAATGTCGGTCTCCAGTATGCAAGAATCTGTGCAACGTCAATATCAGTTGAGTCATGAAAGATTACAGACTGACAGATACTTACGTAACATATACGAGTACGTAAAATGGATTTATCATAAACTGCGATGATAGCAGCGTATTCTTTGACCCAGTGGTCACATACATTGCCAGAAAGGAATTGCGCATGGCGTCTCCATATTGAGGAGTGTACTGGTAGTACTTCATGCTTTTTGGATACACACAGTTGATTAAAGGGAAGTTGCAGTGTATTTTTAACGAAAAATTCGGCCGTTCGAGGCCTAAATAATGGGTGGGCTTTTTTTAAAATTACATAGGGCAGGTCTGAAAATGTTTCAAAGGAGACTGAATAGCTTTTGTTCAATTCGTTACGTGACTGCCTTTAGTCAATGAAAAAAAAACGTGCTTAAAAGAAGTGCAAACATTGTCAATATATTGAAAAGAATATACATATTGATCAAAATTTACAAAAAAAGCTTCGCTGAAATATAATCTTCTACATGCATGTTCTACATGCTAAACAAGTTCCTAGACCCATCGGTTGGAGTTTTACGTTGAAATGTCAGTCAGCCAGTTTCTCCTTTTACATATTCATACAAAGACTAATTTAGAAATTGTAATTTTTATGTAATATTTTTAGAGCAAATTATTAGTTTCAATAAAGAGAAAAATTGCTTTAAGGACACACAACATAATAAATCAAGCATAATGCAAGCATACATATTATTATGTCACCGTTTGATACACTGAGTTTCAATACCGATATCACAGAATAGCCGATATGTCGCTTTGAATTTGACCTCGTACCACAGAATATATTATAATAGTCCGCACTCCAATTGTAATGGCTTACCACCACTTACACGACTCAAGATCACTCCAGTATTCAATTACTGACTAATGGCGTCTTGAATTATAATCCTATAATGTATTGGAGCGGTGATAGCCTTGTGGTTTAGCACAGAACATTTAATAAGAGGTTAGAAAGGCCCTAGTGCAAATTTTGTACGGAAACCGCTGTCGCCGTTTTGATCCCACCATTCTTCACTACTACTAATCTAAACGAATACACACGAGAGTTCCTATGTGTGCGTGAGGCAGAAAAAAGCGCTGCGATTGGCGAAGCTACGCACACTAGTGAAACTTTAAACTTGCGCGTGTTGTCGTGTAAAACAGCAACATACGCTAGGGATTGACTAAAATATTTTTTATCGATGTTTATTTTTCGTACGGTTGACAGCATGTCAATATTCATATTGTTAACTTAAGTTGGACTCTATGTCTGTAGATTTTACTATTTTATTTTAAACTAGCTGATGCCCGCGACTTCGTCCGCTTGGACTAAGTTTTTTCGATTGCCGCGGGAACTCATTAATTTTCCGCGATAAAATGTATGTATGTATATTCTTTATAGCTGATGCCCGCGACTTTGTCCGCGTGGAATAAGTTTTTCAGTTAATTTTCCAGGATAAAAAGTATCCTATATTACTATCCCACGGTATAATCCCCCTATAATGGTGAAACACGTACTTCTTCATATTTTAACGAAAGCCCAAATGCTGTTTCATGGCTATAACTTGAGAAATTAAGGATTTTCATACAAACTCTCAAATTCCTATTTCACCCCTTCGGGAGTGGAATTTTGAAAAACTGTGAAACACATATGTTTTCATTTTCAACCCGCAGCTCATATACCAAGTTTCATGGCTATAACTTGAGAAATTAAGGACTTTCATACAAACTTTCAACCCCTATTTCACCCCTTCGGGGGTAGAATTTCAGGATAAAAAGTATCCTATGTCCTACCTCGTAGTATGGGCTCAAATCGTGCCAAGTTTGAATTCATTCAGTAGTTTCGGCGTGATGCGCGGCCAAGATACAGACAGACAGACAGACAGACAGATAAAAATGAAAAAAATTACAGATTTGGCTTCAGTATCGAATAATGAGTGACCTCAAAAAAAAATTTTCAAAATATCTTCAATGTACAGAATTGGACCTGTTACAGTTTTATTATAAGTATAGATTAAAAAATGTATGGAGACATAATGATATTTCTTTTGCTTATAACTACCGTTTCTTTATCAAATAAATATTATAAATGCGAAAGTTTGGATGGATGGATGTATGGATGTATGTTTGTTACTCAATCACGCTCCAACGGATGAACGGATCTGGATGAAATTTGGCACAGAGATAGATTTTAGTCTGGAATAGCACATAGGCTACTTTTTATCCCGGAAAATTAAAGAGTTCCCGCGGGAACCGAAAAACCTCAATCCACGCGGACGAAGTCGCGGGCATCAGCTAGTAAGAAATAAATAAAATAAAAAAACAACTATGGTTTACAAATGGTTTTTATTTGAATACATCAACAATATTTAAAACACACTATACAACAAAACCAACAAACACAAAATACTATAACAATATTTCAAACATTTATGATTAAAATCTAAATCTGTAACTATCATTAAAAGTTCATAATAATAAACTCAGAAACAAATAAACTATTTATCGATACGGTGGAAATATGCTACTCAGCCCTATCGACAAGTTACTCTTATTGGGTAATACCACGTAACAAGTGGAGTTGATCGTTCATACGCACTACGCTTTACATTGCCGCTCGCGTACATGACTCTGTTGGAGCGCGTTGTTCGCACCAGCGATGTACATACAAATTTGCGATCCAGTCACACTAGTGAAGGAAAACATAATGTCTTTAGTATTTTCAATTAAATCATTTAAAATCAAGGTTTAATGTACTTACCGATGAAAAAATATCTTGCCATTAGTCACATTGACATTTTGGCTTCTAGCTCTGCAGGTTATTACCGCGCAAGAAGGCATTATAAACACTTTTTTGCGCGTAAAACTTCCCAAGACAGTCCGCGGCCGACTGAGGTGTGCTTTTGGTACGTTTGAACCATAGATGATCGTTCGCTCAACATAGTGGCGCGCGTGACCCGCCCACATCGCCTTTCTAACCTCTTATTAAATGTTCTGTGTGGTTTAGATACCTACCCATAATATTAGGAAATCGGTCGAAAATGTTGATGAAAAAATTAATGTCTAAGTTTCTCGTGCGGAGGTCTCGGGTTCGATCCCCAGCAGGGTCAATTTGGGAATTTATAATTTCTGAATATTCCCTGGTATGGCCTGGTGGGAGGCTTCGGCCGTGGCTAGTTACCTGGCCTACCGGCAAAGACGTGCCGCCAAACGATTTAGCGTTCCGGTACGATTCCGTGTAGAAACCGAATAGGGGTTTGGGTTAAATATATTATAACTGCCATGCCCCTAACAGGTTAGCCCGCTACCATCTTCGACTGCATCTTCACTTACTATCAGGTGAGATCGCAGTCAAGGGCTAATTTGTAGTGGATAAAAAAAAGTGCTCACAATATAGTCTACAAGATGATGCCCGCGACTTCGTCCGCGTAGATTAAGTTTTTTGAATTCCCGTGGGATTTCCTTAATTTCCAGGATAAAAAGTTTTCCCCGGGATATACAGCCTATCCCTGTATCGAAATTGGTTAAACAGGTGGGCCGTGAAAGCGTAGAAGACAGACAGGCAGACACACTTTCGCATTTATAATAAATAGGTATATAGGTAGGTTTATGTTAATGTAATTAATTAAATATATTTTTTATTATTAGTATATTTTAATTGTAATAAGTTGGATGAAATAAATAAATAAATAATATTAGTATGGATAGTACGGACTAGATGATGCCCGCGACTTTATTTAAGTTTAAGTTAAGGAGTTTTTTTAATTCCCGGGGAAACTACTTAATTTTCCGGGATTAAAAGTAGCCTATATCCTTCCCCGGGGTGTAACCTACCTCTATACATACATCAAATCGGGATTGTAAAAATAGGGTAATCTCTTTTCCTCTTATGATTACAGTCACTCGAGAGAAAAGTATAGAAGGTTCACTATCCTTGCGTTTGCGCACCATCCCGTTTGTATTCTCTTCTCCTGTCTCCAAAGGTTGTCTGGAAGAGATCGCCTTAGGCGATAAGACTGTATTGACATACTGACATACTGTATTGTCCTTTTCGTAGTTTTATTGTCTTCTTTATTTCCGTGTACTTGTGTGCAATAAAGATTTAAATAAATAAATAAGGTTAACTATTATCCTAATAGCTTTTGGATATGATAGTAGATCTACGGGACAAAATAAATAGGTACGTATTTATGTTAAGTGGCACTTCCTCGTTGATCTAGTGGTTAGCAAGTTTGACTGCGGTCGACGAGGTCCCGGGTTCGAGTCCCGGGTCGGGCCATAATTAAGTATTGGGTTTTTCTGACTAGAAATTCTCAGTACTAGCCCGGAGTTAGGAAGTTGGTGGTGTTTCACCCCCGTGCCTCGGAGAGCACGTTAAGCCTTCGGCCCCGGTTATTATCACTAACATGATAATGGTCGTTAAAGCCCGCCAACCCGCATTGGAGCAGCGTGGTGGGTCTAAGCTCTAATTCCCTTTCTCCTATGAAAGTGGAGGCCTGTGCCCAGCAGTGGGACGTTAATGGGCTGTACTAGTACAGTGGCAGCGTTCGTCTGTTTTGAGCGAAACACACTGACTGGTAGCTCTATCAACATTCGTAGACCTATGTTCTCGTAGCAACTGTGCTACGAAACTTTTATGTACTGATAGTATAATGGTATATAATATCTTGGTGAGAATTTCTTGTAGGTAACCAGAAGATTCATTAAAGTCTATTTTAATAGAAAAATTCTTTTCTATTTTAAAAAAAAAATATTCTACTTTTATCAAAAAAATATTACTTACTAGCTGATGCCCGCAACTTTGTGCGCGTGGAATAAGTTTTTTTGATTACCACGAGATTTCCTTAATTTCTCCTCAATTCACTCTCCAGGTTCTTAACCATGCAAAGAATCACGTCGATCCGTAGCTCTGATGCAGCGTTATTGAAATACAAACCAACAAACGAACACACTTTCGCATTTATAATATTAGTATGATATTTTCTTGATCTTAATGCCCGCGAATTAGACGTGTAAGTTTTTAAAAATTTCGTCGGAACTCTTAGATTTCGTGATAAAAAGATGCCTTTGTTACTCTCTAGGCCTTTAACTATATCCATGTACAAAATCGTGTCGATCGTAGCGGCATGATTGAAAGACAAACCAACAAACATCAGAGGGGTTATGTGACGATAATTTCTATTTATTTTACGAAACACGGAAAAAGAAATGCCAACTGGCAACATAAATACAGGTAAGTACAGTCGAGGTGAAAATAATATCCAGGATAATATATGGACAAGTGAATCGGTTCGGAAACGGGCGATAGCGTCGTACCTTAGGAATTGTTTTCACGAATGTACTCGTATTTCACTTTGGGGCGATATTTACTGGATAGAATGATTTAGAAAATCGGAATATTTCTTGTTAGATGTTTCAAATAACATTTATTGAAGACAATACTATAGAACTTAAAGCTAGCTAGCCTAACCTAATTACTATATAAATCATGCCCGTGAGGAATGGTAGCAAGAATGCTGGCTGCATTCCCGCGCTGGACAGCCAGGCTGATCCTTTGCGCAAAAAATGAGCCAGCCCTTCTGTCACCAGGGGGTCTACTCTCTTTCTCTCAAACGAAACTTCGCAGACGAACGTAATTAGTCGGTTATTAGACCCACTCAAAATCGTTCAATCCAATCGGTCACGAAAATTTTCTATGGATCCGTTCTTCGTCTGCGTGTACGAAAACGAAATAGAGAGGAGCATAGAGAAAATATTATGTAGGAGAGGAGTTAACGAAATTTCGTCCGTTTGTTTGCGAAGTTTCGTTTTAGAGAAAGAGAGTAGACCCCCAGATGAGGTAATCAACCGCGGTGAAATATCTCGCAAATTTTGTTAGAATAGAATTAATTTAAGTATTTTAGTTATATCTCGCAAAAAAATTTAGAATGGAATTAATTTAAGAATTTTAGTTAGTTTAGAATATTCATTTATTTATTCATCAACTATCTAGTGATTAACACCTATCCGTGGGAAGTAACAACTATCCGTGGGAAGCCAGCACGGATCAACCTTAGTAAAGAAAAAAACCGGCCAAGTGCGAGTCGGACTCGCGCAACGAGGGTTCCGTACAAACCTGTAGTAAGTTTTAAATTATTAAAAAAAAAACTGCTTACTAGATCTCGTTCAAACCAATTTTCGGTGGAAGTTTGCATGATAATGTACATCATATATTTTATTTAGTTTTATCATTCTCTTATTTTAGAAGTTACAGGGGGGGGGGGGGGGGGCACACATTTTACCACTTTGGAAGTGTCTCTCGTGCAAACTATTCAGTTTAGAAAAAAATGATATTTGAAACCTCAATATCATTTTTGAAGACCTATCCATAGATACCCCACACGTATGGGTTTGATGAAAAAAAATTTTTTGAGTTTCAGTTCTAAGTATGGGGACCCCCAAAATTTATTGTTTTTTTTCTAGTTTTGTGTGAAAATCTTAATGCGGTTCACAGAATACATCTACTTACCAAGTTTCAACAGTATAGTTCTTATAGTTTCGGAAAAAAGTGGTTGTGACATACGGACGGACAGACAGACAGACAGACATGACGAATCTATAAGGGTTCCGTTTTGGCCAAATTTTGCTACGGAACCCTTAAAAGGATAGTGAAGCTGCAGTAGTATACGTTAGTCTATAGACGATGAGTCTAAGCAGTAAATCATAACTAACATAAAGTAACGTCAAAATGTGCACATTATAAATGGCAGTAGTTTCCCACGCCTGACATAATGCACGCCGCAGCAAGCCTAGCTCGTGTTAATATTACTCTGTCTCATGTTACTCTAACGAATATTACGGGAGGAAAAAATCCCTCCGGACTTCTGCCTGTCGGCAGGACATGTCCGACTTGCACGGACTAAATCAACCTCCCCCACGTCTTCCAGGTCAGCACGGAACTACTTAGCATTACTTCGTGCTGACCCTCTAGTTCTTAATCTGTCTTTTTTTTTCTTGCCATGCTACCTCACTCGACAGGATCCTTGTTTTTAGGTTCTGTGCGTTCACGGCGACGTTCCCTGCGCTTCTGTTCTTAGCTCTGCGCAGCCGGAGCAATCAAAGATTGCGCGTCTCGGGGTATCTTCCTCTCCGCAGAAGTAACAGTTTTCTGTTGATGATTTTCCAATTGCGAAGAGGTATGTGTTGAACACCCCGTGACCGCTCGTTAGTGTATTAAGAACAAAGTAAGTTTATCAAAACTAATCAGTTACTGTTGTGTGATCGAGATAAAGAATTTCTAAGCTGCAGTATTACGTTAGATATTATGCAGACGAGTCAAGCATTAAATCATAGTACCTAAACATACCTAAAGTAACTTCAAAATGTGCTACGTAATAAATGGCAGTAGTTTCTCACGTGTCTGACATAATATGCCTCGCTGCAAGTCTGAAGCTCGTGTTAATATTACTCCGCCTCATATTACTCTAACTAATATTGCTCTACCCAATATTATTTACTAATATTAACTAGCACTCGTACAACTAATTAAGTAAGAACAAAGATAAAGTATTTCTAGATGCGGCACTTTCCATAAGATGTTCCGGCTACGTGGATTTCAAAAATTACGGATTCACCTAATAGAAATTCACTCTACATAAAGGAAAATCTCAAATTTCTAGAATCAAACGTTTTCGGTTACGTTCATATTATATTTGGCAGTTATCCGAAAACGTACTACGGACAAACAAAAAGGTATGGCTGTTGAAGAGTGCTCGCGCGCACTTTCACATGGAGCTACCGTGACAATTAGTCGAAATAATATATTGTTTCTCATACGACCCTGATGTATTGCGTGGACGTTTTGCGCGGACGTTTTGTTCTTTCCGTCGCATGTTTTGGCCCTTATAATTTCATTTCATTTCATTTCAAATAGCTTGATAATATCGTGAGTTTTTGGAAAAAACAAAACGCGGATTTATTCCGTGAAAAACGAACTTAATTCTACATTTTCCTTTTTTTTCTCCTTACATAATGTGAGCTCCAATACCATTCCTAAACGGGATCGAGACGTTAACCGGACACTTGTATAGAACGTAGAAGCAGTTTTGTGTGCCTCGTCTAGTGTCTGAGCATCATGATTATACCGACGTAATTACTATGCAGCATCAAATATAAGGTGCCTCTGAAGCCGAGCTCGGATAATTGATTTTCTGATGGCTTCTAGCAGCAACAACGGTATTCTCAGCAGGTAAATCTTCCGATAGTAGTTTATAGTGTGAGTGTATAGGCTGCATCGTATTACGTCAGAACCCGATATTGTGGCTGATTCTGTAATCTGTTATACACGGTCTCCACAGATGAAATAATAGTTCCACTACACCACTGCAGCCCATTAACGTCCCACTGCTGGGTACGGGCCTCCACTCTCATAGGAGAGTGGGAATTAGAGCTTAGATCCACCGCGCTGCTCCAATGCGGGTTGGCGGGCTTTAAGGACTGTTATCATGTTAGTGATAATAACCGGGACCGACGGCTTAACGTGCTCTCCGAGGCACGGGGGTAAAACAACTTACTAACTCCGGGCTAGTACTGAGAATTTCTAGTCAGAAAAACCCAATACTTAATTATGGCCAACCCGGGACTCGAACCCGGGACCTCGTTGGCCGCAGTTAAACATGCTAACTACTAGACCAACGAGGCAGTTCTAGATTCTGGATTTCTAGTTGCAGTTCTAGTTCTAGAAATAATAGGTACTTCGTATTAAATTGACAACACTAGACCTAGACTGTGTACTAAAATGACAAACGTTGTTACATTTTAGCGTTTCGGGCGAAATTGTGTTGCTCCAGTTTAACTTAGATTAAACGCGTTGGTTAGCTACGAGTAGATAAAAGGTAACTCGCATTAAAATTTACTTATGCGATTTTGTTTTCATACACGTTTCGCGTTTTAGTGTCGAATGAATATTTTATCAAAGTAACTGAGGCACGCGTGGTTTTAGATTTTCTAAATAATATATAAAAGAAAGAGGTGACTGACTGACTGACTGATCTATCAACGCATAGCTCAAACCATTGGATGGACGGCAGAAAATTGGCATAAAGATAGCTATTATGACGTAGACACGGTAAGAAAGGATTTTTAAAAATTCAACTTCCCAAAGGGGGTTTTTGGGACTTTGAAGTATGAAAATCGAACTGAACGTGAGCGAAGCCACGGGCAAAAGCTAGTATCAAATAAATATTATAAATGCGAAAGTTTGGATGTATGGATGTATGTTTGTTACTCAATCACGCTCCAACGGATGAACGGATCTGGATGAAATTTGGCACAGAGATAGATTATAGTCTGGAATAGCACATAGGCTACTTTTTATCCCGGAAAATTAAAGAGTTCCCGCGGGAACCGAAAAACCTCAATCCACGCGGACGAAGTCGCGGGCATCAGCTAGTATGAAATAAATTTTTAATCCTGTAAGAACTTTTAGGAAACGGAACACAAAAGAGACTTCCGTCTATGTCAGTTTACAACTCTTTGACTATATCTATGCAAAAAATCACGTCGATCCGTTTCTCCGTTGCAGCGTGATTGAAGGACAAACAAACATACATTTCCTTTCCTCGTGTAAGTCTTCTCCTAGTTTTATTTTTATTATATCAAATTCAACTGTATGCTAAGGTATATATAAAAGTTACATTTTATAAGTAATTTTGGTAAAGGGAAAAACGGGTAGGTATCCATAAAACCTCCCGTTGATTTTATCAGCTGTACATAAAAACACCGCTTCCAACTAAATAACTAAAGCATCAGTCCGCTTAATACGAGTTACCACATTACGTCAACGTTGATAGATTTCGAGTGTCAAATATAATATTATAGTTATCCTATGTTAATTGGGGTCGGCTCTCCTAACCATTTTTCAAGCTGTCCATCTAAATGTCTTGTGTCAAATGTGTTAAAGCCCCTTGAGATCGGTAATATACGAGTATCTACAGCCAGCGAGCTACGTCCTAAGTGAAACACTGCGTAAGTAATAAAAACCGATAGTACCTACTGCATGTTTAACTTTTTAGTGTACGGTCACGAAATTAGCGACGGGGGAGCGACGGCGACAGCGGGGCGATGCGATTAGTCGGAGAGCTGGCGACGAATTTCAGGAAGAATTTTGAAGAGGTCTGGTAATACTTTGTAACCGACACAAACGTCTGGGTTTTTTTTCGAATTCTATAAGTACTAAATTTAAAGAAAAAAAATCAAGTTGCCAAAAAAATGTTTATTGAATTTTTTTGCAAATTTTATATGCTGCGAAGTAGCGAAATAACCGCAAACGCTCTACCAGACTGGCAGGACTGGATTCGCCAATTGACGAAATTATATTTTCCGTCCGAAATCCGTCGCCAGCTGTCGGACCACATCGCCCCGCTGTCGCCGTCGCTCAGCCGTTGCTAGTTTCGTGCCTGACGCCTTAAACACGATTCTTTGGGCCAATTTTACTCTGTCGTCAGTGTTTCGATACTCGAAATCTATCAACGTTGTGCTAACTCACGCTACAGTTCAACTTCGTATGCTGATGGAACTAGTTTACTCATCAGCGTTTAATGCTCCTAACTTTATTAGAGCATCGTTGAAAGTTTTTACCAACGCTTTTATGTAATAAAATCTCTGCACCACGCCGCGCTTTACAGGTTAGTATAAAATCTAGGTATTTTAAAAGTTATGCAGTCAGTCAAAAAAGAAGATTAGTCATCTATGTCTGTCTGTTTATCTGTGCATGTAGATGCACAGATAAACAGACAGAGATAGATGAACAGTAGTGTTCAACACATTTGACGACCTCCGTGGCGCAGTGTTGAGCGCTTTTGTCTTAACGTGCGGAGGTCCAGGGTTCGATTCCCGGCAGGGTCAATTTTTAATTTATAATTTCTGAATTTTCCCTGGTCTGGCCTGGTAACTAGCCACGGCCAAAGCCCCCCAGCTTTGGCCGTGGCTAGTTACCACCCTACCGGCAAAGACGTGCCGCCAAGCGATTTAGCGTTCCGGTACGATGCCGTGTAGAAACCAAAGGGGTACCGCTACCATCTTAGACTCATCACTTACCATCAGGTGAGATCACAGTCAAGGGCTAACTTGTAGTACTTAGATAAAAAAAAACATTTTTATGAAGTTCCAGATTGCATCTCAGGAAGGTCATACTAGGCTACTTGTTATCCCGGGAAATCAAAGAGTTCCCCGGGGTTTCAGAAACCCAAATCCACTCTAACGAAGTCGCGGGCATCATTTAGTTTTATAATAACGCAAAATTTATTACGATCTTATCTCACAGTAAAGTAATAAAACAGTCTAAGTCAAAAATCTTGTTTGCGTACACGAGAGCTTTATTTACTGCTTTCCGACAATAAAATTCGTTGTTCCCTGTAAATTCCGCTAGCGTTTCCAAACTCTAAAACAATACTGTTTTTTAAACGGAATGTCTCTTGGGAAATACGTGCTAGTATCTTTAGTTAATCCAAAAAGTGCGGTGGGAAATCCTCTCTACAGTCAATAATCCGGCGTTAGCTGGTTCGGACCGGTTCTAACCGGATTTTTCCAGTTGCGAGCGCGAAAACATGGCGGTGTTTTTGTGAGACTTGTCCGCCTCTGTTTGTGTCGCCAGAGCACTTTGAGAGATTTATTGAATTTTTTCTGAAATCCAAGACTTTTCTTTTACCATGTTATTAAAGTTTTTCCGCATTGATTTAGCATCGACTCGTGTTTCAGTGGAAATGTTTTTATGGCGCTTGGAGTCAAGGCTGAAGTGAAAAGTGTGAACAGCTTATAACTGTGTTTTTTTGCTGTTCTTATAACGACGATCTCTATCATACAGTGCTGCGCTTATGCTTGCTTTGAATGCGAGAGTTTTGTAATTCGATTCAAAACCTTTTCAAAAATTTGTTGAAGTCTCATAAGGTGATTATTTTAGAAATTAGAGGTGCGCAATTTCCAATCCACATATATAAGCTGTTTTCCAGGGTCATCACTAATCGTCTCTCACGAAGACTTGACGAGTTCCAGCCACCAGAGTAGGCTGGGTTTCGAAGTGGTTACGGCACCATAGACCACATACACACATTGAGGCAGATTGTGCAGAAGTCCTATGAGTACAAACAGCCTCTGTGTCTCGCTTTCGTGGACTATGAGAAGGCCTTTGACTCCATCGAGACCTGGGCTGTTCTGGAATCCTTGCAGCGATCCCAAGTTGATTGGCGATACATCGAAGTTTTGAAATGCCTATATAGCTCGGCATTTATGTCTGTCCAAGTACAGGGTGCGTCTACAAGACCTATCCAATTGCATCGCGGGGTGAGACAGGGGGATGTTCTGTCCCCGAAACTGTTTTCTAATGCTTTGGAAGATGTCTTTAAAACGCTTGACTGGAACGGACAAGGCATCAACGTGAACGGATAGCACATTTCACACCTCCGCTTCGCTGATGATATCGTCATCATCACCAGTTCGCTGCAAGAGCTGCAGAAGATGCTCGATAGCCTTCACGCTGCCTCCCGACGTGTCGGTCTCCGGATGAACTTTGACAAGACCAACGTCATGTTCAATGAATTGGTCATTCCGGGGCCGATTACTGTCAACGGATCTATTCTCGAAACTGTCCAAGAATACACATACCTTGGGCAAATTTTGCAAGTAGGAAGTGCCAGTTTCGAGAAAGAGATAGAACGGAGAATACAGCTGGGCTGGGCAGCATATGGCAAACTCCGTCGAGTCTTTTCGTCGCCTATACCGCAATGCCTGAAGACCAAAGTCTTCAATCAGTGCGTCCTGCCGGTTATGACTTACGGTGCCGAAACGTGGACACTGACATCGAGGCTAGTCCACAGACTTCAAGTCGCTCAACGCGCTATGGAAAGAGCTATGCTCGGAATTTCATTGAGGGATAAAATCCGAAACGAAGTAATTCGCCAAAGAACCAAAGTAATCGACATAGCTCTCAAGGCTAGCACGTTGAAGTGGCAGTGGGCTGGTCACGTTTGCCGTAGGACTGACGGCCTAGAGTGGAGACCGCGTCGCGGCAAACGGAGTGTAGGGCGCCCCCCGGCTAGGTGGAGCGACGACATCCGGCGAGTGGCTGGCATCAAATGGATGCTAACAGCCAAGGATAGGCAAAGTTGGCGCAATCTTAAAGAGGCCTATGTCCAACAGTGGATGCATATTGGCTGATGATGATGAATTTCCAATCAGAAAATATCAATTTTTCTAAAACCATCGTTGAAACTCCTATTAGGTTTCTACACGGCATCGTAACGGAACGCTAAATCGCTTGGCGGCATCAGAATCCTCAAGCATGCAGGTTTCCTCACAATGTTCTCATAGAAAAAAAAAGAAAAAAAATATAGGTAATAATTAAAATATAATAATAATAAGCAACTGATAATCAATTAATTGCTCAAAACGATAATAACTCCGAAAAGTTAGAGGTAGACCTACGTTCCCGGGGGTCGAACCTAGGCCATCCGACTAGGAAACTGAAGTCTTAAGTAAAATGGCTGGATGGTAAAGGGTTTGGGGAAGACCTTTAACCTATACAACAGTACTTCTACACGCTGATGTGATGATGATGAAAAGTATCATTGTGTAAGAAAAAAATTGGCAGTCATACGGACTGCCGATAGAAGTGAAAACGAATATACAATAATTATTTTTTTAATTTTTTTTAAACTTTGATTTTTAATTAAAAAAAAATAATAAAAATAATTGGTTGTCTGTAAAGTCGGTTTATGGACGATAGTTTTACGTGATAACTAGAAGTGCTCGAAGAAGCTCGCGTGGCGGCGTTCCAGTGGCAGAACTATTCGAACTGCTAGCTCTGACGTCGCGCGAGAAAAGAGATAAATGTGTCACAAGCCAACGCTTGGGCCGATCGTGCCTCTCTATCGCTTGTTCCGCGCTCTCACTTGCACGCTCAGGCTCAGGCGGAACGTGACACTTTTTCGTGCGTGCAGCCGGTGTTCAGCGATTTATAAGACGTTATCACGTCTATAAGTTTAATTTACATGTAATTTTGTTGGTAGTCCAAATAAAAATAAAAATAAACTAAGGCATTAAAGTTTAATTACGAATGTAGTATATGTATATCAATTAAGACCTTTTGTCTTCGTAACAACGCGAGGTGTCGGTGTCGGTGACGCGAATCCACAAGTTTACCCCCTACCAAAAAGTTCTCAACGCGGCTAAAGAAGCTTTCACTTCAAAAAGGTTAAAAGTCAAAACACTAAACTGTGTTACCGTTGCACGTAAAAAGAAAACGCCTTTGATCTTTCACAGACGAAAATGCCCACAGACTGTTTCGACGTACAATCAGAAATTGCTACAAAGCGTTTCTGCTAACCGTACTTGAGGCCAGTGCACTTTTGTCGAAACGGTGCAAGTCAGATTATTTTCTCGTCCGCAATTTTCACAAAGGGATTACTTTAGACCATTTTCAGTGAGCGGTGATCCCTAATACTTTGGTCTCCTTTTTTTTACTTGCTGGAAATATTTGGATAATTTGGTTGCGACGACCTCCGTGGCGCAGTGTTGAGCGCTGTTGTCTTAACGTGCGGAGGTCCCGGGTGCGATCCCCGGCAGGGTCAATTTGGGAATTTTTGATTTCTGAATTTTCCCTGGTCTGGCCTGGTGGGAGGCTGCGGCCGAGGCTGGTTACCACCCTACCGGCAAAGACGTGCCGCCAAGCGATTTAGCGTTCCGGTACGATGCCGTTTTGAAACAGAATAGGGGTATGGGTTTAATATAACTGCCATGCCCCTAACAGGTTAGCCCGCTACCATCTTAGACTGCATCATCACTTACCATCAGTTGAGAGCGCAGTCAAGGGCTAACTTGTAGTGGATAATAAAAAACGCTGATGTGATGATGAAAAGTATCATTGTGTAAAAAAAACTAAACTGTGTTACCGTTGCACGTAAAAAGAAAACGCATTTGATCTTTCACATACGAAAATGCCCACAGACTGTTTCGACGTACAATCAGAAATTGCTACAAAGCGTTTCTGCTAACCGTACTTGAGGCCGGTGCACTTTCGTCGAAACGGTGCAAGTCAGATTATTTTCTCGTCCGCGATTTTCACAAAGGGATTTACTTTTAGACCATTTTCAGTACGAGGTAATCCCTAATTTCCTTTTAATTTTTTTAATTTTTTAATTTTGTCTCCTTTTTAGGGTTCCGTAGCCAAATTTGGCAAAAACGGAACCCTTATAGATTCGTCATGTCTGTCTGTCTGTCTGTCTGTGTGTCCGTCCGTATGTCACAGCCACTTTTTTCCGAAACTATAAGAGCTATACTGTTGAAACTTGGTAAGTAGATGTATTCTGTGAACCGCATTAAGATTTTCGCACAAAACTAGAAAAAAAACAATAAATTTTGGGGGTCTCCATACTTAGAACTGAAACTCAAAAAAATTTTTTTCATCAAACCCATACGTGTGGGGTATCTATTGATAGGTCTTCAAAAATGATATTGAGGTTTCTAATATCATTTTTTTCTAAACTGAATAGTTTGCACGAGAGACACTTCCAAAGTGGTAAAATGTGTGCCCCCCCCCCCCTGTAACTTCTAAAATAAGAGAATGATAAAACTAAAAAAAATATATGATGTACATTATGATGCAAACTTCCACCGAAAATTGGTTTGAACGAGATCTAGTAAGTAGTTTTTTTTTTAATAATTTAAAACTTATTACAGGTTTGTACGGAACCCTCGGTGCGCGAGTCCGACTCGCACTTGGCCGGTTTTTTATACCTGCTTTTTTTTCTTTTTTAATCCACTACAACTTAGCCCTTGACTGCGATCTCACCTAATGGTGAGTGATGATGCAGTCTAAGATGGTAGCGGGCTAACCTGTTGCATGGCAGTTATATTAAACCCATACTCCTATTCGGTTTCTACACGGCATCGTACCGGAACGCTAAATCGCTTGGCAGCACGTCTTTGCCGATAGGGTGGTCACTAGCCACGGCCGAAGCCTCCCACTAGGCAAAAAAAAAGAAATTGAATATATCACTTGCAGATATTCAAAATGGTGTAGGAAATACCTACTGCCCTAAAGCCATGCAATGGGGTGCAAAATACTTAAAATCATAGGTTAAATAAAAGCGACTAAACAAGTTGCAAGCTTTGTACACTTTAAAACTTTTGTAAAATAAATAAAATAAATAGACACCTGGTAATATATATTTATACAAGTTATTATACTTATCGCTTAAACATGAATATTGACAATAATAATTAAAATATTTACAAAAAGTAACCTACTACAAAAAGGCTTAAAATTTCTAGAAGCAAAAAAGATTTCACAGGTAGCAGCAGCAAATATGGTTACGTTAAGATATCAATCTTAATTTAAAGAAAAGAAAATTCGAAAGGAATTTTCTTTTGTTGAAGCTGCACATCCAAACCGATTTTTCTAGTAGCCGTACCTACTCGATTTCCGCGTACTTGCTATTGTCAAACGATTGTATCGGATGTTTTTCTCCTTAGGGAAAGTCTACAGAGAAATTAAGATTAACTTCTTTTGTCGACCCGACTCCCATTCGTAACCCAGTTACTTTAAACGAAGTGTGTAAACAAATCTGACTTGGTATTTTGTTTACTTATTTGCTTCTTTATTTCATCTTTAGTGTCTTATTCATTTCAATGTCATGTACGTACCTATACTACCTAGCTAGATTAGTTTTGTTGCATTTATAAGAATCGAGATGTGGTAAAATACTATACAAAATGTATGATTTCATATTGAGGTTACATATTATAATAAAAGTCCGTATTGAATCAGCTATCCGCGTTTCGTTATAACTTCTTTGTACTTTCTCCCTTACACTTACTATTTTTAATAGACGGGGTTTTTGGAACAAAATAAACGGAAAGACACGTCTAGTGTATAAGTTCATAGAGGTCATTAGCCTTTTTTATTTATTTATCCACTACAAAGTTAGCCCTTGACTGCGATCTCACCTGATGGTAAGTGACGATGCAGTCTAAGATGGTAGCGGGCTAACCGGTTAGGGGCATGGCTGTTATATGAAACCCATACCCCTATTCGGTTTCTACACGGCATCGTACCGGAACGCTTAATCGCTTGGCGGCACGTCTTTGCTGGTAGGGTGGTAACTAGCCACGGCCGAAGCCTCCCACCAGGCCAGGGAAAACTCAGAAATTATAAATTCCCAAATTGAGCCTGCCGGGGATCGAACCCGGGACCTCCGCACGTTAAGGCAACAGCGCTCAACACTGCGCCACGGAGGTCGTCAAAATAAGCCTAAATAAATTTCAGTCTTGTTTTCAGCGTGTTAAACCTGCATTATATGTGCAAATGCAAGTTTGATACAGGACAAAAGGCTGTAGACCATTTCTAGGCGGTGTTACAGACAAGCATAATTAGTGTAAACATAATTCTAGAAGTGGGCAATAATTAAAATTACTTATAAATAATTAAATTTTCTCTCTTTAAAACTTGCACGAATAAAGGGTTAAACGTGTAGCGTTTCCACGAGAGATTTAATGTAATAAATAATTATAAAACTTGGTCAAAGCATTACGACCATAAATTAATCATTGCTACTGCTAAGCTCAATATCAAAATAACGATCTAAACACCGAAGGAATTCAATAATCGTATGAGTCTGCCAGATGCAGACTGAATTACCAAAGTCAAAATATTCGTATTTGTACAAGTTATTCCAATATGGCGTTCCCGCCAACGAACTAACTGAGTGAAATACATCGAATGAGTCAAATATCTATTTAATTAAACTCAATTAAACAAAGAAGTTAATTAACAAACCATTTCTAAAAATTCAATCTTAATTTCAAACGTAAAGCTGACATTTAGGTACGACAGTATGATACGAGTAAATGTTTGTTTGTGAAACCATTATCTTATGAATAAATTTATTTTCTTTCTATGTATAAACAAGATTTAATTTCACTATTCATAAATGAGAAGCATTCTCTAGAATATTAGAACAAAGGTTGCGTAAAAGTTTCATAAAACTTTATTTCACGTGCAAAGTCATTTCACGTTTCAAAGGGCACGTGTATATCAAACAATTTTTCTCGTTCAGAGAGTAGTTTGTGCCGGACTTTATAAATGTTGCATGGGAGCAGGTGAAACAATACAGGAATAAATAAAAAGCCGAGTGAAATGCACGAGTGTATGGAGCTTCGACTGAAAAAATACAATATAATATTATGTCAGGTAAACACTGGCATTAAAAAAAAAATTATTCGATGATAAGTTAGCTATTATCTCTAAAGTATCCCGAAGAAAAAAGCCGAAGGAAACCCGAATAATTCAGAAAGATGCAAAGACACGATTCATGATTTTCCAATATCGCTGATATCAAGCGATCATCAGTATGTGCTTTTTGGGTCTCTAATCTTTTACTATAGACCGTACTTATTGTCACAGAAACATGATTTTCAACAATTTTCTCGATACAAATTAATATATTTTTCAATGAATGCTACTAAATTATGATTTTTGTTTCATGCGGAAACGGTAAAGAGCTTTGTTGTATTTTCTTTTTATTTTGTAGGTATTATATTAGAAGTTGTTTGAAAGGTTGTTTTTCCGTTGCGTCAAACATTGCATTGTTGCTATCGTTTTCCCGACACACTACAGTGAATAAATCTGTCCTTCTCGCGTTCTAAAAATTGTGCGGCTTGCAACGTAGTGTCGAATGAAACCCTGCTTACTTGGAACCTAGGAAAAATACCTAGGTACCACCGAACACGTCCAATTACCAGGGTCTTAAAATGTAAAAGTATATTTTTGTACCTTACCTTTTAAAATACTTTCTGATTGCCTAACAAGATAGCAAACACGGTGGAGTAAAAATATGTAAAAGCAAAAGCTACGAGTAAAGCAATGAGCAAAAAATATAAGAAAATACGTTTCTTAAAATAGGGTGCTGAGTGACCATGTTTTGTTGTAAACTCAGGACTAGTCTTGAGTACAGTTTTAGGAATATTTTAAGCATAATCCATAATACAAATCGGAAAATTGTATCACAATTTAGTTTAAAGTTGCACCCAGGGACGGATATAGGTTCGGAAAATCAAAGAATTTCCATTGTATTTAATTTTAAAAAACCTACCTAAATTCATAATTCTTAGTCCTAAGTATCACCTGATATTATTTATTCTAAGATTTATACATAGGTTAAAAACTGCGAAGCGAAGAATTCTGTCTATTTAGAAAAACATTTTAGATCACATTTTAAGCCACACGAAAAGATTAGCCTGTTGGAGTGTACTATAATAGTAGATTGTTCATCAAGGGACTAAAATGAGCCATTTCATACGAGATATTTAGCTTACCGAGCGTAGCGAGGTATGCTATAGAATCGAGTAGAATGTACGTAATGTAGAATACGTATTTATTAATAAGTCAGATCTTTATAGTACAAAACAGCTATACCGACCGAAATGCGACCTTGCACTGATGTTCTGAACTGAAGAAAATATGAATTCAACATTCATAGTCACCCTATAATAGGAAGATCTGTCACTTGAGCTGTATGCAGCGGGAAACGCTAATGAAAAGAAATACGCTTATTTCCTTGGCTTCAATTTTCTTTGCGAGATATCTTTTAAAGTGTCACTTGCTGTTTTTATTACGTAAATATTGCGATACCAACCATTTCTGCAAAGGAGACTCAAATTTGCAGTTCTTTCTTGAAGTTGGAATGTTGTATATAATATAATAACACATTATTATGACGCTGTTTGTCATTAATTAGTAAGTTTTTTTTTTAATCCACTACAAGTTAACCCTTGACTGCGATCTCACCTGATGGTAAGATGGTTGCGGGCTAACCTGTTAGGGCAAGTATAATTAACAATTCAGTGCTAATTTTAAAAACTTCAGCTAAATCGCCACCAATTCTCTCAGAGTGAGAAGCCCATATTTCACCACGCTGATCCACCCAGACCATTGGTGGATCCTAGTGGACACCAGAGTCCTATTCGATCCACTGGTGTATCCAAAAAGTGGATCATAGTGGATTGAGACTTCTCACGCCTTGAAAACATAATGGCAGGCTTGCAGGTTTCCTCACCGTTTAAGCAAGTCAAGTCAGTACCTACCCTTCTTGAATTTTATAGTACCTAGTCAAGTAAAAATACTGTTCAAAAGTTTTATTACGTAAAGATGATTGCTACAGTTTAACGTTGCAATCACCTCTTAACGGTTGACACTTTTCCGCTATTGGACAAATTACAAAGTCCAATCGCAGCAAGACTAGCATGAATTCAACAACATTATAATTAAATAAGCATATTAGAATAGATATTGAACTCGTATATTCATAGTTCCATCCGTTACTTCACTTATAATTAACGGTTCACTGAAAACAAGCGCTGCAGTCTGCTGCAGCATGATGCTGAAATGCGAAAGTGTGTTTGTTTGTTGGTTTGTCCTTCAATCACGCCTCAACGGAGCAACGGATCGACGTGATTTTTGGCATGGGTATAGTTGAGGCTGGAGAGTGACATAGGCTACTTTTATCCCGGAAAATTAAGGAGTTCCCGCGGGAATCAAAAAAACTTTAACCACGCGGGCGAAGTCGCGGGCATCAGCTAGTCATCATATAAAAATGAATGAATCCCTATTTCCCTTGGTCACGGCATCACGCGTGAACGGCTGGACCAATTTCGCTAATTCTTTTATTGTTGCGTTTGTTTGTACCCCGGGATGGTTTATATTTACAATTGGACCCGGTAGGGGCGCTACAATAGGGTTCGAGGTTCAGGGCAAGACAAATTCTGCCGGGCTCACTAATCTACTTAATATTAATTCTATTTAATTAGTCTAAAACTCCATGTCGTGATCAAATAAAAAACATTTCCTTTCTTTCAATTCAGCCAAATTAAAATGATTGCAATGATCGAGGTAGGTCTTACATGATAGGGCAGCTGCTTTCATTGTGTCTGAGCTCCATACACGAGTGTTATAGTTATCGAGGAAGTTGTACTAAATGCGAACAGTCGCAACTATTTCCACGTAGCACCGTTACTGCACTGCGATAGTTACCCGTTAGTAACTGGAGTTATTTTGTACACACATTGTTGCCAGACTAAATTATTACATGTTACACTTATGCTTGTATTTTTTTTTGATGACTTTTAGACCGTAAGATCTGGCAGGATAAAACGCGGGGAGAAGGCCCGGATGTCATACGTTACTATTCCTCTAGCTAGATCGAGAGCTAAGAGACAATGTACCTATTTCTAATTATTTTAGTAAGCAACGCATTGGCGGTTCCTCTGGTGCTGCAAATGTTCATGGGCGGCGGTAATCACTTACCATCAGGTGACCCGCCTGCTCGTTTACTCGCTATATGTAAAAAAAATAAAAAAAATTTTAGTAAGTGTTGAACATTTTGAACAGTTTTAATAAGGTAAGTGGCTTAGCGGCAAGAAAGCCGCGTCCAGTCGAGAAATTCGCAATTTTTTGAGTTTTGAAAAAAAATGTAGAATAGTGAATGTAACTAATTTCTTACTATATTCGGGGTGTCCGACAACACCACACAGCTTGTTTAAGCCTTAGAAGCAAGCGCTTCTAAGTCTTATAGCGCGACGCTTCTGCTTATAATATAAATATTATAAGCAGAAGCTTAAATAATATTCAGGATGTTCAGTTAAACCGATTAGAAAATCGGTTTAACTGTACATCCATAACAATAGTGTATTTTTAAATGAATTTGAACGGACGATGGACAGAGCTATGATTATTAAAACAAGAATCAGCAGGTAATGCAGAAAAAAAAACCATAAATTTTCCATTATCGTGTAATTTAATTAAACATTCAAACCTTATACCATTGAAATCACACCCAAATTAAAAAAAAAGGTTCTCGTAATTTTTTAATTAGTCCTTTTTACATTCACCGCTCAAGAGCACTCCGGAGACTTTCATTTGAAAGCGTTGTTTACAATAAAATTGATTTCAGGCTTCCCTTTACAAAGAAATATATATACATAACTGCTACTTTGTCCGCGTGGTTTAAGTGTTAATTCCCGCCAGATAATTGGAATATTAGTAGTAGATATGTCCTTCCCCGGGCCACAATCTATGTCTGTAACAAATTTCATCAAAATCGATTGAAAAAAACAAACAAACTCACATTCACGTTTAAAATATTATACACAAGATAAAAAGTAGCTTTTGTCTGTAGTGTATATTATAATATAGTATGGATAGTATGGATAAACTTGTTATTTCGCTCCCATGGGCATTTTAAAGGGAACCTAACCTCTGTGCCAAATTTCAGCGCTGTAGGTCTTCTGTAGGTTTCTGATTATTTATTTTATGTTTTGGTGTACAATAAAGAATATTTCATTCATTCATTAGGTAAGTATATGAGATTGTTCTCCAAACAAAAAATAAATGTAATTATTTTATCGATTCGTAGATTCAGGGCTCAAGATTCAATTAAATAGAAAGTCCCCAAAATATCGCCGCTTCTCCAGACCAATCCGTTGTTGAGCAAATAATTCCCAACTCAGACATTGGCACAATCGATTATAGATAAGTTCCCGAATAAAACGGAGATTTGGGAGCAAAACGATTTTTTTTCTCGCCAATACCGATGCCACCGACGGTAAACTTCGATCACGCCAACATTAATGATAAATTATACCTAAATGATAAATGTTTTATTTATTTCACGTAGTTGATAGTGTATCTAAACTAGTGATAGTGTATCTGTAGACTTATAGTTCGTAAAGTGCCTAAATTTACCACACTAGATGACGCCTGCGACTTCATTCGCCTGGATATACCTACCCATCTTTTTGAAAGATCCCGTGCGAACTAAAAAGTATACTATTCTGTCTATTCTATCTATTTGTGTACAAAATTTTATCAAAATCGGTTGAACACATGGGCCGTGAAAGCGTAGCAAACAGACGGACAGACAGATAGATACATTCATATTTGCAATATTAGTATCATGTATTCGTACTATAAATGCAAAAAAGCGTTTGTTTGTCGGTATATCCTTCAATGAAGCCACAGCAGGGGCCATACTCCCAACGCTTAAAGCAATACTTACTCAAAATGACAGTTTGATTTCACGTACCTTGACGTTCCTAAAATAAGGATTATAATTCTAAAACACGAAAGTCAACAATATTGAAATAATATATATTATGTCCCCTGAACAACGGATCAAGGGGTATAGTTTTGGATGAGTAGTATAATGTAAAGCGACATAAATGCGAGATTTTGTAGATAAAATCATTATCCTTACTAATATTTCTTGAAAAAATGGAGCTCCCGTGGGAATAAAATATTATCTACGCGGACGAAGTCGCGTTCATCATTTAGTTATACAATATTTCGCACAAGCAACAGTAAATTCTCTTTTACCTGGGAATAAAACTTTCCCATATTCAATTTCGTTAACACAACAGTATTCAAAAATCTGTGGATGTCGAAAAATCTGTCGAAATGTCGGAAAAACTATACAATATAAAAATATGAAAAAAATCCAAAAAAAAAAACAATACCGACACTTGGGCGCTCCGTCATAATCAATCAAGTCACCCAATTGTTACGTGTTCTATTGTTTTTGCTCCGTCTGTGTGAGACTCAACGAGATAGTTCCATTGAATGATCGTCATGTTTTTTTTTGATTATTAACATTTCTATCATCAAGCGCTATCCATTTTTTTTAAACAATAAATGTGAAAACGTGTATGTTTGTTGGTTTGCCCTTAAATGAAATCGCAACGGAGCAAAGGATCGACGTGATATTTTCCATCGGTATAGAGTTGAATTCCTATAGAATGACAATAGGCGAGATTTTAATCCTGGGAAATCAAAGATCTCCACGTGGACGGAGTCGCGGGTATCTAGTAATCCAATATCTCGAAAAATTCCACACTCAATTCTCCTGTCTACAAACTTTCCCAAATTCAATTTTCGTTAATAATTGAGCCTTTCCAAAAATCTGTGGCGCCGTCGAACTTTGACTGCTCATCTGTTTATACGATTTTGATGAAATTTGGTACAGAGATAGGTTAATGTATCCCGGGGAAGGACATAGGCTACTTTTTATCCCAGAAAATGAAAGAGTTCCCGCGGGAATCATAAAACCTTAATGCACGCGGACGAAGTCGCGGACATCATCTAGTAATATAGATGACATAAGTGACACTAGTGGTCCTACATGAAATAAATCATTTTCATTTTCATTTTTTTTTTCATTAGGTATAAACATTAAACTCATAAATAATGCTTTTAAACTTAGGTCGAATCTGGCCCACATTGAAATCGGAGCATCCCGACTCCACGTCGCGTCGTCTTGTCTGTCCTATAATAATATAGAGTGTTTAGGTAAAACGCGAAGCCAGAAGCGACTCTTCTGGCGTATCCCATTTAAATACTAACTTGGGGTAGGTCAGAATATAACCTGCGTTTAAGACCAATATGAATAACTCAAGGACATGCAGTTTCCTCAAATGTGTTCTTTCATCGTTCCAACTATCCAATATATTCTTAAGATATTGTAATCTATTTTTTTATCCATGTAACTAGAGTCAGAGTATAGGATACTTATTATGGCCGTAGGTATATTGTTATACTTAAACTGTAATAAATCGTTACGTGTTTTTATTACCCGAAGGTAATAATAAAGCTATAACAAAGCCAATATAACGGTGATCTTGACCTGATTGAATTGTAACTTTGAACCTATAACATGTTACAAAACGGTTAATTAGTCGAAGGTAGCTCAAACTATGGCGCAGTGGTCACCATCAGGGGCCATACACTACCAACGCTATAAGCAATACTTTTTAAGCTGACAAATGATGATTTGCTTAGACAATTGGGCCTCTGATATACAGAAATTGTCGTAGCGGATTGTCCGCAAGGACCATCAGAAAAAGAATTGCAGCTTATTTCTGACTTTCGCCGTTCATTTATAAAGTTAACGAACGCTGCATAGGAATTTGTTACAAGAGTCCTAATAAATGTTAGGCATTAAACGTGTAACGAATTACGTAATGTTTCCAAGAATAAGGGGACTCACTAACATGGCGTTTTATTTATTTTGTTAACCGGTATTCTGAAATATAAGGAGGAAAACGGTAATTTGATAACAGAAACATTCATTTAAGCCAATTTAAGAACATTGGCATTATTCTTTTACTATTGCAAGACAGACAGACAGACTTTCCCTTTCACATATCCTTACATTTTCAATGATTGTAAAAGTGTCGGTATGCTCTTGACAAATTTAATGAAGATCATTTTTGCCTTTGACAGTTTTTTCTAGCTCTCATAGTTGTTGAGAAAATTACAAAAATACACAATCGGGGAGATATTTTTGGAGGGAAGGGGGAAGCCCGCATCCTAGGAGTGGGGATTTTTGATACTTCTAAGGCCCTAAAGACCCTAGACCTACCCTAACACTTATGCCAATAATCAGCTTTACATTTTTTTTTTGGAGGTTTCCATACAGAGCTTGCATAAATAGTCTGAGCTAATGAACGTCATGTAGATTCAGGCGACGGCGAATAGGGAGCCACTTGAGCTTTTGACGTAATTCAGATATGTGGTCATATTTGCGAAGACCGAATGTAAACCGAAAACTATTTGTTTAATTTAAATCTTGCCTTGAAATTAAATAGTTCTAAGACCTAACGCTACGTGTCCGATGTAATGTGACGTAGCCTAAAAGCCTCCTTTTTAATCGACACAAATGCGGAGCTGCCGAGAATATTAAAACATTTATTCACGGTGGCAGATGGCTGTTTTTTCGCCCCAAACTAATTACTTCCGTCCGCCATATTTTGTGCCTCGTCGTCACGGCCTTATTATTTAGTCAGCAAACGAATTTTCGTGTGCAACAGCCCTTACTTAATTAAGTTATTATAAGTAAATATTATACGCAGGGTATTTTGGTCATACAACTTAATACATTTGAGACTAGATCACCACCACCACTACAGCCCATTTACGTCCCACTGCTGGGCACGGGTCTCCTCTCTCATATGAGAGAGGGAATTAGGGCTTAGACCCACCACGCTGCTCCAATGCGGGTTGGCGGGCTTTAACGACTATTATCAAATGTTAGTGTTCATAACCGGGAACGACGTCTTAAACTGCTCTCCGAGGCACGGGGGTGAAACACCGCCAACTTCCAACTCCGGGCTGGCACTGAGAATTTTTAGTCAGAAAAACCCAATACTTAATTATGGCCCGACCCGGAACTCGAACCCGGGACCTCGTCAGCCACAGTCGAACATGCTAACCACTAGACCAACGAGGCAATGAGACAAGACAGTAGTATGTATTTATGTATGTTCTGCCGTAGCACCTAAACCTATGAGCTGATTTTAATGAATGTGGCGTCAATCGATTTGATATTATGGTCCGGGTGACAAAGGCCACATTTAAAGCGGACAAAAACGATGTCGGAACAAGTGGAGGTCTGTAAAACTTTTTCCGTAGTCTGGTTACAGTATTTTAATAAATACTTAGAGCCTATGCACACGGCGTATTTCATACACGGAGTTCAACAACGTGTTCAAAGCCTACGCCTGACGCGCGTATAGTTTGCGTTAGGAGGATCGCGTTTGCTTCGCGTCGTTTGCGCCTTAAGTGGACCCAGCTCCATACAAACTGACTCGTTATACTAGGTAAGCGAAAACGCAGCAACGCGACGCGACAGTATCAATCAGTAGCCCCTTCACGTGGCCACGTTGTCGCGTAGATACGTCTGTCATTTTCTATGGCGTCGTATCGCGTCGCGTCGCGTGGAGTCGCTGTTGTCCCTCACATAGAACATACAAAAACACAGATCTAAAAAATCTAGCTAGGATAGCCAGTACATACTTGATCTTGCAACATGAAGCAAATTTTTATTTTTTTAAAATATATTTTTAATCTATTTAAAAAAAAAAGAATATTTGCCGCCGAGTGCCGCGTCGTGCCGCGTCGTGTCGCGCCTCTGTAGCGGGATCATACTAATATTATAAATGCGAAAGTGTGTTTGTTTGTTGGTTTGTCCTTTAATCACGACGCAACGGAGCGCGTCGTGATTTAAATCAGCTAGTATTATATATTAAATACTAGCTGATGCCCACGACTTTGTCCGCGTGGATTAAGTTGTTTTTATTCCCGCGGGAACTCCTTAATTTTCCGGGATAAAAGTAGCCTATGTCACTCTCCAGATGATGCCATTGCATAGGCTCTTTACCTACTGTTTATTGTATGAGATATTAAAAAATATCAAACAGATGTTCTGTGGTTGATCTAACATGTTCGATATCCTAGAAATAGCATCGATAAGCATAATATTATATTTTGAATTCATGCTAATCATAATATTATTATTATAGAAGCATATTATTATCAATCAAATCATGTCCATTTGTGACCAAATGTGTCAAGTTCATTATCATGACTTGCCAAATAAGGCCAGGATGGATTCCAACGCCATATTAAGGTATACCTACGTAGAGAGGCTCTAGGTTATAGTGCCACTCCTTTATATCTCTCTAACATCGACCATACAACTAATAGACTCCTCATATAGGGCGAACACTTTCAGACAACACATCAGACTTAATAGGTCTCATATAATTCCACGCCCTTGTAACAAAACCTACCGAGTTATTTAAATATTAATTAGAGTATATCGATAATTAATTATCGATAAATAATTATTAGGAGTTAGGACCCCATCCCATTTGATTTATGATTTTTTTGACCTTGAGTAGACCAATCAGCGTTTAGTACCCCGCGCCCGCTTACTTGAGTCATTTGACTGAATTGTTTGCATTACGAAAGCATAGTAATTAGGCGTCTATTGGTTGTGTGGTCGATGCTCTCTAATAATAAAATATAATAATATCTCTCTACTATCATTAAATTCTGCACAAATCCATACTATATATTATAAATGCGAAAGCCTGTTTCTGTCTGTCTGTAACGCCATCACAACCACCGACATGCACAACCCATCTTTTCAACCGATTTTGACGAAATTGCGTACAGAGATAGTGATACGTCCCGGGGAACGACATATTATTATATTTTTATCCGGGTAAATCTAGGAGTTCCTAAATTTTTCAAAAATCTAAACCTACGCGGACGAAGACCCATGTCATCTATTACATAAATAAATGCGGGTCGCCCTCCATTTTTAAAAATCGGTTAAAATACATACTTACAGAGAAAGGCAGAACCTCTTTTATTGAAAAGAGCAACTGGTAATTTCTTGCTGGTTATCTCATTAGAGTCTGCATTGCAAACCGTAGAGAGAAGAGAGATTATAAATTACACTTGTAGGTATGTCCTACTCATATACTTTATATAATACTATAGGTGATGCCCGCGACTTCGTCCACATGGAGCAAGGTTTTTTGATTTCTTCGGGAACTCTTTAATTTTCCGGTATAAAAAGTAGCCTACATCCTTCCCTGGGATGTAATCTACCTCTATACCAAATTTCATTAAAATCCGTTGAACAGATGGGCAGTGAAAGCGTAGCAGACAGACAGACATATAGACAGACAGACACACTTTCGCATTTATAATATAAGTATGGAAACCTACTATCCTCACTATCATAACTACTTACATGAATATGAATGTGAATGAATGACATCAAGAACGTTGAATGAAATAAATGCAAATGAATTAACTATGAGTTTGAATTCGGCGTCCATTATAAGAGACGTCGTGCGTGCGCCGTGCGGCACTAAAAATACCAATCGCCAAGGTCCGTTATTAGGGTCAGACGAGCGAAAGTGTAAGATCGAGGTCGGCAGAAAGCGAAAACTGTCACAAGGTCACGGTAAACGCTGCTCGGAATCGAATCGGTTACCTCTTCCGCAGTGACGATTACATTAGCTAATAACCTTATTAAAACACCTAATTAATTAGTTATTACTTTTTACCATATAATATTAAGTACATAGATTCATAGATAGTTAATTATTGTATTATCTAAATTATACTGAGTTTAAATATTTAAAAAATTTTGGCCTGTTTATTTTTTCTGTTTAAAGTTTTTTTTTGACCTACTTTTATCATGCCTAGTTAGCCTGTAAGTGTGTAATCAATGGTAGCCATAAGATTATATAACTAAGTTTTATATAATATAGAATTAGACATAAAATCATGGTATTACCATTGGCTTCCTATTAAATAATATAAATTACAGACGGACACGCTTTCGCATTTTTAATACCAAAGTGGTACCTCCCTGGCGCAGTGGTGAGAGCTTTGGTCTTACAAAGTGGGAGGTCAAGGGTTCATTGGAGCCAGCCGGGGCGCCCTGGACAAATCCGAAATCTTAACGAATCATTTTCTTTTAAATAAAGTTACCAGCCCTTAAAATTATAATCACGTGTTTTTATTTAAAATTTGTACCTATATCCTAAAAACAAAACCAGACAAGGATTCGGACGCATAACATCCCGTTCGCATAACGTCCCACGGTAAAAAAAATGTCCCGTTCGCAAAAGGTCGATACAGTGCTTACCATACTTTTTGAAAACTTTTTAAATTAGTCCCTACTTGTTGAATGATCAGCACAGAAATACCAAAATTATCAATTTACAATTTCATTTAAGTTAACACAATGAAAAGGATACCTATTCAAACTTTTAAAGGACTCTCCAAAAAATCTCATAAGTAGGTACAGTTTTTATTTTATGACGCAAAGTTACCCGAAGGTTAGTGTTTATGGATAAACTTTTAACATCACGACCTCTTATCGAGTTCCCAACCCTCTAACTACTGCATATGATCACATAAAACCAGATGGTATTATATTCCCCGGCGTAGGGTTTGGGCTAAAACGGGAGTCATATTATCAGTGACCCAAGTCAAGTATTAAGCTCCTATGGATACGCTAAGGCCTGTATTAATAAAGCAACATCAGCTAAGAACAGGTACTCAAGCCTCGGTCAATCGACATAGGTTGACCGATCCGTTGTTTCGGATAGTATAACAAAAATAACTTGCCTTTACATAGGTTTTGTATTTTTTCAAATAAGAAGATTTTGTAGTATAATATCTAAAAGTATTAAGTAATCTGATTAGTAAACTGATTATCACCATCATGTTTTTATGTAAGTAATTTTTTACGTCAATAAGTGTACAGTGTACCTATATTGAATAAATGAATTGAATCTTGAAATCTTGAATCTTAATCTTTTAACTGAGTAACTGATAAATCAACGCAGAGTTTCAATAGCGTCTGGAAAATGAGTTTTCTTTTAGGCAAATTTAAACTACAAAAATTCTCTAAGATACTAATAATCTAAATCGGTTTTATAATAATTATATTGTTATTAAACGGATTTGGGTTACATTTCAGCAGTGGCGTGCAGTTCATAGAGGCATAAAAGCACTGCTTACCTAAGTGGAAATACGTCAATGTTCATTTTTTATTAAGACAGTCAGTAAATATGTATTCTAACTAACCAATGCCTACCCTAGCTTCAAACCCTGTGCAGGTCATGATATCAGGGAGGGGCATAATACTTTTTATCCCGTAAAATTAAGAAGAATTCCCACAGAATTTTTCAAAAAATAAAATTACGTGGACGAAGTCGCGGGCGTCATCTAGTACCTGATAAATATTCGTAATATTACTTAGGTACGTATATTAATTCACTCAGAGACAGCGAGGTTTATTAAGGTTTAAATCAAAATCTAAATGACAAACAGTCGAGGCGAAGTGAACCAGAGGTTGACTGTACCGGTCTTAGCGACCGGATCCCTACAAGTTAGATGTTATTATATTGTATTAATAATTCGCAAACCCAGGGTTGACTCTAAACTTATAATATAAGTCCCGATACACAACTATATTCTTTCTCCATCATACAGGGAGAGTCAGATAACTCCTTTTTTGCCACGTAAGATTTTTCTAGCCCAGATCAACACTTTTTATTCTGCCAAGATTAATCACTATGTTCTAAAACATTCTGCGTCGGCGGCGGTGCCGCTGGAAACAAGCGGCACAAGACCATGCTCTGTGGCGATCCGTGAAGGAGGCCTTCGTCCAGCAGTGGACGTCTATAGGTTGCGACGACGACGACAACGACGATAACATTCTGTAGGTATTCTAATTTAATGTTCCAACTGCAGATAATAATTTTATCATGAATGTAAAAGCATAAAAGCAAGCGCGAATTTTTTTCTTGAATTCTACAAAAAAATTCAAAAATACATAATATATTCCCCTATATTTTTTGTCACATAATGCGCTTAGGGCGTAGGATTCGGGGTGGGCTGGCAGATACATACTGAATGCAGTAAAACATACACAAGAAAAGGATTAATATCACTGTGTTACACACAGTGATATTATACATATTATCATATAGTACTTAATTAATTTTAATGAAACGTGAGGACCTGGCCGGGAAAAATCATACGTGACAAAAAAGCGTTAAGCTCTGTTTCTCTCCCTCTAGTATTAGATTATTAGTAATCTGACAGAGTAGGTACCTGTGTGTTATTATTATTAGTTAGTGTTGAACATTTCCAAGTAGTTTTCCGTAGCTTAGCCGGAAAAAAATCGCGTCGTAAGCAAGATATCGCAGGTTCCCACTAACGAAATTTGCATATTCGTATTATTTAATTGATTTTTCCGTTTTTTATTAGGATAGAGAAAGTAACTATGTTATTTGGTGTTGTCCAAAGATACCTCACGGCTTGTTTCGGCTTTGTATTCAGCATGATTCTACCCTACAACCTTCCTGGCTATCGGGACATCTATATATATAAAATTCAAAGTCCTGACTGACTGACTGACTGACTGACTGACTGACTGACTTATATATCAACGCACAGCCTAAACCGCTGGTCCTAGAAACATGAAATTTGGAGGGTGTGTTCTTTGTGAAGAGTAGGTATCCACTAAGAAAGGGTTTTTCGAAATTCTTCCCCCAAAGGGGTAAATTAGGGGTTGAAAGTTTGTATGAAAGTCCGTCGTTTTTCAAGTTATAGTAATGAAACTTGATATTTGGGCTACCGATTTAAAATGAAGAAATACGTGTTTCGCCATTTTTGAAAATTCTACCCCCAAAGGGCGCAAATAGGGAATAAAGTTTGTATTAAACTCCTTTATGTTACAAGATATTTTTCAAGATTTTGGCTTTCGGTAAAAAATAAAGAAGCACGTGTGTCACAATTTCTAAAAATTCCACCCCCAAAGGGGCTAAAATAGGGGTTGAAAGTTTAAATGAAAGTCTGTCGTTTTTTCAAGTTATAGCCATGAAACTTGGTATTTGGGCTTCCGGTTTAAGATTATGAAATACGTATGCCACAGTTTTTGAAATTTCTATCCATAAGGACGTTAAAAATAGAAAGTTTGTCCTTCAATCACGCCGCAACAGAGCAACGGGTCGACGTGATTTTTTGCATGGGTAGGTATAGTTGAGGATCTGGAGAACGACATCTGGCTTCTTTTTTCCCGGAAAATTATGGAGTGCCTGTGGGAATTGAAATACTTACGCCACGCGAACGAAGTCGCGGGCGTCCGCTAGTTTATAAATAATTACTTACTTATTGTGAAACTGAGTAGGGTTTTTACGCCCTGAGGGCGTTGAGCCAATTTGTTTGTTTAGGTGTATTGTGATTATTATTGTAGCCGTTGTTTCCTTCCTTACCCTAATCCTTTCCGTGCTTTAAAACGGCCCGGGGTAAACATTTTCCGGTGAACAATTTTATTACACCCTAAGGGGTCTATTAGACCCAGTAGAGACCTCAAGTTTTGCAATCGCATCAGTGGATAAAACAAATTTCAATCATTGATACACTCCTGTTTACCTTATTTGGAAAATTAAGAGGTATCTTAGTACTAGTCAATGATTATCCTGTCTTCAACCCAGTGCATGCCTACATCCCATATTTTTGACACAAGTAACTAGTGAGTTATGGTGATATCGGTGTGTGATAATGATAAGCAATAGCTAAAAATAAAGCTATACTTACGTCGTCAGTCAACAGTTAGAATAAATGTATGTGTCACATACATTTGCTCTGCATTCAACTCGTGCGCGAACTATACGTAACTGATGGAACATAAATTATTTGGAGCAACTATTTGAGCAACGCGCAAAAACTGACATCTTAAAACCTTTATGACTATAGTCTTGTGGAACTTGTCTAGCGGTTCTCTGAGACTACTTTCAAACCTCACCTTAGCTGGAATTTCTGACACTCGCATTTCTTCGTTTATAATTTACTGAAAGCCCAAATACCCATTTTCAAGGAATATAGGTTAAATCTTTTTTTTAAAGGCGAACTTTCACACATACTTTCATCCCATGTTTAACCTCCTAAGGAAAGTGGAATTTCCAAAAATTTCTACTTAGTGAGTGTCTACGACATTAAACGAGCCTACTGTCAGAATTTCAAGTTTCTAAATCCAGCTTTTTAGGCCGTGCGTTATTAGTCACAGTTATGACCAGTGTTTTTACTTTTTAATTAATATAATATAAATAAATTCAATAAATTATTAAAAAGATTTTTTTTAACTAAATCATATTATTGTCTAAATGATTATCTAATGACAATAATTCTTCTTTTTCAATACAATTGCTAAAAATGCACTTACAGAAGCAGTAAACGAGGCTTGTAAGTAAAATTTACTGCCCCCGTGCTATTTTTTTTGCAGTTTTTTTTTTAATTTTTGTAGGTTCACATTATTTAAATAAAAAAATTTATTTGATAAGTATAGATATAAATTGGAATATAGGCAACCCTATTGAAATAGTCAAATTTATTAACACGGCCCCGTTTAATATTGAATACGGAGCCGTAAACATAATCACCAAAACTTCCACTATGAATAACTGATCCTTACTGTAAGCCTTGATATACGACCTTAAAGTGCGGATTATGAGCCTGAAAGGTCGCAGCTTTGGACCCCCTATTGCTTAATATCATGTGTTTGCACAAGTTTTATGTTTAAACGAGGCATTATTAGTAAAGTTTTACAGGTAACTTTGTTTGAGATTAGGTACCTCGTAGATCAAAAGTGATCATAATATAAGTGTGCAAAAGCAGGTCGAGTTGATTCGAGGTTGATCATTAGTTAGCTATTTTAATTAAATATCTACTCTCATATTATATTGAATTAAAATTCCATACATTTTGTTTTATTCTTTTTGTATCCCACTACAAGTTAGCCCTTGACTGCAATCTTACCTAGGTGATAATGCAGTCTAAGTCGGTAGCGGGCTAATCTGTTAAGGGTACATCAGTTATATTAAACCCATAGCCCTAATCGGTTTCTACACGGCATCGTACGGGAACGCTAAATCGCTTGGCGGTAGGTACATGTACCGGCAAAGGCCGGTAGTGTGGTAACTAGACACGGCTGAAACCTCTCACCAGACCAGACCCGAGAAAATTCAGAAATAATAAATTCCCAAATCGACCCTGCCTGGAATTGAACCCATAACCTCCCACTATAAGACCACAACGCTCACCACTGCGGCAAAGCTTGCTGTAAACAAACTAGACTAGTGATGGTGGCTTTTAATACTTACTATTTCGTTTTATTGTAAATACGATAAATCGATAATTATGATTTCTTTTTAGGGTTCCGTACCCAAAGGGTAAAAACGGGACCCTATTACTAAGACTCCGCTGTCTGTCTGTCTGTCTGTCTCCAGGCTGTATCTCATAAACCGTGATAACTAGAAAGCTGAAATTTTCACAAATGATGTATTTCCGTTGCCGCTATAACAACAAATACTAAAAATTAAAAAAATATATATATTAAGGGGGGTCCCCATACAATAAACGTGTTTTTTTCGTATTTTTTTGCTCAATATTAAAAACGGTAACAGGTAGACGGTTCAAATTTTCACAGAATATTAACTTGTATATTACCTTTCAAAATAAATAATTAAATATCAATAAAGTAAATATTAAAGGGGGACTCCCATACAACAAACG
This sequence comes from Erebia ligea, assembly GCA_917051295.2. NCBI lineage: Eukaryota > Metazoa > Arthropoda > Insecta > Lepidoptera > Nymphalidae > Erebia > Erebia ligea. The sequence continues at coordinate 11,222,145 of OU785241.1, read as the reverse complement.
TAATTTTTAAGCAATTTTTTTTAATAAGTCATAAATCGTATAACTTACTACAGGTTTGTACGGAACCCTCGGTGCGCGAGTCCGACTCGCACTTGGCCGGTTTTTTCAGACCTTTCAAAGGTCGACTGGGATATAAAGCTCTCGAGCTTTAATCAGCCTATTGTACATAGCAGCTAGTCCTGTATGGTTAGCACGCGCACTACGAGTAAAATTATGTCTACCCGTTATCTCTCTCTGTCTACCGAAGCTAACATGATTACTTGTCTCGTTACGTCAAAAGTAGAGATAAAATTAATATTTCTTATCTGTGGTATTTTTCTCTACGAACTTTTTTCGACTATTTTTTTCATGTAATATACCGCATTTTGTGCATGTAAGGGTAAATGATAAATTCGCAGGCAACGACATCTCTCTCTCTCGTCGCGAGATAACCTCGTTGTGCGCATGCTAAGCACACAGGTTGTGTAATAAAGTTAAAAAAATTACGTCCAAAAAAGATGCCGGTTTTCCATTATGAGGTATTTACGGAACCCTAAAAAACACACATATCATAATATTATGGTGTACTTAAGCACATTCGATATATGCAGATTGTAATTTAAGCAATTCACCAAACTCCGCCATTCTAGTAATTACCCACGTTAATACCGCCATTAATTCGATTTACATAGTTCATTTATCAAGTAAGATGTAAGAGTTATTACCCGTAGGCTTAGTACGCGTTTGTACATTTCGATTATGTTAATAGAATTCGAACATATTAACGATGAATATGATTTTGAGTACGAGTTGATAGACTACGAGTAGCTTTGGACACTTTAAAGTAAAATGGAACTTAACTGGCTAATTTGATGGCTCTATTTATTTCTAGAGGCCCAAGCGAATTTACTACCAATATAAAAATTATCGTAATACTATTTACGACTGCGCAAGCATTCACGGACTACACCAAATCGTAATTTGATTTGATACCCAGTTCAGCCGCAAAGCGCGAAACAAAATGCACAACGTACAAAAAAATTGTCTGGTGGACAAAAAGTCCGCTTACGTAGTCTTTTTTATGGAGCTGCACACGCTAGTGGGACAGGACAAAATTTGTGACCCCGCTTTCATAACCATGTTTTGAACTATGATTCTCGAAATTCGATATCTATCAACGTTGTCGACATGTACCTACAATCTGGTACTAGGTAAAATACAACCTGTCGCGCGACACGCACCGCTTCTTGGGAATTCGTCTTAAAGTTTGTAATTGCTTTGTTTACAGTGAATTATGTTAACATAAACAACACAAATGCTTGCCTTGTTTATTTCATTAAAACTTACAAGGGTCTTTGTTTATAAGATGTTATTCGCGTATTAACAAAGAGCGAAAACGGGATAAAAAGGTTGTCTGTCGGAGAAAAAGTTCACGTCTAGTTAGTCATAGTTTTGCCATGTCCGTCTGTCCGTCCGTCGGTCTACGACTTAGCTCAGAGATTTTAAAATTTTTTTTTTCAAAAAAATAGACTACAAGTTTATCTTAAATTTTGTGTGAAACCGTGTACGTTGCGTTGCTCCTGTGTTGTATAACTTTTTCCTGTGTAAAAATAAAGACTATTTGTGGATTCTGATACACTCGTAGTAAGTTATTTCTTCGCTGTTTTACCGTAGAAATACGTATACGTAGAAACGTATAATAGAAAGGAGGACTCGACAATAACAATTGCCAAACACGAGACCCCTCACTGGTGACCCCGATGTGATTTAATATAATATAATAATATAAATAAATATACATGTGTAGCCCACAACGTCACTTCTAACAATGATCGGCTTATTACAGAACATGAGTCTTTTCTCAGAACGAGACAGGTTTGGTGACAGTCCACCACACTGGCCCAGATCGGATTGGCAGACACCTTTGAGAACATTATGAAGAACTCTCGGACAAGCAGGTTTCTTCACGATGTTTTCCTTCACTGTTAAAACAGGTGTTGTTATTTACTCTAAACGAACATAACTCCGTAAAGTCAGAGGCGCGTGGCCGGGGATCGAACCCCGGACCACACGTAATAGTCAGCCGGGCGTCTAAAACAACCGAAAATAAATAAAGTTTACTGAAAGAGTCAACTACACGTCATGCTTGCACCACTCAGACTACTCGCAGAGCTTTAATGGAAATGCACCTTGACGTTCTTAAAATAAGGATTATAATTCTAAAACTCAAAAGTCAACAATAATGAAACAATATGGCTATAAGCGTTGGCAGTGGCCCCTGGGCATCCAAAGGATTGGATAGTTTCAGTTGGCCTGGAGGAACGTAAACAAAAGAGATATCAAAAATAAACTCGTTTATGCAGAAAATGAAATCTAAACCTTAGCTTGCACGGAAGAATACTTGAAAATATATAAATTTTCCATCTCAAAGCGAGGCCAAGTAAATAGCTGGTGACACAGAGAGTATACAATGAAAAAGTTTAGCGTTATGCGGCACAAGTAGCAGCCTCTAGGGCATCTGGTAGGGTGGCCGTGATGCTGGAATAATTTGGGACAGGGTCTTAAAGCATTATGTCTGTTGGCAACAGCAACCAATGATTTTATTAATGACTAGCTGATGCCCGCTAACTCCTTGATTTTCCAGGATAAAAAGTAGCCTATGTCACTCTCCTCAACTATACCCTTACCAAAAATCACGTCGATCCGTTGCTCCGTTGCGGCGTGATTGAAGGACAAACCAACAAACCAACAAACCAACGAACGATATGATATGAAGTACCTATGATATGAGACGAACAACGTGTACGTTAAGATGAGACATTTTAATATTCACCACATTCTACTTAATCTATTCCGGCAAAATATGTATCATATTGAGTCTATTATTATACTAGCTTACCAATTCTTGTCCTCAAAACTGGGTCAATGTTAGTTAAAAAAAACTTTGTAAAGTTATTAAATTCCAGCAAGTTACTATTGAAACGAGGGTACATAAGTCGCACAATTCGTTTTGATTGAAGGAAAGCCTGTATTGTACAATTTTAAAAGTATTCTACATTTTATTTTTCACTTAATTTCATCGTTATCATTTGCAATTTTCACGGTTATAGTTAAGTATCTATAGTTTCGTCCGCGTGGTTTAAGTTTTTTTTAATTCCCGCGGCAACTCCTTAATTTTCCGGGACTTATTGTATGTACCAAATTTCATCAAAATTGGTTGAAAAGATTGGCTGTGAAATATCCAAACTCACCTTCACATTTATCATCATTCACTTAATAGACTGCATCATCACTTACCATCAGGTGAGAACGCAGTCAAGGGCTAACTTGTAGTGGATAAAAAAAAAATAGTATGATTTCCCAATAAATACAAAGTCATGTTCACCCTACACAGTACCTAACTTTCCTCGACCTTGCAGCCGAGCTGCAGTGTTCAGTCGGGATTGAATACGTGTGCTTACTAATAATATCAGTGTTATTTCCCGGGGGGTGGCTCCAGTTACACTGGACTACGGGGATTTCAAGATATACATAAGCTCTGGGGCCACACTGCCAACGTTAAAAGGAATAAGTACTTCTCAAAATGACAGTTTGATGTCACGTACCTTGACGTTTCTAAAAAACCATACTGATATTATTAATGCGGAAGTGTTTTTGTTGGTTTGTCGTTCAATCACGCTGCAACAGAGCAACGGATCAACGTGATTTTTTACATGAGTATAGTTGAGGACCTGGAGATACTTTTTATCCCGGAAAATTAAGTAGGTAATTCCGTGGGAATCGAAAAAAATTGTTCCACGCGGACGAAGTCGCGGGCAGCAGCCAGTATAAACATAAAGAAGCTTTTAATCTAATAGAATATAATCAATATAGTCATGTTATGGGGAGTAAAATCAAACTTTCTCCGTTACGTTGTTTACTTTATGTTTCCATGGTAACACTTGTTTATCCATACTAATGTTTTATAATCGTTAGTAAAGAGTAAACTCCAGTCGTGCGTCGGAGCTGACATACACAATTTTTTTTTAAATTTATAGATTACCGCTTGGCTGGAATCAGACTTGCTGGCAAGTAGTGATGCAGCCTGACGTTTAATTAATTATCAATGGAGGAAGTTGCATAGGTACCGAAGTTTCAAACAAGTTAGACTAGTATCCAGACATACCTACAACGTACTAGAAGTCAATGCGTCTAGACAACCTAATAAAAACAGTTTACAACTGATATTAAATGTTAGTACCCGCTTAGCTATGAAATTGTTATGTTGAAAATACTTAGCTCTTCTAACTCTCTCTCTTAACAACCCATTACCGGCAAATGTCTTCTTTCAAATCTTTATTGCAAACAACTACACAAGAAACATAGAAACACATCATACTAATATTATAAATGCGAAAGTGTGTTTGTTTGTTGGTTTGTCCTTTAATAACGCCGCAACGGAGCAACGGATCGACGTGATTTTGGCATGGGTATAGTTGAGGACCTGGAGAGTGACATAGGCTACTTTTTATCATGGAAAATTAAGCAGTTCCTACAGGAATTAAAAAAAATAAAACCACGCGGACGAAGTCGCGGGCATCAGCTAGTAATAAACTGTTTCATTTCGCTTTGCGGTGGATCAAAGACAGTGATTACACCCTGGTAATTACCATAAGCCTACATTACCTCCTGATAACCCATAACCCAGGCCCACCACATAACTAATGAACCATTAGAATAGCATATTTCGGCACCATTACAGTACTAATCCGGCCCTGTCGTATCACTGCGGTACGTGAGCCGGGAACAAAGGACACCATCAGGAATATGAGAATATTATGCATAACTACCAAGCAATCCTGGGGCAACGCTGTTTTTCAAAGTAAAACTCCCATACAAGTCCTTTTCCTTACGAGTATGTTTGGCTAACACATTTTCAATACTTTAACTCGTGTGAATTAAAAAACTTATCAAGTGATTTAACACGTAAATTACAGAATTTTAATCCTAGTCTGAAAATACTGTATATTAGGTATATATAATACTTAATACTAATATTAGGTATACTACTTAAGTAGAGGGTAAACTTATTCGCGTTACCGTCACCGACAAGCTCGAGTTGTTACGAAGACAAAAGGTCTAGAATATAAATATACTATATTCGTAATTCAACTTTAATACCTTAACTTTAAGGTTTATATTTTAAATATTTTTTTATTAAAAAAAACAGTAATGAAAAAAAAATTAAATATTCGTTTTCACTTCTACCGGCAGTCCCTATGACTGCCAATTTTTTATCTGTTCTGTTATGTATATTGTCCATCCCTCTAGTGAACTGTCTCGTCAGCAAGAGCAAAGAAAAATGTTTGCCCCTCCACAAAATTGATCGATTTTCAACATTTCGTCGCCCCAGCACGTGCTCGTAAATTTTAATCGGCGTACCCTATCTTAATCGATTCAGTACTCGATTTAATATCTAAAAACGCTTCACGATCCATTACCTAAACGATTATGTGGATTCTTCGGGTAGTTAGCGTTCAAACGACGCTTTAAAGGGATGCCTTTTTGAGGGGGAAAAATGGGCGAACTCTTCCAAGGTTTATCTATTTTCTATAATTTTTGGACTAAAGTGAACTGGTACTGATTTTTACAAGCTTTTATTTATCTAGCAATGTTTGTGGGTTTGTTGAAGCCAAATCTTGCAACTGAATTTTAAAACAGTTATCCCCAACCGATTGAGCTGAAATTTTGCATAGGTACGTTTATCTAAGTGACGTCATTCTAAATCCAATATGGCGGACACCCAGCAATGGCAGATTAATAAATTTTTATGCACCCCCATAATAATGGTATCAATTAAAAGGGTTGGCTGAGAAGAATACGAAAAATAAAATGACGTCACATTGAAAATGTCGGACGATGAAAGCTTGTTTTAAAAATGTTTTTTAATGATTTAAGTAGAGTAATTAATTAAAACCAAAGAAAAATTAATAGCATCTTTGCCTCGTAATTCATAAATGTGTCATAACTTTTGGAAGTAGAGTGCCTGACACAAAAATTATCCCCCACGAAGAAGATATAAGAAAGGCGATTGCGCGAAATGGCACGGGTGTCTTTTACTGGCGCTAGAGGTCGCTTCATTAGTTTTTATTGTTACTACCCCACCCACCTAATTATGAAGTTCGGGTACCTACCGAGGTAATGAGGGTAGCCGGTTATTTTTTTATGTTGCTAACAACTGACGAGCGTTTGTTTCCAAAAAAATATAGCTATATATGGTTTTGCGACACAAGTTAGTTAAGTACCTATCCTACCTTGGAATTAAAAATGGGGAAAAATTAAATGGATCGATATGTTCTAGTGTTGTCCTATCAAAAATAGCTTTACTGAAATACTATAGTACAGATCATAATATTAGGTAAATAAGGATATTATTATATTTTTAGATCATTTATCTAGAAGACTGTTACGGTACGCTGGAACTCTTTCAGACATGAATGCAATTTGGTCTAACTTTCTGAATTCACAGGATATCTTTTATCTTCCCTTCCTTAATCTATGATACTCCATAATAACTATACATAATATCCGGATAAACTCACGTGTTCTGTCGGAAAAATGCCCGACTAGTTTCGAACCCGTTCGGGGCCCTTATTCATGAGCCTGTTCGACTCATGTGTCAGTCGATTTGACTGTTCGTCAAATCTGAACCGATTTTGACAGTTAGATTATTTTTTAATAATAACGAAGGTCCCTGGTAAATTCCCTTTAAATTTCATGCAGATCTGCTGATTTTTTCTGAGATCAATCAATTAACAACACCAAATTAATCGTGTTCATTCTATTAGCTTTTTAACCAGTACAAAGGTTTAGACGGTGAAGTAGGTAGAAATTACTGCGTGGCAAACTTATCTGTGCATGTAGTAGAGGCGCCACTGTCTAATAAATAATTAACATTTTAAGTACACACCCGTACACACAGAGTAGTTCCTGTTAGTTCCGAATTTCGCCACACGTTTAAATAAACTTGTCGGAATGTATTTCCTTTGACTGTGGTTTAGGTTATAGGTATTACTATGGGTACGAATGACCTCAGATAACAAAAGACTATGGTAAATTGGTATGGTTCAATTAATATGAATAAGTAATTATTATTAAATATCTGTCGGTAAATAGGCGTGACTACATCCGGGGTCAACGAACTCTCGCCTGTCGGTGTCTAAGCGGATGCTGTGTTCAAGGTTCAAAGATTATACCTAGAGATGAAAACACGAATGGTACTGTCTGGTCAATAGCACCAGATAAATGTTATTTTCCGTTGATAGTTTTTCTCGGTACAAAATCGGTTAAAATTGTTTCCTAGTCTATTGTCAGTTTGAAGTCCTTTTTAACTCTTGCACAATCATTTTTGAAGGACCTGTCACATCATTCACCACGGTCCGTACAATACTGTATATTATCTAGAGTCGCTCCTATTAAAAGCTATTGCAAGGAGTTTCTCTTATAGAAAGGATTCGGAATTCAGAGATCCGCAGGAGAACAATTGACTGACTATTGCCAAACTATTGGTTGGATATCGTAGGAACGATGGCCGTTGGAGCCGGTAACTTCTATTGCTAGACAAGATCACGCTCTCAACGTAAAACGCAGTAGCTAACAAAATGGCTAAGTATTCAAATGTTTACCAGCGTCATTTGTTAGCAACGTGACCGCGTCCGGACGTCTGAAGTCGCACCTAACCACCGGGACGTGTCCAATTATCGCAAACACCCCAAGCAAAGGGCTCAAACTACAGGACAAAACGTCCACGTTTAAGGAAAACGACGATTCCTCCAGTCGCCTAGTGTGCGCGTTCAATATAAAAGTAAATGACCCGGTTGCTTTGGGGGCCAGATTTTTTTCCGTACCTAGTGTCTTTTTGCCCTAATTTACCGATGTAGTCAGTGGCGCTTAACATACAACGGAGTGGCTAACAAAATGGCTCCTTATGTAACTATTTAAGACTTAAGTATTCAAATGTTTACCAGCGTCATTTGTTAGCAACGTGACCGCGTCCGGACTCGCAACTAACCACGGGGACGTGTCCAATTATCGCAAACTCTCCAAGCGGAGGGACCAAACTATAAGACAAAACGCACACGTTTAAAGTCAACGACGATTCCTCCTGTCGCCTAGCGTGCGCGCTACATATATAAGTAAATAACGCCACAGTAAATGACACCAGACCATTTTTTTATGGTCCGTAGTGTCTTTTCGCCCTAACTTACCGATATAGACAGTGGCTAAATGAAATCATGCGCTAAACATAAAACGTAGCAGCTAGCAAAATGGCTCGTTAAGTAAGTATTTAAGTATTCAAATGTTTACCAGCGTCATTTGTTAGCAACGTGACCGCGTCCGGACTGGCAACTAACCACGGGGACGTGTCCAATTATCGCAAACTCCCTAGCGGAGGGATCGCTTTAATTCCTCGGTTGTGAAAATTAATCAGATTTAGGTGGCTTTTACTGCTTTGGAATCAGTTACACTAACGATTATTGCGACATTTTCATCAATATTTAACATCCCATCTTGAAGCTGTGATCGCCTAATGGTTTAGATGCCCGGCTTACTGTTCGGGTAGTAGGGGGTTCGATCCCAGGCACGCATCTTTATTACGAAACTAGCTGCTGCTTGCGATTTCGTCCGCGTGGATGGAGGTTTTTAATCCCGCGGGAATTCATTAATATTCCGGGATAAAAAGTAGCCTCTGTATTATTCCAGACTATAATCTATCTCTGTGCCAAATTTCATCCGGATCCGTTCAGCCGTTCTGGCGTGATTGAGTAACAAACATCTATCCATATACATCCATCCATCCAAACATTCGCATTTATAATATTAAGCATAGATTTAGAAAACGGAATTAAGTCGTTCGGCTTCCGACTTCCAAATAATAATTAGAAACGTTCTAGTAGTTAGTTACTTCTTAGTTTCTACACAGCATTGTAACAGCGCGCTAAATTGGTAAAAAAACCTGCTAATTGCGACTCAGGATCGCGACCCAAAGCACAGAATAGGTAATAGTCCCAAAGGTTCCGTGCAGTGGAAGGAAATTTAGAAATAGTTGTTTGTTAAATTATTTATATATCTGCTGTCTCTAACTAATTGCTTTTGTTTCGCTTCACATCCTATAAACATACTACATACATCTAAAAGACACATTGTTTTTTCGAGTATTATCCATAGTAATATTATAAATTACAAAGTAGATAGGTATGCACGTCTGCTACGTTTTTACTACCTATCTATTCCACCGATTTTGACGGTTCTAAAGAAACTCTAGGTTGCATCCCGTAAATGCAAGGAGCACCAGATTTAAAAATCTATAACCACGTGGACCCAGTTGCATCATCTAGTCTAGTTGATAATATCACAGAACGGAATTAATATCACCGATATTAATGAGAATTCTTGTTGGTATTAATGGATACTGAATTAAGCTTTGTCACCAGTCCCACCTTATCTCACCCGTTGACAGCGTCGATGTAATCACATTTAAAGTTGCTAGTAAATATTAAAAAATAAAATAGAAACAAAAACTAAACAGACATAAAAATTAGTTTCAATGTTAGCCACCGGGCCGGATAAGTTTGTGGGACCGTATATAATTTTCCTTTCATTAATTACCATTTATTTTTTTATCATTTTGGTACGGAACTCTAAAAAAAACCGGCCAAGTGCGAGTCGGACTCGCGCACCGAGGGTTCCGTACAAACCTGTAGTAAGTTTTAAATTATTAAAAAAAAACTACTTACTAGATCTCGTTCAAACCAATTTTCGGAGGAAGTTTGCATGGTAATGTACATCATATATTTTTTTTAGTTTTATCATTTTCCTGTTTTAGAAGTTACAGGGGGGGGGGACACACATTTTACCACTTTGGAAGTGTCTCTCGTGCAAACTATTCAGTTTAGAAAAAAATGATATTAGAAACCTCAATATCATTTTTGAAGACCTATCCAAAGATACCCCACACGTATGGGTTTGATGAAAAAAAAATTTTGAGTTTCAGTTCTAAGTAGTATAATCTTATATAATGTAGTATAATCTTAATGCGGTTCACAGAATACATCTACTTACCAAGTTTCAACAGTATAGTTCTTATAGTTTCGGAAAAAGTGGCTGTGACATACAGGCAGACCGACAGACAGACAGACGGACATAACGAATCCATAAGGGTTCCGTTTTTTGCCATTTGGCTACGGAACCCTAAAAAGGAAAACTCATTCGCAAAGACTCTGGTTGGTAATTAAACACGTAAAACTCGCTAAAGGCGATGCGGTCGCGTCGTTGACAAATCGTCGCTGTGAACCCAAGAATACCTAATTACTTGTTTTATCACTCGTTTCCATTAGCACTGACCCGGACTGCAGAAGTTAACTGAACTAAATTTTATTAAAAAAACACTAAGACTTGACAGTAGTGTATCTTTCTTGTATTCTAGCACAATATTATTAAGTTTTCTTGTTGTTAAAATGTCGGAAGTTAACCAAACTAAATGTAATTTAAAAAACTCTAAGACTTTTGTTGTGTATCTTTCTTGTATTGTAGCATAATATTAAACTTTCTGTTGTTAAAATGTTTGTAAGTCAACAACGTACTAATTATAAATAAGGCAGAGACTAGAAAATATTTATTTGAAGTAAATTAAAGAATGTAGAAATAAAAGAAAATTTCGAATAAACAAAAACAAAACTCACGAAAAATTTAAGAGAAGTAAGTACTTACTGTACACATCCATCACCCCATCCCAATAATGGGATGGGAAGCACGGCTCTCCTTTTAGAATTTCCTGGCCAAGTGCAGATTGGATAGATTATTTAAACCTTTAACAATATTATGGAAAACTCTCAGGAATTTTCTAACTATATTTAAATTTAAAAATAATTTAAATTTAAACATCATCATGATCGTCAGCATAATATGGACGTCCGATTGACATAGCTTGATAGCGCCTACCTTCCTGAAGACGAATAAGTTATCGCGCAACACCCTATTCCAAAAAAAAACAACCCGCGTAGTGTCTATGGACAGCCCTTAAGAACATATATATTTTCGCTATTGTATTAAAATACCTAACTAAAAAAATTAAGACACAATTTCGTGATAGAGATTCGAACCTGAGACATCCTGCTTACGACGCGGCTCTTTTCCGACTGCACTACTTGAGAAAGTTCAACTCCAACTAAAACAATTACATAAAAGTACTCTGTCTCTCTCAATCTATTCCATAGATGTCACCGCTTTTTTGTCACCTACGATTTTTCCAGGCCTGGGGGTCTACTCTCTTTCTCTCAAACGAAACTTCGCAAACGAACGTAATTAGTCGGTTATTAGACCCACACAAAATCGTTCAATCCAATCGGTCACGAAAATTGTCTATGGATCCGTACTTCGTCTGCCGTACGAAAACGAAATAGAGAGGAGCATAGAGATAATATTATGTAGGAGAGGAGTTAACGAAATTTCGTTCGTTCGTTTGCGAAGTTTCGTTTGAGAGAAAGAGAGTAGACCCCCTGGTCCAAGCGTTTCATCCTGCCAAGAAGAGCTATGTTCTAAAACATTCAAAGAAAAAGTCTGACCCCACATCTGCTATCATGCACACGCAACACGGAAATTAATTTCCCCCAACGCCAAAAAAACATCCCGTTCCTTGTGTAAAAAGTTTCGCGTTTATTATTAATCATTTTCCCCATGGCAACTTGCTCCCATGGAACCACAAATCAAAGGAGGTAAAAATGCCCGGGGACAGCCCTGAAGAGATAACGCCCTCGAGGTATGAACAGGGACTTATTTTTCTCGCCTCTGACGTGTGGTCCAAGGTTTTTTTACTAGTTTATTATATAATTTTTATAAAGATACGATATGATGCCCGCGACTTCGTCCGCGTTGACTAAAGATTTTTGATTCCCGCGGCGCCAATGTCCTTCCCCGGTATACAATCTATCCCTGTACCTTTTGTAAAATTTAATGAAACAATCAGTTTATATAGTAGTTCCTGAGCTAAGATTACAGCAAATCACGTTCGTAGTGATGATTTTAGTTATATTAGATTGTAGAAGGATGCTAGCGATGATGTTATTGACCGAGCGAAGCGAAGGTCTCTGAGTCTACTTGAGTGAATTTGCACGTGTCCCTCCGTCCGTCCGTCCGTCTGTAAGAGCCTTATAACTTCTGCTACTTGAGTGAATTTGCTCTTGTCCGTCTGTCCGTCTGTCAGAGCCTTATAACTTCTGAATTACTGAACGTAATTACTTCAAATTTAAATATAATATGTAAACCGATGGCCTCCCGCCGAATATGGCTTAAAAAGTTATAAAAATCTTTATTTCAGGGGGGCTCTCATAGAAGCGAATGCGAAGTAAAATTTTATTTAGAGCGTTACATAGGGTTGCGGTATATCATTTTAAAGATAATTAGGAATAGTCCAAAAATATTTTTTTTGAGAGTTTGTAACTTTTGACGACCTCCGTGGCGCACGTTGAGCGTTGTTGCCTTAACGTGCGGAGGTCCCGGGTTCGATCCCCGGCAGGGTCAATTTGGGAATTTATAATTTCTGAATTTTCCCTGGTCTGGCTTGGTGGGAGGCTTCGGCCGTGGCTAGTTACCACCCTACCGGCAAAGACGTGCCGCCATGCGATTTAGGGTTCCGGTACGATGCCGTGTAGAAACCGAATAGGGGTTTGCGTTAAATATAACTGTCATGCCCCTAACAGGTTAGCCCGCTACCATAATATTATACTGCATCTTCACTTACCATCAGGTGAGATCGCAGTCAAGGGCTAACTTGTAGTGGATAAAAAAAAATCCTATGGTTAACCCGTTCAAGCGACCCAGCCCCGCTGTTCGCTCGTGATTTGGACCGTACAATGTTTGTCACTTGCTTATAATAGTTTTTGCTATCTCCATTGTTGGTCGAGGCGAGGACTTGTGAAATAAATAACAAATATTAAGGCACTCGGTTGTGTAACTTTTAGCACCAACGAATATTCTTTTACAAATGGTTTGTATTTCGCACAGTACGGCATAGCGGTTTTTTTTATACGTGTTCCTCCCTTTTTTCCTTCGACATAGGGGTCGAAGACTGTTCTAGGTCGGTACTCGGTACTTAGGGTTTATTTTTATACACCAGCATTTCGTGTCTATGTCCTTTTGGATTCCAGGTGTTTTTTTTATGAATATAATATATGCTAGCGCTTAACAGCCTCGTTGGTCTAGTGGCTAGCTTGTTCGACTGCGGCCGACGAGGTCCCGGGTTCGAGTCCCGGATCGGGCCATAATTAATTGTTAAGTATTTCTGACTAGAAATTCTCAGTACTAGCCCGGAGGTAAGAAGTTGGCGGTGTTTCACCCCCAAGCACGTTAATCGTCGATCCCGGTTCTTATCACTAGCATGATAATAGTCGTTAAAGCCCGCCAACCCGTATTGGAGCAGCGTGGTGGGTCTAAGCTCTAATTCCTTCTCTCCTATGACAGTGGAGGCCTGTGCCCAGCAGTGGGAAGTTAATAGGCTGTAGTGGTGCTTTTCTCACAATATGTCTCTCTTCACTGCTAAGGCAAGTGGATATTAAATTGCTTATGTGCCGATTTACCAACTCCAAATAAAGTTAAACATATATTATAAGCATACATTATAAGCAATAATTTTCAAATTTGACCTTGGATGAAATAAAGACCAATCCAATAAAGGACCATCCAAGACCGTCAACGACCTATCTCTAAAACCAAGTATAATTGGAGCAGAAAGGGGTATATATAGCGTATAAAGCGGTCATAAGACATGTTCTTCCTGTAAGGTCTTAAACCGCTAAGATAAAATGCTAAAAGCCAGTATTAGCTCACCGTCGAGTCCTCCACTCGAGTAGTCTACGCTTTAAAATGTACTCGACACGCCCTGTTAGACAAGACCTAAAAAACTGTAAACCTTTTATGAAACATTTATGTGTTTCGTTGGAAAATATTTATGGTTTAATTAATGGGAGGCTTCGGCTGCGGCTAGTTACCACCCTACCGGTAAAGACATGCCGCCAAGCGACTTAGCGTTCCTTTACGATGCCGTGTATGTATGAATAGGGGTGTGGGTGTAATATAACTGCCATGCCCCTAACAGGTTAGCCCGCTACCATCTTAGACTGCATCATCACTTACCATCAGGTGAGATCGCAGTCAAGGGCTAACTTGTAGTGGATTAAAAAAAAACATTTCAATCCATTGACGGCTCACTACTAAGCACGTGTCCCCTTTCGGGATGAGAAGGGTTTAGCCATAGTCCACCACGCTGATCAAGTGCGGATCTGCAGACTTCACACACCTTTGAGAACATTAGGAAGAAAAGCAAGTGATATTTAATTTCTCTAAACGAGTAGTCCCCGAATAGTCCCAGGTGCGTGCCCGGGGATCGAATTCGAATTCGAATTCGGTCTGCCAGGTGTCAGCTCGGTACTGCATAGCATGACTTCATGCCGACCCTCTAGATCTTTATCGTCTTCTTTTTAGGGTTCCGTAGCCAAATTTGGCAAAAACGGAACCCTTATAGATTCGTCATGTCTGTCTGACTGTCTGTCTGTCTGTTCGTCCGTATGTCACAGCCACTTTTTTCCGAAACTATAAGAACTATACTGTTGAAACTTGGTAAGTAGATGTATTCTGTGAACCGCATTAAGATTTTCACACAAAAATAGAAAAAAAAACAATAAATTTTGGGGGTCCCCATACTTAGATCTGAAACTCAAAAATTTTTTTTTCATCAAACCCATACGTGTGGGGCATCTATGGATAGGTCTTCAAAAATGATATTGAGGTTTCTAATATAATTTTTTTCTAAACTGAATAGTTTGCGCGAGAGACACTTCCAAAGTTGTAAAATGTGTGTCCCCCTCCTGTAACTTCTAAAATAAGAGAATGATAAAACTAAAAAAATATATGATGTACATTACCATGCAAACTTCCACCGAAAATTGGTTTGAACGAGATCTAGTTAGTAGTTTTTTTTATTAATTTAAAACTTACTACAGGTTTGTACGGAACCCTCGGTGCGCGAGTCCGACTCGCACTTGGCCGAATACTACTGAATACTACTACTGACTGACCCACGGGTCCGAGCGAGCACGCCTGAATCGCAATCGCGTTCGGTTTTTTGAAGCGCAAATAGGGATGATGCCTATAAATAATTTCTAACTGATTATTAAATAGAGGGTCTTCCAAAAGACCTAAAATTCACATCCTCGGTTAGTTTTAAGTTTGAATTATAAAAAAAAGTGCGTTGAAATTTTATGACGTCACAACTGTAAATTTTATATTTTTCATAATAGAAGTGCGTTTTAAAGTTTGATAAAGAGTTGCTCATTTGACTGAGTTGTCATCATTCCTATTGTGGCGCGCGTGTCAGCGTGGAAGCCGTTACGAGCATACACGCCCAAAAACATACGTTAGTCTGAAAACGCCCTAGTACCTAGCTAAGCTAAGGACAGCTAAACAATATGCGGTAAGCTCTTAAGTGCTTGAGCGGACAACAGAAGCCAACTATGTTAAACCAAAGCAATCCTTTAAAATACACTGTACACTGCTTCTAAGTATTAGAGTAAAGTAAATAAAAATATAACCTTTAACCCACAGTTTAAGTGAAAGCTCGCGGTAAGTAGATTTAGACACGAGAAGTGCTAAAGTGCTGAGCATCTTATGCGAAGATGATGCTGGCTTTTAGCAGTTTGTCTTGGCGTTTTCGAGATAAGAACAATTTTATATTATGTCGTTGATGTACTGTAATCACGAAATGTTTCCGAGATTGATTAAGTATACCTATATTTGGATTGCTGTGAAATGGTAATGGCTGTCTTAGCTAAGCTAGAGACGACATATTGTTCAGCTCTCCTTAGAACGCTCTTAAGGCTTGCTTGTCAGTGTATCTATCAAAAGGTCATAATATGTTCGTTGAAAAAATAATATGTTGTTTTCAAGACCCCTAAGCAGCCATTCATGCATCTCAAAACACAATCAAACAAATTTAGCTTTTTAAAGGAATTTTTCCCCTTATTAAAGCTTATCATTTGCTCTAAAAATTTAAAATATAACACAACCTCCGACGACCTCCGTGGCGCAGTGTTGAGCGCTGTTGCCTTAACGTGCGGAGGTCCCGGGTTCGATCCCCGGCAGGGTTTGGAAATTTATAATTTCTGAATTTTCCCTGGTCTGGCCTGGTGGGAGGCTTCGGCCGTGGCTAGTTACCACCCTACCGGCAAAGACGTGCCGCCAAGCGATTTAGCGTTCCGGTATGATGCCGTGTAGAAACCGAATAGGGGTTATGGGTTTAATATAACTGCCATGCCCCTAACAGGTTAGCCCGCTACCATCTTAGACTGCATCATCACTTACCATCAGGTGAGATCGCAGTCAAGGGCTAACTTGTAGTGGATAAAAAAAAAAAAAAACAAAGTTTCAATTTCTAAATCAAATACATTGCTGGATTAATTTTAAATGAACAGTAAATATTTATCTATTTTATAAATTATTTCTTCCATTTTTTGCGACATGCGCTTGCTCGATTTCGCCTATATTTTGATCTCGTGCACTGAGAGCGCCTATAATGCTTGAGTGGACAACAGAAGCCAATACAAACTTGGCTTCTGTTGTCCACTCAAGCATCCAAGCGTCCAAGTAGAACAAATTAATATTATGCCAGCGACTGCATCCCCGTGGATTTAGGTTTTTAAAAATCTGGAAACTCCCTAATTTCCCTCATATCCCGTTATGAAATGAAGCCTACGTCACTGCTTGATATTAAATTATGATTGAAGGACAAGCCACATAATTCGCACTTATAATAATAGTAAGATACTGTTTTTGGTCCTGGATTCACATGTCGAACTTTCTCGTAGCTTTTTGCTCATTTTCAGGGTTGAAAGTAGGGTTACCAGATCAAGTGGGGTAGGTACATATATGGCTTCAGTTGAAAATTCTAAAATAGTTTTATTGTTCTTTTTTATACACAGTAGGTATTATGGTTAAATGCATAACATAGCTTGATGAATCAGTGAGAACATTGTTTTTTTTAACATTGAAAACAAAAAAAACCGGTGAAGTGCGAGTCAGACTCGCGCACAAAGGGTTCTGTACACAATGTAAATTATTTTAGTAAATAATTAGAAATATGTCATAACAATACGCAATGCAGCTGTGAAATAACTAGCTAACGTATGGCGCTAAACGGGTAGCGCCTGACAAACAATTCGACATCCTATGAATACGGAACCCTAATCAACGATTTTTGGATATATCCCTATACTTGTGCTGTGAGACCTAGCTTCTTGCCGATTCATGATTCTAGGTCAACAGGAAGTACCTATAGGTTTTTTTTATTGGCGCATGTCAAACTATGTGGCATAATCGGCCGTATCTTATCTAAACTTGATACCTCCATGCATTCCCGAGAAAAAAGGCGTTGACAGACATACAGACGGTCAACGAAGTCATCCTATAAAGGTTCCTTTTTAGAAGTGAAACCTGTTTAGAATCGTTGTGATTGATCGATGAAACGAAAAAGCGACAAACTATTCGTAATAGGTTTTAGCCTGCGATAGAATGAGATAGGATACAAGTTATATTAATTGTCTCTATTTTTGTTTCACTTCTGCCGTGTGTGAATTGCACACACACACTTTTTTGTTTTCCTTTTGAGGAACTGAACCTTAAAAACTATCAAGCGTATCATCTAAACCATAATAAAATATATTACGCCTAAACTGCAGGATTTGAAGCGTATCGCGGAAAATACGCAGAAAAACTGAACGAGTGTCCACGACCGGCCCCAAGGTCGGACCGCGCTTGGCCCACGGTTATTGACCTTGGGAAATAATGGGGTAATTAATATGGTACGAGACGGGGTCACTGACCGGATTTGCCTACATGCGATTTAACGTGCGTTGACACCGATATGAAGCTAGACGCATACTATGAAGTCA
Organism: Erebia ligea; assembly: GCA_917051295.2. Lineage (NCBI taxonomy): Eukaryota > Metazoa > Arthropoda > Insecta > Lepidoptera > Nymphalidae > Erebia > Erebia ligea. Next base: position 11,204,188 of record OU785241.1, on the reverse strand, counting down.
CATTGCAATAATAGTTCAGTGGTTGAGATACGATTTAAAATCCAGAAGGTCATATAGGTACAAACAATGCTGTTCTATAAAATATGGTACGAATTGCACACTGATAGAATTTACCTGACGTTTCTTCGGATTTTTAATTCAAATGGGAGCTTAACTTTTCTTTTCCTTTCCTCTTTTCGGTTGGAATTTCTCAGTTAATAAATTTGGTAGATACTTAATAAGCTAAAAAAAAATTTTTGGGAAGAGAAAATCAGAATGGAGGTCAGGAAATCCAGACTAATGATATAAATATGAAAGTATATCTGTCTGTATGTCTGCTACGCTTTCACGGCTTTTGTTCAACCGATTTTGATGAAATTTGGTATAGAGGTAGGTTACATTCCGGGGTAGTACATAGGCTACTTTTTATCCCGGAAAATTAAAGAGTTCCCGCGGGAACCAAAAAACCTCAATCCCCGCGGACGAAGTTGTGGGCATCATCTAGTTTCTCAATAAAAGTAGATTTTTAAAAATTTTCGTAGTACATGAGGTAAATCCACCCGTGCGAAGTCGAGTGGGGTCATCTAGTCTATCATAAAAACATAATTTAAATACGTTGCAGATGTACGATAATTCAATGTCACGTTCTTAATCTAAACGTGGTCAGCCTAAAGAATTATGCTCTATGTTGGCCAGTCATAAATATTAGATTGCTTGAATCTAATTTGCAGCCAAGCTTTTAAATTTAACAAAAAGAACGCAATTCATGCATTCCTCTATCTCAAAATGGAACCGTCCTTGCTCAGTACAAGCTAAAACAATTCTAATAACAATATATTAACATTCAATTTCAGGGATGCAAATGCCACCATGTCGCAGCTCGCAAAGTATTTATTGGAGTCGATTTGAGCGAATCGATTTTCTCTAAATTTGAATAATTAGTTTCTTCTCTAACTCGATTGTTACGAGTCGGTACCATTTTTGTTTGAAGTAATTTGTATTCGATTCTTTTATCCAATAAGCAACTCGCTTCACAGAAGACTTAGCGCTCTTGTGCTATGCATTAGGTCTTGAAAGTAAACTGCAATGAAAATAACACAGTAATAATACAACCCTGAAGACTTGATGTGTAGGATGAATTATTGGTAGACGACTCGATTATTAGGTGAACATCCTTATAAAAACCTTATAAGCGAAAAAAGGATAAGTTGACTCTACACCTTGCACTATTGAAAACTTATTCAAAGCACGCGCTACTTGCTTAATACCAATAGTATAAAAAAAACCGGCAATTAAAACTGATAAATATTTCGGAGTTACATAAAGTTTACTAAAATGTTTTTGAGGGAATTCAAAATATTACCCATGTTAAAACGTGACATTCTTCTGTTGTCACCTCTATAACCATACTAATATTATAATTGCGAAAGTGTGTTTGTTTGTTGGTTTGTTGGTTTGTCCTTCAAGCACACCGCAACAAAGCAACGGATTGACGTGATTTTTGGCATGGATATAGTTGACAACGGAGAGTGACATAGGCTACTTTTTATCCCAGAAAATTAAGGAGTTCTCGAGGGAATCAAAAAAACTTAAACCACGCGGATGAAGTCGCGGGCATCAGCTAGCATTATATTTTTGGACCCACTGGCCCGGCAATTTGATAGAGAGAACTGGTACTTATAGCTTCTCCCCTAAAAATATCTTCCGTTTGATTCGATTCAATTTAGACGTTTTTGCGACTTTGGAGGCATGATTCCGCGGTATTTACAGCTGCGATTTAGAGGTAATGTACTGATAATGGTTTTAATGGCTCGCGTTTTTGCGAGGAGCAATTTTTATGTGTAAACATCTGTATCGGTCTCCATTTTGTGGCGTTGAACGAACTTGTGGCGAACAAGTAGGTATCATGGCCATTTCTTTATTGAAAAACTAGCTGATGCCCGCGACTTCGTCCGCGTGGTCTAATTTTTTTGTTATTACCGCGGGAACTCCTTATTTTTCCGAGATAAAAAGTATATATGTCACTCTCCAGGTCCTCAACTATTCCCGTGCCAAAAATCACGTCGGTCCGTTGCTCCGTTGCAGCGTGATAGAAGGATAAACCAACAAACAAACACACTTTCGCATTTATAATATTAGTATGATAATATCATAGCAACTCTTATACGGCTAGGATTATGTAACTACTGTCTGGTTTTGTGGTCCCGTGGGAACTCTTTAATTTCCCGGGCTAAAATTTAGCATGTTATGTCACTCTCTCAATCCTATACCCGTGCAAAACAACGTCAATCCGTAGCTCTGTTGCGGCGTGGTTGAAGGACAAACAAACGTCACATTCTCATTTATTTAATAATTGTAGTTGATTGTAGTAGCTAAGTACTGTATGTTCGCCAATTTATCAGTCCGCGTACAATGATACCTATGATATGTTTTATATTTTGATTTAAACACAAAACACGCAGCTGATTTTCTCAACTCTGAATAACGTTATACGAATGATGTTTAGATAGATGTTGTACATTAATAATTCTGTCAATATATCAAATTTATTCGTAGGTTAAACTTTGCTCGGAGATGGAGAAGTTGGCGAATTGATTTCTTAAAGTAAACAGATACAAAATAAACACTTGCCGATCACAAGAAACGATTAACTCAACGCTCAAAGCCTGATAAGAGAAATCATTTCATTTTATACAGCTTTGCTAGGGGTAGGTAGTAGGGTAATTTCTGGTGATTCTTCATTTAATTTTTATTTAATCAACTAGCTGATGCCCGCGACTTTGTCCGCGTGGACTGAGGTTTTTTGATTCCCGCGGGGAGTCTTTAACTTTACGGGATAAAAAATAGCCTATGTGCTATTCCAGGCTATAATCTATCTCTGTGCCAAATTTCATCCAGATCCGTTCAGCCGTTCTGGCGTGATTGAGTAACAAACATCCATCCATCCACCCATCCATGCATCCATCCATCCATACTTTCGCATTTATAATATTAGTATAGATATAAATAGATAAGGCTTTGTCCTGAGTGACTGAACGTAGAAATTTGAAAATTTGAGAGAATATTCCTATAACACCTTAGAAAGAAAGAACGAAAAAACATTTATTAGCAAATTGTGCCACACATAACAAGCATACCTAAAGAGGTAGATCACCCCTGCACCTCAACGATCCAAACAAGATCTAGAATCTAAACAACAACGATGAGGCGCAGGGATGTAAGAAAGGAACTTTCAAAATTCCACCCCCGAGAAGGTTAAATAGGCGGTTCAAGTTATATCCATGAAACTTGGTATTTGTGCTTTCGGTGAAAAATTAAGACTTATGTTTTTCACAGTTTTTTGAAATTTCCTTTTTTAAAAACCTAATTCCTCGCGGGCAAACGCTAGTTTAGTATAAGTTAGCCCTTGACTTGAGGGACGAGAGGCCTAGTACAACGCAGCAGACGAGAAGAGAGAGATATATTATGCGAAGTTCTTACATAATGATGTAGCGAGACCCCATATAGGAGTAATAGGAGCATCGAATTTCCGCTCACAAAGCCTTGATTGCTGCTTGTATAATGTACAGTAGGTACTTCAGCTTGTTGGATTTTCGTTCGCAAATTCAGAGGGAATGCTGTAAGCTTTCGGAAATGTTGAATAATTGCTGCTAAACATAAAAAAGGTCCTGGCGCAGTGTTGAGCGCTATTGTATTAACGTGCGGAGGCTCCGGGTTCGATCCCGTCAGGGTCTATTGGGGAATTTATAATTTCTGATTTTCCCTGGTCTGGCCTGGTGGGAGGCTTCCGCCGTGGCTTGTTACCACCCTACCGGCAATGACGTGCCGCCAAGCGATCTAGCGTTCCGATACGATGCCGTGTACGAACCGAATAGAGGTATGGGTAATATAACTGCCATACTCCTAACAGTACCCGCTATACCATCTTAGACTGCATCATCACTTACCATCAGGTGAGATCGCAGTCGAGGGCTGCCTTGACCTTGTAGTGGATAAAAAAAAAGTACGGGTAACCTTTTGTGCGTTAAGTGATTGTCCTAGTGGTTGAGACACCCGACTTATATTCGGGTGATCGCGGGTTCTTACCCCGGGCGCGTACCTTTAACTTTTCAGAGTAATTTTAAGAAATTAAAAAATAACACTTGTTTTAAACTGTCAAGGAAAGTGTGCCCGAAAGCATAATGTTCTCAAAGGTGAAGTCTCTGAAGTCGACCGATCCGTACTTATCCAGCGTGGTGGACTATGGCCAAACCATGCTCATTCTGAGAGGCACCTGCATGCTTGAAATTTTAATATAATGTTAAATTTAGTTTTGTTGTTTCCTGCCACGTATAACTTAGGTACCTTCAAGGCAAGAGTGAATTAGCATCTTCTAGGGTTCTAGGCAAAGCCAACCTAGACCTCATCACTGCTTTGCACTAAGCATGTTTGTCGCCAAGCGCAAACCTATCTCACAATAAAAAAAAATTGGCAGTCATAGGAACTGCCGATAGAAGTGAAAACGAATATTTAAAATATATAATATATTTTTTTAATTATTTTAAATATTTAAAAAATAATTAAAATAAGTATAAACCTTAAAACTAATGTAGTATATTTATATTTAAGACCTTTTGTCTTCGTAACAACGCGAGCATGTCGGTGATGGTAACACGAATCCACAAGTTTACCCCCTACCAAAAAGTGCTCAACGCGGCTAAAGAAGTTTTCACTTCAAAAATGTTCTCAAAGTTAAGATGTTTAAAGCCTGCTAATCTGTATTAGGCTAGCGTGGTGGACACAGCCATTCTGAGAGGAATCTCGTGCTCAATAGTGGGTTGGCGATCGGTTGACATGATAATGATCACTGTCAGATACGGCAATCGACCCACTGGTTGATACAATGTATAAAATCGCACAATAGGTAGGTTTCAAACAAAGAAAACGCTATTGTTTTTGCGTGCTCCCAATAGAGGCATCCACGTCAACGCCATAATTACATCTGCCACGAAACAATGAATACCTGTCTGCGTACCGCGTTGCGTGACCCGAAATAAGGCTGCGCCCACACTAGCAACCACATTCGCAAGTAAAAATTCACAGATTTGCAGTCCCCGCAAGAATCGGAGCATTCAAAATGAATACAAAAATTTACAAAAAAATGTATTAAACGATTTACAAAATTCTAACTCGAATGCACTTTCCGTCTGCGTCCGCATCTTTTAACACCATTTCCATGACGATCGGTCAATAATCATAGAAGCTACATCACTTTTTATATACGGAAATACCCGTTTTTCTATAATTCCAAATCACAATATCTATTAACCGATTTTCAAAATTTTTTCGCCATTTTGTAACTAAAAAAACGGTCTTAGGGTATTCCCTAGGACTATTTTTTTCATTTTTTCTTAAGTCGGTTTTTTTCCGAAATATTTACAATTGAGTAAACTAACACCCCCCAGAAAACCCGACTTTTTTACATTTTTCAAAATTTCAAAAAAAGATACCAGCCGATTTTCAAAATTCAAACGCTCACACATGTCTCGAGAGATTCGTCAACTCTTGGTACTATTCCAATCTCGATCTTCCCACAATCCTCGGAGCTATGGTCAAAAATACGTCTCAGGCGATTTGCATCTGATAACCATTTTCTATGGTAAAACTGAATAATAGGGATGATGACAACTCAATTAAATCAGCAACTCTTTATCAAACTTTAAAACGCCCTTCTACTATAGAAGTTTGTATGAAATACATAGTTGTGACATCATAAAATTTCAAAGCACTTTTTAGGGTTTCGTACCCAAAGGGTAAAAACGGGACCCTATTACTAAGACTCCGCTGTCTGTCTGTCTCCAGGTTGTATCTCATAAACCGTGATAGCTAGAAAGCTGAAATTTTCACAAATGATGTATTTCCGTTGCCGCTATAACAACAAATACTAAAAATTAAAATAAAATATATATTAAGGGGGGTCCCCATACAATAAACGTGTTTTTTCGTATTTTTTTGCTCAATATTAAAAACGGTAACAGGTAGACGGTTCAAATTTTCACAGAATATTAACTTGTATATTACCTTTCAAAATAAATAATTAAATATCAATAAAGTAAATATTAAAGGGGGGCTCCCATACAACAAACGTAATTTTTAAGCAATTTTTTTTAATAATTTAAAACTTACTACAGGCTTGTACGGAACCCTCGGTGCGCGAGTCCGACTCGCACTTGGCTGGTTTTTTTCTTTAATCTAAAGTTTCAAGTGGTTATCAAACTAAAAACTAACCGTTCTCGGTTTCGGTGAATTTTTGGTCTCTCGCAAGACCCTCTATTTAATCATCAGTAAGTTATTTTTTTTTACATAGGCAATCATCCCTATTAGCCTTGTATTTACTGGGCTTGATTTTTTGCGCGTAGATTTTGGTTTTTACGAGCTTTTACTTTAAACTTAAATCATTAAGAATCATTTTTAAAAACGTCCGCCTTATTGAAATAAGTGTGACGTCATTTTATTTCTCGTATTCTTGAACTCACTTCGGTACAAGTCAAAAAGATAGATAAGTAGATAGATTCGTCCATTATCTTTTCTTATCTAACATCAAGAGCTCTGCAATACTAAGCAAAGCCGTAAGCTCTGAAAGGCTACTCAATTATTTAAGCTCTTAATAATGCATCATTGTCGACTTAATCGAAAGCTTTCGTAAGATCATTGAGCAACAAAAGACAAGTAAAATCTCCTTAATAAGTTGTGCAAAGTGAAATAGTGGTGTAGGAGCTGGTGGGGAAATTACAATCTATACTCTATCGTCTATACTAATATTATAAATGCGAAAGTTTGTATGGATGGATGGATGTCTGTTACTCAATCACGCTTTATCGGCTGAACGTATCTGGTTGAAATTTGGCACTGAGATAGATATGGCCTCGAATAAAAAACATAGGCTGCAGTTAGTAATATTATGTGAAAAAGCAACCTCTGTTTTCAGCTTGAAACTCAACCCACTACTTATCTATACTGTGCTCAAGCTTCGAACACTCCCAGTGTGAAGCGCAGTGGAGAACGCTGTTGTCTTATAAGCGGGAGGTCCATGGGTTCGAAACTCGGCAGGGTCAATTATTTATAGCAGAATAGGCTTGCACTTGACGACAATCAGCAATGATGAGGTTACAAGATTGATTGCAGTCAAGGGCTATGGTAATCTATGGTAGGGCATCTGATGGTAAGTGATGATGCTTTCTAAGTTGGTAGCGGGCTAACCTGTATGGCAGTTATATTTAACCCATACCGCTAATCGGTTGCTACACGGCATCGCACCGGAACGCTTAATTGCTGTACGTCTTCGCTAGCCACGGCCGAAGCAGACCAGGCCAGAGAAAATTCTGAAATTTATATTCCCAAATTGACCCTGCCGGGTATTGAACATGGGACCTCCCGCTTTAAAGACAACAGCGAGCACCACTGCGCCAGGAAGGTCGACAAAATATTCAATGCCAATGTATTTGTGTCCACTTGCTCCCAGCCTATAATTTAATCGGTGGGCGTGTGACGCAAGCCGCCATATGCTCAGCTGATAGTTGTGCAACGGTTCGTGAGAAACTAGCTCAGGTTACAGAGATGCTTCTTAGTTCATCTATACTTAAAACAATAGGTTATAAGTAGGTATGTTAATGTAGTTAATTAGGTATATTTTTTATAATCAGTATATTTTTACTGTAAATAATCTTAGTAGGCTTATTCTATGGCATTATGTTAGGTACCTGTAAGGATAGATTTAAGTTGGGTGTACAAATAAATAAATAAAGTTTTACATCATTAAACAAACGTACGTTTCACTCCGACACCGGAGCATCTTCAGGAGATGTTGACTCTACAATGCACACACACACACAATCTTCACAATCGTGCATTGTAGAGTCAACATCTCCTGAAGATGCTCCGGTGTCGGAGTGAAACGTACGTTGAGGGTATTTTTGAAGATTTATGTGGTGTGGAGAATATCGCGGGCTGCAAGTTCAAGATACGCACTATACCACATAGATTTTACCTTCTGGCGGATCATAGCGAATTAAACTTCTAGTTTTTTCAATGTCATGGACTTCCGCGAAGTAACGCCTGCTTCTATCCAATACATTAAAGATTTTTAAACATACTATAATAAATAATTAATAATATAGCTAGTATATGAGGTAAGCCCACCCGTGCGAAGCCAGGGGCGGGCGGGCATAATATTATCAATCTTTTTTGTACCCAGCACTAATTTATTTTTCATAAAAATCTGTTAGCACTGGAAACGTCAAAAATGTCGTGTAATTAAAAATTCTACTATACAATATACTTCCATGACATCCAATACGAAGACAGAGAGAGTGTAATTTTACCTGATTTTTTTTCAACTGACGTTGTACAGGAATTCGTTGTAAACCAAAATTCGACTAATTCGTAGGTTAATAATGATACTCGGGAGTAGGAGAAATGGGCCATAATGGGCCTTAGTGACATAAAAAGCCTCTGTGTAGCATATAAGATCTACCATCGCCAAGATTTCAAAATCTAAAATTAAACACCAATCTGTGGTTTACCGTACCGATAGGCTCACCTTTACTACTAATAAAGCGAAAGTCAACGTCCTACGAAGCAGTGCAGAGGTGCAATATAGAGTATTAACCTAAAACCGTCTTTATGACTAGCCACTTAAAGTTAAAATCACTTCACAGGCGCATAATTTATTCCTATTACGTCTAAAATGAACCTTGTTGCTATACTATTAGGGCGACACCTTTCGACGTTGACGCTGGGATAACAAGCTTCGCTGCGGTCGGAAATCCTGGTGATGTTAATTTTGAATCTTATTTTGTAGGTTATAGAGTTGTTATTTGAGATATATTTGTTGATAGAGTGCAGAAGAAAGCTGGTAAAAACATCTTTCAAGTGGTTTAGCGGATGGGCATATGTGTAAAGCGCTAAGTAGGTTATGAAAAGTGAAAGGTTGTGTAATCGAATAGTGGACTCTTTAATAGTAGATTGTATTATAAGGGAGCAAAATAATATTTTTACGGCGAGGGCGCTTTTTTGAATCCAGAACGAAGTGAGGGATTCTAGAGTAGAATCCTGAGCGTAGCGAGGGATTCTTTAGTAGAATCCTGAACGAAGCGAGGGATTCAAAGTACGTCGCCCGAGCCAAAAATATATTTGCGCCCGAATGATACACTCTACTTTTCATCACCCTGTATGAGAAAATATGGTTCCCGCGGGAACTCTTTAATTTCCCGGGATAAAAAGCATATGTGCTATTTCCAGACTATAATCTTTTTTTTTTTTTGAAATCTATCTCTGTGCCAAATTTTATCCAGATCCGTTCAGCCGTTCGGGCGTAATTGAGTAACACTCATCCATACCACCATACATCCACACATCCATCCAAACTTTCGCCTTTATAATAATATTTATTTAATTTTTTTTTTTTTTTTTTTTTTTTTTTAATATATATTATATCCATATAGCCCTTTCGTTAGTTAAAATTCAGAAATTATAAATTCCTAAATTGACCCTGCCGGGGATCGAACCCTGGACCTCCGCACGTTAAGACAGCAGCGCTCAACACTGCGCCACGGAGGTCGTCAATTTGCGTTGGCGCTGAACACTAAGATGTTCCAAATTCAATAAGTGCGCGGCAAAGATAATTGCGGCGCACTTACGAGTATAAAGAGGATTAAAAACTCATTCCTGCCCGCTAAAAGTTTCTTATAGAAAACACCACCTTTGGGCGCACATAAAGGCGAACCAAGTCGTCCTTTTCGAATACATGGGATGAAAAAGTGGTTTACAACTAGTTTAGAGTTATATGGTTGTAGGTAACCCGTTTTCTGCGATTGAAAAAGTGAATCATGCTATAACTAGCCATTTTATTGATCCGTTTCTTACTGATAACACTTCTTATCTCGATTGGCGTGAAATTGAATTCTAAACGTAAAACATAGTTCTCATAGAAAACCTTTGTGAGCGATAGATTCAAAAGATTTAGATATTATGCAAAAACTAGAAGATGCCCGTGACTTCGTCTACGTATATCCGTCTCGAGGTAGCACTTAAGCAATAAATGCACATCAAAAACAGTCAAAGTTATTATTGTTCTTGAAAAAGTAACAGACAGGCAGACAGACTGACGGACATAACAATGAGTTGGAAGACTTAGGCCTCATAAGTCCTATTCGATTGGTCTAGAGTACGATCCCCGGCCGAGCACCTCTAACTAGTTTTCGGTGCTATTTAAGTAATTATAATATATCACTTGCTTTAACCGTGAAGATAAACAAATTGTGAGGAAACCTGCATGCCTGAAGTTCTCCATTATCATTTGATAGCTTCTTCCAGGTAGCTTCTTTCAGGATTTTGATAGTTCTTTAAGGTGTTTGAAGTCTGCCAATCTGCGTTTGGCCAGGATATTGGATTAAGCCCTTCTCATTATGAGAGTGAGACTCGTGCTTGGCAGAGTGCCAGCGTGGATGGGTTGATGATGATGAAGAACATTTAGTACTTACGTCAACAAAAGCCCAGTTTCTCTCAAAACCTCGTTCGTGTCGAAATTTACCTGGAAAAGGAAAATACAATAAATTGTCACTTTTCAAAAGAATTTCGCATGCAAATTTTGAAAACAAGTGTAACGTAAATGAAAAATTAACTTTGACCGAACGATAAGCGTAACGCTGATCCACAAAATGTCGGGGATTAACGGTATTTTTGGTCGCAGACATTCGACATGACAGAAATGAAAACGTGGAAAACATTTATTTTTGCGTTGACAGGACTGCGGTTTGGGCAGTCATGGAGAATAATTTAAAGCGAAATATCAACAAAAGCAAAATAAGTACAACAATTTGTGCCAATTGACATTTGTGGCCAATTCTGTTTAACACAATCTCTAAACTAAACTAAAACTACAGCTCTAAATCTGGTGCTGCCCCTTTCCACAGGCAGTGTAGTGAAAGAGAAAGCAATATAAATCAGTAGAATCAGCTTTCCGAACGGTGGTAGGGTCTTAACTAATCATATGAAATAAATAAATTATTTTTCATTTAAATAGAGCTATCATTTTAATAGTTTAGAGATAATATACAACATAATTAATTATTCCATGATTTCCACGAGAATAAAAAAATAAATCTACGGACGGGCGAAGTCGCGGGCATCATCTAGTACTGTATTATAAAACTTAAATAACTTTAAGGGAAAACTGACTAATAATAGTTAGCGTATATCTCAGTTTCTAGACCCTCTATTATTTTTTAATTTTAAATTTTAGACTCCCACTAAGAAACTTTTTTCTGACTTTCTAAGTGAATCCGGGGTAGTAGTACTTACGCGAGTAGTAGTCGCGTAGACTCTTACGCGATATCCAATTAAGGGCTTTTCGGTTCCTACGCCAAGCTCACACTCAATATTCAATTTATTTATTCCATGTAGGACATACGAGACGTGTCTCTTATATTGTAACGTCATGTTTTGACTCTACCAGGTACTAAAATTCTACATCAATGCTACCACCGGTTCGGAGATTCTACTGAGAAGAACCGGCAGGAAACTCAGTGTTATACACATAGTATAGTGTAGTAAACAGTAGTGTAAATTATTAACACAAATATTGTTCGAATAAGTAAACCTCGTTTTCTTACGCATCTTCTCGTTTTGATTCTTATCCTTCAGGTAGGAAACTGTGACGATTTTTTTTACGACGACGATTACCAATGAAGGGTTCTCAATATAATGACAATCTAGCCAGGCGATTTGACTAATATGTAATTTCTAAACTTATAAAATTTATGTTATGTACTAAGAAATTGTCCAATGACGTGTCAGTCTTTCTTTTTGCAAATATACACTTTGTTGAAGTGAAAACTTCTTTAGCCGCGTTGAGCACTTTTTTGGTAGGGGGTAAACTTGTGGATTCGCGTCACTGACACCGCGTCACCGACATGCTCGCGTTGTTACACAGGTCTTAAATATAAATATACTACATTCGTAATTAAACTTTAATTCCTTAGTTTTAAGGTTTATATTTTAATTTTTTTTTTCATTTTCACTTTTATCGGCTGTCCCTATGACTGCCAATTTTTTTCAAGTGTTCTTTCAGGCATCACTTCACTACCCTATCACTTATCACTATGCACTAACTCAAAGGGATTTATAATTTTTAATCTTCTCACTAGTTGCGTAAGAAAGTATATTAATAGCAGGCGAAATTTCCATAGTTCGCTGATATACCCAAAATTTGTTAATCAAGCCTATTGTCAGTGTTCACGTTTGATACAAATTGGAATACGGGAAAATCATTACGCAAACGTCATGGACATTGCACGCGTTATAGAGTCTGTGGTCTGTACCAGCCCTGAAAATGACAGAACGGCAAGCGCAATCAGCACGCCATTTCTGAACGGAAATGAATTCTCGCATGAAACCCGGAGTTAACGAGACGATGATGCGTTAATATTAACTTTATGGTGCTGATTTAAACTTGTCGATGCTGTAATCTGTTTGATGGTAGTGAGAACACTTGTTTAGCTGATAGTCTTAGGCTGCGATTACACTTTTAAGTTTTACTCCCGAATATGAGTAACTTACCAAATGTGAACAGTCTTGAAGGTCGCGTATCGTATGCAAATGTTAGTTATGTAAGTTTCATATGTACTCTAAGTACTTACACTCAATGACTTTACAATCGTCGAGTCAACATCTCCTGAAGATGCTCCGGTTTCGGAGTGAAACGTACGTTGAGAGTGATTTGGAAGATTTGTGTGGTGTGGCGCGGTGCCGGTGCGAATTGCTGGGTGGTGGGTGTTCGCATGCCGTTGGTGAAAGACACGCACTGTACCACATAGATTTGTCTACTGTGACGGAATAAAGCGAATTTAACTTCTCGTTCATTCATTATCATGGACTTCCGCAAAGTAACGCCTGCTTCGATTCAATATCTAAGTACTAATTTAACGACTGCCTCGTGGATCTAGTGGTTAGCATGTTCGACTGAACCGATGAGGTCCCGGGTTCAAGTCCCGGGTCGGGCCGTAACAAGTATTGGGGTTTTCGGGCAAGAAATCTCATTACTAGCCTGGAGTTAGGAAGTTAGCGGTGTTTCAACCCCCGCGTGAGGCACGCGGGGGTTGAAACGGGAGAGCACGTAAAGCAGTCGGTCCTGCGCCTGATCTCTATCCGGTCGAATCGAATTTTTTGCCCCATAGGGCTATGAGAGTGAAGGAACAGAGAGTGCACCTGTGTATGCGCAGCTGTGTATGCAAAATTTGTATGATTTTATGCAGTCAAAAAAAGCAGTTACAGATAAACTAGTAAACTAATTACCGGTACTTACATGTAACTTAATACATGCATTGCAAAGTCCCAACTCCACTTTGCCAACCGATGTGCATTAAAGTTCTGAGGAGCACTGAATTAGTTGGCAAGTTCTGAAGCTCAGGAACTTATAGGCTGGAGATGACTACTTAAGTTCGCGGTCAGCTGTTACCGTACTTTGACCGTGGTTTTTGAAGTTTGTTTAATATAAGTACCTTCTTATAGTCACAAAATGATAGATCGCAGTAAAAGTATAGTAGGGGATAGTATAAGTAAGCATCATATACTAATATTATAAATGCGAAAGTGTGTTTGTTTGTTGGTTTGTCCTTCAATCACACCGCAACGAAGCAGAAGCAACGGATTGACGTGTATAGTGTAGGACCTGGAGAGTGATAAAGGCTTACTTTTTATCCCGGAAAATTAAGAATTTCCCGCTGGAATCAAAAAAACTTAAACCACGCGGACGAAACCGCGGGCATCAGCTAGTAATATTATATTGAGCTAAGAGAGAGTAATTGAGTAACCGAATAGGGGTATGGGTTTAATATAACGGCCAAGTGCCATGCCCCTAACAGGTTAGGGTTAGCCCGCTGCCATATTAGATTGCTTAATCACTTACCACCAGGTGAGATCGCAGTCAATAGGCTAACTTGTAGTGGATAAAAAAAAGAGTCATAACCCCATGTTAACTTGTATGGAATGGCTTAAGACAACTTGTGTCACGATATGTCTTAAGTTAACATCTCGGTCGGCTCCATCAGTTTAGCGCAGCAATGGCCTACCGATAGATCTCCCATAAGACTGTGACGTCATGATCTTTTTTGGTGGTCGATGGTCGTCCACATCAAGACATCAACATGGATTAAATAATAAAGAATGGTCGGTTCGTCGGTAACGAATAGCCGTTCGTGTGGGCGAAATTGCTCGGAGGCGAGCGCCGGAACAGAAGCCATTGTCCGTTAATAATGAAACTTCCATTTCCAACTTCAAGTTTCTCGTCTCGTTTGCTCGTAATTACTTAGATATTGCTTTAAAGAGACTTGCATTTAACTCATTCTTACATCTCATCAACATCATCATTTCAAACCATCGTTGGCCCACTATACTGAACACGAGTCTCCTTTCAGAGTGAGAAGGGTGTGGCTAGTGTCCACCACGCTGGCGTAGTGCGGGTTAGTTTACTTCACACACGTTTGAGAAAATTATGAAGAATTTTCGTGTGTGCAGGTTTTCTCACGGTGTTTTTCTTCACAAACAGCGAGTGGTAAGTATCAATTAAAACGCATGCAGAAAAGTTTGCGCAAGGATCGTACCCTGGACCACCCCAACAGGAGGTCAACCATCTAAACCACCGCAGCAACATATCAGCGTTTCATCTTTAACTATGGAACCTTAAAAAATGGTCAGTGACATCAACACGGATAAAATAATGAAGAATGGTCGGTCCGTCGGTAACGAATAGCCGCTCGTGTGAGCGAAATTGCTCGGAGGCGAGCGCCGGAACAGAAGCCATTGTCCGTTAATAATGAAACTTCCATTTCCAACTTCAAGTTTCTCGTCTCGTTTGCTCGTAATTACTGGGCATTCATTTTCGGAGCATACTTACTACTTTAAAGAGACTCGCATTTGACTCATTCTTAAGTTCTTATGACTTCTTAATCATTGGAAATCCACAGCTTTTTTTTTCTTCGGGGGGAGGAAAAATCCCTCCGGACTTCTGCCTGTCGGCAGGGCATGTCCGACTTGCGCGGACTAAAACAACCTCCCCCACGACTTCCAGGTCAGCACGGAACTACTTAAGCATTACTTCGTGCTGACCCTCTAGTTCTTAATCTGTCTTCTGTTTTCTTTTTTTTCCTTCTGTTATTATTTTCTTTTTTTTCCTTCTGCTGTTATTCCTCTCCGCAGCATTATTGCCTTTAGCATTCGCCCATAACGTTGCCAAGCTTCCTCGCTCGACAGCATCCTTGTTATTAGGTTCTGTGCGTTCACGGCGTCGCGTCGCTCATTCCCTGCGCATCTGTTCTTAGGTCTGCGCAGCCGGAGCAATCAAAAATTGCGTGTCTCGGGGTGTCTTCCTCTCCGCAAAAATAACAGTTTTCTGTTGGTGATTTTCCAATTGCGAAGAGGTATGTGTTGAACGCCTAAAGAGACACTCATTTGACTCATTCTTAAGTTCTTACGACTTCTTAATCATTGGAAGTCCACAGCTGGACTTTTCTTAGAGGTAACTCGAGCTA
Source organism: Erebia ligea (assembly GCA_917051295.2). NCBI lineage: Eukaryota > Metazoa > Arthropoda > Insecta > Lepidoptera > Nymphalidae > Erebia > Erebia ligea. The sequence goes on along the minus strand of OU785241.1, from coordinate 11,188,643 downwards.
GCAGTACTCTATGGTATTGTAGCTAAGTACAGTGGTACTTAGCTACAATACCTCAATTAAAAATTAAAAATCTCTTCAAAGTTAAGAGATTTTTAATTTTCAATCATACGTTCAATATTATAAATACAAAAATTTGCTTCCTTGTTGGTTTGTCCTTTAATAACGCCGCAACGGACCAACGGATCATCGCGATTTTTATATGGTTATAGTTGAGGACTTTTTATCCCGGAAAATGAAAGAGTTCCCTTAGGATTTAAAACATCAATCCACGCGGACTAAGTCGCGGCCGTCAGCTAGTATATAATAGATAAATAGATATATTATATAATATAGACAAGCTTTTTCAATCTTATCCGGCACTAAAACAGACATAAAATAAATGGTCGGAATCTGAGCAAGCGTCTGAATTATCAATCTACTTTATTGGCCTTTCAACCCACAATGGCGACCCAATTTTACTGATCGTTACTGCTCAATGGTCTGCAGGCATCTTGCGGCTTATTGCATTGCCGTTTCACCTTATCGAGTTAAGCGTAACATTGGGACGAGGCACAGAACACAGACCTTGTTTCTGTGATCTGTGGGACGAGGGTATAGCGCGACGCGACGGTACAGCCCGATTCACCCGTTGTCCCAGTTTTTTTTGTTAATTAGATGAGCGACAAACGTGGCAAAGCGACAAACGCGGCAAAGCGACAAACGCGGCAAAGCGACAAACGCGGCAAAGCGACAAACGCGGCAAAGCGACGCAATACGACGCGACGCGACAGTATCAAACAGTAGCCGACCCTTCACGTGGCATACGTTGTCGCGTAGATACGTCTGGTGTCGCTTCTGTCGCTCACGTAGGACAACAGCAGGGCGATTATGTAAAACCTGGATCAATCATTGTTACAGTCTCAATTGTTCAACTGTGAAAACAATTTGGGCGTAGTAAATTTTTCAGTCAAGCGTAAGCTGTCCTTATTTTTTTGCTGTTCTCTACGGAAGAATTGTCGGTTTGCCGTTAGGAAAGCCAAGATGGCGAAGTTCAGTGGCACCCAAAGGTACGATCGTCAGCGGTATAATATTGATATTAATCAACTAAGGAAGGTTTCTTTGTGTTTTTACTTCAACGGTCTCTTACACTGTATGTATAACCCGACTGAGTTTGTTGTGGGCTCTTCTCAGACCAGGGCGCGTTTGGAACCCTCGTAGCTTTAGTCTTAAGATACCGTTGTTAATTATCACCATCAATTCTTATTCTTTATAAACATGACGTTCAGAAGGTGTACTTTGTAGGTACCAATCAAATAAATATTATAAATGCGAAAGTTTGGATGGATGTATGGATGTATGGATGGATGTTTGTTACTCAATCACGCCCCAACGGCAGAACGGATCTGGATGAAATTTGGCACAGAGATAGATTATAGTCTGGAATAACACATAGGCTACTTTTTATCCCGGAAAATTAAGGAGTTCCCGCGGGAAACGAAAAACCTCGATCCACGCGGACGAAGTCGCGGGCATCAGCTAGTTTTGAATAAAGATGATTTGATTTGATTTGATTTGATTTGTATGCATGTCTGGAAAGTTTGTTTACATTTAAAAGGCCCTTTTAGATTCATAGGGGGGTCTCTGTTTTATGTTTTCTTATGAGAATTTTTTTACGTCTGTCGGACGCTTGGCACGCTGGCGCTTCCACTGTGCTCGCTAGCATAGCAGTGTGTTGTTTACTTGAGAACACGTAGGCAGTAAACACTAGGATAGAAGGAGAGCAAGTAAGTAGACCGCGCGGTCTACTACGCGGTCCGCCGATCCACGCGCCGTACTAGTTATTTATATAAGCTGTGACACAGACCTCAGCGTAGTCCAGTAAGATGCAGCTTATTGCAGCCGTCGGCGCCTTTCGAAACTTATTAAATCAGCGAATATTGTTTTTCTCGAGCAATTTCGCCGCTAAGCCTCCGCCGGGAGATGAAAGGCCGGTCAAGTGCGAGTCGGACTCGAACACGAAGGTATCCGTACCATTGTACAAGATTTTTGAAAGACTATGTAGGTACCTACTTTTTAATTACTTTCGAAAAATAATCACGTTTCTGTTTTTTTTATTTAATTCAATTTGTATTATTTTTTACTACAAATTGCCCGAGACTTCGTTCGCGTGGATTGAGATTTTTGGTTCCCGCGGGAATTTTTAAATTTTCCGGGATAAAAAGTAGCCTATGTGTTATTCCAGACTAATCTATCTCTCTCTAATTCTATCTATCTCTGTGCCAAATTTCATCCAGATTCGTTCAGTCGTTTTGGCGTGATTGAACATAAATCCATCCAAACGTTCGCATTTTTAATATAAGTATGGCAGTAATAGAAATACACAGTCTAAGAAAATTTCAATTGTCTAATTATCCCGCCTACTGATAGACGTACGGACGAACGGATGGGCAGACAGTAAAGGCATAGGAAAAGGCCAACCTTTGGGTACAGAACCCTAAAAATGGCGACCCGGTAATTGTAGGAGGATAGATAATATTAAATTCTATGGAAACATCAAAGTCTACTGCGCCTCGACTATAAATAGAGCTTTTGATCTGTGAATTGGATGACAACTTTAGCAAAGTTATTAACTAGTTAAATACGTACATTGATTCCATGAAGAATAATTGTTTTTAAACTTTACAGTTTAATATCGACGAAAAAACTTGACGCGTGAGACGCTTTGTCTTAGGTTTTTAAAATCCTGTCTGTATTTCCTAGATTCTTTTTTTAATAGGAATTATAGTAAGGAATTTATCAATACCTAATTCAAAATACCAGGATTTTTCAAAAATCCTGAAATATCAATTTTCATGACCGTAACTTGAAAAGGGCCGATTTTTGCAAACTTTCATAAAAAAATCGGTTATTTATAACCATTCAAATTATTATTTATTAATTGAAATATATAAAAAAATCTTTAAACACCTTATTTGTATCAAGTTTTAAGCTCAAATACCAATTTGTATGGATATACCTTGAAAAATGCCGGAGTTTCATATTATAAACTTTCATCTCCTTTAACACCCTTGGAGATATAATTTCCAAGACTTCTGAAACACGTATTTCTACACAAATAATCGCACTTCACTATCTAGACCGCAATAAATAATTATCGGTTCGAAGTTGTTCGAGCGCGAAGTTTATATTATTGCAACACAGTTGAAAATAGATGGCGCTGTAAGAAGTTAACTCGCGCTGGGAGTTTGACGCATCGCATATGGTAAGTACGAGGTAGAACAGTTGATCGTTCTCTCCTAAAGGTCCTTAGTCTTTAACTATACATGCAAAATCTCATGTTCTGTATTTTTGAAACTCTTGCCACGCATTAAACGTATGGCAGAGTATTAAGGTGCCTTATACGGATTTCATGATGTGTCATCCTTTTCCAGGTACACTTTAAAGAATCGGGAGTCACAGCTGTGGGGATGTCATGGTATCAAATTAAAGGTCATTTCTTCATCTCTCGTTTGACCTTATAAAAATGCACACTCCAATACAAATTTTCTGCATAAATACGTTTCTCCGAACGCAAGATCTGCTAAAAATGACGAAAAATGGGGTCCGGATAGGTACCCATAAAGCTAGATCCGCTGCATATTTTAACTTGAATATTGACAATAAAGTGGGGCTTATATAGTCCTCTATCCATGGTGCAAAGCATTAAGCATACAAATAAATATGTTTATAGTTTATGTGGCAAAAAAAAAATGTTTCATACATTTTTCTATGAAAAGAAGCCGAGCGCTAGGCGTTTGGCACTCAGTACGCGCTGAGACGCGCTCGTGGACGGGTGGGTCTATCGCTTTTTTGCACGAAATTTATTACGACAAAATGAACACCGTGTTGTGTACTGCCATAGAGATATAATATTCTCTATGTGTACTGCGCTTAGAAAAACTTGATACCGACATCCACAAAGAAGGAAGTTCTCAAGTGTAGGCGTATTTTTTTTACCCGATTACGGCAAAGCCACAAGGAAAGGGTATGTTAGGAATATATATGTATGTATGCATGTATGTATGTATGTATTAAAAAAAAGTGAGCGCCATTTTGAAATTCTTTGTTATCGTACCGATTTCGTTCAAAATCGATATCTGGGGTTCCCTGGGATCACAAAACAGGAAACTGTTACCAAAATTTTAAAAAAGTCAGCGCCATTTTGAATTTTTTTGTTAACGTACCGATTTCGTTCAAAATCGATATCCGGGGTTCCCTGGGATCACAAAACAGGAAACTGTTACCTAAATTTTAAAAAAGTCAGCGCCATTTTGAAATTTTTGTTATCGTACCGATTTCGTTTAAAATCGATATCTGGGGTTCCCTGGGATCACAAAATAGGAAACTGTTACCAAAATTTTAAAAAAGTCAGCGCCATTTTGAAATTTTTTGTTATCGTCCCGATTTCGTTCAAAATCGATATCTGGGGTTCCCTGGGATCACAAAACAGGAAACTGTTACCAAAATTTTAAAAAAGTCAGCGCCATTTTGAATTTTTTTGTTATCGTACCGATTTCGTTCAAAATCGATATCCGGGGTTCCCTGGGATCACAAAACAGGAAACTGTTACCAAAATTTTAAAAAAGTCAGCGCCATTTTGAAATTTTTTGTTATCGTACCGATTTCGTTCAAAATCGATATCTGGGGTTCCCTGGGATCACAAAACAGGAAACTGTTACCAAAATTTTAAAAAAGTCAGCGCCATTTTGAAATTTTTTGTTATCGTCCCGATTTCGTTCAAAATCGATATCTGGGGTTCCCTGGGATCACAAAACAGGAAACTGTTACCAAAATTTTAAAAAAGTCAGTGCCATTTTGAATTTTTTTGTTATCGTACCGATTTCGTTCAAAATCGATATCCGGGGTTCCCTGGGATCACAAAACAGGAAACTGTTACCAAAATTTTGAAAAAGTCAGCGCCATTTTGAAATTTTTTGTTATCTTACCGATTTCGTTCAAAATCGATATCTGGGGTTCCCTGGGATCACAAAACAGGAAACGGTTACCAAAATTTTAAAAAAGTCAGCGCCATTTTGAAATTCTTTGTTATCGTACCGATTTCGTTCAAAATCGATATCTGGGGTTCCCTGGGATCACAAAACAGGAAACTGTTACCAAAATTTTAAAAAAGTCAGCGCCATTTTGTAATTTTTTGTTATCGTACCGATTTCGTTCAAAATCGATATCTGGGGTTCCCTGGGATCACAAAACAGCAGTCAATCAAAAAAAAGTCAGCAGTGAACTTTTTAAAATTTTGGTAACAGTTTCCTGTTTTGTGATCCCAGGGAACCCCAGATATCGATTTTGAACGAAATTTGTACGATAACAAAGAATTTCAAAATGGCGCTGACTTTTTTAAAATTTTGTTCATAGTTTCCTGTTTTGTGATCCCGGGGAACCCCAGATATCGATTTTGAACGAAATCGGTACGATAACAAATAATTTCAAAATGGCGCTGACTTTTTTAAAATTTTGGTAACAGTTTCCTATTTTGTGATCCTACGGAACCCCAGATATCGATTTTGAACGAAATCGGTAAGATAATCTTTTATACATTATTTTACAATCTCAAAAACTGAGTATTATTGTAGCCGCGAGTATTGTTTCGGCGCATAAATAGGTACATAATATTTACCGCGGCCAACAGCGTAAACAAGTACCTAGTAAATAAATAATCGTCTAATATTTTCAATTAACAAAATTGGTTAGTTGGCTATAAAATCGAGCGTCTCTACGCTCTATAGCTCTACGCTCTCGTAAAGCATGCATATATATGCTGTAGTGTGACGAGTTTTATACCTATAGTTGAGTTTTTTACCTATAGTTGGTCGCGGGGTAAATGTTTAAAGGGCCTTAAATCAACAATAATTGTATATTATCATTATACAGCTACGTCTCCTCTTAAATTTCAATATTTAGAGCATTTCTGAATAATAGCTATGCCTATGTCTATTATAATTATTTTGTATAATATATTAGTGTATAATAATTATTATGTTATTTAAATGGTATTCGTTAGTTTAATTACATATTAGTATTTAAGTTTATTTTTATTTCTGCACGTTGTCCTCTTATTCATTTTTTCTTAGCGCTAAGGTTGTCTGGAAGAGATCGCTGCTTTTTTTTTAAAATCCTTTATAAGTTAGCCCTTGACTGCGATCTCACCTGATGCTAAGATGGTAGCGGGCTAACCTATTAGGGGCATGGCAGTTAAATTAAGCCCATACCCCTATTCGGTTTCTACACGGCATCGTATCGAAAGCTAAATCGCTTGGTCTTGTCTTTGCCGATAGGGTGGTAACCTGCCACAGCCGAAGCCTCTCACCAGTCAAGAAAACGCCTTGCAGAAAAGAACAGCACTATATTAAATTGATTAAATTGAGCTTTGAAAAGCGTTCACATTTCCCTGCAAACAATATTGAATTAAATTAATCGTAGAATAATTATACATTAAATAGATGCAAACTGCGATGAAGCAACAGTTCCGAACAATCTAGTGAAAAGGGATATAGAACGTAAACCGATTCGTGTCGAATAATTAGAACTGTACATACAACTAATGCATTTTAAACTAGTGGAGTTGGAATGAACATCGGAGTTCTGTGAACAACTTAATTAGTTCCCAACTTGGTGGTTAACTCGTACTTTATAATAAGAGTTTTATGCTATTAATTTAACCATTTGATTCAGAATCAGAATCAGAAATTATTATATTATTTCTACTAGTAGGATTATGATTCCCGCGGGAACTCTTTCATTTTCCGGGATACAACCTATCCCTGTACCAAATTCCATCAAAATCGGTTGACTTGATGGCCCGTGAAAGCGTGGCAGACAGACAACACACACTTTCCCATTTACAATGTCTCATATTATGTTATCTTAACGTGGGAGGTCCTGGGTTCTATTCCCGGCAGGGTCAATTTGGGAATTTATAATTTCTGTATTTTCTCTGGTCTGGTCTGGTGGGAAGCTTCGGCCGTGGCTAGTTACCACCCTACCGGCAAAGACGTACCGCCAAGCGATTTAGCATTCCGGTACGATGCCGTGTAGAAACTTACTAGGGGTATGGGTGTAATTAAACTGCCATACCCCTAACAGGTTAACCCGCTACCATCTTAGACTGCATCGTCACTTACGATCAGGTGAGAACGATAACACTATCTAATGACTTACTTCAGATGGCGTGCTTTCGCGTGCAGAGCTCGAATATTCAATTACGGTCTTCTATTTGATGTCTATCACACCACACGAATATTCAGAACTTGATATGTTATAAACAAATAAATAAATTTCTTTATTGAGGCAACCAAAAGGCCCATTTGTTAGTAGTACATAAGCTAAAAACTATGTTAGTACTCATTGAAATAGAAATAAGAATTTGACATAATAACAAAATAATTCTACTGCAGCTTTCACCCAATTAACACTTTCAAGAAGTGTTCAAGGATTGGGGAATAGAATAGAATAGAATAGAATAATCTTTATGTGTATACATAAGAAGGAGTCCAACTTCCCTGATAACATCTTCAGGATACTATTGGAGCTCGAACGCAGTCTGTTCAGGAGGGAAAACAACTTCTTCCTTATCATGGCATAAAAGTTCTCCGTTTGCTCTTGAGCAAACATGCTAGATGCCGAACAAAACCGCGCGTTTGTTGTATGTGGTTTTGCACGTATGTTATTTATACGTGTAGGTATATCATGTTCTATTGTCGAAATATTAAGCTTTTTTGCAGCACATATTATAAATCAATCTTTTATTAAAATTATAATTATTGGCTGACTCGATTAATGCTGAATATTTCAAATGCAAAAGTGTTTCTGTCTGTCTGTGTCCTTGTTATGGGCTCACGTTTGTATACGTTTTTTACTCAAGGAACGCAAACAAAGTCGATGGCATCATCTAGTTCTAGTGATTAATCTGTTACAACGGAATAAATTCAGCGTTGTAGGAAAAAAATATAAATGTTGATATTGTGCGGGGCGAATCAACATAATATAAACATGATTCAACGGGCCATAAATATCACTCAAAGGTCGCTACAATACACTGAATTGGCGAAATAGCGAAAAGAAGGGATAAAGTTCCCGGAGTCGTTCCCAAGCATCTGGTACAAGCGAACGCTTTAGCCTTTATACAAGTGGAATCGATCGGTATTCAATAAAATTAAAGATTCAGGAAGCGTGCGGGGAGAAGCTTTGCGGAGTGTGTGGAGCGCAAATTGCGGAGTTTAGCGATTTGGGATACAGGAATTGGTATTATCACGGGGTTGGCATTTACATTTTTGGTCAGTAAAGTAGTAAATTAAGGACGTTTAGTGATTCGGAGTACAAGAATGTGTATTAACGCGTTACATTTCATCATTAATGGTTTTGGTATCGAATACAAGCGAAAGCTTTAGCCTTTACACAAGTGGAATCGATCGGTATTCAATAAAATTAAAGATTCAGGAAGCGTGCGGGGAGGAGCTTTGCGGAGTGTGTGGAGCGCAAATTGCGGAGTTTAGTGATTTGGGATACAGGAATTGGTATTATTATTTACATTCTTGTTTACATTCCACCTTAATTGTTTAGGTATTGAATTGAAGATGTAAAAAGGAATGCAAATTCAATTCAATTTTCGATACTGTTGTGAATTGAATTTGCTCAAGTAAGGCTATTTCTAATTTTCTGTGATAAATTATCAGGGCAAGAGTAGCAAATGGTAAATTACAGTGAGTTTGAGTTCAAGAATATGTATTAGTAATATACATTTTTGGTTACATTCCAACATGAATGGCTTTGGTATCGAATACAAGTGAACGCTTTTTACAAGTGGAATCGATCGGTATTCAATAAAATCAAAGATTCAGGAAGCGTGCGGAGAAGCTTTGCGGAGTGCGTGGAGTGCAAATTGCGGAGTCTAGCGATTAGGTATACAGGAATTGGTATTATTACGGGTTTGGCAAATACATTTTTGGTTACATTCCACCGTAATGGTTTTGATATCGAGTTCAGTGGTTAAAATCAATTAAATTCGATTTTAGCTAAACTAAGGAATGAAATTACTGGACAAACGTCGTAAATGGAGAAACAATATCGAATTCAGGATCCAGAAAGGTAGACAGTAAGAGTTGGATGCAAATTTAATTCAATTTTGGATCCCGTTGTGATTTGAATTTGAATTTGCTCAAGTAAGGCTATTTCAAATTTTCTATAATAAAATAACTGGGCAAGAGTTGCAAGCAAATGGTTAATTATATTAAGATAAGAGTGTTTTGGTTTTGAATACAAAAACAGGTATTAACACGTATTTGTAATATACATTTTTGGTTACATTCCACCTTAAGTGTTCAGATATTGAATTCAGGATGCAGAAAGGTTTATAGTAAGTATAAGCACGTATAAGAATTGGAATCGTGCCGTTCTATTAAGCCACAATATGTTAATTCAATTGTTCTTTCCAGACCGATGGTAGAGTCAAAACATGACGTTACTTATGAGACACTTGAATGTCCCACATGGAATAATATTGAGTATTGCTTAGTAATAAAATTACTATGCAAGCGTCGCAAATGATCAAGCAAATTTTGGAGTTTAAACAAAACAAAATAAAACTGAAAAAGAAAGAAAGAAAGAAAGAAAAACATTTTATTCGACGATGGTGTCACAGACAAAACACAAATTACAGATGTAACAATTTCATCTGTGACACCACCCAGAATGGGTGCACAGCTCAGCTTAAGCCCTGCATTGTATGCCAATAAATTATATTAAAACTAGAGGATGCTCGCGACTTCGTTCGCGTGGTATAAGTTTTTTTAATTCCCACAGGCACTCCTTAATTTTCCGGGATAAATCCTATACCTTAACCTATCACTTTCCAGGTCCTCAACTATACCCATGCAAAAAATCACGTGGATCCGTTGCTCTGTTGCGTCGTGATTGAAGGACAAACTCTCTTTTTAACGTCCTTAGGGATAAAAGTTTCAAAAACTGTGAAACACTTATTTTTTTATTTTAAACCAGAAGCCCAAATACCAACTTTCATGGTTATAACTTGAAAAATGAAGGACTTTCATAAAAACTTTCAACCCCTATTTAACACCTTTGGGGGTAGAATTTTCAAAAACTGTGAAACACATATTTCTTTATTTAAAACCAGAAGCTCAAATACCAAGTTTCATGGATATAACTTGAGAAATGACGGACTTTCATACAAACTTTCACCCCCTATTTCACCCCCTTAGGGGTGGAATTTTGAAAAATCCTTCCTTAGTGAGCGCCTACGTCACAAAAGGAACCTACTGTCAAATTCTCAAGTTTCTAACCCCAGCGGTTTGGGCTGTGCGTTGATATATAAGTCAGTCAGTCAGGACTTTGAATTATATATATATAGAAAAAAAGTAAAAACTTGGAGTAAATCGACATCCTTGTAAGAGACCTACGTCCGGCAATGAATGCCAGTTGGCACTTAAAGATGACGTAGACGAATTTAATCTATTGCTCCGATTTCTCGCTAATCTCCTGTAACTTGTTTCGCGTTATAAGCAAATCCAGGGGGCGCACTGCCACTTACGGTTAATATGTTTATTTAAGGCCCGCAAGGCGGTGGGGGAGCGGGGCGGGGGGATGATATAGGTCTCGACTTCGATTACGAGGAGATGAAAAACTGTGAAGGAAATTACATAACATAATGCGTTTAAACCTATAGCAGCACGGACTTGCCGGCATATTCAAATTATAAATTACAAATTACAAATTCATTTATTCCAAAAAAGATTTTTACAATTACCAATTTTAAATACAAAATTACAAAAATTTCCAAAAACTGCATTGTACAATGTTATAGTCCTCAGTTATAGTAGGTAGGTATATCTCGTATAAAAATGGATTGAGCCAACAGCTTAGCTAGAATCTTGCGATTCTGTATTAAAGCTGCCGGATCAGTTCTCTGCGTGGCTGAAGATTCATTTCTATTTTTACTACATTTTTATTCTTATTTTTATTTTATTTTAAATTTTTAGCAATTAAATTTTTTTTTTACACTATAATTACATTGGAGGAAGTTTGAAATTCAAGTTTGTGAGTAAATGCCTACATTTTGATAACATTTAGGTAGCTTAGATATTTCATCATTCATCATCATCATCATCATAATCTCAGCCTGCAGACGTCCACTGCTGAACATAGGCCTTTCCCAGAGAACGCCACCACACCCGGTCCTCAGCCTTCCTCATCCAGCCACTTCCCGCCACCCTCTTAATATCGTCGGTCCGTCGTGCTGGAGGGCGCCCCACACTACGCTTACTTATACGCGGTCTCCACTCTAAGACTTTTCGGCTCCAGCGGCCATCGCTCCTTCTACAGACATGGCCCGCCCAATGCCACTTCAGCTTGCTAATGGTTTGGGCTATGTCAGAGACCTTGGTTCTCTTACGGATCTCTTCATTTCGAATCTTGTTCTTAAGAGAAACTCCTAACATAGCCCTCTCCGTAGCTCTCTGAGCGACTTTAAATATATACCGGCATAATTTAGGCCCGCGTCGTCGCTCTCGTGGGGATTTACCGTGGGGAGTCCTTTTTTTTCAGGATAAAGAAAAGCCTATATTATTGTAACCCAGAATCTTATAAGTGTGATATCTATAAAGCATACTTTGGCTTAGCTCTAGCTTAAGACAGAGTTAAAATGAGACAGATTTATGATACGCAGATAAGTGCATCCCGTTTTAACTCTAAGTAAAGCCCGAGCAAAGTCAAAAAGCGCTTTATAGATCTCAGCATAAGAGTGCCAAGTCGCATTCTAATCGTAGTGTCGAAATATCTATACTAATATTATAAATGCGAAAGTTTGGATGGATGGATGTATGGATGGATGTTTGTTACTCAATCACGCCAGAACGGCTGAACGTATCTGGATGAAATTTGGCACAGAGATAAATTATAGTCTGGAATAGCACATAGGCTACTTTTTATCCCTGAAAATTAAAGAGTTCCCGCGGGAACCACCAACCTCAATCCACGCGAACGAAGTCGCGGGCATCACCTAGTAGGTACTTAGATAAAACAAATGAACATAATTTAGAAAATTAAAAACACGACTGCCTCTCCATACTGTAGCCAGTAGCCACACAATTTCATTTATTGTTACTCGGGACGATGTAAGGATTCTAACGATACTCTATACTGCCAAATCTGTTCAGATATTTAGAAGTTATGGTGGAATAAAGAAACTCACATACATACATTACATGAACCCTGATTAAATTACACTCCTTTGTTTGGGCAGTCGTGTAATAAGAAGATATTTTGTGTCCTTTGCCTAACGCGAGTCCGTCGGTAATTTATTGTTGCGACACGTTTCAGCATAATTCTCTATATTATCCATTTGTTTTTCCAAATATTGTTAGCAACTCATAATATCCTTCGTTACACGTACACCATAATCAACTTATTATGTAACGCTAATGAAAATTCTGTAATGTTCCAGTATATTCCAGATGCGTGTCTAATTAAAGGTGTGTCCAAACATAGAGCGGCAATTGCGAGACAGCAACACGCAGCGTTTGCAGAACTTAAACTTTCGCGCGCTAGCAAGGACTAAAGAACTACACCCACGACTATAATATGCGCGGCAGACGTCCAATAACAGCGCGGCATTCGGCGTGCGTGCAACCGTGCAAGATTGCCGCTTTATGTTTGGACACACCTTAACGTTAACGAAAGCTCTGTAATGTTCCAGATACGTGTCTAATTAAGGGCCCTGCTGGCTCTGATCGAATGTCAGAATACAGAACATGCTGCTAATTAGCGATACTTTGTGCCAAACTTATAATAGCCCAAGAGATGCCAGGATAATTTTGGCAGATGCCCACGACTTTGTTCGCATGTTTTAAGGTTTTTAATTCCCGCCGGAACTCTTTAATTTTCCGGGATAAAACTACGTCCTTGACTGGGACACAAATTTCATCAAAATCAGGTACAAAATATGGGCCGTGAAAGCGTAATAAACAAACTCACATTTGCATTTATAATATTATAGTTAGTGTGTAAAATTTCAGATCATTGATAACAAAAATTGTTTATTTAAATAATATTATACATAAAATGGTTGACTTCGGGTACAAATTGAGGTTCACAATTATTAGTAGGTACCTACCAGAAGTCATCCATGTTAATTTTATCAAAATTTTCCTAAATATGTACATGAAAAAGTGGAATTTTAAAGACATTTTTTGTACTTACTGACAAAACGACTGTATTATAACATATAGAATAGAGCAACTAAAATACAGCTAGCTAAACCTAGCTGATAGGTCTATATTAACATTTACATAACATACAATAATTTTGCATAAATCTTTCAGCTTTAAAAATTACCTCCTTAAAAAGCCCACCAACTCCTGACCTATCCCTACTATCGTACACAAAGCAAACTCGTCGACTAGTATATTTACTTTTATCCAGATAATTGTAATTTCTCACGTGAGTATAATATAAATAGAGACGTATTAATAACTTTGCTCATTAGATCCGAAATTACTTTACTTTGTTGGATAGAAGCAGGCAGGATAAATAAAGTTGTTTATATTTGTAATGCGGTGCTTAGGAATCATTTATAATATGTACTAGTAGCTGATACCCGCGACTTCGCCCGCGTGGATTGAGGTCTGGGTCCCGCAGGAATTCTTTAATTTTGCGGAATAAAAAGTAGTCTATAAAAAAGTAAAAGGTGTTAGTGTGTGGCACAATGGTGGAAATAAATAGATTTTCTTTCTTTTCTTTTTTCTTTCTATGTGTTATTTCAGACATCTATCTATCTCTGTGCCAAATTTCATCTAGATCCGTTCAGCCATTCTGGCGTGATTAAGTAACAAACATTCATCCATGCATTCAAACTTTCGCATTTACAATAGTAGATAGTATAGATATCCAGATAATATATGGATTTAAATTCAAATATTTTGATGGAATTCCTCAAGATTTGCCCTAATTGCACCTCTAGGTACCACTTGCAAGGAATATTTTCTCCAAATATCGAATCTCTAGATCCACCTGTGAAGACGTAATCAAAAAAATTTGTTTTTTAAAACCCAATACAGTTCGTGCGCGAGTTGAATGCAGAGTAAATGTATGTGTCACCATACATTTACTCTGCATTCAACTCGCGCGCGAACTATACCTGCCTTACTTTTGATCAAATCCGCGGATGGAACCTATGCAATTCAAGAGCGCGCGTGGCTCATGGTTGAGTTAAAGTCCTATCTCTATACATTTGTGTACGTGTAAGAGTGTGCGTGCACGCGATTGCGCGTACGACTGACCGCTCCGAGAGGCACGCACACTTACGCAATGTCCACAACTACAAGTAAAGTTGAAGCGCGCTCGTTAATTGCAAGAACTATACCTTGTCAGCTGCTGTCGAAAACACTTACCACTAGACCAACGAGACAGTCAAGTACAAAACAAGAGCAAGTACTAAACTATTACAAGCAATTAGATAAAGTTGGTGCGACTTCGGACGCTGTCTTAGTAGCAGAACAACTTCAAGAGTAATTAGAACTATAGGTAGTAAATGTAAATAACTATCCTTGGTAGTAACTATTTCTTATTTTTGATCCAATACGGGGATGGAACCTACATGCAATTCACGAGTGCGCGTGGCGCATGGTTGTGTTAAAGTCCTATCTGTATACATTTGTATACGTGTAAGTGTGTGCGTGTACGAATGACCACTCCGAGAGGCACGCACACTTACACAATGTGCACAACTACAAGTAAAGTTCACGCGCGCTCGTGAAGAACTATACCTTATCAGCTGCTGTCGAAAACACTTACTAGTGACTAGACCAACGAGACAGTCAAGTACAAAACAAGAGCAAGTACAAAAGTATTACAAGCAATCAGATAAAGTTGGTACGGGGGCGGTCTAAGAGCAGAACAACTTCAAGAGTAATTAGAACTAGGTTGTAACTCGATGCACTCGCAGTTAATTTGCACCTGCGCTCAACAGGGCAGTGTGAACACGAACTTCTGGGTACCGTGTAAGTACTAAGTAGTTTGAAAGTTGTGTCGTTTACTGATAGAAGGGCTGACGATGGTTGAATGAATTTTATCGATTCGACCTGTTAAAGGAGTTCATAGATGCCTGCATGTCGAAAAGCATGTATAACCTCCCATAAACAGTTCGAGTAAACGTTTTATGCTATCAAATGATTACGATTTGCAAATTCAATTGATCGTAATCGAGTTTTCGATCACATTAGCGTCAAAGTAAAATGAACCATAATTTCATTACTTTAGGCCTCAATGTCGTGAATGCGTTCACAGACAGCGTTCCAAACGGAAACGTTTCGAAATTAAAAGCGGTTGTAGGTACTGAATTCATGACATAAAATCAAGGGCTTTTGGATCCATTTTAAGTTGACGCCAATGTGTGAACGCTCGATTACGATAAATCGAATTTGCAATGTTAAAACTTAGACTAAGCGTACCTACTGATGTCTTTATCGTCAATCGATAGACGACTGCAGCTAGACATGTCTAGACCATTTTATTGCTCTATAGGCTTTAAGTTTGTCTTTTGTAAGTTCTTTCCGACGCGGCGGTCTAACGCAAGCTTAAGGGTTTTCCTGCGCCTCGCTTGGTTCCTGAAATCTTTTTTTATTTTTAATCCACTACAAGTTAGCCCTTGACTGCGATCTCACCTGATGGTAAGTGATGATGCAGTCTAAGATGGTAGCGGGTTAATCTGTTAGGGGCTTGGCAGTTATATTAAACCCATACCCCTATTCTGTTTCTACACGGCATCGTACCTAACGCTAAATCGCTTGGCGGCACGTCTTTCCGGTAGGGTCGTAATCACTAACCAGGCACGGCCGAAGCCTCCCACCAGGCAAATCTGCCATCCCATCTCATCCCATCTGTCTTGTTTCTTTCTTTCACACGCAAGCCCTATCAAAAACCTACTATAACTACAGTTTGACGCAAGTAAAGCAGAGGGCAAAATCTAGCTTGAAATAGGTACTAATAGGAAGTGAAATTGCTACCTACTAAAATAGGTATTACAATAATAACGTGTGTTGGTCTCTCTAGCCTATTATCTCGTACTACAAGTTCATAGTTTGGAAACTGTCTAACGCAGAGCTAAATAAAGTCCGACGCACACCCACAAAGTGTAATGGAGTTATCAGTCTCTTATATTTTTGTTTTAACAAACTCAAATTAGGTAGATACGCTGTATACTTTTTGAAAGTCAATAAAACACGGGGTTTGAAAAAATATAAACTGATATCTTGGAAAATATCACCATCTCAGAAATCATCTTAAATTAATAAGGCGAAACCCACACTGCGATGCGCCCCGCGGGTGTTCGCGGAGAGGCGTTGTTAGTGTGTGGTGCTGCGCGAATTTTGTATACAAACTAATATACTTACGGTCAACACCGCCACACGATCTGCCGCGGGGCGAGTCGCAGTATGGGTTTCATCTTAGATTTATCAGAGCCATTAGAGCAACTCAGTCTCAAGCTTTTTATTAATTAAATTAATTAATTATTATTTTTGCATTTTAAGACATTTCTTATTTTTAGGGTTCCATACCCAAAGGGTAAAAACGGGACCCTATTACTAAGACTCCGCTGTCTGTCTGTCTCCAGGCTGTATCTCATAAACCGTGATAGCTAGAAAGCTGAAATTTTCACAAATGATGTATTTCCGTTGCCGCTATAACAACAAATACTAAAAATTAAAAAAATATATATATTAAGGGGGGTCCCCATACAATAAACGTGTTTTTTTCGTATTTTTTTGCTCAATATTAAAAACGGTAACAGGTAGACGGTTCAAATTTTCACAGAATATTAACTTGTATATTACCTTTCAAAATAAATAATTAAATATCAATAAAGTAAATATTAAAGGGGGGCTCCCATACAACAAACGTAATTTTTATTTTTAATACGTCATAAATCGTAAAACTTACTACAGGTTTGTACGGAACCCTCGGTGCGCGAGTCCGACTCGCACTTGGCCGGTTTTTTACTAGAACAGGGCGCATTTGGAACTCTCTTTGCTCATACTCTTGGACTTACGTTGCTAAAATAACTATAACCATAATCGCACTTCATTTACTTGTAATTTTATGCATGCATAGGCATGTCCGGCATACCTATAGCATACTATAAAAAAATATTTCTTTGATCTATGTAGATGTACGCAGCCGGTTCGTTTCGTCTGCACTCTATTCTGCAGGTATGCGCTGCGCCTAAGAAGTCACCTCCAGCCAATCAATTCTCGTAACTAGAGAACTAATTAAGAGGTGCTCACAAGTTTCGAGCACTCATGCCTCTTCAATGTTCAGTGGACTTGGAAATTGTCAAGTGCGTCATATTACATGTAGGTACTTGCTACTTAGGTAGTACAAGGATCATAATAATTATACCCTTAATACACCTATCTATGTAACTAGATGCATTAATTCATTCCACCCTTGTGGACGCCATCCAGCGCTAAATACCTACACTAGAAGATGATGAACGCGACTTCGTCCGCGTGGACTAAGATTTTTTGATTCCCGCAGGAACTCTTAAATTTTATTTTATTTTATTTTATTTTGGACAGCTACAACAGAAGTGGATAGATAAATAGAGAATAATTATAACGCCAATTACAAGTTTTCACAAATAGAATTTACGTGAGATAGTAAAAAATAAAAATATTATAGATAAATAGTAGCCTATGTCCTTCCTCGGGATACAAACTATCCCCATAGGTACCAAATTTCATCAAAATCGGGTTCATGAACAGATGGACCGTGAAAGCGTAGACAGACAGACAGACACGCTTTCGCATTTATAATTAGTATGGATACCTTTTGTGTTGGCTTTTAATGGACTTTTAATAGACACAGCTAGTTTTATTTTATTCATTTTTAATTCGTGGCATTTTAATTTTAAATATTCCTTCATGTTTTTGTTATATTTTACGTTAATTTTTATAATTAAATATATGATGACCGCTAATTCGTCCGCGTGGATTGATGTTTTTTAATTCCCGCGGGAACTCTTCAATTTTCCGGGATGAAAAGTAGCCTCTTTTTCCGGGATGTAAACTATCTCTTTACCTAATTTCATCAAAATCGGCTGAGTAGTTGGCCCGTGAAAGCGTAGGAAACAGACAGACACACTTTCGCATTTATAATATTAAGTAATACTATATTAGTACCTAATCTATACTTATAATAAAACTGTAACAGGTCCAATTCTGTACATTGAAGGTATTTTGAAAATTTTTTTTGGAGGGCACTCATTATTCGATACTGAAGCCAAATCTGTAATTTTTTTCATTTTTGTCTGTCTGTCTGTCTGTCTGTCTGTCTGTCTGTCTGTCTGTCTGTATCTTGGCCGCGCATCACGCCGAAACTACTGAATAAATTCAAACGAAACTTGGCACGATTTGAGCCCATACTACGAGGTAGGACATAGGATACTTTTTATCCTGAAATTCTACCCCCGAAGGGGTGAAATAGGGGTTGAAAGTTTGTATGAAAGTCCTTAATTTCTCAAGTTATAGCCATGAAACTTGATATATGAGCTGCGGGTTGAAAATGGAGACATAAGTGTTTCACAGTTTTTGAAAATTCGACCCCCAAAAGGGTGAAACAGGGGATGAAAGTTGGTATGAAAGTCCTTCGTTTCTCAAGATGTTTTACAAGTTATATCAACGAAACTTTTTATTTTGGCTTAAGGTAAAAAATAAAGAAGTACGTATGTCACAGTTTTTCAAAATTCCACCCCTAAGGGGGTGAAATAGGGGGTGAAAGTTTGTATGAAAGTCCGTCATTTCTCAAGTTATATCGATTAAAGTTGGTATACAAGCTACTGGTTGAAAATGAAGAAATAAGTGTGTCACAGTTTTTGTAAATTTTACCCCCGAAGGGGTGAAATAGGGGTTGAAAGTTTGTATGAAAGTCCTTCATTTCTCAAGTTATAGCCATGAAACTTGGTATATGAGCTGCGGGTTAAAAATGAAGACATACGTGTTTCACAGTTTTTCAAAATTTCACCCTCAAAGGGGTGAAATAGGGGTTGAAAGTTTGTATGAAAGTCCTTCATTTCTCAAGTTACATCCATGAAACTTGGTATATGAGCAGCGGGTTAGAAATGAAAACATACGTGTTTCACAGTTTTTCAAAATTCCACCCCCAAAGGGGTGAAATAGAGGTTGAAAGTTTGTATAAAAGTCCGTCATTTCTCAAGTTATTTCGATGAAACTTGGTATATCCACGCGGACGAAGTCGCGGGCATCAGCTAGTACCTAATATGGAAGATATTACATCACTTATTAAAAAAAAAATAGGAAAATTCCCCGTTGTGAAAAATAACACATTTACAATGATGACAACCTTGATCCTTTGATTCGGAAATCCTCAATGTTGATTTGCATGTTATTTCGGTTCATTGAAATTGCAATAGCTTCCTCAATTAGACAGTTGCTATTGTTAATAGGTGATTAATTAAGGAAGGTTGTTGACAGATCATCATACATACATATTGTATGTTTGTATGTATGTATGTATGTCGGGTCGCGACCGCAAATGGTACATTGTTGCTACAGGCAGATCCCTGATTTACGTAACCCTTTATAGGGCTGCCACTCGTCTGTTAATATTTTTTTAAAAATTCTCATCAGTCAAAAGATTTTGATAACGCGGTCAGAATACGTCCCAAACCAAAGTTTTGCCTTTGATTTGGAGTGTTTATGATTTTTTCATTCATTGTAACTGTAGGTAGGTAGTAATGAGCACTGCAAAGTCAAAGTAAGTTTTATAGATCTCAGCCTAAGAATCCAATTGTGTAATATGGAGCTGCTATTTGAAAATTTTGGAATACCACTTACCTATATTATGTATAAATTTCGACTCTAGATAATGCCGTAGAGCTAGTTCTAGCTCTAGTTATAGGTGGTAAAGCCTTGAAACATCAAGTGGCAAATAAAGGTATGTTATGCCTTTTGTTGGCACGACACATTATAGACTATAATTATGTTAAGTTAGATTTTTAGTAATTTCTGTATTTTGTGTTTACTATGTGTTGGTTCAACAAATAAAACATATTCTATTCTATTCTATTCTTATTTCAATTAAGTTAAAAATATGAGTTAAATAAACATTTACTTAACGCATTTCCTTATCTATCTATCTACGTAGAGATATAGAGAAATTCTTTATTGCCATGAAAGATATAAAGTAAACACTTAAAAAGTACAGAATACAAAGTGCGAAAGGGCGGTCTTATCACTAAAAGTGATCTCGATAAACGTAATTTTTGGGCAGCCCTACACTGACTAAATTATTAATTGAACCGTGGTCATCCTAATGCGGTTTCAGGATTTGCAGCGATTAAGCTTCCAATGGATAGCAAATTAATAATTAATTGAAATCCCATTACGATTGGAAAATTATAATAATAATTAGAAATGGATTAAATTAGGATTACGGAAACTATCAACGGGTCAGGGCTGGATAAAACCGATTGGTCACAGATTCAAGCGGATTGAAATTTCGTCAATCCGATAACAAGCTCCTGAATGATCGCGATTCTAATAGAATAATATCACCCTAAATTAGTAGATATTATTATGTTATTACAGATGTGAAAGTTTGTAACTCCTTCATGCGATTTGAATGGGAATGGAGATAGCTTATGTATCCTTACATAACACATATAAACTACTAGCTGATACTCGCGACTTCGTCTGCGTGGATTGAGGTTTTTTTGGTTCCCGCGGAAACCCTTTAATTTTCCGGGATAAAAAGGAGCCTAGATGTGTTATTCTAGACTATTATCTATATCTGTGCCTTTCATCCAGATCCGTTAAGCCGTTTGGGCATTATTGAGTAACAAACATCCATCCATCTATCCATCCATCCAAACGTCCGCATTTATAATATTACTAGCTGATGCCCGCGACTTCGTCCGCGTGGATTGAGGTTTTTCGGTTCCCGCGGGAACTCTTTAATTTTCCGAGATAAAAAGTAGCCTATGTGCTATTCCAGACTATAATCTATCTCTGTGCCAAATTTCATCCAGATCCGTTCATCCGTTGGAGCGTGATTGAGTAACAAACATACATCCACACATCCATCCATCCAAACTTTCGCATTTATAATATTTATTTGATAAAGTACTAGCGGACGCCCGCGACGTTGTCCGCTTGGTTCCCCCGGGAACTCTTTAATTTTCCGGGATAAAAGTAGCCTATGTGTTATTCCAGACTACAATCTATCCCTGTGACAAATTTCATCCAGATCCGTTCTGCCGTTCGGGCGTGATTGAGTAACAAACATCGATCCATCCATCCATCTATCCATCCAAATTTTCGCATTTATATTACTATATAGTATAGTCCATTTTACCGCATTTAAAGCCTAGAGAGGCGATAAGTGGAGGTGCCGCGTCAGGTGTGGCAAATGATAGGGAATAAAGCTTTCTGGCGTCACGCCAGGAGTTACAGCCTCGCTGAATACAGATTATACGACTGCACAGCTAGGAACGTGATCCTTGCACTATTTACTTTGTGAACGATTTGGTTGCTAAGTGTTTTGTAATGTACCTACATACAGTAAAGCCTATTTTTTTTAATTCCACTACAGGTTAGCCCTTGGCTGCGATCTCACCAGGTGGTAAGTGATGATGCAGTTAGAGTATCGGGCTAACCTGTTAGCGGTATAGCAGTTGTAAACCTATAGCCTTAATTGGTTTCTCACAGCATAGTACCGGAACGCTTCGCTTGGCTTACGTAACTAGCCACGGCGGAAGCTTCTCACCATACATTTTAAATTCCCAAATTGAG
The DNA here is from genome assembly GCA_917051295.2 of Erebia ligea. Classification (NCBI taxonomy): domain Eukaryota; kingdom Metazoa; phylum Arthropoda; class Insecta; order Lepidoptera; family Nymphalidae; genus Erebia; species Erebia ligea. Next base: position 11,166,789 of record OU785241.1, on the reverse strand, counting down.
CCTGCAGGGAATCGAACCTGGGGCTTCTCGCTTAGGCCTCAGTGCTCTATACCGAGCCAGGGAGATAGACATTAGAATTAGAATTAGAATTTATTTTAGAATAATAACTTAGAATTATAAGTATAACTAGCTGATGCCCGCGACTTCGTCCGCGTGGTTTAAGTTTTTTTGATTCCTGCGGGAACTCCTTAAATTTCCGGGATAAAAAGTAGCCTATGTCACTCTCCAGGTCCTAAACTATACCCATGCCAAAAATCACGTCGATCCGTTGCTCCGTTGCGGCGTGATTGAAGGACAAACCAACAAACAAACACACTTTCGCATTTTTAATATTAGTATGATATAGTAGATAAGTTTGTCATTTTCTATTAAGTCGTATAACAACGCGTTGCGTCGCGTCTCTTTCGTCCCTAGGACAACGGGACAACCAGAAATGCCACCGCTTTTTTTGTGTTGACTAAAGCAAATGTATGAAAATTGCCTTCAAGAGAACATCACAAGCTAAAAGATGTTCGCGTATTAAAAGTCAACATTCTGTACCCTTACTCTGAGATTGATCGAATTTAAAATACGGTCTCACTAGGTGAGGTGAATCACATTTGAGTCAAACTAAAATGAATCTTAGTCTTATTAATTTAGAGCTCAATTTCGTGTATGCATTCACAGCTAGCGCTCCAAACGATACGTTTCGAAATTTGAATCGGTTGCACTGAATTTGTGGCTTTAAATCAAGAGTTTTTGGGTCCATTTTAGTTTGACTCAACTAAAATGGACCCAAAAACTAACTGGCGTTTACACCTCGCGGAAGAATAGGAAAGTCAATATTAATCGCTATTCTGTCAACTATAATATGAAAATTATGTTTTAAGAAAAAAAAATTGGCAGTCATATAAGTCATAGACTGCCTCGTTGGTCTAGTGGTTAGCATGTTCAACTGCGGCTGACGAGGTCCCGGGTTCGAGTCCCAGGTCGGGCCATAATTAAGTATTGTGTTTTTCTGTCTAGAAATTCTCAGTACTAGCCCGGAGTTAGGAAGTTGGTGGTGTTCTACCCCCATGCCTCGGAGAGCAGGTTAAGCCGTCGGTCCCGGTTATTATCACTAACGTGATAATTGTCGTTAAAGCCAACCCGCATTGGAGCAGCGTGGTGGGTCTAAGCTCTAATTCCCACTCTCCTATGAGAGTGGAGGCCTATGCCCAGCAGCGGGACGTTAATGGGCTGTAGTGGTGGTAGTGGATAGAAGTGAAAACTAATATTAAAATATTATTTTACTTAAAGTGCTATAACCTAATAAATGTAATATTATGTAGTTGCTATCACAGGAAACTTTATTGATAAGCCATTATAGTATTTATTACCCTACAAATAAAATACAAAATGCACTATGCAGTCTAGCTTTGCAGACGTTAGTGCAAAGTGAATGAACGTCATTCCCGGGGGAATTTCACTTTGCGCCGTTTTCTTTGAAATATTCCTTAAAAATATTGCGAGGGTTTTAAGTATTTTTACAAAATGGCGCCCGTCGTTTGACTTGTCACGTGTATTGAAAGCTGCTTAGTGAGTTATTGAGAAAAATTGTTATTGATGCAGTTTATTTCAACTAACTGATGCCCGCGACTTCGTCCGCGTGGGTGTAAAAAGTTTCCTATGCGTTAATCAAGACTATAATTTAATCTATATAAAAAGAAATAAAAAAGTATATATAATAGTAATAGTAAGTATAATAGAAAGTATATAAATATAGTAGTAGTGTCTTGTATATAGATATAGTATCCACCACTACAGCCCGTTAACGTCCCACTGCTGGGCACAGGCCTCCACCATCATAGGAGAGAGGGGAATTAGAGCTTAGACCCACCACGCTGCTCCAATGCGGGTTGGCGAGCTATATATAGTATAGATTGTTCGCGCGCCATTTAAATTTTCCCGCCAAGAAGCGCTGAAGCGGGGGTGCGGGCATAGGCGGGCCCGTCTGGCAAAAAAAGTGCAATTCACCGTACTTGCACACCACAAGTCAAGCGACGGACACGAAAGCAAACTCGCTAATTTTCAATGTATTTAATTTGGCTCTTTTATTTAAAATTTATTAAACAGTTTCAAAGTTGATTTTGTTTCTTTCAATAATCTTGTGCTGTAACGCACATAGATTAGTATAATATAGTAGGTATAGTGTAGATATAGACTAGAATCTAGATGATGACCGGAACTTCTTTTGTCAACTTTTTTCTTAATCCGAGGCAACTCTTTGAAAATTGCCATATAAAGTTTTTTATTAATTGCAAGTTAGCCCTTGACTACGATTTCACTTGGTGGCAACTGGCAAGCCTGCAATCAGGAATAGCACTATACGTAAAGAAAGATTGTACTGAAGTCCTTACATTTGTCACTATAACTTCAACAAAAGACGATATAAACCTTCTGTAGTCGAGTCAATGGACATATTTATTACTTTTGAGGGTAACCCCTGAAAGTTTTCGAGGCGAGGAATAAATAGATCTCCCGGGTAACGCGAAGTACTTGGTAGGAGTGTTATCAGAAAAGGCGTTATGTAACCGCGTCAAGATCGCCCACGCAGTTCATTCATGGTGACACACGGACTTTTAGACAACTTTTTTTTGGCAGGATAAAATGCAAGGACCTGGGCTGGTTGACGACCACCCTGGCGCAGTGTTGAGCGCTGTTGTCTTTTAACGTGGGTGGTCCAGGGTTCGATCCCGGCAGGGTCAATTTGGGAATTTATAATTGCTGAATTTTCTCTAGTCTGGCCTGGTGGGAGGCTTCGGCCGTGGCTAGTTAGGTACCACCCTACCGGCAAAGACGTTCGAGTCCCTGTTATGAAATTTGCGAATTTACATTTTAAACCTTTTTTTTTAATAGAATTGAATGTAATTTTAATATGTTCTTACGAGCGTTTAACTCCGGGCTAGTACTGAGAATTTCTCGTCAGAAACACCCAATAGGTACCGAGTAATGATGGCCCGATCAGAGAATTGAACCCGGGACCTCATCATCCACAGTGGAACATGCTAACCCCTAGAGTTAGACCAACGAAGCAATAATTGGTATGGAGATAATAGGTCTAGGTCAGAGTATACTTGAGGTCTATGTGTAGTGACCAGTTGCGTAACCAGTTGCGTAAATCTAGACAGCTTGTTGCCTCGCTAACGTTTATGTGATTCCTGTCGATCTACAGATGCATAGCAAAATATAGAGACGAGACTAGTTCTTGACTGTGAATTTTCCTGTCGCGCTAGTTTGTACAGCTCCATATATAATCGTTTATTATTAATTGCATTCATGTATAGTCCCACACACTTTACTGACCCGGTTGCCAAAATTGGAACTAATTTTTATGCCTGCTTAGTTTTTGTTTTTTTTTAAATTTTGTTTTTAATAGATACTAGCGACGCTGTCACCGAGTCAGAAAAGTTTGTCGGACTTTACATAGTTACCTCATTTCTACGAATATGGTGGTAAATCATTGTGCGGTGGTAGTTTTCTTCATGTATTATTAGTAATTGAAATAGTTTAAATTTTAATAGCTATAAATAGTTGAAAATTCTGATTGACGGAAGAGCACGCAATTTAAACCTTCGTGGTTTTTCGCAGTGCTACCCACCAAAGCTGTATCGATTTTTATTTTGATAATAAAAAAAAAACGTGTTTTTCTTTGCGGTTTGTAGGTATAATATTTTGCAGGAACACACACACATACACGCTACATACAATATTATAATTCTACTGGTTTAATTTTAATGTAAATCAACTAAATTAATCTCAGCGGATCAAAATATAAATTGGTTTGTTTAAATCGGGACGCCCTGTGTTATATTACGTGTTTAAGTACAATATTAATTTAGCGAGGGATCTATCCGTTGTGTCGAGTAATCCGTTTGAACCGTAGATATTTAAACCGTACTATATTAGTCACAGATAGGGTTAAGCTCCAAATACACAGAGCGTATGACTATGATTTTAGGCCCAATTGGGTATAGATACCCATTTGTCTGAGAAAATCGCAATCATTTGAGAGCTAAAATAACTAGCTGATGCCCGCGACTTCGTCCGCGTGGTTTAAGTGTTTTTGATTCCCGCGGGAACTCCTTAATTTTCCGGGATAAAAAGTAGCCTATGTCACTCTCCAGATCTTCAAATACATCCATGCCAAAAATCACGTCGATCCGTTGCTCCTTTGCGACGTGATGATGAAGGACAAAACAACAAACAAACACACTTTCGCATTTATAATATTACTATGAAGTATGATCTTATTTTAATACAAAGTAAGTTTGACCTAACATTGAAGTCAGTTTGATCTAAAAATTCGCTTAATTTTAGAGTTTTTGAAAAAATACAGAGAGATATTGCATTGTACACTGATCAATGGCCTATTTAGGAACAAACTAGCCAACGTTAGAGAGTAATTTATCAGTCTAAATAGCACCCAAAACAACTAAATTTCCCACATATCTGAGCTTAAAGCGATTTTGGTGCAATGTAATTTATTAGGGGTATTAAACCGTGCCCATTATCTTATTAATACAAATTACGTGCAACGAATAATGTACGACGCACATCAGAACGTTTTCCGATTTCGTTTTCCGTCCGATCGGGCTATGAGAGTAAGGGAATAGAGAGTGCACCTCTGTTTGTGCACACACTTGTGCACTAAAATATCCCCGCGGACCTGCGCAGACTTGCGCGGAATGACGAAACGGGTTTCCCGTGCGACGTGGGCGTTCGCGCTAACGTTTTCGCCCTTATGCGTTAAATCTCAAACGATGAAAAGTGTTTCTTTAAAACTTACAATGGGGATGATTCCGTAGTGCACAATCTCTAAACTAAACTAAAATTACAGCATTACAAATATTGCTAACCCTTTCACAATACTCCCTGCGGAAAGGGACAAAACTAGATTAAAAGCTGCCATTTTAATGAAAAAACTAGAAGTTTAATTCGCTATAATCCGCCACAGATTCGGATTATAGCGAATTAAACTTCTAGTTTTTTCATCGCATAGACTTCCGCAAAGTCACGCCTGCTTCTATCCAATAGCTGCCATTTTAGTTTAGCTTAAAGATTGTGATATACAGAATTGGCCATAACTGTCCTACGTTGCGACAAACGCAACACCGCGACTCGATATGACTCGACGCCACAATATCAAACAGTATACCCTTCACGTAGCTTACATGTTCGCGTAGACAATTTTGTCATTTTCTATGGCGTCGTAATGCATCGCGTCGCTTCTGTCGCCCCCTAGGAAAAATGGTTAGTCGTCTAATTTAAAAATTGGATCGCCTCCCAAAGTGTTTACTTCGCCTACTTCGTATGATGTGGCAAAGTTCGCGAGCATATATGAAGGAAAGTCGAGTAGTAATCCTCAGCAGAACATATTTTTATTCAGATTCTAGAAGAATTTCATCACAAATTGGACGTAGTTATTGGTCGTTCATTCACCGGCTATTTAGACATGTACATTCTACGAGCTGTTGACCAAAAAGAGCACATTTTTACGCGAACATTTAGTGTTCATTTTAAGATTCAACCACTAAAAGTAGTCAGTCATATTATTAATATTTCCACCCTCCGAATAAGTAATGTGCGCTCAGCTTAAAATGCAAATTGGTATTAAAATTGATAGTTTGGATAGGCACCTGTAATTTATTATCATTTAAGCCGGATCAGTTGGAATATTATAGAAAATCCGAATATGAAACAAAATCGCCCACAGATTAATTCTGTAATTTTTTTGCTGTGGATCCATATTATTATCTGTCTTTTCAATATATTTTTTCACGTGAATACTTTTCTACTCTACAATTTTTTATAAGTAAACAGATGTACTTACTTACCCTTTGATAATTATATATCAAAGTACTTACCCTTTACTTACCTATAGGTATCTATGCCGTTTTACAGATTTCTATGTAGTAGGTACTTAACAGCCTCTGAACTAAGCCGCGAATGGACAGACTTGGAGACATTTATAGACTGTAGTCTGTGCTTGGAGAGTGACATAGGCTACTTTTTATCCCGGAAAATTAAGGAGTTATCGTGGGAATAAAAAAAACTTAAACCACGCGGACTAAGTCGTGGGCATCAGCTAGTTACTTATAATAATAATAATGCAGTGGGTTCCCAAGTCTTTGCGCAAAACCTACCAACAGTACCAACTTCTTTCCATGATCTGTACCAAGTCTACCAGTAAGTTGAAAGTAGACGTTAAGTAAGTACGTGTAAGTTGAAAGACGCGTCACAACCGCAATACGGAACTGATAAATAATTCATACAATCAAGCGGCTTGCGGAAATCCAAACTTTCTTGAAATATAACCTGCGCTCCCCGCGAACCGTTAATTATGTTGTTTACCCATTTGTTTTACACTTTACAGCTTAATCAAGTTGTAAATATTAAAATCTTGGAAACATTATTGAGATTCCTACCTCAATAAACGTGTATTTTATAACGCCCACCTTCAGAGTGGAGTGCCAAGGCTCTAACACAGCGTAAGGTGCGGGTTATATACGAGAGGCGACGGGCGCGGGCGAGGTGCAGGCGTGGCGCGGGTGCGCCGCCGCTTCTATCATATTTCATACAAAATGCAAGCGACGGGCGCCAGGTATACAGAGCGGTGTCCAAGCGACGAGGCGAGGAAGCCGCTTGGACGCCACTTTCATACTTTTAGAAGAATGAAGGCGGGCATTAGTGCCCGCCTTCCACTGCGAACGGAGCGGGCTCCGTACGGACTCCGTTGAGCTCGCAACGGTTAATTTCATAGAAGTGCTTCCACTGCAAAAGAGTGAGCGGAGCGGACTGAAAGAGTTAAAAGAGTTAGAAAAGTGCACGGTTCCGTACGGACTCCGTTCTTTTTAAGAAACTTTGTACTATGGTTTTTGGAATAAATTATTATTTTATCATTATAATTTCGTTTACTTATTGTAATTTAGAAAATCATCTTCACTAGACCTGCTCGACATTATCACTTTTGAAGAATACCACAAACACGTCTAGGTGTTGCCACGGGCCGCACTGGCCCTCTCCGCAATGCGCGCTGACAATGGAAGCAAACAAACTCGCTCATCTGACCTATGTCATTTTCCGCCTAGCTCACTCCGCTAAACCCGTTGGCAATGGAAGGCAAAAACCAGATTTCTGTGAAACTATTTCTTAGTGGAAGGCAGGACTATTTTGCTCCGTTCCGCTCGGCCATTTCCCGCTCATTACCATTTCGCAGTGGAAGGCGGGCATAAGGCCACACCGCCGCCGCGCTGTCGCCGCGCCGCCGCCGCTGCGCTGGCGAATAGATCCCGCGCCTAAGTCGACGTGTAGTCTTACCACATGAGGAGGTTTATCTACCCTGTGGTCTTACAGTGCATCGACGCCCGTACAAACTGCAGACCACAGACTCACCTACGACACCTTCGCATACACCTCAAACAAATGATGACAACCCAATCAAATCAGCAACTCTTTATCAAACTTAAAAAAACGTTTCTAGCTTGGTAGCTTGTATGAAATACATAGTTGTGACGTCATCAAATTTCAACGCAGTTTTTTTCTTTAATCTATAGTAATTTAAAATGGTTAACAAACTTGAAACTAACCGAGGATGTGAATTTTAGGTCTTTTGGAAGACCCTCTATTTAATAATCAGTAAGAAATAATTTATTTTTGACACAGGCATCGTCCCAATTATTGGATAGAAGCAGGCGTTACTTTGCGGAAGTCCATGATTATGAAGGAACTAGAAATTTAATTTTCTATAATCCGCAACAATAGGCAAATATATGTGGTACAGTGTATCTTGCACTTGCAGCTTGCAATATTCAACACACCACATAAATCTTCCAAATTATTCTCAACGTAAGTTTCACTCCGACACCGGAGCATCTTCAGGAGATGCTCCGGTGGTGTGGTGAATATTGCAAGCTGCAAGTGCAAGATACACTGTACCACATATATTTGCCTACTGTTGCGGATTATTGCAAATTAAATATCTAGTTTCTTCATAATCATCCCAAGTGCAGTGATAATTCTGCCAGCTTGGAGATACGCTCCCCCTCCCCGTCTTGCCCCTGTCACCCGCAGCATTAACGTCTTCGTCGGATGATGGGGTTACTACCATCGCCTAAAGCATTTGTCCGTCAATCTTACTGTTAAGTTTTTGTTGAAATTTAATTTTTAACTAACTGATGCCCGCGTCTTCGTCCGCGTGGAATAAGTTTTTTAAATTCCCACGGGAACTCCTTAATTTTCCGGGATAAAAAGTAGCCTATGTCACTCTCCAAGTCCTCAACTATACCCATGCAAAAAATCACGTCGATACGTTGCTCCATTGCGGCGTGATTGAAGGACAAACCAAGAAACCAATAAATCAAAAAACAAATACACTAGCATTTATAATATTACTAGCTGATGCCCGCGACTTCGTCCGCGTGGATTGAGGTTTTTCGGTTCCCGCGGGAACTCTTTAATTTTCCGGGATAAAAAGTAGCCTATGTGCTATTCCAGACTATAATCTATCTCTGTGCCAAATTTCATCCAGATCCGTTCATCCGTTGGAGCGTGATTGAGTAACAAACATACATCCATACATCCAAACTTTCGCATTTATAATATTTATATTTGATTTGAAGTATGATATACAAGTAAATATTAACTAAGAAATTTAGCTTGTCAAAATAAAACACCACTAATTGAATTAGATTTCATGTCTTTGTTTTGAGCCTAAGTTTCTTGGAAGTTTTTTTTTGGATTAAATGTGATCGATTGGTTTCGCGTTTTGTTCTCTGAAACTTGTTCATTGTTAATAGTTTTTCGTCCCATTAAAAGTTCAGACGGTATTCGTTATTGTAAGATCGGATTTTTCCTTTTGTCCTCTGTTCTTTTCTTTGTCTTCGAGATTTATTGTTTCCCTTTTATTTACAGTTCGATTTTCTATAGATAAAATTGACTTTCTGCGAATTGAAGTAGCCATTTATAAATCACACCTACTTATAATATTATAAATGCGAAAGTGTGTTTGTTTGTTGGTTTGTCCTTCAATCACGCAGCAAAGGAGCAACGGATCGACGTGATTTTTGGCATGGGTAAATTGGGTATAGTAGAGGACCTGGAGAGTGACATAGGCTTCTTTTTATCCCGGAAAATTAAGGCGTTTGATTGAGGTTTTTCGGTTCCCGCGAGAAATCTTTAATTTTCCGGGATAAAAAGTAGCCTGTGTATGTGTTATTCCAGACTATAGTCTATCTCTGTGCCAATTTCATCCAGATCTGTTTAGCCGTTAGGGCGTGATTGAGTAACAAACATCCATCCATCCATACATCCATTCATCCAACCAAACTTTCGCATTTATAATATTAGTATATTAGCATACTTATTTATACGTAAGAACACCGGCACCTTTCTTGTATGTTTCTGTTCTCAATTTTGAATAATAAAAAAATATATAAAGCTATCCCACTAATCGCAATTGATTTGCTCTGACCTTTACCCTGAAAATTAATTTGGACTCTGTTTCGATAATAAAGCTCCTTCCAATTAAAATTTTCATAATTAATGTAAAGGAATCATCCATTAACAAAGTATGGAAAGATTTTTCCCGCAACATTGTTTCTACATAAATAAGAACACAGACTGGGAATGCTTTAAAATAGAGTTGGACAGTATAATAAATTTAAAGGTCCCTCTAAAACATCCAGACCATCTTAATATGGAACTAGCCAATTTTATTACAGACATACAAAGATAAAAAAAAGAAATAAGGGTTCCACTTATCCCAAGGAAATTATCGACCTTATTAGAATAAAAAGAAAGCAAAGAAAAAGGTGGCACTCTTCTAGATCGCCACAAGACAAAAGAATACTGAACCAGCTCACTAAAGCAATCAAGAAAGCAATCAAAACTAATAATGATAATAAATTAAATGATTACCTACAAAACTTGACCAATGATCGAGAAACTGACTATTCTCTTTGGAAAGTAACAGGAAATCTAAAAAGACCCATCACACATATACCGCCTATTAAAGAACCAAATGGAAACTGGGCCATTAATAACATTCAAAAAGCTAATCGATTTGCCCAGTACTTGGAAGATATATTCCAACCAAATGAGGGCCATCAAATTGATCTCAGTGAGAATGGAGAAAACCAAGACGATCTGCAAAATATCAAACTTGCAACACCAAAAGAAGTATCTGAAGAAATAAAGTTTAACCTTAGTAAGAAGAAATCCCCGGGATACGACCTTATCACCGGAGAAATTCTAAAAAATCTACCTCGGAAAGCTTTAGTAAAACTTACCAATCTCATAAATGCGTCATTCAGACTAAGACATGTACCTGAGCTAAGGAAAGTTGCTGAAGTCATTATGATTGCCAAACCAGGCAAACCACCCCATGAAACAACATCGTATAGACCGATCTCCTTATTACCAGTTATCTCAAAATTATTTGAAAAATTATTACTGAAGAGACTAAAACCCATTTTAGAAGATAGAAAATTAATACCAGATCACCAATTTGGATTCCGAGAAAAACACTCAACAATAGATCAAGTTCACAGAATTACTGATATTATAGAAAAATCACTAGAAGATAAGACACTAGAAGAGAAGTGTGTTCTACTGTATTTTTAGACGTAGCACAAGCTTTCGATAAAGTTTGGCACGAAGGGCTTGTCTATAAACTGAGAATCATGCTACCAAAGTCATTTGCAGACATTCTTGAATCATATATTTCGAATAGATATTTTAGAGTGCGTCAAGAAGATGCGTACTCTGAACTTAAGGAAATCAAAGCTGGGGTACCTCAAGGAAGTGTCTTAGGTCCGGTCCTTTACCTATTATACACCTGTGATATTCCAGCGCTAGAAAGTAATACCATTGCAACATTCGCTGACGATACTGCCATAATAGGAACTGGAGAGAGTCATGAAGAAGCAGTGGACAAAGTTCAAGTTGCTATAAACAAAGTTAATGATTGGACTATAAAATGGCGAATTAAGCTTAACGAGTCAAAATCGGTGCACATAGATTTTTCCAATAAGCTACAACAATATCATCCGATTTACCTAAATGGGAAACTTATTCCTCACGTAAATACAGCGAAGTACTTGGGTATGACGCTAGACACAAAGCTTAGATGGAAAGCTCACGTTAAAAAGAAACGCGAGGAGTTAGAATTACGCCACAAAAAAATGTATTGGCTGCTTGGACGGCATTCAACACTTTCAATACATAATAAACTAATGCTATACAAGCAAGTTCTGATGCCTGTATGGACATATGGTATACAACTCTGGGGGTGTACTAAACCGAGCAATATCCAAGTGATACAGAGATTCCAAAACAAAGTACTCAGGGAAATAGCCAATGCACCCTGGTACGTAAGAAATCACGATCTCCACAGGGACCTAAAGATAGAGTTCGTAGCCAAAATCATACAAAAATACGCAGAAGCTCACCAACATCGACTTCGTCAACATGTGAATCTGGAGGCTGTAAAGCTTTTGGATAACACGAACATCAAAAGGAGACTTAAAAGAACGAAACCGTTCGAACTAGTGTAAAAAGTGTATAAGTGCTGTGTCAGTGAATCAGTGTTTGTGCTTTATCTAGGTCACAAAAACGTAGTGAACACTAAGTATATTAGAACAAACTAAGGACAGTTGATGAACTGTAAATTAGACGTAGAAATTAATTATAAGTAGAAGTTTAAGCTAAATTAAAATTACTTATTAGCCCATAGGCTAGATGGTAGTAGTCAATAAAGTTGCCATTATATGAAATTGTAATGGAACTTTATGGCAAGGAAAAAAAAAAAAAAATTGTTTCTACATTCAGCTTATAAATGTATGAACAGGATAAGACTATAATCCACCACGCGATAAAGTGCGGATTGGCAAACTGCACGCACCTTTATGAATATTTTAGAGAACTTTTAAGCAGCGCAGTAGTGCACGCTTCATCACGTTGGTTTCCTTTACTCTTAAAGCAAATCATATTTAATTGCTTTTTTTATGAGCCACTACCGGAACGCTAAATCGCTTGGCGGCACGTCTCTGCCGGTAGGGTGGTAACTAGCTACGGCCGAAGCCTCCCACCAGGCCAGACCAGAGAAAGTTCAGAAATTTAGAATTCCCAAATTGACTCTGCCGGGTATCGAACCCGGGACCTTCCACGTTAAGACAACAGTGTTAAACACTTCGCTAGAGAGGTCGTCCAAATTTAATTGCTTGAAGCGCATATAGTTAGAAATTAGAGGTGCATACCTGAGATTCGAACTCCGGTCCCCCCCGAAGTCTTAACCACTAGACTATCACCGCTTCAGAATTGGGTATTAGTCTATCAGTCAAATAAATTATTTTTTAGTAATGTTAAAATAGAGGATCACCTAAAAGTCGAAATATCCATGTCCCCTGTTAGTTTTATGTTGAATAGCCATTTTAAATTGCCACTCGCAAATTATGGAACCAGCTTCCATCTTCTGTGTTCTCTCATGATTATAATATGGGGCTCTGTAGTTGTTAAATACCCATTTTCCCATGTTGGGGGGTAATCGGTACACATATCCGGCGGAAGTCGATCCGATCGCTTGTAAATGTCAATGACGTGTTCAATTCACGTGACCCGAGCGGGCCATGTCTCGGATATTAAACACGCTGTGTTGGACGTACGTAATCTATTTATGTTCGGGGTACGATTCACACTTGTACGCGTTCATTTCTTGACGACTTCCTTGCGTGATGGTATACGCTTAGATGTTAAGAGCTTAGTTTTTCTCACAAACGCGCGTAGTCATGCGCATTTTTAGACCATTAAGCAGATTGTTGTTTCATTTGTACCGTAAACAACGCGCGTTAAAAGCGCGTCTGTATCGCATTGTACGCGCGTTTTAATGGGCCAATAATCTTCTTACGCTTTTACCTAAATCATAAATGGTTCAAACGCACGTTCACAGTCATGCCTGTAGCGAGATTTCAATACATTTGTATCGATACAAACGCGCGTCTTAATTAGCAGACGTCGAAAATATGCCGTGTGCATAGGCCATATACCTAACTGGTTAGCCCACTACTATTTTAGACTACATCATCACTTATCAGGTGAGATCGCAGTCAAGGGCAAACATGTACTGGAATTAAAAAAAATTGGCTCTAAGTAGGAGGCGTTAGGAGATGCGTTGCGAATGGGAATAAATTCCAAATCATCTCTAATTTGAGTTCGGCTTTGTCTAGTTACGACTCTATCGGCAAAATTGAATCTATTTAGTATAAGGCTAGACTCGTTAAAGAGGTTAATTGTATAATAAAAGTCGTGCAAAACCATAGAATATTTTTATTTAAAAAAAAAGTAACACAGATATGTGTGGATTTTCCCTCATACATGTGGCATATACACTATTTATTGAGTATACGTAACACAGTATCAAAGTGTGATTAGGTATATTGAAAGTTCAATCATTTATGTATGCATTTCATGACATCAAGAGTAAATATCAATCTATATTTACCGCAAGCTCATCCCGAATAGAAAGTTTTGAAACTTACCTGTAAAAAGAAAAAATACATTAATATCTTTACAATCGTGCATTGTCGAGTCAACATCTCCTAAAGAGGCTCCGGTGTCGGAGTGAAACGTACGTTGAGGGTAATTTGGAAGACTTGTGTGGTGGTAACGCCTGCTTCTATCCAATATACGTAAAAATACATTACTATTTTATTATTGTTTGATTAAAAACTCTTTTGCTTTCGCCTTTATAATGTATCGCATTAACTCTAAAAGTAACCGAACGTATTTTTTTTGCTATCTTCATTTTCTTATTTTACGAGCCATCTGCAGATTTCTCACTACTTACTTCGAATGAATCATTTTAGAAAATATAAATTCACCTGCTCGGTAATCTATTCTTATCTTGAACGTCTTTCCAATGAAACAGTCAGGGCATTTCTAAGACTTTAAGGTTACCTTTGGGACTCAAAAACCCCCACAAAGATATAATATAGAAAATATTTTATTTTTAGAGAAAAATACTTTTTCCCATAATCCCTTAACGCAATGATATCCACTCGTACCATTAGAGAAGAAAAAACATTGAACGATAGAGGTCTCTTAAATGTTTAAGCTTTTACATTTTTGAGGGCTAGATCATACTAACGACATGTCACACGACAAATATTTTTTTAAATAATAATTATGGCAATAATCTATTTACGATTTGAAAAGCTGATTTTTGAGAACCAGCAACAAACGCAGTAGTTACATAATAAATATTTTAAAACGCAATATGTTACAACATAGTAGATCATTATATCCATAATAATATTATAATACTAATCATAATAATTTATTCATACTGTAACCATCATTGTAACACATATTATTCAGACAAATAAATTCATTCATTCATTCAATAAATGCGAAAGTGTGTCTGTTTGTCTGTCTGCTATTAGCTTTCACGGTTCATCATTACTTTCGGTTTTTTTAAATTTGTTATCAAGGTAGGTTGTAGACCGGGGAAGGATAGATGCTACTTTTATACTTCTATTAAAAATTAATAATATTTACAAAGCCAATTGTCTGCAGGAATGAGTTTATTTTACATACAAATTGCAGTTAAGTACGAGTTTCTTAGGATCCGATTATACAATTATCATCTAACTAAATAATGCTCTCGACTTCGTCCGCGTGGATCAAGATTTTTTGAATTCACGGGACAACTCCTAAAAGTAGTCCTTCCCCGGGATGTAACCTACCTCTATACCAAATTTCATCAAAATTGGTTAAAGATGGACCGTGAAAGCGTAAATTAGTATGGATGATGCTCAGGCTCAGAAAAAAAACTTGTGAAACAAAAAGTCTTCAGTGCGAACTTTGACTATATATGAAAGGACGGGTAGATACTGCCTAAAATAACACATTCTCTATTCTATATCTTGGACCCTTTCTGATACCCCTGAAAGGATCTTTCCTAACCAAAATGGGGTATATATAATCATAGGATTTGTAGGTCTCTGATGTTTCATTTTGTGATAATATCAAGAGGTTTTGCGGTTTGTTTGTCTGTCGGTTCATTTTGATAGTAACCCTTTGATTAACATACCCAGATAAATCCTAACTAACGATCATGATACAAGTTAGGCCTTTGCGTCTATACACCACAATAATACAACGCTATTCGTACTCTATTATTATAAACTAGCTGATGTCCGCGAATTCGTCCGCTTAGTTAAAGATTTTTTAATTCTCGCGGGAATTTTCCGAGATAAAGAGTCTAGCCTACGTCACTCTCCATCAACTGTTTTTATTATAGCCTTTTATTTCCTTAACTACGAATGATATCTGGTCCAAATGATTTAAAAAAAAAATTCATACCTAAGTTTACTATGCACTGTCCATCTCAGTTCACTTTTTAACTTGGAAAGATTAATAGAAAAGTCTATGTGAATTAAGTAGGTATGCACTGCAAACCTCAACTATACTCATGCAAAAAATCACGTAGATCCGTTGCTATGTCGCGGCGTGATTAAAGGACAGACCAACAAACAAACACACTTTCACAAGTTTCCTTTTGGCTTTATCGGGTAAAAAAATAAAGGTTAAAAAGTACAAAAAAAGTCAATTACAATATTAAATTTAGAAAAAAGTCAATCTCAAAATGTCAATCGAATTCAGTAAGTAACAAGTAGCTTCGTTTTGAGAGCTCTGGGAGAGGGCCGAAAGGGCTTTTGAGATCGAATTTGGAGATCCGTCAATTGGTCCCCGTTTAATTAAACGTTTTTGGGGGGAAAACGAGATTTTTCGAGATTTCCTTTAATCATATTATTGCTAATGACGAAAATAATGGTGTGATTTGGATTCAATTGTACTTTTGAGCTCCAGGGAGCTACCCTGGCGCAGTGGTGAGCAGTGTGGTCTTATAAGTGGCAGGTTCGGAGTTCTAAGCAATAAAATAACAAATGAAAATATTTAATTAAAATAGTTTATTAAGTTTAACATCGCAAGGAAATCTGCATGCTTGTGAGTTCTCCTTAATGTTCTCAAAGGAGAACAGTGCAATGTGCAGTTCATAGAGGCATAAAAGCGCTGCTTTTTTCTGCATTTTTCATTCTAACAGTTAGTAAATAGGTATTACTAGTACACGCCCCTCCCCTACCCTAGCTTCACGCTGCTGAGTAAGAAGTCAGCCATGGCGCGCGTGTTGGACTATGGCCTAAACCTTTCTCATTTCGAAAACACCCGTGATCATCAGCTATGGACCGCTGACGATGAGTTCGGATGAACATGTCTTACATACGATCTCGTACAATAAAAAGAATTAAAACTACGTTTGCTAAAAACAACAAACAAGTTAATAGCTTTATATAGTAACAAAATACATTGCAAAATATACAGATTAATTAAAACACAGAGTAACAACATCGTTGCATGCAAGAGTGAATTAAAAAACCGGCCAAGTGCGAGTCGGACTCGCGCACCGAGGGTTCCGTACAAACCTGTAGTAAGTTTTACGATTTATGACGTATTAAAAATAAAAATTACGTTTGTTGTATGGGAGCCCCCCTTTAATATTTACTTTATTGATATTTAATTATTTATTTTGAAAGGTAATATACAAGTTAATATTCTGTGAAAATTTGAACCGTCTACCTGTTACCGTTTTTAATATTGAGCAAAAAAATACGAAAAAAACACGTTTATTGTATGGGGACCCCCCTTAATATATATATTTTTTTAATTTTTAGTATTTGTTGTTATAGCGGCAACGGAAATACATCATTTGTGAAAATTTCAGCTTTCTAGCTATCACGGTTTATGAGATACAGCCTGGAGACAGACAGACAGACAGACAGACAGCGGAGTCTTAGTAATAGGGTCCCGTTTTTACCCTTTGGGTACGGAACCCTAAAAAGATCCATATCTATTTGGAATGCTGCTCTTAATGTTAAAACATCACAATTTAGCGCCTTATCTTAAATTTAATTTTGGCTTTTACTAGATACTGCGGCTGGCGAATTAGTATGCATGAAAGGGGTTGGGACAAATTAACCATCAAGAGTAGTAAGTGCTTATAAAAGAAAATAAATGCCCTTCTATGTTACGTTATGGGACATCGCTTTTGGTTATAAAACATTCTTATTTAGGGTGACTCTATGGGTATTTTAACTCAAATGGTTGCCTTTCTCATCATCCCAAGCTATTACCGGCTCACTACTCTCAGATTGGGAAGGGTACAGCCATAGTCCACTATGCTGGCCAAGTGCACAATTGCCAAACTCACTTTTGATTCGAAGAGCGTTAAAAATGGCGGTCATCCTCTCTTTGCGACGTATTCCTCATTACATGAGGGTCGTGAGTCGTGACCCCTTTCCATTAATCACATAATGGTGTTTTAAATGCAGAGGGTTCCCACGTCCTTCCGCATAAAGTCCAGGGCCTCCTCTGATCCTCTGGTCTATTTGCTGAATAAACGTGTACATTCATTCAAGGTGTACAATAAAAACGTTTTCATTCATTCATTATTTCTTTGACAGAATTTAGAAAATATTCAAAAAATGAACGCTAAATTATAAAAATTCACGAAAAGGTATGAAAAGCTTGTTATCGCCGGGGTGACAATAAGTGTAAAGCAAGTGCGGGCCAAACAAAGTGCTTCAACGTAATTTGGCAGACGCGATAGCGACGACGTGACCTATCGCGGTTAATAAACCTGTGCATTTTGTTGGTTGGTGCAAGTTATAGGAGGTTTATGGCAAGATTTCTGAACTTAAAATTAGAAAACATGATTGGGGAGTCCCTTTGTGGTTCTATAAGCCTTAATTGCAAACCTCGAATAACCTGATTAGAAGTTTTATTGCACTTACTGCTAAAATTTATTTAGTATATCTCCGTGCCATTAAGGGTAAAAAATGCTGAATTTTCTGACTAATTTTATATATTTTTAACTAGATGATGCCCGCGACTTCGTCCGCGTGGATTCAGTTTTTTTGATTTCCGCGGGAACTCCTGTTTCGCTATTTTTCCGGGATAAAAAGTCCTTCCCCGGGATACAACCTATCCCTGTACCAAATTTCATCAAAATCGATTGAACAGATGGGCCGTGAAAGCGTAGCAGACAGACAGACAGACAGACACACTTTCACATTTATAATATTAGTATGGAAGTCTTTAATTTTCAAAGAAATTAGGATTTTTTCAACTAATTTTGATAAAACTCTGACAAAAATCGATTAATTATTATCAATGAATCTAAAGCTAATTAAATATACATGAGTTGTGAACAGCGCTTTAAAGAGCAACTCTACAATTTAACTTTTTATATTAGGCCATGCACTAAAAATATGATGAAGTATTCTCAATAATAGAAACACCGCTGGCGCTTGTAACTTAGTGCACCGCTATTCTCTTACGAGCTTGCTTTTCTTAACACTTTCAATTTCAATCAATATCCAAGTTCGTGCAGGCACATAATATTATTATACTACTAGATAATTTCCGCGGCTTCGTTTGTCGGATTAAGTTTTAATAAATACAGGAGAGCGCTTTGATTTAGATAGCTGATAGTTGATAACTGCCTCGTTGGTCTAGTGGCTAGCATGTTCAACTGCGGCCGACGAGGTCCCGGGTTCGAGTCCCGGGTCGGGCCATAATTAAGTATTGGGTTTTTCTGTCTAGAAATTCTCAGTACTAGCCCGGAGTTAGGAAGTTGGTGGTGTTCCACCCCCGTGCCTCGGAGAGCAGGTTAAGCCGTCGGTCCCGGTTATTATCACTAACGTGATAATTGTCGTTAAAGCCAACCCGCATTGGAGCAGCATGGTGGGTCTAAGCTCTAATTTCTAATTCCCACTCTCCTATGAGAGTGGAGGCCTATGCCCAGCAGTGGGACGTTAATGGGCTGTAGTGGTGGTGGCTTTGATTTAGATGCCAATTGCATTGTTATAAGGGTGGAAAAAGTCTGCTTTATAGAATAGCGATGCGATGAAGTCAGAGCAACATTACCAGCAATTAAAAGTAGGTACCTATGCTGTGCTGTCTCCAGAGGATGCAATCTATATCTGTACAAAATTAATTCTAAATCAGGAGTGTGCGATATGCCGGCGAATTTGCCGCCAATCGTTTCGCGCGAATTCATACGCGCGTTGGCGGGGCACTGGGCGGCCAATGCAATATGCATCGCGTCGACAAGTACGTCAGGCTCTCGACTCGCGCGTACAACGCGCGTCGCTCGCGCGATTCGAGATACTACAGAGTAGAGACTCCTTATTTGCGTCCAGCTTCAAATGGAGCGGCAAAAAAATGCTCGCGCGTTGGACGCTCTTTCTGGACGCAGAACGCTTGCTACGCGCGAAATGATTCGGTCCGAATTCGCCGCTTCTGGATATTGAATGAACCAGAAGCTTAATTCGTTATAATCCGCCACAGTAGACAAATCTATGTGGTGCAGTGCATGCGAACACCCTCATGCATGCTTCTGGATATGACAAGATTATAGGTGCCGACCCACTGTATGTGTTACTTACGCTGTGATATAAGGAAGTTTAAGGACTATAAAAGAGAATAAAATTTAAAGTACTGTACCCTTACTCTGAGATTGATCGAATTTAAAATACGGTCTCACTAAGTGAGGTGAATCACATTTGAGTCAAACTAAAATGGACCCAAAAACTCTTGATTTAAAGCCACAAATTCAGTGCAACCACAGAACATTTAATAAGAGGTTAGAAAGGCGATGTGGGCGGGTCACGCGCGCCACTATGTTGAGCGAACGCTCATTTATGGTTCAAACGTACCAAAAACACACCTCAGTCGCCCGCGGACTGTCTTGGGAAGTTTTACGCGCAAAAAAGTGTTTAAAATGCCTTCTTGCGCGGTAATAACCGGCAGAGCTAGAAGCCAAAATGTCAATGTGACTAATGGCAAGATATCTTTTCATCGGTAAGTACATTAAACCTTGATTTTAAATGATTTAATTGAAAATACTAAAGACATTATGTTTTCCTTCACTAGTGTGACTGGATCGTAAATTTGTATGTACATCGCTGGTGCGAACAACGCGCTTCAACAGAGTCATGTACGCGAGCGGCAATGTAAAGCGTAGTGCGTATGAACGATCAACTCCACTTATTACCTGGTATTACCCAATAAGAGTAACTTGTCGATAGGGCTGTGTAGCGTTTTTCCACCGTATCGATAAATAGTTTATTTGTTTCTGAGTTTATTATTATGAACTTTTAATGATAGTTACAGATTTAGATTTTAATCATAAATGTTTGAAATATTGTTGTAGTATTTTGTGTTTGTTGGTTTTGTTGTATAGTGTGTTTTAAATATTGTTGATGTATTCAAATAAAAACCATTTGTTACCAACCATAGTTGTTTTTTTATTTTATTTATTTCTTATAAAGAAACAGAAATTATAAGCAAAAGAAATATCATTATGTCTCCATACATTTTTTAATCTATACCTACTTATAATAAAACTGTAACAGGTCCAATTCTGTACATTGAAGATATTTTGAAAAATTTTTTATGGAGGTCACTCATTATTCGATACTGAAGCCAAATCTGTAATTTTTTTCATTTTTATCTGTCTGTCTGTATCTTGGCCGCGCATCACGCCGAAACTACTGAATGAATTCAAACTTGGCACGATTTGAGCCCATACTACGAGGTAGGTCATAGAATACTTTTTATCCCGAAATTCTACCCCCGAAGGGGTGAAATAGGGGTTGAAAGTTTGTATGAAAGTCCTTAATTTCTCAAGTTATAGCCATGAAACTTGGTATATGAGCTGCGGGTTGAAAATGAAAACATATGTGTTTCACAGTTTTTCACAATTCCACTCCCGAAGGGGTGAAATAGGGGTTGAGATTTTGTATGAAAATCCTTAATTTCTCAAGTTATAGCCATGAAACAGCATTTGGGCTTTCGTTAAAATATGAAGAAGTACTTGTTTCACCATTATAGGGGGATTATACCGTGGGTTAGTAATATAGGATACCTACTTTGATTCCTGGAAAATTAACTGAAAAACTTATTCCACGCGGACGAAGTCGCGGGCATTAGCTATAAAGAATATACATACATACATACATACTTTTTATCCCGGAAAATTAATGAGTTCCCGCGGCAATCGAAAAAACTTAGTCCACGCGGACGAAGTCGCGGGCATCAGCTAGTTTAAAATAAAATAGTAAAATCTACAGACATAGAGTCCAACTTAAGTTAACAATATGAATATTGACATGCTGTCGACCGTACGAAAAATAAACATCGATAAAAAATATTTTAGTCAATCCCTAGCGTACGTTGCTGTTTTACACGACAACATGCGCAAGTTTAAAGTTTCACTAGTGTGCGTAGCTTCGCCAATCGCAGCGCTTTTTTCTGCCTCACGCACACATGGGAACTCTCGTGTGTATTCGTTTAGATTAGTAGTAGTGAAGAATGGTGGGATCAAAACGGCGACAGCGGTTTCCGTACAAAATTTGCACTAGGGCCTTTCTAACCTCTTATTAAATGTTCTGTGAGTGCAACCGATTCAAATTTCGAAACGTATCGTTTGGAGCGCTAGCTGTGAATGCATACACGAAATTGAGCTCTAAATTAATAAGATTAAGATTCATTTTAGTTTGATGCATATGTAATTCACCTCACTTAGTGAGACCGTATTTTAAATTCGATCAATCTCAGAGTAAGGGTACTGGGTATTTTTTAAAAATTAATATCCCGTGAATTTGAGATGATTCTCCGGACGTCTGTAAAGATTAAGCTAATCCGCCCAATCCGCCCTAGGAGATAAGTGCGCTTTGTTTTGATCCGGCATTACCGGGAGCCGCGCGAAACAATTCCATTTTAAACAATGATAACATTTTAAAAATACTTACTCAGAATTTATTATAATGTTCCTTAATCGAAGGAAAAAGATTTTAAATAAATTCGAAATAATTAGAAACATTTTTAAAAACAAGCTTTGTTTCACCAGTTTGATAGTGTGATATTGGGGCTGATTCTGTAGTGCACAATCTCTAAACTAAAATTAGAGCATTACAAATATTGCTAACCCTTTCATAATACTCCCTACGGAAAGGGACAGAACTAGATTTAAAGCTGCCATTTTAGTTTAGTTTAGAGATTGTGTTATACAGGATCAGCCCCAGTGTGAAGTCATTTTTGGAGTTTACCTCCTTTAGAATCGATTTGCTTATAGGTACATAAGCCCGGGGTATGAAAATGTATGGGGAGTAAAATCAAATTTCTCCGCTACGTTATTGACTTTATGTTTCCATGACTATGTAATGTATTTTGATTAAACATATAATATGTAAATTATATAATTAATATAAATAAATATATCAAGTATGCTTTCAGTAATATAATAAAATGCGTTCATTTACTAATCTATATATTTTATACTCGTTCGTAAAGAGTAAACTCCAGTCGTGCGTCGGAGCTACAATTTTTTTTCTTATTCATCTTAGCAAACCTTTTTAATTGATACCCTTAACATGGGAGTCCATATAAAATAAAAACAGGCCAAGTGCGAGATGGGCTCGCGCACCAAGGGTTGCGTTTGCATAGGAAGGATTTGCAGGTACTCGTACAATAATAATTATAGAAGTCAGAAACTAATTACTTTACAGTAGTATTTTAAGGGTCTATAGGTTCCTGCGTGTCAAAAAAACTCCTCAACCTCCCACGTTTGAACCTGCATATCAATAAAAGTATTGAATCAATAACATTGAAAAAAGTATATAGTAAAATTAAGAATATACACTGAGTTTTATGTGATGTGAAAACACGATTACTAAAAATTCTCTCGATAGAAAAAAATCACAAACTTCCCTCTGAATTTTACAAATAAACCGCAGTAGTCAATGAATACTTTACCTATACTAATTAAATTTTGTATAGAAACTCAACTTAGTACAATACGTGCACTATGTGATCTGAATTTAAAATTATGTTTTTTTTTTCGTTGCTAGAAGTTAAATTCTGAAATATTGCGAGTTCACTTCACGTTCTCCCCGCGCCCCGCATCGCCTGAATCGCCTTTGATACGAGCTGGAGTACTATAGGCTCTTAAGGTTTACCGCTGATTTATTAAAAAAGCTGTCTTATCTAATGATTTTCTTTTAATTTTCCTTTAAAGTACACATAAATCTCCGAAAAAATCCCTTTTATTTATAGACTTATTATATGCTTTTATTTCGGACCGCAAATCTAAGTTTGTTTGTAAATGAGATTTTTCAAAAACTATCCTAGCCAGAAACTTCGTTATATTTTTCGTGTGAAGTTAACATAAAATATAATAGGTATGTATGTTTAATTCATAAAAGTGATATTGGTCCGATAAATAACCCTAAAAGGTTAAGCGTTGCTCTAACTATTAGCAACTACCCGCCGTTTCTGTTCTCACTCATAGAGGGTAGGCGATAAAAGTTTACGACTGCCATAAAACTACTATACACTTAGATGAAGTGGTGTGCGTGATCCGAATGGTGTTGTATTGTATATGAGAGCATTTGATGCGGTGTAAGAAAATAAATCTTAAAAAATCATACTTGACGACCTTCGTGGGGCAGTGTTGAGCGCTAGTTGTCTTATCGTGTGGAGGTCCCGACAGGGTCAATTTGGGAATTTATGATTTTTGAATTTTTCCTGGTCTGGTGGGAGGCTTCAGCCGTGGCTAGTTACCAACCCTACCGGCAAAGACGTGCCGCCAAGCGATTTAGCGTTCCAGTACGATCCCGTGGAGAAACCGAATAGGGGTATGTATGGGTTTAATATATCTGCCATCCCCCTAACAGGTTAGCCCGCTACCATCTTAGACAGAATCCTCACTTGCTATCAGGTGAGATCGCAGTCAGGGGTTGACTTGTAGTGAATTAGTGAATTTTATAATATTGGTAAGTTTTTTTTAACTTACCAATATATATATTTTTTTTTTTTTTTTTTTTTAAATATACAAACAGATATCCTCTGAAATTTTACAATCTTAGGTACATAATGTTCTTAAATATGGTACTAATACTATAACTACAGTACATACAGAAAACCAAAAAGGGTATCGAGGTCAGAGGGAGTGCTTTAGCACCCGTACTAGGAGAACCTGTGTTACGGGCACCGTAGCCATCCGTCGGATCCAGAACACCAACTTTTAGACCTAATACATGAATATTGGATAGTTTTAATTTAATTTGGACATTAATCAAGTTAATTTGAAAGTGTGCGTGTGTGTGTGTGTGTGTGAATGTGTGCGTGTAGCAAATGTGTCTGTATAATATTATAAAAGCGCAAGTGTATTTGTTTGTTGCTTTGTTGGTGTGCCCTTCAATCACGCCACAAGATTTTTAGCATGGTTGAGGGCCTGGAGAATAACATAGGCCAAGAAAATTATAGAGTGCCCAGGGTTTTAAAACCTAAATCTTGCCTAAATTAACGCGGATTTAGTCGTTGTCTAACTACCAAAAGATTGTACTCGTTTCTTTAAATATCTTTCGCTGTCTTTCGGGAGGCTAAATAACTCGTATGAAATGACTCGTTTTCATCCCTTGTTGAACAATAATGTTGATAAATATGTAGAATTGATGTAGCTTGCATCCGGAAGGATATCTATAATATAGCACACTGTTATACTATTACTCTCTGTACTCTCTGTGTTGTGTGTGTGTGTGTGTGTGTGTGTGTGTGTGTGTGTGTGTGTGTGTGTGTGTGTCTGTACTGTGCTTTTATTCCAAAATATGAGAGTTCCTACGGGAATTGTCAACAAAAAAGTTCTTCAACTTAGTAAACTATAATTATTATACTGTTTTTCAGTCAGTTCTATATTTTATTTTAGAATGTTAGCTTAGTGAAAATATTCAATATTCAGGTTTCTTAACGCAGTGGGTTGATTTATTCGCTTTACAAATTTCAAGACGCCGCGCCGTGCGAGTTTCCACCACTATGTCGTCGATGTTCCATCCACACGTACGAAGCGCTTTACGTCTTCATTCCTTATTGCTTATTGCACGGCTAGAGTCTAGAACACTATCAAAAACTCTGGTTCCCACCAATTACAATCCAGGTATCTTTAAACCAAGAGTGAATAGACATCTTCTAGGCAAGCGCGCCCACATCATCACTTCCCATCAGGTGCGATTGTGGTCAAGCGTAAACCTATAATGAATTGAAAAAAAGTCCTTTTATTCAAGGTAGCTTTTACGAGCATCTAACAAACGGCATCAAATAATGGAAAACGAACGAAACATCTCAAAATACGTGTATAAAATTCTTCAGAAGACCGAACCCCATAAAGTTTCCCGTCTTCGCACAATGGGGAGGTCAGTTGCTGCCAAATTGGCTGATTCATATCTGTGAATGGCAAAATCAGGACACAAACCCGTTTATTTACTACAATATACATATTTAGTTACTGTATTAAATAAGTTTCGACAAATTTTAGTTTCTTCCCTGGATTCAGTAGGTACAAGTGAAAATCAGTGACTGTGCGCTGTTGCCTTAACGTGCGGAGGTCCCGGGTTCGATCCCCGGCAGGGTGTGGAAATTTATAATTTCTGAATTTTCCCTGATCTGGCCTGGTGGGAGGCTTCGGCCGTGGCTAGTTACCACCCTACCGCGATCCCTACCGGTAAAGAAGTGCTGACAAGCGATTTAGCGTTCCGGTACGATGCCGTGTAGATACCGAATAGGGGTATGGGTTTAATATAACTGCCATGCCCCTAACAGGTTAGCCCGCTCTCTATCTTAGACTATCTTAGACTGCCCGCTATCTTAGACTGCATCATCACTTACCATCAGGTGAGATCGCAGTCAAGGGCTAACTTGTAGTGGATAAAAAATAAAAAATAAAACTATTTAGTAGGTGTAAAATTATTTTCACGTAATATGCTACATATTTCTGATATTATTAATTACTAGATGATGCCCGCGACTTCGTCCGCGTGAATAAAGTTTTTTGATTCCCGCGGGAACTTGTGAATTGTCCTTCCCCGGGATGTTACCTACCTTTGTATCAAATTTCATCAAAATCGGTTAAAAATATGGGCCGGGAAAGATTAGCAGACAGACAGACAGACGGACAGACAGACAGACACACACTTTCACATTTATAATATTAGTATGGATATAAATGCGAAAGTTCGGATGGATGGATGGATGTTTGTTACTCAATCACGCCAGAACGGTTAAACGGATCTGTATGAAATTTGGCCCAGCGATAGATTATAGTCTGCAATATAGCACATAGGCTAATTTTTATCCCGGAAAATGTAAGAGCTCCCGCGAAAACTAAAAAAACCTCTATCCACGCGGACGGAGTCGCGAGCATCATCTAGTAGGCTATATTTTATGAAAATAAGTTATTGCGTATAGAAAATTCCAAAGTAACTACCTATAATATGCGATGTTATAAATAATAAATATAGGTATATATAATATTTTTATTATGTTTGTTTGATGATCCTCCTAATAAGAGCGTATTGCTACAATTTATTACCTACTTGTTTTACGATGCTCGTAAAAGGAAGCCTTATATTGATTTTTCTTGTAGGTACCTAATGTTCTACTTGGTATGGTATATTATTCAATAGCTGATGCCCGCGACTTCGTCCACGAGGATTGAGGTTTTTTTTGAGACGACAATCATGCTCAGTGCGAAACAATGCATCTAGTATAAAGTAATAATGTTAACATTGTTGTCTAGATTCGAGTGCAGTTTTACGACAGCTGCTTTACGAGCTGCGACAGTCTAGGTTGTACAGTTTACTGCCGTCAGGTGGCAGGAAGTGAGCATGGCTGCAATACCATGTGGCAATTTGACTCACTATATCCGAAAGTTAAAGCGAATGAGCAGTCATTCGCTTTGAGCAGTCATTCGCTGTCTCCACTGACTTCTGTAATATATTGTGGCAATTTGACTCACTATATCCGAAAGTTTATGCAAATGACTGCTCTTCACCGGTAACTTTGTACCTATTTGTTTTAATATATTTGTTAAAGGTTGTCTGGAAGAGATTGCTTTAAGACCGCCTTTGCACCCTTCTGTTGTATCTTTTAATCTTTTTGTTTATTGTCCTTGTTCTAAGTGTGTGCAATAAAGAGTTTATCTATCTATCTATCTATTCGTATACATCGAGTTAGTACAAGAATCCATACTAATATTATAAATGCCAAAGTGTGTTGGTATGCCAAAGTTGGTTGGTCTGCCTGCTACGCTTTAACGGCCCATCTTTTCAACCGATTTTGATAAAATTTGGTTGCATGATTAAGGTAGGTTTTATGCCGGAAAATTAATGAGACCCCGGAATTTAAAAAAACTTAATTTACGTGGACGAAGTCGCGGGCATCCCGGGTACTAGACCTAATTAAAAAATAAAATTACCCCCGACATAATATTATTAAAGTAATTGATACCAATTTCTATACTCTATCCAGATTCCAGCCCTGTGGAAGTTTCTCACATCCCTTTATCAACTGGAAAAAAGCTGATGATCTTCAAACGGCTAAACCGAGTTTCTTGAATCATAACTCATAGCTCGGAACACTCTCGAATAAGTCACCATTCAAACAATAAAACTAAATCAAAATAGGTTCATTCGTTTGGAAGCTACGATGCCACAGATAGACACACAGATACGGGGTCGGGGGTCAAAGATAATCTATAAACAAAAAACCATATTTTGATCTCAGATCAGGGGGCTTACTATGATCGCATGAACCACTTTAAACCAATATTATTTTAATCTTGTTGACGCGCTTGTTTCATTTGAGAATAATTATTATAATCCTTTTTTTGGGGATCACAAGGTAAGCATGTCATATGGAACATCAATTTAAAAAAAATACTGTTTAGGAACCCCCCCCCCCCGAAAAGCATATTTTTTTAATAGCTAATGCCTGCGACTTTGTGCGCGTGGATTGAGGTTTTTTCCTTCGCGCGGGAACTCTTTAATTTTCCGGGATAAAAAGTAGCCTATGTGTTATTCCAGACCTATCTCTATGTCAGATATTTTATCCAGATCCATCCAGCCGTTCTGGCGTGATTGAGTAACAAACATCCATCCGTCCATACATCTATCCAAACTTTCGCATTTACGAGTATAATATTAGTATAGAAGTATAGATGTCTCTCTCTGTCTCGCGGGATAAACTAGTTATGTATAGACGAATAGCTAGTTAAAATTAACGATAGATAAAGACATAACAAAGTCAAAATAAAACAGACAGCACTTTACAGTCCTTCCAGTCCGTCGCTTCCGCCAGTAAAAAGTGGAGTGTCTCAGCTCATAAACAGACAGACATAAAACTGCACTCTGATGATGAATACACTTTACTTAACCACCTGAGGTTTAGTGGATAGCCTATTCGGCTGCAGATCATAAGGTGCTTGCTTCGAGTCCCGGGTTGGGCAAATAAAAATGAGGTTCTGACTTTCTGAGAGTAAGAAGGCCAGGAAGAGCCGGTTGGCAGATTTCCCACTCCTTTAAAAACATTAGGATAGAGAACTAGATGCGGTCCGCCGATACGTTCGCGTGGATTAAGATTTCTTAGATACCCGCGGGAGTTTTTTTTCCCAGGAAACAACCTATCTTTGTACCAAATTACGTCAAAATCAGCTGAACAGATAGGGCGTGAAAACGAAGCAGACAGACACACTTTCACATTTATAATTAGTATAGCCTCTCAAATTTCCTTTACCGTTAAAACAAGTGATACTTAATTTCTTAAAACGCACATAACTTCGAAAAGTTAGAGGTGAGTGGGATTCAAACCCAGGACTCTACGAATAGTAGGCCAGTCTTAACCTCTAGGCTATCACCGCTGCATATCTTCTAAGTACCTATTGGTACCTAAACTCCGAGCCAACTTGAACGCAAACTTGCGTTAAGACTTTAGCCTTATCTAAGAACAACTGAAAATTTATTGCCGCCTCCTTGAGGGCAAAGGTTTGGAAAAACACAAAGCGTGACGGGAAACGCGTCTTCAGCAGCACGACAGAGCATGATCACGTAAAAAGGCTCCGAATAATGGACCTGCCCCCCGATTGTGTAAGAAAATCATAATCGTAAACGTAATCGTAATACGTTTATCAAACGTATAATTGAAATCTGTTTAAGTTTTAAACAGTTCGAGTAGTATGATAACGATTTTCTCAGACAATTGGGCCTCTGCTCATTATCTGATCTGGTTTGAAATAAGGAAGGACAGGGCTAAACATACTACGGACACAATAAGTAATAACCATCGTGCGAAACGCCAGAGTCGTGTGGGAAACACTTTTCTTTTTGACGCGATAGTTTATGCTGCTCAGTATTGAAGTGCACATAAAACACGTCATAACTTCAAAGAATTGGCTGTGCGTGCCCGGTATAATATGTATCCAAGATTTCCCGAATAGGCTTTACAAGCTTTCACCGCTTCCTGTTCTTGTGCATGCCCGGTATACGTATCCTAGATTCCCCAAAAAAGCTTTACAAGGCTTTCACCGCTTCCTGTTTACCCAAGCCTTTATTCCCGCCTCCTTTGTGTACAGCAGTTAATTTAAGTTGCGTTTGTTTCGACAGATAAAGAGTTTCCAAAACTTGTGCTCCGTTGAATTTAATTTGCTTTTCGGTACAGATTACCGAGTTAGGCTGCTACGGAAGTTCGCTCTTACGGATGATTTGGTTTCCCTTTAAATTATTCGATAATCTCTTTTAATGCTGATTAGTTTTAATGTTTTATGGCTAATTTATTTTAATTTATAGCTATGAAAGTTTGATAAATAGTCATACTAATATTATAAATGAGAAAGTGTGTTTTTTTGTTGCTTTGTCTTTCAATCACATCGCAACAGAGCAACGGATCGACTTAATTTTTTAATATGGACCTGTAGAGTGACTACTGTTTATCCCGAAAAAATAAGGAGTTCCCTTGGGAATTATAAAACTTAAGCCACGCGGACGGAGTCGGCGGGTATCAGCTAGTAAAATAAAATAAAAATGTCAATTTCTTGTGACAATTTGTTGGACGCAATCACTTAATTAATTAACTTAATGACGCGGAAGTTCTGTACTGTCCGGTCCCTATTTTTCATTCGTCAAACTATGCTCACAAAGTCGTCATATGGCGCCTCTTTCATGTGTCTGACTCCTCCTGCAAAATTATTCAACGACGTATTTTCGCTAGTCGTACTTGCGGTGCCTGCCGAGACAACAAATGCAGGCTAAAAACTTCCTGTTCTAAAGAACGTGTTCCACAATTTCATGCAGAAGTTTTGCTCTCCTAAGCAGACGGTGCTATCCGTTTAATCAACTTAACAAAAAAAAAAACAGCGTGACTATCCTGCGAGCTTGATCGGCATTTTTAACCCAGAGGCAACCAGAGGTGACATTTATTAATATAATTTTTTTCGGATTCACTATACTGCGTAGGCCCTACAGGCCGCTACAGCGTCACCGGGGAGGTTGGGGCGAGCGCTAAGAATCGCGCATCGCCGAGAAAATGGGTGTGAGCATTTCTGTAACTGTGACGTCACAGCACAGCTGAAAATCAGCGCCTTTCTTCGTATGCCTGTTGGCATAATATAATGCTGGACATAGCGCTGAGCTGTACACCTGTATAGCCCGACAAACTTATCTGACCCGGGGATAGCGTCGCTAGTATCTATGAAAATTAAAATAAAAACAAAAACTAAACAGGCATAAAAATTAGTTCCAATTTTGGCCACCGGCTCAGATAAACTTGTGGGATTGTACACCCATTCTGGGTGGTGCTACAGACGAAATTGTTACATCTGTATCTATGTTTTGTCTGTGACACCATTGGCGAATAAACATTGTTTATTCTTTCTTTCTGTAGGGCTCTAATGATGATAAGATAGCGCGGGCAACGTCTTCCTAAGGGCGCTCCTGTGAGGCTTGGTCCACGGCTTAGGATAATTTTAGGACAGGTGGAAGGTAGTAGTATGCAAAGGTGTGTCTGTATATCTCACTGGCTATCACAGTCCGTCTGTTCAACAGATATTGATAAAATATGGTATAAAATAGATTACATCCCGTGGAAAGACATAGGCTACATTTATCCTGGCAAATCAAGGAATTCTCACGGGATTTTTCTTAAACCGAAATAAACGCGGAAGAAGTCGCGGGCATCATCTAGTAAATATAATACGGTACTCATTGTTTCTGATTTACATTTTGACTCAGAAGTGTAAATTCAAATGTCAACTGAATTAGTTCCATGGAGTGCTATGAAGACTTCATTATTCAAAGCTAATGTACAGTCGCGGTCTGAAAATGTTTAGTACGTTTGTAAGGTTTATTTTATTTTATTTTTATTCTATTTTTACAAAGTATTATATTTTAGGTAGAACTAACACAGAAATAATTGGACAAAGGTAAAGTTTATCTTTTTTTTTTATCCACTTCAAGTTAGCCCTTGACTGCGATCTCACCCTGATGGTAAGAGTGATGATGCAGTCTAAGATGATAGCGGGCTAACCTGTTAGGGGCATGGCATTTATCTCTCAAATAGAAATTTCTTCCAGCTTCCCGCGGAGGTGAGTAAGGTGAAATTGTTAAGTAGTATAGTATAATAGGTCTAGGTATAAAGTAATCAATATTGCTCATCTCATCTGTCTTTGAAGGTCGATTTGATAATACTCTTTTTGTTAAAATCCATGCTTGAAAACTTTTGTTCCGAAATAAATACCTCGATGAGGCATTTTGGACTTCACTGCACTGTTACAAAAAATGTGATAATTTTTTTTTTATTGTGAGATTGGCTTGCGCTTGACGACAATCATGCTTAGTGCAAAGGTATCATGAGGCCTAGGTTGGAACGCGCTTGCCTACCTAAGTTATACGTGGCAGGAAACACGTGCGCTGGGAATGTGTTCCATCCTAGCGGCTCGAATAAGAAACGTCGAGCAAAAACGTTTCGTGAGAGCAGATTGGACGTCAACCACATAGGGATGCCAGAGCTGGCGATTTCTCGCTGTTCCGTGGTAGAAAGTGTTTTTTAGAATCATAAAGGTATATATAAAAAAACCTGAAATCATTTTCAGACCGCGACTGTACACTAAGGATGGGTTGGTGTACGTAATTACCTCATTTGAGATAACTGAGTTGTACACGCAAGTTATTAGATCGCCACAGACGCTGACAAGTTGCGTGAGCGAGTGACTTAACACACTGAGACAGTGATGGATAGTTGCGCTTAGTTTACGGTAATGATGATTGTTGTAATTTGTGAGTAAAGACAGTAACACTAAACAAGTAAATTATACAAAGAGAAAAATGTCTTAGCCAAATATTGACCAAAGATCCATACTAATACTATAAATTAATAGCTGATGCCCGCGACTTCGTCCGCGTGGAATAAGTTTCTTTAAATTCTCACGGGAACTCCTCAATTTTCCAGGATAAAAAGTAGCCTATGTCACTATACCCATGCAAAAAATCACGTCGATCCGTTGCTCCGTTGCAGCGTGATTGAAGGACAAACCAACAAACCAACAAACAAACACACTATCGCCTTTAATGTCAATAAATAAATAAAAATAAATCATTGTGCAAAGTTCTGTTAAAAATACTGCAGCTCATTAAAATTAAATTTATAATATTATTAGTATGATGCGAAAGTGTGTCTGTCTGTCTGCTACAGTATAACGGCTTACCTTTTTAACTGATTTTGATGAAATTTGCTATAGATATACGTTGCACCCCAGGAAATGACATAGGCTTTTTATCCCATAGAATTAAGGAGTTTCCGAGGGAACAGGAATAACTAATACAACGCGGATGGTGTCGCAGACGTCTAGTTTTATATGATTCTAAAAAATCAACCGAATGGGGGATGGGTTTAATATAACTGCAATGCTCTTACAGGTTAGCCCGCTACCATCTTAGACTGCATCATCACTTACCATCAGGTGAGATCGCAGTCAAGGTTAGCCCTGTAGTGGATTAAAAAAAAAAAAAAAAAGGAACATGCCATTTCTATGTGCTGTTAAGCTCTGTGGTCATACAATTTTAAGCAGCTGCTAGGCAGGTCAAGGTCAACGGAACAAGGTTGGCAAACAAGAGCCTCCCCAGAGACTGTGATGGCGTAAGGTGGGTGATGACGAAATGGACAAGAATAACTGTGTAGACAGTATACTAGTAGTAACTGTAGGTTTGTATAGAATGTAGGCTATTAACGTCCCACTGCTGGGCACAGATCTCCACTCTCATAGGAGAGAGGGAATTAGAGCTTAGACCCACCACGCTGCTACAATGCGGGTTGGCGGGCTTTAACGACTATTATCATGTTAGTGATAATAACCGGGACCGACGGCTTAACGTACTCTCCGAGGCACGGGGGTGAAACACCTCCAACTTCCTAACTCAGTGTAAGTACCTACTGAGAATTTTTAGTCAGAAAACCCCAATACTTAATTATGGCCCGCCCCGGGACTCGAACCCGAACCTCGTCGGCCGTAGAAGCATGATTTTTTTACAGCTCCAAGGGAATAGTATTTGATACCTCCGCGTTCCCAAGAAAAAGGTGGTTGACAGACAGACAGATAGACGGACGACGAAGTGATCCTATAAGGGTCCCTTTTTTTCCTCTTGAACCCTAAAAAATAGGGATATCCAGTCCCCGACTTTACATGAAATAAACCATCACTTATAGCTTTAGGTGCTAAGAACAAACCTCAGCCCCCCTAGCATGGGTCGAGACAATTTTCTCCCCGAGGAAAGGATAAATTTTTTATTCCTAAATAAATAAATAAAAACGCTAAATAACGGTGGATAAATAGTCCCCCGAGTCCCCGTGAAATGTCAAACGGGGATAAACTTCTCCTCTCCCCTGACAGTTGCTGTGCTCTGAGAAGTGGATAAGTTAATTTTATCTCTTGTCAGTGGATAAAATCGGGGGATAAATTTTTTATCTCCGGCCCATGCTAGCCCTGCTGCTATAGTAATAATATGAGTTTGTACATATTTGGAAACAGTTGGATATTTGACGACCTCTGTGGCGCAGTGTGTAGCGCTGTTGTCTTAACGTGCGGAGGTCCTGGGTTCGATCCCCGGCAGGGTCAATTTGGGAATTCATAATTTCTGAATTTTCCCTGGTCTGGCCTGGTGGGAGGCTTCGGCCGTGGCTACCAACCAACCTACCGACAAAGATGTGCCGCCAAGTGATTTAGCGCTCCGGTACGATGCCGTGTAGAAACCGAATAGGGGTGGTATGGGTTTAATATAACTGTCATGCCCCTAGCAGGTTAGCCCGCTACCATCTTAGACTGCATCATCACTTACCATCAGGTGAGATTGCAGTCAAGGGCTAACTTGTAGTGGATAAAAAAAAAGTTGTACCATTGGCTCATCATCCAGAGTTATTGTCGTAATGCAGATACTTGTGTATTAAGCATTAAGCAAACTGGGCCGCGAACCGCTTCATCCCTGCTAAAGATGGCGGCAAATATTTATTTAACACTCCAGGCATTATGCTCAACGCCCTACAATAAATTTCTAGATTGAATCTTTCGCTACTTTGTTCTACCGGACGTTTATGTTGGGGAAAGTAGAGTTGCAGAGGCAAACAGCTTTCTTTAGATAATAATTTATTGAAGTTCTTATGAATTTCTTAGTGACAAAGTTGTATGGAAGCAATCGAATTTACGTAAAGCACTCCACAGGATAGTATAATAACTTACAGTACTGTATATTATATTCTAGACTAAATGATGCCCGCGACTTCGTCCGCGTAAACTCTTTAATTTTCGATATAAAAATCAGCCTATGTCCTTCCTCGGGATACAACCTATCCCTGTACTAAATTTCGTCAAAATCGGTTTAACAATTGAGCCGTGAAAACGTAGCAGACAGACAGACAGACTTTTTTCAGTCAAACAATTTGCTTTGTCTCTATAATCTGTTTTCGTCTGCCTTACATTATCCAGTATATTCTATTATGTACCTACGTGAAAAGTAGGACTGGTTACAACGCATAAAAATCGTATACCGTGACGCGAACTTTTCTATCAAAGTAAATTAAACTTTATGCCAATACATATTAAAGTTGACTTTCATTTGGCCTCAAATGTAGGCTACTTTCTCCACAACAAAGTAATGCCAATGTCAGCTTGTATTTTCTTCGTCATTATAACATTATACAATCCGTTATGCGAACGTTACACAATCGAATGGCACGTGGAGTCGATGCGCGAATCGATTAATTTTATTCGATTTTTATCGTCTTCTTTTACGCGACACGCGTAATCGATTTTAGATTTGCAAAGCTAATGTTATGGCGTTTTTTTTACTTTTGTGTTTAGAATGTTAGATTTAGACGTTGGTTTTGATGATGCAGTTAAAAAACTTGTAATTCTACAGGTTATTTAGGTTATGACTAAGCTATTGAAATGAAAACGTTTCACAGGCTGGACTTGAATGGAAAAAAAATCCCAAAAGCACGTCACTATAATTAAATGGGTTATAATCAACAAAAAGCTGAGGTATACCTATAATCATAGCTTTTGAGTAAAGTTTTGTTGCTACCAAAAGGATTAACATAAACCCCGACAAATTGATTGTTGAAGTAGGCAATTTCGAATCAATCAGACCTGTGGAAGATGCTCACATCCCTTCATCAACTGGAAAAGAGCTGATGATCTTCAAACGGCTGGACCGATTTTCTTGAATCATGGCTAAGCATACTCTCAATCAAGTAACATTTAAAACCAAAACAAACTAAATCAAAATTGTATCATTCGTTTGGAAGCTACGATGCCACAGATATACACACAGATACACGCGTTAAGCACCCCTCTTTTTGCGTCGTGGGTTAAAAAATATGTTGATTGTGAATTAATTTACAATCAGCGATATATTATGTGAAAATACCTACTGTAAAGTACTACAATTATTTTTTTAAAACTGGGTGATGCCAGCCCTCGCTTCGCTCAGGCAGGCAACTTCACTCTCGTCTGAAATGTTCTTGTTTCACCCTAAGCACACAATATACTATTGTATGTCGAAGTCAGCCGGCGAAAGAGACAAGCAAGCGACGCGTGACGCTCGCCCGAATTAAATTGGAAGCATTGTTTAAAAAAAAAAAGGTTTCAAGGTCATAAAAGGTAAAGTCAGTAATTAAAGCTTTTATGTTCATTCCCCACAGACACGGGTACGGTCATGGTGTAAAAACGCCTAAATTGTGATGATAATTTAGGTAAAATGTCACGCGATGCCTTTTGATGGTGTTGTTTTCACTTCCATGGTTTCCAAATTATATGCCTGGGCTGTAATTTAAGTTTAGTATGACTTTATTTTTTGTTGGCTTCGTGACTTAAAAAGTTAGGTTTTATGGTGTCGATACTTTCGATTCAGTCGCTGGAAACAAGCGGTACAAGACCGTGCTTTGTGGCGATCTATGCAGGAGACCTTCGTCCAGCAGTGGACGTCTATAGGTTGAGACGACGACGACGATGACTTTCAATTAAACCTAGCTAGTACCTAGCTAAAGACTGCAACAACTACATCGTTAGTCTAGTGGTTAGCATGTTAGACTGCGGCCGAGTGACGAGGCCGAGAGAAGAGGACGAGTGATATACCGACGGCTGCCGACGACGACGACGGCTTCGGCCGTGGCTAGTTACCACCCTACCAGCAAAAACGTGCCGCCAAGCGATTTAGCGTTCCGGTACGATGCCGTGTAGAAACCAAATAGGGGTATGGGTTTAATTAACTGCCATGCCTCTAACAGGTTAGCCCGCTACCATCTTAGACTGCATCATCACTTACCATCAGGTGAGATCGCAGTCAAGGGCTAACTTGTAGTGGATTAAAAAAAAAAAAAAATATACCACCACCCTATCCTATTGCCACTTGATATCGCAAAGGACTAACTTGCAATACTAACTTAGTTTTTTTCTTTTATCCACTACAAGTTAGCCCTTGACTGCGATCTCACCTGATGGTAAGTGATGATGCAGTCTAAGATGAAATCGCTTGGCGGCACGTATTTGCAGGTAGGGCCGAAGCCTCCCACCAGGCAAAGTTAGTATTAAAGAAAACTAAAATCAACGCGAACAAAGTCGCAGGCAAAAGGTAACAGTGATAATATATTTGATTGAAGTTAAAAGGGATCAAATAAGAACTATCAACTTATGCGTCCCTTACGTGATTTTCCTACAAAGAGGTGACTTTGGTAAACTACTGTCGCTGTCAGGGAGTTGTCTATTCGTGTTGTGGGACTCATAGAGCATAAAGCCTTGTTTACACCTAACGAGTCCACTTTGCATTATGCAAACGACTAAACGTGTGCTAACAATAATGAGGGATAGAATACAATTAAAGAATGAGTTGCAGTTTTACGACTGGATAGGCGAGTTTAAATACTCAATTTTCATATAGATAACTAGATGATGCCCGCGACTTCGCCCGTGTGGGCTAAGTTTTTTCGATTCCCACGGGAATCCCTTAATTTTCCGGGATAAAAAGTAGAATTTTGCTATGTGTCTACTAAATATTTTAGCTTTTGCTTGTAAACTAAAACATATTTTTATTTACACTGAAAGAACTTACCTATTATTTTAATTTTATAAGACTTATGAATGTGGTTAAGATACGAGTTCATCTTAATTGAATAAGTCACTATCAAGTGACTCGCCTAATGTAAACAATGCCTAAGGGTCAACAAACAACTTGTTCTTTTGTAACTAGAAGTATTATTGGAATTTCACTTTATCGGAAAAAGTTTTGGGTAAAGTTGGATGTGAAAGTATTTCGGTAGTAATGTATGTAATAGTCATTACTTTGTACAAGTCTCATGTGGGCATTTTCTATTTCGCTAATAGATAGATGAATTACGTTTTTCCATCAATCCACCATCCATCATCAACGACGCATTGACTGTTTAGTTGACCGATATCTAGCTCAAACCACCAAATCAACAGATCTAACCCAAACACAATACACGAAAAAGTCGATTATTGCCGAAAAGTTCGCGTCACTCATTTTTGGAGGTTCAAATTTGGCCTTTTCGTTTCTTCCGTGCCCGTTAAGCCGCCGTTGGTCCCGGTTATTATCACTAAAATCTCATAATAATCGTTTCAAATCCTAAGAGTTTAGTTA
Organism: Erebia ligea; assembly: GCA_917051295.2. NCBI lineage: Eukaryota > Metazoa > Arthropoda > Insecta > Lepidoptera > Nymphalidae > Erebia > Erebia ligea. The sequence continues at coordinate 11,128,681 of OU785241.1, read as the reverse complement.
CTCTTAGTCGAGTCGTATGCAGAAGGATCTGGGAACCCACCGCATTACTATCCCAAAAAAACTCCTACCATTATGTGATTAATGGAAAGGGGTCACGACTCTCAGTTATGAGGAATACGACGCAGAGATAGTGTGTTAGGCATTCATACCGATAAGAACTTTGATGATCACAGCGAATGGCCTTTGATCAAAGATACGTTACAAGCGTTAGATAAATCTTGATTCCGTGAGAGCAATTACGGTTAACGAGTCGTAAATTTAAATTTCGAATTCAATTATGTTCCAATTTTGAATCAAGATATCGTAATCATCTGCCAATCAGCATTCAGAACTCATGTCTGGTAATGTAATGGTAGGACCACATATGTGAACTAGGTAACTACGTAATTTACTTGGGTAGGTACGTACCTAATGGAATGCATGTGTCTATTGCCTATCCGAATTGGTTTTAGATGCGATAGTATACATGGTTGCGAATGGTTATGATAATGAACAGCGCAGTATGCTTTTAATTTAAACACGGGAAAATTAACCGATAGCGAGAGCTTTTGATACCTTAATGAACATCAAATAGGCATTATAATGCAACCGAACTGAATTGAAACTAGGACATATTTTGCAAACTATATAGCCTGAGTCGCTCCTATCAGATTATATACTAAAACATTGGCTACTGACAGAAAAGTAATGTGAAAAGGGGAAGGATATCTTTGGTTTTTGCGATAATCGTACCTAATATTGTCCTGCACGCCCGTTTATAAAATGAATAACTTGATGATTGTCCAATTTGAGGTTTGCCTCGAAGAAAAAATCGATACGGCAGTTTTAAACCCATACCCTTAATCGGTTTCTATGCGTTATCGTACCGGAACGCTAAGCAGACCAAAGAAAATTCAAAAATTAAAAATTCCTGAATTGAACCTGCCGTGCCGCCCTCAACACCGCGCCAGGAAGGTCGTCAAAATTCAATAAATATAATTATTATCACTTATAACTCTAGATGTATACTAAGATACGTACATTGAACTAAATAAGTATTTTAGTTAGACTAGGAAAATATTTCCATCAATTTTAACTTAAATAAATCTCGATACACTAAAATATTTCATTAACAAAGTAATAAAATATGGCGAAAATATATTTTATGTGATTTACCTATTTCAGTAAAATATTATGGACCTAACTTCGAAATGGCACAGTGCCAAATTCAAAAGCGTTACCATTAAACCGAATGCTCTCTATCAATTATCAGTCATAATTTATTGATCGTTATAATTCGTTTTATCTGAACTCGGCATAATGTCATAAACCACTCAACAATAATTAGAAGTTACGTACCGGATTGCTAAAACAATTATTCGACCAAAATAAGACAAAAACGAGAACAAAAGGTTCTTCGAGCTACACGTCGGGGAGTCAACAAGCGCTTTAAATAAACTCATAGTCTGAAGCCTATACTTTAGATACGTACTTTGTAAGTTACATTAACCAGAACTAACAGCTGAAGAAGAAACCGAAGAAACCTGTATGTTTTATTGAGTCTATTTTGATGTTTTAATAATGAAATTCGATAAATTAATGATATACAATAATTATACTTTAACTTTATTAAGATAATGTGATACTGTAATAATATAATTTTATGATATTGATTAAATGAAATAACTTAAAAATAATAATCTAACAATTTGAACACCATTATAATATGGTAGAATATGCAAGAGAAATAATATTTTAAAACCTATATTATATCTGTACCCATATTCCTGCAAACAAATAGTTATTTGTTATACAAGAGTGAAAAGTTGTTTTTTAACCGCGTGCTCAATTTTGATGACCGAGCAAGCGAAGGATTCTAAAATTGAATCACGAGCTGAGCGAGTGATTCAAAAAATAGAATCCTGAGCGTCAGCGAGGGAATCAAAAGAGCACGAGGTGAAAAATCTTTTCACTCGAGTGCAACACGTAACTTTTCATCCCACCTCAGCGAGGAAATGACTAAATGCAAAAAAAAAATCACAAGGTAACTTTTCATCCCACCTCAGCAAGGAAATGACTACATGCAAAAAAAATTACAAGATTAAATTCAATTCTGTTAATTTCTTCGTCACTAGAATCACTCATTTTAGGTTTTTCACTTATTTTCAATTTTCTTGTTTTTAATCGGTTTTAATTTTAAACAATATGACGTGAAAGAAAATGGTGCGCGCAAAGCAAATTAAAAAAGTACACCAAGAAGGTTACGAGTGTGAGTTTTTAACAAATTAAAAACGATTGTATGGAAATTCGGCACCATAGAGGTACAAGTAAATAGGTTTTAATGATGTTTTGAATTCACAAACTTCATAGACGAGTGATATTTACTAACGTGCACACGATGTTCTAAATTCAATTTACTTTATCCTCTAGAGGATAATAACGGCTTTTACCATCAGATATCGAAGAATAAAAATACTCTTTCCGAGATGGTGGGATGAAAATAATATTTATTTAATTGTTTTAATTACGCTCACTTGTTTGAAGGAAGCCTATGCTCTCAGTCCACGATCCTCATATATATAATTACCTATTGGAGGTCAGCTCGGAGGAGGGGCGCGAGGCCCCTCTTAATTGAGGGATGGCCTTTATCTACGCTTTTACATACGCAATGTGTCCCACAGCTGATAATGCGCTCATTATTCTCATTAATCTCATTATATTGCTTTTATTTTCGAGGACAAATGAGATTGTTTTCATCTTTTTTGTTCATTTTATTCTGTTTCAGTCTCTTTCTTGTCAACTAGTGCTGAACAAGCGTTGAACGAAAGTTGAACAAGGTTTGAACAAATGCAGAACAGGCTGTGAACAAGTGTGGAACCAACTTTGTCAACGTTAAACAAAACTTGAACAATCGTCGAAAAAACGTTTTAAGAGCGTTGAACAAACGTTGAACAATAACTGAACAAGCGTTGAACTAAGCGTTTAACAAACGTTGAACAAGTGTTGATAAACCGTTGAACGAATGCAGAACAATCTTTGAACCACATATTATATTAACCTCTCAAATTAATACTTAATATTCAATACTCAATTTATTTATTACACACAGGTGTCTCTTGTGTTACATGACGTAACACAAGAGACACCTGTGTTTTGACTCTATCGGCGGTTCGGAAAGATTCTACTGAGAAGAGCCGGCAAAAAACTCAGCAGTTGCTCATTTTAAAAGGCAAGACATTACAATAATTAGGCGTAAGTTAGTAAGTTATCATACTAACCTGTGGGGCGCTGGACCCAAAGTCGATTGCTTCCATAAGTACAACTTTGTCACTAAGAAATTCGTCAAAATATAGAGACTGTATTAACATGCCAATGGCTTTTTAGTTTTTGGGGAAAAAATATTCTCATCGTTTAATAAAACTCGTACCTGGTGCAAAAAAGAGCAATAAAAATGTTCATGAAACGTATTCTAACAAAAAAATTGTTGACGTAAGTTCCGATTATCAAAATTCCGTACAACAAGTAGAGGTGAACGTACTACGCGAAAATTTTAAAGCATTTCCGAAGAAGTCGACCAGCGTTCATGGTAAACTGTTAAACATGCTTTATGGAACAGGATATAAAACTTATATTAGCTTGGCATTTAGTTTACAGTGAGGGTATTTAAGGTTGCGTGGAAATAAACAGTCTTGATCCTTGAACCGAGATGATCAAAGATATGGAAGTCAATGCCTTTTTTGGGTAAACACGTGGCCTGACCGGGCGTTAGCCTTGTAACGAAGTTGTTTGAAGTATGGATTCGTCACTTCTGTGGTTTAGTTCGTGGAATTGAAAGTCATGTCACAAATATCCACTTCACTTTAAACCGAGGAACTAAGGAATTAAGGAATAAAAAGGACCCTATGAGAGGGAGGTCAAAGGTTCCAACAATGACAGAGGCAATTGGGATATGATTTCTTATTATTGGTCTATCTAGCCAAGATCAAAGTCTTCCACCAGACATCGAAGACATCGCGAGGCGTCGACAAGGTCTGCACCCTTACGCAGTCGAAATTCCACGGACTCGTATGTACAAAGCGATTTGCTTCCTCGTTCCTAATTCGAATCGCTAGAATATGGAATGACCTTCCGGCTTCCGTTTTCCCCTCCCCTTTTAATATAGGTATCTTCAAATCAAGAGTGAATAGGCATCTTCTAGGCGCTCCACCTTAGGCTGCATCACAGCATTACCACTTGCAAGCAGGTCTGCCTGAAGCCAAGCTCTAGCCTATACATTAAAAAAAAAGACCAGACAAGAGAAAATTCTGAAATTATAAATACCCAAAATCCTGGGGACCGAATGTGTGAACTCCCAATTATAACACCACAGCGCTTACCACTACTTACGCCGGATATTCGGCCGCCGGATATCGGCCATCCGGCTTCGCAGCTAGCCGAAAATCCGGTATCCGGTATCCGGCCTAACAACTACCTATCCGTTTCATCTCTAGTATAAATAACTGTTTTACATTACTAACGATTTTTACGGTTAATCCTTCTGTGTTGATGTAACAAGCTTTACCTATAACAGTAATTCTCTCCCGACTTCAATTACCATTTGCGACCACGTATAACGTGCGGCGACGTACCTGAAAACAACGAAATGCCTCGTTAATATTCATTATATTGCCAAAACATTACCTACCACCTTGCGTTATATAAACGTAATATTCATTCATTATACTGCCAAAAGATTACAACCTTGAGTAATATTCATTTTATATTGTTGTACCAATTGTTTGGTCTTCTTAAAGCTAAACGAAGAACCGACATCATAATCATACTAATATTATAGAAGTGAAAGTGTGTTTGTTTGTCCTTCAATCACGCCGCAACGGAGCATCGGATCGACGTGATTTTTGGCATGGTTTTATAGTTGAGGACCTACTACTTTTTATCCCGGAAAATTAAGGAGTTCCCGCGGGAATCAGCTAGTCGTAGTACTTATTACTAGGTATTATTTTATCCAGTACAAGTTAGCCCTTGATTGCTATCTGATGGTAAGTGATGATGCAGTCTAAGATGGAAGCGGGTCACCCCTGTACTACTAGAATGAAGTCCTTCATCGCTATCCAACGAAATTAAATTCTGCTTTTTACAGCGTAAAATTAAAAAAAAAAATTTAAAACTTGAATTTTTTTTTAAATCGTGATTTATAAAAAAATCTTCCGCCAGCATCATCACAGAAATCAGAAAAGGTAAATAGTTATTAAAAAAAAGTATCAAAGAAGAGTGATATTTTAGTGTAGGCGATCCATCAGTGCGTGCCATTGTAAAAGCAGACGTATTTGCCTATTATTAACGTTTATTTTACATTGTTTTGGATTCTAGAAATAATGGGGCCGCATCGTCTAATCAGGTGACCCAGGTCGCTTCTCATTTTAGCGTTCATATTTTTAAGAATTTCCTGTACATCCAATTACGTGATAATAAATTGGATGGAGCGCCAAAGACGAGAGGAAAACTTCGTTAACTCGCATCGTACACACAACCGCATATTACTAATACAGGAAAATGATTCTTCCGACATTTGGTATAAACGCCAAATTGCCGTGATGAATTTTAAACGCGTTCCCAACTGTACGATGAGAGCTAAATGTTTAAGAATTTTACATACAATAATGGCGGGAGTGAATTCAATTTTGTTACATGCTCTATTGAATAATTTTTCTGTGAATTTATACGAAGAATAAAGTCATCACCTTAATCATCATTTCAACCTATTGCCGGCTCACTGCTGAGCACGAATCTCCTTTTTTTAACCACTACAAGTACCTTGACTGCGATCTCACCTGATGGTAAGTGATGATGCAGTCTAAGATGGCATGGCAGTTATATTAAACCCATAACCCTATTCGGTTTCTACACGGCTTCGTACCGGAACGCTAAATCGCTTAACGACATGTCTTTGCCGGTAGGGTGGTAACTAGCCACAGCCGAAGCCTCCCACCAGGCCAGACCAGGGAAAATTCAGAAATTATGAATTCCCAAATTTACCCTGCCGGGGATCGAACCCAGGCCCTCCCACGTTAAGGCAACAGCGCTCAACACTGCGCCAGGGAGGTCGTCAAAATCATATAACCGTATACCAAGTATGAATATGAATGGATGTTAGATAGTTGTTAGATGTTAGATTATTATTTTTTATGGTGAGATTGAGAACACAGACATAAAACATAACTCTTCATGAATTAATGCGTTTGCAATTAATAAGTGAAGTAATGCGAACCACAGGTTAGCAAATCCGCTAAAAGCAATGCCCGCAAACCATTATCCCAATTCCCATGCATTACGCTAATACTAGTAGCCTAGTTTTCACTTGGTACTCTAGATATACTAGATGATGCCTGTTTAGGCGTAATTTAACCTACAAACAAACACTTTTACTTTTTTTTAAATATTTTTTTTATTCACTACAAGCTAGCCCTTGACTGCAATCTCACCTGATGGTAAGTGATATCATATTAGAGTTTACATTGGTCGGTGACCGAAAACGGCTGCAGTCAAGACCTACGATCTAATGTAAAAACACCATAAGTTTTCGTATTTAAAACTAGCAGATGCACGCGACTTTGTCCGCGTGAAATAAGTTTTTTAAATTCCTTAATTTTTCGAGTTAATATAATATAGACTATAACACTCACAAATGACGTGGCTTTCTATTGGTACCAGAATTTTCAAAATCGGTTCAGTAGATCCAGAGATTACCCCCTACAACCTCACAAACCTCCTTCAGTAAAGATAGATGTAGGTATACTATAAGTACTCCACCTATAGTATAGAATATAGATGTTCAAAAGCTTATTGTATCAATCCATCAAACATTCTAGAACTCATTATATACAGTTTATTTGTAAGTTTAATACGCAATCATCGATGGAATATTTCCGATCGCTATTTCTGTGTACACGAGTTGAGATTCGTAATAGCCTGGAATAGTTGATTTTCTGATGTTTTCTTTACAATTTTCGGCTAAGGTCGGCTAGTGGTGTTATATATGGAACAAATGGGTATGGGCAAATACCCATAGTTACGTGAAATTATACAACGACAATTATGTAATAACAATGGGTTGCGAGTCCGAATTGGCAATGGGCGGGGCCCAAGTTTGCAGAACCGACAGACGTTGGATTTCCAAGGTTCTGGAATGGAACTTCGCTCTGAGGTCCTTTGAATCATCGAAAGGGATAGTCAAAAAAAATTGTGTGTTAGCTCCGACGCACGACTGGAGTTTACTCTTTACGAACGATTATAAAATATATAGATTAGTAAATAAACGCATTTTTTTATATTACTGAAAGCATGCTTGATACATTTATTTTTATGTGATTTATATTCATCAAAAACATTACATAGTCATGGAAACATAAAGTCAATAACGTAACGGAGAAAATTTGATTTTACTCCCCATAAATTTTCATATCCCGGGCTTATAATATATATGCAAATCGATTCTAAAGGAGGTAAACTCCAAAAAGCTAGCATAGCGAGTGGCTCAATTTCAACAAATCACTATTCTTACATATATTATGATGAGCGAAGTTTTGATAAAAAGTAGCACAGCATTGACTATGTTATTATATAAACCCACAGTGCTTGTATTAGGTGGTTAATAAGCATATCGGATAACCATGGATGGTGCAATTGCCCAGTATTGTGTATTAAAACAATCAAATTAATTAAGAATCCTGTATATTTATGTTAAGTTTTCCAGTGATTCTAATGAAGTTCAAAGGCCTGATTTCAATATTTAACAATAGCAATCAACTTTCGCATACAAATAATTGTCGTGACGCACGGGTGTCGTTGCCGTGTGAGTAATTCACGATTATTCGTTCTAATAAATTGATATACAAGACATGTAAAATGTGGGTACACCATTATGTAACGCAGCCCTCCGTTGTTTACCATCAAGTTAGATTAGATGTTCCCGCGACTTCGTCCGCGTGGTTCTAGGTTTTTTTTTGAAAATCACTTGGAAACTCTTTGATTTTTTCGGAGATAAAAAGCCTAAATCACTCTCCAAATCTTTTATAATGTCCATGCAAAGAATCACATCGATTCGCTGCCCCGTTGCGACTTAGGTAATTGAAGGAGATACTATAAACAAACACAATGTCGTATTTTTAATATTATGGATAGCACAACCCGTTGTCTTTTTTTTTACGCCACTACAAGTCAGCCCTTGACTGCAATCTCACCTAGTGGTAAGTGACGATGCAGTCTAAGATGGTAGCGGGCTAATCTGTTTGGGGCATGGCAGTTATATTAAACACATACCCCTATTCGGTTTCTACACGGCATCGCACCGGAACGCCGGCATTGCTTGGCGGTACGTCTTTGCCGGTAAGGTGGTAACTAGCCACGGCCGAAGCCTTACCAGGCCAGACCAGGGAAAATTCAGAAATCATAAATTCCCAAATTGACCCTGCTCGGGATCGAACCCGGGACCTACGCACGCTACTCAACACTGCGCCATGGAGGTCGTCAAACGTGCCCGTTGTCCTATTTTGTAATTTGTTTGGGAGCCGAACATACTGTATGAATGTATACTAACGCTGTGATTATAGGAGCGTTAATCTTTGTTACAATGTTGTAAAACACAACACAGTATGTATTCCTAAACTCGCAGTGCACGCGGCGCAAAGTGCTCTACGCTCGCAAAGAGAGCAAGAAGCGGAACTTTGCAACACATTAATCATCTATACAGATGTCGGCAGACTCGAAAGCTGAAACTGTAACGTGTAGGTATAACATGCTATCCGTACAATACTTTCCGTACAATACTATCCGTATCTATGTCGTCGTCGTCGTCTCAACCTATAGGCGTCCACTGCTGGACGAAGGTCTCCTGCATGGATCGCCACAGAGCACGGTCTTGTGCCGCTTGTTTCCAGCGGCTCCCAGCTGCACGCTTGAGATCGTCCGTCCATCTAGTGGGGGGTCGTCCACTTTGGGATCTATGTATAGATTAGCACCGTTTCTATGCACTACTTAATATTATAAACTAGCTATGTCTGCGACTTCATCCGCGTGGTCTAAGTTTTTTTAATTCTCGCGGGAACTCTTTAATTTTCGGAAATAAAAGCCTTTATCCTTTCCTGGAACACAATCAGTGAGCAAAGCAAGTGATATTTAGGCAATCAAATACCTATCACTTGCTTTATTATTGTTAGGAAACCTAGTAACATGCCTTAATTTTTGAAGTGAAAACTTCTTTAGCTGCGTTGAGCACTTTTTGGTAGGGGGTAAACTTGTGGATTCGCGTCACCGTCACAGACACCTCGCTCCGACATGCTCGCAAACACCGAGCTCGCTTTGTTACGAAGACAAAAGGTCTTAAATATAAATATACTAGTGGTTCGCCCCGAACTGAGACCTCGCGGTATCCATAGACTGTTACAGAGCGCCATCTATTGACATCATAGTGAAATTCTGTTAAAAATACGGAAGCTCATTAAAAATTAAATAATTTCGTTTCCTTATAATATTTATCTAATTTTAGTATTTGTTGTTCAAGTACAGGATATAATTCAAGTAATTGATAAGTTTCAGGCTCAGCCTTTCAGAAAATTGAGAGTTATGAGATCAACTTTGAAAGCTCCCCATTTCGTCAATTTTAAGGGAAAAATTAAAAAAAAAAAATATTTTTGGACTCTATTTCTAAATATCTTTAAAAATACCGCAACCCTATGTAACGCTATAAAAAATATTTTACTTCGCATTCGCTTCTATGAGGGCCCCCCTGAAATAAAGATTTTTATAACTTTTTAAGCCATATTCGGCGGGAGGCCATCGGTTTACATATTATATTTAAATTTGAAGTAATTACATTCAGTAATTCAGAAGTTATAAGGGTCTGACAGACGGACGGACGAACGGACAAGTGCAAATTCACTCCAGTAGACTCAGAGACCTTCGCTTCGCTCGGTCAACTACATACGTAATTAAACTTTAAAACCTTAGTTTTAACATTTATATTTTTTTTTCCTTTTTTTTTTAATAAAAAAATAATAATAATAATAATGAAAAAAATATTTTAAATATTCGTTTTCGATTCTATCAGCAGTCCCTAATCCCTATGACTGCCAATTTTTTTTTAATTTATAGACTAGCGCTTGACCGCAATCAGACTTGCTGGAAGTAAGTAGTGATGCAGCCTAAGGTGGAACGCGCTTGCCTTGAAGATGCCTATTTACTCTTGATTTGAAGATACCAATATTATAAACGTATGAAAAAACGGAAGCCAGAGGGGCGTTACATATTCTAGCGGTTCAAATTAGAAACGAAGAAGAAGTTTTGTACGCTCAATACACTACTGAACACGTAGTCGACAGGTGCAGAAAAAAAGTTTCCCAAAAAAAAATCGCGCGAAAATAATAGAAAATGCAATATCCGTCGTGTTCCCAAGACACAAGCTTATATTAGGTTATTAATATGTAATATTCACTGATATTCACGGATGTTCAAAATTGGAACACTTTGATTTATATTCAATCACAATTCGACAAGGTAGAGCGAGTAAATATTACAGATAGGCGTCAAAGAAGCTTTCTCTATCTTCCTGTTATAAAATAATGTTCTATTGTGAGTAGGGTGACAAAAAGAAAAACAGAGAATAAAATTAATAATTAAAAATTACTAAAATATAATTATTTTGTCTAGTGGGAGGCTTCGGCCGTGTCTAGTTACCATCCTACCGGCAATGACGTACCGATTGTGTTGGTTCGATACCGTACAGAAACCGATTAGGGCTATGGGTTTAATATAGCTGTCATACCTACTTGGCTATCCCGCTACTATCAGACTGTATCATTACTTGCCAGCAGATGAGATTGCAGTCAATGGCCTAACTCGTGGTGGAATAATAATCATACTAATATTATAAATGCGAAAGTGTGTTTGTTTTTTGGTTTTTCCTTTAATCACATCGCAACAAAGCAACGGATTCACGTGATTTTTTTGCATGCTCATAGTTGAGGACCTGGAGAGTGAGAGTACTTTTTATACCGGAAAATTAAGGAGATCCCGTAGGAATAAACAAAAACTCGATCCTCGGGCACGCACTTCGAACTTTTCTGAGATAAAATATCACTTGCTTTAACCATTTTGTTTATGATGTAATCCAAAAACTTCAGTCTGAGTTTGGTGATTTTCGTTTTCGGAATATCTCTTAATACATATTGTGGAAAGACAAGTATCTAAAATACCTAGTTTTATATTAGGACACAAAATAAAATGGTATACATGGTATGGTTATATGGGTATACGTTAACTCCTATAGTTTTCGAGCAGGTACGTCCTGAATTTTCTTATAACTATGTTACCCTACCTAAGGGCTTGAATCTTTGATGTTCAAGAAAAAAGGTCGAACGAAGGTGAGATAAAGTAATGTTCCCGGCGAGATGCGGATTGTGGACTTTTTGTTACTTTTGTCGTACTTTCTGCCGTTTAAAGAAATTTGTTACTCGCTCCAGATAAATTGTTGAAAGGTTTTGCGGGACGCCTTTAAGGTTTTAGGTCTTGAATGTTTATTTCCCTCTTATTTATGTATTCTTACCCCTTTTGAGTTTATAGATTAATGTATGTCCATTGTCTATACTAATATTATATTATGCGAAAGTTTGGATGGATGGATGGATGTTTGTACTCAATAACGACAGAACGGCTGAACGGATCTAGATGAAATTTGGCCCAGAGATAGATCATGGTCTGGAATAATACACACTTTTTATCCCGGAAAATCAAAGAGTTCACGCGAGAACCAAAATACCTCAATACACGCGGACGAGGTCGCGGGCATCAGCTAGTAAGTCATACTTAATAATAAAGTCTTAAATCATTTCAACATTGAGCCCAAAAAGAGCCAATAATGTACATATTATAGTGTTTTTAAGCAATGAAGCAATTACCGAGCATATAGATTTTTTTACGCTGGATTCAGGCGGCGCAAGATCGCGGTATGTGGAAGTACTTCCAAAAGAAGGAGAAGAAGAGAATAGAGAAGAGAGAGAGAGAGAAGAGACTACAACTGGACGTCTATCGGTTGACGAAGAAGAAGAAGAAGCTACATTCCTGAGTCAGCTAGAAAAAACTAATTTCATTACTGCACAGCGGTAAATGAAGGCGCCATAAACTTCTAAATAATATTTTTACTTTATGATACAATTACTATGAATGAATAACCTTCAGAGTTCAGAGGGGTATGTCCGTGACCGTGAACCTTCAAGGGCGGTGAGAATTGGCGAATATTATTTTGAAGCTATTTTAAAACGAGTAGACTTACTCGAATAACGACTTAGAACTATAGAGTACCTAGACTTATGACTGCCTCGTTGGTCTAGTGGTTATCATGTTCGACTGCGGCTGACGAGGTCCCGGGTTCAAGTCCCGGGTCGGGCCATAATTAAGTGTTGGGTTTTTCTGATTAGAAATTCTCAGCACTAGCTCGGAGTTAGGAAGTTGGCGGTGTTTCACCCCCGTGCCTCGGAGAGCACTTTAAGCCGTCGGTCTCGGTTATTATCACTATAACATGATAATAGTCGTTACAGCCCGCATTGGAGCAGCGTGGTGGGTCTAAGCTCTAATTCCCTCTCTACTATGAGAGTGGAGGCCTGTGCCCAGCAGTGGGACGTTAATGGGCTGTAGTGAGACTTATAAAAAGATTTCTATGTGATGAATGAGTAACTAACTTTCTCTTTTTATTTCTTACTAGCTGATGCCCGCGACTTCGTCCGCGTGGATTAAGGTTTTATGGTTCCCGCGGGAACTCCTTAGTTTTCCGGGATAAAAAATAGCCTATGTGTTATTCGAGACTATAATCTATCTCTGTGCCAAATTTCATCCAGATCCGTTCAGCCGTTCGAGCGTGATTGAGTAACAAACATCCATACATCCATCCAAACTTTCGCATTTATAATATTTATTTGATTTAGATGAGAGTTAGCCTTTGTCACCGATGTCACCTGGTGGTCATCATCATCACTTGATGATTTATCCATTCAATGATTTGATTCATTTCAGTCTTAAGTGGTAGCTGATTATCTAAAGGGAATTATAGTCATAATACCGATTATTTATTTATTTAATCGTATGGCGTTTAGTGTATATTTAAGCGTTTTTATAATATTAATAACAAGCTAATTAAAAAGAAAGCTTATTTAGCCTGCAAGTTCGTCGCTCGTTTAGCACCACCCAGCGGACACGTGCAGGGAGGTAGAAGGTAACTACCTTCTACCTCCCTGGAGGTCCCTGGAGTTCCTTCAGGAACTCCTGCGGACGTGAGCGACGGGGCATCCTCCATATATACCCCATAATACCGACTAGTTATGTAGGGCGGTTCCGAAGCAGGTTTGCAATGATGAACTCCTTTTGGGGTGTATAACTATTTAATTAAGTGGTATAACAAGTGGTAGGTATAAAGGTATAACAAAATGTAAAATAATATAATAAGTAAAGATGTCTGTTCGCACCGAAGTTAGGTAAGCGAAAAGCACTAATTGTCTAGTTTGACGGATTCACGTCGGAATCAGCACTCGTGGCACGTTTCGCTGACGAGGGAGACCGGCAGCGTAACAGACTGATAAACAAAAACAAAAGTGTAGATGCTCATTGATAAAAAGTAGTAATACGTCCAAGGCATCTCGCGAGGTCCTCACTCCTCAATGGGAACGATTTGAGACGGTGCCAACAATTCGTTCACTACGAATTGTCAACCGCACAATGCTATTTATATTTTTTTTACCATTACTCGTGGGATAGTGTACTATTTGCGTTACACACAGACATTGTGATAGAGCAACATGATTTTTTATTTTAAAAAAATCGCCATTTCACCTGATGTTTGAGATTTCATTGCAACCTATCGCCGCACCAATATACTGAATAGAATACGAGTCAAATCTCAGAATGAGAAGAGGTTGACGTCCACCACGCTGGCTAAGTGCGGATTGGCATACTCCACTCACCCATCAGATGATGCAGTAAGAGGTACGGTAATTTGAACGGCATAAGCAAACAATTTCAAATTCGCTTGGATCTGGTAAGTCTTACTGTGGTCTTACTAAGGATTCAGCTATTTCGGCAGTTCGGCAGTTCAGTTACTGTTAGCCCAAAAATAAATTGTATCGGACCACTGTCCTTTAGACACGATAACATTATTAGATTTTTGTAGTGGATAAAAAAAAACAGAAGACCAGTTTTTATTCCATAATTTTCACCGTATAATACAAGTATTTAAAAAAAACATAAATTCATATAACTGTTGGAACGCTATGTCGATTCCAAGCTTTGCATGAGAATTTTGTTTCCTCATCAAAAACCATATTTTTTGTGCTATTATAAAATTTCAGTCGATTATATTAAAATATCTTCAATATTAGTAAACAGGACGAGCTTATTCCCATATTATAATGCTCCATTGAATTCGATTACTGGAATCGACAGATAACGTAGAAAAAATATTAGAGAAATAAATATAGTTTTGTTGGCCAACGCTGATGGCAGTATGTCACAGTATCTACGGAATTTGTCTTCGTTTATTTGTAGTGCAAACTGATGTTCGTCAACAGTTTAGATCCATTTGGGTTTTTATTGATGCTAGAGCGAGACTAAAGCGGTTTTTATAACTAGTAGGTATTTTTGCATACACTGGTTACATTTTATACAATATTACATATTCTATGTCGGATCAGTTGGTGTCCTAAGACTGGGTCTCTCTCCATCTATACCAAAAGTAGAGAGACAGTGTTTTTAAAGCTTTTTTGTCACGTACGGTCGTACGTCCCCGCATTTTAAACTGCCAATAAGAGCCATGTTGTACGAGTAACATGTAATTGGATGAAACCTATATGGTAGTAAATATACTAGCTTCCCACCACCACCATCACCACCACTACAGCCCATTAACGTCCCACTGCTGGGCACAGGCCTCCACTCTCATAGGAGAGTGGGAATCAGAGCTTAGACCCACCACGCTGCTCCAATGCGAGTTGGCGGACTTTAACGACTATTATCATGTTAGTGTTATTATCGCTAACATGATACTAGCTTCCAGCTTGTTATAATTCGGCACGCTGTAGTAAATTTACGAAATACGTGGTGCTCAACGACCTCAATTTACATAGACGGGCCCTGTCAAACAAATAATGTGGACCTATTTTACTAACGCCATCTAGTCTGAAAAGCGGGACAGCGCTATGGCGGGGACAAGGACAGGCTTATATAGGTGAGGGGCATGCCCTACACGTCGGACGCCCATCTTTTTTCTATAAAAGGACCCATCTAGTACCTACATACTCGTATATATATCGATGGTGGTGCTAAATAGGATATTTTTCCTTACTAGTACATACCAATTACAAATTTAAATAATACAAATCAATAAGGATCAAAGGTTCTTCTTTATAAGGATTAAAGGATGTCAACCTTACATTGTCACGTCTTATTTTACATGTAATTAGGTTATGAATATTTAATAAAATTATGATCGGCAAGGGCCCTAAACCGATAAAGTGTTTACATTTAAGAACAATGGCCAATAATAATTAACCCGGTAAGGTGGGCGTTAATATAACCCGGTTGTTTCCGATTGTTATGTACAGTTAAGGAGAAAAAGGATAAAAAATGTAGTATGGTAATAAACGGAATTACCATTGACTGAAGATTTGTGTGGGTGGTAGGAGGTTGTTCCAACATCAGTTTTTATTCTAAACTAAATTTTAAAAACATCATGAAACATTATCATCCATACTTAAAATTATAAATGCGATAGTTTATAACGTTTTTGACATTTGATACAGACAGAGGTTGCATCTAGGGAAACCGGAAAGGACATAGACAATTTTTTATCCCGGGAAAGAATTTCCACAGAATCTATACTAATTTATACTAATATTATAAATGCGAAAGTTTGGATGGATGGATGGATGGATGGATGTAGTTGAAGGATGGATATTTGTTACTCAATCACGCCAGAACGGCTGCATGGATCTGGGCCCCAATCATGTAAGAATGTCCGATCAATCGTTTAAGATTTTTGTCAAAGTGAAATATAACCATATAAGCATTGAATTAGAGCTCAATTTCGTCTGCCCATTCTTATACGTTTAGGGTATCGTAGATACCTAAACGTATAAGAATGGGCAGACGAAATTGAGCTCTAATTCAATGGAGTTATGGTTTATTTTACTTTGACAAAAATCTTAAACGTTTGATCGAACATTCTTACATGATTGGGGGGCTGGATTAAATTTGGCACAGAGATAGATTAGAACCAAAAAAACTCAATCCATGCGGACGAAGTCGCGGGCTTTAGCTAGTAATGTATATTTTAACTCATTATTTTTGAGGTTGCGATGATAATGTTTTGAAAAAGAAAGAAAAGAAGAAAGAAAAAACATTTATTTTCCAATTTTGCCACACATGCCCTCCTCATATACCTCATATACCTCAAGGGTATGCTACCCCAGCGCTTCCATGAGCTAAACTACCAAGGTAACAGAAGGTACCGGGACAACAGGAGTCATGTGTGGCACAATCTGAAAAAAGGCCCCAACCCAGCATAATGCTGCGTGATTTGAATATGCACAAGGGCAATAAAAATAAATAAAAACCATGCAGCGCTGATTTTCAGCCGGGGCCTTGTTGCAGGCGACGCCATTACTCTTATACTCATTACATACCTACTCCTATAAACAATCTGTATAAAAGGAGAAAAAGGAGAAAAATAAGTAACATCTTACAAGTTTAATTACAAATGATACTTACTACTTGCTAATCAAGTAATCAATTATCTTGTTTCTTTAACCAATAACTCATTCGTCGTTGCAATAAAAACACCAAGTATCTATTTTTGAGTTTTAATTTATTCCTTGAATGTACCTACAGTGCATAAAGATGTCATCGCTGTATTTATAGGCCAACAATGTTTGTTATTCCGGTGTTTGCAAGGCCCTCTTTTAGCTGTATAAAGGCCTTACAATACTAAAGAACCCTGCCGCGATAATTCCGATCGCTAACGTAAAACCTACCTAACCTAGGCAGCGTCTTCTGCCTAACTACCATAATCTTAGACCGTATTCAAAATGTTTAATAGTAAGTTCTTTTTCAATTATGTAAGTTTTTAAATTAATATAAACACAATATTAAGAAGGCTAGCTTTAAAAAAATTGTCATAATTATTATAATCTGAAAAGTTTTCTACTGTCTAGATGGTGTCTCTGTTTATTTTATACTTTTTATGCTGTTTATGTTATTAAAATGTATTTTATTTCTTTACTATTATTAACATACCCACAAGAAACATCACTTCAATTTGATTATTTCATATATCGTCTTGTTTTGTCTCTACCACCGGTTCAGAAAAATTATTGTAGTAATCAGAATATTATATTTTGATTAAAAATTCAAAGTCAGATTTAGTTATACCTACATATTATTAAACCTTCCCAACGCGTTTGTTTTGGCAATAACCGCGGCTTTCACATTACAGTGTGACATAGCTCTAAGCTGGAGTTCTCCTAACAGGCGTTACACGGTGCGCATTTTATAATTATATTATAAAACGTTGCAAAAGCCGTTGTTGTAGTAATGAACGCGGCGTTTCTTAATCTAGAGTGGCAGAGCTCTAAGCTGGAGTTTGACTCATATCACGCGACCTAATTACTTACAATTACCTACTCATACCTACCGCATGGAGCGTTTCCATTACACGGTGCACATTTTATATGAATTATATTTAATTTCAAAGCTTTAATGTTAACAGGTCACAGCTCTTTTAGTAACGTGTAATGTGATTACGTGGAAGTGGGAAGTACTCCGGTACTTTTCTTTTATATAGAACGTTAGTTCCTTATGGCAGGATAAAACGCGGCGACCTAGACTGGAAGAACTTTTTTTTTCTTCGGGGGAGGAAAAATCTCAACGGGCTTCTGCCTAATGGCAGGACATGTCCGACTTGCACGGACTAAAATAACCTCCCCCTGTCTTCGAGGTCAGCACGGAACCGCAACTGCATTTGGTACTTGTGCTGACCCTTAGGCTGGAAGAACTGTACCTTACAAAAGCGTTATAGCAACTGTTTTGTTGAACATTTACAATGAGGCCAGAATGGCGTAGCGGTAAGAGAACCGCGTTATAAAGAAGATGTTCATCATCATTTCATCATCAGCCAATATGCATCCACTGTTAGACATAGACCTCTTTAAGATTGCGCCAACGGTGAAAGAAGATGTTTAATAAATCTAAACTAATATTATAAATGCGAAAGTTTGGATGGATGGATGGATGGATGGTAGTGGACTTATATTATTTATGTAGCGGTTACTTATATATCTACACATGATTGAAATTGTAAATTGTTTTTTTTTACAAGAGCAACCACCGAGTTTCTTGGTTCTTCTAGGTAGGAATGTCATTCCGAACCAGTGGTAGATTCACTCAAAAGCACTTGTAAAAGTTTTTTTGAATAAAAAACATTTGAATTTTGATTTTTTTTTTGATTATGTCTAAAAGCTAGTTTTTAACTACATATTAGCTCCATGCTATTTAGTAGGTATCTCTTCGATAAAAGACGGCGGCTAAAACTGGTGACGGTTCCCTAGATGGTGCATTGTCAGTTTCCAAAAGGGCTTGTTAACCCTATTCAAATGAAACATACTCTGAATTTGAACAAATAGACCTTTCAAATAATCGTGGTATACTAGTAACTCGACAGTCCTTATTAGTATTATACCGAAGGACCTTATTACCACACAATCCAACCGATGTATTCCAGATCTGAACCTAGTTACCCTAATTGACAGGCACGCTTTACACTTTGGCTAGACATTTCACAGTAATGTCACAGTCTATGGAGATACGTTCTTTCCTAACAGTCGTTCAACGGAGGCGTCTAGAAAGAGCAACGCCGCGGAGTGATAGTGAGGTGACGGAGGAAAATGGCAAAATTTTCAATACATACAGGTTGCCCTAACAGGTTAGCCCGCTCTACCATCTTATACTGCATCATCACTTACCATCAGGTGAGATCGCAGTCAAGGGCTAACTTGTAGTGGATAAAAAAAAACATAATTCTGTCACTCTAATATCAAATTTGTATGCAGTTTCTTCCTTCTCTCAAACACAGGTGACATTCTTCATGACAGCCGGATCTGTCATTTGTACAATCCCATAAAATTATCTGATCCAATGACAGCGTCGCTAGTAGATATGAAAAATAAAATTAAAAATAAAACTGAACAGGCATAAAAATTAGTTCCAATTTTGGCCACCGCGTCAGATAAGTTTGACGGACTATATTATGGGCGTCGATCTCTGCCGGCTCTGCGTTGACCCACTGTATGAGTAAATATTGACGCTGTGGTAATGTCAGCATACTGTTAAATATATATACCTAATGATATGCAAAATATCTGTTACATTGATATCAGCGAGTTGATTCATGTTTCACTAGATAATAATGTCTTGTGCAAGACTAAGGCGATCAGGGGCCATACTGCCAACGCTTAAAGCCATATTGTTACATTATTGTTGACTTGCGTGTTTTAGAATTATTTAAATCCTTATTTTGGGAACGTCAAGGTACCTGACATCAAACTGATATTTGGAGTAATATTGCTTAAGTATTGCTTCAAGCGTTGGCAGTCTGGCCCCAGATTATTGTAAGAGCAAAAACACACTACAGACAGAAAAAAACACGGTAATGTTATATACATACCTATACCATTACCGTGTCAAAACGTCTGTCATCGTCGTACCCGTCGCGTCGAATGTCGGGACGGGTAGGTACGATGTTTTGTCGGGTCGCCTAGTATGCGCACTCCATATAAAAGTGAACAGCACAGACTTGTAGGTTCTAATCGCGATAGAATTCCACAATCCTCTAATACCAGGTGAAACTACATAATATCGTCTCTTTACCGCACGAGACTTTATTACCAGGTGGGACGGCATCACTTAGAATTACCACCGCCAGGCGGTTTCGCGTTCCAGTACGATGCCGTGTAGAAACCGGTTCAATATAACTGCCACATCCCTAACAGGGTTAACCCGCTACAATCTTAGACTGCATCATCACTAAACTTGATTGTGATCGAATTAATTATACTTAAGAAAACAACAGTATTTGCTGCTAGGTATTTTAAAGTAGGTACCTATTGCGGCAGAAATAATATAAAGTAGTCACTTATAAAGAACTTACTTATATAATGAATGAACGAGAAGTTTAATTCGCTATAATCCGCCACAGCAGACCAATCTATGTGATACAGTGCGTGTTCTTCACCAACAGCATGCGAACAACCACCACCCAGCAATTCGCACCGGCACCGCACCACACCAAAAGATTTTCAATCTTTTTCAAAGATTGTCTTTACAATCGTGCATTGTCGAGTCAACATCTCCTGAAGATGCTCCGGTGTCGGAGTGAAACGTACGTTGAGAGTGAGGATTTGTGTGGTGTGGTGCTGTGCCGGCCGGTGCGAATTGCTGGGTGGTGGTTGTTCACATGCTATTGGTGAAGGACACGCACTGTACCACATAGATTGGTCTGCTGTGGCGGATTATAGCGAATTAAACTTCTCGTTCATTCATTATCATGGACTTCCGCAAAGTAACGCCTGCTTCGATTCAATATAAGAACTTATATGCCTATAAGGTATGTTATTTCTAAACCCATTATTCTCTCTTTTCCTTAACGACATAGTAACGTGATCGCCTTGTGTGCTCAAAAGGTCAGGTTTAATCCATAAACTTAGAATATGATTCAACTGTTAGTGAAATACGTCAGCTACGTATACCTAAGTGGTACCTAACAACTACTTACATAATCTCTACGTATACGTACCTAAAACAAATCATACTAAAATTATATAAATGCGAAAGTGTGTTTGTTTGTTGGTTTGTTGGTTTGTCCTTCAATCACGCCGCAACGGAACAACGGATCGACTTGATTTTTGGCATGGATATAGTTGAGGACCTGGAGAGTAATTTTTTATCCCGGAAAATTGAGGAGTTCCCGCGGAAATCAAAAAAACTTATTCCACGTGGACGAAGTCGCTGGCATCAGCTAGTTTGAAATAAATGAAAGTATCCACACTCCATACTAATAATATAAATGCGAAATTTTGTCAGTCTGTCTGTGTCTGCTACGCTTTCACGGCCCATCTGCTCAACCGATTTTGATGAAATTTGGTACAGAGGTTGGGTACATCCCGAGGAAAGAAACAAGCTGCTATTTATCCCAGAAAATTAAAGAGTTCCTGCGCGAATCAAAAAGCATTTTGAACGCACTTACTCTCACACTTGACAATTTAGAAAGAATATAAGCCGCACTATTCGACAAATCTTAAGCCAGAACTACCTAGAATAGGACCGCCTCGTTGGTCTAGTGGTAATCATGTTCGACTGCGGCTGACGAGGTAACGGGTTCGAGTCCAGGGTCGGGTCATAATAAGGTGTTGGGTTTTTCTGATTAGAAATTCTCAGTACTAGCCCGGAGTTAGGAAGTTGGCGGTGTTTCAGCCCCGTGCCTCGGAGAGCACGTTAAGCCGTCGATCCTGGTTATTATCACTACCATGATAATAGTCGTTAAAGCCCGCCAACCCGCAATGGAGCAGCGTGGTAAGTCTGAGCTCTAATTCCCTCTCTCCTATGAGTGTGGAGGCCTGTGCCCAGCAGCGGGACGTTAGTGGGATGTAGTGGTGGTGGTTACATGGTGTGATTCCTAGGACTTCTAGGAATTCGATTCTACAACACCAGGCAAAGTGCGTCAATTACGTCGCTAAAGAGGTTTTTTGCAATTTGTTTACCTTTTCCATACTCAAAGGAAAACAAGGCTGTATAAGACAGGTATGTAACACATAAGTAAGCAAATGAAGTTCGCTGTAATGCACTCACGCCTTATTGAGTGATGGCGGGTGCAAGTCGCCAGTCACGGTACTCGATCACATCTCGCCTAACAGGCTGTCGGCGATAACTGCGTAATTTTTTCTTCAGCTCCCTTCTTCGTGTGGTCCGAGTAACAAAAGAAAGCGATAATATCACCACTACAGCCCATTGACGTCCTACTGCTGGGCACAGGCCTCCACTCTCATAGAAGAGAGGGAATTAGAGCTTAGACCCACCACGCTGCTCCAATGCTGGTTGGCGGTGTTTAACAGCTATTATAGAACCGGGACTTTATTCATAATTATCAGCTGTCTTCTAAAATAGATCGATGGAGTATTAATAAAATTATGGTACAAATAAAACGTAGAGGCGTTGCTATAATACTTCTATTCTTAATATTAAGAGTGTCTTTCGTGTGTCTGTCTGCTATTCACGATTCATCTGTTCAATCAATTTTGACGAATTAATTTAGCACAGAGGTAGGCATCCCGAGGAAAGGATCCCAAAAAATAAGAAAGTTCCTACGGAAATTTCAAAAATCATAAATCCACTCAGACGAAGGCGCGGGCTTTGGCGCGGGTATGCTCCAGTATATAAGCATTAGTATATATTCTTTTGATTGTCTACAGGCAAGATTCGCATTGCAAGATTATGCAGAAGAATAAGGTGTGAAATTCACTAGTGTTTCGCTTAGTAATAAGATCAACGATATAAGTGAAAAACGACTCGATGATAATATAAAATGCACACTTTGCGTTCGTATTACACTGTAGCTTTCAAAAATGAATGATATCTTTCCGTACAGCAAAATAATGTTATATTTTTGCGTCATTTTATTAATTCGCCTCACTTTTAATTTTTTTTTAGCTATGCAAAACTTACAGCTATAGATATTAAAAGTGGATAGTTAAATACATATGAAGAACAATAAAGCTAATTATTTAAGTATTCGCAGTTAGAATTATATTGCTTAAACATTTAGGTAAATACAAAAAAAACATTTCTTATTTTAATTTTTAAGTCAATGAAAATAGCAAGTGTTCAATTCCGAGTTAGTATTAAAGCTCTGGCGACATCCAGCGAGTCGCAGGGTGTCGCTGGATCCAGGAGGCGAAAGACCGTTGTTTGTGGAGGCGTGGCGTGACTCTACAAGAGCCCTATGTCCAGCAGTGGAAGTCTATCTGTTAACGACGACGACGACGACGACGATTAAAGCTCTGTTAAGTTTACTGTTATGAACCGCTATCGCTTACGCCTATGACTTGTTACCGAACTATTCTTAATGTAACTCGTCGCTGCCGCCAGCGCTCGTGACTTGGATTTCGGTCAGGATTCGCTGCGTAAATTATTTCTTTATGCGAGGAACGTAAATATCTGTTGTAATTTGGTGATAAGCCGTCGCGTGGCGCGTCGAGATACGCCGGAGTGACGGGGGCAGGTTATTTATAGCGTAGCCATTATTTATCATTATCACATTAGGGACCTTTTCAAGTCAACGCTTTTTCGGTTTTGAGCATAGATTTATAATTATTACTAGCTGATGCCCGCGACTTCGTCCGCGTGGATTGAGGTTTTTTGGTTCCCGCGGGAACTCTTTAATTTTCCGGGATAAAAAGTAGCCTATGTGCTATTCCAGACTATAATCGATTTCTGTGCCAAATTTCATCCCGATCCGTTCAGCCGTTGGAGCGTGATTGAGTAACAAACATTCATACATCCATACATCCATCCAAACTTTCGCATTTATAATATTTATTTGATTATTGTATTTTGTATTTTTATTTTATTGTGTATTGTTTTTATTTTTAGTTTTAAGTATTATTGTAATTTATGTATTTTATAATATGGGCCTTGTTGCCTGAAATAAATTAATAATAATTTTTTTATGGAAAACTCCATAGGAAAACTCCATAGGAAAATTCCATAAAAATACGGGTAAGTTTCGACGCGTAGACGTACTACGTATCAACAAATTGGATTGCTTTTTCCAAAGATTACCCGTTGTCCTAAGTGAGCGACGAAAGCGACGCGATGCAATGCGACGACTCCACAGTAAATCGAGTCGTGTTGTCGATAGGACAGGGCCGGTCATTTTCGATTGAGACATGACATTTTAACCCCCAACACAAAAAAGGGGTGTTATAAGTTTTACGTGTGTAATGTGTATCTGTTTATCTGTCTGTGGCATCGTAGCTCCCAAACGGATGAATCGATTTTGATTTAGTTTTTTTTTCGAGAGTGTGCTTAGCTGTGGTTCAAGAAAATCGGTTCAAATATTGGATATAAGCAGGCGTTACTTTGCAGAAATCCAATTGGTTCAGCCCTTTAAAGATCATCAGTTTCATATTTCCTAGTTGTTGAAGGGATGTGAGAAACTTCCACAAGTTTGATCGAATCGAAATTGGTATTCTGATACTTCAATATGTCGGAGGATATTTTATTAGGTGTTTTTAGACTAAACACCTAATTAGAAATATTGAATGGATACTATGACGTCATCAAGTCACCTTGGGCGAAGTAGTTAACTATAGCACTGTAAAAGTTATGACTACCACAGCTAATTACTTCTTCATTAAGGGACAATGTAATTTGTATTCAATCTCGTGGTGTTAGTGTCTGATTTTGATTGAGATTTCTGCAAGTTTTTTTTCTGCATGGTGTATTTTGCCGTTTGACATCGTTTTTTTGAACTTGAAGGCCGCTTTTGTTACACGTGTTTTATGTTCATCATTTACAAGTACTTTTTTATATTATAAAACCTAATTTAGCTACCTAACTAAACCGGTTAAGATTTGACGCAGTTATGGAGTAAAATTGACAAAAAATTGTTATTGGGGACAAAAACTAATTAAAATTTTGAAAATATGTATATTTAAGTGAGCGAATCTTCCAACATTTTTATTAGGTCCCAGAAAAAAACATTATATATAACTACCATTCTAAATGGCCACCTTCCTATGAAAAATATTGGCCAATTAAAGTACTGAGATAAAAATAAGACCAAGTTCTTTCCCAGGCTTTTGATAGCTAGGCTGTAGCTAGGCGTTATTTTTTAACGCTTTTATTTATGTCAAAAATAGATATGGGATAACGAAATAAACAACCAGCTACGATCGCAGACTAAAGCGATTATCCTGATGGATCCTGTATGGGAATCGAACCCACGGTCTTCATCTCGTAGATTTTGATCGAAGTACATATATCTAAATATATAAATGGAAAGTTCCGCAGGTTTCGCTTCGGCCGTGGCTAGTTACCACCCTACCGGCAAAGACGTGCCGCCAAGCGATTTAGCGTTCCGGTACGATGCTGTGTAGAAACCGAATAGGGGTATGGGTTTAATATAACTGCCATGCCCCTAACAGGCTAGCCCGCTACCATCTTAGACTGCTTCATCACTTACCATCAGGTGAGATCGCAGTCAAGGGCTAACTTGTAGTGGATAAAAAAAAAGGAAAAGGTGACTGACTGACTGCAATCAACGAACAGCTGAAACCACTGGACGGATCGGACTGAAATTAGGCATACAGATACCTGTTATAATGTAGGCATCCGCTAAGGAAGGATTTTTGAATAATCAACCCATGAGAGGGTAAAATAGAGCTTTGAAATTTGTATGAAAATCAGCGCTGAATGCCCTTGTAATTCATTGCAAGGGTTTCAGCATTATGCTGAGCTGATGCCTTTTTTCAGGTTGTGCCACACACCACAAGTGTTATCATGGTGCTTCTATGACTTGATCATGAGTCTAATGCTCAGGTACTGGAAGCGCCATGGTAACATTTACCTTAAGGTATTGTTTTGTGTGGCACAATGATGTGAATAAATGTTATTTTCTTTCCTTCTTTCTTTCAAACCCTAATGTGAGCGAAACCGTGGGCAAAAGCTAGTAAAAATTAATTAATTAAAATTGTACTTAGAATCTGGAGAGGCCCGTAAAGAAAATCTGAACAGTGACATTTTTATAATTTAACTAGTGGGCCCGGCAGACGTTGTCCTGCCTTGAAGCTAGAACCCGATTGCAGCGCCCCCTATCGGGTCCAATTGTGAATATAAACCATCGCGGGACCCACACAAACACACTCAAAAAATTAATATCTAAATCGGCCCAGCCGTTCTCGAGTTTTAGCGAGACAAACGAACAGCAATTGATTTTTATATATATAGATAGATACGAGATATAGAAGATGATAAGCTCAATTTTGTTAGTCATTTCATGTAACTACTACAAAGCTAAATTCGCACATAAAATGACTCAAAAAACCTGCTTATCGCAAATTACCATACACCTACGGGTTCCGGGGTACAGCTAACATTGGGACGGCATTGCAAGGTCGGTGATAACAATAATTGGCAATTATTAGCGGTCTTTTATCATAGTAAGTAGCATTTTTAGTGTTTTAGCAAGTCAATAAAGGTTTATAGACTAACTAGTTATTCGTGTTTTTATCCGAAAAACTATTAACAATTTTTGAGAAACGGGTGGTTGGTATATTTAGGTCATTATTAGGAATAGACTACACTTGTGTTTAAATTTTTTTTTTTATCCTATACATGTTAGCCCTTGACTGCGATCTCACCTGATAGTAAGTAATGATGCAGTCTAAGATGGTAGCGGGCTAACCTGTTAGGGGCATGTCAGTTATATTAAATTATACTCTACACGACATCGTACCGGAACGCTAAATCGCTGGGCGGCACGTCTTTGCTGGTCAGATAGGGTAGGGTGACAAACTACGGCCAAAGCCTCCCACCAGGCCAGTCCAGAGGACATTCAGAAATTATAAATTCCCAAATTGACTCTGCCGGGGTTTGAACCCAGGTTCTCGCACGTTAAGACAACAGCGCTCAACACTGCGCCAGGGAGGTCGTCAACAGAGGTCTAGCTCAGATCAAATAAATAACACCTGTTTTAATTTCGCTTTAGTCCATGAAAATACTGAAGTGGTTGTGGGTAATGAGAACAATGAATAGTGATCCTATAAGGTTTCATATTTTTCCTCTTGAGGTACGGATAGAGCAAGATCCCGCGATGATCATACCTACGTTATTTTTTTATTTATTTATTAAATCTTTATTGCACACAAGAACACGAAAATAAACAAGACATTAAAACAACGAACTAGGATAACACAGTGGTGTCCGACAGAGGGTTGCAATAGGTGTTCTGATAATGGACAACGTGGTTTCTAATAATATTCCAAAGCAAAATATAAAAAAACGGAGCTTGATGCTTTAAAGTTTAACGAATTTGAGGTGCCACCTTATTTACCTGATAACTTCGCAAGCAACCGCGATCCAAACTTCACAGTCGGGGATCGTTTAAACCTCGTTTGTATGATCGTCGCGGGATCTTGGACCAGGAAGTTGGAACCCTAAAAACTATCAAATAGCGGTGATGTTTGATATGATGATGTGATTACCATGTAAAAACGAAATCTTTTTAGGGTTCCGTACCCAAAGGGTAAAAACGGGACCCTATTACAAAGACTCCGCTGTCTGTCTGTCTGTCTGTCTGTCTGTCTGTCTGTCTGTCTGTCTGTCTGTCTGTCTGTCTGTCTGTCTGTCTGTCTGTCTGTCTGTCTGTCTGTCTGTCTGTCTGTCTGTCTGTCTGTCTGTCTGTCTGCCTGCCTGCCTGCCTGCCTGCCTGCCTGCCTGCCTGCCTGCCTGCCTGCCTGCCTGCCTGCCTGCCTGCCTGCCTGCCTGCCTGCCTGCCTGCCTGCCTGCCTGCCTGCCTGCCTGCCTGCCTGCCTGCCTGCCTGCCTGCCTGCCTGCCTGCCTGCCTGCCTGCCTGCCTGCCTGCCTGCCTGCCTGCCTGCCTGCCTGCCTGCCTGCCTGCCTGCCTGCCTGCCTGCCTGCCTGCCTGCCTGCCTGCCTGCCTGCCTGCCTGCCTGCCTGCCTGCCTGCCTGCCTGCCTGCCTGCCTGCCTGCCTGCCTGCCTGCCTGCCTGCCTGCCTGCCTGCCTGCCTGCCTGCCTGCCTGCCTGCCTGCCTGCCTGCCTGCCTGCCTGCCTGCCTGCCTGCCTGCCTGCCTGCCTGCCTGCCTGCCTGCCTGCCTGTCTGTCTGTCTGTCTGTCTGTCTGTCTGTCTGTCTGTCTGTCTGTCTGTCTGTCTGTCTGTCTGTCTGTCTGTCTGTCTGTCTGTCTGTCTGTCTGTCTGTCTGTCTGTCTGTCTGTCTGTCTGTCTGTCTGTCTGTCTGTCTGTCTGTCTGTCTGTCTGTCTGTCTGTCTGTCTGTCTGTCTGTCTGTCTGTCTGTCTGTCTGTCTGTCTGTCTGTCTGTCTGTCTGTCTGTCTGTCTGTCTGTCTGTCTGTCTGTCTGTCTGTCTGTCTGTCTGTCTGTCTGTCTGTCTGTCTGTCTGTCTCCAGGCTGTATCTCATAAACCGTGATAGCTAGAAAGCTGAAATTTTCACAAATGATGTATTTCCGTTGCCGCTATAACAACAAATACTAAAAATTAAAAAAATATATATATTAAGGGGGGTCCCCATACAATAAACGTGTTTTTTTCGTATTTTTTGCTCAATATTAAAAACGGTAACAGGTAGACGGTTCAAATTTTCACAGAATATTAACTTGTATATTACCTTTCAAAATAAATAATTAAATATCAATAAAGTAAATATTAAAGGGGGCTCCCATACAACAAACGTAATTTTTAAGCAATTTTTTTTTTAATAATTTAAAACTTACTACAGGTTTGTACGGAACCCTCGGGTCGCGAGTCCGACTCGCACTTGGCCGGTTTTATTTTACACTGTTTTCATATAAAATCGACCTATAAAATTCCTCCGCATCAAAACACCGCGGGCTATTAATAAAAAGAAAAAGTCATAACAGCGCGTCCGTCTGTGTTTATATCGGGTTCGTTCTGACCAGAGCAGCTGTGTGCCATTCAGGGTCGCGGGGTTGTTGACCTTCACATGAACTTCAGGGTTTCATATGACTTTGTAGAACTGCCCCGTCTGCCTCTCTCTCTACGACATATTCAGGGTTACTTACCCAAAAGGTGCCAGCGGGCTCTATTGCTAAAAGCCTCCGCTGTCCGTCCGTCTTTTTTTTTTAAATTTCTTTGGCAACCAAAACAGATTACAATACAGGTCTAACCTAAAGTACCTATTAACTAAGTCGTCCTTTCGTCTTTTTTTAACGACTGGGATGGTAGCGGGCTAGCCTATTAAACCCATACCCCCAATCGGTTTCTACACGGCATCGAACCGGAACACTAAATCGCTAGGCGGTACGTCTTTGCCGGTAGGGTAACTATAGCCACAGCTGACCCCCTAGCATGGGCTCAGACAATTTTCTCCCCGAGGAAAGGATAAATTTTTTATTCCTAAATAAATAAATAAAAACGCTAAAATAACGGTGTATAAATAGTCCCCCGAGTCCCCGTGAAATGTCAAACGGGGATAAACTTCTCCTCTCCCCTGTTGCCGTGCTCTGAGAAGTGGATGAGTTAATTTTATCTCTTGTCAGTGAATAAAATCGGGGGATAAAATTTTTATCTCCGGCCCATGCTAGCCCTGCTGAAGCCTCCCACCAGGCGAGACCAGGGAAAATTCAGAAATTATGAACCTGATTTATAAATTCCCAAATTTACCCTGCCGGGGATCGAACCCGAGGCCACTTGCATTTATAATATTAGTATAGACTTAGAGTATTGAGATAGCTGTGTGTATAAATATTAAGTGTGATAATGGGTATGGATTTATGGAATATTGACATGAAAAGCACTCAAAAATAAATGGAGGTCAATGAAATCGGTTGCCCGGATACGTGTCTACAATAAATAATAATACGTACATAAAAAGGAAAAACATGTAAATTGAATATAAATAACACCGAATCGTTTATCTTCGGAATTGGAAACGCACGTCAAGATTTATGATAATGATATCGAAATATTAAAAAAAGACAATTTAAAACCAAAGTGACACCGACCGGTCATAATGACCATGCCAATGACCTCATTTGTCATCGTCTTGTTAACTTTACACGGAGTGACGGAGTACTGAGGTGACGAAAGCGTCGGGGACTCCAGCCGGTACCTTCTTCATACAAACGTAAACTCGTAATTACTACATTATTTGATATTGTACGCTCAAAACTAAGTATTATTTCGATTTGTCTCGTCATTATCTAGGTTTATTGATACATAAAATATTGTAAAAAAATTTGATTTTAAAGTTACGAGCCTCGAAAGATTCCTATTTTCACACTAAATTGATGACGGGCGCAAATAAATAAGATTATGAGTATGAAAATTATAAAACAATTTATCAAGAAACGTACTTTATTTAATCATTAGTTGAAATAACTTTACTTTGTAAACATACATTTAGTAGTTTTTACAAACAAACGGGTTTCCCAAACGACTGTTCAACCCTTTTCGCGCGCTTGATTTCGGTGAAAATCATCGTGAATCGCACCCGACACGCACTTTCTAACACAATGTTAGCACAGTAAAGAGTGATGTTAGGTAACATAGCATATAGGTTACCCACGTGCGCCGGCAACTTCGGTCGCGCGTACTAAGTCCTCCATGCCCCTAACAGGTTAACCCGCTACCATCTTAGACTGCATCATCACTTACCATCAGGTGAGATCGCAGTCAAGGGCTAACTTGTAGTGGATAAAAAAAAATTACTACAGCGCTCAATGAAGCGTTGAAATAACAAGAAACAATCGCTCAGATCGGTTGTGTAGAGACTAAACATCCTGCCTAAGTTTGGTATGCAATTAATTATCTGTCTAACTAGATAGGTGTGTAAAGTATGTTTAGTCTAGCAAATAGCAAAACAAAACGGTCACCGATGTCACCCCCAATCCACTTAATTGAGACCTAACAACTACTAGGAATCGCTTCGCAAAAAAAAAAGAAAGTGAACGCTCTGACCCTACCACAATAAAAACTGCTTGAAACCATCCGGGCTAAAATTATAGTGTCGACGTACTTACAGGCACGACGGACATAAAAACACGAACGAAAACCAACCTTATGCTCTCAAACTTAAACCACAATTTTCAATAAGGATACCGCCTCTACAAAGTCCTTTTCCATACTAACTAGGACCGCCATTCAACGCTGATGAATCCAAAAAAAAGTAATACTTACAAGCTAATTTCTACTTTAGTACATTACGAATACAGTCTAATTTTGTACGCACGTTGTAGAATGCAAAAGTACAAACTGTACAACCTGGATAATGCCCTTTGTTGATCGTGTTAATTTTTCGAATTTCGCCCCATTGAAGATGGAGATATCGTTCAAATTCGTTCACAGCTCTTTCTTGACCTACAATCAAAATATCCTAACCACCTTAAACAAGTACATTTGAAATCAAACCGTGTTGTAAAGATATAAGGCGTAAAGTGGTTTGGAGTGTTTACTGGAAATGTCATGTTGGTGTCATGACATTGCATTCCAGGCAATGCGAATGACTCCTCGATGACAACGGCCAGACAAGGGCAACACTTGCTCATACAGGCACGTATTAACTTGCGTGTGTGCGTACACACGTTCATGTATACGTATGATAGTGTGGATGTGTGCGTGTATTTATACAATTAGTGGAATTTAGAAGCTTGGGTCGGAATAGTAATTGGATTTTGTTCGCGAGTTGATATAGAATTATCTCGCCATCTTTAATGTGAGTGCGATGAACCGAGAAATCCACTGCGATTTTAATACTTAGATCTTTGTTTATTATAGAATATTTAGGGCTGATTGGTTATTATTTGACTTAAATGATGCATCATACTACATACTAATATTGTAAATGCGAAAGTGTGTTTGTTTGTTGGTTTGTCCTTCAATCACGCCACAACGGAGACACGGATCGACGTGATTTTTGGCATGGGTATAGTTGAGGACGAGGGTGCCATGGCTACTTTTTATCCCGGAAAATTAAGGAGTTCCCGTGGTGAGGTGGTGAGTTAAATTACACAATATTTGATTTAAAATAAATAATCATCACAGCTAAGCAACTTATGAAGAGTTCTTACTTAAAATTAAAAGATTATAACCGTCTCAGCTGTCACCAGTCCGCCATCTTGGCCCGCCATATTGGCTCGCTTCCGGGAAGGAAGCGCGGGGGCGCAGAAATTCACGCTGTGCGGGGGTTGGTTTATTATTAAATTTCCTCTTTACTGGAGGGTTATGTATGGTCGCGATTAGCTAACCGATTGCAATTTTGGGTATATTTTAACAGAGGGGTTGATAATGTAAATTCTTTTACGAATAAATAATCTCAGAATTTCAAGCTATCATTTTAACTCCAGATTAAAAATTTATCATAATACTAGCTGATGCCTGCGACTTCTTTCGCGTTGATAGAGGTTTTTTTCCGGAATAAAAAGTAGCCTGTGTGTTATTCCAAACTATAATTTATCTCTGCGCCAAATTTCATCCAGATCTATTCTGGCGTGATTGAGTAACAAGCATCCATCCAATCATCCATTCAAACTTTCGCATTTTATAATATTGATAATAATAATAATGTCCTACCGACCGAATTTCAGCCACGGCGGCCAATCTCCAGAGAGATTAGCCATATACGCGGGAGATATTATAGTGCACAAGTGTGTGCGCAAACACAGCTGCACTCTCTGTTCCTTTACTCTCATAGCCCGATGGGACGGAAAATCCGACACGACCGGAGAGAGATCAGGCGCAGGACCGACGGCTTACGTGCTCTCCGAGGCAGGGGGGCGAAACACCGCCAACTTCCTAACTCCGGGCTAGTACTGAGAATTTCTTGTCAGAAAAATCCAGAACTTGTTGTGACCCGACCCGGGACTCGAACCCGGGACCTCGTCGGCCGCAGTCGAACATGCTAACCACTAGACCAACAAGGCAGTTACATAGTTTATAATATTAGTATAGATATAGATTATATAGACTGGCCTGCATGAAAACATACTGTTTACTTCATAGAGGTATCGCTGGACATGAAATCAACAAGACACAATTATATTACCTACGTATTTAAGTAGGATTGCCATCAGATATACATTGACTAGGACATTGATGTAGTTATAGATATTATTAGTAAATATGGATGATAGGTAGTCGTTTTTAATACGTAATAAATGGCATAAGAAAAGAAAAACTTCTTTAATTTTACCTTCCCTAACAGAAAGTAGTCGAATTTATGATAGGTAAATACGTACTTGCTGGCATTTTAGGCAAATAGTCGGAGATAATTGCGATTGTCTCACTATACCTAGTTGGCATACTACACCTGCCCTACTATGTAAATACATTGTTTCAATCTCAGTTGTTGTGATTGCCTGCATTTATAGTATTCATGCTCCGACAATGGATTTTAGCCAATACTGAAGGTGTGTCAGCCAATCAGGGGTGACTGCAATCGTAACACTCCGTTCCGATCGTAAAACTGTCTGTCCTATTTCAGTACGACAATATCTATCTTACCCTTCCCGCAAAGACGTATTTCCAAGCGATTTAGCTTTCTGTTTCTATGCAGTGTAGCATTAGCATACCCTTTAGGGGTTTATTATTATGAAGGCCATAGCCCCATCAGTTTAGCCCTTTATTATCTTATATTGCATCATTAATAACCATCCAGGTCAGAGTGCGGTCAAGGACTAACTTGTAGTAAAAAAAATATTTGGCAGTCATAAGGACTGCCGATAGAAGTGAAAACGAATATTTAAAATAATTAAAAAATTAAAATATAAACCTTAAAACTAAGGCATTAAAGTTTAATTACGAATGTACTATATTTATATTTAAGACCTATTGTCTTCGTAACGACGCGAGCATGTCGGAGCGAGGTGTCGGTGACGCGAATCGACAAGTTTACCCCCTACCAAAAAGTGTTCAACGCGGCTAAAGAAGTTTTCACTTCAACAATAAAAAAGACACGCTTCCTTCTGTTGTCAAGAAATCAACTAGGACCTGTCCCAGTCTATCCTAATTTATATGGTCTCTACACGTGAATGGAGTACAGACTACAGAGTACAGTAGCCGCGTGCTGAGCTCTAATTGATTGTGCATATGTTTGTTACATAGTTAGAGCCGCGCTAATCACGGGTCACGGAGGTCATTGACTCCATGTAAGAACTAGATACAAGCTATGTGTAGTCGTTATGAGTCACCACTTCAGTGTTCTTGTGCAAAATTATATCAAAACTACCAATCTTCGAAATAAGGAAATTCATAGGATAACTAAGAGGCGGGGTATATATTTGGCGTTGGGGTCTCAAGGTGCTTGAATGGCGACCTTGCACCGGAAAGCACAGCGTTTAATGACCCCCCCACTAGGTGGACGGACGATCTCAAGCGAGTAGCTGGTAGCCACTGGGAGCAAGGGGCACACGACCGTGTACTGTAGAGATTCAAGCACTTTTATTGATAAAGACGCGATGACCCATCTTCATCATACCAATGTATATCCACTACTGAGTACTGAGCTCAAAATTAGGACATAGCCCACTAAGCTGGCCAAGAACTTAATGGCAGACTGCATACTTTGAAGAATTATAATGGAGAACTCTTCGGCATTTATGTTCCCTCGCCATATTTTGGTAAATGTTGAAGAAACATGTATCAACTTTCGTTGAATACCTAGATACATAAAATAAGTTTAGTATAACCTTCGACCATTCCATCAACTGCAATATTATGAGTAGAGAATACAAAAAAAAATTAACAGGTTTATTAATTTTTATGCGCCATACTAGTATTGCAGTGTTTATTGGTCTATCCATCAATCGCGGTCTAACAGAGCAACGGATTAACGTAATTTTTTGCATAGTAGGTATATTTCAGGACTTAGAGAGTGGTATGCATAGGCTACTTTTTTTCCCGGAAAATCAAAAAGTTCCCACGGGATTTTAAAACCTGTTAATGAAATAAATAAATAAAATAGCTTTTATTATTCCTCACAGTTACAGTTACTTAAATTATGACTAACATGCACATAGTTAATTAGTATTTAATAATTAGCATGCGGTAGAATTTATTTTGCAACATTTCATAGGTAGGTATACTTATGTTTTTACAATTTTAAAACCTGTTAGTTGAACATAAAAAACGTTAACAAGTAAAACTCGAGTGCGCCATTTTCAGGATTTATTTCAGAATCCAACCAATGAGATATCGAGGCTTTTAATGGAAGCTTCTGGAATGTCAAACTATAAATTTAGCCTGTGCAGCATTGGCAAGTGAACAACAAACATTAATATTGGAATAAAAGGAGTAAGGGTGAAAAAAGTAATGTATGGTATCCGCATTACGAAACCAAAACGATCAGAATAAGTACCTACGCAGTCCCGGAAGTGAGGCATAACTGACAAGCGGTGGCGATAAGCGATTTTCAAATTTTAATAATAAAAGGCGAAACAAACGAACGTCATATTTTTGGTTTTCTTTAATATTAAATCAATAAAATATATACCTAGCCATTTTTTTAGAGTACCTTTTTATTTGAAATGTATTAAAGGTGGTGTCACTTTGTCAAAGTTGCAAAATATGCATTATTATTGTTCCTTGTTTTCAATTGAAAATGTAGAGCACTCATATTATCGCTTAAGCTTTTGAATCGTTCCACAGCAATAGGTAAGAGTGGCGCTCTTGGACCTACAAGATTGCTTTTCGAGTGCCATTACCCCCCGTTCGCCGAAATGTGAGGCTTTTATTAACCTGTGCTTTTTTTTCTCTTTCCAGCGTTTTAGCACTTTAAAAACCTACCTAATGCATCATTATACGCGAAAAGGGTACAGTTTTACCGCTTACTATGGAAACTTTAGCTTCTGGTGCAACGTATACCTACTCGCAAGTCGCAGCGTCTTTCATGATAACAACTGACATAACAATTATTTTATTATAAGTTTTTTTCTAGTCATGGCCGAAGCCTCCCACCAGGCCAGACCAGGGAAAATTCAGAAATTATAAATTCCCAAATTGACCCTGCCGGAGATCGAACCTGCGACCTCCGCACGTTAAGACAACAGCGCTACACACTGCGCCACGGAGGTCGTGAAAAGCTTTATTTACTTATTATTATTTGCTTATTTACTTTATCATGAGTTTTATTTACCTTTAACATTAGGTAGTGTGCATTCTCGCCCTATGGTCCGTGCGTCCCCAGTGTTTAGGTGCGTGTGTGTGTATGATTAGCAACTATGGGTATTTCGAGGTAAAATTAATTGATCTGAGGGTTATTTAATTATTTTTGTAATTAATAGATTGCGGAAGCCAAAAGTACCTAATAATAAATTTTTCAAAATTATTTGTATAATATTATGTTTGTTTAACGATGAAATACTCATATACTCTCATTTATTTGAAACTAGGTGATGTCCACGACTTCGTCCGCATGGATTAAGTTTTTTTGATTCCCGCGGGAAGTCTGTTATTTTCCGTGATAAAAATAAGCCAAAGTAAAGTGTTTGTTTTTCGGATTGTTGGTTTGTTGGTTGATCCTTCAACCACGCCGCAACGGAGCAACGGATCGACGTGATTTTTTGGCATGGGTATAGTTGAGGACCTGGAGAGTGACATAGGCTACTTTTTATCCCGGAAAATTAAGGAGTTCCCACGGAAATCAAAAAACTTAAACCACGCGGACGAAGTCGCGAGCATCAGCTAGTTTATAATATTATTTATTTGAAATAAAAAGGAGAAAGTATTATAGACAATCGGAAATAAGAACAAAGATTGAACAAAGCTTTTATTTTAAATTTCAAATGAAAGGAAGTAAATCCGGACATTGTAATTGGAAGGGGTTAACACGAATACGAATCCGGAAATTCCTTATGACACCAATTACGCTAACGAACCTCTTGTCATTCCGAAATTCCAATAACGGCCCGTTTATACAAGTTCCAAGTGACTATTGAGGTGATTGAAGCGATCTGTGAGTAGACTAGCTGACTTGACCCTACTTCACTCAGGAAATTCCTCGGAGCAAGAATTTCTAAAAATCTTGAAGCAACAATTTTTATCTAAAACCAAAATCAATATATTATCAACGTTTATGGATATAACTTGACGGTATTTCAAACAAACATTCAACCCCTGTTTTTGGGGGTAAAAAAACCTGAAACCAACGATCTCAATTTAGTCAAACAAAAAATGTGGGCGTATTTTACTAACGCCATCTAGTCTGAAAAGAGGGACAGCGCTATGGCGGGGACAAGGACAGGCATATACAGGTGTGGAGGGCGCTCCACAGGTCGGACGTTAAATTATTTTCTATGAAAGGGCCCATCTAGTACCTACATATATATCAATGCCTGCAACACGTAATTACTCCATTGTTAACCGAAGACCCAAATACCAATTTTCGTAGATGTAACATGTAAAATGACGGACTTTCATACAAAATTTTATTCCTAGTTTGACCCTTAAGAGTGTAAAATTTCCAAATATTACCAAACATTATCATTTCTTCATTTACATAACTTGAAAAATTATGGACCTCCATATTTCCCGTTTTTTAAAGTTCCTTAAGTAATGGGTTGTCTGGAGATCACTTTTAGTGATAAGACCGCCCTTGCGCACGCGTTGTATTCCGTTTTTTTTTGTTTATAATTAAGTTATTTCTAAGTTATGTGTGGCAATAAAGAATTTATCTATCTATCTATATCTCCTGTTAAACCCTTTTGGGGGAAAAATTTGCAAAAATCTTAAATATCAGGTAATCCTTCAATTTTCACCGAAAAACCTTTAACCCTCGTGGGGGTAAAATGTCCAAAAATCATGAAACAAATCTTCAGGATTAACACAGTTAAATCTGCTAGTTCCGAAATTCGTCATACGCACTGTTAATAGGATCAGCTTGTGCCTTAAATCAAGTATGCACTCAAACAGGTTGATTAATTGATAAATGTAGGTACTACCCTACATTTTCAGTAAAATGCAGGGAAATAATAAAACACAAATTAAGAGTGAAATCAATTCAATTAAATTGAAATTCTCAATTTATCAACAGAGGATCATTGACGGAGTGGCAATTATGAATCGAGACGATGAAACGTCATACCAACTCGTAATTCCAAGTTTCAATTTATTGATATCGCTTAAACAATCGTGCCATGTGAAAATTAATATGGAAGGCGCTGGAATTTATAAAGGTGACTCTACAAAGGACGTTTCCTTTGTCAAAAACAAATTATTATTTTAAGTGATTATTGAGAGAGCAAGCCGTTTGTTAGTTTTAAGATTGAAAATCATTTTAAATCATCAATTAAAGTAAAAAAGTGCTTCTTATTTCGATGACGTCAAACGTCAGTATGTATCTAATAATAATACTAATCATACTAATATGTATTATAAATGCGAAAGTGTATTTGTTTGTTGGTTTATTGGTTTGTTGGTTTATCCTTCAATCACGCCGCAACGGAGCAACGGATCGACGTGATTTTTGGCATAGATATAGTTGAGGACCTAGAGAGTGACGTGAGCTACTTTTTATCCCGGAAATGAAGGAGTTCCCGCGATAATACAAAAAACTAAAACCACGCGGACGAAGTCGCGGGCATCAGCTAGTACTTAGTAAATACTAAACTCACGTTTTTGACGTTTGATAAACAGTTACATAAACCTTTTCTAAAAATATGTTTATCTCTTGGTGAAGACCATGTGAAAATTTACATAGTAGATTCCGAGTTATGGGCGTACAGACAGACAACTCTGCCTCTGATGGGATTTAAAGTAGTGATTTTTTGTTACACTACAAGATAGCCCTTGACTGCGATCTCACCTGATGGTTCGTGATGATGGAGTCTAAGATGGTAGCGGGCTAACCTGTTAGGGGTACGGCAGTTACGGTATATAACCCTAACCTACCCTAACCTAATCGGTTTATACACGGAATCTTGGCATCGGTACGTCTTTGCCGGTAGAGTGGTACCTAGCCACGGCCGCAGCCTCCTACTAGACATATCTATAACGAACACACACACAGAAAATCCTTTTTTTAGAAACGAAGTCGCAGTGGTTCTTCGAAATAATATCGCACTTAGTATGCGAAACCGATAATACCTACAGTTTTTACAGCGTTTTACGAGTTGAGAGTTTATAATTAGTTAAAAAAGCTAATGAAAGTTCAGCGGCGGTTTCCAACACCGCAAAATGGTGATTATTCAAAGGCTTCGGGGGTTTAATTAAAAATTACAACTCCATTGGAGAAAAATTTATTAGTTTTCCAATAGTTTTCTCATATTAAGTTTTCTTTTTTTTCAAACAGTTCTTGTTTCGAAGTGTAGTATGTTTTGGCGTTTAAATGTTATTAAATGACGACAATTACCGAGTACGGGAGATTTTGCATGGTGCTACGAATCAGTCATGTGCGTTTGTGTGCTTGTGTGTAGTGAGTGTGTGTGGTATAATTGTGCACGTGTGTTGCTATCTTTATAATCCTGTGTGACGTCATGTCAGATTCAATAACGCATATATAATATATGCCATATAACCAAAAATACGTTTAGTATAAGGAAAAAGTTCATAAAGTATATATCTATCTACTTTTTATGTACTAGACTGCTAGAGTATGACATCGACATTACCCGCGCAGGCTTAGTTTTTTCAAAATCCTGTGGGAACTCTTAGATTTTCCGGGATGCAACCTACGTTTGTAGCAAATTTGTAAGATGGGCCCTTAAAGCGTAGCAAATTTGACACACTTTCGCATTAATAATAGTAGTATAGATGTGAAACTACTCACAACACCAAAAAGATTGTTTATGTCTTGTAAGATTTCTTGTATTATTATAATTGCGACATATTTTAACACCAAAGTAATTATTATAAGGAAAAATTGTCCATTGAATGTAAAATAGTCCCTTTGATCCCGTTTTGCGGAGCTTTATAATTTGTGGCACTAATTCTTAAGATTCATGGCACCATTCAAAAACCATAGGACAATGTTCCCTTGGGGTATTTTCACGAATTCTCCCTATTTTTCCAAAGGCCTTCTTCCTTTAATAAAATATATTCGCTTCAGTTCTGGGAATTAAAAATAAACATTAATTATTCTCTAGGGTGAAATTTGATTAAGATTGAATTTTATTAGGCAATCAAAATTCATCATAACATTTCCTTGAAGGTTCCTCTTTTTAGTCCCTGAAAAGGCAAGTGCGTTTCAATTTTTCCCTTTTTTGTCCTCTTTGGTCTTCTTTTAAATTCCGACGAATTTCTAAAAGTTTGTGAAATTAAAGGTCACATTTTTTTATTACATTTATATAAATACATGGCTCTTTTTTAGGGTTCCGTTGCCAGAAGGAACTCTTATAGATTTGCCATATCCATCCGTCTGTGATGATGATGCTTACTTATATATTATTTTGGAGATATTGATGGAGTTTCCTTTAAACCATCCATGAATATTGATTGAATTAAATTTACCTATAATTAATTAAGGATTCGAACACCAGTACAATACAAGACTTTATTAAATCAAAACGCTTTATTGTTTTGATTTAATATCCACCTTACTGTATTATTACGATTCCATTCAAAGTGGAATCGAGCCAAAGTGAGTTTGCGATATTTCAAGACAAGTACTTGAATACCTACCTATTTGATGAGGGCGGTGCCTAGTCATCACTTATTAACTTTGCAATAAGGTCTAAATTTAAATGATAAGTTTTTATCGTTTCTAACCATACTTTTTTTGATATCAGATCTATATTGGACCAGTTGACGATAAAGTATTATGAAGATTTTGTCTGTTATGACGTCATACAGGGGCCATACTGCCAAGGGTGCAAGCTTTCAAAAGTATTGACATTTGGGTTGCACGAGCCAGTGCAAATTTGTATGAAAAATTCGTGCTGTAAAAATGAGGGATGTTTGGAACCAGATTGTGAAAAAACTTGTACAAAGTTGTATTGAAAATATTGTTTATTTAAAGTGTTCTTTGATCTCTTACGATTAATTTGAAATAACTTTTGTTTACATAATGTCTCAAATTAAATCACAATAGTCGGAACGCAATAACGCCTTTTTTGAGATTTCCATGAAATTCCCGATAATTTTCTGCTGTTACTATACGATTTTTTGACCACTTTTTTTAATTACGTCATACTTCATTTAACTGAGTAGTAAATGGTATTTAATTGGAAATGAAATTTTAATTTTTGCTATCCTCAAAAGTCGGAACAGAAAAGGATGTTTTGAGAGCTTGCACCCTTAAAGCAATACTTAAGCAATATTACTCAAAATGACAGTTTGATGTCACGTACCTTGACGTTCCTAAAATAAGGATTATAATTCTTAAACACGAAAGTCAACATGAAGCAATTTGGCAGTATGGCCCCAGGTCATGCTAGCTTTCCTTACGAGGTTTTCCTTCCCCGTTAGAGCTGAAGTACATATCTACCCGAGGATTGAAACGCCGATAACCAGGATAGGAGACTGACGATTCTCATTTAAGAACAAGAATATTGGTTACTGTAATGTACCTATTGCTCATTAAATAAATCTGCGTTTTTTAATACGCGAACTTTGCCTCGAGGCCTTCCATTGTGTCAGTAAACTGAAAAGGGTTAAAAGGATCTGTTTCTCTTTTAATAAATGCTTAGTTTCTTTTCGTTTTTTATCAAAATAATCTGCTGCATAGCCTTAGGCACACTTACACAATAACTTCTCTTTTGATTTAGTTAAATTTTGTAATGCTGCCACTTTTTGGCAACAGCAATATGCATTTGCCAAAAAGCGACTGCATTACAAAATTTTACGTCCTTGTGCAAGGCTCTAATTATTTATTTTTGTTTTATCTTATATCTTCAAAAGGTGAGATTATGATAAGAAGCCAACGACCTCAATTTACATAGACGGGCCCTGTCAAACAAAGAATGTGGACTTATTTTACTGACGCCATCTAGTCTGAAAAGCGGGACAGCGCTATGGCGGGGACAAGGACGCCCAAATGTTTTTCTATGAAAGGGACCATCTAGTACCTACATTTAAATCGATGTAAGAATCTATTCTATCAA
Organism: Erebia ligea; assembly: GCA_917051295.2. Taxonomy (NCBI): domain Eukaryota; kingdom Metazoa; phylum Arthropoda; class Insecta; order Lepidoptera; family Nymphalidae; genus Erebia; species Erebia ligea. Next base: position 11,086,807 of record OU785241.1, on the reverse strand, counting down.
ACGTGTAAAATAGGCGAATAAATCACGGTACTAATGAATTCACGACCGCCCCGGGCCGCGGGTCGTAATGGAATGAGCTATTAAACTTGAGAGCGCTTGTTGGCTTTTAATTTATTTCGCCGGATCCTCGACTACTGTTGCATTTCAATTTAGAGATATCATTTTTGCTAGGGCTTCTAGTGCGTTTTATTTAAAACTAGCTGATGCCCGCGACTTCGTCCGCGTGGATTGAGGTTTTTCGGTTCCCGCGGGAACTCTTTAATTTTCCGGGATAAAAAGTAGCCTATGTGCTATTCCAGACTATAATCTATCTCTGTGCCAAATTTCATCCAGATCCGTTCATCCGTTGGAGCGTGATTGAGTAACAAACATACATCCATACATCCATACATCCATCCATCCAAACTTTCGCATTTATAATATTTATTTAAAATTAAATTCAATTTGAATGATTTTTTTACGACAAGTTACCCCTTAACTGTAATTTCAACTGGTGGACTAACCTGGCTAATGGCACTGATATTAAAAACCCATACCCTTAATCGGTTTCTACACAGCATCGTACTGGAACGCTAAATCGCTTGGTGACACGTCTTTGCCGGTAAATAAATTATAAATTCCGAAATTAACCCTGCCGGGGATCGCACCCGGGACCTCCAATTATATGACATATAACTAGCCAATGCCCGCGACTTCGTCCGCATGGATTGAGGTTTTTCGGTTCCCGCGGAAACTCTTTAATTTTCCGAGATAAAAAGTAACCTATGTGTTATTCCAGACTATAATCTATCTCTGTGCCAAATTTCATCCAGATCTGTTCAGCCGTTGGGGCGTGATTGAGTAACATCCATCCATCCATCCATCCAAACTTTCGCATGTATAATATTAGTATAGATATTAGTATGAAGTATGATTTTTATGCGCCAGCTGTGTTGTATTATATGAAATACCATTGTGAGTCCTCCCATCGGATCATACATCTAAATTTTATTGATGGATGAGAAATACTGTCACAGTTTTAGAATTGATTGTTATTGATTACAAGGAAAAAATAATCTGATTAATGCTCTATGGAATTCAACAAAAACAATCCATGTCGAAGCAAAAAGTAATTTAAATACGTTTTTTATTACAGAAAAATGATTTCGTAATGGAATAAGCCATGAATCTAAATATATAAAAGGAACAGGTGACTAACTTACTGACTGAGTAGATCAGACAGTGAGTAAGTCAGTCACCTTCAACCCACAGCTCGAACCACTGGACCAATCAGGCTGAAATTTAGCATACAGGTAACTCATGACGTAGGCATCCGCTAAGAAAGGCAATTGAACCCCTAAGGGGGTACAATAGGGGTTTGAAATTTTTATAAAAATGAAACATAACGTGAGCAAATTTTTTTTTTATTCCACTACAAGTATGCCCTTGACTGCGATCTCACACGATGGTAAGTGATGATGCAGTCTAAGATGGAAGCGGGCTAACCTGTTAGGGGTATGGCAGTTATATTAAACCGAAACCCCTAGTCGGTTTCTAGACGGCATCGTACCGGAACGCTAAATCGCTTGGCGGTACGTCTTTGCCGGTAGGGTGGTAACTAGCCACGGCCGAAGCCTCCCACCAGACCAGACCAGAGAAAATTCAGAAATTATAAATTCCCAAAGGACCCTACCGGGAATCGAACCCGGAACCTCCAGGACCTCCCTGGCGCAGTGTTATTGTTGTCGAAGCTGCGGGCAAAATCAAGTAAGCTATAAAACCCGGGAATGCTTGTTCGCTTTTAATTTATGTCGCAGCCTGCTTCACGACCGACATTTTAATTTTCGACGACATAAATATAATATGTCATTCGTATATTTGTTCCGTGTTTCTGAATTTTATGTGGATATATCCGATTAGGTTCAATGTAACTACATAAAGATTAGCTCTGTTAGCAAGTTGCAATTTTTAAAAACCGTCATTTACTGAAAGATTAATAAAATATTCCGATTAAACGTTACATAAAGAATAAGATAAATAAAAATATATTATGTTATTATTGAATCCATTTTCCATAATATAGTACATCCATTTTCCATAATATAGCATATTACCTATCAATTTTTGTACGGAAAATTTGTTACCAATAGGGTGGATTTGGAATTTCCGTGCAAGGCCACGTGCTCGATTTAGGCTAAGATATTTTGGATTTTCGAAAATTCCGTGGGAACTCTTTGATAAAGAGTAGTTAACATGTGTAACTCTCCGTCTTTATTTATACGTATCAAAAAATCATAATAATGATCTGATTTTGCTTCGTTGCCACCTATATGTAAAACAATCCAATAAATAAACATTTTCGCATTTATAATACCTTTTATCAGCCTACAATGATTTGTTAGTAATGTTTCATGTTCATTTTTCATTTTCAAGCAAAATATTGATAGGGTAGAATATCTCATGAGTCAGTGACTTTTAAAAAAATACGAAAAAATTATAGAGTTAGCTCAAACCTTCATAATAACATTAAAGATTTTAAAAAAATCACCAAACCTGTAATTTCCGTTCCAGAAAAGTTGTAACAGGCCAATAATTGGGCCCGCTCACGGCATTTTGCAATTTTCTATACGTATTCAATCCGCATAGGCGGCAATCCCGCATGCAAATCCGCACCATATTGCAACGAGTGCGAATTTTTCCGCGCCATTGTTAAATTGCGGATAAAAATGCCTTTCAATTTTTTATTAGCGGTGTTTTTGAGCGGCTCTTATGTATACCAGGGACGGAAAAACAGTTTCATTAAGTTATATAATTCAAGTCCCTTTATGGCAAGAAAAATGTAGTAAAATAGGGGTTTCATAAAGGTTAAACAATTATGTATATGAATTATATAATGAATCGATAACAGATTTAAAAGTGTTTCTTCTATAAAATAACAGTGTTTATATCTGTTACAGATAAAAGCGGCCTTGGGCGTGTTAATGCGGTTTTATACCTAACTAATAATAATTATACCTAATAATATAATAATGTTGACACGTCGTATTCAAAGAACCTAAGTTGGACGCACCGACGCGATGATTGCAATTGTTTTGTAACAGTTTCAAAAAAGTATTAAAAACACTTAAGTATTCTGGTACAGTATCAGTCCTTATGTTCGTCTAGCTTAACCACCCAAGTTTCGCTTGGTTCGAAATTTGTGAACATTCTCACGCGTGGACACACTACCTATAGGAACTGTGCAATCCGCACCGGAGTGGAGCAACATTTTGTCCTGTCATGCTAATGTGCGCGGCTCCACACAAAAATAAGTATTTTTCCCTGCGACATTTAAAATTAAACATCTCTAGGTGCCACGTGCATTCCACTGTTGGATCTAGAAACTTGATGGTTTAAGGAACCTACCTAAAGGTTCTCGCCAACCACCTCACATATATTATATTGATGGTTATCGCTTTAACGTAGACCTTCCTAAGAAAGGATTCTTAGAAATACCACCCGAGCAAACAGCGGGTCAGCTGGTAAGTTATGATTTTATGAATAATATTAACTTTTCACGTCACGATGAAGGATATACATTATACAAGTAGGTACCTAGGTAATATTATGTTTCGGCACTAGGAAGTTAATTAATTAACGCCTACGCCTTAACAGTTGCCCCGAACAACTCTACTTAAGAGTAACTTCTTAAATAACTTAAAATATTAGATGCCTATTTGCTGCGTAGATTTATTTATACATCAGTATAATTATGTGTTCTTACCTTTATAATTAGATCCGTGATAAAATCAAAATCCAAAATAACACGTTCAACAGAAAACGTACAAAATTATTATGAAATTGTTTTCATACTAAATATCACGAACAACATAAAATCTCACTTCAAAAATAAAATAAAGAGTATTGCTCACTGGCACTGAATTAATTGGTAAAAAAAAAGTGTATGTTCGAAATTCGAAAATGATGGCGGGAAATCGTCATAGAGCGGACCGTACGTTCGCCTGCACTGAATCGCGGCGTACGATAACCGGCCGATTATGTATAGTGACGCGCGAGTGACGTTAGTCGATGTCGATAATGTTATGTAATTCGATTAGGCTACCGTGAAATATCGGATAATTAAAGCTTGCAGTTTTTCGTTATGTGATACATTAGCTTACACGTGGTGGTAGTAATTTTATATGTTACTGATGATTAGGAGCTGATAGTTGTCATGCATTTTTTATTATTATCTGTGTACATGCAATATTTTGACATTGACACCCTTAGAATAACTACATAATATAGAAGGTATGTTTCCAAACAACGCCTTCTCAAAACGCAAGCTACAAATTCGCTATGTGTGCTGTGTTTACTTGCCTCGTAAACGCAAACATAATGTTGCCAGTTTAAATGTTTTCTCCCTTATAGTTGGGTAAGTAATTGGTTAGTTTGTTTGTAGCATTGTAGCTTCTAAAACTAAGTTAACCAGCTTTTTTCGGACTGCGCGAGCGTCGTACGATGCCATTTATGGCACCAAATAAACGGCTTACATTTCGCGAGTGTACTAGGTTTCTATAGGTAGTTATTCTAAGTTGACACCATTTGAAATAGATATTCATTGTTTTCTATCGCGATAATGAAATAAGTTTATTTTTCTTTCCATTCGATACAAATCATTACTAAAAGTACAGAAAGGTCTTTAACATTTAACAAGGTAACTTAAAATGCAAATAAACTAGTTCATGTCTATAAATATCGTTTTATCTACAAAACTATTAAGTACTTAAATTTACTTTCACTCGAATTCTAAACCTAAATGGTAAACAAGATTAAATATACAAGGTAAAGGAAAAGCCTACGACTTCGTCTACGTGGACTGAGGTTTTTGTTAATTCCCGTGAGAATTATTTGGGTTATTTATAACTCAAATAATTCTCACGGGAAATTATAACTAACTATAACCCAAATTCTTCTTGACGTAATTCGGTACTACTTATGTACCGAATTACGTCAAAATCGGTTGAACTGATGGGCCGTGAAAGCGTAGTAACACAGTTTCGCATTTATAAAATTGCCATAGATTAAAATGAATGAATAGATTTTAGAGGTGAATAAATATTAAATCATCATAGTTATCATTTCAAAATATTGCCTGCCCAATACTGAGTTTAGTCTCCCCTCGGAATGAGAAGGTTTTGTCATTAAATAGGAAATAGGTAAATAATTTGACATAAAAATCCTAAAACAAATCAGAACAATACTTAACAACTAAGTGGTGCACACAGATTCAAGATGTGGTTTTAAATACAAGCGGGACTAGTAGCGATGTAACGTATTTCTGCATTTCTAGTTCGAACAACTCCCTCGGAACACGGTACAGTGTTTCTCACCTACTAAACGTCTATTTTCATTTTAATTAACGAAAACAGAGAATGAAATTACGATATCTAAGGTTTTTCGACTTTTTATAGACACATATTTTCACTATCATCTTTTCTATGTCAATAACGAGTAAGGGCGCCTTCAAATTTGCCGCAAAGCGTAGCGCGGCCGCAGCGCGGCTGCAGCGCTGCGGCCGCGCTCCTGTCGCGAGGTTCGAACATCATAGGGTTGTACCTATATTTATTTTCACGATGGACTCTGACGAAGAAACACTGCTCTGTGTTACTATTACTTAAAACGAAAATATAAAGTAGTTGTGTTAACAATACTTAAGTACATAATATTATACTTACATGCTACATTTTTTTTCACTTGGAGTTTTGTTTGTGAAATTGTCAATAAATTTAATGCATATTTCTTCCCAAGCCTTTTTCTTTTCGATTTTATTGCTGTACTTGTCGGACTTGGAATCCCATATTGCTGGACGACTCTCAACCTCATCGATAAATTCTTCTACCTGATTTTCGTTCATGTTTAGACTTGAACAAAAATACGTGCGCAGTCCCGTCACTAGTCGATCGATGAACTGATGCGCGGCCGCAGCGCGGGTGCAGCGCTGCAGTCGCGTGTTTTTTATTTATATGGATTTACAAAGCAGCGCGACCGCAGCGCTGCAGCCGCGCTGCTTCCGCGCGGCACTTTGCGGCAAATTTGAAGGCGCCCTAAGATAAATAAAATGTAGTCTTTATAAAATTTTCACATGCCTACTTCACTTTCACTTTAACTTACATTGCTTGATTTTATACCAGAAGAAAAAGTTCTAGGGTAACCCCTAGAATTTTACTTACTTACTAGAAAAATTAAAATTAAAGTAAAAGTTTGAACGAAATGAAAATATGAATATTAATGAGTATCCCCCCCCCCCCCACAATATTTTATCGATACAATATGTATTTTTACTAATCGCTCGGTCAGCTGTGTAGATGATAATGAACACATTTTAATTTATATACAATGTCTCGACTTTGTATATTTACGTTAAGATAATAAGGTGAATGACCTAGAGTCTAGACGAATAAAATATTAATAAATCATCTTTAATTTGACCATATTATCTGTGTATGAATGTGGTATAATATTGTTAATACTAATCGATTCTAATATTATAAATGCGAAAGTGTGTCTGTCTGTTTGTCTGTCTGTCTGTCTGTCAGCTACGCTTTCACGGCCCATCTGTTCAACCGAGTTTGATGAAATTTGGTACAGGTATAGGTTGTATCCCGGGGAAGGAGATGGGCTACTTTTTATCCCGGAAAATACAAGAATCAAAAACCTTTATCCACGCGGACGAAGTCGTGGGCATCATCTAGTAAGTATACCTATTATAAATGCAAAATTGTATCTGTCTGTCTGCTACGCGGCCCATCTTTTCAACCTTGATGAAATTGGTTACAGAGGTAGATAGAGAGGTTACATCTCTGGGAAGGGCATTGGCTACTTTTTGTGTAACTAGCCACGGCTGAAGCCTTCCGCCGTCTGGTGGGAGAAAAGGTGGTCAGAGAAAATTCAAAATTCGTAAATTGCCAAATTGACCCTTCCGGGTATCGAACTTGATACTTCCCACTTGTAAGACAGTGCTCACCACTGCACCAGGGGGGATGTCAAAACTCACGTTTCGTTTACTCTTGAGGCTCAGAGTGCCTAGTGGGAGATTTTCTTCCCATTCGATCGCGATAACATTATAACTACGATTTGTATGGAATTGTCAAGCGCTTGACAGCTGGCGCTCGATCAATCGTATGATTCATACCAATATTATACTTGCGAAAGTGTGTTTGTTTGTTGATTTGTTGGTTTCTTGGTTTGTCCTTCAATCACGCCGCGACGGAGCAACGGATCGACGTGATTTTTGGCATGGGTATAGTTGAGGACAGGAGACAAGCTACTTTTTATCCCGGAAATTAAGGAGTTCCCGCGGGAATCGAAAAAACTTAAACCACGCGGACGTAGTCGCGGGCATCAGCTAGTTCCATATAAATGATAGTTAACGTTGTCGCGACCGAATACGTAAAGGCCACTTAAGGCTCTGCCTGAAAATCAGCGCTGCAGTTATCACACACTGCAGCAACATGCTGAGGCAGCTTTTTAGCTGACACACGGGGTAATTTATATTTGTACCTAGTTAAATACATCTTGTATTTTAGTAATTAAGCTTAGTTAGTAATTATCTTGTAGTTATAATTTTTCTTTTTTGTATCTTTAGTCCGTGTAAAGCTAAATAAACATTTATTTATTTATTTATTTAAAAAAACTCCCACTCGGCCTGCATGAGTGCAGATAACTATGAGCTATATTTATATTTATTGTTTACAAAACACAATGTGTTATCAGGCGTCTAATAAATTAAACTTGTCACAGTTAACGCTGATAACGACATATTATCGTTAACTTCAGCTTTGAGATAGGTCAAGAACACGGTTGACAATAATATTATTGTTGATACGGTGATAGCTGTTGTGTTGAACCAAGAAGTTATCAACTTAACGCATTGGCGGTTCCTCTGGTGCTGCAAATGTTCATGGGCGGCGGTAATCGCTCACCATCAGGTGACCCGCCTGCTCGTTTACTCGCTATATATATGTATAAAAAAAATCTAGTTCTACTACCTGATGCCCGTGACTTCGTCCGCGTGGATTCAGGTTTCATGGTTCCCAAGGGGAGTGCCCCTCAGGGAGTGCATTGAGGGCAAACCTCTCTGGTTTTTTCAATGTGTACTTAAGAGGAATTCTCCCGGCGATTTCTCCATACAAACACATTTGTCTGTTTCATCCGTGGATAATTACAATAGAGAAAATATTCTTGCTCCATAAAATCCATATGTGTCCGTGCCATGCTCCTATGTTTTGCTTTTTTCAATAAATTAATTATTTTAAGAACAAGGAACCTTCAAAAATGGCAAAAAATGACCCAGTTTTCGTGCCATCATCAGAGATCCTGCAAATAAATTTGACGGATATAATCAAAAAAAGAAAAACATACCGGCATAGCCCGAGTCCTTCTTAAATTATTCGTAAAAAAAGAATTAAAATCGGTTCTGTTTTGGAGGAGGAAACAGAAAAATACGAGAGTAAGAATTCGACTGTTTTTCATAGGTATTATCGGTCCAAGCTGCAGTTGTCCCTATCGGGTGTTATGGAATTCTATTCAAGGAGCAGCGCGACGGCAATATAACTGTTCAATACCTATTCTCAAAGTTTCCCGTTCATGCCATATCCTCTTAACTATGTGTTTAGTTGAGCGCAAACTGGCCTACAAACTACGTGTGAAACTAAAACTTGTACTTGGATAAATAAATTTAAAAAAAAAACTCTTTTGAACATTTACTTGGGTTCTTAGCACCCTTAAGCCTTGTAGACTTGTCTGGGTCTGTTGTCATTGGGTGTCTAATAGAGTTATGGGATTCCAGCCTATAATCTATCTCTGTGACAAATATCATCCAGATCCGTTCCGGCCGTTCTGGCGTGATTGAGTAACAAACATTTATCCATCCATCCAAACTTTCGCATTTATAATAATTATCAATCTATTTGCCAGTTTTTCTGTCTGTAATCTAAATTTATTGCCAGCTCCTTTCTGTAGAATTTTCTTTCCAAACCGGTGGACTCCCGACCTAATCATCATAACATCACCGGTAAAAAAGTAGCATAAGTGTTATTCCAAACTATAATCTATCTCTGTGCCAAATTTCATCCAACTCCGTACGGCCGTTCTGGTGTGATTGAGTAACAAACATCCATCCATCCAAACTCTCGCATTTGTGTTATTACTAGTTGATGCCCGCGACTTTGTCCGCGTGGATTGAGGTTTCATGGTTCCCGAGGGAACTCTTTAATTTTCCGGTATAAAAAATAGCATACCTATGTGTTATTCCAGATTATAGTCGATCTCTGTGATGAATTTCATCCAGATCCGTTCGACCGTTCTGGCCTGATTGAGTCTAACATCCATCCGTCCGTCCAAACTTTCGCCTTTATAAATTCCTATATTTTGTCAGATTTTCTGTCTGTAATCTAAGTTCTTGACAGCTCCTTTCAGTAGAATTTGCTTTCCAAACCGGTGGACTCCTGACTTAAACATCTTAGGATAACACAAATTGTCCAATATGAAATAAAAAATAATATTTCATCTCATTGATATCTTTATCACGCCTAGCAATTTGAAATAGCCCATTCATCAAATATACACGACTATTTTCAAATCAACTTTGATATTTCTTTGCTATGAAGAAATTGTCCAACCCAAACTACACGCAATATCCAACTTTACTGTTACATAAATGGGATACATTTCAGCGTGTTAAATTTGCCAGGTGACAGAACCCAGACATGGAACAAGCTATATGCAACCTTAATTGTGATGAAAATAGAGTATATTTCAACGTGCATGCATTTAGCAGGTGACAACTGAAAATGGATGCGAATGGTCAGTGATCAATCACGATTTGCAATAGGTTTTAGTCACATAAAGCTGGTATTTTGCGGAGTATTCTCACCTATTTATAAAGAACTAGATGATGCCCACGACTTCGTCCGCGCGGACTAAGTTTTTTCGATTCCCGCGGGAACTCCTTAATTTTCCGGGATAAAAAGCCTAGCCTATGTTCTTCCCCAGGATACAACCTATCTCTCTACCTGGACTTTGAGGCCAAAAAAGCGTAGCAGACAGACAGACACAAATTCGCATTTATAATATTAGTACCTATGGATTCTGTCTCGCAACAAAAAAATACAGCAGTAAGTAGGTATCATAACCTCAAATGATGAACCCATCGCGTCACCGGCACACTACCCTGTACAGTTTTCTCTCAGGATGAGAAGGGGTTAGGTCATAGCTCACCGAGTTGGCAAAATGCAGACCGGCAGACTTCGGACACCACGTTTCTTGCCGGCTCGTCTCAGTAGAATCTATTTTCCGAACCGGTGGTAGAGTCAAAACATGACGTAACATAAGAGACACCACAGGTGTCATACAGACTTGAGACACCACGTTTTTTGCCGGTTCTTCTCAGTAGAATCTATTTTCCGAACCGGTGGTAGAGTCAAAACATGACGTAATATAAAAGACACCACAGGTGTCATACATACAGATGTCCTAACTACTACATGTAATAAATAAATTGAGTATCGCGTATTAAAAATAACCCCAAACAGACAAAACGCGTGTAAAAACTAGCTGTGTAAACTGTAAACAACAAATTCGGGGCGCGTCAAAAACTTGTACACAAAAAGTAATTAGTCAGAAAATGCTAACAAAACTGAATACCCGCTGATATTTGAGTGAAAAGTTTTTCCTCAAAGTTAAATAAACGAGTCAGCGCAACTAAAAGCTAAAAGACCTAGGTATTCTAGACGACAATGGCTAAAGACTCGGCTGGGCCACTGTGATGTTAAAAAAAGTGTTATTTTAATGCACGCCGTAAAGTAACACCTACCGCCGACCACCAATAGTTCGCGCGCGAGTTGAATGCAGAGCAAATGTATGGTGACACATACATTTACTCTGCATTCAACTCGCGCGCTATCAATAGGAGGCTGACATTTTAACCACTAGGCTTACAACGCTTCCGGTTAAAGTAAATCCGACTGTTCCTGACCTTTGTCCCTGTCGTCGTGTCTGTTGCAGTCCCATTGGGCTATGAGAGTGAGGGAATACAGCGAATTTTTCCTATTTTTATAAACATTATATGCTCTATACGGGTTGCACGGATAAACATAGCTCAAAACAGACGAAATCGCGTGTAAAAACTAGCTTTGTAAACTGTAAACAACAAATTCAGGGCGCGTCAAAAAGTTTTGTACACAAAAAGTAATTAGTCAGAAAATGCTAACAAAACCGAATACCCGCTGATATTTGAGTTAAAAGCTATTCTTCAAAGTTAAATATACGAGTCAGCATACCTAAAAGCTAAAAGACCTAGGTATTCTAGACAACAATGGCTAAAGACTCGGCCGGGCCATTGTGTAGTTAATGCACTGGCTATAATAACAAATGCTCTATTGAAATTTTCAATAAGTAAAATTCTTAGGTTTTCTTTTCGTTATTCAAACTTAGTCTTTATTGGGATTGGACAAAGAAAATATAGTTATTGAAATAACTATTGTTCAATACAAACTCACTTTTTCACTTTACTTCAAAGTCTGTTCACTTTTTTATTTTATTTTAATCATCGCAATAGAAGGTACTAAAATTATACATCAATGCTAACAATATAATATGCATATGTATATTTAACACACAAACTATAACATATTAAAAAAGTGACACATTCACTAATAGGTACTCGTACATCGATTAAAAGTGTACACAACATTGACAAAAATACCGCATGCAAACTATCAAGAAAATATTAAAAAGTCTTTATAAAGTTAAGTTAAAATATTACCTATAAAATTATAATTGTTCAGCTATGAGCCTATGGCAGGAATCGCCGATTCAAATTCAAAATCAAAATTCAAATGTTTTTTATTCAAATAAACTTTTTGTGTTTTAAAAGTGTTTTTGAATCGTCGAGTGAATCTACCACTGACTAGGTAGGTACCGATAGGTGATCGGAAAGTGTTTTCTTAAATACAGCATTTGTGGAATATGTCGATGTAACTCGAGTTCGAGAAATTCGGTCGAGAGGACATTAAATTTGTAATTAATTCCGTCTGTTTGTGTCAGGGCGTTAATAAAGTAGTAGTAGTTACCATTAACGTCCCACAGCTGGGCACAGGCCTCCACTCTCATGGGAGAGAGGGAATTAGAGCTTAGACCCACCACGCTGCTCCAATGCGGGTTGGCGGGCTTTCACGACTATTATCATGTTAGTGATAATAAACGGGACCAACGGCTTAACGTGCTCTCCGAGGCACGGGGGTGAAACACCTCCAACTTCCTAACTCCGGGCTAGTACTGAGAATTTCTAGTCGGAAAACCCCAATATTATGGCCCGACACGGGACTCGAACCCGGACCGGAACCGGGACCTCGTTGGCCGCAGTCAAACATGCTAACCGCTAGACCAACGAGGCAGTTTCTTTGTGTTCATTATTTATCTAATAACCTACTACTCTACCTACCTGCAAATTGTGGAACCAGCTTCCATCTTCTGTGTTCCCTAATGATTATAACATGGGGTTCTTCAAAGGGCGGGTAAACAAATTTCTCAAAAGCCATCATTGGCGGTTCCTCTGGTGCTGCAAATGTTCATAGGCGGCGGTAATCACTTACCATCAGGTGACCGGCCCGCTCGTTTGCTCGCTATGTATATAAAAAAACCTGTTAACTATAAAAATTAATGTAATTTTTTGCCTCATCAGCGTCATCAGTATTGTGCCATTTCCGACATTGCAATATTGTGACATGGAATTGTAATATAATAATAATAATATTGCATGAAACTTCCCACGCGTTGCAATTTATACTAGGGTAACCATCAATGCAAATTTAAATTAAAATTAATTTTGTTCGATATCATTTTTGTTGTCATTTTTTTTTCCACTACAAGTTAGCACTTGAATGCGATCTCACCTGATGGTAAGTGATGATGCAGTCTAAGATGGTTTCGGGCTAATCTGTTAGGGGCATGGCAGTTGTAGGTACATATTAAACCCATACCCCTATACGGTTTCTACACGACGACGCTAAATCGCTTGGCGGCACGTCTTTGCCTGTAGGGTGGTAACTAGCCACGGCCAAAACCTCCCACCAGGTCAGACCAGGGAAAATTCAGAAATTAGGAATTCCCAAATTGACCCTGCCGGGGATCGAACCCGATACCTCCGCACGTTAAGACAACAGCGCTCAACACTGCTCCACGGAGATCAAAAACTGTACTTTTTTTTGTGTGTCTGTCTGTTTGATACGCTTTCCCGGCCCATATTTTCAACCGATTTTGATTTAATTTGGTACAAGGATAAGTTGTATTCCGCGGAAGGACATAGGCTTCTACTTACTTTTTATCCCGGTAAATTGAAGAGTTCATCATCTAGTAATTTATATTTGTTTCTGAGCTTTAACCGTAAACTTAAAACGTTTTTTTTTAAAACTACTTACTTATCGACTGTTAGAATGGAGAAATTAAATCATGACGATTTCGCGTCTATACGATAACGTTAATTGTAAAGCTACACTATACTATGGAGAATTTATTATCACAGTAGCTTTTTAAGCCTGTGAGTCCAGAAAGATAAAATCGATTGGCAGCCCTACGAATCTATGTGTCACAATCTACGGGTATACTATTTTATACCCTATTTACTTAATGACAGAGTTCATCGATATTTCTCCTTATTAATATTATCTATCCAATTAATGATTTAAGGGACTCTCGATCTTCTTTGATTTGAAATGGGGTATAATTTAACATGCGTTCATGAATAATACAGAGTTTGTAAGTTATAGTAAGTGGTTTGATATGTCACGTAATTTGAGCGCTAATAATGTATGAGATGCCTAATAATATAGCTTGATTAAGTAAACCTAATTACGTTAAGGCGCTCTCAGTTCACGAGATCAAAATACAGGCGCGCGGGGGTGAAATCGAGCAAGCGCATTTCGCTAAAAATTGAAGAAATAATATTATGTAAAAAAATAAATATTTACTGTTCAATAGAAAATATTCATCCGACAATGTATTTGATTTAGAAATTGAAATTTTATGTAATATATTTAGAGCAAATGTTATGCTATAATAAACTAAGGGGTATGTTCAATGATTTTTTAATATGCAGAGAACTTTTTGAATTTGTGTTTTGAGATCCGTCAATGGCTGCTTAAGCCTTAAAGGTTTTGAAAACATCATATTAATTTTTTTGCAAGCATCATACTAATATTATAAATGCGAAAGTGTGTTTAATTGTTGGTTTGTTGGTTTATGGTTTGCTGGTTTGTCCTTCAATCACGCCGCAACGGAGCAACGGATCGACGTGATTTTTTGCATGGGTATAGTCAGGACCTGGAGAGTGACATAGGCTACTTTTTATCCCGGAAAATTAAGGAGTTCCCGTGGGAATTGAAAAAACTTATTCCACGCGGTCGGAGTCGCGGGCTGGTCACGTGTGTCGGAGGACCGATGGACGTTGGAGTCGAAAGGTCCTCGAGTGGAGACCGCGTCTTGGTAAGCGGAGCGTAGGGCGCCCCCCAGCAACGGGGAGCGATGATATCCGGAGGGTGGCTGGCATCGATAGAATGCGGAAAGCCGAGGAAGCTCTTTCCTCACAGTGCATCACAGTGCAGTGTTTTTTCGCAGTGCGTGTGGAGGTCCCGGGTTCGATCCCCGGCAGGGTTTGGAAATTTATAATTTCTGAAATTTCCCTGGTCTGGCCTGGTGGGAGGCTTCGGCCGTGGCTAGTTACCACCCTACCGGCAAAGACGTGCCGCCAAGCGATTTAGCGTTCCGGTACGATGCCGTGTAGAAACCAAATAGGGGTATGGGTTTAATTAACTGCCATGCCTCTAACAGGTTAGCCCGCTACCATCTTAGACTGCATCAGGTGAGATCGCAGTCAAGGGCTAACTTGTAGTGGATTAAAAAAAAAAAAAAAACGTTGGCGCTACTTGAAAGAGGCCTATATCCAACAGTGGATGCACAACGGCTGATGATGATGATGATGATGATTATTGAAGTTCAAAAAGTGTACAGTGTTCCACATTTGAATAAAGTATATTATTTTGATTACCAACTTACTTTACCTAATATATGTATTTATACTATAGAATATAATGTATAGTACCCATAGATAATATAATTGATACAGTCCTAGAATCTGCATTCTGCAAAGCAATTTCCGTTCACTGCAATTACATTACAGTCCTCATTCCATTTCCATCCGACGGCTCATAACGCGATTTGCATGGAAATTTCACAGAATCCCCTATAATCGCCTTTGTCCGATCCATGTGTGGATCTTTTTACAAGCTTTTCTGTATTCTCTCTACGGGTACGTCTGTGCCCGCTAGACTGGTAACTAGCCACGGCCGAAGCCTACCGCCAGACCAGACCAGAGAATATTCGGAAATTATAAATTCCCAAATTGACCTTGTCGGAAATCAAACCCCGGACCTCCCACTGCCACACCGCCACCACCACCACACCACACCCACACCGCCACCACCACACCACACACCACACACCACCACCACCACACACCACATCGCCACCACACACCACCACCACCACCACCACACCACCAGCCCCAGGGACCACAGCGCCAGGGTTGTTGTTAACGACTCAAAGTTGATTCCGATCGTTAGACTGCATCAATCATTATAACGTAATAAGGCCCGTATATCCATATAGATGCTGGTAATAATAAACAGTCCCTATATAGATCTGTACTACTACTATAAATGCGAAAGTTTGGGTGGATGTATGGATGGATGTTTGTTACTCAATCACGCCAGAACGGTTTAACGGATCTGGATGAAAGTAGGCACAGAGATAGATTATAGTCTGGAATAACACATACTACTTCTTTTACTTTATATTCCAAAAATTTAAAAGAGTTCCCGTGGGAACCAGAAAACCTCAATCCATGCGGACGAAGTCGCGGGTATCAGCTAGAACCATATTAACAAAATGCCATCAACCATGATGACGATTTCATTTTAAATCAATGAACGAACCCTGTAACCCGGCTTTTCACTTTACAAAATGAAAACACGAAGCCAGGAAATGCACTTAAAAGATTAAACTTTCGTATGGTTCAATTATTTTATCATAATAATAGGTATGTTTTAAGTGAACAAAATAAATGCTCATCACATTGGGAATTGATTGAATTAGTCAGTAGTTAAATAGGTATAGTGTCGATTATATTGTGAAAAATCGATACATATTAGATGACAACTAAATATTAATACACAACGACTTATTATAAACTAGCTGATGCCCGCGACTTCATCCGCGTGGTTTAAGTTTTTTTGATTCCCGCGGGAACTTCTTAATTTTCCGGGATAAAAAGTAGCCTATGTCACTCTCCAGGACTATGTCCATGCCAAAAATCACGTCGATCCGTTGCTCCGTTGCGGCGTGATTGAAGGACAAACCAACAAACTAATAAACCAACAAACCGACAAACAAACATTCTTTCGCATTTATAATATTAGTATGAAGTATGATGATATCATAGCTAATGCATGCTAACCAAATACTAATGTATGTTAATATTATAAATGCGAAAGTGTGTCTATCTGTCTGCTACGCTTTAACGGTTTATCTTATCAACCGATTTTGATGAAATTTGGTAGGTATAGGTGTAGATTACATACCGAGGAAGGACATACTTAGGCTACTTTTTATCCCGGAAAATTAAAGAGTTCCCCGGGAATTAAAAAAAACTTAAGCCACGCGAACGAAGACTTTTCTTTATCCACTACCAGTTAGTCCTTGATTGCGATCTCACCTGATGGTAATTGATGATGCAGTCTAAGATGGTAGCGGGCTAACCGGTTAGGGGCATGGCAGTTATATTAAAGCCACATGCCCCTAGTCGGTTTCTACACGGCATCGTACCGGAACGCTAAATCGCTTGGCGGCACTTATGACGCGGGTATCATCTAGTAAGTTTTAAACTGTATGAATTTTCAAAAAACCGGGGCGAGTCAAGCAATTTGAATGTAAAATCTGAATGTTCGTCCCGTAATTAATGTAAGAAGCGAAAGTAATATTCCGTGTAAAATGCTCCCATTTGTCTATTCCCCTTCTAAGACGAGGGGCGATGTTTTGATTAAACTTTCTTAATTCCCCCCTGAATGTTCAACCTTTGTTTACCTTCGTAACGATAAGCTGCTACACCGAAAAGGATTCGTTTTAAAAACCTTTTTTTTTTTTTCAAACAATTGTTTTTACAGATTTTCATTAACTCCTCAGAATAAATTGTACATGAAGCGAGAGCTACATATTTATAAATAGTAGCAATAATATGTTGCCTAGATAAGTATGTCAAAAGTAAATAATTATTTTTTAGCGATAATTAAATGGAGGATCGCCCAAAAGACACGTCCCCCCACGTCCCGTGTACCACGAATTAGTGGCGCAGCAAAAAATAATACTTAGGTAATTAGGTACCAGTGACTGACTGTCATCAACTAGGTACTAAACGCAATAATTAAGTCATAATTATATTATGTACTATAATATTCCACTAAATGAATATTATTATGCACTAACTATAAGTTATAAATAAAATCTACAAGCACAATTTCTTATTCACGAATAATATTACTTTCTTCATTAATTTCAATCATTGTCAGGAATACAATGCTTGATATACCTACATACCTACGTATATATTTTTTAATGTGATGTAAAAGTATAATACACTGTATTCCACGAAGAAAATAAAAAGATAAGTAGGAATAAATTTTAATGAAATTTCAGCAAGTTCATTAAACGACCATAGCGAGCTGCCCCAAAGGAAATCGTAATCATTTGTGAAACGGCTAAACCGATCTGTTTAAGGAGTTCATAGATGCCTGCACGTCAAAAAGCATGCATGAACACCTAAAACAGTTCGAGTAATACATTTTAAGCTGTCAAATTATTACGATTTGCTTAGGGCCAATTAGGGCCTCTATGCAGTACAATTTACTTATATTAAATATTAATGCCCGCGACTTTGTCCGCGTGGATTAAGATTTTACACGAACAAAATCGATATGACGATTACACATCCAAAAAAGTGGAATGGTCTGAAAAGCTTCATATTTGGTATTACTTTCTTCATGAAATCAATCAATCAATATTTATTTCTTCAAATTAGGTACACTGTACACTCATGATGTCCAATAGGTAATTAACGTAAAAAACATGATGGTGATAAGTTACGATAACTTAAAACTAAAGCTACGAGAGTTCCAAACGCGCCCTGGTCTGAGAAGAGCCTACAACAATTAGCTCAGCCGGGATTTTTTATTTATTTATCACCATCTCACAAATCATCTTAAACTAAGGAACTATCAGAGCCGTTAGAGCAAATGATTGCCAAGCTTCCTTGACATTTAAGTAATCCTTAAAATTGTAATAAGATTTTTCAATGAGTTTACGTTTTACATTATCTTTGAAGTTATTGAGATACATCTTCAACAGTCTACCTACTGTATTATTTTTCATTAATTTTAATCATATTGCTAAGACATTGAATCCGTCTTATTACTATAAATATAATACAACGAATTCCACGAAGAAAAACAACGAAAAGTAGAATAAATTTCAATGGAATTTCAGCATGGAACTTCATTACACGACCATAGAGACCCGTGCGTAAAATTAACATAAAATAAACAAATAATCGGGAACTTCCCTAAAATACAGGACCGTGTCAACAGGTGTTCTTAATTTGAAATCCAAATAAACGCTAATGGACTTTTCACACTCAACGACATAATCGCTTTGTCGCCGGCACGACATCGATTATGTTTCAATCAACAAATTCGCCGATGAAAATTTTATATTATGATGAATGGTGTGGTGTTTATTCAGTTGTGATTGAAAAGCAATTAGTGTTATTATTTTATTCATAATGTACTACTCAGATGATGCCCGCGAGCTTGGATTTCAATTTTTAAAAATCTCTTAGGATCTCTTTGATTTTCCGGGATAAAAAGTTGTCTATGCAAGTTATCACAGTACCAAATTTCGTAAAATTTGGTTGAACTGAAGAGCTATGAAATGTTTTATTTAGACAGACACGGTTTCCTTCTATGGCTTCGATCCCGTGGGAATTTTTCAACCATCTGGCCTTATTCCTTGTCAACATTACAGACCTTTGTGCAAAATTTTATCTTTCTAAGGCCTAGCCCTAGAGTTTGGGCTGGGCGTTGATGGACGTTGAGTGAGTAAGTAATTTTTTTTAATGTGTTTAACGTACTCATGTTGGACCCATGAGTACGTTAAACACTTTAAAAAAAAAGGCGGCGCGTAGGCATAAGCGGGATTTCCACCACGAGCGGAGCGAGCTCCTTACAGACTCCGTTTAACTCGCAGAAGAAAACTGCATACAAGTACTTTCACCAACAAACTCTTTGTCAGTGGATATTTGGGGTCTAATAATGCTCAATACGACCTGTCGTGGAGTCCAGTACGACTGGTCGTGTCGGAGTCGTCAGTTAAGTAAAAGGCCAACTCAAATTGTTCCTTTAGTCAAACGATGGTCATTAGTAAAGGTGGGAATAGGATAATTCGGCCATTTTGAATTTCGACGCATCTGTCGTAATGACAGGATATTATCACTCTACCCTCGTACCGTTTTGATCGCTTACCTTAATACCATTTCCAAAACTTATTTTTCATTTTGCTATCAGAGAGCAATCTGGTAGTAATTGACTTTAAAATAAAATAAAACTATAATGGTATATAATGTAAAGTAGTAATATTTTATCATATAATATTGTATCGTACCAGACCTTCAGAGAAGTTAGAGTCTGGCTAACGAAAGCGTGTCCTGGAGTTTTCTTATAAGTTTTCATATGGCAACATTATTAAGCTGTCAAAGGCACGATAGGTAGATACGATATCGGGTTTTTTTAGGTTAGTATGACTTTATAATGTTGATCCTTGTTGGCTGATTATTTGATATATTTACAAGATGATGATAACTTTTCTTATGTGGAAAATAAATACAAACAAAGAGATCACATAACAGAAGAAGTATTGGAAAAATTCATAATAAGTGTAAGTGATGATGACTCCACTGATACAGAAGGATCTTTCGAGGTTGAATTTTTGGTCTCTGATTTTGAGTATGATGATTAAACATAACTAAATGTCAAGTATAAATATTTTACTTGTGTACACAAATAAATAAATCTACATACTTTTAACGTTTGTTTTAATTTAATAAACAAGTATCAAAACATGTTTCCCCTACTATAGTTAGTAATACCATTTAAAGATTTTTTGAATTTTCCGCGTTTTCTCAGGTCACGCTTTCGTTAGCCAGACTCTATCACCTATTAAGGTGATAGCTGTGATAGCCTCCGGAGTAATGTACATTTCAAGCGATTAAATATTACTGGCTGTAACGGTGAAGGAAAATATCGTGAAGATGCTTGACAGTTTTCCATAATGTTCCCAAGAAGACTGTCCATCCGTACGAGCCCTGCGTTAAATAGACTATGGCCTAGCGCCCTAGCCCTAAAGCATTCAAATTCTGTGAGAAGACCCGTCCTGAGTAGTGGATAAGTGATTGGTTGAGATGTTGATAATGATCAGAGCTTCAGGATTTGGCTTTAAGATACAATTTTGTCGTATTAATTTATTTGGCTGTAAAGAAAAATATTTATACGTATTTATTATATTTTATTTGGTTTTAAGGTACAATTTTATCGTATTTATTTTTATTAACGCTGTCATGGTTAAGTTTTGTATCTGACCGATAAGTGCGAAAACACACTATGGACATGACAGAGAGTCCACGTCGTACCCTTTTACATAGAGCTGCACAGACTAGCGCGATTGGTCAAAACGTGTTTCCCCTCCGAGGCTGACATTTCTTCTGAACGTTTGTGTTCCGTCGTAGTGGGTTTACACCTTAACTAACCATCACGTGAGATCGCAGTCAAGAGTTAACTTGTAGTGGATAAAAAAAAAAAACACGCGTTTTATCCTAAACTCCGAGATTTCGCTTCGCTCGGTCAATAAGTGGAACCTCAGACGATGCATAAAAATAAGCAAAGCTCTGCTTATTTGTACAGAGAGAGAGTACGGTCAGCAAAAATTCAATATCTGCTTAGAAGTGCATATTTATTCAGCTTACTCGGCAACTGGCGAACGAGCATCTACTCGTATGATATGAACGCGGATACAAGTGCATCGTGCAAGATCCTCGGGGCATCCCTAAGCCTCGTCAGTTTATAGTGATGCTCCTTATCGATATTGGTAATATAAACTAAGGACTAACTTTATTTTGTTTAGTCTTTTCTTTTTTTAAGTAGCATTGTCAAGTAAATAGTATGCCAGATTTTACAATAACATCATTTTTTTTTAATAAAATAAAATAATCTTGAAGTGATTCAAAATACTTTTGCATCGGAATTTTTATGGAAAAATCCATACCAATATTATAAATGCGAAACGATACTACTTCGACTGCGAAACGATACGACAGTAACGTCTACTACGATTTAA
The DNA here is from genome assembly GCA_917051295.2 of Erebia ligea. Lineage (NCBI taxonomy): Eukaryota > Metazoa > Arthropoda > Insecta > Lepidoptera > Nymphalidae > Erebia > Erebia ligea. The sequence goes on along the minus strand of OU785241.1, from coordinate 11,065,294 downwards.
CGACTCAACTTCTCAACTGATTTTGATGAAATTTGGTACAGAGATAGGGTGCATCGCGGGGAAGGGCATAGGCTACTTTTTACAAATACAAAAAAATCACGCTTACGAAGTCGCGGGCACCATTTAATATTAAATATTTTATCGATATGTTTAGGTAGATCGTTCTTACATCACCATCGCTGTAGTAGCACGAGTGTCTTGAAGGCATAACAGGCGTGATCCGACACAACATTCACTAATGGTGCTCCCGCTAGCTCCATATTCAATTACATAGTTCCTGAACAGTTAGAGAAGAAACTAGTCGATGCCTGCGACTTTGTTCGCATGGTTTTAACTCACTTAGCAATCACTTAATGCCTTAACTGATAGACTTAACGTACTAACAGATAAACTAAGTATTTTACTTTGTTTGCTTAACTATAAAACTTGACTAATATGTTATTAACTACTGTAATAAAATTTTCGTTACATCGTTAAAAAAACAAAGTTTGCTAGCCATACGCAAATTCCTATCTTTCCATCGTATTGTGTAAAACCATGGTTAAAAGTCATTAAAGTAACAATTGGACGATATTATCTATACTAATATTATAAATGCGAAAGTTTGGATGGATGAATGGATGAATATTTGTTACTCAATCACGTCTAAATGGATCTAGATGAAATTTGGCACAGGGATAGATTATAGTCAACGTACAACACATAGGCTACTTTTTATACCGGAAAATTAAAGAGTCCCGCGGAAACCCAAAAATCTCCATTGACGTGGACGAAGTATCGGGCATCAACTAGTTATGGATAATCGATATTTTAAAAAATAAAGTGTAACATCACTATCGCCTCTGTATTTCTAAGTAAGCAAGCGCGCGTGTCTTGGAGGCATTACGGGCGTGTTCCGAAGCCGAGCTTAACATCACACAACATGCGCTAATGGCGCCCCCACTAGCACTGTATTCAATTACATAGCTCCTCAACTGTTAGAACTCCTTTAAAGTGAAGAAACTAGCTGATGCCCGCTACTTCGTTTGAGTGAATTCAGGTTATTGAAAAATTCAATAAGAACTTGAAGCCCGCTACCGTCTTAGTCTGCATTATCACTTACCATCAGGTGAGACCGCAGTCAAGAACCAATGTGTAGTGGAATTAAATAAAATCAAAAGTAGTCAATAAATTGTTTACTACCTATAACCTAACTATTACTATTATTATTACTATCTATACATATTAACACCGCCAACTTCCTAACTCCAGGCTAGTACCTACTAAGAATTCCTTGTCAGAAAACCCCAATACTTGTTATGGCCCGACCCGGGACTCGAACCCGGGACCTCGTCAGCCGCAGTCGAACATGCTAACCACTAGAGTACTAGACCAACGAGGTAGTCAAAAGCCTTAGTATTAGTGTAGTCGTGGATCAGGGCGCAATGTAACTTTCTGATTTTCCAGGACAGAATATACTATCAGCGTCTTCAGGGCCCTAATTTCGTCAGGATCGATTCAGTAGTTTCAAGAGCCGTGAAAAAGTGTCAGACCAACATTTTCGCATTTCTAAACAAACTCATACACTATAACGCAAAATAAAACAATTTCGTAACATAAATATGAAAAATCGCTTCCCCAAAAGAAAATTTGAGCGTCATTTTCAAATCCCACAAACGGTCGGGCCCATGTCAACATGCGTATAAAAATTACACAATCGAAGGACAAAAGGGACAGGGATTACAATTTCCTTTCGAAAAATATGGAAAAATCCGTAAACATTCGTATGACATACAGGGAGTTTCCGGAAATTACGGGAATCCGATCGCCTGCAGACATAAGAAACATTTGGAGTGTTGGTTAATTCTAGGGACAAGTTTAATTCATGTTAAAAGGAAGGTATTTTTTTAAAAATATAATGCAAAATTTCAGCTCAATTGTTTGGGGATAACTGATTTAAAATTCAGTTGCAAGATTTGACCTAAACAAAACCACAAACGTTGCAAACTAAACAAACCTGTTGAAAACTGGCTATTCTGGGAAAAATCCAGGTATTCCCATAGAACGAGGGGTCAATTTATTGTTGTTCCATTTTCAATTTGACATTCTGTCTACGCAGACCTTTACACGATTGACCCCAATCTTACTTAAATTGTGTTGGTGCTCATATCACATTGATAGGAAAAGAGACCGTTTTCGAAGTCCGATTATTTAATGGGGTGACAGCAATAACTAAATATCGCTATAGTTTGGTCAGATACTAGATTTCTTTTTTTCATTTCATGTTTACCTGATCTAGTTTTGGGCTTTGACTACACTTTATGGCTCCGAAATATGTGCATAATTTTAATATGCCATGGTTAGTAATGTAACTAAGTTTCTTTATAGAATCACCAATTGAAAATCCATACATTTCTATACTAATATTATAAATGCGAAAGTGTGTCTGTCTGTCTGTCTGCTACGTTTTAACGGCTTTCTTTCTACCGATTTTGATGAGAGATAGATTGTATCCCGGGCAAGGACACAGGCTACTTTTTATTTCAGAAAATTAAGGAGTTCCTTCGAGAAAAGCTTAATCCACGCGAACGAAGTCGCGGGCAACATCTAGTAAACAAATATTAGCTTTCCTTTTCGTATGTGTGTCAGTGGACTAACAAGCAGTAGGTACATAGTATTTTAGAAGTAACTTAATAATATTATTTATTAACACCATTAAATCATGGTTATTAAAAAAATATAAGTCTATAGAAAGTATCAAAGTAATTTTTTAAATGGACATCCTTCTCAACTTAATTTTGGTATTTTTGAATTTCGGGTCTGATGACAATTACCTATTTATGAAGCTAACAATGTCCACAATCCTGCGCTGTCCAGTCAATATGAATTAATCCAAAGAACTATTCTCAGGGGTGGTCAAACGGAAATACTGAGTGACATGGCGGTCTAAGGGTAGTAATGCGATAATATAGGGTAGAAGGGACGATATAAGGGTAAAAGGTAGATCCCTCATCTATTGTATGGGCGGCGGGAAATCAAATAGATCGTATCCTACTTTATTGATGTTAATTTCTTGAAGATTTTTGGTTGTTTGAGGCACAATATTAAGTAAAAAAACCGGCCAAGTGCGAGTCGGACTCGCGCACCGAGGGTTCCGTACAAACCTGTAGTAAGTTTTACGATTTATGACGTATTAAAAATAAAAACCGGCCAAGTGCGAGTCGGACTCGCGCACCGAGGGTTCCGTACAAACCTGTAGTAAGTTTTACGATTTATGACGTATTAAAAATAAAAATTACGTTTGTTGTATGGGAGCCCCCCTTTAATATTTACTTTATTGATATTTAATTATTTATTTTGAAAGGTAATATACAAGTTAATATTCTGTGAAAATTTGAACCGTCTACCTGTTACCGTTTTTAATATTGAGCAAAAAAATACGAAAAAAACACGTTTATTGTATGGGGACCCCCCTTAATATATATATTTTTTTAATTTTTAGTATTTGTTGTTATAGCGGCAACGGAAATACATCATTTGTGAAAATTTCAGCTTTCTAGCTATCACGGTTTATGAGATACAGCCTGGAGACAGACAGACAGCGGAGTCTTAGTAATAGGGTCCCGTTTTTACCCTTTGGGTACGGAACCCTACAAATTATGTTTGTTGTATGGGAGCCCCCCTTTAATATTTACTTTATTGATATTTAATTATTTATTTTGAAAGTTAATATACAAGTTAATATTCTGTGAAAATTTGAACCGTCTACCTGTTACCGTTTTTAATATTGAGCAAAAAAATACGAAAAAAACACGTTTATTGTATGGGGACCCCCCTTAATATACATATTTTTTTAATTTTTAGTATTTGTTGTTATAGCGGCAACGGAAATACATCATTTGTGAAAATTTCAGCTTTCTAGCTATCACGGTTTATGAGATACAGCCTGGAGACAGACAGACAGACAGACAGACAGCGGAGTCTTAGTAATAGGGTCCCGTTTTTACCCTTTGGGTACGGAACCCTAAAAACGCGGATTTGCTTCAAACGTGGTGTTTAGGTTTAAAGAGAGATTTATTTTCCCGAAAAAGACCAATTTAAGGTCTCTTACGTGAGAAAACTTACAAAAAACTATGATTAAACGTAATAAAAGTACTGTATAGGTGACCTTAGAATATAGAAACTACCAACTTTCAAACCAATCATAATACTAAATTTCATCTAGAAAATGCTTGATCAATTTTTTCTTGAATTTTACAAATGATTTCTCATTGAAACCTTCGTGTTTCAACATTTATTCCCGAATCTCGAGAGCATCTAGTCGTTCGTTTGATATCTCTACAGTTACATCGAATTGATGATCCAACGGATTGGAAGAGTAACGGAACATGAGACAGAAGGAATTTATTATAATCATGAAATAAATATTTAATAGAGTCTTGATATTTAAAGAAATTACTACTAATTACCTTTGAAAGTCCCGAAGTCTCTTTGGTCTTGCCTCCGAAAAATCCTGCAACAAAAGAAAGATCTTTGAAAATTAATGATATCCAAAGAAAAAATAGTAGGCAGTTATTTATAATAATTTAATAGTCTCTAAATTATCCCAAATATTAGTTTAGTGTAGTTCTTCTCTTGTATTAACATGTATCATCTTTCTAACTATAAGCTTTTTATATTTTAACTAGCTGATGCCCGCGACTTCGTCCGCGTGGTTTAAGTTTTTTTCCCCACAGGCACTCCTTAATTTTCTGGTTTAAAAAGTAGCCTGTCACTCTCCAGGTCCTCAACTATACTCATGCAATCAAGTTGATCTGTTGCTCTGTTACGGCGTGATTGAAGGACAAACTCTATATTTCACCCCTTTGGGTGTACCGCAGGGAAGTGTATTGGGTCCTTTGCTATTTATAACGTATATTAATGATTTTCCTACGAGCACTGATCATCAAATGGTCTTATTTGCGGACGATAGTACTGTAATTTTTAATGGAAAGAATAAAATGGCACTCGAAAATGACATCAACAATGCTATGACGAATATTATAAGTTGGCTGACATCAAACAATTTATTAATAAATCTAGACAAGACCAATATAATGACTTTTAAAAATAGAAAGAGAATTCTACCACCACTTGACATAAAATATTCAGGAACTCAAATAAAAGAAATAAGTAACACTAAGTTCTTAGGTCTTCACATTGATGATTGCTTATCGTGGGAAACCCAAATAGATAATGTGTGTCTTAAACTGAATCGTTTTTCTTATGCGCTATACATGCTTTCTAAAGTGGTTAATCAAAATGCAGTTATGGTAGCATATAACGCCTACGTAACCGCAACATTACGATATGGTATTATTTTCTGGGGAAATTCTGCTAACAGAGATAGAGCATTCAAGTCCCAAAAAAGGTGTATTAGGTCTATTTGTCACCTTCAACCCACTGATTCATGTAAGCCGTATTTCCAAAAATTAAAAATACTTCCTTGTCCATGTCTTTACATCTATGAGGTTGTTGTATTCATTAGGACGAATGAAAATCTGTTTAAATTTTCTGAGAATGCAAGACGAAAAAACAAACTTTGCTTCACTCAGCACTCATCCGCGAAATTCGGAAAAAGTATTATAAATATGGCACCTAGAATTTATAATAAGTTACCTGGAGAGCTTGCAGACAGATCTCTTAATATACATATATTGAAACCTAAACTTAAGGAATTTCTTGTACAAAAATGCTATTATTCCATAAATGAGTACTTTGACGATAAATAATAAACTGATTAAACTGAAAATTATCTAGACACTAGTTTTAGACTTAGTTGACTGTAGGTACTTAATTTAACTGAATGCTTATATAATTAATTATTGTAATATAAAATTGTAAATTCGGAATTTATTTATTGTAATTTAACAAATTTTGCATGCCTTCTGCTAGGCGAAACATAGGACTATTTAACTTTGTAACACCTTATGTAAATGTATGTTTCTGCAAAATAAAGAAATTGTATTGTATTGTATTGTATTGTATTGAATTTTCAAAAATGGTTAAACACGTACTCTTGCATATCTAACTGAAAGCCCAAATGCTAAGTTTCATGGCTATAAATTGAGAAATTAAGGACTTTCATACAAACTTTCAACCCCTATTTTACCCCGTGGGGGTGGAATTTTGAAGAACGGTGACACACATACTTCTTTATTTATTACTGTTAGCCGAAATACCAAGTTTCATTGATATAACTTTAGAAATATCTTGAGAAATGAAGGACTTTCATACAAACTTTCATCCCCTATTTCACTCCTTCGGGGGTAGAAATTACAAAAACTGTGAAACACATATTTCTTAATTTTTTACCCGTTGCTTGTAAACCAAGTTTCATGGATATAACTTGAGAAATGACGGAGTTTCATACAAACTTTCAACCCCTATTTTACCCTCTTAGGGGTGGAATTTTCAAAAATCCTTTCTTAACGGATGCCTACGTTATAATAGCTATCTGAGTGCAAAATTTCAGCCCGATCCGACCAGTGGTTAGAGCTGTGCGTTGATAGATCAGTCAGTCAGTCAGTCAGTCAGTCAGTCACCTTTGCCTTTTATATATTTAGATTACTTTCTATGTAGCATAATATATTAATATTTATATTTTCCACCATTGCGAGCTATTTCTTTCTCATGTAAACTCTATCTGTGAAAACTTGTAATTGGCGTTATACTTGTTCTTTATTTGTCTATCCATATTTGTTGTAGCTGTAAGTTTTCCGAACAAAATAAAATAAAATAAAATAAAATAAATAAAATAATCAGGCCATAATATGACAGTATAGCGTCAAAAATCACCTGCGGTGAAAACACTGTATGCCTTTCTCCTTGTACCTTTCGCTTACTTGTAATGAACATTCGGTGATGAAAAACCAACACCCAGCAGTAAAGACTGTTTACCTATGGATTCACCATACTTAATATTATAAATGCAAAAGTGTGTATGTCTGTCTGCTACGCTTTCACTTTCACTTTGCTACGCTTTCAAGGCCCATCTGTTTAACCAATTTTGAAGAAATTTAGTACAGAGATAGTTATATCCCGGGGAAGGACATAAGCTACTTTTAGGCCCGAAAATCAAGGGAAGCCTCGACATTTTTCAAAAACATAAATCTACCTGGACCGTGGGTATCTATCATCTAGTTAAAAAAAAGAAGTACAGTTAATAACGTAACTCCAATTCTTCTTCTTCCAAGGTTAACCCCAAGTACAGTTGATAACATCAGGCGTTAAATACAATTTAGAGGAAAAGGGCGACTACGTGAAAGAGCTTGTATTTAGCGGATACCATTTATCAAGCAGACAGATCACGCCCGCTCTTAGCAATGACAAATGTTGCGGGCAGGTAAAAACCGCCACCTAACTAAATTCATTTAAACGTTTTATAAAAGACCTGAGGGCCTAGTTGCGACAACGCATATCTATCAGTCGATTGCGATTGTTATGCAACGTTGACCCAAGTCGGTAACTGGATGGGTGACCGAATTTTGAAGCCCGAATTTGGCCGTTTCGTTTCCTCCCTGTCTCGGAGAGCACGTTCAGCCGTCGCGTCGGTCCCGGTTATTGTTGAAATAGTACTTTTAGTCGAGTCGTATGCGGAAGGACCTGGAAACCCTAAGCATTATTATCCCGAGAAAAACCCTATCATTAAGTGATTAATGGAATGGGGTCACGCCCCTCAGCAATGAGGAATACGACACAGAGAGAGATAAAGGACCAAGGACTCGAATTTACTCAAACATTGGAAATATTGTTGTGTCTTTACTGGATTGTTTTACGACTTTCTGAAGACCTTGATGTAATAGACCTTCTTGATCATAAAGAAAAACAGTAATTACTATAACACTTTTTTTCAAGGTTCAAACAAGGACAGTTTAAAGAAAAGCCATACTAAATTCATTTACATTTAATTATTTTCTAAAGAACCGTTCGTTACTAATCGAATCTTTTGTTTCGTATTATTTTGATCATTAAAAAAATGTGTATATCTAGAATTGATGTAAGCGAAAAATATATTTAAATTATAATGTTTCAATGTATATAATAATAATAAATCTTCAAATATAGAATAATAAACACAATTTAATAAAGCTCTATTTTCAATTCATTCCTGTAACCATGACAAATTAATTAGATTTTAGAAGCAAAATTCGTTCACAATAATTTCGATTGCTTCGAAATCGTAAAATAAATGAAAAGGTATCCAAACACTTTAGAAGTTTACAAGTTTACAAGTTTAGAAGTTTCGCAGATCCTTGATAGCTCCGCGTATGCCGCGTAGGGTTAAAATGTGCCAAATTGAAATAACATAAACTGAGTACCAGAATTTGAATTAAGCGTGATAACGCTTAATTCAAATTCTGGAACCGGGATTGCGCCTTTGAAATTCTAATGGCACCCCACATTTTGAATTCGTTCACTTTGGAATAGACAGAGAGAGTATGGAAATTTGTATGCAGTTACCAGTTACCTTATTGCAGTAATTCGTATTTTTCTTGTTAAATTCCCCTACTATAAGGGTAAGTCCAGATAGACAGATACACTCTCGCTTTTAGGTATATCTAATATATTAGTATCGAGTATTGAACTTTTATATCTTTTTTTTATCCACTACAAGTTAGCCCTTGACTGCGATCTCACCGGATGGTAAGTGATGATGCAGTTTAAGATGGTAACGGCCTAACCTGTTAGGGGCATGGCAGTTATATTAAACCCATACCCCTAGTCGGTTTCTACACAGCATCGTACCGGAACGCTAAACTGCTTGGCGGCACGTCTTTGCCGGTAGGGTGGTAACTAGCCACGACCGAAGCCTCCCCCCAGGCCAGACCAGGGAATATTCAGAAATAATAAATTCCCAAATTGACCCTGCCGGAGATCGAACTCGGGAACTCCACGCGTTAAGACAACAGCGCTCAACACCGCGCCACGTAGGTCGTCGAAACTTAAAACATGTTAGTTTTCTAGTGTTTTATTGGTTAGATATCGCATTTATCTAAAAGAAATAACTCTTCACGAGGTGGATAGACGACATCGAGTGAGCAGGGAGCTGCTGGATCCAGGAGGTGCAAAACCGCGTTCTCTGGAAGTCCCTACAGCAGACCAGAAGTGGACGTCTAGATCGACTTTGACAACTACGGCGAAAGGAAATAAAAAAAAAACTAAAATATCCGACTTTCACACCGGCTCTTCGACTGTACCTGAAAATGCAAATCTCAACGGGGAGGTGATTTATGGATAGGCAATGGGAATGGTCGGTGGATGTGTTATCATTCCTTTTTTTTTCGTCGTCGAAATGTCACTCAAATATCCGTGCCTAACATATTGGCCGTTGCGTTTGATGGGTTGGTATGCAAATTCATATTTTATGTGTTTGCAGTGATATAGGAAGACCTACAAATCTAAATATATAAAAGAAAGAGGTGACCGACTGACTGATCTATCAACGCATAGCTCAAACCACGGGATGAATCGGACTGAAATTGGCATACAGATAGCTTTTATGACGTAGACTTTCGCTAAGAAAGTATTTTTAAAAATTCATTCAAAAATAGGGCTGTGAAATTTGTATGAAAATCGAATCTAACGTGAGCGGAGAAACGGGTAAAAGCTAGTAAAATATATGCAAAAACAGTACCTATAGTAGATAGTGGGATACAGGATAATCGAGTTAGGTATTTTAAACATCAGCGACTCCTACGAGGGTCCGTATAGTTATTAGTAGGTATGCATTCTATGTCACAATACTAAAGCATTGATTTACTATTAGCCACGGCTCAGCAAAACTTGTAAATGATAACAATTTAAGGCTGAATAGAATAGAACAGGAAAGGAAGCGTACTTGGCCCAGTTGTCGCAACTCTATCGGTGAGCGGCCCAAGGATAGAGTTAGAACGACGTTGATACAAGGTACCTACTAGTTTAGTCACCTAGGTTAGTGCTCTGATGTACAGGTAATATATTTGAAATAACATTTCCGACAACTTAATAATCTACTTATTTATTTAAAAACTAAATTCTAAAATGGCGTTGTAATAATATTATTAAAACTTAAATAGAAATTTAATACTTCTGGTCCCATAACCTCTATAACCTATTGGAGCTGCGGTTCAATAGCTACAAAATTCTGGGTCAAACTAAAGTTGACAGTCTTGACATATATTAATACTGTTATCTCATTAAATGGCCCGCAAACATTCCTTCTAACAAAAGCTTATATGACTTTCCCAAGAAAAAGGTCGCGAACAAAAGAAAAGAAACAATTTCGCGAGATGGCGAAATTCTCTGCGGACAGCGTTCTTTGCGACTGCATTCTTTCCTCACATGTGTTGGGAACTCGTGATTTCTGAACTAGTGTGAGTCGTTATTGTCCACGACTCAGCCGGTAAGTACTTACAGTCCCACAAACTTGTATGGCCCGGTGGCCAAAATTGGAACTAATATTTATTATGCCTGTTTAGTTTTTTGTTTTTAATTTGCCCGCGACTTCGTGCCTATGTGCTGTTTCAGACTATAATCTATCTCTATGCCAAATTTCATACAGATCCGTTAAGCCGTTCTGGCGTGATTGAGTAACAAACATCCATCCATCTAAACTTTCGCATTTATAATATTAGTATAGATTGTAATAATGTAATTAATAATTGTAATTTGTAGTTATGCTCTTAATTTTAATTTATATTTCAATCAATCAGTCACTGACTTAATTTGCATTAGTAATAATGGTAACTTGTAATGTATATATTTTATTGTCTACTAGCTGATGCCCGCGACTTCGTCCGCGTGGATCGAGGTTTTTCGTTTCCCGCGGGAACTCCTTAATTTTCCGGGATAAAAAGTAGCCTATGTGTTATTCCAGACTATAATCTATCTCTGTGCCAAATTTCATCCAGATCCGTTAAGCCGTTCGGGCGTGATTGAGTAACAAACATACATCCATACATCCATCCAAACTTTCGCATTTATAATATTTATTATATATTTGATATTTGATAATGTATTTTTGTAACGTACTCGTATTAGAAATAAAGGCTATTTTATTTATTTATTTGATTTTATAGATTGTAAAAAAAATATTAAAAAAACTGAAATGGTCGTCCTCCTATCGTAAATCTAAAGCATAATAACAGAGCGAGATTTCACGGAAAGTTAACTGTACCCTTACTCTGAGATTGATCGAATTTAAAATACGGTCTCACTAAGTGAGGTGAATTACATATGCATCAAACTAAAATGAATCTTAATATTATTATTTTAGAGCTCAATTTCGTGTATGCATTCACAGCTAGCGCTCCAAACGATACGTTTCGAAATTTAAATCGGTTGCACTGAATTTGTGGCTTTAAATCAAGAGTTTTTGGGTCCATTTTAGTTTGACTCAAATGTGATTCACCTCACTTAGTGAGACCGTATTTTAAATTCGATCAATCTCAGAGTAAGGGTACTGGAGTCAAGTGATTTTTTCGCGCAACTCGAGAGACTTCGTTTTTTGTATCGCATCCGAGTGAGTTCATTAATTTCGGAGGAAAACACAAAAGCGTGCCTTTGTCGAGTTTAATCGACTTAAAAAATGGAAGGACTTAAAAAATCTCTCCCCTTGAGCGTTTGGAAAGATTTGAAGCGTGGACTAGTGTCCTTAGCGTATGCCTTTCAGTTTTTCCTAATGAGCGTACCATCATACTAATATTATAAATGCGAAAGTGTGTTTGTTTGTTGGTTTGTCCTTCCATCACGCCGCAATGGAGCAACGGATCGACGTGATTTTTGGCATGGGTATAGTTGAGGACCTGGGGAGTGACATAGGCTACTTTTTATCCCGGAAAATTAATGAGTTCCCGCGGGAATCAAAAAACTTAAACCCCGCGGACGAAGTCGCGGGCATCAGCTAGTTCGTAATTATCCAAACTAATATTATAAATGCAAAAGTGTGTCTGTTTGATATTTATTGAATTATTGATTTATTAAATAATATCCTCGGTACGCTTACATGCAATGCCAAAACGCATACCGAGTCAGGAATTACAAATTTGACAAAAATCATTAAAACTAATATTAAATACTACTAAAACTAATATTAAATACTAATACTAATAATGCAAAATTTGTTCGCGTTACTTTCAAATAAAAAAAGGGCAATCGCCTACACGAACGGACAGTCGCCCGGCGCCCTCACATGCCAATGCGCACCTAGACAAAGTGTCGGGATTATCAACTTTGCCGTGGAGTAAACGGTAATAGTGTAGTTTTTTTTTTTAATCCACTACATGTTAGCCCTTGACTGCGATCTCACCTGATGGTAAGTGATGATGCAGTCTAAGATGGTAGCGGGCTAACCTGTTAGAGGCATGACAGTTAATTAAACCCATACCCCTATTTGGTTTCTACACGGCATCGTACCGGAACGCTAAATCGCTTGGCGGCACGTCTTTGCCGGTAGGGTGGTAACTAGCCACGGCCGAAGCCTCCCACCAGGCCAGACCAGGGAAGTTTCAGAAATTATAAATTTCCAAACCCTGCCGGGGATCGAACCCGGGACCTCCGCACGTTAAGGCAACAGCCCTCAACACTACGCCACGGAGGTCGTCAAAAGTTATGCTTTAACAGCCCATCTTTTCAACCGATTTTAATGAAATTTGGTATAGAGGTAGGTTATATAAACGCGTTGTTACTAGCTACGGCCGAAGCCTCCCACCACCGCGTGCCTTCTTCAAAAAGCGAAAAAAAAAAGAACCTATAGCCATACTATGAACTATACTATGAACATTTAACATACGATTACGATTTCCTTACACAATCGGAGGGGCTAATTCGACCTGTTTTTAAGGACTTCATAGGTGCCTGCATATCAAAAAGCATGTATGAACTCCTTAAACAGTTCGAACGATACGTTTTAAGCTGTCAAATTACGATTTGCTTAGACAATTGGGCCTCTGATTTGCTTGACCACACCATCGAAGTAACTCCAGGGGTTAATACTAGTGTGATAGAAGTATAATTCCAATCTCATTCCCCTTCATGGCCCCATCGTCGTCCTATTATGAAGAACGGTTTTGTTGCCAATTCCGAGCAAACACAATTTGCCTTTGTGCAACTTTTTTTTTATTAGATTGCTTTCCCAAATTTAATGTTCGTCTCGTAGTCTCGGAGCTTACCATCAGATCTAGTGCGAGTATTTTACCGGACTACGCAAAAAGGAAGGGTTATGATTTTAGCAGTCTATGTATGTATGTTTGTATTTATATATTATATTCGACATAGCGCCTACACTTCTAAGCCGATTTTGATGAATGAGGTGTCAATCAATTCGTTTTGATAGTCCGGATGACATAGGCTAGATTTAACCCCAACTAAATCGATGTAACAGATGTTACGTCAAAAAAAGTGATTCCTCTATAATTTTTTCCGTTGTTGGGTTACAGTTTTTTAATTAATACTGTTAGATTGAAAGTTAAATACAATTTATGTATGGTATCCCTGTTATGGTTTTGTAGAGTGGCAACACTGATCTGGGTACTCGAGGATGATCATTTAAGATGGCGTAAGGCTATTGACGTGTGTCTGTGTAAATAATTGCTAATTAAAGTATTAAAATGGATAAACCGTGTTTGGATTTAATATCTCAGAAGAGGGATAATGTATTTCACGTGCTAATTAATTGTTTATCCGGACCTATCCTGAAAATGGTACAAATTGTAATTCAAGATGTTATAGTATTAGATGACGCCATGACCGTGACGTAATACGTGAAGAAAAAAAAAGAAAAGAATTAATAATTGTCGTCATGACGGAAGGTGAACTATAAAATACAAGAAGGATAAATGTGTCGTATTGTGAAATGATCGTAAGTACTTAAATACCTACGAGGGTTGGTACATTCTTGGTTGCATCGGGAGACGGGAACCGACACGACGACGCGTGCCTGTTGCAATCGGAATTGCATTGGAAAGTTGGCATGGAAATTTAAAAAGAGGTATCAATGGAATAGTTAGTACTTATCAAGTACTTGCATACAAATTACCAAAGGTCACAGCGAATTAATAAGGTTGTATACTGTGATAACTTATTCTATCTGAGGATTACCATTAGGTAAGTTTACCATTTGCATTCAGTTATAGCATTTGCCTAGTTGTACTGTGTTTAGGTACATGGAATGAGTTAGTTAAAATACCTATATAATTGAGAGAAATGAGTAAAGGTTGAGTATAAAGGTATCTACCACTACAGCCTATTAACGTCCCACTACTGGGCACAGGCCTCCACTTTCATGGGAGAGAGGGAATTAGAGCTTGGACCCACCACTCTGATCCAATGCAGGTTGGCGGGATAAAGGTACATACTAGAGAATAATAATTATATTGGTATAACTGGTCTGTCTGGCTAAAGATGACTAGGTGTGTATAATAAATAGATAGACCATACCTACAGAGTGATATAAGTTCAATACCTACAGGTTGTACTTACATTAAGTACTTAAGTATCTAAGTTTTATGTGACAGATCATAGTGAATTACACTGGTAGGTAGTTCATAACATGATCTACCTATGAGATATTTAAAGAGTTAAGTCAACGCTATAATAGGTTGGTATGATAGTTGGTCGACTACATAACATGGTATAAGTAAATTATTGAAGAGGTATTTACTAATTTATTTAGTTGGAAATTAGTTTAATTGATAATCTTGTACTTAAATTGATAGTGAATATTCAATTTATTCTGAGAGTTATGTGAATCATATATACCTAATATTGTTTGAGTAAATGAACAGAGGTCAAAAGTAACTGTAATATTATACATTCCATTAAAGCAAGTATAACCCATTAAAGGTCCTTACAAGTGAAAATTGCATTTGTAGAGTGAACGGATACCCAGTTAAAATTATAATAAGTAAGTTACAGTTTAGCCGTTTAGTATAAATAATATCAGATCTATACATGTTTGAAGGGCTAAAGTATATAATTGAGTAAGTACATTATATATAAAGATTGGGTGGCATAGATAGGTACCTTTGTTCGGAAAATGTGAATTGAAATAATATCAAATCTGCCTGGATGAAGAATGGGTTAGCGGATTTGGGTGTGAATTATGATGGTGATATGACAGGTTTTGAGACCCGGTTCAACTGAAGTTGGTATTTAATAATAAGTGTGTTGTCTGTCTCAAGTATTGCACAGTGGCTGTTTGGAGCGGTGTGCTTTATTGCCTGATAGAGCATATGATTTCTCATTATGCGGAGAGACTGAAGGAAAAGAGAGATATCACATCAGTGATTGTACTCACACCTGGGGTACCATGGTTATGGTGCTGTGTACGGGCTAATGTCTGTTAAGATAGCCGAGGTTTTGCCAAGATAATAATATTTTTTAATTTTACAGGTGTAATTAATAAATTAATTCTTGAGTTTTAGTGTGGTCTTCGCAATGTTCTCTGGCCAAGACCAAAAGCTAGTGGCATATTATGTTATGGTGGTTGCTTATCCTGCACCTTGAATAACAATGGAATGGAATGATGTCTATATAACATATGGGCCGAGTCCGGGTTGCATATCTTGCAGTCGTGTTAGCAAATAAATGCAAAAAGAATTAAGTGGTAATTTTGGTAAATTCCAATTTAATTGTAATGGATGAGGACTCTTTGGTGACTAAAGTTTAGTCAAAGAGGATAAGTGGCAAAAGCAAAAGGAAACATAAAAGAGAATTTCCATTGTTGCAAAAGGAAAGTCATCATTTTGTTTAGAGGAAAAATAAAGGAGGATGCCACATTTTTGAAAAAAAAAAGGAAAATTATAATTTTTGTTTAGAGGGAAAATAAAGGAGATTGGCAAGTTTGTAAAAGGCAATGGTACCTTTTAGTGCAAGGAGATTTATATACAGTCATCTTATGTGGTGCAAGGAGTTACAAGAATGATGCAAAGTTTAAGATTTAACTTTTATAGTTAAAGAGTCAAAGTCAAAATATATTTATTCAAAGTAGGTACTTACACAGTACATTTAAGGAACGTCAAGTATACAAAGTATAAGACGTGGTGGTGATGATTAACATAGGTACCTTTAAACTAAAGTTACGAGGGTTCCAAACACGCCCTGGTCTGAGAAGAGTAAAATTGTTTCTTATGAATTTGGGAGCTAAAGCCCGGCTGTTGAATAAAGATTTAAATGTTACTCTGGAGAAAAATAACAAAGAGGATGTCGGGGTGGAATGGTACTGGTGGACCGGTAATGATAATATTGCAAATAATTCATATGGTGGAGATGAACAGGGTGTATAATATGAGAACATAACGGTATTTTGGGAGTGACTCATTTGTGATATTTTGGTTTGATATTTGTTGAGGTAAAAACAAAATAGAAATAAATATGCCTGCGGGGCCATGGGTCAGCTTCGGGAAAATACCTAAAGGTGAAGTACACTTATTGTAAATGTCACATGCCTGAGGGGCTTCAGAAAAAAATTGATGCATGCACCAGCAGGGCTGCACAACAGATCAGTTTTAGCTAAATACCTAAAGTGGGGTACACTTACTGTATATGTCACATGCCTAAGGGGCTTTCATACAAATTAACGCATATTGGCGCAGGGCTGCACGGCAGAACAGTGCAGAGTACAGGACAGTAAATGTGACATGCCTTAGGGGCTTCAGTACACACTAATACATTGACTTGCAGGGTTGCAGATTAGTTTCAGGGAAATGCCTAACAGGGGCCTATGGCACAGTGGTAAGACACGCCTAAGGGGCTTCAGTGCCAATTCATGCATATGCCTGCGGGGCTACTGGTCAGTTTCAAAATATGCCTAAAGGGCCTACAGAGCGCATTCCTTAAGGGGCTGCACACTTGCCTTCGGGGCCTACGCACTTGCCTTCGGGGCCTACGCACTTGCCTTCGGGGCCAACGCACTTGCCTTCGGGGCCTACGCACTTGCCTTCGGGGCCTACGCACTTGCCTTCGGGGCCTACGCACTTGCCTTCGGGGCCAACGCACTTGCCTTCGGGGCCAACGCAATTGCCTTTGGGGCCAAAGTACTTGCCTTCGGGGCCTACGTACTTGCCTTCGGGGCCTACGTACTTGCCTTCGGGGCCGACGTACTTGCCTTCGGGGCCTACGTACTTGCCTTCGGGGCCTACGTACTTGCCTTCGGGGCCTACGTATTTGCCTTCGGGGCCGACGTACTTGCCTTCGGGGCCTACGTATTTGCCTTCGGGGCCGACGTACTTGCCTTCGGGGCCGACGTACTTGCCTTCGGGGCCAATGGACTTGCCTTCGGGGCCTACGTACTTGCCTTCGGGGCTAACGAACCTTGCCTTCGGGGCCGACATACCTTGCCTTCGGGGCCGATGAACCTTGCCTTCGGGGCCGATGGACCTTGCCTTCGGGGCCGACACACCTCGCCTTCGGGGCTTATATGATATACTTTCAAGTGTGGACATTAGCGCCCTCGGGGCTGGGATGTAAAGCCTAGCGGATTCTGATGAGCAGATGGCGAATCACTAATAAGTTACCAGTGGAGCTCATGTACGCTGACCGCATAACTCATGTGGTTGTTTCTTGCCCGTGGGGCTCACCGCTCATGTAAGTTAATTCCGTACCTCTTATATTTTACTACATTTTGAATATATCGCTGGTGTGGAAAACAGGGGCCATGATGCCAGTAGACTTGGAAAGTCTAGCCTGCGGGGCTGCTACGTTTTGATTTTCGGTAGCGAGAGTTGCAAAATAAAGCAAAGCTTAGGTAAATTGCCCGCGGGGCTAGCCAGATTAGTACAGGTAATCTATTACTCGCCGTTGGGGGCATGATAATATTTAAGTAGCAAAACAGCTGTTTTCTGCTTTTCAGCCGCTTTCAGGCGAAAGCGCAATGATGATGATGTTCAGTGAGTGTCACGGTTAGGTGACATAAAGGCTTAATAGGTCTGTCAAATACGCAGATGATATCCACTGATATCAACTATTGTTTTAAATGCGAGGCACTGAGTGGCAAACAAGTAATATAACCGCCGCGTAAGTTGAGCTATGCACAGTAACACATTTCGGGTGTCAAATGATGTGCGTTATGAGGTGCGCCGCGAGGGGCCGCACGTTACCATACGTTCCATACCATAGTTCTGTAGTACGATGTACCTGCGCAGGCGACCGCCATTTTGGGTCAAGTTATGGGATGCGATTTATATCGGTGGTATGTTTTGATGCCATTTGAGGTTCACTAAGATTCATGTGAGAGTAACAATATTTCTATGAAGGTTGAGCGATGTAACAACATATCGTGTAAAGAGATTTACTTAACTTGTAAAGAGACTCGCTCTATGATGTTCCTTGGGATATTCATTCATAAAAGTGATATGAATACCATAATTAGATTGAGGAGGAACAGTGAAAAGTAAATTACAAAAAAATATTGAACAACCAAGTAGGTACACTACTACACATTTATATTTTATTAACATTATATTATATTTATATTATGATATTATAATATATACGTCTTCACCACACTATCACGACTGCACAAATCAAAATGATAAGAGTTGCCAAGCAGATGCCAAGGTATGTTGTAATGAGTAGTATCAACATTTGAGTTCGGTTTTACGAAACGTTGAAATTTGGCAAGAGCTGATGAAGGCAGTACCGGGCAGTTGAGTTGCCTGTCGTGTTAACTTAAAATGAACAATACAATGCAGGGCCACGGTATAAGGTAAATCTATTCTTCCGGTGGGAATAAGGTGCTTAGGAAACTTCAACATTTTAAATGAAATTAGGAACGTAGAGATTTGCTCAAAAGATGGAGCATGTGCAAAATATACAAAATGGCTCATTATAGAGAACGTGGCTCAGGTCTTCGGGTTTTATTGAGTTTTGTAACCAATTGTAACCGATTGTCAGATAAAGTTCTGGGGGTGAATTGTAACATATACTAGCCTGGCTAAGGCTTACAGAGAAGGTATATGTCATTTATGACATGTGTAAAGAGGAAAGCATAACTAAGTGTAATGGATGAGTAATAATAACCATAGAAAAAAATTCTATGTCTATGATAATAACCATTCTGGAGAGTAACAAAGTGAACATGAGTATACTCATAGGAAAATTAATTATAGGTGTATAATAACACCAGTAGACTATAAGAATCTTATTTATTATTTAATCAAATGATTGTGTTCTCATTTCCATGAGAATGTCGAAATTGTTACGAACTACACTTATAGAATTGAAACTTTGGGTTTAGAGTTAGCAATGTTAAGATGTTATTGATCAGACAAAGTTAAAGTTCGTTTCTCATTTATCACTACCTAAGGATTAATTATTGTCAGTGATTTGCATAGGGTTAACCAAAATGAGAAACGGGAAATGATTACTTATAATATTATGCGCTTAGGTAATTAACGGAAAACTCTGTGTAATGCTGGAAAGCTACTTCTGAATAAGTTTATGTTTACAAAATGAACATGTGTTTGAAGGAAGCTTTTGTTGTTTGTGAAATATGGCGATTCAGTTACTTCAGTATAGCTACACGTAAATTCACCAGAGTTAGAATAATATGATGAGATGTGTCATGGGTGATAAATCCATATTTACTTATTAGGTGATGTTTTGTAACGCGAAAAGACGATGGAGACTGATGCTCTTTTACCCTAAAACATAGTCTTGTTATCTGCAACTGTACTTGGCTAAGGTTTATAATGCCAGAGCTTTAACATCGGAGTGTCAGGCGTTAAAGGCCAGCGTTAATACTACAAATGGCAGAGTAGCATCAGCAATCATCGTGATTTTAATTAACTGTTCAAATTATGTAAACTTCGGGACGAAGTTTGGGTCAGGATGACCGAACTGTTAGATTGAAAGTTAAATACAATTTATGTATGGTATCCCTGTTATGGTTTTGTAGAGTGGCAACACTGATCTGGGTACTCGAGGATGATCATTTAAGATGGCGTAAGGCTATTGACGTGTGTCTGTGTAAATAATTGCTAATTAAAGTATTAAAATGGATAAACCGTGTTTGGATTTAATAATACTTACAGCTTGTCTGTAACTTATGCTTCATGGATATATTATAGCGTTGAAATTGGTAGATCTGACAACACGGAAGACACATGCCACCGCTTTATTTCAGTTGTAATCAAGGCAGTCAAAGAAAAAGAAAAAAAGTTTAAAAACGCTCTAAATAAATAATTATCGAATTGAAAAATGTTACTACAGTATTAATGATTTTTGAATGAAAAAGACAAATACAATACAATTTTGTTGCTACACCCGAACTGGGTATCCATAATCTGCCTTACTTATTATTAACTAAATGTTATATTTTAAGGATTATGTGGAACTATGGAATTGCAATTAATCAAGAAATTTAAATTGAAATAAAATACAAATCAGGCTCTATATTCTCAAATTCTCAAAGTTGTGTGAAGTCTGCCATTCATCACTTGGGTAGCGTGTTGGACTATGGCCAAACCCTTCTCATCCTGAGAGGTGACTCATACTCAGTAGTGACTAGTGAGTCAGCATGGGTTAAAGTGAATTTTGTACAGTCCAAATAAGTAATACCTACTAATTTCAATGGAAATTTTCGTGCTATCTCTCGGCCTAATCCGCTTAGATCCGTTCATCTTCTGGTTCATCTCATTACGAATATAAGCGATTTGGATTGTTGCGCTCAAGATGGTTTTTGTTCACGTCAAGTAGGTATTTTGATTCGCGTAATCTACTGCCAACGCTTAAAGCAATACTTAAGCAATATTACTCAAAATGACAGTTCGATGTCACGCACCTTGACGTTTCTAAATTAGGGATTATAATTCTAAAACACGAAAGTCAACATTAATGAAACATCATGGCTTTATGCGTTGGCAGTATGGCCGCTCAGGCGCTAGTGTTGGCAATTATGACTTATGATATATTATATGATTATGATTCTTGGATGTATAAGTCAAAATATCTTAATAACTGATAACTAAATCCGTAAAGAAGAAATGTGAAACGGAAGATAAAGATTTAATTAAAAAAAAATTTAACAGAATATTTTTTTTGTCAGAAATTATAAATTACCAAATTCACCCTGCCTAAACTCCAACCCGGGGTTCACGCTTTAGGGCAAAATCGCCAATCATTGTGCCAGGGAGGTCGTAACTCATAATATAAAGCTAAATACTACTTAGAACTGTTATACAGAGATAATAAAAAGACAAGATAAATGCTTCAAAAGGTCCTCAAACTATAGACTGTGTGTAGGATCCGACCGGCACTAATGTGTCCTTTGATGACACGCTCCAGAGAATCGCTGGCCATTTTTGTTCCTTTGGATTTGTACATTTCACTATTAAAACACATTTTGTGGAACTCCGTATGTCTTTGTGAAATAATGATGAAAAGTTTTATCTAGGTATATGTTTTTCTATCCGTGAGATGGAATAGGG
Organism: Erebia ligea; assembly: GCA_917051295.2. Lineage (NCBI taxonomy): Eukaryota > Metazoa > Arthropoda > Insecta > Lepidoptera > Nymphalidae > Erebia > Erebia ligea. Next base: position 11,043,869 of record OU785241.1, on the reverse strand, counting down.
AAAAATAATATGGATAAAACATCCGCGCGTTTCCAGCTATGAGATTCTATAAATTCTCGCGAATTCAAAAGTTTATTGAAAATAAACTTTTGCAAGTGCTTTTGAATCCGCGTCGAGTGAATCTACCGCTGGCTCGGAATACCCACCATTCCTACCAGAGCCAGCAAGAAAATCGGTGGTTGCTCTTTTTAAAAAAAAATACAATTATTAGTCCCAAGCATAGCTGGAGCTCGGATCAAATCCGCGCTCTTTTTTTCGTTTACATAATCTTCAGCAGCCTTTTTATGGAGTACTAGCTGATGCCCGCGACTTCGTATATTTTAAATTTTCGAATAAGTTTTTTTGAATTCCCGAAAAAGAATTCTTGAAAAAGTCTCTCCAGGTCCTCAACTATACCCATGCCAAAAATCACGTCGATCCGTTGCTCCGTTGCGGCGTGATTGAAGGACACACCAATAAACCAACAAACCAACAAACAAACAAACACACTTTCGCATTTATAATATATGGAGTATGGAGTATATTTTTTATTGCCTTTTAAAACGTATGTAAAAGCAAGTCTAAAATGGATTAGGCAATTTAGCTGTAAATGCGTTGCGTTGCAGCGGGAACACTGAACACAAGAATCGTCATGGAGCAGCTACAGAAGTAAAGTTAATCTATACTCCTATACCTACTAATATTATAAATGCGAAAGTTTGGATGGATAGATGTTTGTTACTCGATCACGCCAGAACGGCTGAATGGATCTGCATGGGCATAGAGAAAGGTATAGCCTAGGCCATAGGCTACTTTTTATCCCGGAAATTTAACCCGGAACCAAAAACCTCAATCAAACGCGGACGAAGTCGCGGGCATCATCTAGTTGATTCATAATTGGCGGAATGATCGCGTAAAATACATACAAAAAAAAACTGAATTCGAGTCGAATTGAGAACCTCCTCCTTTTTTGAAGTCGGTTATAAAGGAGATCTAGAATTGACATCGAAGATAGAGTGCAGAGAGAAAAGTAAACGTCCCAAATGCGGCTGCAAGTATTGACTTTGCGGCAAGCGGGGTGGCAGTAATGTTTGCTTTGACCACACGCTTCACCGGCCCCGGGCCGCGTAGACTCATTCCTTCTAGATAGGTCTCCTCAATACTGCCTAGGTTATATCTTTCAAAAGAAGTAATGTTTAAATACTAGTCTCTTGAATCTTAAAAAGACAGGCAAAGTTGGACTCGCACACGAGGATTCCGTGTCATTGTACAAGATTTAACACTGTCTACTTTTTAAATACTTTTTTTTTTTTTTTTATCTACTACAACCTAGCCCTTGGCTGCGATCTCACCTGATGGTAAGTGATGATGCAGCCTAAGATGGTAGCGGGCTAACCTGTTAGAGGCATGGCAGTTATATTAAACCCATACTCCAAATCGGTTTCTACACGGCATCGTACCGGAACGCTAAATCACTTGGCGGCAAGTCTTTGCCGGTAGTGTGGTAACTAGCCACGGCCAAAGCCTCCCACCAGGCCAGACCAGGGAAAATTCAGAAATTATAAATTCCCAAATTGACCCTGCCGGCAAATCGAACCCGGGACCTCCGCACGTTAAGACAACAGCGCTCAACACTGCGCCAGGGAGGTCATCAAAAAACTCCTTGTTTCACGTTGCTTGCATGGTGCCCCCCCTTATTGTTGATTTTATTCTATTTTTATTATTTTTTGATAAAGCGGCAATATACACACTGTAAAAATGTCAACTGTCTAGCTATCTACAGTTCACGAGATCATACAGACGGCAGAGGCTTATTATATAGCTAGGTATGAACCCTAAAGAAGGAGATCTAAGAATAACATCATTAAAGAGTTAGAGAGAACGCATCCTAAATTGTTCAACATTAACTCCATGTACCTAAACTTGGGGGAAAGAGAAGGAGCTTAATGCTTTTTTGTCACTTAAGATTTTTGCTTTTTTGTCACTTAAGATTTTTTTTGGATAGGTTCATCGTCCAAAAAAGGTTTATGTCCTAACTAGAGGACGCCCGCAACTTCGTTCGCGTGGCATAAGTATTTTAATTCCCACAGGCACTCCTTCATTTCCGGGATAAAAAGAAGCCTATGTCACTCTCCAGATCCTCAACTATACCTACCCATGCAAAAAATCACATCGATCCGTTGCTCTGTTGCGGCGTGATTGAAGGACAAACTCTCTATTTAACGTTCTTGGGGATAGAAATTTCAAAATTGTGGAATACGTATTTCATAATTTTAAATCGGAAGCCCAATTATCAAGTTTCAGGGCTATAACTTGAAAAACGACGGACTTTCATTCAAATTTTCAACCCCTATTTAACCCCTTTGGGGATGAAATTTTTAAATATTTTGACACACCTGCTTCTTTATTTTTTACCGAAAGCCAAAATAACGAGTTTCGTAGATATAACTTGAAAAATATCTTGTAAAATTAAGGACTTTTTTTACAAACTTTACCCCCCTATTTCAGCCCTTTGGGGGTAGAATTTTCAAAAACTGTGAAACCCGTATTTCTTAATTTTTAACCGGTAGCTCATATACCAAGTTTCATGGATATAACTTGAGAAATGACGGACTTTCATACAAACTTTCAACCCTTATTTCACTCCCTTAGGGGTGGAATTTTAAAAAATCCTTCCTTAGTGAGCGCTTACGTCACAAAAGGAACCTACTGTCAAAATTTCAAGATTCTAACCCTAGTGGTTTAGGCTGTGCGTTGATAATTTTATATGTCCTAATAAAGATTTCATCGACAAAATTCGTGGAAAATTCGGGAAAATAACCAGAAATTTGAGCACCGCACTGTTCCAAATATAACATGTATTTTTAATTAATTTCAAGCGTGGAAATTATTTCAGTAAACATTCCCTCTGGGAAGATCGTCTCTCACCGACTTTCGCGTAATTGAAATTAAATTATGAATAATTATTATTATAACGGCACACGCATTACGATAGGTTTTTCAGTGAAATTGGCTTTTAATTGTTATGAAATGTGCCGACGTGTTTTTCACTGGATATTTACTCCCGCGTTTTTGACCTAAGCTCCGCTTACACCTTGTAGACGGAATAGTCTCAGAAAACTTCGATACCGCGATGCAGGCTAGTAAGTTTAGCAGTAAATCCTACCGTTACCGCTACAGTATGGTAGCAAATCAACAACAAAACCACCCGCCAACTAACCATCCCACCACCAACCTCCTCGGACGTGCAGACCGAGTCGTCCATACTGAGTGTACCACAACCCCAAACTTCCACCAACGCCCGCCCTGCAAGCCAACCGGCCCAACAAGCATCATGGCCACTGTCCGGGAAGTGCTTGAAGCGCTCGTCACCGGGCTGACGGCGGCGTATCTACAGGGCCAGGACTCAATACAAGCCCTCACAGCAGGTGTGGCGGTGCTTACGCGCCTCCACGCCTAATAACGACATCGACATGGGTCCTGCGGCTCCACAAAAGCGGAGATGACGTCACCCGCAGTGCGGACCCAACGACGAAAAATCCCCCTCAACCCTAGGGGCCCGTAGCCTCCTAGGCAGGCCCAAGCCGTTTAATATACGGCTTAAAGCTACTCTCCGGGGCACAGTGTTGCCCCACGCCCCGCCCGGGTAAGGAGGCTCAGCCTCGAGGCCCGTACCCCCGCTTGGCCCTCACGGGCTAAACGGAGAAGACCCACACTGCTAAACAATAATCTAGGCGGCATCAGAGCCGTATCCGCTCCCAGTCCCAAGAGGATGGCGTAGAGTCATCCTCTTGGGACAAACTAAGCTCACCGCTCACGCGGCCCACTGGACATGACACGGGTCCTGCACGCGGCGGTAACGACGTCACCCAACACCGGCGACGACACCCGATCCAGGGGCCGTAGCCTCCAATGCGGCTTCAAGAAATTCACCGGGGACAATATTGCCCCACGCCCCACCCAGGCAAGACCGCAAAGTCCTTACCCCCGCTTGGCCGTCACGAGCCAACCGGAGAAGACCCTCGCAATAAGCAATGATTGATGAACGATACAAAAAAGGTGAAAGAATACGTAACGAACCGATACGCTTTAGTGGAGCGTAATTGCACTAATGAACATGTCATGACATGTCACTGAACTCCCTGAATAGAAATCCGCACCTTTTGTTCAAAGCCTGGTACCTTTTGTCAAGTTGGAGTACAAAAGAATCGAAGAAAATCATGTCAATTTAAATTTATTGATATTAAACCTATCAGTTGATGTTAGAAGCGTGGATTTCTTTTCTATTCTATCAGCTAAATCACTATGGTCATTGTTTTTGCACGCATACTAGGCGCATACTAATGGGCTCAGTCCACCTCAGACAATCAGCGGCCGATTTTTAGTCCGCGGAAAATGGAACATACAATTTGCAATATTAAACGCACGCGACCTACAGTTCTGATTTTTACGCGTTGGTAATAAACTAAATCGGCCGATTCTGTTATAGTGTCATAAATCAATGCTCACTCTATGGTTATATTTATCTGTGTAAGATCTATCAACTTAATAATATTTGTCTGTGGTATTGTTCTTTTTCTCTTTGCCTCTACTGCCCAAGATGGAAGCTTGTTATATAAAGTGTCTTTTTCTATAATAAAATAAATCAAGTTTAATACTACACATCTTGCTTGTTTCTTTTCAAATCCTTCAGGTTATGGGCCCAGGCACGTAACTCTGTTGGATTTTGATAAGATTCCGGCAATATTAATAAATACAACTTTTTGGAAAATAACGCGACCGGCAAAACAGCGCGGCGTGGTTAGCGAGGTTAACATCTCGTGGATTACTTGTTCAGCCGAGCAAGGCAGGAAATATTTACAATAAAAAGTTGGTTGGATACCTAGCAAGATGGAAGGAACTACGCATACTACGATAACACCCGTAATTCAAGGAACAGTATGTAAGTTAGAAGGTTCAAAGAATTGGAACGTCTGGAAATTTCAAACTTCCGTTTTACTAAGAGGGCAAGGTTTGTACGACGTAGTAGAGGGAAGTAGCATGAAACCCAAGGACCCATCTTCAAGGGCCACATGGGAGGGCAAGGATGCCAAGGCTCAGTCATTGCTAGTCACCAGAATGTCGGAGGATGTTATGATACACATCATTACGTGTAATTCGGCTGCTGAGATGTGGCGTAAATTGAAATGTGTGTATGAACAAAAAAGTGAGACCAATATTCATATCGAACAGCAACGTTTTTTTCAGTATAAGTATGAAGAAGGTACAGATATGGCTGTGTTTCTGTCAAAAATTCAAGAAATTCAAAGCAATTTAAAACAAATGGGAGAGGAGATCTCGGATAAATTTGTAATAACAAAGGTGCTTATGTCATTACCAGAGAAGTACAAACATTTTGTGTCTGCATGGGAGTCAGCTCCAGATGACAAACAAACCTATGAAAACCTAGTGTCACGTCTTCTAGTGGAGGAGGAGAGAATGAAGGATGCAGCGTCAACGTCTGCATCAGCTTTTGCAGCGAGAAAAGGAAGTGCTAAAAAGTTCACACAGTGTTTTCGGTGTAAAAAAAGGTCAGTCAAATTTTGAGAGTAAATATAGTGCGGACAACCACAACAATAGTAATAATTATAAGGCTGAACTCCGGTGTTTTTATTGTAAAAAAATAGGCCACAAAAAAAGTCAGTGTAAGTTTAGGTTAAGTAAACAAAGTACAAGTAATGCTTTTGTGGTTTCAAATTCATTAAAAGATTATCAGCAATCTAAGTGGCTGGTCGACTCAGGTTCAAGTGATCATATGTGCCGAGATAGGGAGTTATTTGTATCTTTTACTGATCTGTCAAATAGATTTGTTGTGTTAGGAGATGGCACTTCAATTAAAGTACTAGGAATAGGGCGTCTAGTGGTACAAGTATACAATGGTAAAGAATGGGTTGATACCACCATGGATAATGTTCTGTATGTGCCCGACTTAAAATCAAATTTATTCTCTGTTAAATGTGTCACATCCAAGGGTTATGTCATGGTGACATATGAAAGTGTATGTAAATTCTTTAAGAAAAATCAAGTATCTGCTATTGCAAATAGAATTGGTAACCTTTATTACTTGGATTTTCGTTATTCAAAATGTGAGACTCACATAGTGCAAAGCAACACAGATTTAAATGAGTGGCATCAAAAACTTGCTCACCAAAATATGACTTATGTCAAAGAGGTGTTGAAAAACAACAATATTAATATTGAGAATGCTAGTGTGCAAGAACAGTGTGAAAGTTGCTTAGAAGGTAAAATTCATCGTTTACCATTCCCAAGTAGTGAGATAAAAACAACTAAAACTTGTGAGTTAATTCATGCTGACACTTGCGGCCCCATGGAACAAACTTCTGTGGGAGGTGCTCGATACTTTGTAGTTTTTAAAGATGACTACTCTAACTATAGAAGTGTGTATTTTTTGAAAGGGAAGGATGAAGTAAAGAAGTGTATTGAGGATTTTTTAAATAGGTCAGAAAATGAAACCGGAAATAAAGTAAAGTATTTTAGGAGTGACAATGGTTTAGAATTTGTAAACAAAGATGTTGCGAAATTGTTTCATACGCGCGGTATCACTCACCAGCAAACAGTCCCATACAGTCCTGAGCAAAACGGCAAGGCAGAACGCGAAAATAGAACTTTAGTCGAAGCGGCTAGGACTATGTTATGTGCTAAGAAGTTACCCAAGTATTTGTGGGCAGAAGCTGTTAATACAGCTGCATATGTTTTAAATAGGACAGGTAAAAGTAATATAAAAGATAAAACTCCATATGAGTTGTGGTCTAACAAGAAATTTGACATAAATTCATTAAAAATTTTTGGTTCACCCGTGTTTGCACATATTCCAAAAGAAAAAAGAAGGAAATGGGACCCTAAAGGAGAAAAGGGAACAATGGTAGGATATGGTGAAAATGTAAAAGGATTTAGAATATATTTTTCATCTAAAAATACTGTTGACATTAGGCGGGATGTGGTCTTCATAAAAAGTAGTGAATTAGTTGAAACAAAAGAGCCTATGCAAGCATGTAAGGAAAGTGTGTATGTAGAGAATGTGGTTAGTAGTGATGAAATTGTAGAATCCAAACAGCCTAGTGATGTGTGTGAAGAAAGTTCATATGAGGAGTGTGAAAGCATGTGTGAAGAAGAAGGTAAACAAAGCACTGAAGATGATGTGCTTGTTTCATCAGTTCAACCCAAGCGTACCCGCAAACAAACCTCTTTTTTCAAGTGTAATAATGCTTACTGTTTAGACGATGTGCCTACCACTTACAAGGAGGCCATGAGTAGGGCGGACGCTAGTAGCTGGCAAAAAGCCATTGATATGGAATTACAAACATTAAACAATAACAATACATGGGAATTTTGTGATCTACCAGAAAATACTAGTGCAATAAGTAGCAAATGGGTATTCAGGATGAAACAATCGGGTAATAACATTCAATATAAGGCTAGACTTGTAGCTAGAGGCTTTGAACAAACTGATTTAATGAATTTGAATGAAATTTATGCACCCGTGGCAAAGTTGTCAACTTTTAGGTTATTTACAGCAGTAGCAACTCAATGTAGATTACCAATATATCAAATGGATGTTACTGGGGCTTTCCTATATGGGGATATTGATGAAAAAGTGTTTATAAAGCTACCTGATGGAGCTTTCAGTGGGGATAAAAACATTGTTAAACTAAATAGGTCTTTATATGGGCTTAAAAAATCACCTAAAAGCTGGAATGAAAAATTTGACTCAATAATTACTAAAATAGGTTTTATAAGATCACAGTGTGACTCATGTTTGTATACAATGTGTGATAGTCAAAATAAAATGTATGTTCTCTTGTATGTGGATGATTTACTAATATTTGGAACAAATGAAAATCAAATATCAGACTTTAAGTCATTGTTAAGTAAAGAATTTAGCATGAAGGACTTAGGCTTAGTATCAGATTTCCTAGGTATAAATGTCAAGCAAAATTTAGATTCTGGCAGTACAGAGTTAAATCAGAAACGATATTTAGAAAGTGTATTACAGAAATTTAACATGCAAAATTGTAAACCGATATCAACCCCTATTGATCAAAACTTTAATATAAAAATACTAGAAAATAATGAGAGTAGTGATAAAAATATTGAAAACCAATGTAGGCAGATAATAGGCTGCTTGATGTATGCAGTTTTAGGAACAAGGCCAGACTTATGTGTATCACTCTCTATACTTTCTAGGTACCAAAATCGTGCAAGTACTGTTTTGTTAAATTATTTAAAACGAGTGCTAAGATATGTAAAACATACTATAAATTACAAGTTAGTATACAAATGTAATGATAATTCTTTAATTGGATATTGTGATGCTGATTGGGGAGGAGACTTAAGGGACAGGAAATCTACCACCGGCTATTGTTTTATGTATGCAAATTGTCTAATCTCATGGAGCTCAAAGAAGCAAAGTTCAGTAAGTCTTTCCTCAACAGAATCAGAATATGTAGCATTAAGTATGGCAGCAAGTGAGGCTTGCTGGTTGCAAAACTTGTGTCAGGATTTTAATATTAAAATTGATACTGTAACAATGTACTGTGACAATCAGTCCGCAATAACGGTTGCTAGTACTACATGTGTAAAGCGCCTGAAACATATAGATATTAGGTATCATTATATAAGAGAACTTGTAGGCAAGGGTAAACTAAGTATTAAATATGTAGGAACGCAAGATCAGGTTGCTGATATGTTTACTAAAGCTTTATGTAAACAGTTAATTCTTAAATTCGCAAGTAAGTGTGGAATGTCTACCTCTTGAATATGTTCAAAATTTTATTACATTTTCTGATCTTGTTAAATGTTTAATAGTTTTCTATTTTTTTTGAGTACATAATTTATATATTGTATTGTACCTAACCTATTGCCGAAAGTAACCTGTTGTATGTTTAAATAAGTAGTTGGTTTATTTTTTTTTGAAGTGGAGTAAGCATTGAAAGGGGGTGTTATAGTGTCATAAATCAATGCTCACTCTATGGTTATATTTATCTGTGTAAGATCTATCAACTTAATAATATTTGTCTGTGGTATTGTTCTTTTTCTCTTTGCCTCTACTGCCCAAGATGGAAGCTTGTTATATAAAGTGTCTTTTTCTATAATAAAATAAATCAAGTTTAATACTACACATCTTGCTTGTTTCTTTTCAAATCCTCCTATTGTCAGTGAAAAATGTAAAGAAGTCTGTAATAAAGTCGGCCCGATTATCGCACCTACAAAAAGTCTGACGTGGGCGTAGGCCCTTAGAGCTTTTATATCATGTACGAGCGATCTCACCTGGAGGTAAGGGATAATGCAGTCTAAGATGGTAGCGGGCTAACCTGTTTGGGATATGGTAGTTATATTAAATCCATAACGCTTACCGGTTTCTTCACGACCTAAAGATCAAGCCTCACTTGAGAAACATGAAGCGACGCGGCACGTAGTGGCAAATATTATTTGTATGAGTTTGTACAGGGCCGCTTCGCGCAGTGCATCTCCGTACGGCGTCGCTTAAGACTATCGTTTAGTGACGAAACGCGACGCGAGTAGGTATTTTCAATAATGCTATCTGTTTCACAACGCTTCGCTGCCTTCTCCGTATCGTGCGATAGAGAGAGTTGCAAGTCCAGTAGGCATATGCCTACATTTTATTCTTGAAATATTGTTTCGGGTGATAACGTTTTTATCCCCCCAAACGTTTACGAAATTAGACAATTTTGGTCTCATTAGATTCAGTACACCTTAATCTAGGCTCGTACGTTTTATGTTTTTAGTATTTTAGTTTAGTTAAATTTTAAAAAATTAAAATACTCGAGGAAGTTTTTAGGTCAACAATATGGATATTTAGACGCTAATAACTTTTAACATATGCAATATTTCTTTAAAATTAAAACGTACGAGCATAGTTCTTCATTGTATCTGCAATATTTCTAAAAATTATGAAAATTTGACAACATTTACGGGAAGAAAAACGTTATCGTTTTTTGTATGAAAATTTACAACTAGACGATCCTCTTAAGAGGGTTCATACAACCCCATACAAAGAATACTTGCCGCGCCGCGCCGCGCCTATGTAAAGCTAAACCTTTATCCATAATGCATTATCTATTATCTTCCAAGTTCGGTACTATGCAAAGTTACTGTTTCTGCCTTGACCTGAAAATCCAAAGTACTTATCACTCACATAATAAAAATATTGATACCACATAAATAGGATGACTATCTTTACAGTTTTGGTATTGATTTTTTGTGTATAACTAACCTAGATATGAAATGGCCTGAAGCTATATATTTTAGTGCTTGACCCTACCCATATTTACGAGGTCATAAAAATATTGTATTGATATGACTCACTATGCTTTCGTAGTTATTTTTCTAGTGATATCATGATAAGCTTTAAATTGTAAGCGATGAATTAATATCAAGTCTACTTTGAAGGTGAAGGAAAACATCATGAGGAAGCCTGCATCCCTGAGAGATACTAATATTATGAATGCGAAAGTGTGTCTGTCAGTCTGCTACGCTTTAACGGCCCATCTTTTCAACCGATTTTGATGAAATTTTGTATAGTCATAGGTTGCTTCCCGGAAAATTAAGGAGTTACCGCGGGAATAATAAAACTTAATCAACGCGGACGAAGTCGCGGGCATCATCTAGTTCTCGATAATATTCTCAGTATGATTGAAATCTAAAAGAATCTTACAGAAGCTGCACCATAATCACCTCAACATATTGCCAGCCCATTCCTTAGCACTGGTCTCCGCATAGAATGTGGTGAACCTTCTTTTCGAGCCGGTGGTAGAGGCAAAACATGACGTGACATGTGCCTATATAATATGTCCCACAGTAGGCACAATAGTTTTAACCACTAGGGCATAGTTCACCTTCTAAATTGGTCAACTTGGTATAACTGCATTAATACATACATAATCATTGTATGAACTGACTGACTGACTGACAAAATCACTATCTGTGTAACTTATGCAGCTTGATCTAGAAAGTTAAGATTTTGCATAAGTATAGTTCTGTGCATCTGGATGTGTTTTAACGTAGTCTAGAACGTAAAGTCTAGAATAAACATGAATTTGAAAGTAAAATAAGGACTAAAGTAAGTACACCAAGTATTTAGATTCAGCACTACTCTTGAATATAACATCTAAATAGTCATCTTTATAAGCCCCCAAAGCTACGTTGACTAAAACGCTTCGAGCAACACGTATGAAAGACGACAAAGTTCTTACTTTCTATAACAAAGATCTGCGTTATACCTATATTAACAAAAACTGTAAAATCTTTGGTTAGCTATATATGTATAGAAATCAATTCTAGGTAATTTTTTTGATAATTGTTAAAATACTTTTCACGATCTATAGAAATGCCCTAAAAAATTCAGTTGGCATCTGCTTATACAATATGTGAGATTCAACATTACTTCAGGTGGCTTCGGAACCACGGATCAACGGTTACAACGGGCGATTGAGGTTTAAGCGATTAGGTTGCACTACTCTGAACTCATGTGCTCATATGTTTTGAATTTTTAAATGCTAAGTATATGTCTCCAGGTGTATAGTTTTTTTTACCATTTTACTAAGTAAGTTAACTTTAACGCCAGCAATGAATTGGCGTTACCTCTAGTACTGTAAATATTTATGGGCGTCAGTAACAGCATAACATCAGGTGACATGCCAGCTCGCTGGCTTACTATATAGAAAACTTAGCACTCAAAGAAATACCTTCATTGATCCTTGGAATTTTAATGTCTGGTCCGGTACTTTGGCAGAAGACGTTGCATACAACGACGCCCTTCGAGCAAGGGCAAGCTTAGTATAAAAGCTATAAACTAGCATTCATCTCAGTCTCGCCTAAATGTAATAATATCTTTGTTAGATACCCTAGATTTATGTGCCTCAATAGAGATAGGGCTTGGACATTAATTTATTCTTTAGAAAGCGTTTCATTCTATATACTAGCTGCTGTTGGCTGCGACTTTATTTTGATCAGTAAATTATTATTTCTATAGGTATCTTGCTGATTTATCCTGATTTAACCGCAATGAAAAGATCTCATCAAGATTAGGGAAGCGGTTTAGTCAATGGATATAGTTAATGAGTGGAATTTCGTGTCAAAATAAATGTTTTTTTTTGTCTCAAGCAGGTTTTTCTCCGCAAGTAGAGTGAGCTACGTGCGGTGAAGAGGAAAACTGCATAGGTGCAAGACCTTTCTCTAGCAAAAAGCTAGCGGAAAGGACTGAGTGAGCAAAAAAAGTGCAAAAAGAGTCACAATGAGCTATTTTTCTTTCTTTCACAACTGTTTGTTACTGGAAGTGTAAACCAAGTTTTTCAGAATCCGTTCCGCTTAGTCATTTCTCGCTCATTACCCTTTTACAGTGGAAACCCCACTAAAAAGCGTTTGTGAGCATGAATATGGTACTTTTCTATTATTCCTACAAGTTGGCCCTTGACTGTGATCTCACCTGATGAGGAGTGACCATGTAATCTAAGGTGATAGTGCAAACTAAACTGTAGGTTAGGAATAGGCAAGTAGGAAAGTTTGTGCCCATACCCCTAATCGATTTCTACACGGCATCGTGCTGGAACACCAAATCGCTTAGCGGTATATTTTTGATAGTGTGGTGGTAACTAGCCACGGCCGAATCTTTCCACCAGACCAGACTAAGAAAATTTAGAAAATTAATTCCCAAATTGACCCTGCCAGTGATCAAACCCAGGTCCTCCCACTTGTGAGACCCCAGCGCTCAACACTGCGCAAAGAAGGTCGTCTCGCTTTTTTTTCTTTGCTGTGCTTGGCCTGCATACTGATATCACAATATCTATCTATCCTTTCGAGAGATTATCGTAGAGGGAACGATAACTGTCCGCAATAGTTGTGAAGCCAAATTGAATTCAAATATGGGATCTTTACTTTTAATGGGGATACGGAAGTGTTGTGTACGGTTGGTAAGCAAAATCTATTACGTCGATAAAATTTTAAAATATAATTTTGCTTTATTTCCTGGGCTCATACTCCCAACGCTTGCCTTATTATACTATTATATATATTAATTATACTTATGCAATATTAATTCTCAACTGCCTCGTTGGTCTAGTGATCGACGAGGTCCTGGGTTCGATTCCCGGGTCGGACCATAGCTATAGGCTGAACAGCGAGTGCACCTGTGCATGCGCACACACTTGTGCACTATAATATCTCCCGCGCAGATGTCTAATCTCTCTGGAGATAGGCCGCCGTGGCCGAAATTCGGTCGGGAGGACATTATTATTAAATTATTTCTCAAAATGACAATTTGTTAAAATAAGAATTATACTTAATAATTCTAAAACACAAAAGTCAACAATAATGAAACAATATAAGGTTTAAACGTTGGCAGTATATGGCCCCTGGCCTCGTAAATAATATTATTATTCATTCAAAAACCATAAATGCGAAAGTTTGCCCGTCTGCGCTTTCTTGGCCCATCTGTTCAACCGATTTTGACGAACTTTGGTACAGATATAGTTCCCAAGGAACGAAAACGGCATATAAAAGCATACCCACGGAACTTTAAATGAACCATATCCACGTAGACAAAGTCGCAGGCATCCTAATATTAGTACGGATGAATACTAAAAGAAATTACCTACTTTATATTATTTCAGTGGCGTATTGACACCGATTGATACTAATTAATATGGTTTTTAGTCATACACCTAAAACTCTCAGGTGATTTTTCTCCACATTCTTTTCCTCATGCTGCTGACGGTACTAGGGCATCATGACTAAGGCAAAGGTCGTGCGTCCAGTCACGATATCCCCCGCGAAAGAAAGGTTATATATTATTATCTACGCTATACGATTACGATAGCTTGCAATATTAATTTAGTAAATTCAAACACGGTATGGACCCTCCTTAAAGAAGGTTATAAATTAGCGTGGCTTGATTTAACGAGATGCCTACCATAAGGTATTTTTATTTAGAGGTCCTAAGTTTGATTTCCGGTTGTCTGTTTCTGGTAGTTGCCATGACTCGTAGAAACTAGACAGATAATTCGCTTTAGTAAATTTTTATTTTTACGTGATATTTCAGATATTGTGAAATCATACTAAAATAAAGGTAACAACACACTCGGGATCAGAGAAACTGCGCTTAAGATACGCGTAGGAATAAAACTACGGTTTGTCTAGTGCGTTTATAGTAACTAGGTGAACGAAAAACGCCGTAATGCGACGTGACGCGACAGGAATAAATGGAAGCTGACCACGTGGCCTACGTTTTTTAAAAAAATATAATTCTAGTAAAAAACTGCCGCTTCCAATGTGGCGGCACCTTTTATAATGTTTTTAATAATTCTTCTGTTCTTGTACCTAACTTCTTTGCGTGCAGTTATGATATGGTTTTTCATTTTCGATGGAGTCGTATCGCGTCGGTTCGCGTCGCTTTCGTCGATCCCTAGGACAACGGGTAAGCGATAAATAATGTACAAAGATTTTTCTTCATACATTTTCAGTCTAGCTTGTTATACTAACGCATATCGTTGCCTTGCAACATGATAGCGTGGAATAAAGCGAATAAAGGCAGAATCACGTCGCAAAATGTCTTTGTAAATATCACGAGGAAAGGAATAATAATCTAAGAACGTCACAAAGAGATATTATTATGTAATGATATGCTAACTGTGAAGAGTCTCTATGCTAAAAGCCTTATTCCGGAGCCAAATCGGTTCCTTTTTAAGAAAAATAAAAAGATAGAGAGAGAAAATGTTTTTCCTAAGACCAAGGATGACTAGCAATATAAAATGGCTTTAAAAATGTTTTTTCAAAAAATCATCCCAATAATAGTAAATGACCACAAAAATTTTAACCTTAGGTGTATTAATATAACTTATGTGCCCACATAAATATTTATGTTCTATTTGGTGAACATTTACTACATTTTGGTCTTCAAATATATTATTTTGGTAAGAAAGCTTAGAGACTCAACTCACGCCTCAAAGTATTTTTTGGTGGTCACTATATTTAATCCCATATAAAATTAGCATGTTGTTGGTCTCATAATAGTACTGGTACAGAATACTAACTATTAAAATAGCAGACAGACAGACACCCTATCACATTTATTCTTCTTCTTTTGGTTAATGGCTTATCACATTTATAATATTAGTAAACTTTAGTGACCTTGGCCCTCGAATGAATGAGGTTTAAAAGAGTTTCTCTTTAGCGAATTACATGCAAGTTGCTCGTCCTTCAAAACTGAATTTACTCACGTGAATGTAAATACAAGCCTTAGTATTAATAGGAAAGTTACAAAGAAGCTCGGATCGCGATGTAATGATATGCAAACTGTCAAGTACCTACCTGCCTTCCCACGGCCTTATTCTGGAGCCAGTGAATCGCTTTTTTTTTTGCCACATAATCTTGCATCTAAAATGTTATGCTCGGATAAAGTTAAACCGTAGGGAAATGAGTGTGTAAATGGAAAATGAGAAAAGATAGTGTGGTAAAAAGATTTTGTTAAGCGTAAAGAATATGGAACAAGAATTATAATAACTAGAACAAGGAATAGGACATAGTAAAAAATATAGAACTTAGGTACACGTAATTTCCAAAGACTGCAATAAATTCCTGTGCAATACATTACGTGTTTGATTAGTGTATTGCGGTACCTAGTCGCAATCTTTATTACCTGTCAGTTTAATTTATAACCGTGATTTTTTTTTAATTTTACTTCCTCGTCTGGTTATGATAATGTTAGGTTATGGGTGAATAGGTAAGCAGTAAGCACCGATTTCTATGTATTTGTCATCAGTGATTTGTTACTTGAAAGAAAAGCACAAATCATGGCAAAAGATGTACTTTACTGGTCGAATAATCAAATACCTCATCGGCCGAAGTTATCATCAATCTATATCCGTAATGTGTACATCAGTGGCTTAGCAAAGTTTATATTTGAGCTTTAGCCCGTGACTTCTCTTACAAACCCCTATTTCACCCCCTGAGGTTGAATTTTGAAAAAATCTTTCTTAACGGTTGTCTATGTCATATCTATCTGCATGTCAAATTTCAGCCCGATTCGTCCATGCTTTTAACTGTGCGTTGATAGATCAGTCAGTGAGTTAGTCAGTAGCTTTTTTCTTTTATTTATTTAGGAAAAAGGGCACTTACTTTACTTTTGACAATTAGCAACGTTACTGTAACAAATCGACAGATGGGTACAATAATTATCAATTTCGACCTATTTGGATATATATGGTGCAGGCGTACCTAAACAACCGCTAACCAGAAAAGAGAAAAAGATTGCAATTTTATTATTATAAACCGAATAATTTAAGTATTCAGCTATTTTTATAATTATAACATTTCTAATTTGAATTTTCTTCACAAAATCATAAATTCTTATAGGGAAATTTAGATTTAAAAAAGAAAACACACTCACAGTATAAAACAACAAAAGCTCTTAACTCCGTGCATATTATAGAGTCCCCCAAGCAACTCTGTTACCCGAGATTTCCAGAATTAGCCCGTTTATTAGCAGCATAGTGGAGAGTGCTCGTGCTTCTACGTAATGAGCGCCGTACGGAGTACGACTCAAATATACATAACTGACCTGCATTTTCGACACCTTTAATCTTTTGTACACGTGCCAAGAGTCACCCTTCGAAAGGGGTGTTTTTATATTATATGAGGTTAGTAGTTTCGAAGCTAGTAGCACAGAATATGTAATAGTATATTTTAAGGCCATTGTCATACATAATTTGACTTTGCCCAGACTTTATTCAAAGATAAAACGAGACAGATTATTGTCAGAGACTTTCTGACTCGTTTTATCTCGGTATATATAAGAATCCACGAAAACATCCCGATCCATGATCCCGATCAGGTATTTAGGCTATAATGTTCAGTTTAAATAATTTTGGAATGACTATACTAAATAGATAGTTCTATATCTATTAATATCTATTGCCAATGTCGCGTCGCTTGAAGAAAACACGAAGGAGATTGATCGGTTTCTATACTACTACATACTTCTGAATGCATATATATCCGTATTTGCAATCCCTTTCATAATAAGGAAAGGGCGGCAATCAATTTTCTCCTGTTCTTAAGAGAACAAATTGACAGTAGGTACTAAATTTATGTTTATAGAATAAGCCACATTGTATGAAGTAATTAATGCTATAACAATACCTCGTTAGTCGTCTTGGTTATGTACACAAGTTTCATGTTCCTTGTGCATCATGAATTATTTGTACAAACATAGACTTAGTAGTAGGGCTTTCGAATACCGGTTTTTCTCAATACCGGTATTAATACCGGAACGATTTTTTTCAATACCGGGATCCCGGGATCCCGGTATTGGAAAAAATCTAAAATGTGGTAGATGTTTTTTATCTTAAAATTAGCCTTTTCTGAAGCAAACGGACCCATAAAAAACAGTTTTTTCATAAAAAAAAATGTTTACCAAATTAACTCAAAAAAGTGCCTTTTCTGCATAAATTCAGTGAAGGAAAGCCGTTTTTTTTCACTCAGCGATATTTTTTTTTGGTTGTAGAACGCTGTGGTTGATTATTACGCTGTGAATTGGTATGTCTATTTCACTGTCTCACGAAACGTTAAGTAACTCCTTCACTTTATTTTATATCATGCAATATTTTATGAAATTGTATTTTCTTTAAAAAAAATCACCCAGTATTTATTTTAGATTTATTTGTATTTTGAGCATTGAGATAGTTATTTACGCGTTGACTTAATTCTTACGAAACTATCGTTTGTTTCATGTATGTATAAGGTAAAAATTACGGACCACGTAATGTTCTGAAACTCCATCACATCATTTTAAATACAACCTTAATTAAGTAATACTTATATTATTATCAAATAATCAATTTCTTATTCATATCAATCAGAATATCATTATCAACTATCTGATTTTTAAAATAGAACTATTTTTGGATGAATTCTTACGAAAATATATATTTTTAACCTCCATTGAATTTTGAACTTTTATAAAAATATATAGTATATTTGTATATTGAATAAAAAGTATATTTGTGACGCACTTTCTCAACGTACACACAAAATTAAATAAATATGGCAGGGAATTTTAAATAATTAGTGAAATTAGTGTCGAAGATTGTAATTTAAACTACTATCGTCATCTCATCCTATAGACATCCTGGACGTAGGTCTCCTTTATGGATCGCCACAGAGCACGGTCTTGTGCCCCTTGTTTCCAGCGGCTCCCAGCTACACGCTTGAGATCGTCCGTCCACCTACTGGGGGGTCGTCCAACACTGCGCTTCCCGGTGTGAGGCCGCCATTCAAGCACTTTGGAACCCCAACGCCTATCGGTTCTACCAACTATGTGCCCCGCCCTTTGCCACTTAAAGCTTGGACTCTTCGAGCTATGTCGGTTACTTTGGTTCGCCTACGGATCTCCTCATTTCTGATTTGATCACGCAGGTATACTCCAAGCATAGCTCTCTCCATCGCCCGCCGAGTGACCCTGACCCTCCTTATCAGGCCCAAAGTTAGCGACCATTTTTTGGAGCCGTAAGTCATCACTGACAACACGCACTGTTCGAAAACTATCGTCTTCAGGCACTGAGTAATTTTGGACGAGAAGATGTCGCGGAGTTTCCTGGACCCTGCCCAAGCCGAGTTGGATTCGGCGGTTGACCTCTTTCTCGAAATTGGGCCTACCTAACTGGACTGTATGTCCTAGGTATATGTAGGTACTCATCAAGACTTTCAAGTGCAGAATTCTCTACTAACACAGGTTGGGGCTTATAAGGGGTAGGTGCATTATAATTGATCTTTATCTTGCTCATATTCATTTTTAGGCCCACCTGTTGAGGAACTACTAAATGAGTAATAAACGATATTTTTGTAAGAAGTCGATCGAAGTCGAAGAAATCGATAATTTTGTCAAAACACAAATTAATCTAAAATTCAATAGTTATTATTTATAAGAAAATAATATATCATAATAAAATATGCATTAGTTATAAATCAGATTTCTGAACGTTTTGAGAGACGATGAAATAGAAATGCCAAGCCACAGGGATCTAAATTCAAACACAAATTTTTCCCTCTGAGTGAACAAAAACGACTTTTCTTCACTGGTTTTAAGCAATAAAGGCGCTCTTTTTGAGCTAATATGCTTATGATACAGTTTTAAACTTAGCCGAATAAAAAACAGTGGCATCTACCAAGAAATATATGCAATAGTCACTGTTTCGTTTATAGTGTCACCAATACCGGTATCCCGGTATTAGACATTTCAATACCGGTATTGAAAACCGGCGAAAAAAGTCCGGGATCCCGGTATTGGCCAATACCGGGATCCCGGTATTGGAAGCCCTACTTAGTAGGTATATTTGTGTATAAGTCAACGCCTACATCGCCCAAACAAAGGCAAAAAAATACCTAGTTCCATTGAAACCAACAAATAAAATAGAATGGTAGGTGTTATAGCAGAATGGGCAATATAAAATGCATAAAACGGAACGTGGCCTGCCTCAACATCGAGTAGATAGGACAAGGGCATCGGACGCTAGGCATGAGTGCAGTGTCGTCACAGATCATAGACTAACAGACACGCCACCATTAAAAATACTATCTTGTTACTACCTACTGGAATAAAAGTATCGGTGTTACATCAGAATGATAAGTTAAAATGCATTAATCGGAACGTGGCTTGCATCAACATCGAGTACATAGGACAAGGCGTTTGCGAGCTAGGCGTGACTGCATAGACTTATAGATATTTCTGACACGATAAACTTGTTTACTGTACCAATTCTTTTAGTATAAGACGCACTCAACACAGAACTAAATAGCGCCGAACAATAGAAAACCTCTAGGTACTTTTCTGCGGAGAAAATGAGACCTAATAAGGGATCAGATCCACCAAAATAAGCGCAAGTTAAGCATTTTTAAATCAAATCAAATCAAATCAATTTCTTTATTTGTGAATAGAGTCAAAATGAGGTGGAATACATAATTAAAGTGCTCCTATTCTACCACAGTGTGGTGTACAAATCTTAATTTTATAAAAATACCTTAATCTTAATAATCTTAATTTTATAAACCTACTTAGTTAAATCATAAAAGGAGTTTTTTTAACAATTTATAACCTTATTTAATTATTTAACACACCACAAAATACATTTGAAATGCCGCTTTGGAGTCTGAGGAAAGTTCGAAAAAGCTTAGAATAAGTATTATTAATATGTCTTGATTATTATAGATAACAAAAAAGTAATAATGAGGCCTTTACGTCAAATTAAGCAAAAAAAAAAACAAAAATGTCAAATTCAAAGTTCAAATGTCAAATAAAATTATAATTCATGGAATGCACAATCAAGAAGTTAAACTTTAAGTATATCCTACCTTGTATAATAATGTCAGTTACATTTTGTCATTAGATGTCAGTTTAAAAATAAAATTATTTAATCAGATCATTGAGGTACTCATCTATTGAATAATATGCTTTATTAATTAAAAATAGCTTCAATGATTTTTTAAAGCTGCTCAAATTAGTTATTTTTTTAACATCGTTGGATAGCTTGTTATAGACGGTGATGGCCAGACAAAATATACTTTTTCTCATTTTTGCTGTTTTCCATGGCCGCACACGTAGCCTCAGAGGAAGTCTATTATTTTGCAAATTTTTAAATAATGATAGGTTACTATGGACAAAAACAGCTGTTTCATAGATGAAGAGTGAAGGGAATGTTAAAATTTGCAGCTCTATGAAATGTGGCTTACAGCTATCTGTCCAATGTAAATTCCGAATTGCTCTTATGCACCTTTTTTGGGCTTTAAAGATCCTTTCGCGATCAGTGCAGTTTCCCCAAAACATAATCCCATACTTAAGAGTAGATTCTACGTAACCAAAGTATGCGATACGAAGTGTATGTATACTGGCTCTTTTATTCAGTTTATAGAGGGCATAAGAGAATCTGCATAGTTTTGCACAAACGCTATCCACTTGTTGTCTCCATTTTAATTGGTTATCTACCATTATGCCCAGGAATTTAGTCTCTTCCGTTTTGTCGATTTGTGTTCACATATAATTTATATCACAATGTAACATATTACAACTTTCCCAATTGAATTGCATTACCTTGGTTTTTTCTAGATTAATTTTTAAATTGTTTTCCGAATCTTCTTTTAATTTTTATTAGGTAAAACAGTTTTTGCTCATTATGTTTTCCTACGTATATTCAAGGCATTTAAAAGTAGGTAATTTTTTATTTACTTACACAATTTGAATAAATTTATTATTTTAAGTAAGTTTTTTTCCAAGTTTTGTGTGATAATTAATAAACAAGCCCTAGCTTCTACACCGATTCTATTATAATAATTATTTTATTGTACTATATTGATCTGAGTATCGTAAGCTCTTTTATAGGTTTAATCTATAAATATTATAAATAAGAAAGTTTGGATGTATGTTTGTTACTCAATCACGCCAGAACGGCTAAACGGATCTGAATGAAATTTGGCACAGAGATAGGTTATAGTCTGAAATAACACATAGGTTACTTTTTATCCCCGAAAATTAAAGAGTTCCCGCCGGAACTATAAAACCTCGATCCACGCGGACGAAGTCGCAGCTAGTCGAAGCATAAATATAAATAGACAAAATAGGGTGTCGCTTCTACGCTGTTAGTCTATGCGAGTATTGACCCCGCAACGTGGCCGGTCTGCGATCATTGCCACTGAGCTCAATTGGCTACACACACCAACGCACTTTGGGTATACTGCACTACAGTATGGGTAATAATGACACTATGACGTAATGTTGCACGATCCTTTGCATGGACTATGATGCTATTTGGTTTAACACAAATCTCTATGTGTTAGTACAAAAACACACTACGGACAATAAGTAATTGCGTAACGTTGTATGGGAAACAAGTTTCATCATATCGCGCGGATCTGTGCAGCATAATATAAATGAGTTATAGGTTAACGTTAGGTTTCTTTCAGTGATCTCGTGTGGCACCCAAATATCGAACTTTTTGGTGTAGCCAGACTTTTTCAAATGGGTCAAAACTGTTTTGTGGTCAATCCTCAGTTCCTCAGCTATGTCGTAACTACTAATATGCCGATCTTGCTCCACTTTTTCAAAAATGGCTTCGACTTTATCCGTATTTGGGCGACCAGAGCGAGCTGCATCTTTGACATCAAAATTCCCGGACTGAAAACGCTTGAACCAACTTTGTGCTACTCTTACCTACTGACACTGCATTAGGTCCGTAAAACGTCATAAATTTTTTTCGCGGATTGAGTCGCATTTTTTCCTTTTTTGTAATAAAACTTCAGAATGTATCGAATTTATCCGTTAGATTCACTCATTTTGGTGGACAGACAAACAACTGAAAAATGGCGGGAAAGTGCTTTTTACTTTTTATTTTTCTTCTTCTTAAAGTCCTTTATTTATTGATATAAAAACCAGCCAGATACAAACTACAAGCAAAGAGAATTTTCTTTAATTTTATATATACAAAATACGAAAATACTTTTTCCCTGACCTATTATATAAAAGTTGCGGGGGTTTTTAGCCACCAGGCAATAATATTTATTTTGTCCGTAGTATGTTTTCAGCCTTAGTTACCTACTGCAAAGTGGGACGACTTGCATGATGCATCCCACTGGAACGATCTTAAGAAGGTGGCGAAAAAATTAATAAGGAAACCGGAGGAATATAGTGATGGCACGTGCTGAATGCCCTTGTCCTATGTCCAACGTGCTGAATGATTGAATTTATAGAACTTTTTCTCGTGACTTCGACCGCTACAAGCATTGGATTTAAAGGTTAGAATATCTAATAATCCTTTTTATTGGGAGTTTAATGACCTTTTCGCTAGTTTTAACACGATGCATCAGTACCATTAATACGAAGAGAGATTGTTAGTTATAAAGGATAGCATAGGGTGTTATAGATAGATTATATATTAGAATAGTCATAGCACAGTCTAAAAAAATAAGTACTTCTGACAGTAAGTCGATAGAGATATCTAAACTCTAGACACAGCAACTTGCAGGAACAAACTTTAAATAGCTATTTTTAACACCCGTGGGGTGATTTAAGGGGGGTTTGATATAAGTTTGACCATTGAATTGAATGTGTCGGGTTTATCAGGGATGATTTTTATAGCTATGTTGGATGAAATCTGTACAGTGGTACAAGGATAAACAGCTCTTTTCCTAGCCGGTGGTGGTGTACAGTTCGGTATAATGTGTCGGAGTTCGTAATAAATAAATAAAATAAATAAATGTTTATTGGCCAACACATTAAGCTTAAACGTATACAAATTAATTACAGTTCGCGCGCGAGGTCCGAGGAATCTTACGGAATGTGGACGTAATGAGATAGAGTTGTAATTTAGTCGATATTACGTTATCGATACTAACACATCTTTTGTATAATATGTGCGCGTGCATTGAATTCATTAATAAATTATAATTCTATGAGGATAGTATGTGCAATAAGGAAGAAAAAACAAATTGTATCATAAAATTTAATTATAATGAACTGTACAAAATGAACGTAAAATTTAATTAATCCCAGTCGCAATTAGAATAATAAGTACTTTAAGGAATTTAAAAATTAAACAGCTATATGCACATACAAAGAAACTTGTAAGTTTAGTAGGTACTATTTATAGTACAATATATTAACACTGATAAATCAAAATTTAAAACAGGTCTCGATAAAGCGTACTCTCGCGTCAAGGTCGGCACTAGTATGGGAGCGTGCGGGGTATGAAGCAACGCTCGGGTGCTGTGCGGGCCCGCCCCTAAATTAAATTCTTAATTTGAATTAAGTATGTCGTCCAGGTATGTAAGTGCTAAAACGAGCGTAAAACCGACTCGTCTGCAAACAACAAAGGAGTTGTTACACTGTATGTATTTACACTGTGAATTGTGATCATAGTCATTACCACTCCAGCTATGCCAACACGGTTGGTATACCGCATAGAATATGCCAGTGTTGTAATGATCGCGTGACGTAACACTGCAGGATCCTTTGTATGGACCATATTAATGGCGTGGCTGGAGATATAGGTGTAATTAACTGCGGAGTATAACGACTATCCTTAATGGCATCATTTATTTAACTGCTGAACCTATTTTGATGACTTCCGTGGCTCAGAGGTAACCGTTGTGGTCTTATAAATGGGAAGATTCAGGTTCGATCCCCGATAGGGGCAATTTGAGAATTAATAATTTGTGAATTTTCTCTGGTCTGGTCTGGTGGGAGGCTTCGGCCGTGGACAGTCACCCTACCGGCAAAGATGTATTGCCAAGCAATTTAGCGTTCTGTTACGATACCTTGCAGAAACCTAACAGGTCAGCCCGCTACCATCTTAGACTGTATCATAACTTACCATCAGGTGAAATCGCAGTCAAGGGTTAACTTGTAGTGTAATAGAATGCCCCTTAAGGATTCGTAGCTAGTCGGGC
Source organism: Erebia ligea (assembly GCA_917051295.2). Classification (NCBI taxonomy): domain Eukaryota; kingdom Metazoa; phylum Arthropoda; class Insecta; order Lepidoptera; family Nymphalidae; genus Erebia; species Erebia ligea. Next base: position 11,019,383 of record OU785241.1, on the reverse strand, counting down.
ATATTCCAACAAAACAAGTGAGCTACGACCGGTGATATATTTATAGTTATAATGAAATAATGTTATCACTCGCGATAGTTTAAACGTTAAAATAGCAATGCTCTACTTAGTAGAGCGGTAATAACTTTAAGTTTAGTTCCTGAAAACCTCCCAGATTTACATTCTTCAGTTACGTAATTGCGTAGAAACCATAATAATTACGAACTTGTTATGAACCAGCCCCCCTATTACGTAAGAATTGTTCATCAAACGTTTAAGATTTTTGTCAAAGTAAAATAAACCATAAGTGCATTGAATTAGAGCTCAATTTCGTCTGCCCATTCTTATACGTTTAGGTATGAACGATACTCGAACGTATAAGAATGGATACACGAAATTGAGCTCTAATTTAATGCCGTTATGGTTTATAAACTTTGACGACGAACTTTAACGTTTTGATCGGACATTCTTACATGATTGGTACCCAGTTGTGCAATACTCCGGTAAAGGTGCAGCCATAGTGGAAGCGTTTTCTTGTTTAGCATAAAAATTGGCTACATTATACTCGGTGGGCTTATAATGTTTTATGAAAATATGTTTGCCTGTCTCCCTGCCCGTCTGAGATACGTTTACTGCTGCACCAGAGAAGTTATTAGAATCGCTACATTTTATTCCTAGTGAATAATTTAGAATGATCTGAAATTAAATCAAGCATGCGTAACACTGGTTTACATAGGTACCAACACAGAAGGTACATCGTCACAAAACAAAAAGATTTTTCTTATTGCGCGTTTTCGAAGCAGCCTTAAAGAAATACAATAAATTGTAACCATTTTTTTTATTACAATAATATAATGAACAATAGATTTTAGAGTAAAATGATCCCAATTCAACTCAAATAATTATTTGGTCTTAAAAAAAAACAATTGTTACGAGTACGTGTACGGTGTAACCCGTTGTTCTAGGTGCCGCAAAGCGCTGCGACTCTATAAAAAAAGGCCAAACTCGTCTACGCGACAACGTAGGTCAAAAAGGGTAGGTAGGGTAGGTAGGTGAAGGGTCAGCTACTGTTTGATACTGTCGCTTAAGTCGTATCCAGTCGCATTGTCGCGTTTGTTGTTTGTTACGCTACGCTACCAACAAGGTTTTACGCTATTTGTCTTACCATGCCCCAGGCTTCGTCAAGGCTTGTCCAGGAAACGAACAGCGCACGTGGGCAAAGATTTACCGTCGGATAGCCGATGTTTCGCAAGATCTATCTGTTTTGTAACATCAGGGCTTGCCCTGGGGGCGTACTACCTTTGCTTGAAGCCGTATTGTTTTAATATTGTTGACGTTCGTGTTTAAGAAAAAAAAATTAAAATATAAACCTTAAAACTAAGGTATTAAAGTTTAATTACGAATGTAGTATATTTATATATAAGACCTTTTGTCCTGGGCAGCGAGGTGTCGAGGTTTACCCCCTACCAAAAAGTGCTCAACGTGGCTAAAGAAGTTTTCACTTCAATTATAATCCTTATTTTAAGGACATCAAGGTACGTGACATAACTTTCATTTTGAAATAACACTGCTCTAAGCGTTGGTAGTAGCCCCCCGGTACCGGTATGACAAATATAGCCAAACAAGAGCTGTTTGCGAGCCTATTGGGTTTACTTACTTAGCTTATTTATGTGCTCAGTCATAGCTTACTCTGGTCTGAGGGCAAAAATGCACTATGGAACAAATAAAATTGTCTGACGATGTAGAAGTTCTAGTATTCACTTTTAATTGGAGCGCGCACACTAGTCGACAGGATAAAAAATCGTTCCCTTCGAAACCAAAGTTTCGTGCTCTATATCTATACTAATCTATACTATCTATCTATACTAATATTATAAACTAACTGAAGCCCGCGACTTCGTCCACGTGGTTTAAGTTTTTTTATTACCGCGGGAACTCTTTAATTTTCCGGGATAAAAAGTAGCCTATGTCACTCTCCTGGTTTTCAGCTATACCCGTGGAAAAAATCACATCGATCCGTTGCTCTGTTGCGGCGTGAATGAAGGACAAACCAACAAACTAACACACTTTCGCATTTTATAATATTAGTATGATGCGAAAATTTGGATGGATGGATGTTTGTTACTCAATCACGTCAGAACGGTTGAACGGATCTCGATGAAATTTGGCACAAAGATAGATTATAGTCTGGATTAACACATAGGCTGCTTTATTTATCATTAACTTTTTATGTTCTAAGGCAATAACCTACTAGCTGATGCCCGCGACTTCGTCCGCGTGGTTTAAGTTTTTTTGATTCCCGCGGGAACTCCTTAATTATCCGGGATAAATAGTAGCCTGTGACACTCTCCAGGACCTTAACTATACCCATGGCAAAAATCACGTCAATTCGTTGCTCCGTGATTGAAAAACAAACCAATAAACCAACAAACAAACACACTTTCGCATTTATAATATTACTATGATTTATTTATTATATTTATTCAATTTGCGTACACTTTACACGTATTGACATCCGAAACTTATAAAAATAATAAATCATGATGGTGACAATCAATTACTGTATCTTAAAACAAAACAAACAAAATCAGCCGGGTTTTATTTATTACAATCTCACAAACATCGTATATTTAACAAAACTATGGGGGGTTCCAAACGCGCGCAATTTTAGCATATTAAGTAGTTTAGTCATGATTGACGGAATTAAAGACGCATGCAAAATCTTGAGCTCGATTACTAAAATGATTTTTAATTGAAACAATAATAGATAATACTCCAGTTTTAATAATTTTCTCCAGCCTTTTATTTCCTCAAGTAAAAATCGTTTTTCTCGAGCTCATTTGAACGGTTTATTACTAAAGAATTGTATTTTAATGGGGAAACCCAAACAAAAGGTATATTATTGGCAGATTGAACTGAATGAAATATTGCTTGCGGAATTGAACTTAAATTTTCAGTGAAAGAATGGAAATTAATAATAAGCATGAAATAATGGAGGGTACTCGTGGTTTGTTTTTAAACTTGACAGTAGATTGGAGAATAATAAGTATTTCTTTATAATATTTAGTTCTTTCGTCTATACTCAGTGGCGTAGCTATCATAGGGCAAGGTGGTGCAGTGCACCGGGGCCCTGAAGCTCAGAGGGCCCCCTGACCCTCCCCCTAAAGCTTTGAGACCGGAAAATGTCGAGCCTGCCCACAAGATTTTTTTCAAAATATTGAATGAACATTAACAACAACAGGACTCCCAATTTAAGACTTTCAACACAAGCACCAAGCATCTTTGATAAGCTGAAGCATGTGCTAGTCTTTACCGTTATTTGGTTCAGTACGTCCGTAGCACATTGGGTCAGCGATAAGCTCACGTGCGCGTGACGGTGGCGAGATCCATGATTCCACCCATAAACTTTTTAGTTAAGTTTTTGGAAGCATTTATTATTTCTACGATTCTACGAAGGGTGCGACTAGGGCATGCAGTCGATACTACTTTTGAGTACAGGGAATTTTTGGACCGATACTGGCACGGAACCGGGAATTCCCGGGACTTTCGATACTACCATAAATTATCACAAAAACAAGGCTAATACATTACAGTACGAAACTATCTAAAGATACAATTATCAGAATAGTATAATCTACTGTAATGTATAAACGCAGACCAAGTTTTATTGCAGTAACAGATCCATCTATTAATTGATTCAAAAAAGCTCTTCTCTGCTGGTAAAAACTAACTTCATAGCGGGTGGTCCGTGCCTGAGCCACTGACCTTGGTGTCACTCCGCGGCAGGCGCGAATTCCGGGAAGCCGCGCACGCGACGCGAGGGCGGTGGGCTAATAGTAGTTATCCACCAACCGGGGTTGCGGCAGCAAGCACTAGACGCGATGGTTGAGTTTCCGCGAAGTAGGCAAAACACAGTTCGTTCCAAGCCGTAGCAAAATACAGGGAGTGGGAGACGGGAGTGGCTCTCTGTTGTTGTCGAGAGGCCGACGCTTGAACATGTCAAAGAAAGGTAAAGAAAGTTTTTCTAAACTTCAGTTTGAATCGATAAATGAGCTATTATATAAACTATAATATTTTTTCATTTCAGTAAGTCCTCTGAGTTCCTAAAATTTCAATTTCTAAAAATTAAAAATTATGGATAAAAAGAAGGAACGTAGTGGTGCTTCAAAGCGGAAAGAACGGCAGGAAAGGGAAGAAAGTAAAAAAAAATTGCCCAAGCTAGACAGTTTCTTCACGAAACGTCTTTTAGCTACAGTTCCTCCCGCGGCAGAAATATCTGTCAAAAGTGACAAGTGTGGGGAGTGTTTATCTAGTGTTAGCGTGGTCACGGCTGTGTCAGTCAATAAAACGACACGAGAAGATCAGGATGCAATAATTCTTATTAATGCTACTGCTGCAAATTACTCCGTCGACGCTCCACCATTCATCTCTACATCTATCAAAGTTCATGAGATTTCAAATGATTTGGGAAAGTTCATAAACAAGAAATTGAACGAAAACGAAAAACGGCTGATTCTTGACATGGGGCCATTGAAACCTCTTGGACCTTTTCCGAAGGACCCCCACCAAGACAACAGAAGTTTTTCAGAGACGTATTATGTTTCTACGTCAAAATACGGACCAGTTAATCGTTTTTGGATATGCTACTCGAAAATACTGGATGGATGGATACTGTTGGTTGTTTGCTTCGCAAATGAACGTATGGTGCACGGGCATACGGGACTGGAGGCATTTATCAGATAGAGTCAAGCTGCATAGTTCCTCGAAAGCACACACGGAGGCATGTGCTGTATATGAAGCGTGGCAAAAAAGTTCGACCATTGACAGAGAACTTGAAGATGAAATTCGCAAAGAAGCATCATTTTGGAAACAAGTTCTTCGGAGATTATTCGACATTATAATGACTCTTGCGAAGAGCTCTTTGGCTTTGAGAGGACATCGAGAGGATTTGAGTGAGGAAGGAAATCATGGAAATTTTCTCTCGATGGTACAACTCGTTGCTAGATACGATCACATTTTGCGTCAAGTTTTGGATATGCCTAAAGGTAAGAAATGATCTTGGTATTAAATTTATATCCATATCCATACTAATATTATAAATGCGAAAATGTGTGCGAATAATTTTTTCTAACATTCTTTATGTTTTTAGGATCAACAAGATACCTGAGCGCGACGATTCAAAATGAGATGATCGAGTGCTTGGGCACTAAACTTGAAAATCATCTATTGGATCACATTAGGGCGTCACCGTTTTTCACCATCATCATGGATACCACGCAGGACATATCGAAAGTGGATCAGCTGAGTGTCGTTGTAAGATATGCAGTGATATCCAGATCGGAAAATGGTCGACCAATCGATATTGAGTTAAGAGAGGTTTTTTTAGGTTTCCACGCAGTCACCAAACACAGCGCTGCAGATTTGGTCGATCAAGTGACTACGTTGTTCTCCGAAAAGTCTCTTGATTTCAAAAAGTGTGTCGGTCAAGGTTATGATGGGGCCAGTGTAATGAGCGGTGCGTATAATGGTGTACAAAAACAAATTAAAGACATTCAGCCAAACGCCGAGTACATACATTGCGCCAGTCATAATTTAAATTTGGTAATAAACGATGCCGTTCGGGGTTCGGTCGAAATTCAGAAATTTACTATTTAAATCTAATTTATAATACTCGGCATTTTGATATATCAATCTTTTTTTTCTGTATAGTGATGTCATCTGAATAATAATAAATATATTACTTTGTCATCTGCATCGGTGTTTATTTATATTTTATTGCCACTTTCTTTTATTAAACACATATAGATTCTACTCGTCATTATAAAGACAACGTATGGATTGCCTACGAGCCTACGAGGGATAAATGCAAGTCACTAAAGTGTATTCTTTTCTTACCCCTATCTCTAAGTTTGAGGGCAAATTTAAGTTTAAGCTACATGGAAAGAGGAGTAGGGGCCCAATTTTTCCTCTATGCACCGGGGCCCTTGTCCACCTAGCTACGCCACTGTCTATACTAATATTATAAAGAGGTAAAGTTTGTGAGTTTGTGAGGTTGTAGGGGGTAATCTGGAGCGTGAAGACCTGGAGAGTGACATAGACTGGGCTTTTTATCTCGAAAGCATTAGGAATTCCCGCGCGATACACGCGGTTAAAGTCGCGGGCATCAGCTAGTTCGGTTATAAGTACTAATTTCTAACTAATTATCCACTAATTAATAATTCCCACTAATTTCTACAACTTTCTTACATTTCTAGATAGTAGGTAACTACCTAACTAACTCATTCGGAAAACGCAATTGCCATACCGCGCTTAATCACTTTGCAAACGCTTTAAGAACTTGTTTTGATTTATGATCGTTTCGAACGCGACTGCAGTTTTGCGTAGCAGTCGACTTGCGCAAGAGTTTAGCTTTGTGTTGCCAATGATTGTTTGTTATCAATAAGTTGTTATTGCTGTTCTTAGTTATTGTAACGGCGGCTTTTAGCGACTGGTTACAGTGAAATGTTCGTTCCAGCCCCCCAACCATGTAAGAATGGCCGAACAAAACGTTAAGTTCGTCGTCAAAGTAAAATGAACCATAACTGCATTGGATTAGAGCTCAATTTCGTGTATCCATTCTTATACGTTAGAGTATCGTTCATACCTAAACGTATAAGAATGGGCACACGAAATTGAGCTCTAATTTAATGCAGTTATGGTTTATTTTACTTTGACGACGAACTTAACGTTTTGATCGGCCATTCTTACATGATCGGGGGGCAGTTGTCCATACACTACCGGGCTCCACTTAAGAGACCTACAGTAGTCAACTGTCTATTTTCACCTATTTTATGGTACTGTTAACTTCGTTCCAGAATCGGGTAATAATTTAACACTTTTTAATATTCTTGTACCTACTCGCATTCAAACATGCATGATTAAATTGTTACAACGTGTTACGTGTAGAGGGCTCACGACCTAATTTAGTAAGTTAATTAATTTTTATTACACTCGCTTGTGCCAGGCAATAGTCAATTTTCATTTGGTTTCATTCAACCTCTAAATAAAAATATCGTGACCTAAACACCAAAATGTTCAAAAGTCCCTGTCTCCACAAGAGAGAGACAAAGGAGCTCATGGATTTGACTCGCTCCAGCAATGCTAAGGGCAGGGGTTACTTATGTACGAGTATCTACATACGTTGAAGCTGTTAGGCTATGGAACTCCTTACCGTTTCATATTAGGCGTGCGCAATCTCTAGCAGCATTTAAAAGGCTCATCAAAGCGCACTTTCTTCCTCCCTGAATTATTAGATTACCTTACGTCTTTTCAAATCCTTCATCTGACTTACATTGCGTCTTCTGGCTTTTATTTTATTTTACTCCCTTATTTGGCATAATATATTATATTGTATGTATTTAGGTGTTTATATATTTACATACATTTATGTACATATATTTATTATTATACATTATTTATTTATTATACATATGATATTTATGTATGTTTGTATGTAGGTATTGATTTTATAGTATTTTTATTGTATATAATAATAGTTATAATTATATGTAACTTAGTATTATATTTGTATTCTAATAATTAGATACTATTTCCTCCTAATCGTACGTACACCCTCGACTCGTGTTCTTTTGTAGACTTAATTCCTATAAAACGTGGTTGCCTGGAAGAGATCGCTTCAAAGCGATAAGGCCGCCATTTGTACCGATTTTTCTTTTTTAATTTTATTGTTGTTTAAATGTACCTACTTATTTTTTATTTTTATTTTGGTGTACAATAAAGAGTATTTCATTCATTCATTCATTATCTACAAATTAATGAAATTGTAAATTATTTTTTTCAAAAGAGCAACCGCCGAGTTTCTTTCTGGTTCTTCTCAGTAGGAATGGCATTCCGAACCAGTGGTAGATTCACTCGACGATTCAAAAGTACTTTTAAAAGTTGATTTGAATAAAAAAACATTTGAATTTTGAACTTTAGAGACGGCTTTTCAAGCGTCAAAACTCTAATTCCCTTTCTCCTATGAGAGTTAAGAGGCCTATGCCCAGTTGTGGGACGCTAAGGGGCTGTAGTGGTGGTGGAGTGGTGGTTGTACCTAACTTACTTGCTTTTGATGATGTATGATGATGATTCAATTAATGATCTTCCCCTGTTTTCTAGTATTTTCCGTTAAGTAGTGCTAAAAACGTTATCCGAAATTCTATTCCGGTGCACAACGTTATCAACGTAGGTTGCATGAAAATAAACGTCTACGTAATGTTTACGTTTAAAACCGTATCCGGTCGCAACGCTAACTCGCTCGTAAACCGTTTTATGCATCTCGAGTGATATTGGATTCCGAGTCGGTTCGTTTGGCGTGGAATTCCTAATGCCCCAATTTATAGTCTGATGAAAATGTTATAGCCAGCTTAGCTCCAGCGTTGGCTAGTGGTAACTAGCCACGGCCGAAGCCTCCCACCAGGCCAGATCAGAGAAAATTCAGAAATTATAAATTGACACTGCCGGGATCGGACCCGGGACCTAAGGCAACAGCGCTAAACACTGTGCCAGGGAGAATATCAAAGAGAAGCACAATATAGCTGTTCCGGGTAAATTAATTTTACACCTTAAGATAATAGATGATGCCCGCGACTTCGTGCGCGTGGACTAAGTTTTTCGATTCCCGCAGGAACTGCTTAATTTTCCGGGATAAAAAGTAAGTAGCCTATGTCCTTTCCCCGAATACAACCTACCCCTGTACTAAATTTCATCAAAATCGGTTGAACGGGTGTACCGTGAAAGCGCAGCAGACAGACAGACAGACAGACAGATAGACACTTTCGCATTTATAATATTTGTATGGATTCTAAAATTAAATCATATTCTATTTTGCTCGTACATATTATATGCCATAGACCCATTTCCTTTCCAACAAATGATGGTGGTTACGTCATAATAGGAACCATAATAGGAAATGACTTCATAGTTCATACACAATCACGTTTATGTGATAATAATTTAAATTATACCGCCATCGGGTGTGATGACCTGATAGACAGACGTGCACACAATACGTATGTATCATTATGGTTATATTGTAAAAAAAAGTGTAATACGTGTTACGAGAAACGGATGTGTAAAAATAGATATTTTTTTTACTGTCTGGCAAATCATGATGTTCTATCTAATACCAGTAATGCCAGCGATTTATAAATCGCTGGCTGCTGAGTAATACTTATATCTTTTAGCTTGAAATAATATGGTAGGTACGATACGAGTATTCAATGCGAAAGTGTTTGTTTGTTGGTTTGGGGTTCAATCACGCCGCAACAGAGAATTTTATGTATGGACTAGAGGACGCCCGCGAGTTCATTCGCGTGGCATAAGTTTTTTTAATTCCCACAGGCACTCCTTCATTTCCGGGATAAAAAGAAGCCTATGTCACTCTCCAGATCCTCAACTATACCTACCCATGCAAAAAATCACATCGATCCGTTGCTCTGTTGCGGCGTGATTGAAGGACAAACTCTCTATTTAACGTCCTTGGGGATAGAAATTTCAAGACTGTGGAATACGTATTTCATCAATTTAAATCGGAAGCCCAAATACCAAGTTTCAGGGCGATAAATTTTAAAAACGACGTACTTTTATTCAAATTTTCAACCCCTATTTAACTCCTGTGGTGGTGAAATTTTTAAATATTTTGACACACGTACTTCTTTATTTTTTACCGATAGCCAAAATACGATAGGTTCGTTGATATAACTTGAGAAATATCTTGACAAATGAAGGACTTTTTTACAAACTTTCATCCCCTATTCCATTCCTTTGGGGGTTGAAATTTCAAAAATGGTAAAGTACTTACTTACATCTGCATATCTAACTGAAAGCCCAAATGCTAAGTTTCATGGCTATAACTTGAAAAATGAAGGACTTTCATACAAACTTTCAACCCCTTTGGGGGTGGAATTTCGAAAAACTGTGAAATACATATTTTTTTTATTTTTTACCGAAAGCCAAAATACCAAGTTTTGTTGATATAACTTGAGAAATGACGGACTTTCATACAAACTTTAAACCCCTATTTCACCCACTTAAGGGTGGAATTTTGAAAAATCCTTCCTTAGTGAGCGCCTACGTCACAAAAGGAACCTACTGTTAAAATTTCAAGTTTCTAGCCACAGCGGTTTAGGCTGTGCATTGATATATAAGTCAGTCAGTCAGGACTTTGAATTTTATATATATAGAAGATAAAGTCAAAGGAGGCTTGGAAAATCCATATCCATACTTCCATACTAATATTATAAATTCGAAAGTGTGTCTGTCTGTCTGTCCGTCTGTCTGTCTGCTACGCTTTCACGGCCCATCTATTCAACCGATTTTGATGACATTTGGTATAGCGGTAGGTTACATCCCGGAGAAGGACATAGGGTACTTTTTATCCCGGAAAATTAAGGAGGTCCCCCGGGATTCAAAAAAACTTAATTCACGCGGACGAAGTCGCGTGCATCATATACTCGTAGTTCCAATTTAAAGTCAGACGATGTCGCAGGTATTATCTTCTTCTTACTAAATAAAACTTTTAAAAAGTGGACCGACTTCAAACGCCCCGCCGACTTGAAAAGTAATTAAATAATTTTTAAATTATCTTCATCAAACAAAATATCCAATCTTATAAATGCGAAAGTGCATCTGTCTATCTGTCTATCACTCTATCTGTCTGTCTGTCTCCTATGTTTTCCCGGTCCATATTTTCTACCGATTTTGATGAAATTTGTTTTATTCCGAAATAATAAAGAGTTCCCGCGGAAATGGTATCATCTACTTTAGGTACTCTAAACCAATGAACTTGTTATATATAGTAACAAACTTATTATACAACAACAATACAACAATACAATATTATATTGTCAACGCCAAATCAACAGCGCGTTAGTGGAAAAATCATCAAAATCGGTGCATTATTTTCCGAGGAAATCGCGAACACATATACTTATCAAATAAAGCAACATTGCACTCGCTCTTCTCGATGAATTCTCGCTAAGCAAATATGACTTATAAAATATCTAGAGTATATACCAAGAATTGCAATCAAAGTTAGAACGTGCTAAGAATACCTGAGTAATACCCATGTATAGCACTAAAGATTCTAGATTAAACATCCACGTTATGGCCGCTCGAACGGGCACTGAAATTGTTCAAGCACCAAATTCTGCACATATCGAATCTTAGGATTTCATGCTACCTCTTGCGAATCAAATTAGCATACTCCGAGGAATTTCAGTCAAACAATGCTCTGAATAATCATGCAGCGTGATTCTCCAAAAAATACACAATTTATAAAACTGCACTTATGCCGTTATACTTGCCCCATTCCCATCGACGGAATAAATAATACATTTTTTTTAAATCCAGATGCAGCTTTCGACTCCATATAATTTTTTTTTATAACTTAAGAACCAAATTACCTCTTACGAATCAAATTAGCATACTCCAAGGAATTTCAGACAAACAATGCTCTGAATAATCATGCAGCGTGATTCTCCATAAAATACACAATTTATAAAACTGCACTTATGCCGTTATACTTGCCCCATTCCCATTGAAGGAATAAATAATACTTTTTTTTTAATCCAGATGCAGCTTTCGACTCCATATATATATTTTTTTATAACTTATGAACCAAATTACCTCTTACGAATCAAATTAGCATTCTCCAAGGAATTTCAGACAAACAATGCTCTGAATAATCATGCAGTGTGATTCTCCATAAAATACACAATTTATAAAACTGCACTTATGCCTTTATACTTGCCCCATTCCCATCGACGGAATAAATAATACTTTTTTTTTAAATCCAGATGCAGCTTTCGACTCCATGTAATTTTTTTTTATAACTTATGAAATAATTAACGCGTTAAAAGTTAAAACAAAATACAGCAATGAATTCCGGGTCCTGTAAGCTTAGTCTAAGTTTTAATTAGATCAATCGTTTAAGGATTCTATGACATTAGCGTAAAAGTAAAATGCACCCAAAAAACCCTCAATATAAAGTCACAAATTCAGTGCCTCCGACAGCTCTATTTTTATTGCTATCCCTTTCATTTAACTCCCTGCGGAAAGGGAATCTTAAATGTCTAGATTTAGTCATAGTGAAGTTTAAGAGATTGTGTTAAACAGAATTGACCACTATCTTGTTTGACGACCTCCGTGGCGCAGTGTGTAGCTCTGTTGCCTTAACGTGCGGAGGTCTCGGGTTCGATCCCCGGCAGGGTCAATTTGGGAATTTATAATTTCTGAATTTTCCCTGGTCTGGCCTGGTGGGAGGCTTCGGCCGTGGCTAGTTACCACCCTACCGGCAAAGACGGGCCGCCAAGCGATTTAGCGTTCCGGTACGATGCCGTGTAGTAACTGAATAGGGGTTTGGGTTAAATATAACTGCCATGCCCCTAACAGGTTAGCCCGCTACCACAGAACATATAATTATATGTTCTGTGCCCGCTACCATGTTAGACTGCATCTTCACTTACCATCAGGTGAGATCGCAGTCAAGGGCTAACTTATAGTGGATAATACAAAAAAAAAAAACATCTACTATAGCTTCTAAATACTAAAACTGTCTGAAGCTCGCCCCCATTTCGAAATTCAGCACTATATCTTAGAATGTAGGTACGTAGCTCCTTACAGATCAAGTCAGGCCCGTAAACTCCTATAGGAAGTTAAGCACCCTCAGCAGAACGAAGCTACTAGTTACAATGGACAGGAATTTCCAAGCAATATGCATAATTTCTGAAGCACTTTGATACCCGAGTGGGGTGTAGATAATGTCCTCCCGACCGAATTTCGGCCACGGCGGCCTATCGCCAGAGAGATTAGCCATCTGCGCGGGAGATATGCACTGCACGAGTGTGTGCGCATACACAGGTGCACTTTCTGTTCCTTTGCTCTCATAGCCCGATGGGACGGAAAATCCGACACGACCGAAGAGAGATTAGGCGCAGGACCGACGGCTTTACGTGCTCTCCGAGGCACGGGGGTGGAACACCGCCAATTTCCTTACTCCGGGCTAGTACCGAGAATTTCTTGTCACAAAACCCCAATACATACATTTTTAGTAGGTTGTTATAATTTTTTCTTTTAAAAATTTACACGTGTGCACCGCCCTGTCATCATGCAACCAATCTCCTTTCTTAGAAAGTTTGCCTGGAAGAGATCACTCATAGTGATAAGGCCGCCTTTACACCGTAACAAGTTGTAAATCCTGTCACCATTAGTTTTACCTCTGTTTTGTTATTTGTTTGTGTGTAATGTAAGGTTTATTATTTCGATAGTTGTCAATTTGACTTATTTCATGACTCTTTATCCAATTTGACCTGGGTGTACATTGAAAATATTATTAAGTTAATACTGTTTGTCAATATATCTCATGAGACAAGGAGTGTAACTACGTCGATATACTTAATTTAATTAACTAATGTTAAAGATTAGTCAATATCCGTTTGTTGACGTATATTGACATACTGAGGTGGGAGTGATAACAACTTTTATAAAACGAGAACGTTTTGGATCTCATGAGTCATTCGATGGACGACAGTAGACGTATTCAGAGATTAAGACGTAATGTTGCCAATTGCTGTATTATTCAATGAAGTGTTAAATTTGTGGTAAGGAAGTGATGAATATATTGATTTCGCGCAAGATTCGAGGATTATTTCACGGAAATCTCCCTCCGAGCCTTTAGTAATAAAGTGTGTTTACTTACTTACTTACTTACATGTTATGACCCGACCCGGGACTCGAACCCGGGACCTCGGCGGCCGCAGTCTAACATGCTAACCACTAATACCAACGAGGCAGTCTTAGAATGTACGTAGCTCCTTACAAATCAAGTCATTCCCGTAAACTCTTATAGGGCATTAAGCACCCTCAGCAGAACGAAGCTACTAGTTACAATGCACAGGAATTTTCAAGCACGTTGATACCCGAGTGGGATGCCTAGATACTGCTGAAGCCAAACTAACATGTTCTTGATTTTAGTGTAAGCGACTGCCTGCCTCGTTGGTCTAGTCACTAGTGGTTAGCATGTCCGAGATCCCGGGTTCGAGTCCCGGGTCGGGCCATAATTAAGTATTGGGTTTTTCTGACTACAAATTCTCAGCCCGGAGTTAGAAAGTTGGCGGTGTTTCACCCAAGTGCCTCGGAAAGCACTTAAAGCTGTCGGCCCTGCGCCTGATCTCTCTCCGGTCGTGCCGGATTCCGTCCCATCGGGCTATAACAGCAAAGGAACAGAGAGTACACCTGTGTTTGCGCACACACTTGTATCCCGCGCAGATGGCTAATCTTTCTGGTGATTGAGGAGGACATTATTATTATTGTAAGCTACTCTTTAATGTAAAGTCTCCATAATTGTAGGTTCTCTAATATGATTACTAGCTTTTGCCTGCGGCTTCGCATTAAGTTCGATTTTCATACAAATTCCAAACCCCTATTTCAGTCGCTTAGGGGTTGAATGTTCACAAATGAAAAAATCCTTTCTTAGGGGATGCTTACGTCATATAGCAGCTATCTGTATACCCAAGAGCTCGATCTGTTCAGTGGTTGAACTATGAGTTTAGTATCCTTTCCACCACCACCCACCACCACTACAGCCCATTAACGTCCCACTGCTGGGCACAGGCCTCCACTCATAGCAGAGAGGGAATTAGAGCTTAGACCCACCACGCTGCTCCAATGCGGGTTGGCGGGCTTTAACGACTATTATCATGTTAGTGATAATAACCGGGACCGACGGCTTAACGTGCTTTCCGAGGCACGGGGGTAGAACACCGCCAACTTCCTAACTCCGGACTAGTACTGAGAATTTCTAGTCGGAAAACCCAATACTTAATTATGGCCCGACCCGGGACTCGAATCCGGGACCTCGTCGGCCGCAGTCAAACATGCTAACCACTAATGACTAGACCAACGAGACAGTCTCCTTTCCATCCACACTTAATTATTTAAATGCGAAATTGTTGACCGAGCGAAGCGAAGGTCTCTGAGTCTACTTGGGTGAATTGGCACTTGTCCGTCCGTCCGTCCGTCCGTCCGTCCGTCCGTCCGTCTGTCAGAGCCTTATAACTTCTGAATTGCTGAACGTAATTACTTCAAATTTAAATATAATATGTAAATCGATGGCCTCCCGCCGAATATGGCTTAAAAAGTTATAAAAACCTTTATTTCAGGGGGGCTCTCATAGAAGCGAATGCGAAGTAAAATATTTTTTATAGCGTTACATAGGGTTGCTGTATATCATTTTAAAGATAATTAGGAATAGAGTCCAAAAATTTTTTTTTTTTAATTTTTCCCTTAAAATTGACGAAATAGGGGGCATTCAAAGTGGCGATTTTCTAACGTCCAAAGTTGACCTCAGAACTCTTAATTTTCTGAACTCTCAAGCCTGAAACTTGATCAATTATTTGAATTATATCCTGTACTTGAACAACAAATACTAAAATTAGATAAATATTATAAGGAAACGAAATTATTTATTTTTTAATGATGATGATATTTTTAACAGAACTTCACACTGATGTCAATAGATGGCGCTCTGTAAAACCGCGAGGTCTCAGTTCGGGGCGAACCACTAGTGTATATAGTACAGAAATGACGCATCCTGGGAACAGACATAAGCTACTCAAATATTTATTTCTTTTTACTTTTTACCTAGAACGAGGAAGGCTAAAAGATTTTATTATTCTAGTACTGCACTTTTTTTCACATCATTAGGTATACTTACGTACAACATAATAATAAAGCTCTTTCTTTTATCACATGGCCTTTGGCTGCCTCAACCGAGGACAATTTACTGCGTCTATGTAATATGTAAGTAAATTGTGGGAAATTTATAACTGGTATCACCTGGATGAATAATTACTTTTTCCAAGTACTAACTACTAAAAAAGCTTTATAAAAACTCAAGTTAGCAGGATAAGAAGATGAATGAAATATGAATGAATGAAATATAAAGAATATTTCATTCATTTCATTCAAAATTCAAAATTCAAATGTTTTTTATTCAAATAAACTTTTACAAGTACTTTTGAATCGTCAAGTGAATCTACCACTGGTTCGGAATGCCATTCCTACCGAGAAGAACCAGCAAGAAACTCGGTGGTTGCTCTTTTTAGATAATTCATTTACAATTTATCATTATAACTTATATCAATGTGTACATAAGTAACCGCTGTCCTTAGCATTGCTGGAGCGATCAAATCCAAGCTCCTCTATCATTTACATAATTTTCAACAGTATAATAAGCTTTTTTCAGGAGCATACTTTTAATGGATTTCTTAAACTTGTGTAGGTATAGGCAAGTTTAAAATAGGTTGTGGAATTTTGTTATAGAAAAGAATGCTCATTCCCACGAATGACTTGCTGACTTTTTTGAGGCGGAGCGATGGATGGATGGCATTGTACACCAAAACATAAAATAAATGATTATAAACTACAAAGCAAAAAATACAAGTCGGTACAATTGGCGGCCTTATCGCTTTGAAGCGATCTCTGCCAGGCAACCAATTCACATAGGAATGAAAATAGCGAGAAAGGGATAAGGGCGCACGTAAAAGTAAAAATTTAAAAAAAAAACTAGCACCTAACTAACAATAACATATTAAATACAACAATATAATTAAACATATACACAAAAACATAAATAAATACCACACAAATAATACATACAATACATACATACATAAAATTAGAATAGATATAAATCTAAACTAATATTATAAAGAGGAAAGATTTGTTTGTTTGTTTGTTTGTTTGTAACGGATAAACTCAAAAACTACTCAACCGATTTTATAAATTCTTTCACCGATAGAAAGCTACATTATCAGCGAGTAACATAGGCTATATTTTATTTTCAAAAAATTAGAGATCCTTACGAAAATTGCAATTATGTGAACTAGTCGGAAAAAATCCTCTCTTCTGAGAGCTTACGTGGCGTGCGCTGCGTAAATAGTTAAAGTTACACGAAAACAATGTAGGTATGGTGGAATTGTTCCTCTCAAAAAGTTCTAAAAAAAAGTCCGCGATAGCATACATCATCCTTTTAAGGTTGACTCACAATAACCATTTTTATAGCTATATTGGGTATAGACTATTAGGATTATTAGTGCTACCCGTGCGAAGCCGGGGCGGATCGCTAGTATTATATAAGATGGTCAAACAAGTAAAAGGTAGGTGGTAAACATGGGGACGTGACGGAATCATATCGTCAAGTCTTCCGAAAATCAATCATTTTGGTGCACTGCATGATTGTTTTTTTGAAGTGAAAACTTCTTTAGCCGCGTTGAGCATTTTTTGGTAGGGGGTAAACTTGTGGATTCGCGTTACCGTCACCGACATGCTGGCGTTGTTACGAAGACAAAAGTTATTAAATATAAATAAACTATATTCGTAATTAAACTTTAATAGCTTAGTTTTAAGGTTTATATTTTATAGTAGTTTATGCAACTGTCATATAATGAAGGGTATTAAAACACGAGTGTGAGTTTATGAAACGAGCGCAGCGAGTTTCATAATAGTAACGAGTGTTTTAATACCCGTGTTATATGCAGTTGCATACACTACTTTATCTTCACTAATGCAATTATTTATCAAACAACAAGAGTAAAAGCTGACAACAGTTTATCGCGTACGTGTATTGTCACAGTGAACTTGCCGCCATTAAAATCTAACCAATGAGAGCGCAGCTACGCGCGCAGGGCCAATCAGGAGCGAGCGCGTGCTGTTCGTTTTTTATTTAATTGGCACAAGATCTTACCAAAGAGTTTTGTGTATGTAAGTTTAGTAGTTTCGACGAAGTTTTCACGTATAACCCAACTGTTTTCAAAAGCCAGCCTAATATCAAAATTTTATACAACTTGTATGAGGATTTTGACATAAGGCTCGCCAGGTTAATTGGTCGCGTTTTATTGATGTTTTATTGAGATTTTACGATATCGATGTGGATATTATACCATCATGTGAAATTGCTTAAATTGAATGTTTTGTTATCTGCGCTATAACAGTAGTAATTATAAGTCAAGTATTGGAAACATAAGTAGAATGTTATAACATTAGTGTAGATAAAATATTTAAAAATATATAGGTATATATATATATATATATATATATATATATATATATATATATATAATTTAAAAAAATATTTAAATATTTGTCTTCACTTCTATCAGCAGTCCCTACGACTGCATTAATCCATGAAGATCTGATGAATAGTTGATGATAGATAGATCTGATGATAGCGGAATCCTGATCAGGTAACATGAAATCAATAATTGCAATCAGTGTAAAAACTTAGTCTCTAAAGTCTAAAGGTCTAGCCCCACTTGAGATTCACGGAGCGGCGCGGCACGTAGCGGATTTAAAGTATTTGTACGGGGCCGCGTCACGCAGTGCATCTCCGTGCCGCGTTGCTCAAGTGGGCTCAGCTCCATAACTCGTACCTAATACAATAGGGATGATGACAACTCAATCAAATCAGCAACTCTTTATCAAACTTAAAAACACACTTCTAGTATGGAAGTTGTATGAAATTCACAGTTGTGAAGTCATTAAATTTCAACGCACTTTTTTTTTTTTAATCTATAAGTATTTTAAAATGGTTATCAAACTTAAAACTAACCGAGAATATGAGTTTTATTCAATAATCAGTTAGAAATAATTTATTTTTGATATAGGCATTGTGACGTCCACCAGTCACAAGTGTGGGAATTGGGTACAATAAAACAACCGCATGTGCTCTCAGCTCCGCTGTCAAGTTACAACTGCCATTTAATTACTAATCATGTTACATAAACATCACACCTCTCCCTTTTTAACATATTTAGTTGGTAAGCCTTGGTACAGCTACATAATTGTATTTTAAATATACGTACACAACGTTACAACTTATATAGTTTTTTTTTTTAAATAGTTAGTGAATTTAACTAATGATATTAATATTTTTGTATTTCAGTTTTATTATTTATACTAGATGATTCCCGCGACTTCGTCTGCGTGGATTCAGATTTTTTGATTCCCGCGGGAACTCTTTAATTTTCCGGGATAAAAAGTAGCCTATGTCCTTCCCCGGGATACAATCTACCCCTGTACCAAATTTCATCAAAGTCGGTTGAGCAGATGGGCCGTGAAAGCGTAGCAGACAGACAGACAGACAGACAGACAGACAGACGGACAGACAGACAGACACACTTTCGCATTTATAATATTAGTATGGATTCCGGTCATCATATTTTGACATTTGCCATTTCTCCCTTTCCTCTTTTGATTTTCTGCTGAATCCTTATTTTCTTCCCTTTTTCTTCATTATTTTGTCCTGGTGTTTTAATTTATGAGTTTATTTCGGGATTGGTAATTGATCTTAAAAGGACGATTATAGAAATATTAAGAAATGTAACGCAAACATATTTACTGGTCTAGCGCAAGTGAGCGTAAATCTGTAAGAGCAGGTAAAATATTAAATAGAGTGGAATCACTAGCCGTGGCTACCAAATAATTTAATCTCGATGGAAATCAAGGAAATCTTATTTTTCGCTTCTGAACTAAAAGCTTCATTGCAGAAGTAGGCAATGATTTAACATTTTTGATATTTTTATACTCTCATTGAAACTTGCAAGAGTAACCTATTACAACGTGTAGAGATTAGAGGCGCCTCGAGAGATTTAATCTAATTATTATCGCACCGGCCTGAATTTAAAGACAATATTCATCAATTTAGGGTTTGATTGCTATCATCACCTCTAAATCAAATCGCGATCTAAACACCAAAGCATACAATAGTCGCTGAGTCTCCGAGGTGGACTGACCAACCAACATCGAAATAATTAACCTAAGGTACAGCTCAGCAAAACTGTAACAAAATTGCAATCCTTGACCCGAGGTAACATTAAAGCCCTCCCGTTTGTGCCTGTCCTAATTCCTGGACTAGACACATCATGGTTACATGCGCAAACCCTAATTCCCGGACTGTCCGCATTTCCTACCTTGGCGCATTACCTCGGGGTTTCCATCTAATATTTATGGTACGCGTCAGTTTAAACTCTCATTTGATGTTTAAGCGAAATTCATCAAATTTTAAGCGAATTTTAAATGTCCGTCAACTCTTTATTCTAAAAATGACCTTGATGAAACACTCTGAAATGCTTAACGCGCCTGACAGAAATGAATTGGCAAGAAAAAGAGTGTACAAAGCAATCATGCCTCACACAAACACAGCATTTGCAAGACGTTTTCCACCATACTTAGACACATATATTTACAATAGGGTACTTAAATTTATCGATTTAAAGGAACTAACTATGAGGAATGCTAAAGAAAAGTTAATATCTTGGCTTAACACACTCTCCTATGAAGACACTGAATTTCTGCTTAAGTCGTTCATTTAAATTTACAGTATGCTTATATATTTATTGCAAATATCTATGTATTTATTAATTGATATATTATATTATTTATATTAATATTTCCATCAGTAGTTTACCAGCACTATGTTTATCATTAATCGTGTATTAATCAATTTTAATTTTTGAAACCTCTATGTAATTATTGCTTTAATCAGTTTTGATATGATTTTTAGGTAGTTACCTTTGCAACACTCCGTGTTATATAACATATCCCCGACCGAGTATATCGCAACGGAATTCGTATATCAGGACCTCACGATACAGGTCTCCTAGTGTGAGGTCCACAGTTAAGCACATAAGGGATACTTGAGCCAAATCGCGAATCAAAATGTAATTAGTTTTAAGATATAAAATATGTTTGTTAAAATGTGTACCTTACTTCCACTATTTAATTAGTTTTAAGATTCTAGTTTGTTAATTTCGGTTAATGTGTACCTTACTTTCACTATTACTCTTGTTACCTTTAAAAACATTTTTGGAAATAAAGTATCATATCATATCATATCATAAAATCTACTACTGGTTCGGAATGCCACGACCTAGCGAGAAGAACCAGCAAGAAACTCGGTGGCGTCTAGCATTCAAAATAATAGCCACCGATCACTGAACAAAACGATGACATTGGTATAAGTTTGTAATGACGGTACTTTCAAATTTTTAATTTTTTTAATTACTCGCGTCTTCAAAAATAAACAGCAAATGTGCGGATTGCAAAGCAAATTTGTAAGCATAATTCCAGAAGCGGGCAATGACTAAAATTACTTTTAAAATATATTTGCACCCTCTATATAAAACCTGTACGAGCGAATGGTCACAACGTGTACAGTTTCACGAGAGATTCAATGTAAACAGTCAAATAGAGAAACTTGGCCAAAACATCACGACAATAATTAATCACTTGATCAGGCTGCAGTTGCTACTGCTAAACTTAAAATCAAATTGCGATCTAAACTCAAAAGCATTCAATTACCGCTAAGTCTGCCGGTAGGAGACTAACTTTCACACGTCAAAGTATTCGTATTTATTATACAAGTTATTCCAATTTGGCGTTCCCGCCTACGAACTGACCGAGTCAAAATACATCGAATGACACCTTCATGAATAAATAAATTAACAACTTTTATCTTTTCTGAAAATTCAATTCAATTTTAAACACGAAGCTGACAGTTCGGCCGTCTTGCAAATAACACGTCCTCGTGTTCAAGTCATATCACGGACATATTTTATGCCCCAAATCGTGAACAGGTGTCTTGCCCCAAATCATGATCAGGCGTTCTTGCCTGTGGCGTTCTTGCCTGAATTCATGATCAGGCGGTCATGCCTGGGCCGCTCCTGCTCACGATTATTTTGCTAATAATAATTAATCTGTGAGAGTAAGAACTTTCAGTGTTATCAAACACTCAATGAGCTATTTTCTATAAACCGAAACGACCAACCTCTCATTCGATGTACTTTTTCAAAATCTGAATAAGTTATTCACTGTCACAAGTCTCAGGTTATGAAACAAAACTTTTAATCTTGAGTAATACGAGCACTTCCACAGTATTGATTTTAAAATAACAATAATGCCATTTTAGAATTCTTAAAATAATGAAAATGGTGTGGGCCGATCTAATATTTAAACTCTTGTCTTAGATTATTCGCAGATTTGCACTAATCTTATGACTGCGTCATTCATATGACTATGTTTTGTTAATTATTGTAATTTGTAGAACTAGATTTAGTTGTCACAAATTCATCAATATTGTGTAGGACATAAGGGAACCTGCACAATAAATAATTATTGAAACCCTACCTTGAAAATAGAGAACAGGCAACCACTCGTATGCATGTAGGTATGTTCTTAAATATTACCCACTTGGTAGTTATGTCATGCCGTCCCTGGCAATCTTGCCGTCCCTGGCAACTTTCATTTACAACCGACTTCCAAAAAGAAAGAGGTTCTCAATTCAGTGTGTTGTTTCGTTCCAATAAATTCCCACCCGATGTTAAATGTGGTTATATCAACAACATTACCCACGGATAAAGAATTCGAAGGTGAAATCAACCATGCTTTAAATACAAAGTAAAATGATTTCATGTATCGATTTAATGGCAAATTACAACCAATAATATGATTAAAATATTAATGAGGTGGTCATGAAACATCATCTCACACCAACGTCGTGCTGTCCAACGTTACGCATGTCGCTCTTGAGTACGTTCTGTAAATATTGATTGCATCGTATGCCTACGCGCTCAACTAAGAGTTACCGTAAACATCACTTTTCAAAAGTTAAACCATATTATATTAATATAGTATGGTCAATTAATTCGAAATGTCTTCATAAACATAAAGTAGATACCCGTAGGTACCTTGCGTAATCAGCGTATTTGCCTATAAATATATTGCTAGCATTGCTAGTAAGCAATGCATATTATTATTGTTACCCAACAAGGTTTTTACTTCCTTAGGTGCGTTGAGTGCGCGCACTTTTTGGGTGAACAAAATCATGGAACTCGCGTCATCGTCACGCTTTACATTGTTTTGAGTTTTCACTTCTGTCAGCAGTCCTTATAACTGCCTATACGTTTTTTTTTTTTTTTTTTTCTTTTTTCGACAAAGTATTTTGTTAGTACCAACCGACATTGTCAGTCTACTACTCGGTGTACAGTTACCGTTTTGGGTAGTACCAACTAGCATTGCTAGTTTACTATTTTTGTTGTTAGTACCTTTACTACTCAGTGCACAATTTACGTTTTGGGTAGTACCAACTAGCATTGCTAGTTTACTATTTTTATTGTTAGTACCTTTACTACTCAGTGCACAGTTTACGTTTTGGGTAGTACCAACTAGCATTGCTAGTTTACTATTTCTATTGTTAGTACCAACCGACAGACGTCAGTTTACTACTCAGTGCACAGTTTACGTTTTGGGTAGTACCAACTAGAATTGCTAGTTTACTATTTTTGTTGTTAGTACCTTTACTACTCGGTGCACAGTTTACGTTTTGGGTAGTACCAACTAGCATTGCTAGTTTACTATTTTTATTGTTAGTACCTTTACTACTCAGTGCACAGTTTACTATTTCTGTTGTTAGTACCAGCCGACAGATGTCAGCTTACTACTCGGTGCATGCCTAAAATGTTTGGCTTAGTACCAACTGATCTTGTCAGTTTACTACTCGTTTCATTTTTGTTTTTGGATAGTACCATCTGGCACTGCCAGTTTACTACTTTGCACTCGTAATAAAACAACGACCGAATCCAAAATCATAAACTTTCGGGAATCAGTGAAAACTATTTTTTTTAAGGTGACGTATTTTTTTAAGCTGAAATCGTTCCTGATAAGCGCAACTCATAAGTAAAAATGGCTACATCGCTTTTGAATAATATGTTTTGAATATGTTTTGATTTAGCCACAATGCAATCTCTTTTAAACTCCTTGGAAAACAGTTGAACAAGCTGCTTGAACTCATTACTAGTATCATACTGTCGCTCTGCATACAATTTATATAATTTTTTGCCTCTTTCTATGCAATTCATTTGTTGCCCATTCGTTAAAAACATTTGCATCAGCAGTTAAGACCGTTTTACTGGTGAATATTGATTTGAATATTTCACTGAAAGTATTAAGGAATATGTTATACATTTCATTAGGACTCAACCCATTTGGTAAAAAAGGGAGTTCCTTTGTAAGACTTGTTCTTATTTTTTCAATACGGTCCAACGTTACTGGTACAAAAGTTATTCTACGCTTTGATACATTTTTATTTAAATTTTTAAACTGAATTTGTTGTCCACAATGATCTGAATCTAATTTACTAATAATGTTTTTATTAACAGGTATAAAATTTGTAAAAATATTGTCTATGCATGTGGCACTAGTTGCAGTTATTCTAGTTGGCTCCATAAACATATTGGATAAGTTATACAATTTGAATAGATTCAATAACTTGCCACATATGCCACATACTTCAATATGTTTACTTTTGCATGGGATGGTAACAGTATTAATTAGTCACCTTTATATGTAAAATAACAATTGTATGCAGAGGACATCGATATTTTACAAAAAAGACCCATTACCGTTATCACTCTATCTGAAAAAGAGTCTATATTCTATGAAGTGGCGGTAAACAATTACTGACCCACTTTAAATTAAGTCACTGTTTTATACTGAAAAACTTACTGGTCAATTTACTACTCAGTGGATTTTATGTAAACCCTCTTTAGTACCTGCCGTTCACCGGCTTACCAATTTGATACATATCTTTCTTAGTACCAGCCCGTTTCCGACCTACTAATTTGATCAATAGCTCCTTAGTTCCAGCCCTTTACAGACTTACTACTGAAATCATGAGAGTAGGAGTAATTTATTTAAATATTACACAAAACAGACAAGTAAGTACCCACACCCATTTGTTTTCATATATTATCGTGACAAAGAATACACAATATCTCGATACCGCCACAATACGGCACAATTTCGAAAACCGCGAGATTTAGTTTGCATTTTTCATGAGGTCACCTATTGAATAGAAAAATATGGAAAGAGCTTTTAATAGCATATAATATTGGCAATTACTTTCGATCGCGGATATTATGTTTTTTAGCACTATCCTCAACTTTTCAATCAAATGTAAAAATGTTTATACGTTAACCGTCACAAAGGTCCGAAAAATCCAGTGTTCCATTTATAAACATTAGGTAGGTTCCGCTTACAAGTTTTAGTAAGCTTAAGTACCTACATAAATTTCATTAAATTATTGCAATAATATAATTAGCGGAAATAATTGATTGAAAATTAAAAAGGACATAATAAGTATTTGAATTAGAGTGAGGTGATAGCGTTCAAAACGCAGGTGACACGTCAATATTCATGCATGCAAAACATTAAGGTGGGTAATGTAGGTACCTACTCACTATTTTGCTCCACTCCTCATTTTCGTTTTTTCATTTTTTTTTTTCTTACACCATTTAAGGGTACGTACCCCCTGACTCGTCGCCAGTTGTGACGTCCACCAGTCACAAGTGTGGAAATTGGGTACAATAAAACAACCGCATGTGCTCTCAGCTCCGCTGTCAAGTTACAACTGCCATTTAATTACTAATCATGTTACATAAACATCACAGGCATCATCCCTACGTGCCGCGCCGCTCTGCGCCTCTGTAGTGGTGCTAGACCTTAATAAAGAAGCATTCACAACGCAACATGCAATATTGCAATACCAGTGGGACACTCCACTACTACCTAGATTGTACCGGTTAAAACCGGCTCGCACCGGATTGAACCGGATTAGATTTATTAGAAGCGAACGGAACGGTCGAGAGATATTTTGATTACAAAAGAGTCGGGAAAGAAAAGAGGATTAGTAGTTAATACCGAACGTATTTTGTCATTCAGTTGAATTTTGCTAAGCAATCTGAAAATTTTTCATTTATAATTTTCATTTTCATTCGTTCATTCATTTAAAAATCAAAATCAAATATTTTTTATTCAAGTCGACTTTCAACAGGTGCTTTTGAATATTCTAGTGAATCTACCATTTATTCTGAAATCAACGGTTTCATAACAATTGTTATTCTTGGTCTTTTCTGCCCCGTATACCTGCGAATTATGGAACCAGCTTCCACCTGCTGTGTTCCTCCTAAACTACAATATATAATATGAGGATAGTATATTTAAGGGGCGGATAAAAATGTATTCAAGGTACGGATAAAAATTCCTTAAAGGCCGGCTTATCAAAGAGAGCACGTTGAAGTTTTTTCATTTCATTTCACTTATTGTTTAAACTGTGTTACAGTAAAGGTCTAGTTATGGCACCTAAAGATTGCCAATTTTGGCGTGCAATATTTATAATTCGAATCTAAATTAATGTATTATAACAAATTGATCAAGTACTGCCTCGTAGGGCACGTTAAGCCGTCGGTCCCGGTTATTATCACGAACATGATATTAGTCGTTAAAGCCTGCCAACCCGCATTGGAGCAGCGTGGTGGGTCTAAGCTCTAATTCCCTCTCTCCTATGAGAGTGGAGGCCTGTGCCCAGCAGTGGGACGTTAATGGGCTGTAGTGATGGTGGTGGTGGTGGGTGGATACTACCAAAAATTAATTAATTGTACGATCGGTTCATTTTACAAACAACATTTTCGTTGTACGAACAGCAAATCAACCTAAGAGCGTAACTATCTCCTTGCCAATGGTAAACATTTTCGTCGGATATCCATTTCCATAGCCAAACGTCACTCGCGTGACAACTCAATTTCATCTCA
The DNA here is from genome assembly GCA_917051295.2 of Erebia ligea. Classification (NCBI taxonomy): domain Eukaryota; kingdom Metazoa; phylum Arthropoda; class Insecta; order Lepidoptera; family Nymphalidae; genus Erebia; species Erebia ligea. The sequence continues at coordinate 10,992,720 of OU785241.1, read as the reverse complement.
ACTCTCTAGAGATTTCGCCGTGCATAGAGATCGAATTGAGATGAACCGCAGTATAATTTGTAAAGAGATTGCCTGTCTGAAGTCATTCTCCTCAATACTCAAGACTTTCCATTAATCACTTAGGTTGGAGTTATCTTGGGCTAATAATGGGGTAAGCTCCAAAATACTTCCGATGCAAACGACTCAAATAAGGTCCAGTTTCGTTAGAAATGACCAACAATAAAAACCGGTCAAGTGAGAGTCAAACTCGCGCACAAAGGGTTCCGTACCACCACACAATGTAAATTATCTTAGTAAATAACAATAAAGATGCCTCAAAACATGTAATCAGCTGTGAAATACATAACTGGCTTACGTAAATGGCGCTAAACCGGTAGCGCTATGACAAACATTTTGACACTCCGGAACCCTGAATAACGAATTTCGGATTTTTTCCTATATTTGTGCTGTGAGACCTTACTACTTGCCTAATTTCACCGCTGGGCACAGGCCTCCATAGAATAGAGGGAATAAGAGTTAATACCCACCACGCTGCTCCAACGTGGGTTGGCGGGCTTTAAGGACTATTATCATGTGTGTGATAATAACTATCACACACATGATAATAGGATAATCGCTTTCATCATTTAAAAAAGCCAACACATTTTAATCAGGCTTAAGTAACCGCTATTTACGTTGGTTAAAAAAGAAGCTTTACAGATGCGAGTCTCGGTACCGGATAGCGCTGACGTCACGATCCAATTTCATCTCAATCCTCTAGGGTCGCAGCCTGCATTGATCCGACTACAATCTGTAAGCCGGTTCGATTTACGAGGGCAAATAAAAAAATCACTGATCCAATATTTTATTCTGACTAGTGATAATTTAATGTATTTTTTTTCTTTTGCAGCAATACCTAGGTACCTAGGTAGGTTGTATTTATAATTATATTAGATAATTTTTGCATGCCAGTACACGGCAGATTGTATTTCATATACCAATTTATAATAATGTTACATCAATGTACCTACGCAATCTATGCAAATCAATGATTTGATTGATTTGATTTGAAAAATGTTTTTTTAATTATATTACTAGCTGATGCCCGCGTGGTTTAAGTTTTTTGATTCGCGCGGGAACTCCTTAATTTTCCGGGATAAAAAGTAGCCATTGTCACTCTCCAGGTCTTCAACTATACCCATGCCAAAAATCACGTCGATCGGTTGCTCCGTTGCGGCGTGATTGAAAGACAAACCAACAAACAAACACACTTTCGCATTTATAATATTAGTATGATGAGTTAGCCTTTCACTGCGATCTCACCTGATGGTAAATGATGATGCAGTCAAAGATGGTGGCGTGCTAACCTGTTAGGGGTACATACTGCAGTTATATAAACTCATATCCCTAATCAGTTTCTACACGACATCGTACTGGAACGTTAAATCCGTTAAATGTTTTTGCCGGTAGGGTGGTAACAAGCCATAGCCGAAGCCTCCAACCAAACAAAACCAGAGAAACTTAGAAATTATAAATTCCCAATTTAACCCTGCCGGGGATCGTACCCGAGACGTCCCGCCAATCCCACAGCGGGTCTTCAAAACATCAGACATAAAGCATAGCTGATTAAACTTTTTAAATACTCGTTAATTTAAAAAATAGTTTAAACGATAATATATTAGTATACCCATTACCCATAGTCAATATCTCACTTATGTAGATTCAGATATTACTCCAATAGATCAAGTCAAGGTGGCTATAACTAGATGGAATGAAAAATTAACATACAAATTAAACTGCAGAGCCAATATACTCAGTTCCTCTCTATAGTGTTTATCTTTGATACCGCGTACGCGTCTCTATTGACACAGTCTAATAGATTTCCCCTCGGGCTATTCCTGGGAAAGATTCAATATTTCATACTTAAGCCGAGCGCGCACTACAGATTCAATTCACTGCGATACGTTGCCTTTGCTTATTCTATGCATGGTTCCATAATAAAATGAGATATAGGATTCTATCAATAAAGTAAAAAAGTAAAAGTAAAATATACTTTATTGTACACAAAGAAATAAAAAGACAAAAAACAAACATAAATAGATACGGCACAACAGGCGGCCTTATCGCTTAAATAGCGATCTCTTCTAGGCAACCTTAGGGCAGAGGAAACTTAAAAGAAAGCGGGAGGGGTGTACTGAGACATAATAATAAGTAAATATTATATACATAAAAACACAGGTAAGTACAATGTAAAAATATATAGAATAAATACACAGTATAAAAGTAATAGGTAATAGACGACAGATGAATAAATAGATTTTAATGATAGATAATGTTGTTTCAATTTAGTTTTGAAGATAGGAAGAGATTGAGATAGCTTAATATTCAAGGGGAGAACGTTCCAAAGCCGTATAGCAGTTACCGTAAAAGAATTTTGATAGAAGGAAGTTGAGTGTCTAGGAGTACTTAATAAAAGATTATTTTGAGAACGGAGGGAAGAAGAGTGAGAGTGACATATATACTTAAATATTGTGATTATCGACTTTTACCTGCAGTTTTCAGACCGACTAGCCTTAGGGCGATTTCAGATTGGCCTTTTTATAGGTTCATTTCCAGAAGAGATTTTAGATTTATCTTATGGACTATGCTTATCTGTAAAATGTATGCTTATGTTTTATTAAAATTTAATTTAACGTTTAAACGTTCAATTATGCCAAGAAATATTATCTAAACTGGAGAAGTTTTCATTATGTATAGAAATTAATTATAAAAATAGCCTAGTTACGCCTAAGAGCGCTGAAATTTCAATACTTTTTTAATCAAGCAATAAAAAACTGATTTAATTGGGGAGAACCAATTTAGATTCTGTGAAAAGGCATTTATTTTCCGGGATAAAAAGTACCCCGTGTCATTCTCCAGGATGTAAGCTACCACTGTCCAGTAGTAAGGCCATGAAAATAAACTGACAGACAGACACAAAGACAGACTCTCACATTTGTAACATTAGTATGGATAAGGCACTCTTGCGTGAAATTTAGGCTCTGGAATATTTCTCTTGGAGTAAGTACCTAATAAAATTGTGTCTAGCCACGTAGAAAACGATAAAAAGAAACAAAATATGTTACACATTTTTATGATATAAAAATACATTATTACAAATCATATCATACTTATATCATCATACGAGATATTATAAATGCGAAAGTGTGTTTGTTTGTTTATTGGTTTGTTCTTCAATCACGCCATAACGGAACAACGGATCGACGTGATTTTTGCCATGGGGTATAGTTGAAGACCTGAGAGTGACATAGGCTACTTTATATCCCGGAAAATTAAAGAGTTCCCGCGGGAATCTTAAAAAGCTTAAACCACGCGGACGAAGTCGCGGGAATCAGCTAGTCATTTTATACATCCAATCTCATAAAAAAGAGTAGACAGATGACTCCACCTAACGATATATTAAAGCTATCTAAAGAAATCATAAGAAATGTACTGTGTGAGTTAATGTTAGCCTCGCGTCATTTTTCTGGCAAATGGATGACATTTATTCCCCCATTCTCGGAATTAATGGATCCCTAAAAGATAAGTCATTCGTCATATTTATACAAAAAAATATACGGTCAAGGGGGAATAGGAACTGCTCCCTGAGAGTGTTCCGTTGATATATAGTTTTTTCATATTTTTGGAGCATAGTTTTTTCAGGACTATGAAACGCGAGGACCTGGCTTGGAAAAATCGAGCGGGATAAAGAGTTTGACGCTTTTTATCACGCCTACGATTTTCCCATGCGTACAGAAAATCGCGTTTCGTAGTGCCGAAAAGAACTATGTTTTATTAATTTTTGTGGACCTTCCTGGCGCAGTGCTGTGGTCTTATAAGTGCGAGGTCCCGGGTTCGATCCCCGGCAGGATCAATTTGTGAATTTTCTCTGTCTGGCCTGGTGGGAGGCTTCGGCCGTGGCTTGTTACCAGCAAAGACATACCGCTAAGCGATTAAGCTCTAAAGATGCATCATCACTTATCATCAGGTGAGATTACAGGCAAGAGCAGAATAGTAGTAGCGCAAAAAAAAATTTGTTTGTTCAAACCGTCCAAAAAACAAACCAAAAGCGCAGCTTTTTTTCTTCGGAGATACGGAACCCTAAAAAACTAGAAAAGCACATCGCTCGACTGGCAAGCCAGATCATTAATAACCCCGGGTTAGTCTCTAGAAAAGTTAAGTAAAATATATTGTCTTTGCGTGAATTCCATTCCTCAAGTGGGTAGTTAACCTTTCGTCACGAAGAGTGTTTTTGTTTCAGCTTATTTAAGACAGCTTTTAATCCACGGTCGGTTGGAGGGAGGGGTTTGCCCTTGGCCCTTAGGTCTAGAGGGCCTCCAAACTTTGAGAAGTCCTTTAGTGGAATTCCAAATGTTCGATATATACGAGCCATTTCAGAATAAGAGGCCCATCGTAAGTAAAATAAAAAAAATGGTTTATATAGTATATATGGTATATATATATATATGGTATAAATGGTCATAGGTAAATGAAACCGTTAAAATAAATAATGTAAATCCAATCAGATAAGTTCTTTATCAAAAAAAAATGCGATTGCAAAAAAGTTACTATATTTACTATCCGTTTTGGAATTCAGTTACGCATGCTACATAGGAACTCGCTTCGGCTTTGCGACTGACCCTGGCAGTCAATTCCGCAAAGCAAAAAAAACCTTAAAACTCAATAGAAGAACAAGGGCCTCATTTGGGCCTTCGACGGACTTAGTCCGCCACTGTATTAGCGATGGATTGAAATTTAATCGAAAACCGATTAAGGACAAAATTCGATCACCGGTCCATTTATCATTTACAAAGTTTGATAAGTTAAACCTCTAATTCTGGAAAAATTATTACTTACTAGCTGACCCGGCAGACGTTGTCCTGCCTTGAAGCTAGAACCCGGTTGCAGCGCCCCCTATCGGGTCCAATTGTGAATATAAACCATCCCGGGACCCACACAAACATACTCAAAAAATTCCATCTAAATCGGCTCAGCCGTTCTCGAGTTTTAGCGAGACAAACGAACAGCAATTGATTTTTATATAGGTATAATAGCTGTTGCCCGCGACTTCGTCCGCGTGGTTTAAGTTTTTTTGATTCCCGCGGGAACTCCTTAATTTTCCGGGATAAAAAGTAGCCTATGTCACTCTCCAGGTCCTCAACTATACCCATGCCAAAAATCACGTCGATCCGTTGCTCCGTTACGGCGTGATTGAAGGACAAACCAACAAACCAACAAACAAACACACTTTCGCATTTATAATATTAGTATGCAGAGGTTATGCGCGATTCGCGTGTGGATTGCCTCTACACTATCATGGTGCAGGGCAGGGCTTGGGCTGGCTACAATGACATCCTGAGGGCATTTGATGACAGGTTTGATTGTCAGTACCTGAACCATTGTCATATGGTGAACATGCTGACAAATCAGAGCTGTCTTAGATAAGGTTTTAGGATTAGGTCGTTTTATAATAACTAACATTAGGTTATTTTGAGTGTCACACAAGTTAACAAAAATGATCTTAAATGTTCGAAATAAATGATTTTTATTTATTTATTTATTTTCATGATTCATCATAATCATTTAACGAGGATCCCACTGCTATTCTTCTGGATTGTAAAGTAGACTGTTCATTTGCTTTTAGTATGTGAAGTTTACATTAAACAATCGATTTAGATTAAAAGAGCAATATTTCCAAAGTAGAAAACATCTTAGCCAAAAAATACACGAGGACATCCCTGGCGCAGTGTTGAGCGCTGTTGCCTAAACGTGGGAGGTGTTGGGTTCGATTCCCGGCAGGGTCAATTTTTGAATTTATAATTTTTGAATTTTCTTTGGTCTGGTCTGGTGGGAGGCTTCGGCCGTGGCTAGTTACCACCCTACCCTACCGGCAAAGACGTACCGCCATGCGATTTAGTGTTCCGGTACGATGCCGTGTAGAAACCGACTAGGGGTATGGTTTTAATATAACTGCCAGACCTCTTACAGGTTAGCCCGTTACCATCTTAGACTGCATCATCACTTCATGTGAGATCGCAGTCAAGGGCTAACTTGTAGTGGAAATAGAATATAAAAAAAATGCAATTGAAATACCTATAGCTCAGTGTAATAAATTGTGTAAAGTCTAACTACCGTGTGAAAACAATAATCCGATTAAAAACCTTATCGGAAAATGCACAGAACTCTTAGTTATTTATAGAGTCGATCAAATCAATTAGAAGCGGCGGCTTAAACGGCCTTTAGGGTTGTCGATTACTTGAAACTGTTCAATTATTAAATAGTTTAGTCGATATTTCAGTCCTCAATTCAAATTAATCCTTTAAGGTATGACTAGACTATGAATGATAAATATTTCATTTCATGATAGGAAATTGAAGTACGAGTAAGATTGTTTTGTGTATAAATACATAGTCTTCTAGGTTCAGGGTGAACTAAACAACTATTTTAATTATTTAAACTTTGGCGTGCATATCTTATTTTTTTCGAAATCTTGCACCAGAAAAATATGATCAAAAGAATCAGAACATGTAGCTAAGGTACCGTCTAAACAGTCTAATAATAATAACTACTTATCTAGATTCTCTAACAAAGAACTAACAGGTGATCTTTACAAGAAAGTACTGGAGCACCCAATGTGCACCGCACATGACATCACATCAGTGATCCACATATTAAACTACTTATTTACGTAAAGTCAATTTTTTTAACGCTAAATAATAATGTTTAAGTTAGAAAGTGATCAATTTGAAAATGTAAAGAGTCTACGTATATAAACAACTTAAACGTATTCACAGGAAAATCATAGTTTTCTTTGCCAAGCCAATTTTTAATATAAAAAAGTGTGTGCAATTCACACACGGCAGAAGTGAAACTTCAGAAAAGTAGCCTACGAGAGAATGAGATAAATAAGTATAACTTGTATTCTATCTCATTCTCTCGCAGGCTAAATCCTATTATATTTATCTCATTCTCTCGTAGGCTACTTAGACTGCGAGAGAATGAGATATAATATATAACTTGTATTCTATCTCATTCTCTCAGTCTAAATCCTATTATGAATATGTCTCTTTTTAGTGTCGTTTGTTCGTTTCATCGAATTTTCAAATCACAACGTTTCTAAAGTTTTTTTTTTATCCACTACAAGTTAGCCCTTGACTGCAATCTCACCTGATGGTAAGTGATGATGCAGTCTAAGATGGTAGCGGGCTAACCTGTTAGGGGCACGGCAGTTATATTAAACCCATACCCCTAATCGCTTGGCGGCACGTCTTTTCCGGTAGGGTGGTAGCTAGCCAAGTTTCACTTAAAAAATCACATAGACATGTAAATAAGTCAGTGACAGCCCTATTCCAGCTCCATATACATGACGACTCTAGCACGTTCCATTTCGCGACCGGTTCGCGATTCTGCGTCGCTTGCGTAACAGCCCGTTTGCGCCGGTTACACTGGTTTGAGACACACGGCCTCTTGTATTGGACAACTATACTGCCCGACTTGTACGATCGAATCAGTAATGAACAATGATAAATACCTTGTATTATAATGAAAAGAAAAATGAACCATGTAAGTTAAATTAATGAATGCTTTCCAATATTATTAAAAAAAATACTTAATTACTCGGTTCAGAAACTTTCAAATAATGCCCGCAAAACACATACACGGACAAACAAAATACTCATAAATAGTAGAGAGTCTATATATTTTTCATATCACTGCGGTTTGCGCTTGACAAAATCACCTGATTATGATAGACAAAACAATAATGCAGATAAGACGCAATATTTTACTATGTGATACTGCCGAGCGATCGCGTAACTTCTGCATCAATCATTGATACATCGCAATCACCTCTGATTGGTTAACACTCTTCCACTATTGGTCATAATCCATTGACGCAGCAAGAATGCCATAAATTCAGCCAATTACAACAATTGATACTGTAACAATGATTGATGCAGAAGTTACGCGATCGCTCGGCTGAACCCGCACATACATAAATACCTCTGTAAAAACCGTAACTGTCTTGGTACTTAATAACTAAAAAACAATTAATGAGAATAAAATACATTTTGAAAAAAGTGTGTTAAGTTGACATTTATAGCGTTAAAATTTTATAAATATCTTTAATACCAGGGTCATTTACTTAAAGTCTCATTAATCACCAGAGCATATTACACTCAGACAAAGCTCGATAGTTTCTACAACTCTATTGACCATTCCATTTATAGATGCAATTGACAGAAGAAATAAGAACAAGTCTTACAAAGGAACTCCCTTTTTTACCAAATGGGTTGAGTCCTAATGAAATGTATAACATATTCTTTAATACTTTCAGTGAAATATTCAAATCAATATTCACCAGTAAAACGGTCTTAACTGCTGATGCAAATGTTTTTAACGAATGGGCAACAAATGAATTGCATAGAAAGAGGCAAAAATTATATGAATTGTATGCAGAGCGACAGTATGATACTAGTGATGAGTTCAAGCAGCTTGTTCAACTGTTTTCCAAGGAGTTTAAAAGAGATTGCATTGTGGCTAAATCAAAACATATTCAAACTAAGATAAAAAATAGCTCCAATGTAATCAAAACTACTTGGAACATAGTGAATGAAGAAACAGGAAGAGCAACACGGAAAAATTGTGAATTTAAACTTAATGTCGATAATAAGCCTGTAACTTCAGACTCCGAAGTTGCTTCTGTTTTTGAAGGGTTCTTTACGGATATTCCTGTTTCTACCACAGAATCGTTGAACTCCTCACCAAATGCCGCTCTTACTTTACTGGAGGATAACGTGCCTGAATGTAATAACGTTTTTAAATTCTGTCACGTTAACTGCTCTGACGTTATTAAAGCATTCAAATTAATTAACAATAAGAAGACAAATGATTTGTGGGGCATTTCCGTTAACGTTGTAAAATCATTGATTGATATCGTTGCACCCGAGTTAGCATTAATATTTAATAACTGTATTGATTGTGGTGAGTTTCCTGACTTAATGAAGCACAGTAAAATAATTCCTCTATTCAAATCAGGTAGTACCAGTGACCCCACTAACTTTAGACCTATATCTGTACTACCCACTTTCAGTAAAGTATTTGAAAAATTAATATTAATTCAATTGCTTAAGCATTTTTGTAATAATGACTTGTTACATAGTAAACAGTTTGGATTTACACGGGGTCGCTCAACAATCGATGCTGGTGTTGAGTTAATTCAAAATATATTCGAAGCCTGGGAAGAGTCACGTGATGCACTTGGCGTTTTCTGCGATTTATCCAAGGCTTTTGATTGTGTTGATCATGAAACATTAGTCAGAAAACTGCACCATTATGGAATTAGGGGTGTAGCACTGGATATGATGAATTCCTACTTAAAAAATAGGATGCAAAAGGTAGACGTCAATGGAAAGCGGTCTTCCGGATCGATTGTAAAAATGGGGGTTCCACAAGGTTCAATTTTAGGGCCTTTTCTATTCCTCATTTACATTAATGATCTTCCTTATCTTGCCAAAGATAATCATGGAATAGTATTGTTTGCTGATGATACATCACTTTTGTTTAAAATAAATCGTTACGAAACAACTCTTGACGAAGTAAACAATTCTCTCACTAAAGTGGTACAGTGGTTTGAAGCTAATAACCTACTCCTCAATGGAAAAAAGACAAAGTGTATCAAATTTACATTACCTAATGTCAAACAGGTAAAAACCACTGTACAACTTGATCATGAGGAATTAGACTTAGTGGATACCGCTGTTTTTCTCGGAATAACGTTAGATGCTAAACTCCAATGGGGCCATCACATAAATGACTTGTCGAACAGGCTTAGTTCTGCTGCATACGCGGTTAAAAAGATTCGCCAGTTGACAGATATAGAAACGGCGAGATTAGTTTATTTTGGTTACTTTCACAGCATTATGTCATATGGTATATTATTATGGGGTAATGCTGCTGATATTAATTCTGTTTTTGTGCTGCAGAAGAGGGCTGTTCGAGCCATATATAATATGGGACCAAGAGAGTCACTAAGAGATAAATTCAAAAAATTCAATATTATGACAGTGCACAACCAATATATATTTGAAAATTTAGTATACGTGCATAAACACATTGATAAATTCAAGAAGAAAAGTGATTGTCATAATGTCAATACTAGAAATAAAAATAAACTTGTAATGCCTGCTTCTAGGCTTAGTAAAACTAGCAATTCATTTGTTGGAAAGAGTGTCCGCTTCTACAATAAGCTCCCAGAAGACATGTTGAAGATGTCTCTGAATAAGTTCAAAGTTAATGTAAAACGTAAACTCATTGGAAAATCCTATTACCATGTGAAGGATTACTTAAATGACAAGGAAGCTTGGCAATAATTTGCTCTAATGGCTCTGATAGTTCCTTAGTTAAGATGATTTGTGAGATGGTGATAATGAAAAAAAAAAAAAACCCCAGCTGAGTTTGTTGTGGGCTCTTCTCAGACCTGGGCGCGTTTGGAACCCTCGTAGCTTTAGTTTTAAGATACCGTAACAGATTATCACCATCATATTTTTATGTAACTGGACGTCAATAAGTGTAGTGCATCTACCTAAATTGAATAAATATTTATGACTTATGACTTATGAAGAATAATTAATGGGGACATGCAAATGCTTAATATGTTTGCAAGTGTATTTATAGTTTTGATTGACAGAATAATGATAAAAGCTGACGCAAATGCTAAATATAAAATGATAAATGGCCGAACGTCTGAATGTACTGTATCTTCAATTAATTTGAAATGAGTGAGCAACGTCTTATCTTAAGTGTCTATCATATAATGTTAACTGACATTTAATGAAAGCTGGTTTGCGCAGATAGTCTTGCAAAATACACAGAACTGGCTAGCTAGGAAAACGAGATATTTTTATCTCATGCTGTACTTATAATAGACAAAAATACCAAATGGAAATACAATTAAGCCAATTTTAATATGTTTTTCCTAAGCGTGTATCGCTTAACGAATAATCCGCATAGTTACCGCAAAGTTTCACAAAAAATTGAGAGTTTGCCGTCTCTGATCGGCGTGGGTAAAAATTATAGATGCTTATTTGATTTGTGACATCAGAAATAAACGCTGACAAATTCGAAAATTAAGCATAGGGAAAAAACTTCTTGTAGTCAAAACGTCGATAATCATACTAATATTATAAATGCGAAAGTGTGTTTGTTTGTCCTTCAATCACGACGCAACGGAGCAACGGATCGACATGATTTTTGGCATGGGTATAGTTGAAGACCTGGAGAGACTTTTTATTCCGGAAAATTAAGGAGTACCCGCGGGAATCAAAAAAAAATTGGCAGTCATAGGGACTGCCGATAGAAGTTAAAATTTATTTTTAAAAAAACAATAATTTTTTAATTTGTTTTGTTTCTTTTTTTAAATTAAAAAAAAAATTAAAATATAGACCTTAACCCTAAGGCATTATAAAGTTGAATTACGAATGTAGTATATTTATATTTCAGACCTTTTGTCTTCGTAACAACGCGAGCATGTCGGGGTTCGCGAGCATGTCGGTCACGCGAATCCACAAGTTTACCCCCTACCAAAAAGAGCTCAACGCGGCTAAAGATGTTTTCACTTCAAAAACTTAAACCACGCGGACGAAGTCGCGGGGTCGCGTGATATAAACGACTTATGTGATGTACGTAATCTTATCCCTGATAAATAAGACCTATAATTTTAATTTAACATTCTTCTTCATTAAAAAATAATATCGCTGACCGTGCAGGCTGTGTGTCCCAAAAGTCTTGTGCATTGCACACACGTGACGTAGGGTTCACTTTCTTTGTTTCTACGGCAACGTGTCGTGAATACGATGACATAAGTAAAGTACGAGTAAATAGAACATTGCGGCTTGTGTTGATAAGTGTAACATTTGTGTTACGTGTATTACTGATTATCTTTAGTGCAATGTTACAGCTAAGTACATGTTACATTATATTAAAGTATCGCAATCACAGCAATCGCAAACTATTTGAAATGCTGCCTCTTTGGTCTAGCGGTTAGGCATGGTTGACTGCGGATCACGAGGTTCTGGGTTCAATTCCCGGTCGGGCATAAAAATTGTTAGGTCCTGTATTGGGGTTTTCATTTAAGAAATTCTCAGTGCCAGCCTGGAGTTGGAAGTCGATTATCAATAACATGATAATAGTCGTGAAAGCCCGACAATCCGCATTGGAGCAGCGTGGTAGGTCTAAGCTCTAATTCCCTCTCTCCTACAAAAGTGGAGTCCTGTGCCCAGCAGTGGGACGTTAATGGGTTGTAGTGGAAACAAATCGACGACCTCTTAGGTGCAGTAGTGAGCGCTGTGGTTTTATAAAAGGAGGTCCCGGGTTCAGTCAAACGATTTAGCATTCGGATACGATGCTGTGTAGAGACTGATTAGGGTTATGGGTTTTATGTAACTGCCATACCCCTACACATTAGCCTGCAACCATTTTATATCATAATCACCATAGCATTTTTTGGTGTCGTTTTTAGGGTTCCGTAGCCAAATTTGGCAAAAACGGAACCCTTATAGATTCGTCATGTCTGTCTGTCTGTCTGTCTGTCTGTCCGTCCGTATGTCACAGCCACTTTTTTCCGAAACTATAAGAACTATACTGTTGAAACTTGGTAAGTAGATGTATTCTGTGAACCGCATTAAGATTTTCACACAAAAATAGAAAAAAAACAATAAATTTTGGGGGTCCCCATACTTAGAACTGAAACTCAAAAATTTTTTTTTCATCAAACCCATACGTGTGGGGTATCTATGGATAGGTCTTCAAAAATGATACTGAGGTTTCTAATATCATTTTTTTCTAAACTGAATAGTTTGCGCGAGAGACACTTCCAAAGTGGTAAAATGTTGGTCCCCCCCCCCGTAACTTCTAAAATAAGAGAATGATAAAACTAAAAAAAATATATGATGTACATTACCATGCAAACTTCCACCGAAAATTGGTTTGAACGAGATCTAGTAAGTAGTTTTTTTTTAATAATTTAAAACTTACTACAGGTTTGTACGGAACCCTCGGTGCGCGAGTCCGACTCGCACTTGGCCGGTTTTTTCGTTTTCGAATCACAACGATTCTAAAGAAGTTTCACTTAAAAAATTAGATATTTATTTTCCTGTGCTAAAGTTTTATATTTACTCAATGAAGGCCTGGTCCAGTACATTCGCGGTCAAACATGCTAACCACTAGACCAACGAACTTACGAAGTAGGCTGATATTTAATACAGTAAGTACAGTAGTAAAGAGAAGAAGTAGAAAGTAAAAGCGGCGCCAGCAAGCGACCTGTGTCGAAAAGGAAACCAAACACCATTGTAATAATCTCAATGAAGGCCTGGTCCAGTACATTCGCGGTCAAACATGCTAACCACTAGACCAACGAACTTACGAAGTAGGCTGATATTTAATACAGTAAGTACAGTAGTAAAGAGAAGAAGTAGAAAGTAAAAGCGGCGCCAGCAAGCGACCTGTGTCGAAAAGGAAACCAAACACCATTGTAATAATCTCGGCGGTAACTCTTCTTAACCTGAATACGCAATTATTTATGTAACTGTTACTTTTATTGTCACTTATAATTATTATTAATTTGTAACTGTTACTTTTACTGCCATCATATTATTAAAATAAGAGATAGAAATTTATCATCATCATCAATTTAACCCATTGCCGGCTCACTGTACAAGAGGCTGGTCTTAAAAAGGTTCGGCTGTAGTCCACCATGCTGGCTAAGTGGCAGACTTCACACCTTCGAGAACATTTTGAAAAACTCTCGGGGATGCAGATTTCGTCATGGTATTTCTTTTACCGTTAAAGCAAATGACATTAATTAATTGCTTTAAAATAGGGTTGTAACGGAGGCGTTCTTAGCGATGCGAAGCGAGGCTCTGCCTCCGCGGATGCGGAGGTTAACGGAGGTGGAGGCGGAGGCGGAGGCGGAGGTAGATTTCTCCGATCACATCGTCCATTATCTGTGCTTTAGGATGCGATGAATCCAACATTTGTTTTTTTTTAGGATTCTTCTAAGGACAGTTGCCTTTTTGCTTGTTGTAATGGTGTAACTGACGTCACCTGCTTTGATTTGTACCTTTCGCATTGTAAGTCAACGTAAATAAATCTCCGTTACATCTCCGCAAAAAAACGGCGGAGGCGGATGCGGAAGCGGAGGTACGATGCGGAGGCGAGGTTCCGTTACAACCCTACTTTAAACTCACATAAGATCGCAATGGACACACCACTGAGCATGGGAAGCCGTCGAGTTACTAATGAAATGAAGTGTTTTATTCATGTCCATAGTATTATTTCATGGAGTAAATAATGTAACATAGTCAGGTCTCTACCACCAGTTCGAAAAGCAGATCCTACGAAAATTACTAAACCACGATCCAGCTCACGAAACTGATAAAATTGTTATTAGAGAATAGGTAGTTTCAATTTAATTTATATTGTGCATTTTTGTTATTTTTGGTAATTTAATTTTAATTTATCTAATTAATTGTTTTTATTGTTTTTTATTGTTTTGTGTTTTTAATGTTTCTTTTTATGTACCTATGTGTATTTTTAGTCATTTAAATGTAATATTGTAGCCTGATAAGAAGTATTGGGAAACTGTAATGTCTTATCGGGTATGTCCTATCAATAAAAATAAAATAAAATGATGATACACCCACGGAGGAATAAATACGTGGTTTCTTTCCCCCATTTTTTTTTTATCCACTACAAGTTAGCCCTTGACTGCGATCTTACCTGATGGTAAGTGATGATGCAGTCTAAGATGGTAGCGAGCTAACCTGTTATTTAAACCCATACCCCTATACGGTTTCTACACGACATCGTACCGGAACGCTAAATCGCTTGGCGGCACTTCTTTACCGGTAGGGTGGTAACTAGCCACGGCCGAAGCCTCCCACCAGGCAAAAAGTTTTTTTATTCCCGCGGGAACTCCTTATTTTTCCGGGATAAAAAGTAGCCTATGTCACTCTCCAAGTCTTCAACTATACCCATGCCAAAAATCACGTCGATCCGTTGCTCCGTTGCGCCGTGATTGAAGGACAAATCAACAAACTAACTAACAACCACACTTTCGCATTTATAATATTAGTATGATGAATTGTATAATAATTAATGAATGATTGATGCCAGCGAAACAGTGAAGATCAGACCGCTTGGACCAGATATACGGAGGTCGTCAATCGTCCTGATACACCCACGGAGGAATAAATACCTACGTGGTTTCTTTCCCCCATTTTCGACAGTAAGTCATATCTCAAGGGCTGCCGCGTGCCCTGAATAAGTAACGATGCCGGGAGGCGCTGCAGGCCCTAATTGTGAATTACGAGTGACCGCAGTTTCCGTTCTGCGGAGCTCTTTATTTTTACACCTACTTGTTAGTCGATTTATTTAGTATTTTTCTTGCCTTTTCGTGCAATATTTAGGTACTAGCTGATGCCCGCGACTTTGTCCGCGTAGTTTAAGTTTTTTTTTTATCCACTACAAGTTAGCCCTTGACTGCGATCTCACCTGATGGTAAGTGATGATGCAGTCTAAGATGGTAGCGGGCTAACCTGTTAGGGGCATGGCAGTTATATTAAACCCATACCCCTATTCGGTTTCTACACGGCATCGTACCGGAACGCTAAATCGCTTGGCGGCACGTCTTTGCCGGTAGGGTGGTAACTAGCCACAGCCGAAGCCTCCCACCAGGCAAAAAGTTTTTTTATTCCCGCGGGAACTCCTTATTTTTCCGGGATAAAAAGTAGCCTATGTCACTCTCCAAGTCTTCAACTATACCCATGCCAAAAATCACGTCGATCCGTTGCTCCGTTGCGCCGTGATTGAAGGACAAATCAACAAACCAACTAACAACCACACTTTCGCATTTATAATATTAGTATGATGAATTGTATAATAATTAATGAATGATTGATGCCAGCGAAACAGTGAAGATCAGACCGCTTGGACCAGATATAGATTCAGATTCATTTAATTGCATTTAACATGAACATTCGTACAATAATTGACATGACACTCCGGGCCACAGCTCCGGGCATAGATATGCATTTTGAGTGACAGGTACTTCGAAATTATTATTTTTATTTATTTAACATTTGGGCTTTTGGAAATTCCCGTGGAAACTCTGATTTTGTGGGATAAAAAGAACCATATTTCCTTAATCCCCGCGATGTTGAAATTTGGTACAGAGATAGGATTTAATAGATATATTTAACAGACGGACCGTTTAAGCGTAGTACATAGATAAACAGATATACAGACACACACCCTTTCGCATTAATACCTATTAATACGGATTGTTCTTGCATCGGTCCCTTAGTGCCCACAGCATTATTGAATCTTATTAAAAGCTAACCTTTTAATTTCTCTCTTAAAAAGAGTCTCCTTACGTTATAAAGAAAAACTACTTACATGCCAAACTCCAAATTTCTAGACCGCCATAATTTAGTCAGTTTATCTATACTAATATTATAAATGCGAAAGTTTGGATGGATGGATGCACAGAGGATGTCTGTTACTCAATCACGCCAGAACGGCTGAACGGATCTGGATGAAATTTGGCACAAAGATAGACTATATACTGGAATAACACATAGGCTACTTTTCATCCCGGAAAATTAAGAGTTACCGCGGGAATCAAAAAACCTCAATCCACGTGGACGACTCGCGGGCATCAACTAGTCCTTTTATAAATAGAAATAAAAGGGTTATCTTCAGAATCCAGCGCTGAGAGATTATCTCGCAAAACATTTTCAATTTCCCCCTATTGAATAAATAATTGAAAATTCTTTGCAAAATTTCACAAAAGAATGTATCAAGAGCAGCGCTTTCCCGCTAAGTGCTATAATTATAAGATCGGCCGTTGCCAATAAACTTTTTAAAAACGTTTTGCAATCAATATACTTGCTTCTTTTTCATTCGGTTTCATAATTTGTTTCGGTTTCATAATCTGTTGGATCGTTGTATTTTGTGTGGGAAAATTAATAATAGTTTCCATTAAATTGTTTTTGTCGATTGAGCTTTAAGATACAAAATACGGTTCGACCTAATAAACAATATCGATTCGCGTTCTACGGATGGAAAGAAAACGTTTATTATATTGTTGAAGATTGTTTAAATGATAATTATTTGCTAATTAATCTAATTGTTATCTATAGTTCTATTAAATGTACGATGATTTGAGATGGTGATAATAATAAAAAAACCGGCTGAGTTTGTTGTGGGCTCTTCTCAGGCCAGGGCACGTTTGGAACCCTAGTAGCTTTAGTTTGAAGATACCGTAATAGATTATCAACATCATGTTTTTTAAGTTTCGGACGTCACTAAGTATTACAGTGTACCTAAATTGAAAAAATGAACATTGATTGATTGATAAATGAGCACGGATTTGACTCGCTCCAGCAATCTAAGGACTGCGGTTTCTTATTACCCACACATTGATGTAATAATTGTAAATTAAATTTTTCTAAAGAGCAACCACAGAGTTTCTTGCTGGTTCTTCTCGGAAGGAACGGCATTCCGAACCAGTGGTAGATTCACTCGACGATTCAAAAGCACTTTAAAGTTAATTTGAATAAAAAACATTATTTATTATTATTATTGAAGATTTTTTTATTCCACTACAAGTTAGCCCTTAACTGCGATCTCACCTGGTTATAGTGATGATGCAGTCTAAGATGGTACCGTGAAACATGCCAACTTTGCCATTCAAGGATACTTTGCCCTAAAAGCAAAATTTATGCAAATCCACATACTATACGATTCTTTTTTAGTTTTATGGCAATATTCATTACTTGGGTAAAAATAGATTATATTTGTGACCACAAAGCGTGTCGCACTCGTTCCCAAGTTGAAACAGTAACCCGTCAGAAATTGTGGAATGCAGTGTGTGTTTTGGCGGGCAAATTTCTCGAGTGAAGTGGTTGTGGATTTTACATCACAGCAAAAACGCAAGTAAGTTTATGTTACTGTATGTCATAGATTCACAATTGTAGAGTATTTTAATTATAGCTTCAGAATTCAGATGATTATAAATCTAAACTTCAGATGATGGGCAAAATTACCCTTAACTTTTCAAACTCGTGCATGCCAACATTGCCCGTTAACAAAAAGTACCCAGGGTTGTCACATTTAGATATTTTGTAATAGGTTAAGTACCTGTACATGTGATTGAATTAATAACGTAATTTACAGAAACAAAACACCAAACACATGTATATTTAGAACATTTAATAGTAAATGCTTATGTTTGTTAATAGTTAATACCTACTTAGATGGCGAAGTTTGTGATGTCATACACACTGATTCGATTCTGAATATACTAAGTATACTATTCCTACTAATAAAAAACTACTTATATCTTTCCCGATGCACTATTTTTTATTATTATAGAGCGCCACTTTTCATCTTTTTCTATAATTTTTTAGCTTTCATTTAGTTAATGTTATTTTAAATTTCAGAGAAACCAACACAAGTCCAGAATTCGACAAAGAAAATCAAGACGTGAAATAGGGTCCCGAGCCTATAAAAATTACTACTTAGTGCCTCATACTTGTATTAACCTAAACTTTAATAAACATTTACTTTAATAAACATAGTGTTTGATTTAAATAGCATTTCTTATTTCTAAAACATGCATCCAAATGCATATTATAATATGTGGTCCAACACCTCCAATAAAAAGGTTCAATAAATTTCCTGACGTGACAACCCTTAAAATTTTAAACTGCTCGATGGAGCTTGTATGGAAATGAGAAATAATCGCTAGGTAACATTGCCCACTCCTTTTATTGCGAAAATATGTATACTACCAAAAAAATTTTGGAACCTAGGCCAAGATTGCCCTAAATTCTAGTCATGGTGTCTGTTACGTATTTTTAAGATTTATATTGCATGAAAACTCGATGTGGGCAATGTTGGCTAAAAGTCCAGATTATTTTGCCCGCCATTAAAATCGAACGAATTTTGGTTTAAATGTTAATTTAAAAAAAAATACAAAGCGAATGCTTGCGTATAATCATATAGTTGTAGAAATGGAGAAACATACTTCACTTTCTTTAGAAAAATCTCGAAATTAATTCGATTTTAATAAAAAAACGGGCAAAGTTGGCTAGTTTCACGGTAGTGGGCTAACCTTTAGGGTTATCTAGCAGTATGCATAGTACCCATACCCTTAGTGTAGCGACACACTATGCGGAACTTCCGCGGCGGAATTTCGGCGGCTGATTTTCCGTTCCGACGTATTCGGCTGAGATGACACACCATTTACGGCCGATAATGTGTCGTTTCCTATACAAAATGCTAGAATGCGTTGTTGCCGAACTTCCGCCAGACCGAAATTCCGCTGTACGCCAAAATGCGACGGAATTTCGACCAGTGTGTCATAGGTAACTAAAAAAGCATTGTGAGCGTAACCGGGAGGAATTTACGTCGCGTACATTCCGCATAGTGTGTCGCTACACTTAATAGCCTTCCATACGACAATCCGGAACGCTAAATCGTTTGGCGCCACGTATTTGCCGGTAGGGTGGTATCTAGCCACGACCGAAGCGTCCCACCAAACGACTTGCATGCAAAATCACGAAAATACCTACTGATAACAGCTAATCATGATCTGCATGATGAGCTAAGCTTTAAGTATTATATTTATTGGGCCGAAAGCCAAAGATTTTAGTTACTTACTAGCTGATGCCGCGATTTCGTCCGCGTGGTTTGTTTTTTTATTCCCGCGAGAACTCCTTAATTTTCCGGGGAAAAAGTAAACTATGCCACTCTCCAGGTCTTCAACTACACCCATGAAAAAAATCACGTCGATCCGTTGCGCTGTTGCGACGTGATTGAAAGACAAACCAACAAACAAACACACTCTCGAATTTATAATACTAGTGGTTCGCCCCGAACTGAGACCTCGCGGTATCCATAAACTTGTACAGAACGCCATCTATTGACATCATTGTGAAGTTCTGTTAAAAATACGGAAGCTCATTAAAAATTAAATAATTTCGTTTCCTTATTATATTTATCTAATTTTAGTATTTGTTGTTCAAGTACAGGATATAATTCAAATAATTGATAAGTTTCAGGCTCAGCCTTTCAGAAAATTGAGAGTTCTGAGGTCAACTTTGGACGTTAGAAAATCGCCAATTTGAAAGCCCCCCCTTTCGTCAATTTTAGGGAAAAAATTTAAAAAATAATAATTTTGGACTCTATTCTTCACTATCTTTAAAATGATATACCGCAACCCTATGTAACGCTATAAAAAATATTTTACTACGCATTCGCTTCTATGAGAGCCCCCCTGAAATAAAGATTTTTATAACTTTTTAAGCCATATTCGGCGGGAGGCCATGGGTTTACATATTATACTTAAATTTGAAGTAATTACGTTCAGTAATTCGGAAGTTATAAGGCTCTGACAGACGGACGGACGGGCGGACGGACGGACGGACGGACAAGTGCCAATTCACTCAAGTAGACTCAGCAAGGCTAGCATGGGCCGGAGATAAAAATTTTATCCCCCGATTTTATCCACTGACAAGAGATAAAATTAACTTATCCACCCCTCAGAGCACGGCAACAGGGGAGAGGAGAAGTTTATCCCCGTTTGACATTTCACGGGGACTCGGGGGGACTATTTATCCACCGTTATTTAGCGTTTTTATTTATTTATTTAGGAATAAAAATTTTATCCTTTCCTCGGGGAGAAAATTGTCTCGGCCCATGCTAGGGGGGCAGAGACCTTCGCTTCGCTCGGTCAATTAGAATGATGGTACTCGTCGTTAGCAAGAGTTCATTGCACTTCGCGTAATGAAATTGTGTCATACGTTCCAGTCGTATTATTAAGATTGACGCTGATGATTTCATATTGGATTTGTAAATGATATTGAATGTAACGTGATTTAAGAGGTTATTTTTAGTTGTGTGATGACTGCAAGGGTCATATGGGGTCAATGTTCCATTGTATATGCAAGCTTTGAACTCTTTGGAACTGTACGATTATGTTTAGTTACAACTTTTTACTTAGTTTAGTCACCTACTCATGTGGTTTAGTTGTATAGTGGTTACAGAAGTTCGACACCATCGATATATATGTAGGTACTAGATGGGCCCTTTCATAGAAAAAAGTTGGGCGTCCGACTTGTAGGGCGTGCCCATCACCTGTATAAGGATGTCCTTGTCCCCGCCATAGTTTGAAATAAAGTTCATAGAGGTAATATAATATCTATAATATTATACCTCTATGTTGGAATTGCTAAAGTTACAATTGGGTATTTGACTACTAGTGAAATAAATTATTTTTTAGTGATTATTATGTAAAATCTCCCAAAAGTCGAAATATCCACGTCCCCTGCCAGTTTTATTTTGAATGACCATTCTAAACTATTGATTAAAGTAAAAAAAAGTGTGTCGCACTTTGAAATTTCATACAAAATCCATCCATTAATATTCATATTTTCCTTTCGTTCAAACTTTTACTTTAACTTTAATTTTTCTAGTAAGTAAGTAAAATTCTAGGGGTTACCCTAGAACTTTTTCTTCTGGTATAAAATCAAGCAATGTAAGTTGATGTTTGAAAAAAAGTTGCTGATTTGACTAGTTGTGAAATACCCAATTGGGCCTCTGGTCAAAAGCTTCCTATATCTTTGGAATTGCGGCGTCGGCAAGGGCGTAGGATAACACTAGTGACTAGGGCGATAAGAGCGTCGACCGCGTGGTGACCTCGTTTGACCTTATCACTGCGCTGCCCCACTTTCCGAATGGTTGTACCACAGTTTCACGATGAAAACTGTGGTTGTACCTGTGGTTGTACTATGCTAATAAGATCTTTTTTTTTTAAATTCCTTTAAAAGTTAGCTCTTGACTGTGATCTTATATATGGTAAGTGACGATGCAGTCTAAGATTGTAGCGGGCTAACCTGGCATCGATTCCTACACGGCGTCGTAGGTACTGAAACGCTAAATCGCTTGACGGCACGTTTTTGCCGGTGGTGTGGTAACTAGGCACGGCCTTAGGCTCCTATCAAACCAGACCAGAGAAAATTCAGAAATTATAATTTCCAAACTGACCCTCGACATTATATAATTAGGATACAAAAAATTAAATAAAGATTAGATAAAATAAGAAAAAACTATTACTAATTATATTTTTTTTTTTTTTTTTGTACCAAAAAGTTATACAATACGTAGAAAACAGAAACATAGTGGACAAGGAAACACTTATCTCTATAAGAGATCTCTACCAGTGACCCTTGGCAGTGAGAAAGGTTGTGCAGGAAGAATGGGTACAACAAGATATGAGATGGAATGAAACGAGATATAAACTATATCATAAACTTACACGAATATACATACTAATGACATAAATATATACATAAATATATAAATACATACCAACATACATATATATATATATATATATATATATATATATATATATATATATATAATACATACCAATATACATACCAACATATATTACTTAATGATTTAACAGATACATATTATTAATTTATAATTATGATAGAGTAGATAAATAGTGCTGTTTCAGTCGAAGTTTAAAGGTGTGAATAGATGGGTTATTCATAAAAATGCTATCAGGTAGTGAGTTCCATAGGCGTATAGTTCCATATTTTTACCCTCGACTGATTGAAACTTGCAGCTAATTAATACAGAATTTATGAGTGGCCGCTATTTTGAAAAAAAGGGGTTTCAAACCCCTTTCGTTAGTAAAAATTTCAATTGTTCGAATTAATCATACTAAAAGTAAAATTTATTGGTTGTTTTTCTAATCGTATCATGTTTGATTACATTACCAATTTGATATAACAATAATAATAATTGTATGGTCATTGTTTCGACAATGTTTTCAAGCATGTTTAGTAACTACATCCTAAATTGTTTTTCTCTATTTGCGTCAGAGGATGAGCATTAGATACGAATTGCAGCCCTTTATTAACATGCCTAAACGAGTAACTTTCTAAATGACTGAATCGAAATGTTATTTTTATTTCTTAGCTTTCCGGTCCAGGTGGTCTACTCTCTTTCTCCAACGAAACTTCGCAAACAAACGAACGAAATTTCGTTAACTCCTCTTCTACATAATATTATCTCTATGCTCCTCTCTATTTCGTTTTCGTACACGCAGACGAAGTACGGATCCATAGAAAATTTTCGTGACCGATTGGATTGAACGATTTTGTGTGGGTCTAATAACCGACTAATTACGTTCGTTTGCGAAGTTTCGTTTGAGAGAAAGAGAGTAGACCCCCTGTACCTATTATATACCTGCGACATTCCAGAACTCGAAAATAACACCATTGCCACTTTTGCTGATGATACAGCCATTATGGCTGTAGGAGGAACACACGAAGAGGCAGTGGGTAAAGTACAAACAGCGCTAAATAAAGTGTATGACTGGACTAAAAAATGGAGAATCAAGCTAAATGAAACAAAGTCGGTTCATATTGACTTTACAAATAAAACAAAGAAGTACCACGCTGTTTTCATCCATGGTCAAAAAATTCCCTACGTGGATACAGCCAAATATCTTGGGATGACCCTTGACGTGAAGCTACGCTGGAGAGCTCATGTCAAGAAAAAAAGAAAAGAGCTTGACATAAAGTATAAACAGACGTATTGGCTACTTGGTAGACATTCCTTGCTGTCAATACACAACAAGATCCTGCTATACAGACAAGTCCTGATGCCTATTTGGACCTACGGCATACAGCTATGGGGCTGTACCAAAAAGAGTAACATCCAAATTATACAACGGTTCCAAAATAAAGTACCTACTCAGGAGTATAGTAAATGCGCCCTGGTGCATCAGAAATGACGATATTCATCGGCCCGACCTCAATCAAAATATATCGAATAAATATTATTATAAATGCGAAAGTTTGGATGGATGTATAGATGTATGGATTAATGGATGTATGGATGTTTGTTACTCAATCACGCCTCAACGGCTGAACGGATCTGGATGAAATTTGGCACAGAGATAGATTATAGTCTGGAATAGCACATAGGCTACTTTTTATCCCGGAAAATTAAAGAGTTCCCGCGGGAACCAAAACAACCTCAATCCACGCGGACGAAGTCGCGGGCATCAGCTAGTATTGAATACGTCGAACAAATTATAACAAAAGCCAAAGCCCAGGACCATCCGCTTCATCACCACGTTAACGTTGGACCTCCCACTAAGGTATAAGAACTCTCATTATACCTATCTAGGCTCATTACTTACTATGTGTTACGCTATACTACATCACACTATGTAAATTAAAAAAAACTCGAGCTCTGTTTTGTCAATAAAATGCTAAAATTAACCATATTAGCACATTGTTTTTCCTGACCACACAAACAAATACCTTATTAAATCATCATAATTATTTATCATACTAATATTATAAATGCGAAAGTGTGTTTGTTTGTTAGTTTATTGGTTTGTTGGTTTGTCCTTCAATCACGCCGTAACGGAGCAACGGATCGACGTGATTTTTGGCATGGGTATGTTTGAGGACCTGGTGACATAGGCTACTTTTTATCCTGGAAAATTAAGGAGCTCCTGCGGGAATAAAAAAAACTTAAACCACGCGGACGAAGTCGCAGGCATCAGCCAGTAACGTAATAATAATATATTTGATGTGTACAACTTACATCATAGTGGCAAATTACAAAGCATTTATAATATTAATGATAGTTAAACTCTAACTGTACTTGCAGCTAAACATTTTGACACTATTAAAGGCATTATGTTTATATCAATTATTTTTAACCGACTTCCAAAACAGGAGGAGGTTCTCAATTTGGCGCGTATGTTTTTTTTTTTGTATTGTATGTCGGTGCATATCTCCGTGGTTTCTTAACCGATTTGAAAAATTTTTTTTTCATTGGTTAGAGGAAGCTCCCGAGGTGGAAATTCTGACTCCAAATCCTCAATCCTGATCCTGTAGGTGTACCATACTACCAGTGGCGTGCACAGCTTTTTTCAACAGGGTAAGCAGTAGGCAAGCACTGATTCCTGAACCAGTATAAAATTAGGTAGGGCCGCAGTCAAAAGAAAATGTAAATTATTTATTAATTAACTCCTAAATCTATGCTACTATGTGTTATTATTAGCTTTGAATCAGTTACTTATCAGTTAACATTATTAGGTAGGTAGGTACTTACCTAGATTACAAAAAGTTTTGTGTAAGTAACAACTAAGTACTCTGTAAAAATGCGCCTGGAACTTTTAATTATCACCGTTTTTCATGTATGTTTTCGAATAAATTCATATTTTGACAATAATAAGGGCTTTCTTCTATTGCATTTACAATGATTAACAATCTATGTTTAAAACAAACACTCCAAGTATTGTTGCACGGCAATTTTTACATAATATAGTAGGTATGTAGGTGCTATCCCATTTCACATCAAATGGTTTACAAAAACACTAGCACAAAACTAATTTTCGTGAGTTTTATATCGATTTGTTATAATTTTAACCTATAACATCGATAAAATATGGGTAAATTATTCAAAACAAACAACATTCAAATGACAAGCGCCAGTCTGACACTGACAATGATGATTGATGACATTTGTTGCATTTGACATTGGCATTCACCGCACAGACTAAAGAGCGACGTTCTAAGAGCCCTATTGGCTAATATTTTTTCTCGACGCTTGACTGATTGGCTAATTTTATATTAACTGCAGAAAGGCACTGCCTTTGTGCAGTCAATGCTACACTATGATGATACAGACTCACACATGCAAAATGCTTCACACACCTTCTTTATGTTAGGTTTATAATGCGTCTGTGTATGGTAATACGTATGTGTGAACTCGCAAAAAAAGCTGAAGCGATCGCTGCCTATCGTTAGCGGGCCGATACTTTACAGAGCTTAGTACGAGTTACGCAACTGATGGCGTTGATATTTTTCTAAAGAGCTTAGTACGAGTTACGCGACCGGTTGCGTAAATTCATTAGATATTTCAAACATTCGTGCGTACTTATGAATTACTTAATTAAAGCGTACTACTTAACCTATTTTAGTATGACGCTATTTAGGATTTTGTACTTATATTTTTCATGAATAAAATCTTTTTAATTATAAAAATCTCTTGGATACATTGGGGTAAGCAGTGCTTTTTTGCCTCTATGGACAGCACGCCACTGCATACTACATGAAATCCTCAAAACTAGGGAGTTAGGAAATTTCGATGGTGAATTCATATAGTAGGACAAGTCACGTGTATACGATTCAACTCTGAGTCCCAACTCCTCAACCCTGATGCTGCAGGGTACAGAACTCCTAAAAAATAGCGATTTAGGATTTTTTATGTTGAATTCATATTGTAGGTGTCAAGCAACGACTTCATACTTAAACCCAAGTCCCAACTCCTCAACTCTGATGCTGCAGGGTACTGCACTTAAGCCGTGCGGATTTAGAGTACACTAAAATGTTAAAAAATAAAAATTCTGTCAAAAAACCGACTTCCAAAGCCGGCCTGGACGAGTAAGTATAACAAAGATAGGCAAAGTTGACGCGTCAGGCTCGCCCGACTTCAACATAGTGTGTAGAAATCAAAATTATTTTTTACTTTACAGTGGCTTTGGAAGTCGGTTTTTTGGAAATAATTTTTATTATGTGAATAAAAATTATTCACATAATAAAATACGTAACTCCCTAGTCCCTGGTACAGCGGTGAGCGATGCTGTGTTACAAGCGGGGGCTCCCGGGTTCAATCCATGGCAGGGTCATTTGAAAATTTATGATTTCTGCATTTAACCATGTCTGGCCTGGTGGAATGCTATTAGGGGTATGGCAGTTATATAAAGCCATGCCCCGAATCTTTTTTTTTTTTTTTTAAATGTATAGGCCAGCGCTTGGCTGCAATCAGATCGGTTTCTACACAGCATAGTACCGGAATGCTAAATCGCTTGGCGGCACGTCTTTACAGGTAGGGTGGTAACTAGCCACGGCCAAAGCTTCCCACCAGGCCAGACCAGAGAAAATTCAGAAGTTTTAAATTCCCAAGTTGAAACTGCCGAACATCGAACCTCGACCTCCCACGTTAAGACAACAGCGCTCAACACTGCGCCAGGGAGATCGTCCTTGTCCTGATGAGATGACGACTAATTAAGAGGATGTTTTCTTTATTATTTTAGTGGGAACCCTGGGTCACGCAGCAGCTGTCAGCAAATTGCGAGTATTGTGGGTTATCGCGGGTTAATTGTGTCTTCCTGTCCGCCATAACACATTCACATTCTGCCTAACGCAATTTATAACAACTGCGGCCGTTCGAGTATTGTATCATGAATCATCAATCATCATACAGTAAGTATTTATGACCTACTAGATGATGCCCGCGACTTCGTCCGCGTGGATTAAGGTTTTTTGATTCCCGCGGGAACTCCTTAATTTTCCGGGATAAAAAGTAGCCTATGTCAACAGGTCCTCAAACCTACCCATGCCAAAAATCACGTCGATCCGTTGCTCCGTTACGGCGTGATTGAAGGACAAACCAACAAACCAATAAACCAACAAACAAACACACTTTCGCATTTATAATATTAGTATGATAAATAATTATGATGATTTAATATGGTATTTGTTTGTGTGGTCAGGAAAAACAACAGGTCCTTCCTCGGGATATAACCTATCTCTATACCAAATTTCAGCAAAATCGGTTGAAAAGATGGGCCGGGAAATGGTAGCAAACAGACAGACAGACACACTTTTGCATTTATAATATTAGAATGGATATTAATTTAAGTTCTATTAAATTAAAATCAATGTACAAATGACAGCGATCTGGTGGGTAACTATCATCGCTTAAAGCAATATTATTTTAAAATAACAGTTTTATATCACGTAACTTGACGTCCCTAAAATAGGGAGTGTTTATTCTGTCCCCTGTTATATCTACCCATACATGATATTACTATAGGACCAATGTTAATTATAGGTCTACCAGAATCTGATGGCAAAAAATACCTTTGATTTTATATATAAAAGCAATGACTAAAATTACCAGTATACGGTGTATACTTTTTGCCATCAGATTCTGGTAGACCATACATAATCACATCATCAATTTTAAACAGAGTACCTATAAACAAACCAATGACAACCGGAAGCTCTTAATTCGCTATCTCAATCTGTGGCGACAAAAATGGCGACTAATTACAATATGGCTGACGCATGACGTTACCATTGCTACTGAGTACTGACCTCTATTCATATATGCTGGATATATGCTGGATATATGCGTAGATACTAGAATCTATTGACGAAATATAAAAGAAGAAACTATGATGAGGTCTCGGTTGGTACGCGTTTTTTTTCCATCACTACAACTTTTTTTTTTATTTATTTACTCTACTACAAGTTAGCCGGAAGCTCTTAATTCGCTATCTCTTTCTGTGGCGACAAAAATGGCGACTAATTGGGTGCGTTCCGAAATACACTGAGAGCACTGGAAGTCCCCAGTAAAGAGCACTGCCAGTGCTCGCAGTGCTTATAACGGAACACACACTACAATAGGTATATTGCTACTGAGTACTGACCTCTATTCATATATGCTAGACTGGTAGATACTAGAATCTATTGACGAAATATAAAAGAAGAAACTATGATGAGGTCTCGGTTGGTACGCGTTTTTTTTTCCATCACTACAAGTTTTTTTTTTATTTATTTATTCTACTACAAGTTAGTCCTTGACTGCGATCTCACCTGGTGGTAGTGATGAAGTTAAAGTCCGTATGTTTATTCAAAATTGGTGTCTACTACCTACACAGTACACTTTCTCAACGTCAAGTATACAAAGTGTAAGACATGACGAAAAAAAAAAAAATCTAGTTGCGACAGCGTGTATCAGTCGATTGCGATGGTTAAGCAATGTTGACCCAAGTCGGTAACTGGAGGGGTAACATGATAATAGTCGTTAAAGCGCGCCAACCCGCATTGGAGCAGCGTGGTGGGTGTAAGCTCTAACTCCCTGTCTTCTATGAGAGTGGAGGCCTGTGCCCAGTAGAGGGACGTTAATGGGCTGTAGCGGTGGTGGTGGTGGCATGTGATTAATGGAAAGGGGCCACGACCCTCAGCAATGAGAAACTAAATTATAAATACGAAAGTTTGGATGTTTGTTACTCAATCACGGAAGCACGGCTGAACGGATCTGCATGAAATTTGGCACAGAGATAGATTATAGTCTGGAATAGCACATAGGCTACTATTTGTCCCGGAAAATTAAAGAGTTCCCGCGGGAACCAAAAACCTCAATCCACGCGGACGAAGTCGCGGGCATTAGCTAGTGAGGAATACGACAGAGAGACGCACGAAACGTTTTTGCTCGACGTTTCTGATACGAAGCCACCCTCCCAGCGCACGTGTTTCCTGCCACTTATAACTTAAGTACCTTCAAGGCAAGAGTGAATAGGCATCTTCTAGGCAAGCGCGTTCCAACCTAGACCTCATCATTGCTTTGCACTAAGCATGATTGTCGTCAAGCGCAAGCCTATCACCAATAAAAAAAAGAAAAAAAGAGACAGAGAGTGGTAGGCTTAAGTCGTGGCTGGTTATTTGAATCGGCATAAAAAAAGCACTCTCATTTTGTATACCCTGCCCAGCGTAGCTGTAGAGGTCAACACGCTACGGAATAATTCATTGTGTAGCGACTAGCGAGTCAAAACATTCGTTGTGTTGATTTGAGCGTGGTTAGACATGATTTGCGGTTTATGGGCCCATTTGTTTTTGTTAACCGAATCCGATTATGGAAATGTATCGTCTGTTTTTCCGTCACACGTATACTAGTTAATCCCTGTGTTTTGAAACATTGTGGTGTTCATTTGATAAGGCAATAACACCTCAGAATTTAGAAGGCATACAAACGGTACTTAATATACTTAATCAGCTGATTAAATAAGCACAACAACATCATACTAATATTATAAACAAGATGATGCCCGTGACTTCATCCACGTGGATTAGGGTTTTTCGATTTCCGCGGGAACTCCATAACTTTTCAGGATAAAAAGTAGAATTTGTCCTTCCCTGGGATGCAACCTAACCTATACCAAAGTTCGTCCAAATTGGTTAAAAAGATGGACCGAGAAAGCGTACAGACACACTTTCGCATTTATAATATTAGTATGGATTCAAAAGTCTGTTTTTTTCTTGAATTAAGGGTTTGTTGGTTTTTCCTTTAACATCACGACGCAACAGAGCAACGAATCCACATGATTTGCATGGGTATAATTGAGACCCTGGAGAGTGACATAGGCTATTTTTATCGCGGAAAATTAAGGAGTTCCCACGGGAATTTAAAAAAATAATTCCACGCGGACGAAGTAGGTACTTAATAAATGCGAAAATTGCTCTGTCTGTATATCAATCAATCACTCGCACCTCAGCTCAGACACGTTACCTACTCGCATTTGAAACCTACAATAATATGAAATAGTTTATCAGGCATCAGTTATACCTCAAGGGCTCGTTTTTTTTATCCACTACAAGTTAGCCCTTGACTGCGATCTCACCTGATAGTAAGTGATGATGCAGTCTAAGATGGTAGCGGGCTAACCTGTTAGGGCCACGGCAGTTATATTAAACCCATACCCCTATACGGTTTCTACACGGCATCGTACCGGAACGCTAAATCGCTTGGCGGCACGTCTTTACCGGTAGGGTGGTAACTAGCCACGGCCGAAGCCTCCCACCAGGCCAGACCAGAGAAAATTCAGAAATTATAAATTTCCAAACCCTGCCGGGGATCGAACCCGGGACCTCCGCACGTTAAGGCAACAGCGCTCAACACTGCGCTACGGAGGTCGTCAAAATATCATCATATATCGTGCATATAATGAGCTAGCTATGTTCTAAGATTACGTAATGGGAGCGCAGTATTTGGCTCACGGATTCCAGGGATGCCTCACATAACCCTAACAGCATGTATGTGGTCTCGTTACCGGTCAGTTTATTGCCAATAATGCGGGAGCCCACTTAAGAAGGATGGTGTGGGGATGACGTGTGGCTCAAGTAAAAGGCGATATTTTTTTTATTTGACAACTATAGCTGATGCCCGCGACATCGTCCGCGTGGTTAAAGTTCTTTTGATTCCCGCGGGAACTCCTTAATTTTCTGGGATAAGAACTAGCCTATGTTCCTCCACTATATCCATGCCAAAAATCACGTCGATCCGTTGCTCCGTTGCGGCGTGATTGAAGGGCAAACCAACAAACAAACACACTTTCACATTTATAATATTAGTATGATAGTAAAAAGGTGAAGGAGGAACCAGATCGAAAAATTCTTGGGAACGCTCTGTCTCATTTATAAAGCAAAACTTTTTTTTATATAGTCCACAAAACTGACTACAATTGTTTTAGGATGATATAGCGCTTAAAAAATCAATATTGAGATGTATACAATTGAGTCTTCTAGATGTGGATATGGCATGCATAGTAATAGGGTACCGTAACTACAACGTAACATCAGTGAACATATTGTAACAAAACACAAAACAAAGCAAACAATAAATAAATAACTAAATTAGTAACTAAAATTAACTAGCTTTTTCACAAATTGTTGAGCTCATCCACCAGGGAGTAAAATTAGAAAACCCTCATCGTACCTTATCATTAACTACACCTCATTATTTACATGGGTATGTTACGTTATTATGTATTATAAACAAACTTCTTATTTTACTTGTCTTTGATGAACTGTTTAATTCGTCTGCTCTGGTTCTGGAAGTTATATCAGTACCACCGCTTATAGCAGTACAGCTTCAACGCAACAACTATTTTTGTTATTAAATCGCTACATCTAATGACTTATGGCAGCGTACGCAATAAATTAGCGCCGCATCCCCAGGCCAGCACTTAGGCAACTTGCGATTGTTCATTTACTATCTTCTAGAAAATTTTATTTACTGAGATTTTCATTTTTTAACTTCTTAGAAGAGGCTATAGCCTAGCGGCTAAGACTTCAGCCTCCTACTCGGGCGGTCCGGAGTTCGAATCCCGGGCTTATTTATCCGATTTATGGTGCATTTCATGTTATTAAAACTTAAATATCATTAAAATTATTACTTTTTATTTGATATGATAAATTAGTAGTAGAATCATTGTATGTCGATTTCTAAAACAATGAAATTAATGTGCATATTTGCTGTTTCAGCGAAAAATTACTTGAAAGAAATAAATTTCTACCGTCATGGCATTCCGAACCGCGGCTGTATATTTACTCGACGATTCAAAAGCACTAAACTTATAAAAGTTTATTTAATAAAAAAGATTGAAGTTTGAAGTCAATCACTACAAATTAAAAAACAAAATGAGACAGCAAAATTAAAAAAAAAATACACCAATTCAGGGCGTTAAGAAGGCCAATTGAAGGGCATAAAGGAAAGAGTATAAAAGGCGGGAAATGAGGGAATGGCTGCAAAAAGAACTAGTTGAGGAGCGAGAGAGAAACCAATAAAGAATTATCGAAGGAGGAAATGAGATGCACAGTACGAGTACTTTACACTTTTCGATGACTTTTTAAAGATTGGCTGGGCAGTTTAATGAATGATTTTAATTTGTACTTGAGTTCTATTTACTAACTGGGTTTGTCTACAGATTTTTAAATTGCCTAGAGCAAGGCCCCTAGGAGTTGGTCACAAGTGACTGAAAAAAATTAAGATTAAAAGAAAAAAAGTTATTTCTAAGTTGTGTTTAGTTTTAACCACTTAAAATTATAGACTTACCCAATATGACGTGCACACTTCAGCCTTGAAGAGCAAGTTAAATAAATTTACCTGTAAAAGAAATTACATATCAATTATTTTTCAGGTATGATTTCTTAATTGGATTCAGTCTGGTAGGAAGCTCTGTCTACGACTAGTTATTAGGCCTACATACTGGTTTGTTTTCATCTACGAATATAGATTTACCTACCTAAATATGCCAAGCCATCTACTTAGCTATTAAGAAATGCTACGATTGGTGGTTGGCACTTTTTAGGGTTCCGTAGCCAAATTTGGCAAAAACGGAACCCTTATAGATTCGTCATGTCTGTCTGTCTGTCTGTCTGTCTGTCCGTCCGTATGTCACAGCCACTTTTTTCCGAAACTATAAGAACTATACTGTTGAAACTTGGTAAGTAGATGTATTCTGTGAACCGCATTAAGATTTTCACACAAAAATAGAAAAAAAACAATAAATCTTGGGGGTCCCCATACTTAGAACTGAAACTCAAAAATGTTTTTTTCATCAAACCCATACCTGTGGGGTATCTATGGATAGGTCTTCAAAAATGATATTGAGGTTTCTAATATTATTTTTTCCTAAACTGAATAGTTTGCGCGAGAGACACTTTCAAAGTGGTAAAATGTGTGTCCCCGCCCTGTAACTTCTAAAATAAGAGAATGATAAAACTAAAAAAAAATATATTATGATGTACATTACCATGCAAACTTCCACCGAAAATTGGTTTGAACGAGATCTAGTACGTAGTTTTTTTTTAATAATTTAAAACTTACTACAGGTTCGTAATAGAAGAGATCTATGTCCAATAGTGGATGCACAATGGATTATGATGATGTCATACGATTGGTGGTAAATTGGTAGGTAATTACCTACCAATTTACCACCAATCGTATGACATCGTATGTATTTGAAGCAAGCTCACTTCACACCAGTAACTGGTGGGTTAAAGACATAGGTATCATATCATGCTAATCCATATAAATATTATAAATGCGAAAGTTTGGATGGATGGATGTATGTATGTATGGATGTATGTTTGTTACTCAATCACGCTCCAACGGATGAACGGATCTGGATGAAATTTGGCACAGAGATAGATTATAGTCTGGAATAGCACATAGGCTACTTTTTATCCCGGAAAATTAAGAAGTTCCCACGGGAATCAAAAAAACCTCAACCACGCGGACGAAGTCGCGGGCATCAGCTAGTATTATAAATACGAAAGTGTGTTTGTTTGTTGGTTTATTGGGTTGTTGGTTTGTCCTTCAATCACGCCGCATGATTTTTGGCATGGATATAGTTGAGGACCTGGAGAGTGACATAAGCTACTTTTTATCCCGAAAAATTAAGGAGCTCCCGCGGGTATCAAAAAAACTTGAACCACGCGGACGAAGTCGCGGGCATCAGCTAGTTTTTAATAAAATGAGATCACAGTCAAAGGGTGACGTGTAATTAAATAAAAAAAAACAAAACAAATTCCCCACAGAGAAATTAACAAAAAAAAAAGGCTCAAAAGCTAATGAAAGGGACAAGTGACCTGAACGCGCGCGGGTTCTATTGGAGCCGCGTTATTTACTGCAAGCAGTGCGTAGAGGCGTAAAGGTGTTGTTGCGTAACAACGATTTAGAATCACTCAACCGGAATACACTAGCAGCGTGTTTTAATCATTCCGTTGTGATAAAAATCGGAGCAATATAATTTTTGAGTTTTTATTACAGTAAAGCTATATGTATATATGAGATAATAAAATATATCAACAACATCTCTAGCATTGTGGCGTTGGGGTCTCATAAATGGGACTAATCAAATAAATATTATAAATGCGAAAGTTTGGATGGATGTATGGATGTATGGATGTATGTGTGGATGTATGGATGTATGGATGTTTGTTACTCATTCACGCTCCAACGGCTGAACGGATCTGGATGAAATTTGGCACAGAGATAGATTATAGTCTGAAATAGCACATAGGCTACTATTTGTCCCGGAAAATTAAAGAGTTCCCGCGGGAACCAAAAAACCTCAATCCACGCGGACGAAGTCGCGGGCATCAGCTAGTTATTATTAATTCCAAGTATTTTATTCCAAGAAAGGGTAATTTGGTAACTATTATTTCTAAAGTGGCTTTGATCTGGACTGGACTAGTCGCATAAAGGCAAATATCTTTAAATTAATAAATTGAGATCACTGTTAAACGTATCATTGAAATAAAAAAGGAATAAAAACAAATTGCACCCTGATCCACAGATAAATTAACACAAAAAAAGGCTTCAAAAGCTAATGAAAGGGACAAGTGACCCGAACGCGCGCGGGTTCTATTGGAGCCGCGTTATTTACTGCAAACAGCGCCTCTAACAACGGTCACGTGCTGAGCGGATTTAGAATCACCCAACCGGAATGATTCGAACACGCTGATGTTGTATTACATTGTGATCAAAACCGGAGTAAATAATTTTTGAGTTTTTTTTCAGTGAGTTTCATTTATTCGGCGGTAGGTACATAATATTACTTAACAACCTCCCTGACATATTCATGAGTATTTTAGTCTCATAAGTGGTTCTGGTTCCGTCTTAGACTTCATATTTTAATACAATTAAACAGCCAAGTCTTATGTGTCTTTAAATTAATAAAACGAGACAGTCAAATTAGAACTTGTTATTTAATAAAAAAAAACAAAACAAATTCCACTCCAATCCACAGAGAAATTAACAGAAAAAAAATCTTACTTCACGCATTTTCATTACGGACGTTTTTTGCCAGCTAGGGTACCCCTCCACATCGTCCCTTAAGGAACTTTCGTTCCAAAAGTCTTTAAAAGCTAATGAAAGGGACAAGTGACCCGAACGCGCGCGGGTTCTATTGGAGCCGCGTTATTTACTGCAAACAGCGCCTCTACGCAACAACGGTCACGTGCTGAGCGGATTTAGAATCACCCAACCGGACTGATTCGAACACGCTATTGTGAATTGTGATCAAAACCGGAGTAATAATTTTTGAGTTTTTTTTTAGTGAGTTTCATTTATTCGGCGGTATATAATAATTACCATATATATTATTATAACAGCCTCCCTTAAATGTCATGATCATTTTGGTACCTAAAGTGGTTCCGGTTCCATCTTAGACCTCATATTTTAACAAACAGCGCGTCTACGCAACTACGGTCACGTGCTGAGCGGATTTAGAATCACCCAACCGGACTAATTTGAACACGCTGATGTTGTATTACATTGTGTTACAAATCGGAGTACTTAGTAATTTTTTTTGTGTTTTTATTTCAGTTATTATTATTTATTTCTCTCCCATTTATGTGTACAGATTTTTATAAAATTATTTCTAAACACGTTTTACATCAATATATAAAAATACTATACAAAACACATTTAAAAATAATCCCATAAAACTTCCACCCACTGCGGGGCCTACCCAAGCAGCCGGTGGTCAGGGCTCCAGAGAGAGGAACTTCCTCACTTAGTGGCTAGTTTCCATCCAACCGACAAAAATCGTGCGCTAAACGAATCCGCGTTCCGGTACGATACCACACAATCTATACTAATATTATAACTACGAGAGTTTGGATGGATATATGAATGGATGTTTGTTACTAAATCACGCATTTGGATGAAATTTGGCACAGTGATAGATTAGGTATAGTCTGAAATAACACATAGGCTACTTTTTATCCCGGAAAATTAAAACCAAAAAACCTCAATCCACGCGGGCGAAGTCGCGGGCATCAGTTAATACTAAATATACGATCCGTTTTGAAACCGATTAGGGGTGTGGCTTTAACTACCATACCCCTAACAGATTAGCCCGCTGTCAGCTTAGACTGCAATATTAATTACAACCCTTGCAGATTGCAGTCATGGGCTAACCGTGTATAGTAATCCCGTGGGGTTTCCAAAAATAAAAGAAATAATATAAATATCCAAAATATTAAATTATAATATAATGTAATGTAGTTTTCCATGAGGTAAGAAAGACGAATGACGTCAACGAAGGAACGGTAAAATAACCCCAAAAAGGTTTCCCCATTTTACAAAGAGCTCTTCGCTTTGGCTTTACAATACTCCAGACTTTGTACGTTTATAGTTGTATCTTTTTATGGTACCTGTACCAGGCTTTCCTTATTTCTTTATTTCTCCTCGTTTCCCGAAAAACGTCACTCGCAGGCATCCAAAGGCCTTTTCACACCCAGGCGCTTTGAAGTCCCATTTTTTACTTCATTTTCGCGCTTTTGCAATCTTCACGGGAAATTCGGTTTCAATTTCTCGCCTCTTTTCCATTGATATTACATAACTCAAAGATACTCAGTTACCAGCCTGATTTATAGTTTCAACTTATAAAAGTTGTATTTTGGAGATTACTAAAAGATAGACCGTAATATTATTCATAGTTTTGTAAGATTTTTATCCTTCTGATTAAGAAATGAGTACTCAATCCGATTTGTTAATGAAATTGAAACTTTTAGAGGAAATACTTAAAATTAAAAATGTAAACAAATTAATGTATGTAATGTAGATGTTAAGCACAAAAATGTAACTATTAAAAATAGGAAAATACAAGCTATATTATTTTATTTATTTAAGAAATTATAGATAATATCATGTGTTTTTCGATAGCAAAGTTTTTAAGTCACATAATTCAAGTTTGAACGGACAGGGGCCATACAGCTGTATGTTAAAAACCACATAGTTATTATACATTATTGTTGACTTTAGTGTTTTAGAATTACAATCCCTATTTTAGGAACGTCAAGGTACGTGACATCAAACTGTCATTTTGTGTTATATTGCTTAAGTATTGCTTTAAGCGGTGGCATCCATGACCCCTGGTCTTCAGTGTCACATAAAATCGTCGCAGAAGCTATCAATTCAGTGGACTACCAAAATATATCATATTTAAGATGCAAATTGTACCTACTCATTCGCCTCACGAACAATAAAGTTAAACTGACCCAGTTTATTACCTGAACTATGCAACAACAGCTAAAGCAAGTACCTAGACTGGTAAAAGCATATCAAGCATATCGTAAAACGTATGCACGCTTTTCCCTCAAACCTGTATATCTTGGCGTTTCATATACCAACGGTCCCGGTTCAAGTTTTGTTTTATTTACGGCGTCTTTTGTCTCAGGCGTGTAATATGTTCACAGAGTGTTTTTTTCGCTATTCTGCTGTGTTTCGTCCTTTTATAGGAGCCTTCCCGTGTCGACTCTGCAAATTGCATAGTTTTTGTTGCTCCATAGCACTTTCCTAGTTTTTAACTAATTTCTCCTAACAGCAATTTATGTGTTCATTTCTGCCGCATTTTTTAAATTCAACTCGCAATAGTTGACGTCTATTGCGTTTGCAAGTGTTTTGTTTTGCGTTCTGTGCCTCTTTTTTTTTAAAACGGTTTTAAGTATAATTTTTTGCGATAAGTTTGTTTTTTGTTTTAAATACTTTATTGCACATATTATTGAAATGCACAAAGGCGAACTTAAAACCTAGAGGTATTCTCTTCCAGTTAACCCTTGGTAGTGGGGACAAGGTTGAGAACAGTGCGTATAATAATTTAGAGAGAAAAATTGGGGAAAGAAGAAACATATTTAGGTAGTAGGTAATAAAGTGAAGAAAGTATGATAATATTATACAATGCTGTAAATTTGGCTTATATATAGAATTTAAGTTAAAATATATAGTTAATATACAAAAAATATATACTTAATATAATATAAACACAAGTTAAATAGATAAATATGAATGTGAGTATGTGGAGGGATTGTGACATTTTTGATAGTGTTCGTGTACTCGACGCTTAAAAACGTTTAGAGACGGTGCTTGACGTATTTTCTGAGGAAGGGCGTTCCATAACCTGATTGCAGTAACTGTAAAGGAATCTGAATATAGTCTAGATTTGTGATGCGGATAGGCAAGCATATCTACGTTTGAGCAACGTTGAACACGACCAGCGGAGCCGTGGTATTTAAAGCGCTCTTGCAGGTACTCAGGAGAACTTGGATCATGAAGAATACCATAAAGAGCAGCAAGAACGTGCGCATCTCGGCGAAAGCGAATGTTGAGCCACCCAAGTCTTGAACGGAAATTAGAAATGTGGTCAAACTTACGCAAACCGTATACATACCGAATGCATAGGTTGAGCAGGCGGTCCAGTTTGTTCAGTAGCTCTTCGGTGAGGTCGGTATAGCAGATATCTGCATAGTCAATGATTGGGAGCAATAAGGAGTTAATAAGCACAAGTTTTGCTTTTTGTGGCAGCATATTCTGCATCCGTTTAAGTGCATGCGTCGCTGCAAAAACCCTTCGACTGATTTCCGCCACGTGACAAGACCAGGAGAGATCTTGCGAGATATGGAGTCCTAAATTTTTCACCTGAGAGGAGTATGGTAGATTTATATAATTAAATGTAACTGGTGGAAGAGAATTAAGATCCAGTTTAGAAAGCAGCCTAGGTCTGCCGACTAACATGACTTGTGTTTTAGCAGGGTTAACGAGAAGTCCATGGTTTTCGGTCCAGATACGGATTGCCTCCAGATCGCTGTTGAGTTTATCAATGGAGTCTAGGACATTCTCAACATTGAAAGAAATGTAAAGCTGTAGATCGTCTGCATACAGGTGATAGGAACTGAAGTTTAAAACAGAAACTAATGTATTGATAAATACAGAAAAAAGTAAAGGAGACAATACTCCGTCCTGGGGTACCCCCGCAGTGATGTCAGACCATTCAGAGGAAACCTCTGAATGGTCTGACATCACTATCAGTCTAAGTGACATCTAAGTGATAAGCCATCTATAATAAGTAATACCTAGAAACCGACTTCAGACTTTAGACTTCATCGTTGCTTTTCAATCATCATGATTGTAGCGAAGGGCAAGCCTGTCTTGTAATTTACGAGAAAATATATTATTAATTTATTTAAATGAAAATAAATTAGTAAATGAGAAAATTATCCGAGCTCTAGCGGTCCATAATCTTTCAACTTAGCTTATAGATATATACCTACTTACTTCTTACCATAGATACCTAAGAAACAGATTAAGGATACCTATTAATATCTTAAATCGAATATTATGCTTCTTAGGTATTTATGTATTTCTTAGATATTTTGCACAACTATGAAATTAAATTATACTTAGTTATTTAATAAAGATATATCACATTGAACGCTTTTAATATTTTTGATAATTGGAATTATCAAAATGTATTTTGCTAAATAATTTCTGGGGATTTACATGTTCAATGGTCTCAAAATTAATAAAAAAACTCCTCTATTTTTCGGAAAAGGTTTCGGGCCGTATTTATATTAAGTGAATGTACTTATCACTCTTCATATTATAACACAAGGAGCTCAGGAAGGTTCGAGAGATTGTATCTCATGTGAGCGCCGCTCGATGACAGCGCCGCTCGATGTTAGTGCCGCTTGATGACCACAGATGGCGCTGAACCTGTGGCGCGGCAAGGCAGTCTATACGCGTGGTTTTCCGCCATTAATGGCGTGACATCACAATACTGCTTTAGAATTTACATTAAAGCAACTTCAAAGTCTTTAACCATTCGATACTCAGATTTGCCTTGAGTAGCAAGTGTTCCAGAAAGTAGACCTATCTATACCTTGGTTGCGAGTGGTTATGGATTTAGTTGTTGTTATCTTGTTACATTGCAATTAATTTAATATAATATCTTATATGTTATTGTGTTTCTTCATTAATAAATGATCGAGTCTGTGTATTACATATTGTTAGTTTGCATCTTAAAACCCTATCCATCACCACACGCATGTAGTTCTATAACACTCATAGCAACGACAATGCGAAAAGCCTGCGACAATACTATTTCCTTTTGGGTCACAATATAACGTTTTGCAAGTTTACATACAATATTTATGACTAGGACGTTTGATGTCGTCATCCTTGGAGGAGATCCAGCGATGATCTCACAAACATAAAAAGGCGGGTAGGATCGTTCGACACCCCATAAGAACATAATTTCATGAATGACGGCTCTTACTTTCTTCCTACTGTCTCCGCACTTCTCGTTGGACGTCTGTGAAATGACAGCTCATAATATTATATTACTATACTATTGCTTTCATTATACTACCTGTGGAAAGGGAGAAGACTAGATAAACTGTCAGCAGACAGTTTTGTTTAGTTCAGAGAATATAATAGTCAACAGAATGTTATTGTTTTGTCTCTAGGATCTCCCCGCTACTCGCATAAAATCATCCATTAGGTAGATGGCAGTGGCGTGCACGAAAT
This sequence comes from Erebia ligea, assembly GCA_917051295.2. Classification (NCBI taxonomy): domain Eukaryota; kingdom Metazoa; phylum Arthropoda; class Insecta; order Lepidoptera; family Nymphalidae; genus Erebia; species Erebia ligea. The sequence goes on along the minus strand of OU785241.1, from coordinate 10,951,656 downwards.
CTAATATATAAAATTCTCGTGTCAAAGTGTTTGTAACTCCTTGACCTTGGCTGATTGACCTCGGCTTGACCGAATCTTATGAAACTTTTTGTAACTGAGAATAGGACGTAAACTATTTTAACACCTCAATCCACGCGGACGGAGTCGCGGGTATCAGCTAGTCCATATAAATATTATAAATGCGAAAGTTTGGATGGATGGATGTATGTATGGATGTATGTTTGTTACTCAATCACGCTCCAACGGATGAACGGATCTGGATGAAATTTGGCACAGAGATAGATTATAGTCTGGAATAGCACATAGGCTACTTTTTATCCCGGAAAATTAAGGAGTTCCCGCGGGAACCGAAAAACCTCAATCCACGCGGACGAAGTCGCGGGCATCAGCAATAGTAGAGATATAAAAGCAATGCTTAGTGTAGTTAAAAAAGCTTAATGCTTATTTTTCATCATACGCTGCCTGAAAATAGGTATCTACCTAACCAATGCCAACCTTGGCTCCGAATACTGTGGATCTACCTACTGGTAGATGGTAAACGAGGCATTTAAATGTTCTACATTTAAGCACTGCTGTCATAAGAATAATTATTATATAACTTTTCACGGCTGTGGATTATGTTAATGACTTATTGATTGATAAATTGTATTACCTAGTTACTTTGTAAATTTGCACGTCAGCAATGACGAAACATGTATGTTCTTTAATTAGTGTGTCATCTTAATTGAACAATTTTTCTGGCAAATAAACGATTGATTATTTGCACCCTTAGATTTAAAATGGTCTCGCGCTGGCGCCAGCGAGACCATTTTAAATCTATGATTGCACCTTATGTCATAATGTCACCTTTTGACGACCTCCCTGGCGCAGCGTTGAGCGCTGTTGTCTTAACGTTAGAGGTCCCGGGTTCGATTCCAGGCAGGGTCCATTTGGGAATTTATAATTTCTGAACTTTCTCTGGTCCGGTTTGGTGGGAGGCTTCGGCCGTGGCTAGTTACCACCACCCTACCAGCAAAGACGTACCGCCAAGCGATTTAGTGTTCCGGTACGATGCCGTGTAGAAACCGACTAGGAGTATGAGTCTAATATAACTGCCATACCCCTAACAGGTTAGCCCGCTACCATCTCAGACTGCATCATTACTTACCATCAGGTGAGATTGCAGTCAAGGGCTAACTTGTAGTGGCGTAAAAAAAATATTAATCACTAGCTGATGCTCGCGACTTCGTCCGCGTGGTTTAAGTTTTTTGATTCCCGCGGGAACTCCTTAATTTTCCGGGATAAAGATTAGCCTATGTCAATCTCCAGGTAATCAACTATACCCATGCCAAAAATCACGTCGATCCGTTGCTCCGTTGCGGCGTGATTGAAGGACAAACCAGCAAACAAACACACTTTCGCATTTATAATATTAGTATGATTATTTTCTATTCTTGGAAAATATCCAAGACCAATCCCTCACACGCGTGATCTAAGCAATGTATTACAAATGATCATATCCCTTATGTCACGAGGGCTTATAGCGAATTAATTCTCAGGAGGCTGGGCGACATCTTGATATTACACCGGATCACATTTCGAATAACATTTTCCTCATAAATCTTTCTCTAATTCACGCGGCTGAACCTTTTTTTGCGGAATCCTATTTCAGGAGTGTAATGTTAGGAATTAATAAAGCGTTATTGATATCCAAAAGAAATGAACGCATGTTATTTATGATCTTGATGTAATTAAACGACAGATTATAATGGTTATTGTTAACATCATTTGAATAAATATTTATGACTTACTAGCTGATGCCCGCGACATCGTCCGCGTGAAATAGGTAAGTTTTTTCAATTCCTACGGGAACTCCTTAATTTTCCGGGATAAAAAGTAGCCTATGTCACTCTCCCGTCCTCGACTATACCCATGAAAAAAATCACGTCGACCCGTTGCTCCGTTACGGCGTGATTGAAGGACAAACCAACAAGCCAACAAACAAACACACTTTCGCATTTATAATATTAGTATGATGACTTATATTTGACGAATACTAGGTATATATATACATATAATATAATATAATATAATATAATATAATATAATATAATATATAATATACTACGAATACAATAACAATGATAAAATTATTATAATCTCGGTAAATTACTTACTTCCATTTTTATTTAGGTAGAAATACGGATTTGAAGAGGACTTTGAGGGAGATCTTAATAATACTAAGACATAATAATAATATATTATAGACTTTTTTTAATAAAGATTTTTTTATATTTAATTGTCTTTAAAAAAGGTGTGCTTTTGAGCATGATCAGCGGTCAGTGATTATATAGTTAGAGTTATTATTGTCTCAAAATTGATTTGCGAAATTCTCTTGAAGGTAATTAATTCTCTTATCGCTATATTATATACATATTTATATATAACTAGCTGATGCCCGCGACTTCATCCGCATGAAATAGGCAAGTTTTTTTGATTTGATTTGATTGGGAGATTCACTCGACCATTCAAAAGCACTTGTTATAAGTCAGCTTGAATAAAAAATATTTCCAAAAAATCACGTCGATCCGTGGCTCTGTTGCAGCGTGATTGAATGAAAAAAGAAAAGAAAGAAAAAACATTTATTACCAAATTGGTCATTGGTGATCTGCGATATAATCACCTCAACGATCTAAACAAGATCTAGAATCTAAACAACAACGATGAGGCGCAGGGATGAACTATATCATGTATGGCACAACCCGAGAAATGGTCCAGGCTAAGCATAATGCTCTATGTTCAGTGCAAGCACTAACCCCATACAGCGCTGATTTTCAGCCTGAACTGATTCAGGTGACACCACGGAAAAAACTACGTAGCTTTATGACAAACCAACAAACCAAAAAACCAACAAACAAACACACTTTCGCATTTATAATATTATGTAGGATAATTGAAATTATTCAAAATAAGTAAGTAGGTCAATCTTAAAATCTCCTGCTAGTGACCGTATATTTGTCCCGTTATAGAAATGAGTTCGCGAAATTATTGTGAAATTAAAACTTAATTCAATTCAGTACATAAACATTTGAGTTAGCATGAAGCCTTATTTTGTTTGTTCAAGCTGCCGAAATGTAGGTTAAAATTGTTTTAAATTTTTTTCGAATCCAGGTCGATTTGGGTCGAGTAGTGTTCGTATTTAAAATGCCGTATGTCCCGAATTTCGAGGTTTAAAAAATGCATATAACTTATTGACGTTCGGTCCAATCAATAATTTATGTATAAGAATTTTCTCATATCAATATTATTTTGTAATAAATAAAATAAATAAACAGTGACAGCTTAGTGATAATAAATGCAATAAATGAACAGTTACAGCCTTGTGGATAGTAAAAGTGATTCGAGGAATCCAAGGTTCGACCCCTGGGCACGCACATCTAACTTTTCGAAGTTATGTGCGTTTTTAGTAAATAAATATCCCTTGCTTTAACGATGAAGGAAAATATCGTGAGGAAACTTGCATCAAATAGTTGTAATTATGTGTATAATTATACCCGAAAGTTCTCCATAATCTTGTATGGATGTTTGTTACTCAATCACGCCAGAACGGCTGAACGGATCTGGATGAAATTTGGCACATAGATAGATTATAGTCTGAAATAACACATAGGCTACTTATTATTCAGGAAAATAGAAGAGTTCCCGCGGGATACAAAAAACCTCAATCCACGCGGACGAAGTCGCAGGCATTAGCTAGTAATGATTTCACGTCATCATTTATAATAATTGCGATACATGAAAGGAACAGTTAACGACAGAATCATGAAAAGTTAGGCATCAAAATTGCAATTCCCTAGAATCTAGATAGTACACCAGTGAAAACTGACTCATCGCATTTCGCGTCCCGAAATTGTATGGGACTGTAGGGAAGTTAGGAAAAGTTAAAATTTCCAAAAACACAGCGTATTTTTGAGCGTGAGAGGTTGGTGTGAATGTAAAGTTAGCATTTGGATAATTTTTCCGACCGACCCAGAGCGCAACTGTTTTCAAACTTTTCCTGTACATTTGTTATGTTTTTTTCAAGGATTCCGTATTGTAGAACAGCAACGGTTTTTTGAGTGTTAGGGGTTGTTTCAATATTTTGTTTAGTGCTAGCTAGCTAGATTTTCATTCATTTTATTTTTCATACTATTTATTTTTAGGGTTCCGTAGCCAAATTTGGCAAAAACGGAACCCTTATAGATTCGTCATGTCTGTCTGTCTGTCTGTCTGTCCGTCCGTATGTCACAGCCACTTTTTTCCGAAACTATAAGAACTATACTGTTGAAACTTGGTAAGTAGATGTATTCTGTGAACCGCATTAAGATTTTCACACAAAAATAGAAAAAAAAACAATACATTTTGGGGGTCCCCATACTTAGAACTGAAACTCAAAAAATTTTTTTTCATCAAACCCATACGTGTGGGGTATCTATGGATAGGTCTTCAAAAATGATATTGAGGTTTCTAATATCATTTTTTTCTAAACTGAATAGTTTGCGCGAGAGACACTTCCAAAGTGGTAAAATGTTGGTCCCCCCCCCCGTAACTTCTAAAATAAGAGAATGATAAAACTAAAAAAAATATATGATGTACATTACCATGCAAACTTCCACCGAAAATTGGTTTGAACGAGATCTAGTAAGTAGTTTTTTTTAATAATTTAAATTTACTACAGGTTTGTACGGAACCCTCGGTGCGCGAGTCCGACTCGCACTTGGCCGGTTTTTTGAGAAATTCATTATTATTAAGCTGAATTTATCTTAAACCACTGTAGGTTTCTAGAAAATTCATGACATTCGTTGCATAGCAACAAAAAATTGTAAGCACATATAAAACAAAAGCCCTGACCCACTCACTCACTCACTCACTTACTAACTCATCAATACCCAACCTCAAACCAGTTGCCTGTATAATGTAATCGTAAGTAATGTCCTCTCTACCGAATTTCGGCAATGGCGGCCAAACCATATACCTTAAAATTAGCCATATTTGCGGGAGATATTATTATAGTGCACAAGTGTGTGCGCAAACAAATAACACTCTCTGTTCCTTTACTCTCATAGCCCGATGGAACGGAAATCCGACACTACCTGAGAGAGATCAGACGCAGGACTGACAGCTTTACGTGCTCCTTATTTATAATGTACGCAAGGATTTTTTTTTTTAAATTCAACAACAACAACAATTTATTTGGACTCTATAAAGATAATTTAATAACTAGTTTTTCAGTCAAGGAGCACGAATATCGTAACCATGAATCAAAAACCAAGGTGGTCACGTTAAGAGTGAAAAAGGTAAAATCATACTTTTTTTTTAAATTTACATGTATGTCAACTTGTGCCACTATATGACTATACGACCTTATCTTGTATTGACTCTACGACCGGTTCAGAAAGCAGGTTTCACAGCAAAATAGATAATCAACCTAGTTTTACCCCTACGCCTTTTCGGCAGAAGAATATAAGGCAAGAAACTCCAGTGTTACGTAGACAAATTGCCAATCAGCGGCTAAGTCGAACCGAATTGCGTCTAAGATGGCGCGTCAATCCGTCAGGGTGGATCCAGTTCGCGAAAACCGAGACACACTGCAAGATTGGTTGCTACGCTTAGAGAAGTCAAACTCAAACTCAAAGTATATTTAATCTTAGGTACACTGTAGGACACTTATTGACGTCCAATTACTTATAGAACATGATGGTGATGATCAGTTACGGTATCTTAAAACTAAAGCTACGAGGGTTCCAAACGCGGGGTCTTTGCCGGTAGAGTACTAACGTGTTTCTCTCTGGTTATTTATTAAAACAATAATATATTATATTGTGTGGTATTCAGTAAACCCGCCAACCCGCATTGGAGCAGCGTGGTGGGTCTAAGCTCTAATTCCCTCTCTCCTATGAGAATGGAGGCCTGTGCCCAGCAGTGGGACGTTAACGGGCTGTAGTGGTGGTGGTGGTGGTGGTATAGAGTAAAAGATTGTTATTAAAATGTTCTTTATTGACCTTTTTCATACCTAAAATCTAAATGCTCGTGTTACTGTTGGCGGAACAGAAAAGCCGTGAGTCTCGACAAAAAGATGGATGTACACTCCGGTGGTAATTTACGAAGGAGCGAATCTCCATTGGCTGTCGCGAGGCGGGGAATTTTTCCAACAGTTTTGTACAGGATTATGAATTTTCTCTATTCACTGACACAAAGACGCGAGCCGGCAAATTGAAAGGCTGTTACTTTCCACTTGATTTATTATCTAAAGCCTATTTTTAGTTATCTTTTGAAGACCCTTTCGCCAAGTTATAGATAGTATTCTGTGCTAAGTGTCGTAGGTCGAAAGATTGTCACAAAAAGCTCTATATTTGGCATTTGTTTGCTCATTGAGTATGTATTGAGTGAATTGATCTGAATTATCTTAACTTATCTGACCTGATTACTTATCTGATTAACTTAACTGATCTCACCTAGTTAGTCGGCCCCTCGGTTAAGTCTAAACTTAGGTAATCACTAGCTGATGCCCGCGACTTCGTCCGCGTGGATATACCAAGTTTCATCGAAATAACTTGAGAAATGACGGACTTTTATACAAACTTTTAACCCCTATTTCACCCCTTTGGGGGTGGAATTTTGAAAAACTGTGAAACACTTATGTTTTCATTTTTAACCCGCAGCTCATAAACCAAGTTTCATGGATATAACTTGAGAAATGAAGGACTTTCATACATACTTTCAACCGCTATTTCACCCCTTTGGGGGTAAAATTTACTAAAACTGTGAAACACGTATGTCTTCATTTTTAACCCGCAGCTCATATACCAAGTTTCATGGCTATAACTTGAGAAATGAAGGACTTTCATTACAAACTTTCAACCCCTATTTCACCCCTTCGGGGGTAAAACTCACAAAAACTGTGAAACACTTATTTCTTCATTTTCAACCGGTAGCTTGTATACCAAGTTTAATTGATATAACTTGAGAAATGACGGACTTTCATACGAACTTTCACCCCCTATTTCACCCCCTTAGGGGTGGAATTTTGAAAAACTGTGACACACGTACTTCTTTATTTTTTACCGTAAGCCAAAATAAAAAGTTTCGTTGATATAACTTGTAAAACATCTTGAGAAACGAAGGACTTTCATACCAACTTTCATCCCCTATTTCACCCTTTTGGGGGTCGAATTTTCAAAAACTGTGAAACATGTTTGTCTCCATTTTCAACCCGCAGCTCATATATCAAGTTTCATGGCTATAACTTGAGAAATTAAAGACTTTCATACAAATTTTCAACCCCTATTTCACTCCTTCGGGGGTAGAATTTCGGGATAAAAAGTATCCTATGTCCTACCTCGTAGTATGGGCTCAAATCGTGCCAAGTTTCTTTTGAATTCATTCAGTAGTTTCGGCGTGATGCGCGGCCAAGATACAGACAGACAGACAGACAAAAATGAAAAAAATTGCAGATTTGGCTTCAGTATCGAATAATGAGTGCCCTCCAAAAAAAATTTTCAAAATATCTTCAATGTACAGAATTGGACATGTTACAGTTTTATTATAAGTATAGATAGATAGATAGGATGGTCTCCGCGATACAGGTTTCCTAGTCTGGAGACCAAAGTTAAGGAAAAAATGACTGTAAACCTTATTGTCAATAAAGATATATTTTTATTTTAAATTTTTTTTTTTTTATTATCTACTAGCTGATGCCCGCGACTTCGTCCGCGTGGAATAAGTTTTTTTAAATTCCCACGGGAACTCCTCAATTTTCCTGGATAAAAAGTAGCCTATGTCACTCTCCAGGTCCTCAACTATACCCATGCAAAAAATTAAGTCGATCCGTTGCTCCGTTGCAGCGTGATTGAAGGACAAACCAACAAACTAATAAACCAACAAACCAACAAACCAACAAACCAATAAAGTATAAACCAACAAACAAGTCTGTGGCCTAGGACTACGGGAGTTTCTTGAGTCATTTGACCAGGCCTGTCAAAGCCTCCAGACAAAACCAGAGAATTTTTTTTTTTTAAATGAAAAAAAATATTTAAAATAATAATTTTAGATTTAATTTAATTTATTTTACTTAGTTTTAATTTCATAGTGTTTGTAATATTAGTTTTAATTTAGATTTCATTTATAGTTTGTTTATTTCCTAGTTGTAATTAAATAATAAAGATATATTTTAAAATAATTAAAATATAAACCTTAACACCTAAGGCATTAAAGTTTATTTACGAATTTAGTATATTTCTATTTAAGACCTTTTGTCTTCGTAACAACGCGAGCATGTCGGCGCGGAGCGTGTCGCATGTCGGTGACGCGAATCCACAAGTTTACCCCCTACCAAAAAGTGCTCGACGCGGCTAAAGTTTTCACTTCAATAAAAAATTATAAATTCCCAAATTGACCCTGGCGGCTGCCGAGGATCGATTCCGGGACCTCAAACATTATAGAACACAGTGTTCACCTCTGCGCCAGGAAGGTCTTCAAAAAGGCAGGGAATACTATCTTATGAAGAAACAGGAGCAAGAAATGTCTTCCAAGTGATAGTAGTGATTTATTAAGAGCATTTGTCCTCCCCCTCAGAGGCTCTCAGTGAATTAGCGACAGTACTGGGGGTTAAAAAATCGCCCTTACTTTTTCTTGTCACCTTTTGACTTGAATTCTTATACCTAAGTGAGTTACAAATGATCAGGTCTGTATCCCGTTTGGAAAACAAAATATCAACAAAAATTATTACTGCAAAAATTTGCGTGTGTCCGTCGCATTTTTTTCGCAAAAAATTTAAAAATTTCCCGGGTTCTTCGGGTTCGATTTTTGGCAGGATCAATTTGGGAATTTATAATTTCTGAATTTTCTCTGGTCTGGTCTGGTGGGAGGCTTCGGCCGTGGTTAGTTACCACCCTAGCGGCAAAGAAGTACTGCCAAGCAATATAGCGTTCCGGTACAATGCCGTGTAGAAACCGACTGGGGATATGGGTTTGATATAACTGCCATACCCTTAACGGGTTAGCCCGCTACCATCTTAGACTGCATCATCACTTACCATCAGGTGAGATCGGAGCCAAGGGCTAACTTGTAGTGGCATAAAAAAACCATTACGCTTAATCTGTTAGGAAAACAACGGAAAAAATAAAAGAAGCATAGGTAACTTTGCAACTTACAACTTTACAACATACTCCCGTAAGACGTCGAACAGAACTAAGTTTATACTATTAGAATACTCAAGAGTAGTAAAAGTATGTTACTACATCTCTTTCAAGAGCGCTCTTTAGTTCCGGGATTAAAACTAGATTTACTCTGGAATGGAGGTTGGCTTGCATAATGAAAGCCGCCTCAACTTTTGATGAAAAACTTGTACTATAGAGTAGTGTAATTAAAAACCAGTGAACTTTATTAAGATGCTTCACAAACTCGCTCCGCGTTTTGTTTGGCTTGGTCGATTGCTCGAACTTTTGAAACTAGTTATCACCGTGGTAGTTTAAGAATTGAATGAAGCCGTTCATTTCAACCTTATCTTGACTAAATATTATAAAGGGGAAAGATTTTTTTGTTTGTAATGGATAAACTCAAAAACTACACAACAGATTTAAAAAATTATTTTACCTATAGAAAGCTACATTATCAGAAAGAAAGAAAGAAAGAAAATACATTTATTCAAAAATGGTCTTGCAGACAAACATCTGTCATACATTTCTGTCCACACAAATATGTTTGTCTGTGACACCACCCGGAATGGGTGTACAGCTCAGCCGTGTGCCCAGCATCATACATACAAATGCATGCATGATGCCGGACGCTGATTTTCAGCCGTGACCCGGGTGACGTCACAGCCAACGGATGCGAATACTTATACCTCTATAAACTTTAACAACAATTAACAATTCTTTATTTCACTAAACCTAAGTCAAAGCAAAATCATATATTGTATTATTCATATTCAACGCTAAAACAATAGAATCAACAAACTACATACTATGTGAGTGTTTTTAAAGAAATGAAGGAACTTAAAATTTAATTTGCTATAATCCGCAACAATAGGCAAATATATGTGGTACAGTGTATCTTACACTTGCAGCTTGCAATATTCACCACACCACATAAATCTTCCAAATTATTCTCAACGTACGTTTCACTCCGACACCGGAGCATCTTCAGGAGATGTTGACTCGACAATGCACGATTGTAAAGTGACGATCGTGTCGAAAGGGCCGGCTTTTATACCTTTTTTGACATGACTCATACTGAAGCCCCGCCCCCTCCCCCCCTATTACTGTATAAATTGAGTAAAGGTGAATTTGATACATTTATTTGTTCATTTAATAACTCAAATCCTCTATTATTGTGTTTTATTATTTCTAATTGCTCCCAAACGCACAGTCGAAACCCCTTACTACATTTATGAAGGATTTTATATGAATGGCTATTGCCCACCTCATGTCCACTGTCCAAAAGATGTTTAGCGAAGTGGGACCTTTGTGGTTGATCGTTTCTATAAGCAGACATATGTTCTTTATAGCGCGTCTCAAAATTGCGCCCAGTTTGACCAACACATGTGGCACTACATTCAGGACACTCAAGCTTATAAACACCTGATTTTTGATGGTTCTTCAATCTATCTTTCCCATTGCAAATTCTCCGAAGTGTATTATTTGTCCTGAACGTTATCCAGTTTAACGTATTTTGGACCTATATCTGAGCGCATTGCCAAGACGCTCAGATCTCATGATGTGCATGTCTAATGTGTATTAATTTATACAGTAATAGGGGGGAAGGGGGCGGGGCTTCAGTATGAGTCATGTCAAAAAAGGTATAAAAGCCGGCCCTTTCGACACGATCGTCACTTTACAATCGTGCATTGTCGAGTCAACATCTCCTGAAGATGCTCCGGTGTCGGAGTGAAACGTACAGTCGACGTCAAAATTGCATATAGAATAAGCAAATAAGTTGCTTTGCATGCGGTCGGACACCCACACACTTGCAGTAGTATAATATAAGTCGTTCAGCTTGTAGGTATTGTAATAGCCGAGTAATATCGATAATTTCACACCTCAAGTAAGTGAGCTCAATGGCGAGGTGTGGAACTACTTGGATTGCACACCGCAACTGTTGCTGGTTCAAATCTCGACCCCGTGTAAGTTTTTTTTACTTTTTTTATTTGATGACTGATATTTTTATACCAGCAATAGCATATGCGGGTAGTTTAAAAAATCTCTGAACAGATATGGCCACTGAGTACTGACGGAGACGGAAGATTTGACACTCGTTAGTCGTTATTAGCAAATACTACAAAATTGTTATAATTTACTAAGTTTTGCTGTTTCTTATCTTCAACAATAATGCAGGCTTATATTAATATGCAGAAGAGGATGCATATTATTGAGCTAAATAATATCGGATACAATATACTTAGCTCAAATTTGCAATGAAACTGGTTTCAATGTGAGTATTGTTTTTATTGTTAAAAAATGTGTGTTCATAAACTTAGGATTAGTTACATAACGTTTTATTAGTAAATATCTAGACAAGATACTTAGTAGTTTCAAAAGTGTTTATTTTAATCTCGCTGTTTGGTTTTTAGTGGACAACCAAGTGTTGGGTGTCGCATCCTGACGAAGAGAGTAATGCTTCACAACGAAGACATAATATTATAGATGAACAATATGAGAACAATATCTGCATACCAACTGTCGAGTTCGCGAACATGTTCGATACTTAAACATCAGCGCCAAAGCTGCACATTATAACACATGGAAGTGATGTCCAGCTGTTGATGTGCCACAACTATCATTTGTGCATGATAATTGTTGTCCTGTGCATCGATCACATATAGTGCGTAATTGGTTTAATCAAAACCCAGACAACAGTTATTCCCTGGCCAGTAAGATCACCAAACTTAAATCATAGAGAATAATATTATGAGGTTTGATGGTGCAAACTGGTGGGTTATGTGAAATGAAAAGACTGCAGAGGAAACGGAGGCTCACTGTATGGAATTATGGGAGAATATATTTAGAACAACGGATATCTATCCTAATATTACAAACGGATTCACCCGGCGGCGCTTGCTTGATGTTATTGAAAAAAGTGGAGGTTTTATTGAATAGTAATACTTTTAAAGCTATATAAAATTTAATTTTTAAGGCTTTAAATATGAAACATAACGTTTATTCTTTTCCTAACTTGTAATAATTATTATTAGTATATCTTATCAAAATTAACAGACAAAAAAGCAGCGCCGCCCTTTACTTACTAGATTTTTAAGGTTTAGCTTCAATTTTCTTTTCTTTATGAAAACGATTACTTAAGCTATAACCTTAAAAAATGATAGAAAAAGTAGCTGAAGTTATTTATTACTTTTGAGAAAATGTAACATGATAACAATGAAAATAAATGAAAATAAAGTCGATTATCTAATAAAAAGTGTTTCTTCCAATTTATTTTGTTTGTTTTATTACTTATTGACTCATAATAAGCAATAATTGACACCACTAACATAGTTATAGCTTTCCTCCCAAAATAACTAACTTTGTCCTTAAGTATTATCTTGTTATAATTAATGTTTGCGTATATAAATGGAAATAAAGATATATTATAATAAAGAATAACAAACAGACACAAAACACATAAACAAAACATAAATTTTGTTTGTATTCAAAACAAAATAAAAACTGCTGTAAGAGATTCGAACCTAGGTCATATGATGCGTCGTAACTCGTATACCAACTATATTATCACGACACTGGGAGTGGTTACTATAAAGTGATGAAATAAACAATCAGAATAGACAAGGTGATTGAATAGGAATATTTAGAACCTAATGCTAATGACATAAGGTTGATATTGTTGACAGTTTATGGCAATGCAGGTAGTATTGAACTGAAATCGTTTGAACCTTACGGTGTTGATTTAAGGTTGATAATATTATTGACAGTTTATGTTTATCAGTGTGAGTGAGCACGTGAGTTATTCACAGCATTGCTTGCAAGCGGTTTTAGCCTTAGAGCTATGTATGGACTTTTGCAGTCGACTGTACGTTGAGAATAATTTGGAAGATTTATGTGGTGTGGTGAATATTGCAAGCTGCAAGTGCAAGATACACTGTACCACATATATTTGCCTATTGTTGCGGATTATAGCAAATTAAATTTCAAGTTCCTTCATAATCATGGACTTCCGCAAAGTAACGCCTGCTTCTATCCAATATTTTAAAGAAATATATACAAATATTAAAAGGATCTTAAATATTTAATTATATACGTATATATTGAGAAGATATAATGCAATAGATTACATGCAAATTAATAAAAAGAATTATACGCTGAATGTACTACAAATTATAAAATTGTAAACTATTTATTAAATACTATAATATAATCGATATATCAACAGCGACATTTTCATGTTCCGTTTGTCATATCAGCGATTATCAGCGATATATCAGCGAGTATCATAGGCTATATTTTATCGGTGCAACACGCGCGAAGCGGGGCGGGTCGCTAGTCTTGACTAAATTTCAAGATTCACTTCATTTCATCATCATTTTAACCAGATTCACTGTACTGAACGCGATTCTGTTCTCAGAATGAGAAGAGCTGGCCCGAATTCACCACGCTGGCCAAGTGCGGATTGGCAGTCTTCAAACACCTTTGCAAATATTATAATATGAACTCCTTATTTACTTATAACTTATGTATGCCACTATATCTTCAAGACAAGAGTGGGTAGGCGTCTTTATCTAGACCTCACGATTGTCGTCAAGCGCAAGCGTATCTTGCAATAAAAAGAAGTCATCACATTTTTTTTTAAATTTTTTTTATTTATCGTCTAAGCGCTTGGCTGCAATCAGACTTGCTGGCAAGTAGTGATGCAACCTAAAGAGGAGCGCGCTTGCCTAGAAGATGCCTATTCTTTATTGAAGATTGAAGATATTAAATTAAGCGGAGGGAAAAACGGAAGCCGGAAGGGCGTATACGGAAGGGAATTTACCATATTCGTAGGATAAAATCATATTATTTATCACTCCATAACTCCTCGGCAAGTACGCAAGTTAGGAACTGTAAGTAGGACCAAGTTCCAACATTTAATATTGCCTCAAGTGGCCGAGTTGGCTCGAAACTTGTCAAGTTGTTATCACCCCGGCTTAACCCGACGTCGCATCAATAAAACTTCGCGAGGGGCATTATTAGGCCTCTATGCAAATATACGACCGGAATAAACTTAATAAATACTAGTTCAGGGTACTTATAATGATAAATGGAGAAACACTAAAAATGGAGAACTCCACAGTTTTTTTGGGGGTGACCTTGGATAATAAGCTTCAATGGGGCGCTCATATAGAGACACTAGCGCGAAAACTTAGCTCGGCTGCTTTTGCTGTCAGGAAAATTAGACAGTTTACCGATATTGAAACGGCTAGGCTTGTCTACTTTGCTTACTTCCACAGTGTTATGTCGTACGGCATTTTATTGTGGGGCAGAGCAGCTGATATCCAATCAATTTTTGTATTGCAGAAAAGAGCCATCCGTTCTATTTATAAACTCGGATCACGCGTATCACTTCGTGAAAAATTTAAAGAGATTGGTGTTCTTACGGTGCCTTCACAATACATTTACAATAATATAATCTTTGTTAGGCAGAACATTAATCTTTATAAGCAAATAAGTGATACTCACAATCGATGTACTAGAAACCGCCATAAGCTTGTAACAGCGTCATATCGCGTGCGCAAGGTACAGAAATCCTTTGTGGGGTCGAGTATACGCTTTTATAACATGGTACCAAAAGAGTTTCTGGAGTTGCCATTACATAAATTTAAAGACTGTGTTAAACAGCATCTGTTAAGTCGAGGGTATTATAGTATAGATGATTTTCTCGATGACAAAGTTGCATGGAAGCAACCGGCTTCGCATCCAGCAACCCACAAGTCAGTGTAATACCTACTTGTAACGTAGCGTATGCATTTTATATTAAGTACTTATGTATGTATACAAATTGTTACATTTTTCTGATTTTGAAAAGAGCAACTGCTGAGTTTCTTGCCGGTTCTTCTCAGTAGAATCAGCTTTCCGAACCGGTGGTAGATTCTTACGACTTATCATAAGTGACACTAGTGGTCCTACATGAAATAAATCATTTTCATTTTCATTTGACGACCTCCCTGGCGCAGTGTTGAGCGCTGTTGTCTTAACGTGGGAGGTCGCGGGTTCGATTCCCGGCAGTGTCAATTTGGGAATTTATAATTTCTAAATTTTCTCTAGTTTGGTCTGGGTGGGAGACTTGGGACGTGGCTAGTTACCACCTTACCGGCAAAGACGGTACCGCCAAGCGATCTAGCGTATGGGCTAATATAACCATGCCTCTAACGAAGATAGAGGCATTAGGGTCCATTTCACGGACTTCAAAGAAGTGGCAAAGAACTTCTCACTGCACGTTATTTTTAAAAGCAGAAATTTTTGCATTGAATTTCAGTTTGATATAGCTGTTTTGGATGCTTGAATTGCTAGATATATTCCAATTACTTTTAACTGACTACTTCGCAATGAATTACCTAAAGAACTAAAAATCGCAGCACAACGGAAGACATAGACCTCAGCTGCCCTAGTTTTTTATCGTATCGTAATCTTTAAAGAGCTTTTTTTAGTTACAAAATCAGTTAACTATCGTAATGTATCTTTCACTAGCCATCGAAATTTTATCTATCCGATTTGCGATCCTATTGTGGAACAAACCCCCTTATTCTCAACAAATCCAACAGCGCGGAACAAAATTACTCTATCCCTGAAAATAATTCTTAAAGGTCTGGTATTTTGACTTCCCTTTCGCGATATAAATTGTCTGCGGGTGCCTGAAAAATTACGTTCCTCGCATTCGTTTGTTTTGCTACGCAATGCCTCTTATTACTGTGTGATTTGCTGATATGAACTTTATTATTTGAGGAATAAGGTCACAAGTCAGATGTTTTGCTAGGATTATATAGGAATTGTTGTGCCTGTGATGTATTGTCTAGAAGGCGTCCTCATAATAGGCGAAATTGTTTGCGAGGTATTGTTTTTTTTTAAATATAAATCTATTGCAACTGATAAAATTAGAAAATAATTCTTTATGGACATAGACAAGACCTGATAAGGAATCTTTCGAAAGTCAAGCCCAAGATAAAAGTGTTAAATTTAATAAAGGGTTTTATTCAAATTAAATTATTGTAAAATTAATTTTTAATTTTGTTTTATTTTATGCATCTTATCAACCCATTGCCGGCTCACTAATGAACACTAGTCGTCTTTCGGAATGAGAAGGGTTTGGCCTTACTCCACTACGCTGGGCAAGGGCGGATTGTCAGACTTCATACACCTTCGAGAACATTATGAATAACTCTCGGGTGGCGAGCAGTATAATATATTTAATTTCCTATAACGCACATAACTTCGAAAAGTTGGAGGTGCATGCCCGGGGATAGAACCCACGATCCCGTACAGAACGTTGGGTGTCTTAACCACTAGGGCACTAGGCTAACACCACTTCACCCATATTCTTTGTATGCCTATTAAATATAGATGCAAGGGAGGATAGGGAAGGGATATAGGTGGTAGAGTCGTGACATATATTACGTGGCACAAGTAATCATTATTGTACATGAAAAAATCATTTAATTACAAACCCACTAAGCGATAAAAGTCACACAAAAAAGTAGTTAGCAGCAAAATAATTACTACAGCTAAAACACATTAGCCCCACAGCAAAGTCCATTCTATTGCCTTATTTGTACCAAAAGAGCAACAAGATCGGGTCAGAGAGACCTGAATTAATTAACTAAAAGGAATTTACTCTAATGTACTTTTAAATTCCCACGGGATTCTCGCTGTAAAATACAAAAGGGTCCAGCTGTTAACTAGACTGTGAACTAAAAAATACAAGTCCAAAATGCCTGCTACGCTGCGGAAAACAAATTGATTTTGAAATAAAAATGGGATTAAAACAAAAGGTTCAGTTGTCTATCGTTAAAAGTCTCACAGCTGGGCACAAATCTCCACTCTCCGAGAGAGGGAATTAGAGCTTAGACCCACCACGCTGCTCCAATGCGGGTTGGCGGGCTTCAACGACTATTACGACGTCCACCGCATCGCCAACGCTGCATCTTCATGTAAGGTTGCCATTCCAGCGCTTTGGTACACGTGGTAATATAATTTAATCGTTATCTTTGGCTCAGGGGCAACCAGGTGTGGTCTTTTTGATTAGTTTTTTTTGTTAGTAGGCAGATATATAAGGATTTATTTTATATTTAGATTTTTGTATATTAGTAATACACGTTGCCTTACAACTGCCTCTGCCTAATAACTGCCTCGGTTGTCTAGTGGTTAGCATGTTCGACTGCGGCCGACGAGGTTCCGGGTTCGAGTCCCGGGTCGGGCCATAATTAAGTACGTATTGGATTTTTCTGTCTAGAAATTCTCAGTAGGTAGGTACTAGCCCGGAGTTCGAAGTCGGTGATGTTCCGGTTATTATCATTTATCACTAACATGGTAATAGTCTTTAAAGCCCGACAACCTGCATTGGAGCAGCGTGGTGGGTCTAACTTCTAAGCTCTAATTCCCTCTCTCCTTTGAGAGTGGAGACATGTGCCCAGTAGTGGGACGTTAATGGGATGTGGTGGTGGTGGTGGATATTAGTAATATGGGTTTATTTTATTTACAAAATTTATTACCTTTAGTAGTAGATTTTAATTATGCAACTGTTATTTAAGTAATCGTTTAAATAAAAAAAATACGGATATCTACCTACTTCTAAAACGAAGATAACAAGATGGTCACGTAATCGCGTCCCATAACCCATTACGGTGACAGCCCGCCGCGTTGTCAGAACAAATCGCTCAAATAACAATTTCCAGTCTCAATCTAACAAAAGGGTTGCACACAATAGGTGTACAATCGGCTTCACCCTCTCATTTGGAGCGTGAATTCAGATCGTCCCGTTCGGAGACTGAAGCCGACAGCTCTTCAGAGGAGATAAGAAATGCGTTATATAAATGAAAGCCTACCGAACACCCGCTACTTGGCTTGAGAATCGATTGAGTAGGGATGGGGGAAATATTTTGCTATCGATTATTTTTAGTAATTTTGACATTTAAATGTGTATTTTAACATCGAGATTCGGAATCGAATTCTATCTAATGGGATAAATGCATTCATTCAATAAGTTACTACTTACGTCGTTTCTAACAAAAAATGCGCTCGCTTTGCTTGCTTTGACATTTGAACCATCATACAAATTTAGTATAGCTTCATTGAAGCGTGAATTCAGATCGTCCCGTTCGGAGACTGAAGCCGACAGCTCTTCAGAGGAGATAAGAAATGCGTTATATAAATGAAAGCCTACCGAACACCCGCTACTTGGCTTGAGAATCGATTGAGTAGGGATGGGGGAAATATTTTGCTATCGATTATTTTTAGTAATTTTGACATTTAAATGTGTATTTTAACATCGAGATTCGGAATCGAATTCTATCTAATGGGAAAATAAGTTACTACTTACGTCGTTTCTAACAAAAAATGCGCTCGCTTTGCTTGCTTTGACAATTGAACCATCATACAAATTTAGTATAGCTTCATTGAAGCGTGAATTCAGATCATCCCGTTCGGCGGCTGAAGCCGACAGCTCTTGAGAGGAGATAAGTAATGCGTTATATAAATGAAAGCCAACCGAACACCCGCTACTTGGCTTGAGAATCGATTGAGTAGGGATGGGAGAAATATTTAGCTATCGATTATTTTTAGTAATGTTTACAAAATCTGGGTGTGGGAGGCCATAGTGCTGTCTAAAGCGTCTAAGCTTAATCAATTGCTTATAAGCTTAATCAATTAAAAATCAAGGCATTGCCCTACGTATCACGATTCGTATAGTGTCGCGTTGCGTCGCTTTCATCGCTTACCAAGGAGTTAGGACGACTGGTTGAGAATGAGGAAATTACGTTCAATTAATATTAAAATAAGACTAAAAGAGAAAGAGTAAAAAGTGTCGAAGGTGCCTTACAATAAGACAGAAATTATTCCAAGCATCGTTTGTAAAATTTGCTATAATTTCTCGCACATTAAATTATTAAATTATTTTTTATTTAAATTAAATTGGTAGGTTAGTTTTTGTGCTTGATTCTATTTATCGACAAATACATAATAATTGATAGGTTACATCCCTAACCATAAACGGTGACGCAACAAATTGGCGCGATGGTATACCTTAGACAGAGAGAGCCGGCAATGTGTAAATCACTCTTTTCTCAAATATCAATACTATATCGATAATCCGTTTATTTAAAGGAAGTATACTATCGATTGTCTTGAAAAGTTATTCCAGTACTATTTAGAATTTTGACGGAAGTTATACAGAAATCCACGCGGACTTTATTTATAACTGAAAGCTGGAACACTAATTTCCATTGATATATAACTTGAAAAATTACGCCCTAAAACCCCTATTTAACGTAAGGTATAGAAAGAAGTTCCAGAAATCCTTTATTTGTGAGCTTTTACATCATAAAAAGAATAGCATAACAAGAATTCCAATTTTCTGAACCGAGAGATTTAGGCATAACGTTGATTTTTCACTCAATAATTTTTCAGACTTAGGATAAAAATCTTTTTATTAATATAGATTGTATCTATCGGAATCAAAGTTTTGTATTATACAAGAACATTAAACGTCTTGTATTATATAATTGCCTGAAAAGCTAGTACAACAAAAGATGATGTATTAATAATTCATTGATGCAAAAATGAACACAAGAAAGTCGCTAAAACAATGTAACGTTATGTAAATTGTAACATCCATTGTATTCACGTGTAAACGCGCAAATAGCTAATTTTAATTGTATAGTAATTGCGTGCTTCTATTAGGTTGCACATTTAATTAAGATAATCATTGATGTAGAATTTTATTATGAAGATAATACATATTATTTTTTAAAGAAAGCTACTGTCTGACAAAAGAAAACTGTGATAGGTACTGGCAAGCAACGATGGTATAGGTACATAACTCCATCAAAACTGAACCTAGCGTTCAGTTTTGATGGAGTTTTGTACTTGACTTTACACCCCGTCTTATATTTTATTTTTATGGTCTAAGATCCGAATCTAAATCGAAACGTACCGGTTTGATAAGAGAATCAAATTTATTTTATAATAAATTTCATATATTAGAAAATAAATTAAAAATGGGTAGACAACAGAAATCCTGGACAGAATATTTTTAATTATTTTTTGAAAAATGATTTTTCATAAAATGTTGCAAAATGAAGATAATAATAAAATTTTATACTGGACTTAAAGTATAGAGCATATAGAATGTGCAATCGTAGGGTAGACTATTATTTACCTGGATAAATAATGGAAATAATAGTCTACCCTATTATTTACCTGGATAAATAATGGAAATAATAGTCTACCCTACGATTGCACATTCTATATGCTCTATACTTTAAGTCCAGTATAAAATTTTATTATTATCTTCATTTTGCAACATTTTATGAAAAATCATTTTTCGAAAAGTAATTAAAAATATTCTGTCCAGGATTTCTGTTGTCTACCCATTTTTAATTTATTTTCTAATATATGAAATTTATTATAAAATAAATTTGATTCTCTTATCAAACCGGTACGTCTCGACTTAGATTCGGATCTTCTACTATTACTTCCTTACTCGACTGCACCAGAAAGAGGAACATGGTTACTAGCGAGCGTCAAAATACTCAAAATATGCAGCTCTAATGGCCATAATTTTTTATTCATTAACTCAGAAACTTGATTTTTTACAGCTCCAAGGGACCATCCATAGGCCTTACTATTTGATATTATTTTCAACTTGGTACCTCCACGCGTTCCTGTGAAAAAGGTACTTGACAGATAAACAGACAGACGGTTATTTTTTCCCTTTTGAGGTAAGGAACCCTAAAAAGCATAAATCTTTCGCCTTTAGATTGCATTGAATATATTGTTTTCATTGTTATAAGTAAGTAATTATATGTGAAACATAGTTAATTTAGCTAGATATTAATATTTATTTTAATAACGAACAAAACAGGAAACTATACAGAAACGCCCCGTATTTCGTAATCTGCACGCGAAATAATTACGCTCTGAGAGAGAAATCTAATTGTTAATTGTGTTACCGTGTTTGTATCATGTTCACGAGAATGCTAAGTAGCGTGGAGTGCTTATACGAGCATATTGTGATACAAAGCCGACTCGACGAGTGTTTTACTCTTACAGACTACACTGGTAGAGTAGGTAAATACCTACTCTACCAGTACCCTTACTCTGAGATTGATCGAATTTAAAATACGGTCTCACTAAGTGAGGTGAATCACATTTGCGTCAAACTAAAATGGACCCAAAAACTCTTGATTTAAAGCCACAAATTCAGTGCAACCGATTCAAATTTCGAAACGTATCGTTTGGAGCGCTAGCTGTGAATGCATACACGAAATTGAGCTCTAAATTAATAAGATTAAGATTCATTTTAGTTTTATGCAAATGTAATTCACCTCACTTAGTGAGACCGTATTTTAAATTCGATCAATCTCAGAGTAAGGGTACTGCAGTAAGCCTCGACCGAATTATACCTATTCATAAGGTACTTAAAGTTTTTACGGTTTCACTGTTTTTAAAGTTCCGTACTTCAAGAGTAAAAAGGAACCCTTATAGGATCACTTCGTTGTCCGTCTGTCTGGGTATCTGTCAACACCCTTTTTCTCGGGAAAGCGTGGAGGTATCAAGTTGAAATTAATCATACTATCATATCATACTTCATACTATAGGTACTATCATACTAATTACTAATAATGTTATAAATGCGAAACTGTGTTTGTTTGTTGGTTTATTGGTTTGTCCTTCAATCACGCCGCAACGGAGCAACGGATCGGTGTGATTTTTGCCATGCATATAGTTGAGGACCTGGATAGTGACATAGGCTACTTTTTATCCCGAAAAATTAAAGAGTTCCTGCGGGAACCAAAAAAAACTTAACCAACGCGGACGATGTCGCAGCCATCAGCTAGTATCAAATAATTCTTGGAGCTCTAAAAAATTAAGCTTCTAAGACAACGCAATCAAAAGATACGGCCAATTAGGCCGCATATTTTGACAATCGCCAATAAATCAAGACCTATAGGGTAGTTCCCGTTGACCTAGAATCATGAAATTTGGCAAGAAACAAGGTCTCACAGCACAAGTATAGGTAAAATTCCGAGAATCGATAATTAGGGTTCCGTACTTATAGGGTGCCGAATTGTTTGTCAGGCACAAAATTATGAACTAAGTACTTTATTGCGATAAAAACAAAGGAACATTTTTTTCTATTATTGAGTACCAATGAAGGGTGCTCAATATAATTACGATCTAGCCAAACTATTTGACGAATAAGTAATTTTTCTTTAACCTGAGTTTATAATTATATTATTATGTACTAAGAAAATGTCCAATGACGTATCTTAGTCTTTCTTGTAGCAAATAGACACTTTGTTCATGTGTTCTTTCAGGCAGCACTATCACTACACTATCACTAGTCACTATGCACTAACTCAGAGGGTTTTGTCCTTTTTAGTCTTCTCACTAATTGCGTAACGTCGAGCAACTAGATTGCCTCAACGTTAACGTGATGGTGAAGCCAATGATCGTGGACATCTTCAAATTTGGTGATGACTTTGTCGACGTATTTAATTTTCAGGTCCCGATGAATAACGTAATTTCTAATGTACCAAGGGGCATGGAAGTTATATTAAACCCATACCCTAATCGATTTCTACATGGCATCGTACCGGAACGCTAACTAACTTGGCGGCACTAACTAACTAGCCACAGCCGAAGCCTCCTACCTGCCCCCCGATTACGTAAGAATTGTCGATCAAACGTTAAAGATTTTCGTCTTAGTGAAAAAAGCCATGACAGCATTGAATTAGAGCTCAATTTCGTCTGCCCATTCTTATACGTTTAGGGTATCGCACATACCTAAACGTATAAGAATGGCTCTAATTCAATCCAGTTATGGTTTATTTTACTTTGACGAAAATCTTTAACGTTTGATCGGCCATTCTTACATGATTGGGGCCCAGGTCAAACCAGAGAACATTCAGAAATTATAAATTCCCAAATTGACTCTGCCGGGGATCGAACCCGGGACCTCACGCTCAACATTGTGCCAGGGAGGTCGTTTTATTAATTACAAGATAACAAACAATAAGCGACCTTATCACTAAAGTGATCTCTACGTATTACAGTCACGGGTAAAAGCTTGTATAATATCTAGTCTACAGAAATATATAAAATCAAAGCACTTTGTACGTGTAAATATAAAAGGGTATAAAAGGCAATAGTTGTCGCTGAATACGGAATTTAATTTACCCTTCTTTCAACCTTTTTGTTCCATTCGCAATTGAGTCCTCAGATATCCCTTTTCTTTACTCAGTTATTCGTTATTTCTTATTCCTCAGAAATGAATTTTGGAGTTATACTACGGTTCATTTCACATGACAAGACCTCTGACCTTGTAGTTGCGTGGTTGGCATTTTACCGATCTATATTGTGACGAAATCTTATATTAGTGTAGTGTACTGTTAGGAATTTGATTTCCTAACAGTGTGGTAGAGTCTCTACTTTGACGTAACGTGTCCTACATGAAGAAAAATCATATAATCCATACTTAATTAAACATGCGAAAGTGTCTGCCTGTCTGTCTTTTTGTTTGTCAGTATCTACAGACACTAATCTATACTTATAATAAAACTGTAACAGGTCCAATTCTGTACATTGAAGATATTTTGAAAATTTTTTTTGGAGGGCACTCATTATTCGATACTGAAGCCAAATCTGTAATTTTTTTCATTTTTGTCTGTCTGTCTGTCTGTCTGTATCTTGGCCGCGCATCACGCCGAAACTACTGAATGAATTCATACGAAACTTGGCACGATTTGAGCCCATACTACGAGGTAGGACATAGGATACTTTTTATCCCGAAATTCTACCCCCAAAGGGGTGAAATAGGGGTTGACAGTTTGTATGAAAGTCCGTCATTTCTCAAATTATATCGATGAAACTTGGTATATGAGCTGCGGGTTGAAAATGAAGACGTACGTATTTCACAGTTTTTCGTAATTCCACCCCCAAAGGGTTGAAATAGGGGTATAATATAAAAATGAATCCCTATTTCCCTTGGCCACGGCATCACGCGTGAACGGCTGGACCAATTTCGCCAATTCTTTTTTTTTTTGGGTTTGTCTGGACGCCGGGATGGTTTATACTCACAATTGGACCCGGTAGGGGGCGCTGCAATCGGGTTCGAGGTTCAGAGCGGGACACGGCTGGACCAATTTCGCTAATTCTTTTTTTGTTGGGTTTGTCTGGACCCCGGGATGGTTTATATTCACAATTGGACCCGGTAGGGGGCGCTGTAATCGGGTTCGAAGGTCCCGCCAAACCACGCGGACGAAGTCGCGGGCATCAGCTAGTTTATAATATTAGTATAGATTTATTTATTCTTACAAAATCGCACTACCTACTGATCTAGAGGCCAAGGGGCAGTTGTTTTAGTATTAAATCCATGTAATGTAGAAGTCCTAAGGCATTTTAACCTCCCCCGAAAACCAAAAAAAAACAGAAACTAAACGCTAATTTTCTTTAATGGATAGGTATTTTTAATTTTTACCCGATTTGACAAGTGTAAAATGTGAACCAAATTTATGTGGCATTTTCCATTAGGGACGGATCAGTAAGTATAAGTGCTTTAGTTACAAAAGATTACGTAACTTTGTTGAGCTCAGTACAGGAATGAATGAAAATGACAGGCACATTAAATTTTCAGTTATTTCAAACTAGATGATGCCCGCGACTTCGTCCGCTCGTGGATTAAGGTTTTTTGATTCCCGCGGGAATTCCTTCCAGCAAAATCGGTTGAAAAGGTGGGCCGGGAAAGCGGACAGACAGACAGACACAATTTTTCTAACAGGTTAGCCCGCTGCCATCTAAGACTGCATCATCACTTACCATCAGGTGAGATCGCAGTCAAGGGCTAACTTGTAGTGGATAAAGAAAAATGTTCTAAAAGGGCATTGACACAAAGACAGAAATGTGGACAGCAAAGTGATTCTATAAAAATTCCGTGTTTACATTATGAGGTACTGAACCAATTTCCCAAGCGAAAAGCACATTATGTAAATCGTCATGGCGATTATTTTTCAACTAACTTTATGAAGGCATAAGGCTTTTACGGCAGCCGGAAATAAAGAGTCGTAAAGTTCAGAGATAGGTGACGAAGGAATTTGGCTTCCGGCCAGATGCTGGGTTCATCTCTTGCGAAAGATTTGGCAAGTCATCTTATATCTAGTTTAAGAGAGGCACTTAACCTTTGTAAATGTTTTATAGACCTATGAATTTTCTAGAATCCAATCTAGAGTTATTTTATCGCTCATAGTCGACTTAGCGCCTATAGCGCGGCGCGGAGAGTGAGAGAGTGATAGAGAGAGAGAGTATGGATGGATGGATGGATGGACGCCAGAACGGCTGAACGGATTCTGATGAAATTAGGCACAGAGATAGATTTGTTATAGTCTGGAATAACACGTGAAGTTCCCGCGGGAACCAAAAAACGTCAACTCACGCGGAAGAAGTCGCGGGCTAGTTGTATGAATGTAATATACTAAGGGACTGTTTCACAATCGTCAAGTAAACTTAAACTGACAAATAAATATGAAATTTTGACAGAATACAGCATACATTTATACAACATCTGTCAAGACATCAATTATTCGTCAGATAAGGTTTACCTACTTGGCGATTATGAAACAGGGCCTTAATTATATTCTAAAGAATTCTATAGTATGAGCATACATTAATCAATCAGAGTCGACGGAATATTCCCAAACAATCCTTGTTAATAAGGAATGCGACAGAAAAGGTATATAAAATTGTTAAGGTATTTATTTGAACACCCGAAACATTGTGGTTAACAAAACAAGTAGGTATTCGAGAGGTAACGTAACTCCAACCTCATCCGATATTTACACCCGCTAGACTTTTTAGCCCTGCGGGTAACGGGGTGACTTGGGGTGCATCCACACATGTTCGGTCAGGCATATTCCAGTCGAAGTTCGGTACAGTATAGTATTATACCTTCTAGGTAATCTGTATTGCAGTTTTTTTAAGAAAATCTCTATCATTTGAGAATTTAAAACCTTTTGTTGACGTTCATCAAATGGGCAAGAAAAGCATATTATTAACTCCATAAACACTTCGAAATGGCTGTTTCATAAACTTAAAGGTACAATGAAAATCGTTAACATTTCAGAGTTTTTAAGCCTTCAAATTATTAAATAAATAAATAAATAAATAAATAAAAACTTTATTGCTTACACTATTGTTATGCGACTATAATGTTTTACAATAAATGCACTTATTCTATCTGTGTTAAAACCTAACAATAAGCAATAGGTAACAAACTCAGCATTGCCGAGCACTGACAACAATGCTCGGCGCTGGTTTTCAGTTTGCTCCTTTATTGATCATTTAAAAATAATAAATGCGCCGCGCCCTTTGCCTTATAAGTATATATCATTATTTTTTTTTTAAAACTATATCTAGTGATTTAAATACAAGTAAGCTATAACTAAAAATAAAAGAACACAACCTAAATTTCTAAATTTCCCTTCCCTACTTAAAGATTAATTATATAAATAGAATAAAAACACAAACAATCCTTACCTAAAACGAAAATTAATAAATTATGTACTTACAGCAAAACACGAATTATTTAGTAGTAAACCAATAAATAAAAGAAAACAATAACAGTATACAATAGCTTTAGTTTAATTATTAAGAGTAGATAAATTTAACTGCCTCTAACTGCATGTTTAAATATAAGTTTCTTAATTTTTTTTTTAGTACTATCTCGCTTGTAGGCTTATTCCATTCGCGGAGTGGGGATTCGCGGAGTGGATTAAGATTGCTCTACAATTTTTAATAGGTTTAATCAAAAGGAGAACTTGCCCAAAATTCATTGTTTTTGTCACGGTATAAAATATATAATCATGGAGCATTATTTGATTAATGCAGGTTTTACCTAATAAAGTAATCGTTTCTCATAGATGTTAATGAGATTAATTCAAAGTCAATATCGACACTAAGCTCTGAAGAGATCAGACTACTTACATCAATCCCAATAACACGAAGTATTTAATTTAGTAGAACTTATTTTTAGCTAAAACCTATTTCCATCTGTCCTACAATGTTTCCATTGTTGAATTCCAATTTTCCAATACTTTAATTTCGACAAACTGAAGTTATTTACATTTAATGAATGCAGAATTTAGCTGCTCCGTATAAGTGTGTGAGCACCCTTACGTGAATCAGGTAACTTATGTGTAAAGGTTGGGTAACGGTGGGCAAAGTTTTGAGTAAACTTTGTATTTGAGTTTTGTTTTCAGTTAAAAGCCATTTTATCTGTATTTCCTTTTATACTGCGGTTTCGCTTGTTAATTTTTTAGATAGAAGAATTATTTTACAGATATAAGGCGAATTGCACTGAAACTTATTCTAGTAGAATAGAATAGAATATAGTTTATCTGTTGATCCAACACATAATATATTATAAATGCGAAATATTATAAATGCGAAAGTGTGTCTGTCCGTCTGTCTGTCTGCTACGCTTTCCCGGCCCATCTTTTCAACCGATTTTGCTGAAATTTGGTATAGAGGTAGGTTATATCCCGGGGAAGGACATAGGCTACTTTTATCCCGGAAAATTAAGGAGTTCCCGCGGGAATCAAAAAACCCTAATCCACGCGGACGAAGTCGCGGGCATCATCTAATAAGACATTTCAAGACCAGACACAAGAAATTTTCTTGTGATGCGCAATAGGCGTTTTCCTTTACAACAACTCTGAAAAGTTGAAAAGGGCACATAATATTATTGATATTATTTTATGGAAATTACTTAATAGCTCAATACAAAGTTTTATTATTGATAGGTTAATTTATTAGTAGCCAATATAAAATTTCGGGCAAATATTAATCAGATCAAATTAAAAACAAAATGCCACGATCTCCATTCGATGCGAAACTGTGTGTATTGACACAGCTTGCATAGAAAAACAAAACAATACGGTTTAAATGCAAAACTGCAAAAACAGGGTTGACATAAATCCTGCCTACTATAATCTATCTTCTTTTTTATATTTTTTTTATAAATAAAAATGAATGTTGCTAAGCGCAAAACTCGAGAACTGCTCGACCAATTCGGGATTTTTTTTCGTATGTTCCTTATGACACACGGAAAGTTGTAATAAAAAAAGAAGAAAAAAATTTAAAAAATTGATGCATGTTTGTTAATCAATCACGCCAGAACGGCTCAACGGATCTGGATGAAATTTGGCACAGAGATAGATTATAGTCTGGAATAACACATAGGCTACTTTTTATCCCGGAAAATTGAAGATATCCGCGGGTACCGAAAAACCTCAATCCACGCGGACGAAGTCGCGGGCATCAGCTAGTATTAGTATTATTAGAAAAATATATTTTTTAAATTTATTATTCGAAATCTTTTTTACAGCGTGACAACCCTGCGCACAACTCTTTGATATTTATTTGGACACTGTTTAACCAATTGATCTATATTTACTCAAACTAGTGTGTTAATTTATTGTTCGTTGTTTGGTTTTAGTTTTGAATGACAAAAGAATAATTATTATTTTGCCAATTGTAAAAGCATTGCGGGCTCAGAGCATACAAAGAGCAATGCAAATAGTGAAATTCAACGTGAAAATATCGCTTGAATTATTTATCTAGTAGTTAATTCCCGCGTCTTTTTCCGTTTGGATTTAGGCAAAATACGTTGCTCCGTTGCTTCTAATCCACACAGAAAAAGTCACTAACATCAGCTAGTAGATATAAAACAGTATCCATATCAATCCAAGGCCATCAAGATGGGCCGTTAAAGCGTAGCAGACAGACAAGACACACTTTCGCATTTGTAATATTAGTATGGATTGGACAAAATACTATATTGCTATTTCTGTGTGGCGTATTTTGAAATATAATATGGTTTCACTAGAGTTTCCATAAAGATTACACCTTTTTTTACCAAAAAAAACCTTTTCTCATTTTTATAAATTACACTTCATTGTCAACTTATAGGTATCAATCCCCTAGTGACATTTTGATCTGACATCAAGCCTACATCTCCCAAGAGCTTTACTCGACCTTATCTACCGACCCACACTTATATTGGACACTAGCTGATGCCCGCGACTTCGTCCGCGTGGTTAGGCGGGACCCTCGAACCCGATTGCAGCGCCCCCTACCGGGTCCAATTGTGAATATAAACCATCCCGGGGTCCAGACAAACCCAACAAAAAAAGAATTAGCGAAATTGGTCCAGCCGTGTCCCGCCCTGAACCTCGAACCCGATTGCAGCGCCCCCTACCGGGTCCAATTGTGAATATAAACCATCCCGGCGTCCAGACAAACCCAAAAAAAAAAAGAATTAGCGAAATTGGTCCAGCCGTTCACGCGTGATGCCGTGGCCAAGGGAAATAGGGATTCATTTTTATATTATACCCCTATTTCACCCCTTTGGGGGTGGAATTACGAAAAACTGTGAAATACGTACGTCTTCATTTTCAACCCGCAGCTCATATACCAAGTTTCATCGATATAATTTGAGAAATGACGGACTTTCATACAAACTTTCAACCCCTATTTCACCCCTTTGGGGGTAGAATTTCGGGATAAAAAGTATCCTATGTCCTACCTCGTAGTATGGGCTCAAATCGTGCCAAGTTTCGTTTGAATTCATTCAGTAGTTTCGGCGTGATGCGCGGCCAAGATACAGACAGACAGACAGACAGACAGACAGACAGACAGACAGACAGACAGACAAAAATGAAAAAAATTACAGATTTGGCTTCAGTATCGAATAATGAGTGCCCTCCAAAAAAAATTTTCAAAATATCTTCAATGTACAGAATTGGACCTGTTACAGTTTTATTATAAGTATAGATAGATATAGATTTCTGGACATAATCATAGAGAAAAGTTCAATTATATGTACCTATCTAAGTAGCCAAACCTACCTTAGTAACCTGAGTTTAACTTTGTCAATTTACCACCAAGTGAGATTACAGACACGAGTTAAAATTAGACAAAATACAGCATTGCTATTTCTATTTACCTTACTAAGAAATATATGGTTTACCAGAGATTCCATCAAAAACATAAAAGAGATACCTTTTTTACCAAAAAAACCTTTTCTCATTTTTATAAATTACACTTCATTGTCAACTTATAGGTATCAATCCCCTAGTGACATTTTGATCTGACATCAAGCCTACATCTCCCAAGAGCTTTACTCGACCTTATCTACCGACCCACACTTATATTGGACATTTCTGGACTTTTTAATAGAGACAAATGAAATTCTTTGTACCTAGGTGACCTTTGAACTTGGTCGAGTTACCATCAGGTGAGATCGCAGTTAACAACTCGCTCGTGAGTTCGCTAAGGTATGACATGTTATCGGACACAATACAGAGTTTTTTTTTTTGGTACAAATAAGTAGATAATTACTAGTATATTATACTAGCTGATTATCGTCCGTGTTGATTAGGTTTTTTTATTCCCGCGGGAACTCCTTCATTTTTCGGGACAAATGTCCCTCTTTACCAAATTTTATCAAAATCGGTTGAAAAGATGGGCCGTGAAAGCGTATAAGACAGACAGACAGACACACTTTCGCTTATATAATATTGGTATGGTTTTCTACTGCTTTCTTTATTGTTTTTTTTTTTAATTTTCTCAGAGTAGGGAGCGTTTGGAAAACTCGTAGCTATCTGACTTATTTTACTATCAAAAAGTTTACATTGATACAGTTTACCATATTTTGAGAAACAAATGATTTTATTTGATCACATCAGCTGTTCGTTCGTTTCACCACATCCATTAAGAAGCTTTTCTTCAATAACAATTCGTATATCTACTATAATTTTAGGTAAAAGTTTATTTAAGTCTCTATAAGTCCCTATGTCAGTGCCCGCCCAGAATATTTTGACCCCATAATTCTCGCTAAGAACACGAAGGGTATCGCAGCTTAACCTCCATTAGAAAAGTTACGTTGGCAAAGAATAGCGAGAACAATCATTTAAGCCTTCTTTACATTTAGCAAGTTAAACAATAGTTTTGTTATTAGCAGTTACTCGTTTAGGGATTCTTTCACAATAGCACTTTTAAGGACTATTCACATCAAACGCGCCGCATCGAATCGCACCGCAGCTCATTTTATATGTGGTGAAGGAAATTAAAGTGTCTATACACAAGTATTAATGTCCATTTTTAGGGTTCCGTAGCCAAATTTGGCAAAAACGGAACCCTTATAGATTCGTCATGTCTGTCTGTCTGTCTGTCTGTCTGTCCGTCCGTATGTCACAGCCACTTTTTTCCGAAACTATATGAACTATACTGTTGAAACTTGGTAAGTAGATGTATTCTGTGAACCGCATTAAGATTTTCACACAAAAATAGAAAAAAAACGATAAATTTTTGTGGTCCCCATACTTAGAACTGAAACTCAAAAATTTTTTTTTCATCAAACCCATACGTGTGGGGTATCTATGGATAGGTCTTCAAAAATGATATTGAGGTTTTTAATATCATTTTTTTCTAAACTGAATAGTTTGCGCGAGAGATACTTCCAAAGTGGTAAAATGTGTGTCCCCCCCCCCCCGTAACTTCTAAAATAAGAGAATGATAAAACTAAAAAAAATATATGATGTACATTACCATGCAAACTTCCACCGAAAATTGGTTTGAACGAGATCTGGTAAGTAGTTTTTTTTTAATAATTTAAAACTTACTACAGGTTTGTACGGAACCCTCGGTGCGCGAGTCCGACTCGCACTTGACCGGTTTTTGAATGGAACGTGCATACCAAGGAACACGTTCGGCTACGTTCAGCTACAGCCTCTTATATTATGCCTCCTCATGCAAATTAATTGCGTGATTAATTTGCAAGTTGAAGCAGCAATGGGCTAAGCTTGTCCTAATAAATGTCAATGTCAATGGAGTGGTGATCAGCCGAGCGATCGCGTAACTTCTGCATCAATCATTGTTACAGTATCAATTGTTGTAATTGGCTGAATTTATGGCATTCTTGCTGCGTCAATGGATTATGTCCAATAGTGGAAGAGTGTTAACCAATCAAAGGTGATTGCGATGTATCAATGATTGATGCAGAAGTTACGCGATCGCTCGGCAGGTACTAGTAAGCATAGAGTGCGACCCTAACTAGCTGGATATACTGATTATATAAAGAGGATAGCGGGAAGTAACTGGATGAGAATGGCTGAGGACTATGTGTGGTGGCGTTTACTACAGAAGGCCTATGTATGGCATTGGACATCCGTAATTAATAAGATAGGTAAGTACTCGTAGGTACTAGAGCGAGTTGACTCTCCCTAACACTCGATAAGTGTAAACTAGCCCTTATTAGGACGAGCATCAAACTTAGTCGTTGTTACCAAACTGGGCTTGTAATTTCGGTCACGATCACCAATTAACTACTAAGCCTTTTGCGGGCCTCCCTTACCTCGACCTCTCTTGATTACCTATTTATACAATACGACACGTTAAGACCCGCAGTTTCTCTCACGAATCACATCAATAAACTTGCCGTGGCAAAATACGACCTCTAGCGTATTTTGCCACGGCAACCTTCGATTCTCGGATTTAATTTAATTTATTAAAGTAAAGAACTACTCGTTGGTTAAATAAGTACTCGAAGTAGAATCTATATTGTGAAATACTTTTTATTTATTTATTAATACTTTATTGCACACAAAAACAGGAAAAGGGTTACATGAAATAAACACAGTCAAAGCTATGAATGCAAAGTTAGTCAAGAGTGATCTCTCACAGACAATCTTTGACGGGAGGAGCGAGGAATATAACGGACCACGCACTTCTAATTTTCTGGATCTATGTGCGTTTTAATCAAAATAATATCACTTGCTCTAACCGTGAAGGAAAACACCGTGAGGTAATTAATTTCAAGGGGGTAAAGTAAACCAAGGGGGTAAGGCAAAAGATCCATTTTGCCGGACCGGGCCGGTGCGAATTGCTGGCTTACTGGGCGCCGAATATCGCAAGCTACACGCTGTACCACATAGATTTGTCTGCTTTGGCGGATTAGAGCGAATCAAACTTCTAGTTACTTCACATATTGTACAAATTATAAATTAATTGTATGTAGCTAGCTCAGTTGAACCTTAAACTTAGCAGAGAATTACTATTAATGACCTTAGTAAACTTTGTTTAATTTATTCCTGTAGTGTAAATCCTATTCTATCGTTTCTACTATTTCTTACCATCGGCCTTTGTTGCTTCCACTAGTATCTTATCTACAAGTAGTTAAATGAATATTCATGAGACCCTTTACCTTTGTGAGACACGCCACAGGTCCACTTCAGGGTCTTGTGAGTTGTGAGCCCTTGCATACCCATTACAAACCCTAATAAAATTTAAAGCATTATTTCCTTGAAGTTTATTTTGTAAACTCTGACACAAAACGCAGCCTTTGATACTCTTGACCGCTTTTAATTACGTTTTACTAGATGATGTCCGCGGCTTCGTCCGCGTGGATTAAGTTTTATTGATTCGCGGAATAAAAAATATGTAAAATCGTCTCGATGTTAATCTGTTTATTTTAAATATCTAGTAGTTTTTTTTTATTAGACGTTTGTTAGTGACGGTCATTGGTTTTGTTTGTTTTGTATGCCATTTTAATTTTAAGTATTTTGTAAGCTGCTTGGGCCTTAATAAATAAAATTAAAAATTAAAAAGATCCGGGATAGAAATGTCCTTCCTCGATGCAACCTATGCCTCTATACCGAATTTCATCAAAATCGGTTGAAAAGATGGGCCGTTAAATCGTACACTTTCGAATGTTTAATATTAATTAATTAATTAATTAGTAGGTATGCATTCTAATAAGTACATAATGTAATATTTACTTCTACATCTACTTACATACTTATATCCCAGCTAAATTGTGTTTAGCGATGTTTAACTGTACTTAGTACAGTACGTAATTGTTATTACAAACTTTAGCGCCCCACATTCTAGGAAGTAAAACTGGTTTATTCCGCTCCGATCCGGTTCAAACCGCTTTAATTCAGTATGCACTGGTCTGGAGTCGAGATATCCTTTGAAGTCTGGCCGCAAATTTCGGGTTAGTTTGAACTGGTCGCACGGCGTACGATGCATGCCTTTTATTAAAGGATGTGAGATGGAAACTGTAAATTTCGTAATACATGCAGACGTACATTTAGGCCAGTATTAATAAAGCGACATCAGCTAAGAATTCATTCTTAAGTTTCAGAAGAGTCTTAAGTAAGACCGATAGTTGGGCTTGCGAGAATATTACAAAACATTAGCTTTTTATCTACAACCATTTGTACCGCCGTTGAATTTCTTGTAAATTTTCGCCCTTTCAGTCTTAATTATTAAGGTAATATTATGACGATTCACTATCACGTGTGTGTATTCAGCACGCGAGCGTGTGTTTGTGTGTGTGATGAATGAAAGCTTGGAAAACTAGCTGTTTCTTTAATGAGTTTGTTTTAGGTGACTTCATAACACATTACAAAACCTTTAGTGCAAAATGCCAAATTGTGCAAAATCTCAAATTTCTAGAACCAGTGGTTTGATTTGTACATTGATATAACAGTCAGTCGGTCTCTCCTGAGGCAGGTTTATATCCGAATATATGTCAATCCGGCCCCCAATCATGTAAGAATAGCCGATCAAACGTTAAAGATTTTCATCAAAGTAAAATAAACCATAACGGCATTGAATTAGAGCTCAATTTCGTCTGTCCATTCTTATACGTTTAGGTATGTACGATACCCTAAACGTATAAGAATGGGCAGACGAAATTGAGCTCTAATTCAATGCTGTCATGGTTTATTTTACTTTGACGCCGAACCTTTACCATTTGATCGACAATTCTTACGTAATCGGGGGGCAGAGGTCCAATTGTATAAGCAAATCGTAATCATTTGACAACTTGAAATGTATTACTCGGACTGTTTTAAGAGTTCATATTTATGCTTTTTGACATGCAGGCATCTGTGAACTCCTTAAACAGGTCGAATTATACGTTTGACAAACGATTACGACTGCGATTTCCTCACACAATCGGGGGGCAGTTTGTAAGTCTGTGTCTGCTTTCACGACAGATCTATTTAACCGATTTTGACCGATTTTGACTAAAGGTACAGAAATAGGTTGCATCACGGGTAAGGACGTAAGCTAGGTAAGTACTGTAAACAGTAGGTAAATACCTACATCCTAGTAGCAACAGTAGTGTGGTATCAGTAGGTAGGACTCTTTTTATTTTCCCCTTGGGAAAAAGAGAGAAAGGGAGAAAAAGAGTCCCCTTGGGGTTTTTCAAAAAACTAAAACCGCGCGGCATCATTTACTCAGTAGATAATGAAGATTTACTGAGGTCAACCAAATGAGGTAAAAGACAATGGTTGCTAAACCTTATAGGTCGTACAAGTGAGAGGTTCCGGAGTAACGGACGGAAGGCCGCAAGGCTGACAGCAACTGTTGCTCTCCGATTATACACCATACCAGAGTTTGACTGATAGTGTACGGGTATTATATATATCTGTGGTACGGGCACGAAATTAGCGGTAGAAATAGAAATAGGTACTAATATTATACATCAATGACTGTAATTATTACGGACAACGAAGTGACCCTATAAGGTTTCTTTTTTTCCTCTTGAGGTACGGAACCCCAAAGAGTATAGGAATGTTATTCCGAAACAGCGGTAGGATGACTCGACGATTAATCATTTGATTAATCGTTGATTAATCAAATTGATTGATTCAAACCATATGAATTTGAATAAGTTACCACGGGATCTTTCCTATTCTAAATCCAGACGGTTGAAGTCGCGGTCATCCAGCGTAGTCATAATATAAGATGTAAGTAAGTAAATGTTTCTTTTGAAAACGCTCATAGAATATGTATGGGTCAGCGGAAAGCGCATAGTTCTTTTTGGCAAGATAAAACGCGGAGATCAGCCCCCCAATCATGTAAGAATGTTCGATCAAACGTTTAAGATTCTTGTCAAAGTAAAATAAACCATAACTGCATTGAATTAGAGCTCAATTTCGTCTGCCCATTCTTATACGTTTAGGGTATCGTACATACCTAAACGTATAAGAATGGGCAGACGAAATTGAGCTCTAATTCAATGCAGTTATGGTTTATTTTACTTTGACAAAAATCTTAAACGTTTGATCGAACATTCTTACATGATTGGGGGGCAGTATGGCTAGCATGCGCACTACCTACGAGTAAAATTATGTCTACCCGTTATCTCTATCTGTCTACCGAAGCTAACATGGTTACTTGTCTCGTTA
This sequence comes from Erebia ligea, assembly GCA_917051295.2. Classification (NCBI taxonomy): domain Eukaryota; kingdom Metazoa; phylum Arthropoda; class Insecta; order Lepidoptera; family Nymphalidae; genus Erebia; species Erebia ligea. The sequence goes on along the minus strand of OU785241.1, from coordinate 10,915,187 downwards.
CGTCAAAAGTAGAGATAAAAATAATATTCCTTATCTGTGGTATTTTTCTCTACGAACCTTTACATGTCGACAATTTTTTTTTGTAATATACTGCATTTTGTGCATGTTAGGGTAAATGAAAAATTTGCCGGCAACGACAACATCTCTCTCTCTCGTCGCGAGATAACCTCGTTGTGCGCATGCTAACACTGGTATGCGACAATAAAGCACTATGCTCACTCCCTCTAGTATAGATGGACAGAGACAGAATACCAAAATGTAATTATTTTACATAAATTAAATATTATATAAAATCCTTCATAAATGTAGTAAGGGGTTTCGACTGTGCGTTTGGGAGCAATTAGAAATAATAAAACACAATAATAGAGGATTTGAGTTATTAAATGAACAAATAAATGTATCAAATTCACCTTTACTCAATTTATACAGTAATAGGGGGGGAGGGGGCGAGGCTTCAGTATGAGTCATGTCAAAAAAGGTATAAAAGCCGGCCCTTTCGACACGATCGTCACTTTACAATCGTGCATTGTCGAGTCAACATCTCCTGAAGATGCTCCGGTGTCGGAGTGAAACGTACGTTGAGAATAATTTGGAAGATTTATGTGGTGTGGTGAATATTGCAAGCTGCAAGTGCAAGATACACTGTACCACATATATTTGCCTATTTTTGCGGATTATAGCAAATTAAATTTCAAGTTCCTTCATTATTTTACTTAGTTAGTTTGAATATTTCGAAAACTGTCAACATGTTCTAATAGTGGCTTGGTCGAATAAGAGTTGCGTCTTATACAAGACATCGCATGTTCTAATCCCACTCACATTATTTGCAAACTCATAATTTTACAAGGTTTAATTTAACTTGCAATAATTGTCTGTGCAAAGTTTGTTTAGGTCAAATCTTGCAACTGAATTTTAAAAAGGTTATCCCCAACCAATTGAGCTGAAATTTGACATACGCGACAATTTGACTTTATGCATGGTTAGCTTAGTGACGTGAAAAATTGTGTGCTATTTTTTATTAATTTATTTTTAAACTAGCTGATGCCCGCGACTTCGTCCGCGTTGTTTAAGTTTTTTAACTCCTTAATTTTCCGGGATAAAAAGTAGCTTATGTCACTCTCCAGGGTCCTCGACTATACCCATGCCAAAAATCACGTCGATGCGTTGCTCCGTTGCGGCGTGATTGAAGGACAAACCAACAAACCAATAAACCAACAAACAAACACACTTTCGCATTTATAATATTAGTATGATAATTTCATTAACCTTAAGGTCTTTTTTGATGTTAATAAATAAACCCAGCTAATCTAATACCACAATATTGTGCGGCTCATGCCCAAACCAAATTAAGGTTGGGTTACGTAAGATGAAAGGTGGTTAGATCAAAAGGTTGACGGTCGCTTTTACTTCCAGTCGTGCGAACGCTCGTCGTCTTATTGTGTACTAGGAATGCTATTTCTGCAAACTAGGACTTGACTGAAATAACTTCACTAATTATGCTTTTCATGGCATATTATATTTCTAAGACATGATTTATTGTTTTTTAGGGTTCTGTTCCTCAAAAGGGAACCCTCATCACTTCGTTCATTCGGAGGATCACTTCGTTGTCTGTCTGTCTGTTTGTGAACATCCTTTTTGAAGGGAAACTTCTTTAGAATCGTTGTGATTTGAAAATCACGAAAATTCGATAAAACGAAAAACGATTCCAAAAAGGTTTAAAGAAATAGTTCGTTTTGTATTTAGTTTTTTTTTATTATTGTCTGTCTATTACATAATCAAAGGTCTATTATTGGTTTGTCATAGTTTGTCACCTTCTGTCTAATATTGAAAAAAAATATAAATTGAATATGGTTGAACAATAAATTAATTATTTTTAAACAATGTGTTTCCTGAGAAAGTTTCCTAAACTAGCGGCACGCTATGATGGCCGGTTTGACGTTTGTCCGCTCATGAAGTTCCGTATTAATTGATAACGACTTTGAAGGAAATAATTGTATTACTTTATTGACGATAGTGATGTGCAGAGATTCATAAATTTTATCGAATGTAGTTTTAGGTTTAGGACTCAAAATTTATTTATTAAATTGATTTCTAAAATGTATACAAGTGTAGAAAAATCAGTTTGCACCATTTAAGGGGTGAATGTACTTGTGAATATGAACAATTTTCACTATGTGGACAAACCTCTGAAATCGCTTTTTTGCGTCTGAATGTAATTCCATCCGTGAATGTGCTCCGTTTATGTTTTTGTGCTTTAATTTATTTATGAAAAAGAAACAATAAACTGTCCAATTGATAAACTGTTGTTTTATTTACCTAAATAACTTAAATTCCATTGTCCCCAAAGTAATTTCCAAAAGCCAAATCAATAAAATCAAAATATTGTTTGGCTTTTGGAAATTACTCTGGGGAATTAATTTATAAAAAAATAGGTACCATGAAGAGCGCGATTTGCTTGGCTTTAGGTTCGTCGTATACCGTTAGATGGCGCTTATACAACAATCCTCAGTGTTATCTCTATACCTGTATATTCAATGTACTCTGTGATCGCTGGCTAGCACAACTACTACCTCCGGCAAACTCGCGTCAATGCTCAATGCAAAACAAAGCAGTTTCGAATTGACGTTGCTTCGAAAAGTATAAACTGTCAGTGCAATGCGATTGTGATATAGTTTTGACCTGGCTTTGGATTTCAAATATTGATACTGCATTACTGTTGACCCTTGCTCGTTAATTTGGACTCTGTTCAAGCCCTTTGTTGTGGATTTCGTCGATATGACCGAACGTACGCAGAGAACTGTTCTAAATAGTCAGACACGTGAGTTCGTAATACGCCTTCGTAACTATTTCGATCGTGAAGCTCAAAATGGAGGGCCAATTTTACCTATAACGTCAGTGGTTGAACGCGTAGCTGATGCGCTTAATATTGGACAACGAACTGTTAGACGGATAACTAAAGAAAAATATGGCGAGACTGGCACAGAAGAAAATAAACTTCACACACCAAAAAAGAGAAAACGAGCAAAACCAGTCGTAGGCATCGATAGCTTTGATGCCGATGCTATCCGAAGACATGTTTACGGCTACTATTTACAGAAGGAGTATCCAACAAGAAAAAAGTTGGTGCATTCACTGAAGGAAGCTGGATTATTCTTCGGTGGGGAAAGTTCTTTAACGAAGATTTTGAAGACCATTGGATTTCGATACAAAAAATGTAACAAACGCAAAATATTGATGGAAAGATTTGATATAGCGATGGCAAGGTATACTTTTTTACGGCAAGTGAAAGAAATCAAAAATTGGCAAAATGTTGTGTTCTTGGATGAAACATGGCTTAATGCTAACCATACTGTAGGCCGTTCTTGGAACGATGACACAGCAGCATCTACTTCCAAAGTTCCTGTAGGAAAAGGATCGCGACTTATAATTTGTCACGCCGGAACCATCAACGGGTTTGTCGAAGGTTCTCTCATGGCTTTTGCGTCAAAAACCACTGGAGACTATCATGAAGACATGAATGGAGAAAAGTTTACTGAATGGTTTACCTCAATGTTGTGTAGCCTCCCTGAACCATCTATTATAAGTATGGACAACGCCCCATACCACTCGATGCAAATTGACAAGCCACCTGCCCAATCCCAAAAGAAAGCTGATATCGTCGCATGGCTTCGTAAAAATGGCGTAGATGCAAACATGAATATGTTAAAAGCGGAATTAGTACGTCTTTTAAAAGAAAACAAACCAACTAAGATCCGATACGTCATTGACGAAATAGCATTAGAACATGGGCACAGAGTTATACGGTTACCGCCTTACCATTGTGAGTATAATGCGATTGAGTTGGTGTGGGCTCAAATTAAGGGATATGCTGCAAGACACAATACAGAACCCCCATTTACCACAAAAAAAATGCTAAAATTATTAGAAGAAGCTTGTGAACATGTGACTAAAGGAGACTGGGAAAAGGTTGTGAATAGAACTGTTAAATTAATAAGGGAAGATTATGAAAGAGATGTGAAAATAGATAATATTATAGAAAACGAACATATAATTATTAATGCAGGTGATGATAGCAGTGACGACAGTGAAAATAGTAGTATGGACGAATCTGATTAATTATGGCCTTTTGTGGCACCTTTTTTGGTATCTTTTGTATTCATATGTTTCTTGTGTGCATATAAAGTATGTATATTCATTTTCATTCAAATATTCAGTTCGTTCAAATAAATTAAATAAACATTTACATTTTTGTTTTATTAAACCTATTTAATCAGGTACAAAAACAAAACTTAATTGTTTTTTGTTCGAGAATAAATTGACATTCCACATCACTATTGTAATGTGTCAAACCGGCCATCATAGCGTGCCGAGATTGTAGGCCTCACTTCATCAAAAAGCGACACCAAAAACAGACATAGGATTTAGCCTGCGAGAGAATAAGATAGAATACAATTTTTATTTATTTCATTCTCTCGTAGGCTACTTTTCTGAAATAAGTGCACACACATACTTTTTTTTAAATACTAATTTGAAATTAATATCATATATAAATATTATAAATGCGAAAGTTTGGATGGATGTATAAATGTATGGATGTATGGATGTGTGGATGTATGGATGTTTGTTACTCGATCACGCTCCAACGGCTGAACGGATCTGGATGAAAGAGCAACGGCGAACTTCCATACATCAATATTATTGAGAAAAAATAATTATGTACACGTGTGAAAAAAATATGTTTTTATAAGCGTCGAATATGAAGCTCACAGCAGCTAGATTTTTTTTTTATGAGCCTAGAAAAAAAAGATATTTCGTTTTAAAGTTTTGTAGGTTATGTGGTAATGTCCATAGAGGTAATATATCTCTATGGGTAATGTCACTTCTAAAAATGACAACCGGAAGAAAGCCACAAAAACAAAGACAGATGACAACCACAGACCAGTAAAACATTCGGCACAACCACAGACAATCAGCATCAGTGCTGCCATAATATTCTTTCAATTCTTACCATTGTGTTAAAGATTATTAAATAATGTATGCAAGACAATTCACTTAAATAATATAAAATACACTAAAAAAAAGAGCAATACTATTATTTATGCAAACATTAATCAGACGAAATAATTACAATTTTTAAAACAATACAAAATAATCTATTAATTTAGATTTATTCTAGCTACTAGGTAGCTTATACATAAAATGGTAACACTAAACTGAGAAACGGGAACTAAATAATCAAAAAAGATTCCCTAAATATTTTATTTTTTTACCTAGGTTCAATTAATTAAGGTGAATACTTGATAAAATATAAAAAAATAAGCAAATTACTTTCATCTTTACCTTACTTGTGTACAATCAAGATTTGGTAAATGTGGTCAATAATAATTTCGCCGTTGCTCTTTGGCACAGAGATAGATTATAGTCTGGAATAGGCTACTTTTTATCCCGGAAAATTAAAGAGTTCCCGCGGGAACCGAAAAACCTCAATCCACGCGGACGAAGTCGCGGGCATCAGCTAGTATCATATATTTAGTTAGGTTCCGTATTCATAGCGTGTCTAATTGTTTGTCAGGCGCTACTGGTTTAGCGCCATAATATTATGTAAGCAAGTTATTTCACTGTTGATTACTTGTCAATATGATCTTTCTTGTTATTAACTAAAATAATTTATATTGTGTGGTGGTACGGAACCCTTTGCGCTCGAGTCTGACTCGCATTTGACCGGTTTTTGTAGTATATAAATATATAATGACTTGAAAAATCCTGATAGAGTGCTTTGATTTTCCGGGAATGCAACCTATCTATGCATCAAACTTCGTCAAAATCGATTGAACCATTGATGTAGAATTTTAGTATGGGTTGAATAAATGGGCCGTGAAAGCGTAGTAGACAGACACACTTTCGCATTTAAAATAGGTACTAATAATCTAAGCACATACCAACAAAGTGTATTATGGCATTATGTAATCAGTCGTTTTCCCACTAACCAGCTTAGAATATAACTAGACTAGCCGCTGGCCTTGAACTTGCGATTACAGCTGTAATCTGTAATCGGTTGTAATTATTACATTAACGAGCCTCATACTAATAAATGCCTCGTTGATAGCATGTTTGACTGGGGCCGACCAGGTCCCGGGTTCGAGTCCTGGGTCGGGACATAATTAAGTATTGGGTTTTTCCGACTAGAAATTCTCAGTACTAGCCCGGAGTTAGGAAGTTGGAGGTGTTTTACCCCCGTGCCTCGGAGAGCACGTTAAGCCGTCGGTCCCGGTTATTATCACTAACATGATAATAGTCGTTAAAGCCCGCCAACCCGTATTGGAGCAGCGTGGTGGGTTTAAGCTCTAATTCCCTCTCTTCTATGAGAGTGGAGGCCTGTGCCCAGCAGTGGGACGGAAAATTGAGCAGTTACCGTGGGAATTTAAAAAACTTATTCCACGCGGACGAAGTCGCGGGCATCAGCTAGTGCATAATAAATGTAATAAAATAAAAATAAACAATATAAAAATAGGTACCTACCTGGTTCTTCTCCACTAGTTGTATTCACTGATCTTCCTAACTTTATGCTTTCTGTTTAAAATACCTCTTAAGTAGCATAATTATTAACTTTCTCCACCCTCGAAAAAGCTCGTAATGAGCTTTTTCCATCTTATGAATTCTGCCTGTGAAAACTTGTAATTGGCTTTATTTTTCTTCTTATATATTTATCTATCCACTTTTTGTAAATAGCTGTAAGTTTTCCGAACAAAATCAAATAAAATACAATAAGAGTACGATAAGGTTGATTGAAAAGAAAGGTGAGTTTAACTACTATGTTTCTTGCCGGTTCTTCTCAGTAGAATTTTCTTTCCTGTGAGTGATATTATGAAGCTTGACTTTAATACGTCAGTTAGTCAGTTTCTATACTATTATATTATAAATACAAAAGTTTGGATGGATGGATGTTTGAACTTAATCACGCCAGAACGGCTGAACGGATCTGGATGAAATTTGGCACAGAGATAAATTATAGTCTTGATCGACATATAGGCTACGTTTTATTCCTCCGCGGGAACCAAAAAACCTCAATCCAAGCGGGTCGAAGTCGTGGGCATCAATTAGTCTATACTATAATAAGGGTCATTCTCAAACGGCTCAAAAAAGCGTGTCCGGGTCGAAAACCTGTATGAAATATATTGCCAGCCACTTGATAATTTTATGTATGGTAGATATGATCAAAATATTAGGGGGGGCCTATGTCCTTTTTTAGGTAAACATTATGTAAGTTAATTTAAAAAAAGAAAACCGCGGAAATATTGACCTCGGTGCCGTGTCCCGCACCCCATATTGAGTTGAAAATTATTTTTTTTCTTTTTTTCTATAAAATATGCCACTATTTTGCAGGGGCTTACAAGAAACTAGTAAGTTACTAGCTCAAATTATAATATTTATAATCAATAATACGGCTTAGTTGACAACTTACAACAAATTGTTTTCGCGTCCGACGTTTAGAATTGATACCGGTGGCGCGCTCCAATTCTCTTATAACTTCTGTACTTTAATAACTGCGAGAATAGTAGTAAGAGTAAGACAAACTATCCGTCGCGCCGCATCGGTGGTTAAAGGCAACACATCTGTGCCTCTCTGTGCATCCCTTTTATTAAGGTAAGTAATCGCTTTCGGTGGCTTGGTATACCCATAAACTTGATTTCGGTGGAACTGTTCTATCCATATCTATTTAAACTACTATTATTTAATTTATACAAATGTATATCGTATGAGTGCTAGATTGCAATTAAGGAGGTTATTATTATAAATTTAGGATACTTTTGTAACAATCTGGGATATTGCTCATTATTTTGATTTCAGTGGGATTGATCTCAGTGTTTTCGGTGCAAATATTTAATCTATTTAGTAAAAAAAGATGGTTGCAAAATTCATTTTTTGATTTTTCCAATTTTTGAGCATGTTTCTAAATGGCGGCTGTATTTTTTATTATTTCACAAGAAAGTATAACTCAAAACGAAAAAATTGCGTCCTGAAAGAAGTCTCTACGACAATTTTCCAAAGGAGAATTTTAATTTGAAAAATATTTTTTTGGACCGAAAAACGTGATTATCTCGGAAGTCTTTTAACATTTTTATCTGAAAAATTTTGTCAATATTTTAAATACAAAAATGTATACTTTCACCTAGTTTCGTCAAAATAAAATTATTTTTGTGTAAATGAAAAATAAAAAACGATAAAAGTGGTTTTTCGCATTTTACTCGGAGATTTTGAGGTTATGTGAAAAAACCATTCATACAAAAGTGGTAGATCTTTTTATGATCTACAACTTTTCTATTGTACACTTTTCTTTCCGAAGTCAACTTTCGCCGGAAATCCCAATAATCCAAAATTCCACCCCTTTTCATCCCCCAAATATATCTGGAAAAACCCCTGCTCACGCATTTTTTTTTACGTTTATTATATGCCACTTTACCATTTCCAACTGTTCCCATCCTGTTAACAATTTTGTTTTTTTTTTCGCTTCAAAATAAGCGACTGGACTATAAAAAAAAAATATATATATATTTATTGACATTATTTATAATGCTTACAGTCATTTTTTTTATTAACTTTATGACTATGTGTGTTATGATAGATCTAAATAGAGACTGTTTTAAGTTCCTACTTTGTTATGGTTACTATTTTTAATTTCATTTAGTATGTCATTTATTTAAAATACATACATAAGCACTAAGTTGATTTTCGTAAATTTTCCTAAATCTAAGTTAAGTTACTAAAGTAGGTATAATATTATGTTATGTTGTAAGTAAATATGTTGATAAAATAAAATATTTTATTGTAAAATTAACCTGAAATTCTTTACGTTTAGTCGTCAAAATATTAAATACCTCCATAAATAATTTTATTTTGATTTCGGTGACTAAAATATTGATTTCGGTGGACACCATTTTTTGAAAATCGAATTACGATGTAACCGCTGGGCATATAAAGTTCCCTTTACTACCAATATTAACTATATTAAATCTAGATTTGATATTTCCTGCTAGTATGTCTCAAATACAAAAAAAAAATTGTGCCACCGAAGTCAATCAAATAATGAGGCGCCTGAGAAGTACCCATAAGAGGTAAAGTTTGTGAGGTTGTAGGGGGCATCTCTGGATCTACTGATGTTCTGGACCGATTTTGAAAATTCTGGTACCAACAGAAAGCCACATTTGGATAGAAGCAGGCGTTACTTTGCGGAAGTCCATGATATTGAAAAAACTAGAAGTTTAATTCGCTATAATCCGCCACAGAAGGTAAATCTATGTGGTACAGTGCGTATCTTGAATATCGCGGGCTGCCAGTTCAAGATACGCACTGTACCACATACGAGTAGATTTACCTTCTGTGGCGGATTATAGCGAATTAAACTTCTAGTTTTTTCAAGAAAGCCACATTATTGTGAGTGACATAGGCTATATATTAACCCAAAATTAGGGAGTTTCCGTGGGAATTTAAAAAACTTATTTCATGCGGACGAAGTCGCGGACATCTGCTAGTGTCCTTTATTGATAAAATGTGACGTCACACGAGGATTCGACCGACTGAACCAAAGTCTATTGCGTACAAAGTTGTTATCTATAGCGGAAGTCAAGTGACTATCGGACCTTTTTTCCTGTGAAATAAACAAGGATAATGTCTTATCGGGCGGGCAAATAACCCGAAAACCGCTTTGACGCAATGGTATTATGGTACTATTAAATGCGGTCGTAGGTTCAATTCCTCGTAGAGTCAATTTCAGAAATATTATTAGCTAGACGATGCCCGTGACTTCGTCTGCGTGAATCAAGTTTTTTTGATTCCCGCGGGAACTGTTTAATTTTCCGGGATAAACAATAGCTTATGTACTTCCCCGGGATGCAAACTATCCCTAGGATCATAACAAATTACCAAAATTTACCAAATAAATAAAAATACCTATACCAAATTTCATCAAAATCGGTTAAACAGATGGGCCGTGAAAGCGTAGCATGTCTGCTACAGTCGGACAGACAGACAGACACACTTTCGCATTTATAATATTAGTACGGATTTTTAATTGATTTTTAAAGTTTGTTAGGTTTAAAATTTAAATAACCCAAACTATTATAAGACTGGTTGAAATTAAGACTGGTGTATTATTTGTTTGTTAAATTGGAGTTTTAGTTACTTTGTGTAATTATGCTGAGGTTGTCTAACGAAACTCTCTCGTAAAATATATTGTTTATTTATCCGGGTCTTCTTGATAGGAATAATATTCCGAACCGGTTGACTCCTTTCTAACTCCAAGAACTATTCGTTCTTGGAGCCTTTGAATGCAAAGCTTACGAACAGCTGATCGCTTTCTAGCGTCAACCGGTCATCAATAAAGAACCAACACAGAATACGACTACTGTAAAATATTATCCTATAATTATTTATGACGGCTAGAACTAGTTATTTCGATCAGCTGATCGGGGTCCAGCGTAAACCATTAAGCGTAAAACGCCATCAATAAAAAACCAATACATAACACTAATAGCCAAGTACTCTGACCAAAATAATGAGCCAGCTAAAACTGTAGTTATATAGTGGTTTCTAAACATCTCATAGCTCACCTCTAATCAGCCACGCCGACAGCCGATCGATAAGACACGTGCTGTTGACAACCACACCTCGCGAGCGGGAAGAAAAACCAAAACAGAAAAACAACCAAAACCAGAAACCACAGCGGTTTATAACAACCCTCAACCGTCACTGAACAAAGGATTTCACTGGACTCTATTGCGTATTGAGTATGTTATAACACAAATTTTCGCACACCGGTGTTTTCCCGGCGAAAATAAAGAAAACAAAAACTGAAACGTAAGAAAATAACTTCAATAAATGAGTTTTAAGCGTCCGTTTTAGTCTAAGCAGTCACTTAATGCTTTAGAGTTGTTTTAACACGTGTTAATTGTTATTTTTCGGTACATTTGCAGCGTAAACCAGGGTTTTCCTCCACTGTTTACGCGGTCCACAACACACGCCTCGGTGGCGCGGACTATACTAAAGACGCAGCGGGTAAAAAATTACAGAGAGCCTGAACATCCATCGCTCGGAGTGGAAAACGCAAGCGGAAAACTGTAGCCATCTTCCTCTGATACGTTAGAACTGAAATGTGATGAGTTTTCCTTTTCACGCTTTGAATCGCACTCGACTAGAACTAGTGAGTGACTTAAGGAGTGTTTACACAGAATCGCGCAGTGCCAGGGATATGCTTGGGACGTGATTTGGCTAAACAATCGAATTTCTTATGAGCTTTTTCCTAGTGCAATAGTCTTATATCTGGAAGATCGGGGTTTTATACACAGCTGGGACGATATATAATCTGCTATTTAGGCCAGATCTGTTTATTAGGAAACTGTGCAAGACTTTACTCAAAAATATAATTTTCAAAAATATTGGCATATCTTCAAATCTCAGATCGGCCAGTAATTTGTAAAAATCACGACTCCACCACTTCCCTAGCTTAGTATGGTTTTGTACTGTGTATCTTAAAGCTGCCTCTTCACTGAGTAAGATGGAGTTGAGAATTGAGATGCATTCAGCAAGCCAATCAAAAGTACCTACGTTTGTGTTACAAAATCGATGAACTCCTTAAACTTCAAGCAATTCATCAATACTTTTCGATTTTCAACATCTTAAGAGCCCCAAAACAGTTCGAATTAACCTTTTGACAAACTTATCCATACATTTAAAGCTGTTATATGAGATACGATTTTCTTACGCGATCGCGCTACATGGTCCCTACGTAAAAATTAGTTTCTACAGTGTATCAATCGCAATGATCTCTAATTTAAAACTCGATTGCTATTGGCCGAAATCCATAGTCGAAGCATCATCATCGAAGAATATCATCAAAGAAAATCATAACAATTGAGATTGTAACACTGATTGATGCAGCTTTTACATAATAAGGCTAGGTATATGTCAGTGAAAGATGACGTGATATCTTAATATTCTAATTGGTCAAAGCAGACACGACTCTACTTCGCTTCTTACCAATCCAATGGAAGGGCACCCTTAGACTTAGTGGCGAGTTACATAACTAATTAAAATTGAAACTGAAAGTTACGTATTGTTTTCCGCCCTATAAAACCTTCTTTGATGTCTGTGAAAATATTATTTTATTATTGCACGAAACTATGAAATTTTGCTTCATACAAACATTAATTGATAAAAATAACTTTTTTGAATTAAGGGAAATCTTACACTATAATTATTGCATACAATATTCTTTATTCAAATTAAAACTATGAAATAAATTAAAATCTAAATTAAAAACTAAAATATTAAAAATATCATGTAAGCTGCTGCAATGAGGCAATGTGCCCAGAACGCTGGCTGCGTTACCCCGCTAGCTAAGGTACGTAAGAGATACTCGTACCTACAACTTTATCGCGGGCTTTACATTTCATACATGCAAGTTGCAACTATGCCTGGCATTCACTCGAATGGAATTTATAAAAATCAGACATAACCATATAAGCGGTAATAGCCCAGTGGTTAAGACGTTCAGTATCCTGTTAAGGTGGTCGAGTGTTCGATCCTGGGATTCTAAATTTTCTGAGTTATGTAAGCAAGTAAATATCACTTGCTGTAACGGCGGCGTAGGCAAAGATCGTGAGGAAACCTGCATTCCCGAGAGTGCTTCAAAATGTTCTAAGGTCTGGGTTGAAATGAGGATGATGAGATAGATTGTCAAATTCATTATAGTAACACTAGCAATACTAACTATTTGGTAATAGCTGACCGGACGTTGTCCTATCGCAATAAATGAGCTCATACAAAAACTCCGTAGAAAAAATTACTTTCTATTTTTTCTGAATTTTCCAAATTATTTTTCTCTCCCTAAAACCTTTCGGACTATCGAAAACATTTTTAAAACCATAAGCCATTATTCCAGCCGTTCTCAAGCGGTGCTTTTAACGTATAGCATTTCATGTTTATTTAAATGGATTATTCCAGGAATCATGTTTATACTCGTAGTTATACGAATATGTTTACTAAATGTACCCAAATGTGCACAATGTACATTTCTATCCACAAAATGTCCCCCCAGAGGCACAACATAGACGCCACGGGCGTGACATATGCGGGACGCGAGGTCAGCTCTAAATGATTGATAATATCATTGAGTGAATAATTATTAAGTTTGACATTTAATTTTGCACAGAGAATGATATTCCCCGATGTAGCTGCTCTTAATGTTAACAAAATGCTGTTCAGACTCCCAAAACGATCATAAATAACCTCTACTTGCTTTTGGCTTGAGTTTTTCCTCACATAAATCCCTAGCTCCTACTCCTGACGTGTTGAACTGCTATCCCATCAGTTAATTAGGATAAGGCAATAAAGACTGCATCTGTGTTTACTTACACATTTAAATATGGTATCTATACCTCCTGCGTACTGATAAAATAATATACTTCCCTACTAATATTATAAATGCGAAAGTGTGTCTGCCCATCTTTTCAACATATTTTGATGATAAAATTTGGTATAGAGATAGCTTACATCCCGGGGAAGGGCATAAGCTACTTTTGATCCTGGAAAATTAAGGAGAAAGGAGAATGAGAAAAACTTGATCCTAGCGGACCAAGTCGCTGGCATTATCTAGTCTATACTAATATTATAAATGCGAAAGTTTGGATGGATGGATGTCTGGATGGATGGATGTATGGGTAGATGGATGTTTGTTACTCAATCGCGCCAGAACGGCTGAACGGATCTGGATGAAATTTGACACAGAGATAGATTATAGTCTGGAATAACACATAGGCTACTTTTTATCCCAGAAAATAAAAGAGTTCCCGCGGGAACCAATAAACCTCAATCCGCGCAGACGAAGTCGCGGGCATCAGCTAGTATACAACAGTCTACACATCACTATCTCAATAAACATGTTCATTTAAATTCCTATATAAAATGAAATTCGAATCATGTTTAGTTATTCGAATATGTTTACTAAATGTACCCAAATGTGCACAATGTACATTTCTGTCCACAAATGTCCCCCCAGAGGCACAACATAGACGCGACGGGCGTGACATTTGCGGGACACGAGGTCAGCTCAAAATGATTGATGTCATTTAGTGAATTAAAGTTGGCATTTAGTTTTGCATAACAGAGAAGGGTATTCCCCGATGTGCCTACTCTGAATGATAACAAAATCTTGTATAAACTTCCACAGCGGATTTGACTCGCTCCAGCAATGCTCAGCGGTTACATATTACAAAAAATCATTTACAATTTCATTAATGTGTAGATAACACATTAATGTAATTGTAAATATTTTTTTTTTCAAATGAGCAACCACCGAGTTTCTTGTTGGTTCTTCTAGGTAAGAATGACATTCCGAACCAGTGGTAGATTCACTCGACGATTCAAAAGCACTTGTAAAAGTTTATTTGAATAAAAAATATATGAATTTTTATTTTGAATTTTGAAAAATAATCTCTAACTGGTTTTTGGCTTCAAAACTTCGTAAACTTCGATCCGACCATGCTTTACGCTTTATTGATTTAAGCGTAGATCGATACAACCATTCTTTCAAATGTTTTATTAATTTAGGCATAGACACTTTTTGTTACCGACATGGTACACCGTGACATAAAAACGTGGTTTTCACACTTTTTGATTGGTAACTGGACATAAACAGTGTCTGCGTTTGCACAATTATTGTTGGTAGATTGTATGAAAATAACATTTTAAAATGTAGCTTGTCCATCCATCGTAAACCATCCGACCCACAAAATAAGTGTCTATGTTTGCGCAGCCTTAAAGATTTTAAGTTACACACTTGTCTTTTTCAGGGTTTCATAATAAAAAAAAGGACCAAATCAAATCAAATCAATATTTATTTATTCAAATTAGGTAGGTACACTGTAGGTACACTTATTGACGTCAACTACTTATAAAACATGATGGTGATAACCAGCTACGGAATCTTAAAACTAAAGCTACGAAGGTTCCAAACGCGCCCTGGTCTGAGAAGAGCCCACGACAAACTCAGCCGGGTTTTTTTTTTACTTATCGCCATCTCACAAATCATCTTAAACTAAGGAACTATTCCTTAGGACCCTTACGTAGCTTACAAAAGTAAAAAGTCTATAAATACGAAAGTGTATCTGTCTGTCTGTCTGCTACGCTTTAACTTCCTAAATCTTGTTTATTATCTTTTCAACCGATTTTGAGGTTTGGTATAGAGGTAGTTTACATCCCGGTAAAGAATATAATATAATATACTACATTGTATCCCGGAAAATTAAGGAGTTCTCGCGGGAATAACAAAAATTCAATCCACGAAGACGAAGTCGTGGACATCATCTATTAAATGATAAATGATTTAAGTATGATAAATGGTTTATTTATTTCACGGGTCACATGTGTCACTTATGATATGTCAGGACTCTACCACAATTATGTGGATATACCCTTAAAACTCCAACAATAGAAGAAATAACTACAGCTGTCTGTGGTTTCGTCTTTCACTTTCGACCTCCGAGGTTCATGAATTTCTATCTGAACCAGACGTGATTGTATTTTAACATAATATATACGAGTAGATATATTTTAGCTTTGTATGTACAGTACAGTTACAGTGCAGTATAGGTACAGGTACAGTTTGTATTTACAGTAATTTAATCTTTGCAAAACAGCACATTCAGAATTACAAAAGAATATGCGATTTGCACGATAGGCCAACTAGAAACCGCCATAGGCTCGTGACTCCATCGCTCCGCCTCATGAAAGTCCGAAGGTCGTTCGTGGGAATGAGCATTCTATTCTATAACAAAATTCCACAACCTATTTTAAACTTGCCTTTACACAAGTTTAAAAAGTCCATTAAAAGTATGCTTCTGAAAAAAGTTTATTATACTGTTGAAGATTACGTAAATGACAAAGGAGCATGGAATTGAATTGCTCCAGCAATGCTAAGGACAGCGGTTATGTAGGTATGTAATTACAAATTAATGAAATTGTAATTTATTTATTTTTCAAAAGAGCAACCGCCGAGTTTCTTGCTGGTTCTTCTCGGTAGGAATGGCATTCCGAACCAGTGGTAGACTCATTCAACTATTCATAAGCACTTGTAAAAAGTCTATTTGAATAAAAAACTTTTGAATTTTGAATTCTTTTTTGAATTTTATGTTAAACTAGAGGACGCCCGCGACTTCGTTCGCGTGGCATAAGTTTTTAAATTCCCACAGGCACTCCTTCATTTCCGGGATAAAAAGAAGCCTATGTCACTCTCCAGATCCTCACCTATACCTACCCATGCAAAAAATCACATCGATCCGTTGCTCTGTTGCGGCGTGATTGAAGGACAAACTCTCTATTTAACGTCCTTGGGGATAGAAATTTCCAAACTGTGGAATACCTATTTCATAATTTTAAATCGGAAGCCCAAACACCAAGTTTCAGGGCTATAACTTGTGAAATGAAAGACTTTTATACCAATTTTCAGCCCCTATTTCACCCCTTTGGGGGTCGAATTTTCAAAAACTGTGAAACACATATTTCTTCTTTTTTAACCCGTAGCTCATATACCAAGTTTCATGGCTTTATCTTGAGAAATGAAGGACTTTCATATAAACTTTAAACCCCTATTTTACCCCTTTGGGGGTGGAATTTTGAAAAACGGTGAAACACGTATTTCTTTATTTTTAACTGGTAGCCCATTTATAAAGTTTCATGGATATAACTTGAGAAATGACGGACTTTCATACAAACTTTAACCCCTTATTTCACCCCCGTAGGGGTGGAATTTTGAGAAATCCTTTCTTAGTGAGCGCCTACGTCACAAAAGGAACCTACTGTCAAAATTTCAAGTTTCTAACCCCAGCGGTTTAGGCTGTGCGTTGATATATAAGTCAGTCAGTCAGTCAGTCAGGACTTTGAATTTTATATATATAGATCACTCACTCACTGGTAATCATACAGTTAAAGCGGAGATTATAACTTTTTTTTTATCAACTACAAGTTAGCCCTTGCCTGCGATCTCACCTGATGGTAAGTGATGATGCAGTCTAAGATGGTAGCGGGCTAATCTGTTAGGAGTATGGCACCCATACCCCTAATCGGTTTCTACACGGCATCGTACTAGAACGCTAAATCGCTTGGCGGCACGTCTTTGCCGGTAGGGTGGTAACTAGCCACGGCTGGAAATTCCTACCAGGCCAGACCAGAGAAAATTCAGAAATTATAAATTCCCAAATTGGCCCTGCCAGGGATCGAACCCGGGGCCTCCCACGTTAAGACAACAGCGCTCAACACTGCACCAAGGAGGTCGTCAAAATAGGTCGACAAACTTAACCTGAAGCACATTAAATATGTATCTGTTATTTCATTAAGCATCATATAATATGTATGTTGGTATGTATTTATTTATTTATGTATTTATTTATGTATGTATATTTGGGTAAGTTTATGATATAATATCTCGTTTCATTCCATCTCATATCTTGTTGTACCCATTATTCCTTCACAACCTTTCTCACTGCCAAGGGTCACTGGTAGAGATCTCTTATAGAGATAAGTGTTTCCTTGTCCACTATGTTTCTGTTTTTCTACACATTGTATAACCTTTTGGTACAAAATAAATTTAAAAAAAAAATGACCGCGGGCGCCGTGGTATGCTGTTGTCATTAAAGGTGAAGTTCCTGGGTTCGATAACCGGCTGGAGCTGGGCCCAGAGATGCACTAGGCGGCACGCAGAGGCCGGAAAATTCAAAATTAAAATGTTTTTTATTCAAATAACCTTTTACAAGTGCTTTTGAACTGTCGAGTGAATCTACTACTGGCTCGGAATAACATTCTTACCGAGAAGACCTGTAGATTATCACTGTTTAATTAGCTGAAGTTGCAATAAACAACAAAATATTTACTAGAACGCTAGAACAATACTTTGAATTAAAAAATACTTTACCACAAAGTTATTGCACATTCTAATAGTTTGCTATGCAGTTAAATGCAGCTGCAGAGAGACCTTGGATATTTCGAATATCAAAATGTATTTAAAATTGCTCGTGGGCTTCGTTTCCATTGTCTGAAGCCGTCAGTTCAAAGTTGTTATGCAAGTACATCTAGACTATCCGTGTACACCAACGTAATAATTATTATCATAAATTATAGACGAGTACGACGGGACGAGTGGCCCAGTTGCGACAACGCATATCAGTCGGTTGCGATTGTTAAGCAACGTTGACCCAAGTCAGTAACAGGATGGGTGACCGAATTTGGAGGTTTAAATTTGGCCGTCGGTTCTGGTTACTATCACTAACATCTGATAAAATAATCGTTACAAAAACTAAGAGTTTAAATACTCTTTGTCGAGTCGTATGCGGAAGGACGTGGGAACCCACCGCATTATTATCCCAAGAAAACTCCTACCATTATTTGATTAATAGAAAGGGGTCACGACTCTCAGTAATGAGGAATACGACGCAGAGAGAAATAGACGAGTACATCAACCAGTCCGCATGCAAACTATTTACTTTCTCTAGCCGTCTTTACATCCTAACAACTTTAACGTACATTAGATAAATTATTAAGAATTATTGTTTAGCAGGCTTCTACACATTGTACCAATTTACTCGTGCACATTTAAATCAGAGGAAAAAAATTAAGTGTTAAACTTATTAAGTTTTACTACTTCTGGAAGGACAGGTCCAGGGATCGTCCAGCTAAGATTTAATTATAAGTTTAAAGATATTTCTAAAGCTGAAATGCCGGCAAATTATATAAAGGTAGGTTATATATACACGTGTGCACCGCCCTATCATCGGGCTTTCTCCTTTCTTAAAAAGGAAGAGATCACCCATAGCGATAAGGCCGCCTTTACACCGTAACAAGTTGTAAATTTGTGTCACGATTCATTTTACCACTGTTTTTTTATTTGTTTGTGTGTAATAATAGTTATTTGTTATACAAGAGTGAAAAGTTAAGCGAAGGATTCAAAAATTAGAATCCTGAGCGTCAGCGAGGTAATCAAAAGAGCACGAGTTGAAAAACCTTTTCACTCGAGTGCAACACGTAACTTTTCATCCCACCTCAGCGAGGAAATTAAAATTAAAAACGGTTGTATGGAAATTCGGCACCATAGAGGTAGAAGTAAATAGGTTTTAATGATGTTTTGAATTCACAAACTTCATAGACGAGTGATATTTAGTAACGTGCACACGATGTTCTAAATTCAATTTACTTTATCCTCAAGAGGATATAACGGCTTTTGCATTCAGATATCGAAGAGTAAAAATACTCTTTCCGAGACGGTGGGATGAAAAGTGTTTTTACTTACTTACTTAAAAATGAATAGGATAATGGAAACGTGCACTAATAGAAAGATTACTGTAATCACACTGCGGTAAGGTTTTGCCGCTCACTGACCTTAAACCGACACACGAACACAATTTGCCAATGAATAGCAAAAGTTGAGCCATCGCAGAAAAAGCCAGCCAAGCCACGACAAAGCGAACTTTGGAATTTATTGCTTTACTAGCTGATGCCCGCGACTTCGTCCGCGTGGACTCAGTTTTTTCGATTCCCGGGGGAACTAATTAATTTTCCGGGATAAAAAGTAGCCTATGTATGTATGTATATTCTTTATAGCTGATGCTCGCGACTTCGTCCGCGTGGAATAATTTTTTCAGTTAATTTTCCAGGATAAAAAGTAGCCTATATTACTATCCCACGGTATAATCCCCCTATAATGGTGAAATACGTACTTCTTCATATTTTAACGAAAGCCCAAATGCTGTTTCATGGCTATAACTCTCTTCATACAAACTCTCAACCCCTATTTCACCCCTTCGGGGGTGGAATTTTGAAAAACTGTGAAACACATATGTTTTCATTTTCGACCCGCAGCTCATATATCAAGTTTCATGGCTATAACTTGAGAAATTAAGGACTTTCATACAAACTTTCAACCCCTATTTCACCCCTTCGGGGGTAGAATTTCGGGATAAAAAGTATCCTATGTCCTACCTCGTAGTATGGGCTCAAATCGTGCCAAGTTTCGTTTGAATTCATTCAGTAGTTTCGGCGTGATGCGCGGCCAAGATACAGACAGACAGACAGACAGACAGACAGACAGACAGACAGACAAAAATGAAAAAAATTACAGATTTGGCTTCAGTATCGAATAATGAGTGCCCTCCAAAAAAAATTTTCAAAATATCTTCAATGTACAGAATTGGACCTGTTACAGTTTTATTATAAGTATAGATAGATAGATAGATTACTCCAAATCTTTTGTAGCAACAACCGACCTCCGTGGCGCAGTGTTGAGCGCTGCTGTATTTTAACGTGCGGAGGTCCCAGGTTCAATCAATCAATCAAATATTAATTTATTCAATTTAGGTACGTACACTGTATGTACACATATTGACGTCGATTTCTTACTTATAAAACATGATGGTGATAATTAGTTACAAAATCTTAAAACTTAAGCTACGAGGGTTCCAAACGCGCCCTGGTCTGAGAAGAGCCCACAGCAAACTCAGATGAATGAAAGAAAGATGAATGAAATTTCGGCAGGGTCAATTTGGGAATTTGTAATTTTTGAATTTGCTATGGCTAGTTACCACTCTACCGGCAAAGGAGTGCCTCCAAACGATTTAGCGTTCCGGTACGATGCCGCGTAGAAACCGGGTTTAATATAACAACCATGCCCCTAAGAGGTTAGCCCGCTACCATCCTAGACTGCACATATATATAATATACTAGCGATCCGCCCCGGCTTCGCACGGGTAGCACTAATAATCCTAATCTATATAATATAAACTATCCTATCTCTCAAGTTAGATCGAACTGCACATGGTGTGCGAATTTTATTATAATCGGTTAAGTGGTTTAGAAGTCCATTGAGGACAAACATTGTGACACGAGATTTATATATATATATAATGCAGTAAGTAATATAATATAGTAAGTATAAATTACTAATGATTTATTTATTAATTATTAATGATTTATTTATTTCACGTAGGACCACTTGTGTCACTTATGAAACGTCAAGACTTTACCGTCTCTATAGAAGTATAGATTTTTTTTTTTTACTCAGAAATAACGTGGCTCCGACCATCCGAATAGAAGGCGGTAGGTCATAACCACCAGGCTATCACAGCTACATTGAATAGCCGACTCAAACTACTCTCAAAATCCAATTACAATCCGCCCAGTTGTGCTGATAAGCGTAAGTTTAGGTTTACAATCAACTTGGATTAACTATAGGCTCACAAGTTTATTAATTTTGAGGTCCTTGTAATTTCGATGATAATTCTCCGGGAGCGCTCATTGTTTATCTAACAAGGCCTATGAAGGGGCATATATTGTGTTTCCACTTTACTTCCACGTGAAACTTAAGAACCTTCAACGCAAGAGTGAATAAGCATCTTCTAGGCAAGCGCGTTCTAACCTAGACCTCATCATTGCTTTGCGCTAAGCATGATTGTCGTCAAGCGCAAGCCTATTTTGCAATAAAAAAAGATTTAAAAATATTCAATTCTCAAAGTAAACAAATCAAAAAAATTCAATTTCAATTTCAGTCACCGGCATCATCTAAAAATTTCAACGAGTAGTATTGTTTCATTGAGATATTGCTATTTACAATTTATAGGCGTTTCAGTCAATAATAGGTACTAATATTATAAATGGGAAAATGTGTTTGTTTGTTGGATTGTCCTTCAATCACGCCGTAACAGGGCAACGGATCGACCTGATTTTTAGCATGGGTATAGTTGAGACTCCTGGGGAGTAGTATAGGCTACTTTTTATCTCGGAAAATTAAGGAGTTCCCGCAGTAATAAAAATAAAATTAAACCACACGGACGACGTAACGGGTATCAGCTATAGTTTTATATAATTTACAAAATTAGAGACCTAGCAGATAAACAAAATACATTAAAGATTTAACTATATAGTAATAAATAAATTTATTTATTAGGAATAACATCATGCAACATTACTCCTTAATCCGTTTAGTAAAATTATTGCTGTAGAAAATATTTTAGGCGCTTTCATAAAAATATCCTGCAACTAAAAATTTCAAAATTTACGCCACTTGCGATGCATAATCTGTCAAAGTTTGAATCTTTTCGATGAAGTTACTTGTTAAGGATTAGGAATTATCAGATCTCGTGATCTAAGGCCAAGTCTTAAACCTAATACATATTGTAATATTGTGAGGCACAGTTAAAAGGTTTCTGCTGAATGAATTTGATGATGATGACGCATGATTTACGTTTGTATTCATGCCATGGTAATCCACATCCTGGTTCCTCAATTATACGAGGTCTCTTTTTACGAGCCCACTGAAAGGTATCAGCGGAAACCCACGGGACCATAATATGTTACTAATCGTGACGAACCGCTGCAGATCTTGTCATTTAAAATCAGAGCGATTTGACACAACTGAGCTTCGATAATCCTATCCTATCAATATTATAAATGCGAAAGGATTGGTGCATTTTTTTGCATGTAAAGACCTGCAGTGGTATAGGCTAGGTAGCTAGATTTTTATTCTAACTGTAGTTATCTTTCCACACCAATTTTAAATCTTCGCAGACTTTATCATGAACGTCAGCTAGTTTAAGTAAAATTTCCAATGCTTTGACACGAAATACCTGCCATACCTGGACATCATTACGTTTTTTTTATGCTAAAAGCCAAATTGCTTAATTTCAGGTTTTATCGTAGGTAGGTACTAATACTTTAAATACTGAAAGTTCAAAATTACCCAACTTGACTCTGTCTTTCAAAAACAATCTATTTAAATAAATAAATTATTAACAAAGATAATTCCAAAAAGAACTTTAGCGTAGACTGATTATTTATTTTCAAAATAATAATAATTAAGTATAGTAACATTAACTCCTATATAACTTTTATTTATAACTTTAGTAACAGCCAAAACGAGTTAACGATCGATTCCGTCTGCAATATGAGGACGTATATTTTCGCAGCATCCAATTTTTTACGCTGCAGAATCATCCTTTCGCCTCGCATTAAAGTTTTTACGAGCAATACACTATTATACTCGTGTATTTTTACAACCGAGATAAGAAAGGATTTTGTTTTATCCTTGCCAGTATGAAATATTATAATTCAGTTACATTTTACACCCACAACTTCTCTTCCACTGTAGTTCAACTAACTTATTATTATTATTAAATATTTATTGCACACAAGAACACGGAAATAAACAAGACATTAAAACTACGAACTAGGACTACACAGTATGCAAAGGCGGTCTTATCGCCTAAGGCGATCTCTTCCAGACAACCTTTGAGCCAGGAGACGAGAATACAAACGGGATGGTGCGCAAACTACAAGTATATGTATGGAAGACGGTGATAATGGTTGTTGGAATCTGATAGTGCTAGAATCGAGACCCCGTATTCAAGGCAGAAGCGTCGATAGGCCCTTACTACGAGTATTCATTCTGTTCATAAAAAGAGAAACTAAGGATTTTAAGAAATGCCTGTCATTGCTTAAAATCCTTGGTTGGTTTCTCTTTTTATATGGAGTTTTTAGAAACGTTTAAGAATTATGGAAACAAGAATCGATAATGGTTGGGGTCCAAAACATCAAGCGAGTTGCAGGGAGCCGCTAGATCCAGGCGGCGCCGTACCGCGGTATGTGGAAGCAGAGAAGATTGGACGTAAACGTGATGGTGATAATTAATTACACTATCTTAAAACTAAAGCTACGAGGGTTGCAAACGCGCTCCAATCTGAAAAGAAGTCCACAACTAACTCAGCCGGGTATTTTTTTAATAGCGTAGCTTTAGTTTTAAGATACCGTAACTGATTATCACCATCATGTTTTATAAGTACCTAAGTAATTTTTAACGTCAATAAGTGTACCCACAGTGTACCTATGTTGAATAAATGAATTGAATTGAATTGAATACCATCATCTACACTTCAAATAGAACTATCAGAGTTGTTAGAGCAATACATTTCCAAGCTTCAGTACAGTTTATATAAAGTTTTATTCCCTATAATAATAGATTAGCAATGGCATGTAAAACAGGCCTAATATCGGCTTTACTGGGACAGATTGAAAACTGTGGTTGTCGCAATTTCGCAAATCGCGGCGGGATTAGAAGCGAAATGGCTGGTTAGACCGTTTCGTACTGCCACCGTGATTGTTTCATGCCTAATTAATTTCTGCGGCTTTGGGATGATGATCCTTTTACTATGTACAATTTAGCTGATTAGCGAGTACTTGTATAGCCCGCTGTATAAGTAAAATATTCAGTGGTGTAGCCTTATTCATACGACTACATAGTTTATAGTAATCTATCTATACTAATATATTATATTAATTATATTATTATATTATGCGAATGTTTGGATGGATGGATGGATGTATGGACGGATGGATGTTTGTTATTCAATCACGCCAGAACGGCTGAACGGATCTGTATGAAATTTGGCACAGAGATTACAGTCTGGAATAACACATAGGCTACTTTTCATCCCGGATGAAAAGTAGCCTATATATAAATGATGATTCTTATGAATCATCATATTATATTATGTATGATTCTTTGGAGGTTACGCGGGAAGTAAAAAACCTTAATTCAAACACGGACAAACTCGCGGGTAATAGCCACGAGATAAATATTCAGTGTTAGGCTACACCGTTCATACCGTTATAAAGTTTACTTTATAGTAATTTTAGTCTAAAGAGACGATTATATTTTTGTGGTAAATAATTGCTGATGCCCGTGACTTCGTCCGCGCGGTTTAAGGTTTTTTGATTCCCGCGGGAACTCCTTAATTTTCCGGGATAAAAAGTGGCCTAGATGTCACTCTCCAGGTCCTCAACTATATCCATC
Source organism: Erebia ligea (assembly GCA_917051295.2). Lineage (NCBI taxonomy): Eukaryota > Metazoa > Arthropoda > Insecta > Lepidoptera > Nymphalidae > Erebia > Erebia ligea. The sequence goes on along the minus strand of OU785241.1, from coordinate 10,890,304 downwards.
CCAAAAATCACGTCGTTCCGTTGCTCCGTTGCAGCGTGATTGAAGGAAAAACCAACAAACCAACAAACCAATAAACCAACAAACAAACACACTTTCGCAGTTATAAAATTAATACGATTTGCTTACATCCTGGACACTTTGGATTTAATCATACTTCATTAGCGCTTTCGGTTTGTCAAAAGTTCGGAATGGCCTTCATTTAGAGAAGTAACAGCACGAAACTCGTCGGAATTTTTCATAGTCAAGCCAGCAGTATGTGGAAACTGATTTCGCGAGACGTATGGAGCCATCCCAGCGTCTACGAATTTAAATGTGAGAAAAAGAACGACGCGATTTGTCTCCACAACGTAAATGTGTAAATTTTCTGAATGTACTTAATTTGCGTTGTAATTCCATTCTATGGAACCGTCGTCGTTATTATTCTTTTCATTACCACGCCACGTCGGGGTTTCCGCTGAAATTATAGTGTCATGAAAATATGAAAAATAGCGTCTGGCTATACAGTACCCTTACTCTGAGATTGATCGAATTTAAAATACGGTCTCACTAAGTGAGGTGAATTACATTTGCATCAAACTAAAATGAATCTTACTCTTATTATTTTAGAGCTCAATTTCGTGTATGCATTCACAGCTAGCGCTCCAAACGATACGTTTCGAAATTTGAATCGGTTGCACTGAATTTGTGGCTTTAAATCAAGAGTTTTTGGGTCCATTTTAGTTTGACGCAAATGTGATTCACCTCACTTAGTGAGACCGTATTTTAAATTCGATCAATCTCAAAGTAAGGGTACTGTATGTGGAAACTGATTTCGCGAGACGTATGAAGCCATCCCAGCGTCTGCGATTTTAAATGTGAGAAAAAGAACGACGCGATTTGTCTCCACAACGTAAATGTGTAAATTTTCTCTAACTTAAAAATAATGTACTTAATTTGCGTTGTAATTCCATTCTATGGGACCGTCGTCGTTATTATTCTTTTCATTACCACGCCACGTCGGGGTTTTCGCTGAAATTATAGTGTCATGAAAATATGAAAAATAGCGTCTGGCTATACAGACAGAAGTTTTAGTCGTGAAATTATTTTGTTACTAGATGTAGATGATGCCCGCAATTTAGTTTTTTTTATTTTTTACAAGTTAGCCATTGACTGCGATCTAACATGATGGTAAGCGATGATGCAGTTTAAGATATGTAGCTGGCTAACCTGTTAGGGGTACGGCAGTTACACTAAACCCATACCCCTAATTGTTATATACACCGCATTGTACCGGAACGTTAAATAGCTCGGCGGTACGTCTTTGCCGGCAGGGTGGTAACTAGCCACGGCCGAAGCCTCACACAAAACGTGACCAGTAAAGTTCAGAAATAATAAATTCCCAAATTTGACCCTGCCTTCACCAGGCAGGTCGTCAAGATCTGCCTAAAAATCCTGTAGAATGAATGATAGTCGTTGAATTTCCGGGATAAAAAATAGCCTATGTTCCTCTCTGGGATGCAATCCATCTTCTGTACTAAATTCCATCAAATTTGTATGAATAGATAGGCAGCTACGCTTTCACAAACAGACTGATACACGTTAAGACTTATGTTAGTATGGATACAATTTTCATTACCACGTCAGTCAGGATTATCCGCTGAAATATGTCAATGTTATAAAACTATAATATGTCATAACATTGACATAATATTTCATCGGATCGACATAATATTACTAGACTAAAATTGAGATTATAATAATGTGAATAAAAATGTTGAATTGAAAATTTTGAAAGTCAAACTAGCCAGAAGTTTGTTAACATGAAACAAATATTTTCGGGTTTTCAAAAGGTAGAAATATAGTGGTTTTTAATAAAAGCGGCATCTCTTATCGTGACGTGAGATCTGAAAAATTGTTCAGACATTTTTATTGTTGAATTTTCCTCGTGTTTCCGCGCCACCCACTGCGGTTAGTGACGTCACGTCCGGTTACAATGCACCTGACACGCGGCAATAGCCGCCACAATGAGTAGGTATCCAGTTTTCGTTGATTTCAATGTAGGAAATAATAATGTCCTCCTGACGGAATTTGTGGCCGATCTCTACAGAAATCAGTCATTTACGCGAAAGGAAATTAGTGAATAAGTGTGTGCGCAAACCTAGGTGCACTCTCTATTGCTTTACTCTCATAGCCCGATGAGATAGTAACCCCGACACTACCGGAGAGAGATAAGGTTCTGGGGTGGGGGTGCAAGGGGGTGACTGACATGATTACTGCACTAATTCCACACTTGGCCAGAGTGAACTATGGCCAAACCCTTCTTCTGAGGCGAAACTCGTGCTAAGTAGTGACCATGAAGGTTGAAATTAAGTCCACATTCTTGGATTACACGTGTTTTGATAAACATAAAAGGGTTCAAAAAGGATCGCTCAACGTCGAGTCAGCCATGTTTCAATTTGTGTGTGAAATGACCAATAGGCGTCCATTACAGTTAATTTTCCGAAAATTGCCTCGTAACGCCTGACCGTGGATATCAAGCGTGTTGCCCTCTTAATTATTGTGACATTTACATGTATATTGTGCCGCCTGACAGGCTTTTCATAAAGCCTCAAAGCCTTTTAACCGCGTTACGTACGTTAATGGTAAAAATATTGACAAAGTTCGAGAATTTGAAGCTTAGTGTGATATTTTATGGTATGGATATACGTATTATGACTTTCTAGTCTCATTTGAGTCGTTAAACAAACTATATGATTATGATTGAACTGTATTTAAATACAGTTCATCCATCCGTAGATCTATCTGTATGTTACAGCTGATTTATTCAGGAACTTTTCCAGCTGAAAAGTTGTGCATAGGTACACGTTTTGTTTGGATGACAATGCGTGGTTACTTAAGTGATGTCATTCTAAATCCACTATGGCGGACTCCCAAAGATGGACGAGTTATTTAAATGCACGTCCATGTGGGTATCAAGTTAAGGGGTTGGATGAGAAGAATACGAAAAATAAAATGACTTACCACTAAATTCAAAATGGCGGACGATAAAAGCTCATTTTTAATGATTTAAGACTTCTTCCATGTTTATTTAGTAGGTTCTCGCAAGTATGAACTTGCTATACCTATACTGCCCCCCAATCATTTAAGAATGGCCGATGAAATCGTTAAAGTTCTGCGGCAAAGTAAATAAACCATAACAGCATTAAATTAGAGCTCAATTTCGTATACCCATTCTTATACGTTTAGGTATGAACGAAACTCTAACGTATAAGAATGGATACATGAAATTGAGCTCTAATTCAATGCTTTTATGGTTTATATTACTATGACGCTGAACCATTACGTTTGATCGACAATTCTTACATAATCGGGGGGCTGATTGCCTACAACTGTCACGCCAGAACAAACCCCACCCCGTCAACCGCAGAGCAGGGCGGCCGCTGCGGTTTGCGCCGATTTCGGATGCAGACAAATCAACAACCCAAATTAATTACTGCACATTTTAGTTTTGCGGCGTATATTATCTTTTAATCTATAGTTAGAATAAAACTCTACAATTTTTTTTAATTGAAGGATGATGATATCCCTGTCGCACTGATAGGCGCTTTCTTACAAGTGGGGGATCCCGAGTTCGGTCTTCGGCAGGATTGATTGAGGAATTTATAATTTCTCTGGTCTGGTCTCGTGGGAGGCGTCGGCCGTGGCTAGTTACCACTCTACCGAAAAAGACGTGCCGCCAAACAATTAAGAGTACCGAAACGATGCCATGTAGAAACCGATTATAGTATTGGCTTAATATAACTGTCATACTTCGAACTACCGCTACTAGAACCGCTACCATCTTAGACTGCACCATCACTTACCATCATGTGAGATCGCAGTCAAGGGTTTACTTGTAGTGGTTACAAAAAAATATAGCTCATGCTGTAGTAGGTATGAACGAGTACATAAGGCAGTAATCATTTATATTATTATGTGATTTAGTTAGCTTACACGTAATAATAAATTAAAATTAAAATAAAAACATTTTATGTCAGGCAACTGTCAGTGGTCAGCCCATACTTTTTGTTAGTAACAAACACTTATCCTGTTTTTAAAAAACAAAATATTTGAACTACTCTTATATCTAAGGCCTCGGAAAACTGTAAGGCTCTTTGGGGCCTCCGAGCGGGGATACGCAGCGGATCAGCTAGTTAAGAGGATCGTCTAGTAATTGTAAATTTTCATACAAAAAGCGATAACGTTTTTCTTCCCGTAAATGTTGTCCAATTTTCATAATTTTTAGAAATGTTGCAGATACAATGAAGAACTATGCTCGTACGTTTTAATTTTAAAGAAATATTGCTTATGTTAAAAGTTATTAGCGTCTAAATATCCATATTTTTGACCTAAAAACTTCCTCGAGTATTTTAATTTTTTTTAATTTAATTAAAGTAAAGTACTAAATAAATAAAACGTAAGAGCCTAGATTAAGGTGTACTGAATCTAATGAGACCAAAATTGTCTAATTTCGTAAACGTTTGGGGGGGTAAAAACGTTATCACCCGAAACCATATTTCAAGAATAAGATGTAGGCATATGCCTACTGGACTTGCAACTCTCCCTATCGCACGATACGGAGAAGGCAGCGAAGCGCTGTGAAACAGATAGCATTATTGAAAATACCTACTCGCGTCGCGTTTCGTCACTAGACGATCCTCTTAAAGTTCATTTGAAACTATCGCTGGATTCTTATAAAAAATCACTAGTTTAATCTTATAGGTAGGTACAATTAAATTTAATTCAAAACATATTTATTCAAACATCATCACCATCATATTATATCCAACCAACATATTATCACCATCTCACAAAATATCGGAAATTACTTAATTAGATTTATAAATAGAATAGTTACATAATCAGCTGCTGGAACAATTCATACCCATGCCTTCCTATCATTCAAATAATCCTTTACACTGTAATAGGACTTTTCAATTAGTTTACGTTTTACAAAAACTTTGTACAGTTGGAAAAGATCGTTTGAAGGGCTTATATGTACTCGTATATACCTGTTTTATATTATTCTGGGAAATCGTGCAAATTCCCTTTGTAGAGACAGATTGTATCGTCTTTTTCTTACATTTTAAATTCGCAGACACTGAAATAGGTCCATAAGTCTTCTGTAATAAGCTTTCACGCCCCATTTCTAGGCTGTTTCTCAGAACCAACTCCGAAATGCGCAAAAGTTTTCTTGGAAATCTATAACACAATATTTAAACGCTATTTATTCCACATATGAAACGAATAAGCCAGTCAGAAGCTTTGACTGTCTATTTAATAGATTTTTTAATGTAACGAAAAACACGACGACCTCCATGGCGCAGTGTTGAGCGCTGTTGTCTTAACGTGCGGAGGTCCGGGTTCGATCCCCGGCAGAGTCAGTTTGGGAATTTATAATATCTGAATTTTCTCTGGTCTGGCCTGGTTGGAGCCTTCGGCCGTGGCTAGTAATAACCCTACCGGCAAAGACGTGCCGCCAAACGATTTAGCGTTTCGGTACGATGCCGCGTAGAAACCGAATATAGGCGTATAGGTTTAATATAACTGCTATGCCCCTAACAGGTTAGCCCGCATCCATCTTAGACTGCATCATCACTTACCATCAGGTGAGATTGCAGTCAAGGGCTTACTTGTAGTGGATAAAAAAAACAAGCGTTTAGTTACTTTTCAGGACATTGGTGTTACATAGTATTTGAGTAAAAAACTCTTAATTTTGACTGCATCTTAGAGCACACGTTTTTTTGGCCAGTAACGCTGCATTTACCATCTTAGACTGCATCATCACTTACCTACCATCAGGTGAGATCGCAGTCAAGGGCTAACCTGTAGTGGATAAAAAAAAAATCGGTAGGCAGCGGTGAGCGTGAGCGGAAGCGGAACAAAATACTCAGCGTAACGCAGTTGTGTTTTCGGAGACCGACCCTACATGAACGACAAACCATAGAATTCTAATGCGATAAACGCTGCGTCGCGGATCCGCCAATGACACTTTTTGGCGTTTTCCGCTCGCCACTGAAAACATTTCTTACAAGATGTATGTATGTATGCGAGCGTATCGCAACCGCGGTACCGCCGCCGCGCCTCTTTCCACTGACCACCAAAAATGCAGCCTTAGAAATTAACAGCCCATATAACTCTCTTGGCGTCTATTTGATTGAAAGACATCCTATATACGGTAAAAGCAATAACATTTCTACAAAACACGTTTTGACGGTAATTCCGTCTTTCAATTTGCGTCGGCTCAGGCCGCTCAGACATAGTTTTTTCCCCTGACAGGCCTAATCATCGGAAAAACGGTGAGTCAGCGGTTTTCCCTCTGAAACACTCAGAGTGTTACGAATAAGGACGTGAGTCACGTAGTTTTTTTTATTTTTCGCCGCTTTCACTTATTTATAGAGTTGTTTGGGGTGAAATTCTATGGAATTGGTGCATGAATAATGATTTATTGATTTTTGAAGGGCTTCCCATACTTGAAGTAGTGTCGTTGTCAACCGATGGACGTCCACTGCTGGACATAGGTGTCTCTTCCACACGCGACGTTCTTGCGCCGCGCTGTACGGAATTCAATGGCAGTACACAATACGTCATCAATTTTGAGTAAGGAATACCAAAAGCGCGTTTAAAAAATAAATAGTTTTCAAATAAATAGTTGGGAAGATTGGCATTAGTATTTTATTTTATTTCTTGTTTATTATTGACATTGATTGTGTTGAATAAATTTAATTTTGTTCTTCGTTTTTCTGACATTGATTATTATCTATTATTTTTGCATGCCTATTACGGCGAAACATTGCCTCCGTCATTCTATTTAACACCTATTGCATAAAACATGTTTCTGCAAATAAACGAAATTGAAATTGAAATTGAAAAAATTTTCATTATGGCAAGTAAACCAAACAGCCATTGATTTTTTTTTTCACTTAAAACCTTGGTACCAATTTTACTACAAAAAATTTGTACCTATAAAATATAACCTTCTAACGTTAATAAGAGCATAATGAAAGAAAATGTTATTTGGTCGTATGGGTTACATGTCGACACGGTGTACAATATTTCTGGCTGACTGCCAATAGGGTAAGAGACGGTGGACAATAATTTGAGTGCTTATACCGATACAATTTATTCATATAAAGATCAATCAAAACAAAATAACTATAATCTTTATTTTAAGTTCCGGTAATTATAATTTAGACTGATTTTTCTATTTTTTGGGACTCCAGTCCGTACCCCATAATGAAACAAAGGGAACTCTTGTAGAATCACTTTGTTATTGACTATCTGAATATCACACACACACACACACACACACAAACACACAGCCTCTGTTCTCAGGAACAACTTGAAGTATCAAGTTTTAAGATTTGTAGTGTCTAATTGCTGTGAAATGTTCGATGATTTCAAGTTTCTAGTTTAATTCAATAAGAAATTAAGAGAATCATTTGAAATCATATTTTTGTCCAAAAGCTATTTTCAACTTTCCGTTATGCTACAATCATGCAAGAAGGTAGGTATTGCGGCACAAGTGATAATCCGAAAATATTGTAATTTTGAATTCCGTGTGAAAATAATCGCTCTATAAAAGTTCATCTGTCGCTGAAACTATTTAAACACGTATAAAACCTTCAACAAATGTGTCACTAGCTTAACCTTAATACCACTAGCTCTTAGTTTACATGTCTCGGTTTATATTCATACGAGCGTTTTTAAATATTTAATATTATGTTGATACGATCCGGAGTTCAACAAGCAAGTCACTTGTATCGGTGTGTATGACGCTGGCCAGTCGCCAAGAGTTGCTTGTCATAGAACAGGCCCAGACAGGCCCTATTCCGTATGGCCTGCATCAATCATTGTTACAATCTCTATTGTATTATAGACTAGCGGACGCCCGCGACTTCGTTCGCGTGGCATAAGTTTTTTAATTCCCACAGGCACTGCTTAATTTTCCGGGATAAAAAGAAGCATATGTCACTCTCTAGGTTATCAACTATATATTCATGCAAAAAATCAAATCGATCCGTTGCTCTGTTGCGGCGTGATTGATGGACAAACTCTCTATTTGTCGTCCTTGGGGATAAAAATTTCAAAAACTGTAAAATACGTATTTCTTTATTTTAAACCGGTAGCCCAAATATCAAGTTTCAGGGCTATAACTTGAAAAATGACGGACTTTCATACAAACTTTCAACCCCTATTTTACCCCTTTGGGGGTGGAATTTCAAAAAACCCTTTCTTAGTGCATACTTACGCATTACAAAGAACATACCCTCCAAATTGCATGTCTTTATAGGACCAGTGGTTTAGGCCACAGAACATTTTGGTTTAGGCTGTGCGTTGATATATCAGTCAGTCAGTCAGGACTTGGAATTTTATATATATAGATGATACCCGTGACTTCGTCTGCGTGGTTCATTGATGTAGAATTTTAGTACGCGTGGTTTAATTTTTTTGAAGTGAAAACTTCTTTAGCCGCGTTGAGCACTTTTTGGTAGGGGGTAAACTTGTGGATTCGCGTCACCGTCACCGAAATGCTCGCGTTGTTACGAAGACAAAAGGTCTTTAATATAAAATATAAATATACTACATTCGTAATTAAACTTTAATGCTTTAGTGTTAAGGTTTATATTTTATTCATTTTAATTGAAAAATTTAAATAATTTTAAAAAAATATTTAAATATTCGTTTTCACTTCTATCGGCAGTCCCTTTGACTGCCATTTTTTTTTTTATTCCCGAGGGAATTCATTAACTTTCCTGGATAAAAAGTAAATTTTAGTTTACCACTTTGTCGGCGTTAATAATAGGTACACCTTCCCATGCCAAATTACAGCTTTCTGGTACAAATAGTCTCCAAGTAATCTCCAGAGATTAGCCATCTTCGTGGGAGATATTATAGTGCACAAGAGTGTGCGCCAACACAGGTGCACTCTCTGTTCCGTTACTCTAATAGCCCGATTTGACGGAAAACCCGACACGACCGGAGGAGGTCAGGCTTTACGTGATCTCAGAGGCAGCCGAACTTACTAACCAACCACCTACTGCCAACTTCCTAACTCCGGGCTAATACTGAGTAATTTTTGTCAGAGAATCCCCATAACTTAATTAATAATTATGGCCCGACCCGGGATAACTAAAGTAATACCTACAGAACCATACAAACCTATACTTTTTTGTTCGAAAAAAATAAACATTAACCGTAACGCAATATTTAATTAAAACAAAAAGCAAAAACAAATAATATAAAAGACAAGCAATTTATATTTCGTTCTATTTAAGGTCCATGCTATGTACATAATGATAATATGAATTATCCAAAACTCAATAAGGAAACAAGTATAAAAAATTTCTACGACAAAATTAATTTCCCAAATGAAAAGACAAAGAATGAAATTTTGTTTCAATCTGTTGACCTAAAAAAATGTATTACCTTTTCGTTTTGTTAACAACTCGTATACCATGAATGATGCCTAGTGGTTAGAATAATTTAGTTAGACTAATGTGGCCAATTTTGTATAACAAAATCTCTAAACTAAACTAAAATGACAGCTTTAAATCTAGTTCTGTCCAATTGCTAACTCTTTCATAATATCCCCTGCGGAAAGGGACTCGGGTTAATTTAGACGAGATATGGTAGTTCAATCTTTCTAGCACTTTAAAATCAAAGTTCTCACGCATCCCTGATGACCACAAGCTGTTTAAGAATTTAGGAAACTGTATCAAAACAGTGGGGCTGATTCTGTAGTGCACAATCTCTAAACTAAACTAAAATTAGAGCATTACAAATATTGCTAACCCTTTCATAATACTCCCTGCGGAAAGGGAAGAACTAGATTTAAAGCTGCCATTTTAGTTTAGTTTAGCGATTGTGTTAAACAGAATCGGCCACATTGGCGACCATAACAAGCTGCCCGCTGATTGCGTGCGCCCATTCCCTTGGCAAATTCCTGATGAAACTTTGTCGGAGCCGAAATTCATAAATATTCACAGAACAATTCAATTACATGTCCCGACGAGCTTCGATTCAGAGTGAATATATTAAAGGTACTAACATACGGACCACATTCAGTACGGTATAGCTGCAAAATTTCCTCCAATAGTTTATATAGGTTTGACTAGATGATGCCCGCGACTTCATTCTTGTCGATTCTGTATTATTTTTAAAGAAACCTATGATTTTTTAAAGAAACTATGATTGATAAAAAGTTCCCGAGATGAAACCAACCTCTGTACTAAATTTCGTCAAAATCGGCTGAAAAAATGGGCCGTGGAAGCGTAGCAGGCAGTCAGACACACTTTCGCATTTATAAATATTAATATGGATTTTAAGAGCAAATCATACTAATATTATAAATGCGAAAGTGTGTTTGTTTGTTGGTTTATTGGTTTGTTGGTTTCTCCTTCAATCACGCTGCAACGGAGCAACGGATCGACGTGATTTTATGCATGGGTATAGTTGAAGATCTGGGAGAGTGACATAGGCTACTTTTATCCCGGAAAATTGAGGAGTTCCCGTGGGAATTTAAAAAACATATTCCACGCGGTCGAATTCGCGGGTCTCAGCTAGTTAGGTATATTAGTTTCACTAAGGAAAATCTTCCAAATTACTCTCAACGTACGTTTCACTCCGACACCGGAGCATCTTCAGATGTTGACTCGACAATGCACAATTTTTCCTTGATTATCATGGACTTCGTAAAGTAACGCCTGCTTCTTTCTATCCAAAACAGGATCTAACTATGAGTTTTGTGAAGTTTGGTTTTATAATAGGCTGTTTGATCGTTTACTATTCTAATCAGATTTCAATACATTCGGTTTTATACGGTTCAAAAAATTAGAACATATTTTTCAGAAATAATTTGTACACCATTTTAAACGTAAAGACGTCTAGTATGGTGGCTCGCGTATAAATTACTTTTGATAAGCATTTCCCACCCAAATGCCGTCGTGATATTAATTAAACATTGAAACAAAGCTGCCGCGCTAGAAGTTTAAGAGCCTAATATAAATTAGGGAAAACGAATTATTGTTCGTAACAAGAAAACAGTAGCGTAGGCGCGGACCGTGGCGATTTTAAACGCCCTCTAGTATCGACAATTTTAGGTGTTCTTTTATAATTCTACAAAGCAGTTGAAAAAATTCATATTGAGTTTAATAAGATGCAATCAATTTTTTTGGTCTGGTGAACAAAAGGTTCGCATATCTCACTTTATGGGGCTGCACACACTAGTGCGACAAGACGTAATATATTTCCCACAAAAGTTTTGTCTTTTCTGGTCCCAAGCGTGTCATGTATGTATGTGTATTAGTTGATACCCGCTACCTCTATCTCTAAGTTTCCGGGATAAAATGGGGCTGATTCTGTATAACACAATCTAACTAAACTAAAATGGCAGCTTTAAATCTAGTTCTGTCCCTTTCCGTAGGGAGTATTATGAAAGGGTTAGCAATATTTGTAATGCTCTAATTTTAGTTTAGTTTAGAGATTGTGCACTACAGAATCAGCCCCAATGTATCATAAGTGTTAATTCGGTCATCGGTCATGTGTGAAATCGGTCCATTGTGGCGTGAACAAACATCCAAAGTAACAAAACACACAAACTTTCACATCCATAGGTACTAATATAATAAATGCGAAAGTGTGTCTGTATGTCTGTCTGTCTGTCTGCTACGCTTTCACGGCTCATTCGTTGAACTGATTTTGATGAAATTTGGTACTGAGAAAGGTTGGATCCCCGGGGAAGGACATAGGCTACATTTTATCCCGGAAAATTAAGGAGTTCCCGCGAGAATCGAAAAAACTTTGTCCACGCGGACGAAGTCGCGGGCATCATCTAGTTTTAAATATTATAGTAAATTTAAGTTATTTACTGTTTACAAAAATCTAGTCCCTAAACTATTTATTATAAAAGCACTATCAGACTGAAGTGCATCTGCATGTAGCAGTCTCGAGAGGCTGCCAGTCGTAGCGCGTCTACGTAAGTAAGCGAGCTACGTAAGTTAGCGTCGTAGCGAGTTGCTACGCTACCGTGATAAAATCAGCAACTTTTTTCAAACGTCAAAACGCGTCTTAAGTATGGGATTTATATTATGAAATACTAAAATGTGACGTCATTAAAGTTTGACGCACTTTTTTACTTTAATCGATTGTTAAAATGGTTATTCAACATACGAGTATAACTATCATGGGACGTGGATATTACGACTATGAGGAGATCCTCTATTTATTAATCACTAAAAACTTATTTATTGACTGGAAACTAGACTACTACTATTTGACTACTATTGAATAGTAGTCAAATACCCAATTCCAGTCCGAACGAAACGGCTCGAACGAAACGGTTCTACTCTACGTTTCTGATTCGAACCGTCAGGATTTGGAATACCCTTCCAGCGCATGTATTCCCTGCCGCGTTTAACTGAAGTACCTTCAAGGCAAGAGTGAATAGGCATCTTCTAGGCAAGCGCGCTCCAACCTAGACCTCATCATTGCTTTATATTAAGCAAGATTGTCGTCAAGCCTAAGCTTATTCTTTGATTTTTAAAAAGTTAGGTATTTGACAACTAGGCAAATAATTCTTTTTGATTAAATTAAACAAAGGATCTCCCAAAGGACGTTATATCCACGTCCCCTGATAGCTTTCTATCCATTATTTTTTAAACTATCGACTATAGTAAACTAGTGGGTCGCCCGGGACCTCGCGGTATCACAGAGCGCCATCTATTGACATCATTGTGAAGTTCTGTTAAAAATATCATCATCATTAAAAATTAAATAATTTCGTTTCCTTATAATATTTATCTGATTTTAGTATTTGTAGTTCAAGTACAGGATATAATAATTCAAATAATTGACCACGTTTCAGGCTCATTCTTTCATAAAATTGAGAGTTCTGAGGTCAACTTTGGACGTTAGAAAATCTCCACTTTGAAAGCCCCCCATTTCGTCAATTTTAGGGGATAAATTAAAAAAAAAAAAATTTGGACTCTATTCCTAATTATCTTTAAAATGATATACCGCAAAAATATTTTACTTCGTATTCGCTTATATGAGAGCCCCCCTGAAATAAAGATTTTTATAACTTTTTAAGCCATATTCGGCTGGAGGCCATAGGTTTACATATTATATTTAAATTTGAAGTAATTACGTTCAATAATTCAGAAGTTATAAGGCTCTGACAGACGGACGGACGGACAAATGCCAATTCACTCAAGTAGACTCAGAGACCTTCGCTTCGCTCGGTCAAAAAGTACGTCGAACTTAGATGACATCACAATTCAATATTTCATACAAAATCCAAAAGAAATCGTGCGTTTAGACGTTTGAAAAAAGTAACTGATTTGAGTACCTAGTTGTCAAATACCCAATTAAAAGGGTTTACTAAGAAGAATATGAAAAAAATTACGTCACACTTTATTTATTTATTTTATTTATTAAATCTTTATTGCACACAAGAACACGAAAATAAACAAGACATTAAAACAACGAACTAGGACTACACAGTATGCAAAGGCGGTCTTATCGCCTAAGGCGATCTCTTCCAGACAACCTTTGGTGACAGAAGAGAATACAAACGGGATGGTGCGCAAACTTTAAGTATAAAGGTACATATTAACTACAAACAATATTACCTACATATATACATTCATAAATAAATATCATACTATGTAATTTAATAAATATGAATAAATAAATACTATACTAGGTAAGTATATATAATAAATATGAATAAATAAATATAATACTATATAATATATTATAATAAACATGAATAAATAAATATTAACATAGAATTACTGACTATATAACTACTGAGATAGATAAAAATCCTTCAAACGACTTTTAAAAATATTAAGTGATTTGGATTGTCGGATATCTGCAGGAAGAGAGTTCCAGAGCTTGGCGCAGCTTACCGTGAACGAGTTGCCATAAAACTCTGTTCGACTGAGGGGTATATCAAGCTTATTATCCACACTGGAGCGCAGTAAAAACGCACTATTCGCTCCAAGAAAGTGAAAACGTTATTTTAAGTAGACTGGAGTTTGTGCATGATACAGTATACCGCAGAGAAGCGATAGAAGGTGTAAGTTTCTCCGCTGGCTGACTGATAGCCATTTTAGTTGATTTCGGTACTGAGATACGTGATCATACTTTCTTAAATTGAAAATGAAGCGAATGCACATATTCTGCAGCCTCTCGAGTTTGTTTAGAAGCTCCTGAGTTAGATCCGGGTAAGAAACGTCTCCATAGTCTAATAATGGTAGTAGCAAGGTATTTGCTAGGGCAATTTTAGTACTTTAATATGGCGGAAGATACATAAGTTGCCCTGTATACATAGTTTAACACAAATAATTAATATAAATACAAAAAAATATATAAAAATAAAATAAAAGTAGGTACCTACTCGTAAATACATACAGTAACGTACACATAAAAAAATTTGAGACGATTTGAGAAAACGATTTGAGACTCATTCCGTTTTTAGGGTTTTTGCCGTTTTTAGCCAAATGGCAAAAAACGGAACCCTTAAGGATTCGTCATGTCTGTCTGTCTGTCTGTCTGTCCGTCCGTATGTCACAGCCACTTTTTTCCGAAAATATAAGAACTATACTGTTAAAACTTGGTAAGTAGATGTATTCTGTGAACCGCATTAAGATTTTCACAGAAAAATAGAAAAAAAACAATAAATTTTGGGGGTTCCGCATACTTAGAACTGATACTCAAAAATGTTTTTTTCATAAAACCCATACGTGTGGGCTATCTATGGATAGGTCTTCAAAAATGATATTGAGGTTTCTAATATCATTTTTTTCTAAACTGAATAGTTTGCGCGAGAGACACTTCCAAAGTGGTAAAATGTGTGTGTAATAATTTAAATAATAATTTAAAACTTTCTACAGGTTTGTACGGAACCCTCGGTGCGAGAGTCCGACTCGCACTTGGCCGGTTTTTTTTTTTTTGTTTTCAGTCTTCATGATACCGAATGCCATAGACATCACTAGCAATTTTCACTAAAACTCAATTCCGCTAACCGTTTCGCATAAACACAGCATAATAGCGTTACAGGATTTACATTTTGATTGAGTGCGAATTTACATACTTACAAATTCAATGTACTAGGTAGAACGGAAATTGATGATGCCATAATTCTTAACGCTTTTTTTTAATGGACCTTTAGAGATATACATGTTTCCTAATATGTAATGTGCTACTAGTTAATGCCCGCGACTTTGTCCGGTTTAAGCTTTGTCTGATTCCCGCGGGCGAACTCCTTAATTTTTCGGCATAAAATGCTTTTTATGTTCTCCGTCCTCAAACTATACCCATGAAAAAAAATCACGTCGATCCATGTATATGTTACCACCCTACCGGCAAAGACGTGCCGGCAAGCGATTTAGTGTTCCGGTATACGCGATGCCGTGTAGAAACCGAATAGTGCCATGACCCATAAATATAGTCAGGTAGGAAATTTTATCTAGTTTCTAAAAATATATAATTTAAACAAGTTATTATAACTTTTTATATTATATTTTTATTATTTTAGGGAAATAGATATAGGTAATTAGCGGGAGGCCGGGAGGGGCGGGACGCTGAACGGTAGTCACGAGCGATACGGCTCGGACGTCAGAGCGGAACAGGTTAGCCCGCTTCCATCTTGGACTGCATCATCACTTACCATCAGGTGAGATCGCAGTCAAGGGCTAACTTGTAGTGGATTAAAAAAAAAATCCGTGTGCTAATCCAAAAGTGCATCGAATTGAATAAAAAAGTTAAAAGAAATCTAAAACAGTAACAGGAAA
Organism: Erebia ligea; assembly: GCA_917051295.2. Lineage (NCBI taxonomy): Eukaryota > Metazoa > Arthropoda > Insecta > Lepidoptera > Nymphalidae > Erebia > Erebia ligea. Next base: position 10,874,486 of record OU785241.1, on the reverse strand, counting down.
CGTTTCGCTTTGATCTCCCAAAATTCACTCCATCCGTCTAGCAGGTAAACTCAAAAACTATAGCCGGAACATGAAATTCGATGCCCCAAATCCGGTTTAGCAACAAACAATCGGATATAGATGGCAAAATAGCCACTTCCGGTTCGGTGGGATTCAGCGGAGATCGCTTTATGTTTTGCATTTCCGTGCAACTAAGGCTTTTGAAATGGTAACGGCATTTCGAATGACTTTCCCGGTACAACTAGATAGTTTATAAAGTTCTGACTCTTCAAATAAGTACGATATGAAGTTCTTTAATATTTTGACTTTATAGAAGGTTATGGGTATGAGTTGGTCCAGTGGCTAATTAAGTAATTGTTATTATGTCAAATAATAGTGTTGATAAATCTAATTAAGTAATCCATACTTAATATTATAAATGCGAAAGTGTGTCTGTCTATCTGTATGTCTATCTGTCTGTCTGGTAAGCTTTCACGGCCCATGTGTTCAACCGATTTTGCTGAAATTTGGTACAGGGGTAGGTTGGATCCCGGGGAAGGACAGTATCCCGGAAAAATAAGCGGGAATCAGAAAAAAGTTGTCCACGCGAACGAAGTCGCGGGCATCATCTAGTTTACAATGTTTGTAAGATGGTGATACAAAAAAAATCCCGGCTGACTTTGTTGTCGGCTCTTCTCTGACCAGGGCGCATTTGGTACCCTCGTAGCATTAGTTTTAAGATACCGTAATTGATTATTATCACCACCATGTTTTATAAGTAACTAGCTGATTCCCGCGACTTCGTCAGCGTGGTTTAAGTTTTTTTGATTCCTGCAGGAACTCCTTAATTTTTCGGGATTAAAAGTAGCCTATGTCACTCTCCAGGTCCTCAACTATACCCGTGCCAAAAATCACGTCGATCCGTTGCTCCGTTGCGACGTGATTGAAGGACAAACCAAAAAACCTACAAACCAATAAACAAGCACACTTTCGCATTTATAATATTAGTATGATAAGTATGATTGGACGTCAATAAGTGCACAGTGTACCTAAATTGAATAAATATATTTTGAGTTTTGAATAAAAATGAAACTTATTATGTGACGTCATACGATCCAATATAAACTTTGCAAAGCGCCGCTTTATTATGCCATCACATGTCCCCACGTGACCGCCATTGTGGCCGACCGAGTCGACCGACATTAGTTTACACGCTATAATATTGATGGCGTTGTCGGAACATAAAGCTAGAAATAGTTTCCAATTCATCCATAATGGCTGTACGGAGCCGTGACACTTTCAGAGTGTGAAGCTTGTACACACGATGCGAAACGCGGCGTTGAAACGCGGCGTTAAAACTCGGCATTCAAAGACTATTTATGACTTTGATTTTTCGGGATAAAAAGTAGCCCATGTCTTTTTCTGGGATGCAACCTGTGTCTATAAACAACATTTTGTCAAAATCATTTGAACAAAATATTGGCCTGAAAATGTTACAGACATGTAGAATTAAATTATTGCCAGTGGCAACATAGGTTCTTGAAAAATAATTCATATGAACATAGAGCAGGTACCTAACTGGTATCCTTTGTATTTTTTTTTGATATTCTTTGTTTGTTGTTTGTTGTTGGGTTACTTCCTATTTGGCTCCTGATGCACTGAAAGCCAGTGATGGAAAAAGTAACAGTCCAGATTCTCAGCCAACGTACTGAGGATTTCCTTGTTGGAGGACCCCAGAATAATGCGATTCGAGATTGTATGATCATATTAGTATCATAGATCGTTTTTTCATTACTTATCATAATATCAAAGGCCGGAGTTATTAAGCTAAATACGAGTAACTTGAAATCAGGAAGAGGCGTTTCAAGCTCTGCTTTTTTAACCGAAGATTATTTCAATAGAAACTGCCGTGTTTATGAAATGAGCAATGAGCATACTCCTTTACATTTTAGAATTCGATGTTATATAATTCATGCAGTTGACCACAACCCTGGAATTGCTTTGTTTACAATGCTTCATACATTTTATAGAGTTTGTTAGCCACTGCAGTTACTGACCAATGAAAACCAGCCGTGGAACGTGCGACGTCCAATATTCACGTAGTATGGGAGCAAGTTTCAATGGGAGAGACGACCTCCCTGGTGCAATGGTGCTGTCGTCTTATATAATATGGAAGGTCCAGGGATCGAGGTCCGGCAGGGATAATGTGCGATTTACTATTTTCGGGATTATTTCTGGTCTGGTCTGTTGGTAGACGTACCGCCAAGAGATTGAGATCCGGTACACTGTCGCGTAGAAACCGATTTCTAATTTCTTTTTTTTTTTTTTTAAAGAAATTATCCGGTCGGTCCCGGTTATAATCACTAACATCTTATAATAATAGTTACAAAACCCTAAGAGTTTTTAAATACCCACCGCATTATTATCCCAAGAAAACTCATTATTTGATGAATGGAAAGGGGTCACAACCCTCAATAATGATGAATACGACGCAGAGAGAGAGATTAAAAACAAAACGACTGCACTGCAACAACGAAGCCAAGACCGATAACGGGCAAAGTTTTCGAAATCCTCTTAAAATATAACACAAAAGGGGAAGACAAATTTTAACACAAAATAATAGTGTTCCAACTCATTGTTATGTAAAATGAATGATATAGCCATTTAAAAGTTTTAATTTATACAAGCAATTCCTTTGGAGCGATGTCTTGTCTTTGTCGCGGGCCATGCAAAGTTTTATATGGACGTAATCTACTCATAACTTATTGTGATACTTATTTCATTTATAGAAATTTCGTTGAATGTTCGTAATGCAAATTAAATCAGTTTTAAATTGAAATATATTAAGTACTAGCTGATGCCCGCAACTTCGTCAGCGTGGCAAAAGTTTTTGATTCCCGCGGGAACTCCATAATTTTCCGGGATAAAAAGTCGTCGTCGTCGTCCTCAACCGATGGACGTCCACTGCTGGACATAGGTCTCCTGTAGGGTCCTCCACAAGCCACGGTCTTGCGCCGCCTGGATCCAGCGACTCCCTGCGACTCTCTTGATGTCGTCCGTCCACCGTGTGGGGGTCTGCCGACGCTACGCCTTCCAGTGCGGGGTCGCCATTCCAGCACCTTGGGACCCCAACGTCCATCGGTTCTCCGAACTATGTGCCCCGCCCATTGCCACTTCAGCTTCGCAACTCTTCGGGCTATATCGGTGACTCTGGTTCTCCTACGGATCTCTTCATTTCTGATTTGATCACGTAGGGACACTCCCAGTAAGCCCTCTCCATCGCCCGCTGAGTGACCCTGAGCCTTCTTATCAGGCCCATAGTCAGATAAAAAGTAGCCTATGTCAATTTCCAGGTCCTAAACTATGCCTATGCAAAAAATCACGTCGATCCGTTGCTCCGTTGCGGCGTGATTGTAGGACAATCCAACAAACAAACACAGTTTCGCATTTATAATTTTATTAAGTAAAGTATGAAATATAGCTATTAGCTGTTTTTAATAGAAACACTGAATGACTCATTGAGACAAGTAAAACGGGCCATACCCCATGAAACTTTTCATAGAAATTCAATTAGTATAGCCTTGACTTATAGAAAAAGCTATTTATCAAGGAAAAAGAAGCTTTATTCGCTATAATCCATGAAAATTAATCCATTATTGTCCCAAGAAAACCCCTGCCATTATGTAATTAATGGAAAGGGGTCACGACCCTCGGCAACGAGGAATACGATGTAGAAAGAGAGAAAAAACTCTCGGTACGGTTTCCTCACGATATTTTCGAAAGTGATAATTATTAGAAAAGTTAGAAATGCGTGCCCAATCGAACCCACGACCTCCTGAACAGCGGGCATACCATCGCTTATAGCAGTATTGTTGTTAAATGACAGATTTAAATTACGTACCTACCTTGAGTCTTGACGTCCCTAAAATAAGGATTATATTTCTGCAACAATCGCGACATCAATATTAAAATAATACTGCTTAGTAACCCCCCAGGAGTCCGAACATCTAAACTTCTGACCTAACATATTTCCATTGAAATGTAATAACAAAAACTACTCCCAGGTCCCAAGCGAAAAATCTCGCAGCTGCATTGAATTGAGAAATGCAAAAATCCTCAAACAAACGGATGAAGGCCCCAAAGGAGGGTTCGACGGCACCGGATTACTTCCGCCCCGTCGTTCCTGCACCCGGTGAACTGGAAAACTTTGATTTGTAGTTCCAACACGCCCCTGAGCTTGCTTACTTTAGTTACCTTGTTAAAAATATTTTATGTGAAGTGAAAATACATCCGATATGTTGTGAACTTTAGTCACACTCATATTATTGAAAAGTACGCGAGACTTTGACTGGTCTAGTGGTTAGCATGTTCGACTGCGGCTGACGAGGACAAGGGTTCGAGTCCTGGATCGGGAAATAATTTAGTATTGGGGTTATCTGACTAGAAATGAAATGATTTATTATTTTATGTAGTACATTTATTGTAGAAATTCTCATTACTAGCCCAGAGTTAGGAAGTTGGCGGTGTTTCACCCACGTGCCTCGGAGAGCATGTAAAGCTGTCCTGACGTGGTCCTGCGCCTGGTCTGTGTGACCGTATGTGCACACACTTGTGCACTATAATATCTCCCACGCAGATGGCTAATCTCTATGAAGATTGGCCGCCGTGACCGAAATTCGGTCGGGTGGACATTATTATTCAAAAAAATTTAAAATTCAAAAGTTTTTTATTCAAATTGACTTTTTACAAGTGCTTATGAATAGTCGAATGAATCTACCACTGGTTCGGAATGTCGTTCCTACCGAGAAGAACCACCAAGAAACTCGGCGGTTGCTCATAAGAGAAAAAAAAAATTACAATTTCATTCATTTACTAGCTGATGCCCGCGACTTCGTCCGCGTGGACTAAGTTTTTTCGATTCCCGCGGGAACTCATTAATTTTCCGGGATAAAAAGTAGCCTATGTATGTATATATGTATGTATAGTCTTTATAGCTGATGACCGCGACTTCGTCCGCGTGGAATAAATTTTTCAGTAAATTTTCCAGGATAAAAAGTAGCCTATATTACTATCCCACGATATAATCCCCCTATAATGGTGAAACACGTACTTCTTCATATTTTAACGAAAGCCCAAATGCTGTTTCATGGCTATAACTTGAGAAATTAAGGATTTTCATACAAACTCTCAACCCCTATTTCACCCCTTCGGGGGTGGAATTTTGAAAAACTGTGAAACACATATGTTTTCATTTTCAACCCGCAGCTCATATATCAAGTTTCATGGCTATAACTTGAGAAATTAAGGACTTTCATACAAACTTTCAACCCCTATTTCACCCCTTCGGGGGTAGAATTTCGGGATAAAAAGTATCCTATGTCCTACCTCGTAGTATGGGCTCAAATCGTGCCAAGTTTCGTTTGAATTCATTCAAACGAAACTTGGCACGATTGCACATTCAGTAGTTTCGGCGTGATGCGCGGCCAAGATACAGACAGACAGACAGACAGACAGACAGACAGACAGACAAAAATGAAAAAAATTACAGATTTGGCTTCAGTATCGAATAATGAGTGCCCTCCAAAAAAAATTTTCAAAATATCTTCAATGTACAGAATTGGACCTGTTACAGTTTTATTATAAGTATATAGAAGATACTTACTGCTGTATTAAATGTAGTGAAAATACAAACGATATATTTTTTTATTTTTTTATTTTATATATGTATTTATTCTCCTTCCATTATCATTACAGAGTTTCTATAATGCGATAATGAAGTTACAATTATTCTACCTTAACTATAAAAAAAAAAATTAAACTAATTAAAATTAATCACAAATTCCTAAAAAACCTTAAATCCTATTAAAAATAACAAAATTCAGAAACAACATAACAAAAACAACAAAAAATGTCATTAATCGTTGTTATTGTGAACTTTAGTCACGCTCATATTATTATTGCGCGCAGCTTTTTAATAGAATAGCTTTTGTTATGAGTACTTATGAGCACACAAAGTGAAACAAACGCGGCCACGAAATTGCCATCTTTGGTGCCAATAAAAATTTAAATTAAAAAGCCTTTTCTTGTTTGTCACTTTTAAGCTAAAACTACGCGAAAGGTTAATAATTGCCGAGATTAAAAACTTAATTCGTAATTTCGACCCCTCCCACGCTTATGGACTTTTGATGGAATGAGATTTTTAGATGATTAAAATGGAATAATTAAGATAGATCCTTTTTGGATCTATTTATCTCTTTCTATCTTTATTTTTTGCACTTTGGGGCAAGGTTTCATCAACGTATTTTGCTAGATCATCTTGCAAATTATTTTATGTACCAAATTCTCACTTAAATCCATACTTAATATGATAAATGTGCAAGTGTGTCTGTCTGTCTGTTTGTTTGTCTATCTGTCTGTCTGTCTGTCTGTCTACTAGGCTTTAACGATCCATCTTTTTAACTGATTCTGGTGTTTGGTACAGAGAGAGAATGTATCTCGGGGAAGGACGCTGCTTTTTATCCCGGAAAATTAAGGAGTTCCCGCGGAAATAAAAAAAACTTAAGCCACGCGGGCTTCAGCTAGTTCTATATAAATTCCGAAAGCACTTAATCGAAGGTACAATTAATGTGCCTATCCTCACAAAAACCTAAATTATATATTCCAAGGTTAACCCGTAGGTACCCAATTTCGGCATCATATCTGGCGTACAATCTCAAACTAATTATTAAGTTTGGGGTTGATCACAGCACTCCAACTTATCTTTGAATTTCGGAAACGGTCGCTAATATAAACTTTCCTGCTAATTACATCAAGTTTAATACTGTCTTTATTTGTCTGTTTGGTTTGCCTTCGTTATGTCATTTATCTTATTTACTTACTATTTACCACAAGTACGTCTAGAGAAAAATAATTGTTATGCCCCACAAACTTATCTGACCCAGGCCAAAATTGAACTAATTTTTTTGCCTCTTTAAGTTTTTGTTTATATTTTTAACTAGTGGGCCCGGCACACTTTTTTTTTTTTTAAATCCACTACAAGTTAGCCCTTGACTGCGATCTCACCTGATGGTAAGTGATGATGCAGTCTAAGATGCTATCTACCGGGCTAACCTGTTAGGGGCATGGCAGTTATATTAAACCCATACCCCTATTCAATATTTTTGTACAAAATATTGTCTTAAAACTATGTCAGATAAGTTTGACGAACTATATTAGACGCGACGGTCCAAGCGACTTGATTCGTTAGATTTATCTTTTTAAAATTCTATTTAAATTTATAGAATTTTAAGAAGTATATTCTTACTTTTTATTTCTATTCTAATTCTTTTGACTTTGGAATAAAATTGACTTTGGAATTCTTTCATTTCCCGGGGTCAAAAGAAGCTCCCGAATGCGACCTCTCAATGTGTATACGTCTTATAAGTGGCGTGGTACACGGATAAAGACCTTAATATGTACCTACTATTTTTAATTTATGCTTTGGGTACTCGCCGTTGGTGTACCGTAAATCAATAAATAAATAAAATAAAAATAAAATGTATTAGTTGTACGCGTATCTAAGGGTTCTTTTCTTTCTTTCTTTGAGGGATAAAGTCCGGAACGAAGTGATTCGCCAAAGAACTAAAGTGGCCGACATAGCTCTAAGGGCCGGCACGCTGAAGTGGCAGTGGGCTGGTCACGTGTGTCGGAGGACCGATGGACGTTGGAGTCGAAAGGTCCACGAGTGGAGACCGTGTCTTGGTAAGCGGAGCGTAGGGCGCCCCCCAGCAAGGGGGAGCGATGATATCCGGAGGGTGGCTGGCATCGATTGGATGCGAAAATCCGAGGAAAGAGCACGTTGGCGCTACTTGAAAGAGGCCTATGTCCAACAGTGGACGCACAACGGCTGATGATGATGATGATGTAACAAAGGGCTACATACAATAGTAAGGTCTGTCTAAATTTTTCTTTAAAGCCTGGAAGTATCGGACACAGCGCAACGCCGTGGCTACACCGTTGAGACCTGCGTCGCATTCATAAAAATGCAAGTACACTATACTTGTACAGAGTAGTTTTATCGCAGAAGCTTCTCAAAACTAAGTATAGCAGGAATGGTAGGTTTTATATACTAAATTTCGGCCACGAATGTTAATCAGAGTAGTGTGTTATGGCTTTTATTTCAAAAAAGCTATTTATTGCTTTGTCAGTATTTCCAAACAAACGAATTTTTCAATTACTCTTCTCGCAAATAAAATGTTAGGGTAGATCAGATTGAAAGCGTCATAGAAAACGAAATGCCAGCTGAAAAATACGAAACATGTTCAGAAATAGTCACAAATAAAGCAAGCCTATTTCTGACTGAGGGAAAGTTGAGCTATATTCGGATGGCTCGGAAATTCTAAGCTTATTTTGTACAGGCGTACAATTGAATCAAGCTATTTCTAGCGAACGAGAAATCGATGCCAGTTCATCGAATACGGCGTAGCATCCTATCGAATTAGGTAACTTATTCTGTTCAATTTGTAGTAGGTTGAATATTGCCTCTTATAAAGTGTTTATGACTCTTTCTTTATTATTTTTTTATTATTCCACTACAAGTTAGCCCTTGACTGCAATCTCACCAGCCCCCCTAGCATGGGCCGAGACAATTTACTCCCCGAGGAAAGGATACAATTTTTATTCCTATGGGGACACTCCACTCATTCACTCATTCACACACACTACACACTTATAATATAATATACACTTAACTAATATTTAATATATACGTAATAATATTTATACAACACAAACATACATACAGACATACAAACTAATAATTATATTTAACCATTTCTATTCCGCGCGACGCGTGACCTCGCTGGTGCATCAGCCTGTAAGTACCTATCGTGGAGCCGGCCCGTGTGACGTCACGATCACGCCATGCGCGCGCGCGCCTTGCGCCTACAGATTTTGATAGCCAGTCGCTTCCTGACCGCTATTGCGACGTGAGGTCCGCGCTCGCCTAGTGGCCGGACGCCAGGCGCGTACCTTGTATATCCTAGAAATCTTGCTTGTTCCGTATCTAGTCTGTAGTATTTAATTTTGATTGTGTTTCCTTCCTGTCCGTGTATTTATTTGTAATATAATAGTGGTAGTCCTACAAAGCAGTTTTATTGACGACGCCTGCACCCACAACTACCATACTGGTGACCCCGCTGAAAACAAGATGGAGGACAGTGGAAGTGAAACCGACGTTACTGTAAAATCCGATGATCCCGAGCACGTAACGGTACGACAATGTAAAAAACGTGCTCGACGTGTTGTTGCTGCCACGACGGAGCGAATGAAAATTAGAATACCTCCTTTCTGGCCGGACGACCCCGAACTTTGGTTCGCGCAAATTGAAGGTCAATTCGAGATCGCCGGAGTCGTGTCGGAAAACACGAAATTTTACTACATCACGAGTAACCTGGATAGCCAGTATTCAAAGGAAGTAAAGGATATTATAACATCGCCGCCGGAAACCAACCGATACACTAAACTTAAGGACGAACTAATAAAAAGATTAACAGCGTCACGGGATCGGAAGATACAACAGCTCCTCGAACACGAAGAGCTAGGCAGCCGGAAACCTTCGCAATTTCTGCGTCATTTGAAAGGGTTGGCTGGATCGTCTGTCCCGGACGAGTTCATTAAGAGCATCTGGCGTAACAGGCTACCTGCCAACATCCGGACTCTAATAGCATCTCAGCCAGCAGGACCTCTCGACGATTTAGCAGACTTGGCCGATCGCGTCTGCGATATCATCTCGCCGGTGCCACAAGTTTCCGCCACCACTTCCGCCCCAGCACCTTCACCCACCAGCAGCATGTCCATGGCATCGGAGATAGCGGAATTAAAGGAGGCGGTCAAAAACCTCACCATGCAACTCAACCGACGGAATAGGCAGCCTAGAAGAAGAGAGCGTTCCACCAGCCAGCACCGTAACCGCTGCAGGTCCAACTCCAGGTATCCTACGTGTTGGTACCACAGAAAGTTTGGATCGAAGGCGACGAGATGTACCAAGCCGTGCGACTTCCCGGAAAACCAGCAGAGCAGTCGGTAATGGCGGCCGACGACTGCTCATCACCGGGTCGCCTGTTCATCACCGACCGAGAAACAAAAGTGGACTTTTTAGTGGATACCGGAAGTGATGTGTGTGTGTTTCCGCGGTCCGCGTTTCGTGAACGACGGGCAAAGTCCATGTTTCAATTGACCGCGGCAAACGGTAGTGTAATAGAAACCTACGGGTATGTACATTTAAATTTAAACTTTAATTTGCGCCGGAACTTTGCGTGGAATTTTATTGTAGCCGATGTAACTAGAGCTATTATTGGTGTAGATTTTCTTTGTCATTATAACCTAATTGTAGATGTTAAGAATAAGCGACTTATCGATAATACTACATCTTTATCAACTATTGTTTTTATAGATAATAATAGTAACAATGTTAATTCTGTAAAAATTCCATCTGGCGACACACGGTACCATTCCATTCTAGCTAAATATCCGCAAATTACTAGACCGGCTGGCGCACCTACTATCAGTACACATAATACATTACACTATATACGCACTACACCCGGCCCCCCGATATCATGTCCTCCTCGCAGGCTAGCTCCGGACAGATTGAAAATAGCGAAGCAAGAGTTCGATCAGATGCTTAGCAACGGGACGGCACGACCTTCCGAGAGCGCCTGGGCGTCGCCCCTGCATTTAGCCCCTAAAAAAGATAACGGATGGCGGCCTTGCGGGGACTACAGGCAGCTCAACGCACGTACTATCCCAGATAAGTATCCTATAAAACATATACATGACTTCGCTCATAGCATTTCCGGATGTAAAATATTTTCAACCATCGACCTAGTTAAGGCCTATAACCAGATCCCAGTGTTTGAAGAAGATATCCCCAAAACAGCGATCACAACACCATTTGGACTGTACGAATTTCCTTACATGACCTTTGGACTCCGAAACGCAGGTCAGACCTTTCAGAGATTCGTTGATGAAATGACTCGTGGACTTAACTTCTGTTATTGTTACTTAGACGACTTTTTAGTATTTTCAAGGGATGCCACAGAACACGAAAAACATTTAGAACTACTCTTCGAAAGAATGAAAAAATTTGGCGTTCTAGTTAATACTTCGAAGTGTGTTTTTGGCGCGTCCGAGGTTCAATTCCTGGGTTATCACATCTCAGCCGCAGGTACTAAGCCACTAGAGTCCAAAGTCCAAGCCATCAAGGAATTTCCGAAGCCGCAGACAATTAAATCACTTAGGCGTTTTCTAGGTATGATTAATTTTTATCGGCGATTCATACCTATCGGCGCAACAACTCATTTACTTAAGATATTGTGATTCTTAAAATTAAAACTACAATGATTTAAAAATGTTTTCAAAAGCATGATTCATAAAATGTTGCTATTTTGATTATTTAAAACTATAGTTAAAATTATAAAAATTTAAATGATTAATTAATCCCTAGAAATAGCTACAGCGCATGTAAACATTCAATTAAAACGGGTTATTGTAAAATTCGTTATCAAATTCACACTCTCGGTTTTGCTATAAATACGGCTGTCTATTACTATTAGTCATTCGTGCTCGAGTAGCCGAATAGTGCGGAGCTCTGTATCATTATTGTTCGAGCTCTAGTAAGCAAAGGTTGTAAGACCTATTTCTACTTGATTTTCTACCTATGATGGTGTACCCAGGTTTAGCTAGGTTTTAGATTGATTTTAATGTGGTTTGAATAATGTTTGAGTTGTGATGAATATTGATGAATCGGTTTCTATCTGGAATATCGTAAACTAGGTTAATATTGTAAAAATATTGTCAAGCATTTCAAAAAGAGCTACCGCTGAGTTTCTTGCCAGCTCTTCTCGGTGTGAGTGGCCGTTCCGAGCTGGTGGTAGAATCACTAAATAATTTGAATAAAGAGTGTTTGAATTTAAACATTTAATTCGATGTTTCATTAAAGTAATTAAATGCCTCACTTGAATAAGCAAATATCAGTTCTAGTACAGTAAATAGTAACAGCAGAGTCGCTGACCTACTAAGGGTCAGCGGTTCTGCTGATTTAAAAAGAAAAATGAGACGCGCTTTCTTGACGCGTCACCCGCCTTTTCTGACATAGGCCACCATATATCCGTCATCAGAAGTGGGATTGCTCCAAGCGATCCCTTTCTGCCGCTCTGTGTGTTTCAGATCCTGATTCAAATGGTGTGAAGCCTGAGGCGCTACCTGCAAGCGCGCCTGGAACGAGTACACCTGCGTAGAATACGCAGTGCACGAGCCCTGACGGTTGTATTCTACCTACTTACGACTTGGTCTGTATTGACCGGATTTTGTGAGTTAAAACACACTTATAACTTATAATTTTATTTACTTATGTTGTTATGACTTTTGTCATAGCAATTCATTTATTTATTACAATGCATATCAAAGTGATACAACTTAAAACAACAACATGAGTCACAAAGACTTGTCTTAAAACTTCAACACAATCACATAAAAACAAAATACAAATAACTATACTGCTGACGAAGTTACACGATCGGTGGTACCCACAACTCACGAGTACAATTCCTAACATCGTTATTGGCGTAGTAACACGTTCAATGACAAAAACAAATTACAAATTACTATACTGTTAACGTAGTTAGACGATCAGTAGTAGGTACCTACCTACAAATAAAATTCCTATTATTATTATGCGTTCCAAACAACCGTACAGCATAGGATTGACCGAGGTGGTTAGATAAAACTTAAAAACTTCTGTACTACCCTGTTTATTATTATTATGTTATCTTAAGTTTTGTTAACATTAATGATTGAAACCAGGCCTAGCTTGGCCTTGTGTTTAATCACCCTTGGAAAGTTTACAGATTTCTCGAATGCAGACTATCAACTACGAAGAAGCGGCAGCCCTCCCGACGGCTGTGGTGCCCCGAGATCTGGGTCTTCCGACTTCTCTGCAGCCAGCTGCTGTTGAGCAGACTACCTACTCTTCGACGGATCTTAACACCCGGTGATCGCATCATTTACTATCACTTTCTAGTTACTCTTTATAAAGTAACGTAACGTAAAGTTTAAAAAAAAAAAAAGATTCCGACGAATTGAGAACCTCCTTTTTTTTTTTTTTTTTTGAAGTCGGTTAAAAGGCAACTTGAGTTGTCCTACCCGCATGAAACAAAACACATTCATTTAATTCTCTTGCTCATATTATCACATGAGATAACCGTATCGGCAGAAGAAGAGGAATCTCCAGTATTAGCCAATGAGCCTATACCGTGCACTTCGCGAGCCAGCATGGTTGAGCAACACACCCAAGAATCACCTGATTAAACAAATAGTACGTTTTGATCACACCATAACAGACACACATAAATCACAATAACAAAGTACCACAGAGTACGCAATGACAAAGTACCACAGAGTACGCAATGACAAAGTACCACAGAGTACGCAATGACAAAGTACCACAGAGTACGCAATAACAAAGTACCACAGAGTACGCAATGACAAAGTACCACAGAGTACGCAATAATAAAGTACCACAGAGTACATAACAACATAAGTACCACAGAGTACGCAATAACAACAGAAAGTACCACAGTGTACGTTATTCCAACATAGTACCACGGTGTACGCTACAATTTAAAATTACATACTTTTTACACAAAATACATCACTCATATTATTTAACCCAAAAGGTACACAGATACCAATCTCAAAAGAAAAACTTTTCATCGTTTCAGATAACCCTCAAGAACTCCGGTACACGCGGCGGGTGCAGAGCGCGCACCGCCGGTCAGAACGGCCGTATCGGCGCAACAACTCATTTACTTAAGATATTGTGATTCTTAAAATTAAAACTACAATGATTTAAAAATGTTTTCAAAAGCATGATTCATAAAATGTTGCTATTTTGATTATTTAAAACTGTACACTAAACTTAAGGTTCACTTTTCGTTGACTGGACTAATAAATCAAAATGCGGGTATCTTCGTTACTTGTTTACTGGCAACTGATTTGCTAACTACAAATTACAATCATGCGTTTTATTGATATACAACTTCAAAGATTCTTCTAAACAATTGTCATTGATATACATTTCAACCTTTAGATAGGTTGGCATAATAATACATAACAAAATCATTTAAATCTTACACATATTTAATAGAAATTAGCTAGGTCTATAAGCGGCAAAGATATAATTATAAATTGTTTTAGACATACCGCCCACCAAAACGATAGTTTTAAACATGTGACACCATGGCAACCTTATAATTATTTCAATTATCTCTTCTTCCTTATATTTTCTCAGTAGCAACATCTGTGGACTGTAAATTTCTTCCTTATCCATTTTCTAAGTTATTTTTCTTCCTTCTTAAATCTTAATAAAAAGCGTTTTACTTTAAACTTGTAGTTGACCAGAAACTATCCACCCCAAACATGTTTCTTGTGCCACTACACCGTCAGGTGTCTTGATCAAGCCTTCTTCTATGATTTTGGAAAAAGCGTCAGTCCCGAGCAAAATATCGACACCACCTGGAGTAAAACAGGTAGGGTCAGCAAGCGGTATGTTTTGAAGTTCTGGCCAGTTGTTCATGATATGCTTCGAGGGTATTACTGTCGATATTGTCTCCAATTCATAAGCCTTCACTCTAATTTCTTTATTTTCACAGAATCGTGACGAGACTAACAGGTCAACTGAGTGTTTGCTCGTTATGTGTGTTCCTTCTCTCACTCCAGTGACTACCGCGTTGATATTCGTTCTCGATAGACCCAAAATTTCTATTGCTCCAGCAGATATGAACGAAGCTTCGGATCCTTGGTCTATAAGGGCCCGAAGCTTACGTTTTTCTCCATTGCTCGCCTTAATTTTTACTTGAGCTGTCGCTAACAATGCTTTACGACCAGGTTTTTCTCCGGACAAGTGTGCTGTAGTAATCATATATTCTGGTTCTGATTCTTCTATTATCTTCTTCTCTTCTTGCTTCGTCTGGTGTAAAAGAAAATGGTGTCTCCTTCTACATATTCTGCAGGTTCCTTTGCATAATAATTCGTATACGCTATGATTTGGTATGAGGCAGTTAAAACACAAGTTATTATTCTTCACGAAGGAGTGGCGTTCTTCCACAGGCTGTTGGATAAAAGACTTACAGTTTTGAATACCATGCCAACTAGCCTTACAGTAAGCGCAACCACGTGATGTTCTGACATGAGCAGATTGAAATCTTTCAACTTCGGGTTCCTCAAGGATAACGTGAAACGACTTGTGAGCAGATTGGTTTTCCCGTGATGAGGTGGCTGCTGCAGGCACGATCATTTCTAAAGTTCTAAATCGAAATTCCAGAAACTTCTTCATCTCGTCCCAGGTAGACATACTTTCAGAACTCTCTCTGTAGACCTGTTCCTCCCAGTCCTTCAAAGACTCTGCATCCAATTTTTGAGTTATCAAAAATATTATTAATGGATCCCAAGAGTCAGTGCTTATTTTCAAATTATTCAAACTACTCAAACACTCCATGGTCGTGTCTAATATAGTTTTTATTTGATTTGCTGACTGGTTAATCACCTTTTTCTGGCCAAATAATCTTTTAAATATCGAATTCGTAATCATTTTCTTGTTACCGAATCGTGCTTTAAGCAAGTCCCACGCTCGAGTGTAATTTGTTTCTGTGATCTGTATGTTTCGTAATAATATTTCTGCCTCACCCGAAACTGTAGTTTTTAGGTAATGCAGCTTCTGTACATCGCTCATCGAAGTATTATGGACAAGGGCAAAAAATAAATCTTCATAAGATGGCCAATCTTCGTATTTTCCCGAAAACGTAGGGAGTTCTATTCTTGGCAGTTTAGTAAATGAAAGCGGACCGCCCTGAGTTGCATTAGGTAAACTGGGAGCATCAGCTGAAATCCTTGGTTGTAATTTTAATAATAAGTCGGTCAAATCCGCGTTCAAGCATATGTATACTTCTTCAAACTTATAAAATTCCTCTTTCAAAAAATACGGCAAAACTCCCCTTTGTTCCCTCGGTGTACATCTCATGAGGCTGTTATGTGCTTGTCTAAATGTGTCCCAATAATCTTCAATGGACTTTATTCTCGCCTGTAGATAACCTGCCGTGAGTCGTTGTTTCGGGCATTTTTTAATATTTCTTTGTGCATTTTGTAGCATATTAGCTACATCTTCCAAGGTAGTTAAGTATCCACTTTGTTCAGAAGTAGGCGTTGTCATATTTCAATTCACCAATCAATAAAATCCTTAATCTATTTGTATTTTTATCGATCGTGTTCTTCAACAGTCTTTGTCTTCAAGTCCGTCACTAAATCCGGTTCGTTATGACCACTATGTACACTAAACTTAAGGTTCACTTTTCGTTGACTGGACTAATAAATCAAAATGCGGGTATCTTCGTTACTTGTTTACTGGCAACTGATTTGCTAACTACAAATTACAATCATGCGTTTTATTGATATACAACATCAAAGATTCTTCTAAACAATTGTCATTGATATACATTTCAACCTTTAGATAGGTTGGCATAATAATACATAACAAAATCATTTAAATCTTACACATATTTAATAGAAATTAGCTAGGTCTATAAGCGGCAAAGATATAATTATAAATTGTTTTAGACAAAAACTATAGTTAAAATTATAAAAATTTAAATGATTAATTAATCCCTAGAAATAGCTACAGCGCATGTAAACATTCAATTAAAACGGGTTATTGTAAAATTCGTTATCAAATTCACACTCTCGGTTTTGCTATAAATACGGCTGTCTATTACTATTAGTCATTCGTGCTCGAGTAGCCGAATAGTGCGGAGCTCTGTATCATTATTGTTCGAGCTCTAGTAAGCAAAGGTTGTAAGACCTATTTCTACTTGATTTTCTACCTATGATGGTGTACCCAGGTTTAGCTAGGTTTTAGATTGATTTTAATGTGGTTTGAATAATGTTTGAGTTGTGATGAATATTGATGAATCGGTTTCTATCTGGAATATCGTAAACTAGGTTAATATTGTAAAAATATTGTCAAGCATTTCAAAAAGAGCTACCGCTGAGTTTCTTGCCAGCTCTTCTCGGTGTGAGTGGCCGTTCCGAGCTGGTGGTAGAATCACTAAATAATTTGAATAAAGAGTGTTTGAATTTAAACATTTAATTCGATGTTTCATTAAAGTAATTAAATGCCTCACTTGAATAAGCAAATATCAGTTCTAGTACAGTAAATAGTAACAGCAGAGTCGCTGACCTACTAAGGGTCAGCGGTTCTGCTGATTTAAAAAGAAAAATGAGACGCGCTTTCTTGACGCGTCACCCGCCTTTTCTGACATAGGCCACCATATATCCGTCATACCTAATGCCGCGAAAATTCAAGCTCCCTTAAATGCCCTACTATCTGGCTCGGCTAAACCTTCTCAGCCAGTAGACCTGACTGGCGAGGCCCTGAAAGCATTCGAGGACTCCAAAAATAGCCTTTGTACTGCCGCATTGCTAGCACACCCCGATTGCGAAGCCAAACTTGCCCTCGTCACAGATGCTTCCGACTTAGCATTGGGTGCTGTGCTGCAGCAGTACAAAGATAACGCATGGCAACCCCTCGCGTTCTTTTCGCGGAAACTTAGCCCTTCACAACAAAAGTACTCGCCCTACGACCGCGAGTTACTCGCCATATATGAAGGTATAAAATATTTCCGCCATATGCTCGAGGCGCGACACTTCGTAGTCTATACTGACCATAAGCCTTTATGTTACGCATTTCATAATCGGAAAAATAACTGCTCGCCCCGTCAGTATAGACACCTCGACTTTATATCCCAATTTACTAGCGATATCCGCCACATATCCGGAAAAGATAACGTCGTCGCCGATACGCTGTCTCGCGTGGACGAAGTACAAAATCCAGTCGAGCTAGAGGTACTCGCCAAAGCTCAATCGGAGGACACCGAACTTTCACAACTCCTTAACGACGAGTCTTCTCTCCGCGTCGTCAAACTGAAGGATCCCAGCAGCGGCATCGAATTATTTTGCGACGTAAGTACGGGTACACCTAGACCCTTCGTCCCATTATCCTTACGCAAGCAGGTCTTCGACAGCCTTCATGGTTTAAGCCATCCTGGCTCAAACGCCACAGCTAAACTCATCGCGCAGCGTTTCGTATGGCCCGCCATCAGGAAAGACTGCCGAGAATGGTCACGCACGTGCTTATCCTGCCAGCGCTCCAAGGTTCATCGCCATGTGTCAGCACCTCTAGGCACATTCGAGTTACCTCGAGCCAGATTTTCCTTCGTGCACATCGACCTCATCGGACCACTGCCTTACTCCAACGGTTTTCGCTACTGCTTAACAGCAGTAGACCGCTTTACAAGATGGCCAAAAGTCATCCCTATAGCAGACATCACTGCTGAAACCGTTGCCAAGGCACTGTTGTCAGGCTGGATCGCCCGTTACGGCAGCCCAGCTGATGTCATCACGGACCAAGGTAGGCAGTTCCAGTCGGAATTGTTCAGCTACTTGTCCAAGATTGCTGGATTCAAACACCGGCAAACCACGGCTTACCACCCCGCTTGCAACGGCCTAGTAGAAAGATTCCATCGGCAACTCAAAACGGCTATTACGTGCCACGCCGATAGTAATTGGACGGAATCCTTACCACTAGTGCTACTAGGCATCCGGAGCGCCTTCAAAGCCGACCTACAGTGTTCCTCAGCAGAACTCGTCTACGGAGAGCCTTTACGACTTCCAGGTGAGTTCTTCGATACCAACACTCATACCACAACTGACATCACGGACTTCACTGCCAGAATGCGTTCATTTTGCGAACGACTGCGACCTTGCCCAGCTTCACGCCATAGCAAAAACAAAACATTTGTTTATAAGGATCTCGCTACTTCCAGCCACGTATTCATCAGAGAAGACGCGTTGAGAAGTACATTCCATCCCACGTACTCCGGTCCGCATGAAGTGACTGAAAGAGGCGACAAGGTATTTAAAGTCAGGGTAAAAGGCAAAGAGGTGACCGTATCTATAGACCGCTTAAAACCGGCCTATATACTGAACACCGATCCGCCTAACGTCACTATACGTAGAGAACCTAGCCCCGCTCCTAAAGTCACGAATAGCGACACAGTGATACCCCGAACAACAAGGTCCGGCAGACAAGTCAAATTCCCGGATTTTTATCGTCCGTAAGTACGGCCTCCGGGGGGGAGTGATATGGGGACACTCCACTCATTCACTCATTCACACACACTACACACTTATAATATAATATACACTTAACTAATATTTAATATATACGTAATAATATTTATACAACACAAACATACATACAGACATACAAACTAATAATTATATTTAACCATTTCTATTCCGCGCGACGCGTGACCTCGCTGGTGCATCAGCCTGTAAGTACCTATCGTGGAGCCGGCCCGTGTGACGTCACGATCACGCCATGCGCGCGCGCGCCTTGCGCCTACAGATTTTGATAGCCAGTCGCTTCCTGACCGCTATTGCGACGTGAGGTCCGCGCTCGCCTAGTGGCCGGACGCCAGGCGCGTACCTTGTATATCCTAGAAATCTTGCTTGTTCCGTATCTAGTCTGTAGTATTTAATTTTGATTGTGTTTCCTTCCTGTCCGTGTATTTATTTGTAATATAATAGTGGTAGTCCTACAAAGCAGTTTTATTGACGACGCCTGCACCCTCGACTACCATATTCCTAAATAAATAAATAAAAACACTAAATAACAGTGGATAAATAGTCCCCCGAGTCCCCGTGAAATGTCAAACGGGGATAAACTTCTCCTCTCCCATGTTGCCGTGCTCTGAGAAGTGGATAAGTTAATTTTATCACTTGTCAGTGGATAAAATCGGGGGATAAATTTTTTATCTCCGGCCCATGCTAGCCCTGCTGATATGAAGTTACGATGTAGTCTAAGATGGTAGCGGGCTAACCTGTTAGGGGGTTCACCTGGGGAGGAGAGTTGTTATATAAATTCGCATAACGTGTAATAATCCTACGTCAGAGACTAACGCGATATGACGCGATACGACAGTAACAAACAGTAGCTGATCCTACATGCGTCCTACGTTGTCGTGTAGAAAATATTGCAGAATATTGAAACTGGACAATACTTAATATTATTATGATGTCGACGTGAGGTTGACCTTTGATCGTACAATATCCGTTATTTTATTTATATTAATATTATAAAGGCGAAAATTTGGATGGATGGATATTTGTTAATCAATCGCGAAAGTAACAAAAATTTGGCACAGAGATAGGATTTTAGTCTGGAATAACTCATAGGCTAGTGGCTACTTTATTGCCAATAAACCTCAATCCATGCGGACGAAGTCACTGGCATCAGCTAAGTATACCTAATGTTCTTATAAAAGATTTTTTTTTTAATTTATAGACTAGCGCTTGGCTGCAATCAGACTGTCTGGAAAGTAGTGATGTAGCCAGCGCTTCTCTAGAAGATGCCTAGTTCTGTATTTATACGTTACTCTGTGAGCGCTGAGCAAAACTACCAAAGGCTATAGAAGACGTCGTGAACTACATTAGCCGGGTTTCAACGGGAACCTGGGTCTCTTGAGAGACAATGAAGCCAACAAAAGTCATGCTCTTCGCTATTTTATTAAATTTATGATACCATATTTACTATTTCAGTATATTTTATTTTTATAACAGATGCCCAAGGCTTCGTCCGCGTGGTTTAAGTTTTTTTGATTCCCGCGGGAACTCCTTATTTTTCCGGGATAAAGAGTAGCCTATGTACTTCCCCGGAATACAAACTATCACCATACCAAATTTCATCAAAATCGGTTGAACAGATGGGCAAACAGACAGACAAACTTTCGCATTCATAATATTAGTTTGGAATTATGGATTCATGTTGTCATTTGTGTGAACTAGTACGTAATTATAGTATGTAGGTACTGTTATGTAATAATAAGGGCGCCTGCACACCGTAACAAGTTGTAAAGGAGAAGGTTTACCTTTGGAGCACTCTTTGTACACTCTGCCATGAATAGAGGAAAATACATAGATTGTATTAAAAATATAATAATTTAGAATATTAAAGTAATTAACGCGAAATAAAATAAAATGTATTTAAAGTTTTCGATACGTTTCCAAGATGGCAACCTTTAGCCATAGATATGGCAGTAGACGCGAAATGTATCAAATGTCATTTCTGACAGTCACTGTCAAAATAACGTGTTTTCCCTACGGTTTTTCCGGTGTTGTGTTGACACTTGACAGAAAACGTCAAAAAATATGAATCCGCCATTGTTATCCACTCGTGTTTAGTGTTGCTTATCGTGGAAAGATTAAATAATTACACCGCTGAAATTACGACGAATTCGTAGATTTGAATGATCAAAACTGGTTTAGTACTTTTTTTTCTTTCATTTCTCTACTTGTAAAAGGACTGGACCAACGCTCCATACAAATCTGGACCGTCTCCTTTTGCCACGATTCGTGTTACCTCTGTTCTGTTATTTGCTTGCGTGTATTATAGTGTTTTTACTTTTATTCTCCTTCAGATTTAAACGACTTCAATAATAACTTAAGATTTTTAAAGTCTGACGCGTGTTACATATTCTATCAGTGAAATCCCCAAACTAATCCTGGAGGGAATCGAACCCGGGATCGTCTACGATGAAATGACAGCGCTTACCACTGCGCCACAGAGGTCGTCAAAAATCTAGGATAGGTAGGCTGGAATACCTACCACGAACTGCTCGGTTTTTTACATGGTAGGTCAAACTGGAAATCGAACCTGAGACCTCTTACTTGCAAGAGAGGTCATGGAAAACGACATATTCGTCACCGACAAAGGCCAAGCCAGTCACATTTTATTGTCCTATTACTTTTCATACATAGTGAGCACCATTTGGTTGAGATATATGTAAGAAATCACTGAGATAGATAGGACATTGTAACAAACTATCATAAACTTGATGATGCTGCTTGAATTTAGGTTTTTGTTATAATTCTATCAGATTTTTTCGGTATAAAAAGTAGCGTATGTCATTCCCCGGGATGTAGGTATTTTATCTCTGTTACAAACGTCAAAAGCGTTACATATAAAAGCGTACCAAACCGACAGACACACTTTCGCATTTATCATACTAGTATGGCTATGGATTCATTCATTTTAATTTCATGCTTCGAATTCACTAGAAATCATTACACCTATTTGGGTAATTAGGTACTGAACGCTAATTAGGAACTTTCACAGTCCACAAGTCTCTTCAACCGATTTTGACGTAGATCACTTGAATTCCAAGGACAAACGAAGAGTTCCCGCGGGATTTCAAAAAACCTGAATTCACGCGGACGAAGACGCGAGCATATTGTAGCATTTCAATAAAAGCCGCTCTACTTTTTAGATGTCCATGTATTCAGTCCCACATCAAGAACCTTCTGATATCTGCGGTGACATTATCTCGATAGTAAAAATTTTATACGCCGTAAAAATACCCGCTCCATTCGGCGCCATATTGGAAATAGATGGAGAAAGATATTTTTGAAAAGTAGTTTTTCTCGGTTGAGGTTTCTTTGTCATATGGATAGATTTATCTTACCAGACTGCTATTGCTCGCGACTTCGTTTTAGAAAAGTTACTTAAGAACTCTTCATTTTCTCTCTCTTATTACATAAGTAGGTACTTATTCAGAGTTTTCTTCAAACAAAAAGTTTTTTTGGAGTTTACTCCTTATGAATCGATTTTCATAATAATATAATGAAATGCATGAAAATTAGGGGAAATAAAATCAAACTTTCTCCGTTACGTTACGTTATGTTTACATGGTAATACTTTTCGTACGTAAGAAGTAAACTCCAATCGTGCGTCGGATATATTATAAAAATCCGTTTTCACTTCTATCGGCTGACCCTATGACTGCCAATTTTTTAAATATATAGGCTAGCGCTTGGCTGCAATCAGACTAGGTACCTATAATAAAAGAGGAGGGGAAAACGGAAGCCGGAAGGGTATTCCATATCCTAGCGGTTCGAATTAGAAACGAGGAAGCAAATCGCTTCGTACGATTTGTTCAAAAAATGAACGCCATACTGCCACGCTAAGCACATTTAGGTACCATTTCTATAACCTTAAAATTCTACGAAAACAGCCAAGGGACATTCAGCTAGAAATATTAATTTATGAACAATATTAATTAAACTTTTTCTTTCCGTAAGACTAACCAATTTTATTCATATTTCCATTCCATCATTTCCAATTAACTGTGGGCAAACAAAAAGTGTTCTGCGAGTGATGGCCGTTGATTTAAACTAAGTAAGGGCTGCCAACCGCTTCGGCAAGTCGTAATTAGTTTGAAATTCTTGAAAAATTATACACAGCCTCGATACTGAAGGCTGGCAGGTATATGACATGGAGCTGCCTACCCCTCTATATGCGAAAAAGGTTTAGTCAAAGTTCTTATAAGAGTAATTTGACGACCTCCCTGGCGCAGTTGTGAGCATTGTTTTACCAGCGGTACTCGGGAGATCCCAGGTTCGATTCCCGACAGGTTCATTAAATCCATATACTTCCATACTAATACAAAATATGCGAAAGTGTGTCTGTCTGTCTGTCTGCCTGCTACGCTTTCACGGCCCAACTGTTCAACCGATTTTGATGAAATTTGGTACAGAGATAGGTTATATCCCGGGGAAGGACATAGGCTACTTTTTATCCCGGAAAATCAAGGAGTTCCCGCGGGAATCGAAAAACTTAATCCACGCGGACGAAGTCGCGGGCATCATCTAGTAATTTATAATTTCTGATTTTTTTCTGGTCTGGTCTTGTTGGAGGCTTCGATCGTGGATAGTTACCACCCTACCGAGAAAGACGCGCCAGCAAGCTATTTAGCGTTCCATTACGATGCAGTGTAAAGACCGATCAGGGGTATGGATAAAATTTGAATATTATTGTATTTATTTGCTTCGCCTGCATCATCAACCACCAGCCCCCTTATTCTCTAACTCAGTGGATATAAAAATGAAAGCCATTGACATATATTTTTGAAGTGAAAATTTCTTTAGCCGCGTTGAGCACTTTTTGGTAGGGGGTAAACTTGTGGATTCGCGTGACAGACATGCTCGCGAACACCGACATGCTCCGCGAACACCGACATGCTCGCGTTGTAACGAAGACAAAAGGTCTTAAATATAAATATACTCCATACGTAATTAAACTTTAATACCTTCGTTTTAAGGTTTATATTTTAAATATAGTTTTTTTTATTATTTTAAATATTCGTTTTCACTTCTATCGATTCGGCAGTCAAAGGACTAACAATTTTTTAGGGGTTTTTTTTATGTCCACTACAAGTTAGCCCTTGACTGCGATCTCACCTAATGTTAAGTGACGATGCAGTCGATGGTAGCGGGCTAACCTGTTAGGGGCATGGCAGTTATATGAGACCCATACTCCTATTCGGTTTCTACACGGCATCGTACCGGAACGCTAAATCGCTTGGCGGCACGTCTTTGCCGGTAGGGTGGTAACTAGCCACGGCCGAAGCCTCCCACCAGGCAAAATCAAAAAATGCCTATGTTATCATAGGCATTCAACCCCTAAACGGGAAAAATAGGGGTTTTGAAATTTGTATATAAAAAAAAGCTAGTAGTAGATGAAACCATCGTTGTAGCCCCTCTATATAACTCCCAATTAGCAAGCGCCATTATTGTTCAGCAATCGGAATCGATTTAGTAGCCATTGTTCTGAGCCTAAACTCAATTGCACTGAGAGATGGCCGCCTTGCACATCACTTAGTAAAATTTTGTGATGCTGTCATTTTTACCCGAGTACGGCACAGCTAAAAGGAGGGTTATGATTTTAGCAGTCTATGTTTAATAATATGACTAGCTGTAGCCCGCGCCATCGTCCGCGTGGTTTAAGTTTTTTTGGTTCCCGCAGGAACTCCTATTTTCCGGGATAAAAAGTAGCCAATGTCACTCTCCAGGTCCTCAACTATATCCATGCCAAAAATCACGTCGATCCGTATCTCCGTTGCGGCGTGATTGAATCAGCTAGTTTGGAATAAAAACAGTTGGTACATACCTACTTAGCTATAATCACGCAAACAACATTTAAAGGCCATTTTCCCAAAATAAATTCCAGTTGAAAAACTTTATATTCAAACTGACTAATGAAATTTGAAACTAAGCTCTTTAAGCGAATTTTGAACAATAAATGCTTAAGAACTGTTTCATTTGCGAAAAGTTATATCACCTTCTTTTTTTACACACTTACCAGTAATTGTAAGAACAGTTTGTGTGCATGTTTGTTGGTAAGTTATGTTCCCTTTTATCTCCTTAATATTCCAAAAATCATAATCGTCCGTCTATGGAAAGAAAAACCGACATTTTTGAAACCGACCGCCGAAAAACGATTGGCAACTATGCCATAAGTACTCGTACCTAATTATTTTGAAAATCAACTTAGAGGCATGAAAATACGATACATGCCCCCTTAAGACCATGAATGAAATCGAAAGAAAGATTCTTGTTATTTCCTTTTATATGCAGCGTGCACACTAAACGACCGGACAAAACGTCGTTTTCCTCTGATGACAAGGTTTTGCGCAGATGTTTTCCTTTTATTTTATGTTATGTACCTACCTATCAGATAATAGAAATTATCTTTTAGCTGAAGAAACAAATACCTACCTAGAGAAAGCCATTGCAGTATGCAATTAACCAGAACAGAAAAACAACGTATTAATTCACAGTACTTGGTAATAGAATTTTAATACCTACTGTGCGAAATGTGCAAAAATATCATTGTTTTATTAATCGTGGTGAGTTTAACAGTGAATATTGAGACTTGAATAATCAATTAAAAGTTAAAAATCCTTTATTTCAAGCGGATAACACTGAACATTTTTTGAATTACAATAATTATTGTTGCATTTAACAATTAATTAATAATAATCGGAGTGACTTATACAATTATAAAGTTATCAGTTCACCTGAAATCGGAGAAAGTACAAAAGAAACTCAGCCGGGTGTTTTTTTTTTAATTACCTATTTTAAACTAATTATCGCTGAGTTACTCAATACAAATTCAAATATTGAAGTTGTGATCAAACTAAGTTAAATTTTTTCACGAGAATTGTATGGAGTCATTGTGATTTTTAAATTAGTTGGCCGCTTGCAAAAGGACATTTCTGATTTACTAAAATTTTATAATGCTGTCACGTTTTGGTACAAGCATATTGCAGTAGCCAGAAAGTGGCTGCATTAAAATAATGAACTAAATCAATTTGAGTCTATGTGCAAGTGGGTCTTATAATTTTTTTAATTTGTTTCGTGCAATAGCTGTTACAGCAGTGAAGGAATTGAGGATTCCCGAGAGTTCTTCATAATGTTTAAAGTCTGGCAATCCGGCAAAAAGCAATTTGTGTATTATATAATATATTACACAAAATATTC
Organism: Erebia ligea; assembly: GCA_917051295.2. Lineage (NCBI taxonomy): Eukaryota > Metazoa > Arthropoda > Insecta > Lepidoptera > Nymphalidae > Erebia > Erebia ligea. The sequence continues at coordinate 10,848,038 of OU785241.1, read as the reverse complement.
TTCAAATTATTTTTTCAGATAATTTCTTCAGTTCATTCAAGAATTAAACTTGAAACATCTGAAGATGAACGTGAGTAGCTATATCAGCCATACATTTGTTTTTTTTTTATTATTCCACTACAAGTTGGCCCTTGACTGCGATCTCACGTGATGGTAAGTGATGATGCAGTCTAAGATGGTAGCGGGCTAACCTGGTAGGGGTCTTCTTCTTCTTGCCCTTGTCCCACGCTATGTGGGGTCGGCACAACATGTTTTCCTCTTCCACTCACTTCTGTTATTCGTCAACCTATCATTCACCCCTTTTATACGCATATCTTCTTTCACACAATCCATCCATCTTATCTTTGGTCTCCCTCTACTCTTTTTTCCTTCCACATGCATATCTATCATTCTTCGCGTAATATGCCTTTCTTCCCTCCGCATAACATGCCCGTACCATGCTAGCCTATTACTCCTCATCTTTTCTATCACTGGCGCTACTTTCAAACTTCCCCTTATATATTCATTCCTAATCTTATCCATTCTAGTCACACCACACATCCATCTCAACATTCGCATTTCGGTCGCATGTACTTTTCTTTCATCCATCCCTTTCACCGCCCAACATTCTGAACCATACAATGCGACAGGTCTAACGACTGCCTTATAGATTTTCCCTTTTAGTTTAAGGGGCATTCGTGGGTCGCATATTACACCCGAGACCTGTCGCCATTTCATCCATCCCGCATTCATTCTTTTGTTCACGTCTCGGTCAATATTGCCGTCGTTTTGAAAGAGCGAACCGAGGTACCGGAAATCGGAACAGACCGGTAGGGATATACCATCTAAGGCAATTTTATGAAAACGGGAGGGGCCACCGAAGTCACAGAACAGATGTTCTGTCTTCGTTCGGCTGATCCTCAGGCCAACACTCTCCAATCTTTCTTGCCATTTTCCCAGTCTGCTCTGGACCTCAGACGCCTCTTCCCCGACAAGTACAATATCGTCAGCGAACATCATGCACCAGGGTGCTTGCTCCTGTATGTCTGATGTAAGAGCATCCATTACCAGGAGAAACAGATACGGACTTAAAGCCGATCCCTGGTGCAAGCCCACTTCCACATTGAACCTGTCTGTAACGCCAGCTTCTGACCGGACCCTTGTGCTCGCTTCTGCGTACATCGCTTTCACAAGCCTCACATACTTCTCAGGTATTCTTTCCACTCTCATAGCCCACCACAAAACTTCTCGGGGAACTCTGTCGTATGCCTTCTCAAGATCGACAAACACCATATGCAAGTTTCTATGTGCACTCCTGTATTTCTCGCACAGTTGTCGAAGTGCAAATATTGCATCTGTCGTTCCTCGTCCCGGCATAAACCCAAACTGATTTTCTGTGATCTCACTCTCCTCTCTCATTCTTCTTTCTATCACTTTTTCCCAAATTTTCATGCTATGTGACATGAGCTTTATTCCTCGATAGTTATTACAGTCCTGTACATCACCCTTGTTTTTGTAAATGGGCACCAGCGTACTGTTGCACCATTCTTCTGGGATCGCCTCCTCGCGTAACAACTTATTGAAGAATAAAGTCAGCCAACTCCATCCATCCGTTTTTAGAAACTTCCATACTTCAGCTGGTATACTATCTGGCCCTGTCGCTTTACCATTTTTCATACTCTGCACTGCCATTCTTACTTCATCTACACTCACCTCTTTCACCACACCCAAGTTGGGTGGTACATCGTCTAGCCCTCTGCTCCAGTCATTTTCTTCATTCATCAACCTTCTGAAATATTCCTTCCAACGTCCTTTTATTTCATCGTCATTCATTAAAACCTTTTTCCGCGGGTTGGTGTACAAAACGTCACACGTGTTTTCTTTGCTCCTTGTTTTAAAATAAGATAAAAATTAATTTAAATGTTTAATATACTTTAAAATGTGGTGATTATACAACTTCTACGTACCAGCTATTAATCCAAGCTCAAATTCCTTTGCACAGTCACAAATTACCTAAGTTTTAACATAACAAGTAAACCTAACCTAAAACATGGAGGCACATAATTTACAATCTATCGAGCATTCAATTTCTGCATTAACTGAACACTTTAATGCACGTATGGCGGACTTTCAGAGGGCCATTCAAACTGCCATTCCTGCTACAAGTCCATCATCCAATATCGCAGCGCAGTTTAGTTCATTTCGAGTGTTTGTCATGTCCTCCTTGGAAAGCTTGCAGTTACAAGTACAGGTACTTTCAAAGCAGTGCAGTGATTTGGAAATGAGATCTCGAAGGAAAATGCTTTTGGTGCACGGAGTTCCTGAAGGTCACAAGGATGATATGTCTTCTGTCGTGGTCAAGGCATTGTCAGATCATCTTAGCATGCCTGAGCTAACTGACGCTAATCTTGGCTTCTGCAAGCGTTTGGGTCAGCTTAAGGATGGAAAGCCTCGAGCCATTCTAGTGAAGTTCCGTGACTTGACTCTGCGAAATAAAATCTGGTTTTTGAAGACTCGCCTTAAAGGATCGGGATTGACGTTGTCTGAGTTTTTGATAAAGGAGCGGCACGAAGCCTTTCTAGCTGCTAGACAGAAATTCGGAGTTTCTCGGTGCTGGACAAGAGATGGGTACATCACTGTTTTGAGCTCGGATGGTAAGCGCCATCGCGTTGCTACAATTTCTGAAGTGAAGCTTATTGATGCTAAGCAGAGCGAGGTGGCGGCGCCGATTGCCAATTCTTCTTCAGCAGCCTCTTCTAATACTGCGAGTAACACGAGCCCAGCTATTAGCCAAGTAGGGGCTGTCACCGGGCAATCCAGTTCGGTTCCTGTGGCACGAAGTGTAAGAACGCAGGCTAACAAGGCTAGGAGAGATGCTAGGAAGTAGGTATCTTAATGCCCAGACGATTAGAGTTTAATTGCTGACCAGGATCAATGAGCATTATCATTTATTTATTTATTTTTTTATTTTTTTTTACTTGTAAAGTGATCGGTTTTTTATATAGTTTAGGTTAGTGCGTTAGTAGGTACTTTTTTACGGATTGTTGCGATTGTCTAGTTCAATTTTCATTCTGCCTTCACACGCGTTTATAATATTTATTTTGCTACCCGTAATCGTATTTAATTTTTGTTGTTTTGTTTTGTAATGTTTTGTTGTCAAATTCCAATAATGACATTCCTGTCATCTGTCTCTGACAGCTTAGGGTGCGTTCAAGTTTACACAGTTAAGTTTGTTTTTTAAGCTCTGGATACTTGGTCAATTCATAATTTACTTAGGGCCAAATGAAATATCACTAGGCAAGATGTAAATAATTAACTGTTAATTTTGCTTTGCTTCATTGTTCTGTGCCGGTTTCAGTATTTGTAATTGTAATAGGTAATTATATTTTGTAATAATTTTTAATCTTATTAGTTGTTTGAGTAGCAAGGCGGAACTGCTCGCCCCTCCACTATGCTTGTAGCATTGCAATGTTCACATTACAAAAATATTACTGCAATAATATGATCTATGTTATTTTAATGGAGTATTGGGGTGCTTGGCGGGCAGTTCTGGTTTGATTCGTTATATGTATGTAGTTTTCTTTTTTTTGTGTAATATGCTTGTATAATTTTTGGAGGTTCATTTCATGATTGTTATTATGATAATTTTATTTTACTTTATTTTTAGTTTTAATTAATTCATTGTGATCTCCGACATGACGTTTAGACTGGTGGGTAGAAGAGTAATATTGTAATTTGTAAAACACTAGGAAAACCCCTAAGGTTTACCTATAAGTATTAATTATTTGTATTTATTATTTATTTATTTTTAGCTTATTATAAATAGTATATATATTATATTTATTATTATAGCATGATTTCAAGTGATAGTGATCACCAAAATGTAACTGATTCAGACAGTGATATATTTCTTACAGACTCTTCCCTGCCTGATGATAGCTTCCATAGTGCTGCCATACCGCTTAACTCTGCACTTGATAGTACGTTCTCCTTATTTCCTAAAAATTTTAACATAGTACATATTAATGCTCAAAGCATTCCTTCCCATTATTCTGATCTCTTGACTTCGTTTGAGTCCAAAAATATACACGCGATCCTAGTGTCAGAGTCATTTCTAAAACCTTCTCTTCCTTCCACTTCTTATTGTTTACCTGGCTATCATCTTGTTAGGAATGATCGAACAGGTAAAGGGGGGGGTGGTGTGGCAATTTACCTACGGAGTCAGATTCCTTACCGTATTCTGGATAAATCCCCATCTTTATACTCAGAATCCTCAGAACACTTACTTATTGAGGTACTCTTTGGTCACAAAAAAGTCCTTCTTGGGGTTTTTTATAGCCCATCTCTCCATATTAATTATTTTGATACATTTGAAAATCTACTTGAGCAACATTCTTCGTCTGTTGATCATACTATAATCATGGGTGATTTCAATACATGTCTTATCAAAAATGACCATCGTGCCAGACGTTTAATGAATATTATTGATAGCTCAAACCTAACATTATTACCTACACACGCTACGCATTTTTTCCCTAACTGCCTTCCTTCTCAATTAGATCTCATGTTTGTTTCTACTCCTAGTCTGGTTGAAGCTCATGGTCAGTTGCCAGCCGAAGCCTTTTCGTACCATGATTTAGTTTACATATCCTTTAAAATTCGTCCACCTAAAGTCAAACCTAGTATTGTTATGCGCCGAAGCTTTCGAAATTTTGATAATGATAAATTCATGGAAGATCTAAATAATATTGACTGGGTTGCTGTTTTTGATGCCCCCTCTATAGATGACAAACTTAATATTTTTAACACATTACTGACTGACCTGTTTGACATTCATGCGCCCTTGCGACCGATTAAAATTAAGCATCTCCCTGCGCCTTGGCTTACCAATGACATCCGAGCACTTATGGTTAAGCGGAATGCAGCTAAAAGTAAATTTAAATTGTATCCTACTGATGCTAATCTTCTGAAGTATAAGAAACTTCGCAATCGTTGTAGCAGGATTTGTCGGGATGCCCAGCGCAAGTATATTCATTCCTCGGTTGATCAAAAGGATTCTGGTAAAACCTGGCAATTCCTGGCCTCACTGGGTATTGGTCGTCAGCGTCAACTTATTTCACATTTTGCTGATTTGGATAGTCTCAACAAGCATTTTGCAAATTCGCGTCCATTTGATGCACTAATCAAGCAAGGAACTCTTAATCACCTAAGCTCCATTACGCCGCATGGTGGCCCCGAGTTACAATTTACTACTACTACCTCCAGTGAGGTTAGGAAACATATTCTAGCTGTTAAATCTGATGCCATTGGTAGCGACGGAATAAGTAGGAAGATGATAGTTATTACACTTGATGTTATCCTCCCAGTGTTATGTCACATTTTCAATTTTTCCCTTTCTTCTGGCTCATTTCCCTCTGCCTGGGTTAAAGCTTACATTATACCTATTCCTAAAGTTTCTAACCCTTCATCTCCTTCTCAATTTCGTCCGATCTCCATTCTACCTTTCTTATCCAAAGTGCTTGAGCGCATTGTGCATCAGCAACTTAGTGTATATTTAAATAGATATGATCTCTTAACTAACTTACAATCAGGATTTCGTCGGGGTCATAGTACTACAACAGCTCTAATCAAAGTCTGTGATGATATTCGTTACGCTGTCGATAATAAACTCCTTACTGTTATGGTACTTTTAGACTTCAGTAACGCTTTTAACACTGTTGACTTTGACTTACTTTTGGCTATTTTGAGGTCAATGAAGGTATCACCAACTGTCATTAGCTGGTTCCGGTCTTACCTATTTCATCGTAAGCAGTGTGTTCGGTTGGATGATAAATTCTCGACTTTTACTACTCTTCATTCTGGGGTACCGCAGGGTGGTGTACTCTCTCCTCTTCTCTTTTCCCTTTACATTAATTCTATTTCCTCAATAATTTCATCATCTTACCATTTGTATGCTGATGACTTGCAGATCTATGCTTCTGCAGCCATTAATGATCTTGTTGTTGCTATTGATTCCCTCAATGCTGATTTAAATAAAATTAGTGCTTGGTGCCGGTCGTATGGTCTCTCGATAAATCCAGGTAAGTCCCAGGTGACTATCATAGGTAGCAATTATTACATTTCTTTACTTTCAAATTATTCTTTACCTCCTGTTCTCTTAGATGGTACAGTTATTCCCCTGAGTAGTTCAGTCAAAGATCTTGGTCTCATCCTTGATAATACTATGTCCTGGGTTCCTCAAATATCGGAGTTGAGTCGTAAGATTTTTGCTGCTGTTGGATACTTAAGGCGGTGGAAACATTTTTTACCTGTAAAAACTAAAATCCTTTTGGCTAATACTTTGCTGTTACCTATTTTAGATTACGCTGATGTTTGCTATCTGGATTTATCAGAGACCATGCTGAACAAGCTTGATAGATTGCAAAATGTATGTATACGTTTCATATATGGTTTACGGAAATATGATCATGTGTCTGTATTTCGTGCTCAGTTGAAATGGCTGCCAATCCGTTCTCGTAGAAATTTGCACGCTCTTTCTCTCTTGTACTCCATTTTATATTATCCTCAGACGCCACCTTACCTAAAAGAGCGATTCAACTTTCTTGGCAGCTATGATGTTCCTTTTTGTTTGCGGTCGAAAAATGACAATAAGTTAAAAATCCCTCCTAGTCATACAGGGGCGTACAGTAATTCTTTCACAGTTAAGGCTGTACTGCTTTGGAATGGATTGCCGAGCGACATTAGGCAGGCAAAGTCTTTAAACATATTTAAGAGTCGTGTAAAGGAATATTATCTTTCTAATGTGCTATAGAATATTTAAGTATTTTTTTTTTTTTGTTTTTTTGAATGTAAGTTTATGTACTGCTATATATTTTGTATATGTGTTTATATTTATTAATTTAGTTATTTATGTATTATTAGTATGTATAGTTTAAGTAGTATATAATTATTGCATGTTTATTGTTGCACTTTCCCGCTTCTTTTTAATTTTCCTTATGAAATGGGTTGTCTGGAGGAGATCACTTTTAGTGATAAGACCGCCCTTGCGCACGTGTTGTTTTCTGTATTTTGTTTATAATTAAGTTTTTTCTTTAATTTATGTGTGGCAATAAAGAATTTATCTATCTATCTATCTATCTATCTAAAACCTTCCCATCATGACCTTTCATGCATTTGATATGTATGATATCCCTTGCACTCTTTTCTCTCGTTCTCGCTAGCCGGTACAAATCTTTTTGCCCTTGGGGGCTTTCCAGGGACTCATACAACTTGTCTTGGGTATTTCCCCTTGCAATAGCAACAGCTTTCTTAGCTTTCCTTTTACTCTTCATATATACTTCCCTTTTATTCTGTTTTATCATGGTGTCACTATCACTCACACTTTTCCATTCTTTAAAAGCATCCTTCTTTTCTTTCAGAACTTTTTGTACATCCTCACTCCACCACCACGTGTCCTTATCTATCTTTCTTTTATTCTTTGTCACTCCAAATACATCCTTCGCTACAGTTCTCATACATGCAGCCATTTCATTCCAGCATTCATTTACCGACATCTTTTGAAAATCGCCATTCATCTCAATCATTTTATCCACAACTTGCATTCGAAACTCTTTCGCGCGTTCCTCTTTCTCTAACATATACCATTTTATTTTGGGCTGGGCTTTAGGCTTAGATTTTAAAGTCTGGACCTTTATTTTTATTTCCATTAGTAATAATCTGTGTTGCGGTGCTAATGGTTCTCCTGGTATAACTTTACAGTCTTTAACTGTGTTAATGTTACTTCTTCTAATTAGAAAATAATCTATTTGGGTTCTGTGGAGGCCGCTTTTGTACGTTATTAAATGTTCATCCTGTTTTTCAAAAAATGTATTAATTATGGCCATGTCAAAGGAGGATGCCACTTGCAGAAGTGTGTCCCCCTCTCTATTACGGGTCCCAAATCCCCAACCACCATGCACTCTCTCAAAACTTGCATTCATTCTTCCGACATGACTGTTAAAGTCCCCTCCTATATAAATGTTTTCGTTTTGTGGGAGACCCATCATAACCATATCAAAATCCTCCCAAAACTTCTCTTTCGTTGCATCATCACATCCTACCTGCGGCGCATACACACTCATTACGTTCACGACTAAGTTTTGTAGAATTAACTTAACAACTATAATCCGGTCATTCACTCTTCTTACATCCGTCACACATTTTTTCAGCTCATTATCTAATACAACTCCCACACCATTTTTCCTACCATCACTCCCACGGTAGTAAAATTTATATCCCGCTCCAATCTCTCTTGCTTTCGTACCCTTCCACCTCGTTTCTTGCAAACAGGCAACATTTATTCGTCTCCTTTCTAAAACATCTGCTAACTCTCTTCCTCTTCCAGTCATCGTTCCTACATTCCAGCTTATCATTCTCATTCTTACCTCCCGGACTTGCTTCTTACGTTGCACCCGTCCCTGATGCAACAACCCTTGTCCATTTCTCACAGGCGCCGGGTGCTGCCCCTGCGCGTCGCCTCGGGGGTACGCCCTAGCCTTGTCATACATTCCATTTTTACTTTTCATGTTGTAGGTGATTTGGCATAGAGTTTTACGACCGGCCGCCTGCCTGACGTCAACCCTCCTTGGGAATGCTTTCGTTGGTGGTATACTTGTATAACCGCCACCTTTCGGTTCGATAGAGTCCGATTTGGTTGGTATAGGAACCCTTTTTAATCGCAAAAATCCCTTAGTCGCCTTCTACGACATCCCCGGGTAGATATGGAGCGGTCCTAATTCCTATTCTTACACCGGGACCGCACGGTCACACGTGGTCACATAGGGGTATGGCAGTTATATTAAACCAACGACCTCAATTTACATAGACGGGCCCTGTCAAACAAAGAATGTGAACTTACTTTACTAACGCCATCTAGTCTGAAAAGCGGGACAGCGCTATGGCGGGGACAAAGACAGGCTTATATAGGTGAGGGGCACGCCCTACAAGTCGGACAGCCTACTTTTTTCTATGAAAGGGCCCATCTAGTACCTACATATTTTATTAAACCCATACCCTAGCCTAGTCAGTTTCTTTCTACACGGCATTGTACCGGATGCCGTGTAGAATGTCGATCGCTTGGCGGTACGTCTTTGCCGGTAGAGCGGTAACTAGCCACGGCCGAAGCCTCCAATAAATTCATAGATTAGATTAGATACCATTGTTATTTTTAAGAGCTTTTTCAAATTCTCAATTCAATGTTATGGTTAGGTACTTAGATTTTGTTACAATTTGAATATGCACTGTTACACGAAATAATTTTTTTTCTTTTCAGCTGTAAAATGTAAACCGTTGACGCTATACAAAGATGGATGCAACACTTGTTATTGTACACAACACCATATCAGCATTTGCACTAAAATGGCTTGTTTTGACAGTAAGACATTTTTTCTGAATTATTATATATTTTCTTACTTTATCTATATCTATACTAATATTATAAATAGGTAAAGTTTGTGAGTTTGTGGCGCTGGATCTACTGAACCGATTTTAAAAGTTCTAGCACAGAATAGGTAATAGAGTTCTAGTATCAATAGAAATCCACATTATTTGTGAGTGTCATAGGCTATAACACGAAAAATTAGGGAGTTCCCGTGGGAATTTAGAACACTTATTTCACGCGGACAGATTCGCGGGCACCTGCTAGTCTCTTATATATAGTTAAAAGAGAAGATAATAAGATAATAATTCAGAGAATATTTTTATTTTCTTTTTCAGGTCCACACGCAGGAAAGTTATAGGGGAATCGACAGATTGATATGTAATCACAATTTCGTTAAGCCAAGTTATTCATTTATATGCATCCAGCTGTAACACCGATTGTATATGAACATTATTTATATCTGCTTTCATATCAAAGATAAATAATACTATACCCGATTCTTAAGCAACCACTAAAATTCTTTGTTTAATAATTAAAACTGAGTAAAAATATAAGCTATAAGTACTTAACTAAAATAAATAATCAAACATTTAATTCGTTTAATTCCTCTGTTTAAACCTTTAAATATTTACATAAAACAACCACCGATTGTATAGGACATCCATGCTTCCATACTAATATTATAAATGCGAAAGTGTGTCTGTCTGTCTGCTACGCTTTCACGGCCCATCTGTTCAACCGATTGATGAAATTTGGCTACTTTTTATCCCGGAAAATTAAAGAGTTCCCGGGGGAATCAAAAAATCGTGATCCACGCGGACGAAGTCGTGGGCATCATCTAGTTATTGATATTTTCTTTCATATCAAAGAGAGATAATACCGAATTCTTAAGCAACCACAAAAAAAAAAAAAAGTTATTTTTAAATTATAAATTTAAAAAAAACATTTAATTTGTTTAATTCATCTATTTAAACCTTTAAATGTTAATTAATTCCTTATTTCAACCAATAACTGATAGAAATGCAAATGAGCTGGCATGCCATCTAGCGTTCCGGTATGAATATTATGAAAGGGATAGCAATAAAATTAGTGCTGTCATTTGTCAATTTTGTTAATTTTAAAATAGGTGTACAACAGAATTAGCAAACCTAAATATTTTCCGCTCGGCCTGGGTTATAAAACTCCGAAGTCTGACATAATACCACTAGACCAACGAGGCAATTACATAACTTACCTACACGTATAATACTCTACCTACCGATAATAAAAAAAAACACGATTCCATTTATTTCTAATTCCACCTTATCGAAATGTACAAGGCAATAATCATTTCGTTCGTCGCGGTGAGTGCTTACACGGTATTTTAGAACAAAGATCTTTTTGGCAGGATTAAACGCGGGGATCTGGCCTGAAAAAGTAGTTCGTGACAAAAAGCGTAGGTAACTCTGTCTCCTTCCTCTAGTATAGATGGAGAGAGACAGAGAGGATAGGAGGAGAGAAAAAGCGTTGACAGACAGTGATCCTATAAGGGTTCCTTATTTCCTCTTGAGGTACGGAACCCTAAAAAAGGCTGGATGCAGAAGGCTGAGGACAGGGTGTGATGACGCTCTCTAGGGAAGGCCTATGTACATCCAGTGGACGTCCGCAGATTGATATGGTTAAATTGAAATTAATGTCTGTTTTAATCATAGACATAGATTTTTTTCGCTCCGCTCGTTTTAATTGATATTTGTAATTTAGTGTGACTTTTGTTCTGGTAATCATTGTTTCAGCTATTTATTGTAGTTAGTGCAAAATACTTAAATGACGATACGCTGCTTTGGAGAACATGTAAGTGACTCAAACAACTTTATATTATCTTTTATTAATATTACTGACTTTACTACACTAACACTATTCCGTTTGCCATGGAGGCCCTGGGGCCGTGGAGTCTTAGTGCAATTATTAGTGTAATTTATTTATTTCACGTAGTAAAGCTTGCGTATTTTATTTTATTATTATTTATTTTGTCAACAAACAGTCATTACTTGTGACACTTATGATAAGTAAATAATTAAAGTTAATTGTCTCAACCGGTGACAGAAGGGCTGGCTCATTTTTTGCGCGAAGGATCAGCCTGGCTGTCCAACGCGTATTAGGCCAGGCTAGCTAGCTTGAAGTTCTATTGTATTGTATGTATGTATGTATTCAATAAAGGTTAAAAGAACTAATGATTTCAGCTGGAAGTGTCTCGAAATGCAGCCCGTTTTCAGTTTTTAGGCTAGACTGCAACACGTGTGTATGTGGAGCCGATAGCATGTCGTACTGTACCAAAATGTATTGCAGAGAGCGAAATGACTACGAATGACTAGGTAACGTACTGTTAAGTATTCTGTGGTACAGGTTATGTGGTACAGCCCCCCTAGCATGGGCCGAGACAATTTTCTCCCCGAGGAAAGGATAAAAGTTTTATTCCTAAATAAATAAATAAAAACGCTAAATAACGGTGGATAAATAGTCCCCCGAGTCCCCGTGAAATGTCAAACGGGGATAAACTTCTCCTCTCCCCTGTTGCCGTGCTCTGAGGGGTGGATAAGTTAATTTTATCTCTTGTCAGTGGATAAAATCGGGGGATAAATTTTTTATCTCCGGCCCATGCTAGCCCTGCAGGTGTGGTAGGTGGTTGTGGTCTCAGAGATAGATTAAAGTCTGGAACAACACATAGGCTGTTTTTTATTCCGGAAAATTGAAGAGTTCCTGCGGGAACCAACAAACCTCACCTATTATAATATAAGCCCCCAGCAATTCACCGTGTTTTTTTTCTACCCTGTTCTTTTAATATCAGGTACCTGCAGTGTATCATAAAGACCATATTATACCGACTTTTATCATAATAATCTACAGTCGCCCGTTATAAGGGTACAGAGATATCTCCCTAAAACAATATCAACAACGCGTTAGTAGCTGGATGACTGGACCATCTCCGCCTGGATTGATGAAACACTCTCAGACGTAGACCGTATCTAAGGCACACGGACACCGGCCGGTGGAAACTTTTTATACATCAGTACTGGAATGCTATTGAGATTCGTTTTTATCGTTACGACACACACGACTCACTGTTGCCGTTCGATCGAACATTTACTTGCCGAAAAACAACAGAACAACACTGTTGTTTTTCTGCAAGTAAATGTTACGATGGACATTTGTACACCTATATACACATTAAAAAGTTTGTTTTAATTGACGCTAAGTCGATGACAATGAAACATGAAAATATCGTAGGTACATTATATTATGGGGTTATATTGACCCACCTCAACGTCCGTGTAACAATTTCGACCACCATGACGCCGGGTTAAAAACCGCAAAATTTGTCTAGCGATTTGCAGGTATTATTGAATTTACTCAATAAATAAATACCTACGTCATTAAAATTTCAGATTGCTAAAAGTATATTTTTTAAAGTAGGTACTAAATTAAAAGAAAAAAAACAAGTTGGCAAAAAAAAAATTTTCTGATTTTTTTTAGGCGAAATAACCGCAAACGCTTTATGTTATCAGACTGGCAGGACTGGATTCGCCAATTGACGAAATTATATTTTTTCACAATTTCAGCTTGCCAAAAGGACCTTCCCGAAATTCGTCGCCAGCTCTCCGTCTGTAAGAGGCAGAAAAATCGTAACGGCCACTTGGCGCTGTCAATTTTTCTTGTTGTGTTGCATAGTAGGCGGGGAAAAAGTTGACGTAGTGGTTTAACCACCCGTACTTGCGCAACGGACAGTGCAGTGTAGCCCGTGTTTTAAGAATTAATCTCAGTATCAACGCAGAACGCTTTGTTAATAATTATAAGTACGAAACATGATGCTACCTTAAATATTAAAAAGGAAGGAACTAACATTTAATATTGTTTGAGTAAATAAATCTGCCCTAATTTCAAATTAAAAGTTGTGACAAAGAGCTCTACATTAATTCTTTTTTGTTTATCTCAGGACTTTGATGTAGACAATGATTAAAGGAAAACAACTTTTTTGGCACAAAAAATATGTTTGTGCCTAGTTAATTATAACTTTATTTTTATGATAAAGATCAGGAATGAGAAAATCCGTAGAAGAGCTTAAGTAAGCTATAGGTTGTGTAATGAATTTGTAATCGTAATCGTTTGTCAAACGTATAATCCGGCCTGTTTATGGAGTTCATAGATGGCTGCACGTCAAAAGGCATGTATGTACCTACTACCTATTTAAACCGTTCGAGTTATACGTTATGGGATGTCAAATGATTACGATTGGCTTAGACAATTGGGCCTCTGAGGGCAACATCTTATAGAAATAATAGACTTTAAGGTCCCAATGTGCTGGAAGCGACCGGCCCACACTGCAAGGCACGTGTAAAGGTTTATTTGAATAAAAAATCTTGAAGTTTATTTTATTCTATTCATGCCATTATTATAATGTACTTATTTTTTCTTTATGCTAAAAGAAATATATCGTACTTTGTTCCGTATACATACGTACGCAAAGCTGATTATCTCACTCGTGCGAAATCCTTTGATTTAATCCCAAAATAACTACCCTTTGTACTGTTCCTCCTCCATTATCGATGTTCGTAAGGGTTTTGTTTGTAACGCTTAACGCGTGTAAGATAATAATTACTGCCAACTCTTTTGGAAGAGCTACAAAGCAAAACAATCGCTAGTCCCGTATATTATTTTATAACTGCCTCGTTGAGTTTGAGTCCCGGGTCGGGCCATAAAGAAGTAGTGGGTTTTTCACATAGCCCGGAGTGAGGAAGTTGGCGTTGTTTTACCCCTGGGACTCGGCGAGCACGTAAAGCCGTCGGTTTTGCGCCTGATCTCTCTCCGGTCGTGTCGGATTTCCGTCCCATCGGGCTATATGAGTGAAGGAACAGAAAGTGCACCTGTGTTTGCGCACACACTTGTGCACTATAATATCTCCCGCGCAGATGGCCAATCTCTCTAGAGATAGACCGCCGTGGCCGAAATTCAGTCGGGAGGATATAATTATTATTTTATAACAAACTTGGAATGCAATAAAGAAACGCAATTTAAGAACATAGTTCTTTTTGGCACGATATAACGAGGGGGCCAAGCGCGAAAAAATCTTACGTGACAAAAATGCGTTAAACTTTGTCTCATTCTCTGACAGAGACAAAGTATCTAGAGACAGAGTACCTGTATGTAATTTTTTTAATTAGCGTTGAATACGTACTTTGAGCACTTCTAAAAAGTTCACAGTGGCTCAGTCTGAAGACCCGTGTCGTGAGCAAGATGTTGCGGGTTCGAATCCCACTCACGAAATTTGCAAGGTGTTTTTTAAATATTATAATTCACACCGCACAGGATTAATGCTCTGTCCAAAAACTTCCATCAACTAACTGTATGTAATATCGTTTTTAGGCTCTGCTTCAAGCTTCGTTTACTTGCTATAGAGCCTCTAAGACTATAATAATATATAGCTAGTAAACTATTTTTTAACAAATAACAATCAGTGCAAATACTTCAAAAGCTTTAAGACTTAAGAGGCTTTTAGGGGATGCAATCAGACTCTGTTATATTATTGTTAATTGCTGAGATTCTGGTTGGACTATTAAATAGTACTGTATACCAGCCTTGTTCGAGGTAAAGTCTAGGTTCTAACCCCGATTCATTGAATGTTGCAGTTTATTTTAGTAGTAGTTTATTAAATATACCTCTGCCTATATTTATAAGTAGATAATAACTTAACAAATAAAACTTATGGACATTTATGGATAAACAAAAACTATTGGACCGATAACTTGCTTGTTTGGCCTTACCAGTGCTCCCGTGAGACCCATGCTCATAGCGATCTACAACTATACATTTACCGTCCCAAAACTCATAACTTAGAAATCACAACTTTATTTCTCAAAAAATACGGTTGGCTTTTATCAAGAGAGTGAAATTGGGTTATTAAATAAAGCTGCTTTCAGATATATAATGGAGGTGCAACGTAATACAGCATAGAGCTATTATAAAGCCTGGGTAACACCTTTTGAGTTATTGATTACCATTTGGGGCACGGGCAGTGGTGCAATTTCTTATAGGCAACAAATAATGTTTATGGAGCCATTACTCGTTGATGCAACTTGGGATACGCTAAATGCTGAGTTATTATTTTCTTGAACCGAAGTTTACGAGTATCTATCTGAAATAGAGGTAAGTATCAATATTTGCAGTTGCACTTTATTTATTGCTTGGAACGTACTACTAGGTATATTTTGTTGTAAATAATATATTTTGCTAAAGAAAGCTGCTTTTGACGTCACTTGAGAGTACCTCAGTACCAAGAAAACTCCTACCATTACCATTTTTTTGAGCCCGCTTTTTTGACAACCTCCCTGGTGCAGTGGTGAGCGCTGTGGTCTTATAAGCGGAGATACTGGGTTCTTTTCCCGGCTGGGTCAATTTGGGAATTTTTGATTTCTGAATTTTCTCTGATCTGGTCTGGTGGCAGGCTTCGGTAAAGGCTTACAATTTTAATATGTACCAGCCGACAGAAAAACTATTTTATACTTTTATCATTTCCGTAGTCTTTTATACCTTATATACGTATAAGGTATAAAAGACTACGCTAGGATTCTTTGACGCTCGGTCAACGTGTTAAAAACTAACTGTTAGATCTCTTCACAAATATTGTATTTTATCGATTAATAACGCAGTGATCGACTAAAAGTGAACACTAAAGTGTATATAAGACTTATTCGAAAAGGATTCTGGAACATTCATACCTAAATAAAGCCTAAATAAAAAGTTATAAGTTAAAATAAAGTTCGTTTAAAATGAATCAGCTGATCAGTGCGTGACTGTGTATTGTGCCCCGCGCAAGCGACTCTCACGGTTAAGTGCGCGCTCCAAGTGTCATCTTCGCGTGAATTGCATTGCCTCCAACTCGCTCGGTGCACACGACCCCACTTGGTCAAAGATTAAAAGAAGCGAGGCGTCACCTCGCGTCGCTTTACTCCGTGAGTCTTTATCTTGTAAAAAAGCTATTGGGTGATTGTTCCTTTAAGAAATGAAGTGCCACGGCTGTTTAAAAAATTCGAAGGACTTAAATAACATAAAATGCTCGTCACTTAAATGCGAAAAATATTTTTGCTGTCTATGCATAAATATGTCAGGATTATCTATTGACAAAAAAGCCAACTGGAAATGCCCTGACTGTTGTGCCTCACAAAGAAAAGGGGGAGATAATAGCTCAACGCCCCTCAGACCTGCTGAAGATAATATTACCCTTCGAAAAAAGGCCGACACAGTCCCCGATCCCGCTTCTAGCGCCGAGGTAAAAGAACTGACCAGCGAAGTTCGTTTACTTACTCAGGAGATTTCTTCGTTAAAAAAGCAGCTCGAGAATGCCATATCGTCGCTATCCAGCTGCGAGAAAAGACTGGATGAGCTAGGGTCCGCAATAGCTAATAATGATAGCCGAATTAAGCAGTTGGAAACTAGGGAACAGCAAACTGATATCTTAAAAGCCACAGTAAAGGACTTGCAACAAGAGTTAAATAGTCAGGCTCAAAACCATCTACGAAATGAACTGGAATTATCCGGCATACCAGAGACTAACAACGAAAACCTCCAGCATATTGCCCTCCTGGCAGCTCGTAAAGTGGGTGTTGAGTTGGACGAGCGGGACATTGACTGGGTAACCCGTGTCGGCTCCCGTGGCAAGCCTGCTGCCGCCGCGGATGACAAAACGAAATTTTCTAGACCAGTTGTTGTGCGCCTTTTACGTAGAGCCAAACGGGACGAAATAGTAAAAGCAGCAAAAACTAGACGCAATGTAACAAGTACAGATATTGATATACCTGGAGCGCAACAAAAGATATTTTACAACGAGCGGTTGACGAAACTCAACCGAGAGCTTTTTCGTGAAGCTCGCAAGAAAACTAAGGAATTGGGTTTTTCATATTGTTGGTGTTCTCAAGGTGCAATCTTCGTCAGGCAATTTGAAGGCAAGCCAGCTCGTTCTGTTCGCAACTATGATGATCTCGCTGCAATTTTTTCCACGCCTCGGAGCTAATTCTAAAAACCCTGGTATCCACAATATCAAAGACTATTTTAGAACTCTGGACACTGCGTCTTTTTATTTGTTAACTGTTCGTTGTAGGTTTTATTTAATTCTGTGGTTATATGTCATAGTAAATAATTTAAGAAATGTTTCTCAAATTAATTTATTAGTTGTCATTGTTGCAATGAAATGTTTGGGTTATAACTTTAAAATCAATAAGAATCTTTCATCTAGTAAACAATATTTAGCCCTAGAGTATGTATTAGAAAAATCAAGTGTTACATTTACTGGTTTGAAATTTTTGAATTCTTTTAGCGAGCAAATCTATTATATAATAGTATTTCTGTACATAGAAATTGTATACTTGTGTGGTGGTTTAAAAATCTATTTCTGCCAGAATAACTCAATTTTCAAAGGAAATATAAGTTACGGGCGATAGTCTCATGATTGATAACGAGTTAGACACATTATGTATAAACTGCCACACTATACAAGAACCGGAACGGTGCGGATTGTCTTTAGCGCAGGATTATAACTTTAAAATACTTAACCTCAACATCAGAAGCTTAAATAAAAACTTTAATAATTTTTTAACAACTTTGAAGAGATTTGACATAATATTTGACATAATTATCTTAACGGAATGCTGGCTTGATGACATCTCGATAATTCCTAAAATAGACTCCTATACTGCCAGTTATACACAAAAGATTATAAACCAAAATAGCGGTGTTGTAGTTTACATAAGGGAAACATGGAATGCTGCAGTTTCCGAACCAAACCTTACAGATGCCAATTGCTTGCAAATACAAATTTCAAACTCAATAACAGTACTGGCAATATATCGTCCTCCTTCCTTTAAGAACACAACAAATTTTTTGTGCTCTCTTAACTCAATACTTAATAATCATTCAAACTCGAATACTACCCTAATTGTTGCCGGTGACTTAAATATAGACTTGTTATCAGCATCAAGTAATCAAGACATAGAATACTTGTGTTTAACTGCAGAACATGGCCTTTTTCCTGCCATAACAAAGCCAACAAGAGCGGAAGCCTGTCTTGACCATGTCTTCGTAAACAGAACCGAAGGTGCTTTAGGCCTAGTCTGCTATAGTGACATAACTGATCATGAAATTGTCATACTGGGCCTATCATTAACTATACCCTGCATAAAGACACTAAATCGGGTTAGGCTCAAACATGATATGGAGGCGATCAGAAATGAACTCAGTGAAATAGACTGGTCTGAAACATTTCACCCCGATGACCTTAATAAAACGGTTAATACCTTCAGTCTCCGACTATTACACATTATTAGCAAACACACATGCAAAGTAAGAGTTAAACGCAAAGAAAATAATATTAAGCCCTGGATCACTCCCGGACTAATCCGTTGTATGCGACATAGAGACCGCCTGCACATGCAAGCACGGAAATATCCGAATGACATGCTCAAAAAAATTATTTACACCCGTTATCGTAACTTCTGTAATGACTTACTGCGGAAACTAAAAACAGATTATGATAATAATACCCTATCTTCTAATATAAAAAATCCTAAAAAACTGTGGGAATCTATAAAGGATATTTGTCATTTCCCTTCACACAAACAAGACCCTTACGAATTACTGAAGACCGTGGGTGCGATCGACGCTAAACATTCCCTAGACAAGTGTAATAGCTACTTCTCAACAGTGGGACAGAGCCTGGCTAATACTATCCTTCGTGAACTTCAAACTGAGGAGAAAAAGCTAGCGGCAAGGGTTAAGCCAAAACATTCAATGCTAAATTCATTCTTTATGCATCCGACTGATGAGTACGAGTTAGACTCTCTTATTTTAACACTGCAGAATGGTAAAGCCCCGGGTATCGATGGCCTAAGCAATGTTCTTTTAAAAGAAATTAAGGATATTATTATACCACCACTAGTTGCCATATTCAATTTGAGTATGCAGACTGGTATTTTTCCTGAAAATTGGAAGATGGCGTGTATCAAACCAATCTATAAAAGCGGGCCTAAGGACTCCCCGCAAAACTACCGACCGATCTCTTTACTGACAGCATTCTCAAAATTACTTGAGAAGGTGGTTAACAAAAGACTACTTAAATTTATTGAAGCAAATAACCTAATCTCCTCTAGGCAATTCGGCTTTAGAAGTGGAAAGTCGACAGAAGATGCTGTCACCCTGTTTACATCTACAGTAGCTGCCCAGTTGGATGACAATAAATCCAGTATTGCTGTATTCCTCGACCTGTCCAAGGCATTTGACACCGTCTCGATTCCAATACTCCTGGAGAAGCTAGACTCTCAGTTCGGGTTAAGGGGAGTTGCACTCGACTGGTTTCGAAGCTACCTGACAGGTAGAAAACAGTGCGTTAGAGTCGGTGGTCATGAGAGTGGTCAGGAAACAGTCAATTTTGGTGTTCCACAAGGGAGCATCCTTGGACCTACGCTTTTTATTATGTATATAAACGACATACATACTAACGTTGGTGGAGAAATAGTTTGTTATGCAGATGATACAGCAATAATTTATGAAGGATCTACCTGGCCAGAGGTGTTTAGTAAGGCTGAATTAGGAATGAGACGTGTATCCGCATGGCTGCGTCATAATCTCCTTACACTTAATTCATCAAAAACAAACTACATTTGTTTTCATAAAACAGCTGTTTCTGCCCCTAGCCCAATCTTACAATTGAAACTGCACACCTGTGGATATGACCGAAACCAGTGTAACTGTGTGGCGCTGATCAAAGCTGACGTAGTGAAGTACTTGGGAATCTTAATTGATCAAAATTTAAACTTTAAAGCACACATAAACTCTCTTTCAGGTCGCGTTCGCAAAATTATAAACATAATGAAACTTCTTCGACATTCAGCCTCACCAGAAACCTTGCGATCCGTATACTTTGCCCTCTGTCAGTCTCTTATCACTTATTGTATAACATCTTGGGGTAGTGCCGCGAAAACACATATCATTCAGCTGGAACGAGCTCAACGCTCAGTACTTAAAACCATGCTAAAGAAACCGTTCAAATATCCCACAGTCCGACTTTATCAGGAATGCAAAGTCCTTACGGTGCGTCAATTATATATTTTAAAACTAGCTCTTAAAGTCCATAGGTCAGTAACTTCTTCAAAAGAATACAACATGTTACTAAAACGACGTGTATTTAAGATTCCTATACCTAAAATTAAATCCTGTTTCGCTAGACGATTTAGTCCTTACGTAGAATCATTTATTTACAATAAAGTGGTTAGCGCATGCGACATTAAGCACTGTTCCGTTAAACAAGCAAAAGCAAAAATTTTACCTTGGCTCGCTTCATTGGATTACAACGCCACGGAAAAACTTTTCTTACACTTAACATAAGGGCATTCATCATTTTTCATTTATCATTATTTATTGTTAATTAGAAATTACCTACCTATATTATTTTAAAAATGCAACAAAAATGTTAAAATACCGAGCGACAATTGCGTTCTGTGATACTTTCTTTGTTTAATGCGAAATAGGTACCCACGATACAGGATTACCTAGTGTGGGTACCATAGGATATAAGGAAAAATTGTCATAGTTGTTTCTGTTAAATAAACATTTTTCATTTTCATTTTTCATTATTAAGTTTTTGTGGTCTTCCAAACCGGAGGTAGAGCAAAACACGACATATATCACAACTCAAGCAACAAAAGTATTGATTTACAAAAGATTTACTTTTTATAAAGTTTAGTCTACTATCCCTACTAGTTACTACCAAGCTCTAGTAGATATTCAGAAAAAATAGTTAGTATTATCACTAACATCTGATAATAATAGTTGTAAAAGTTTAAATACTCTAGTCGAGTAGTAGGTTAGGTATGCGGAAACACGTGGGAACCCACCGCATTATTATTATTCACCAAGAAAACTCCTACCATTATGTGAATGGGTCACGAGTCACGACCCTCAGTAATACGGAATATGATTCAAATACAGAGATAAATATATATAAGAGTCTAAGCCTATACCTAAAAACTCGCAAAATCTACAAAACTTGGAGTACATACAGAAGTAATATGAAAAGCTAGAAAATATATTCCAACATTCATGTTACCTGAAAAAACGCCTGAGTATTCTATTTTACGATAAGAGAATTGCCGGCGGCGCAATTTAGGCATGAAAGGAGCAAGCAAGAATCTTCCAAAAAACCTTTTTTAGGGTACCGTACACCGAAAAGAAAAAGGAACCCTTACAGTATAGGGAACCCTTACAGTGTTCACTCACACTTATAGGATAAGGGTGAGTGAAAACGGACGGACAACGAAGTGTCGTTGTCCGCCTGTCTGTCTGTCTGTCAAGACCCTTTTTATCAGGAATGCATAGAGGTATCAAGTTTAAATTAATACCAAATACTTACCGAGGTCTACGTATCTGCCCTGGCCTTGCCCTGGCAAAACCTTTAGGGTACTTCCCGTTGATCTAGGATCATGAAATTTGGCAAGAAGCCCATAGCACAAGAAAAGGAAAATGTCTGAAAATCATTAATTTGTAGTTATATGATATATTACTTTCTACATCGTCGTCCAATCCGCCTTATCTTTTCGTTTGAGCAATGTTCGCTTACATAGTTTAATATGAGCTTCAGTGATGTTAATTAAATAGGTACAAGTTTGTACGGAACCCTTGGTGCGCGAGTCAGACTCGCACTTGTCCCGTTTTTCTTTACCTATATGCTATGATATTATTATCACCATTAACAATCTCCGTGTTCTCTGTTCCCGTATTCCAGGGAGCCAGTCGCAGTTCCTACACTATATTTGAGGAACAATTTGCTTCCCCGAAATCCGAATATATTTTACGCGTGGAAGTTTCCACTCCTAAGACTAAGCCCCATTTATTGTAACAACCAAAATTTAACTTTATTCATCAAGATATAGAGTTCAATTTCTGATGTATTACGCATTGTTAGAAGTAGGTGTGTTATATGCTTAGAAGTGAGAAATTTCATTCGAGACGATTTCGCGATTTCGCGCCTTTCCCCAGGGACCGCCTGCTGATTTATACTTTTTTTTTTCTTTGAGAGACATTCTTATTTTTCTTTTATGTTCATACATTTAGTAAAATATATCCCAATAAAATCCTATGTAGCAAAAATTTAAGATACACGTGATACAACTTAATAAAAAAAATATGTAAATGCGTACGAAGAAATATTATTCTGCATAAAAAAAGAATAAAGCTTAGCACATGAGTAAGAAATTCTAAGCGGCCTCGAATACACACGAATTGCCTTAAAGATATATCTAGCTAGTAGCTAGAAAGATTAAACTGCCATCCACTACCACCACCACTACAGCCTATTAACGTCCCACTGCTGGGCACAGGCCTCCACTCTCATAGGAGAGAGGGAATTAGAGCTTAGACCCACCACACTTCTCCAATGCGGGTTGGCGGGCTTTAACGACTATTATCATGTTAGTGATAATAACCGGGACCGACGGCTTAACGTGCTCTCCGAGGCACGGGGGTGAAACACCGCCAACTTCCTAACTCCGGGCTAGTATTGAGAATTTCTAATTCGAAAAACCCAACACTTAGTTATGGAGTGTTACTTAGTTGGAGCATCGCAACACACTAATTCCCACTTACTAAGCAAAACTTTAAGCCGGTTTAGTTTTATTTTTTAGTGTTCCGTACTGACTACTGGTGTCTGTGGTGTCCCAAGGTGCTGGAATGGCGACCCTGCACTGGAAAGCGTAGCGTTAGCAGACCCCCCACTAGGTGGATAGACGACATCGATAGACTCCAAAAAATACGAACTTTTACATGTCTTACGGCCAAGCACAAAGTCACAACTACAAGCCTTGTTGCTTCGTCGATAATAAGCTTAGCGCGCACTCATCCCGGATCGAAGCAGCGCCAGGGCGTGTCGATGCATCGCAATTCGCAAAACACTAATTCCTACGCTAAACTCAACTTACTAAACTTTAAACTCGCTTTTTACCCGACTACGTCAAAGCTTTGAGTAGTCGGGTAGGCCTAGGGGTATGATTTTAGCAGCCTACCTACGAGTATATCATAAAATATAATGTCCTCTCGACCGAATTTCGGCCACGGCGGCCTATCTCCAAAGAAATTCATCATCTGCGCGGGAGATATTACAATGCACATGTGTGACACTCTCTGTTCCTTTACTCTCATAGCCCGATGGGACGGAAAATCTGACACAACCGGTGAAAGATCAGGCGCAGGATTGAAGCGACGGCTTTACGTGCTCTCCGAGGTACGGGGTTGAAACACCGCCAACTTCCTTACAAAGTCTTCCCCAAGAAATACTTCATGTTTTAATTTACAAAGTGTAACATTTTTCTGCTTAGTTTCTTGCCGGCTCTTCTCATAGAATAAATTTTCCGTTGGCAGTCTTGACTTATCATAAGTGGCACCTTACCATAAGTATCCTACGCGAAATAAATAAATCATTTACCATCATTTAGCAGTCATTTTAACCGTACTATGGGAAAATGAACCTGGAAAGATAAAGATTGTAATCGCCTTTGATTTACTAGCACTATGTCGCTATTAGCCCAAATTTATTGTCGCACTAGGAATAAGTAGTTAGGTACTTACCACAAATTGAGGCAATCACAACAATTGAGATTGTAGCAATAATAGAGGAAGCTTTTTCGGAATAGCCCTACAGAAATTGCTAAAAAAACTTGAAAAGGTAATTTAGGATAGATTTGTAAGGTCTTTGATTCCTACCTAATATTGAATTCAAAGAAGAGCTCAAATTACGAGAAGAATTAGGTATAATCATAGATATAAGCTGATGGTCTCGCTTTGGTAGGAGTGCAGCGGATGATAAATCTATGGGTATAATCATTGACTTATATGTATATACTTATATGTAACAGCTAGACGTATTTAATATTAGTTTTAATGAATTTTGTCAAATGTGTAATTCCTGACTCGGTATGCGTTTTGGCATTGCTGTAAGCGTACCGAGGATATTATTTAATAAATCAATAAATCAATAAATATAAGTCTATGGGTATAATATACACCGTGGTAATTTCGTCTTGACAATCTTGACATAAGTTTCAATTTGCAAGAGCAGCACTTATGTCTAGAGTCTAGACAGTATGCAGCACCTACCTACTGAAATATTTATTTCTGCTTGTCGTTGAGCTCTTTAGCAAATCCAATACATTTTATTATTTTCTATGAGCCAACCTCGTAGACACTAGACAGAGTGAAATAGAATCATTATGTATCTGTTGTATGAGAGAGACAAGCAATGAGAACATGCGTAGTAGAACTCCATTTAGTATACATACATAAATTTGGCAGGTGTCTCCATCGGTCCCATGGTGTAATGGTTAGCACTTTGGACTCTGAATCCAACGATCCGAGTTCAAATCTCGGTGGGACCTCGGTTATTTTTAGATTTATGTTTAACTTTTTTTTATTTATTTCTATTTCATATTTCATACAATTTGAAAATTCTCAGAGAATGTTTATTTTTCTACATTACATTTCGATTAGTAGATCATGGATAAATACCTTGTAATTGCTATTTAATTTACGTAGGCGTCAAGAAATTGTTCTTGGCGAAAAAGTTAAAAAAATTACCGGCAAAGACGTGCCGCCAAGCGATTTAGCTTTCCGGTACAACGCCGTTTATAACCACGGGTTCATCACGTACCGTCAGACTCAGATCGCAGTCAAGGGCTTGTATATAGTAGGATAAAAAACGACGGTTTTTTTATCCCACTACATGCCTACTACTGCTATACTACGTGAAAAATCCTATTAATTGTAATAGGATTTATTTAAGGAATACTCCTTTACATGGTAAAGGATTATTAAAATGATAAAAAAGCAGTGGAATGAATTGTTCCAGTGCATGGCTAATTAATCAAATTGTTAATTATAGTTCTATTAAATATACGATGTTTGTGAGATGGTGATTTTTTTTTGAGCCACTACAAGTTAGCCCTTGACTGCGATCTCACCTGATGGTAAGTGATGATGCATCTAAGATGGTAGCGGGCTAACCTGTTAGGGGCATGGCAGTTATATTAAACCCATACCCCAATTCGGTTTCTACACAACATCGTACCGGAACGCTAAATCGCTTGGCGGCACGTCTTTGCCGGTAGAGTGGTAACTAGCCACGGCCGAAGCCTCGACCCACCAGGCCAGACCAGGGAAAATTCAGAAATTATAAATTCCCAAATTGACCCCGCCGGGGATCGAACCCGGGACCTCCGCACGTTAAGACAACAGCGCTACACACTGCGCCACGGAGGTCGTCGAAAATAAAAATAACCGGCCGAGTTTGTTGTGGGCTCTTCTCAGACCAGCACTCGTTTGGAACCCTCGTAGCCAGCTGTTATATCATACCGTAATTGATTATCACCATCATGTTTTATATGTTTCGAACGTCAATAAGTGTACAGTGTACCTAAATTGAATAAATAAATGATTGATTGAATGATTGTCCTATTCTTTGTTTCACAATATTCCTACCAACCAAAATAAACCTCCTAACAGTTAGCCTAGCACCAAAATAAAGGAAAGGAAATCATTTTTATTGTGAGAGGTAAATTGGCCGTAGCTCAGTTGGCTCAGGTACCTAGGTACTTGGAAATGGGAGTACTCAGTCGTATTGAAGAATAGGTTTTAAAATAGTACGGTAAGGGTTGGGCCATATCATAACGTTTTAGCGGTTTTTTGTTGTGTTTTTGTAATACTATCGGTATCGTTATTGGGGCATGGTCTACATAGGTTTCCTTTAACGTCTCATCAGCAACTATATTATATGCTCACACTGTTTTCGAACGAACATAGATAATTTTTCAAAACATTTATTAAACACTGTCATAAAATAATTCAATGATTTACTAAAAGTTACCTTTCTTATAATAAACGTACCAAATACTTAATTTTAGACGGTTATAATATATCTTTTTTACCTTTGAATAATTACATATTGCTTAATAATGCTTAACAACCATCTCATTGGTCTGACGACATCACCAGGCTAGCGGGGAAAACATGGAGGAGGCTTGCCCAACATCGGGAAGAGTGGCGTGCACATGAGGAGGCCTATGTCCAACAATGGATAATTAGCTTAATAATGACTTCTTTTGAGGAGATTATGTGCAACTCGACTACATCTCGGATTAGTAGATCGGTACTCAATGGTAGAGCCCCATATAGCAACGATTTTCGGGCGTATACTTACTACCTTATCTGTTATACATAATCTGCTATCATATCTATTTAAATTAAGAAACTCATATATTACCTGTTGTCCTCGATGAAGCGACGAAAGCGACGCGGTGCGATACAACTCTATAGAAAATGACAAACTTATCTACGCGACAACGTAGGCCAGGTGGAGGGTGACGTACCTACCGTGTTTGTCGTTCACCTAGATCCTAGGACAACGGGTTAGCCTACCACTTTTTACACTCACTTCCATAAAACAAAAATACGCTTTCACTGTACCCGCGCCTTTAATACAGCGATTTAGTTAGCTACGGAGAAAGAATAGGTACAGTTCTTTGCATTTTTATTGGACATTTACTCAGCATTCAGATCCATAGATTTGAATAATTCCATTCCCACTAGAAAATACAGAGTGTATTTTCCGCTACGCGCCGGAATATTGTCCATAATCTGTAGTTCTGGATTATTCGAAATGGCTGAAACTTGAAAGGCTAGTTTTAAGAGACTATATAATTACTAGCTGATGCCCGCGACTTCGTCCGCTTGGATTGAGGTTTTTCGGTTCCCGCGGGAACTCTTTAATTTTCCGGGATAAAAAGAAGCATATGTGCTATTCCAGACTATAATCTATCTCTGTGCGAAATTTCATCCAGATCCGTTCAGCCGTTGGAGCGTGATTGAGTAACAAACATCCATACATCCATACATCCATACATCCATACATCCATACATCCATCCAAACTTTTGCATTTATAATATTTATTTGATTAAGCAAGGATTTTTTAGTAATGCCTTGTTTGTCTATCCGTCCGTCTGTTATGTTACGAATTTAGTATGGATTTTTACTTTTCTTTATGTTAAAGTTTTCGCTTATTACATAACTAGCTGATGCCCGCGACTTCGTCCGCGTGGATTGAGGTTTTTTGGTTCCCGCGGGAACTCCTTAGTTTTCCGGGATAAAAAGTAGCCTATATGTGTTATTCCAGCCGTTCGGGCGTGATTGGGTAACAAACATCCATCTATACATCCATCCAAACTGTTGTTTCCATCCAAAATATTTATTTGATTTTATGTTTCTGTTGCTTTTTGTATTTGTACCCCTATATAAAGGTTTCTTTCTTTCTTTTCATTCATTAGTTAACGCCAGATGAGACCGCAGTCAAGGGCTAACTTGAAGTGGAATAAAATAAAGCTGCCTGTAGGTAGGTACTAAGCCCAGAGTTTCCACTACAAAACTGATTGCGAATAAAATGATGAAAAAGGCAATTTCGCTAAATGCTTTCGCGCCCGAGACAGGAATCAGGCCAGGATATTAGATGTACAGGCTTGACTTTTATTCCTTCACCGCTTTTATCTTGTTTCATCTTACTCTAGCTAGCCTCCGCCTCCGGCTTTGTTCAGGTGTAATTTCTAAAAATCGGTATGGGATTGGAAATACGCTACGGAAACAAAATATTATGTCTGGTGGATTAAGATTTTTAAATGGAATTGCGCAGACTGTCGCGACAGGACAAAACGTGTTTCCCTACACCACTACAAGTTAGCCCTTGACTGCACCTGATGGTAAGGGATGATGCAGTCTAAGATGGTAGCGCGTAAATTATAAATTCTCGACGTGACCCTGCCGGGGATCAAACCCGGTACTCCCACTTATAAGACCACAGCTGCGCTCATTACTGCGCCGGGGAGGTCGTCAACCGTCTGTATGTTTTCGCCCTAAGAGAAAATTTGCCACATAGACAGAAAGAGAAAAAAAACTTGAGATATACGGAGCGGCAAAAATTACTTGTATGAGTTTGTATGGGGCCGCGTCGCGCCGTGCATCTCCGTGCCGCGTCGCTTAAGTGGGTCCAGCCCCATACAACCTCATGCAAAGAATACATACCGCTACGTGAAGATAGTACATGCCGCGGCTCTGTAGTGAGGCTAGACCTTAAGTTGGAAGTGTTACTAGTTACTATAGTAAGTTGAACCCTGCGCAGAAACACATTTCGGGTGT
Source organism: Erebia ligea (assembly GCA_917051295.2). Lineage (NCBI taxonomy): Eukaryota > Metazoa > Arthropoda > Insecta > Lepidoptera > Nymphalidae > Erebia > Erebia ligea. Next base: position 10,819,392 of record OU785241.1, on the reverse strand, counting down.
CAAACAAAGTGCGGTATGAGGTGCCGCGAGCCCCTACCCCTCGCTCACCGCGCATGCTCCGCTCGGCTCTGTAGTATAATGTACCTGCGCAGACGACCGCCATTTTGGTTCAACTTACACACAGTCGATTGTACCTCAAACAAAGAATGCCGCTACGTGTCGCGCCGCTCCGCGCCTCTGTATTGGAGCTAGACCTGTATGGCTAACTTCCTTAGTCATTGGCTAGCATGCGCACTACGAGTAAAATTATGTCTACCCGTTATCTCTCTCTGTCTACTGAAGCTAACATGGTTACTTGTCTTGTTACGTCAAAAGTAGACATAAAAGTAATATTTCTTATCTGTGGTATTTTTCTCTACGAACCTTTGTTTGAAAGTTTGAAGCGTTACTTAAAATTACTACCGCTAGAGCTTCCACACTCCAATAAAATTTTTAATTAACGCAGTTTCTCAGATAAGAAAACGTTGAAATATTCAACGCGATGAAGTTGGAAATCGACTTTTTTGAGTGGTCTCGGAAGCCTTAATTTATGGACCCCCGAATGGTGATATTGAAAAAGCTTTCAAAGTCCTCGAAATCTGACGAGAGGTGTGAATGACCTTTGAGCTTAGAAGCCCTTTTGGGACGATTTATTTAAAAATTTGATTTAAGAAAGCTTTGTTTTAGCATTTGTCCTTGGGCTCTGAGTTCTTGGCTTTAGCGGTATACATAATATTATTATAAGTAACTGACTAGATAATAACCGCGACCCGCTTATTCTGGAATAACCACAGACCATACAAACTCGGTGGGAATAACACATAGGTAGGCTCTATATCACGGAAAATTAAAGAGTTCCCACGGCAACCAAAAAACTTCAATCCACGCGGATGAAGTCGTGGGCATCAGCTAGTACTTTTTATAATCGACGCTCAAAAAGTGGCACTAATTTTGAATAAATATACTTTGACTATGATTTGATTAAAATATAAAGAGAATTAATTAGGTACCTAATAATACTTTATGTAAGGAGGGGACCGCTAAAGCGTAAATCTGATAAAACTTAAAAACAAAGTTAGAATTTCCATCCAAAAGCGGTAAGCGTTGTTTTAAAAACAACTACTTAGCAAAGAAAAATATCTTGATAAATTCAAGTCCCGATTAAAAAAATACTCTACAGCGATACAAGGAAGCAGGAACCTATTTCTTTTAAAACGATCCTTTGAGTGAAAAGAAGATCCGGCGCTTGTTTACAAAGTACTTAGAGACCCCTTTCAGTTTATGCGAGAGCATTGGCTCGCAATAATGAGTTGCGTTTTTTTTTCACAGACTCAAGGAAAATAAAGGCTAAGAAAACTCAAAAGGCTAAGGATCTAAGCCGTGTAAGTGACAGCCAGTGTGCAGGGCGTACTCTCAGCTAATTTGATGTAATATTAGTACACTACGCAGTATCAAAATTCAAAATTCAAAAGTGTTTTATTCAAATAGACTTTTTACAAGTGCTTATGAATAGTCGAATGAATCTACCACTGGTTCGGAATGCCGTATCCTTAAAATAACTGATTGCAATCCGATATAAAACCATTTACAATATTTGTTAGCATCAGTTGCGCCGCAGAAAATTATTTTTATAGGTTAACTTACTCACCAAAAAGCTAGCAAAGTGAGTGGCACAAACTAGTATAGGTACTTCTACATCCATATTTATGGTCCATGCTTGGTGGCTTCTTGAGTGATCAAATTTAACGGTAACAATACCCCGAATATAAACTTTAAAAATTATAAATTACACTTTAATAATTGCATGCGGTATAGTCTAATAAACCATTCACTGGTTCGGAATACCCTTCCTGGTAAGATGAATTAGGAAATTAAGCGATTGTTAATTGTTATCAATAAAAAATTCGCGCTGATACACAGTGAATATTCTTTACAGGAAATCCCAATACCCTTTTTTGTGCTAGGTATGCTATACAAATTCCGTCTATTTTTTACATCTAGTCTGTGCGAATTTTTGTAAAAAAAATTGCACAATAAACCAAGCGCCTTCTAATAATGTTGATAAAAGTTACAATTGTTACTGAATTTTCTTAACTTTTTAAAATTAGAGTTACTTTAGCGTGAACCTATTTTTTCTGTTGTTGCTTTAATAATAAAAAATAGGACAACGTTTAACATCTACATTACGTTTCGATAATCCCCAAAACCCTAAATCAATTATTATTACTAAAATTATTAAAATTAAAGCTCACGACCCAGGCTCTACTTATAAACTAAAACAATTTCCGCAAAACGGGGCCTTTTATATAAATATAGGGTCCAAAAGCCACTCCCTCGGGGGAGAAGGTGTTCCCTCGAAGTCCCGTCGAGTCGAAGCCAAGTTTCCTTGACCCTATGGTCAAGTACTTTTATGCAAGAAGGTATTTAACCACTACCACTAGGCCAAAAATAATGGAGTCGCCCCACCGAAGTGAGCTCGCGAGTATTGATTTTTCTTCTGAAGTAAGTATAATTTTTTCTTTAATTTGTCAAACAGAAATTACATCACAATTCACAACAGAAAAAAAAAATTATAATAATATAGATAACGAAAAAAACATGGTCAGATGAGAGTGTCTTCTCTGGGCTTGCCGCTCGATGAATTAGGTCTCCTAAAAAAAGACCATGAGAATTTCCGTTAACGACAATATTATAGAACATATTTTGAAGGAATGTATGCCTTAACTAGTTTATTGTAGAGTTTAAAGTTAAATGTTATTAGTTTTGGGACTTTTTTTGTTGATACTACATCTCACTTTTACGCTCTTTGACCGTGGGATCCTCATGCGTGAGAAAAACGAGATATAAAGGATGTTTTATTTTGTAGGAAATAAAAAGTCTGCGGTTTTTATACAAACTTATACAAATAATAAATTATGAGTATAATTTCTTCGCAAATAAAAAATTATTCATTTTAATTTTATAAATTAAAACCAATAGTTGTTTTTGGTTCTCTTTCATGATACTTCCTGAAAATGAAAAGCGAGAGCCGAAAGACAGTTTTGGTGAACTCTCTCGAGTTAGCTCGTTGGATAGACATTTTGAAATCATTACTGAGATTTTAACACAGTTTTCGAGAAAAAATTACCGTTTGCGATACAATCAATTTTCTTAGCAAACTATCTTATGCGTGTTCTGAAACACATAACGTTAAGCTCAATTCCAAAAAAACTTACAGCAACAGTCATTGCAACAATCTGAATTGTTGAAATTGGTTGAATTTGGTCATGCAACAATATATTTCTCCAAATAGCCAATCAGAGCTGATTGAGGTTGTTACGATGCGAAAAACCCCACTTTAGTAATCATTTACCGGAATTTATTTTATTCTACAAGTCTTTTATTATTTTTTAAATACCCCCTCTCGGAGTAGAATAAAACATTAAATTATTTTTATCAATATTTTATTCTTTATTGCACACCCAAGAAACATAGGAACACGTAAGTAGGTACATTTCTGAATTGTAAATTAAATTAATTGCTTTTAATTGAATTTAATTTAAGTTTAATACTGCAGGACACTCTGTATACACTACAATATATAATATGGTACTGTCAAGGTCGGATCATGCCCCGTGAACGTGAATTCAATGAATGTATTATCAACCAAGTATTTTTTAATTGGAAACTTTTTAAATGATATGTTTATTGAAATAATATCATTGATTTTATAGCAGCAAACCAATCTTCTACTAAAGGTAGGTATGCAATATGCATGTTAACACAAGGTTCCTGTAGGAACACATGAAAAAAAATTACAAAAATGTAGGAAATATCACACGTTTTTTGTTGTATGTCAACATTTACAAACATGTCAAGCTCATGCTTATGGCCTTGTATAATAAATTGATGTGCCAAAAATATGCCAACACCAACATTAAATGTGCATTGATTAAAGCGTTATTTCCTTTAGTGACAAAGTTCAAATTCCTTGCAAATGGTGTAAAATAAAGTTGCAAAAAAACTGAAAAAACTAAGGTACAATTTTCAGCCCTAAAAACTTTAAACTAAAAGACATGAAGTACAATTTTGTTTGAAATTAAAGTTGGGTACTCAACGTGGTTAAATAACTATGAACGGAGTTCTCATAGGGAAAAATTTCTTGTGGGAACGAAAATTTTGGTGGGAATTCTCAACATTGCGGGGTCGACACGTGCCGGGTCGGGTTATTAGGCACTTGGGCGATAAAATGCGGTTCAAATATTCTATGTGACTGCGAGAGAAGGGAATTGAATGCTCTTTGAAGTCTTTAAAGTCTCTATTATGCGCAGGTACGTATTTGTTGGAATAGAAAATTCAAAAGAAAACAAAAAATATAGAAAAATAAATCTAATCTAACATGCATTTCATTTTTCTTTTTTTTTTCTTGACTCATTGGTCATGCCATTTTTGGTGCAAATTTATTGTAAATAAATAAAATAATTAAATTATTGAAAATAAATAAATTGATTAAATCTTTATTGTTATACTAGATGATGCCCGCGACTTCGTCCGCGTGGATTAAGTTTTTTCAATTCCCGCAGGAACTCCTTAATTTTCCGGGATAAAAAAAAGCATAAGTATGTCCTTCCCCGGGATACAACCTATCCCTGTACCAAATTCATCAAAATCGGTTGAACAGGTGGGCCGTGAAAGCGTAGCAGACAGACAGACAGAAATACATACTTTCGCATTTATAATATTAGTTATATGGTAATTTTGTTGAAAGATTTATTGTCAGCCACTATCTAACGAGAGTTAAGACTTAAGGTGTTCATGGGTGGGATTCGAACCCCGAACCGAACGATTCGAAGAGTTTTTACCGCTAGGGGTAGGTAACTAATAATTATTGTCATCCAATTAAAAGGTAACATTCCTACTTAATCAGCGCCAAAGTGAAAATATTAAAGTTAGGTACGTTCCGTCTACTAAAGCTTTTTTTCACACCACTCCAAAAATTTACGGTCTACCTAATTTTTTATCTCGAATGCGGAACTTTTATCAAATTCCATAAGTCAGAAGGTGTGGGAAACGTGTTTTTTTGCGCGCCTGAGGTCAGCCAAGGACGCCCTTTTCCCATGCTTTGAGTGTTCCGATGAGAACGACGTGTCATGGGAATACAATAGCGTGAGAATTATTTGTGTCAGGATATTAATGTATGTCGGTCATATAAATAATATACAAACTTACTCAATGTAATTTTTTGTTTTTTTAAAACAGTAACTGCTGAGTTACTCTTCCCAGTAGAATCGGCTTTGTTGCCGAACCGGTGGTAGAGTCAAATTATGACGTAACGACACCTGCAGTATGTCCTACATGTAATAAATTGAGTACTGAGGCCATTGAATTAATTGAGGCGGATATCGGGCCTCATCGTGATATCAGGCCTCATCGTGATATCAGGCCTCATCGTGATATCAGGCCTCATCGTGATATCAGGCGATATCAGGCCGTTGCATTATTTAATAAAATGTACATAGTAATGTACCTATAATATGTTCTAACCACCATACAATTAATATTAATTAAGTATCTAAGCAATTATGCCTGTATTGCACGATGATAATATTTGCCATATTTAAATTTATTTGTATAGGCTAGCTAGCTTTAAGTTCTATTGTACTGTTTTCAATCATTAATGTTTGCAGTATAATTACATTCATGTTGGTCTAGTTTCAAAGAAATTGGTGTTTAATCAAACTATTGTGACAAACCCAAAGAGCCAAAGAGCCCGCAAACCCGCATTGGAGCAGCGTGGTGGGTCTAAGCTCTAATTCCTTCTCCTATGAGAGTGGAGGCCTGTGCCCAGCAGTGGGACGTTAATGGGCTGTAGGTGGTGGTGGTGGATAGTGACAAAACGTGAGTTTTTGACTGAATTTTTATAAATATAATCTTAATAAGATTAGTATGTAAGTACTTTTGAAAAATAACAAAATTTAGTATACTCAGATGTAAACTTATCATATTTATTGTACCTATTATAGAATATACCTTAACGTTCACATTATACTTAGCACAATTTTAACATGAAAACACCATAAATAGGATTAAAACAAAACGGTTATCTCAAACAAATCTCATAATAAACTAGTAATCGCTTAAAAGCCGTTAACCCTATAATAATACATATTGGCACGCGCCGATTAACAAGGGTACTTAGATCCCACGGCAACCTTTCTGAATCAAAATCTGTGTGAACCAATTGAGCTGTTAAATGTTAAGTTGTTAATGGAAAAAACCGGGGGTTACCTTTATTTAAATAACGAATCATGTAGCAACGAACATTGACCACACAACCAATAGACGCCTAATTACTATGCTTTCGTAATGCAAACAATTCAGTCAAATGACTCAAGTAAGCGGGCGCGGGTTACTAAACGCTGATTGGTCTACTCAAGGTCAAAGAAATCATAAATCAAATGGGATGGGGTCCTAAGTCCTAATAATTATTTATCGATAATTAATTATCAATATACTTTAATTAATATTTAAATAACTCGGTAGGTTTTGTTACAAGGGCGTGGAATTATATAAGACCTAGTAAGTCTGATGTGTTGTCTGAAAGTGTTCGCCCTATATGAGGAGTCTAATAATTGTATGGTCGATGGCAACGAATTATGTCGGTTTAAAAAAATTGGAGACTCCGTGAATATTTCGTCGGGCTAGTTCTCATGTGAAAGCTTCTGCGTGTGGGAAAAGATTTGGGTGACCATTTTTTTTATAGACGCTATTCATTTATACTATTAGCTTACTGTCCAATGGATAGGAAAAGTGCGGACATGAATGTGGGGCGATCGATGTGATTATTAAGTAATGAAAAAACAAAATAACTAGACAAAGTAGTCTGGTCGGTGAACAGGCATCTTTAGCACGGTTCATTATAACCGCCTTTCATGTTATTATCCTTTTACGTCATAAATTATAATGTAAATTACTTAAAAAGATTTCCAGAATAATAACAAAGGTACAATAAAAATAATCAAGTAGAATAAAAGTAAGGAATTTATATAAAAATAAAAATTCATTTTTAACAAATTATTCCTACGTATAATTATTAATAATATAATACTTTGTATAATTTTCTTTGCTCAAGTGATTTATCAACTAACTACATTTAAATACAGATAGACTTTTGTTCTCATTTCAATCCATTAAAAGGTAGATAAATGACATGATGTGTGTTACATGCCTACACAATAAATATTAATACACTTTAATCACTTAAAAAATTATAATTCTCACACTACTTAAAAACCGTGGTAGAGTCGTTATGGCACGTGCCTTTAAATTCACAGGGGTACAAAAGATCCCACGGTATCGAACAGGCCAAAGATACTCGTACCACCACCACCACAGTTCCATGTTAACTCTACGTTGAAAACATTGTGTTCAAATATTATACGGTTCAATTAAAAATATATATATGGATACCAATTCTGGTGTAGTTCGCTTGGGAAAAGGTTTGGTTTTGTGGGAATAACTAATTGAGTGAGAGTGTTTTGTGAGAATAGAATAGGGCTTAAGCATAGAGATAATATTACTCATTATATACCTCTATGGGCTTAAGTTTTTTTTAATGAACGTTCGATTGGAAGCGGAACTTCTGTAGTTTTAGGTTAGATTTTTAGGCAGTTTGTCTAGGACAGAAGTCGCAATAGGCTCGTGACTTCTTCACTCCCCAACAAGAAATTTGGAATTAGTTGCAATAAAATCCCACGATTTATTTTAGAATAGGACTAACACCAGTTTAAGAAATATTTAAATAGTAAATATGCTCCTGAACAAGGCATATTTAACTGTTGAAGATTATGGAAATCTGATATAATAGCGAGGATTTGACTCACTTCAGCAATGCGTATTTATTATATACTTTGCCACGGCTGGATGACTACTTTTTATCCCGGATAATTAAGGAGTTCCCGTAAGAATTAAAGAAACTTATTCCACGCGGATGAAGTCGCGGGCATCAGCTAGTAATACAATCTCTCTCTCTCTGCGTCGTAACTGTCTGCGTCATTACTGAGTGTCGTGACCCCTTTCCATTAATCAAATTATAGTAGGAGTTTTCTTGGGATAATAATGCGGTGGGTTCCCAGTTCCCACGTCCTTCCGCATACGAATCAACTAAGCGTTAACTTAGGTTGTTGCAACGATTTTATAAGATGTTAGCGATAACAACCGGGACCGACGACGGCTTAACGTGCTCTCCGAAACACGGAGGAAATGAAAAGGCCAAAGTTGAACCTCCAAATTCGGTCACCCATCCAGTTACTTCGGTCAACGTTGCTTAAGAATCGCAATCGACTGATATGTGTTGGCACAATTAGGCCACTCGTCCCTCAGTAATACAATATACGGTTTCAAATAATACGACCACCACCACTACAGCGCATTAATGTCCCACTGCTGGGCACAGGCCTCCACTCTCATAGGGGAGAGGGAATTAGAGCTTAGACACACCACGCTGCTCCAATGCGACTTTACAACTTTAACGACTATTATCATGTTAGTGATAATAACCGGGACCGACAGCTTAACGTGCTCTCCGAGGCACGGGGGACTGGGGTGAAGCACCGCCAACTTCCTAACTCCGGGCTAGTACTGAGAATTTCTAGTCTAGTCAAACCCAACACTTAATTATGGCCCGACCCGGGACTCGAACCCGGGGCCTCGTCAACCGCAGTCGAACGTGGTAACCACTAGACCAACGAGGCAGTTCAAATAATACACTTCACTGTAATAATTCACTCTCACGATACTTAAACCCGTTGAAGTGTTAAATATTTTGGCACGCGCTTCTGACTAACTAGGGGTGCAAAATATCCCACGGAACCTCTAATGGGTTAAAGATAACACGGGAATATATTGTGTGGTTTCCGTTACAGTTTTTATAGGGACTTTAAATATTCGTTACAACTTACAAACTTAGTTCGCATGGGAAAGGTCTCGGTTATGTGGGAACAAATAATTCGTGGGAGTTTTGAAATACATAGGGTGGTGGATATGATCGTTGGTTGAATTTAGAAAAAGTTGACATTTCTTGTTTAATGGCTTCTTTTTATTGAGTCTTTAATAAATACATTCAGAATATTTTTGATGAAATTTACTGACGACCTCCGTGGCGCAGTGTGTAGCTCTGTTGTCTTAACGTGCGGAGGTCCCGGGTTCGATCCCCGGCAGGGTCAATTAGGGAATTTATAATTTCTGAATTTTCCCTGGTCTGGCCCGAAAGGAGGCTTCGGCTTCGGCCGAGGCTAGTTACCACCCTACCGGCAAACACGTGCCGCCAAGCTATTTAGTGTTCCAGTACGATGCCGTGTAGAAACCGAATAGGGGTATGGGTTTAATACAACTGCCATGCCTCTAACAGGTTAGCCCGCTACCATCTTAGACTGCATCATCACCACAGACTACAGTGTATAAACGGAGATCATCACTTACCATCAGGTGAGATCGCAGTCAAGGGCTTACTTGTAGACGATAAAAAAAACCTATTATTAAGTCAACTTATTTACATAATTAGAATTAATTGTATTCGAATTCGCATTCGAGGGTTCGTGTTTGAGAAAATAGGTCTACAAATTATTAATCACTAGCTGATGCCCACGACTTCATCCGCGTGGATTGAGGTTTTTTAGTAACCGCGGGAACTCTTTAATTTTCCGGGATAAAAAGTAGTATACCATAAAAAAAACAACTAACGGCTAAATTCACATTCATCACGCGCGAAGTTATTAAATGGTCGTTAAGTTTTCTTAAATTTTCTAATGTTTCGCGCAACTTTCTTAGACTTTTCTTTCATAAGAACCTTCTCCTTACAGTAACAAACACAACAAAAACAGAATTAGCGAAATTGGTCCAGCCGTTCACGTGTGAAGCCGTGACATAGTGAAATAGGGATTCATTTTTATATATATATTAGATAATATTAAAAATATAAGTGTGCATCAAGCTACGTTTGCCAAGTTAAAAAAATATAGTTTAAGGTTCAAATCCATTTTTACGTAGAAAAATTGAATAGGTTTTTGAAATATGAAAAAAACTTGTTTTGCTGTGAAAGCAAACATAAATTGTTTAATAAAATAATTACTCTCATAATCAAAGTAGAAATAATTGGTCCCAGTTTAATTCTTAACCGTTAAAGTAACAAATATTGGGGCTGATTCTGTATAACACAATCTCTAAACTAAACTAAAATTAGAGCATTACAAATATTGCTATCCCTTTCCGTAAGGAGTATTATGAAAGGGATAGCAATATTTGTAATGCTCTAATTTTAGTTTAGTTTAGAGATTGTGCACTACAGAATCAGCCCCATTGTGGCACGCGCCATCGAATTAACAGGGGTACAAACTGTCCCACGGTATCCTTCTCGGGTCAAAGATTCCATGAGCTGTTGCTTTGATTGTATAGTGTCGGCTACATTTTTTTCTATAGATCCCATGACTAAGCCAAGTTCGTATGGGAAATGCTCTGGTTCTGTGGGAATTACAAATTGTGTGGGTATAACAACATGCGTCAAATTACGAGGGTTGTTGAAGTTATGTGAATATAGGTTTGATTCTAGGAATGTTTCAATTTGTTTGTAACAACTGATGAGTTAGGAAACACGTTGGGGTTATCATAATTTATAGATAGTTTAAAATTTACTATTATAATAATTATTGGGTGTTAATTTTGTTTATTAATAAATATTGACTTAGGACAACTTGCACTAGGCCAATGTGTTCAAGTTAAATTTTCTATACCTACTTGTCCTTTTTATGTCAACCCCGAAATATAATTATCAAAAATAATATAACAGCATCAAAAAATTTAACGTACGAGTCATGTTTTAAAGTTATTAATAAGTTTTTTTAATTTTTTTTTTATTGTGATTGACGTTTTGTTTTTTATTGTGATTGTAGATGATAGGCTTGCGCTTGACGACAATCATGTTTAGTGAAAAGCAATGAGTTAAATATTTTATAGGGCGAAAAGTTTCTATTGCACTTTTCCAAAACAAACCGTATAAATGTGAAATAAGGCTCTAAGGAATAAGAGTCTAATAGGTATTTTCTAGATCTAGGCACTCAACCAACCTAGAGAATCATATTATTGCTTTTCATCAGACATGATTATCATTAAGCCAATAAGTCTGCAAAATAAAATATTATTTGCACCAAATAATGTGACCTTACCAGACTGTTTTCTCAGAAAATCTATTCTCAGAAGTCCCAACCGAAAATCTACCCCATAAATACGTTAATTCGTACCCACATCACCCTTCATCCCCAACGTAGAAATATTTGAACCGTATTTATTACGGACAATGTACGTAATAACCTCGCACTGAGGCTCACGTGTGGGCTTTGCCCAGTACGTGACCGATTTTTCGAGTAAATTTTCGTCTAATATTGTATAGGTAACTTACAGGCAAAGGTTAGCTTATTATGTGTATCAAAGATCTTCCTTCAGGTAGATAGTGCGTAGGATGTACAAAGTCAATGCAACTTGGAAACAGGTTAATATTTTATTAACTTATCAAAAATTTGTATCATTTTTGTCAATAGTCGTATACCTACTTTCGTAATTTTTGTCAAACTACTCGTATTATCAGATTCGCGATGAATGGACGTATCTCTGATTTAATTCATAACTTAGTCAATACTTTATTTAAAGTGTTATTTCAAAGCTAACCTTGAATTTTCTGATTTTCTGACGAAAATCCATGTCTTATTCTAATAGAATTAATGACGATTTTACAACACGTCTTATATAATTCACGTGTCCACGTTACTTTTGTAGGATACAGTACAGTACAGTGCTATAATAATAAACACTAGCTGTGGTTGAGGGGTTATAATTCACCAAATTTTATAACCCATTGTATTAAAGTAAGTTCACCAATCTATGTGTATTCAATTTAACCTTTAAAAAATCATCCATCTTTTAGAACTTACAAAACTAAAGTTGCCATTTGCCTAACTAACTTGCAGATGCCTGGCGGGAGGCTTCGGCCGTGGCTAGTTACCACCCTACCGGCAAAGACGTGCCGCCAAGCGATTTAGCGTTCCGGTACGATGCCGTGTAGAAACCGAATAGGGGTTTGGGTTAAATATAACTGCCATGCCCCTAACAGGTTAACCCACTAGGTACCATCTTAGACTGCATCTTCACTTACCATCAGGTGAGATCGCAGTCAAGGGCTAACTTGTACTTTGTAGTGTAGTTTTGTTTCAACATTGTTGTCGTTCGTGTTTTAGAAATATAATCCTTATTTTACCGAAGTCAAGGAACGTGACATAAAACTGTCAATTTGAAGTAGCGATGGTAACCCCCTGAATGATTTTTTTTTTCATAAATCGTTTTACAAAACCATTCGTACCTATTTCTTAAAAATCTAATTTATCTTATGTTGTTAGCTAGGTTATTAGCAGGTACATGTAGTATTTAATCTTTACTTATCTAATGTAATACGGATTAGTGATCTAATCAAAGATTTAACGGCCTCTATCTAGGAATACGTTCGACATTCGCCTCGAGAACTTGCTCCGGAAATGGGTTCTATGAGAGCGATGGGCTAGTGGGCCACGGAAATAGCGACTTAATGATGATAAACGCAGGACGCATCGCAAAAACTTGCGATTTGATTCGCATCGCGCATTCCTGCGATGTTACGTCACACTTGGTGACCCCATTTCAAGTCCGCTCGCAGCAATTCGGACGGTTTTGTGTGGGAGCCCTAACTCCGAATTGAAAGAATTCAACACCTGTCAAAACATGAACTTTATTCCTAGGTTAAACGTCGGTAACTCGAAGTTAGTAAAATCGGTACTTATTCGTTTATATTGTTACTAGCTGATGCACGCGACTTCGTCCACGTAGAATAAGTTATTAATTCCCACGGTAACTTCTTAATTTTCCGGGATAAAAAAGGGATAGCCTATGTCACTCTCCAAGTCCTCAACTATACCCGTGCAAAAAATCACGTCGATCCATTGCTCTGTTGCACCATGATTGAAGGACAAACAAACATACTTTCGCATTTATAATATTAGCATGGTGTTGTCGTACACCCGCAAGTAAGCAATTGGCTAAACAGTCATTTGTAGTAAAAATTGTTACGTTAGCCAACAGTTATGTTCACAATACTGCTCATGAAGAGCGAAAGTGAACGAATTTAAGTAATCTCTCCTCTAGTTTCATGGCCTTACATTTAAGTGCATGCAACATTAGGGGCGCCAAGAGCGGCGCGTGCTATCGCGGTAATTATAAAGGCCCTTGCGTTATTGTCGACAGTTTTAGGGCCGCAAATGTTTTGATAATACGCCCTTTTGATAACGTTCGGTTAATGGGGCTATTAATTATTGTCGTGTTGACATAATTTCTATGGACGTGGGGGTTAATAGCGGAATGCAGTCGCAATAACTTTGATTTTTATGGTTGTTAATAACTTCGAAAACCGCTTTTTTATACACTATAAGTTACCCCTTGACTACCACCGGTTCGGAAAGCTGATTCTAATGAGAAGAGCCGCCAAGAAACTCGGCAGATGTAGGTCAGCAGTTGTTCTTTTCATAAAAACAGTTATTTTTATGAAATGACTAGGCTTTTAATGTTACCATTCATCATTAAAGCAAGTGATAGGTATTTAAAAGTTAAAGTGCATGTCCGGGAAGCCCATTGTTCAGTTTCTATTAATTAGATAAATCAATCATAGAAGAAACCTCTTGCATTGTTGTACCTATAGATAAACAAAAGCAATCAGTTTCCGCTGTACACTGAAATATAATTCAGTTAGCACTAGGTTCGTTGTACTTATGTTTAGTTTCCAACTTCGCGCTTCGTCGAACGGCGGATAGTTGCTAGAATTAATGGCTTCATGTCACACCGAAGTGTAATATACACTTACGTGATATACAATTTAAAATATGTATATAAAAGAAGAAGATGACTGACTAACTGATTGATCTAACAACGCAAAGCTCAAACCAATGGACGATACGGGCTGAAAGGCATGCAGATTGCAGATAACTATTATGACGTAGACATCCCCTGAGAAGGGATTTTTGAAAACTCTACCCCGAAGGAGGTGAAATAGAGGTTTGAAATTTGTGTAGTCAACGCGGACGAAGTCACGGGCAAAAGCTAGTTAAAAATAAATTAATATTTGTATTGCGTTTGCCCGTTTCACGTATTAGTAGATTTCAAAACGGTTCAGCTAAGTTCACACTAAGATACATTTCAAAGCGCTGTTTACCATAAATTTGAATCTAAATGAGAACATACGTCTTTACAATGTTCTCAGCTAAGAGTTTAGAGCATGTAACTGAGTATGTTACGTCTAACACATCACACATCACATTCACACACACACACACACAGTTTTACACAGTCGTCACATTTAACAACAAAATTTAAATTTGAACAGGAGAAATAGCTGGTTTGTTTTTATATAATAATGCTATAATGAAACACAAAAGTGTTATCGAATGAGGGCAATGAACCTCAAAGTTAAAGGAACGAGACATGAAGTAAAAGAAGGAAGCTGCAATGTAAGCTCCACCTCTCTCTCTCCCTGCTGGACTATCTCATCGCTGAAGTTCATCACCCGTCCATTGTATCGATATCCTTGATAGTAAAGATAATTATACTTAGCTCACAAAACTTGAGATAAATAATAACGAGCTTAAAGAAGACATAGATATAATTTTGTACGAAAAGGAAATCGTATTTCCTGTGGAAAATAGGTACAATCTAATTTAAGTGCCTAATAAATTCCATTGCAATACTGCGTACGCTTAAACCAAATTTTCCCATCCGACAATGCTGCATGTCGTAATTTAATTCACCATTTTTACATTATAAAATACTGCACTCCGCAACATATCATAATAAATATCACTTAGCGTAAAATTGCTAAACTACATTGCGATTCAGCTTGCAAAGGGGAAATTATTGCAAATTCTTTTAAAAGCACTGCAGGCTTTGGACGTTGTCCAAAATTGCTTTAAATGATCACCCGCAAACAAAAGCCGTGTTATCCTAACCACCCGAGCATAATGTTACAATGCTATTGTCTATCCAGGGAGTTTGGTTTTAATAGGTAGGTTTTATTATGTGTTTTGCAGTGGTAATAAAATTTTATGATAATGACAGGTTAACGTTTGATCATAATCACACACGATCGTGTTAAACTGGAAGGATTTATGTTGGTTTTCAGAATCATATAATTATGTACTTTGTTTATCATACAAAATAGTAAGGATTGCAGTACTGATTAACCGGTAGAATAGCCAGACTAAAGTCTGCTACTCGAAATTAGATCTTAAATAATTAATTTATAACACATTTTCATCGGTCTTTTTCAGATTAAGACAATCAAATGATCCCATTTAAACAATTTAAATATTCCACACTAGATTAATGGCACCATTCACCACTCATTGTCACTTTTCCCTTCTTTTAAATTACTTTATAGAATCTGACTGTCACACCGATTGGCTTTAGCTTATCATGACTCGAGGGCAAATAAATACCGCTCATAGCCATAGATAGGTAGGATCGGGTAAAATAACAATGACGCGCACAAATCAAAATCAGATTAGGATACAGGCCTCTTCCAATTAAGAAAGAATATTAATAATAATTACTACGTAAAGAAGCCCCTTTCTATCCCCATCTATCTAGATGACTCCATCGGGCAACTGGTAGAAGAAAGAACGTATCTTCTTAGACTGTGGTAGTAAGTACATAGACAGTGCGCTTGTATGGAGTATTGGGAGTTTGTTCACTGCATTGTTCGTGGCGGTGTGATAGTGAGTCGCGTTAACTGTTTGAATTAATAGGAAGCGATTCAATTGCAATTATAGCCATAGTAATTAATTTACGGTGCAGCTTGACCGAGCGACTCGTTTATACTTTAGAATATTTTACGAAAAGACAACGTAGGTATCTGTGCTCACTCGAGAAGAAAGACCTTACTTCAATTTTTAAAAGACTAATGCATTAAATACGTCATTGTACGTTTGGTTAAGATAGTATAGCAGCTACACCTCAGTGTAGCAAGCTGATTCTTTGCGCATTTTCACGTGATAAGGCTCACCTTATCACGTGAAAATGCGCAAAGAATCAGCTTGCTTGACGAACAAAGTCTAAACGTATGTATATTGTATACGTATATGGAGACGCTCGCGGCGGTGTGATAGAGGGCTGCGTTAACTGTCTGAATTAATAGGAAGCGATTCAATTGCAATAGTCGTAGCAATCAATTTGCGGCCGGGTTCGACAAAGCGACCCGCTTCGCGCTTAATTAGTTTTGTGTTTTGTGCGCAGTGTTGATCATTTAACACCCCGCTATCGAACTATTCCCAATACCGCTTTTTGCATGGCCAACCCTATAGGTTTGGCCATGCAAAAAGCGGTAACTATAGTTAGGACTTGGGAAATTAATCATTATGCGTTTATTTTTTTATTTTTTATATCCACTACAAATTAGCCCTTGACTGCAATCTCACCTGATGGTAAGTGATGATGCAGTCTAAGATGGTAGCGGGCTAACCTGTTAGGGGCATGGCAGTTATATTACTCATACCCCTTTTCGGTTTCTACACGGCATCGTACTGGAACGCTAAATCGCTACATTATAAATACCGTTAAACTTGCCTTTTTAAGGCCTGTACAAAAACAACGCAAGACGCAATCGGGTCCATGATGTACCTGCTGTAGTACTAGGAAATAAAATCTAAAAGTTCAAGCAAAAATTTACCTAATTTTAAAAAATTAACGAGGTGAGGAAGATCCAGAAGATCTCTTTAAGTACGTAGGTAAACAACCTTGGACTCACTCAAAATTCAAAATTCAAAATTCAAATGTTTTTTATTCAAATAAGCTTTTACAAGCGCTTATGAATCGTTATAATATGAATCTACCGCTGGTTCGGAATGCCATTCCTACCGAGAAGAGCCAGCAAGAAACTCGGTGGTTGCTCTTTTCCATCAAAACTTACAATCATCATAATGTATACAAGTAACTGCAGTCCCACGCATAGCTGGAGCGAATCAAATCCACGCTGTTTTTTTTATCATTTACGTAATCTTCGATTGTATAGTAAGCTTTTCTCACGAGCATAAAATATTCAATACACGCCAAGACTGGCAGACAGAGGCAGCCCCATTTCCGACGGTGGCACCCGTTCACGAGCATGACGCATGATCCAGCCATTGCTTCGCTCAACCATATTTGAGGGAACGTAACAACCCGCACCACACGACACCACCACAGAAACGTTAAAGAGAGTGTGACATACCCGACTCATGTCATCAATACCCAGCCCCCTTGGCCCATCCTTTGGCCCTATAAAGGTGAAATTTTGCGCAGAGGTTCCCTGGAATTTGCGCAGAGGCAGAAGGTAATGTGGAAAAGGGATAAGGCGGGATTTTTCGAATATCACGAGAGTTCTATCCTAACTTTAGTTTACTTTTCTTAATAGGGATACCTGATAGTAGGGGGTAGGGGTACCAGGCCGTATAATGCGCTTTTTGTGTATTTTACATGTCTTGAGAATCGTCAGTGTGCATCTATACCTACTAATATTATAAATGTGAAAGTTTGGTTGGATGGATGAATAGATGGATGGATGTTTGTTACTCAATCACGCCTCAACGGCTGAACGGAGCTGGAGGAAATTTGGCACAGAGATAGATTATAGTCTGGAATAACACATATGCTACTTTTTATCCCGGAAAATTAAAAAGTTCCCGCGGGAACCAAAAACCTCAAACCACGCGGACGAAGTCGCGGGCATCAGCTAGTATCTCATATGAAGAAAAACATCCTTTTTATTTCAAATATTATCTCCAAAAACACACTACAATTTGAATAAACTTAATCAGAGTGATTTTCCTGTACCAAATAAGGTTAATTATCCACTAAAGAACTGGTGAACCAAACTTTCAATCAGAACACATTTTTCCTAATAAGATTCCTACTAAAAATCCTATCGAAAGTCAAGCTTGCCAATAATTTAAATAAATCCAAAACAAAGCTTCCTCATTAGTCTGCATTCAGGATAAAGCTCTTTCGATTAGTCTTTGCACGAAAGACATAACCACTACGTAAATAATTGAAAGCTGAGTAGTAATCCTATTAAATCTATGCAATACACATTACTTAATTACTTGATATCATGTATTAAGCAATTAGAAAAAAGCATTAGCTAGTATTTAGTTTTTAAATTTTTGGGGTTATTTTTTTTAGTCATGGTTTTTAACGAAGTCAGGTTCTTTCTTTTCTTTGTAATATCCTGAGATTATTTTCCGCACTTGGACGCAGGCGTCCCCTGTATGTGCGATGTCGGGTTTTATTCATGTTTAAATGCGAGCGATTTACTCTTATTCATTGAGGAGTTCCGTCCTCCATTTGTGAAGATAGTCATCAGATGAAATGACGATACGTCCTTTCAAATAAAACATATTTTCAATGGACGTCTCTTAGCCTTAAGCCAACTAGCTGATGCCCGCGACTTCGTCCGCGTGGGATAAGTATTTTTAATTCCCACGGGAACTCCTTCATTTCCCGTGATAAAAACTGACCTATGTCAGTCTCGACTCTCGATATCCTCAACCTGTACCTCATATACTATACAAACAATCACGTCGATCTGTTGTTCTGTTACGGCGTGATTGAAGGACAAACAAACAAACCAACACACTTTCATTATAATATTAGTATGGATAAGTATGATAAGAAATTCCACACGCAGGGACAAGACTGATACTAGAAGTTAATTATTAATTAACAAAGGCAAGCATGCGAGTTTGCGATCGCAATCAAAGACAGCGCTTTATCAATTATCCCGGCCTTATCTCCGAAGTCAGGGCACGGCATTACACACGTTAACTTGCTCAAAGCTTGCATTATAAAGTACCCGCCTTTGCCGGCTTATAGATCTCGAGCACGGCATTAATAAAGATTACGCTGTATTAATATTCTTAAGCGCACGTTCACGTGTTCACGTTACTACAGTAGGTACGACTGCGAAACGACACGTTTGCAGTAGAAGAAGCAAAACTGAAGCGTAACTAATATATTACATTGATATTACAAATTTATTATACCTGATAGAATAAACAGTGGAATAAAATTGTTCACTTGCTTTAAACTCCTGCCTTCCATTCTTGTTTATGTAGGTACCACCAAGGACGGATTACCTTCTATTATTTAGCTCAAAGAAGCCGTGTTAAAATAGTTATTTACTTCTTGGGTGATCTTTATCCGGTCCAGTCCGGTTTTCGAAGGAATTCTGGAGCAATTTAACTCTTTCAAGGTGACTCACTAATTCTTTTAAAATTACTGCAGGATTTGGACTTTATCCGAGAGTCGTTGATAAAGATAACGTGAGCCTATGATGTAAACGTGTCACCAAATCTCCCTGGAACGGATTACCGTTGCTCAACGCTGAATAAAATATAACGAACTGAATACCATCGTCTGAAAGACGCCGTGTAAAGTAATTTACGCTTCTCAGGTGATCCTTATCTCAGGTCCAGTCCGGTTTGCGAGGGAATTCTTCAGTTATTTTACTTTTCAAAGCGTCTCGACTCTCTGTACAGAGAAAATTACTTTTTAAGCAAATTGAGGTGCTTTGTACATTTTGTTACTTAATGTATTAGTACAGTTGTAAAATTAAGTAGAAAAGAATAGTAAAAACTCATTATTGCACACACTTATAAAACAAACAACATATTGGAATTAATTTTTATGCCTGTTTAGTTCTTGTTTTTATTTTATCTATACTAATATTATAATTTTATTACAGTGCTTCACACACGAGGAAAGTTTCTAAACTTACCAGGCAGGATTTGAACCTGCGGCTCTCAGGGCGCGATTCCCAGAGAGACGCAGGTTCAAATCCTGCCGGTTCCGAAAATTTTTGATATGTATTTAAGTAATATGATAATTGCGAAAGTTTGGATGGATGGATGTTTGTTACTTAATCATGCCCCAACGGCTGAACGGATCTGGATGAAATTTGGCACACAAATAGATTATAGTCTGGAATAACATATAGGTTACTTTTTATCCCGGAAAATTAAAGAGTTCCCGCGGGAACCAAAAAACTACCAAATTCAACAACCAAGACACAACCAAATTCACGCGGACGAAGTCGCGGGCATTAGCTAGTTTTTCATAGATACTAGCGACGCTGCATAGAGCTGTTATAATATTTTGAGTTTAAATTATGAACAACAGAATAAAGGCACAGTATTAAAATAATTGGAGAAATTCATTTGCGCCTGGCAATGATCAGTACGATTTAATACAATTAACTTAGGCCAAAGCTCGATCGCTCCCTTAATAAGTACTAAGTGCCTCTTACGTCGCCGGTAAAAGATAATTCAGTTGAAAGTTGGTCTCTGCCAAATCCACTTACTGAAGAGTGGACTTTCTAGACTAAGTATTTTAATTTATGACTAGATGATGCCTACGGCTACTATCGCGTCGGCTAACTTTTTTCGATTCCCGCGGGATTTTCTGGGATAAAAAGTAGCATATGTCCTTCACCGGGATACACCTTATCCCTGTACCAAATTTCATCAAAATCGGTTGAACAGGTGGGCCATGAAAGCGTAGCAGACAGACAGAAGAAAGTTTTTTTGAGATTTTATTTTTACCTTTTTACTATTTGTTTTTTTGAATTACCTTGTTTTTGTTTTTGGGGATTGAACCGATCTGGCATAGAGACCTGCCGCCATTTTGATTTTTTTTCGAAATCGCGGCGCACTATGCAAGTGGTATGTATGGGTTCAGATAGAAGACAGTTCTAGTTGCGAGTTCCAGTTCGTATTTCATAGAATTAAGGAAACTGTGTAATTGAAAAAGTTTTTGCAGTTGCAAAATTAAAGTTACGCAGTCACGTTTTGCTACACCTCTGTTTACATTTCCTTTGATATTATTTAATTGCCTTTTGTGTCTTAAAGTTTTCTTAGGAAATCATTTAATGTAGAATACCTAACTAGATGCCTTCGTCCGCGTGGATTAAAGATTTAAGATTCTCGCAGGAACTCTTTAATTTTTTATTCCACGTAAGATGGTGCTAACGTCTATTATTTGTAAGCACAAACGAATAAACTTTTACAGAACGCCATCTATTGACATCATTGTGAAGTTCTGTTAAAAATACTGAAGCTTATTAAAAATTAAATAATTTCGTTTAATTATTATATTTATCTAATTCTAGTATTTGTTGTTCAAGTACAGGATGTAATTATTCAAATAATTGATCAAGTTTCAGGCTCAGCCTTCCAGAAAATTGAGAGTTCTGAGGTCAACTTTGAACGTTACAAAATCTCCACTTTGAAAGCCCCCCATTTCGTCAATTTTAGGGGAAAAATTTAAAAAAATATAATATTTTTGGACTTTATTCCTAATTATAGCTAAAAGCTATACCAGTTGACAACGACGTACTGCAAAGTGATTTGGAGTTGATTCTCCATCGAATAAATCGATGAGTTTAATAATTATTGTGCCATACTTACTGACAAACCCTGAGCCTTCTTATCAGGCCCATAGTTTCTTGCCGGTTCTTTTTTTTTTTTTTAACCTCTACAAGTTCGCCCTTGACTGCGATCTCACCTGATGGTAAGTGATGTGCAGTCTAAGGTAGTAGCGGGCTAACCTGTTAGGGGCATGGCAGGGGGACGGCAGCTGGTTCTTCTCACAATAATCTGGTTTCCGTACTGATAGTAGAGTCAAAACTTAACGTGTTATAAGGCGGCTATTTTTCGTAATTCTGTAACACTAGAAATCATACGGAGGTGTACGCACTTGCGAGTAAAATCGCTGGTTTGATATCTACAAATTTCACGCGGTGCGGTAAGAATTAGATTTGCGCGAATATTTTGTGCTGTATGAATGTCACGGCTCATTTACAGTGAGGAGTAGGTGAAATCCGTACGCGTATATAAATCGTTAGGATAAAATTCGCGCGAATGCTTTCCGCAGTGCGAACGTACCCTTAGAGACACCCGTAATCCGTATGTCCCATATGAAAGTTTGAAAATCAAAACTTCAAAACATGCCGCAAAATAATCTTGACAACGCAAACCGAGATATTCGTGCCGCAAAAGTTTTGCATGTCTCTAAAAGCAGTTATTTTAAAATTTCGGTTCCGAAGTAAAACAAACAAATGTTGCCAAAACAGCGCAGATGTGTTGAGCTTATGTAAATGAGGGCCGACGTGTGGACGCAATGCGGGGTTGCACTTAACCTATTGCTTTGTTTATATGCAGACCTATGATGTTGCAGTGCTTTTTACTGCTACAAGTGCCTTTTAACAATAATTGGAAGGTAGGATAGTGAAGAAACTAAAAGTTTAATTCGCTATAATCCACCAAAGCAGACAAATCTATATGGTGCAGCGTGTAGCTAAAAAAGCCGATAGAAGTGAAAACGATTTTTTTTTTATTTAAAAAAAAAATTAAAATATAAACCCACAGTAAACCTTAAAACTAAGGAATTAAAGTTTTGTCTTTGTAACAAAGACAAAAGGTTTGACGCGAGCAAGTCGGCGCGGAGCATGTCGCATGTCGGTGACGCGAATCCACAAGTTTACCCCCTACCAAAAAGTGCTCAACGCGGCTAAAGAAGTTTTAGATATTAGTCAGTAAGATCGTCACTTTACAATCGTTAATTGTCGAGTCAGCATCTCCTGAAGATGCTCCGGTGTCGGAGTGAAACGTACCAGAACGCACACATACACACACAGCTACTTCACGACCATCGTGAGTTGGTACCTTCCTTCAGAGCAAAACTCGCAGCAAAAAGGTCTCTGACACCTTGTCAGAGGATAATTTGAGTGCGAAAAAAAAAAAAAAAAATAGGCTTATGGTATTTTCTAAAATAATATAAGGAACCATAAAAACTCAGGGGCTATCTTAAAACCTAAAGGTGGGTAGTTTGTCGGGATTGACTTCACAAAAGACACTCCGGGAGGTAGTTAATATGCTGCAGCGCGATTTATGGCCTGCGCTACTTCGCCGGAAGATATATAGCAAGATATATATACGCCTGTGATTCTCATATACATACATCTTCAAAGATCAGGGCAATAGATATACATATATCTTGTTACGTAGCTGTTATACGTTGAAAGCATGTTTAGATAGATAGATAGATAAACTCTTTATTGCACACACTTAGAACAAGGACAATAAACAGAAAGATTAAAAGATGCAACAGAAGGGTGCAAAGGCGGTCTTATTGCTGAAGCAATCTCTTCCAGACAACCTTTGGGGAGAGGAGATTAAGAAACAAGAGCGCGGGATAGTGCACCGTCTAAAATGTATAATAAATATACATACAAAGATACATACATATTTAAATACATACATTAACATAAAATTAACAGGTAACAAATGTATGCTTTTGTCAAAAAGGTTGTACAGATTGACCGTGAAAACTCCCACCACCCAGACAGACACACACATTCGCATTTATAATATTAGTATGTATTTAGAACGTTACCCTATCAAAAGGAAGATAAAGGTAAAAAAAAATCAATTTTAATCTTTCACATTTAAAGGAAATTAAAGAACAAGAGTAGATTTTCTAGATAGCTTTTAAAGTACACAGCTTTTAAGAACAACTTCTTAACGCGTTGATGTTGGTAAAAGCGTTTACAACGGGGCAAAGTCGACGTTTAAGAGCTAGGTACTTTGTTTTGATGACATAAAGATTAAGTTAGTGAACGGTTGATGTTAGTTTTAAGTTATGTGTAACTCAACTCAACTCATATTTATTCAAAATAGGTACCTACAAAGTACACCTTCTGAACGTCATGCTTACAAAGTATAAGACGTGATGGTGATAATTACCCACGGTATCTTAAAACTAAAGCTACGAGGATTCCAAACACACCCTGTCTGAGAAGAGCCCACAACAAACCCAGCCGGGTAGCAAACTACATGGTGATATTAAAAAAATAATATCACCATGTAGTTTGCTCTGTCTCTCTCTCTCTCTCTGCGTCGTATTCCTCATTGCCGAGGGTCGTGACCTCTTTCTATTAATCACATAATGGTAGGGATTTGTTTTAATATTTCAAACATTTAATTTATTTGATGACACTGAGGCTAGGCATATTATTTTAAATAAAAACTAAGAAATAAATTAAAATCTAAATTAAAGAACTAATTATATTTACAAAAAATACACGCCGCGCCGTCCAGGACGTGATCGTTAATGGGCATGCATGGTGCCATGGGATTTTCTTGGGATAATAATGCGGTGGGTTTTCAGGTCCTTCTGCAATGTCCTTTAATGCCCAAGTATGGCTTATAAACATTTTGTCATACATTTGACGTGTTCAATGTTCATACACGTATCCATACTTATTATTATGAATGCGAAAGTGTGTTCGTCTGTCTGCTTCCCTTTCTTTCGCTTTGACGAAAATTGATACAGAGATAGGTTTCATCCCGGGCTACTTTTTATCCCAAAAGAGTTCTTGTGGGAATCAAAAAATTTATTACACGGGGGCGAAGTCGTACAGGATGGGGGCATCAGCTGGTCTAGTTTTATAATACTAGATGAAGGCCGCGACTTCGTCCGCATGGAATAAGATTTTTTGATTGGAACTCTTTAATTTTCCGGGATAATAGCCTATACCCTTCCCCGGGATATAAACTATCCCCATACCAAATTTCATCAAAATCGGTTGAACAGATGGGCCGTGATTTAAAGTAGCAGACAGACAGACGTTTCGTATTTATAATATTAAATACAAAGTACAAAGTATTCAAAGTATCAGTATAAGCACTTATAAGCAGTGTGTATTATTTTATTAAGGGCTTCTATTATCTTTTGAAGGCTAACTTTATAACATACTAAACGGGGTCTTTTGAACAAAAATATCAGACAAAGTTGCTAATAAAACGCGATTAATTATATAAAAAATATAAATAAAAAACACCTATTCACCAATGAAGTCCCTACTAGGCAAAACAATGAAATGGAAAATATTCGTAATTCTTTAATTATGAAATGCGCCCGAACCAGCAGCCGGTGAAACTTGAATAAAATTATTTACATAATATCCGAGATATTTGAACTTTACATTTGAAATAGATGGGACAAAACCCTTTGAGCTAAACTGGCTACACGACATGAGTTCAGTTGAGTTCATTTCAGCCTACTAGTTTCTTACTCAAAGGTGCTGATTCAGAGACACCCATTTAGAAACAAGCACGTATGAAAAGGTTTAGACATTCAGGAGCTGATTCTGTTGTACACAATCTCTAAACTAAACTAAAATGACAGCATTAAAAATATTGCTAACCCTTTCATAATTCTCCCTGCGGAAAGGAACAAAATTAGGTGTCATTTTAGTTTAGTTAAGAGATTGTGTTATACAGAATTGGCCACAATAAATAACCACTACCCTATGCTACTTCCACACAAGAATATACAGAATTGGTCACAATAAATAACTACTACCCTATGCTACTACCACACAATATTGAAATAACGATCTCATTAAGTATTCTATGGATACAATATTATTATGATGTGGCAAAAGGTTTGAAAATATAACGTTATATCCGCTCGAATTAATACCTAGATCTCTTTACATAATTCTGAATACAAAACGTTACGTACTTCATTTAAAAATGAAATTTGTTTTAGAATTATGCAAATTGAAAGAAAGGTCAAATTTTAATTTTTTTTTGTCTTTCAACGGGATCAAAAATATACTCTGTTTTAATTTGGAAGGCTTAATGAAGGTAGAATGAAAATATATTGGCTGAAAAGAACAAAAGGTGTAATTTATTATGTATATTACTGTTATTATGTTATTTTTACGACCACCCTGGCGGGGTATTAACATTTTGCCCCACCAAGTTTTCCCATAGACGGAGACATAGTGATTAATTTTTATGTTGTAGTCTTCTTTGTCCTATTAACTAATACATTTTGGTGAGACAAATTAATACAGTGAGGGTAAACCACCCACTTGGGTGGTATTGGAAAATCCGGTACAAACCCTTTTGATACTCCGGGATAAAACATATCCTGTCTATTTCTGGGGTGTAAACCTGTTTTAAATTTTACCAAAATTGGTTGAACAGTTACGCCTAGAAAACAGCTGTGGTATTTGATGGACAGACACACTTTCCTATTCATAATATTAGCCGTATAATATTACTAGCTGATGCCTGCGACTTCGTCCGCGTGGATTGAGGTTTTTCGGTTCCCGCGGGAACTCTTTAATTTTCCGGGATAAAAAGTAGCCCATGTGCTATTCCAGACTATAATCTATCTCTGACCCAAATTTCATCCAGATCCGTTCAGCCGTTGGAGCGTGATTGAGTAACAAACATTCATACATCCATACATCCATCCAAACTTTCGCATTTATAATATTTATTTGATTACACGCTGACTTTCATTTACAATATTAGTATGGACATGACCACAGAACAAGGAATATGCTTATTAGTGGACATGACTAAGTAAAGAGGGCACGAGTCACAAGAGGTTTCGCTGCTAAAACTGCATCTTCCAAGTCGTAAACACTGTGAATAAGTAAAAATTCGGCAGCCTCCCTCGAGCCCCTTAAATATTTAGACGTACGACCGGCTGTTTTACA
Organism: Erebia ligea; assembly: GCA_917051295.2. Lineage (NCBI taxonomy): Eukaryota > Metazoa > Arthropoda > Insecta > Lepidoptera > Nymphalidae > Erebia > Erebia ligea. The sequence continues at coordinate 10,792,763 of OU785241.1, read as the reverse complement.
TTTCGCGAACGATGCATCTTCGTGCAGCGGTCGTTTTAATATTTAGATGGGGGATGCTCTTCGAGGGAATAAACTGGATATTAATATGTTTCATACGTGACATAGATTATGGAACTGAATTGGCGGGCAGGGCACATATTTCGAAGAACCGAAACACGTTGTGGTACCACAGAATAGGTACCAACTTGTTAAAATGGTGATGTCGCACTGGAGAGCACAGCGTTGGCAGACCTAATGAGGTCCATCCACCTAATGAGGTAGATGGATGACATCAAATGAATCGCATGGAGCCACTGGATTCAGGGGCCATACTGCCAAACGCTTATAGTAAAACTGAAGCAACATTACTCAAAATTACAGCTTGATGTCACGTACCTTGACATTCTTAAAATAAGGATTATAATTCTAAAACACGAGTATGGCCCCAGGTGGCGAAAGATTGCGTGTGGAAGTCCTTACAAAAGACCTAAGTATGTCAAGCTGTGGGTGTCTATCAGTTAAAGACGATGATACGAGACATTAGCGAAGTAACAAAAAAGCCACAAAAAAAAGATAAACCACAGAGCGCTAGTATAGTACACCCGGTGATGTTAGTATGACCTCAACGTATCGTGTATAATAACACGGTTTTAAAAAAAGGTAAAACTATTTTTAAACTAACACCGAAACACTAATGTCGACAGCACCGATCGACGCATGTCATTAAGTTTAAAACTCTACGCACGCTCTATTCTCTATTATAAAAACATCAATGATATTATAATAAGAGGAAGAAAGGAAGGACCTCGTCAATTCAATTCGATTCGCCGACAAAGTTGCCCTAGTCTCCTAAATATTCAAAAATGTACACTCCTTACTGCTTTGAAGCGTCTCGTCCGGCTCTTGCACCTGTTACGGGGCGTTTCGTGATGTATAGTCACTTTTACAGGGAAAATGCTCCTTTGCCCGTAATAAATAAGCAAAAGTTTCCAAGTCCTCTCCAGTCTCTAGCGTCGATCAAATATTTAGATCCTTACCACCGACTGCTTTACGTTTTGTATACGATGCAGTTCGGCTAGACTTGTAGGGATATACTTACATTCGATTTAATTAAAAAAAATATTTTTAAGTTTAAAAATATAAAATAGATAGTAGCTCAGTAGATAGGAATATGAAAAATTTCTGAAAATCCTTTCGTAGTCTTTCTCATAGAGAGAGAACTTACACTCAATTTTCTACACTCAAACTAAAATACGTTATTTTTTATACCACTACAAGTTAGCCCTTAACTGCAATCTCACATGGATAGCAAGTGATGATGCTTCAACATCCCATGGGAGAGGGCTAGCCTATTAGGGGCCTAACAGTCATAATATTTCAGTCAGTCAGTTTATCTTTTTAAGAAGAATAACATGCTTTTTATAGGCAAGAATAATTTTAATTGAGTTATTTGACATATATGTAATTGTAATTAAGTACTATTATCATATTATCATTTATTATTTTATATTATTTTCTTTCGCTTTTAATTGTAATTTTGTATGACCTATTAATTTAATTTACTAATTTTCTTGTTTATCTGTAATACAATTTGATGATTTATACCAAATATTCATACACCATTAACTGGTAGAATGTATAAGGATCTCAAACTGTAATCATGTCGACTTTATATCACCTACATTCTCATGAATAAATTATTATTTATTTTATTTATTTAAGAAAATACTCTAGAGCCTTATCCCCGTTCTGCCCAACTTATCAATAGTGGGTCCAACCACACGAGTATACGTTCAACAAATATTTTATCGGGTGTTACTCGACGTCCGCCCGGCATTCTATCCTCCAAATATTCTTACACGAACATCTAAAGGCCATATATTTAGGTTAAGCCTCGATAGCTCAACCGTATAAAGCTGCCTTTATACCACGGATGCGCCAGAATGCATACCTATAGTAAATTTATTTTTACTGCTTGATAGAACAAGAATCTATCTAGATACTAATATAATAAAGGCGAAAGTTTGGATGGATGGATCGATGGATGGATGGATGTTTGTTACTTAATCACGCAAGAACTGCTGAACGGATCTGGATGAAATTTGGCACAGAGATACATTATAGTCTGGAATAACACATAGGCTACTTTTTATCCCGGAAAATTAAAGAGTTCCCGCGGGAACCAAAAAACCTCCATCCACGCGGACGAGGTCGCGGGCATCAGCTAGTGTGTTATAAATTGGATGTTTGTCAGTCTGTCAGTCAATCAATTTACTTACTTGAGTGTCTGTCCGTGGCTTCGTAGTGCTTTAAGGGATCTGCACAGCCTTTTTACACCGACAGGTAGTTACGAACTATGAATCCACGCATGGTATGTACCTAAATATAACCTATTTCAATTAATCTTGAACCTAGTGCTGGCTACTTGAAAATATGCGTGAAAATCTAAACTAATATCTCTCTATATAACTCTCTTTACAAGCCCATTCAGGTTGAATGATACATCAAGATCTATCGATCTTCAAGATCTGAAGGTGTTTTTCTCGTTCCCTTGGGAACGAGAAAAAGACCTTCAGTCACAGGCTTTTTCGGAAAATACATAAATCTAAGCGGCCACTGTGAGGGACGTGTGGCCTAGTTGTGACAACGCATACCAGTCGATTGCGATTGTTAAGCAACGTTGACCCAAGTCGGTAACTGGACGGGTGACCGAATTTGGATGTTCAAATTTGGCCTCTTCGTTTCCTCAATGCCTCGAAGAGCACGTTAAGCCGTCGGTCCCGGTTATTATCACTAACATCTGATAATAATCGTTACAAAAACCTAAGAGTTCAATATACTCTTAGTGGAGTCGTATGCGGAATGACGTGGGAACCCACCGCATTATTATCCCAAGAAAACTCCTACCATTATGTGATTAATGGAAAGAGGTCACGAACCTGGCATCATCTTGTTAGACAATCCCAAATCGCAAAATATAATGAAAAGCGATAGGCTTTCTTAAGATCATTAAAAGCTTTTCAATATATAAAGCTTATTATGTATATGAATTGAAACCCTTGCTTACACAATCGCCAGAGAATTTCACAATCTCAAGCAGAAGCCTTAGAAAACAAAACAACTGTTTACACCACGTTGCCACAGAGTTGGGAACTTTTCGACCCGCTGGTTGTGTGAACAAAGACTTAAATTCAGTACAATTACATGAATTGTGTCGCAACTTGGCTCAACTCTTTCTCGACCAACGAAGGAGGCATAAATTCTGGAATTCGTACTCATTACATAATACCAGGTAATTTGGAAAAGTCCTAGCATAAAATATCTATATTCTATATTCATCGATAAGGCTGCCAATCTCCACAAAGATTTCTGAAGCCTTCTGCGCGAGCGATATTATATACTGCACTAATTAGATGATGCCCGCGACTTCGTCCGCGTAGATTTATTTCACGTCGGACAACTTGTGCCACTTATTTTGTTTGAATGTTTTTTTACCACGGGAGCTCTTTAATTGTCCGGTATAAAAAGTAGCCTTTCCTTTACCGGGATTCGACCTATCTCTGTAGGTACCGTAGGTAGGTAGGTTGAACCGATCTGGCATAGCGACCAGCCGCCATTTTGATTTTTTTTCGAAATCGCGGCGCACGATGAATGTGGTATATATGTGTAGAAGACATATAGACGAACAAATAATGTCAAGTAACATAGTACCCCAAAGTGTCACGTTACCGAGATATTTGGAGGTAAATATAGACATATGAGGACAACGACAATCATTAAAAATAGACTTGTTATACGTGTCTACAGGCGTCAGATTGTATCCAAATAATCGTTCCCAGGTTGATTATTATTATTACTGTTTATTAGAAGAGAGTAGGTATATTACATACTACTAGGAGCACGAGAAAACTATTACTAAGTATAATTAATTATTTATCTAATAAAACGCATCGCATCGCAATGAAACGCTATATTATGTCTATATGTCCTCTACCCATACATACCACTTCCATCGTGCGCCGCGATTTCGAAAAAAAATCAAAATGGCGGCGGGTCGCTATGCCAGCTTCCATACAAAAAGGTTCGAACCCCTTTCGTCAAAATCGGTCGGACACACTTTCGCATTTATTGTATTAGTATGGATATATCCATAAATGGAAATATGGATCAGTGTGTGCGCAAACACACTAATTTATGGTGCACTCTATATTAGTTTCTTACTCTTCTCTACTAGTTCTCTATTCTCTCATAATCTAATAGTCACAGGGATAGAAAATCCGTCACGACCAGAAAGAGATCAGGCACAAGACCGACAGCTTTATATGCTCTCTGAGGCACGGAAGTGAAACACCACCATCGTCCTAACTTTAGCCTAGTACCTAAACCTGGGACAACCCTTTTGATCGTAAAAATATTACTGTTCAACAAACATACGAAAGGGGAGCTAAATATTGGGGTGACTAGTTGAGAATATTTCCTTTGCCAAAGAGCATGCAAATGCAAATTAATGAACTAAAACCCAATCTTTTCAATAGGTATATGTGGAAATACCCAGTTTTTTATACAAAAAAAACTCACTTTGGTTATTTGGCAACCGGATTTACATTACAAAACAGGGATACGGTATGCACTGCGAAGGTAGTAGAAACTCGAAGGTAGGAAATTTTTAAGTAATCTTCTCCTCTTTTTTCTAAAATTCCCTCTGGCACGGGTGAATTTTATATCAGCTACTCAAACAGCGGGAGTGCATGACTCCAGCTGAGTGCAAGATTCTTTATTTTCAACGGAAATTTTTAAAACTTCGTCACGGCTTTTAAGCGCGCCCTTTGATTTAAATTCACACAGGAAAGCTGCCCCTAAAATCTCTACTAAAGTTTTTTTAAAGTTGCGCAGATTAAAATATGCTTGACCCAGCGCTGCGAAGTCCCCCTGTTAACTTGATTGAATTTTCAATATATCCGTCCATCTACCAAACCCAACTTCTGAAATAATTAAGTGTACTTAAGTTACAAAAAGTTATCCTGCCATAAATAACTAACGTTCCACCTACCTAGTTATACCTGGGTCATTCCAACAACCTCATACCTATTCTACCTACCTACCTACATTTTATGTGCTTGTGCATCAACCTAAACCTACAGTTCGCGCGCGAGTTGAATGCAGAGTAAATGTATGTGTCACCATACATTTGCTATGCATTAAACTCGCGCGCGAACTATAGTGTCATCAGTTTCGTACGCTCGGGTTGCCTTTAAAATATCACTTTAGTGATACGCATGACCACAGTTTGTCTGTATTTTGTTTAGTGTGCATAATTTTGTACCTATGTGTTAAGATGCAATAAAGACTTACCTACTACTACTACTACCTTTTAAAACGAAAATTCACTTAGCTGTATAAAATAGTACTGTTCTAGTGATTCTATGGGGCTGATTCTGTAGTGCACAATCTCTAAACTAAACTAAAATGGCAACTTTAAATCTAGTTATGTCCCTTTCCGTAGGGAGTATTAAGAAATGGATAGCAATATTTGTAATGCTCTAATTTTAGTTTAGTTTAGAGATTGTGCACTACAGAATCAGCCCCATTGTAACAGATAACTAGATATTTTCTCCCGCCGCATAAGATATATGGAGACACGTTGGAACTAGCGCGTATATCTTCCAGAGTTCCAGACACAGGCGATAAATTACTGCACGTATTAACCTCTCGCCTGAATACTTCTAGTTTCTTTGACCTCCATGCCGCAGAAAGGTCTAGCACGACTACAGAGACGCAGCGTGGCGCGGCACGTAGCGGCAAGTATTCTATGTATCAGTGCAGTTGTCGCAGTGCATCTCCGTGCCGCTCGAGCAGTTAGCCAGTGGTCAACATACACTGACCGCTCTTGCAGTCATAGTCAACAGCTTGAAACTACCATTGATAACTGCTGCCAACCGCCCGAAGCAGTCGCAACTGCTCGAGCGGTTCTATGTATGTGTGTACGAAGAAGACTGCAGTAGTTCAATATGCAGTCGCACCTTGAAGCCGTCCATCCTGAATGCTGCCGTCCAAGCTGTCCGTGTATGGCCGGCCTAAGTGGCTCCATACAAACTCATACAAATAATATTTACCCCTACGTGCCGCGCCGCGCCGCGCCGTGCATCTGTAGTGAGGCTAGACCTGGTGAGTGCTGTGGTGTTAAGACGAAAACATACCTACTATAGGACTTGACAAAACTTAGCCTTTCCACCAGGGAACTACGTCCCTAAGTTATGCTAAGATCGACATACTTAATTAATAAATTTATTATTTTATTTATAACTAGCGATCCGCCCCGGCTTCGCACGGGTAGCACTAATAATCCTAATCTATATAATATAAACTATCCTATCTCTCAAGTTAGATCGAACTGCACATGGTGTGCGAATTTTATTATAATCGGTTAAGTGGTTTAGAAGTCCATTGAGGACAAACATTGTGACACGAGATTTATATATATTAAGATATCTATATCCATACTTCCATACTAATATTATAAATGCAAAAGTGTTTCTGTCTGTCTGTCTGTCTGCAACGCTTTCACGGCCCATCTGTTCAACCAATTTTGATGAAATTTGGTATGGAGATAGTTTGTATCCCGGGGAAGGGCATATGCTACTTTTAGGCCCGGAAAATTAAAGAGTTCCCGCGGGAATCAAATATCTTAATCCACGCGGACGCAGTCGCGGGCATCATCTAGTCTAGTTATTAATAATTCTATTCTTATTACAAAAGACAGTATACATGCACCAAATAACTCTTTCTCCGTCGGAAAAACATTCAAATTCTTTGCGCGCGTTGAAAATATAGAACTGTTATAACTTTTTTCAGCTGCATTGTACCTTTTATATGAAATACAATAAGAAACGCGAACGTGGCAACTTGTACGCCGTCGCGTCGTGTGTGCTCATAGTTTGTGCATTCATTCCGAAATTAAACATTCATTTTATTGCATTGCCAGGGAACGGAACCGAGCCAACGTTTCAGCTTTTATTTTCAAAGGACCCACGTATATAATATATACCATAGTTGGAAATGATATGCGCCAAATAGAATACTTATTTTGGATAGAAGCAGGCGGAATTCCATGATTATCAAGGAACAAACAGCTTAATCCATACTAATATTATAAATGCGAAAGTGTGTCTGTATGTCTGTCTGTCTGTCTGCTACGCTTTCCCGGCCCATCTTTTCAACCGATTTTGCTAAAATTTGGTATAGAGGTAGGTTATATCCGGGGGAAGGACATAGACTTTTTATCCCGGAAAATTAAGGAGTTCCCGCGGGAATCAAAAAACCTTATTACACGCGGACGAAGTCGCGGGCATCATCTAGTTCGCTATAATCCCCCAAAGCAATACAATAAAACTGTGAAAAAAATTAATTAAAATTAATTAGGTAATTTAAAAATAGCCTGGTCAGGATTTTGATAGGCAAGCTATTTTAGGCGTATTTATATCTATTACTAGCTGATGCCCGCGACTTCGTCCGCGTGGATTTTAGGTCTTATGGAGTCCCGTGCAGGGAACTGGTTTTTTTCCCAGTATAAATGTATATAATAATATATGAAACTGAATAAATGACCGTCAGTCTGACAATATAATATTTGAAGATCTCTCTATATGTCTTATGTCTCATTTACTTTTGTATATGGAGTTTTTTTAACCCATTTTTTTACTTTTCCGTACAATTTTCCAAACATTTTCTTTCATAAGAACCTTCTCCTTACAATAACAAACACAACAAAAAAAGAATTAGCGAAATTGGTCCAGCCGTTCACGCGTGATGCCGTGACCAAGGGAAATAGGGATTCATTTTTATACGAGTATATAGAGAAGATAAATTAAATAAAAATTCTTATACGTTTAGGGTATCGTACATACCTAAACGTATAAGAATGGGCAGACGAAATTGAGCTCTAAATCAATGCATTTATGGTTTATTTTACTTTGACAAAAATCTTAAACGATTGATCGGACATTCTTACATGATTGGGGGGCAGGGCCCCAATCATGTAAGAATTGTTCATCAAACGTTAAAGATTTTTGTCAAAGTAAAATAAAACCATAACTGCATTGAATTAGAGCTCAATTTCGTCTGCCCATTCTTATACGTTTAGGCCCTAAACGTATAAGAATGGGCAGACGAAATTGAGCTCTAATTCAATGCAGTTATGGTTTTATTTTACTTTGACAAAAATCTTTAACGTTTGATGAACAATTCTTACGTAATAGGGGGGCTGATCTGTGAAGGTCGTGGTATATCCGGCTCTCGGACCATAGAAGCCGCTGCATGGAGGCAAGCGGCACAAGACCGAACTATTTTCTCTGTAAATCCATGCATATAACGGTTGAAATGACGACGACGATGATATTAAAAAAATATTACAACATTTACAATGTATATTGTAAATCTAGTCTGAGAAAACAGTAATATATTTCTGATTTCCTATAATAACACTATAGAGCAGTCTAGTTTTCTCAAGATTTCAATAATTGTGATCTAGAAAGTGGAATTAAAATTCAACGAAGCGTATAATTGGGTATACTACTAGTGAAATAAATTATTTTTTAGTGATTATGAAATAAAAGATCTCCCAAAAGTCGTAATATCCACGTCCCCTGCTACTTTTATTTTGAATAACCATTTTAAACTATCGATTAAAGTAAAAAAAGTGCGTCGAACTTTGATGACGTCACAACTTAAAATTTCATACAAAATCCATACTAAGAACGCGTTTTGACGTTTGAAAAAGAAGTTGCTGATTTGACTAGTTGTCAAATACCTAATTGTACTTAATGGGAACAAGAAACGAGTAACAGAATGCTTTTACTTGAAGTTATCTCGATGATACTTTGTAATCTCCATTTAATATCAACTTATCTCCCAAACAAGTCGACAAGGCTTGAAGGGTGCAAAGAATCCATATGAATGTAATGTTTAATTTGTCAATCAAATTAAAAAAAAACATATTACAGAGAGGTAACTCATGTTATAAAGAAAGCTTCTGAAACTTGTTGGATCTATCTCATGGTGTTTATCACACAAATGTTTGCATTATAATCGATAATAATTTGAGCTCTATTATTTAAGTTTTATCTATCTAGTTTATTTATGTACGCATGCATGAAATGACGTGACGACCTCCGTGGCGCAGTGTTGAGCGCTGTTGCCTTAACGTGCGGAGGTCCCGGGTTCGATCCCCGGCAGGGTTTGGAAATTTATAATTTCTGAATTTCCCTGGTCTGGCCTGGTGGGAGGCTTCGGCCGTGGCTAGTTACCACCCTACCGGCAAAGACGTGCCGCTAAGCGATTTAGCGTTCCGGTACGATGCCGTGTAGAAACCGAATAGGGGTATGGGTTTAATATAACTGCCATGCCCCTAACAGGTTAGCCCGTTACCATCTTAGACTGCATCATCACTTACCATCAGGTGAGATCGCAGTCAAGGGCTAACTTGTAGTGGATAAAAAAAAAAAAAAAAAAAAGAAATGCAAATTAAGCATTACTTAGCTACATTTTTGGAAACATCCCTTACTCAACGACCTCAATTTACATAGACAGGCCCTGTCAAACAAAGAATGTAGGCGTATTTTACTAACGCCATCTAGTCTGAAAAGCGGGACAGCGCTATGGCGGGGACAAGGACAGGCTTATACAGGTGTGGAGCGCGCTCCACAGGTCGGACGCCCAATTTTTTTCTATGAAAGGGCTCATCTAGTACCTACATATAATATATCGATGCCCTTACTCCTTGCCTACAGTATACCTAGAGGGAATATCTGTGCTAAATTTCACCTATCTAGGTTAAAAAGTTTGGTTTGTGCGTTGAAGTGTGTTAGGTTAGGTTTGGTAACATGGACTTAGGTACTAGGTATTATTCGACTCCATGAACACGATATACCAGTACTTACTCAAAAACACGTCTTTTAAAGACTTTAGTTTCAAATAATGTAATACTGATAATAATTATTTAATCAAGCAGAGCGTACCTACTTCAAAGCATACTTCACTAACAATTTCAGAGTTGATAAAAGGTTGCCTGCTATTTAAAGTTTAATTATTTCCCAATAAGTAGAACTATTAGTAACTTACTTAAGTTCCCTTTTCTAAGTTTGCTATTTATGTGAACATTAGTTGGTAAAAGTTCTCTACAGATCTAAAGTAGGATTAAAGTGCGTCGAACCGTGTAATTTTACTAAGAAAGTACCTAGGTACAATAAACTACGGTACGCTATCGGTAATAGATGTGCAAGTTAATTCGTGCTTTAGAATGTAGGTATAATTACATGCTAATATAGGTTACATGCACTATTATTTCATAGATTATTCATTTTAGCCAAACCTGGTCAAATGCTTACAATGATAAGATCTTTAAAATAATATATTATGATGTAGACCTACCTATGTTACGTTCAGCATAATATAAACTACCGCTATGATAGATAATATCATAGCGGTAAAAAAGGAATTCATACATAATGTTAAAATTCGTTAAATAAAACACGTTTTTTCGTATAATTAATTGGATACATCTTTATTGACAAAATTAAAAAAAAGAAATCGTTTCGTATCGGATCAGATATAAAAGCCAAGTCGTTCGTGTTATATATAAATAGGTAAGTAATACATAATATATAGTTTTATAGAATATTTTAAGATTACTTGATAATAATTAATATATAGTTATTAGATCATTCTGAATATAAAATCTATCTTTTTATTGTAATATTTTATATACAAATATAAAAATAAAGGATACGAGACACCCTAAATGCACCCCACAATAATACTTTTAGTTGAAAAGTAAAAGAGACATAATAGGTACCATTATTATAAATTATTATATTACTCAAGTTAGGTATATTATTAATAACAGTCTAGTTTTAAGTGGAACGAAATAATATATAAATACCTAAATATAAAATCATAAAAATATCATAAAATAAATAGATATTCTTGCAAATTGATGATTGCTGATGACTCATATGACTCATATAGTGTCGTCATTGTAAAAGTATGATATAACTCCGTATTTTAAAAGTTATAGCTCATTTTCTTTGAAAGTGTTGGTTTTATACTGAAAGTAACTTTTAAATAATTAATTATAGTAAACATTGATCTGTTGTGAACATAGGAAATAAAAAATAATAATGAATAAATAAATAATGAATAATTAATAGTATTTTTTCTACACATTAATTTGCAAAGAGCTCCTTATTTATAATCGATTTCAATTATTACACTTGATAGGTACAAAGGAGATAGTTCAGTTTTAACAATAATTATTGACGACACTTATAATATACCTATAGTCCTATTGTAAGGTCAGACACGACCTATCGGATTTATACTTTGAGCTATGTAGATTATTAATTTTCACAATTTTTTAAGATCTCGTTTCAGATTTTATCTCTTTGTTTATAGATCAATACATAATTTATTATGATATAATACTTATGGCTTGTCCATTGAAGCTACTCTAGTAACGGATGCTGGCCACGACTCTCCAGAGAGCTGCCTTGAGAGCTTCCGCTGCACGCACTGGGTTTACTCGTATATTGCCAGCAACGGCTCTCAAGAACTACAAGAAAAATAAAGTGAAAAATAAATTGGTATTAATCCAGGTTTAAGTTTTTTTTATTCCCGCGGGAGCTTCTTAATTTTTCGGGATAAAAAGTACCCTATGTCATTCTCCAGGTCCTCAACTATACTCATGCCAAAAATCACATCGATCTGTTGCTCTGTTGCGGCGTGATTGAAGGACAAACCAACAGACAAAGACACTTTCGCTTTTATATTATTAGTATGATTATTATTTCTTTTATTTTATATTATTTCACGTGGCTAAATAAAAATTATAATTAACAATATATTAAGATGGCCGAAACTTTGAAAGAGGATCGACGTTTGTTTCAAAATCCCATGGAAACTCTTTAAAAAGTGACCTAGATATTATGTGTTTGCAAGCTGATTCTGTACCCTTCAAATTCAGTAAAGCAATTATTGTATTAGAATGGATTTATGTAAAAAATATACCTACTCACAATATTATTAAAAAAAAAAATGAAAAAAATGTTTGTCAGAAGTGGGATTCGAACCCACGCCCTCAGAGAGGACCAGAACAACTCACACCTACTTAGTAGGCAAGGGAACCTTGAGTCTGGCGCCTTAGACCGCTCGGCCATCCTGACAGATAGCAGCAGTGTCGAAATTACTGATCACTTACAAACAATGTAATCAGTAATCATTCTGCGTAATAAAGTAGGTACAACAATCAAGGTGACAACCACAACTTTATCCACATGAGTAATTTTATTTACATGCACTTATAATATTATGTTCTACTATATAATTCCCGGGACATTGTCTGCGTGGAATTTAGTATTACGCAGATAAATTACCCTTAAGAAAATAATCTCTCTCTATGTCGTCTTCCTCATTGCTGAGGGTCATGACTCGTGACCCCATTCCATTAATCACATAATGGCAGGGGTTTTCTTGGGATAATAATGCAGTGGGTTCCCACTTCCCAGGTCCTTCCGCATACAACTCGACTAAGAGTACTAGTGGGTCCCCACTTCCCAGGTCCTTCCGCATACGACTCGACTAAGAGTAGGTACTCTTAGATTTCTAACGATTATTATCAGATGTTAGTGATAACAGCCGGGACCGATGACTTAACGTGCTCTCCGAGGCACGGAGGAAACGAAAACGCCAAATTCGGACTACCAATCCGGTCACCCATCCAGTTACCGACTTGGTTCAATGTTGCTTGATAATCGCAATTGACTGCTATGCGTTGTCGCAACTAGGCCATCGTCCCACAATAGAATAATAGTATTTTTAAATGTAGCTCTGTATTTACTACTAGCTGATGCCCGCGACTTCGTCCGCGTGGATTGAGATTTTTTGGTTCCCGCGGGAACTGTTTTATTTTTCGGGATAGAAAGTAGCTTATCCTCTCCGCTGGCACCGCCATTTTGTAATTTGAGATTTTCAACTGACACTTTTTACGTAGGACTAAACAGACCATAATCTGTCTCTGTGCCAAACATTCAGATCCGTTCAGCCGTTCTGGCGTAAAAGAGTAATAAACATCCATACATCCATTCATCCATACATCCATTCATCCATACATCCATATATCCATACATCCATACATACAAACCGAGCGAAGCGAAGGTCTCTGAGTCTACTTGAGTGAATTTGCACTTGTCCGTCCGTCCGTCCGTCTCTCTGTCAGAGCCATAAAACTTCTGAATTACTGAACGTAATTACTTAAAATTTAAATATAATATGTAACCGATGGCCGAATATGGCTTAAAAAGTTATGAAAATCTTTATTTCAGGGGGGCACTCATAGAAAGGAATGCGAAGTAAAATATTTTTATAGCGTTATATCATATGAGTATAAGTAAAGATAATTAGGAATAGAGTCCAAATATTTTTTTTTAATTTTTCCCCTAAAATTGACGAATTATGGGGCTTTCAAAGTGGCGATTTTCGAACGTCCAAAGTTGACCTCAGAACTCTCAATTTTCTGAAAGGCTGAGCCTGAAACTTTTGAATTATATCCTGTACTTGAACAACAAAATACTAAAATTAGATAAATATTATAAGGAAACGAATTTAATTTTTAATGAGCTTCAGTAATTTTAACAGAACTTCACAATGATGTCAATAGATGGCGCTCTGTACAAGTTTATGGATACCGCGAGGTCTCAGTTCGGGGCGAACCACTAGTATTAAAGTAAGGAAGTAAGGATACTTACGTATCCAACTGGTTCATAGGTCCGTTGGTAGATTTGTTGGACTTGAGGCATGGTGACGGCGGTGGTAGCGGCTGCAACGTTGTTGCACCGCACGTCAAACGCGTCGTAGAGGCGCTTGGATGCACAGTACTGCTCGTACAGAAGTCTAGATATAGGCGAACAATAATTAGGTATGATTTTTTTTATCCACTACATGTTTGATGACCTCCGTGGCGCAGTGTGTAGCGCTGTTGTCTTAACGTGCGGAGGTCCCGGGTACGATCCCCGGCAGGGTCAATTTGGGAATTTATAATTTCTGAATTGTCCCTGGTCTGGCCTGGTGGGAGGCTTCGGCCGTGGCTAGTTACCACCCTACCGGCAGCACCGGCTACCCTTGATAGCAGTCAAGGGCTAACATTTAGTGAGCTTGAGAGTTCTTAATGAGTGGATGATCGTAGAAGGAAATTTTACCGCTGTCGATTCGCTCGAAGCAACCAACTGTGACGTTGCTGGGTAGAAAAATGGTGCATGTTATAACTTTGATACTAATAGTAGAAATTTCACATCTAACAAACTCTTTCTTTTTTATCCACTACAAGTTAGCCCTTGACTGCGAATTGCGATCTCGAATTGAATCCATGATTTCAAACTAAATTCCACAGTATAGGTAAATACGATCGAGATCTAAAATACAGGCGCGCGGGGGTGAAATCGAACGAGCATAGCATGTCGCAAAAAATTTAAGAAATATTTTTTGTAAAAAAAATTACTGTTCAATAAAATTGATTGTATCTGATTTAGAAATTAAAATTGAGTGTAATTTTAATTGAAATTGATTTAGAAATTGAAACTTTTCGAGCAAATTACTACAAACTAGTTACTTTTAACTATAACTTTACTTATAAAGTCTACCAATGCATCGAAACAAATCCAAATGCAGAGCTATGTCACTTAGGCCATTGTCATGGCATTTATTTGCGCTCATGTCCATGTTGGCATGAGGCTCCGTCAGGGCACTGCGAGTCCTAAACTAGGTACACAATAATACTTGGGCCAATTTCACTTACGGCGCTTATAGCCATTATTTTTGGTACGTAAAATCAAAATCTTTCCATACGTACTCCAATTGCTCTTCATTTGCGTTGCATTGGTCAATGATGCGGTCCCAGGCCTCGTCGAATTGGTAGGTTCTTCCACCGCCGGGGCAGTTTCCACGGAAACCAGACTAGAACATCATTAATTCAATTCATTTATTCAATATAGGTACACTGTGGGTACACTTATTGACGTTAAAAAATACTTACTTATAAAACATGATGATGATAATCAGTTACGGTATCTTAAAACTAAAGTTACGAGGGTTCCAAACGCGCCCTGATCTGAGAAGAGCCCACAACAAACTCAGCCGGGGTTTTTTTTGTTTTTATTATCACCATCTCACAAATCATCTTAACTAAAGAACTATCAGAGCCATTAGAGCAAATCATTGCCAAGCTTCCTTGTCGTTTAAGTAATCAATGCAAAATACCAGATGAGTTATTCGATGAACTAGATTCGTAAATACCAGACGTGTCGTTCTGACCACGTTCTGGCGCACGTACGGTATTTACGAATAGACGGGTTGGCCTGCAACGACATTTGGGTACCCACTACCCCGATTGCACCCAGTCTTGTCTGTTCTACTCCTAGAACCCGGAGTGTTTTCGCAAAGTGCGATAATAGACGCTTTTCAGGCGGAGCCCGGTTAAAAAAACTTCACCCTGCCAGATTACAGATACGACAAGATTTCGACCATCAGACCCGTTAAAAAATCCATTGTTATTTAGAGAATCATTATCATACTAATATTATAAATGCGAAAGTGTGTTTGTTTTTGTTGGTTTGTCCTTCAATCACGCCGCAACGGAGCAACAGATCGACTTGATTTTTGCCATGGTTATAGTCGAGGACCTGGCGAGTGACATAGGCTACTTTTTATCCCGGAAAACTAAGGACAGTTCCCACGGGAATCAAAAAATACTTAAACCACGCAGACGGAATCGCGGGCATCAGCTAGTTTTATATATATTATATATAATGCTATTAATTCTATTGTCATTCAAAACATGGCAATTTTACGAGCCATCGCCCAATATTACATTATTGTGGGATGTTAAAAATACCATCAATATCAATGAAAGTCCAAATAGATTTAGATCAGACAGTGGTTTGATTAACGATGAAACTATGAATGTTGGAACTGACATAAAATATATGGTCTAACGGAGAATGCAAGTCGTGCACACTCATCTATGAATCAACCGTGTTATTATGTATTGTAGTGTTAGAAAATAAGAAGGTATAAGTGTACGGGCACGAAACTAGCGGTAGCGGGGCGACGGCGGTAGCGGGGCGATGCGATTAGTCGGCGAGCTGGTGACGAATTTCGGGAACAATTTGAAAGAGGTCTGGTAATACTTTATAACCGACAAAAACGTCTGGGATTTATTTTTTCGATTTCCATACGTATAAAATTTAAAATTAAAAAAATCAAGTTGCAAAAAAAGTGTTTTTTCCGATTTCTTTTTTGCAAATGTTATATGCTGCGCAGTAGCGAAATAACCGCAAATGCTCTACCAGACTTGCAGAACTGGATTCGCAAATGAACGAAAGTGTGGTATTTCCATGGAGGTAGGAAATTAGTACCTTCTGGTATTTCCGTGTTTGCCACAACGCGTCCTGGGGCATTTTTAGAAAAGCCATACTGATGATGTTTTACTGTGATGTTTTACATTGAACGCGTTGCGAGGTGTTTATTCGCCCACAAAGCATTTTCGTTCTTTGATTCTAACAAACATAATCAAATATTATTTAAAAATACAATCTAAAGAATTTGATGTTTAGGTAGGTACATAAAAAACTATAAATGTAATCTAAATTAATACTAAAAAACTAAAATAAATTAAATTAAATAAAATAATAATTTAAAAATTGCATAATTGGCACCAAAATTAATAGGTACATACAGAATAACGGACGCCGTCGGGGTCGTTGACTAGTCCGACGATCACGTCGATATTGTAACACATGCTTTTGATGTGATTGTCAATAGCAGCTGACAGACAGTCATCATCGTCATCATCATCATCTTCATCATCGATAAGGGCGTTGATAAGCTGATAAAGAGATTGGAAGAAATTATCATTAAGAATATTAATCAAACCATTAATAATAATAATAATAAATTAATTTATTTGCTTGAAAACATGGGTTACATTACAATTATACTTAAAGATACCAAACATGTTTTGCCATAATATAGGCGTGCAAATATGAATTTATACTTAGTCACTAGAAATACCTACTACCTACTAGCCCATCATTTTATTTTATCTGAATACCTTAATATTTATTACATACTTATAGATATTATTAATTTATTATGAATTATTTTTGCTATAGATTACTGTTACGCTAAGACAATCATATTAAGATTTATAATAACAATAGCACTACCTACTTAACACAATTCAGTACACCAATTTTTTTTTTTTTTTAATAGGCACTGAACACTTTATGTCAAATTATTAATATTTTTTAAATATCCAAGATTAAGATGTCAAGCTCATAGAAAATAATAAATGTACAAAAAATAAAAACAATAAGTAGTAAGCATTATGTCAATCGTTGGTAGTTAGCGGAAAAATTCTATGTCTATGGTAACTTGTAAGTATAATCATGTCAATCAAATTTCATTTTAAAATTGAAGTTGAAGACAACATGCGTACTAACTGCACTGCTAGTTCACTAGAGCAGGACGAGTCTCCTCTCAGAATGATAAGGGTTTGGCCATTAATTCACCACGCTAGCCAAGTACGGATTGGCACACTTCACACACCTTTGAGAACATCACGAAGAACTTGCGTGTATGCACTATTCCTCACGATGTTTTCCATCACTGTTAAAGCGAGCGATGCAAAACATTACTTAATTTAACTTCTTAAAGCGCACATCCACCACCACCACAGCCCATTAACGTCCCACTGCTGGGCACAGGCCTCCACTCTCATAGGAGAGAGGGAATTAGAGCTTAGACCCACCACGCTGCTCCATTGCGGGTTGGCGGGCTTTAATTCGACTATTATCATGTTAGTGACAGTGGGCTAGTACTGAGAATTTCTAGTCAGAAAAACCCAATACTCAATTATGGCCCGACCCGGGACTCGAACCCGGGATCTCGTCGGCCGCAGTCGAACATGCCAACCACTAGACCAACGAGGCAGTAAAGCGCACATATATTTAAAAAAAAATCATCATAGGCTTACGCTTGACCACAATCACACCTGATGGGAAGTGATGATGCGACCTAAGATGGGACGCGCTTGCCCTACTAAAACTTAAAACTACGAATAAATAGAGGTCTCATCCTAATTATTAGATGCAATATAGAAGCTAGAGGACAGACACTGCTATTGGAGCACATTCTCCAAGCCGATCAATGCAATGTCCATCTAAGTGAGGCACTTATGTTTTGACTTATCTTGAACAGTTCACCTTCTAGTTTGTTTTGGCTTTGAGCGTTTCAATCCAACGTCTGCCTGGGTATAATATAGTTGGGTTCTCGACACAGTGTATGCTCGATAAATTTTCATTATCGGCGTCGGACTTCAAGGTT
Source organism: Erebia ligea (assembly GCA_917051295.2). NCBI lineage: Eukaryota > Metazoa > Arthropoda > Insecta > Lepidoptera > Nymphalidae > Erebia > Erebia ligea. The sequence continues at coordinate 10,774,355 of OU785241.1, read as the reverse complement.
TATAGATTCACGGGTTGTTCATGGCATAGCGTCTTCAGGTTATAGTCTTATATCATTGACTTCCCTAGTTGGTAAATCGATGTCTTATATCGAAAAAACTTGCAACTTGTTAGAGACGTCGCTACGCCATGATGCCATGTCGTAGATGAAATTGGTGAGGGTTTCCGTTGATGATGATGATAAAGTTTTTTTTTAATCTTTATTTTTTAGAGGCTTTTATCCCTTTTGGATGATCCCGATGGGACTTACATATCGTCAGTCCCATCGTACATACGAAAAAAACAAACAAACAAATAATTTAATCTTAAAAGTAACAGAAAATTAAATAAGTACTCACAAAACAATACACTACATGTTGATAAGTCCAATAATAATAAAGACGGACTCACAAACTGTTTGTATCAAATGTGATGATAAAGATGATGGTGTACTCACATCGGCCGCTTGGCAGGAATCCCCAGGGATGCCGTTGGCAAGTTGCCCAATAATGGAGATAGTCTGGAAGGCGGCTATGGCCTTGCTGGGCAAATCAGGTAACGACGCCATTGTGACGACATTCTTAATGAGTTGATACTCGTAGAAGGGAAGTTCACCGCTGTCAAAAAGCTCGAAGCAACCAACGGTGACGTTGCTGGGTAGGAAAATTGTGCATGATATAACTTTGATGCTAATAATACAATTTTTTTTTGTACCAAAAGGTTATACAATGTGTAGAAAAACAGAAACATAGTGGACAAGGAAACACTTACTCTATAAGAAATCTCTACCAGTGACCCTCGGCAGTGAGAAAGTTTGTGAAGTTCAAGGTGAAATTTCACATCTAACAAACTCTTTTTTTTTTATCCACTACAAGTTAGCCCTTGACTGCGATCTCACCTGATTGTAAGTAACGATGCATTCTAAGATGGTCGCGGGCTAACCTGTTAGGGGCATGGCAGTTATATTAATCCCATACCCCTATTCGGTTTCTACACGGCATCGTACCGGAACGCTAAATCGCTGGGCGGCACGTCTTTGCCGGTAGGGTGGTAACTAGCCACGGCCGAAGCCTCCCACCAGGCCAGACCAGGGAAAATTCAGAAATTAGAAATTCCCAAATTGACCCTGCCGGGGATCGAACCCCGGACCTCCGCACGTTAAGACAACAGCGTTTAACACTGCGCCACGGAGGTCGTCGCAGGGGTAGGGGTACTAATAGGGGTTTGCGTTTAATAGACCAATAGATTTGAGTTTCGCACAGTTGAGATTTTTTTTTTTTTAAATTAATTTATTTATTTTAGGACATCCAAAAGGTTACAATACAATAGCAGGAAAAATATAGCTGGTTAATAGAGTAATATATGCATTATTGTTAACCCACTTAGAGGTTGCAATATACAGCTAAATCGCACTATAGGTCGGAGAAAAAAGTAATAAATAAAAGAGGAAAAGATACAAAATAAAATAAAAAATAATTTAGTTAACTCAAATAATTAACAGTGATGAGATCCAGCAAGCTACGGTAGACAACTAACCGGATTTAGTTTAGATTTAGATTCAGCAAGTTTATCATACACGTTTATTAAACCACGCGGGCGTACCTACTCATGAGCTTCCTAATTCCTTCATACCTTACTAGTAACTAGTAACGTATGAAGGAATTATTTATTCAAATAAATTATTTTTTTGTGATTATTAAATAGAGGATCTCCCAAAAGTCGTAAAATCCATATCCCCTGTTAGTTTTATGTTTAATAACTATTTTAAACTATCGATTAAAGTAAAAAAAGTGCGTCGAACTTTGATGACGTCACTATGCAGTATTTCATACAAGATCCCATACTAAGCACACGTTTTGACGTTTGAAAAAAATTTGCTGATTTGACTAGCTGTTGTCAAATACCCAATTATCCTTACTAATATTATAAATGGGAAAGTGAGTTTGTTTGTATGTTTGTTCCGCTTTCACGCCGTAACTACTGAACCGATTGCTTTGAAATTTTGCAGACGTAAAGTTAGAAGTCCGGATTAAATAATAGGGTACTTTTTATCCCGAAAAATTAAAGAGATCCTGCGGGAACTGAAAAACCTTGATCCACGCGGACGAAGTCGCGGGCATCAGCTAGTGTTTAAATATACCTGTTGATAAGATAGTCATCGTCCTTAATGACGGGAGCTGGGACGACGTGGCTCTGGCTAATAATCACCGCGGGCCCCGAAAGTGCGCTCTGTTGGCAAGAAAGAAAAGTAGTCAGTCAAAGTCAAAATTAGCTTGGCCCTCAGGAGCTCTTAACTGTAGGTACATCCTTTTTAGGGTTCCGTAGCCAAATTTGGCAAAAACGGAACCCTTATAGATTCGTCATGTCTGTCTGTCTGTCTGTCTGTCTGTCTGTCTGTCTGTCCGTCCGTATGTCACAGCCACTTTTTTCCGAAACTATAAGAACTATACTGTTGAAACTTGGTAAGTAGATGTATTCTGTGAACCGCATTAAGATTTTTACACAAAAATAGAAAAAAAAACAATAAATTTTGGGGGTCCCCATACTTAGAACTGAAACTCAAAAATTTTTTTTTCATCAAACCCATACGTGTGGGGTATCTATGGATAGGTCTTCAAAAATGATATTGAGGTTTCTAATATCATTTTTTTCTAAACTGAATAGTTTGCGCGAGAGACACTTCCAAAGTGGTAAAATGTTGGTCCCCCCCCGTAACTTCTAAAATAAGAGAATAATAAAACTAAAAAAAAATACTTAGTACTTAGTTGCTTTAGCAATAAGACCGCCTTTGCACATTTCTATGTAGTCTTACTACTGCTTTTTAAGTAGTGTATAATAATATACTAATACTAGCTGATGCCCGCGACTTCGTCCGCGTGGATTGAGGTTTTTCGGTTCCCGCGGGAAACTTTTTAATTTTCCGGGATAAAAAGTAGCCTATGTGCTATTCCAGACTATAATCTATCTCTGTGCCAAATTTCATCCAGATCCGTTCATCCGTTGGAGCGTGATTGAGTAACAAACATACATCCATACATCCATCCATCCAAACTTTCGCATTTATAATATTTACATGCGAAAGTGTTTGTTTGTTGGTTTATTGGTTTGTTGGGTTGTTCTTCAATCACGTCGCAACGGAGCAACGGAGCAACGGATCGACGTGGTTTTTGGCATGGGTATAGTTGAGGACCTGGAGAGTGACATAGGCTTTATACTTTTTATCCTGGGAAATCAAGGAGTTCCCGCGGGAATAAAAAAATCTTAAACCACGCGTACGAAGTCGCGGGCATCAGCTAGTTTCTAATATACCTACCTACTTACTTACGTCAAAGTTGAAATGCTATACGATCCACTCAGACCAATGGCGGATCCTAGTGAACTCCAGAGTTATATTCGATCCACTGGTGTGCAATTAACTAGTTAACTTTTAACTGCGGTTTCATAGACCCAAACTTCAATGACATTTATGGAGCTTCTAGAAATCTAGACGATGAACGTAGCTTCTTCTTCATGAATAAGGGTTTTAAAAATCGCAGCGGAACTCTTTGATTTTCGGGAATATATAAATCCTATGACACACTTTACTTTTTTATTTCCAGAGAGTTCCATTAAAGTACGGATAGTCCAATTAGATTGTAGGTAACTAAGACCTTTGATTGAATATTTATTCGGTCTAGCGTCGGTCAATTATACGAGCTAACAAAATACAAACAAACGATCAAAAAACCTTTCAATAGGGACCACAGCACACAGTAACTTTTGACGTGTAAATTCAAAATTGGAACAAGATGGCGGCCAACCGCGACCAACCAATCGGAACAATTCCCTAACAAGCTCGTTGACAGATGCGGTTGCGATCTCCCTCGTGAATTATTTGGAAAACAGAGTTTCCATTTATCTCTATTGGGAATTTCGAGACAATTTTTCGAGCTCTGTAACAAACGAACGATGACATTACAATTTTGCTAACCAATAATATTTTGTCAGCAAATTGGTATACACTTCTTTGTAAAATGAAATTAACAAGCCTTGTTCTCCTATGAACATATTTAAGTTCTTTTCGCTATTCTAATTTTCAAGAAAATTAAAAATAAAGGTAACTTATCGAATTTCGTGAGAGGTATTCGAAACTGCTACATCTTGCTATAACTATATTCTTTTCCGAACAGCCGAACTTCTACCGACTGAGCTAGAACCTACTTGGAAGTCTTTACAATGTTCAAAACTAGCTAAAAAATTACATACCTACAGTTAGAGAATTTAACGCTTTTTTGTCACGTAGGGGAGACCAGGGATGAAAGTAACACGGGATGAACGTAACAAATGAGTTTTTGAACGAGTTTTGTTGGTTACACTGATGGCTGTTTCACCAAAATGCTCAATTTTGAACCCCCCCTATCCTCAGTTGCGCTCACTGCGCTGTGCCGACGGTTGTTGACGTGACGAGTCGGTGCCGCAAAAATACCTCCAAAGTTAGTTTTGGCAATTTTTTTCAACTGCGTTTGTTTTTATTATGGTAGGCTTAAGCTCGCGTGTCAAGTGCCAGTAAAGTAGCTTAAGTATTCATCTTTTGAAATTAGCATTTGAAACGGTATATTTCTATCGGATTTTTAGTTTATAGGCATGTGTTTGCCATATTTGGTAAAATTTTTAGGTAGGGATGAAAGAAACACGTTGTTACTTTCATCCCGATTATGATCGTGACATCTTATAGCATGTTTTATTGTGCCTTTTTATATCAAAGTATTGCATAGGTTCTTATTTTCTTATTCCAGAATGCCTAATATATATAAACGAAATGCCAGTAGAGGTTTAGTTACTGCAAAAATTATGGATTTGGCTACAGAAGAAATACTTCGCAGAAAAGTACACTCACCAAGCCCTTCTGAATTAACTGCGTAAAAAACAATGCATGGTGGATAAGTTCCTCTCAAAAAGTTTTAATAAAAAATCCGAGATAGCAATAAGTATATCTATCGTTTAAGGTTAAAACCATAACCATTTTTATGATTTTCAAACTTGGTCTAAATCAATGATTTAATTGCGAAGATGTTTTACCGACAGAAATAATCCTTTTCAAAATAAATATGTTAGTCATCTCAAGTATTTAATGAAGTTAAAAATTGACCTTTACACCATTTAGTTCAGATGAATATCTTATGAGATATCATAGAAATAAAGTAAAGTGAAATAAGAAATGGCGCGGCTACGGCCGGCAGTGGGGTGATTTGTTTGTCTGGTTGATATCTAATTTTTAATTAAGTATTTTAGAAGTTTTTTTTTCTAGAAATGTTTTTTTTTGACATTTGTGATACTTATGTAAAACATAAAAGGTTGATTATGTTGATTATGAAAGTAACTTCGATTTTATTTGTAATGTTACAACCAACCCGTTACACTGTTACAACCAACCCTAGGGGTAGGGATGGTTGTAACAAATTCCACTCTTTTTATTTGGTAGTTTTTCTCAAAATCTATAACATCAGTTGCATTAGTGCTAATGTTAAAAGATAGCTGAAAGACCGATCTATCATATGTACTGATAAGAATTTTGATATTCAACAAGCTCAGTGAGATATTACGAGAAAATTGAAAATTGTTACGTTCATCCCTGGTCTCCCCTACATTTTTTTCAGGCCCCCGTGGGCCCCCTATACTCTAACTCAGTGGCTATCAAAAATAAAGCCATTGAGATATTATTTTTATTCATTGAAGGTTTTCTATAAATAATTAATGTTATTTTTATTTAATAGTAAACGTTCAATGGATAAAAAATATCCTACGTCAATGGCTTTCATTTTCATTTCAGTATAGTCCCACAAACTAGTCTGACCTGAAAATTAAAAAAAAACTTAACAGGCATAAAAATTAGTTCCAATTTTGGCTGCCGGGTCAGATACGTTTGACGGACTATAATATTAATATGTTCTACAAACACTTGCAACAGCTTAGCAGTTACACAGATAATTGACCGAGCGAAGCGAAGGTCTCTGAGTCTACTTGGGTGAATTGGCACTTGTCCGTCCGTCCGTCTGTCAGAGCCTTATAACTTCTGAATTGCTGGACATAATTACTTCAAATTTAAATATAATATGTAAACCGATGGCCTCCCGCCGAATATGGCTTAAAAAGTTATAAAAATCTTTATTTCAGGGGGGCTCTCATAGAAGCGAATGCGAAGTAAAATATTTTTTATAGCGTTACATAGGGTTGCAGTATATCATTTTAAAGATAATTAGGAGTAGAGTCCAAAAATATTTTTTTTTGAATTTTTCTCCTAAAATTGACGAAATGGGGGGCTTTCAAAGTGGCGATTTTCTAACGTCCAAAGTTGACCTCAGAACTCTCAATTTTCTGAACTCTCAAGCCTGAAACTTGATCAATTATTTGAATTATATCCTGTACTTGAACAACAAATACTAAAATTAGATAAATATTATAAGGAAACGAAATTATTTAATTTTTAATGATGATGATATTTTTAACAGAACTTCACACTGATGTCAATAGATGGCGCTCTGTGAAACCGCGAGGTCTCAGTTCGGGGCGAACCACTAGTATAGATAGATATATAGATTATAGATTTTTCGGGATAAAGTGAAGTTGAACTTCGATGGAAATTCAATACACGAATGTATTTGAGTGTGATTCCAGCACGAAACTGTCACGTCAAACGCATTACCATGTAAATCTGCGGGCTCCCACGTGAATTCATATCGAGAGATAAGTACCGAGATACTCAGTAATGTATACATAAATCCTGGGACTTGACAAATAGGCGCGTTTATGTAATAGTAGGACTATATTTAAAGACTATGTAAAACAGCATTTGTTGAGCCGAGGCTGGTAATAGTCATAATCATACTAATATTATAAATGCGAAAGTGTGTTTGTTTGTTGGTTTGTCCTTCAATCACGCCGCAACGGAGCAACGGATCGACGTGATTTTTGGCATGGGTATAGTTGAGGACCTGGAGAGTGACATAGGCTACTTTTTATCCCGGAAAATTAAGGAGTTTCCGTGGGAATTTAAAAAAACTCATCATAATTAAAAATTTGAGTCGCGGGCATTAGCTAGTTTCTATTATATCTAGCTTAGTAGTATTTCTTTGATGTAAGTAATTCATCAACATTCAACAGTATTACTATACTTACGTGGAAGAAATTTTCATCGCATTCGGCAGCCCACAAAACAGTGTAATTCTTGTTACATTACGTATATATATTGTGTATTAACTAAATATTGTAACATTATTTTTTTTCATAAAAAAGAGCAACTGCTGAGTTTCTTGCCGGATCATCTCAGCAGAATCTGCTTTTCGAACCGATATAAATGGCACAAGTTATCCTACGTGAAATAAATAAATCATTTCATTTCATAAATATATTATTTAGCCAGATATTTTGAATGTATTAAGTGTATCACTGCCCATTACTACCCAAATTATAAATACGAAACTGTGTTTGATTGCTCTTTCGTTTGTCTACGTCTTCATTAGTGCAGACTAGGAATTTAGGCACGTCGAAATTAACCTGAAAACGCTTTATATACAAAATCCGAAGTTTTGGCTATTTCTGAAGATTGCCTATATTGCCATTTTTAGGATAACTTATTATTTTTTATGACAATTTAATCAAATTATTGTTTATTAGCTAGATACGTTTTGTAAACTTATTTTTTTAGTAGATGTTTTTATAAGCTGACATCGAAGAATGAAATTAATATTTTTGAAGATTGCCTATAATATACCGCCATTTCTGAAGATTGCCTTCTGATAGGTCATTTGCGATGCGCTCGCTTTTCGTCTTTGGACATATAGATGTTCTCTAAGAGCCAAGACACGAAGGTATGGAATATTCAAAATAATAATTTCGGCATTAAAAATTCACAGACACCCTATCGCTTAAAGCGAATGTCACTCCCAAATCGAGATTTCAATACACGAGGACGGGTTTCGGCACGACAATGTCACGCCAAACAAAATATTCTCGGAAATCTGTGGATACCTACGTAAATCTGTTCAGAGAGGAGAATTGAAGAGATGTGTACATAAATCATAGCCAATACCTACATCCTAATGGAATTTTGAGATCAGCAAGCGTTGAATTTTCCAGAAGTAGATTCCATTAAACTCAACACCAACTTGCTTGCTTTAAAAATTCGATTTTTTTGAAATTTATGCAGAACTAGATGATTCCCGCGACTTCGTACGCGTGGATTAGGTTTTTGATTCCTGCGGGAACTCTTTAATTTTCCGGGATAAAAAGTAGCATAATATGTCCTTCCCCGGGATACAACTTACCCCTGTACCATTGAAATAGAATGAGTAATAGAATCAGGGTCACGAACAAAAATTATCGCAAAAATGTCCCAATTTGACAACACATAAACATTTGAGTATCTGACTGTTAAATGTAGAAAAAGGTATTACATTAGCAACAACTTCAGTTAATTATGCACCTTAAGATTAACACATAAAGCTAGATTACGATTAGAAAATATTAATTCTTAAGACGTTCTGTCATCAGAGAAAAGGTAGGAATAACCTTTCAATCCAAAATAAAAAGTAATTTTTAAAATATGTATAAAAATATTTATTATTAAAATAAAACTTAATGTGTAAGCAATAAGGTACGTCATACGTTGCCAAATTGGTACCTTTGCACTATTTTGGAACTAGACGCAACTCTTGGCATCACATTGTCAATATCAACAACGTCAATTTATTATAAACCTTAATACTTAGCATTTAGGATAGTTACGAATTTAGTATATTTATATTTAAGACCTTTTGTCTCTGTAGTAAGGCAAAAACAAAAAAATTCAATGGAACGAAATTCAAATAGAACAATGGAGACATGGAGTTGCAGAATATTTTTTGCTGTGTATGTTCGTGTATATTTATTACTAGCTTACGCGCCCCAGCAACTCACTTATTTGTGTTATACCTGTACCGTATAATTTATTTATCAAAATAAAAATTGATACAGCTTTGGTGTGTAGTACTGCGAAAAACCACGTAGGTTTAAATTGCGTACCTACTCTTTCCTCTTCTATCAATATTTATAACTATAAAATGCTATGATCTGCATTAGTATCTGTGTAAAAACACGAGGAAACTAAAACTAAACTACCTTACATTTGTTTAAGAAGTAAGAGTAACTTATATTTTAAATTATCCTTATAGTTAGTTTCATTTTAAAAATCCACTAAACATTTCATCCGACATTCCAAATGAATCCTATCGTTAAACAATAAGAATAACTGGTATTATAATATGTATGTATATTACATGATGATAATTCTATTTTTATGGATTGTTTGAACCTATTAAATAATTTATCAAAAAATTGGTAAATAGATCCCAAAAGTAATTTATTGACAGACAACGCTCAGCTTAAGCCTCTAGGTAGTGGTACAATTTTATTTCGATGTCTTGAACTTGTTTTGAACAGGATTTCTTTATTCAACGTATCTTGTTGTACGAAGAAATTTATATTAAGTAATAAATAAATAATAAAATTTTGAAAATTCACCCACTAAGAGGGTTAAATACGGGATTAAAACTTGTAAATATCAAAATTTACGTAAACACCGACTTCTCTCCACAACTATCTACTTTCTCTACTCAACTGGCTTTGATGCCGATTCAGATTTAGGCTTTGCGGCTTTTATTCTATTTTACTATTTTTTTTATATAATATTTATTTAAAGTATTTAAACTATATTTATGTACCCAATGTATTTTATGTGTACTTATGTAACTATGGAGGTAAGTATGTGTGTTTCCAGTAATATCAATTTTATCAAAATGAATTTGAACATAATATAATATGTTTTTTAGATGGCTTGAACAACTCTACTGCACAACGAAATGGATTGCCAGGGAAACAACAAACAACAATACTTTTAAAACACCAATACTACTCCATGCATCCCCTGTATCCAGAACAGTCAATGTTTGTTACAATATTTGACGCATTGTCACCAACATTGGCCAAACAATAACAATAATATTAGTACAATTTTTATATGAGCACTACGGCATTTTGACGCGTCGTTATGTTGGCTATGGTTGGCCTATACTAATGGCAATTAAGAGCACCTTCGTATTTTGTGCTGTAACTTTTCGGGGACAATTTAGAAGCGCTAATCGGACATCTAGTATAGGTACTAAAATTCTACATCAATGCCCTGTACCAAATTTCATCAAAATCGGTTGAACAGATAAGCAGTGAAAGCGTAGCAGACAGACAGACAGACAGACGGACAGACAGACAGACACACTTTCTCATTTATAATATTATTATTTATATATTTATATATTATATTTATTATATTTATATTATATATTTATAAAATTTATAAATTTATAATATTAGTATGGAAGTATATATGACGAGTTTGTTGGATCACCATTCTCCAATATAACCCCATATTTATGACCATTGGAATTTAATTAAGTAAGTAACACCATTTGAAACAAAATACTTATAACTTTTATGTAGTAAGTACATATAGACAGTGACTGCAGTTTTAGCTTTTTTTGCATTCGTAAATTTTTTTCAGGGTACAATTTTATATCAAGCCATTCTAAGCAATTCGTAATCATTTGATAGCTTAAAAAAAAAGATTCCGACGAATTGAGAACCTCCTCCTTTTTTGAAGTCGGTTAAAAACGGAGATCATACATTGCTTTTAGATATACAGTCACCTATATGTAAACTCCTTAAACGTCGAATTATCCGTTTTAGAAACGATTACGATTACGATTTACACACAAATACACAATACACAATCGAGGGGCAGATTCTAAAAATATTTTTTTTGCTAATATTATAGAGCTTATAATATTTTTAATTTTTATAATAAACACAGTTAAAAACAATAAATAAACGCTTTCAATTGAAAAATAAATAAAATTCTTACCTGTGCGAAAATAAATAGGACCAATACGAGAGACAGCATTTTGATGCTCTTCTGTAGACAAACGGTATATACAATACACGTACCACATTCAAAAATTCGTCTATTTATATCAAATTTGTTGTCTAAAGACATCAATGATGCAGACAAATATTAATCTAAAAGACCGCAACTGTTTAAACAGATCCTATTCGCAAATAATTATAGGGTTAACAATATAATATTTCTCATTGCAAAATATTATAAATCCTTACCGCTGTCAAAATAAAGTTTGAATTTGATCAAAAACTATTTCCACAAGCGTAGATGTTACGTTGTAATCAAATTATTGTTCAATAGATTTCAAACAAAAGTTGTAATTAAATTGTGTTTATTATAATTGTTTTTCGTTTACAGTTGTTGTGTTTTTGTTAACAATAGTGTTAAATTAAGACATTATTCTGGTGTTTAACGTCATAATCTGCAAATATTTATACGTACACAGCTGGCGAATGCGCTGCACATTTTTTTTACGCCATAACAAGGGAGCGCTTGGCAGCGATCTCACCTGATGGTAAGTGATGATGCAGTCTAAGATGGCAGCGGGCTAACCTGTTAGGGGCATGGCAGTTATAATACCCCTATTTGGTTTCTACACGGCATCGTACCGGAACGCTAAATCCCTTAGCGGTACGTCTTTACCGGTAGGGTGGTAACTAATTAACTATAGCCACGGCCGAAGCCTTCCACCAGGCCAGGCCAGGGAAAATTCAGAAATTAAAAGATAAGAAATTTAAAATAATTAAAATATAAACCTTAAAACTCATGAAAAAAACCACGTCGATCTGTTGCTCCGTTGCGGCGTGATTGAAGGACAAACAAACAAACATACTTTCGCAATTATAATATTAGTACGATATTACCTAGTATCGAATCTAGATGCCTGCCAGCGGTTTCAACTAGTTCATGGAACTAGGTAAGGCAGGTATAGGTTCTCTGTCCCGGTACTTCATTACTCGAAGCGCAAAAGGAATAGCTCGCGGCGTTTTGCCATTTACCTGGTTGGTACATTTGCATAGGGTTGTCACTGCAAGAATTACAGAAATTGGAACCTTTCTTACTTTGATTTGTTCCTTTATTTTTATATCCATACTAATATTATAAATGCTTAAGTGTGTCTGGCTTTCTGTCTGTCTGCTATACTTTCACGGACCATCTTTTCAACCAAATTTGACAAACTTTGGTACAGAGATAGGTTGCATCCCGGAGACGGGCACGGGCATAGGCTTTTTTTTCGGAAAATCAGAGAGTTCTCTTGGGATTTTGAAACCTAAATCTACGCGGGTGAAGTCGCGGGCAGTTGTCAATAATTTAGAAATATGTATTTCTGGGGAGGCAGGGTTATTTTTAATACTATAACTGTGAAGTGTGCGGTCTATGAGCCTTATATATTCTAAAAATATTGATTTTATCACTAATGTAGCGTGTGTGGCGTTGTCACTATTTCACTGTTTATTAAATAAAATGCAGTCAGCATTTTTGCCACCATTCCAAGTGGGCATGATTTGTTCTGATTTGATCAGTGATGTAGAATTTTAGTACCTATTATATTTCGATGGATTTGATTGACATGATTTGATTAGCCTAGCTAGCTATAAATTTTATCGTAACGTTTTCAATAAAGCACATAGAATTGAAAAAGTATCATTTCTTTGTACTTAGTGGCAGCCCTACTCAGTGCAATATAGTTCTCAGCAACTAAAAACTGTTTACGAGCCAACCGTCTTCGGCGGCACTTCTCATTAGCACTCAACAAAAGCGTACTTGATAATATCTCTTTCGCGTGGTACTTACATACTTATTAACTTAATGAGAAAATATTTTACTAAATATTGTTAGACGGAAATAAGTGAGTTTGTACAAGGCCTTATTGCCTCTATCGATCTCGAATTTTGTCTAGACTTGGCAACACTTCCCGCGCGACCTTGTATTTATGCACTATCGATGTAGGTACACACAAAGCTCGGCTTATACACCACTCGTTACAGCGTAACTATAAATATTTAATCTGTGCCCCCACCATTATGTGAACTACGGGAAGTGGTCACGACCACGAGTCACGACCCTCAGAAATTACCCATAAGGCTTTCCAGGCGTTTTACGCGGACGTTTTGTCATTTCCTTCCGAAAGCCGTCAAGCGGTCGCATCGCGGAAATCGTCTTGAAAATGCAGTTTAAACATTGGACTAGAAATTCAGGCACGTTGAGATTGGCCTCAAAACTCCTCAGGATAAAGGCGGCTTTGGACCAAGACCTCTAGCCAATTCTGAGAATCACCTAGGCCAAACGCAATGCGCCCGTATTTCAGCTTTGGACTTTATCCACAGAATAGGTAATAGTACCTATATGCTATAACATAGAGACAAAAACGGGTCTAAGAAAACAGTCCTAGCAATACTGTGGAGACACCCACATCTGACAAATATAACAATAACTCCGCCCGTGAAACAATAGAGACATTCTGAGCGAAACAATTTCACGGAGATTCTTGATCCGCAGATTTATGCAACATTTGTACGCGGGCTCCTCTCCACTCTGTAAACTCAAATACTATGGCGTGCTGCGACCGTGACACGAGCGAAGCGAGTCCATAAGCGCAGCGGGGCATCGGGCATAATAAAATACGCTAATGTGTAACTTTAATCATGCGGTCCAAATGGGTACATTTAGACTGGATCCATGACGTCAGTATGATGATGTCTAGACTAGTTGACGACCTAACGCTGTGGTCTTAAAAGTGGGAGGTTCCGGGTTCGAAGGAGATAGCTCATGGAGAGTCAATTTGAGAATTTATAATTTCGAAATTTTCTCTGATCAGGTCTTGTTCAAGGCCTCGGCCGTGGCTATTTGCCACCTGGCATAGACCTGACGCCAAGCACTGATAACTTTCCGGTAGGCACGTTGCCGATAAAAACCGATTAGGGGTATGGTTTAATAACTGCCATATCTCTAACAGGTTAGCCCGCTACCATCTATAAGACTGCTAACTTGTAGAATGAAAAACGCCATACAAATCACAAATTATCCTATTACAAGATAGAGCCTGTGACTTCGTCAGCATGGATTAAGGTTTTTTGATTCCCGCGGGAACTCTATTCGTCAAAATCGGTTGAAAATATGGTCCCTGGAAGCGCAGCAGACAGACAGTCAGACCAACAGACATACCGACAAACAGATACACTAAACACTTATAATTTTATGGGTATTTTATTATGGATAAACTACCAAAAACTATTTCCATATTCTATTTCTCGGCAAAATAAAATTTAAACGCTCCTCTTATGAATAACCCTGCCCCGATAGTCCAATCCGCGGCTAAAGCTGAGAGATAATCCACTGTCTCCTACGGGATGGTCCGCGTGATTGCAAACAGGGTGTTCCAGAAACAAAGAAAATGTTTCGCGTACACATTGCATACAAAAAACTAGGTTTAGTTCCGATCGCAAACATTGAATATACCAGTACCTATTTTATTTGTGGAAAAAGCTTTTGACCGAGATTTTTTCCACGTAAATTTATTTTTTTAGAAAAAGAAACAGGGAACTTATTTTCAAAAAGCAAACAGCAATCTTACATCTACCTAAATTACAGCCGACGATCTCTTGTTATTTATGCTTGCAGCAGTTTTGAATGATTTAGCCCCAAAAAGACAGACACAAAGGATTCCCTAAGTAGCTATGCTAATGCGGTATTGCTATACCACAATCACCATTACAACAAACTTTTTTAAAATTCCGCATAACAAAATCCTCTTAAAACTGATTTATCACGTTTAAATAAATAATTTGACTTCTAAGCCGTGAAAAAAATCACCCTGCGGGCTAAGATAAGCGGGATCTTCTTATAAATTATTTATTAACTGCTCCTCGACACTTTTCTTGTTACGAAGCGCTTTGTTCGAGAATTTTACCCCTAAAAACCGGCAAAACGAAATGAGAAATATTTCTTGCTAATGGGACAATATTTTGAGGATTTTTCGGGATTTAAATGTTTATTATGATGTATAAAGCCTCAGAATAACGAAGTTTTCTCGACAAGATTAAAAAGACACTTGAAATTTTGATCCAATAATTATAAAAAGGAGTTAATTATTTGAAAAGATACACTTTTAATGGTGGAGTGCTTATTTTTCCCCAAAGGAAAAGGAGTTATGTTCATTATTTTAAATAATATTTTTAGTAATTATTTTAGGGAAACTATGGTATCCCAGAAAAACACATTAATTAATGTGAAATTATATGGCCAACTTCCTATCAAGAATAAACTTCCAATTAAAAATCAAAATTATGGCCAAGTTATTCTAGGTAAGTTAAGTAAGTCTAGGCTTTTGTTGGCTATAACATACTGGTATAAAACCTCAATATTATTCATGTTGCAATAATTGAACCCACCACCACTACAGCCCATTAACGTCCCACTACTGGGCACAGGCCTCAACTCTCATAGGAGAGAGGGAATTAGAGCTTAGACCCACCTCGCTGCTCCAATGCGGGTTGGCGGGCTTTAACGACTATTATCATGTTAGTGATAATAACCGGGACCGACGGCTTAACGTGCTGTCCGAGGCACGGGGGTGAAACTTCCTAACTCCGGGCTAGTACCTACTACCTACTGAGAATTTCTAGTCAGAAAAACCCAATACTCAATTATGGCCCGACCCGGGACTCGAACCCGGGACCTCGTCGGCCGCAATCGAACATGCCAACTACTAGACCAACGAGGCACTCTAAATTGAGCATATCCTGAAAAATGTTTAAATATAGTCACCCTACTTCTAAGGCGTTTTGTATGACGTTGATAACAGATGTTTGGGTGGACGACGCGACGACTGCGAAGACTGCGTCTTTGGAATAATGACATTAGAGCCGCGTAAATTTTCTTTGTAGTACCTTAATACATTCGGAAACCCACCTACGCGACACGACGAAACGTGTTTCCCGTTTGTGGGGCCGCGGTTTCAACCTATTCTGTGCGTAGTGTGTTTTCGCCCTAAGAAAATAAGGCTTTATTTTCTTATTTTCTTTTCCCGTATTCTTGCTAATTAGGTATATTATTTATTAAAAAAAAAAATGGAAAATCAACTTTTAAACATTTTATTAATTTCACCGACCGTCGCAAAGTGGATTTTCTCGATCATTATTCAATATTGATTACTGGTCTATCACGTTACAAGTTCAAAGCTGTGCACTTTGAGAGAGGTCTCAAATATGAAATATCGCTCTTAATAGAGGTATTAAGAGCGATATTTCACAGTATCCGATATTGTTATCGAATTAAGAACGGTATCCAACCATAACCTCCTATGGGCAGGCTGCTGAGTATGTAAAAATATGGAAACCAGCTTTTTACCATCGTAAAAGATTTAACAATAAATTATAATATACATTTTAAATATTTCCGTAAAAGAAACGAGAGAGGCGTTCAAAAATCACATTTCTTGTATGGGGCCCTCCCTTTATTTTTACTTTTTTTTTTAAAAGTGGCAATAGAAATGCACACTCGGTGAAAATTTGTCTGCCTAACGGTTCATGAAACCCGCTGACAGACAGACGGACGGATGAACGGACGGCGCTGAACGGATATAGAAATGTGCACTGTCCTTTCAGTTACCGCGATTTTCTTGAGATTTCTAGGCATTACAACTGACATTAGGTTACACAAGTGATTAGATTTTTTAGAAATAATAAATAAGATATATACAATGGCGCACTTGTCAGTTAGTTGTAAAATCGAAGAATCCATACTAATATTATAAATGCGAAAGTGTGTCTGTCTGTCTGTCTCTGGACGAAGCCGCAGGCATCATCTAGCAACTTATATAATTGAAAAAAATATATTGATTTAATTATTATATTTACACGTTTCTTTCATTCACGGTTAATTAAACGTACATAAAAGGTAGATTAGTTACGCAAATTGTACGCAAGTTAAAAACTAATGTTAAAATTATTATTTCACTATTTTCACATATGCATTCATGGTAAGATGTTTGAGAAATTGCTATTTACTTTACTTTTATTTTTCTTGGTAAGTACTCAGTTATAAAAATAAAACTTTTTAATTTAAAATAATAACTTTATTTATTTGACTCTTTTCGCTTTTTTTTTAAATATAATGTATTTATTGACATTGAAAGACATTAGGTAAATTATTATCATCATCATTTCTCAGATCATCAGCACGACGACAGCAGAAAACAATACAAATACATTTGGATTACAAAGAATCATGGATGTGACGAAGAATTATTTCGCCAAAGTTTTCAGCATTTAGCAGCCGTCAGCTGGTTATACTCGTAATGTAAAGGCTAAGCTAATTATATTCTGAAAAAATTAAATGTTTTCTGTTTAATTTTTATTTCATTGATTTGGTTAATCAGAATAAATAAAAACAAATTCAACATCAGCTGTGGACATAAAAATATAGACTTACGTGATCTACTTACGTAAAAACTTGCAAGAGTAATCGTGGCCTATGGTGCTAGAGATTTAACCATAATATTATTATGTAATTTGGTAAGGTAGGTAGGTATGCGGTTTCCATTCTATGAAAAGTTTTCAATGGTCGAAGACGTAAGTTTTTAATTAATAATCTATCAAAATATTTATCAGTACAATTTTTCAACGTCAGTAAAATAAGTATGACGTAATGGGCTAACTACGAGGGTTCCAAACATTGACTTATATGTATAGTATACCTACATATTATATAAGTCAATGGTTCGAAACGCACCCAGATCTGAGAAAAGCCCACAACAAACTCAGCCAGGCAGTGGCGATTCCTCTAAGATTGCGCAGCTTGCGCCGCAATACCAATAATTAATGATTAAACGAACTTAGGTACCTGTGCGTGAAGGCAACACCGTACGTGTTACTACATTGTGTCTATGCTAATCTCGAGGACGAAGCTTGAGTATAATGATGAATAAGTTACTTACCAATTAGTTATACTAGATCTATTTATGTAATATACTTACTAATATTTTATAACATGAAATAGGTACCATTCACAAAACATATAAGTTTATCAATTAAATGATTGCGTTAATCTATAATTATTTAAATCACGCACGCTCCATGACCACCTCGCACCTTGGTTGTGAGTTGTGACTTGTGACGTGCGCCGCATCGCCACGTGGCTCGTACTACTGCGACAATCTTCGAACTCCGTCGGCCCGCTTACTCCCGCTCACTAAGGGCCGAAGGCGTGCACTATAAGTTGCGCATGTGCCGTGTAGTATTAGTTTCGAAACTCAAAAACTACTCAACCGATTTAAAAAAAAATTTCACCTATAGAAAGCTATATTATCGGCGAGTAACATAGGCTGTATTTTATTTTCAAAAACATTAAAGATCCCTACGAACATTGCAATAATGTGAATGAAGTCGGAAAAAATTGTCTCATCTGAGAGCTTCCTTGGCGTGCGCTCCGTAAATGGTAAAAGTTACACGAAAACAATGTATAGTGGAATTGTTCCTCTCAAAAAGTACTAAAAAAAAGTCCGCGACAGCATATAGCTATCTTTTAAGGTCGTCTCACAATAACCGTCATTATGATTTTCAAATTTGGTCTAAAACAATGCTTTACTCGCGAAGGTGTTTTACCAACATAGTATTAATCCTTATCAAAATAAAATGGTTGTTCATCTCAAGTATTTAATATAGATCAAATTCGCCCTTACACCATTTAATTCAGATGAATATCTTAGAAGATATCATAGTAATAATGTAACGCGCACTATACTAATAAATAATATTATAAAGAGGTAAAGTTTGTGAGGTTGTACCTACTTAATAATCTCTGGATCTACTGAACCGATTTTGAAAATTCTGGTACCAACAGAAAGCCACATTATTTGTGAGTGTCATAGGCTTGGTACGAGAACCGAGATTAACCCGAAAAATTAGGGAGGTCCCGTGGAAATTTAAAAAACTTATTTCACGCAGACGAAGTCGCGGGAATCTGCTAGTGTAAGATAAATAAAAATAGTATTCTTTATTCTAGTAAGTACAAGTTAGCCCTTGACTGCAATGTCACCAGGTGGTGGGTGATGATGTAAGTACCTACCTACTCTAAGATGGCGGGCAAACCTGTTAGGGATATACCTATCAGGGATATACCTATCAGTTATATTAAACCTATACGTGATATATGAGGTAAATGTGTTTTATTGAGAAAATACCTAACCATCAGCTAGCGCAAACCCAAGATTGACCACCAGGAATCGCCACTGCAGCCAGGGTTTTAGTGCTATTTATATGTAGACTGACGAGGTTGAAATGAGAACGTAAAGAAGGTTCTCTGTTCTATTAGTGCTGGGTTTCTCTTGGTCGCTATTTATCACTGTTAACTGTTAACGCTTACTCCGGTCGGTCACTGGATGGGTGATCAAGTTTGGCGGCCCGAATTTGTTTTTTGAGGCTCTTTTAAATTTCTCCGTCAGCCATCTTTGGTAAAATCTCGTTCTCTTAAGTCGAGTCGTTTGTGACAGACCTACCTTAGTATAGTCTCAAGAAAATTCCTATCATCATACTGATATTATAAATGCGAAAGTTTGTTTGGCTTGTCCTTCAATCACGCCGTAACATGGACGTGATTTTTTGTATGGGTATAGTTGAGGACCTGGGGGTCTACTCTCTTTCTCTAAAACGAAACTTCGCAAACAAACGAACGAATTTTCGTTAATTCCTCTCCTACATAATATTATCTCTATGCTCCTCTCTATTTCGTTTTCGTACACGCAGACGAAGTACGGATCCATAGAAAATTTTCGTGACCGATTGGATTGAACGATTTTATGTGGGTCTTATAACCGACTAATTACGTTCGTTTACGAAGTTTCGTTTGAGAGAAAGAGAGTAGACCCCCTGGAGAGTGACATAGGTTAATTTTAATCCCGGAAAATTAAGGAGTTCCCGCTTAAATTGAAAAATCTTAAGCCACGCGGACTAAGTCACGGGCATCACCTATACGTTATGTGAATAATGGGGTCACGAACTTCAGCGATTGGAAATTCGGTGCAGAAAAAAAGTATTATTAAGAAATAGGTCTAATCTAAGGGCACATTAACAAGAAAATTAAGAGGATATGGGAGGAACGGGAAACTTTGAGAATAGGTATTGAACATTTATATTGCCGTCGCGCTGCTCCTCGAATATAATGCCATAACACCCGATAGGGACAACTGCATCTTGGACCGATAATACCTATGAAAAACAGCCAAATTCTTACTCTCGTATTTTTCTGTTTCCTCCTCCAAAACAGAACCGATTTTAATTTTTTTTTCAATAATAATTTTAGAAGGACTCAGGCTATGTCGGTATGTTTTTCTTTTTTTGATTAAATTCGTCAAATTTATTTGCGGGATATCTGATGATGACGCGAAAACTGGGTAATTTTTTGCAATTTTTGAAGGTTCCATATTCTTAAAATTATTACTTTATTGAAAAAAGCAAAACATAGGGACATGGCACGGACATATATAGATTTTATGGTGCAAAAATATTTTTTCTATTGTGATTATACACGGAGAAAACAGAGTAATACGATTGTATGGGGAAAACTGCCCTCCCGTATCGTCTTAAGCCTCTATAATTATTATAGAACTGATACTATAATAATTATTATATTATCTACTGAGTCCCTTGACACATGCGGCAGCTAACTGAGAGTCACAGATAACTCGTTCGGATTAGCTAACTGTCCCGATGCGTCCCGACGTGTCCCGACTCTGGTCCCGACACGTCAAAAGTTAGTTAAATTCACTTAATCCTAATGCTCATGAGAAATGGTAAGCTTTTATGACACTTTGACGCAAATCGAGTGAGTAACATGCCGTTACAATTATTCTATGTGATTGGATTGTTACATTATCTTAAACTTTACATACTTAATATTATTTCTATGTATGATTGGATTGTTACATTAGCTGATCTTAAACTTTACATAATATTATTTCTGGATGTGATTTAATTATTACATTTACTTAAACGTGAATCTTTGTGCAATGGGATACCCACACATGCAACATGAGCACTCCTCAGGGCGAATACACGCTACGGACCCGGGATCGAGTCCCGGGTCGGGCTATAATTAAGTATTATGTTTTTACGACAAGAAATTCTCAGTACTAGCCCGGAGTTAGGAAGTTGGCGGTGCGTCACCCCCGTGCCTCGGAGAGCACGTTAAGCCGTCGGTCCCGGTTATTATCACTAACATGATAATAGTCGTTAAAGCCCGCCAACCCGCATTGGATCAGCGTGGTGATCTAAGCTCTAATTCCCTCTCTCCTATGAGAGTGGAGGTCTGTGCCCAGCAGTGGGACGTTAATGGGCTATAGTGGTGGTAGTGGTTTCATTGTTGGTTTGTCAGACCCAACTTGATGGACCGATGAAATCATGCGAGTGGCAGTGGCCGCTGGATTCAGGCAACAATCTTGCGTTGAAAAAAGAAGAAAAGTAGAGAAGAAAAGAAGGTTTTGCGTCGCGTCACCTTAATCCAGTGGAATTCCTTCACTAGTGACCTAGGTCCAGTCGTGGACGTCTACGGTAGTGAATATTCTAATCTAAAAATAGTCTATCGGATGCTCCGATCGGATGACGACGAAAACGACGATTGATATCAAGATGCAAGGTCCTGGTGGGAGGCTTCGGCCGTGGCTAGTTACCACCCTACCGTCAAAGACGTGCCGCCAAGCGATTTAGCGTTCCGGTACGATGCCGTGTAGAAACCGAATAGGGGTATGGGTTTAATATAACTGCCATGCCCCTAGCAGGTTAGCCCGCTACCATCTTAGACTGCATCATCACTTACCATCAGGTGAGATCGCAGTCAAGGGCTAACTTGTAGTGGATAAAAAAAAAAGATAGTTAAATTACTACTTACCACACTCAGTATTCAGTAATACGCGCTTCCGGTTCCAAACTCTATGGTAAGCTCAGGATGTTTGAGATGTTTGTTATGATCACAGAGTTGTTATAGACTGTCTAAGCTAAGTCTGCAGCAGTAAGAAAATGGTAGAATTTGAAAATCTGTTGATGACAACACAGAGTGTAATGCGAAAAAACGCACTTGATACTTGTGTTTTTTGTTTTCAATCTGCTTTCCTGGGAGTGTGGTCATTGTTCGTTTTAGTACATTTCAAAGAGTAAAATGTAAATAGAGGGCACAATTTTGACAGCGTAATAAGGTAGAGCATACATGATCCCCGTATTTATATAAATTTTATATATAATATTTGCCGTGAATTCGTCTGGGTGGATTTCGGCGATAAACTCACGCAGAAACCATATGTTTTTGTTCAGGGGATGAGTCAAAAAAGGTAACAGACAAAGTTACTTTCGCTAACTACTCTTCGCTACTACTAATATTAGTATGAATCTACTGACGCTAACGACAAATTATTACTTGATCAGGGGAGATCTTTTGAATTACTTAAGGAGAGCATAAATGAATTAAAACATAAAATGAAATGAATGAAATATTCTTTATTGTACACCAAAGACATAACATTAATAATCAGAATCAATAAAACAAAAAAATAAAATAAAACAATAAAAAATTATCAATATTGACTTTTGTTTCCCGTGCTGCACGCTTTTTGCCGGGAGTCCTCCAGATTCCCTGATTAGTTTGGCCCTCATTTTTAATAACTCTTATGGTTCGTTCGCTTACACCTGGAAATAAATGAAAATAATTTATTTTTTTCGCATTTTCGGCAAAAAAAATTATTATGTTGGGGGTTCCGTCTAGACTCTCTTGACCCCTCCTTAGACGCGACAGCTTTTGATCAAGGCAGCACGTTTCTAAATCTAAAATCCCACCCCAAAAAAAACAAAATTTCAATTTGAGATGGATGGATTGACTTATTCCAAGTTTCTGAAGGACATCCTGGAGATGAGGCTTTAACTCTTCGCTTATTCCACCTTGAATTTATACAATAATTAATAAAAGTATAAAAACTTGATAGGATTTTGCTGTCAGTTTTTTTCGCATATTATCCATCATAATTATACGATATGAACAGGCGAATATAAACCGTTTAAACGTTTTATATAAATAATCTAGTATTGTATTCAAAGATCGAAAGGCAAAATATCAAAACCGTTTGGTCAACTTACTTGTCGACTCTTCAATTTCTTGTAAACATTGTTGTTTTTGGCTTAGGACAGCATCGTGACCTTCCTTTACTTCTTAGAATTTAAGAATCATGTTATAAAATAACTCGCACACATTATTTTGAATAGGTTACTCATTATTATTATAATCTAACCTTACTTGGTGGAATGCAGCAGGACACCTTACACCATGTAGTAGATACGAAATACAGTTTATTAACACTTTATCGAGATTTTATTTAAGCACAGGAATTTAATGTTTTTTCACTTTGACACAAAACCTCACACTACATTGTTTCTTATACTGTCAAACAATCAGTTTGAATTTGGTTCGTAAAGACTATTGTTAATGGTCACACTGAAGGAGTCTTTACTTAACACTTTCCCTAATTCTATTGTATTGTTGACAGGATTTTTAACCCAAGCCTTAAGCGTAGGTCTGTCAGCCGAGGTCGCGGAACGGGTTTTGTTAGCAAATCAGCTAATTGGTCTACTGATGGTGTCTTGATGACATTCAGCGTGCTACTTTGCACCATCTCTCTTACAAAGAAATGCCTAACACGAATGTGTTTCGTCCTCTTGTGGAACTCCGGATTATGCGCTAATCTAATTGCGGCCTCGTTGTCCACTTTAAGAGTAGGTATCTCTTCTAGACTCGTTAACATCTTGAAAATCCGCTGAAGCCAAACCAATTCTCGTGCAGCTTCGCTAGCAGCGACGATTTCGGCTTCTGTGGTTGATATGGCAACTGTTGCCTGTCGCTGACTGAGCCACGATACAACTGCGCCAGCATATTGGCAAACTACGCCTGTTGTTGAACGACCAGTGGTGGCGTCTCCTCCATGATCAGCATCACTATAACCTACGAGGTGATTAGGTCCACTGCTGTACGTAATCCCAACGTTAGAAGTTCCTTTTAAGTACCGAAATATTCGTTTGACTTTATTCCAATCGTCTTTTGTAGGATTCTCCAGTTTTCGTGAAACTACGCCTACAGCATACGCTATATCAGGGCGAGTGCCTACCATTAAATACGCAAGAGCACCGACAGCTTCTCTATAAGGAAAATTATTTTCCTGTTTGCAAGCTTTCTCTAGTTGAACACCCTCTTTCTCGATTGGAGTTGAAACTGGATTACAATCAGCCATCCCAAAACGTTGCAAAATCTTCTTCGTGTAGGATTCTTGCTTAATATTTATAGAACCATCTGCTGCTTTTCCAATTTCAAGACCCAAGTAGTAAGAGGCAGGTTTGGTGGTGATTTTCAGTTTTTTTCTGAGATCTTCCAGAAAACTGTTCGCCAGTTCTGCATCGGTTGCAGCGACCAAACCGTCGTCTACATATAGTGTGATAAGTATCTTCTTATCTCCGATTTTCTTCGTAAATAGGCAAAAATCTGCCTCACTCTGCTTGAAGTTCATTTCAAGTAATATACCTTCAAAACAAGAGTTCCAGCACCTTGGTGCTTGCTTTAACCCGTAAAGGCTACGATTCAGGCGATATACTTTTGATGAATTATCATTATATCCCTCCGGTTTCTGCATGTAGATTTCTTCTGTCAATGTACCATTCAGGAACGCAGTTGTGACATCAAACTGTACGAGGTGTAATTTTTCCTGGGCACTGACGCTTAGAAGTGCTCGTATTGTAGCGAGTCTCGCAACGGGACTAAATGTTTGCTCATAGTCAAGGCCTTTCCGCTGTTTGAATCCCTTAACTACTAGCCGAGCTTTGTACTTATCTATGCTGCCGTCGGGGTTGCTCTTGATTCTTAGAACCCACTTGCATGGCAGAGCCTTCCTGCCCTTAGGTAAGTCGCAAGGCGTCCATACGTTCAGCTCCCTCAGAGACTTCATTTCACTGTCCATGGCTTGCAGCCAGTTATTACGATCCTCTCGATTCATAGCGTCTTTATAATCTTTAGGAAAAGATTCGGTTACGCACACATAGTCATCAAATCTCTTGGGCGGTCTCAACTTACTTCGATCGCGGAGATCGTAGCGTGGCGGTGGTACAGCATCATGAAACACTTCATCATCTACATCAGACTCATGAACGGTGTTATCTTCGACTCGGACTTGTTCCAGGCCATCTCCCTCGAGAACACGTTCAAGGTCATTCGAAACTGTATCTTCAGGGACTTCCACGAGAACACGTTCAGTATCGTTCGGTAGTACTGCTTGTTCAGGGTCTCCCTCGGATGGCACTGTCTGTGGATCTTGATGCAGGTCTCCTTCGGATTGAATTGTTAGTGGATCCTCGTGTAATTCTTGATTAGCCGTTCCCTTGTCAATGGCGCCGTCCATCGGCAATAGCAACTTGTACTCCCTCGTGTTCGTGTCGGTCTCTACACAACTCGGTTCAGTAATTGCAATTGGTAGTGGCTTCTCGTCGAAAATTACATCGCGCGAACGAACAAGAACGTTTTTCTTTCCGTCAGTGATCCAAATACGGTAACAATCTTCATCGTATCCAATCAGACTGCCCTTAATCGCTTTCTTGTCAAGCTTCTTCCTCTTTTGCTTCGGGATATGGACGTAGGCTGTGCATCCTATTACACGAAGGTGTTTGATGATCGGCCTCTTTCCATACCAAAGTTCATAAGGAGACTTGTCTTTGTTTGTTGGACCTGTTCTGTTTAGGACATATGCAGCAGTATTGATTAGTTCAGCCCACAGTTGTTGCGGCATCGGTTCATGCGCATACATCAGCGATCGGGCTGTCTCCACAAGTGTCCGGTTCTCACGCTCGCTGACTCCATTCTGTTCTGGGGTGTATGGCGCGACTAGCCGTTGCTGAATGCCGTGTGAATCCAGAATTTGCCGAACTGCCTGGTTGTCAAACTCGCCACCGTTGTCACTCAAAAGGCATTTTATGGTATGTCCTACGACTTTAGTCTGATTAATCATGAGGGCGAGTTTATCCTTCACTTCAGATTTCTGTCTCAAAAAATATACCATACGGTACCCGGTGAAATCATCCTTGAACAAAACGTAATATTTCAAATTCGTAAAACTAGGTTGAAATGGTCCACAAACGTCGGTGTGTACGAGCTCTCCTGGCGCTGTTGCTCTAGCTCTCGTACCGAATTTAAGTCTATGGGCTTTCCCATATAAGCAGCCTTCACACGAGTCCTTGTCGAGAGGTAGATCTAGGCCCAGTTCGCGTTTAACCGTAGCTTTCACATGCCTCTTATTCTGATGTACAAGTCTCTCATGGTATAACTGCATCGTTGCAGATGTCGCATAGACTTCTATTGGCCTTGCAGGTGGTATATTGCGCACGTCTAGGCGATACAAGCCACCTTGCTGCTGGCGTCTTCCTATTAAGCTTGCTTCTCCGTTGACATAGACAGTGCATTCTTTTGTCGTCGATGAGAATACGCTGTTCGGAATTTTGTCGTGTAGTGCCAAAACTGAAAACAAATTTTTATTTATGGCTGGGACATACCAAACGTCTTGCAGGGTAATACCGATCGCTTTCCCTCGAACTTTTGCCTCGATATTTACTGAACCTTTGCCTTTAGCACTAATCGCATTGCCATTAGCCGTAGTTACAGTACGAATCTCGTCAAAACGTTCAAAATTTTGGTATAAGTCAGCTCGATTTGTTACATGGCTCGTGGCGCCGTTATCCACGTACCAATTTTCTGTGTCACGTTCGATTGAAAAAACTTCTGTGCTTTCTACTGACATCAGGACTATGTTAGCGTCTTTAGAAGTTGAAGGCGTCGGTTGCGAATTACTGCTTTTCGGAGGTCTACCATCTTTTATCCACTTGTGACAGTTTTTAACTCGATGCCCTATTGCCTGACAATAATTGCATTTTAATTTCTTATCCTTCTTCTTCTCCTGAGAGGCGGTGTTCTTGCTGGAGTTCGTGACAAGAGCTTCTTGTTGAGTGCTATTGTTGCTGTGCAATTGACGCTCAAATGCACACAGATGACTCGTGAGGCTTTCCACTGTTCTATCAGATTTCGGTGACAAGAGCCAACTGCTTCTAAAAGAAAAGAAGGTATCATCAAGGGTATCAAGAATTTTGCAAATCAAAAGCAATTCTGGTAGCTCCTCGTTATTGTCCCTCTTCAGTTCTTGATTCAGCTGTGTCCAAATATTCTTTAATTTAGACATGTGGCTAGCAACATCATCTCCTGCATCTTTTTTATAGCCGAAAAAACTCATACAAAGATTGTATGCCTTGTCTTCATCACTACCATCGAATAGGCGGTGCAACTCTAGCCAAACATCACGCGCGGTCGTGTAACGCATAACTTTCCTAAGTGTGTCTTCCTGCATATTGGTCGTTAGAATTAGAAGAGCTGTGGAATCGGCCTTAGTGAAACAGTCTAGACTCTGGTTATACGTACTCATTACGGCATCTCCAGATCCGGTGACTGGTTCTGTGGGTCTTTGGAACGAGCCTTGTACCACATCAAGCGCTTTCGGGACGGTCTTTAATAGGCATTTGACTTTATATTTCCAAGTATCCCAGTTATTTTTCCCTTCTAGTAGACCAATTTGTATTTTACCGGTAATATTCTCCATTATACAGGGCGGATTTTTAAACTGCAGTGCTCGTTCTTAACTTCCGATGCGGGTCCTTAGACTTGCTTGCTGACCCATAACCTATTATAATCTAACCTTACTTGGTGGAATGCAGCAGGACACCTTACACCATGTAGTAGATACGAAATACAGTTTATTAACACTTTATCGAGATTTTATTTAAGCACAGGAATTTAATGTTTTTTCACTTTGACACAAAACCTCACACTACATTGTTTCTTATACTGTCAAACAATCAGTTTGAATCACAGAGGTTTGAATTTGGTTCGTAAAGACTATTGTTAATGGTCACACTGAAGGAGTCTTTACTTAACAATTATTTCACTATTTTCACTTTTATTTTCGAAATATTAAAACGAACTTAAACAACCTGATAGCTGAATTGACAAATCAGTGACAAATGTAAGAACACAGATTAGACGCATGTTTTTACTTTGTTTTAAGTGTTGCCCTTTTATTCCGTGGCAGAGTTAGCGTGGCCAGACTCTATGATGGATGTATTCTACTGTCTACAGCCATCTTAGTTATGACTTTGTCAATACCTACTGTCAAACAGGGTACCTAACAGTTTGTTTTGTATTTGGGAACTTGAGCCCACAGACATTCTCTTTATAACTCTGTGCTTGAGCCTTAGATTTAATGTTAATGTTTTTTCAAAAACAAAATGGATACCAGATTGAGAATTTAAAATTAGCATATTACTCTAGCCTAAAAGCGTGCTAAAATTACAATGTATGAGGTAAAACTGGTGGCATGGGTTCACGGGCGTACCATGTCTTGCTTTGGGTTTTGTTAATCGTAAGTTGAACATTCACAGCTTAACTAGGTATCATACTGATCATACTAATATTTTTAAAAATGCGAAAGTGTGTTTGTTTGTTGGTTTGTCCTTCAATCACGCCGGAACGAAGCAACTGATCGACGTGATTTTTAACATGGGTATAGTTGAGGGCCTGGAGAGTGACATAGGCTTCTTATTATCCCGGAAAATTAAGGAGTTCCCGAAGGAATCAAAAAAAAACTTAAACCACGCGGACGGAGTCGCGGGCATCAGCTAGTATAAAATAACTACGCATGGTATCGTGGTCTTACGTGCAAGGCACTCAGAGTGCGAGGTACCTAAGTACCTGACTACCTGAGCTGGAAAATAACTAGAAATTACAATTTGCATATTGCGTTAAAATGAGCCCAGTATTTCTCCCTCGTTCATCGCTATTCTAGAAAGGTCATCAAAACCTCCTGAAATTCAATCCTGCTGCTTGTAGTTACGTACCTAATTAGGTACGTAGTTTTCTTATTACTGCTAATATTTTAGTGGCCTACAAACACTACGGATTTAGATGAAACGGACAACGATTTCGCTCGCGAGGATAACTTCATGTACCGTAATGCGAAGAGGCCTGAGTTTTCCGACGGCGCTTGCATGCGCGTCCATCCCTCGAGCAGAGACATCAATAAGAGATTCCACGCTATATTGCCATAGTAAGTCGTTACTCGTTATCTATGTGACGCTGCCAAATCGGAGAATCCGACATAATACATAACGGCTAGTCCTATTAAAAACGGCACCTTTTCGCAAACTAAACTCGACGTTCAGCCATCCGACTGAATGAACGTCCGCTGCATTGAATCAAAGCTTGACGTTATTCAATGCGCCTAGGCGAATTGTAATTGGGTGTTTGGCAAATAGTCAAATCAGCATCTTTTTTTCAAACGTCAAAACGCGTCCTAAGTATTTGATTTATATGAAATTCTGAAATGTGACGTCATTAAAGTTATACGCACTTTTTACATTAATCGATTGTTTAGAATGGTTATTCAACACAAAATTATCAGGGGACGTGGATAAAATAACATGAATTTTGGGAGATCCTCTATTTTAATTATCACTTATTACCGAATTGTAACTATTTATGACAAACTAACTGATTTTCCGGGATAAAAAGTAGCCTATGTGTTGTTCCAGACTAAGTATAATCATATATCTGTGCCAAATTTCATCCAGATCCGTTCAGCCGTTCTGGCGCGATTGATTAACAAACATCCATCCATCCATCCATCCAAACTTACGCATTTACCTATAATATTAAGTTATAGGTAATAACCATATCGCAAACTACTCCGTAGTATTGTCTGCCCTACCCTCACTAAGAAAATGATAAGATAGATAAGTTCATAATTTTCTATAGATTCGTATCGCGTCGCGTTGCTTTCGTATGTTCAACGGGTATAGTTCGCGCGCGAGTTGAATGCAGAGTAGGTAAATGTATGTGTCACCATACATTTACGTTTAGAATAGACAGACTGACAAAATAGACGACAGATATCTACGACGCTATTTGAAGTCGAAGCTGCCGATTGTATCTTTCATTGTAGCTCAACCAATAGTTTTTACTGCCGGGTACTGTGTTTCATTTCCGAATAGCCTTCCATTGTTATAGCAACCAGTTTTTCACGCCAATTTAATTGAAATTTCACAATTTATGCACAAATTGAACTTTAACGTATTTAATATTTATGTAATTTACATATAATTATAAAATACAATGAGTTATTTCGCGTAAAATTTTCATAATAAACACATAGGTACTCGTAGAGTGACGGAGCGTTGTTTTCATTTCATTAACGGCGAAATGTTCTAGCTTAAATAAAAACGGGTCGAGTGGACCTCCCTATATGAGCCGGGCAGCGGGCTTTGTTTTGACCGGGAGATACAATAAGGGGTGGAAAGCCACTTGGAACTGCCTAAATAGTAAATACTGACGTGTATAACGTGACCCGATTTTGGAAAGATGTTTGTTGTTAACTTGCTGATTTCAGTGACTTTGTCTGCGAAATTTTAATTATTATAATACAAGTAGGTACTAACTTGACCATAAGAAACCCGATTTTACTAACGCGATTTTTTAATAAAGTGTGTACATAATATGGAAATTACGATAATACTATGACATCTAATGTATAGTAGAGCGCAAGGATAATAGGAATATAAAGAGTTTTGTCTGGCAGACAAATAGTTCGCGTAACTCACTCTTATGATTATTGTATGGAGCTGCACACACTAGCGAAACAGAACAAAATGTTCTTGCCCTCCTAAGCAGACTTTTCGCGCAGACGTTTTGATCTGTCCATCCCTAACGTCTTTTCGCTCTCAATCAGTAAAATAATATGTAGGTACCTAATTAAAACATCAAAGTTGTAAAAGAGCAAGTACTTACAGTGAGGAATTGATATTTATTTCCTCTTTCCAGTAAAATAAAGAAAGGAAATAAAATATGTTCATGGTTATTGTTCGTTTCAAACCCTACTGGTTGTGTCATCTAATCTTTGACAATTTTTTATCTTCCAGCTTCGACAAGGACCACTCCAACTCAGCCTTCCTGCACAAGTTCCGAGCGACAGTGCATGGAATGTCAGAAGGGGAAGACTTATTGGATAAGGAGGCAGCCTTCTACGCAGCTGTGCTCACTCCGCTCGTGTTCCTGCAGAACTATAGAGACACCTGGTGTCTTCTGGAGAGGGTAAGGAAGGATAGTTTTGAGCTGTCTAGTGAACTTTAATCTTTCATCATCACCAAATCAACTTATCGCCAGCTCTTCTCATAATAAGATGAGTGGAATAGTCCACCATACTGACCAAGCGCGGGTTGGTAGACTTCACACACCTTGCAGAACATCCATACTTCCATACTAATATTATAAACGCGAAAGTGTGTCTGTCGGTCTGTCTATCTGTCTGTCGGTTTGTCTGCTGCGCTTTCACGGCTCATCTGGTTTCACCGATTTGTATCCCGGGGAAGGACACAGGCTAGAGTCCCCGTGAGAATAAAAAAAAATATTCACGCGGACGCAGTCGCGGGCATCACCTAGTTATAATTCTAAGGCATACAGGTGATGATAGTATTTTGACTCTACCACAGGTTCAGGAAGGACATTCAATTACCTCTGAAACAAACACTTCTATATTTTTTTTCAGTTCCATCGCGCACTTCGTTTGTATCAAATATCGCATCCGACTGAGAAACGCTCATCTCTGAAGTTGCTTCAAAACTTTAGAGCCGTAAATAAAAAGGTATAGTATGACTTGCATCTTGATAACGTTGACAGATTTTGAGTATCGAAATAGGTACTTTAGTGATGTAAGTAAAACGGATAAGTATAATTAAGTTAATTATTTATTTATTAAATGCATAATTAACAATTTAATTGTATGGGGGCGACATCATATTGACCTTATTTATTATCCTTGACGAAATTGAATATTAACGAGTCAAAAACTTGAGGTGCCCTGACACTTTTGTAACATAATTTAAAAAAATATAGCCTCTCAACGGTTTTTTTAACATATTATTTGATACTAGCTGATGCCCGCGGCTACATCCGCGTGGATTGAGGATTTTCGGTTCCCGCGGGAACTCTTTAATTTTCCGGAATAAAAAGTAGCCTGTGTGTTAATCAAGACTATAATCTATCTTTGTGTGATCAGTTCAGCCGTTCTGCCGTGATTGAGACATCCATCCATCCATCCATCAAAACTTTTGCATTTATAATATTAGTATTTAGTACCTATCTAAGATGAACCGCTATCACTATGTGCAACGTCTTTCGGCGTTTGTATCCATATCTTAGATCTTCAAGGCAATAATGAATATCTTAGATATCTACAAGGCAAGAATAAGCCTGGCAAACCTAGAGCAAGAATTAGAGGAGAAATTTGCATTAGAAAAATAAAATATTATAATTACATTTTTTTTAACCCAGGTTCGAATATTCGTATGGGAGCTACCGGGTTCGCCAACCGCTATACAATCGAAAACTACCGCTTTTCCAGAACTCGACGAAGAAGAAATTCACGACAAGAGAGGCATTCGATATCTCAAAGAGCTAGTTAAAAACCTTGGTTAACCATTCGTTTGTTTTATTTTCCAAAAATCCATTGTTTTCCATTATAATATTAATTTTATCGATGTAAAAATACTGACTTGTGGCACTCACTTTAGTGGTGACTCTAACATCATATTATGCTCTAGGCTCTTTTTGGTGGTGAAATTAAAAAAAAATTATCATTAATATAATTAACAATAATCAAAATTAATTAATTCCAGTTTATATAAAAAATCTTTAATCATCGATGCTTAGGCTGTATTTTCGGTGGGCAGCGGGGCGGCGCGAGGGCGAATTCGCGGTTGCGATACGCTGGCACCCTATATTCTTTACCCTTCCCCCCGATTGTGTAAGGAAATCGTAATCGTAATCGTTTGTCAAACTGATAATCTGACCTCATAGATGCCTACACGTCAAAAAGCATGTATGAACTCATTAAACAGTAACACGCTATAAGTTGTCAAATGATTCTTACCTTATAATATTTTAATTCGATTCGTCGTAAGTATAAGAATTCGATGGCATTAGTGTCAAAGTAAAATGAATAATAGCTATGATTTAGATTGATTAGAATGATTTAGCTCAATGTCGTGTATGCATTCATATACGATACATTTCCTTTAAATCGGCTGTACTGGATTTGTGACAATGCTCATACGATCAATTGAATTAAAAATTAGGGTAAGGGCTGTTTCACAATCGACTAGTAAACCATAACTGACGAATTAATTTGATGTTTTGACAGATGTTGTATAGGAATGCTGTCATAATTTCAAAATTTTCGGGTTAACTGGTTTACTTGGCGATTATGAAACAGGCCCTAAGGGGTACTATATGATATGTTTTCAGTGGCAAGCGGAAATCGAGGCAGGAGGGGCAAGTGTCATTGGCGGATCGCAGCATCGCAAACAAGTTAGCGTTTATCGCTCATTCATAGTACTCAACATGGGCGGGTCGGCGTATTCCGCTACCGGTCACCGAAAATACAACTGCGGAATGCCGCGTATTTCATTCCGCTTCAACCAAAAATTCAAAAAAAAAAATCAAAATTTAAACGTTTTTTTATTCAAATAAACATTTACAAGTGCTTTCGAATCGTCGAATGATTCTACCACTGGTTCGGAATGATATTCCTATCGAAAAGAACCAGCAAGAAACTCGGTGGTTGCTATTTTGAAAAAAAAATCATTTACAATTGAATTAATGTAGGTATACTACTCGTATACATTAGTAACCGCTGTCCTTAGCATTGCTGGTGCGAGTCAAATGCTCTTTTGTCATAAATGCAGTTTAAAGGCTAGCCCCACTACAGAGATGCACGGCGCGGCGCGGCACTTAGCGGCAAATATTCTTTGTATGAGTTTGTATGGAGCTGTCCACTAGGCGACGCGGCACGAAGATGCACAATACTTGCCGCTACGTGTCCGCCGCGCCGCGCCTCTGTAATGGAGTTAGACCTTATATGATGCCGATGACTGTACGCCGTAGCCGTCGAAACCGTAGAAATGTATACCGGCACTGTCCAACATTCCCCAAACCTCAATTTACATAAGACGGGCCCTGTCAAACAAAGAATGTGGGCGTATTTTACTAACGCCATCTAGTCTGAAAAGTGGGATAGCGCTATGGCGGGGACAAGGACAGGGTTATACAGGTGTGGAGCGCGCTCCACAGGTCGGATGCCCAATTTTTTTCTATGAAAGGGCCCATCTAGTACCTACATATATATCGATGTCCCTAAATTACTGGCAACACTATTGGTACTGCATCGACAGTTTTTTTGGGCAAAAACCGCGGTGCCCACTGTGAAATATTCCCGACTCCCAGCAAACCGTCGATGAGGTGTTAAATTGCTTTTCCAATTGAAATTCTTGTGACTAGAGAATTTAGTGTAGCCACAGAATTTTGGATGGGGTTGAAAGTGTTAAAAAGGCATGAAATTGTCGCTGTATTGCTTTCGTCTCGAAAACACGTAAAAGGCATTAGACCTGCGCCTGTTCTCTCTCCGTCGTGTTGGATTGCCGTCCCATCAGATAATGAAGGTAATATCTCGCAAAATCTCCCACGGATATGGTCAATCTCTGAAGATTAGCTCGAAATGCGTTTGGAAGGACCTTTGCAGTTCAAAATCTTGCTGTGGTTAGGCCCGCTTGCAGAGACGCCTGCAGGTCACGTTTAACCTAAGAATTGAGAAATTTTGAAGAATTCTGTCAATGTAGCAGCTAACTCTGGGTTTGAAAGGATAACCCATTTCTGCAATTGGGCCTTAGAGTGTTAAAAAGCTTTCGAAACTCAAAACAAATACAAAACATGACAGACAATTCTGACAAACTTCTAAAATATGTCGCCACTTGTTCTGGCGGCAGGCCGATTAGTTTTCTGTAAAGTGCAGGCCACACCGCAGTTTTAATGAATATTGCTTCCAGTTATGTTTTGGCATCGTGCGAATGAATGGACCTCCACCAGATGGGTTCTGGCACACATAGATAGCGGCCCATTTATAAACTTTAGTGTCATATAGCAACGATGTGGCCATATGAGCAGGCCTCTGTAACTTTTTACTAGCTTGTGCCCGTAGCTTCGCTCGCGTTAAGTTAGATTTTCGTACAAATTTCAAACCCCTTTTTTAACCCCTTAGGGGTTGAATTTTCAAAAATCCTTCCTTAGCGGATGCCAACGACAAAAAAGCTATCTATATGCCAAATTTCAGTCCGATCAATCCAAAAGTTTGAAATGTGCGTTGATAGATCAGTCAGCGAGTCACCTTTTCTTTAATATTTAGATTAAGACTAGTGGTTCGCCCCGAACTGAGACCTCGCGGTTTCACAGAGCGCCATCTATTGACATCAGTGTGAAGTTCTGTTAAAAATAACATCATCATTAAAAATTAAATAATTTCGTTTCCTTATAATATTTATCTAATTTTAGTATTTGTTGTTCAAGTACAGAATATAATTCAAATAATTGATCAAGTTTCAGGCTTGAGAGTTCAGAAAATTGAGAGTTCTGAGGTCAACTTTGGACGTTAGAAAATCGCCACTTTGAAAGCCCCCCATTTCGTCAATTTTAGGGGAAAAATTAAAAAAAAAATATTTTTGGACTCTATTCCTAATTATCTTTAAAATGATATACCGCAACCCTATGTAACGCTATGAAAAATATTTTACTTCGCATTCGCTTCTATGAGAGCCCCCCTGAAATAAAGATTTTTATAACTTTTTAAGCCATATTCGGCGGGAGGCCATCGGTTTACATATTATATTTAAATTTGAAGTAATTACGTTCAGCAATTCAGAAGTTATAAGGCTCTGACAGACGGACGGACGGACGGACGGACGGACGGACGGACGGACAAGTGCCAATTCGCCCAAGTAGACTCAGAGACCTTCGCTTCGCTCGGTCAACTACTGACTAATATACCCAATATGACTAATGACTAATATGCCCGAACCCCAATTTTGCGATTTTTTTATTGAAACCTAGCTTTAGATATTGTCTCAAAATTTAAAAGTGTGCTACTGCGTTTTTAAATAAAAAGTCCATCGGCAATGTGGGATCAAACTTTTGTACAACTAAGTAGTGACTACTCCCATAGTTTTTCCTGTAAAGAAAGGAAAATTCATGATATTATGTTATACTAACTTAATTTTATCTTAATATGTATTTAAAATGAGCGAACTTGTTTATTTTTGGCAAATAAACTCCTAAATAAACTACCTGATACAGTATCTATTATAAAACCTTAATTTCAGCAAAAGCTAAGTTTGGTAAGGTAAGTTTGAAGAACTTTGAAGGCTCACAAAACTAATACCTTCTTCCACATGTCAAGGAAAATATAGA
The DNA here is from genome assembly GCA_917051295.2 of Erebia ligea. Taxonomy (NCBI): domain Eukaryota; kingdom Metazoa; phylum Arthropoda; class Insecta; order Lepidoptera; family Nymphalidae; genus Erebia; species Erebia ligea. Next base: position 10,738,007 of record OU785241.1, on the reverse strand, counting down.
TATCAGGTTTTACCGCAAAATTGAGTACGCCAGCCCACATACTCGATAAGTTCCAAACAGTAAAGAAGAAAAAGGAAAGATTTATTTCCCAAAACCGCTACCGAAGTAGGAAGTTTGAATTCGATTCGGGACCGAAGTTGTCGACGTCTCAAATTCAATTGTCAAAAGGCCAGCCGGCATATCTCATAAAGTTCGCAGTTTAAATTACATGCATGCGGTGCATTAGGCACTAGTAGATTTGCATGCTACATTTAGTGTCTCACGTGCAGTTGGCAGGTGTGGGAAAAGCATTAGGCTTGCTTGGAAAATGTTGGGCTGACTGATAGCGAGCGCGACTGAGATTAGAGCGTTTATAGTACGTATTGCACTGGCATACCACTCATCAAAACTAGATAGCCTCATACGTAATCCTCAGGCCACATCATAGGACTGCTACGAAGTTCTCACCTTCTTAGCCCAGGGCCCGAATGCATTCAATTCGCGCGCGTCTGGTCGTTCTAAGGTAAAGATAAAATATACTACTCAGTGTTCTAAGGTGACGAAGGGTAAGGCGGAGGGAGATTATTCCAACATCTCGTCGCATTATATTGAAAACGTTCGTTGAACGCTGCAGATCTATGATGTGGCATGAGGATGTAATCTTGAGGCTGCCCTGGTTTGGTGAGTGATATGCCATTACCACTGGAAGTAGTCTGTGTCAGAAGACATACAGCTGGAGATTGAGAGCGGCTACCGACTAGTGATTTTGTAACAATAATTACATATTAAGCAAATTGGAAACCTCATTAAATAACTCTCCCTCCAATGGCGCACGGGTTTGCAACCGAAATTTATTCCAAACGCGTGTTCAATTCAAGGCAATAAAGCTGACAACGCTGTGCAGCGTGGGAGTTCGAGAGCGTTGAAGGCGGTATATTATGGTGAATGTCATGCAATTAAAGGGTCACAATATTATTCAAAAATGTGGATCTCTCCCAAAACCGAATCAGCACAACCCGACTCCACGTAGTCTTGTCTGCCCTACCCCTAGAGTGTTTTTGTAAAGCGCGAAGCCAGAAGCTCGCGAAGGAGGTCCTGAATGAAGCGAGCCGAGGCCGAGAAGAGCGAAGGGGGGAGGTGGCGAACGAAGCGAGCCGGCGACCTCCGTAGCGAAACGAAGGTCGAGTAGGTGAAGCTGAATGAAGGGGCGAAGAAACAAGTCTTTTGGCGTAGCCCATGCATTTAACAAATACATTTTTATAAATTGTTATAAGTTTATAACCAATAAAAAATTAAAATTTTGAGCCTTTTTTCTTGCCTAATCATCAAACACCTTACATCAAACAAACACGGATTCCGCGCGTCAAGGCAAGTACTGCCTTCTATTGAACACGGAAATAAATACGCCTATCAGGGCGCAAACCCGTGCGCGATTGGGGCCTATTATGCCCATTGAAGTTTACGGAAAAGAAAGTAGCAAAATGTAATTGCTTTGGTACTCCGTCTTCATACAAAATTCCAGCGTTATTTAAAAATGGACAGGCAGCTATACACTTTCACATTACTACACCATGACTGCCTCGATACACAATTGATATAACTGCCTCGTTGGTCTAGTGGTTAGTATGTTCGACTGCGGCCAACGAGGTCCCGGGTTCGAGTCCCGGATCGGGCCATAATAAGTATTGGGTTTTTCTGACAAGAAATTCTCAGTACTAGCCCGGAGTTAGGAAGTTGGCGGTGTTTCACCCCCGTGCCTCGGAGAGCACGTTAAGCCGTCGGTCCTGCGCCTGATCTCTCTACGGTCGTGTCGGATTTTCCGTCCCATCGGGCTTTAAGAGTAAAGGAACAGAGAGTGCACCTGTGTATGCGCACACACTTGTGCACTATAATATCTCCCGCGCAGATGGCTAATCTCTCTGGAGATTGGCTGCCGTGGCCGAAATACGGTCGGGAGGACATTATTACACAATGAAGTAGGGACTGTAAAGTGTAAAATCGCTATAAAACGGAGCATACATTCCGTCTGGCGGTTGGGCAATTCCACTAGTTTAATAAAGACTGTCGCAGGTGTACAGACAGACGCGATGCTCCACAGAGTAGTTTGTGATAACAGATGACACAAGACATACCGAATTTAATATTAATATTTCGTGCACTTCCTTTGAAAGTTTGAACTGAACTTAATTCTATGTAGATTAAATTCTACGTTTCGGGATGTAGGTTTATGAATTTAGTTTCAGCTTACATTAAATTATTATGAAGATAGTTTGCCTTTGGAGTACCTATATCTAACGTTAAGGTAGGTAGGTATGTCTCGAGTCTGGACTCCAAACATAAAGTGACAGTCCCGAATGCCGCGCATAATTATTATATTCGTGGGTATAGTCCTCAAGTCCTAACCCGTCATACGTGAGCGACAAACGCGACACCGCGACTCGATACGACGCGACGCGACAACTTCGTGGCCTGCGTTGTTGCGTAGATAAGTTTGTAATTTTCTATGAAGACGTATCGCGTTGGCGTCGAGTCGCTTTCGTCTCTCACTTAGGACAACGGACAAGACAATTTACCTGACTGAGTACGGACGAGTCAATTCATTACTCTGTGTCACCTGGTTATGTCTTCCGCGTTACGGCTGCGACAATAAAAACTACAGCTGCGCCTTATTCCCTCGTAAATTAGAGTATTATTGCAGATGATAAAAATAGCACCTAACAAAGTTACCTTCCTGTTGCAATCATAATACATACTCGTAGCTTCATTTTATTGCCGTGATATGGGGCTACTGGCGTAGCTGCGACAACTCTCTCTCTATGCTGGTTAAGCAACGTTGATCCGAGTTGGTAACTGTATGGGTAACTTTGAACTCCTTACCTTGTAAAGCACATAAAGCTATTGGTCCCGTTTACAATCATCAATGCAAACTCAAGTTTGTTCATTTAATGTAGGACAGCGGTATCTTATGGTACCATCGTCTTGTTTTGACTCAACCACCAGGTGCCGGGAGCCTGGTGCTAGCAACGGCCAAATCCTCCCACCAGACCAGACCAGAGAAATTATAAATTCCCCGGGAATCAAACCCGGGGCCTCCCACTATAAGACTACAGCGCCCACTACTGCGTCTGAGGTCGTCAAAAATATCGTCGTGGCTTTTCTCAGTAGAATCTTTTTTCCGAAACGGTGGTAGAGTCAAAACATGACGTACTTATCATAAGAGACGCTTGTATGCCCTAAGTGAAATAAACAGATTGAGTATTGAAGGAGAAGGAAGACTTGAGTCGACAGACATTTTATTTTAAAACATTAATAAAAACGCCACAAAAACCTTCCAATTTGTCAAAATTCCAGTACAAGAATTAGTAATCACAATTTCTTTTCCATCCACCACCTCGAATCCTGGCTGGGATTCCTCAGATGAGCTGGTCGGATGCGTGTACCCAAACTGGTATGGGAACGGAACCTGGATCAAAAATAAAAAAAAATAACTTTTATAGTGAACCTGGATCCATACTAAAATTATAATTACGAAAGTGTGTCTGTCTGTCTGTCTATCTGTCTTTTACGCTACGGGCGCATCTTTCAACCGATTTTAATGAAATTTAGAATAGAGACCTACTTACTTATCTCTATTCTAAATTTCATCAAAATCGGTTACCTACGGTAAATCGGTTAATGTCTATTATTATATTATATTTATTTATTAGGACAACCAAAAATTGTTACATTAAAAAAAACCTTAAAAACTATACACATTTATGACACTTGTTAAATGCACAATTTATTACAGGTGCCACATCATTCACAAAAAAAGCTTAAGTGCGTAAAATTAAAAGTTACACTACAAAAACCTAAAAAAAAAAAATCTAAACTACAAAAAAAAATTATTACTTATACAAAAACACAAAAAAAAAAAAAAAACACAAAAAACACAATAAATTATACAAAAATTGAACTTTACTTTTCTTACTTTAACTTTGAAAAGAAAAGAAAAAAAACAACTTAAGTCGACCTTAACAATCTTAACGTTTCTTTTTTAAATTTTGGCAGCGTTTCATGAAAAACGTCTACCTCTGCACTAATGAAATTATACATTTTTGTTATTCTAGATATGGCTGAAAATTGTTTGAGGTTAGTTCTAGCTCTGGGTGGGTGTAAAAGGCCCGTTGCTTGTCGGGGAACTCTATGTGGGACTTTAAAATTGTCTAGACTTTATTGCCCAGAAAATATAGAAGTTACCGCGGAAATTAAAAAACTTAATCTACGTGGACGAAGTCGCGGGCATCATCTAATCAAAAATATTTAAAAAGAACTATTTTTTGTCCACAACTAATTTAGCTCTTGACTCTCACCTGCTGGCAGCTGTATCCGTGACCTAAAAACCTCCAAGCAATTTAGCATTTCGGTTCAGTGCCCTGTAGAAACCGTTTAATACCATGAATCATCCCCCTAATAGGTTAACCCAATAGCATCTTAAACTGCATCATCACATACCACCAAATATTAACTCTATGCCACCGTGACATCGCAGTCAAGGGCTAACATGTGTATGGAATTTAAAAAATATCTGGATGGTGTGATGCAGTTTATTGAATTCAATGTTTATTTAAATTAGATACACTCTACACTTTTTGAACATCAATTATGTATAAAAACGTGATAGTGATAATAATCAATTACGGTACATATCTTAAAATGAAAGCTACGAGGGTTCCAAACGCGCCCTGTGTGCTTAGCATGCACGCAACGAGATTATCTCGCGACGAGAGAGAGAGTTGTTGTCGTTGTCGGCTAATTTTTCGTTTACCCTAACATGCACAAAATGCGGTATATTACAAGAAAAAAATAGTCGGCATGTAAAGGTTCGTAGAGAAAAATACCACAGATATGAAATATTACTTTTATCTCTACTTTTGACGTAACGAGACAAGTAAGGGCGCCTTCAAATTTGCCGCAAAGCGTAGCGCGGCTGCAGCGCGGCTGCAGCGCTGCGGCCGCGCTCCTGTCGCGAGGTTCGAACTAGGGCTTTCGAATACCGGTTTTTCTCAATACCGGTATTAATACCGGAACGATTTTTTTCAATACCGGGATCCCGGGATCCCGGTATTGGAAAAAATTTAAAATGTGGTAGATGTTTTTTAACTTAAAATTAGTCTTTTCTGAACCAAACGGCACCATAAAAAACAGTTTTTTCATTAAAAAAAAAATTTCACCAAATTAACTCAAAAAAGTGTCTTTTCTGCATAAATTCAGTGAAGAAAAGCCGTTAAGTAATTCCTTCACTCTATTTTATATCAACAATATTTTATGAAATTGTATTTTCTTTAAAAAAATCACCAAGTACCTATTGATTTTAGATTTATTTGTATTTTGAGTATTGAGATAGTTATTTACGCGTTGACTTAATTCTTACGAAACTATCGTTTGTTTCATGTATGTACAAGGTGAAAATTACGGACCACGTAATGTTCTGAAACTCCATCACATCGTTTTAAATACAATCTTATTAAGTAATACTTATATTATTATCATATAATCAATTTCTTATTCATATCAATCAGAATATCAACTATATGATTTTTAAAATAGAACTAAGTATTTTTGGATGAATTCTTACGAAAATATATATTTTTAACCTCCATTGAATTTTGAACTTTTAATATAAAGTATATTTGTGACGCACTTTTTCAATGTACACACAAAATTAAATAAATATGGCAGGGAATTTTAAATAATTAGTGGAATTAGTGTCGAAGATTGTAATTAAAACTAAGTACTATCGTCGTCGTCGTCTCAACTTATAGACATCCTGGACGTAGGTCTCCTGCATGGATCGCCACAGAGCACGGTCTTGTGCCCCTTGTTTCCAGCGGCTCCCAGCTACACGCTTGAGATCGTCCGTCCACCTAGTGGGGGGTCGTCCAACACTGCGCTTTCCGGTGTGAGGCCGCCATTCAAGCACTTTGGGACCCCAACGCCTATCGGTTCTACCAACTATGTGCCCCACCCTTTGCCCCTTAAAGCTTGGACTCTTCGCGCTATGTCTATTACTCTGGTTCGCCTACGGATATCCTCATTTTTGATTTGATCACGCAGGTATACTCCAAGCATAGCTCTCTCCATCGCCCGCTGAGTGACCCTGAGCCTCCTTATCAGGCCCAAAGTTAGCGACCATTTTTCAGAGCCGTAAGTCATCACTGACAAACACGCACTGTTCGAAAACTTTCGTCTTCAGGCACTGAGGAATTTTGGACGAGAAGATGTCGCGGAGTTTCCCGAACCCTGCTCAGCCGAGTTGGATTCGGCGGTTGACCTCTTTCTCGAAATTGGACCTACCTAACTGGACTGCATGTCCTAGGTATATGTACTCATCATCAATTTCGAATGCAGAATTCTCAACTAACACAGGTTGGGGCTGAACGTGTGCATTAGAAATGATCTTTATCTTGCTCATATTCATTTTTAGGCCCACCTGTTGAGGAACTACTAAATGAGTAATAAACGATATTTTTGTAAGAAGTCGATTGAAGTCGAAGAAAACGATAATTTTGTCAAAACACAAATTAACACTTTAACAGCCGATCACGTACTGTGTACGGGCAGTGTCGATCAACTCGGTACGCCGATCACGTACTCCGTACGGCTTTGACTTTCCTATCGTCTGTTTAAATACCACGTGCCCGGTGCGTGAATGGCGTGTAACCCCGGTGTAGAATGACTCTTTATCTACGCACACATGTATGATTCACCGACGGGAGGTGCGGGGTGGAGACAGGACAAGCGATCTTTCACGGCGCGTCGCCAGTGCGCCCACGCCACTAACGTGAGAGTAGTAGAGTAGAGTTTGCAAAGTGTGTGCAGACCTCTTTTCTTAATTTTTTTTCATAAATATTATTTTTTATTACAAATGTTTTTTATTTCATCCCTAAAAATATAAAGAACAATAGTACATATAAAAAAAGAATAATAGACATATCACAGATAGTTTTTATTTTATGAGTCATAGAATATCGGCAAAAAACGCCGGCGTACCAGGGAAAGCCGCCTTTATAACGGTCGGCTGTTAAAGTGTTAATCTAAAATCCAATAGTTATTATTTAAAAGAAAGTAATATTATATCATAATAAAATATGCATTAGATTTTATAAATCAGATTTCTGAACGTTTTGAGAGAAATAGAAATGCCAAGCCACAGGGATCTAAATTCAAACACTAATTTTTCCCTCTGAGTGAACAAAAACGACTTTTCGTCACTGGTTTTAAGCAATAAAAGCGCTCTTTTTGAGCTAATATGCTTAAGATACAAGTTTTAAACTTAGCCGAATAAAATACAGTGGCATACCAAGAAATATATGCAATAGTCACTGTTTCGTTTATATTGTCACCAATACCGGTATCCCGGTATTAGACATTTCAATACCGGTATTGAAAACCGGCGAAAAAAGTCCGGGATCCCGGTATTGGCCAATACCGGGATCCCGGTATTGGAAGCCCTAGTTCGAACATCATAGGGTTGTACCTATATTTATTTTCACGATGGACTCTGACGAAGAAACACTGCTCTGTGTTACTATTAATACGAAACAACGAAAATATAAAGTAGTTGTACCTACATAATATTATACTTACATGCTTCATTTTTTTCACTTGGAGTCTTGTTTGTGAAATTGTCAATAAATATAATGCATATTTCTTCCCAAGCCTTTTTATTTTCGATTTTATTGCTGTACTTGTCGGACTTCGAATCCCATATTGCTGGACGACTCTCAACCTCATCGATAAATTCTTCTACCTGATTTTCGTTCATGTTTAGACTTGAACAAAAATACGTGCGCAGTCCCGTCACTAGTCGATCGATGAACTGATGCGCGGCCGCAGCGCGGGTGCAGCGCTGCAGTCGCGTGTTTTTTATTTATATGGATTTACAAAGCAGCGCGACCGCAGCGCTGCAGCCGCGCTGCTTCCGCGCGGCACTTTGCGGCAAATTTGAAGGCGCCCTAACCTTGTTAGCGTCGGTAGACAAATAGAGATAACGGGTAGACATAATTTTACTCGTTGTGCGCATGCTAGCCAGGCTGGCCTGAGAAGAGCGCGCAACAAACTCAGCCGGTTTAATATGAAATCGAAAAACAAACCATTTCATGTGCTCGTTGCTTTATCGCATGCTGCTGAGTAGTTTGATCTTCATGCGGTATCTGAAAAAGGTAATGATTGGGTAGAGTTTGTTCTATTCGACGTAGACTACCAATACGTGACCATAGATTAGGTTGCAATTTTATTTGTTACAATCCATACTAATATTATAAATGCGAAAGTATGTCTGTCTGCTACGCTTTAACAGCCCAACTATTCAACCGATTTGACTTGGTCCCATCTGCCCCGTTGGCTCTGCCCCGTTAACGGGGCAGTTGGGAAAATTAGTGCCATCGGCCCCGCTATCCTCGGCGTTGTCGCTTAACGGGGCAGATGAAACTTTGACTTTGATGAAATTTTCCCGGGGAAGGAAGGCTACTTTTTATCACGGAAATTTAAGGAGTTTGCCAAATTTCAGCTCAATACGTTCAGTGGTTCGAGCTGTGCTTTTATAAAAGTTTTTTTTCAATATTTATTATAGGCTTACGCTAGATGCTGTCAATAATGCGGCTTAAGATGCGCTTGCCTAGAAGATGCCTATTCACTCTTGATTTAAAGATAGTCAGTCAGTCAGTCAGTCACCTTTACCTTTTATATATTTAAAACTAAATGATGCCCGCGACTTCGTCCGCGTGGATTAATATTTTTTGATTCCCTGCACGGGAACTCTTTAATTTTCCGCGATAAAAAGTAGCCTATGTCCTTCCCCGGGAGACAAATGACAATCTACCCCTGTACCAAATTTTATCAAAATCGGTTAAGCAGATGGGCCGTGAAAGCGTACCTAGCAGAAAGACAGACAGACAGACAGACAGGCACACATTCGCATTTATAATATTAGTATGGATTAATTATGCATCACAGCGTAACTAACTTCAAATTACAAACCTTGTTCTTTTTCCGTGATGTTTTCTTCTGGTACATATTGACGGGTGTGATGTTCTGGATGAACTCCTCCATGATGAAGCGGGCACGAGCCACCACCAGCTCGAGGGTGCGCATCTGCTTCGCTATTTCGTGAGGCTTCGATATCCTGAGGTACTGGTTTACCTGGTATTGGAAAACCTCATATTGAAAAAAGAAAGAAAAAGAGGATTATGAGATTATGGAGAAACTGTAAGTATACCAGAATGGTAGGCGTGGATTTATAGATCTTTATGGTGGCCGAGAATCTTTTTCTCTTCTCATGGTACAAGACTTTGGAAACAAGTTGGAAGCTATGGCAGTTTAATTAAATCCATACCACAAAATAAAGTAGGTATTATTTACTAGTAGGATGATGCCCGCGGAACTCTTTTATTTTCTGGGATAAATAGCCTATGTCCTTCCCCGGTACGCAACTTACCTCTATACCAAATTCTCTACCTATCTCTATAATTGGGAGAAAAGTACTTAGACAGACACACTTTCCAATTTATAATATTAATATAGATTTTGATGCCTAGTGGTGATCGCTGTCGACTTATAAAAGGAAACGGAGTCGATGCTTAGCATGTTCAATTCAGAAATGCTTAATTTCTCAATTGTCTCTGGTCTGATAGGGTGGTAGGCTTCTACGAGAGCGAGAAATTAGAAATTTGAATTTAAAATTGGTCTAGTTTTTACGGAGTATATTGTATTTGCACATATATTGTTGTATTCACAATATTGAAATTGAAATTGAAATAAATTGAATTGAAAATTGAATTGAAAAACCAACGTTTTGTATAGGACACCATCCGTGCTTCTTTATAGTCGTCGGATCAGTCACCAGCATCCACACAGCAGCCAGGATCCTCGGGAAGGTCGTGTGGGGTTCTCCCATCATCATGCCAGGCGTCTTCACCAAGGACTCGAGGTCAGGTTCCGTTTCCAAAATGGAGGTCTCAACTAGTATTTTGGTGCGTATAAGCACTTGAATCAGCTCGGAGACTAGAGTTCCATCGTCGCCTTCCAAGTTTCTATATAAAAACTAAGAATTATTGAAGGCAACGTATTGATATTTCGCCATTTAAAAGTCCGAGACGTACCTACACAGCTTTTGGGCTTTTAAACAAAAAAAATCCTTGAAAGGAAACAGCGTAGGTACAAGGGAGGTATGGTGAGGTACCCTTAAGCCAGGGGGGAGACACTTTCCTTTAGTATGATGATTTACAAAGATAAAACTGCCATCTGTTTTATGGGGTAACAAACTTTTCGGCAAACAGTATGCAAGAGCCTCAACAGATGGCACCTTATTTCAGAATTAAATTAAGTATTCCCATACCAAAAACTTACTACAATTTAGGTACAACCTTATGGTTCTAAAGTTTAAAAAAAACTTATTATGTATATTTAAGTATTTTTCAATTCAATATTAGATAAAAAAACATTATATTTTTACTTCATTAGTCAATAATTATGATAATTTGATCATATTGTTCAAGTGTTGTTTATTTTGTCCTCTAAGTTTTAAGTAGTATTTATCAATTATAAAGTCAAAACTGGCAACCCTAACTGGACGTACTGGCTACAGGCTACTGTCAAGTGTCAAATTCACTAATCAGTTGAATTTTGAATTCAATTGAAAATTTTGAATTTTTTAGAATTTTATGATTCAGTTTTGCCTTGGTAATTTATTTTGCCATTTAATTTAAAGAAAGAAAAACTAAAAGGATGTTTTGTAGATTTCACAATTAATATTAATTTGTACAGTTGGTGCAGAAACATTAATAGAATTTTGTCCGGCGAGATCACATAAGAAGGTGTCTTAAATTATTATTAGTATTAGTGTATGGTGAATTAAAGAAAAACGCTGCTTACGTACGGTAATAGTGTACGTATTATAATAAACGTAAGCAATATAAAAATAAAAAATAGTTTGAAAATTGAACTTTTCTTATTTTAGCTATAAATTCCTACCCTTCTGTGAATTCAGAGAAACCAGTTTTGTTCTAGTAAGCCACAGATAGTAAGCTAATACATTATATTTATGTGGCAAGCCCGTAAAGTATATATTATTTTTAGTCAGTTTATATAATGGTATAGGAAAAAAGTTCCTTTGCCACAATATTAATTAAATAGCAGACTGGAACATTATTGTGGTATATTTTTTTGATAATATCTGGAAGCTATAATAATTATTCTGTCGTGTTAGCTCTGTTCACAGGAAATCAATATTTTGGTGCCAAACTAAGTTCTTCGTTATGGAATAGTATGGATATCCTGACTTTCTGTGAATATTATCTTAATGTTTGAAAGTATACAATAATGGCAGAAAGTCTGAATAACACAAATGTGTTTCCATTATATTCCTAAACAAAGAACTTATAATTTGGCGCCAAAATATTGAATTCCTGTGAATAGCATGGTAGGTGTAGGTATATATATAGCAATTAGTGTTGGAACCAAAAACCAGATGGCGCTTCAAAATGAATTGGCCTAAAATGCTGCGAGAGGGCTCTCTTTTCCCTGTATATTATTATACTCTTTGCCTTAAGCAGAATGGAATACATTCTGTCAAAAAAGTACCAGGAATTCATCATTTGTTTCTAATTCCAAATTCAATTCAAAAATTATTTTTTGTCGCTAAGTTGACACAACTGTCGTCTATATTGCCGCGAAGTTTGAGCGTCAATTGTTATTTACTTTGTTTACAGTGCGCCATTTTGTCAGTTCATCTCAATAGTGTTTTGCGATTTTTACAATGAATGAAAATATCGAACAAAGAGTTTGTCTCAAATTTTGCATCGCAAATGGAATTTCGTGTCCAGAGTCGCTGAAAATGTTGCAGAAAGCTTACGGGGAGTCGACTTTATCAAAAACGCGTGCATACGAGTGGTACCATGCATTCAAAAGTGGTCGCGATGTGGTGGAAGATTTGCCTCGCTCTGGTCGGCTATCAACGTCTTCAACTAAAAGGCACAAGGCCATCATTGTGAATGAATTTTTGACCAAAAACTCAACAAATACCATCGAACAACTACCGTATTCACCGGATATGGCTCCGGCCGACTTTTTTCTCTTTCCAAAACTCAAATTACCACTTCGTGGCACCCGTTTTCGATCGATAGAAGACATGTAAAAGAGAATTCGCGGCAAGAACTGAAGTCGATTCCGAAAAATGCCTTTAAAAAATGTTTTGAAAATTGGATTATTCGTTGGCGTAAATGTATTATTTCCGAAGGGGCCTACTTTGAAGGAGATACAATAAATTTGGAATAATAATTAACATTTTGTATATTAAAGACCTTTTCCCGGTACTTTCTTGACAGAGTAGTATAACATGTTATATATACATTCTGTCAAAAAAGTACTAGGAATTCATCATTTGTTTCTAATTCCAAATTCAATTCAAAAATTATTTTTTGTCGCTAAGTTGACACAACTGTCGTCTATATTGCCGCGAAGTTTGAGCGTCAATTGTTATTTACTTTGTTTACAGTGCGCCATTTTGTTAGTTCATCTCAATAGTGTTTTGCGATTTTTACAATGAATGAAAATATCGAACAAAGAGTTTGTCTCAAATTTTGCATCGCAAATGGAATTTCGTGTCCAAAGTCGCTGAAAATGTTGCAGAAAGCTTACGGGGAATAGACTTTAACAAAAACACGTACATACGAGTGGTACCATGCATTCAAAAGTGGTCGCGATGTGGTGGAAGATTTGCCTCGCTCCGGTCGGCCATCAACGTCTTCAACTAAAAGGCACAAGGCCATCATTGTGAATGATTTTTTGACCAAAAACTCAACAAATACCATCGAACAACTACCGTATTCACCGGATATGGCTCCGGCCGACTTTTTTCTCTTTCCAAAACTCAAATTACCACTTCGTGGCACCCGTTTTCGATCGATAGAAGACATGTAAAAGAGAATTCGCGGCAAGAACTGAAGTCGATTCGGAAAAATGCCTTTAAAAAATGCTTTGAAAATTGGATTATTCGTTGGTGTTTGTGTATTATTTCCGAAGAAGCTTACTTTGAAGGAGATACAATAAATTTGGAATAATAATTAACATTTTGTATATTATAGACCTTTTCCCGGTACTTTCTTGACAGAGTAGTATATCAGTATAGTAAGCAATAAGTATACAGGTAAATATGGTGTCGTAGAATTAGCTGGAAACTATAATATATTTTCTTGTAGGTATACCATTAAAACTTTGCGAAATTCACTATGCACCATCCGTTCCTCCACATTATCACATTCATCTACAAAAAGTATGAACTCAGATCTTCAAAGTCTACCGGTTTCACAGCTAGGTACACCAACGTAGCTGACATACCTTACGCAAAAGCTTAGTGTGATTTGGACCCTAGTATTAATTCAGCAAGGTGCATACTTAAGTACTTCTAGCATAAGTCTCCCAATTTTCCCTGGCGCAGGTCGAGGGTACGCGATGCATTCTGTGCTGATGGCCTTCACAGGGGTAGCGTCTGTTTCGAAGGCTGAAGCCAGTTCTCTTTGACGAGTGTCCTCAGCTGCTAGCCAGTCCAGGGTTAGTGAGGATCGGTAGGCTGCTATACCAGAGAGAGTAGAGCGGGATATGTTGTAAGGGTTGTAGTAGTAATCTTCTGCGGCACACTGAAACAAAATGGAACTTATTCTAAAATGTTGTGGCAAACATTTTGAGCTCAAGTGCTGGAAAGTTGACAAATACGGAAAACCAAGAGCTGGCGTAAATCAACTAAACGTCTTTGGGATTATTTCACTGGACTACTTACGATCTTACGTTACGATAATATAGTCTTTAAGTTACCGCTTCTACCTACCGGGTCTACCTAAATTGAATAAATATTTAAGACTATGACTATGATTATGACTATGTTACTTAAAATGAACATCTATTCATTTATTTCCGAAATAATCAACTTTCCGAAAACAAATTTTTGTTCTGTAAAGTTGTGTTAGAGTGCATCCTCAATAGTAAATAAAAGGAAACGAAATACGCGCGGGTAGGTACGGCCAAAATTGGCAACATTTTACTGTGTTTTCCGGTCCCGTAATAATACTACGTAAAATATCGTAGCTAGTTGTATAATATATTTCATTGGTTCGGACGCATTTTGTTCACGAACAAAACATTAAGTTTTACAACACACAAAAGCTGAACGTGAAATAAAATACTATGTAATAAATGCGCAATAAAAGTACCTACATACCCACCTAACTGAGTAGGTATTGTAAAATTTATTTCAAAGATATTTTATTTTTTAAGTAAAAATATAGAGAAACTTTGTTTTCATTAGGGTCGGAGCACACTTGCCGCAACACAACCCATCAAGTTACTCATTACGTATAAATTATAACAGCTCACTTCTTTAAGGAGTGGATATATCAGGCTTTAAAAAGTAATTTAAAAAAATAAACTAGCTGATCCTAGCTAGCTAGATAGACAAGAAACGATTTTTGAAATTGTTAAATCAGTTTTTAACATTTTTAAATTAATTTATTTAATCTCTTTTATTAACCAATTGCCGGCTCACTACTAAGCACGAGTCACCTCTCGGAATGAGAAGTGTTTGGCCATAGTCCACTGTCCACCACGCTGGCCAAGTTTTTTTTTTTATTATTCACTACAAGTTAGCGCTTGACTGCGATCTCACCTGATGGAAAGTGATGATGCAGTCTAAGATGGTAGCGGGCTAACCTGTTAGGGGCATGGCAGTTATATTAAACCCATACCCCTATTCGGTTTCTATACACGGCATCGTACCGGAACGCTAAATCTCTTGGCGGCACGTCTTTGCCGGTAGGGTGGAACTAGCCACGGCCGAAGCCTCCCGCCAGGCCAGACCAGGGAAAATTCAGAAATTATAAATTCCCAAATTGACCCTGCCGGGGATCGAACCCGGGACCTCCGCGCGTTAAGGCAACAGCGCTACACACTGCGCCACGGAGGTCGTCAAAGTGCGGAGTAGTAGTCTTCACACACCTTCGAGAACATTATGAAGAACTCTCGGGTATGCAGGTTTCCACACGATATTTTCCTTCACCGTTTGAAGCAAGTGATGTTTAATTTCTTTAAACGCACATGACTTTGCAAGAGTTGGAGGTTCGTGGCCAGAAATCGAACCCGCGAACCCATACAGGAGGTCACGTATTTTAACCACTAGGCTATGACCGCTTTGCTTCTTTATTTAATCAGTCAGAGTTTATTCTTAGAACAAGAGAATAAAATTCAAAGCACAATAAGATGTTGATAAAGACCACCGATCTCGTATTTTTCATGGAAAATAAGAAGTTACTTTGAAAGCTATTAAGCCTACAACTTAGTTTAGTAAAGTTTTTTTTTGAACAAAAGTTTTCCTATTATGTACTCTTTGTTGAAGATAATCCTCTCAATAAGTAAAGAATACATTTATTAATGGTCCGTCTACACTGAGATAGTCTTTTTTATTTATCTTAGAGGCAAAATTAAAACTTTTGGGTCTGCGACAAAATAAATCTACTGGGCAAGGTACCTATTCTGTCAACAATTTTTTTTTAAATTCCACTACAAGTTAGCCCTTGACTGCGATCTAAACTTATGGTAAGTGACGATGCAGTCTAAGATGGTAATAGGCTAACCTGTTTACGGTAGGGTGGTAACTAGTCACGGCCGAAGCCTCCCACCAGGCCAGACCAGAGGAAATTCTGAAATTATAAATTCCCAAATTGACCCTGCCCGGGACCTCCCACGTTAAGACAACAGCGTTCAACACTGCGCCAGGGAGATCGTCAAACTTAATAGTTAGCCCAGGCCCCAGAGTAAAGTAGTTGATGTTTTAACCCCACGGGTCACGATGCCTCGGACTTGCAAGCACTTAAAGGCATCGGTCCTGCGCCTGACACCCAATGGCTATCAAAAAATTAAAGCCACTGACACATATTTTTTATCCATTGAAGGATTGTTAAAATTCAATAATAATTATTATTATTATTTCAGCTAACCTTCAAGGGATAAAAAATATATGTCTGCAGGGCTAGCATGGGCCGGAGATAAAAAATTTATCCCCCGATTTTATCTACTGACAAGAGATAAAATTAACTTATCCACTTCTCAGAGCACGGCAACAGGGGAGAGGAGACGTTTATCCCCGTTTGACATTTCACGGGGACTCGGGGGACTATTTATCCACCGTTATTTAGCGTTTTTATTTATTTATTTAGGAATAAAAATTGTATCCTTTCTTTTGGGAGAAAATTGTCTCGGCCCATGCTAGGGGGGCAGTTGCTTTCATTTTTTGATAGCCACTCAGGTAGAGATAAGATCAACTCTTTCTTCGGTGGTGTCGGAATATCAACCCTTCGTCGGACTGTGAGAGTGAGGAAATAGAGAGATGCACAGATGTGCAGTTTGCACACTTAATTGTGCATACGAAGACGGCTCGAAACGGATAGGATGTAAAACTACTTAAAAGTAGTCATATTTAAAATTATTAATGAACTCCTAGCAACTGCAATAAATCTCTATTAAAAATCTTTATTAAAAAAAATTAGAAAGATAAACATTTAAAAATGGATCTTTTGTTACTTAAAGTATTACCCAAAGGCTGGCGAAGCCTTGAGCATGTGTGTACGCGCCTTTATCAGTCCTGAATTCATAATTGAACGCAAACTTTTTCAATTCGGACTTCTTTTCAAGTCAAAAGGACGGTATAAATGAGTTTGTGCAATTTGACGATAAAATTGCTAACAAAGGTTAACAATGTCTAAACAAGGCAAACGTAAACATTAAACAGTTCTATTGGTTCTGAACCATTATTTTATATTATAATGGCGAACTCCCTGGCACAGTGGTGTGCGCTATGAGCCACTAGCTGATGCCCGCGGTTTCGTCCGCGTGGATTGAGGTTTTTCGGTTCCCGCGGGAACTTTTGAATTTTCCGGGATAAAAAGTAGCCTATGTGCTATTCCAGACTATAATATTATTCTATCTCTGTGCCAAATTTCATCCAGATCCGTTCTGCCGTTCGGGCGTGATTAAGTTACAAACATCCATACATCCACAGAACATATAATAAGGTTCTGTGCATACATCCATCCAAACTTTCGCATTTATAATATTTATTTGATTAACGCAGACAGGAATCGAACCCTTAAATATCAAATCAAATATATAAATATTATAAATGCAAAAGTTTGGATGGATGTATGGATGTATGGATGTATGGATGTATGGATGTTTGCATGAATCACGCTCTAACGGCAGAACGGATCTGGATGAAATTTGGCACAGAGATAGATTATAGTCTGGAATAACACATAGGCTACTTTTTATCCCGGAAAATTAAGGAGTTCCCGCGGGAAACGAAAAACCTCGATCCACGCGGACGAAGTCGCGGGCATCAGCTAGTCTATTATAAAAGCTCGTTCTTGCGACAAAAAAAACAATAGTGATTTATTGACAGTGGAAAAAAAAATAGTGGGTTTCAGGTTAAAGATTTCTTTATTCAAATGAACTTTTACAACTTAATTAAGTAGTACCTAACTACCTATATCTAGTGGTTCGCAAAATCGCAATACGCTTCCAACATGGTCTGTGCTTCCAACCGAGAAGAACCAGCAAGAAACTCAGTTATCTCTCTACCTTAAGACGATACGGGAGGGCGGTTTCCCCCATACAATCGTATTAGTCTGTTTTCTCCGTGAATAATTACAATAGAGAAAATATTTTTACACCATAAAATTTATACGAGTCCGTGCCATGTCCCTATGTTTTGCTTTTTTCAATAAATTAATAATTTTAAGAATTTGGAACCTTCAAAAATTGCAAAAAATGGCCCAGTTTTCGCGTCATCATCAGATATCCCGTATATAAATTCGAAGAATTTAATCAAAAAAAGAAAAACATACCGACATAGCCTGAGTCCTTCTTAAATTGTTCTTGAAAAAAAAATTAAAATCGGTTCTGTTTTGGAGGAGGAAACAGAAAAATACGAGAGTAAGAATTCGACTGTTTTTCATATTATGTATTATCGGTCCAAGTTGCAGTTGTCCCTATCGGATGTTATGGAATTCTATTCGAGGAGCAGCGCGACGGCAATATAATTGTTCAATACCTATTCTCAAAGTTTCCCGTTCATCCCACATCCTCTTAAGACTCAATAACAAGAAAGCTGCCTTAAAAGCTAAAGAGGTCAGATAAAACAAATTTAGCTCGTAAAAATGGTTGATGGCCCATCACCGAAAAGGGGTTGGGGATTTTATTACATACATAAATGTCACCCTTAACGTCTCATTTTTCGCTTACCTTTGTTGAATTTAATTAAGGTTTGTTTACCGCAAAATGAGAGCTAAGAAGCCGTTTTCGGGATGAATGAGAGAGACAATATTATGATCATCTAAAGGCAGATTTTTCAACCGTTATAATAAACCCTTTCAGTTTTTTGTCACCTATATACTTACCTGAAGGCATACCTACCTGAAACTCTTGACCTCCGTGACATGTTCTCGTCCAAAATTCCTCAGTGCCTGAAGACGAAAGTCTTCGAACCGTGCGTGTTGCCAGTGATGATTTACAGCTCCGAAACGTGGTCGCTTGCTATGAACCTGATAAGAAAAGCTCAGGGCAACTCAGCGGGCGATAGAGAGGGTTATGCTCGGAACTTGATCAAATCAGAAATGAGGAGATTCGTTCATTCGGAGGAGAACCAGAGTAACCGATATAGCTCGAATAATCGCTAAGCTAAAGGGGCAATGGACGGGGTACATAGTTCGAAGATAGGTGTTGGGGTCTGAAGGTGCTTGAACTGGTGGCCTCGCACCGGAAAGCGCAGCATTAGATGACCCTCCCAATAGGTGGACGGACGATCTCAAACGAGTAGCTGGGAGTCGCTGGAAGCAAGCAACACTGAGACCTTGCTTCAGAAGTCTATTGGTCGAGACGACAATGACGACCTAGATATGAGAATAAATCCTACAAAAAAATAAAAACAGATGAAAACTACTTATCCAAAGTTTGTCCAATCAAAAGAAAACTCAGCTCCGATGTATAAACCTACGAACATTTCTTGCCGGCTCTTCTCATTAGAATCAGGTTTCCGAACCGATCCAAGTAACAATTCGATGTCGTATAAAAGTCGTGACAACGTTTTTTGTTTACCTTGTAGTCCTAAAGAAAGGTTGTATAAACGTTATTATAACGTTTACAAAACGCGAAAATGGCCCCAGTTATAAGACCATTTGTCGTTTAATCGTCACATAAAGGTCGCAGCGATGACCATTTACGTCGTTTAGACGTCCTGTAGACGTTGCAGAATAGAACGTTTTGATTATATAGACGTTACGAGATAACTCTTACATAGTCATATTAATGTTGTGAAGTGACTAAAAAAAATAATTAACTAAAAATTTATGGTTAGAAGGCAATTAAGTAAAACTAATTCTATTAAAAATTAATTATTCTATGTTTGTATTATTTTTTTTTTTTTAAATCTTTATTTATTATAGAGGGTTTGTTCAACATTGAACATGTCACCCTCATGGGAACAAAATCATTATTTTACTTCCTACGCTTAACATATAACTTATAAATATCGTACAGAGCTCTGGCCTCCTCAGATAAGGGATAAGCCAGGACACTGTTGCTTACAGAAAGTTCACGCAAATCAATGTTAAACCTATTTTTAAAATAAAATCTTTCCAATTCATTTCGGACACATTCGACCAAAACGTGATACACATCCTCGATTACGTCACATTCCGTACATTTCGGCGAGTTAGATTTACCAACCAGATATGCAAACCCGTTCAGGGGAATGTGTCCGGAACGTAATCTTAAAGCTACTACAATGTCGCATCTACTTAATTTAGTACCAGCAAACCATGGCGACCGAGGAAGAGATGGCTGAATGGTTTTATACCATATGCCCTTGATAAGAGATCTCTGATCAAAATGCTCCTTCCACATAACAAAACATCTTTCTTTGATTAAAAATATTAAATCACAAAAATAAGGAAGGCCATCATATAATAAATCAGAATACGATGCTTCCTTGGCAAGATTATCGACCTCCTCGTTGCCTGGCAAACCAATATGAGAAGGGATCCATTGTAAGCATATGTTCTTCTTATCAGATGTGATCTTAAGGATGGATTTTATTATAATATATGCAATTGGTACACCACGAAAAACAGTTGTAGTGCACTTCAGCAGATGTTGGAGGGCGCTCTTCGAGTCTGTAAAAATCACATAGTTGCCAGGCGCAAGGGAGTCGATATATGCCACAGCTTCGGCTATTGCTATTAGTTCAATGTGCATGATAGACATGTTTGCATTAGTTTGAAATTTGATCGATATTTTAGATTGAGTATCCAAAAAAGCCAAACCAGACCCGTCTCTTCCTTTACAACCATCCGTATAAATACTAGAATAATTGTTATACTTATTTTCTATATAAACCGTACAAATATTTTTTAAAGCAGTCGGATTATATCGTCTTTTAGAGTTACTTATCGTCTCAATCTCCGTGCTAACTACATTTGTTAAATCCACATTGCTGATCCAGGTATTTAAAGAGAAACATTCCAAATATTTGCTTTTATGGAATGCAGTGGATTTGAATTCGCCATGAACTACAGCTAATAAAGGATTACTTTTACATCTCCAATATGTGTTCTGACAGAGGGTACTAAGTTCACTTAAAATATCAGCTAGCTCGTTTTCCAAGATTGACACTGACTTGAGCCAAAACTTTCCGGCTAAATAGTACCTTCTTGTACTTAAAGGTTGGAGGTGAAGCTCCGATTCCATTACATGGATCGGCGTGCTTCTGATGAATCCACCAATAATCCGCATATATTGGTTCTGAATTTTGTCTAACTTAGTCAAGTGTGTATTACAACTATTTGCAAAGAGAAAACTGGCGTAGTCTAATCGACTTCGAACTATAGCAATGTATAGTCTTCTTAAATGGATCGGGTGAATGCCCCACCCAGACCCTACCAACACTTTAAAAACGTTAAAAATTTTGGAACATTTTTCCTTTAATTCATTAATGTGCTTTTTCCACCGTAGAGAATAGTCTAGCCATAAGCCCAAATGCTTTAAACAATTAACCACCTGAAGTGTTGAATCATTAACAGTCAAATTTACAGTTACGTTTTTGAAGCCTCTTCTAAAAATACACACCTTACTCTTGGCTGATGAGACCTGTAAGCCCAGTTGCATAGCTGTATGAACAAATTTATCTAATTCTAATTGTAAAGTCTGTGATCCTGTCTCGGTATTTTTACAACTTATATATAAAACAAAGTCGTCAGCGTATTGTGAAATTGAAACCCTATCAGTATTTACACATTTACATAAATTGGATGTCGCAATATTAAAAAGCAGTGGAGAGAACGGATCCCCTTGAGCCAGACCTTTCCCAGTTTTCCTGCACATATAGGAATTATCAATGTTAATTTTTAGATTCCTCTCGCTTAAAAAATTCCACAAGTAGATACACGATTTACTACCAATCCCCAATGAGTCCATTGACTGAAGCAGTACTGAAACATCTATATTGTTATAGGCATCTTCCAAATCTATAAAACATCCTATGGTGACTAGCTTTTTAGATAAGGCTACCTGTGTTCTTGAAACCAATGAGGATAAGTTATCTAAGGAAGATCGAGATTTGCGAAAACCGGTGGTAACTGGCAACAAAATTTTATTCTTTTCTATGTGCCACTCTAATCTTTTGATTAGTATGCCATGAAAAATTTTACAGACACACGATATCATTGAAATCGGTCTGAGTGATGTAGGGGAATCCGGACCTCTGCTGGGTTTTGGGATAGGAATAATAACAATGTCCCTCCATTGTATCGGAACGAATCCGTGAGCGAAAAAGGAATTATATAGTTGTAGCAAAATATTTTTTCCATTGGAAGGTAAATTCTTAATCATAGAATAGGATATGTCGTCGTTACCCGGCGTAGTGTCTTTATTTTTAATACAGCTATTGAATTCGTGCAACGATATTTCTGCATCTAAAGATACGTTATTTGATGAAAAAACCGGTTTATTTGGGAGTACATAATCGGGTGAGAGTTTTTCGAGCAGTTTAACACATTCATCCTTACCAACCTTATTGCCAGGATTGGGACGACCTTTGAACCACCTCATTTTGTACCAAATTTCATTTTGGTTGGAAGATTCATCTAAAGAGTTACAAAAAGTTTGCCAGGATTTATCATTATCAATACGTATCTTCCTTTGTGATTTTTGAATTTTCTTATGTAAAATATCAAAGTTATGGGGTGTAGGGTTACGTCTAAATGTTGATAGGGCCAAACGGCGTTCTGCAACACATTTGGAAAGGTCAGGATTCCAGTACGGCTTGGGGCAAAATTTGTTTGTAGGGTTCGGATTTATTTTTATATACGGAATATGTAGGTCTGCAGCTATATTTAAATAACTTATGAAATTGTCATACGAAGTCTGTAAATCCTCGTTAAATTCAAAATGTTCAAACATTGACTGTAAGCAATTTTTATAATCTTGCCAATTAGCCTTTTTGTAATTACGTCGAGGAAAACAGTTAGGACGAGCACTAAATTCGGTTGAGATTTTAATCATTAAATGGTCACTGCCTAGTGATTCGTTTAAAACCTTCCAGCAAAAATGCAATGCGATATCTGAAGATACTAAAGAAATATCAGGAGCTGACTGCCTGCATTGACCATTCACCAGAGATACTCGAGTCGGAGCACCGTCATTTAAAGAACAAAATAAGTGGTCTTCAAGCGCATCATAGATCTGAATCCCCCTTGAATCAATTTTATTAGACCAATTTGTATGGTGACCATTAAAGTCGCCTAAAATTAAGGTTTTGTTTTTAAAACTTGAAAATAAAATATCCCACTCTCTCTGATGCGTACGCACCGAAGGAGGACAGTACAAGGAAATAATGTTTTGAATGGTTTCACAGTTAAGTACTTTAATTCCTATTATTTCTATTTCCGAATTTATGTCTGTTATTTGCAAAAGTTCCGCTTTAATAGATTTATGGACAAAAAGTGCTACGCCTCCATACGAATCCACCCTATCATTACGAAATATATTGTAATCCTTTACCTTTAATGCTGTATTCGAGTCTAGCCAAGTTTCGCTTAGAGCAGCAATGTGAATTTTTTCCTGTACGAGAATATTTTGAAACGACAACAGCTTAGGCTTAACACTTTGCGCATTCCATTGAATTATGTTCAGTTGTATACGAGTATTATGGTTACTATCCATTATTAGTACTAAATGAGTCAATAATTGTTTTAAATAGGGACCAGTCAGATACGTACTCCATCATTGCCGAAAGTACCCACTCGAAAACACACTTCACAATATTTATGATTTTTGCCTGCATGGAAATTCCTTTCAAAAACAATATATTTTTAAGTCTATTTAAAAGCTCTAAAAATGGTATTCTTTTTTTATGTTGCGATTGATCCCCTCTTTCTCTAAAATTGGGCAAATCTTCACTATCCCTAATATTTTCTTCTGTATCTATATTTTCTTCTGTAGCTCGCGTTCGCTGTGGCTTTGTTGTTCTAGCTGTGCCATGAGAGCTAGGTGGCTTGTGAATAGTAGGTCTGGTCTTTGCGACATGTGCATATGAAGAGGACGGTCTGTTGGATGGCGGCGGAATAACAGGTGAAGGGGGGTTTTCCGGTATATCTAATGTATTCTCTGTTCTAACTGGCTCATAAACCGATAAAGCAGTTTTATAGGTACAGTTTCGTTCCGCCATTATCTCTCTGATTTTTCGCTCTTTGATAAAACTGGGACACGTCTTTGACATCGCCATATGGTTGCCGTTACAGTTGACGCACTTAAAAGTTGTGGCTCCACAATTATCGTGGTTTGCACCGCATTTTGGACAAAAGACCTTGGAGGAAGGGCACCTCCTGAAAATATGACCTAGACGCCAACATTTTGAGCACTGAGACACCCGGAATACATATGGTTCTACTTTAATTTTGAGACCGTCTACTAGTATGTAAGGTGGTAGTTGATCGCCCCTAAAACATAATCGAACGCATTCACTTGGAGTCCATCCATTTTCAGTTGTGCTGCAGCGTCGGTCGAGGCGCATAACAGACGCTAATTCAATTTGATTAGGGCATTCAATACTTTTGGAAATTTCTTCACTTGGCAGGTCCAAATCCACCCCTCTTACAATACCATAGGATATGTCCTTCTCTAACGCTCTGAAGATTCTCCATCCTCTATCAATAAATTCCCTGCAGTTTTCTATTTTTTTCGCGCTAATCTCGTTAGGTATATCTAGTCTAATTTTATACGGGTTAATGTACTTCACCCTCTCAATGTCACATAGGTTATTATTTTTAAAAAGTTTGGCTATGGCAAACTGTTTAGGTAAAATTTCTGAGCTTGAGATGTATAATTCAATTGGATAGTTTGTCGCGTTTGTCGCTTTTGTCTTTTTTCCTTTGCCCACAGTAGTCCATTCACTTTCGCTCTCCTCATCACTTCTTGCCCTCTTCTGCGTTCTTGATGATTCTTCTTCCCCGTGGCCTTCCGTTGCCATAGCCTCTTCTTGATTGTATTGGTGCTCTTCTACTAACATCACTGCCTGTTGGATTTCTTGTGCCCCGCACAACATCATTGCATTATTATTAGCATACTGCGCGCTGTCTTGATTCATTGCTATGTGGCCGCGTCCGGCCGGCCGTAGGTATAGTAACTACCGAGCGGTAGGTACTCCACGGCCGACGAGCGCAGGTAAAATAAATATTGTACGCGATAACACTCGGACACAACTACTTCGCACGGTTACCGCGACGAGACTGATGTTTGTATTATATTGAGTAGCGTTGATTTCGACTGGTAACTTAATTTTTACGAGAAAGTATATATGAAAATACTATGAATATTTTAATGCCCCCCCGTGATTTTGTGTTTTATGCATTATATTTAAATAATTTCAAATTATCTCTTCATTCAAAACTTCCGGCCATGATGTTTTAGTTAGTGTCCAACCTTTAAACGACGTTAAAATAACTAGATGTCGTGTAAATGTTTTTGTGACGACCATTGAAAACGCCATGTTTTAGACATTAGGGTTCCTCAATATTATTAGGTGTAGGATAAGTTGTATTAAAGTTGGGTCTAGACTCCTACTCAACTTTAAGTCTTATTAAAGTTGGAGTTTGACACTTATATGACTTAATGTCTTGTAATAGTTATATTTCAGTCACAAGAAAACTACTTGGTTGTATAAAAGGCTTAACCACGACGACTAAAAAACAAAGTAATGTTAGTTATATAAATGTTATGAATTAACGTCTACATGACTGTCAGTTATATAAATATCATACACCGACGTTTATACAATCATACGAATGTCGTATAAGCGTTGTGGCTGTTACCATTACATAACGTCATATAATTTCGTTTTATAGACGTTTACTCGACTATTTATTATAACTTAATAGTCGCACGACTAAAAGGCCGAATCGATGACATCTATAGGACGTTATTGTTGTCTTATTACCATTATAAGACTACTACACAACATGACGTCGTATAACTCTAGATTTATACGACTTTTTTGGACTTTTTTGCTACTTGGGGATGGTAGAGTCTTGACGTATCATAAGTGACACAAGTTGTCCTATGTACGTAAAATAAATAAATCATTTAACATTTATTTATCAGAACTCGCAGTCCGTTACCTATATTCATATTTCATAAATTCCAAAATTATAATTCCTTACCCACGATATAACTTAATTCCTATGGGAACAATTTCATAATTTTATAAGGTTCCCACGCAAGGAAGCGTCCCGTGGGAAGGACGCATGTGAAACTTTTCAAGGTTCCCTAATTAAGTTATTGATGGGAATTTATTAATGATAAGATTTTATTAAATCTTTTAGAATGATTAATAGGTACAGTATCTAAAAATTACGTTACTGTATTGGACACATTCGTAAAAACAGTAAGTATCTTTGTTTAGTGAGAATAATAGTAGGTAGGTACCTAACTACCTACCTATTATTTTATATGAGTCAACGCTGGTCGGGGACGCTAGAATATTATGTCTACGATTATGTCTTGATGCGGTGTGAATTGCGAAATAAAGTAGGTACTTATATTAAGTTAAATAAACGTGATCCTTTTTATAATAGTAGAAATCTACATAAAGATTTTCGTAAAGCCCACCTGAGCTAAGCCTGGTGGCTGGTCTGCTACTCAGTCTACCTATAAATAAAAAGTTTTCAAATCAAAGCCGGTGGGACGTTTTAGATTACTGAACTGAATAAATAGATTCATCAATCACGATAATTGACAAAAACCGAAGCTGCAAGAAAAAGCCATTAGCAAAACATGGATAGGTAGGTAGGTACATCGGACATAAAGGCTGTTCTACACGAGTAACCGCGTCGCCAAATGGACGCAGAACATTCATTTATGGAGCAATAAAACCGAAAAGTAATTTTCGAAATAGGTAACCGTGTAGAATGTAGATGGAAACGTGCGCAAGCTTATTTATGATATTGAGTCGACGACTAGCGTTTTACCCGTGGCTTTACTTGGGAAACAGAGGAAATCGGGAATCGGGTACCTACTTACCTAAAATTAAAACGACAAAGCTGGCAGGCTGTTTAGCTGGCTTATTAGTTAGTGAGCTGAGGTAACTATGTGAGCTTTTAAAGAAGAGTGGGCTGGAATAAACTAAAATGGAAAACTAAGTAGATAATCAGCTATGATACTTAGTATAGAGTAGACTATAGAGGAAGAACGTATTTACTTACTTATCGCGAAAGAAAAGACACGACTCAAGGAGTAAGAGAGGCTAAGAGATGAGAGAAGCGAGAAAATAAACGAGATGACGACGACGACTATGACGAGATGATATCAGACTCAGAGTGAAAGTAAAGAAATCGAATCGTAAATTCAGCTTTGTGTAATGTAGGTACCTAACTACATAATTGTGTTACCTATTGGTAAATCGATGGTTACCTACCTTTACATTGCTTTGTATTCTGTGCTTTAAGTACAACAACTTTCTGGTAAGTAGGTATAGGTACTGAAAAGAAAACGGAAAATGCCTGGACATGCCGCGCGCCGTCGCGTCGTTAGAAAATAAAGCTTAGGTTACTCATGTTTAAGTTATCGTTATCAAGAAAGAGGCATCACCTCGGCTCTACCGGTTCTATTTACTAAAGCCAGGGAAGAACAGAATTCTATTTATATCAAGCGTAACAACGAAATTCCGCTTGAATATGGCGTACCTAATACCTGTACCTAATTACTTAAACTGTGCTAATGCGGAATGTTGAGAGATACGAGCATCGATTTACCAACTAAGGATACAACCTATACCTACAAATTAATACCAAAAAGCGTCCACAATCGCTTACAAACACAGCTATAGATAATATAGACTGAGACACCTAACGGTTCTCAAAAACCAACCATATAGCTTTATATTTAGGGTTCAATTTTGTAATAACAATTCGACACATACGACATTTTGTCGCCTAGTGTACTCATGCGCGACTGAGGCGAAAATTGTTCACAATAATATCTATTTGTGCACAATTTGACCGTGCCGTTTTTTGCGTTTCGATGGTGCGTCTAAGGTATTGGTAAGCCAATGGATACGAGCTTATATATAATCGACTGTGACAGACGGACGGACGGACGGACGGAGAAAGTCGCACCATAAGGGTTCCATTTTTACCATTTTGGTAGGTACGGAACCCTAAAAACGCCAAAGAGAATTACCGCGCGCGTAATTACGCTGAAATAACATTTGAATGTCCTGGTTAATAAAAAAATCTCTTTTATTGGCCATCAGTCATAAGCTACTTAATCGACAAAACGGCCATCGGGACATCTAGGTAAGTATTACTTTGTAACATTTGTTCCTCTTTGTAACAGGTGGATACGAGTCGTTAAATACGTTTTACAGCAATAACGTCGATAATGGCCCATAGATACACGTTTATGAGCCAATAAAACACGAATGTAGAATTACCCTCGAATTTACTTAGCTAATGCCTAGGTAGGTATGTTGGCATTAACCTAGTGCTTTCGCCGCTCTGCAGCGAGTTTATGGCTAGCTAGGGCGTTTCCCTGAAAGATAAGATCTGAAATTGGGAAATCAACAGGAAAACTAACATTAGTTAGTAGCTCAAACTATCAGCAAGCAGAATTGAAGCATGATTGGAATCTTCTAGTTTGGAGACCGCGTACTAATAAGAGTAGCGTAGGGTACCCTCCAGCATCTATTGTTTTTAGGGTTCCGTACCAAAATGGTAAAAATGGAACCCTAGTGCGACTTTCTCCGTCCGTCCGTCCGTCCGTCACAGTCGATTATTTCAGTAACTATTAAAGCTGCCCGGCTAGCTCAGTCGGTAGAGCATGAGACTCTTAATCTCAGGGTCGTGGGTTCGAGCCCCACGTTGGGCGCCAATTTAACGGGGGGGTTTAGTCCCTCAAGTAGGTCAAAGGAAAACTTCCGTGTTAGCAAATAATTGTGTAATCCGTGTAACATTAATTTTTAAACACTTTGGAGTCGAAACATGAACTAGGTAATATAACAATTTTACAAAACAAACATTTTACGTGCTAAACCCAACAAATAATTTTACATCACTCGCCATGACAGTGTCACAGCCACCAACGGGCCAATCAGCGCTTCGCATTCGGAACGACGACGCTATCGCCCACTCAACCAATAGGCCCACGCAACTGCGCTTACGCAGGAGTGGCGCGAGATTCGAAACGCTGATCTATTCCCGGTACCTATGAGGAACCCTCCTAGCCCGTTTAGTGATCGCTACACATGTAATTTGGAATATTTTTATATGACGTTAGTAGTTATCTAGCAAGCATACGATCGAAACAATACGTGATGACCGTCGCCCATTAATTTGAAACCACCAACGCGTTTCCTGCTCTTGAGGAATTTGTATATATCCGCCCTATACTTATTGCATAGTTATGAGAGAACATATCGGGTGGAAGCTGGTTCCATTATTTGCAGTTATATGGCAAAAAGACCTGGAATAATGAGAGGTGGCCAATGGCCATTGAATTACCTCCGCCACTTCTCATTATTCCAGGTCTTTTTGCCATACCTATCTGCAAAGGTAGCCCAAAACCAGGCATCAGTGCCAGGCATCCAGAACGTATTGGAGGTGAAATTTGTAGAATTAGGTACCTAGGTACTTACCTCTATAAAGATTACCAGTAAGAACGCTGTGGCGAACATTTTGTCGACATTATTAATTTTCTGACCTAAATTGATTGTTTTATTGAAAAAATCTCATTGTCTTGATAGGTACGGTTTTGATCTTGTTGTGACTGATTACATGTCATGGTCTTCCGTAAAAGCATCAATCATCATCGTTGTCTCATAGAGCTAGGATAAGTCTGAGTGACGTAAGTAGAGTCGCGATGTGTGTGACGAAATCATACTAATATTATAAATGCGAAAGTGTGTTTGTTTGTTGATTTGTCCTTCAAACACTTCGCAACGGAGCAACGGATCGACGTGATTTTTGGCATGGGTATAGTTGAGGACGAAGAGTGACATAGGCTACTTTTTATCCTGGAAAATAAAGGAGTTCCAGCGGGAATTAAAAAAACTTAAACAACGCGGACGAAGTCGCGGGCATCAGGACAGAGCGAATTTATAATATTAATATGATTTCGTCACACACATCGCGACTCTACTTACGTCACTCAGACTTATCCTAGCTCTATGAGACAACGATGATGATCACAGACATGTGGTATAGTACGCGCATGAGTTGAATGCAAAGCTTATATTAAAGTGACACTATACATAAGCTCTGTATTCAACTAGCGCGCGAATTTTAAATGTCAAAAGTTAAAATTGTTGACGCAGGCGCATCACTTGCCTTGAGGTTAAATTTATGGTTAAATGTGTACGTGAGGTACCCGTTTATAAGTACTCAAGAACCCCTTGATTTCTCTATGCTTTCTCTCTTAATAAATCTGTGGTCTTTCTTAGCCTGATATTGTGGAGGAAAATATTTGAAAATAAAGAAAACAAAATTTTTAATATTCCTTTAATTAAAGGTTTTTATAAAATTAACACTTAAGTTCTAGGTATTTAGGTATTCAATCACACTTTTAATCGTCAGGAAAATGAGATTTTATGTACATTAACATTTATCAAAAAAAAAAGCCATTTATGAAATAGTTATCTACAAGTATACAATCATTAACTATGTATATTCAAGTCATCACGATGATTTGATAACTAAAAATTTTTTGTACAAAAATACAAGGCAGTTAGGTAAATACTTTAAAAAAATATGTAAGTATATTTTATTCAACATCCGAATCGCTTATTTATAATATTATGTTAACTATTATGTATGTATACTGTTATGTACTTTGACTAAAGTTCACAGTCAGTATAACATTTAAAGACAACATGTTTCAAATAAATAAATAATATGGTCCACATAAATAAAATAATATAAAAAAACATACACATCAGAAAAATATACCCCATCTCTAACACACATTTCATTCCGAACTGAAGGTCCGGTCAAACTGAGGCGAATCCCCCGCGGTATGTGGGAATCAAATCCCCTCGATCCCACTAGTACAACCGATTAGTTAAAGTTTCAACCGTTGAATGATAGTCTTCCGACTTCATAGCGATGACATACTGTCGAGTCGGCTACCCGACAAAGTCCGCGTCGCTTTTTAGATTGATTCGGGCAAAGTTGGTAAGTTAATTATGATTATTTGAACACGTCCATACATAATTTAAACAATTATTAATATTAAGTCTTATCGTGCGCCATTTTAAATTTAGTGTGACGTCATCTTATTCTTCTCAGCAAACCCTTTTAATTGATACACATATCATCAGTGGCGTGCACACCTTTTGAAGCTATGGTAGGGTGGGCATTAGTTAGTCAGAATACCTATTTATTAGCTGTTTTGATGAAAAACGAGCATTGACGTATTTTTTTTGCTTTTATACCTCTATGAACTGCACGCCACTGCATATCATGGGGATGAATAAAAATAATTAGTACGCCATCTTTACGAGTCTACCATATTGGATTTATGGAAGACTCCTAAAAATAGCGTACTAATTATTTATTTATTGGTGATAGATTTTGTCCAATAGCGGAAGAGTGTTCAACCAAACCAATCAGAAGTGATTGCGATCGTTACACTGTAGCTGTCATTTTTAGCCAATCGCCGTCTTTCGTCGTCGTTTATATGCTTAAAGGGTAAAACCAAAGTGACAAAATCGCTTCTCGGATCCCGCACGGGATTAGCATCAATATGACTGAAGCTTTATACTTTACGCAAAACACAAACATTATTCGATCATAAAATAACAGTTGCCGATCTGGAATTAATTTATTACCTATTTCTTATGTCTACAATATACAATAATTATAAATGTAAATTTTTATAAAGGACATTTTGTGATTTTGATTAGAGATGAAACGGATAGTTGTTTGGCCGGATACCGGATATCCGGCTAGCTACGAAGCCGGATACCGGATATCCGGCTAGCTACGAAGCCGGATGTCCGAATATCGGTGGTCTCGTAGCAGGTTGTGACAAGTTTAGCGCCGCACAGGTACAGCGAAAGCGATCGGATCAATTCGGGCGGTTTCGGGAGTCATCGTGAGTAATCGTGTGCGTGATTTAAGTGTAATTTAAGAAAAAATAAAAAAAATCTAAGTTTTTTGGAAGAGAACGAACTTCCATGTGAGATTTTGTAACTTTTCCGTTATAAATAAAGGACATCATAATTATAACCTTTTTCTTATTATTTATCTCACAAAAACTTATGTTTTACAGTTCATTTTAGGAAATTCTCGTAGTTTTTGAACATCCGGTATCCGGCCGGATAGTAAGTTTACGCCGGATAGGCCGGATACCGGTTAGTTACCGGATATCCGTTTTATCTCTAATTTTGATTTTAATACGACGGTACGATGCCGTGTAGAAACCGAATAGGGGTATGGGTATAACTGCCATGCCCCTAACAGGTTAGCCCGCTACCATCTTAGATTGCATCATCACTTACCATCAGGTGAGATCGCAGTCAAGGGCTAACTTGTAGTGGATAAAAAAATAATAATAATAATAATAATTATCTACCCACGACCACAGAATAATAACTAGTACTAGGTACAGAAGCTTTACTTTGCAATGGTTTTCAAATAAATATGTACTCAATCTGATAAACAATATGATTTAATTTAGCTCGCGTTCCAGTCGAGCACGTGTTCATTTACATACCTACCAATTTTTTTTTGAGGGAATATGGGCCTTAATTCATTGGACTACGGTTCATAATAAGTTATACGTGGTTATACGTATTGAAAGAGCCGCGGACTAGGGTTGCTTACTTCGAGAAACTACTTACGCCATCTAGCGCACAGCACGAGCGTTTACTCCTACTTTTACCTGTCAGCGTCTTTAGGCAACCAAAAAAAAGTTAAATTTCGATCACGATCCGTATTTAAACAATTAAATACTGCACACTATCTTTTTGCTTTTTTTCGTTTTGTGTCCATCTTGCAATTATCGAGAAAGTTGAAAACGTGGTCGAACAAATAGCGCGCGCGCGTGTCTTTCGCCGCCTGTAGGTATGTTTTAATACCTACACGCGGAGTGACACAGGCCTGCCACGACGGAACGGAGACGGCATAACGTTTGGTTTTAGAGGTTGTGACTTGAGTATTTGTTGGTGCGTTTTCTGTTACAATAATGTTGAAAACAGTACTGAGCCGATTTTAATGTGGTTTTTGCATCGAATACGTATCACTTTACTTCTGAGAAGGTTCTTATTTTTAATGTTACTATTTGGCCGAAGATAAGATTTTTGCACCACACAGGTACCTCACACTATACCTCAGAAGTTCGTAGATGTTTTAAGGTTATAGGTCATTGGGCTAATTGTGTAACACAATCTCTAAACTAAACTAAAATGGCAGCCTTAAAAATATTGATAACCCTTGCATAATACTCCCTGCTGAAAGGAATAGAACTAGATTTAGAACTGTAATTTTAGTTATGTCCTCAGTTCAGGCCTCATAAGGCTGTCGTGTTTTTTTTTTAATGTTTTTTTTAAAATTTAATGTTCCTTTGAGTTTACATTCCATTGTAGGCGGGGCCGCCGCCGCCTTCGGGTACCACCCAGTTGATATTCTGTGAAGGATCCTTGATGTCGCATGTTTTACCTGAAAATTAATAAGTGTATTATCAGCTAAAGCCTCCCCAAAAGTACGTAGATTACGCTACCGTAATCCCATCAAAACGGCTCATTGATGTCGGAGAAAATCGTGAACAAACAAACATACACACTTACATATTATATACAAACTATACAGGCATACATACGGGTCGAAACGTTTTTCAATACTTGTCACATTTAACAGACAGACAGACTAGTAGACATAAATGAAATGTTTTATTTCATGTAGATCAACTTCTGTAACTTATGATTCACACTCACTAGATGATGCTCGCGACTTCGTTCGTGTGGATTTACGTTTTTGCTTCAATTCCCGCGGGAACTCTATAATTTTCCGGGATAAGCCTGTGTCCTTCCTCAGGATACAATTTATTTTTATACAAAATTTCATCAAAATCGGTTGAAAAGATGGGCCGTTGAAGCGTAGTAGACAGATTAATTTGTATGGATTTGTAATAAGTATGGATAAGTATATCTCATAGATAGATGGATGAATAATATTATGAAACTCAATTAAAATGGTTTACTTACAGTGTATACAATTTTGTGCGTTGATTTGTAGTCTCTGACCTTCACCCGTCTCCAAAGGTACGAATTCGTATACTCCTGTAATATAAAAATTCAAATTAGCCAAGAAATTTGCTTTTTTTTTCTACTGCAAGTTACCGCACTAGTGCGAAAATAGAAATTACCGAACTCTTGTGTAGGCTAATAACTATGCGCCCAAGGGTGGGAAAACTTAACGAGCAAAATATTGTATTCTAAATTCTTTTATATTATCATACCTGCAGGACAAAACCTCGCCTCTGGTCCATCGAAGACGGCGAGGTTTTTGTTCACAGGAACCGTGTCGTCTTTCAGTGTTAAGTGCGCTGGTTGGTCCGCTTCGTGGTTTGTTCCTGTAATCATATAAAAAGGCAATTTAAATAATAATCTCTCCCTCCGCTCTCTCTCTCTCTCTCTCTCTTTATCTGTGTCATATTGCAGCTCGTTATTGTAACAGGGGCAAGACGGGGAAAGCATCTACAAGCTGGCAGAATTTTCAGTGCAGTCATTCAGCACCAAAAATAATGTAGCTTGAAAGGTATATATTAGGTCTGCAATTTGTATGGGCGTCGATCTTCTATAGTATAACTAGCTGATGCCCGCGACTTCGTCCGCGCGGACTGAGGTTTTCTGTTCCCGCGGGAACTCTTTAATTTTCCGGGATAAAAAGTAGCCTATGTGCTATTCCAGACTATAATCTATCTCTGTGCCAAATTTCATCCAGATTGAGTAACAAACATCCACACATCCACACATCCACACATCCATACATCCATACATCCATACATCCATACATCCATACATCCATCCAAACTTTCGCATCTATAATATTTATAGTATAATTATTATACACTCACACTGTGATAGTATTATGTTCTGTAAGACAAGTTTTAACTACCTTAATAATCGACATACTAGCTTTTGCCCGCGACTTCGTCCGCGTGGACTACAACAATCTCAAACCCCTATTATATCCACTTAGGGGTTGAATTTTCAAAAATCCTTTCTTATCGAATGTCTACATCATAATATATTTTTTTATCCACTACAAGTTAACCCTTGACTGCAAATAAATAGCTATCTGTATGCCAAAGGAGACGGTCCAGATTTGTATGGAGCGTCGGTCCGGTCCTTTTACAAGTAGAGAAATGAAAGAAAAAAAAATACTTAACCAGTTTTGATCGTTCAAATCTACGAATTCATCGTAATTTCAGTGGTGTAATTATTTAATCTTTCCACGATAAGCAACTCTAAACACGAGTGGGTAACAATGGCGGATTCATATTTTTTGACGTTTTCTGTCAATTGTCAACACAACACCGGAAAAACCGTAGGGAAAAACACGTTATTTTGACAGTGACTGCCAGAAATGACATTTGATACATTTCGCGCCTACTGCCATCTCTATGTCTAAAGGTTGCCATCTTGGAAACGTATCGAAAACTTGAAATACATTTTATTTTATTTCTCGTTATTTACTTTAATATTCTAAATTATTATATTTTTAATACAATCTATGTATTTTCCTATATTCATGGTAGAGTGTACAAAGAGTATACCGAAGGTGAACCTTCTCCTTTCAGACTAATCCATCCAGTGGTTTGAGCTGTGATAGATCAGTCAGTCACTCAACTTTTCCTTATATATTTAGATTAAAGAAAAATCAGACGACCTCTGACGTCTGATTTGAATATGGGATTCATTATGCTCATAATATGAACTCTATCTTACCAGTTAACGCCACAGATGATAGCAAATCGAAGGTTAAAACACCGTCCGGTTTGGGATATTCGATAGGTTGGCACTCCTTAGCTGGTTTCAAGCGAGCGTGATCCGCACCTGTATAATAAAAAATCATAGTTATACTTAGTTAATATATTAAATTATTTTTAAAATACTTATAAAA
Organism: Erebia ligea; assembly: GCA_917051295.2. NCBI lineage: Eukaryota > Metazoa > Arthropoda > Insecta > Lepidoptera > Nymphalidae > Erebia > Erebia ligea. Next base: position 10,702,275 of record OU785241.1, on the reverse strand, counting down.
ATGTTGGTTACAAAATAGCTCTTCTACTTGACGTCTATATTGGTTACACACAGGGCTGGGCAAAATACATGCTTTGCTTTAATTGAAATACAAATTACAAAATACTTTATCGCAAGTAATTAAAATACGAAATACAAAATATCTATAAGTAAGGTATTTGAAATATAAAATACAAAATACAGTATTTTAGCTATTTTTAATTGAAATACGAAATACAAATTACAAAATACAAAATAAGACGTAATCGTTAAAACGTATTTCATGTTTTTTGTAACTTGTCTCTAAGGCATGAATGGCAAGATTTTGACGTACCTACAGTCATAGCGTACAACTACAGTATTATACATAACAGGTGCAGTGTTGCCAACTCTTAGCTGCTTTACCATCATTATACTCTCGGCTCGCACTCACACTCACGAAGGTAAAATGTATTTCATTAAAATGTATTTTGAAGCCTCAAGTATTTGAAATACCAATTACAAATTACATTTTAAGTAAGTAATTGAAATACAAATACCAAATACGTATTTGTATTTTAATTACAAGTAATTGAAATACTGCCCAACCCTGGTTACACACTACCGAGAAAAGTCTTAAAATATGACCGCACTAGTGAATTAATAAGATATTATCACACGGTTTCTGTAGGTAGGCAAATTGTACGGCAACAGTCTTCTTTGCAGTTTTGGTAGCGCAATAAGAGCGGTTATACGAGCAAAAGGAGACGAAATGGGTACAAATAATATGGGAAAGCTTTTATGACGATTGTCATTTTAATCAAGTATGGTTATAAAATTATTGCTATAACTGTTATACTTCTTTTATTACAGTCTCCTATCGGAGGTTGGCAACTTGGCAGCCATGTTATCTGCACCATGGACGCTGCTGTGCAAATTAAAGATCTGCCCCCCTATCCAAGTTACATACGTTTCGTATCTATATTCCCTTTCTATAATCGTTAATGCTTCGGCGAAAGTAAATAATGTAAATTAGGTAATAAGACAATTAAATTATAATATTATATAATGCATGCTTATGTGTAACTACTAAACTTATGTTTCAATCTCTTGTTAAGTGAACAGTTGTTCTTTTAAGAGAAATAAATATCTTTAAACCGAAAGTGTTTATAAACGCAAACTATAGACTTCACTTATCTTTTTCTCTCCGCGGTATAGACGATTACGGAAAGAGAATAGCCACGAAACGTATGTAACTTGGCTAGGGAGGCTGGTACTCTTTTTTTTTATCAACTACAAGTTAGCCCTTGACTGCAATCTCACCTGATGGTAAGTGATGATATGGTAGCGGGCTAACCTGCTAGGGGTATGGCAGTTATATTAAACCCATGCCCCTAGTCCGTTTCTACACGGCATCGTATCGTACTCTTCCCGTACCATTGAACTAAATTATTTAACCAAGAGATTATTCTATGGCCAGGTGGTGCTTTGCAGGGCACACTGTTATGCAGTCTCATTTTTATAAGGAACGAATTATGTAACAAAAAGCCGGAATTTTCAGACTATAAACTTTTCGTTCAAAAAAATTTTTGTCATATAATATTATGACAAAAAAATTATTGAGCCTGACGAAATAAATTAAAAATGAAATAAAGTATTGCATTATAATGCAATACTTGCAATTTAGATGAAACAGCAAGGCGATTAGCCAAAAATTACAGCTCCAGTGTAACGATCGCAATCACCTCTGATTGGTTCTTATACTATTGGCCAAAATCCATTGACGCAGCCAAAATACCATAAATACAGCCGATCTAAACAATTGAGACTGTAATAATTATTGATGCAGGTTTTCACAATCGCCCCGCAGTTGTATTTTGACGACCTCCGTGGCGCTGTTGTCTTAAGTCTTAACGTGCGGAGGTCCCGGGTTCGATCCCCGGCAAGGTCAATTTGAATGTTTATAATTTCTGAATTTTCCCTGGTCTGGCCTGGTGGGAGGCTTCGGCCGTGGCTAGTTACCACCCTACCGGCAAAGACGTGCCGCCAAGCGATTTAGCGTTCCGGTACGATGCCGTGTAGAAACCGAATAGTTATGGGTTTAATACAACTGCCATGCCCCTAACAGGTTAGCCCGCTACCATCTTAGACTGCATCATCACTTACCATCAGGTGAGATCGCAGTCAAGGGCTAACTTGTAGTGGATAAAAAAAAAAAGACATGACTGAAGTTAATAGTAGAATGTACATTACCGCCATGGCTCAAGGTCCAAGGTTCTTTCCCGCGCACGAGCGTAGAGAAAGCGGAATACGCCACGCCTCCGTACAGCCCTAGCGACGTGTGGAAGGATGGCCTGCAGTTCCGGACTCGCTACAATGCATAAACACTGGTCTGTGTAAAACAGCATTTGCTAAGTCGAGGTTGTTGAATGCAGAGCTTATAAATAATAAATAAATAATAATATTTATTTGCCGGAATATGGGTACAAAATAGGTCTTAAAGTGGTAATTCCCTTAACATATTCTACCATAATATGATGGTGTGCAAATTGTTTGTTTTTAAAGTATTTAAATTAAATTAGTTCATAAAATCATTGAAATAAAAATAAAATTTGCGATTAAATTACATTACATTTGATAAAAATAGCAAAATACTTATTTAAAATTATTAAAAACATTAAGATACATACACATCAGCTAAATGTTAAATTTAACCGTAATAAAATACAATTTAATAATTTGATATATCCTTATCAGCTAGGTAATCCTTGATGTCATAGTAATTTTTATTCATTAAAATATTATAAATTTTATTTTTAAATACTGTCAAAACTCTTAGATTGTCGGGTAGTTTGTTAAATAATATAACGGCCATGCAATACGCGCTTTTTGAAAATAGCGTAAGTTTTTGGGAGGGTATGCAAATTTTGTTTTTTCGGCAAGTTCTTAAGTTTTCGTTATTGTTATGGATGGGAAATATGTAACTGTGTTTTTTAACAAATAAAAGTGTTTGGTAAATGTATAAACTTGGTAATGGTAAAATTTTATATTTCTTGAATAGTGGTTTGCAGCTATCTAAGAAGTGCGCTCCAGTTAAAGATCGAATACAAGCTTTCTGCCTAATGAATACTTTATTGGCATTGACAGAATTACCCCACAAGATTAGGCCATATTGCAATAAAGACGATACATACCCACTCGTTTATTATGTACTTTATTATGTACTCGTATGTGTCACTATACACAAGCTATGCATTAAACTCGCGCGCGAACTAAGGTCTATTAGCAAATTTAACACAAGTTGTCCCACAAAAAATCAACCATGCCATTTCATCTCGACCTAGATTCGCCTTGCCCAGAATGGTTTTGCCTATATTCCACCACGCTGGTCAAGTGCGGATCGACCGACAGATTTATCTTACTCTATCATATCCATCCATACTAATATTATACATGCGAAAGTGTGTCTGTTTGTCTGCTACGCTTTCACGGCATCTGTTTAACCGATTTTGATGAAATTTGGTACAGAGATAGGTTGTAAAGTTCAAGAGTTTCCGCGGGAATCAAAAAAACTAAATCCACGCGAACGAAAGCGCGGGCATCGCTAGAATTGAATAATATTTTTGAACAGCAGTCATTACCAATTGCTATTTCGATTTTGATAGGGTATTATGTGGGCCGATCCCGGCGGCACTGCAATGCCGGGCCGACCCGTGACGGGAGTGGAGCGAGCCCCGAACATCCCGTCGATTTACAAAAATCAGTTTAATATACTGGTCCCACAGTGTGGGAACTTTCAGATATTAACACTTTAACAGCCGACCGTTATAAAGGCGGCTTTCCCTGGTACGCCGGCGTTTTTTGCCGATATTCTATGACTCATAAAATAAAAACTATCTGTGATATGTCTATTATTCTTTTTTTATATGTACTATTGTTCTTTATATTTTTAGGGATGAAATAAAAAACATTTGTAATAAAAAATAATATTTATGAAAAAAAATTAAGAAAAGAGGTCTAAAATCGAAAAAAACGACGTACTCTCACGTTAGTGGCGTGGGCGCACTGGCGCGCCGTGAAAGATCGCTTGTCCTGTCTCCACCCCGCACCTCCCGTCGGTGAATCATACATGTGTGCGTAGATAAAGAGTCATTCTACACCGGGGTTACACGCCATTCACGCACCGGGCACGTGGTATTTAAACAGACGATAGGAAAGTCAAAGCCGTACGGAGTACGTGATCGGCGTACCGAGTTGATCGACACTGCCCGTACACAGTACGTGATCGGCTGTTAAAGTGTTAAGCTGAAAAGAACAGATACTACACTTTGATCTTAGCCAAAAGGCCGAGAAGCGATAACCGTAGAACGTAACACGGCGGTAGTCATTCAACTTGGGACAATCTTTGAAGCGCAATACTATATTATACCCAAAACTTCCAGCGCCACCTATTGGCGGTAACATGTAGCTCGTCGTCAGATTTCGCTGACACTTGACAGCTGTGATGGCGACGAAGTGCTCCGAGCCTCCGAGAGGTGGAAACTCTAATGTCATTAGATTTTAGAATGAGGAACTTTCCAGCCTACGTTCCTTAGAAACATCATAGATGGCGCTCTCACACCTAGGATATAAGATTGCAATGAGGTGCTACTTGTGTATTGTACCATAGTCGTACTCGTGTGACTCCTGTGTGTGACTCGTAGTAATCTCTATGGCCTAATGCCTGAAAAAGTTTTTACGAAGAAAACTAAGGCCAGTCACTCACTATTTCGTTTTGCGATACGGTTGCTTAATTTGGTTGAATTCATTTAATTTTTTCGTCTTTGTATCGAATTTGGACTCTGATTACCACTGTATATGAAGACCTGCCTACGAAATTTGGATACCGATTCTCCTGCATATTGAAGACCAAGGAAGTTTCCAAATTTACGTATTAGGTTATGTTTTCGTATTTACGTTCAGTTTGGCTTTTGCAGCCTAACAAGCAGAGCACCATCGTCTATAAGTTAAACCACTTTTTTCGTAAGCTACGAGCACAGTTACCACTTCGTCCAATTCCGATTTCATACGAATTACGAATATGGGCGAATAACAAAAACGACACAGGATTGTCTGACCTTAACTGTCGGATAGGTCAAACAAAAAAAGTGATACGCTGAGCAGGACAAGAGAATATTTTCTCGCTCTGTCACTCCTCGGTATTAGCGTATATATACCTACTCATTTTGCATACCTGTGATATTATTATTACATTATAAAACAAAGTCCCCCTGCCGCGTCTGTCTGTCTGAACGCAATAAACTCAAAAACTACCGAACCAATTTAATACGGTTTTCACCAATCGACGGCGTTATTCAAAGGAAAGGTTTATATGTATAATTCATTACCTAATGATTTGTATAAATTGGTTGAATTATGAGGATAATTGTTGAAGATGTCGGAAAAAATCAAGCCGATTGGAAGCTTTCATCGAAATCGCCGCCTTATCCCTTGGAGATAAAATCCCTGTTTTACAGGTCGACATAAAAGTAGGCGATGGCATATGACTAACTTTTAAGGATAGCTTACTATACCTATATAAACTGACCGATATCACCCGCGTCGGCTAGTTAGAATCGACTGGGTGACGTGAGGCTGTGACGACCGGCCACGTGCCGGACAATTTGGAAACGCAAGGGAAAATATATATCGAAGTAATGATTCATAACTTCGTCATTTGTGAAGAAAATTTTAAAAACCCACCAGTATGAGTAGCATGCGCACAACGAGTAAAATTATGTCTACCCATTATCTCTATTTGTCTACCGACGCTAACATGGTTACTTGTCTCGTTATGTCAAAAGTAGAGACAAAAGTAATATTTCTTATCTGTTGTTCTCTACTAACCTTTACATGCCGACAATTTTTTTCTTGTAATATACTGCGTTTTGTGCATGTGAGGGTAAACGAAAAATTAGCCGGCAACGACAACATCTCTCTGTCTCGTCGCGAGATAATCTCGTGGTGCGCATGCTAAGCACACTGGTCCAGTTTCATTGCAAGCTTAGCTTTATGTTTATAAGTTAAATAAAAAATTGGAAACTTCCTTGGTCTTCAATATGCTGGAGAATCGGTATCCAAATATCGTAGGCAGGTCTTCATATACAGTGGTAGTCGGAGTCCAAATTCGATGCAGATGAAAAAATTAAATGGATTCAACCAAATCACGCAATCGCAAAACGAAACAGTGAGGGACTTGCCTTAGTTTTCTTCGTAAAAACTTTTTCAGGCATCAGGCCATAGAGCATCACTATTAGGTACGACTATGGTACAAGTATCACCTCATTGCACACTTTAAATATCCTTAGTTTGTTAGAGAGCGCCACCTATGATGTTTCTAAGGAACGTAGGCTGGAAAGTTCCTCGCCTAGGATGCAAGCACATTTTAAATTACATTGTGGACACAATATGTGATACAAACTACAAGCCCCGGGCGAAGTCGGACACTACTTTAATTCCGGATAGAGGAAAATCAATCAATTCCCATTTCAAATGAGATTTAACAACAAAAACTACTACGCAGTATTATAATAATTAATTAATGTGAAAGTGTGCCTGTATGCCTGTAAACCAAGAAAAAAATATGAAAATTGAAAGAACTCTTTTGGAACCATGTTATCAAAGATGATGATTACCTTAAGTTCCTTATAAACGTATGATTCTCTGAGCTTGTCTTCGTACGCGGCGGGCGTGGCTCCGTTGTCGTGCGTCGCCGCGCCCGACAACACCATATCTACCGCGGTCTCCGCTGCCAACATACCTGACGAAACAATAGGGATGATGACAACTTATTCTAATCAGCAACTCTTTATCAAACTTAAAAACGCACTTCTATTATGAAAGTTGTATGAAATTCACAGTTGTGACGTCATAAAATTTCAACGCACTTTTTTTCTTTAATCTATATTTTAAAATGGTGAATTTTAGGTCTTTTGGAAGACCCTCTATTTATTAATCAGTTAGAAATAATTCATTTTTGATATAGGCATCATCCCTATGACATACCCGATATACATAATCTTCCCGACCGGAAATCCCGAAAATTCGTCTTCCCGACCGAATTTCGGCCACGGCGGTCAATCTCCTGAGACATTAGCCATCTGCGCGGAAGACACGTTGACACGTGTGTGCGCAAGCATAGGTGCACTCTCTATTCCTTTACTCTCATAGCCCGATGGAATGGAAAATCCGACACGACCGGAGAGATATCAGGCGCCGGACCGACGGCTTAACGTGCTCATCTGCTGTAAGTTTTCTAAGAGTTCGGTAGTTTGCAGACTATCCTGGTTGCAAAATCAGGTCAGCGTATGATTGCAATCTGGTCGGAATTGATTCGATAAGACAAGTTAAGTAACATAAACATCAATCTATATCTATACTACGAGTAATATTATAAATAAAAAAGTGTGGCTGTCTGTCTGTCTGCTACGCTTTCACGGCTCATCTGTTTAACAGATTTTGAAGAAATTTGGTACAGGGATAGGTTGTATCCCGGGGAAGGACATAGGCTAGGACTTCATTCACGCGGACGAAGTCGCGAATCCTAGTAATTTTATAACTGAAAATGCCTAAAAAGCCCCAAAAGTACCTTTAGCAATATGAATGTCTTTGCACCGTTTTGTATTTTCGTTTTGTTTATTGTTTCTGTTTTAAGTGTGTGCAATAAAGAATTTTATCTATTTATCTAAAAAGATCTGATATTCCAAGTTCAACTTACCGCTCTTCATAGCATTGTGGGTGCCTTTGATCCGGGGCACGTTGAGGTACCCAGCAGTGTCCCCCGCCAGGCAGCCCCCAGGGAACACCGGCACAGGCAGGCACTGCCAACCACCCTCCACTAGCGCCCTGGCTCCATATGCTATGCGGGTTCCACCTTCAATACAACAAATCTAAATATATAAAAGGAAAAGGTTACTCACTGACTATCTATCTGATATATATATCTGATCTATCGACACACAGCTCAAACCACCGGACAGATCAGGCTGTATTTGGCATACATAGCTAGTATGACATAGACATCCGCTAAGAAAGGATTTTTCAAAACTCAACTCCTAAAATAGGGGTAAAAGCTAATTAGTCTTCATTCATTAAATCATTTTTAAAAGCAAGCTTTTATCATCCGTCATTTTGAATTTAGTGTGACGTCTTTTATTTTTCTTCGTATTATTGATGCCAATAACGGGGGTGCATTAAAAATAACTAGTCCGCCATCTTTGGTAGTCCGCCATATTAGATTTAGAGTGACGTCACTCAGCTAAACATTGATTGTCATCCAAATTAAACGTGTATGCAAAATTTCAACTCAATCGGTTGGAGCTAATTGTTTTAAAATTCAATTGCAGGACCTAAACAAACATAAACAATGTAAGTTGAATAAAAGCTTGTAAAAATGGCAGATTTTTGGAGGGGTTGAATTTTTTTATCCCTACTAAAATCTATGATACTAATTGATTAACAGAAATTAGATACAAAAAATATTGGTACATGATTAGTAGGAACTATTAATTCGTTATTTATTAGTAGCTACATTGAGAATGAAATTATAAGACTAATCTACATAAACAAAACTAGATTTAAAAAATAGATAAGCTGATTACCTATCACAACAATATATCTTACCTTCAAACATAGGTTTAATATAGGGGTGAGTCTTAAACTTCTGGAACTCTCTGAAGGGGCTGAGATAGGGATTAGCATAGTCCAACCCCACCACAAAGCCGACCGCGACCAATGGAGCTTCACCCTCCTCCACTTTGAGGTGGTATATGAAGGAGCCCCCATAAGTGTTCCTGTCTAGGGGCCAGCCAATAGTGTGCTCTACTAGCCCTGGTTTGTGGTTCTGAAAAAAGACCAAAATGTCAAATATCAAATTATTACCTAACAGTTAGGTTATGTTAGGTTAGCAGGTAAGTTTAAGTTTTTTAGATTCCCATGGCAACTTTTTAAATTTTCTGGGATAAAAAGTAGCCTATGTTAATCTCTGAGATGCAAGCTGCACCAAATTACTTTAAATCGGATAAACAGATAAGTTGAAAAACAGAAAGAAAAACTTTCGCATTTATAATATTAAGAATGGAATCGAAAAAAATAGAGTCCATTTCAGTTCAGAATTTCAAAAAATTCAGGGATGTTTTCTTAATATTCTTTTAAATTAAAACTTTACAAAATAACTAATAGGTACATATTTTACCTCTGGCTTGACTTCCCATAGTTCTTTTACTCCAATTGCATATGATTGCGGTTCACTCTTCTCTCGCAGGTTGTATTTATTAGACACCATTTTAGTTAAATGTCCGTGGCATCCTAGAAACGAAAGGAATTGTTTATCGTCATAAGTTTCTAAACTCAAACTCATCTATTTTATTCAAATAAACATTTAAAAGTGCTTTTGAATTGTCGAGTGAATCTACCACTGGTTTGGAATACCATTCCTACAGAAAAGATGATGGCCATTCTTATGGCCAATTCTTATGGCTTATTCACTGTTCTTTTCTATTTATGTAAAATATTTAATGTAAAGTCATAACTTTACATTAAATATTTTACATATTATGACCTACCTAGCTGACAGCCTCAATTTTTTTTAACTGAAACTGAATAGTAAAAATGTAATGGTTATTTTGTTAAGCATTGAGTTTTGTGTGGCCGCAGTATTGTATTTTCAGTTATCTTAAAAATTAATCATACACATTTTTTTATCAGAAAACGCCCAAATATTTTATTTTCAATGCCCTCGAGTATAATAATTAAATGTTTTAATTCAAATAAAAATTAACAAAGGTAAGAATTATAATAAGAACCTCATTTACCATTCAGAACTCAATTCAATGCTAATTTCAAGGCTACTTAGACCTCATATTTCAACTAACCTTCAGCAAATATAGTGATCTTGGAATGGAACTCCATGCCCCTCTCAAACATATCCTTAGGGCTTCCATCCTTGGCAATACCCACATCACCAGTCGCTACTCCTTTGAGGGAACCGTCATCCCGGTACAAAAGCTCTGCGCCTGCACACCCTGGCCATACCTGGAATGGAATCATTAAAAAATATTATTATTTTGTTTGTACTTTGTTAAAATTGAACAATTTGTTTGTAAAAGTAGGTATTTCTTCTATTAAAAACCAAATGGCAATGTTTTATGTAACTAAATGTGTTTTTAGAAACCAAGAGTACCTATTGAAAGACTTAAAAGTTCTATTATCATTTTTTGTGTGATAGTTTTTGAAATCTGTCACTTCCGTACACCAAAAGTGACCACCACAGCTAACTGAGGATACTAAATCATGTATCAACATAGCTCTATTTTTATATGATTGTTTTTTTACATGTTGATTAATGATTATCCTTGCTAATATTATAAATGCGAAAGTATGTCGGTCCTTTAATGGCCCATCTTTTCAACCAATTTGAATGAAATATTTTGGTACAAAGATAGATAGGATAGATAGCTACTTTTTATCCCGAGGAAAATTAAAAAATTTTAATTCACGCGGACGAAGTTGCGGGCATCATCTAGATATGAATAAAAATAAACCATTGCAAACTTATTTTCAAAAATTCAATTCAAAGCAAATTAGCATTATACTACACCACATCTCAACAGTTCAACCATAATAATATTAACTGTTTGGTATAATCATGCCTTTTTGTATACCTATAACTTGCAAATATATAAACTATTTATTTATGGTCACATTTACACACACAACTTTTTTAATCTCACCTCAGCACCAACTGCCTCAGCTTGTTCCGACATCCATCTCACCAAGTGTCCCAATCGTACTACATAGTTACCATGGTTGTAATTAGGCAGACCTGCAAAAAATTACTAGTTACTTACTCAGTAATTTCTTAAAAAATCTGGTTAAGATGCTGCACAAACATAGATACTTTTCTGTTGTGTCGGACACAAGTCATCATTGAATATTTGATTTTCATACAATCAATATGAGATCAATCTACAACTGCGCAAACATAGACACTTTTTGTGTCCAATTTCTTCCACTTCTCTGTCATACAAAACCACGGATTTCTGATGGTATCCCATGTCGGTAACAAAAAGTGTCTACATTTGTGCAGCTCTTAACAAGTTATGAAAAAGTCTTGATCATAGCAGACTATCTCTCTCTCTGTGTCGTATTCCTCGCTGCCGAGGCAGGAGTTCTCTTGTTACAATAATGTGGTGGGTTCCCACGTCCTTTCGCATACGACTCAACTAACAGTATTTCAACTCTTAGGTTTATAACGATTAATATCAGGTATTAATGATAATAACCAGGACCGACGGCTTAACGAGCTCTCCGAGGCACGGAGAAAACGAAAAGGCCATAGGCCACTCTAGCAATTTCTTACCAGCAAACACAGGTATAGGTATCCTGCCACTCTTAGTCAGGAGTCCAAACTTGTCGGAAGTGACTGGTGTGTTTACAGGAGCTCCTTTCTCCTTCCAATCCGGTATTAGCTCATTTAGAGCTATGGGGTCTACACAGGCTCCGGAGAGAATGTGGCCGCCTGCTTCTGCTGCTTTTTCTAAAAGCGTTACTCTTACTTCCTGTAAAAAGTAATTAAAACCTTTTTATTATACACAAATAGATAATTCAATACAAAGTCATGACTAAATATTTACATCATGCTAGGGTGTAAAGAAGGCCACATTTATGCTTTAAGATTCATAGCTATTTGTGCATCTATTTGATACCTACATAATTATATGGAAGATTGTTGCATGGAAAGTGGTTGGTGTACATGACGTGTAAATGAGAGTTTATTACTATTAATACATATCTAGGAAAACAACTGTTAGATCAAGATCTAATCATATAATAGAAATTTGAATGTATGAATTTGGATAGAAATCAGTAGTCTACATAAATTTTGAATCCTCATGAACGTATCATATAATCATGTACTTATTCTAGCTTATTCTTTCTCAGTGGGTTATTTCTAAGTCTGCAAAATCACATATTTTCAACAGTAATTTCAGCTATATTGATGTCAGTCGATAAGTAAAAAAATAAGGCAATTAAAATACATACGGCCCCCTTTTCCTCTGCAATCTGGCGTGCTCTGATTGCAGCGGCCATGCCTGCTGGGCCTCCTCCTATGATGAGGATATCTGTCTCCTCCGCCACACGCTCCATGCTTACATCTGGCAATGAACATAACTTTTATTATTGGTAGATTAATTACCAATCTCATACTTTTCAAATACTATTAATTTAATACATCATAGATTACATATTTTGTATAACTCTCAAAAAGAACAGGGAGACCAAATTGAATTATATTATTGCATCATAACATCAGATATAAAAATATATTATGTGCGAATTAAGAATATTTACTTAAAGTTGTCATGTTTAAAGGAATGCTAATTAAAACACAACATGATAACAGTGTTCCACATAACTATAAAAAGCTGATAAAAAATAACAGATATACCTATACTAAAAAATAATGCAAGGTAAATCACTTACCTTTCCATCTTGGATCCTTATCTCGGGGATGAATTGTATAATGAGTGGTTATTTTGGGATACACATCAGAATAAAGCCTTCTGGCAGCATTTGTTAGCATCCCCACTGAAAAATAGTCAACTTTCATAACTTTTCCACTGAAAGTAGCCAACCAAAACAATAATTGATGAGGTTATATGAACTTTGAACTTCTTTAAATGAAATTAACATTGCGTAATGGAAACTTTTAACAATACACTTATTTGGGATTTATATAAACAAATGACTATTTTTATTAATTAACTAAACAAGTTTTACATTTAAATCAACGAATTTATATATTTTCGAAAATAATTCGAACAGCTGATAGTCAACGTCACTACAGAACAAGTGTTTTGCGAATATTATAGTTGTGAAATTGTACACAATTTAACTAAACGTTACCACGTAAACAAGTTAAGTAATTCTTTAAGTTATTACGAAGCTTTTCGGGTTTATAAATAATTATTTACCTTGACGAGACGAACTAACAAGTGCTGTCGCCATTTTTTTTAACAAAAACAAACGTTTCGTTTTTCTCAGTCTCAATTCCAGTCTCAATTCCCTCTACCTTTAACATAACTAGTACTACTGTCAACCTTATCTATAAAAATTGTGTTTACATTAATTTCGATTATGCTTTACTGCCTGAAATGTTATTATTATATTTGAATATTATTTTAAGAACCTATTCAACTTATTCAAAATATCATTATTGCACATCTAACAATTTGACATCTTGAAATCTGTGTTGAAAATTGTAATGGAACGTTAAAGCGCGGCAAATTCAAATTCCACTAATTTACCCCAGTAGTAGTTAAGTAGGTACTAACATTAAGTAGGTATATTTTCGAAATGAACTGAACATAGAATAATTCAGAGTAAGGATTTAGGATAGTCTGTACAGGTATCCTTCGGTATCTTTACTGTTAGATGAATACCAGACAAGTAAATATTTTCAAGAGAATAATAAGTAGTCCGTGCTTGAATCGAAATCTCGTCAAAGAATTCCTGGGATATATTATAATGTACCTATATAGATAGAAAGTTCAAAGTTGAAACGTTTTGAGTAAATAAATCACAAATCTTAGAAAGGAAAAAGCCTTTTAATTTAATCAGTTAGGCACATTATAAAGAAACTTATAACAACTTTAGAAAATAAGCGTAATACAAGACATGCACTTCATTTCACTGGTTTCATCTGCCACAGTCCATCATTCAGATAGTGGCAGTTATCTATTCCTACGCCTTTGTTCACTTTGGCACTGAAAAAAAAACATTATGAATTATTATTAAGTAGTAGGTATTAGAGAAGTATTATTTTTAAATTAATATTTTCAGATCAATAATTGGTATCATTTGGTCCATATAATTTATAGGTAGGTACCTACTTGTTTAGATCGAAATTTAAATTAGTTCAGGACAGGTCTCAGGTGTAAAGAATAATTCAAGATGCATGAAAAAATTTTCAAAAAAAAATAAAAACCGACTTCAAAAATCACAAACACTAAAAAGTAAAAAATAATTTAATTTATTATGTATACACAAGAGTTTATTTAGTTCTATAATAACATTTTTTGGAGTCGGTACCAATTAGCCGCATGAACCGTCTACCTACTCTTCATTATTGTTGACGTGACTCCACATTGGCACCGACTCCAAAGAATGTTATTATAGAACTAAATAAACTCTTGTGTATACATAATAAATTAAATTATTTTTTACTTTTTAGTGTTTGTGATTTTTGAAGTCGGTTTTTATTTTTTTTTGAAAATTTTTTATTTCACAATTTTTAGTGGCCCCACTGTTTTAAAATACAGGATGTAACCAGAACGAGATATGCTATGCATGGTTAAAACATACTGTTTACAAGACTATCACACTGATCGCGAGCAATTTACTCTTATCCGTTGAAGAGTTCCATTATCTATCTTCGAAGATATTCATCAGATCTTCACCAAATTTATATGGGACCACTTCGAAAGTATACCCTTTCAAACAAAAAAAGAATTTTCAAAATCGGTCCAGGCGTCTTCGAGTAATCGGGGAACATACATAAAAAATAAATAAAAAAAAAGATTCCGACGAATTGAGAACCTCTATCTTCGAAGATATTCATCAGATCTTCACCAAATTTATATGGGACCACTTCGAAAGTATACCCTTTCAAACAAAAAAAGAATTTTCAAAATCGGTCCAGGCGTCTTCGAGTAATCGGGGAACATACATAAAAAAAAAAAAAAAAAAAAGATTCCGACGAATTGAGAACCTCCTCCTTTTTTGAAGTCGGTTAAAAATAATCAGGATGAGATAAAGATGTAGTAAGGCTGGTTTTTTAGTTTTAAGGTTTTTAACTTTGTAGTATTTTTGTGTCTAAATGAGGATTCTGAGTTCTGCCGGTCAATATTCTTAACATTTTCGGGTAAGCTAGCTCTTGTACTTACTATGATACTACATAACACAATTAATGGGCATTTCGTAATACAATCAGTTCTGTAATTATGCATTTAAGATTTACATTCCTTATCTACAAAATATGAACTTTGATATTGAAGTTCTTATCTATGCATTATGCATGCTACGAGCGGTATTCGTCTCAATATACGAGTAGATCCGTCAACGATTCCACGCAGTAGTGATAACTCAGTGCAGTTATCATAATAATGTTCTTACAACACTTGAGAATTTCCTAAAATACTTTCATACCCGTTCCCTAAAGAACAAAGCAGATAACCATTGCCCACTTGCGACATCCTTGCCCCGACGTCAGACTGGGGCAAATTAAATCAACACCCACAAACAACTCACATGTCATTGGTAGAGAGAGACGTGATGCCCACAGCGAGCGCGTGCTGTTTTCCTTCAGCCATCACGGCGACAACACTGCCCTTGTCCACTTGCGACATCCTTGCCCCGGGCGACGTCAGACCGGGGCACATTATGTTTGCCCCGCTGAGAACGAAGCGAATCGCTCCTTTGTCGACTTGCTCCATTGGCAGGAAGAAAGGGTCTGGAAAATAAAAATCTGATAAATTTTCAGAATACTTTCATTACTGAGTATTAATCCATTCCAATCTCGTGAGTTTTTGCAGCCGGCAGACCCATATAACTACTTAGGTACTCAAATTCTAAGAAGCATCGCCCCATATCGTCATATACCTACTGCTGGAAATAGACCCTAATAGAGCACGCTACGACATACAATCCTCATACACCCATATCCTGTCAATTTTTAAGGCCATGAATCTTCAGCGAGCTGTATAGGCCGCCCCTCACTTCGTTCATCTATCTCTACACGGTCCATTCCAGAACATGGTTACATTTTAGGGTATTCCCAAAGCTGTCGACGCGGAACCGGCTTGAGCCGGTAAAAGCTTTACGTACCTATACGGTATTCTATTTCTTTATTTCGTGGATGAAAACGACGTCGCTCGCCTCGGCCAACGCAACGCGACGGCTACTGACTTTAATTTAAGCCCTTACAACCGTATACATACTAGCTAGCTTTTTCTGACGTAGATAGATTTGGGGAGACCCTTAGCTAGTCTATGTTTGAGGAATATCTTACATTTATGCAGCAGCCTCAAGGTGGGCATCCAAGGCCCCTCCCGGTGTCTGAAGAACAACAGCTCACCAGCGCTGTTCACCATGATTTCGATGTGATCGTGACTGCAGAGAACAGGGAAAAATCATCATCGTACGTGAACGTAAGTACCATTTTATACTTCCTGAACATTTATTATAATGTCCTCCCGACCGAATTTCGGCCACGGCGGCCAATCTCCAGAGAGATTAGCCATCTGCGCGGGAGATATTATAGTGCACAAGTGTGTGCGCAAACACAGGTGCGCTCTCTGTTCCTTTACTCTCATACCCCGATGGGACGGAAAATACAACACGACCGGAGAGAGATCGGGCGCAGGACCGACGGCTTTACGTGCTCTCCGAGGCACGGGGGTGAAATACCGCCAACTTCCTAACTCCGAGCTAGTCTAGTACTGAGAATTTCTTGCCAGAAAACCCCAATACTTGTTATGGCGCCCGACCCGGGACTCAAACCCGGGACCTCGTCGGTCGAAGTCGAACATGCTAATTGCTAAGCACTAGACCAACGAGGCAATCAGTTTTGATCGGCCCCAATCATGTAAGAATCAAACGTTACTCTTATTTTACTTTGACGAAAATCTTTAACGTTTGATCGACAATTCTTACGTAATCGGGGGGCTGATATTTTGACTGATGTTCATCAGAAATTCAGCTTCGGAGTTGGTAAAATCGATAAAGTAAGTAGGTAGGTATAATATTCTGTATTTTTAAAGAAAGAAGTGGCTAGCTCCTATCTACTTTTAAGACGACGTCATGGAATAATAGAAACTAGAATTGACCTCCAGGCTCCGTGAAACCTAATGTGAAACCTAATAATCTCATGATGGGAGCTATCAACATGACTGGTATTATATAAACATGTTCATTGTATTTGCAACGTTGTGCTGATAAAGTTATGGTCTAAATTCGCTTATGTAAGGTAGGAATATCACCCACGCATTGTAAATAATTTCATTAGGATGTATTATGTGATGTCGTCCGTATAAAAGACTGCTAAGTGACATTTTAATAGTTTTTGATACCAATACCAATTTTCATTAGATTTGGCCCTTGGCCTAGTAAGAGTTGGCACATCTCGAAAACTTTTATGATTATCGAAATTTGGATACACTTTTGCACTGCCAAATTAATTTGTTTTGCAAGTTTTCGATTGTGAAGCTGACTGTTGAATGTTAGACATGGATATTGAATTTAATTTTTCGAAATGTTTACCTATTTAAGACAAGTAGTTAGGCACTTAACGGGAAAAAAGCTTTTTGATTTAGCTCTTGGACATAAAATTATTACGTCTACGGTAGAGTAACATTGGTCGAACTTTGTCTTGTTCCAAACGAAAAAACCAAAATTAAGTAATTTTAAATGATTACCGCCGGCCACGAATCTTCTATGGTTTGTCTTTAGGATGATACTTTTAGCAGATACCGTTTCCTACCTACTGCTTCAGCCTTCAGTCTGTCTTTCACCATTGCTGTACAGTGTACACCACTCATTTGTAAAATTATCATCCTAACAAACCATACACTATTCAGTACTACAAAATGCATAGGTACCTACCCAATGCTTTTTAAATACTGACTTTTAAATACTGACAGAGAACCCCCTCTAGGATAAATAGTACATTGTTACCCTAGGGATGAAAGTAACTTATTTAGTCCCGAGACGGGGTTTGGCGCCCGAGCGTAGCGAGGGGGCCTATAGTTCGAGGGACTAAATAAGTCTTTCATCCCGAGGTAAACACTGTGCTTTTCATTACGAATATAAGGAAAGTCAAAATAAAAAGTCTATGAATCAGTTGTCTTTACTTTATGAATAAAGTCTATCTTTCTTCTTGTCTATGGATGCACTCGGGTAAAAAAATAAAAAAAATAAAAAATAAAATAAAAAAAAAAAAAATAAAAAAAAAAAAAATAAAAAAAAAAAAAGTCGTGTTTCATTTGAACTCCAATAAAAATTCAGTTGAAAACGATTCTCCCTAGGGCTGAAAAGTATTACTTTCAACCCGCTTCTCAGGCAACTTCAAACCTACTTTCCGTGTATGAGTAATGAAAAGTTTTTTTTAACCTTAGACGGTTTTTAGTTGTACGACATCCAGTGTTATTGAAATATACCAACTTTGTAGGTATACCTATTATTTTCTATGTTTTCAAGCTATCCATTAAAGTATCTGATTGATGTTCGGATGGAAATGGTACCTACTCATGTTAATTTTCCCGATATTTTCTTAGAAATCATTTCAGTTTGATCTTTGTATTGATTGTTTTGTTATCGGATGGTAGGTAGGTATTCAGAATGAATAAGAAATTAGGTTCTTCTTTTGAAGTCAATTACGTGGGAATAATACGTTTGAGAAAGTCCCTTATATGTCGGGTTCCCTTTTATTAGCAAAATACCTAAGTACCTACCAGCAAATGTTGCTTTTATGAAATTTCTGAAATTTATTTTTAATGTAGGTACGTTATAGGGACAACCCAAGTACATGGAAATGTAAAGTATCTAGGTCAACGGTTTCCGGTATAGGAACTAGGCACGTTGATCATAATTCTTATTGTATTGCCATAGGGCTATATATTGCTTGCCGCAGGAATTTGGTAATTGTAAATTTTTTAATAGATACCCTCATTATAAAATATAATAATAGGTGATTATATAAGTGAATTATTGAGTGATATTGATGAAGTTTCGGCCCAATATCACGTATGTTCTCCTGAAGATTGTCCATCTTTACTGCTAACCAAGGCAGGTAACCTTAAAGTTTTCGTACAAAATATCCGCAGTATTAACAAAAATATAGCAAACTTAAGCATACTTTTATGCCGAATAAAAGTAGAACCAGACATTATAATCTTGACTGAATGCTGGCTTTCTACCGTTGTGTCCCCGCCCAAAATCGATGATTATACTAGTTTTTACACATTAAGAAATATGAACCAAAATGATGGTGTGGTTGTTTATGTTAGGTGCAACATATTACAATGTTCAGTATTTGAACCGATATTAACGGATGCCAATTGCCTCGTGATAAAAATTCGATCTGACACCGCAATAATTTCTATATACAGACCTCCATTCAATAAAAACGCGGACAACTTTTTGAGTAGTCTGGACTCGTTAATGTCAACATTAAGCCATATTTCTAACATTACGATTGTTGGAGATATAAATATAAACATTGCTGATAATAGTTCGGACGTGAACTCTAATAATTACTTAAATTTACTTGCCTTGCACGGACTTCTTCCAGCTTTCACGTACCCAACTAGGAATGAATCGTGTTTGGACCATGTTTTCTTAAAAACCAACGCGAATGCTACTACTCTTATTATTCAAAATTCAATTACAGACCATGATTCAGTTCTGCTTTCATTAGACTCAAATCCGAAACCCGAAATTAAGCAACAACTTATCCGAAAATTAAATTATGATAGCATATCCCGTGACATATCATCAATAGATTTTTCACCTATTTACCAAATGAGAGACTGTAATATAGCAGCAGAATTTTTAGTAAATACAATTAGCAAAGTGATAGATCAAAACTCCTATGTTAAGACTATTTCCAAACGAAAAGCTATGCTAAAACCTTGGATGACTAATGGTTTGTTACGTTGCATACGAAATAGGGATAAAATGAACAGAAAACTTAAGAAAGACCCTGAAAATGAAATTTTAAAATTAAGTTATAAAAGGTACAGGAATTTTTGCAACACACTAATTAAAAAAGTTAAAAGAGAATATGAAAAATCTGAATTTATAAAAACAGGATTGAATACCAAAAAAATTTGGCACTTTGTGAATAATATAACACAATACAAACCCAAGCATTCAACTTCAACTGATCTATTAAAATTATCTGCTTCTGAAGCTGAGTCAGTTAATAGGATTAATGACCATTTCGCTACTATTGGAAAATCGCTGGCCAATAAAAATGCACATAGTATACCTAAAAGTCCTCCATTCGACTATAGTTTGCCGTCATGTATTAATTCCTTTGCTCTTTTGGATACCGACCAAACTGAAGTTGGAAACCAGATTGACCGACTAAAAACTGACAGTGCAGTTGGCTGGGACAATATTCCAGCCAATCTAGTTAAAATGAATAAACATATTTTAATTTCCCCGATAACATACATCTGCAATCTAAGTTTAAATAGTGGTAGGTTTCCAAACATATTTAAAAAGGCAATCGTAATACCTGTTCATAAAAATGGAGACAAACTTGACTTAAACAATTATCGCCCAATATCAATCCTACCTACAATGTCAAAAATTTTGGAACGAATAATAAACAATAAACTGGTCAAGTATTTGGAATCAAGAAAACTTCTATCTAGCAATCAATTTGGTTTCCGCCAGGGAAGGTCAACATCAGATGCAGTCGGTGAACTAACTGACTATATAGTCAATGCTTTGGATAAAAAGAATAAGGTTATAGCCATCTTCCTAGACTTAGCTAAGGCATTTGACACGGTTTCTGGAGACATACTTCTGCTTAAATTAGAAAGACTTGGCATCCGTGGAAATCAACTGGAACTTTTCCGTGACTATCTGACTAATAGGAAACAGTGTGTTAAAATAGGTAATATAATGAGTAACGATACAAATATTGATTTCGGAGTCCCCCAGGGTAGCATTCTTGGCCCGACACTGTTTTTGACGTTTATTAACGACTTATGCAGTCTGGAATTAGAGAACGGGAAACTAATCACTTTTGCTGATGATACAGTCATTGTTTTCAAAGCGAACAGCTGGAACAAGGTATTTGAAGCCGCTCAAACTGGTATAAATAGAGTTAATCAATGGCTGTTCGCAAATACATTGACATTAAACTCAGTGAAAACAAAATACATCACCTTTTCAATACGAAACGACTCAAAAATTGAAACTGATCGATTTCAAGTAATTGCCCACACAGCCCCGTGTCTAATTTCTGACAGCAATCAGTGTTGTTGTACCCCTTTAGAGAGAGTTCAAACAATAAAGTATTTAGGAATAATTATAGATGAGAAACTATCATTTAAACCACATATAAATGCTATCACAAAACGTGTTCGTAAACTGTCAGCCATTTTTAAAAATATCAGACACATAGTAGATTCGAAAACGCTTAAAAATGTTTATAGTGCCCTCTGTGAATCTATTATATCATACTGTATTACGGCATGGGGAGGAGCATGTGCTTCACACATGCTTCCACTGGAACGAGCACAGCGACTGGTACTAAAAGTTGCTACCTGCAGGCCTTTTGACCATCCAACTCGCGACCTATATCAAAAATGTCAGGTTTTGACGGTTAGGCAGTTGTTTATCTACAAAACTATAATGCTACAACATGCTAAAAATAAATTTAAGGATAACTATCTCCAAAAGCGAAGACAAGATAAAATCTGTGGTGTTACAAGCCTGAGAACCCGTTTTGCACAGAAACATCAATGTTTCCTGGGACAGTATCTTTATGATATAGCTAGCAAGGAAATTAAAATTCATTCTTTATCAAATTATAATTGTAAATCTAAGATAAAGACTTGGCTTCAGACTCTTGACTATGAAACTACTGAAAAATTACTTAAAATTTTAAAATAAATTTCATAAATAATGAATTATTCCATCAAAAATAATTCATAAATTTCTGTAATTGTGCCCTTAATTTATCTACTTACAAGCACGCACTTTTCATAAAGCACACACAAACACAAACATACACACACACACACACACACCACAATATACACACAACACACACACACACACACACACACACACACACACACACACACACACACAAACTAAAATACCTTCATAAATATTACAATGTAACATAATTTATGTAAGAAAATAATAGAACTTTAAATTAATAATTATACTTATTTCTAAATTCTAATGTTCAATATACCTACTATGAAAACTAAATATCTAAGCTACCTAAATGTTATCAAAATGTAGGCATTTACTCACAAACTTGAATTTCAAACTTCCTCCAATGTAATTATAGTGTAAAAAATTTAATTGCTAAAAATATAAGAATAAAAATGTAGGTAGTAAAAATAGAAATGAATCTTCAGCCACGCAGAGAACTGATCCGGCAGCTTTAATACAGAATCGCAAGATTCTAGCTAAGCTGTTGGCTCAATCCATTTTTATACGAGTTATACCTAGGTACCTACTATAACTGAGGACTACACAAGGAGAATTGTACAATGCTGTTTTTGGAAATTTTTGTAATTTTGTATTTAAAATTGGTAATTGTAAAAATCTTTTTTGGAATAAATGAATTTTATTATTATTATTATTATTATTATTATCATGCCCGTCGATTTATATCCTTTTACTAAAAGATATTCAACATAGATAATAGGTACTTCAGAGACTTAGTTTTTAGGGTTCCGTACCCAAAGGGTAAAAACGGGACCCTATTACTAAGACTCCGCTGTCTGTCTGTCTGTCTGTCTGTCTGTCTGTCTGTCTCCAGGCTGTATCTCATAAACCGTGATAGCTAGAAAGCTGAAATTTTCACAAATGATGTATTTCCGTTGCCGCTATAACAACAAATACTAAAAATTAAAAATATATATATATATTAAGGGGGGTCCCCATACAATAAAAGTGTTTTTTTCGTATTTTTTTGCTCAATATTAAAAACGGTAACAGGTAGACGGTTCAAATTTTCATAGAATATTAACTTGTATATTACCTTTCAAAATAAATAATTAAATATCAATAAAGTAAATATTAAAGGGGGGCTCCCATACAACAAACGTAATTTTTATTTTTAATACGTCATAAATCGTAAAACTTACTACAGGTTTGTACGGAACCCTCGGTGCGCGAGTCCGACTCGCACTTGGCCGGTTTTTTACTTTTCTTATGGCTAGAACAAGCAAGAACTACCTATGTAGTTCTTATTATAATATACCTACTACATAATATGTATTAATATTTACTACTGCGTCCTAGCGGCCGTTGTTTCCCAGTTTTAACCACAATCTGCTACCTAAGCTAACCTAAAGCAGCATATCGTAGATACCTACCATTTGACAATACGAAAAGTGTCCTTCTTGGGCAGCACTTGGTCGATGTGGTTCTCCAAGTGAGGGTATAGCTCCAGGAGCCGCGAGCGAATCCCCTTCTGTACCGAGGACTTGAGCTGCTGAACTCCCGAGATGCTCTCCTTTTCATCGAACCTGAAAAAATAACAGTACAATTTTAGGAAGTTCAAAATCAGCAGGCATAGTAAGAGCTTTTTTTACGTATTCGATTGCGACAACGTTTTTAAAACTATCATTTAAATGTAATTGGTCGAGCGCCAACTGTCAAGTGCTTGACATTTCCATCCAAATCGTAACTATAGGTCTACCAGAATCTGATGGCAAAAAATACCTTTGATTTTATATATAAAATCAATGAAAAATACACCTAAAAGCAATGCCTAAAAGTACCAGTATACGGTGTATACTTTTTGCCATCAGATTCTGGTAGACCTATAGTTAACGTTGTCGCGATCGAATGGAAAGAAAATCACCCACTAGACACTCTGGTGATAAGTTAAAGTGTTTGACAGAAACGGGGCATTAATAGAGATATAGGTACTTTAGCGACAAAACAATTTTAGAGCATGTCTGTGTCTTCGATAAGGGATGAAACTTGCTATTTGCAGTAAGTAAAATGTGTGACGGACTAATCGCCATTCATTTGGAAAACGTCTTACGCCATAGCCCTTAAGAAACATAAAATGTAACAGTTACAAATCTTACTGGCTTTGCATCAGAAAGCCAGTTATTTTATTGACTTCCGCATTGAACATTCATTTTAGCCGTCCCAATTAAAGGGCAGGTTCAGAACCTTTCCGTCAAATACGCCGCATGCATGTGCAAGGACGCATATCAATAACAGGTTATAAAATAATATATAGAGTAACTACCTCTACCTATGGATGAATTTCACTAAAGGATCGCTTCTTTTTCATAGCTTAGTTAGTTAAGTATTTTAAGTTTTAATCTTAGTTCTAGTGGAAAAGAGTAGTTTAACATCAGCTAATTCAGATAATTGAAAATTTTCCGTTTCAGCTTATATGGCCGACTTTTCCACCTGCTTGCCATATTATAAAACGAAACGTGACCGTAAACGTGCTGAACTGGATGTATGACATACGAGTACCTATCTATCTACTGCGAAGCCATGCAGTTTGCAACCGTCCCGACACGTGATAATTTACAATCAATGTGCCACATAAGTACGAGTACCTATATATGTATACCGGCCTTCTCGATGTTGACAATTGACATCATGATAATAATATTCTCCAGAACGAATTGTATCCACCGCAGCTAATAAAAGCAGAGCGACTTGGGAGATATATATGTATACTTATTACCCTAGTTCACAAAACATGTGGAAGCAAACACAGAAATTTCATTCCATAATCCATAATACTTTTAATGATATCATAGGTACTTTGTTTATATACTTAATATGTTTATAGTCTCATCAACTCATTACTCACATAGATCAAGCGCCATTGTATAGTCGATATCAGGTGCAGAACCAACGGCTTAAGGTCCTCTACAGTCTACGCTGTGGCTAAGAATTTCTTGACTGAAAAACCTATTAACTTTTTGGCCCGTGACCTCATGTTTCAGCCAGAAAAGCTAATTAGGCTAACGAGGCAGTAAACCTTAACGACCTTTTATTATAGAGCAAGATCCCAGAGCCGCCAGACCTTACTTATTTTCTGAGAAACAAAATGTGTGTAATATAGTAGCTTTGGCACGTAGATTTAACGTACGCATACTCGCAAATTTGGGGCGACGGCCAATTTATAGTTATAAGGTGCTAAAGGTACGTAAAAACGTTGCTAACTTTACTTATTTTCTGAGTGCTGATTTTTATGTATGTTGTACAGAATATTGTTAATAATTAATAATCAATACTCCCAGACACATGCCGTGGGCCGTTATTTCTGCCAGACACTTTAAAGGTCGCAAAAAAAAAACTTAACTTTACTTATTTTCTGAGTCTTCATTTTTATACACGATACTCAGGGAACTGTTTCAATACTATTTGCAAGCAGCCAGACTAATCTGATGGGCCAAACATCCGCCAGACTCAATTTGAAATTTCGCTGTGATAAAATGTTCGCCTTATTTACAAGGTTTTAGGGACCTTTTTCATTGTGTGGAGTAAAGAAAACCATCAATTATTGCAATTTCTAAGCCTGTGTACGAAAAGCTTACGAAAATCCACAATAAAGGGGGTGAAATGAGGGTTGGAACCTTACATGAAGGTTCTTAGTTTTTGAAGTTAGGGACTTGAAAATCGGCATTAAGGTTATTAGTTTTAAATAATAATAACCTGTGAAAACCAATTTTCTGAAAATCCACCCCAAAAGGGGTGAAATGGAGGTTGGAAGTTTATATGAAAATCCTATGTTTTTGAAGCTAGAGACATGAAAATCGTCACTTAAGTTTTTATTTTTAAATAATAAAAACCTGTATAAGCAGTTTTACGAAAATCCACAACAAAGGGGGTGAAATGGAAGTTGGAAGCTTACATGAAGGTTCTAAGTTTTTGAAGTCAAGGACTTTAAAATCGGCATTTAGATTATTAATTTTAAATAATAATAACCTGTGTAAGCAATTTTTCGATAATTCAGCCCAAAGGGGGTGAAATGGGAGTTAGTAGCTTGTATGGAAGCTCTATGTTTTTGAAGTTAGAGACATGAAAATCGGCATTTAACTTATTAAGTAGTTTTAAATAATAAATACCTTCTTAAGCTATACATAATATATTATAGCCTCTTTAGATATGCCTTTTGCAGCGGGAAAATTTTATAATCTTATAGGAAATCAGAAATTGTACGCGATCGAAGTCGCGGGCGACCACTAGTACTAATAAATATGTTTATCTATGCTCATATCTAAATCCGAAATATTATAAATGCGAAACTGTGTCTGTCTATCTGTCTGTCTGCTACGCTTTCCCGGACCATCTTTTCAACCGATTTTGGTGAAATTTGGAATAGAGGTAGGCTATATACCGGGGAAGGACATAGGAGTGACATGAGGAGATTCAGTGAGCTAGACTTAATCAGCTGTGAAGACCTAGAGCAAAATGTGTTCAATTCAAAACAAAAATATATTTATGAAATCTGCAACGTGACCTGAATAATGGACGTATATGCTGCCAGGCTTCAAGTGTTTATAAAGGCTTAAACGGTTTCCAACTTAAATGAAAAATTTTATCACAAGAATGTTACTTTTCTTTATAAAAAAAAGATATACATCACCCACGGCCACGCGGAAGGCTATCCCGAAAAATATACATATAAATATCTGCTTTTATTATCATAATATTTAAGTATATTTCAATGATAATAATGATGAAAATGAAATCAAATAATTAAAATTTTAAGAAAATATTTTAATTAAATGTTATTTTTAATAATCATCACTATCGTCATCGTCGAAGTTTGGTAATTCTTCATCTAGCCAATCCTGTAGGGCTAGCATGCACACAACGAGTAAAATTATGTCTACCCGTTATCTCTATTTGTCTACCGAACCTAACATGGTTACTACTACCTAACTCGTTACGTCAAAAGTAAAGATGAGAGTAATATTTATTATCTGAGGTATTTTTCTCTACGAACCTTTATAAATACCTAACCTAATATATCGCATTTTGTGCATGTTAGGGTAAACAAAACAGCTGGCAACAACATCTCTCTCTCTCTCGTCGCGAGATAATCTCGTTGTGTGCATGTTAAGCTCTGTTGGTGTTGAATATTCAAATCTTTATCGTCGTCAATATCATTGGTAAAATCTTCGTTTGTTAAATCAAATAAAATAATAAAGTTTCGAATAGCTTCAAAATTTATAAAAACAATATGAAGTGAGAGTAAAATACCTGATTCTACTTCAAGGGATTCTCTTACAAACCCCGGTAATTGGTCCCCATCGAACCAGTTAAAATGGTAATTGTTGTTTTGCAACATCCATCCGTTATTTTCAGGTTTAAAAATTATAGGTTCTGTCAAATAAGCACAAAAGCTGCTTATATAATTCGCTGCCGAAACTGCTGCAGAAGCTCACTTTTACACAGTGGTACGTTGCTCTTATCAAAGTTCTTAACATTCTTGCGGCTATAATATATAGCTTAAGAAGGTTTTTATTATTGAAAATAAATGCCGATTTCCATGTTTTCAAAAACATAGAGCTTTCATACAAACTACTAACTCCCATTTCACCCCCTTTGGACTGAATTTTCGAAAAATTGCTTGCACAGGTTATTATTATTTAAAAATAATAATCTAAATGCCGATTTTAAAGTCCTTGACTTCAAAAACTTAGAACCTTCATGTAAGCTTCCAACTTCCATTTCACCCCCTTTGTTGTGGATTTTCGTAAAACTGCTTATGCAGGTTTTTATTATTTAAAAATAAAAACTTAAGTGCCGATTTTCATGTCTCTAGCTTCAAAAACATAGGATTTTCATACAAACTTCCAACCCCCATTTCACCCCTTTTGGGGTGGATTTTCAAAAAATTGCTTTTACAGGTTATTATTACTTAAAACTAATAACCATAATGCCGATTTTCAAGTCCCTAACTTTAAAAACTTAGAACCTTCATGTAAGGTTCCAACCCTCATTTCACCCCCTTTATTGTGGATTTTCGTAAGCTTTTCGTACACAGGCTTAGAAATTGCAATAATTTATGGTTTTCTTTACTCCACACAATGAAAAAGGTCCCTAAAACCTTGTAAATAAGGCGAACATTTTATCACAGCGAAATTTCAAATTGAGTCTGGCGGATGTTTGGCCCATCAGATTAGTCTGGCTGCTTGCAAATAGTATTGAAACAGTTCCCTGAGTATCGTGTATAAAAATGAAGACTCAGAAAATAAGTAAAGTTAAGTTTTTTTTTTGCGACCTTTAAAGTGTCTGGCAGAAATAACGGCCCACGGCATGAGTCTGGGAGTATTGATTATTAATTATTAACAATATTCTGTACAACATACATAAAAATCAGCACTCAGAAAATAAGTAAAGTTAGCAACGTTTTTACGTACCTTTAGCACCTTATAACTATAAATTGGCCGTCGCCCCAAATTTGCGAGTATGCGTACGTTAAATCTACGTACCAAAGCTACTATATTACACACATTTTGTTTCTCAGAAAATAAGTAAGGTCTGGCTGCTCTGGGATCTTGGACCATTATTTGAGTTCTGGTTTTGGGCGGGCTTTGACTTTTGGTCGAGTTTCTTTTATTGTGCGAGCAACGTGCAATGTGTGTGTGAAAGTGAATGTACATAATGTGTAACACAAAACTAAACGCGTCCTTCTACCAAATTCTTAGCCGTTTTGGACATAATATCTCACGGCGCGGCGCGGCGTGGGGATGAAAAAATAGAGAAACTACATACTTACTACTTAGGTATGATAAATATAAGTTGTTAAAAACGTGGAATAAAGAAGGCCACGAGACAGATCTTTATTCTTTAACGGTGATATGAGTTCTGACCAAATCAAAGAAGCCGGTGCTCTTATTTTGAGACCTACTTTCTTATTTTATTTTGGATCAACTGGAGAGACTAGTAAGACAACACAATAATTGCTTCGTTGTAAATCTTATGCGAGCTAACGATGCCAATGTATATGTAACTAGTTAACGATGAATGAATGATTGAATATTTCATGAGAAATTGGAAAACATGAAGATTTCACCGACAGTCAGAAATATTTCCGTTCGAAGCAATAGTTTGGAATATTTCCATTTCAAATGCAATTTCCCTTCTAAAATTGTTATTACATGGTTATTACACGTAAAACGGTACAAAAAAATAATTATACTTATGTAACTAGCTGATGTCCACAGCGTCGTCCGCGTGGACAGTGGTTATTCCAGACTATAATCTATCCCTGTGCAAAATTTCATCCAGATCCGTTCAGCCGTTCTGGCGTGATTGAATAACAAACATCCATCCATCCATAGGTCCATCCATCCAAACTTTCGCATTTATAATATTAGTATAGATTAGTACTAGGGCTTTCGAATACCGGTTTTTCTCAATACCGGTATTAATACCGGAAAGATTTTTTTCAATACCGGGATCCCGGGATCCCGGTATTGGAAAAAATTTAAAATGTGGTAGATGTTTTTTAACTTAAAATTAGTCTTTTCTGAAGCAAACGGAACCATAACAAACAGTTTTTTCATAAAAAAAAAAAATTCACCAAATTAACTCAAAAAAGTGCCTTTTCTGCATAAATTCAGTGAAGAAACGCCGTTTTTTTGACTCAGCGAGATTTTTTTTTGCACGTAACGTTCTGAAACTCCATCACATCATTTTAAATACAATCTTATTAATACTTATATTATTATCAAATAATCAATTTCTTATTAATATCAATCAGAATATCAACTGTACGTATGATTTTTAAAATATAACTATTTTCGGATGAATTCTTACGAAATATATATTTTTTACCTCCATTGAATTTTGAACTTATAATATAAAGTATATTTGTGACGCACTTTCTCAACGTAAACGCAAAATTAAATAAATATGGCTGGAAATTTTAAATAATGAGTGAAATTAGTGTCGATGATTGTAATTTAAACTACTATCGTCGTCGTCGTTTCAACCTGCAGATATCCACTGCTGGAGGTAGGTCTACTGCATGAATCGCCTCAGGGCACGGTCTTCTGCCCCTTGTTTCCAGCGGCTCCCAGCGACATGCTTGAGATCGTCCGTCCACCTAGTGGGGGGTCGTCCAACACTGCGCTTCCCGGTGTGAAGCCGCCATTCAAGCACTTTAGGACCCCAACGCCTATCGGTTCTACCAACTATGTGCCCCGCCCATTGCCACTTAAGCTTGGACACTTCGAGCTATGTCGGTTACTCTGGTTCGCCTATGGATCTCCTCATATCTGATTTGATCACGCAGGTATACTCCAAGCATACCTCTTTCCATCGCCCGCTGAGTGACCCTGAGCCTTCTTATCAGGCCCAAAGCTAGTGACCATTTTTCGGAGCCGTCATCACTGGAAACACGTACCTACTGTTCGAAAACTTTCGTCTTCAGGCACTGAGGAATTTTGGACGAGAAGATGTCGCAGAGTTTCCCTAACGCTGCCCAGCCAAGTTGGATTTGGCGGTTGACCTCTTTCTCGAAATTGGACCTACCTAACTGGACTGTATGTCCTAGGTATGTGTACTCATCAACAATTTCGAGTGCAGAGTTCTCAACTAAAACAGGTTGGGCCTGAACGTGTGCATTAGAAATGATCTTTGTCTTGCTCATATTCACTTTTAGGCCCACCTGCTGAGGAACTCTGCTGAGGTCGTTGAGCGTTAAACCACTATAGTAAAATGTATTGTGACTACTAAATGAGTAATAAACGATATTTTCGTAAGAAGTCGATCGAAGTCGAAGAAAATGATAATTTAGTCAAAACACAAATTAATCTAAAATTCAATAGTTATTATTTAAAAGAAAATATATCATAATAAAATATGCATTAGTTATAAATAAAGATTTCTGAACGTTTTGAGAGACAATAAAATAGAAATGCCAAGCCACAGGGATCTAAATTCAAACACTGATTTTTCCCTCTGAGTGAACAAAAAACTGACTTTTCTTTACTGGTTTTAAGCAATAAAGGCGCTCTTTTTGAGCTAATATGCTTAAGATACAAGTTTTAAACTTAGCCGAATAAAAAACAGTTGCATCTAAAAAGAAATATATGCAATAGTCACTGTTTCGTTTATAGTGTCACCAATACCGGTATCCCGGTATTAGACATTTCAATACCGGTATTGAAAACCGGCGAAAAAAGTCCGGGATCCCGGTATTAGCCAATCCCGGGATCCCGGTATTGGAAGCCCTAATTAGTACCTGTGATTAGTACCTATAGATCTACTGTGATATCGAGCCTGTAATTGCTAAACTTAGAAGTTTTAATGACATCAACCTATCGGTTTTCTAGAAAGGCCTATTGCATCGACACCTACTCGTAATATAGACTAAAGTAAGTTTAAACTAGCTTAACCTAGTTTATTAACCGTAGCGAAACTGGCGAGAATAGGCACTTTATTGATCGTATGAAGTAAAGTATTAGGACTTGTAGATCGGCATATATGCCAAAAAATATGCTTAATGGCTCTGATAGTTCCTTAGTTAAGATGATTTGTGATATTATGGTGATAATAAAAAAACCCGGCTGAGTTTGTTGTGGGCTCTTCTCAGACCAGTTGGAACCCTCGTAACTTGTTTATAAGATAAGTACCGTAACTGGATTATCACCATCATGTTTTAAAAGTAAGTTAAGTACCTAACTGACGTCAATAAGTGTACCTACAGTGTACCTAAATTGAATAGGTAAAATTGAATAGTAGGTATAGGTAGGTACCTACCTACTTAACTAAAAATAAAACTGCAACGGCTAAAATCAACTCATTTATCTATACCTACTAAATAACGCACGTTCAGGGACCAGGGTCACTGTTTTATAGGAAAACCATTAAAATATTATGCTGTTTAGTTTACCCTGTTTACCATATCCATCATCCCAAGTTGGTTTTTCTACCCAGTCAATGGCTTTTCCTTAGCGTCATCGCAACATAGGAAATAATATAATGAGGTAAGTAGGTACTTACTTGAGTAGGTACTTATTACATAGTACAACAAAATTCGTAAAAAAATAAGATAGGTAGGTATCTACTTTTCTCCTAAACTTTCCTCCTTCTAATATTTCCTCTTCTAATATTTCCTCCTAAACTTACGTACCTACTTAGTACTTACACCCTCGACTCTTGTCCACTAATCTTAATTCCTAAAAAACGTGATTGCCTGGAAGAGATCGCTTCAAACCGATAAGGCCGCCATTTGTACCGAATTTTTTCTTTTTTTTATTGTTGTTGTGTATTTCTCCTGTATTTTGGTGTACGATAAAGAATATTTCATTCATTCATTATCTAAATAGGTACCTATAAAAATAGCTTTGCCCTTTTAGCAAAACAAGTGAAACCTAACAAAACCATAGAGCTAAGAAGGTCAAACACTCCGCGAAAAGTTCCGACGAAAGAAACTTGCTGAATCCTTACAAAGTCGAGTAGGTACCTAGTACCTACTTAGGGCAGCGATAGGTAGAGTTTGTTTGATAGGTACTTGCTGATTTAGTTACCTACTTTTTTTATCAACTACAAGTTAGCCCTTGACTGCGAATTGCGACCATAGGTACTTAGGTACCTAGGTAGTAGGCGTAGCCTGTAGGTACCTGATGGTAAGTGATGATGCGGTGTGACAAGATGGTAGCGGGCTAACCTGTTAGGGGTACGGCAATTATATTAAACACATACCCCTAATCGGTTTCTGCACGGCATCGTACCGGAACGCTAAATCACTTGGCGGCACGACTTTGCCGGTAGGGTGGTAACTAGCCACGGCCGAAGCCTCCCACTAGGCTAGACCAGAGAAAATTCAGAAATTATAAATTCCCAAATTGACCCTGCCGCGGGGATCGAACCCGGAACCTCCGACGTTAAGACAACAGCGCTCAACACTGCGCCAGGGAGGTCGTCAAACTCTATCTGACACTTTTTGTTTTTGATAAGGCGTTTATTCCGCAGTTGACATGAAAAGGCCAGTCCTTTTGAGTATATTATAGCCGATAGGTATACGTAAAGCAAAATATGGAATGCAATGAAAATAATAATTTTCATCATACCTATTCGAAAAACGCATATTGCCTTCAGAGGATAGCGGGAGCAAAGTGTAACTTGTAGGCCCATGGGACTTTTCATTTCTCTCTTCTGATTGGTCCGAAGTCACGTCATCAATTTGTTTTTGTTGATCGAATATACGACTTTGCATTTCTCTGTTCTGATTGGTCCGAAGTCACGTGATCAATTTGTTGATCGGATATACGTCTTTACATTTTATTTAAACTTTAAATATACGTCTAAATAATGTCTATACAATTACATAGAAGGTTGATAGGAGTATCTTCTGATTGGTGCTTAAACGTATAGGTAATGTCCATACATAGTAGGTTGATACTCCTAGCTTTTTCTCATACGTAATGATGAAAAATAGTGTGTGTCACTCGGGGCCAAATTTTTTGTTCTCGGGCGGCGTATATTGAATTCCTCGCTACGTTCAGGATTCTACTTTAGAACCCCTCGCTACGCTCGGGATTCTACTATAGAATCCTTCACTTCGCTCTGAATTCAAAATAGCGCCCTCGGGGAACAAAAATTTTCTTTGGCCCCATGTAACACAATAGTAGATTGTATTATAAGGGAGCAAAATAATATTTTTACGGCGAGGGCGCTTTTTTGAATCCAGAACGAAGTGAGGGATTCTAGAGTAGAATCCTGAGCGTAGCGAGGGATTCTTTAGTAGAATCCTGAACGAAGCGAGGGATTCAAAGTACGTCGCCCGAGCCAAAAATATATTTGCGCCCGAATGATACACTCTACTTTTCATCACTCTGTATGAGAAAATTTGGTTCCCGCGGGAACTCTTTAATTTCCCGGGATAAAAAGCATATGTGCTATTTCCAGACTATAATCTTTTTTTTTTTTTGAAATCTATCTCTGTGCCAAATTTTATCCAGATCCGTTCAGCCGTTCGGGCGTAATTAAGTAACACTCATCCATACCACCATACATCCACACATCCATCCAAACTTTCGCCTTTATAATAATATTTATTTTATTATAATTTTTTTTTTTTTTTTTTTTTTTTTTTTTTTTTTTTTTTTTTTTTTTTTTTTTTTTTTAAATATATATATATCCATATAGCCCTTTCGTTAGTTAAAATTCAGAAATTATAAATTCCTAAATTGACCCTGCCGGGGATCGAACCCGGGACCTCCGCACGTTAAGACAACAGCGCTCAACACTGCGCCACGGAGGTCGTCAATTTGCGTTGGCGCTGAACACGATGTTCCAAATTCAATAAGTGCGCGGCAAAGATAATTGCGGCGCACTTACGAGTATAAAGAGGATTAAAAACTCATTACTGCCCGCTAAAAGTTTCTTATAGAAAACACCACCTTTGGGCGCACATAAAGGCGAACCAAGTCGTCCTTTTCGAATACATGGGATGAAAATAACTATTATTTATTTCATGTAGGACAACTGACAAGTGACAACTGGTGAGTGGTGCCAGTAACATAACAAGTAGGTATGACACTGACTTGTGACTAGGGCATGAATACCGGGATCCCGGGATCTCGAAATCCCGGGATCTCGGTCGATATTTCCGAGATTCAAATACCGGTATTGAACTAGGTGCAATACCGAAATACCGGTATTGAAAAAAATATACAGACATTTGCGAAATTCAATATTTAGCGAATATTTATATATTCTAGCAACATCCTACTAAATAAGACTTTTTTTAATGAAAATGTAGATGATTTAAAATGAACGATAACACAATATTATTAGAGGAACTATAATATAATATCGATTGTTAGTGTTTTTAATTAAGATTTTAAATAAACACAAGATTGCAAATTATTAAAAAAAAGTGTGGTGTCGTGGGACACCAGATAGGAACGTAGTTCCTTATTACATAAATATTAATTTAAAAAAGTCAGCGCCATTTTGAAATTCTTTGTTATTGAACCGATTTCGTTCAAAATCGATATCTGAGAATCCCTAGGATCACAAAACAGGAAACTGGTAATAAAATTTAAAAAAGTCACAGTTTCCTGTTTCGATATTTTGAACGAAATCGGTCTTGATAACAAAGAATTTCAAAATGGCGCTGACTTTTAAATTTTGGTAACAGTTTCCTGTTTTGTGATCCTAGGGATCCTCAGATATTGATTTTGAACGAAATCGGTACAATAACAAGGAATTTCAAAATGGCGCTGACTTTTAAATTTTGGTAACAGTTTCCTGTTTTGTGATCCTAGGGATCCTCAGATATCGGTTTTGAACGATATCGGTTCAATAACAAAGAATTTCAAAATGGCGCTGACTTTTTTAAATTTTGGTACCAGTTGCCTGTTTTGTGATCCTAGGGATCCTCAGATATCGATTTTGAACGAAATCGGTTCAATAACAAAGAATTTCAAACTGGCGCTGACTTTTTTAAATTTTGGTACCAGTTTCCTGTTTTGTGATCCTAGGGATCCTCAGATATCGATTTTGAACGAAATCCAATAACAAAGAATTTCAAAATGGCGCTGACTTTTTTAAATTTTAGTACCAGTTACCTGTTTTGTGATCCTAGGGATCCTCAGATATCGATTTTGAACGAAATCGGTTCAATAACAAAGAAATTCAAACTGGCGCTGACTTTTTTAAATTTTGGTACCAGTTTCCTGTTTTGTGATCCTAGGGATCCTCAGATATCGATTTTGAACGAAATCGGTCAATAACAAAGAATTTCAAAATGGCGCTGACTTTTTAAATTTTGGTAACAGTTTCCTGTTTTGTGATCCTAGGGATCCTCAGATATCGATTTTGAACGAAATCGGTTCAATAACAAGGAATTTCAAAATGGCGCTGACTTTTTTAAATTATGGTACCAGTTTCCTGTTTTGTGATCCTAGGGATCCTCAGATATCGATTTTGAACGAAATCGGTTCAATAACAAAGAATTTCAAAATGGCGCTGACTTTTTTAAACTTTGGTAACAGTTTCCTGTTTTGTGATCCAAGGGAGCCCCAAATATCGAAACTCAATAAACACTTGTTTTCATTCAACACTAATCGTAAACACACACCAACCGCCATTCGTCTTTTCGAGTCAACTAAAGGATTCTTTCAAAAGCCTCTTAGGTGCGTCATCTCACTCATCTGACATTTCGTTTCTTCTCTCTCTGAATACCTCTCAACTTACGTTCCACATACTAGGTTCGAAATTTAAACTATACATAAAAATCTTACGCATTTTCGGAATTACGCATTCGAAATTGAACTTTAATTCTTTTATGTTAAGGTTTAATTTCGAATACATTATACTTAAATTCTTACTCTCGGTCCGGACGTTTTTTGCCGGCTATTTTCCCAACCGCATCGTCCCATAAGGAACTAACGTTCCAAAAACGTGTTTTTATTTAAAATATTCAAGTACAAATTGAGAACTTCAATACCGGTATTAATACCGGGATCCCGGTATTGAAGTCCAATACCGAAACCAATCCCGGGATTGAAAAAATTCCGAGATTTACATGCCCTACTTGTGACTGTGAGTGGCTGGATGCGAAGCTGGTTGCTTCCATGAGAATGTTCTTTGTCATTGAGAACAATATAATAACCTCGACTTAACAGATGCTGTGTGACACAGTCTTGAAATTGAAGCACCGTGTTTGTAACCTTGACTTTCATTTGCATTAAAAATACATAATATACCTACCTATTAGCAGTATAGACTGTAGATATTTAAATAGCAGCTATTCCAACAGTGACTATTCCAACAGTGACACAGTAATAGTAGTTAATTCCAAGTTCCAACCGACGTGCAAAGACGTGCCGCCAAGCGATATACCTACCTAAGTAGCGTTCCGGTACGATGCCGTGTAGTCTAAACCGAATAGGGGTATGGCCGTATGGGTTTAATATAACTGCCATGCTCCTAACAGGTTAGCCCGCTACCATCTTAGACTGCATCATCACTTACCATCAGATGAGATTGCAGTCAAGGGCTAACATGTAGTGGGAAAAAAAACAGTGACACAGTAGGTAATAGTAGCCATTCAATAGCTACTATTACCTACTGTGTCACTCTTAATTCTGTGATGTCACTTTTGGCAACATCCACTACACTACAGCCCATTAACGTCCCACTGCTGGGCACAGGTCTCCGCTCTCATAGGGTCTCATAGAGAGGGAATTAGAGCTTAGACCCCCCACGCTGCTACAATGCGGATTGGCGGGCTTTTTAACGACTTTAATAATATGTTAGTGATAATATCGGGACCGACGCGACGGCTTAACGTGCTCTCCGAGGCACGGGGGTGACACGTGGCCAACTTCCTAACTCCGGGCTAGTAGGTAGGTACTAGGTACTTACTGAGAATTTCTAGTCAGAAAACCCCAATCACTTAATTATGACTCGAACCCCGGACCTCGTCGGCCGCAGTCAAACATGCTAACCACTAGACCAGAGAGGCGAGTTGGCGACATGCCTAACAAGTAACTACCTATTGGCAAAATTTGGTTTGCAAGTATGTACCTATAGTTAAATATCTACATACCTACCTATAATGATATTAATTATTATGTAGATACATAATAAAGTCCGGAATATTTTTTACCACGCGTACAATACAAGTTACAACTCACTAGGTGGCATTATATCTCTATGCTAGGTAAGTAATACTGGTACAGGTAGCTATACTTATACATATAATTCATAATTTATCTAGGCCTAAAACTAGATACCTATTTGTAAGTATGTATTAGTAGTAGGTACAATACAATATTATGTAGTAGGTTCTTTTAAAAATTATCAAGCTTACAACTTCCGGGTCACTCTATCATACAGCTCTACGGGAAAACGTGTTTTGACAAAAACGAGTTCTTTGAACGATTTTATTTTAAAACCAATGAGGAAACTAAAGCAATATTACTCAAAATGACAGTTTGATGTCAAGTACCTTGACGTCCCTAAAATAAGGATTATAATTCTACAACAACAAAGTCAACAATAATGAAACAATATGGCTTTATGCGACGCGATGGCAGTAGGTACAGCCCCCACAGACTACATAGTACGGGACTATTAGACATTGACCCTAAAATAAAAAATGTAAAGCTGATTTTTGGCACAAGTGTTCCTTGGGGTCTGAAAAGTACCTGTTCAAAAATCCCCCCCCTAGGCCGCGGGCTTCCCCCCCTGCCTCCTCAAACGTCTCCCCGACCACAGTTTTTTGTAATTTTCTCAAAAATGATTAAAGCTAGAAAAAAACGTTCTATGGTGAAAATTATCTTCATTAAATTGTCTACAAAATATATTAATGGTTCATTTCAATAAGACTAATAGTTTAGGAAATATGTTATTATATGTTCTGTGATGTTAACCCTTTGTGCATGAAAAGAAAATATTTTGCATGTATCGCTTTTTGTAATGTACTTTCTTGTAATTTCCATAATAACTGATAGAGCTACGAAAATGTTGTCTGAAGCAAAATGAAAGGTTTTTAAATTATCTATAAAATAATGTTTAGTTTATATTGTTAAGAATAATAGTTTTAGAGATAGACCTACCTATTGTGTTAGATAACGAAAATAATATGCAAATACCGT
Source organism: Erebia ligea (assembly GCA_917051295.2). NCBI lineage: Eukaryota > Metazoa > Arthropoda > Insecta > Lepidoptera > Nymphalidae > Erebia > Erebia ligea. The sequence goes on along the minus strand of OU785241.1, from coordinate 10,663,907 downwards.
GTACGTTGTTTTTAATTTCTGGGAAAAAAATAACAGAGTTAGGAAAATCTGATTAAAGCAGTAATAAATATAGTTAAATTACCTACAAAAAATATTTTGTTTCATTTTGATAGCACTAATAATTTCGAAAATATACCTGTCATAATTAACATGAAAACAATATTTTTCAAAATTTTACATGTTTTCTGTAATTTCTAGAAAACTATTAGAGCTAGGCAAAAAACTCCCAGAAGTAAAAATAAACACCATTTAACCAGTTATTTAAAAAATATTAGTTTATAAAGATAGGACTAATAATTTCGCATATATATCCATGTATTGTGTACGTAATAAAATTAAAAAATTGCTAGAATCCTGTGTTATTTGCAATTTGCACAAAAACTATTAGAGCTGGGAAAAATCCTCGAAAGAATAATTAATTTCATTAAATTACCTACAACAAAGTCTAATGGTGTTTTTAGATAAGATCAATAGTTCGAGAAATATCGTAACCTTTATTCCATGAATAATTTTTTTTTTTCAAAAACTGTGTAATATTTTAGAATTTTCACAGAAACTATTACAACTAGGAAAAAAAATATCAGTAGCAAAAATGAACTACATTAAATTATCTCCAAAATAGTTTTTACTGTATTCTGATAGAACTAATAGTTTCGGAAATATAGCTGCCTAACTGGCATAAAAAACTAAACCTTTGTAAAAACCCTAAATGTTTTTTGTAATTTCAAGAAAAAGTATTAGAGCTAGGAAAAAAGCTGTCAGGACTTAGTACAAAGTTTATTAATTTACCTATAAAATAGTGCTTAGTTTATTTTGATAGGACTAATAGTTTTCGAAATATACCTTGCTATTGTGTAAGAACCGGTGGTACTCATGTAGACTTAGCATAATACTATGGAATAAATAGAAATAAACCCCAAATAAATAACGTCTTGTTGATTTTAGGCACAAATGATGTCCTCTTTTCTCCCCCACAACCCTCCCCCACCCCCTCCCACCCCCTCTCAAACATCTCGCCGATTGTGCTTTTTTGTAATTAAATTTCAATTCAAGTATCAAATCAAATGTTTTTTATTCAAATAAACTTATAAAATGCTTTAGAATCGTCCAGTGAATCTACCATTGGTTCGGAATGCCGTTAAAAGTTAATCTGATAAAATTATCTACAAGATGGCTTTTGGATGTTGGTGGTTCATTTTATTAGGGATACATTGTTTTTGGATAAATGCATATTGCATACCTACATATTGTTGAAAGTACTTCGACACGTAGGTATATCAGCATTTACTAAGACTATAGTGTGGTGTTGTTTTGTAGATAAAGATATGATAATTATTACTATTAGTTTATTGTTTTATAGAATCGATGATTTTCAAATAAAATGAGTAGGTACAAAGACTAAATTATTGCAAAATATTTTTCTGTCATGCACGTTTACGATCGTTATATTTCCGAAAGTATTAAGTTTATTGAAATGAAATAAAAAGCATTTTGTAGGTGATTTCATGAACTTTAATTTTGTTTCTATCGTTTTATTCCTAGGTCTTATACTTTTCGTGTAAATCACAAGAAACATACACGATTTTTCAAAAAAACCAAAAATAACTCAAAATAAGCCGGCATATTTCCAAAAGTATTTGTTCTATCATAATGATCAAAACGCCATTGGGTAGATTATTTAATGTAGATTATTTTTGCCATAGACGGTTTTTTTCTAGCTGTAATAGTTTTCGAGAAAATTATAAAATACTGCGCTCAGGGAGACATTTTAGGGGGGGGAGAGGAAAGCCCGCATCCTAGGAGGGGGGATTTTTGAGGAATTACTTTTAGGACCCTAAAGAACACTTGTGCCAAAAATCAGCTTTACATTTTTTATTTTAGGGTTCCCATACAAAGCTTGCATAAGTAGCCTGGGCTAACAGTGTATAAACTGATAGCCCCTGAGGTTCTGTGCTTTGCGGGACTAGGTGCCTTCTTTTTTACACAATTTATAAAACCACAATTTAGGTAGGTAAATAGTAAATACCTACCCACAGCGTGTATAATATATACCTCCTCAATAACCTAATCTCAACTGTAAGAAATAGGTACCTACCTACTGTCTATAAAGCGAGTAAAAAATTCATCTGTAAAAAGTGATTCGGCTATCTTATTGCAAACAAAAATTGATCTTTTTGTTTGCAATTCAATTGCAATTTTGATTACATTTGTTCCGAATCACTGAATGTTTATATTTGATAAAGACGTGAATTCTTATTCAATAAGTTTATGTAGGTAGGTAGAGGTATACCTACGTGATAAATTCATGTAAACATTGCTCATACACACAGATTAGATTTACAGATTGATTTTATGTTACGTAGGTACCTAGTAGACCTACGTAGCCAGCTACGACAAACATGTTTTAGCATCGTAAACAAAATACTCTAAGAACTAAAAACGCTTAGCTAATAATGATTACTGGCAATTTGGAAACCTAAACTGCTTTATGCTGATCGCATAGGTACTAGAAGACCCGCAAGATAGGCCTACGCATTTTCACTAGGTAGTACCTACTTACTCAAAAGACGGTGCCTTCACAGCACTGTTTGTTTGTTTGTTTGTATCAAATTAACCCATTTATAATACGTATTTATCGTTAAAAAGACAGGTTATGTATTTCAAGTTAAAATTATTATGTTTGCACAAGACAATCAGCTGAAAATGTAATGCAGGTGTAATGTTATTGTTAAGCATTTCAGAGAGAGTCAGAGAGTAAAAATGTGTATGTTTTCATCTAATATAATATAACGTATTCTGAGTGTAGCTTTTAAATAAACGCTACTGTTGTTAAATTAAAACAATATAAATAAAGAAAGTAAGTAATACAGGCAATCAAAAATGTTTTCGTTTAGTTCCTACAGACTTTCCAAGTTTCCACATTATCCAATTCAATTATCGTACCTTGCGGAGATATTGGCGCAAATAAAATATTCATGTAGGTACGAGTAGGTAATGTGAGTGCGTTTCTTTCTTTTGAAATTGTTTGGAAGTTGGAAACAACGATCCTTTGTAATGCTTAGAACGATATCGGATAACTTCGTGTTTTATGCATACCTGGATGGATATCCACTTTCAAGAACGTAGTAGGTACCTCATCTCTACTTATCATCGGCCCACTACTGAACAAGGCCCTATTATAGTCCCAGAATGAAAATCTTCTTCTTCTTGCCCTTGTCCCACGCTATGTGGGGTCGGCACAACATGTTTTCCTCTTCCACTCACTTCTGTTATTCGTCAACCTATCATTCACCACTTTTATACGCATATCTTCTTTTACACAATCCATCCATCTTTTCTTTGGTCTCCCTCTACTCTTTTTTCCTTCCACATGCATATCTATCATTCTTCGCGTAATATGCCTTTCTTCCCTCCGCATAACATGCCCGTACCATGCTAGCCTATTACTCCTCATCTTTTCTATCACTGGTGCTACTTCAAACTTCCCCTTATATATTCATTCCTAATCTTATCCATTCTAGTCACACCACACATCCATCTCAACATTCGCATTTCGGTCGCATGCACTTTTCCCAGTCCCAGAATGAAAATATGGATTTAAAATACATATTATATACTTAGGTAGTCCACCTAGCTGGCAAATTTTGAGAATATTCAAGAGAGCTCTATAAGTATGCAGCTACTAAATATCAATGGAACAATGATTATTACGGGCACACTATTAGTATTATTACTGGTGTTGGATTACTATACTACTAGGATTGTATTTAACAACTAAATAAATGGGAAGTTATAGTGATAATTCTCTTACACCAACATAAAGCTACGAGTGTTCCAAGCGCGCCTTGGCAAAAGAAGAATCCTACGACGAATAAAATTATCTAGCGCTGAGATAATGTTTATGACGTCACAGTTGGATTCCAAAGTTACCCAATAACAAAATAATAACATGTTTGTCAGAGAGTTGTCAGCCGATCAATATCATCGTAGGAGCATAGTTTGATCGTAATCATGCAGTGGCCTGCACAGGGTTTGAAGCTAGGATAGGTATTAGTTAGCCAGGTTACCTATTTACTGACCGTCATGGTAAAAAAAGAAGTATTGAGTTATTTGCACTTGGGTAACTACAGTGCAGTTCAGTAGCAGTGAGAGTAGGTAACATAAATTTAATCGTATAAAAAATCGTATAAAAGAGTGTCGCTAATGTGCATTGATGTAGAATTTTAGTATTACTCATTCTATTTCAATGCTAATGTGATAATTAATCACTGGGCACTTCCGGAGCCTTATTATGTTAAACTGATTGCTACAGTGCAGTGTAACGATCGCAATTAGGTACTGGTAATAGGTACTCGGATTTTTAATTGCGTGGAATTCTGACGTTTGTGACGTTCAGTTGTGACAAACATTTTTCTATGCCTTTTTTATTTCAAGACTCAGGTTTTTTAAGGTTAAAAATTACTGTATGAAGCAAATTGATCACATGCACCTATTACCTGAAATACATAGTTTATCATTTGTCACAAGCAAAATCCAAATAAGTAGGTACTTATTACTGACTAAAGACTGAATTAGTCCTTTATTAGAATTAATAACTTTGCTAAGAAAGGATAAAAGATAAAAGAAAGAAACAACAACCAATAATAATAAAGTTTATCCATACTTACTAATATTACAAACTAGATTCCGCGTGGATTAAGGATTTTTGATTCCCACTGGAACTTCTTAATTTTCCGGGATAGTGCCTATGCCCTTCCACGGGATACAACCTACCTCTATACTAAATTTCGTCAAAATCGGTTGAAAAGATGGGCCGGGAAAGCGTAGCAGACAGATAGACAGACACACTTTCGCATTGATAAAATATTAGTATGGAAGTATGGATCCTTTTTTAAGGCAATGAACAAAACTTATTGCACGTGGATGAAGCCGCGAGCATCAGCTAGTTAATAATTAAGTATTGTAGTAGGGTAGAAGTAAAAGAAACGCCAATGACAGTAGCTCGTATGTATTGTACGGCTATCGATCTCCTAGCTTATAATAAGTAACGGAATCTAGCTAAATCCTAGGTTCCCTAGCATTAGACGTGAGAATCAACTGCAGCGGCTTCTGATAGTATGGTCGCTAACTAGCAAATTGAGTTAATATCTTCGTCACGCTCGGGCTTATATAGGGCTCCGCCGCTTTGTTATTCGCAGAGACACGTTGGTCGAAGCGCTAAGAGCGAGAAGTTTAGTCGATTAAGCAGGAAAGTATTCGAGGCCGAGCCACGCGTGCAATGCTTGTTACAGTATTTAATAAAATCATCATGATCATCGTTGTCGTCGTCATCCTCATCGTCCACAGACACTGTCAATCAAATGGGTAATACGACATATTCTTTAATTACATGTTCTATGCACTCTAGCCATTTGTTTGAGGTGACGTTAGCTCCCTCAACCAAAAGCTCTTTCACTTCCACCATTTTGTTTTTTGCAACATCCAAATTGCAATCCAAGTTTGAGCCCAAATCAACTCAATTGGATTGAGCTCACAATGGTAAGGGGGTGATTGAAGTACCAACAGTAATCCCTTGTTCTGCTGCCAACTCGTCCACGACATTTCTATTACATTATTTTATGCTTTTCTTTGCTATGCCCAATAAATTTATCCACTTTAATTTATTTATCCACCTTAGGCTGCATCACCACTTGCAAGCAAGTCTGATTGCAGCCAAGCGCTAGCCAATATATATTTTTAAAAAAAAATTACCTTCAACTACAAATTGACTTAAAACTTAAGCAACATAAAAGTATCGAAAATAATAATTTCTAATTTTCAGTTAAAAAGGTTTGTTACTCATGCTGGTGTGCGTGTGACCAGTTGTTTTGATTTGTTCTCCCACATTAAGTGTTTCAATATTGATATTTAATAACATTTAACAGATCAGATCGGGCATCAGCTAGTAAAATATAAAAATTAGTAAAGGAGGGTAAATGAACGCAATTTGTGTATTACTGAAAGCATACTTGATACATTTATTTATATTAATTATATAATTTATATTCATCAAATTACATTACATAGTCATGGAAACATAAACAAGTGTTACCATGGAAACATAAAGTCAATAACGTAACGGAGAAAGTTTGATTTTACTCCCCATTTTTCATACCCCGGGCTTATATATGAAAATCGATTCTAAAGGAGGTAAACTCAAAAAAAAGTTCTTTTTAAAAAAAAGTTTTTTTTAAGGCGTCTGTCGGCCGTCATCCTGATGATCATGTCATTCGACTTTCAGCTTGAATGTTCAAATGTGCTGTTGTTGCTACTTGCTATTGTCACTACGAAAAGTTGAACGAATACCAACAACCGGCTGGAAAAAGATTGATATTCAGGCATGGTTAACGTCAAAGAATTTAAATTATGATGAAACTATGTTGGAGGTGAACTTATTGGACATAGTTAGCAAAGAAAAGCATAAATATAATAAGTATGTTGTGGACTAGATGACAGCGGAACGAGGGATCACTGTGCTCCCATTACCCCCTTACCATTGAGAGCTCAATCCGATTGAGTTGGCTTGGGCTCAAACCAAGGGGCATGTGGCAAAAAACAATAAAACTTATAAAATGGTGAAAGTGAAAGAGCTTTTGGTCGAGGGAGTGAACAATGTCACCCCAAACAAATGGCTAGAGTGCATAGCACATGTTATTAAAAAAAGAGTACAAACTATGCCGTTTTGACCATTTGATTGACAGTGTCTGTGACACTTTCATTATAAATGTCAGTGACGATGACGAGGATGATGATTATTTTAATAATTCATTATAAAATACTGTAAAATGTTTACTGTTATTAGTTGTTGGATTTTTCTATATCCTTTCATAGCAAAATTGTTCTTCCTAATTACTTTAAGACTCTTTCAGTCGTCACTCGGTAATAAGTGTTTAATTTCTGCTCATGCATGTAATTACATGTGTGCACATTAAGTATGCAAATATAAAATGTTTGTAACGTTTGTCACTTGAAATTAAAATAGTGCTCTATTAATTAAGTAATTAACAATTAATGTGAACTAACACTGTTATAAAGTTAATCTTTAGAATCCATTAGCATTACTTATATTTTATTAGAATTTGTTACCCTTTTTTTGGGGAAAATGTTTTAACCAAGAAATGTCATGAAACGTCAGAATTCCACGCAATTAAAAATCAGAGTTTAGGTAAGTTTATTGTCGCAGCAAGAATACCTTAAGAAAACCAATCACAACAAATAACAATAATTGAGACTGTCACAATGATTGATGCAGGTTTTACATATTTAGGCTACCGTGTTAGCTCTCCAGGAACGCGATTTCAAAACATGATAAAGAAAACAAGGTATTAAACCATCTTATCTATGTCTTTGATGACGTAGACCATGTTTACAATAAAATAATGTGAGTTGTGACGTAGACATGTCTACGTCACAACTCACAAGGTATTCCTTTGTCAAGGTTACAAGAGTAGATACTAAGTATATATTATTATTTATTACATAGTTTTAATAAAAACTCAACTAAATCTACATTTGGCTGAACTCCATACACGATGAAACGAAACGGGGTCATTAGATATTCGGGCACGATATTGTTATCTTGTATGACGTAAACCGACGTTATCGGGGCGTTTATCAGCCGAATATTGTTGTTTCGTTATGCCTTTTTTAGTTTTTTATCAATCAATATCAGTATTTATTTATTCAAATTAGGTAGGTACACTGTACACTTATTGACGTCCAATCATACTAATATTATAAATGCGAAAGTGTGTTTGTTTGTTGTTTTGTTGGTTTGTCCTTCAATCACGCCGCAACGGAGCAACGGATCGACGTGATTTTTGGCATGGGTATATTTGAGGACCCGAGAGTGACATATAGACTTTTTATCCCGGAAAATTAAGGAGTTCCCGCGGGAATCAAAAAAACTTAAACCACACGGACGAAGTCGCGGGCATCAGCTAGTTACTTATAAAATGCACTGATACTATTTAATTTTACACAGTAGGTTGCAGTAGGTATACAATACCACGGAATAGATAATTTATTTTTTCTATGTAGGTACAATACACATGCTTTATTTTACGAGTAGGTACACAACCACATCCAAAGATCCTAATCTTTACTCATGTGACCGAATATAGAAAACTTTTTAAGATTTCTATGGACTGACACTACCGCAGTTGCACTAATTACATTAGGTATAACTTTTTCGCATTTTAAGGTAAGTAGATGATATCTGAAAATACGAATTAGGTAGTCAGATTATTTACTTAGCTAGCCCGGTCGATAAGTTCGAGTCAACGCATCAGCTGCGCTAAAGAAAATAATGATCAGTGAACTTAGGTGGTATATACTCGTAGTAACTTACATACCTACTAATAACTCATTAGAATAATTATCTAATGTTTGTTATCATAGTTATCATCGGCAGGCCACAAAATAATAGATTAAACGCGTGCGGAACGTGCGACTCGTGCTGCTGGTCAGTAAGATGAGCAATCATCAGAAAACTACTTACACTCTGAATTCTATATAGAGTTTAGAATTAACTCAGACTTTACCAAATCTATAAGAACTTTGACTTTGCTCAGACTTTAGAACTTAAACGACACAGATTTGTCTCTTGCTCAGATGTATACATTTTCCACAAACTAAAACTTCAGTTAATAGACCGTAGGTAAGGTAGTGTGTACTGTAGTCTCGTTTGAACTCTATGTACCTAAAGACTGAGCAAGTCAAAATAAGCTCTACACATATACCTAGATCTCAGACCCAGGCCCCAGCCTATCACTTCCAAGCTGTAGGCCTGCTCTATTTTACAAATCCAATAAACTTATTATTACTTACCTATATTCTAGGAGTTCTACCTGAAAAGGTCTTTGCGTATTTTGTACCTGCTTTATAAGTCTCTTCACATGGGCCTCCTTCGGTAACAACCAAATTGGTGTCACTTGATACTTGATAGGTAATACCTAATATAATGCTCAGAATTCAAGAACAAAACAACATCGGTAAATAATATCAATTACACTGCTGCTTCAATATGAGAAGTGTATGGCTCGTTAAGTTTTGATGTGGCATTGTATTGTACCTACATAAGGAAATTTAGTTAGTTTGAACGCACGTTTATGTTAGCGTCTACACACGTACCAATTTCTAACACCCAATGCTTACCCAATGATAATTTACTTTGCAAGGAAATACCTTTCCCACTTTTGTAACCTTTTCCAATGCCAAGGGTCACTGGTAGAGATCTTATAGAGATTTAAAGTGCTTCCTTGTCCACTATGTTTCTGTTTTTCTACGTATTTTAAGTAAGTATAACTTTTGGGTAGGTACGAATAAAAAACTGAAGGTCGATTTGAGTTGTCGCTGAGTTGAGTTGACTTGCTGACACTTGTGAGAGCCATTGAATTTAAATATGTAGGTAGGTACATAGTACCTACATAATACCTCAATGGCAATGGTGAGAGCATACCTAGGTACAACTTGGCAACCTATGTACAACAAATTCACGAGAACAACAGCTAAGTAAAAATATATTAAGTAGGTAATCCATACAAATATTATAAATGCGAAAGTGTGTCTGTCTGTCTGTCCGTCTGTCTATCTATCTGTCTATCTGCTACGCTTCCACGGCTCACCTGTTCAACCGATTTTGATGACATAAATGGTAATAGGTGGTCTAATTGGGAATAGATTGTATCCCGGGGAAGGACATAATGCTACTTTTTATCCCGGGCGAATCGAAAAAATTTAGTCCACGCGGATGAAGTCGCGGGCATCATCTAGTTAGGTATATTTACAACAAACTTCGGCTTAGCAATTAGGTAGGTACTAGGTAGTTAGGACCACAGTAAACAGTTGTATCTGTTTACTGTGTTAGGACTTTCCTTCAAGTCGATGCTATTACTTGCTGTTCAAATTTAAGACATAGTAATTAGTACCAACCTACTTAGGTAGGTAATCTATGTTTTAATATGAGACGAAGAGAATTTTTCGAAGTAAAAAGTAAGCTTTACTTATCTAAAATGCTAACTATTTTATGTGTCTCATCAAGATCGATTCAGTAATTTCTAAACACGTTCGCATATCTACCTATTTTGTATAGTATAAATGTGATAAACACTAAACCACAGAATAATATAATAGTACTAACGACTAAACACAGGTATAAAGTAGGCAACTGTGTAAGTAGGTACCTACAAGTTACAAATAGCCTAGTTTCTCTGAGTAGGTATAGATGGCATAGATGGGCATAGCAAATCGTAGAACTAGAAACCTACCCGGCGCTTCTCGAGTTAGGTATCGCATCAGTATACCTAGTATAGTCCCACAAACTTATCTGACCCGGTGGCCGAAATTTGAACTAATTTCGCTGTCACCGAGATAAGTTTGTGGAACACCTATCCTAATCCGGCGTGCCTGCAAAGAACGACAGGCCGCCATTTTTCTAGTTAGTTACTTATTTAAAGAAAAACAGTTAGCCGAGTGGGTAGCGGTACATAGTTTAGAATGGAACGTAAGTAGATTGGACTTTCATTTGGTGCGTGTGTAGACCCTTTTACAGTTTACAAAATAATAGAACTTATGAAGCAACCGACCGGCTATCGTGTGTGCAATTTCTATTCGTGTAACCGCTTATTACGACAAGAAGGCTCTTAAATGGGTCAAATTATTTCTTTATGCAATTTTGCAACGATAAACAGTTTAACCGAGGAACAGGTAGGTATAGTAGACAGGAAGTCCTTCTGGAATGTATATTTTTTACTAGAAAACTTTATATAGTGCCTATGTATACTATAATAGCCTATATTTTATCCAATACTTAGTAGGAACGTGCGGTCTACTTCAAAATCATAGTCAAGAAACATCAAACCCCATGAGTCTTAAATCTTTAAAAAACATTTCTAAAAACAAGCCTTTATTAGTCCGCCATATTGAATTTAGGTTGACGTCATTTTATTTTTATTGTACCTATACGGTCACGGTGTCACGGTAGCGCCATTGAGGTATTATGTATGGGTAGCACATACAAAATAACTAAGTAGTCCGCTATCTTTGGGAGTCCGCCATATTGGATTCTGAAAGACGTCACTTAGCCAACAAACTAAACGTGTACCTATGCCAATTGAAAAAATTTAGCTCAAGCGATTAAGGATAAAAAGTTATTGGGGATAACCGTTTTAAAATTCAGCTGCAAAATACCTAAACAAACCCACAAAAGCTTGTAAAAAAATCACGGAAATTATTTACATAATGTTTCTATCTACCTACTTAGTTAATTCAGTTTTTCGGATAGCTTGGCGTTGAGCATGGAAAACTAGCATAATTTTACGTCTGTTTGACGTCAAATAAAGCGATCTACTCAATCAAGATAGCTGCCGTTTTAAAATATTCATTTTCCCAAACGGTCCTCTTGGGATTACATTTTAAGTACTGTGGCCTAATTTCCGTGATTTTGCAATTTGGTGAATACCTAGTTAGGTATTTGGCTTAGGTACCTACGTTTGTAATACTCATTAATCTCTCTCAATCAATTAAACTAAGTCGACACAATAAAATTTGGATTTCGGACTTTATCGCAATTTTTGCTAATACCTAGGTATACCCCGACCATTATCTGATGACGACCCTAAACCGTAATCCGTATGATAGGTAAGGAATATATTTACTACGAGGTAAGATAGTGATTAATAACCTATGGCCCGCATACCTATACCTAGTGACGGATGACCTATAACTCACCTTCCTAGGTGGCAAGGTCATTCGCGATCAATAAATACCATTCTGCCATTTACCACGGCGCGGGTTTTGTTACCCATCTAGATAGGTAGGTACCGAATACCTACCTACCGATTACCGACCACGATATTGAAATACTTTTTTCTCACCTCCGGGCGGAAAGCGTCAATTTTCCTCCCGCTGCGCTAAACGAAAATGCCGCTTTCCGCCTCCGTCGAGGAGAAAAATAGTATACACACCACGGGCAGTAAATAAGAAAGCCTCAGATCACATGTTTATTGACCTCGGCTTCGCCTCGGACAACAATTACATGTGATCTGAGACATTTCTTATTTTACTGCCCTAGATGTGTAATATACTATTTCAATACAGTTGTCAAACATGGCGCACTTTCAGAGGCTGTAGTTATGATTCGAAAATTGAATCTTTCGCATAGGCATCTTACTTTTACACGGTCGTGACTTACTTTTACAAGCTCGACACTTACTTTTGCAGTTTAGTTTTAAATTTTCCAAGTCAATTAAAAAAGTTTAGTAGCAAGGAGTTTTCATACATAGAATATAATCGGATAGGCTTTTTACGAGGAAAAATGAATGAATCCGTACGTTTTAGCATTGAATTTCCAAAATTCTTTTAAATGGTTGTTGATTATATTTAATTACTTAACAGTTTTAATTTAATTATTTTCAACATTTGACAAAAATCGAATAGGCTGTATACGCGTAGGTACGAACCCGTAGCCTAGTTTCGTTGAAAAAAAAAATATGTCCAGGTGTAAATACGCGCCATTTGCTGATTTTTTTTATTTCATAGTGATAAATTGATTATATTTTTGTTAATATGAGTTCTAGTACTAATGATGAAATGGAATTAACTCCAGACATTTTATCTGAGGCGAAAACTGCGCAAGATGGAATTTTGCCCCCAAAATCTCGAGAAAGATATATGACGGCTTACAATAATTTTATTTCATGGAAAAAACATTAAAAAACTAAGTCATTCGCAGAAAATGTTTTGTTAGCTTATTTTCATGAATTGCACCCGTGCACAGCAGCAAATTTCACTGAATTTTAGTAATTGCTCAAGCTTTACTCTCAATTTTCAGAATTAATTACTATGTACGTATGTATGTTGAAATAAACTTGTAATTCTTTGATTTGTTTATTACTATTTCCCACAACTGTATTGAAAAACGTCGTGTGATACACGGGTGTGAAGGTTATTGCAAACTCGTGACATTAAAAACCCTCACCTTCGGCTCGGGCTTATTAATGACAGCTCGTTTGCAATAACCTACTTTTCACCCTTGTATCACAATATACTATTTTGATCGACTTAGGTATAAGATACCTACCTACCTTATCCATTAAGTGGGCAGTAGTCACTAGTAAGGGTTTACACTATAGGTACATCGGTCCTCACTCCTCACGACATGAGAAACTTGAACCTCCTAAGTACGTCCTAACTCCTAATAAATAGTGGAATTACCTATGCTGGGAAGCATTATGTAACTAAATAGGTAAATACCAACTTCATTTTCTGGCCCTGGGACGTCGGACGGATCTCAATTAACTATAGGTAGGTATACCTAGTCAAAACCTGTGACGTAGGTACCTATCTATCTTCAGAAGTGGTACTTATGAAGATAGATAGTAAATATAGTAGGTACTAATTACTATAAATAATTTCATTCCGACGTCCATGTTTCCTGCCACGTCGGTATTATTAAAGTAGGTACAACTGGGACCCTAGCGTTGGGCGGCATAAGGGTGCCTTTCCACCAGAGATGTGCTACGTTACAAAAGTTAGGATGGGTGTCAAACCTACCAATACGAGCGCTTGATTTTCATAGCTAGGATGTTAGATAAAGCGCTCGTAGCTTGGATGTTAGTTAGCAACGTAGCATGTCTCTGGTGGAAAGGCACCCTTAAGATCGTTCCTTAAACATGCCGACGCTCGTTGGATCTAATCAACCTGAGGGAACCTACACCATTGTGATGTGACGACCTCCCTGGCGTAGTGTCAAGCGCTGTTGCCTTAACGTGGGAGGTCCCGGGTTCGATTCTCTGGTCTGGTCTGGTGGGAGTCTTCGGCCGTGGCTAGTTAACACCCTACCGGCAAAGACGTACCGCCAAGCGATTTAGCGTTCCGGTACGATGCCGTGTAGAAACCGACTAGGGGTATGGGTTTAATACATATAACTGCCATACCCTTAACAGGATAGCCCGCTACCATCTTAGACTGCATCATCACTTACCATCAGGCGAGATCGCAGTCATGGGCTAACTTGTAGTATAATAAAAATAAAAAAAAATTGCATGAGATTGTAGCCGCATCCGCGCCGATGGGCATCATTATTCATTAGTCTGAGACAGGAAGTTAGTGGGTCCCAACATAAATTCCTGAGGCGACGAAACTTTACAGTATCTTGAGTTGACAGTAAGTATATTTAAATTTTATAAAAATAATATATTCACTCGAGAGACGCGAACAAGCGTGGCCGTCTAGCCAAGCTGCTAGGCCCACCGTTCTTTTACCATTTATCTATACAGTGTTATTATTCAATAAGTCATTATTATAATATACTATCGTGTTAGTCATTATCGAGTGTATCATTTCAACGCCTACACTTAGGAAGTGAATCCTAACTAGGTAGTTGGTTGTAGGGCGAGGAAGTCCATAACGCCCTACAAATGGTATTTCAAAAATAAAACAGGCCTTAACATACACATTGGAAAAATTCACAAAATTGTTTCGGTAAACCAGCAGTCACAAATTACTCAAATTCAAAATTCTGCACCAATTAATACCTCAAATATTTCATCAACTGAATTTTGGCAACATCTTAGCTTTTTGAAAAACAATGTACCTATTATTAAACGTATTCCTAGAGGTTCACGTTTAATTGTAGCAAACACTTTAAAGAAAACGACTAATGATGTAGTTACTCAAAATACTACTCAAAGTTGGGAACATTTACTAACTTTTGCTTACAGAGTTTTAAATGTAGACAAAAGCGAGAGCTGCTCCCTTACTCAAAAAATAAAAAATAATTGCGGTAAATGTTATGACAAAAATTCTGGTTATAACAATAATATTCCAGAAGTAAATAATAAAATCAACAAAAGATTTGACTCTGTATTATATATTGAAAATAAAATTAGTGATGGCGATTATAAGGGTGCAGCTCGGCTTTTATTTTCAAGTGATGTGTTGGCCCCTGAAACAGAAGAGACCTTAGAGGCTCTTCGTTCAAAACATCCGGAGCCTATTTCTCCTGTTCTATCAGATATGAATATCGCAGACACAACTTCGCTTCTGGCTAAGGCGGAGGATGTTCGTGCTGCTGTATTGTCTTTCAGAAGTGGTTCTGCTGGCGGTATAGATGCTATATCGCCACAGCATTTTAAAGATTTAATTGGTATAAACGGTGATATTGGTAAAGAACTTTTAAAATCAATCACAAATTTAGTTAACTTAATGTTATCGGGCGCCGTACCTAAAGAAATAACACCAATTTTGTATGGCGCAAATCTTTGCGCTCTTGCCAAAAAAGATGGTGGTGTACGACCCATTGCTGTGAGTTCCACCATAAGACGCATTGTTTCCAAAATCTGCTGCAGGAACATTGCGCCATCTATGTCAGAATTTTTTCAACCTATACAGCTAGGCTTCGGATGTAAGGGTGGTTGTGAAGCTGCAGTTCACGCTGCTCGTACTTTTCTATTAAACTCAGGCGAGGAGGTGTTGCTGAAAGTTGATGTTAAAAATGCATTTAACTCAATTGATCGTAACATCCTCCTCTCTGAGGTTAAAAACAAAATTCCAAAAGTTTTCCCTTACCTTTGGCAATGTTACGCGGAACCTTCCAAATTATTGTATAAATCCAATTTTCTAAGCTCTGCTGTAGGTTGCCAACAGGGGGATCCACTGGGACCTGCCATGTTCAGTTTGGCTATTCACCCAATTATTTCGGAATTGAATTCTAAATTTAACATTTGGTATCTAGATGATGGAACTTTAGGAGGTGAAGCTTCATCTGTTTTAGGCGATCTTACGGTTTTAATTGAACAATTTAAATCTGTTGGTTTGGAATTGAATTTTGGCAAGTGTGAGCTCTATATTCCAAATTCAATGGAAACCCAAAAAAGACAAATAATTACTGAAAAATTTGGCACCAGGAATCAAAATTTTAAGTGAAGACTCGCTTCGCCTTCTTGGGGCTCCCGTCTTAGTTGATTCTATTCCGCTTTTTATCAATGACCAAATTACTAAATTTGATCAATGTTCGGAACGCCTCTTCCAAATTAATTCACACATGGCCCTTTTTATTATAAAATACTGTCTTTTCATTCCAAAATTTACCTATTTTCTTCGATGCTCACCACTTTGGAAATTCCTACCCTTATTGAATGATTTAGATAAGAAAATTCAAAACACTCTATCCAAAATTTTAAATTGTCCTTTAGATGGGACGTCATGGACACAAGCTTCTCTCCCAGTTCGGTACGGTGGTTTAGGCATTCGTAAAATTAGCAGTGTATCATTACCAGCATTTCTATCTTCTGCTTATAGTACGTTTAAGCTCTTTGGCAATATTATAAACCAATCATTAGGTTCCATTGAGCTGTCGTATTTGGCAGAAGCTAGAGTTGCTTTCAATGTGGCATGTCCTAGTAAGGAACCAGTATCTTTGTTTTCTCAAAGACAATGGGACGACGCACTGTGTTCGGATGTTTTGCAGGAGCTTATAAATTCATCACCTACTGCAAGCGACCGTGCTCGCCTTCTTGCGGTGTCTACGAGGGAATCAAGTTACTGGCTTCAAGCTCTCCCGTCTAAGCATTTAGGCACTCTGTTGGACCACCTCACTCTGACGATTGCGGTTGGTCTTCGACTTGGCGCCAAGTTACAGCAGCCACATCTTTGCCACTGTGGTGTGGCAGTGGACGCGTATGGCCATCACGGGCTTTCTTGTATTAGAAGTGCCGGTCGTCTTTCGCGTCATGCTTCCCTGAATGACATCATTCGTAGGTCTCTTGCCACCGCTAAAGTGCCTGCAGTTTTAGAGCCTAATGGCTTGGCGCGCTGTGATGGTAAGAGACCTGACGGGATGACTCTTGTTCCGTGGAAGCAAGGAAGGTCGCTTGTTTGGGATGCCACATGTGTGGATACGCTGGCGTTGTCCCACTTGCAGGCGACCTCCATGACGGCGGGGGCGGCAGCGACTAATGCAGAAAGAGCCAAGAGGCGCAAGTATGAAATTATAGAAAATAATTTCATTTTTGTGCCTTTTGGTGTTGAAACCCTGGGGTCGTGGGGCGAAGATGCTAGATCCTTTTTTAAGGATCTATCTTCTCGTCTCACAGAGTCCACAGGTGACCGGAGGGCTGGCAGTTACCTCGGCCAACATATAAGTTTGGCTATTCAGCGAGGTAACGCAGCCAGCGTTCTGGGCACATTGCCTCATTACAGCGGCATAGATGATATTTTTAATGTTTAGTTTTTAATTTAGATTTAATTTAGTTTTTAATAGTATTATATTATATATCAATATATTATGTATAATATTCCTTAGTACTTACGAAGAATAATAAAAAAAATTTTCATATCGAAAGTTATTTTATCAAAATAATTCATTAAATGAAGTTAGGTATATTTACAAGCATTTATTTAAAGTAACTTTTTTAACTTTAAAACAGTTATCCCCAACCGATTGAGCTGAAATTTTGCATACCTACACGTTTCGTCTGGATGACAAATGTATTGATAGCTAAGTGACGTCATTCTAAATCCAATATGGCGGACTCTCAAACAAACCGCTGTTTCCTAACTACATAGTGTTATTGTACAAGTAGGCATAAGGCCGTATTTACTACTATTACCTATTCTGTGGCCGTATTTGCATAGGGTTTCAGTATAACTTCTACCTACCTAATTGGGTTAATATTACTCATATTTTTATATTCATTGGTATGAAAGAAAACAGAAACTTGGCATAAGCTTGGCTCATCTGCAATAATAGCCAAGTTCCGTTTGCTATTGACCTGGTTATCATCAAAATATTGAGATCACGGTTGTAATACTACGCTTCATATAACACAACAACAACTCACAAGAAAAACTTATGAAAAGACGATGAGACCAATTATTCTGTTTAACACAATATCTAAACTGTCAGCTCTGCCCCTTACGTAATCTAATTCTGCCCCTTTTCCGCTGGAAGTATTCTGAATGGGATTTCAATTTATTATATACTTATTATGTATTCTGATGGGATTGGGTGAAGTACCTATTCTGGATGGGATGGGAAGCTGTCATTTACGTAGTAAGTACGAGTAATTTAGACATGGACATGGTGTACAACAGAATTGGCCTCAAAACCTATAAAACGCACACCTGCAGAGTGGAGTGAACCAATGCACATAAAACAAAACTTTGAATCGCCACTGGTTTTGCCAAAATAAATAAAGCCAAGTTCACAAAATAATTATTCGCTTTCATCAAAAACAAAAACCGACTTCAAAATTATACCTATACTAGCTGATTCCCGCGACTTCGTCCGCGTGGATTGAGGTTTTTCGGTTCCTATCTCTCAAGTTAGATCGAACTGCACATGGTGTGCGAATTTTATTATAATCGGTTAAGTGGTTTAGAAGTCCATTGAGGACAAACATTGTGACACGAGATTTATATATATTAAGAACCCGTAAACCCGCTAACCGACATTTTAAGAACTTTTCATGAGCGTTTTGCATGAGATATTAGTATTATAACAAAAAAAAAATTCAAACATTAAAGATTAATCCCTCCTTAGTAGACTGTTGCAAAAAAAAATATTAATTTTATTGAAATATAATAGTGAAATTCTCATTCTTGCAGAATACGTTTACCATTTTTACACTTTTGGGCGAAACTTTTCACCCATATAAATCCACGAAAAATTATAATAAATGACTTATAAAAAATACTAATATGATAAGCACACTCTTAAAATTGGACTGTTGCGATTCGTTTTTATACGTTCTATACAAAATTAGTTAATAAAAAAAATCAAATCAATGTGCACGATTTATCAAAATTTACGCGTCACAATAACCTGTATTTCTTAAAAGTTTGGCGAATTTACTGAAAAAATAA
This sequence comes from Erebia ligea, assembly GCA_917051295.2. Lineage (NCBI taxonomy): Eukaryota > Metazoa > Arthropoda > Insecta > Lepidoptera > Nymphalidae > Erebia > Erebia ligea. The sequence goes on along the minus strand of OU785241.1, from coordinate 10,645,001 downwards.
AATTTCCCATGAATGTTTAGTATTTATGTAACATAAATTGTAAAAAAATAAAGTTCTATAAAATACCTATATGACCAAAAAAAATATCAAAAGTCTCATAGAGTTCACGTGTAAAATGGTACTGCAGACCGGACGACCGCCATACCGAGCCCAGCTCTCTTCGAGGGAGGACGTGTAGCTGGACGGGCGCTTTTGTATGTGTGCGTGAGCTCTCTCACAAGCCTTTGTAAAAAACGTGTTGCAACAATACATAGCGCGACTGCCTTTAGTTTGATGAGCAGAGAATGTTAGGTTCTTGATCCGATTCAATTGCTATCGAATGAATGCGTGATACGCATTTAATTAATAAGGATAATTTTTTATAACTATTAAATCATTTTGTACGATACATTATTATAATCTCATACTGTTTTTCACGTAAATGCTAAAACTTATGCAGATGTTCATTATTTAAAACTTATAACCTGAATCCCGATTTTCAAGTGTCTAACTTCAAAAACATACAACTTTCAACTTTCATACAAACTTCCAACCCCCATTTCACCCTCTTTGGGGTAGATTTTCGAAAAAGTACTTATACAGGTTCAATCAAACTAGACAAGAGATCCAATAGAGTAATTTTACTTGCCGGTAGGGTGGTAATTAGCCACGGCCGAAGCCTCCCGGATCCCCAGACCGGAGAAAATTCAGAAATTATAAATTCCCAAATTGATCGTAAACTACTTATTACGAATCAATAAAAGGTACCTACTATAAAATGGTTTCAGTGTTAGCATAGATTTTATTTATTATTTAACCTCTTGACAATAGTAACGTGTAAATAGCACTGTCTTTCGATCAAAATACTACAATAGTACATTGTTCACCGAGGGAAGAAAGTGACCGATTACTATCGAGGGTGTAGTTTGAGGCCCGAGGCGTAGCCGAAGGGCCGCAATACACGCGAGGTAGGAATCGTACTTTCTACCGAGTGATACATAGTGCTTTATACTACACCTGCGAGGAAAATAAGCGATAATTAGTGATTAAACGAACTTACAAAGGTTTAAAATAATAAATAAAATAAATATTTTTACAAACCCATATTCAAAATACAGAAACATAAAAAAAAAAAAAAAGAAAAAAAAAAAAACAAAAAATAAAAAGAAAAAAAAAGAAAAAAAAAAAGAAAAAAAAAAAAAAAAAGAAAAAAAAAAAAGGTTTAGTTAGGTTAATAGTTAATAATAATTAATAGTCCTTAATTAGGTTAGGCTAGCTAGCTTTAATTTCTAATGTATTGTTTTCAAAAAAAAAAAAAAATTAAAAAAAAAAATGACGTTCTATCATAACTATATGAGTCGCTTCATTCGAAGCTTCACTATCACAACTAGACTACATTTTGAGGATTATTTCAATATAGATTTCGATATCGACAATCGACATCGATACCGACAATCGACATCGATACCGACAATCGACATCGATATCGATATCGACTATCAATATCGGATATCGATATCGACTATCGATATCGATAATCGACGTCGATGTCGACAATCGACATTCACCATATTATTTGACTTTTCTATGTCAAATATGGTGAAGCTGCTTCTAATATTATATTTCCTTAAGGTAAGACATCCAAATTCTCAACGTCCATACCATATTTACTTTAAATTAAAAAACAACAGCGCGTTAGAAATGGATTTTCATACAGTTTTCTCCCCGCTTAGCACGTTAGAAATGAAATTTCATACATCTTTTCTTCCCGCTTAATTGGTTTGTAGCAATGACGTATTTTCTACCTCGTTTTGACAAAAGCAAGAGGGTACTTTCCGAGCGGGTGTAGTATAAACAATATTATAAGTCATAAAACATTACCGCAACAATTTGAAATTCTAAAACGAAGAAGCTCATTATGATTCATGAATACAATTTAATTTGTATTTTATTGTAAGCTGCATAAGGTATATATTGCAATACATTTTCATACAATATTATTTCACTTTCAAATTTACTTTGAGTTAAAAGCTCAATGGTCATAAAGTTTTTATTTATAACGTATTGTTTCGTTTCTGGTAAACAAGACGAGTTTGTTTATACATTTTATTATTGAAATCAACAGGAAGTTTTTTTGACTTTTAGTTATCTTTGATTTCTTATCTAAATTGATCCATTTGCATGGTCCACGTAAAGTATGGTATTGTATTACCTGATACTTGAAAGGGTCGCTTTTAATATAATTTATTACTGAATCATTTGCAAGTGAAAACTACACCTGCGTAATAAACAAGTAAACCCATCTATCGATTATTTGAAAGTTGTTTTTATTGTTTATCAAAATTACAATTGTATTTTCAAATCAACTAAATTGCAAATGGTAAACTCAATTTATTTAAAAAAACATGTAGGACATACAGGTGTTACGTTAAGTTACGTTATGTTTTGACTCTACCACCGGTTCCGAAAGCAGTTTCTGCTGAGAAGAGCCGGCAAGAAACTCAGCAGTGGCTCTTTTTTTAAACAAGATAATATTACAATACGTAGGTAGGTACGTAGGTAGAGATACAGACCAGTTTATATATTATAAAAGATCTCTGGATAGAGATGTCTAGATTTTTAACATTCTATAAAACCAACTAAGCTTTGACTGTAACGTATTTTCTTGCCGCTCAACAATTGAGGTACCAACTGCTTCCGACAAAACCATAACAGTTTACTGTTTCTATGACTTTGGCATCTCTGAAAGGGTCATATTAGAATTAGATGATTAGTAAAAATATAAACATTTTCAATTTCAAAAGTGTTAGGGGTGTGGCAGTCATATCTCTAATCGGTTATAACCTATAACCATATAACCCAAAACTCTTATCGGTTTCTACACGATATCGTACTGAAATGCTACATCCCTTGGCGGCACATCTTTGCCGATAGGGTGATAAATAGCCAAAGGGAAGCCTTCAACTAGAACAGACAATACAAGATTCGGAAATTGCAAATTCCCGAAATGACCTTGCAGTGGTCAATTTGCAGTGGTCAAATATCTTTTAACTAATCATAATAACAATTTAATTTGTACTTTATCATAAAGTGCATAAGGTATGTTTTGCAAGACATAGTTTAACACAATATATTTATTCAAACTTACTTTGAGTAAGGTCAATGGTCATAAAGTTTTTAATTAAGAAACAAGAAATTTAATTCGCTATAATCCGCAACAGTAGGCAAATCGTTGTATCGATGGGCGGTTATGAATGATTTTATTCGATTATACAAATCGTTCGAATCATTCGAACGATTTACCAAAATTAGTTACTAACTTGCTCCACTACTAATTTCTATCGATTATTGATAGCGACTAATTTGGTTCGATTACCTACTAATTTAGAAGCCACGTGTCAATTTTTAAATTGAGTCTTATTTGTAAGGATATAAGGTTACATTTCAATTTTCAATAATACTATTAAAATATAAAAAGTTGTTTCATTGAATTTAAACCTTATTAAACCACCTGACAATTTTGAAATTGAGTCTTATACTTAAAAAAATAAGGTTAAAATTTCAATCGTACAACTGAAAGCATAAGCTAAGTTACCCACTTCTAACGGAGCGGCGAAAGATTCCGAGAATTGAGTTGCCAACAATCCAGTCGAAAGCGAAACGCCTCTACTAATTAGTAATTACTAAATTAGTAGTGCAGTCACACGCGAGCGGCAAATGATTCCGAGTCGCGAACAATGGAGTCGAAACGCGATTAGTAATTACTAATTAGTAGTCGTCATTCGATTATGAGCATTAGTATATTACTAATATTCCATTCGAAAGTGTTCGTTAGTAGTAGGTAGTAGATTTTTCGATTATTCAGATCATTCGCAATCGCCCATCTCTAAATCGTTGTAGTACAGTGTGTATAGACTTGCACTTGTAGCTTGCGATATTCACCACACCACATAAATCTACCAAATTATTCTCAACGTACGTTTCACTTCGACAATGGAGCACTTTCAGGAGATGTTGACTCGATAAGTTTTTTTGACTTTTAGTTGTCTATCTAAATTGATGCAATTGCATAGTCCGCGTGAAGTATGGTAACATTTACATTACCTGATACCTGAGAGGGTTGCGTGTCTGTGTGATATTATTTTTGACTAATCCTTTGCACGTGCCAACTACACTTGCGTAATACACAATACCAAACGCTTATCTGTGAGTCGTTTTGGTTGTATATCAAAATAACAATGGTGTTTTCGAGACAACCTAATTACTCTAATGACCCATGTTGTAAAACTTGGTCAATAATCGTGTACCTTAATTATTAGTAACAGTCAGATAGCCGTATAGGTTTTAAAACATAAAAAATCTTCAATTTTAATCATAAGTAAGTAAACGAAAAAACATGTAGGTGTATCTAGTTTTTAGTCTTACATATTATACACGTGTGTAAGTATATTTTATAAAAGTATATGTATGCCAAATAAACATTTATCAATAGGGAAAATAATATTTCAGTAATAACTAAGATTATAAAATTGTATTAACATGTGAAAATATTTTGAACTTGAATATGCAAAGTATCAAAGTATCTTTACCGGCCTATGTCCTCTATGTGTGAGTGCAGCTAACGGTCTTACTGTGCGGTATACCTACAGATTCCAAAATTAGCCGAGGCGCGTTTGGTATATGGCCTCTTAAGATGTACCAACTTAAACTAAAAAACATTATCTGGGTATATATTTTATTTGTTGATTTTCTCAAAAAGCGCTATATCAATTTCGATATATATGGGACCACCTCTGAAGTATGATCTACCAAACAAAAAAAGAATCATAAAAATAATTGATTCATAATAGGCGGAATTATCGCGTAACATACTGTATACAAAAATAAACATACATTCGAATTGGGAACCTCCTCCTTTTTTGAGGTCGGTTGAAAATGCCCCTCATCGGAATTCCGCGAATACGATTAGTAAATTCCTTTCCGCATGGAAAATGGAATAGAAATGTCATATGCGCCTAAAAATAAAAAACAAAATTGTCTTTTAAATTTAATTTTTATTGCGTAATCATATTTTAATCCCTTCAAACAAACAAATAGGACTTTAACAAATACAGGAAAAATAGAGAAAGCATTAGTATCTAAAACTTAAATTTTCAAATTACATTTAGGACTAACAACAATTTTAATTTCACTGTTTCAAAGAAAAATAGAACAAGAAATAAATTGTACTACTAGTTACCAATCAGATAAATGGGTTCATGTTTTTATATAACTTTACATAGGTACACATATATATGAAAAATATTGTCTTTCTTCATCAGTCCCCAACTTTGGGCTACTGTAATATACTCTAAATTTTGTTCTCTGTATCGTTTTCCTAAATTCTTTGATATGCAAAAAAATTACTATACCATCCTGAAATAATATTATTTTATGTATAAACAAAATAATGTGTATAAAAAAAACTAAAATATATCCAGATTGTGTTTCTGTTAAATCATAAGTGCAGTGCAAGAAATACAAAAAAGCCTGAGCCCAATTCACATTTCTTACAATAATTTTTTTTGATTATTTTCTATAGAGTTGTAATGAATATAGTTTTTTATTAAGCAACACTCATTTTTAAAATACGAAGTGAAGTAACAATGTTTTTAGACACAAAAAGGTCTTTTATAATACACATAACTACTACAAAGATGTTTCGTGCGAGTAAGAACTACTACAGTGAATATAACTTATAGTAGGGTAGGTTTAAGGAGGCGATGTTGAAGTTAGCCTCTTTTCAGTTAAGCATTAACTACACACCAACACTCTAAAACTCCATAATGTTAAAAGCAGCTTATAATTAATTATCTTGCAAGACAGTTATTTCTATTCTAGACAAATTCTAGTAACCTCCCCATCATTATGTCTATGTTGTACAAATTGTATATGATATATTATATTATGGTAAAATAATAAAAAGTAGCGCTCATTTAACTTGGATATAGCACTTCAGTGCACACTGGTTTCAAAATTTTAATATTGAATTTTAAAATGTGAATATTCATTACAACCCAGATTTCCTATTACTAAATTTTGTAATTTTCCAACATCTTAAAATAATGTACTTATCAAGACTTACGAGCTCGGCTTTTTAATATTTACAAATGTTTTTTTTGTTTTTTCAATTCTTATAAATTATTGTTTTCGTAAAATATAATATTTTATATTCATGAACACTTATCAACAATTTAGAATATATATTTTTTTAGTTATTACCATTATATTATGGAAACAAAATGTATACATACATAATTGAAAACTTTTATGCCCCAATTTTTTTATAAATTATGAAAAAAATTATTTATTCATACAATACAGCACCATCCTGTTTACAATGATTTCTGCAGAAAAGGATAGCCTTACTTAATTTCACATCAATATCATTTTTATACAGTTATAATGATAATTAACCAATTAATTATGTAATAGAACATTTGTTTATTCGGTAATAATTATTATGTCACTGAGGTTAATTTATGGAATGTATAAATAGTTTTAGAACAAAACACTGCGCCTATTAACTCAAATATGTATTTGTATCATTGAGGTATTATGTACTAAATTTGTATACCTATTATAAGAATAAATATTATAAAATTAATTATAAATGGAATTGTTATAATTATTATAAGTCATATACTATGGATAATATCATGAACTGTAGGTACTAAAGAGATGTTAAAAAATTAGGGCATAAATAACTGTACATTTTTTTTCTATATAAATAAAAGCAATGGGATACTAAAACTTAAGTACATCCTAAAAAAAATTCAGAAGAATATAATTTTGAAGCCACAGAATAGTTTTAAAGATGGTAGTCTAGCTGTTTTGTATCATGTAGTGCTAGAATTTAAGCATAAAAATTAACTAAATATTATAAAGAAAACCTAAAATAAATAAAGGAATCAAATTATCATAAGTAGTCTAATTTATAGTACCTATAACCCCTCCCTATAGGAAATAATAACTCGTCAATATTTTTAGTCTCAAACATTATTAACAGCCTCACTGCAATAAAACCAACATACCGGTTTTGTAAAAAACTTAGAAAATTGTGTTCCATTTAGTATGTTAAAAAAATATATACAATGAAACTATTTTAATGTTTGTATCCTACTTAAGATTACTTATCTATGGTCTACTATCACAATTGGTAGGGGGCGAGGCTAGAATGCAATAGATGAAGGAGGCATAGAGCACTCCCCGACGGTGACTCTGTAGGACGCCAGCTCACTGATACCATGGTAGTGCACGAATGCAGCTACAATCACTAGGACGTGGAATATTTGGTGAGATTGGAACCAAATGTCACACTTCCCAGGGAACCAGCGCTCAGGTACTCGGAGGGCATAGAACATCGCACCCAGAATGTACAGTAGACCCATCAAGACTAGCCAACCCAGTGAGGCCTTGCTAACCTGATCAAACCAGCCTTCAGTGATTCCATAGTGGATCGCAGGCACTACCCCAGACAGACCAAAACCCATAAACACTCCTGCACGAAGAGGACGGAGGCGGGGCTCTGAGAATCTATCCCAAAGTGACACTATTATTGACAATATACCAAGCACAACTACGACGGATAGATATATAATCTTAGGTCTATAGTGGCAGTAGAAACTGTAATACAGCCAAGGAACGAATGACCCCATAATGAGCAGAGCGATGCCACAGTAGTCCAACTTGGAGAACAACTTGCCCACCATCTCCGAGTGGCAGTAAAGTGTGTGGTAGGCGAAGGAAAAGCCGAGACACACGATAGCGCCGATGAAGAACACTCCGAAGATAACCTTCTCCTGCATTTGGATTTCGATGGAGGGGCGCGTGAGGAAATAGATCGCGACGCCGATGAACGCGACGCAGCCGAGCAAGTGTGTCCAGATGTTACCAGTTTCCGTGTGTATTCTGAAGATAGACGCGAAACACGCGCTGAAAGACGGCAGTGGAGGTCGGTGGCCTTTGTGTAGATAGTCGTTGTCTTGCAGCCAGCGCGGCAGATGTCTAAAGTGACACACGTTCCACGAAGCCTCCCACACTTTGCGCACGAATTCCTCCGCTTGCTCTGCAGCGTTGTGGGCTAGCGCTCCCAGATCGATCTCGTCGGACAACACGCCAGCTTTCAACATTTCCGCCATTTCCGCGTCGAGTAGATGCTGGTCCTCGGGCGTCGAAGGCAGCGGACATCCTTCCTCCTCTTCGGCGAGGACCTCGTCGAGTTCGTCGATTTGAGAAGCCAGACTCTCGGACTCCGGATCCCATCCTTGCCGCCGTCGAAGCCCGTCCGACGACGCGCTCTGCGACCCCGAGTCAGAGTCGACTTCCCACATTTTCTACGCGTTACGCAATTATAGAAATGTAACAACCATCGGCCAAAACGACCTTCGTTACACTCCGATGTACAGTTATTTGGTCGCGTTTCACAAGAAAATCCAGTTACGTCACAAAATGGATACACGGCACCCACAATGTCTTTTGTCTTTTTGTTCTCTAATTAGATTAAACCATGTCTAAAAATTCGGGTAAAAAATCTTATAACATTTTAAAGAGTAATTTGAAAAGTAGCGACGATACAACAATCAATTTGGAACAGCTGCAAAGAACTGTCGGTGGCGAATCGTAAACCGAAAAACATTCTCCATTTTGCAACTTCTATCTCGCTTGCTCAAGTGCCTGGGACATATTATTATCTCTTTCATCCAATTATGGTTGAATTAATTCTATATAGTTTCATAGTGTTGTGGACAATGAAATATTATGATCTATCGTAGGCAAGAAAGAAAAATTATTTAACTTTAAGTAAACGTAAGTTCAAATAGCTGTTTTTCCCCTTTATCTTATTATAAGAATTGCCTAGTGTAAACCATGACTGACCCAAGATTGACAAAAACCTTTGAACCAAATTCAGCTTTTCAAATACTAAAAGCAGTTTAAGGTCCGACGCATAATTATACATATTAATCTATGCATATTGGAAGTGGAGTGGCGCAAAGCAGAATTTATTTGATTAACATTTAAAACTGGTATGTTAAAAAACAATACTGTGGAATTACAAAATAGGTACAACTAGCTGATGCCCGTGACTTCGTCCGCCTGGTTTAAGTTTTTTGATTCCCGCGGGAACTCCTTAATTTTCCGGGATAAAAAGTAGCCTATGTCACTCTCCAGGTCCTCAAGTATAGCCATTCCAAAAATCAGGTCGATCCATTGCTCCGTTGCGGCGTGATTGAAGGACAAACCAACAAACCAATAAACCAACAAACAAACACACTTTCGCATTTATAATATTAGTTAGATTTCCTATTTGTGTCGTGAGGTTGATAAAATTAATTATTTAAATACCGGCAGTTAAACCAATAGAATTAAGTAAATAAAAATTAAAAGAAATGACGAACTCAGTTATTTTTGTTCCTATCGATAAATACAAATTAATCTATGAATACAAAATATGGCATATAATATCCACATGCACATCACTATAATGAATAACAACGTCACCAACATCGTCATACCAACTCTGATTGGGCAGTAAAATTTTACGTCAATAATTTTTGACAAACCAAAGTTAAGCCAAAGAATAACCTAAAAGTTTTCTTTATTTGGTGATTATTTCTCCAAAACAAGCTTCGAATAAATAATTAAGTGTACTCACTTTTTAAACATGATGACTATTTATTAATGCACTATAAATTCAAAATAATATGTTTATCAGCTCGAAATTAAAAAGATTACGGAAGTTTAGTCACAATCACAGAATTGTCAAAATATATTAACAATAATTTTAGCCAATTACAAATCAGCCTCATACAAATAGATAAACATGATTGGCTATAATATCTACAAATCAAATCACAGCACAGATAGTTTACAGTTTAAATTTTTTTTAAACTTTGACGTGGATTCTAGCATTTCTGGTGTAGGTTGACCCACGGTTGACCAGAAAACTAAAAACCTTCCTATGTTGCGGAAAAGAGAACTTGCTACATTCTTTATCTTTTATAATTATTAGCTTTGATAAACGAGCATTCAAAAAAACATAATGCCAGAGCTGAGTCAGATGCAATTTAAAACAATTTAGACCGTTGTGTAGACGAACGCACCCTTTGTGTGTGTTCCGTTATAAGCACTGCGAGCACTGGCAGTGCTCTTTACTGGGGACTTTCAGTGCTCTCAGTGTATTTCGGAACGCACCCTTTACATGTTAGTTAGTGTCAAAGTCAAATCAAGTGTCAATGTGTCAATGTGTGTTTTGGTTTGGTCGACACAATCACATTTTGGTTGATTTTGGTTTCGCAGTGACCGCATGGTAATTTATTGGCATAAAGAAGAAAAATAAATATACTTCATAATGTCCAACTTACTCGAAGTATTAGTGACGTGCGACTCTAACAATGCGTTATGGACGAGCAGCATTTGGGATCCCCATAACGGTACAAACTTGATGACTTACAAAGGCGGTGGGACAGCCGAAAACCGCACAGTGTGTTTCATAGGCTGTGATTATTTGGCTGCAGTGGAAAGAACAAAGCCCATTCTACACGTATGGCCACTGAATTCCCAGCAGACTGTGCAAGGAATGCGTTTCATTCTACCCGGAAAAGCGAGTGCTTTCGCGGTGACACCAGACGGTTCATACTGTATAGCAGGCATCGATGAGAAAATTTATGTATGGCAGATCGCATCGGGTAATTTACTCACTATTATAAACCGTCATTACCAGAAAGTGAACCTGTTAAAGTTTACAAGTGATGGACGTTTCTTTGTATCTGCTGCTGAAGATGGTATGGTAATGGTATGGTCTCTAGTCACTGTAGCAGCTAATCCTGAAGTGGAACTGGTGACGCAGACGGTTGCAGGCCAACATGACCCTGTCTACATATTCTCTGACCATTTCTTACCAGTCACAGACATGTGTGTAAGTAAAACAGGAATGCACGGACGTTTATTCACAGTATCCAGTGATAGAACTTGTAAAACTTACGATTTAACATCTGGAGAGATGCTTCTAAACTTAGTATTTGATGAGCCACTGTCAGCTATTGTTCTGGATGTTTTGGAACTAAATATTTTCTTAGGTTCAACTGAAGGAAGAATTGTTCAATTGAGTTTAGCCAATCCACCTAGAGGAAGAGATGTACTTATAAACAATGATGATAAAAGTATTGTATTTTCTGCTCACACGAAAGCAGTGTCTTGTTTATCTGTATCCTTAAATGGAGAGTTGCTTGCATCAGGTAGTAATGATGAACAGGTCATAATATGGCATATAAGAAGCCAACAACCAGTAAGAGTTATAAAACATAAAGGACCTGTGACAAATGCGTTTTTCACACTAAATCATAAGGCAATTTACAAACAAGAATTCACTCCAAGTGTCATACTACATAGTTTAGAGAGAACATTAGAAAAAAGTAGTGATGAAATTGTAGAAATAGAAGTTCTTGTTAATAAGCAAAATAATTTCTGGCCTCAATATACAAGTAAGATTGATGAAGATGCCACAGAAATTGACTTGGACACCAAATATAGGGAGGTGAAGCTCAAAGATGAATTAGAGAAGATGAAAAGAATTAATTCTAATTTATATACAATAGCAATTGGAAAAGCTTTGAATTCTGAAGATTCTAAACCTAAAAAGAAAATAAAAAATAAGAATCAATAAATCCTTCATTATTATTTGCATTTCTTTTATTGAAATTATTTTGCTATTTTAGGAACTAAGAATTTTATGATTTTCATTATTTCTAAATTATCTGTTTATTTGTTCCCTTTTTATAATATCATTGATAATATATAGGTTACATCCTGTGGTTACTTCCCGCCTTTACAGTGACATATATTAAAATAGTATTCCTATTCTATGTTATTAAAAAAATTAAAGATATAGGAAAATTGTGCCACTTTTACACATTCTCCATTCGATCTGATTCAATTGCGAATATCGGATGCAGTGCACAAGCACCATAAATACAAACTCCGGTCGCGTGCCTCAAAGTTTACCTTAATCATAGACAACTGGCAGAAATGTCTTTGCAAATCAGGCCGTCAGTTTTTTGTCTATGACCAGCAAACGTCATCCGTCATCCGCGTCACTGCATCGTAGATTTGTTTTTCAATATATTTTTTGCTTTGGATGTTTGGAACACTTTTTAAATATTATTATCGTGCTTTAAAATAGTGTAAAATGTGTTGAAAAGAAGGAGAATTAATTATTTGCAAGTTGCTAATATGTTTTCATGACATCCTGTCATATAGGTGAGTGTAAAGTTTAAATGTAAAAATAAACGTTGCCACCCGTTTGCGTCCCAAACAAAACAGTAATTTTTGTCTATTCTCAGATCTTGAGGCGATATGTCGAAGGCTGTGGTTATTCCGGAGTGCAATAAAGATATTGGGGGCATCAAGGAAGAGATCAGTCTATCGCCTAGCGATAAGAAAGATGGCGCGATAGGTTTATTTAGTAGACTACTGCGCTTCGATTCACTTGGGAGGCGTCAGAGCGTCCCCAAAAGCCCCACTACGGAGCCCCTGACGACTTACTATGGAGTCTATATACCTTGCGAAATCAAAAAAGGACCAGATGAAGGTTTGTAAACAAAGCAGTTAATTTATCACTTATTTTGCTATCATAACATTTTTATCATTTTAAAATGGGTCAATGGATTACTATTTATAGTTTATATCTTATAATAATCATATCTTGAATTGATTTTCTTCATTATCTTCTGAAGTAAGTTAGTTCTAGTTTTGACTATCTGTATTTAATGTTATTAAAAACACCCAATATTATTTATGTATGGAAGTAATTGAGTCATGATCAGTGTATTAGGTTTAGTCTATGCAACATAAATACAAATGTATTAATAACAAACAAGTACTTATATGGCCCTAGTTGCTACACTCATATTCAAAGCATTTAACAGTTTATTGCTGTTTATTATTAATTAGTAAATATTTACAAAATGTATATATATGTATGTACATCTGTGAATTGAATGCATTGGACCCTGTGTTAAAGATGTGACAACATGATTCAGTGGTCTACTATAACTTCTATTTATCAATAAGAGTGGGAAAGATGTCTAGGTCTAGGTGATGTCATCACTTAATAATAATAATAATAATTCTTTATTGAAAGGTACAAACCCAATACAGTACAATATAAAAATGTCAAATACAAAAATACAAATAAAACTAAAACAAAATTTAAATTAAAATTATTGCCAATGGCAATATAGGTACATAGAAAATCATTCATATTTAAAACATGGAGCAGGTACATAACTGGTATCCTTTGTAACTGTAATTTTGTAGGTTTGAGAAGGAAGTGTGCAGATGATGTTTTGACGACCTCGATGGCGCAGTGTTGAGCGCTGTTGTCTTAACGTGGGAGGTACCTGGTTCGATTCCCGGCAGGGTCAATTAAGGAATTTATAATTTCTGAATTTCTTTGGCCTGGCCCGGTGGAAGGCTTCGGCCATGGCTAGTTACCACCCTATTAACAAAGACGTATTGCCAAGCGATTTAGCATTCCAGTATGATGCTGTGTAGAAACCGACTAGGGGTATGGGTTTAATATAACTGCATACCCCCAACAGGTTAGCCTGCATCATACTTATGCATATTAGCGCGGGCACTGACGGGGCACTGTGGGCTGAACAGACATATGTTCAACCTTAGGCTCCGTGACACAGATGTGTGCAGGCTTTGCCGTGAGGCTGTAGAAACGCCTTTGCACATTATCTGCAACTGCCCAGCTTTAATGCATAAACGTAGCCTCTTCCTTGGGAAGCACCTAGTGGAACCAGAGGAGGCAAAGAATATCCCGGCCAAGAAGATGCTGCTGTTCCTAGCAGCAAGTAGTATTGGTCGGGAACTTTAGATAGTGGCGATCACAATAGATCGGCAACAGTCAAAGTGATACCTGGTCTCGTCACAGAGCCCTGCAAAGCCGCATCAACAAGAAAGAAGAAGAAGTAGCCTGCATCATCACTTACCATCAGGTGAGATTGCAGTCAAGGGCTAACTTGTAGTGGAATAAAAAAAAAAGATGACAATCGAGGCTCTCTCTGCTTTAACTCGGGGCTCTAATGCATTCAGTTTGCACACATATTGGGGCTTAGAGATTGTGTACAACAGAATCAGCCAACTAAACTAAAATGACAGCATTAAAAATATTGCTGACCCTTTCGTAATACTCCCTGCAGAAAGGGATAGAACTAGATTTAAAGCTGTCCTTTTAGTTTAGATATTGTGATAAACAGAATTGGCCTCATTGTAAGTTATTTGTTTTCTCTTTTGTCTCACACCACCAGATTTTATTTCCTTTCCACTACAGCCCATTAACATCCAACTGATGGGCACAGGCCTCCACTCTCATAGGAGGGAGGAAATTAGAGCTTAGATCCACCACTCTGCTCCAATGCGGGTTGGCGAACTTTAACAACTATTATCACGTTAGTGATAATAACCTGGACCGACGGCTTGACGTGCTCTCCGAGGCATGGGGATGAAACACCGCCAACTTCCTCACTCCGGGCTAGTACTGAGAAATTCTAGTCAGAAAAATCCCATACAATTATGGCCCGACCTGGGACCTCGTCGGCCGCAGTCGAACATGCTAACCACTAGACCAACGAGTCATTCCTTCCTTCCTTAGTTATTTCCTTTATTAAGAAATAATTACCTGCATGTAGTATCTAAATATGTAAAATAATAATTTTCTATTACAGAAGCCCTGCATGTTTATGAAAACAAAGTCGAGGCATTGGAGCTGGTGAGAAGATACAAGTCTGCGAGATTTAAAGCCTTCCGGAACCATCAAGATGCTGTATCCTTTGCTCTCCGAGGGGCTGAACCTGTTGAGAGCCATGAAGGAAATGGTAACTGTATGTCAAAGCAATTCTGTTTATATTTAACTAGCTGATGCTCCCTTGCTTAACTCGAGTGGAATTTCCTTGGATCATTGAATCTATAAAAATCCTGAAACATGTACGGTCTATTCCTTTTTTATTTTTAAGCCAAAACACCAGTTTTCATCCATATAACTGGAAAAATATCTAACTTAATTTCTAACTTAACTGGTGTGTTGATAGTCAGGACAAATCATCTATACTTCTATACTTAATATTTTAAATGCGAAAGTTTGGATGGATGGATGGATGGATGTTTGTTACTCAATCGCGGCGGCGGCGGTGGATGTTGGTAGGGTGGCGGCGCGGCCATCGGCTGAACGGATCTGGATGAAACACAGAGATAGATTATAGTCTGGAATAACACATAGACTACTTTTAGGCCTGTCTGATTGTTTGAAGCAGACTGTTTTGAGACCTAATCTGCTTATTACAGTAGAACAAAAGCATTATAAAATAGTAGAATGGTTTAAATCTACATAATTTCAAGCATCAAAAATTGATTACTGCATAATATGAACTTTTTCTATTAGGAAATACAATTATTATTACATTCAACCAATATTTTTCATATAAAGCTTGATGTTATCAAAATTATATTTACCATTAACTTCACACATATTCATTGATAAAATAGAACTTTTCTGCATTATGAGATTGTTTAAAAAGTATGAAATTACGTAAGATATTTAAAAGATTTTGAAGTCGAAGTTATTTTATTGGATTGAAATCTTTAAAATATATAAAATCCAAAGTCCTGACTGACTGACTGACTGACTTATATATCAACGTACAGCCGAAACCGCTGGGGTTAGAAACTTGAAGTTTCGACAGAAGTTCCTTTTGTGACGTAGGCGCTCACTAAGGAAGGATTTTTCAAAATTCCACCCCTAAGGGGGTGAAATAGGGGGTGAAAATTTGTATGAAAGTCCGTCATTTCTCAAGTTATATCCATGAAACTAGGTATTTGAGCTTCTGGTTTAAAATATAGAAATAAGTGTTTCACAGTTTTTGAAAATTCTACCCCCAAAGGCGTTCAATAGGGGTTGAAAGTTTGTATGAAAGTCCTTCATTTTTCAAGTTATAAACATGAAAGTTGGTATTTGGGCTTCTGGTTTAAAATAAAGAAATACGTGTTTCACAGTTTTTGAAAATTTTATACCCAAGGACGTTAAATAGAGAGTTAGTCCTTCAATCACGCCGCAACAGAGCAACGGATCAGCGTGATTTTTTCATGAGTATAGTTGAGAACCTGGAGAGTGATATAGGATTTATCCTGGAAAACTAAGGAATGCCTGTGGGAATTAAAAAAAACTTATGCCACGCGAACGAAGTCGCGAGCATCATCTTGTTGTAGTATAAAAGACAATAAACTTATCAAGATAAAGTAGGGAAGGGGTCAGACTAATGTCTTCAAGATTTGAATTGATATGAGGGCATTGACTGATACACAGTGACTTAGGTGTTTTGTTTGTATTGGAGTTAAATTTTTAGGAGCACCTAGCTTCTGGTGTACGTGGAGGGGAAAGGTGTAGCATTGTTCTTGATAACAACTCAGCTTTATTGGCTTAAGCAAATTTGTTGCGGTCTTTGACTCTGTGAATGGCAACCCGCGCTTGAGTCTTCTCAGAGTTTTGATTATACCAATTTCAACAGTATTTTAAAGCTCATAAAGCAGAATTTAAGCTCATAGCATAGCTCATAAGTTGTTTGTTATCATAAATACATGGTTCCACTCCACAGTATGCCTTGTCCCATATTGCTTTTATGAATGAACTAGTGAACGCCGGGGATTTCAGTTCCGTGGAAATATCGAACGAGTCTTCGTTAATCCTTTTCTACATCTATATCTATACTATAATATTATAAATGCGAAACATTGGATGCATGGATGTTTGTTACTCAATCACGCCAGAACGGCTGAACGGATCTAGATGAAATTTGGCACAAGGATATATTATAGTCTGGAATAGCACATAATATGCTACTTTTTATCCCGAAAAATTAAAGAGTTTCCGCGGGAACCCAAAACCTCAATCCAAGCGGACAAAGTTGCGGGCATCAACTAGCTAGTAATAAAATAAATCTCAGCAAAATTTCAGTTTTCTGGCTCCAAGGGTTTGAGTGAGTTGGGGGTTATTAGTCAGTCAGTGGGGCTGATTCTGTAGTGCGCAATCTCTAAACTAAACTAAGATTAGAGCATTACAAATATTGCTAACCCTTTCATAATACTCCCTACGGAAAGGAACAGAACTAGATTTAAAGGTGCCATTTTAGTTTAGTTTAGAGATTGTGTTATACAGAATTGGCCACATTGAGTGATTCAGGACTTTTTTCTTTATTGTACTCGTATGAGATGATAAGTCACTTTTTCTCTTTTATGTATAAAACACAAAGCTGATTAGTTATAATATGAGATGAACTTATTAATGTGTGGTTGTATAACATATACTAATAAGTTTAAAAGACATATAGAACAGCGAACAGATAATATTTTGTTTTTGGCTTCGATCTTAATATAGTATACACTATACACTATACATTAATATGTAGGTGTGGATAGTTTCGAGTTTATTAATAACAAAGTTCATTGACTTCCGCAAGCACCTGACAAAAGATAAGTTCGTGCGTATTGCCATTGTAAATACTAACTGGGAATTAATTAACGCCACGTGAAATTGCGGCCGAAGGTCGTAATTGGCTAAAAGTAATTTACATACAATTCATACAAATGAATTCATTCATGATTACTGGTAACGAATGTCTGTCGTTCAATTACCTAGCTAGCTAGCTAGCTAGTTTGTTAGTCATTTGCCTAGCTGTTTGATTGAATGTCAGTATATGGCGGAATATCATTCAGGCCTCTAGTAAACATCACCGTTTAGTAAAGCTAGGCTAGGCTGTTAATAAAACGGCTAATTAAGCTTGGCTGCAATGTATTATATATCTACTACCTGTACCCGGAATGCGTTGCAATGTCAATCGTTTACCTCACGTGCGCCCCTAGAACACCCTACCAAAGTTTCATCACAATCTGATCAATGGTTTCGGATCACATAGAGGACAAACATACAAACATTGATTTTTATTTATATAGATTGCGCGAGTAAATTAGATACATTCCGAACCAGTGGTAGATTCACTCTATGATTCAAAAGCACTTGTCAAAGTCTATTTGAATAAAAAAGATTTGATTTTTTTTTTAAATTTAAGTGAGTGACTGAATCTCCCGAACATCGGGGGACCGAATTTGGTCTGTCGAATTAGGAAAACCTCTGTGTTTCGGAGCGCACTTTAATCAGCAGTCCCGGCACTAATAAGTAATAAGAGCTGGGACTGACGGCTGACTGACATTTATAATTTAAAAGAAAACTAAAAGAATGGCTTATCCAAAACTGTTTTTATAGCGTTAAAGATTTCATAAATGAATAGACCTCAATAACATGATCTATTAAATAAAATAATTATCACATGTTTTAATATATTCTTAATTAGCTTTATTGTATAGGTATTACATCTATAATGTGCTAAATAAATTAATGATAATAATTAGATATAACTAACTAATAATAATGTTAACATTTAGCAACGCCCTGACAGGGCCTCATGTCCATGCATGCTAACTGTTAATTATATTAAGAATATTGTATTAGTATGTAAGACATGAAAGCTATTAATAAATAAATGACTAAATGACTAATATTCACTATGATGATGGAACACTGTAGGTTACAGGGAGCCCCTTTATATCCCAAGAATAACCCCTACCATTGTGTTGGATATAGAAATGGGTCACTATGCTCTAGGATGCACAGAATATGATACCACTCCGTGATCTGCGTATGATACGGTAAAAACAATATACCTACTGTGTAGAAAGTTTCCATTGTCACATATTGTTTCAGCGATAATGAGTGAAAAGCCGTATCCGTTCAAAGCGCCGTCCCCGCAAGACATGGTGGCGCTGCGCAAGGCGATCGAGGCCGGACTCGTGGCCACGGTGCGCGACCGGATATGGGACAACCCGCGGTATTTGGTCAGCAGTGGAAACACGCCCGCTATTGTTCAGGTACATAACTATATGATATTTTGTTCAAACAATGCCGCTTAAAACGACTTATTCCACGCGGACAATGTCGCAGGCATCAGCTAGTAGAATATGAATTCACAAACTGATGCCCGCGACTTCGTCCGCGTGGAATAAGTGGAATAATTTTTAATTCCCACGGGAACTCCTTAATTTTCCGGGATAAAAAGTAGCCTATGTTACTCTCAATGTCCTCAACTGTACTCATACCGGAGTGCGAGTTGCGGAGTGATTGAAGGACAAACCAACAAACAAACACTTTCGCATTTATAATAGTATGATTAATACGATTGGCTACAATTTTCATGATACAAATATTTTTGTTTATTTTCCAAAGAATACCCCAACATTTTGATTTTATTAGTTTAACTCACAAATAGATCTCACAAGCCCAGCAGACAGACTCATTCATTTTGAGTAATATTGCTTAAGTATTGCTTTAAGCGTTGGCAGTATGGCCACAGTCGTGTTTTTAATTAATTTACTAATTATAGCTTGTTGTAAAAAACTGAAAATATCAAATCGCCTCAGTGAGGTTGAGTGGAGTTAAGGTAATCATGAGTTTACGTCTTAGATTTTTTTAAATCAAAGAATATGTGAGCGTTTCACGACAATCATGCTTAATACAAAGCGATGATGAGGTCTAGGTTGGAGCGCGCTTGCCTAGAAGATGCCTATTCACTCTTGCCTTGAAGGTACTTAAGTTATACGCGGCAGGTAGGGTAGGTTAGGCGGTAGGTTAACGTGACGTAGCTGATATGGGTGTTAATAAATTTGTTCAACAGGAGGGTTCCCGCTACAACGCTTTGCACGTGGCGGCGAAGGCGATGAATGCTGAGATCTGCAACTTGCTATTGACCACCGTCGGTAACCCGGCCTTCGTGCAGACTCTGTCCGGATCCGACGCCGATGCTGACTTCTGCAAGGTGACTCTTTAATAAATGTTAAAAAAGTAAAAAGTAAAGTAAAATATACTTTATTGTACACCTTAAAAATAAATACAACAGTAATAATAATATAATGGACATGGCACAACAGGCGGCCTTATCGCTTAAATAGCGATCTCTTCCAGGCAACCTTAGGGCAAAGGACACGTTAAAATAGAAAGCGGAAGGGGTGAACTAAAAGATAAGAAATTAAGTAATATAAAAAAGATACAGAAATGAGTCAGATACAACGTTACATGTATAGTGGATTTGATTTGATTTGGTTAGTAGATGATATGTTTTTTTAAAAGGAAACACAGGTTACCCACATAATTATACTTTAATTTAGCAATTACCACAAACACTGTCCTGACTGCACTGCCCAGTGTTGCCACACTAAGAGTCCGATCCCATTAGAGACAATAAGGTGTGAAGCGTACGTTTTGACGTTTTAAAAAAATTGCTGATTTAACTACCTGTCAAATACCCATTTGTAATTAAAAGTTTTTTAATATTCCACACTTCCATTCGAAGTCTTAGGTCAAGTGAGTAAACAATAAAACAATAAACCAATAAGATTTAATGCTCTTAATATTTGACCTCTAAGATTATGGTTTGATAAAGGAATTCGCCGGTATCCTAGTGGATATGTACCTCAACACTCCCGACAAGGCAATGAACGAGACGCCGCTGCATTTCGCCGCGAAGTTCGGCGCCGAGAGTGTGGTCGACGTGCTCACCTCGTTCCCGCAGTGCAACAAACTGGCCAAGAACAAGTACGGGGAAATGGCGAAAGACGTGAGTATAAAGCGAGAGCTGCGCTTCGAGTAAATACTGTGGTCCAGCAGTATTTACCAAATGCCAAATACCCTCTAAACTTCTTTAGCTGCGTTGAGCATTTTTTGGTAGGGGGTAAACTTGTGGATTCGCGTTACCGTCACCGACATGCTCGCGTTGTTACGAAGACAAAAGGTCTTAAATATAAATATACTACATTCGTAAGGTTTATATTTTAATTATTCTAAATATTTAAAAAAAAATTTAAATAAGTACTTAAGTTTTTTTTTTTAATTAAAAAAAAACACTTAAGTATTTAAATTTTTTTTTTTTTAAGAAAAAATATATTAAACATTCGTTTTCACTTCTATCGTCCCTATGACTGCCTATGATTTATTTTATCGCTGGAAATGCTTTTACGCATTCCGCACTAAGCGGTTATGTGGGACTCACCTCAGAATATCCACTAAAAAACCGACGGCACAGTCCGCGTCGAGAATGACTCAGGGTCCCAAATCTTGGATACGACTGAGACGACACGACGTTAAGCGTTAAGACTTTAAGGCCTCAGATACACGGACAGCTTGAAGCAGTTAGAATGGACTGCTTCAAGCACCGACTGCATAGGAAACTACAGTCTTCTAAGTACACACATACGTGGAACCGCTCGAGCAGTTGTGACTGCTTCGGGCGGTTGGCAGCAGTTGTCAATGGTAGCTTCAAGCTGTTGACTTTGACTGCAAGAGCGGTCAGTGTTTTTGATCACTGGCTAACTGCTAGAGCAGTCCGTGTATGGCCGGTCTAGAACAAAAAAAAAACTATTTTTGTCGTGTGCAAGAAGAAAAAATGATTTTCTCCAGATAATCTGCAGCCGATCGTCGACCTCGTCCCCGGAGACTGTGCGCCGCATAAAGGCGATGCTGCACGAGCGCTTCTACGTGCCCGTGCTGCACATCGAGGACGACAGCGGAGCGCCCACCATCGGCAGGCCTTTCACGCCCACCAAGCCGCCCGTGAGTATGACTTGCCACCTTGCCTTTAGTATTACCCACCAACACAGGGTGTGTTGCCCCCTTTTTTATATATATAGCGAGCAAACGAGCAGGCGGGTCACCTGATGGTAAGTGATTACAGCCGCCCATGAACATTTGCAGCACCAGAGGAACCGCCAATGCGTTGCTGGCTTTTGAGAAATTTGTTTATCCGCCCTTTGAAGAGCCCCATATTATAATCATTAGGGAACCCTTGCCATCAACGTTGGTTAAGAAGAGTTGGTGAGTTTGCACGCGCCTTGAATAGAAGTTGTGGTGTTCGCCGGTCTCTTAAGTGGATAAACCGTGAAAGATAACAGAAAGCTACACACATTTTACAATACTAGATGAATTTAGGTCTCAAATACTTTGATTTTTTTGAGATGAAAATTAAAAATAGATTTGTCCATTTCTGGAATCCAAGGTAAATCCGTACCAAATGGCATCAAAATCTTCAAATCAAAGTTAAACAGATGGGCCATGAAAAGGTAGCGGACAGACAGGCACACTTTCGCATTTACAATATAAAATGTTAGTATGGATTAGAATAACTTGTATATTTCTATAATAGGAATTAAACCAAGACCCACTTTCGCCGCGGTACGAAATACGCGCTTTCGCCGGACCAATGGAAGCCAATGACGCAGAATCATTCCGAAGACGATGGAAGACGCCCCCCAGATCCGCTAAACCCACCTTCAGGTTGAAGGAAATGACCAAAGGACTGGAGGCGGTCGGCAGGTAAACTTCGTAGAGTAACATCCGTCTAACGAATACTAGATGGCGCTCTATAGAATTGAATCACGCTAGAAATGTTTTTATAGTCTGTGCTATGAATCATTTGGTGCTGTTTTCGGTTTTATTTTAATGACGGCTTGAATGATAGATTTTTTTATTTATTTATATATAGTTTGGTACTAACCAAACTTAAAAACAAAAACATATCACATAATCGTGCATTGTAGAGTAGCGATGGGCGATTACGAATGATCTGAATAATCGAATAATCTACCACTACTAACGAACACTTTCGAATGGAATATTAGTAATATACTAATGCTCATAATCGAATGACGACTACTAATTAGTAATTACTAATCGCGTTTCGACTGCATTGTTCGCGACTCGGAATCATTCGCCGCTCGGGTTTGACTGCACTACTAATATTAGTAATTACTAATTAGTAGAGGTGTTTCGCTTTCGATTGGATTGTTGGCGACTCAATTCTCGGAATCTTTCGCCGCTATGTTAGAAGTGGGTAACTTAGCTTATGCTTTCAGTTGTACGATTGAAATTTTAACCTTATTTTCTTAACTATAAGACTCAATTTCAAAATTGTCAGGTGGATTAATAAGGTTTAAATTATTTTAATAGTATTATTGAAAATTTAAATGTAACCTTATACCTTTGCTTAAAAGACTCAATTTCAAAATTGACACGTGGCTACTAATTTAATAATCGAACCAAATTAGTAGCTATCAATAATCGAATGAAATTAGTAGTGGAGCAAGTTAGTTACTAATTTTGGTAAATCGTTCGAATGATTCGAACGATTTGTATAATCGAATAGTTCGAGTGAAATCACTCATAATCGCCTATCGCTATTGTAGAGTCAACATCTCCTGAAGATGCTCCGGTATCGGAGTGAAACGTACGTTTACGGGTATTTTGGAAGATTTATGTGGTATGGAGAATATCACGGGCTGCAAGTTCAAGATACGCACTGTACCACATAGATTTACCTTCTGTGGCGAATTATAATTTATAGCGAATTAAACTTCTAGTTTTTTCATTATCATTTATTTGTTTCAGGAATCTAGCTGAACAAATGAGCGTTGGCTGGAAAGAATATTGGCCGTTTTTGGACACATTTACGGATCTTCGAACGCCGGAGGGCTTAAAACTTTTCGAGGATTACCTCAAAGCCAAATACGAAACCGCCTGCTCATTCGCATATAGCGACAGCATAACTCATACACAAATCACTTCCGAAGACTTGTCTATTTCAGGGATTAGCTTAGGAAACATATCCCATAGCAGTCCGGCCCCAGAGCAAATCTTAAGTCCAATATCAGAACTATGCGTTGCTATGAAGACTTGTAAAATAACTGACAGACCTCCTCATTGGTCGAAAACTGACCCAATCAGACAACGTCTATGTAGACAGCCCAACCCTAGACCGATAGTAACCAATGGTGATTCACCACCACCTAATCACAAAGTCAGCCAATTGTTATGCATAGAAAGGACATGCCAAGTTTTCGCGAAAAGAATAGCGGATGCCTTAACATTTTCTCTGACAGCTGAATTGGAAGTCGCTGGAGAATCATTGAAATCCGAAGCGAAACACCTCCAACACACCATATATTCATACATGGACGATGAGAGATTCAAAGAAATCGACTTCGCTTTAATACATTCTCGACTCGCACAACTAGTTGTGTTCAAACTGAAACAGCAAACAAAAGAATTGGATGATATAAAGAATCTTGTTGAATTTCTGATCAAACTCCGTTGTCCGAACGATGACATTTTCAGTTCGGACGATGAGAGAAAACCTTTTTCTTACAGAACTAATAGGGTTAAAATTAACCATGTGATAGATAGTCATGTAAGATGTTTAGCTAGTTTTTTATGTGAGGAATTGACTGAATCTGATGCGACTAAGGGACCAGCGGTTTCTGAGTTGGAGTGTGGGGAAATTTGGGAAAAGGCAGGGAAATGCAGATGCGACTGGAAGATCGAGGTTTACGAAAGGAATAGCAAGAAGAATGCGTCGTTCAGGAAAAACAGGTCGATTTTGTCCACGAGTCCGAAGAGCGATAGCTTTATTAGGAGGCTGACTTTCGACCATGAGATCGGTAAATCAATTGTATTGTATTATTCTTTAACTAATAGTCTAAAAGAAAAAAAAATCCTATTTCCTTGCTGACCGAGCGAAGCGAAGGTCTCTCGAGTCTACTTGAGTGAATTTGCACTTGTCCGTCCGTCCGTCTGTCCGTCCGTCCGTCTGTCAGAGCCTTATAACTTCTGAATTACTGAACGTAATTACTTCAAATTTAAATATAATATGTAAACCATTGGCCTCCAGCCGAATATTGCTTAAAAAGTTAAAAAAATCTTTATTTCAGTGGGGCTCTCATAGAAGCAAATGCGAAGTAAAATATTTTTTATAGCGTTACATAGGGTTGCGGTATATCATTTTAAAGATAATTAGGAATAGAGTCCAAAAATATATATTTTTTAATTTTTCCCCTAAAATATACGAAATGGGGGGCTTTCAAAGTAGAGATTTTCTAACGTCCAAAGTTGACCTCAGAACTCTCAATTTTCTGATAGGCTGAGCCTGAAACTTGATCAATTATTTAAATTATATCCTGCACTTGAACAACAAATACTAAAATTAGATGAATATTATAAGGAAACGAAATTATCTAATTTTTAATGAGCTTCAGTATTTTTAACAAAACTTCACAATTTTTTACTCTCATTTATTTGTACATATTTTTATAAAATTATTTCTAAACACGTTTTAAATACATATATGAAAATACTACACAAAACACATTTAAAAATAATCTTATAAAACTTCCACCCACTGCGGGGTCTTAAAGACCCAAGCAGCCGGTAGTCAGGGCTCCAGAGAGAGGAACTTCCTCACAATTCGCGCCGTCTCAAGGATAACCGCCTTCTGTATCCGACCCTTAATCCAACAACTAAGCGAAAGCTTCTTTATGTGTTGATCGAAACTTTTCGCAATAAGACCGTTAACTGATACAACCATCGGTACAATAATCGTTGAGTCGGTAAATCGTGAGTTGAATCGTTGAGTTGCATGGTAGCACGCACCTTATTACCACCTGATAAAAGACTATTAAGGACTTTTTTCAAAGAAACGCTCCTCTACTAGTTGTTTCATAGTCCTTGTCTCAATACCAAGCGCCTCTGACATCCCAAGGTATTTATATGTTTCACCCTCACAGAGTGATCTAAGAATCAAAGTATCTGAAAGAACTAGATTCTCAGAGTTCACAACCCTACCTCGCTCTATATTGATAACCGCACACTTGTCGACACCAAATTCCATCCCAATGTCATTGCTAAAGTTTTGAGTTATCTTTAGCAACTTCACGAGGTCTGGTCTTTTTGATGCATACAGTTTAAGGTCATCCATATACAGTAAGTGAGATATGACCTCACCCCCTCTGCGAAGACGAAATCCTAGCCCTGAATCCTTCAGTAGTGTACTGAGTGGATTAAGTGCCAAGCAAAACCATAAACTATCACCTTGGAAAATTCCCCGCTTAATCCTTATCTCCATTACAATTGATTATATTTTGATTCCCGCGGAAACTCCTTAATTTTATGGGATAAAAAGTAGCCTATGTCCTTCCCCGGGATACAACCTATCCCAGTACTAAATTTCATCAACATCGGTTGAACAGATGGGCCGTGAAAGCGTAGCAGACAGACAGACAGACACACTTTCGCATTTATAATATTAAGTATGGATTAACTTTTTTTAAACTTCCGCCTTTTATAATAATATTAGTGTGAAGATTTAACGGATGCGAGCTGTCACGTTTTGTTCTATCTTAGGTGACGGCAAGTCCCAACACGCGGACTCCGAGAAGCCAGTGAGTGTGAACTCTCCCGCCGGCGACAGCGCTCCGGCCGTGTACAGCGTTGATGTGGACAAGTGCCGGGTTATGGACGTTGAGGTAAGGGATATTTATTTTATTTATTCATTTACTAGAACAAGCATCATCATGCTTGCGACTTCGTCCGAGTGGATTAAGATCTTTGATTCCCGCGAGAACTCCCTAATTTTCTGGGATAAAAAAAGCCTATGTCCTTCTCCGGGATACAAACTATCTCTATACCAAATTTGATCAAAATCGGTTGAACAGATGGGCTGTGAAAACGTAGCAGACTGACAGACGGACAGACAGACACACTTTCGCATTTATAATATTAGTTTCGCATTTATACGTCATATGGATTTCAGGGTTGAATTTTCAATAATACTTTCTTAGCCTACGTCATAATAGCTATCTGTATGCCAAATAGCTCGATCCATCCAGTGGTTTTAGCTGTGCGTTGATAGATCAATAAGTCACAGTCTTTTATATATTATGTTTATAAAATTTTTCTCCCCAGATATCGGACGATGAATCGGTGGCCTCGTGTCAGTCGGACGGCGAGGAGGCGTATCAGACCGCGTCAGAGGAGCCGTCAAAAGACTCCGACGCGGAAATGATGCAGGACGCGAGCGATCGAGCCTTGACTGAACCATTCATTTACGGGTAAGGATGTTTTGCGAGTGGTTATATGCTAGGGGTTTCCAGATATCGGGTATAATCAACGTCAGAGGAGCCGTCAAAAGACTCCGACGCGGAAATGATGCAGGACGCGAGCGATCGAGCCTTGATTGAACCATTCAGAAAGAAATAGATTAAAAAAAATGAGGTATAAAGATAATACAGAATATTTTGTTTTTTATAAAATCAACTGCTGAGTTCCTTGCCGATTCTTCTTAGTTCTATCTGCTTTCCTAACCGGTGTTAGGATTAAAACAACACAGATGACATCATAAGGTATACCTTTATGTGTGCATCTTCTAGGCAAGCACGCTCCACCTTAGCAACACTACTTATTGCAGCCAAGCACTAGTCTATAATTTAAAAAAAATGTCAGTAATAGGGCCGATAGAAGTGAAAACGAATATTTTTATTTCGTAACAACGCGAGCATGTCGGCGCGGAGCATGTCGCATGTCGGTGACGCGAATCCACAAGTTTACCCCCTACCAAAAAGTGCTCAACGCGGCTAAAGAAGTTTTCACTTCAAAAGTTATCACTTCAATAAAATGTCCTATACGTAATAATCAAATTGAGTATAGCCATAAATTCCCCTGTTTTTTTAAAGAAATAGTATATTGTTTCAGCGAGGAGCCCACCAAAATGGATCGGCTAGTATTCGAGGCGATATCGGAATGCCGGATCACGCCTGACGCTTTCCCCAACATATTCCGCTGGAGGCACACAGTGGCACTGTATTCGTCCGCCGAAAGAGACCAGTAAGTCGATATTTAATTTTATTTTTTAACCAATTTCCTTATTATGACCGCAACACCGTCTGCGTGGATTTCAGATTTTGAAATTTCAGATGGCTTAAAAAGTTATAAAAATCTTTATTTCAGGGGGGCTCTCATAGAAGCGAATGCGAAGTAAAATATTTTTTATAGCGTTACATTGCGGTATATCATTTTAAAGATAATTAGGAATAGAGTCCAAAAATATATATTTTTTTAAATTTTCCCCTTAAATTGACGAAATGGGGGGCTTTCAAAGTGGAGATTTTCTAACGTCCAAAGTTGACCGCAGAACTCTCAATTTTCTGAAAGGCTGAGCCAGAAACTTGATCAATTATTTGAATTATATCCTGTACTTGAACAACAAATACTAAAATTAGATAAATATTATAAGGAAACGAAATAAATTAATTTTAAATGACCTTCAGTATTTTTAACAGAACTTCACAATGATGTCAATAGATGACGCTCTGTAAAAGTTTATGGATACCGCGAGGTCTCAGTTCGGGGCGAACCACTGTCAATATCTGTACCAAAGGAAACGATACAGAATAGTATGGAACGTAAACCTGGTATTGACTCTTATACCAGTAGCAGAGTAAAGTAAAAAAAAATTATGACACCCTTTTTATTTGTTATTTGAACAAACAAAAAAGTCATGGATTCATCTTTATTTCAGTGGTAATGGTTAAATTATTATTAATTTTTTCCACGATTCAAAACACCAAACACCAGTAATAGTGGCGGTTTCATATTATTAACTAACAAACTAAGAATTAACATTTGACAATTGCCTCGTAGCTGCATGGACGCCACCTTGTAAACATAATATCGAAAAAAAAATTCAAAAAATTTTTTTTTAGATAATCTTTTAAATTGAAATTCAATGTTTGCAAGTCATTTAAAATGATAAAGTGTATCACTAAAGAGCTAGGGTTGACCACAGCTGAAATGGACGGTCTATTTGACGAGAGTAGGCTAATAATGCCTAATACTCCTCTTTGATTGACACGCCCCTAATACTTCGTCCAAATCCAAATCGGTTGAACAGATTGGCCATGAAATGGTAGCAGACAAACAGACAGACATACTATGCATTAATTATAATATGTATTACGAAGATTATAAATGCGAAACAACCGTCCTATTTCTCAATTAATTATTATCTCTATTTATAGATGGCAAGCGCCCGCAAGTTTGGACGACAGCACAACATCCTGCGTCTCGTGGTCAATGGGTGAAAGCCCTCGCATATGCAGGATCCGAAGCCGATGCAGCACGCCGCACAAAGATTTGCGAGACTCGCGAGATTTGCGAGACTCGCGAGACTCGCGGAGTGACAGGACACTACCGTTGCAGGTATGTGTTAAGCTCAAGGCACATTGCGGAACAGTCGAGGCGATGCGACGCGTCTTTACTTATTTCCAGGTAAATTACTGAACTTTGACGTCATCATCATCATCAAAATCCATCACTGGTTCACTACTGTGCAGAGATTTCAATCAATCAAATCATTTATTTGCATAGATTGCGTAGGTGCATTGGTGTTACATCATACTAATATTGTAAATGCGAAAGTGTGTTTGTTTGTTGGTTTGTGCTTCAATCACGCCGCAACGGAGCAACGGATCGGCGTGATTTTTGGCATGGGTATAGTCGAGGACCTGGAAAGTGACATAGGCTACTTTTTATCCCGGAAAATTAAGGAGTTCTCGCGGGAATAACAAAACTTTAACCACGCGGACGAAGTCGCGGGCATCAGCTAGTTATTAATATTAGTATGAACTACAATCTGCCGTTGGCATGCAAAATTTATCTAATAATCTATACTAATATTATAAATGTGAAAGTTTGGATGGATGGATGTTTGTTACTCAATCACGCCTCAACGGCTGAACAGATCTGAATGAAATTTGGCACAGAGATGAATTATAGTCTGGAATAACACAAATGCTACTTTTCATCCCGGAAAATTATAGAGTTCCCACAAGAACCAAAAAAAACTCAAACCACGCGGGCGAAGTCGCGGGCATTATCCAGTGTAACATAATTGAAGTGAAAACTTCTTTAGGCGCATTGAGCACTTTTAGGGGGTAAACTTGTGGATTCGCGTTACCGTCTCCGACATGCTCGCGTTGTTACGAAGACAAAAGGTCTTAAATATAAATACTTCATACGTAATTAAACTTGAATGCCTTAGTTTTAAGGCTTATATTTTAATTTTTTTTGTTTTCTTTTTTTAAATATTCGTTTTCACTTCTATCGGCAGGCCCTTGCCAATTTTTTTGAAGTAAAATTTCTTTACGCACGCTTGACTTGGGGAGTAAGCTGGTGAATGCGTGACGAGAGCGTTACGAAAAGAGGCGAACAGAAGTTGAGAGGGAGATATAAGTTAGTGAACATAGAAAGAGAGAGAGTTACGTTTCGTATATTACTGTAGGGCAAGAGAGAGAGGTGCGAGCACACATTTTCTTTCTCTCTTTCTCTCATAGCCAGTTGGAGCTTGTCGCGAGAGATGAAATAACGCGCCCCACTACTTAATTAGTTGATTTAGATGTGTGAGTGCAAATATTAATAACGACACTTCATCTGTGTGGGAGCGTCGACTGTTCCGTAAATTAGGATCTGTATGCGTACATCTCAGTCGACTAGTCGCGTGATAAATCCGACAACGCTCACTGTATGAAGCAATACGTCCGCTCTCGGGCGCTTTCAGATCACTTATGACTAGTTGGACAACAAATCCGAGAACAAAGCAAGTACGTTCTAATCGGCAACTGAATGACCAATTACAATCGCATCTTTATGTGTATTGCGTTCTTATTTTAAATTTGCTTGTGTGAGTAAATGCGGTAGTGGGGCGCGTTATTTCATCTTAGACGAGCTCTACTAAGTTTTATTTCAGTCGTATGGTCTAAAGCACGCTCGTTTTTTTTTATTGATTGTTTCCTTTACCTTGTTCCAGGTGTCAAACTGGCTCCGAGTGACGGGGCCGCACTCCCCGCGCTCCGCGTTGGCGACCAAAGGCGTCGGGCACAACGCTAGCTTCGGTTTCTAAATATTGAGTCTAATTCTGTTCACAATCTCTAAACTGAACTAAAATGACAGATTTATATCTAGTTCTGTCCCTTTCGGTAGGGAGTATTATGAAAGGGTTAGCAATCTTTTAAATGCGGTCATTTTAGTTTAGTTTAGAGATTGTGCACTACAGAGTCTGCCCCATTGTCAGAATGTCTCACGTCGTTTACGCGTTTCGATTTGTTTAACTTTTAAGTCAGCTAAGGGGCCATACTGCGAACACTTAAATCAATACTTAAGCAATATTACTCAAATTGACAGTTTGATGTCACGTACCTTGACGTTCCTAAAATCTAAACTAATATTATAAATGCGCAAATTTGGATGGATGGATGGATGTTTGTTACTTAATCTGGCCAGAACGGTTGAACGGATCTGGATGAAATTTGGCACTGAGATAGATTATAGTCTGGAATAACACATAGGCTACTTTTAGGCCTGTCTGATTGTTTGAAGCAGACTGTTTTGAGACCTAATCTGCTTATTACAGTAGAACAAAAGCATTATAAAATAGTAGAATGGTTTAAATCTACATAATTTCAAGCATCAAAAAATTTATCCCGGAAAATTAAAGAGTTCCCGCGGGAACCTAGCGTTGGCAGTATGGCCCAAGGAAAAACAGATACAGAACAGCCTTTTCACATTAATTGATCCGATATCGATCTAATTAAAATTTTAGTTCAGTGAACGATATCCAGTGAAACTTGGATCGATCAATCCTTACATAATAATCGGAACTATGAGTGTAACTTTTTCTTACTCTCTAAATTTAGTGTTAAATATAATATAATGGGAAAATTATTAATTTTTAATAAAAAATTATTGATTTATCACTCCTAAAATTGATTGGAATATATTGATTCAATTGGACAAATTACTTATTATTATCGTTAACATTAGTTTCCTTTATACCAAATCTTCCTTCAAGATGGTTACATTGAATGTTATGTTAATCAGATACTTTAATTTCTTCCTAGTCTTATGTTATAGGTTTTTTTTTTATTATTTACCGACTTCAAAAAGGTGAGGTTCATGATTCGACATATATTTTTTACTTACTTGATGGAACCTAATCTATGTTAGTATAGTACCGAAAAATTGTCTTAAATATATGACAAGGCCAAACGTACGTAATCTACATTTAGGATCTTACATGAACCCAAAATGAAATTATGCAAATCGGATCTGTTAAAAATAAATGTGCGCATGGCTTAAATATACAGGCAATAATCGGTAACTTTCATATAGATTACAAATTCTGAATTATAAGATACAATTTAATTATACAAAAATTTTGTTTAAGATTGTAACTACAATGAATAGTGAGATAATAGTGCAAGACAATTATTGCAATCAACAGCAATTGTGATTTCAATTGCGTTATGCAATTATCCCCTGTAATAGAGTCCAAGAAAATAATTGTTTTGATGTATGTTGACATTTTTATTAGTTTTTGTCTGTATTATATCTAATATTTTTATGTAAATCTGATGATAATATAAATATGACATAAAACATTCTTAGAATAGTCCTGTGGTGCTAGCGCGAAAGTTTTGAATATTACATTGCGATAGTCGCAATCTTTCTTAATGTCTATTCTTCTTACAATTTTGCATTTTAAACCGGGTCTCCTGTGCGTTTTGCCCAATGCAATGCACATTATTATTTTTTTGTTTTTAAAAACATTTAAGCACTGTCAAAATAATTTCAAATGAAGTAGACGTGATAGAAAATTTGTGTGGAAATCTTATTTTCTGGGATATTTTATCCCATTTAGTTTTGGATTAGGAATTTTTAGTTTTAGATGGATTTTCTAGTTCGATAGTTGATTCCGAATCTGTTTTCTATGAATTAGTTTTAATTTTATTATATAAACATTTACTATGAGATGTACCTTGAACACATGCGATGCCAGCAAGAGTTTAAAAAAAGTGTGGATGTTTTTGCATAGTGCATTGTTGCAGAAAATAGACAATTGAGATAGTAACAACTGAAATGATTGCGATAATCACAATGTACCAATCAAACTTTGGTGCTTGGCCTTCTGATTTAAGCGCGTTAAACGTGTTCTTTCTACTTTTTCATATTTTATGAACTGTATGTCTTGTAGTGTCGCTAGTTTCTATGGTTATTTTTTAATTTTGTTTTTGACAATTTCTGTTTATGACACTTTTGCACAATGCATAAAATCTCCGTTGACATTATTATTTTTTATTATCATAATAATATTTTATTATGATAATAAAAATAAATCCAAAATAATAGGTGGAAATACTTAATTTATAATTTGATATAACAAAAGCAGCAAATAATAATTACTTATTTTTCATCACAATAATTATAATTATTAATATTGAACATAAATTGATAATCTCATGTTTTGTACTATGATTTCTTAAGACAGTTGATTTTGTTTGTGATAGATTTAGTAAAAAACCCGGTTTTTACTATAGTTTATGATAATTAATGGGCCGATACGTTAAATCAATACAAATGGTCCAACCCTAAAAAGTATTTGTTTTTGTGACTGATTTTAAAGTTTTCTGTAAGGTCCTATATTTTCTTGTAGGTCCTTTATATTGTATCCACCATTTCCAACCTAGGCGTGTATTGTTAAATATCTTAAATAATTAATATTTAAAAAGCACCAATCGATACACGTTTCCTATAAAATGTGCGAAAAAAACTACGTACGTACGTTAAACGCAAAATTAAGGTCTGTAGTCAATTCTTAGACCCACTTGCTCAAGGACTCTTAAATTGATTTAGTTAAATATTTTAATGCTGTCCCTTTTTGGCAACTACAATATGCATTTGCTAAAACAGTCTTTGTGCATTCGGCCCTTAATTTCTTATAGTAAACACTGGGTTAAGTTGTGTTTAATGTTGTTTCAAGTTGCATTTTTTACAATACAATTCCAAGTTCTCCGTTGTTCGTGTGACAATAACGCGGCTCGCGTTAACGCATTTAATGTTGATTGTTCAAAATATTAGTTAGCAGAGCTTAAGATCTCACTAGCGGCTAAAGTTGCTATCCTAAAATTAGTTGATCCTGTCTGAACTGCAGGCCGAGTGGGAGTTTCGCGAAAACGTTACCTTCCATTTTTAAGCTATTGATCGAGCGCCAGCTGTCAAACGTTTGACAATTCCATACAGTTTTAGTTAACGTTGTCGCGATCGAATGAGAAGAAAATCTCCCACTAGGCACTCTGGCCAATCATTGTGGTCTATTCTGTATAACACAAGCTCTAAACTAAACTAAAATGACAGCTTTAAATCTACAGTTCGTGCGCGAGTTGAATGCAGAGTAAATGTATGTGTCACCATACATTTGCTCTGCATTCAACTCGTGCCCGAACTGTAGTTCTGTCCCTTTCCGCAGTGTTATGAAAGGGTTAGCAATATTTTTAATGCTGTCATTTTAGTTTAGTTTAGAGATTGTGCACTACAGAATCAGCTCCAGTAAGACGTATCCTAGCTCTGTGAAACTGGCTGGGTGGAGTTTATAAAAGTCCCTTGGAGGTTGAATATCCCAAAAAAATGAAACAAATATTAGTTCAATATATGTCAAAGACAAAATAATTACCAATTTTAATGGATGTAACTTGAAAAATTACGGAGTTTCATACAAAATTTCACCCTCGATCAACTAATTGGACACGACCCCTAAACTAAAAGTTCGCTAATGTGATCCTACGCATATTATATAGTTCGCAAATCGCCAAACGTGAAATGGAATGTTGCTCTCATAGGCGGTCACTACGCGCTCAATATTTATCGTTACATATATTTATTGAGCACCCCATATTATGTTATCGAATGTATTAGCAATGCCTATTTGCGATTCGAAGTATGTAGTATCAAAGACTGGTAGTAGAATTGTCAGTAGCATGGGCAATAAACGGATCCATCAATATATGAATCACGATAAATATTGAGCGTGTAGTATTCGCCGTAGAATTCGTTTAATAAATGTTTGTACTTTTATATCTAGAGAGGATAAAAATAATGTAAATAACAAAAATTAAAATGTATGTTTACATAATATAATATTTTAATGTTCACAACATTAGATAAATATAATAATAAATTATGACTGGTTTACTTTTTTGAGTTTTATTTTACACACATTTACGTTTTATCAAGATTTTATAACTAAATTGACAGGTTTAAAAGTAAAAATTCCTTTGGAAAAATGGAGTATTGTGAAAAGCTAAGGTGAAAAGGATATGTTACTATTGTAAACCTGTCAATTTTCTTTTGTTAGACAATGCTTAGCACCAAATAAGCACATAATACAGATAATTTAATTGTCCCAAAAGTTATCGTCTTCTGATGTTTTAGGTAAAGATATTGGCGAGTTTTTACCGCCTTCAGACATGCTGTTGTAATTGTAATAATTATCGACATCTGCGGAGAAATCATCTAGATATTCCTCTTGCAAATCCTTATCTACTTCTGATTCTTTAAGTTCTTCTGTTAATTCCAATTGCATATCGACACTGGATAATTCTTTATCATTATCTGCATGAAAAATCGCGTTTAAAGCGTCGTTATTTGTTAATTTTGCAAGCTTTTTAGTAAGTTCTCTACAAGGTGACTTAGATTTTTTTGGACTGTTATCACCTTTCGGACTTACTATAATAGTCATTTGTGTTGAAATTTTTTGCTCCTCGTGTTCGTTCTCCGATGAATCCAACTCTCTATTGTCCACTGAACTCTCGACAACAAGCAAAATGTCTTGTTTCGATTCTGTAACGCCTACATTATTAGTTTCCCGTACGTTTTCAACATGTAACGTCAGTTTGTTTTCTATAACTACTGCATTTTCTTGTATATCTTCTAAAATTTCCATTTCTGTATTATTTACTATATTTGTAGTTATATCTAATTCAGTTTTGATAGGTGTACTCGTTTCGGGATAAATTTTATTAATGTTTTCTTTCAAAATTTCCAATTCAGCTTCTTTATTATTTCTTAATTTTCGGATAATTTCTAGCTTATTCCTCTCGATTATTAATTCACTGCTTTTGTCGCTTTCTGGTTTTTCTTTCGGGCTAGAGCTAGGATTGGAAGGAAGATCATCATTTCGCGAGCTTGGTTTTGTATAACAATCGTCTTTTTCAATTTTCTTCTTTGTATTTTGGTACAATTTTCTAAATTCTATTAACGGTTTTTCTAGGTAATCAGTATTTTTTGCTTTCGGCTCTTCATTATTTGCACATATTTCTGCATACTGTGGCGGTATAGGCTTTATTCTCTGGGTTACTGAATTCTTATTTTGGAAATGTTTTTGTCCTATGTCGAATTTAGTTTGATACTCTCGCAGATATTTATCGAAGTCCTTCTTCAGATTTGCCGTTGACTTGTCATAATCAAACGTGTCATTGGATGTTATGTTTTCTGTTGTTTTTACTCTTTGTAATGTTTGACTAGGTCTTACATCTGCAAATAAAAAAAAGATAGGTATATAGAGATATAGTTTTTCGTTTCGTCATGTCTCTTAAAATGTCGAAATGTGCTATACATGTTGGAAAAATACAAACACAAGTGTATGAGGTTTTGTTTAAGCTTTTGAAAGGATGCAATAGTATACTAGCGTTTATAATATTTTCATGAACATACTTGAAAAATTATGCAATTTCATTTCCTTATTTAAAACCCTTTGAGGGTGGGTGGAATCTTGGATCCTTTCTTAAAAGGATTCTTACCTGACATGATAGTGACCATTCTGAGTGACGTCACAAAAAAAAACCTGTCAAAATTTAAAGTTTCTAATCCTAGTGCTTTGAGGCTGAGCGCTGGCCGTTGAAAGATCGGTCAGTCAGTCAGGACAAGCCTTATTTTATTTGTATATTTTATACCTATTAAAAAGTCAACTAAACTTAAAATACGAGCGGAAACTACCGTTTTTTAATACATTTTGTATCCTTACTAATATTATAAATGGGAAAGTGAGTTTGTTTGTATGTTTGTTCCGCTTTCACGCCGTAACTACTGAACCGATCTGGATGAAATTTGGCACAGAGATAGATTATAGTCTGGAATAACACATAGGCTACTTTTTATCCCGGAAAATTAAGGAGTTCCCGCGGGAACCGAAAAACCTAAATCCACGCGGACGAAGTCGCGGGCATCAGCTAGTTTCTTATAATTTAATGATTTATCATCGAAGCCTAAAAATAATAATGTCCTCCCGACCGAATTACGGCTACGCCGGCCTATCCCCAGAGATTAGCCATCTGCGCGGGAGATATTATAGTGCACAAGTGTGTGCGCTTACATGTGCTATACACAGGTGCACTCTCTGTTCCTTTACTCTCATGGCCCGATGGGACGGAAAATCCGACACGATCGGAGAGAAATAAAGCGCAGGACCGATGGCTTAACGTGCTCTCCGAGGCATGGGGGTGAAACACCGCCAACTTCCTAACTCCGACTTACCTAAGTGGCTAACACTTTTCATCATGGAGGTCTCAGCCAGCTCCAGATTCTGTCGTTCCTCCCTCAACTCGGATTGCCGTTTTCTGAAGTCCAAATAAGACTTTTCCACAGCCTCCGCCTCTATCTCCAGTTTCCGGAGACGCATTTTGGCTTCACGCAGCACCGCGTTTGGACTTTTGTCTCTTGGCGCCGGTGGTTCCTTTGCTACGTTGCTAGAAATAATTAATATTAATAATTTAATAATAATATTATAAATGCGAAAGCGTGTCTGTCTATCTGCTACGCTTTCAAGGCCCATCTGTTCAACCGATTTTGATGAAATTTGGTACAGTGGTAAGTTGTATCCCGGGGAAGGACATAGACTACTTTTTAACCCGGAAAATGAAATGAAATGATTTATTTCATGTAGGACAACTTGTGCCACTTATGATAAGTCGCAAGAATCTACCACCGGTTCGGAAAGCTGATTCTACTGAGAAGAACCGGCAAGAAACTCAGCAGTTGCTCTTTTCAAAAACAGAAAAATGTAACAATTTGTATATAAAATAATAAATGCATACGCTACGTAACAAGTAGGTATTACACTGACTTGACTGAAGTCGTGGGTTGCTAGATGCGAAGCCGGTTGCTTCCATGCAACTTTGTCATCGAGAAAATCATCTATACTGTGATCTATACTATAATAACCTC
Source organism: Erebia ligea (assembly GCA_917051295.2). Lineage (NCBI taxonomy): Eukaryota > Metazoa > Arthropoda > Insecta > Lepidoptera > Nymphalidae > Erebia > Erebia ligea. Next base: position 10,606,942 of record OU785241.1, on the reverse strand, counting down.
GACTATAATTATCGACGTTAAACAGATGCTGTTTAGCACAGTCTTTAAATTTATGTAATGGCAACTCCAGAAACTGTTTTGGTACCATATTACCTATTCTGTGGTACCATGTTATAAAAGCGTATACTCGACCCCGCAAAGGATTTCTGCACCTTGCGCACACGATATGACGCTGTTACAAGTTTATGGCGGTTTCTAGTACATCGATTGCGAAAATTAAAGAGTTCCCGCAGAAATCGAAAAAACCTCAATCCACGAGGGCATTAGCTAGTAGCTCATAAATAACTTACTTTTTTAACTTTTCCTTAGCCTCCCGCAAAACTGATTTCGGACTCTTCTCCCTTGGTTTCTCAAACGCTTGTTTCATCCGTGGCGGCCTCTCCCTTAAAAGAAATAGTAAGGTATCATACAATGTTGCTAATTTGCTTTTTTTTTTTTTATCCACTACAAGTTAGCCCTTGACTGCGATCTCACCTGATGGTAAGTGATGATGCAGTCTAAGATGGTAGCGGGCTAACCTGTTAGGGGCATGGCAGTTATATTAAACCCATAACCCCTATTCGGTTTCTACACGGCATCATACCGGAACGCTAAATCGCTTGGCGGCACGTCTTTGCCGGTAGGGTGGTAACTAGCCACGGCCGAAGCCTCCCACCAGGCCAGACCAGGGAAAATTCAGAAATTATAAATTTCCAAACCCTGCCGGGGATCGAACCCGGGACCTCCGCACGTTAAGGCAACAGCGCTCAACACTGCGCCACGGAGCTTGTCAAAACATCGGAAACGTAGGCGAACCATGGAGATATCTCTCTAAAATGGTTTTTTTCAAAATGGACAGTTAACAAATCACTGCCAATATCATGAATCGAACCGTTGCTGTGTTGCGGCGTGATTGAAAGACAAACCAACAAACAAACAGACATTCGCCGGATTTAATTTTACTTTTACTGTATAGTATCTGCGAATAGCATACGTATGAGAAGATCTCTAATTTCAATAAAATCAAAAGTTGTAAAAAAGTGTCAAAGTAGTAAAATAATAACTAGATAATGCCCGCGATTCGTCGCGTAAATCCAGTTTTTTTTAAATTCTCACGGGAACTCCTCAATTTTCCGGGATAAAAAGTAGCCCTTGAGATACAGCCTATCCCTGTACCGTATATTTCATCAAAATCGGTTGAACAGGTGGGCCGTGAAAGCGTAACAGACAGACACTTTCGAATTTACAATACTAGTGGTTCGCCCCGAACTGAGACCTCGCGGTATCACAGAGCGCCATCTATTGACATCATTGTGAAGTTCTGTTAAAAATATCATCATCATTAAAAATTAAATAATTTCGTTTCCTTATAATATTTATCTAATTTTAGTATTCGTTGTTCAAGTACAGGATATAATTCAAATAATTGATCAAGTTTCAGGCTCAGCCTTTCAGAAAATTGAGAGTTCTGAGGTCAACTTTGGACGTTAGAAAATCGCCACTTTGAAAGCCCCCCATTTCGTCAATTTTAGGGAAAAAATTAAAAATAAATATTTTTAGACTCTATCTAATTCTATCTAATTATCTTTTAAATGTTATACCGCAACCCTATGTAACGCTATAAAAAATATTTTACTTCGCATTCACTTCTATGAGAGCCCCCCTGAAATAAAGATTTTTATAACTTATTAAGCAATATTCGGCGGGAGGCCATCAGTTTACATATTATATTTAAATTTGAAGTAATTACGTTCAGCAATTCAGAAGTTATAAGGCTCAGACGGACGGACGGACGGACAAGTGCCAATTCACTCAAGTAGACTCAGAGACCTTCGCTTCGCTCGGTCAATAAAGTACGGATTTATATTTACTTACCCAATATTTGTCTGAGGCGTCGTGCCATTTGTTCTGTTGACATTCAAAGGCTGGGTTGTATTAACTCTGTTTATATCGGCATTATCTGAAACGGAGTAGATCAATCGATTACACTGGATAAGGGACGTTTATAAAGTCCGTAATTGGATGAATATTATAAACGCGAAAGTGTGTCTGTCTATCTGTCTGTCCGTCTGTCTGTCTGCTAAGCTTTCACGGCCCGGCCCATCTATTTAACCGATTTTGAAAATACGAATATAGTACAACATTATAATATACCAAGCGACAGAAAACCAATTTCACACAATTATTTCCGCAGTTGGATAAAGAAAGAACTAGAAGATTAATAATTCGATATAATCCGCCACAATAGGCAAATCTATGTGTGTATCTTGCACTTATCTTGCACTTAGTACTTACCCATATTTTGCGATATTCACCATACCACACAAATCTTCCAAATTATTCTCAACGTACGTTACCTATTGTGGCGGATTATAGCGAATTAAACTTCTAGTTCATCTATTTAACCGATTTTGAAAATATGAATATAGTACAACATTATAATATACCAAGCGACAGAAAACCAATTTCACACAATTATTTCCGCAGTTGAATAAAGAAAGAACTAGAAGATTAATAATTCGATATAATCCGCCACAATAGGCAAATCTATGTGTGTGTATCTTGCACTTACCTATATCTTGCGATATTCACCATACCACACGAATCTTCTAAATTATTCTCAACGAACGTTTCCTATTGTGGCGGATTATAGCGAATTAAAGTTCTAGTTCGAAAGGGGCGGATGAAAGAAAAGTACATGCGACCGAAATGCGAATGTTGAGATGGATGTGTGGTGTGACTAGAATGGATAAGATTAGGAATCAAATATCAAATAAATATTATAAATGCGAAAGTTTGGATGGATGTATGGATGTATGGATGTGTGGATGTATGGATGTATGGATGTTTGTTACTCAATCACGCTCCAACGGCTGAACGGATCTGGATGAAATTTGACACAGAGATAGATTATAGTCTGGAATAGCACACAGGCTACTTTTTATCCCGGAAAATTAAAGAGCTCCCGCGGGAACTGAAAAACCTCAATCCACGCGGACGAAGTCGCGGGCATCAGCTAGTGAATATATAAGGGGAAGTTTGAAAGTAGCGCCAGTGATAGAAAAGATGAGGAGTAATAGGCTAGCATGGTACGGGCATGTAATGCGGAGGGAAGAAAGGCATATTACGAGAAGAATGATAGATATGCATGTGGAAGGAAAAAAGAGTAGAGGGAGACCAAAGAAAAGATGGATGGATTGTGTGAAAGAAGATATATGCGTATAAAAGGGGTGAATGAGAGATTGACGGATAACAGAAGTGAGTGGAAGAAGAAAACATGTTGTGCCGACCCCACATAGCGTGGGAAAAGGGCAAGAAGAAGAAGAAACTTTTAGTTCGCTGATGTCCGCGACTTCGTCCGCGTGGTTTAAGTTTTTTCGATTCCCGCGGGAACTCCTTAATTTTCCGGGATAAAAAATAGCCTATGTCACTCTCAGGTCCTCAACTATACCCATGCCAAAAATCACGTCGATCCGTTGCTCCGTTGCGGTGTGATTGAAGGACAAACCAACAAACAAACACACTTTCGCATTTATAATATTAGTATGATTAAACTTCCAGTTCTTTCATTATCATGGACTTCCGCAAAGTAACGCCTGCTAAAGTAAAGTAATATTAAGTAAGTAAGTAAGTACCTAAGTGCTTAGTAGTAAAGTATACTATTCAATATGTCGGGTTAAAGCTTTTTAATCCTTTTTATAGTTGTCTTATTAGATCTGACAATCAATACCAGTACATTCTTGTGTGCTGCGTTGTTGGGTCGCGCCTTGCCTCGGATGGGTGTGCGGGGACAGGCGCCGCCGGAGCGCCCGCCATGTGCTTATCAGATGCCTGAGTAAGATTCCAACGTTATCGATACTGTAATCTCACCTGGTGGCAAGTGATGATGCAGTCTTAGACTATAGATAGAATACCTTTTATCCTGCATTATCAGAGTTGATCGAGGATTATTTAGCTTTTTAGAATGCGTGGGCATTCTCAAAAGCTAAATAATCCTCGTTTGCGAAAACGGGGTCTTCAAAATCAACGCAGACGAAGACGCGGGCCTCAGCTATCATCCATACTTAATATTATTATAAATGCGAAAGTTTCTGTCTGTGCGTCTGTCTGCTACGCTTTCACGGCCCATCTATTCAACCGATTTTGATGAAATTTCAAATTAGGTACAGGGATAGATTATAATATATAGCGATCCGCCCCGGCTTCGCACGGGTAGCACTAATAATCCTAATCTATATAATATTAAACTATCCTATCTCTCAAGTTAGATCGAACTGCACATGGTGTGCGAATTTTATTATAATCGGTTAAGTGGTTTAGAAGTCCATTGAGGACAAACATTGTGACACGAGATTTATATATATTAAGATAGGTATCCCAGGGAAGAAGGACTTTTTATACCGGAAAATAAAAGAGTTTCCGTGGGAATCTTATCTTCCGTAATCTTATACCACGCGGACGAAGTCGCGGGCATCGGCTTGTAGTTTTATTTTTATTGGCCTAGTTGTGAGCTTTAAACAATTAAATAAAAAATAAAAAACTATACTCGCCTTCTAGTTTCGATGTTCCTGTCCCTCAATACGCCGATGAATGGCAAAGCATCGCCCGGGAGCAGAACCCGCGACTCGCTGCACGAGAATATGTTCAACTCTTCCCCCGCGCCTGAACGTCCGCCGAACGCGTTCACACTAGTCGTCGGATTCATTCTACAACATTTGTTGACGTGATAACGTCTTATAAATCGATGAACACCGGCTGCACGCACGAAAAAGTGTCACGTTCCGCCTGAGCCTGAGCGTGCAAGTGAGAGCGCGGAACAAGCGATAGAGAGGTACGATCGGCCCATGCGTTGGCTTGTGACACATTTATCTCTTCTCGCGTGACGTCAGAGGCCAGAGCTAGCAGTTCAAATAGTTCTGCCCCCCGATTATGTAAGAATTGTCCATCAAATGGTAAAGGTTCAGCGTCAAAGTAGTATAAACTATAATCGCATTGAATTAGAGCTCAATTTCGTGTATCCATTCTTATACGTTAGAGTATCGTACATACCTAAACGCAAAAGAGTGGGTACACGAAATTGAGCTCTAACGTTATGCTGTTATGGTTTATTTGCTTTGCCGCAGAACTTTAACGATTTCATCGGCTATTCGTAGGTACATGATTGGGGGGCTGCTACTGGAACGCCGCCACGTGAGCTTCTTCGAGAACTTCTAGTTATCACGTACAACTATCGTCCGTAGACCGACTTTACAGACAACCGTAATTTTTTTTTGTTGTAACTGTGACGTCAACCGGTGTCATTGCTGAAAGTCAGCGCCTTGCTTGGTATGCATTTATGGGCATATAACGCAGGGCAAAACGCTGAGCTAAACCCCCTTTCTGGGTGGTGTCACAGACGAAAGTGTTACATTTGCATCTAGTTTTGTCTGTGACACCACTGGTGAATACACTGTTTTTCTTTCTTTCTTTCTTGTTTCTTTGTTATCTCGGCAAAGTCGGTGAGTACCGCGCTGCGTGCGATATGGTCGCCGTCGCGCACGGAGCTGAAGTCAAGTCCGGTGGACTCCGCGCTGGGGGCGATATAATCGCCATTTATAAAATACTAGCTGATGCCCACGACTTCGTCCGCGTGGTTTAAGTTTTTTTTATTCCCGCGGGAACTCCTTAATTTTCCAGGATAAAAAGTAGCCTATGTCACTCTCCAGATCCTCAACTATACCCATGCCAAAAATCACGTCGATCCGTTGCTCCGTTGCGGCGTGATTGAAGGACAAACCAACATACACTGCCCGGAGTCCCAACACAAGCTGAGTGGCTTAAACCTGTTTTTTGCACTGCTGTACAATACAGTGATGATTCCGCATGTAAGTGCTTTAGTTTAAGTTTATTTTTACTTTTTATTTTTGTACAGAAGTGCTCAAATAAAAATATTTCTTTCTTTCTTACAAACCAACATATAGTAATTAGGTTAGGCTACCTAGGTTTATTGTTTCTATTGTATTGTTTTTAATAAATTTTACAATGGGGCTGATTCTGTAGTGCACAATCTCTAAACTAAACTAAAATTAGAGCATTACAAATATTGCTAACCCTTTCATAATACTCCCTACGGAAAGGGACAGAACTACAATTATTAAAGCTGCAATTTTAGTTTAGTTTAGAGATTGTGTTAAACAGAATCGGCCACAATGTGTCAATTAAAAAAAAAAACCAACAAACAAACACACTTTCGCATTTATAATATTAGTATGATGAATGGTTACCTATTCGGCGAGAAGTAACCGGTCCCCATGACAGAGGGCGCTGTACGCGGTCGGCAGTTATTCGCTATGCGGGTTTGTAGACGCTCACGCTCGCTCGACAGTGCGTCTATGTGCTCACGTTGCTAAAAGGTAGCGATAAATAAACGAGATAGATAGATAGAATAGATAGGTAGGTAGATAGATAGAAATAACTTAATTATAAACCAAAAACAGAAAACAACGCGTCCGCAAGGGCGGTCTAATCACTAAAAGTGATCTCCACACAACCCATTTCTTAAGGAACTTTACAACAAACAACAACAACAACACAACAACAACAACACCACAACACAACAACAACAACACAACAACAACAGGAACAAGTTTAATTTCATCAACTTTATACAATGTTTTGTAGTACAAGTTGGCACAACACATTTGACATTTTGACGACCTCCGTGGCGCAGTGTTGAGCGATGTTGTCTTAACGTGCGGAGGTCCCGGGTTCGATCCCCGGCAGGGTCAATTTTGGGAATTTATAATTTCTGAATTTACCCTGGTCTGGCCTGGTGGGAGGCTTCGGCCGTGGATAGTTACCACCCTAACGGCAAAGCCGTGCTGCCAAGCGATTTAGCGTTCCGGTACGATGCCGTGTAGAAACCGAATAGGGTTTAATATAACTGTCATGCCCCTAACAGGTTAGCCCGCTATCATCTTTGACTGCATCATCACTTACCATCAGGTGAGATCGCAGTAAAGGGTTAACTTGTAGTAATAAAAAAAAAACATTTCAAAATCCATACTAATATAGTAAATGCGAAAGTGTGTCTGTCTGTCTGCCTGCTACGCTTTGACGGCCCATCTTTTCAGCCGATTTTGATGAAATTTGGTATGAAGGTAGGTTACATCCCAGGGAAGGACATAGGCTTTATCCCGGAAAATTAAGAAGTTCCCCGGGAATTAAAAAAACTCAATCGACGCGGACGAAGTCGCGGGCATCAGCTAGTTTTTAAAAAACTTTATTCAGCAATTTACACACAGAAACACGGCCGCCACATTATATGATTAATCCACAGACATATAAATATAAGCAGACACAACATAAATTTCACACCCACATAGACAAGTGTATGCGAATCAGTGTGACTTAGTGTGACCGTGTCCCTGCAAGCAAAAATGTGTATGTATTAATTTGCTGCAACACTGTGCTACACCAACGCACACATTGACAAAAATTCAATGCGTGGCAGTCATTATAAGACATCTATGAGACCTATGGCGTTTGTTTACATTGTGTTGTCTTGGGTGTCATAAGTTTTTTGTGAAATTTGGAGATTTATATGAATATTTACTGAAATAAAATGGTGAAGTGTTGTGTCCCCCTGTGTTACAACGCTTCGTACAGGAAAACCCCAGAAGTAACGTTCCATCGGTAAGTAAAATTCACGCTATCATGTAGCTTTGGAATGTTTTCGTATCGCATCGTATCAAGGCTAAGATATCTAATATTTTATAGTTGTTATGACGAAATATGTAGCCATGCATATATTAAAACTATAATATTATGGTTTTCTGTAGAAATACATGCTTTAAGTTGTTGAATAATCTTTTTTGACATTTGAGAACTTTAACAAATTACAGGGCCGGACTCGACGACTCTTTTATTTTAAGTATATAACTTCGACTTTTAATTTCAGGTTTCCAAAGGATGAATACCTGAGAGACCTATGCATAAAAATATTAATAGAAAAGACTGGCAGACCAACTCATGGAGTGCTATATGCTCCAAGCATTTTACAGATAATCTAAGAACGTAATATTATATTCCGTACAATTCTATCTCCTGGTGCAATACCGACCATTTTCAAAGAAAAGTTAGTTGAGGTCTTATACTAAGTAGGTACCAATTTACCTTATCTTCCATTAGGTGGATGAATTTCATTAATTTTTATTGAAAACCTCAATACAGATTCTAAAGCACTAATTGTAAAGTTTATTTGAATAAAAAACATGTGAGTTTAAAACACCTGTTGTAATTTTCTATTTAACCTGTTTTTGGAATAACGATTCGATTCGATTGTTTAACAACATTTATTTGGCTTACTGCCAAGAAATTATTGTCAATAGGAACTTTGAGCTAAAATCTGGCGGTATTTACACGATATCCGTTGGTACTGTTCTTCTAAATAATATCCCCATCATCTGCGCGTCGACGCAGAGCGAGAACGACGCGAGAACCACTGGCCATGATACTGACGGAGTCCTCAGGATTTGAGTTGTAACAGGAACTATAACTCCGCGCGCGACGGTGACGATATCACACGCAGCGCGGAGCTCACATCTATATTCACCACATTGACTAGGGTCCCGCACGTGGTGATGATTACCATTACTAGTGTTACTATATTGCAGTTGTGATCGCTTGTGATGAGGAAATTATAAAAGTACCAATAATAATTATTTTTAAAATCCTTACAAATTATAGCTTCCAAATGATAGGTGTCTTTAGGTCAATTTTTTTCACGCAACCTAACCCTACATATTAATATAATGTTTTATGCAGCAACAAGGTTCGGCCCTGAGTTTTGTGTATGTGTGCGTAATGTTTTCGTGTGTTTGTAATTGCCACGCTATTTTGTACGTTATCTTGACTCTGCTTCTCTTTATAACTCTGTGGATTAATCATAGAGTCCCTGACCAATGTTGCCACTCTACAAAACCATAGCAGTGACGCCATGACTGCCTCGTTGGTCTAGTGGTTATCATGTTCGACTGCGGCTGACGAGGTCCCGGGTTCGAGTCCCGGGTCGGGCCAAAATTAAGTGTCGGGTGTTTCTGATTAGAAATTCTCAGTACTAGTCCGGAGTTAGGAAGTTGGCGGTGTTTCACCCCCGTGCCTCGGAGAGCACGTTAAGCCGTCGGTCCCGGTTATTATTATTAACATGATAATAGTCGTTAAAGCCCGCCAACCCGCATTGGAGCGGCGTGGTGGGTCTAAGCTCTAATTCCCTCTCTCCTATCAGAGTGGAGGCCTGTGCCCAGCAGTGGGACGTTGATGGGCTGTAGTGGATGCCATATGTTGTTCACTTTATTTGTTTTTCCTTCTAACAGTACTTAATATGTCTAAGCATAGATTATTGTATGTTTTCTCATGTTAGTGAACTTTTGTTCTTTTTTTGGAAAAATTAATCTCTCTTTAAACCTAAAGAACTTTAAAACTACTTTGTCCTAAAATTATTATAATCTTACCTCTCTAGCGAAGGTCTTCAATCTATTGTTCTCCTCGCGAAGTTGTAACATCTCATCGCGGTTACAACTATCGCAACCATGGTTACTCTTAACCACAGCATCACAGGTGTGGTTGTAACCGCCGTTGGCGTCGCGCGTGCCACAGTCGGGATCCGAACCCCGTATATGTTGTGCGCTGTCCTCGCAACCGCTGTTTATTGATCTGCTGTGTGAGCGACTCAGTTGGCGGTAGGTTTCGTCTAGGTTTGACTGAAAGATAAAAATATATAATCTTATATGTTTGTTTTTCTGTTACCTATTATTACCTACTAGCTGATGCCCGCGACTTCGGCCGCGTGGTTTAATTTTTTTGATTCCCGCGGGAACTCCTTAATTTTCCGGAATAAAAAGTGACCCCACCGGGGATCGAACCTGGGACGTCCAGACGTTAACACAACAGCGCTCAACACTGCGCAGGGAGGTCGTCAAAATACCTCACTAAATACACAAAAGTCAACCCTAAATTTATATGTCTAAATACCAAAAAAAAACCGGCCAAGTGCGAGTCGGACTCGCGCACCGAGGGTTCCGTACAAACCTGTAGTAAGTTTTAAATTATTAAAAAAAAACTACTTACTAGATCTCGTTCAAACCAATTTTCGGTGGAAGTTTGCATGATAATGTACATCATATATTTTTTTTAGTTTTATCATTCTCTTATTTTAGAAGTTACGGGGGGGGGGGACACACATTTTACCACTTTGGAAGTGTCTCTCGTGCAAACTATTCAATTTAGAAAAAAATGATATTAGAAACCTCAATATCATTTTTGAAGACCTATCCATAGATACCCCACACGTATGGGTTTGATGAAAAAAAAATTTTTGAGTTTCAGTTCTAAGTACCCCCAAAATTTATTGTTTTTTTTTCTAGTTTTGTGTGAAAATCTTAATGCGGTTCACAGAATACATCTACTTACCAAGATTCAACAGTATAGTTCTTATAGTTCCGGAAAAAAGTGGCTGTGACATACGGACGGACACACAGACAGACAGACATGACGAATCTATAAGGGTTCCGTTTTTGCCAAATTTGGCTACGGAACCCTAAAAATCAACCCTAGAAGAGAGGGATTTAGAGCTCAGACCCACCACGCTGCTCCAATGCGGGTGGGTCTGGGTGGGAAAAATCAACTCACCTGGCTAAAATTAACATTCTTCTGTTTCTTCAGATCATTGATGACTTGACTCCCCTTCAGTCTATCATCATCGTCATCACCTCTAACACCGACACTGTTATTCATCACTCCATCACCCAAATCCATCACTGTACCTCTTTCGATGAAACTCTTATTTTGTAGCTTCGTTGATTCGATATACTTTCTTAGTATTAACATTTCATCTTTAAGGGTATTATAATGGGTTCTTAAGTCCACAGTCTGATCAATATCATGCTGTTTCATAATTTTGCTGTTATTTTCATATGTGTTTTTGAGGTTTTCTAGTTCGTCTCTTTCTTTGTTAATGCTGTCTCGCTCTCGCTTCATAGTCTCTAAATTACCTTCGAGAATTATAAGTTCTTCAGATATTTGGTTGCGCATTTCTTCGCCGCGCTTTTTGAGTATTTGTTCCGCTTCGTCGAGTTGCGTTTTTATACTGGATTCCTTGCAAACAATAAAATTGGTAATTGGTAATATATATGTATAAATCCATACTCCGTACTAATATTATAAATGCGAAAGTGTGTCCGTCTGTCTGTCTGCTACGCTTTCCCGGCCCATCTTTTCAACCGATTTTGCTTAAATTTGGTATAGAGATAGGTTATATCCCGGGGAAGAAGGACATAGGCTACTTTTTATCCCGGAAAATTAAGGAGTTCCCGCGGGAATCAAAAAAGCCTTGATCCACGCGCACGAAGTCGCGGGCATCATCTTATATTATAATACAATATTTCCTTACTTTTATCAAGATTTATTGAATTAATTATTTTTTGTTATTAGTGTACCAAGACCTCAGCTGAACATTTTGAATAACACCGAGTTTAATCTTTAATGTACATGTGAATTACATTACTGCACTAGTACGATAATAAAATATTTCTGCACAGTTTTTTTTAAATTTCAATATGCATGTGAGTAGGGTTATATTACTTTACTAGTGCGATACTGAAATATTTCCGCACAGTCTTTGTAAGTTACAAATAATAATTATGTGTGCTAGTTATTTGTTTCCGTACATGTGCAGCAAAATCTTTTTTAAAACTAATAACTTTACGAGTTTAACGTTTAAATTATCGTGAGTGATATTCATTTTAAATAAGCATTTATAAACTAACTTGTAAACTAGTCGGGCATTTGCCGACATAACACGTCGTAAAGTTTTAAATATACGTCGTAATGACGTATATTTAAAACTTTACGATATTAATTTATTAAAAAAAAGTTACCTTTTCTGCGAGTCTTTTCGTCTCGTACTGTACATCTTTCATAGCCAGTGTCATATGTTCGTGCTGGTCCCGCAGCGCACGCGCTAGCCCCCAGAGAAACGTCTTCTTTTGCTGCACGCTTTTTTCTAGCTCATGCTGACGAACTCTGAATGATTCCTCCATCTTTAATTGAAGATAATACGTATACTTGTTCAAGAATATTCAAAAATACTTATTTATTTAGTTAAGTTGTGGCAAGTATGGTTGTTTGACACGTTCAAGAACCGGCTCAAAACACGTCATTTTCAGCCGGTTCACATATAGTACATACGTCATTAACGATACTCTACATATTATTATTGGATTCGTTACACAACGACTAACTCTATTCGTTACGTTGAATTATATACAATAATATTTTCACACAAATAAAGCCATATACTTAAACCGTTCGCAGACACATCTTCGACAAGGCGCGATTTTGTGCCTCTTGCTAACTCACGACTTCGCTATGATAGCAAGATTATTGTACACATTGTACAAATGAAGTAAGCAAGATTTCCTGACGCGCCGACGTTTAATTAGCGACTAGCGTCACATTACGGCACACGTGTGATAATTATTTATTATCGCTCGGCTTTTTTAGATGGACAAAGGCTTTGTAGTAATTTTTTTATGTTTTGACAGCGGTGTAGTAAGAGCCACTTTACGAGCAAGTATTCTATACTAATATTATAAATGCGAAAGTTTGCATGGATGGATGGATGTTTGTTACTCAATCACGCCAGAACGGCTGAACGGATCTGGATGAAATTTTGCACAGAGATAGATTATAGTCTAGAATAACACATAAGCTACTTTTTATCCCGGATTTTTTTTATCCCGGGAACCAAAATACTTCACCCCACGCGGATGAAGTCGCGGGCATCAGCTAGTTTAATCACAATTTACCTCCTCTCGGCATTTCTGTAACTGTAAAGCGTGATTGGCGATCGACCGTTTGATCTTCCTCTCTTCAACCTCCTTTATTGTTTCCACTTCCGCCTCGTAGACGGTCTGCACTTGTTGGAACATCTGGGTAATTAGATTAGTAAATTAATATTAGTTAATGTTATAATTGCGAAAGTGTATCTGTCTGTCTGTCTGCTACGCTTTCACTGCCTTTCACGGCCTATCTCTTTAACCGATTTTGAGTTATGAAACCCTAAAAATACTCATAAGTTACGAAAAAAAATCCTTCTATTCTAGTCTAATAATTAAACACATCTTACATATTATTATATAATACTTAAAATCCTACTTATCTATTCTGAATGAACCTACATAATTGTACGTTCTTTGAATAATGATTAATGACAATTGAATAATGATTATGAAATATGAATCACATGACTATTAATTTATATGCTAATTTTATCTAAGCAGTAAGCATTACAGCACCTCATCAATTAGCCCTTTTTCCATCACGCTAACGCTTTTCATAAGTGATTGAACATTCAACGAATTCATGCTCGATTTTTTTTCATTCTGCAATTATATAAATTAAAAGCTAGAATTTAGTATTGCATTATTAAGTCCGGAGTAAGTTGGCGGTGTTTCACCCGCGTGCCTCTGATCTCGTGATCTCTATCCGGTCGTGTCTGATTGCCGCCCCATAGGACTATGAGAGTGCACTATTATATTTGTGTGAGGCACGACTGCATCATCACTTACCATCAGGTGAGATCGCAGTCAAGGGCTAACTTGTAGTGGATAAAAAAAAAGAGTGGCCTAGTTGCTACAACGCATATCAGTCGATATACGATTGTTAAGCAACGTTGACCCAAGTCGGTAACTGGATGAGTGACCGAACTTGGAAGTCCGAATTCGTTTCCTCCGTGCCTCGGAGAGCACGTTAAGCCGTCGATCCCGGTTATTATCACTAATATCTGATAATATATCGTATGCGGAAAGACCTGGGAACCTACCGCATTATTATCCCAAGAAAACCCCTGCCATTATGTGATTAATGGAATGGGGTCACGAGCCTCAGTAATGAGGAATACGACACAAAGAGATTATATGTCCCGCGCAGATGGCTTATCTCTGGGGAGATTGGCAGCCGTGGCCGAAATTCGGTGAACATTATAAAGAAAATACCTTCTCCATTTTCATTTTTCTCTTTTTATATTTCTCCCTCAGCCGTAGTAATCTGCTTTGGCAACTTTTACAGGAGGCATAGTGTTTGCATTGGTGTGTACGGCTTCTATGACTGTGTTTCACGGGTTTGTCTTCACACGACTCTGTGCTTTTGACGCTGGATGATAGACATTCGTCTGATGTTGGAGCTAGACAAAAGATACAAATAGATCATAAAGATAGATAGATGAAGAGGGACAATGACAGCTCAATCAAATCAGCAACTCTTTATCACACTTAAAAACGCACTTCCAGTATGGAAGTTGTATGAAATTCACAGTTGTGACTTGTGACGTCATCAAATTTCAATGCACTTTTTTTCTTTAATCTATAAATTAAAATGGTTATCATACATATAACTAACCGAGGATATGAATTGTAGGTCTTTTAGAAGACCCTCTATTTCATAATCAGTTAGAAATAATTTATTTTTGATATAGGCATCATCCCTATTCTTATTTGCCACACAAAACATAAAAAATAACAAGCAAACTGTAACCCGACAAGGGAAGTTCAGAGCGCGCGCGCTACGCTACGATTGAAGAGCTACTAAAAATTAATTGATTGAATAGTAGTAGGTAAAAAAGTACCGTCCGTCATATCGATTGGGATCGCCGAGTTTCTTGCTTGTTCTTCTCGGTAGGAATGGCATTCCGAACCAGTGGTAAATTCATTCGACGATTCGAAAGCACTTGTAAAAGTTTATTTGAATAAAAACATTTGAATTTTGAATTTTGATTTTGTTAGTGTAAAATGTAGTATTTTTTACCCGGTTTATAATAACGGTTCGATTGATAGTTGATACCTAATTCATCAAAATCAGATCAGTAGTTTAGGAGGTACGGTGGAACATACATAAATACAACCATACATACATAGACTGCTATAATCATGACTAGGTATTGCTTTTGGCTTTGCCGTGGTTGGGTAAAAAAAAATACATAAATCAAAGTGCGCAAGGGCGGTCTTATCACTAAAAGTGATCTGATTGTGATCTCCACACAACGCGTTTCTTAACAGCCTTAAAAGACAAGCCAAGTGCAATCGGACTATCACACGAACGATTCTAACCATCGCGTCGTACACGATTTAACACCATGTTCTAAAGGTCCTTGTTCTAATATACTTTCGTAAATGAAACAAGGGACGCGCTCAAAAATCATGTTTCGTGTATCTATGGGATATTTTATTTTTATTATTAATTGTTGTTTATCTGTTAAAACAACTGTCTTCCTATTAATTATTATGGTCTATGAGATAACTAGCTCGCTGACAGACAGACGGATATGACGGACAGCGAGTACATATGGACGTGTTACATCTTGGAATATTTTTATAATTATTTCTCACCTCCGGGCGGAAAGCGTCAATTTTCCTCCCGCTGCGCTAAACGAAAATGCCGCTTTCCGCCTCCGTCGAGGAGAAAAATAGTATACACACCACGGGCAGTAAATAAGAAAGCCTCAGATCACATGTAATTGTTGTCCGAGGCGAAGCCGAGGTCAATAAACATGTGATCTGAGGCATTTCTTATTTTACTGCCCTAGATGTGTAATATACTATTACAGCATTCTACAATCATGCGACATATTTGATTGATAATGGACGATTTTGATAGGGTATTATGTGGGCCGATCCCGGCGGCACTGCAATGCCGGGCCGACCCGTGACGGGCGGCCGTCGGGTTGACATGGATGAAATCTTCACTGATTTGATCATAATATTACTTAATAAACATATTGTACACTATACAGTGTGGGAACTTTCAGAATTTGATCTTAACCAAATGGCCACAGGCCAAGTAGCGATAATTGAAGAATGTAACACGGCGGTAGACATTCAACTAGGATCAATCTTTGAAGCGCAATATTATATTATACCTAAAACTTCCAGCGCCATCTAGTGGCGTTTACATGTAGCTCGTCGTCATCCTCAACTGCAAACCTAGAGCCTAAGCACAAAAGTACGCGCAAGCAATGACAAAGTGCCCCGGGCCTCCGAAAGGTGGAATCTATTTAATTTATCATCCAAGTATATTAATAATTATTGTTATGAAATCTTATTATTATTAATATAATTTATTACAATTACCATCTTCCAAGCAAATTGGCTCCTTTTGATACATAGGTATACACTTGAGAATACAGTATAGCAATGGTGATTCCCCACCCTTGTATAAATTCACGATTTTAGATGCATGCACAGAATCACATTTTACACCTGAAATATTAAAAAAATAATAGATTAGAGTTGAGACTAGAAAATTGCACCTTATATTTAAATTCACTTCCATAATACCTTGACAATAATTAGATACTTACCTAAATAGTTTAAAACGGACCATACATCATTCTCATGAAACCTTAAGCCAGAAATATTACTGTCTGCTGTCTGCCTGAGATCTCTTGCAAAGTCAAACACCATATTAGCCAGTGGAATTTCTGATACAAACACAGATAAACTGTAGCTGAATTCCTGAAAAACATGAGTTCAATGATGTAATTTGAGTTACTATGATGCATTGAATAATGAAGTAGTCCAACTTATGATAAAAATGTAAAAGTTTGTATGTTTGTTACCCCTTCATTCCATAATTACTGAACTGATTTGGCTGAAATTTTGAATGGGGATATGTTGGAGATAGAGCTACTACCTTGACAACACATAGGCTTCATTTTATCGATGAAAATTAAAGAGTTCCTACAGGAATTAAAAGCATTAATTCACATATATTCTAATATATAAAAGGAAAAGGTGACTGACTGACTGATTTATCAATGCACATCTCAAACCACTGGACGAATCAGGCTGAAATTTGGCATGCAGATAGCTATTATGATGCAGACACCTGCTAAGAAAGGATTTTTAAAAATTCAACTCCTATTGGGGTAAACTAGGGGTTTGAAGTTTGTGTAGCCCATGCATTCGAAGTCGCAGGCGCATGCTAATCTATACTAATATTATATATGTGAAACTTTGGCTGGATGGATGGATGGATGGATGGATAGATGGATGGATGGGTGGATGGATGGATGGATGGATGGATGGATGGATGGATGGATGGATGGATGGATGGATGGATGGATGGATGGATGGATGGATGGATGGATGGATGGATGGATGGATGGATGGATGGATGGATGGATGGATGGATGGATGGATGGATGGATGGATGGATGGATGCATGGATGGATGGATGCATGGATGGATGGATGGATGGATGGATGGATGGATGGATGTTTGTTACTCAATCACGCCTCAATGGCTGAACGGATCTAGATAAAATTTGGCACAGAGATAGATTATAGTCTAGAATAAATAACACTAGGCTAGGCTAGGTACTTTTTATCCCGGAAAATTAAAGAGTTCCCGCAGGAACCAAAAAACCTCAATCCACGAGGACGAAGTCACGGGCATCAGCTAGTTTATAAAATGTTTAAAGAGGTCTTACTTTAAGCAAGTCATTCTTGCAAAAAATAATTTGAGATGGGTGCAAAACCCATAGTTAGTTAAAATCAAATTATTTTCATGGCAAAGTTTACCCATTGATCCAAGCAAAACAGGTAAGCTATAACTAGGTTCAAAACTCTATTATGAGAGGACACAAAAATGAATCAACATACCAATCTGAGCAAATATTCCGCTATCAACATATTTAATGCTTGGTATACCAATTCTAAACGTTGGGTGAAATGCTTCTGGCAAGCTGGTGGACCACCTAAAAATATGAATATTTTTTTTAGTAAATATTAAAAAAGAAATATAGCAATAATTAGATAATCAGCTCGAAGGTATAACTCTTGTTATTCAAAGGTTTTAATGACATAACTAGCTTTTCCACTGAATGTGTTGCAATGCGACATCACCTATTGTACGTTTATGGCACTAAGTACTACAAGTCACCTTCACGCAAGTGCCGACAAAAACTGTACAAACTTTCAATTCAAATGGATACGTGCACTCATATTTAACAGAAAGACTGACAAAATATTACTTTTACAACGAACATTATCAAGATACTTCCTTCAAACTAGAGAAGAAAAACTTTGAAAGTTACGATTGCCATCGCGATTTCAATGATTGTATTATCCATAAGCTCAAACCTACTAACCTGTTTCAGCACTTTTCAAAACCTCAACGATGTGTCCTCGTAAATAAGCCCGTAAGTCGTTCAAAATACCATTGTTTTCAAAAAGCTCTGTTATAAACTTTTGGAAGTTCTCTGAGGATTCAGAATCATTGTTATCAGGACTTCGATAAAAGGTTGCGTTTTCTTCTTCAGCCGCGCAATTCATGTTGTAGGTTGATTGAAAGTTTACTCTATTTAAATACCAGTATTTTTAATATTTTACTTCTTCAGCACACGAAAAATTTCAAAATTCCCAAACATCTTGTTTGACATTACTTTCTGTTCTGTCAGTTTTCTGTTGACATATCCGGTTGCCAATGCCACCGACTAGTGACTAGTATTAATGTTTATAAACGTTTTTTTGAATTAAATAAAACTTATTATTTTCGAAAAATGCAATTTTATAAATTAATTAATTTCTTGGCTATTTTTACCAATATTTAAATTAATGTCTACGCGGCATCGAAGTCCGAATAATTGAAGACTTTCTTTTTGGGAGTTGTCCAAAAAATGTGAAAATGATAGGCAAAGGAATGTCGAAATAGAGCTGGCAACTATTTCGCCACTATACTCATCAGTCCCTGTGGCGCAGAGGATAGCGCGTTGGACTTCTAATCCAAAGGTCGTGGGTTCGATCCCCACCAGGGATGGACAAAAAGATACTTTTTACATTTTTTTTGTAAATGATTTTAATATTAATTTATTTATTTAAACAATTATTATATTATCAGATGTTAATGATTATTTAATCGCTAGGTTTAACTACTACATAATACTATTAAAAACTAAATTAAATCTAAATTAAAAACTAAACATTAAAACATTAAAATTATTTAAACTATATTTTAAACTAGCGATCCGCCCCGGCTTCTAGCACTAATAATCCTAATCTATATAATATAAACTATCCTATCTCTCAAGTTAGATCGAACTGCACATGGTGTGCGAATTTTATTATAATCGGTTAAGTGGTTTAGAAGTCCATTGAGGACAAACATTGTGACACGAGATTTATATATATAGAAGAAGATAAGAAATTAGTGATCTCAATATGATGCTTAATAAAGTACGTACTCGGTAGTCCCGTACCCAGTAATCACCTATGTATACTTACTCAACTCAGCTTATATACCGAAGGAGCAGTAACATTATTTTCCAATTTTTTCCAATGATTATTTCACACTTTATTTAGACGATTTCATTTGATGTATTTTTACATTACGTATCATATCATTAAAACCGGCAACTTAATTTTATGTCGAATATCGTATCGGCAAGAATCGCATCAGATAATGTGAAAACGCACTCATAAGGCGCACTGTGCACGGTCCGATAAAATGAAACTGGATGTGAAGATTGATTAATAGACCAAAGACATCATAGATTTGCTAGGATCTGAAACTTTTGTCTGTGAGTTGGCAGTTGTCAATGTCATTGTCAATCAAAATAAAATAAAACAACACCCAAGTGACCCCATTAATTGTCCAACACAAAGTATAATAATATTGGTCCAGATATTGGTCCAACACCTCTTTGCACCCAGTAAACTCAAACAAACACTTTATTATAATAACATCTAAGAAATAACGATAAGTAAATATGAGGCGTCGTGCGGGAGTCGGTGCGATACAGAAGCAAAGGCTGGAGCAAGAGAAATACAGGGAAAAGGGATCCGAGATTCAGGAAAACCAATTCCAGCAGATGTCCAAACAACTGGAGGTTTTCAGGTGAATTCCAAAAGTATCCGATTTTCATGACTCACCTTCATGGCTTCCTTTCATGGCACCTTTTCGCTTCATGGCTCCACCGCTAAAACAATTAACGAAATACTTTACCCATAAAATTGATACTTTATACTCCAAAAAATTAAAGCGTTTCTAAGACAATCCATACGGATGAAGTCTGAGACATTAGTGAATTCTAAGTGAAGTTATGCACGGAAGTACCTTCAGGGCTCGAGTGACTAGACATCTTCTAGGCAAGCGGGCTCTATCCTAGATTTCATCATTCTATAGGCATGGTTGCTGTTGTCAAGTGTAACCTTATACTTACAGAAATAAATCTTCATTAAAAAAAAAGTCCTACTGTGGTTTTTTCAGAGAAAACCTGGAAGAGTTTGCAACTAAACACAAAAGCGAGATAAAGAAGAATGCGCAATTTCGGCGCCAATTTCAGGAGATGTGTGCAGCTATTGGTGTTGATCCTCTTGCTTCTGGAAAAGGCTTTTGGTCAGTGTTAGGTACAACAATTTTATTACTATTTTGATGTCTTTATGATTTTTTTCCAATCCCAGTTGTATAATACAGACTAAACAGGTGTCATAGATCTTAACACATAAAAATGTATACAATTACTGTTTTCCTTATTATTATACTACTTAGCTGATGCCCGCAACTTGGTCCGCGTGGATTGAGGTTTTTAGTTTCCTGCTGGAACTCTATAATTTTCTGGGATAAAAAGTAGCCTGTGTTATTCCAGACTATAATCTATGCCATATTTCACTCAGATCCATTCAGCCATTTTGGCGTGATTGAGTGACAAACAACCATCCTATTCATCCTATATATTCATCTAAACTTTCTCATTTATTATATAAAAAGCTTGAGTAACTCACTAAGTAAAATTGAAAGTTTTTAAGGTATTACAGGCATTTTAAACGTTCTAATTACTGGGCCATCGTTATCACCAGTTGTCAGTAGCATCTGGCCCCCGATTGTGTAAGAAAATCGTAATCGTTTGTCAATCGTATAATTCGACCTGTTTAAGGAGTTCATAGATGCCTGCACATAAAAAAGCATGCATGAATGCCTTCAATAGGTCCAATAATCAGTTTAATAAACGATTAAGATTACGATTTTCTTACACAATCGGGGGGCTGCTTTCCATGCAGAGTAAAGAGTTAGAAGATGACCTACCTGTTATGATTATTTTTGAATGCTGTTTTTCTAGGTATTGGTGACTTTTACTATGAGCTTGGTGTGCAAATAGTGGAAGTGTGCTTAGCGACGAATTATAAAAACGGTGGACTCATCACATTAGAGGAGTTACGGAACAGGCTCATTGCAGCGAGGGGCAAGGCCAAGAAACACCAGGATATCACCAACGAGGACCTATTGGCTGCTGTCAAGAAACTTAGAATATTTGGAAATGGGTAAAGTATTAAAATTATTTTACGATCTTCTCTTGTCTTTTCAGCAACTCGTAGCTTTACTTGTAAGATACTATAACTGATTATCACCATAATGTTTTATAAGTAATTATTGAACATCAAAAAGTGTACAGTACAATGTACCTAATTTGAATAAAATTAAAATCAATTATTTTATTCGAAGTAGATACTAAATTGTAAACTTTTTGAAGGTCATACAACATTAAAAATTAATGTTGTAATTAATTAATGAACATCGTTCAAATCATAATAGTTAAATTATACTATGACTAATTTTCTTACAATATTTTATTTATTTATTTTATTTCACCCAACTTAATTCTATCCTTACAGGTCACCTAATGCGATAGAATTTATAAGCCTTACATTATTTACAATTGGAATATACAAATAATAAAAATATGTATACTTAATTAACTACATTTACATACCTACTTATAACCTAACTAACTGAATACAAATGAAGCGGCTTTTGTTAACTCGCCCAGTGAGCAGCTGAACAGCCCCCCGATTATGTAAGAATTGTCGATCAAACGTAATGGTTCAGAGTCAAAGTAATATAAACCATATAACTGCATTGAATTAGAGCTCAATTTCATGTATACATTCTTATACGTTAGAGTATCGTTCATACCTAAACGTATAAGAATGGGTATACGAAATTGAGCTCTAATTTAATGATGTTATGGTTTATTTACTTTGCCGCAGAACTTTAACGATTTCATCGGCCATTCTTACATGATTGGGGGGCAGGTCCTTATGCCATAAAAATGTAAAAATATTAAAAAAATATTATAGACCTACTTTAAAGTTAAAGCCTCCCACCAGACGGGACCTGAGAATCAAGAATTTGATAATTTTATCAAATTGACTCTGCTTGGGACTGAACTCCCAGGCTAGAAGACTTATAATACCACAGTGCTAACTGCTTCAGGGAAGTCATCAAAATCTCAAGTCTCTAGAAAATCTCAAACTCTGGGATCTGTAAATGAATTTATATCAGTCAGTCCATATTTTTCACATGTACCTATTTATAATCTCTTTGTTTAAACAACGTAAATAATTTTATTGCAACAAAACACATAACATAATTTATACATTAAAATGCTAGAAACTAAATATTAAATTAACTATAAATAAATTGAAAACAAATCCTTACATCATCATCATCATCCTCAACCGATAGACGTCCACTGCTGGACATAGGCCTCTTGCAAGGATTTCCACACCCCGCGGTCTTGCGCCGCCTGAATCCTTGACATACCTACTAACAATAAAAATAAAACCCCAATCTCTTTGTTTTAGATTCACAGTAGTCCCAATAGGTAAAGGGAAGTGGCTAGTACAATCTGTGCCTGGAGAATTGAACTTAGATCAAACCCTAGTCCTGCAGAAGGCAAGCACGTTAGGCACAGCTTGGGTTTCTACGAGTATTCTTACTCAGGATTTGAGGTAAGTTTAAAATTATCCTATTCTGATACCTGTCTACACCTGACCCATAAAAATGTAGAAACCAGTGCAGTAGAAAAAGTCCAATAGAAGTTTTGTCTGGTGGGACGCTTTGTTTGTGGCTAGTTACCTCCCTACTGACAAAGACATGCTGGCTGGCGCTTTAGGCTAGGCTCTCGAAAAAACCTCGTGTTTTTTTTCGCAAGTTAACGCTATTAATCGTATGAAGGTACACGCACTTACGATTATAATTCGTGCGAAAAATACTGTGGTTTGATACAAATTTCACGCGTTGTGGTAAGAATTATATTATTGTATGACGTTCACTGCATTTGCTGTGCATGGTAGGTAAAATCCGTACGCGGAAAATAGATCGCGAAAATGTGCGGACGTTTTTCGTAGTGCGGGTTAAGTGTTCTAATACGATGCTATGTAGAAACCAATTATGTAGTAGCATTGGTTTAATATAACTGCAATACCCCTAGCAGCTTAGCCCGCTACCATCATAGGCTGCAACATCACTAAGCATCAGATGAGATTAGAGTCAAAAGCTAACTTGTAATGGAATATAAAACCTATTAGTCAATACATAATATTATATTCCTAAAATAAGTATACAACAACCTCAATGCAAGCCTCAATGTACTTCTTGTTTTCAGGATAAAAATATTTGACAGAGCATCTTGCTTTTTCTAATAACATGATGACCAGACTCCGACTTATTTTTAAAAATGTTTTCAATGAAACATAACACGTAAAAATGAAGGAAGTTTTTTTTTATTTTAATCTTCTTGTTTTCAGGTGGAATGACACCAGAGCAGAAAATGCTCTAAACCACATGGTAAAGGAAGGCCTCGCTTGGGTTGACAATCAGGACCCTAAGGAAACCCTCTACTGGTTCCCGAGTATGTTTTCCGAGTGTGTTTCTGCATCTTGATAAGATATTTTGTTCATACCAAGTAAAACGTGTTCTGTATGTGATATATTTTAATATGTATTTCAATAGTGTCTGTTTGGTTGCATAATGCATACATCTCTAAATTAAATTAGTAGGCCCCAAAGTAGTTTTATATTTTCCGCGTTAAAGATTGTGAAAGGATTTTGTTAATTATGTAGACCCATTATTTTGATTTATTTAGAGATTATGAGTAATCAAACTAGCACTAATCTTGTTTTATAATTATATCACCTATATGTATAGTAATTTTATGATATCAATGTGTATGTAAATACAAATAATGTGATCTAAATATAAATAGTGAAACAAAATGAAATATTTAATAATATTTATTTAAAATCTGTAAATAAATTGAATTCTCTTACATGTTTTAGTAATTTAATATTGCACAGTAGAAATTATTTAATAATATATGATGCTTATATTTTTAACAAACAAACCATAGTTTAATGTTTAATTCATGTCATCAGTAGATCTAGTTGACAAAATATAATATTCTATATATGACATGATTCAATATATTTTGTCAACTAGATCTACTGTTTTCATGATTTGGTGAACTGATAACAGACACGTTTAATTGATTTCTTAGCTCCCTATTTTCTTTATCCAAATTATCTAATTTCTTCTTTAGTTTCTCTGTCATGTCAATATAAGAATCCTTCCACCTGGAAATGAAAATTTATTTGAATTTTCTGATTTTAACTTTGAAGAAGTTTAATTACTTACTTTTGTTGCTTACTTTTTATTAAGCTCCATTTGGTTCTCCAGATGTTTATTTAGTTCCATCAATTCTTCTTCTTTCGTTGATACCATTCTAAAAATAGGTGCATTTTATTAAAAATAAATTTTACTCTTGACATCATAGGTACCTATGAAGTTCTTGCGTAAGTCTGCAAAAAATACATACTTTTGGCTTAGTTGAGTCCTAGATGATAGCATGGATTGTAATTTGTTAACCATCCCATGTGTTTCTTCTAATGATTTTTGAAGGTGATCCACCTGCAGTCTGTAACAAGAATTTTAACAAATTTATTTTGTAACAAATAACTACCAATTATAAATCTTTAAAAACTCAAAATAATATGATAGTGTTATAGACCTAACATAATATATGGTGATGGATAAGGTTTTTAAGATGCAAACTAACAATATGTAA
Source organism: Erebia ligea (assembly GCA_917051295.2). Taxonomy (NCBI): domain Eukaryota; kingdom Metazoa; phylum Arthropoda; class Insecta; order Lepidoptera; family Nymphalidae; genus Erebia; species Erebia ligea. Next base: position 10,582,027 of record OU785241.1, on the reverse strand, counting down.
TACAAATACTCGGTCATTTATTTACTTATTATTAGGTACTATTTATTATACATTAGGTATATTAAATTAATTGCAATGCAACAATATAACAGCAGTTAGATCCATATCCACTCGCAACCAAGGTAAAGATAGGTCTATAACAATAGGAAACATAAATTGTAACAAACAGTTCAACAAATAAGTTGAGAAGTAATTCACCCGTTGTCCTAGGTGAGTGACAGAAGCGACGCGACGGGATGTGACGCCATAGAAAATGACAGACGTTGTCGCGTAGATACGTGAGTTTTCTATGGCGTCACATCGCGTGGCGTCGCTTCTGTCAATAGAAATAGTATGTATATTCATACAACTAGAACGGTCACTTATGTGTTTTTGATAAACAAATTCACACCTTTTTTAGTTAAATAATAAAGTTCAATTTAGATTACCTTTCACTCATAGGGAATTTCGGTCTCGACAAGGACTCACTTTTAAGTCGCGCTGTCTCGTCTCGTTCAATTAATAATAATTATGGTGTTCGCTTAGAAAGAGACAACGCGCCTTAATATTAGCTCTCTTTCGGCTCGCGTTTCGTGCGTAAGTGATCCTTCTAGTTGTATGAATATACATATTATTTCTATGCTTCTGTCGCTCACCTAGGACGACAGGTTAGTAGGAAACTTAAGGCTAAAACAGCAGATTTATTCTTACTTAAGTTCATTAATTTGGGTCTTCATAAGGTTCTCTTCCCAGTCGCGACGTTTCCTGTCTCTCGTGTGTGCATCTTGAATTCTTTGTATGTCCATTGTAAGGCATTGTTTCTCGCATACTAGTTGTATATTGCGACGTTCTGATAGCACCTACAATATCAAATATTCATAAGCTATAAAAAGCTATCGACCGTGTTAATCATACTTATTAATTTAAAATAGTAATAAAGTTGTAATTTTAAAAACATTCTAAGTTTTTCTAAAGAATAAATAATTATGATGACAGATTTATAGCAACTGCATGCAAAATTGCTTTAAAATTTTCGTTTAGGTGTTCTGCAGGGTTGGATCATCAAACCATTATATTTTAATGCAGAAACTACTTACCAATTCTTGGAACATAGCCTCGAGTCTTTGCTCAGCGAGCGCCAGTTTAGGGTCTGTTGCATTTATATTGTTCTGTTGTTGTTTCACGAAATTTTCATTTGTCGTTTGTAGAACTTTTATTTCTCTGTAAATAATACGAAATATCCTTGAAATCAATTATTATACTTATTGGTGTACTCTGTCGAAAGGATGTACCTATAGATTTGCTTGCAAAAACTTTTTTACAATCTACGGAATTATTCCTATCAGATTCTTATTATTTGTTACGTACTTACCGTAAAGCCTTATTTAGTAGAAGTCCCTTTTCAACCAGCTCACTGTCAAGATTCCTGATGTGTTGAAGCATATCAGAAACCTTTTCATTGTATTTGTCTTTAACGTCGTCTATTTCTTTTCTATAACTTGCTTCTATATCGCGTTGGACATTAGTTAATGTTTGCTTTAGGGTCGATAGTTCAGCTGAAAATCAAAACATACCACAAGAAGCTTCTGATTTATTCCTTTAACTTTTTTTAAATTTATGCATTATAGTAGGTACATATATGATTAGCAGACGAAAATATACCTGTAACTTCTGCAATTTTCTTATATGCTTCATTTTTTTGACCTGATACTAAATCGAACAGTTGTAATGCTTCTGCGACCTATAAAATATCACGAAAAAGTCATTGAATGTAAAGAATAACTAAGTTGGAGTTGAGTTACAGGTTGGAGATAACATTATATACCTACCTTAGATTTCGCTTCTGCTTCCTTTTTAATTTTATCAACACATTCTTTCTGGCATAGCAACAGTTGTGTTTTGATATCATCGCGACTCTTTATTTCGGAAGATAAATTTATTTTATGTTCTTCCAAACATTTTTTGACCTCTGCTAATTCATCTTCTAGTTCTTTTCCTCTTTCCTTATAAGATGCTATTTCTTTGTCTTTAGTTTTTAATGCAGCTTCTAATGAATTGTGCTCGCTGTGTATTCTTTTGTATTTTGATTCTAATTCAACGTAATCAGCCAGAGCTGTTTCAAACTTAAGTTCTAAGTCTCTCCTCTCATCTGTAGCTTCCTAAATAAATCAATAGAACATGTTCATAAAATGTATTGTCATATTTCTTAAGCTTTTAAAATAATTTGTAGGAACTTACATGGTTTCCTCTTCTGTTGTTATCATAGGACTGATACGTTTTCAATTCAATATCTAAAGCATCGATAGTTTTCTGTGATGTCTGCCACAGCACATGGAGAGAATCTCTTTCCTATAACAGAGAGGCAGGAAACATGCTTGTAACATTAATATTCGTGCATAATTAAATTATTTTGCAAAACTTCAATTCAATAAAAAATGCATTGAGAATACTTGTCCATCTTTAAAAATGGAAATTATTGCTTCTGATAAAAATCTTCTCTGTACATAAAAATATCAATTGCCGTGCGTTAGTCTAACAAAAACTCGAAAATTGCTGGGCCTGATGAATATTTTCACCTTGGTAAGTAACGCGATTTGTCTCCTCAGTTCTTCAAGTTCGTAAGTGTGGCCGTTGTTCTCATGCGCCTGCTGAGCGTGGTGGAGCTTTTCCTTAAGCAAGGCTCCAACTTGCTGCGATAGCTTCTGATTGTCGGCTATCAGAGTTCTTATCTCTTGCTCCACGACTGCTTGGTTTTGCTGTAAATAGGGATTGGTTAGGTATTCGTGAAAAGCTAGCTTACTGCCTTCAAGTGTAGATGCACAAATCTAAAACGGTAAGGAAAAGTTGAATTACTTAACAAAATTTAAATAAGATTAATTAAATATTAATAGCATTCGAAAGCGTAGGTATCGAATCGGGTGTAAGTATCTTATATCTGCTGAGAGCATAGATTTAATTTGGTCTCGCTAGGGAGCGCAGCGGATGATAAATCTATGGCTGAGAGTGAAAACATAATATAATTATTATTAAGTACTTTACTTTTAGAGATTGGTAATTGGTAAGAACTTCGATCCAGACTAGACTTTAGGACCCAATACACGTGGGTAGTAGGGCTTTCGAATACCGGTTTTTCTCAATACTGGTATTAATACCGGAAAGATTTTTTTCAATACCATTATTTGAAAGAAAATACTTAGGTATATCATAATAAAATATGCATTAGTCAGATCAAATCAGATTTCTGAACGTTTTGAGAGACAATGAAATAGAAATGCCAAGCCACAGGGATCTAAATTCAAACACTTATTTTTCCCTCTGAGTGAACAAAAACGACTTTTCTTCACTGGTTTTAAGCAATATAGACGCTCTTTTTGAGCTAATTTGATTAAGATACAAGTTTAGTTTAAGTAAGAACTTAGCCGAATAAAAACAGTGGCATGTACCAAGAAATATATGCAATAGTCACTGTTTCGTTTATAGTGTCACCAATACCGGTATCCCGGTATTCGACATTTCAATACCGGTATTGAAAACCCTACTGGGTAGGTATTATAATTTATGAATACTTACTAAATAGTTAATAGGTAGGTACCTAAATAACTTACCCTGTAAAATTGGACTTCGTTTTGCAAAGCTTCTAAGTTATAATTATCTGTTGACTCCATTATTTATTGTTACGAATGAGATATCTGATTAGGTAGGTACATGATGAAACTCAGTAATAAAAGTTTAATTTAATATTAGGTAAGGCAAGGTAGTTTTGTTTACATTTCGCGCGTCTATGTATTGGTGGTTGCCTAGCAACGTAATATTTGATCATGGAGGTAGGAAATCCATGTAGTACAGTACTGTTGTGAGAGTTGTGAGTACGTGGTGAGTATATACCTACAGCAATACATATTAAATTATAGACCCGATTTATGTTGTAAACATTATTTGGAGCGTTGCAACTTGCAATAAAAAAGTGGCTTTAAAAAAGGGGTTTATGTTCAAAATATAATCATAAGCATAATTACATGATTTATGTGTTTGTATCCATGTAAGCCAATTGACTTACCAAATGTAAGCCTATTAATAAATTAGGATATTTAATTCCTTTATGTTGTTAAAATATTAAAAATTAGTACCTAGTAGGTACAGTAGTAATTTAATAATTAAAATCCTCAATGAAAATAAAATTCGGAAGAGTATTTTTGAATGTTTCTTCTTCATATTTTGTTTTCAAGTGGCTTTAATTATTAGTGCCACACCAGCTTTGAATGTTTCTTCTTCTTCTTTTCTTGGTTTATGGTTTTTATTAGTGCCAAAACAGCACAATTCACTTCGCCAGTGTCGAGTAACTTGAGGGAGGCACAAAGGAGATTGGCCGGTTACAGAGTGCAAAAATTACTGAAAACGCTCTGTAATAATATATTTGTTAGTAAACTATTCTAAATAACAATATACCATAAAGAGACAAACACAAATAAATATAAAAATAATAGGGATCTATTATAGTACAATTATTTAAGTTTGTTAATTTTAAAATATTTACAAAGATACTTATCATAAGGACTATAGGCTAACATTAGGACACACACAACATTCAAGGGACGGGGAACTTTAGGGGGAAGAACATCATATAATTTAAAGGGAAGAATAGGACAGGAGAAGAGAATGTGAGAGACTGATCCCTCGTCCAGACCACACTCACACAGGGAGCTGTCACGCACTCTTAATTTTGCCAAGTGTACGGGGGTGCAGGAAGACGACTGATAGTAGAGGCACAGGGTAGATAAACCTCCTAAAGGTGACCTAGCGAACCGATTTTTTATGAAAGAAGAACCAAGGTCGTCGTGGGATATCAGGTTGTATGGAAGCATAAAAGCTTACCCTTGATAGAAATCGATTCAGTGTAGGTACTTTGAGTTCCAAGAGCTCTCCAATGAATGTTTCTGAACGGTATGCTAATATCGATTTGTCAAATGTCAATGTGACATGTGACAGCCGTAATGACTGAATTTTCCAATGAATTTTCAAAACAATCACAAATTGCAATTTTATTTTGAGCTAGCGGCGAAAGTTTGTGAGTTTTTTATTAACAGAAATGTAAAAAATTATAGATTTGAAGTTACTACTGTCGTTACCGTGAATCCCTTGTGCCACAATGTCAAGGTACGTTAAACTTATGACATGAAAATGGATTGATGCAATGCGGTGTTTTCGAGTTTATAATTCATTGCGTATTTCTCTGTTTTAGCCTTTACTTCGACATCAGAGAGGACCAGTGGCCGTTAGTTTACGACGACAAGTACAATGTGTCTTTCTGCGGCTTCGAGAAGTTTCATGTATTTGATGCAAAAAAGTGGCGTAATATTATACAGGTGTGTTACTTTACATTCATATTTACGAGTATAAATACAAACCTATACCAGTAAATACATAATACACGTATTTTTTAAATATCTTGCAGTATCTCATTGATGCCAACTTCATAACTCGAGAATGTCTGGTCAAGCCACTTGAAGCGAAAGAAAATGAGTTGCTATTGGTGCATACTAAGAAGTACTTGAAATCTCTTAAAGTAAGTTTTACACCTTTTCGCAGTTTTACTTACTGTAGTGGAATTACTGACAATCTTATAGGGCAGGCATTGTGAATGTGGTGATTTAGGCAGGCCGCATATGTTTGTTTTCTGAAATCCCGATTCTGAATTACAGGAGGCAGCACAGACGTTAGTAAATGATAAATTATTTATTTATTGGACAACTTGTGTCATTTATGATACGTTAAGACTACTACCAGTTTGGAATGTTAATTCTACTGAGAAAAGCCGGCAAGCAACTCAGCAGTTGCTGAAAAAAGAAAGAGGTTATTATAAGTAAACAATACAACACATATACAACAAGTACAACGTTACAAGTATTGCACTGACTTGTGGGTCACTGGATGCGAGGACAATTGCTTCCATGCAACTTGTAAAATCATCCTTAGTATATTAGCATTTTAGAATGTGTGCCATGGCATTAGAAACATATGTACAGAATGTTTTCCATTCAGAAAAAAATGACCATTTGTGGTAGTCAATGCATTTCATGACTTGATGCATTAGAGGGTGGAATATGGAAAATGAATTCAAAAAACGAACATATGCAGCCTGCTATAAAGTTGAAATTTTTTCAGTGGAGTGGCAAAGTCGCAATGATAGCAGAGGTGCCAGTGGTCGCTTGTGTCCCCAATGTACTTGTGCAGCATGCCTACTTGAAGCCTATGAGGTGAGACAGTGATAGGTCTAAACTCTAAGCTGTCAAATTGGCATGTAAGTGAACACTGACCAAGCTTGGCTGCTGTTGTTGTTGGGTATTTGGGTATGTTAGTGAACAAGCTTGGCAATCAATAATTGGGTATTTGACAACTAGTCAAATAAATTATTTTTTTGTGATTATTAAATATAAATTACTAGTGGTTCGCCCCAAACTGAGACCTCGCGGTTTCACAGAGCGCCATCTATTGACATCAGTGTGAAGTTCTGTTAAAAATATCATCATCATTAAAAATTAAATAATTTCGTTTCCTTATAATATTTATCTAAGTTTAGTATTTGTTGTTCAAGTACAGGATATAATTCAAATAATTGATCAAGTTTCAGGCTTGAGAGTTCAGAAAATTGAGAGTTCTGAGGTCAACTTTGGACGTTAGAAAATCGCCACTTTGCAAGCCCCCCATTTCGTCAATTTTAAGAGAAAAATTCAAAAAAAAATATTTTTGGACTCTACTCCTAATTATCTTTAAAATGATATACTGCAACCCTATGTAACGCTATAAAAAATATTTTACTTCGCATTCGCTTCTATGAGAGCCCCCCTGAAATAAAGATTTTTATAACTTTTTAAGCCATATTCGGCGGGAGGCCATCGGTTTACATATTATATTTAAATTTGAAGTAATTATGTCCAGCAATTCAGAAGTTATAAGGCTCTGACAGACGGACGGACGGACAGACGGACAAGTGCCAATTCACCCAAGTAGACTCAGAGACCTTCGCTTCGCTCGGTCAATTATTATTATTGTCTCCCAAAAGACATACCCACCCCACCCCCATCACAAACCCCCTGTTAGTTCTATGTTGAATAACCATTTTAAACTACTTATCTATAAAACTAAAAAAGTGTGAATAACTTAAGATGATGTCACAAATCACAATTCAGTATTTCATACAAAATCCCATACTGAGCACACATTTTGATGTTTGAAAAATGTTACTGATTTGACTAGTTGTCAAATACCCAGTCGCTGTTAATTCATGGTTCATACAAAAATGCAGTTTTCTTGCTCTTGATTGGACTGAAACATTAACGGCCGAAATTAATAATCAATCTCTCTGTAATCTGTCGATAAGTTGCTAAGCAACATTGTTTTTTGAAGAAAAGTACAATACAACTCTGGACAAATAACATTTCGGCCGTTAGTATACTTAACACAAAAGTACAACTACATACAACATATTCATAAAAGTGTTTATAATATGACAAATAGGATTATTCATTTATGTAGACTATGGACTTTTAGGAGCAAGTCCAGATGGTAATGATTTTTTTAATACTTACTTTACCTAATAACTGAAAAACTAAATTTTCATGTTTTTATACGACTGCCTGAAAAAAGGAGTATATTGTTTTCAGGGTTCATGTACATGTATGTATGGATGTATGTATGTATGTGAGTTTGTATATTCCACCATAACTTCTATACGCCTGAACGGATTTTGATGTATAAGGTCCAAAATGTACTTATGATAATGTGCATAATTAAAGTACTTATTGGATATTTGTTAATTTTTAAAAGCCAGGAAAATATAATAGATAATCATCTTCAGAAATATAAGTTTTGCATAACAGAATGCAGGATTTTTATCTTACGAGTATGTTGAACATCCACAATCATTATCTATGTTGTCTGTGCTATTTACGTTTCTAGTGAAGGGGTGCATGTACATTCTATTAGTTTTATTTACGCCACTACAATCTCAGGCCTTGACTACAATATCACCTGATGGTAAGTGATGATGCAGTCTAAGGTGGTAGCGGGCTAACCTGTTAGAGGTTTGACAGTTATATTCAACTCATACCCCTATTCGGTTTCTATACGGCGCGGCGTCGTACCGGAACGCTAAATTGCTGACGGCACGTCTTCGCCGGTAGGGTAGTAAGCAGCCACGGCGACAGCCTCCCGTCAAGCCAGACCAGAGAGAAAATATAAATTCCGAAATTGACTCTGCCAGGAATCGAACCCGGGACCTCCCACGTTAAGACAACAGCGCTCAACACTGCGCCAGGGAGGTCGAATAAAACTATTTTATTGCAATACTAGCTGATGCCCGCGACTCCGTCCGCGTGGTTAAGTTTTTTTGATTCCCTCGGGAACTTCCTAATTTTCCGGTATAAAAAGTAGCCTATGTCACTCTCCAGGTCCTCAACTATGCCCATGCCAAAAATCACGTCGATCCGTTGCTCCGTTGCGGCGTGATTGAAGGACAAACCAACAAACCATCAAATAAACACACTTTCGCATTTATAATATTAGTATGATTCAGGTTACAAACAGGCGGGTCAGTGCTAGCGGGTAAACTGGCCCTGGACAGAGGCTGGGCGATCAATGTCGGCGGCGGTTTCCACCATTGCAGCGCGTCGCGCGGCGGCGGCTTCTGCCCCTACGCAGATATCACGCTGCTCATCAAAAACCTGCTGATACACTGCGGCGTGCAGAACGCTATGATCGTCGACTTGGACGCGCATCAAGTGAGGTGACCCCTTTACAGCATGCAACAACATGAACCGCTGCAGTATCTTCTACCTACCACTGTGCTAGCTTCTGCCCCTATCAAATCAACTGTGTGTGGCTGGCATGCTACAATCGTAGGCCACATTGTCAGCCACTATCCACTACAGCCCATTAACGTCCCACTGTTGGGCACAGGCCTCCACTCTCATAGGAGAGAGGGAATTAGAGCTTAGACCCACCACGCTGCTCCAATGCGGGTTGGCGGGTTTTAACGACTATTATCATGTTAGTGATATTAGTCAATTACTTACATTGTTAAATATATTACATTGTCAGCAGCCTAAAAAAAATTCTAATACACGCCAGAAAACACTTAGCTTAATACGTTTAGCACTAGACGCCGCAAATACGCCACAGACGCCACATTTTATTAGTTTAGTGAGAACTTTCTCTCAAATGATTTCTGGTAACTAAAATGCGGTCGCGGTGTCTTAATGCGATAACTTTCAGAGATGGGTGATCAGTCAAATTGAAAAAAAAATTACAACACATTTTTTGCTGATATATTTTTATCCACTACAAGTAAGCCATTAACTGTGATATCATCTGGTGTTTAGTGATAATGCGATCTAATGTGGTAGGGGTAGGTATGGCAGTTATGTTTATCCCAGACCCCTATTATCTGTTTCTACACGGTATCGTACTAAATTGCTTGGAGGCACGAAGACTGGTTACCACGGTCGAAGCCGCCCACCAAACCTTTCAAAATTATAAATACCCAAATTGATCCTGCCGGGGATCGGACTCATCAGTCGTCACATCCAAACCTACCTGATCATTGCACCATTGGGAAGTCGTCAAAATAACATACGAGTTGTTTTGACCAGGGCAACGGCTACCAGCGAGACTTCCTCGGCGTGCCAGAAGTATACATAATGGACATGTACAACCGACACATCTATCCTAAGGACGAAGAGGCCAAGCGTGCCATACGACGCAAGGTCGAACTGGGGAACAAGGTTGAAGATCTCGAGTACATGCTCAAACTGAGGAAGTGAGTCGAATACTTTAGATTTTCTATAGGTTGCTATTTCAACCCAGTGTCCACTTCTGGACAAAGGTCTCTTGCAAGAATTGCTACAGATAGCAAACTTGTTCCGCTAGTGTCCAGTGTTTTCCAGCGACTCGCCTGTATATATGTATACTGTCCCACAAACTTATCTGTCCCGGACGTGACAGCGTCGCTAGTAGATATGAAAAATAAAATATAAACAAAAGCTAAACAGGCATAAAAATTAGTTTCAATTTTGGCCACCGGGCCATTTATGTTTGACAGACTATACTTAAGTTGAGGACTTTTCTAGATTTTTTTTCTGTGAAACAAATAAACTTAATGTTGACGGAAATATAAACGTACATGCAAATTGACCCGTTGTCCTAGGTAACCAATGAAAGTGGTGCCACGCAACACGACGCAATACGAGTTACGACTCAATATAAAATGGCATACTTATCTACGCGACAACGGAGGCCTCGTAAAGGGCCAGACACTGTGACACTGTCGCGTCGCGGCGTATCGATTCGCGTTGTCGCGTTTATCGCTCAACGTTGTCCTAGGTGAGCGACAGAAGCGAAGCCACGCGACGAAATGCGATACGACGCCATAGAAAATGACAAACTTGTTTATGCGACAAAGTAGGCCTCGTTTATGAAGAGTAGCTGACCCTACTCTTTGACACTTTCGCGTCGCGTCATATGCAATGCGATACGACGCCATAGAAGATAACAAACTTGTTTATGCAACAAACGCGACTCGATATGTCGCGTCGCGTCATGATCGAGTCGCGCTTGTCTCTCAAATAGGACAATGCCTGAGAACCAATTCACTCCAACACTCCGAGACGTATTAGTTTAGCAAAATAAGCCAGAAAAAAACACCTTACTATCAAAAAAGATGGCCCCACTCTCCAATCATATCTATAATTTAGTTCTATGTTGGCAATAAAGACTTTATCTATCTATCTATTATATCATCCATCATTATCATATTATCCAAATTTTTGTCCTACAGGAATTTAAAAGCAGCTCTGAATGAATTCAAGCCAGACATTCTGGTGTACAATGCTGGCACTGATATCCTGGACTCGGACCCACTTGGACATATGAGGATCAGTGAAGTTGTAAGTTATTTATTTTATTCAAATTCAAATTCAAATTCAATTTTTTTTATTTTGCCAGGTCTTACTATTAATATTATCTTTACTTCTTTACTAATATAAATTCGAAAGTTTGGATGGATGTATGGATGGATGGATGTTTGTAACTCAATCACGCCAAAACAACTGAACGTATCTGGATTAAATTTGGCACAGAGATAGATTATTATAGTCTGAAAAAACCCATAGGCTACTTTTTATCCCGGAAAACTAAAGAGTTCCAGCGGGAACTAAAAAACCTCAATCGCGGACATCAGCTAGTTTTTTATAAATCTATTAATGAAGCATTTAGCTTTTGCCCGTTAGGTTCGGTTTTCATACCTATTTACCCCCCCCTAGGGATTGAATTTTCAAAAATCCTTTCTTTGCGTACTGTATGCCTACGTCATGATAGGTATCTGTATGCCGAATTTCAGCCCAATCCGTCTACCGTGCCTTGATAGATCAGTCAGTCAGTCAGTCACCTTTTCCTGTTATATAAGCTACTATTAATGAAGCAATCTTGTAGTATGAAGTTGATTGTACAATATATTTGTGTTTTATCAAAACATTAAACTTATTGAGCAAGCCGATTTCATAGGTCAGACTTCTTGGACCTAGCCATTTGAGCTGTGCGTTGATTTTAGACAGTTTTATTTTTCTTGATTATAGTTCCATACCTATAGGAACGGAATTCCGAACCAGTGGTAGATTCATTCGACTATTCATAAGCAGTGCATAAGCACTTGTAAAAAGTCTTATTTGAATAAAAAACTAATTATATATTATTATAGAATTTGAAATTTGAATTTATATAGGTAACTAATATTATAAAATAGTGGGCCCAGTAGACGTTGTCTTGCCCTGAACCTAGAACCCGATTGCAGCGCCCCCTACATAGTGTAAATAGTTTTGTAAGTCGCGTATCGCATACAAATGTTAGTTAATGCAAGTTCAAAGTTAATGTAAAACGTAAACTCATTGGAAAATCCTATTACCATGTGAAGGATTACTTAAATGACAAGGAAGCTTGGCAATAATTTGCTCTAATGGCTCTGATAGTTCCTTAGTTAAGATGATTTGTGAGATGGTGATAATGAAAAAAAAAAACCCCCAGCTGAGTTTGTTGTGGGCTCTTCTCAGACCTGGGCGCGTTTGGAACCCTCGTAGCTTTAGTTTTAAGATACCGTAACAGATTATCACCATCATATTTTTATGTAACTGGACGTCAATAAGTGTAGTGCATCTACCTAAATTGAATAAATATTTATGACTTATGACTTTATGTTACTTACTTGTTCTACTTACGTAAAAACTTACAAGTGGCCTAATCGTGGCCTAACGTAGTTTTTATTTGCGTTTTCCAGGGTATAATAAAACGCGACGAGTTCGTATTCGAGATCTGCAAAGAGCACCACATTCCGGTGGTGATGCTGACAAGTGGCGGTTACTTACGTAAAACGGCCAAGATCATTGCAGACTCCATCATGAACCTCAAGAGCAGGGGCCTCATCGGATACAAGCATAAGGAGTGAAGTGACGTCATAACCCGTAAGAATTTATTTCATTCCGCATAAATTAGTGGTAATACTTAAATAATATGTATATATAGATCTCTTTTATTAGAGTTAGTGATAAAATCGGTACTGAAAAAAAAATACGCATCAAAATAAGAAGCTTATATTTAAATCAAATCCTGCAACTGAATTTTAAAACAGTTATCCTCAACCGATTGAGCTGTTTTGTATGACATAATTACATATTTGTAATATACGCTTATTTTGTATGACAATACATGGTTAGCTAAGTGACGTCATTCTAAATCCAATATGGTGACCTCTCAAAGATGGCGGACTAGTTATTTTTTATGCACCCCCATGATATGGGTATCAATTAAAGGGGTTTGCTAAGAAGAACACGAAAATAGTACATTATGATACAAGTGCGCGAAGTTGGTCATTACAGTCGAGGCGGTATTGCACAGCCCGAGCCGCAAGGCGAGGGCTGTAATAGAGCCAAGACTGTAATGAACAAAGCACACGCGTATCATACGACGTTTTTCAACACACTTGCGAGGAAAAAAACAATTAGGTAGGTATAAAATACATTTTAATTATTAAAGCAATTATTGAAAGTACAATTATTTAAATGATACGCAACAGTTTTTGTTGGATGTTGCACAGTATGTGTTATAGTATTATTAAAACTTTACTGTGGTGTTCTTGAGTAACTGTAAATGTTGGAGATAGTGAAACATTCCCATAGGAGGTGGATGGGCGTTCTAATTCTCCTTTAGTCAGAGTAGGCGGCACACAAAAATCACTGGCATATGAGGTAGAAGGTTGCGGTTCGGGACAAAACTTCTTAGAAGGTGGCTCCAAATTGATGGCTTGTGTTATCTTGGCACTTATGTTAACTTTGTTTTGAATTGAGTCCTCAACATAAGATTCTGCGACTGTATTAGACCGCCACCCGCCATGGCGCTTTAATGTTAATATATCAGCCCCTGCATCAGCTAGCAATGTAGCTTAGGTTCTTCTAAAACTGTGTCCGGTGTAACATTCAGCATCCGGTAATCCCAGAAACTTTGCGATTTCTTTTGGCATGGAACCAAATTTATTAACACCTATAGGTTGACATGTACATTTTCCTTTTTGGAAGTTTTGAAAAAAACGGTCACTTTTAGCTTTATTTGTACGCAAAGCTTGATATTTCTTTACGATATCATAAAATTGACCGTCAATAGTGAACGATCGTGGGATTTTGTTCTTGGTGTTTGGGATTTTCACAAGAAGCATTTCCTCGTGATTCTTGATGTCGTTTGTTGTAATATTATTAAGCTCTTGTCGCCGACATGCGCCTTGGATTCCAAATATTAATGCAACCTGAAAAAAAAATACTTATATTTATATTTTTTAATAAATCTTAGCCTTAGATTTTTAGGTTTAATTTAATTTATAGTTAATTTTAGTTTAATAAGTAGTTTTCGATTGTCACTCTATTTATTGATTAGATATCGGTAATAGGTGGATGCTTAATACTTATTTGGGTACTATGTTTCGTATACAAACTTAAGCTACAATAGATAGTATTAGTTTACTGACCTTCGTTGCTAAATATTGGCTATCTGGGGCTTCATTTAAGAATTTTTCGACATCATTAGGTGACAATACTTTAGATTTTCTGCCAATATAGCCATCCGACCGCCTTTTCAAGAATGCCACAGAAGAATGCCATCAAATTCGTATAAGTTTTTATGTCGATTCCATTTTTTGTCCGAATCATACTTCTTAACATGGAATAAATACACCACAGCGTGTTGGGCTTATATTTGTTGGCTAACTCATTAAAGTAAGCCAAAAACACGTTCTCCGAGAACGACTGGGCTTTTTTGTCGCATTTCCATTTCATGAAATTTTCGTAAGCCCGTATGTATTTTTCTCTTGATTTTGATGGCAACAAACTGTCACTAGCGTTTTGTGCCTCAATAATAATATCTGGTGGCGTCGTATCCAAATCTAACTGTACTTCGTCACTTGTACTCGACATTTTTCAGTCACAAATCAGCAATTTTAAACGAACAAATGTTTGCACAAAATGGCGCGGAGGTTTATTTTTTCGCGCGCCGTATCTTTGGTTGAATAACTATGCGCGCGCAGGTTAAGTCCAGAGGCACCGAACACCGCCATTCAGCCACAATATATTAAACTTTATTAGGTTTTTAAAAGGTACACTTTCCTCTATTAGGTTTTTTAAATGTGCATTTCTTTCACTGATATATTGTAAACAAGAAGGTTATATATTACACTCCTTGTTCAAGATTGTAAAATTAAAAAAAAAATTTAATTAAATATTTATTTACAAAATAACAAATCTTTTGGTAACAACCTCTTTACGGATATTAAAAAAAAAGTGGAATAAGAAAAACACTAGTGCGGATATGAAAAGTAAAACGAACTAGTGTGTAATAAATCGCATACCGGGCGTAAGACTAAAGAAAATATAGCAACTTTACGAGCAAGTGTGTTGAAAATATTTTTTAATGATTTAAGACTTATTGAAAATCGGTTGAACTTGATTGATGCATATAACTAGCAATATAAAAACAGTGATACGACGTTCTTGAAATACTATTTTACGTACATGTAATTTTCGTATGAATTACGTTAATACGTTACGGATTTTTTTGAGAAATGTTTTATAAATATTTTATTTAAGGTTTTTTTTATATACTTAAATATATTTTTAAAGATAATTATTTTACATTATTGTTTTATTTTACAGACTGTGACAATGATTTTAACTTTGTATTCTAATTCATTGCCAAATATTTTATATATTGTGCATTATATTATATAGGTTGTTGCACACCAAAGCAACAAAGTGCACCATTGGCGCATGCCACAGGGCCGCATCGTTAAATAAATTAATTGTTTATAGTGGAACAGTACCTACCGCAATTTTCTAATTCCACAGCACAATGTTATCTCGACATAATAATATAGGCGCTGCATGCCGTTTAATGCTGCATAATTAAACTTTAAATATGTAGCATGCCGCATTGACGCATATTGTTGCTTTGGTGTAAAAAGTCTTGATATTTTTTAAATTTTTTAAAAGTATTTTTTTACAATCGCAAATATTATAATCTTTTTAGAATTATGAGTAGTAGTAGGCTTTAAATTGTAATTAAATTACATAATATAATTTTGTTTGGTGTAAAACTTGGTTGATCTCAATTTTGAAATTTCTTAGTGCCAAAATAAACTAGTTTAAATATTAGGTACATAGTCTATTTTGGTAGAATTTGTTAGTTTTGACCAGGTGTTCTTTAATTTCAACATAGTGGATCAGAAAGATTACCCAAAAAATTGTAAAAGTTTTATTAGATAAAATCTCTGAGTGTAACCTACTTACCTATATTATTGTGATATTGAGTTGAGGAATATAATTCCATGAATAAAATTTATTTATTTTGTGTCTAACCTTTGTTTAAATTCATAAACTAGTCAACAGCCCTACTCAAATGCAGGTCCAACACTCTGATACAGGCCGTCTAACTTATCAGACCCGGTGGCCAAAATTGGAACCTATTGTTAGGCTTGATAAGTTTTTTAATTTTATTTTTTACTAGCTGATGCCCGCGACTTCGTCCGCGTGGATCGAGGTTTTTCGGTTCCCGCGGGAATTCTTTAATTTTCCGGGATAAAAAGTAGCCTATGTGCTATTCCAGACTATAATCTATCTCTGTACCAAATTTCATCCAGATCCGTTCAGCCGTTGGGGCGTGATTGAATAACAAACATCCATCCATACATCCATCCAAACTTTCGCATTTATAATATTTATTTGATATCTACTAGCGACGCTGTCACCGGGTCAGACAAGTTTGTGGGACTATGTATAGGTCATAGAGGTAATATTACTCTATTATATCTCTATGGTATAGGTACATTTCACAGGTACATTTTGATGGTCTTCCAGCAATTCAGTTGTGTGTTTAGGTAGTAGGTACTTCTTACTTTTTTGAAGTGAAAACTTCTTTAGCCGCGTTGAGCACTTTTTGGTAGGGGGTAAACTTGTGGACTCGCGTCACCGACATGCGACATGCTCCGCGCCCACATGCTCGCGTTGTTACGAAGACAAAAGGTCTTAAAAATAAATTTACCTACTAAATTCGTAATTAAACTTAATTGCCTTAGTTTTAAGGTTTATATTTAAATTATTTTAGATATTCGTTTTCACCATGGAATTAGGAATTTTGACTTGGTTTTCACTTTTATCGGCAGTCCCTGACTGCTAATTTTTTTGAATATGTGAGTATAATATCCTAAGGCTGCCTTTACACCAGAGATGTGCGAGGTAACTAACTGCGGATGCGTGAAACCTACCAATGAAGCCCTTGATTTTCATAGCTTAAATCAACTATAACTATATGTTAGATCAAGAGCTCTTATTAGCAACGTAGCATATCTCTGATGGAAATTCTAACTTCTCCTTAGTGAGCGACGGACGCGCCGCCATGCGATGAGACGCTATAGAAAATGACGTTACGTCTACGCACTCATATGTATGTGCGTCTACGTTGTCGCGTAGATACGTCTGTCATTTTCTATGATCTGTGGTCGCATCGCGTTCGGCGCTGTGGTTCGGCGTCGCGTTGCGTGGCGTCGCTTCTGTCATTCGCCTGGGACAACGGGTTATAATCAAATAGGTTTTTTAAACTTCTTTGAACTAACAAACTTAGGTAAAATATCTCGCTACTCAATAAAACCCAAACTGTATTTCAAATTTTATTTTTCTACAATTTTCTAAACATCACTCGTGATAAGCAAAGACATTGAAAATTGAAATTAAAAGCAGCTATTAGTATGAAAGAAGCGATTGAAAATACTGGCTAAATACTGCTTAAAATTTTTCAGATTTCATCGCCCTGGCCGCAACATAGTTTCTTGGTAGCAAATATCCACTAGAATTCTTTAGTAATTATTTGGTCTACCTACCTATACAATAATATGCTCGGCGATCAAGATCAATCTGTCATTCTGTCTGCACTCTTTAATCAACTGTTTTTGATGAAACTTAATGGTATAGAGGTAAATTACATCCCGAGGAAGGACATAGGCTAGGCATATATTTTTTTTTTATCCACTACAAGTTAGCCCTTGACTGCGATCTCACCTGATGGTAAGTGATGATGCAGTCTAAGATGGTAGCGGGCTAACCTGTTAGGGGCATAGCAGTTGTGTTAAAACCCATACCCCTATTCGGTTTCTACACGGCATCGTACCGGAACGCTAAATCGCTTGGCGGCACGTCTTTGCCGGTAGGGTGGTAACTAGCCACGGCCGAAGCCTCCCACCAGGCCAGACCAGTGAAAATTCAGAAATTATAAATTCCCAAATTGACCCTGCCGGGGATCGAACCCGGGACCTCCGCACGTTAAGACAACAGCGCTACACACTGCGCTACTTTTATACCGGAGAATTAAGGAGTTCCCATGGGAATAAAAAAAGCTTAATCCACGCGGACTAATTCACGGGCATTATTTAGTATCTATAAAAAACATTGGGGCTGATTCTGTAATCTGTATAACACAATCTCTAAACTAAACTAAAATCGCAGCTTTAAATCTAGTTCTGTCCCTTTCCGACGGGAGTATTATGAATGGGTTAGCAATATTTGTAATGCTCTAAATTCACGGGCATTATTTAGTATCTACAAAAAACATTGGGGCTGATTCTGTAATCTGTATAACACAATCTCTAAACTAAACTAAAATCGCAGCTTTAAAATATCTAGTTCTGTCCCTTTCCGAAGGGAGTATTATGAATGGGTTAGCAATATTTGTAATGCTCTAAATTCACGGGCATTATTTAGTATCTACAAAAAACATTTGGGCTGATTCTGTAATCTGTATAACACAATCTCTAAACTAAACTAAAATCGCAGCTTTAAATCTAGTTCTGTCCCTTTCCGTAGGGAGTATTATGAATGGGTTAGCAATATTTGTAATGCTCTAATTTTAGTTTAGTTTATAGATTGTGCCCTACAGAATCAGCCCCATTGTAATAATGTATCACACATAGTCGAATTTACTTGAGTAAAGAATTTATTGGAAGCGTCGAGTGTGCTCGTGAAGACCAAACATTACAGTTAAAGTTAATAATTTTAGGATTTAATTTTAAGTAGGCAAGTATTTAGTATGCACAAAATTATCTAGTGGTAGTATTGAATTGGGAATAATATTCGTCGGTTGGAGTATTGTTATAGACAACTTCTCTGAAATATTTCTCCTTTTCTTTCTGCTGTAAAGCCAAGAGCTGATTCTCTTCCATGAGTTGACGAGCGATTTCCCTGGAAAAATAAAGAGCATTTACATTATTGTACTTGAATATATTTGGCTGGCGTAGGGCCTTGAATTCGTGATACGAAAGATCCGAGTAATACGTTTTATAATAAGGTTGGATTGAGTGGATTTTGTGAAAATCCTTTGTTAGCTCGGGTCTACGTTAAAGAGTAAACTTACGTATGCAAAATCTCATGTTCTATTACCTATTGGTCGATCGTCAGGACTGAGTTGATTTACTGAGTTGACAGGCAGTTATATGTAGATTCAATCAATTTGAATTTCTAACTCACGCACTAACTTTTCGGAGTACCTAATGTGCATATAAAGGAATTAAATAGGTTTCGCTTGTTTCAAACGGTGAAGGAATAGGTACATCCTGAGGGAAACTGTATGCCCAATCTGCGCTTGGTCAGCGTGGTGGATTTCTTTAAAAGTTGGCAATGCAATGGGCCGAAGAGATGGTGATGAAATCAACTTCGAGTTATTTTTACTGTAAATCGTGTCTCTTTGAGTTGTCATATAGGTAGCTCTTAAGGCCCTTTAAACATTTACCCCGCGACCAACTATAGGTAAAAAACTCAACTATAGGTATAAAACTCGTCACACTACAGCATATATATGCACGCTGTACGAGAGCGTAGAGCTATAGAGCGTAGAGACGCTCGATTTTATAGCCAACTAACCAATTTTGTTACTTGAAAATATTAGACGATTATTTATTTACTAGGTACTTGTTTACGCTGTTGGCCGCGGTAAATATTATGTAAGTACCTATTTATGCGCCGAAACAATACTCGCGGCTACAATAATACTCAGTTTTTGAGATTGTAAAATAATGTATAAAAGATTATCTTACCGATTTCGTTCAAAATCGATATCTGGGGTTCCGTAGGATCACAAAATAGGAAACTGTTACCAAAATTTTAAAAAAGTCAGCGCCATTTTGAAATTCTTTGTTATCGTACCGATTTCGTTCAAAATCGATATCTGGGGTTCCCTGGGATCACAAAACAGGAAACTGTTACCAAAATTTTAACAGGAAACTGTTACCAAAATTTTAAAAAGTTCACTGCTGACTTTTTTTTGATTGACTGCTGTTTTGTGATCCCAGGGAACCCCAGATATCGATTTTGAACGAAATCGGTACGATAACAAAAAATTACAAAATGGCGCTGACTTTTTTAAAATTTTGGTAACAGTTTCCTGTTTTGTGATCCCAGGGAACCCCAGATATCGATTTTGAACGAAATCGGTACGATAACAAAGAATTTCAAAATGGCGCTGACTTTTTTAAAATTTTGGTAACCGTTTCCTGTTTTGTGATCCCAGGGAACCCCAGATATCGATTTTGAACGAAATCGGTACGATAACAAAAAATTTCAAAATGGCGCTGACTTTTTTAAAATTTTGGTAACAGTTTCCTGTTTTGTGATCCCAGGGAACCCCGGATATCGATTTTGAACGAAATCGGTACGATAACAAAAAAAATCAAAATGGCGCTGATTTTTTTAAAATTTTGGTAACAGTTTCCTGTTTTGTGATCCCAGGGAACCCCGGATATCGATTTTGAACGAAATCGGTACGATAACAAAAAAATTCAAAATGGCGCTGACTTTTTTAAAATTTTGGTAACAGTTTCCTGTTTTGTGATCCCAGGGAACCCCGGATATCGATTTTGAACGAAATCGGTACGATAACAAAAAAATTCAAAATGGCGCTGACTTTTTTAAAATTTTGGTAACAGTTTCCTGTTTTGTGATCCCAGGGAACCCCAGATATCGATTTTGAACGAAATCGGTACGATAACAAAGAATTTCAAAATGGCGCTCACTTTTTTTTAATACATACATACATACATGCATACATACATATATATTCCTAACATACCCTTTCCTTGTGGCTTTGCCGTAATCGGGTAAAAAAAATACGCCTACACTTGAGAACTTCCTTCTTTGTGGATGTCGGTATCAAGTTTTTCTAAGCGCAAGTACACATAGAGAATATTATATCTCTATGGCAGTACACAACACGGTGTTCATTTTGTCGTAATAAATTTCGTGCAAAAAAGCGATACACCCACCCGTCCACGAGCGCGTCTCAGCGCGTACTGAGCGCCAAACGCCTAGCGCTCGGCTTCTTTTCATAGAAAAATGTATGAAACATTTTTTTTTTGCCACATAAACTATAAACATATTTATTTGTATGCTTAATGCTTTGCACCATGGATAGAGGACTATATAAGCCCCACTTTATTGTTAATATTCAAGTTAAAATATGCAGCGGATCTAGCTTTATGGGTACCTATCCGGACCCCATTTTTCGTCATTTTCAGCAGATCTTGCGTTCGGAGAAACGTATTTATGCAGAAAATTTGTATTGGAGTGTGCATTTTTATAAGGTCAAACGAGAGATGAAGAAATGACCTTTAATTTGATACCATGACATCCCCACAGCTGTGACTCCCGATTCTTTAAAGTGTACCTGGAAAAGGATGACATAAGATGAAGGATGTATAAGGCGCCTTAACCTCCTCTTTCGGTTATCCTGAATGTCGAGTCTAGCAACTTCGTTCTGAATGGCTTTGGCAAGCGCCTGCCATTCTGCCTCCATTTTGTCTTGTTCCTCACGCTTTGCCTGAAATAAAATATATTATCTATACTAATATTATAAATGCGAAAGTTTGGATGGATGGATGTATGGATGGATGGATGAATGGATGGATGTTTGTTACCCAATCACGCCCCAACGGCTGAACGGATCTGGATGAAATTTGGCACAGAGATAGATTATAGTCTGGAATAACACATAGGCTACTTTTTATCCCGGAAAAGTAAAGAGTTCCCAGGAGAACCGAAAAACCTCAATCCACGCGGACGAAGTCGCGAACATTAGCTGGTATTATATACTTTATACAAGAAAAGTAAGAATATAATTATAATCAAAAAAAAATTAAACTGAGAAATCGCAGAAAAACTGGCTAATTTCGAAACGTCTAGAGTACTTAGGTAAAGGTACGTAACGTAAGTGCCTTGTATCTACTACCACTACTTACTCAAAATTGCAACTAAAAGAAGCTCGCTTATGTCCTACTTCTGCTCTGTGGTCCTACCCGATCTATGATATTATAATATGATGATCTAACTATGTAAAGGCCGACCGTTAACTCATATAGTTCCTGGTAGATACATAGTTAGGCGGTGCAGGAGAGTGACAGTTACGTTAAGTTGCCGTAATCTCTTCCACACCACAAACTTCGGGGACCTTTTCATAAACGGTTGTATGAAAAGGCCTGAAGTTGTATCCAATTTGAATAAGGATTGTCGAAGAACTCTCACCTTGGCTGCAGCCATTTGCTCTTTCTGCGCGGCGTAAAACTTCTTCAATTCTTCCTGGTTCATTCCTTTGTACATAAAACCAATGGCCCTGTAACATAGATGTAAGCACCTAGATTTTAAGAAATGGTCTGGGCATTGATATAAAAAAACCAAGAGGGGTTAAACTCTCATCTATGGTGATCCCTCTGAACTAATTTAGAGGTCATCCATAATGTACGTCACACTAACTTCGTGATTTTTGACCCCTCCCCCGTCCTTGTCAGAGTTGGTCACATCTGTGAGACCCCCTCCCCCCCCTTAACGTGTGACGTAAGGCACTTTATGGATGATCCCTTCTTATTATGCATATTTAGGTTGACGTAGCAAATTCCGTGAAAGCTGGCAACGCATTGGATGTTTGGATTTGCGGAAGTCTGTGGGTAGCGGCAATCGCCTGCAGGTGACCCGACTTTTTGGTTGCTATTTTTAAAAAACTCTGGCACAGGTGCATATTCCTAAAAGAGTGTAATCCTAGACAGAAAAACCTATAGTTTAATGTACGTACCTATTAGGTAGGTGCACCTTTAGTACTTATAATGTCCTCCCGACCGAATTTCGGCCACGGCGGCTTATCTCCAGAGAGATTAGCCATCTGTGCGGGAGATATTATAGTGCATGTCATGTATGTGCCCATACACAGGTGCACTCTCTGTTGCTTTACTCTCATAGCCCGTTGGGACGGAAAATCCGACACGACACGGAGGGAGATCAGGCGCAGGACCGACGGCTTTACGTGCTCTCCGAGGCACGGGGGTGAAACTGCCAATTTCCTAACTCCGAGCCTAACTCGGTCGGGAGGACATTATTACCTGTTCTTTCCAAGAGCGCTCTTAGCAACATCCGGGTTCTCAGTGAGCATGTCGGATGTGAGGTTGTTGTACATCTCGGCGGTGTTGTCGGCCTCCTCTTGCTCCTTTATTATCTGCTCCAGCTGTTTCTTTTCCGTTGCCTGACAAAAAAAAGTTAAATCGACCACATACTTAGTCTACACTAATATCCGAAGCATGAATCTTTCCTTGAATAATTACTTTGGCCGCAAATCTTCTTGAGCTGAAGTGTCATGCAGCCCCAAAGTGTCAAACGGATAACTCGACCTGTTTAATAAGAAGTTCATAGATGCATGCATTTCAAAAAGTATGTATGAACTATGAACTCCTTATATATATTAGATTTTAATACGTTTTAAGCTGTTTTATGATTACGATTTGCTCGGACATTTGGGCCTCAGAACATTAATTTCGCAATGCAAAGTCATTGCAAAGTTTGCAATGCAAACAGCTTCTTCTAAGCGTCTCTATTTTAGGTCTTTTCATACCTTGCTTGCAGTTCCGAAAAACTACGCTATACCTACGTAGTTTTGTATTTTATTATTTTGGAAATGGAACCAGTCAGTTTTATCATGGAGTTCACAAAAGCGTCAAGGTGTGACTTAAAAGACATCGTTGCCATGTTGAAATCCTAGCAGCTAAATCAATTCCTTAGCTAGCTTCCACTACAGCCCATTAATGTCCTACTGCTGCGCACAGACCTCCACTCTCATAGGAGAGAGTGAATTAAAGCTTAGACCTACCACGCTGCTCCAATGCGGGTTGGCGTGCTTTAACGACTATAATCATGTTAAGTGATACCGTTACCGACGAGTGTTAGTGTGGGTGTTAGTGAACCGGGACCGACGGCTTAACGTGCTCTCCGAGGCACGGGGGTGAAATACCGCCAACTTCCTAACTCCGGGCTAGTACCACAGAATAGTTAATAGTACCTAGTAACTAGTACTGAGAATTTCTAATCAGAAAAACCCAACACTTAATTAT
Organism: Erebia ligea; assembly: GCA_917051295.2. Taxonomy (NCBI): domain Eukaryota; kingdom Metazoa; phylum Arthropoda; class Insecta; order Lepidoptera; family Nymphalidae; genus Erebia; species Erebia ligea. Next base: position 10,558,056 of record OU785241.1, on the reverse strand, counting down.
GGCCCGACCCGGGACTCGAACCCGAGACCTCGTCAGCCGCAGTCAAACATGATAACCACTAGACCAACGAGGCAGTTAGCTAGCTTAGTGGACAATAATTTTCAAAAAATTAAGGTTAGGCCCATTGAAATAATATTCCATCCATTGAAAGGTCCTGTATACAACCCGTTAAAGAAGCTTACAGTCGGGGAGTGTTCAGCAAGTAGGTACTTTGCATGAGCATGCTAACCAAAGCCTCGTTGTAGCGCAGGTTGGCCTGGCCCAGCCGATATCTGCACTCCCTCTCCAGCTTGTCCAACTCTCCCGCGCGTGCGTCCCGCGCTTTTATTGCCATCTGAAACATCGATATTATTTTAAACACGTATCACTCTGTGTTGTTTTCCTTGTAGGGTCATGACTCATGAGCCCTTTAATTGGTTACAACTTACAATATGAAATCGCTTTGTTGGCGTAACAATACGCTGCAGGTAACTTGATCAACCTTACCTACTGGAGTAGGATCTGGGATGGAGCAAGGAAAGGGTGTAGAGTAGACTCTAGCACGAAGGTTCACATTGTAACAATTAAGTATTGTTGTGAGTTTAGAGTACTTAGGTATTCTTAAGTTTAGTCGAAAAAAACTAGGTAGCGTACATCAGGTAGCGTAGCAGTTGCTCCGTGTAAAAACCTGCACTTAGCCATTTTAGGCACGACAAGTAGACTCTGGCCATTTATCCCATGCGATGAACTTATAACAGAAGTACCTTTCTGAAGGTAAAGTTTAAGTAAGATTTTGACAACCCTGGCGCAGTGGTGAGCGATGTGGTCTGATAAGTGGGAGGTCCCGGGTTCGATCCCCGGCAGGGTCATGGAAATTCATAATTTCTGGAATTCTACTGGCCTGGTCTGGTAAGAGACTTCGACCTACTACTGTATCTGCAAAGACTTGCCGTCAAGTGATTTTGCGCTTCGCCGCCAGTGCTGAAGCCGATAAGGGCGTATGGGTTTAATATAGCTGCCATACCACGACCAGGTTAGTCCGCTTCCATCTCAGACTGCCTCATTACTTGCAACCAGGTGAGATCGCAGTCATGGACTGAAAAAAAAGGTTATAGGTAGGTAGGTTACCATGTAAGCAGCCTCCGCCTGCCTGCGCTCCTCCTGAGCAGCCTTGCGTTCCTGCACCTGCTGTTCGAGCCACGCGTTCTTCTGGGCAGCCATTATCTTTTTGCGCTCTTCATACTCCAGGTCTTCGCCTTCGAATCTGGGGTAAGTAAAATATGATGTTTGCAAATTGTAATGAGCGGGAAATGGCTAAGCGGAATTAGTGAAAAAATAGATAATAATACAAATGAAAGTGGGTACAAAACTGTAAGAATATATTTTGATTTACACTTTCAATAACAAAGGAAGTCTGTTTCCATAGTTAGTCGCGCAGTGGACTCGGTTCTTCTTAGAAAAAGGCTTATATCGATATATCCTACTAATAATAAATGTGAAAGTTTAGATGTTTGTAAGTTTGGATGTTTGATACTCCTTCACGCCGCAGCGATTAAACCGATTTGGCTGAAATTCAGAGTGGAGATAGCTTACAATCTGAAACACATCAAGTTATTACTAAAAATTAAAGTCTCCGTGGGAACTAAAAAGCCTCGATCCACACGGACGAAGTCGCGAGTATCATCTATTAATTAATAAGTTACTTCATAGTTGTTACATTGCTTTTTTAAGACTATCTTCTGTTTACTTAACTGTAGATTTTCAGTTATTTTGTCAATTTATTTTTTACCCAGGACGGAGAGTATATAAGCTGCGTTTTCAACTTAAAAGATGGGTAAATCTATACCACTTATAGTTTCTGATATTAACTTTTGTGCACTGGACATGCCGACCGGTTCGCCGTCAGAGGTCCTCGGCGGAAGCTGCATCTTGAGAACGTCGGGGTTATTAAGATCAAACTCGCGGCTGTCTTCCTTTCGCTGGTATCTCTGACGGAATTCATCTATTTCGACTCCTATGCGACGACGCTCCTGGATCAAAAAAAAACCCGTTGTCGAAGACTTTGCTCTATTTAAATACCCCATAAGGTTATTTTAACGTTTAAACTATCGTGAGTGATATTCATTATAACTATACATAATTGTATACATAATATCCGGATAAACTCACGTGTTCTGTCGGAAAAATGCCCGACTAGTTTTCGAACCCGTTCGGGGCCCTTATTCATGAGCCTGATGTCGAGTATAGTTAGCGGCCGCGTCGCGCGAACAGTTTATCCGGAGTTTATTCGGATATTATGTATACCCATTTAAAGGTTATCTTCTCTACATAATAATGAATAGTAAATTGTTCAAAGCCACTGAGAGTGGGTTCCTATTTTCTTTTATTCCTTCTTTGTGGCATCCCTTCGTTCTTTCATTCCTACTTTATTCCGTTCTTTCTTTCATTCCTACTTTCATTTATACCTTCCTTTGCTCATTCCTTTTTTCTTTCGTCCCTACTTTGTTTCATTCCTATTTTTCTTTCTTTCTTTCCAAGAGACAAAGATGATTCCTAAGCTTACCTCTTTCTCCCTTGCTTCGAGTACGACAGCGAGGTTGCTATCCTTGATCATCTGCTGAGCGAACGCCAGGTTCTTTCGCTCCTGCTCATCTCGCTCAGCGTGCTTTTCTGCTACTTGGCGCTCGAGGAATGGCACATCGATCTGAAAACATAAAAAACCGCGTTTTTATTTATAGTCTATAACTAGTTGCCTATAAAAGATGTTCATAGAAATAATATACATATTTATGAAAAAAATAATAATTTCGAAGTACCCCTGCCACTCAAATTGCTTATGCCCTAACGGGGTGACATGTCATTGATAATTATATTGTTCATGCTAATGCAAATAAATAAATCTGAATCTAAATCTGAATTTCAAAAAGTCGTCATACTAATATTATAAATGCGAAAGTGTGTTTGTTTGATGGTTTGTCCTTCAGTGATTTTTTGCATATTGCATGCAATATGAGGGCCTGGAGAGTGGAGGGTGACATAATATGCATAAAGTATCCCGAAAAATTTAAAGTCGCGGACGCGGACAAAGCCACGGGCATCATGTGGGTATATATTAAAGTAGCAGTAAGTAGGTATTATTTAAGAAGGAAACCTAGGCTTGAAATTGTCTTGGAAACACTCACACCAATTTTCCTGTTCCTGGCATTGAAAATCCTGGATCTCCTCTCCAACTCGCATTGTCTCCTTCTTTCTCTATTTTGAGCCTCCTTCCTATCCTGAGCGTTAGCTATCTGTAGCTTCATCATGTTTATAGTTTCCAAAAAGCCTTCGCCACTAAGAAAAATATACGAAATATATAAAAAACACTCGTTGTTAAAGATTTAATAATAATGGTGGATATTGTTGTCATAGCAACCCGTTCGTTTATGTCTCTGTGGTTTTGTCTTTATGACTTTATGACCTTTGCGCTGAAATAGCGTGGAAATAGCTTAGAAGTTTAGAACCTCTTTTTAGTTTTTTTTTTGTGGTATCAAGGTGGGGGAAATGAAATAAGCTTGCTAAAGAAAATGGAAAAGAAAAACATTTTTCCTTTTTCTGAACTAAGTATTATAAGTACTTTACTCTATTATTTACTATTAATTTACTGTACCTACTAAGCTTCTGTAGAGAGACGAGTGGCCTAGTTGCGACAACGCATAACAGTCGATTGCGATTTTTAAGCAACGTTGACCCAAGTCGGTAACTCGGTGGGTGACTGAATTTGGAAGTCCAAATTTGGCCTTTTCTTTTCCTCCGTGCCTCGGGGAGCATGTTAGGCCGTCGCGTCGGTCCCGGTTATTATCACCAACATAGATCTGCAATCGTTAGAAATCTAAGCGTTGAAATAGTACTTCTAGTTTAGTCGTATGCGGGAACCTGGGAACCTGGAGACCTGGGAAAGGAGTTTTCTTGGGATAATAATGCCCACCGCATACCAAGAAAACCCCTTCCATTATGTTATAAATGGAAAGGGGTCACGACCCTCAGCAATCACGAATACGACGCAGATAGAGGGGACTAAACTTCTACAATGGTAGAAAATCAGGAATATGAGGCAGAGAGAGGGGACAAAACTTCTACTATGGTAGAAAATTTCAGGCCCAACAACATTGAAAATGCGGTGATGTGCGTCGTTCGTTACGCGGTATCGTTCTAGCGTATAATAGTAAAGTAGTACGCCGCCGGTCGCCGAGCACACACAACTTCACAAGGTTAGCTCATTCGCTCGATGAGGTAACCACGCAAAGACGTATTTCGTGCTCGAGCGTACTTCGCGTATCTCGGAAAACCAACCGGTGTTTAAAATAATATTAAATAAAAAGTGTTGCCATAATTACAGTGTAATAAAATAAATAATTGTGTGTTTTGTGCGGGTAAATTAAATGGGGTAATGACGAGTGTGTTGAAAAAATCTAGAGGCACAAAGGGAAAATCGGAATCAATGCAAGAGGATCTGCCATCTAGATGGAATGTCAGGGCACAGAAGGCAGAGGATTCGGGGAAGCTGATCAAGTTTATCGATGAGAATATCATTGGCAAGGGGAACTCTTTCTGCGGGCCTTTCGGACGACGAAAAGGTAATATTATTTTTTATTGGCAATCGCGCTGAGTCGGGCACGTATAGCAATAAATTATTATTCTTAACTTTTTTACTAACTAGTTAGTATACAAAATTTTAGAAACGCAATAATTTTTCGTATACCTAGTAGGTATGTCGTCGGAAAATATTATCGGGTTTAGAAAATTTAAAATAGGACTTGAGTCGTAGGTAACTTTTGTCTGGAGGTGATGTGATAGATCTAGAATTGTATCTACCTACATACAAATCCTGCACCTTATTTCATACTTTTTATTAGGTATATTTTATGCTCTATATTTTGACACGAAAACAAATTTTTTTACATTATTTGAATAACATTTACTTAGAGTTTGCGCGCGAGTTGAATGCAGAGTAAATCTATGTGTCACCATACATTTATTCTGCATTCAACTCGCGCGCGAGCTATACTTATGTTTGCAGGAAATAAATGAATGATTCAATGATTAATTAGCTACATCAATATTTTATTCCATTCTATTCAAATGTAAGATCTTTGGCGCAGCGGCGTTTTAGATTTTGCTAAGTCTCCTTTTTATTAACAATAATATTACTATCACATACCCGTCATGTTTCTTTCCTTTTTCTACTAAGAGTTAGCCCTTGACTCACGTGGTGGTAATTGTGATGAAGCAGGCTAACCTGTTAGGGTTATGGCAGTTACTAATCGGTTTCTACACGGCATCGTTCCGGAACGCTAAATGGCGGGACGTCTTTGCCGGTAGAGTAGCAAGTGGCAACTAGCCACGGCCGAAGCCTCCCACCAGACCAGACCAGGGAAAATTCAGAAATTATAAATTCCCAAATTGACCCTGTGGGGATCGAACCTGGGACCTCCCACTTATAAAACCATAGTGCTCATCACTGCGCCACGGAGGTAGTCAAATCTTTGTATCCCTGAAAATCGAAAAGTTTCCACGGGATTTTTGAAAATTCTTATCGACGCAAATAAAGTCGCGGGCGGGCGGAGTGGCGTGCAGTTCATAGAGGCATAAAAGCACTGCTTACCCAAATGAAAATACGCCAATGCTCATTTTCATCATAACAGTCAATAAATAGATATTCTGACTAACAAATGCGTACCCTAGCTTCAAGCCCTGTGCACGCCACACTCGCGGGCATCAGCTAACTTCAGCAACAATGATCAAGTTGGCAGCCCTACATTCTAATAGCTAATTTGAGTACATTGACATGATGAATGTGTTTGCGTATCAAACGCGTCAGCAGCGCCGCAATGTCAGCACATTGTATAGTCTTCATAAACATTCGTCGACTAAAATAGAAGCAAATTGGAATAGCCATCGTCTCAAGCACCTATTCTAGGGACTAGTGGAACAAGCCCGTTTTATTCTATTTGACAACCTTAGCTCAACATTTACTCTACATTTACATTTTCACAAGCAAGCATACCGATTTGCATGACGAATGCTATCCAAAAATATTCACATTAATTAAAAGCATTTACTTACTTATGTACGTAACGTAGGTACCTAATTACAAGAAATAAATAAATGGTGAAACTACGTAATACTAACGTACCTTCCTACTAAAATGGTAGGCTGGTAGTCTAACTGTCGCACTCAGAGCCGCTGCCGCTATAACTGAGCGCGAATCTGCTCTCAAAATGAGATGAGGTTGGTCCTCCACGCTGAGTGGAGCTCCTCCAGCTTTATAGGTACACCTTTGAGAACATTATGAAGAAATCTCGAGCGTGCAGGTTTTCTCCAACACCCTAAACGTAATTTTTGTACTGACTACAGAGTTACCACTAAGGCCTTACTAATAAACTTTGTTACTGTTTTACTACGTTCGTGTTTTGGTTACTACCAAAACACGAACGTCAACAATATGACTTTATGCGATGGTACCTAGTATGCCTATTGAATAGTTCTTTCAACTCAACGTTGAGCTCAACTCTCTCTAGAAATCAACTTCTGTCAAGGAATAGATCCGGTGGATAACTAGTTTCTGCCCGTACTTCCGTTTACAATACTCTCATTTCTTTCAACTCAACTTCTCAACTCTCTCTAGAAATCAACTTCTGTCAAGGAATAGAACCGGGCGATAGCTAGTTTCTGCCCGTATTTCCGTGTATAATACTCTCATTTCCACATAATATCATGACCTTCTAGTCTATTTTGATTTTTATTTTACATTTATAAAATACCAGATTTTCATCAATGAATATGTTTACGTGTGCTGGGCAAAAGAAACGCTCTTGATACAAACCAGATGGAATTAAATGCCGGCCTGTGTTTATCAGTATCCGACAAATAAAATTAGTTATACATAGTTTCACTGATACTGTGGACCTTGTACGAATTAACCACGGGACGCGCGATATCTGCCATATTCGCCTTACCCCTCTTACCTCTAGCCATGTATATTATTATTATACTCTTTGCCTCTAGCCGCGAACTGGGCAGTTTCGCCCATGGAATTAGGAATTACCTTTCGACTGTACATAATACCTCAATGGTTTCGCCATAATATATTGTGTTGTCATCATTGATGTAGAATGTGACGTTTGTGACGATTGTGACGTCATCAAATTTCAACGCACTGTTTTTTTAAATCCATAGTTTAAAATCATAAGTCGTAATTCCTTATTCCATGTTTGAAATGGTTATCAAACTTAAAACTAAACGAGGATGTGAATTTTATGTGAAGAAAAAAATTTAATCTATATCTATATATATAAAACTAGTATGGCGCGTGGCTGCGCGGCCCGCTAAAGCGGACCGCGTAGTGGAGCGCGTGGTCCACTGTCTACTTACTCGCTGTCCTACTATCCTGCCCCCCGATTATGTAAGAATGGCCGATCAAATCGTCAAAGTTCGGCGTCAAAGTAAAATAAACCATAACAGCATTAAATTAGAGCTCAATTTCGAAACACGAAATTGAGCTCTAATTCAATGCTGTTATGGTTTATTTTACTTTGACGCCGAACTTTTACGATTTGATCGACAATTCTTACATAATCGGGCAGCTTTTACTGTCTACGTGATCTGATCTGAACAACACACTGCTATGCTAGTGAGCACAGTGGAAGCGCCAGCACGCCAAGCGTCCGACGTAAAAGAAAATTCTCATAAAGGAAAAACATAAAACAAAGACCACCAACCCCCCGCCCCTCCCTTTTTGTTTGAGCAGCCCCTAAGTAGGTACCTATCTTTAATACCCTGACCGTGCTCCTCACCCATCATTTGAACCTTCGATCATCATCTCTCTCCATATTTTTTCTCCGAACCACTCGTCAAAATGAGAATTCTTCCATATAAACAAATCTTGAAAAGAAACCGTAGTCTTGCATAGTTCTACACTTGTAGGTACCCTCTTCAATATTCGCCATACATTAACTATGGAAAAATAAATTCCGCTATCTTGAATTGTTTTCCTGTTCATCAAGTAGACCCTCATGTCCTGATCATCTTTTGCCAAGAAACCACTCTTCCATCTTTTATACTCTCCGTGATAGACATCGACCAAATTTGTATGGCGGCCATCTTAAATCCGCCATTTTGAATTTTTTTTCAGCTCACTGTCAATTGGATGAAGTTTCGAGTGACATTTGGTCGAGCACCCCCCACCTATCGTCAATACCCTTTTCTATGGAAAAATAAATTCCGCCATCTTGAATTTTTTTCCTGTTCATCAAGTAGACCCTCATGTCCTGATCATCTTTTGCCAAGAAACCACTCTTCCATCTTTTATACTCTCCGAGATAGACACCGTCGAAATTTGTATGGCGGCCATCTTAAATCCGCCATTTTGAATTTTTTTTCAGCTCACTGTCAATTGGATGAAGTTTCGAGTGACATTTGGTCGAGCACCCCCCCCCTATCTTCGATACCCTGGCTGGTGCTCTTCATCCGTCTTCGAAATCCTCAATCATCAGCTCTCTCTGTATTTTTCCTCTTAATGAATTTCTGTCTTCTATACGAAACGATGAGTGAAAAAAAAAATGTTCATACAAAATTTTACAGGAGAGGTGATCAATGAGTCAGTCAGCACGAGCAGCTATATATATATTAACTAGTATGGCGCGTGGCTGCGCGGCCCGCTAAAGCGGACCGCGTAGTGGAGCGCGTGGTCCACTTACTCGCTGTCCTACTATCCTGCCCCCCCTATTATGTAAGAATGGCCGATCAAATCGTCAAAGTTCGGCGTCAAAGTAAAATAGACCATAACAGCATTAAATTAGAGCTCAATTTCGAAACACGAAATTGAGCTCTAATTCAATGCTGTTATGGTTTATTTTACTTTGACGCCGAACTTTTACGATTTGATCGACAATTCTTACATAATCGGGCAGCTGGTTTACTGTCTACGTGTTCTGATCTGAACAACACACTGCTATGCTAGTGAGCACAGTGGAAGCGCCAGCACGCCAAGCGTCCGACGTAAAAGAATATTCTCATAAAGGAAAAACATAAAACAAAGACCACCAACCCCCGCCCCTCCCTTTTTGTTTGAGCAGCCCCTAAGTAGGTACCTATCTTTAATACCCTGACCGTGCTCCTCACCCATCATCCGAACCTTCGATCATCATCTCTCTCCATATTTTTTCTCCGAACCATTCGTCAAAATGAGATTTCTTCCATAAAAACAAATCTTGAAAAGGAACCGTAGCCTCTTCAATATTCGCCATACATTTTCTATGGAAAAATAAATTCCGCCATCTTGAATTTTTTTCCTGTTCATCAAGTAGACCTTCATGTCCTGATCATATTTTTCCAAGAAACCACTATTCCATCTTTTATACTCTCCGAGATAGACACCGACGAAATTTGTATGGCGGCCATCTTAAATCCGCCATTTTGAAATTTTTTTCAGCTCACTGTCAATTGGATGAAGTTTCGAGTGACATTTGGTCGAGCACCCCCCACCTATCTTCAATACCCTTTTCTATGGAAAAATAAATTCCGCCATCTTGAATTTTTTTTCTGTTCATCAAGTAGACCCTCACGTCCTGATCATCTTTTGCCAAGAAACCACTCTTCCATCTTTTATACTCTCCGAGATAGACACCGTCGAAATTTGTATGGCGGCCATCTTAAATCCGCCATTTTGAAATTTTTTTCAGCTAACTGTCAATTGGATGAAGTTTCGAGTGACATTTGGTCGAGCACCCCCCACCTATCTTCGATAACCTGGCTGGTGCTCTTCATCCGTCTTCGAAATCCTCAATCATCAGCTCTCTCCGTATTTTTCCTCCGGATGAATTTTTGTTTTCTATACGAAACGATAAGTGAAAAAAAAAAAGTTCATACAAAATTGTCCAGGAGAGGTGATCAATCAGTCAATCAGCACGAGCAGCTATATATATATTAATTCAAAGTCCTGACTGACTGACTTATATATCAACGCACAGCCTAAACCGCTGGGGTTAGAAACTTGAAATTTTGACAGTAGGTTCCTTTTATGACGTAGGCGCTCACTAAGGAAGGATTTTTCAAAATTTCACCCCTAAGGGGGTGAAATAGGGGGTGAAAGTTTGTATGAAAGTCCGTCATTTCTCAAGTTATATCTATGAAACTTGGTATTTGAGGTTCTGGTTTAAAATAAAGAAATAGGTGCTTCACAGTTTTTGAAAATTCCACCCCCAAAGGCGTTAAATAGGGGTTGAAAGTTTGTATGAAAGTCCTTCATTTTTCAAGTTATAACCATGAAAGTTGGTATTTGGGCTTCTGGTTTAAAATAAAGAAATAAGTGTTTTACAGTTTTTGAAAATTTTATCCCCAAGGACGTTAAATAGAGAGTTTGTCCTTCAATCACGCCGCAACAGAGCAACGGATCAACGTGATTTTTTGCATGGGTATAGTTGAGAACCTGGAGAGTTCCTCCTTAATTTTCCAGGATAGGATTTATCCTAAAAAATTAAGGAGTACCTGTGGGAATTAAAAAAACTTATGCCACGCGAACGAAGTCGCGGGCGTCCTCTAGTTTAGACATACGTATATTGAGTAATATTGGGTTTTTCTGATGAGAAATTCTCAGAATTTGCCCTGATTTTGGTGGTGTTCTGCGCCTGATCTCCCTCAGGTCGGGTCGGATTTTCCGTCCCATCGGACTATGAGTAGTAAGGGACTATAGAGGGAAAGTTGTATTTGCGCATACGTCTTGTGCACTATAATATCTCCCGTGCAGACTAATTTGGCTAATTTCTATAACTAACTACCTAGATAAAATAAGGTGTGAATTTATTGATACTTATTTGGTTTTCTCCTGTGTTCCAAACAAATAGTAGAGTCATTATAAAATTATACACAGACAGCCTTGATAGTCTATTTTGTGCTTGATTTAATTTAATACTGTTTTAATGATGGTTATAATTCAGAAACATGGATTCAATCAGATGTCGAATTATACCTACTGGATATTGGTCGCTAATTAAATATTGATAGGCAGATAGCTGTGTTGAAAACTGTAAACTTCCTCGAACGATTTCACAAAAAGCTCGTGTGAAAGGCATTCACCGAAAAAACTGGTTCTTTATTAGGTAGTTCCTGAGATACGGGAGCAAAAACCTTCAAGGTATTATAGGTACGTCATTATGAGCTTTATGGCTATCGAATCAAGTATCATTTTGATAAGTTAATGTTTTTATGTAAACGGGAATAAGTATGAGCCACGGGGAAATTACTTAACTCTTTTTTGTGTAGCTACTTTTTTCGTATTTTCGGGGGCGTAGGGCGTACTTACCTGACAGACAGACAGTTTGTTGTTGGTTTCGTTTTGGTTATACGAAAAAAAATGTTTTCAAATCGGTTCAGAAACCACGGAGATATGCACCGACATACATAAAAACCGTCCAAGTGCGAGTCGGACTCGCGCACCGAGGGTTCCGTACAAACCTGTAGTAAGTTTTACGATTTATGACGTATTAAAAACAAGACGAAATGAACCGCAAAACTAACTTTGTTTGTAGAGGTTTATTGTTAATATCAAAAAATTACGTTTGTTGTATGGGAGCCCCCCTTTAATATTTACTTTATTGATATTTAATTATTTATTTTGAAACGTAATATACAAGTTAATATTCTGTGAAAATTTGAACCGTCTACCTGTTACCGTTTTTAATATTGAGCAAAAAAATACGAAAAAAACACGTTTATTGTATGGGGACCCCCCTTAATATATATATTTTTTTAATTTTTAGTATTTGTTGTTATAGCGGCAACGGAAATACATCATTTGTGAAAATTTCAGCTTTCTAGCTATCACGGTTTATGAGATACAGCCTGGAGACAGACAGACAGACAGACAGACAGACAGACAGACAGACAGACAGCGGAGTCTTAGTAATAGGGTCCCGTTTTTACCCTTTGGGTACGGAACCCTAAAAACATCGAGATGAAACTTGAGCCTGAAAGTTCTCCAATCCGCACTTGGCCAGCGTGGTGGACTTTTCGCTACGCAATTCTCAAATTATTATTCTGAGAGGAGAGAAAGTAGAATAGTGGGCCTGCGATGGGAAGTATTAAAAATATTTTGTGTTTTTTTTTTACCTTTATTGATGTGTTTAATATTCCAGCTTAAAATATTGAACCTAGGTAGGTACAACTTTAGTCTTTTGCTTTTATCGTTTATACACCGTGGCTTGAATATTAATTATTTATTACCTACTTTACTAAGTAGGTAGGTAGGTATGTACAAATGATAATTTATAGTATTGTTTACCAACACGCCATGTGGACGTGTTCAAAGGATGTTCGTATTGAGTTACGCTATGCTGAAATGCATCAAATAAATTGTTTTGCTCATTTAACTTGTAATATGTTAGATTTCACAGCATTAGTTTATTCACAATTATTACTTAGTTTGTATTTAAAATTTTGCGCATACTGGTATGGTATGTTTACAATAGGTATCTATCTACACATTGAAAGCCTGTTTTGTTTTGTTGGATACTTAATTGATTTATGCTAAATACCTGCATTTATTTTGCCTCCACAAGATAAGACTTACCTATATGGTTAGATGCTTACCTTAGAGATACATAATTAGGTATCTCTTAGATACAGTGTTGCGATGCGCCTAATGAATTAAAAATAGCTTTACGCTTACGATGATGGAATAGATGGCTGAAAATGCTGCATTTTCTGCTGTTATAGGTACGTAACTATTGACAATTTGAGTGACTTCAGTAGCATCGGGTGCTTTACAAAAATGTGTGTGCAGCTGCAGAGGTCACCTCAGTCCTCAGCAGTCAGCACCGAATCCCCGTCTTTTGGAAGATCCTTTATTTAATAATCACGGAATAAAAATCGACATAGTAATAGTAGATTATTAACCAAGGGGATAAAGCAGTGTCTTCTGTCACGGGTGACGATTTAAATCGCGAGCGTAAGGAAGGACTCGAGGTTTGCTCCCGAGCGTAGCGAGTTAACCGACATTTTAAAAACTTTTGATGAGCTTTGTGCATGAGAAATTAGTATTATAACAAAAAGAAAATTAAAACATTAAAGATTAATCCCTCCTTAGTAGACTGTTGCAAATAAAAATTTAATTTTATTGAAATATAATAGTGAAATTCTCATTCTTGCAGAATACGTTTACCATTTTTGCACTTTTGGGTCACACTTTTCACCCATATAAATCCACGAAAAATTATAATAAATGACTTATAAAAAATACTAATATGATAAACACGCTCTTAAAATTGGACTGTTGCAATTCGTTTTTATACGTTCTATACAAAATTAGTTAATAATAAAATCAAATCAATGTGCACGATTTATCAAAATTTACGCGTCACAATAACCTGTATTTCTTAAAAGTTTGACGAAATTACTGATAAAATAAAATTTACCATGAATGTTTAGTATTTATATAACACAAATTGTGTAAAAATAAAGTTCTATAAAATACGTATATGACCAAAAAATATTATCAAAGTCTGATCAAATTCACGTGTAAAATGGTACTGCAGATCGTACGACCGCACGTACGTACGAACTTGACTACGCAAAGTATCAAAGTATCTTTACTGGCCTATATCGTCTATGTATGAGTGCAGCCTAACGGTCTACTGTGCGGTATACCTACAGATTCCAAAATTGACAGATGGCGAGTATACGGTCTCTTAAGACGAGTCCTGAGTGTAGCGAGGGATTTAAGTTCACCCAAGACTAAGACAGCTTTATCACCGAGGAAAATACTCTACTTTTCGTACCATTTGCGAAAAAATTAACACAATAATAATATGAGATAAGCATTTATTAAAAATAATGACAATTAAAAGTAAAAGTTAACATTCGAAACATTGGTCCAATTATTGATAGAGAGAGTTACATTAACGTTTATGTATTTGAAGAAAACAAAAACGCGGCAAATTCCTAGACCAATATTTTTTTGTCGGAAAAGCAAAGGCATCAAGCTCATACCGCCTCGTCGGTTTTCGTCATTTTATTTAATAATAATCATAACTGCATAATAAATGCGTATTCCTTTTTCAAAAAGATGTATAATGCTTTTTATACCTACAAACTCAATGGTGTAAACACAGATGTAGTTCAGTATAAATTTCGGTAAGTATTCCAAATTTAAATCACATTCTCCCCCTAGAGGATGAATGAAATTCAATACAATTTAATTCTTTCCCTGTTTTTAACAGATTAAAAATGACTATTGTTATGTTCGCTTTTTGTGGCATAGAATGTCACTTTTTTGAGCAAGTGGTACGAAAACAATATATAATATCACATCCCTAATGTGAATTGTAAGTTGTAACTAACCAGCAAATCCCTGATCTACCTATAATTAAAACAAAAGATGCATAATTTCGATATTTTATCCCTTTTGTTATGAGAATTTCAATCTAATTCTATTTAATAATCACAGAAAAAAAAGAATTATTTACGACATAGTATGACACATTATCCCTATTGTGATAGCAGTCAATCCCTGATCTATAATTTAAAAAAAATACCTACATACTTTTGATATTTTATCCCTTTTGCTAGGGATGGATTAGGGAATTTAAATGGTAGACACTATAATGTATTTTCTTGATCAGCGCTTAGCGTTTTTATGGCTATTGGCTAACTGTGAAACATATCTAAGTATTATAATATGTTAATTCATCGTTTTAATTCAAAATGATTATATAATTTTTGCTATAAACAGTTAAACATGATAACCAGTCTCAAGAGAACTACATAAACGGCAAAATTATGTAAGTAGGCTGTAGGCGCATAACACATAATTACGCAAAAAGACCGACAGACATGGAGGCGACTTGGTATGATTCAGGTGATTTCATTTACTTACGCGTAGTAGACAGACAGACACACTTTTGCATCCATACTAATATTATAAATGAGAATATGTCTATGTGTTACGCTTTAACGGCCCATCTTTTCAACCGATTTTGATGAAATTACCAACACAGTTAGCTGTGTTGGTAATTTCATCAAAATCGGACTTTTTATCCCGGAAAATTAATGAGTTTCCGCTAAAAAAAACTAAACCATGCGAAGTCGCGGGCGTCATCTAGTTTTTAATATAAGTATGGTTTGCCGTTGTTATTCAGCAAGCATTTAAACATAGTGTTATTGTTAAGAATAGCTAAGTAAACAGTAATTTGTGTAATAGCATGTAATTAGCATAACCGCTCTGTCGTGGTTGCTCAAAGCATTGCACTTTATTATAAGTATGGTAATTGACGGTATCATTATTTAAAGTCACACCAACGTCGCCGGGGAAGGGCATAGGCTACTTTTTATCCAGGAAAATCAAAGAGTATAGACACGGGATTGTCAAAAATCTAAATCCACGCGGAAGAAGTTGCGGGACAAGAAGATCATTTAAATCGATCAATATTTATTTATTCAATTTAGGTACACTGTAAACTATTGGATAGAAGCAGGCGTTACTTTGCGGAAGTCCATGACATTGAAAAAACTAGAAGTTTAATTCGCTATAATCCGCCACAGAACACACACACACACACACACACACACACACACACACTGTAAACTTATTGACGTCCGAAACTTATAAAACATGATGGTGATAAATGCCAATCAATTACGGTATCTTAAAACTAAAGCTACGAGGGTTCCAAACGCGCCCTGGTCTGAGAAGAACCCACAAGAAACTCAGCCGGGTTTTTCTTAATAATCCGTGTAAAATCTGTTATTATAGAACAACTTAAAACACGCATAAAGTACGGTTATACGAGTACGTGGGGCCCTCTATCCATAGGGTTCCCTAACTCAAGGCGAAATCACAGTAGAGCCCTGTCACGCCTTTAGGAAGACGTTGTTCCCCCGATGCCGATGTTCGAACCCTAGGGCTCATTTCTTGGCGACGACTCCTAGCGCTCGCCCAACCCCCGGTGACTCTGTGGTGGCCAGTAGGGCCTACGCAGCATGCTCCATCCGAAAAAAAAGTTACTTGTCCTGTCCGGTCCCTTGTGTTTTTCCTAATCGTGTTCTGACTCGCACATCAATAGTTTTGTTTTCTGTTCAGTTATAGGTACTAATATACTATATATTTATATACCTACTATTAATTATACTTCTATACTATATAATATTATAAATGCGAAAGTTTAGATGGATGTATGGATGGATGGATGTTTGTTACTCAATCACGCTCCAATGGCTGGACCGATCTGGATGAAATTTGGCACAGAGATAGATTATAGTCTGGAATAGCACATAGGCTACTTTTTAACCCGGAAAATTAAAGAGTTCCCGTAGGAACCGAAATACCTCAATCCACGCGGACAAAGTCGCGGGCATCAGCTAGTACCTATTATAAATGCGAAAGTTTACATGGATGGATGGATGTTTGTTACTCAATCATGCCCCAACGACTGAACGGATCTGGATGAAATTTGGCACAGAGATAGATTATAGTCTGGAATAACACATAGGTTCAAAAGGAAAACAATCAAAATACTGGAATAATTATTTTGGAAGGATAGGATGCGTAACCAAATGACCTTCTTACGCCCTGTTTTGCATCGCTTTTCATTCAATTACGAGATAACATCAGCTTATCTCACCACATTGTTTTCGTTAACTTGACATTTGGCTTTACCTTCGATAAGAGCGGAACGGGTAGATTAAACTCACTTTTGTTATCATTTTAACTGTAATTTTGCTGACCGTGTATAATAATATTTTAATTAAAATGGGTAAATAATGCCTGAAAATGAGTAGGTACTTCATTATGTGCCTGTTTTTGTAGCAAAGAACCATAGGGTTTCCTATTTACTAGTATTTTAATTAATTAAAATTAAATTAATTACTTAAGTGTAGATATTCTTATTTTAAAAATAAAGGAATGTTTGACCGAAAGAAACTCGGTCGAATGGCCTAGTATGAATAATGGCCCTTATTAATTTTTTTGATGGTCAACTAGACTGGCAATGAAATACTGAGGTGTTTATGTACAGTCAAATACTTTCGCGAATCTAATACTTTGTTTAATGATTGAGAAAAAGAAAGAAGTACTAGGGAGGATATAATTGAAAAAAGTTTAAACGGCTCTATAAAATTCCTCTCTATAATTTTTCCACATACAGGATATAGGTAGGTAACATTTTTCAGGCTGAAAGTCGAGGAGCGGTAAAACCAAACCCATTGCCCCACCTTGGCATTGCATTAGGAGTAATGAATAATGATATATTATTACGCGTGTTATGGTTTAATCTCTCTTCACGGTTTTTAATTACATTTATGTTCGTTATAAATTTTTGATTAATAACTAGTTGATGCTTATTCTTTTTAAGCAAAAAATATAATTCAGACGAAATATTGAAGAAAAATCGTTGCATTTATCGTGGTACGTACGGCGTACCTACCCGTTATCACGTAACTTTGCTAAAACCATGGACGATTTTGACAATAATTGCTAAACCACGAAGCGAGTCATCATTAGAATAGTACATTACACATCTAGGGCTTCGCCTCGGACAACAATTACATGTGATCTGAGGCTTTCTTATTTACTGCCCGTGGTGTGTATACTATTTTTCTCCTCGACGGAGGCGGAAAGCGGCATTTTCGTTTAGCGCAGCGGGAGGAAAATTGACGCTTTCCGCCCGGAGGTGAGAAATAATAATTTAATTTATGGTGTCGTTCCTTAACAAGAAGAAAACTATAAGTAGAGTTTATTGACTCAAAAATCCTGATTACGTAATAACTAATATCCGCGGGAAATTAAAAATAATTTTCATAATAATTATTAACTCCACCCAAACACATTCCTAATCGCAATTAAAATGTCTCGTTAAAATACTAAAATGCTATTTCTGAGACTATAGGAAATTGATATATTTGCATTTTTACTTTACGCTGGAAGGAAGTTTAGTAATAATGCTGTGTTTAGTGCAACTAATAATACATTCTTATCGAATTTACATATTATTATAATATGCTTCTGAGATTAGTTATTACTTAGCCTTTTCTAATCCATTTAATTGATCCTGATTACTGAGTTGATGTTGCAACTTCCATGTACTAGGTACTAGTCCCAGAGACGACCTTCAGACTTGTTGTTAATTTGAAATTGTTAACGTTAACAACGCAACGTAGCGTGTAACGTTAACTTGACCACTGTGTGCTTTCCAATTTAACGTTATTAGCTGGCATGCGCCCACAGTTAGTTAAAGGCTTTTTTGAGGGCGTGCCACTACCAACAAAAAAATGTAAAATAGATACTGTGGCGCCTTGGCTCCGCTCTGCAGATGTGTGTTGTGCCTAACTCTGTCTCTGTTACAAAGATTTGTGTTTGGCACTTGATGTAAAATTTGGTGAATGCTTTAAGACATGTAAAAAACTCCTCAAAAGAGTAACAATAATGTATCCGACTACACAACGGTTATATTATTAGCAGTCTCCCACTATTTTCATATACGTTTAAAAAAATATAAATAAGCAAGCGTTACTCATATAACAACTTGGTAATCCGTATGCCAATTTTCACCTAACGATTGTTGTTTGAAATAATATCACGTTTCACCGTTTCAGCTAATCGCTTGGTATTTTAAAAACTGGGCCAGAGGTTGATGTACCATAAATACCTTCGAGTACGACGAGTATTGATTTGTGAGATGGTTTTAGAAGTACCTACTAGCCGTGAATTTTTTTAGCGTAATACAATCAGGGGGCATACTACCATCGCTTGTAGCGATGCCGTATTGTTTTAATATTGTTGACGTTCGTGCTGTAGAATTATAATCCTTATTTTAGGGACGTCAAGTTACGTGACATAAAACTGTCATTTTGAAATAAGACTGCTTTAAGCGATAGTAGTAACCTCTCTTTATATTGATTTGTGAAAAATCTGTCGATCCAATTAATATTTGGTGATGATCCAACTGATATTTTTTAATGAATACTAATACTATAAATGGGAAAGTCTGTCCAGTCTGTCTGTCTATCTAAACGTCGGCTACGCTTCCAAGGGCTATGTGACAAAAGTATACGTCCATGATAAAAATGCAGAACAAGTATCTTTTTAATCCTGTGCATACCACGTTTTCATATAAACTTAAGGCGATGACCTCAGGCCTTTGACCTTCGTCTCCCAAAAGTCCAGACTGGATAAGGGATAAGGGCAACAACCTCACAATTGGTTGAAATTAGAAAACTCCACCGAAACTGTAGGGTTGGCACTTGCCACACATTTACACACTTTCAGATATATTCACGTTTGAATCTGCCTTATAAGCAGGTAGGTAAGTTAATGGTATCGAATTTTAAAAGTATATTATAAAGTCATATATTTACGGATTATAACGGTTTTAGAATGTAATTACTTTCTTTTTTCCGTTAGTCTCGGCTCCGCCCATGTGTTATTTCGGTAAATCCGTCCTTAGTGGAGATCTTTATGATTAATATCTATATACTTAAGGGTAATTAATAAACGAAAGTAAATGTGAAAGAAAAATAGTGTGTCTAGATCTAACCTTATCTAGTCTACGTATATTTGTCGTGTTTTGTTAGAAAGAAAACCTTTGGAGTGACACCCCTAAAATGCCTGTCAGTGAGTAGCTTTTTTACCACGACCACCTAATACGATTGTGCGTTGTTATTTTAATTACGTGAGTAGGTATTTTTTTGCTGTCAAAAGAGTAGGGGTTATTAATAGAGCTGACGAATTCCTGTCAGACTGCGTGACGCCTACGGTTTGCTGAACCCGCCGAGAGATATAAATTATCTTCAACCTTCCCGTTGTTTATAATGCTCTGGTGCTTAGTTTTGTTGTTAGCTTTGGGGGTTCAAATCTCTATCATCTCAATGCCTGGATCTTAACAGAGATCTAGATTCGAGTTAAAACAGAGCTTTTTGGCTATATTAGTGTCTATTTCATTGAACACAAATCACTAAACTGAATGAAAGTAACATGTTTAAAGTAGTAACATACTGTCCACAGTAAAATTATACTTGGTGCATAAGGAAAAGGAAATCTTCAATCATGCAATGCAATCAAAGTCAATCCAATATCTATCTATCTATCGTGCGATATAGTGAAAAGTGATGACGTAAATTCGGTTGTGACTAAGGTAGACATGCTACCCAGCTTCCTTGTAGTGATATAGTCTAAAGATGCATATAACAGCTGAAACATGCACGATGCGATATGAGGCAAATTACAGCTTACCTCAAGTCTTGACTTATAATTGCAAATATTTCACATACTGTACCTAATTTCTACGAATAAATAAACAAGTAGAGTTGGTTGGCTTATTCACATTTCGCAAGTAAATGGAAATGTTATCACAAAAACTCGAACCTTTTCCACCCAGTTTCCTCGGAAAGGAAGTTTCTTAATTCACGCGGATTTTCCTCCTACGCATTAAATGCGTTTCTAGTTTTTTTTTTAATCTAATTTTTTTTGGAGTTTTTATTTTAAAAGATATGTCAACCCCATCGCAAGTCGCAACATTATTTTAAATACATTGAACAAAAAAATAATCTAAACATAACTAAAACAAGAAATAAAACTATCACTTAACATACCTACCTACGACGGTCACCGAAGGCAAGCAGTGACCAAATAAACCAAGCTTTTCGCCGATTCTGATGTGGGACTTGCCAGAACACTCTGAAAAAGTCCCACATTAAGTCTATTCCAATTAAATTTTGCCATCAGTGACCGTCGTTCGATCACGTTCTTCTGACACTATAAATATGTGTAGCAAATCGTCTACCGTGCCACAAACATCGCAATTAGGTGAACTTATTAGACGGGTAGTGTCCCGAACGGAGTCTGCACAGGGTTTTGATGCTCGATCTATTGATTTTAACAGATCCGAACCATGGTATTTGAAGTGGCTCACATTGGATCGTTTTGTACCAAATACCCTTTTCTCTAGAACGTAAATCATAAAATTCTTTCCAAAAATTAAAACATACGCTTTTGAATTTTGACAGTAATTCCGCAAAATAGGAATTTATTTCAACTTCTGTCCCGTCCGTGCACGCTGCTTTTGCCCGTTCGTCAGCCACTTCATTACCATGTACACCAATATGTGATGAAACCCATTGCAATCTAAGCTGTACACCTTGTTGACACATATCATGTACCTTTTTCAACACTTCATAGGGTAGACCTCTGAAAGCAGAGGCGCATCGAGCCAGGTGTTGCAAGGCACTCTTGCTGTCCGATATGTAGTTCGACGTTCCTTGTATGCTATAATATAATTTAAGGTAATAATTGTAAGGTGCGACGTATATCTACAGAATAGAGTAGCGTCTTTCTCGATAACAACTTACTTACTTAATTAGTATTACGAATAAACTTATTTTCTTACCTTAAATTTACGAAACATATATTGAAATTTCGAAAATAAAACGCAACACGAATCTATTCGCGTCACTTCGCAAACTGCTTCGGTTGTGCCAAACTAAATTCATCAAAAAAGACGCATCGCCTTAGCTTCACTCCGCTCTGCAGGTGTGCGTTGCACATTGGCCACGTTTACTTGTTATTCTACTCCAAATTGTATCACAAAAACTATTTTAAAAGTATCTGGTGGCTAAATAAATATGTATGAATGTTTTTTCCGCTGTTTACCGGTATAGCTTTTTGAGCATGTAGACAGCTTGACGCCTTAAGGTTGTCGACCTCGGCGTACGATGATAAATCGTTTTTTCAATAGCAACCATGGTTCATTCGTAAGTCAATGGTTACAATAATTCTATGGGTGACTTCAACTGATGTACTCAGTTTAATGGATGTCGTAATATAGGTGGTAATGTAGGTTTTTTATGCGCACCTACGAAATATAAAAGTATACGATAGTTTTTATCGATGTCTCTAACTATATTTTATAGTGGTAATATTTGAGAGGATTTTCACTATAAATGTCCATTCGCATAAAGGAAAATATTACAAAAATGCGCTATTACATACGATCCTTCTTATAGGTAGATAGGTACATATTTCAATTATTAAACTATCGTCTAGTGACGAAAGCGACGCGAGTAGGTATTTTTAATAATGCTATCTGTTTCACAACGCTTCGCTGCCTTTTCCGTATCGTGCGATAGAGAGAGTTGCAAGTTCAGTAGGCATATGCCTACATTCTATGCTTGAAATATTGTTTAGGGTGATAACGTTTTTACCTCCCCAAACGTTTACAAAATTAGACAATTTTGGTCTCATTAGATTCAGTATTTTATTTTTTTAGTATTTTAGTTTAGTTAAATTTTAAAAAATTAAAATACTCGAGGAAGTTTTTAGGTCAAAAATATGGATATTTAGACGCTAATAACTTTTACCTTAAGCAATATTTCTTTAAAATTAAAACGTACGAGCATAGTTCTTCATTGTATCTGCAACATTTCTAAAAATTATGAAAATTGAACAACATTTACGGGAAGAAAAACGTTATCGCTTTTTGTATGAAAATTTACAACTAGACGATCCTCTTAATGTAATGTAACTGAAAGATTTGGCAAATAAGCACCCCCATGATATTATGGGTATTCAAATGACGTCACACTAAAATCAATATACATATATTGTGGACTAGGTATATAAGCTTACCTATTTAAAAAAAATGTTTTTAATGATTTAGGACTTATTTACTCTGTCATTTACGTTCACACATTTTAAACGTCAACGCTTGTTGAATCCTAACGATCTCTGCTGAGCAGACGTTGGTAATTGCCTTGTCAGTTAACAGAATAGGGAGTCTAAACCTTGATTTAATTGACTACAAGTAGGTACCTACCATTTGTCCTGAGTGGCCTTACTCTATTTATTTTAATTTATTAGAACTAGTCGTAGTTAACTTAGTACACCAACACCCGGGCTGCTTTTTTACGTTTCTACTTTCTATTTCTTCTGCAACGTTTTCACGACCCTTCTGTTCGACCAATTTTGATGAAATTTGGTACAGAGATAGGTTGCATCCCGGAAAACTAAAGAGTTCCCACAATATTTTTGAAAACCCCAAAACCCACGCGGCCGAAGTCGTCATAAAGTTCTCTGGGCGGAATTTCGGCCATGGCGAATCACTACAAAGACTAACAAATGCAGGCGATATTTTAGTGCACGAGCATGTGCGCAAACAAAACTAAGCTTCTTATTTTTTAATCGTATGGCGTTTAGTACTTTCATATAATATAAGCGTTTATATAAAATTACATTTATATCAAGCTATTAAAAAGACCGCTAATTTCGCCTGTAAGTTCGTCGCTCGTTTAGCACCACCCAGAGGACACGTACAGGGAGGTAGAAGGAAGCTCTCTTATAAATTAAAGGACGGGACGGCAATCCAATATGACCGGAGCGATCTGACACAGGCCCAACTAGGTTCCATATTCCGATACACTGGGGTGTAAATAGATAAAGAAATAGAATTTAGAACTTGAATATGACTGTTGTTTGGTTGTTTACATAACATTTCAGTGTTGTTTTGAGTAATGAGTAGGTAATCGTATGTCGGACACGAATAATAAGCTGTTTCTGAGATAACTCGTAAATATACTCGGCCTAGATTGACTGCACTTCTTGGTAAGGCAAACGGGGTCGTTTTTTGTGAAAACATTTTTTTTTGTCACAACAAGATAATTTAAGCGCTGTTTATCCTCATTTTACAATTATTTCATCAACATTAAATATTATAATACATCCTATACTTACGATATAATCTGCATTGTTGATAAAAAAATATGTAAGCAAGTATTGGCAAGTCGCGGGATATCCGGCAATCTGTGTCGTTGTCAACTTTTAAACGTCTTAAAAATTACTATTTGTCCTATGTATTTGTCGCTATAAAAGTATAAATATCTATGTAAAGCTCGTGTAAGTAAGTTTATGATATATTTATTATTTGAGTACATATTATATTTATTTTATTTTTAGATTTATATTGTCATTTAAGTAAAATAGTATGTAATTATAGTATGTACTGTTATGTAAGTTTATTATATTATTGTAATAGTTAGTTGTAATACTTTAGTAGGTTATTCTAATTTTTCTTTTAGTTTACACGTGTGCACCGCCCTGTCATCATGAAACCAATCTCCTTTCATAAAAAGGTTGCCTGGAAGAGATCACTCATAGTGATAAGGCCGCCTTTACACCGTAACAAGTTGTAAATTCTGTCTCGATTCGTTTTACATCTGTTTTGTTATTTGTTTGTGTGTAATAAAGTGTTTTTACTTACTTACTAGTCTAAGAGCTAGCAGAGTTTTTGTTACATTTTGTTTGATTTAGATGGATACTCATAATATTTTGTAGAATGCTTTTTACATTGTGATGTTTATGGTCTATGACATATGTAGCTTGCGAATTTTATACCAGTAGGTAATTATTGGTGAGGCTAAAATTACCTCTAGTATTTTTGTTTCCACAGCGAAAATCTTTATCCTTAATGAAATTGGAAGCTATTCTTTCGTTCATGACAAACGAGTTTCCGTGTCTATTTTCCTCTTCAATCCAATTTAAGAAAATAATGTATTAGGTACGACCAAATTGGACGAAATCTCAAGATAACAAAATTACGAAGCTATTCTCATTTCTCACTTTATTTTGCATGGAAACGTTTAAAAATAAAAAGTAAAAATATTTTTAGCCACATTTCTGAAATATGATTTTTCGCTTGACGAAAGAGTGGTGCGAAAGACAGTGAGTGTCAATCCAGACAAATTGGAAATAGGTCATTACACGATCTGCCCCACTTCTGAGACGTGTCAACATGTCTCTCTATGATTTATGAATTCCTGATGGTAGGTACCTAATCAGCTTGCTATAATACAATAAGTGCCTAAAATAATTTTTCTCACCTCCGGGCGGAAAGCGTCAATTTTCCTCCCGCTGCGCTAAACGAAAATGCCGCTTTCCGCCTCCGTCGAGGAGAAAAATAGTATACACACCACGGGCAGTAAATAAGAAAGCCTCAGATCACATGTTTATTGACCTCGGCTTCGCCTCGGACAACAATTACATGTGATCTGAGACATTTCTTATTTTACTGCCCTAGATGTGTAATGTACTATAAGTTTATTTTTGACTTCCTTTTGGCGCAATGTTAGCAACTAACAGCAATCAAAAACTTCCGGTTTTGACTTTCATTTTAATATTTATATGAAAAATTCTAGTCTCTATTCTTGAAATGTTAGGCTACAACCTCGGCTCTAGGTTCTACTAAGTACTAAATACGTATGTAATCTATTAAATTTAGTTTGGTACCTAAGCATTAAACAGTTAATTTGTACGACGAGCCAAAGATTTCAAATTTTACCTACTGTGCTCTTAATTTTTTGTAAGTACGAAATAAGTTTTACACATAATTATACTGGAAACTGTAATTATACTTAACCGGCAGGGTTGCCACTATCCGTAACCAGTTTTACACCTAGCAGGTGCCTATAAAAGTGACGAAAAGTATCTTCACAATTCATATCCATAGCTCATATTCTATCATTATAAATTACTATACATAATATATCTAATATTGTTATTGGCAGCGTTGGCGGGCGTAGGAGGAAACAATGACTTTGTTAAAGTTCACTTGGCGATAATAAGATGCTTAAAGCTAAAGATGTTATGTAGATAAGGTATTAAAGCAGAATCTGATTAACAGCTGGATCTTGAACCTTGACATTTTGCGAGAGGATCTGTCCATAACGAGAACGATGTAGATTATACCTATACTTTTTTATGTGAATAGAGAGCAAACGAGTAGGCGGGTCAAAGTGATTTTATCGCCGAAATCGAACATTGGCAGTAGGAAGTTAGGAACTGCCCAGAGGAACCGCCAAGTATAGATTTGCGGCCCGCGGCAGAAGTTGCGGGGAAATGCTAGTCGTAAAACAATCTAGTTAATACTCGTGGCAAGGTTAGGTGTAGATATACCTGAGGGGAGGATATGGAGGTTAACACTTTAAATAAAAATATCGGTCAAGTGTGCAATTATATAATCTTCGTACATAGAATTATTATTTATTGATTGTACATTACTTACTACAGTAAATTACAGTCATTAGTTTTATAATTTTATTCAGTGCTTCACACATGAGGAAAGTTTGTAAGTTTACAGTCATTAGTCTTACTAATCTTCAGTGGCGATTCCTCTAAGATTGCGCAGCTTGCGCCGCAATACCAATAATTATGATTAGGTTACTTATCAATTATACTAGATCTATTTAGGTAATATACTAATATTTTATAACATGAAATAGGTACCATTCACAAAACATATAAGGTTATCAATGAAATGATTGCGTTAATCGATAATTATTTAAAATCACGCACGAAGGCGTGCACTATGAGTTGCGCATTGCGAGCTACTCGCTTTTGCCGAAACTCAAAAACTATTCAACCGATTTTTAAAAAAATTTCACCTATAGAAAGCTACATTATCAGCGAGTAACATAGGCTGTATTTTATTTTCAAAAACATTAAAGATCCCTACGAAAATTGCAATAATGTGAATGAAGTCGGAAAAAATTGTCTCATCTGAGATCTTCCGTGGCGTGCGCTGCGTAAATGGTAAAAGGTACACGAAAACAATGTATGGTGGAATTGTTCCTCTCAAAAAGTTCTAAAAAAAAGCTTGCGACTGCATATAGCTATCTTTTAAGGTCGTCTCACAATAACAGTCATTATGATTTTCAAATTTGGTCTAAAACAATGCTTTACTCGCGAAAGTGTTTTTACCAACATAGTATTAATCCTTATCAAAATAAAATAGTTGTTCATCTCAAGTATTTAATAATAGATCAAATTCGCCCTTACACCACCTAATTCAGATGAACATCTTAGAAGATATCATAGTAATAATGTAACACGCACTATACTGTGAGTTTGTGAGGTTGTAGGGGGTAATCTCTGGATCTACTGAACCGATTTTGAAAATTCTGGTACCAATAGAAAGTCACATTATTTGTGAGTGTCATAGACTTGGTACGAGAACCGAGATTAACCCTAAAAATTAGGGAGGTCCCGTGGGAATTTAAAAAACTTATTTCACGCGGACGAAGTCGCGGGAATCTGCTAGTGTAAAATAAATAAAAATAGTATTCTTTATTCTAGTAAGTACAAGTTAGCCCTTGACTGCAATGTCACCAGGTGGTGGGTGATGATGTAAGTACCTACTCTAGCGGGCAAACCTGTTTAGGGATATACCTATCAGTTATATTAAACCTAGGTATACTTACCCCTAATCAGTGATATATGAGGTAAATGTGTTTTAATGAGAAAATACCTAAGTAACCATCAACTTGCGCAAACCCAAGATTGACCACCAGGAATCGCCACTGCTAATCTTACTAATATTATAAATGCGAAAGTGTGTTTGTTTGTTGGTTTATTGGTTTGTCCTTCAATCACGCCGCAACGGAGCAATGAATCGACGTGATTTTTGGCATGGATATAGTTGAGGACCTGGAGAGTGAAATAGGCTAACTAATCCCGGAAACTTAAGGAGTTCCTGCGGGAATCAAAAAAACTTAAACCACGTGGACGAAGTCGCGACTCGTGGGCCTCAGCTAGATCAGCGCTAATAAAAAAGTTATCTTTTACAGAATTTAATATTTCACAACTTTTATCATTATCTGTCCAATAAATCCATGTAAAATACACGCAAGCGAAATATGGCAAAAGAAATACTGTAGCGCGTCACATTTTAACGAAATACAAGGTTCCGAGCGCGACCCGACGAAAGACAATAGTTTACGCGCTTTCTAAAGTCCTGCCATCGTTTCGATACGCACATGGCAGCCGGGTGCTTTGTCCGAGAAGCAACCCGGAAACATAATTCCATGAAGTTGGATTTTTTCTATCGATGCAAGATAGGCCGCCTGACGACGGCCGCCCCGCCACGCTAACGTCACGTGCAAAGGGACGCTTCCCCTTCCCGAAAATCACGCCGGACGAGCTGTATAAAAGCGGATAGCATCCCTTCAAAATGGTGCAGTCTTCAGTACGCATCCTGCAGTGCAAGCACACCTCGAGAGGCCATCCACCGGCCATCGAAGGAAAGTAGCACTAGCAGTATGTGACACTCACAGTACGCAGCTCCCCTAGCTAGCACACCTTGAGAGGCCGTCTACCGGCCATCAAAGGACAGCAGCACTGGAAGCTAAATACTGGAGGAACTAGCTCGAAAGCGCTAGCACACCTTGAGAGGCCGCCCACCGGCCATCAAAGGACAGCAGCGCCAAGAACCAGAATCTCGTGTCACAAGTGCTAGCACACCTTGAAAGGCCGCCTACCGGCCACCAAAGGAGAGCAGCATCACGCGTCGCGAATAACCCCGCGCCGCCGCGGTTTAAAGTGAAAGTTACATCCCCACATTCAGTGAAAGTAAAACCCATAGGACTCTGATAGACTGAAAGTGAAAGTGAATCCAATAAGACTTATATCTTAACGTGAAAGTAAAACCAATGGGACTCTGATAGACTGAAAGTGAGAGTGAATCCAATAAGACTTTTAAGTGAACGTGAACCCTAGTGTCTTATTTGCGTAATAGTGTAACTGTAACCTATAAATTCTCTGTACCTCACTAGTGTACTTATGTTGTTCTCTGTGTTAGACTCCTCGTGTAAATAAACCACCTCCTTGTGTTGTACCGAGTGTTTCTATCTGTCACGCCTGGCAGCACCCTCACCGGCTCTACCTACCTCAGCAGGGGAAGAGAATTTGTTACATTGGCGCCCAACTTAGTGGCCCTGGCTGACAGACGGATAACCTGGTCACAACACCAAAAGATGACCAGAAACATGACGGAGGAGCAGGTACAGAGGCTCAATGCGGAAGGTTTTGAGAAACATGGCCAAGACTCTCGAATGGCTCTTTGAAGCTGCAAGAAGCGCGGAGGAACTACACCGCGGTCAGATGCCTCAGCCCAAGGAGCAATACGTCATTGACCAAGGTACGCCGAAACCAGATGAACCTGCAGAGACTGATGCCAGCAATTACGCCGTGGGGACAGCTCTGATCCGGGACGAGAGACCCGATGAATCTGCAGAGCCTGATGCCAGCAATCACGCCGTGGGGACAGCTCTAATCGAGATAAAGAGACTTCAAGAATCTGTAGAGCCTGATGCCAGCGATTACGCCGCCGTGGGAACAGCTCCAATCGAGAAGAAGATACTTCGTGAATATGTAGAGACTGATGCCAGCGATTACGCCGTGGGGACAGCTCTAATCCAGAAGAAGAGACTCCGTGAAAATGCAAAGACTGATGCGAGCAATTACGCCGTGGGGACAGCTTTGATCCAGGGGGAGAGACTCCATAAACCTATAAAGACTGATGCCAGCAACAACGCCGTGGGGACAGCTCTGATACTGGTGGAGGAGTCCGATGAACCTGCAAAATACGCAAGCCGGCTCTTGATAGCAGCCGAGAAGAACGAGTCCTGTTCGGAAAGAATAGCAGTAGCCGCTAGAATCCAAAAGGGAAGAGGCTACCCTAAGAAGATTAAAAGAACACGCGCTACTTCATGTCCTGGTTCCTCGCCGGGACGTCGTCAGAACCAGAGGGGGAGACTGTAGCGCGTCACATTTTAACGAAATACAAGGGTCCGAGCGCGACCCGACGAAAGACAATAGTTTACGCGCTTTCTAAAGTCCTGCCATCGTTTCGATACGCACATGGCAGCCGGGTGCTTTGTCCGAGAAGCAACCCGGAAACATAATTCCATGAAGTTGGATTTTTTCTATCGATGCAAGATAGGCCGCCTGACGACGGCCGCCCCGCCACGCTAACGTCACGTGCAAAGGGACGCTTCCCCTTCCCGAAAATCACGCCGGACGAGCTGTATAAAAGCGGATAGCATCCCTTCAAAATGGTGCAGTCTTCAGTACGCATCCTGCAGTGCAAGCACACCTCGAGAGGCCATCCACCGGCCATCGAAGGAAAGTAGCACTAGCAGTATGTGACACTCACAGTACGCAGCTCCCCTAGCTAGCACACCTTGAGAGGCCGTCTACCGGCCATCAAAGGACAGCAGCACTGGAAGCTAAATACTGGAGGAACTAGCTCGAAAGCGCTAGCACACCTTGAGAGGCCGCCCACCGGCCATCAAAGGACAGCAGCGCCAAGAACCAGAATCTCGTGTCACAAGTGCTAGCACACCTTGAAAGGCCGCCTACCGGCCACCAAAGGAGAGCAGCATCACGCGTCGCGAATAACCCCGCGCCGCCGCGGTTTAAAGTGAAAGTTACATCCCCACATTCAGTGAAAGTAAAACCCATAGGACTCTGATAGACTGAAAGTGAAAGTGAATCCAATAAGACTTATATCTTAACGTGAAAGTAAAACCAATGGGACTCTGATAGACTGAAAGTGAGAGTGAATCCAATAAGACTTTTAAGTGAACGTGAACCCTAGTGTCTTATTTGCGTAATAGTGTAACTGTAACCTATAAATTCTCTGTACCTCACTAGTGTACTTATGTTGTTCTCTGTGTTAGACTCCTCGTGTAAATAAACCACCTCCTTGTGTTGTACCGAGTGTTTCTATCTGTCACGCCTGGCAGCACCCTCACCGGCTCTACCTACCTCAGCGGGAAAGAGAGTTTGTTACAATACCTTATACCTTTATTTATGAAGAAAATATTCGTACAGAAAAATCACATTATCAATAAGTGGTGGTGCTGGGGCTGCCAACGCACAATTAGCATTTAAGTACCATCACTTAATATTATTTTTAAAATTTTAGTTTTATAAATTTATGCAACGTACCTTGATGCCCCTCAAATCCATACCATAAATGCGAAAGTGTGTCTGCCTGTCTGTCTGCTAGAGTAGGCTTTTCCGGCATGCATTCCGGGGAAGGACATAGGCTGGGTAATTTTTATCCCGGAAAATTAAGGAGATCCCCGGACGGTATTATTTAATACCCATTAAAAAAAAGATTGCAAAAAAGGGTTTTTGCTTTTCCTTCTTTTATACCGATTCTGATAACTAACTCAGGGCGATTGCATCATTACAGCCGCTGTTAGAACTTTTATAAGTGTGACCATGTGTGACCATGGTTGTTAGTAGGTAAGTAGTAGATAATACCCGCGACTACGTCCGCATGGGTTAAGGGTTTTCTTTGGATTTATATCATTGATAGGTACATATAATTCTGCTTTACATAAGACAGCTATTCCAGAAAGAGAGAGAGAAAAGAGAGTTTTGACGATCTCCCTGGCGCAGTGTTGTGTGCTCGCGTCAATTTAGGTCAATTTGGGAATTAAATTTATATACTTAACTAGATGATGCCCGCGACTTCGTTCGCGTGGATTAAGTTTTTTTGATTCCCGCGGGAACTCCTTAATTTTCCGGGATAAAAAGTAGCCTATGTCTTTCCCCGGGATATAACCTACCTCTATACCAAATTTCAGCAAAATCGGTTGAAAAGATGGGCCGGGAAAGCGTAGCAGACAGACAGACAGACAGACACACTTTCGCATTTATAATATTAGTATGGATTTCTAAATTTTCTCTGGTCTGGTCTGGTGGGAGGCTTCGGCCGTGGCTAGTTACCACCCTACCGGCAAAGACGTACCACCAATCTATTCAGTGTTCCGGTAGGATGCCGTGTAGAAAGTAGAAACCGACTAGGGGTATGGGTTTAATATAACTGCCATACCTGTAACAGGTTAGCCCGCTACCATCTTAGACTGCATCATCACTTACCATCAGGTGACATCGCAGTCAAGAGCTAACTTATAGTGGAATTAAAAAAAGAGTGCGTTCTATTTTATTTGTACTAATTAAGTAATTCTTTATAGTAGATTATTAACCAAGGGGATAAAGCAGTGTCTTCTGTCGCGGGTGACGATTTAAATCGCGAGCGTAACGAAGGACTCGAGGTTTACTCCCGAGCGTAGCGAGGGTGTTAAAAACTTAAATCACGAGCGAAGCGAGGGATTTAAGACGAGTCCTGAGTGTAGCGAGGGATTTAAGTTCACCCAAGACTAAGACAGCTTTATCACCGAGGAAAATACTCTACTTTTCGTACCATTTGCGAAAAAATTAACACAATAATAATGTGAGTTAAGCATTTATCAAATAAATATTATAAACTAGCTGATGCCCGCGACTTCGTCCGCGTGGATTGAGGTTTTTCGGTTCCCGCGGGAACTCTTTAATTTTCCGGGATAAAAAATAGCCTATGTGCTATTCCAGACTATAATCTATCTCTGTGCCAAATTTCATCCAGATCCGTTGATCCGTTGGAGCGTGATTGAGTAACAAACATACATCCATACATCCAAACTTTCGCATTTATAATATTTATTTGATGCGAAAGTTTGGATGGATGTATGGATGTATGGATGTTTGTTACGCAATCACGCTCCAACGGCTGAACGGATCTGGATGAAATTTGGCAAGGAGATAAAATATAGCCTGGAATAGCACATAGGCTACTTTTTATCCCGGAAAATTAAAACGTTCCCGCGGGAACCGAAAAACCTTAATCCACGCGGACGAAGTCGCGGGCATCAGCTAGTTAAAAATAATGACAGTTAAAAGTAAAAGTTAACATTTGAAACATTGGTCCAATTATTGATAGAGAGAGTTACATTAACGTTTATGTATTTGAAGAAAACAAAAACGCGGCAAATTCCTAGACTAATATTTTTTTGTCGGAAAAGCAAAGGCATCAAGCTCATACGGCCTCGTCGGTTTTCGTCATTTTATTTAATAATCATAACTGCACTAATAAATGCGTATTCCTTTTTCAAAAAGATGTATAATGCTTTATATACAAAGTGTGTGTTCCGTTATAAGCACTGCGAGCACTGGCAGTGCTCTTTACTTGGGACTTCCAGTGCTCTCAGTGTATTTCGGAACGCACCCAAACTCAATGCTGTAAACACAGATGTAGTTCAGTATAAATTTCGGTAAGTATTCTAAATTTAAATCACATTCTCCCCCTAGAGGATGAATGAAATTCAGTACAATTTTCTTTCCCTGTTTTTAACAGATTAAAAAAATTATTATTGTATAGGTACACGGAGCTCATTACGCGGAAGCCCTTAATTTTTCTAAAATACTCGATAGCAATTATTTTATATGTATTTCTTGTAACCGGCAACTTCAATAGAAATAGAAATAGGCGGAACAATAATTTAATTGCATTGACGCAGACAGCTTCTGGGTTGCGCCTTGCGATTAGACGATAATACTTATATCAAAAGAATGTTCAGATCGCGGTAAATATTTGTGGTTTCGTTTATTTATCGTATTACTAGCTGATGCCAGCGACTTCGTCCGGGTAATTCCCACAGGAACTCCTTAATTTTCCGGGATAAAAAGTAGCCTATATGTCACTCTCCAGTACCCATGCCAGAAATCACGTCGATCCGTTGCGGCGTGATTGAAGGACAAACCAACAAACAAACACACTTTCGCATTTATAATATTATAGTATGCTCAGTTAGGTAGAATAAATTAAAAATAATAATGTCTTATAATGTCTTATCGTGTAGGTACAAGATTATAAAATCCTCCCGACCGAATTTCAGCCACGGCGGCCAATCTCCAGAGAGATTAGCCATTTGCGCGGGAGATGTTATAGTGCACGAGTGTGTACACAAACAAAAGCGCACTCTCTTTTCATTTACTCTCATATATATAAAATCCGACACGACCGGACAGATGCCAATTATTTGGGACATGCTCTCATCATGGGCGAAATTAAGGCGAAGAGACGCAATGGTTAAAGGGAAAACACATTAGACATGAATAGACAACATTACACCACTTTACAGTTTGGCAAAGTATAGAACATTAAAATGACGAGATGACGACGATGGTGTTATGTTATAGTTAAATACGAAACTAAAATACGACACTGCAACGATATAAAGAAAATTGAAGTAGAATCCGCAAGGTTTATAGAAGGAAAACTCTACATTTGACTCAGCAATACCTATAGCGTTGTGTAACGGTAGATACATAGCATGTATACAATCGCTAGGTATGTACACTCGGCATATGAGATAAAAAGCCTCGAACTGCACGTCGCGCGTCGTCGGCTGTCTGCAATTTTCAATGTGCCACTGTCCTTTACCGAGAAACGTCGATATTCATACAAAGCCGCTTAGAATTGACGATCGACGTCTCCACAGCTCCAAGAAAAATGGAAAAATATTAACTATGGTTAAACTTGACTTATATGACTGACTAGCAGATGCCCGCGACTTCGTCCGCGTGAAATAAGTTTTTAAATTTCCACGGGAACTCCCTAATTTTTCGGGTTAATACTTATGTAGCCTATGACACTCACAATTCACAAATATGTGGCTTTCTATTGGTACCAGAATTTTCAAAATCGGTTCAGTAGATCCAGAGATTACCCCTTACAACCTCACAAACTCACAAACATTACGTCTTTTTAATATTATACTAGCTGATGCCCGCGAAGTCGTCTGCGTGATATGCGTTTTTTCGATTTGCACGGGAACTCTTTAATATTCCGGGCATTGACTTACCAATACCGGGACACTCTCTGGTCTTCGACTATACTCATGCGAAAAATCACGTCGATCCGTTGCTCCGTTACGGCGTGATTAAAGGACAAACCAACAAACAAACACACTTTCGCATTTATAATATTAGTATGATTAGTATTAGTATAGCTCCATTATCTTTTCCCAGCCAACTAAAACACTATGAGCATACCCATGTGCTAGAAATTCGTTGGTAGGGCCTACACATTTTTGGTGCCAAAATTGTTGGCTTGATTTTTTTTTCTTGGTTGGCTTCTTGGTTCCCAGAGGGCTATTAGTACTACACCTATTGTTGTTTAGTTTGTGTCTTTCTTTAGCTAAATATGGGATATATATTTATTTATCAAATTATTTCGTTATGTCAGGGTTGAAAGAATGTGCTTGATCTATTACGTGGTATATTTCTCCGACCAGGGGGTCTATACTCTCTTTCTCTCAAACGAAACTTCGCAAACGAACGTAATTAGTCGGTTATTAGACCCACACAAAATCGTTCAATCCAATCGGTCACGAAAATTTTCTAAGGATCCGTACTTCGTCTGCGTGTACGAAAACGAAATAGAGAGGAGCATAGAGATAATAATATTATGTAGGAGAGGAGTTAACGAAATTTCGTTCGTTTGTTTGCGAAGTTTCGTTTTAGAGAAAGAGAGTAGACCCCCAGGTGCGTTCCGTTAGGGCTAGGCCTTTAGCTTATTGGCCAATATGTCGTGAGGCAATGGAAACACGCCTCGAGTTCAGGTATTTAGCTCAGTGGCAGTTTTATAGCCCTTGTTTGATCAACGCGACTTCAGATACCTAATTGTTTATTTTCAATTAGCGAAGTTTCTTCAAAGTCATTAATTGCATTATGTCCTCGTTACTAAGTTTTTCTTCGGTAATGATTTGTACCTGGTTTCTGAGATTCTTATTTTCTTAAATTATGTTTCTTTTTTTATCATTTGTTTTGGTTAACTACTAACTAAAAGGGTAAGGAACAAGGGTAACTAAAAGTTAACTAATTAAAAGGGTATCAGGGTTGGCTGAGGAGGATACGAAAATAAAATGACGTCATACCAAATTCAATATGACGATAGAGGCGTTTTAAATGTTTTTTAAAATATATTTTGACTTATTGATTAAATATTAAATCATCAGAGTCCAATATTTTTATCAATAAAATAAATGTAATAAATGTATTTTTAACCGGCTTCCAAAAAAGGAGGAGGTTCTCAATTCGGCGCGTATCTTTTTTTTTTTTTAATAAAATCATTGGACTTTGACGTCTAATGTCCGCGTTGGTAAAATCACTGAGTCAGAGCTTAGAAGCTACTAAGTAGGTATTGTAGGTATTGTATAGCCATGTCATTGTGGTCCCCTTGCGGTTAGGGGTTATGCAAGCGGTCGTGAGCTGAATGCGATTACTATGATTGTTCTGCACAACGACTGTGACAAACAATGAACACTAATAAACACATTATCGCAGTTTGTTTATCAGCTTGTTTGTAAATGCAATTCTGTTTGATGATAATTACTGTAATACCAGGGGCTATACTGCCAACGCTTAAATTAATATTATACTTAAAGGAATCAAATCAAATATAAATATTATAAATGCGAAAGAAATGCGAAATTGTTTCTAACAGATCCATAGACACGAAACAAAAAAAGTACGAACGAAAAAAGTTACTTACCGAGACCAAAAATACA
Organism: Erebia ligea; assembly: GCA_917051295.2. NCBI lineage: Eukaryota > Metazoa > Arthropoda > Insecta > Lepidoptera > Nymphalidae > Erebia > Erebia ligea. Next base: position 10,521,822 of record OU785241.1, on the reverse strand, counting down.
AAATGTGATGCCACTCACGAACCCCGCGCGACTGCAGCGGCTCACTTCGCACAAGTTAGCGGGTCGCGGGGAGGCATCGTTACTCATAATTGGTTGATAAAAAACACGTGATAGTGGCGAGTTATTGTTGATTAGTCTACCTGCCCCTATAGCCAACCACCTCCGGTCTCCCCTACATAAGCACCTCATAAAATAAAAGAGATGCAGTAAACTAAAACTCCCTATTTAAAATGATCCAAAGGCTACATAATCAACGCTGATCTAACTGACAACGCTTGAAGCCATATTGTTTCATTGTTTTAGAATTATAAATCCCACCAAAACCATTTCATGGATAGGCTGCCAAAACTCGCATACAAGTCCAAATCATAATGCTTTCACTGTTAAAAAGTTATGAGATCTCTAGTAGAGCCAAGCCCCTAGTTGAGCTCCGATTTGTGCTGCGCATCATCATAGCCCATGGGGCCAGTTCCAAGTCCAAAGTGTACAGGTTTAAGTACTTTTGGCTGTACCACATTTACTACATAGAAGTCCTGACTCTATAAACTCTACATCTTGATAAAAAGATGTGGCTTGGCTGTTTCGTGATCCAATCAATCATTTAATGTTCGTGGAATAGGTATAGTTTGTGCGAGAATCACGAAACGGCCAAGCCACATCTTTTTATCAAGATGTAGAGTTTATAGAGTCAGGACTTCTATGTAGTAAATGTGGTACAGCCAAAAGTACTTAAACCTGTACACTTTGGACTTGGAACTGGCCCCATGGGCTATGATGATGCGCAGCACAAATCGGAGCTCAACTAGGGGCTTGGCTCTACTAGAGATCTCATAACTTTTTAACAGTGAAAGCATTATGATTTGGACTTGTATGCGAGTTTTGGCAGCCTATCCATGAAATGGTTTTGGTGGGATATAATATACTGGTAGCGGGCTAACCTATCAAGGGTATGGCGGTTATATTAAACCCCTAATCAGTTTCTACATGGCATCGCACCGGAATATTAAATCCCACCAAAACCATTTCATGGATAGGCTGCCAAAACTCGCATACAAGTCCAAATCATAATGCTTTCACTGTTAAAAAGTTATGAGATCTCTAGTAGAGCCAAGCCCCTAGTTGAGCTCCGATTTGTGCTGCGCATCATCATAGCCCATGGGGCCAGTTCCAAGTCCAAAGTGTACAGGTTTAAGTACTTTTGGCTGTACCACATTTACTACATAGAAGTCCTGACTCTATAAACTCTACATCTTGATAAAAAGATGTGGCTTGGCCGTTTCGTGATTCTCGCACAAACTATACCTATTCCACGAACATTAAATGATTGATTGGATCACGAAACAGCCAAGCCACATCTTTTTATCAAGATGTAGAGTTTATAGAGTCAGGACTTCTATGTAGTAAATGTGGTACAGCCAAAAGTACTTAAACCTGTACACTTTGGACTTGGAACTGGCCCCATGGGCTATGATGATGCGCAGCACAAATCGGAGCTCAACTAGGGGCTTGGCTCTACTAGAGATCTCATAACTTTTTAACAGTGAAAGCATTATGATTTGGACTTGTATGCGAGTTTTGGCAGCCTATCCATGAAATGGTTTTGGTGGGATTTAATATTCCGGTGCGATGCCATGTAGAAACTGATTAGGGGTTTAATATAACCGCCATACCCTTGATAGGTTAGCCCGCTACCAGTATATTATATCCCACCAAAACCATTTCATGGATAGGCTGCCAAAACTCGCATACAAGTCCAAATCATAATGCTTTCACTGTTAAAAAGTTATGAGATCTCTAGTAGAGCCAAGCCCCTAGTTGAGCTCCGATTTGTGCTGCGCATCATCATAGCCCATGGGGCCAGTTCCAAGTCCAAAGTGTACAGGTTTAAGTACTTTTGGCTGTACCACATTTACTACATAGAAGTCCTGACTCTATAAACTCTACATCTTGATAAAAAGATGTGGCTTGGCCGTTTCGTGATTCTCGCACAAACTATACCTATTCCACGAACATTAAATGATTGATTGGATCACGAAACAGCCAAGCCACATCTTTTTATCAAGATGTAGAGTTTATAGAGTCAGGACTTCTATGTAGTAAATGTGGTACAGCCAAAAGTACTTAAACCTGTACACTTTGGACTTGGAACTGGCCCCATGGGCTATGATGATGCGCAGCACAAATCGGAGCTCAACTAGGGGCTTGGCTCTACTAGAGATCTCATAACTTTTTAACAGTGAAAGCATTATGATTTGGACTTGTATGCGAGTTTTGGCAGCCTATCCATGAAATGGTTTTGGTGGGATTTCATTTCTTTTTGGCAGGCGCACTAGATTTTTTAATTTTTTGGACTCTATTTCTCGCACTACAGTTATTCCTTTTTTCATTGCCCACTCTCTATCGTTGCCTCTTTTCTTTGTGGGTTTGCTGTATATGTATGTAATGAGCGGCAAATCCATACATACTTAAGTTAGTTCTTATTTTCGAGTCTGGTGCTCAGTATTATAGATATTTGGTTGTATGGGCCAGCCGGTTTATATCTGCTTATTGTTGATTAGCGACCCGCCCCGCTTCGCAAGGCTAGCACTAATCATGATAATAGTCCATTATTTTTTACCCACTAAAGCCAGTGGGCACTGAGCAGCACATAAGATTTTACATTAGCACTGGAATGAACCTACGTGAAGTGCCGGAAGAATTTTTAAAATCGGTTGAGTTTTTTTTTATTTTATCCACAGCAAACTTGACGGTTAAATCTTTCCTCTTTTTAACATTAGTTTAGATCCATATAATATTATAAATACGAAAGTGTGTCTGTCTGTCTGCTGCGCTTTCACGTCCCATCTTTTCAACCGATTTTGATGAAATTTACAGGGATAGTTTGTATCCCGGGGAAGGACATTGGCTACTTTTTATCCCGGAAAATTAAACAGTTCCCGCTGGAATCAAAAACCTTAATCCACGCAGACGAAGTCGCGGGCATCGCGTCACGCGTTAATTTAATTCAAACCAATGAACAGTGTTTAGTTCGAAGAACAGGGTTAGACGAAAATATCGTTGATTACTTATTGAACAATTCCTAAAGGGATGCCGGGTCATACGTGGACTCTTCGCCAATGATTACTATAGGTATATTTACCTCTGAAAAATATTTTATGTTGTAAGTACTTATAGGTATTTTATAATTTTTCAGTAATCAAATGAAAATAATGAGAATAAAAATGACAAGATTACGTGATTATTATGTGCGACCTGTTTGGCCGATTGGTTACAGACCATGACTGTTGAGGGAGAGGTCGCGGGTTCGAATTCTGCTAGGGGCATAATGTTTGTATTCAGAACATTTGTACCTGAGTCATGAATTTTATATATATATTATTTATGTACGGTATTATGTATGTATACATTGACTTATATGTATACTACTAGACAAGCTCTGCGGCCTTAAATAATTAGCCACTGAGGTTGGGTAAATTTACTTCACTTCGTATAGTCCACTGCGAGCAAGCGAGAAGAACAGTACACTATTTTGTAAGCCGTGAACGTTGTTTTCGACAAACTAACACCGATTTGTTGTAAGTAACCAATAAAACACTGTTATAATTTATGTGCGTAGTCTTTCCAGGTGATTTGAAGTTTATTTCAGTAAGTACTTATGTAATTTATTTCGTATTTGTCTAAAACAATAATTATCGTAAATATAAATACACAAGTGCCATCATCATTGTCCATCACGCTTACTCTTTACTAGAAATATGCGAGAGCGAGCGGTACTACCGACACGTTGACAAAGATTATGAGAATTATTTAAACAGATATGCCCAAGTGGAATAGGGTAGACCAGTAGCAAAATAATTTTAATTGTTATATAAATTGGTACTTAATAATAATTTTTGTGTTTTAGATATTGGATATTTACGAAAATGCCGAATTGCATACTACGGTATTGCAAAAATTATTCAAAAAAAGTTAAAAAGTCTTCTGATGGCGTAACTTTTCATAAGTAAGTTATTAACTTATAATTTACAAGCTCGTTAAAATATTTTTATACGTACTTTTACACTCAAGAATACTTGGGCTGTGCCTTGGTATGGGATACGTTGGTACTTGGTAGCGTCTCACTCACTGGGTACCCCTAAAAACGGGTGCAGCTTAATCTGCTCAAATACGCCGTTAATGCTCCGTTATTATTAAGGACTACGTTTTTGCGTATGGCGTATCTCTTTCATGTGTAATTATTATAATGTCATGGTAACCAAGTTTTTTTTTTATTTACCATTTTTAGTTACCATTATTTTTTTTAGTTAAGTACCATTTTAAACTATATCATTGTCACGCCAGATTATTTGTATTGACGGGTTTTTTTAGGTTTCCTCGCCCTGGACATGAAAAAAGAGAGCAGTGGATAAAATTCGTTCAAAATGACAGAAGCGAAGAGACATGGTTACCATCAGAACATGTGCGTATTTGCTCTGAGCACTTTCGTCAAGAACATTGTTATAACACTAAAACTGGACGAAGGTTCCTTACGAAATCTGCTGTACCTGTTGAAAAACCTCATAGTTCAGAGGATCAGCAAAATATACCGTCTACTTCATTATTAGACGTACATGTTTCGGATTCAGAATCTATATTTGACACACCCAGAAAAATTCAACTAAAAAAAGACCTAAGAAAAAATATAGCAGCTAAAAAAAAATTTTTTGAAACAAATATCAAATTAAAAAAACAGTGCAGATATTTAAAATCAAAAAATCTCAAATTAACAGAAATAGTAAAAAAAATAAAATCAAAATTTCCTGTAGAAAGTATAATATTTAATGAAGAAAACAAACTTTTTCAAGAAGCTGCAATCGTAGAGTCCTATTTTAACGCATTCAAAAAGTATAGGCAGCCCAAAACAAAAATCGCGTATTCCCCATGTGTTCGAAAGTTTGCACTCACATTGCATTATTATTCAACGGCTGCCTATAAATATGTAAGGAAAAATTATAATAATGCTTTACCACACCCTCGAACACTGACTAGTTGGTACAGCTCTGTCAAAGCGGAGCCAGGCTTTACGGAAGAAGCATTTAAAGCTCTTAAGCTAAAATCTGCGAGTGCTTCCCCAGAAAAGCCCGTAGTGTGCTCGCTTGTATTTGACGAAATGGCCATTCGACAACAAAAACTTTTCAAAAATAAAAAAGTTGGTTTAGTTAATATTGGTACAGGGCCGCAAGACGAAAAAGCAACGCAGGTATTAGTGTTCATGGTAGTATCGCTGACGGAAAACTGGAAAATACCTGTTGGGTATTTCCTGGTAGCTGGCATTAGAGCCGAAACTAAAGCCACTTTAATCAAAATGTGCTTAGAAAAATGCCACGAAGCTGGAGTGAGGATCGTCAGTTTGACATTTGATGGCTGTAAAGCAAATTTCACTGCTGTTGAGTCATTAGGCTGTCAATTTAATAATGTATCTAACATGAAAACTCATTTTTGTCACCCATCTACATCTGAAAATGTATATGTCTTTATAGATCCTTGTCACGTTATCAAATTAGTAAGAAATGCTTTTGAAAACAAGAAAATATTTTTTGATGAGAATAATAAAAAGGTAAAATGGCAATTGCTTGTTAATTTAAACCGATTGCAACAAAATGAAGGACTCAGATTTGCAAACAGACTATCACCCAGACATGTATATTTCCGTAATCAGGTTATGAAAGTCAAGCTGGCTACCCAGTTACTCAGCATGAGTGTCGCGAAAGCTCTTGAACTTTGCTGTGAAGAATTGAAATCATCAAAATTTTTGGATAGTGCTGGTACCATTCAATTCATAACTTTGATGAACCATTTTTTTGACGTCTTTAACTCTCAAAGATATCATTTTTATGGTTACAAAAGCCCTATATGCCTCAAAAACAAAGACGATGTATTTGAATTGTTGAATAAAGTAAAAACCTACATTATTTCATTGCAAATTCAGATCAAACACACAAGAGTCATCAAACGGCCACACAGAGATCCTAGAATTATTTTACAAATATTGAAGAAAAAAGTGGTAGAGTCACAAAGGCAGACCGGGTTTGTTGGTGCAATAATATGTATTGAAAGTTTGAAAAATATGTATCGTGAAATGATCGAAGAAAAAGGAATAATGTCATATATTTCCACTTACAGATTAAGCCAAGATCATTTGGAACTATTCTTTGGGTGCATTCGAAGGCACGGTGGATATAACAACAATCCTAACGTGACTCAATTTCGGGCAGCGTACAAAAAAATACTAAGTCACCTTGAGCTGAGATCTTCATTTATGGGGAACTGTATACCACTCGATAATTTTTCAATTTTAACGACATCTTCGGTCAATATCATAAACAGTACCAGTGTAGCACGATATGAAGATGAAGAATTTCAGGTTTATCAAAATGATAACCGACTTTTGAATTCGGACATCGAAGCCAGTGTCAACTGTGCAATTTTGGCAGAAAAACTTAACAACGAGAGTTTAACAAAGGCATCAAAATTAATTGTCGGTTACATTTCTGGATATGTAGCACGCAAATTAATAAAAAAAATCAAATGTGAAGAGTGTATCACCTATTTAACGAGTAATATAAAAGTATGGCACCATAAATTAATATCTCTTAAAGACATGGGTGGACTGTGCTACTCTAGTGAAAATGTTTTTAAAGTTTGTTTAAAGACAGAAGCATTTATACGGACGTTGATCAGGGAAAACGGAGGACAAAGTTTACCTGCAAAATTTAGCAGTACTGACTATGTAGTTGCCAATACTCTAAATTTTTTTTTAGATTCAGACATCTTCGGCTCCATGAGATTTCATTCCTTGCAACAACCAGGCACTTTAAACCATAGGACACACCTAATACGTGCTATAATTGAGAAATACGCTGTTATTAGATTACACCATGAAGCAAGTACTGATCCCGACATATCTTTTCACACCAAACGCCAGAAATTAACAAAACTGGTTTTATTTGAAGGAAATTAATTTTTATATATTCGTACTAGAGGACGCCCGCGACTTCGTTCGCGTGTCATAAGTTTTTTTAATTCCCACAGGCACTCCTTCATTTCCAGGATAAAAAGAAGCCTATGTCACTCTCCAGATCCTCAACTATACCTACCCATGCAAAAAATCACATCGATTCGTTGCCCTGTTGCGGCGTGATTGAAGGACAAACTCTCTATTTAACGTCCTTGGGGATAGAAATTTCAATACTGTGGAATACGTATTTCATAAATTTAAATCGGAAGCCCAAATACCAAGTTTCAGGGCGATAACTTGAAAAACGACGGACTTTCATTCAAAATTTCAACCCCTATTTAACCCCTCTGGTGGTGAAATTTTTAAATATTTTGACACACGTACTTCTTTATTTTTTCTTTATTTTTATTTTTTTAATTCCCACAGGCACTCCTTCATTTCCGGGATAAAAAGAAGCCTAAGTCACTCTCCAGATCCTCAACTATACCTACCCATGCAAAAAATCACATCGATTCGTTGCTCTGTTGCGGCGTGATTGAAGGACAAACTCTCTATTTAACGTCCTTGGGGATAGAAATTTCAATACTGTGGAATACGTATTTCATAAATTTAAATCGGAAGCCCAAATACCAAGTTTCAGGGCGATAACTTGAAAAACGACGGACTTTCATTCAAAATTTCAACCCCTATTTAACCCCTTTGGTAAATATTTTTAAATATTTTGACACACGTACTTCTTTATTTTTTACCGATAGCCAAAATACCAAGGTTCGTTGATATAACTTGAGAAATATCTTGAGAAATGAAGGACTTTTTTACAAACTTTCATCCCCTATTCCATTCCTTTGGGGGTTGGAATTTCAAAAATGGTGGTACTTACTTCTTCATATCTAACTGAAAGCCCAAATGCTAAGTTTCATGGCTATAACTTGAAAAATGAAGGACTTTCATACAAACTTTCAACCCCAATATACCCCTTTGGGGGTGGAATTTCGAAAAACTGAAATACGTATTTCTTTATTTTTTACCGAAAGCCAAAATACCAAGTTTCGTTGATATAACTTGAGAAATGACGGACTTTCATACAAACTTTAAATCCCTATTTCACCCCCTTAAGGGTGGAATTTTGAAACATCCTTCCTTAGTGAGCGCCTGCGTCACAAAAGGATCCTACTGTCAAAATTTCAAGTTTCTAGCCACAGCGGTTTAGGCTGTGTGTTGATATATAAGTCAGTCAGTCAGGACTTTGAATTTTATATATATAGATATAGATTAATAATAATAAAAATAAACGATCAGTACAAGATTATCTGCGTTTAATTTAATACTTCCTATACATAGATATTAGGTAGGTTCATAAAATAATATATTTACCACAATATTTGTACAATAATAATTATATCAATTTTACTTGTTACATTAAGCAGCAAACTCTGAGAGTCAAGAAAAAGGTACAAATCACTTGAAGTCGCATCTGCGTTTGCAAGGTATATTCACCATGCTTAGCTCCCCTCTCTACCCGCCCGCGCGATCGGAAATTGCGACACAAATATTATTCCAAATTGCTTGTCTAGTAGTATACATATAAGTCAATGTATGTATACGGCATTTTGCACATATTTCTTTTAGTACCGACTGTGCAGCTATTATGCACCCCCTATAGGAGGGGTTGGAAGGGAAAAGTTCCTGATTTCTTAATTTTCCCATTATTTATATGAAATTCCTAGCCCACATACCAAATTTCAGCTTTCTAGGGCTTTGGGAAGTACCTACCCTAAAGGTTTTGATTTTCATCAGCGATTTATAAGGCTAAATTACGAAACCGATGTATTTCAGTTATCGATAAATCTGAAACTATAAATGCTAGACAATTGATACTTGGTATGTTTAATAAGTTGGCCAACAGCATCTTATCCTGAAAATTTCAGCTTTCCAGCATCATCCGGACTGAAGCTATGACGGTTAGCAAATACGTGGAAACGCTGTCAAATATGCACCCCCAATAAGAGGGGTTGGAAAAAGAAAGTTTCAGATTTCTTAATTATTCCATTGTTTATGTGCAATTCCTAGTCTATATACCAAATTTCAGCTTTCTAGGACTTTAGGAAGTACCCTAGAGGTTTCGTGTTTCATGTGATTTAGTAAAAGTAAAAAACCCCCAAAAGTACGTATTTCAGGTATCAATAAATCTGAAACCATAAATGCTAGATAATTGAAACTTAGTATGTTTAATAAATGTGCCAACGACATGTTATCCTGAAAATTAAAGCTTTCTACCATCATCCGTACCGAAGTTATGACTGTTCTAAAATACGAGGAAATGCTGTCAGATTTGCACCCCCTATAGGAGGGGTTGGAGGGGAAAAGTTTCAGATTTCTTAATTTTCCTGTTGTTTATATGCAAATTCTAGCCTACATACCAAATTTCAGCCTTCTAGCACTTCAGGAAGTACCTTTTTCATGTTGATGACGGTCAGTGAGTCAGTCACGAAATCGACGTATTTCAGGTATCAATAAATCTGAAACTATATATGCTAGAAAATTTATACTTGGTATATTTGGTAAGTTTGCCAACAACACCTTATCCTGAAAATTTCAGCTTTCTAGCATCATCTGGACCTAAGCTATGACGGTTCGAAAATCCGACGAAACGCTTCGAGAAAAGATATAGATAGATAGATAGATAAATTCTTTATTGCCACACATAAATTACAGAAAAAACTTAATTATAAACAAAATACAGAAAACAACACGTGCGCAAGGGCGGTCTTATCACTAAAAGTGATCTCCTCCAGACAACCCATTTCATAAGGAAAATTAAAAAGAAGCGGGAAAGTGCAACAATAAACATGCAATAATTATATACTACTTAAACTATACATACTAATAATACATAAATAACTAAATTAATAAATATAAACACATATACAAAATATATAGCAGTACATACATAAACTTACATTCAAAAAAAAAAAAAAAAATACTTAAATATTCTATAGCACATTAGAAAGATAATATTCCTTTACACGACTCTTAAATATGTTTAAAGACTTTGCCTGCCTAATGTCGCTCGGCAATTCATTCCATAGCAGTACAGCCTTAACTGTGAAAGAATTACTGTACGCCCCTGTATGACTAGGAGGGATTTTTAACTTATTGTCATTTTTCGACCGCAAACAAAAAGGTACATCATAGCTGCCAAGAAAGTTGAATCGCTCTTTTAGGTAAGGTGGCGTCTGAGGATAATATAAAATGGAGTACAAGAGAGAAAGAGCGTGCAAATTTCTACGAGATCGGATTGGCAGCCATTTCAACTGAGCACGAAATACAGACACATGATCATATTTCCGTAAACCATATATGAAACGTATACATACATTTTGCAATCTATCAAGCTTGTTCAGCATGGTCTCTGATAAATCCAGATAGCAAACATCAGCGTAATCTAAAATAGGCAACAGCAAAGTATTAGCCAAAAGGATTTTAGTTTTTACAGGTAAAAAATGTTTCCACCTCCTTAAGTACCCAACAGCAGCAAAAATCTTACGACTCAACTCCGAGATTTGAGGAACCCAGGACATAGTATTATCAAGGATGAGACCAAGATCTTTGACTGAACTACTCAGGGGAATAACTGTACCATCTAAGAGAACAGGAGGTAAAGAATAATTTGAAAGTAAAGAAATGTAATAATTGCTACCTATGATAGTCACCTGGGACTTACCTGGATTTATCGAGAGACCATACGACCGGCACCAAGCACTAATTTTATTTAAATCAGCATTGAGGGAATCAATAGCAACAACAAGATCATTAATGGCTGCAGAAGCATAGATCTGCAAGTCATCAGCATACAAATGGTAAGATGATGAAATTATTGAGGAAATAGAATTAATGTAAAGGGAAAAGAGAAGAGGAGAGAGTACACCACCCTGTGGTACCCCAGAATGAAGAGTAGTAAAAGTCGAGAATTTATCATCCAACCGAACACACTGCTTACGATGAAATAGGTAAGACCGGAACCAGCTAATGACAGTTGGCGATACCTTCATTGACCTCAAAATAGCCAAAAGTAAGTCAAAGTCAACAGTGTTAAAAGCGTTACTGAAGTCTAAAAGTACCATAACAGTAAGGAGTTTATTATCGACAGCGTAACGAATATCATCACAGACTTTGATTAGAGCTGTTGTAGTACTATGACCCCGACGAAATCCTGATTGTAAGTTAGTTAAGAGATCATATCTATTTAAATATACACTAAGTTGCTGATGCACAATGCGCTCAAGCACTTTGGATAAGAAAGGTAGAATGGAGATCGGACGAAATTGAGAAGGAGATGAAGGGTTAGAAACTTTAGGAATAGGTATAATGTAAGCTTCAACCCAGGCAGAGGGAAATGAGCCAGAAGAAAGGGAAAAATTGAAAATGTGACATAACACTGGGAGGATAACATCAAGTGCAATAACTATCATCTTCCTACTTATTCCGTCGCTACCAATGGCATCAGATTTAACAGCTAGAATATGTTTCCTAACCTCACTGGAGGTAGTAGTAGTAAATTGTAACTCGGGGCCACCATGCGGCGTAATGGAGCTTAGGTGATTAAGAGTTCCTTGCTTGATTAGTGCATCAAAAGGACGCGAATTTGCAAAATGCTTGTTGAGACTATCCAAATCAGCAAAATGTGAAATAAGTTGACGCTGACGACCAATACCCAGTGAGGCCAGGAATTGCCAGGTTTTACCAGAATCCTTTTGATCAACCGAGGAATGAATATACTTGCGCTGGGCATCCCGACAAATCCTGCTACAACGATTGCGAAGTTTCTTATACTTCAGAAGAAAGGTAGGTAGTGCCCCGTTTCCTTTGGCTCGCTTTGGCGGGGTCACTCCCGTGACCCCAGATTATATTATATTTATGTCCTTACTAGCTGATGCCCGCGACTTCGTCCGCGTGGATCGAGGTTTTTCGGTTCCCGCGGGAACTCCTTAATTTTCCGGGATAAAAAGTAGCCTATGTGTTATTCCAGACTATAATCTATCTCTGTGCCAAATTTCATCCAGATCCGTTCAGTAGTAAGGATTTAAGTTTTTTTTAAATAGTTTAAAAAGTGACTGTTACCTTTAGTAAAGTTCTTTATTAACCGAGAATGGATCTCAAATTTAAGTTTTTTTATCATTACATAAATAAAAAGTTTCTATCATTTAGTACATTTTAATGTTTTATTTTATACTTATCCTCTTTATTTACACTAATTACTGCCTAGGTCAACCTACCCCATGCTTATGGCCAACTTACCCCGGATATGGGGTAGGTTGACCAAGCGTCAGGGGTTTAGAAAATCGAATAAATAAGTATTATAATGATACATAATATATAGGTTATAGGTTAGTATTTTAGGTACCTGAATAGCTCTTCTATCTGTATCAACTGTTGTTTTTGTTATATTAAGTTAAAAATCAGAGATATACGAGCTTGTGAAAAGTTAGTCAACCAGACCCCGGTTTCCCCTAATAAGTATCCCCTTCTTTTTTTTAAGGCCCGCTTTTTTACTCATGGGCTTTTTTACTTCTATGAAATTCGTTTCCATGAAAACTTAATGCATCAAACTACCTAAATTGTTTCTTTTTTAAAAATTATTTCTCTAAACTTATATTTGTGCAATTATTATTAAGTAATTTAGAGAAAAACAAAAATTATGATTTTTTAAAATTTGAAGGCAGGCATCACATAACACATTCTCTAGGATTCTCTCCATGTTCAAGCATACTAACTGCTTTACTTCAAATATACATACCTAGAGCTGCACGTTTATAATAGTCTCAAAGAATAAGTACCTACTTATCCATTTTACATATTTGAACTTCAATTTTGAAGGTGTGCATTCCATCGAGTAACAAGTTGTATTAATCGATTCGCTTTTATCGACTTCCTACGCCTAATCGATTTGTTTCGCCCTCAACAATGTCAAGGTTAGAATATACTTTTACGACGCAACAGGTCTGTTTTAATGCTCTCCATTTTTACTACGTTTGGCTTTGCATCGTGTTTTCTTTCACCAAATTTCAGTTCTCAGACAAAATTAAAATCAATTACCTACTACAGAATTTTGCGCGCAGCGCGGCGTCCTATTTAAGACCAGTATATTTTGACTAGAGGACGCCTGCGACTTCGTTCGCGTGGCATAAGTTTTTTAATTCCCACAGGCACTCCTTCATTTCCGGGATAAAAATAAGCCTATGTCACTCTACAGATCCTCAACTATACTTCCATGCAAAAAATCACATCGATCCGTTGCTCTGTTGCGGCGTGATTGAAGGACAAACTTTCTATTTAACGTCCATGGGGATAGAAATTTCAAAAATGTGGAATACGTATTTCATAATTTTAAATCGGAAGCCCAGTTTCAGGGCTATGGCTTGAAAAACGGCGGACTTTCATTCAAATTTTCAACCCCTATTTAACCCCTTTGAGGGTGAAATTTTTAAATATTTTGACACGTGCTTCTTTATTTTTTACCGAAAGCCAAAATATCGAGTTTCGTAGATATAACTTGAAAAATATCTTGTAAAATTAAGGACTTTTTTTACAAACTTTACTCCCCTATTTCAGCCCTTTGAAGGTAGAATTTTCAAAAACTGTGAAACTCGTATTTCTTAATTTTTAACCGGTAGCTCATATACCATGTTTCATGGATATAACTTGAGAAATGACGGACTTCACATACAAACTTTCAACCCTTATTTCACTCCCTTAGGGGTAGAATTTTGAAAAATCCTTCCTTAGTCAGCGCCTACGTCACAAAAGGAACCTACTGTCAAAATTTCAAGTTTCTAACCCCAGCGGTTTAGGCTGTGCGTTGATATATAAGTCAGTCAGGACTTTGAATTTTATATAATATATAGATTACTAGCTTATACCCGCCACTTCGTCCGCGTGGACTACACTTTCAAACCTCTATTTTACCCCCTTAGGGGTTGAACTTCCAAAACTCCTTTCTTAGCGTCTGTCTACGTCATAGTAGCTATCTGCATGCCAAATTTCAGCTCGATTGATCCAGCCGAGCGATCGCGTAACTTCTGCATCAATCATTGATACATCGCAATCACCTCTGATTGGTTAACACTCTTCCACTATTGGACATAATCCATTGACGCAGCAAGAATGCCATAAATTCAGCCAATTACAACAATTGATACTGTAACAATGATTGATGCAGAAGTTACGCGATCGCTCGGCTGTGGTTTGAGCTGGGCGTTGATAGATCAGTCAGTCAGTCAACTTTTCCTTTTATATAATACCTATTTAGATTTTATTAAACTGATCCATGTAAATTTTGTTGTAATAGACTGCGTTCCTACCTCGACTGTATTTGCTTGGATGTGTACCTAGTACCTACTCATCTTCATTGCTTCTCAAAACCATGTTAACACATATGGTTATCACTCACGTCATTAATTATCACGTACCAATAACATCGCGAGCTTTATCGCGAGTCTTCCAATAATATCTACTTTTAGTTTCTGTTTTGATTATGGTTGGTTTAATGCAGTTTCTATATAATAAACTACTCACTAGCATCGAAATATTACGCATAGAAAGTCAGTAGTCGCGCGCGGAGTGTAACCGTTTCATAGTAGCCTTTAGAGGCTAAGTAAGCAATAAGGGCCACCTTTGCATACCTAGTTTTTAGTTAACTTTACTTTGTATTCTTTCATGTGTGCAATTAAGTATTCATCTATCTACTCGTATCTATCTATCTATACGCCTGTCGACGCGCTAGTGTACCAGACCGAGTTATAGAACGTTATTAGTCTAAGCTCACTAGCGTGTGTCTAGAGTTAGACAGTCGATATATTTGCATAAATACAGGTTAGTTATCTAGAAAATTCCAGGGCTAACATGAGCGCGGTTTTTAGCTTCGATTTGTATGAGACACTTGCATAATAATCGAGTGATGATGTCATACCTTTGAATCCATTGATTCAATGCATTTGCTAATGTGATAATGTCTATACTCTATAATAATCTATATTATAGTCTAAAACCCAAGTGCGGGTGCATCGCGATTGATCTAGGCAAGGTTATATAATACTGATCTCTTTATAATTTATATCCAAGGTCGGGCCTTCTTTTTCATTTTGGACCATGATTTCGGGCTTATTTTTTCAATTATTTTTTTCTGTTGATTAAGTGTTTTTCTTTTTATTGAACTTTTCTTTCTACCTATTATTATCTACATAATCTAATGCCAATGTATAACTTTTACAGGCTTTTATTAAAAGTTTATATTATATTAATGATACATTATTTGTTACAGGTATGTAAATTTGTAATTTGGCTACCCAAATTCCGGTTTTCAAAACAAATTCTTCTAACCAATCAATTATCTAATGGAGTTACATTAAGGGTAAGTTAAATTTTCAAATAGGTACTCGTACTTAAAAGTAATATCTACACTAACTTCATTGGAATCAAAAAGATTTTCCATTAGGTACCTAACTTAATAAATGAAAATTTCATTTTATACGAAATCAAAAGACCTTACTACTGATAAATAACTCTTGTTTTTATTGCCGTTTCTTTTTGGTAGAATTTGCTTTAAGGAATCGTTTGTAGGTATGTGAAATTTGAATTTAATAAAATGTACCAGACTTTAGCTTCCTTTGTAAAAGAGTCACGATTTACGAAAGATTAGGTACTCTAACCGTGGATCACTCAGTTTACACTGTTGTAATATTTACGCAAATACTTACAGTTGATCATGGATTTATGTTTTTGTTTACTCTATCCCGCTTTATTATCGGAAAGAGCCGTTTAAGACGCGTAGGTATTGGCGATAAAACATGCTGATTACCTACGACGAGGAAGTCACCGGGGTGTGTGTTTGTTTTTAATTAGATAAATTAACAAACATGTCATGTCTAGGGTCGTTGCTAGGTTTGTTTTTAATGTAAAAATGATGTTATACATCAATTTTGGAATATCATTCGAGGAAGAAGAATTAATAATACAAGAGAAATGAGAATAATAACCGAAGAAAAAATTAATTATTCGCTAACAGATAACGGTAAGATACTTATAATGAAGGGTAAGATAGAGTTCAGTGGCAAGAGAGCATTAAATTACAATCACAGGGTTGTGGGTCCAAATCATGATTGTTTAAATATATTTTTAAATGTAGGTACTCTTTATTTTTCAGTCTTAAAATGAATATAATATAAGTAAAATAACTCTGAAAACCAAGCACAAGTATATTAAAGAAATCTGAAAGACTAACTTCTGAAAAATAAAACGTTTAAAATTGGATACCAAAGAAACTTAGAATTACTCATAAAGCAAGCATGCAAACACGAAATAGATTATTAGAACGTATTACGCAAGGTATAGTAATAGTTATTTATGCAAAAGTTGTGTAATAAGGGGTAAAACACGAACGTGGGTATCACACGACGCGAAGCGGAGTGTGATAATAGTATCATATGAGTGTTTTAATACCTAATTATCAACAGTTGCATACAATACTTTATCTACACTCATAATATGAATCCTCTTTATCAGATTCTGAAATAGTTAGCTTACTGCTAACATTAAAACATCCAGTCCTAGTAACCTAATATCATCCATTACTGAGTATACAAATAAACTAAGTATTAATGAAAGAATTATTTATCGTAGTAGTAATTAACATTTTTTATCTACTCCCATGCTATAAATCCTCTATAACAAAACAATAAAAAAACGAAGAAAAATGGCGGGGAAAATTCTAATAACCTACTTTTTTTTTACAGCGCGCGGCGTTCTATTAGTGAAACGCGCGTGTATGACAATGTTCTTTTTTTGAAATTCGTATAGACGTTCTTTTTTAGGGTTCCGTACCCAAAGGGTAAAAACGGGACCCTATTACTAAGACTCCGCTGTCTGTCTGTCTGTCTGTCTGTCTGTCTGTCTGTCTCCAGGCTGTATCTCATAAACCGTGATAGCTATAAAGCTGAAATTTTCACAAATGATGTATTTCCGTTGCCGCTATAACAACAAATACTAAAAATTAAAAAAAAATATATATTAAGTCCCCATACAATAAACGTGTTTTTTTCGTATTTTTTTGCTCAATATTAAAAACGGTAACAGGTAGACGGTTCAAATTTTCACAGAATATTAACTTGTATATTACCTTTCAAAATAAATAATTAAATATCAATAAAGTAAATATTAAAGGGGTGCTCCCATACAACAAACGTAATTTTTATTTTTAATACGTCATAAATCGTAAAGCTTACTACAGGTTTGTACGGAACCCTCGGTGCGCGAGTCCGACTCGAACTTGGCCGGTTTTTTGTAATTCATACAGATACCACGCATCGAGCAGATGTGGCTGTCTGTTGAGTAAACCCTTTGCGCAGAGGGGATCGAAAAAAAAACAAAGGAGTGTTGTTATGAAATTCAGTACAACATTACATCTCCCGTTTGGATGATGTTATGGTTATTAGGACATTGGGTGTTTTAATGTTGGCATTATGCTAACTGTTTCAGAACCTGTTATAGAGGATTTATAGCATGGGAGTAGATAAAATAACAGACTCGATCAGAAAAATATACCAAACAAGGCAAATTATGATGATTT
The DNA here is from genome assembly GCA_917051295.2 of Erebia ligea. Taxonomy (NCBI): domain Eukaryota; kingdom Metazoa; phylum Arthropoda; class Insecta; order Lepidoptera; family Nymphalidae; genus Erebia; species Erebia ligea. The sequence goes on along the minus strand of OU785241.1, from coordinate 10,504,201 downwards.
TCATGAATTTTTGTTTATTAAGATTGGAAAGTTTGGTGTACAAGTAGCTACAAAGTTGGTTGGTGCCGTAGCCATTGTTTTGAAGAATAAACATCAACAACACATGTAAAGTTATTCCTTGTTTTGAACGACCTACTTCAGAAACCGCACATTGCGATTTGTGTTATACCTACTGAAGTACTGACTCACTCGACGTAAATGTCCTCTTTAAGTATGTTGTTTCATACAGATATGAACCTCATTATTTTCTTCATCATCATCATCGGCTAACATCGTCAGCTTGCTGAGCACGAGTCTCCTCTCAGAATGAGAAGGGTTTGGCCATAGTCCACACGCTGGCCAAGTGTGGATTGGCTTCACTCAACTTTGAGAACATATAATGAAGAATTACTCTTCTTCACGATGATTTATTCCAATTTTCCTCGTTATAGCTACTGTTAGCTCAGAAAATTTATAAGTGTGAACCCCCGACCACCTGAACAGGAGGCTGATGAACTTCTAAACCACTAAGCTATCACCGCTTAATTTTTTGGTAAAATTAGGTTGGTAAATACTATCAAGCAAATATTATTTGAAATTCACTATTTTTTGTCATTCACCGTTATTGAACATACTCGTAAATGTACTTACTCTACATTTTAACACCGAGATTGTAAAAACGAAGACCTACCTATAGGATTACCTAGTACAGTACCTATATTCCTTCCCACGCAAATACATGGATCCACGAGTAAGCTTCATACGAGCAATACAGCTAACAGTCTTCGACGTTGCGTCCACACATTTTCAGCGTCAGTAAAATTAAAAACCTCTAACATCTTTGCACGTGATGACTTAGGCACAACGTATAGCTATAGAGTGGAGTATTTTTTTTTGTAACAATTAAAACTCAGTTTATATACTTAGGCAATTTTCTTTTCCGTGTTTTTTGGTTCATTATATCGATTTTAATATTATAAAGTAAATATGGCAAGTTATTCGTAATCCACTCCGTATATCAGCCAGCCAGCTGTAAATTAGATAGATGTTATTAAAATTCTCCGTAGAGAACGTACATCTGCTTTACGACAGCAGTCTAAATTAGATAGATGTCATTAAAACTTATAATTTATCCAAGGAATATTTCTCACACTCAAAGCCATTAAAAATTGTCCGATAACACACGTGTCAGGCCGGTCATAATTCACGTGGAAAATAAGGAGGCACTTGAGCTAGGCTACTGTAAACATCGGCTTCGAATTTCACGCATTTCTGCTACCACATTCCATGGCTTACTACGCGCCATTCTGAAGTTATCGCATAACATACACGAGGAAAAGTAGCGGCCTCCGAGGAATTCCTTGCGGTAACCCGTGTATCCTATGCAGTGTCGTATCCAGGGTCAAGTTAAAGGATTTTTTTCTTACAATATATTATGCAACATTTGTGTAAAAATTTGATGTTTTTCTTAGAGTTCTTTGCACCACAGAAAGCTATCGTTAAACTTGCTGACCAAAAATCTAGCAGACAGCAGCGAGTGAGACAAAGTCAGTATTCTTCTTCTTTGGAAAAAAGTAGAGAAATTATTTTTACTTAGATATCTTTATTGCACACACAAAATATACTTTAATCAAATTTAATTGAATTATTGTGACTATTGCCACTCAAAGTGGCTTTTTTAAGTGGTCAAATTTAAGTTTAACAATGACTACCTGTACTGCAAGCGACCCTTAATGTCGTACCTTCTTCGACCTTCTCCTTTGCTGGAGTTTTAATCAAGCTTCAATCAAGTTCATCATCAGGCTATAAGCATTACCTACCAGTGTATTAAGCAATTTTTGGGTAGCAAAATTCTGCCCTGAACTAGCATGACCCTAACTATACTCTATGTCTACCGTTACAGTTTCATATAGCGAATAACTTGTTTGCGCCTGACTTTATGTGTAATCGGAATGGCACATTCCTTTTTTTAGTATTCCGTGCCTTAGCAATAGAGTAATGAACGGGGCCATATGAAATTGATCCTATCACAAAATATGAATGAATAGCTTTTATGAGTTGCTTATTGAAATTCAACGAATTTCTTGCTGAATTCATTTGAGAATACCTCCTATCTGTAAATCCAATGGTCTGTTATTTCAAAGTTGTCGACTGCGCTTCTATTAATATGACCATTCATATTAGTATATTATGTATAATATATAATATTATAGTATAGATTTTTTTTGTATTAAACAAGATATGTATTAATTGAGGAGAGAATACAATATTTAACCTATAATTATTATTACATAGTTTCTATTTACAATTAATATTTAATAGAATTTACATTAAATATCATAATATTACCATTAAATTAAAACTAAAATAAATTAAATTAAATCTAAAACCTCATCGAGACCACCGCAGCGAGGCATTGTACCCAAGATGCTGGCAGCATTACCCCTTTGGATGGCCAAACTAATTCTTTGACCAAGGTAGCCGCCAGCTCTCGGATCCCCGGTTGACTCGATAACCTTTTTCGAAATTTCCTCAAAAAGAGCTCGAGCCCCCGGGCCCCACGGCCCCAAGGTGTCCACACCAAAAGGCACGAATATGAAGCTCCCATCGAGGTTTTCATATTTGCGCCTCTTGGCCTGTTCGGCGCTGATGGCCGCTGCACCCGCCGTAGAGGAGGTCGCCTGAATGTGGGATGCAGCTAAAGTGTCTGCACACGTTGCATCCCAAACAAGCGACCTGCCCATCTTTCAAGGTATGAGCGATCAGGTCTCTTGCCATCGCTACGTGCCAAACCAATAGGTTCCAGTACAGCTGGCACATGGGCGGTGGCAATGGACCTCCGGATGACCTTTTATAGTATAGATTGTATTCAGTATCTTGGGAAACTTAAATGCATATAACGTATGCATAGCATAAACACCAACACCATATTATGTTTGTCACACATTTGAAGTGTTTAAAGCACAATATAGGTACATAGGTATATGCATTGTATATATTTTAAGTAAGGGCCTCATTGAACCGGGTTAAAACATTCCAGCTATGGATATCAAGGTCAAGTGTACATTATTTATTTATGAATTTATCATATTATGTACATTGTACATACTAACAACTACTTACTCCATAACTAATTAATTAGTTATACCGTATATACAGTATATTGAGTAGGTAATAGGTACCTACAATATATTATTATTACTTATGTATTGTATGAATAATTATTATATCAAGCGTGAATATACTAGGTACCACGTGTTTTAAATGCAATGTTGTGTTGTGTTTGAAGTAGGTTATTAAGTGGTTTTGTTGCATAATAGGTGCGGTCAAATGAAGGTTGAATAAACTTTATATTAAGGTTCGTCATCATACTAAATTACTAAAATAATCCATACTTCCAAATACAAAAACATAACGCAAAAGTTTTTTTTACTTTTTATTTCACTACAAGTTAACCCTTGACTGCGATCTTACCTGGTGGTAAGTGATGATGAAGTCTAAGACGGTAGCAGGCTAACCTGTTAGGGGCATGGCAGTTATATGAAACCCTAGACTGTTTCTACACGGCATCGTACCGGAACTTTGCCGGTAGGGTGGTAACTAGCCACAGCCTTCCACTAGACCAGACCAGAGAAAATTCAGAAATTTATAAATTTCCAAATTGACTCTACCGGGAATCGAACACGGGACCTTGTCCGGAGGATTGCTTATGAATTGACTTATTTTGATGTCCCTCCGTCCGTGTGTAATTTCCCAGTAAGTACATTATTTACATTAGGCACTTTACCTCAAATTAGTACATTTCAGTTGCAATTATTAGTCGGTCGTCATACCTATTTAAGTTTTTATTGGAAGTGCATTATAGAGCTAAGTATTTCGTAAATTATGACCTGCTTGCTTTGTTTGCCAATGTATTTGCTTACCTACTTGAATATTAAGTATTTTAATGTAGCTAAATTCTATCATGTAATTTATTTCGGTGATCACAAAATGTCTCATGATTCATGATTAGGTAAAACTGTTGAATTTCGGTTTATAAAATTTCCATTGTGTTAAAGATTAATTTAAAACGCATTAATTTAGGAGGTGATGCATATACGAGTATCATCATTGCAAGATTCAAATTTTAAATATCAATTTTTGTTTATATTGCCACTATTATTTTTAGATATTCTTTTATGATAAATGTTATATTCAGGTTTCCTCAAAATGTTTAAAGTCAGAAAAATCTAAATTTATACGCAAAAGTATTAAACAACCATAAAGCATCGAGTAGTCCACGTAGCGAATCGTCGATTTGACTGGCTGGCATTTTTCCAGTATCAGTCACGTCCTCCGATTCGTGTGATTTGTTTATTAACGACGTTTTGGAAATAATTAGGCCTTGTTTGTTTTGTCTCTTACGAAATTAATTTTCGCTTTCGCATTGTTTTTCGCTTGTATTTTTTATTTTTATTTATAAATATGTGTATACCTACACATATTTTGTTGTTTTCATCGTCTCTGTGCCCTAGAAACTGATTAAAGTTCCTTATTGTCCCACAAACATAACTGACCCGGTGACCAAAATTGGAACTAATTTTAAGGCCTGTTTTATTTTATTTTTCATAGTCATAATTTTGTCACACGTTTTTTTCTTTCTCAGATCATTTTTGTCAGAGCTGTTCTTGAGGTCTTCAAGTGATATTTCTGACAATTTATTTTTACTGGAGAAAGAGGAAAAATAGTGACCAAAATGTAATGAGATCAAAGCGAATTTTTGGATTAGTGAGTAGCTGGCAAGGAATTTCTCTGTTCATATAATGAGTAGCTGGCTTCACTCTCGAGGAATTCCTCAATTCAATTCAATTCATTTATTTAAAACATGTAGGACATACAGGTGTCTCTTATGTTACGTAATGTTTTGACTCTACCAACGGTTCGGAAAATAGATTCTGCTGAGAAAAGCCGGCAAGAAACTCAGCAGTTGCTCTTTTTTTTTTTAAACAATAATTATATTACATTACTTAGGTAATTACCTACGTAAATTAAATACAATAGTGTAAGTTATTATACTGTCCTGTGGGAAATAGTGTGTTATAGTGTCCTTACACTGTCCTCAAAACCCTTTTCAAGAGAATGTTCAATATCTCAAATTCTAGACCCAAAGCACGTCATAATACTCAATAGTACCTACCTACCTTTCAGGCAACGCTTTCTGGTAGGTACTCACAAAGCCTTGGCCCTTGAGCTATAGATATTTCAGTTTTCCTTTTGTACATTAGGATGGGTTTAATCCGGTCATTATAATTTTACGTTCGCAAACTGAAACTTGGCCTGTATCGCACGTCTTTAAATGGATTTAGGAGTCAATACAACTTTAAAATACTTAGGGCCGCTTGCACAAGGACATTTAAACTGATTTAGTTAAATTTTGTAATGTTGTCCCTTTTTAGCAAATGCATATTATAGTTGCCAAAAAGGGACAACATTAAAATATTTAACTAAATCAATTCAAGAGTCCTTGTGCAAGTGGGCCTTAATCTTATGTTAAAATTGTAATGGGCATCTGCCCATGCACGTAACGGCCATAGACTGGAACAAATCCACTTTATCGTCCAAGTTCCCGCATAACACCTAAGTAAACAAGACAATAAAATAGTACACTAACGCGTTGTCAGTTCACATAATATTTATATCCTTACTAAGGCGCCTTCTCATGGTGTATGATGATGTGAATCGCGCTTGTTTAAGTTTTCGACTTCTGACCACGTGATGGGTGGAGGGAAGAAATGTTTAGTATCGCGGATATCGTTATTCCCACATTTTCTCTCCGTTATCTTAAGTGGATATAGACTTGTCTTCCCGTTTTCAGTGTTATGCTAGACTTTGACGAGATTTCAACTTTGAGGCTTATTGAGGCCAGGAATTCACTGTATTTTTGTACTTTACTTAATTTGATTAATAAAGATTTCTATTTCTATTATGACATGATTTTATGAGACAAAACAGGCAATAAAAGCGCACTGCGCGAGCTACTGGATGCCACAACGTGTATGATTTTACAATGCAAGCTTGACTGTTTGAGTCCGAAGAAATTGATTGAAATGGGCTCGCGATTACACACACAGTGGGAAACCACCGTTACATAAATGCTCATAATACTTTAAAGTAGTTAAACCGGGCTGGCACCTCTCCATCTGGCGCCACGTTTCTGTGATTTTCCCCAACGTACCGATTAATATGGTTCGAGACGATGAAATGATTCAATTGATTGCATTGCATCCTTGTGCAGCGAATCAAAATATATTATGAATTCTCAAGTTTCCTGCCTTGCTGTTTTAAAGGTGCTTTGATATGATACATGTCAGACAGTTAATTTCACCTTTCATAGATATAACTATACAGTAGCAGAACTATAATATTGTTGCAATATACCGCTTCGTTGGTCTAGTGGTTAGCATGCTCGACTGCGGCCGACGAGGTCCTCGGTTCGAGTCCCGGGTCGGGCCATAATTAAGTATTGGGTTATTCTGACTAAATTCTCAGTACTAGCCCGGAGTTAGGAAGTTGGCGGTATCTTACCGTGCCTCGGAGAGCACGTTAAGCCGACGGTCCCAGTTATTATCACTAACATAATAAAAGCCAACCCGCGTTGGTGCAGCTTGGTGGGTCTAAGCTCTAATTCCCTCTCTCCTATGAGAGTGGAGGCCTGTGCCCATCAGTGGGACGTTAATGGGCTGTAGTGGCTTCAAGACAATAACTTCTTTAATAAAGGTTTCTCACTTGTCTGGAGGAGATCACTAGTGTTTAAACCGCCTTTGCGCACTTGTTCCTCTTTTTTGTTTGTTTACTTTTTTTTTAAATGTTTTGTGTGCCAGTAGAGAATTTATCTATCTACTAAATAATCCAAACAAAGCATTGAATGTGCGACAGTGGCGAGGCGCCAACGCAAACGCCTACGTCATCTACGGATGAGTTGTATCAACAATGACTATTTTTAGTGCAACAGCTGATCTCTCTAGGTTAAATTCACTATCGGTTATTATAACATTGAGCGCTCACAATTGACAATTTTACTTTCGCAAATTAATACTCATAAGAAACAACAGGGGGCCTACTATCATTTCTCAAAGTAGTACTATTTCAAAATGACAGTTTTATGTCACGTACCTTGATGCCCCTAAAATAAGGATTATAATTCTAAAACAAGAAGTCAACAATATAACCAATACCGATGTTGAATAATCCGTATAAGCTGGTTGATTGCGTAATAGTAGATTATACACCAAGGGGATAAAGCACTGTTTTATGTCACGGGCGCTACATTGAATCCAGAACGTCTCCCTCCCGAGCGCAGCGAGGGTGTTACATGAGTGCGGTGAGGGATTCAAGCAATTCAATTCAAGAAAAAAACAGTTTTATCCCGGTGGTGTATACTCTACTTTTCTCACTTTATGCGAGACAATAGACCTTCTGCACTGATTCAGACACAGACTTTGCGCCTTTTGCAGTTTTCCATGTGTCAAAATCTTTATAGGCTTTCAGGTATTTTTCCTGTGACTTTTCTGGGAGTAGATTATTGACAATGCCTATGGCATCTAATTTAATAGCTTCTGGAGTCAAAATACTTTCATCACTCGACATTTTTGAAATTTTTTTGAAATATTTAAAGAACCTTCTAAAGGTAGGTACTACTAGCTACGGCTATAGTAACTTCTTTCAGCTGGCGTGGCCTACTCGATTTGACAAACAAACGAAGTTCGTCTCAGTGCGAATCTAGTGCAGGGCCACGGCTTCGGTTTTCGAAAATCGAGTTGGCCGCGCCCGCTGAGAACACATTCTGTTTAGCGAAATTAGACTTTATGAACATAGCAATAAGAATTATGAAAGTGAAAATCACATTATTGACCAGCGGGTTATAATGAAATTCAATAGAACATTATAACCCGGCTAAGGCCAAGAGATATAATTAATGTCTTGCTTTCGGTAAGGTTTACATGACATATATTCGGCATTGTCGAGCATGTGGTGTGAAAAACAATTTCACCTTACTCACTTTCAAGGAGGGCTGGAAGAGATTTCTTTTCAGAGATAAGCTTTACCACGCAATTACAATTGCTGGCCAGCAATACCAGCTTTGTCCACTTTTTTTCTATTCGTTTTAAGACAATATTTTGTACAAAAATAATAAAAATAAAATAAATAAAAGCTGCATCAATCATTGCTACACTCAATTATTGTTGTGATTGGCTTTGATTTAATTTTTGGCATTCTCCCTGGTGCAGTATTGAGCGCTGTCTTAACGTTGGAGGTCCCGGGTTCGATTCCCGGCAGGGTCAATTTGGGAATTTATAATTTTTGAATTTTCTCTGGTTTGGCCTGGCGGGAGCCCTCGGCCGTGGCTAGTTACCACCCTACCGGCAAAGACGTGCAGCCAAGCAATTTAGCGTTCCGGTACGATCCCGTGTAGAAACCGAATATGGGTATAATAATAACTGCCATGCCCCAAACAGGTTAGCCCACTACCATCTTAGACTGCATCGTCACTTACCATCAGGTGAGATCGCAGTCAAGGGCTAACTTGTAGTGGATAAAAAAAAAGTTCTTTCTGAAACAACGCATTTCAGTTCTGAGTAAGCTAAGTATCTAAGTCTTGAGTGTTATTGGTGGTTTCCTCCAAGGTGTCGTCCCATCAGAGGTGTGGTAACACTGCAGAAGGCCTATGACGGCTTAATGATTGCTACTATGCATATTGCAACGATTGCAAATCCGGAACCCCCATTTGCTAAAACTTTCGGTTATAGCTAAATTCTTTGTGGCACCAAGAATACCATGGTTACATTCACAACAATTGATATTATTATAACAATAATTATATAAGTATTATTGAATGCAGTTCTTAAATGCAAGAAAACTAAGTAACTTACTTACCTAACAAACTTTTAGCTGTCCCCTAAAAATTCTCGGGCAATTTTAGTCAAATCGTAGGAAGTGGATCCTCCGCTTCTGCTTTAGAAATGTTTAACTACTGAGTGAAAATAAACTCTACCCGGGTATGTCTCTATTAATAAGATAATATACTTATGCCACGAGTAGAACACTAAAGGTACTTTTCATTTGGACCACAAGTCTGTTTCCATTAGGTCTCGGCTCTCGAGTCTCGATGCAATAATATCAAGGGGTGTGTTCCGATATACACCCGTTCAGTGCTCCTACTGTGGAGAAATTCGTTCCGTTATGGACTGACAGTAAACTGCCGCAGTATCCTAGGGAAATATATAACGTCATAATCGTCGCCATTTTTGTACTGTGAGCACTGCCGTTTTCGAGGTAAGGTGTTCTCAGTGCTGACTGCGTTCCGTTTTAAGCATTAACCAGTATACCTAACTATAAAGGAACGGCTTCTCAGTATACTAAATTGACGTCACACCTTACAGTGCTCGCAGTGTATTTCGGAACATACCCCAGGTTTCGAGGCCTATTTCCGGGCACGTTTCAGTGGGGTCGGTCGTTGTCAAGGGCGATTTTTGGGTTGCCAGGGTTCGAAGGTTTAAAATTGGCGAATATTTCGGGAACTCCGATATTTATTTTCAAAAATGGGTCACTCCCGTCTGCATAGTAAAGAACCTCTTTAATTAGGTTTGTAAAATGTAACCATTTGTAAAAAAAAAGGATAAAACAAAAGATTCAATTTCCACTACTAAAAGCAATATTTAGTGTGTTATCAAATGATTGCAACGATAATTTATGTAATGGTTATTTATATTACATTGGGTAGCAATAAAAATAAAATCTCATTTAAATAAACAGTCAAAAATAGACTTAATCTAAACAAAATACATAATTAAATTAAATTAATTTTTTTCTAGGAAAAAGTGAACATCTAATAAAAAAAACAAACACGTTTAGAACTGTTTAAAATATTTATTTTTATACAAAATACAATTTTTTTCGACGTAATTCAAATCATGTTGCGGAAATATACAATAATTTACAATAAAAACGAGTCGTGGAATGATAGTTTATTATAATATATTACCAATAAAAACTAATGACATCTGGCACTCTACCAGTTATTGGTGGTTTTTAGCCTAACAAAACGGCAACACTGGGTGAGCGAGACAGGCGTATTTGCTGGAAAGGGATAGGTGTCAAACAAAGTTGACCCTGAGAGTAACGTGGCGCGCCTCCCGGATCAATAGAGGGGACAAAGGATCCTTTCAGGAGTTACGTCATCAATGAGACGAAAAGTCGCTTCAGCACTGAAAGAAAATTTCACGCAAGTTTTTTTTACTCAATTACAAGTTAGCCCTTGACTGCAATCCCACCTGTTGTAAGTAATGATGCAGTCTAAGATAATAGCGGGCTGGTAGGAGGTACCTGTTAGGGATATGACAGATAAGTTATTGAACCCATAGGTACCTACTACCTACGTTGTCCATAATCAGTTTCTACACGGCATCGTACCTGAACGCTAAATGCTTGGCGGCATGTCTTTGCCGGTAGAGTGAAAGGTAATTAGCCACGGAAGAACCACGAGGCCAGACCAGAGAAAATTCAAAAATTATAAATTCCCGAACTGACCCTGCTGGCGATCGAACCCCGAGACCACCCACTTATAAGACATTGGAGCTCACCACTGCGCGAGGGTGATCGTCTAATATCTTAAGAGAGCTTTCAGAGGTTAAATCTCAGACGATAAACAAAATAGATCCTCAGTGATTTTTAACGCAACATCCAAGCGATCGAAATGGTGGGTTTCATGTATATATAAATACTAGCTGATGCCCGCGACTTCGTCCGCGTGGTTTAAGTTTTTTGATTCCCCCGGTAAATCTTTAATTTTCCGGAATAAAAAGTAGCCTATGTCACTCTCCAGGTCCTCAATTATTATACCCATGCCAAAACTCACGTCGATCCGTTGCTCTGTTGCGGCGTGATTGAAGGACAAACCAACAAACAAACACACTTTCGCATTTATAATATTAGTATGATATGATATGATGGGGTTATAGTTTAGGATAAAAGGGAACCTACTTTATCAACAACGTTTTCATTACTTGCCAATATCTGTAATGGACCGATACTAGCATGCCCTGCCGACCCGCCTGGTTGTAGCCTGAAAGATTGCATAGTACCTTGTCACTAATATAAACAAACAGTGATTGAAAGGAAAATTTAAACGTAAACATATTGATAACACAATCATCATATTATTACATAAAACACGTGGAACTGGAGTACCTATCGGCACTGAATATGTAATGTTTGATATCGAAAGCATAATGTTATAATATCGGTGACGCAGTGTGTGAGATAAAAGTTTTTCCTCCGTGCTATACCAAAATACAAGAATACGTTGCAAATATGATTATTACTAGCTGATGCGCGAGAGTTCGTCTGCGTGGTTTTTTAACTCTTTAATTTTCCGGGATAGCCTATGTGCTATTCCAGACTATAATCTATCTCTGTGCCAAATTTCAGCTAGATCCGTTCAGCCGTTCTCTCGTGATTGAGTAACAAACATCCATCCATCCATCCATACTTTCGCATTTATAATATTAGTATAGAATATACAGGGTTAATTGTAAAATACCAACAACCTTCTACAGGCAAGTTCTATGCACCAAAGTAAATAACTTTTGTTCCACGACTTTTTATAATTCCTAAAAATAAAAAAATAAAATTTTCTTACAAAAATAAAAATATTTATTTTTCTGTTCTAAAATTTTAATAACTCTATGCGGTGCGTACCTACCTATCAAAGGGAATCGCGGTGGGCGGCACGGCGCGTCAAAGGCGCAGGTCAATTCAGTCGCTTTCAGTCGGTCGCACGCGCCGTTATTCGCATAGGTACTGTGTTTGCATAGGTTCTGTTCTGTGCCTACTGCCTAGTGCTTAAAGGATGGCTTATCGATATTCTAACATTGAATACACTGAAATGGTTCGAGTGCTCGCGATATGTGGTGATAACGTTTCGGAAGCTTGCCGCGAGTTTGCAAGGCGATTCCCTAACGTAAATAGGTAGGCCAAGCCGCGTGACGATGCTGGCTGCCAAACAGCGACTAAGGGATCACGGACAATTCCATCCTAGATCTAGGGATCGTGGTCGACCACCGAGGCGCACAGTGCGTGAAGAGGAAAACATTATACAATTTTTTGAAGAAATTCCAGCAGCAAGTACCAACGATGCAGCCCGAAGGTTTAATGTGTCGCAGTACTTTGCTTGGAGCGTTATCCACAATGAGGGGAACTACCCTTTTCACCTGCATCGGGTCCAAGAACTCACCGATCCCGATAAACCAGCGCGGGTTGCTTTTTGTAACTGGCTGCTAGCAGAGAGGCCCACAGTTTTATGGACCGATGAAGCTACATTTGGTAGAGTTGGACTCTTCAACACTAGAAATGAACATTTATGGTCGTTTGAAAACCCCCACCAACCTAGAGAGCATAGTTTTCAACACCGTTTTAGTGTTAATGTGTGGGCAGGAATTTTAAATAGGTACCACATTACTGGGCCAGTGAATAATAATTAATTTAGGTAGGTAAGCAAAATTCCCATTTTAATTCAGTAGAATGTTTTATTCAATAATTGCTAATTCCACTTTTTAAATAGGTGGGTACTAGGTACGTCTGCATTAAAAAAAAATAACTAGCCAAGTGAATCTTAAGTTTCGATTTCCATAAACTAACATTGGAAAAAACGACTGTATGTACCTACCTACTAAGTTGAATTTGATTCTGGATTCCTTTTTTTTCAATACATCGAACTCTAAAATGAGTAGGTATAGTAATTTATCGCAATCATTTTTTATTCAAATTATCACTTATTTTAAGAAGTAGGTAAGTAGTAAGTACCTAATCAGTTTTGCTACACGCGTTGTGATTGTTGGCTATAACGGCATAACTCATAAACCTGGAAAGTAGGTAGGTACTAGGTACCTACCGTAACAATTATGAAGAATTGTGGCACAGATTGTGGGATCAGACCATTTCAATTAACGACTTTAACTCCCAGCTTAAACTCTTAATAGGTAGGACTAGGTAGTAGGTACATAACTAGTAACTACCTAAATACCTAACTTCACTTTTTATGAAATAAATTGATACATTTTTGTTTAATTTTAATTGACTGTAGATACCTAGTTAAGTAGCCTCTCATTACGTACGTATTGGAATAAATTACGCGGCGGGAATCAATGAAATGATAAATTCCAAGTAGGTACCTACCTATGTCCTATACTACTCGGGCGCAAACTTTCTGCGCACGGAACAAACATTTCTCGTATTTTCATTATGGTGAACGCACACTTACTTATCCGAGCCGAACGAGTCGAACTAAACGAATTTTAGAATTCTGTATATGAAATCTCATGAAATCTCGCATACTTCTCCGCGTCGAATCGTCCGAATCTGCAAGAACCCCAGTAATCCTAGACAAATTCGGATGACGTCATCAGATTCTCGGCGCGGTTTATGCGGTCGACTCAACCGATGCGCTCGCATTCTATCAGTTGCCTATGACAGAGCAACGCGAGACTACTATTTCTTCATTGTTTTGTGTCGATTCTTTCGGCGCGGTCGATTCTTACGGTGCGAAGTGTGCGAGGCCTCCTTGACTTCGATTCGTTCGACGCGTTCGGCTCGGATAAGTGTGCGTTCACCTTTAGAGGCCGGACGGCGCGGCGCGGCGGCCTTTGAATTCGATCTTGTTTGTGTCACTCGCCGCCGCGTACCGCTTGAAGTCTCAATTCTGAATAGTAGGTAAGTAACAATTCGCATATCAGCTGATTCTGCTGGTTGTCACGTTGATTCGGACTAAACCGGGCTTGGAGGTCCGTTTAAAGAGTAAAGACCTACCTACCTATTTTTGTTTCTTCGATGACTCGGATAGCAAATCAAACTTAGTCCTGATTTTTATCACTAACATCTGATCTGTAAAGTCGCTAATAAATCGGCATTATTTAGGTAGGTAATTACCTATGTACACTTTGTTGAGCCGTATGGGAAAGTACCTATTTGGAAGTGGAAACTGGGAACTCGCCGCATTATGATCCTTAAAGAAAGCGTTTCGATTTATGGAAATGGTTCACGACCCTCAGCAATGAGGAATACGACACATACAGAGATGCTCAAATTCAAGTCTCGAACAGATACTTACCTACTTAGGTGTTAGGTTTATAGGTAAGTCAGGTGGTAAATAGGTACCTACTAGGTAGTTAGGTGACGCGTTAGGTAGGTAGGTTAAATGTTAGGTACGCAGGTTATGTGTTGGTTAGATTGGTAGGTATCTGAGGCATTAGGTAGCCTGTTCGTGTTGACTGTTGAAGGTTTTGTAGGTACCTAGCTAGGTTAGGTGTGAAGAATGTAGGTAGGTAGGTGAATAAACTAATAAATAAGGGATTGATAGGTGGTAATTTTGCCCTTCCGTAAAAAGCGCGGGAAATTGCCAAGTAAACAACATGCTTATCATGTGCGCGTATGGTAGGTACTTAATGACTGTCCGATACTTACGTCTGTCGCCGCGAGAAGTTTTTTTGGTGTTCACGTCAAACGCTAGTGTAGGAAGAAATTATTGACCTGCAGACGATAGCTCAGCCCGATGTTAGTAATTTACGTCCAAAGCATTTGTAAATACGACAGAGAAGTGATAACTTCGGACGTTAATTGTTGCGCGGTTAGTAGTCGACGCTTCATCATGCAGGTGTGGAAAAGGCATTACATAAATTGACCATAGAGTTAAAAAACTGACAGACTTTTCAACAAAAACTTAGAATTTTTTTTTTGGTTAATTTATTGAGTTATGTGAAAAGTCGTTGAACAAATGTTGTTCAGTATCATGTATAGAAGTTATATCTCAGAGGTTGTTGGTAAATTACAATTAACCCTGTAGATATAAAGTATAGATTATTTTATAAATATTACATTTGAATAGATATAGGTATGTTCAGCTTAGAAATAAACAAAAGCACATTACATTTTTTTTTTGCTATCAATAATGGAATTCTTACAGCTGATAATATCACGGTTGAAAGCGGAAATTTTTTGCTAAGCTTTGATAACTACCATCTTTTATCAATGTCACTAGATTACTGAAATAAGTATCGATTATCTTAAACTTAGATAGATAATCTATCCATTCTGATTTATTTATTTTTCTATGAATTTTATTATTAGTATTTTTTAAAGGCCACTTTTACTTGTTTGTAAATAGTAAATAAAATGTCTATGCTCAATTTTTTAATTTTTTGCTGTAACATGTTTTGTTTGTTTCGATATTAGGATTTAAGATTTTATATGTACTTAGTTTATTATAATTAACATTAATAATAAAAATATCAACAATTTTTTGCTCACGATTTCTATATAATTGCTTAAAGTAATGCTGCTGATATTAAAAATAATAACCGTTGCTCGTTATCTTTGATTTGAAGGTCTTAAATTTTCGGAGAATATCAAATCAAATAATCATGATCATGAGGACTACCTCCGTGGCGCAGACCGCAGTGTGTAGCGCTGTTGTCTTAACGTGCGGAGGTCCCGGGTTCGATCCCCGGCAGGGTCAATTTGGGAATTTATAATTTCTGAATTTTCCCTGGTCTGCCTGGTGGGAGGCTTCGGCCGTGGCTAGTTACCACCCTACCGGCAAAGACGTGCCGCCAAGCGATTTAGCGTTCCGGTACCATGCCGTATAGAAACCGAATAGGGGTATGGGTTTAATATAACTGCCATGCCCCTAAGAGGTTAGGCCGCTACCATCTTTAGACTGCATCATCACTTACCATCAGGTGAGATCGCAGTCAAGGGCTAACTTGTAGAGGATAAAAAAATTAGCACTTTTTCAGAATTTGGAAAGGAAGTATGTTATTCCAGAATCTACTAACCGAAACTCTTTTTAGGTCATACCTATAATATTTTCCATTCTGTGTAGGTACAATCCTTTATGATATTATTGTTGCTGATATCAAGTATGTTTTTATGATATGGCAGTTGTTATACTAATTATTCAAGTAACACTTAGATAATATGCCAGCTGCTAGGTCAGTTGGTATTAATGTAGAATATTTGTTACATTAGCAAGTTCGCAACACATCGGATTACCGGGCGATAAGATTGGCAAGGTCTTCTGTTATTTAAACTTTATAATATTATGCCAAATTAAATGTCTACTTTGATTGCCAGTTGCCAGTTTAAGTCGCCATGGAACAAAATGGAGGAGGCTTTTACCAGCAAGGAGTCCTTAGTCCTTACTCCTTAACAATCAAAAATCAATATTATGTAAAAAACTATTGTATTCACTAACTACTTCTAAGTTCTTTTTTAGGGTTCCGTACCCAAAGGGTAAAAACGGGACCCTATTACTAAGACTCCGCTGTCTGTCTGTCTGTCTGTCTGTCTGTCTGTCTGTCTCCAGGCTGTATCTCATAAACCGTGATAGCTAGAAAGCTGAAATTTTCACAAATGATGTATTTCCGTTGCCGCTATAACAACAAATACTAAAAATTACAAAAATATATACAACGTGTTTATAAGCAATTCCTATAACTTCGAGGTATTGAGCAGACCACTTATAAGAATCGAACTGCATAAGAAATATTTTTTAATATTAAAAAAAAAAAAAACACAGTTTTCATACAAAGTAATTCAAATATTTCCGACTATTTATGTTATACACACCTTTATGTAAAAAGCGACAACGTCGCAACATTTTTACTAAGGGATTGCGGTGCGCCTTTGCTATTTTTAACAATATCGAGATAGGAGAATCTTACTGATGGACTTAATTTTTTACCTAATTACCCAGTTATGAACTTTAGGGACTACGGTTAGGAATAGAATTTGTCTACGAGCTTGGGTTCCGGTTCGAATACCAAACAAGGGATTAAACGAAAAGTAGTTTTAAGTAAGTTTAGTAGTATTACAAAACATAAAAGCGAAATATTAATTAGGTAGGAACTTGCTGACCTACGTTTGCGCAGTCAAAAAAATTGACGGAATTGTACCTACTATTGACTTGTGTGTATGTTTTTAATTTCGAGTATGGTAAATACGCCGGTATTTAAGCTTGAGTGAATTTAAATCGTATTTAATTTCGAGTCAGCATTTTTTACTTAGGTATAATACCTACCTTTTATGAATAGCGGTGTAGTCTTTTTATTATCAGGTAGTAGATTTTCAATATCGCCAAACTGTAAACTGTAAAAGATAAATCTGAGGAAAATTTATGTTTTATCGTTTGCGGCAAGACTTTATCGATGCCGACAAGATAGCTTCTACTGGCACATCACTAGTTACACCGTAGGATATTATTCAATGATTTAAGTTTGGCAACGTCGCAAAAACAAGGATGCGGCATATGGGAAACAATTTTGGATCTATTTATAAAAGAAAAATTATTTTCTCCGAAAATATCCATTTTAGAACACATGTTCCTTAGCCATTTTTGATTACTTTTCGTTAAGGAATCTAACCCTAGAGTTATAGGAATTGCTCATAAACACGTTGTATATTAAGGGGGGTCCCCATACAATAAACGTGTTTTTTTCGTATTTTTTTGCTCAATATTAAAAACGGTAACAGGTAGATGGTTCAAATTTTCACAGAATATTAACTTGTATATTACCTTTCAAAATAAATAATTAATATCAATAAAGTAATAAAGGGGGGCTCCCATACAACAAACGTAATTTTTAGGGTTCCGTACCCAAAGGGTAAAAACGGGACCCTATTACTAAGACTCCGCTGTCTGTCTGTCTGTCTGTCTGTCTGTCTGTCTGTCTGTCTCCAGGCTGTATCTCATAAACCGTGATAGCTAGAAAGCTGAAATTTTCACAAATGATGTATTTCCGTTGCCGCTATAACAACAAATACTAAAAATTAAAAAAATATATATATTAAGGGGGGTCCCCATACAATAAACGTGTTTTTTTCGTATTTTTTTGCTCAATGTTAAAAACGGTAACAGGTAGACGGTTCAAATTTTCACAGAATATTAACTTGTATATTACCTTTCAAAATAAATAATTAAATATCAATAAAGTAAATATTAAAGGGGGGCTCCCATACAACAAACGTAATTTTTTGATATTAACAATAAACCTCTACAAACAAAGTTAGTTTTGCGGTTCATTTCGTCTTGTTTTTAATACGTCATAAATCGTAAAACTTACTACAGGTTTGTACGGAACCCTCGGTGCGCGAGTCCGACTCGCACTTGGCCGGTTTTTTATTAATTTGTATGCTCTTTTTTCTATGGAATAATCAAGGCTTTTTTATTTTTATTTATTTATTTTATGCATATTACATACCTACCCACTGAAATATCATTCGAGTATAATAATTAATATATACCTACTAGTTCTAAAAAACCGGCCAAGTGCGAGTCGGACTCGCGCACCGAGGGTTCCGTACAAACCTGTAGGTATTATATTATGATGTAACTAAAAATTTATGCTTTTCGCAAATTTTCCTTTGTCTGTGCTTTAAGAGTTTGCTTCGTACGAAATTTCAAGATTCAGAGGTCACGGGAAGTACCCTGTAGGATTTGATTCCCTTGCGAGTGTCGAAAATTTGCAGCATAAACGGCTGTATCTTTTGATTGCGTTGGCTTAGAAGTTTGCACGATTGTGAAGTCAAAGTTGTGGCATTGTAGAGTCAACATTTCCTGAGGATGCTCCGGTGTCGGAGTGAAACGTACGTTGAGGGTATTTTGTAAGATTTATGTGGTGTGGAGAATATCGCGAGCCGCAAGTTCAAGATACGCACTGTAGTACTGTACCACATAGATTTACCTTCTGTGGCGGATTATAGCGAATTAAACTTCTAGTTTTTTCAATGTCGTGGACTTCCGCAAAGTAACGCCAGCTTCTATACAATATAAGAAGGGTCTTGACAGACAGACGGACAACAAAGTGATCCTATAAGGGTTCCGTTTTTCCTTTTCAGGTACGGAACCCTAAAAATATACTATAGTAGGAACGCTTAACTTTTTAATTAGGCCATCTCTGTAGCTATATCTCTTCATCTTTCCCGTAAAAAAGGTGCTAACCAAACAACAAGAACCAAAATACTGTCGAAAAGCCTGCTCCATAAACAGTTATTTATTGTTAGAATGTGAATTGATGATATCGGGTTTTAACCTTGCCTTTGGTGCTCTGAGGCGATTTACACGTGTTTGCTATAAACGCCTCATTTCAAGGTCAAGCCGTATGTTAAAATGTTTGTGAGATTCGCGAGCGTCGGCCGTCGAGCTTAGAAAGAATTGGAATGGTTTAATTTGGTTCCATTAATAAATTATGTAGCGCTACTTGTTAGATCGGAAAAATCCACCGGAAGCAACGATCTCTGTGCAATACGCAATAGATTGGCCTTTCTTGCCGCAGCCTGAAGCTGGCTTTTGCCTATAGCAGCCATATTTCGATGCTATAACAGCCAGTTCGATGAAGCTAGGCCTATGGCCCACCTTCACCAAACTATTTTATTAAATGACTAGCTGATGCCCGCGATTTCGTACGCTTGGAATAGGTTTTTTAATTCCCACGGGAACTCCTTCATTTTCCGGGATAAAAAGTAGCCTATGTCACTCTCCAGTACCCATGCAAAAAATCACGTCGATCCGTTGCTCTGTTGCGGCGTGACTGAAGGACAAACCAACAAACCAATAAACCAACAAACAAACACACTTTCCCATTTCTAATACAGATCGTAAACACTTGTTTGCCACTGTGAACCAGCAAAACATTTGGAAGTCTTTTAAATAACACTTGGAAGATAAATATAAAAGCTCCAATGCCTTAGAATAACTAAGTCCAATGCATTAGAAGAATACTCGTATTTATGTATAACTGAGCACTTCAAAGACACGAGGAATTACCCAAAGCCATAGCATACAGCTAAAAATCTATGGAAACAAGAACTTTCTGTACCAAGAAAATACTTAACTAAAATGACTCACCTAGCAAACTAGAAGTAGGTACCTAGGTACTGAAATTGATTTTGCAGATGTGTTTAAACTTATTTTAATATTAAATAGTTCTTATCGATGGAAATTTTTTGCTAAGAATAGGGGGGCAGATATTTTAATATTTCATCAAATATTCTGTTACTCCATGATTGGTCTGTTTTAGCTGCGGAATAATACCACATAATACCTAGGTATTAACAGCTAGCTCATTAAGATCTTTAGGTAGTGGGACATACTTACCTACTATTCGATAAGAAGAGTAAGTAGTGATTATAATAATCTAATGCGCAGTAACTCAACATTATCATAATAATTGAAATATAACACTGTAGCAGGAAGTACGTGCCTACTGCCTAGTCGGCGCTTCTGTTTTATCAACATACGATTGTGTTTCAATACAAACAAACATGTTGCACTAGAAATATTGCGCCAGCTGCTTCATGGAAAATTCTTTTTAAGTACCTAGTGGGAAAAGCGGGTTGACGAGATCCTTGCAGAACACCTTCGTCTAGCTGTGGACATCTAAAGGTGGAGAATTGAGATTACAACGACTCTACACTAACTAGAGTTACACGAAGTTACTATTTTTTGAAATTTGGTCTTACGATTTAGCACTAGACTGGGTAAAGAGTAAAGACTAATATCAAACTAATTTATTTATGTCTTTACAGAACTTTAATTATACAACTGCATCCAATATGCTTCACTTTATTTTTTACTTTTTAATTCTTTTTCCCTCCAAACATCATAATATTCCATCCTTCAAATCAGTCACCGATCCACTTGTCATCGTCCCTTTTTTTTTAAAAGTCCATGTGAGACAGCACGGCACTGGATTCCGAGTTATTGACATTAGCAGATCACAACACTCGGCCATCCAACGGCGTGCTATCTCCGGAGCACGCATAAATCACAACACTCGGCTACAACTGAATCTTAAAATATTCTTTTTACTATATTACTTTTTTTTTTTTTTTTTTTATTATTATTTTTATTGTAATTATACTTATTTATTTATACATACTTATTTATTAATGACACAAAATATAACTGTTAACTTTCCTTTTAAATAACTAAAAAAAAATTTTTTTTTTTTTTTTTTTAAATACCGAAGCGCAATCTAAATTTTACTGCAATTTTTAATGACAATATGATGTAATAATTAATTTATTTAATAATTTGTTTTTCAGAATCTGTAATAGTGTCTGAATCGGAAGATGATTCTGAACCAGAAGATTTGTCTAACTCTAGTGATTGGATGTGGATCCAAGGTCGCATCCTATCTGCCGCTATGACTGCCTCGTATTTTCTTGTATTAAATCCTGGCACATTAACAACTTGATAACGATCATTGCCCAAACACTTCGCTACTTTATAGGGCCCAATGAATTTGGGTAGTAATTTCTTACTTTTCCCATCGTTGTAAAAGTTTGTTTTAGTTATTTTTACGAGATCTCCAACAGTATATGTGATAGCAGGAGATCTCATAGAATCGTAAGCCTTTTTCTGTCGCTCTTGACTCTTCTTAATGTTAGTAGAGGCCTCCTGCCTGATGCTATCTATGCTTGAGGATTGAGAATGGAGACTTTCAGAAGTTCCATCCCGTGGAGCATTGGGCGATGCCAGCATATTGTCTGTAGGACCGTTTAACTTTACCCCAAATAGTAGTTCTGCTGCAGATTTCTTTGTTGTTGAATTTATGGTATTATTTATTCCCCATTGTATTTTCCCTAGCTGTTGATCCCAAACACGTTCGTCCTTATTAAAATTCTGTGTACTCAGTGATGTGAGTATTGTCTGGTTAAATCTTTCTGCCTGGCCGTTGGCCCTAGGACAAGCAACTGCATTGAGTATGTGTTTTATCCCGTTACTATTACAAAATGATTTGAATTGTGACGATGTAAAAGCCGTTCCTCTGTCTGAAATTATTCTATTAGGTACTCCAAAATCGTTGAATAAAGATTCAAGAACTCTGATAACATTTTTAGTTTTTGTGTCTTTCACCGGCTTTGCAAAGAGGTATTTGGTAAACGCATCTACTATTGTTAAAATATAACAATTATTTGCTTTACTTTTCACAAACGGTCCCAGGTGATCTAGGTGTAAGGTATGGAATGGTCTATTGACCTTCTCAATTGGAAATAAAAACCCAGTTCGCGCTCTAGACGCACTATCTTTGTTATACGCGCATTCAATACACGAAGTCACATATTTCTTTACAAATTTTCTCATTTTGGAAAACCAATACTGACTTTGTATTCTCTCAGTGGTTTTTCCAACTCCAAAATGACCGATATCGTCATGGTTTGCTTTGCAGATCTGCCATCTAGCATTCTTGGGAACCACTAGTTTTCGGTCATCGCCAATTTTCCTATATAAAGCATGATTTTGAATCACATAATTTTTCTTTATCTCTTTACTTTCTTCGTCATTGTTAGGCTTCAAAGTTTTAATTTTGCGTTGTAATTCTGGATCAGCATTCTGTAAAGTGAGTATCCAGTTTTCAGTAGTGATATTTAAAACTTTCATACCATCGTTTGTCTGAGTAGTAGAGGTCGGATTCCTGCTAAGGGCATCGACGTGACACATACGGGTACCCGGACGGTATTCAATTTGGAAATTGAATTCACTGATTTGGAGCCACCAACGGGCAATGCGTGGGATTAAATCTCTTTTGGTTAATGTTGTCCTCAAAGCATTACAGTCTGTGTAAACCGTAAACTCTAACCCCAAGAGATAAGGGCGAAATTTCTTTAGGGAACAAACCACTGCCAGTGTCTCTAGTTCATAAGAATGAAAATATCTTTCTTCTGGAGTGGTCTGCCTACTAAAGTATGCTACCGGCTTAAGCGCCCCAGTGTCTCCCTGTCTCTGCATCAGGATACCACCTAACCCTAATGAGCTAGCATCGGTGTGCAGCTCGGTTTTTAAATTAGGATCAAATAAGGCTAATATCGGACGGCTTATCAGCAGACTTTTCAACGTTGCGAAAGCCGTCCTCTGGTCTTCTGCCCAACCCCATTCAGCATCCTTCTTCAGAAGCTTCGTAAGAGGTCTGGCAATTTCACCGAAACCCTTCACAAATCTCCTGAAGTAGCTTGCTAAACCAAGAAACTGACGCAGTTCATGAACATTGGTAGGCATAGGGAATTCCTTAACGGCTATGATTTTTCTCTCACCAGGCTTGATGCCATCCGAAGAAACCTCATATCCTAGATATTCTATCTTTTTATCAAAAAACCTGCACTTCTCCAGTTTTAGGGTAAGGCCAGCATCCTGTAGCAATCTCAAAATGTCCTCTAATTTCTCAAATCCTTCATCTATCGTAGCCGACGGGATAAGAAGATCGTCCATGTAAGCGTGTGCAGAGTCGAATCTTCTAGAACCAAGTAGTCTATTCATAATCCGTTGAAATACGGCTGGGGCATTCGCTAAACCAAATGGCATTCGTTTGAATTCGTAATGGCCATCTGGCGTTATGAACGCAGTAAGATGACGACTTTCTTCTCCCATCGGTACCTGGTAGTATCCGGAGGCTAGATCCAATGTAATGAAGAACTGTTTTCCACTTAAGTTTGAAATTTGATCCTCTATTAATGGTAGCGGATACTTGTCTTTAATTGTTTTGTTATTCAATGCGCGGTAATCTACGCACAACCGGCGTTCTCCATTTTTTTTCTTTACAATTATTATTGGACTTGCATAGTTTGACTGCGATTCTTGCACAATGTCATTCTTTACCAAGTCATCTACCATATCTCGTACTATTAGTCTCTCGTGGTGTGATAACCGATATGGTCTGTATACGACAGGGCTTTTGTCATGTAACTCTATATTCATTTCAGCATTTTTAACACATCCAAGTTCGCTAAGATTTTGTGCGAAGCATCGTCTATATTTTGTTAACAAATTATGTAATCGTGTCAAAGTGGTCTCATCCACACCATCTCCAGTTTTAATTTCAGATTTCTTCATAGGTAGATACTTCTTTGGGTTTTCTTCAGCGTTAATTATAAAAGTTCTAGTCTCTGCTATGGGATTGGCTCGAGCTATCAACATTCCTGCTTTTAATTGTAGAGGTTTTGAAGTTAACGAGGTTGCAAATATGACTGCTCTTTTATCATTCACATTGTAACAACCTTGGTGTAAATGGTATTCTTGATTAGGGCTCGACCTAGTGCTCCCATCAAAATACACATCTCCTGAGTATGGTTCTTTAGTAAATACATTCACTAACCCCCCTTTATTTATCGTAGCATCTTTCTCAACGTAAAGATTAATTTTAGAGGTTTCATCGGAAATACTTTCTGTTGGTGTATTATAAAAAAATAATCTCTCATTATCCTTCATTACTGTTACAGCCGGTAACTCAGTAAAGTTTTGTCCTACTAGAAGTGATGCCGGTAAAAACGTATCGTCTACAGCTAGTACAGCAATTTCGGCTTCTACTTCATCGATCTTAACCACAATTGTGGTCTGGAAAATGGGTTGTATTGAAGAGTTCCCAAACCCCTTTATTACTGGTAACTTGTTATAATTTTCTTTAAGACCAAGCAACTTAGCTTTTGACAGCTTAATGAGGGTACAATCGCTGCCAAAATCTACAAACGCATTCAAGGTAGCGCCATTGACACATATATTTTTGAAATATTTATCATTTGTTGGCACCAGTGTAGATATAGGAGTAGATATAGTACCCAATCCTACACCCCTATTTATTTTGAGCACTTTTTTATCATTAATCACATTTTTGTCACTGCCATGGGACTGTAGGGGTCTTTTAATGCAGTTATCTTGACTGTGTCCTATTCTCCCACATTTCGGACATTTAATAATGGGTTTTGAGCATTCACTATAACCATGCCCACGTTCTGAACAGTTGAAACATGTCAACTCATTAGCTCTATTTGTCATAGTCTTCCCTCGATTTGGTACATACCGCTTCCTAATCGAATTGTTACTGCTGACCTGATAAGTAGCATTAGAATTAAAGGCGTGTGGTGTTTTTAGATGATTAAACTGTTGCGAGGCTAAATAGTTTAACAAATCTTCCGGTTCATCACATTTCATTGCTTGAGCTCCATTTCTAATACCACTATCGGTAATTCCGTATACCAGACAATCTACTGCCTTACGTCCACTTATTTCACATCTACTTAACAACGACAACTTATCATAAAAATAATCTCTAAGAGTCTCGTCTGCACGAGACTTGCGACCTAACATTTCTTCTAATAGCTTCCCATAATTTTCATCACTTGGAAATGCCCGTTGTATTTTACACTGCCATTCTTGCCACGTAAAGTTAAGAGTTGGGAGCGACTCGTACCATTTCTTAGCCAATCCACTCAATTTTTGTAGGGCGAAGTGGATAATTTGCTTCTCCTCCCACTCGTACATCACGGCACACTCATTCACTTTCTTCAACCAGCGTTCCGCATCTTGGCCTCTATTGTCAGGGTCAAATTCGGGCACTACATTTTTTGTGCTGTCCACGCTCCTACCTTTTTGGAGTGTCGATATAACCTTCATAAGATCTTCAGCAGTCAATCCTCTTCCCCTTGAATGCCGTTTTCCCCTCTTATCTCCTTCGTCACTCGACGACCTTCGACGGCGCCGCTTCGAACGTTCCGGAGTACGGGATGAGCGACTACCTTCTCTCTCGTCTGGAATACGATTTGAAAGTACTTCTTAGTATATTAAAACAATTGCGCTATAGAGTCGATTAATTGGTGTCACCTTAATTTTTTTTCGTTTGGGTTCGGGTCATCTACATTTTCAAAAACTCTTACTCTTTATTGCAGGCACCTACATGTCTGTCTCACTACATGACTGTATCAACCACCTACGTCTATGTACATGACTGAATCTCTATTACCTATGTGTTTGTTGCCCGGTCACCTACATGATCATGTCCCACATTGAAGTCACCTATGGGACTGAATCTCTATTACCTAAGTAATCATTGCATAGTCACCTACATGACTATGTACCTCATTGCAATTACCTACATAACTGCTGCATGGTCACCTACATGACTAAGTCACACATTGCAATCACCTACATGACTGTTGCACAGTCAACTACATGACTATGTCCCACGTTACAGTCACCTACATGACTGTTGCACGGTCACCTACATGATCATGCCTCATGTTGCAGTCACCTACATGACCGTCACACGGTCACCTACATGGCCGTGTCCCACGTTGCAGTCACCTACATGACTGTTGCACGGTCACCTACATGGCCGTGTCCCACGTTGCAGTCACCTACATGACTGTTGCACGGTCACCTACATGACCATGCCTCATGTTGCAGTCACCTACATGTCCGTGTCCCACGTTGCAGTCACCTACATGACTGTTGAACGGTCACCGACATGACCATGTCTCACATTGAAGTCACCTACATGACTATCGCATGGTTACCTACTTGTCCGTGGCTCACATTGTAGCCACCTACATGACTAAATATCTATCACCTTCCACTATAATAGTTATAATCTTCATCACAAACCATTGCAAGTGCACCTCTGAGCATTGGTCTCATTCCAGAGAAATGATTCAGTGCATTAATGCTGCACTATGATACTGGATATTCAGTAAAAGCAAATAAGAATAAATAATAATAACAGCGTGGTGATGCCCTCAAAATAATGCTTCTATTAGAGATACTGTTATAAGCATTGTTGTACAATTTTCTATACCTGTTATTTTATTTTTGTTTATAATTATAAAAGTAGATATTTAAAATATTCAGATAAGTAATTAAGGTGTGATACGTAGTTATTGGCATGTTCTACCTTCTAAGTAATTTTTATCAAGAGCTTTAATTGTTTTAACCAAAAGATGAATTTTCAATAACAAAACATTCATGTTGTAGTTTGAATTCAGAACGCCAAATGTGACTTTTTCTTAAAAACCAAATCTGTGTTCTGCCCAAACATTACTATGTTTATTATTTATTATTTGATTCTTACTCTTACGCATTACCTATTACCTTGAAAATATTAAAATTGTATTAAATACAGTAAATCAACGCTATCTTTAGTTACTTAATAATATTAGAGGCCCATGCCTAAAGGTAATATAGTGAAATCTATACTAAGTTTGTAATCAACTAAGCTCAAAACTATCTCTTTGTTAACTCCTCACACCTAACTCTAACCTACCAACCAGTTTTCATTTTAAAACTTGATTACTTTAAACTTGATTAGCTTCAAACTTGATTATTCATAACAATAACTTAGGCCTGTTTCAAACTGAGACTTTATTAGAGTGCTATACTAAATAAAACCCTATAGGAATTATATACGATCACAAATGCATGCTGAGTAATATTGCAACCGTTTGCTTTCCAACTTCTGTTTATAATGACCGATTTTCACTGCTTTGATTGGGGCCATTTGAGATACCTAGATAAGTTACAGACAGAAATTCAAGTAACAAACTTTCTGTAACTTGTTTAAATCCTGGAGTTGGCATTAAAATACTTATATCAATTATTATTATTGAAATATCATCTACTTATTTTAGATAGAGAACACCACTACACTAGCGTAAATACTTAATTTTGGGCTGTATTTCTTACTGAATGTCCTCGAATAAGCGTCGATAGCTAAATTCCAGACTTATCCTTACTCAATTGTGCTAATTAAGCATATCAATTACTTAGACCAATTCAAATACTTCTTGAAAAGTTTGTTGTAGAAATTACTCACAGTTTCTTTCCGACATGGCTCGTGGGTGATCCCACTTCTGAATTATCAAACTAATTTATTTATGTCTTTACAGAACTTTAATTATACAACTGCATCCAATATGCTTCACTTTATTTTTTACTTTTTAATTCTTTTTCCCTCCAAACATCATAATATTCCATCCTTCAAATCAGTCACCGATCCACTTGTCATCGTCCCTTTTTTTTTAAAAGTCCATGTGAGACAGCACGGCACTGGATTCCGAGTTATTGACATTAGCAGATCACAACACTAATGAGGGGTACACACCATCGAGCAAATCGAGCGCATGCGAAGCATAGGTATATTTAGGTATCTTACTAGATATACCTACTGGACGAACTGCCGACTGGTTAAAAAAAACTTAGTGTCTCATAAATTATTGATCCACGCGTCAAATTGGATCAAGAAGAATTGCACAGAACAAGCAGATTTCTTGTTTTGTGTGCCTCAGTAATTTTATGGACCCACGCGTCATACCTGTAAAATGAAGTCTTACAATGTATAATTTACTTTTCATCATACCTATTCGAAAAACGCATATTGCCGTCAGAGGATAGCGGGAGCAAAGTGTAACTTGTAGGCCCATGGGACTTTTCATTTCTCTCTTCTGATTGGCCCGAAGTCACGTCATCAATTTGTTGATCGAATATACCTACGACTTTGCATTTTTCTGTTCTGATTGGTCCGAAGTCACGTGATCAATTTGTTGATCGAATATACGTCTTTACATTTTATTTAAACTTTAAATATACGTCTAAATAATGTCTATACAATTACATAGAAGGTTGATAGGAGTATCTTCTGATTGGTGCTTAAACGTATAGGTAATGTCCATACATAGTAGGTTGATACTCCTAGCTTTTTCTCATACGTAATGATGAAAAATAGTGTGTGTCACTCGGGGCCAAATTTTTTGTTCTCGGGCGGCGTATATTGAATTCCTCGCTACGTTCAGGATTCTACTTTAGAACCCCTCGCTACGCTCGGGATTCTACTATAGAATCCTTCACTTCGCTCTGAATTCAAAATAGCGCCCTCGGGGAACAAAAATTTTCTTTGGCCCCATGTAACACAAATAACTATTTCATCATACCTATTCGAAAAACGAATATTGGCTTCAGAGGATAGCGGGAGCAAAATGTAATTTTTAGGCCCATAGGACTTTTCATTTTTCTCTTCTGATTGGTCCGCGTTCGTGCTTTAGATTACTGCGTAAATAATGTTTATACTCTATACATAGAAGGTTGATAGGAGTATCTTCTGGTTGGTCCGCGTTCGTGCTTCTGATTGGTGCTTAAACGTATAGGTAATGTCCATACATAGTAGGTTGATACTCCTAGCTTTTTCTCATACGTAATGATGAAAAATTGTGTGTGTCACTCGGGGCCAAATTTTTTGTTCTCGGGCGGCGTATATTGTATTCCTCGCTACGCTCAGGATTCTACTTTAGAATCCTTCACTTCGCTCTGAATTCAAAATAGCGCCCTCGGGGAACAAAAATTTTCTTTGGCCCCATATAACACTAATAACTTATATCTTGCGAAAAAAATAGAGAAAGAATAAATAATCTACACATGGGATACCATTACGACTTGTAAGAATATTTTGGGCGCGCGATTCGTGCGTTATAATTTATAAATAATTCTAAACATTATTTCTGGGTCACAGCCAAGATCAGGGATGCTAATTCAGTCTAAGGTGAATATCTTGTGAGACTTCACTTTCACTAATACCGGGATAAAAAGCTTGCAAAAATAGACTGCGGGTTGAAGAGAAAAACTTTCAGGTTGTGTCATTCTTAGTAAACGGAACTCATAGCTTTTAGGAAACATCAACTTGATTTTGAATGATCTTCCTCACAGGGTATGCTTTTTTTCGTCTCTACCGCCATGTCGTATTTTAACGGCATATGTCCTTCCCCGGGATACAATCTATCCCTGTACCAAATTTCATAAAAATTGGTTGTATAGATAGGCCGTGAAAGCGTAGCAAACAGACAGACAGACAGACACACTTTTGTATTTATAGTATAAAGTATGGAAGTATGGATTGGAGACCATTCCTAAATCGATGATCGTATCCATTCAAAACGCATCTATGCAAATGTCACGCCATCGACATTATCAAAAGATTGAGATTGTAGAGTTCTAGAGTAGAGAACTCGTTACGGTCCTCACCGACTGCAGTATCCAACGACTCCCTGCGACTCCTTTGATGTCGTCTGTCCACCTATTCTGCCAACGCTGGAGGTTGCCAGTCCGTCCTTGAGATCCCAACACCTATCAGTTATTCGAACTACGTGCGGGAAAAATCCACTTACTATTTACTGTTTTTTAATTAATCAAACGCAGGAATTGAGCACACGTACACTGTACCAGAGAGATCTACTTTATCAATGAACAGGCAGTTTGTTAGTCACCATTTGTGAATATTATATTGAAATATTATAACCATTAAGCACGTATTAGGTATAGAAAACTGCCTCGTTGGTTTAGTGGTTGGCATGTTCGACTGCAGCCGACAAGGCCCCG
Source organism: Erebia ligea (assembly GCA_917051295.2). Classification (NCBI taxonomy): domain Eukaryota; kingdom Metazoa; phylum Arthropoda; class Insecta; order Lepidoptera; family Nymphalidae; genus Erebia; species Erebia ligea. The sequence continues at coordinate 10,474,002 of OU785241.1, read as the reverse complement.
GGTTCGAGTCCCGGGTCGGGCCATAATTGAGTATTGGGGTTTTCTGACTAGAAATTCTCAGTAGGTACTAGCCCGGAGTTAGGAAGTTGGCGGTGTTTCACCCCCGTGCCTCGGAGAGCACGTTAAGCCGTCGGTTCCGGTTATTATCTCTAACATGATAATAGTCGTTAAGACCGCCAACCCGAATTGGAGCAGCGTGGTGGGTCTAAGCTCTAATTCCTTCTCTCCTATGAGAGTGGAGGCTTGTGCCCAGCAGTGGGGCGTTAATGGGCTGTAGGGGTAGGTATAGAAAACGCAGTCATAAACCAGTCGTCAATAAAATTAACTATCCAAGGACATTTTGCGGTAATAAAATAATGTTCTCATCGCTGAATAACTACAGCGTACTTATTAACAATTTTGCGAACATACAGACCTACGATGGGGTGATCGATGCCGATGGCCGAATGATGTCATCCTCCGCTTTCGTGTGAACGGATTATCAAAACGTATGTGGACTTTAAAACTGGATATGGGCACAGAGTTTCAAAAGATCATTGGATATGGGACATCATGTATTATTATTTTGTTTGGAAAAAACAATATAATATGAGTACATGATAATACCTATAGGTAAAGGTTTCTGCCAACTGGACTGAGCGCTCATTGTTTTGTTCAATAAAACAAAAAAAATGGGACTCGCACACGATGGGTTCCGTACCATCGAAGAAGATTTAATTTTTGTATGGGGACCCATATAATTTATATTATTTTATTATCATTAGGTACTTGTTGTTATAGCAGCTATAGTATTAACTCACTCTTTCAAAATTTCAACAGCTAATACGGTTCATGAGATACATCATACAGCCCGCTGACAGACAGTCGGACGGATGGACAGCGGAGGCTGTCCGTTTGTTTTGTTGGAATAAAAGTTATTGTTAATTTCCCCGCCCCACTAGTCTTGATACTTTTGTGGAATTGTAAGCCAACAATGCCGAATTCGGAATGTTGTTTATTATGAAATGATAGTAAAATTCTTACTTACTCGAAAAGTTGACAACTGCGTACGACTTTTACGTAATTTATTATCCGTTCTTGGAAATGCTTTGTAAAGCAATCTTATTGTTCCATTATGAAGAAATGTTGATTAGTAGGTATCTATCTTTATTATTGTTTATCTTACAACATATGTACCTATATTCCATTTCAGCAAGATGAACTGATAATGACAAATGATGATGATAATGATAAATTATCATTCATCATCATCATCATTCAATAACTTTTGTACTATATTGTAGGTAACATTTTCATGCTTGTTCTGTTATTTTTGTCAAAAACTCTAAATTGTGGAAGTGTGTGTCTCTCTGTTTGTTACCATTTTACGTTTCATCCGCTAAAGCGGAATCGCTAAAGCGATTTGGATCTTGGAGCAGAGATAGCTTGCATCTCTAGAACTGACATAGCGAACCCTTAGGCCTCCTATATTAACTCTGCTCAATATATCCTTAGTGTGGTTGCTAGGTAGAGATCACTTTCGCTATCGCACCATATCTTTTGAGGCGGCAACTATTCTGGCTTGCTTTCCGCCCATGGACATTCTAGCGAATATGGACGCGAGGGTGTACGGCCAGACTCGCGCTGCGAGTCAGAGTAGCACACACAGAATAGAACCTGGAACGCTTAGACGGCGCGCGTATCGACAGGCACTAGAGAACTGGCGGGCGCGCCTGGAGGAAGGGAGGAACGCACGACAACGCATTATTGGAGCCATATTGCCAAACTTTGACGCGTGGCTAGAGAGAAAGGGTGGCAATGTGACCTTCAGACTGACACAGATACTCACCGGAAATTGTTGTTTCAGTGAGTATCTGTGTCGGATCGGTCGAGAGCCCACACCACGGTGTCATCGCTGCGATGAGGACCAAGACACGGCGCAGCACACATTTGAAGTGTGCCCTGCTTGGGAGCAGGAGCGCAGTGGATTAATAAGTCAAATAGGGAGAGACCTTTCACCGCCTGCAGTTATAGCAGCAATGCTAGCGGAGGAAGACTCATGGAGGGCAGTGGTCTCCTTTAGTGAAAAAGTAATGATCCAAAAGGAGACCGCCGAGCGAGTTCGCGAGCGCACCGACCCTGCTCGGAGACGGACACATCAGGGTGGCGGTGATCAACGCCCTGAGCCATCACGTTAATAACTCCTGTCGACCGGAACTCCGGGGTCACGAGTGGCCAGAGTTGGGGCTCTTTCGGCTCCTCCTAATACCATGCGACCCCTGGAAGACGGCAGCTGGCCGTGGCTCCAGCTGTTGATAAGAGTATGAGGGTAGGTTCAGTTGGCCCAGGGATGAGCCCAGCATGGGCGACGTGCAAGGAAGGCTCCGGCGTAAGTTCTTAAGAGTTCCCGGAGTCTTTCATCATGCGCTGAGGATGGTCACCGGGGGGTTTTTAGTGGGTACAATCCCACATAACCCGGTCTCCCCGGTCGCTCCTAGGAGATCGGGTATCTTAAAAAAAAAAGGACAACTTTAAAGATCACTTTAAAGTTGTACCTATAATGCCAACAATAATACTTAGCGTTAGCAGTACTAATAATATTTAAATATTGTTTTGTTCCTTGATGAGCTATTTTCATTCAAATATTACATGTTTTGTCAATCACAAATTTGCTAAACAAACACAATATTCACCTATTGTAGTATTGGCGCAGACGGTTGTGTAAGCAATCTTATCGGAATGCCATTGTATTTTTATTTCTAGCGACTTTGTATTTGTATAACGATTAACGACGCCTGCAAAATGTAGGTAAGGATAAAAATACATACAGAATAATGATATTTCGAGGGCAAGTCACGTATGTAAACTAGACAAGGCATGGAAATACAAAAGTGTACGTCCCACAGCAAATTATTCGATAACCTACTCCCCCCTGAGTACTATCGAATAATTTGTTATTTTTGAAAACGAGTCTCCCAAAATTACTTGAAACTTTTCTTATTTTGTTTACTTAGCTGGTTTATTACGGTGCATCCAAACTAATATTACAAATGCGAAAGTGTGTCTGTCACAGGACTGTCCATTCGTCTGACTGATTTTGACTGAATTTGGTACAAACTCTAACCTTTTTGGAAACCAAAAACCTTTTTCAAAACCCTACCACTAGTTCGGAATGATATTAATTCCGAGGAAAACCAGCAAGACACTGGGCTGTTGCTCTTTTGAAAAAAATCAGACTGAGATTGTTTTCATTCCGGAAAATGTCAAATGATAGGTTTTAATCTCGGAAAATAAACTGAAATCCACGTAAAAGACGCTTAAACGATGTCGCGGGCATCATCTAGCATAAAATAATTTAAATAAAATTAATTCAAATGTATTCGTCTTTTAACAATTCACATAATATACTTGAACTTGGTACTTATTAATTATATATCTTGGTCACTGTACGTTAAGTTTAAAACCGTGTAGATAAAATTAATACCTGTAGGTACTTTTACGTATTTACTTTCCATATTATGATTGTTTCCACGTTTCCATGACAAATCCAATAATCGCAACACCGATAGCGAGTGCTGTTAAACTTAGTCGATTCATTCATATAATTTATCAAATGACCTTCGAGGATAGTACCTATATGTTTTCGATTTTATAATATTTTACTGTACATTATCAATATTATCAATGAAAGTAGGAAAATCATATGTCACTTTTATAATATTATGTTTAATGATATCATAATTCTACATAATATATAACTAGGTAATTTTTTAAGTACATAAGGAATGTTTAAAACTTTGCAAAAATAGTATTATGCAATAATGCATACTCGCCACAAATCACAATACACAAAAATCTGCGTTTTATTGGAGCATTATGGTACGTAAACCGCAGGCCAAAAAATATATTTCCATGATTTCTACTAATTATTATAATATCAGCGTTATTAATTACCGGCTTCAGTTTTATAATGGGTGATTATAATGGTCCTCAAGTGTTATTTTACGGTCAATGGAAAATTATGATGAGTATCAAAATTCATTTTGCGCTGTATTATTTTAGTCTACCTACTACTAGAGTGTGTTGAAGCGATAAATCAATTTGGAGTGTCTATCTAAGTAATTTTCGAGTATCAATATTCAATAGGTACTCGTATTTACGATATAAGTCTAGAGAGACTATACCAACTTCACGGGTAAAGATTTCATTAATTATTTTATCTACACTAATGTTATAACATTCTACTTATGTTTCCAATACTTGACTTATAATTACTACTGTTATAGCGCAGATAACAAAACACTCAATTTAAGCAATTTCACATGATGGTATAATATCCACATCGATATCGTAAAATCTCATTATAACATCAATAAAACGCGACCAATTAACCTGGCGAGCCTTATGTCAAAATCCTCATACAAGTTGTATAAAATTTTGATATTAGGCTGGCTTTTGAAAACAGTTGGGTTATACGTGAAAACTTCGTCGAAACTACTAAACTTACATACACAAAACTCTTTGGTAAGATCTTGTGCCAATTAAATAAAAAACAAACAGCGCGCGCTCGCTCCTGATTGGCCCTGCGCGCGCAGCTGCGCTCTCATTGGTTAGATTTTAATGGCGGCAAGTTCACTGTGACAATACACGTACGCGTGAATTTAATGTTTCGCAATGTGTTTTGTATTGTCAGCTTTTACTCTTGTTGTTTGATAAATTGCATTAGTGAAGATAAAGTAGTGTATGCAACTGCATATAACCCGGGTATTAAAACACTCGTTACTATTATGAAACTCGCTGCGCTCGTTTCATAAACTCACACTCGTGTTTTAATACCCTTCATTATATGACAGTTGCATAAACTACTATTATATTAGTTGCGGGTGAAGTTATTAGAATTTATTTAGAATATTTTTTAATATTTAAAGAGGTACCTTTTTAATAATAGTTTTATTATTATTTTATTATAATTTCGATTACAAATCAGCTTAAACTACATGCAACTGTTACATAATAATCCTTGGAAATTACTAAAATATAATCTTTATACTTGGCTAGATTTGCCCAAAGATTTCATGATTCTTACAGGCATTCAGTTAGAGTCATGGAGTAATATATATCTTACTAGAGGTCGCCCGCGACTTCGTCCGCGTACAATTTCTGATTTCCTATAAGATTATGAAGTTTTCCCGCTCCAAAAAGGCTTAATATTGCTTATATGCAGGTTTTTATTATTAAAAACTAATAACCTAAATGCTGATTTTCATGCCTACTAACTCTGAACAGATACTTCAAAATCATAGAACTTATAACCTTCCAACCCCCATTTTACCCCTTTTGGGGTGGATTTTCGTAAAATTTATTAAAAAGGTTTTTATTATTTATAACTAATAACTTAAATGCCGATTTTCATGTCTCTCTGTCTTTTTTGTCTGGCGGTCAACAAGTCCACGTAAGTCATTTTTAACTCAATTTAAAAGCAAATCGAATAGCAACACGGTTGGTTTACTTGTATCTACACCATATAAGTAGTCGGTGCTTTTTGGTGAGACACAGCTGCTCTTGTATTTGGTAACTCTTTGCTCTAAAGTATATCACGCTTTGAATGAGTGATATAAGTATACTGTCAATGTTGTCATAGCAAATAGCTAATATCTAAATAGCACCTTGGCGAGTGTTTTTTTTAATAGTTTGCAGTTTTTTAAGCGCACACTTTTCATGATTTGTGAATTATCTGTATTTGTTCGATAAGTATGTACGAACTACGAAGTACCTAATTGAAAATATTTTACTGTTTTAAGTCAAATCTACGGAATCTAAACTATGGAAATCTTGACTTAATCATAACAACAACTTACATCCTTACAAACTAAAAAACTAGAAAAGTTAAAAATAATCGCCCCATTTTAAATATTAAGGGGCGAGAAACGGGCTTATAGCTATTTTCTTAGATAATTTTAGAAAAGCTGTGAAGAAAACTTTTAGAACATTACAAACTTGCTGCTTCTACACAAGTTAACACGAGTTGTGGTCGAATTTAGAAAATTATGATCAATTAAGCACTACGATATTTTTTAAATAATAGTGCGATTATATAATATTAACGTAAAAATATTGATACTCGTGATCATCGCTTTAAGAAATACTGTAAATAGATGGCTTATAATATTTTCATGTTGGTTTTTAAACTTTTTCCCTGTAGCTGTAGCAGTGGCGATTCCTCTAAGATTGCGCAGCTTGCGCCGCAATACCAATAATTATGAATAAGTTACTTACCAATTATTCTAGATATCTATATTTAAGTAATATACTAATAATACTTATTTTATAACATGAAATAGGTACCTACCATATCAAATATACAAATCATATAAGTTTATCAATTAAATGATTGCGTTAATCGATAATTATTTAAAATCACGCACGCTCCATGACCACCTCGCACCTTGGTTGTGAGTTGTGCCTTGTGACGTGCGCCGCATCGCCACGTGGCTCGTACTGCGAGAATCTTCGAACTCCGTCGGCCCGCTTACTCCCGCTCACTACGGGCCGAAGGCGTACACTATGAGTTGCGCATGTGCTGTGTAGTATTATTTTCGAAACTCAAAAACTACTCAACCGATTTTTAAAATTCTTTCACCTATAGAAAGCTACATTCTCGGCGAGTAACATAGGCTGTATTTTATTTTCAAAAACATTAAAGATGCCTACGAATATTGCAATAATGTGAATGAAGTCGGAAAAAATTGTCTCATCTGAGAGCTTCCGTGGCGTGCGCTGCGTAAATGGTAAAAGTTACACGAAAACAATGTATGGTGGAATTGTTCCTCTCAAAAAATTCTAAAAAAAAGTCCGCGACAGCATATAGCTATGTTTTAAGGTCGTCTCACAATAACCGTCATTATGATTTTCAAATTTGGTCTAAAACAATGCTTTACTCGCGAAGGTGTTTTTACCAACATACCTAGTATTAATCCTTATCAAAATAAAATGGTTGTTCATCTCAAGTATTTAATATACCTAGATCAAATTCGCCCTTACACCATTTAATTCAGATGAATATCTTAGAAGATATCACAGTGATAATGTAACGCGCACTATACTAATATTATAAAGAGGTAAAGTTTGTGAGGTTGTAGGGGGTAATCTCTGGATCTACTGAACCGATTTTGAAAATTCTGGTACCAACAGAAAGCCACATTATTTGTGAGTGTCATAGGCTTGGTACGAGAACCGAGAATAACCCGAAAAATTAGGGAGGTCCCGTGGGAATTTAAAAAACTTATTTCACGCGGACGAAGTCGCGGTAATCTGCTAGTGTAAGATAAATAAAAATAGTATTCTTTATTCTAGTAAGTACAAGTTAGCCCTTGACTGCAATGTCACCAGGTGGTGGGTGATGATGTAATTACCTACCTACTCTAAGATGGCGGGCAAACCTGTTAGGGATACCTATGAGTTATTTAAAACCTATACCCCTAATCAGTAATATATGAGGTAAATGTGTTTTATTGAGAAAATACCTAACCATCAGCTAGCGCAAACCCCACATTGACCACCAGGAATCGCCACTGAGCTGTAGGTACTTGAGAACCTGGATTGAGTTACAGAAGAGTCACTTTAACATACTTTATGTGACTAAAGTAAGATGAAGTGCTTTTTTTGAGAAATAATTATTATAGTCAAATATTATTGAAGGAGACGCGTAGGAGTACCTACCTTCTTATATATTAATGTTTTCATATCTACTCGATTGTGTTGTAAGATTTTTTAGACTGTTTTCCTTGTAAAATAGTAATTTTACTGACTTTTTTGAGTAGGTAGGTACTTTTAACCAGGATTTTAAGTTTTTGTATTCAAGTTCAGTAATCCAATAATAATTAATTAAGAGAGTAATTTTCTATCGTGATGGAAATTAGGCCAAATAGTTTGCTTGATTATAAATTATGCTTACGAAAGTACATCCATATCCATACTTCCATACTAATATTATAGGTAAATGCGAAAGTGTGTGTGTCTGTCTGTCTGCTACGCTTTCACTGCCCACCTGTTTAACCGATTTGGATGAAATTTAGTATGGGGATAGTTTGTACCCGGGGAAGGACATAGGCTACTTTTTATCTCGGAAAATTAAAGAGTTCCCGCGAGAATCAAAAATCTCAATCAACGCGGACGAAGTCGCGGGCATCATCTAGTATTATTATAAAGTAGCAATTGGTACATGCCGATTTACGACAGTTTTCCGGTTTCGGTGATTTGCGATCGATATGTGCAAACTGCAATCGTAAACAGACAAACAGTTACATAACCGAATTTAAAATTAAAAACTTCATTTAGAATTTAAAACTTCTTATGTCACTCACATCCCACTACGCCTAGCCTTAACCTCCATAAAAGCAATTTGTCTCCATATGCGGATAAGTAGTCTGCGTGATAAATTCGCAAATTACACAATTTTTTTAACATAATTTATATTATAGGAAAGGTCGAGACGGCTTCCTTTTGATAATACTTCCGGTAGTTACTTTATTATTTTCGTTCCTTGTTATTATTGTTTTCCTTTTTAGAAACATTGAACTAACGTATAATCATAACAGATATCTACAAAAATATACTGGATTCTTATGTTGGATCCAATGGTATCCAATGAGCTGTAAAGTGTGATCAATGAAGATCAGTCTTATTTTCAAAACGAATCGGCATCTAGGCATAATTGAAATAGTGCACCTATAACCGATGTTAATACTGTAATTTTATCAAGTAGAAAATTAATTACTCCTATTCCTTTTCTCCGTAGTAAAATGACTTGAAAGAATTGTACATGAAATAAATTCCTTCTTGTAAAAATTAGAGAAATATGCTGTACTAGCTATTTATACTGTAACAAATAAAATTAAAAGGATACAATGAAATAAAGGTTAAATCAAAGATAATCATTCATAATAATTAGAGTTGTTAACAACTCTAGACGCTTGCGCTTGCCCAGTTTTTGCACATGTCCAACCTGTCTGACATTGGCTTCAAGGTTCACTGAACTTGTTACAGACTCATAAATTATATGCATCTATGTTGTAGAAGGTACTATTTAATATTCTGTGTTTGTGCCATTGGTAGGCTCTGGAGGCTTTAAGTTTAGTCTTTAGTCTTTTTTTTTTGTACCAAAAAGTTATACAATATGTAGAAAAACAGAAACATAGTGGACAAGGAAACACTTATCTCTATAAGAGATCTCTACCAGTGACCCTTGGCAGTGAGAAAGGTTGTGAAGGAAGAATGGGTACAACAAGATATGAGATGGAATGAAACGAGATATTACATCATAAACTTACACGAATATACATACTAATGACATAAATATATAAATACATACCAACATAAATATATAATACATACCAATATACATACCAACATATATTACTTTTTCTAAGAGTGGGCAGTGGCTTATATCGGCAAATATAAATAAGAAATAGGCATCTTTAACATTTCATCCAGATTAGGATTCACTACAACTGCAGAGAGTAAAGGGAGTCCTAATCTCTGACTACAATAAAGAGCTGCGGAAGAAAAATAAAAAGTAATTATTTCTGAAAACTCTGACATTCAGATTGTTATTAAAATTCCGTGTTTAAGCCGTTATTAGAGTTCTTGTTGCACATTGCAGCAACTTGAACTTTGAATATTTGACTGTGTGCTTTAATGCACACAGCACTAGCCCTAGCACAGTGTTTTTAGCATTTCGTATTTTCCACTTGCGTATTTTTGCCTTGGCTGATTAACTATGAATGAACATATTTTAGGACTACTAAGATATTCCTTTCTAATGTTTCTATCTTCCTGTACACGTCCACTCTCAACAGCTTTCGAGTCTTGAATCTACAGCTACGCCGTACGTGCCCGGCCTGGTTCCCTAAATAGTGCGAGTATAATTATATTATGATCATCCGCGTGGATTTAAGTTTTTTGGTTAGAAGGTTATCCAGTAGGGTTAGCATGCGCACAACGAGTAAAATTATGTTTAACCGTTATCTCTATTTGTCTCCCGAAGCTAACATGGTTACTTGTCTCGTTACGTCAAAAGTAAAGATAAGAGTAATATTTCTTATCTGTGGATTTTTTTTCTACGAACCTTTACATGCCGACTAATTTTTTCTTGTAATTTATACCTACAGGCAACGATAACATCTCTCTCTCTCGTGGCGAGATAATCTCGTTGTGCGCATGCTAAGCACACTGCTTTTCCCATTTCCCAACGACTCATTTAATTAAAGTAGTATTTCCGTTTGTTCCCAGTTGTGTACTGCGACTACAGTGGTTCAGGCCGTGCTCTGCAATGGGTGGAGGAGTACGTGGCGAGGGACGTGCTCCCCGCGCACGCGACCCTCAGCACCGCACTCTCTGTCACCTCCAGGCAAAGCGAGATCTATCGGTAAGTTTGACTTGACGTCGTTTTGACGACCTCCGTGGCGCAGTGTTGAGCGCTGTTGTCTTAACGTGCGGAGGTCCCGGGTGCGATGCCCGGGAGGGTCAATCATAAGGGTAATCGTTTGATACCATTGTACTTGAAAATAGATAATTATGAAAACTTGCCATTTCATAAACTCAACCCATCAAGTCTTGCGTTTCAGCATGAAGTTTCACGTATTACCATAATTGTATTTGGTAGTATGGCTTTGTCAGTTCAAAGCTAAGAAAATATTTTAAGGCATATTTTAAGGCATTGATGTACTTATAATTTTATAGTAATGTTTTAAGGCAATCGAACTTAAGTTAAGTTAGTGTGTGTTTCTACTGTATTTTTATTTTCAAGGTCAGAATCAAAGGAAATCATCCGCAAATCGGTTGGGGCTAGCAGTGGCGATGCGGTGATACTGGGAGCGTCTTTGACCCGGTTCCTGCGAGCGCTACGTCCTCAGCGGGTCGCTCTCTTCGTGTCTTCACGAGAGACTGAGAGGCAGTTGGAACCGTGGAAGGAGTATGACGCTGAGGTAAATGAAATGATTGAAATGAAATACCACTACCACTACAGCCCATTAACGTCCCACTGCTGGGCACAGGCCTCCACTCTCATAGGAGAGAGGGACTTAGAGCTTAGACCCACCACGCTGCTCCAATGCCGGTTGGCAGGCTTTAACGACTATTATCATGTTAGTGATAATAACCGGGATCGATGGCTTTTAACGTGCTCTCCGAGGCACGGGGGTGAAACACCGCCAACTTCCTAAGTCCGGGCTAGTACTGAGAATTTCTACTCAGAAAAATCCAATAATTAATTATGGTCCGACCCGGGACTCGAACCTGGGACCTCGTCGGCCGCAGTCGAACATGCTAACCACTAGACCAACTAGGCAGTTATGAAATGAAATGATTTATTTATTTCACGTAGGACAACTTGTGCCATTTATGAAATGTCATGACTCTACCACCGCGCCGCCGCGGTTAGGAAAGATTCTAGTGAGAAGAGCCGGCAAGAAAGGATATCTAATGCAAAAATTAGGTTCTCCATCAATCAGCAAACTGTTCGTTAGAGTAACGATCAATAATTCATTAAATTAAATTATAATTTTATGGTTTTAGTTCATTTTTAGATTGTATAGATAGACGTCCACTGTAAGACGAAGTTTGCTTGCAAGGATCCATGCAATGTAGTAAAATACTGGATTGTACCACTAAATTACTATATTTATCATAAAATAAGTCTTACAGGGACAATAAAAGCAACAATGTCATGATAAGGGCCCCGAACGGGTTCGAAACTAGTTGGGCATTTTTCCGACAGAACACGTGAGTTCATCCGGATATTAATGTATAGTTATAATATCATGATGTTCGTGATTTATCAATATTGTGCCAATGGAAATGCGGACTTCGTCCTTGCACAGGTGACCTTAGTCATGTTAGTCGTGACCTAGGGTACGCAGTTACTAGCGCTTACTATACCACTACTGATAACGCGAAGTTAAATTGTGTTTCAGTTACGTGCGTTGTTATGAAAGATTTTTATTGCAGAAATATCGCACTTCACTAAACTTATATAGGTAAACGTCTTTTTACTTTGACATAATTCTTATAAATCTTCTGTCTTTATACCTGAACTTTACTATGGAAGGCTAGGATTCGTGCCTGATGATAAGGTGTAGGTTAAAACGCGTTTGTCTATAGAAGATGCCGATGATGAAGACACATATCTTGAAGACTTTTTTCAATACAAGTTAGCCCTTTACAGCGATCTTTCCTGGTGGTATGTAATGATGCAGCCTAAGATGGTAGCGGGCATTGAAGTAATATTATTTAGTACGTTAGTACATTATACCTCAATGGTAGCGGGCTTATCATTGTAGGGGTCATTCAAGTTTTACCTATTGGGTGACTGTATTAGAGATTTTTACTACATCGCCGCCTCGATCAGCTATATCCGGATTTAAAAATTACCACACATTTTGAGTTAGAAATTGTTCACTTTTTTCCATGGCAATATATAAATATAATTACATTTAATTATATGGCAATATAATTATATTTTTTCTATAGCAAAAATTACTTTGCATAAACTACTTCTTTCTTTCTTTCTACTGCATAAACTACTTATGGCGCCATTAAAATTTTCTTGCGTGGAAATAAATCACGAGCTTTTTTAAAAGCTAGCAATCTAACGCCATTTCTTTCTTCACATTTCACGGTTGAGGATCCTTAACGCTGTGGCATTTAGTTTTTGCGTTGTGAATGAGATCACCATAAACGTAGGCAAAATCTTGCGTCTGAATATCTATTTTAACATATAGGTATTCATTTATTTAATGACTAGATGATGCCCGCGACTTCGTCCGCGTGGATTAAGGTTTTTTGATTCCCACGGGAACCCTTCAATTTTGCGGGATACAATAGTAGGTATACTATAAAATGAAAGGATAAGATTGAGAATTCTGAACTTCTTAAGGCTTGTAGATCGGCGAACGACCTTGGGCATTTGGGCGGAGCCAAAAACCGCTCCCCGCGCAAGCGGGGCGCTTCGCTAGCGCGCGAAGTACCGCGGACTTCCAAAGGGTCGTTGACGCGACGACGCGAGGGCCGTGCCAAGGAGATCGAATTTATTACAGACGAATTCTCGAATTCTCGAATTATTATTAATACCTAATTATCGAATTTATTAACGGATTAAAACTATCCTATGTATTGACCCGGAGTATCAGCTACCGCTATACCAAATGTCATTTAAATCCGTTCAGTAGTTTTCGCGTGATGCGCGGCCATACAGACAGACAGACAGACAAAAATTAAATAAAAATCTGTTTTGGGCTCAGCATCGATAGTAAAGCATACCCCGATTAAAATTTTCAGAATATATTAAATGTAGAGAAATCTTCCAGTTACAGTTTTATTATAACCCACCGATGCAGCTCACGAAATTGATAAAATTGTTACTAGAGAATAGGTAGTTTTAATTTAATTTATATTGTGTATTTTTGTTATTTTTTTGGTAATTTAATTTAAATTTAATTAATAGTGTGTTGTTTATTCTTCTATTTTTTTAATGTTTTTTTTTTTATGTATGTGCAATTCAAATGTAATATTGTAGCCCGGTAAGACGTATTGGGAAACTGTAATGTTTTATCGGGTATTTCCTATCAATAAAATAAAATAAAAATAAGTAAGTGAACCCGTCAGTTCGCCGACCAGCCCCCTTTCACGACCATTTTTCCGAAAACAACCAATAACAGTTGTAATAGGGTGAACCCGTCAGTTCGCCGACCACCCCCTTTCAGGACCATTTTTCCGAAAATAACCAAAAACAGTTGTAATATCAGCGCAACGATCACTCTTTTTTCTTGAAGATCGAACTCTATCTATCCCTTACTCTCGGTTCAAATTTGGCCAACCCAATATAATTCAGTGTCGCTCAGTGAGCTGACGAATCTGAGCCACAGCACACATTGATTTTGGAGCTAAATGCTAATAAAAAAATAGTGAAGAGGCAAACTTAAACCGTGAGAAAAAATGTTTTATTAACGTTTGTGCGTATATTTTGTGCTTGTGGTGTCAGAATATGATTAAATTATAACTTAGAATCCATATTTTATCTATAAAATGCGTATTTATTTAAATAAATGGTGTTCGCTAATGGCCCGACTAAAACTGAGCTTTTTCCGTTTACGACCACGTGGTCGTAAACTAGCGGTTTGTAACGAATCATTTTTGAGCTTTTCTAACATGCTGCATAATACCAGTATTAGCGCAAAATTTATAATTGCCCCTTGACATCCTATTTATGTATGGTTTATTTAAACGTCAGATTGCGACCAGCAAAATATAGAGAAAACCTAAAAATCTAAACATATTTGATGATGTAAAACAAAGTGGTGGTGGAATTATTTCTCGACCATTGAATTAATTACCTACAAAACTTATAAAAAACACAATATTTTTGTGATAATATTATTTGAAAAGCAATAAAGAAAATTTAGAATTGGAAAAACACGAAAGCAGCAATTAAAAGCAAAAGAACAACATAGGAAAGTTAAAGAAAAAGAGAAGAGATGTATGAAAAGAAGACTAGTAAAAAAAGAAAAAGAGAAGAGATGTAGAAAAAGAAGACTGATCAAAAAAGGAAAAGAGAAGAGATGGCGGAAAAGAAGACTAATCAAAAAAGAAAAAGAGAAGAGATGTAGAAAAGAAGACTAATCAAAAAAATTCAAAGCATGCAAGTTATGTCCATAATATTCTATTTTCGATAAAAAATATTCCTTTTTTGCTATTTTTTAAAGTAGGTAGATATTAATTAATAATTCATAGAAAAAATAAATAAACGTGTTTTTTGGACAATTAATTGTTATTTTTATTTTCGACCTTAACCTAATATATCAAGAGATCATTTTTCAGTGGCTTTTGAATGGTCGTAAACTGACTACAGTGTGGTCGTAAATTAACGAAAATTGGTCGTAAACAGAAAAAAAACGCAATTTTTGACAAATCGGAATATTGCTTAAAATAGGGAAATAGAAATATTTAAATCATATGGTAATTATGTTTCTTCATGTTTCTTTCATGCATATAAATTGTTATTTCGTCAAAAAGTTAAATTTCAAAGAGCTGGCTAGGTAGGTATGTAACTTTAAAGACGGCATGTCGACTAACTGGTCGTCAACTGACGAGTTGACCCATAGATAAAGAATTTTTCCTGTCTTTTTCCCAATAATAGCAATGAAAAAGTGTCACTAAAGCGAGATGCGCGAATCACAGCACTTTAAAATTCATCATCATCATCATCATCCGATAGACGTCCACTGCTGGACATAGGTCTCCTGCATGGACTTCCACACGCCGCGATCTTGCGCCGCCTGGATCCAGCGGCTTTCTGCAACCCTAGCGTGGGTCGAGACAATTTTCTCCCCGAGGAAAGGATAATTTTTTTTATTTCTAAATAAATAAATAAAAACGCTAAATAACGATGGATAAATTGTCCCCCGAGTCCCCGTGAAATGTCAAACGGGGATAAACTTCTCCTCTCCCCTGTTGCCGTGCTCTGAGAAGTGGTTATGTTAATTTTATCTCTTGTCAGTGGATACATTTTTTATCTCCGGCCCATGCCAGCCCTGCTGCGCCTTTAAAATTACTAGAGAATAATTGAATCGAATCCAAAAACGGTTGCAGGTTTCGGAGCAACAAGTAGCGTGACCTTCCCCACCGACAGCCCGAGTCACACTGCCGCCCGTCGCCCGCGCACTGATCCGCCCGTTCATATTTATGTAGAAAACAAAAAAAATTATTTTTAGCCTCATATTTTAATATTTTGACTCGCCAATCGTACACTTTGTGACAAAAACCTCGACAAATGTTTGTGCGAAAGAAAAATTCTAAAATTCAATGTCGTTTAGAAGTAGTTACAAAAATTCTAACAAAAAGGGCTTCACTTTGGACAATTTTTTCATCCACTAATAATATACTTATAATTATTTCAAACGTTCAAATTAAAATTTAATGTACATTAAACAACATATATTTTTTCTGTAATTTTACATTCACTCAGTAAAGAAGAGTTACACGGAGAAAACCTCTTGTTTGCAAGTACAGAAGCCTTAATATGAAGAGTATCTAAATACAAAGCTCGTAAGTAAAATAAGTACAAATATCTACCTACTCGTACCTATAATTTATAAATCATAGTCTGTATTAAACAATATACCATCTCGACAGACAATTTTATCTTTCTGCATTAGCATTAAGCAAGAATAACAACACAATTACATTTGGAAGGTTGTTAACCTTCTACCAATGCCACAAGTTCAAGTATGCCAAAATTACGATACTATTTTTGGCCGTCAGCAATTGCCGACTTCGTAGAAATCGAAACAATTGCATAAGCTATCAGTTGTATCTACATTTACACGTTTTGTTAACATGATCTACCTAAATTTCCCAGTAGGTATATTATTTACTCTATCTATTTTCCTTTATGTTCTACTTAGGTAAATGATAGGATTTTGAATTATCGGGAACTTTTTGTTTCTCTGGAATAAAAGGCTCCGTTGCGGGGTGATTGAACACCACTTTGGCTTTTATAATATTGGTAGGTTTAAATATTTTTCAGTGGTCGACCGATACATGCGGTTCTCGAGTCAATTTTATGTATAACTAGCTGACGCCCGAGACTCCGTCCGCGTGTTTTAAGTTTCTTTATGATTTCCTCGGGAACTCCTCAATTTTCCGGGATAAAAAGTAGGCTATGTCACTCTCCAGTCCTCAACTATACCCATACCAAAAATCACGTCGATCCGTTGCTCCGTTGCGGCGTGATTGAAGGACAAACCAACAAACAATCACACTTTCGCATTTATACTTAATATTAGTATGATTAATTATTTTTAAAAGATGTGCAATCAAGTTATACAAAATCGCATTTTCATTGGACGATAAGACGTTAAGTAGTGAAATCGTATTTGCGGTTAGTCGTCGTGTCGTCGCAAAACTTTTATTGACCGGTTTTTCTACCGGCTAATTTTGTCCCACGGTGGGCACGGTTGCAAATGCAACACAGAAATCAAAATCACTTATTATTATGAAGGAACTTGAAATTTAGTTTGCTATAATCCGCAACAATAGGCAAATATATGTGGTACAGTGTATCTTGCACTTGCAGCTTGCAATATTCACCACACCACATAAATCTTCCAAATTATTCTCAACGTACGTTTCACTTCGACACCGGAGCATCTTCAGGTGATGTTGACTCGACAATGCACGATTGTCGGGCAAAGTAACGCCTGCTTCTATCCAACACTTATTATTAATAAAATAAATAAATAAATAAAAATAGCCTTTATTTCCGAAATCATGCGATTAAATAAACATTATATTAATATATTTTTACGTCATACAGTATAGTTTTAGATATTTATGATGTCATTCTTGTAGTAATTATATAATATTATTTTGGAAAATTGAATTAATATAAAATTAGTGAAAAATTATAAATGTCAAGTACATAACTTAGGTTTTATAGAGTTTCGGATTGCCTGTTGGCAAAGGCCTCCTCTAGCCACTTATTATTGCATACCTACAATTCTTCCTCGTTTCATGTCTAGAAATCAAGAATCTATTTTATTTAAAGTCAGAAAGTTTACCTAGAAAACCGAACTGTTACCTATTGAGTAAAGGATGTGCGCAAAACGAAACAATGCATCCAAAGTGGTCCTACAGAATATTAATACCACCTTATCTTTCCAGATAATCAAGATCCCGGAAACCAAGGAAGGTTTCATTGACCTCAACAACTTGGAATTGAAACTCCAAGAGAATACAGGGACTGGGAAACGTATGATAGGATTTTTCCCAGCGGCTTCGAAGCTAACAGGAGTTTTAGCTGATGATGTAGCTACTACATTGCTGTTACACCAATATGGTGCTTGGTCGTTTTGGGACTTCACTCTAGTAGCTCCTACGGCTTCAGTGGATATGAATCCTACGTTTTTGGGCGTTGAAGATGCAATGGTGAAGAAGGATGCACTGTTCTTCAATTGTGAGAAGTTTGTTGGCGGAGTTCAGGGTCCGTATGTAGCTGTTGTGAAGAAAGAAATTTTCAAGAATACACCGTTATATTCTGATGATGTAGAAGTAAGTAATTGACATTTTTGAAGTGAAAACTTCTTTAGCCGCGTTGAGCACTTTTTGGTAGGTGGTAAACTTGTGGATTAGCGACACCGCGCCGACATGCGACATATCTCCGCGCCGACATGCTCGCGTTGTTACGAAGATAAAAGGTCTCAAATATTAATATATTATACTAGGTACATCTGTAATTTAACTTTAATACCTTAGTTTAAAGGTTAATATTTTAATTTTATTTTTTTAATTTTAATTCTAAAATTCTAAGTTATATATAAGTTTTCACTTCTATCGGCAGTCCCTATGACTGCCATTTTTTTATTTCATCATCATGATCATCATCATCATCGTGCTTTTGAATCGTTAAGTGAGTGGTTCGAAATATTATTCCTAGCGAGAAGAGTCAGAAAAAACTCTGTGGTCGCTCTTTTAAAAAATGTACTTAGTTATACTATCATTTTAATGCAACTGCAGTCGATAAAATGTATAAAGATTCAATAGGATAAGAATTATTACATATACGCATTTTCAACTTATGTTTGTCTCATGATAGGTATTGGCAGAGAGGATAGAAGAATACAGGTGCACTGAGGCTGTTAGAGCAGCGATTGTGATGCAACTCCGGGACGCGATCGGTGTGCAGAACATAGCTGAAAAACAGGACCAAATTACTAGGTAAGCCTAATTTAATATCTGGAACTCAAATAAATGTGATTCAGGCCCTGATATAACGAGCAGGGGGGTTACTACCATAGTCGCACAGACCATAATATTATAACCAAGTCGAAACGTGTTTAGTCGATCGGAGTCTCTGCTATAATTTTTCGAGTTAACATGGTACTGGGGCTATACAGTATACTGCCAAGTGCCAGCGCTTAAAGTAATACTTAAGCAGTATTACCTCATAGTGACAGTCTTATGTCACGTACCTTGACGTCCCTAAAATATGGATTATAATAATTCTAAAAACGAACGGGAACAATATTAAAACAATACTGCTTTAAGCGATGGTAGTATGCCCCCTGAAAAGTTTTTATTCTAACAAACGTATTTTTAAATCGTCAGTAGGTACGTTGTTATACATTGCAAATTCGATTGGTCGTAACGATCGATCACATTGGCGTCAGGGTTGTGTCACAGGGTAGATAAACCTGTGGTTGTGTTATGTGTGGGTGTGTTATTTTCGATCGTCACATGTGACATGACACCACAGAACACATAAGAAAGGTTATGTGTTCTGTGCATGACACATCCTCTCGGTCTCCTTGGTCTACTCTCTACCGGCTTCCGTAAAGGCTATTTGGCATTTTATACGAACCGATATAAGAATTTAATTTACACTAGCAGATGCCCGCTATAGTGTGGAATAGGTTTTTTAAATTCCCACGGGAACTCCTTAATTTTTCGGGATAAAAAGCCTATATCCTTCCCCGGTATACAACCTATCTCTGTGCCAAATTTCATCAAATAGGTTGAAAATTTGGGCCGTTATGGCGTAGCAGACAGACAGACAGACAAACACACTTTCGCATTTATAACATTAGAAGGGATTGATGAAATAATATCAGATAATTAATTTTATGCAAGAATGCAAGTCATTGGCTGAAAACGGTGTTATACCAAAAGAAATCCAAATTGCACGTTATTCACAAAAAAACAACAAACTGTGAAAATAAACATACCGAGTAACGTAATAATTTTAAAGCTTTTATGAATCTCATAATATTGATTTTACGCGGTTGAAAATACAATGTTTACACAGCATGCTATCGTCCGAAACTAAAATATAAGTACCTAATTACGAAACATTATGATATTTGATGTGGGTGTATCTGTAATGGGTGGGTGATTGAGAGGTTGTTTGCCTTTAGGATTTGCGAACATTATTCTGATACTTAAAATAAACATGGCGTTTTTTGTTCTGATACTTAAACATTTTCGTTCTGATACTTATTTAACATGGCGTTTTTTGTATTGGATTAAAAATAACTGCTAGGTACCAAATTATATCTATTTTCGATGGCCTTCTATACCTTTTATACTAGGTCTATTATAATCATCACTACATAGTATAAAACAAAGTCACTTCTCGCTGTCTGTCTGTCCCTATGTATGCTTAGATCTTTAAAAATACGCAACGGACTTTGATGCGGTTTTTTTAATAGATAGAGTGATTCAAGAGAAAGGTTTATATGTATAATACATGGAAAAATTAGTAGAGAAAAACTGATATTTTTAGAGGTTTCTAATGTGATGACGTAAATAAACACATTTTTTTGCGCTTACATTGCAAACGCTGGCTGCTACGAGATAGATCAAAATACTATGCGGTACTACAGTATTGTACAACTTAAAAAGGTCTACAAAAAAAGTCCACGATAGTATATATCTATCTCTTAGGGATAGCCTACAATACCCATTTTTTATCCTTTACTTTTAACGAGGAATAATGGCTTATTTACGAAGCGATTTTAAGCAATACAGCATTAATCCTTATCCAATTAAGTACCTTAAATACATTGTGCATTTAATATAGATCAATATGGCCCTTTACAGCATGTAATTTAAATAAAGACATTCTAAAGTATATTTAGTAGCAACATTGCACCCGTGCGGGTCGCTAGTAATAATATATCCCAAGACCATAGATAAGGTTTGATTTTTATAAGGGTATTATCGGACAGAGTGCCAGAGAGCTGAAACGGGCATATTTTTTATATGATTTGAGTAGTTTCTCAAATTAAACGTTATTTACTTAGAAATAAAGGTGTTGAAGGCGCCATCGCTTTGTTTTTGGGCAGAGAATACTTACTTATTGGCTATTAGTTATTACTACTTTGGGTCTCTTCTGTGTTTTCAAAAAGACAAAGATTTCATTGTATAAATATATATCTTTAAAACAACATTACACATTGTACCTACCGATTTCTTAAAACCAGGTTATCATTCGTCTCTTCTGTTTAATAATAAACTGTCATCATACATTGAGGTCAGAGATTCTTTGGCAAAAAGTAATGTGGTAAATCAGAGAAAATCTGACTGAAAATGTAGACTAAGTATTGCCTAAGAATCATATGATTTATGCATGAAAAAGATGAAAGTACATAAAAATAATACTAGGTAGTTGTAATCGAACTTTACCAACTTCTAAAAATATTTCCTTTTGTGTATAACATCACTTATTTTGCTACTTTTGCTAGTATATTAAGTAAATTGAAGGTGGATACTTTGGAGATATGTATCGTAATTAAGAAAAATAAAACTAAAAAGAGTCAACATATTATTTTTGCGACCTCTGCAACTTCCCTAGTTCAATAGCGTTGCAGCTCTTGCAACAATATGACATCACTTTTATTACGCTCAATTATAAGTTATGTTGCAAAACACAAAACAATATTATATATCAATAAATGTGTGTCAAGAATAACATTAATAAAATCTCACAGAACGAATAACTCTAAGTTATTTGTTCTCTTTTATCTCCCTGTTGACCCTCAGAAGGCATTAACATATTATTAGGTTATACGCCCACTACTTTTAGATGTCGTACGAGGGTCAGATATTATATTAACATGTCACAAATTACCATATTCCCATCGTGAAAAGTTACGGCATTGTTTTAAATTATGTATATTGCAATACTGAAGTGACTAGAGGTTTCGTTTTTGGAAAATCTTTACCTACTACGTATTTTAATGGAATAAGTAGACTGCATTATAGAGCAAACCTTTTTTAGATTCTTTGATATGTCAGTTACCTCATTTTATATGTTGCGGATGTTTTATAGTGCACAAAGAAAAAATATCTATTTCCAGTTTTTAGTATTAGTTTCTTACTTATTATTTTTTAATAAATAAATTTTTCAATTTGTTATCTACTAAAAGCCTTAAAAATAAAGCTCTATGCAGTATGCACAAAGGCGCTATAAGTCAGAAAACAAAACAATGGAGTCGATCATATCATCTTACTAGTCATATTATTCGCGAAACTCTAACACGAAACCCTAGTAAACTAGAGTCATTCCGGAGAGATAATTTGCTACAGCCATCAGTGAATTATCAGAAACCACGAAATTGCACGACAAACCAGCATCCCTTACTTACATGGCCTTAATTGGGCAATTAAGGCCAATAAAATGGAGCAAACTAGGGGAAGGAAGTTCGTCGGAAGCAATTTTAAGTTTCAGCCTCCACCTGAGACCGCTTCCCTTCCATTAGATGGAAATGAGACAGTCTAGTAGCTGCTAAATTAATTGTTCCTTCATCGTTGTAACTACCTGAAATGCATAGGTAGTATAGGTTCAAAGAGTTGTTTTGCTATTGAACTCATGGGCATAATGATGCTCCTTAGTCCTTTCTCTTTGCTAAAATTAAGAATATTTTCTGATGAGTTCAAATTACCTGTTAGGTGTATCCTTTATAGGCAATAGGGATAGCCGAAAGGGATTATTATTCAGAAGAATCACAGATTACAAGATTTATTAGAAATTACAAAAATACACTGTAGTTAACACGGTAGTTTCTTTCTTAAATTTGGTCTAAAGCGACAATGCATTGAAATCTCTAAATACTACTATTATTTGAAATGGTTGAAAGTTTAAAAATAAATTTCGTACATACTTAAAAATATATGTTTTTGCAGGCACATTATTAGGAAAAATATTATTCCTTTTATATTTCTACCCGGAATCTGATTCTGGACTTTGTATGGCTACTGCCAGCAGTAATTTGCTAGTGATATCGAATCAATTAGCGAACTATACTGCATATGCTCGCAAAACCGGGTCTGTCGAGAGTGGGTCAGCGTAAGTAGGTCACAGCAAGAATTAACTGGACGAAAATAGTGCGTTGCTACGCTGACGCGGCGCCAAGGAAATATAACTGAGGATTCTTTATGGACTTGCGTTCTTGCACAGTGCTATAAGCGCTCGCCTTACATTTCTGAGAAGCCAAACTAAGAAGAAAAAGAAAATACTTTATGACACACACAAGATAGAAATATCATAGATACAGAGTAACAAACAACAAACAATAGCAGTAGTTAAAGACGACCTTATTGCTACTAGCGATCTCTTACAGGCAAAAGAAGCAGAACTTTAGTTTAATTCACATGCTATCGATTATCAAAATTGCAATATACCTATATCGAAACTTTCATCCCTAAAGGCTTCTGTACCTTTCTAGAATTAAATACTTAGAATATAGATCAAAAATATATCAACTATACAATTTTTATCAGTTCCTACTTTATTTTCTGTGATATAGGTATACTGCGTTGAATGAGTTTTTCAAGGTCTAAGGAAACTGTATAATTTAGGCAATTATTTTCTCCAAAAGTGTCTGCGAATTGCTATTTACTATTTAGCAAGATAGCGATTGTACATCAGTAGGATATTATAATAGTGCATTATCCAGTGTTATCAGTCGTCACATTATTAAATAATATACAGTAAGTACCTACATAGATAGATACAGTAGTAGTAAGTGGATATTCAGCGAGCTTCATTCAAGCAAAAAAGTTAAGTACCGTTTCTGAGGCTCTGTTTACATCGTTCCCAGTTTATTTTGCTGACGTAAAATCGACTCGTAATCCAGTCTTAGCGCAAATAGCCGTGCTAAAATACGCGTAACGCATTATACCAAGGTCGCTGGTATCTTTGCACGATATTTTCGCACATGCTTCCTTCAATAAATTGTTTTTAAAAATATATAGGAAAAAATTTTGTTTGATATTGTGTGCCAGAACACGTGTTGTCGTATAAGAAAAATCGCTTTTGTCTAAGAATAATAATATCATTAGTAGATATCCAAAAGTAAAACAATAATTTAGCTTTTGCAGTTAGATCCAAGATAGGTATCATTAGCATCATATTTATCATAAAAATGTTAGGAAGATATAGTTCGCGCACGAGATGAATGCAGAGTAAATGTATGGTGACACATTTACTCTGCATTCAACTCGCGCGCGAACTGTACATATATGAAGATACTGAACACAGAACAAAAGAATACTACCAGATTATTTGTTCTGTGATAGTGAACTCTTGATGTGACAGGTAATTCTATATGGATGACAGAGACATTATAAAAGTAGAGATTTTATTCATACGAATAACAGCTATATTAAAACGGCATATTTTTGGAACTGCATTCTAATATTAAGATGCGATAGTGGGTCAAAAAAGTGGATCAAATATTTATAGAATTATCTAGATATCTTGTCTATTCTGTGGAGGTGTTAATATTCACGGCGCGAAAAAAATCCCACGCAAAACACCAAAAGCCAAAAAGCGAAAATCGGTCAAACACTTTGCCAAAATCTATATATATATAAATCTCGTGTCACAATGTTTGTCCTCAATGGACTTCTAAACCACTTAACCGATTATAATAAAATTCGCACACCATGTGCAGTTCGATCTAACTTGAGAGATAGGATAGTTTATATTATATAGATTAGGATTATTAGTGCTACCCGTGCGAAGCCGGGGCGGATCGCTAGTGTCACATATGATTTCTGAACGAGTCCATTGCCCCGAATCGAGGTGGTTAGCAGGAAAACTACCAGTCTTGTTTTTTTCGCCCCAATTTCCGATGTTTTATTGCGCAATTCTTTGATCTGGTATTTCTGGTACAGCTGACCCATTAATTGTGGAGTTTATAGCTAGTAAAACCGGGAAACCGATATTCGGTGACATGTATATTATGTACTTAAGCTGTGCATCTTTCGAATGAAGATTTCGTAGAAAATTACTGGTTATGAAACCCCTAGTTTGAATTACGCGACTGCCCAAAAAAGGTAGTGTAATATTTTCAGAGTTCGTGTAGGTATGTACCTATATGTATTTGTGTATGTTTGTGAGTTTCTTTATTCCATCATAACATCTATATGCTTGAACAGATTTAGATATTATATTGTACGGAGTAGATATCGTTAGAATCCTTAAATCATCCCTATAATTTTTCGCCAGTGCAGTCGTGTTCTTTAATCAATTAAGTATGTATAGCTTTTTTTAATTTTGTTGTACCTAGAGCGACTAGTTATAGAGTAACACGCTATTTTGATAGTCGGTCGTTTCTTGTTTTACATAGATTAGATTAAGTAGATACTTTAACTAGGTAATTATTGTTATTATTGATTGATGTTTAAAAAAATCCTTTCTTTGCAAGAACTTTCTATTTCATTCGTTTTTGGAAGATATTTATATAAAGTTATATATTTTTTTATAACAGCAATGCCATTGTTAAGTTGTTAGACTTAGGTATATGTACATAGATACCCTTTAGATGCCCCATACATAAAATAATATGACGACATTATAAATGAATCGTGTAAGAAATTCTCATAATATAACATAGGAACCTGACTTGAACTTATAGTATGGTAGGTATTAATGTCTAATTGACAATAATTAGTGTAGGTAGTAATTACATTATTATAGAAGTATTCCTTCCTTATGTTCTATGTGACAAAAACTTAACGATCGCTCCATAGAAGTGGAAGGTCCCGTTTTCGATACCCGATTGGTACAGTTTAATTGGCATTACTTAGCTCTAGTTCGATCTGGATTTTGCTTTACTATTTGTAACTTTTTACTGATATTATATTCAATTGAATGATTTTTTAACTAAGCTTTCAGTCTTCAGTATAATTACGTATTCTTCTTAGCAAATCCATTTCATTGATGCCCATGTCAAGGGAATGCCGAATGCATAAAAAAATAACCATCTTGGATTTAGAATGAGGTCACTTTTATTAAAAACCTGTCATCCAATCTCAGCTCTCAAATCTCTCAGATCTCATCATCAAAGCTCAAGGTTGGGGATAACTGTTTTAAAATTCAGTTGCAAGTTTTGACCTGAACAAACACCTAAACATTGCAAGTTGAATAAAAGCTTGTAAAAAATAAAAGTATAAAGTAATTGGAAACTGTCCATAATCCATAAAAACGTATAATACATACAACGTAACTAACATAATTATTACAGCAGTGTATTTAATGGGTCAAAATGATATTGAAATCCGGCACGAAATGGCTCAATGCGATAATTTGGGACGACAATAAAATTTGGGTGTAAAAAACGTGATTAAATTCAATGTATTACATGTAGATCACTGGCAAGAAGCCACGCAAAGTCGGAGTCAATCTGACGTATTTGCAAAGCTTTATGCTCTATGGAGTATGGTTGATCAAAACAAAATTACTTAGTCTATGATAAAAGACTTCCAACGTTCCAGAATCAATTCAAGTATTAATTTCACCATTCGTAGGATTAGGTACATTCGATTAAATTAGACCTTTCATTATGATATTATTAGGTAGGTTTAATAAATTATTTAGTTCAACGCATGACCGCGGCGTGTGGAAAAATGTGGAGATCTAGGACGTCTGTCTGTTAACGGCTACAAAGTTGGTTTAATTTTTGCCACAACATCGATCAAGCGCCATTAGAGCGAAAACATACTATAGGGATCGGACAGGTTAACGTGTCGGACGGAACCGACGTTTTGTCCTGTCACCTAGTGCGTGTAATTTTTTTCGAGTACCACGAGGTATTCATGTAACTACGATCTAGCCTAACGATAAACTGTACTTACGTCAAATTGAATAATGCGGATATATTGCTATGATATTATATGATGTCCGCTAGACAAAAAAATGTCCTTTGTGTATTTTCGCTCTTATTGTGCTCTTCGCTATTCTGTATCTGAAATTTCTTGACTACAGAGGTCATCAATTACTGATATACGACGGTCAAGATATAAAATGAAAAATTGACTCTTCTTCGGGTGCCTCTGATTAACGAAGGTCGGCAGCCAGTTTCGCATATTCCTTTTTCTTTTACTTCCTAAGTACTCCACGACAGCGTAACCGGGTCAGCTACTTCTGCAATTTTCAATAATAAAGAATTTAAAGAAAGTAGATAGAAGATTTATCAGAATATGAAACAATATTAAATTTGTTTTGCTCCAAAAAGTTTAGGATATAATTCCCAAAAACTTTCAGCTTTGTAAGAGAGTTGTGATGTTCTGAAATAGTTCTTTGTTCAATTTCGAGAACAGAATTGCTTTCAGCTGAGTCGTTTTGAGCTTTTTCTGCTTTGACTTTGCACCGTCGTCAGAGACTTGAAAAGCTATATTTGTTAGGCCATTCAAAATAGCCATTAGGCTTTTTTTTTATAAAACTAGCTGTTTTCATGCACATGCATGACAATGTTACGGTAAAAGACGGCGGCGGAGGGTGAATTGCCCATACAAACGTAATACCAATATAATTTGTAATTCGAAAATATTTCCACCATATTATGCAATTATTTAGACGGAACTTGTGTTTATTTAGGTCCCTGGATGATAATGTTTTCAAAATACAATATTTGAGTATTTAAGCGCAAAGATTAAATGTATGCATTGCGTTTTGCATATATTTTTACGACATAAATGACATGTTTTCTCCTTATTTGTTTCATATTAAAACCAACGATATCTTACGTACCTACTAATTAATCAGGAACATAGCTTATACTGTCAAGTTACAGAATAACATCACGAAGTTAACAACACTACAAGTTTTCATTTATCATTTTTGGTATTTACGGAACAAGACTAAATGTATAACGCTCATATTGCTATCGCGCTTGCACGCGATCATGTGTCATCAGCCAAATAGAGATAGCAATATACCGGCAAATTTATATTTGCGGGTTGAATAGAAATTGCGAGTGGCGTTCGCCGGCCCATCCCAACATTAAAGTTCTAATTTCTAGGCTTACGTATTCAAATCATTGACTTACCAATACCTTAGACGCACCATCGAAACGCAAAAAACGGCACGGTCAAATTGTGCACAATGAACAATTTTTGCCTCAGTCGCGCATGAGTACACTAGGCGACAAAATGTCGTATGTGTCGAATTGTTATTACAAAATTGAACCCTAAACATAAATATATATGGTTGGTTTTTGTGAACCGTTTGGTGTCTCTTTGTCTATTATCTATAGCTGTGGTTGTATAAGCGATTGTGGACGCTTTTTGAGTATTAATTTGTAGGTAATGTTGTATCCTTAGTTGGTAAATCGATGATTCAAATGGACAACGGACAACTCTGATATTTGTCCGTCCACATATCACAGACCGCATGTAATGAGTCCTAAACTTTAGCTATCAATGACCCAAATTTGTTTTTCCGGGAGAAGATGACATAGACCCGTCATGAAACGAAAGATGTCTCTTAGGTACGAATAATATTATTTACTCGTAATATGGATAACATACCAATCTGCCGATATGCCTCCTACATCGATCAATTAATGACAACTGATTGTGTTTGCGCTCTATCGATATCATCCATTATATTTTTGCCAAACACATTTTGATCATATTAATATTGAGAGCATTTTTTTTTTAGGAGCACTCAATTCAACGCAGAACAACTGTCATTTTAAAAGTTACGTCACCACAAAAGTATGATTGATATGCATACCACAAAAAGTAAAAAACCAACTTGACCGCGCGTCGGGCTTCTCGGATGGGATGACTTTGTATTTTTTGTATTGGTATTTGGTATGATATTATAGACTTTTTGTTTAACCACTAGGTACAAGTTAGCCCTTTAATGCGATAGTGCGATCTCACCTGATGGTAAGTGATGATGCAGTCTAATATGGTAGCGGGGTGACCAGTTAGGGGTATGGCAGTTATATTAAATCCATACCCCTAATCGGTTTCTACACGGCATCGTACCGGAACGCTAAATCGCTTGGCGGCACATCTTTGCCGGTAGGGTGGTAACTAGCCACGGCCAAATCCTCCCACCAGGCCAGACCAGAGAAAGTTCAAAAATTATGAATTCCCAAATTGACTCTACCGGGGATTGAACCCGGGACCAGAGAGGTCGTCAAAGACTCGGTATTTATAATAATAATAATAAAGTCTTCTCTTAAAGTCTCTTATAAAATGAAAGGTTTCACAGAAAAATTAATAATAATAATTATAAAGGGAATATGAAATGATTTATGATAACGCACGCTAAGGTCAGACTTCGAATTGATAAGTTGAAATGACGGTTCGAGGTGAACCTATAGTATAGGTACATTATAGGTATTATCTTCCACTAAGCTTTTAATGAAGCTAAAGGTTTGAACACAAACGATGTGCACTACTGTGCGGTGCGACCGCCTTTTTCAATTCGTTCCCTAGAATTTGTAAAACAATAAACTGTATGAATGTGTTCACACACACTGCTGAAATGGCAATGCGCTTTTAAGTTACTCGTCTCTACATATCCGGGTCAGATCCATCCGAGCTTCGTCGCGTCAGGGGCGTAACATCCATTACCCGATTCCCTGTTATGTCAGAACACGGCTTTATAAAACTTTATAACGATCATTCTTTCTACCATCGTACCGCAAGACGCCGTGCCAGTTTCCACCCTTATGTCGTCGACGTTCAATCCACACGTACGAAACGCTTTGCGTCTTCATTCCTCATTCACATGGCTAGGGTCTGGAATACTCTGCCTAAAACTGTGTTTCCCATCCAATAATTACAATCCGGGTATCTTTATATCAAGAGTGAATAGGCATCTTCTAGGCAAGCGCGGCCAATCTTAGGCCGCATCATTACTTCCCATCAGGTGTGATTGTGGTCAAGTGTAAGCCTATAATGAATTTAAAAAAACAGTGTGAAGTCATCACACTATGTGTTCAAGCCTTACAATAAAATGTATCGTTCTGCCTCGACCCTGTATATATGAGTATATGCACGTTCGCTAAACTAATGCCATGGCCCATGGTCCCACTAAGATTGTAGTCTGTTCTGAAACTGACTCTATTATTCCTCGTTTCACCTCGACCCTGTCTGAGTACGCTAGACTAATGCCACGGTCGTATCTAAGCAGCTCATAATTTGAGGCACCATTATAAGGCACTTCCTTCGACTCTAATCTACCACAGTAATCAACCCTGAATAAAAACAGGCGGTTCGTGATCACGTCACTTGGAAATATGCC
Organism: Erebia ligea; assembly: GCA_917051295.2. NCBI lineage: Eukaryota > Metazoa > Arthropoda > Insecta > Lepidoptera > Nymphalidae > Erebia > Erebia ligea. The sequence goes on along the minus strand of OU785241.1, from coordinate 10,443,920 downwards.
AAAACGACGGTAGAACCAAATAAGGGTGTGATATAGATTGAGGTCTCATCTGACTTTCATGTAGTCCTCGATTAATTATTAGTTAGGATTTTTATTAGGGTATCGTTGTTTATTAATTTGTTTAACAGTACAGATTACAAATTATGAAACATCTAGTGACGCTAAGGTTATGGACAATGGACAATGGTTAACCTCTTTATCCCAACCAAATCATGCAAAACGTGTAAAAGTTTTAAAAAAAATGCTATGTAAGTTACTGCATAACTATGTCACTATGTGTAACTTTCTGCATGAGTCAGAACTGCAAATTCTAATTATTTATCTAAATAAGTTATACTTTTCTGCATTCTTCTTCTTCAATTGAGGGAATTGGTGTTTTAACTTGTTCATTATTAGGTATGCTTAACCACATCACACCTGATTTAGTAAACACTACGAAAGTATTGTGATATCAAAGAATCAAAGAAGAGACATACAAAAGACCACCTATTTTCATTGACTTGTTACAACCACTGAATAGGCCGGTTACAACATTATGGAGGCGTGGACATAACAAATTACCATTCTCATAGTACTGAGAAATAGAGGCACTGATTGATAGAGCCGTTAACGAGTCAAGGTTAAAGCTGTAATATGGCGAGCGTGATAAAGTTAATTATAATCATGTCTAAACTATTACACTCGATTTGATGATATAACTGCACTGTATTAAGTGAAATCACTGATAACTGAATTCATAATTGTAATATTGATCTGAGGAAATTTTATCTGAACTGAAGGCTAAAAAATAATGAATCATTACAAAAAAATACAACGGAAGATTTAGAAACAACATTTCAAGTGTGAAACGCCTATCTCTTTCAAATTAATTTTATGATACAATTGTAACAGTTAGGTACCTACTTTGCTCACATCAAAGCTAACAGAAAGTTAATTATTTGCTGAATCTTTAAAATACTCTTTGAGATTTATTTTTTCTCTTTTTTAAACAATAACTTAGGCCCGCTTGCGGAAACTCCGGGTTATCCTTTTATCCCAGCTTGCTGCTACTTTGACAATACTCGTATAAAACTTGTGTCAAAATTTAGGTTATAGAACCCGGCGTCTCAGCAAGCGGGCCTTACTACCCACCCTTCCAGCCTTTTTGACTTGTCTTGGTCTCTGTCTGTTAGGAACATGACTTACGATGGGTAGGAATAATAAGTAAACTTCTTTACACCTGAATTTGATTTGAAGAGAAAATAAAATTATTTATAATTTTAATAACGGTTTCTAATAAGTAGGTACCGTGTTTGCGTGTCTGGATATTACTTGGATTTTACTAATATTTGATTAACAACTTTGGCATAATAGAACATTATTGTTTCCATATTACATCTAAAGGGGTTCAAATTTATATGGAGCCTGGGCCAGGTATTTGTACGGTATTTTAAAATGTTCGGGGTCATAAAATAGTAACATTTTTTTCTTTATTTCTTACTAAAAAGTTCAATTTACGAGGTACAATGCGAAATTATTTTGCAAAATAAAAGCGCAATAACATGCGTCCATTTTGACATTGACGTATATTACACGTGTCATGATGACATTTGACATAAAAATAACCTGAGAAATGAGAACTAACCTTAAAATATCCAACAGCAGTCAGATGGATGGATGGATGCGCTGCGAGAGTTGCTATTTTACAAATGTACCTTATTAAACATTTTATTTTTGTACCTCCTAGTCACTGTAAAACTGCAAAAAAGAATATTTTATTTTGTTTTCTATGATTTTTTTTTTTTTATTATATGAGTCATTTTATTTAATTACAACTAGGAAATAAACAAACTATAAATGAAATCTAAATTAAAACTAATATTACAAACACTATGAAATTAAAACTAAGTAAAATAAATTAAATTAAATCTAAAACCTCATCGAGACCACCGCAGCGAGGCATTGTACCCAAGATGCTGGCAGCATTACCCCTTTGGATGGCCAAACTAATTCTTTGACCAAGGTAGCTGCCAGCTCTCGGGTCCCCGGTTGACTCGATAACCCTTTTAGAAATTTCCTCAAAAAGAGCTCGAGCCCCCGGGCCCCACGGCCCCAAGGTCTCCACACCAAAAGGCACGAATATGAAGCTCGAGTCGAGGTTTTCATATTTGCGCCTCTTGGCCTGTTCGGCGCTGATGGCCGCTGCACCCGCCGTAGAGGAGGTCGCCTGAATGTGGGATGCAGCTAAATGATTTTATACTATTTTTTGGAATACTGTACAAGTACCTGGCCCAAGATGAAACAACCCCATTCAAATGTTTTTTTATTCAAATAAACTTTTACAAGTGTTTTTGAATCGTCAAGTGAATCTGCCACTGGTTCGGTTCCTACCTAACTAAAGTTGTAGAGTTCCTATTTTCATAGCTGAAAAGCTTTCCATAGAAATGGTCCTCTCGTAGGTTTTCGTCGCTAGGGTTTTAATGAACTTCTACGTTAGCGAGATTGGCAAAGCTCCAGAGTTCGGCCTTGATTGCGGGCAAATGATTGCGTGATTCTTACGTGATCACTGAACAGCGTGCTCACTGAGTTATGGTGTCGGGACTGTATTTTTAAAATTAAAGTCAAACACTGTATCATGCTTCTTCAGAGTACCTCTGAGTGTTTAGTTTTTAAATATTTGTTATTTAAAGTAAGTACAACAAATATCAATAATGTTTAAATCGAGATATCTAGAGAACTTCCTGAGTATCTATAGTCACTAGGGATGCATTTACCACAGAGAACTCAAGGGACAAAGTCTAGACGAGAAGGATAGGCGAGGATACAAAATATAATATCTTCATGAAGTACTTTACGTGTTGAATCTACATGTTCAAAACGTAAAGTACTATGATAAAATTGATCTAGAAGGTGAGATTTACTATGGTCACTACTCGCTAGTTGCTACTCGCTGATTATTTAATTAATAAGTACCTCTTTCTTATTGTGAAGATTCTTTCAGTAACTTGCGAAAATGTGTCAAATCTATAATCGTTTGGTGGAACACAGAGTTTTCAAATTACTCAGGCGACTAAAAGCTGTCGGTCAATAATTCTTCAACTTTCATAATGCCTTTTGTTAACCTTTCACTACAACGTACTATTTCACATTACCAAGTGACATGGACAATTTAACGACTTTATTGTGAAAATGTATAGCTCTAAAAGACACATATTTTAAGTCACTTAAACTAACACGTTGTCTTCAAACCGTACAAACAAACGATAGCAAATAAGTACCATCTGTATTCAGGTCGCGCGTCTTCTAGACGCTGTTTCCTGTTGCTTATCTGCTCCCATTTCCTACATCGCCGCCTGATTGTCTGAGCGTTGAATCGATTATTACTCCGTCTTTCCTATCCTTCTGTAAAGTATTATCTAAAGTAAACTTAATTACACTTTTATTTGGTTCATTTGGATTGATAACTTTGTAAAATTATCATCGTTCATATTTTGGACATTCACTGCTGCAAATAAGCCTTCGTTTATCTTGAGTCTTCGTCATCTAGTCACTTCCTACTACCCTCGTTATATGATCGGTCCATTTTGTTAGAAGACGCTTACTCATGCCTTTTCAGCTGGCCAGCTGGCTGGTGGTGGTGGCTGGTGCGGCTTGCCCATAGTAACTTCTGCTTGCTTATTTAATGGCATAGAATCTTATGGTTTAGACTATATATCTGTACTAATATTATACCTAAAGAGGTAAAGTTTGTGAGGTTGTAGGGGGTAATCTCTATAGATCTACTGAACCGAATTTGAAAATTCTGTTACCAATAGAAATCCACATTATTTGTGAGTGTCATATTAACCCGAAAAATGAAAAGACTTTTTCGTGGTAGTCGGATTTGCAAAGTAAGTCGGAGAAAAAACGGTCGAACGAAAACGTTACGAAAAGCTCATTCCACGCGGAGAAAGTCGCGGGCATCAGCTAGTCAGCTATATATTGGTTCTATTGCAGATCTCTAAAATATATTCCTAACGTATCGAAACAAAATTGAGTTTGTGGATGAGCCTGCTTGTCAGTATCCGCGTTTTAGCGGTCCATCCAAATCGATCCAAAAGTCTCGATGATCTATTAAAGATTCAGATGAAGTTTTCAAGTCCTATTAGATGGTCCATATTTTTTTTAATTTCGTAGACAAATTTAAAAACAACTCAATGTAGCTTCTAAGGATGGATGGATTTGGTTATTAGAATAAATAGACACAACTTTCAGGTATAAACACGTTAGTCATTACTGAAATAAAACAAAATTTCCTCTATTCTAATTAATTTTCGTAGTACATACTAACTAGTCACCGAATTAGTAAATCGCAGACACAATTTACATATTCGAAACGTCGCGTCGCCATTCCAACTTCCTTAATGTCTAAAACAAACGATTTGAATAAATTTGCACACAAATAGTTGAGGTATTTTCGTTAGCGATTATATTTACGTAGTAGGTACGAATAGAGAATTAGGTATATCCTGTGGTTTTAGTTACATAATGAATATACCTAACACTCATTATTAATTCTATTAATTCTTTAACCGACTTCCAAAAAAGGAGGAGGTTCTCAATTCGGCGCGCATGTTTTTTTTTTTTTTTTTTTTATTTTTTTTTTTTAATGTATGTCGGTGCATATCTCCGTGGTTTCTTAACCGATTTGAAAAATTTTTTTTTCATTGGTTAGAGGAAGCTTCCGAGGTGGTCCCATAAAAAATTCTGACTCCAAATCCTCAATCCTGATGCTGTAGGTGTACCATACTACATGATTCCTCAAAACTAGGGAGTTAGGAAATTTCGATGGGGAATTCATATAGTAGGTATCAAGTCACGTGTATACGATTCAACTCTGAGTCCCAACTCCTCAACCCTGATGCTTCAGGGTACAGAACTCCTGAAAAATAGCGATTTACGATTTTTTATGTTGAATTCATATTGTAGGTGTCAAGCAACGACTTCATACTTAAACCCAAGTCCCAACTCCTCAACTCTGATGCTGCAGGGTACTGCACTCCTAAGCCATACACTAAAAAGTTAAAAATAAAAATTCTATCCAAAAACCCGACTTCCAAAGCCACTGTAAAGTAAAAAATAATTTTGATTTCTACACACTATGTTGAAGTCGGGCGAGTATAACAAAGATAGGCAAAGTGACGCGTCAGGCTCGCCCGACTTCAACATAGTGTGTAGAAATCAAAATTATTTTTTACTTTACAGTGGCTTTGGAAGTCGGTTTTTTGGAAAGAATTTTTATTATGATTACAATTAAGTAGGTACTGTTTTGTTTTTATACTACGTAGGTGCTTACACTGATAATGCCTATTTATGTATGTCGACGTAATATTTGTATGGTCACGTACTGAATAAATGATAGCAGCAAAGTTCGTTGTGTTTATTGTTTTAATTAAAGGCACGTGGAGAATACAAAAAATTAAATAAAGAAATAATAAATTAAGAAAACGATTAGGTACTAATTATATTTACAAAAAATACACGCCGTCCAAGTGATCGTTAATGGGCATGGTGCCCAAAACACTGGCGCTATTACCTCGTTAAATAACAAGGCTAAGCCGTTGGGCTAATAAGCGCCAGCTCTTTGGCCACCAGAGGCGTGGATCAGTTTTTGGGACACGACATTTATAATATTCTTCGTGTCCGATGACCAAGTAACTGATTTTATATTTTATTTGGTTTCAGACAAGTTTTATCACACATCAGAAACATCCCCGAATTAATCCTGCTCGGGAGCGAATCCCGTGTCATGAGAAGATTGCCCATCTTCTCCTTGATGGTGAAGCATCCAAGAGGGACCTTTCTCCACCACAACTTCGTCTGTGCCGTGCTCAACGATGTCTTCGGTATCCAGGCGAGGGGTGGACTGAACAGCAACTTGAGCTATGGAGCTGATATCCTGGGGATCGATGAGAAGCTTCTTAAGGAGTATGAGAAACTGTTGGATGTTGAAGCGTTAGTATCTTGATTAATAGATTAATGAGTTTACTCTCAAAATTTGAAGAGATTTTCCAATGGACTGTGGCCAATCACACCTTCGCATAATATTTACATTTAGGAGAAGATGAAGAGGGCATGCAGATTTCCTCACTATGTTTTCCTTCACAATTGTATAAAGTTAAATTTAATGTATATCCGAGGTTTTAAAAAACTGTACTCTCTTAAAACTTCTCTTAAAAACTCTATATTTGGTTTCATTTTGATTATACTCGTACATATTATTACTCTTTTATTTCAGACAAAGAGAAATAGCACGAGTTCGGAAATTGAGTGTTGTTAAATCCCCAGAAGTACCGATACACAATGAGCATCTCAGGCCTGGCTTCTGCAGAGTATCTCTCCCTTTCTTTATGCCAGAGAATGAACTGGCATTTGTATTGGAAGCTCTCAAAATGGTGGCCACTGAAGGCTGGAAGATTCTGCCGCAGTACGTCGTCAATTCGGAAACAGGCGAATGGAGACACCATGCGTGCTCTGTTCTAAGAGATAAGAAATCTTTGTATTCTTTGAGATTTAACGATGGACAGATTACCGCTCACGAGAGGCGAATATCGGGTAAGAATATTTCAGTATAATTATGTTTATTTAATCCACTACAAGTTAGCCCTTGACTGCGATCTCACCTGACGATAAGTGATGATGCAGTCTAAGATGATGGCGGGCTTACCTGTTAGGGGTATGGCAGGTTAAACCCATACTTCTAATCGATTAACTCTACACGGCATCGTACCGGAACGCTAAATCGCTTAGCGGCACGTTTTTTGCCGGTAGGGTGGTAACTATAGCCACGGCCGTAGCCTTCCACTAGGTCAGACCAGAGAAAATTCAGAAATTATGAATTCCCAAATTGACCCTGCCGCGGATCGAATCCGGGACCTCCCACGTTAATACAATAGTGCTCAACTCTGCGACAGGAGGTCGTGAAAATGACGTTAAGTTTTAAGTATTACTATTTCAATAATCACTGATCGTGATTTCCTATTTAATTGTATGACTAATTCTATTATTTACAGGTCCAGGAATATTTCCACATACGTACACAGAATGTTTGCAAACGGCTAGGAATTTGTTTAATAGAGCTAGAAAATTGGCAATGAAATGTTCAACAGTTGAACCCGAACTCGGTTTTAATCCGAAAATAGATTATTTGCGATGGTTTATGTTGCCAAAGGAAGCACATGATCTATTGCTGGGCAAATCTGCTAATGTCAAACATATTGTACCATTCGATCCGTCCGGTTACACGGGGGCAAGAAAAAGTCTCAATAACATATCTAGGTGTTCCAATACCTCATCTCCTCTATTAGGATGTTCCGCAAGACATTTTAGTCTTTCTGCTATCGATGATTGTCACTTGTTCAGATTGAACCAGAGGCAAAAGTTCTTTTCAAGGGAATCTAGTTTGAAAGAAACTACGAAAGAAGAAGCCGTTTCAGTCGCACCATGCCCGGTGCAATTCGCACTAGGAGAATCAGTATCTCCTTTACGAATAGTGCCCCAAAATACAAAGTGGACGTTAACGAGGTCGAGATGTTACTCTTTGGGATCAGATATACCAGATATACAAGTACCACTTAGTGCTCAAGCTAAAATGAATCTTGGACTTAAAGAAGCCAGTCCAAATACCACTGAGAACGCGAGCAGTTTCTGCCATTGTGGCAGCCAAACTGATTTACCATCATTGGATGATGCCACCCATGATGTAATGTCACCCACCAAAAATTTCCCTTATAGTACACAAAGCAGTACATCGGCCTCTGACTGCAGCCAAGTAGGTCGCACGTCACCAACGGCCTCAATCACTTCGCATACTTCAGAAGACCTTCAAGCTTACGTAAAAGAGATGACAAAAGAAATAGCAACAGAGATTAAATCAGAAATCCGTGAAGTGATCTCCAAAGTGGATGATATTTTAGAGAACTCCGATTCAATTGAACAGGCGAATTTAAGCATGACGTCGATTTCTAGTCAAGCCAGTGATAAGAATTCTGTGTCAGTCATAGATGTCGCAGAATATTTAATGGGCATGTCCAAAGAAATGGCTTCGGAGGTCAAACATGAAATTCGAGAGATGGTGAACAGGGTCGATGAAATGATTTCTCCAGAACTCACAGGGGCGGGTTCTAGACGAAGTTCTCCACCACAGCCGATGAGAAAAAGATTAGGGTCCGGTCCTGAATTAGGTTTGGACTTGATTAGGTTGAATACTGCGCAGAATTTAAAGAAATGCCCGACTAGTCCAATTCTTCAATCGCAATACGATGAGGAGGAAACCCGTGTATATAAAAAATCCCCAAGCACTCCATCGCCCAAATCAGCACAATGTACCCCTTTACACGAAGCATCTGGACCTAACAGTATCTCGTTTAACTCAAGTGAAACATCTACACCAGACACAATCATTCAAGTTGTGACCACAAACCAAAACTCTCCAGTCCTTCCTAAATCTTTGAGCTCAAACAAATTGTCAGATGACGAAGTTAGTTGTACAGATGTAATTTGTAAGCACTGTTGTATAAAGAAAACGTGGTGCCAAAATGCTTCAATCAGCTCTCAAGATAGCGGAATCAACATGAATTTCACTGACGAGTCTTATATAGATTATGGTGAGCATTTCTTAAATTTCTAATTGTGAGTGAAAGGGTTGTTCAAGGCAAAATAATATCTTCTAAATTAAAACTTTGCACAGATATTGCTTTTAAATCCATAAGCTTTATTTATTTATTTTGATCTTTTTCCGTTCTTCAAAACTATTAAAGTAAAATGGCGAACTTCTTCAGATCCAACGACGAATAAAGCTCGGAAGCTGCAAGGCAGACTCCGTATGTGCCAGAGGCATGACAAGAGTGAAGTGCCAGATATTATAGAAGGTGTTCCCGTCTGCTCTGCTGATCAGACGAAATCGTATAAGACTTTCAGTGAAACTGATCCTGGGAGGGTAGTCTTTCAAATACAAGATGATGAGAGACAGAATCCGTACGTATTTTGATTAAATACTTGATTATTTCTTACTGGGAAATCATTATTTATTTAAAGTACCAATTGAGAGGAAACTAAAAGAGAGAAAACTACTATGAAAAACTTAATGTTTATTTTTATTGAAATGCCCACAAATGCAGGGCGACCAGTTTGAATAATTTAATATGTGTAACCATAATTTAGATAGGAGATAAAGTCATTTTGTAATTAAAAATTTAAATGAATAGGCATTAGGCGTAAAAGCATTTAATAAGAATATAAGTGAACACTCTTTTTGAGTCAGAGGCTTTCAACTCATCTAATATCACATTTCTCCATTGCAGACACACATCCTCAGCGATGGACTCGAAGAGATCCAGTAGATGTTCGAACGCATCGTCGAGTTGTTCTGACCGCAGTTCCAGGTCGAGTGGATATGGCACTGATGGACACAGGACTTCTACTGATGAGCAGTTTTATGACCGAAGGTGAGAAGAAAACATTTCCTTTTGACGACCTCCGTGGCGCAGCGTGTAGCGCTGTTGTCTTAACGTGCGGAGGTCCCGGGTTCGATCCCCGGCAGGGTCAAATTGGGAATTACTTCTGAATTTTCCCTGGTCTGGCCTGGTGGGAGGCTTCGGCCGTGGCTAGTTACCACCCTACCGGCAAAGACATGCCGTCAAGCGATTTAGCGTTCCGGTACGATGCCGTGTAGAAACCGAATAGGGGTATGGGTTTAATATAACTGCCATGCCCCTAACAGGTTAGCCCGCTACCATCTTAGACTGCACCATTACTTACCATCAGGTGAGATCGCAGTCAATTAACACCGTCTAGTTTACACTGTGGTAACCGCTACAAACCCATTGCCGGCTCACAACTCACAACTGAACATGAGTTTCTTCTCAGAATGAGAAGGGTTATGGTCATAGTCACGCTGGCCAATTGCAGATTGGCAGACTTCCATGCCTTTAAGAACAGTATGACGACATCTCGGGCATGCTCACGATGTTTTCCTTGACCGTTAACGCAGGTGATTTAATTTCTTAAAACGTACATAACTCTGGAAATTTAAAGGTGCGTGCCCTGAGATCGTGTCCCCGACCACTCGAATAGGAAGCCGGGCGTCTAACCGAAAATGGTTTGAGGTCCTTTCAGTTACTTTATTAGGTTTGAGCTCTTGCATCGATTTTATTATTATCGTAACTGTAACATTCTGGTATGGCAGTGAATCGGAATGCCGCTTCAAGGCCCACTGCTGCTGGGAGGAAGAGCCTGACGACAGCAGCGCCTGTAGCGACACTTCGCTCACGGACTTCACCTTCGATGACGAGGGCAAGTGGCATTGCCCGCCCAAGGATGTCTGGAAAGCTACTGTTGAGGTAATATCACTGAAATTGACGGGTTTAAACCTATTTGTGACTTCCCAAGTTGAGATCTGTATAACTTTTTATTCAATTTTTAATCATTTATTGAAAACAATACAATAGAACTTAAAGCTAGTTAACCTAACCTAATTACTAATAAATCATGCCCGCGTGGAATGGTAGCAAGAATGCTGGCTGCATTTCTTCGTCGGACAGCCAGGCTGATCCTTTGCGCTGAAAATGAGCTAGCCCTTCTGTCACCAAATGGGGCAATTAATTCTATAAATATCTAGCAAAAAAAATTGTCACTGAAGACTCACACGTCCCCAGGGTCTCCACGGCAAACGGAACAAATATGTACAACTCTCTATAGGAGACAAATTGTTTCTTCGTTGTGTGATAACATTCTTTTATTATGTTGATACTTGGTAGGCTGTCGTACCTATAAGAGGATCCATACTCAGCCAGTAGTTTCAAAATTTATCCCCGGGATCGAAAGGCCACAGAATAAAAACTATTTGGAACATTTTTAAAGTTTTTCTTGTGGGGATAAATAATAGAACATTTTTCGACCGAGTGTAAACTTGTGAAGTGTCATCATTTTTAAATGCTGCACAAGTTTCTAGACACCATATCGAAATAATCAATTCCATTTGGCTAAATAACATGAGGATTAACTATAGGTAATTATTACTAACTCACTCACTCACTCATTTGAGTCAAATCCGTTTATTCATCTTAGTGGATATAGAAAAAGACAATTATTCTTAAATAGGGAAATCTTTAAAGTAGTTTTTACAAATTCCAGGCCATTCAAGAGTACAACATGGTCAGAGCGGGCGATAAAGTTTTGGTCTGTCTGTCCGGTAGCCGCGATTCCATAGCGCTACTTCATACTATGCATCAATACCAGTTCTACGCCAGATCTAAGGGGACACACTTCAGCATTGGTAAGGAATTCTGATGTATTAGACACTCTTTCAAAAAATATAAAATAGTAATGTCCTCCCGACCGAATTTCGGCCCCGGCAGCCAATCTCAAGAGAGATTAGCCATCTGCGCGTGAGATATTATAGTCCACAAGTGTGTGCGCAAACACAGGTGCACTCTCTGTTCCTTTACTGTCATAGCCCGCTGGTACGGAAATCCAACACGACCGGAATGAGATCAGGCGCAGGACCGACGGCTTTACGTGCTCTGAGAGGCACGGGAGTGAAACACTGCGAACTTCCTAACACCGGGCTAGTACTGAGAATTATTTATGGCCCAACCCGGATAGCATGGATAGCACAGCGAGGTGATTATATGAAAATAAAATGACATTTCAGTTATGATAAGTCGTAAGAATCTACCACCGGTTCGGAAATCTGCTACTGAGAAGAACCGGCGAGAAACTTAGGCATAGATACTAAATTGTATTCTTTGATTGATAGGTGCACTCTTCATCCAAGAGCCCCAATCAGACGTGGATCCGCTGCACGTGATGGCGTACTGCAGAACCCTTGGTGTCAAGTTCATTTATCAGGACAAATTGAACCATGAGGAAATTCAAAGTAAGTAGAATATCTATACACCGTAATAATTTTTAAATTCGTTGATGTTCGTATTGTCTAGTGTGTACAAGTTTATTTAATTTTAAGTATAAATAACTACCGGTAAAACTCACGTGTTTTGTCGGAAAAGTGCCCGACTAGTTTCGAACCCATCCGGGGCCCTTATTGACAGCCAGCAGTCAGTCTTTCAGTTACCGCGTCGCGCGAACAGGCTCATGAATAAGGGCCCGGACGGGTTCGTAGTAGGGCACTTTTCCGACAAAACACGTGAGTTTTACCGGTAGTTATTTATAGTTAAAATTCACAATTTTTAGTGGTCACGTATTAAAATATTATGCTGTCTGGTTAAAAACTTACTGTTTACTACAGCTATTACACAAATCGCGAGCAATTTACTCTTATTCATTGAGGAGTTCCGTTCCATGTCCGAAGATATTCATCAGATATTCACCTTTATATGAGACCACTTCTGAAGAATAATCTATCAAACAAAAAAGAATCATCAAAATTGATTCATAATTTTTTTTTTTTAATGTATAGGCCAGCGCTTGGCTGCAATCAGACTTGCTTGCAAGTGGTGAATGGTGATGCAGCCTAAGGTGGAGCGCGCTTGTAAATTGGCGCAGTAATCGCGGAACAAACATACAAAAAAACATACAGTCGAATTGAGAACCTCCTCCTTTTTTTGAAGTCGGTTAAAAATTTATATCACTCACGTTTAAAGTTTAAAGTTTATACGTTAAAAAGTTTAAATAAAAAACATTTGAGTTTGAGTGTATGATTTTGTTTGTAGGACAGAACAGCGCTCCCAAAAGCCCGGAGCTCCACCGTTGGTCATCACACGCGGTTCGGCGTCGCATGTACGGCGCGGCGGCGGCTCACGGGTACGGCGTGGCGGCGGTCGCTCAGAACTTGGACCACGCCGCTAAGGCGTTCCTAGCCAGCGCCCTGTATGGGGGGGCTTTGAGAAGCACCAAGGCGCATTATCGAGTCCGGTGAGGTTTTTTTTTTTTTTTGTGTTGTAATTGATCTAAGTACTTACTTTTAACTTCTTTTGCATGTTGAGTTAGCCTGTAAGTGTGTAATCAGTGGTAATCATAAGATTAAATAACTAAGTTATAATAGAATAAGACAAAAGATCATTGTATTACCGTTGGCTTCCTATAAAATAAAATAAAATGAAATCTCCCACCCGAATTGGGTATTTGACAACTAGACAAATCAGCAACTTTTTTTCAAACGTCAAAACGCGTGCTATGTATGGAATTTTGTATGAAACATTGCATAGTGACGTCATCAAAGTTCGACGAACTTTTTGTATCTTATGTTATGTATATTATCTAATAATTTTGTAATTTATTTGCACGGTAATTAGGCACTTACGTAAAAAGTTTTGAGCATATAAAGTTAATGTAACTTTCAAAAACAATTTCGTACCTAAATCTAAGTAGATAATACCTAGGCGTAAGTATAGTATATTACACATCTAGGGCAGTAAAATAAGAAATGTCTCAGATCACATGTAATTGTTGTCCGAGGCGAAGCCGAGGTCAATAAACATGTGATCTGAGGCTTTCTTATTTACTATTTACTACTACTATTCTTATTTTTCTCCTCGACGGAGGCGGAAAGCGGCATTTTCGTTTAGCGCAGCGGGAGGAAAATTGACGCTTTCCGCCCGGAGGTGAGAAAAATAAAATTTTAATGTTATATGTTAACGTGATTATCATAATAGGTACAGAAAAAATAAAAATAAAACTTTTTTACTTTAATCGATAGTTTAAAATAGTTATTCAACATAAAACTAACAGGGGACGTGGATATATTACGACTTTTGGGAGATCCTCTACAAAAAAATAATTTTTAGAATAGTTGTCAAATACCCAATTTCGGCCACGGCAGCCTATCTCTAGAGAGATTAACCATCTGCGCGGGAGATTCTCGACGTAGTGCACAAGTGTGTGCGCAAACACAGGTGCACTCTCTATTCCTTGCACGATTTTATATGTTCTACATGAGAAGGATTTTGATTGTGTGGTCTAACTTTAAAAAATTGCTTTAATTTCAGAGAACACAACATCCGTATAATTCGACCGTTTATCTATGTACGGGCACGATCACTGGAAGACTTTGGTTGGTCGCGCGCACTTCCACACTTTGGACACAGTTCACCTGAATCACCCCCCATTGACACCGATGATAGGTGAGATGGCCACCTATTATTATATAGATTATAGATGGGCCCTTTCATAGAAAAAAGTTGGGCGTCCGACTTGTAGGGCGTGCCCCTCACCTGTATAAGCCTGTCCTTGTCCCCGCCATAGCGCTGTCCCTCTTTTCAGACTAGATGGCGTTAGTAAAATAAGTTCACATTTTTGTTTGACAGGGCCCGTCTGTGTAAATTGATGATAGCGCTTATCCTTGTTCACCACCTATTCCATAATCATCATCCATCATCATTTTAACCCATTCGTCCCGCTGCTAAGTACGAGTCTCTTCTCAGAGTGAGAAGGGATTGCAGATTGAATAATCTTCTCAGTAGAATCTGAGGCCCAATTGTCTAAGCAAATCGTAATCATTTGACAGCATAAGACGTATAACTCGCACTGTTTAAGGTGGACTACACGGGTCTGCCCGCGAAATTCAAATTTAATTTGGTTTTTCGCAATTTATAAACTAATACGACAAAGTAGGCTTATGGCATTCTAATTGCGCCAATGGCAGTATCATCTTCACAGGGTTATATAAAAATCTTTACTTGAAAGTGTCCAGTTTAAGTAATTAATCAGATTATCCACTAATTTGTGAGTAACTCACATCCAACTCGATATTCTGACTAATTTCTTAAACTGGACACTTTCAAGTAAAGATTTTTATATAACCCTGTGAAGATGATACTGCCATTGGCGCAATTAGAATGCTATAAGCCTACTTTGTCGTATTAGTTTATAAATTGCGAAAAACCAAATTAAATTTGAATTTCGCGGGCAGACCCGTGTAGTCCACCTTAAGGAGTTCATGCATGCTTTTGTCGTGCAGGCAGGGGCGGCCTTAGCCATTGCGAGGCTCTGGGCGGTAGATATTTGCGAGACCCTATTTGCTTTGTAGAATTTATGTGAATTGAAAGTACATATTTTTATTCAAAGAGATTGCATATCTTAGGTAGGTAGCAAGTAGGTACAGGTCAAAGATTAGGTATCACATTGATAATATGAGATAGGATTGTGTACAAATACACATTAGTATTTAGTACCTACCTAATGACTTTTTCTACTCCCGGGCGGTTGCCCTGCTTGCCACCCCCTAAAGCCGCCACTGCGTGCAGAAAAAAAAAGGCATCTATGAACTCCATAAACAGGTTGAATTATACGTTTGACAAACGATTACGATTACGATTTCCTTACACAATCGGGGGACAGCTTTCTGAACCGGTGGTACAGTCAAAATATGACGTAACATAAGTTAAACCAGTATGTCCTACATGTAATAAATAAATTGAGTAACGAGTATAGTCCGCCACGCTGGCCAGGATGAGTTCAATTTTTGTTTTATTATGTACCCAATTTATAATAGCCTCAAAAATCTTTCATTGTCCAGCAAACCAGAGCTACTAAGCCGTGCAGTTTCCGAACCCTGTGCCACTACAAAGGAAAGAACTCTCGAAGGCCAGCGAACGGAATCTGTGCCTGAACCGCTAGCAGAGTCCTTGGTGGACCACTTGGCAGCTGCCCAGGAACTCCTGAGTGGTCACGAACGATTGCATCCGTATATCTTCGCCAGTTTGAAGAATGCTTTGCATCCTCTGATAAGCGCAAGGTAAGGACACTAATAGTAGATTAGTAGCCAAGGGTTGTAAGGCATCAATTGCACCTACTAACTAAATATCTCGGGCTGCAATTGATGCTTACACCCGAGCTAACTACTCTGCTTTACATCTCGATTGTGAGGTAAGTAGGTCCTTAATTATTACCCCCAAATGGAGCTTGTAGGTGACCAATTAGCGCTCTAGGGTAATAATGTAGCTAGAAAAGCCCTAGGGCGGTAAGTAATTTAAAAAAAAACTCTTCACTCTTTCAAAAAGTTCGCGTACATCTAACCATCATACTTTTTTTAATTACTTACCGCCCTAGGGCTTTTCTAGCTACATTATTACCCTAGAGCGCTAATTGGTCACCTACAAGCTCCATTTGGGGGTAATAAGGACCTACTTACCGAATATGAGAGATGTAAAGATCATTATTTTATTAAGAGATCAAGGTGTAAGAATAAATACCAACAAACAGATATCAACCAACCACATGGCGCGACATCGTCCATAGAAATATTATTGGTGGAAGGGGTCACGACCCTCAGTAATGGGGAATACGACGCAGAAAGAGAGAGAGAGTTGCACAGTATTTGGAGACAGGCTAGGCATTGGATAGATTAGATACCTATTTTCAGGCAGGGCATGATGAAAAATAAGCATTAAGCTTTTTTAACTAAGGCAAGCAATGCTTTTATGCTTCTATGTAGTGCACGCCACTGCGTAAAGACCATTTATTATGACATCGATGTATAAGAATTAATACAGACAAGAAAGCGTCCAAACAGTCCCATCTGATTTTCAAAATTAGATTGGTATTTTCTCTTTTTTTTCCACAGTCAGAGGCACAGACGAGCAAGTTGTGTTCTAGGTTGATAATAAGCTTGCTGTTGGTCAGGAATAGGGATGATGCCTATATCAAAACTAAATTATCTCTAACTGATTATTAAATAGAGGGTCTTCCAAAAGACCTAAAATTCACATCCTCGGTTAGTTTTAAGTTTGATAACCATTTTAGAATAAAGATTAAAGAAAAAAAGTGCGTTGAAATTTTATGACGTCACAACTGTGAATTTCATACAACTTCCATACTAGAAGTGCGTTTTTAAGTTTGATATAGAGTTGCTGTTTGATTGAGTTGTCATCATCCCTATTGTAATGCACAGTTGCAGCAAATGAACTTTTGTTTTCGATACCAAAAAGAGACAAACATATGCTGATAGGATTTAGCCTGCGAGAGAATGAGATAGATAACAAGTTACATTTATCTCATTCTCTCGTAGGCTACTTTTTTCAAGTTTCACTTCTGCCGTGTGTGAATTGCACACACACTTTTTTTGAAATATTTTAATCAGTCATACTTTTGTATTTATTTAATGACCTACATACTATATAGGTACTCTAATTATTAACTTTATTCGTATTTCAGAAACATCGAGAAAGCGCTAAAAGAGAATAGACACAGAAAGAAATCAGTGATTCAAATGAAAAATGGCGCTCCAGTGTACGACTCTGAAGAGGGCACGGAGGAGGAACCAGTGTCGTAAAAATTCCCGCCAAAAATGTAACCTGGGCGACCGCCATGTTGAAAAAATAATAGGTCTATGTTATACAGTGAAACGGGGTAACTTTATTTGGATGTATCATGTAATTGTTCTTTTTTAAGGCATGCACTTATCACGAATGCATTACAAAAAAATAATGCTTTTATTTTTACAAATGCCTTCCAGCATCCCCTACTAACGACTGATAAGTTTCAGTAAAAACAAAAACAAAAGCTACCCCAAATAGTGTGACTCATGTTTACTGGTTTATTAAGATGTGGAGTAGTTAAAATGTTGTCTCTTTCTCAATTAATGTATGTTTTGTAATGTTTCTAAATGTATGACAGAGACAATCTTTGGTTTTTTGTATTTGCTGCCTTCTATTAAAAAGGCAGTTAATGATCAATTTGTGATTACTCAGTGATTAAAAAATGCAATTTATAATATAATATCGTCCGTAGTGTTGATAAGCGTCATAATAAAAAATATGGTAATATTTTTGTAGTCATTATATTATATTTATATATAATTATTGTGCTTCTTATTATTGTATTTTTCATTCGGGTTACTTTATAAGTATTTTTTCATAATCTTATAGCATGTTTATTTCGATTTTTCTAATAACGGCCTCACGGTTTTAAATTCTTACTCGTTTGGGATATATTATAACCCACCTTCTCATATATTTTGTGATCATCTTGTGGTATTGCCATTATAAAAAAATCTCCTGTTTAATCGTTTTTATTTAGACATGGAATTGAAAATGAAGTGCATTTGTTAGTCTGGTATTGTTTTTATTATTAATGTTTATCTATAAAATATATTTTTCATTAAATTATATATTACGTGTGTTGAAATTCTATATTATATAAGAAGATGGCTTATTTAATGTCGAGCGACGTGTTTCTCTGTGGTGTTAATATCATAACTATAACTGGAATGGGCTATGTGAGTGTGACGTCAAATTTGACGACTTTTCATTGAAGAGCTGTTACAGTTTAGTTTGACGTCATAACTAAAAGTTATGAATTAAATGTCAAAGCGAATAAAGTTTTAGTAGAAAAGATGAAAATAATATTGTAATGTACGTTTATATAATGATTAATGAGCAGATTTTATTCAAGGCCATACGTCTACTTGAAATGTTTGTTGAAAATATAAACTGTTATATTTTGATAACTATTGAATTTATTTTATTATAGATACTGTATTCAATTTATTAGATTAACTCACTTTAATATTATAATAATTAACCTACTTAGCTACAAGAAAACTATTTATACAAATTGAGTTGATTTAAGAAGTAATTTTTAACTTAAAAATTAAATTATTCAGAAATATACAAATTTCAGTTAGTGACTCTTCAACCAAATGTCATTCAAAATGCGGTGCCATTCTCTATATTGTAAAAACTTTTCTAAAATCATTTGCTACAGTGATAAAATCACAATTGTGTATTTCATATTATAAATTTTGTTATTTCCTTGTGTTAAGTAGTAGATACTCGTACCTTAACCGACGATATTAAAAGAATAATTTCTTTATACTGACTTATCTTGACTCCCCTCTTATCTAGGCTCTAACTAATATAGTTATTCAGAATGTCAATAGGTATTTTTTTTTTTTTCGAAATTTGTTTTGCGCTTCTGCTGCCTGCAGGCTACTATCTAGTAATAAGTAGTAAGTAGTGGTAGAAATAAGTTATTTTTGCAGTAGCAACATTAATATTTAGACGCCATTTTATCGAATTAAAATTGTTTTTACATATGAAATGCTCGACTGATTTTGTCATGATGTTACTAATTGAAATCAATAGCTCCGGCTCATCCGCTCCTAGTTTTGTCTATTCTGTCCTCAAGTGTGTCCTCAAGGCCAAAGTTGTCAAAGGTTTAAATTTTACGTGCCAGACTAGGATTTCTAAGAGCATTGCAGTTTTAGCTATTTAATTTACGATAATAATTTAATTCGTTGGAGCTAAGTGCTTATTTTAAGCAACATAATGCTGTGAAGATTTCTCATTTTTGATTTAATCTTACATTAGTAGGTATACTTTGTTTATGTTTGTATGTGGCAAATATTTTTGTATTATCGCTTAAAAATGAATTCCTATATTATTATTATTATTATTGTCTAGTGTAAGTAAAGTCCCATCCGTTGCTTCCATGGTAATCGTAACCGTATATACAAATTATCGTAAAAATAAATAATTTTTGATGTACCAATGAAATTTTATTTACATTCTCTACTTTCCTCTAGTATAGGTAAACTTAAAAAGTTTGATTTAGAAAATAAATTACCAAAAAACGTTTTTTATCAGTCATGAGGACAGGTAGGTACAGCAAAATATTCAGTCAGTTCTAATAGCTTTAAATACACTCAATGTTGAGAGAATAATAATTGTCGGTTCAGCCTCTAACTGTAAATCAATTTTAAAGCCTGACCAGGAAAATAAAATCCTGTGGAGGCGCCACTATTGCAATTTTTTATTATACAAAGTAGTTAAATAATACACATAAAAATTAATTTCACTTTTTTCCGCAACATGGCGAGGCTTTTTATTTTTATGGTCAGGTTGTAATATATATCGATCGCAATAATGTTCAACGCGATTCAAATGTTATCCATATTGACTACAGTCAACAGTGTAGGAACGTAAAAAAACTTCTTCTTGTCTATGCTTACCTTTATTTAAACCATAATCATACACTCACATTATGCGTGTGTGCGTGCGCTTACACATTTAGCCTAGACTAATGAGTATTGCAGTACTAAAGAGTAAAGACCCATCTTATACACGAAGTATTACACTGAATGTGATAAAATTACTTAATACACTTATTTATATTTAGTAAATAGACATAAGCAATCCTCTAACCTAATAATACATAGCCTTTATCATAATAATAACCATTATGTAGTAATAATAAGATTTTTTAAATACTTTAAGCGTAATTCTAATAACATTCATTTTCATGACGACACAATATTATGTCCTATTACCTAATATTAAAAGATATAGAATTTCCTTATCTAAGTTACATGTTTGCGACAGTTAAGTCTACGTTACAGCTATAGCTAATGCTTAAATAGGTAGTTAAAATATTTTAAAAAGATTTTCATGTTGAAAAGATTTGTAGAGCTAAGAAGGCTGGAGATTACTTTCCCTGGCAGCAGGGCTTGCCCCCTGAAAAAGACAAATAAATCACGTTTTAAAGGTAATCTATAAAAACATCTTAGTCTATTGTATTCTTAGCACGAGCGAAGTAGGTAGGTACATACCTACATCGTACACGGTACATTTGCGGAATTTACCAAATTCCATAATATTATGTAGTTTATCTTTTTTCCGTGTCATATTTTTTATTATCATATCTGCCATATTGAATTTTTCATGACGTCAAATCCAGACCGTGCGTTCCTAGACGATCTCCACTGGTTTAACTGGTAGGTGCAATCAGTGAATATTTACTTGCGGGTTCGACTGCAGATGACGTGGTCCCGGTTACGATTCTCGGGTCGGGTCATTATTATTAATGGCTAAGCTGGCCGAAATTCATTGAGGACATAATAAACACTTACCAGAAGGCTTGCCATCGCCGCAGGCGCAGTTGGGGCCGCAAGTGCAGCCCGCGCCGCACGCGGCCGTGCCGCCGCCGCACGTGCCTACAAAATAACGATCATTAATTTTTTTTAATTTGAATCATCGTTCTAATTTGAAGATCTTCCTGGTGCAATGCACCATAAGCAGATTAGAAATCGCATTAGGTTCGTGACTCCTTCGCTCCGCCTCAAGAAAGTCCAAAAGTAGATCGCTGGAATGAGCGTACTCTTTCACAATAAAATTTCTCATTCAATTAAAAAAAAAAAAATGTGAAAAGTAAAAATAAAATGAAAAAAAGCGTGGATGTGATTATCTGCAGCAATGGAAGGGACTTACCACTAAGCATTAGAATTTGGGATCTCTAAACTTTCTCTTTCTGTAGAACACAAAGAACAAAAGATTCTACAGGGATCTTTAAAAAAATTTAGATCCACGCGGTCAAAGTCGCGAGGAAAGTCATTTTATGAAGTAGCAATAGGTACCTACCTACGAATAAGTATATCTGTAACGTCGAGAGATGAATAGATAATGCGTGATTGCGTTCGTCGGGTCGACGCAATCAAAAGCAATCAAGAACAGTTATTGTGCTTGGTAAGTTATGAATAGGTAGGTTCGTGCATTCCAATACGAATGTTAAATTTTGTCTGCAGTGAAGAGCGGATCTCTACGTATCTTCACCTTCCTACATGATGCCTGCGACTTTGTCTACGTGGAATGTGGATTAAGGTTTTTTTTTAAATCCCATGGAGACTCTGATTTTCCGGGATAAAAAATAGCCTATTCAAGATTTTGTTCCTCTATAGTCTATACAAGTACCTAAGCACTTGACTGCGCTCTCACCTTGATGGTAAGTGATGATGCAGTCTGAGATGGTAGCGGTCTAACTTGTTAGAAAAAGTAGGAGAAAGATAAATACGAGTATATGTGGCAGACCATGAAAACAATTAAGTAAGTAAGTAGACGGCTAGGGGTAGAAAAAAAATGCAGGTGCTTCACCTTTCTTGAAGCATTTACCGACTTCAAAATAAGCTCAAAACTAAGTATCTCCAGAAACAGATTTTTGTCTAACTCTATATAACACAACGAGCATTAGGGTCTATACAAAACCTAACAAACAGAGGTGCCTTAAAGTTTAAGAAGTGGGACTAGGTAGGTATCTATGTGAAATGTCCTAATTTAATTAATATTAACTAATTTAGAGAAAAGACCATGTCAAATGGAGTTAGGGGTCCCCTACTCTAAACCAAAGCAAAATTAAGTATCTAGTCTATCTAAGCGGTTATGTAAGTTCTAATATAAAATCGATTGTAACTGCGCACCATATAAAGAAAGACGGCAAAACAAACAAAACATTAATTTAACAAAACGAATTAGTTTAATTTAAGAGATAGATTATTGTTATTAAATCAGAAATACATTTAAAAAAGTTCTAAAAATAAATAGAGAAATATCACTCACTTTTACAAGACTCGCAAGGTGCCGGCATCGCGGCTAGGAAAGGTCTAGAGATCTAGACCGATGCGCGCGCACGGCTCCCATTCCCAAACCTCGGCGGGTCAATAACTGAGAGCGAGGAGGAGGGGATCACACGATCTGTAGGCTAAGAGCTAGAATAACATATAATTCAATTTCAAATGTTTTTTATTCAAAAAAACTTTTACAAGTGCTTTTGAATCGTCGAGTGAATCTACCACTGGTTCGTACCATTCCTACCGAGAAGAACCAGCAAAAAAATCGGTAAAATGACAAAGCGTGCGTGACAAACTGGTTGGTCTGGTGGTTAGCTGGGTGGTCAACTGTGGCCGACGAGGTCCCGGGTCGGGCCATAATTAAGTATTGGGTTTTTCTGACTATAAATTCTCAGAACTAGCCCGGAGTTAGGAAGGTTGAGTCACCCCCGTTCCTCGGAGAGCACGTTAAGCCGTCGGTCCCGGTTATTATCACTAAACTAACATGATAATAGTCGTTTTACCCGTCAACTCGCATTGGAGCAGCATGGTGGGTCTAACTTTTAAGCTCTAATTCCCTCTCTCATACGAGAGCGGAGGCCTGTGCCCAGCAGTGGAACGTTAACGGGATGTGTGTCAGCAGTGGACAAAGCGTTGATTTGAATGAACGCTTTATTTCGTCCTAGGATTTTCCTAGTAGGTACACCTTTTTTATTGGAATTAATTTTATTTTATTTAAAATCGGTTGTACTGAATTTGTGACTTAAAATCAAGAGTTTTGTATCCAATTTACTTTGATGCTAATGTGACCGAACGCTTAATTACGATCACCGAGTAGTAAGTCTGTGATTACGATCCATCGAATTTACAATGCCAAAACTTAGACTAGGCGTAGGTACTGAAATGATGATCGCGATCATTATGCCAAAAGTAGCGTGAAGTCCGAGTAATCTTTCCAGACTATATTTTACTATTATAGTCCGTTTAAAATATTGTAACAGACTAAAGCGTAAGTAACGTAACGTAACGTAAATTAAGACATAGGTAACTTTAAGGGTGAATAGACTTTCTAGGCAAGGCGCTCCTTATAAGATCTCTGACTGCAAGTGTCATAAAGGGTTGCATAAAGAGAAGTTGCATAAAGCAATAAAATGCTATCTTGCATAATAAAATAGAGTAAAATTAAAAATTTCAGAGTTTTAGCGCATTAAACTTTTATTTGAGCTTTTGAATCGTCAAGAAGTCCACTATGCGGAATGCACATCCCCCCGAGAAGAAAAAGCAAGAAAGTCTACTTAGCAAAATAAGAACAAAGCTGGGACAGACTAAAATATAGTCTCAAAACAGGCTCGAGTACCATTACTTATTATGTTATTCTTGACTCTGGTTAACACCTAGGAGATAATTTTTCCACGAATTTATTTGGTACGTCATCTCTCGGCTTATAATAAGGTGGGTAAACAACTTATAGCGGGCTCCGAGGTAGGTATAATAAAATGATCGTAGCCCTTAACAAAAACGAGCTGCGCGGACCGGTCCGCCGCCTCTCACCGATTGACAATCGTAAATCGAAACGAAAAATGTTTAGTCGATCCGAGTGTCTGCTATAATTTTTCGAGTTAACGTGGTACCTACTGGGGCTATACTGCCAACGCTTAATAAAGCAATAATACTAATTACATATAATAATTCTATTAATAAGATTACCTATATGTAATTCTAAAACACGAAAGTCAACAATAATGAAACAATATGAAACAGTAGACCTATTAACTATTATACTAACAGCAACTGGTACTTATTAGCAAGCAACCATAGAGGTATAATATTATGGTTATATTATACCTCTATGCTAGCAACACATAAAAAGCGTTTAAGATTTTTTAAAACGCTCTCGACTGCTATATCATCTGGTGGTTACTTGGTAATTACAGGACTGATGCAGCCAGTAGTGGCAAGACATAGAGGCGTAAGTAAAAGCATTGCTTACTCTAGTTAAAAAACTCAATGCTTATTTTTCATCATGCTCTGCCTGAAAGTAGTTAACTACCTAACCACAATGCCTACCCTGTCTCTGAATAATGTGCATGCCACTGGATGCAGCCTAAGATGGTAGCGGGCTAACCTGTTAGGGGTATGGCAGTTATATTAAATCCAATACCCCTAATCGGTTTCTACACGGCATCGTCTAAATCGCTTAGCGGTACACCTTTGCCGGTAGGGTGGTAACTGGTAACTAGCCACGGCCGAAGCCTCCCACCAGACCAGACCAGAGATAATTCAGAAATTATAATTTCCCGAATTGACCCTGCTGGGAATCGAACCCGGGACCTCCTACATTAGCTATCGCTGTGCCTTGACCCACTCATTATATAAGATCCAGTAAGGATCGCCAGGTTTCGCTCGTTTCTTAAAACATTTTTTTTTATAATTCATTATCTAAGGCTTACGCTTGACCACAATTACACCTGATGGGAAGTGATGATGCAGCCTAATATGGGACGCGCTTGCCTAGAAGATGCCTATTCACTCTTTATTTAAAGATGTGGTGGTGATCTTTATTTAAAGAACCCGGGTGGTAAAGTAGAGACATGTCCTATAGGAACTCTATTATATATGGAATCTGCCTAGGTACTTCACCTTTATTAATAAGTATACTTACTAAACTTAGACTAGCGTCTAGTTAATAACATCTAGTCGTAATATCTATTACAGTTTTTGCGCGCTCGCGCAATTTGTAACCGCGACGCAATAATATCTCAGATCTAGAGTCGATGAACCTGGACTATTCTACAACGCTGTGGCTTGTCAATTTGTGAAATAATTTAACTTTCCAAGGTGAAATATTTATTAAAAAATAAATAATAATTAGGTTTATAATAATTAGGTTATTTATTTATTAGAGTTTCTATACGGTAGACATACCAAGTTACCAGTATAGCGCACGGCAAAGGTTCCGGTACGGAAATCGTATTTTTTTTGAAACAGACATCTAATTTTACTTCAAAATAAGATGTGTGAAGTGACGCAATAATAATATATATCAGTATTCTGCAAGTTTCATTATAATATAATGACAACATCAATCACCATCTAGGACGAATTTTGATGTATCCACATCACTATCCGACACTTTCCTACAACTGTTGTCATTTAATATTTATGAGAAGTTAGGCAACAGGGCGACACTGACCGACGCGCCTGATCGAAATATCCAATAGTTAGTCCTCCTAGGCGAAGGGACCTCGGAGTCGCGAGCGGCTGAAATTGGGGCTTTGCCCGCCCATTCTCCATCTATATTACGTGATCCTAGACGGCGGCTTATATGTGGCAGAAGCTGCCGTACCAACACGCTTGATGCATGAGGGATTATATGATATAGCACCCAGGATGAGCCTGATAGGCATCACGCAAAGAAGGCATCGGCGCATGTTCTCTGGGAGTTTCTGGAGCTTCCCATTATGCTCAGAGGATGGCCCCGAGGGGGTTTTAGTGTGTAGAAATCCCTCATAACCCGTTCTCTCCCCCAGGAGATCGGGTACATCTCACGATGATGAGAATATCTCTTATCTCGCTGAATGTAACTATGTAGTACCTTTTTTTGTTAACGGGGGGGCAACCGTTAGCAAAACAGGTAATTGCTATATTCAGCTAGATCGTAACAGAATCAGGTCTGACGAACAGCCGAATAACCCATATTAAGGTCGTAAGTCAACTTTGTATAGCTAATCTTTAGAATGGATCAATAAGATTTCCCTCGAGAAAGTGAAGTCAAGCCGAGAGCGACACTAATAATTACATACGCTAATCATCATAATTTAGACTCAACGGTTTGCATGCATAGGTACCTACATAACTACATAGTTATATACCTATGTCACTTATGGTCGTTTCTCCATCTCCGAATAACGCTTAACCGACGAATAAAATGGTTTGAATATTTTTGCTTATTTAACGTCCCACCATTTTTTATTTTTTGTTCGAAATTGCGGCCACTTACAAGCACGTATTACATGAGATTATATGCAAAAGCGTCAGGCTTCCGAGAAGCTTTAAAAGTTAAAGATTACGCGATGGTGGCGCCACCAATACAACATCTATCAAAAGTTTTCATTTTGATTCAAAACATTCGTCAGTTAAACGCTCGGAGATGGAGAAAAAATTGCCGGGAAGATTTGACCGGACTATCGCAGGATTATAGTTGCTATTAACTTATTAAGGTCATAGACGTATCAAGTATCACTACCGCCCTGTACTACCGCCCATGGTGCAGGTACCTACATAAGTCATTGAATTATATGTACAAGTTGAAGTACTTAATACCTCAATGGTCATAGATGGAATAATTTGTCTAAATTATAATTTTCTTTGGTCACTTTCAGGTTAAAACATTTGGAGATTAACCCACGTTCAATGACTTGCGAATATTAACAAGAAACTAGTCTGCGGTTTCATTATAACTATATAACTCTTAGACACGAAGTAGGTATTTATTGAAGGCCCCCATAATGCCTATGATACCCACCAATTCTGTAGATAGATAGATAGATAATCTCTTTATTGCACAAAATTAAAAAACAGATACAATAAACAAAAAGGTAAAAAGATATTATCTTTTTACCTGAAGGGTGCAAAGGCTATATTTTAGTAAATAAAAATAAATAATATCCTCCCGTCCGAATTTCGGCCACGGCGCGGCGGCCACTCTCCAATGAAGCGGGAGATGTTATAGTATAGGTCACACGTCTGTGCAAAGTGCAAACACAGGGCGCGCACTCTCTATTCCCGTACTCTCATATTAATATATCAATTCAATATTTTATTTATTAAATTTAGGTACACTGTAAACTTATTGACGTCCGAAACTTATAAAACATGATGCTAATAATTAATCAATAAGGTACCTATCTTAAAACTAAAGTTACGAGGGTTCCAAACGCGCTCTGCCCCCTAGCATGGGCCGAGACAATTTTCTCCCCGAGGAAAGGATAAAATTTTTATTCCTAAATAAATAAATTAAATCGCTAATTAACGGTGGATAAATACCTAGTCCCCCGAGTCCCCGTGAAATGCCAAACGGGGATAAACTTCTCCTCTCCCCTGTTGCCGTGCTCTGAGGGGTGGTTATGTTAATTTTATCTCTTGTCAGTGGATAAAATCGGGGGATAAATTTTTTATCTCCGGCCCATGCTAGTCCTGTGGTCTGAGAAGAGCCCACAAAAAACTCAGCCGGGTTAAATCACCATCTCACAAATAATAGCCTAATAAGCTGGTACACCGACACAACCAAAGAGGCAGTTAGTACATAACAAGTAGGTACCTACTAGGTAGTTACCCTAGAATAGCGATAAAGCGTCACCCATGTGGGGTTTGAAGTTTGAACCGCATAGAGTAAACTACGAATATACCTGAACCGTCTCTAACTTTCGAATTTTGGCCCATTCTCATAAAGTAGAACAAAAGTTTATACTATTTTTATTCTTATTGTCGTCCCTTAGTGGTCGTCCATTTATCATCAAAAATAAATACACCCCCCTTTGTGATATTTCGTGATTTTTTCAAACCCCTCTGGACACAACAACCCCCAACCCCCTTTTTTTTTTTTTTTAACCACTACAAGTTAGCCCTTGACTGCGATCTCACCTGATGGTAAGTGATGATGCAGTCTAAGATGGTAGCGGGCTAACCTGATGGCAGTTATATTAAACCCATAACCCTATTCGGTTACTACACGGACCGGACGCCAAATCGCTTGGCGGCACGTCTTTGCCGGTAGGGTGGTAACTAGCCACGGCCGGAGCCTCCCACCAGGCCAGACCAGGGAAATTCAGAAATTATGAATTTCCAATCCCTGCCGGGGATTGAACCCGGGACCTCCGCACGTTAAGGCAACAGCGCTACACACTGCGCCACGGAGGTGCGTCACGTGAGGCCCTTTTCGAGCCTCACGTGAATAAGGACGATCCCTTACGTCACACACGTGTTGTCTAATTTATTATTATCAATTTTTTTGCCGCAATTAAATTCGCCACAAGAGTTGAACGGTCTCACATTTCCGAAGTTTTTATAACGATCTAGTTTGGTGGATAGGTACATGTTTAGTTTTTTTTATTTTGTTGAGACTCGAGAAAAACAGCGGGTCACTGTTCACTTCTACACGTGTAACTTTTAAAATTAAAGTTCTACTTAAGTACTTTTACTTCCATTATTTTTTCCTTTTTATTATTTTAATATTTTGCAACACAGATCCCTGAATCGAAAAATGGTTTTCTTACTCGCAAAAAAACACTGTAAAATCTTTATGTTACTTCAAAAAAGTAAGTTAACCCTAATGCCCATTCTGTAACTAAAATTATTGCGTGTAACGGTGTAAATAATTGAGTAGGACAGTAACTATTTATGAATTCATATTTTGATGCACGTTTTGTTTATTCTACATAAATCAGTCTACATTCAAATTACTTATAAAATAAATTAATATTTTAATCTTTAAGTTTCCTTGACCTTTAATAAATAAAATTTTCTTCATCTTCGTTAAAAACTCTTGGCATTCTTCTCTTGGCGTTGACTCCTAACAATCGCATTCAGCCATCGATATATATGTAGGTATATATACTTACTAGATGGGCACTTTCATAGAAAAAAAATGGGCGTCCGACCTGTAGAGCGCGCTCCACACCTGTATACGCCTGTCCTTGTCCCCGCCATAGCGCTGTCCCGCTTTTCAGACTAGATGGCGTTAGTAAATAAAAAAGGTCCACATTCTTTAATTGACAGGGCCCGTCTATGTAAATAGAGGCATTTCAGATCTTGTAATAAAGTCCACTTCTCCGCAACCTCACGCCTATTTATTTAAAACTTCTTTTTTTTCTCGTAAATAAACCGGTCTTCATTTATTCAGTCTTTGCCTTAGGTCTTGGTCTACCCATCATCCTCCTAAGGACAGAGTAACAGACCCAGGATATTAAATATAGAGTTGAATCTGTGCAGACCAGCATATAGGTAGCGAATATTGCAAAAAGGATGCCAGCGGCGTTGAGGATAAGTCTAAATATATACGTGTTGGAGGTTTTTCTGGATATTTTGCAGCCACAGTCGGGTGGGCAAAGCTTCTTACACTCGCTACAGTCGGGTGGACAGACTAGTTTTACAGGAGGTTGGAAATCTGAAAATAATAATAAAATAGCCTTATTAAATCATTGACTTATAATATGTATACTAAGTCAATGTATTATATACTATGATGCCAGCGACTGCGGCCGCATGGTTAAAATTTTGTATATTCCCGCAGGAACACCTTAATTTTCCGGGATATAAAATAACAAATTTCATCAAAATCGGCGTAAAAGATGGGCCGTGAAAGCGTATAGCAGACAGGCAGACGGAAAAAAGACAGAAATACAAACTGACACACTTTCGCAATTCTAATATTAAATGAACTAAGAATTAAGTTCATTTAATTGCTTCAAACGGAAATAGCTCCGAAAAGTTAGATCAGAAGTTGGTATGGCAGGATTCAAAACCCCGAAAGCTCCATTTTCAACGGTTATAAGTATAATTTGCTAGCAAAATTTAATCAGGCGTTATTCAAATTTCGATTTTCAAAGCTCAATGTAGTAGGTAGGTACTTCATGCAAATTCTCGTTGGTACTTGGTTGCAACCCTTCGTAACCTAGGCAGACCCAGCATAATATTTCAATATGCAGAATAAAATAATACTAGCCAATACTATAGAGTAACTATAGGCAGTAGAATGGAAAAAGAGCAACTGCTGAGTTTCTTGCCTGCTCTCCTCAGTAAAATCAGCTAAGTATCAAGTATCTGAACCAGTGGTAGAGCCTTGACATAATCATAAGTTGTCCTACGTGAAATAATTAATCATTTGTCATTAAAATTATCTATAGGTACTACTTTTTATAGGAAACTAGATGATCCCGCGACTTCGTCCGCGTGGTTTAAGTTTTTTTGATTCCCGCGGGAACTCCTTAATTTTCCGGGATAAAAAGTAGCCTATGTCTCCAGGTCCTCAACTATACCCATACAAAAAATCACGTCGATCCGTTGCTCCGTTGCGGCGTGACTGAAGGACAAACCAACAAACCAATAAACCAACAAACAAACAAACACACTTTCGCATTTTTATTATTAGTATGATAAATGCAATGTATGATAGTTTTAAAAAATATATAAATTATCTACCTTTCCGTGAATCAATTTCACAAACGTCAGCCATTGTAGTACGTCACGAGAACAGTGATCGAAATAGAGTGGTGTCGTGAAATTAATATTTTGTTTTAAATATAATGATACGAAGGCCTCGCTTAGCTAAAAACACGGGAAATACATAACAACAAGGCCCTCCGAGAAGATCATCAGCTGATTTCATGCGGAAAATTGGTAAACCGGAGCAATGAAAAGTAACAATGCTACTTTACTTTACGTTTGCCCTTGATTACGAATCAAATCGAAACTTAAATGTTTTTTCGGTCTACCTAATTAACAGATCGAATCATTTAAAATCTAGGTATACAATAATACAGCCGAAACCTCCTACCGATAGAGTTAATATCACAGTTAATATACTGAGCTCCTACCTAACGAGGTCCAAAACATTTTTCCTTTGTTAATATTATCAACTTGCGGAAGTCCGCAGAGCAACATACTTATGCCTTCCCAGGAGCGCTACCACACCCTTGATGAGCCCTGTTCTCAGCATTAAAGATGCTTAAGATTGGTTGGATGAGAAACATTATATAGCCACTCTCTTAGCCTCTAAAAAGTCTAAAATGATGGGGTAAAGTCGGCCGGACGAGAAACATTAAATAGCCACTCTCTTTAGCCTCTAAAACGATGGGGTAAAGTCGTCGGCACATCGTGCGGCGCCTCACACTATGTTTACAAGTATGTGGATTGTCGAAGGAGCGTTGGTGTTACAAGTACGCGGTCTACACTCAGGGGGTCTACTCTCTTTCTCTCAAACGAAACTTCGCAAACGAACTTAATTAGTCGGTTATTAGACCCACACAAAATCGTTCAATTGAATCGGTCACGAAAATTGTCTATGGATCCGTACTTCGTCTGCGTGTACGAAAACGAAATAGAGAGGAGCATAGAGATAATATTATGTAGGAGAGGAGTTAACGTTTCGTTCGTTCGTTTGCGAAGTTTCGTTTGAGAGAAAGAGAGTATACCCCCAGCATGGGCCGAGACAATTTTCTCCCCGAGGAAAGGATAAAAATTTTATTCCTACATAAATAAATAAAAACGCTAAATAACGGTGGATAAATAGTCCCCCGAGTCCCCGTGAAATGTCAAACGGGGATAAACTTCTCCTCTCCCCTGTTGCCGTGCTCTGAGAAGTGGATAAGTTAATTTTATCTCTTGTCAGTGGATAAAATCGGGGGATAAAATTTTTATCTCCGGCCCATGCTAGCCCTGCAGGACATGCTGGCTCCAGCGGCCAACGCATGCCCATTGCCGGCCGCCTAGCATAGCCCGCTCAGCAATTTTGGACTTGTCGATCAGACCGCTAGTAAGACCACACCAACGTCGTAAGTGAGGACGGGAAGAACATCCGGCACGTTTACCGTGCCTTTCTTCTTATTGAGGTACAGATGCCGAAAACTTACTTTGATTTACAAAACCAGTCAAGTCGTATTTTTCTGTTGGCTTGTCGAAATTGCTGTTTTATAATCTGACCAAGGTGTAAAATGTATCATTTGAAAAACAATTTCGATACCAACATTTTCGACGATTACGAGTGTCAGGCGTGTTGCTGGAACATTACCTCAGTGTTGTCTACCAACACGTTAACACGTTCGAACATGTTCGAGCAGCATCTCTTCGAAATCTTGTGATGTTTCAATGGATGTTTCACCTAAAATAGAACATTACTGCCCAGCCCGGAAATAAAGCAATTCACGTCTGAGTAACATTGGAAGGACGAGGCGAAGCCGGCGACTTCCGAAGTGATTTTAAAAGGTCGAGACGATAGCCGAGGCCTTTTTAAGTAAATGAGGCCGTGAATTGCTATTTCGGCCGGGAATTGTAGGTATAGTACTTTTCTCTAATTTGCGAGGAAGAACTTGTTGAAAGCTTTTCGACATAGCCGATAGATGACGTTGACTCGTCTTAACTCACACTAAAATCGTGTTGCATGGGCAACAATGTGATTTCCTACTTGAACGACAAAGGCATGAAAAGAGCCAATGCAGGTATTGTTTGTTTTTTTAATAATGAATTTTTGATTCCCGCGGGAACACTTAAATTTTCCAGGATAAAAAGTAGCCTATGTGTTATTCCAGAGTATAATCTACCCCTGTGCTAAATTTCATCGAGATTCGTTCAGCCGTTCTTGCGTGATTGAGTAACAAACATCCATCCATCCATCCATATACGAGTAGATCCATCCAAACTTTTGCATTTATAATAGGTATACCTAGATAAATAGTTAGATTGTAATCTCATATCACCTACTTATCTTCAATGCAAATACTGACTCAGCTCAAAGGGCATGAGATATGAATACATTTTCTATAATAATATCATGATAATACGCAACTAGTATTTTACGTTTTTCTTTAAGGATTTTTTTTTTTCAATAGATAAGAGCAAAATAAAGAAAATTTAACGAATTTTTTTTCGTGCCAAAATGTCTTTATTCCTTTGTCAGTAAGCAGTGGTTTAAACCTCCGCCTCCTATTCGGGGAAATTTTTGCCCTTTAAAGTATTTAAAACTAGTTATGAGCACCGAATATTATTGTGACGGTGAAGAAAAGCTTCGTGAGGAAATCTGTATGTCTCGAAGTTCTCCATAATATTCTCAAAGGAGTGTGAAATTTGCCAATCCGCACCTGGACAACATGGTGGACTATGGCCTAAGCTCTTTCTAATCTGAGGAGGCTCGTGTAGATAGCATATTTTAGCTAGCGATGCGCTGATAATGATGATGATTTCTTATGTTAAAATTAACAAATTAACTCAAATTAACTGATGAAATGGCTTACTTTTAATATTAAATATTAAAAGCAATGGCTTACTTTTAATTTTAAATATGAAAAGCAAGTTCAAAGAAATAAATAAAAATAAAAAAGTAAGAGCACCAAAGATTTATTCTCGAATCGAAATTCAAAACAAATAAATACATAATATCAGGAATCTTCGAATCAGCAAGTCCACTTCGTAACTTGGAGTCCAGATTAAGAACACTTCCCACCTTCACCTGTAATAGAAATATAATTTAATTGTCTTGTAGATGACATAGAGCACTATAGTGTACATGATCTATGTTCAGAACACGTCTATGCAAGATTCAACCTATCCCTGTATCAAATTTCGTCAAAATGAAAGCGTAGCAGACAGACAGACAGACAAACACAGAATTTTGCATTCGTTATGTATGGATTCTGTGAATACAGGTTCTTTTGTACCATATTGGTATCACAGTTGGTATGGAGCCCCAACTAAAATGACATAAAATGAGAATTGGGTATTTGACAAATACCTAGTTAAAATATCAGCAACTTTTTTCAAACGTCATAACGCGTCCTAAGTATGGGATTTATATGAAATTCTGAAATGTGACATCATTACAGTTCGACGCACTTTTTTACTTAAATCGATTGTTTAAAATGGTACTTAGATTCAACATAAAACTATCAGGGGACGTGGATATTACGACTTTTGGGAGATCCTCTGTTTAACAATCACTAAAAAATAATTTATGTGAATAGTAGTCAAATACCCAATTAGAGTTCAACCCTCCAGAGCATTATACCATCCATCAATCAGCCTGTATGCATCCACTGCTGGATGTCCAGCAGGCCTATGTAGGCCTTTTCGAGAGCACGGCCACCAAACACGGTCCTCCGCCTTCCTCATCCACCCGCTTCTCGCTACCTTCATCGGACCAGCGAGCTGGAGGTCGTCCTACACAAATATATACCAAATTGTCCAAATAATACATACCGCTACTGCTGGTGTCGCAGCAGTCTCCAGTTCCACAGTTGTCGGTGTTGCAATCATCTTTGCAGTCAGAATCTTTGCAGGTATCTGAAAAATGCACCATTTAAAACACGATTTTATTCAACTCTACAAAGGTCGTGTCTAATCCCCCCCCGAATCCAGGGATCTCCCATGTATAAGACAATAGCGCTTGTCACTGCGCCAGGGATTTAAATTCTGTAAACCGATTTTCTTGAATCATAGCTAAGAGGACTCTTGATCAAATCACCTTCCAAACAAAAAAAAATTTAATCAAAATCAGTGTATCCGTTTGGGAGCTATGATGCCACACACAGACAGATAGATTCACAGACACATAGAAGTGATAGAACACCCCTCTTTTTGCGTCGAGGGTCAAAAAAGACTTACCTTTACACGGTTCACAGGGAGAAGGCATTATTGCTTGGTTGATTTGAAGATAGGAAACAATAGCAGACGAGCTGATCTGCGACTATGCCCTGAATTGCAACACTCAAGATTTTATACTTTAGGATTTCAGTAAAAACCAAGGTGGAAGCGCAAGGCTGTGGTCGCTTGATTGATCGAAGTAACCTCGGCTGTTTTTCGATCAGATGTCATTTAGGAAAAAAACAAAAACACTAATTTCCGATTGTTATAGAGGCAAACGGTGGTAGATTCTTGCGACTTATCTTATGTGGCACAAGTTGTCCTACGTGAAATAAATATTTTCAAACCATACCTACGTCTATTAACGTCCCACTGCTGGGCACAGGCCTCCACTCTCTTAGGAGAGAGGGAATTAGAGCTTAGACCCACCACGCTGCTAGTCTCATGCCTGATAATAACCGGGACCGACGCGCGCGACGGCTTAACGTGCTCTCCGAGGCACGGGGGTGTAACACCGCCAACTTCCTAACTCCGGGCTAGTACTGAGAATTTCTAGTCAGAGAAACCCAAGCCTCGTTGGTCTAGTGGTTAACACTTAACACGTTCGACTGCGGCCGACGAGGTATAAAAAGACGAGGTCCCGGGTTCGAGTCCCGGGTCGGGCCATAATTTAAGTGTTGGGTTTTTCTAACTAGAAATTCTCAGTACTAGCCCCTAGTTTACATCTAGAAATTATTAAATTAAAACAGCACTTCCGAAATTAGTATTATTTCCATTTAAATTATTTTTAAGTTTTTCGTTAATAGTTTAGATGTCTAAGATTTTGAAATGTGACGTCACGAAACTTAGGACCCCTCCCACCCCTTGTCACACAATGTCACACTTCGTCGACCCCCTACCACAGGGTAGATAAACCTCCTATGTGCCCCTACCCCCAGCCAGCCAGGTTCCAGCACAAATGCCGTATGTGAGATCGCAATCATGGGCAAACTAATTTAATTTATTACTTTTTCTAATTATCCTCGTTGTTTTTAAATTTCAAACAAATGAAATTAAAAATCAATTAATATTTCTCTTTTTTAATGACCGAATAATCAACGTCATTAGTTGATTGTGTATATAATAATAATAATAACAATAAAAAAAAAAAAAAAAAAAAAAAAAAAAAAAATATATATACATGAAATATACATTAATATATATTATATAATTTTCCTTTCGCAATATTGTCTATTTCTTCGTTTAGTGCTTGCAATTCATTTTCTTCTTCGGATTCTTTGCTTTTATTGGAACAGTGTGGTATCATTTGGATATCTTTGTTATTAAATGATTTATTTTCTGGAAATGAGTTTACTTCTTCTCTATGATTTGTTTCATATTCCAAGGTTCCATCTTCTTCTTTAATTTGATTTGTTTTCATTTCTATACAATTGTTTTCCTCTCCTGCGCATTGATTATTGATAAATTCTAAGTCTCCGCTGCTATGATTTAATTGTATTTCTGAATATTCTATTTCTCTTTCATTTTCATTTTCTGATTCTGATTCTTCACTTTGATTTGAGATAAAGTCTTCTTGTGATTTAATTTTAAGTAATTTTGTATGTTCATCTTCTAATTCTACGATTTGATTTGATTTCCATTCTAGAGATGAATTATTAATTTTAATGTTTAATTTTTTAGAAACATCGTCTATTGTCGAAAATAAAATATTTATTTCACTAGCTAAATTGATTCTGTGTGTATCTAACGCTGCATTAAGAAAGTGTTTTTTGAATTCCCCATAAAACTCTTTAGGTGTCGGTTCTCGATAATGGCCTTCATTTTGTCTCAATGTATTCAAAAAATCTTGCAGAGCATAATATGCATGTAGCCTGCGTGTATAAAAGTAATGAAATCCTTTGTTTTTAAGATATGCTGATATATGTAAAATTGAATATATTGTTTTTTTTAAATCACTGAACCATCTAACAGTTGGAGTTACATCTTTATTCGCTTTGGTAATTATACGTAAATGACTTAAAAATTTTAAAAAATCTTGCAGGTACTGCGTTTGGTAACGCTCACCTGAAAATCTCTGTTTGTATTTGCCGGAACTTTGTCGAGAATTTTTCGGGGAAGAATTCAAAATATCAAACACATCATTCAGTTTTCGGGCAAGGATCGCTGTGCCTATTGCTTCACCCGGTAGCTGGTTGGGTCCTATATTATATTCAATCGCTGCGGCTACAGACCTGCTGAATACTTGTGCAGCAAACTTGACGGTAGCCTTTTCAAAAGGGTGAGGTCTGATATGTGCTCCTGTAAGCTTGTGAGCAATACGAGTACTTTTGGATTGTTCCAAAGTGAAAAGATTTTGAATATCATCCCAAGAAGCCCTCAAATCAGTGCTTGCCCCGTCTTGGAATGAAAAAATATTTTTCATTAGTTCATTCCTTATCGAGTTTAGTATCTTGGGCACATCAAAAACATAGTTTGGTTCTGGTATTTGACGTTGCATGATATTTTGATTTTTTTGGAAACAAAAGAATAAGGGTTCACTGTCCGTAGTGAGTGCGACCACATCGAAGCCAATACCTTTCATTTGCGTAACAATTTTATAAACCCAAAAAGCAACCTCAGCGTACTTTATAACCGATTTTTGTAAGCAAAACGCAATAGGCTGAGTCCATTTGGAAAACAGGCCCCGAGCCAACATGACGACAGCATGTTTCGCAACATCTTGTGTTTGATTTCCATCAATTTCGTGAAATCCAATATTTGGATTCAATTTTACTCGTCGATAAGGATTCAAACAGATTTCAGATCTCAAACACATCGCACTAACGCTTATCACACAAACTTTGTCTGAATCAGTTAATCGCTTACACTTGTAGTCCAGGCATCTAAGCATACTATCCGAAAGTTTTGTATCAATATCTATATTCGTCTCTCTGAAAGTTTTCTCGTCTGGTAACTTTAATGTTTTGTATAAAAATCTATACGCTAAAGGGCTAGCGAAATATAGCTTCATTATAAAGTTTTCGTATTCGTTATTATCAGATGATTCTCCTGGATATAATACTTTTAGCTCATTATGAATCAATTCAATTCTTTTTTGCGCAACAACAAATTCAGATTCTGGCGCTTGTGGAATGTCTTTTTCTGTTTTAATATTATACTCCAGTTCATCCGAGCACAGCGACGCGTTGCTTAATTTCCTTTTTTTAGAATCACGTTTCGATAAATTATCAATGGTTCCGTCATTCGATTCCGAACCGCTGATAGAAGAATGTGGATTTATTTGGTAGTATTTCTCCTCTGTTTGAGTAGACTTAGTAGGACGAAGAACGCTCCCCGAGGTACCCGGCAAATGATGTATAGGAACCGCATTCGGTTTGAGCCTTCTCGTTAAACGCTGAGATGAATCAAAATGAATGTTACATATACGATAATTTTTATGGAGTACTTCAATATCATTGCCCTCCAAGTCCATGCGGCCAGCTGCTATTAACCATT
Organism: Erebia ligea; assembly: GCA_917051295.2. Classification (NCBI taxonomy): domain Eukaryota; kingdom Metazoa; phylum Arthropoda; class Insecta; order Lepidoptera; family Nymphalidae; genus Erebia; species Erebia ligea. The sequence continues at coordinate 10,405,780 of OU785241.1, read as the reverse complement.
CGCGACACCTGTAAAACATAGAAAGAAATGAAATAAAACAGTCTGAAGCATCGCTTAAAAATTCTAAAAAATATATTTTTTTTTACGTAGAAATATGTAGAAAAACAGAAACATACTCATCTCTATAAGAGATCTCTACCAGTGACCCTTGGCAGTGAAGGAAGAACAATCAAATAAATCTAAATAGATAAATAAAGGGAAAAGGTGCCTGGCTGACTGACTGTTCTATCAACGCACAGCTCAAACCACTGGAGTATGAGTAGGCATCTGCTAAGAAAGGATTTTTACCTCCGGGACCTCCGCACGTTAAGAAAACAGCGCTCAACACTACGCTAGGAAGGTCAACCTACTTAGGATAACTTTATTCTTGTGTTAATATACTAAACAAAAATATTATATAGTTAGCACCTACATAAGTTTAACATAACGTTATTTTTATTCGGTAGAAATCATACCTACTTTGTAAACAGCGATTATTAAAAATCTGAGTACTCAATCCTACATCGCCAAGGACCTTGTACATTGCACTTGGTCTTGATGAGTAATACAGCAACTAGCAAGTGAGAGAGCAATGCGAGATACCTGTGCGAGATACGTAGCGAGTGAGTGAGAGAAACGAATTCGACTGGGGTGAACACTTGAGCGTTAAAAACAACTCCGACAAACTTATCTATGCGTGTGGCGGAGACGCCACTGTCAATACATTTTAAGATCAATACAGATAACATTTTGTTAGTTACGAATTTCGCCACACGCATAAATAAATACGTCGGAGTGTACAGAACGTCACTATAAACAAAAAGTAAAAATGTATGTGTAATTGTGTACTTACAGCGCTGCATTTTTAGGAAACCTGAAGAAGGCACGTTTCAATGTTGCTGGATTGGCACTTTGATTATCTCGTTCGGAGTTATAACAATCCACTACAGCGCAACACACACCCATGTTTTGTCGCGTCCCTAATTTTTTTTACGCTCGCATGTTATGACGCTGCCCTTGGTTATGGTGGCTGTTGGGTGACTGCACGTGACTGAGATAGTGACAGAAAGAGAGAGACAGTGTTGCCTCTTGCCAGCCAAAAGCTCATTTCAATTTGTTCTGTTAACGCGCTCCCGAAGTAATCATAGAATTAGAATTTTTATTTTGCAAGAATGTGGTACAAATATTGCTTTAAAGATCTTAAAAACTATTTTGCTCTATCACATTCAACTAAATATAATTAGTGTGCCAATTATTACAAAACGTGAACCTACATTAGATGAGCGTATCTATTATAATTTATAACATATTTTAATAATTTTAACTGCATATAAGTAATTAAAAGTAAGTTGGCACATAAAGTTTATTAGGATACTAATATTATAAATGCGAAAGTGTGTCTGTCTGTCTATCTGTCTGTCTGTCTGTCTGTCTGTCTGTCTGTCTGTCTGTCTGCTACGCTTTCCCGGCCCATCTTTTCAACCGATTTGGCTGAAATTTGGTATAGAGGTAGCTTATATCCCGGGGAAGGACATAGGCTTTTTGTCCCGGAAAATTCCCGCGGGAACCAAAAAACCTTATTCCACGCGGACGAAGTCGCGGGCATCATCTAGTTAGGATATATATTTTACTCTTATGAAACCTATTGACATTCATGCCAAAGTACAAACCCCGGCCGAATACGCGCATGCGTGCATGGTGGTCACGTCACACGTGATCTGCTGAATTTTGGCGGCATCTATGTTAACTAGATGTCCCCTGTATGTTTTATCCATATCTGGCGTTTGTGAAACTAAGTATATATACTTTTCATCATACCTATTCGAAAAACGCATATTGCCTTCAGAGGATAGCGGGAGCAAAGTGTAACTTGTTGGCCCATGGGACTTTTCATTTCTCTCTTCTGATTGGTCCGAAGTCACGTCATCAATTTGTTGATCGAATATACGACGTTGCATTTCTCTGTTCTGATTGGTCCGAAGTCACGTGATCAATTTGTTGATCGGATATACGTCTTTACATTTTATTTAAACTTTAAATATACGTCTAAATAATGTCTATACAATTACATAGAAGGTTGATAGGAGTATCTTCTGATTGGTGCTTAAACGTATAGGTATAATGTCCATACATAGTAGGTTGATACTCCTAGCTTTTTCTCATACGTAATGATGAAAAATAGTGTGTGTCACTCGGGGCCAAATTTTTTGTTCTCGGGCGGCGTATATTGAATTCCTCGCTACGTTCAGGATTCTACTTTAGAACCCCTCGCTACGCTCGGGATTCTACTATAGTATCCTTCACTTCGCTCTGAATTCAAAATAGCGCCCTCGGGGAACAAAAAATTTCTTTGGCCCCATGTAACACAAATAACTATATTTTCACCACTCTAAACAGAAGTTAATTTAAGAATAATATATTTATTTATAAGAGTTTTAAGTTAGTCTAAGCTTAGCGTAGGCGGACAAAATTAGCATTTAGCCTCTAGGGATTAAAGTACATAGGTACTTAGTTACTTATTTTTTTTTATAAATTATTATTTTAGTCCTTATGATATCGGTAGTATAAAAGGGTAGCTTATGGGTAGTAAAAACGTATAGTTTATGGTTACTATCGAAAGCCTAAGGCGCGGGACATACAGAAGTGTCGGGGCGAGTGGTGAGGTGCGCAAGATGCGCGACAGTGTCACGCCACTGGCGAGCATCTGTCGCGCATCTGTCGCCAAGTGGCGCGCAAACGGTGAGGCTGTGACGTAGCAGTGGGACGTATTTGGGGCATACTAGTGTTTGATTTCGATGCGATAACATGTCTTCTTCGTCAGATGAAGATATGCTAGCTGTGGTGGTATAAATATCCAATAAAAAATGCTATACCCATGCTATACCCAATTGTTAAAGCCGGAAGGTACATCGTCGCGTAAACGCAGTTTAGGTTTGATAATAAAATCGGTATAAATATCGATGTTCTGCATGATTATATTGGTATTTCGGGTTTGAGTGTAAATATACTACCTACTATTATTTTAAAAAGAAATCGAGAAAATATTCAGTCATAAATATTAAGTTTTATATATAAATACCTAACTTCCGCATGGATTTTTTTTGTAAGTTTTGGTACATTGGTCATTACCACAACCGTGCCAAGTTTCAACGACTGAGGACTTAATGCAGGGGTCTCCGTACAACGAACCGCCCCGTTTCCTAGACTATACAAGATTTATTAATTTAATTGAGAGAAAGAAAAGAAAGAAAGAAAATACCTTTATTCCACAATGGTGACACAGACAAACATTTAACATACAATTGTACATAAGAATATGTTTGCATGTGACACCACCCGGAATGGGTGCTCCTACAGCTCAGGTTTGTGCCCAGCATTATACCTACAAACTAAAAAAACTAGTCGTTAAGTTCTAGGTATTTTTCCACGAACTGGCAAAATCGATATTAAATTCCGTATCGTCGTGCATTTGCAATCCGGCCCTGTGCGTTTCGAGCGGTGTGCCACTGTCGAACGGGTGCGCCCTATGTCGAGGAAGCGTCGCCCCCACCATACCCGCGCCGCGCCTCTTCAGTTTGCTCGGCGCCTCGCCGCTTGCATACATTTTGTATGAAATACATAGAAGTGGCGGCGACCGCTCGCTTCTCGACACACCCGTCGACCGCCCGTCGACACTTCTGTATGTCCCGCGCCTAAACAAACTAATGTCACAAACACAGTCTAAGGAGATACGTTCTTTCATACCAGTCGTTCAACGGAGGTGTCTAGAGCAACGCTACGGGGTGACGGAGCGTGACGAAGGAAACTGGCGGTATTTTTATAATACAAAATTTTGTCACTCTAATGTCTTTTACGCATACCCGTACATCTAGGACTGCTAAAACTGTCATGTAACCAATTTGTATGAGCGTCGACCAACTGTATGAAATAAATAAATAGTTACGCTATGTTAAATGTTAATACGTTATACGACCCGCACAGACTCTGCTTTTCTGTGTTCCACATTTGAAATAATTACCTACTTGAAAAAATATAGAGAAACTGTTTTATTATTTCAATTTCTTACTTATAATATGGAAATGTAACAGAAAGTCTTTACCTTTCTGCTAAGTAATCGTTACAAATAATTAAAAATCGTTATTCATTTTATTTTTCGTAATCGAAGTGAACAAACCTCGGGACTAAAAGCCATTTTAATCGATACTATAGCATCCCTCACTACGCTCGGGAGGCTAAACATCTCGTATGAAATGGCTCGTTTTAGTCCCTTGATGAAAAATCTTCTATTTATTGAATAGTAGATTGTTCATCAAGATTGTTCATTTCTTTTGAATTTTTAGAACATCCTTAAGTCGTAATTCCTAATTCCATGGAACATCCTAAGTTCTTTTTGGCACTGGAAAAATCGTACCTACGAGACAAAAAAGGTTAAACTCTATACCTCTCTCCCTCTTGCATAGATGCATAATGCTGTATGGGCCGGCGATAAGTATAGTATACCAGCTGATGCCCGCGACTTCGTCCGCGTGGATTTAGGTTTTTCGATTCCCGCGGGAACTCTTTAATTTTCCGGGATAAAAAGTAGCCTATGTGTTATTCCAGACTATAACCTATCTCTATGCCAAATTTCATCCAGATCCGTTCAGTTGTTGGAGCGTGATTGAGTAACAAACATCCATACATCCATACATTCACACATCCATACATCCATACATCCATCCAAACTTTCGCATTTAGAATATTTATATCTGATACTTGCAGGTTATACATATTCATCTATGGATTATGGTGTATACTGTATACATACATACCTAGCATGATGATGATAAATGGATACCTGGGTTATTAAAACAGCAAATCTGTATACTAATTTATTAGGTATCGTATCATATTTGGAAAAATGTAAAACTTAATTGTAGTAAAACGGCATGTTTATTAAAATCGTCTCTCCTTTATCCGTTTCTCTTCTCTACTTCTGTCTACTTCTTGGTGGCAGAAGCGTCGGTAGTGGAGCGCTTGCAAGTGCACTTGCAAGACGCGTCACACTTGCAGGACTGGCAGCACTGGGTTGGTGTGCATTTGCAACCTGAATGACAAAGATTATTTATTTTTTAGATAAGTATAAATCGCGTAACGTAACGTTACAGGCGTTTAAGGAGTTCCCGCGGGAATCAAAAAACTTAATCTATATAGGTACTTAATCTTAATCTATTATAATAAATATAGATTAGGTTATTAATAAACTAGCTGATGCCCGCGACTTCGCCCACGTGGTTTAAGTTTTTTGATTCCCACGGGAACTCATTAATTTTCCGGGATAAAAAGTAGCTTATGTCACTCTCCGGTCCTCAACTAGGTATACCCATGCCAAAAATCACGTCGATCCGTTGCTCCGTTGCGGCGTGATTAAAGGACAAACCAACAAACCAATAAAACAACAAACAAACACACTGTCGCATTTATAATATTAGTATGATGAGTATGAAAGTATGGATATTTAGGTAGATAGGTACCTAGGTATATGTAACTTTTCTCTTCGGACAGGTTTCTTTATCTTTAAAAACCAGTCGCAGACATGCCCTTATCAATATTAGCATAATAATCAATATTGTTGCCAAACCACCTCGCTCTTTACTTGGAGTTCAGTGATAACATAAAATAATTATTTATTATCATTATTAATAGGGATGATGCCTATATCAAAAATAAATTATTTCTAACTGATTATTAAATAGAGGGTCTTCCAAAAGACCTAAAATTCACATCCTCGGTTAGTTTTAAGTTTGATAATCATTTTAAAATATAGATTCAAGAAAAAAAGTGCGTTGAAATTTTATGACGTCACAACTCACAACTGTGAATGTCATACAACTTCCATACTAGAAGCGCGTTTTTAAGTTTGATAAAGAGTTGCTGATCTGATTGAGTTGTCCCTATTGTTAAATGTGCCCAAAGTTAAGGGGTTACTATACTACCCACAGATAATTATAGAGCTTCATTTATTTTTATTTTATTTTATTTATTTTATTTAGATAACATACCCGAAGAGACCTTACAGTTGCCCAATGCGTCTCTCCGGGCCACAGAATTAGAGTGACAATTACTTAATAAAAAAACTTAATATACTTGCTTACAATTAACAAAATACACAAAAAACACATAATTTGTAACACAGATCACAAAAAACAATTTTAAATTTAAATTATTAATTAATTATCAAATTTAAATCTACCTTCAGGATACATCATAATTAGAACCTTGTCGTATTGGAATCGTTAAAACAAACCAAATGACTCCAAACTTGAGGGGCCCATGAGATCTAGGTTCTATCCACTTCCACATTCCATAATCAGATATCAGTTGGAATGGAACCAAATTATTGTAAATTGTTACCAGTTACTTACATACGGTGTACCTATTTAATATACATATTTTATATCGATACGACAATAAAGAATTTGGTTAAATTCAACTTCCAAGGTTTGCTTACATAATATAAATAATTAAATAGGTAGGTGAAGCTAATTTAAAAAGTTAAAAACCAGGTAAGGTACGTGACATAACATTGTTTTTTTTTATTCAGTAGGTAGGTACAACTTAGCCCTTGACTGCGATCTCACTTGATGGTAAGTGATGATGCAGTCTAAGATGGTAGCGGGCTAACCTGTTAGGGGCATGGCAGTTACTTATATTAAACCCATACCCCTATTCTTCTACACGGCATCGTACCGGAACACTAAATCGCTTGGCGGTACGCCTTTGCCTGTAGGGTGGTAACTAGCCACGGCCGAAGCCTCCCACCAGGCCAGACCTGGGAAAATTTAGAAATTATAAATTCCCAAATTGACCCTGCCGGGGATAGAACCCGGGACCTCCGCACGTTACACACTGCGCCACTGAGGTCGTCAAAAAGTCACATAAAATTAGTGTAAAGTTGTCATTTTGAAATAATTCTGCTGTACAAGCGATGGTAGCAAATATTAACCCACTAACCCCCCTGCCCCCCTAGCATGGGCCGGAGATAAAAATTTTATCCCCCGATTTTATCCACTGACAAGAGATAAAATTAACTTATCCACCACTCAGAGCACGGCAACAGGGGAGAGGAGAAGTTTATCCCCGTTTGACATTTCACGGGGACTCGGGGGACTATTTACCCACCGTTATTTAGCGTTTTTATTTATTTATTTAGGAATAAATTTTTTATCTTTTCCTCGGGGAGAAAATTGTCTCGGCCCATGCTAGGGGGGCTGGACCATCACACTATCCCATTTACCTTGAACTGTTTTTTTTCGTGAATGATTAAAAATTGTTAATTGTTAACTATTAGGTACCTATTTCAAGAACATGCTAACTTGTGAAACAAAAACTGGTTAAGAGCATTTCCGAAGTCAATCACGCATAAGGTAGGTACTGTAGGTAGGTATTAGGGTTCTGTAGCAATTTCAAATAAATGATTTTTTTGTGAATATTAAATAGAGGATCTCCCAAAAGTCGTAATATCCATATTCCCTGTTAGTTTTATGTTGAATAACTATTTTAAACTATCGATTAAAGTAAAAAAGTGCGTCGGACTTTGATGACGTCACTATGCAATATTTCATACAAAATCCCATACAAAGAACACGTTTTGACGTTTGAAAAAGTTGCTGATTTAACTAGTTGTCAAATCTAGGTACACCCAAAAGTTACCCAAAAGAAAAGTTTGGCGGTCATTTGGGGGTCAACCCAATTTCTTTCTACATATAAGTAGGTATTATATCTATTGGGGATGTTTTTAACAAAATCCGTTCGTCACATACCCTCGTAGTGTACCTAATAATCTATATCTAAGTATACTAATATTATAAAATGCGAAAGTGTGTAAGTATGTCTGTCCTTCTGTCTGTCTGTCTGCTACTCTATAACGGCCCATCTTTTCAACCGATTTTGACGAAATTTGGTATAGAGATAGGTTGTATCGGGGAAGGACATAGGCTACTTTTTATCCCGGAGAATTCAAGAGTTCCCGCGGGATTAAAAAAATATCTGTTCAACCGATTTTGATAAAATTTGGTACAGGGATAGGTTGTATCCCGGGGAAGGACATAGGCCGTTTTTTATCCCGGAGAATTCAAGAGTTCCCGCACGAATCAAACACCTTAATCCACGCGGACGAAGTCGCGGGCATCATCTAGTTCTATCTAAGTAGTATAATAATATTATTGGTAAGTATTTCAAAACAGATAAGATACTGACGCTTGTTATCAAAACAAAGTTTACCTAATACCAGTGTTGTATTATTGCGAAAGGTACCTACTACCTACATGCCGTAGGTACATACCTCCAAGTTTTTTTTTAATCCACTACAAGTTAGCCCTTGACTGCGATCTCTCCTGATGGTAAGTGATGATGCAGTCTAAGATGGTAGCGGGCTAACCTGTTAGGGGTACGCCAGTTATATTAAACCCATACCCCTGTTCAGTTTCTACACGGAATCATACCGGAACGCTAAATCGCTTGGCGCCACGTATTTGCCGGTAGGGTGGTAACTGGCCACGGCCGAAGCCTCCCACCAGGCCAGACCAGGGAAAATTCAGAAATTATAAATTCCCAAATTGAGCCTGCCGGGGATCGAACCCGGGACCTCCGCACGTTAAGACAACAGCGCTCAACACTGCGTCACAGAGGTCGTCGATAAGTAACTATCCTTGCACAGAATATTTACTATTTATTATATTATAAGTAGGTAAGTACTTAAGTACTTACGTAGTTAATTTGTTTTTAGTTAGAAAAAAAATATCTCACAAAAACCTCATTTTCCCCTATGAATTTTAAATATTTTATAAGGCCTAGGTAAGGTACAATCTATATCATTTATTTTTCGTTCATGTAAAAATTATGATTCAGATCTTTTAAGTCTTTAGTGTTTTAATAATACCTACTTTGTTAATATCATACCAATTCTTTGAGGAATTTACATAATAATTCAATGTACATACCTACCAATTGTACCAATACAGACGCTAGAACTAAATAATTACAAAGTTGTTATCCGTAAGCTACCACTATTACCGATAACAATAAATTATAATTTAATACACCTAACTAAATTATGAAATAATATATTAATTTAAAATTAATACTCACTATCACCGCAACCACCGCAAGGCATCTTGAAAATTGAAAATTAAAAGTGAAAAGTGAAAATGCAATTAAAAAATCTGCTATTATACGTAGCGCTCACTCTGCAATCGCAAGAACAATGGCTTGAGACATGATTGCAAGCGATCCTGTACGCTTATTTATAAGCACACTGGGCAACTAAGATATACATACATACGTATCACACACATAGTTCTTATTGTATTTCCATAAATGCGTTTTTGGCCTGAATTTCAAGCAACCGTCTGAATTTCAGCCCGCTGTACCGTATACCGTAATACGTATCATACTTGTTCTGAATTTTATCTTTAGCGTTCGAAATTAACTGCATGAAATTTTCCTTCGCTTCTAATGCCTAAAGGAAGACACGGAGAGTTAAGGAAGGTAGGTAGGTACTAGGTAGGTAGGTAGGTAGAGTACTAAAAAGGTAGGCGGTAGGAGAGACCTAAAAAATAGAAATAGAAATAGAAATGATTTATTTCATGTAGGACAACTTGTGCCACTTATGATAAGTCGTAAGAATCTACCACCGGTTCGGAAAGCTGATTCTACTGAGAAGAACCGGCAAGAAACTCAGCAGTTGCTCTTTTCAAAAACAGAAAAATGTTAGTTTGTATATAATATAAAATGCATACGCTACGTAACAAGTAGGTATTACACTGACTTGTGGGTTGCTGGATGCGAAGCCGGTTGCTTCCATGCAACTTTGTCATCGAGAAAATATAATATTATGTAAACCGATGGCCTCCCGCCGAATATGGCTTAAAAACTTATAAAAATCTTTATTTCAGGGGGGCTCTCATAGAAGCGAATGCGAAGTAAAATATTTTTTATAGCGTTACATAGGGTTGCGGTATATCATTTTAAAGATAATTAGGAATAGAGTCCAAAAATATTTTTTTTTTAATTTTTCCCCTAAAATTGATGAAATGGGGAGCTTTCAAAGTGGCGATTTTCTAACGTCCAAAGTTGACCTCAGAACTCTCAATTTTCTGAAAGGCTGAGCCTGAAACTTATCAATTATTTGAATTATATCCTGTACATGAACAACAAATACTAAAATTAGATAAATATTATGAGGAAACGAAATTATTTAATTTTTAATGTGCTTCAGTATTATTAACAGAACTTCACAATTATGTCAATAGATGGCGCTCTGTACAAGTTTATGGATACCGCGAGGTCTCAGTTCGGGGCAAACCACTAGTATTTCAATCTATCAATAATTTCAATAGGTACGAGTAGGTATACAATTACAATAAATTATGCGATCTGCATGATAGGCAAACTAAAGGCCGCAATAAGCTCGTAACTCCATCGCTCCGCCTCAAGAACGCCTCGGGGCGTTCTCCGTTTTCGTCGATTCTAAAATCGATATAAGTTTGTAACGCGTGTAAGTTTGTAACCAAATTGCAGATGTTTGTTGCACATTACTTTTTGAGATGTTTTATTATCTTACTTGTCACGAACGTGGTAATAAAAACCTGATGCTCCCACTTTGTCCTTTTTCTGGTTTCAAGGACTGTGTGACCGGACTGACGAGTTCACGACAGGATGCTTTTCGACAGATATCAATCTAATGTGAATGATAAATGATTGCATTACAAGAAACGGATTCGCACTATATCGTCGTATTCGATTTTTGGAAAACGCAATAAAATTATAACAGTTTGAAAGATGATGATAACATCAAAGATTTAGGATTTGTCTACGCTGAGTGCAACAAAATCAATAATTATACGTAAGTATCATAATGAGCTAATGCCGATTAGGGGTGTATGGGTTTAATATAACTGCCAAACCCGTAACAGGTAAGCCTGCTACCATAGAGGTATAATATATAGTAGGTTAATTACCTCTATGCCTGCTACCATCTTAGACTGCATCATAACTTACCACCAGGTGTGATCGCAGTTAAGGGCAATGTTAAAGTTGTGTAAAAAAATGTGATAAAAGTAGGTACCTAACTACCTACTATGTAGAGTAAAACTCTATACTTAATTGAAAGCAGAGATCAACGAAGGTAAAAATGAAAAATAGTATATTTCTCTTAAATATTCGGATAAGTTACTTAGTTCGTTTCTATGAAAATCTTTGAATTGGGTAGCTGGTGATAATTTTGAACATGTAGAGGTAAATCCAGTATACCTAATTGAAAGTTATTATACTGGAACCTTAATACTTTATGTATTGGCTGCAGAGTGCAGACTAGACTCATTTCAAATAGGTACAGATAGATGTAGGTAGATGTATAACGAGAGGCTACGATACCATAAATAACTTTTTCACTTGCATAATAATTATACTAACAAGAATAACATCCGTTGAATAAAAAAAGAATAAGACGATGGAATGGTACAAGTAACAGAACGATTCCATAAACGATTAATAAAAAAAATTTATAGACTATGGAATAGTACAATTAGTATCATAAACGCTTTATCAAAACATTGAAAACGGAGCAACAAACATTTTACTCATCCATTGCTAGTTATTCGTAGATCGTTCATCCAAAAGGTCATGAAAACAGATCGATGGATGATTAACACAGAGTTTGGTCATATAGCGGTTTCAAATTGGATGCAATTGCTAAAATTAGTGCCGTGCGGTTGTTTTGCACTCCAAAAGAACCATTGTTCGACCGATTCGATGCGTCTGGAGGGTTTATTTATCTAATTAATAAAAGTAATTGAACTGCTGATATGAGGATTTGATAAGGAGTTAAGTTTATTAACTACTAGCTGATGCCCGCGACTTCGTCCGCGTGGATTGAGATATTTTGGTTCCCGCGGGAACTCTTTGATTTTCCGGGATAAAAAGTAGTCATATTTCCCTACTCTGGAAGGAGAACTCTCTCTAAATGGAGGAAGTGAACATGATAATATCAGAAGACGTATCCAGATAGCCAAAGGTGCCATGAGCAAACTAATCAGGATTCTGCAAAACCGGAGGATATCAAACAGAACGAAAAAGAGACTCGTGCAGACCTTAGTTTTCTCAATCTTCCTCTATGGCTCTGAGGCTTGGACAATCCGAGTGTCAGAGAGGAAGAACATTGACGCATTTGAGATGTGGTGTTGGCGAAGGATGCTCCGCATACCGTGGACCGCTGAAAGAACAAATGTCTCTATCCTGAAGCAACATCGAATTAGCACAAGACTGTCGACTATTTGTTACCAAAAGATTCTGGGATACTTTGGTCACATTGCCCGCCGCCAACCCAGTAATCTGGATAAGCTCATAGTTGTGGGAAGGGTGGAGGGCAAAAGACCGCACGGCCGATCACCTAGCCGCTGGTCTGACCAGATCAAGTCGCTCACGGGCCTCCCGCTTACTACTGCATTGCGGAAAGCCGAGGACAGGATGGAGTGGAAGGCTATCGTGTCGAGCGTCACGAGGTCACTTCAATGCGGACACGACCTTTAGAAATGAAGAATGCGACCAAGAAGAAGAAGAAGATTTCCTTACTCGGGATACAAACTATCCCTATACCAAATTTCGTCAAAATCGGTTGAACAGATGGGGCGTGAAAGCGTAGCATACAGACAAACAGACACACTTTCGCATTTATAATATTAGTATGGAATTCCATGAATTCTACTAGAAAAATCCCATTTACCCACAAATGAATACAGATTCATTTATACTATTGCGCGCTATTTTCTTGTGCTGACTTAAAAATGTACATAATCCTAAAAAATCATTATCATAATATTATAAAATTATATTATGGACTACTCATTGTTACGCCTTTGATATACTTAAGCATTAAAAACAAATTATAGCTCTCTATGGTACTAGAGCCGAATATTACCACGATCTTCACTGATCTGCTAACCAGATGAAACATACTTTTTATTTTTATTTTACAATAGATAAATACGCCTAAAATAGCTTGCCTATCAAAAAATAATAATTTTAAATAATTAAAAAAATATATTTTTGGAGTCTATTCCTAATTATCTTTAAAATGATATACATCAACCCGATGTAACGCTATAAAAATTATTTTACTTCGCATTCGCTTCTATGAGAGCACCCCTGAAATAAAGATTTTTATAACTTTTTAAGTCATATTCGGCTGAAGGCCATCGGTTTACATATTATATTTAAATTTGAAGTAATTACGTTCAGTAATTCAGAAGTTATAAGGCTCTGACAGACGGACGGACAATTGCAAATTCACTCAAGTAGACTCAGAGACCTTCGCTTCGCTCGGTCAATTAAGCTGATTGTTCCTTGATTGCATTATGCGTCTGATGGAAAGTGATAAGCCTAAACATTTTTTTGAAAGAACTACATTCGTAATAAAACTTTAATCCACTAGTTTTAAGGTTTATATTTTAATTTTTTTAAATATTCGTTTTCACTTCTATCGGCAGACTGCCAATGACTGCCTTTTTTTTCAATGACAAACTTTTCTCGATGACGAAGTTGCATAGAAGCTTCGAACCGGCTTCGCATTCGGCAACCCAAGTCAGTGTAACACTTGTTAGGTACGTAACGTATGCATTGTATATTAATTACAAAGTGTAACATTTTTCTGTTTATGGAAAGAGCAACTGCTGAGTTTCTTGCCGGTTCTTCTCAGTAGAATAGTTTTCCGACCCGGATTCTTACATTAAATTTAAAATAATTTGCCCAAGTTGTTCTATGTGAAATAAATCATTTCATTTTCATTTCCACGAAGAACAAAGATCTGAGCATCTCTGTTTTGCATTTTTAGATTGTTTTGACAAGTACCTAATGTGGCGCCGTATTAAAACAATCAGTAAATTCCAATTTTGCTGTAATTTTTTTATCAGGTGTTATTTTAAAGTTTTTGAACATGGGAACAGCAAATAGAAGACGCGCAAAAAGTATAAATTGAAAAAGAACTAAAAAAAATAGAAAATACGAAAGGTTAGAGCAAACAAGAAAAAGCGACGGACTGACATACTGAAGATAGATACGTAAACCGTATGCTTATATCTTTGCCGGTAAATTCTATAAAGATCTGCAATTATTATTTAATTATACTCGTAACGTAAACAAATATTTTGTATCATCAACGCGTTCTGATAACTTCCGGTTAGGAAGTTTCTTCTTCGAAAATAACAAGTATGATACATTCATTACTCATTAGGCTAGAATTTTTTAACTGAAAATGAAGCAAAATAAACCAAAAGTGCTAGCAAATAGAGTCTAAATCACCTTAATGTTATTATGTAGTAGACGAGTAGATAACATTTACAGATATAGAGCGTCGAAAAATTTATAATATTTACCACGAATGTTTATTCGTGTTTCGTAGTACTCAGAAATCATATTTTGATATCAAAGATAAAAAGGTACCTATTTTCGTTATCATTAGGTACAGATACGGTTGAAAGAATAGAAAATGTTATTTTCTATGAAAACTTTGAATGAGTAATTTATAGCGAAAATATTACTTAAATCTCACGTAAACTTTTCTATGTTGTTTCTAATCCAAAAAGTATTTATATTAATTTGTAGTGGTAAAATCATTTTCCTTTGTTACTAACGACGCAGATAGAAACAATTGAATGTACTTCAAGTAATATTTAAAATCTAATACATCGAAATTATGCTTAGTGTTAGGTGGATTACCAATTATGTCTAAATTGCTTTTCGTATGAGACAAAAGTGAACAGGATCTTCTATATTTATGTGTGTCGGTTGCAAAACTCATCCACAGCTTTGTTCAATTTCTATAAATATTACCTGCCTATATAACAACTTGCATGCATTTTAATTTAACACCAAAAGCTGCAGAGTCCTAACCACAGCACTTTGGGTTAGAACTTGGGACCCTAAGTCTACGCTTCCATCGATTCTCCAAGTTAGGTGCCCTATATGTCGTAAACTTTAATTACAGGTGCAATGTAAATACAGGGCCCCTGCAAGGCAGGTGGATTATGACAAAGAATTTGGCACACCCAACGTTCCTATTTGCTATCTTATCATATTTACTCGAGATAACGGCTGGTTATTGAGCACACAATGTACAAACACCCCAGTCTCTGACTACAATAGTAAAGAACCTGTCGTCGATGCAAAAAACCTTATCAATGAGATAACAGGTGCAAAGGCTTGAAAATAATGTGATTAAAAACAAGTGTATTCGTGAAAGAACTATGGGCTTTGATCTTAAATTAGCAGTAGTTATAGTAACATTAGTAATAAGTACCAGTGTTTTAGGACAAGATGAAATAGTGAATGAAAATGAAAGAACTGGAAGTGAAAATGGGGATGTACTTCCGGAAGATGTTATCGCTGCAGTTACAGAAAAAACAGAAAATGATGCACCGGTAGAGTTAATAGAACAAACACAGACATTAGAAGTGAAGAGTGGGAAATACCAAGTTTTGAACGATGGTTTAGTCGGTGATACACCGACGAATTTGGAAGCCGTCGATCTTGGAACAAGCGATCCCCAAAACGAGCGTCAAGTTATTGCTCCACCCGATACTACTTACCCAACAAACCCGGAATATGGTACGATTTAAATTATTATAAGAAATATTAAATTGATAACATATTTAAAGAAAAAAGGTTTGGGGCCGCTTGCACAAGGACATTTAAACTGATTTAGTTAAATTTTGTGATGCCGTCCCTTTTTGGCAAAGGCATATTCTTGTTGCCAAAAAGGGTCAGCATTAAAATATTTAACTAAATCAATTTAAGAGTCCTTGTGCAAGTGGGCCTAAGTATAATGAAATACTACTCTGTCAAGAAAGTACCGGGAAAAGGTCTATTAAACACAAAATGTTAATTATTATTCCAAATTTATTGTATCTCCTTCAAAGTAGGCCCCTTCGGAAATAATACACTTAAGCCAACGAATAATCCAATTTTCAAAGCATTTTTAAAGGCATTTTTCGGAATCGACTTCAGTTCTTGCCACGAACTCTCTTTTATGTATTCTATCGATTGAAAACGGGTGCCACGAAGTGGTAATTTGAGTTTTGGAAAGAGAAAAAAGTCGGCCGGAGCCATATCCGGTGAATACGGTGGTTGTTCGATGGTATGTGTTGAGTTTTTGGTCAAAAATTCATTCACAATGATGGCCTTGTGCCGTTTAGTTGAAGACGTTGATGGCTGACCAGAGCGAGGCAAATCTTCCACCACATGTCGACCGCTTTTGAATGCATGGTACCACTCGTATGCACGTGTTTTTGATAAAGTCGATTCCCCGTAAGCTTTCTGCAACATTTTCAGCGACTCTGGACACGAAATTCCATTTGCGATGCAAAATTTGAGACAAACTCATACATTAATGTAGCTAAGCTTTGATAGCAAGACTTATGATAAATCGATTAAGTAGTCTATTTATTTATGGATTTAATAATAAGCGTATATTACTTTTTATTTGACTTGTTAATAAAAAACTATGGAATTTTAAGGAATTGTCTAATCTTTAGATTTCAGCAAATAAGCTGACTCATAAAGTCTAAACTACTCACCAACTTGTTTACTTGCTCTTTGAGCAACATTTAAAGTAATTTAAAATGCTTGATACGCGAAAGTGTATGTATGTTTGTCCGTCCGTATTTCCGTCTGCCTGACTGTCTGTTCCAATCTTTTCAACCGATTTTAACAAAATTTGTTGCACAGATAGGTTACATCACTTACATCCCGAGGATGGACAAAGTAGGTAAAACTATGTCCATCACCAGCCCCCCTAGCATGGGCCGAGACAATTTTCTCCCCGAGGAAAGGATAAAATTTTTATTCCTAAATAAATAAATAAAAACTCTAAATAACGGTGGATAAATAGTCCCCCGAGTCCCCGTGAAATGTCAAACGGGGATAAACTTCTCCTCTCCCCTGTTGCCGTGCTCTGAGAAGTGGATAAGTTAATTTTATCTCTTGTCAGTGGATAAAATCGGGGGATAAAATTTTTATCTCCGGCCCATGCTAGCCCTGCTGGGAAAATTTCGGGTAGCTGGATTTTTTTGTGGAAAAAATCAAAGAGATACTACGGGATTTTTCAAAAACCTAAATCTACGCAGACGAAATCGCGGATACCACGTCTACTGTTGAATTAACGAGGCTAAAAAGAGCTCAAGAAGCCTATTTGTTTAACAAATATTTTGTGAATGTGTAGAAAAAGACAGAATTTATACGTATCGAATTACTGACAGAAGAAGAGTAAATAGGGTAAGAAGACTAATAGGGCGAAAATCCTATCTCCTTGTAAAATTAACCTAAATGCAAAAGTGACTATAAAATAGACTAATGAGTTACTACTTACTATCGATGGAATGTTGATAGCAGAGGATGACTCAAGAGATGAGTCAGTAATGAATTAAATCACTGTGCACATAAACGCTCTTGCATCCATTGATAAAGCTTGAAGGTACATTCACTTGTAAATAATTGTGATATGATTAATAAGACAGGTTATACGATATTTATCAAATAAATATTATAAATGCGAAAGTTTGGATGGATGTATGGATGTATGGATGTATGGATGTTTGTTACTCAATCACGCTCCAACGGCTGAACGGATCTGGATGAAATTTGGCACAGAGATTGATTATAGTCTGGAATAGCACATAGGCTACTTTTTATCCCGGAAAATTAAAGAGTTCCCGCGGGAACCGAAAAACCGCAATCCACGCGGACGAAGTCGCGGGCATTAGCTAGTTCTTACTATAGTATTTATTCTTACTAATAGTGGTATGATACCTGATTAGGCATGAGTTACGTAGACATTAGATTACTGGCAGGTTATAGATAAAAATAAGCATTGAGCTGTTTCAACTAGAAGCAGTTGCAGTTTGCCTGGTGGGAGGCTTGGGCCGTGGCTAGTTACCACCCTACAGGCAAAGACGTACCGCCAAGTGATTTAGCGTTCCGGTACGATGCCGTGTAGAAACAGATAGGGTTTAATATTACTGCCGTGCCACTAACAAGTTAGCCCGCTACCATCTTAGACTGCATCATTACTTACATCAGGTGAGATCGCAGTCAAGGGCTAAGTTGTAGTGGAATAAAAAAAAAAGCAGTGCTTCCCTGCCTCTTTGACATGAGCGCTACTGCTTACTAGTAGTGATATAGCAGTAGGATACCATAAAAGTATTTGGTTGAGACTAATTTTAATGTATATAATGGTGGGTGGATTCATGTTCTTTAGCCGTGTATAGGACAACAATCAAGGAAATGATAGACTTTCGAAAAATCTTACGGAGATACAATTGTTTGAACTTAAACTACTAGTATAATAGATAGGAATAGTTTGATAGGAATAGTTTGAAGTCACAGTGCAGAAAATAACTGCAGAGATAGTGAGTCCAATTCTCGAGCCCTAAATTAATTTTGACAAAATGATTGCATGCAAGACATCTTCACCAAAGACGTGGACTGATTCTCGCATGATAAGCGCAAAAATTATGCAAGGTGCACGAGGATGATGAAGTCCTTAAAGAATATTTAAATTATTTTTTACAACTTTATTTAATTGAAGGCCTTTGCTAGTTCCAAACATGACACATTTAAAAGTACTCGGTAGGTACATTGTTTATCTGCCCTGATAAAATACAGAGCCCTTATCTCTACCTAATTGTCTCCATTGGGCTTTGATATAAACCTGCTATGTAAAGTTGTTCCTCATGCTTAGGACTAATTTTAATTTTAGGTGTCAGTTATATTTGGTTTGGTTATTAAGGTGCGGTTGTTATCGCAGATATACTATACTATAATATAATGCTATAATGATTAAAGGGATACTTAATAAAATATGCAATAATGAATACTATTTCTTCCGTAAAAGAATCTTCAAATTCTCATTCAAAAAACTCTATGATACCATACCGTATCTGTGTACAGAATCCTCATAATCATAATCATAATTAGTTTTATTTTGCAAGAATATGGTATACATTATACAACACATAATTACATAGGTGTTAAAATTAAAACTATTGATGACATTGATGATGAACTCAGATCATGATTGCATAGGACTGCTTAGATTTTTATCATGAAACGATGATAGCTTAGTCACTTAGTGGTTAGGATAGGATTCGGGTGGTCTGTGGTTCGATCCCCTGGCACCTTAAACTTTTCGGAGTAATGTGCCGTGTGCGTTCTGAGAATATCACTATGCTTAAACGGTGAAGGATGACATCGCTAGGAAACCTGAGAATTCATAATGCTCTCAAACGTGTCTGAAGTCTGCCATTCCGCACATGGCCAGCATGGTGGACTATGGCCAAATCCTTCTCATTCTAAGAAGAGACTTAGTAGTTAGCCGGCAATGGGTTGATGTCATGATGAATCTTATATGCGTCGAAGTATTTTTCAATTACACGTAGTGTTTGCGCTATATTGTTTACTATAGGCACATGTTCTTGGCTTGGCTCTTAACGGTTCATTGGTTCCCAAATCCCAACCTACTAGTCTTTCGATTTTCCCAAAATCAGTACCAATTACTGTTCCGAGTCTCATGCTATTCCTTCCACGTACTGTATTATGAGGGCACGATAATTTCATTAGACATAACAAAATCGATGGCAATAAATAGGACGACAATAAAAATAAACTCGAGATAAACTGTAAACAGATTGAGTTTGCTCTTATTGCGCAGATTTCGAAACAAACACGATAAAAAACATAAATTGATTATTTGACCCGACTTTAATGATGTTTTGTAGTTAGATTTTAGTTTTCCATGTTTATCTTGTAACTCGTAGCTATTACCCCCTAAACTCCGCAATCCTGTCATCGCATTAACTTAAAGTCGGATTCTACAGATTATACTTAAAACAAAGAAGTTACTAATAACAAGCTGACATCACCCATACTAGGAATAACTGTTGACTGATATGAAAGTGATAAGCTATCAATATTATCAGAGCTCGTCGATATTACATTAGGCTTCTACGGGCATCTGGCTGAATAATATAACACAAAATTTTATTTATGGTAGGTATAGGTACTTTACTATCAAAGACTGCGTGATCGTTATAAAAATACCGAGAAAACACATGTACTTAGGTAAGACCAGAATGGTAAATGGGACTGTGGCACCAATGAATCCGAATTCCGAAGACGTCCAATATAATATACCTATGAAAGCCACTGATTCCTTAGAGAAGAACCGAAACCCTAGAAATCCCATAACCAAATTCCTAAAGTAAACATTATCTCATAACCACATCCCTTAGAGAGATTCCAAAGAGAAGAGCTATTTATTATTAAGAAAGTCATGCGAAATAGGTACTTGACCGGACAACCGTGTTGAATTAAAAAAAACAATTACCCTACGATTCATATTAATTGCATTCATATTCAATTTCAGATCACATCGATGGCCGAATCCTCCCTGATACCAGCTATCAAAACAATGGTCAGCCTTACGTCATCACTCAGCAAAGGCTGGCACAGATTCGATCTAACTTCATGTACTGGTTCTACGACCGAGGAGGGAACGATGATATGGGAGATTACCAGAGAGACATCCACACATCCACGCCACAGATTCACAAGAACTTTAATTTCCAGCTACCATTCTTTGGGTTCAGATTTAATTACACAAGGGTAAGTTAAACTATCAAACTATCCTAATTTTTCTTCTTCCTCATTTGTTAAGACACTAATTAAGTTCAAAATGATCAAAAGTCTCAAATTATAATAATTATTATAGTTATCATTAATTATTATCTTCAACCTTACCAGCCAATTTTCTTCTTAACCACCCAGGAGCATCTGCAGCATTTGTTACAATGGTAATTAATACGTTAACTGCCTCGTTGGTCTTGTGGTTGGCATGTTCGACTGCGGCCGACGAGGTCCCGGGTTCGAGTCCCGGGTCGGGCCATAATTGAGTATTGGGTTTTTCTGACTTGAAATTCTCAGTAGGTACTACCCCGGAGTTGGAGGAGGAGGAAGTTGGCGGTGTTCCACCCCCGTGCCTCGGAGAGCACGTTAAACCGTCGGTCCTACGCCTGATCTCTCTCCGGTCGTGTCGGATTTTCCGTCCCATCGGGCTATGAGAGTAAAGGAACAGAGATTGCACCTGTGCTTGCGCACACACCTGTGCACTATAATATCTCCCGCGCAGATGGCTAATCTCTCTGAAGATTTGCCGCCGTGGCCGAAATTCGGTCGGGAGGACATTATTATTATTATTACCTATTATTAATTAATACGTTGCCAGTCATTCATGAATTTATTTATCTGCCCCATTTTCTTGTTTTGCTTCATGCAATACACACAATAGAATTTAGAAGAAAGCAATCTGCTCGTATTTTTCAAAAAGTTTTACTTGCAATCCCTTTTAAAGCGTTTGTTTTACAGTCGATTTGTCAATCATCAAAAAAGTAACAAGTTTCATCTCTTTTCAGTTATCCATGAACGGCTATCTCTACTTCAGCGATCCACCAGATCACTACACTTACCCCTTATCTTTCCCTATGAGAGACTGGCCAGCAATAAATGACCCTTCCTTCATCGGTATATTCTTCAGCAAGTGTCGCATTGGAAGCCAGCGGCCTGAGGACCCAGATCAAAGAAGACCTGGTGTTTATTTTAGGATGGACAGAGATTTGCAGGTAGGTAATTGTGGGAGTTTATTACCAATATTTTAGTCTATTTTATGAAATATCATAAATAGAAAAACAATCCGGTATAATTAGTAACTTATATGAAAATATCAACTCTAAAGATCCTACTTGCAGAAAGCCACTTACTTTTAATTTTCTTTGCGTCAAAAGAATTAAAATTTTAACATTAATTATTTAATTTGACCATCCTCTCCTAAGTTTAAAATATAAAACTTTTTTTCTCCACAGTTCAATTTTAATTCTCGCAATCATTGTCGTGCTTTTGCCATGAAAATGAATTGTAGTCGTATTATACATTTTTAATAAACATTATAATGATTTTTTGCAAACCTGCATCTCCTTTTAGACTCGTACAGACCAACTTGGTGTGGAAATGAGGGAACGTATCACGTGGGATATTCGTGAGGGCGTCATCGGTTCCGAAGCCTTCTTCCCTAAACATGCCATCACGATTACTTGGAAGAATATGTCCTTTGCTGGTGGTATTGACAATGCTTTATTTACGGTGAGTTTTAGGTACTACTTACTCTTAAAATTATTTAATTCATACTTTATAATTTACACATAATTTTGATTTAGATCCCTGACTTATAGTTATGATTTAACAGACTAACAGCTTCCAAATGGTACTGGCGACAGATGAAGTATTTACGTATGCCATCTTCAACTACCTCGAGATCAATTGGAGCTCCCATACCGAAGCTGGCGGTGATACCACTACTGGGGAAGGTGGTGTTCCAGCCTATGTAAGTTCAAGCATTAAAAGTCACAAGCATTGGACAATGCTTTACAATATATTTTTTTTTATTTTCTTGCTTATAATGCCTCATGGCATGCTTGCATACCACTATAAATAGCTATAAATTATTGGAAAAGATGGTACTTATCCAAAGTTTTTTGTTCTAAACCAGGTAAGGGTACGTGACATAAAATTGTTTTTTTTTATTCAGTGGGTACAAGTTAGCCCTTGACTGCGATCTCACCTGATGGTGATGATGCAGTCTAAGATGGTAACGGGCTAACCTGTTGGCATGGCAGTTATACACCCATACCCCTAATCGGTTTCTACACGACATCGTACCGGAACGCTAAATCGCTTGGCAGAAATAAGTTCAAGAAATCATGTGTCTATCACTTTCGATAAAAGTTAATAGTCTGATTTTAATTGTAATCTTATTTTGTGCCATAGATTGGTTTCAACGCAGGCAACGCTACACGCAGCTACGAATACAAGCCCTACTCCCAAGCGTCTGTGCTCAGAGACTTGACCGGAAGAGGCTGGGCTAACGGATTCCCTGGACGACATATCTTCAGGATAGACGAGAATATTCTTATGGGCACATGCAATAAGGATATAGGTACGAAATTCCTCTGTATTTTTATATCGATTGCCAATATAAAAGGACTGGCACCAAGCCAGACAGACGCAAGCAATATTTAGCCTAGACACGATAGACAAAGTACAATTTTTGATGAAATTTTACAAAAATTTGCTCATATTTTGCTCGAAAATTATTTCTAAGCTTAGTTATGGCAAAATTCCTAAAAGTATTTTTCATAAGTTTTTTTTATTTTAGAGTTGGTTGATAACTCAGAATTTTAAAGTGGCTTTGGAGACTTCGCCGTTCATAATGTCAACATTATTTTTCTTGTTTTTGTCGTTATTGTCTGAGTAGAATTGTGGATTGTGCAAATTTAAATCACATTTCAGACGGTGCCAATCTTCCACTAATGTTTGCCCCTGAAAGTGGTAACATGCTTGGCGGTACCATTGTCAACATTACTGGCCCTTGCTTCAAAACAACTGACCGGATTTCGTGCAGATTCGACACAGAATCCGTCATCGGTGCCGTTATAGATGAAAACAGAGCTATTTGCGTCCAACCACGTTTTTGGCATAATGGTTACGCTAGATTCGAAATTGCTATCAACAACGAGCCTTATAAGTGGAAGGGAAGATTCTTCGTTGGTAAGAAACAAAAAATTATCATACTATACATTGATCCAGTTGATTTTGTTATTACAATTTACAAACTTGGTTTATTTGTGAAATATTAATAAAACCTTATTTGCATTTGTTAGATTTGTGCCGTATGCATTTAAGCTTGTGTTATCTAAAAAAATCTATGATTAATACTTATAGTTTTATATCACCAGAGTTATTCTTTATCGACCAATTGGGTATTTTGTAACTCTAAAAATACGACAGTTTGTGACATTAAAAATGCAAATTGAATATTCTAGAAACACCCGCAACCGCCACTGAAAAAATCTTCTTCCCCGATAACGCTGTCCATGAGAGGTTACCTCCTGAAGTTCGCATGACATGGGACCGCTTCAACTTGACAACCAACATGAATGTACAGCTGCAGATCAGTTTATGGGGCTACAAAGAAATTACAATCCGACCGCAACTGGAATTTATTGATATGATAGAAATGGGCGTTGCCAATACAGGAGAATATGTGATCAATCCTCAAAACTTCCGCAATAGAGACAATATTATGCACAATGACATGCAGTTTGGTTTTATTCAGATCAACTTGACCACTCCAGAAGTGTATAAAGGTGTTCCAATTTCACCGTAAGTTTCATCTTATCCACAGCTTTTTTTTTTCAAATTCAAAACTAGTTCCTAACAATAGAAACCATGTGATTCTCTACAGGCCAAATAGCTTATTTTCGCTGGTAGTAAACTGTAAAAATTTGCTTTTATCCCTCAAATGTCATCATGTAGTGTTTTAAAGAAATTATTGACGTCTTATTTGAAACTTACCAGGGTTCTATGGAGTAGGCCAATCCCTCTTGGATGGTACTTCGCTCCTCAATGGGAGAGAATTCATGGACAACGCTGGCCACAAACCATGTGCAATAACTGGCTGAGAAACGATCGTTTCCTCAAGAACTATGCAGCTCAAGTCTGGGTTTGCCCTTGTACTCTGGAACATGCTTTGCTGGATAAAGGACGCTTTATGCCCGATTTGCACTGCGATCGAGATATCAACCCAACGTGTAGATATCATTGGGGCGCCTTGCATTGCGTTAGGAGTGGTGCTCCAAGGTAAGAGCATAAATAATAATATTGATCCTCTCTTTTGTAACTAAGTATATATTTTTTCATTTGCTTAAGTCTCTTTCGTGTCTTCCATTAGGCTAAAATTTTACTGATTCACGTCTTGTTACTAAGTAACAAGAGATGTGATGAAAGATTTTTTAAGAATATTTTTAGTTGTATAGCCTGTACTTTGCTATCTTGTTATGTTATCTTTTTTTCTTTAGCTCCGAGGGGTCAGGACAGCAGTGTTGTTACGACAAGAATGGTTTCCTCATGCTTTCATACGACCAGATGTGGGGTTCTCAACCTCACCGATCTCACGACTTTGGTTTCACTCCTTACAATGAAGCTAACAAGGTATACTTAAGGCTTTTTATCAAAACCACATAATCACATTAAAGTCACATTTTTTGGGACTATTATTGCAACATTACAGAAAAGTGACAATTACACTTTTGAAACATCTGATGTGCTAACTCCTCAAAACAATTTTCATCACCATTCTTTACAATAACGTCTTCTATATACGTAGTTTTAGCAATTACAGCAATTTTCTTTTGTTCTTCAGGTTCCATCTCTTTCCCATTGGTTCCACGACATGATACCATTTTACCAGTGTTGCATGTGGCAAGAGGAACAGGCAGTTGGCTGTGAAACTTTCAGGTTTGTACTTTTAATTCAATATACTTAATACATTTTCAACGAGACCTTAAGGCTTAATTATTAAGGTTATACGTTATACGCAATACCTCTTGACTCTTGAGTGTGAGTGGTTATGTTGGCAATGTTCATTTCTTTTTCTTCAAGGCAGAAAATTTATGCTATTTGGTCTTTCTAGGTTTGAACGACGTCCTTCTCAAGATTGTGTGGGATATCAGGCTCCTGGAGTGGCAGGGATATTTGGGGATCCTCACTTTGTTACATTTGACGGCTTGCAATATACCTTCAACGGAAAAGGTAAGATTTTCACTTTCGCGTGATTCTTCTATTTATTTATAAAAGCTAATTGGAATTAATTATAAACGCTGATAGCCTAGTCGCTTAAACGCCCGGCTTACTATTCGCGTGATCGGGGATCATTTACCTCTAAATTTTCGGAGTTACATGGTACATTTTAACAAATTAAATAATTAATCATTATGAGAAAACCGATCAGTACGCCCGAGAGTTCTTCGTATTATTCTCAAGATGTGTGAAATCTACCAATCCACACTTGACCATCGTGGTGGACTATGGTCAAACCATTCTCATTCTGAGAAGGTTCTTGTGGTCAGTAGTTAGTCGGACAATCTATTCTATTGATTGACCGTTGATGATGATAAATTTACATTTTGTAGTAACCAAATTTGGAGTTCACAGTCCAATTCAACTTTTTGTTCCTGTAGGTGAATATGTGCTGGTGAGAGTGGACCGCCCAGAGATAAAGCTGGACGTGCAAGGTCGCTTCGAACAAACGCCTAGAAACAGATTTGGGGCAGTTAATGCTACTGTACTGACGTCGATTGTAGCTGCTTCGAATAACTCTATCCCGATTGAGGTATGTGTTAATAGAATTCATACATTGATGTCCCTTTTTTTTTGTAGTTCGCTTGTGTTTACTTTAAAATCATGGTTTCATATATTCTCCTTTTTTTATATGCTTTTCTCCGTGAGAGTTGGATCTTACTTCTTTATGCTCTAGTACAAGTCCAAATAACTCCTAACAATCTCCACGATGCAGTGATTTTGTAATTCTTCTTTGGTTAGCAATAAATGGGCTATGTTATGGGCACTTCTTCGATTTCATGTCAATATCGACCGGTGTAAAATTTTTTTTTTTTTTTTTGCGTTATTGTTTTTTTAAGTTGACCTTGACAAAGGGGTACCTTCATTTATCACAGTGATGAGGAAGGCCTCTCACCAGGATCTGATTCTCTTGGAGATATAAGGTGTTTGGTAATTATTGTGGTCATGGTAATGAAAAATTGTGACATGGTAATGAGGTCCGGGATATGGTGATTAGAATATGCATATGGTAATTTGGTAATGATAATGGTGATGAGTAATATGAATAAAACATAAATGTTTGTGTTATAAAAATCTAGAAGAAAATGTGGAAAAATACAGAAATAAAACTGAAAGAACAATTATATTATCTTAATATCTAAAAAAAAGTATAAATGAGTTAATCGCGATTCGCAAAATTCAAAAGTCAGTCACGATGACAACATAAATAGATTCAGTAATCTTCTTATCAAATATATAGTTAGCTAGAGTAAACGTCTAAGTATATTATGAATATTATCAAAATAACCCTATTTTCACAAAATCTTTTTAAAATTGTGAAAGAAATTTAATTACTTGTACGAAATTTAATAAGCAAAAGTCGGTCTTGTCCACGAGATCAATAAATTCAGTAAACTTCTTAACAAATAGATAGTAAGCGAAAAGTAAGCTTCTATTAGAATATTATCAAAATAACTCTTTGTACACAAAATCTTTTTAAAACGGCATGTCAAACATACTCATACAAAATTTTACAAAAAAAACAGTCTCGTTAACTTAACCAATATATTAAGTAATCTTCTTAACAAACCCACTTAGATTTACCGCGTAATCATCGTCGTAAGCGTCTAAGTATACTATAAATACATAGTATCAAAAGAAGCTCACTGTAAGTATACTATAAATACATAGTATCAAAAGAAGCTCACTGCGCTTAAAGTTATTTAAAAAAAACATGCTTTAGTTACCAGCATAATGTTAAAAAAAATTATAAGCAAAAGTCAGTCTCATTGAAAAATCATTTTAACATAGATCGCTTCAGCAATAAAAATAGCCTAAGCCTCCCACGTCCTGGTGGGAGGCTAGTTACCACCCTACCGACAAAGACGTGCCGCCAAGCGATTTAGCGTTCCGGCACGATGTCGTGTATGTCGTGTCCATGCCCCTAACAGGTTGGCTCGTTACCATCTTAGACTGCATCATCACTTACCATCAGGTGAGATCGCAGTCAAGGGCTAAATTGTAGTGGTAAAAAAAAGTCGATCTCGTTGACGAAATCAACCGATTCAGCAAAGTTCTCATAAAATTAATAATTGTGTAGAGTAGGTATAAGTATATAATGAATAGTATTAAAATAATACTCTGAACTGAAACTCTCTTACACACACAACTTAAAATAACATGCTTCAGTGACATGATCATATAAAAATTTAAAACAAACGCCAGTCTTCTTGACCACTTAAAAGATAGAACAACAAAGTTTTTGAAAAATTAAGTAAACTAGTATCTCAGTGTTGACTAGCACCAAAATAACTCTGAACTAATTTTAAAAAATAACAGATGTCAGTGAAGGAATAAAGTCACAAAGCGCTTCAGACGTGTGGATGGAACGTCTACGACATAGGGGTGGAAACTCGCATGGCGCCTTGCAGCACGGTGGTAGAAAGGTGAAGTGAGCACATTCGCCGAAATATATCCCATAAAATACTGGTACGCCGGCTACATTACGGCGGTGATCCAGAGTTTGAAGTTTCGCCAGAAGAGGTGAATCTTCGCCAATCAACCTCCTAGCGGCATCAAGAGCCGCCAGCTGATACTTAGCAGAGCCATCATAAAGGTGACTGCAGTACTCCATGCACAACCGAACTTGGGCTTGATATAGGCTAACCAGTTGGCGTGGCGTGAAGTACTGCTTGACCTTGTTAAGTATACCAAGTTTTTTGGTGGCTGTCTTGGCTTTCGCTCCCGAAGTTGATCTTGGCCATGATGTCGAGGCCTAGGATATTGGCAATCGGCAGACGGCAAGGATATATCTCGAAAAGTGGGAGTCAAGATGAATGTACGCCGTTTTGCTGTGAGCAAACATGCCTGCGTTTTGGTTGCGTTAAACTCCACCAAATTGGCAACACCCCAATTTGAAACAAATTTCAGGGTAGAGTTCAACCGCTGAACCATCGCCTGTCTGAGTTCATTGGTATCTGAACTACTTGAGCGTGAACTGGATATGTATCTCTCCATTATAGTGCTGTCGTCTATGTACCCAAGGATACCGGGTTGCAACAGATCATTGATGTGCAACAGAAATAGTGTAGCGGAGAGAATAGACCCTTGAGGAACACCGGCAATAATAGCCATAAGATCTGACACGCAGCCATCAATGACTACTCTGAAGGATATTTCACTCAAGAAATCAGATATTCAGACACAAGCTCGGCGGGAGACCGAATGCTGGAAGCTTGCAAAGAAGGGTGAACCCGGTCGAAAGCCTTAGAGATATCGAAAGATATAGCAAGCGCCTCTCCATGTTTCTCTATGGCTTCACCCCAAATATGGGTGGCGTACACGAGTAGATTACCGGCAGACCGTTTTTTACGAAACCCGTATTGGCGGTCTGAAAGTAGATCATTAGACTCTAGGTACGCCAAGAGCTTCGTATTTAAGATGCGCCCCATACTCTTACAGAGTAGTAAGGTAGTATTAAACTTAAATCTGTTATCAGTTTCTACGCTACATCGTACCGGAACGCTAAATCACATGGCACGGTACGTCTTCGCCGGTAGAGTGGTGGGTGGTAACCAGCCTCGGCCAATGCTTACCGCCAGATCAGACCGGAAACCATTTTAAAGATTATAAAATGCCAAAATTGCCCCTGTCGGGAATCGAGCCCAGTAACTCCTGTTTTTGAGACCGAAGCACTCACCACAGGAGCGCCAGGGAGGTCGTCAAAACCTAGAAGTTCCCATACATTGAAGCACTAATCTAATTACCTAGCCAATGCCTAATTGCCATGTACGTAAAATGGTCATGGTAATAATGGTAATTAGAATCACGGTAATTAGGATTGGTTAGTATTTAAATTTTTACTTGATAAGTAAGCATAGTATTTTTTTTAAATGTGCTTTGTTAGAAAGTAAAACATACTTAAAATATAAAAAAAATACAAATATGTAAAGGTGATAACTACTTACGGTATAGTGAGAGTTCTATGAATGAGGGTTTAAAGTTGACAAAATGAAATTTCCGTTGGAGAATGCGAAATATTTTCGTAACCCAACGACGAAGACACCTCTGTTCTACACGAATTGCTCAAGGCTACTGAATTTGTTCGTAAGACGCGACGACGATGCGGATTTTATGGATATGTGGGTAGTTACGTTAGTGTTTGTATAAGATCACATGAATGATTAAAAAGTCGTGGGACAGACTTTAGTCACTAGTAAAAAAATAATTCAAAGACGTAGTCTCACGCTGCTGTTGTTATTTAAAACATTAATTATTCATTATTTAAATATATTTTTTTGAGAATTTTTAATCCACTATATACTTTAAATAAATTGGTTTGTTATCTGCGACATGAGCAGTGGGACAGTCATGGAGGTTAGATATTGGAGGTTTAAAATTTTTTTTTAGATGGATCTCACCTCTTTTTTGTTATTTTTCTTGATGGAGGGTGTAGAGGACATTGTCTAGTGTCTACAAAAAAAATTACATAAGCCAGAGTTAGTTTTAACCTACGTTCTCCAGCTTGGGACATCGTTTTTACCACATTTCGAAGAAGCATCCTTATGCTATTATTTGTACTCAATCTATAATTTCTCCGTTTTCCCTGCAGGTGAGACTGCGTCCACAGCACGCTCAGTGGAGGTATCGACTAGATGTGTTTGCTGATAACAGAAGAATCTACTTCGATCGGTCTTCGTTAAGAGTACAATATTTCCCCGGTAAGTTAGCAGTATCTTCTTCTTTTTAAATATACAAAAGGAAAAGGTGACTGACTGATTGACTGACTGATCTATCAACGCACAGCTCAAACCACTGTACGGATCAGGCTGAAATTTGGCATACAGATAGCTTTTATGACGTAGGCATTCGCTAAGAAAGGATTTTTAAAAATTCAATCCCTAAGAGGGTAAAATAGGGGTTTGAAATTTGTATGAAAACCGAACTTAACGTGAGCGAAGCTGCTCGCAAAAGCTAGTCATGAATATAATATAATATAAATTATTTTATTACCTGATCCAACACATAGTAAACTCAAAAACACACACAGGAATAAGTACTTAAAATCTTACATATTTAACGTCTATAAAGGGCCCCAACTCTATCACTTATAATCTACTTTAAAGTACGAGTAACTACAATATTACCGATGCATTTCTCTAGAATTACATACCTAACCTTTCGACAGACCTTATTTGTTCATGTAACTGTAAGTATTCTAATGATAGTCTGATCTACTAGGGGAGCGATTAGTGTACTATGTTGTATTATCTAACCTCTTGAATCTGAATCCAGTTCAGTACCTATAGCCATTTAATAAATAATTGAAATGGTTATAGATTTTAATGCATTAGTGCCTTGTTGACAACACAATTTTCAAAGACCTCAAATTAGCCAGCTTAAATTTGTTTTTCGACCTAGGTGTGACAGTGTACCAGCCTATGTATATCCTGAACCAGTCGGAAATCGTGATCATGTTCCCTTCGGGTGCTGGAGTTGAGGTGATAGAAAATAGGGGCTTCATGAGCGCCAGAGTTTATTTGCCTTGGACTTATATGGTAAGTACTATATTTAGCCTTGTGGAAAATTAAATCTTCAATTTATTATTGCATATCTTTTGGCAATTACTTATACGTCTTATATTACCGTAGTGTAACCTATATGTCTCAATAAGAAACACAATGCATAGAAGATCCTTTTCTATGGTGTAGCTATTAGCCAAAGGCTTGTACACTGCTTGTACCGTATGCCAAGAATAAATAGAGCAACTTGCGTAAGTATCGTGTGTAGGTTATTCAGATTTAATCATCTTCATTATTTCAACCCATTGCCCACTGAACATTAGCCTCTTCCCTGAATGAGAAGATTTTGGCCATAGTCAACCACGATCAAGATCAACGATGGTATTCAGACTCTTGGCCAAGTGCTATAATGGCAGACTTTACACACTCTTGAGAACATTAAAAAGAATTCTCGGGCATGCAGATTTCTTCACGATGTTTTCTTTCACCGTTATAACAATTGATATTGAATCCCCGATTGTGTAAAAAATATCGTAATCGTAAACGTCAAACATACAACTCGAACTGTTTAAACTTTAAGGAGTTCATAGATGCCTGCATGGCACAAAAAATTGTATGAACTCTTTAAATAGCTCGATTAATACGTTCTCTCAAATGATTAAGATTTCCTTAGACAATTGGGTTAAAAATACTGAATGTTGACTTAGAAGACTAGCTATGGACATTTCGCACTAAAAAATTACCAAATTAATGTTTTTTTCCTAGAATCAAACTCGAGGGCTGTTTGGAAACTGGTCATTGGACGTCAATGATGACTTTGTTCGTCCCGATGGCTCTATATCAGCAATTGACATCAACAACTTCCAATCAGCGCATAGGGACTTCGGACAGTTTTGTAAGTATCTACCTATTTTATTTGCCCTGGATCATCCTGACTGATGGAATAAGTTTACCCTTGCTTTGCCTACAGTTTTACTATCTTGTTTTAAATTATAATCTTCATCATATTCAGATCTATGACAAGCATACATCTGAATATCGTAATATTCTAAGATGAAAAATGCGAAACTGAAATTAGCATAAGAAAGGCTCGACCGTAACAATAGCAAGATCTTCCTCCGAACGAGTGTTGTGAGGAAGATCGTGACCTCTGGACCTGGTCTGATCATTTATCTTTGGTAGTCGTATATATAGCGCAATTTAGAGAGAAAACTTCGTAATCGCGATTCAGGCTCTTTCTTTCCTTCGTGTGCTACCAGTAGCGCCATCTATTGGCATATGTGCGGAAAGCGAAGACCGCCACTATCGTCATCAATTCCGTATTTTAGTTAGATAAAGGAACTTAAAGAATTAAACAAAAATGCTCATTTATCGATGACCTTTAAGATCTGTAATTATCATCTTCATCGTCTTGGAATATCCCACTATTGGACAAAGGCTTGCTTCGGTGAAATATTTGTTATTTTTACTTTGGGATTCTAGGAAGATTTTATATTCACAGCTATACATAATATACATAATGATAATAATATTTACAAAAAAAAAGTTTAAGAATTTATTAAAAATCTTTTTAGGGCAACTGACTGATCGAGAACAAGAGGGTATAGGGGTAGCAATGTTCCTCAGAGAATACGGTCGTACGGCGGCTTACTTCAACGATAACAACTTCATACCGAACTTCATACGAGAGCCCATGGACTTCTTGCCAGGAAATCGCTCAGGAGATGTGAGGAGGGCGCAGGAAATATGTCAAGAGTCATATCAATGTCGATACGATTATGGTATGACGCTGAATAGAGACCAGGCGGAATTCACGAAGAACTACCTGTCTTCTATCGTAAGTATCTTCTAAAATTCTCTATTTGCAAAATGACCCTTATAATATTTATTTAAAATATACTTGAATTATACGCTTCATGAAATAATGAGACTGAAAGAGTCGGCCGGTAGATCTTAGCTAATCGTATTAAAATCGTACACAAAAAGAAATGAGCGCCACTTTATCTGGATGATTGAATTGACGGCAGCAATGTGAATAATAAAATCTAGAATAGCTTAATCTGTGAGGGATTTTAACAGAATCTAATCGCAGTTTTGATCTAGTTACTCTAGTATCAAGTATGTGATACTGGAACAGATCATTGAGAGCTTGCCATGAGGTTTGTAATTAGTTCTATAGTTCAATAACTTTAAGTATAATTTCCACCATATAGTTAGTGTTAATTTATGCAGAATCGCAAATTGTACAGTTAAACCTTTAAACGTGGGAAAATAGTGACTCAGTTTATAATAACAGAAAAACTTGCAATGGAAGGAAAATCTTAAGTACCCATTAATTATACTTTATCATACTTGATTTTTCTTTTGGTCGGTTTGTATGCTTAAATAATTGTTAAAACGGTAAGGGTTATTTTAAAATTAACGACTTTGAGCTAGAGTAACGTAGATTTTTACGTTATATCCTCCATAACATGTTTATTGGTATCAAATACATCAGCTCTTCTCTTTCACGAAGATTCATTTAAGACATACTTTCATTTATTTAAAAGATTACCCATCTAATCTTTTAAATTCCAAACTGATCTAGGTTTCCATTACATATTTATTATTGGAGTACTCTTTAATGCATTTTCCATAGTAAAATGCATTTATGGTAATCAGTTGCATGTGTCCACTTATAAAGTATATCTTGTGTCCATTCTATTGTTCGTGTAATTATAGTGAACTCCAAGGTCTTTATGTTAAGGGAATTCTATAGAAAATCTTCAGTCTTACCTCGATATCCGTTCGTGTCACTAAGATCATCTCTGAAATTTAAAGGTTAAAACTATTGCAATTCTATAAATTCGATATTCTTTACTATTTAAGATCGCATTGTCATGTATTTTCCAAAAAATATTTTCCAGGGTTATTAGTGAGCTGAGTGACTTATTCAGAATCTGTGTAACATTATCCTCAAAGAGCATAAACGCGATTTTCAAATTCCACTAGTAATTAAAATGTTTTAGATAATTTCCTTTATCCTTTTTCAAAGGTAAACATACGAGAAACAAACGCACGTCGAGTGATTAGCTGTGGAATATTGGAGACACCTCGATTTGGACGGAAGAGTAACTTCTTCTTCACTCCTGGAACAAGAGTAAGTATTTCTCTCTTGTCGCGTACTCTCTAGTTGCCAACAACTCTTTTAAAAATCACTTCATTTCTAAATACCCTAAAATGTTACTAACAGAAGTGTATTTTCCCACATTGAAAAAAGATGTAGTTATTCATTGCTTCTGATCTAGAACTTGTAACTATAAGATTTAACTTGCAACGTTGCAATGATCGCAATGAGTGTTATTATCTATATCGGGAACAATAATTCCAGGAAAGTTTGGTTAAAATTGTACTTTTCAGTCAATAGTAGCACGTTTTTTTTTTAAATACCTATATAGGCTAGCGCTTGGATGCAATCAGACTTGCTTGCAAGAGTCTTTCCCTATCATGCATGTACATACCTAATCTGAATAATTTTCCAATTCAGGTGAACTTCGAGTGCAACCAAAACTTTATCCTGATCGGAGACAAACGTCGTATCTGTGAGGAAAACGGTAGATGGAATCTGCCAGATTACGGCTACACTGAATGCTTACGTAAGTTTAAAAATTTACATCTTAATCGAATCATCTAAGTACTTACCAACGAATCCCTTCAGATATTTGAATTATTATTATCTTTCTTTAAGTAAATAGTACCTATACAAAAGTTCAAATGTTCAATGTTTTACAAACAGGTAACCAGGAGTATTCTCAACGCGCCCTGTTCTTGACTTGGGGCATCATAGTGGCAATTATTCTACCATTAGCACTTCTCATTTGCCTGTTATGGTTCTGGTGTTGGCACAAGCCGAGGTCCGAAGGCAAAGACGGTTTCCGCTTCGCAGACATTCCACGCTCGAAATCAGCTTCTCGACTTAATCTTAGATCAGCTTCAATGGGAAACATCACCGACACTATGAAATCCTCCACTTTACGTAGTCAAGATTTCGATGTTAAACCTAACACACCCGATACTCCCACTGAGGAAAGCCCCTTAAAACCTAGCTCGACTTTAATAACCAGAGCTGCACCTCTTCCACCATCCGAAGCAATGCAAGATGGTGATACTTCCGGCATTGGTTATTCTGACTCCAATAAAAGCGATTCTAATAAATCTGATAAAGCCAAAAAACGTCGCGCTTATGACAAAACCTACAGGACTAACGAGCCATTACCGAATGCCCCTGAAGTAGAATTTGCTGATAAGCCCTGGGATTTATCTGAAGAAGATCTGTTGTCCTTGACAACGCCATCCGAAACGGAGTCCAATAAAGACTCAACGTTGACACGACCCACTAAAGATATAAAATACATTAGCAAACCACGTCAAACTGGTCGACGTGCTCTTCCCAGTGATTCTGGTTACTCCACCAAAGAAGGATCAGAAGATCCTTATTCACCAAAGTACGAGGGTCAATACAGTCCTATACCGTCTCAGTATTCCCCAACTTACTCTGAAATTTACTCTCCACCAATAAGCCCAATATCGGACAACAGTCCAAGGAGCACTTTTAATAATACAGGTCTACCAGAGCCCCCTAAAAGTGCTCCTCCTACAGAAATAAAGACATTTACTCTTCCTCCGACAAGAGGAAAGTCTGTAGAAACACTAATCGATCCACCCGCGGCTGAAATGCCTACTTTTAGCAGCCGTTCCACTATGGTTTAGTCTTATCTATCGTAGGTACTGACAGGTATGATTAGCGCAAAATCCCACTGATAAAATATTTAGGTGAACAATTATTAACACTGCCCAAGATTATGACAATTTTCGGAGTATCGGGCTGACCAATTAATTTATTATTTTTAGTTATCTGTTATAACGAGTATTGTTTAGAATAAGTTAGAATTTGCACTTAGCTAGGTTACCAGTTACCACCACTTTTCAATTAGTTAGGGTTTTCTACAGGATTAAGTTTATTTTGTGTTGTGTTGTTTCCCATTGTTGTTGCTGTTTCAAAATTTTATTTAAATGTTTATAAATTAAAATGATTTGATGTAAAAAATTCAAAATACGATTAAAATATTTATAAATCGGAGTCACTATCACAGAGAGAGGAAATTTCTGTTCCGAAGCACGGTAGAATAACTTCCACTATGGTTGATTCTTTTTAATTTACTCAAATAGGAAAGCAAGGAATAAAGCTACCACATTTCGAGTGGAATAGAAATTTTCTCGGTCATGTGATGCGTTTTTGTTTTTACCCCGATAGCTGTTATTACTTGCTTTCTTATCAAGGTGTAAACAAAAATAACTGGGTCACAGGTTGGTAACATTTTTATTTGTTTTTTGATAGAGCTACTTTTTTGTTTGATACATACGTTTAATCTATGATCTGCTTCATCATAATATTTTAATGCTACAAAAGTAGATGTCCTTAATAATGTTTCGTAAAATCTGAATTTACGTTTGCGTAATTCTCCACCTCACAATTTTCAGTCATTTTTTTTACCATTTTTGCCCGAATCTATTTCGCAGAGAGCACATTATAAAGTCGTTGATCCTACATCTGAGCTCACTCCCGTCATGTTGAATTGCCGTCCAAATTAACTATGACATTGCATCGTGGGGATACAGAAATGTACCTCTGTTAGCACTCAATTGTGTACCTACCTTATCTTTTATAATCTCATGCATACCTACTTAGTGCCTAAATGTATTTGGTCGCCGTGGCTCATCAGCAGCCCTATTCTCTAACTTAGAGGCTATCAAAGAATGAAAGCCACTGACATATATTTTTTAACAACATTTTCATTGCAAGCCTTCAATGGATAAAAAATATAATATGTCAGTGGCTTTTATTCTTTGATAGCCATTGAGTTAAGAGCCGTCGAGTCGGTCCCGGTTATTATCACTAACATAACATCTGATAATAATCGTTATAAAACCCTGAGAGTAAAATACTCTTAGTCGAGTGACGAGTCGTATGCGACTACTAGGGAGTCGCATACGACTAGGGCGAGGACTAGGGAACCCACCGCATTATTATCCCAAGAAAATTCCTACCATTATATGATTAATGGAAAGGGGTCACGACCCTTAGTAATGAGGAATGCGACGCAGAGAGAGAGAGAGCGAGAGTTAGAGAATAGGGGGGCAGGAGAACAATATGATTAACTTTCTGTTCTGCAAACAGGTCACCAAGAGTACTCGGCACGTACCCTCGGCGCGACATGGGGCATCATCAGTGCCGTCATGGTTCCCATCGTGATAGTGCTAATTTGCATCGGATACCGCATCCTGAAGAGAAAGAGGGACGAGGAACGGGATGAGAGTGACTTCATACCAATCAAGTAAGTGTATGAAAATTCTTTTACCTACTAGATATCTGCGTCTTGATCTTAATTATACGCTTAATCACAAACGCAAACCAACCAATTTTTCGGCCAACCGTACCTACCATCCGCAATCCGCAAACCCCTGAAACTTTCGCAAAACTATACCTCTGAAACTTTCGAAAACTAATGAAACGTATCTTGGTACAACCACAACCATACGCCAAATAGAACGAGATAGATAGGTATGCCACCGGCGCGGCGCCAGCAACAACCACAGATGACAAGACCGTGGGTGGATAAAACCTTTGATAAACAAAAAACCGTGTTCCACTACCATTGGATGCTTTACGGTTTTGCTAAGTTACTTAAATAGTAGATACTAGTACCACTTAGTACTTAGGTTTTTAAAATACCTATTTTTGGAGCAAAATATTTAACAAAAACGTTATAGTGGGTGATTGAATGTTTTTTTTGTCTTAGACAGGCTCATAAGTGCAGATGAGCTGTGAAAGCGTAGCAGAGAGACAAATAGACAGGCAGACTATAAACAGTTTCGTATTTATAATAATGGTGTGTTTTTTTTTCAGAACACGAAACTTCGATCCAGATGAACAGTTAAAGCTGAATTCGGATGATGAGTCAATCCCTTACAAGAAAGACCTCACTGAGGACAGTCCAGAACCGACCGAACCTGTCAAAGTTGACACTGAAGCCACTTACCCATACACTCAAGAATACCAGCAGTCCCCAGACCAGTATCAACCATCAACTGACACGTTCGCGCAACCATACCAACCGCAAACCACTGAAACATTCGCACAACCGCAACCGTATGCTAGTACGAGTACGTCACCAGCGCCGCAATATCAACAGCAACAACCACAGACAAGTAGGGCATGGGCGGGTGAAACCGAAATTAATTAATAATTAGAGCTGTTTAGGCCCGTACTTTAAGGTCTTGCTCGCAACTAACGGCAAACTATCGAAGCTTTCGGTCAACTGCGCCAACCGCAAACCACTGAAGCTTTCGCGCAACCATCCAACCACAAACCACTGAAACGTTGGCACAACCACAACGTTGGCACGGTGTACTAGCACGAGTCACCAGAACAATCACAGCTACAGAAACAATCACAGGCGAGAAGAACAACTTATTCCACATCCATCTTCCGACTTCGATGCATCGATCGTCACGTTGTCGTTTATAGTTTTTAAGCACCTGACGTTGCGAGTGGACGATTTTGTTTTTTTTTTCAAAACTTTGTTTTCCGCTGTTTTTAAGAGACCACCTAATTTATTTTTTAAGTTTTTTGTCTAATAATTATAGAATTTTAAAAGTACATATTAGGTAGAATAAATAATACCTGTAGACCAGTAAATTCTGTGGGAATATCGAATTATAAGCCGTGCTTTTTAAGGAGCGACTTTTATTTGATGACTGAACGTTTAATATGTAAACCGATGGCCTTCAGCCGAATAGGTATGGCTTAAAAAGTTATAAAAATCTTTATTTCAGGGGGGCTCTCATAGATGCAAAGTAAAATATTTTTTATAGCGTTACATAGGGTTGCGGTATATCATTTTAAAGATAATTAGGAATAGAGTCAATTTTTCCCCTAAAATTGACGAAAGTGGGCTTTCAAAGTGGAGAATTTCTAACGTCCAAAGTTGACCTCAGAACTCTCAATTTTCTGAAAGGCTGAGCCTGAAACTTGATCAATTATTTGAATTATATCATGTACCTACTTGAACAAATACTAAAATAAGATAAATATTATAAGGATAATTTTTAATGAGCTTCAGTATTTTTTTTTGACAGAACTTCACAATGATGTCAATAGATGGCGCACTGTACAAGTTTATGGATACCGCGAGGTCTCAGTTCGGGGCGAACCACTAGTTAACATAATTAGGTAACTTTATTCTCTAAAAGCATCGATTACGTAGTTAGGTACGTTAACATAAGATATTTTTAAATTTTTCTATAATATGGTAAATAATTTCCAAGACAACAATTACTTATTGATTCCAATCCCACCTTTTTAAAATTATAAGGATGAATTTGAAAAGAGCACGTTTAATTACTTCAATATACTTACCTACCTACTTACATAAACCAAAAAATATATAAGTAACTGTAATTAATCATTAGGTAGGTAGATATGGAACTCCTCAGTATAGATTTCAATACAAAGGCTAAAGAGTTATGGCGTGCGGCCGTTAGTGTGTTAATTAATACATAGTTAATTATTTTTATACCTAATGTAATTAATAAATTATAGGTAGCATGACAAAGCTAAAAGTTTATAGGAAAGTAGTTATTTATGTCCTATTTTGCATGATTTTGTTGCTAAAATGCATATAGTTACTTAAAATAGGATTAAAAACTTTATTTTTCTACATTTCATAAACTACGTCTACTTAGGGGCCGTCCATTAATCACGTGATGTTTTTTGAGCATATTTTAACCCCCCCCTCCCCCTTGGTGATACGTGGTGAGGTTTAAGACTAACCCCCCCGCCCCCACCTAAAACCACGTGTATTTTTAAGTACCTACAAAGAATCTTAAACATTTTTTAATGCAACACGTACGAGGTAATAAACGGTGTACGCGTGTATTTGGCGCCAAAATAACAGAATAACTGGCGACTGGCAAATGGCAATGAAGCCGAGCTGGGCGATCGTCGCGGCGTGCGAGGACTTCGTTCGTTGCCTGGCAACGGCGAGTCAAGGTCACACTACACGCCGCTTTTCGGTTTAGAAATCGCGCGTTTGACGAAAAAATAAATACACGTGATATCTTACTACACCCCCCCCTCCCCCCTTGTGATATTTCGTGATTTTTGTTAAACCCCCTCCCCCCCCCCTTTCAAGCCTCGCGTGATTAATGGACGGCCCCTTAGTGGTTTTAACTTTTTAAGAACGAAAAATGCATGCAATAACTAAAATGCTTTTATAAAATAAAATTTAATTATTAGCTGAAAATTGCGTTTTATTCATTTCATACCATTTCCAGCTCACTAGTCACTACTGATCACTAACTAGTCTCCTCTCAGAATGAAAGAAGAGTTTGGCCATAGTCCACCAATGTGGCTATGTACGGATTGGTAGACTTAACACACATTTGCTAACATTATAAAGAACTCTCGGCTTGCAGGTTCCTTACTTTTTACTCAAGATTATTTCTTTCACCGTTACAGCAAGTAATATTTCCTTAGATTATGTATTAAAGAGGATATTTCAACCTTCTTCCAGACCTTGATCAGTAGTGTAACCGTTGAATCCGATCTTCCGTTAAGACGGACAAGGCAAGAAAAGTCAAGAATCCGCGATGTACCTAAAGCCACGTTTAAAAAAAGACGTTGAGACTGAGGCCAGAGATCAGACGTAGACAGAGAAGGAGAGAGGAGATTATAATGTTGTCCATAGAGGTAGGCATTACCTCCATGATGTTGTCAGTCAAATTGTCAAAACAAATGTCATTTGATTTTGACAGTTGACACCAATACGGAACATACGGCGGAATAATACCAATAAAATCCAATGTTTTCTGTTTGGATTATTACGGTTTTTAA
This sequence comes from Erebia ligea, assembly GCA_917051295.2. Taxonomy (NCBI): domain Eukaryota; kingdom Metazoa; phylum Arthropoda; class Insecta; order Lepidoptera; family Nymphalidae; genus Erebia; species Erebia ligea. The sequence continues at coordinate 10,364,587 of OU785241.1, read as the reverse complement.
TGTTTAAATTAATGTATATGATTTTGCACACACCCAGTGACTTGTTAATACACTGCGAGTAGGAAATATTTGCGACATTTCAACGTTATAATATATAACGTAAAGACTACAGTAATTACCTATAAGTAAGTACCTTATGATTAATTTTATGGTATACCGCTTCTCTGTACCTAAAGAAAGATAGTTTAATATAGCCATAGGTCTCAGACTTCAGAGCCTTGAATGGGCCTAAGATTGGTCAAACAAGGCTAGTTACTCAGTTTGCGGCGGTTAGAAGCTTAATTCTATCTCCAAACTCCCAAAAATCTTTACTTTCCCCTCTACTCTATCAATTTTCCGACTTCTATTTAAAAAAGATTTGTTTTCCTACTTACATGCCTAAGTACTTTTAATATAGATGCGAAAGTGTGTTTGTTTGATGGTTTGTCCTTCAATAATGCTGCAACAGATTAAATTGATGCGATCTCTTGCATGTATATAGTTTAAGACCTGGAGAGTGTACCTACTGTTTATTTTAAGAGTCCTACAGGATGTTTAGTAAAATGATGTTTACCAAAAAAGGATGTTTACGAAAACAGACGGACGAATATTATCATTATCTGCTGTCTCTTCTCAGTAGAATCTGCATTTGGAACTGGTTGTAGAATTGACAGATGTACCTGCGTATCATTTAAGTTAAACTAGTATATCCTGCATGAAATGAAACAAATTTGGATTGCAGAATAACAGTAAAAATCCACTGAAAGAAAAACAAATAAAGCTTTTTATCCCTTGCAGAAATCAGAACAACCACTTTAAAGAAGATGAAATCACAAAAGTAAATATGCAAACACCAAAACATCACACTCTTTTAGACGAAGAGTTGAAAACATGACTTTAAGATGAATTTCACATCAAGAAATGTCTTCAACTGTCTATTTTTTCGACCCTGGCTAGGTGTGCCTTTAGGGATATGGGTTGCCGTGTCTGTGGTATATTATTGGTGGTTAATATCAAGAATCGATGTTCTGGAGACTGAGAATAAGGTGATAAAGAAACGACTGTCACTCAATATACTGCCCCATCATATAGCAGAGTCGGAAAGTAGCTATTTAGTTCCTCAGGTATGTTTTTTCTTTCAGAATATTTACTGGCAAAGGTTGTTTAGTAAAAATTGCAATTATTAACTGAATATGTATCAAAACAACTATTGCCATTATATTACAATATTTATAGTCCCACCAACTTATTTGACCTGGTGACAGCGTCTCTAGTAGATGTGAAAAAAAAATTACTTAACAGGCATAAAAATTTGTTCCAATTTTGACCACTGGTGATTGATCTATAAAAATATGCAAAGCAAATATTTTTGTGTTAATTTAATGTAATAAAAGGAAGATGTGGATACAAAAAAAAGATAAACTTACTAGTTGTCTACAATCCTACTACTTAATATTTTAAATGTGAATGCTTGTTATTCCTTCACAGCACAATGACCGAACGGATTAGGCTGAAAATTAGAATGCAGATAGTTTATAACCTGACTGAACTCAAATTCAAATTAAAATGTTTTTTTATTCAAATAAACTTTCACAAGTGCTTATGAATCTTCATAGGCTACATTTTATCCTGGAAAATTAAAGAGTTGTAGTAATTGATAAAACTGAAGCCTAGAATTGCTTAATTATATAAAAGTACTTGTTTGTTGTTTGATGTTTTTTTAGATTCCTGACACAAGAGGCACTCTGTGTGAGACAGTGCACATAGCGCTGGTGTGTATGGGCAAATGCACAAGGGCTGTCACTCCCATGCTCAAGTCCTTGCTGCATCACCGTCAGAACCCTTTGCACTTCCATTTTATAGTCGGAACAGGCTCACAACACACTATCAGTAAACTGTTTGACACATGGGACTTACCTGATGGTAATTAATATTTCACATACTAACCTTAGGATATTAGATAATCAACCTTATCAGGTTGAGTATCAGTTTTACTTAATTACTAAAGCATTAAAGTTTAATTTCGAATGTAGTATATTTATATTTAAGACCTTTTGTCTTCGTAAAAAAAACGTCCGTATCGAAAATGCGTAAGATTGAAGTGAAAACTTCTTTAGCCATGTTGAGCATGTTGGGGGTAAAATTGTGGATTCGCCGCGTCACTGACATGCTCGCGTTGTTACGCATAATTAATTAATTAAATTAATTAATTAGTTAATTGTGAGCATAATATTGTACTTTTACTAAAATATTGTAAAGGTACAATATTATACAAAATCTTAGGCTTTAAGTGCAACACTTTTTTATATGATTAAAAGATATAACACAGACACTATAACCATACACCTTATTATTGTTTCAGTAAATTACACCTGTTACAATGTCCAGAACCGACTATCAGAAGTGAGTTGGATACCAAACAGACATTACTCTGGAATCTACGCCCTACTCAAACTTCTTTTCCCCAGCATACTACCAGACTCATTGAAACAAGTGATTGTACTGGATTCTGATTTGACTTTCCTATGTGATGTCTCTGAACTGTGGCATATGTTTACAAATATGACTGAGGAACAGGTAATAACATACTTATTTGTTGATTAAATTAAGTTTAAAGAAAAGTTGATACTCAATCATACTAATATTATAAATTATGCGAAAGTGTGTTTTTTCGTTGGTTTGTTGGTTTGTCCTTCAATCACGCCGCAACGGAGTAACGGATCGACGCAATTTTTGGCATGGATATAGTCGAGGACCTGGAGAGTGACATAGGGTACTTTTTATCCCGTAAAATTAAAGAGTTCTCGCGGGAATCAAAAAAACTTAAACCAACCGGGCGAAGTCGCGGGCATCAGCTAGTAGTCAAATAATATTAAGAAGGTACAATCGTCACAGTTTTTCGTCATTTTCAAGCTATTTGCTGGCTTATATTCTGTTATTTATACCTAGCATAAATTTAAAATTAATAAATAACCACACTGAAGGTAGGCATTTTCGAGTATGTAGTATTATTTCATTTTAGTATTTAATGGGTTTCTTCTTATTGACAAAATACCAAAACCATCTAAAAGGTTACTTACCAAACTTATGGTTAACTAGCTGATGCAAGCGACTTCGTCCGCGTGGTTTAAGTTTTCTCCTCAGGGAACTCCTTAATTTTGCGGGATGAATAAAAGTAGCCTATGGCACTCTCCAGATCCTTAACTATACCCATGCCAAAAATCACGTCGATCCGTTGCTCCGTTGCGGCGTGATTGAAGGGCAAACCAACAAACAAACACACTTTCGCATTTATTATATTAGTATAATATGTTATATACCAAAAGTTTATTTTAATTATTATAAAGTTGATAAAGTTTGTAAAGATCTAATGAATCGTTTTGGAGATGCAGTAGGTTACCCCTGTACTGGTTGGTAACAGTATCTTATGTTATTTTAGTTAATTTTATTTAAATTTTATATTCCAGTACATAGGTTTAGTAGAAAACGAAAGCAACTGGTATTCAAACACTGAAACCCGCTGGCCGGCGCTCGGTCGAGGCTTCAACACAGGCGTAATGTTACTAGATCTGCACAAAATAAGGAGAACCACCAACTGGACGGCCACTTGGCATAAAACTGTCAAAATGAACTTGGACAGGCTAAAAGAAACCACGCTAGCGGACCAGGATGTCATAAATGCGATTATAACTATGAACCCGTACATTGTTTATAATATTAGCTGTCAGTACAATGTACAGATGTCCATGTTAACGCTTGCAAAGAATTGTTATGGGGAGGACGTCAAAAATGTTATGGTAAGCTTCTATCATTCTTGAAGTTAGCCTTTTACTAGATGCCCGCGACTTCGTCCGCGTGGATTGAAGGTTTTTGGTTCCCGTGGGACTATAATCTATCTCTGTGCCAAACTTCATCCAGATCCATTCCGGAGAGATTGACTAACAAACATTCATCCATCCAAACTTTCGCATTTATAATATTAGTATAGATTATAGAGTATAGATATTAAAATTAATTTTACATTGTGTCCGAAAGTGTGTGACGTCTGGCTATCAACATTTGGCCAGCATGGTGGACTATGGCCTTTGCTCTTCTTATTATGAAAGGAGAAACATGCTCAGTTAGCAGGCCGGCCTTTGAGATAATGATGACACTTGAAAACGTTTTTTTTTTAATTTTTAAGTTTATGTTTTTGCTAAACTATGTGTTTTTTTGCCTGGCTACGGCAATGCCAAAAGGTTATGATTTTAGCAATTTATTTATGTATGTTCTACCGTGGTGTCAATCGATTGATTATTATGATCCGGGTATCATAGGCTACATTTTATACTAGCAAAATCGATATAACAGATGTTACATCAAAATAAGTGGCAGTCTCTAAAATTTTTTTTGCTAATGTAAGTTCTTAAATATGTAGTACAATTTTAAGATATACCAAGCGACAGAAAAACAATTTTACAATTATTTCCATGGAAAAGGGGTAAAGTTTTTTAAACCTTTTTATCTTGTTTATTTCAGATAATCCACTGGAATTCACCCAGCAAGTACAGTATTAGGATAAGAGATTCGGATTTCTTTAGGAACATCCACCAGTCCTATGTCAATTTTGATGGGAATTTGTTAAGGGAAAAGTTACACAGATGCTCCCAAACAGAGGTTGTCACTTATAAGGTAATGGAATCAACTAGATGAGCATTTCAACTATTTACAGTCCGTCAAACTTATCTGACCCGATGGCCAAAATCCATACTAATATTATAAATGCGAAAGTGTGTCTGACTGTCTGTCTGCTACGCTTTCAGGGCCCGTCTGTTCAACCGATTTTGATGAAATTTGGTACATGGATAGGTTATATCCCGGGGAAGGACATAGACTTTTTATCCCGGAAAATTAAGGAGTTCCCACGGGAATAAAAAAAACTTAAACCACGCGGACGAAGTCGCCGACATCAACTAATTGGAACTTGGAACTAATTTTTATGCCTGTTAAATTTTTTTTTTAAATGTTGTTTTGGATATCTATTAGCAACGCTGTCATCGGGTCAGATAACTTTGTGATAACTTGTGTAATTACTAGATGAAGCCCGCCAACCCGCATTGGAGCAGCGTAGTGGGTCTAAGTTGTAATTCCCTCTCTCCTATGAGAGTGGAGGCCTGTGCTCAGCAGTGGGACGTTAATGGGCTGTAGTGGGCCCGCGACGACGGAAATAAAATCACCTTAGCTAAAAGGACGAACCGCGTAGACTATGTTTATTTTATTTCCGCGTTGTTTATGTTTATTAAATTTCATCACAATCGGTTGAACATACGGCCCGTGAAAGCGTCGCAGACAGACAGACAGACAGACAGGCACACTTTCGCATTTATAATAAGTATAGATTAAGGGGTTTTTAATAATACTGTGAAATTCAAATTTAAATGTTTTTTATTCAAATAAACTTTTACAAGTAGGTACTTTTTAATCGTCAAGTGAATCTACCACTGGTTCGGAATGCCATTCCTACCGAGAATGAATGAATGAATGTGAGAACTTTTTGATTTTCCGTTATAAAAAATAGCCTATGTCCTGAATGCAAGCTATTTCTGTTTCGTCAAAATCAGTTTCACGAATGAGCCTTGAAAGCGTAGCAGACAGACAGACTCTTTCGCATTTATAATATTACTAGTTGATGCCCGCGACTTCGTTCGCCTAGATTAAGGGTTTTGGTTCCTACGGGAACTCTTTAATTTTCCGGGATAAATAGTTTCCTATGTGTTATTCCAGAATAAAATCTATCTCTGTGCCAGATCCGTTTTTCCGTTCTGGCGTGATTGAGTAACAAACATCCATTCATCCAAACTTTCGCATTTATAATATTAAGTATGGATTACTATGGTCGATTTACCTAACCCAACGTATTTTATAGATGAACCATTCAGACTTGTGTCTGAGCTTCCGAGCGGCGCAACGGATCAAACTGCGCACCCACGTGTATTACATGGACTATAATTACGTGGACATAGACAATTTCGACGTTACTCTAGTATTGCAGTTGTCTATGGATAGATTGCAGTTTCTGGAGAGACTGGTCAAGCATTGGGAAGGTACGTATGCGTGAAACAAATATTAGAACATAGAAAAACTACATAGACAATCTTCCTTTCTTTAGTAATTCTTTTGTATTATAATTCTATAGATTCAAAATAGACTTTTTATTGAAGTACCCTCATTTAATGACGTCATACATTTTACCTCGTTGGTCTAGTGGTTAGCATGTTCAACTGCGGCCGACGAGATCCCGGGTTCGAGTCCCGGGTCGGGCCATAATTAAGCATTGGGTTTTTCTGACTAGAAATTCTTAGTACTAGCCCGGAGTTAGGAAGTTGGTGGTGTTTCACCCCATGCCTCGGAGAGCACGTTAAGCCGTCGGTCCCGGCTATTATCACTAACATGATAATAATTGTTAAAGCTCGCCAACCCGCATTGGAGCAGCGTGGCGGGTCTAAGCTCTAATTCCCTATCTCCCATGAGAGTGGAGGCCTGTGCCCAGCTGTGGGACGTCAATAGGCTATAGTGGTGGTGGTGGTGATGGATACATTTTACGTAATACTATACCACAAATATAATTTAATAATTTCTATTTTCTAGGTCCGCTAAGTGCCGCAATATACCTGTCAGACTGCGAGGTGACGAAATTGGAGACTTTCATACGGGACTGGTCTTCAACGCTAAGCTCTAGGACGAATATCGGTTACCATTTAGTTTTTAAACACGATTCGGTAAGTTTTTTTTACATCTCTCATATTCGGTAAGTAGGTCCTTATTACCCCCAAATGGAGCTTGTAGGTGACCAATTAGCGCTCTAGGGTAATAATGTAGCTAGAAAAGCCCTAGGGCGGTAAGTAATTAAAAAAAGTATGATGGTTAGATGTACGCGAACTTTTTGAAAGAGTGAAGAGTTTTTTTTTTAATTACTTACCGCCCTAGGGCTTTTCTAGGTCTACATTATTACCCTCGAGTGCTAATTGGTCACCTACAAGCTCCATTTGGGGGTAATAAGGACCTACTTTACCTCACAATCGAGATGTAAAGCAGAGTAGTTAGCTCGGGTGTAAGCATCAATTGCACCCTCGAACTATAGGCGCCCTCCCTGCGCTCGTGCGCCTAAATATCTCGGGCTGCAATTGATGCCTTACAACCCTTGGCTACTAATCTACTATTTTATCGATTCGTAATACAATATTTTTAAGGGGAAACTATTAAGAGAGCCTCCAGTAATAGATCAGAATCAGAAATTGATTGTAACAACAAGAGATGTATTGATTTATTCATTGTGAACACAATATTAGCATGTTATCTGCCATTTCTGGCGTACACTAATATATATTTAGAATTACCACTAACATTTTACATTATTATTGTACTAATTAAATTGGTAAATTAAATTCAGAATTATTATTACACTCAATAATAGAGGTCTGAACCTCTATTATTGAGTGTAATAATTTATTTTTAATTTTATTTATTTACCAGATGATGCTCGCGACTTCGTCCGCATGAACGAAGTTTTTTTGATTCCCGCGGGAACTCCTAAATTTTCCGGGATAAAAAGTAGCATATGTCCTTCCCCGGGATCCAACCTATCCCTGTACCAAATTTCAGCAAAATCGGTTGAACAGATGGGCCGTGAAAGCGTAGCAGACACACAGACACACTTTCACATTTATAATATTAAGCATAGATTTTTATTTGAAATCTAGATGATGTCTCACATTATCTAGTTTTCTATTCGATTTGATTCTCGTGGGAACTCGTTTGATTACGAACTTGGTTTAATAACGCGGCTTGAGCCAAATGACTTATCGGCGAGCATTAATTCAAATTCAAATGCACTATTTATTTCTCCCGACAACTAAAGCCTCTTATAACTTATTATATCAGTAACTAGCTGATGCCCGCGACTTCGTCCGCGTGGTTTAAGTTTTTTTCCCCACAGGCACTCCTTAATTTTCTGGTTTAAAAAGTAGCCTGTCACTCTCCAGGTCCTCAACTATACTCATGCAATCACGTTGATCCGTTGCTCTGTTGCGGCGTGATTGAAGGACAAACTCTATATTTCACCCCTTTGGGGGTCGAATTTTCAAAAATGGTGAAGCACGTACTCTTGCATATCTAACTGAAAGCCCAAATGCTAAGTTTCATGGCTATAACTTGAGAAATGAAGGACTTTCATACAAACTTTCAACCCCTATTTTACCCCGTGGGGGTGGAATTTTGAAAAACTGTGACACACATACTTCTTTATTTATTACTGTTTGAAAGCCCAAATGCTAAGTTTCATGGCTATAACTTGAGAAATGAAGGACTTTCATACAAACTTTCAACCCCTATTTTACCCCGTGGGGGTGGAATTTTGAAAAACTGTGACACACATACTTCTTTATTTATTACTGTTAGCCAAAATACCAAGTTTCGTTGATATAACTTGAGAAATGACGGAGTTTCATACAAACTTTCAACCCCTATTTAACCCTTTTGGGGTTGGAATTTTCAAAAATCCTTTCTTAGCGGATGCCTACGTTATAATAGCTATCTGAGTGCAAAATTTCAGCCCGATCCGACCAGTGGTTAGAGCTGTGCGTTGATAGATCAGTCGGTCAGTCAGTCAGTCAGTCAGTCACCTTTGCCTTTTATATATTTAGATAATAGTGGGCCCGGCGGCAGACGTTGTCCTGCCTTGAACCTAAAACCCGATAGCAGCGCCCCCTACGGGGTCCAATTGTGAATATAAACCACCCCGGGACCCACACAAATACGCACAAAAAATTCCATCAGAATCTGTGAAGCCATTTCTGAGTTTTAGCGAGAATTACGAACAGAAATTCATTTTTAGGGTTCCGTACCAAAATGGTAAAAATGGAACCCTTATGGTGCGACTTTCTCCGTCCGTCCGTCCGTCCGTCTGTCACAGTCGATTATTTCAGTAACTATTAAAGCTATCGACATGAAATTTGGAATAGTTGGGTATAATAGTGGCCTAACATCATTAAAATAAAAAAAAATCGAAAATTATTTTTAGTTTAATTAAAAAAGGGGGAAAATCGGGGGTTTGAAATTTCAAAGTATGATAACTATACTGAGTGGGATATTATATGAAAGGGCTATACTTCTACATTCTAAAACAGATTTTTAGTTTAAACGCTAAAATAATATTCAACTGTGGGTGGTGGTGGTAGGGTTGCCAACATTTCTTGCAGTCTAAGCTATAAAAAAATATGGTACACTTTAAAAAAAATAGTATTTTATGGAAAACGCAAAAAGTAGACGAAGATAATATATTTGTTACTTATTTATATTTATAAAAACTATATTTATTTGCACTTCTTGCATTTTTTTAAAAAAATTGTCTATAAAATAAAAGTGTCATATGCTTTATCACATTCAATTTTTAAATTAATGTAAATCAAAAGCTATTTTTTTATTAAAGAGATACTAACATCTGTTTCTTTCTTCTCGCCACTTCGAATTCGTAACCGAAAATATCCTTTCTGTGAATGCCGAAGTGGCAGGAATAGAGAACAGGAATGAAATTACTTTAAATAAATCTCGGTGTTGAAAATATAGTATTTTTGCGTACTATGTGCTTCTTCAACAGTATATAATACGCAAACCCGAAATACAGTACAATACTATAATATATTATAGTACGGTTGGCAACCCTAGGTGGTGGTGGTATGATCTGTAGGTATAGATATAATTCCCCCAGTTGCATTACCCAGTGAACTACCTCCGCAACGTGGCGCTGGAAAACGTGAACACGCCATACGTGTTCCTCATGGACGCGGACTTTGTGCCCATGGCGGGACTTTACGACCATCTGAGGACCGTGACTAAGCTGATCAACCCTTATCCGCAGAAAAAGGTGACTATTATGCATAGAATTTTTTTCTGACGTGAAACTTTAGAATCGTTGAGATTTGAAAATTCGATGAAACGAAAAAGCGACACCAAAACGAGACAAACATATTCATAATAGGATTTAGCCTGCGAGAGAATGAGAATTCAAGTTACATTTATCTCATTCTCTCGTAGGCTACTTTTCTAAAGTTTCACTTCTGCCGTGTGTGAATTGCGAACACACATTTTTGTTTTGCTACACTGCTAGTTAGCCCTTGACTGTGATCTCACCTAGTAGTAAGTGATGATGCAGTCTAAGGTGGTAGTGCCGGGCTGATCTGTTAGGATAGGGGTATGACAGTTACATTAAACCCTAGTTGGATTCTACACGGCATCGTGCCTGAATACTAAATCTCTTGGCGGCACGTCTTTGCTGGCAGGGTGGTAACTAGCCACGGCCGAAGACTCCCGCCAGACCAGAGAAAATTCAGAAATTATAAATTTCGAAATTAACTCTGCCGGGGATCGAACCCGGGCAATTTACAGCGCTCAACACTGCGCCAGGGTCGTCATATTTATTTATACAGTACAACTTTAGCTTTGAAAAATAATAACCTAGAGCATTTTCCTTTTGGCAGTGCCTCGTAGTGCCAGCATTCGAAACGCAAAGGTACCGCGCGTCCCCTCCAAGGTACAAAAAGGAGCTGATGGCCCGTCTGTCCCTCCGCCACGCGGCCGGGGACGTGGCGCCCTTCAGGGCCCGCGAGTGGCCCCGGGGGCATCGGGCCACTGACTTCAACAAGTGGACCACTGCCAAAGCGCCTTACGACGTACGTATTGTTTTAACTTCATGCACTGTCGCGGTCTGAAAAGAGGAGGGTTGATAAGGGCCATTTTTCGCCCATCAGCAACTCTATGTGACATATTATGTTTTATTGGATAGTTATACCTCATGACAAATACAAAAAAATAACTTTTACTTTAAGGTTTTTGGTAGGCTTTAAGGTAATTGCATGCATTCATCTGTGCCAAAAGGTCGATGTGTGATTTGATTCAGCTGTATGACAGGTCATAGACTATTAACATGTTATTATATCAGTGGCTGCAGTATGTGGATAATAGATTAATATTATGATAGGTGTAGAAAATGTCAGTTTAACAAAATGCAATCATGCCAATGTGTCAAACTTGAAATCGGGAAATGAGATTTTTAAAATCACTTTTTGTTAAAATCGCTGCTTTAAAATATTTTTTTTACGTAATAGATACCTTAATGCGTATTTAATACTAATTACTGCAGTCAATTAGTATTGTTTATAACAATAATTAATGTAATTTTTAAGCCAATAAACATATTTTTGCGGAAGGACGTGGGAACCGCATTATCATCCCAAGAAAGATTTTGGACCAATGTCGTGCGTGGGCAAACATTTTGACGTCCATCCATTTCATTTAAGTCAAACGACTTACCGCCAATGATTAATTATAAAAAGTAAAATATACTTTATTTTATTTCATTTTATGGACCTTGTTGCCTGAAATAAGGAAAGAAAAAATGGCGATCTTTTACGGTCGGTTTATATGTTAGTAACTGTTTGTCTTTCAGGTGGAGTGGGAATCGGACTATGAGCCGTACCTAGTGGTGCATAGAACTGTGCCCAAATATGACACACGGTTTTCGGGATTCGGCTGGAATAAGGTAATAATTTTTAACAAGACAGTGGGGCTGATTCTGTAGTGCACAATCTCAAAAACTAAACTAAAATTAGAGCATTACAAATATTGCTAACCCTTTCATAATACTCCCTACGGAAAGGGACAGAGCTAGATTTAAAGCTGCCATTTTAGTTTAGTTTAGAGATTGTGCACTACAGAATCAGCCCCAATAAGTTTTAAAAAACTTTAACCTGACTACGAAAATCTATACTAATATTAAAAATGCGAAAGTTTGGATGGATGGATGGACGTTTGTTACTCAATCACGCCAGAACGGATCTGGATGAAATTTGGCACAGAGATAGATTATAGTCAGGATTGACACATAGGTACCTAGTACTAGTTATTATTCTGTGACATAGGCTACTTTTTATCCTGGAAAATTAGAGATTAATTTCCGCGGGAACCAAAAAACCCCAATCCACGCGGACGAAGTCGCGGGCATCAGCTAGTAATATAGAAAAATTGTTTTTCTGTTGCTTATTATTTTTTAAAATTGTTAATATTAAATTTTTGAACTCAGAATTTTCTACTCTCTCATTTGATATCCCACTCGCTTTCTCGGTACACTGCAGTGTATCCCTACTAATATTAAAAATGCGAAAGTGTGTCTGTCTGTCTGTCTGCAGCTACGCTTTCACGGCCCACCTGTTCAACCGATTTTGATGAAATTTGGTACAGGGATAGGTTGTATCTCGGGGAAGGACATAGGCTACTTCCCTTAAGGACCCTACCCTACTTAAAGAGTTACTGGGAACTCAAAAAAATCCTAATCCACGCGGACGAAGTCGCGGGAATCATCCTGCAGTGTCCGACCGAAAGTTCGGTTTCGGTCGAGTTTCGGCAAAAAAACGAGTTGCAGTTTAGTTTCGGTTTCGGCGGCAAACCTGCCGAAACTACGACCGAAACCGAAACTGCATTCGGGAGTTCTCGCGCTGTGATCGGTCATGTTCGGCGCGTTAAATTCCATCCGAGCGAGTAAGCGACGAAGACATTTCGCCGCGTCCACGTACCTAATCATGTCGTGACTGGCTTGTGTTTGTTGTGAGTTTTCGTGTGATTTGTTGTGAATTTGGTAAGTTTTATTACGTGATATATAAACATAAGAGTAGGTAGTCACTATCTTGTAAGGAAGTTTCGGTTTCGGCCGAAACTGAGACTGTTGCCGAAATTAGGTTTCGGTTTCGGTTTCGGTCGTAAAAACCAGTTTCGGTCGGACACTAGAATCACCTATTAAAAAATAAATAAGTGTACATACATTTGTGTCAGGTGTCTCACAGCGTGGAACTGCGCGCGCAGGGCTACAAGCTAGTGGTGTTGCCCGACGCGTTTGTGGTGCACACGCCGCACGCGCCCTCGCCCGACATCACGGCCTTCAGAGCCGACCGACATTACCGCATGTGAGGCCAAATAACAATAAAATTATACTTTCTATTTACTAAATAAATTGACTGCTTACTTAACTATTATAAAGAAAGAAAGAAAGAAAGAAAGAAATCATACACGTAGAACTAGTTCCATGGACATAATATGACTTATAACAATGACATACCGCTATGACATGTTTAAATTTATCAAAACCGCTAGTTCGTATTATGTACTAGCTGATGCCCGCGACTTCGTCCGCGTGGTTAAGCTTTTTTTGATTCCCACGGGAACTCCTTGATTTTCCGGGATAAAACGTAGCCTATGTCACTCTCCGGATCCTCAACTATACTCATGCCAAAAATCACTTCGATCCGTTGCTCCGTTGCGGCGTGATTGAAGGACAAACCAACAAACCAACAATCCAATAAACCAACAAACCAACAAACAAACACTTTCGCATTTATAATATTAGTATGATCAAATCTTATTGTTAATTTAGTTTTATTTTAAAAGTGAAATTCTAATCTTATATTATGTACCTACATATTATTAATTTATGGAAATAATTTTCGACAGTTTGATAAATTGACATTATTGTTTATATTATTAAGGGCCGGTTTTTCAATCCTCAGATAAACTACTGGATAACTATCGTGAGAATAAAATTATCTGGCAGTTTATCTAGGGATTATAATTTTTCAATTTTTCAATCATTTTTTAACCAATGGATAGCTATAGCTATCCATTGGTTAAAATGTGCTCCGAAAATACCATAGATATATCTATGGTATTTTCGGAGCAACTTCACACTAAATATGTGCAAGCGAGATAGACACATATATCATTCAATGCGTACGACTAGGAAAAGACGTTTGTTTATCTAAATGACGTTTATCGCAAGAATTCATAACCTCGAATTTGCGTAATTTTCATTTCGTTTTTGGTTTTGTGTTTATTATATTTTAGACAGGTTCCCACATATAAGTGCTTTCTTAAAAATATGGAGCAAGTAACGAAACGTGATAGTGCGTCAATTAACAAAAAAGTCGGAAGTAAACTTATTTTAACCTATTCTGAATGATAAAATAATGTTATAAAAGGGTCACAGGTACCTACTAGCTACACAATATTACCTAAAAACTTGAAAACGTCATAACAAACAGGCAGATAGCCCTTTATCCGGCTCTCAAAGAAGCAGATAAATATATTCGTCAGTTACAGACTTTATTCGACAGTTAACTCATATCTGCCTGTGGATAAATACGAATTTGTCACAATTTGCGCTATCCATCGAATATCTACTATCTAGTTGTTTATCTGAGGATTGAAAAATCGGCCCTAAATATATTTGATTGTGTAGATGATTCTAATTTTAAAATATTTAACATGGCAATGGCTGCCTTGACGGGGCGTCATGACCATTGTACATGTACGCAATAATATTAAATCATATTAAATATTCTTTAAAAATAAGCTTTTATCGTCTGCCATATTGAATTGAGTGTGAAGAAATTTTTTATACATGTATCATGGCAGTGCATAAAAAATATCTAGTCCGCCATATTGGATTTAGAATGACGTCACTTAGCTAACCCTGAATTGTCATCCAAACTTACCGTGTATACAGCCATTTAAGGCTGTAATTTCAGTGCCCTCCAAAACATTTACTCTGCTCTCCATACCATGATCGTAGTTGCATCAACACATGATGCAAAACAAATGTCCTTGGTATGAATTGAAACAACACCCACTAAACCGTTCGGTCACCGACCAACACCGTAGCATGCCATAACCGGACCGACAGCACGTATGATACGTTGTTGATAGGTTCTAGTGGGTATAGTCTCTTGTAGAGTCATTTTCATGCCTTATACGTTCATAACATGGAACGGTGTATTGGGCTAAAAGCTTCAAATGTATTTTTTTTCTAGATGCCTAGAACTTCTGAAGCACGAGTTTCTGGACGACCTCAAGAGAAAGTACAACGTGAGCCTCGACGACAGTCTCAAAACATAATATTTAAGATATATTCGCATTTTTATATATTTTTAATGTATAGAACAGTCATGTATAGTCCGCGCGCCAGCTCTGAGGAAACGGGGGCTGAGATAGCGGGCGGGTGCGCACCGCGCCCGACCCTCGCTTCATCCCCCGCACATTCCCATACTAGTGCCGCCCTTGATGCGCCCTTGTACGTTTTATCGGGTCCTGTTTTTAATTCTGCGATAGCAGTGTGGTATTGTACTACAAAAAGTACTAAACTTAAAAGTTTCTTTGTTTGTGTAAATAGCTGTTTAATTTTTAAATTCTTTAAAGTACTGTTTATTCTAATTGATACAGTGATTAGTTCGATTTTACGTTCTTTTTGTACAGTTCATTGTAATTAAATTTTATCATACAATTTGTTTTTTCTTCCTTATTGCACATACTATCCTGAATCCTCATAGAATTATTATTTCATAATTAATTCAATGCACGCGCACAGATACTAAAGATGTGTTAGTTAATATCGATAGTGTAATATCAACTAAATCACAACTCTATCTCATTACGTCAACATTCCTTAAGATTCCTCGGACCTCGCGCTCGAACTGTATGTATAAAATAATGTACCTACCTACAAATTATTAAGGCTTAAGTACCCAGACCTCAGAATTGGGTATAGAAACGTGCAGCCCTATTTAAATGTAAAACCTGCATCAATCATTGCTACAGTCTCAATTGTTCTGATTGGCTGAATTTATGGTATTCTTGCTGAGACAATCGATTTTAGCCAGTACCTAGCCCAAAAGTGTTAAGCAATCAGAGGTGATTGTGATCGTTAGCAATCATTTTTACGTAATGAGGTGCCTGGCATTGCCACGCTGGTGGCTTGTGAAGCATCAGCAGGGCTAGCATGGGCCGGAGATAAAAATTTTATCTCCCGATTTTATCCACTGACAAGAGATAAAATTAACTTGTCCACTTCTCAGAGCACGGCAACAGGGGAGAGGAGAAGTTTATCCCCGTTTGACATTTCACCGGGACTCGGGGGACTATTTAACCACCGTTATTTAGCGTTTTTATTTATTTATTTAGGAATAAAAATTTTATCCTTTCCTCGGGGAGAAAATTATCTCGGCCCATGCTAGGGGGCCAGTGCGTACTATTGTAAAACCAGACGTACTCGTATTTGCTAAGTTTTAAATTTATGTTGCTTTAGATGCTAGAGATAATATGTGTTGACGTTATTTTGTAAACATATTATCCATACTAATATTATAAATGCGAAAGTGTCTCTGTTTGCTACGCTTTCACGGCCCATCTGTTTAACCGATTTGGATGAAATTTGGTATAGGGGTACTTTTTATCCCGGGAAATTAAGGAGTTCCCGCGGGAATCAAAAAAACTTAATCCACGCGGACGAAGTCGCGGGCATCATCTAGTATTAAATAAAAAATATATCCAACGCACAAAAATATAAAAACATATACCATACACAACATGTACCTATAGTTGTAAACAAAACTATAATTTATTTATTTTTAGACAACTTATTTGTTTAAGGTACGTATATTGTGATTTATTAATTGTGAGTAATTATGACGTTGCTTAATTTACCTACGTAAGTAAGTACAGCCGTTTTCCCTATTTTTTTAAAGTAACTAACTTGCTTTATTGTTTTACGTCTATATATATGCCACATATGCAATACCTACTCATAGATTTAAAATTCTATTATTTATAGTTTTCGGGTTGAAAGATTCCTAAATTATTATATTTATGTTACTTAAGTATATCTACCTATAAGTATATTTTTTTTTATAAAAAAATATTGGATCAAAAGTTCCTTTATAAAGCCAAATTTGAAATTATCATTCTTATCCTATTTTATTGAACAAATTATTATAATGATGAATGTTATTATGAAAATGTATATTTTTATATCATAAAGGGAAAAACAATTATTGTTGTATGATATAAGTTTATTTTATCAAAGGTTTTTATTTTAAATATTAGCGTCCGCTAGCAGTTTTACTTTGTAATATGACTCATACCTATTTATTCAATAAAATATTTTTTTTAATAAACTTATTTCTTTTATTTATGCTAAAATAATAATTAATAAACCTCAGTATTAACTATTCTAGACTCAGCGTTGGCTAAGTAATTGTTGCTTTTCGGATTTTCCTTCGATATTAGTAACCATAGTAAAATGATTATCTGAAAATCAAGTTCTTGAATATCCTTCTTTAATGTTTCTACTCCCTTTTTAGCAGTCACCAAAGGAGAGTTATCATTCATCGACGAACCTTTTGATTCAGTTCGTTGCTTAATGTTCTCCACTTTAACTGTCAACTCGTTCAGCATTTCTTGTCTTTCAGTCACACCAACGCTTACTTCCTTGTATTCATTCGTTACTTTGTTCAATTCATCGAGAAGTCTCCCGTATTCTCTTACTAAAGGTTCGAATTGTTCGTTTAAAATATTCTCTCTAGCTGCTATTTTGTCCATTACAGAACTAATGTTACCATGAAGTTTGTTCAATTGCGTGCCAGTTGTTTTGAATCTATCAAATAGTTCGTCGCGATATGACCTCATTTGGGCATGTCTTGCCCTCCAATCTCTTCCATCAGCTGATATTTTCAACCTTAACGCCGGTGCTACTCGTTCCAACTCCAATTTCCAAGCTTCCCAATCATGTACTCTATTACTTAAATTATTCGGTTCTTTTTCCTCTGCACTGCCGTATTCCTCGCCCTCGGATTCGCCTGAATAAATGCCCATTTCATCCTCAATTTTATCCAGTGTAATCTCAGTTTCATCTTCAACTTGATCTAAATCATCCAAAGATTCTTCTGTTTCAGGGATGTTCACTATAGGTTTCTGCCATTCAAAGTTTTCAATCTTCAAAGCTTCATCAGCCAATACGTTTAGGATATAGCACACTTGGTCTCCGTAACCTTGTTTTAGTTTATGCGATGAGAAGTCAACTGCTATGTCTTTTTCTCTTATCACATCTAATATAGCAGCTGTTATAGAATTCGGATCGTCTTCTTCGTTCGGTTGTTCGAATTCTTTGCCAGCTTTTCGTATCAACCAAGCGGCGGTAGAAGCAAATACAAAGAATTGTTCCCCTGGGTTCGTTGATGTTACGAAATAGTAGCGACTCATTGATTTCATTTTGATTTGAGGGCGTAGTTCTGTATCTATCTTTAGAATACGTAGCTTATCCATGATATTGAGGTCCATGACTTACCAAAAGACACGTAATTATGGTGTACCTAGTAATTTAAATAAGGAAGAGCGCGCGAATTTGCCTTCAAACTAAGAAGATGCTTAAAATGCATCGATGCTAAAATTGTTTCTTAGATTTATTAGTTACTGTTAATGGGCTGTTATCCTGCAGATACGAGTATCTTCAGAAGGCGTCCTTACAAAAAAACTAAGTATATTCGTACTGATTTGCTGCGATTATTATTCTTAACTTAACTATCTGAAGAAGCAAAGTGTTTGGTTTGTGTCCAGTTTTGATTTGTTTATACGTCATCACCATGGTAACAAATGAAACGTCGCGTCGCCCTCTTGTAAGGCCTTAATACGAACGCGCCTCGCTGCGTTCAATATTTTAAGCAAGGATGAAATAAGTAGGTACTATAATATTTTTGGATGCATTGGCAGGATAGGTATAGAAACCATAGATTTATTATATGTAGCTATTAATAGAATAGAAACATAGAAAGAGGAAAACACTTCGCGAGACCGAGAATTTTAACCAAGCGGCCAAGGTATAGGTACCTACTCATCGGCGACATATTAATAGATATAAAATATTAGTATGGGTGTGACGGCGAGGTGAACTTTCGTTCAAGTAGTAGGTGGTGGGAGGCTTCGGCCGTGGCTAGTTAGTTAGTTAGTTACCACCCTACAAAGACGTGCCGCCAAGCGATTTGGCGTTCCGGTACGATGCCGTGTAGAAACCGAATAGGGGTATGGGTTTAATATAACTCCCATGGCCCAGGTTAACCCGCTGGCCGCTACCATCTGAGACTGCAGCATCATCACTTACCATCAGGTGAGATCGCAGTCAAGGGCAAAGGGCAATTTGTAGTGGATTAAAAAAAGTAGTAAGTAGGTATCTACCTACTGAATGAATTAAATCTAAAGCAACACTATCAGGAGATGTTAAAGCTTAGGTATGAATTTTTGGCAGCTCGCTATAATTTCATTACGACATCGACTGCACTCTCTCAACACAAAGACAAGACGTGTTTTCAGGCCCGGCACGACTCCAACGCATGGCGGATTTAATTCCTTTGCCAATCAAATTAAAATATTACTAGTTTTACGATAGATAGGTACATTTATTACTGTATGGTAGTATTTCCTTATTTTCCTCGCAGGTGTAGTATAAAGCACTATGTATCACTCGGGAGAAAGTACCTACGACTCTACGAACTAGCGACGAGTAATCGGTCACTTTCTTCCCTCAGTGAACA
Organism: Erebia ligea; assembly: GCA_917051295.2. Classification (NCBI taxonomy): domain Eukaryota; kingdom Metazoa; phylum Arthropoda; class Insecta; order Lepidoptera; family Nymphalidae; genus Erebia; species Erebia ligea. The sequence goes on along the minus strand of OU785241.1, from coordinate 10,345,169 downwards.
ATGTACTAATCTATACTTCTATACTAAGGCCCACATGCACAGTTGTAAGGACTCTTAAATTGATTTGGTTAAATATTTTAATGCTGTCCCTTTTTGGCAACAACAATATGCATTTGCTAAAATGGGACAGCATTACAAAATTTAACTAAGTAAATCAGTTTAAATGTCCTTGTGCAAGCGGCCCTAATATTATAAATGCGAAAGTTTGCATGGATGGATGGATGGCTGTTTGTTATTTAATCACGCCAGAACAGCTGAACGGATCTGGATGAAATTTGGCACAGAGATAGATCATAGTCTGGAATAACACTAGGCTACTTTTTATCCCGGAAAATGAAAGAGTTCCCGCGGGAACCAAAATCCTCAAATGGATGTTTGTTGCTCGATCACGCCAGACCAGAACGGCTGATCGGATCTGGATGAAATTTGGCACAGAGATAGATTAAAGTCTGGAATAACACATAGGCTACTTTTTATCCCGGAAAAGTCGGGCATCAGCTAGTTATACTTACGATAGACTAAACCTACCACTTAATCATTTTTTCAACGGTCCTGCTGTCCTGCGGTTGCAACTTGCAATAGCAATAACATAATTGATTCGGATTGCTTATGCGGTTATCGCTCTGTAGAAGGATGCGTGACTAACCCGACTCCCGACTCCCGTGACACACGGCCGTGCGTAATGGCAAACATTAAATTATGTGATACTAGTAACTAGTTGATGCCCGCGACTTTGTCCGCGTGTTTTAAGTTTTTTCTATTCCCGCGGGAACTCCTTAATTTTCCGGGATAAAAAGTAGCCTATATTGGATAGAAGCAGGCGTTACTTCGCGGAAGTCCATGATTATGAAGAAACTAGGAATTTAATTTGCTATAATCCGCAACAGTAGGCAAATATATGTGGTACAGAGTATCTTGCACTTGCAGCTTGCAATATTCACCACACCGCATAGGTAAATCTTCCAAATATTGCTGCAAGTGCAAGATAAGTACACTGTACCACATATATTTGCCTACTGTTGCGGAATATAGCGAATTAAATTTCTAGTTCCTTCATAAATACGAGTCGGCAGCGAAGTAGCCTATGTCACTCTCCGTCCTCAACTATACCCATGCCAAAAATCACGTCGATCCGTTGCTCCGTTGCAGCGTGATGTAGGACACTGTAGGGCGTTATTGACTTCCTCGCCTGCTACAAACAACTACCTAGTTAGGATTCACTTCCTAAGTGTAGGCGTTGAAATGATACACTCGATAATGACTAACACGATAGTATATTATAATAACGACTTATTGTATAATAACACTGTATAGATATATGGTAAAAGAAAGGTGGGCCTAGCAGCGCTGCTAGACGGCCACGCTTGTTCGCGTCTCTCGAGTGAATGCGTCACCGGCCACTCGACGTTGCTTTCTGCCAATGAGCAATTCGATATTCGAACTTCAATACATAGCTGGCAGACGTATGCACTGGCCGGTGCGAAGCAAAGAGGTCAGCTAGCGGAGCACCACAAAACCAACAAACAAACACACTTTCGCATTTATAATATTACGAGTAGTATGATCTGAAATGTATGAAAATTCTTGTTGATGCCCGCGACTTCGCGTGGATTGAGGATTTTTGGTTCCAGCGGGAACTCTTTAATGTTCAGGTATAAAAAGTAGCTTAGGTATGTGTTATTCCGGATACAAAAAGGACGATACATTTTTAGTTATTTGCAAGTCATGTACCTAGTAGGTACCTAATTACATAAGTTAATTCGTGTAATGTATTTTCCGATGACAAATGTTGGGAAAGTTAGGTCACGGGCATTAACTAGTTAGGTAACTACTACAGTACATATTTTTATGGTAAAGTTAACTAGGTTTGTACAGAGAAAACTTTTCTTTTATTTTAATTTATGTTAGCAATAATCCATATAAATATTATAAATGCGAAAGTTTGGATGGATGGATGTATGTATGTATGGATGTATGTTTGTTACTCAATCACGCTCCAACGGATGAACGGATCTGGATGAAATTTGGCACAGAGATAGATTATAGTCTGGAATAGCACATAGGCTACTTTTTATCCCGGAAAATTAAGAAGTTCCCGCGGGAATCAAAAAAACCTCAACCACGCGGACGAAGTCGCGGGCATCAGCTAGTAATAACTATTTTGTAATAAAATGAATCTGTAATCATAGAAATAGTATGTATATTCATATGTCTGTAATATTGTACGCCTGTATGTCACTTCCGTGGCGCCAAAGACGCGCCTGCGTTCACCTTGTCTACAGAGTACAGACGGACTTCGTTTTATTTCGGTGTTATGATATTGTATCAAATCATACACTGTTAGCACAACGCATAAACTTATTAAATTACTGCCGTAATTATCAAATATATAAATATTATAAATGCGAAAGTTTGGATGGATGTATGGATGTATGTTTGTTACTCAATCACGCTCCAACGGCTGAATGGATCTGGATGAAATTTGGCACAGAGATAGATTATAGTCTGGAATAGCACATAGGCTACTTTTTATCCCGGAAAATTAAAGAGTTCCCGCGGTAACCAAAAAACCTTAATCCACGCGGACGAAGTCGCGGGCATCAGCTAGTAATGCATAATATACCTAACTATAAGCCCAGGGTATGAAAATGGGGCGTATAATCAAATTTTCTCCGTTACGTTATTGACTTTATGTTTCCATGGTAACACTTGTTCATGTTTCCATGACTAAGTAATGTATTTTGATGAATATAAAAATTGCGTTCATTTATGTTTCAGTCGTGCGTCGGAGCTGACACACACAATTTTTTCTACCAGATTATTTCTCATCACACAGAAACCCATGGACGGATTGGGATGAACGGGGTATTCAGATCTCAGAGAACCGTACAGTATTTAACAAACCACTAACAATTATTAATTTTATTTTAAAGCCGGTTAAAATATAGCTAGGAACTGGGAAAAATATGTTGGTGTTTTGGCAGTAGATATACTTACCTAGGTAACGGATAGATGCAGTAGTTAGGTACCTAAGTATAGTAGAGTCGCTCTAGTGAAAGCTGAGATTCGGATTTGATACTGGATTAAACAAAAGTCAAAGCTATAAACTAAAAAAAATAGGCGGTTAGTAGGTACCTACAATAGGTTGGGCGACCAAATTTTTTTTTTGCAATTTAACGCCATTTTGCACTCTCAGTTAGACTCTATTTATTCTTACTTATTTCGTAACTGGTTACAATTTTTTTTATCGAAAAGACCCGTATCGTGTTCGTCTATGTGCATCGGCTTCTAAGAGCTACTAAGAGCCCACTTTAATGCAACTAATTAATTCATAATAGTCCATACAATAAAATTGTCTGAAGGAAACTTTCTAAAGGAAGTGCCATTGTTTCTCTTCGCGTTATTCCTTAACGGAAACAGTGGTTCTGATAAAAAGTCAATCTCTCCGTAGAAAGTAACAATAGATTGATACAAGGCCCTCATTCATAGTTTTGCATACATAAACCATAATGCTACGTTATATTAAAGCTTTTAGTTCAGGAGCCAGTGGTAAAATCGCCTGCGCTGTAGGCTTATTTTATCTGCGATTTATCTACCTATTTTTTGAAGTGAAAACTTATTTAGCCGCGTTGAGCAGTTTTTGGTAGGGGGTAAACTTGTGGATTTGCGTCACCGACACCGTCACCGACACCTCGCGTTGTTACGAAGACAGGTCTTAAATATTAATATACTACATTGGTAATTAAACTTTAATGCCTATATTTTAATAATTATTATTATGCATTATATTCGTTTTTATTGTTAATATTTTTTTTTGTTTTTTTTTACACTACATTAAATTTAAAAAATATATATATTTGTACCTCAGGGTTGCCTGACTGGATATGTTGCGGCTTTCTAATTCACCAGCAAACATCTTAATTTCGCATATTCATACAAATAAATCATTTCTTTCTTTCAAAAAATCTGCCTGCGGAGTTTCAGCATCCACACACTGGCATGGCACACTGTGCCCCAACCTCCCTCATCCAGCCATCTAAATAGGGATCAGGGATGTTACGGAGCTTCGATTCCGATTCCGTTAAGTCGGAACTTCCGATTATTATTACACTTTCGGTTCCGATTTCGGTTCCGAAACTTTTTAATCGGAAGTTTTAATCGGAGGTCGAAGCATGGCAAATAGAAATTTAACGATAAAGGGTTATTTTATAATTAAAATGAAAAAAGGTTGACTGAATGATGTTTTTATGTGTTCTTACTTAAATGAAAAATATCTCTCTTATGACCACTTCTGACTCTGCCTCTGACTCCGACTCTGCCTCCGATTCCGGTTCCGATTCCGATAAATCAAATTTTAAAACTCCGATTCCGAATTCGGTTCCGATAAACTTACCTCCGTTACATCCCTGATAGGGATGATGACAACTCAATTAAATCAGCAACACTTTATCAAACTTAAAAACGCACTTCTAGTATTGAAGTTGTATGAAATTCACAGTTGTGACGTCATCAAATTTCAACGCACTTTTTTTCTTTAATCAATATTTTAATATGGTTATCAAACTTAAAACTAACCGAGGATGTGAATTTCAGGTCTTTTGGAAGACCCTCTTTAATAATCAGTTAGAACTAATTTATTTTTGATATCTATATAGGCATCATCCCTATTCAATGAACCTCCTAAATATTTCCTACCAACTCTCACTAGCTTCAATACAAAGCCGCCATTCATATTCCTCCATAGACCACAAGCTGGCAAGCCACGCGGGAGCTTTGACGAATGCTAAAGTTCAATGTACCGAGCGAAACTTTCAACAAGGCCAGCAAACAGCGTGCGCGCCCAGCGTTGGACGGCAGTCCGCTCGATTTCACATATTAGCCCAAACAAAAAATATTATCTCACTTGCTTTGCCCGCGATTTCGTCTACGTGGGTTAAGGATTTTTGACAGAAAAAGTATGAATATGGGAAACAAAATAATGTGGCCTAGATTGCTCCTTGCATGAGCCCCTGGGATAGGTCCTGGATTTCACGTAAGTGAGGTATGAGCCACGGATGCTCTTAGATCTCGGAGCCTCCCATTATAGACTAAGAGATAACTGCAATTTTGGTAACCATCGCCAGAAAGGCTGATTCAGTGTTGGGTGGATGTAGAGCTCTCCCCTGATCACAAAAGTTGCAGTCTGCCTGCATTTGGATGGCCCTTTCGCTAAATATGGCCGTTCAAAGACGGTTTATTGTTACCAAAAATGAACGATAATTAGAAAAGCTGATTCTTGTACAGTATTAAAGTATGCGCAGTACCTATGTAAACAGCGTAAAAACTGACGCATGTGGATGGGACTTTTTCTAGATATCAGCTTTCAAAGACGTTATAAGCTATACTTACTATGCGTTCCTGTAAAAAAATATTAGCAATTATTATGTCGTCCCGTTGATTGCTGTTAAACATTTTTAATAGCATGCATGCATGCATACCACCAAAAGCATGTTACCAAAAGTGCAGTTATCTCCTATAATATTATGCGCTAAGGTTAGTCAGTAGTCACCAAGGGAATTTAGAACCGAGGTAAAATTCCTACATAGGCCCCTACGATTTCCCCCCTAGAATTGAGACGTCTACCTCGTCAAAAGAAAAAACTTCTTGTGTAGAACTTAAACAGCGAAAATGCCTCTCACAAATTATAGATTTAAATAAATATTAAAGCAAATAGGGGGTTGAGTTTTATCTAATTTTGATAACCATCTTTGTCGTCTCTACCGATAAACGTCCACTCATGGACCAAGGTCTCTTTCAAGGATATTTTAAACAGAATTCGGCCTTGTGCCGCTTTGAAAGCAATGCAACGCAATATGCAATATGCAAATAAGTATTGCCCTGTCCACTGTCCATATCCTTGAATACTCTTGCTCAGTGCTTAAATATTTAACTGACGATAACAACAGAAGTTACTCAGAAAGAGCCGTCAGTCTATTTTCCTATTACCTAGTACACTAGAGGCCTGTCCATGGTAAAGTCACAGAAAGACTCTTCAATTATATTTATTTGTAATTTGTATGTACTTAGTACTTACTACAAAAAATAAAAAGTTATAATAAAGAACGGCTTTATAAGTTTATCTCGTATTACTTGGCGCGATAAAATTAGATTTGCCGGCGGCCGCTTGCGCAGCGCCAGTCGGCATCCAGCGCTCGCGACGCGACGGCGGAGCGCGCTTCCAAATTCAAAAACATCATTTGACAAATTGTTTTTTTTTCGCGTCCAGTATTACGATTACGAAACGGTACCTATACGGTTTTGTCTTTGGTGCCAGTGCGTCATCATTGAGTGTGTGCGTTCGGCATTATTTAGTGTTTTTTTATATATGATTCGCATTATTTGTGTACGCCCTATGTGTTTGAGCTGAAGTTGCAGAAGGTGAGTGTACTTATAAGGTTCGAAAGTCAACTTTTCCAGGACTGGATGTGGTGTTGGCAATTATTTACTCAGAATTTGGGCTTAGCGGTCCCATCACATGTGATGTTGACGGTCGCAATACCGGGTCATACTATCATACCATTCAAGTTACTTTCATCTTGCAAAAGCTCTGAGTACCTATGTAGGCGAATGAATTGCTGTGGTACACTTTTACCATGTTAGTTCTTTGCTTTAAAAAAATAAGCATGACTGTTGTTATAATGATTTACCAACTATAAGTCAATTGATTTACCAACTATATGTCAATGTAATAGCTTTTGTAATAGTTGGTTAAACGAAATTAAATATTATATAATATTTTAATGTTTTATGATAGAAACATGGATTTCGTTAATTATATGTTATGGTAGAAAAACTGAAATTGTAATGTTCTGTGTTACAACATAATAAGAATTTCTACGGTCCAATATTCCTTAATCGAATTGTTTAAACATATACCGCCGCTTAAAATAAATATTTAAAAAAACAACGGTCTCATTTGTTATTTATTTAGGTATCCACTATTAAAAGTACACTAATTAATGGAAACCATAATTATAATAATCAAACGCCTCCTCAAAATTTGCTACATGCTCTTGGCCTATTAACATTACTTATTAAGCTTTTATTATGTTCTTAGCTAGCTGATGCCCGCGACTTCATCCGCGTGGATTAAGGATTTTTGGTTCCCGCGGGAACTCTTTAATTTTCCGGGATAAAAAGTAGCCTATGTGTTATTCCAGACTATAATCTATCTCTGTGCCTTTCATCCAGATCCGTTAACAGCCGTTGGGGCGTGATTGAGTAACAAACATCCATCCATCGATCGATCCATCCATCCAAACTTTCGCATTTATAAGATTAGTACTTAGGTACTTATAGATATTATAGATTGTTGAAAAATAAATATACCTAAATAGGTACTTAGGCATCATATCATACTAATATTATAAATGCGAAAGTGTGTTTGTTTGTTGGTTTGTCCTTCAATCACGCCGCAACGGAGCAACGGATTGACATGACTTTTGGCATGGAAATAGTTAAGGACCTGGGAGAGTGACATAGGCTACTTTTATCCCGGAAAATTAATGAGTTCCCGCGGGAATAACAAAAAACTTAAATGTCGCGGGCATTAGCTAGTATCTAAGTTATAACCTAATCTAAGCTGCTCCGCATAAGGATGCAAAGCCAAACGGATCAAGGACCTCTAAATAAAATAAAAACAACAGATGTATGATTAGTATTCACGACGTTACATAACTATTCAATGGAAGGATAACTTTGTAAGGATGTTCCACGTCATGGAACTATAATATTATACTAGTGACACGTAAGTAACTACGTAACAAACAACGTTTTGTCTGGTGGGTGGTTTCGGCCGTGGCTATGGCTAGTTACTACCCTACCGGTACGTACCGCCAAGCGATATAGCGTTCCGGTACACATTAATGTTGTTTAAAGCCGCTTCAGATACTTATCTGTGTTTAATAAAACTGCCATTACGCTACAAGGTTAGCCAACAACCATCTTATAACGCATCATCACTAATTGTTCAGGCAAAAATTTTCCTTTCCTTGTAACTTGTAAGGTAGTAAATACTAATATACCATGTAGCTACATATTTAGGTAGGTACCTACCTATTTGAGTTTTGAATAACGCGTTCAAACTAAGAACAGGACGGACAATGACCCTTAAGTATTTGTCGAAATTGCAAACAAAAACATAAATGCATAAAATACTTTACATAAGTACATAAGTAGGTAGGTATTTAGCGATATTCTACTTATTATCTCTGACTCTGAGTAAGCATAAATATCTTTTGAAAAAACATATATTTATTATTACAAATAGGTCCTAGGTAGTAGGTACATCAAAATATATTTCCTTTAGAAACTTTAAAAAATGGCGCACAGTTCTTCTCAATGAAAACGCGTAGTAATTGCAGGGGTCACGACCCACTGAAATGAGGAATACGAAGCTTTTAAAAATTGTAGAAGATTTTTCAATTGGTGAAAGTACAAAGAACATAAACGAGACTTGAGCTCGTACTTGGCTTTTTAGAGTGAAAAAAAATACTCAGTTGAAAACTTCTAAAAAAGCTTTTGAATGTGAGTACTTTGTTTTCGAATGTAATTTGAATTACATTTTTACAAGCTTTTATTTAACTTACAATGTTTATAAGTATGTTTATTTAGGTCAAATCTTGCAACTGAATTTTAAAACGATTTTCCAACCGATTGAGCTGAAATTTTTCATGCACGTCTAGTTTTGATGATCGCTAGGTAAGTGACGTCATTCTAAATCCAATATGGCGGACCAGTTATTTTCTATGCACCCCCGTGAGGGTATCAAATAACTTAATAAGGGTTCCCTGAGAAGAATACGAGAATAAATTACGTCACACTGAATTCAATAAATGTTGTTTGATAAAAATAGTAGTTATTATTGGTGGAAGGTATGTCAAATTGTATTATTTAAAACGTTGATGTAACTGAGGTATGGCAATGGCACTAATTAATTTTTTTTTATTCCGGCTTCCCTTTTGAAAATATTCACCCTTCGCTACTGCTACTTATTGTACCTTTTAAAAATTATACTTAATATGAGCTGCATATTATGTAGGTAGTACCCATTAAGTACTTGAACCTACAAAACTGCTATCTCAAAAGCTGATACCTAAAGTTTTAGCAAAGGGCGTGTCTCTTTATTTTATTATAGCCGCCTGATCTGAAAGCGGCATTATTTTCGATTCTAAATACCGCACGGTGTGTTTCAAATGTCAATTGGAGTCAAGTCGAGGCCGCCGGGTTATTTCTGGGCAAACGCGAAATTGCGGACGCGGATAAAAAGTTGATCCCGACATCGACATAAAATACAACGCACGCCGAATACTTTGTAGATACAAACGACTGAACGCCAGACGCTTTAAACTACAAACACACGTACCAATTTTGTCGGCAGTCCCACAAAATTGCAAAGACCAATAAGATACTCTACACATGAGAATATTTTATTTGTAAATTACTAATAATAAATTGGTTAGATAGGTACTTAATTGAATGATACAACTGCTACTGAAATGCCGAACTTTTAACTCGATCGTTAGTTTCGAAAACTAAGTAACTACATATTATTACATATTTTATCTGCTGTGTCATTTATCTGTGGTGTCATTCCACTGTTCCTCGAACGCACTTTATAGTTGCAAGGATTCCTCGACGGTTCAAAAGCACTTGTAAAAGTTTATTTGAATAAAAAACATTGAAATTTGAAGTTTGATTTAGTTTAGAACGTGTACGCAATTTCGATTTTCGATGCCGGAAAGGTAAATTGAGAAGATCTTATCCTTCGAGGATAGGACTCTCAACTAAACTAGGAGGATGAGGTCTTCAATGGCATAATAAATAACAATATCGTCTAGCAAGTCGGCCCGATTACAATTACCAACTACCAACCTATAAGTCGGAGTTAAATTGGAGGTTTGCACGTGTGTAAATAATAATAGGTATAGGTAATACGTCACTTGTACACAGCGAGCGTTTCAAAAAAGTCGTTGACTCACTAAAATTGCACTCACTAAAGTTAATTTTAGTGAATATCTTTTTCAGTATGTCTAAATTTACTAGTGAGTAAATTTGACCTAAGGATTCGTCATTTTAGTGGCATTGAAAATAAGCATGAGCATAGCATATTTATTTTTATTCCGATTCATAACATTAATCAATGTCACTAATATCATCTTACAAAATTGTCAGCGGGAAAACATTTATTACGTTTTTAAAAATCTTAAGAATATTTACTTAAGCTAAGTAGATGTTTAAATATTTCTAAAATATAGAAATAAATCCATACTTATATTTTAAATGTGAAAGTGTGCCTGACTGCTACGCTTTAGCCTTTAACGGCCCATTTTTTCAAGCGATGTTGATCAATTTGGTATAGGCTACTTTTTATCCCGGAAAATTAAACGGAGTCGCGGGAATCATGTAGGTAGTTTATATTATCATAGTATAATATTAGTGTATATTGGTTTTCAATCGACTTTAGAAAGAAGGAAACTTCTCAACTCAGCGCAAATTCTCATTAGGTAGGTATAAATTAATAAAACAAATATACATTTAGTAGGTATTTACTATTTACCATCTCTATAAAATAAATAAACGTAAGTAAGTAGCTACCGAATCATAATTAAATAGATAACATTTATTAATACTGCAATATAAACAAAATATATTTATTAATTACGTATAAAGATGGGTTAATGATTAATGCAATTGAAACATACCTATAGATAAATGTGCTGATTAGATAATTAGGTAATTTATAATAGTAGGTACTAAGATTGCATCTTTTAGTAAGTAATGCAATACATAACTTACACGTTTTGTGATGACACTTCATTTACATCATCTAATAAAAAATATTTTTTTACATCGTCCGCCATATTAAATTTGTCATTTTATTTTTCGTATTATTCTCATCAAACCGCATATCGTGGGGATACCATAGGTTAATAATGTTAATATATTGTCATTTAATTTTTTGTATTCTTCTCAATAAACCCTTTAAATTGATACTCGAATATCATGGGGATGCATAAAAAAAACTAATCCGCCATCGTTGGGTGTCCGCCATATTGAATTTAGGATAACGTCACAGACCACAGTTTATAATATTAGCTAACCATGCGTTGTCAGTGTATCAGCTGAATCGGTTCGGCATAATTGTTTAAAATAAATATTAGGTATAAATGCGAAAGTGTGATTGTTTGTTGGTTTGTTGGTTTGTCCATCAATCACGCCGCAACGGAGCAACGGATCGACGTGATTTTTGGCATGGGTATATTTGAGGACCTGGAGAGTGACATAGACTTTTTATCCCGGAAAATTAAGGAGTTCCCGCGGGAATAAAAAACTTAGACCACGCGGACGAAGTCGCGGGCAACAGCTAGTTGTTTTAAAATTCAGTTGCAAGATTTTTTATCTCCGTCTATTCTAGAAGCATAAAGAGTTTTTGCTTTTTAGTGTTCTAGAGGAAACCCTTATAGAATCACTTCTTTGTCCGTCTGTCTGTTATTCCCCTTTTTCTCGGGAACGCGTGGAGGTATCAAGTTGAAATTAATATCAAATACTTAGGTCTACCGTCCCTTGGAGCTGTAAATAAAAATCAAGCTTCTAAGTCAACGCAATCAAAAGATACCGCCGTTTATGCCGCCTATTTTGACACTCGCCTAGAATCATGAAGGCAAGAAGCAAGGTCTCACAACACAAATATTAGGAAAACGATTACGATTTCCTTACACAATCGGGGGGCAGAACCCCGCGTTTTATGCTGCTAACAAGAATTAAGTTCTAAATACCAGCAGCAAACTGCCTTGATAAAACTTGTATGAAAAAGCAACTTGGGATAACAAGAACACGTATGTGTCTTACTGTCGCAAACATTGGTAATGTGTAACATGCGGTTATCAGAACAGGTTTGGAAAGCGGTGTCGTCGACCCACTCTATCAGGGCCGGTTCAGCTCACATTGAGGTTTTGGAAACAGACTTGCCTTGCTTAAACTATAATTGTCACCAGCTTTTTCTATTTTATTTTTCCAGCCTACCTAAATGCTGAAAATAAGGGGATTCAATCTTTATTTTCAAAGAGCACAGAAAAGGCAATAGTACAGTCGTAGTAGTATAGTAGTAGTAGTAGTGGTAAGAGTAAAGTTCTGACTTACTCACTGACTCAATCATCGACGAGTCAGTGAGTTAGTCAAAGTAAGTCAGCAGGTTCCCTTTATAATGTAGGAAAAGGATAAGCGGGATTTCTCAAAATTCCCACTGAAGCGAAGCTCAGAGCGGTCGCTTCTTTATAATAATAGTAGAACTTTTCGTAGAGGCATAATAGTACGAAAAGCTTCTTAAAAAACTAAAATATACTTCAATATTATAATTTACTGCCCATCTGCTGTCGGTATTTATCACGTTATAAACTAATAACTATCCCGTTGTATGCAATATGTAAGGTATGTTCGCCCAATAAGGGCCGGTTCCAAATAAGAGCCACCATTTCAAAAATCCCGCTCCCGATACTTAATTGAAATGAAACCTCGCGACGACGTTCCTCATTAACCAATCATTGAAGCGCATTGGCATTAGTTGAGTTTTACGCCGCCATTTTGTTAGTATACCTGTCAGTGCAGTTCACGTCACGACGCGGAGGTCGATTCATAAAATTTGTTGGTGTTATTTTGTCAAATTTAAGTGTTTCTCTTTCGTTTTTGCAAGAAATTACAAGTGTAAAGTATTAAGTAACATTTCGACGTGGATTGTGAAGGTAAGATTATTGAAAGCACTGTTTTTTTTGTCGATTTTCATTGGTTTTCTCCGGGATGGCGAAGTGCCTAATAAAGTCCACCCCCTTGTCACCAAATAAGGACCGGACCTTATTAAGTGTATAAAATTGTACCTAAACGGCCTGTTCACATAATTCGATGAACAACTGATTTACTAACATACTATACTATACACTACTATTACTTACTATTTACTAAATATTATTAAGGTACGATTGTTATTAATTCAGTAACATTTTTTTGTTTTTGTTTTAGCTAAGCAAGAAATATGGAACCACCAAAGAAAAAAAAGGTGGTTTAGGATGGTCTCAAAGGGATATGGAGAATGCTTTAGAAGAACTAAGGAATAGCCAAATTTCGGAGCTTATTATTTGATAGTCCAAATAAGGCTCAGTGCCAAAAATGTGATTTCTATAGACTTAATAAGGCCCAAAGGCTAATGACTGAAAATGTTCCTAAATTATGTTATTTTATTTCTTAAAATTATTTCGCTTAGTAAATAACAATGTAAAAACAAACTGTGTTTTATTAAAAGACTTAAATCAAATCTATTATTCTGCATTTAAGTTTCTATAGTCTTTATAAGGCCCATCACTTCAATTCTTATTAATTTTTGGATTAATCTATCGGGAATGACAAAAACAATTAAAAAAAATTCGAACAAAATTAAAAAAAAAACATAATATCATGTACTTTCGGAATTATCTACGGAATAGGAATGGCCCTTATTGAGATCATCTGTTTCTAATAAGGTCCATTGACAAGCTTTTTAAAAACAAATTTTGCCATTAATTTACTTTTGATGCATGGTTTTTGGTTAATGTTTTTACTTGAAATATAGGTTATTTGTACATTTTAGACGTGTTTTTAATTGAAATACGTCTTAAATCAGATTTATAAGGATTTGCAAAAACGTGGTCCTTATTAGGCGAACTTACCTTATGCTTTAATGAGATAAGATATTGGTGGATATTGCGAATCGATTCGGCAGCGCGAGCTTTCGCGAGTCAAGGTGAAATTCTTCGCGTGGGCGGTGTATGTCGGCAGCGTGCGGCGAGTGATGGACGAATGTAATAATTAATTTAGGTTATATATTTCTATCAGTTTGTTTCGACTTATCAGCTATTGATAGAGACGTTGATTGGAGTCCCCTGTATGGCTAGCTTGCGCACTACGAGTAAAATTATGTCTACCCGTTATCTCTCTCTGTCTACCGAAGCTAACATGGTTACTTGTCTCGTTACGTCAAAAGTAGAGATAAAAGCATTGAATTATATGTACAAGTAGTACTTATTACTTCAATGGATAAAAGTAATACTTCTTATCTGTGGTATTTTTCTAGACAACATCTCTCTCTCTCGTCGCGAGATAATCTCGTGCGCATGCTAAGGACACTGGACACGAATGCATTCGCAAGGCTGCCATCAGAGAAGAGTGGAGACGGATAGTTAAGCGTGCCACAACACCAAAGTGACGACCACGACCGCTCTGAGAAGGGCGATACGATGGAAAAGAAGATTGATAGAGAAAAGTTCTCTTTCATCATCATTCCGATTTCCGACCAATCACGGTCCCACTACTGCAGGCCGAGTAGGTTTTTTACGTTTTCGATGGAAAGAAAGTCTCAAGTCAGCCAATCCGCTCTAGGCCAGCGTGGTGAACCTCTTCTCATACTGAGAAGATACGCGTGCTAAGTTGTGGGCCGGACATGGGTTCATCTTCATCTCGTAATGTTTATTATGATGTCTAAATCCACAAGTCATGCTATTAACTATAGGTACATATAACTACATACTTATTGACTAGGTAGGTACATACAATTTTACTATCACTTCGATAGTGAGAGTCAATGCGTCTCATTTACATCTTGCAATCCGACACTAGGTTTTACTTAATCCTACATTCCACGGAAGGTAGTAAGTAAACTACCTCGTTGGTTTGGTGGTTAGCTTGTTCATTTGCGGATCATGAAGTTCAAGCTTTACTCTAATAAACTTCTAGTTTGACTTGTTATTCTTGAACGGATTATGAGGGCTCGAGTTGGAGAGAGCAAAACAGAGGCCCAATTGTCTAAAGCAAATCGTAGGTAAACATTTATTAGCTTAAAACGTAAACGTTCATACAATGCTTTTTGACGTGCAGGCATAGCTCTATGAAGAATATGTTTAGGTACTCGTACGTTTGACAAACGATTACGATCACGATTTCCTTACACAATCGGGAGGCAGTTATTATTGGATGTTTATCCAGAAATTCAGGGTAGCAGTCCGGACTCCGAGGTTGGAAAGTGAAACGCAATTTCAACCCTATGCTCACGCCAACATGAAGACTGCAAGAGTTCTCTTCTCCTTTTTCTCTTCTTTCTCTCTGCGGAGGTCCGATTTACAATCAGAGTGAAGAAAAACACTGCCAAAAGAAAATGCTCAGAGTATCTCCAATCAACTTCTAGAAGAATGATTCGATCTCACAGGCCACAGCAGATAGCACTTGACGTATTAGATACTAGATGATGTCCACGACTTCGTCCGCGTGGATTAAGGTTTTTGATTCCCGCGGGAACTCTTGAATTTTCCGGGATAAAAAGTAGCCTATGTCGTTTCCCGGGATACATCCTATCCCTATATACCAAATTTCATCGAAATCGGTTGAACAGATGGACCGTGAAAGTGTAGCAGGCAGACAGACAGACAGACGGACAGACAGACAGACAGACAGACAGACACACTTTCGCATTTATAATATTAGTATGGAAGTATGGATGGATATGGATATGGATTTCAGTTTTCACAACGCTTAAAGATTTATTAGATATTTAATTATTTTTATAACTATATTAATATGTGCATAACAAACTGACCTTGCCCCGTTCCTATTCACCGAGTTTTAAACGCAGATAATCTGCCGGAACTAGGAATCTACTCATTAATCTCCATCATGTTGTAAGACATTTTTAAACGCTTCAAATTATTTATGGGAGCTTCACGAATCTGTAGGACAAGCCGAACTAATTTTGCACATTATTCAACTACAGTAAATTCTAAAAAGCTAATAAATTTAATCATTTTAGTCAATCGGCGTATTAATCGATTATAGTTCCAAAGTAGGCTCGGGAAAAGTTAAGGACTTAAATATGTTGCGTTTTGTCCACTTTATCATACTAATATTATAAATGCGAAAGTGTGTTTGTTTGTTGGTTTATCCTTCAATCACGCCGCAACGGAGCAACAGATCGACGTGATTTTTGGCATAGGCATAGAGAGGAGCTGGAGAGTGACATAGGCTACTTTTTATCCCGAAAAATTAAGGAGTTCCCGCGAGAATAACAAAAAACTTAAACCACGCGGATGAAGTCGCGGGCATCAGCTAGTACCAACTAAATAAGACGCATCTAATAATATTTGTGCATCAGCCACCGTGGCCACCGTCGCCAGAGAATCATAACAACGCGCCGTAAGCCGAATAGTTGACCCAAATACGTACGCTAATTATACAGTAAACTTGGAAACTACGACAAAACACGAACAAACAAAGCTATATTGTCCTTGAATTCGAAAATATGTGCAGGACAAATGTGTCGAATTCAAGGACACCAAGTTACTTATGAACTAAGAAAACACAAACAAACAGAAAAGCCAAAGTTGATCAAAAAATTGGTTGCCTGTAAAGTCGATATACGGGCGAAAGTTTTACGTGACAACGACTTTGAGTGGTAAAATAGTTTATGTCTGTCTCTCTCGCTCTTAGGCGGGACGCGTGCCTCTCACTCGCTCTCATTGTTAGCGCATAACGCGGGGAGCGTAACACAGAATCTTGAGGTGTCACCCGGCAAACCAATTTATAAGACGTTGTCACGTCAAAAAAAGTATACAGCAAAGTTGGAGGCCTCGACCTCGACGAAAGCATACGCAAAGGTATCTTGTCCTTAAATTCGAAAAAACTGTAGAAAAAAAGTTCCTACAAACGGTCAGGTGACAATAAAAAAAAGAAACCCGGCTGAGTTTGTTGTAGGCTCTTCTCAGACCAGGGCGCGTTTGGAACCCTCGTAGCCACAGAACACATGTGCTCGTAGCTTTAGTTTTAAGATACCGTAGTTAATTATCACCATCACGTCTTATACATTGTAAGCATGACGTTCAGAAGGTGTACTTTGTAGGTATAGTTCGCGCACGAGTTGAATGCAGAGCAAATGTATGGTGACACATACATTTACTCTGCATTCAACTCGCGCGCGAACTGTACCTATTTTGAATAAAAACTTTTTTGAATAAAGTTTTGAGTTGAGTTGAGTTGAACGTGTCGAATCCAAGGACTCAACTTATGAACTAAAAAAACAAACAAACAGAAAAGCTAATAGTTGACCAAAATACGAAGGTTAATAATTATACAGTCAACTTGAAAACCTCGACGAAAACGCACAGTCTATAAACAAAGCTATGTTGTCCTTGAATTCAAGTAGTCATTTATATCAATCAATCAATCAATCAATTTCTTTATTTGTGAATAGAGTAGGTACAATTGAGGTGGAATACATAATTAAAGTGCTCCTATTCTACCACAGTGTGGTGTACAAATCTTATCTTATTATATAGAAGACGTGTAGAATTCAAGGACACCAACTAATGAATTAAAATACAAACAAAAAATGCTAGTGTAGTTTGTCTAGTGAAAGCTGTGAGTGCAAATAAAAAAAGGGGGTGGATTCTTGGATGAACTAAGAATAAAGCAATGAATAAACAAATGTACTACATCGTACTTATTATTTAAAATACTTTAAAGTTTTTAAGCAAAAAGATAGGTCCATGGCAAAAAGTGAAACTTTAAACTTTTAGTTGTCCCAAAACCGTTTTTTTAGGTTAATTGTACATAATACCTCAATGATTGTAATAAGTATATACGTAGGCATGTTATTTTGGAATCTCCAGCGAAAATTTCGTATCCTTGTATTCGTCACATTAACAGGTGAACCATTAATGAACTAATATAAATAAAAAGAAGAAACAGAAAAAGCTATAGCGAATAGTTGACCTAAATACGTAGGCTAAGTATATACGAGTAGGTATACTTAGTTACTTTGGAATCTCCAGCGAACGTGTCCTTGTATTCGTCACATTAACAGGTGAACCATTAATAGACTAAGAGATAACTGCAATTTTGGTAACCATCGCCAGAAAGGCTGATTCAGTGTTAGATAGATGTAGAGCTCTCCACTGATCTCAAAAGTGGCAGTCTGCCTGCATTTGGATGGCCCTTTCGCTAAATATGGCCGTTCAAAGACGGTTTATTGTTACCAAAAATGAACGATAATTAGAAAAGCTGATTCTTGTACAGTATTAAAGTATGCGCAGTACCTATGTAAACAGCGTAAAAACTGACGCATTTGGATGGGACTTTTTCTAGATATCAGCTTTCAAAGACGTTATAACCTATACTTACTATGCGTTCCTGTAAAAAAATATTAGCAATAACTTTGTCGCCGTTGATCGCTATTAAAAATTATTAACAGCAATCAACGGGACGACATAATAATTGCTAATTTTTTTTTACAGGAACGCATAGTAAGTATAGGTTATAACGTCTTTGAAAGCTGATATCTAGAAAAAGTCCCATCCAAATGCGTCAGTTTTTACGCTGTTTACATAGGTACTGCGCATACTTTAATACTGTACAAGAATCAGCTTTTCTAATTATCGTTCATTTTTGGTAACAATAAACCGTCTTTGAACGGCCATATTTAGTGAAAGGGCCATCCAAATGCAGGCAGACTGCAACTTTTGTGATCAGTGGAGAGCTCTACATCCACCTAACACTGAATCAGCTTTTCTGGCGATGGTTACCAAAAGTGCAGTTATCTCCTATAATATAATGAACTAATATAAATAAAAAGAACAAACAGAAAAAGCTATAGCGAATAGTTGACCTAAATACGTAGGCTAATTATACCTATAGTAAACTTGGACACCTCGGCAACAATATTGGTATAAACAAAACGATTTCGGCCTTGAATTCGTCCCAGCTGTACAACTAATGGTAATGAACTAATAGGACATAAGAAAACGAACATAGACGAAGTTGCCAATTATGCTAACATAAGAGACAATGCAAAGACTAAAGACTTGAAATGTAACGCTCGGTATTAAGTAGGTAGGTAACCACATAACCTTGAATTTTACAAACTTTATTGTTCGGTCTAATTATATCCTGTAACTTATTCGTCCAATCCAGTTACCAATCTAATCCAGACGGCCGAGTGGGAGCTTTTCAACATATTCGATGTCGATTCGACATCATTAACTGCCATTTAAATATTATGGAATTGATGGAGCGCCAGCATAAAAATCGTAATTGACGCGTTCGAATGGAAAGAAAATCTCCCACTAGGCACACAGATGGACAGAAAACAAAAGAGAATTCTCAAAACTATTGCCCCAATATAGTTGGAGAGTTAGTTAAGTGAGAAAGAAGGCGTTCATCTAAATAATGATGAAGCCACGATCTGAGATGAAAAAGAAAGTGCAAAGTGACGTTTGACAAATATTACTTCCGTGGCAATATAAATTAGTCAAGTTAAACGAAAATATATCATACATAAACAAGTCGTATAACGATCTGGGAATTTGACACAGTCGGAATTTTACACGGTTCGGTTAATGATTATTTTCGTATCGAATGATTCACGGAATGTTTTCGTTTTTGAGTTTCCAATACGTGTATTTGTTGCCTTATTCAGCTACTGTTTTTAACGTTTCTGCTTTTTAAGGTTAATTAACGTTGTAATGTATTGATCAATCTTTGTTTGTTTCAGATCATTTGACATGATTCACGTTGATGAAACAGATCCCGTTGGAGGTGAGGCTCTTATATTTTTACTTTTATTAGTTTAGTGGTCATCTCAGACCAGGGCGCGTTTGGAACCCACGTAGCTTTAGTTTTAAGATACCGTAATTCATATACTTATCTTATTCTTGCAATCTAATCTGAAAAGGTCATTTGAAAGTAAATAGGACATTTTTCTGAAATCCATGATTCTTACGGAACCTACCTTCTTAGGTATTTAAGGAAATACAGTATAGATATCTTCTATGTACCTAAATAAAAATCAATTGCCAAATGTATGTAAACCTTTCAGAATGCCTGGACCAATTTTGATGGAATTTTTTCGGACGCTGCACAATACTAGTATTTTTTTTATCCACTAAAAGTTTTAGTCCTTGACTGCGATCTCACCTGATCGGAAGTGATGATGGAGTCTAAGATGGTAGCGGGCTAACCTGTTAGAGGCATGGCACCCATACCCCTATTCGGTTTCTACATCGCTAATATAATATTAATTCAAATTATAAGTAGATACCCCTACTATATTATCAAAGCATTTGGTTTTCCGTGTGCACATTATTGTTATACCTGTAGATAGATATGCTTGGCTGAGCGATTAATTTGGCTTTATCAGCTTTATACGTTAGGCATTGACCCAATTAGCCGCTGGTTTACTCATTATGTTCACCTTGATAGCCTTTGAATTATATTCCCTGCGTAAATCATTCAACTTTATCTTTCATCCTAAAAAGTATCTACTCATAGAATTAATTAAAAGTAATTTTTAACGATTACTAGCATCCATATTCCATACATACTTACTAATATTATAATTTATAAATGTAAAAGTGTCTGTCTTTCTATCTGTTGAATATTCACGACCAGACCATCAAACCGATTGTATCCCAAAGTCGGATATCCAGGGCTTCCTTACAACCCGGAAAATCAAAGAGTATGGGATAAACCTAAATCCACGCGGAAGCGTGTACTTATCATCTTTTTCATTTTAATTTACATGTTTGTTGTTGTCTCAATCATACTCCCCCTCCATAAGAAAGGTTCCACCAAGAAATGTGATAATTACCGAACACTTGCGCTAATATCCCATGCTAGCAAGGTCATGCTGCATATCATCAATAACCGGCTTCGGCATTTCTTGGACTGGCAAATCCCAGAAGAACAAGCAGGCTTTGTTAAAGGTAGAGGGACGCGAGAACAGATACTCAACATAAGACAGATCATCGAAAAAAGCTATGAGTTCGACAAACCTGTAATTATCTGTTTCGTAGACTACAGCAAAGCGTTTGACTGTGTGGACTGGATTTGTTTGTGGGAAGTTTTGTCAGAACTAGGAGTGCCCCAACACCTCGTTGCTCTACTTAAAGCCCTATATAACAACAGTCAAGGTTTCGTTAGGGTTGAAAAGACACTTTCTAAACCATTCCACTTTCATAAGGGGGTGCGGCAGGGCTGCATATTGTCACCCATACTCTTCAACGTGTATGGGGAGTACATAATCCGTCGCACATGTGAATCCTGGGATGGTGGTATCACCATTGGGGGGACCAAAATCACTAATCTGCGCTATGCTGACGATACCACGCTATTTGCCTCCAGTGAAGCAGAAATGGTCGCCCTACTCAACAAACTAGAAAGATCAAGTAAGGAACTCGGTCTCTCAATCAACCCAGCAAAATCTAAGATAATGATAGTGGATCGAAGTGGCAAAATAAATCGTACTGGAGCGCTCAAACTTGAAGTGGTGGATAATTTTGTATATCTTGGCTCTTGCATAACTAACAATGGTTCATCTGAACCAGAAGTGCGCAGGCGGATTGGCATGGCTAAAAATGCTATGTCCCAGCTATCGAAGATCTGGAGTAGCAGAGATATATCGACGCGCACCAAGCAGAGACTAGTGAATTCCCTGGTTTTTTCTATCTTTCTATACGGCTCTGAGACATGGACTCTCCGATCTGCAGACCGTAAACGCATAGATGCCTTTGAGATGTGGTGCTGGAGGAAAATGCTTAGGATACCCTGGACGGCTTTCAGAACCAACGCCTCCATCCTAAAGCAATTGAAAATAACCACCAGGCTATCTACCACATGCCTACGGAGAACCTTGGAGTACTTCGGACACATTGCCCGCAGAAACCCTGACAACCTGGAGAAACTGCTGCTAACGGGCAAAGTGGAAGGAAAGAGGCCAAGAGGACGTAGCCCTATGCGTTGGGCCGACCAAATAAGCACCACACTCGGCACACCGGTCCACGTTGCTCTGCACCATGCCACGGACAGACCAAGATGGCGTAACATCGTAAAAGAAAAGATACTCCGTGGCAAGGATCACGACCCTCAGCAGTGAGGATGACGATGCATGGAGGAGGAGGTTTGTTGTTGAGTCCAAATTATCAATTCGTTAAAACAAATACAAAAGATACAGATTTTTCAATGTAGAAAAGCATATTATAACTTTATAAGTACAGACTTATATAATGCTAGATAGTGCCCGCGACTTCGTCCGCGTGGATTAAGATTTTTGATTCCCGCGGGAACTCCATAATTTTCCGGGATAAAAAGTAGCCTATGTCCTTCCCCGGGATATAACCTACTTCTATACCAAATTTCAGCAAAATGGGTTGAAAAGATGGGCCGGGAAAGCGTAGCAGACAGACAGACAGACACACTTTCGCATTTATAATATTAGTATGGATATTAGTATGGATGATTCGAGGTGCACCACCCGACATTTTCTCCTCTTATTACACATTTTGCTCAGCTATACCGAACCGGCTTCGTGGAATTTCTGGAAAAAATTACGAGATAAAGAAAAATCTTATCCGAAATCTAAAGTTTCTAATACCAGTGGTTTGAAGCGATTTGCTTCTTTGTTTCGAATACTCTTCCGGCTTCCGTTTTCCATTTTTAATGTAAAGTCAGTTTCTATTTTGGTTGACTCACGTTACAAAGAAAACCTATATTAGGTCTTATCGATCTATATCACTAAGACCAATTTTCTTATTCATAATATTATTACGTAAAAAGCTATCCGTTAGTTATTTAGTAATGGCATACAATTCGTCATTGGGTTTTTGACTTAATTGCTTTAAGCATTACCTATATTTTGTTATCGGTTTGCGGTAAATTCAGTTAGGTACCTAAAACAAGACGTTCTGACTTATTTTGTTATTTGTAGGCCTAATTGAAGATTTTTTGTCCTGAATTTACTATAGTTCCACATAATTATTATATTAAAAATAAAATAAAAACAAAAACTTAACAGGCAATAAAATTAATTCCAATTTTGGCCACCGTGCCAGATAAGTTGGGGGGGGGGGCTTTAAATACGCTCGTCAGAATAATTTTGACAGATCGACTTAAAAGCAAAACCTAAATACATCAGCATATGTGGAAGGTATTACAAAATGTATTTGTGGGGTTTATAATGTAACTAGATGATGCCCGCGACGTCGTTCTCGTGGATTAAGTTTTTCAATGCCCGCGGGAACTCCTTAATTTTCCGGGATAAAAAGTAGCCTGTGCCCTTCCCCGGGATACAAACTATCCCTGTACCAAAAAAAAATCAAAAGCTTTTTATTCAAATAGACTTTTTACAAGTGCTTATGAATAGTCGAATGAATCTACCAAATTTCATCAAAATCGTTTGAACAGATGGGCCGTGAAAGCGTAGCAGACAGACAGACACACTTTCGCATTTATGATATTAAGTATGGATTCCGAATGGATGACGTTGAGATTATAGTTCCGTCCTATTACTCCTATTGTAGTCCAATCTATCCGTCTGTCCGTCGCACTAATCTTTAAGCCTCCTCTAGGTACACGTCTGCAGACGCATCCGCAGATGACGTCCGCGGACGCATCTGCAGACGTGTAGAGGAGGCTTTAGGTTTGGACGTATAGTTCAATTCTTTTTCGGGACATAGACAAATGGTAGCTCACACAATATCAGAGGCACATGTCACTCCGTAACAACTGTAGTTCGAGACGACTTCAGTCGTTCAACTGGACGGTCTAAAATAAAGACGGATTCCGATCTTCTGCCAAAAATCGAATGTTTTTGTTTATTTTATTCGAGCCAATTACTTTGGGTGTGAGATCGCACGCTCCCTTTTGACTTACGAGAGAAAATACGAAAAGGAGTAAAGAGCTTTTTTTTTTGAAGGATTTGTGTTTTGTTTATGTTACGTTTACGTTATACACAAGAAACAACGCGTTTTCCACGAGCCTCCCTATATCTACTTTCCTTACTTTGTAGTTTGTACCTACTAATATTATTCATGTGAAAGTGGGTCTGTCTGTTTAACCGATTTGTACGAAATTTGGTAGGTGTAGACTATAGACTATAGAGGTAGCTTGATTTTCGGAGACGGACGTAGCCACTAGCCACTAAGGCTACTTTTTATCCCGAAAAATGAAAATGTTTCCACGTTAAGTACCTAAGTAGGTATATGACGTAGCGACTTCGGGTATGTCAGCTTATTATAAGGCCTCGGCCTAAATAATATAATACTTTTCTATTTTGTATAAAAAAAATATAACGAGAATAGGTGTACCCATTATATTATGTTTTTGTATTTATTATGGTATATAACGACTTGCAGATTGTCAGGGTTAATGGACTTATTATTTTCTCATTAAAATTTTCATACATTATTAATGAAATAAACCAATAAAGATTACACGGCTGCATATTTTAATTTTGTAAATTAAAGAATATGTAAGACATTCAACATTCTTATTTCCCCTAACCACATTACTTAGTTATTAACTAAATCTCTGCATTGTCACTTTTAGACTACTATTAGGTACCTATTCTGTGCTTGTAGTGAATAGAAAAAAAGGTTGTGCTAGGAAAGGAATATAGGTAGGTACGACAATAGTGCAACAGATGGACTTATAATCAACTATTGCTATTGATGCAATAGGATACCATAATAAACGTATTCTAGTAAAAATCAAATAGCCATCATATTCTACTAAAAATCAATTAACATCCCTACTTTAATTTGATGCCGCAAAATGCCTTGAATGAAGAAACAATACCCACTAACAACCTTACATTTGAGTAATGCAGTTTGGAGCCCGTCCAACCCGGCTACTAGTAAAGAATCATTTATTTTCCAAATGACACCACGTCACATCCGCCTTTGTGCTACGTGCTATCATTATGGTGATACCACACGTAAACGCATGCTCGACGGACAAAAAAAAACTTCATAAAGTGCATGCCGATGCCCGATTTTATCCATACATTCGAATTTTTATTGGACGTGAAATAGATTTGAGATGTAAAATAGAGATTAGGGAGTACTTTGGGCGAGTAGAAGAGGCGAGCCTATTTTCTGCTAAAAGTAGCTAGATAGTGGAGCTGATTCTGTGTAACACAATCTCTAAACTAAACTAAAATGGCAGCTTTAAATCTAGTGCCGTCCCTTTCCGTAGGGAGTATTATGAAAGGGTTAGCAATATTTGTAATGCTTTAATTTTAGTTTAGTTTAGAGATTGTGCACTACAGAATCAGCCCCAATAGCTATATAATAAGGCAGGCACTTCCAAAAACTAGACCAATCATAGTTAATGCAATCTCAATTGTTGTGATAGCGTAATTTATGGCATTTTATCTTGCTTTACTTTTTTCTGTATTAGGGCATAAGCTGCATAGGCATAGGTATACTTTCCTAGGCAGGATCATTTACGTTAACGAGTATCTATATAACAAACAGAACACCCTAACGTACTGACGCAATGTTGCTCTACCTTGCCAATTCCTGAATAACGACAGTCTTTTTGCAAATAAATTATGCCGAATTCAACTCCTGTTGCACTTAGAGATCTACTTTGAGGATTCTCTGCACTCTTCAATAAATGCTCAAGACTTCGATAGTCGATAGTTTCATAGCTGGACATTTAGGACGAGACGTCACTGCAGACGTTGTTTCTATACCACGTAATTATGGAACCAACCTCCACCTGCTATGTTCCCTTAAAAATAGAATATGGAGCTATTCAAGGGGCGGATAAACAAATTCAGGTGATCTGTCTATTCGTTTGCTTTCGATACGTATTCAAAAAAGCATATAGGTATACACACAAAATTCCTTGTTTAGGTTTTAAACTTCGAGCATGTTCGCACGTGGAAAGCTAGCATTATAAATAAGTGGTATGTTTATGGCGTACAGCCATTCATCTTAAACGAATAGATCACTAATGACGCATTTCACAGCATTCGCTGATTACAAAGCAACAGACTTTAGATTCTTAGCATGGGCATAGTGATCATTAGACATGTAATATTCCTAAGTACTTGCCTTGTTTTGAAGGCCAACGCATGGTGCTTAAGACAAGTAAAAACTCTACGACCAGGATTTAGGTTTAAAAAGATTCTATCAGTAGGTATTTCTGAAAAGCCTTTTATAGTGTACGTTGTAGAGGAAAATCTACGTGTAAACAAAGCCTCCAGCCAGACCAAGCGATGTACGTTGATTTATGCGAAAGGGCCTGGGAACCCATCGCATTATTCTCCCCAGAAAACTCTTACCATTATGTGATTTAATGGAAAGAGGTCACGACCCTCAGCAATGAAGAATACGATGCAGAACGATGCCATTCTCCAGGTCTTAAAATTTATCCAATATCCGTGTAAAAACACGTTTAGATTCGTTGCTCCGTTGCAGTGTGATTGAAGAACAAATCAATTAACAAACCCACTTTTACACTTATAATATTTTGTAGAAGGACAGAGCTATACGATTATGTAACAGTAGGTGTAAAGTGTGAACTGTCATCTAAAGAACCATTTTTATGCAAGATTTTGCTCCCAGAATAATTTCACATACACTGAGAAAAATTTCCTTGTTTACCTTCCGATTTTTACCTTCTAAACCAGATTCCTTCCAAAATTGGTTCTTTTCCTTCCACCGATTACCTTCTAAATCGGGGAACTGCCAAATTCCTACCGATATTTAGAAGGTAATGAATTTTATCCATCTAATACGGAAGAACATAAAGGAAGGAAATTTTTTGGAGGGAATTAACCAAGAAGGAATTTCCTTCCAGCTAAATATTCCTACTAAATAAGTATGCATTATAATAATTCCTCCCAAATTTATCCTTCCAAATTAGATGTTAATGACCTTCTGAATTCAAATCCAAAGTTGTCGGAAGGAAAACGCAGCTAACCTTCTGATATTGAAGGATATTTACCCTCTTAACTAGTGGGAAATAAATTGACATTACTATTCCATCAAAAAAGAAAGGATTAGAAAGGCTCGCTGGAAGGAACTACCATGGAAATTAGATGGATCACATTTGGAGGGAATAACACAAGGAATATCCTTCTAAATTAGATGATAATATCCTTCTAAATCAATTATAATAAGGATATTTACCCTCTTATCTAGTGGGAAATAAAATGACATTACTTTTCCATCAAAACCGAAAGGATTAGAAAGGCTCGCTGGAAGGAATTACCATCCAAATTAGATGGATCACATTTGGAGAAAATAACACAAGGAATATCTTTCTAAATTAGATGATAATATCTCTCCAAACAAATTGGAATATTTCGGTATCGGAAACACCGAATGTAGTACCCGGCCCGACCACTAGATGTCGCTACGCGTATATTGGCTCGCGGTATAGGGTGGCGCCGGTCAAACACATATATATCGCCAAATCCGCTTGTATCGGTACCTGCATCGTGGCAAATGGCGCTTCCACCTAGTTGGGACATTCATTGAAAGCGCATAGCAGAGCATAAATCATAGGTGGTATACAGACCCCTGCTTCCACCCTTGCAAAAGTGCAAAAGCAAGCTCCGTTTTCCTTCGCCTTAGGTCTAGTAAGTAAAGGCATGATATTACCTAATATCATGCCTTTACCTTGGTTATTTATATTTACCGGTCAAATATGTCGTCCAAATTTAGAAGGAAATTAATTATTTTCCTTCCAAAAATTACCTTCCCTTTTGACTCAGTAGGAATTTCCGACCGAAATTTGAAAGGTGCGTATTACCCACCAAAATAGAAGGCAGACATTGTTTGGAAGGAAATTTTGGACGGTAATAATATCCTTCCAAGTTGAAAGGTAAATTTCCTACTGAGTCAAAAGGGACGGTAATACCTTCCGTATTTCGGAAGGTCTTTTTTCTCAGTGTAGTTAAACGTACTCGTATAAATAATAAAGCAGTCAACACGTGAACACAAAATGCCGGAGTACCTATTCAGATTTTAAACCCTAGTGAACTAGGCTACTTTTAATCCCGGATAATAAATAAAAGAGCTTTAAAGGCAACATTAGGTATTTTATTAGCGAAGCGAATTTTCTGGAAAACAGTTCAATAACGCTCGGCCTTCATTTTGAATTTAATTTTATATTTGTTTTGCGTGTTTATATTAAAATCTAAAAGCCACTTGTGTAATTAATGAGCAATATATATAAGCTGTTGTTAGGTATGTGCATTCATATGACGTTAAGTATGTTTTTTTTTGTGTGAAAATACCTACTTGGGGACACGGCAGTGCCTGCGCCAAGACGAGCTGTAATGAGATGATCAAACTTAAAAACTCAGTTCTAGTATGGAAGTTGTATGAAATTCACAGTTGTGACGTCATACAATTTCAGCGCACTTTTTTTCTTTAATCTATATTTTAAAATGGTTATCAAACTTAAAACTAACCAAGGATGTGAATTTTAGGTCTCATGGAAGACCATCTATTTAATAATCAGTTAGAAATAATTTATCTATGTATACTAATTATAAAGAGGAAAGATTTGTTTGTTTGTTTGTTTGTTTGTAATGGATAAACTCAAAAACTAGGTACTCAACCGATTTTAAAAATTCTTTCACCTATAGAAAGCTACATTATCAGCGAGTAACCTAAGCTATATTTTATTTTCAAAAAATTAGAGATCCTTACGAAAATTGCAATTAAGTATGTGAACCAAGTCGGAAAAAATCCTCTCTTCTGAGAGCTTACGTGGCGTGCGCTGCGTAAATAGTTAAAGTTACACGAAAACAATGTATGGTGGAATTGTTCCTCTCAAAAAGTTCTAAAAAAAAGTCCATGATAGCATATACCTATCTATCTTTTAAGGTTGACTCACAATAACCATTTTTATAGCTATATTGGGTATAGACTATTAGGACTATTAGTGCTACCCGTGCGAAGCCGGGGCGGATCGCTAGTTTTTCATATAGGCATCATCCCTATTGTACTCATAACAATCGGCTGCGGCTCCGAATGCTGCCTTAGACAGCCTACACCATAATATCACAGTAAACAGATTCAACATAATATTATGCAACCGTATCCCCTGTCATAATATTAGGTAGGTATGACTGCAGGGGCTATAATATATACCTTTTACTTATTACTGGTGGTGGTAGATTCATTCGACTATTCAAAAGCACTTGTAAAAAGTCTATTTGAAAAAAATGTATTTGATTTTGATTTTACTAATTAATCGTTCTGCTACCGTTTGTACAAAATAATTAAATGTCTCCTACCCATACAATCTGTGGCGTTTTATAATAGATAAGCATTTAAAAGCATTGTTGCATTGCATTTTTATCAATTATTGTATTATTGCTACAATCTCAATGATTGTGATAAGCTCATATTACATTAAGAGGTACGATATTTTTGCGGCATTTTTCATGATGATCGTCACACTGATGCTGTCATTTTACCATAATCGACCCTGCTTATCCTAGTTGAAATAGTAGAGTCGTCGTCGTCGTCAACCGATGGACGTCCACTGCTGGACATAGGTCTGCTGTAGGGTCCTCCACAAGCCACGGTCTTGCGCCGCCTGGATCCAGCGACTCCCTGCGACTCTCTTGATGTCGTCCGTCCATCGTGTATGCCGATGCTACGCCTGAAAATAAATAGTAGAAATAGTAGAGTAAGTAGCGAATAAAATACGGCCATCTCTTTCTAACATATTAGAACTACTGCATTCGGGATTACCCGCCGATCGTGTTTCCTACTCTCCCCTACTTAGTAGAATATATTAGAAGTTAAGTAGGTACCTAATATCTACCCTGGCTGCAAATGCTGTGCACGCCACTGTATATAATATATCTCAGTCTTACATACTTCCATCCAAAATTATTTATTCGCTACGTATGATTCATACAGTTCAGCCAGGAACAATAAGATCTATTTTCATACAATCAAATGCATGCATAAGTATAGCGTATGTATCATGGATCCCGAATTACATTCGACTCTTAACATTTGAGGCCGCGGTGACACCGAAGTGTAACAGACACTAATGCTTGACAATCCATACTTACTAATACATATTATAAATGCGAAAGTGTGTCTGTCTGTCTATATATCTGTCTGCTACGCTTTCACGGCCCATCTGTTGAACCGATTTTGATGAAATTTGTTACAGGGGTAGGTTGGATCCCGGGGAAGGACATCTACTTTAAGGAAGCTACTTTTTATCCCGGAAAATTAAGGTGGTCTCTCGGGAATCGAAAAACCTGTATCCACGCGAACGAAGTCGCAGGCATCATCTAGTAATTTATATTAAATGAAGCCCTCCATAGCGAAGTGGTGAGCGCTGTTGTCTTTAAAGTTTTAAGCGGGAAATCTGGGATTTATCCTAAATATCGGGACTTATAATTTCTGAATTTTCTTTGGTCTGGCCTGGTGTGGCTAGTTACTATTCCTTAACTAGCTGAGGCTACTTTGAAGTCCGGAAAAGTTTTCAGGGGCTTTTTCTAAAACCTAAATTCACGCGGACGAAGCCGTGGTTTATCTTCTAGTTTAAAATTATATGGTGAAAAGTGATAGATAGGTAACCCAACAAAAATGGATTCTGACGTGTTTCTTTCATAGAACAATCTTCCCAATAGGGGTGATGACAACTCAATCAATCAACCGAGGATGATGTGGACCCTAATTTAATAATCAGTAAGAAATTATTTATTTTCATTTTTAGGGTTCCGTACCCAAAGGGTAAAAACGGGACCCTATTACTAAGACTCCGCTGTCTGTCTGTCTGTCTGTCTGTCTGTCTGTCTCCAGGCTGTATCTCATAAACCGTGATAGCTAGAAAGCTGAAATTTTCACAAATGATGTATTTCCGTTGCCGCTATAACAACAAATACTAAAAATTAAAAAAATATATATATTAAGGGGGGTCCCCATACAATAAACGTGTTTTTTTCGTATTTTTTTGCTCAATATTAAAAACGGTAACAGGTAGACGGTTCAAATTTTCACAGAATATTAACTTGTATATTACCTTTCAAAATAAATAATTAAATATCAATAAAGTAAATATTAAAGGGGGGCTCCCATACAACAAACGTAATTTTTATTTTTAATACGTCATAAATCGTAAAACTTACTACAGGTTTGTACGGAACCCTCGGTGCGCGAGTCCGACTCGCACTTGGCCGGTTTTTCTACATAGTAAGTATATAGGCATCATCCCTATTACCATAGAAATCCCGTTTAATAAACTGATTTGTTTTGATTGTAAAACATTATCAGATCGCTGCTTCGTCCTAATTTAGGTACGATGCGAAGGAAAAAATTCGTAAACAAGCACTCGCGAACTGGATTTGCCAATCATAAACTTCAAAGCACATCATATCAATGACGACATATCACGGTTTCACAGGCGCCATTTGACGTCATTGCTCGATGCATCTAAATTCTAAATCTAGGGTTACTTGCCAGACTTGAAGATTTCTAGGCACTTTTCAGTTTTCAGTATCCACACTAATATTATAAATGCGAAATTGTGTATCTCTCTAATTATTGTTGTCAAAATTTAGAAGGTTTTTGAAATAAGTTGAATTTTAAAGTTCCTGTGGGAATCCAGTACTAAGTATCATCATAAACAAAACTCAAACTCAAATTCAAATACACTTTTACAAGTGCTTTGGAATCGAGTAAATCTACCGCTGGTTCGGAATGGCATTCCTACCGAGAAGAGCCAGCAAGAAACTCGTTAGCTCTAATAAATATATGCATGTGTCACAACCGTTGAGATTGTTGTTATTTGACCTTTGATGCCAAGGAGTCAGGACTTTAAAAAAAACTGGTAACCCTAAATGCGACGCCGCTGCACCAGACTAAACAATTGACTGCCGGCTGCAGAACTGACAGCTCATTGCACCCAAGTTTGACGAATTATTGGACGGCAGCCAACCGTTCACGCGGCTGTCAACTGCGGTGTAAGTGGGAACCACTTTCTAAAACT
The DNA here is from genome assembly GCA_917051295.2 of Erebia ligea. Taxonomy (NCBI): domain Eukaryota; kingdom Metazoa; phylum Arthropoda; class Insecta; order Lepidoptera; family Nymphalidae; genus Erebia; species Erebia ligea. Next base: position 10,313,306 of record OU785241.1, on the reverse strand, counting down.
AGTTTTTTGAAGGCTTGACTCTCAAGTTTGATTAAGAAGCATTGATATAAAAACTAAAGAAACCTACACATTTACCGCTACTACTTGTCTATTAATTACTATATGATGCCCGCGACTTCACGGCTATGTTCTTCCCCGCAATACAAACTACCTCTGTACAAAATTTCATGAAAAGATGGGCCGTGAAAGCGTAGCAGATAGACAGACACAGTATGGATTCTTCTTATCACTCGTTGAGTCTTGGCAGAGAGGTCATGGCTGCTGAGATGATGGAGGTAGGCACATTTAATTTCAATTTCAATTTCATTTATTAAATCAGACAACATTTTTGTGGTTCACTTTAGTGTTAGTAACAATATAATCTTAATAACAGCTATGTTAGTACTTACAATCTAAGGAGTTAGTAACAATTTTAACTTAATCTATGTTAGTACGTAAAAACTATAAGGGATTTAGTCCTCTGTATAAGTTTCCCCACCAGAGGGCTATCCATCTTCCCTGCTATTCTATTCAGGATGCTGTTGCTGCTTCCATGGACTCTGGACAACAGTAATGCGTTTTTCTTTCGCCAGATAGCATTAAAGCCATCTGTCCGCGCCTGGGAAAACATCGCTGATGCGTTGCAGAACCTAGAGGTCGCCGCAACAGCACCCTGAATGCATTATTATATTGAACTATTGAATTTAAGTCGTCGTCAGTCAGCTTAGTTTAGGGTCGCACTGCCTCCCGCGATTTTATCCTCCACTTGTGAGGGCCGGTAGCGTTGTGGGAACACTCCACCGCAGTTGGAGGTCAAATGTCAATGAAATCAAGCAATTCCCCGGGATCACTTGGCAAAGACCGTGCGGAAGTCCTTACAAAAGACTTTGTATCCAGCAGTGTGTCATCTATCGGTTGACGATCGTTTTGTTTGATGCTACCTGTTGAAGATTATGCCTTATGTTGAAGATTATGCCTTACCTGCGATCGGGTCCTGAATCTTTTTGTAATTAATATTAGGATATTAATTATTTCATGCAAATAAATTACCGCACAGGTAATAGTCTTATTTTTGTACAGTAATTTGCATATTGTTTAGTCTAAACTATACATAATTTATATAATATAGCCACTTATCAGAAAGCGCTATACGAGACCTCGTCTCAGTTAAATACGAATAAATAGGTACTTAGAATACCTAAGTATATAGACAAATTATTGTAAATAACAACTCAATATGAAACATAGCCACGATTAAAGCAGCTTAGAGAGAAAATTATAATTAGAACCTTCATATTGTTAAAATCACTACGTTTTTGTATTTCATCTTAGGATAACATACATATAAATTAATATCAATGTAAAAGATTAATATTTAGAGCTCGTATAATTATATACAAATAGTAACTAAGACTATATTAATAAACAAATTAAAACCTCATGTGTTTTACTTACCTTTAGTATTAAGTTTCTAACTGTATTAGTTTTATTTGTATTCATTCTCTATTTTTACATTAATTCCCTATATGTTTCTATGTTATTACTAAGTTAAGTTCATTGTTTTAATTATTACGCAATATTTAAAATGTTTCTATTGGCTAAGATTGATTACCCTAGCTGGTTAATAAAGATAGCGATATGTGCACGCTTCAAAACACAATAAATACCGGCCGCTCCCGGTCGAGTCACGCACTTCACTTCGAGACTCCGAGGCGAGCACATCTCCGCTACGCAACAAAAACAAGTGTTTCATTTCACTCCCTCGCTGTGGCTCGGGTCACACCGATCCTCCACAGTGCATGGTCCATCGAGCGCCGGATAACAACAACCTGCAACTCAAGATCAAGATCTCAAGTCTCAAGTATCAAGATCGCCGCAATAAGCAAGCTTGAAGAGGAATCAACCTATCCTCGCAGAACGAATCCTGCGGGCAGGGAAGGTCGTTTCAAGAACGCTGCGGACAAGAAGTCGTCAAGAGGTCTGCCTAGCAACACGAAGAGGAATCCACCGTCGCTACGCGGGTGCATTGAGGCGAGCTCCGGGTAGCAGCCGAAGACCGCAAGAGCGTCGGAAGGGATCGCTACGTCGCGCTACAGATACAAAACGTCGCAACTGCCACGCAAGGCGAAAAGGACATCGACCACGGCTGCGGGGCTCTCCATCGTATGAAAGACCGCAAAACCCGGAAGATCGTTTCGCCGCGCAAGCAGACGACATCAAGAGCCTTCATCATCGCGAAGAAGAGGAATCGACTCATCGCTGCGGGTGCATTGAAGCGGGCTACGAGTAGCTGCTGAAGACCGCGGCGGCTGGGGACATCGTTTCTTCGCGTGAAGAATTCTCTATAAGCGCGGTTTACCGCGGCTCTCCCGCTCACCACCTAACGGTGTCAAACGGTGAACGGGCGAGTTAACGCCTCACGGCGGGAGCAGTATACCAGACGATACTGCCAGTTCACTTTAACCGGTGAACTGTAACAGTCTGATCGCGTCGGTACGGTGCACGTAAGCTAGTGGCCTCCTGGTGGGCCTGCTGACGGTTTGGGCGTTCCTCCCAATTCCCGAGCAGCTAGTCTTGCGTGTGACCCTCTTCCGGGCGATTCCCACCTCACCTTACCCTTTTTTCCATCCCTGGGAGAGCGTGTTCTTCGGAACCCTCGAACAGGACTGCTAGGGCTGATAGGGCTGTTAGGGAGGTAGGGAAGTAGGGCCGTTAGGGACAAGAAGACACAGGACCCGACCAAGATGAGCACCATAGAAACCCGAAGCAAGAAGGTACATCCCAAGGACAGGGACCCGGGCGAGATGGAATCTGGGAGCTCATCCAAGACTGGGCAGTCCAGCAGTTCCGAACGGACTACGAGCACCGAAGGTACTACGAGTACTGAAGGAACTACGAGCACCGAGCACACCACTAGTACTGAACAAACTACCAGTACAGAACAAACATCAAGCACGGTGCACTCGAAAAGTGCTACAAGAAAGGAAGCAAACGCTGCGAACAGCATACAAAATAAAAAGAAAGCAACAGGCTCACAAAGTAAACGTGCTGAACTCGAAGCAAGATTGGCACTTCAGAAAAAGGAAATTGAAAGAGTCGAAGCTGAAGCCGCGCTAGCCCGAACTCAGCTAGAGCTAGCACAACTAGCCGAAAACTCAGACGTGGAAGAAGATGTTCAACAAATAGAATCAAGCGTTAACGAATGGATGAATAAACCGCCGAATGAGACAGAAACAGGAATGGATGTATTGTCAAAATTACTCGCAAAAGCATTAAAACAGGACAGTAAACAAGAAACTCCAAGAAAACCACCTGCATACATGAGTGACCTACCACCGTTCGATGGAGATCCGATTAACTGGATACCTTTTATAAAACATTATACCAGCACCGCTTCATACTTCATTGATATTGAAAACATAGCGAGAATACGAAAATCACTCAAAGGTCGTGGAAAAGAAGCCGTAAAGTCACTTTTATATACAAGCTCAACGCCAGAAAGCATACTAAAAGAATTAGAAAGAAGATTTGGCCAACCAACCTATATCATAAAAGGATTAATCACAGAATTGCATAAATTACCAAGGATGACAGAGGACATGAAAGGCATTGGGACTTTCGCCAGCGCCGTCTTCAACACGGTAGACACGATAAAACAATTAGATCAACTTGAATACCTATACTCAACAGAAATATCAGATAAAATAGTAGACAAGATGAGTACCTTAGTCAGATTTAGATGGCAAGAATTCAAATCGAATAGAAGAAAAGAACCAATGCTAAAGTTACTATCTGAATTTCTAACAAAAATCTCCAACGATTTCGACGAACCAGGTATAAGCGACAGACCGAGGATAAAACCTGAAACAAATAAATCTCGCCCAATTAGAAGAGCACGAGTGAACGTAGCCCAACATGACGAAAGCGACTCTGACTCGTCATACGATAGCGAATTTGAAGAAGAGATGCAAATCGTATTGGCTGCCTCTACACTTGAAAACGAAAAATGCCTCTTATGTGAACAAGCTCACGATATTTCAAAATGCAGTCAATTTTTAAATGAATCATTAAAAGATAGATGGGAGACCGTAAAGAGATTGAAAATATGCTTCAAATGCTTAAAAATAAACCATAGACATCTATCATGTAAATCAAAACCATGCGGCAAGGACGGATGTACTAGAAAACACCATGAACTATTGCATCAAGAAAAATCAAACCCAGAACCTAGCAAGGTAGTATCAGTGAACCACATAGGCACCTCACGAGCCTACTTGAAAATTATACCCGTCGAATTAAACGGACCGAACGGGTCAGCTACAGTTATGGCCTTACTAGACGAAGGATCTACGGTGACGCTATTGTTAGAAGACGTAGCAAATCACGTAGGAGCTACGGGACCGAGTAGAAGTTTATTACTCGAAGGCATAAGCGGTCATCAAATGACAGAGCAATCAAAACACATCAAATTAAGAATAAAAGGCCTGTTTTCGAGAAATTACGAAGACCTGCAAGCGCACACGGTTCAAAATTTAAACCTACGGCCTCAATCCGTGAGAAAAGAGGACATCGCCGACTGCCCTCACTTGATAGAAATAGAAGAACAATTGATATATGACGGAGCACCACCAACTTTGCTAATAGGCCAAGACAATTGGCATCTCATAGTCACAAGAGACTTAAAAAGTGGTGCGCCTTCAAAACCAGTGGCATCACTAACTAGCCTAGGCTGGATTCTACATGGTTGCAAAACCGAATCAACCAAACCAGTATTTTTTATAAACCATACATACAACAAATCAGAAGAAATCGATGAGTTAATAAAAACCCACTTCAGCTTGGACTCGTTAGGAATAACACCGAAAAAACCAACGAACGATCCAGAACAACGAGCCTTAGATATTTTGAAAAGAACAACTCACAGATTACCAGAAGGCAGATTCGAATGTGGACTGCTCTGGAAAAACGACAAAGAAGTAATGCCATTGAATCGCAATAATGCCTTGCGCCGCCTGAAAGGCATAGAAAACAAATTTGGAAAAAACAAAGAATTTAAAATCAATTATACCAAACAAATATTAAACCTGTTATCAAGCGGCTACGCCGAACCCGCCAACGATAATCCCACATCACCTAGAACTTGGTATTTGCCACACTTTGCCGTTGTACACCCGCAGAAAGGCAAACTAAGAGTTGTATTCGACGCAGCCGAGCGAACAAATGGAAAAAGCCTTAACGACGCATTACTGTCGGGACCCGACCTACTGCAATCATTATTCGGCGTACTGATAAGATTCAGACAAGGCTCTGTCGCCGTAGCAGCCGACATTAAAGAAATGTTTTTAAGAATAATAATACGTGAAGAAGATAGAGACAGTCTCCGGTTTCTCTGGCGAGAAAACGAATCCGATGCCGAACCAAAAGAGTACAGAATGAAATCCCTAATTTTTGGAGCAACATCATCACCCTGCTCGGCAATCTACGTGAAAAATAGAAATGCACAAGACTTCAAAGATAAATACCCAGAAGCTGTAAATTCCATATTGAGATGTCACTACATGGACGATTACCTACAAAGTTTCGCCACCGCCGATGATGCGTTAAAAATAAGTCAAGAAGTGGACCTAATTCACAAAAGCGGCGGTTTCGAATTGAGAGGCTGGACGTCAAACCATCCTTCCGCCATAAAAGACATAGCAACGGATCAACCAGATCACGTACAAATATGCAATCAAGAAGAATATGGGAAGACGCTCGGAATGCTATGGCAAATCAACAATGACGCTTTGAGATTCACCCTCAACCTGCGCAACACTCCAGATGACGTAATTCATGGTATACGACTACCTACCAAAAGAGAAGTCGCAAGCGCTGTAATGTCAGTGTTTGACCCTATGGGCCCGGCTACTCCGATACTAATACAAGGAAAAGTTATAATCCAACAGTTATGGCGTACGGGCATAAGTTGGGACGAACCTATCCCAGAAGACATGACTCAATCTTGGACAAACTGGCTAAAAAGTTTAGAATCGCTAGAAGATTTAAACATACCTCGATGCACAGACTCGCTAGACGAGGGGGAGCTGCACACCTTTGTAGACGCCAGCGAAAGTATATACGCCGCTGCTACGTATTGGCGCACCTATGATAACAACGAAGTCAAAGTAAAACTACTAGCAGCGAAAGCAAAAGTAGCCCCACTAAAGCCAACATCAATACCGCGGCTAGAACTTCAAGCTGCCTTATTAGGCTGCCGCCTAGCTTCAAGTTTACAAAATGAAATGGACGCCAACATAAAAAGAAAATATTACTGGTCTGATTCACGAACGGTACTAGCATGGATTAAATCCGACCCACGCACGTATAAGACTTTCGTCGCGCATCGACTAGCTGAAATAGAAGACCTTTCAAAAACGTGTGAATGGAGATATGTACCTACAAAACTTAACGTCGCAGACGATGCTACAAGAACTCCACCAAGAAATTTCGATATAGAACACCGCTGGTTTAATGGCCCCGAATTCTTGTCGCTTAACGCCGACGAATGGCCCGAAGATCGAAGCGAACGATCGCCGTCACCAACAGGCGAAGAAAGAATAAAAACTATCGCCACAGTTCGACATTCCGAAACGCCATTGCCTGATGTAAAAAGGTTCTCGTCATGGACTAGATTCGTCCGCGCCACGGCACGCTTACTCCAAAGTGTGGACCGCTTTAAATCCCTTCTAAACAAAACCGAGAAGGTGACCGCCACCAAACACATTAAGAAAGATGCAAGTTGGAAACCATACAGACCCAAGAAAAACAAGTTACAAACAACAACACCAGAACCAGATAAAGCCACATCAAATAACCCGAGCAGAATCAAGTTATCAAATGATTACTTAGAAAAGGCGCAAAAACTGATTATTCAAAAAATGCAAAACGACAGTTTCCACGCTGAAATAAAATGCTTGAAAGATAATCAACGTTTGAACAAAGATTCACGCCTAAAAAGACTCACCGTCGTTTTAGACGAAGATATTGTGCACCTGGAAACTCGTCTATCCGCCGCAAACGATTTGATAAATACCTACAAGAAACCAATCGTACTGGACGGCAAGCATCCTATCACTCGACTGATTATTAATCATTATCACCGAGAGTATAACCACGGCAATCATAACACCGTCATGAACGAGATACGCCAAAAATACTACGTAACGTCACTTCGAACAACAGTGAAGTTGATAGCAAGAGAATGCCAATGGTGTAAGACACACAAAGCAGTACCCAACATAACCCCTATCGGAGACCTGCCAGCCGAACGTCTGAAACACAAGCAGCATCCCTTCACTTGTACCGCAGTGGACTACTTTGGCCCAATAATCATAACTGTCGGAAGGAAAACCGATAAACGATGGGTAGCGCTGTATACCTGCCTCACTACGCGAGCCGTACATTTGGAAATCGCTACATCACTTTCATCCGATAACATGATACTCACATTAAGGCGAATGATAGCACGCCGCGGGAAACCTAAGATCATGTATAGCGACAATGGGACGAATTTTGTCGGAGCCAACAAAGAACTTCAAGTTGAATTCGACATAATGAAAGAAAAGACAGAGGAAAAAGGAATACAATGGAAATTCATACCACCTGGGGCCCCACATATGGGAGGAGCCTGGGAAAGATTAGTGCGATCCGTGAAAACCGCATTAGTAGCTACACTTAATACGCGGCATCCACGAGAAGAAATTCTTCATACCTTACTCAGGGAAGCAGAACACCTCATTAATTCAAGGCCAATAACAGAGATATCATTAGACCCAGACGATCAAGAGAGTCTAACTCCCAACCATTTCCTTATCGGAAGATCGAGCGGTGCCTATTCTATCGGAGATTTCACTGATAGCGAGCTTATCGGCCCCGCTACCTGGAAGACGGTACAAAGGCTCACCGACCATTTCTGGAAACGCTGGCTTACCGAATATTTACCTACAATAGCGCTGAAATACAATAACAACCAAGATGGTTTTGTAAACCCAGCTGTCGGAGATATCGTAATCATCGTTGATAACTCCCTTCCGCGAGGCACGTGGCCTAAGGGCGAAATAGTCGCAACTTATCCTGGCCCAGATGGGAAGACACGAATAGTTGATGTTCGTACCACCGCCGGAGTAATGAAGAGACCCGTTTCACGCCTAGTGAAGATCACACAATCTTCTTCCACCAATGATAGTGCTCCAGATTCCATCTTCGCACGAGGGGGAGACTGTTGAAGATTATGCCTTATGTTGAAGATTATGCCTTACCTGCGATCGGGTCCTGAATCTTTTTGTAATTAATATTAGGATATTAATTATTTCATGCAAATAAATTACCGCACAGGTAATAGTCTTATTTTTGTACAGTAATTTGCATATTGTTTAGTCTAAACTATACATAATTTATATAATATAGCCACTTATCAGAAAGCGCTATACGAGACCTCGTCTCAGTTAAATACGAATAAATAGGTACTTAGAATACCTAAGTATATAGACAAATTATTGTAAATAACAACTCAATATGAAACATAGCCACGATTAAAGCAGCTTAGAGAGAAAATTATAATTAGAACCTTCATATTGTTAAAATCACTACGTTTTTGTATTTCATCTTAGGATAACATACATATAAATTAATATCAATGTAAAAGATTAATATTTAGAGCTCGTATAATTATATACAAATAGTAACTAAGACTATATTAATAAACAAATTAAAACCTCATGTGTTTTACTTACCTTTAGTATTAAGTTTCTAACTGTATTAGTTTTATTTGTATTCATTCTCTATTTTTACATTAATTCCCTATATGTTTCTATGTTATTACTAAGTTAAGTTCATTGTTTTAATTATTACGCAATATTTAAAATGTTTCTATTGGCTAAGATTGATTACCCTAGCTGGTTAATAAAGATAGCGATATGTGCACGCTTCAAAACACAATAAATACCGGCCGCTCCCGGTCGAGTCACGCACTTCACTTCGAGACTCCGAGGCGAGCACATCTCCGCTACGCAACAAAAACAAGTGTTTCATTTCACTCCCTCGCTGTGGCTCGGGTCACACCGATCCTCCACACTACCCTAGTAGAATACTGTGTTTATGCTCGGCAATGTTCTCATATTTTCCTCACAAATTTCAGATATTTACTTACTGACAAAAGTTAAGATAAAAATTTTATCCCCCGATTTTATGCACTGACAAGAGATAAAATTAACTTATCCACTTCTCAGAGCACGGCAACAGGGGAGAGGAGAAGTTTATCCCCGTTTGACATTTCACGGGGACTCGGGGGACTATTAATTATCCACCGTTATTTAGCGTTTTTATTTATTTATTTAGGAATAAATTTTTTATCCTTTCCTCGGGGAGAAAATTGTCTCGGCCCATGCTAGGGGGGCTGGAGAGTGACATAGGCTAGCCGTTTATCCCGAAAAATTAAGGAGTTCTCGCGGGGATAAAAAACTTAAACCACGCGGACGAAGTCGCGGGCATCAGTTAGTTTATATTAAATGAGGCTTATATAAATCTTTCTTTAAAACATCTATGTTTCAGCTTCATAATTACCTTTTAAAATGTCAATAGCATTGAGAAAAAAGTTTAGCGGAAGTCTGTGTATCTGCGATTCTTTGACTTTCATCTTAGCGATGCTTAGCGATGGTTTCGGTTAAATTAACTTGTGTTTATCAGTAACAGGAACCGTTGCGTTTCCGTTTTAAAATGAAGAGATAAGAATCTTCGTTTTAAGAAATAAATACAAAAATACACCGTCCAAAATGTGTGAAGGTGTTTTTATAAAAAGACAACATCGGTCTTTGACTCGCTGTAATTTTTTAAAATCAGTTCTGTTGGCCGAAATATTGGGATTTTATGTCACTATTTCAGAATCCTTAGTCTTTTAAGTACATAGTAGGTACATTGAATTGTTTTTAATAATATTTAAGACCAAGTAGCTCTCTATCAATCTAAATTCAATCTGAAACTATCGATTCCATTCCGACGCAGCCAGGCATCGTAATTTTAAAGTTTTCTGATAACGTTGATACGAATTTTATAGCGTTTCGGTGCGACTCTGTGTATTGTAGAAACCGATAATATGTAAGTAGGTACAGGTTTAATGCATATTTAACTGCCATAACCCGAACAGGCTGGCCAACTACCATCTTAGACGGCATCTTCACTTTCTAGCAGATGAGATCGCAGTTAACGAATAAGTTGTCATCGAATAAAATAAATAAAATACGTTAGTTACTTATAACCCCTTTTCTGTTACAGAAATCGAGCCACCATTTTCATATCGGGATGTCGCAATCAAAAGAAATACAGATGTTAACGACTTCTACGATATGCTATCGGAGATCGGCAGGTGAGTCATCTATTGTACTCCAATGACCAATACCACAGCCAATACACTCACACAAATTACTACTACTGACGTAGACGTACTTATACGTTCCTTTGACATACCTATTTGTTATTATTCAAGAGTCTCTACCACTCGCTGGCATTCCATTATTCATTTCCTTCACTATAGTTCTGATATTTGTTGATTCGTCTATCGACGGGTAGCAATCATATTGGCAACTTGAACTTTTGACAATGCAGATCTAGATAGTGAACGGGTGCTTTACCAGTGGTGAAGGTTCTCCAGCCAATATGTCCTTCTACATCCCCCTTCTGCCTTCTAGCTTGTACCTTGCCCTGTACAATGAAATGAATCCTTACCTAAAATACCTACTTTACCACTGCTGGACCGAATTCCACATAACAACAACGGACTGGAACGCGGTGCTAGGCAGGATGGATTGAGTTCACCGTTAATTTTCTGTCTGTATGTGAACGAAGTGACTGACAAACATCTTCAACTTCATCAGCTCTACAGCTCTTTATGGGCCTAGGGCCTGCTCTATCTCCAGCCTCTTTTCTTCTTCTGCCTTCTTACAAATTCGTTTTTCACCGTGGCAAACCGATCTAGTCCCATCTGGACCTGCTACACAACGAGACATCTACGTGTGCGTATATTTATGGGAATCTCCTTTAAACGAAGCTCGTTTTCTCAGGGGCAAATTCGGCACAGTATACCTGTGCCGAGAGAAATCCACCGGCCTCGAGTTAGCAGCAAAGCTGGTCTCCGTGAACCGAAGGGATGAGAGGCGCAATGTGGAACGCGAGGTCGATGTGATGAGGCGGTTGCGGCACCCGAGGCTCATCCAGCTGTACGACGCGTATGACTGGGGGAAATATATGTGCGTCGTGCTGGAACTGTGAGTAACTGTACATAGAAACCGATTCATCTCCTTCGTGTTTTCTTCAAGCAACGCGACATTGGCGAAGTAAATTGTGCTGTGCTGGCATAAACAAAAGCCACACACCAAACAACAACAACTGTCTTGCTTTATTTCTTTGTGGCTAGGTGTTTTGGCCGTTAATAGATCCTGAACATCTCCCGGACCAAGCAATCGCAAATATTTAACCAACGTTATTAAGTATCTAAATTTTTCTTAAACTTTTATTCTAAGACTATGATAAGTCATTAGACATTATGGAAGCCGCCACCGCAGCATCCAAGTGATCCACCTCAGGTTCCACTGATTTTGGGGCAGGAGTATGTATATTGATTAGTATCTTAGAAATTGTACACAAATGAGAGCTTCGATGACAGGAAAGATTCGACCATCATAGAAAAGCTCATGGCTGTAGAAGATCGAAGGAAAAAAGCCCTAGTAGAAGTAGTTGAAAAGCTGGTTGGTAATGTGCATATATTTATTGTGGTCATGGGGCTATCTATTCAGAAGGCATTTTCAAGTTGTTTTTTATTCCACTGCAAGTTAGCCTTGACTGTGATCTCACCTGTTGGTAAGTGATGATGCAGTCTAAGATGGTAGTGGGCTAACTTGTTAAACCCATACCCCTATCGGTTTCTACATGACATCGTACCGAAAGGCTAAATCGCTTGGCGGTACGTCTTTGTCGGTAGGGTGGTAACTACGGCCGAAGGATAGACCAGACCAGAGAAAATTCAGAAATTAGAAATTTCCTGATCGACCCTGCCGGGAATCGAACCCAAGACCTCCCACAATAAGACCACAGCACTTACCACTGCGGCAGAGAGGTCGCCATAATGATGATAAAGTAGAAGAGATAAAAATGAAACGCATGGTCTGGGTTTTCATAGTTGCTTCGCAATTTGAACAATATCAAGTAAAGATGCCTATTTTAAACTTATCAGGGTTCACGACATCATCAAGTGCACCCACCCAAATTATAATTGGCAGAGCACCAAAGATACCGATATTATAGTATCCATACTTAATGTTTATATCATTAACCATTTTAAAAATGTCAACATCTCAGTAAACAAAGACAGTCTGCCGTTAAGAGAATCGAAGAGAGAATTTAATAATAATCGCTACCTACGTGAATATGACTACCACTTCAGCCCATTAACGTCCCACTGCTGGGCACAGGCCTCCTGCACTCTCATAGGAGAGAGGAAATTAGAGCTTACACCCACCACGCTGCTCCAATGCGGGTTGGTCATGTTAGTGATAATAACCGGGACCGACGGCTTAACGTGCTCTCCGAAGCACGGGGGTGAAACACCACTAACTTCCTAACTCCGGGCTATCAGTACTAGCCCGGAGCTACTATTGTGAACTTCTAGTCAGAAAACCCCAATACTTAGGTAATTATGGCCCGACCCGGGACTCGAATCCGGGACCTCATCGGCCGCAGTCGTACATGCTAACCACAAGACCAACGAGGAACCAGGCGTGAAAATGACTGTTATAGTGAAATGTGTAAATGATCGCAATCATCTCTGATTGGTTAACACTCTTCCGTAATTAGCCAAAATCCATTGTCGCAGCAAGAAAACCAGTCAACCAACCACGACAATTGAGACTGAATGATTGTTACCCGTTTTACATAATAGGCTACTTATTTAACGAGCTTCAAAGTACCTAGAGGTTGAGTCCCTATATACATACTAGATGATGCCCGCGACTTCATCCGCGTGGTTTAAGTTTTTTTTATCAAATATTAGCCTATGTCACTCTCTAGGTCCTCAACTATGACCATGCCAAAAATCACGTCGATCAATTGCTCCGTTGTGGCGTGATAGAAGTACAAACCAACAAACAAACACACTTTCGCTTTTATATTAGTACTAGCTGATGCCCGCGACTTCATCCGCGTGGTTTAAGTTTTTTTTGCTGCCCGCGGGAACTTCTATGTCCTTTCCCCGGGATGTTTGGTACCTACCTCTGTACCCATCAAAATTGGTTGAAAAGATGGGACGGGAAAGCGTAGCAGACAGATAGACAGACAGACAGACACACTTTCACATTTATAATATTAGTATGGGTGATATCGATGAATTCAGGTATTTAGTTTTAGAGGAAAATATTTCTTGAAAAATTCTTGGCATTAATGCTAAACAAACACAGACAGTTATGGGCGACTGTATGGGCTTGGCGGCAGATAAGTTGTCACTACAAATACAATTTAAACGTCCGTCTAGCTGGTTTAATCGCAATTAAGAATATTCATGGCCGATGAATTTATTGAGATTAGGAAATAGGAATAAAAACATTCAAATCGACCATTTAAATGTCGGAGACATTCAAGAGAACCGAGATTGCGTGGACAAAGTGGCATACACTTAGCTTTCTTTGGCGGCATTTTCATATGAGAATAAACATTGTTCGTTCAAAAGAAACAGCATGAGGCAAAGGACATAATCTTTTTATTGGTCTTACCGTAATAAAGATTTTATAGTAATTTTACCTGGGTTGAATTTTGGCTTAGGTATATTTTTTATAGGTCCAATTTTTGCGGCTTACCGGCTTGAATTCTAACCATACATGTATCTCACTTGAGAATGGCTGTGTTCCCCATTGATGTTCCCTGTAGATATTTGAACCTGTTTTGCCGGTCTTTTCACGCCTCGTTCATCAAGTACCAAGCAAAAGTATGTCTTGGCGTCCAACAGGGCGATTTCGGTGACCTAAATATCTACTAGGTTCTGAAATAAGATGATGCCTTCTTCCACGTGAATTTAGGATTTTGATAAATCCTTTCCTTGATTTACCTATATCCTTAGTACATATTTATATGTATAGAGTAGCCTACGTATTTCCCTAGAATGTATCATGCAGCATGCTGGCTATCTCTGGATCAAATTTGTCAAATCTGATCAACCGTCAGATTGGCCGTGAAAGCATAACACTCTTAAGGGACCGGCGACCGCCGCTCGCAACTTCTACTCGAACCGCAAATATAAATTTGCCGGTATATTGCTATCCCTATTTGGCTGAAGACACATGATCGCGTGCAAGCGCGATAGCAATATGAGCGTACAGAATTTGTTATACATTTAGTCTTGTTCCGTGAATACCAAAAATGATGAATGAAAAATTGTTGTGTTTTTAACTTCGTGTTGTTATTCTGTAACTTGACAATATAGGCTATGTTCCTGATCAATTAGTACATGAGATATCGCTGGTTTTAATATAAAACAAATAAGGAGAAAACATGTCCTTTATGTCGCAAAAACATGCAAAACGCAATGTGCTTACATTTAATTTTGGGAAAGTATTTTGGAAAAATAATTATCCAGGGACCTAGATAAATACAAGTTCAATCTTAATAATCGCATAATATGGAGGAAATATGCTCGAATTACTTATTATTTTGGTATTACGTTTGTATGAGCAATTAGCCCTCCGCTGGCGCCTTAACTACACATTTTCGCATTTATGAGGTGTGTGTAAGTCAATGATTTATAACATTAAAGTGTGGATGCAATAATTGTACTTATCAATGCTAATACAATAACTAGATAGATGAATAACTAATCAAGATTATTTAACTCTTGGCTAGGTAGGCAGAGAAACCTATCTCTGGACACACAGAATCAACCTTTATTGTACTGTCCACTAGTGGACATAAGTAAGCCTTGAGTGCCCCACCAGACCCGGTTCTCCGTCTGCGTAATCCACCCGCTTCCCGTCACCTTCAATCCATCAATCAATATCAATGCTAAACTACTACTATACTTCGTAGTACATACTATTACCTATTCTGTGGTAGTACTTTTATTTTAGTTTAGCCAACTCGTGATCCCAAACCGGTAGCTGACAGTTAGTCACGTACCTACCGCGAGTTGTGACAGATAATTTACTTGTTCCTGAAAATAATACGCCCCGAACTAAATATAAATTCACGATAATAGATGATTGTAGTGTTGGCCAAGAATCCACCTCAGTATTTCCGTCATATATTATTGTGATCATTTTAGGACAATGTCATCATTATTTGTCTAGCTCTATTATAAACAGATTCTCGGAAACTGGAACTATTTTACGGAAAAGTTTTTATAGAATATTGTTTTTATTGAAATGAACATTTACAAATTGATTTTAAATCGTCAAGAGTGATTGCTATAATCTATATTTGGCTCGGAATGTAAATTTGTAGAATGATCTTCCCAGTGAAGAACCAGCAAAAGAATCAGCGATTGTTCATTAGTTTTTTTCAATAATTGAACAATGGAAAATCTTTGGGCACTAGATACTACTAGTGCGAAAGTGTGTCTGTCTGCTACGCTTTCACTATCTGTCTGCTACGGCCCATCAGTGTGCAACTGATTTAGCTGAAATTTGGTGTTGGGAATTTGTATCCCGGGAAAGGACATAGGCTACTTTTTATCCCGGAAAATTAAAGAATTCCCGCGGGAATCTGAAAACCTTAATCCACGCGGACATCATCTAGTCTGAAATAAATAAAAGTAAGGAAAATTATTTTATTATTAAAAGCTACTTATATTTCCACTTTTCTGGAGCCAAGTAGGTAGGTATAAGTAGATATTCTATCTTATTAGTGATAGAACAATATAAGAAGGTATTTTGTGTAGCTACTATCAGGAAATAAAAAAATTAGCACATGATCGCAATATAGTTTTCCACCGAGCTACAGGTTGCAGAAATGCAGACGTGTGCCATAAGCCATCATAATGATGATGACTTTTCCAAATCTCATTAAGTAATTTAGTGAAGGTTTTAATTCAAGTATTTTGCTCTGAGGATTAGCAAGCTGAAGTGGCAGTGGGCAGACTATATCTGTCGCAGAACCGATGGCCGTTGGGGCAGACGTGTTCTGGAGTGGAGATCGCGTACCAGTAAGCGCAGTGTAGGGCGACCTCCAGCTCGCTGGTCCGATGACCTAAAGAAGGTGGAGGGAAGCGGGTGGATGAGGAAGGACCGTATTTAGTGGCGCGCTCTCGAAAAGGCCTATGTCCAGCAGTGGATGGATGGATTTTGCAACCTTCTTCTACAGACGAGGTCGAGTACCTACTTACATCTACTAATACACTATCCGAACTTGTGTGACGCAGTGCCGTGTATCTAGATTAAGTAGATACAGCAAGAATGACATAGAAGAAGCTCCGATGGATAAATTGAAAATTCTATTTGCGACACAATTAAATAAAATAATAAATGCACGTCCATGCCAATGTCATGTGAATTATGCTTGTAGTAATTATTCCAAACGTAGGCGTGTGCAGAGAGTTGTCATGATTATCATCTACTAGAGACATTAAAGTCCCTCATTATAACATGAACCTGGCTGGTACAGTGAAACCAGTCGTACTGTTTGATAAATAACCTATTTAAATAAATAAATAAATAAATAAAGTCTTTATTTGGGATTTGAACACAAAACCAAAGAACAAACAAAAATTTCAAAAAACATAAAATTGAAACTAGAACTACTTAAACTACTTAGGTAACTTAACTTTTTTTTCTTTTTTTTTTTTTTTTTTTTTATTATTCGGCCACAAATAATCCCAAAAAGGGCATCGCCTCAGCGTAATGCTAAAGTGGTGTTTGAGCACCACTCCAGCGCTGTTCTTCCGGCGACCCCTAGTAGTTTCCGACGTTCCGGACCTACCCAGACTGCCCGTCAACCTACTTCGCTTTATATCTACTTACTTAATTATCTAATGACTTATGTGCTATATTTCTTAAATGATGAGACATTAATTTATCTAAATTATATACCTATTTAAAAACTACAGAAAAACAATGTGACCTATTTATAATGCCTCTCCAGGTATTTGGATAAACCGCGATGCAAATTAACCACGTGTAAGAGCATTTCCGCTTATCCCTGTTTTTGTTTGTCTAACAGAATCTTTTTGAGTTTTGATCTAAAAGTAAACACTGATTGTAGGTTTTGCACTGGCGGCGGAATGACATTCCAAATCCTGGAGAAGGCAAGCCTAAAACTTCCTCGAAAAGCGGCGGTCCTGTGTCTTGGCACAGCCATTGGACACGTCAACCTTCTCGGTGCATATTTACTGTGCTGCCTTGCCCACTTAATCTTTGTGAAGAGATATTCCGGTTTACCAGTAGAGATAACACCAAATAACAATGTTGCCAGATGCAAGTTTCTTCGGGTTGACATATTTAGTAAATTTGCCTGGTTAAGATATGGACTGATATGTGACCGAGGAGGAACAGGAAAACAGAACCGCGCGCAAGCATTTTGAACCCTCTGTATTAATTTTTTAGTTCTTTCCAACAAACATGGCCCATATGCTGTGTCTGCATAGTTCAGCTTAGATAAAATAAGTGAATCACATAGCCGTACTCGAACTTCTACACTCAGGTAAGCTCTTATCTTATATAAAACTTTCAACCTGTAGAAGCAGTTTCTAACAATATTTTTGATGTGTGACTCAAAATGTAAATTTGAATCAAAGATTACCCCCAAATTCCTTGCCTCAGAAACTCTCTCTACTGGATTGCTTCCTATTCTTACCTGTGGATCCAAACTTTCAATAGCTTTTGTCATTTTAGACGTTCCTAAAATCATGCATTTAGATTTTAAAGGATTTAATAACAGTGAATTTTTTTCTGACCAGTTAGCTACTCTACTCAAATCATCATTAATTTTTATTTCAGCATCTGCAGCATCCTGAGGCTTAAAGGAGAAGTATAACTGCACATCATCAGCGTAAAGGTGGTATTTGCAGTTGGAGAAACACTGAATTATATCCGCTGTGTAAATTGCAAAAAGCAATGGACTGAGCACCGATCCTTGAGGCACTCCTCGAAGTACCGGAGACGTTGAAGATATCAAACGGGTACCATCACTTTGGTCTATTTGCACGAATTGAGCCCGGTAACTGAGAAAGCTATTGAACCACTTTATAGAAGAATCTCCAAATCCATAGAATGACAACTTAGACAGCAGCAACGAAGTATCAATTGAATCAAAGGCACGGGAAAAGTCAAGCAATACCAGAATGGTTCCCATGCCTTGGTCCTGAGCTGTTAAAATATTATCGATTACATCCATGATTGCCGTTGCTGTACTGTGACTCTTCCTAAAGCCAGACTGATGAACAGGCAATATTTTGCTCTCCTCTACATAAGCTGACATTTGTGCACATACAGCCTTTTCTAGAACTTTAGATATACATGGCAATATGCTAATAGGCCTAAGATCTTTCATGCTGGTTGGATTATTTACTTTAGGAAGAGGTTTGACTATTGCAGTTTTCCATGCATTTGGAAAGGTGCCTGTTGTTATAGACTTATTTATAATAGCTGTTAAAGTGCGTAGGCTCTGTGGCAGTGTCCAATATAGCATTTGTAGTGTAATTTCATCAAGGCCTTGCGCATTTGATTTTAACCCTTTCAGAATTTTAACTACCTCTGCTTCAGTTACAGTTTTTAAGTTAAAAGTATTAGACCCAAACCTATTGAATTCAAAGTATGTAAGATCAGATAATGAGGACCTCTCCCTATGTGGAATGTTCAAAAAGTGTGTGTTTAACTTCTCAGGGTCACATAAAGTTGATGGTATATCTGACTCTTGCTTCTTATTAACCCCTATATTTTTTTTTAAATGTTTCCACAACAAAGGTGGTTTATTTATGCACTGATTTATGTAAGTCTTAAAATAAGCACTTTTTTCTGCTTCCATAGCCTCCCATACAAGTTTTTTAAAATCCTTATAATACTGTTTATGTGATTCATTTTTTGACGCTTTATATCGAGAGTGACTCTGATTTCTTAGTGCTATCATTTTCTTAATGGTGTACGTTATCCAAGGGCATGATTGGTCCGTCACCTTAATCTTTTTTAAAGGCGCATGGATATCAAACAATGTCAGAGTATAAGCATTAAATTTAGAAACCATATCCTCAACTTCAGTCAAAGAGTTGATTTCACCCCACGGAATATTATGTAGGTCCACATTAAACTCCTCTGCATTGATATCTTTAAGCTGTCTAATAGTAACCCACCGGGGAACTATTCTAGCCTTCTTTAGGTTTAATGAAACTGCGACAATGGCATGACCACCTAACTCTTTTATGTGATTCACCTCCACATCTCGGATCGAGCTATCCGTGCAGACCAAATCTATCATTGTCTCACTGTGATCAGTAAAATGTGTTGGTTGTGAGACTACCTGCTTGAGGTTCATATAGTTTAAAAAATCATTAAATAGTTTAGTTTTGCTGTCGAGTGGACTAAGTAAATTGATATTTAAATCTCCCAAAAGTACTAGGTTATCACAACTTGAAAATAGAGTTAGAGACTGGGTCATGGAGTCAATAAACAAGTCAACATCCTGCCATGGTGGCCGGTAAGCTGTGCCCACTATGATCTTTTTGCTACCAACTTTTAAGCTCAACCACATTTGTTCTACTGAGTGGGGATTCGGGTGCTCACAGATAGTAAATTTTATGCCTTTCTTTACATAAAAGCCTACTCCCCCTCCGCGCCCCCCTTTTATATTCGACGGCCGCGGTGAGTGAAGAAAGCGGTAGCCTGGTACTTGTGGAGCAAGCCCCTCCTCCCCCTCCTTAAGCCAGGTTTCGTTAATAGCTATAGTGTCTACTTCCATATCACCCATTGCCACCAAGAATTCCTCATGCCGCGTTCCAAGAGAGCCTGCGTTAAATAATCCAACCTTGAATAGTTTAGACTTAACTTTCATATTCAAGTAGTGTCATATTTGTGTAAATTCTGATAGAAAATATGTTTTTATTTAGTTTATATACTTGGCTCTCAGTTAAGATCAGGCATACTCTTGTGACAAACATCATAACATCATACTCACACGTTTGAAAGCAAGCAAATTTAGTAAAATCAAAGCTATTTGATGCACCAGCTTTAACAAAATATAACTTATTTATAGTGTGATATAGAAAGGGTTGAGATAAAGTAAAAACTGAAGTAATGAGTCGAAGGCAAGACAACACAGCAGCTGCACAGAATATTTTAAACTTACCACCACAGACCCATTGCGTTAATATATCAACATTGTGTAACATATTATGTAGTAAATGGCTATAAATTAATAATATAATAATAATTAGAATTAAATGATTATACATTTTTATGCTATTTGGATTTGTGCCCTTAAAATTATTATGCCCCGTTCCAGCACAGATACACTCAATTACTTTCTCTCTTGCTCTACATGTTATTACATAATATGTACAACCAATGCAAAAACTTGCGCTACACAAACATCTTAATATACCCACAGAGTAAGAGTACCGGACCCGGGTATCCAGCCAGTTATTATGCTTAACATTATTACCGTAAATTAACAAAACAACGTAATATCCTGGTCTTTTAGACTCCACTAACTTGGGTGACGCCAAAAACCCGATCAACGTCTGCCTCTACTTTGATGCTGTGAGCCGGCTGGCCATCCGCTTTCCGCGCGTAGATGCGCCCGCGCTTGGTCCAGGTGTACTTCCACTGCATCCTCCGCGCTGCCTCCCGTGCGAGATAGAACAGGTGCCGGTTCCTCCTGGTGAGCCTCTCATTGACATAGAAGCGCTTGGGCGGCGCGTCGAAACCCATGTCCTGCGTGGTGGCACCGCGCCGCACGCGTGCGCCGCGCAGAAACTCGTCACGCAGGTCGCGCCGCGCCAGCCGCACCACCAAGCGCCTGCCTCGGTCTGCTCCACCCGACTGATCGGCGCTTTCACTGGCTCTACCCACTCTCTCTGCGAATATGACGTCTTTGCTCACCAGCTCTACACCGAGTTTTGTTGCCAGTACTGTGACAGTGTGGATGGGGTTTTCACCTTTCATCTCTGGCAAGTTTGTAATCTCAATGTCGGCCTGAAGGAGTTCTTGGTCGCGTTCGTTGAGGTCCTCTTGCAGTTTAGCCACAGTTTGCTCTAACACACGCAACTCGACGCCTCCGTTTAGCCCATCCCGACTCGTTGCGAGGGCGCCTTTCTCCATTGCCAACAGCCTTCCTTCGATATCGTCAATACGCCGGTTACAGCCTGTGATGGCGCTTCGCATGTCAAACAGCTCTGTACGGAACTCCTTCAGTTCCTTCCTGACCTCTCGAAGCTCCTCGCGGAAAAGGCGCATTTCCATACACAGGTCCAGCGGCTGGGTAGTGTCGAAAACTGTGTCGTCGCAGGCAGCTCTTGTACAGTCTTCTGTCAAAGACTGCGAAGAGCCACCAGAGGCTGCCGAAGTGTCCAATTGGTAGTCACTGCTGGCATGCTTTACAGGTGTTGCTGTGTTGCCACCTTTAGGCATTTTGGTTTTGCACTCCGGACACATCCAACCCGTGACGATCTGTGCCGCTTCAGGTATACCTATGCACGCCTTATGATAAAGGCCTGGGCAGACACTACACCTAGCGCCACCTACCACTGAGAGAAACTTCCCACATGCACCGCAGCGCATCATACTGAAACCCAAACCTCGAAAATTTGCTTGGTAATGCGACTATTTTCCGGTAGATGGCGGTGTATATTATTGATTGATTGGCCTCAAGATCTCTCGCCCCGCACTGAACCCTACAAGGTTGTTCTTGCTAGTTCCAGGGTTGCCTCACTGATGGCGCTGTATATACTCGGGACTGCAGGGTAGCTGTTTACTTAATCGTGGAAGAAATACACTTGTTACCCTCTTGTTTATACAATTGCAACACAGTTTTCACTTTTAAAACCGATTTTATGGCACAAATCTTAGAGGTAACAATTTTTTTCAAATCTAGAACACTTTTTATGTTTACATAACACCGTCATACACCCGATAGAACAATTCAACTCCACTATTTGTAATTTTTTAAGCGAACTGATTACAGAGCACTCTTTCCGTGACAGGTCCGCAACGTCGAATCTGACAGGTCCGCAACGTCGAATCTGATATTTCTGACTACCTATGACTCATGACGCATTCCCACGTAGGTAAATATGCCACACACCTTTCTACGAGATGTTTTATCGAGGTATAACTTTACAATGGTTTACAGATTCGCGTCAAATAAGTTCAGAATCATTAACACAGAGATTTTCACATTTATTTGCGAAATGTGAACAATGACTGTTCTAACATCATGTGAAATTGGCACTATGTACCTACCTAGGTAAGTTAGCGTAGGTAGAGTTTTCTTGTCGCTTAAAGTATCTATTACTAGCAGATGCCCGCGACTTCGTCCGCGTGAAATAACTTTTTAAATTCCCACGGGAACTCCCTAATTTTTCGGGTTAATATATATGCTATAGCCTATGACACTCACAAATAATGTGGCTTTCTATTGGTAACAGAATTTTCAAAATCGGTTCAGTAGATCCACAGATTTACCCCCCTACAATTTCACAAACTTTACCTCTTTATAATATTAGTAGATATAGATCTAGGTATAAAGTTTGCTCCTCTGTACATAGATATTATGTAACTCGATGGGTATGTACCTGCGCCATGCATCGCATCGCAATTTCGTAGCATTCTAAATTGGTGCATCCATTCAAACTACGGTCCAATCGCATTCCTTTGGCTATGAGTCATCGCTTGTAGGGACTAGGGATGTGACTGCATATTCATTCCTCATAAGGCTACTTTTTCAAGCGATGAATAAACTTACCGACGAATAAAGACATTTTAGCAGATTTCCCCATTCACACACGGTCAAAATTCTTCAGTAAATTTTTTTTGACGGCGGATTAATTTTAAGTATATTATTCACTAGCTGTTGCCCGCGGCTCCGTCTGCGTGGCTTGAGGATTTTTGGTTCCCGCGGGAACTCTTTAATTTTCCGGAATAAATAGTAGTCTATATGCTATTCCAAACTATAATCTATCTCGGTGCCAAATTTCATACAGATCCGTTCAGCCGTTCTGGCGTGATTGAGTAACAAACATCCATCCATCCATACATCCAAACTTTCGCATTTATAATATTAGTATAGATTTGACAAGTTATGAATACAACCTATGCATGCAATGCCGAACTAAAGATATGGGAATTTAGAATGTATTCTAATGATGATATTATGATCTTAAATAGAGCTCGTCAAGAATTTTATCGAAATAAACCCTTCCAAGGTTCCTTCGAAAATTCCGGAACACTAGGTACCTGCCTTAATAACTATAAAAATAACTTCCTTATTGACATTAAAAGAGCAATACAAAAATAAGGTCAGTTTGATTCAATGCATACTTTTTAACACTAATTTCCGTAACTTTGGGCGTAAATGTTATTAGGTATGTTTATGTTTTTATAAACGTACTTATAAAGCATCTGAGATTGCGTTCTGACTTCTGAATAACATAACATCGCTGCAGATTTGCTGAATTATTTATCCTTTTTAAATACATAATTATTTATCTTAAATAATCATTCTTCGAAACGGTCAGTACATTTCTTTGAATTGGTAAGTATAGCGTTCCTGAAATTTTGCAGCCTTAAATTTATTCTCGAGTAAACATTAATTTTGCGTGATACTTGCTTATTAATATAGCTTTTTATTTCCTTAACAACTAATGATATCCAGTCCATTTTTTAAGAAAAAGTTCATAAGTTTACTATGCACTGTCCATCTCAGTTCACTTTTTAACTTGAAAATTTAATAGAAAAGTCTATGTAACTTGCTTAAACTAAGGTTCAACTTACTTTTGTTACTGTCAATGGTCAATCTTCCCGTGTTTGCTGTCAACTAATCCTGTCGGAAACGCGTATGAGCTTGTGCCGATAGGTATGAG
Source organism: Erebia ligea (assembly GCA_917051295.2). Lineage (NCBI taxonomy): Eukaryota > Metazoa > Arthropoda > Insecta > Lepidoptera > Nymphalidae > Erebia > Erebia ligea. The sequence continues at coordinate 10,289,251 of OU785241.1, read as the reverse complement.
CATAAATGCCTGCGCGCCAAAATCTACGCTAATCATAAACCGCTCTAGGGCTTTTAAGGCGCCAGCGGAGGGTGAATTGCTCATACAAACGTAATACCAAAATAATTAGTAATTCGAGCATATTTCCTCCATATTAAGCGATTATTAAGATTGAACTTGTATTTATCTAGGTCCCTGGATAATTATTTTTCCAAAATACTTTCCCAAAATTAAATGTAAGCACATTGCGTTTTGCATGTTTTTGTGACATAAACGACATGTTTTCTCCTTATTTGTTTCATATTAAAACCAACGATATCTCACGTACTAATTGATCAGGAACATAGCCTATATTGTCAAGTTACAGAATAACAACACGAAGTTAGTTAAAAACAGAACAATTTTTCATTCATCATTTTTGGTATTCACGGAACAAGACTAAATGTATAACAAATTCTGTACGCTCATATTGCTATCGCGCTTGCACGCGATCATGTGTCTTCAGCCAAATAGGGATAGCAATATACCGGCAAATTTATATTTGCGGTTCGAGTAGAAGTTGCGAGCGGTGGTCGCCGGTCCCTTAAATCGCAGCAAGGTGTACGCCATTGCTTACAATATCCCATCACTAGCTAGTCAGATACGCATGCTACCGACGTATTTTGTTTAGTTATCGCCACTGACGTAGGTTACTGTTACGGGATCCAGGAGATTTCCCAAGCATTTACAGGCCACGCGTGTTAAAGCTGACTTGTTTACATCAAACTAGCCGTATAAACGATAGTCAATTGAAAGGAATCCAAAACGTGGATTGTTCTAAATTATGTAATTTGTTGTTTACAAGGAACAAGAAGCATGTTTCGCTATAGTCCGCCACAACATTGGCTATTCTTGCTTTCATACGTATGTATCATGAAGTACCTTTATGAATATGAGATTCCTTCATTATTGAAATTAAATCAAATGATTTATTTCACGTAAGATAAGTAGTGTCGCTTATGATATTATGTCCAGACTCTATCACCGACCTATGTACCTACCTACTTATTATAAATACGAAAGTGTGTCTGTTTGCCTGTTATATCCGTTTAGTACAAAATCGGTTGATTTTGTACTAATTAAGTAGATTGCGTCTTAGCATGTATTGCAAAAATTCTCAATTCCAGCGAAGCGAAGGGACATCTATAAGTACTATTTATCCCAAACATAAAAAGTTCCCAGGGATTTATTTTAAATATCTTAAATGTACGCGGACGTTTTCGCAGAAATTGTCTTGTAGAAATAAAAATGAAGTTTTCTCTACATCTTTGAACATTTGTAAGGTCATCTGTATAAGCAAGGTAAGATTTGTAGATACGCTCGAATTAATTGAAGCTAATTTACATTACAAACCTTTCACGACATCTTCAAAGCCGCTGCAACAGGTGCAAAATGACAAACGCTTCGCAGAACAATCACACAAATTGTAATTCTAACATTGTAGCCGGCATCACGAGATATGTACCTACCTGCCTTATACTAACCCATCGTTCCTAGAGAATGCAATACGCGTCACACTCACATGCCAGCTGCGGATACGTGGGCTAGTGAATGACGTGGTTTCATTGAAGTTTACGGTATAAAAATATGTCAAAACAAACTGGAATATCTCCATTATGAGCACCGGTCTCCGCTCGAGCTACAGTTTAGGACTAATTATTGTCCCCCACGCTGGACAAATGGTCCTTTGCGATATGCAGGCATTGTATGCAGGGCTTCGTGGACCTTGCTATCGAGAGTAATGCGGATTAGATCCGACCATAGTCCAAGAGCTGGCGATGAATTTCGGGAAGGTCCTTTTGGCAAGCTGAAATTGTGAAAAAATATAATTTCGTCAATTGGCGCATCCAGTCCTGCCAGTCTGGTAGAGCGTTTGCGGTTATTTCGTATTTCGTACTCGTTTGAAAACTTTATTCACGTCTGGGAATTGTTTAAAACCGCAAAACTTGTCTGGCGATTTGCAGGTATTATTGAAATTACTCTATAAATACGTGATTAAAACTTCAGATTGCCAAAGTATATTTTTTGGAAATTTTAATAAATTATTTTTGAAGAGGTCTGGTAATACTTTATAACCGACAAAATCGTCTGGGATTTTTTTTTCGAATTCTATATGTAAGTACCTACTAAACTAAACGATAAAAAGAAAACAAGTTGCCAAAAAAGTTTTTTTTTGTTTTTTTTTTGCAAATGTTGTTTGCAAATGCTGCGCAGTAGCGAAATAACCGCAAACGGCTGGCAGCACTGGATTCGCCAATTGACGAAATTATATCTCTTCAGAATTTCAGCTTGCCAAAAGGACCTTCCCGAAATTCGTCGCCAGCTCTCCGTCTACAAGGTATCGGGCGACGACGACCCCGAGGTCTCCTTCTAACCAATTATAATCTTTTCGATGTGTCCTTCTCTTCTGTTGAATTATTCGAAGATCCTGCATTATCCCCGAAGCACATGGCTCCCGAAGCTGTATGGGCGCGACATAGTTCCAAGTTCACAATATACTTGGTAGAATGTATACTAAGTCTCTCAAACTGTGATTATGTTAACTATATTATATCACCTGCATTCTCATAAATAAATTATTATTTATTATTTTATTTATAAAGGATCATTGGTGGAAAGAGTGCTGTTATGGGAATACCTATATAACCAGAAAGAGTTAGGAAGCGATAAATTATACTTAATAACAGATTTGGTTTGAAATTCAAGTTTGTCCTAGTCACCATAAAGTTACATTGAATAATTTCATTACATTTCACATAAACGAATATCATTTTAATCGTTTGGGACTTGGAAGTAAGTAGATTGGCATGAAGCTGAACTACGTTTCATCAGTTACCAAACATAACTAAACAGAAGACCTCAGTCTAGAATGTTCACGTCTCTGTGCCAGAGAGGTCGGCTAGAAATTGTTTATTATCTATCTGTTTATTTTATCTTTCAGTTCATTCAATTTCTCCTCTATATATAGTGCAATATTATTAATTATTTAACACTATTTTAATGTAGGTACATAGTGCCAATTAAAAGCAATGTTATGTACCTACCTAATTGCCATTGAATGCAAAAATGATCAAAATTCATGTAACCATCGCTCGCATCGGTCGTGTTTTGAGATCAAACAGCAGAGTCCCTGCGAGCTTTGTCTTGACACAGCGGTCAATTTAGCAACATTTTTTTACTGCCCTATTTCTCTTTGATACATTTTTGATTTATGGAAAGGGGTATAATATCATGTATAGGAGAACGAGAAGCGGAACTAATATAATATTCCCCTGCGGTTTCATTCAATTCGGCATTGAGATAAACCCTTATTATTGAATTTAAGGCGCAATTTCGTTTTTTAAAACCCATAACCGGTAAACTCTGACGATAGAGACTTGTTGAAAAGTGCCAAAAATAGACGAGTCGAGATAACGCACGTGCTGTAATTAGGACGCCATCGTGACAGCCGCCGACAGGTGCCGCTTTTCGACAAATTATTATCAAATTATTTATAGAAAATACCGAATTTTCACTTTTCAAGAAGGTTAAGGTTGCGTCTATTCTTCTTCTATAAGTGCCACCTTCTATCTATCGCAGTTTGGCAACTGTTAAGGGATATCTGCCCTTGACCGCTGTTGCGCGAAATAAAGTTCTGGTACTCTTCCATTGGCGTAAATTCATACTTCCATATCCATATCCATACTGAATATTATAATTAATGCGAAAGTGTGTCTGTCTGTCTACTACGCTTTCACGGCTCATCCGTTCTACCGATTTTGATGAAATTTGGTACAGGGGTAGGTTGTATCCCAGTGAAGGACATAGGCCACTTTTTATCCCGGAAAATTAAAGAGTTCCCGCGGGAATAAAAAATCTAATCCACGCGGACGAAGTCGCGGACATCTTCTAGTTGTTGCTAAGATATTCTTCTACGGCCAGGTGGTATTTTGCCAGCAATTTTCCCCTGGGGGATCTTGTCCATTAAAATATTTGACCGAGCGAAGCGAAGGTCTCTGAGTCTACTTGGGTGAATTGGCACTTATCCGTCCGTCGCGTCCGTCCGTCCGTCCGTCTGTCAGAGCATTATAACTTCTGAATTGCTGAACGTAATTACTTCAAATTTAAATATAATATGTAAACCGATGGCCTCCCGCCGAATATAGCTTAAAAAGTAATAAAAATCTTTATTTCAGGGGGGGCTCTCATAGAAGCGAATGCGAAGTAAAATATTTTTAAAGCGGTTGCGGTACCATATCATTTACAAAACAAAATAAGAAGAAGAAGAAGGCTGGATTATTCGAAATTCTTACGGTAGCGAAGCCGCAGGGGTTTCGCTATTCACTTATCTGAAGACACTCTCAGCTATCTAGGGCACAGAAATTCGGTTAGTCCGATTCTTTTCACATTCCTCATGCAATCTCACGCTGAGTCATGTAAAAATCGACGAAAGTAACACAAGCGAGTTACAGTTAGACAAACAGTAGGTATGCAAATCGAAAATTTCCTCGACGGAGTAAAAATAGGTCATGGCAAAAATATTGTCACCATTTGGTTCTGAGGTTTGAGACTGACGTGTAGATAATCCTCGTTAGTCAAGGCCCAAATATTTTCAATAAGTAAATACAATCCTATTTACAACGCACGATTTTAAAGATTGTTCTTTACAATCGTGCATTGTCGAGTCAACATCTCCTGAAGATGCTGCGGTGTCGGAGTGAAACGTACGTTGACAATAATTTGGAAGATTTATTTGGTGTGGTGTGGTGCCGGTGCGAATTGCTGGTTTACTGGGTGGTGAAAGCCACAAGCTCGTCACAAGCTGCAAGTGCAAGATACACACTGTACCACATAGATTTGTCTACTGGGGCGGATTATAGCGAATTTAACTTCTAGTTCATTTATTTACAATCCTATTTGTAGTAAGAGGCCCCTGAGAATTGTTTCTGTAAAATGATTTTTAAAAAATCGAAGTCGTTTCGCTCGCGAATTCGATTTTATTTACAGTATATTATTTGCGGTAGTCGGAACAAACTTAGTATTCTACAAATCTTACAAGAAATGCTTTCTTCGGTCGCGGAGGACATTACTTATTATGGTTGCTAATTCTATTATAAGTGTTTTTTATTGAACACTGCCAACTATACACATACAAACCGAATAGCTGTTTAGAATAACAGTTTTTATTTAATTAATAAGAGCAATAGAAGATACAAAGCTGGATAAATGTTATCTAATTAGTATAGAGATCAAAATAGGTTGTCAAAGTACACATTAAATGCTTTCCAAAATTTCTTCACTATATAAAAGAGTTCTATAGCATGATCAAATTATTGTATCATAACAATTTTAATACTTCATCAAATCATTCTCAGTCCTCACTTTCGCTCATGCGTTCAGGGCAGACAAGGGGTATTTTGCACAATAACGAGCTAGTTAAATCTGGCTATAGAGAGTATGCTATATAATATAAGTACTATTTGGTATCAGCTTCAATATTATCGGCCATGATGTATTCATAAAGTGTTTTGATCAGTTCCGCTGACTTAAAATTAGCCCAACCCTCTGTTCTAGTGATCAACTTTGCTTGGCCATCTTTGATGAATTCTAGAGTCAATCTTTTGATTATCTTAGCAGAATGTAAGTCGGCTAGTTGCAACGTCTCTATAGCATTTTCCACTGTCAATCTTTTGTGCAAGGCTTCCTCGCACAAGCTTTTCAGTCCACTCAATTGATAGTAACCAGCAGCAGCCAATAGCCTTTCAGGGATTTCATCAACTCTCGGAGCTTTGTCACTATAAATATAATTCAATACTTCTACCAGAACTTCAGCCTCAAGTGGAGATTCAACTATATTTGTTTGACATTCAATAGTGTTGTGCTCGAAATGGGCTTTTAGTACAACACTGCGACTAGATAATACAGCCTTATGAACTTTATACTCATTTCCTTCAGCAGATTTCATTGTCACATCAGAAAACATTCCATTGTTGAGTAGGTTTTCAAAATCACTGCTCAATGTCTCAGGAACGTTTGACCTATCTACCTTTATGTCATCTATAATCATAAACTGGAACTTAAGCTGTAAGCTATCATCGCTTTGAAGGAATGATTCACGATTATTATATTTGACTTTAATATCGCGTTTAAACAAGCTAGCCAAGTACTGCCATTTGTTTCCTTGCACTGTATGATATTCTTCTGTGACTATGGAACGCTCATCGTAATTACGTAATATTATATTAAGTATTGATTTTAGGATCACAGGATTTGGGGACAAAAAATAGATCTCGATAATGTCATTGTCTCGGCCCAAGAACTGCATCTTTAATTGAAACCTGGTATCGATTGATTCCGCGGAAGCATCAGGATTTTCAGTCCGAAACTCTCTCTCAAATTTGCTTTCGAGTAATTCGATGAAGTTGGGCATGGTCCATATTAATGTATAGATCTTCGTTTGGCCTTCAGTACAGGTCGAATAGTCCATGTTAGACATGGTGCTGTAATAAAATACAATTGACGCAAAATGATACATTGACTGATGAAAACATTGACAATTAATAGCTAGGTATTTAAATATTTGAAACAAGGAATACAAATAAATGAGTGTCTATATCATTCTTCCCCGATAATTAAATCATACAGTAATCATCCAGATGCCTAGACAATATATATGAACCCTCGTGGTTCTCCTAGGACTAGGTTCATCCCTATCAATAATCAATATTGGATTCATCGTCTTCGATATTTGTGTTGCGCAGTTTTAATATTATTATCTAGAATTAGTAGTAGATTTAATTCGCTCCTATGGAATCAGTGTTTTAAATATATTTCCGCACAGGTTTGACAATGTGCTGTCATTTTCCTTATGTCATCTATAGAATACCTACGCTACGGCAGATTTTTCTGTGAGATTTTTACATATTCAATGATACATTCTTGTCACACGATGACATAAATAGGGATTCATGAAGAGTAACTACAGTTCGCGCGCGAGTTGAATGCAGAGTAAATGTATATGTCACCATAACTTATAGAAGTTAGATTGTTTGGAATCTATAAAGGCACAAATTCGTAATAAAGCATCTGCTGCAAAATATTCTTTGCCTCCATTTTCCCCCCAAAACTCCATAAAAATATAAGCTGGGTGCCTCATTCTCTCAGTGATGCAGCATTGATGGGAGCCTCTGATTGGCAGTCCGCCCCTGGTTTCTTTGTGGTTAACCGCTACCCGTCGTTATCGATGACCAATGTCAACCCGTATTAAATAAAGGTTACAACTGGGTACGAAGTATTCAAATCACTATAAATAAATACGCATTACCTATAGGTACTGTGTTAGAATGTCGGTTTGTAATTGTTAGGTTTTGTGGTTATCGGTCTACGTTGTAGACGAGTGACGGGACAAGGTGATACGTATAGTTCGCGCGCGAGTTGAATGCAGAGCAAATGTATGGTGACACATACATTTACTCTGCATTCAACTCGCGTGCGAACTGTAGGTAGGTAAAGAGGAAAGACTAGCTGACTCGCCCTGCTTCACTCGGGTCAAAGACGTAAACGTAGACGGCTAGGCTGGACTTTCTGAAAATCCCTTGTTGGTGGTGTAGTAACGTCCTCATATCCTGTATGTATTTTTTCATTTTAAACTGAAAGCTACACTAATTTTGGAGAATAAGTAAGCATTATATCGAAATATACTCTCCTTCTTACAAAGGTACCTTTCCTAATTCCTATATAATATCGAATGCGATATGAATCTTGTATTAAAATCTATAGCTCCACTGGTATTTACTCGAAAATTTACGATTTTTCTATAGATATGTGACTTTTCATACAAACACTCCTTGGGGTAGAAAAAATTTAACAATCTGATTTGGATAGTAGATACTGTTAGATAACTCTCCAGCAGCCCAAAGCCACTGGGACATATTTTTATACATTGAAGGTTTGCTATGAAATAAAAATTACATTTTCATAGCAAACCTTCAATGGACAAAATAAATGTCAATGGCTTTCATTTTTTGATAGCCATTGAGTTAGAAAATAGGGGGGCAGCCCACCATTTGTCTTTTCTTTCATATCTACGCAAAAAAATCTGGATGATCATGATTTGAAGGACAAACAAATTCACTTCCTAGTGATTCTCTTCTTTATGTCACTTATTATATTTTCTCTAGAAGACCAGGCACCTACTTAATTTTCTACTAGGTAGGTAGTAGGTACTTACTGCCGAGAAAATATAAATTGAATCGCTTTATAAATATAATTATGGTAATACGGGATGGCTGTTGATTGAATATGTTAAGACTGATTTACAATAACGTCTATTGTGAGACGCGCGCAATGTGCATGCGGCTTTAGGGTTGTCACTTAACCCGATAATAATATATTTAAAATTGTTAGAAGCGAGCGTTTCTATGCGGAAGTCTATCATATTCAAGGAATAATAAATAGTTTATTTCGCTAATGCTAGCTCATAAAACCGATGGGATTTATGAGCAAGCACTGGGCCGTCATTAGGTGCAGTTAGGTCGATTCTGCCTCAGCCTCCGACAGGCTTAGTCAGCCGTCGGTTCATGACCAGTAGTAGCCCTATTACGAAAACGCTGCATCAATTATTGTTACAATCTCAAAAATCTACTTACGTACAATTTATAAGGCCCTTGGGGCCCTACTGGCTTTGGGGCTTTGGGGCCCTTGCTTTAGTGCTATCGCAATCACCTCTAATAAACTCTTTCAGTCTTCCGCTATTGGCTAAAATCCAGTGTCATACCAAAAATAGTGCCATAAATTCGGCCAATCACAATAATTTTGTTGTGATTGGTTTATGTTGTTGGTATTAATAGTTGTTTAATTTTGACAGCTTCTTTTTTTAGTTAATAGTTGTTTAATTTTTTCAGCTTTTTCAGCTCTCAGACAGAACACGATTTTGTTGTTGTTCTATAAAATTAATTAATTGGTGGCAGCCCTGTGCGTATCGGTGGGCTGTAGTGGCAGGATGGCGTCGCGCCAACTATGTGCGCCGTAATATCTGACGCGACTTGACGCCACTCTTGTACTATAAGCGTGGTACACACCGATAATGAATGGTGATCCGGTTCGGTGGATAAAACCGAAAGAACTAAAGTAACTGACATAGCCCAGAGATATAGTAAGTTGAACATGGACGTAAACTTACTACATCCATGACACGACGAGTAAGGAAAGCAACGCGACGCAACGTGACACTATACGACTCCGTAGAAAGTGGCAAACGTGAAGGGTCAGCTAGTGTTTAAGACAGTCCACTACAGCCCATTAACGTCCCACTGCTGGGCACAGGCCTTCACTCTCATAGGTGACAGGGAATTAGAGCTTAGACCCATCACGCTGCTCCAATGCGGGTTGGCGGGCTTTAACGACTATTATCGTGTTAGTGATATTAACCGGGACCGACGGCTTAACGTGGCACGGGGGTCAGGGGTGAAACACCGCCAACTTCCTAACTTCGGCCTAGTACCTACTGAGAATTTATATTCGGAAAAACCCAATACTTAATTATGGCCCGACCCGGGACTCGAATCCAGGACCTCGTCGGCCGCAGTCAAACATGCTAACTACTAGACCAACGAGGTAGTTGGTCAACGAGCGTTTCTCGCTGATGTAGGACAGAACCTCAAGATAAAGTAGGCAGGCAATGTCGCGCAAAAAAAAAATTGATTTGAAATTTGGAACCGTTTAAAAATATCCCAACCTTAGCGCAAATGAATTAATGCAAAAATATTATTCCAATATTGTATCACAAATCACTATGAGTACCTACCTATATAAGTTTCAGTGTACACCTAACCTTAGCAGGACGACCCGCGTCGCCAAGTATGGAAGCACTTGAGTTCAGTTTACATCGGATTATCGTGATTAATTGAGATGTAAACAAGAACGCAATTTATCCAGCTCAATAAGTTTACAAAAACGGAACTAATTTATTTCTATATCTACTAAGTAGGTATCTGCATTCTGCAGGGCTAGCATGGGCCGGATATAAAAATTTTATCCCCCGATTTTATCCACTGACAAGAGATAAAATTAACTTATATCCACTTCTCAGAGCACGGCAACATGGGAGAGGAGAAGTTTATCCCCGTTTGACATTTCACGGGGACTCGGGGGACTATCCACCGTTATTTAGCGTTTTTATTTATTTATTTAGGAATAAATTTTTTATCCTTTCCTCGGGGAGAAAATTGTCTCAGCCCATGCTAGGGGGGCTGGGTATTAAGGTATCTGGTATTGAAGTTCATGGCTTAATATAGCAGATAGATAGGTAGAGCTACGTTTATTTACATTTTATCTATTTTTTACACATTGCTATGAATAGATTTTGGAAAGGAAGCCATCTCTATAATGCCTGCCTGCATCACTATCACTACATAAGTCTCTCTGCCGCGACTGTCTGCCTGTCTGTCTGTCTGAACGCGATAAACTAAATAGTACCGAACCGATTTTTATACGGTTTTCAACATAGGAAGGTTTCTCCGCAACAGAACAACGGGTCGACGTGATTTTTTTGCATGGGTATTGGGCGGATATATAGTAGGGTAGTAGATAGGTAAATACCTATTCACTTTTAAAGAGTTTTGGTGACCGGAGCACAGTACCTTTTTCTTTGTAAATAATACCAAAATATCTACCACTAGCTGATGCCCGCGACTTCGTCCGCGTGGATTGAGGTTTTTCGGTTCCCGCGGGAACTCTTTAATTTTCCGGGATAAAAAGTAGCCTATGTGCTATTCCAGACTATAATCTATCTCTGTGCCAAATTTCATCCAGATCCGTTCACCCGTTGGAGCGTGATTGAGTAACAACTAACAAACATCCATACATCCATACATCCAAACATCCACACATCCATACATCCATACATCCATCCAAACTTTCGCATTTATAATATTTATTTGATTAATTGCATCAAAGGACGTGAACGAGGAATGCTGAAAAATAAAATGTTAAATTTACTCAGCCGATACTAAAATTAAAACTTTGACGTCAAATGTTTTAAAATAAAATATAGATCACCAATAATTTGCAAGAACTGTTGACGGAACGCGGTATGTGACGTAAACGAACAAACTAAAACTCAAACGATGACGCGAATTCATTCACTCACTTCAAACAGAAAACATTCAAAATAAATTGTTAGTTTTACGCGAAAATAACCATGAGTTTGTTATTGTTGTGTAAATAAACAACATCTTACCTACACATTTTACTTGTTTGAGTCTACTTGTGTGGATAATTTTATTATATTGACTACCTCTGTGGCGCAGTGTTGAGCGCCGCGCTGTTGTCTTAACTTGCGGAGGTCCCGGGTTCGATCCCCGGCAGGGTCAATTTGGGAATTTATAATTTCTCAATTTTCCCTGGTCTGGCCTGGTGGGAGACTTCGGCCGTGGCTAGTTACCATCCTACCGGCAAAGAAATGCCGCCAAGCGATTTAGCGTTCCGGTACGATGCCGCGTAGAAACCGAACAGGGGTATGGGTTTAATATAACTGCCATGCCATTAACAGGTTAGCCCGCTACCATCTTAGACTGCATCATCACTTACCATCAGGAGAGATCGCAGACAAGGGCTAACTTGTAGTGGATAAAAAAAAAATATTGGCACTTGTCCGTCCGTCCGTATTTCAGAGCCTTAATAACTTCCGAACAAATGAATATATATACATATAACTAGCTGATACCCGCGACTTTGCCGCGAGGATTGAGTTTTTATGGTTCCCGTGGGAACTCCTTAATTTTCCGGCATAAAAGGTAGCCTATGTGGTATCCTAGGCCATAATCTATCTCTGTGTAAAAGGGGTTGTTTCAAATTTATATGGAGCCTGGGCCAGGTATTTGTACGGTATTTTAAAATGTTCGGGGTCATCAAATAATAACATTTTTTTCTATATTTCTTACTAAAAAGTTCAATTTACGAGGTACAATGTACGTTAGTACATAATACCTCAATGGGTACAATGCGAAATTATTTTGCAAAATAAAAGCGTAACAACATGCGTCCATTTTGACATTGACGTATATTACACGTGTCATGATGACATTTGACATAAAAATAACCTGAGAAATGAGAATTAACCATAAAATATCCAACAGCAGCAGATGGATGGATGGATGCGCTGCGAGAGTTGCTATTCTACAAATGTACTTACCTAATTAAACATTTTATTTTTGTACCTCTTAATCACTGTAAAACTGCAAAAAAGCATATTTTATTTAGTTTTCTATGATTTTATACTATTTTTTGGAATACTGTACAAGTACCTGGCCCAAGATGAAACAACCCCTTTCATGCTCAGCCGTTCTGGCGTGATTGAGTAACAAACATCCATCCATCCAAACACTTTCGCATTTGTAATATTTAAAGTATAGAAGTATAGATTGCCTACTTCCTAGTCATATTCATACTAATATTATAAATGCGAAAGTGTGTTTGTTTGTTGGTTTATCCTTTAATCACGCCGCAACAGAGCAACGGATCGACGTGATTTTTTGCACGGGTATAGTTTAGGACCTGTAGAGTTACATAGGCGGATCCCGGATTTCCCGTGGAAATCAAGAAAACTTATTACGCGCGTACGAATTCGCAGGCATCAGCTAGTTATATACCTAGTATAAAAGATCATTACCTGCTTCGAATTCCTTATTTGATGAAATAAAAATCCTTAATTGAAAGAGGCGCTCTTAGAAGCAAATGGAAAGTTTTTTAATCATTTACTTATTAGAAGTTTTTAAACTGTGTACGAAGATAATTTTTTTAATTTATTGTACAAAAAATGTCAATTTGGAAGACTTCCAAAGTTGCTATTTTTAAGCCAATTTTGTCCCGGGAGCTATCTCAAAAATTCAATTTATCTACCTATATCAACTTCCGTATCATTTCAGAAATTGTTTTATTAATAAAAATTGTTTGGCTATTCCGGACTATTTTTATTAATAAAACAATTTCTGACAAGATCTTTACGAAATGAAATCGCCTTTTGTTTATTTACGTTTCGTCATAGACATAGAATTTTTTCGCTCCGCTCCGTTTCGTAGTGTTTTGACATCAACCTTGAATCGAACCCGGTGCCAAGTCGAGGCATGGCAACGATTTATTCCAACGCCAACAACCTCAACTCAACCCATATACTACACTTAGTTTTTTTCACGTCTCTCATTATTATTTAAAAGATTTTGGCAAATCTTCAAAATGATGTGAATTGCCAAGAATATACACTGTATTTCGGAACGATAAAGATTTGAAGATTAACAGATAAGTAGAGATAATAAAGGGGTTCCGAGGCACAATACAAAGGAACTTATTATTATTCTCCAAAGTAGGTCAACCCAAAAATTAGTAAATTAATACATACTTACTTAATTCCACCACCGCCACCCCAACATCCCATTAACGTCCCACTGCTGGGCACAGGCCTCCACTCTCATAGGAGAGAGGGAATTAGAGCTTAGACCGAAAGCACAACGGACGCCTACGCCCTAGTGCGGAAAATAATCCCAGGATACATACATGATACAACCGGGACCAATGCAACGGCTTAACGTGCTCTCCGAGGCACGGGGGTGAAACACCGCCAACTTCCTAACTCCGGGCTAGTACCTACTGAGAATTTCTAGTCAGAAAAACCCAATACTCAAATATGGCCTGACCCGGGACTCGAACCCGGGACCTCGTCGGCCGCAGTCGAACGTGCCAACCACTAGACCAACAAGGCTTACTTAATTCATTGTATATAAACTATCTCCATTCCCAGCCAAATCGGTGTCGGGTTCGGTTGGGTGTTAAAACTAGCCATAAAAGACACTTCTGCAGAAAATTCAGAAATTATTAAGTATTATATTTATTATATATATATATATATATATTGACCCTGCCGGATATCGAACCTGAGACATCCCACATATAAGACCACTGCACTCACCAATGCACCAGGGAGGACGTCACTTGGAATTCTTCAACTTTTCGACATGAAAGCATCTATGAACTCCTTAGACAGTTCGAAATATCCGTTTGACAAAAGACAACCGCAGAACTTACTCGTACTGTTCCAACCATGGTACCAAAACTTCCAACCTACGCTTCAAATTAAAAAAGTAATTCTGTCACCATCATCATCATGTGGCGCCAATCGCCATCTTCAAACTGAAGCTCGGCGGTCAGTTGAAGAAAACTTTTGCGGTCATATGCTATTTTCTTTAATAATGGTCCTTATAATATATCAATCCCGTAGATCGTCGAACCGCTTCCTTCTCGGTCATCCAGGTGCCATTCTTCCGGCTATTTTGCCTTCGAGGATCAACCGTGGAAACTCATATGCTGAGATCTATATAGAGCGTACCTTAAGGCCCTTTAAACATTTACCCCGCGACCAACTATAGGTAAAAAACTCAACTATAGGTATAAAACTCGTCACACTACAGCATATATATGCACGCTTTACGAGAGCGTAGAGCTATAGAGCGTAGAGACGCTCGATTTTATTGCCAACTAACCAATTTTGTTACTTGAAAATATTAGACGATTATTTATTTACTAGGTACTTGTTTACGCTGTTGGCCGCGGTAAATATTATGTACCTATTTATGCGCCGAAACAATACTCGCGGCTACAATAATACTCAGTTTTTGAGATTGTAAAATAATGTATAAAAGATTATCTTACCGATTTCGTTCAAAATCGATATCTGGGGTTCCGTAGGATCACAAAATAGGAAACTGTTACCAATATTTTAAAAAAGTCAGCGCCATTTTGAAATTCTTTGTTATCGTACCGATTTCGTTCAAAATCGATATCTGGGGTTCCCTGGGATCACAAAACAGGAAACTATGAACAAAATTTTAAAAAAGTCAGCGCCATTTTGAAATTCTTTGTTATCGTACAAATATCGTTCAAAATCGATATCTGGGGTTCCCTGGGATCACAAAACAGGAAACTGTTACCAAAATTTAAAAAACGGCAGCGCCATTTTGAAATTCTTTGTTATCATACCGATTTCGTTCAAAATCGATATCTGGGGTTCTCTGGGATCACGAAACAGGAAACTGTTACCAAAATTTTAAAAAGTTCACTGCTGACTTTTTTTTGATTGACTGCTGTTTTGTGATCCCAGGGAACCCCAGATATCGATTTTGAACGAAATCGGTACGATAACAAAAAATTACAAAATGGCGCTGACTTTTTTAAAATTTTGGTAACAGTTTCCTGTTTTGTGATCCCAGGGAACCCCAGATATCGATTTTGAACGAAATCGGTACGATAACAAAGAATTTCAAAATGGCGCTGACTTTTTTAAAATTTTGGTAACCGTTTCCTGTTTTGTGATCCCAGGGAACCCCAGATATCGATTTTGAACGAAATCGGGACGATAACAAAAAATTTCAAAATGGCGCTGACTTTTTTAAAATTTTGGTAACAGTTTCCTGTTTTGTGATCCCAGGGAACCCCGGATATCGATTTTGAACGAAATCGGTACGATAAAAAAAAATTTCAAAATGGCGCTGACTTTTTTAAAATTTTGGTAACAGTTTCCTGTTTTGTGATCCCAGGGAACCCCGGATATCGATTTTGAACGAAATCGGTACGATAACAAAAAATTTCAAAATGGCGCTGACTTTTTTAAAATTTTGGTAACAGTTTCCTGTTTTGTGATCCCAGGGAACCCCGGATATCGATTTTGAACGAAATCGGTACGATAACAAAAAAAATCAAAATGGCGCTGACTTTTTTAAAATTTTGGTAACAGTTTCCTGTTTTGTGATCCCAGGGAACCCCGGATATCGATTTTGAACGAAATCGGTACGATAACAAAGAATTTCAAAATGGCGCTCACTTTTTTTTAATACATACATACATACATGCATACATACATATTATATATTCCTAACATACCCTTTCCTTGTGGCTTTGCCGTAATCGGGTAAAAAAAATACGCCTACACTTGAGAACTTCCTTCTTTGTGGATGTCGGTATCAAGTTTTTCTAAGCGCAGTACACATAGAGAATATTATATCTCTATGGCAGTACACAACACGGTGTTCATTTTGTCGTAATAAATTTCGTGTAAAAAAGCGATACACCCACCCGTCCACGAGCGCGTCTCAGCGCGTACTGAGCGCCAAACGCCTAGCGCTCGGCTTCTTTTCATAGAAAAATGTATGAAACATTTTTTTTTTGCCACATAAACTATAAACATATTTATTTGTATGCTTAATGCTTTGCACCATGGATAGAGGACTATATAAGCCCCACTTTATTGTTAATATTCAAGTTAAAATATGCAGCGGATCTAGCTTTATGGGTACCTATCCGGACCCCATTTTTCGTCATTTTCAGCAGATCTTGCGTTCGGAGAAACGTATTTATGCAGAAAATTTGTATTGGAGTTTGCATTTTTATAAGGTCAAACGAGAGATGAAGAAATGACCTTTAATTTGATACCATGACATCCCCACAGCTGTGACTCCCGATTCTTTAAAGTGTACCTGGAAAAGGATGACACATCATGAAATCCGTATAAGGCACCTTAACAGCTTTGCTCAGGCTTTACTTATAGTTAAAACGGGATGGAATTATGTGCGTATCATAAATCTCACTCATTTTAGTTCAGTCTGAAGTTACAGCTAAGTCAAAGTATGCTTTATAGATCTCACACATAATAATATACCTAGTTATCCTCGTTGCAGATGACTGAAAGAGCAAGCTGCCTTCGTACTAAAGCGATAAATTTGTGTATTTCCAGGATCACAGGCGGCGAGCTATTCGAGCGTGTGATCGACGAGGACTTCGTGCTGACGGAGCGAGCATGTACCGTGTTCATGCGACAGATATGCGAGGGCATAGAGTTCGTGCACCGGCAGAACATCTTGCACCTCGATATGAAGGTAAATCTCCACCTATTACTGCCGCTTTTAGCAATAGGTAAAGCTGTGATTATCGCATTGTTATGATTGGCTGACCGCGCGAGCACGGTGTTCATGCGACAGTATGCGAGCAGTGCACGGGCAGAAAATCCTGCATCTCGATATGAAGGTTCCAATAGAGTATTTGATAACTAGTCAAATCAGTAGGTATAATTGTATGTAGGTTGTTCCCTATGTATTGGGTTGTTCTATCTCTCAGTAGTCAGTACCTAGTAGCCCGGAGTTAGGAATTTATCGGTGTCTCACCCACGTACCTCGGAGAGCACGTAAAGCCGTCAGTCCTGCTCCTGATCTCTCTCCGGCCGTGTCGAATTTTCAGTCCTATCGGTCTATAGGAGAATGAGCTTGCATATGTGTTTGCACAAACACTTGTGCACTGTTATAATATCTCCCGCGCAAAATATGTAGGTACTTACTAAGTCTCAGATTTTTACATAACATACCTAGATCAAATAGCATAGAAATAGTCGCCATCAATATCAACAAAAATAAATCGTTAATGGCGTTTGAACCAAATAAAAATTACATATTTGACTCCCTCACCTCGCCAGACACCATCTTGGTTGCGATCCAACTCGTAAATCAGAATGGCGGAAAAGAACGCGGGAGTTTTATGATTGTCTACCGTCACAATTGTTTATTCGTTGCGAACGTTTTTATTCCTCTCATTTGTACGTTGATTACGTGATAGGATAGCCTCTCTAGAGGTTCAGATGTTTGACTCAATCCCCGGATCCGCACCTCTAACTTTACGGAGTTTATTACGTGCGTTAAAAAAATATCACTTGCTTTAACGGTGAAGGAAAACATCATGAGGAAACTTGCATGCCTGAGAGCTTTTCATAACTTTCCCAAAGGTAGATCACACCTGATGGTAAGTGAACCTGTCAGGGACACGGCACTCATACACCTAAACCGCTTTCTATGGGTATCCACCCTAAATCGCTTGGCGGTAGGTACATCTTTTGCCGGTAGGCTAACCTAACCTAACCTAACCTAGCCACTAGACCAAAGAAAATTCTGAAATTATAAATTCCCAAATTGACCCTGCCGGGAATCGAAGCCGAAACCTCCTATTTTATTTTAAGACTACAGTGCTATACTTAAGACTATAGCTAGGTAAATTTAAAATACAGACACGACTATACTCACATAATATACCTATACTATATACTTTTTATATCAATCTTGGGAACACCCACTCTTTACACAATAAATTTAGAAAATTAAATCGAAACTTTTGCATCATCAACCACTTTGCGCTTTTGAAATGGTTTATTGGTTAACATTAGTCGATTCTTAATTTAGTTTCCTACATCATATTATTATAATAAACCTATCCCCAGATTTGAAAAATCATTTACCTATAGTTCGCGGGCGAGTTGAATGCAGAGTAAATTTATGGTGACACATACATTTGCTATGCATTCAACTCGCGCGCGAACTGTACTACCATTACATCGGATAGAGTCCTGTCGTATTGTTTTAATGTTTTAAGTTGTTAACGTTCGTGTTTTGGAATCATCTTATTTTAAAATTTAAATATTATGCATTATGTAATACAAATTGTAATTAATGTTAATTTCTATGTTCAAGTAATAATTTACCCATAAAATAGAGGTAAATTATCATATAGCGTTATAATTTTTAGTTTTTAATTTAGTTTTAATTTAAATAAATTTGCTTTTAGTCAGTTTAGGTTAAAAAAAATTAGAGGTGGTAGTTACTTATTTCCTCTATTTTTCTTTTCAGCCGGAAAACATCCTCTGCCTCACAAAATCGGGAAATCGAATAAAAATCATCGACTTTGGCCTCGCGCGTTTCTACGACCCCGAGAAGAAGCTGCAAGTGCTATTCGGCACTCCGGAATTCGTCGCACCAGAAGTCGTCAACTTCGACCAGATCGACTATGGGACTGATATGTGGTCTATTGGAGTTATATGTTACGTTCTGTAAGTTTTTTTTTTAATCCTTTACAAGTTAGCCCTTGACTGCGATCTCACCTGATGGTAAGTGATGATGCAGTCTAAGATGGTATTGGGCTAACCTGTCAAGGGTATGGCAGTTATGTTAAACCCATACCACTAATCGGTTTCTACACGGCATCGTACCGGAACGCTAAATCGCTTGGCGGCACGTCCTTGCCGGTAGGGTGGTAACTAGCCACGGCCGAAGCCTCCCACCAGACAAAAAAAAGTAGGTATTTCAAACTCAAACTCACACTCATATTTGTTTTATTCAAATAAACTTATTAAAAGTACTTTTGAATCGGCCAGTGAATCTACTACTGGTTCGGAATGCCATTTCTACCGAGAAGAACCAACAAGATACTCGGTTACTAAATTATTTGTTACTAGATGATGTCCGCGTGGATTAAGATTTTTTAATTCCCGAACTCTTTAATTTTCCGAGATAATAAGTAGCCTATGTTCTTCCCCGGGATACAAGCTATCCCTGTACCAAATTTCATCAAAATCGGTTGAACAGATGGGCCGTGAAAGCGTAGCAGGCAGACACTTTCGCATTTATAATATTATAGTATGGAATAGTTAGTTAACGTTCTTATTCTCTCTTTATAACCGATAGCGTATAATAGGTATATAAAAGACGCTCAATTGTAGGGAGACTAGACTTGACCGGTCTCCGATCTAAGTGTGAGATCTATAGATCGAACTTTGACTTTGCTTAGACTTAAGACATGGTTAAAACGAGACAGCTTTATGTTACTCACATAAGTCCATCTCGTTTTAACTCTAAGTAAAGTCTGAGCCAAGTCAAAGTACGCTGTATAGATCTCAGCCTAAGACTTTTTGGCTCTTCCCTCGCAACCAGCATGACCTGCTTACTGTCACATCGACTCTAATATTTTTGGGCCATGTCTTAAGGCCCAAAAACATTAGAGTTAGCTATAGAGTGCTCAAATGATTATATTACTAGTCACTTACTGGTATTTTAACGGTAACTTTCAGACTATCGGGCCTATCACCATTCATGGGTGAGACAGACGTCGAAACTATGGCAAACGTCACAGTAGCGAAGTACGACTTCGACGACGAGGCCTTCAACGAGATCTCTGAGGACGCCAAGGACTTCATCGGGAAACTCCTCGTGAAAGACAAAGAGTAAGTTTACATTGTTCGAATAAAACACAAGATACACAGATAATACCTAAAGTTAGCCACTGCACAGTTGTCGAATAAATACACTGAGAGAAATTTGTTTCTGATTTTCTTCTTTCATAAGAATTTCCTTTCAAAAGGGAAAAGCTTTTTTTTACATGTTCATTGAGTTACTCAATAAGCTTGCAATATTTTGATCTGTGTATCTTGGGTTTTCGATTTAATTATGGTTTGAATGTTAATAGAAGTATCTTAGTATGTTTAGTATCTAGTATTTAGAATTTAGATGCATTTTTAAGTGTTTCATTAAAAAACCATAAATAAATTGGAAGCTTTTTCCAATGCCTACGTTGTTTTCCGTTAGTTGAATAAAAGTAATTTCTATACTTCTCAAATAATTGAGAAAACAAAGAGAAAATTAAAAACCATTTTTGTAGTTTGCTATAAGCTGCTTAAAAGGCTGCAGCCTGTCGGTAAAGACCCTTTGTTACTTTTCATCCAACACTGCATATTTTGAGTCACAATTAATCATATTTCATCGAAACTTTCATCTATTTAACTGTCCCAGAAGCCCTTATTTATTAGATGCCTATTTGTAGTATGTGCTAACTCTTCATTCTACATATTATATCCTAGAATAAGAATAAAACTTCTCTAAAGGCCAATTTTCTAATCGCTAAATGAACTTTGATGGAGCAACATTCCTCAGTTATAAATTTTATTTTGCGATTGAAAAATCCGCTCCAAGTAGATTTATCTGTGTAGAATATCTCTTAATATACTGCTTAGTGTTTGTAAACTCTTAGCTAGCACAGTATCCCAGCTTTTAGAAATCCTACTGCTGCCATTCTACTTTTATACTTCCCATTTACCTTCAAACTACACGCACTGTGGTGTTGGGGTGATAGTAACAAGGGTCTTTGTCGCAGGTCACGGCCGAGTGCTGCGGAGTGCTTACGTCATCAGTGGCTCATCAAGCGATCAGCAGCAAAGAAGGACAAACCCACGCAACCACAACTATCGCCCAAACACGAGCTCGACGTCGCGAAAGATAACCTGAGGAACTTTGTCGAACGGTGGAGCGAACATCCAAACTCACCCTATGTGTTTGATATCCAAGCTCAAGAAATCCTTTCCCTCGCTAACGGAAATTGTGAGAGATCTTCCATCGGTGGTTGTTCCCCATCTCCAAGGAGTTCACTCAGCAGTTCACCTGATATAGTCTTTGATGAAGATGATTTAGACCCACCTCCTCTAAAAGATCCAACTCACACGACAAGATACAATCCAGTCGAAAGACGAGCATCTGACAGCAGTTGCTTTATACACAAGAAACAAGACATATTCGTCAGAAAGAACTTGGCCGAAGAAATAAAAAAGTTATCAGATCACTTATTCATGCTATCGACAATGAACACAGATTTAACGAATAATAACAGTACGAAAGAAAAGGACAAAAACGTTACAGAAACCAAAACTTTCACTAAGGAAGATAAAAAACTAACGAATGGCTTTAAAAGAGAAACTAATTCGACATTTACAAAGACTGTAACAAACGGTAACGCGACTAGTATTGAAAAGAAGATATTCACATCGAAGTCAACTAACAGAGTCAATACTGCGTTTTTAACAGAAAAAGAATCAGAGAAGCCGATGACGAGTAAAATGCCATGGGTAAAATCAGCTACGAGTAGATCAAAAAGAGTTACGACTACCAGTAGAGATGTACCAGATCAACCTTTGGAAAAACGCAATACATTCTTCGTTGAATTCGACAAAAGACGCGAAAGAATAGACAAATTAGTTAATGGTTTTGAGAATGGGAAGCAGTTGCCTTACAAGAGAGGTGACGAGAACAACGCACATAGAACGAAAGACTTGCTTCTCCATCTTCTTGAAAAATGGGGAGAGAGTGAAGAAGTTGAAGGAGAGAGAACTGCCGGAGGGACTTCGAATAGCGGAAGACATCAGTCCATATCGTTAGAGTGGTCACCGTCCAGCCAGCTTGCGCAAAATTCCATGTCAAGTATACACGCTTTCTTTAAAAGGCAATCGTCTGATGAAAAGGACCAAAAGAAAAATGGAATGACAAAGATTACGAATACTAAATAATTTTAATAGATAAGTAGAGGGAATATGTGCCATGACGTTGTGTTGTTCAGAAAGATTAGCTTCAAAGATAATTTTAATGTCGTTTATTTAGTAATAGGGTCTTAAAAGGGCGTGGGGTCTAAGTACAAAACATTCTAGACAAGATAAATTGAAAGACGTTCTTAAAATTGGTAGACCAAATGATAGGGTATCGACTATCGAATTTAAACATGACAAAAATTAAATGACAATGATTGAGTACTTAAATATAGATGGAATTGATGACACTGATCTCATAAGAGGGTCCGCTTAAACTTGTATGCTTTTGGCTGGAATGCAATGCGATTATAACAATAGGAATATCACAACTTGCACGGCCTGCAATTTTTTTAGGATTTATCACAAAGGGATGGTCAGCAACAGATGCCCAGATCTAACTCTAAGGCAATATTATAATAGTGGGCCCTAAAAGGTTATAGGTTGGTCTTTCTGAATGAATGATAGGTTACCAAAGTAGGTCATGTAAATCATGAGATTTATTAAATCGTTAAGTGACCCAGTTATTTTACGGTAAAATAGAGCTTACTTATATGGTTGGTGTTGAACGGGTAATTTATATAGATTCATCGGAATTAATGATCTTTCTCCACTTTCCAAAATATTAGCCATCAGGACCTTGTTGAATTAGTACTATCTCAGAAAATATGCCCTATTTTGCAGATTTTCAAGACTAATGAACAATTAAGAGTAATTTAGAAGAAGGTTATATTAAGTAGCGAAAATTTTGAATTTCGAGTGGAGGAGGTTATTTTGAAAATTAAATAAGATTATTCAATTTAAGACAAAACAGTTCTACGTAAAGACTAGGTACCCGTTCGATTCCGATCAGACTGGGTCAATGGTACTCTAAAATGACAATTTTTATACGAATCTAGTCTTCATACTCAAGGCTCTGTATGGAATCCGCAGACAAGACTGAGATGTATATCGAATTGGAACTTCGAAACATGAGCTTAGGGCGTTTGAAGACGCAAACACATTAAATATGTTTTATTCAAGTAGACTTTTAAACAAGTGCTTTTGAATACCTAGTCGAGTGAATCAACCACTCAGACAGTTCGCCTATCATAAACCACTTGTATGTCGAAGCGCGGCGATTTATCTTTATCTTATCTATAAAGCTTTAAAAATAATCTGAACTTTATATTTATATCATTTCCCCGTGGTACTTCCGGTGGAACGAATCATACTCGAATGCAATGTACGCAATGATGCAAATTGCTCTAACTCACAGTTTACATTTTGCACTATCTTTTTGTACATTATAAGTAGTCAGTAGTGAATATTAAATTCAGTTTATTTTTAAAGAATGAAAAAGACACGACAGTTTAGAAAAGACACGTCAATGCATGCGCTTCATTTATGTACAAAGAGCCTAAGCAAAAAAACCATTTTGTTAACCACAGCTTTGTACAAACAGAGGCCCAATTGTCTAAGCAAATCGTTATCATTTGACAGCTTAAAACGTTAATACTCAAACTGTTTTAGGAGTTCATATATGCTTTTTGACGTGCAGGCATCTGTGAACTCCTTAAACAGGGTACCAATCATGTAAGAATGTCCGATCAAAACGTTAAAGTTCGTCGTCAAAGTTTATAAACCATAACAGCATTAAATTAGAGCTCAATTTCGTGTATCCATTCTTATACGTTCGAGTATCGTTCATGCCTAAACGTATAAGAATGGGCAGACGAAATTGAGCTCTAATTCAATGCGGTTATGGTTTATTTTACTTTGACGAAAATCTTAAACGTTTTATCGGACATTCTTACATGATTGGTACCCAGGTCGAATTATCCGTTTGACAAACGATTATGATTACGATTTCCTTACACAACCGGGGGGCAGATTTCAAGCGTGGCACCGGGCTCATACAGATACCTACAGTCAAAAATACTAAGTTCATGTACCGTTGAATCAACTCAAAACAAAATTACATTGACAATAGCACATAATTTTGTACTTTTATGTAAATAATATTATCTTTATCTAATTATAATTATGTTTTATTAATTATTATAATAAATATCCCGACGTAATATGAATTTGTTCCTTGTACGTACTTAAGTATAATTTGTAATGATTCTATTAATAATTTATTGTTAAAATGTGTACCTACGTTGTTAAAATATACCTAAGGCTTAATAGAAATTGTTGTTTTATTAAATTCCCATTGGTCAGACTAGCCTGCCCGCCAATCTGACCACTGGGAAAAAATGAATAACCTAGGTGAAGATAGGTAGATCTTTTATTAATAGACTGGTCATCGTTATTCGCAAACCATAAAATAGAGATTAATGTAGCCAATTCTGTATAACACAATCTGCAAACTAAACTAAAAAAGCTCTTTAGGACCCTTTCCGCGGTGACTCGTAAGTATGAAATGATTAGTAATATATTTAATGCTGTAATTTTAGTTTAGATTAGAGATTGTGCACAACCTAGCATCATTGCCTATTTTTTTTTCATTCACTGCAAGTTAGCCCTTGACTGCGATCTCACCTAATGGTAAGTGATGATGCAGTCTAATTATTATTGATAATTCTGTTCTACACAATCTATTAGCTAATGTGGCAGGGCAGGTATGCGGTACGCCGCAATGTGCCTTGACTCTTGAGCCACAGTTACAAACAAAAAAACAAAAGAAGCAAACAAAAAACGAAAACGCAATCTATTGCGCTATTCTACTGCAACTCCTCCCGTCGACTTTAGTCACAAAATATGAAAATCCTGGTAGGTAACTTAACAAAGTTCTAAGTGAAGTATATTATGCATTTTGTGCCGCACATGCTATATTCCAAAACAGATAGTTATCTGTGCGTATGACGGAGGCCAGTCTTTTAAAAATCAACATTCTATTTGTTTGGACATCAACGACCTCAATTTACATAGACGGGCCCTGTCAAACAAAGAATGTACTTAGGCGTATTTTACTGACGCCATCTAGTCTGAAAAGCGGGACAGCGCTATGGCGGGGACAAGGACAGGCTTATACAGGTGTGGAGCGCGCTCCACAGGTCGGACGCTCAATTTTTGTCTATAAAAGGGCCCATCTAGTACCTACATAGGTAGTTATATATCGATGGCTATATTCCTATACTGTTGCACTTAAAAAATCAACATTCTATTTGTTTGGATTTCGTCACACGCACAGATGATCATTAGATGCAACATAGCATTTGAATCCCTACTAATATTATAAATGCGAAAGTGTGTCTTTCTGTCTGCTAGGTACGCTCTTTACAACCGATTTTGATGAAATTTTGTATAGAGATAGGTTGCATTCCGGGGAAAGAGAGGCTGTTTTTATCCCAACAAATTAGGGAGCCCCTTATCGGAATGAAAAACCCCGCTGGAATAAAAAAAACTTAAACAACGTGGACAAAGTCACGAGCATCGTCTAGTCACTAGTGTCAAATAAACAGAATCTAAAAAAACTTTTTTCCGTCTACTTCCACTTTTAGAGACCGTCTTCCGGCTGCAGACACGTTGACCCATCCATGGCTGATCCAGTCCGCTCTATGCACCGAACTGCACGTCACCAAAACGAAGCTGAAGCGTTACGTCATCAAGAAACGATGGGCCAAAGCCGTGTCCGCGGTCATAGCTCTCAGGAGAATGGGTGCCAAGTTCGATGACGTGCCAGAAGAGAAAAATAATGAATAACGATAATTCAGTAATGTGTGATTAGCTTTATATTTAGCTTTTCAGCACTTTTTCTTTGTTTACATAAGGCCAATTTTATATTCACAGATTAAAGGAAAAATTTAGACTAATAATTATTCTGATACCACAGCAATAACTAGATGAAAACGTCGATTCGAGTCTCGGATTCGCCATAAAAGTTATACCTATTAGGGGCAATCCATAAAGTGCGTCACACTAATTTCGTGATTTTTGATCCCTGTTGTCACAGTTGGTCACATTTGTGAGACCCCCCCCCCCTCTCTAGTGTGACGTCACATAGGTATCTAGCAATTTTACATCTAGAAATTATTAAATTAAAACAGCACTTCCGAAATTAATTTTATTTTCATTTAAATTATTTGTAGTTAATATAATCAACATCAAATCAAACATTTGAAAAAATTAACAAAACTTTATTTTTAATCTAGTTTTTCGTTAATAATTCAAGGCATTTTAACATTAGATGTATAAGATTTTGAAATGTGACGTCACGAATCTTAGGACCTCTCCCACCCCTTGTCACACAATGTCACACGTATCGTCGACCCCGGCCTACGCGCGCGCGTCTTGAAACTTATATTATGGGCGTATACAAAAAAACTTTATAATTTTTTTTTCTAAAATGAAGGTTTATTAATCGCTTGCACAGTCAAGTCTCCGGTTTTTTTTAACACGCACATAACTGGCTTCATTCTTATGAATAAGTACCTACCTACTTATTCATGAAGACTGTCTATACCTATTAGTGTATTTTTCTTTTAATCTGTGTTTTAAGTAGATTATGTAGATAAGATACCTACCTGGAATTATCTATGTATTTATACCTACAAGGGGGTTGGATTTATCTAAAATCTAAATTATCAGTTTTTAGTTAATAAAGGGCTAGATTAGATTAGTTGTTTTTAAAATCTTGAAAGAATACTATGCCAGAAACAAGTGCCTAAATAAACTGGCTTGGATGTCGCGTGATGGAGTGTCCAACAAAAAGTCACACGCCAACGCATACGCCAGTAGGTACATGAGGTGTAATAAAAACATGCCTTCTTGACCTAATTTCGGCCACGAGTCACGACGGCTAATCTCAAATATACTGATATGCCAATTCCGAGGGAGATATATCATATACCTAGTGTTCAAGTATTTTATGCGTAAACCCAGGTTATTGCAGGACTTATTAAAACATCGATAGATATTAAACTATACTTAAATAGTCCCACAAACTTATCTGACCCGGTGAGAGCGTCGTTAGTATATATTTTATTAAAAATAAAATAAAAACAAAAATTAAACAGGCAAAAATATTCGTTCCTATTTTGGCCACCGCGTCAGATAAATATGACGGATTTTGTATTGTGACACACAAAAGTTCCACAAACTTAATCCGACCCGGTGGACAAAATTGGAACAAATTTTTATGCCTGTTAAGTTTTTGTTTTTATTTTATCAAATCAAATAGATATTATAAATGCGAAAGTTTGGATGGATGTATGGATGTATGGATGTTTGTTACTCAATCACGCCCGAACGGCTGAACGGATCTGGATGAAATTTGGCACAGGGATAGATTATAGTCTGGTAATAACACATAGGCGTTTTATCCCGGAAAACTAAGGAGTTCTCACGGGAACCAAAAAACCTCAATCCGTACGTCCGCGGACGTAGTCGCGGGCATCAGCTAGTTTTTCATATAATCGGGTCAGATAAGTTTGAAGGACAGATGAAATATGTCACATTGTAGAGCGCAACGGTGGTGGCCAATGGCGTGTGCTACTCAGTATAATCTTCTACGAGCCGCGTTGGACACTTTCCGTCACGCTTTTTTTTCGACCAAGCCTTTATTATATAATCTCTAAAAGCGATCTGTTATTAGTTATTATTAATCATTTATAAAATAATATTGTTATTATTAATTGTTAATCATTATTAAATATGCGATGAAAGACATTAACGTACTAACGATAAATTAATTTATTGTTAACTAACAACTTAACATGTTTTCCAATTAATTAAGTAAGTAGGTACTAAGTAGATTAGATGATAAATTAACAAGGTCCTTAGATTAACAAAAAGTGCCTTTATTTTTGAATCTACAAATTATTAAAAAAAAAATACGCTAACTAGTTAAATTTAAAATCTTGCGTTGTCTATTTTATTAATTATGTACAATCTTTTTCTATTCTTTCTTAATCATATAACCTGTCATATTATTTTAAAACCACCAATTCAAAGCGAAGGGACGCGTTGTTTCAAAGTAACCTAAACTTCAACTACACTGCGTAATGCACTTATGCAAGTTCTAGGAAAATCCTTTCTTATGCATTACAGAGAAGACCTGCATGCACAAAATATAATAACTTAAATGAGAACTATATTTGTATGGAAAATATTCGCCCTTTAGTTGAATCTTTACTAATATTATAAATGCGAAAGTTTGGATGTATGGATAGATGTTTGCTACTCAATCACGCCAGAACGGCTGAACGAATCTGGATGAAATTTGGCACAGAGATAGATTATAGTGTGAAATAACACCTAAGCTACTTTTTATCCCGGAAAATTAATGAATTCCCGCAACAATCGAAAAACCTCAATCCATATGTACGTACGAAGTCTTGGGCATTATAGCTAGTACTGGAATAAGTAGTACTTACGTAGTGGAGTTTAGGTTTAGAATATAATCAAGAATAGAATCTTATATCTATCAAGAAAAGACGCGCCATTTCGCCTGCATTAATGTGCCTTGAACCTTTTAAAAAATCAAAAATATTCGTAAAATAATAATTTAAAGTAAAGTAGATAAGTAAGTAGGCATTTACTTACTCAAGCAAAGTTGTAACATTTTTGCACATATCTACCACATTATATAATACTAGCTGCTTCCCGCGACTTCGTCCGCGTGGTTAAAGTTTTTTTTATTCCCGCGGGAACTCCTTAATTTTCCTGGATAAAAAGTAGCCTATGTCACTCTCCAGGTCCTCAACTATACCCATTACCCATGCCAAAAATCACGTCGATCCGTAGCTCCGTTGCGGCGTGATTAAAGGACAAACCACAAACCAATAAACCAACAAACAAACACACTTTCGCATTTATAATATTAGTATGAAGTATGATGTATACTTCAGACAACCGGGCCTAAACTTTTAGTGGTAGGTAAGTCATAATATTATGTTTATGAAATATAAAAACACTAAGCATATAGATAAATAAATAGTATAAGGATATTTGGATTTACAGTATGTGCTCGTACTTTTTATAGTCCATATAAACTTATCTGACCAGGTGACAGCGTCTCTAGTATATTATATGAAAAAAAAAACTATACAGACATAAAAATTTGTTCCAATTTTGGCCACCGGGGCAGTTATGTTTGTCGGACTATAATATAATTGCATTTAATTTTTAATTATTACGCATTCAAATGACTTATTAAGTCAAAGACAAATTTTTGTGAAAGTTAAAGGAAACATGAATGAAACAAATTAAAATTTTATTGAAATGACAAGTTTTTTATTACCAATCCTTTAGCAGTTAGCAACAGGTAAGTAGGCACGGTAAAGGTAAATTTGTTACAGATAACTAGGTACATAACTGGTCTCAGGTAGGTACATTAGGGGTCATCCAAAGTACGTCACACAAAGGAGACGGTCCAGATTTGTATGGAGCGTTGGTCCAGTCCTTTTACAAGTAGAGAAATGAAAGAAAAAAAAGTACTAAACCAGTTTTGATCATTCAAATCTACGAATTCGTCGTAATTTCAGCGGTGTAATTATTTAATCTTTCCACGATAAGCAACAGTAAACACGAGTGGGTAACTATGGCGGATTCATATTTTTTGACGTTTTCTGTCAAGTGTCAACACAACACCGGAAAAACCGTAGGGAAAACACGTTATTTTGACAGTGACTGTCAGAAATGACATTTGATACATTTCGCGCCTACTGCCATCTCTATGGCTAAAGGTTGCCATCTTGGAAACGTATCGAAAACTTGAAATACATTTTATTTTATTTCGCGTTAATTACTTAAATATTCTAAATTATTATATTTTTAATACAATCTATGAATTTTCCTCTATCCATGGTAGAGTGTACAAAGAGTGCTCCAAAGGTAAACCTTCTCCTTTCGTGATTTTTTGACCCCTCCCCCGTCCTTGTCACAGTTGGTCACATTTGTGAGACCCTCCTCCCTAGTGTGACGTCACAAATCGTGCAATTTTACATTTAGAAATTATTAACTTAAAACAGCACTTCCGAAGTTAGTTTTATTTCCATTTAAATTATTTTTTTAATATTAATCAAACATTTGAAAAAAATTCAAAACTTGGAAATATTTTTAAGATTTTCGTTAATTTAGTTCAAATTTGGCATTTTAACACTAGATTTATAAGATTTTGAAGTGTGACGTCACGAAACTTAGGACCCCTCCCACCCCTTGTCACACAATGTCACACTTCGTCAACCCCCTCCCTCGGTATTTTATGGATGACCCCTTATTACAAACCCACAATGAACGACAGCACAGAATACATAATAGTACCTACAGGAGAATCTTACACTGCGACGCGTATTTTCTAATATAAACTACTAGCTGATGCCCGCGACTTCGTCCGCGTGGATCGAGGGTTTTTCGGTTCCCGCGGGAACTCATTAATTTTCCAGGATAAAAAGTAGCCTATGTGTTATTCCAGACTATAATCTATCTCTGTGCCAAATTTCATCCAGATCCGTTCAGCCCTTGGGGCGTGATTGAGTAACAAACATCCATACATCCATACATCCATCCAAACTTTCGCATTTATAATATTTATATATTATTATATATTATTTGACTAAAGGTACAAAACATCATTGGTATTTAGGTACTACTGTCTACTTGGTCAACACGATATGTCGCGGGGCGCGTCGCAGTGTGCATGTCGCATACATCCATCCATCCATCCATCCATCCAAACTTTCACATTTATAATATTAAGTATAGACTACCTACTAAGTAAGTAGGTGAGACTTATATTGTGTTGACTTCGTAATAATTTGTTAATTATTTTATTTAATCACAATAGTAAGCTTCATTGCTTCTTAGAAATACCAGTTCTGCGGTTCGTTTTCTGCTAATGAGAGCCCTTCTCTGCGTTACAAGACTTCCCACTTTTGAGAACGCTCGTTTACATTCCACTGACGTGACCACGATGTGGGAGTGCTCGCTAAATATCTCTGCTAAATTAGGGTAAATACCCGCATGAGATTTCCACCAATCAAAAGGACAAGAGTCACGTTGCGCCACTTCTTCTTTTAAAAACATGTCTAGTTCTTTTTTTGCTGTAGAATTAAAGTCGTCGACTAGAGGAGTGACCGACGCCGCAATGCTTTTATTTATTTTACCCCAGATAGATATGTTCTCAATATCTTCCATGGAACTAGACATAGATCTAGATGTATGAGCTAATGGATCGAATTCATCTTCAGATGTTTTTCGTTTTTTTCTTAATTTTGTTTTCAATAGCTCTAATATATGTTCCTTAATCAAATAGGCACGCATTGTACGCTGGCACATGTCTTCAGTAGACTCAATTTCGAGTTCTTTATCTTCTACAAAAGCATGACTCTTGAAGCGAGGATCCAAGAACGTACATATACCGAGAAGCATATTGTCTTCAATTTCCTTCTCAGGGAAGTATGTTTTCATGCCTTCGTCCAAACTTTCAAGAAGTTCTTCCGCCACGCCATAGATGGATTTGGTTTTCATGATTGAAATAACGTTTTTCAATCCATCTATAATTACTATTGCGAGGCTCGCTGGGAGATAGTTGGTGCCACTCATAATCTGCGTGATTTCTTCAAATGGCTTTAGAATTATGCACACTTGTCGTATTGCTTCCCACATCTCAACCGTAATATCGGGCAGCCCGGCTTTAAGAGCTGGGATCACGACCGATACGGCCTTTTGTAACTTTAAATACCTATCCAACATGTAATAAACAGAATTCCATCTAGTCGGAACGGACTGAATCAGTCGAAGTGCTTCGGATTTATCTTGAAAATCGATCTGGTATCTCTCCAGCGCCTCTGCCGCTAAATTATTATTTTTAAAATGAGCTACTATTTTTATCAATTTTTCTAAAATGAAACTAATTTTTTGCAGAGCCTTTTCAATAATCAAGTTTAGCCTTTGCAGGAAACAACTAAAATATGGCCATCCGGTTTCTTGTATGGCACTCATCATGTTTGGTTCATTCTCCGAAACTACCAAAGTAACTTTATCTGTGATATTCCATTCTGCAGTTATTGTTAGCAAAGCGGATGAAAGTTCTGATGCGTTGGCAGTCTCAGAGCCGCTAAAGTTTTCACAGTGCAGCAAGACCGACTTAAACTCGTAGTTTAAAAGAAAATGTGCCGTCACAGCTAAGTATGTCTCTTTGACCGAAGAAGTCCAGCATTCCGTTGTTAGGCAGACTTTCTTTGCCTTTTCAACCAATTCCATAACTTGACTCTTACAGTCTATATATTGCTGTGGAATCAAAGTTCCAGATATCAATTTTCTATCAGGCAATTCGTAGTTCGGGTTGAGAGTTTCTACAAAATTCTTGAACCCTTCATCTTCCAAAACCGAAAAAGATTGATAGTCGTGGATTATCAATTCGAGTAATTTTTTATCAATGATTTTCTTACGCTTTCTGTCTATTTTGCGTGCGGGCGCGTTTATTGGGTGCTGCTTGGGTTGTTGCAATTTACATGACGACACTACTTGGAAATCTGCTGGAACTATATCCAGTTGATACACGGTTGATGAACCTTCATGGTCCTCCTCTTCTTCATGAAGAAGTTCATGGTCTTCCACATGCTCGATAGCTGAGACTAAGTGATTTTCATTTTCAAGCTTAACAGACGCTTTTGGCACAGCTTTAGGGGTTTGTATATTGTTCTTAACATGTTCAAAGGCCATAGGATGTTTGTAGCGCAAATGCATTTTTAAATTTGTGGAAGTAGTTTTATATGAATAGTCTCCTTGACACAAGTTACATTTAGCTCTGCCGCCACTGAATTTTTCAAAATATTCCCAAATGGCATAGTTAGTCATTGTTCTACCTTTAACCTTCATTTAAACCTATTCAAAGTACCTATATTGTATTCAAAGTATTAGGTAGGTACTTACAGTAGTATTCACAAAACCTACAGGTACCTGTTTATTAATACCTACTGTTGCATCTCACAATCAGTTATTTATCGTATAACGTCACTAAATAATATCACTAGCTTTCGAAACAATTTTAATAGCATTCATAGCATTACTTCACACACAACACAAATAATGTAGCGTGGCAACTGACAAGAAGTGACAAGTGAAATTTCATTTTGGAGGGGTTATGCGATCTGCTACTAACTCTTGCAAAGAGAAATAAACTTTACACAGCTTATGTTAAAGTTGACTTATGATATACTCTTCATGGAACGAGCGACGAATCAATAATAATATGTTTTGCTCTTTCTTACACGTGCGGCGCTCCATTTCCTTTCTCTGTCTACGGAGGCGCTCGCTGTGAGTGAAGAAAGAAACGTAATATCCCGTAATATCCGAACCACCCGAACGCCGCGTTGCCTGCAGAATAAGATCAGACCCAAAGAGTATAATAATTCAGATTTCAGACCTTAGATCAGACTATTGGTATTAAAGTACCTACTATTTTAATAAATCTAGTGGGTACAGTGATCGAACGTACGTGCCATACGTGCGGTGAAGGCGCCAGTGGCTGTCTAGATGTAATGGTTATCTCTTTGTGTCTAGCTGATAGCTAAGTATATTAATAAACATAATATCAGCATTGAACATTTTGTGCTACCTACTGCAGACTACTGCTACTAGGTACGTAGTCACGGTAATGTCACGACTAGAGGTGGGCGTTATAACACACAACACATTATAATATTAATAGTAGTTTATACACCAAGGGGATAAAGCACTGTTTTATGTCACGGGCGCTACATTGAATCCTGAACGTAACGAAGGACTCCAAATTTAACTCCCGAGCGCAGCGAGGGTGTTATTAGTTAAGTCCCGACCAAAGGGAGGGAATTAAGATTGAGTCCTGAGTGCAGTGAGGGATTCAAGCGCCCAAGAAAAAAACTGCTTTATCCCGGTGGTGTATACTCTACTTTATACTTCTACCATAACAGTAAAACAAACTATAACGGTTAGATATTTATTGCAAATCATAGTAAGTAGGATACATAGGTCTAGTAAATAATAAAAAGAAAAGATGCATGTATACATACTCCTTGGTTTAAAAACTTTTATGTCAAATGGTATTATGTCAAATGGTACGGTCGTTTGGTCGACCAGTCTGGAGCCTAGACTCTGTTGTGCATATTTACAGTATGGGGTTGGTCAACTAGTTGGGCGATCGATCGACTAGATTACGGCCCTAGGGCATGAAGACTGACTTTAGACCCGCAAAAGTATGATTAAAACAGTTGTAAAGGTATGGTAGAAGTATAATAGTACATTGTTCACCGAGGGGAGAAAGTGACCGATTACTATCGAGGGTGTAGTTTGAGGCCCGAGGCGTAGCCGAAGGGCCGCAATACACGCGAGGTAGGAATCGTACTTTCTACCGAGTGATACATAGTGCTTTATACTACACCTGCGAGGAAAATAAGCGATAATTAGTGATTACACGAACTTACAAAGGTTTAAAATAATAAATAAAATAAATATTTTTTATTTCAGGCAATTTTACAAACCCATATTCAAAATAAAGAAACATAAAAAAAAAACAAAAAAAAAAACAAAAAAAAAAAACAAAAAAAAAAGGTTTAGGTTAATAGTTAATAATAGTTAATAGTCCTTAATTGGGTTAGGCTAGCTAGCTTTAATTTCTAATGTATTGTTTTCAAAAAATTAAAAAAAAAATTAAAAAAAAAAAATGACGTTCTATCATAACTATATGAGTCGCTTCATTCGAAGCTTCACTATCACAACTAGACTACATTTTGAGGATTATTTCAATATAGATTTCGATATCGACAATCGACATCGATATCGACAATCGACATCGATACCGACAATCGACATCGATACCGACAATCGACATCGATATCGATATCGACTATCAATATCGGATATCGATATCGACTATCGATATCGATAATCGACGTCGATGTCGACAATCGACATTCACCATAATAATTGACTTTTCTATGTCAAATATGGTGAAGCTGCTTCTAATATTATATTTCCTTAAGGTAAGACATCCAAATTCTCAACGTCCATACCATATTTACTTAAAATTAAAAAACAACAGCGCGTTAGAAATGGATTTTCATACAGTTTTCTCCCCGCTTAGCACGTTAGAAATGAAATTTCATACATCTTTTCCTCCCGCTTAATTGGTTTGTAGCAATGACGTACTTTCTACCTCGTTTTGACCAAAGCAAGAGGGTACTTTCCGAGCGGGTGTAGTATAAAATATATTTTTATAACAGTTTATCACATTAGATGAAATGCTACCAGACTGTTGTAATATATATTATATACTGTCATTTTATTTCGTTTGTAATTTCACAGCGCCATCTATGTCCACAACTGCTCTTCCTGTTCTGGTCCCAGGAAAATGGTTTTAATCTTTAACTTGTTAATTTTATGAAATTTCAACAGATGGCTCTTTTTTATAGCAAATACGTATTCAAAGTAATGTAAACACTTTCTGAGAAACAATAAGAGCTAGTTTTACATGCGATAAAATTACAACAGTGTTAAAGCAGTGTGTATAGCAGTGTTCAATTTTATAACATTGCAACAGATGGCGCTTATTTTTATAGCAAATACGATTGTTGCAGTATTCAAAGTAATGTAAACACTTCCTGTGGAATAATAAGAGCTACTTTTACTTGCGATAAAATTACAACAGTGTTAGTTTGGATTGCAAAGTAATGTAAATACTCTTTTCATATGTCTAAGAGCTATTTTTGCTTGCGATGAGACGAAGATGCTATTTTTATGATTCTGCAACACTTTCATTATTTTTGAGTTTCATTTTATGTATTATTTATTATTCCAACCAGAAATTGAGTGCAAAGCTAAAGTTACTGACTTATAGTTTTAATATAAATAGACGATTGGTGTAAATATAAAATGCGTGTTAGTAAATAGTAATTATTGTTAAACAGTAAACACTAAGTACTAAAACGGCGCTTAACGCTAAGGTAACACGGCGCGTTTTTTGGTCCTCTTAAATATAATATAAAACACTACACTAAGTAACTGCAAACCGCCACAACAGCAAGCAACAGTGTAAATAATTTCTATCAAAATTTATAACATTTATTAATAAGTTATAACTAGAGATGCGCCGAATGTTCGGCCGAATATTCGTATTCGGTACATTCGACATATTTTTTCATGTTCGTATTCGGCCGAATATTCGGTTGATTTGCCGAATAATTACCGAATATTTAAATTATTGTTAATATTTAAAAAAGAACATTTTATTAAACAGTAAGGTTAACTAATTACTAAAGAAGTGTGGTTTATTCCGAAAGTTGTACATAGTTTTTTGTAAATGAAAGAAACACTACTTTTTGTACCAATTATTTATTGACAAAATAATAAAATAAATTAACAATCAATTTAAATAAAATTTTAAGCAAATGAACTTCTGCTTATTTTTACAAATGATAAATTAAACTAAATTAAATTTCTATGAAATTAACAATTTTAAGAACACTGCTTTGAGTAACAACTTTTTTCAGAAAATATTATGCGAGAACTGCAATATGTAACCGAAAGAGCGATGCATCGACTGAGCGAGCCATGCTAGCGCGAGGGGCCGCGGGTTGCGCGCGGGGCAGAGAGGACGTGTACAAACGAATGATTCGAACCGAATGATTCGGCCGAATATTCGGTTCGGTACATTTTAGACCGAATATTCGGCCGAACATTCGTATTCGGTTGAACCTACATTCGGCGCATCTCTAGTTATAACTAACTAGGTAGGTACTGCTACGTCGAGTCGAAATGAAAGGCAGTAGCAACTAACTAGCAACTGCCAACTATGAACTAGCAACTAGCACTAGGTATCAGATTCATAGCAGCAGTACTATTTTATTTTCTTCATCCCAACAGATAGGTCAAAAGGACCGTGAGCGTGAATCATGTGATCGAGTACAGCTTTGCGCAAGCTTGAAGCTACATCAGCTATAATAACTTCAGCCCTAATAAAGTAAATATCGATCGATATTAATAATTAAGTACCGGGCCTCCGTATTCTAAATTTCTAATCAGAAACAAATTATAATTTATAATATCTCAGTCGTAATCACTCACGCCCGCAAGGGCGTGGGTGAGCATGATCGGGGCAGAGCCCCCTGCATGCGGGGTCAACCGCCTGGCGTCAATACGCCAGGGACTTTGGGTCGGCCGAAAGGGCCTATCGAGGACAAGTGGTGGACTCAGTGCCGTCGCGGACCGGCCCTACCGGGTGAGACCCTATAAAGGGAGGCCCAGCAGGGACCTACCAGCGGTCAGGCGGGAGTCCACCATTGTGCTGGGTTGGTCTATATGTCATCACCGAGGGCTCAGACGCATGAGGAGAGCAGCTTCCCGATGCCTTCGGTGATGTTGATGGTGGGGTCCTTGCCGGCGCGTATGGCCGTCAGGACGTCCAGCAGGATTCCTATGGCGGAGTCGAGGACGGCGTTCTTGTCTTTTCCCCCCTGGCTCTTCTCGACGGTCGGGACCTGCTTGCGGTCCGCCGAGGGAGGGGGGTTTTGGTTCAGGGGGGGCTCCTGCTCCGGTCGCCTCTTTTTTCCTCTGTTACCCCTGGGTCTCCGTTTCCTTTGCTTCGGAGGCTCGGTTCCGCGCTTCTTAGCGTCGTTGGCAGGGGTCCTTATGGTTGAACCCTGGGCAGGCTTATTGGCGGACGTCTTCTCCGACTGGGACTCCTCTTGAAGCGGCCGCACGGTAGAAGCGATCGTGCCGGCTCGCTTGTTCCGCGCCTCCTTCCTGAACACCGGACATGAGGCGTGGTTGGCAGGGTGTTGGCCGCTGCAGTTGGCGCACGTAGCTGGTTCGGCTAGTGGGCGCGGGCACTCGTGGGCGCTGTGTTCTCCGCCACAGCGCACGCATGCCAGCTGGCGGTGGCAGTTTTGGGAGGAGTGGCGGAATTTCTGGCAGCGATGGCATTGAGCGGGGCCCTTCCTCCCCCTCCACGCCTCGATCGTCACTCCTTGCATGCACAAAATCTCCCTGACGTCGTAGATGGCCGGCGTCAGGTTCGGGGTCCTGCGAAGAATTGCGAGGAAGATGCAGCCCGGCCTGCCTCTCCTCGCGCGAATGGGTCGAACGTACTCGACGTCAAACCCCTGGCTGTCTAGGTCCTCCTTGATTTGTTCTGGATTCGTATCAGCCGGGAGGCCGCGGATCGCGACCTTCAGGCTACGCTCGGCTGGGAGGGAATAAGAGAACCACGCTATCTTTTCTGTCTGCTCCAGCGATGTGAGGTACCGCTGGAGCAGTCTAAACTCTTCATCCCCCTGGGGAGTGAATTTTACCCCCTTGCCGAAAGGGCGGGCGCTGGGCGATCTGCCCAGGGAGTTCTTGATGATCTTAAAGTGGTGAGCCCAGTTGGGTAGGCTCTCCACAATAAGAGGAGGATAGCGTGGCTTACCAGTTTTGGTTGGCTGGCTGGACGCTTGCGGTGCGCCTGAAGGGGCGGCGGTGGGCTTCGGTGGGACGTTGCTGGGTTTCCCTGCACGGGATGCGTAGGTAGGCGGGGGAGGCGAGGGGGCCGCTCACCAGCGGTCTCCGCCTCATCCGCGCTCATCTCGACGTCAGTGTTGGGGTTCGTGGCGGCACGGACGACACGTTTCCGCTTTGCCTCTGCATCTTCGTCGTCGGAGTCGTACCGCGGCCTACGGCTTGCCTGCGCAGGCGCACATATCGCCGCGCAGGCTGCGAGGTTGTCCACGATACTTTCTTCCTGCTCCGAGAGCTGCTGCACTGGTACTGCGTTTTCCTCTATCTCGTACCTAATTTGTACGTACATTTCTTCCGGGATTCGGCCCATGCTTTTCAGCGATTCCAGCAAAATTAAGGCCGACTTGTCCTTGCACCTGGGCGAAAGGTCTGTCCCAGATGGGGGCATCACTGGGTCCTCGTCGAGCAGTGGCATAGACCACGCTCCAGACGGTTCTCCGGATTCTCCAGGGGTCGCGGCGATACACGCGCGCGGGTCGCGTTCTCGAGCCGCTGGCGCGTACTCGGGTACAGCGGGCACAGCGGCGAGCGAGTGTGACGCGGCGGCGGCGGCCGC
Source organism: Erebia ligea (assembly GCA_917051295.2). NCBI lineage: Eukaryota > Metazoa > Arthropoda > Insecta > Lepidoptera > Nymphalidae > Erebia > Erebia ligea. Next base: position 10,250,030 of record OU785241.1, on the reverse strand, counting down.
ACGGGCGGCGTGTGCTCGAGCTACAGGCGCCACGCACTCGGGTGGGGCAGGCACTGAAGCGAGCGACGCGGCGGCGCGGCTGGTGGTTGCGGGACGCGAGGCGGCGGGGGGCGCGGCGGCATAGGGGCGCGCGGTCGGGCGGGAGGCGGGCGCGGGACGCGCGGGCGGGCGCGGGTGCGCCTGCGCAGAGCGGCCGGCGGAGTCGAACACGACTGTGCTGACGTCACGCGGCTGTGCGCTGGACGCGGGGGCTCCGGCGATGTCCTTCCATCCTGGTCCACTATGGGTAGTCCTCGGACGTCTGGGATCGCGCGGGTGTGGAGCTTGGCCCTGAAAAGGGCCTTTGGATGTTCCCGGGGTCGGGTCCATGTTGGGGGCTTCTTGGAGCAGTCGACGCGCTGCCTACGGCTACCACGGACTCGTGGTGCCGGGCATGCTTGGGTAGGCGATCTACTCCGCGAAAACACGCGGGCGAAACTTATGTGTATTTTCCAACGAAAGTCACGATAAGTTTCCGAAACACTACAGGCACGTGCGCACGGGACGACTGCGACCGTCCTAATTTATAATATGTGCATGAGCCATGAGGTCATTCAAGCAGGACTAATCTTCAAAGCGCAAAACACTTCCACGAACAAAATGTGTAGCGACACCTAGCGACTACCACTGATACCTCTTTGTGAAAATCATAAACGTAGGATCTATCTATACTCATGTTTATTGGTAAAAAGTTGATTGTAGCGCACCTTTACTGATACGGAAAAAATACGGAAGCCTCATAAACCATCCGTTCTTGATTCCATCCTCATAAGTACCATTTTTTAACAGTAGGTATAATATAATTTAATGTACTCTGTGCCCGTTTTGGTAGAAACTGCAATTTGGGTACATCCCACTATTTTATAGTTCAAGTTCAACTGACAATGAATTATAAAGCCTGGCGTCGACTACAGCAGAAACGCGTCGAATCGAAGCGAGTCGCATTTATTCCTAGTGCGTCCATCTCTGAAGAATCGAATCGAATTGTTCATTCATCGCAACTTTTCATCAAATTAGGTCGTTTTTGCGTCATGGACAGCTCGTATGAAGAGATGTCTTTATTTCAAATACTTTTTGATGAAGAAGAGGAAAATAGAAAAAGGAAACGGCGCGGCGTGCTCCCAAATATTATTAATATGAAAAGAAATAACTATGGCGAATTTCATCATTTATATCCAGATTTGAAGAGGGATCCTGTTAAATTTTTTCAATATTTTCGTTTATCCTATGAAAAATTTCAAGTTTTGCTAGACTTACTTGGACTTTACTTGTATATTGTTGGACCAGTGATATTAATAATTCTTCATTCATTTTAAATAAAAAGATTTATGGAATCGAAACGAAAAAATACGTTGGCGCGCATCCGCTTCTCCGCGTCGACTGAGGCGCGCCGAGCCGAGTCGAATCGAATCGCAGAAAGTCGCCTCCTATATATTTACTATGTAACTGCGTCCATTAGCGACGAGCCGCGGCGCGCCGAATCGAATCGACCGCGCGAATTGCTCGACAGGCGAATTTCTTCGCCGATGCGATTCGATTCGACTCGGCGCGCCTGAGTCGACGCGGAGAAGCGGATGCGCGCCAACGTATTTTTTCGTTTCGATTCCATAAATCTTTTTATTTAAAATGAATGAAGAATTATTAATATCACTGGTCCAACAATATAAAAGTAAAGTCCAAGTAAGTCTAGCAAAACTTGAAATTTTTCATAGGATAAACGAAAATATTGAAAAAATTTAACAGGATCCCTCTTCAAATCTGGTTATAAATGATGAAATTATAATAATATTTGGGAGCACGCCGCGCCGTTTCCTTTTTCTATTTTCCTCTTCTTCATCAAAAAGTATTTGAAATAAAAACATCTCTTCATACGAGCTGTCCATGACGCAAAAACGACCTAATTTGATGAAAAGTTGCGATGAATGAACTATTCGATTCGATTCTTCAGAGATGGACGCACTAGGAATAAATGCGACTCGCTTCGATTCGACGCGTTTCTGCTGTAGTCGACGCCAGGCTTTATAGATCGACACCTTATTCATCAAAAAAAAATTAAAAAAAACATACGCGCTGAATGGGGACTATCGTTTCGTTGCTCACCAGTTGGCGCCACTGTTGACTAAGGCCCAGAGGTATAGCTGTCAAAGGCGACTTTAGAAGATCGGCGCCGAAACAAAGTTTTAAATCTTGAATCTCATTATCACAGATGTAGTAAACAGATACCGCGCTCGGAACACAGAAGTGCGGCCAAAATTTATTCGAGTGTGCGTGACAGCACTGTCTGAACACATGCATCAGTGTGCGTGAAATGTTGCCAGATTAATGAAAAAGTGCCAAATTAATGAAAGAAAATCTATTTGGTGGTTCTTTCTTTAGGCCTTCGATTTCAACGACTTATGGTAGGAGAATAGCTTGTATCCTGGAAAAGGAGATGCGCATATTACTGTGGTGGTACGCTGGCTACTTTGGAGCTACGCTGAGTACTTTAGCGGTACGACGAATACTTCCAAGATATGCCAGTTAAATTGGTGGTACGTAGACTACTTTAGAGGTAGGCCGACTACTTTAGAGATACCCCGACTACTTTAGAGGTACGCAGACTACTTTTAAGGTACGCCAGCTACTTTAGCGGTACGCAGACTACTTTGGTGTTACGTAGGCTACTTTTAAGGTACGCCAGCTACTTTAGAGGTACGCAGGCTACTTTGGAGGTACGTAGGCTACTTTGGTGGTACGCAGGCTACTTTTAAGGTACGCCAGCTACTTTAGAGGTACGCAGACTACTTTGGTGTTACGTAGGCTACTTTTAAGGTACGCCAGCTACTTTAGAGGTACGCAGGCTACTTTGGAGGTACGTAGGCTACTTTGGTGGTACGCAGGCTACTTTTAAGGTACGCCAGCTACTTTAGAGGTACGCCGGCTACTTTAGAGGTACGCAGGCTACTTTTAAGGTACGTAGGCTACTTTTAAGGTACGCCAGCTACTTTCGAGGTACGTAGGCTACTTTGGTGGTACGTAGGCTACTTTTAAAGTACGCCAGCTACTTAAGAGGTACGTACGTACCTCGTACAGCTCTTCGTACCTCGAAAGTAGCTGGAGTACCTTAAAAGTAGCCTACATACCTTAAAAGTAGCCTGCGTACCTCTAAAACAGCCGGCGGACCTCTAAAGTAGCTGGCGTACCTTAAAAGTAGCCTGCGTACCACCAAAGTAGCCTACGTACCTCCAAAGTAGCTGGCGTACCCTAAAAGTACCCTACGTACCACCAAAGTAGCCTGCGTACCTCGAAAGTAGCCGGCGTACCTCTAAAGTAGCTGGCGTACCTTAAAAGTAGCCTGCGTACCACCAAAGTAGCCTACGTACCTCCAAAGTAGCTGGCGTACCCTAAAAGTACCCTACGTACCACCAAAGTAGCCTGCGTACCTCGAAAGTAGCTGGCGTACCTTAAAAGTAGCCTACGAACCTTAAAAGTAGCCTGCGTACCTCTTAAGTAGCCGGCGTACCTCTAAAGTAGCTGGCGTACCTTAAAAGTAGCCTGCGTACCACCAAAGTAGCCTACGTACCTCCAAAGTAGCTGGCGTACCCTAAAAGTACCCTACGTACCACCAAAGTAGCCTGCGTACCTCGAAAGTAGCTGGCGTACCTTAAAAGTAGCCTACGAACCTTAAAAGTAGCCTGCGTACCTCTAAAGTAGCCGGCGTACCTCTAAAGTAGCTGGCGATCCTTAAAAGTAGCCTGCGTACCACCAAAGTAGCCTACGTACCTCCAAAGTAGCTGGCGTACCTTAAAAGTACCCTACGTACCACCTAAGTAGCCTGCGTACCTCGAAAGTAGCTGGCGTACCTTAAAAGTAGCCTACGTACCACCAAAGTAGCCTGCGTAGTGCGTACCATCTGCGTACCAAGCAGCTGGCGTACCTATAAATTAATCGGCGTACTTCGAAATAAGCCGGCAGCGTAGCTGTTTCACAAAAAAAAACTATCTACTAACAGCCCATTTACACCTTTAATTTAAGGGAAAATATTTCAACGTAAATTAGCAACACTGATAGATATCGTTGAGGTTTTGTGTTTCAAGTCATCAGCAATTAATTATCATGGAAAAAAAATCTAACAGAATGAAAATATAAATTTTTGCCTATGAAACGAAACATCATCTTCCTTTTTTAATTTTTGGTAACAATTTTGACAGTGTTTCAAGACACAAGACGGCATTATTTTGAGAAACTTGTCTACACACACGTCACGTCAAAACTTCTCGACGCGTCGCATCCAACTAACTGAGAATTGTATTTGCTTTTCGTTTTGTATTCGCTTTGTTGGCGCGTCTGCCGTGTTCCGAGCGCGATATCTGGTACTACATCTGTGCTCATTATGTTTAATAATTTATAACTATCATCATAATATCGAGTAGCTAGTTCCGCAATGTTGTGCAGTTCCGTTTTGTTCGGAAAAAAAGGAGAACACATATTTCCAAAAGATAAAACTGTTCTAAAACAGTGGCTAGTGGCGTTTCGCAGGAATTCGCAGGATTCTGAGGAATTAATTATATAGGCACTTAATAAATAAAATAAAAATAAATTAATTACTTATTAAACTTATATTTATCCTTCCCTTTCCCTTTAAAACACACTGCTATACAAAAAAATATTAAACATTGTACTTAAATCCATACAATGGATATGATACTGAAAGATGGTTGAGTTGTTAGTTGAAACTACTAAACAATGGTAGATACTAGATTAAGCTGGAAAATTTTCTAGCAATAGCAGGTATCATGTATGTATGATAGTAGGGGCTACTTTCTTTCAAGCAATAAGTATTCATTATTGATCATTTTTATGTGCTTATAATAATTATTATCACACTGATAAACTCATCTTATAAAGAGAAAGTACATTTCACTTCCAATACTGTTAGTTAGTTCTCCAATTAATCCTTCTGGAGAAACCTGAAATGAAACATCTAATATTAATCAAGAGAAATACCTACTATTATTAAATTCAGGTCATCTCACACATAGTAATCTGATCCCAAGATAGGTGTGTTCTCGTTAGTGATACCTACTGTGGGTACATAACCAGAGACATAGGTATATTTCAATATCATGTAGTAAGTGTGTCCTTGATGTGCATGAAACCCATAACCTTTCATGCAGAAGTCTTAGTAAGTAAATATATATAATACCTATATTAGGTAAATATATGTAAAAAGAAAAAACATAGCTGTTACCTCGGCAAACAAGCATACTTTTGGCAAAAAATAAGTTTGGAAACAGTAAACAAACTAACCTCTGAATTAGAGCTGCTCTTTGAGGCCGCCTATTTTTCTTAATTCCGCTTTCATAGCGTTCACATTCATCGCCAAATAATCCATATTTGCGATAATTTCACGAAGGAGATCACTTTTCAACAGGTAAATTATAGAAATTATAATTTATGTCACGAAGCCCGCCAAAACCAGTGAAAAGTGAATGATATTGGACCTCACGCGACACCAGCGCCCCTAGCGGCAAATTCATACGCGATAGCCCCCGAACCTCCTCCTTTTTTGGAAGTCGGTTAAAATTGGTCCAGTAGTTTAGGCGCTACGGTGGAAGTTGGAACTTACATAAACACAAATATGCTAAAATCATAATCCTTCCTTTTGGCTTTGGCCTTATAAAAACAATAATTATTTATTAACTAGCTGATGCCCGCGACTTCGTCCGCGTGGAGTAAGTTTTTTTAATTACCACGGGAACTCCCTAATTTTCCGGGATAAAAAGTAGCCTATGTCACTCTCCAGGTACTCAACAATAACCATGCCAAAAATCACGTCGATCCGTTGCGACGTGATTCAAGGACAAACCAATAAACCAACAAACAAACACACTTTCGCATTTATAATATTAGTATGATAATATAATTAATAGGCTCTTTTCACAATCTCATAGTTTCGACAGGATTAAGGCGCCAGCGGAGGGTGAATTGCTCATACAAACGTAAATAGGTAATTAGTAATTCGAGCATATTTCCTCCATATTATGCGATTATTAAGATTGAACTTCTATTTATCTAGGTCCCTGGATAATTATTTTTCCAAAATACTTTCCCAAAATTAAATGTAAGCACAATGCGTTTTGCATGTTTTTGCGACATAAACGAAATGTTTTCTCCTTATTTGTTTCATATTAAAACCAACGATATCTCACGTACTAATTGATCAGGAACATAGCCTATATTGTCAAGTTACAGAATAACAACACGAAGTTAAAAACACAATAATTTTTCATTCATCATTTTTGGTATTCACGGAACAAGACTAAATGTATAACAAATTCTGTACGCTCATATTGCTATCGCGCTTGCACGCGATCATGTCTTCAGCCAAATAGGGATAGCAATATACCGGCAAAAGTAGAAGTTGCGAGCGGTGGTCGCCGGTCCCTTAAGGATACGTATTACTGACGCGACCTTATTGCTTCACCACTTCACTCATAATGCACTGGAGACTGGAGACAATAGTGAATTCAATTGGACCCGCTGGTGCCTGGTGGAACTGAGTCCAGAATGTCTTTACTAATTTAGTAGTAATTTAATAGACATTTCTACTAGAACCAACCTATTCAAAAGTTCATGTACCTGTGAAGACGGACAGGGATCTTGCAAGAACCTTTATCAAAAGACTAAAAAAAAATAATTAAAACCACCCAATGATAATGCACTGGAGATTGGAGGCATTAGTTAATAACTACTGGAGCCACTGGTGCCTGGTGTCTGGAACCAAGTCCAGAATGGCTAAAATATTTATTATATAACTAGCTGACGCCCGCGACTTCGTCCGCGTGGATTGAGGTTTTTCGGTTCCCGCGGGACTCTAACTTTCCGGGATAAAAAGTAGCCTATGTGTTATTCCAGACTATAATCTATCTCTGTGCCAAATTTCATCCAGATCCGTTCATCCGTTGGAGCGTGATTGAGTAACAAACATACATCCATACATCCAAACTTTCGCATTTATAATATTTATTTGATTTAAAACCAGATAGACATTTCCACTAGAACCTACCTATTCAAAAGTACCAAGTTCAGGGATCATATTGCAAGATTTTTATCAAAAGAGTAAAAGAAAAACAAAAATAACTCTTTAATTTTTTATTTTTAAAACCACCCAATGATATTGCACCCGCTGCACAGAACCAGTGCAATACCAAAGCATGCTCCCTCCACAGTATTAACGGTAAGATTTCTGGTATCTGGCACGGGCTCCCGGACCGCCGAACTTCTTGGGCTCGCAGCGTCGAGGGTCCGCCACCATCAAACTTCTGTCGTATTGGACGAGGATGTCTTTGATTTCCTTCTTTGACGCTTCGTCTACAACTGTCAACATAATAATAATTATTGTAGAATCTTGGTTACTTGTTTCTATTGTCAGTGGCCAATATTGGCTAACCTTTGACTATGATTAATTATAGATAGACATTCCCTCCACAGATTAGCCGGCATCATCACTAACCACTAAGTGATATCCCAATATCAAGGGCTAAGTTGCAGTAGTAGTTGCTTTCATCTAAAACGATATCTACTTAAATTAAAAAGTAAAAAACTTTATCTGGGTATATATTTTGCGGTTGATTTTTTCAAAAAGCGCTAAATCAATTTCGATAAAATTTATATGGGACCACCATAGTATGATCTACCAAACAAAAAAAGAATCATCAAAATTGATTCATAATTGGCGGAATGATCGCGTAACTTGCAAAAAAAACATCAAATTGAGAATCTCCTCCTTTTTTGAAGTTGTTTAAAAAAATTAGAAAATAGTGGCTGAAATGAATTAAATAAAACTTTTGCATATTTAATATTATTACGGATGTTTTGTAGTGTACACTTCAAACAAGCGAGGTATCAAAAACGCATGCCGTTTGGTAAATGTCACATTATGATCTGCCTTCCCTGAAATGACTGACTTGCATTTGTGGCAAGCCAGCTTTGGAAAGAAGGGTTTTATGATTGAGTATTGTACTAATAATACTAAGCATTATCCACTGTATACTGATTGAGGACATATTATGATTAGATTTAGGTGCCATATTATACATAGGTTCATATTGCCTTGAGGATGAGGTGATCGACGGAAGCGACGCCATAGAAAACAGACACATCTACGCGGCAACGTCTGTCATTTTCTATAGCGTCGCATCGCGTTGCGTCGCTTCTGTTGCTCACCTAGGACAACGGGTAACCATATCTGTACTCTGCAGCCAAACTAGACTGATATTTGGAATTTGGATTGATTCAAAATTAATGAGGAAAGAAAATTAAATTAATGAGTTAACTTATAATAAAAATTATTATTAAAAACAAAAACTTACATTTTTGATAAAAGGCAATCAGAGCTTTGGAGATGGCTTGTCTGATAGCATAGACTTGCGCTACGTGACCACCTCCTTTGACCGTCACTCTGATGTCAACGCCGGAGAATTTTTCCTGGAATTATAAAATAATATGTTTAATAAGAGCATTTTTTTTTGTATTGTAGTTGGAATTATATTTTAAGAAGTCAGATTGGATGTTTACTTCACATCTTTAAGATGCTCAGGTTCGGAATAAGTGTTGCTCATCATTAGGTACCAAAATAATTGCAATTGCAGCAAAAAATGCTGTAATTTTTTAAAGACAAACTTAAATGTGGTCAAGAAATATTACATATTATAAAATTCATTTTATTATACAAGTGAATGAATGAATAATGTAACAAGATATTCTAGAAATCACTCAAGACATGCCTGTAACTGAATTACACAAAACTACTGTGTAAGACGTAAGTGATAAAGTGCAAAATAAGATATAATTTAACTTCAATTTAAATCATATATGATTTAAATCAAATAAAAAACTACTAGTGTTTTAGTGCAAAATTAACTATGAGACACATCACGCAACACATGCTTACAACTCATTTACATGTTATAAAACAACTGAGCAAAGAAAAAATGTGCAGTCAACAATCAACATGCATTTATTTGAACAATTATAGGACATCATCAATTTTAGTCAAATAAATTAGTTAAGGTTAGGGTTAGGTGGATTTTTTTAATCCACTACAAGTTAGCCCTTGACTGCGATCTCACCTGATGGTAAGTGATGATGCAGTCTAAGATGGTAGCAGGCTAACATGTTAGACTCTAACAGTTAGAGGCATGGCAGTTATATTAAACTCATACCCCTATTCGGTTTCTACACGGCATCGTACCGGAACGCTTCGCTCGCTTCGAATCGCTTGGCGGCGCGTCTTTGCCGGTAGGGTGGTAACTAGCCACGGCCAAAGCCTCCCACCAGGCCAGACCAGGGAAAATTCAGAAATTATAAATTTCCAAACCCTGCCGGGGATCGAATCCGGGACCTCCGCACGTTAAGGCAACAGCGCTCAACACAGCGCCACAGAGGTCATCAAGGTTAGGTAACCTAAGCATAGCATAGTATTAAGGTTAATCAATCCAAAATGAATGTATATGGATGTAATCTTTTTGTTGTCTAAAAACATAGTCACATTGCAACAACACTGCATATCCTTGGGGTCTATAATATGCATATCAATCAATCAGCAAAACTTTATGCATATCAGCCAATCTACCTATCCTCTAGCGACTTGAGCTCATTTCTGTGTGGTAAAGTAGACTGAAACCAACCAATGATTGCAAAAATGATTTAAAAATGTATGAAAAATCAAAATGTGGCTAATCTGCTGTTTTACAAAATCTCACAACTAAATTGAAAGATCTTAAAGTAATGCTAATACTTTTCCCCAAGGCACATTATGGAACAAAAGGGATTTCAATACATTTAGACCTGTCAAAGTTATTATACCACAGAAATTAGCAACAGTCAAATATTTTTCAGGAGATTCTTACCGTACACGTACAGGAACACACCAGGAAATAAACCAACATGCTTACTTGTTACAACAAATGAATTTACAACAAGCTATTATACAACTGTTAACTAAAGAAAAGACTAAAATAGTAATGCCTATGATCTTCATTATGATTAAACTAGTAGTAAATCTAGAAATAGACTAAAATAAGTGTTAGACATTATTCTGAAAAAATGTGTGCAACACAACACTGCACCAACCTTGCCAAGCAACAGGATGGGTTCCTGCAATTTGTACTGGAGCAGGCGTGGCTCCACTAGCTCGAGGGGGCGGCCGTTCACGCGGAGCACCCCATGGCCGCGCTTGCAGTATGCCACTGCAGTCGCTGTTTTCTGGAAAACATTGCATTTTTAAATATTCCATTTTATTCTCATGTTTCTTGTCTTAGGACTTTAAGCCTTGGGGTTATAGAAAGCTTTGCATTTTTAGAGCTAGGCATTGCATTGGTTGTTCACGTCCCTAGAACTTGCAAGGATGAATAGCAGACCCTTCCTTTCGTTTATTTGCTGGGTTATTTGCTTGTATTTCTTCTCTGACAGAATTCACTAAAATATTGCTTATTAAACAAAAATCAATTGCTGAATGTATTTGGGCATCGCTTCAGAACGGCTGGAGTGTCAAGTCAAGTCTAGAATCCAACATAAACTATTTATATTCAACACTTTTAGGTTATGTTAGGAGCGGTCTTTACATTTTTATTATTTGGAAAACTGTCGTTTCTATTTAGACCATCCTATTGATAGACATCTAGAATGGCTGGGAAAATAGAATCTTTACTCTCCTTTTCGTATTGAGACCGTTAAACAGTTTAGGTAACAACGGCCAAGGCAGAAAAGGGTGACAAAAATTGATAACATAACCTAGGAAGTTGCAAACTTACGCTAGTGATTTTAGTTATTAATAATCGGTTTTACTCAACTTTCACACTAAAAGTTTATCGATTGGTAATTGTTTATCAAATTGTCTATATTAATCATTGATTAACATGCACTTTGTTAACCAAACACGTGGAAACTAATTTAGAAACTCACCTTGCGTCCGAAGACCTGGACGGCCTGAATCGGTTCTCGTCTCGCCTGAAAGCACCAAAATTAAAGTATTTTATGAAAATTGTATAGATTTATTTTGTTAAAACCACAAATTAACACATTATATTCGAGCACGCACCTCTTGCACGGCAGCCATTTTGACAGAAAAAGAATGTAATTTATTTTACCATAGACGATCAATCAAAAAAGTTAAATGAACGAATATAAAATATTGTTTATGGGTATATATTGTGGCCACAGAGTTATTGTGGCATATTTTTTAAAAATATAATAATAATAATATCCAAAAGGATTTAAATAGTATAACATTAAAAAAGGCCTGTACTCAGGAATCAGTCTATAAGATATTTTATTTTTCTAAAACATTGCCATCTTGTGGTAGCTAAAAACCTGTAAAGCGCCATCTTGTGACAAGTAGCAAATTATTTCATATAATTAAAAAACGTTCACTAGATGGCACTAAGAAATTTTAAATTGTTATCCCTAGAGGGCAGCATTAGAAAACATTAATCACTACTTGACTCCATGAGTCAATTCATGTGGCATCAAACGTCGCACGCATTGTTTTGTATTCGAGGAACGTAAACGGCGGAGTGGAGTTGTGCGATACGCGCATGCACCGGTAGTGTTCGTGCTCATACAATGCGAAAACGTGATTCCCGCGCGAATGTTTTAGAACTTGAACAAAACAGTGTGAATCAAATTACTGAGAGAAAAGTGTGATTTGTTGTTTACATAATGTACATTTGTGACACTTATTAAACTTAAAATAAAATTGACTGGATTTCTCCGAGTGACGGCTGAAAATTTCAAATTGAAGGTAAGCTAAAAATATAGAGCATTTTTTGAAAACGTTATTTAGAGGACGACGTCCAATTAAAAAAAAATTAAATTATATAGGTACCATGTGATGAAATCCTACTAGGTATTTCGTGATAAGTACCTCGTGATGATGTTAAGTCTTAAGATTTCGTTTTGTTTCTGTAATTTTTCGTAAGTAGGTAAGTACGTAAAATATACAGTGCCTAGTATACGTACCTAAGTACTTACATTAAATAGGTACTGAATTATATTGTAGGAATCCAGTTATGACCATTATTATGACAATAATTATTACCTATTAGGTATACATAATTAACAAGTTTAAGCAGCTATCAAATCTCGTTATCGCAAGTTAACTCTGTAATACCCACTACCTACCTACCTACCTATTGGTTGGTTAGGTATATTTTGTGAGCTTTTTTGTACGAATGGATTTAAAATTACCTGAGTAGTAAGTAAGTACCTAGTTACTTACCCAACTCCTTGGAATGACGCGTCACAAAAACACAAATGATTCATGGAAGAATGTTGCCCGGCTGCACAATGCTAGATCATTTAGAAAAATAATGAAAAAGATGGATTAAGCCTTGTCTTCAAACATTTAAGTAAGTAGTTAGGTAGGTATAGAGGCAAACGAATAGGTAAAAATTGTTTGGTTTTCCCGGGTTCTAGTCCCGAGATGGTCAATAGTCCATTCCCGGGAAGTCCATATTATGTATTATATTATAGTAGGTCTAGGTACCTACTACCTAACTCAGACATAGAGACTCATTTTCACAAGTGGTAATCTTATTTATTTATCCGATTGCGATCAAAACATAGATTGCGATGACACTTTTTATCGCGATCGAACTCGGGATCTTAGCCAGTGGTCTAGTGGTTAGCATGTTGGACTGCGGCCGACGAGATCCCGGGTTCGAGTCCCGGGTCGGGCCATAACAAGTATTGGGTTTTTATAACAAGAAATTCTCAGATACTAGTCCGGAGTTAGGTAGTTGGCGGTGATTCACAATCCGCATTGAAGCAGCGTGGTTGGTCCAAACTCTAACTCCCTCTCTCCTATGAGAGTGGAGGCTCGTGCCCAGCAGTGGGACGTTAATGGGCTGTAAAGATGGTGGTGGGGTATAGGTTAATTTGTTAAAAATGGTTAAAACACTCCAAAAAGGGTGTGTGCCCCGGAATCGAACCCCCGACCACCCTAATGGAAGGCCGGGGCCTTACCAGGCTATCACCTATCGATCTATAGGGTACCTATAGATCTAATTAAAGCCAGTAGCTATGCTAGAGCTACCTTGTTTTTATCGAAGCCAATCGCATGGAAGGTTTATCGAACGCGCCGTTTGCTGACCGAGTGGCTGCACTGGATAGGGCTTCCTGTCAATTAATAAGGCCGGCTAATCCGTTTAGGGCTTAACTAGGTCCCGCTTGCCTATTATATTTGTATTGATCGCATAAGCCGCTGTTGTTACCTGTATACCTGATTAGTTACAACGATTACCAGCATGTCTAGCATGCGCACAACGAGTAAAATTATGTCTACCCGTTATCTCTATTTGTCTACCGACGCTAACATGGTTATTTTTCTCGTTACGTCAAAAGTAGAGATAAAAGTAATATTTCTTATCTGTGGTATTTTTCTCTACGAACCTTTACATGTCAACAATTTTTTTCTTGTAATAGGTATGTATACCGCATTTTGTGCATGTAGGGTAAGCCGGCGACAACAACATCTCTCTCTCTCTCTATCTCGTCGCGAGATAATCTCGTTGTGCACAACTAAGCACACAGATAGAAGTAGAACCATCATAATGCGAAACCATTGAAGATAAGTAATTAATAGATACCTAAGTAGATTAATAAGAATCTACAGAAACCAGAAAACTAGCTTCGAGGATATAGGATATAGGCAGAATCTTTGAGGATGTAAACCTAAATCCACCTTATTCATTATTTACACAGATAACATTTAGGATATATACCTAGGTACCTAGATTGCATAAAAATCAGAAAGATATAACCTCGAGTCAATAATAGTAGGTATAGAGCCGAGTTATAAGTAGGTACAATCCTCAGACAACTTCGAGGATATATACTTAAGTAGAATTCACAGAAAACTTCCAGGAAATAAGTAGAATTTACAGAAAACTGCGAGGATTTAAGTAGAATTCACGGAAAACTTCCAGGAAATAAGTAGAATCCACATAAATCAGCCGACAACTTCGAGAAAATAGGGTGAAATCTCAACACTCCACACCATGTAGCCGATTGCAGCCTTAGTGGAAATGTTTCAATCTATTCGATTATTCAATGCTTAGGACTGCGGTTACATACCTAGGTAACCTATCTTAGTATCTTCACATTGATGTACCTACCTAATTGTAAATGAATTTTATCAGAAGAGCAACCACCGAGTTTCTTGCTGGTTCTTCTCGGTAGGAATCGTATTCCGAACCGGTGGCACTCGAGGATTCAAAAGCACTTATAAAAGTTCATTTGAATAAAAAACATTTGAGGCTGAGTTTGAACTATCATTTGTACTGAAATGCTCGAGCGCTATCAAGCTCTTGTCAGTTCCATACAAATCGTAGTTTACTATTACGCGGAATAGATAAAAACCGGCCAAGTGCGAGTCGGACTCGCGCACCGAGGGTTCCGTACAAACCTGTAGTAAGTTTTACGATTTATGACGTATTAAAAATAAAAATTACGTTTGTTGTATGGGAGCCCCCCTTTAATATTTACTTTATTGATATTTAATTATTTATTTTGAAAGGTAATATACAAGTTAATATTCTGTGAAAATTTGAACCGTCTACCTGTTACCGTTTTTAATATTGAGCAAAAAAATACGAAAAAAACACGTTTATTGTATGGGGACCCCCCTTATATATATTTTTTTAATTTTTAGTATTTGTTGTTATAGCGGCAACGGAAATACATCATTTGTGAAAATTTCAGCTTTCTAGCTATCACGGTTTATGAGATACAGCCTGGAGACAGACAGACAGACAGACAGACAGACAGACAGACAGACAGCGGAGTCTTAGTAATAGGGTCCCGTTTTTACCCTTTGGGTACGGAACCCTAATAAAAACCGGCCAAAAACCGGCCGAGTGCGAGTCGGACTCGCGCACCGAGGGTTCCGTACAAACCTGTAGTAAGTTTTACGATTTATGACGTATTAAAAATAAAAATTACGTTTGTTGTATGGGAGCCCCCCTTTAATATTTACTTTATTGATATTTAATTATTTATTTTGAAAGGTAATATACAAGTTAATATTCTGTGAAAATTTGAACCGTCTACCTGTTACCGTTTTTAATATTGAGCAAAAAAATACGAAAAAAACACGTTAAGATAATACGATAAATACGAAAAAAACACGTTAAGAACATCTTTGTGCTACCGTATTCCACAAATAAAAAAATTGATTTGATTTGATTTGATTTGTTTATTGTATGGGGACCCCCCTTAATATATATTTTTTTTTAATTTTTAGTATTTGTTGTTATAGCGGCAACGAAAATACATCATTTGTGAAAATTTCAGCTTTCTAGCTATCACGGTTTATGAGATAGGGGAGACCGGGGATGGTTGGCTATAGGGGCAGGTAGACTAATCAACAATAACTCGCCACTATCACGTGTTTTTCATCAACCAATTATGAGTGACGATGCCTCCCCGCGACCCGCTAACTTGTGCGAAGTGAGCCGCCGCAGTCGCGCGGGGTTCGTGAGTGGCATCACATTTTGTCTTTTTGGCCTCGGTAAGTGACATTTTTCGTTCTTACTTTTTTTGTTATCGTGTCTATGAATCTGTTAGAAACAATGTAGTTGTTATGCCTAATGTAAATATGATAGTTTTATTCTATATTACACTGTATTGCTTCCATGTTAGTGCCAGAGTTTGCATATGATACGCAGGTAAAATTCAAAATGGCGCCAGGGGTTGGTTGACCAATTTTTTTCGGGGTAGGTAGACTTATTAGTTTAGTTATTAAAAAAAGTTATTCTTTATGTGTGGGCTAATGGTTAATGTGCATCATCAATGTAAACACTATTATGGTCTCTCTCACATACTAAATTACAAATGTATTTTTACAGAAAATGAGGACGTACATAAGAAAATCTGAAAGGGGTGATGTACCAAAAGATATCCTAGAAAGAGCTTGCCACGCAGTAATCTTCGATAGTAATAGCATAAACGCCACATCAAAGAAATACCAAATTCCATACAAAACGTTGCATCGTAATATAACTAAACTGAAACATAAGCTAGAAAATAATCCGAACCTCAGGAGAGCAGATTTGACCCTGGACACGGCGGGGTACTAAAAATAAAAGTTTATGATAGTCACTAATTTATGTTAAGTAAGTAAGTTTATGAAGTACAAAAATTAATCTTACTTATTGTAAATTTAAGTTTTTTTTTAAATAGTTTAATGTGACTGTTACCTTTAGTAAAGTTCTTTATTAACCGAGAATGGATCTCAAATTTAAGTTTTTTTATAATTAAATAAAAAGTTTCTATCATTTAGTACATTTTAATGTTTTATTTTATACTTATCCTCTTTATTTACACTAATTACTGCCTAGGTCAACCTACCCCATGCTTATGGTCAACTTACCCCGGATATGGGGTAGGTTGACCAAGCGTCAAGGGTTTAGAAAATCGACTAAATAAGTATTATAATGATACATATATAGGTTACAGATTAGTATTTTAGGTACCTGAATAGCTCTTCTATCTGTATCAACTGTTGTTTTTGTTATATTAAGTTAAAAATCAGAGATATACGAGCTTAAGTGAAAAGTTAGTCAACCAACCCCCGGTCTCCCCTACAGCCTGGAGACAGACAGACAGCGGAGTCTTAGTAATAGGGTCCCGTTTGTACCCTTTGGGGAACCCTTTGTACCCTTTGGGTACCCTTTGTACCCTTTGCGGAACCCTAAAAATCTCCCATTAGGCCTTTCGTAGTCAGTATCGTGCTAGTTAGTATAAAAGTTTTAGTCAAAATAATAACTAAGTTAGTGTACCTACCTACTACCTATACTTAATATTTACGTAACCCAGTTTTTATCAATAGCACGCTACCCATCGATAGATAATATGAAAAATGTGTTATGTAAACAGATTTATCAACCTTTTCCACAAAAAAAAATGTGAAGTTCGAATTCAACAAACATTATTTTATAATTGATATTTCATATCAAGTTTCCTATAACTTTTTTAACGTTTATACTATCGTGAGTGATATTCATTTTAACTATAGGTAGGTACATAAATAACCACCGAATAAACTGGTAGATCTAGAACTAGATAGGTACCTACCCCTAAAACTTACCTCCCTAAAAATTCATAACAAGTTAGGATTCTTATAAAATTTGAAATATAAGTTACACGATTCAGAGTTTTGTATACTTTTTCACTTATCTAGCTACTTTAAATATCACTTGCTTTGTCTATGAAATAAAACATAGGAAAACATTGTGAGGAAATTACATACAGAATTCTCCTTAATCGCAGGCATAGTAGGTAGGTAGAGCGCTATTGTCTTAACGTGGGAGGTCCCGGGTTCGCTTCCCGGCAGGGTCAATGTGGCAATTTATAATTTCTGAATTTTCCCTGGTTTAGTCTGGTGGGAGGCTTCGGCTGTGGCTAGTTACCACCCTACCGGCAAAGACGTGCCGCCAAGCGATTTAGCGTTCCGGTATGATGCCGTGTAAAAACCGACTAGGGGTATTACATGTGTTTAATATAACTGCCATACCCCTAACAGGTTAGCCCGCTACCATCTTAGACTGCATCGTCACTTACCATCAGGTGAGATCGCAGTCAATGGCTAACTTGTAGTGGACTTTAAAAAAAACTGTTAAATGTGGTGAGATGGTGTCCCAAACACATTAAAAAAGTCGTAATCTACCTACTTTAGTAATAAATAATAAAATAAATATTTATTTAAGAAGCACTTAACGTAGTTAAGTAGAGAAAATGACTCAAAAATACCCGAGTAAAGTTCACTGGCTGAGAGAAAACGCAGGGCGCGGTCGCGGCACCGAGAAATAAGAATAATCATAGAGCCCCATCAATGGTACATAAGCCGCTAAAATGTTGCACCATTAACATTTTTTTTATGCGACTACTTACTATGGCTTCCAAGTTATACCGTTATGTCGTTGAAATACCATTGATCTAGACTAGTTGTTTTTTTGTACCTGTTTATTCTTTCTACATACTCATAAGTACAATTTAATAGCTGCAATTGTTTCTGTGCTCTATTAGTTATTTCTTACGATTCAGCATGCCCTGCTTATTTAACTGCATATATAAATTACTTGTCCTGACTGACTGATTTATTAACGTCTAGGTTAACCTAGGGGTAGTAATAGTTAGTATTCTATGTGCGTGAGTGTGTGTGTGTGTGTGTGTGTGTGTGTGTGTGTGTGAGAGAGGTTAGAAAATAGAAACATTGACTATTGTCTGCAGAATCCTATCATGACCTAGCTAAGAAAGAATTTTTGGAAATTTCACACCATAGGAGATTTACTTAATAGGGAAGGGGGATTTTAGTTTATAATGAAGTCATACATAGGTATTATGAGTTTCAGAAAATCCAATCCTAAGGAGGAAAAAATAAATAGGCGACGAAGTTTGTATGAAAGTTTTTAATTTTAAGTTAAGTAGGTACCTATATATATACCTATCCACGAAAATTTTCGTGTTTCTCAGCTCAGTCTGGCGTATTGGAAAACAAAAAACTAACTAGATAGGTAGATAGGTACGTACGTAACGTATGTAACGTATTTAAAGCTGATGCCCGCGACGTCGTCCGCGTGGTTTACTTTTTTTTTATTCCCGCGGGAACTCCTTAATTTTCCTGGATAAAATGTAACCTATGTCACTCTCCAGGACCTCAACTATGCCAAAAATCACGTCAATCCGTTGCTCCGTTGCGGTGTGATTGAAGGACAAACCAACAAACAAACACACTTTCGCATTTATAATATCAGTACTGATTTAAAAATCCTTCACAATGGAATAAATGAAAATGTATTAAAAATACAGGAAATAAACAGCATTGGAATTTAGAACGAACATATGTAGCAGGTAGGGTCACCATGGCGGCAGAATTTGTAGGCACTTGTCAGGACTCCGGCACATGGAAATAATAATAAGTACCTATTAATTCAAAACCTAAAAACAAAACATACATATAATAATACCTTGGTAGGTATATTTTGTATTTATTTATTTGAGTAGGTAAAGAAACTTAAGTTTTGCATTCAGGTTCTCTCAATAACGTTGACGATGTTGATGTTGACTATGCACGATTTTAGAAAAAAAACTAACTTTAAAATGGCGGGCGTTCGCAGAGAGGAACTTTCATTTTCTTGTCAGTACTTTTTCACTCTGTATTAATTGGTAGCCCTATTTGTAGCTATTATGCGACGTTTCGTAATATTCAAATGAGCGTGCAGCATTTTATCGCACCGGTGTCGGTACATCGCGTCGTTCCCACTTATCTTCGAAACTGGTTAGATACCATCGGTTCGCGTTATTAATCGTTGCATAACTAATGTCTAATGGACCCTATGAACATGTGAAACGAAATGAAAAGTTGTCGTTTTGATATTAAATAAGATGTTAAATAATGTATATAATTTAAATTTCTTTCGAACACGTCTTTGGATTTGCGTTTAGTGATGCGCGACAAACTTTTGTGTCACTCTCGGCAGCGTTCTTGCTTCATCATCCATTAGTGGTCATCCATAAAGTACGTCACACGTTAAGGGGGGTAGGGGGTTGACGAAGTGTGACATTGTGTGACAAGGGGTGGGAGGGGTCCTAAGTTTCGTGACGTCACATTTCAAAATATTATACATCTAAGTGTAAAAATGCCAAATTTGAACTATTAACGAAAAACTTAAAAATATTTCCAAGTTTTGTTAATTTTTTCAAATGTTTGATTTGATGTTGATTAATAGTACCTATATTAAAAATTATTTAAATGGAAATAAAACTAATTTCGGAAGTGCTGTTTTAATTTAATCATTTCTAGATGTAAAATTGCAAGATATGTGACGTCACACTAGGGAGGGGGGGGGGGGGGGTCTCAAAAATCACGAAATTAGTGTGACGTACCTTATGGATGACCCCTTATGTATCAACTCACAGAACAAATGAGCAGATTCCAATGATAAAGGTACTAATTTCTTACCTTATTTCTGTGTCAACTTTATGAGTCAAACACAGAAATTCTAAAGATTTGGGCCCGGAAATTAGAAAGAATATCTGAAATTTGATAAAACTTCCGTCATTTCTCTTTGGAAAAATGAATTATTGATAGACTTATCTACTTGAGTAGCTTTTGCCCGCGGCTTTGCTCACGTAACATGCTAAATTCGAGCTAAAGTCATAAAAATTCAAACCGCTATTTTACCCTCTTAGGGGTTGAATATTCAAAAACCTTCCGTATGCCTCAGCCTGAGCCGTCCAGTGGTTCGAGCTGTGCGTTGATAGATCAGTCAGTCAGTCACCTTTTTAAGGTGGACTACACAGGTCTGCCCGCGAAATTCAAATTTAAATTGGTTTTTTGCAATTTATTAACTAATACGACAAAGTAGGCTTATGGCATTCCAATTGCGCCAATGGCAGTATCATCTTCACAGGGTTATATAAAAATCTTTATTTGAAAGTGTCCAGTTTAAGTAATTAATCAGATAATCGACTAATTTGTGAGTAACTCACATCCAACTCGATAGTCTAACTAATTTCTTAAACTGGACACTTTCAAGTAAAGATTTTTATATAACCCTGTGAAGATGATACTGCCATTGGCGCAATTGGAATGCCATAAGCCTACTTTGTCGTATTAGTTAATAAAATGGAAAAAACCAATTTAAATTTGAATTTCGCGGGCAGACCTGTGTAGTCCACCTTAATATTAATTACTAGCTGATGCCCGCGACTTCGTCCGCGTGGTTTAAGTTTTTTTTATTCCCGTGAGAACTACTTAATTTTCCGAGATAAAAAGTAACCCATGTCACTCTCCAGGTCCTCAACTATACCCATGCCAAAAATCACGTCGATCCGTTGCTCCGTTGCGACGTGATTGAAGGACAAACCAACAAACAAACATTCTTTGGCATTTATAATATTAGTATGATTTAGATTTTGCTAGTACGTAATTACTAATTACGTAAAGTACAATAAACAGTGATAAGTTAATCCGTTTTAGGGTTTATAAATCCCATGAGGATTGAGGAAAACCGCAAATGGGACAATACAGGAGGTAAAGACTACCAATAAAATCACTAGTAAGCTGTAGTTAAACCTGCTATTTACACTATACTAGGTATATAATATACAGGCATTTATGTAGAGTACTAGGTAAGTATATATGGATTATGGACATTTATCCGTGCCATATTACTTATTATACTAATATTATAAATGCGAAAGTGTTTGTTTATTGTTGTTGGTTTATTAACCGACTATCATTAAATATCATTGATATCATTGCTCAAACTAAAGACATTTTGTTCTTAGACCTGGGATATAAATAAGACTGATGAAAGAAGGTGATAAAGAACTTGTTTAACCAGAAATCAAACCAGAGACATATCCACCATTGCGCCAGAGAATTCGTCGTCAATATGTCAGATCTTTTAAATTTAAATATTATAATCATCATCTCAGATTGTTCCTCAAAGGGTATTGTCAGCTTGATACGTCGATTGTATGCAGATGCTTCTTAGCTCTAGATGTGAATCAGGATTGTAATGTACATAGAAAACCAGTTATGATATGATGACAGAACCGTTGGACCTTCGAGTAGATTTCACTACTGAATTAACTGAATAGATTTAAGTAATTTTGATTTTAATCAGATTATTTAAGTGTTTGGATCTTCTTTAATACTTGTCCTGACAATATCGTGCCTTCCGGTACTTAAACCTGTTTACAATGAGGTATTATGTACACTTGTACATATAATTCAATGCCTGTTTATTATTATTTTATAAACCAACTATAGATGATCCCTGAAAACTAGATGATAAAAACATTATGGGAACTTTACTTATATGTATACCAAATTTCGTCAAAAATAAAAAATCGGGTGAACAGATGGGCCATGTAAGCGTAGCGGACAGACACACTTTCGCATTTATAACATCTTTTTAATATGGATTAGAATCCAATTGACACTAACCAGGATTGAAGATAGATCGTTATGTGCTTACTTCTTCTATCCATCATACTTGTCTTCGTTTTTACCGTCGTCAATCGGTAGACGTCCATTGCTGGACATTGCAAGGCATCGGTCTTGTGTCTCGGGTAGATGGATAGATGGCTTAGGACCAAAGTGACATCTAAAGAGGCTCAGCTTGGAGCAGCTTGGAAGGCTGAAACCATTTATAGTGAAATTAATTATTTTGGGTCACACTGAGACTGGGAGGATCTTTAAGGTCAATTCTTTAAAAAATGTAGCCAGCCTTAAATAACGACAAAATGCATCAAAGATCGTTGGATAAATGAGATTGGCACATTCTTTTTACCACGGGCATCAAATGTCTGAAAACAATAAACAAATAACGCTCAGACTCATCTTCGTATTCAGAATAGGTACACCGGACGAGATAACATCGCGTGGAACGACCACCCCGCTGCTGCGATTGCATCAATATCACATTACAGCACTAGTGCTGCAAGTAACCTGAACGTTAGGATGGCGAAATTCTAATCCACTCCCATACATGGTCCTGTTCTGATACAGCATCGGTTTCGTAGGATTTGCACGTGTTTACACATTGCCGCTTTGAGATAAAAGTGATGACAGATGAACTGATGTTTCAGGTATCTAATAACCTAACATTTTCTCTTATAAGTGTTAAGCACCGCTTATCTAGTTACTGCCCCCATATTCCTATGCGCCTATTCCTAGATTGTCCGCTCACTTTTCCCACTCTCATTTAAAAAATATATCATTATAGTTTGTAGGCCCCGAAACAAGCCAAATAGTATCCAGAGCGTCAAATTCTATAAGTAAATAATAGAAATCGTATCAACATATTGGTCAACACAACAAAATATAATATTTAAATAAATAATATGTACCTTATCTTTCCTTTCTTTCTTCTTTTATCCTTCTTATTGTCTTTCTTATCTGCTATTCCTAGAAACCTGACCTATCAGGTTTTCTTTACAACGTAGTCCGCCACGAAGAAAGGATTTACAGATATTCTTTTTGGTACCTAGTTTTACATTACATCATACTTACCTATCTATAATAGTTACATGTATATAAAGTAGCCATCTGTTTCAAAAATCAGTGGTTACATAAAACAACGGCTCAAATCCAAGAAACGTACGAGATTATTTCACGGGTAACTGGTTTCATTTGGGCTTGTTCATTCGGCATTTAACTCTGGTCCCATGGCATTGAACCTGGTACAAGGTCGCTATTGCGTGTAGACTTTAGCATCGAATCATCAACATACCTACTAGTACCTATGTTAGTTTAGTTTAATTGTGTTTTTATAGCGGATGAAGAACGATTCAATTGAGGTTAACTTTGAATCATTCAATAAAATCTAATCGAATGACAATGATTGGATCATGTATCGTCTGTGTATTTTATTGCTGTTTTAAAGGTCGATGGATAATTAAGTTCTTTGCTTTAACTTTTTTTTCTTTTGTTGCACAAGTTCATAACCAGGTGTGGTCTATGTATTAGGTTTATTTTCGTTGTTTTTTATATTAATTACTTAATGTTATTTATGAATTTAGCTTTAAGTTTATTTTGTAGTTAGTTTGATATGTTCCTACTTATATTTAAACTAGGTGATGTCCGCGACTTTATCCGCGAGGCTATCAGCCTAGGTGTTATTCCTGGCTATAATCTATCTCTGTGCCAAATTTCATATCGATCCGTTCAGCCGTTCTGGCGTGATTGTGAAACCAACATCCATCCATCCATATATCCATCCATACTCCAAACTTTCGCATTTATAATATTAGTAGGTATTGTTATAATTTTATGTATTCCTGCAAATAGTCTTCACATAACTTAATCCTGCATAGAGCTTAAAATAACTAAAGACTTAAGTGTCATTTCTTAAACCAGCGTCAACAATAGCTTATTTACAATCTTTTTCACCAGAACTTACGCCTTTTATTGACTTAATAAATTTTTACTATGATTCCATAATAATATTCCATTCATGAGTGAGTCTCAAACCGGTCTCAAGATTTGCGGAATGAATCACTATAGTTCCGTAAGATAAGTTCTCAGAACAAATCTGACATTCCCCTGCGAATCTATCGTACTACCTTTATGAATACTACCTTATGAATGGGTGCTTTTTATGACTCATTCGCTTTTACGATTTGCGTTCTTTTTTTAACCTCTTTTTGACACAAATCGTTTAACTCCTTAAACTGTAGCATCACTTTTCTGCTAAACTCGACAGGCATTCTGATTCATCGATTTTGTACTTAAACACCAACTAATTTTAATAATGAGAATGCTTTAGCCTAGATCTTAGTTTTACAACTTTAAATTTAAAATTCCAAATCTACCTAATTTAAATGCGGTTCTTCTTCATCCGAAAGTTTTTTTAATCGAAATTGTTATACCTACTTGGGGCAACGACGTATGATAAATCTGTTCTGCCATTTTACCTTAATTAATTATCAGCTTTTTTCTCTTCTCAGCGATTTTAGGGATATGAAGTAATAACTATGGGTAAGTGATGATATAGTCTAAGATGGTAGCCAGAGGCGGCGGAGGGCGTGGGCGACGTGGGCCACCGCCTACGGCCTCGCGGTCCAAGGGGCCTCGCTCCTCCAAGGCCCGCGAACGCAAATATAGATTATATCGATATAATTACTCATCTAGCAATAAATAATAAAAACGCCGGCTAGCAAGTATCTGGCAATACTAACCTACCACATTCGTTTTTTAAAAATCTACACTGAGAAAATTACAAAGTACCTACCTACTTTTTACTATGCAAACATAGGTAAAAAGTACTAAGTTTTTCTGTTAAAAAGTACCAAGTACCTATACTATCTTGGTAAAAATTATTTATTTATTTTTTCCAAACCGTATTTTATTGTAAATGATCACTCTGTGTACTATATAATATTGTGCGCAAATTAATATTATTTGAGATAGTAATTATTTTGCATATAAAATAATTACTATCTCAACACTAACATAAGTTGGAAAATTTTTGGTCGTAACTGAAAAGTTTACGTCAGACAGAGGTAGAGTCAAATTTTCAACTTTAGATCAGAAATACTTGCACTTGTCTACGTCACTTTCGACTAATTTTAAAAACTTTTGGGGTTCCTAAGCTTCCTTTAATTAGTCTATTAGGGGCATTGATGTAGAATTTTAGTACCTATACTAGATGTCCGATTAGCGCTTCAAAATTGTCCCCGAAAAGTTACAGCACAAAATACGAAGGTGCTCTTACTTGCCATTAGTATAGGCCAACCATAGCCAACATAACGACGCGTCAAAATGCCGTAGTGCTCATATAAAAATTGTGCTAATATTATTGTTATTGTTTGGCCAATGTTTGTGACAATGCGTCAAATATTGCAACAAACATTGACTGTTCTGGATACAGGGGATGCATGGAGTAGTATTGGTGTTTTAAAAGTATTGTTGTTTGTAGATTCCCTAGCAATCCATTTCGTTGTGCAGTAGAGTTATTCAAGCCATCTAAAAAAACACATTATATTTTTTTTCAAATTCATTTTGATAAAATTGATATTACTGGAAACACACATACCTACATAGTTACATAAGTACACATAAAATACATTGGGTACATAAATATATTATATACTTTAAATAAATATTATATAGGTAAAAAAAATTAGTAAAATAGAATAAAAGCCGCAAAGCCTAAATCTGAATCGGCATCAAAGCCAGTTGAGTAGAGAAAGTAGATATAGTTGTGGAGAGAAGTCGGTGTTTACGTAAATTTTGATATTTGTAAGTTTTAATCCCGTATTTTACCCTCTTAGTGGGTGAATTTCCAAATTTTATTATTTATTTATTAATATAAATTTCTTCGTACAACAAAATAAGTTGAATAAAGAAATCCTGTTCAAAATTTCATGCTTCTAGACATCGAAATAAAATTGTACCTATAGAGGCTTAAGCTGAGCGTTGTCTGTCAATAAATTACTTTTGGGATCTATTTACCCATTTTTTGATAAATTATTTGATGAGTAAGTTCAAACAATCCGTAAAAATAGAATTATCATCATGTAATATACATTATATATATTATTATAATACAAGTTATTCTTATTGTTTAACGATAGGATTCCTTTGGAATGTCGGATGAAATGTTTTGTGGATTTTACTCCGTAACTCCATCAAATATCAACCGATTTTCACAATTATTTTTTCTTTACATTATCAGCTTGGTCACATGTCAATTTCATGAAGATTTGACGAGTAGTAATTCAGAGATGGAAGACGGAACTCCTCATCCGCCCATCGGGTAGCAGCAAATCAATTGCGTTCAGTGTAATACGTCAGTAAAACGTAGATTTTTAACCTTGATATTGATTTTAAAATGAAACTAACTAAGGATAATTTAAAATATAAGTTACTCTTACTTCTTAAATAAATGTTAGGTAGTTTAGTTTTAGTTTCCTCGTATTTTTACACAGATACTAATGCAGATCATAGCATTGTATAGTTATAAATATTGATAGAAAAGTAAAGAGTAGGTACGCAATTTAAACCTACGTGGTTTTTCGCAGTGCTCCAAAGCTGTCTCAATTTTTATTTTGATAAATAAATTATACTGTACAAGTATAACACATTTAAGTGAGTTGCTGGGGCGCGTAAGCTACACACACAATAAATATACACGAACATACACAGCAAAAAATATTCTGCAAGTCCATGTCTCCATTGTTCTATTTGAATTTCGTTCCATTGAATTTTTTTGTTTTTGCCTTTCTACAAGACAAAAGGACTTAAATATAAATATACTAAATTCGTAATTATCCTAAATGCTAAGTAATAAGGTTTATAATAAATTGACGTTGTTGATATTGACAATGTGATGCCAAGAGTTGCGTCTAGTTCCAAAATAGTGTAAAGGTACCAATTTGGCAACGTATGACGTACCTTATTGCTTACACATTAAGTTTTATTTTAATAATAAATATTTTTGTACATATTTTAAAAATTACTTTTTATTTTGGATTGAAAGGTTATTCCTACCTTTTCTCTGATGACAGAATGTCTTAAAAATTAATATTTTCTAATCGTAATGTAGCTTTATGTGTTAGTATTAAGGTGCATAATTAACTGAAGTTGTTGCTAATATAATACCTTTTTCTACATTTAACAGTCAGATACTCAAATGTTTATGTGTTGTCAAAATGGGTCATTTTTGCGATAATTTTTGTTCGTGACCCTGTTTCTATTACTCATTCTATTTCAATGATTAGGGGACATAATTGTGAAAAATCGGACTTCAAAGGTGGTAAGGCGGAAATTTCTGAAATTACAAATTGATTCTTAAAATTGATTATTGTCTATTTTTGACAATTTTATGACAAATTGAAATTTTATGGAAAATTACTACAAAAATAATCGATATTTATAGGTAACGTAAAAGTTTTTTGTCATTTTTTGTTTTTAACAGTTATTAGGCAAAAAAGAAACAGAATTGCACTCTGTTACTAAAATTGCTTAATCTTATTATCCTACTGACAGCAAAGTATAGCTTTTCTGCTCCCACAAGATTTTTTACCTGTTTTTGCCAGCAATTCTTTCCAATGCTGCCGACAAAGGCAGGTAAACTTGTAGGTGCGGAAAAGCTATACTTTATTGCCAGAAGGATAATAGGAAACAGCTATTGTTTAGTAACTGTGTGCAATTCGGTTATTTTATTGCCTAATATCTGTTAAAAACTAAAAAACGCCTAATAACTTTGATGTCAATAAAATATATTGATTACTAGATGATGCCCGCGACTTCTTCCGCGTGGATTAAAGTTTTTTGATTCCCGCGGGAACTCTTTGATTTTCCGGGATAAAAAGTAGCCTATGTCCTTCCCCGGGTTACCACCTATCCCTGTACCAAAATCGGTTGAACAGATGAGCCGTGAAAGCGTAGCAGACAGACAGACAGACAGACAGACACACATTCGCATTTATAATATTAATATGGATTTTTGTGCTAAATACTTAAATTCAGAAATTTTCTACAGCAGCTATAAAATAGTCAAAAATACGCAAAAATATTTTTAAGAATCAAATTGTAAGTTCAGAATTTTCCGCCTTACCGCCTTTGACGTCCGATTTCTCACAATAATGCCCCGTAAAGTACCAAATTTTTAGACTAATACAGGAAGCTTAGAAACCTCAAAAGTTTTTAAAATCAGTCTGAAGTGACGTAGACAAGTTAAAGTATTTTTAATCTAAAGTTGAAATTTCGACTCTACCACTGTCGAACGTAAACTTTTCACTTACGACCAAAAATTTTCCGACTTATGTTAGTGTTAAGATAGTAATTATTTTATGCAAAGTAGTACACTTAATAGCAATGTTCACAAAAAAAAAGTTCGGAAAAAAGCACTAAATAAAAAGAAAACAAATTAAAACTCAATCCCTCAGACATCTCCTTTAAAAAATTATGACTCGAAAACTACCAAAAATCGCTGAACATACTTACTCGTACATGGGGTATTTTCTGATAGGTCTAAGTACGAAGAATCCAATTTTTTTCTTTGGACGTCACTATTTGGGCCACCATATATTATTTTTAATGTTAAAACAATATTATAATGACGAGGTGAAGTTGAATTGAAAGCTTTGAAATTCATCCAATGTTGATCTAAGTGATTATTCATTTTAAAAAAACTGAATTAATTCAATTAGAATTAAAAATTAAATAATATTCATTTGCACATAATACACAAAGTGATTAGGTATATAATAGAATAAAATACGGTTTGGAATAAAAATTCATTTACTTGGTACTTTTTACCAAGTATACTTGGCACTTTTTACCAAGTAACTTTGTAATTTTTACCAACTATACTTGGTAAGTACTTTTTACCAGAAAAACTTAGTACTTTTTAACTATGTTTGCATAGTAAAAAGTACAATGTAATTTGCTCAGTGTAGCTGCAAAATTTTTCTTTCAACAAAATCCGTCCTCTTGCGTCATCCATCAGGGGGCCTCGCAAAATGTATCTTGCCCACATCAAATTTAGGTCTTGCCCCGCCACTGATGGTAGCGGGCTAACCTGTTAGGGGTATGGCAGTTATATTAAACCCATACCCCGAATCATTATACTTTCTACACGGTATCGTACTGGAAAGCAAAATCGCTTGGCGGCACCTCTTTGCCGGTAGGTTGGTACTTGGTACCTACTAACCACGGCCGAAGCCTCCTAGGCTCCTACCATAACCAGACAATTAATGTGAAATTTTGTGCTCATAAGTAGATAAGTAGATGACGTTCTGAGTTCCAACAGGTGCCAAACCAATGTCTGATAATGAAGCAGGAAAATAATTTCAGAAACAGCAATATGAAATTAAGTGGATACTGTACTGAGTTTTAACCTATTCATTGGATTAAGTTGAACTCTCGATGAGTAGTAAAGTTGACACGAATTTATCGACGTCTGATGTAGGTAGGTAGGATGTAGAGTTATTATTTTGATGATATCGTTAGTGGATTTTACGGGGCAAAGGTCAGGCATCACTTCGAAAAACATTATACAAAACGTACACTCTAACAGCGCTTTTTTATCAATACTTACAGAATTTTCCCTAAACTAAATATTTGTTGAGGACATAATCATCATTTCAACGCGAATAGTTTGATTATAGTCCACCACAATGGCTAAAAGTGGTTAGGAACTTTCCCTAAAGCAAGTGATATTTAGTTGCATAAAAACGCGCATTATTCCGAATATAAAGAGATGTATGACCCGGGATCAAACCCCGACCGCCCCAATTGGCCAATTGGCGTCTAAAGTCTAAACTACTAGTCACGGCTGGTCCTGCAATATTTGACTAGCCAAAACTATATACAAATTCGTATATTTTAGTACGTAGTACGACAATTAATATATATCTGTAATACACTGGCTCGTTGGTCTAGTGGTTGGCATGTTCGGCTGCGGCCGATGAGGTCCCGGGTTCGAGGTTCGAGTCCCGGGTCGGGCCATAATTAAGTATTGGGTTTTTCTGACTAGAAATTATCAGTACTAGCCCGGAGTTTTTTTTTTTAAATTTTATTAAAAAGTACACAAAACAGGTTGCCAGTTGCCACTAACACATCGACAAAATACAAGCAATTCAAAACAGGATCCAAGTTACAACCCTAATTATGTATACACAACATTGTCTAGAAAAAGTCAATATAAAGGAGTTAGGAAGTTGGTGGTGTTTCACCTCCGTGCCTAGGAGAGCATGAAAAGCCGTCGGTCCCGGTTATTATCACGAACATGATAATAGTCATTAAAGCCCGCCAACCCGCATTGGAGCAGCGTGGTGGGTCTAAGCTCTAATTCCCTCTCTCCTATGAGAGTAGAGGCCAGTGCCCAGCAGAGGGACGTTAATGGGCTGTGGTGGTGGTGGTGGTGGTGGGACGATATTTACCACAAGGCGCCAATCGCTTAACACAACCGTCTCCTTATTTATACCTACGTGAATTGCGCTTTTTAAATATAGTTATTTGATTTATTAAATTGCATCGCCCACAACGGCAATTTACCGGATGTCCTACTATCATACAATAGCGTCACATACATACTCCATACGAAACTTGGACAATGTGTGACACACATCGTATCATTAGCTGTACCCAATGTAACTGTGCACCGTAACAATTTAATTTAATCTGATCATTTCTATCATCACGATATTTAAATTATAATTTAAATAATATCCATTTACTTATCTTGATCTTATTTCTCATCATAAGTAACAAAATTGTTTTTCAATATAAAATTAATTAAGTATTAATATTAATGATTGAATTTCCTCTTGTGAGATTTTATTTTTAATTAATCAATTTTTGACTATTCAAAAGCACTTGTAAAAGTTTACTTGAATAAAAAAATTGAATTAGTAATTCATTATTTTCATGAAATGTCCGTTAGGTACTTTAATTGTTTATTTCGACGAATGAATTTGTAATATCTTCTTACAAAAACCGTAACTTGAAAATATGCTTGTTATGTCATCCTAACTGAAAGAAGTATACAATGACTTGTGACAATATTATATATTTACTTTATAACATAATAATATGAAACTTATCATTATTAAAGAAAGTGTTCAATCACTATAGTAATAATAAAACAAATAATTTTGTTTAGGTAACACTTCCCCTGTCATTGAGTGAAACTGAATTGTCACTTTCCATAATGATATTTTGATCATATACGTTAGGTGTTAGAAGTATCATCATCTATTTAGTGGCCAGTGGGTGCAGGAAACGCCATGCTATTGATTTTCGTGTGAATATTTTCTAAACGGTCTTCATTCACTCGTTTCGACACTTTTTTAGGGTTCCGTACCCAAAGGGTAAAAACGGGACCCTATTACTAAGACTCCGCTGTCTGTCTGTCTGTCTGTCTGTCTGTCTGTCTGTCTGTCTGTCTGTCTGTCTGTCTGTCTGTCTGTCTCCAGGCTGTATCTCATAAACCGTGATAGCTAGAAAGCTGAAATTTTCACAAATGATGTATTTCCGTTGCCGCTATAACAACAAATACTAAAAATTAAAAAAATATATATATTAAGGGGGGTCCCCATACAATAAACGTGTTTTTTTCGTATTTTTTTGCTCAATATTAAAAACGGTAACAGGTAGACGGTTCAAATTTTCACAGAATATTAACTTGTATATTACCTTTCAAAATAAATAATTAAATATCAATAAAGTAAATATTAAAGGGGGGCTCCCATACAACAAACGTAATTTTTATTTTTAATACGTCATAAATCGTAAAACTTACTACAAATTTGTACGGAACCCACAGTGCGCGAGTCCGACTCGCACTTGGCCGGTTTTTGTATATTCTGTAACGACTTTATAATGATTATTTGATACTCGTTCCAAAGTTTTCTTTCCATAAAGTTTTCTATTGCCTTTTTTATGTCATAGAAGCAGGTTAATTTCTGATTGATTAATTTATGGGATGCCACTCGATCGTCATTCGCATTGTCTATGGTGGCCTCAAAACGTAAAAGACAATAATTTCTTGTCACCACGGGAATAGGCACGATTTATTACCGTTACATCGATGTGCGTTGCATAAGTTACTGCTTTTTTGCTTTATGAAACATACTATTGCCAAACCTTTAACATACTGTTTAGTTGTTAAAATTGATATTTTCTCTTGAATCTCATTGCCAAGGGTCCTGAACTCTTTCCAATAGATCACATGTTATAGTATAGACACAATAGTTTTCTTGGGATAGTACCTATTACCTATTCTGTGATAGTACTAAAGAGCGATAGGCTCTTACGCGTGCTCTGACTTTGATATCTCTGACATGAGGTACAGTTAAAACAAGACAGATTTGTGACTGATATACATAGGTACTTACATATACCTATGACTCGTTTTGACCCTAATCTGAACAAAGTCAAAGAACCTCAGATATTAGCATCAGATCTTTCCACATACAACTAAACTATAATTAATTAGATTAAGACGTTCAATGCAAAACTTGAGAGTTTAATTAATATGGTTTCATGTTTTATTAGATCATAAGTAGGTAAGATAGGAGTTTAAATACTGGGTCAAACTTATAGCCACAGCCGATGTCAAATACAGACGGTTAAGGAATCATGAATTCCCTAATAGGGATAAATGAATGAATGAATGAATGAATATACTTTTATTGTACACCACAAAGGAAATTATACAAAAGAAAACTTAGCTTATAACAAAGTAAGTATAGAAGTAGGGATGATGCCTATGTCAAATTATTTTTCACTATTAAATAGACGGTTTTCCAAAATACCTAACATTCACCTCGGTTAGTTTTTAGTTTGTTAACCATTTTAAACTATCGTTTAAAGAAAAAAAGTGCGTTGAATTTTGATGACGTCACAAGTCACAAGTCACAACTATGTATTTCATACAAACTTCCGTACTAGAAGTACGCGTTTTCAAGTTTAATAAAGAGTTTACTTAAACTCTTAAAACTACTTAAAGAGTGTACTTTAGTTTAATAAAGAGAGCGCACGAGCGCAGCGAGGGCGCCTATAGTTCGAGGGTGCAATTGATGCTTACACCCGAGCTAACTACTCTGCTTTACATCTCGATTGTGAGGTAAAGTAGGTCCTTATTACCCCCAAATGGAGCTTGTAGGTGACCAATTAGCGCTCTAGGGTAATAATGTAGCTAGAAAAGCCCTAGGGCGGTAAGTAATTTAAAAAAAACTCTTCACTCTTTCAAAAAGTTCGCGTACATCTAACCATCATACTTTTTTTAATTTTATTGAGTTGTCATCAATCATCATCCCTATTGCCACTGACGCAAATCATACTCAGGATTTGAAAGACTACAGCGATTACCACTGCGGTCCGCCCCAGGGAGGTCATCTTTCCCCATTAAAACTGTAAAATTATATTTACTGTGCCATAAAGACCATTGCGTGTCTATCGCGCTTGAGGCTTCAACCGCTTCAACCCAAACGTGCGGCGTGCCATCGATGCGCTACGTGTTTGGAATTCAAACTGATTCATCGGAATTCTAAGATGGACGCCAGTCCGCCTGTCACAGCGACTCTGATTTTATTGCGCACTCAGTAAACATACCTTAAACTTGAGAAATACGTAAATGAGTTCTGTGAAAATGCTGCAAGTGTTTATATTCCACACGCTGCTTTCTAACCTCTTGGACTTACCTAATCAGATGTATCGATCAATCTCATTGGACAGGCCAATCACCCGGTGCCTTCATTTTAAATAAAAAAAATAATCAG
Source organism: Erebia ligea (assembly GCA_917051295.2). Classification (NCBI taxonomy): domain Eukaryota; kingdom Metazoa; phylum Arthropoda; class Insecta; order Lepidoptera; family Nymphalidae; genus Erebia; species Erebia ligea. The sequence continues at coordinate 10,216,202 of OU785241.1, read as the reverse complement.
CTTACTCGGAAACCAATATTTTCAATACTAATAATAATTATTGTAGTAAGTTCCACTTTAATGGGTTTACTTAAGCCATATTTATTATGCTAGTAATTTACACATAATTAAAACGACAGTAAGTAATCAGCAAAATTGTGCCTTTAAAACAATAATTTTAAGTAGGTAAGTGCTTAATGTATTAATTACTTACATGGTTACTCGATGTAGAATTATTTTAGAAAGTTCCCGTGACTAGGGTGTACTTAATCCATATTTGACATATTAGTAATCTAGCCTACTTAAAGCATTTGTCATCCAACCTTCGCAACAGATTAAGGGTAAACGGCTAGTAGGTACATGTTTACAGTAAGTAATTTCCTTTACGAAAGAGATTATTTATGTTATTACTAGCTGATGCCCGCAACTTCGTCCGCGTGGATTGAGATTTTTTGGTCCCCGCGTGGACTCTTTAATTTTCCGGGATAAAAAGTAAGTAGCCTATGTGTTATTCCAGAATATAATGTATCTCTGTGCCAAATTTCATCCAGATCCGTTCAGCCGTTCTGGCGTGATTGAGTAACCAACGCCAGAGTTTAGATTTTTAAATCATTTGTAACAATTAGCATCAAATGAGGTGTAAGTAACACTTACTTACTTAGGTACCTACCTCTTTTATTGTGAAAATAATTATTATGGTTAACGGTCAACGGAGTTAGTAACTTTATATATATGTATACATATAATATCATATGCATTCATCGTTTTAATTTCTAACATTGATGTTTGTCAATTGGGTATTTGACAACAGATTCAAATAAATTATTTTTTAGTGATTATTAAATAGAGTAGGTACCTCCGTCGTTAATATCCACGTCCCCTGTTAGTTTTATGTTGAATAACTATTTTAAACTATCGATCAAAGTAAAAAAGTGCATCAAACTTTGATGACGCCACTATTCAAAATCCCATAATATTAGGCACGCGTTACCTTTAAAAAAAAGTTGCTGATTTGACTAGTTGTCAAATACCTACCTACCTACCCAATTGTCATTTAATGTAGCGTTAGTAACATAGAATATAAATTAGTAACATGAAACATACATATTTACTATCTCTACAATCAACATGCTCAATATTTTTTCTCCTATCTACCTATACAAAATAAGAATGCAAAACATTTTGTTATTATAACAATTATTGCTTTAGTAATAACATGTAGGAATAAAGTAAATATATAAAGTTTATATTGTCATGCCGAAAGGAATGTTTAGTGACCTATTGAATCATTGTGGTCTCATGGGAGGATACGCATTATCGACGCGCAATAATAGAATATAGGTAATATGTATGTAAGGATTTGCAAAGTATTTACACGCTTACGTAATCATACAAATATTATAAATGCGAAAGTGTGTTTGTTTGTTGGTTTGTCGTTCAATCACGCTGCAACGGAGCAACGGGTCGACGTGATTTTTTGCATGGGTATAGTTGAAGACGGAGAGTGACATAGGCTACTTGCTGGAAAATTAAGGAGTTCCCGTGGGAATTAAAAAAAACTTATTCCACGTGGACGAAGTCACGGGCATCAGCTAGTTCTATAACAATTTAACAAAACAATATAACTAGCAAACAAAACACGGTAAATGCTGCTTGAAAATTTTGAATTTTACTAAAAAATATTATACATTTAGGTACCTTGCCCAGTACTTTAAGTAATCTTTATAGAATACCAATAATACATAATATTATGTATTAAAAAATATTTATTTACAGCTATAAAAAGAATGTATAAGTATTTTATTTCAGTTTTACAATATAATTTATATTACTATGTACATATTAATTTGTATTAAGTATGTACATATTAAGAAAAAACTATGTATTACTAGTTATATTTACAAAAAATACACGCCTACCAAGTGATAGTTACAGCTATTGCATAAATATTGCCCAGTCTGAGAAGAGCCCACAACAAACTCAGCTGGGGTTTTTTATTTGTTTCATTATCACCATCTCACAAATCGTCTTAACTAAGGAACTATCAGAGCCATTAGAGCAAATTATTGCCAAGCTTCCTTGTCATTTAAGTAATCCTTCACATGGTAATAGGATTTTTCAATGAGTTTACGTTTTACATTAACTTTGAGCTTATACAGAGACATCTTCAACATGTCTTCTGGGAGCTTATTGTAGAAGCGGACACTCTTTCCAACAAATGAATTGCTAGTTTTACTATAAGCCTAGAAGCAGGCATTACAAGTTTATTTTTATTTCTAGTATTGACATTATGACAATCACTTTTCTTCTTGAATTTATCAATGTGTTTATGCACGTATACTAAATTCGACTAGATTCTAGTAGGTACTAGATCAAAACATTACGTACCTACATATCAAAAATCATAGTGTTACTATTAAAGAAAAAATACAAAAAAATTGGCAGTCATAGGGACTGCCGATAGAAGTGAAAACGAATATTTAAAATATATATATTTCGTTTTTAATTATTTTAAATAAATATAATTAATAATAATTAATAATTATTATTAAAAATATAAACCTTAAAATTAAGAAATTAAAGTTTAATTACGAATGTAGTAGGTCTATATTTATATTTAAGACCTTTTGCCTTCGTAACAACGCGAGGTGTCGGTGTCGGTGACGCGAATCCACAAGTTTACCCCCTACCAAAAAGTGCTCAACGCGGCTAGAGAAGTTTTCACTTCAAAAAATGCTTAGAGCATGTGAGCAAAGCCAAAACAGTAACTCGAAGACCACCTTTGCGACTTGCGACAATCTTAAGCCTAGCTTGCCCTTTGACATTTCACGGGGACTCGGGGGACTATTTATCCGCCGTTATTTAGCGTTTTTATTTATTTATTTAGGAATAAAACATTTATCCTTTCCTCAGGGAGAAAATTGTCTCGGCCCATGCTAAGGGAGCTGCAGGCTATTTAGATAGGCATTAGTATTCAGTACGTTCCTAGGCAAGCAGGTGATCTTTGCCGCATTCATTTCACATTCCTTACATTATAAAGGGTCAAAGCACACGCGCTGCTTATTAATACGAATATAAGTATAATTCGCGCACGAGTTGAATGCAGAGCAAATGTATGGTGACACATACGTTTACTCTGCATTCAACTCGCGCGCGAACTATACATAGTTTCTTATAGATTTGTTCTTTTTCATTAAAAGCATAAATAAATGTTATTTAGTTATTGTTGCCATGTTGGAAAATGTTGTTGTTTTTCATTCTAACTTAGTTGCAATTTACCTATCAATATAACTTATTTTATCATTTTATTACAGTGCTTCACACACGAGGAAAGTTTCTAAACTTACTTAAATACATATAGAATTTTTTTAATATTGTAAAGTTGGTAAGTTTAGAATATAACTGATATTTAACAGCCTAATGATAAGAGGAAATTAAGCGACGAATTTTTTAAGTTTAATCAAAAAAATACGGATCCATAACATTAGTCTTCTCCTTCCGGAATGAGGAACTTTCCAGCCTACGTTCCTTAGAAACATCATAGATGGCGCTCTCTAACAAACTAAAGATATGTAAAGTGTGCAATGAGGTGATACTTGTACCATAGTCGTAATAGTGATGCTGGCCTGATGCCTGAAAAAGTTTTTACGAAGAAAACTAAGGCCAGTCCCTCACTGTTTCGTTTTGCGATACGGTTGCGTGATTTGGTTGAATCCATTTAATTTTTTCGTCTGCATCGAATTTGGACTCCGACTACCACTGTATATGAAGACCTGCCTACGATATTTGGATACCGATTCTCCTGTATATTGAAGACCAAGGAAGTTTCCAATTTTTTATTTAACTTAAAAACATAAAGCTAAGCTTTATGTTTTTAAGCTTTTAAGTTTTAGCTTTAGCTAAGCACACTGAAACCAGTGTGCTTAGCATGCGCACCACGAGATTATCTCGCGACGAGAGAGAGAGATGTTGTCGTTGCCGGCTAATTTTTCGATTACCCTAACATGCACAAAACGCGGTATATTACAAGAAAAAAATTGTCGGCATGTAAAGGTTCATAGAGAACAACAGATAAAAAATATTACTTTTGTCTCTACTTTTGACATAACGAGACAAGTAACCATGTTAGCGTCGGTAGACAAATAGAGATAATGGGTAGAGATAATTTTACTCGTTGTGCGCATGCTACCCATACTGGTGGGTTTTTTAAAATTCTTCACAAATGACGAAGTTATGAATCATAACTTCGATATATTTTCCCTTGCGTTTCCAAATTGTCCGGTACCCTTACTCTGAGATTGATCGAATTTAAAATACGGTCTCACTAAGTGAGGTGAATCACATTTGAGTCAAACTAAAATGGACCCAAAAACTCTTGATTTAAAGCCACAAATTCAGTGCAACCGATTCAAATTTCGAAACGTATCGTTTGGAGCGCTAGCTGTGAATGCATACACGAAATTGAGCTCTAAATTAATATGATTAAGATTCATTTTAGTTTGATGCATATGTAATTCACCTCACTTAGTGAGCCCGTATTTTAAATTCGATCAATCTCAGAGTAAGGGTACTGCACGTGGCCGGTAGTCACAGCCGTGACGTCACCCAGTCGATTCTAACTAGTCGACGCGGGTGATATCGGTCAGTTTATATGGGTATAGTAAGCTATCCTTAAAAGTTAGTCATATGCCATCGCCTACTTTTATGTCGACCTGTAAAAGAGGAACAATTCCACGATACATTGTTTTGTTTTATCTCCAAGGAATAAGGCAGCGATTTCGATGAAAGCTTCCAATCGGCTTGATTTTTTCCGATATCTTCAACAATTATCCTTATAATTCAACAAATTTTTACAAATCATTATGAATTATACATATAAACCTTTCCTTTGAATAACGCCGTCGATTGGTGAAAACCGTATGAAAATTGGTTCGGTAGTTTTTGAGTTTATTGCGTTCAGACAGACAGACGCGGCAGGGGGACTTAGTTTTATAATGTAACTAGCGATCCGCCCCGGCTTCGCACGGGTAGCACTAATAATCCTAATCTATATAATATTAAACTATCCTATCTCTCAAGTTAGATCGAACTGCACATGGTGTGCGAATTTTATTATAATCGGTTAAGTGGTTTAGAAGTCCATTGAGGACAAACATTGTGACACGAGATTTATATATATTAAAGATAATAATATCACAGGTAAGCAAAATGAGTAGGTATATATACGCTAATGCCGAGGAGTGACAGAGCTAGAAAATATTCTCTGGTCCTGCTCAGCGTATCACTTTTTTTTGTTTGACCTATCCGACAGTTTAGGTCAGACAATCCTGTGTCGTTTTTGTTATTCGTCCATATTCGTAATTCGTATGAAATCGGAGTTGGACGAAGTGGTAACTATGCTCGTAGCTTACGAAAAAAGTGGTTTAACTTATAGACGATGGTGTACTGCTTGTTAGGCTGCAAAAGCCAAACTGAACGTAAATACGAAAACATAACCTAATACGTAAATTTGGAAACTTCCTTGGTCTTCAATATGCAGGAGAATCGGTATCCAAATGTCGCATACAGGTCGTCAATACGCAGGAGAATCGGTATCCAAATTTCGTAGGCAGGTCTTCATATACAGTGGTAATCAGAGTCCAAATTCGATACAAAGACGAAAAAATTAAATGAATTCGACCAAATTACTCAACCGTATTACTAAAACGAAATAGTGAGTGACTGGCCTTAGTTTTCTTCGTATAAACTTTTTCAGGCATTAGGCCATAGAGATTACTATGACGACTATGGTACAATACACAAGTATCACCTCATTGCAATCTTATATCCTTGGTGTGTTAGAGAGCGCCACCTATGATGTTTCTAAGGAACGTAGGCTGGAAAGTTCCTCATTCCGAATTCAGAATTACAGGATGTAGGAAGTAGGTACGTCTTCCGTAAAAAATACACCCATCGAACTTGCACATGATAGTACTGCAATAAATAAATAATAAACCGGCCAAGTGCGAGTCGGACTCGCGCACCGAGGGTTCCGTACAAACCTGTAGTAAGTTTTACGATTTATGACGTATTAAAAACAAGACGAAATGAACCGCAAAACTAACTTTGTTTGTAGAGGTTTATTTTTAATATCAAAAAAACTATGCTAGTTAGAGCGTTGGTTTTATTTTTCCTGTAAAATATACATAAGCTTCTATTGACCATAATTATTTCAGATTTTTCAATTGGTAAACTTCGGAGATAAGGGGGGGGGGATCGGTATTTTTTTCGACATTTTGCCCGATAAATCAAAAACTATTATGCATAAAAATAAATAAAAATCTGCTTTAGAATGTAGAAGTATAGCCCTTTCATATGATATCCCACTCATACACGTATAGTTATCATACTTTGAAATTTCAAACCCCCGATTTTCCCCCTTTTTTAATTAAACTAAAAATAATTTTCGATTTGTTTTTATTTTAATGATGTTGGGCCACTATTATACACAACTATTCCAAATTTCATGTCGATAGCTTTAATAGTTACTGAAATAATCGACTGTACGGACGGACAGGCGGACGGAGAAAGTCGCACCATAAGGGTTCCATTTTTACCATTTTGGTACGGAACCCTAAAAACAAAAAAAAATGTATGTTACAGCTTTATTCAGTTCATTAGCAGTTAACCCTGTCAATGGTGTTACTAAACTCTCATTGAATATGCATGAGACATAATTTGTATAACTTAATAAATTAAATGCAAAATGTTTTGACATTCCCTGCTCTATCAGTCCTCTTAAATCAGTAAGTAGCCTTATTACGTAAAAGCAGCACAATCATTATCACAGTCTCAATTGGGATTCTGTCTATGTCAAAAATAAAATATTATTTCTTAAATCTTCCAAAAGATGTAATATCCAAGTCCTCTATTGATTTAAAGTTTGATAACCATTTTAAACTATCGATTGAAATAAAAAAATGTGTCGAATTTTAATGACGTCCCAAGAAAGTATTTCATACATTATCCCAAAATAAGCACGCGTTTTGACGTTTTAAAAAAAGTGTGTGTGTGTGTGCGCAATTCACACACGGCACAAGTGAAACTTCAGAAAAGTAGCCTACGAGAGAATGAGATAAATAAAACTTATATTCTATCTCATTCTCTCGCAGGCTAAATCCTATTTATGAATATGTTTGTGTCTTTTTGGTGTCGCTTTTTCGTTTCATCGAATTTTCAAATCACGATTCTAAAGAAGTTTCACTTCTAAAAAGTAGCTGATTTGACTAGTTGTCAAATACTCAATTGTTGTGATTGTAATGTGACAATGGATTTTATCCAATAGCGGAAGAGTGTATTTCTATTTTCAATCAAACAGAGGAGATTGCGATCGTTACACTGTATCAATCATGTTTACGCAATAAGGCCCCTGAATCATTGATAATTTAATGTGGTCGTTTTTTATCTAATTGGCTTCAACTTGAATCACCAATTAAATAGGTCAATAAACCTTTTGGCCTTTTGACAATAGGCTGCTTCAGTCATCCGATATAGAAGGAAAAAATCGTTTGAGTTTTTCCGCCTTCCATTGTCAGTAGGAATTATAAATTAAGCTTTGAAATTCATGTTTGTGCGAGTACTGAATTGTATAGGTACCTAATGTGTTCAAAGTAGAATAGGAAAGTCTACCTCTATGTATATTACGTATGTAAGCTTACACTTAAATTTTTAGATTTACAAAGAAAAATTTTGCATACATAAGACTTTTTTTCTACATTACATATTTATATTAATTCCATGCCTACCTACTTCAAAATTATCTATAGAAATTACATTTCTATCTGAAACCACACAATATGGCGTGAAATTATTCCAAATCTTAGGTTTAACAAAAATGATAATATGAAAAATGATTGTATGTAGACTTTACGCCATTTGAGAGAAATATATCAGAAATCAAACTCACCAACCACTGGGTGGGTCAACTAATTGGTGATAACACATAATATTATGCCCTTAGCAGCGTAGCCTGGTGGAAAAGCGAGCAATAAAATTTGAAGAACGTAGGTATGTTCGGTTACCATCTTGTACATACATTAGGGAAACTGTTCTGCGCGCAACTTTGTCTGGTTTAAGTTCTTTTGGTTTTGGAACTCCTTAATTTTCCGGGATAAAAACTAGCCTATGTCACTCTCCAGGGTCCTCAACTATAAACATGCTAAAAATCACGTTGATCCATTACTCCGTTGCGGCGTGATTGAAGGACAAACCACCAAACAAACACACTTTCGCATTTATAATATTAGTATGATATTATAATATGAAGTATGATACCAACTTAATCAATATCACTATTTATCGATATCGGTTTATTTTGAGAATACAGAAGTCACAAGTCACAAGTCACAACCTTCGAAAATATTATTTGAGCAATCCTAATCGCCTGACTAAGATGTATCTTTTATCAATGACATGTTTCAGATAAGATCATGATTAGATCAAGCAATTGGAAGTACTCGTGTTACGTGTATCAGACAAAAGAAGAAAAACCTGTATCAATTTACCTATATTTACTTGAGCCACTGTTGACAGTTCGAACGTTTGGTCCACTTGTTCCCACTTGCGGGACAACTTGGGTGGAGCGAAGTAGGTATAGTTACTAATTATTATTATTACTCATCCCGAACCACACGAGTAATAGTACTCTGTGACCGAACTTCAAGAACGATCATGGTTGCAATACCTAGACCGTTGTCATAAGAGAGCGACAAAAGCGACAGGCAACACGACGCGATCGTCGTCGTTAGTCTTAACGTCTTGACAGACGATTTACACACTGTCTAGGCGACACTTTTTCCTGTGGCTAAACAAGCCGATACGCGAGCGACACTTACGGCCACAAATGGGGCAGCTGAACCTGTCGTCGCAAAATAAAGGGCCTGTGGTATGCCTCCTTACTCTTCTTTGGGCAAGAACGTCAGACCAGTCTTCATCATGAGCACGGCAACCATCCTTGATGCTTTTACGCCATTTGAGGCTGTCCTGTGGGAGCTCTTCCCATTGACTGAATTTTATGTTAAAATCAGCCATGTCTCTCTTGGCACAGTCTTTCAGCCTCAACCGCGGTCGGCCCACCTGCCTTTTAGCGTGCGCTACAGCACCAAGGAGAACCTGCCGAGGCAAGCGAGAGGGCTCCATCTGAGCGAAAACGTAGGCCACGCGAACAGTCAGCTAGTGCATAATACTGTCGTGTCGGAAATCGCAATGTATCGAGTCCCGTTGTCGCGTTTGCTGGCGTAGGACGCCCGGCTCCTTTAGGATTAAACTTTTGAATTTGGATGCATCTCCAGACCCTATACACAACATAATCATCATCATTTCTACACATCAGTCATCACAAACTCACTACTGAGCATGAGTCTTCTCTCAGAATGAGAAGGGTTAGACCACATTCCATCCATCCAAACTTTCGCATTTATAATATTAGTATAGATAGATACAAGTAGGTATTGTCTGCATACGTATAGGTACTTATGTGAATTGGGATCAATGTCGTATGTTCTAGGTACGCATTTCCTAAGATAATTGTCTAATAGCGGATACCTGTTCAGATCTAGAACGCGGGAAGTGCTTGGAAAATGTTTAATTCATGTCCAATATGTATGGGATTGGGAAAGCTGCAAAAGCCATTAACTCTGATGCTGGTACGGGAAGTAAGATCGGATCTTTATAGGAAACTAAGTGTTTTCCGCAACCGCGTGCGCGTGGTTCTTGGGTTTTTCTATTTTAATTGGGTTAATGTTTGATTTTTTTACCAACTTCCAAATAGTAGGCGGTTCTCAGTTCGGCGCGTATGTTTCCCGGGATAAAAAGTAGGTACTAGGTACTTTTTAACCCGGAAAACATCGTGAGAGACTGGAGACTCGTGCTCAGCAGTAATCCAGCAATGGGTTGATGTGACAGCGACTCTTGGGAAGATGATTTTGTTGACAAATTAAATCGATACTTAATATTATAATTGCGAAAGTTTGGATGAATGGATGTATGGATGGATGTTTGTTACTCAATCACGCCTGAACGGCTGAACGAATCTGGATGAAATTTGGCACAGAGATAGATTACTTATACTTACCCTTTCTTCGGCGTTACAACCCTTTGTGGGTCTTGGCCTTCTCCACAGTTTCTCTCCGCCTGGCCTATCTATCATTGGCCTCCTCCTTCTTCAGATATTGATTATAGTCTGGAATAACACATAGGCTACTTTTTATCACGAAAAATTAAGGAGTTCCCGCGGAACCAAAAAACTTCAAACCGCGCGGACGTAGTCGCGGGCATCAGCTAGTTTTCAAATAAAAAGGTAGGTAGGTACTCAATTTGCCTATAGTTGTGTTGTTTTTGGTGTGTTATGAACTTACTAGCTGATGCCCACGACTTCGTCCGCGTGGACTTAGGCTATTTAAAAAAAAACAGTGTATTTTCGGGGATAAAAAGTAGCCTATGTCATTCTTTAGGTCCTCAGACCTCAACTATACCCATGCAAAGAATCAGTCGATCCGTAGCTCTGTTGCGGCGTGTATGAAGGATAAACCAACAATCAAACACACTTTCCCATCCTATAATATAAGTACCTACTTATGAAGTATGATTGGTGTTGTACCTAATTGAGAATTGTTCAACGTGTCACCGCGTCACGAATCATTTTGCATGCGCCTGCGCACGATGCGTGATCATGACCATGTAAAAGCTTTCCTGTTTAATCGCATGCCCAGTTGAGGTTTTTGCCTTTTCCCTGTAAATGAGAGCAAATTAGATACGCTTAGAGAATAGCATTGGCTACTAATTTGATTAGTTTATATTATGTAGATGTAGATAGATAGATAAATGCTTTATTGCCACACAAAACATTAAAAAGAAATAATATAGTTAACAAGCAAAAAGAAATGACAATTAATGCGCAAAGACGGTCTCATCACTATAAAAGTGATAAGACCGCCTTAGATGTAAGTTGTATAAGCAAACGTTTGTCTGTTTGTTATTTACAGTTTACACCTTTTCAATCAGTTTAGCAGAATTAGACGAGTTGATACAGAGGCTATAACTGCATCCCGGGGAAGGACATAAGCTACTTTTTATCCCGGAAAATTAAGGAGTTTCCGAGGGAATCAAATGTCAATTATGCTTCAATTTTACCCGCAAATTACTTATTAATATATAGAAGGACATACGAGTAGGCAAATTTTTATCCAGGAAAATTAAAGAGTTTCCGAGGGAATCAAACGTCATAGTTATATTTCTCCCGCAAATGACTAATTAATACTGTCCATTCTCTCCCATGTATTTATATACAGTCACGTCCATCGCAATGTTCTTTGTTCCTCACTCTCATAGCTCTCCGTATAAGGAGAGTTAATCACTTGCCAGCTATTTGCACGTGCGCTTACTGAACAGAGCATATACCCTTACCACGAGATTTTAAAACACACCGACTTTGAGCGTACAACTTTAGCGTCGTTAATAACTTTGGCGTCAGAGTAAAATTAACTCAAATATCCTTGATTTAAAGTCACATATTTAGTAAACATATTTTAAAGTATCATAATATAGTATTAGTATACCATTCCGTTTGCAGCGCTGCATTATGGACGAATTTGAGCTTTAACAAGTAGTAAATATTATTTAAAAAACTGTAACTCGGCTACGGAAAAAATTACAGGGACCACCACTTTTTGGATGTAACATACTTTAAATCGATTTTGTCCGTTTAAAATGTAGCCTATGACCATAGTAACGAATCGATTCATCAAAATCGGCTCAGTAGTTTAAACAATACGATAAAACATATATTTAAAATGTTACAAACAAACAAACCGACAAAGACGTGCCACCATGCGATTTAGCGTTCCGGTACGATGCCGTGTAGAAACCGCATAGGGATTTGGGTTAAATATAACTGCCATGCCCCTAACAGGTTAGCCCGCTACCATCTTAGACTGCATCTTCAATTACCATCAGGTGAGATCGCAATTCGCAGTCAAGGGTGTAGCTAACTTGTAGTGGATAAAAGAAAAACATACATACATACATAGACTGACTTCCTTTTGGCTTTGCCGTGTTCTGGTTAAAACAGGACGCTAGGGCTAATAATTCTATTTTATTATTATTCAACAAGTATCTACACGGAAATAAAGAAGATTTAATAATAACACCCCAGTGTATCAACGCTCGATTACGCCCATCGCCAGTATGATTAAAAACCTTGTGGTAAGGGTACTGTTCTAATGTTATGGGCATAGTTTAGTTAGAGATTTCACAGCAAGAATGTTTACGTCTCACGTCGATGGTGATTGATATTTGATAGGTATTGTTAGTATAGTACCTAGTTATTCTTTCTTTTCTAACTTAGAAAAGAAATTCTAGGAACTTGATTTTCTGAGACAAGAATGTACCAATCTATCTTTTTGCGTAAAAACTCAAGTAGGAGGAACTATGGAATCGGGTAGGGGGAAAATGGCAGAACATAATGTAAAGGCACTATAATAATATATTCCATAACACAATAGCACAGTGCGAACTTGTATTACAGCTTTTGCACTAAATAAAACTATCAATCTTTACGAGTTTGAAAAAGTTTGAAACAATAGGTATACCTAGCTGAATGCGCATTGAATGTCTGAAATTCAGTCGGGAGGACATTTTTTTAGTTTTCACGCTAAGTATATTCTATAACATAATAGCAGTACTACAGCTTTTGCACTAAATGAAAGTAACCATCTTTACGAGCTTGAAACAATAGGTAGGTATACCTAGCTGAATGTGCATTGAATGTCTGAAATTCAGTCGGGAGGACATTTTTTTAGTTTTCACGCTAAGCCCAGCAACAAAAATGCATTGAACTGAGATATCCAATTGGTGGATTTTTTCCACGTTAGCTAAATTTAAAATACCTACCTACCTACTACACTTTGCAGTGGAAAATGGAAAATAGTATTTTTTCTTGCCAGTCTTTTGTAACCGGCAAAACGGTTATAAGTATTAAATATTAACTAAGTACTTACTAGAAAAAAAAAACAAATTGGAAACGGTTAGGACCTTCTACGGCTTTACATCTGCCTGAAAGAATAATTGTCCACACAATTTGCAGCTGCAGTCGGCTAAATGTCAACGTTAATTGAAAGTCAAGGTTTAATTCCTAGAGTTAAATGCTTACCTACCAGTAGTTTAATTTCAACCGCGACTTCGCTAGCTTTTTTGAGATTCGATACGAATTCGGTATGGAAATATAAGGAGCACACGTGCAAACTGCAAAGTGGGGTAGAGTCGAGGCACAGCTTCTTTTTGTTTTATTACAACTCAATATGATTTATAGTAGGTACCTATATTAGTAGCTATATATTTAGGCTGCCCTTTTATTTACCTCCTAATTTTTGATTATCTTTTTTATAGGTCTAGGTTCTTAACTTCTTACTAAAGTTGGTCTTGGTCTGGAGTTACATAATACTTTTAATGATAAGAGCTTCGCACACTTTGTTCTCTATTTGTTTAATTTTATTAGTACATATTTTAATGTTTTTGTGTGGAATCAAAGAGTTTATCTATCTATATCATGTCTAGTGTCTACCGTGTCTGTCAAACCAATTTCAACCGTATGACAAATTTAATAAAGCCGAGTTTAAGTTGCTACCAAAAAAGACGTTGCGTCTCGATAGCTGACCATCGTTGACAATCGACCACACCGTAGGTGGTTCATTACAAACCATGTACATAGTATTTAAATGTTGTTATCTAAGACGATAGTATTCTACAGGTGTTCTATGAGCCGTAATAATATTATGCACTATGATGCATTAATGTAGTTTAACAGCTAGGTATTTAAGTTACTAGGTTCTACGTTCCTAGAGAGGTGCTTAATAACAGCAACAGGTGTTTTGAAATGATTATTTGCCTTAAAATATACGTATACTATTAGCTTAATATATCCTGCGTGAAAGGCTAAATTAAGACCTAAGAAGGCCAAGGGCTTATTATAAATATGAAGGAAGTCGGTTGATAAAATTAAAATTAAAATTGACAAGCCATAATATAAAAAGTCTATGACTAAAGCAAACTCTAGATAGGTACCTATCATCGAACACACTACATAATATAAGAAGTATCCATGAAGACAAACGATTGTTTTTATCAAAAACAACATTTACTTAAACTTTTTGTGCATGTACGCCCACAACTATAAGTATAATATAGGGTACGACCTACTATTAAAAAAGTTAACCATAGACACGTGGCAACTTTTTTCTTGCACTCCGATACGCTGCCTTGCCTTGCCATATGCCACGGCGCGTGCCCTTTTATACGGGCCACAGGACACGTAGGACTTGGGTCTTGGGAGTAACCATGCGTGTCTACCCCAGGGTTAAGTAAATACTCGTTAGTGTTTGGCCCATTTAGGTACTTCTTTTCTTATTTTATTTTTTAATTAGCGCTTGGCTGCAATCAGACCTGCTTGCAAGTGGTGATGCAGCCTAAGGTGGAGTGCGCTTGCCTAGAAGAGGCCTATTCACTGTTGATTTGAAGGTATACCTATACCTATTAAAAGTTCCGCATCCCAGCGGTATATAGTTTTATTTTGCGGCATGTGATAAATGTTCTCCTAACCGAATTTCGGCTACGGCATCCAAGTCTGGTAGTTTATCACTAGATGTGTCTGCGCAAAAATAGGTGCGCACCTCATACTTCGATGAGGGTGCCATGAGCCATCCGACATTACCTGAGGGATGAGGCGCAGAACCAACGGCTTTTCGTGCTCCCTTTCATTGCCTATTTCGACCGCCTGCTAACCTGCTACCCAAAATAATTTCAAGTTTGAAAAATACCCAAACCGGGACCTTTATTGCGTTTCTTTCAATAAGGTAATAGTTCGAATAAGTATCAAAATATACGATCCATATTTTTGTCTACTCTAATCTTACAAAAAAACTGTAAAAAGTTGTAAGTGCGTAAGTTGATATGGTATCTACTCCTTACGCTCACTTGTCAACCAGTAAAAAGTACAAGTTTACAACATAATATAACCATAAGCTAGAGGCCTATCGGGTCTTCTCTATTTTTACGTAATGTAACTTTCACCTTATGCAGTATGCACATGGGTATTGGGTACGGAAGTCCCGACTCGATCAAGTTTAAAGTTATTCACTACTAACTGATGCCCACGACTTCGTCCGCGTGGTGTAAGTTTTTTTAAAGTAGCCTATGTCACTCTCCAGATCCTCAACTATACCCATGCAAAAAATCACGTCGATCCGTTGCTCTGAATAACCCAACAAACAAACCCACTTTCGCATTTATAATATTAGTATGATTTATCTAATAACGTTTATTGGAACGTTACACTGTATGGACTATGGGGATATGGACAGATGTTGACGAACCGGTATGGAACGTTAAGAATGCGTCAAAAGGAACGCCCGGTCTTGTTTATACAGGTTGATTCGATAATGGTCCTTTTATTTTCTTTTTCTTTCGTTTTATTTACTTTAGAAAATAATTATTATTGGTTTATTCGCTTATGTTAAGGTAACTGTCAATGCGTTTTATTGTGTATTTTCTGTGTCTATGTTTTTATTGTTTGTTTATGTAATATGTAAACGATGGCCGTAACATCATCCGTGTGAATTTAGGTTTTTAAAAATCCCATGGGAACTCTTAAATTTTCCGAGATAAAAAGTAGCCCATGTTGCTCAGCCGATTATCTGGCTATAAACAATGCAAAAATCACGTCGATCCGTAGCTCTTTTTTGGGATGATTGAAGGACAACAAACAAATACCTTCACAATGTGTTCGTTTGTTGGCTTAAATCTGTCAATAAAATGTTAACCACTACAAGTTGAGTACAAGTGTACAACCCCATCACTTTACATAACCGGAGCAAGTTTCTACATTCATTGAGTATGCTAATTAATTTGTAGTGATTGCGTGATCGGTGATCGCTTGATCGAGTGTTGAAAGTTGCACACACAAACAATACCGTATGTAGTGTAAACTACTGTAAACTGAATAATGTGCCATTTTGAGAAGTCCAGTCTGTCAACGATTTGTTCTCGACGAATACGAGCACGATATAGTCATCTTCATAGAGTTCTGGCCACCACGCTGCTGGCCAAGGATTGGAATGCATTATGGATAAGGATTTGGCATGTAGGATTACCTACTCAAGTTTTCACCCTATCCGCTCAGCTTATTATTTTTTTATTTATTAAATAGATGGTTGACAGACAGCCGGACAACGAGGTGATCCTATAAGGGTTCCTCTTTCCTCTTAAGATACGGAACCCTAAAAACGATCAGTAATTGCGAATAAAATTTTCATAGAATTTTAAATCTTAAACACCTGAGCAAACTTTGCCGTTCCGATAAGCAATTAATCAAAATTAATAATCGTAATAATACATAATACGCAAATTGAATAATTTTTTTATAGGAAACTTCCATGCAAAATGCTTAATCACTATGTACACTGTTGAAAGTATACTTATAAAGAAACTCGTGCAAAATGTATTTGTTTCAGACATAATTTTTTGCTTAATTTGTAACCGATAGACGTCTACATTGGACGACTGTTGTAAGGATCTCAGAACATACTCGTAGCCTTGTGCAGTTTATGTCCAGCGGCTCCAATGTACTCGCTCGAAAACTAGTGACAATTTATGTTTATGTAGAATATAAATAATTGCAAAAAAATAACAGGACGTTTTCTTGTTATTGTATTAGATAATATGAAACACTAGCTAATGCCCGCGACTTCGTCCGCGTGGATTGAGGTATTTCGGTTCCCGCGGGAACTCTTTAATTTTCCGGGATAAAAAGTAGCCTATGTGTTATTCCAGAGCCAGACTATAATCTATCTCTGTGCCAAATTTCATCCAGATCCGTTTAGCCGTTGGGGCGTGATTGAGTAACAAACATCCATCCATCCATACATCCATCCATCCAAACTTTCGCATTTATAATATTAGTATAGATAAAAATCAAATTGACCTTTTATTTTAAATTATACTTTTTCACACCCTGTATAAGATATAATTATTACTACAGTTGCATCTAAACACGGGGTGATAAGGGTCGGCGCGGGTCCCCTCGCCAAATAGGGAGTTCGCACCTGGCAGTAACCATAGCGATCAAATCACTACATCGATGGCTTTCGCCTTTTGATCGATAAAATCCTTTGATAAAATCATAACGGCTACGTCTAAGTTTTTTTTTAATTATTTCCTGTCAAGTGTCAAAGGTATATGAAGCCCTTGAAGTTTTCATCAGGCATTCAGCAAAATAAAGAATTTTCAATTGTGAATTCGCCTTTATTTTGAACACTGACTTTTTTAAATACCACAGGAACTCTTCTATTTTCGTGAATAAAAAGAACCATTATTATGTTGCCGCACTCTAGAATACATGCTATCTCTAGACTCTGTTCCAAATTTTGTCAAAATCAGTCACACAGGCCAGGCAGAGCCGCTTTCGCATTTTTAGGGTTCCGTAGCCAAATTTGGCAAAAACGGAACCCTTATAGATTCGTCATGTCTGTCTGTCTGTCTGTCTGTCTGTCTGTCTGTCCGTCCGTATGTCACAGCCACTTTTTTCCGAAACTATAAGAACTATACTGTTGAAACTTGGTAAGTAGATGTATTCTGTGAACCGCATTAAGATTTTCACACAAAAATAGAAAAAAAACAATAAATTTTGGGGGTCCCCATACTTAGAACTGAAACTCAAAAATTTTTTTTTCATCAAACCCATACGTGTGGGGTATCTATGGATAGGTCTTCAAAAATGATATTGAGGTTTCTAATATCATTTTTGTCTAAACTGAATAGTTTGCGCGAGAGACACTTCCAAAGTGGTAAAATGTTGGTCCCCCCCCCCCGTAACTTCTAAAATAAGAGAATGATAAAACTAAAAAAAATATATGATGTACATTACCATGCAAACTTCCACCGAAAATTGGTTTGAACGAGATCTAGTAAGTAGTTTTTTTTTAATAATTTAAAACTTACTACAGGTTTGTACGGAACCCTCGGTGCGAGAGTCCGACTCGCACTTGGCCGGTTTTAAGTACCTAAATGGAATATGGATTAGTAATGACATAATTCTAAATAATTATGTTATTTAAAAATTAAGTTTGTATCACTTTTTAGTTATGTAAGTTGTTAGGCTTTTGATTAGATAATGATTAATGAATTATTGAACCCTACTTTCACCTATTTCTTGGATAAAAATATGATTTAAATTATTAGATACTAGGAACATCACATAATCATAGATGAATCACTTTAACTCGAAAAATTATTAATTTGTATGCATGAGCGTATAAAAAGTCAGAAAGCTTTACAACATACAGAAAAATGAATATGTAATGATATCTACAGGTACCTACTGAGAAATAATTATTTAAGCGCTTTTTTTAAAACGTCATAATTAGTAAGTACCTAGATCTGTTATAATTTTTCACGAATAGTAAGTACCTAGTTAGATAACTAATTAACTACAAAAGTAAAAAGCTTTCGAATTTCAGCGAAACTAGCCAAATTTTTTTTAAGAAATTCGAACTTAATACGCATTTTTCCATAGACTACACACTAACTTTTTAATAAGGCAAAGGGCGCGTGCCGTACAGCCAAGCGTGGCGTATGGGGACGAGCAGATGACACGCGACCGTTACGCCAGCTGCATGGAAAGGATGCGTTTTGTACGATTTATGGTGTTTTGGCTACATTTTATATCGCGAATACCATAGATTTAGGACTGGCGAATACCTACTCCTTCAAAATAATTTATGCATGACCTTGTTGCAATTTTTTGTGGCACGTGTGCGCATCACATGGAATACGGCTGTTAAATAAATTGATTGACTATCATATCAACATACATTACAGTTTAAACACTGGGCCTAGAAACGTCATGCTCTGTAATATGGATTGTAGACCCTGCCGAGCGATCGCGTAACTTCTGCATCAATCATTGATACATCGCAATCACCTCTGATTGGTTAACACTCTTCCACTATTGGACATAATCCATTGACGCAGCAAGAATGCCATAAATTCAGCCAATTACAAGAATTGATACTGTAACAATGATTGATGCAGAAGTTACGCGATCGCTCGGCTGGTCTAGTTAGTCCCTTCAGTCGCTACTCCCAACTCTGAAAGGATTTTTCGATATTCCTACCCGAGCGAAGCTGGGTCGAGTAAGCTAGTAGATAACGATATACGATTAATTATTATGCAAATGGATTGCTTTAAATGTGACGAGGCACATAAACCAGTCCTCTAATTATTACCAAAAAAAGTGATCTGAAGCTAAGTGAGAGTTGTGATCGCTTTCCTCGTACACAGTTCTGGATTCGATCGATCGAAGTGATTTCGTTCAGGGAAAGATGTAACTGCGCGAGGTCTTCATGGCCGCACAGCCATGATGCCGTGACCTAAGTCATGTCGTAAGTGAGAGCTGTGATCGCTTCCCTCATGCACGGTTCTGGATTCGATCGATCTAAGTGATGTTGTACGGAATCTAAGTATGTGAGGTCACCACGCATGATACTAATACGAGCTGCGATCGTTTCCCTCATCAGCGGACTCAGCGGTGCTCAGTTCGATCAATTAAAGATAAATAAAGTAATTTATCATGAACCAATCATGCATTAAATTCACGTAACTTACAGCCCAGGTAAAATGGTTGGTAGCATTGATGTAGAATTTTAGTGTAGGTACCTACTCATTCTATTTCGATGGTTGGTAGGCTAAAAAATTAAAAATCACAGATGGCTATAAATATAGCCAGTAAGAAAAGCATAATAATAGTATCAAATACAAATTACTATAAAAGATTTTGATTTAAAAATCTATACTTAATATGTAATAATTAATATTCCACATAAAAACCGCTGGTCACGGAGCTATGACCATTGGAGCGCAATAAATGTGCCATTTCTTCAATTCGTTCATGCTTTCGTTTCACGATCACTAGGTATGATACCGTAGCTACTATAGATCATATTGAGTATTTTGACGACCTCCCTGGCACAGTGTTGAGCGCTGTTGTCTTAACGTGGGAGGTCCTGGGTTCGATTCTCGGCAGGGTCAATTTTGGGAATTTATAATTTCAGAATTTTCTCTGGTCTGGTCTGGTGGCAGGCTTCGGCCCTGGCTAGTTACCGAAACCGACTAGGGATATGGGTTTAATACCCCTAACAGGTTAGCCCGCTACCATCTTAGACTGCATCATCACTTAGTACTTACCATCACATGAGATCGCAGTCAAGGGCAACTTGTAGTGAAATAAAAAAAAAGTCGCAATGATTTTCCTACTCTACGTTTTGAATTATAACAGACGTGCTTTGAATTTTTTGAAGTCCATACGAAACAATAAATTTATCTGCTAATCGCAATCCTTTAATATCCTGGCCAAAAGCGCACAGGAACCCTAACGTAACGATAATTCAGCCAATCACTACAAATTATATTAGCAGGGTCCTGAGCTAGCACTTTAAAGATAGAATGGCGATCATTATAACCTCTACTTCTTTCACTATTTGTTAATGAACTCAGGCTACAGAGATAAGTAATGAAACAAAACGTCCTCCAATGTGCTCTAAATCTTACTATTCACAAATCACAAGTAGTTAGTGATGTATACTTATGTTGCTCTGATTCGTGATTCAATTGCAACAAAAAGTGCAGCTACAACTCAGAACGTCTCACCTACTTTTTCTGAATCCATAAATCCAGCTAGCTATTAGCCTGTAATTTTGTTAATGCCAATCTTAATTAGGCTAAATTACAATAATTAACTGTACTTATGCATTACAATTATGCAAGTTACGTCTTTGATCGATTTTATTGCGTGGAGTTGCATTATATTAAGTAATAAGCTTCATATTATAAGACCGTCTTGGATAGAATTACAGAAATAGTCAAAGTTGGCTTGAAGAGAGTTTCTTAGAAATTTATAAAGTAACTTGAGTAAAGATAAAAATGTATTCAATGTCAAAACAACTTGAGCGAGCGAATTAGTTAGTAATTACACTCATTGTTACCATTGAAGCATATCTACCAGGGAGACAGCAAGCGGAGGAAGTCGACAAGGGCCCGACTATCACGAAGGTCAAAGACATGTGGATAATGTGTGAATATGATAAAATTCCTTGCGTGTTTTCTATACAACTTCTTCTTGCTTATCTCATCCTGGTTATCTAAATGTTTTCAAACTGCTTACTTTATAAGAAACTTTGAGTGCCATATCAGGTTCTTTGTAGACAATAGAGCTTGTTTCTTCTTATTACTAGCGTATTTCAGAACCAGATTTTTTTTAATCCATAAATCCGGTTACTGGGTATAATCCGCAGTTTTATAATATTTAATTTTATAGCATCATAAAAAGTGTTACAAAATAACGATTTCTCAGTCCGTTAGCCCGCATCCCCTATTTTTTACTAGTGCACGTAACTCGAGTAGCATTTTATAAATTGTAGGACTTCTCCTTACCTTAGGACCTTAGGTATATTTTATAGTACCATACAAATAATATTTTACAGTTACTATAGAAATAAAAACGAGGCCAAATTGTTGTCAAAACAATTTTGAAGAGAGAAGGCAACAATAAGAGAAGAGACGAATAAAAATGTCTCTACTTTTTACTTCGTAGAATGTAGTGATGGCACATTTTGTGCTCTATACCTACTTAGTCTGAGTTTGCGCTATTTCATGCTATTCTATTTAGGGCCGATTTTTCAATCCTCAGATAAACAACTAGATAGTAGATATTCGATGGATAGCGCAAATTGTGGCAAATTCGTATTTATCAACAGGCAGATATGAGTTAACTGTCGAATAAAGTCTGTAACTGACGAATATATTTATCTGCTTCTTTGAGAGCCGGATAAAGGGCTATCTGCCTGTTTGTTATGACGTTTTGAAGTTTTTAGGTTATACATTTTGTGTAACTAGTACCTATGACCTATTTATATGTGCCGCCTAGTGTTTAGGTATAATACCTATTATTCTTTCATTCAGAATTTTCAATTTTCATTCCGTGTTCTTCTTGTACGATCATTAGTAGTAGGTAGTTAGGTACCTATTGATAACAATGGATATTTTCGACACGATTGATGACTTTGCAATTGAAGAAGATTTTCAGTTCCTTAACTATATAAATCCTCCTGAGAGAAAAAGCAGAGTTCTGAGAAAGAGAGTTGACCACTACATTACCTGGGATGATAAGGAATTTTGGAGGAGATTTCGTCTGAAAAAGGATACTGTTGCCTACTTACTTTTATTGATTGAGGATAAAATTAAACATAAAACGCTAAGGTTTGTTGTTATATTATTTTCTATTCTTTATACCTGTTATCTATCTTGTCTTCTTTTCTCACTTTTCATCGTAAATGTGATTTTAACAGAATTTCAATTGACTATGATGCATATTAAACAACGTGAAAAACAAACCTAGGTACTTAGGTACTTACCTACTTATGTATTTTTATTTAACAACACATTGTTTCAGGAATAATTGTGTCCCACCAATGCATCAACTACTACTAACGCTACGTTTTTATGCAACTGGTAGTTTTTATATAACAATTGGAGATTTTGGAGGACTACATAACTCCACACTATGCAAAATCATAAAGAGGGTGACAGAAGCAATTGCTTCTACGCGAAAAAAATTTGTTCGTTTACCTGGAACTAGAGAAGAAATTCTGTCCATACAGGAGAAATTTTATAACATAGCAAGATTTCCAAGAGTCATTGCTGCTTTGGATGGCACTCACATAAGAATAATTTCACCAGGTCAGTACAGTAGTTTTTATTTTTACTGAATTTATACTTAGCTATTTTTATCTATCTGTGCTTTTCGTTTGTTTCTATTGTTTTTCAGGTGGAGATACTGCAGAAAATTTCAGAAACCGGAAAAGTTTTTTTTCTTTAAATGTGCAGGCTATGTGCACATCAGATTTACAATTCCTAGATATTGTAACTCGATGGCCAGGTTCAACACACGACAGTATGATATTCTCCAATTCGTCTGCCAAATATTATTGTGATAATGGAGCTTTTGGGAATGGAATTGTACTTGGCGATAGTGGATATTTTTTAACTGATTATTTGTTGACACCTCTAAGCAATCCCTGCACAGAAGTTGAACAATTATACAACGAGTCTCATATAAGGACTAGAAATGTGATTGAAAGATGCTTTGGTGTGTGGAAGAGAAGATTCCCTGTGCTGAGTGTTGGACTCAGATGTAAGATACCTCTTGCTCAGGATATCATTGTGGCTACTGCTATACTACACAATTTAGCTTGCAGCAGAAAAGAAGGAGAGCCACCAATAGACTCTGAGGTTCCAATACCACCACAACCAGTATTTCCAGTAGTACCTGTAGATGTCAATGCAGAAACAACAAGACCTACAAGCACGAGAAACAATGTACTAGAATATTTTGAATCTCTGATAAGCTAAATTTTGCCCTACATGAAGTCCTTAATTATATTGAATTTTTTGAATATTGTACGAAAATAAACTAACTGGTATGAAAACACACTTTTATTTCCTATTAACTATTTAGATAAAATACAAAAATATACCACACAGTGGTATTACATATACAGTGGATTTCGGGTATAACGACACTCCGGTCGCAATATCTGCATGGGATTTCTAGGAAATCCACTGTAATATTTCTAGTTAGTCCTTTTCATTGAAGTCAGCATCAGCTGATGCAATTCCACTTTTCTATTTTCTTCGTTTCGAAGATTGGACATCTTTAATTCGTGTTCCTCTTTTTTAAATAAATGCTCAGTTTGTGCTATCCTTTGCTGGAGCTTTACTAGTTCCAGCCGTGCTGCACTTAACTCATCAAGCTTTTCTGTGACTGTGTGGTGACTCGCTTTTTTGGGTTTCAATTCTTTAGAAATTTTTGATTTTAAGGATTTTGGATTCCATGTCTCCCATTTGTTAGTAGAATCTAAAAAAAGAATGATTGCATCATTTTAATTAAACTTGCAGAGTAATTTAGTCTGCCTTGTTGGTCTAGTGGTTAGCATGTCAACTGCAATTGACAAGGTGCTGGGTTTGATTCTCAGCTCGGATCAAAAACACATGAGTATATTATAAAATATTATTTTTTAGACAGCAGTAACTAGAGAAGTTAGTGGAGTTTTATTCCTGAGCTTCACAGAGCAGAGCCTCTACGAAAGTGAGGATATAGAGAGAGAGAGGTACCTTTGCACACGTGCAATTTAATAGCACATGGCTAATCTCTCTGAAGATTGGTCTACATGGTCGAAATTAAGTCAGAGGTTAATTTGAAACGAGGCAAATGAGTTGTCCAGAAATACTATAATATACAGGTAGATTTAACTTAAAAATTTGAAAAAAAAAGAAATGTACATAGGAATTTACCAATTATGTCAACGATGTCATCATTTTTGGCATTTACCACCTCAGGAGTTGGGTTGGTAAATTTTAAATCTGAAATAAAAAACCAGTTGAATTACATTGCTAGGAACAATAATTTACATTGTGTTAACATGATTAAGAACTTGTGTTACCAATTATGTCAACGATGTCATCATTTTTGGCATTTACCACCTCAGGAGTTGGGTTGGTAAATTTTAAATCTGAAATAAAAAACCAGTTGAATTACATTGCTAGGAACAATAATTTACATTGTGTTAACATGATTAAGCACTTGTGTTACCAATTATGTCAACGATGTCATCATTTTTGGCATTTACCACCTCAGGAGTTGGGTTGGTAAATTTTAAATCTGTAATAAAAAACTAGTTGAATTACATTGCTAGGAACAATTTTCATTGTGTTAACATGAATAAGAACTTGTGTAATTGTAAAAGAGAGCAACACTTTGATGAGGCATGATGAACACTATCCGCCAACTTTCATTATAATATTACCGACACTACAGCAGTAGGTATAGAGACCCAGTGTATAAATAAGGAAAAATATACATCATTTGATACCTCATAAGTTGTTATATGTATAACTATTAGGAAAATAACATACCAGCAGTTCCATCCAGCACGGTAGTAGTGTTTTCTTGTACATATTCTAAATCTATCTCCACTTCATCATTTTTAATAATTTCAATGTGATTATCTGAGAATACAAATAAAAAGGGTTATAAAGCCATATAATAGGTATAATAGTGTAATTTGCAAATGAGACAAATTGAATAGGTAAGTATTTATTACAACGGCTACATACCTATAATGTTGTCCGAGTCATTACGTGGATCTAACCCCGATATGTTAGTAGATATCGCTATCAATTTTTCTTCATCCTCATTGAGATCAGGAGCATTGGAAGGCCCGCCACCAGTCTTGTAATACTCCTGTCTATGGCTAGTCAGTTTTTTCTTAACATTTTTTTTCAAACTTTCATATTTAAGTTTTAGTGTTTTGCTTGAACGAAATGTTCCATTCGAGGCCGAATTAAATATAGAGGCAATCTTGGTCCACGCTGCATCTTTATCTTTATTGGTCACTGCGTCTGTTTTTTTATTTTCTAATACAGTGCGGAATTTTGTCACAAGTTCGGTAAGTAAGTTAACTTCCGACTTTTGGAAGTTAGACGCACGATCTCGTTTCTTTACTTCCTCCATAGGTATTTGAATAAAATAAGCACAAAACCAAACAGAAACACCACCGACCAGAAAAGAAGCCAAACACCGAACACGAAATGAAATTTGCGCAAATTCGAGGTTATGAATTCTTGCGATAAACGTCATTCGATAAACAAACGTCCTTTCACAGTCTAATGCATTGAATGATATATGTGTCTATCTCGCTTGCACATATTTAGTGTGAAGTTGCTCCGAAAATACCATAGATAGCTATCCATTGGTTAAAAAGTGATTGAAAAATTGAAAAATTATAATCCCTAGATAAACTGTCAGATAATTTTATTCTCACGATAGTTAACCAGTAGTTTATCTGAGGATTAAAAAATCGGCCCTTAGATAACAAAAAAAATTAACAAGTTCGAGCACTTTAATAGCCCCTCAGATAGCTAGGTGTCCTCACATAGCTTAACCACGCAATCTTATTATCCGGCTGCTAATTCTTAAAAATATTTCTTAGTGATTAGCGGTCGTTAGTGCGTACGCGAAAGCATTAGTACGGGTCTGATGGTTTGCGCAACCACCTTATTGGAGTTACTAAGTTATGCGTAACACTTCGTGATTTTATGATTGATAAATCCCGTCATCTAGTCGTTTCGTTGGCCTACTTATTAAATCTAAGGATACAGTTGTTAATAGTAAAGTAGACCTTTTCATACCAGTGCCTTCAATGTCCATATCTTTTGATCGAACCTACATCACCGCTCATCACCCAACATAATATTAGGTATTTTCCCAACAATTGGTTTAAGAACTTACCGACTTAAGCTTAACGTCTGTCAAACGATTTATTAACCGCGACATGTACCTACCAAAACCAATTGTATGAAATGAAATTACTTAAATGTTTTCCGTACCGAAGCAAATTGATTTTATACCTATATTACCAATTATTTTGCTCTCACACGTAAGTACCTACAGTTTAGCATAGGAATTAGGAAATTAATTGTCGACTTAAGGTCAGTTACGAATTTTTACGTTTTGAAATTCTAGTAAATATTAATGGGCGTAGACATAATTGGCGGCGACACAATTTGTCCTTACTAAATGTATCATAATTATAAACTAACTAAACAATATCTATAGTATAAATCAATAATAAAAAACCAGGGTATTTGCAAGCACTTGTAAAGTAGGCAATCATAATGCAAGACTTAACCTATCAAATAATAATAAACATTGACTTATCACTTACTTGGTAGTTGGTACTGACTGCCATTACCGATATGTAACGCTATTAGTCTGACTCATTATATTGACTCAGAGACAAACCGCAAGGCATATTTTATAGAGTTAAAAAGAGTAATTAGCCAATTTCAGCCATCAAGCAGATATCTATCCTATTGAAAAGGTTTATAGGTCGAAATTAGTTTGTGTTCTATAACAATGGCTTCGAATTTTCGAATGCTTGTTCACATGGACATCAATGCCCAGTTTCTAAGTCAAAGGCAAACGAGGGGTTCCGAAATCAAAGCTGTGGTGTATGAACTTTTCAATACCCTTGCATTCGAACATAAAAGAATCTGCAACGGTTTTAAACATCTGCCTGCAGCGTGCTTTTGAATGTCAAAGCTTTATTTTGTAACATTTAATACAATGCCACCTAAGTAAAAATTACTTATAAAGTATGTCTTCCAGGGAAAAAATATTTCGATGAGAATGCGACACGCATTATGCATCGTGAGGTTAGGCCCGGCTATAATGGACCAAAAAATTACGTCATTTGAGCCGATCATTACACCCGTCACCTCCAATTTTCCCACGAGTCATTTACCTAACCTTTGTTTTTTTTGTTTTAGGATGTCAAATTTTCAACGAACAAGAAGCAAGGTTTGGTGGGGTGACGCACCACCGAATATTGGCAGCCCAGTGGCTCAACCCGAGTGGAACCAAAACGAGCGCAGAGACGAACAAAATTGGGAACCTCAGTTGCCTCACTGGATAGCAAATCAGCCTGAACAAAGGAATATTAGTGCAGATAATTTAGCGCAAGCTAATAATATGCCAAATCAGTGGCCTCTCCGACATGGCAGCCCCGGCAGTCATAAGAGTCAAGATTCAGGGTTTTCGGACTCTGACAGCTCTCCGCCCGTATCTCAATATTATTCTACGCCAGATAATAGTGATAAAGATAATAGCGATAAAAATAAATCGACAAATAGTAGCGACTCGAATAACAATGACAATATTACAGTTAAACAAGCAAACGATTCTCAAAACACACTGCATTGTAAAGATGTAAATAACTCAAACACATCAAATAATGTTAACTCTGCAACTCCAACGCCAAAGCCTCGATTAAGAAGTAGTAGTGTAATACAAACTCCTTACGATTTACAGAAATATTGCGAAGTTCATCACGATGAAGAGCATATGGAGTTGTTAAAAGACAAAGAAAATGAAAATACGAATAAAGTGGAATCAAAATATCCATCACCGAAAAACATTAACAGTGAGTCACTGAATAAGGAGAAGGTCACTAAAATCATAAACAAATCGCTGAATTCGAACTCCTCAAAAAATGTTAACAATGCTACACCAAACTCAACAATAATAACGAGCAATAAGGAAAATAGTCCAAATACGAGTGCAATACAAATAGATACCAAAGATATATCTGTAAAAAATTTAAATATTTTAAGTCCTTCTAAGAAATATCCGATTAAAAAATTCATATCGAGCACAGACAGTGACAGTACGAAGACGAGCAAAGTAGCTAAAGTAAAAGATTTGGAGACAAGTAAAATTATATCGGATGATAGTTTTGAATACATTAAATTATCACATAACAATGAAATTGCAGTCAACAACCAGCCCAGAGTTCGAACGCCTATATCAAATGTTTCATATGTACCGACTGAAAGAATTTCGACGGCAAAACCAGAATATAGGCGTAGTATGTCTAATGAAGAAAGTATTCCAATTTCAACGACACCTAAATTCCAGAGAAATAGACTTAATCAATCACTCAATTTCGAAGGGCAGAAGCTAGACCAGCAAATACTAGACATTCAGGAAGGATACCATTCCTTAGGGTATATCGATGAAGATGAATTACCAAAACCAGAAAAATTAAGTCCAAAAGAGCAAATGCATAAACCTATTAAAGCTTTACTTGGTAAAAATATCATGGATAGTCTCAATTTAAAACCAACTAAAAAAGCTGGACCCAAATCTAAACATCGATTTGCTACTAGAGGTGAAAAAATAAAGGATCAATTTAAGTTATTTACATCAAAAAAAGAAAAGCCCGGTGTTGTTTCAGACAAAGCTGGAGGAGTTTTGAATGGAAGTCGAGTGCCATCGCTAGGTCTGCCTAGGACTTGCGATGAAAGCTCATGGGTAATTGTGGGTCATCCACAACAAGAAATGTTGATACCTAACTATAACGAAAGACTAGTAGGAACGGAAAGTGATTCAAAAGGAAAAGATAAAGGAGCTTCTAACGAAAATATCGATAAATGCAGTCGTATAACCCCACCGCCACAATTTCAAGACAAACAAAGCATTCCATACGAAACCAATGCCAAAACGGACAAAAACTTAACACACGATTCGAAGAGAGAGAAATTAAAAATAGATGATTTAAACTTTACGGATGTTCAACTAGACTTAGGATGTACTTCCACGCCAAAAATGCTTGCACCGCATGAATACATGAATGGTGCTCAAAGTAGTACGAAGAATTCTCGTAGAGTTAATCTATTAGAAAATTTTAATGGCGGGTAAGTGCTCTTACTTTCATTGATATCAATGGCGCGAACTCTACGCCGGCAGAAGTTCATTGCCTATTGTTTAAATTTTCGGCACATGAATAACCATTTGATATGATAAAGATAAACGTAAAAAATATACACTGATTGATACATAATAGAATTATTTAAGCATAAACGTTTTTTTTCCCAGGTTAGTGTTGAACAATCGCAATGAAATATTGTTCAGAGAAAGGAGTATAGACCAGACAACATTAGAGCGTATCTGTGAAAGGAAGCCGGAATGTGTGCAATACTGGCTTTCGGACTTGGTCGGCTCTTGTGAGAACGAATGTATGACAACGCTGCAAAGCAAACCCTTAGGTGCCGAGATGAAAGCCTTGGTATCAGCCAGCTCTGCGACTATAACGGGGAACATAAAGAAGGTGCAGACCCATGGGCAAATCATAGTGCACCAATATAGTGACATTATAAGGTAAGAATCTTAGTCGTGCTATAATAACAGGTGCTATTTTCCTGATCAATGTGTAACAAATGTCGATGTGTAATTCTAGTGATTACCATTTACCCATTATGACGTAAGATAAATTAATTACAATGTTCTCATGGCTGGGAAACTTATCCGAACCATTAAAAATGGAGGCGTAGAAAACGATATATGTCTTGCCTATGCCCTATTTAATTTTCAGTAATGACCAATGAGACAGATAAAATGTGTTCCTTCCCAGTCTTACTAATTAAACCTGCTTCTTATGGCTTACTAGCTGATGCCCGCGACTTCGTCCGCGTGGATTGAGGTTTTTTGGTTCCCGCGGGAACTCTTTAATTTTCCGGGATAAAAAGTAAACTGTGTGTTGTTCCAGACTATAATCTATCTCTGTGCCAAATTTCATTCAGATTCAGATTCAGCGAGAAACCGTCAGCGTTGGCATCCTTATGTGGTTGAGGTTCAATCTGCCCGCACGAAACGTTTTTGCTCGACGTTTCTGATCCGAACCGCTAGAGTGTGGAACACTCTCCCAGCGCACGTGTTTCCTGCCACGTATAACTTAGGTACCTTCAAGGCAAGAGTGAATAGGCATCTTCTAGGCAAGCGCGCTCCAACCTAGACCTCATCATTGCTTTGCACTAAGCATGATTGTCGTCAAGCGCAAGCCTATCTAACAATAAAAAAAAAAAAAAAAAAAAAAAAAAAAAAAAAAGATCCGTTCAGCCATTCTGGCGTGATTGAGTAACAAACATCCTTAAGATGTTTTATGGTTTTCGCGGGAACTCTTAATTTTTTTTATACAAACCTTGTCCTGACTTTAACGAACACAAAAAAAAGAATTATCCAATTTGGTGCAGTCGTTCGGAAGTTATGCGCTAAGCAATATTCATTTTTAGGGTTCCGTAGCCAAATTTGGCAAAAACGGAACCCTTATAGATTCGTCATGTCTGTCTGTCTGTCTGTCCGTCCGTATGTCACAGCCACTTTTTTCCGAAACTATAAGAACTATACTGTTAAAACTTGGTAAGTAGATGTATTCTGTGAACCGCATTAAGATTTTCACACAAAAATAGAAAAAAAACAATAAATTTTGGGGGTCCCCATACTTAGAACTGAAACTCAAAAATTTTTTTTTCATCAAACCCATACGTGTGGGGTATCTATGGATAGGTCTTCAAAAATGATATTGAGGTTTCTAATATCATTTTTTTCTAAACTGAATAGTTTGCGCGAGAGACACTTCCAAAGTGGTAAAATGTTGGTCCCCCCCCCCGTAACTTCTAAAATAAGAGAATGATAAAACTAAAAAAAATATATGATGTACATTACCATGCAAACTTCCACCGAAAATTGGTTTGAACGAGATCTAGTAAGTAGTTTTTTTTTAATAATTTAAAACTTACTACAGGTTTGTACGGAACCCTCGGTGCGCGAGTCCGACTCGCACTTGGCCGGTTTTTTTTAATATAATATTATATATAAGATTTAACTTAATTTGTACAACAACAATGCAACAAGTAACAACATACTTCTGTAAATTACTTGTTGCATTAATATTTGAAATTAGGTTAAGTATAATAATATAATGCCTACATAATTATTACAGACAAATGGAATCAAATCAAATAAGTGAAGAGCAGATATGTCTCCTAGTAGCTAACATCAACGAATTTGTTCTGGCACACAGTATCACTTTGAATACTAAACCACCAGGAGAAACTCCAGAAAGATGGGATAAAATCAAAGTATCCCTACAAATGTACCTCCAAAAGCTCATAGATATTGGAGAGGATGTGAAAATTGAGTTGAACGAAAGCAAACCAGAGTGGAATCTTGTACAGAAACATTTGGATACTCTTATTGAAATATTCTTAGAGACAACTAAAGCTGTTTTGGTCCAACAAATGAAGGTAAGCGCTCTTTAGAGCGTAAGCTCTACATGTGCTGCAGAATTATTATATGAGACCCAATGGTTAAGAACAAAATCAAATTATAAGATTCATTTGTTCCAGAAAATCTAAGCAAACTTTTTCTTCCGAATGAATTTATAATATTGTAGAAAGTCAGGACATAAATATTCTATGAGTTCGAATAGTTATCTACAGGCAATTCATTAATATTAAATGCAATCGTAAAATAATTCGCTAATTTCTCATAAAATAACGTTTATATTCCTAATGACTATTAGTCTAATCGCTTCGAAGGAATAGTAATGCGCCGTCTACAAGATTCCATCGTTAGAATAAATTGTACTCGCGATAGAATCTCGAAATTTACATAAACAAGTCGATATTAAATATCGTGTTCTTAGAATAGTTAGAATGCAGTGTTCAATGGTAAATCGGGGTCCTTTCTGAGCCTATCCTATGGCCTCTGATGCCGATTACATATTTTATGCTTCATAAATTCTCAGATACAGAATAAAACGTATGGGGATCATTGAATTATATGTACAAAGTACTAGTACATAATACCTCAATGATGAGGATAAATATTTTACTTCCATTCTGTTAGAACTCGAAAATATCAGATTTCAATATCGTGCTGTAAATATTATTGAAATAAACATGACTTATCAACAAATTATTTAAAATAATCTGATATCAGGTAGTTTATTTTACTGTCTAAGTTGTACCGGGAAGTTCTAGGTTTGCAGACTTTTACGATATTACCAGAGAATACATTCAATGGCTACCGTAACATTGTTGCTGATAAATTGATAATCTTTCCAGCAGTCGGGTCTTATTTAATACCATCGTCTGCATCGTTTATTTAAACAATGAACGATAGATTTAACTGAGACCGCCATAGTCTTTAACATTGTTGCTGATACTTTTCCGATAATCAGTTCGAGACTTTCGGAAGTTAAATCCATCGTTAAATCAATAAACTCCGCCATTAATCAAATCATCATTCCCTTAAAATTAAAATTTCGGCCTGATCATCTAACAATAACATCTTACAAAACAATAGCAATCATCTTATTTGATGAGTTTAATCAGAAAACAATTTTCATTACAGACGCTAGTATCCATAATAGAAGAACCACCATCGGATTTGATTCTCAAAAGCACTCTTACTTCAATCGGTCATCTAGCCATGCTAACTGAAGACAGCGAGAGTTCCTTACACGAGAAATGCGCCAAGATCATGAAGAGTATAACAGATCTGCCATTCGTGGACTGTGGAGTACCCAGGGCTTTGTTGACAGCCATTATAGAGACTAAGAAGAGTTCAATAAAGGCGCTTTCTTTGAGAGCGCTTGCTACTGTCTGTGTAACTGGCGACGCGGTCAAACAATTTGAAGAGGTAAGCTAAGATAAGAAGTAACTTATTACGTGCTTATTACCTTTGGTTTGTATCTATTTTCTATCCATTTCATGCTAAGCTAAATGATTCAACCCGCATTGGAGCAGCGTAAGTCTAAGCTCTAATTCCCTCTCTCCTATGAGAGTGGAGGCCTGTGCCCAGCCGTGGGACGTTAAAGGGCTTTAGTGGTGTTAGTGGAAGCTAAATGATTATGATTATGAAGACGGTAAGTAATAATAAAATGTTGCTGTGAAAAAAGCAAAATGCGTTGTGTATAGACCGGTGTTGAGTTCGACGAAAATTCGAAATATGATGTGAATTTTTATGGTGTGGACTGTGGACGCGACTTATGTAGGTATTCTGTATTGATAAAGTTATGAAACTAATGTTTTCGTGTTTGTTATACTAAATAGGTACAGGAAACATGGACAGAAAATCTATTAAAAGCTTCATTGAATCCCAAACAATACCTAATAAGTACCTAAATATATTTGGAGCAGTCATTGAAAAAATCTAAAACGTATTAAGTACCAACCTATATAAAACAAAATAAGAATTATTATATTTAAAAGATGTTAAAAAAAAAAAATTCTTAAAAAAAAAAATGTTTTACCTACAGGGCGGTGGCATAGAAATCATATCTGACATTATCTCCGACCGATCGAATCCAGAACCGCAGATGAGGGAAGCGATCACCGTTCTGACTCAGATCACGGCGCCGTGGCTGCGAGGCCATTACGACCTCACGCAGCTACATCTATTCCTGAACAACATTATTGAACATATTACCGGTGAGTGTGTTAGATTTTAGGCTAGGCTCAATAGGGATGATGACAACTCAATCAAATCAGCAACTCTTTATCAAACTTAAAAACGCACTTCTAATAAGGAAGTTGTATGAAATTCACAGTTGTGACGTCATCAAATTTCAACGCACTTTTTTTCTTTAATCTATATTTTAAAATGGTTATCAAACTTAAAACTAACCGAGGATGTGAATTTTAGGTCTTTATTGGAAGACCCTCTATTTAATAATCAGTTAGAAATATATATTTTTTGATCTAGGCATCATCCCTATTGTCTAAGTAAATCGTTTCATTTGATAGCTTAAAACGTATTTACCTACTCGAACTGTTCAAGGAGTTCATACATGCTTTATGACGTGCAGGCATTTGTGAACATTTTCTCTGACCGATCGAATCCAGATCACCGTACCTATTAGGCTAGTACCAACTGAGTTATTAAACAATACCATGGGCATGGCTGCGAGGCCACTACGACCTCGCGTAGTTACATCTAGGTTTGTCTGAACACTAAAATTTCTCTCTGATCGATCGAATTTAAAAATATCATCATCGAACCTCTCCCGGCTACGAGGCCATTTGGACCTGACGAAGTTACGGTATAGGTACTTTTAAGTTTATGTACCTACTTACAACTATAAACTACTGAAACGTCACTATCGAACGAATTATAGATTAGTTTCTGTGTAACATACCTTTGATCAATCGCATCCAGAATTTTAAATGAAATGAAGCGTCATCGTTCTGAATGCGTACACCGGGAGCAGCTACGCAGTTACACCTATTGTTTAATAGGTAACAATCATTGTAAATGAAGAAAGCGATCATCGTCGTTCTTAAACAGATCACGATCGCTCGTGTCTGACAGTCTTAATAAAATTTAAGTGAACTTTTATTTCCTTATTGTGGTAATTTTGACTGTGTGAAATTTAAGAAAATTAATAACAGAGCTCGCGAAAAATAATAGGCTCCTTTGAATACTACTAGCGACATCTAACGGTGGGTAGTATATTGACGAGTTAACATAAGTACCTACTGCTAGATGTCACTTGACCGCAAAAACCATCTAGCGGGCAATAGCGTTTAGAAGTTTTTAAAATAAAACTAAAGGGGCGTGACTAAAAAAATTAATGATGACAAAAAACAAAAAAAAAACACTTTATTTCTGTATGATACTAACATATTGTAATGAAGTGTAGTCAGTGAGTGGCCGTTGCAAAATTTCAACCATATTTCGAAGTCAAAAGTTGGTAGGTATCATTGATCAAAAATATCTCCTGCTCCACCCGACTATTTAGGTTTTTTTAGCCGACTTCCAAAAAGGAGGTTTTTAATTCGTCGAATATTATTTTAATTATGCGGAAGGACCTGGGAACAAACCGCATTATTATCCCAAGAAAACCCTTGCCATTATGTGATTAATGGAATGGGGTCACGACCCTCAGCAATGGGGAATACGACTGAGTGTTCTTGTATTCTTCATAGGTCTTCTATCCAGAACGGACTGCTGCCAACTGCTTCTGCTATGCACGGCATGTCTCGTGAATCTGGTGCGTGAGTTGGAGCTGGAAAGGAAAGAAGACACCAAGGGTTCCGACATCGTGGCGGTGATCACTCACCATCGCACTGTGGAGCGGTTACTAGATGCTGTAAAGCGACGTGGGCCGAACATCTCGGTGTTTTTACAGGTAATAATTTTCTCCTGATCGAAACTCTATTCCCTCACTCTCATTGTCCGATTAGACAACAAACCACCACCACCACTACAGCCCATTAACGTCCCACTGCTGGGCACAGGCCTCCACTCTCATACGAGAGAGGGAATTAGAGCTTAGACCCACCACGCTGCTCCAATGCGGGTTGGCGGGCTTTAATGACTATTATCATGTTAGTGATAAAAACCGGGACCGACGGCTTAACGTGCTCTCCGAGGCACCGCGCGTTACCATACGCGCATGCTCCGCTCGACTCTGTAGTAGGTAAAATGTACCTGCGCAGACGACCGCCATTTTGGATCAACTTACATACAGTCGATTACGCATGACACATTCTTGTTTTTGCTGCTTGTACCTACTTTGTAGAATCACGCGCGCTAAAGGTGCAAACACATCGCGGTGACCGGTGTTGTGTGTCCTGAAGCGACAGGATGCGATCGGAATTATAAATTTTATATGAAATATTTTCTTACGTGCCTAATGATTTGTCGCTTGAAGTGCAAGCTTAACATAATGTACTTATTGAATATCTTTTGTGCCATAATATACTTACTTAGAAGATAATCTATAGGCCTTTACTATTTAATTAATAAATTATATTGCCTGAATTTATTATTTCGTTGTATTCTACTTCTTGGATCCTAAAGTCCTTAAATTATTGTTTAAGGAGCAAACAGCGTCTCTGCTAGCGTCCCTGTCGCGAGTCCCGCGCTGCGTGCTTCTGCTATCGAGCGTATCATCGGCGAGCGTGGCTCTCGTATGCTTCGTCCGCGCCGCGTCCCCCGTCGCGCCGCGCCGAGCCGAACAACGCGCGCAGCATAGACTGCACTGTCACGCTGCTGAGGCTATCTCTAGGTAAGTGTGACGCTAGGCTTTAAGGTGGTTTCAGGCGAGACGTGGATGTACCTACTGGGCGGGAATTGAAATCTCGCAGGACCTTTCACACCGGCGTGAAGTGTGAAGCGTGAAGGGGGACGGAGATACGTAATTGGAAGCGTGCGACGGATAGTCGCTGTATTCTAATGGCCGGCCGATGCGAAATTTTTGACTCCATTTTGTAAAGGAATAAATAGGTACTCTATGCATGCAGCAATATGGCTTAATGTTGTATCAACTAATCCGCACATACTTTTCGACTTTAAGGATTGACTCACATTGACGAAGGCACAGAATAATATAATAGTTGACGAAGGGTAGAGTTGAAGATAAATATCAAATTCACGGGCAAGTCACACGCAGAAAAAAACACGCGTAATGTTGTGGATTTTTAGCTAGACGATCGACGCTGAGTCAGTGTTAGGTCAAAGTAAAAGTGTCAGCCCTTATTAGGTATTTACTCCAGACCGCGAACCATAAAATTCACACAAATATGCCCTAAAAAGTTGTGACTCTGAAATCAAGAGAGTTTCTTTAGATTTAAGAGACATTTTCTTATAACAACTTAAACACCCATAACGAATATTTTTCTTTCCAGATTGACAGTAGTACCGGACGTGGCCCACCAAATAGTCCAGTTAGAAGGAGTTCCCCATCTTACCCGCCTGGTTAGGATGCAGAGGACCCGCCCGCCCACAGACATCAACCCTGACCAGATACTCATACACTGTCTTAAAGCACTGCGGACTATATACAAGCACCATCCCGAAGCGTTCACTGAACCAAAGGACGTCGATGAAATGATCAGGCCGCATTTGATGGAGTCTTTAATGCTATTCTCTGCTAAACAAGAGAGCTACGTGTGATTTTGTTGAAAATCGCGTTACTTTTTGTCGCCTCTTTTATTATTGTGTCTAAATTCTAAACTTATTTCCAAAAGCTGACTCTATAATATAAGAAAGACCAGCTTTATGCGTTATGTCGATTTTTTTCTAAAATTTTATCGAGTCTCTGTAATAAGTCTGTTGTAACCTTTATCGATTGTCTTATGTTACACAAGAGAACACGACTTCTAACTTTGAACTTTATGAAATGCATAGTGAGTTGAACAAAATTCATCATTATTATTATTGTGTAGCGCGTATTTTCATATTTCGTATGAAATATGTTATTATGATATATTTTTCTCTTTACTAAGACAACTTTTGTATAAGTTTGAGCTAAAGACAACTTTTGTATAAGTTTGAGCTAAAAATATTCCAAAGATAGTATAGTTTGCCAAGGTTCCCTTGAGACTTCTTTTATACCGTAATTAATATAGCAAATAGCTCTTAGAATCATGAATGAAGAATTTACGTTACATTTTAGGGCCGAATTTTTAACATCATAACTGTTCCTCAGTTGAATTTGATGTCTTGATTTTTTTGTATAGGATATCTGTTAAATTTATTTTTCAGTTAGCATAATATAACTTATACTTAACTGAAAAATTGGCTTTTAACTGTCTTTCATAATTTATTTAAATGAATATTAATATAGCTATTATATTCGTGATTTGTTGCGCTTTGAGCGATAGCGTGTTGATGTTTATTACTGTGTTGTGGTGCGAGTTGTGACGCCTCTGTTCGAAAACTTGTTCTTAACTCAGAGCGCAAGACAGACTAATGTCACCTCTTCGTATAAAACGTACATCGCCGTAGTTAAGCATTCTGTCGCGTCACGACACACCACAACACACGTTAATGTGCTTGCATCTTAAGTGAAACGACGTTTAGGTCCACTTATTAATAATAAATTACTAAGTGAGATATCTTAGATGTCTGTGGTAGATGATTCTTAGAGGTAGATACTATGAATATTATTTAATAACACTTCAACTTTGGACAAATAAGAATTCTTCTTATTGTTCACCTAACAGATATTTAGATGCATGTTATATAACAAATCTGAATTCCGGACGTGTTATATAATGTTTCCGGACGTGTTACTAAACTTTTGTTATATGTTATATAACAAAAGTTTTATAGCATGTTAATAATTGTTCCATGATATCCGCAACATAACGCTATCGCTCGACGATTACAAATTACATATTTTCAACCAATAATAATAATTACGAAGGTTAATAATTATTTTTAATCTATCTTTCATACTTATATCTACTTAAAATCCCCAGTTTTATTTTTTAAGATTCCTTTTAGTTGTTTTTGTGGACAAATGAAATTTATTCATGCCTTCTATTTAGTATTAGCCGTACATTCCTCAATTTTATAACTAGTATTAGCTGTACATTCCACTATTTAGACTAATAAGGCTTGGAGTAAACGACTTCGGTTTAAATTAGCACTATTCGGTTCGGTAGTAGTATCGGCACGAACCGGTGTGGTAGGTACCGAACTCGTGTAGTCCGACCCTAAAGGACAGATTGGTCCCACGTTTGTAACGTGTCTAGGTTAGTACTGCATTATCACCGGAGAAGTCGCAGTCATGAGCTAACTTGACATCGTATAAATCCCACTTGCACAAGGATACTTTAACTTTTTTTTTTAATTATAAAAATAAAAATCGATACAGCTTTGGTGGGTAGCACTGCTAAAAACCAATTAGGTTTAAATTGCGTGCTCTTCCGTCAACATATCAGAATTTTAAACTACATATTTAAAGCTAGCTAAATTACTAAAAATACATGAAGAAACCTAAAACTAAACTACCTACAATTTACAGTAATTACAATTTGCTTAAAAAATACGATTTTAACTTATACTTTAAAGCATTCTTAGTTAATTCCATTTTAAAATTAGTATCGAGACTATTAATTACTAAGCGAGGGATCATGTATGCGCTAGTGCTTCCTACCTGACTGACTTCTTAACTGATTTTTAGTCCCGTAAACTTTCCGACCTGGGCGACAGCGTCGCTAGTAGGTAAATATTAAAAATAGAATAAATACTAAACAAGCAGAAACATTTGTTCCAACTTTGGCCCGCGAACTAGACAATAGTTAATTTATGCTGTCAATTTTTGCCGCATTATGCTCTTGCGTTGCTCATTACAAAAATATTTAAACTAATTAAGGCCTTGTGAAAGTGGGCCTTAGACCTTGTCCTACGTCAGCGACCAACACGACAATATACGACTCGATACGGTGCGACGCGACAGTACCAAACATTAGCTGACCCTTCACGTGGGTTACGTTGTCGCGTAGAAATTTTTACATTTTCTATAGAGTCGTATACTGAGATCTATAGTACGAACTTTGACTTGGCTTAGACTTTACTCAGAGTTAAAATGAGATGGACTTATGTGAGTAACACAAATCTGTCTCGTGTTAACCATGTCTTAAGTCTAAGCAAAGTCAAAGTTCGATCTCACAAGTAGATCTTTCGTCGCTCACCTAAAATAACGGGTAACGTACGTACATACAGCATGTACGTGTACGTGATGTAGCATACTTACCTACGTAAAAAATCTAAACAATATTTTTTTGTAAATATGCTTACTTTCTATAATACCTTGTTTATATCTAATTTTAAGTTTTTTACCGGAGGCCATACATTAATTTGCTAGTCTTACATTTTACTTTAAAAAACATCAACTACCCTCAATAAAATTACTTTCCGTTTTCGACTTTTAAGTTTAGAATCAATCAAATATCATGGCAGACTTTAAAAAAGAAAGTTTTAATCGGCCTAGTTATTGTTTTAAGTCGTCGTAGGTATCGATATACCTATCGATACATTAATATCCATACTAATATTATAAATGCGAAAGTGTGTCTGTCTGTCTGTCTGCTACGCTTTCCCGGCCCATCTTTTCAACCGATTTTGCTGAAATTTGGTACAGAGATAGGTTATATCCCGGGGAACTACATACTTTTTATCCC
Organism: Erebia ligea; assembly: GCA_917051295.2. NCBI lineage: Eukaryota > Metazoa > Arthropoda > Insecta > Lepidoptera > Nymphalidae > Erebia > Erebia ligea. Next base: position 10,175,762 of record OU785241.1, on the reverse strand, counting down.
GGAAAATTAAGGAGTTCCCGCGGGAATCGAAAAACTTAGTCCACGCGGACGACGTCGCGGGAATCATCTAGTTTCAAGAATAAAATCTTGGAACGTACCAAACGCAACCATTTTAATATCGAATTACAAGACCCCGCAAGGATTTTCATCCCTATCCTCTCACCCATTAGCGAGATAAACGCTCTGCTTCCCCTTTTCTTTGTGAAATACCCCGCAGTCTGTTGTCCTTAAAATCTAGATAGATACTTTTGAACTTTTTAAATGTAGCATGAAAATGCATCTCAGTGCATAATGTGCCTAGTTCTATTGTACACAATCTGTAAACCAAATTAGCAGATCTTAAAATCTAGTGCTGTACTCTTCCGCGTTTTAGATAGTCAATTTACATAGACAGGCCCTGTCAAACAAAGAATGTGGGCGTATTTTACTAACGCCATCTAGTCTGAAAAGCGGGACAGCGCTATGGCGGGGACAAGGACAGGCTTATACAGGTGTGGAGCGCGCTCCACAGTTCGGACGCCCAATTTTCAACAAATTTTTTCTATAAAAGGGCCCATCTAGTACCAACATATCGATGTCACGCTTATAAATTGTCGGCAGGATGCCGCGCTAAGCCCGACCGATAAAGTTGCAAAAAGCAGAAAGCTTTTTGATTTCTTGCAACTTATTTGGTCGAGGAATTGACTATTTTCCTAATGCGAACATATTATAGTTGAGAGATTGGGGCTGATTCTGTGTAACACAATCTCTAAACTAAACTAAAATGGCAGCTTTAAATGTAGTTCTGTCCCTTTCCGCAGAGAGTATTATGAAAGGGTTAGCAATATTTGTAATGCTCTAATTTTAGTTTAGTTTAGAGATTGTGCACTACAGAATCAGCCCCACTGTGTAAGTACAATAATTGAATTAGCCACATTATATACTCCCAAATAATAAGTTCCCTACAATACAAACTCGAATTTAGTTTAAGATAAAATCGTCTTGAACTTCTCTTGAATTTTATTAATATAAAGATAACAATGCTTTAATAATATAGGTATTTGTAACTTAAAGCATTGATTAATTTTATTTATTTAACATCTTATCTCAATTATAAGAAGGGTATTCGAGCAGGTATATTGTAAAAGAATATTAAATATTGTAACGGTACACGCGGGTTAACCGCTTATTGTTATGTTTATAAATAAAGTATATTCCTCATTATAAAAACAGGTTGTTTTATTTTGCTTTGAAACAAGGTCAACTTTACTTTGACTTTATGCTTCGATAGTGTATGAAGACTCCTTCGAATTGTGTTTGTTACCTTACAGCCTTACAGGGATCAAGGGGAAACAGTAGGTATAAACCCAATCCAGATGCTATTAGGATTATAAAAATAGGTTTATCTCTCTTCCTCTTATTGATAGAATGCTAACTGTCACTGGATATTACATAATATGTCTGTGGGATATTGATTGTAATACATTTCTATGGTCCAACTGGCGACGAATTTCGGGAAGGGCCTTTTGGCAAGCTGAAATTGTCAAAAAATATAATTTCTTCAATTGGCGAATCGGTAGAGAATCAATTGGTAGAGCGTTTGCAGTTTTGCGGTTATTTCGTATAGTCGTACTCATTTGAAAACTTTATTCACGTCTGGGAATTGTTTAAAACCGTAAAATTTGTCTGGCGATTTGCAGGTATTATTGAAATTACTCAATAAATACATGATTAAAATTTCACATTGCTTTTTAACCGACAAAAACGTCTGGGATTTTTTTTTCGAATTCTATAAGTACCTACCTAGTTACTAAGTTAAAAGATAAAAAGAAAGTTGGCAAAAAATATATTTTTGTTTTTTTTTTTGCAAATGTTGTTTGCAAATGCTGCGCAGTAGCGAAATAACCGCAAACGCTCTACAAGACGGGCAGGACCGGATTCGCCAATTGACGAAATTAAATTTTTTCACAATTTCAGCTTGCCAAAAGGACCTTCCCGGAATTCGTCGCCAGCTCTCCGTCTATGCTATTGAAAATCACAGAAAATTTATTCTATTGAAAGTTTTTAAATATTACTTTAATTTTTTTTTATTTATCATAATAATGTTAAAAATAGTCAAGGCATTCTATAATATTTTTTTATTAATTAAGTAACATATAATTAAAAATATAAAACATGATGTTTTTAATGTATTTTTGTAGTTATAAATGTATAGGTACGAGTTATGTAACACGATAGACGATATAACAATGCAACATAAGTTCTATAACTTTGAAGTAATATTAAACATGAAAGATTCGGTTCAAATTTTATATTCAAACATTACAAAAAATTATTATTATAAAAGTTCTATGTCACAATCACACGGTCGGCCTATACTTACATAGGCAAACGTGAGATAGAACAACTATACGAGCATGAGATGAGATTTCCATTCGAATAGTGGTTGTGACAGGAGTTCGAATCTAGCCACTAGTGGTTATGACGTAGCCATAAAGGATATGAAAACTTTTCCGTTTTATAATAATTTAGAGTTAACTATGTTTTTAGTAAATTTATACCCCGAGGGTGTTGCCGATGGTTGCGACTGGCGGCCGCGTTGGTCGCGGGGTCGCGTCACCAATGGCAGTCTAGCCAATCGGTGGCTGCCACTAGTCCTCGATACCTGTTGCGCTGCGGCAATGTGCGACAACTCTAATGACCGTTTCAAATCTTTTGAATGCACTATGGTAATTTTATTGTCGTGACACTGGCGCAAGTCTAGATCATATACGCCTAGGCAGAACCTATTGGTCGGCGCCTTGTACATGTCTAGACCTCTGCTTGTTTTGATGATCCAACCCGAACTTAAGCTGAAAGAGAAATTGATTAGATTAAACGTCTTTCAATACTTTTCCAAATAACAACGTATGCCCAGTGCGCAGTTAAAATCTGTCCAACCATTTATTGTTGTAAGCACGCCTATGAAGTTTCATTATCGAACGACAAAAAAATGCAACACTCCGTAGACGCATATCGTTTTTCACAATAGAGAAGCGACGTGCCCTTTTATCCGATATTTCGTAACTCGTATACCTACTCATCTACTTAGTAATTACAAGTAGGTACGACTTTCCTTTTCAAAATAGTCACGGAGCTGCAACACTAGGTACCTACCTTTCGTCATAGTCCTTTAAGGACCATATATCTTTGGCGATGGATGGTTTCTATGACCTAACTGATTCGTGTACATTTATTGTACTGTTCTATATAAATGACTAGCTGATTTGACGAGCGACTTCGTCCGCGTGGTTTAAGTTTTTTTGATTCCCGCGGGAACTCCTTAATTTTCCGGGATAAAAAGTAGCCTATGTCACTCTCCAGGTCCTCAACAATACCCATGCCAAAAATCATGTTGATCCGTTGCTCCGTTGCAGCGTGATTGAAGGACAAACCAAAAAACAAACACACTTTCGCATTTATAATATTAGTATGATTTATTTTAATACACACATTACTTAATTACTTACATTACTTAATACTATGCAGTCACTTAAACGCTTGGGTATAAAACAATAAAAAATGTTGAGTTAAGCTAAATATCAATATGTCAAATCGATTAAAACATCTTCGTAAAGAAAGTAGATTGTTATCAAAAATAAAATCGCTTAACAATTAATAAAAAATTATAGCCCATAAGACGTTACGTTGTTGGTAGTATTGCCTGAATTGGCACATAAAACCTGTAGAGTACAATATAAATAGTTTCGGGATAAAAAAATATGCGCCGAATTGAGAACCTCCTCCTTTTTGGAAGTCTGTTAAAATAATCGAATTAAAGAGCAAATATAGTTAGTTACTCACATAATTTGCGGGAAGTACGGACTATTGGAGTATATGACTATGAGTTCTACCCCATACTTCTGTAAGTCAGTCTTTAGGTTATAGAACCAGTCTTTCTGGTGGGGTGCAGATTTTTCATCTTTGGTTGTTTTTAACTGTATTCGCCTCAAATTGTCGCAGAATTTCACAAGTAATTCGCACAGGCATAGAAAGTTTTGACACTGTAAAGAGCAAAGTATAATCTGTTAAAATATATTACATAGCACCTAACCTAATGTACCTATTACCTAGAACGTTAAAAAACCTACTTATTTTAAAGCTAAGTAGGTACTACCACAGAATAGGTAATAGTAGTAAGTACTATACACTAATCGATCCATGCAACTAGGTAGAAATACCGACAAACTAAATCATCATATTTTTTTTATATAATGTAATAAACCGGTACCTACACCAGTTTATTACATTATAATATTATGTCGTTAAACCACGTAATAAGTCTTAAATCATTAGGTAGGTAAGTATATGGCGGATTTTTACCAAGCGCCCCTGTCTCGAAACATGCCGAATGGATAAACACTTTTACGAATATGCGCGCCGGTCTAAGTCGGACAATGTAATAAATTATTGTAATAATTTGGTATTGGATAATCATTGAAGTAATATGTACATTATACCTCAATGTGGATAATACATGTTCATATGTTCAACCTCAAGCTCCGAGACATAGATATTAGATAGGTATTTAACAGTAGCCTCGCAACAGTCATATAATTTTTGTAAAACATTACAAAAATATATGCGATCTGCACGATAGGGAAACTAGAGGCCGCAACGTGACTCCATCGCTCCGCCTCTAAAAAGTCAGAAGTTCATTCGTGGGAATGAGCATTCTATTCCCTCCCTTGCCTATACCTACAAAAATTTAAGAAATCCATTAAAAGTATGCTCCTGCTTATTATAATGTTGAAGATTATGGAAATGATAAAAGCATGGGTTTGACTCGCTCCAGCAATGCTAAGGAAAGCAGTACACATTGATATAATAATTTTGTAAATTAATTTTTTAACCTTCAAGCAGGCGCGTGGCCATTTAGAACGGCAGCAGTCAGCTGCTGCTGTTCCTAGCAGCAAGTAGTATTGGCCACTATAAATGGTGGTGATCACAATAGATCGGCAACGGTCAAAGCACAGTAAACAGATACAACCAGTATGGAAACTATCTTTATCTTTTTAGATCATTGTTTTTATTCGGTACAAGAATTCTTGAATTCATAAGTAAGAATATTATATTTATTTATTTCTCTTAACAAAAGATTGAAACATAACTTCAGTACTTAGTTACCTACACAGAAGCTTGCATTATATAATATTATAATTAATTCAATATTTGGACGTCGGTAACGATAAAATATTATGCTTGAACATTAACCTTTTAACATCTTGTCTGTACCATATTTTACCAAATAAATATTTACTTTACTTTACTTTATCTAGAAACGTTCGAAACAGCTCACTCACACAAACACGCATCCACGACACGTCATGACGCGGCACTCACTACTGACAGTGACGGCACTGCGACGTGTGCAAGGAGCGATTCCATTAGGCAAATCTTGCATGCAAGTATGACGTCACATTTGCGTATAAGTTGCTTGCATTGGAAACATATTTTTGAGAGTGTGCAAATTGCATGCCGGTTTTACTTGCTTTTACACGGTTTTATAAGAATGTACAAGTTCAAACTATACCTCATGCAAGTTGTAGCTTGTATGCAGGTATGTTCAAGTTGCATGCAATTTGCAACTTGCATACAAGTAACTTGCCTAATGGAATCGCGCCTTTAGGGTCTCGTCGATGCGCATGTGTAAGTGAGCTGTTTCAAATTTTTCTAGGTAGTTTCCATACTGGTTGTATCAGTTTACTGTGGTCAAAGTGATACCGGGTCTCTTTGCAGAGCCCTGCACATCCCCAAGAAGATAAGATATTGGATAATAATTAAAATTCAAAATACTCTCACCTGATGGAATGTTCTAACATAAGTATCCTCAATGATCACATGCTCCACGTCACCATCAAGGAACCTGCCAAACAGTTTCTTATACCCATGACCTGTTGAACCCTCCGTTATGTGCACCTGTTAAGGAATAACTACTATTAGTTACAGCCAGTTTCTGAATTATGTAAGTTTTTGTTTTATAACAAACCAGCTCATGCCCGCGACTTCGTCCGCGTGGTTTAAGTTTTATTTTTATTCCTGCGGGAACTCTTTAATTTTCCGGGATAAAAAGTAGCCTATGTCACTCTCCAGGTCATCAACTGTACCCATGCCAAAAATCACGTCGATGACGTGCTCCATCATCCGCTGCTCCGTTGCGGCGTGATTGAAGGACAAACTAACAAACAAACACACTTTCGCATTTCTAATATTAGTATGATATTGGATAGAAGCAGGCGTTACTTTGCGGAAGACCATGATAATGAAGGAACTAGAAGTTTAATTCGCCATAATCCCGAGTAAATCTATGTATGTGGTAGGTAAGTACAGTGTGTATCTTGTAGTCTGCAGCTTGCGATATTCATCGCCCAGTAGGTACAATTGGCTATTTGACAACTAGTCCAATCAGCAACCTTTTTCAAACGATAAAACGCGCGCTTAGATGAAATTTTGTATGAAATCATGGACCTAGGTCCATGTATGAAATATTGAACAGTGACGTCATCAAAGTTCAACTGACTTTTTTACTTTAATCGATAGTTTAAAATAGTAATCAAATAAATATTATAAATGGGAAAGTTTGGATGGATGTATGGATTGTTGTTACTCAATCACGCCCCAACGGCTGAACGGATCTGGATGAGGCACATAGATAGATTAGAGTCTGGAATAACACATAGGCTACTTTTTATCCCGGAAAATTAAGGAGTTCCCGCGGGTACCAAAAAATCTCGGACGAAGTCGCGGGCATCAGCTAGTTCAACATAAAACTAACAGGGGATGTGGGTATTACGACTTTGGAGATCCTCTTTTTAATAATCACTAAAAAATAATTTATTTGAATAGCTGTTGTCAAATAGCCAATTGAAATTTTACAATGCTCGTGTATAATTACAATCGTGCATTGTCGAGTCAACATCTCCTTCAAGATGCTCCGGTGTCGGAGTGAAACGTACGTTGAGAATAATTTGGAAGATTTGTGGTGTGTTGTGCCGGTGCGATCTGCTGGCTTTTGGTTTTTTACTTTTGGTGGTGAATATCGCAAGCTGCAGGTGCAAGTTAAACAGTGTACCACATAGATTTGTCTACTGGGGCGGATTATAGCGAATTAAACTTCTAGCTCCTTCACTATCATAGACTTCCGCAACTTTTAGTACCTACTAAAAGTTGCGGAAGTCTATGATAATGAAGGAAGGAAAGGAATCGTGGCAAAATCTTTATTGCTTTTCACCTGTTCACGGTAAATTCCCTCCTCTTTCCGCTTTTGTACCAGCTCCTTAATAGCGGCTACCCTTATATTGTATTGTTCTATTTTCATCTTTAAATAGTTCCTGCTGCGTTCATCATTTTCGCCTTTAAATTAAAAATATCAATTAGGCATGCATGTTATATATATAGTTGACGACCTCCGTGGCGCAGTATTGAGCACAGTTGCCTTAACGTGCGGAGGTCCCGGGTTCGATCCCCGGGAAGGTATGGAAATTTATAATTTCTGAATTTCCCTGGTCTGGCCTGGTGGGAGGCATCGGCCGTGGCTATAGTTACCACCCTACCGGCAAAGACGTGCCGCCAAGTTGTAAACTTGTTTAAGAAATAAATAAATAAATAATAAACGCGATTTAGCGTTCCGGTACGATGCCGTGTAGAAACCGAATAGGGGTATGGGTTTAATATAACTGCCATGCCCCTAACAGGTTAGCCCGCTACCATCTTAGGCTGTATCATCACTTACCATCAGGTGAGATCGCAGTCAAGGGCTAACTTGTAGTGGAAAAAAAAAAAAGTTCCCCAAACTTTTCTGACTCAGTGACAGTGTCGCTAGTATATATGAAAAATATAATAAAAATCCAAATTAAACAGGCATAAATTAATATAGTTCCAATTTTGGCCACCGGGACAGATTAGTTTGTGGGACTATACACATCACCACAAGTGTGTTTAGGCATTTTCTAGGCAAGCACGTTCACACCTAGAACTTATCATTGCTTTGCATTGAGTTGTCGTCAAGCATAAGCCTATTTTGCAATAAAAAAATGTGTGTCATCGCCATCGTCGTCAACCGATGGACGTCCACAGATGGACATACAGTCTCTTGCAAAAAATTCCAAATGCCGCGGTTTTGTGCCGCCTGGACCAGCGACTCGATTGACGTCATCCATCCACAGAGTGGGGGGTCTGCCAACGCTACGTTTTCCAGTCCAGTAGCAGGCCACCATTACAGCACTTTGAGACCCCAACAACTATTGGTTATGGATGTAGAACATAAATAAGAGGGCAGGCTCGATTCCCGGCAGGGTCGATTTGAGAATTTGCTGAATTTTCTCTGGTCTGACCTGTGGGAGGCTGCAGTCGAGGCTAATAAAACAAAGTGTGTCGAAACGCGGGTCGTTTAGCGTATCGTTGCGCACCACCAACACCACTACAGCCCATAACGTCCCACTGCTGGTCAAAGGCCTCCACTCTCATAGGAGATAGGGAATTAGAGCTTAACCCACCACACTGCTTCAAATGCGGGTTGGCGGGCTTTTACGACTAGCTATTATCATGTTAGTGATAATCCCCGGGACCGACGGCTTAACGTACTCTGAGCTCTCCGAGGCACGGGGATGAAACACTGCCAACTTCCTTACTCTGGGCTCTAGAGTACTGAGAATTTCTAGTCAGAAAACACAACACTTAATTATGGCCCGACCCGGGACTCGAACCCGGGACCTCGTCGGCCGCAGTCGAACGTGCTAACCACTAAACCAACGAGGCAGTCGTATCGTGGCGCGTCTTGCAATTACCTATTCTATTTCTGTTCACACTTCACGGATTTTTTTTTCTTTTTACGGATTAAGTATGCTGCGTAGGCCTAGGAATTAGGGTGTGAGCCCTGGGGCTTTGGTAGTTAGGATCGTTAATTATGGAAATGTTTGGGACGTCGTTTGTTGGGAGGGTGGCCCTGCAGGGCTAGCATGGGCCGGAGATAAAAATTTTATCCCCCGATTTTATCCACTGACAAGAGATAAAATTAACTTGTCCACTTCTCAGAGCACGGCAACAGGGGAGAGAAGTTTATCCCCGTTTGACATTTCACGGGGACTCGGGGGACTATTTATCCACCGATATTTAGCGTTTTTATTTATTTATTTAGGAATAAATTTTTTATCCTTTCCTCAAGGAGAAAATTGCCTCGGCCCATGCTAGGGGGACTGGGCTAGCATGGGCCGGAGATAAAAATTTTATCCCCCGATTCTATCCACTGACAAGAGATAAAATTAATATACCTATCCACCCAAACCTATAGTTCACTGTCAGCGTGCGCAGCGCTCGGACGCCGTCAATTATTTCTTGCGTATAATTGCGGGAGCTCGGGGGTAATTGCGCGTGCGCAACATTTTAAGTGTTCATACTTTATCTTAACTGTCTGCGACAACCTATTATAGAATGGCAAAGTGTGCCAAATGCAATAAAATGGTGAGCAAGAAAAGTCCGGGATTGCAGTGCGGAAGGTGTAATAAGTGGATGCATGGGTCATGTGCATCGTTAAGTAATGACCAATTAGCGGCCTTGTACACCACCGAATCAGTAGATTGGAAGTGTCGTGGGTGTAACGGCAATACTAAACAGAAAAGAATCTCGGTCATTCTACCAGATGCCGAGGAAGACGACAACACGGACACTGACTCAATAGCACCGGGGCCGGGCCTTGACGCCAACAGCCAAAAAATTCTAACTACCGTACTATCTACAATACGCCGTGAAATACGGGACACAATTCAAGAAGAACTAAAGAGAACTCTTCAGTTCTATTCAGATAAAATAGACGACTACCAAATTACTATAGATAAATTCGAAGAAAAAATCAAATTAGTAGAAAATCAATGCAAGGACATAAATAATAAATACACGAATTTAAAAAACAATTTTGAAGCTATAAACATTAAATTAAATACAATAGAACAGAATAAAATGGAAAATATACTAGAAATAAATGGAATTACAAAGGATGAAAATGAAAACCTCATCGAAATCTCAAACAAAATATGTAATTTGATTAAACAAGACAAACAAGACATTTTAAAAGTGTACAGAAAGGAAACTAAAGCGCCTGCGGCAAAAAAAAGAAATTCATCGATAGTGGTTCTGCAGCTACGCGAAGGTCGTAGGGATCAATGGATTGAATCAGCCAAATCGTCGACAATCACACCGAGAGACATAGGAAGGGAGGGTGAAGGTAGGATCTACTTACGAGAAGCCCTCACGCCAGCTACGGCATACCTACTATGGAAGACCAAGACGGAACTCAAGGACACTAATCTGGTGCAGTTTGTGTGGTGCAAACGTGGCAATATTCTAATTAGGAAGTCCGAGAAGGACAAAATCCATATAATCAGATCGGAATGCGACGTCGAGAAGTGGGTAGCATCGCTAAAAAATGAAGCAGAGGTTTGATTTGTCTAACCTTACTTACTGATTAAGTTATTTACTTTTATTAACATTTAAATGGATAGCAACAATTTGAACATATCCGAAGGGAACTTTAATTCTTGGAACGAATACATACATTCTCTTTCATCGTCTCACGAAGGTTTTGTAACGTTAACTGTTAACTTAAGATCATTGTTAATTAATTTTACCTACTTAGAACTTATAATAAACAATAGCCAGCGTACGATTGATCTTATTGTTCTATGCGAGGTAAACATAAGAGACGCAACCAAAAGTTTATTTGCGTTACATAATTACAATATGTTTACAAACTTACGTAAATACAGAAAAGGAGGAGGTGTCATCATATATGTACATAAAAGATTAAAATTTACGATGTTACCATCATCTACAAAGTACTTCGAAACAGTGACGGGTTATATTGAATCCAGATTTAATTACAAACTTAGCGTATGTGCTGTGTACCGGCCGCCGGACACCTGTAAACGTAGTTTTATACATGAAATCTCATCGCATATTAATCGGTTGGCAAATAATAGTGATTTGTTACTTGTTGGGGACATCAACATAGATATAAAAAATAATAATAATTTAAGTGTGACCTACTTAAACAAAATGTCAGAATTAGGGCTTATCTGCGGTATTTCCCAATATACTAGGATAGAAACAAAAGGGCAAAGTATAACGAAAACCTGTATAGACCATGTGTTTACGCGTTTAGCCCGTACTCAACAGGTATACCCGATTCTATCCACTGACAAGAGATAAAATTAATATACCTATCCACCCAAACCTATAGTTCACTGTCAGCGTGCGCAGCGCTCGGACGCCGTCAATTATTTCTTGCGTATAATTGCGGGAGCTCGGGGGTAATTGCGCGTGCGCAACATTTTAAGTGTTCATACTTTATCTTAACTGTCTGCGACAACCTATTATAGAATGGCAAAGTGTGCCAAATGCAATAAAATGGTGAGCAAGAAAAGTCCGGGATTGCAGTGCGGAAGGTGTAATAAGTGGATGCATGGGTCATGTGCATCGTTAAGTAATGACCAATTAGCGGCCTTGTACACCACCGAATCAGTAGATTGGAAGTGTCGTGGGTGTAACGGCAATACTAAACAGAAAAGAATCTCGGTCATTCTACCAGATGCCGAGGAAGACGACAACACGGACACTGACTCAATAGCACCGGGGCCGGGCCTTGACGCCAACAGCCAAAAAATTCTAACTACCGTACTATCTACAATACGCCGTGAAATACGGGACACAATTCAAGAAGAACTAAAGAGAACTCTTCAGTTCTATTCAGATAAAATAGACGACTACCAAATTACTATAGATAAATTCGAAGAAAAAATCAAATTAGTAGAAAATCAATGCAAGGACATAAATAATAAATACACGAATTTAAAAAACAATTTTGAAGCTATAAACATTAAATTAAATACAATAGAACAGAATAAAATGGAAAATATACTAGAAATAAATGGAATTACAAAGGATGAAAATGAAAACCTCATCGAAATCTCAAACAAAATATGTAATTTGATTAAACAAGACAAACAAGACATTTTAAAAGTGTACAGAAAGGAAACTAAAGCGCCTGCGGCAAAAAAAAGAAATTCATCGATAGTGGTTCTGCAGCTACGCGAAGGTCGTAGGGATCAATGGATTGAATCAGCCAAATCGTCGACAATCACACCGAGAGACATAGGAAGGGAGGGTGAAGGTAGGATCTACTTACGAGAAGCCCTCACGCCAGCTACGGCATACCTACTATGGAAGACCAAGACGGAACTCAAGGACACTAATCTGGTGCAGTTTGTGTGGTGCAAACGTGGCAATATTCTAATTAGGAAGTCCGAGAAGGACAAAATCCATATAATCAGATCGGAATGCGACGTCGAGAAGTGGGTAGCATCGCTAAAAAATGAAGCAGAGGTTTGATTTGTCTAACCTTACTTACTGATTAAGTTATTTACTTTTATTAACATTTAAATGGATAGCAACAATTTGAACATATCCGAAGGGAACTTTAATTCTTGGAACGAATACATACATTCTCTTTCATCGTCTCACGAAGGTTTTGTAACGTTAACTGTTAACTTAAGATCATTGTTAATTAATTTTACCTACTTAGAACTTATAATAAACAATAGCCAGCGTACGATTGATCTTATTGTTCTATGCGAGGTAAACATAAGAGACGCAACCAAAAGTTTATTTGCGTTACATAATTACAATATGTTTACAAACTTACGTAAATACAGAAAAGGAGGAGGTGTCATCATATATGTACATAAAAGATTAAAATTTACGATGTTACCATCATCTACAAAGTACTTCGAAACAGTGACGGGTTATATTGAATCCAGATTTAATTACAAACTTAGCGTATGTGCTGTGTACCGGCCGCCGGACACCTGTAAACGTAGTTTTATACATGAAATCTCATCGCATATTAATCGGTTGGCAAATAATAGTGATTTGTTACTTGTTGGGGACATCAACATAGATATAAAAAATAATAATAATTTAAGTGTGACCTACTTAAACAAAATGTCAGAATTAGGGCTTATCTGCGGTATTTCCCAATATACTAGGATAGAAACAAAAGGGCAAAGTATAACGAAAACCTGTATAGACCATGTGTTTACGCGTTTAGCCCGTACTCAACAGGTATACACCGCCACTATAAATGATTCTATAGCCGACCATAAAATAATAGGATGCACACTTACAGTGCAAGCGGCCGATGTACGAGTACAAGGTCACGGTCAACGCACGCACACGGAAAAAAATGCATCGAGACTTGTTACAATCATTAATAGTAAGGATGTTTTGCATGAACTACGTCAAGTCGATTGGAGCGCAGCGCTTGCGTTGAATTGCCCTAGTAAGGTGTATGATTTCATAACACGACAGTTTAATGACATTTACTGCAAATGTTCGCGAGTTATTAAGAGGCCATATACCAAACGCGCCTCGGCTAATTTTGGAATCTGTAGGTATACCGCACAGTGAGACCGTTAGCTGCACTCACACATAGACGACATAGGCCGGTAAAGATACTTTGATACTTTGCATATTCAAGTTCAAAATATTTTCACATGTTAATACAATTTTATAATCTTAGTTATTACTGAAATATTATTTTCCCTATTAATAAATGTTTATTTGGCATACATTTACTTTTATAAAATATACTTACACACGTGTATAATATGTAAGACTAAAAACTAGATACACCTACATGTTTTTTCGTTTACTTACTTATGATTAAAATTGAAGATTTTTTATGTTTTAAAACCTATACGGCTATCTGACTGTTACTAATAATTAAGGTACACGATTATTGACCAAGTTTTACAACATGGGTAATTAGGTTGTCTCGAAAACACCATTGTTATTTTGATATACAACCAAAACGACTCACAGATAAGCGTTTGGTATTGTGTATTACGCAAGTGTAGTTGGCACGTGCAAAGGATTAGTCAAAAATAATATCACACAGACACGCAACCCTCTCAGGTATCAGGTAATGTAAATGTTACCATACTTCACGCGGACTATGCAATTGAATCAATTTAGATAGACAACTAAAAGTCAAAAAAACTTATCGAGTCAACATCTCCTGAAAGTGCTCCATTGTCGAAGTGAAACGTACATTGAGAATAATTTGGTAGATTTATGTGGTGTGGTGAATATCGCAAGCTACAAGTGCAAGTCTATACACACTGTACTACAACGATTTAGAGATGGGCGATTGCGAATGATCTGAATAATCGAAAAATCTACTACCTACTACTAACGAACACTTTCGAATGGAATATTAGTAATATACTAATGCTCATAATCGAATGACGACTACTAATTAGTAATTACTAATCGCGTTTCGACTCCATTGTTCGCGACTCGGAATCATTTGCCGCTCGCGTGTGACTGCACTACTAATTTAGTAATTACTAATTAGTAGAGGCGTTTCGCTTTCGACTGGATTGTTGGCAACTCAATTCTCGGAATCTTTCGCCGCTCCGTTAGAAGTGGGTAACTTAGCTTATGCTTTCAGTTGTACGATTGAAATTTTAACCTTATTTTTTTAAGTATAAGACTCAATTTCAAAATTGTCAGGTGGTTTAATAAGGTTTAAATTCAATGAAACAACTTTTTATATTTTAATAGTATTATTGAAAATTGAAATGTAACCTTATATCCTTACAAATAAGACTCAATTTAAAAATTGACACGTGGCTACTAATTTAGTAGGTAATCGAACCAAATTAGTCGCTATCAATAATCGATAGAAATTAGTAGTGGAGCAAGTTAGTAACTAATTTTGGTAAATCGTTCGAATGATTCGAACGATTTGTATAATCGAATAATTCGAATAAAATCATTCATAACCGCCCATCGATACAACGATTTGCCTACTGTTGCGGATTATAGCGAATTAAATTTCTTGTTTCTTAATTAAAAACTTTATGACCATTGACCTTACTCAAAGTAAGTTTGAATAAATATATTGTGTTGAACTATGTCTTGCAAAACATACCTTATGCACTTTATGATAAAGTACAAATTAAATTGTTATTATGATTAGTTAAAAGATATTTGACCACTGCAAATTGACCACTGCAAGGTCATTTCGGGAATTTGCAATTTACGAATCTTGTATTGTCTGTTCTAGTTGAAGGCTTCCCTTTGGCTATTTATCACCCTATCGGCAAAGATGTGCCGCCAAGGGATGTAGCATTTCAGTACGATATCGTGTAGAAACCGATAAGAGTTTTGGGTTATAGGGTTATAGGTTATAACCGATTAGAGATATGACTGCCACACCCCTAACACTTTTGAAATTGAAAATGTTTATATTTTTACTAATCATCTAATTCTAATATGACCCTTTCAGAGATGCCAAAGTCATAAAAACAGTAAACTGTTATGGTTTTGTCGGAAGCAGTTGGTACCTCAATTGTTGAGCGGCAAGAAAATACGTTACAGTCAAAACTTAGTTGGTTTTATAGAATGTTAAAAATCTAGACATCTCTATCCAGAGATCTTTTATATATAAACTGGTCTGTATCTCTACCTACGTACCTACCTACGTATTGTAATATCTTGTTTAAAAAAAAGAGCCACTGCTGAGTTTCTTGCCGGCTCTTCTCAGCAGAAACTGCTTTCGGAACCGGTGGTAGAGTCAAAACATAACGTAACATAACGTAACACCTGTATGTCCTACATGTTTTTTTAAATAAATTGAGTTTACCATTTGCAATTTAGTTGATTTGAAAATACAATTGTAATTTTGATAAACAATAAAAACAACTTTCAAATAATCGATAGATGGGTTTACTTGTTTATTACGCAGGTGTAGTTTTCACTTGCAAATGATTCAGTAATAAATTATATTAAAAGCGACCCTTTCAAGTATCAGGTAATACAATACCATACTTTACGTGGACCATGCAAATGGATCAATTTAGATAAGAAATCAAAGATAACTAAAAGTCAAAAAAACTTCCTGTTGATTTCAATAATAAAATGTATAAACAAACTCGTCTTGTTTACCAGAAACGAAACAATACGTTATAAATAAAAACTTTATGACCATTGAGCTTTTAACTCAAAGTAAATTTGAAAGTGAAATAATATTGTATGAAAATGTATTGCAATATATACCTTATGCAGCTTGCAATAAAATACAAATTAAATTGTATTCATGAATCATAATGAGCTTCTTCGTTTTAGAATTTCAAATTGTTGCGGTAATATTTTATGACTTATAATATTGTTTGTAGTATTTTGATCGAAAGACAGTGCTATTTACACGTTACTATTGTCAAGAGGTTAAATAATAAATAAAATCTATGCTAACACTGAAACCATTTTATAGTAGGTACCTTTTATTGATTCGTAATAAGTAGTTTACGATCAATTTGGGAATTTATAATTTCTGAATTTTCTCCGGTCTGGGGATCCGGGAGGCTTCGGCCGTGGCTAATTACCACCCTACCGGCAAGTAAAATTAAATTTGGGCTCTATTGGATCTCTTGTCTAGTTTGATTGAACCTGTATAAGTACTTTTTCGAAAATCTACCCCAAAGAGGGTGAAATGGGGGTTGGAAGTTTGTATGAAAGTTCTATGTTTTTGAAGTTAGACACTTGAAAATCGGGATTCAGGTTATAAGTTTTAAATAATGAACACCTGCATAAGTTTTAGCATTTACGTGAAAAACAGTATGAGATTATAATAATGTATCGTACAAAATGATTTAATAGTTATAAAAAAATTATCCTTATTAATTAAATGCGTATCACGCATTCATTCGATAGCAATTGAATCGGATCAAGAACCTAACATTCTCTGCTCATCAAACTAAAGGCAGTCGCGCTATGTATTGTTGCAACACGTTTTTTACAAAGGCTTGTGAGAGAGCTCACGCACACATACAAAAGAGCCCGTCCAGCTACACGTCCTCCCTCGAAGAGAGCTGGGCTCGGTATGGCGGTCGTCCGGTCTGCAGTACCAGTTTACACGTGAACTCTATGAGACTTTTGATATTTTTTTTGGTCATATAGGTATTTTATAGAACTTTATTTTTTTACAATTTATGTTACATAAATACTAAACATTCATGGGAAATTTTATTTTTTCAGTAAATTCGCCAAACTTTTAAGAAATACAGGTTATTGTGACGCGTAAATTTTGATAAATCGTGCACATTGATTTGATTTTTTTATTAACTAATTTTGTATAGAACGTATAAAAACGAATCGCAACAGTCCAATTTTAAGAGTGTGCTTATCATATTAGTATTTTTTATAAGTCATTTATTATAATTTTTCGTGGATTTATATGGGTGAAAAGTTTCGCCCAAAAGTGTAAAAATGGTAAACGTATTCTGCAAGAATGAGAATTTCACTATTATATTTCAATAAAATTAATATTTTTTTTGCAACAGTCTACTAAGGAGGGATTAATCTTTAATGTTTGAATTTTTTTTTTGTTATAATACTAATATCTCATGCACAACGCTCATGAAAAGTTCTTAAAATGTCGGTTAGCGGGTTTACGGGTTCTTAAGGCGAATTATAATAAAAGAAGTAATTGTAAGTGGATAAATAAAAAAATGATAAAAATGTGTTCTCAAAAGAAAAAATTATATATGATATGGCGTAAAGATCCTGAAAATATAAACAAAAAGATTTTGTATAATAAGTATAGAAATAAAACAAATAAATATATCAATTATTTAAAAAACAAGTATATAAAAAATGAAATACGTAAAAACTTTAAGAATTCGAAGAAACTATGGAATATTATAAACGAAATATGTGGCAAGTTTAGGATATCAATCGATGAGGTATTGTTAAACTCATTTAAATTAAATAAATTGGATTTAGCAAATAGTTTTGCCAAGGAATTTGAGAAAAATGTAAACTCTATTTCCGTTTCCTGTAATAAATATCTTTATACTATGACTAAAGGCTCGGAGAAGACAGATGTGGCAATGAGGCTTGAGAGGGCAACAAATAAACAAGTATGCAAAATAATCAATAATTTAAATGAAAAAAAATGCCCCGGCTACGACAAAATTAGAGCGTCTGATGTAAAAAACTTAATTAATGAACTAACACCGGTGTTGACTTATTGATATTTGAAACGCTTTATACCAAATTGGAGAAGTGTGGAATACAAGGACCCCTACTCGAATGGTTTAAGAATTATCACCGAAATCGATTAACCTATGTTAAAATCGATAATACGATTAGTGACGGTATACGAACGACCCAAGGAACAGCCCAGGGCTCGATACTTGGCCCTACCGAATACTTAATCTACGTAAATGAGATGTGTAACCTGTTCGGTGAGGGATCCGTGTATCAATTCGCGGATGACACATGTCTCATTGTGGCCAATAAGGATCTCCAGGCGGCCGAGCAACTGATGCAAGCTAACTTTGATACCTTAAGTAAATGGGCGCATGATGTAGGATTAGTCATTAATACTAAAAAAACCAAAGCAATGCATATACATACAGCGCATAATAAAACTAATCATAAAGCTTCTATAGTTGCACATATGCACGACTGTCTGCATGGCCTCATAAAGACTTGTAGTTGTCCGTGCATTGAAATAGTCAAAGAACACATGTATATCGGCCTCAAAATCGACTATCGTTTTAGCTGGCAACCTCATATAAATTACATTTGTGATAAGCTGAGAGCTATCCTAAGTAAATTATATATACTCAAATTTAAGCTTCCTTACAGAACGCTAAGATTGCTATACTTGGCACTGGCAGACTCGATAATTGACTACGGCTTAAGTAGTTATGGTAGAACGTTTAAAACGTATCTGACGCGTATATATAACCTACAACTAAAAATACTAAAAACAATAGTACCTAAAAAAAATTAAAATAAAATACTCTAACGATTATGCTGGATTATTTAAATACTGTAAATTACTGCCAGTGCAAAGTAAAGTGAGATTGGCAATCCTTAAGGAGGAATATCATAACATACAGCATCTTATTTGTAAAGAACGGAGGAGCAATTTACGTAAATTGTCTAATTACAAGAAATTTAAATTACCTAAAACTAATAATATATACGGGAAAAGAAAATTTATGTATATCTTGGCCAAAATCATGAACAGTTTACCTTTGTCGCTTCAAAATATTAATATCTCTAAAAAAAACATTTTTATAAGGAAATGTAAGAAGCATTTCCTGGATAAAGGTGCCACTCATTGTGACAATATTATCTAGGAAATGCTTCCTTTATGTAAGTCGTTACCTTTTTGTTTTTCTTATTTAAATTATAAATAACACAATATTTTAAGCTAGAATAAGTATTATAAGTAATAAGTAATTAATAAGTATAAGTAATTATAAGTATAAGTATTGTATCTAACCTAACCTAATCCAAACTTAACTAACCTTAATAAATTAACCTAATTAAACTTATATATATATATATATTTTTTTTTTTATTTTAAAATTACACTTAAAATGTTATTTATATACTTGCTTACTTAAATATTATATTTTACTAATAACTGCAATGTGAACTCGCCATCCTCGCATAAACGTTAAAGTTTTTAGAGGATGGCTAGTGTTTATATATAATATGATTGTACGTTTATTTTGATCAATAAATTAAAAAAAAAAAAAAAAAAACCCCTCAGAGCACGGCAACAGGGTAGAGGAGAAGTTTATCCCCGTTTGACATTTCACGGGGACTCGGGGGACTATTTATCCACCGTTATTTTAGCGTTTTATTTATTTATTTAGGAATAAAAATTTATCCTTTCCTCGGGGAGAAAATTGTCTCGGCCCATGCTAGGGGGGCTGGTGGGGTGGGGCTAAAATGATGCCACCAAATACCTATTAGATTGCGAGTTGTAAGTTGTACTTAACTAGGGTTGTAACGTAGGCGTTCTTAGCGGAAGCAGAGGCGGATGCGGAGGTTAACGGAGGCGGAGGTGGATTCCTCCGATCACTATCGTCCATTTTCTGTGCTAGGATGCGATGAATCCCACATTTGATTTTTTTTGAGGATTCTTCGAAGGACAGTTGCCTTTTTGCTTGTTGTAGGTACCTAATGGTGTAACTGACGTCACCTGCTTCGATCTAACCTCTCGCATTGTAAGTCAACGTAAATAAACCTCCGTTACAACTCGGCAAAAAAACGTCGGAGGCGGATGCGGAAGCGGAGGTACGATTTCTTGCAAAAGTTCCGCAGTTACGGAGGCGGAGGCGAGGTTCCGTTACCACCTTATTAGAAAAAAAAATGAATTCCCATTCGCTTCTATGAGCACCCTTAAGGACTCTAAAGGACTCAAAGAAGGATTTTCAAGAAGGTATAATTTTTTACTATCTAATTTTACGGTTTTAGGTGATTCGATTTACATAATATCATTTGCGAATTTAAAGTAGGTAATCGTTTTTAAGTGCCAAGCCACCCGTTTCGCTTCTCTCGGTCATAAATTTTATAGGTAGGTAACTTATATTTTTATCAATACTTATTTTAAAAAATCATCAGGTAAGCTTACCTCTCGTCTTTTCATCTAGCACTTGCAATCCTTCCTGATAAAAAATAAGAGCTTCCGTGTAACGTTCCTTACTATCCAAATCCATGGCTTGTTTCATAATGTTTGCTGCAATACTTTCGACGTCCATGATTGAACAAGATCAGCCTAATATCGGCTGCCAGGCAGTGTTGATTTCTTTCCCTAATATTTCAAAATGAACACGTAAACTCCTGCACGTAATAGTGCTAGGTGACATACATAACATTACGTAGGTACCTACTTAATTACCTACTAAAAACATATTCCGAGAACCGGAAATTAATTACAAAGCAGACAAGTAACGCATTGTTAAAAAACCGGCCAAGTGCGAGTCGGACTCGCGCACCGAGGGTTCCGTACAAACCTGTAGTAAGTTTTACGATTTATGACGTATTAAAAATAAAAATTACGTTTGTTGTATGGGAGCCCCCCTTTAATATTTACTTTATTGATATTTAATTATTTATTTTGAAAGGTAATATACAAGTTAATATTCTGTGAAAATTTGAACCGTCTACCTGTTACCGTTTTTAATATTGAGCAAAAAAATACGAAAAAAACACGTTTATTGTATGGGGACCCCGCTTAATATATATTTTTTTTTAATTTTTAGTATTTGTTGTTATAGCGGCAACGGAAATACATCATTTGTGAAAATTTCAGCTTTCTAGCTATCACGGTTTATGAGATACAGCCTGGAGACAGACAGACAGACAGACAGACAGACAGACAGACAGCGGAGTCTTAGTAAAAGGGTCCCGTTTTTACCCTTTGGGTACGGAACCCTAAAAACCAACGACAGTAATCATTTATACAATACTTATCTATGGTAATCATGTGCCTTAGTTTCCGGGGATTTCCTCAGTCAAAGACAATCATAGAGCATAGAGTAAACATAGCAAGAGGAGACCATGTAATGGTGGCACCAGACATGGCTATTTGTAGTTGTGATTTGATGTTGGCGTAGTTGCCAAAATTTTTGACATATGGGCAAATAGGCGATACAACCGTCCACACATGGAGCCAAATACAACAAAAACACTTCGCGCAACGACAATTCGCGCGCTTATGAAGCCGACCATGTGTGGCCAGTGTATTTGCGTGTTTGCCTATTTGCCTCCTTTGATGTGTCTTCAAAAAACCGACAGCCGTTCGGTAAACCGTATTTGTTATTGGCTGTATTTGCCAAATAGGCAAAAATGGCAATAATTTTGGCAAATATACTCTCCACACATGGAAGTTATTTGACAAATATAACAAATACGCAAACACAAATAGCCATGTGTGGTGCCACCATAATAATAATACCACAGGTGAGCGAAATGAGCTTTGATGATGTGTATGAAATGAGTCTGTATATTAAGTATCAATGAACTGCACGCCACTGCTCATCCGTAACCAGTGTGCCAATGTTGCCAGCATCATTATCGACTCGGCTTTTACTAGACTGAATAACAGAAGTTCGAGGCCCATATGTCACTTGTCTCTGTCGTCTGTCGTGGTCCATTAACTTGTCTCTGTCGTGGTCTGAGTTTAAAACCCCTAGAAGTATAGCCTGGTATTACATAACACCGACCAGAAACAGAAGTTACCTAACCAGAAAAATAGAAAACCTGGCCATGTTGCTGGAAAAAGTGGAACTATTAGTTAATTAAATAAAAAATGACTAATACATATAATTATTATTTACTATATACTTGAGCAATGCAATAGTGGCAGTGGTGGTTTTTTACTTTCCAGGCTGTCAGTAGGCAGGGCAGAGAAAAATTTAAAAAATATATTATTTATTATCCATAAGACTGTTTTACATTTTTTGAGTGCACTATATCCACTGTAGTCTCGTGACACTGCCGCAAGTCTAGGTCGTATACGCCTAGACAGAACTTGTTGCTTGGCGCCTTGTAGAAGTCTAGACCTCTGCCTATCTTGATAATCCAGCCCGAACTAAGGCTAAAAAAATTTTTTTAACAATGAAGTTTAGTGAAAGCTATTAACTAAGTGAGATCTATAGAGCATTACTTTGACTTGGCAGTTGGCTCATACTTATTTACTTATAGTTAAAACGAGATGGACTTATGGTGAGTAACATAAATCTGTCTTGTTTTAACCATGTCTAAGTCTAAGCAAAGTCAAAGTTTGCTCTATAGATCTCACATTAAGAGCAATATCAGGATTTTTTTAATTTGGCCCCCAAAAAATCCCATACAAACTTTAATTTTCCCTTGACCACCAAACTGGCCAAGCGCTTATTGGCAGACTTCACACACTTAATTTTATTAAAATTGTTAGACTGTTAAGTACATACAGATCTTAAAATAGTAATAGGAACAGTCTACCTCTAACAGGCATACAATATTGGAAGCTTAGAGCAGAAACTTTTAGAACATTATGAAAATCTCTTGGCTATGCAGTTTCCACCAGGTTGAAGTAATAATTAATTTCTTAAGTGCATGCCCAGGGATCGAACCCCCAACCACCTGAATCTCTATGCCACTAGTCTATTACTGGTTACTTACTATCACATGAGCAACTCACATAATTTGCCTGTCATGCATTGTATCTGAGTACATGACTATTAGTTGTGTTCCATACTTCTGCAAGTCAGTCTGTAGGTTGTAGAACCACTCTTTCTGGTTGGCTCCAGATTTTCCATCTGTACTAGTTTTTAACTGTATTCGTCTCAGATTTTCACAGGATTTCACTAGTAATTCACATAAGCGAAGGAAGTTTTGACACTGTAATGTATGAAATCATATATTTTATTACATATTAGGTCATTTGATATTAAAATGTCCTCCCGACCGAAATTCGGCCACGACAGCCTATCTCCAGAGAGATTAGCCATCTGCATGGGAGATCTTATAGTGCACAAGTGTGTGCGCAAACACAGGTGCACTCTCTGTTCCTTTACTCTTATAGCCGGATAGGATGAAAAATCCGACACAACCAGAGAGATTAGGCGCAGGACCGATGGTTTTACGTGATCTCCGAAGCACGGGGGTGAAACACCGCCAACTTCTTTACTCTGGGCTAGTACTGAGAATTTATTGTCAGAAAAACCCAATACTAGTATTAAGTTTGATAATTAAAAGGCCTCGATAAGTATAGGAATTAGAAAGCCAAGGAACAAGTAGCTTATTTTGCTATAATCTGCTTAAATATGACAAATCTATGTGGTACAGTGTACAGAATATGATATGTAACTATCAAACCCTCAGTCAAACAACTGAAAGGAAGAACACATCTGTTGTAATATTGAAGTCCTCCTCTCCTCCTCCTCCTCTTAGTCTGAGATCTATAGAGCGCAGTTTGACTTAGCTCTGACTTAAGACAGAGTTCAAACGAGATAGATTTATGACACTTACATAAGTCCATCCAGTTTTAATTCGTAACTCTAGGTATACAAAGAAATCTTTACTAATATGTAATATTATAAATGCGAAAGTTTGGATGGATGGATGGATGTTTGTTAATCAATCACGCCAGAATGGCTGAATGGATCTGGATGAAATTTGGCACAGAGATAGATTATAGTCTGAAATAGCACATATGCTGCTTTTTATCCTGGAAAATTAAAGAGTTCCCACGGGAAGCAACAACCTCAATGCACACAGACGAAGTTGCGGGCATCAGCTAGTTGTTCATACATCCTCACCTGATGGAAACTCCTTATATAAGGGTCCTCAACCACCACATACTCCACCTCTTCATCAAGAAACCTTCCAAACAATGTCTTATATCCATGACCTGTTGAATCGTTCTCTATGTGCACTTGCTCATGGAACTTTCCCTCATCTTTTTGCTTAAGTACCAGCTTCTTGATAGCCTCTGCTCTGTTCATATATTCTTCTACTTTTTTCCTTAAATAGTTCTTATTGTTTTCATCATTTTCACCTATAAAGCAAAAATATAATTATACCAATCAATTAAGTATTGGTGGAATAAGAATATAATTATGATAACCCAAATACCACTCAAATTTGACAAATACCACTTGAAATGCTCGGACATTGGAACTGCAGAATGGACCATGTTAACCGCAGTTAAATACAACATTAGAAAGTAATAATCTATTAAAAAATAAATGTAAAGAATGGTTCTTTTGTATGGTAATAAAGATAACTTGATAAATTTGTTTTATTTTTATTTTTTTAGTTTTAATAAACTAGAATCACCGTTATTATATTATTAGTATTATGTAGTATTCTAAAGTACTACTAAGTAGTTATGTACTATTTTGTGCTTACCTCTCAACTTATCAACCAATACTTGCAATCCTTCCTGATAGCATACAAGAGCCTCAGTATAACGTTTCTTGGTATCTAAATCCACACCTCGTTTCAAAATATTTACTGCAGCACTTTCTATGTTCATGTTTGTAAATATTTATAAAAAATACTCCACTCAGAGTAAGTACTTATTATAATGAGATTTATGAGATATAATATTATTTTGGAAGTTAGACTATTAACACTAACTTTTAAGGTTAAACTACTTATGCTATAATATTATGGCTTCCTTCAGTTTAATATTCACAATTTAAAAATTAAATTTTCTTCAAAAACTCGGAACTTTGGAAGCAAACTAGGTACCTACCTCTGGTTACTAGTCTCTGGTACCTACCTACTAGTCCATTCATTTTAGATTTTTTCGCGGCAAAATTTATAATTTTTTGAAACCACTGTGGTTTTATACCTATGAGTGAGTACATTAAAAAACACAACTCTCCCCCCCCCTCCGGTGGTGGCTTCCCCCCTCCCCGCCTTGAAAAGTGTGCCATTTTGCAGATTTCCTAGATTTTCAAGAAAACTATACAAGCTAGGACAAAACCGTCAAAGAGAACATTGTTCCTTAATAAATTACCTACAAATAAGTTCATGACATTTATTATGATAGGAGTTATAGTTTACAAGCTATGGTGCGTTAAAGTTGACTAAAAATCGCAGCTCAGTAAAATAAGCCAATTTTTAACATTTTATATGTATTCTGTAATCTCTAGAAAACTATAAGAGATAACCAAAAACTGTCAGTAGTAAAAATAAACACCATTAAATGACCTATAAAAAAATATTTAGTTCATAAAGATAGGACTAATAATTTCGCATATATATCCACGTATTGTATACGAAGAAAAATAAAAAAATTGTTAGAATCCTGTGTTATTTGCAATTTGCACAAAAACTATTAAAGCTAGGAAAAATCCTTCGAAGAGCAATTAATTTCATTAAATTACCTACAAAAAAATGTTATGGTTTATTTAGATAGGACCAATAGTTCGAAAAATATGACTACCTTTATTCCATGAAATTTTTTTTTTTTCAAAAACCATGTATATATTTTTTAATTTTCACAGAAACTATTAGAACTAGGAAAAAAAATATCACAAGCAAAAATGAACTTCATTAAATTACCTCCAAAATAGTTTTTAGTTTATTTTGACAGAACTAATAGTTTCGGAAATATGGCTGTCTAACTTGCATAAAAAAAGAAACCCTTGTAAAATCCGTGAATGTTTTTTGTAATTTCAAGAAGAAGTATTAGAGCTAGGAAAAAAGCTGTCAGGACTTAGGACAAAGATAATTAATTTACCTATAAAATAGTGTTTAGTTTATTTTGATAGGACAAATAGTTTTTGAAATATACCTTGCTATTTTGTAAGAACCGGTGGTAGTCATGTTGACTTAGC
The DNA here is from genome assembly GCA_917051295.2 of Erebia ligea. Classification (NCBI taxonomy): domain Eukaryota; kingdom Metazoa; phylum Arthropoda; class Insecta; order Lepidoptera; family Nymphalidae; genus Erebia; species Erebia ligea. The sequence continues at coordinate 10,149,546 of OU785241.1, read as the reverse complement.
ATAATAGTATGGAATGAATAGAAATTAGCCCCATAATAAATAACGATTTTTTTTATTTTAGGCCCAAATGATGCCCTCCTTCCTCCCTAATCCCCCAACACCCCCCCCCCCCCCCCCCCCTCCCCCTCACTCACACATCTCGCCGATTGTGCTTTGATTTTAACTTTGAATAAATTAAAAAACTTTAAGATATATAATAAACACATATTTATCTAATGCCCCCTTTTTAGGGTTCCGTAGCCAAATGGCAAAAAACGGAACCCTTATGGATTCGGCATGTCGACATGTCTGTCCGTCCGTATGTCACAGCCACTTTTTTCCGAAACTTTAAGAATCATACTGTTGGAACTTGGTAAATAGATGTATTCTGTGAACCGCATTAAGATTTTCACACAAAAATAGAAAAAAAAACAATAAATTTTGGGGGTTCCCCACACTTAGAACTGAAACTCAAAAATTTTTTTTTTCATCAAACCCATACGTGTGGCGTATCTTTGGGTAGGTCTTCAAAAATGATATTGAGGTTACTAATATATTTTTTTTCTAAACTGAATAGTTTGCGCGAGAGACACTTCCAAAGTGGTAAAATGTGTGTCCCCCCCCCCCTGTAACTTCTAAAATAAGAGAATGATAAAACTAAAAAAAAATATATAATGTACATTACCATGCAAACTTCCACCGAAAATTTATTTGAACGAGATCTAGTAAGTAGTTTTTTTTTAATAATTTAAAACTTACTTCAGGTTTGTACGGAACCCTCGGTGCGCGAGTCCGACTCGCACTTGGCCGGTTTTTTTATGCTAAAATGACTGGACTACAAGTGCAACAATGGCGAGGAAATGTGTTGAGTCTAGAAAACTGGGACTGGAAAAAAAACAACTTTTTTGGAAAAAGTCACCAGCTCCAGCATCGAGCTGCCCCCCGATTACGTAAGAATTGTTCATCAAACGTTAAAGATTTTTGTCAAAGTAAAATAAACCATAACTGCATTGAATTAGAGCTCAATTTCGTCTGCCCATTCTTATACGTTTAGGTATGAACGATACTCGAACGTATAAGAATGGATACACGAAATTGAGCTCTAATTTAATGCTGTTATGGTTTATAAACTTTGACGACGAACTTTAACGTTTTGATCGGACATTCTTACATGATAAGGGGGCTGATCTGATGATGGAACCAGGAGGTGGATAGGGGAACTCTTTAATGATTATCAGTAAGCCCCTCGAGTATGGGCTCAATTGGTTTGTTTTAAAGATTCCAAGCGTGTTTTTGAACTAATTTAAGGCTTATTTTACTGAGCTGCGAATTTTAGTCAACTTTAACGCACCATAGCTTGTAAACTATAACTCCTATCATAATAAATGTTATGAACTTATTTGTAGGTAATTTATTAAGGAACAATACTCTCTTTGACGGTTTTGTCCTAGCTTGCATAGTTTTCTTGAAAATCTAGGTAATCTGCAAAATGGCACACTTTTCAAGGCGGGGAGGGGGGAAGCCACCACCGGAGGGGGGGGGAGAGTTGTGTTTTTTAATGTACTCACTCATAGGTATAAAACAACAGTAGTTTCAAACAATTATTAATTTTGCCGTTTTCCCCATACATTGAAATCTAGAATGAATGGACTATACCTATAGACTGAAGCACAGAGTACATCAAATGTACTCTGTGGAGTACATTATATTGGTAATTCTGTGTGGTAATTGGACTGAAGTTTGAAGTACTTGTCGATCCTTTTCCTTTTTAACTTTCTGCTTGTCTCTGTTGTATGACAGCTTTTAACTCTATGGTAGCCATAATGTACTCTGTGATGGTAGCTAATGTCACAGGCTAATGTTGATTGATATTATGAAGGCTGTGTTCCGTTAAAGACTGCGAGCACTGTTCAGTGCTCTTACTGTGGAGATTTATTCGTTCCGTTATAACTGACAGTAAACTGCTGCAGTATCATAAGGAAATATATGACGTCATTAATCGACGCCATCTTTGTACTGTGAGCACTGGCGTTTTCGAGGTAAGGTGCTCTTGTTTGTCTCAGTGCTGACAGCGTTCCGTTTTAAGCAGTACCCAGTATACCTAACTTTAAAGGAACGGCTTCGCAGTGTACTGAAGTGACGTCACACCTTACAGTGCTCGCAGTGTATTTAGGAACACAGCCAAAATCAATGAGTTAGCTAACGTGTCATTGGCGAAGTAAATTTTATTGTGCTGTCTTGGCTTAAATAAAAGCCAAAAAACAAACTAAGAAGAAGTTAGAGGTTACTAAACCTTTACTCAATGAGACAGCCACTTATCTCTATGGAGATAGCTCTTTGTTGACCTTTCAAAACTTCTTCAAAAGACCAAACCAATGACGAAGGAAGTACGACCAAACACTTAATTTTCTTTTCGGGGAATTTTCCAATCAAAGACAAATCTTGATTCATATTTGACCGAGCGAAGCGAAGGTCTCTGAGTCTACTTGAGTGAATTGGCACTTGTCCGTCCGTCCGTCCGTCCGTCCGTCCGTCCGTCCGTCTGTCAGAGCCTTATAACTTCTGAATTACTGAACGTAATTACTTCAAGTTTAAATATAATATGTAAACCGATGGCCTCCCGCCGAATATGGCTTAAAAAATTATAAAAATCTTTATTTCAGGGGGGCTCTCATAGAAGCGAATGCGGAGTAAAATATTTTTTATAGCGTTACATAGGGTTGCGGTATATAATTTTAAAGATAATGAGGAACAGAGTCCAAAAATATTTTTTTTTAAATTTTTCCCCTAAAATTGACGAAATGGGGGGCTTTCAAAGTGGAGATTTTCTGACGTCCAAAGATGACCTCAGAACTCCCAATTTTCTGAAAGGCTGAGCCTGAAACTTGATTAATTATTTGAATTATATCCTGTACTTGAACAACAAATACTAAAATTAGATAAATATTATATGGAAACGAAATTATTTGATTTTTAATTAGCTTCACTATTTTTAACAGAACTTCACAAATATGTCAATAGATGGCGCTCTGTTTATGGATACCGCGAGGTCTCAGTTCGGGGCGAACCACTAGTTTTCCTTTAAGGTGCGTTCACACATCTGGCGAATACGCTGCATATATATGAGCCACACGCGCGCTGTTACTAGAAATAGGTGCGACACGCACGCACACTTGCAGATCATGCGCATTGCTCCCCTTTGTTTTAAGGTGGCTTTTTGATTGCACGCAGACAGTGCTTACGTGGTTCGCTTACGGCGCAGGAGCAGCACGTGAAAGATCGCACTTACAGCACCTGAGTCGGCGTGCATTCGCCAGATGTGTACGTGCACCCTTTACCCTTAATCTGAGTGAACCCATTTCACTTCACTTTTTCAAAATTGACAGTTGACAACGATCGACATTTTTGGCCGTGTTCCGAAATACACTGCGAGCACTGCAAGGTGTGACGTCACTTTAGTACACTGCGAAGCCGTTTCTTTATAGATAAGTATACTGGGTACTGCTTAAAACGGAACGCTGTCAGCACTGAGACAAACACTGAGAGCACCTTACCTCGAAAACGCCAGTGCTCACAGTACAAAGATGGCGTCGATTAATGACGTCATATATTTCCATAAGATACTGCAGCAGTTTACTGTCAGTTATAACGGAACGAATTTCTCCGCAGTAAGAGCACTGAACAGTGCTCGCAGTCTATAACGGAACACACCCTATATTTGTCATTGTCAATGTCAATTTGCGGTGGATTAAGGCTGTGTTCCGTTATAGACTGCGAGCACTGTTCAGTACTCTTACTGTGGAGAAATTCGTTCCGTTATAACTGACAGTAAACTGCTGCAGTATCGTCATTAAATCGACGCCATCTTTGTACTGTGAGCACTGGCGTTTTCGAGGTAAGGTGCTCTCAGTGTTTGTCTCAGTGCTGACAGCGTTCCGTTTTAAGCAGTACCCAGTATACCTAACTATAAAGGAACGGCTTCGCAGTGTACTAAAGTGACGTCACACCTTACAGTGCTCGCAGTGTATCACAGAGTACTTTTTATGCAGTGTATTTCGGAACACAGCCTAAGGATTTACGTTTTTTGAATTTTTAGGTTATAAAGTTGTTGTTCTTTAAAAAATTCAATATTTTTGTATTATAGTTAATGATATTTCCTACAAAATCTGTATTAAATTATACTTACGTAACTTACGTAGCTTTTAATTAAGTTACTAATTACAGCAGTCTTTTATTAAACCACAGAAATATGTCGCATCAACTCGGTCGTGTGGTTTCGCAAGTTCTTCATCGATATTTTGGTGAAATAGTACAACAGGTGGGCCACGATCTGTTTATATATGGAAGTAAACCTATTAACATGATTGTGAAGACGACGGGACTCCCTCGAACGCAGGTAATATTTGTTTACACAAGACCTAAGTAAAGTGTATGAGTAGAAACCAATGAATGGGCTTAATTAAACTGCCTGACCTCTTTTATGTTAGCCCGCTTCCACCTTACCATCAAGTAAGATCACAATCAAGGCCTTTGTCAACAAAAATATAAACAAAGGTTAGTTTTTGTTAGGTTATCTGTTATGATTAATTAGAGATTGGTCAATGGTCATTGTTTATATCATAGACTTCTGACTGTATCTACATCTGTAACAGTAAATCACTGAACTGCCTGGCTTATAGCTTGTTAGTGAGGTATTTAATAATTAATTAAATAAATAAGCAGTAAAGCTATTGGTTATAGTTCCTGCAATTCAGGTGGTCCCCTGGCTCATGTTTGAGTTTAAGTCATGTCTGTAAACATCTGTATAATTGTAAATGTGTCTGTAAATTATGTGATTGCATGTACGGTCAGCGCACGAGCTCGGAGGAATCGGGGTCTGAAGAAACGACGACTGTACGCCACCCCTGATCGTCGCTCCATATCCAGCTTGCTCCCAGCACTAGTTTCGAGCTTGACGCGTGTAATTTTGCGATAGCAGTATTTTTATTTTTATGCAGTATACTTTAAACACTAGGTTTACTTTAAACACTAGGTTTACTTTAACATTCCATAGAATTCCTCGGAGCTCACACGCTGATTATGCCTATTCTGAATCTTAAAGCTTTTCAATAGAACAACTGTATACCTATTTTTGAAATAAAAAAAGACTGTAGTTCAATTGTGCTTATTACACTTACTTAGAGGCATTGGTGATGAACAGTATCAATTTAAATATTTTTAATTGTAAGTTATTTTTCATTTTCTTTTAATTCCAGGTCATAGATAGTTTGAGGACCTTACTCAAGTTTGATTTGGCGACTTTTGAGGGCACAGATGTGATTGTTGATTACAAATTATTGCCTGAAAATATTCTGCTACTCATAAGATACCCAAGGTAAAGTAATTTGTACTCAAGTTTCTTATAAAATATTTATGATTTCCCATTTTGCCACTCACTATCAATAATAATAATTATTATCTAGTTTTCTCTTCAACTACTACACAGTACACACTAGGCAATTTTGGTCTTCTTTAATTATTGACTTTCTTGTGATGTTATTTCTATTCAGGACGGTTGTTGGTCAAGAAGAATTAAATAAATAAATAAAATAAAATGTTTTTAATTCGACCAACAAAAGGATCATATTGGTGTTAGTGTGTACACGAAACTTGTTAGTAAAATATCTATAACTACTTAAATTAGGACAGGATCGATTTGCCAGCATGTGAATCATACAACAGTGATTCAAGTACTGGCAGTCGATCCTGTCAGAAAATACCCTCAGGAGGCCATTGGAGCTAGACCGGACTCTACGCAACAAGGATGTGCTCCGCTTTCGCATAGTTGTATAGAAACAGTCTACATACACCTCGGCAAACATCCCTGACGCGCTGCAGAATCTGGGCAGCCCCATCAGCATCCTGAATGCATTATTATATTGTACACGCAGGGCATGGTACTGCTTTTGTGTGTAATCGATCCACAGGCTGCTCGTGTCGAAGGAGGTGCAATAAGCTCTGAAAAGAGTGATTTTGACGGCCACAGAACAATGAGCAAGCAACATATATTTATTTATTAAAATCAACATACACCTGTATGCACCAACATTTACAGTAAGGACCAGAGGACTATACCTATGGTAGTCCGTAGACCTAAGGTAGTAGTTTGGACACACCTTAAACCTGGCTTTTATAAAACCAACCAAGGATATCTATATATTATGTTAAATATATAGGTTGAAGATTGAAGTTGTCTTGTAGGTATCTGCTGCAAATGAAGAGCAAGTACGGCAGTGAGGCAGAGATGCTGGTGGAAGAGCTGCTACAGCAGGCCAGCTGCTCGGCCACAGCACTGCTGGTCACTGTCATGAACAAATACAAAGATGACAAGGTACAGTAGGCGCTTGAGTTGAATGCAGAGCTTAGGAATGTGCTAGTGCTGTGACCTCATTACTGACAGTCATATCGATAAATTACATACCGACTGTATTATTTTAAAAACATGTAAAATATTGATTAACACAATTGAAACAATAATAAAGTCTAAAGTTTACTTTATTTATTAAGTAACGACGCCCCGCCGACAGGTGGTGCCGCTAGGTTACGCCGCTACCCGCCGACAGGTGGCGCATGCCACTCGCCGACATCGCCGGTGGCGCCACTTCGAAAACTGGTCCAGAACCGCTAAAAGATTGCTACTTTTACAATAAATCAATTTAATTAATTTCCTTCCTTCAATCAAATCAATATTAAAACAGTGAAAGAAGAAATACAGCTTTGTAGCGCCAAATACAAGTCGCGGCTACAGCACCATCCCAATCAGCTGGCAGTCCAACTCACTGTTCCAGACTGTCTCAGGCGCCTAAAAATGAAAAACATTTTAGACCTGGGTAGACCTTAATCCAGGCTCAGTCTAAATGACTTTTTCAATGGGAAAAGTCATAAAAAGACACAAAACTTTCAACACATCTGCTCATAGTCAGAAGACTGATCGCATGATATTGCACAGAAAAAAAAAAAAAAAATCCTTTCTTATCAAAACTTCCAAAGGAATGGCATTCCGAATGGTAGATTAACTTGACTTTGATTGAAACTTGATTGAAACTTAAAACGCACTTCTAGTGTGGAAGTTTGTATGAAATGCATAGTTGTGACTTCATCAAATTTCAACACACTTTTTTTCAATAATCTAAAATGTTCATCAAACTTAAAACTAACCGAGGATGTGAATTTTTGGTCTTTTGGAAGAGCCTCTATTTAATAATCGGAAAGAAATAATTTATTTTTGACATAGGCATCATCCCTGTTCAAGAGCACTTGTAAAAGTATATTTGAATGAAAAACATATGTTTTTTGATTTTATAATTTTTATTACAGTGCTTCCACACACGAGGAAAGTTTCTAAACTTACTTAAATATACATATCAAAAATTTCGGAACCGGCAGGATTTGAACCTGCGTCTCTCTGGGAATCGCGCCCTGAGCGCCTTGACCTCTCGGCCACGGTTCACTTACCTGCCAGTGACGAAATTTGAGACATGCGTCTTTAATCCAGTCTTTTTACGCGACTGTTTATGCCATCCAGTAGCGATATATTAAAGTATCGAAACTACTTTCAAAGGCCCATATTCGATGGAACTCTTTGAACTAGGAATGACACATATATATGTTTTTTGAATTTGAATTCCAGGAAAAGAACTTGAACATGATGATAAATCTGAAGGACACGTTCATAAGTCTAGCCACAGCGGGCTACATTCAGCAGGCGCCGGTCGCAGAGCTGAGGGAGGGCAGCGAGGTGCCCACACTAGTGCCGCCCGAGACCAAAGCCCCGGAGCTAGACCTGAGGGACCTTATGCAGACTATGACCAGTAACCTGGCCGATGTTAAGGATAGTAAGTTAATAAGTTTCGTATATTCTTCCCAGTGATTGTCAGGGTACCTTAAGGGGCCTACAACAAAATCATGGTTGCCCGGAACCATTCAAAAGAACAAGAATCACAGCGGGCTATATACATCAGTAGAAATAATAAAATAGGACCTACTTACAATTATGCAAATAATAGTACATTATGGTACTAGTGTGTAATGTTGGTGATTACCGCTGAGGCGCCATTGAATGAAAAAGTCACAGTTTGATTATAGGTGTTATGATGTGCCTAATTGCGGTGAAATTAGAGCCACTTTATGAGCAAGTGTGTTGAAAAATATATTCTACTCTACTCAGTATTGTTAGATGTTGTATGACGTATAATATATTATTACTGCACAGATTGGTAGGCTTGACTGTGACGTAATTTTTTCATCGCCCAAGAGTGACAAAAGTCTACTTTATAGTATTATTAGCGGCAAAGTAAGTTGTTTTTTTTAAAATTATTATTTATACAGCGAAATTATGACTTTTTTATCGTTTAATAAAGGATTATTAAAACGATAAAAAAGCTTGGGTATGAATTGTTCATGCAGGTAATTATGTAAATTGTTATAATTATAAGTGTACGATATTTGTAAGATCGTGATAACTAAAAAATCCCGACTGAGCTTGTGGGCTCTTCTCAGACCAGGGCGCGTTTAACCCGTAGCTTTAGTTTTAAGATACCGTGGCTAATTATCACAAAATCTTAATCCACATCTATGTGGTGGTACGACTACGAAGTGAGGCAGTCTAGTGACCACAATATTGATGTAATTAAAGTACAGTACCTGTGTGCAGATAAATCTACTCCACTATTCTTTACTTGTGTTAGTAAAACTCATTTTTGTTTACAGATGTATACTGGAAAGTGAACTATGACAGATTTCATTTGGACTTTCGGGATGATGTCATGATAAAAGCTATCACGAGGCGAATTGACGAAAATGGTAAGCAAATAGTCGTTATCCTTAGCAAATAATAGCTAACCTTCCTCTTGTATCAGTCTGTCCATTGGTGAAAAGTGAAAACTGTATGAAAACCGGTTTGGTAGTTTTTGAATTTATCGCATTCAGACAAACAGACGCAGCAGAGGGACTTTGTATATGTAGTGATATTATAGTCTTCAATAGTTATTTCATGAGCATACTTTTGAATAAGTAATTCGTAAGAGTCTCAAATTGGCTTGCGTGACATTTATTTTGGTACTTTTTTCATTATTATTGCAGGTGAACTGTTTTCTCAACATTACAGCGGGTGAACTGTTTTTTCAATATTACAGCGGGTGAACTATTTTTCAATATTACAGCGGGTGAACTGTTTTTTCAATATTGCAGCGGGTGAAATGGTTTTTCTATATTACAGCTGCGGGTGAACTGTTTTTTCAATATTACAGCGGGTGAACTATTTTTCAATATTACAGCGGGTGAACTGTTTTTTCAATATTACAGCGGGTGAATTGATGCGCCTGTTGCTGGAGCAAATGTACTTAACATCAGCTCCGTGGTCGGCCGAGTCCGCGCCCGTGCCGGCGACGGATCTGCGCGACAGCGCGCGGCGCCTGGCCGACAAGCCGCTGCTGCACCAACACTGCGACCAGTACCTTAGGGTTATCGGTGAGTACACTATAGATAGATGGGTGGGGGCTCAAAAAAAATTTACTTTTTGAAAAAAAACGCGGTCATTTGTTTACCCCTAAATTTTAGTATTTTTTTTTATTATTTCTATAGAAGAATTTTATTTCTTCCAATAAAATTTAAACATCATAAATATTCAATTTATACAATATTTTAGTAAACTAATAACATATTTTCTGCTCCATACAAAACTTAATAGATGAACATTATTTTTTTAAAACTTTAAAATGCGGATAGTAAGCTATCCTTAAAAGATATATGCCATTGCGGACTTGTTTTTTCCACCACACATTAGCCTTTGACTACGATCTCACCTTGTGGTAAGTGATGGTGCAGTCTAATGCTGAGATCTATAGAGCGCACTTTGACTTGGCTTAGACTTTACTTAGAGTTAAAACGAGATGGACCTATGTGAGTAACATAAATCTGTCTCGTTTTAACCATGTCTTAAGCCTAAGCAAAATCGAAGTTATAAGCTTTATAGATCTCACACTAAGATGGTAGCGGGCTAACCTGTTAGGAGCATGGCAGTTATATTAAAACCATACCCCTATTCGGTTTCTACACGGCATTACAACCCACAACAACAACCCTATTGCAAAATTGTTCAGAGGAGAACGGCGCGGGTTTCGTGCGACGTTGCGGCGACGCGGGCGGCGGCCAATACGCCGTGTGCGCGAGGGCGGCTACCGACCAGTTGTTAGAAGCATTACTGGACCATAGCGTTACGGAGCGGCTCGGGTCCAAGGCGCACAGGATATTCAGGTGACCTATAATGCTACTAGTGGTTCCAAGGTTCGCCCCGAACAGAGCTCGCGGTATCCTAAGCACAAACGAATAAACTTTTACGCCTTTTAGAGCGCCATCTATTGACATCATTGTGAAGTTCTGTTAAAAATACTGAAGCTCATTAAAAATTAAATAATTTCGTTTCCATAAAATATTTATCTAATTTTAGTATTTGTTGTTCAAGTACCTACAGGATATAATTCAAATAATTATAATAAGTTTCAGGCTCAGCCTTCCAGAAAATTGAGAGTTCTGAGGTCAACTTTGGCCGTTAGAAAATCTCCACTTTGAAAGCCCCCCATTTCGTCAATTTTTAGGGGAAAAATTTAAGAAAATATATTTTTGGACTCTATTCCTAATTATCTTTAAAATGATATACCGCAACCCTATGTAACGCTATACAAAATATTTTACTTCTCATTCGCTTCTATGAGAGCCCCCCTGAAATAAAGATTTTTATAACTTTTTAAGCCATATTCGGCTGGAGGCCATCGGTTTACATATTATGAAGTAATTACGTTCAGTAATTCAGAAGTTATAAGGCTCTGACAGACGGACGGACGGACGGACGGACAAGTGCAAATTCACTCAAATAGACTCAGAGACCTTCGCTTCGCTCGGTCAATTAAAATGCTAACCGATCCGATTTACATTTAAAACATATGAATTAACACAATACTACAAACATGACTAATAATTTTGTATTTAGGTATTTTAATAATAATATTATTGTTTGTTTCATAATTAAGAATTTACATCATACTAATATTATAAATGCGAAAGTGTGTTTGTTTGTTGGTTTATTGGTTTGTCCTTCAATCACGCCGCAACGGAGCAACGGATCGACGTGATTTTTGGCATGGGTATAGTTGAGGACCTGGAGAGTGATATAGGCTTCTTCTTATCCCGGAAAATTAAGGACTTCCCGAAGGAATCAAAAAAACTTAAACAACGCGGACGAAGTCGCGGGCATCAGCAAGTAGAAGAATAAATATAAAGAACTATGTCACTCTCCAGGTTGTCAACTATACCCATGCCAAAAATCAGGACGATCCCTTGCTCTGTTGCGGCGTGATTGAAGGACAAACCAACAAACAAACACACTTCCGCATTTATAATATTAGTATGATAACTGTTTTGTTACGACAGGTTAATTCGTTCTAAGAAATATATAGAAGAGGAAGATATACAGAAGAATGCAATGTTACCCAACAAAGAGTGCAAGGAGTTGACTTACAAACTTTTAGAGGAACATTTTATTAGTGTGCAGGTAAAATTAATGTATATATCCATATTTTTGTAATATTATGGTCTTCTGAAAATAAGGAAAGAAAAAATAAGTTTTGTTTTAAATATTTTCAGCCAATGAGAAAAGCGGCCTCTGCAGGCGGGACAGCCAAAGCTATTTATCTATACCACGTTAAGATACATGAGGTAAATGCAATTTTTTTTTTAAATTGACCACTTACAACTAACTCATATAATATACCTCTACTGCCCATTTTCACTGAAACTCCTTAAATCTAACCAACCTATTACCAATTATGTAACTGATCAGCGTGAAAACTGATACAGGATTGTTGATGAAACAGGCATTAGACATAAATGTATGGTAATTTATTATAGTCGCACTTGTGTGGTAATAGTCAACTTAATAGTTTTGATACTAGCGTTATAAAAGTCACTACGAGATTTGTGTTGAATATTATATTAGCAGTATATGCATTTTTTTGTATTTATGTATGTTCCATTGTAGGGCCTAAACTACTGCAGCAGGTGTAATTGATTTATTATTATGGTCCGGGTAACATAGGCTACATTTTTCACGAACGAAATCGATATGACGCATGTTACGTCCAAAAAAATGGGGTCTCTGAATTTTTTTATTTTATTCTAGTTACAGTTTTTTTAATAATACTTACTGTTTGTCATTGTATATCACACAATATTGGTGGATTAAAATACGTCGTGTATCGTTATTTATTATTATCGCACTAGTGTGGTAATAGCCTAGAGTGTTGACAGCGGTGTAATAACAATCACTTTACGATATTTATGAATATTATTTTGTTTGTGTATCAGGTAGCGCATACAGTGCGCGAGATGTGTTACCGCGCGCTCCACAACATAATCTCGGTGGGCGCGCACGTGCGACAATCGCACGCGCGACTTCTGGACAAGCAGCGCCGCGTGCGCTCCATAGTGCACGGCATGCGCGTGCGCGGCGAGCCGCAGCAGAATATCGACGATGTGAGCTTTGCACTTATTAATCTATACTAATATTATAAATGCGAAAGTTTGGATGAATGTATGGATGTATGGATGGATTTTTGTTACTCAATCACGCCAAAACGGCTGAACGGATCTGGATGAAATTTGGCACAGAGAAAGATTATAGTCTGGAATAATACATAGGCTACTTTTTATTCAGGGATATTAAAGAGCTCCCGCGGGGACCAAAAAATCTAAATCCGCGCGGATCAGCTATGTAGTTTTATAAAAAATTAACCAATTTCCTTTTCTAATTTTATTGCATCCACCACAAGTTAGGGCTTGACTGTGATTTCACCTGATTATTGGACGTGACGATGCAGTCTAAGATAGTAGCGGGCTAACCTGTTAAGGGTATGGCAGTTATATCACTTACAATCAGGTGAGATCGTAGTCAAGGGCTAATTTGTGGATAAAAAAAAAACAAAAAAAAAAGCTGTCATTTTAATTTAGTTTGAGATGATGTACAATAGTATTGGACTCGCTACAGAGCGAGCACATGCGCTCTGTTCCCTCACTCTCACTTGGTGACAGGTGTTGGAGACGCTGACGCCGCCGGAGCTGGCGGCGGTGAGCGCAGCGGAGGCGCGGCTGCGGACCCTGGCCGCGGCCGAGATAGAGCTGGACAAAGCGCTGTTCCTGGTGGCTTGCTACTTTGCATACCCGCGGTGATGCCGGTAAAGACCAAAGTCCACTAGAGTCCGATACAGCCGAATGGATTTGTTTTAAATGGGTAAAGATACGACGCGCCACTAATCGACGCAGTTGCATCCATACTAATATTATTTATTATAAATATTAAAATTATAAATTTTATAAATAATCCATACTAATATTATAAAATATGCGAAAGTGTGTCTGTCTGTCTGCTACGCTTCCACGGCCCATCTATTCAACCGATTTTAATGAAATTTGGTATAGAGATAGGTTACATCCCCGGGAAGGACATTTTCCGGGATAAAAAATAGCCTGTGTGCTTCCCCGGGATGCAAACTATCCCTATACCAGATTTTATCAAAATAGGTCGCACAGGATTAAGGTTTTTTTGATTCCAACTCCGTGGACTCCGGGAACTCTTTAATTTTCCGGGATAAAAAGCCTATGTCCTTCCCCAAGATGCAACCCATCACTGTACCAAAGGACATGTCCCAGTTCAGTATGGAGGGTGGTTTTTTATTCTGAGTGTCAATGAACCAGAACCAAACTGCCATCACGTGAAAGAGAAAAAAATATAACATTAAACGCCATTTAAATAATAATTTTAGAAAACCCCGTTTTTTTAAAAATTAATTATGAAAAATATCGTTTGTAGAAAATATTTTTCGATGGATGGCAACACTAAAACTTGGGTAATGCGCATTAATTGTGATTATTAATATTCCATTTCGATAAACTACCCATTTTCCACTACATAGGTAGTACATACAACATTATAAGATTAATAAATAATAACTGATTATTTGAGACATTCGTAAAATAATTATTAGACAACAATAAATCACCAATATACTAAGTTAAACAAAACTGACAGTGACATTTGACAATCACCCAATGACATACGTGACAAAAAAAATCAAGTTTTTTTTACTGTTGATAAAATTCAGACAAAGATCTAAAAAAGCCACAAAATAAAAATATATTTTTCTCCAAATTGGGGTCCTTTAAAAATGTGTAAATAATTCTAAAAGCCATATTTTAGGATCTCTATTCACGTGTATTAAAATCATCTTGGTTCATGTTCAAGGCCCAATCTTGGACAAGTCCTTTCATCAAAATCTGTTGAAAAGATCAGAGACAGACAGATATGCTGACAAAAAGCCCTTTCGCATTCATAATATTATAATGGCTATTTATGGGTTATATAAATAAAAGTATTTTGTTACATTCTTAAAATTTTATTTGACCCCATTGAAACTCAATGCTCTCAAACAATGTAGGTATGTAATAATTATAATTGTAATTGTACAACCAATCGTATGTCCGTTACAAAATCCGCTATCTACACCCGCCTCCAAGCAAACTACCCTGGAATATCGAAGTTTATTTACTTTATTTATTGTTCACGACCCATGTTTAAAAATAAAATAAAATTTTAACGAATTTAACTTGCATGTATGTAAGTTCCATTTTCTGAAGCTTAAACTTTGGTTCATTCTGTAGCATCCTTGCATACAATCTCAGGTCGAAATGTTCGCTATCCCTTTCAAAATGCTCCCGACGGAAAAGAATAGCACTAGATACCTGTTACTTTTGGCTAATTCTGTCAAAATCTCCTAACAGAATTATTGACAGCTCTAACTGCTATACCTTTTCCGAAATCCCGCGACATCGCTATCTCTTTCATAATACTACATAGTACATACGGAAAGGGAAACTAGATTTAAAACTATCAGTTTAATTAGTTAAAAAGATTATGAAAAACAAAATAAGACAGTCTATATTGTCCCTACAGCAGAATTAATCACACTATTGCCAGGATATAGCAAGGTATTGGGCGGATAAAAATTGTATAACGGAACGCAAACGTCACCCCAGACTATCCTTGGGTGCGTTCCGAAATACACTGAGAGCACTGGAAGCCCCCAGTAAAGAGCACTGCCAGTGCTCGCAGTGCTTATAACGGAACACACACCTTGTCTGGCGCTTATGAAGCCTCGTTTGACATTTGACGTTCCTAGAGTTTTCGCGCGCTTTGGAGTGACAGCTAATGAAAAGCATAGTTTTAAAAGAAAAAAAAAAACATTTGAAAAGAAGCGACTCGTGAGACTCGACGTTTTATAGTATTATGCTAAGAGTGGCCAAATTATTGATGGATTTGGTAATTTTTTCAGGACCAATGCACACTATTATGTGTAATATCGTACCTCAATCTACTTTTGTTCTTGAATCAAACAAAAGTAAAGAGGCTAATTCCCTACCATTAATTATGTGGTTATGAACTGGGGTCACGACCTTCAGCAATGAGGTATACTTACTATGCGCACGCACACAGAGAGAGATAATCTGGCTATTTCTGATTTGAAAACAGCCTGATCTTGGCTAGCATGTTAACGGTTTTTATCAGGGTGTGCTTTTTATTGTTTGAAATCACTTGAACACATCTTTAGCCATATTAGTTGATAGCTGTAAATATTTTTCTTTCCGCAGGGAGTACTATGGAAGGGGGAAAAATGTTACAGTTAATATCGTAAACATGCCGAGTCCAAGGATCGAACGAAGAATCATACTTTGGAAATGAACTTCGACTTGTTCCCACGGACCCCAAGCGAAGATGACCGACTGGCCCAATCCTGCACATCTCTACAGTCGATTTTAAACTACATTTTGTTACACCCCAATGATATTAGACCATTTTCCCACGGAGTTGGAGATTTTAGTATGGAAGGACGCCTATGGTCAGCCACCATCTTGGTATTGTTCCAAAATCACTGTCGCATCTATAAGCCTTTATAAAATATTGCTAGAGCACTCTCAGATATCTATCTCCCTCTCTATCGGTTTATATAAGGTTTTAAGTAAACATTATCATACTAATATTATAAATGCGAAAGTGTGTTTGTTTGTCTGTTTGTTGGTTTGTCCTTCAATCACGCCGCAACGGAGCAACGGATTGACGTGAATTTTGGCATGGGTATACTTAAGGACCTGGAGAGTGACATAGGCTACTTTTTATCCCGGAAAATTAAGGAGTTCCCGCGGGAATCGAAAAACTATAACCACGCGGACGAAGTCGCGGGCTTCAGCTAGTAAGTCTATGGTTTTCACTGCGATACCACTTTTGTTTGTAACTTCAGGCTCAGAAGGGTTGGAACTCAGAGCCGTAAAGCCAGTTAATAAAAAAAATACCACTTTTGTTGAAAATTCAAGAAGGCGGCCTGAACATAGTCTACTCTGAACTAGAGAATCTGTTTCGTAAATAAGTTAAATTCGTTAAAATTCTGATCAGACTGCAGTTAATTTGGTAACCGAAATGATCATAATCAACATCGTTATAATTAATTTATTATTAACAATTATAATATAATATGTAAGTAAACCTGTTATACAAGTGACACCTAGTATTTGGATTTTATTACAGTTAGTAACCGTTGTATGTGTATAATTAAAGAATATTTAAGTATATACGTACCTAAGTTTGTTTTAATTGCCATTTGTAAAACTTAATAAATACACAAAATCCTAACTTTTTGATTACGATAGACACAAGTACTTCTTCCTTAGAAACCCTTACGTCGTAGTAAAATGATGTGAAATGTGAATCGCAATCAATTACATACTAATGAGTAGGTATAGCTAGTGGACGCCTAGCTTTAATTTTATAAAAGAATTTTTTTTGTACTTATATAAACCACATACAACGGTTATGAAAAATATTTAAGCTAATTTGTATTTCTAGATTCGACTAAATAAAAGATATCGTTTATTTACATTTCGTCACGGCGTCCGCCAAGTGTCACTGCCGCTTAAGGAGACTGTATCGATAAATACTCGCTTTACTAATTAATTATGTAAAACACTAATGCTGAGATTTATAGAGCATACTTTGACTTTGCTCAGGCTTTACTTAGAGTTAAAACGGAGTTATGTTAGTCTCATAAATCTGTCTCGTTTTAACTGCTGAGTTTGTTGTGGGCTCTTCGCAGACCAGGGAGTGTTTGGAGCCCTCATAGCTTTACTTTTAAGATAACGTGGTTAATTATAACCATCACGTTATACTTTGTAAACGTGACGTTCAGAAGGTGTACTGTGTAGGTAATTTTGAATAAATATACTTTGAGTTTGAACTCTGGCTTAAGTCGGAGCTAAGTCAAATAACGCTCTATAAATTTCAGTTCGCGCGCGAGTTGAATGCAGAGCTAATGTATGGTGACATATACAAACGCTCTGCATTTAACTCGCGCGCGTACTGTATGTAATAGTGATATAGTGCGATGACGTCATCGCTCCAAAGTGTACCGCAATATTAAAATTGAGCATTAAACATCTAACATCGATATTTATGGTAACATAACCTAAGCGTTGTGCGTTATTACCCTCGTTGTTATAATAAACGATGACGTCATAGACTGTTTTTGTAATTAGGTACTTACACAAAAACCGTTATGGAATAATCTGATCTACGTCATCCATGACACTACCTGTGGTCTGTGGTAGTGTCATGGATGACGTAGATCAGATTATTGTGGACACTTTTTCTCCCTGCTTATGTCAAGAGTGAACTTTTTTAAATGAATAAAACCTTCAAACTAATTTTTTTACTAAATTTATGGATAACACAGTATCCTGGAGCCGGCAGTGACACAACTTATACTATTTAGCGTTTAGTAGAAACAATTATTTCAATATCTCGGTTAAATTTAAGAGCTATTTATATAGTCTATGGAATTATTAAAATACGTTGAAGACATCGTATCAACTGCCACGACATCACCTTAGCAGTTGCAACTACGTTTACACCCCGACTATACACGTTTGAGATGCTTACATAAGCGCCTTAGTGTTGGCCGTTTCATATTATTCCAGCGCCGGACTAGATTGGGGGTATTCCGATATTAATAAATAAATGCACATAAGCACAACAAGCCTTCTATGACTTTGATAGTTAGTGTGGCGATAAAAATGACTTTTGTACTCTTACCAAGATTTTAAATCACACTGACGTTAAGCTTACTTACCAATTAGAATGCTCAACGTCTCGGTGTGATTTAAAATCTTGTGCTAAGGGTACTGCTTGAGTGACACTCTAACGGTTGAATTGCCCAGATGCATCAAGAATGTGGCCAATTTTGTACACCATCTCTAAACTGAACCAAAATGACAGCTCTATTTATTTAAATGCTATCCCTTTCATAATACTCCATGAGGGCCAGCACTAGATATAGAGCTGCCATTTTAGGTTAGTTTAGAGATTGTGTTAAATAGAATTGGCCACAGTTGTTCTAATACCTACTGTCAATAAAACCAATCAACAAGTAGGTACTCGATACGAGATTGATATGGCGTATCGGGATTACATCGCTGGACTGGAATGATACCCGAATAATGTGAACCGGCCGAACTCGAGATTCCAATTGGCGAAAGCGACATCTATCTATAAAGGATGGCGAAGCGAAATCAAAAAAAAATAAAACATGCGTGTGACGTTGTAAATTTACTTTAATTATCAACTAGATATTTTACACAACTTAACAAAATACATACATACAAACTAAACAGAGTAACCAAAAAATAAAAATTAAAAAACAGTCATACAGCATCGGAAACGGTGAAATCAAATGTTGGTAGATTTGTTTTAACTTTTTCCAAAGTAACTTTTTTCGCTTTATGTTAAGTTGGCAAGATTTTTTCTCAGTTCATTTTTAAAACAAATGTAACAACATTTTTTTCGCTTTTTCTTTGTTAATAACAAAATCGATGTGTTGTCAACTATTTTCTTTACCACTTAATACTGCTCGAAAAGAATTTCACTTAGCCCATGATCTTTTCTGTCTCAATGTGTAAATAATTTTATTTGTACTATATCACAAAATATATCGCATCTTTGCTAAACAGGATGGATTTTCGAAGTTCTAAATAACGCGATTTATTATAAATTTTAACAAGGATTCCCTAATTTATCAACTAAAGGAAGAAATTAACGGCTTAGCCAAAAAAATTACACAAATATTAAGCCAATATAAAAAATATAGCCTAAATGCGCCAATAAAAGTAAAGCCAGATACATAATGTGTGATGTAAATTAAAAATAATAAAAAGCATTTGTTCGATATTTATTTACAATAATCATTCAGGATCTGGTAACACTAGGGCCAGTTGGTCTTGCATAAAAACTAAATTCCCAAAATCACAACCACTCCTTAAAAACCATCAAAAAAATTAAGGATAAATTCAGCCACATTTTAAATTTCTACATTGAGAATTCATTCAAACATTTCCTTTTGATATTTAGGTGTTTTGTTATGACGTGTTTTCACACATTTCCTGCATGTAAAATAGTACTAAAGCATTCCCAGTTTATAATGTTCATATTACTTTTAATTTGTCAGCCTGTCACAGTTTAGAAATCATACAGTTGGACAAACTTTCACTAATCTCCAGTAATTGGCTTTCTTTTCATGTTCATTATTTAATTATTGTGAATCTAGTTTTCATTTAAGATCAATGGCTAGGAGGCTTTGAGATACAATAAACCTATGGAAAAATGTTACGAAATATAAGACTTCTAGCACACATATTTAAGTCGGAAGCGGCTGTTAACCATTCTGATCATCTTTTTTTATCCATCACTAAGAATTTATAATAAACAAACATCTTCCAATACGCCTTGTGAATGTGACTTTCTGTTATAGCCAAAGAGATCTTGAGAGGGATTTCCGAACATCCCCATTTTATTTATGACACATTTTCTTTTATATTTACACTCCAATTTATCGTTGTTAAAATTATTTAAATGAAATTTACTTTAGAAATAAGAAATTTTAATTTTACAGCAGAACTCAACAGAACAATCTTTAATTATGGCTCGTTCGCAAACAAGGGCGTTATCTCACTGTACATGCATTTACGCTGTGTCAAGTGTGTGTGTGTGTGTGTGCTAAGTACGACTTTTGTGTCTCTTGGGCTACAACAGCATTAAAAAGATAATCATGCTGTCAGCCAGCCACTATAAAATACAGTACAAGCTACAACTAGCGCGGTAAAAAAGCATTTATTCAATTTTCGTTAAAAATAAAAACAATCCAAGTATTGCGAGAACGTATCACAAAGGAAAGTAGATAGCCCGTTATAGTCCGTCAGATATATATCAAATACACTATTTACAATGCAAATAAGAGAAATTTACACACTCCATACAGTCACCGTTTAGCAATCATAAAGTAGGAAATAAAGACAGGGCTCCTTGGAGAAACTAATATATAAACTCGGTAACTTCATTAAGCACAGATTTTGGAAATTTAAAATACCAACATTGGGGTAGCATTCGCCTGCGTTGCACCACTGTATGATTGCTAAACCGTGGCAAAGTTTCGCTACATAATTTGTCATTTTTTAAATCTTTTATAAATATCTCCGTATCAACGTCATATAGATAAATTCATGTAGATGGCCTAAATAATACTAATAATTAATTAATAATATAATTTACTCTGTCCACAGCGGTGTACGCGCAAGCCAAAACGATCTGTCAGAATCACGCCATCTTGCTTTTATTCCATACGTACATTTACATAATACACATAAGTTAATTTTGATGTATTCTTAAACCCTTACTCCTCTACTAGCAGATGCTATCGATTTTACCCACATCAATATTTCAAAACTTCAGTATGAAATGCATTTTGTAAAAATAGGCATACACTTGACAACAATCATGTCTTATACAAAGCAATGATGAAGTCAAGGTTGGAGCGCGCTTGCCTAAAATATGCCTATTCACTCTTGCCTGGAAGGTACTTATGTTAAAACTTATAAATAATAGTAAATCAGAATTTGTAGGAAATTTTAGAACCAACTTCTTATGTTCTCTCAAACCTACAAGGTACCATATAGGCGCTCCCTCTGGTGCTGCAAATGTTCATAGGCGGTGGTAATAACTAAATAATCAGGTTATCCACCTGCCCATTTGCCTGCTAGTAATATTTTAAAATAGTATAGAGAGGTTCATAAGTAACTATTATGAATTAAGGATACTTTTTCGTTCTTGGTAAACAAGAAACAAACTTTTTTGAAAATTAAATTTCATTAAAACCATGGAACATTAAATATTGAGAATGGTTTTCTACTTAACTTCCGCTTTGTTTTGAAATTCATCAATCTCCCATCCATATAAATATACTTAACACTTTCTGTATGGCTGTAACTTTTATCACTAATTTCTTCTCTCCAATGTACAGACAACCTTACTATTCGTTCATTACATGCATAGATATAGATATCCTAATAAATTTAAACATATTATATTCGGCAGCACGATAATTCTATAATGAGCTATAAATTACGCGGTGAGTTATACATTCGCTTAGGCTCAAGGGACATTGCACATTGAAGCGACGCGACGCGTTTATTATTGTGGAAAGTAAACCGAACTTTATCTCCAACATGTATATGTACATAATATATAAGATAAAGATTAATACTTTTGACGACCTGTCTGGGCGCAACTGTAAACGATGAGAGAGTTTCCAGATTCATTGCTTTCATTAGAATTTAAACAGTGCCAATATGGAAACTAATTTTGTCTCTGGTTCGGTAGGTTTCGACCGTGCCTTGCCGGTAATAGCAATTAAGCATTCCGATGCCGAGTTGAACATTGATCAACTAAAAAACGCAGGTAAAAGCTAACTTGTCATCCAATAAATAAAAAGGAAAAAATAACAATCGATTCGCGCTTTAGCGCCTCTCATTTTACTTCACGCGTATTTGTAGATTACATGGTAGTGGAGATAAAGTGCAGTCTTAAATAAAATTGAAAAGACACGTCGCTTCGCTTCGACTGTCCCGTAATATGCCTTGAGCTTTATATTCTGTTTGGGGAAACAACTTATATTTTACAACAAAAAAAATATATAGCTTGAACACTATTCGCTAGTAACAAAGTAAAATTGCGTTTACATGCCGGGAAAAAATAAAAATAATATTAATTAGTCAGTTAGTCAGTCGCTTATGTTTGTGATGTCGACCAGCAATTTCAAACGCTCTTCTATCCTTGTAATTACCGTACAATTAAATGAAATAACGCTATATTACAAGTAACTTGTTTCCCCGCACAAGGTATATAGTAAAGCTATTCCTGAATTAATTTCCACTGTGACGACGAAAAACTCCCAAACGAATTTGCACTTGCGATATTTTTTTAAAACTCCTTCAAAATGTGCGTTTAATTTAACATTTTTTATACAATTTGTGCAAACTGCAACTTGGCCGATAGTAAGGTGCTACTGCTAGCGTTTAGTAAGAAAATAAATTAAGAAATAAAATAGTGAAGGGGTGTCGTCTTAGTATAGAAGCGAGTCTTTATAAAACATCACAAGTTGGAAACAGTGTTGCCAGATGTTTTGTACTGTTTGGGGACATGAGTCCCGATTCGTTTACCTTGATGACAATGCTATCAGTATTCGATATACGGTGTGAACCTTGAGTGTAAATTTTCAGTTAGTCAACAAACATTTTGAGTTAACGATAGCCAATCTTCCCAATTTGTGTAAAATGACTTTTAAGCTTTACAAATTGATAGATTTACGACGAATCCCGTTTGTTTACTTGACACTTCCGAAAACTTACACTTACATTATGCCAACATGTCGCTATAACTCTCGCCAATTAAAAAATGAATCAAATATGGCGGCGTTAATATTCCCTCTCACTTACACTCTATACTATTGTAAAGGGTCTGATTGAGACGTAACGATCAGCGGCGCCTTTGTTTTAATTCGTTTCTTTATTGGTACAAGTTATAACGGATACCCGCTTAATTTTACAAGTGTTATAAGACCTATATACATTTTCCATTTTCATATCTCCTACATTGTTAACACCTGGCAACACTAGTCGTTGTGGCAATGTAACGCTGAAATCTATAAAGCATAAACTGTGACTATGCTCAAACTTAGAGTTAAATCGAGTTCTGTGATAAATCTATCTCGTTTAAACTGTGACTAATGGCTCGTTTACATTAGGTCGATGACTGCATTCGGTTTAACCGGATGCGTTAACCGAATGGGCCTGTATACATTAGGTCGGTGACCGAATGCGTCGGTCGTATTCGGTTTACAGCCGACAGTTCTGTAAGTCGATTATGACCGAATACGGCCAACCGCAACAACTTTACATAAGGTCGGTTACCGCAAACGGGCCGCGACCGAACCGACTTAATGTAAACGCGCTATTAAGTCTGAGCACTAAGCCAAATTACGCTTTATAGATTTCAAACTAAGGTAATTAGGGCGAATGGAATCCTGACTCTACATCACTGAGTGTGAACACATAGTCCGCGTCATATCTCCTGTCCCGCTCGTGTGGCGCGCGCCGTCTCGCTCGCACCACGCATTACAATATGCAACAGGACGCCGAACAACAACTGCTCGAGCCGCCTTTACTTTTTTGTCGTTGATCTGGAATTGAGATCATACATATTTAAATTTAAAGAGAAAAACATATTTAATGAAAATCAAAGAACTTTGAAACAAAAAGAAAATTAGGTATACGTAGAAAATGATTTCAGGGCAAAACAAAAAACTTTATTAAGTGGGAATTTGAATTAAGGTAGTTTTCTTTCAATAATAATTATTATTTAATTTTAACGAAGAAAGTCTTAAATACACAGCATTATTTTACTTTATGCTACATATTAAATAAGTAAACTACATTTTTATGCTTTATCTATACTTCTATACTAATATCATAAAGAGGTAAAGTTTGTGAGGTTGTAGGGGGTAATCTCTGGATCTAATGAACCGATTTTGAAAATTCTGGTACCTTTGTGAGTGTCATAGGCTATACATAACCGGAAAAATTAGGCTGTTCCCGTGGGAATTTAAAAAACTTATTTCACGCGGACGAAGTCGCGGGCATCTGCTAGTGTATAATATTCGGAGATAACAAAAAGTTAAGGCGCCAGCGGAGAGTGAATTGCTCATACAAACGTAATACCAAAATAATTAGTAATTCGAGCATATTTCCTCCATATTATGCGATTATTAAGATTGAACTTGTATTTATCTAGGTCCCTGGACAATTATTTTTCCAAAATACTTTCCCAAAATTAAATGTAAGCACATTGCGTTTTGCATGTTTTTGCGACATAAACGACATGTTTTCTCCTTATTTGTTTCATATTAAAACCAACGATATCTCACGTACTAATTGATCAGGAACATAGCCTATATTGTCAAGTTACAGAATAACAACACGAAGTTAAAAACACAACAATTTTTCATTCATCATTTTTGGTATTCACGGAACAAGACTAAATGTATAACAAATTCTGTACGCTCATATTGCTATCGCGCTTGCACGCGATCATGTGTCTTACGCCAAATAGGGATAGCAATATACCGGCAAATTTATATTTGCGGTTCGAGTTGAAGTTGCGAGCGGCGGTCGCCGGTCCCTTAAGTAAATACTATTAATTACAACTAATGTGGGTATTCTAAGTCATAATATGGGTAGTACCGTACCTACAAGCTGATAACAACAACAAAATACATGTTTTTTTTTAAATATTAAATTCTAGGACGTAGTATAACGTTAGTTAATATGTAGGAACAGATTTTGATTAACACTTACAAATTCGGAAAGGGTAGAGGTATTGGAAAAGCATGTTTAGGTATTGTCAAATCCATCGTACTTCTGTAAAATTGCTTAGAATTAGTTTAAAAATTTTATTAAGTATACCGAAAAGTTTAAAGGCGTGCGCGGATTTCGTACCTCCTATAATATGATCGTTTCCGACCTCCTATATGGGCTTACGTGTTCGATTCCCAGGCACGCCTTATTACCTATAACTTTTCAATAAATATCACTAACTAGCTGATGCCCGCGACTTCGTCCGCGCGGTTTAAGTTTTTTTTATTCCCGCGGGAACTCCTAAATTTTCCGGGATACAAAGTATCCTATGTCGATCCGTTGCTCCGTTGCGGCGTGATTGAAGGACTAACCAACAAACAAACACACTTCGCATTTATAATATTACTATGATTGCTTAAAACGATGAAGGAAAGCTTCAATCAAGGAAACCTGCATGCTGGAGAGTTCTTCTTAATGTTCTCAAAGGTGTGTGACGTCTGCCAATCGGCAATGTGCACTTGGTCAGCGTGGTGGATTATGGCCAAACTCTTCTCATTCCGAGAAAAGACTCGTGCTCAGTAGTGAGCCGGCAATGGGTCGAAAATATGATGATGATGAATAAAAAAGTTAATAAAAAGTAAAGGTGTTCACCCACCGTGTGAGTTGGGCTCGGGCAGATGTTCGCGCGGCACCAGATGCATGACGGTGGTGCGGCCGAGCGGCAGGCCGAGCGCGCCGAGAGTCACCGAGCTGTGCAGGAAGCGGCCCTGGTAGATGAGCCGCAGGATCTCCGCGCGGGAGACGCACTCCGTCGCCCAGTCCGCTGCGGAACGGAAAGCGCAGCGTGAACATAGCTTCATTTTACATGGACTGTGTTTTACACAATCTTTAGAAACTGTAGTGTGTACATAGCTTTATTTTATTTACACTGTTTTAAACAATCTTCAAGCTAAATTGACAGGTAAATATCCTAGATTTTCTCTTTTTCGATTGTTGCATTATAAAATAATTGAGACAACAATACATTTAGCCCTGCCAATTGTCATTTTAGTTTAGTATAGAGATTTATACCTACTACAGAATTAAATGTAATTTCAAAATATGGTTACAATAATGCTAATTTGTGGTCAAATCTTAAAAAAAAGGTTTACGACTGTCATATTTTATTAGTGTCATCCATATCAGAATTTTAAATCTAAAATATATATAGCAGACATTTGTATCAATCAATTATTAAACCATCCATTTTTTCTTTTTGTAATAATAAATACGTTTTGAAACATATAATGGTATATAGTGAATAATGGATATACAGTGGCAATGGACTTGTTCATACAACCTAAGTTTATTTTTATTTTTTTATCCACTACAAGTTAGCCCTTGACTGCGATCTCACCTGATGGTAAGTGATGATGCAGTCTAAGATGGTAGCGGGCTAACCTGTTAGGGGCATGGCAGTTATAACCCATACCCCTATTCGGTTTCTACACGGCACCGTACCGGAACGCTAAATCGCTTGGCGGCACGTCTTTGCCGGTAGGGTGGTAGGTAACTAGCCACGGCCGAAGCCTCCTACCAGGCCAGACCAGGGAAATTCAGAAATTATAAATTTCCAAACCCTGCCGGGGATCGAACCCGGGACCTCCGCACGTTAATGCAACAGCGCTCAACACTGCGCTACGGAGGTCGTCAAAACAGCGAAACAGTCAATGTTGCAGTGGCCAGTGGAAGTGGACCTTTATTGTAAATTGATAAATCAAATATCAAATAAATATTATAAAATATGCGAAAGTTTGGATGGATGTATGTATGGATGTTTGTTACTCAATCACGCCCCAACGGCTGAACGGATCTGGATGAAATTTGGCACACAGATAGATTATAGTCTGGAATAACACATAGGCTACTTTTTATCCCGGAAAATTAAGGAGTTCCGAATTAAGAAGAACCGAAAAACCTCGATCCACGCGGACGAAGTCGCGGGCATCAGCTAGTGGTTTCGATAAACCTTGTTACTTTTATGTTAAGTATGTTTCAGATTAGAAATTAATTACATAGTTAATTAATATTGTTACATGTGAAAAATCCACAATAGAACACGATGAATAACACCCATTAGAGTATTTTTTTAATAGTCAGATCAAAATTTTGAGTACTATCATGATGCTATATGGATGACGGTTAGCATTATATCCTTTTCTCTTGAGTGACTGCAATCATAAGAGCAAACGAGATAAACCTATTGTTATTATCCTAATAGCATCTGAATTGGATTATACTCATTACATTTCTTGAACAAAGATTTCACAATGTAATCAAGGATTTCAAAAATCCTTGAAATAAGATAAATGTTTGCTAAGTAATTATATTTTGTTTTAAAACGAGTATTAAATTCGAAAAAAAACACAAAATTAAAGAAAAAATATAATAAAAGGTTTTTGATTAATTGATGCCCCCAGAGAGATTTGA
The DNA here is from genome assembly GCA_917051295.2 of Erebia ligea. Classification (NCBI taxonomy): domain Eukaryota; kingdom Metazoa; phylum Arthropoda; class Insecta; order Lepidoptera; family Nymphalidae; genus Erebia; species Erebia ligea. The sequence goes on along the minus strand of OU785241.1, from coordinate 10,122,225 downwards.
ACTCTCGACCCCTGGTTTACAAGACCAGTGCTCTAACCCCTGAGCTATGGAGGCTGATGACTGCAGTGCCGTAAATATTGAGTTGTAGCGTCACGCGAGCTAGTCACGCACTCTAATGTATGGTGTTGTAAAGTTTATTCACACAATAACATAAGGTTGAAGTGATGCAACGGGTCTACATATAGATGGCGCTGCTCAACAATGGCATCATGTAACTTTAAACTCAAAATACTTTCATTTCTGTAGAACGTTGAATTAAGTAAAACAATATATTTATGTGTGTAACAATATTTGAAATAAATAAATTACGACACGAGAAAATTCATAATTCGCCGATTAGCTAAATATTTTTATAAACCAAACTTTTTTCTCATATCAAACTTAACTTACTTGACGGACTACACTAAACCCTAACAATACCTAAATATTTTTACAGGGGTAAAGCCATTAACCAAAAGAAGAAGAACAAGGTTTTTACATGGAAATCATTTAATAACTATGGAAGGTTACATTGTTACTAAAGGAAAATATATAATCAACTATTTCACTTGGACTTAGGTCTTAGGATCCTTCTTCCTTTAGATTCTTCTTCTTTCAGATTATAATATACCTAGTCCGTTTTAAGGATGCAAGCTAGCTCGTATAATATGTGTGCCCAAATGAAGTTAAATCCGTTTTCATCTATTGAGCTGTATTAATTATTCATCTATTGAGATTTACAGACAGACACGCTTTAGAAAGGATACTGGGGGAGTGGCCTGTTACAAATGTGTCGGACCAAAAACCCACCGGAGTCCATGCTTTTAATAAATTTCGTATATTCGTATTTATATCTGCGATCTAACAAAGGTCGAGTACTAGGTTTGGCTTACTCGTATGGGTGTAATATAGAGGCCGGCGCGCGGCGGCGCTTTATCGGCGGCTAGAGCGGCAGATTTGTGGCAGGCGGCGGCTAATCGCGTGAGCCCATCTCGTCGAGGGCTGTTCGCGTTTGTATTTACAACTTACAAGTCCGGCCTATTCCAAAGAACTCTTACCAAAAAAAGCAACTTAAAAAAAGCAACTTTTGCACAAAAAATAACCTAAGTACCTACATAGATACAAAATAAAAAAATATTGTTTACTTGTTTTGCACAGCAATGCAACGTGCAACGCAACACCTCAAAACCAGGTGGATCACTCAGTTTCTATTGGGACTTGAGAGTTGGGACTCCGCCCTCCGACCTCTCATGAAAATAACCTCAAATGACGTACATAGGTACGTCACACGCTTACATCTGAGGTTCCCCCTCGCTGATTTAATTATTTCAACTTCTTTATTGTCTGATTTTATATGCCACTTGAGTCTTGACCAATAGTGATAGGAATATTGAAAGCCGACAAGTTTGTAGATATTCCCATCATTAAAGGTGGGCTATAAGATGACGTGTCACGTAATCAGACGTTCATCTCTATTGGAACATCAACAGACCATGCAATGGTTTATGGTAAACTAGATGATGCCCGCGACTTCGTCCGCGAGGATTAGTTTTTTTTACTACCGCGCGCTCCTTAATTTTCCGGGATAAAAAGTAGCTATTTCATTAAACAGCCTAGTTACCTACTGTAAGGGACAATCCAGAAATCTCTATCAAATCGGTTGAAAATATCGGCCGTGAAAGCGTAGCAGACAGACACACTTTCGCATTTATAATATAAGTATGGATGAAACGGTTTAGAAGTTATAGCGGATAACTTCTATATAAATACGAAAATACTTTGGTAATTAATAAAAGGATGAATTTTGATGCTAAAGGCTTATGCGATAATTGTCCTTTGACCTATCTATTTGTCAAAATTTAGCTGTTAATGTTGTCTTTCTTTTTATTGTTTGATATGAAACCTATACTGCACGCTATCTTAGGTATATCAGAGTATTATTTACACCTCAGGAATCAGGTGATTTAAATCTGCAACAAAGAGAACCTTTGAGTCATTGAGATTGCGGTGTATCACGTTCGCGGCAATGACTTTATAAACTTATAATACTAAAGGCTTGGTTGCACAACGCGCGATGGAACTACACGGTATTTGGCGGCACCGCTTTTCTTGGAAACCCTACCTTGCCATACTTAATTAATGTGAAAGCGTCCTCATACACAATCATTTTATGATAATTGATAATGATAATTTCTATGTAGCCAAATTGTGGGTAACAACTGTTGTTTCTATAGAAATAGTGCCATTCACAATTTATTGCCAGTGGCAGTGTGCAAAAATACTTATACATTTACAGTCATAAAGAATGTTAATTTTTGTAAAACAACAGTCTAGAAGCCGCGTTGGTCGCGTTTCCGCGCCTCGCTTTAGTCGCGCGTTTAGTATGTCTAGGCCTTAAAGATCTTAGCAAAGATCAGGTTTCATAAATACCTAACGTTGCGCGGAGGTTACTGACCTGAGTCAACCGACACTTAGGTACGGGTTAGCTACTTGAACTTAACTCGGTAAATCACTTAATTGCTGTTCTTAGTATTGCCAGCTGTACCTATTACCTATTCTGGTGGTGTGGTGGTGGGCGTATTTTAACAAGCAGTCGAGAAGATGTTATTCTCTACACCATTGTGTTCGCCCGTGAGTTCGCCGTAGAAAAATATTAATAATTTACACAAGCTATAAATACCAGGTTTCTCATTTTATGTCGGTAAAAATTCAACCTACGTTTACCATCGATAGATATTTAGATAATGCAAGTTAGTGATTTATTTCGACTATATCGCAGGCTACTTACAATCATGCAAATAAAAATATTCTATTCTAAAATAAAAAAAATATTTTCTACCCAGAATAGAGATAAATATTATAGAGTCAGAAGTCAGAAAATTTAACTATACTAACCAGCACAACAAAGTAGTAGATCAGTAGTTCAGGTATGGAAAACTTCAGGAGAAAAGTCTACTCTACAGCTAAAAAGAAACTAACTAATTGGCTTTATTACACAGAAAATACTATGTTAGATAGATCTCAAAATAAAAAGCTTCCTTATTGTAAGGAAGATTTATTTTTTATTAATAAAAGTTTTCTCTCACTCGCAAATATATTATGGTGACTAGAGATATGAGGTGATAAGAAAATCACGAGATATCTTTGCGATCAATAATAATAATGCACATTAAGTACGGCTGTACAAAATCAAGAATACAATACTAAAACTGAAACAAAGAAAAACCATCTAAATATGATAAGATAAGGAAAATATATGTGAGACGCCAAAGATTCCTTGATTGAAAGGAGCGTGTTTGCTCGAACAGACAAAGACAAAATTAGCATAGCTCGAGGATCCGAAGCGGTGTTACAATCAGGTTCAAACGATATTAGAAATCAAAGCAAACCAGTGCAAACAAAAGACAGGATCGTCGCCTCCCTATTGGAAGGAGTAAAAGGTTCTCTGATTAGAATAAAATTGATATATTTCGTTTTATTTTTCTCTTTCAAGGCGGTCCCGAGGGTAGCTATAAGTATCTCCCTGTATAATGTATATACAATGCCTGATGCATGTGTCCATGGAAAGACAGAGGAAATTTGTTAAAATTAGATAAACACAAAAGGTACCTACATAATATCATTTATTTAGTAGCGCAAAACTTAAATTAATCCTGGGAGGAAAGCGAAACGAAACTGATACATATAAGTCTATCTTATGTATCATTTTCTTTTTCCTTTTAGTTGTTCAAACTTCTTCAAAAACTACTTAAATGTATTTTAGTCGATTTTTAAACAGGTTTAGCAATTTATACATAAGATATGTTCTGGTATAAACTTCTTTTTATTTCAATTCGATGAACTTTGCTCTCAATACCACATTTTCAATTTATTTTCGAGAAGAATCTCGTATTCTGTACCTGCATAGATTGCATAAATTCGCATTTACAATGACACACGACCATGATACACACGATACTGTGTGACATGTCAGTCTGTTTTAATTGTTTTTCCATGTTTTCACACAACTGCTCGCGATTTCGCATACAATTTTACCGCCTTTTCCGTTCTAAAGTCCAAACCTGTCATCGTTAAATAAATCAGTTTTAATTCCATATACTTAAAATGCAAATGTGAAAATGTTACGATAACTATTATGCTAGTTACTTAGGTTGTTTTTAAAGAACAACCCTCTGAGTTACTTACTGGTTCTTCTCGGTAGGAAATAGGATTCGAACCACTTGACGATTCGAAAATTCGAAATAGTAATAGAAATGTAATGCGGATGACTTAGAAGCATTATGATCTTAAAAACTACCATTATCTACACTCGTAGTATTTATTAGGCTTTAATTTCTTTTCTTTTAGGCGAGAGCGCTTTAGTATTCATCCTTTGTCTGGATATCTCCATTCCACTCCAAGTGATCTGTATGGCTAACTTTACGGCTACATTTACAAACGTCCCTGTAAAACTTTAACAAGCGGGAAACTTTGGAATACGACAATTTAATATGGAATTTATCCTCAGCATAAACTTTCCTCACAAAATTCTTTTATATTTTTTAAGTATATCAAGGAGACTTCTATGAATAACATTAATTTTAGTTGTTATCAAAGTTTCTAAATGAGCAAGTTGAGATCTCTTTACGAGAAATTTAATGATACTTTTATATATTTGACTTTTAAATATTTTACGTGACCCAAGAGTCAAGACCTCAAGCTACGAGAGACTGGAAATTCAAAGAAATGAAATTTCGTCTAATAGAATGAATCCATGATATTTATCATCTTATATTGATGTCGGGATTTCCTTACTTTCAAGTTTCTACTACTAATACTTCTAATGCTTTTTATCAAAATATATAACATAAGCTTTACAATTGCACTGGTCATAATTATATTATCCTAATAAAGTTTTTTTATTTTATTTATTCAGATAAAGATCACTACAAGTACAGAAGTAATTACATACATCAGTAAGTGGGACAGTGATTTCCGCACTAGGATTCCCTGTATCGCGGAAATCACTTCCTTCCGTAGGTAACAGAAATAAAGTAGCCTAAAATCAACTTAATAAATATGCAACTTACATTAACATCCACATTCCATATTTATGATCATTATTCATTATCATCTTGATGAAAAATCTAGTTTTAATTCGGTCGAATGCTCGCTGAATATTATCACAAGTGTTTCTTACTAATATTTGCAAGCATTTCTTATGCGATATTCGTTGCAGAATCGTGAGATGAGTTTTAAGAAAGGGTCCGGACTCCGGACGTAGTTTTTCTCTCATTCCCTTGTGCAACATGAATTCCGAGTAGGTCCCGACGAGTATCCGCCCACCCGCATTCGATTCAGGGTTATGCTAGTATCCAAGTACCCTGAAGAGGTACGGATACCTCTCACCAACGTGCAGGATGCACTCAAGTGCCACTCTGGCAGCTTGTTTTATGCAGACAGTGACGTTATGTTGGATCATCTGACTATAAAGCAAACACTTGGCTAAGATTTTTTGAAGGTGCAACAACTTTTTGACGCTATTTTTTTGACACAAATTCAATCATTTACTTAATTTTTGTCATTGATGAAACCATAATACTCACAACATTCTTAGCAACCATCCATCCATCCATCCATCAGCCTGTATGCATCCACTGCAGCGCGCCACCAATCACTAACTGTGTTAGCAACAAATCTGGATATAAGCATGGATCGCATTTGGACTCTTTCGCAATGTGTTCTGGAAGTGATATATACTATGATTGTGAGATAATTCTCCTTTTACTAGAGCAGGTGACGTGGATTCGCATGCTCAAAAATTTTTAGCCACTTAAAAAATTTTTTATCTTTCAAAGTATTCAGTGAATTTACCGGGCGCTACCGACTACTGAGTACCGAAAGGTAATATTTTCTCTTGAAAAATTAATGGCTCAAATTCCGGCCCTGCTCCATAATTTGTAATGGATTAAACTTTTGTTTAATTGCCTGCGTAAGTATTTAGGTTAAAACAACTTCAAGACTTTTGTCCTTCTTTTCAACAATGATGAATGAGTTTTTATCTTATGTAGGTACTTATCATTTTCTTTGTTTCGATTTCCTTTTCAAAAGTTACTTAAGTTCTTTTTAGGGTTCCGTACCCAAAGGGTAAAAACGGGACCCTATTACTAAGACTCCGCTGTCTGTCTGTCTGTCTGTCTCCAGGCTGTATCTCATAAACCGTGATAGCTAGAAAGCTGAAATTTTCACAATTAAATGATGTATTTCCGTTGCCGCTATAACAACAAATACTAAAAATTAAAAAAATATATATATTAAGGGGGGTCCCCATACAATAAACGTGTTTTTTTCGTATTTTTTTGCTCAATATTAAAAACGGTAACAGGTAGACGGTTCAAATTTTCACAGAATATTAACTTGTATATTACCTTTCAAAATAAATAATTAAATATCAATAAAGTAAATATTAAAGGGGGGCTCCCATACAACAAACGTAATTTTTATTTTTAATACGTCATAAATCGCAAAACTTACTACAGGTTTGTACGGAACCCTCGGTGCGCGAGTCCGACTCGCACTTGGCCGGTTTTTTGTTAGCATAAAATATTAAAAGGTGTCTCAGTGTACCTACTGTTTAAATCGATTTTATATTATCATTTTATGACTAGAGACAATGACCGCACCTTCGTCCGCGTGGATTAAGTTTATTTTATTTATTGTCTGAGTTAAAAATGCCTATGTCCTTCCCGGGATGCAACCTGTATATGCACCAAATTTAATTCATTGCAGACAGACAGCTACACTTTCGCATTTCTGATATTAGTATGGATTATGTATTTTGGTAGTTTTGTGACTATATTTATTGTATTTAGCAATTGTTTTGTCTTTGAAGACGCAAGTGTACTCAGATATAGAAACTTTACAGCGATTTTTTAAAAACAAACATTACCTAAATGAGGAAAGAGCGCACTATATCTCTCTACCTCCATTTGATAATTAGCGCACAACAGTGTATAATGTATATTTCATAGCTCCAGCGACCTATAGCCGGTGGCGTCGCTACTCGCAAGGAGACCCAATACCCATTCGCTTGCTCTGAAAGTCAAGTGTTTACTTGCAACTTGCGGGATGTGCATTCACAATGGGGACTATCGCGTGTGAATTTGCCACTAGAGGCGCTAGTGTCGCGTGAGGTCCAATAACATTCACTTTTCACTGGTTTTGGCGGGCTTCGTGACAAATTATTTTAATTTCTATATTTTACCTGTTGAAAAGTGATCTCCTTCGTGAAAATAGCGCAAATATGGATTATTTGGCGATGAATGTGAACGCTTTGAAAGCAGAAAAAGAAAAAGAGGCGCAAAAATAAGCGGCCTCAAAGAGCTGCTAATTCAGAGGTTAGTTTGTTTACTGTACTTATAACAAACTTATTTTTTCCAGAAGTATGCTTGTTTGCCGAGGTAACAGCTATGTTTTTTTCTTTTTACATATATTTACCTAATATATTATGTATATTTACCTAATATGACTTCTGCATGAAAGGTTAAATGGGTTTCATGCTCATCAAGGACACACTTTTACTATATGATATTGATGAACATCGATGTTTGCTCTAGGCATGCTCTAGGTCTCTGCCCTCTGGTACTATTTATATATCTGGTTATGTACCCACAGTATCTCTAACGAGAACACAACCTATCTTGGGATCAGATTAGGTACTATGTGTGAGATGACTAGAATTTAATAATATTTCTCTTTATTAATATTAGATGTTTCATTTCAGGTTTCTCCAGAAGGATTAATTGGAGAACTAACAGTATTGGAAGAGAAATGTCCTTTCTCTATAAAAGATGAGTTTATCAGTGTGGATAATTATAAACACATAGAAATGATCAATAATGAATATTGCTTGAAAGAAAGTAGCCCCTACTATTTTCAAATTCAAAAACTTGTTAGGTACATACTAAAAGAAAGTATTGTGATTTTTTTGTTTGGACAAATAAAGATGAAAAGAGAATTTATGTAAATAGAAATGATAAGCTTATTTCAGAAGTTTTATAACTTAATCTAATCTAACTAGTTACCATTGTTTAGTAGTTTCAACTAACAAATCAACCATCTTTCAGTATCATATCCATTGTATGGATTTACAATGTTTAATAAGTATTTATTTGTTTAGCAGTGTGTTTTAAAGGGAAAAGGAAGGATAAATAAAAGTTTAATAAGTAATTAATTTCTTTTTTATTTTATTTATTTAGTGCCTAACTATATAATTCCTCAGAATCCTGCGAATCGCAACTAGCCACTGTTTTAGAACAGTTTTATCTTTTGGAAACATGTGTCCTCCTTTTTTCCGAACAAAACGGGATTGCACAACATTGCGGCATTGCTACTGGATATGAAGATAGCTGTTATAAATTAATAAACTTAATGAGAATCAAGATTTAAAACTTTGTTTCGGCACCGATCTTATAAAGTCGCCTTTGACAGCTATACCTCTGACCTTAGTCAACAGTGGCGCCAACTGGTGAGCAAAGAAACGATAGTCCCCATTGCAATGTATGTATAATGTACATATATGAATTTTTTACCAAACATTACCTTACTGAGAAGAAAGCGCACATTTTGTTCCACTACATCCATTTACTTAATTGTTAGTATGATAATTAGCGAGCAACAGTGTATCTTTCATAGCTCTCGTGACAAAAGCGTCGCAGTATGTCACTAGTGTACCAGCGACCTACAGCCGCCGGCGTCGCAGCTCGCAAGGAGTTGGGAGACCCATTGTCTCGCTCGCTCTGAAAGTCAAGTGTTTACTTGCAACTTACGAAATTGCGCACTCAGAATTGCGATGTATATGCGAATAAGGACAAGGAATGTCTCCATGATATACACTATACAGGTTTTCACGATCTCTGCTCCAGGGAGCAGAGGAGAGCGCTGTTGTCTTCCAAATGTCCAGGGTTCGATCCCCGCGTCATTACAAGTGGGATGTCCAGGGTTCCATCCTCGGCTGGGTCCATTTGGGTATTCTGATTTCATGATCTCTGTCTGATCTGATCTGGTCAGGCTCCCGCCTCGCGGCTTCGGCCGCTGGTTACCATCTTACCGGGACAGACGTGCTGCTATTCGATTCCTGTACGATGCCGCGCAGAAACCGACAAAAGATCTGCCTTAACACTTCCATGCCATGTAACTTTGTAATAAATAGTAGATTAGTAGCCAAGGGCTGTAAGGCATCAATTGCAGCCCGAGATATTTAGGCGCACGAGCACAGCGAGGGCGCCTATAGTTCGAGGGTGCAATTGATGCTTACACCCGAGCTAACTACTCTGCTTTACATCTCGATTGTGAGGTAAGTAGGTCCTTATTACCCCCAAATGGAGCTTGAAGGTGACCAATTAGCGCTCTAGGGTAATAATGTAGCTAGAAAAGCCCTAGGGCGGTAAGTAATTAAAAAAAAACTTCACTCTTTCAAAAAGTTCGCGTACATCTAACCATCATACTTTTTTTAATTACTTACCGCCCTAGGGCTTTTCTAGCTACATTATTACCCTAGAGCGCTAATTGGTCACCTACAAGCTCCATTTGGGGGTAATAAGGACCTACTTACCGAATATGAGAGATGTAATAGTAGATTAGTAGCCAAGGGTTGTAAGGCATCAATTGCAGCCCGAGATATTTAGGCGCACGAGCGCAGGGAGGGCGCCTATAGTTCGAGGGTGCAATTGATGCTTACACCCGAGCTAACTACTCTGCTTTACATCTCGATTGTGAGGTAAAGTAGGTCCTTATTACCCCCAAATGGAGCTTGTAGGTGACCAATTAGCGCTCTAGGGTAATAATGTAGCTAGAAAAGCCCAAGGGCGGTAAGTAATTAAAAAAAAAACTCTTCACTCTTTCAAAAAGTTCGCGTACATCTAACCATCATACTTTTTTTAATTACTTACCGCCCTAGGGCTTTTCTAGCTACATTATTACCCTAGAGCGCTAATTGGTCACCTACAAGCTCCATTTGGGGGTAATAAGGACCTACTTACCGAATATGAGAGATGTAAAGTAATATTACTTAATCTCTAGTCTCTTTGTACAGAAGTTCACGTATCTTGGTTGATGACGACGTGAAGTCGTTGCAGCAGGGACGGTATATAGACTATAGAGTGAATATCATAACGCAGTTATTTATTGGACATACAGTATACCGTATACGGAACAGGTGGGTTGGAAGTTGGAACGAAATTACAGTACAAACAAAGACCTCATTACTGTACACGGAATATAAAATGTTTGCATACAAATAAGCGAACTTTTTACATTGGTCCTAATAAGCGTGCGAGTTCCAGCGCAAGTGAGAAATGACTTGGCAAGAGAAATATGGCTCCTTTAATAACAGGCGCGGGTATAAATTACGACGAGCGCCATTAGCGCCGAGATTCATTCTTTTAAGCGGAATATTAAATCGCACCATTGGATACCCCATTACCGCTGCCGTACCGTGGATACATTGGCGCTAAAGATTCGCAGTTGCAAGCCTGTGACCCTGCTTTGAACCTGGAACCTAGGCGGCCCCTCATACAAGGTTACAGCCAGATATTAACCTTCGTACAGGTTATCTACAGGCTACAGCGAAAACAACTACAAATCTACCACTTCGTCTCTTTCCGCACTGCATCCGATCCGAATCCGAGAATCCTCGATCGGATGTAGCCGTAGTACTATTTGCATGAAGGCTTGGGCACTATATCCGAATTTCGTTTTCTAAATCCGAAAATCCGGATCTAGTGCGCAAGCCTTCATACAAAACGTATGAACTTGACTACTTAGGACCGGGAATTCTCGGATTCGGATCGGATGCAGTGTAGAAAGAGCCTAAGGCCGGCTATGTAACACGGACTGCTCGAACAGTTAGCCAGTGATCAACATACACGGACCGCTCTTGCAGTCATAGTCAACAGCTTGAAGCTACCATTGATAACTGCTGCCAACCTCCCGAAACAGTCGCAACTGCTCGAGCGGTTCCATGTATGTGTGTACGTAGAAGACTGTAGTTCACTATGCAGTCGCAACTTGAAGCAGTCCATCGTGACCAGGCCCCTCTTTCCCACTGGGCACTCTGGGCACGTGCCCAGGGCCCCGCTATCGATGAGGCCCCCTAGTTCCTGCCAGATAGATAGCCAATATTCAAGAAAGAAAAGAAGAAAGAAAGTGTTTAATATTGACAGTTGAATAAATCTAGAATATTGCTTATTTACTCCTTATGCCTGTTTTAACAAAATAGTAGTAGTAGTATAGTAGTAATATGTCAAATTCATAGCGGCCCTACTATCCTAATGTGCCCAGGGCCTCCAATAGGTTAAAGACGGCCTTGATCCTGACTGCTTCAAGTTGTCCGTGTATGGCCGGCCTAAGAGGGCTTCAGGTTATGTATCAATGGTCCCGTTGAAAAAACGCCATTGTGCGTCAATGGGCAGGCATTATGCAACTAAGGGCGTAGTTTCAATGACTGTGTCACGGGCACGCCATGCTCCAGCGAGCACGTTTTCTGCCGCCACAGCCGTGACGATAATAGCCCGTAAGAAACTGCGCAAAAACGCGTATCAGCGAGCCGCTACCAAATTCAAATGCTGTTTTTTGTTTGCGATAGTGAAACAAATTCACATATTATTTTTGGGCTTAGCCTGTCTGGAGTTTGGATGAGCGGCGATAACATAACCGCTTTTATATTAGGCTTTCATTTCGGTTTCGCATAACTGGACTATGGACCGATATTATATTTTGTAGGGCATTATAGAAATTGGAACCTAAGTACTTAACTTTAGAGGCAAAAATAGAGGTAAACTGTGTACTTAAGTAGTTGATTGGTAACTTGGAAATTACGACTACGAGACCAGACGAAAACAGACGTGAGCCCAAAAAAAAATTCTGACGACGTAAAAATTTTTTGGCGGCGAAATCATTGCAGCGTGACTGAAGGAAAAACCAACAAACAAATACACTTTCACGTTAATAATATTAGCTACATTATCAAACTATAGTTCTTTAGTCTGTACTGTAGTCTCTACACTCTACTTACAGTTTTTTAAGCCTACGTGAGTCGTGAATACTATTATTATTATGATCCTTGTTTCATATACTTCTATGTATGTCACAATTAATCGGATGCGCTACCGAAACTTTAACGAGTAGGTACATACTACATACTTAGTATCAATACGAAATCCTTTACCATAAAATAATGGTTGTTTTAAACTAGCTCAGCCGAAAGTTGGCAACATTTTCGATTAGCCCTGGGATTGACTGTCTAATTGAGCAATCTCAATCAAGCTCCAGAGTCCACAACAAGCGATATTGCTGCTGAGCTAAAATTTGAAATTCTCGTTGTTATGAACGCCAATTAGCTACCACACAGTCGGCTTAGTACCTAACTACAAGTTTCAAATTTCGTAATACTATAACGCAAAGTGTACCTACCTAAAAGTGTACCTAAGTGTTTATATAAGGAAATTCGTCCATACAATTACCGTTACCATCACAAGCGGAAACAATACAAAAATCGGTAAGAATAGAACTAAAATTGTCCAACTGTCTGATCGCTAGTCTGTGTAATTAGCTGAGCCATTGTCGGACTTGTTGCCAGACTAGTCGGGCTGCAATTTATTAGTACGAATCCCTTTGTTTCGTATTTCAGCCGGAATTAGCCAACTAATGGTCATGTCTAATTTAGTGGCAACAACGGAATCTTCAACAACAATATTGTACCTATTTAAAGCCATACTGTAAGCCAATTGAGCATTCAGCAACATCCCTTGGACTAGTAAATTTAATTAGCGGAGATTCCAAATTAACCAACAACTAACACGACCTGGTGATTATGATTTCCTCAATATCCTATTCGATATTTGGGTTATTGTTACGTACAGCTATTCCGTATCTGCCTTTTATAAGACGTTAAGACCTTTTTTTTTGATCTCCGGGGGAAGGTATCAGTTTATGTGAGATTCCTACCTACTAAAACCCCCTCGGTGGCCACTCTCTGCACGTAATGAGAAGCTCCGTTAAGACCTAAGTAAGTATGATCAGTACATTTGTTTGTTCAGTATCGGCGTCGCGTCGTCGTCGTCTCAACCGATACACGTCCACAACTGGACGAAGGTCTCTTGCATGGATCTCCTTAGGAAACGGTCTTGTTGCCGCTTGCTCCCAGCGAATTCCAGCTACACGCTTGAGTTGAGCTTTGAAAATAGTCGAGATCGTCCGTCCACAAAGGTCGTCCAACGCGCGGAAAGCGCATACTTACAATAGTCAGTAAGTAAGCTTAGATCCTATTGTATTTATCTATACTAATATTATAAATGCGAAAGTTTGGATGGAAGGATGGATGGATGGATGTTTGTTACTCAATCACGCCAGAACGGCTGAATGGATCTGTATGAAATTTGGCACAGAGATTGATTATAGTCTGGAATAGCACATTAGGCATAGATTTACCAACTACACATAGGCTACTTTTTATCCCGGAAAATTAAAGAACCAAAAATCCTCAATCCACGCGGACGAAGTCGCGGGATCAGCTAGTTGATTATAAATTGTCTTATGTCAATAACAACCTATTTACTTTTAGGTAAGTGTTGTTTTCATTGCATGCCATCATAAGGCTGGTTAGTGAGTTGGTTTATAAAGCAAATAAATGATTTGATTTGAGGCTGCCATGATTTGCTTGAGCACCTTGGGAGTTGGGACCCCGTAGGAGGTCCTAATTATCCGGTTATATTTAAACTAAGCCCCTATGTAGTAGGTATATTAGAGATTAGAAATACCAGTCCCTGTGGGAAGCCGGATCGAGTCTGTTAGTATGATATCTAAATCTAAACTAATATCATAAAGAGGAAAGATTTGTTTGTTTGTTGATAAACTCAAAAACTACTTAACCGATTTGAAAAATTCTTTCACTTATAGAAAGCTACTTTATCAGCGAGTAACTTAGGTTGCTTGTTATCCTGGAAAATTAAGGAGTTCCTGCGTGAATAAAAAAAATCTTAAACCACGCAGACGAAGTCGCGGGCACCAGCTAGTGATTTAATATTTACCTTCTGGCCAGTTATCGTAAACGTGAACTGCTATGTCGCCGGCTGAGTCCACCGGACTGAACACGAACTCCTTCGTTTTGCCGGACACCAGAATTAGTCGCAGGTTTATCTGAAAAAAAAAAATTTTTGTTATAAAAATACAATATTGCAACATTTTAAAAGAAAAAAACTAATTCATTGAAATCGATTTAAAGATGAGAAAAAAAAAGCAAAAAGCAATTTTAGCGACCCTGCCAGGATTCGAACCTGGAATCTTCTGATCCGTAGTCAGACGCGTTATCCGTTGCGCCACAGGGCCGGTTGATGGAGTGGCAAAATACGCGTACGTAATCATGTAACGCTCAGAGTGATCTATATTTAGCTGTTTATGTTTTGTTTAGCAACATAGACGCAATACGCATATTTTATCATAACATTATCATCATTATATTAAACTATACTAAGTACACATTTAAAGCTATTATACAGAAGTTATCTTTGTTTACAAAATTTAGATCACTAGTAGGTGCACCTATTAGGTCATAAGCTTAGTAGGTATAGCTTATCCTATACAGCAGGGCTAGCATGGGCCGGAGATAAAAATTTTATCCCCAGATTTTATCCTCTGACAAGAGATAAAATTAACTTATCCACTTCTCAGAGCACGGCAACAGGGGAGAGGAGAAGTTTATCCCCGTTTGACATTTCACGGGGACTCGGGGGATTATTTATCCACCGTTATTTAGCGTTTTTATTTATTTATTTAGGAATAAAAATTTTATCCTTTCCTCGGGGAGAAAATTGTCTCGGCCCATGCTAGGGGGGCAGGGTGGAAAAAACGAATGAGACATGGAGGGAAAAAACATTAAAATAATATTGAAGATATCTCTAATACCAAAGAAATGCCAAAGAAACATTCTTTTATTTTTAAACTCTTTTCTTCTTGTATTTTTTTAAACAGCTTACCTGAGCCGGAAGTCAACCTACGACAGATAGTCACTATTTTAATAGAGCTTATAATACGGATACAAACATTTTGTACATAATAACATATCATACCTTCTCACATCCTAACCAAAAGGATTACTTACCCCTAAAAAACTTGTCTTGCGTGGATGTTAAAGTTTTACTATAAAAATTAAAGCGTTTAGATTCAATTTTTTTAAAACGCTATCAAAAAATTCAAACTGCAGGTATTTCAGCCGTTCTATTACCTGAAGAATTGCCGAATTGGCAATTAAAGCAGAAGTTATGAATTTTTCCAGATATTCTTTTTTTCATGAAACCGCAAGCCCACACCAGCGTTTGGACGACTACCGGGGACTGGCAATCAGGCCAAGTGTCAGAATGCCAATCAAAACGTGATTACTAGCTGATGCCCGCGACTTCGTCCGCGTGGATTGAGGTTTTTCGGTTCCCGCGGGAACTCTTTAATATTTTCCGGGATAAAAAGTAGCCTATGTGCTATTCCAGACTATAATCTATCTCTGTGCCAAATTTCATCCAGATCCGTTCATCCGTTGGAGCGTGATTGAGTAACAAACATACATCCATACATCCAAACTTTCGCATTTATAATATTTATATTTGATTGCAGATCTAGTAGTTAGGGGTTTTTCAAAGCGATTTGTTGTACCTAGTTGCGATTTCGTTTCTATTTTCTATCAACTTGGTGCCAAAACCTTGTATCCATAGATTGTAAGTATAAATGCAAAAGTATGTCTGTCTGCTTATTATGTTTTCATGGTAAAATCGATTTTAACGAAGTTTACTACAGAAATGCATGCTTGCATCCCCGAAGACAATGGCTACTTTTTATCGCGGAAAATGAGTTCCCGCGGTTTTTTTAAAATAATTCCAAACATTATTATTGGAATTTTTTTCTGCACATAAATCAAGATGAGCTTATTATTCACTTTTTAACCGACTTCCAAAAAAGGAGGAGGTTCTCAATTCGGCGCGTATGGTTTTTTTTTTTTAATGTATGTCGGTGCATATCTCCGTGGTTTCTAAACCGATTTGATTTTTTTTTTACAACAACAGTTAACAGCAGTGTATCAAATGAAACAAAAGCACTCGTGTCTCGTACTATGCAGTAAAAAACAAGGCTTGGAAAGACAGAAAGCGCTGCGCGAGCGAAAATTCCCCGGTAGAACCCGAAAATGATCGCGAACTATTTGTATCATACAATCAATAATTTTACTGCAAAGGGGTTGGAATATTTTCGTAAGGAGGCTGACAATTGGCATAATAAAGAGAACGATTCGCCAGTTTAAAATTATTCCGAAGTAAATCGTGTCGCACAATAAAACTTCAATACCTGGATATAATATACATATTTTGTCCCCTAACATATTATGTATAACAGTAATAAAATATTCTAAATTGATTCTAAAATGTTGGACTGCATCGCGGAACCAATGAAATGAACATATTTTTAAGAATCTGCATAGTAATATTATGTAGTAACTGGATTAACAGACTGCAGACTGCAGAGCTTGCGTACGAAGCCGCACCCACTAAAACATTTCATCTTGCTACAAATCGTATACGTGTACTGTACGACCGCGGCGTTTTGTGAACCCTGTCGACGCTGCGCATCGCGTCTGCCCAAGCCTCAATTTAGTAAGTGTAAAGAACGAGCGCATGCCCACGGGTGCTGCACGGCGCAATGCTGCAGTGTTTTTGCACGGGTCCCTGTTAATTGTTGTTTATCAAACAAATTGCTCAACCAGACAGCAGACAGTTTTGGACAGTTATATATGTCGCAAATTGTTCCAAACCTTCAAGGCTGGGGTAAATAAATAATAAATAAATAATACGTTTTTGTTTGTAAGTAATTAACCTGACATAATAATATATAATTTATACACTACAATAATATATATTTATACAGCTTTAATAATTTATATAGACTAAATAATATATTGTATTACATAAATTATTAATTTGACTGCAATACTGACACGACATGACCCATGACATACCTATTTAAGACTTTTATACCCGTAATAGTTAAAAATTACCGACTAATATTTAATTCAAAATAACTTGTAAACAATTTGACATTATTTTTACTGTAATTAGATAAGTGCATGTAGGTAGATAAATTGGTAGGTTAAAAATATATATAATGTGTTACAAAGTAGACTTCCTGAAATTGTGAATTTATAATCGTTTAATAATATAAAATTGTTAGCTATATATAATACTTATATACAAATTGCAATGCCCTGACGGGGTCTCATGTCATTATAATTAAGTAAATATAATATTATAATATTGTATGTACATGAATGCAATTAATAAATGAAATGAAATGAAATATTTATTTGCCGGAATATGGGTACAAAATAGGTCTTAAAGTGGTAATTCCCTTAACATATTCTACCATAATATGATGGTGTGCAAATTGTTTGTTTTTAAAGTATTTAAATTAAATTAGTTCATAAAATCATTGAAATAAAAATAAAATTTGCGATTAAATTACATTACATTTGATATAAATAGCAAAAATACTTATTTAAAATTATTAAAAACATTAAAATACATACAAACATATCAGCTAAATGTTAAATGTCACCGTAATAAAATACAATTTAATAATTTGATATATATCCTTATCAGCTAGGTAATCCTTGATGTCATAGTAATTTTTATTCATTAAAATATTATAAATTTTATTTTTAAATACTGTCAAAGGCTTCTCTCTTAGATTGTCGGGTAGTTTGTTAAATAATATAACGGCCATGCAATACGCGCTTTTTGAAAATAGCTATGTAATAGGTATGTAAGGAAGCCACGCCCTCTACAAACATTCGATTGTGTTACAAATCGTACATATGTTCACTGTTCAGTACGACCGCGACGTCTTGCTCTGTCGACGCTGCGCATCGCGTCTGCCCAAGCCTCAATATAGTAAGTGGAACACGAGGCCATGCCCACGGGTGCTGCACAGCGAAACGCTGCAGTGTTTTTGCACGGGGTAGGTACCGGTTATTTATCGTGCAAATTGCTCAACCAGACACTTTTTGACAGTTATGTATTTCGCGAATCGTTCCCCTTCTTGTTGCAGTGTTATTAGGTTACCGTCGTGATAGATGGGCGTCTCGATCGGGAAGAGCGTGTATTTCGACTGTAAAAACACGAGGAACAAGGGAAGATGGATATTTTTGAATTATTGTTAGCAGTGAGATATTACTACCTATTCATATTCTACAGCAAGGCAAGGGGATGTTCTCTTATTTAGAGAAAATATGAATTTATTAGGCCATCCAGAATGATCTACTGCCGGCTGAAGGATTACCAACAAGGTTCCTAATAAATTCTACTCCTAAGTAGGAATGATTTTATGATTTTATCTTTTTTGAAAACTAGACACTTAATGCCCGCGACCTCGTCGTGGATTAAGATTTTTAATTCCCGGGGAACTCCTTAATTTTACGGGATAAAAAGTAGCCTATGTCCTTTCTACTTATCAATATCATTTGAAAAGATGGGCCTTTAAAGCGTAGCAGACAGACAGACCCACTATCGCATTTATAATTTTACAATGGATTGATGTTATTTATTAAGTTTCTTTCCTACTCTTCTCAGTAGAACTGAACCAGTAGAGTCAAAACAATACGTATCATTAGACTTAGAGATGGATCAAATAAGTTTGAGATTGTTGATGGGTAGTGCTGTAACTATCATTTCATCTGTGTTAGGAACTGTCTTGTGACATACCGTCGGTTTATCTACTAGCAAAAATTTCGTAATTTTATGGGAATTATTTTAAAATGCTTTTCAGCTTCTCGTTTCTTCTTTTCGTATTCGTAATTTCTTAAATTACTTAAATAAATCGATCAAAACTAAAAATTGACTTAACGTAAATAACGTTATCACAATTTCGCCCTTGAAAATAGATCAGGACTCAGGAGTCGCAGATTAAAATATAATTTAATCTAATTCTAAAATATAAGTAATTAATTTTGACGACCTCCGTGGCGCAGTGTTGAGCGCTGTTGTCTTAACGTGCGGAGGTCCCGGGTTCGATTCCCCGGCAGGGTCAATTTGGGAATTTATAATTTCTGAATTTTCCCTGTTCTGGCCTGGTGGGAGGCTTCGGCCGTGGCTAGTTACCTACCACCCTACCGGCAAAGACGTGCCGCCAAGTGATTTAGCGTTCCGGTACGATGCCGTGTAGAAACCGAATAGGGGTATGGGTTTAATATAACTGCCATGCCCCTAACTGTAGTTTAGCCCGCTACTATCTTAGACTGCATCATCACTTACCATCAGGTGAGATCGCAGTCAAGGGCTAGGGGGTGCAATAAGGATTACAATAAAGGTTGCACCAAGCAGGATATAAATAAGAGCCAGCGGTTACTAGTTGAAAATATGTAACGAATGGTGGCAAAAATGATTCGTTGCATGGAAACAAATCCGCCGCATTTGCCGAATTACCGGAGTGAACACATTTCGCCTACTGCTTGTGGTTGGCAACTCGCCAAAAGTTACGAATGCTTGAAGTAGCAAGGAATTTCTGAACATTTTCCGATTAGTATTTTCGAGCTGAACTTGGCTGAGGATTTTAAATTAGCTGCTAACATTGCTGCATAGCACCTGTGTAACCTTGAAATAATGAAGGACGTAAGTTTAAAAATGTAAAGATTAATTATTATAAATCTAGGAGACTGTTCAAGTATTGTCTTAATATAAGAACAAGAACACGAAAGAAGTCACAATTGTAATCCTCGGTAATAGAGAAATTACTGCCTCGTTGGTCTTGTGTTTAGCATATTCGACTGCGGCCGACGAGGTCCCGGGTTCGAGTCCCGGGTCGGGCCATAGCAAGTGTTGGGTTTTCCTGACAAGAAATACTCAGTACTAGCCCGGAGTTAGGAAGTTGGAGTTGTTTCACCCCCGTTCCTCGGAGAGTACGTAAAGCCGTCGGTCCTGCGCCTGCCCCCCGATTACGTAAGAATTGTTCATCAAACGTTAAAGATTTTCGTCAAAGTAAAATAAACTATGACAGCATTGAATTAGAGCTCAATTTCGTCTGCCCATTCTTAATTTCCGTCCCATCGGGCTATGAGAGTAAAGGAACAGAGAGTGCACCTGTGTATGCACACACTAATTGTGCACTGGAGATAGGCCGCCTTGGCCGAAATTCGGCCGGGAGGACATTATTATTAATAGAGGAATATTGACAGAGTATGTTTATTTGAATAACTCGAACTATACAAAATTGCCCGATTGCTTATTATGTCTGGCGTACTGCCAGTTCATGCAAATGCGGAACATCCAGCTAAATCAGTAATAAACAGAGAAAATCTGTAATTGGCCATTTAGTGTTTAAGTATTATCGCTTATTAGAATCGTTCTTGATTTTCCTATGATAATAAAAATAATAGTCTTCTAAACAATAATCACATCGCATCGGTCACTAATTCTTCAAAGTTATGGAACTCTGTGGTGTGATTATGTCATACATTTTTTGCAAGTTAGGATATTGCGGAAACCATTGGTGGTTTGCGATAATATGGGAATAATAAAATTCGATACGAAAAAGCTTTGGTCAAACAGCTAGTGTTTGTACATGGTAATATAGTTGATGATAAAGGCTAAGCCGCACGTGGGCCCGTGTTCCATAAATTATTCGTGGCGGACAAAGTTCGCCTACTGCATGCGCTGGCAACACGCCAGCCGCAAATGTCTAAACAGAAAAGAAGGAACTATGGAATAGCTCTCGGTATTTCTGGGTCAAGCAGTTCTCTATTTTTAATCTAACAATGTGGCAAATTCTGTTGCATACTATCTCTTTTAATTATCTCTTATCCCTTTCATAATACTCCCCGCGGAAAAGGACACCACTAAATTTAGTGCTACGCTTAAACGACCCATAACCTAGAAAAGATTACAAAGATGTTTAACTGACTAGCTGATGCCCGCGACTTCGTCCGCGTGGAATAAGTTTTTTAATCCGCACGGGAACTCCTTTATTTTCCGGGACAAAAAGTAGCCTATGTCACTTTACAGGTCCTCAATTATAGCCATACAAAAAATCACGACGATCTGTTGCTCTGCTGCGACGTGATTGCAGGACAAACCAACAAACAAACACACTTATACCATGCATTTATACCTATAATATTAGTATGATTATACCTAATGGACCAAGATTTCCTATTACTTACTCCATTCGCTTGCAAAAAACTAGTTGCAGATGACTTATTTTATGACTAGCTGATGCCCGCGACTTCGTCCGCGTGGAATAAGTTTTTTTAAATTCCTACGGGAACTCCTCAATTTTCCGGGATAAAAAGTAGCCTATGTCACTCTTCAGGTTCTCAACTATACCTACCCATGAAAAAAATCACGTCGATCCGTTGCTCCGTGGCGGCGTGATTGAAGGACAAACCAACAAACCAATAAATCAACAAACAAATACACTTTCGCATTTATAATATTAGTATGATAAGCATTAGAAATTAGAAAACACTTAAAACCTAGAGGATGAAATATTTACTTGCTCATATATTTCTAATCAATTTAAAATCTTCAACGGGCAGACAAATATTTGCGTTCTAAAAATTCAATTCGTCGCTACCTCTATCAATAATGTCGATCTGGAATCCTGCCAAACAATAAAACATCGTCTAGTAAACGTACACATCGAGGACGTAGTAAAAGAGGAGTATCTAGTATTTTTAGATGAAGTCCGACCGCCAAGTTATAAGTGATTGTATACACGAGTAGATTTATGTAATAGAAGAGTATAGCAGCACAGCGAAGTTCTTTTCAATGGTCAATGGAAATAACTCAGAATAGGTATAGAAGTGCTGGAGCGTAAGATTGACGCGCGTGTCGGTGACGCGAATCCACAAGTTTACCCCCTACCAAAAAGTGCTCAACGCGGCTAAAGAAGTTTTCACTTCAAAAACTATCCTATTCTATTTCCGTGATATACAGCGATAACAATAGCCCCTCGAGTCGGTGCACGCGACTAGATAATCACGTTTCACGCCAAATGAAAGCTGCATTCATTCGGCAGCTTACAGATAAAAGGCTTCTGGATATTCCACTAACCATAAAACTATTTTCTTGTACATGATAATGAAAAATATTTACGAAATTAAAGATTGGGTAAAAATAAGAGAGCTGGTAAGAATAAATTAGAATAAGTTTATAAGCATACCTACCAATGGCGATTTGGATGAAATGCATATAAGACTAACGGCAATAAAATCAATCCTTTTAGTTTAGAACCTGCTAAACGAAAAATTAAAAGGATACAATGGATATTTTCAAGAACGCTTCTTCTAACCTGTCTACAGTAGAAACAAAAAATATAAAGTAAATTAAATAATATCAATGTAATCACCAATGTAAAAATATCAATCTGGGTGGAGGGGCTGGGGCTTAAGTTGGGTCTTGAAACTTGAAAGTGTTTTCAGTAATTCCACCTGAGTGAAGCCGGGGAGCTTCAGCTAGTTAAGTATAAGAAGCTTTTGAATAAAAGAGAGTGCACTGCAATCAAAATAATCGTAGAATCGCTTAGCCATTGCAAAAAGTTTACAAAACGGAATGCTGACGTTCACTGTTCAGTAATACTAAAGAAAGGGACTTATAGAAAAAGATAATGGGGCTGATTCTGTAGTGCACAATCTCTAAACTAAACTAAAATTAGAGCATTACAAATATTGCTAACCCTTTCATAATACTCCCTACGGAAAGGGCCAGAACTAGATTTAAAGCTGCCATTTTAGTTTAGTTTAGAGATTGTGTTATACAGAATCGACCACAATAAGTACCTATTTTAGAGCAGCAATCTCCACAAATGATCATACAATGAAGCAACCTTCATAAGATGATGGCATACTGTGAAGAGGAACAACGTAACATATTATTAAACAAAGAGAGCTAAGAAGGTCGAGGTAATAAAAACAGTGTGTGAAAATGTATCTAGAAATCAAGATGTCCGAGAATTGTTCGACCGATATGAAATTAAGTGTAAGAAAATGGCATCCTCAGGCGGTAGGTGGGCCGCAGTACCATAAATCAGGGCGTGACTTAAGCGCCTATTGACCCGATTCCTGTTATTCGGAAACTCATAATTCAACCAATGATTGCTCCGTTATATTTTCCCCACAGCATTTTCCTTGAAAAGCCCTCTTGGGACCAACTATAACCCCTGGAAGCATTGAGTTAAACCTTGGAGCAGATATCAGGCGTCATAAAGGCTAGGTACTTCATCTAATGATGGCAAAGACGTAATCTTGGATCTAATACACATTTTTTATATACGAGTATATCTATTAATCTATTCACACAATCGCAAGAATTGCGCAGCAGAGTCTTCTTTCCGAACCGGTGGTAGAGTTTCGACTTACCACCAGTTGCATAAGTTGTCCTACGTGAAATAACATATTTCATGTTATTCCAGTTTAATAGAAATTATAAACCTAACTAGAAACAGCCACACGGTTACTCTAGTTAATATATACTCGTATAACAACTCTCTTTACTCTGTGCCTAGAAGCTTTAAAGTCGACTAACAATATTTACCTCCAAAATAATTTCGCCGGCGGAATTTTAATGAGGAGTGCAGAGACTTGACGTAACTGAATTGGGGCAGTAACTAGAGATGTATTTGAGATTCAGATGATCCTACGCCTGTATTGTATTGGAATTCGGTTGTTATTAAGAATATATAATATGTACAATGTTGCAAATTAAATATTATTATTTGATATAACAAGGTCGAAGATTATCTGTAACGGTCTCTTTCGAAGAAAGAAATTCTTATCCAATGATATTAAATTATGAATTCGGTTCATATTCAGGAGCAATTTATAGATTAGATATTATTCTGAATAATCCCAACAATTTTTTAAATGAAAAATAAGTTTTTTTTCTCTCTGCTGAATGCTGAGTGACCCTTTCTACGAATAAAATGATTCAGAAGCTTTCTTGTCCTTGGGATAATATACCATTGGCCACCAATGACCAGATGAATGATGATATCATATCATCAATGATATTATTAATAACATAACGAGGCACATAGGTGCTTAATTGAGTCTTATACCAAAATGACAGTACTTCGATATAGCGTTAAAAGTGATAATTATTCTCGCATTTTGTCATCTTGATCACCAAACATCACAACGTTCTTTACTAGTGAGTATTAATAAAATTAAAACGCTAAGAAAAAACAAAAGCTATTAGTAACGCTATTAGTCTATTTTTGGAATTATTACCCACTATTTTACGAGCAATTACATCCTTCACTTAGTTACTATTTAATTTTTATAGCTAAGACGTGACAGCCTTTACACGAGTAACTATTTATTATGATTCGCTACGACTACAAATGAATGAAAAAGCTAATAGTCTATTACCAATAATCACGAATATAATAGTTTGATGACTATATTGTACTCATATTGTAAACTGA
Source organism: Erebia ligea (assembly GCA_917051295.2). Taxonomy (NCBI): domain Eukaryota; kingdom Metazoa; phylum Arthropoda; class Insecta; order Lepidoptera; family Nymphalidae; genus Erebia; species Erebia ligea. The sequence continues at coordinate 10,097,757 of OU785241.1, read as the reverse complement.
ACTGAAATGACAGGTTTAATATTGCTAACCCTTTCTTACCTTTTCTTTTGCTTCCTGCTGAAAAGGACAGCATTAAATTTAGTGCTGTCAATTGAGTTTACTTTAGAGATTGTGTACAACAAAATTAGCCATAATCTCTTATCGAAACCAAATTGACAGCCCTCAAATTAAGTTCTATCCGTTATCGCAGGTAGCATCATGAAATGATAATCTACATTTAGATCGTATCCATCTGAATTCAGAATTAGATACAGCCCACATAGTCTAATTTTAAATTACTAAGTTTTAATCGCTTCGGTACGGACTTAATATTATCCTTTAAAATAATTTATTAAGTAGCGAAACCAAATAGAACACCCTACGCAAGGCAAGATCAAAGTGCGTTATGTAAGTAAATACTTTTTTGTGATGTTAAATATTTTTTTCTGTAATAATCTTAACTGTGTGTGTAAGTAAATACCAAACTGTATGTACTATGTAGTTAATTCTAAAGCGATCACTATATTCGTACCAAAACACTAAGCTCGAAGTTTAAATTTTTGAAATAAATAATATTATCCGGGAAAAAAGGATTAAATTAGAAGTAGACATTCTAAGGAAAAACACATTATAACCTCGCGTCCCAGAAACTTAATCCCATGTTAGAAACGGGAAGGGAGCAATTAATTAATAAGGCAGAATAATTTATCCGGCAATACAATTAGCGCGCATGGCATCGCTTATAATGTAATATGGAATAGCTCTCGGGGGTCGGCGCTGGCTTGCTTTTTAACGCGTTACCGGCTAATGAATTTTTAATCATCGCCATATTTCATGCTATATAATCGTTATATTATGGGCGACGATGTAATTAATTTTTTTATTATAGGTTAGTAACTTATGAATATTAATTGCCTACACGTCGCGTCGGTAAGAATAACGTTAGCAAAATATTATAATACGTGGTGTAGCTCTAATCTCTGGGCTTTTCCGCACTTGAACGCAGGCGTCCGCTGTGCGTGATAGCTCTAATGTCATGATATCCAAATTTGACTGGAACTATGCTGAAGATGATGATTCACAGAATTAACGAAACGAAATATAATAAACAAAACAATAACCTGCATGAAATCTATCGTGGCAAGTTTGGCATTATCTAATTTGAATGTTCTGATTTTACTCAATTTTCATTGAGTGACGCAAGGATGACGAAAATTAATGGCAAATGCGCAGGAATCCTAAGGGCTGAACGAACACGGGCCATTACCAGTAGCATCAGCGGGCAATCGGTAACAAAAATCTGAAAATAAAACCGTAGCGATAAAGCTTTGATTATGCTATGTCTCACTCGGTAGTGTAGCTGAAGTTAGACAGTAAGATTGTCTTTTGTTTTACCTATTGCAGGAAAACCATCGTAATGGGTCGTGGATGGGTTCGATCCTAGAAACGATGTCATCTTATAAAGCCAATTTTTGCTAGCAGAATTGCTTGGCCATTAGGTCAAGGTTGTGGCTCAAAAACCCAGCATATTGTAAACTCCCTTAGCGTCTCTGGGAGCACATTGGGTTTAAAAACAAACTGTTAATTATATTCCGCTTCATACAAATGAAAAAAAAGTAACAAGTAATTGGCATATAATATATACAATCACTACTGTTAGTGTACGGGCACGAAATGAGCGACGGCCGAGCGACTGCGACAGCGAGGCGATGGAATTCGAGAGCTGAATTTCGGGAAGGTGTTTTTAGGCAATCTGAAATTGTGGAAAAATATAATTTCGTTCATTGGCGAATCCAGTTCTGCCAATTTGGTAGAGCGTTTGCGGTTATTTCGCTACTGCGCAGCATATAACATTTTCAAAAAAAACCGAAAAAACATTTTTTGGCAACTTGATTTTTTTATCTTTAAATTTTATACTTATAGAATTCGAAAAAATAAATCTCAGACCTTTTTGTCGGTTATAAAGTATTACCAGACCTCTTTCAAATTGTTCCCGAAATTCGTCGCCAGCTCTCTGACTAGTCGCATCGCCCCGCTACCGCCGTCGCCCCGCTACCGCTAGTTTCGTGCCCGCACACTTAGTGTGTACAACGCTTAAAAGACCTGCCAGCGTGTACAGTGCTTAAAAAGACATTTAGGGTGCGTTCCGAAATACACTGAGAGCCACTGGAAGTCCCCAGTAAAGAGCACTGCCAGTGCTCGCAGTGCTTATAACGGAACACGCACTTAATCTGTGAACCTAAATTTGTCAATGTCAACGTCAGATTTATAAAACTAATTTGTCAAGAATATTCGTTCAAGTATTCTTAGTTGTATGTAACATAAGCATAGCATGCAAATGTAAAAATGCGGCAAAAACGGAGTCATTCACAAAATTGATCTAATCGAGGTTATGCGGTTGGCTCCATTATAATTTCAGAGTCAGGGTGAATAGAACTGGCCCACTGGGGAACTGGGTCGAACTAGGGTTGCTAATTTATGCATTTTTAATAGTCCAATCAAATTTCCGTCCAAAAAATCCTACTTTTTACAGCAGTTCAAAGCCTTTAGTACACCATCAAGATACTTAAGTTTTGAATTTGGATAGATGATAGATAAATACGGTCGATGCAATGATTGGATGTCCACAGAGAGACGCTTGCCGGTTTTTGTTTTCCATAAATCTTCATCTTCATGAAATTATAACTTACTGCCAAACGAATTTCAGGAATACTAAGGCTTATTTCAAAAGTTCTGGAGCCTTATGATATATCTTTAGTTGGTCTAGTGGTTGGCATGTTCGACTGCGGCCGACTAGGTCGCGGGTTCGAGTCCCGCGTCGGACCATAATTAAGTATTGGGTTTTTCTGACTAGAAATTCTCAGTACTAGCCCGGAGTTAGGAAGTTGGCGGTGTTTCACTCTCGTGCCTAGTAGAGCACGTTAAGCCGTCGGTCCCGGTTATTATCACTAAGATCATAATATTCGTTAAAGCCCGGCAACCCGCATTGGAGCAGCGTGGTGGGTCCAAGCTCTAATTCTCTCTCCTATGAGAGTGGAGGCCTGTGCCCAGCAGTGGGACGTTATTGGGCTGTAGTGGTAGAGAATTATCACCATTGCCTCACCTCACTACATTTTTTCATTGTTTAAACCAGTAACCTGGCGTTAAAGGTTGATTTTGGGATCAAGTATAGAGTACCTACTCCAAATCTTATAAAGAGGTAATTGCTAAAAGGAATTTTGTTCCTATGGAGAAGAACCACTAATAAATTCGATTGTAGACAACTGATAAGCGGTAACCCTATCAGATAGCTAAACTGTGCCGAACTTATCGATTTTGTTCGCCGTCAATAAGTGAAATGAGTATAGAGGCCGCAAAATTGCTGTTGCCTGAGCCTCTATTATGCTCATCTATAACTTAAGCGATAGCAGAAATTATTTATGGTAATTTACAATTCATAATTCACACGTTAAGGTAATAAATTCTAACAGTATGATAGACATTTTACACAAATTCTATCACTGCAAGTTCAATTTGAGAGACGTACAAGCTGAATGCCAATCCAAAAGCAAGCCAGAAGCCAAAAGCATTTTAAAACTTAGGAGAATCAAATAAAACATAAGTTTACGTTAAAGTAAAATTACTCATTAGTCTAATTTAAATGCTAGATTGTAATTTTAGTGAGTATAGGTTGTATATATTTATATTCTATATACTCATATTAATGGAGAAAAAAAATTAACATATATATACGGTTTTTTGTCCATTAAAAAAATTCAATAAAGAGAAAAATTCACGTAAACGTTTGTACGAGTCAGCTTAATAGCTACATTGTATGTCATCTGTTACAAGATAATACGAGCAATATGTTTAGGAGGAACAGCAATAGGCATCAGTCTCTGGCTTAAGACTGTCATGTAGTTGTGTGGAGCCTAAACCGACAAGAAACAATATTATAAGCTGCTATATTATTAATTTTATTTTTTATTTTTTATATAAGGTTTACTAGCGATTTTTTACATCGAATATTTAGTATAGGTAGGTACATGCAAGATACATTACATTCACAATGTGTAAAAATCGTATAAAAGTAAACACAACATGCAAAATTCCATAACTGCATTATAGTGAAGGACAACGGAGTTTTTAATAATACTAATGCACAAATTAATTTCTAGTTTGCTGTCATAACATTTATTTAGAGCAACTTTGTTTGTATTGCAACTGGGTTAAAGTTTTCTAAAAATCCCTTGGGAACTCTTCCGTGTATACAGATAAAAATATGTGTCTTGCCAATTTGTATCTGTGCCAAAATAAGTCAAGATAGGTTCAACAGTTGAGCCTTGTAACTAAAGGAAATAAATAGAGTTACTTTCGCATTCATGATATTAGTATGGATTGAAGATGCAGCTGACTTCGATCTCACTGGATGCTAATGAAAATGAATAAGCTTATCCTAACAGGTCAAGGCTTAATTTGATACCACCTGATAACTTCATTCACAAAAATGTAGTAAGCTAATGTACTAGCTTTGGGCTATGAACACGTTGTTTTGGCGAATAAATCATTTATTTAGGTATATTTATTTAATTTTATAACTGATCTAACAGAAATGAAATAAAAAATAGTACATTGTTCACCGAGGGGAGAAAGTGACCGATTACTATCGAGGGTGTAGTTTGAGGCCCGAGGCGTAGCCGAAGGGCCGCAATACACGCGAGGTAGGAATCGTACTTTCTACCGAGTGATACATAGTGCTTTATACTACACCTGCGAGGAAAATAAGCGATAATTAGTGATTAAACGAACTTACAAAGGTTTAAAATAATAAATAAAATAAATATTTTTTATTTCAGGCAATTTTACAAACCCATATTCAAAATACAGAAACATAAAAAAAAAAAAAAAACAAAAAAAAAAAAAAAAAAATAGAAAAAAAAAAGAAAAAAAAGAAAAAAAAAAAACAAAAAAAAAAAGGTTTAGGTTAATAGTTAATAGTAGTTAATAGTCCTTAATTAGGTTAGGCTAGCTAGCTTTATTTCTAATGTATTGTTTTCAAAAAATTAAAAAAAAAATTAAAAAAAAAAAATGACGTTCTATCATAACTATATGAGTCGCTTCATTCGAAGCTTCACTATCACAACTAGACTACATTTTGAGGATTATTTCAATATAGATTTCGATATCGACAATCGACATCGATATCGACAATCGACATCGATACCGACAATCGACATCGATATCGATATCGACTATCAATATCGGATACCGATATCGACTATCGATATCGATAATCGACGTCGATGTCGACAATCGACATTCACCATATTATTTGACTTTTCTATGTCAAATATGGTGAAGCTGCTTCTAATATTATATTTCCTTAAGGTAAGACATCCAAATTCTCAACGTCCATACCATATTTACTTAAAATTAAAAAACAACAGCGCGTTAGAAATGGATTTTCATACAGTTTTCTCCCCGCTTAGCACGTTAGAAATGAAATTTCATACATCTTTTCCTCCCGCTTAATTGGTTTGTAGCAATGACGTACTTTCTACCTCGTTTTGACAAAAGCAAGAGGGTACTTTCCGAGCGGGTGTAGTATAAAAGCTTTTGCAAAACAAGTTATATTATAGGTTATATTATGGAATTGTTCCATTCCAAATATATTATCTAAAATCCAAGAAACATTACAGTGCCAAACAAAAGAAACAATTTTCAGACAACTTTCCAGATGACTCTCGAAAAATCTCTTGATATGTCTACAAAACGTGCTTACGAAACACAAGATCCCACTTGATACGTTCACTTCGAGAAGAAAGTATAACAACATAGATACGAGTATGTATTGATATCGAAGCTTACTGTCTGTCGCAGAATTTTCTGCTGTCCCTTTTATAGAGAAATATATCTCTATACATGGAACAGATAATCATAGAGGTTTTATTATAGCTATCTTAAAGCAGAAGCATTATAAATAGCAGTAGGGACGTAGGTACATGTTTAAGTAAGCTTATGTTTATAGACTATAAAACATGTATATTCTTATGAAACAATTCGTTTCCTCTCTTCACCTTTTTGAGCTGGCAGTTACTCTTTTCAAAGTCAAATGTTACATTGAATTCATTCGTATCGTTTACAAACCTGGAGAAAAGTGATAAATGTTATCACGGAGCTCTTATAAACTGCAACTTATCATTAGATTACATTTGGGTGATCAAAACCAGGCAGAGCCTTCACAAAATTTAAACACCATCAGGTGCATATATATCTGCAAGTAGTTTTCATTTCGTTCAGTGAAGATTCTTCTAAGAACAGGATCAGTAGAATTACCTGAAACAAAATAAGTAATTTGAATTCACCTATATTATCATTAGTTTAATCAAGTAAGGAATCAGGGCGGTATTTGACGATTTTTCAAAATGTATTGTCTGAGCTGACAGAAACGATGAGAGGTAATAATAGACTGACATGGTATGGATGGGCCATGCCATACCCATGGCATGACCTGGCATTCTCGTAATCATATTACGAGTAGAATAATAAACATGCATGTGGAAGGAAAAAATAGTAGAGGAAGACCAAAGAAGTAATGGATGGATTGTGTGAAAGAGGGTATGCGTGTTAATGTGGTGAATAATGCGTTGACGGATGACAGAAGTGAGTGGAAGAAGAAGAAATGTTGTGCCGACCCCACATATAGCGTGAAATAAGGACAGTAAGAAGATTGTCTGAGTCTACTATTACCATTGACTATTACCTATTCTGTGATATTAGTTATAAAGTGGACACTTTACTCCATATTATTGAGCCCAGAAAACAATGATTAACTATCCTATAGAAATAGTCTATCTATAATATAGACAACTATGCAAGTTTAATAGACACACGATTTCTATACTGCGAAATTTCTTCACCCAGATGGTGAAAATATATGCAAAAGGAAAATGGGGAGAGGGGTTATTTTTAGGCATGTATTGACGCGAGCCCTTTGAGGCTATGCTGCAGTTCGACAAGGCCTGGCGCACCGCCAACTTTGTTATTTCTTTTAATTACGCGTTACGTCATAGTACAGTTGACTACAGTTTCGGTGGCATTCTAATTTCCTGTATTGTGCAAAGTAATACATATGGCAATAAAAGTTACCAATAGGTACATAGAAGGAACCTGATTGCAACCAAAGCAGTCTCTAAGATGTAACCTTCAATGGAAATACGTACTAGGATGGGACTGTATTTATATTTTATATAGCAAGTGCTAGTATCTATAAATACAGTTTACAGTGAAAATATCTAAACTTTAGAGCTATACTTTCTAACTGGTTCTAATCCTTAGGTAAAAGCTTTTAAAACCATTACTTTTAGCACGATTCACGTTAGATGATTAAAAAGAGATTTGCTTCATACATTATTAAAGACGAATTTTGTCTTTGACTTCGTGTTTCTTACTGAAATAATTTTCGTTTATACCTAACACTTTAAAGCATAGAGCCTTCATAGTTAGTCTGTATAGTCTACATAATATCTTGCATGGAAATGCAGGACAGCAATTAATGAAATTCAAGATTTTCAACTCTTATACTCTTGCAAAAATGTTTGGCATTAATGCGAGATTGGATTACGATTACGATAATTATCGCATTTATTAACCGACTTCCAAAAAAGGAGGAGGTTCCCAATTCGGTGCGTATGTTTTTTTTTTGCATCAAGTTTCGTAATACCCACACTAATATGCGAGCGATATGCGGGTTAGGATATTAGTTTTGTATTTAGCATTAGGGTTTTAGAAATATTTGGTTTAGAGTTTCGGGTTTCCATGACCGCTTGACCTAGTTTTACACGTGTTCGGCTGATATTTTCGGGATTGTTTCGCAATTTAATCTATATTTTTTGTTTATTTATAGTTGCTACAATTTCATGCACGCAGTAGGGCTATGATTCAGATGAAGAAATGCATAGGACAGTGTGCAATGAGTTGCCGTCAGTAAGACCATATCTCCCGCTATGGACTCGTCATACTAATATTATAAATGCGAAAGTGTGTTTGTTGGTTTGTCCTTCAATCACGCCACAACGGAGAAACGGATCGAAGTGATTTGTGGCATGGGCTTACTTGAGGACCTGGAGAGTGACATAGGCTACTTTTTATCCCGGAAAATTAAGGAGTTCCCGCGGGAATAAAAAAACTAAAACCACGCGGACGAAGTCGCAGGCATCAACTAGTAAGTCATAATGTAGTATCCTGCAGTTCACTAGCAAAATGTCAATTATTTACTATATATTTTTTTAATTTACTATATATATATATGAATTTCTGTACATTCTTATCAGCGGTATTGGTAAAACTGAACAATACTTAATTTCTCTGTGACGATACAATCCACTTAGTACTTAATTACTAAATTTTACTACTTAATTACTAGCTAATTCTGAGATATCATACAAGTGTCACGCATTCATATAAGATTGATAACTAGGATTCGGTCTCACGTCGCCTACTTGGGTTGGGGTTGGGGTTGATAATCATTATTCAGGAGAATTCAACATGTTGCAGTATGTTGAATTCTTCTATAGTATGCAGATGTTGATGTGGTATCAAGGCATCTTTCCCATTGTTTATACAAGTAACCCGACTACGATTCGATCTCTGGAGATCTTGTTTGGGAGTTTATAAGCATTCTATCTTAGAAAGATCGCCGTAATATATTTTGATAAAATTCAATAACATAGTAGTTGCGCAGCCATAACCGTTAGGTCCGGTTACACGAGCGTTTGAACTGCAGTCATCACAAAGTAATAGGGATGCAGAGCATGCAACCGAATAGTATTGCCAATTTTCCCATTTTCCTCGGACTTTCTATTTTATGTTCTGGGGGCAAAAATTCTCGCGTTGCAGAATGCCGTGTTGTTGTAATATTGTTGATATTCATGTTTTAGAATTATAATCCTTATTTTAGGGACGTCAAGGTACGTGACAATAAACTGTCATTTTGAAATAATAGTGCTTTGAGCGATGGTAGTCCCCCCTAAGGTTGTTGAAAAAATCGAATTCTTGCTGGATGCATCTCATGATCTCAAACTCATATAAAAATAAAACCGGCCAAGTGCGAGTCGGACTCGCGCACCGAGGGTTCCGTACAAACTAGTAAGCTTTACGATTAATGAATTTAATGAACCGCAAAACTAACTTTGTTTGTAGAGGTTTATTGTTAATATAAAAAAAACTATGCTAGTTAGAGCGTTGGTTTTATTTTTCCTGTAAATTTACATAAGCTTCTATTGACCATAATTATTACAGATTTTTCAATTGGTAAACTTCGGAGATAGGGGGGGGGGGGGGAACGGTATTTTTTTCGATATTTTGCCCGATAAATCAAAAACTATTATGCATAAAAATAAATTAAAATCTGTTTTAGAATGTATAAGTATAGCCCTTTCATATGATATCCCACTCAGTATAGTTATCATACTTTGAAATTTCAAACCCCCGATTTTCCCCCTTTTTTAATTAAACTAAAAATAATTTTCGATTTCTTTTTATTTTAATGATGTTAGGCCACTATTATGCACAACTATTCCAAATTTCATGTCGATAGCTTTAATAGTTACTGAAATAATCGACTGTGACGGACGGACGGACGGGCGGACGGACGGAGAACGTCGCACCATAAGGGTTCCATTTTTACCATTTTGGTACGGAACCCTAATGATTGTTTCTATATTTACTTATGTAATACCTGTGTGAGTTTCTAGGATGACATAGAAACTCTAGTACGCATAGAAGTAATAAGCATATAATATGAATTTAGATTCCATAATTATTGAATTCTTTTTTTTTTTATCCACTACAAGTTAGCCCTTGACTGCGATCTCACCTGATGGTAAGTGATGCTGCAGTCTAAGATGGTAGCGGGCTAACCTGTTTTATCAATGTTAGTAACATTCATTAATAACATTGATAAAACTACATTATTTCTCGGACTCCCACATGTTCATGCTTAGATTCTCATTATTAGTTTAATGGCTTTTATATGATTTGTTTTCATCATCTTTATCAACACCGACACTAAAGCAGTTTGTTATAACTAAACTCGATATACGAGTAGTTAGCTAAAAACATATTATCGTCTCTTGAAAAAGTTATTGTTGAATTTCTTGCAGACTTTTTCAGTATCAATCTGCGTTACAAACCGACGCAGACAGGCCGTAAAGTAGGCTACACGAAGCAAATATTGAGGACAACCTTTTTTTTTCTGATTGAGTAACTATGCTGCGTAAGCCTTACTGGTCGCTACAGCGTCACTGAGTGGCATAGGCATCGCCAAGAGGTTGGGTGTGAGGTTAGGGCTGGAAGACACAGGGTTAGAACGCTTTTCTATAAGGGCACCTCTACTAGCACCAAGTGAAGTAGGTTGGATAGACTAGTCCTTACGCCCCCCAAGTTGGGGCATAGGTCCACGTCCCAGCCTCCAGGCTTAGCATGCGCACAACGACTGAGATATCTCGCGACGAGAGAAAGAGATGTTGTCGTTGCCGGCTAATTTTTCGTTTACCCTAAACACAAAATGCACAAAATGCGGTAGGTATATTACAAGAAAAAAAAAGTCTGCATGTAAGAGTTCGTAGAGAAAAATACCACAAATAAGAAAAACTTTTATCTCTACTTTTGACGTAACGACACAAGTAACCAAGTTAGCTTCGGTAGACAAATAGAGATAACGGGTAGACATAATTTTTTTACTCGTTGTGCGCATGCTAGCCCTACAGGTGACGTAAGAGAGTAAGTACAAATTCAAATTCAAATGTTTTTTATTCAAATTAACTTTTACAAGTACTTTTGAATCGTCGAGTATATCTACCACTGGTTCGGAATGCCATTCCTACCGAGAAGAACCAGCAAGAAACCTTTATATCCTAGTTTCCAACGCGTGCAGATATGGGGATCCTAGCTCCAGCGCGATGTAATTCCAGCGGGCCCGAGGCCGAGCCGCGCGCCGCAGTGCGTACAAAGGCGCAATGAATCCTAATCAAAGGAGCACTTCACCGCATTTTCTCCTATTTGCCGGCCATGTTATGTTTCCCACTTCCCTCGCCTCGCCTCATTCCCCCGGGAAGCTCCCATCGGACAGCGTTTTAGCTTTTGCCGTAATCCTACTACTACTCTATGTTGGTATATATATATAATATGTATCATGTGTATTAGTTCTGACTTCAGCAATAATACCTACAAATCAACTCAACCAGCAACTTTGCACGCGTAGCAATATCCGCTCATTTTCGCATGTTTTTCAATAATATTTTTTCCTTAAACTGAATTAAATCGGAAGGGAAAAGGAAAACTTATTACTTAGATCAATTTAAGAGAAACAAGTACATTACACTGCTACACAAACTATACATACACACACACACACACATGCTATGCATTGCTACTTATTTATGTAGTTACAGGTTGTTCATTAATCGTCACGGGTTTAAATCGAAAGTACCAAATGGCTTCCCAGTAATTATTGGTTATAAGAGTTTTTGGCATTGATTCCCGCGGGTTCTTAGTTTTCTGGGATAAAAAGTAAATTATGTCACTCTCCATGTCCTCAACCATACCCATGCCAAAAATCACGTCATTCCGTTGCTCCGTTGCGGCGTGATTGAAGGACAAACCAACAAACCAATAAACCAGCAAACAAACACACTTTCGCATTTATGATATTATTATCTATATATATAAAATTCAAAGTCCTGACTGACTGACTGACTGACTTATATATCAACGCACAGCCTAAACCGCTGGGGTTAGAAACTTGAAATTTTGACAGTAGGTTCCTTTTGTGACGTAGGCGCTCACTAAGAAAGGATTTCTCAAAATTCCATCCCTACGGGGGTGAAATAAGGGGTTAAAGTTTGTATGAAAGTCCCTCATTTCTCAAGTTATATCCATGAAACTTGGTAAATGGGCTACCAGTTAAAAATAAAGAAATACGTGTTTCACAGTTTTTCAAAATTCCACCCCCAAAGGGGTAAAATAGGGGTTTAAAGTTTATATGAAAGTCCTTCATTTGTCAAGCTAAAGCCATGAAACTTGGTATATGAGCTGCGGGTTAAAAATGAAGAAATACGTGTTTCACAGTTTTTGAAAATTCGACCCCCAAAGGGGTGAAATAGGGGATGAAAATTGGTATTAAAGTCTTTCATTTCACAAGTTATAGCAGGCCTGGCTCACTTGTCACGTGACCTGAGATATTTAACTACTGCTGCGTGGACGCTCGACGGCACTCGTATCAGTCGAGTGTTGCGCGCGGACTGTAGTTATACGTTTGACTTTTACTCAAGTTCTCGTTATGGATAAACAAAGAAAGATCAGTAAACGATATCGTATCACATTAGGTCATTTATACTCTAATTATTAAGACCTAACTTATCGCTCTTTGCACTTCCTAAGGACCCTGAAAGGTAAGTTTGTATTATTTGCCTATCTAGGTAGGTACGAGTACATACGTACCTACTTAGAGTTCTAAACAAAACTAATATTAATGCATAATGTGGGTAGTTTTATTTTTATATCCAGACAAGATACAGTTTTAAACAAAAGTAAATATAAACCATAGGTAGTATCCAATATTATAGTGATAGCCTAATGGGTAGACTTCAGCCTCCAAGTCTGGGGTTCGATTCCGAGAACGCACCTCCAACTTAATTAATTAAAATATATCATTTACGGTGAACAAAAGTCGTGTGGAAAGCTGAAACCATGCCCGAGAGTTCTATAATCATTATAAAAAACTCTAATATGTCTGCCAACAAGAAATTGGCCAGCGTGGAGGAATATATGGCTTAAACCCTTCTCATTCTGAGAAGAGCTTCGTGAGTCGTGCTTAGTAGTGGGACTAGTGGGCCGCCGATGAGTCGATGATGATTAATCCATAATGTGGGTATATTATTTTGTCTCGTAAACTCTGGCATGGACCCCCTTCCGCCCCATACAAGTGTAAAATATGCATTGATATTTTACTACATGTGGCATAACGACATATAACGACTTTTCTTAACCACTACAAGTTAGCCCTTGACTGCAATCTCACCTGGTGGTAAGTGATGATGCAGTCTAAGATGGTAGCGGGCTAACCTGTTAGGAGCATGGCAGCTTATTAAACCCATATCCCTATTTGGTTTCTACAAAATCTATGAATAATAATATATCTTTTATCTAAGTATTTTTAAAGTAATTGTCGTCATCATTGCAACCGATTACCGACCCATAGTAATGATACCGATAGTAAGAATTTAGAAGTAGTCAACCCTAAGGCTACCCGCGCCGCGTCTGAAGGGATAAGAGTTACGCGATAGAAAGAGATATATAGAGGTAGGTATTTAATTATTTTCACTCGCAGCGCTGTGCGAGCTGAATTGCACTTTAATACGACGTCACCTGAGTCGCTGATGGTTAAAAGGTCTTCGCGGAGTAACTTTTCTGTTACTACTATTACCTATTCTGTGGTTATAGCCCTGAAACTTGGTATTTGGGCTTCCGATTTAAAATTATGAAATACGTATTCCACAGTTTGGAAATTTCTATCCCCAAGGACGTTAAATAGAGAGTATGTCCTTCAATCACGCCGCAACAGAGCAACGGATCGATGTGATTTTTTTGCATGGGTAGGTATAGGTGAGGATCTGGAGAGTGACATAGGCTTCTTTTTATCCCGGAAATGAAGGAGTGCCTGTGGGAATTAAAAAACTTATGCCACGCGAACGAAGTCGCGGGCGTCCTCTAGTGATGTATAAGCCTTTAAGCACATAGTACATACTATCAAGAATAACGCTACTAGCAGTTCAAAGTATTTACGCAGGTAAATAGTAAACCACCTTCGAATGTGAGGCTTGCTATTTGAAGGCAGCCTTAGTGGATCAGAGTTGTTATGTAGATTTCCCGTAATCCTCTATGTTTTGCTACTTGAAATTCTGTTTAAGTTTGGTTTACTTATTTGTCTTGTGGTATTACTTGATAAAGTTTCTTAACAAGATAACTTGCTCCCGATCCATCTAAATCCGTGATCCCATCAATATTATAAATGCAAAAGTGTGTCTGTCTATTATAAATGCAAAAGTGTGAGAAATTAATTCCAGAACCTAAATTACTACTTATACTTTTTAAGAGGAAAGCCAAAGATTTGCCGCAGATTTTTTCAGAACCTACTTAAATAAATATAATAAAAAAAGCCTTGCTAAGTACTTTTTTGGAAAATGAAAGCAAAATCGATCCATTCTGCTTTATAAAAATAAATGAAAAAAAATCTATTTTAGAATGTACAAAAGTAGCCCTATCACGAGATACCCCACTCAATCTAGTTAAACCCACTTTAAAAGCTCGTACAAAGGGAATTTAGATTAAATCACAATAAATACAAAAGGTAAATATACATAGGTAGATACTTACTGAAATAATTTTTACTTAATAATATTAGTTTTTGGACAAAGTATTCTTTATTGCACTCCAATAAAGCATGAAGTTTAAGCTGTCCTAAGTTGTATTGACCCTCAATATCGTCCCACGTGTTTCTATTTCTGTACAAGCATCGATTTATCCAAGCCAATTACGTTTGTTCGTGGGTATTAAGTAAGTACCTACTGAAATTATAAAAAAAATATGATCAAAGCTATTTTCTTTATACAAAAAATATCGCGTATTTTTATATTTTATTAGAGAGCTTTTAGAGAGATAAAAGAAGAGGTTCAATTAAAATTGCGCCTCCAAATATTCCATAATGACAAGAGTTATTTTTATCAAGAAAATCACACATTTTAATATAATGTAGTATTTAAACAAAACTGTACATATATATATATAAGCGCCCCACTTATTTAAGTTTTCAATTAGTGAGGCGGTCTCTACAAGCCAATAACGTTTTCAAAGTCAAGTTAAAGATTTATACTTGCTGGCTCTTCTCGGCATTCCAAACTAGACTAGTGGTTGATTCGCTTGACGATTCGAAAACACTTCTAAAAGTTTATTTGAATAATGAGCTTTTAAGTTGACTTTGAAAAAGTTACTATGGCTGCTGCCTGCTAGAGGCGATCCAGTCAGGCAATTAAGCCAATGTGAATACATCCTTAGCCGTGAATCGTGATGTTAATAATTAGAAGATAGCATTTAAAAGGCGTGTCAGGCGTTGATGGAAATAACGTGACAATTAACTCGCACGCTAGAACATCGCGCCTACCGTTCAACTACGAGTATACCATCATATTCCTTAACGGTACTCAAAATCGATGTATCAGTATGACGATCAAAAAATTTGATTGATTTTATATTAAAACGATATCCTATACGACAAAAAGGAACCAAGTCGTGACGTTTGGTTTATTCTAAAACCAGACCTTGCCAATATTTACAATAACAAATAACCTTGAAATTGTTTATCAAGAAAGCATAGATTTTTTGCCAATTCTCGTATTTTCGGAACATAGCACTAAACATTGTTACAAAAAACAGAGTTATTTCGGGTCACAGTGGTAAAATGAACAAACAAAGGAAAGTGAACAATTTAAATCTTCTACAATTTAACGGGGAGCTTGAAAATAGGGGGACTTGAACTGAAAAGAGTCCTACAGCGATCCTGAAATTACATTAGTATATACTCGTATCGCTGTATTTTAAAAGCCCTATATGCATCATTACGGTAGAATAATAAACCATAATCACCTGTTTTTTTCTTACCGGAAAGCACGCATGTTACGGTGGATGTACTTCCTTGTACCATCAGCTTCAGCTAGCCGATGGGCTATTCGCTATCACTACTGATTGCCATCAACTATTTTGTTATTGGCTATAAATCCATTGTTATAGCAAGAATACATTTAATTAAATCCAATCACAATTGGTAATGATTGCTGCAGCTTTTTACCATTGAAAATGGTTATCAGATGCAAATCGCCTGAGACGTATTTTTGGCCATAGCTCCGAGGATTTTGGGAGGATGGAGATGGGAATAGTACCAAGAGTTGACGAATTTATCGAGACACGTGTGAGCGTTTGAATTTTGAAAATCAGCTGGTAACTTTTTTTGGAATTTTGAAAAATGTAAAATAAGTCGGGTTTTTTGGAGGGTGTTTGCTTAAGACTATACATTCGAGCTGAGCTTGAGCTGCAAAGGTAGACCCGTATATTTAGCTTTTTTGCCCCCTGATATTTTGTTACTCCCTGCATTAAACCAAAACTTATTCATACCAAATTGTAGGTAATTCTCTGATCTACTATTATGACTGACAACATTTTGAAATTAATTAATAGATTGTTCCTTATTACGAAAATACCAAGAAGCTGTTATTTAATCTTGATTTTTGTGTAAAGTTTGACGTTAGCGAACATCCAAATTTACTCGTTGTGGTCACACAAAGAGATACTTTTATAGAGTATAAGGTCCTGAACTACTATAGTTGAAGATAAAAATTATTAATTTGCTATCCTTTGTATTATAAAATTCAAAACAAAGAAGATTTAATTTGACGAAATTAAGGACACATATAACCGTCATTTTAGGAGGTTTGTTGGCTTAATTTGTAAAAATAAATTAGTACTCCTAAAAGTAAGACATATTTTCAATTATATAAAGCAAAAAAAAATATATAATTAACAATAATTTACATCCAAAAATAAGTTTGTAACACACTACAAAACTGCGTGATCAAGCACTAGGAAAACTAGTCGTAGCCGAGGGTTCTCAGAGGGTGGACGTAACGCTTTTTGTCTCCGCAACTCAAAATGATATACGTAGCATATACCTGAGATTGTAGTGTGATTGTCACTTCTCAATAGTAGGCATTTTTAATACTGGCTGCTTTTTCTTATTGATGGTTGAAAATTATTTTGTTTTAAATAGTTTAAGGTTTGCATATTATACTTTATATTAAACGTGTATGATATTTATAGTTATATTACTTAATTATTTACTCGTGAATTTGAATATTCAATTCAGACAAGGTCGTAAGTTTCAGACAGTTATAAAATAATTTACTTTACTAAACTTGCCTTATAAAGCTTGTGGTTAAATTAACTATTATTTAAAGGCTGACCAACAATCTCTACCTAGACTGGCAACTCCGTCCCTTATAAATATTAATGCGATGTCATGTACTGAAATGATAATCACTCGTTGGTAAAATTTATTGAAAACAATACAATAGAAACAATAAACCTAGCTAGTCTAACCTAATAACTATATAAATCATGCCCGCGTGGAATGGTGGCGAGAATGCTGGCTGCATTTCCGCGCTGGACAGCCAGGCTGATCCTTTGCGCAAAAAATGAGCCAGCACTTCAAAAAAAAAAGTCACGTGTTTATTGTCTTTCATATTAGCGCGGTATCTTGTGTTTGGTTGTGAAATTCTCTTTCCTTATGACGACTTGGCATTTTATTGGTGTGATTTGCATTATGATTTGGATATTGTATCCCTTTGGATCGTTTACCTCCGGCTTGAATTACTTCTGAATGATACTGCCCGCGATTAGATATTGTGTTATATTTATTAAATAAATAAGTTTATATAAATTTTGAATTTGTAACCCTTACTAATATTAAACATGCGAGTGTGTTACTTTGTCGGTCTGTCAGCTGTCTACATGCAAGGTTTATCTACCAATTTTTCCCGAAATTCGGTACAGAGATAGCTACTTTCTTGGAGACAAACATAGGTATTTTATCCCGGAAAATAAGAATGCCCATGAGATATTTAAAAATCATGAATCACGCAGATGAAGTTGCGAGAGTCACCTAGTGAAGCGACTCGTATCGAGACACACGATTGGACGTTAGTAAACTTATGCAATGAGCTTTCGAATAGTCAAATTTACAATAAATTAGAATTTTATTTGTTTGGCTCGCATGTTTTCTTGTTTTTACACTTGGATAGATATTATTTATGGCCATGAAAATACAGTCGTCACGATAGCAAAAGCAGGTAGCTATGCAAACAATTGGGTAGTTATTATTATTTACCACGCTTACGGACCTTTTTGATGAATTGGTTTTGTTTTATGTTTTGAACTGAACCTTTCTTTGCCCGACTTGGGGAAGGCTTGGTCGTTAGCAATCATGTATGTATATGTGTTTTTCTTTGTTGGTTCCCTCTTTATTGCAAACCTACATATTTTGATATTATAAGACCATAGTATGACGTCACGGCAAATCCAATATGGGATATTTCACTGACAAAAAAGCCATGTTTTTTTGTCTGTTTGTCAACTCAATATACTTCATCAGTGCACACCTAGACTACTCAAGGAATAAAATATTTAGGTTCATCGATTTTGGCTGAGCGTTGGTCAGCCAAATGGCCTCATTTCGCGCTTTATTGGCATGGCGTGTTTTATTTTAGTGTCAGGCAAAGTTACTTATTCCAAACAATGCACTCATCACGTCAGCAAAAAGTTATGTAAAGTGCAGCTTGTACTTTATTGTACCCCGCGTAGTAAATTCTATTGTTATTTTGGTAAACCGAATATACATACTAGCGCAACTGTAATTATGTATTTTTTGCCTTTTGCAAGTGTATTTCGTTTATAGAGCGTCATTAGATGATTGTGTTTTACGAGTATGGTTGTCGACCGAACTTTTCTTTTTGTTATTGTATCACTATTGACCCGTGATCGCTATTGTTATTATAATAAACAAAACCCTACATTAGTGCAATACTTGCAATTTGCACGTGCTTATCAGTTTTATTGCCTGGTTTGGAATTTGAGAAGGCATTGTCTGATGTAAATCAGTATTAACTTATTTATGTTGCACATTTGATAAAGCCTATCAGCCTTTTCCTACTTCCTCAGTTCACACCTAGACTACTCAATGAATCAAATATTTAGGTTCATCGATTTTGGCTGTGCGTTGTCGGTCAATCAGTCAATCACGAAAAAAGTTGAATTCGGTTTTCATGGTATTTTTATGCGCTTTTTGGCATCGCGTTTTTATTTTACTGTCAGGCAAAATTATTAATTTCTTACAAATAACCATACACTCATTAGCACGGCAAAAAGTTATTTAAAAATTGGTAGCTAAGCTGTATTTTAGTACTACCACGCGCGCAGTAAATTTCTATTGTTATTTTGGTAAGCTGAGTACACTACCGCAACACCTGCAGGATTACATAGTTTTATTACCTTTTGCAAGTGATTATCGTTTACAGAGCGGCACTTGATGATTGTGTTTTATATTTTCCGAACCGGACCTTTTTTATTATTGTATCGCTATTGACCCGCGAGTCTATTGTTAGGTACCATGATAAACAAAAACCTATGTTGGTGAAACACCTGCATCTGCACGTGCTTATCAGTTTTATTGCACTGTTTTGTCTTTAGGATTCATTGCGTGCGAATTAAAATAAGTTACTTTTTTTTCAGAAATGGGTTCTAAAACTCCGATTTTCTAAAAAAAAAAGAAATATTTACTTAGTGAACAATTAGCGAAGGCAAGGAATCAAAAAGGTTCAGAATCAAAATCAAAATCAAAATTTGCGGTTTGAACCGGAAAAAATTTAATTTGAAAATTGAAAAGATTATAAAGGACGATCAATTTTGGAAAAAAAATATGGAACAAAAACTAATAAGTTTTTATTACAAATGTATTTTGCCTGAAATAGTAGATCCCCGTAAATGTAGATCAATGCCAATAAGAGACACCCGTTTTTAGTTTGTTTTTACATTGAAAATTCGGTTGATCGTAATCGAGCGTTCGATCACATTGGAGTCAGGGTAAAATGTACCCAAAGGTGCTTGATTTATAGTCACAAATTCCTACAGATTTTAATTTCGAAACGTTTCCATTTGGAGCAGTGTGAATGCAAACACGAAATTGAGCTCTAAATCAATACTATTAAGATTCATTTTACTTTAACGCTAATATGATCGAACGGTTACGGTCAATCGAATTTGCAATGTAAAAACTAAGACCTGGCGTATGTATATAAATACTAGATGATTCCCGCGACTTCGGCCGCGTGGATTTGAGTTTTTTGATTCCCGCGGGAACTCCTTAATTTTTCGGGATAAAAAGTCCTATGTCCTTCCCCGGGATATAACCTACCTCTATACCAAATTTAAGCAAAATCGGTTGAAAAGAAGGGCCGGCAAAGCGTAGCAGACAGGCAGACAGACAGACAGACAGACAGATACACTTTCGCATTTATAATATTAGTATGGATAGTAGCATTTACTATATAAATTCTAATAATTTTACATTGTAAATAATTTTAAGTAAAAATCAAAATAATACTAATATTTTATTTTACTATTTTGTTTATTTTTGTACAAAATGTGTCTTATAAGTAACTAACAGAAAATAAGCAAACAAAGATAATGTTAGTATGGATGTACCTACTTAAAAACATCTATACTTACAATCATGCAACCTTCTCTTTATATGAATACACCTATATTAAAAAAAGTTTTATATGAAACGTATGTTAAGCGAATTAAAAACATTTCTTTTAAATATTGAAAAAATAATTGCCCGTTTGAAAATGGGATTAGGATCAAAACGGTTTGTCAAACTACTTTGCACCCGACGCCTTCTGTTCACTCGCTCAAACAAAGGACTATCCGATACAAAGGATTTTATATACCTAAACCCGAGATAAATACCTAAACTTCAAAAGAGGCTCAGGGTATGTACGCTCTTAAGTACTAAATTGTAAATATTTCGGAAAAAAAAACCGACTTCAGAAAAAATTAAAAAAAGGATCCTAGGGTATTAGTTTAGCTACAAAATAGTGAAAATAGTTATGACCTGTAGTTGGTCCCTTTAGATTTGGAATTGTGAAAAACAGGTATTTCCGTATATAAAAAGTAATGTAGCTTCTATGATTATTGACAACATCATCGTCATGGTAATGGTGTTAAAAGTTGCGGATGCAGGCGAGAAGTGCATTCGAGTTGGAATTTTGAAAATCGGTTAATAAATTTTTGAAAAATTTTGAAGAGATTTTTATTTCAGAAATTTTTGTATTCATTTTCCGGAGCATTGAAAATTCTTGCGGGGACTGCGAAATCTGTGAATTTTTGAAAAAAGTCCTATAGATCTTTACATAAACACAACCAATATAGAAACATAATAAAAAATAATGATAGATCGATCTAATCGCCAATCGCATGGCAACCTTGAGCCGGCGCGGAGTGGTGTGGAGTGGAGTGGAGAGTCTCGAACGGGAGGCGGGCGCGTGGGAGCGTGCTTGAGTGGTGCACTGCGCCGCGGCCGAGTGCATCGCGAGCTACTAACCCAAGCGCCGAGCGGGTTGCGCAAGGTCGAGTTCACGTTCATAATAAACTGTATGTCTAATGAATTGTTTTACATATTATGTTGATCCTTATTTACACGAGCATTGTGCTCAGTATGACCAATGGCGTTATCTATGACGAAAGAAAATTATCTAGTAGAAAGAAACTATCACTGCTACAGCAATTATTCCGATTTGTCCCCCTAAATCAATTCAAAAGTTTTTTATTCAAATAGACTTTTTACAAGTGCTTACGAATAGTCGAATGAATCTACCACTGGTTCGGAATGCCGTTCTTACCGAGAAGAACCAGCAAGAAACTCGGCGGTTGCCCTTTTGAAAAAAAATAATTTACAATTTCATTAATTTGTAATTATACAAGTAATGGTCCAAGATCCCAGAGCCGCCAGACCTTACTTATTTTCTGAGAAACAAAATGTGTGTAATATAGTAGCTTTGGTACGTAGATTTAACGTACGCATACTCGCAAATTTGGGGCGACGGCCAATTTATAGTTATAAGGTGCTAAAGGTACGTAAAAACGTTTCTAACTTTACTTATTTTCTGAGTGCTGATTTTTATGTATGTTGTACAGAATATTGTTAATAATTAATAATCAATACTCCCAGACTCATGGCGTGGGCCGTTATTTCTGCCAGACACTTTAAAGGTCGCAAAAAAAAAAAACTTAACTTTACTTATTTTCTGAGTCTTCATTTTTATACACGATACTCAGGAAACTGTTTCAATACTATTTGCAAGCAGCCAGACTAATCTGATGGGCCAAACATCCGCCAGACTCAATTTGAAATTTCGCTGTGATAAAATGATGACCTTATTTACAAGGTTTTAGGGACCTTTTTCATTGTGTGGAGTAAAAAGAACCATCAATTATTGCAATATCTAAGCCTGTGTACGAAAAGCTTACGAAAATCCACAATATAGAGGGTGAAACGAGGGTTGGAACCTTACATGAAGGTTCTAAGTTTTTGAAGTTAGGGACTTGAAAATCGGCATTAAGGTCATTAGTTTTAAATAATAATAACCTGTATAAGCAATTTTCTGAAAATCCACCCCAAAAGGGGTGAAATGGGGGCTGGAAGTTTGTATGAAAATCCTATGTTTTTGAAGCTAGAGACATGAAAATCGGCACTTAAGTTTTTAGTTTTAAATAATAAAAACCTGTATAAGCAGTTTTACGAAAATCCACAACAAAGGTGGTGAAATGGAAGTTGGAAACTTACATGAAGGTTCTAAGTTTTTGAAGTCAAGGACTTTAAAATCGGCATTTAGATTATTAATTTTAAATAATAATGACCTGTATAAGCAATTTTTCGAAAATTCAGCCCTAAGGGGGTGAAATGGGAGTTAGTAGTTTGCATGAAAGTGCTATGTTTTTGAAAACATGGAAATCGGCATTTAAGTTATTAAGTAATCTATACTTATAATAAAACTGTAACAGGTCCAATTCTGTACATTGAAGATATTTTGAAAATTTTTTTTGGAGGGCACTCATTATTCGATACTGAAGCCAAATCTGTAATTTTTTTCATTTTTGTCTGTCTGTCTGTCTGTCTGTCTGTCTGTATCTTGGCCGCGCATCACGCCGAAACTACTGAATGAATTCAAACGAAACTTGGCACGATTTGAGCCCATACTACGAGGTAGGACATAGGATACTTTTTATCCCGAAATTCCACCCTCGAAGGGGTGAAATAGGGCTTGAGAGTTTGTATGAAAGTCCTTCATTTCTCAAGTTATAGCCATGAAACTTAGCATTTGGGCTTTGAGTTAGATATGCAGAAGTACGTGTTTCACCATTTTTAAAAATTCGACCTCCAAAGGGGTGAAATAGGGGATGAAAGATTCTATGAAAGTCCTTCATTTCTCAAGATATTTTTCAATTTATATCAACGAAACTTGGTATTTTGGCCTTCAGTATAAAATAAAGAAGTATGTGTGTCACAGTTTTTCAAAATTCTACCCCCAAACGGGTAAAATAGGGGTTGAAAGTTGGTATGAAAGTCATTCATTTTTCATGTTAAAGCCATGAAACTTGGTATTTGAGCTTTCCGTTAAATATGAATAAGTACCTACATGTTTCACCATTTTTGCAAATTCGATCCCCATGGACGTTACATAGAGAGTTTGTCCTTCAATCACGCCGCAACAGAGCAACGGGTCAACGTGATTTTTTGCATGAACATAGTTGAGGACCTGGAGAGTGACATAGGCTTACGGAATTATACCGGAAAATTAAGGAGCCCCTGTGGGGAGAAAAACTTAAACCACGCGGACGAAGTCGCGGGCATCAGCTAGTTTTCACTAATAAAAACCTTCTTAAGCTATATATTATAGCCGCAAGAATGTTAAGAACTTTGATAAGAGCAACGTACCTCCGTGTAAAGGTGAGCTTCTGCAGCAGTTTCGGCAACGAATTATATAAGCAGCTTTTAGAATAATGCTTATTTGACAGAACTTATAATTTTTAAACCTGAAAATAACGGATGGATGTTGCAAAACAACAATTACCATTTTAACTGGTTCGATGGGGACCAATTACCGGGTTTTGTAAGAGAATCCCTTGAAGTAGAATCAGGTACTTTACTCTCACTTCAAATTGTTTTTATAAATTTTGAAGCTATTCGAAACTTTATTATTTTATTTGTTTTTACAGATGAAGATTTTACCAATGATATTGACGACGATAAAGATTTGAATATTCAACACCAATGTGCTTAACATGCACACAACGAGATTATCTCGCGACGAGAGAGAGATAGAGATGTTGTCGTTGCCAGCTGTTTCGTTTACCCTGAAAAAAATATTCGGCATGTAAAGATTCGTAGAGAAAAATACCACAGATAATAAATATAACTCTCATCTTTACTTTTGACGTAACGAGTTAGGTAGTAGTAACCATGTTAGGTTCGGTAGACAAATAGAGATAACGGGTAGACATAATATTACTCGTTGTGTGCATGCTAGCCCTACAGGATTGGCTAGATGAGGAATTACCAAACTTCGACGATGACGATAGTGATGATTATTAAAAATAACATTTAATAAAATATTTTCTTAAAATTTTAATTATTAGATTTAATTTTCATCTTTATTATCATTGAAATATACTTAAATATTAAGATAATAAAAGCGGACATTTATATGTATATTTTTCGGGATAGCCTTCCGCGTGGGTGATGTAAAGAAAAGTAACATTCTTGTGTTACTTTTCTCTTTATAAACACTTGGAGCCTGGCAGCATATACGTCCATTATTCAGGTCACGTTGTAGATTTCACAAATATATTTTTGTATTGAATTGAACACATTTTGCTCTAGGACTTCACAGTTGATTAAGTCTAGCTCACTGAATCTCCTCATGTCACTCCTATGTCTTTCCCCGGCATATAACCTACCTCTATACAAAATTTCAGCAAAATCGGTTGAAAAGATGGTCCGGGAAAGCGTAGCAAACAGACAGACAGACAGTTTCGCATTTATAATATTACGGATTTAGATATGAGCATAGATAAACATATTTATCAGTCACCCGCGACTTCGATCGCGTACAATTTCTGATTTCCTATGAGATTATAAAATTTTCACGCTGCAAAAGGCATATCTAAAGAGGCTATAATATATTATCTATAGCTTACGAAGGTTTTTATTATTTAAAACTAGTTAATAAGTTAAATGCCGATGTTCATGTCTCTAACTTCAAAAACATAGAACTTTCATGCAAACTACTAACTCCCATTTCACACCCTTTGGGCTGAATTTTCGAAAAATTGCTTATACAGGTTATTATTATTTAAAATGAATAATCTAAATGCCGATTTTAAAGTCCTTGACTTCAAACTAAAACTAAAAACTTAAGTGCCGATTTTCATGTCTCTAGCTTCAAAAACATAGGATTTTCATACAAACTTCCAACCCCCTTTTGGGGTTGATTTTCAGAAAATTGCTTATACAGGTTATTATTATTTAAAACTAATGACCTTAATGCCGATTTTCAAGTCCCTAACTTCAAAAACTTAGAACCTTCATGAAAGGTTCCAACCCTCGTTTCACCCTCTTTATTGTGAATTTTCGTAAGCTTTTCGTACACAGGCTTAGATATTGCAATAATTGATAGTTCTTTTTACTCCACACAATGAAAAAGGTCCCTATAACCTTGTAAATAAGGTCAACATTTTATCACAGCGAAATTTCAAATTGAGTCTGGCGGATGTTTGGCCCATCAGATTAGTCTGGCTGCTTGCAAATAGTATTGAAACAGTTTCCTGAGTATCGTGTATAAAAATGAAGACTCAGAAAATAAGTAAAGTTAAGTTTTTTTTTTGCGACCTTTAAAGTGTCTGGCAGAAATAACGGCCCACGGCATGAGTCTGGGAGTATTGATTATTAATTATTAACAATATTCTGTACAACATACATAAAAATCAGCACTCAGAAAATAAGTAAAGTTAGCAACGTTTTTACGTACTTTTAGCACCTTATAACTATAAATTGGCCGTCGCCCCAAATTTGCGAGTATGCGTACGTTAAATCTACGTACCAAAGCTACTATATTACACACATTTTGTTTCTCAGAAAATAAGTAAGGTCTGGCGGCTCTGGGATCTTGCTCTATAACCGCTGTCCTTAGCATTGCCGGAGCGAGTCAAATCCATGCTCCTTTGTCATTTACGTAATCTGTCTCTCAGTAGTAATTCTTAGTAGTTCTTACTTCTCAGTAACTGAGGACAGTATGAGGAATTACTCTCGGGCATGCAGGTTTCCTCACGATGTTTTCCTTCACCGTTTGAAACAAGTGATATTTCATTTCTTAAATAAGTAAAAATAAATAGTAACTGAATTGAAATTTTCAATAAACCGCGGTAGAGACTTTCAAGCAGTGCATCGCATCGTATTTGAAACATAGAGAAAAATACAGATACAGACGTGACTCGAATTTGTAGCTCCGAGATAATGCGGTGGAAAGGAGAATTGTGTATCGAGGAGAGTGGACTGTATACCGTAATGTTTTGCGATTCGATATATTGTCGTTACCCTACGGGGACTAAGATATCACACTATTTGTTATAATATCTTTTAAGGCTCTACATTCTCTCTCCATATCCATGTGCATGTCCATGTCCATGTGTTTACATTTTGTATTCTTTTTGTAAAGTCAATG
This sequence comes from Erebia ligea, assembly GCA_917051295.2. Taxonomy (NCBI): domain Eukaryota; kingdom Metazoa; phylum Arthropoda; class Insecta; order Lepidoptera; family Nymphalidae; genus Erebia; species Erebia ligea. The sequence goes on along the minus strand of OU785241.1, from coordinate 10,071,352 downwards.
TTATTTATGGTGCATGAGATGTAGAGAAGAATTAACGATATCAAAAATGTAGGGCAGTCTTCCGCTAATAGGTTCAAATTAGATTTTATAATTTTACGCTTATGGCTGAGGACCGCAAGCATTAAAGAACCGAGGGCTCAAGAACATTAAAGACGTTAAAAATTTCAAAAAAATTAAAAAACATACTCTTTACATTAAATACTGCCAATAATATAATTTAACATCGTCGTAAAAAGTATTCTGGTTAGTCTCTGGGATGCAATCTCTGTATCAAAATTAGTTAAAATCGGTTATGTTGATGGAAGGTAAAAAGATGAAGACACTGCCTTTTAGCACACGTTCAAATTTTATAATATTACTATGGTTTCCGTGGTTAAAACTAATAACCCACAGAATTTGACTGAGCCCTGTTGATCAGTCTTCACAAGATAATACCAAGACGCGTTTGATTAATTACACGTCAGCAACCCTTTAATCATCCGAGCACCCGAACGCTTCGCCGTTCAATACACGACGCCGTATGGAAATTCATTACACGCGTCGAAGCCTAATGAGAATCTACCCGCGGATACTGTTCACACTCACGTCTCGTCGGGAATTCTGCTAAGTAATGTTTGTTTTCTATCGTGTCGACGTGCGATGGATTGTTTGCGTAATGCTTTTGAGTTTTGAGGGTAGATGCATGGTTATGAGAAATTGACTACCTGTATACTAGTTACTATGTACTTTCAAATTCAAATTCGTATTCATTGGATATCATCTAACCTAAAAATGAACACTGCTTAACAGATGGCCGTAGAATTCTTGTCTAAATAGCCAATAATGACCAATGACGACGGCAACTTCAATATGTCTTATTTCATTATGTGTATTTTGACGACCTCCCTGGCACAGTTTTGAGCGCTGTTGCCTTAACGTGGGAGGTCCCGGGTTCGATTCCCGGCTGGGTTAATTAGGGAATTTAAAATTTCTGACTTTTCTCTAGTCTGGTCAGGTGGGAGGGAGGCTTCGGCCGTAGCTGGCTAGTTACCACCCTAACGGCAAAGACGTACCTCCAAGCGGTTTAGCGTTCCGGTACGATGCCGCGTAGAAATCAACTGATATAACTGCCATACCCCTAACAGGTTAGCTCGCTACCATCTTAGACTGCATCATCACTTACCACCAGGTGAGATCGCAGTCAAGGACTAACTTGTAGTGGAATAAAAAAAATGTGTGTATAGTAGCTATTCAAACTTTGCATGTGAGCATATAATCTTTGGAAGCGCGTTCGTTTTCAGATTAGATCACCTCTACAGTAACAGTGCAGTTGGGAAATTAAGAAAATACACGATAAGAAGATAGACGACATCAAAGGAGTCACAGAAATCCGCTGGCACCATAAGGAATATGGTAGACACACATCCAAAAATTACCATCAGGTGAGATCGCAGTCCAGGCCTAACTTGTAGTTGATAAAAAAAGAGACCTATCTCAATTCTCCAGCAGTGATCTTGTATCGGTCGGTTGATACGAGGTGACTTTGGTTAACCTTACCTCTTGTCCGCTTGACCTTCGGAACAGAGGTCCTAAGATTCCAATACAACCTTGCCCAACTTAAAGTGCCAATTCCGAACCCAATTCCATTTTCAGCGTCGAATCTCTATCGGTCATAAACTAGAGTCTAGATTACGAAAATCTTACCCTAAATAGTAGAAATTATTTCAGCTACCTACTAAACTACTAATAAGATCTAATAAGATAGAAGTGTATGAAAAGGAAGACTATACTTAGATATCCCTTAGAATTTGATTTTTAGGGTTCCGTAGCCAAATTTGGCAAAAACGGAACCCTTATAGATTCGTCATGTCTGTCTGTCTGTCTGTCTGTGTGTCCGTCCGTATGTCACAGCCACTTTTTTCCGAAACTATAAGAGCTATACTGTTGAAACTTGGTAAGTAGATGTATTCTGTGAACCGCATTAAGATTTTCATACAAAACTAGAAAAAAAACAATAAATTTTGGGGGTCCCCATACTTAGAACTGAAACTCAAAAAAAATTTTTTCATCAAATCCATACGTGTGGGGTATCTATGGATAGGTCTTCAAAATGATATTGAGGTTTGTAATATCATTTTTTTCTAAACTGAATAGTTTGCACGAGAGACACTTCCAAAGTGGTAAAATGTGTCCCCCCCCCCTGTAACTTCTAAAATAAGAGAATGATAAAACTAAAAAAAATATATGATGTACATTATCATGCAAACTTCCACCGAAAATTGGTTTGAACGAGATCTAGTAAGTAGTTTTTTTTTAATAATTTAAAACTTACCACAGGTTTGTACGGAACCCTCGGTGCGCGAGTCTGACTCGCACTTGGCCGGTTTTTATTTTTAGAACGTTACTTTCCTTATGGCAGGATAAACCGCAGGGCCCTGGGCTGGAAAAATTTTACACAACAGAAACGCGGGCGTTTTTGTCTCTCTCCTTCTATGGTGGAGAGAGACAGAGGATCTATTTGTAAATAATTTAGTTAACGGATAGGAGACGCGGTGTCTGTCGCTTAGGAGTTGCCGCGTCGCGTCGTAAGCAAGCTACTCGTGTATAATAATATGCAGGTTCGAGTCCCACAATTGTACAGTACAGTGATAGAAGTAAACTTTGATTAACTGACTTTTGGCTTCTACTTTTGACTACCAAATAAATGGAAACGAAGTCGCGGGCATCATCTAGTGCTTTCTAAGGTCTACTTTACAACCACATGGGTTTCTAAGGCCGAGGAAGAATCTAGCTACAAAGTAATTTAAAAATGCAGATTATGCTGTAGCCGAGGCTATCCACTACCGAATAATGGTGCTCCACGCTAACTGGGGCAAAACTCTCCTCATTGTGCTGCGTCTAATTAAAGCAGCCTTCGATACTAAGCTCTTAACCCTGCAACGCTTGATTTTTATAACTAGCTTTTACTTCCGAACCTTAGGCCACGATTACAGTTTTTACGTAAGTAACTCACATAACTAACATTTGCATACGATACGCAACTTAAAAGACTGCTTAGTGTTTACATTTTGTAAGTTACTCATATACGCGACTAACGTGAGTTAAAGTACAAGTGTAGTCGTAGCCTTATACCCATTATCAGCCTTTTTGCGTCGACTGCTAGATATGGGTCTGTCCAGCCGTCGACACAAAAACGGTCTACAAGTGGCTTGGCATCAGAGTTAGCCACCGTCTGATTCATCTCTGTCATTCTCATCTAACCACTTCCGGCCGCCTTCGAAAGAGTCAGTAGCACTACAGGTCGTTCCTTATCCAACCGCACCTCACCACCACCTTATTTCATCTGTCCAGCGGGGTACAGCCTGCATTCGGTCGTATGTGATCCTTACTCTAGAACACGATCATCTGCCATCTGGGCTCGTGGCCATTGCCTTTGCGACAGATATATGCGGCCTGCCCGCTGTCACAAACTACCTTAAGGCTACATCCACAGTGCGAAAAACACTACAAAAGATATGGAGCGCTTACGCACTTGCGAATAAAATTCGCGCGAATGTTTTTCGCAGTGCGGACGAACCCTTAGATTCCTTCGAGCTGACTCTATCAATGTTTTATCAAATGGTAATAACATGTGTATAAACACAGATATGTCGTCGTCGTCGTCGTCAAGTGATGGACATCCACTGCTGGACATAGGTCTTCTGTAGGGTCCTTCACAAGCCACGGTCATGCGCAACAAAAAACAAGTATTTTCTCGAAATTATTAACTGATGGTAACATTTATAACAATGGATCTGGTTTAATTTATTTGGAGGTCTTAAAAATCTAGGAGAAGTCACAAGTACAGCTGTTATTTTTTCCAGGAGGTCATGTTAAACTCACAAGTTAGCGTGTGTCGTAGTTGGTAGGTTTACATAGTAGGTGCTTCGACTCTGAAGCACCTACTATGTTTCACAAGACAGTAGAGTAGTGTATAAAAAGCTTTGTAATACGAAAATTGTTACGCGCACGCTTTTGCTTGTAAAAGGATAGTGCTGACAGTTGAAGAAGCACAAGGGAGCAACATCTGTCCGCGACGGAGGGTCGTTCAGGCCCCGCTGGCCTAGTTGGCAGGCGACAACATGACGTCATGTAATGGGTTATGTTACAAAACAACACAGCCTTTGTTGCGCTTGTGCCAAAAAATGACATTTTAACTCCACTCTCCGTGTCTGAAAAAATGATAAATTTTAAACCAAGTCCAAACTAGTTTTTTTTTCCTTCGTGTCTATTAATTTTTGTAGAAAACCAATTAGGCCTTAATTTGTTTTGCGCTGATGTCGGTCGCATACGTAGTATGTTGCCAAACTTATTTGCACACCATAATATGATTGGTAGGTTAGGGCCCGATACTATGACTTTATTATAAGAACTTCCTAGCCATTAAAACAAAATAAGAAGAAGAACTTCCTATGTAATATTCATCAGCAAATTTTAAAAAAACGGACATATTTATAAGTGAGGAAATAGAGAGTGCACCTTCTGTTTATACGCACTCACGTTATTCAATATCTCGTGGGTACTTATTAATTAGGTAGATAGTAGGCTATAGTCTCTTCTGGGATTCCTTACTACTGAAAATAATTTGTGGTCTTTGCAACCTTGTACCTAATGACTATATTGATGTTGATTGAATTAAATTAAGTATATTGATGCATCTAATTCGATTGAGAACAATCAAAAATAGATCGTGGGTAAGGTTCTGTGGCAAATAAAGAAAATTAAGTCTGTGCGCAAAAATAATGTGACTAGACTAGAGTAGAAAGGCAAGTAGGTATACCATGTAAATGGTTGTCTGGAATAGATCCAGCGGCTACCTGTCTAGGTGTTAGATCGTAAGGACACCTTGAATAACATTGTCACACTTTCAACTGCTTGGTTGGTTTGCGTGAATGCATAACAAATAAATTTTCTACAAGAAAACCATTGAAAGCTAGGCCCGCACTGCGATAAAAACCTCGTCGTTTTTTCGCAGTGCGGTCTTAGCCTAAGAGTTATATTACCTATGTATAGCTATTATATTGACAATAAGTTCCTATATATTATGTGCTTTTAAGTAAGTAGTAGATTGGTAGAGTCGTTTGATGTACGATTTTGGTATACATTTTTTCTCCAATTTATTGGATTTCCACACAGATCTATAAAACTACATATTTTTAAATTGTAACCTAACTAGTCGTAGGTAGTCCCTGTTGACAATAAAATTACCTATGTAATTATTACTTCGTTGAAACTCCTAATTCAATTGAGTACCTATTCAGTATAGGTATCCTAGCTATACCTAATTTTTAGTTCGATATTTTTTTTATTAATACTTAAGTACGTAGTTATCCTTTTTACTTAAAGCTGTTTGGTCGATGAAGAATTTTAATTTAATTACATGGTAACACAGGATAAAACACTGATAAAGTCGTAGATTATCGATGATTTATGGGCCCCGGCGACGGCAATAATGGTTCCTATCTTTAATAAAAGCGCTCAGGCAGTTATTAAGCCTCAACGTAAACAGGAGTTCGCCGTGCACGCGAAATTGATGGATCAAATGGATTAGTTCCATTTACACAAGTTTAGTTCGAAAGTAGGTTAAATCTGAGGGCTGTGATATCTACTACCATGTACTATAATACCTGCTACCTACCATTTTGCATGTTGATAATAATGTCCTCCCGACCGAATTTCGGCCACGGCGGCCTATTTCCAGAGAGATGTGCGCATACACAGGTGCACTCTCTGTTCCTTTACTCCCATAGCCGATGGGACGGGAAATCCGACACGACCGGAGAGAGATCAGCCGCAGGACTGACGGCTTAACGTGCTTCACTGTTTGCATGTTAACTTGTTGTGGATGTGGAGCCTCAAAATATTGCCACTAAAACGCTTATTTTACAAATGTGTCCCCGGCCTGTTATTATCTCGTTGTCATTTACTTATTATCTCGTACATATGGGTTTTTTCAGAGCTTGGCAACTAAATATGAGTCAAATAACGACTTGCAGAGTTTAGTTAATGATTTCTTTTGAAATATAATACATTTTTGAGTGTTTTTGGATGGGTTCCAAACTCCCAACTCCCAAGGGCGAAACTGCTTATTTTGGGGGCCCTTTATTGAGTTAACAGAATCGTCTATCACATAGAACATCGAATGTTTCAATGGTATTCTTTATGACCCAACTAGCTGATGCCCGCGACTTCGTCCGCGTGGATTAAGGTTTTTTGGTTCCCGCGGGAACTCCTTAGTTTTCCGGGATAAAAAGTAGCCTATGTGTTATTCCAGACTATAAATCTATCTCTATGCCAAATTTCATCCAGATCCGTTCAGCCGATGGGGCGTGATTGAGTAACAAACATCCATCCATACATCCATCCAAACTTTCGCATTTATAATATACTAGCTGATGCCCGCGACTTCGTCCGCGTGGATTGAGGTTTTTCGGTTCCCGCGGGAACTCTAATTTTCCGGGATAAAAAGTAGCCTATGTGCTATTCCAGACTATAATCTATCTCTGTGCCAAATTTCATCCAGATCCGTTCATCCGTTGGAGCGTGATTGAGTAACAAACATACATCCATCCATCCAAACTTTCGCATTTATAATATTTATTTGATGACCCAATAAAATGCTGCATCCATATAAATATTATAAATGCGAAAGTTTGGATGGATGGATGTATGTATGTATGGATGTATGTTTGTTACTCAATCACGCTCCAACGGATGAACGGATCTGGATGAAATTTGGCACAGAGATAGATTATAGTCTGGAATAGCACATAGGCTACTTTTTATCCCGGAAAATTAAGAAGTTCCCGCGGGAATCAAAAAAACCTCAACCACGCGGACGAAGTCGCGGGCATCAGCTAGTAGTATATACCTATCGAGTATTTCTAGAATCTATTCCTGATTAGTCATTACCGTACAATTAAATTAAGTAACATGTAAACTAATTCAATGACATATCATGAAGCTAAGGATTTAAGTGTAATAAATACATAGTTATTTTCTAACATTTTTAAAGCTGTAGGTTTTTGAGTACTAAGGAAGAATAAAATCGTAGATCCTTAAGAGCGTACATACCCTGAGCCTCTTTTGAAGTTTAGGTATTTATCTCGGGTTTAGGTATATAAAATCCTTTGTCTCGGATAGTCCTTTGTTTGAGCGAGTGAACAGAAGGCGTCGGGTGCAAAGTAGTTTGACAAACCGTTTTGATCCTAATCCCATTTTCAAACGGGCAATTATTTTTTCAATATTTAAAAGAAATGTTTTTAATTCGCTTAACATACGTTTCATATAAAACTTTTTTAAATATAGGTGTATTCATATAAAGAGAAGGTTGCATGATTGTAAGTATAGATGTTTTTAAGTAGGTACATCCATACTAACATTATCTTTGTTTGCTTATTTTCTGTTAGTTACTTATAAGACACATTTTGTACAAAAATAAACAAAATAGTAAAATAAAATATTAGTATTATTTTGATTTTTACTTAACATTATTTACAATATAAAGTTATTAGAATTTATATAGTAAATGCTACTATCCATACTAATATTTTAAATGCGAAAGTGTGTCTGACTGTCTGTCTGTCCTTCTGTCTGCCTGTCTGCTACGCTTTCCCGGCCCTTCTTTTCAACCGATTTTGCTGAAATTTGGTATAGAGGTAGGTTATATCCCGGGGAAGGACATAAGACTTTCTATCCCGGAAAATTAAGGAGTTCCCGCGGGAATCAAAAAACTCAAATCCACGCGGCCGAAGTCGCGGGAATCATCTTGTATTTATATACATATCACTACGCCAGGTCTTAGTTTTTACCATGCATCGATTGACCGTAACCGTTCGATCATGTTAGCGTTAAAGTAAAATGAATCTTAATAGTATTGATTTAGAGCTCAAATTCGTGTTTGCATTCACACTGCTCCAAATGGAAACGTTTCGAAATTAAAATCGGTTGGAATTTGTGACTTTAAATCAAGCCCCTTTGGGCACATTTTACCCTGACTCCAATGTGATCGAACGCTCGATTACGATCAACCGAATTTTCAATGTAAAAACAAACTAAAAACGGGTGTCTCTTATTGGCACTGATCTCCATTTACGGGGATCTACAAATCAGGCAAAATACATTTGTAATAAAAACTTATTAGTTTTTGTTCCATATTTTTTTTCCAAAATTGATCGTCCTTTATAATCTTTTCAATTTTCAAATTAATTTTTTTCCGGTTCAAACCGCAAGAAGACAAATTTTGATTTTGATTTTGAACCTTTTTGACTCCTTGCCTTCGCTAATTGTTCACTACGTAAATATTTCTTTTTTTTTAGAAAATCGGAGTTTTAGAACCCATTTCTGAAAAAAAATAACTTATTTTAATTCGCACGCAATGAATCCTAAAGACAAAACAGTGCAATAAAACTGATAAGCACGTGCAGATGCAGGTGTTTCACCAACATAGGTTTTTGTTTATCATGGTAGGTACCTAACAATAGACTCGTGGGTCAATAGCGATACAATAATAAAAAAGGTCCGGTTCGGAAAATATAAAACACAATCATCAAGTGCCGCTCTGTAAACGATAATCACTTGCAAAAGGTAATAAAACTATGTAATCCTGCAGGTGTTGCGGTAGTGTAATCAGCTTACCAAAATAACAATAGAAATTTACTGAGTGGTAGTACTAAAATACAGCTTAGCTACCAATTTTTCAAATAACTTTTTGCCGTGCTAATGAGTGTATGGTTATTTGTAAGAAATTAATAATTTTGCCTGACAGTAAAATAAAAACGCGATGCCAAAAAGCGCATAAAAATACCATGAAAACCTAATTCAACTTTTTTCGTGATTGACTGACCGACAACGCACAGCCAAAATCGATGAACCTAAATATTTGATTCATTGAGTAGTCTAGGTGTGAACTGAGGAAGTAGGAAAAGGCTGATAGGCTTTATCAAATGTGCAACATAAATAAGTTATAGAAATACTGATTCACATCAGACAATGCCTTTTCAAATTCCAAACCAGGCAATAAAACTGATAAGCACGTGCAAATTGCAAGTATTGCACTAATGTAGGGTTTTGTTTATTATAATAACAATAGCGATCACGGGTCAATAGTGATACAATAACAAAAAGAAAAGTCCGGTCGACAACCATACTCGTAAAAAACAATAATCTAATGACGCTCTGTAAACGAAATACACTTGCAAAAGGCAAAAAATACATAATTACAGTTGCGCTAGTATGTATATTCGGTTTACCAAAATAACAATAGAATTTACTACGCGGGGTACAATAAAGTACAAGATGCACTTTACATAACTTTTTGTTGACGTGATGAGTGCATTGTTTGGAATAAGTAACTTTGCCTGACAGTAAAATAAAACACGCAATGCCAATAAAGCGCGAAATGAGGCCATTTGGCTGACCAACGCTCAGCCAAAATCGATGAACCTAAATATGAATCGAAATCGAAAAACCTATAATTCCTTGAGTAGTCTAGGTGTGCACTGATGAAGTATTTTGAGTTGACAAACAGACAAAAAAACATGGCTTTTTTGTCAGTGAAATATCCCATATTGGATTTGCCGTGACGTCATACTATGGTCTTATAATATCTCAGTACTCAAAATATGTAGGTTTGCAATAAAGAGGGAACCAACAAAGAAAAACACATATACATACAAGATTGCTAACGACCAAGCCTTCCCCAAGTCGGGCAAAGAAAGGTTCAGTTCAAAACATAAAACAAAACCTATTCATCAAAAAGGTCCGTAAGCGTGGTAAATAATAATAACTACCCAATTGTTTGCATAGCTACCTGCTTTTGCTATCGTGACGACTGTATTTTCATGGCCATAAATAATATCTATCCAAGTGTAAAAACAAGCAAACATGCGAGCCAAACAAATAAAATTCTAATTTCTAATTTATTGTAAGTGCACAGTAAATTTGACTATTCGAAAGCTCATTGCATAAGTTTACTAACGTCCAATCGTGTGTCTCGATACGAGTCGCTTCACTAGGTGACTCCCGCAACTTCATCTGCGTGATTCATGATTTTTAAATATCTCATGGGCATTCTTATTTTCCGGGATAAAATACCTATGTTTGTATCGAAGAAAGTAGCTATCTCTGTACCGAATTTCGGGAAAAATTGGTAGATAAACCTTGCATGTAGACAGCTGACAGACCGACAAAGTAACACACTCGCATGTTTAATATTAGTAAGGATTACAAATTCAAAATTTATATAAACTTATTTATTTAATAAATATAACACAATATCTAATCGCGGGCAGTATCATTCAGAAGTAATTCAAGCCGGAGGTAAACGATCCAAAGGGATACAATAACCAAATCATAATGCAAATCACACCAATAAAATGCCAAGTCGTCATAAGGAAAGAGAATTTCACAACCAAACACAAGATACCGCGCTAATATGCCATGAAAGACAATAAACACGTAACTTTTTTTTTTGAAGTGCTGGCTCATTTTTTGCGCAAAGGATCAGCCTGGCTGTCCAGCGCGGAAATGCAGCCAGCATTCTCGCCACCATTCCACGCGGGCATGGCATTATTAGGTTAGGCTAGCTAGGTTTATTGTTTCTATTGTATTGTTTTCAATCAATTTTACCAACGAGTGATTATCATTTCAGTACATGACATCGCATTAATATTTATAAGGGACGGAGTTGCCAGTCTAGGTAGAGATTGTTGGTCAGCCTTTAAATAATAGTTAATTTAACCACAAGCTTTATAAGGCAAGTTTAGTAAAGTAAATTATTTTATAACTGTCTGAAACACACGACCTTGTCTGAATTGAATATTCAAATTCTTATTTACGAGTAAATAATTAAGTAATATACCTATAAATATCATACACGTTTAATATACAAACCTTAAACTGTTTAAAACAAAATAATTTTCAACCATCAATAAGAAAAAGCAGCCAGTATTAAAAATGCCTACTATTGAGAAGTGACAATCACACTACAATCTCAGGTATATGCTACGTATATCATTTTGAGTTGCGGAGACAAAAGGCGTTACGTCCACCCTCTGAGAAGCCTCGGCTACGACTAGTTTTCCTAGTGCTTGATCACGCAGTTTTGTAGTGTGTTACAAACTTATTTTTGGATGTAAATTATTGTTAATTATATATTTTTTTTTGCTTAATATAATTGAAAATATGTCTTACTTTTAGGAGTACTAATTTATTTTTACAAATTAAGCCAAATAACCTCCTAAAATGACGGTTATATGTGTCCTTAATTTCGTCAAATTAAATCTTCTTTGTTTTGAATTTTATAATACAAAGGATAGCAAATTAATAATTTTTATCTTCAACTATAGTAGTTCAGGACCTTATACTCAATAAAAGTATCTCTTTGTGTGACCACAACGAGTAAATTTGGATGTTCGCTAACGTCAAACTTTACACAAAAATCAAGATTAAATAACAGCTTCTTGGTATTTTCGTAATAAGGAACAATCTATTAATTAATTTCAAAATGTTGTCAGTCATTATAGTAGATCAGAGAATTCCCTACAATTTGGTATGAATAAGTTTTGGTTTAATGCAGGGAGTAACAAAATATCAGGGGGCAAAAAAGCTAAATATAAGGGTCTACCCTTGCAGCTCAAGCTCAGCTCGAATGTATAGTCTTAAGTATACGGATGGATATGCAAAGACTGTGCAGTCATTCTCTCAATAGTCCCGAGCCCGACAGGTATGACGAGATAGTAAATCTTCAAATGTAACAATGCCCAAGGTCGCATATCAATCAAGGCATCCTTACACCATTATGAGCGCTAACGTTAATAGATACAAGAGTGAGAATTCCATGCTCTTATAGTCCGCTATTTGTACTCTAGAAACTCCAGATTACAAAGGGTGTCGTCGACCGCGCAAATTACGTTTTGGTGAATTTGGTGCTGAGGTCAGGTGTAAAATGGAAGCCACTCGCAAACGCCGGAGCAATTACATTGACAAAGGGAACACTGGGAGGTTATTACGGAAAAGTGCGGGGTCCTAAGAAAACCATCAAAGAAATAGCCCTTATAGGTATTTTTTAGCCCACAAATTTTAGCAATTATACTTCATGTTAAGCCAAGTAGATAATAGAGTTAAGTTTTATTACAATAAAAATATGTCTAAAATGAACGCAATTTTATTGGTTAAATTCGAGCCACATTTTTGTCAAAAGTGTAGTGTCTTGTACTGAGTCTTTCACAATAATTGAAAATGTTAGAATATTCGAGAGAGAAGGATGCTTAGGACACTGCGCCGCCTTAAACTTTAATATTTTCAACAGTCGACTACTCATTAAGATCAAGAAACCAGTGCACAATGCTTTCGAAACATCGCATAAAAATATAAAATTAATTAAGAGCAAAATATCGGATGAAATACTTTCATCAAAAAGCTACGTAATTTCTCACAACTGGTCCGTACACTTTATAGAAACTTAGATATTATGCAAATCACGCATTACATCTTTGGGGTCTTTCCTTTGTACAAAACTTTGTTCGTGCAGAAGAAAAAGAGCATCGAGAATTTTATGGATCAGTCCATTAATGCGTTTATAGCAAAATGGAAAAAAATACGCTGTCCAACACAGTCTAATGCATAAACATTTACCTACATAATATTGTCCCCATGCCCTTATTTACAGGATAATGATATGTAATGTCCTCCCGACCGAATTTCGTCCACGGAGGCCAATCTCCAGACAAATCCATCCATCCATCTGCCATCTGCGCGGGAGATATTATAGTGCACAAGTGTGTGCGCAAACACAGGTGCACTCTCTGTTCCTTTACTCCCATAGCCCGATGGGACGGAAAATCCGACACGAACGGAGAGAGATCAGGCGCAGGACCGACGGCCTGCTCTCCGAGGAACGGGGGTGAAACACCGTCAACTTGCGTCAAACTCCGGACTAGACTGCTCGACTGCTCGGACAGTCGAACATGCTAATCACTAGACCAACGAGGCAGTCAAAATAATAGTATGCCATGCGGTGCCGAAATGATTGCCCAAACACCTTGTTCAAAACCACATACTCTGTTCTCCTCTGGAAACATAATAATAATTATTATTATAATAAATTCCGCAATAAGCTGTATAGACCAGGGTAGAAGCCTTTAAAAATAATAAAAAGTGAAAAAAAATAATAGTAGGATGAAACCCATTAGAAAAGGAGGGGAATATTATAAAAATGAAAGGAAAAATAATTTACGGGCGATCTGAGGTCGGGAAGGGGATGGGGGGGGGGTTTTAAGGGTAAAAAACGGTTTTTCTCGATTTCCGGCAAAACTAAAAGTCCTATCGAAAAAAGTCAAATGGCAAAGTTGTAGGTAATAAAAAGATCTAAAACTTTTGTATTTACACTTTTTTCACATAACCTCAAAATTTATGTGAAAAATTCAAAAAACCAAGTTTTTGATTTTTTATTTTTATCTTTTACAAATAATTTTTTTTTTTAACGAAATTTGGTGAAAACTTACCTTTTTATGTCCCAAATACGCTGTAATTTATTTGAGTAAAAATATTTATTTTTTCACCTTATTTTGAATTAATATCGAAAAAGCACCCTAATTTTCAATCGAAAATTCACCCGTCAAAATATCAGCTTTTTTCAAAAAGTTGGTATGTTTTCTGTTCGTTGAAATCTCTACTTTCCGATGGTGAAAAAAAATATATATGTTACTATAGTAAATCTTCTCAGAAAATGCAAAAATCGAAAATTGAAAACTCGAATTCGAAATTTTTTTTTAAATTATATTAAATCATTTTGAGCTATTTATTAAAATTTACACTTTAATTACTCGAAAAACGTTAGATTACATGTTAAATTGATAAAAAAAAAATTGCAAATCAAAATATACTACTATAATTAACAAACAAATAAGTTAATAAAATTAATATTTATGTAATCTAACGTTTTTCGAGTATTTAAAGTGTAAATTTTAATAAATAGCTCAAAATTATTTATAATAATTTAAAAAAAAAATTCGAATTCGAGTTTTCGATTTTCGATTTTTGCATTTTCTGAGAAGATTTACTATAGTAACATATATATTTTTTTTCACCATCGGAAAGTAGAGATTTCAACGAATAGAAAACATACCAACTTTTTGAAAAAAGCTGATATTTTGACGGGTGAATTTTCGATTGAAAATTAGGGTGCTTTTTCGATATTAATTCAAAATAAGGTGAAAAAATAAATATTTTTACTCAAATAAATTACAGCGTATTTGGAACATAAAAAGGTAAGTTTTCACCAAATTTCGTTGAAAAAAAAACATTATTTGTAAAAGATAAAAATAAAAAATCAAAAACTTGGTTTTTTGAATTTTTCACATAAATTTTGAGGTTATGTGAAAAAAGTGTAAATACAAAAGTTTTAGATCTTTTTATTACCTACAACTTTGCCATTTGACTTTTTTCGATAGGACTTTTAGTTTTGCCGGAAATCGAGAAAAACCGTTTTTTACCCTTAAAACCCCCCCCCCATCCCCTTCCCGACCTCAGATCGCCCGTAAATTATTTTTCCTTTCATTTTTATAATATTCCCCTCCTTTTCTAATGGGTTTCATCCTGCTATTATTTTTTTTGGTTTTAAAAATTATCGACCCTGGTCTAGTAGTCAAGAGAGCCGATATATGAATTCAAGTTCCAATAGGTGAAATACATACTTCTGTCGTTTCGTTTAACGCAACGGGAGTTATAATTTAAGTGGTGGTAATGTGAATTATTATGGGCACAATGTACTGATGCGATGACAAATAGTTCATAGAAGCAGATAACACTAAGAGGAAATAATTATTATTGTAGCGGTACAGAAATAAAACAGTTCATATTGTAGAAAAACATTAGTCATGAGGACATCGCTTTGTTCGTATTAGGCTGTCACTTTCTAGAATAAATAATTAGGTAGGTAGTCTGATGGGCAAGCTTTAATAAATTAACGGTTATTTTACACTAGCTGATGCCCGCGACTTCGTCTGCGTGGTTTTAGTTTTTTTGATTCCCGCGGGAACTCCTTAATTTTCCGGGATAAAAAGTAGCCTATGTCACTCTCCAGGTCTTCAACTATGTCCATGCCAAAAATCACGTCGATCCGTTGCTCCGTTGCGGCGTGATTGAAGGACAAACCAACAAACCAATAAACCAACAAACCAACAAAACAACAAACAAACACACTTTCGCATTAATAATATCAGTATGATATGATTCAGCCCGCCCCCTGACATAGCTTAGCTGGGCAGGAAGTTATATTTATACCTAATTTTATTCTGGTTTCTATTTATTACTAAACTAGCCGATGCACCCGATTCCGACTGCTTGGACAGTTTTCCCGGGATAACAAGTAGCCTTAAATGTCACTCTTTAGGTCTATACTTATGCAAACACACGTGGATCCGATCCTCTATTGCGCATCACAGATTATCACACTTTCACACTTATAATGTTAGTAAGATGTCCGATGGCAGTAAATGTCATGACAGAAGAGCGATTCCAGATACTCTTTATAAGTACCTATAACATTACCTAACGTAAAAGCATCGATAGAGTCCCATCAGTCATAGTCGATTCGATGCGTTGTGAATGTTCGTCCGATAACGGGCTCGGCGGACATTCCTATGGGAAAATGGCCCTTTGATGGCGCTGATGACGCGTCATTAGACGCAGCATTACAGTGACTTCTGTGTCTAACTGTAGCTGTAATTATAACTCGATACTCGACTGCTTTTGAACCGCTACTTTTGATCTTTCCACTACTAAGAATGCTGTTTATTAACTTATGACTGTCTATCTAACTCGACCTAGCAGGTCACGATTATTATCAGAAGCTAGTGATAATAACTGACGGCTTAACGTACTCTCCTAGGTAACGAGAAAGCGAAAAGGCCAAATTCAGATCTCCAAATTCAGTCACCGTTCACCAACATGGGTCAGAGGGGGTCTGCCAACGCTGCGCTTTCCAGTACGGGTCTTCATTGCAGCACATTGTGGGACCCCAACGTCTATCGCTTCTTCGAACTATGTGCCCCGCCCAATTCCACTTCAGCTTCGCAACATGTTCAGCTATGTCGGTTAGTTTAGTTCTTCAACGGATCTCCTCATTAAATACTATGTCTTAATTGTACAGAACATAAAACGCTTCAAAATGGTGCACCAGTAGATAATTAATTATCAAAACTTACAACCAATATAATCATCGCATTGTTCGAACAGCTATATTGAATGGGGTACTAGTAAATTAGTTTATCTCACCAATAGTATCCGAAGGGCGAGAGCTCGTAATTGCTCCAAGAGACAATGGAAGGGTCTAATAGACCTGAGATAAGGAGCCGGCACAAACAATCGAGCTTTATTCAATTAGAATAACTTGAAGCAATACTATGATAATTCTGAATATTGATAATCCAGTCCTATTGAACAGAGGATGTAGAGTAATTTGTCAAATTAACGTTAACTGTGTAAATCTGACATTTAGTATGGATGGATGGGAAAGGAATGGAGAATTTTCTAACGCATAGTTAACTAGAGAACTTACGCTCAGGGGACTATTTCGACACAAATTTTGTTACTTATTACAACGCTTTTAATATTAATTTTAATCTTACTAATTTTTTACTGCATATTCTGAAACCATTAAACTGCTCAGTAGTGTACCTGTAAACAAAGAAAAAATGCTCGGTTATTTATTAAATCATTAGGTACATTTATTTTGTAATTACAATCTCTAAATTGAACAAATCAAAGTCGCAATCCGTGTTTATCTTTGTATTAGCTTATACATTTTTAACTTTAAAGTGGATTTCACTTTCAACATACCTAATTGAGATAATTTTACGATGGCTTACACAAGTAAGGCTTCAGTTACGTGCAATTTGTGAAAACCTTTTCTTAGTAACGTAGTCTTTGTTATAGAGTCTAGACAGAGCTCTCAAGTTTCTACCGACACTCAGGTTATCCCTTTACATGAATATTACTTACATAAGATGTACACTTATAATCAATGAAAAGTAGCGAATACGTAACTACTATTCCAATCGTTTGCTCTACAAGAATAATCGATAGGCAAAGTAGAGTCAGACACAATATTTTATTGTGTCTGACTCTTCAACTTCAACTGAATCCTATTATTTCACGAAGAGGAAATAGGTTTAAAGAACGAATAGGTACGCAAACATACAATAAATAAATGTAACGAGAACTGTAGTTTACTTGAGAATCCAATTTCCGAGTCCAATATTTGCAGTGTCGTCGAAAGCGCTCGCCGATCGCCGAAGATATTATGAAACCGAGACGTGGACGAAATACTCCACGAGCGAACGAGTTCAGGTTACAAGAATGGAACGCAAATTTCACTCACGTATTCGGGTGCATTGATCGTAAGATTTATCATTCAATTGGTTTGTAAACCTTAATCCACGCGGACATAGTCGAGGACATCATATTTTGGTATCTGGATAAAATTCATGATTAACTGGTGCAGAACCTAATGGATACAACAGATAGAGATTTCGCTTTAAACATAATATCTAATATTATTATAAATGCGAAAGTGTGTCTGTCTGCCTGCTACGCTTTCACGGCCCATCTGCTCAACCGATTTTGATGAAATTTGGTACAGGGATAGGTTGTATCCCGGGGAAGGACATATGCTACTTTTTATCCCGGAAAATTAAAGAGTTCCGCGGGAATCAAAAAAACTTAATCCACGCGGACGAAGTCGCGGGCATCACCTAGTAGTAATATGTATTCAGATTAGAACTCGCAAACGAAAAACCATCATAAAGTCACAAGTCGAAAATCGTTGTAGGTTACATTCAGATTGAATGTAAATATCAAGAACCTTCACGGTTCGCCACCTAAAGAAAGGTCGATTAATCTTTTGTAAAGATATATCTTGATATAAGTATGATTGAAGGTCAATATTTACTACACAGAGATTATAAGTAGGTACAATAGGTATAAGTACTACTAAACTTTAACATGAAAACCACATTATTCATAAACAAGTGATGAGGTTTTTGATGAAACCTTCATCTTTGAACTTCTATAAGCCATTATTGAAATTGTTCGGATATTGATCGGCTGAATAATTGATAAAGCCACAAAGTTCGAAGGTTCACGATTACCTACTTACCTATCGCGAATATTGATCAGTTTTAAATAAGTAACCTAATCGCCTACTGGATTCTACTTTCAATTTACTTAAACCATTTCAATATTATATTAGGTTAACTTTACTTTGTATTCTTTCATGTGTGCAATAAAGTATTCATCTATCTATCTATCTATCTATATTATTTTGTATTACGTTGAGTCGCACGGTCTTTAAAGTCTTTAGCCTAGTGGTTAGACGCGGTGGATTCGATCCTTGGGCACGCACTTCTACGTTTTTCTCTCATGTTTAACATTCTTAAAGGTATGTTAAGTCTGCCAATCCGCATTTGGATAGCGTGGTGGCCAAACCCGTCTCATTTGGCTTTTGAGAGGAGACACGTACTCAGCGCGATGGATGAACATTATGTTATTTATGTATATTATGTAATATAAATCAGTTAAAATCGTTAGGTATAGCCTTTCATCGAAATACGAGCCGTTATTTGAGCTGACTTCAAAAAAGAAGTTTCAGGAGAACTGAAGGGAAGAGGTTTACAATTCAAAGAGCATTACAGCAGACTATCTTGAAAGGCGAAGTGAGGGGCATTATAGTTACGTCTGCTTTTCTAAGAAATTGGAAATATGAAGGAACTTGAGGAAATATTGCAAGTAGCTACTTTAAGGATTAGAAACTATAAGCTCTCAAGCGTTTACTGTATTTTTACAAGTTTCAACAAGTTATACAGGTGGTAGTTTCAAAGTTTTCTGATAAGTTCGGAAAGATAGTTTTCGCATTTATTGTCCCGAGTAGTTGCCCCGATATTATTTTTAGCAGAAAATTGTGAAATACTTCAATGCTTTTCTCGCAGTTTACTGGACAAATGTTAAATTTCCTAAACGTCTTGTCTATATAAAGCAATTTACAGCAGATTTTATGAGTCTCCATGACTGAGTATCTTTCTTCACCATCATCAAGACCTATATCACAATATTATGTAAGTAACCAAAATACTGATTGAGATGACTTAAGTCGCCTGCCAGTTTAAGCGATAGAGACTCCTTAATAGCTATATTTAAGGAGTCTCTACGATGGTCTACTCTATACTCTCTTCCATATTCATACAGGATTTCTTTCAATCACAACAAGCATCAATGGTTAAAGTTTAAACGGATCACATAACAGAAATTTTTAACAATGCAAATAGCGATGTTTGTACACAACACAGCACGCAACCCACCTCTTGCATGCAAAACAGTCTCGTTACAGCGATAAACCAATCAAAAATATACTCTATTTTATGGATTATAAGTTTGACAGTTGAATGTTATTAAAATTCGGCTCAGTTACCGTCGCTTGATATATTATTGTTTGTTTGTTTCGTCTGGAACGTGCTTTGATCTCGGTTCACCAGTGCAACTTGACTTAGGTCTTAGATTAATAGGATACGTGTACAGAATACATAACATACTGAACAGGTAGGTATAGAACTGAAGGCGAGTAAGCTTTTCAGCGCACATGATATAGATAATATGTAACATATTTCGGTTTGTGGTAAAAACACACGTATTTGAGCTGAGATTCAGTATTCATCATTTACGTTGCTTTCGATATTAGATGAAATTTTATGCGTATTTCTTATTGTTTGTATGAGTAAGCTTTGACTAATTTAAACTTAGAATTAAATTAATCTATGATTTGTTTATTTCAGCCATCAAGGTATCCCATTATTCTAGTACTGAAACGAAACACATACATTTTACAAAAACAATACATTTTCCTAATTAGAATTAACAATTTCCCAGCATCAATGTGAACATAATCCATTATTTAAGTATTTGTATTTTGTAAATATACATAACATAAACGTAAGTGTTTTAAGTAAATAGTAAACTGTTATAACTGTAGGTACCTACTATAAGCAGTTGTAGATGGACATAAATATAAAAAATAATATGTTTTCGAAGTCGTGAATCGTTACAGTTACCCACTAACAATGATACTTATTGATAATTGTACATCCTAAACAAATAATATGGTCATCTATATTATTTTCTTTAGTTTAGGAAATAGGAATACTAGGTTAATTGGCGCTAAACGGATCCGAGACGTAATAATGGGCCTCTACATCGCGAGTCGCGAGTCGTGACCAATATAGATCTATTAGAAACCGCAAGACACTCTTCATTAACGGTGACTAACTGGTCATTGCTGCCACAGTTTAGCAATCGTACAACAGTACAACCATTTTCCGTCTGTCACCACTCACTACTTACAAATGATCAGATTCCACAATAGATTTACCAACGTCCGTCGTCGTAATTTTCTCAAAAGATTGACGTCTACATTAGGAGTCTACATAAATTGGAGATAGGTCTCCAATAACTGTCGTCAAATTGTGCCGCAACGGTGACCACCCATGACCCATTAGTTGGAGGGACGATCTTATAACAAACACAATCGATCACATTGCCAAGGCGTCGCTGAGAGCGACTAGATAGTGATACAAAAACCAAAATTTAATTAAATAATTATTATTGACCGAGCGAAGCGAAGGTCTCTGAGTCTACTTGGGTGAATTGGCACTTGTCCGTCCGTCCGTCCGTCCGTCTGTCAGAGCCTTATAACTTCTGAATTGCTGAACGTAATTACTTCAAATTTAAATATAATGTGTAAACCGATGGCCTCCCGCCGAATATGGCTTAAAAAGTTATAAAAATCTTTATATCAGGGGGGCTCTCATAGAAGCGAATGCGAATTTTTTATAGCGTTACATAGGGTTGCGGTATATCATTTTAAAGATAATTAGGAATAGAGTCCAAAAATATATTTTTTTAAATTTTTCCCCTAAAATTGACGAAATGGGGGGCTTTCAAAGTGGCGATTTTCTTACGTCCAAAGTTGACCTCAGAACTCTCAATTTTCTGAACTCTCAAGCCTGAAACTTGATCAATTATTTGAATTATATCCTGTACTTGAACAACAAATACTAAAATTAGATAAATATTATAAGGAAACGAAATTATTTAATTTTTAATGATGATGATATTCTTAACAGAACTTCACAATGATGTCAATAGATGGTGCTCTGTGATACCGCGAGGTCTCAGTTCGGGGCGAACCACTAGTTAAATATTATTGACCGAGCGAAGCGAAGGTCTCTGAGTCTACTTGAGTGAATTGGCACTTGTCCGTCCGTCCGTCCGTCCGTCCGTCCGTCCGTCCGTCCGTCTGTCCGTCTGTCAGAGCCTTATAACTCCTGAATTACTGAATGTAATTACTTCAAATTTAAATATAATATGTAAACCAATGGCCTCCCGCCGAATATGGCTTAAAAAGTTATAAAAATCTTTATTTCAGGGGGGCTCTCATAGAAGTGAATGCGGAGTAAAATATTTTTTATAGCGTTACATAGGGTTGCGGTATATCATTTTAAAGATAATGAGGAACAGAGTCCAAAAATATTTTTTTTTTAATTTTTCCCCTAAAATTGACGAAATGGGAGGCTTTCAAAGTGGAGATTTTCTGACGTCCAAAGATGACCTCAGAACTCCCAATTTTCTGAAAGGCTGAGCCTGAAACTTGATTAATTATTTGAATTATATCCTGTACTTGAACAACAAATACTAAAATTAGATAAATATTATAAGGAAACGAAATTATTTAATTTTTAATGAGCTTCATTATTTTTAACAAACTTCACAATTATGTCAATAGATGGCGCTCTGTACAAGTTTATTCGTTTGTGCTTAAAAAGAAAAGGCTGAGCCTGAAACTTGATCACTTATTTGAATTATATCCTGTACTTGAACAACAAATACTAAAATTAGATAAATATTCTAAGGAAACGAAATTATTTAATTTTTAATGAGCTTCACTATTTTTAACAGAACTTCACAAAGATGGCGCTCTGTAAGTTTATGGATACCGCGAGGTCTCAGTTCGGGGCGAACCACTAGTTTAGTAAGTATTCATAAATATTCTTAAACTCGCTTGAGTAAATAGGCAAAATCGATACGAAAAACTCAGTACCTATGCCGTTTTTCCTCATGATACCCAACCATTGTTCGGACTGATAAAATTAGTTTATAAACTGTATAGTAACTAAACTGTACTTTTCAGTGTACCTACCTAGTTCTGCTAACAGTTATAATTGTCACTGGGTATTAGTAATTTTGTTTAATTGTCCTAATTGATAGCACGATGGCTTCTTGGAGATTTAGTACTTTAAAGTTATATTTCCAGTTTGTAGAAATAAGGATATTCTACGAATTAATATAAATACAAAATTCTTAGCACAGTTGCAAGAAGCTAAAGTTATAGTTAAATCCATCCGCCAAAATAGATAAATCTGCATCTGCAATATGATGCATCGCCCGCCTCTTTCTCGTTGTACCACAGTTTGTCTATTTTATACAAAGGGGAAACAGACGCCCATAAAATTATTCAAACAACTTGATAAGTCAGGGCTGTCGGATAAAAAGCGGCAAGTAGGTACTTACTTGAATATCAAGTGGCGGATAACGAATAAGCTTAATTTGCGGACACACAGTCTATCAACCCTTAGTACGACATTTTACACCTTAAACTTTGATATAATATCGAATATAGAAAGTACATTTTAAAGTCGGAACTTAGAATAAAATTGACCTAAAGGTAGTTTTATTTCAAGTCGTTTATTCAGTAGTTAACAGTATGATGGACATGTTTACCCTCGTGGGGTTGTGAGGTAGAACTCATTGCAAGCTCACTAACTACTATGGGTTTAGAATTTAGATTTTAGGCCATAATCACGTTAACCAAGAGAGGATTGGCAGGCTTCCATTCTGAACATTAGTTATGGAGAACTTTCAGGCATTTAGGTTTTCTCTCTATATTTTCTTCTCACACTGCACCGCTTAGATATATGGAACGCGAAACTTCAAACAAGTGAGTTTAGGTCAATATTGCTTTAACGTTATAACTTCTTTCGACACTCGACATTTACAAACGTTGTCGAGTATTTCAAACTCATGCTAAGCCTACGGACCGCTGTATAGTGTTGAATTTATAACTTCTTTCGGTACTCGAAATCTATAGACGTTGTCGAGAATTTCAAACTTATACTAAGCCTACAGACTTCTATATAGTGATGTATTATAAGCTGAGTATAAGTAGGCAGTATGTACTGAGCTCCCTTTGAGACCAATGTTTCAGTCATTTCGTACGAGCGGACGCTGAAGGGCCAGGTCGAGGGCGCCCGAATGAAAAGGGATAAATAACATCGCACGGGAGCTGCGCCTTAATTAGAATTACCCTTATTTTGATTGATAATGAAAACAAACCAGAGTGGAGATGTTGATACTTAATGAGATGCTATCTCTGTTTACCTAGCTCCTATTAATCCAAGTTGGCAATCTATACTAATATTATAAATGCGAACTTTGGATGGATGGATGGATGTTTATTACTCAATCACACCAGAACGGCTGAACGGATCTGGATGACATTTGGCACAGAGATAGATTATAGTTTGGAATAACATAGGCTACTTTTATACCGGAAAATTAAACAGTCCCTCGAGAACAAAAAAAAATCCACGCGGACGTAGTCACGGGCATCAGCTAGCAATATATTATTTTGCGTAGCGAATACTCTTTTGAATAGACTAATGCAATTGATTAAGGGAAAGCGGTCGACCCGCTACTAACCATAATTATACGAGTTTAGACAGTCACGCAATAACACAATTCCAGAAACTTTCCACCGACCACTCCCGAATATCACCGAAACAGGAATCACAGGAAAGTATGCTCTTCACTGTACCACTGTCCAGTGCAGCGCTCCTTTAATTTGCATTGTTACGAAAATGCTATTATTTGCCTCTGAAGCTAATTTAATTTACCTGACGAGATGCAAAAGCAATTGCTAGATGAGCATTCTTGACTAATTTGTTATGCAACTAAATAACTTATTTAAATGCTAGTGTTATTTTTATTTTACCTACCTTTCTTCAGTTCCTGTTTCTATTATATTATATATTGCACAATTACTTACTGGTAAGAGACTGACCCCCAAGATACGGGCTATCCTAATTTGGGGGTCTAGGGTAATTTAAGAAACTTTGTGCTATTTATTTTGGCACAAATAAAGATTTCATTTATTAATTTTATAATTTTATTACAGTGCTTCACGCACGAGGAAAGTTTCTAAACATACATATCAAAAATTTTCGGAACCGGCAGTATTTGAACCTGCGTCTCTCTGGGAATCGCGCCCTGAGCGCCTGAATTTTATTTATTCATTTATTTATTTATTGTTTAAGATATAGGTAATTTGGGGAATATTAATAACTTGAAGACGCCCGCGACTTCACCCGCGTGTATTAAGGTTTCTTGATTCGCGCGGGAACTCTAATTTTGCAGTAAGAAAAATCCAGCCTATGTCCTTTCCGTGATACAACCTATCCCTGTACCAAATTTCATTAAAATCGGTTGAAAAGATAGGGCGTGAAAGCGTAGCTGACAAACAGACAGTATATTAGTATAGTACGGATTCCAAAATGTACCTGTCAATAATTCAGAACTAATAGCAGGTAAGTAATCACTCGTACTCATAATGTATCTCTATTAATTCAGTCATGTCTGTTTTCACAGGAATTCCTAAATTATAGAGAACAATCTAATCCCAGTAGGTTAAAGGTTCCACGTTGCTCTTTTGCGGTGGTCAGTTAATGAGTGACAGTTAATTCAGCTAGAACGTCTGTGCAATCTGGATATTGCACAAAAAGTTTAAAAAGGTTTCGTTAAAAAGGTAGCTCCTTCGTATTTGTTTATTCATCTATCGAGGGTACTTGACAGCCCCAAAACCAGAAAGCAACCATTGAACCACAACGAGAGAGTATTTTTACATTGTTTTTCCAACTACCCTCTAAAATGCCGGGTCTGAACTCTGAAGTTTTCCCAACACCCACTCGATGTACGAGGCCTCTTAGGCCTAACTCCGCAACGTTAACGCAAAATACTCGTACCTACTCGATACACTCTGACCCAATTTCCGGCTTCTTTTTCGGGCGTTGGGAAATGTTTACTCTTTTTAATGGAGCAGATAATCGACATGGGCGGATTATGTTTAACACAAGATAAAAGCCAAAGGGATCTTAAATCCTGTTCTAATTGGATTGAATAGAGATTTAAGTGTAAGGTGTATTTCCCAAATCAGCGATTGAGCAAAAAGCTTTAACTAGCTCAAAGCTTTTTGCTGATTAGACAAAGAATTGAAATCTTTCGTTTTTTCTGTTTGGTACTCGTAGGTCTGAGCTACGATTCAAGAAAATCTGTTTAGCCGTTTGAAGATAATCAGCTCTTTTGTAGTTGATATCTGATGGACTTTGAAAATTTGGTGTCCTGTTGTTACCCCTATTCGGTTTCTACACGGCATCGTACCGGAACGCTAAATCGCTTGGCAGCACGTCTTTAACGGTTGGGCGGTAACTAGCCACGGCCGAAGCCTCCCACCAGGCCAGACCAGGGAAAATTCAGAAATTATAAATTTCCAAACCCAGCCGGGGATCGATCCCGGGACCTCCGCACGTTAAAGCAACAGCGCTCAACACTGCGCCACGGAGGTCGTCAAACTGTTACTGGTCGTCGCCTGTTACTTCAATGTGTCGGGGGGGGTTTAATTTTTTTTCTTTGAGTATGAGATTTTTTCTGATACAAACTTGTTGTAGTAGTTGTAGCGGTGAACGGAAATACAGGCTTGCGGTTTGAACTAAACTTACCATGGTAACTATACGGGATGGGGTGCATAATAATATGTTTAACTGGATAGTGGTGCATTTTCAAATTTCAAGTCAGTTTCGATATAAGTTTCATTTTGGAATACGCTAAAAATTCCTATTTATTATTATTTATTTCAACGCATTATTATCCCAAGAAAACGTCTACCTTTATGTGATTAATGGAAAGGAGTCACGACCCTCAGTAATGAGGAATACGACGCAGAGAGAGAAAGGAAGTTTTAATTTAAATAAAAAAGCTAATACACTTTAAAGTGAAGGGGCACTGCAAAAGTCGAGTGGCGACAAATTGAATCGCTCAAACGATTCAGGCTTAAAAGGTCCTTTAAGAACTACAAAGGGGCAGGTAAATGAGTGAAGTATTAAGGATTTTTATAGTAAATGGCCAACTGAATGCAGCGATAATTAAAAAAAACATGTAAATGCAGCTAATTTGCCGTAGTTATGGTTTGAATCTCACTCCAAAGTCCGCTTATGCATATTGCGACTCAGTCATCATCATTTATTTGTTTGAGGCTACGTAAAAAAATGTCTTTATTAAAAACTCGTCAATTCGTGGCCAATTCTTTATTCTTTATTCTTAATGCTGTCATTTTAGTTTAGAGATTGTGCACAACGAATAAGCCCCATTGTCGATCTTCGCTACCAAGATCTCTAGGGTGCAACCATTTCTGTTAGTATAGGTTAATTTATATCCCGGAAAATGTTCCCACATGATTTTATAACGCCTAGACCCAATCAATTAAAACAGTAGCGGGCATCTGTTAGCATCGGGCGAGTATAAAATAGGTAATAAAAAAGCGTTCTGCATTTATACAGAGTTTCCAATTCAGATCGCGCAATGGAAAAGTCCACAGAGCATTTTTTAATAATTTAGCGTAGAAAGCTAAATTGGAAGGGACGCGGACTTCCTATCAAAGACTAATTGAACCCTTGTTTGAATTAACCTTGTCGATAAAAATTCTTTGCTATTTTTATTTAATTTTTGAGATACACTTATTAAAAAATTAAAATTTATAAAAGACTATATGATGCCCGCGACTGCGTCCGCGTGGATTAAGTTTTTTTGATTCTATGTCCTTCCCCGGGATGTAAAACCACCGGTATACCAAATTTTATCAAAATCGGTTGAATAGATGGGCCATGAATGCGTAGCAGACAGACAGACACACTTTCGCATTTATAATATTAGTATGGATGTTTTTAAAAAAATAATGATTATACGACGTAAAT
Organism: Erebia ligea; assembly: GCA_917051295.2. Lineage (NCBI taxonomy): Eukaryota > Metazoa > Arthropoda > Insecta > Lepidoptera > Nymphalidae > Erebia > Erebia ligea. Next base: position 10,044,203 of record OU785241.1, on the reverse strand, counting down.
AATAACATTATAAAAGTTGAGACCATAATATAACCACGTTGAACGAATCCAAGCGAGATATTTTAAATGTAGCTCATGTCATCTATGACTTTTGGAGATACAAAAGATTACAATTCGCAAGCGAAGTGCGCACATTTTTTGTTAAGGTTACAGAAGTTTAGTCATGGAGCTACGAGATAGTTATCCCTTGACCGCAATCTCACCTGATGGTAAGTGATGACGAAATTTAAGATGGTAGCGGCCTAACCTGTTAGGGGCATAACAGTCATATTAAACCCATACACCTAATCGGTTTCTACACGGCATCGTACCGAAACGCTAAATCGCTTGGCGGCATGTCTTTGCTGATAGGGTGGTAACTAGCCACGGCCGAAGCCTCCAAGACCAGACCAGAGAAATTATAAATTCCCAAATTGACACTGCCGGGGATCGAACCCGGGGCCTCCGCCTGTTAAGACAACAACGCTCAACACTGCGCTAGGGAGGTCGTCGGTTGTTATAATAATATGACCGCAATGTGACTCGAATCCTATTTGAGCTTAGTCTCAATGAAATAGTTTCGATTGTTACATCTTTCAAGTTTATACGAAACTATTTATTAACTTTTTCTCAATAACGAAGTAAAGTAATTTAAAAGCTCCGAGTTCATCACCCCGCGTCATCCCCTCGGGAAATACATACGTAATGTCGGTACAGACCGCTGGTACACAGGGGAATGAACCAGTGATACAAAACATCCAAAGGTACAGTTCTTTTATAATGTAACTACATAGAATCCCTAGTTTTTGTTGAACGCAAAAAGTTGAATTTTATATCTAAAGTAAGCAAAAAATTGTCTTATGTTAAATACCTATGTCAGTAGTCAGTACTAGATAATGCCCGCGACTTGTCTGCGTGGGTTTTTGATTCCCGCGGGAACTCTTTAATTTTCCAGGATATAAAGTACCTATGTCCTTCCCCGGGATGTAACCTACCTTTATACCAAATTTCATAAAAATCGGTTAACCAAATGGCCGTGAAAGCGTAGCTGACAGACAGACAGATAGACAGACTTTCGCATTTATAATATAAGTATGGATTTCACTCGTCCTTTGTGGGGTTGAAAGAACAATTATCTCTAACTACATAATATACCAAATTTAAACGAAACCTGTTGGAAAGATGCGTATTATGCGATTAAAGCGTATAGCAGACAGACAGACACACTTTCGCATTTATAATATTAGTATAGACGATATACTTTAAATAAATTGTTCTGAAGTTCGCGTAGTCGTTGCCGTTTGGCAAGAAACTTCCCACTCTATAAGACTTTGTTGGAGTAATGTCAACGCGTGTCAATTTTTCCACGCACTCTACAAGATTTTATCTCGGGTTTAGTATATCAACGGCAGGAACTAATCAATAGCTAGCCAGAGACCAAACATTATCGCCTCGTTCGTATAGCGCAAACAGTTTTTTTAACTATCCCGGTGAAGTGTACTCCCCGTTCGAAACACCGGAGGGCAATTTATTTTAATTAGATTGGCCACCGGAGACATTATCAACAGACAGACCAATTTGGTTCGGTCTCTCTTTATTTGTTGACTGTACAAATACGAGTATTGCTTAGGATTGTGTTACTAACGGCCGAATGCTGAAATGTATCATTCTGAGCGTTTTAGACGTTTTAGGGTTCCGCCGTAAAACAGTCTGTCTGTATCTCATAGTCATTATAGTAGTTAATTTATACTTAAATACTACGGGTAATATCATAAATGCGGACGTTTGGATGAATGTATGGATGGATGGATGGGCCTGATCTCTCTCAGTTCGTGTCGGATTTTCCGTTCCATCGGACAGTGAGATAGCATAGAGAGTGGGTACACCTATGTTGTCGCACACACTTATGCACTATAATATCTCCCACTGAGATGGTAAATCTCTGTGGAGATTGGCCGCCGCGGCCGAAATACGGTCTGAACGCCATTTTAATACCATACTAATAGGTATAATACAGAAGGAGCAGAAGCTCTACTATTTTATGGGAAAATAACAAAAATATCGGTGAGCAGGTAATATCTTGGCAATACATATTTACGTTCGGGGACTTCATAACGAGCCGCGCTCCCCTGCCATTGTCTCCTATTTCCCCCCTTTTTTATTTCTCCATAATTCCCCTGCCTTTAGGTGGTAACCGAACAGACTCGCCTTTAAAGACTGTACATACAAAACAAATTGCTGACCCAACTTAGGTTCCAACTTCCAACCAATTTTACGGCGTTTCAAGTATCAGTCGGCCTTTGACTTTCTACATCTACACCGATGCGTAGCAGCTTATATCTCCCCCAAGGTCGCTTTATTAGGGTCGATTATCATCGGCAAGGAATCAAAGCGAATTCCCAAAATTTTACAATGCACATAACCTCTATATCTATTATGTAAAGCACAAATGGCTAACGAGAAAGAAAAATTCGCATGAGTTTATTTTTGTGCGAGTTTTTGCCTAAAATGGTAGAGATAGATGTCAATATTATGCATTGTGAAATTTTAGAGTTTCGCTTCGATTCGCTGCCAATGTAGATCGACCCTTACAAGTCGAGAATACTTGACCTTACAAACTTACTGGCGGATTCATAATACCTACCAATCCATATACATGAAAGGTAGAGGCCACGTCATGGCAAAAATCCCGACCGTCACAGAATTATACACTACATTAAAAATATGTATCTAAGTCGGACTTTGAAGTTGGTCTCGTATGTAGACCCTTTTATTCACGTATTTGCCTCGGCCCTTAGTTACTGCTCTTTTTCATATCTTTATTATTATGTTCCGTTGTTTGTGCTCGTTGTATGATTTGTTACGGTCCAGATTTATTAAGTCGACTCATTGAGTTTTTGGCCTGTAAAGTGTTAATGGACTTAACTGGCTTACGTTTTTTTACGACTAAAAATAATGGGATAAAAAATATGTGTGTAGTTACATTTATTAAAAAACAGCGGCCTACTTTATTGGGTATTTCATATAAATAATATCAAGACAAAAAATCTAGCTGTAATTTTGGCGATTTAATAACCGTAGAGTGGAGATAAAAAATGTTTAATATATAATACCTGTAGCGCTTTTTTCATATAATATCCTGGCAAAAAATCACTAGTGTTGTAAATAGGTAACAGTTACACTACTACTACTGTTTTAAACTTATTTTGCATGATATAATGTTTAAGTATTATTATTTAATGTACACGCAGTTACCGACACTCCTTGTTACATAAATAAATAATACTCGTAGATCAGAATTATTACTTCAATCACAGTATATTTTATTTTTTTATGCGTTTTTTTAAAATATGAATGATGTTTTAAAAGGTAAACAGTCATAGGCTGATCGAGACATGCTGCTACAAAATCTATCGCAATACCTATACTAATTCGATCCCGGTACGAATCCCGGGTCGGGCCATAATTAAGTGTTGGGTTTTTCTGATTAGAAATTCTCAGTACTATGGTACTAGCTAGGAAGTTGGCGGTGTTTCACCCCCGTGCCTCGGAGAGCACGTTAAGCCGTCGGTCCCGGTTATTATCACTAACATGATAGTCGTTAAAGCGCGCCAACCCGCATTGGAGCAGCGTGGTGGGTCTAAGCTTTAATTCCCCTCTCTCCTATGATGTTAATGGGCTGTAGTGGTAGGTGGGTGGTGGTGGAGGATTGGATTTTGTTTTCAATACAAGTAACAACATTAATGGCTCAATAAAGCCATGTTCACACATGCCAGTATCGAATCGCGTGAACACTGAGCAATAATTTTTCCAGCGTAACTCCAATTTGGCGATAAAAGCCCAAATGCGCCCTTTTAGCCGCTCATGTATTATTCAAATGTTTCTCACTCGATTGCCCTTTATTTGTATGTACACGAGAACAATGAGGTCCGAATGGTGGTATTTTAAAACGATTTTAACCGCTTTTATGCATTTAAAACGAATTTGGCATGCAATTCTACATATCCGTTAAATTAATTTATATTTAAGCACATACATGCTTAGGGTCTTATTTTCGAAAAAAGCCTAAATTCACTTACATGACAAACTTAATAATACTTAATATAATAATTGTAGCTTAAATATATGTAACATAGTTCGGTGAATTTTAATGTTTATTTTTCAAAAATAAGTGTCTGAATTAAATTTGTGCTTAAATCACTTTTCCACTACAAATGATGTGATTAGAAGATGGTTTCTCGATAGATCATTTGTTTATTAAGGTTCACTGTTATATTGGTTACACGGTCTTTAACACTTTAAACTAATTACAATTAGTTAATTATTCTTTCACGAGGGTAAGTAGGTATCGGTTAAAATGGTGGAAGCAAAGAGACAGGAAAAAAAGGTGAACGATTTTTCTTCAACTTCGAAGATCTATGGAAACAACATGGAATCGATATAAATTTTGATCCAAATGCTAACAAGATGTATTTAGCAATACTTCTCTGTTTTCTGATTCATACCCACACGTAAGTTACAATAGGTACATGAAAAAAACTAGTTACCATAAGGACTCAAGTTAGGGTGGAAACACAACATTTTTAGACCACAAAATTTTTCAAACGCTACAGTAGACTGTAGTGGCAGTGCCACTGCACTTGGCACTGAGCCGCGTATAAAATAGGCGAAATATCGTAAAAGTCTTCATGTATCGGCTAAACAGTCTAAAGCATTCCTAAAACGTCCGTCCTCCGGGGCCATCTCAATGCAAATCCTTTTGCTACAGCTCTCTCTATCTCCAATGGCCGTATATTTGAATTTTTCACTGCACATCTTGGACTTTCTATTTAACGGAAACGGCTAAACAGAATATATTCCTTTCAAAATCCCGATCCGGAATGGGAGATTCATTCAGTTAGATATTATGTGAATAAACTAATATATGTAGAGACATTTTGGGACATAACGTATGTCATTTAATTCACAGCTGTTGTTTTGCTTTATAATGCGTTCCAACTACAAGGCTTTCCGCCACATTGTGATTTGTGACGTCTTCGCTGGTAAATATACTTTTTCAATATTCATGCAATCGCAAAAGTAGGTACCTAATGGTTACATACGTCTTATATTAGATTTTGTTACGAGTAAATAGAGACTTTCCCAACCTTAGGAGAGTTCCTAAAATTAGCTAACCCTACTTATATATAAAATAATAATGTCGGGTTTGTTCGAACACTTATAACTCTAGAACGGCTGGACCGATTTTCATGGGTTTTGTTGCATTTGTCTCCGTCATGAATACAAGAATAACTATTAAAAACATTGGAAAATTGTCGAAAAAATAAAATAAAAGAAAAAACATTTTCCCTTGATTTTCCCCTACAAAATGTTCATGGGTTTCGTAACGTGATTTTTGGCATGGGTATAGTTGAGGACCTGGAGAGTGACATAGGCTACTTTTTATCCCGGAAAATTAAGGAGTTCCCGCGGGAATAAAAAAAAAACCACGCGGACGAAGTCGCGGGCATCAGCTAGTTAAACACATAATTACCTACCAATCGCCAATTACGATTGGCAATCTCAGTTTATGTCAGACATTAAAGCAAAATATACTCCTGTCCTAAGTAGTAAAGTTAGCTGATTAAGATGGCTTTTTTGGCCAAAACGAACAATAAAGCGCAGCTTCTATCATCGATGTATTCCGACTTCGCACGCAATCGTGTTTTCGAGTTACCCGGAATAGATGTATGTACATACATAATTAATCTAGCAGTTGGAATATCGGGCTGGCCATTTATTGCACGCACCCAGTTATATACGAAATAGGAGAGGAAACGGTTCATTAATATACATCGTTTGGAAATTTACGTCCTGTCTGTATGTAGTACTGCAGGTGGCTGTTCGAATATCGCAATCGGTATCTGGCTGTAGGTATATCATGTGTGTTTACTGCTTAGTAGTCAACAAACAAAGGCTGCGCTACTTGCAATTTGGAAATTTTTGGCGTCAGGTAAATTTGGGGGCCTAGCGCGGAAGTTGTGTTGATGAATAAGCGACTCTCGCAATCAGGTATTCGCCAGACGCCAAATAACCAAATCAGTTACTCTATTAAACGTAAAAACTGTCGTGTTTTTACTTTAACAAGACATTTTTTAGGGTTCCGTAGTCAACAAGGAACCCTTATAGGTTCGCCATGTCCGTCCGTCCGTCTGTCTGTATGTGTCCGCAGCTTAGCTCAGAGGCCCTTAATACTAGAAAGCTGTAACAGCTTAGTAGCCTTAACAAGACGTTATTGAGTAATAGTCGGCCAACTTATAAAGTTGTGACAGGCAACTACGGAACCCTACACAGCGCGTGGCCCGACACGCACTTGGCCGGTTTTTTAGTATTCGTAGGCCGGCCCGGATTAGGTTTGACACACAAGTCATTTCAGTTCGATAACTCACTGTTTTCACACCACAGCACTTGTTAATTACAGCTGAGTGATAACATTGAACTTAATTAGCCATTACTCATTACACACAGTAGACCTTGAAGTACCTACCGTTTGATTTTTCTTTTTTACGAGGTAATATTGTATTCTACGTTTTTAAGTACTAAGGAGTTACCTACCCGTTCTAAAGCCATTTACCCAGATAACTGCTTTCTATTATGCACAATGTACCTACCAACCTAAAGGGTTAGTCGCAGCTTTGTTTGATAACCCTGACACACCACCCAATTTTGTTGCTGCAAAGTGCAAATCATCAACAATGCTATCGGGCCAACCAAGTTAGATATTTTGTCAAGGATAAATTTAGCTAACTAAGCTATATAATAACAGAGGATTAAGTTATTTGGTTGTTGCTTATCAACAGCATTTACAAACCGATTGGATAGTTAAAAACTAAATTGGCTTAGTCAGATCTTAAAATATGGACTTACCAAAGTGTCCCCACATTTTCATTTTGCTTTTAATAATAATATCTGAGATTTTCTTTTCTGTTTCTCTTCTGAATAGAAGAATCTGCATTCCATACCGGTAGTAGTGCCAAAATAAGACCTATCATAACAATAAGAGATACAAGTACGTCTACATGAAATAAACAAAGAATTAGATTTCGATCACAGCACATGCATGACGTGGTCATGTGGTTCTGCAGCAATCAAATTGGTTGGTCTGTAAGTATGATAATTTAGATCCTTTGTCGTGACTTTGAAAGTTGGCATTGCGTTGGGCAAAGTGAAAGCAGTTTTTATGTTTTGGTGGCATGAGGCATAGTGGCTGTGAGCTGTAGGTACCTCGCATCGAGTGAAAGTAGGACTGGTTTTTTCTTTCGACTAAACAGCTTGGCTTTTACATTTTAGTTATTGTGTAATTGTTACGTTATGAATAGTTTTAATGGTCAGCAATCTATTAAGTAATATTGTTCTGATTTAACTTCGTTGTCTAGACTCTAGATATATCAATCAAATTGTACCAATTAGGTAACACAAATGTCCTCCTTACTGAATTTAGACTACGTCCGTTTCGGCCAAACTCAGCGGGGCTAGCCAACTACCCAGATATTATAGTACTTGTTTATAAGTAGTATAGTAGCATGTAGCGGAAACACGGATGAACTCTATCACAATCAAGACCGGAGAGAGATCAGGCGCAATACGTACGCATTGTGTTGTCTCCAGCAACTTTCTTCCAGCTATATGAACTCCCAAAATCATCACGCCCTTCTCCCCAATCCACCAATCTGGATCTTCCTGTTACAATTCCGCGATCCTAATAACTTTCAACAGTGTTCCTTTTAATTAACCCTCGCATCCAAAAGGCGAATTAAAAGGTAGGAATGTCCGCAGATATATAGGCTCTTCGTACCATTTATCTCTATCTCGTACTGTGGAGTCACGGCGAGCGGTATAAAAGTAATTTCGTAGCGGACAAAGTCGACAAAACTTGCAATCAAGCGCAGACATTAGACGAAACGACTATCTTTTATACAAATTTTCACCCAGATTAATTTGAATGACGAGTAGATCTATTCTAACTTTTAGCAATTACTTGACATGTAGGTACTATAGGTAAAAAAACTGTTACTTTGGGTGGTCTTGTCATTTCCGAAGAAAGTACGTCTTGTACAGAGTTTATTTCATCGCTTGTGTAAAGAATAGCTTTAGCTGATAAGCTTTGTTAAGGAGACCTCGCGTAAAGCCCGCAGAAATCAGTAGCTCTATAATGTAAAACCTGCAATCATTGTTACAGCCAAAATTGAGATGATTAGAATGGTATTCTTCGGCTTCCTGCGACTACGGATTTTAGCCAGTAGCGAAAGAGTATTCAATCACCAATCATAGCTGATTGTGATTATAACACTGTAGCAATAATCTATACTACTTAATATAATATTATAAATGCGAAAGTTTGGATGGATGTATGCATGGATGTTTGTTACTCAATCTCGCCACAACGGCTGAACGGATCTGCATGAAATTTGGCCCAGAGATAAATTATAGTCTGGAATAGCTACTTTTTACCCGGAAAATTAAAGAGTTCCTGCGGGAACCGAAAACCTCAATCCACGCGGACAAAGTCACGGGCATCAGCTAGTTTTTACATAATACAGCCCGGAATCAAACAAGTCAAGCGTAAACGTATATATTTAACTAGCTGATGCCCGCGACTTCGTCCGCGTGGACTAAGTTTTTTCGATTCCCGCGGGAACTCATTAATTTTCCGGGATAAAAAGTAGCCTATGTATGTATGTATGTATGTATATTCTTTATAGCTGATGCCCGCGACTTCGTCCGCGTGGAATAAGTTTTTCAGTTAATTTTCCAGGATAAAAAGTAGCCTATATTACTATCCCACGGTATAATCCCCCTATAATGGTGAAACACGTACCTACTTCTTCATATTTTAACGAAAGCCCAAATGTTGTTTCATAGCTATAACTTGAGAAATTAAGGATTTTCATACAAACTCTCAACCCCTATTTCACCCCTTCGGGGGTGGAATTTTGAAAAACTGTGAAACACATATATGTTATCATTTTCAACCCGCAGCTCATATATCAAGTTTCATGGCTATAACTTGAGAAATTAAGGACTTTCATACAAACTCTCAACCCCTATTTCACCCCTTCGGGGGTGGAATTTTAAAAAACTGTGAAACACATATGTTTTTATTTTCAACCCGCAGCTCATATATCAAGTTTCATGGCTATAACTTAAGAAATGAAGGATTTTCATACAGACTCTCAATCCCTATTTCACCCCTTCGGGGGTGGAATTTTAAAAAACTGTGAAACACATATGTTTTCATTTTTAACCCGCAGCTCATATATCAAGTTTCATGGCTATAACTTGAGAAACTAAGGACTTTCATACAAACTTTCAACCCCTATTTCACCCCTTCGGGGATAGAATTTCGGGATTGAAAGTATCCTATGTCCTACCTCGTAGTATGGGCTCAAATCGTGCCAAGTTTTGTTTGAATTCATTCAGTAGTTTCGGCGTGATGCGCGGCCAAGATACAGACAGACAGACAGACAGACAGACAGACAGACAGACAGACAGACAGACAGACAGACAGACAGACAGACAGACAAAAATGAAAAAAATTACAGATTTGGCTTCAGTATCGAATAATGAGTGCCCTCCAAAAAAAAATTTCAAAATATCTTCAATGTACAGAATTGGACCTGTTACAGTTTTATTATAAGTATAAGTATAGATAGATAGCTTGGTACCTAGCTAATGACTCATGATGCGCTTTTTGTAAAGAAAATCGTCGTAATTCGACCCATATTCTCCTTAATGAGGAGGCCTTTACACAAATGTGGAACATTAACAGGCTTATTACGTAAGGCTAAATGGGCAATATGTCACGTCCAAAAAGCTGGTCTTTTACAAAAAGTGTAATTTCGTAATTAAATGGTAATCGATAATAAACTGTTGATTGTTGTAATTACATTGCTATTAAAACGACAATCAGTCTTTAAACTTGTGAAAATTACTGTTTGAGTTGGAGATCCATACATCCATACAAAGGCTTTTTAATATTAGATTCGGAATAACTATGAAAGTAAATACATGGGCTAATTTTTCAATCGTCAGATAAAGGACTTGACCAGCGCAACTAGGGGAGCTTGCCTAGATATCGACGATTAATGTGCTGCAATTGACTCTTTATTATTGTAATTGTTATATTTTATAGTTTTCAGACAAAAAAGTTTCAGGAGTCTGAAGGCTCTGAAAACTGAGAAAATAAATGAAAAAAGTTTCACTAAAAAACTGCTTACCCACACTAGATGGCGTTAGTTGTTGTGGTGAGCGAGTATAAAAAATATTTAAGTATTGCTAACCACGTTTCTGAGGAAAATAATTAAGCTTTGCATTATTTGGGCATGGATGAGGATAATACTGGAATAAGAAAACTATATTTGCAAGAATTATGTAATTCCTTTAAAAATCACGCTACATTGTACTGCTGCCACACTAGATGGCGCTGAACGTTTAGGTTAGCGAGTCATTTCAACTATTCAACAACAGATGGCGCTAAACGTTTTGTTTAGCGAGTTTTTTCAACTATTCGACCACAGATGGCAGACAGATGCAATGCCAGAGGGCGTTACGTTCCTTTAAACGCAGTGGTTATTTGAAAATGCTTTGTACGATCAATTACACGTTTCATTGAGGCTTGTCAACTAACAAAAATAATTATAAACAAAACATACATTTCCTTTTCATTACTATATTATAATTAATCAAAAATAAATCACTCTTAATACATGGTATTTATGTAGGGTAACCAGATTATTATTAGGCATGGATAAAACGAAACGTCAAAATGGAGCAGTGCTTAAAGAGGAAACCGGACGCTCAAGATTTAAACAATAAACGTATTGTTTTTTATAGACATTTTAACCTTGACCTTATTCGGAATAATAAATCCATAGTAATTTCGGTTTTAATTTTTAAACCTTACTGTAAAAACGGAAATCCTGCACATTGTCCCGAATCAGAGGGCAGTTACTGGTCATGTCATTTATCGGAGGAATAAATTTGACGTTTTGGCAGATTTTCAATACAAAACCTGTCAAAACGTCAAATTTATTCCTCCGATAAACTTTATGTGACGATTGAAAAATCAGCCCTAACTTTCAAATAAAAGGTAACTATTAGGGCGCCTTCAAATTTGCCGCAAAGTGCCGCGCGGAAGCAGCGCGGCTGCAGCGCTGCGGTCGCGCTGCTTTGTAAATCCATATAAATAAAAAACACGCGACTGCAGCGCTGCACCCGCGCTGCGGCCGCGCATCTTCATCGATCGACTAGTGACGGGACTGCGCACGTATTTTTGTTCAAGTCTAAACATGAACGAAAATTAGGTAGAAGAATTTATCGATGAGGTTGAGAGTCGTTCAGCAATATGGGATTCGAAGTCCGACAAGTACAGAAATAAAATCGAAAAGAAAAAGGCTTGGGAAGAAATATGCATTAAATTTATTGACAATTTCACAAACAAGACTCCAAGTGAAAAAAAATGAAGCATGTAAGTATAATATTATGTATTGTTAACACAACTACTTTATATTTTCGTTGTTTCGTATTAATAGTAACACAGAGCAGTGTTTCTTCGTCAGAGTCCATCGTGAAAATAAATATAGGTACAACCCTATGATGTTCGAACCTCGCGACAGGAGCGCGGCCGCAGCGCTGCAGCCGCGCTGCGGCCGCGCTACGCTTTGCGGCAAATTTGAAGGCGCCCTTAAACTTAATTTTACTTTAACCCTTAAAATTCTGTATAGTGGCAAAACTTTACCTTGTTAAACTATTACTTATCAATCATCATCATATCAGCCTGGGGCATTCCCTATCGGCCATTTTGTGCCTTTCGTGTCTATTTATGAGTGGGCCGCAGACTTTCACATGTTTGCTTCCCGACTCAGTCGATGTCCGACAGTATAATCTCTATACTAATACTACGGGCGGGCTAATCTACACGACAGCAGATGCTATGTCTAGTGTCTACGTTAAATCTTAACTGGAAACATTTTAATAATAAAAAATCGTGCACGTTTATACCGTTGCCATTTCGTTTGAAATTAAAAAAGTTTCCGTGAACTTTGAGAAACGGTCGCATAACTGTCCACGTGCGTGCTACCTACGTACATTCGTACGCGAATGATTTATTGTATGGTAGTTGGTAAAGTATTCAAATCCGACCAAAATATACGTGGGATTATGGTGATTTGCGTGGAAAACTATACATAATTTACTAAGTAGACATGTCGTGCCCATTTCGTAAAGTTGATAATTTCATTTAAAAAAGTCGAGCATTTCGTGAAAATATGGTCGTGTTTTCTGAAATAGTCATTTATTACGGGTCTGGAGTTGTCATTGAATGTTCAAAGTTTGTCGATTTGTGCAATGACGTTTGACCATATATTACCATTATCCAGGTCCATATATATGGTTATATTGACCATTAATTAGGGCTTCATCAGAAGATTCGCTTTGTCTTCAACCTTCGTTTCTATAGGGCTTCAAAACTTTAGATTGGGATTCAGATATGTTACGATAGTAGAAACGGCAATGACGCAGTTTAGACTGCACAGAGGGTTCAGGACATGACCATCAAACTTGTACAATAAAATAGGGGAAAGGCAGTTTTGTAACTCTAGATATAGAGCATAGCATGCATGACACGTATTATTATATTATAGCACTAGAGGACGCCCGCGACTTCGTTCGCGTGGCATAAGTTTTTTAATTCCCGCAGGTACCTACTCCTTCATTTCCGGGAAAAAAGAAGCTTATGTCTTTCTCCAGAACCTCAACTATACCTACCCATGCAAAAAATCACATCGATCCGTTGTTGCGGCGTGATTGAAGGAAAAACTCTCTATTTAACGTCCTTGGGGATAGAAATTTCAAAACTGTGGAATACGTATTTCATAATTTAAATCGGAAGCCCAAATACCGAGTTTCAGGGCTATAACTTGAAATACGATGGACTTAATTCAAATCAACCCCTTTTTTAACCCCTTTGGGGGTGAAATTTTTAAATAATTTGTCACACGTGCTTCTTTGTTTTTTACAAAAAGCCAAAATATCGACTTTTGTACTTGAAAAATATCTTGTAAAATTAAGGACTTTTTTTACAAATTTTACTCCCCTATTTCAGCCCTTTGGGGGTAGAATTTTCAAAAACTGTGAAACACGATTTCTTAATTTTTAAACGGTAGCTCATATACCAAGTTTCATGGATATAACTTGAGAAATGACGGACTTTCATACAAACTTTCAACCCTTATTTCACTCCCTTAGGGGTGGAATTTTGAAAAATCCTTCCTTAGTGAGCACTTACGTCACAAAAGGAACCTACTGTCAAAATTTCAAGTTTCTAACCCCAGCGGCTTAGGCTGTGCGTTGATATATAAGTCAGTCAGTCAGTCAGTCAGGACTTTGAATTTTATATATATAGATGACTAGTATTCGCCTTTCTCCTAGAACTGAATTTTAAGTTAAACTAATGACCATAATAGAATTTCTCTGCACCTCTCTCATCATCATCATATGATTTTGCAAAAGTCCGTGAGCATTGGCCTGTCCTAGTCAGCGCCATCACAGTCCTCAGCCTTTTTCATCAAGTTCAGCCACTTCTCGCAATTCGCTTTATATAATCAGTCCATCGTGCTGGAGGATGCCGCATGCTACGCATGACCCGTTGTCCTAGGTGAGCGACAGAAGCGACGCGACGCGATACGACGCCGCAGAAATTTAGAAAATGACAAACTTTTCTACGAGAAAACGCAGGCCAAGTGAAGGGGCAGCTTGCATTTGATACTGTCGCATCACGTCGTATCGAGTCGCGTTTGTTGCTCAAGTAGGACAACGGGTCACGCGATGCCTCCAGTCCATGACTTTTCGGCCACCTCTTAATACTAAATCATAATCAGCGATTTAATTATTGTTGCAATTACCTCGGTCTCCTATAGGGCTATATAGAATACGTTTCTCAAATACCTAAGGTAATAACCCCCTCCCCCCCTTACTCCTTTAATGGTTCCTTGGTAATTAGACATAACCCGGGTGAGACTCGCGCGCCGTGTTGCATATTAATTAAAAGTACCGCCAATATTGCTGTCACCGGCGACGACGACGACTGTAAACAAGTTAGCATTTAATTGCATGTGTCGTGACCGTTGCGGTAATGGCCTATTATTGTACAATCGTTTTCCCTTGTGAAAATTGATAGTTAATAAATAATTTATGATAAGTATACGTTATGTTCTTTGTCGTTTTTAGTTTGAGGTTAAGATCCGTCGTGGTTGCAAAGCATAATGAAGAAAATGCTTTCTTTATCGTTCTACTGAACTTGGAAATTATGGATCCACCGGTTTAGGCACCTTTGGGTCGTCTATTACGTGATTTTTACTTTTTAACTTTGTTTCGAGCCTCACGTAATTAATGGATGATCCCTTTCGCTCAGTCGGTGAGGTGTTTTCCTTCCTCATATAAGCAGGTTACCCAAAATCTCCATTTCAATAATTGTACCGATTGTTAAGATTTGGCCGATGAGATATTTCATTGGGCACATGGGCACATCGCACATGGCAAGACACGTACAAACTACAATTTAAAGCTTTAAATACAGTATTCATTACATACTCATACTAGTACGTACTAAAATCAGTATAAAATGAAAGCTACCAAGAAGTCATAATAATAGTCAGTATAGCACAAAAATGGGTCAACTTTTTCGTAACAGACATAATATTCAAAGAACATTGCGGCTCTCACGTTTTTCAGCTATAAGGAATTAAAGCGAGGCTTGAAATAGCTTACACTTGACCCAGTTTCCCCGCTCAAGATCCGCTACAATACCGCGTGTATGCGCGGAGTTTTTAATATTCCTTAAGGTTAGTACCAGATTTTATATCTCACCAACGATAATAGTCACTTCTTGTTCTTCATCAACCGACAGACGTCCACTGCGGGATATAATATACTCGTAGGTCTGTTGTAGTAGGGACTTCCACACGCCGCGGTCACGCACCGCCTGAATCCAGAGCCTCCCCGCGAATCGCTTGCAATGTCATCGGCCCACTTACTTAGTGAGGAGTTACCAATGCTACGTTTTCCAGTGCGGGGTCGCTATTTCATCACCTATGAACCCTAAAGCTAAGTCTGTCGTTTTTACAAACTTTCTCTGAAAGTTCTCCGCGCGTTGATAGAGTACGAGCATGAATAATAAATAGCGTACTCTACTAATATATTTAAAATTCAGTACAACTTATTTTAACTTCCCAAGGTTCCGCTTGCAGCTCTGGCTGTAAGAGTATGAATAGCACGGTCGAATTAAAGCTTCATGTTAGTGGAATGCGATTTATTTGTTACGTCACCAAGGTCAGGTGCCGAGTTATATGGAAACGTTGTGCTTTAGCGTTAAAGCGTTTCAGCACTCGAATTCTTTCAACGTTGGTGAGATGTACAAGCTTAAACTAAGCCTACTGCTGTATTTACTCGCATTAGAATATACGCCAGCGTCGCAGCTGCGGACACGTGTGCACGTTCCACCTGGAAGTACACAAACTTATACCTAACTAGATGATGCCCGCGACTTCGTCCACGTGGAGTAAGTTTTTTTACTTCCTGCGGGAACTCTTTAATTTTCCGGGACAAAAAATAGCCTATGTCCTTCCCCGGGATAAAAACTATCCCTATACCAAATTTCATTAAAATCGGTTGAATAGATGGGCCGTGAAAGTGTAGCAGACAGACAGACAGACGGACAGACAGACAGACACACTTTCGCATTTATAATATTAGTTTATAATATTAGTATGGAAGTATGGATAACGTTAATTTTATGTGCTAATTTTAAGGAATAGCGATCTTATTCGCTACGATATTATGCCACGTTCGATGAAAAACATCAATGCGTGTACCTTTACTCGCGATTATAGTGAAACACCTCCGACGTTGCAACAAATAGAGCTTTTAATATACACGGGAGTAACTACTTTGTACTTTACACCGCGATAAAAGTTGGAGCCTTCAAAGCAGTTGTTTTTTGGCGGTCATTTTAAATACGGGAAAATAATCTCAGATTAGCGTTGAATCTAAAAATTACAAACTGTCCGTTACTTATGTTTCAAACTTCATACATGTTTAATGATCCCATCCCGTGTTCTGCATCTACTGGACATAATTAAGAACCCTGTTGTATTCCTCTTTTTTAAGCGATCCTTTATTTAATAAGCCTCCAGATCAATAGACTCAAGTCTTACTCAAGTCCATTGGACATCGCTGACATATTGTCACTAATTTATTTTCTTCTGTAAAATCTGCTTGGAATTTTCACCAAAATTCCACCAAATTGTTTTGAAGTCGCATCTGTGTCGCTCAGATTATCCTCGAAGCGAATTACTCTCGCTCCGATTCCCGCGACACTTGCTCCGCGGGATAAGGACAATTAATGAGCCGACGAGTTATCTCTCGCCATTTCTTCTAATTCAGGAATCACGAGCGGCCGTGTAGGGTTAATTAAATAATGAATGCTATGGTGCCCGGGGGGCCGACCCTGACGGAAATTTGTCGCCATGTTATTGATGGTATTCTTTCAACAGTTGCCCTTCGTGTCCAAGTATATAGCAAATATATACAATTGCCCGCGACTTCGTCTGCGTTGATTAAGTTTTTATACCCGCGAGAAATTTTCCGAGATAAAAATCTAAATCGGTTGAAAAGATGGGCCGTTAAATCGTAGCAGACACACTTTCGCAATTATAATATTAGTATGGATTACTTACAAGCGTAGCTAAAAAAATTATGAGTCAATAGGTACCTAAGTATTCCATAAAAAAACCAAAGTGTGTCTGTATGTATGTACCTAATATGTATCTTTATCATGACCGCTTAACGTAGGTTTTTTAATACAAAAATCAAAGAGTTCAGGAGTGAGCGATGTGGATTTGTGGATGGAGTGGGACGTTACAGGTTCGATTCAAGGCTGAGAAAATTTGGATGTTAATAATTTCAAATTTTGATTTTTTTGATGAATTTGAGATGTTTTGTTCATGTTCGTAGTGTGTAGAGACCCTCGTTACATTAAAACGTTTGTTGCGAGATAACATAACAAAAGGATGCAATATTAAAATGGTTTGCCAGTGATGTTTTGAAATATGATCCCGGTAGTGTTTGCACTACAATATACAGCGCGTTCATATAAAATAGTTTTAGAATTGAAACCGTTATATTATATTATGTGAACCGTTACACTGCGGTAGTTAGATCACGTAGGTACTCGTACAATATAACATTAATTCGGGATTTCGTTTCCCAGCTAACATTACATTTTACAACCACTAGTATTTCTACAAATTTTACCTAACTATATTCAATTTACGTTCATATAATTTTATTAATTAAATAACGATAAGTGTTCGAGTTATCCACTTATCATCCTGCGCAAAAATAGCCCTTGAGCCTGACAAGAGGTTGAAATATACGGTCTTACAGCTTCTACAGAGCGTCCCTATAGCCTCAGGTTCCCGGGAAGATATCTCGTGTTACTTATACAGTTTTTGATAGATATCTTAAGCAGCGTTTTAACTTGTAAATCTGAAGGCAAAGCAAACCTGCACCTAAATGCCATATATAAGTAATGTATGAAAAAAAACCGCTAAGTTAAAAATAGATGCGAATGTTGAAATAATCCTATTTGCCATCGGCCTACATATTAAATGATGTGTACGCTCCTCGTGAAGCGGCTTGTGATGCATTAAAGTCTGAAACACACAAAACGCGAGACGACAACGCATCCGTCCCTCACACGCTGACGAGTGCGCTTTGGAGCAATGCTCCAGGTATCGCGTCGCGTCGCGTCGTCCCGCACTACAGTATGACGAGCTCAAACCAGTTTCAAAAGCCAAGCCGAACAACGCGAAACATTAGTATGGACATCCTCGACAGTCCCTTTGTCACGGACAGCAATACCGACATGATGACAATGGGGTATATCCAGAAACGCAAATGCGAAGTTGTAACATCTCACAATGCTTACCTTTGTTTCACGGCAGTCGAGTCGCGGGTGAAAAGCGGGCTTTGCAAATCATGCACACGTAAACGCAATCAGCGTGACGACCTGCAGTAGCCGTGACACCGCGCTTCCGTCACGCGTTTCTTGTGGTTCGGCCTTAAGCCCTTATACGCATAATGACGTTTGAAATAAATTGGATTGCACGCTGGTGCTCATTCGTGGAAAAAAACGGTATTAACTAGGTAACTCAATTTGTAAACAGTGTGCTTGCTTCTTTAGTAGATATTCTGCAATGTAAGAACCTGTAAGTAGGAAACAAACATAATGCTGCGTTTTTAACAACTTACTTTAAGTAGGTATTGTGTAAGTCGCTGGGAACATCGACAAAACAAATTGACTCCTTATCCCGCTAAAGTCAAGAATTTAACGAATACCTAACCCGGTTAGCTTTTTTTTAATTACACGAATACCCCGAAGATTATGTTTCGGGATCTTTGAATGACGCTAAATAATACAAAGCGTGGTACAGCCAAATCCCTTTTTGATCAATATTTAACACAATTCCTTACCGACTTTATAAGACATACATATTCTATCCTAGATTAATGCATTATTTAATAAGACAAGAAACATAAACCAAGAAGTCCTTATCACAATTTTACGGCTAAAGCATAAAGTACAAAACTACACAAACCCTGTTCATAAAATGTAAAGTCACAAAATAAAGACTTTTAGTGAAAACCCTGCGTAGTTGGTATTCAGTATTGCAGTTCAGAAACTGTTAGGGCTGTCACTATAAGCTTTAATTATTAAGTACATAACAACATTATAAAAATTACAGCCGTAAAACTCTGAAGGAGAAGGAAGGACAACTGACGCGATTGTTAAAAAAATCTATTCAGCAATATACAAGGCAAAAAATAAACCCCGAACATACTTAATAACAGGATAGTTAGTATACTTGCTTGTAAAAGCTATTTTTGAAAAGACTTCTACCAGACAAGTGGCCGTAAATTTTTGCAGCCCATGTAGAAGTCTTTATATTATGCGTACAATGATATTTAACAGCAGGTGTGGGAACCCTAGCCCGCAAGATATACGAGTGAAACACAGGCTATACGTATGTTAATGGTGAAACTCCCCAAGTTTCGGCATCGAGATTTGCATACAAATGATCGCCTGCATCACCATACCCTGTAGGTATAACACATCCTACATTTACACTATTCATCTCTCACGTGGCTCTTCTGCAATCTGTTACATCTATGTACTAACCTAAATCTAAACACGATAGTCGCTTTTCCCGTGACTTTTCCGCGTGAGATAAAAATAACTAGTGGTTCGCCCCGAACTGAGACCTCACGGTATCCATAAACTTGTACAGAGCACCATCTATTGACATAATTGTGTAGTTCTGCACACACTGCAGCACATTAAAAATTAAATAATTTCGTTTCCTTACAATATTTATGTAATTTTAGTATTTGTTGTTCATGCACAGGATATAATTCAAATAATTGATAAGTTTCAGGCTCGGCCTTTCAGAAAATTAAGAGTTCTGAGGTCAACTTTGGACGTTAGAAAATCGCCACTTTGAAAGCCCCCCATTTCGTCAATTTTAGGGGAAAAATTAAAAAAAAATATTTTTGGACACTATTCCTAATTATCTTTAAAATGATATACCGCAACCCTATGTAACGCAATAAAAAATATTTTACTTCGCATTCGCTTCTATGAGAGCCCCCCTGAAATAAAGTTTTTTATAACTTTTTAAGCCATACTCGGCGGGAGGCCATCGGTTTACATATTATATTTAAATTTGAAGTAATTACGTTCAGTAATTCAGACGTTATAAGGCTCTGACAGACGGACGGACGGAGGGACGGACGGACGGACAAGTGCAAATTCACTCAAGTAGACTCAGAGACCTTCGCTTCGCTCGGTCAATTAAATATTTAGTACTCTATTTCTCTCTTTCCTCGATATTTGTCTTTTAGACTATTATATCGGTCGTCTACTAAAACGACAATCACGGTCTCAGAATCAAATAATACGTACAGGAAAGTAAGGAATTTTTAAATTATAATTCCGTCATGACTCACAAGAACGAGTAGGCAGTCAAAACTTTCGTCAAAACATTTTCCCTTCGAATCACACAATAATTGCCACAGAATAATGACTAAGCTGGCATCCGCGAGACAGTATGACATTCGAGCACGCAACTTTTGTTATGGTACGCCACGCTTTTGTAATTTGATTACATCAGCCTTTATTCCCTGTAATATATTAGAGTAGGCTTCAAAATTTGCTCCTTTTCCTTTTCACAAGCGTGATTCCGCTTTTGTGTTCCGAGTTTCGTGGCGGTTCCAGCTGCGGTGTTTCTATTCAATTGTGGAAATGTCGTACCGAAATATGTGCCAGTGAGGAAATGTGAGCATAAAATATTCACTTACTTTAAGGTATTACTGGAACTGATCAATCATAGCTAAAATGGGAACTTTCTGTTTTTTTTAAATTTTGTACCAAAAACTTATTAAATACTTAAAACAGAAACATAGTGGACAAGGAAGCACTTATCTCTATAAGAGATCTGTACCAGTGACCCTTGGCAGTGGGAAAGGTTGTAAAGGAAGAATAGGTAGGTACAATAAAATACGAGGTGGAATGAAATGAAATATTATCATAAACTTACACAAATATACACACCAATGACATAA
Organism: Erebia ligea; assembly: GCA_917051295.2. Classification (NCBI taxonomy): domain Eukaryota; kingdom Metazoa; phylum Arthropoda; class Insecta; order Lepidoptera; family Nymphalidae; genus Erebia; species Erebia ligea. The sequence goes on along the minus strand of OU785241.1, from coordinate 10,023,506 downwards.
ATATATACATAAATACATACATACCTACATATATATGACATATTACAGGATACATAATGATATAAAAGATAAGTACGTTTTTGTGTAAGTAGTGCTCTGTAAAATGGGATTTTTCTGGTTTAGTAGTGCTCTATTTACAACGTAAGAGGCCTTGGGATGTTCAGGTATTATTTATTATGTATCCGAGCCAACGGAACCGAGGAAGTCCTAAATCTTAACTTGCCAACTAGTAAAGATAAATAACAATAATTGCTTAGATTACTTTGAATTGTAACTTTTAATTTAAACCAATTAAATCCACTAGAAGATTTCCGCCTGCGAATCCGATTCCGTCCCCCAAGAAGACTATCAGTCAATTGCAATCAGTTGGGAGTCGTTTATCCAAATTGTGATTGACTTGATGATCGGAGGTCAATCGGCAATTAGGCGTTTATGATAGGTTAGCAACGCTTGTATGATTCATTCATCTATTAGTATGGAATGGAAAATCTTGGTAAATTTATTTAACTCCTTGGCTTTGCTATAAGAAAATATGAACTATGTACCTACTTACTATATGTATGGAAATATAAAATTTGTAATTACTAAACCAAACGGAATCCACTGTTATACTCATCGTAACAAAATAAACATGGAAATACATGTTCGCGTTGAACCTTGGTTTGTTATAAGTGAATAGGTGAACTAACGCGGTCCATATTTACCTGAAACAAAGAAAACAATTTATGAAAAATATGATCGCGTGAATACAAAGTATTAATCTATTATCTACTTACTTAAAAAATAAAAATCCTCTTCGTTAATCATTTATAGATACCTAAGTACTTAGAAATTAAATAATCTCTTCGTTAAACTTTCGTCTTGTTTTCTAATAGGTATCTGAATTTCTAAATTCGAATTGATAAAAAGTATATGCTATAATCTATTTCTGTGCCCTATTTCATCCAGATCAGTTCAGCCGTGCTGGCGTGATTGAGTAACAAACATCCATTCATACATTCATCCATCCAAACTTTCGCATTTATAATATTAGTATAGAAGTATAGGTAGATATCATATCGGCACATGTGCAATCTACATATTCTATTAATACATCCATATTCCATACTAATTCTGATTCTAGTGTCTGATTGCCTTCTACGCTTCGAGAGCCATCTGTTCAACAGATTTTAATACAATTTGGCATAGCCCGCCAACCCGCATTAGAGCAGCGTGGTGGTTCTAAGCTCTAATCTTTTTTTTAATTTTTTTTTTTTTTTTTTATTGGTGATAGGCTTGCGCTTGACGACAATCATGCTTAGTGCAAAGCAATGATGATGATTCCCTCTCTCCTATCAGAGTGGAGGCCTGAATATCTGCAGAGTATCAGAAAATCGAAGAATTCCCCCGAGTTTTTTCAAAAACCTGAATCCACGCAATGTCGCGGGCAACATCTGGTATAATATAAGGAATAAGGATACAATGGTGGCTAATTCTTCTTATATTATGTACGCAATCTCTAAACTAAAATGACATACCACATGTTCTGCTATCCCTAACAGGTAGGTTAACAGGAAAGGTTAATATGATTGTAGAGTGCAAAATTGGTAATCTTATACAGGAATAGGAAGCGAAAAATAATATGGCCAGTGTTGGGAACAGCCGGATATTAAATTCATAATATGTAAACGAGAGACCACGCGAATGAGGTATAAAGGTCATCTCACATTTATCCAATTTCCATCTGAAATTCTCATTTTACTTTTTAAAAAGCTGTTAATCACGAAAAGTCATTTAGGCGTCTAAATATAGGCGCGAGATTAGAAGTGTAACTACTACTCTACCATAGTTATAGTTCGTTGTCGTGTAGGTTTCTCACAACCTAACTTTCATATCTCATTAGTAAAATGGCGTCCGAAGCAGATAGAAAGAATTACCTGAGTTGGCAAGAAAGAGGAATGTCAGACGTAAAACGTAAATGTCAGGCATTTGGACTTAACGCCGCGCCGTTTGCAAAATTGCAGATAAGTCGCAAGGGGCCGATTGGGAGAAAAGGGTTTTTACCAATACATCCGTATAAAATTAACTACGATTTGTATGGAATTGTCAAGCTCTTGATGACATATTATGACAGCTGGCACTCGATCAATTTCATTCAAATGTTAGTAAGTTTTAAGCGATCGAATAGGTATAAAATCTCCCATTAGGCTCCTTGCTGTTTTATTGCAGTGACGTAACTGCATTGCAAGTCGCAAATGCCGACTGACTGCGCCAGTCCACAAGCAGTTCTTACTGTGTACCTGTACTAAAATAAAAATACGCAAAAATGTGTATGAACGCCCTTTCTCCAGGCAACACGTCGAGAATACTTGAGATGTTTTGATAAATTGGCTCAGTCGCAAAAGACCAGGTAGGTATCTCGTTTCATCGCGATGTCGCAATTAATTTGTTACAAGTAAAAGCCTGCCATTCTCGGTAAGGTCACAAAGCAATTTCTCTTAACACTTGATGATGATAATCAAAGCGGTAGGAAGGCCTCCTGCATGATACCAATTAATATGGGACATTAGAAGATGATATAATGTATGTATGTCTCCACTCTCCGATCGTGAGACATGGTCTAAAAATGATTTTTCATCCCATGTATTCGAAAAGGACGACTTGGTTCGCCTTTATGTGCGCCCAAAGGTGGTGTTTTCTATAAGAAACTTTTAGCGGGCAGTAATGAGTTTTTAATCCTCTTTATACTCGTAAGTGCGCCGCAATTATCTTTGCCGCGCACTTATTGAATTTGGAACATCTTAGTGTTCAGCGCCAACGCAAATTGACGACCTCCGTGGCGCAGTGTTGAGCGCTGTTGTCTTAACGTGCGGAGGTCCCGGGTTCGATCCCCGGCAGGGTCAATTTAGGAATTTATAATTTCTGAATTTTAAATAACGAAAGGGCTATATGGATATATATAATTAAAAAAAAAAAAAAAAAAAAAAAAAAAAAAAAAAAAAAAAAAAAAAAAAAAAAATATATATATATATATATAATTAAATAAATATTATTATAAAGGCGAAAGTTTGGATGGATGTGTGGATGTATGGATGTATGGATGTGTGTTACTCAATTACGCCCGAACGGCTGAACGGATCTGGATAAAATTTGGCACAGAGATAGATTTAAAAAAAAAAAAAAGATTATAGTCTGGAAATAGCACATATGCTTTTTATCCCGGGAAATTAAAGAGTTCCCGCGGGAACCAAATTTTCTCATACAGGGTGATGAAAAGTAGAGTGTATCATTCGGGCGCAAATATATTTTTGGCTCGGGCGACGTACTTTGAATCCCTCGCTACGTTCAGGATTCTACTAAAGAATCCCTCGCTACGCTCAGGATTCTACTCTAGAATCCCTCACTTCGTTCTGGATTCAAAAAAGCGCCCTCGCCGTAAAAATATTATTTTGCTCCCTTATAATACAATCTACTATTTCATCCCATGTATTCGAAAAGGACGACTTGGTTCGCCTTTATGTGCGCCCAAAGGTGGTGTTTTCTATAAGAAACTTTTAGCGGGCAGTAATGAGTTTTTAATCCTCTTTATACTCGTAAGTGCGCCGCAATTATCTTTGCCGCGCACTTATTGAATTTGGAACATCTTAGTGTTCAGCGCCAACGCAAATTGACGACCTCCGTGGCGCAGTGTTGAGCGCTGTTGTCTTAACGTGCGGAGGTCCCGGGTTCGATCCCCGGCAGGGTCAATTTAGGAATTTATAATTTCTGAATTTTAAATAACGAAAGGGCTATATGGATATATATAATTAAAAAAAAAAAAAAAAAAAAAAAAAAAAAAAAAAAAAAAAAAAAAAAATATATATATATATATAATTAAATAAATATTATTATAAAGGCGAAAGTTTGGATGGATGTGTGGATGTATGGATGTATGGATGTGTGTTACTCAATTACGCCCGAACGGCTGAACGGATCTGGATAAAATTTGGCACAGAGATAGATTTAAAAAAAAAAAAAAGATTATAGTCTGGAAATAGCACATATGCTTTTTATCCCGGGAAATTAAAGAGTTCCCGCGGGAACCAAATTTTCTCATACAGGGTGATGAAAAGTAGAGTGTATCATTCGGGCGCAAATATATTTTTGGCTCGGGCGACGTACTTTGAATCCCTCGCTACGTTCAGGATTCTACTAAAGAATCCCTCGCTACGCTCAGGATTCTACTCTAGAATCCCTCACTTCGTTCTGGATTCAAAAAAGCGCCCTCGCCGTAAAAATATTATTTTGCTCCCTTATAATACAATCTACTAATAATCCACGCACAAAATATTCTGAATTTGAAACTTCTGGCTCTCAATTTTTTTCGCAGTACCAGTTTATCGTGAAAATGCTTCACATTAACACGGATTCATGCCAGCAACACTTATGAGCAAAGGAGCACCCTCGTTACGAACAAACTACAAAATTCTAACATTTTACGGATTAGACAGACATACGTAGGGGGTTTAAGCACTTGACCTCCTTTAAGATACGGCTAGATAGAATGTAGACTTCAGGCGACGTATCACGGCGACCTAAATTTTAAGTGGAAAACGAGAACTTATTTCTAAAGCTGTGATGAGGGCTAGGAGTAGTAACTAAGGCGAAAATTCAATCATTCTTAAGATATGAATATATTTAACACATTAAAAAGTAGCCTATGTGCTATCCAGGCTATATGTGCTATAGTAATCTATCTCTGTGCCGTATTCCATCCAGATCCGTTCTGCCGTTCGGGCGTGATTGATTATATCAAACATCCATCCATCCATCCAAACTTTCGCATTTATAATATTAGTATAGATTTAAAAAGAATAGAGCCTGACCTATCAATTAAGTTACCTATATATATTTTTATGTACTGTCAGTTATTTTATCTCTAGGAGCGCTTTGATCGCAGGTCAGCTGGAAATACTCCCAGCTCGTTCGATGGGATTAAGCCTCCGATGCGATGCTTCACGTTGACATATTTAAGTCCGTTCTGACAATAGCGCGGGCTTTGCCGAGTACGCCCTACTGCTGACGCGGCGGGATTCCATAATCCATTTCTATAAATACTAGGTGTTTCTCAAAATCGCAAGGAGCTTTTTGATTTTCCGGCATAAAGTGTAACCATATCTGTCTCCGGGATTTAAGCCAAACTTTCGCTGAGCCACTTGACAGTTCTCTGGATAAATTCAAACAAGATGGTCATATCGCAAACTATATTTTTTCAATAGTCGAATTTTATTTTATTTTTTTGTATTTTTTAGGGTTCCGTAGCCAAATTTGGCAAAAACGGAACCCTTATAGATTCGTCATGTCTGTCTGTCTGTCTGTCTGTCTGTCTGTCTGTCTGTCTGTCCGTCCGTATGTCACAGCCACTTTTTTCCGAAACTATAAGAACTATACTGTTGAAACTTGGTAAGTAGATGTATTCTGTGAACCGCATTAAGATTTTCACACAAAAATAGAAAAAAAACTATAAATTTTGGGGGTCCCCATACTTAGAACTGAAACTCAAAAATTTTTTTTTCATCAAACCCATACGTGTGGGGTATCTATGGATAGGTCTTCAAAAATGATATTGAGGTTTCTAATATCATTTTTTTCTAAACTGAATAGTTTGCGCGAGAGACACTTCCAAAGTGGTAAAATGTTGGTCCCCCCCCCCCCTAACTTCTAAAATAAGAGAATGATAAAACTAAAAAAAATATATGATGTCCATTACCATGCAAACTTCCACCGAAAATTGGTTTGAACGAGATCTAGTAAGTAGTTTTTTTTTAATAATTTAAAACTTACTACAGGTTTGTACGGAACCCTCGGTGCACGAGTCCGACTCGCACTTGGCCGGTTTTTTAATCCACTACAAGTTAGCCCTTGACGGCGATCTCACCTGATGGTAAGTGATGAGGCAGTCATCACTTACCATCACACATACAGATGGGAGCGGTCTAACTTGTTAATTATTATTGTTAATTTCCCAAGATACTCGAAAATGTTGTATAACTATATGTGACTGTATTACAATCTAATATATGTATTTAACTCTACAGTCTAAACAATATTTACATCTCGTAGCAAATACTTAAAGTTAAATAAAATGTAAATATTTGAATTAGGTAGTTCAAAGAGCTTTTTTGCTTTAGCTTCTTCGCAAACAGTAGCTCTCTCGTTTTAGTTTTGATTGCTTATTTACTTGTTTCTGTTTGTCGAGCAATTTGCGTCAAAATAACTTGTTACTTACATAGAATGCAAACTGTGCAAATAATTTTGCCAAGTTAAATTAACTTGTCTCGTTTCCATCTTGGCAAAAGTGGCAACTTAATACAATAAGTTAAACTCACGTGAAATTTCAAATAGAAAGCTAATGAAAACTTAAGTAGGTAACATAAAATAGTAAGTAAGAAGTGAATATGTTGATTTATTTGTTTTCTGCAATCAAGCCGCAACTGAATAACAGATGTAGGAGATTTTTCGCATTGATATAGCTAAAGTGACATACCATTTTATCCTTGGAAATGGCAGAATTCTCACAGGATTTTAAAAACCTTAATCCATGCGGATGTAGTCACGGTCATTTAGTTGAGATTCCAAAATTCGAAATTCCTACACCGAACAGGTATCAGAAATTTACCGATATTCTTTAGAAGCCAAGTTTGAACAATATAATTCAATGACTCTCCGACGGAAAACAAGATAAGTCGTTGACCTACATTCTCGCGACCTTACCTACCGATAACGATTACTTCCGAAAATACTTTTTTTCGTGATTTTATCATTAAATCTTTTGAATAAGTACATATTTAAGTATAAACTTTCATTTTAATTTAGATTTCAACCGCGGCGTTGTCTCTATGAGTCTACTTGAGTGAATTGGCACTTGTCCATCCATCCGTCCGTCCGTCCGTCTGTCGGTCCGTCTGTCAGAGCCTTATAACTTCTGAATTACGGAACGTAATTACTTCAAATTTAAATATAATATGTAAACCTATGGCCTCCAGCCGAATATGGCTTAAAAAGTTATAAAAATCTTTATTTCAGGGGGGCTCTCATAGAAGCGAATGCGAAGTAAAATATTTTTTATAGCGTTACATAGAGTTGTGGTATATCATTTTAAAGATAATTAGGAATAGAGTCAATTTTTCCTCTAAAATTGACGAAAGTGGGCTTTCAAAGTGGAGATTTTCTAACGTCCAAAGTTGACCTCAGAACTCTCAATTTTCTGAAAGGCTGAGCCTGAAACTTGATCAATTATTTGAATCATATCCTGCACTTGAACAACAAATACTAAAATAAGATAAATATTATAAGGAAACGAAATTATTTAATTTTTAATGATGATGATATTTTTAACAGAACTTCACAATGATGTCAATAGATGGCGCTCTGTGATACCGCGAGGTCTCAGTTCGGGACGAACCACATAGTATGAAGTATGATGACCGAATTCATTGGTAGAATTCGTTTCACTGCGGCACCGTCGATGCGCAAACCGAACTACCGGAGACCGGAGTAACTTGCTAATTGGAAATCTAGGTCACTGCCTTACAACTTAAAGCCGGAAGTTGATACGAGAGCATTGAGCATTAACATAAACATTGATATCGATCCACAAGTCCAATTCACGGACTCTCGGATTTCGCATTGCAGTTTACACTTTTTAAAAAATTCAAAAGTTAAGCGTTACGTAAAATTTTTGTTACTAATAAATATTGATTGATGTGGCATTTCGTTTCATTGTGTCAAATGAAAGATATTGTATTCTTGTAAACATTATATTCTTTTCATATCTATTTCCAACGAGTCAAATTAATGATTATATTCACTTACACCAAGAATATAAATTCATGCGATAAATTTTTAGGGTTCCGTACCTCAAAAGAAAAAAAACGGAACCCATATAGGATCACTTTGTTGTCCGTCTGTCTGTCAAGAACCTTCTTCTCAGGAACGCATGGAGGTATCAAGCTGAAATTCATATCAAATACTCAGGTCTACTGTCCCTTGGAGCTGTGAAAAAATCCAACTTCTAAGCCTACGCAATCAAAAGATACCTACAGCCGCATAAAGCTTAAAGCTGCAAATTTTCAACCTAATCAAAACCTACAGGGTACTTCCCGTGAACTCAGAATCTAGAAATTTGGTACAAAGCAACGTCTTATAGCACAGATAAAGGAAAAATTGCGAAAAGCATAAATTTTTAGTTACATCATATAAAATAAAATAAAAATACTTAAGTAATAAAAATATTTTTAATAATTTTAAACTTACTACCCCTTTCCTCATGCACGCGTAGAGGTATTAAATTGAAATTAAAATAGGTAGATCAGTGGAATAAAAATACCATAACTTTTACTTATTATACCTACAGGTTTGTACGGAACCCTAGGTGCGCGAGTCCGACTCGCACTTGGCCGGTTTTTTTATAGGTTAAAGTACCTACCATTCCGTCAGTTTACTTTAAAAGTTACACTATGATGTGCATCATCATTGCATATCCGTACTCCATTCTAATATTATAAATGCGAAAGTTTGTCTGCCTGTCTGTCTGCTACGCTTTCACAGCCCATCTTTCCAACCGATTTTGATGAAATTTGTTATAGTGATAGTCTGTATCCCGGGGAAGGATATAGTTTACTTTTTATACCGGAAAATTAAAGAGACCCCGCGGGAATAAAAAAAAACTTAATCCACGCGGACGAAGTCGCGGCCATCAACTAGTAACATGATAAACGATATATATAGCGGTTTTGTCTCAATACAGGAAATGTTCCTAACATAACTTTTCATTACAAATGGTACATAAGCTTTTTTCGGTACGGCGACAAGCAATATATTGCGTTAGTTGTACCCTTGTCCGGTTGTCAATTACTAGCAAGTACAGTCAGCCGCAGGTGACGCGGCCACAATGGTCGGGATTTGCAATATGACTTTGACAATGGCGGCTAAATCCGTACTCTTTCACGGTTATTCATTTATCATGATTTATTTCTTTAAGATCGCATAAACTGTGACGGCTTGTCAATGAGGAACTTTCCAGCCTACGTTCCTTAGAAACATAATAGGTGGCGCTGTCTAACACACTAAGGAAAGCATAATATAAGAGTGCAATTGCTCTATGGCCTGATGCCTGAAAAAGTTTTTACGAAGAAAACTAAGGCCAGTCACTCACTATTTCGTTTTGCGATACGGTTGCGTGATTGGGTTGAATTCATTTAATTTTTTCGTCTTTGCCTCTTGGACTCCGATATATTATGAAGACTTGCCTACGACATATTTTGGATACAGATTCCGTTGCGTATTGAAGACCTGGTTGCGACATTTGGATACCGGTTCTCCTACTCATATTGAAGACCAAGGAAGTTTCCAATTTTTTATTAAGATATAAACCTAAGCTTGCAATGAAACCTGGTGAGTTTTTTAATTATCTTCACAAATGACAAAGTTATGAATCATAGCTTCGATATATTTTCCCTTGCGTTTCCAAATTGTCCGGCACGTGGCCGGTCGTCACTGCCGTGACGTCACGCAGTCGATTCCACTAGCCGACGCGGGCGATATCGGGCAGTTTAAACTTTAAAATCGGTTCGGTAGTTTTTGAGTTTATCGCGTTCAGACAGACAGACGCGGTAGGGGGACTCCATTCCAGTTACAGTTTTATTATTAAGTATAGATCATGTGAAACTAAATCCATACTTCCTATACAGGGTGGCCCAAATAGTGACGTCCAAAGAAAAAATTTAGCTTCTCGTACCTAGACCTATCAGAGAATACCCCATGTATGTTCAGAAATTTTTGGTAGTTTTCGAGTTATCATTTTTTAGAGAATTTTCGTGAGATTTCTGAAGGAATGAGTGTTAATTTTTTTTTCTTTTTATTTAGTACTAGCTGATGCCCGCGACTTCGTCCGCGTGGATTAAGGGTTTTCGATTCCCGCGGGAACTCTTTAATTTTCCGGGATAAAAAGTAGCCTATGTGCTATTCCAGACTATAATCTATCTCTGTGCCGAATTTCATCCAGATTCGTTCACCCGTTGGAGCGTGATTGAGTAACAAACATCCAGCCATACATCCATCCAAACTTTCGCATTATTAATATTTATTTGAAGTATAGATTGATGTACAACTTAAAAATCAAACAGACGAAAATAAGGCATTCGTGTAGAGGGCTATAGGTACTTATTAATATTATTTTTTATTATTTATATATTTTATATTATTACTAGCTGATGCCCGCGACTTCGTCCGCGTGGATTGAGGTTTTTCGGTTCCCGCGGGAACTCTTTAATTTTCCGGGATAAAAAGTAGCCTATGTGCTATTCCAGACTATAATCTATCTCTGTGCCAAATTTCATCCAGATCCGTTCATCCGTTGGAGCGTGATTGAGTAACAAACATACATCCATACATACATCCATCCATCCAAACTTTCGCATTTATAATATTTATTTGACTAGCTGATGCTCGCGACTTCGTCCGCGTGGATTTAGGTTTTTCGGTTCCCGCGGGAACTCTTTAATTTTCCGGGATAAAAAGTAGCCTATGTGCTATTCCAGACCATAATCTATATCTGTGCCAAATTTCATCCAGATCCGTTCAGCCGTTGGAGCGTGATTGAGTAACAAACATACATCTATACATCCAAACTTTCGCATTTATAATATTTACTAGCTGATGCCCGCGACTTCGTCCGCGTGGATTGAGGTTTTTCGGTTCCCGCGGGAACTCTTTAATTTTCCGGGATAAAAAGTAGCCTATGTGCTATTCCAGACTATAATCTATCTCTGTGCCAAATTTAATCCAGATCCGTTCATCCGTTGGAGCGTGATTGAGTAACAAACATACATCCATACATACATCCATCCATCCAAACTTTCGCATTTATAATATTTATATGGATTTGATTTTTTTCCGAACATTTTTATTTACTTAGCTTGCTATGAAGTGTGCTACTTTGAAAAATTGGAAACTTCCTTGGTCTTCAATATGCATGAGAATCGGTATCCAAATGTCGTAGGCAGCTGGTCTTCATATACAGTGGTAATTGGAGTCCAAATTCGATGCAAAGACGAAAAAATTAAATGAATTCAACCAAATCACGCAACTGTATCGCAAAACGAAATAGTGAGTGACTGGCCTTAGTTTTCTTCGTAAAAACTTTTTCAAGCATCAAGCCATTAGACTATGGTACAAGTATCACCTCATTGCACTCTTATTATTTACTTAGTGTGTTAGACAGCGCCACCTATGATGTTTCTAAGGAACGTAGGCTGGAAAGTTCCTCATTGACGGCGATTTAGATGTTGATGACATACAATCATCATAATTATCAAAAACTTATTATGATTATACAAAATATATTATTGATTTTTAAATGAAATGCATGTTTTCCCATAACCAATAATAGTTATTTGTTATACAAGAGTGAAAAGTTGTTTTTTAACCGCGTGCTCAATTTTGATGACCGAACAAGCGAAGGATTCTAAAATTGAATCACGAGCGGAGCGAGTGATTCAAAAATTAGAATCCTGAGCGTCAGCGAGGGAATCAAAAGAGCACGAGGTGAAAAATCTTTTCACTTGAGTGCAACACGTAACTTTTCATCCTACCTCAGCGAGGAAATGACTAAATGCAAAAAAAATCACAAGGTAACTTTTCATCCCACCTCAGTGAGAAAAGGACTAAATGCAAAAAAAAACACAAGATTAAATTCAATTCTGTTATTTTCTTCGTCACTAGAATCACTCATTTAAGGTTTTTCACTTATTTTCAATTTTCTTGTTTTTAATCGGTTTTAATTTTAAACAATATGACGTGAAAGAAAATGATGCGCGCAAAGCAAATTAAAAAAGTACACCAAGAAGGTTACGAGTGTGAGTTTTTAACAAATTAAAAACGATTGTATGGAAATTCGGCACCATAGAGGTACAAGTAAATAGGTTTTAATGATGTTTTGAATTCACAAACTTCATAGACGAGTGATATTTACTAACGTGCACACGATGTTCTAAATTCAATTTACTTTATCCTCTAGAGGATAATAACGGCTTTTACCATCAGATATCGAAGAATAAAAATACTCTTTCCGAGATGGTGGGATGAAAATAACCTTTTCATCCCATGTATTCGAAAAGGACGACTTGGTTCGCCTTTATGTGCGCCCAAAGGTGGTGTTTTCTATAAGAAACTTTTAGCGGGCAGGAATGAGTTTTTAATCCTCTTTATACTCGTAAGTGCGCCGCAATTATCTTTGCCGCGCACTTATTGAATTTGGAACATCTCAGTGTTCAGCGCCAACGCAAATTGACGACCTCCGTGGCGCAGTGTTGAGCGCTGCTGTCTTAACGTGCGGAGGTCCAGGGTTCGATCCCCGGCAGGGTCAATTTAGGAATTTATAATTTCTGAATTTTAACTAACGAAAGGGCTATATGGATATATATATTTAAAAAAAAAAAATAAAAAAAAAAATAAAAAAAAAAAAAAAAAAAAAAAATTATAATTAAATAAATATTATTATAAAGGCGAAAGTTTGGATGGATGTGTGGATGTATGGTGGTATGTATGAGTGTTACTCAATTACGCCCGAACGGCTGAACGTATCTGGATAAAATTTGGCACAGAGATAGATTTCAAAAAAAAAAAAAAAAGATTATAGTCTGGAAATAGCACATATGCTTTTTATCCCGGGAAATTAAAGAGTTCCCGCGGGAACCAAATTTTCTCATACAGGGTGATGAAAAGTAGAGTGTATCATTCGGGCGCAAATATATTTTTGGCTCGGGCGACGTACTTTGCATCCCTCGCTTCGTTCAGGATTCTACTAAAGAATCCCTCGCTACGCTCAGGATTCTACTCTAGAATCCCTCACTTCGTTCTGGATTCAAAAAAGCGCCCTCGCCGTAAAAATATTATTTTGCTCCCTTATAATACAATCTACTATTATACTACACCCGCTCGGAAAGTACCCTCTTACTTGTGTCAAAACGAGGTAGAAAGTACGTCATTGCTACAAACCAAATATGCGGGAGGAAAAGATGTATGAAATTTCATTTCTAACGTGCTAAGCGGGGAGAAAACTGTATGAAAATCCATTTCTAACGCGCTGTTGTTTTTTAATTTTAAGTAAATATGGTATGGACCACAGATGTACGCAGGTTACTTTGGTGGTACGTAGGCTACTTTTAAGGTACGCCAGCTACTTTCGAGGTACGCAGGCTACTTTGGTGGTACGTAGGGTACTTTGGTGGTACGCAGGCTACTTTTAAGGTACGCCAGCTACTTTCGAGGTACGCAGGCTACTTTGGTGGTACGTAGGGTACTTTTAAGGTACGCCAGCTACTTTGGAGGTACGTGCGGTACTTTGGTGGTACGCAGGCTACTTTTAAGGTACGCCAGCTACTTTCGAGGTACGCAGGCTACTTTGGTGGTACGTAGGGTACTTTTAAGGTACGCCAGCTACTTTAGAGGTACGCAGGCTACTTTGGAGGTACGTAGGCTACTTTGGTGGTACGCAGGCTACTTTTAAGGTACGCCAGCTACTTTAGAGGTACGCCGGCTACTTTAGAGGTACGCAGGCTACTTTTAAGGTACGTAGGCTACTTTTAAGGTACGCCAGCTACTTTCGAGGTACGCAGGCTACTTTGGTGGTACGTAGGGTACTTTGGTGGTACGCAGGCTACTTTTAAGGTACGCCAGCTACTTTCGAGGTACGCAGGCTACTTTGGTGGTACGTAGGGTACTTTTAAGGTACGCCAGTTACTTTGGAGGTACGTGGGGTACTTAGGTGGTACGCAGGCTACTTTTAAGGTACGCCAGCTACTTTCGAGGTACGCAGGCTACTTTGGTGGTACGTAGGGTACTTTTAAGGTACGCCAGCTACTTTAGAGGTACGCAGGCTACTTTGGAGGTACGTAGGCTACTTTGGTGGTACGCAGGCTACTTTTAAGGTACGCCAGCTACTTTAGAGGTACGCCGGCTACTTTGGAGGTACGTAGGGTACTTTGGTGGTACGCAGGCTACTTTTAAGGTACGCCAGCTACTTTAGAGGTACGCCGGCTACTTTAGAGGTACGCAGGCTACTTTTAAGGTACTTAGGCTACTTTTAAGGTACGCCAGCTACTTTCGAGGTACGCAGAGCTGTACGAGGTACGTACGTACCTCTAAAGTAGCTGACGTAACATAAAAGTAGCCTGCGTACCACCAAAGTAGCCTACGTACCTCCAAAGTAGCCTACGTACCTCCAAAGTAGCCGGCGTACCTCTAAAGTAGCTGGCGTACCTTAAAAGTAGCCTGCGTACCACCAAAGTAGCCTACGTACCTCCAAAGTAGCCAGCGTACCTCTAAAGTAGCTGGCGTGACTTAAAAGTAGCCTACGTAACACCAAAGTAGTCTGCGTACCGCTAAAGTAGCTGGCGTACCTTAAAAGTAGTCTGCGTACCTCTAAAGTAGTCGGCGTACCTCTGAAGTAGTCGGCCTACCTCCAAAGTAGTCTACGTACCACCAATTTTACTGGCATATCTTGAAAGTATTCGTCGTACCGCTAAAGTACTCAGCGTAGCTCCAAAGTAGCCAGCGTACCACCACAGTAATATGCGCATCTCCTTTTCCAGGATACAAGCTATTCTCCTACCTTAATTTGTCGTTGAAATCGTAAGATTGTCGATATCGATGTCGATCGAAATAATCCTCAAAATGTAGTCTAGTTGTGATAGTGAAGCTTCGAATGAAGCGACTCATATAGTTATGATAGAACTTAACTTTTTTTTTTAATTATTTTTTTTTTAATTTATTGAAAACAATACAATAGAAATTAAAGCTAGCTAGCCTAACCTAATTAAGGACTATTAAATATTATTAACTATTAACCTAAACCTTTGTAAGTTCGTTTTTAATCACTAATTATCGCTTATTTTCCTCGCAGGTGTAGTATAAAGCACTATGTATCACTCGGGAGAAAGTAAGATTCCTACCTCGCGTGTATTGCGGCCCTTCGGCTACGCCTCGGGCCTCAAACTACACCCTCGTTAGTAATCGGTCACTTTCTCCCCTCGGTGAACAATGTACTATTACAGACCATAGACTTAAGAGGAAATAAATAGTTTTCCCTAAATTATTATTAAAGAGAATGGTAAACAAACCGCAGTTTAAAATACGCGTTAACCTGGATGAGAATTGGCAACGTCTTTTAATCTATAACAACATATAATATATTTTATTTCGCTCTCAAATTCGTATTTCATTAGTTAAGTAATAGTATTTCACTTTCGTAGAATACAGATAGGTATGTGGTTATTATATCGGGTAGGTAGTGTTAAGTAATATAGCATGTTTATGAGCTTTTAGAAGCCGCTTGAAATACACTATTGGCTGTGGCATCGAACCACGGCGTTACATAATGCCGGGTCATGTTCCCCAGAACGCTCACGGCTTCGCTGGGATGCATAGATAACGTGGAATGTAAATATATTGTGGAATGCCATCCGAATCGTGCTGACTGCTATTACAAAACACGGAGCTGTAAAAGTTTTAACCGGGCCGCGTGACCAAGCTTGTTTAAAAAAAATGGGAATCTAAATAAAATACATTTATTATATTTATAGAAATGTACTGTAATGTAATGTACTTTACAGTAAGGGTACGATAATTGGGGTACGGGAAACAGCAATAATCGAGGCATACATGATACAATATTATGAAAACATACTTCAAGTAAAAGAAAAATATTAAAATGTAACATATTATATTGAACATTCAATATAGAACAAGTCTGCAAGTAACTTAAAGTACAACGCGTTAACAAATAATATGTACTTAGTAGATACATACCAGTATCGTAGCTGCAGCTTAGTTTAAACAATGTTGTGAGTATAAAATAGTAAATACCGCATTTGTTGGATTTCTAATAGTGAAAAACGGAATTAAGTAATTAACAGCAGAAAAACCACGTAATTAAAACAAATAACTTGACTATTTAGTTACATACTAACGACTTTCAAAGATTCAATATAGAACTACCAGCAAGGCGCTGGCAAGTATACCGGTTTCGAAGCTGCATGTGCCCGCGCAGGGTCGCGGTGCGCACGAGTCGAAAGAGCAAAGACAGTACACGCCCCAGAATGAGTCACATCACACTTCACAGCGCGATGACCCACCGACTACGACGGACGTCCCCGACGGCGCGGCGCTCGCTAGTAAGTAATCACCGCGCATGAATTACAACCGGTTTTACGCATGAGAGCCCTCATTACGATAATTGGTATGATTCGATCGTGTAAACATTCTAATGTCACTAGACTGTAATGTACTACATACTAACTGTATGTACGATCTGGAAGGTCATGGTTTGATACAAACTAATAAAAGAGGTCTACGACGATTATCAACAGCGATAATTGAATTCAAAAAGAAGAAACTACATGAAATAACGTCACCAAAAAGTGGTTATGTTCAAAATGATGTAAGAAAATTATTTAAATTCGAGATTATAAGGCACTGAATTTATTTGTAACGATCCAATTCACGCCAGGCAAAGATATTACGAAAAATAAAGGCACATTCCTAGTGAAACATGGCACCACTTGATTGGTGAAAATATAAAGAAAGCGGATCTTACTGGAAAGCTAGTTTCTAAAAATAGTACCGTGGGGAAACTAGGTAGTTAATGTCATATTAATTACTAACGAGTAACGACGCATTACAGGCCTCTGGACGACAGATGACAGATTATTACACCGTGAATTGAAACTTTCGACAGGCTGGCGTCGACGCCGCTAAGCCGATTTTTTACGCCGAGCTTTGGAATCATTTCCCAGATTTATTTACCTTATAAGTTGTCATCTTGGACGGTTGTCAGTAATCATGATATCGGTGATCAAAATATGAACCAATTAATTAAAAATTTCAGAACTTCAGAAGATATGTTTAATTTTATATCAGCATATATTGGCCTAGGTCAGTAACCACGACTTTTTGAGAACTGTCAGGAAAATTTAATAAGGTGCTAATTTTAAAACAAGGTTATACTAAGGCTACATAATATTGATGTAGAGCAGTGAATTAAACCTTCGGCCCCCAAATGTAGAACGCAGCATAGTATTGGAAATGTAGGTACATAGTATATACATACACACTTTACTGTACATACTTTTTATCCATCCATGAAACAAACTACGAAATCATCCACACAAACGAGTAAAAGTCACAAGTGAAAAAAAGATGTATCACAATATACATATATTAATTGTATCATTTCACAGTCACACCGGCATCCGGGATGCAAACTGCAACTGGTTGATACAGTATCACAAGAGTATCACGCATGTCTAAACACGCTTTGATCCAAATAAAAGCGACAGCTGGAATCTAATTTGAACAATTGATTGAGATAATGGATAAAGAAAATGACTAAGTAAAGTAAAATAAATAGTATATTACACATCTAGGGCAGTAAAATAAGAAATGTCTCAGATCACATGTAATTGTTGTCCGAGGCGAAGCCGAGGTCAATAAACATGTGATCTGAGGCTTTCTTATTTACTGCCCGTGGTGTGTATACTATTTTTCTCCTCGACGGAGGCGGAAAGCGGCATTTTCGTTTAGCGCAGCGGGAGGAAAATTGACGCTTTCCGCCCGGAGGTGAGAAAATGTATTTTGCAACCTGTATAATCTGCCAGCAAAAAATTCTTCCAAACTTCACTATAATTCTTACTTCCCGGCAAGGATTTAATCTTGCTCGTTGTATCGTCAATGCAAGAAGCATAATATTATTTTATGCGAAAGTGTGTTTGTTTGTTGGTTTGTCATTCGATCACGCCGCAACAGGGCAGCGGATCGACGTCATTTTTGCAAGGGTATAGTTGAAGGCCTGAAGAGTGACTGATATTCTACTTTTTATTCCGGAAAATTAAGTTCCAGTGGAAATTTAAAAAAACTTATTCCACGCGAACGAAGTCGCTTCGACAGCTGATGCCTGCGTCAGCTAGTCTTTAAATATTTACTTTACCCCTATATAAACTTAACTTTCTAGATGTAAACGATGAACAATTTTATCTTTTAATAAAGCTTTAAGTTCGCCAGAGCAAAGCGAATTAAAAAAAATAGTAGCTGGTAAAGAATCTTCGTCCAATGTACATGCTCCAAAGTTTTGCTGTAGGGGCGTCGGCGTATCCACCTGAGCTGTAACTTTTTACGATAAAACTCGGTAGCGAACCAGGAAACTATTTTAAAACAACTTCTATATCACTATTAAAACTTTGTAGGTAAAGTTAAATGGACCGCCAGCTTTCGTTTGTTTTGTCTAGCGTCTGGGACATTTATTAACTAACATGCTTTGATTTCTTCAACGTTTTATCAGTTTAAGTTGAATGGTGTCTAAATTCATAAGTTTGTATTACAATAATTATTACCATCATTAGGCAGTTTTTTTTAGCTTCCGAGCCCATTGTAACTCTTTACTTAATTTGCTAGCCTTTTATACCTTACCTTACCTACTTATGATTTAGGTATGGTTAAAAATCTGCAAAAGGTGTGAGATTTGAAAAAAAAAACCGGCCAAGTGCGAGTCGGACTCGCGCACCGAGGGTTCCGTACAAACCTGTAGTAAGTTTTACGATTTATGACGTATTAAAAACAAGACGAAATGAACCGCAAAACTAACTTTGTTTGTAGAGGTTTATTGTTAATATCAAAAAATTACGTTTGTTGTATGAGAGCCCCCCCTTTTACTTTATTGATATTTAATTATTTATTTTGAAAGGTAATATACAAGTTAATATTCTGTGAAAATTTGAACCGTCTACCTGTTACCGTTTTTAATATTGAGCAAAAAAATACGAAAAAAACACGTTTATTGTATGGGGACCCCCCTTAATATATATATATTTTTAATTTTTAGTATTTGTTGTTATAGCGGCAACGGAAATACATCATTTGTGAAAATTTCAGCTTTCTAGCTATCACGGTTTATGAGATACAGCCTGGAGACAGACAGACAGCGGAGTCTTAGTAATAGGGTCCCGTTTTTACCCTTTGGGTACGGAACCCTAAAAACGAAGACGTTAGCTTGATATTAGCAGCGTTGGTCCACAACGGACCAGCGCTCTATCGCCTGTCTAGTTATTACGAATGATCCTTGTTTAAGATACCTATAACTAACTCATATATACAACTTTATTTTGGTGGGCAATTGACTCCTCGCAGGCGAAGAGGTCACATTGCCGGGCGTGGAGTCAAGAAACGTGACCGTAGTTTAAAATGTTGACCCCGCCACAATTGAGTTTGATACCTACTCGTGCACAAAAACCAGTCACGTTACCAAGACCTGTCTGCCAAGAAGAAAATAAAATAAAATAGTTGCTCGTTAGCGGCGAAATGTTGGAATTAATTTTTACATTTTTATAATTTACCTAGTTGATTAATGGTAGGTTTATTGAACTCACAGAAAATGTGATCGAACCCCCAGGTGCTGTCGAGTTAAGCTGGAGTGCGACTCCTCACCGGAAAGCGGGGCCATAGCAGACTCCCTAGGTGCCAGATGGACGGATAACATCCAATCAGACTATTGAATCGCAGAAAGGTGTTGGATTCTTCGGCGCAAAACTGCGGCGTATGGAAGACACTACAAAAGACATCCCATACTTCTATTGGTTGACGACGACGACGACGACTACAACAGCTCTTTCAGCTCCTGTATTCCCCCGAACACAAGATCAGACTTGAGCTAAGAAAATATATCTTACAAATTTGATTATGACATAAGGTTAAGGGGGCATATCACTATATTTGTATCTAATTGGCACATGTACATAATGTATCTATCCAGCAACAGCTTCCGCACGAAAAAAAAAATACAATTAAATTTTTGTTTGAAAATAAAAATTCCGCGAGTGAAACTAGGATTTCGTGAGTGCTGCGCGGGTTTGGTGGGATTTCTAGTGAACCCGCCCGACCTCTCAGCATTAAGCTTGTACTTATACCGATGCAATCTATCCGATCGTATTTTTCTATCAAATTCAATCGTACAAGTTGCGATTAAGACCTCTGAAAAACAGAAAATAATATCTAGTACTTACTTAATAATTGCATTCTATCGAAACCAATTACGTATTTCCCAATAGTTGAAATTACTTTATCTATCTATACTTATAATAAAACTGTAACATGTCCAATTCTGTACATTGAAGATATTTTGAAAATTTTTTTTGGAGGGCACTCATTATTCGATACTGAAGCCAAATCTGTAATTTTTTTCATTTTTGTCTGTCTGTCTGTCTGTCTGTCTGTCTGTCTGTCTGTCTGTCTGTATCTTGGCCGCGCATCACGCCGAAACTACTGAATGAATTCAAACGAAACTTGGCACGATTTGAGCCCATACTACGAGGTAGGACATAGGATACTTTTTATCCCGAAATTCTACCCCCGAAGGGGTGAAATAGGGGTTGAAAGTTTGTATGAAAGTCCTTAATTTCTCAAGTTATAGCCATGAAACTTGATATATGAGCTGCGGGTTGAAAATGGAAACATACATGTTTCACAGTTTTTGAAAATTCGACCCCTAAATGGGTGAAATAGGGGATGAAAGTTGGTATGAAAGTCCTTCGTTTCTCAAGATGTTTTACAAGTTATATCAACGAAACTTTTTATTTTGGCTTACAGTAAAAAATAAAGAAGTACGTGTGTCACAGTTTTTCAAAATTCCACCCCTAAGGGGGTGAAATAGGGAGTAAAAGTTTGTATGAAAGTCCGTCATTTCTCAAGTTATATCGATTAAACTTGGTGTACAAGCTACCGGTTGAAAATGAAGAAATAAGTGTTTCACAGTTTTTGTAAATTTTACCCCCGAAGGGGTGAAATAGGGGTTGAAAGTTTGTATGAAACTCTTTCATTTCTCAAGTTATAGCCATGAAACTTGGTATATGAGCTGCGGGTTAAAAATGAAGACTTACGTGTTTCACAGTTTTCGTAAATTTTAGCCCCGAAGGGGTGAAATAGGGGTTGAAAGTTTGT